>OZ038422.1:33925942-38925942 GCA_964036155.1 Diploscapter coronatus | reverse complement strand
CCTCTGAACATCGGTGGAGTTTCGGGTAAGTTCAATATAGATCCTCCAAAATTCTGACTGAACCTGAAAATACTTTAGCTCCAGTGGCCGATAGACTGTCCATGAGCTCTTTGGTTGGGTGCTATAGGAATTTGCATATTTCTACCCGACCTAAGTATTTCGAATCGGCACAGAAACTCAACAAAGTCGCCGTCGACGCTTGTCCTTTGACTCCATAAAATTAGACGATCTTTCAAAAATGAAAATTCGAGGAAGACATGAATTTTTGGCGTTATGAAAAAACTCCAACTCTGTTTCTAACGCTTTCCTCACTTGTTACTAAAAATTCATGCCATTTTCTTTCAAATAATTTCTGTGATTTATCGCGAACAAACAACCAATAAATAGGGACAAATTCACTGAGCCAGTGATAACAAAGTGACGATGAAGATGATAAATGTTGATATCCGTTGGACATTATTTCCACTAGGCATATACCCGTAATTTATCCACGGCAATCACGAGTAATGCAGTGCTAATTGAAGTAGAATATTGTCTTTTGTTATTTCGACGTTTTCAATAGCTGCACGATTACGATCTTTTCACTACCGCTCAAAACGCCAAGTTACTTATCGGTGTAAGAATATTGCCGTCAAACACAGAAAAACTCTTGTAATATACGAAGATTGAAAGAGTTCGATAACGTTTCCCTCTAATCGACTGATAAATATCATTGCAATCGACATCAATAACGATCCGAAATTTACTAGAATTTTCTCTTTGAACAGTCAGAACTGATTCAGTTGTTCTTACTGTTCACATTTCTTAGTTCTTATTTATTATTGCTGAACAATTTAATAAGTCTTTCAAAATCAAATATTATTTAAGACGCATTCTTTGAATAACCAGAACAAAATATAAAGAGTGACCGAACAATTGCAAAAGTATTTCGAATCCGGAAAATTTTTGCAATTGTCCGGGCCCCTGTTACAGTTGTTCGTAGAATGACTCGTAAGATATTTTTGCAGATAAAATACCCTTATGTTATTGAAGTTATTTCCACTATTATTACCAATAAACCTATCTCAATTCGTCTCAGGAAATAAACAAGATAGTATTAAGAATTTAGCTGAAGGTAAGTCAAGATTTTCGTTCTTCAAGTATTTACAGGATGTGCAAAAAGTCGGGATAGCTTTAGATTTACTTTTAAAAATCATCACTGAGATAAAAATAACAAAGCTTTTCTAGAAACTTGAATATTATCTTCTCCTATACATATTCGATCTATCTGTATATTTTTATTTTATTTTGTCACGAATCTATGATTTTTATAACGTAGAATTTACAATTGAAAAACGACCCAGACTTTTTACATTCCCTCTCAGAGAGGGGAAGAAGGGGAAAGTCGGGAAGTGTTTTTAAACTATGCCTAGAAGAAGTACAGGTACTTGGTGGAAGTGCGCGATTAAAATGATAATCGCGGTAAAATTCTTCGATAGAACATGTGAAGAACTATTTGTCAACTTTGAAAGGTCGATGGAGCCTCATGAGTTGCAACAATAGTTTGCTAGATGATCATTTTAGAGTTGATTCCTAAAGAAAATTTTTAACTCGAAACCCATTAGTACCTGTGAATTATTTTGATTGTCATTTCATTTTCCACTTGTTACACTCGCTCAAATATTGAGGTGATCTTCGTTTATAAATATTAGTGCCTCTGTTATATTAGATTTTAGCTGGTTGAAAACGGTTAAAGCAACTTTACTTACGATAGCATTATATTGAAGCATTATTGATATAGGATATCCAAAATGCCTCATCAAATTTAGAAGAAAACAAAGAATCTCTTTTCGATGTCACATAAAATGTGCGCTACTTATTATGTATACTAAGATCATAAAGCCAATGCTGAATAACCCAGATGCTTTCGACAAACGGATGGAGAATGAAGAAATCGAATTCACGGAACCTCCAACTCAGGAAGATACGAAAAAGAGATCAACTTCTCAATCGGTAAGTTGCTATGTAAGGTTAATTACGTTTTCCGAATTTTCATTTTTGCTTACATTCTTTTCGTCAATTGAATTTTCGTTCAAGGTTTTAACACATCCAAACGATTGAAAATTGTCCAAAATCATCATTTCTTGTTCATTAGAAAAAGGGAGCGACAGGGTCTCCTCACGTATGATTCCTGTCTAAAAATTATCGCATGACTTCAATCCATCATAAACCGTTGGGGGGGGTTTGATGATAGAAATCCAAAATGTCGTTTATTTTGCATTTTAAAATAAATAGTTTATTACTAAAATAAAAGTGATAATTTCAGAAAGGAAACGCAATGGTATTGGTTAATAATACAATGAATGGATTAGCTCGAAATATCAATAATTTGCAGATAGGTGGAGACAATTCATTCAATAATTCGCATAAAATTTTATTCTATCGTAAGAAATTATGTTGAAAGCTAAGTAAGAGACTTTGAAACAATTACTAATAATTTAGTTTGGTATCAAAATAATGGTGAAAATGAAGGAAGAATATGTTTGCTCGATTCATATACCTGCTCAGTAGAAGAGATTGCAAAATTCCACAATTGGTATGTGCAATATCAAGTAGCAACTACACAGAATAAAGTAACTTCTTATGTTCGTTATTTTGAGTAATGTCTTAGGCTTCAGATTCTTGGAATTAAATCATCTAACAAGTCATTTGAAATATATAACTTGAATACTCGACAAGTTTCGAGAGGTCTTATCAACAAATTCATTAATTATCGATTCAAAGAATCTTATAGGTCCAATTCCTCCTGAATGGCGTGATTCTGTATCTGTCGCTTATTTCAAAGGTAAATTGTATTATTTGGGTGGATGGGATCCTAAAACAAAGAAAGATACGAATCGAGTTGATGTAAGAAGATCGAATGAAAGTCCATTAAATAATTAATTCAGGTTTTAATAGATGGAAAATGGCAGACAGGACCTGCTTTTCATCATCCAATTATCCATGTTCAAACAATAATATGCGATGGAATTTTATACGGTCACATTATAGCATTTTCATTATTGTGATTATGAATATTCAGTTATTGATTGGAGATGGAATAATAGAAAAATATATCGATTATCAGATGATGAACGGAAATGGATTGAAGTAGGAGAAATTCCAAAAACGCAAGGTTATTTCGGAGTTGCATCGCTAAATGGAAAAATATACATAACTGGAGGATGGAAGTCGTTAATTTTGTATGATAAGTAATGCATCATTATATATTTAGTCGTAAAGTATTCAAATCCTGTCTGTGTTTCGATCCCTCAGCTCCAGTTGACAGTCGAATTTCTCAAATCGCTGATATGAATTATGCAAGATCTTATCATTCGCTCATTGCCGCTAACGGAAAATTGTATGCAATCGGAGGGTGAGCTGAGGTTTTGCATATCTTTATACGAAATATTTTCTAACTTAGATTTCAAAATTCTGAGAAAAGAAGTAATGGTTTATACTATTGGATAAACTTCTGTGATATCATTGAAGAATACGATCCACAAACGAATAGATGGAAAATCGTTGAAAAAGTAAATTAATATAAGTATTATTAGTTAGAAATGATTAAATTTTCACCTATTTGAAATGACACTTTTCACTTGGAGGACGCAAGTGATACCCCTGATGTGAAGGCAGAGTTATGAAAGTATTTTTCTAGGAATCTGTAGGACTAGACAGGATTATAGCAAAAAAACCGCATGAAAAACTGATTAGTGTAACCAAAGATATGACTTTTTGAAGACGACGATCCAAAAACCCTTTTTTTGTAAGGACGTTCGTTTGAATTTCTTTTCCTGTTTCTGGAACATTCCGAAGTTTCTATGAGTTTTTATAATTCCCAAAATGATAGACCATGCCCACTTTGCAATTTGAGTGCAAAAATTCACGAAACAAGTACCAAATAGCTATGTAGTGTTATTTCAGCAAAAAATAGCTTTGTAAATTTTCAGAAATTTTTTGAAAAAGATGAAAAGCCACTCTTTGACTTTATCTTCACAACGGGAATTTCACTTTCATCCTCTAGCTACAATTATGGTCCACCCTTTATATAGAAAATCTTCATTTTGAAGTGCTTGCATTTCGCTTGGGATGCCATTACACCAGGAAAGAGCTTCAGATTTATGATAGACATACTCGATTACCCCATAAATGCGTTTCTTTAGTGATTTTGTAATACTTTCATACTAAGAATGTTACAGCAAATGAATCAAAACCCAAAGACTGCTACCTCATCAACTAGAAAATCTACCACTACTCCTACCTCATCAATTAGCAACTCTAGCACTACTCCTACTTATTCATCTATCGATTACGGAAAAATAGGTGAGATCATTTGGGAATATTTCATAATAAATATCATCAGCCCTAATCGTCATTCCAATGGTATTTGTCTTAGTTATCATATTCGTCGCTTGTACGATTTACTATAGACGGGAACGCATCAACATATTCATCATAAATCATTTAAAGTAATCGATTTGTTAAACAAACTGTGCTTTCTTTAATTTTAGAAACTCTAAGCATGGTAACGAATACATTGATGAGCCGGATTTTAAAGAGTATGTACGAATGCTCGAGTATCTGATTAGAAAATGAACTATAGGGACGCTTGGGCGATCAAACAATCAGAAGTGGAAATTTATGAGGATCGACTACTAGGAAAGGGAGCATTTTCCGAGGTTTATGTTGGAGTTGTGTCTGGTTCGAATAATTTTCATTTATCATTCTGCAATGGAGAAATGAATATTAATAGGTCGGATTCCCCTATTTTCGATTAGCCGTAATATCGAAGTTCATTTACATCCAAATTCAAAAAAGGACGTAGTCGAAGTAGCCTTTGAAGTGATAGAGTCAACTTTATGAATTTATTTCATGTGGCAATGAAACGTCTTCAAGGACATGCATCTGATCGAGATCATGAGGACTTTTATCGAGAAATTGAAATTATGAAACGACTCGAATACAATCTGCATATTGTTAGGTAAAAGTTGAATTTTAAAGCCTTCATAAATCATGATTTTAACATTCAGCATGTACGGCTACGTACCCAGTAAATTCATTCCCTTGATGATACTCGAACACTGTGAACTAGGCGACATTTTGAAATATCTCATTGATAATGAAGAAAGCTTCAAGGTAAATGACTTTAATATCTCAACCTGCAAGTGTCTAGAGTCTAGAATGAAGCTATCGGTATTCGAGAAATCACATCATTTGCTTGGCAAGTTTGCGACGGAATGGTAATAGATTCCCGATTCCCAATTCTCACTCATGCATCATCCCTGATCAACTTCAGAGTTATGTTGCCTCTAAAGATATTGTGCACCGAGATCTAGCAGCAAGAAATGTCCTTTTGACCAAGGGCCATAAAGCAAAGGTATTTAGTTTCGAGAATTGGTAATCAGTTTGTGATCTCGTTATAGATAGCTGACTTTGGATTAGCCATCAAAAGTGATAAACCGGATAAAATGATGAGAGGATTGCTGCCTCTGAAGTGGACAGCTCCCGAAGCGTTTACTAATTCCGAGTTTTCATCGAAGAGCGATGTGTAATTATCAAAGATTGGATGATTTTTTGATAAGATAATCATTTAGCTGGTCATTTGGTGTGACCCTCTATGAACTTTACTCTCTAGGACAACGACCCTACCACGACATTGCATCATCAGATTTGTTGGCTTATTTAAGAGAAGGAAATCGACTTCCGAAACCAGAGTTGTGTCCTGATGAAATGTGAGGCATGATCTTTCCTGAATAGCATTTGATTTTTAGGTATGAACTGATGGAGAAATGCTGGAGTATAAATCCTGAGGATCGATTATCATTTGATGAGGTGAGTATTATTCACTCTCCGAGAGAATTGATTCTTCAGCTAAAATCGGAGATTTCCAAATGCCTCCTGATGATAACGAATTACTACGGTTATCTCGAAGCTCATGAAGATTTCGACCCTGACAATTTGAGTGATATTTGTCCTGTATCCACAAATTTGGAATAGTTTAGTTCAATAAAGTATTTTTGAAGATATGAATTTTTATTAGATGAAGCTTCTTATAACTAAACGGGAGTCTGGATGATCAATCCAGCTTTCAATGTGCCACTAGTGGGTTTAGGGGAGTGGAACAGTTGAATTACAGAAGTTTATTGGGACTTCAAACTTGGGTAATTAAACCATAAAAAGAAAAATGAAAATTATAAATAAAAAGCAAATTCATCGAATTGTGTTAAGCAACAAGGAATTCTCCTTTTATCTTGAGGCAAAAAGAGGGGAAGAAAAACATTTTCTTGCATCGGAGATAGATTCAATCTGAGGACATAGACAAATCGTGATTTTTCTACGAAATGGAAAAAAGCGAAGGTCGCAGTTCGCAATATTCTCGCCTTTAAAGAAAGAAACTGGGGCCAGTTACTTAATGAGGATAGGTTAGATTAAAAAAAAAACTAAAATCTTAGTTTACGTGGGGGTGAGTTTGGTTTGACGAGGGCATGTTCCGAAAACGAAAATTTTCCTTAGTGTTATATCTAATAGTGAGAAAAGAAAAATCAGGAAAAAATAGCTTCGCAAATTTTCTAAAAGTGTTTAAAATTTTGACGAAGCTGCCTTCCTTGATTTTGCCTTCACCGAGTGGGCACGAAGCAAGGAGGTTCTAGTAGGAATAAATAATGGTTGAATGAGTTTTCGATATTCACGATTTAAAGTCACAAATATCAGTCAGAAAGGAATGTATTTTGTAATTCTTCGATTTACGCAGAATTAGAGGAGTTCAACGAAATTTGCCGGGAAAAGTCCGTGCTGGCCGTTGCAAGTGCCGCGCCACCAACCTCCGTCGATCTGCAAAATCATGGAATAGCCAATTTTTGCCGTAAACGAATTTTTCAAATACTGAATATCTATTTTATTTCATTTCATTTTCGAAAATTATTTGTGCAAATCTAGTCACGATTTTAGTCAGTGTAATTTATATCGAAGAAAGAAAATTGGGGACAAAAGTTTTACTTTATTTCTAATCGAATTGACCATTGAGTATCTAACCGAATGATTTCTCTCCGTCTCTTTCCATGCACCATTTTTTTTGCAAGGAGAGTAGTTTGTATTTTCTGGAAAACAGGTGCTGATTACCCGAACTGCTGCTCACGTCTGCTAGGCAAACAGACGCTTTAGCCAACCTATCAAAATCCTATGCCTTTGGCGATATATGATTACGTTGTATGCTTCTATCGATGGGGTTTCTCTTCTTCTCTCCAAATCGCATGCTCTCTAGCCTAGCGATATAGTGCTGTTAAAGTATTAAAAAAGAAGCCATACGATCGGTTGCTCAATGATCAATTTGACTGAAAAATGGGGTATTATAAATTTAGAAATTTTTTGAAAAAGAAAGGCATAAATGGGCAGTTTCAGTCCCAAGAAAGATCAATAATATCGAAAGTCATGAAGCCTAGATCTTACAGATGAAAGGTCTTCATTTTATTGCTGCATAAAATACCTGTTCGATGTTGGTGATGATGTCATTCTCTTCGAAGCTGATTTCGTCGTTATCCTGTTTCTGATAGTCGAAAATGGCGACTGCAATCAGACCAGTCAATTCAAACCCAGACAAGGGGTTGGAAGAGGAGGCTGGTACCTGAATTTAAAAATATTTCAATTTTTTGAGAAAAGATAAGAAAAATGTTAGCTAACATGACACAACGAAAAAATAACTAAAAAGAGCTTTCCAAATATTAGTATTTTTGAAAGAAGTTTTTCTCAACGAAAAATACTTTTAAAAAATGATGTTCATAAGAGTGGATGTCAGAAAAAATCAAAGTCATAAGGAAGGGGCGTGGAACAGGGGTCCGTCGATTTGGCTGATTTTCACATATTTAGTACAGTTTTTCATGCTGATCATCATGATTTGGTTTGTTTTTCATAAAAATTATCGTATGCAGGATTACGGTAGCTTGAAGTTTTGACAGACCTGACCTCGGAAAACAAGTCATAACTTTCTTATTTCTGAGCCAAATTTAATGATTCTTTTTTTATTTTGTAGATCTTGAGTAGGAGAATAAAGTAAGAATGACAAGAAAAATTTTAGAAATTATTTTTGGCGGGAAAAAATTACTCGAAGTTACCCTATATACTCATACTGTGTTTGCAGGTGCAATGCGAGTTAATATCGGAATGTTCCATAGAATTTTGTAGAGCTCTTCAAGTTGCTCAGCTTTTGTTCCAGAACTTATTCTAGAATGTGTACACACAGGGAGATATGATTTTTTTATAGGCGACTTATGCTGTAGAAGGCGCTGACCAACGATTTTCAAAAATTAATAACTTCCGTAAGCTCATTCTTGTGCAAAGTGGTATATACCATTTTTGAGCCTGCAAACAGCGCTACAATAATATGCATTCAAATCCTGTCCTTAACGCGTTTTACAGGTGTACTGATCGAAAATGTCGAAAAATCGATCAATTTGGCTGTTTTTACAAAGAAAATTTTGTTTTAATTTATTTTCGGAAAATTTTAGCATATTCGTGCTCAGCTCGTCGAGCTGCACCGATTGATATAGGTTTTAACCGGGCTTTACGCGTTTTAACCATTTTTATTTTTTTCCAACGCGATTTATTTTAGCGTAAACAACGCACGCTCGAGCTCGGAGACCCCGATTTTCGTGTTCCCCACCCTCGATTAAAGCATTCTAGCTTATTTTCAGGAAAATAATTTTGGGGCTGTGCCAAGCCTTTCCTAACAAATCTCCATTTTGTATAGAATGGCTATTATGAGTGACGAAACAAAAACCTGTGCATCTCGTTGCGTCTGTGTCATTTGTGTATTGTGCGAAGTATCCTGCATTTGGCCCTGACGATTAAGCTGCAATCGATTGAATTATTTGCTTCAAATTGTGCAATTGTCTCACCTCATTAAGTTTTCTTTCATACTCTTCCTTCATCGTCTTCACTCTTCGTTGATGCTTCAAATCCTTCTGCCTCTCTTCATTCTGTTGAGGATTTCTGGATTCGTTTCTTCTATGTGGATATGAATTACCTCTCTGAAATTCCAGATAATATATCAGTTCTGAAGAAAACTAAACAAAAAAACACTCGTCCATACCGTATCATAGGAGTTGGGATTGTGAACAAGTTTCTGGTCATTCAGACAGGTCAATTTTCATTGAGTAATGGACCTGACTGAGTGAAGAGAAATTGTATAGAAAAAAAAAACATTTCGCATCACGAATTTCTGCTAGTTTTCTATTTTTAAATTGCCGAAAAATCATATTCAAAAAATGACGAATATACCCTCTTGCTCACCTTAAGGATCTTGTTAATCCGATCCGCCAGATCTAAAATTTTAACTCTTTAGAACACTTAGATATTAAAGATTGTGAGCACTTTCCTCCTAGAAATTGAAAGGGGAAACGATCGTTGCGCACAAAATATGTATCTTGCAAAATACTTAGTCGTTGCATTCAGTAACCAATTCCTTCGATTTTGTACTTCTTTCATAGTCTAATCTTATGGCATTATCTCATCTTTTATCACTCAAATAGCTATTTCTTTATTTGCCTAAGTACTGAATATTTGGGACTGGCTAGGTTATAGATTGGTAGAGTTCTGTGAAAAATAGTAATAGACTTGCATATGATAACAATAGTGACAGGATTTAGTCTTGGGGAGGAGTAGGGGACTAGATAAGGATAAAGGTAGGCTGGGTAGAGTAGGAGTAAGTGAATAAGGTATGAATTTATCCTACAGAAATAAATCTGAATTTCATTCAAGCACACAGAACTCATGCTTCCAGAAAATAAAGATTATATCTCATTCTATAACAATGTTCAGATAAACATTTTTGTACGCAACGACATACGTCCAGTTGAAAGGAAGACAGGAAAATAATGTAGACAAGATACATGTCAATTTTGAGCAGAAAGGTTACATTTTTTATGATACAAGAGGAACACTGCTCTGTTCATTAAAGATAATAGAGTGCTGCTTATAATTATCATCGTCTGACCGCGATGAAAATGTTACTTTTCGCTGGCCTACTATTTCTCACAGGCAGACTTTTTTCGCTTTTCAAACGCAAAAAATGACTGAAAATAGCTGCCGATGAAAATTAATAGACTGGTGAAAAGTAGTATTTTTTATCTCGATAAAAGGTATTATTAGGAGAAGTCTGATAGAAAAATATTTCTCCATTTTTAATGCTACTTTTCCCTTCTAGCTAGAACTGGAAAGTGAAGAAAATGAAGACGCAATACTCTCCTGTCATTAAGGAACAGGATAATGAAATAAAAAGTGTCTATTTTTCATTAATAGTTGCTCACCCAAATATGTGAAGTTGGCAGGGGGATTGACGAACTTGTTCTTTTGATTACAGACTGGACAGGTCGTTCTGAACATGTATTTCTTTAAAATCTTCGCGAAACAAGATCCTACTTGCGTTCTGCCGGAGTTTTTTCGTAACAGGACTTGCACAGCGAGTGACCACACTGGCCAACTAATGGTTTGTTCGTTTCACGATCTCAAATGAAAACTAACAAAATTTATCAAATTATTCTAAAAACAAAGAGATGACAGAAAGAAAAAAAACAAAATTAGATGTTTTGAAGAATTTTGAAATTCCGAATTTAAAAAGAAAATCGAATTCCGTTCATATCTACCTCGGATAAAAAGAAGGCTTTTCAGAAAAATCTCGAAATTTCCTTAAAAACGTGTCCACTCACTGTATTCATCGAGACAAACGGGGCAGCTGATCGTATGAACTCCAGTCGATGTTTCTGCCATTCGAAAACTGAAATAATTTTTTTCTATAAATTAGAAGATGGACAGATAAACGAGAGAATTTTCTCGCGCAAACTGATCAGCGACATTCGCACTTGCACATGAGCAATTTGTTAAGGAAAACCAATCGAAGCATGACAGAACCGAAAGGGAAACTTGACTCGAAAAGTAGAGTCCCAAGCTCTTCCTTTTTGCTAGAATGCGTTTGCGGTAGAAGCGTGATAGTTTAAAATCAAAAATCTGGGAAGTAGGTACCCTTCAAACCCCGAATATCTCAAAAACTAATCTACATAGATCGACGATAAATCTGTTAAAATGGGACTGGGCATATCTACTTGGGATCCACTCAAAAAGCATACAATTTGGTGAAAGCTGAAAAATCATAAATTCGATTATTTTTGAAGTTGTAAATGAAATAAAACAGTTGAATCAAAGAATTTGGAGTAAAAGTTGCAGCATAAATAACCGTTTTAGCGTAACTCTGGTGAAAGAGGCAGAATTCGTCAGATCGAACAGTCTTTGCAATGAATGAACGAATCGTATGGCAATCGATTCTTCTAAACTGTCAGTAGATGAAGGGAAAGTGATTTATTGTCAGTTAAAATTTCGGCAATTTTGGTAAAATTATCAAACCGATACGTTCATCGTCAAGAAGCGCAATATGTTAGAAAAAAAAATGGATTAGTGCCTTGTCGGATTTTTTGTTTTCAAGCCGCTCTTATTGAGATTTCACCGTAGTTTTTTTTCGGTCTCAAAATGTTCAGAAAAGTCGAATACACATTCTGCCTGATGAGCGTGAATGAGCGAGCACTGGTACGCTCCGACGAGCGGTTTGAAATTTTCACTGTACGTTTTGACTGGCTCAACTCGTGTTTCGGGGGCATGTTCCAGAAGCAAAAATGTACCCTAGACTCATATCTAATAATGGGAAAAGAAAAATCAGGAAAAGATAGCTTCGTAAAAATTCTAGATTTTTTAATTTAACGAAAAATCACTCTACGACTTTGTCTTCAACAAGTGGACGGGACTTGCGTTCTCTAATTTAGAGAGGCAAGTTGTAAAGAGTATACTTTATACTGTATATAGCATTTACCTCCTCTCATTTCGCAATACCATCTCTTCTTACATGATTTCGAATCTGAAGAATGTCGGCAAATCTAGAATACATCGACTTACAATATGACATTTTTGTTCTCCATTACCGATTCTATCGAGTTGGAATGCAGTTGATTCTTCTTCGCTGTTCAGTTGCAGTCGTCTGCCTGTCTGCTCTCGTTGCTGCAAGAACCTACACCGTTGCACCCACCAGGAAAGGTAGCTGAGATCTTAAGATGTTCAAGTCTCTCAGCTGCACTTTATGTGTAGTTCGATTCATTGTCTACAATGAAGTGAAAATTGCAATTTTCGAACTTCATAAATGCTTGAACACCGAGTACAAATTTCATTAATTTTCCTTGATTCTCAGTTCCGAAATTCCGTCGTCTGATGGATTTCGCTCATTCTGATCAAGTCCTCCAATCGATCAAAGAAGTGCCTCAGATCCAGGTCAATCGGCTCGAACCAAAGGACAAGGCGAGTTCAATCATTTCCGTTAGAAGCAGGAAAAATTCCTAGCAGAATTATTCAGAAGTGATATTTAAGATACTGAGGATAGAACAGAAAATGACAGAATTTCAATACATAGGATGAAGTTCGATATTTTGAACGGCGAAATCATCCAATTTTGTCAACTCTCAGGGCATATTCGACTACTGCAAGACGTCGAGAAAAGTCTGCCAGAACAGGGGAAAATGCATTTCGAAGGGAACCAGGTTTAATTCTCCTTTTACATAATTTATGAAAGTTTGTCGAATTTTCAGTTTCTATTGTGATTGCGCCAGCGGCTTTTTCGGGAAAAAATGCGAAATGATGGCCGACCAGACGCACTGCGTCAACCACAAATGCCAGAACAATGCTACCTGCATTAGGCAAGAATTTCTACTTTTGAAATTGGAAAAAAAAAAACTACTTATTTTTATGGATAATTTTGAAATGTTACAACTTTACAACCTGGCAACTGGATAAACTGGCATGTAGAAAAGAAGACTTTATCGAGAAAAGGAAAGCTCTACCTTTTACCCACTAGTTCTTCAAGCTTCAAGGTTGTGACATAGTTATGTGCCCTTTTCTGATGAAAAATTAATTTACAGCACGAAGACGAAAAAGACAATAGTGAATCCGGACAAAGTCGAGCAGGCTCGAGCGAACAGTGTTGATGAACTCATCGACAGATTCGTCGATGGAAAAGCGACCAATCTGACTATTGAGGTTCAATACGAGTACGTCTGCTTTCAAATGTTGTTATTTTTTTGGAGTTTATTCAAGTTTTACCCAAAGTTTTTAGATCTTTTTTCTTAAAATCAACGGCAAGTTTTCCTTAATTTCTCAATTTTAGCTGCATTTGCAAAGACGGCTTCATCGGGACGCTCTGTGAAATAAGCACTGATGTGCAAAAGTAAAACATTTTTGTGCTCCAGGCTATTTTTTGTTGGAAAATTCGAATTTACTACTCTACTTTTTGTGTGCGTATTTTCATTCAAACTAGCAGTACGGAACGAAATTCAAATTACCAATTTCCTGATACGCAGATTTTTGCACTTTTCCATTTGTTCAAAGAATTAGTGGATGAATTTTTAGTTGCGTGGAGAATTACTGCATGAGTCGAGGCAATGCGACGGTCGACAGGGACGGGAACTGCACGTGCGATTGCGACAAGCAGTACTTCGGGAAACATGTAAGGATTGTCGATTATTCTTTCTGACGTAAACAAATTCTCTACCAAATTCCTCCAGAGTCTCACTTTTATGCTGAAACAGGAAAAGCGTTTTTTCATAATGTATATTTTATATTTTCATCAATATAAATTTCTGATTTATGGATCTACTAAGATATATTGCTGATTTTTAATTAGAAATTGGAAATTTACAAATTTATAAATTAATATTTTACAAATCTGATATAACTTGTTTCAACGTCAATTCATAGAAGAGCTAGTTATTCATACAAAATGCGTTTCCCATCTAATTCTCGCATTTAGCAATAGTTTTCTTTCGAAATTGAACTTTTTCCAGTGTCAATTCGTGAGTCCGTGCTACACCTATGAATGCGAGAACGGAGCGAAGTGCGATGACGTGTGGAGCCAGGACAACACGACCGTCACTGCCATCTGCAAATGCCCGACAGAAGCCATTCAGTTCATTCCTTCTGTCACTTTTCAAGGTGTTTTTTTCAGTAGAGAAGATTCGAGGATATAATTTATCCAATATCCACAATATGATTTTTGAAATGATGAAGATCACATTTCTGAAAACTCCAATTTCAGGCGATCGGTGCGAGCAAATCTCGATTCCCGACATAGTGGACGTGCAACTGATTCCCTGCGATGAAAACAATCCGCACAAAAACAGGGCCTTCATCAAACATCTCATCAGTCTGTAAGTGAAATGAGACTTGAGTCAATGATAATTTCTGCTAATCTTTCGACAGAAAATAAAAAGGCAACAAATTACTGTTAAATCCAATATGCAAAATCCATATTAGCTCATCTTCGTTCTCTTTCGTGAATACTTTGGCATTGCGAAAAAATTCTTATAAGTGTTATTTTTTAGAATCAGAGCCCAAAACAATGATAGGATATTCTTGAACAAATACTGGTTGGAAAATTATCACGAAAGGGTGGACTCGACGCACAAATCTGCATACGACAAAGACAAGTGGTGCTCGAATATGGGCGAGTGCACTATTGACAGAATTACTGGTTGGTTTGCAGCTCATTTCTCATTTTTCAAGGATGTTTACATTTGCAGTTTCCATTTTTGAAAATATACTGAAATCTGAATTTCTATTCTTCATAGACTTATAACTTTATAAAGCCGAGTGAAATTTCAGTGCCTACGACTGGACATGCATTTCTGTTGCCGAGCTGTCGCTGCAAAGCTTACAACGAAGGAAGTTATTGCGAGGTATTTTTTTTGCAGAAATTCCTTGTACTTTTGACTCTGATCATTTGCTATTTGCAGTACTACCGCGAAAATGGATGTGAGCCGACTTTGACAGAGGCCAAGCAGGGCAAAAGTGAGCCTTCCATATGTCCAGATCGCAAGAAAGGTTGAATTTAGAATTTTTGGATTTTATTTGATCCCGTTTTTCCAGGTACTTGTGTTATGCTCCGAGGTCAGCCGTTTTGCGAGTGAGTTATTTTGATTTTATAAAGCTCTTCAAAAAAGTCGAAATCAACAGCCTAACACATTTTCTTCTTTGCTAAAGCGATGAAAAAGCAGAAAATTGAGTGAAAGGCGATTTTTTCCTGATCAGACTTAAGATTTTTGACACCTTTATGACACTGATACTTTAGTGTTAGTGTCAAACACTTTAGACTCTGTTCCTGTTTAACATTTCATTAATGCAGGGCTTCCTCAAGACATAATGTTTCTAATGTCATGAATGAATAAACCGATGTTGTCATCATCTGAGAACTTCAGTTGCAAGCGTTACTACGTGGGCGAGACATGCGAAACGTACAATCCCTGCGCCGACAACCCTTGCATCAAATCGGAATGCATTGTGGTCCATTGGGGCATTTTCACACTTTAAAGAAAAACATATTATTCCTTCAGATAGGAGACGAGACAGAAGAGGGCAGAGCTGGCGAACAGCAGCAGGCATATCAGTGTCTCTGCAACATGGAGGATGGCGTCGAAAAATGTAAGTCAGCATTCCTATCGGTAGGTTAGAAGTTTATCGAATTTAGAATATTTCATACTTTTCAGAGTATACTCATTTCTCATGCGCAAGATGAAAATTAGTATTGTTTTCCATTACTTCCTTTTCTTTTCATTTGTCTTCCTCCTTTCAGCCCAGCGCTGTGTGTACGAAGCGACAGGCAACTGCACGGACCCGAATCCCTGTTTCCACGGAAAGTGTCTGACCTGCGAACACGAGATGGAAGAGATGGGGGTTATCAACTTATGCAGTCCAGAGGAACGCAAACGAGGATTCAGGTAGCTTAAATGTATTTTTTAAAAAAATAATTTCATATTGGAAACTTGTAAGTTGCATAATGAGAGAATGATGGAACATAATAATAATTGGCTTTGAATTTCGCATGAAAATGAAGCGCATTTCATCATTACGATATTTACAAACTACCACTACTCATTTATTCATTTTTGCCCATTTCCAGATGCATTTGCGAATCTGGTTTTCTGCCTCCTCGATGCAAGCAAGTGGCCGATGCCTGTTACAGGAATCTGTGCGAGAACGAGGCTGTCTGTGTGCCCAGAGACGCACACGATTATGAGTTAGTTTTTAAACGATTCACCTTTTCCAGAATTGAAGCAACTTCATTCTTGCATGACTTTATTCATTAGATGAGAGTCGGTCTTTAGTTGTGACTGCATCAACGGCACAGAAGGCGTTTTGTGTGAGAATGTCTTCGATCCTTGTGCTGCTTTCGGTATGTCTAATCATTATTGAAATATGCATTAAAATTTTTACATCAATTATCAAGGCTCATTTCTTTTGACTAGAATTCCTCGCCTGCGTACGCTCATTCGTTGTTCTAGTACCAGTCCTCGACTGGCTGTTAGAATTCAATTTACTTAAAAAATTCAAAGTGATCATTGTCAGGTGAATCGATCTGTCAGTTTGGTGTCTGTCAGAACTCTCTGCTCTGGACACGCGGCTTCGAATGCCTTTGCCATTACGGCTACCGCGGAATTAATTGCCAGATCGAGCTGACTCTCGACGAGAAAATCATCGATGTTTTCAGCGTAGGAAATTTGTGTTATTTATTTAGCTTTGTTCACTGGGCTGTCAGAAATTTGAAATTGTTGCATTTTGAGCTCACTATTTTTCTTCGAAACTAACTTGAATCCGGTGTTTTAGTCAAATTCTAGCTTCTTATCAAGTTGAGTTTCGGCGGTTCTGACTATCCAAGAATGAGTATACATCTTCAGCGCTACTACTATCTGCTCCTCCCGCTCTATGCTATCGCCCTCGTTCTGTGCGTCATTCTCTTCCTTGTCTTACAAATGAAGTGAGTGGGATTTCTGAGATTCGAAGAAAATGTAAGATAGATACGAAATGTAGCATTGTTTTCATGAACAACTTGGAAGAGTGCCTGCATCTTTACATGCGAAATAGGATGGGGAAAAGGTTCTTTCCTCATGGTAGTTCGTATTCAGCTATGCATCTACCTTTCCAGGTTGCTGCTTTATGAGAAGAAAATTTTAGAATAGCTAAAAATTCTAGCGTCTATTCCTGATGCTATTTTGCCTATATATACTAATTTTATAATTGTTTTTTCTTTCTAATTTCAGGCGAGTCAAGCCTACATCTCGTCACAAGAAGGATTCATCGACCGAGAGCGGCTTTGCTTTTCGAAGCGGGGCGAACGAGAAGATGGGAGGCAGGAGTGACACTGGCGACGAGTTGGAACAGCAGTGAATCAGCAGCGTCGGGGGAGGGCAGTCCAAGCCGCAACTTATCGGAATCTGCTGGATTCGATTGAAATGATCCACCATCACTCATCACATCAGACAAGAACACAAGACTTATGAACAAAAATAGCACCAAGCTAATGAATTTGTTTGATTTCATACAGGAAGGAATGTCTAAGAGTTCGATAGTCATCTCAAAGAAAAAGTTTCTAAACGGCTTTCATGATGGGATATGTATGATTGAATCAATTCAGTCAAATTGTTTAATTCAACTAGTTCTTTCAAATAATTTCTGTGATTTATCGTGAACAAACAATAATAATAAATAGGGATAAATTCACTGAGCCAGTGATAACAAAGTGACGATGAAGATGATAAATGTTGATATCCGTTGGACATTATTGCCACTAGGCATGTACCCTAAAATAACGGTCATAACTTGCATCAATTTGATAACTTTTGCAACAAGATTACCTTCCACTCTGGCATTCAGTCCACTGTTAACATTCCCGTATGAAATATAGCCAATGACTATTTTCGTACCCCGAGCTTCATAGGTAAAAGTAGCATTTGCACTTGAATACCTAGACATTTCTCTTATCTTTGGAAAAAAAAATTAAAAAAGCCACGATTTTTGAGCGACAATTTCGTCATAGTTATCAACTTCGATCGACCCATAAGCATCCCCAACTGAATTCAGAACGACCAGTCGCAAGTTTCCCCTTGTCAAAGTAGCATCTAACTGAAATAATGCTATACTTCATATTAATTTGTTTTTTTTTGCAAAATCTTACATTCTCAATCGAAAATTGTTGATCGAATCTGCCGAGATTTTTATCAGACAGATAGTCTTTCGACATAAAAGTGACACTTTGGTTATTATTGATCGTGTAGATTGATAGATAATCTGGAAATGGATAAACATTTCTAAAAATCCCGCTTTTTAAGTACCAAAATTCCGGACAAAGTATTTCAGAGTTATGCTAGCAGAAGATGAAGCGGAATATTGAACCACCACGTAATGATCGTAAATGGACCGGGGAATGGATTCCAAAGATCCACTAAAATTGAAACAGTCTTTGAAACAATGCATAAATTTACCTGGATAAAAGGTACTTGTTTTCATTGAAATGGAGACCTTTAAAAACCTTCAGAGACTTCAATTTATCGCTAGAAATTTTCAACTGCATAACTTTTCCAGGGTCATATGATGAGTCAGTTGAGTGGAGAATCTAGAAATGAAAATTTGGAAGGTCTAATCGCCTTTTCTAAACTCACTAGGACACAATTTGATCCTCCCAGTGGAATATCTTTTGACTCTGTCTCATTTTTCAACGAGTAGACCATAGGCCCGCAAGAGCTATCTAAAATCATCTTTTTTGCGAAAAAAAATTCATTTTTGAACTTATTTTGTTTTGTTTTCTTTTCCCAAGTCCAACATTTTCTACCGCGAAATGACCTCTTTTCTCCCTTTCGCCTCTATCCGTTTTGCCCTAGTCGTCTCTATGCTCTCTCCTCTCGACCCACTCTTTTGCCTGCCTCCCCCCTCTCGCGGCGAAAGGACATAGCAGCGGGAAATTTTTGCAAACGCACTGGGCGTCGTGGCGGGCGTCTGTGAGCCAGCTTCTAGGCAGTAGAGTTGTGGTGGATGGTTTGAGGTGCGGGTCAAACTGGCGGGTTTATGCCCGGCTGGCGTAGACCGAGCGTCCTCGCCAAGCGTTGCGTCACTAGGTGTTGTGTTGCGGGAGCGCGATACGACCCGGGTGGTCAAGGAGATCCGTACGGCCGAGGCCCCAAAGGGAGCAGGCAAAAGGATCCGCGCGGTGCGGTGGCAGGATGGCGCTCGTTAGTCGACTAGGCCCCGACAGCCGTACCATATAACTAGACCCTAACTCGACCTTTTGCAACTTTTTTCTTAGTTTCGATAATTCGAGCAGCTTTGAAAAGCTATTAATTTTATCAAAAAGTTAAGTTTCTCTTTCACTTGGTTGTTGCTGGTGGAAAAAAAATACCTTGCTGAGCGCTGCTGCTAACCATCGCTTGAAAATCGTGACCACAGTTCCTGTCGTAATCAGTGTTGCATCTGACACGAACCACCATACTTGAGCCCGTCGATCGAAGTGGCAGACTCTCCCCCTCAGTACGGACATTCGAGTACAAAATTCTAAAGGTTCGACAAGCACGCTGGAAAACTCATCGAAACTCTCCTAACTTGTTATCGATGAGGCTAGAAGAAGTCGAGCTGCCATCATACAAATCAACCTTGACTTGGCCGGAAACTAGAGTGAAGAAGTAAATCGTGATCTGAAAATAAAGAAAAAGGGACTAGTTTTTAAGGCTGAAAACCTACAATTTTTTCGGCATCTGTGGAAATCTTGAACTCATAGGTTGCTTCTGCATCGCTTTTGAAGCCTCCAGTGCTGATATCCGCAAATTGGTTAGAATCGGAAAGTTGAATCGATCTCGAAATAATGTTTCCTGCAAATTATCAGTTCTTAAATGAATTTTTTGAAGATCTTACTCTTCTTTACGGAGTTCATAACGCTGAAATACGAGTCAAAATCTGTCAGCGGAAAACCCGTTACATTATTCGAAACGAAACGAAACTGGAAGGGAGAAACGGTGAAGAGCATAGAGGGTGGACCCATATAATTTGGATTGGCTCTGGAAATATTCCAATGACTTGAAAATCGAAGAATGACCAACCTATATTCTGCCCTACTATACCGGTCACTAAATATTACAATATCTGGTTCGACAGAACCATAGTATTTCCTCAGATTACCCCCATATTGAGCAGTCACTTCATACTGGTCATCCGGGAAATTAATTGTGTAGGTACAATCCATGTTTGGGCAATAGGAAGTTTCATAGTTTCTTCCAGGAGATAAAATACTCAAGCTTGTAGTGGAAGAGTTCAAAACGATGTTCGTATTTCCGCAGGAACAATCTGAAATATATGAAATATTGAAATTCTTATTATTTTCCCATATCAAGGAAAGTTTTCGAAGTGTACGTCTTCAATTTAGTTGATTTTTTCACCAAAGAGGTATTTCATAGCGCTGATCACGCGTCTGAAATCGAAAAGTTCTGATGAACGACGATTCGAGCCGAAAAAGATATATGCCGTTCTGCGCAACAGAGAAAAGCAGAGAAATAATGTATGCTAGTTTCTCTCAGTGCAAAACGATATTCACACTTCCCTGTCCGAGCCGCCACTTGTCAGAACTTTTCGACTTCAGGTTCTGATCAGCGTCATGAAATACCGCATGAAAGAACTTTCTAAATAACTAAAAGGGCAAAATGATGTAATATTTTCATTTTCAAATTGGATCATGGCAAAACAGACCGAACAAGTATGCAGAAGCGTTGAATCCAGTGCCCTCGATGACTCCATCGGAGGTGAATCGCATCGTAATATTGTTGCTTGCCGCGAACAGTAGGAAACTCGATTGACTGCCCTGGTACACGTCATTCTAAAGCAATTCGGTTTTGAAGGATCTGAAGAGCAGCTTGATTTCAACCACTTACATATGGAGATAGTCCATTTATCGACATTGTGTCACAACATTTCTCCGATTCATATGACATCGCTAAATTTTTTAACCAAGATAAGAAGGAAATTGAATAATTCTTGCCAAATCCAATCCACGTATTCGTCGGTTGAGAATTTGCGAAAGAAAACTGACAATCAGCATTCGAAGAATAAGTCTGGGTTGAATATTCCTTCGTACCAAACTGCACCACTTCACCAAGTTGCAACGGAAAGTGACGTGGATTATTACAAGGATCTGACGATGCTTTTGTGACTAAATTTTTCCGCGTTTTTTTCGTTATTTCGACTTTTTCTTACTTGTAAACGCGTTTACCAAAATGTAGAATCTTCTAGCGTAAAAAGTTGTTGCATTTTCAAACTTGAAGCTTATCGTCACCGATTTTTGAAAATACAGAGGGACAGGTTCATCATACGTCGTGAATCTCCCACTTAAGTTTTTTCCTTAGCTTTTTTCATATTTTTACTTGTACCTGTAGTTTATCGTGGTACTTGTTCCATTTAGCGCTGTTCCTTGAATCGTGAATATTTCAGTGTTCATCGTGACCAAATCGTACAGCGCTAGTCGGATGCCTTCAGAATATTGGAAAGTCACGGTACAAGGCGAGAAATCAAGCGGAGTTCCAGGATAATTGTGCGATACGAGGAAAAACGTCTCGGACGAATTCAACACGACGGTCTGGTTGCAGTCGAAGAACTTCGGATCTTTCAGGTCTAATTGAAATTTATTTCTTTTCGTCTCAGAAAATCTCCTACTGTACTCGATGATCTTCCCGTGAATGCCTGAGTGCGGAAAACCATCGCTGCCTCCAGTTGAATGTAGAGTAACGACAGTAGAAGAATTCGTTCGCAAGGTTTTCTTCACTGCGTGATGATCCATCACATCTCCGCACAGGCTGCAAGTTTCTGTGAAGACCAGCTTTTTTTTCTAATTTGTATCATGGCTTCGAAAAATATGTGAAGTTTATATGACTTTTTGTCTTTCGCTATATTTTCTCTCAGAAAATTCAAGACAGGATTGGAGGACAGCTTATAAATGGCGTAACATGAAATGACGAAACGCTTCCTTTTCTGCACAAACCCTGTCAATTTCTATTGCGCCTTCAGTCATTTTTACGTTTCGTCATTTGCAAGTTGCCAGATTGGAGATCATGCAACATTAGATGACGTTTACTTATTTTTCGAAACATCGATAATACCTATCACAACCCATCGCATCCGTATCGCAGGCGAATACACAATCAGCTGGTCCGACCAGGAACTGATCGAATAAAACCGCGATACCATTTCCGGGAGCTGCCGTAACATTAACTCGGATTCTGTTAGTTCCTGTTTTTTTCCTATCTCTATAATTTTCATCAAACCTCGGAATTTCGCCTAAGTACGGTTTCGGGTAATACGGAGTTGAAATATACGTTCCACGAATGAGGTAAGGCTCCGAAAATCGATAATTTTTTTTTTTTTTAAGTTTAGGAACTTTCAGACTTACATTTATACAAAGGAGAGTGAAAATCAATGGGAAAGCTAATTTTGAAAGGGCAATAAAAGCCACTGTTCCTGCCATTTGAATGGCATGGACACTGATAAAATGATAGTGAACCACAGGAAAAGTACGAACCGGAGAAGGAATATAATTGTTTGTATGAATGTGGACAAATTTGATAAGGCACAAGTTAACCATTAAATTCTTGTCTTCGATCAAGGCTTAAATGGAATACATAGCTAGCGATGAGTAAATGGGCTAGAATAGGCACTGGAAAGGTCCTACAAAAGGTAATACCAGTCCTAAAAATAGACGAATGATTATGTATAACTAGAAATAAAAATTTATCAAGAAGACAAGCAAATCATGGTGAGTATTTCAAATAAGCAACTTCATTAGTCAATTTACCCTAATTATCCTAACTTTCTTCTGGGAGGTCTTGCTAGATCGTATTTAAGTTGTTTGACTGCAGGGAACGCTTACCAGCTACTACTACTAGATATCGGTTGAGTTGCTATCGATTTCTTTGCCCTTCAAATTGCTAAACTGGATTGGATCACCTACCACAAACATAAACGGTAAATAGTACGAAGGCTGAACTCGACAAATCTTGAGATACGTTTTTCGAAAATGACCACTAATTACCGTACTTTCCGGAATAGCTCGCTCCAGAGTGAATATTTTCGGGAGGTGTGTTAATACAAGCTGATCCATTTTCAATATGCTATCAATTATTAATTGTTTTTCTTGAATTTATTCGATCGCATTTAAACAAAAAAAATTGAATTTTCTAATAATGATATTGTCGCAAACAATAGAGTAAATGACGGGATCAGGGCTGTATGAGGTTCGAAAAAGATCGAATTTTAACTTAGCTTGAACGGAAGAATTTTCGCGATTTGGTCCACAAGTAAGAAAGTTACGAATTTTTACTGACATGGAGTATGTAAAAACCTGAAATTAACATAATTCCGCTTACTTGTATTTTGATGAAAAACGGATAGCACCATGATGATTAGCGTGAAAAACTGAACAATATATGTGAAAATCAGCCAAACCTACGGACCCCTGGAAACATCGCCTTTGCTAAGATTCTGATTTTTTCTGACATTCACTCTTAAAGTGTACTTCATGTTCATTTACATTTCCATCTCAGCATTTCACAACCGACAAAGTTCATTATCCCAGGTGTTGTCGAGATACTCTAACGTAGACCTAATAGCTTCTCATGTCTAGAGTTGCGTTGGTTTCCCTTCACCGCGCTATAAGCACTGCGTGTAGTTATTTCATAATACTCTGATGTCTCTTCACCGCGCTATAAACGCTGCGTGTAATCATTTCATAATACTTTGCTTTCCCACTAAGTCACTAAGTTTACCCTCTCACTCTCCCTCTTGTGCCCGTTTCTCAACGCATCTCTCGTCGCTCTCGTTTCTCTAGTTTGTGCAGTTTTCGATACATCTCTCGTCTCCCACCTACCCCTTAAATTATCTCGTGCCCCGGTCACTTTGTCCGCCATTTCAGGCGCTCATGTTGGCTGCAGACCGTTGCTGTACTATTTTGCTTATATTTTCTCACTTCAGCATGTTATCTGCTACTGCTGCTCCCTCGCGAGTTGTGAGAGTTGCTGAGGGTGACCTGCAGGGAGCCATTTTAACTAGCGAAAATGGAAAGAGAGTGGAAACGTTCCTGGTGAGTTTTACTTTCATTCACCTTTTTCCTCCCTTAGAAAGGCTTGGCATAGTCCAAACATTCTAGTAGTTCATTGATGAAACGATATTGTCTCAATCTCTCGAAACCAATTCATTACAGAACATTCCCTACGCGAAGCCGCCAGTGGGCCCACTTCGATTCAAGGTATACTTCTTTCTTGGCTATCCTCGAAAATGGTCGAGACTTCAGAAACCCGAGCAAGCGGAGAAGTGGGAAGGCATCCGAGATGCGACATCGTTCGGCTCTGCTGCCATTCAGATTCCTTCGATTGTCAAACAGGACGTGAACATGGCTGAAGATTGTCTCACACTGAATGTATTCGCACCAGCGGAGTCCGCACCATCAGAAGGTGAGAGAATTCCGTTCCGTTTCTTTGCTGTTTCAAAGTATTATGACGGTCAAAAAAGTTGCGATTCCACCGTAGTTTGAAAAAAAACGGTGTCACAGTAACACTCTAAATACTATCTATCGCGATGAGCAGATTGTCGCCATCCAAAAGATCCGTTCAGGTTATCCCGTACTGGTTCTCTTCCACGGTGGCGGCTTCATCATCGGGCATGCACAAATGTACAGCACGCAGGGATTGGCAGATGTTCTGGTTTGTTAGATACCTCTGATTTCCATCTCCCTCTTCGTCATAGGTTTCAAAGGGCGTCGTGATAGTCTCAGTCCAGTCTCGTCTTGGATTCCTCGGATACTGGAGAACTGGTAGAAGGCCAAGGTATTGGAGCGAATCTACAGTACATTTCAGCCGACAATGCCTGCATGCCGAATCTCTCGCATTGGGATCAAATCGCTGCACTCAAGTGGATCAAGAAGAACATCCGAGCATTTGGAGGGAATGAGGTATCTTGTGTGTTCTTCGGATTCTAGACGGGTCATAATTCATATCAGGATAACATCACACTCTGCGGTCAGAGTTCGGGTTCCTCTTCCGTGGACCTTCTACATCTTTCACCGATATCCACGGGTACACCATTTCATGAACGCTATCTTCATTGCGATTGTCTTTTTTACAGGCCTGTTCCACAAGTACATCGCCATGGGTTGTTCCATGAGTAATTGGTGGGCGGTTGACGAGAAGACGGTGGAAAGCTGTGAGAAGAAAGCAAGAGAACTGGGAGTGAAGCAGTGGAAGAGTGGAGAAGATGTGAGTTCATATGAAAACTAGGTGAATGAAAAGTTCAACCTGTCTAAACTGCGAAGAAAAAGCGACAATCATAGCTCACAGATGCTCCAACAACTGCGCACGCTACCGGCAGACAAGTTCAAGACCGAATTCCCCCCCACGGAGAAGTACACACTAATGGGAATCTGTGAGTCACTCAGTCCGAAAAAAAGCTTTAGTGAAAAGAGTAACCGACGAATGTGAAATACCGTTGGCGAAGTTTTATAGTGGTTATGATGAGCATTCAGCAATCGCACCCTCCTTCGATAACGAGCTGTTACCGGAGCCAATCTCGGAACTGCGCAAGAAAGCGAAGCCGAAACCGTTCATGATCGGAGTGGGAATGAATGAAGGATTAGGCGTCGGTGGGTTCTTCAAACAAACATAGACTGCACCGGATAGATAGAAGTTCTTGAAACTTATTAACGAGCCTATCGACACTCTCATTCACACCGCGGTGTGGTTTTGATGCGGGAAAGAATAGAGCATAGACGAAACCGTTCATGATCGGAGTGAGAATGAATAAAAGCATAGTTGTTAGTAGGTCATTGAATCATTACAATATGTGCAGTTTCGGGATGATCGTTCACCAGAGAATTGAGTTGTTGAGAAGCCCAAGCGTTTTATATAGCACAAGTTTTGCGATTCGAGGAAAGGAATGAGTGACTTGTTACATGACTATCTCACAGGAATGATGAACGAGCATCTGCGTAATTCCAATGCAACGATCATCCGTGAGCTGGTTGATACGATCTTTCCCAAGAACATGTCTCAACGTGACAAGCGAATGGTTAGTCACTCTTCTGAATTATGTAGCAAGTCTCAACACTACTGATCACTAGTAAGTCGGAGTTGAGCTATGAATTTAGCCGAATTGAGGCAGAACATCTATTGAAATGCTTGCAGGAGCAGTACATCAAGATGTTTATCGATCTTAGTGCAGAGAATGATAGGACTAAACTTGTTCGCGCGCTGACCGAGGTCGGTGAAAACTCTCTGAAGGTCGAAAGTAATTGAGTTACCTCAGATTGCCTCCGATGCCATGATGAACTTCGGTGCCTACACGGCAATGTCGGAAGCTGCCAAGTATCAACCACCGGGAACAGTGTGAGCAGCACCTTTTATAACTGATTTATAGTGTAATTGCTTGGGCTGCACACCACTGGTAGAATAGTGATTAGTATCCACGCCTTGCCACGCGCGAGACCCGATTAAATTTCCGACCAGAGGAAATAAATTTTTTGCTCTTCTAAGGGTGCGTACAGAGTCGGCTCGTGCTCATATGAGCAGAAAAAATAACACGCGAAATTGAGAGATGCAGAGAGGCATGTCTTTTCGTCTCTCACTTTCGCATACTATTTTTCTGCTCATATGAGCACGAGCCAACTCTGTACGCACCCTAAGAGCCTAAAGGCAATTGAAAACTTATTGCTTTTCAGGTTCAGCTACATCTTCAATCATGTCAATCCAGAGTCGTGGGGTCCAATGGCTTCACAGCTGCCGTTCATGGGTGAGTTCATCCTGAAAGATCTCTCATCGTCTCTCGTCTTTCCAGCCGCTGGACACGGCGCAGACATTCCCTACTTCTTGAATAGTCCATTCTTCGGAAAGTTCAAGTTCACCGAGGAAGACAAGAAAGTGGCCGCCATGAGCAATACGGCCGTGCTGAACTTCCTGCGTTACGGGTTTGTTCAGCCACAAGTCGAAAGTCGATATCTAACAAAGGAGCTTTCAGTGACCCGAACGGACATAAGAACGACCTTCCGATAAGATGGGAAGCAACGAGTACCGAGCATCCGGGAAGGCACTTCATGTTCCAACCGGATCCCATCATGAGTGATATCTACTATGGTGGAAGACCAGAGTTGTTCACGAAGTGGACGAGAGATTAGACGTTCAAATTCTCTTTCTGTAATTCCTCTGAATTGCTATCAGAAACAATTCAATCTTCAACTCTTCTATTATTTATCAATTGTGTGTGTCTATCTCTTTCATTTCAATCTGCCGCTTTAAAGCACACCAAAAATGTTCGTCCCTGAATAAATGTATCAATGATTGTGTCAGAACTGTTACACGCGTTCTCATAACATTATTTCATACAGCACGATGAATGAACACAAAGAGGATTGATCTACAGACTATCGATATGAAACACTTGCCGAAGAGGTGTATCCAGCAACCGTACATGCGTTTCATTCCAGACAACTCAACACCCTGAAACGGGGCACTCAGGCGAGCACTGTAGAAGACTGCACCCAGGTGGACGTCATCACAAATTCGCGGAAAAACTGACATTATTTTGTAACTGTTTCAAGATAGTTTTTGAGCGTATTCTGTTGCGCTTCAATGGTACACAGGCTATTTCATAAGAAGATGAACTAGCGAACTAAGCGGTTAGTGATGCAAACAGTTTGCTTTTGTTTCATAGAAGAGATGCCTATGAATACCACTTTTCAAAAACCCGGGTGGTAGCGTCTTTTTCGGGTCCTCAAAATTGAAGGTGGTAGTCGGTTTTCCTGGTCATCACAATATCATTTCCGCTCACCCTACAGTCATCCGAGATCGTGCAAACACGATACTTCTATGCTCCCCTAGGATACTGTATTTTCTACTACCCAAAAAGTGAATGTGTCCACGGTTTTTCGCCACGTTCTCGGCTTGTAGGCAAGATATCGACTAGCTCTTTGAACCAGTAGATTTGTGGAAGTGTTGCATTGGACGTAAAGTGGTAGAGGTATATACCAGATGTTTGACCGATCGGCCATAGTCGTCACAAGTGGAACGGAAAAATAACGATTTTTTATCTGACTTTCGGAGCCTTTTCTCGCCATGTCAATGACATCGAATGAAAACCGAAACCACCTGAGATCAATCTCCAGACTTGCTCTATCACGTGGTAGTGCTCAACTCATACTGAATTAATTCTTGTGATAGCACGAGAACCTTATTTTATTTGTTTCTGTCCGGTTACTTTCTCGGATGCTCTCGGGGTCACTATTTTGTCCATGCAATTTGACTTGAGCCTCAGTCAGGCTTGAATATTTATTTCATCTTTAGAATGGGATAAAATAACAGCAGCCGTGTTCTACCCTGTCCGCTAGAAAAAAAAAATCAAGTTTTAGGCACGGTAGAGAAGATCATCTCTTTATCGAAAGATAACAGAGAACAATCGAAGAGAAAAGGAGTAATAAACAAAATCGCTGGATCAAACAAATGGGTAAAAGTTTTTTTATGGCCAGCGAAAAGATCAAAAGATCAGCACCAAAGAATTCAAAATCGATGAAAAATTGGTGCGATCGAGCACAGAATATACATTTCAGTTGCAATTATCTATCGTTACTTTTGAATGTCTTCGAGAGTTGTTTGTATCATGTGCATTGAAATAAAACTATTATTTCACATTTATTGAATAAAATTTCCATATGAAATTTGAGATTATTATAATCAAGCTTTAATTCCGAGCAACATATTTTTGCGACTCTTTCGACTAGAAACTTCTTAACTGTTAGAGGCTCCCTATATCTAATTCACTCTCCTTCTCTAATCTCTCGCCTGTCCCCTACTATCTCGCCTTTTCCCGCTAGTGCCGCCTAGCGACACTGTTCATTCCCTCTGCATCTTTCCACTCTTTTTCTAATTTTCTTGTTCTTGTTTCATCGATTTCATCCTTCGGCCAATTGAAAAGAAGCTTCATTTCAGCGATTCACTCGATCAAAATGGCTGATTTGTCTGGGGAGACTGTTTCAAGTGAGGTAAATCGAATTTATCATTTCTGAATTGAAATAGAATTGATGCGCCTCTTTCAGGCTGAGACGAGCGACAATTGGTCGGACAAGCAGAGCGACGAGGAGTTGAGTGCCTGTCTCAAGGGGACGTACTGGAGCAGGCTGCCTGTCGAGATGCAGATCGAGATCGTCAAACAGGTACTTTCAATCACATTCAAACTTTGAATTGAAAATCTTTATTTTGGAAGAAAAATTATTTCAAACAGTCTCCATAAATTTCTTTATAACCCACAACGAACTGGAGGATTTTCAGAAGAACCTGGATAATGGCGACAAGCTGAACCTGCTGTGCGCGTACCCTGAGCTGCTCTCGGTCATCAACGAGTCCTATCCGCGCGAAAATCCCATTGCTGCCAATGGAGGGGAAGACACAGAGGGCAATCCGCCTAGGATCTGCATCGAATATGTAAGTTTTCTTGAAAGTTTGAACTTACTTTAGAACCATTATCTCGACTTGGAATGAAATTATTCTTATTTTTTATTTTCGTGATTTCAATATTTTAAGTATCAATCAGTTTTCTAAAAAACGTGTTCATTTTGATTGATCACGCATTATTGCATATGCTCCTTTATTAAATTGACTTGAAATTTTTTGGATAAATAGAAAATCTAGAGGCATTGACATGTGAAGAAGGAGGAAAACGAAATGAGCTAAAATTTTAATTCCGATTTCCCAAAATGGTCATTTCGACAACACATTCCTAATAATTAATTGAATAGAGATATCTTTCCATTTTATTTTCCCTTCATAATTCGATATATGACTATTTCGAAATTATGCAAATTTCATTTCAGTCGTCAAAGGCAGAGAGGTTCTACGATCATATGGCCGGATTTCTCGACGCGAGACAGCCCCCCAGGATTTTTGGTCTGAAGCACAATCAAGTCATGTTTGTGGTATGTCAACCGCTTTGATTTCGTTGTTTTGCTCAATTACTAAAAGCTGCAATTCTATCGTAACTCCCTCTTATATTTCCACCGGATGGCGTCAATTTTCTCGGCACCAATGCTCAGAGCGAGAGAAAAGGGAAGAAAGGGACATTCGTGTTGCGCAAAGTGCCGTTAACTTGCACACTTCGCATGCAAATAATTCTTTCACCGCGTGCTTACAATAGTGCAGTAAAGTTGTTAGGTTCATGATTAAATTAAAAAGAAAACAATCGATAATTATGCTTCGTTTAAGGGTCTGAACTCTGGGAGCAAGCACGCAGCCATTCTGCTAGACGCACTGGAATCGACTTCGACCACGACCCAAAACCTCGATTTCGACGCGAACGAAGTCGACTTCCAAATGGTGCTCGCCTTCATTAAGGTTAGCATTTATTTCGAAGCAAAACAATTTGTAATCCCAAAATTTTCAAAAGAAATATAAGAAAAATAATGTAAATTTCAAGCATTTCAATTGATAGCTTTTTCTCACTTGCGAACCATCTTTATTTATTCAGAAAATTAAATAGGTCCATACTCTCAACTTTAATTGATTTACTTGTAAGATTCTCTTTGTGCAAGCAAGTATAATTGTAGGTCGAAAAAATAAAGTTAAGTAAAGTATTAATCTAATTCTTCGTTGAAATTTTCCAATAAATTTAGTTGATACAAATGTGTTAAGGTGCTGAAGCCGAGCTATTTGAAACTCGATTTCAACAACAAAAAATGGAGTACTTTGAACGAACTCGTTGAGGCCTGCCCTGCCTTCTTCGAGGTTCACTTCTTTATTGTTTTTGGTCTTAATATGAATGAAAACTTGCTCAATCAATATTCATGCATCCAACTTTCTAAAGAAATTCTATTCTTACTATTCAAGTTCCATTTTTTCTGCTCTTAAATGGGAAGACACATTTCCAGAGAAATTTTTGAAATAGAAATTATTGCGCTCTTTTGGTTCAGAATGAATAGATATGCTTCAGTTGAACGAATTGACTATGCTTGGCCCCGTGTACGCAGACGACAATTCGCTGCTCAGTCACCTATCCAAATTTCCTCCTTCTGTCTGCTTCAACAACATGTTCTCTTCCGCTTTTTTCGAAGGCTTCCTCCACACTGAGGACGCCGTCAAATTCCTCAGGGTAATTTAATCGCCTTATTCTGAAAAAAAACTAGATTTCTATTCAATTCTTTCGATTTTATTATAAATTTTACAAACTTGAAATATTCAATTATGAATTCCAAATGATCAAGACTCACATTCCGACTTTTTGTAAACTGGCTTATCACTGATCATAAGCCATCCGATTATTAAATACCTAGAAGAATTTTCAATCCCCATATCTGAATCGTACAAAAGTGAATTTAGTTTTCGTAATAAAACGAAAGTGTTTTCTACAAATTGGCAAAGGGAAATATCGTAAATGATTTCTCAAGACAATCAAATTAAAGGGAAAATGGTTTCGAACGAAATGAACATTTTGGACGTTTATATTCGATATCAACACTTTTCAACTCATCTCTTTATGCTATAAATTCAGACTCTGGTCTCGACGAAATTCGAAGAAGGAAGTGCTGCTGCGATCGCTCTTAAACGAATCGTCAACTGGACATTCCAGATGAGCCACGAGACAAAGGAAGGGGAAGCGAAAAGGGACTACAAATTTCTGTCTGAACTGATCGCAGACATCATTCCTCCCGATTCGGAGGTAACTTCATAGATTTTCGCGTTTCAGCGCGATATTATTCCATGTTTTTTTCTTTCTAATTCTGAATAGCCCTTTTCGGATAGAAAATGTCTTAAAAATAATTTCAAACTTTTAGAGTTAGACTTAAAAATTTGCAAGTCTGTTTAGAACATTGGCGAAATCTTTGACTTCATTATCTTATACTTTCTAATTTGCAGATAATGAATTTGGACTCGGTAATGGGTCCAGTCACTCTGAAAAATTTTGTCACTTTTACGACGCTTTTGCAACAAATTGGAAGCGCCGTAAGGGTGACGCAACGTTTTTTAGAACGAGCGCGACACCTTCAAGTTGCATCTGTCTGTAGGCGGCGAGCAGCACGTCATCTACGTCAAAGAAGAAGTCAACCATCGCCACGAATATAGACTAATCCAGGTCGAGTTTTTTTAAACGAATTAACTCATAGGTTATAGCCATTTCTTTGAAATTATAATGTTACAACTACTGATGTATGAGGCTAGTAATTTTTTAAAATTAGAACACAAATTTTTTTCGAATTGGACTTAAAATCGTTTTTTTTCATAAACTAAACTTGAACTCATTGGCGAGTTTCGAAATTCCTGTTTAAAACCATTGCAATTTTGAACCCTTAATTAACATTAACCCTGAATTTTAATTTGAAACAACGGAGTATGTTTTCAGCTGGCGAATCAGATTGAGAACTTGTACTACATTCTGGACTCTCCAGACGGCTCCATCATCTCGAACTTGGTTGAAGAGTCAGTCTTCATCCTCTTTATTCCTGCCTGTCAATTCATCTTCTCATTTTAGAATGTCCAGCTCCGACAGCGATCCAGATTCGGACATGGTCGACTCTGATGAGGAGGTAAGATCGTTTGCTATATTAAAAATATTTTCTTACTTTAAAAATTTCCATTCACTAACTAACGATTTGGCAATCATTGCCAGCACTTTGAAAGTCTTCATTTTGAAATGCATTGCCAAATCTATTATGAAAATCAGTAGAAATCACCCTTAGCAATGCATCTGAAAGAAGGCATGATATTTGAAAGTGTTATAGAGTTGTGCGTCCATTATTCTCAAGCGTTATTCTTTTTTCATCTTGTAAAACTGCTAATTCCGAATCATTCCATTAACATACTTTTTCATTTGATTTGTTTTCTCATTTTCAAATTACATGCATAATGATCAAACATAACACAACAAATTGATATGAATTCAGGGTGATGAGTTTGTGGATGACGACCACTGAACTAGTCATTTCAACTGCACTCGATCATCTCCATTTCCTCTTTTCCATTCATCAATTCAAAATCGTGCATATTCTTCAGTAAAACAATAAGTATTGTATTTGAAATTAGTCATTCCGTTTTTCAAAGGATCATCCAGATATTCTCTTTCAAAACCGGTCATTTTATTCAATTTAGTCACTATTTATTGTTTTCCACTTTCTTTCTTCCGGGTTAATTTCCAGTCATAGTCCTTTGAAGATTTATTTCTCTTCTGTTAATTTTATTATTAACAGCTACAATCAGTCGTTATGACATTCTATGGCTTTTTATCACTTGTTATCCAACTTCTTTTACCTCGTCTATTTGGTCGATCTCATTTATTTACAGTTCGGTGTCCTTCTTTGCTTTACTTTATCGTTTCATAAATAGATGTTATTTGATATTCGTCTTTTTTGCTATTTTTAATTAGTATGAGAAAGATACATTTCTCTTCTTCAAATCCGAAGTTAATAAGGATCTTTTCACATTACCTGAATTAATACAAATTTTATTATTGCAAAATAGTTACACAATTACAAGTTATATTGAATTTATTTAAGAACTGTGCGAGCAAAAACCTTTAGAAATCGTTTAATCTTTAATTTGAAGAATCTTCAAAAAAGAATTTCTTAGGATAAAAACTCTTTATAATTCTCAAACTAAATTCATTTATAATAATTAAAAGATAAAATGATAGGATTAAAATAAAATTGAGAGAAGTATATTAAAAGCATTGACAAATTACGACATTACAAATCTAGCAAATGAATTAAAAATTAAAGATTTTAGAGGAGTATTTTTAAGAGACTCTTCCAAGTAAGATTAATAATATAGAATGTGGGATTCTAAATCTAGACGTAGGTAGAAATAATGATACTCACTGAGTGTTACTATAAGAATAAAAACAAAGCATATTAACTCAGTATTTTTCTATGGAAAATGACGACATTAGTTTTCAGAGTCATTATTTCGAGGTTGATTAGCACTATTTTTAATTGCAGCTTGCACTACTTTCACTGCTACTTCTTCCATTTTCTTTAATATTTCATTCAAAATCGCATAGGTTGTACCAAACGAAGTAGTACCCGATATAATCCAACCAATAATCGGAAGCAAGTGAAACCCTTCTTCTACTGCTATTGCTAAAACGACTAACGGAATTGCCCTTGCAAAAGCTATAACACCTTTCCATGTCAAAAGATCCTTTATAGAGCCGTCTACAAGCTCTTTAAGGATAGTTACGTCACATGATGTCATCATGGCTGTACGATTCAAGGATTCTTCGTCAAGACCAAATTGTTGGAAGTAGAATTTACTTTGTTTTACAATGATTATCGAATCAGCCACTATGGATGTCCCAGGAATAGGGATGAGTCCAATAGCTCCTGATGCAAAACAGCATCCCCAAAGATACTTTCGCAGGGTCTGAGCTTTCTTTCTTACCATATCTTCACTCAGAGTGCTAAGTGATAGAATAAGGGCCTCCCGTTTAAGAGATGGAAAATCCTCGATGATTCGCTGTTCTAATTTGTTGAAATCGTACATATCACGTTTGTGGTTATCAATCAGAAACACTTTTCTGTCGTCATACAACGTCTCAAGTTTTTGTCTTATATCGTCTTTTATTTTAGTTAATACAGCTTTTTCGTTATGGGCATCTTGATAGTTATATTTGTCATTTTGTATATCGATATCAATCTTGGTTCGAACAAAAAAGAACTGCTTTTCCTTTTGAACAATTTCATTTGCTAGCCATTTATCGTTGTCAGTGAATCGAGCACTTGAAATAATTAGAAAGAAGTCATATCTATCAAAAAGAATCTTTTCAAGGTATTCTTCTCTGGGAAAATTTGGAGTTCCTACGCCAGGTAGGTCCCAAAATTTCAGCTGTTCATTGTTTGGATGTGCGTATGGTGTCGGTTCAGTAGTTGTTTCAGTTACTCCGACTTTAGCAGCCCCTTTATCTTTGCCAATTAGACCTCTGATTGCATTGATAAAACTGGACTTGCCAGTGCCAGAGTTTCCAATTATTCCGATATTTAATGGTATTGTCTTCCATTGATCACGTTTTTCTTCGAAGTATTTATTAAGCGCTTGTAGACCTCCTTCCTCATACAATCTTTTACATTCTTCTGCTTCTTCTGGAGTTATCCCATGAAAAATGAATTGCCCTTCAGCCGTTTGGATTATCTGTAAATAAACTTAATAATCTTTATTAATCTACTGAACTATGTATAAATGACACGTTTTTCGTAAGAATCGAGTATGGGGTAGTATCCAAGAAGTCAACCCTCAAATTTCGAACTGATTTTTTGTCCCTGGTTTTCAACTACACTAATGACGAACCTGACGGTTAAAACCTTCAGGGGTGAAAAAGCAGTTCGAAATTTGAGGGTTGACTTCTTAGGTACCACCCCTATAAAAACTCGATTTTTATAAATAACGTCTCATATGTCAGGCTAATTCAACCATTTTATTATTAATCAATGTGATTTCACTTCCTTTCTGGAATTATCACTTCCATTTTAGTAATGAATATTTATTTTCAAAATGCAAAATAAACGATATTTTGGATCCCCCAACGGTTTATGATGGATTGAAGCCTTGCGATAATTTAGACAGGAATCATACATGAAGAGATTCTGTCACGCCGACTTTGTGTTTTCCCGTTGTAAAATGGCATCATTTAAAAGAAAATGGCTCACTATAGAAAATTTAATTTAAATTTCCACTTACGGGCTGGGGAAGAGGATTTGTAGAAGTTGGCATAGACCTATCATTCATTTCGACTGAATTTGGTTGACTTCGAATTCAATCAATGCTTATCAATGCTTTCCTCCTGTGCTATAAAGCGAGTTAATATTAGTCAGTATGAGAAATATTGGGAAGATCGTACCAACATGTAATACAGTGGTCTAGCGATATCTTGATTGGGTCTGCTGCGAGTGACTATTTTTATACAAACTCATGCCTCTTACAGTCAGGATTCGAACCTAAACCCATCTCTCTGGGATGCGCTGCTCTATCACTACACTATGTGAGCATGGTTGCCTAGCTGGGAGTTAACCTAAATGCTCAACTAATTTTTTTTATATAAAAAAATTAGCTGATTTAGGAAATAAATTCTACATTCATGCGAAAATAATTTTTTTTTTAAATCAGTAATTATTAAGAGTGAATGTCAGTAAGAACCAAAGCCAGTATAAACAAAGGTTCGCAAATAGAGCTGATTCTCATGGTGACAGCTGCTTTTAGAAAGTTGATTACTGTAGCGAATTGTGATAACTTGAAAGATTTCAACACTCGAACTCGGGAAAAAAGTAAATGAAAATTGAAATTAAAAAAAGATCACTGCATTCTTATATAGTAGAGAATAGTTTTTTTTTCTAATAAGACATCTTTTTATGGGTTTTTGTGCATTGTGCATATGAGACTTCCGTTCATTAGCCCACTACAATAGAGCTACGCATTGAAAAGAAACGTTTCATCATTCCGCAATTTCACCAAAACCAATCTCCTCTGCAAAAAACAAAAAATCATCCTAAAGTTTGATCGATATTGGAATATCGTAAATTAGCTAGCTTGCACACTTGAGTCGACATGTAAAATCAATCGAACGAGATGTTATTACCTCTACTAACAACTTCCAAAGCGGTCGAACACAGAAAGCAACCAGGTGAATCAACTCCGAAGAAACTCTGCAACTCTTCTTGAGAACTTCGTGAAGGTCACTAAGACAACTTCAAGTAACTAATTAACGTGATTCCATACAGCCTCGTCTCTGAAGTCCCACTCCACGATGCTTCCTCCATTCGTCTTCCCACTTTCTCTGCAACTGCTCGTCTCTGCAGTCTTCCTCGTCGTCCAATGCGGTGGCAAGAAGAAGTGTGTTCAACTTCCATGCTGAACTTCACTATTCTGAAGTGCAACATGATGAACTGCGACTGACTCCATGAAACGAGATTGCCTCATTTTTAGAATGAAAAAGAAAGCTTCTCTTCCTTCTGTATCTAGTACCAGAGGGTTGGAGACGATTTGTACCGCAAACGAGGTGACCTGCACCAAAATGGTAGGGACTTCCCTCGTGAATTTTGGTGCAAATTGTCGCCAACTCAATGTGCCAGACACTCGTTTCATGAGTTAACTCTGTTCAACAAGTTACAAGTCTTTTGTGCGCTTCCAACAGTCTCATGCAACTTCTATTCTAACTAATTCGAATCAGTTTCAGGTTTTCCCCACCTAAGCAGCCGAAAGGTGACCAGTCGACGATGAACAAGCCAGCAGCGCCTGCAGACAACAAGATCGGAGCGGTCCCGAACCAGGCTTCCAAGCCAGCAGCATCTGCCGAACCCGACAAGGACAAGAGTAAAGATCCGGGCGCACAATCGGCAGAGGATGGAAAGGACAAGGTGCGCAGTATTGATGATGATCGTGGATGCGACTCATGAATAACGTTTAGCATTCATGAAATCCACTTCTGTAAATGATACAAACTACTAAATGACGATATGATGTCATATTGTTAGAACTTATAGGAGCATTCTGTCGTTTAGTAACTCCCTAAATGATATAATCCAAAATTCATCGTTCTCTTTCAGAAGGAAGAGAGTAAGCAAGAACCAAAGGACGGTGACGATAAAGAGAAGAAAGACGATGACAAGGGCGCAAAGAAAGACGATAAAGATGTGGAGAAAAAGGTACGAGAAAAATCACAATTCAACTTACTTGAGTGAAAAATTCATTTGATTACAGGATGACGACAAAAAGGAGGGCTCGAAGCATGAAGGGAAGGATAAAAAGGTAACAAATGAAGAATGAAGAAAAATGCAAATTCTAGTCATTTTGCAACAATTTATTGAGCGAACTTCTCGTTAAATTTGTACAAATCGCAGAGAAATCGTTATTTTTAGGAGGCTTCAAAGGAGGAGAAGAAAGGCGGCGGAGAGAAGGAAGGTGAAAAGAAGGTAAGGGTAAGAAAGTTAAAAATAATGAAAAAAGCAAAAAAAATAGTATAGAAAAAGCTGGACTTCATACTGTCTTCATTTTATAAAACGTTCTTTGAGAAAGAACTAATTTTACTTGGGGTAAAATGTTGCTCATGATTGTCTAAATTTTTGATTTGCAAATAGTCTAGCTTTGTCGCTTGAGCTAGAATGCTAGAATTGGAATAATTTTGCGATTTTTAGAACGAGGAGAAGAAGTGAGGTCCTCTGCCCACACCCCGATGACTGACTACCCCCTGCTGCTGTGAATATCAATTGATCGTCCTACTCCCTTCCACCCTGCCTTCACTCTGCACTGCACTCCACTTTTCCCAGTAATCTGACTTGCCATCCGAATGCCTCCAATACATCCAGACTATAGAGGCAAAGTTCAATAAATGACCTTTGTGTCGAGAATAGTTGAATTTTGAAATCTAGAAAAGCATGCAGATTGAAAAGTTGTTCTCAAAATTTATGAAGATCATCCAACTTCTTGAAGTCGAAGGTTGGAAAAATGGAAAAAAGGATTATTGAAAGTCAGTTTTAACTCCTTGTGAAAGTGTCAATTCACTATTGTGAAAATAGCATTTGGAAAGCCGATTTTACAAGAACCCAAAAATCAGATCTCGCAGTTAGCGATTTCCTTAATGGTGAGCTCGTAGTTGGCAGCAAAGAATACCATCACAGAGCATTTTGAAAGAAGTAAACTTTATTTTCTGTAACAAGAACAGGAAAAACAAGATTCTCTAGATAACAGACCTAGGAAGAACGATCGTCAGTCGTCAGAAAGTCATTGCGACCTACCCCCTATATATTTTCCTCGTCTGACGAAAGTGCTCCCTGAGTCTGCTAGGTAATAAAACTACGGTAAACTGAAAACTAATCTGCTTTTAGCTTCGTCTAGCTATAAGCGGCATCCGCCTTGGCCTCCTCGGTGTAGTATTTGACATGCGCTTCTCCGGTCGGAGCGAACACTTTCCGATCGGCAACCGATACGATCGCTCCCGGAGGCAGACACGAAAACACCTAAAACAGGTAGATCTTTTCATTTCATTATTTTTCGATGCTAGTATTTTCTTTTCGAGGACAGATTTGATCCTTCCTTGACGTTATTATTTCAGTTTTGAACAATAAATTTCGGCAGTTATTGTTTTTTAACAAGTACCTGATTTTTGTGCTTCTCTCCTAATCGAACTTCGCTTTCAGGCAGATCGTATCCACGTACCATTGACATTTCTTTTCTGAAAATTATGCTTTTCCTGGGTTTGAAAAAAAACACACACACACATCTTTATCTTTTTGTCGATTCTAATTTAGTGAGGAAAATATCTACTACCTGGCTTGAGAGAACTCCTCCTCACTGCAGAGATATCCTCGGTTGGCTGGAGAAGTGTAGTACTCGATGAGGGAAGGGGGTGGGGCGCGACGCGAAGGAATCGGCTGGCCACTCCGGAACCACTTCAGAGGATCGACGGCGGTCTAAAATAATTTTTTCTTAATTCTTTAAAGCTTACTTTATTTCGATTTCAATTTTTTAGGGCAAATTAAATAATTTTCCAGCATTTTTCTAAGATGATGTGGAAAAGCTATTTTTCAAGAAAATCCTACCTCGACACTCCTCTGATCGTAATAGGCGCATCGGATTCTGCCCCCGACTTGTTCGATCGCCGCAATCGCGGACTGGTTCGCGTACTGCACCTCGATGTCGATCGGGTACTTGAAAATGTCCGCTCCCTGGAAAGCCCGACTTTTTAGAAGTTTCATTTATTACAATTCTTCATGTGAATATGCAGCGCAAACGCAGAGGAAAGGATACGATTTTTTAGAAAGAATGTTCTAAAATTTTACTTGTTCAGTCAGATAGAATCCGCACTGTCGCAGACCGGGATTCAAGTCGAAGCGTCTGGTTCTGAAAATTGCGATTTTTTTTTCTCGCAATTTTAAGATTTTTTAGATTAACCTGAGCAGAGTGACGAGATCGATGCGATGATTCGTGTCCACCCAGCCGAGATCGATCAGACGGGCCAATTCGATCAGAGTCAGGGGAACCACTTCGCGGCGCAAACTCAAAGGGAATTTCGTAAGACTTGAATTTCGAAAGACTTGTCATTTGAAAAACAAAAAACGTTTGATCTGTGAAGGGTTGAATTTTCGAAACTATTGATTTTCGAAAAGCTATCGAGTTTCAATTACTTGATGTCGGCGTTGAATTGTTTCATTCCGGGGAAGAGTCGCTGCCACGGCTGGAAGAAGTTGCCCCAGATCCAGCCAAGCGGCGGCTTCGCTGCCGAATCCAAAGCACCCAGACTTTTGCCGTACTTAAATAATTGATCGGACTTTCGATTCTTTGTTTTATCTATGAGCAATTCCGAGTTGTTTTCTTGTTGAATTCCATAAAATTGCAAAATTTTTTTTTAGAAGAAAAAAAAAAAACTCACATGATTGGTGTATTTGGTGACGAATCCCCTGGCAGTTTTGGCCCCGAAATTGTCCTTCAAATCCTGAACCCGGATTCTCGACGAGTTTTCCACGATCTTCAGCGCCCGTTCAGTTGCCGACGTCGCCGCCTTTGCTGCTTTCGGCGTCGACATTTTTTCTGTAAGATTCAAATTATTCTCATTTTCAAAAAAAGTAAACAAAAAATATTTCAAAGGGCTAATAAAAACCCAATTTAAACACAAAAAAAAAGTGAAAATAATCTATTTTTATTAGAGTACTGTAAGTCTAAAAATTGAATGAATTTACAAAGTGCTCAGACGAGAAAAATGAATCGTGGAAACCCGAGATTCGGCAATCGAACCAAGTAAAAAAAATAGAAATTGACAAATTTTTTGCAACACTACGAAAATCGATATTTTTGTAGGAAGAAAAGCGAACCATTACATTGCAGAATCACACTCGAATAAAGTCACCCAAGGAGAAAGTTGACAGAAACTTGGTAAGTTTTCAACAAAAGTGGGGATTCTAGAGACTTAGAAGTTCGGAAATTTATACACAAAAAACTAATTTCCAATTCATTTATGCCCTTGTATTCGTTTTATAGATTCACTCAGTTCAGTCTTTAAGCGATCCTGAATTTATTGCTTTTTTTAAAGAGTTAAACAAATTTTTAAATTACTCTCAAATCCCTCCGTTTCTTGCACTCTTCCAACTGATCAAGGGTACGAATCATACTGTGTCTGGAAAAATCATTTTTGAAAAAATGCGAAAATTCACCAACTTTTCTCTGAACTTGGCGTCTCTTTTCATGATATGATCATGGAGAACGTGTAGAAGGGCGATGTGCTCATCTCTCAACTGCAAAGAGGCGGGATCCCGAGGGTCTGGGGGAGCAGGCTACAAGTTAAACAAAAGATTGGAAAATAAATGTGTTTTTTTTTTTTCAAAAACTACGAACTTTCTAAAGGAAACATTTTCAAATATTCAACTCACATGAAAATTGGGGTCGAAAAATTCGAGAATATCCTCGGTGTCGTCAGTTTCACTGCTCAGCCTCGCTCTGGGGGCAGTAGGAGTTGCAGATCCTCGAATATGGCTGAGTCCATCAGCAACCGACTGAGATCGAGTGGTCCGCATGTCGGGCGGACCTGCGACTGGACCGATCCCACCATCTCCCAAATGTTGAACTGGTGGGTCGGTGGGTAGCTAAAATTTCAAATGACTTGCTGTAGCAGCAGTAGCAGAAGACATGCATTTTAAGGGAACAAATGGAATTGAAATTTAAAAATTAGGTAAAATTTGCAATAACTCGAAAATTCTCTACCCTTTCCTTGACGATCAAAGTCGAGCCATCAGAGCCGGCTCTTCTATGCCCGTACGGATGCAAGCGAGCTGGGCCTCCCTGACCGTAAGACAAAAGAGCATGTCCGTTTGTTATCTAGAATGTTTTTTTTTTTCTAATCTCTCAGAATTTCTGAAAAATCTTACTTGAGAAGGCTGAGGAGTCCTTGCGGGTTCATTAGTGCTAGTATCGATTAGGGGTTCATTTCCATTGGGGTAATATTCTCGCAGGATTGCGAAATACTCTTTCACTTCGGAGCTAGATGGACGCATCTGGTTTTCTTTCATTTTCTTCTGATTTAAAGCCAAAATGACTTACATTTTGATCGTGATGCCAGCATCGCTTGTAGAATTGCAACAAAATCGGGTGACAAGTCAATTCTGGAGGCCTTCGATTTGTCGAAGCTACATTCCAAAGAAGGACGTTCGCATCCACTTTTGAGTAGGGGTTTCTAAGAATATTTTTTCTCGCAAAACACGACTTTGAAAGATTGTTCGAAAATTTTAACTGGGATATTATAAGAACTTTTCTTTTTCAAAAATAAAATAAAAACCTACCTTCTCGCGATAACCTGCCACATGATGATTCCGAAGCTGTATATGTCGCACTTGGTGTTGTATTGCTCGCCGCGGAATATCTCGGGGGCCATCGTGATCGGGGTGCCCCGATTCGAGGTCATCGAGTTGTGCAGAGTCGTGAACGTCCCGAAATCGCACAGCTTCAAACAGCGGTAACGGTCCGAGAGCAGCAGGCTAAAATTGCGCTTTTTTCTTGTTTTCAAACGAACAAACAAAATAAAAAATGCCCTGTGTTCGAATCCCTTCCTGTGGGCACCTACTTCCCGCTGGGAGGTTCCGAATTGCTTCCTATAGGAAGATTTCGTGGATCCGAATACTACATTTATGAAACATTGCGCAACACACGATTTATTCATTATCTATTTTCGTCTCGTTTTTCTCACGGTATTGTCATATGTTTGTTCTTTCTTCCCGAAAAAAATCAACAAAATGCTTACTTTTGGCATTTCAAATCTCGGTGAACCTGCTCCTTGGAATGGAAATAATCGACCGCATCTGACAGCTGATACAGCCACGAAATCGCGTTGTCGATTTTGTAGTCGATGTTTTTGTTCACAAGCACTAACATTTTCACGTTAGTTTTTTTCAAAAAGAAAATCCTCACATTCCGCCAAGCTCTTACAGTCCATGTATTCCATCACGACTCCCACTCCATTCCGCAGACAATTGTAAATTCCGTAAATCCTGAATTTTATAGTTTTTTAAAACTATATTATCTTCTTTCTTACTTGATACAGTGTTTGTTGTACTGCAGTTGGTGCATGATTTTGGCCTCCCTTTTTAGGGTATTCCTCATTATCGCTTCGTTCGCGTATTTTATCGCAACCGTTCTAAAAAGTCTCGTTCTCCTGTTTGGTTTCTTATAGAAGCCGTACACTTGTCAAGTCTATATGACAGTATACAAGGGATAGGAGTAGGGGAAGATAGACTATATGTGTTGATCTCAAAATGATGAGCAACCTGTGCAGAGTGTTTATAGAAAAAATACAGCCTAATCTACTGAACCCCTACCCCTATTTTGCTAGTGTACAACTTTTATAAGATGCCTTTCTGTTTGTATCTTTCCAATAAACTCCTACCTCCATTCCGCTTGCGTATTGGGTCGGTACCTGGCTCGTACGACATGTCCATAGGTGCCTTTTCCCAACCTGTGACTGCTCAGAACGTCAATTTGCTCTGGAGAAATTACGGGGATATCGGCAGTCGCACAGAGCTCGGAGTCTCTGGAAAAAAAACATTCCTCAAAACTCGATCCGCAGAAAAAATAGTGCATCTTTTCGAGAGAAAAAAGAAGACGTGTTCTTTTATTCTCTCAATATGACACTACTATTTCCGCGGGTTTTTGCGGGTCGAGTTTTGAGAGGTCGGCTTTTTCGGTACATGAAAAGAATCAATGAAATCAACTATTAGGAAAAATGAGTAATTTTGAACAAGGGATTTTTTATCTTGTTTTTTTGTCGTCGAATTCGTGGTTTCTCATAGGGTCTACATTCCGACTTAGTTGCAATGCGATTTTCAACTAAGTCTGAACGCACCCATAAATTTCCAGTGAAAATAGGCGAGTATATTAACAAAAACTTACCTGGGAGATCTAACCCGTCTAGGCGAGGGGGTGGGCGATGCACTGCTTCTGCTGTTCGTGGCGTTGTTCGAGACCTCAAGTCCCGAATCGGTATTCCTCATGGAGTCGTTCATCGCGGCTTCGAAGCCTTTTTGGGAATATGATCTTCTAGAAAATCATCGAAAGTCAGAAAAGCGGCTCAAAGTGTTTTCTTGAATTTCTAATGACTCTCTTGATGCAGAGAACTCGTCTAAAGGGAGGTCAAAATTGAGCACCGCGAATTTAGCTTCGTTCAAAATCCCTCTTCTCTCCTTGACAACGTACGAAACATTCGCGTTCTTCTCGATTTTGAAAATTCTAATGAAACACTTCAGGAATTGGTCGAAAATGGATGGAAAGGAGTCTGAAGACGGGCAGTCTGAGCCACGTGAACAAGCTGAGCAGCAAGTGGTTGAAGTCGAAGTCGACACGGAGATTTTGCAAGGCAGCGAGCCACCCACTTCTCCGGAACAGGAGCGATCAGATCATGCAAGAATTACAAATCTAAATTTTTGAAAGGGAGAAATAATTTAAAGAAAACAACTTTTCAATGAAGCTTAAGATTTGGTTTTCAGGATTCCTCTCAACTCGGAACAGAAATGAGCAGTCCTGCTTTCCAAGAAGTCAATTCCAGCAGATCGTCTGCCAGGTTTAATTTTTTTTATCTAAAGGAAAAAATCTTTATTTTGAGAGAAGGCATGAATTCCACTGCGATTATTTCCGATGACGGATGCCTCGATTTGAGCGAACAGGACTTGGTCCGACTCAACAAGCAATTCAAGGAGGAGTATCGCAGTGTAGGATCTTCGATGTAAAAAACGAAGAAAATAATTCGAATATTAAATTTGGCTTGAAACTTCTCCAGCCTATTTCTAACAGCTATATTTCAATATGAAATGAAAGAATAAGATCTACAAATGAAAAGGAAGATTTTCAGGCGAAGAAGCTGGATTTGAGAAGCAACAGATTCAAAATGCTGTCGGGTATGGACATGTTCAGACATCTTACGGAGGTATGTGCAAAAATTTAGATGAATTTGGAAAATGATCTGCAAGAAAATATTTTTTTAATCTAAGAAAAGATGGTAAAAGTTTGTGAAGAGTAATATTTGTCTTTTTTAGTTGGACGCGTCCCAAAACGAGCTCATCAAGCTGACTTCCCTTTTGCCTCTGTCAGGTCGCCTGACTCGACTCACTCTGAACAACAACAAGATCGCCGATGTCAAAGATTTGGGCCATTTTCCCGCTCTGCAGCACGTCTCTTTAAGGAACAATCAAATTGAGGTATTCTTTTCCGATTGTTAAAATTATTTTAGTTGTTTTTTTTTTTACATTTTTGAAAATTGTAATTTTTCAGTCTTTACCAAGCCTCTCCTCCAAACAACTACAGTACCTGGAATTGGCGGACAATTTGATTGAAGTCCCCCCAAACGTGTTCAACTGCACAAATCTACAGTATCTCGGGCTCTCCAGAAACCAAATCGCTTCTTTGGAGGTGAAAACATTTCCTTAATAGAGAATCGAAGGATTTTCAGAATGCCAAAACCAGTCTGCCTCGGAATTTAAAATCATTGGCGCTGGATGGCAATCAGATAGCCGATTTGACGCAGTTCATTTGTTTGGAGGGGCTCAAACTGGTCGAACTTTCTGTTGGTGAGATTTTGAATTTTTGACAAATCAGAAAAATCTAAAAATAATAGTAAAATTTTAGAAAAAAATATTGAGAAGAAAATTCGTTGAATTATATAGAAATACTTTGAAGGAAAAGTTTTGAAGGTTAAAAATTATATTTTAAAAAAATCAGAAACCAACCCTTGCTTCTCGATCGACGCCCCTTTCAACTACCGTCCCTTCTTCGCCTGTCTTCTGACAGAAAGTCTCGAAGTTCTCGATAAAACGGTGCTCAGCGAAGAGGAACAGTTGAAGGGAGAATTTCTACTTATCCAGGTATTTTTTGTAATCTTTTGAAAATCCCAACTTAAACATTTCAGGGGAAAATCAGAAAGTTAAAAATCGGTCAGCACAAGGAGCTTCACGACTATTTGACTAGGTATTTTTTTTTTTTTTAGAAAAATTGATTTTTGCGAAAATGAATTTTGAGTGTCTGCCCCCTGAGCACGTCCACTCGTCTTTCCGATGTTCTGAACGAATCGGTTCAGAAGGTTTGAAAATTATCATTTTTTTTTTTTTTAAGAAAATAGATTTTTCAGGCCCTTCAAGCTCGCACGGACGTCTTCCGAGGGCACAATTCGAGCATGTCTGTCAGTGATCTGGATATGGATGATAAGTCGAGCAAAGCTAGTGAAAATGTGAGTTTGAACTTCTCTTGAATGACCGCTGTAATTAATAACTCGTGAAAAAAAAACATTGGAATTTTAAACAATCTGGAAGATTGTTGAAGACGAAAAAAACATTGAAAGGTTACAAGAATTAGCAAGAGAAATTAGAAGAACTAATGAGTTGCTGAATTTTAAAATAATGCAATTTCAGGTCTCCCTCTATTCGCCCTACTCGAATTGGCGTGCTCAACTCAATCCCACTCACCGTCTGATCGCCGAGAAGGAAAACCAAACCCCCGCGACGCGTTCGCGCAGCAGCAGTCTCGGCTCCCCACTCGTCAAATCGGCAAAGTCCTCTCCCCGATCGCCATTCAAACCCTCACCTCAAAACGCGAGATATCTCAGAAGAACATCCACGATGGACTCCACCCAATCAGGTATACTGTAATTTAAAATTAGGATTACTGTAAAACCAATTTCATTTAAAAATAGTATTAAAATGATGTAAGAAGAATAAAAGAAAGGATTGCTGTATTTAAAAATTCAGAAGCCTCCACGTCAACGGTGATCATTAGCTCTACAAATACGATGTAATTTTAAAAATCAAGATACCGTATTAAAAATAGAATATTTCAGTCGACCTTCGTCTCAAGAAACCATCCCGACGGTGTCTTCTGTCCAGTTGCCGGGGACTGTTCTCTTCGATGAAGATTTCGAAGAGCCTGATAACGCCCAGAGGCAGGCAACATTGAGAGTCATTCCCGTGGTCAGGGACAAAACTTGGGGGAAGTCGCACGGTGTGGTGGAGGTCGGATTTTTGGATTTTCGATTAAAAAAGGCCTGTTCGACCTACTCATAATCACTTTTTTTTGTTATATTTTCTCCTATTCCTCTAAAAAGTGGATAGGCAAGAGAGGTGAGTCTGGACAGACTGTGGGTAGTCGGAACAAAAGGCCACTAGAAAATATCGAATTTCATATCCTATTTGAAAACCATGAGACTATTTTGATTATGATGACGTTTTGTTTTATTTCCTATTCTAGACTTGATTTTTCAGGATCAGCTTCGAGAGGAAATCCGCGTGCTGCGAGAAGAGGTGAGGACGTTGAAAATTGAGCACGAAAAGAACGTGGAAATCAACGAGTCGACCGCTATGATCATCGACCATTTGGTCAAGTCTATGGAGGAATTGAGGGTGAGAACTTAAGTTTGAAGCTTAGCTTCAGCGATGTTCAATTTTAGAATGAAGTACAAATAAACCGGCCAGTCATGCCGATTCCACTCAAACTCCGCGCAAAACCTTCCGGAACGAGCCCCGGAATATTCGAAATCAGCTGGACCATGCCTGTCGTTTCCTGTAAGATTTACAAAATTGAAACGGCTATAGTTCTTTCTATTCGCAGAAAAAGGAGGTTCTCGAAAAGTGCAAGTTTTGTCTTTCTGAAGAAACGATATTTCAAAAATATTGACAACTTCAATTTTCTTGAAAGGAATATTGCTCCAGGTTACAACGCTATCGTGGATGGACGAATGCTCGGACCCGTGCAGGCTCTCGACAATTCCTTTATCATCCAGGACCTCACCGCGGGCATTCACAACATTCAAATTCAGGCTAGTTTCCCTTCAATACTTTAAAACTAGAAAAATCCGAATGAACTTTGAAAGTCGAGTTTTAGCCAGTTGGTTTGAATGGTGAGGTTGGTGGCGTGTCCGAACCAATCACCATAGAAGTCGAGCAAATTGCCGAGGAGGAGGAAGACCAAATGAGCTCGAATAATGGGGAAACTGACTGACCAAATGAAGTGTTTTGGAAAAGAGTCAGATCAGGAAATTTTTAAAAGAAATTAAAATAACATGAAGAATCTATAATTAACCCCAAATTCCATGTTTCTTTTCGATTTTTTCGTGTTTTTTAAAGACAAAATCATAAAAATACGGGCGAAACTGTATATGGGTATTCTTGTATAATGACTTGCATAATGACTTACTTATCAAAAACTCAATTTATCTGATGCTAAAAGTATAATTTAAATCTTAATGATCTCTCAAATAAAACACTAGAATCACCGCGGTGGCTCCGATCAAACTGCTGAAGAGAGCGAGGCAAATTGTAGAAGAAATGGCTACGGTTCGTGAAATACAATATTCCGAAGCGGGGGTTTTGAGGTCCGATAAGTTGAATGACTTGATTTGCGGGTCTTGGACTTTGAGTGACGAAGATCGAACTTTGACTTCATGGCTTTCAGTCTGAAAATATAACATTGAAATTTTTGAAGATTGAAAACCATAGAAATGAGCCTCAAATTTCAAAGGAAAAATGACAAAACTCTTCTAAAATGGAATTTTAAGTAAATTAAAATTTGAACCTCTCGAGGCAATCGGCTTCTAACTCTTCGTCCAGAGCGACCCGCGCAAACGTTCGACTAAAATTTTGAAACATTGAAAATTTGTGAAATTAAAAAAAAAAATACCGGGCATTGTCCATTTTCCTTCAAATCGATTCGAATGCTGCATTCGAAATTCACGACCAGCTACAAATTTCATTACAAAAGTAGGAAAGTTGAAATTTTATACTCGGTCAGAAAACTTGAAAGCGTGCGATTCTTTTTGAGCGAACAAGCCACTGGGGGCGTAGTCGAGGTTGTCCAGTAGAAATTGATCGACGGAGCATCTAAACTTTGAAAAAACGTTAATAATTTTGCTTGCGAAATAAATCAATAAAATTTTCACACATTGATTTACCCTCTTTCATCGAGCACGACGAATTCCGTGCCTGAACCATCATCCACGCGGCACGTGTGCACTCGCATACACCACATTTCTAAAAACGCACAGGTTTGAACAACTATTATATTTTTTCTGTAAAGTTCATCAATTTTGTAGAGAAGATCATGCAGAAAGGAAAATTATTAATTTTACAATAATTCTAAATTTACACTTGCCTGGCGTCGGTGTTTCGCAATTCCATCTGTGTAAAAGTCTGCTTCCAACCGAAACTAATTCAGCAGGAAGCCCTGTCTGAGGATCTAGTACTTCATAGATGCAATGCGGTAAATCGGCGATGGCCGTGAAGCTTGCCAGACTCTAAAAATTGTAAAAAAAATACTCAAAAAAAAGTCTTGAGAATTGGCTTACCGGAGTAGCAACTTGAATCGGATATTCAACGGTGTCTCCTCCGTGAGTGTAGATACAACTGATCTCATAGCCCTAAATATTTCCTTGGTAATTTTTTGAGCTGCCGAGTCCTACCCTGTCAACTTTGGTCACGAAATCTCGATGGAAGGATAGCATTATTTTGACGGATGCAATAATCATCGATGGATTAGTCTGGGTTTAGATTTAGGTTAGAACTTTAGTTTGTCCTACGGTTCTCCGAATTTCCACTCCGCATTCGTTCTTGTTGATTATGATAGAGGTCGTTCTCTTGCCAATGTCCCGAGACACACATCGACTGTCATTTGCGTGACCGATAGCGTAGATTCTTCCTAGAATTTAGAGTTGAGAATTTAGAAAATCAGGTTAGGTTTAGATTTTTGCATTGCACATGGCTGAAAGTCAGCTTCAGTTATCGTTTTGTTTTCATAGATTGCTGTAGTTTTTCTTACCTTGGAATACATCTTCTGTAATGAAGACAATTTCGATCGTGTTCTCACTGCATTCGACTTCGGCAGAACCTAAATATTTGACAATTCAGAAATGTGGTTTTTGAAAAAATTAGAAGAAAAAACATGAAGATCTCTTTTTTCTCCCAATAGCGTGTCATTCACGTGTTTTCATTCCATATCGTTAAAAATTCTAGGAGTTAGTCAATGAATGGATCGATAACTTTACCAAGTTGTCCGTTGGGGACTGGAATGGAGAAGCTGTTTGCGAATAGACATACGAGTAGGCAGATTACTCGATAATATACCACCATATCTGGCATATTCGGAATTCCTGACCCTCTCTACAGCTTTCAGACCTTCTAGAGGTCGCTAGCCCAGATTTCATTAGTTCTATGTCTTTTCCCTTGACCGCCATCATCTGAATTGATTGCGCAATTCCGGTTTGATCAGTCTGTTTTTGTCCTTATCATTTATCCCCCTCATCCTTTCTCTTTCTTTATCAATTTACTAGCTGTTCATATCTCCCCCCAATTTCTTTACAAGGCCAATGTCAAATTACGCGAAACCGGTTTTGGACTGAATAATAATCATAAAATTTATTTTTCACATAACAACAAAATTTTGAACAAATAGAAATCAATAAATTTAATTAAATAGATTTCTAGCGATTTGTTTCGAGCATCAAGAATTTTAAAGAAAGAAAAGAGGCAGCTGAAAATACTTCTGGGAAAAGTTCAGTTTTGTAAGTTTTCTCATCTTCAGAAGTAAGCGGAATTCCGAATTTGAGACTGATTCCCAATTTCGATCAGTTATTAAATTTGCCAAACCTCGGAACCTTCCAAGAAATAAGTTGAGATTGAGTGAGGGATTTGATTTGATCACTGGGAAAAATCGAGAAAACAACCGTAAATTTATGATCCGGTCAGGTTAAATGTCTACAATGACGTAGATATCACATTTGGACTCGTCGGGTTTCTCAAGGATCTGCATGTTCGAGTACGTGATCGCTTTGATGTCTGCTTCCTGAAAGTCAATTCCAAATTATTTCATCTTCCGAATTTTACCTCTAAGTTAAGTTGACTTTAAACTCAACTCTGAAGCTATTTCGACTATTACTGATTGGAGAGAACGTGTCGATATTCAAAAGTTACGCTATTCGTCTCGTTTCCCTTCGACGCGACTCACTGTTTTGCTTCTTCAATTTCTATGTCAATGTTTATCTTCAAAATTAGAATTCAGACATTGTTTTAACTTCAATATTCAACTTCGGAATTAAAATAACTTTTCTCCTTTTTATTTTTACCTGTGGATGTTTATCGAGGTCGAACGACTCTCCGGACGCTTTGAATGTCGCCGTGAAACCGTTCGTCTCGTCCTCCTCTATTGAAATCACCTGAATGCTCAACCTTTATCGAAGAAGTCGAAAAAGAGGGAAACCTCGACTTTATTTCCGATGAAGAATGGTTCTGCCTGGAAATTGGCCAAGGCCTCGTGCATCATCGCGTAGAGCAGCGTCTCTTTGTCGCGGCCTTTGGCCTCGAAGAAAATCTCGTAGGCGGAATCCACAGACGACAGATTCGTCATGTAGCCGTACATAGCTGTGATTGCAGTGGCAGCCGCCTGAAAATACAAATTGAAAAAGAACTCATGAGAAATTTTAACTAGTTTTTGACCGACTGATCATCAGTATGTTTTTGGAATCGGATTTTGAACATGTTTTATCAGCACGGTTTTAAATTGAATTTTTACTTCGAAAAAAAGGCTTCTTGTATTTGTCAACGCTCTTTTTCATTTCTCTACACTTCCTACACTCCCTAACTTCCATATCCGTTGATAAATGCAGGAAACCTGAAAAAAGATAAAATAATCTACCTCCCCAAAGTCCTTGCCCCAGGAATGAATCTGAATGTCAGCCGGATGGTCGAGGTATTCGAATCGACGTCGCTCGATTTCTTCCTTCGACGTCACGAGCGAGGTGCTGATGTCGTTGTCCTGGAAAAGTGCTCATTTTTACAAGTTGATTCTACTTGTTAGCCGAAATATTTCTTCTCAATCTACATGAGCTTTGTAGGCAAAAATGTTTCTTGGAAGGTTCGTTAGTTTATATTCTTATCAATAATTTTTTAGATTAGGCTTACATTGGTTTTGAGCTTCTTCTTGCTGGTCGGCTCGGAATTTTCGTTCTCCGAATCGTCACCCGAGCCTCTTTTTCTGTCATTCGTCACCGAATTAGAGTCACCGGCCTCGACCTCGCCGTCTCTACTCATTTACCTGAAAATCAAGATATTTTCAAAAATGCATGGAAAAGTTAGATAAACGCAAGCGCAGACATTAAACTAATCTTGGGTTTTCAAAATAAAGTACAATCTTTGAGAATCATTTATGTTTTACTGAACCGTAATAATGGATAGTGTAAAAATTGTTTAAACTTTAAATAGGGACACAAAACTCGCTCGGAGTTGCCTGAACACAATTTTGCAATGAAAAATTCGACACGATATTTTTGGATCATCTTATCATTTACGCTATTTTAATCCTCACTTTCCCGTATTATTATTTACCCTCTTTTTCTCGACTTTTTGCTATTTCTAGAAAAGAGGATGAATAATACAGGTATATGAGGGTGAAGATGGGGTGGGTGAGTGATAAGATGAACCCGATTTTGTACACAAATCTAGTCAACTATATACAGGAAGTAGTAATTATATTGCCTAGGTGGGTAAAAAGAGTATATACAAGTTCGAGGTAATCTGGATAAAGGAATAAAATAGAAGCCCTGGACCTATAAATAGAAAATAGTAATCAAAACTAGCTGAAAAGAAGTGCACACATATTCGATAAGAATGAAAAGAATCCTGTCAAATTTTTGCACATTAAAAATTTGATTGATAGAATTGGTGCAAAAATTTGAATAGAGCATTGGTCCTGCCAAATGGTTAGAAGAAGTGAATTTGAGGAAAATTTTCACTGAAAAATAGGTTGCTTGTCAACAAGACAATCGAAATTTTGTGCCCCAGAAAATCAAGGAATAACTAGCAGAGTTCAACCCAAATGATACACTCACGTCGTGTCTAGATACTAAATAAGGTCAGAAGTAATTATAATTAGTCACGAGAAAAGCTATAAAACACCGTAGTTTATCTAATAAAAGCCCAAGACTTTTATTTTTGTAAGGGGTCTTCTATTAGAGAAAACGAGCTAAAAGCTGGGTCTCACCTATTCAAAGAGGTCGATTTGTAAGAAAACACTTATCGACACTAGAGAAAGGATCAAATCAATTGAAGATACATATACATTTTCAACCGAGGCTATAATTACATGTACTATTTATAGGAAAAAGCAAGATAAAAGTGACATCTTTTTGAGGATTTTTTGACGAATTTTCACCTAGGAACACTACTCGATATAAATGCGTAACTACAGTCGTATTTTCCTCTACCCTTCTTTGCTCATGTACGCGTAAAAATAGGACGCATGCGTCAGTGAAGACAGGCATTGATTTTTCCTGTAACCCCTTATTCACAAGTGCATCTGCTATCACTAGGGAATCTTTTAAAACAAATAAATTGCTGATTTTATCGCTAAAAACATCGGAAATAAATGAGTTTACACGTAAATGCGCGCATGCGTGTACCACATATCTCGGTTTTATCTAGCATTTTTTCGGAGGGTCTTGGTCAACACGACTGCATGTATATTGAAAGATTGAAATTTGATGATTTTTAACATCTGCTCCATTTATAAAATATTGATAACTTTTTCATAATTTTCAAATTAGAGCGTACTTTCAGAATTATCAAATTTCCAACCTTTTCATACTTGTAAGTACTTGTCAAATCTAAAGCTCTAGGCTCCGCACACTTGCTGCTAATTAGAATAGGGGAATTTAGTAGTAATCGTCACTGTCCCATTGGTCGATCGACGAGTCGTGACCGCTTATGGACAGAGCACGGCAGCTGAACAGCAGCTGACGCTTGAGCGTCTTGTTGTGGAACACGAAATTCAGTGACCAAATCACACCGCCCTCCGAAAACGGGTCCGATGAGTAGTTGTTCTTGTAGCTGCAATTTCGAAACATTTGAACACAAAATTGCAAAACTGATTGATTTTCCGATTAGAAATGTCGTAATTTTGAGTTTTTTGAAGAACAAGCTTTTATTTGGAACAAAAGTCCCGCATTTTTAAAGGAATATTTAAAAAGTACCAGTAAATCTTGCACTCGGCCGGATTGATCTCTGCCTCGACCGTACTCCACAGCTGGTCCTTAATCGATCCATAGCCGTCCACGAACGTCGTAAATTTGGCATCCACGAGACGGACCACGTCCTGAAATTTTTCGTGAAAATAACTTCTAGGAAATACGGAAAATTACCTCATAAGGAACGAGTGCGAAAGCGACGCTCTTGACATCGGAAAAGTCGTAGTCGGGATAGGCCGTGTTAAGCACGCTGGACAGGTCGAACAGCGTCTTCTTGGAAATGGAATCCACGTAGACTATCTGCAAATATTGATTTTTCTCGAAAATTCAGAAATTCACAAGAAGAAATTAACAAATTTTCGGTTCTAGGACGATTTGTAACAAAATTTAGCGGAAAATTTTCAGATTTAAAAAAAATAATAAATCGTCTCAAGTTTAAAATATTTCAGGATAAATCATGAATTTTAGGGGGAAAATATTTGCAAGAAAAAAGAACTTTCAAAATACCCCACCTCCTCAGAATTATCATTGTCCGAGCAGGAGCTCCTCTCCGACAGGTGCCTGAGACGCGTGTTGTGGATGATCGGCGAGGCACTCAGCGACAGAAAATCCTCGGGAGGCGATAGCGGCTGAAAATTGTTATTTCAAACTTTTAAGATTCAGGAAAATTCCCCAACCTGTCTTTCAGTTTGTCCATTTTCGCTTATCAAATGCTGCTTCCACTGGCGCTTGTCGTGGTTGATCATCTTGTTCGAGTACATCTCCACTCTGGAAATTTCGATTTTGAACGGAATTTCAAAATTTGACAAGTTTGATGGGTCGGATTCGGGAATGATACTGTTTGGATTCTCATTAAATTATTTATTTGCCAGCTTCTCCAGTTCTAAAACCAGTTTTCGCGAGAAACTGGAGATTTTACGCCAAATCGCATCGAAAATTCAAAAATCCCTGACTCACTTCAAATCGAGAATGCAGTCGATGGCTCGTATCGTGACCTGCGAGACGATATTCTCCAGCGTCGCATTGTCCAGAAGCTTCATTTTTCTTTGTTTTCTGAAAATTAAAAATGAAAAAGATTCAAAAATCGAAAAAGGGAAGTAAACAACTTCGAAGAAAAATCGATAATGATGTCATAAAGACGGTTATTCGTAGTGCAAACTAGACAAGAGGACGCGTTATCTTATCTGTTTTCGAGAAAAGCTGAACGTTTGAAATGAAAAATGAGAAAATAGACGGAAAAGGGGGAAAGGGAGAGGGGATTGGAGTGCTGAGCAAATTGCTCCTCTGCACGGGGGGTCAGACCTAGGCCGGGAAAAATCGATAAACAGACCGGGAGTCGCACCGTTTGAAAATCGAATCGACGAGAGAACGGGGAAACGGGCGTGTGAATCGAAAATGACGCGAGAAAGTAAGCAGTACATGCGGAGTTGTACTGATTTGAAGTAGGACTAGTGAAAATCGAAGGTATTGAAATTATGTGAATGGAGGAAAACCGGTATGCCCCTGACAAACAAGAACCGATAATCAATGAAGAGGTTACTGTAAGAAGAGAACTTGAGTTTTCTTCCATTTTGATGTTGAAAATTGCCGACCTTTGAGTTGGAAAGGCGTTTTTTGTTGGGCCGAAATTTTGACACATTTGGAGATGGAACTGATAAAGGTTGGAAGGGGAACGTTTTTTTTCGTTAGAAAAAAGTCTGCGAACTAACCAATCGAAAAATTACTCTATCACTATATTTTTGAAATGGAAAAAATTGGACTAAAATTTAGCAAAGAAGCACTTTTTTCCGAGGGGCAGACTTGATTTTTTTTGTAAGTGATTTTCAATCGATAAAATCGGCGGTGATTGAAAATTGTAAAAGTTACGACAAACCCCGATGAGGAGAACAACATGATCATGTGACTCGTAAGACGAAATAGAGTTGAAATGTTGGAGAAGAAAAGGGCGAGGAAGGGAGGGAAGGCCAAGGCTCACGTAGAGAAGAGATCAATAGGGAGGGGCGGCAGACAAGCAGACAACAAAGAGAAAAGCATACACGAAGATAGACTGGAGATAAATCTTGATAAGATAAACGATAAAAAATCATATGTATTCGTGAGAAATCAGAAGAGAAGACCAATTTTATCTTGAGAAAAATTTATTTATTTTTAGTTTTTATCTCTAGGAAAAGGATTGCTAGAATTTTTGCAATCGAAGAAACAACGAGTTTGATCACGAAAAAATTTTGGATGGAAAACTTTGCAAAAGACATATTCAAAAATAAGAATCATGTTCTAGTTTGCTAAAATATTCTTGAAGGGAAGGAAAAAAGCATTCAAAATGTTTACAGCTTGAGGAAAAATATTTTATTTTACAACAAATGTCAAAACCTGAGATCTCGAATTTTGATCATTGAATTTGTGAGGGGAACCAACAACTCGAATGCACTAATAAAGCTATCACAGGGATAAGTTAATATGGAAGTCTTATAACATCTCAAATGGCGATAAGGAGAGAGGAAAGCTCTTGACATAATCTTCACTCTTTCCTATCGTCTTTTTCAAGATATCACGAGATTTCCTGATACTCAAGAGGAAGTCAGAAATTGGCAATTACTAAATGACGAAGTGACGAATGACGGAATCCTATAGTTAGAAATAGGCACAACGTGAAATTTGAGGAAAATAATGTGAAATAGACGCTCCGTCATGGTAGAGTCTCCGCCATTTATTTATGTATTATTTGCCTCAGAAATCTGTTCCGTTGATGATGTGCAGGGGAAGGGGTCCTCCGTTAGGCTTCGATCGAGAGGCCAGATTTGGTAGATTATGAATGGAATGGGAATTGGGTGGTGAGGCCGCTGGGGAGGTCGACATTTTCGACTGACACGAAACTGACCGATAACAGTCCAACAGCACGCCGAAGCACCAGAGCTGAAGATATAAAATTGTTTCCCGATCTGAGCTGACTTTCACAGCAAGAACGAAAATTATAGGGGAGGGGTGCGCAAATCAAAATGTTTCTATAGGAAGTTGATACACAGTGAAGTATCCATCGAGATTTTTGTAGAATCTTTTGACTTAAGGGATACTCAAAGAGAATTTGGCTTAAACCCTGCCTACTAGGTATGATTGTTTTCTTTCAACATTTCTTCCAAAACACAGGCATATAATTTTGACCAGGGATGTGCAGAGGTTGAATTTTGTAAACTTCGAAATTGTAATTCCGCACACCCTCTGATTTTGATCATTTTGCTTCTAGTCTGGAATTTATACTCAAAGACTTGGCCTGAACCTGAATTATTTAGACTCAGTCCTTAAAGTGGCAATTCAAATCACAACATTATAGCGAGTGCATTCTTTCTTCTCAAGATTTAAGGAGAAAATATTCTCAATCTATAAAAACTTATCAAACTTTTTGCAAATAACACACTCACGTTTATCAGTGATATGATCAAATAGACGAAGAAAGCGGTGATAAGGACGGTGTGAAGGAAACTCGAAACGAGAGTAGCTTTTGAGGTTGGTGAGAGAGCATTCTGAATTTTTCTTGTTGTTATTTTCAATAAAATTTAATTTCGAACTTACTGTATTGATTGCCGCGAAGAGATCTCCAACTAGTGTAACTTTGACGTTGATCGAAGCTCCGGCGAGCACAGTGAATAGGGAGAAGCTAGTCATTGCGAAGAGGCAGAGAACCCAAATGATCTGGAAGAAAACTTTGAACTTTTTTTTTTCGGATGATTTAGAAATGTCACCAAGGTTCTAACGACCCGATCCGGTCCGTATTTTGCGGAGCGGATCGGACCTGGACCAAAGAATTTGGAAATTGCAATTTCTTGATTATAAATAACACCAAGTTATAAAGCTAAAAATTTCGGAGTCGAGCTTCATGACAACACCAATTTTTAGACCTTTTTTCTTCAAAAATATCAAACTTTACCTGCATAATAAGATGAGGCAAAAGTAGCATTGGAAAAGACCAGAAAATCCCCGTCAAAAGTAGAATTATTGCTAGAAGTGATAAAGCTGAGACTGATGTGTCCAGAATTGAAGACAAGGTTGTAGTTGGTGTAGAGGATAAGAGCTGAAAATGTTGAATTTTCGTAGGAAACTTTAGTGAAGATCTTACATGATACGATAGTAGAGCCAATTCAAAACAAGCTATGAAGGCAGCAAGAACGTTGACGTGAATTGTGCCGCAACATCGGAACGCATCGATAGTTTTTGGGGAGGATACCTGAAATTGATCATTTAGGTAGATTGGAAAAGTCGGAGCTTTTTTTAACTAGGAGAGATCGTATATAAAAGCTAGGATTCTTTGAGTCACAATTTCCCTCAAATATGTACTTGATTAAAAAGAATCAAAGTTTCTAAAAATAGAAAACTTACGGTACTCTTGTTTGCAAATGACTGGACGATGGTCTTGAACTTTTCAGTCCAAGATTTCATCTAACCAAAATTTATCCCTTTATAGAGGGATTTCTAGAATCTTAAATAACCCTAATATTTATCCCCAGATATGGTCACGTGGTTTTGGAAGGATAAATGGGGGATGGTAATGCCCTAGGCAATGCAGAATTACAGTCGATCGATAGAATTCGTCTGACGATGTGACGAGAGAGGGCAGAGAAGTGAGAGAGGACAAAGATGCAGACAGAGGGAGAGAAACAGTCATTCAGCTGGTTGCTGGTTACGACGAGTTCCAAGAACAGCCCTTTTTAGACTAGAGCGAGTAGGTTTTCCCTTTTATGACCAATTACCCTATTTGGAACTAATTGGATTTGGAAAAGCGAAATTTGGATAAGTGATAAGATCAGTGACAGATGAAATTAACGATCACTTTAGATCATTACGATGTCGTCTTTAGTTATCCTTCAAAATCAGGATCATGCGAAGATCAACGTGTAATTTTTAAACTTTCGTAATAGAAATTTCACATATATGCTTATTTCAAACGCTAACCGAGCCATAGAAAAGAGAGGGAAAATTTATAATTGGTTCCATTTTCTTGAGAAGAAGAAATAAAATCGGATTTAGACCTGACTCAATTATCGATAAGTGAAATCGTGACTCACTTTTTCGATTATTGTATCCATTAGCGGAATTTTCTGAGTCCGGTCGTCGAAAGTGGGCGCCATCAGAATTCGGGCAACAATGCCGACATCGGTAATGTGCTGGAGTTTGTGAATTGAAACGAAATTCTTTCGAACTAGATCTTTCATGATCTAGTTAAAAGTATTATGGCCATAAATTTGAAAATAAAATTAAAGATCCTAGATTCAAGTTCCCAGAAATTTATGAGTTGACGTTTCTGAAAACTTTTCTGGGAAAAGATATTTAGATATTAAAAGAAGATTTAGAGCTGATCGAAATATGAAATTGATAGAAGTAAATTGAAGTGGAATGAAGATGATATCGACTGTTAGGCGATTCATATTTGGGGTATCAATATCAAAGGGTGAGAATGTCAGTTGGACTGTTGACTGTTGTGACCCTCCCCCATATTATAAGACAATGCTTCGTTTATCTTCTCATTTCCATTTCAGTCTTCCTCCCCATTCGCCTTTCTTCTTCTAGTCAATTAGGCCATATAACCTTGCGCAGATCGCACCTATAGATTCGAGTAATAGTGACTAGCGAAAATATGCATTCCAATATCGGAATATTGTTTAAAGAATTGAAAACCTGAAAACAAAAAGTACAAGAATTTTATAAATAAAAAAAAGATGAAGAAAAGTTAAAGTAGAATTACACACATACCTGAAATTCTTCCAACTCTTTTCGGTCATTTATCAGATTAAAATTTTTCGTTCATTTTTAACTTCAATTTTCGTTTTTTTTCCTTGCGTAAATCTTATTCTTCATTGATACCTTGCGTTGTTCGCCGTTTCTCTTTCTCGTCCTCTTTCCACATAAGCCTGTGCTTCGATTGCAGAAAACCACGAGACCCCGCCCCGTTTAGTCTCCTATCGCGGACGAAAGGTTGATCGTTGGTTTCGGCGCTTCGGTTTTGGGGACTTTCGTGGCTGATTTTTGGTGGATGAAGGAATGGAGCGACCCCTGGTGGCCCTGCTGACATCCCCCATAGCTGAGTCGAGGGCTGCTTCCAGAGGATTCACCTCCGTCTCCCAGCTCCTGACCGCTTTCGGCAACCATCAAATACAACTCAGGGTGGGTCGATAGTTTTTCACTCTTACCAAAAAGCAATGAAAAGTCTTTTTCTTCGTTTTTTTCTTTATTTTTCTTCCAAAATATTGACAAGAGATATCTTCAGAATCGTGCAAATGTAAGTGATAAAATGAAGGATTGGTTTTTCTCGAGGTTTTATTGAAGTTTGAGTTCGAGTTGAGTTGGCATGGCTCTGGATATTTTAAGAGAAATCTGTGCTGAAAATTGTATTTCCAGGATCCGACTTCTCCCCAACCCACTCAAACAACAGTTTCTCTGGACTTCCGGGATCTGCGCAAAGAGGGGCATCTTCTATCCTTGTCTGTTCTGCCACACGTTTTGCATGAGGTGGAATTTCACAACCTTCAAACTTTTCAAACTTTTCTTTTTAGTCGCTTGCGAGTTCTTCCTCTCTTGATGTTGGCGTGCAGCGATTCTTGTCCTGTGTACAGAGATGGGCAGAACCAGTGGAGCAGGTAAATTGAACTTTTTAGAAACTAGGAAAATTTATTGTCTTTATGAACTGGCATATGACTAATAAAAAGTAAATTTAAAAGTCGACGAAAAATGAATTTCCCAGGAAACTCTTCGCCACTTCATCGCCTGCGTTTTCATCGTCTCTCCGCACGACGAAAACCCGATGAGCGAATTGAGCAAATTGGTCCAGACACAGCACACCATGCAGGTTGAAAAATGAGCTTTCAAGAAAAACACTTCTCAAAACTCGATCTGCAAATCGACCTGTAGAAAGAAAGTGTGTCGTGTTGAGAGAGTAAAAGAGCATGTCGTCTTTTCTCTCTCAAACGATGTGCTATTTTTCCGCGGGTCGAGTTCGAGAAGTCTGAAAGAAAATCGAATTTTCAGCATTCATCCATGGAAAGAGGAGTGACCCCTGCATTCTGCGCCTCGCCGAGATGGATGACTCCAAACACAATGAAACACTACATTCTCTTGTGTGATACGACTGCCGATGATCCTAATTTGTAAGCTATTTTTGAAAATATATGAAAAATAAAACCGATGAAAAAAATCAATAGTTTTTGATAATTATTTTATTTGAATTCAAAAATTCAGGTCCGAGCAGGTGTTCACCCAAATGTGCTCGTTCTACGGCCCGGACTCCTGCGACATGATCAAATTAGGCAATTCCATGGAGGAAACGGAGCAGGAAGATCTCTGGGCCGAGGAAGAACAGTACGAACTGTTGCTGCAAAGGGGGCTGGAAAGGGCTAGGTAAAAATAAAAGGGTGAGTTCTGAAGACGACGAAAATTTTCAGAAAACACGCTGCGATGAAAGCCGCTGAAGCAGAGTCGGCTCAAACTGCTAGTCAAACAGTTTCAACAATTTCACCATCATACGTGCTCAATTCGATTCCGACCACGACTACTTCTCATCAAGGTTGGATTTTCAGTTTTCTCGAAAATTTGAACTTTCGAAAGAGAAAATATTTTTCTTGCAAAAAAATAAGATTTTCAGCCTCTGCCAAAGCAACTCGCCGTTTGTCCACAACTGATCGAGAGGCGGTCAGAATTGTCATCGAGAAATTCGCGACAAAGAATTTGGTGAGATTTTTCTCCAAACTTGGAATTTTATTAGATGTTTGAAGATGAATGAGAATTTCACAGACAGCCCACGTGGAAAAGTTGATGCGAACGTTGACGGAACAGACCGCGGCGAGGAGGGGAATCATTGGCAGGTCGCTGACGAGCGGAGTCAAGAAATGGCTGCAGTCCTCGCAGACACCCGCTAATCAGCCACAGGCTAACATAAGGCTAGTTAACGCTTACGATTCTCAACTATTATCAAGAAAACTTCCAAGCATCTTCATTTTTATTGCTTTGATTTTCTGGATAAAAACTACTAATTTAGTGCAAGAAAAATATTTTTTTGCAACCTTTGGAAATGTAAAAGTTAGGAAATGCATTTTCAGCTACAGCATCGAATCGAACGAGATGCAATTGAGAAGACTGGCAGATTTGGCGTTTCTGTTTGGTCTGTACGCCTTCGCTCAGCAGCAGTACAGAACGGTGAAGAAGGACTTCGAGAATAATGAGGCCTATCTCTATCAGGCTACTGCACTGGTAAGGCAAATCCAGAACAGGCTTCTCAAAACCAACTAACAGAAAGAGTAGTCGATATTTTCAAAAGAAAGCATAATATGACATTGTTCGGCGGAATAGTTTCCCTATCGTGTTTCCGAGAAATTTGATTCAGTAGTTCAAGAAAATTCTGGATTTTCAGGAAATGTGCGCTCTGACGACCTATCTAGGACACGTCCAACTGCGACAATTCCCCATTCACTATCTGGAAAACGCATTCGTCTATCTGATTCAGTATGGAGGGTAAGTTGGAAATTCGAAAACTTCATGAGGCTAAATTGAAGTTATAATGAAGCTAGATTGAAGTTTAGTTCTTGAAATTTTCCGAAGTCTATAGAAAATTCCAGTCGATACACGAGCATCGTGCGCTGCGCTGTCAATATCTGTCGGATCCTGCTCGAGTTGGAAATGCCTCGGGAAGCTGCCTCTCTGCTTACAAAACTCACAAATGTTCCGGTTCGAAAACTTCTATTTCTCCAAAAATAAGAGAGCTTCAGGAAAACGACTTGTGTGTGGCGATAGTTCAATCGGAAGCGGCCCGGTGTTTCTCGATCGCAAAGCGGCAAAGGAAGGCTTCGTTCTACTCGGTTCTGGCTGCCAACCGATTCTTCAAGGCCGACATCAATCATTTGGCCATCGCTTGTTACAGATCGTGCACAGCCATGTACATCGATAGGCAGTGGGGAGGAATCGAGGTTTGTATTTTTTCTCGAAGAAAAATCCAAGATGAAAATTCGGAAGTTTAAAAAATGCTAATTGAAAGATGCAGAATTAAAAAAAGAATGTTTTTACCATCTTTTGTTGAATGTTTAAAATGATTTTTTGAACCTTAAATTAATTGACGTTTTTCTAGACAACATGATTTTTTTCAAAATTATAAAATTTCAGCGTCAACTCTACGCATCACTGTGCAACGACGCATCAGATGCTACTTCAGCCATTGAGTATTCTCGACGACTTTTGACTTCTTCGATCAGGCAAAATTTTTTACATTAATTTTGAAAATGAATCAAGATTTTCAGTCTGTCGGATGACGTGCAAAAGGAGTCCTTGAGAACGTTCATTATCATCGCGCAACGAGCTCTGCAGAGTAATGATCCGAGAAAGGTTGGAGATTTTGATTTTATTTCTTTGCAAACTCGTCGATATTTTTCCAATACCTTTCGTTATAAGTGAATGAACTTTCCAAAAATCTAATACTTTCATTTTTAACATCTGTTATTTTCAGCTCGGTTTTACCCTACCCTGCCCTCAAATCGAGGGAGACATCACAGTGGTTTACGGGGAAGCTCCTTCATCTGAAACTGCGAGATTCTACACCACCGCAGATTGGGAAAACTTGGAACGGGCAGCGTTTCATGCTGTTGCAGGTAAAAAATCAGCAAAGTTCGATAGAATGATCAGTTCTCAAAATTAGAAAAATTCTGATAGAAATAATAAGATTCTAGTCTATCGGAACATAATTGACTGATAAAAGTCATATCATATAGTTCAGATTAATTCAAACACTTGACTAAGCATTTTTTTCCAAAAATGATACTTTATCAAATACTTGAATTTCAGGCCCCACAACTCCATTCCGCCTGCCTTCTCTTGTTGCCTCTTCCTCCACGAACAATCGTCGTCAAAGAGCTGTCCCTGTCGGCGAAAGATATCGCGTCCTCTGTCCTCTGCACAACCCACTCGCAATTCCGTTGAGTTTGACGAACTTAAGACTCCGAATCGCTCATGCTGCTACTCTAGATGGTAACATTTGGCCATTTTTGGTAACTTTGTGCTAATTAATGATTCTTTAGGTTCCGCCCCGACTGGCTCCACGATCCACTGTTTGGCAATTGAAAGACTGAGCATCGAACCGAATAGTACTATTTTGGTGAGAAAATGGGGAAATTTCATCTTTGGAAATCCGAATTTTTCAGGTGGAACTTTCGGCAATCCCTCAAGCGAATTGCAAAGAGTTTGCTGTGGATGGCATCGAAGTTCAGATTGAAAGCGACGATTCGCAAGGACAGCAGAAAATGAGCATCCAAGGAGTGATTCCTGTCAGAGTCCGAGGACAACGACTCAACAATACTCCTAAAGAGGTTGGCCTTATAAAATATAAAACTAAAAAGACCTTAAAAGTTATAAAACTAAATTTAGAACATTTTCTTTTCAGATCAAACAAATGGCCTATGCAAAAGACGAAAGGCTGAGTTGCACAGTGGTTCCCTCAAAGTGGCCCCTTTTGGACGTGAAAGTCTTCCGTCCCGCCCCGATCAAAGTCTTCTGCGATCAGGCCATCAAATTGATCGTTGATGTAAGAGTTTTTGATAGATTTTTTTTACTAAAAGGCATATTTTCTGAAAATTCGTAATAGTGTTGGAAATTCAGGTAGAAAACACCGGCTCCGAAGAAGTGACGAGTTTGGCCTGTGCGATTGATTCCATTAACACTGCAACAGTCGCTGTTATGGAGGGAGAGAACCGGTTTTCCTAAAATATCAATTTTTGAAAAATCAATATTTTCAGAGTTCCCTGCCCCGAAACAGTTTCCGCCAATTCTCAGGCTATTTCGACCTTCAAATATTCGAGTCCGATTGGGGTTCGGGGGAAAATCAGGTTTGGGAATTTAGATTTTGGAAAAAATGAGAATGAGAATTTCAGAATGCTCTTTGACATGAAGGCTCCAGAAGTGGAATGCGAGAATTACAGTATGCCTGTGATGCTCGCTTATCGGGGAGCGGAAAGTGGGCAGGTGGGAAATTTTGAATATTAGAAGAGCGAACTCCTAGGAAAGTTCGGCGAGTTTTTCTTTCTTACAACTTTTTCTCTAAAAAAAATCCGAATTTCCCGAGGAGCATAAATATAAATTTAAAAATAGCATCAAACGTTGAAAATAAACGAATAACTTTAGGTTCGACATTGGCGAATTCAGCTCGAATTTGCTGTTCAATCACTCCTTTCAGCAGAACTTACGAGTTTAGGTATTTTCTTTGAAAACTTGAAAAGAATGGAAAGATGAAGATGAAATTTTCAGATTCATTTTCGCTATATTCGTTAAACCTAAAGAATTGCCTGTCTGCGGATGTCCTGGCCAGAGTTGAACTGCAGAGAATTCGGATGGCTTCGCCGAACAAGAAGGGGCTGAAGTTGTCGTCCAATCAGCAAAGTAAGCATTTCTATTTAGAGCAAAACCTAAATTAACTTTGCTATTTAAAAAGTGACCGATAAGAACAGTTGTATAATATTTTTCTAATTTCATAAAATAAGGAGTAAATTTGTTTTTTCTCAGTAGTCCTGGAAAGTGGTCAGTCGTACGCCGTCTGCCTGAGTGCGGGCTCGAATCTGCCGAACGAGCCAATCCAATTCGTGCCTTCCATCGATTGTCCCAAGTGGGTGGAGAACGAGGCGAGAAGACAAAATGAAGCGAATCTGTTCGCTGTCCTTTGGAAGGCCAACATCATCAATGCGGATGGGCAGGTTGGGAAAATTCGACAAATTGAAATAAAGAATAGAAAGTCTGGGAAAATTCTTCTAAAAATGAAACATAATACAGAAAAAATTCGAAGTTCTAGAAAATAATAAATGCTGAAAAGCGAAAGATTTAAAAAGTCTGCAAAATTTTCTCAAACCAAAAAATAACCCATCAAATTCCAGAACATGTGTCTTGTCGGCGAGACGATTATCCGCGACCCGAAAGCAAGTTCGATTCCAGAAGACGCTCTCTCCATGTCCGAAAAAGGCCTGGACGATTCAACCCAAGAAAACATCCCAGCGAATATGCCTTTGCAAATAAACTGTTCTAGACTCCCACCCGTCTATCACTCGTTCAAAGCTAAGAGGTTGGATTTTCCTGGTTTTTCTCGAAAATTCTAAAATTCCAGAATTTGTGAAGTCCCCTTTTCCTTCGTGATTAGCAACAAGGACGAACTGAACAGGGATGCGAATGTGGTTGTCAGATTCGTTCCAAAGGTGAGTAAAAATTTGAAAAAAAAACAAATACCAAATATTCCTAAAATAGTGATTCTTTTTTCGAGAAGAGATAATAGTTTCGGAACAAAAATCGAATTTCCAGGTCCGTGAGCAAGTCAACTCCCTAGCCCAATTGGCCCCAGACAACCGCCAACAGTACATGGTCGACAGATCGCAATTGAGCGCACAGATCAAGGCGGGAGCCTCGGAAAAACTCAATTTTGTCGTCAAGTAAGAAAATTCTTGAAAATTGAAAAAATTTGGAAATTTTCAGAGTCTGGCAACCATCAGTCTACGAATTAGGAGGCTCTCAATTCATCATGGAAGCTCAACTGGGAGAGGAGAAGTTCACTCAGAAGGTGGGGTGTGACTTTTGAAAGTTTTAAAAAATCATTAGAATTTTTCTAAATTTTTTAACTTCGTATTTTTCTGCAAATTTAAAAAATCATCAAAACTTTTTCAGCTCTCAACGTGTCTTCTGATCGTGAACGACTCCAACAAATAAGAAGAAAAGTGCCGAATTTTCCAGAATTCTATCCCAGTTAATATTTTATCAGTCAAAAGTCCTGTTTGATAACTTATCACTTCCTTCCTTCTTTGCTGTAATAATCCAAGTGTCATAGAATTCTTTTCGGTTTTATCTATTTCCATCAGCATATTTGGACTTGTTAGTCATTTTCAATTACTGTAATCTCCAAATTAGAAGGACTGAGCTTCTGCTTTGAAATTCATTCAGGCTTGGTTGCCTTTCAAATACGTGTATTTGGTCTCCGTTCTAGCATTTAGTAATTTATTCCTTTCTCTTTGAAGTGTGATTGAACTTTGCAAACATAATGGGTAAAGAGACGCCTTATGAAAGAAGAATTTTAGTTTTCCAAGAGAGTTGATTTTTGAAAATGGAAGGGTTTCAAACCCTTGGATATCTTTTTACTTTATCACTGATCACATTTTTAGACTAATAATTTGAAAATTCAGGTAAACCCATTGTTTGATTTGAGCGATATGGCCTCCCAGACGCAAGGAATCCAGCAACTTTTGCAGGTTGGCGAAAAACCATATTTGATCATTTTCGTCTTTTTTATTATAAAAATTTAACTTAACAAATTTTCAGGCTGAAAAACGTGCCGCCGACAAGATCAATGAGGCACGCAAGAGGAAGCTGCAGAGAATGAAGCAGGCCAAACAGGAGGCGCAGTCCGAAGTCGAGAAGTTCAAGCTGGTTAGTCGAGGATTTTTTTGAAAATAATATTCACCTTTTTTCCTAAAAACAATTTAGAAAATATCAATTAATCTAAAAAAAAGATTTCAATATTCTGATTTTTGAAAAAAAAAACCATAAAATTTAATTTGAATTTTCAGCAACGCGAGCAACAATTCAAGGAGTTCGAGCAGAAGTACCTGGGAACGAAAGAAGACATCGAGGCGAAGATTCGCCAGGACACCGAGGACGAAATCGAGGGCATGAAGAAGAACGTCGCTGCCAACAAGCAGCAGGTTTGCTAGTTATCAAAATCTACATAAAAATATGTCTTTTACCTTGACAACAAACTTATCTGTTGTCGTTGCTTTATCATTATTTTTAAAAAAAAATTTTGAAAGATAATGAAAGTCTAAATTTATCAGAAAAAATAATACAAAATGACAAGATTTGATCTTTTTGGCAAATTAAACATAAATTAAGGTGATCGTTCGTCTTCTGCAACTGGTGTGCGACATCAAGCCACAACTGCATCACAATCTCATCCTCCAGAAGAAGCTGCACGGACAGTTCTCATAAATCAATCACCTACCGTATCCCAGAAAGAAAGGTTTCTTGGAAAAATTCATTCAATTCCTTCATCATCCATTCGGAAAGTTCATCCACTTATCTTCCTTGTAAACGGTAACTTGGAAATCCCAATTTTTCAAGTCTTGTGAACGAGTGCGGAATAAGATTCTTTCCCCTATTTTGCATAACTTGAAGACTTGACGTTTCCAAATTGCCTTTATAATTTCTCTCATCTAAACAGACGAACTTTCCTAATTTGTGTAGTGAATAGGGTGAATTTTTCAAGAAACCACCCCAAAAATAACGTAATCCAATCCTGCCCTCCACCCATTTCTTTCTAAGCAAAGAGAATTCTCTAAACACAAAGGTTTGTGATGTCTCAGAAACTAATTTTCCCCTAAAAATTCTAGGTATCTTTACTTTTACTTTTTGATAATTTTATTATCAATATCGATTTTTGAGAATATTTATATTTTTGAAACGACATTCCACGAAAGCTTATCTTAAGTTTTGATTTTCTGAGTTTTGAAAATATGTTTCTTCTGCGATTCCTAGATAGTCACTTATGTTTTATCAAATACCGTCAGATTTCTTATGAATTTTTGAAATTGCCTAGTTTTAGAGAATAAAGTCAATCAAAGTTATCATTTTTCAGATTCAACAGTTGATGAGCGTTATCAGTTCACTGTGATATTTTTCCTTTGTAAAATTTCATATTTCTGCTTCAGGCCACTGGGGTTCACTCGCACTGCAAAATTTTCCCAAAAAATACTTTCACTTGTGAATTTTACCCACTTTTCAGGTAAAATATTCTTTGAGAAGAGGTGATCTTCATGAAAAAGGTTGATTTTTGATAGACTTAAGGGAGGCCAATTCTTTGCATACCAAAGTGGGTCTCCTCTTTCCCTTTCCATCCCAAATACGGGTGAGAACACATGACGCGCATCGACATTCCAAATTTGGAACGCATCTATCAATTTATCGGAAATCAGAAAGGTGTTTCGTCGAATGAATTTTCCCATATTTATGCGTCTTTCTTCCTCTTTTGAATGAGTGGTCTCTCACCGTTCTTAAATCGCCTGCGGGGAGAATGAGTGAGGAATAAGAATGTGTGTGTGTGTGTTTGTGTGGAGTGGAGAAAAGGAGGCAGGGAAGTTAGTCTCCTTGCAGAAGGAGAAGGAGGAGAAGGGGGCTTGGGAGGCTTCTAGTCTCTCCTCCCTTTCCCTCAAATGCATGGAGTTCTTCGCCTGTGCTAGCTCCCTGCAGCTATGCATCGATCCCTTACCCAGTAGTCCCTTTTCTTCCGCCTAGCTTTTAAAGGGGACCTTATCCCGCCCCTTTCCTCGCATAGCCTCTGGCCATTTTTGGACCAAATATTATGAAATCCACTTCTATCTTTGAAAATCTATCGATTTCCCCTTAAGTTGAGATTTTTAGAGAACAGGAAAAATAATCAAACGAGTTTATTTTTTAGCGTACTTTGAAAGAGGAAAACATCTGTCAGTAAATTATTGACAGAATTGTGATTATTTTCGGGTCTTAAAATTTCTTAATTTTGTTAGAAAATTTTTATCGATTTTAGAAGTTTCTAGATTCAAATCGACTATTTTTCTTATAATTTTTGAAATCTTTCGTTTTTCAAAAATATTTTCATTGATCGACTGCCAATTATGGTAGAGTCGACTTTACAATGGGGGATTATTGCCTATGTCTCATGACTTGTGATTCTTGAAGGCTTGAAAAACGGAAGCGGAACGAAAGAACCAAAGAAATCGAGAGACGCATAGAGAGGTAGAGACCGGTCGTTGCTAGAGGGAAATAGAGAGGAGAGATACAGAGAAGTTGTGTTTCATTCTCTTTTTCAAAATCCTTCTTCAATTTCTGTGTCCCCTATTTTTCTTTCTTTTCTATCTCTTATTTCTCCATACTATTTCTCCCTCATTCACGAAAGGTATGTTTGTATGTTCAACGGTCAATCGTACTAACCCCCTTTTATGGCTGACTCATAAACAACCTCTAGATTGACCCATAATTGATTTCCCTTATCTCCTTTTCTCTAATCCTCGCGATTTTACGATCTTTCATCAAAGCTCATTCGAATTGCATTCTTTCATTCTCCCGCCTTCCCGTAAAAATTATATTTTTTAGAAAATTCTTCAAATTTTTCATTTTTCTTGCCCAAAATTTTTGAAGATATTCTCTTCGAGTCCCGTTACAAAATGAATCACAAACCTGAGTCAACCATCTTGAATTTGAACAGCTCGTCTTTCTTAAAAACTTTGCTGAAATCTCCGATTTTTTTTTTAATTTCTGAAATTTTATTGATTTTCTGCTTTCCAAAACTTGAATTTAATCACCCTCGAGCAGCCGACACGGCCGATTCACTCATTTTTGCAATTATCGATTTTCCCGATTCTCAGGACTCGTTCTTTTATTTTTTCACTTGAATTGCTTTGACCCGATTTTGTCGAAATTTCTCATTCTGTTGAAAATTTGGCTTTTTTCCTGGGAAAAAACTTGCAAAGTTCGATGACCTGGATCGTTTATTGAGTTCCCATGCATTCTTTAGAGTATATATATAGAGTATTTATTTTTGATTCTAAATTTCTCTACGATCATCAGATCAAGAGCTATGCCGGTTTGAAATTTTCGATTTTTTCCGAAAATTGAACCTTGAAAATAGAAGCTCTGAATTTCAATTAGGTTTTACGATAATTTTGAAAATTTCAGGCTGAATACCAACATCTCAGTCCACCTGTCTTGAGCTCTCAAGCAGTCAGGAGACAGCAGCAGCAGCAAATTGGTCAGTGATTGGGTTGAATCCAGCAGCAGCTTGAACGCAACCAAGCATGAACCTGCTCGCGGTCGGCATGAATGTGGAGATCAAGAGGTAATCGGGAAAAGAATAAAAAGAACATTTTAGGAAACATTAATTAATTTTTGAAAAGATGGGAAGCCTAAAATTTCGAAAATTCCAGATCCGATGGCCGAGTTCATCTGGCGATCATCTCAGACATCCTGCCTGCCAAGAACAGCGTTCATGTCGAGTGGTTTGAGAAGGTGGGTACAAAGATGGAAACGAGTTATCAAAATGGCATTAATGTATGCAACTAAAACAGTAGCATTTGTGTAGTCTTTACCAAAAATAATAATTTTGCCAGAATCGAAACCAATTTACTAAAATGGTAGCATTTTGGTAACCCTTACCAAAAACAGTAGTTCAAAAATCTTATTTTAGGGTGAGACAAAGGGGAAGGAGATCGACATCGCGACTCTGCTCGAGCTCAACCGGACTCTGCAAGTGCAGCAGCAGAAGGCGGCCACTGCAGGCCATTCGCCAGGCAGCAAGGCGGCATCCAACCATGCTCTCAGTCCGTCATATGTAAGTGAAAATTTGGAAAATATTACCAACATACCAAGAGTTTACCAATTGGTAAAATTGAACTCCAAATTCTTTTAAAAAATGTTTTAAAAGGGTATACATAATTTGAACTACAAAGATAAACAAAAAAATTCTGGAAAAATGAATAATCAAATTTTAGGATGACAACGACGAGAACGACGAGACGCTAGACAACATCCAGCTGCCGAAGGCGAAGAAGGCGCCTGCCAAGAAGACCCATCAAGCGGTCGCGCCCTCCCAACAGACCTCGTCTGCAATTTCTCCGCCCACTCAAGCTGAGAAAACCACCACCAAGACAGCTGCAGCGGCAGAGACGAGAACGGGCAATAGCCAGGCTGCTAGCGGGATCCCCAAAACCGGCTCCCAGATGAACATCACCATGGCTGCCAATGAAATTGGTAGGGAAAAAAACTTTTTAATTTAAAAGATGAAAAATTAGAATCAAGATAAAAATCTTTTATAATAATTAAGAAAAAAAAACTATGCCAAAATCGGTTTTCTTTCGGATTTTTCGAGTTCGAACTCCGAAAATCGCAAATTTCTTGTCTTTAGTACAAAAAAAACTTTTACAATTTGTATTTTTCCAGTCTCCAACGGCAAGTCTTCTGCAGCTGCGAGCAACGCGCCCACGACTTCCAACAACTCCGGCTTAGCGCTGCCTGCCTCGATCGCTGTGAAGTCGTCGACCGTGCAGAACATCGAGAAGATGCAGAAGGACAGGGAGGAGAGGAGGGCGCAGCAGGAGAGGGAGAAGAAGAGGGCTGAACTCGAGAAGCAGCTCGACCCCGGCAACCCCAACTACCAGTTCCTCGTCATGATCAGGGACTATCAGGTGGGAAAACATAGGACCTCTGTTCAGACGTTAGTTGTAATGCAACTTGCAGCTAAATCTGAACTGATCCATAAAATATTATTTTGAAGAAAATGGGATGGGACAACTTTTTTTTTTTTAGAAAAAGTGAAAATTTTATCCCTGATAAATTTGCCCCCACAAAGAGCATATCATAAAATGTTATATTCAAGACGTGGCTTTTAAGATGAAAAATTTTAGAGAACGTTGAAAATTTGATCCCACTCTCAAAAAATACTTTCTTTAGAAGAAAAAATTATCATTGACAAGTCTATTCGAATTTTAAAGTTAGCTGGTCGAGTTACAGAAATGATGCTAACAAATTCAGGCCAACATTGACTACAGGCCGCTGAAGATGTCCGATCCGGTGGCCGACAACAGGATCGCTGTGTGCGTGAGGAAGCGGCCAATGAGCAAGAAGGAATTGGCCAGGAAGGAAATTGAGGTTCGGATTTTTTATTAAAAATAGAAAATTTGAGAAGACATGGAAATCAAATCAAATATATTTATTGAGAAACTTGAATAAATTTCTGATTTTCTAGGTGATCACCATCCCGAATCGTGACCACGTGATCGTCCACCAGCCCCAGGTGAAAGTCGACCTCACCAAATTCCTGGAAAACCAGAAGTTCCGCTACGACTACGCTTTTGACGAGTCCGCAAGCAATGAAATGGTCTACAAGTAAGGGAAAATGCGCAAAGTTTCCTCAAAATTTTGGAATTTCAAGTTTGAAAGAAAATGAGTTTCTAGTCTAGCCTTGATAACTTGATATTGCTATCGGATTTTCTCTTTTTTTTTTTTTTTTGAAATTGAATTTTTTCAGATTCACGGCCCAACCGCTCGTGAGGACTCTGTTCGATGGCGGACACGCGACCTGCTTCGCGTACGGACAGACGGGCAGTGGAAAGACCCACACCATGGGGGGAGATTTCACTTCAGGTGAGGGGAAAATTAGAATAAAACAGAAAATGAGCAAATTAAGAAAAAATACGATAAAATGCCAATTTTCAGGAGCCAAAGGTGCGCAGCAGAACGCGGCCACAGGCATCTACGCGCTGACCGCGACCGATATCTTCAAGCAGCTGCATAACTATAAGGGATTCACTGTCGGATGCGCGTTCTTCGAGATCTATGGCAATAAGGTGGGTGGGAAGCGAAACAAGGAAATAAAATCGTCAGATCAATCCCTTTTCTTAGCGTAGTTTTCTAGAAATGGATGAAATTTATGCAGAAAATGATTGTATTTGTTATAGTTTGAAAAATACGCGATCTTGCTTTACTCGTTTTTCTATTTCTTATTAGATTATTTTCGATTGTTCAATTTTACTGATTATCAAATTAAATTGAAAATTTTGAAGAAAATGAATGAATGTTTGCCAGGTATTCGATCTGCTGAACGACAAGAAGCTGCTGCGAGTGCTGGAGGATGGGAACAAAGAAGTACAGGTGGTGGGGCTGAGCGAGGACGGCGTCCAGAAGGAGAAGGACGTCATCGAGGTGATCCGCAAGGGTTCCGCGGTTCGCACGGCTGGCACCACTTCCGCCAACATCAACAGCAGCAGATCCCATGCCGTATTTCAGTTCATTCTGAGGAAGTTAGTGGACTTTTGTTTTTATATTAATAGCGGAAAAACAGTCATCGGGAGCTAGAGTATGCAGAAATTTTCTATGAATATCTTCTTTAAAGATTTGTCGAACGGATGAAAAATAGTATCAGATTCGGCTACCGCGCCTCTATGCTCGAATAAGCGCTTTTTTGCGCGTTAATAATAGCAAATATTTGGTTCTTCGAAAATTTATTGAAATTTCAAGGATATCAATGCGCAAACATTTTGATAAATTTAAGAAGAATTTGAAAATTGAGCATTTTCAGAGGCAAGAAAGTGCACGGCAAGTTCTCCCTGGTCGATTTGGCGGGAAACGAGCGAGGACAGGACACGGGAAATGCAGACAGGTAGGCGACATCGGAAAAAGATTTTTAAACATTCATCAACTTTTAGAAAAAAAAAATTAGAGATAACGAATGAAAGTTCAGACAGACCCGTCTCGAAGGCGCTGAGATCAACAAGTCTCTGCTGGCGCTGAAGGAGTGCATTCGGGCGATGGGAAGGAAGTCGAATCACGTGCCCTTCAGAGGCAACGTCCTCATGCAAGTCCTCAGGGACTCGTTCATCGGCAACAAATCCAAAACCTGCATGGTTTGTTTTAGTTCATTTGAGCAAAAAAATAGTATAGACTTTGTTCTAGAAAAGCTTCGGAAAATATTATAGTCCATTGTAAAAAACTTGACAGTCGCAGTGCCCTTCGCACAAGGGGGCGGTGCGAACAGCACGCTTCCCGCTCGCGTCGCGGCATGCATTGCGAATTCATTATTCAAACTGGATTTCCACTTTCATTTATTTTTTCAACGTTTTCATCCGTGATTTCTATAATTATTCGGTAATTATCGATAATTAGGATATAATTACAGAATTTTGCTGAGAAATTATACTCAAGAAATCATTTTATCGAGAAAAACGATAAAAAATCACGGAAAACACGAAATAAACAGAAAACTAAAACCTTTATCTGTAATTATGTTCTAATTATCTGCTAATTATCGGTAATTATCACAATTTTGAAGAAGAAATTCAAAAATCTATTTAAAAAATTATTTTCAAAAAAATCACTGCAAAATACGAGGAAAAATAAGTGAAAAGTGGCTGTTCATTGAATCACCTAAAGGTAATTATCGATAATTACCGCTAATTATCGATGATTACCGAATAATTATAAAAATCACGAATGAAAACGTTGAAAAAATAAATGAAAGTGGAAATCCAGTTTGAATAATGAATTCGCAATGCATGCCGCGACGCGAGCGGGAAGCGTGCTGTTCGCACCACCCTCTTGTGCGAAGGGCACTGCGACTGTCAAGTTTTTTACAATGGACTATATGAAAACCGCTGAACAATAACAATATTTGAAACGTTCTAGAAACTCCTAAAATCGAAGGGGGAATTTGTATTTAAAACGTGTAAAAATTGTATTTCTAAATTCGAGGAAATTTTGGAAAGAATCTAAAAGTTTCATAAATTCTAAGAAAGACCTATTAAATTTGCAGATCGCCATGGTCTCTCCCTCGATGAGCTCGTGCGAGCACACCCTGAACACTCTGCGATACGCGTACCAGGTGAAGGAGTTGGATGTGGATGGAACTGGCGCTGCCACTCCACTCGACAATGCCCAACTCATGCTGCCTCCCAGGTACTAGATTCATCATTTAATTGGCGACAGGCAGGCTAAAAGTTATCAATCATCAACATTTTGAACAGTGACTAAAATTCATTTTCTGTTCAAATAGTCTCATGATTTGATTACAGGAATGAGGATGAAGACGACTCCTTCGAAGATGAGGAAGAAGAGGAGGACCTCCAACTCGTCTGCAATCGCAGTGTTAGTTTTTTCTAATGATTTTAAAAAAAATTAAAGGTGTAAATTTTGGACAATTTTTTTATAGTGAACTTGAGAAATGTTTGTCCTGATTTTAAGGATTGAATATTTTTATGATTTAAAAAAATTAGTTTCTTTCAGGGCGCCAACAGGGAGATGATGGACTATTACCGTGTCATTGCCAAGTTGGGGCATGCGGAGACGAAGGCGCTCGACGAGTACGGCAAATTCATCGATGATCTGGATGGCCAATTCACTCAGTCCAGGGCCGTCGACTACGATCAGGTCAGAGATAAAATACAATATTTAACTTTAAAAAAATAGAAATGCTAACAATATATTTAAATAAATTTTATATTTTAGGAGAAGTTCGTCCGTGAGGCACTCGAGACGTTCGCCAACGCCAAGCAGAGGATTTCCGCCTGTGAAGGTAGGCAAAAAATGACTATTCGCATTTGTCACAAGCTGTTTTTTTTTCTTTCACTTCTTTTAACTTGTAAATTCAATGGTATTACTGATTGGAGAGAAAGTCGATATTCATGCAGCACCTAGAAATCGAATTTGGACGAACGAAGTAATGAATCGCGCGTAGAAGAGAAACGAGACGAATAGCGCAATTTTTGGATATCGACGCGTTCTCTCCAATCAACTAGATCAAAAAGTCGAGGAATATTTCTTTTGCAAATTAATAATTCACCGAATTTTTCAGACGCGCTCAAGAAATGGCAAAAGTTGATTGTCGAGGAGAGTACCGCATCCGCGTCATTGAGAAGTCGGGCCAAAAAATGAATGAAGCTGGGATTCGATCGGTCCGTTCCAAAACGACCCTATTCGAATATTTCATCCTTTTCACTCTTCCACATTTTTTAAAGATCGCCTTTTTCTGAAAGTAGGGCTTTTACAAAAGTTTGACCCCTTATTTATTCATTTTTTTTTCTGTAAATGTCATTCTTTTCTGAAATTATGATTTTTACAAAGATTTTCACCCATCTAAACTTTCCTTTGTAAATGTCTTCATTTCTGAAATAAGATGGGTTTTGCAAAAATACGAATTTTCCAAATCCTAGCCCCATTCCCACTTCGAACCAACTAAATTGTATGAACCTGTAAATTCCCCATTTTAGCCCTTTGAACTTGAAATCTTAAACCGCAAACGGGTGACTTTCTATTGCGCAGTTATAAGAAATTCAGAATGTCTTTTCATTTTCTTATTTTTGAGAGGAAATTTGAAAAATACGCATTTCCTTACGATTTTTGCGATGTATTTTCCAAGCTTTTCCTCAAAAGTGAAACTTTTTTGCTTTCATTCTCCTATTTGTGAACCCCGGCAATGACCATTTTTTATCAGCTTATCGTGATGTTGTGAGGATTATTCTGTTCTTTCTAGTATTTTATTTTTGAATAGGGATTTTTACTCAACCTAAAACGGATATATCTTTCCTTCATTTCTAGCCTAAATCGAAATTTCTATTTATTCGATTTGAAGATGAACTTTTTTCCATTCACATTCTTGCTTTTATTCCCCCGCTCTTCAGTTCAATTTGATCGTATTCTAAAATTCAGTTGAGTTTTATTGATTCTTGGGTACTTGCTTATTTGATTGGATTCCATTACTACATAACTTCTGATTTGATTTTACCGATGAGCTCTTTCTAGTAGCATTTTCTAGAGCTTTTGTGAGTTCTGCTACCAAAGTTATCAAACTGATACCATTTTGGAATGATAGCTTTGGTAGCAAATCCAGAAAGTTTTTTAATCATTTATGGCACCAAAAGCCGCGCAATTTGATCGAGTGAACTGTGTAACTTAAAAAATTTCTATGTCATTTCCCTCTTTTAGAATTATTCCGTCTTATTTATTCTTGAATAAAACAATGAGTTCTTATGTTTTTAATTAGTAATTGCTGAACATGTTGTGATGTCATTTATCCAGCACGGCCTATTTCGTTGTTATTTTCTATCTGCACAATTTTTTTTACTAATTTTTGCACTTTTCGGTTGGTCAATTCTCAATCGCTGAAGAAGTCTGAAAAACTGCGACACCGGGGCAATTTTGAAATGACATTATGATGTGAGCTATAGTTACGAATAGGCGAGGGTGAGAAAGTAGGGGAAAATTGTGGGAAAAGAAAAGGGTCGTCAGATCGTTATATAATAGTTACCTACAGTATTTTCATAGAAGCTCAGTGGGGAACAGTTGTTGCGCACAAAATGTGTATCTCACAAAAATACTTATTCGTTGCATTTAGTAACCAATTCCTTAGATTTTGTACTACTTTCATAACTTAATCCTACTTATGATATCATCTTATTTTCTATCATTCGACTTGATATTCTCTCTAATTGCTCGAGTATTGAATATTTGAGACTGACTAGGTTATAGATATATAGAGTTCGGTGAAAAATAGTAACAAGCTTGTATAAGATAATGATAGTGAGAGGATCTAGTCTTGAGAAAGGTAGGGCTAGGTAATGGCAAGGGTAGGCAAAGTTTGAAAATATATTGATGTATAGTAAGGTTATATAAAGAACTATTATAAAGGATAGATCATGGTAGGGATGAGTGAGTGAATACCTAACGTTGCATACGATATTGAAAGGCTAAATTGATAAAAAAAACATTGAGTACCCATTTTGAAATTGTCTTGTGTGTTACAATACGTTTAAAAATAAATTTATTTGTCATAAGCTTTCAGAATATTTCTCTTACGGTAAAATAATCGTTTAATGGGTTTACTGATAATTTCTCCCAAATTCCTTCCATAATCCGTCAATGAAATGATTAACTCAATGGAATTGGTTTTCCTTCCTAGAATATTTTGTTTAAATATTCGAAGTATAATAATTTCTACTTGAATAGCATCAGCCAGAATAGCTGTCCCAAATACGACGGCTTTATCAGGATTGATATTGAATTTTAATTTGTTTTGCCCAAATTTTATTTCCAAAATATCTCTTATCGCAGGAATCCTTGTGGATCCACCGGCCAATATCTGAATAAATAATTTAAGGAAGATATTTCCGATCAGAATGGAAGAGTTTTTCAAGATTATTTACTACGTGATCGATGTCATCTGTCTTAAATTTAGCCATTCGAAGTGTGTCATCAATTAGCTTGGATGTTTTTGCGTAAAGCTTCTCGCATAATTCATTAAACTTCATCTTCGTTAATGGTACATTTAAATCCAAATCCAAATCCAAATGGCCATCTAGATCGATATCCAACTGAATTTTATAATTCGTTATTTCGATTATTTTTAATAATTCTAACATGAATATTATAAGAAGAAGCATTGAAGGAAAGCGCTTCTTTTGCCTGTCTGCACTCGGCTCTTAACCGTTTAACCAAACGTTTATTTTCAAGAATATCATTATTCGATGTTCTCACATATTCTTGTAATGCATAGTTCATAATTACTCCATCGAAATCCTGGCCACCTATTAAAATGAAAATTTAGGCATATTATGAAAAGAATATTAAATGTGGCCTTACCTAAATGCTTATCTCCATGAACTGCTTTTATAGCGAGTTTTTCGTTTTTAATTTCACAAATATTAATATTCAGTGTGCCTGAAAGTTCGTTGATACAACTGTTTGGTTGTTTGCTTTCAAATGATGATTATGTACCTACCTCCGCCAAAGTCGAATATCATTATCTTTGAATCCACTAACTTCCTGTTTTCATTGTACGCGACCGCAGCAGCTATAGGCTCTTTAACTAGCATCTTTAACTCGAGTCCAGCCATTTGAACAGCTCTTTTCGTAGCCTCTATTTGAGCTGTTTGAAAGAAGGCCGGAATCGCGACGACAGCCCCTGTTATTGATTTTCCCATGTAATTCTAAGAGATAAATGTTAAATCGTTAAATAGGTATCATTTAAATATCGAACTTCTGCGATTAATTTAAGCTTTCGTAGGATATCAGCTGACACCTCTTCCGGCGAAATGAATCGCTCTTCCGCAGTACCTTTATTCAGAACATAGCCTACTGAACCCTAAAATATTATTTTTGCTACAATGAAAAATAAATGCAACACATTTCTTGTATCCAAATCGAATCCCCATAGTAAGCGATTCTCGGCAATCGGCAGATCATACATAAACTCCCAACCGAGAAGTCTTTTTGAATCTACAAATCAATCCGAAAAATAAGGTAGCACTTTGGATATTATTGAGTCCGAAATCTAGGAGATCGAAAATGAGGAAATAGCGAATGATTTTAGGCCAGTCTCCTTCTTTCGAGTGTTATTTCACTTTTTGACACAAGATAGGATGGTTAGTAAAGGACGGAATGATTTTTTGTCAAATTATTGAGTGTCTCTCATATTTTCAATAGAAACTGAATTTCTTGACAAAAATCACTCCGTCAAATACTAGTTGCCAAAAATAGCTATGCAACACTTTTCGCCTTTCCGATTACGGACTAAAGAATACAAACCGTATAGAACTCGTGAGAGATCAGGATAGTTGAGTGCATGGTTACCAACTACTATTTCGTTATTATCCTCATATGACACAATCGATGGTGTGAAATTGTTGCCTGAACATAAATTACAATGGAAAGAATAGATAAGGGATTTCATAATTGATTTACCTTCTTCATTAAAAATGATTCTAGGCTTTCCATTTTCGATGATAGCAACACATGAATAAGTCGTTCCCAAATCGATGCCGATCAAAATTCCAAATGAATCTATCTGAAATTAAATTCAAGCTTGAAGCATTTCACTAACGAATGACGTATGATAGCTGATGCTAAATGAATCGATTTCCCTAAAAGTGCATTCAGAGTTCGGCTAACACTAGTCCTAGCCGAACTCTGAACGTCCTCTTAAAGATCTTCTAGTAGTACGGAACTGGTTATTGTAAGAAACAAATCTTCAAACCTTTCTAACATTATTGCTAGGCTCTCTAATATTATTTTGGGGTATTCGAACATTTTTTAACATTTCCGCTTTCTGAATTTTATATTAAATCAGATAAAATTATAGAATTAAATTCATACCTCTGTAATGTCAGCTACGATTGCTGCCCCATGGGCAACAATTTCATCTGGATTTAGATCATTCTTCAATTTTTCTTTGCCGAATTTATTGGTCAATAGTTCCCTAATTTTTGGGATTCTAGTTGAGCCACCGACAAGAAGCTGGGAATTACGAATTTCATTAATAAAAATAGTGAAAAACTTACCACATAATTGATGTCGTTAACTGAAAGTTGAGAAGTATTCAGTGCCAAATCAATTTGAAATATTGCTTTATCTAATAGATCCTTGCATATAGTGTTCAATGTGCTTTTATCTAGTGATACATTTAGATCCACACTGCTAACTATCTCTAACTAAAAATAAGATGATAACATTCCTTCCGATATAATTATCTTTTACGTTGATATTGACGGTTTTCACGTTATTTGACAATTCTTCTTTTGCCTCCTTGCACCTCGCCCGAAGTCTTTTGATCAGCCTTTTATTCTGATAAATATCATAGTTCGAATTTTTTTTGTATTGGTCAATTGCATATTTCATAATTCGACCATCAAAGTCTTGACCGCCTAAAAATAATTTTATGATTTTCCGAAATGCGTATTTACTTAGCATCGTACCTAAATGTTGCTCTCCAACTACAGCTTTAACCTCAACGTTGATTCCGTTTACCCGCAGGATGCTCACATCAAGAGTGCCTAATTTACAGTGGTCACCCTTCTCAGACTGTTCAAAATATATGAATCAGTGACGAGTTGGAGCTCTCCACCCCAAAACTAGGAGTTCCAACGATTTTTGAAGGTCCTGATGCTGATCCAGATTTAAAAAGAAAAAAAGTGAGATCCCAGTTCCGCAATTTTTCAAAAATGAGCTCCGACCCGTCACTGATGTGGATATCAAGTCTTACCTCCTCCAAAATCAAAAACCAAGAGTATCGAATTTCCCAATTTATACTTTTCATTGTAAGCAATTGCAGCGGCGTTCGGTTCATGGAGCATTTCTTTCAATTCGAGTCCAGCCAGTTCAACTGCTTTCCTTGTTGCTTCCTGTTGTTTATCGTTGAAAAATGCCGGAATCGTTATGACTACACCGGCTACTCTTTGATTTAGATAAATCTATGAATAATAAATAAATATATATTCATAAATTTATTTCAAATGCCTCCGCTCTAGCTTTCAGATATTTCAGAATTTCCGCAGAAACTTCCTCAGGTTTCAGGAATCTTTCATTAGACTTTCCTTTATTCAGAACATAGCCAGCGCATTTCTAAACCAATATTATGCCAAAAATATAATTTGTAATTGCATACATTTCTTGTATCAATATGGAATGTCCAAAGTTGTCGGTGTTCAGCTATTGGAAGGTTGCTCAAGAACTCCCAGCCGATTAATCTTTTCGAATCTTCATTTTTTCTCATAACGGCTAGAATTTTCAACTTTTTTACCATAAATGATATTAGTCATGTCCGTATTTATCGCCAATGCTGGACTCCCTACCAGAATTTCATTATCACCATACGCTACAACTGAGGGAACAATGTTTCTGCCTGAAATTTCTAGTGTCAAATATAAAAATACTTATTCACCATCATCTTGATGTATCGCCTCCGGTCTGCCGTTTTCCATCACCGACACACATGAATAGGTGGTTCCCAAGTCGATTCCGATATACACCATGTTCGTCTAAATTTACAAGGAATTTTTGTTAGCAATTAATACTAGTAAAGAAAGATATGTGAATTTCGGCATGAGTCAGCTGCCTTGAATGCCTCTTATCGATCAATCGACTTTTGTTCATAGCATGCAAACATTGATAAGATATACTTGCACAAACTCTTAATTTCCGAAGAAATGGCATAATGTTCGGAACAATGGGTAGATAGCTTCCTACTTTAAAATTGCATGTTTATACCAATTAAATTCGATCGGAACAATGATTTTCGGATTTCAGCCATTTTCGCATATGTTGTTACATCTTCGAAAGCGCTTTCACATGCCGCAATCCTTTTTTTTTTTCGAAAAAATGCATACCGAAATAGATTTTTTAAATTTCAAAACTGGCTCATTCGTGATACGAATCAACCGATAATCACCAATTGTTGCCGTGGTAAAATAGCGATTCTTATCAGATCGATGATCATGAAAATTGAATTAAATAACTCAGTTATCTATTACGTTCATATTGATAACTAGTAATTACCGACTGATTCGTATTTCACTGATTTTTATCGATATTTTCTAATTAACTATTTATTACGAGAATGACAAAATTCAATATCGTATTTGGAATGCATTGGTGACGCTACTTCCCCGTGGTTCATCGAACTAATAGGCAGATGCTTGGGCAAAATGCAAAATTGAGAAACGCAAAAAGAACATCGAGAGTATTTTCAATAACTAATCACGCTACGAGGACTGAAAATCGATAATCAATTATGCTTGTCAATTGACTCTCACCAAGTAAATGAAATGATTTGCCAGAATACGCTCATTCGAGTATATATTTATTTTTGATTTAGATGGCAAATGTGAAGAAAAAATCGAGCCACAAGTCGAATACTAGTGCTTATGAATAAAACTAGCTTCTTTAACATACACTTATATTGTTAAAATTTGGTAAATTTATGAAACAAGTATAAAATAGATACTATCGTTGACAACTGACGAATTTATCGATTGATATAACACGCGCGCTTGGAAGATAAGATAAATTGTTCTTTTATAATATCGCTCAGCATGCCGAATATTTTTAAATCAATATTTCACATTCACAACCATCGTTCTGAATTTCTCCATTCCTGCCGTTCCACACCTTGATAAGTACAAATTCTCATTTTGCTACATTTTTCCATTTTGTCAACTTCTAAAGGTACATGGCACGTTCTTCGTAAGAATCGAGTATGGGATTGGTATCCAAAAAGTCGATCCTCAAATTTCGAGCTGATTCTTTGTCCCTGGGGGTTTTCGACTACGCTGATTACGAATATGGCAGTTAAAACCCGATCAGACCACTTGTTCCGCATGTTCCGGAAGGTCCGCATCCGGTAGTTTCGGAAAATAATATTTTCGTTATTTTGCATGGGAAAAATTCAAATTGGATATCAAAATGCTCAGGGACCAGTTGAGCACGATTCTGAAAAGATTTTTGTCGAAATTATACCGAATAAGGGAGTTATGGCGAACATAGTGAAACATAGAAAATATCATATCGATTTTTCGCTTTTTAAATTTTATTTTTTTTTCCATATTCTCCTACTCCAGATCTACAAAATAATTAAGAAGATTTTTCTAGTACATAGGGAGATATGAATTTTTGAAAATAATGTATAAAACATGTTGAATTTGGCCATTGTATTTCAAACAAATTTTCGGGCTCATACGAATGTGAATTTGGAGTCAGTTCTGGAATGAAAGTTGTTCACCATGTCCATCTACACAACACACTGAAAGGATTAATTTTCATGGAAAAAACTCAAATTGCTAGAAATTGTCATGGTTCCAATTGTTACTTATTTAGAAATTATGAAAACAGCAAACCAACTTAATTAGGCAATTATCGACGAAATTGGGAGAAAAAATCAATGAATCGACTCTTTAACGCATGCGTTTGCATTTATGTGTGTCTCGGCTTGGCATGTACCAAAACACCATACTAAAGACTTTTGATAGACCGTGGTCGTGCTAAATGAGTCAGATGTCAGAATTGAGGTCAAATGTTCATCTTTTGCACACATTGTTTGGCTTTATGGAAAAATTATCAAACATGATTTACACGAAAGGATTACTAAAATTCGAGTAACTAAGTCAGTTTTCGAGAATCTAATAAATACCCGAACTTGTGGCAATCGATGAAGAATGATTTCAGTTATAAACGTCTATTGTATATTTTGTAAGAAAATGCTACATAACCAACAATTCTCTGCATTACAAGAATCGCATTCATTGCCAAATTTTGCACTGATAGTTTCAAAAACGTGAATCTTTAGTTTTGATATGGCTTCTGATCTTAAGATTTTCTAAAATCATGCAGTTTTTCAAGAATCGGAAAATGCATCCAAATAATCATTCTCAAGCAAATTTATTCGTACACATAGACTATAGTTGTCGACTCTTAAAACTTTGTCATAAGTTCTCGACTTTGTGTAACCAACAATTACAATGAGAAACCTGTAATTGAAGGTCGAATGATCGTATCGTGACAAACTCAAAGCCATCATTAGAGCAACAATTATGTATGTTTACGATGAAAACGGAAATGTTAGAAAATTATCAGACTTCGATCTTCACAGATTGCCGATATCATACCGTATCACGATATTCTTCATAGTTATAAGGAACTCATAGAAACCTTGATACATATCTCAGAAAATGAAAAACTACTTTGTGTATGGAATTACTGTTTTAGAATTTACATGATGAGCAAGACTGTTGGCTGTGCAGTGAGATGGCGCGCCGCAAGCTTTTCCAAAAATCTCACACTGCCCACATCAGATCCCAATTAAAATCAACTGCTCCGCAAACAACCCTGATAATGAGTTATGCATGCGATTTCAGCACATGGTCTCATTTCTAAGCTACTTCATTTTTTAAGCTGGAGTATAAATCTTAACACACGCAATTTTTAACTATCTGAAAAAGTCGATTTTCTAATCTCGCACCTTTTGCAACTTCTATATACAAATTTAATAAAGTCTCGTAAGACATAGAGCGAGTATAATTGGAGTGTTGAAACTGAAACTACACTAAATTATAAGTTAGGTGAGTCTTATAAATACAAGACTAATTGCCTAAGCAACGTTTTGCACTGCTATTCGATCTATTTTTTTTTGCCATTTTTGCTTCGAAAGCGCTACCCTTTCTAAATCGTACTGTATTGGGATCACTTTTCTCAAATTGTTATTCTACAGATTTACTATTATCATGAGCAATAATTCGCAGAATTGAATGTATTGGTGCGATAGACTTACGCCTAATGCAACGGAGTATGACTTTTGTGAAGGTGAATTCATTTTTCAGTTTACTTATTCCTGCATACTATTCTGCATTGCTTTTTTTTATGAACCTCGGTAACGATTTACTATTTTAGAATTTTCAACATCAGATACATTACTTTACAACTTCATCGTTGCGTGGAAAATTATCTTACTTCATCAAGATAAACTTATAATTGGTACAGGTTAGTTAAGTAGTTCTATATCGATGTTATCTTCAAAAAATAAATTCATTTATAGGGTATCAAATTATGGTCATTTTCTATAGCATCGCATTAATTCCGATTTTTATCACCATATTTATGGTGTATCGGCTATTTCGAAAACGTGCAAATTTCTCACAATTCGAAAAACTAGTAGTCATCTTACTCATTTTAAATATACTTCTTTTTATCTGTTCATTTATACATGTAAGTTTTATACTATTATAATTTTATGATGCAATTTTCAATATATGCATTGAAGCAGGATAATACTTTAGTTTTCGTTTATTATCTATCGTAAAATTTTTCAATTTTGCTGCCAAGATGACGACAAAAAATACAGGGTAACATAATTTTAAATCCTAGCCACGTGTATCAATCAATATTTATCTACAGTTTAAGCGAATCGTTTAAAATATCATCTACGTTGCTACAGAAAAGTGTCAGCATTTTGTGAAATAGTATGGATCGTATTATTGTAGTTTTCCATACATTATTTCATCATAATGTCTCTACTTTTCTGTCGCAACTTTTCCAAATAACCAAAATACCACTTTATTTTAAATTTATTTGGTATATAAAGTTGGCTTAAATCTAATATAGTTAAAATTTTGCATTGACAACTGACAAATAGAATTGTAGATGTTATTGCCTGCTTTATTTTCTATTCTTCAAGAGTCATGGTTAATGATGCCCATAAGATTCGTTTCGACTGCAGTTACGATACATAGAGCTAGGACATTTTCACTGTTAGAAATTCTTCCACATGCATATGTCGGTTTTGATACAAAATGCTTTTATTTAGTCACCGTAACGAAAAACTAACTCAGCTATTTGCCATTATATTCTGGATATTGGTCGGATCTCATATTATTTTTGGGTGTATCAGCGACCTAATTTTTTCTGCAATTGTCTGCTTGAATGCCTATCAAATTGTTGATATTGCTGATATACGATTATATGTAACGGCTCTTTATCAATGGACTGTAAGTTAAACGAATATTACCAAAATAAAACTTATTAATGTCAATTATGTAGATAATGTTTAGAATCTTTACTCTATGATAGTTCCGACCATAGCAAGTTATGCTCAGACGATAATTAGCATTGTCGCGTTTATTTATCTAAAGCGGTGTTTTGGTTCGTATGGCAATCTGAGCCCAAGTGCAAGAAATGCTGAACGACGCTTAAATCGATGGCTAATGGCGCATGTAAGTTAGCCCGGTCAATGTCTCACCATATTATGTTGAAAATGAATATGCATAAAGTTTAGATTTTATGCGAACTAGTAACAAATGATTTAAATATTTTAAAATCATACTTTTATTTTTGCAATGCTTGGGACAATCAGACACAAGGATATGAAGGTAGGATATTCTCTTAATCCTTTAACTTCGATATCTTAACATATCCTGTGCAAAATTAATTATGTTTTCGTTGTAATAATTTTCCATATGTAATCAGTCTATTAAGAGGATGAATCTGTGTAAATAATTAATTTCTCAAACTTGGTCAATAAATCAAATCATACATTCGTTTATATTTATAACCAATCTCTGGTTTGAAATGCCGGGATTCGTTACAGCGAGTTTACCCAAAAGAACGATGGTATCGAAAGAATTTGTTTGAAACAATGAAAATTGTTCACGGTTCAATGAAAAATAGCATAAATTAACCAGTTTCATAGCTTCAAAGTTAGAAGCTTGAGAGAACTTTACTAGAATATTTTAGATATATGTTTGATGGATGGATCTTTGTTAAGCGATGTGATGTCTTGTATACGAGTAAGCATTATTAATAACAAATTTTCATATTAATTAACAAAAGAAATGGAAAGATCTTTCTAAATAGTGAATTCTTCGACCTCACCATTTTACCATTATTTATATGAACGATAAGATTTTTTGCGTCGGATAAAAGGGACATGAATGTTACTTCGTGAGAATAGAACTCGGTTAATCGTGCTTTGAGGAACCAAAATACCCCTTCGCGTTATGTGCTTAGAAAGAGCAACTGTAAAATTAGGAATTGTTTTCTAAATAAACCTTGAGCAGTATACTTTTCTAACATAAGAAATGGGTCCATACTAGAACAAGTTAAATCTTTTACCAAGAAAGCATTAAAAAAACTTTCAGGTAATTGCTGACTTTATGTATCTAAATGGACCATGCTTCCAAATAATTCCCCTGTTTTTCTTAGTGAGAGGATTGGTCAAGGTAGTTTATGTACATATGCATGTAAAAGAAAAAGGAATAATTTTAGAAGAGCAACACTATATCACCGACTAAGAAAGAATCAGTAAAAGTTATTAAAGTCACACCTCATGGTTCGAAGCAACTGCACTCGAATGGTATTTCTTCATCATGGGCCAAAAGACTGGTCTGAAATTATGGTAAAATGTGGAAAGACGTTCCATATGTATAGACAAGGTTTATACAGCTCACGACTGCTTAGTTTTTTTCTTACTTGAATTGATTTATTCATTTTACTTTGTTAATTCAAATGCATTCCAGAAATTTGTCTAATTTGTCAAATGTTCAATAAAAGCATTGTTTGTTCATTCTGTTCGAGGATAGCTGATATCAAAGTGTAGCATCTTGTCTTGTAAGATAAAATTCATACATTACCGGTGTCAGAATACAGTCGACGAACACCAATTATCGTATTGTTATTGTAATTTTTCTTTACAATTCTTCGTCTCTCATGCTTTCTTTTGAGTTTTTTTTTGCTTTTGAAGTGCTATTAGGTTGTGGCATAAGTAATGAGAAAATTTTGGCATTTACATTTTATCATATTTCGCAAAAATGAGACAACGAATGGATTAGAAGTAATTGCCATTAGCATTGGCTGTTTTCTTCCAACGACCTGGCAGAACATGGATACCAGCTCTGTAGAACTCCGCAGTCTGTGAGCCGAAGAATCCCTTCAGTGCAGATTCGACATCCTTACGATCCTTGAAGTTCTGTCCTCTAAGGAAGTGACTGAGGTGCCTGAAGAGGTGGTAATCAGAGGGGGCCAGGTCGGGACTATAAGAGGGATGGGGGTAGTACGCGCCATCCATATCCTTCCAGTTCAACCTTCACAATTCTTGCAATATGTGGCTTAGCATTATCATGCTGGAAGTAGATTTCGGCCTGTGTTCCTCAAGTGTTTTCCAAATGTAATTTTAACTTTCGTAGTTGTGCAGTGTAGACCTGTGCCGTTACTGTTTCACCCTCCTTCAATGTCTCCCAGTATTCAATACCGTTCACACTCCACCATATACAGAGTAGGATCTTTTTGGGGTGTAGAGAGGGTTTAGGGACGTCTTCTGGTTGTTCATCCTCATCGACCCACATTGCCCTTCTCTCACTGTTATCGTAGAGGACCCACCTTTCGTCCCCAGTGATAACACGATCCAGCCAGTTCGTTGTGCGATGATACGTTAGAAGATTCAAAGCAGCATCAACCCTCCTATTCTTGTCGAAATCCGAAAAAGCATGGGGTACCCATCTTCCAAACTTAGCCTTCTTCTCAATGGTCTTCAGTCCTCGGGCTACAGTAGACCAGTCAACACCAAGGACTGTCTCCATCTCCCGCGTAGTAAGATAGAGGTCATCCTCCACGATCTCCCGCAATTTGTCCAAATCCAGCTCCTGTGGACGACCTGACTTGGGTTCATCTTCAAACGAGTAGTCTTCTTCCTTGTAACGAGCGACATAACGATAGATGGTGGTTTGGGAGGGGGCATTGGTGTCATACGTAGCAGTAAGTTTCTCATGGATATCCTTCACTTTGAGGCCACTTAGGAATAAAAAAAGAACTACATTCCGTAAATGGAAATTGTTGGGAATAAAAGCATTCGGTATGTCTCACTAGTAGACTGAGTCGATATGATGGTGGATTATTTACGCATAGGGACCCTTCCACTATTTATCCCCCCAATGCACTTTGTCCCCTGATAACAAATGAAAGAGAGAGGAACGGACAAAAAACATGCAAAAATTCTCATTACTTATGCCACAACCTAATATTTTCAACTCTTGGAAATTAAGGAAAAAAGTTTATCTTTTTCGAAAATGTAGCAAAAAATTAAAGTCGAAAAATTCGTACCCGTTTCGGAATGGGGCTGTCGAACGAAAATATCAGAGTTGGCTGAGCTGATAGCAAATATTTTGACAGTGATAAGTGAAACTGCAGTGATAGAAGAAAATCAAAGACCTGGGATGCAAATTTGTAAAAAAAGAAATGAAGACTTTGCTGCGCGAAAATAGACTAGACTCACTGGAAATTACCTAGGAAATTGAAAAAGGTAAAAATGCGCGCTTGATTTTCGAGAAATCAATTACCCAAATATGGCAAAGAAAAACAGATATTGCAGAGGACCCACCGAGACGAAATCGGAAATCAGAAATCTCAGTCAGAGAAGTTTTTGAAGAAGACTTCAAAATATGGCTAAAATCTGGTTACTCATACTTATGATCAATTTGGTGTAAAGCTGGACTTCATAATCGAATAAATGGGACTGGCTAAAAATGTTGGAATACGATAATTTTAACTTAGAGTATTTTCGCGAATACCAGTCTTAGCAAATTCATAGAAAATTAGAAAGTGCTAGAATAAATAAATGGCTATAAGCGGTACGAGAATTGACAGAATGGCATTTTGCGTAGAAGCGGCGTCAGGTTTGTCCTTCTTTCGGAGAATCTCCTTATACTTGTTGACTTTGGCCTTCGAAATTCGTGGAGCTGCAGACGTTGCCTTTGTAGTGGATTCTGATTGAACCTCCTCGATCTGGAAATTTGTCGATCATGGATCAGCTTTCAAAATGTTTACCAGTGATATCATCATTTATTTTATGTTTCTTTGTTTATAGATTTTTGGGTACCTGGTAAATGTATTCGCCCGCATACTGCCTGAATCCATCCTTATCATCTTCTCCGCTCACATCCACACTTTCTGTTGGAGGCACTGTGGACTTTTCTGTAGTCGTCGTTGTGGTTGATTTTCTGGTAGTTGACGACGTTTTCGAAACTGTTGTTTGTTCGGTAGTTGTAGGTCTGGAATTTCTTCGGATTGTTATTATGAAAAATTCACCCATTCTTACGGAGAAGGAGTTGTTATCGTTGTTCGAAGCGTCGTGGTTGAGGTGACAGATGGACGAGTAGCAAATGTTGAAGGAGATGATGATCTGGTCGGTGGACCGGGAGGATACACAATCGAGGCATTGACAGCACCGAATGAGATCGGCTAAACTTGTGCATCTTTATATGACTCAAAGACTCCATTTTTACCCTCTGGTTCTGCTTCTGTGGAGGATTATTCAAGTCAAATGGTCGATAGGTTCTCGTAGTAATCGATCGAGCCGTTGAAGTGTAATTCCTGGCCGGCCCAGGAAGCGTCGAACTTTGAACCGGAGAAACCAGCGGTGGTCGAATATTCACCGGATTTGATTGCTGAGGCGGTCTTTGTTGCTGGTCTTGTCGAGTTGGAGGAGAGATGGGAATTGGCGACTCGTAACTGCCTCGCGAAGTTGGCGTATCAGCGAAAGATCGTCGAGAATCCACTTGAGATTTGCGGATTCTAAAGAAGGTTGATTTTCCGATTGGTAAATTTTTCCGTTCTTACACGCTGTTCCCTCCTTTCCAAAAGAGAGACACTTGCCTAGAAGAGAGAAAAAGATTTTGCGCTCTGGCTTTACTCGTTGCTTACGGAACTAGCGTCAAGTTTTATTCCCGTTTCTTGATTTTTCGATTTTTTCGCTTTGAATTGCCTAATTATTTATTTTTCGTGATTAGCTAACTAATTATCGATAATTTCAGAAGGCTTCGCTCACTGCCGCTTCAAACCGCCGCAAAAAAATTTATCTAATTTTCCAGGTTGGGGTAGGTCTGTGGCGGCTGTGAAGCGTCCTTACGAGTGGCAGTGAGCGAGGCCTTCTGAAATTATCGATAATTAGTTAGCTAATCACGAAAAAATAAGTAATTAGGCAATTAAAACGAAGAAATCGAACAAACGGACGAAAATAAATCGCGAATTTGGGCTCGCCAAGCGACGAATAAAGCCAGAGCGCAAAATCTTTTTCTCTCTTCTAGGCAAGTGTCTCTCTTTTGGAAAGGAGGGAACAGCGTGTCTTACAGTTCGAGCTTTTGCAATTCGGATCGTCTTCTGTATTCCCTCATAATCTCCTCGTAGGCCCTTCGATTGTCCAGACTTGGGGTAGAGCTACGTGCGGTTGTTGTAGAAACTCGAGCAGGCGGTAAAGGAAGAGGTTGACTTCTTGGAGGTGGAGCTAAAATTCCACTTGAACCTTGAAACCGTGTTTTGAACTTGCCATATCCCTGAAGATCTTGATTTCGGAGTTGAGAATTCTGTCGCGAATTCTGCTGATAAGGATAGGATTGAATCGGATGAGACTGAGGTCGTTGCTGAGTCTGACTTTGTGAGTATGAAGGTGAGGGAAGAATCCGGCGCTGATCTCCTGGCTGGGCAATCGGATACTCTCGGCGCCACGGAGGAATTGTCGTTCTAAAATTCGGGATTTTGGATAATTTTCTCGAACTCTTGATAATCTTACACATTCGACTCTGGTGTGGGAATAGGTGGCCGAACTGGTGGATTTTGTGGAAGGGGATAATTACGAGAGTTTCGTGGGTCGGGCAATTTGACGGGATTTGGCCGAACGTTCTCTTCCTGCTCGTCGAAATCCTCCGAGCTGATCGGATAGTTGCTGCAAATTGAGGGTTGTCACACGATCGTCACTTTTCATTCGCGAATTTGCTTGTGTGTCCCATTTTGTCTCTGGATTTTCATTTTGCGCGCAGTCAAAGGAAATTATTATTGTGTTCGGGTGCGGGGAAGGTCATGCGACAGTCCGTTTTTCATTTTGAATGGTCATAAAATGGGCGCCTATGTTCAATCGAAAATCCCTCTTTCCGCTCGCAATTTGTTCCAAATCACTGGTTTTCTGCATTGAACGCTAGAGAACGAACAAAAAATGGAACGCTGTACACGCTCATTCAGCAGAAAGGTGTCCGTTTCCCGGTTACTTCGTTTTCCCGTTTCTCTTCTTTACGTTTCCTGTGCCGAGGCGTCAGATCCGATTTCTGCGCTCTGTACGTGTGAAGCTTTACGCAGTAAACCAGTAAACAATAGCAGCGCTGCACTCATTTGTATCGACTTAGCGCGGAGGAGATGCATTTGATTGTCTAGCGTCTGTATAGTTTTGAGAGAAAAATGATCTTTTTATCTTCGATCGAGAAAAAGTATGAAACTCAAAACAGATCCCTCAATTTAAAAGCTGAGAGGAAAGGCTCACGCTCTTCCCTTTGTCCTCATCCAACGGGTTGCTAGTGGTCAGGCATGTGAATGCAGAATTGAGAAAGGCGAACGCGTGCAGCTTCGCCGCAGGCCTTTTGGTAACCTAACACCTCGCGCAGAAACGAGAGAACTGACCATCACACACACACACGAGCACAGGGTCGCATATTTGGCAGAATTAGAGAAATGGACGGGGAAATTGTGGAAAGGGCTTCTCCAAGAATTCACCAGAAACGTCTTCAGAGACTGGAAGAGAAGAGAAAGAAATCCAACTCTTTCCATTCCTTTACTTCTCTCTCTCACTCTCGCAATAGTTAATTGAACTGAAATCTGACCCACGCAAACTCGGAATAATGCCTACTATAGTCTATAGTAATGAGGAGAAAGATATGACTAGTACAAATATGGGAAAAATTTTGAAATGACTGGCTAATTTTAAAAAAAGATTACTCACGCATCGTTTATATCATAGGTTTCCTCAACCTGCATTACATCGTCTTGTCGATTCGATTCCGTCGTTGGCAGCACGTAGTCTTCATCTTCGTCTTCTTAATTAGTCGAGCATTATTGGGCAATTAAATACGGATGATTACCTATGCTGTTTCGACGATTATCCGCCTCGGGATCCTCAACCCGTTCCGACAAGTCGACATTGCAGTAGTCACCGCTCTTGCACCAACATCGGACCTAAATTTTTTGTTGTGTAATAATTTGCAATTTTTCTGATGTGAATATCTTTTCTCAGCATTGACTGTGATGCATCATTATTTTCATTCGGTACGTCTTTTTTGCGTACTGTCAAAAACCGAACAGTTTAGAATAAATACACACACCTGAATGTGCAAAGATATGTAGTTTATAATAAAACTTTGTCAAATTAGGCTATAATTTCTCTGAGCAAAACTGGAATGTCATATATTTTGTTTCAATTGCTTTCTCTTTGACAATAATTATTACGAAATCGGTCAGCTTTTGCTCTCATCTGTCGCCTCGATATACGAATATTTTGCGCATTTCTCCCATCATCTCTTCCCACCCATTACATAATAATATTTGCATACATTGGTGAACGGCTGTGTAAAGTAGAGGTAAAGAAAACTAGAAATAGCGTTGGAGATAGAAGAGGGTGGAAAGAAAGAGATGATGACTTTCACAATATGAGATCGCGCGCTTTCTGGGCTCCCATTCAGTAATAGGTACTATCAAAACATTTTCTATGAATGAAAAGATAAAGCAGGTCCCGATAGTTTGTTGCTAAAATAAACGTTTTTTGCGATCAAAGCAGAGCAAACTATTTTAATGGATTTTCGTGGATCAGCTCATCAATTTTCTGTTTATCCCTTCAATCATGTCAAATGCCTTGCAAAAAGAATCAGCGTTCTTTCGAGCTGCCGTCAGATCAAATGTGATAGATTTGTGTGAACAAGATATTACACAACGGAAGGCGAAAAGCGACAAAACGCATAATCTTTTTCCATGAAACCCCAAATGCCTTCACAAAATGATACTTCGCGATTTCATATTCGAACAGCAACATTTTCGATGATAAATTTTACATTTCGCAAAGTTTTATGCTTTCTTTCCTATGAAAATAGGAAATACAGAACCCTCCCACCCATATAACAGTGCAAAATGAATCAGCAAACCGTCTCGTGCAATAATTGCTTATTTTCAATTTCCCGACTGATTCAGAAATTATTAATTTTTAATGGTTACGATATTTGTATCGATAGATAAATTTGACTCACCAGAAGCTTCCCGTTTGTCCTGTCGACTCTGCATTCGGAATCTTTGGATTCTTTCGAAACTCGAACACAAGCAAAATGCTGTTTGGCTCCTGAACGTACAACCGCACAGGCGCCTACCTAAAATTCGAAGATTTCTCGGAGATCTCTTTTTGTTGATTTGACGTTTGCCAAATTTATGAGATACAACCTACAGCTATTTTGTTTCTCAGAATTTTAACGGAGATTTCAAATGCCAAAATCCATTTGTTTGGATAAACTTTCGGAGTATAGTTTTTGTCTGATTCAAGAGCCCTATTTCCCTACAATCACAATCATGTTTTCGCACTTGAAATGTCTTACTCCTCTAACCTCGCTTCTCTTCCGTTTTTCATCGCTTTCAATACCCGAATTGCATCGCGTCTTTGTCGGCAGGAAAAAGTAGGAAAAGTTAAAAGTCGCTCTCGCAAAATTCCCCTCCCCAATCATCTCGGCAAACATTGGCTCTTCCCTCATTGTTACTGTAAAAAAACGAACACCACATTCCGGCCGGTTTCTCGATCCTCTATTCCTCAGCACATAGCAAAAGATAGAGAATCTCTTTCATACTTGTCATGATCTGATCCGTATGACCCAGGTGCACCTCATCAATAGCTTGTCTTTTTGCAAATATAAAAATGATTACTGGGAAACAAACCAGACTCCATGAAGCACTCGAGAAGTAAAACAAGTGATACCCATTGGGACTGAAAATCTCTTCTGGCTTTTACGCTTTGTTCCGAAACGTGGTCATTGGAAAGTAGAAAAAAATCAAAAACAAGTGTTTGGAGCTCCCAAGTTATGAATGACACCATCTGGTTCGATGAGCCTTGTAATGGAAGATTTTATGTTGAAAATCGCGTGTTCACTCATGCTCATGACAATGTTTGGAGTCAAAATTATGTTCACATTTTGGAAGGAGAAGTTCCTGGTGACCTTTGATCAAATTCCGATCGACCAAAATTTAACTAAATTTTTGAATCTTTAAAATCTTTGAAAGTACTAGCAGTTCCAAGATAAACTTTATGAAAGCTCATCCAATTCAGCCACCATTTATTTGAAAAGTTAATTAATTTTATTTTCGTCTACAAGTTTTCACTTCTGAATTGGATAAATTTTCTTTAAAAAAAACTCTAGATATATAAACTAAAACTAACCCGTTCATCTTTATTATGCACATCACACCACGTATTGTAGCATCGAATATCCTTAGTATCGGTTGTACACTGGCATCTAAAATCGAACTATGACTTCTGTATTGATTTGTGTCAAGTTTTCTCTTCGGGTTATGCATTTTGGAGCGTCCCGCCAATTTTGCCATTTATGGAAAGTTCGCATTCGACTTGACTTTGTTGGTAGAGAAATTGAAAGAGCGAGCAGAATTAGATGAGATTGAGAAAAGGGACTGGCGAAAAGAAACTATAAAATAGCATCGCCAGCTCTAGGCCTTCTTCCTGCCCTCTTTGTTCGATTTCCAAGGCCTAGCAAAATAACGAGCACTAAAGTCTTAAACTGGCGGGGATACGTCTTTTTGCGTTTGTTTATCGATAGACTCGAAACATACATCGATAATTGTTGATAAACCGACTGTGGGGAGTTTCATTGCATTTGCGCACATAAAATCCCTCTATACTTCCTTCCTGTGCGCAGAGTAACGTCATAACGTAAAAACCGAATGCGCTCTTTCTCGAACAGATTGCCGAAGGCCATAAAACCTCGAATCTCCCAACCAAATGCAATCATTCAAGAGAACGCTCGTAAATCGTGGAATGCGCAAACTTCGGGCAATTCAGTCTGTTGCATAATGTTGATATTGACATTGAGATATAAGAAATGGTCCATTATTTGATAGTTTAGCTGATGGTATACATTTAGAACTGTTTTGGATAAGGAATATTGTGACAGCTTCAGAATTATTATGATACGCTAATGGTGATTTTGTCTTGAGAGGTTTGGAATCTTTTTTTGTATAAAATTTGAACCCTGTTGAACGTTAGTAAAGTCGATCTTGTAATCATAGAGGTTCCCATAATATTTTGAGTGGGTATGATTCATTTGGTGTCTTTTTATGCTCCCTCTCTCTCTCCCTGTTTGAGGCGAACGATTGAAAACATGTACATTGCATTTTATCACTGCTCGAATTTCAATATAACACAATAATATGTGTGTGGTTCTATAATAGTGGGAGAACAAGGAAGGTTTGAGATTGGAAGAACGTATGAGGAAGATTTTGAACGAATAGAAGGGAAGATTTGAGACAGAAATGGGATAAGAGTAATAAGTGTGTTTGTTTTGAGTTCACTCCCATAGACAAGCTGAGACAAATAGGAAACGCTGCAGCTTCTATAAAGACATTCTCTGAATCTCTAGTCCTCAAATTCGACATCGACAAGTTTCAAGTTTACATTTCGTCCCACGTGAGAGATTCATGAAATGTTTTTGAGTGCGATGACTTTTTTTGCGAAAATCAGAGATTGACTTGTTGATGGTACGGAGATTAGCAGTCCTCGAAAATAACCACTCAGTTTGACTGGTTGAGACTGCAGGTGGCGTATTTTTGTGGCTGGAAAATGCGTTTTTATGATATTTTCGAGTCAGTGTTTTGGAGAGATATTCGCATTTGAATTCTCGGTGGAATCGAAATCGAACAGAATTGAACAGAATTTCGAGCCTCGCGAAGAGAGCAACGAGGTATGAAAATAACGCAGCAGGCAAAAACCGTATGGGACAAGTCAGGGGTTTGGAATTCGAATGCGTGATTTCGAAATGCTACAGCTTTTCTTGTTTCTATGTTTGCAGAAGTGTGGAAACTTTATTACTTCCCAATTTAAGTTTCAATTTTGCCACTTTTACATCCCTGTTTATTTGTGAAACGCGACGCTGAGATTGAGAAGACGAATCTATGAATTTCATGAGCATATCATCACGAATTGAGAGGGGATAATCAGATTTTCGCATGAGAATGGAATCGGCTTTCTCCTAAATGAACGGGTGGTCCTTTCTCCTCGCATTGAATTGCAATCTGTCTGTCTTCGAAGAATTTCATGACTGTTCAGATGAGAGGGTCTTTTCTCTTTTCTTGCTATTTTTCCCTCTTCCAGGCAGAAGCTGCTCGAGGCATTCAAGCAAAGGACTGTTTGATCTGCTGCTGTGCTGCTTCTTCTTTTCCTCTCCTCCTCTATTTGAATATTCGGTCAGATCAAACGAACCACACAAAAGACGACGCGAAAAATCAGCAGCCAAGACGAAAAAGAGTCGTGAGATGACACAAGAACTCGCACAGAAGCGCGCGAGGCAAATCGACAAATCACAAATAAGCTGGATTTGTAGAAATCGGACAGATGAGATGAGAAAATTGTCTAGTTTGATGAGGCTATTTTGATGAAACTAGACTTGGACCATAACACTTTTGTGGGCCTCTCCCAGGTTCTCGTTGAGGATTGAAGAAATGCGATAAGTGTTATTGTCATCAAGCTTGATAATGCTGGGAATTCGATGCCATAGAGATTGGTTGGTCAATACACACTTTGTTTTCCCAATAAATAGAACATGAGTTTGATTTTCATTTCGCAGCAGTCTTTCTCTCTGCGTGCCTTTCTCTGTCAAAAATCTCGCAGAATTGCCCGCCGCTGTCATTTCGAAGGCTGTGGCAGCAGGACACTCAACTCGTATATCATCGCATCGAAAAAAAGCAAAATGACAAATTTTTGTGGAGAAAATAAAAACGAAATGCGAAATTGATAAAAATTCATTGGAACGAAAACTGACTCACCTCAATGATAACGCAATCGAGAAGAGAGCGTAGAGCAGCAAAAACAATCGGAACACTCGAATGAGCATAGAGAAAATAATTGAATTCGGAAAAAAATCAGGTCAATTTGATGGTTGATCGGGATCTATGAAAATTACATGAAATCCGCCGAGTTCGAAAAAAAAATGCACTACGAATGCTTGCTCGAGAGAAATAGACACACACAGACCGGGGTTCCTTTCGGTACGCGAAACGAGGGAGAATGAAATGTCTGAGAGGGCGCAGAGATGGTGACGGAAAGAGGGGCGGAGTCTCGAGAAACGAAACGAAATAAAACGAGAAAAAAGCCCAGGGATATGCAGATTTAATGAGATTAGAGTTATCTGGCAGAGGGAAAATTAGTGAATTGTAAACTCGAATCTTGTGATAACTTATCAGTGCTTGTTAGCAAATAGGGGGTATTGAGAGAGATGAAAGACTGAAGAATTTGTCCTCAGGGGAACGAGAATCTTGTGTTTTCTACCTGCCAACATGATTGTCGGTGATGCTTTGATGGAATGATACTATTGAAGGCAAGCAGAGACTAGTTGAGTAGCAGAACAATCGTCTAACGAGAGATTTACCTAGATAAACGAAACGCCTCGACGAAACAGGGCAAGGGGGGGAGAAAAGGACACGGCGCTGTTTCTGCTTCTGTTTCTGTGTTTGTCTCGGTTCTTCGCAACGAGGCTGAGAAAACGTTTATCTTTATCCCCCTGTTATCTGTGATTCTTGCAAATCCACCCCTATCTCCTCTCATATCGCCCCACTCTATCTCACCTTCATTCAAACGGCGCAACTTCATAATCTGACATTTCTGCTTCTTTATTCCTCTTTAGTTTAGAAAACTATTTTATTCAAACCCCTCAGGGTCACCCGCCGATCTCCAAGCAGCGATACCACATACATACACACACGACTTTTGACACTTCTTATTATTACGCAAAATGTGTGAAATTTTGACGGCTAGGCCAAAATGATACAGCGAGAATTAATAGGATTTGTTTTAAGGGGTCGAGGTTAATTAGGAAACCTCAATCGGCCAGTAGTATTTCAAGTCATACGAGATTGTAAAGAAAGAAGCAGCAATTCTCTTTCGATTTTTCAAGATCTACATGAGGAACGTATTGGAATAAATATATTAAAAAATCACAATGAGTTCATACCAAAATGTCTGCCTGAATTGAAAACTCTATTTGCTACTTTTCGTTATCTGTTTCGCTTTTTATAATTTGAAATTTTTAAATGACAGATTGATAAGTGATTTGATACGCAAAGGTTGAATCAGTAAGGGTTATTCACGAAACTTGGCTTGCCAAAATAAAATAACACTGAGTAGGCGCTTCTCTCTGTAAGTATATCACTAACGATAGTCGCTAAATCAAATAATAGGGTGGACTTTGTTGGTAGAATCACGTAATCACTCTTTTTGTGGCAAGAAAATGGAATTTCGGATTGAATTTATCCTACAGAAAATACTTTTAAAAATAGTACAATTTAGGATGAATGACCCTATTCTCATTCAGACATGCTACTTCGAAGTCTGGGTCCGGTTTTAGGACCAGACTCAAACTCTTAAATTTTATAGGCTCTGATCTCAAAAATAGGATTGTGTGCGGTTCGAAAGAAGTTGAAAACCGAGCCGGAAGAAACCGTCGGACCCCCTGAACCAAACTGGGAAATACTATTGAAAATCTAGAACCGAGTCGAACCGAATCGACTATTTGTTTTTTCAAACACATCGAACTGAGCCTAGCCAACCACACACATCATTGCTAAAAATGCTCACGTAAAATGGCTGTTCCCATTCGAATGAGCAGAACAACACGCTATTCAAATTTGAATTTTCTCGCAAAAAAAACCGACCAAATTAAACAAATTTTCAACATTTTGAAGATAGCCCGAAGGATTGATTTTACTGCGCTTTTTCTCGTGTTTTTATTGCGCTACGGCACGATAATTCCTCCCTTCGGAGTTCGCATTTTTTGGCTCTAATCGGAGAAAATCAATGATAAGCGTCAGAACAGGGAAAGGCAAGGGGAGGAAAGGTGATATGAGCCGCTGAAGCTGGAAGATTGGCAAATTCACTGATAAACCATAACAGAAGAAATGTTAAAGGCAGAAAATTTGAAATGTTTCAGCTTTTCAATTTTCATGCAATTTTTCAAGATCTTTATTCAAATGTACTTTTCCTTACCTTTGTCGTAGTCGCGTAGAATCCTTCTTGAAGACGCCACCTTCGAAATTTTCGATTTTTCCTCGTCTTTGGTGTATTTCTCATTGCGATTTTCTTGCTTTGCACTTATTTTGAACACGGTCTTCTTTATTTAAAAATTGACTAACAGATACCTAGGCTTCAAAATTTGATATACTACACAAACATTTAAATTTTGTCCAAAAAGTCGCCTATTCTCTGCTAGTCAAATCAACGCAAAATCAAAAATCATTAAAATGGATAAAACAATACAAGCGAAGTTTAAACGGAAACGAAGAATTGGGATAAAGCTTACAGTAATGTAAATTTGCTTTCGTATTTAAACTAGTCTATTCCATTTTCGAAATTTTGCTTGGAAAATAAGAAAATTTTAAAAATCGAATATTTTTGAATGAAAGCGATAAAAAGCCATATGAAATTAACACTAAGGCACCCATAGGTAGGGGAAATTATGCAAAGTACGAAAAGAATTTGGTATTTTACAAGAAAAATTATGGAATTGTGGGATAAAACGTAGCTATCTCGTAAGTACAAATTCGAATGAAAGGCGCAGGGCAAAGTTACCAAATTTGGCTGAAAGAATGGTAAAATGGTAAGGCAATTTGTGTGTAGCACATCAATGGAAATACTCGCTGGAAAATGATAAATTATGAAATTGTTAGCGCTAAAGAGGTAATTGAGAGTTTTCGAAAAAATACAAGTTTCTATTTAGCGCTGATAAAATACAGGTATCAAGGTTGTTCGGAGTTTCAACTTTGAAAGAAAAATCGGAATCGAGTTCGAAATGCTGAATCCAGGAGCTAAGTTTTCGATTTTCTTGGAAATAAAAATTCTGAACACCCCGAAATAGAAATCTGACTAAACTCAGTAGCCTGATAAAAATGAGAAACGAGAAAGTGATAAAATATCACATACGATTCAGAATGAAAAGCTGAGCTGCTTCTTGCATAGCGATACAGAGATTCTCACTAGATTCTGCTGGTTTTCTAATTCAAGAAAAACACTGGGGTTTAAAAATCAAATGAACAAACAATTAGAATATTCTCGTGTTTTCGTCTATCACAGCAAACATGGAACGGCACGAATTTGTTGGTGAATGAGTATTTTTCATGAAAACAGGAATGGGAAAATAAGGAAATCGCAAAATTCACGGCTTTCAAATATGTTTAGCCTTGCTTAGATAATCATATTTTAAAAGATTTCGGAGATTCCGTTTTTTCTTTGAAACATAATTTTCAAGGTGATTTTTACAAATAGCCCTTCAAAAGTCGTGAATTTGACTAATCTTTTCAAATGGAATGAGAAGGGGAGTGTGCACCTCACCTTGTGGTCAGTCAAGGTCATCAAAATCAGGTGTATTGTGCGATCTGATCCACGAGGGTGTCGATGGAAGCGAGGGAGGCAGCCTTTGAGCCGAGGCACATCTGCCTCTGTGCCTGGGGCATCTCTGGCGAGCAGTGAATGGGGTGGTAGATGTGCACGAGGCCTGGTTCGGGTGCGCGGATCACTCGCAAACTGCCTTTCTTGATTACCTGCAAAATGTTTTCTTATTCTTCGATTTTTTTTCAAATCTATGAAAAATGTTACTTTTTGAAGTTCAGGAAAGAAGTCGTATTTTGAACAACAATTTTTCCCTTTTTGAAATTAGCGATTTTTTTGGAAATTGAATTACTTGAAAATTCTAAAAATCTTGAAGAAAACGAAATTTCTAATTTGAAAAAATCGTTTCTGATGATCATAAAATTTAGCCTGTTTATGTCGCCAAACTCCAACCTTTTCAAACAAGTCGACATCTTCCAGTCCCCAGCCCTGAATGTTCGTGTTGAAGCCGCCGATCGCGTCGAAGTCAGCCTGAAATGTTCATTCTTCTATTCTCCTGGATTTGGTCTGCTAATTTCTCTACCTTGTACATGGAAGCGAGGCCGTATCCGAAATGTCTGAAGTATCCTCTGCGTCTGCCGTAGTGGAACGCATCCGCAAGCAGACGGTCGTTCTCCGACCAGCTCTCAGGAGAGAACTCCGAGAATACAATCGGGAAGTAGACCTGCAAATTAAAAAATATATACATTTTTCTAGCGTCATTAACTAAATAATATTCTATAAAATTGCTATTTTTCAAATATCATTCACTAGAAAAAAATTTGGAGTTTTTCCAGCGTCATTTACTCAGAGTGCACTCTTGTCAACATAATACAAATGTAAATTACTGTACCTGTGCATTGAGGATAGTGTTGAGTCGAATGCGATAGAGCGTGTCGCAGGTGAACAGCATGTCCACGTCCGTGAAGAACATCAGACCGTTCGGCGGGACCAGATTTGAGCCTGAAAATTTCTTTGATTTTCAGAATATTCACTTTTCGAAAATCTTGAATTTGAAAAAAGCCTTGAAAGTACTAATTCTGGCAACTTGATTCTTTTTAACTTTTTATATTCATTTTCCCACCTTTAGTCAGAGCCACTCCTCTGCTGAACTTCTCGTAGCCCATTTCGATGATTCTTACAGGGATTTGGGCTCGACGCAGCTCTTCTATTGTTATTCTGAAATGATCGATTTTAGTCGAATTTTTCTTCTTCTCAAAAAATTTCAAGTTTCCATTTGTAAAATTATTAACGTATTCTAATTTTCCAACCTGTTCTGGATCTCATCCTCATTAGCATACAGGACGATGATGAGCTCAATTTTGAGATCCCTGGCCCGCGCGCACACGTTCTTCAGATGCAGGGAGAATCTGGAAAAAAACGATAAATTAGGCCACGCTCATTTTTAGCCAGCATTCATTTTTTTAAATTAGAAAGCTATACATCCAAAAAGTAGCCCCTTTGAACGAAATAAGTACGGAATTAGATTTCTTACGAATGATATTTCATCAAATGTGGCTATTTTTCGGGGAAATTCATAAATGGAGTACTGCAAAAGCGAATGAAATAATCCCTGTATTTCTATAAACAAATTTTTTTTTGTGTAACTTTTGCCGTACTACTTTTATTAGTTGCCTTTTTCGATGGCTAATTTTATGAGTTGATATCTAAGTCAAGTAGCTCTTTTACCTGGCAAAGATATCAGGTCTACCCATGAGTGGCAAAATCATGTGAATAGTGTCGCCAGCCTCTGTCAGATTGCTCCCGTACCGCATCAGCTGACGCATGCGGGACTCGTCTTGGGCCTGAAATTTGCATCCTCTTAAAATACGTCTTTTATTTCAGAAAATAGAGGAGAAGGGCTTTCTACAAATTAAAAGAGCCCTAAGATCTCTTATTGCTTTGTATTTGAAACGGACCTGCAACGCAGCGAAAGTCTGTTGAACATAGGCGTGCCTTCTGACCGTCAATGTTGCTCGGTGCGGTGGACGGAATTTTTTGAACCTGAAGGATAAAAATAGTCATTCTTCTAAAACTTTGAAACTTTCGGCTGCGAGTACTTCTGTTCCAAACGCCAATTCGTTCTTTCTCTACCCTTACTATTTTCTTTTTCTTCCGCCTTGTGACAAGGTACTTACTTTTGGAGCATAGGTACTCATTTTACTTTGTGGAGCAGAAGTGCTCGCATCCAAAATTGGAAAATATTCTCACCAAAGTATCATGTCCAAGACGTAGTCCACACCGACCTGTGGCTCGACACGCATGTAGCCGTACTGGAGGCTTTGAAACTGCAGAACGCGGCCGCGCTGACGCGCATTCGAGTTGAACTCGTCGAATAGCTGGAAATGGAAAGTGGAATTTAAAAAAGGAACGAAATCGTTACTTTCCCAGAAAGAGATAATATTTTAGAAACGAGTTCATTCTTTAGAAAGCGCCGGCATTTTTTGCTATTTATTGTCTTACCTGAGTAACAATCTCGGCGATCTCAGTCCGGATAGCCAAATCGACGGTGTGTCGTGGGCAGTTGACTCTGTCTGCACAGAAGAGGATCTTGTTGTTGTTCAGATAGTCCCACGGAGTGATGTCTGACGTCCTGGAAAATTCATTTTTCGAAAACTACTTAATTTTATTCGTTCAAAATCAATTTCCCGCTTCCTTCATCAATACCTGGTTCTTTTCTATTTTACTCCAGAAAATAAACATGATCTTCCAAGTAACCGATCTCTATTTGATATTTTCGCGCAAAAATTCGACTTTTCAACAATTTTGTCCTTACCTATTAGGCTGAATCCTGACGAGAGTGGGCGGTTTAGCAGTGCTGAGCTCAGCCTGGAGAGCTATCCTCTGTGCCCTGGCCTCCTGGAGCTTGATGGCCCTGTTGTGGACGTGGACGCGCTGCATGATGACCGGGTCCTTGATCGGGTGGATTGTGATTGACGCGCGCAGCTCGCTCATGTCGTTCGCGTAGGCCTAAAAATTTAGAAAAATAAAAAAGGTTTTTTTTTTCAAAATCAATAATTTAGGCATTTTTAGAGTTCTGTAAATCAAATGAACCGAAATTTTGCACTCGATTTCTTCTAAAATGAAAAAAAAACTATTTTTTAATTTTTAACAAACCTTAGGCGAAGTCTGATTGTTGTGGAATAGCTTCTGCATTTCGTAGTTCCATGTGCAGGCCACACCCACATGTTTTCGAATGCATCGACCCAGTTCGACGTCTTCATGCGAGGTCAGCATATGTTGAAGACAGTGCTCCAAATAAGGGGAGAGTTTCCTAAAACATACAGTAGTCTTTTTGTAAATTTTTTTAGAATCCCGTCATCGACAACAATTATTGTCGTTCATTGTTGTTGTCCAGAGAAACAAGTCAGAAAAGGGATAATAAAATATTGTATTGTTTCGAAAAATGTCAACCACAACAGCTACAGATCAGAATCTTCGTTGTTGGTGATTTTCTTGCAATGTTTCCCTACCTCAAAGTAGCTCTGCTCATGATGACGCCCGGCCCACCCATGCAGTAGTTGTCCGTCGACCCGAGAGCCAGCAAACCATATTCTGCCGAATTGCCGAGTCCTGCTTGACCGAGTAGGTAGTTTCTCAAATTATGGATTTTTTAAAATCTTCCTGGAGGATTATACCTGGAGGAATCGAGACTCCTCAGAAATGTTTCCAACTCCTCTCCACGAATGTAGAGGTCGTCATCAGCACGGAGGAACCACTCGAATTCGTCGAGCTATAAAAATAGTTTCTCAACAAATTTCAATTCTCGACTTTTACGAATTATTTGTTAGCATTTTTGACAACTTTTCCTTTTCAGGAATTTTGAATTTTTATTCATTTTACTATTTTCCAAACCCACATAGTTCTCCGCCATCCATTTGACCATGGCGAAGCTCTTCTTCTGCGGCGGATAAGTGTCGTCGACGCCTTTCAACCGGATCAAAGGCAGGTCGGGGTGCACCGATACGGTGTTCTCGGCTACGAAGAATAGTACCTGGAAAATACATTTTTCTGTACAAGTTTCAGGAACGTACTTTCTAGAGTTTTTTCTCGATTTCATATCTTTTATGTTCTTACCTTGCCAGGCATGAACTGAGCCCACGTTCTCCAGACGTGGTAGGCTCTGGTGTCGACATACTTCTGCGCGGTCATTATGCCGATCAGCACCAGATTTTTAGGCTTCGGGTTCGGCGAGCGACTCGAGTTGTGGCGCATCTGCAAAAATGTCGAATAGTTTCATTTTTTGAGCCATATATATATATATATATTTTGAATAATTCATGTTTTCATCATTTTGAAATCACTGCATTCTTATTGACTCTTCGTACCTTCAACAGCATTTCGTCTCCTGCGACGCTTCTTTTCGTGTTTCCGCTTCGGATGCCGTAGAGCAACGACGAAGCGATACCACCACACGCGGAAGGCTGGAAACTGGACGCCGAAAATACCGCGATTCTACAAATTCACTAATTATTTCCTGAACTACAAGATATAGGGATTGTACGGTTACAAATAGAAGATTTTCGAATAATCTTTTCTTTGAAATGCAATAATTGAGGGCCATAATTTTAGAGATAGAAGACCCTCTATTATTTCCAGCACTCACGTTGCGATCCAACCGATCAGAGCGCCTATGATGGCGAGCATCACCGGTCGGGATAGCGGCATTCGGACTGACGACTTCTAAAAATACAAGATCAATTTTATAAGCCCCTCATCTTCTATTAAAAACAAGTAATTTCTCTCGGAAAATCAATAGAACCCTAAAAATTTAGCAATTTTTGAACCAGAAAGGTAAATTAGTCATTTTTATGGCTTTAGCAACACCCTTCAAAACCCATGATCCGTCCTCCCTGGATTTATAGGATTAGCCAAAATCCTCCTTATCTCATCTTCCCCACTCACCATCGTCCTGCTGCTGCTTGTCGTCTGTCGATTCTGCAGCAGTTTTTGCGTTGTCCCGTTCCGACGTCGTGATTGCCGTCGTCGTTGTTGTCGGGGTTGTTGATTGTTGTCGAATGACGAGCTCTGTGTCTTCTGCTCTCCAAGTTCTCCCTTTCAAATCAGACCGTTCTACGCATCGTCTTCTGAATCACTCTTCAATTACTAATCAATAGGAATCAAATCACACGAGTTATCACAGGTAAGTTAGAAGCAAGTTTCAATTTCAATTCAATCGATAAATTGCTTCGGCACGAAGGGGGTGGGGTCATTAAAACCGGTGCTAAAAGACCCGTCGCGTTTAAAGTTCAAGTTTTCCCCGCTGCTTCATTTTGAAGAACTAGAAATTAAATAGAAACGATGGAGGAATGGGAGAAAGGAAAATCGATATTCCGGTCCAAAAATAGAGAGAATAAAGCGCTTAGCGCACAAGGATCAAGGATAGGAAAAACCGAAATGTGTTTAGTTTCTGGAAAATGTGGGGTTTTTCGCCGATAGGGGAAAATTAGGGAAAGGAGAAACTAGCAAGAAGAGTAGACTGCTTGACACAGCGTTGCAGCAGCAGCCATAGCATGGAAAGGAGGAGAACCGCACGTGCCCTAGCAGCGCATTCCTTTTCCTCCGTCCCTCTCTTTCCCCAAGTCTTTCTCACCCCTCGCCTCCCTAAAATGGTCTGTCCTCTCCTCATTTCTCCACTTCAGACTGTACAGGCACGAACCAAGGGCAGAAAGAAAGACCCCGATTGCGCCAAATGCACCGAAAATGCGCTAACTCAGAAACCTCGATTAGGCATTATTTTAGCGCATTTAGCGAGTGCAATGGCCCGTTCTTGGAAAATTCGTGATTGTTAGGAAATTTTTGAAGAAAATTCCGAACTTTCAATGAAACTTGATATTTTAAGCCAACCTTTGGATTTATCTGGCTACAATAGTCCTCTCGATGTCGGCGTCGTTAGCCTTCAAAATCCACTCACGCCGACTTCGACGTTGACTACGGTGAGCACCGCCTTCTGGAAAAATCAAAATATTTCTAAAATTCACAAGTGAAGAAATACAGCGAAGCTAGCTTCATACCAAGCATTTTTGCATAAAAAATACAAATTCCATCAACATTTTTCTTCAAATCATCGAATAAATAATAATGGAACGAACGTGTTTACGAAAAAAGAATAAATATCAGAAAAGAGTCAAAGATAAAAGTATAAAAAAAAAATAGTACGAAAATAAAGCGCTACAATCGAAGAAATAGGGATAAAAGGATGGATAAGGGTGGATTGGTGTAAAATGGAGAAGGGTAGGTGATTGATGGGAATGGTACCTAATGGTAGCTAGCAAAAGTGGTGCCATTTCCTCTCGCAAACTTCCGTACTTGGTACCACTCCGATACCACTTTTGCCCTGTACCGTTTACCAAAATGGGGCAAAACTCGCCAGATTTTCGATCAAACTTAAAGTTGATAATCGTCAAAGAAAGCAGCAAATAAATATTGCCAGAGAAAATACAATGTAAAGAGAAGAGACGATGTTTAAATCAAGAAAAGACGTTTGTTTCAAAATTTAACTATAACAAAGATGAAAAAGTTGGTATATTATGCTAAGGGATAAATATGAAATTGAAGAAAAAGCTCGAAACGAGTATTATTGGGATGGGGGAAATGAAAAGATAGATAGAATGGAAGTTTCACATTTCTCGAAATACTCCCATTTCACCCATCTTGGAGATACCATTTTGAAGGGAAATTTTCAATAGAGCAAGTGGTTTTTTTTGGGTTAGTATAGAATTCACTTCTTTTAAATTGTATCGTCCTGCTCTATGAAAACCCCCTAACCGGATTTTGAGAGAGTTGATTGGGTGGGGGGAGGACGAGTCTATTTGAAAAGTGAAAAGAAAAAAATTTTTAAATCCGTCTTCGGGTAAAATTATTGGAAAAAGTTTCAAAGGTCAATTTTTCAAAAGCATACCCATTTTTGCGTGAAACTTTCGAAAGGTTGCTAAAAATTAATTTTCCAAGTTTACTTTAAAGAAAAAAAAATGAGAAATTTTCAAAATTCACTTCTCAAATAGACCATCTCTCATTTGTGGGCGGCATTTCGGATCAACCGGCCTTTCTTTCTTCCCTCTTCTGCGCTTAGGCATCAGCCTTGGCCTCGTCCTCGTTCTGAGTGACCTCCTTCTTGTTCTCGGGCTCGTCCCCAGCTTCTCCCGCAGCGTCCGTGGCAGGACGCTTCTTGCCTCGCTTCTCCTTCTCCGGATCGAAGTCAGCCGAGTCGTCTTCGGCCAGCTGAAATTTCGCAATCATTATTTGAGAAGCAAGTTGAGAATTTTTTCTCCGGTAAAAAATTACATTTTTTATTTTTAGACCAGTCATTTTATAACACAGGAAATTTCAAAATCGCTAAACACTTCCACGTTTTAGGAGTTTTAATTACTTTGTTCTAGGACCAAGTCATTTTTCCATGTTCTAGGCGAGTTTTCAGTGATGTTCCAGAAAATTTTCCCAATCATTATTTATCCTAGGAACATCCTTTTTGAACTAACCGTCTGACTGTCGTTGAGGAGATAGGAGAGTCCGGGTCCGTCGTCGGCCTCCTCGTCCTCGAGGCCATCCTCCTCGTCGTCCAGATCGGATCCCCCGTGCTCGCCCAGACTCTCATCGCTCAGCTCGTCGTCCACTTCCTCCCCGTTCTTGTCCAAGCCGTCCAGCACCAGCAGCGAACCAATCAGATTGAATATCTTCTCTCTGAAATAATCTTCATGTTTTTATTCCTTGAGAATTTTGATCAATAATAACACCATTTGTACCATTTGGCACTTTCTCAAATTATAAATTACAGAACTTTGGGACGCTGGCAAATGGTACCACCATTTAGTATCATCATTTTTTCTATTTGATTTTCCACATACCTGTACTTCTCGAGAGTGGCGACCTCGGACCCGAAGCAGTCCAGCTCGGAGATTCTCGTCTCCTTGAGAGGCTCCAGCTGCTCGAACGTGTTGAATCTGCAAAGTTTCATAATTTTCATTTTTTGTCTGAAATTTTCTATTTTCAAAGCATTTTTTCACTGGTTGTCGTTGTTATCACAAAGTTTTCTTTTCATTATTTCTAAAACAAGAAAACTCGTCTGATTTGTTGTCTGAAATGAAAACTGAATGAAGGATGGCAACGACAACAGACATAGTTTCGAAAAAAAAACATCAGATGACAAAGTCTGCTGTCTTATTTCTTTACTGACTTGTTGGAAGAGATGTTCAAGTAGATGAGCTCGGGGCAGTTCTTGGCGATGACGTCGAGGTCGCCAGCGAGTTTGTTGTCCGCGATGTCGAGACGCAACAGACGCGGCAGCATGGGCAGGCCCTTAAGAGACGTCAAACCGCAGTTGACCAGAGACAGCACCTGTAAAATACATTTTATCTTGTATCAAATGCCAAAAATTCGCGATTTTTAAAAATAATTCTGATCATTCAGGTTCAAAATTTTTCAAACATTTTCAGCTCCGAAAAATTTCACCCTTTATTTGCTATTAGTTAGCTTTAAGATAAACCTGGAAGAAGGGCTGAGATTTAATTTTCTGGTTCACTAAACCCTCGGAACCTCCCCCAAGAGCTTCCTATAGGAAGATGGTTCCCGTTATGAGGTTCCAAAGGCAACCTGGAAAAGCAAGACAACAAGACGGCGAAGTAGTGCTGGAAGAGAAGCATGCAAGACCTTTCCCTCTACCTTGTCCTATACTTACGATTTCGTATGTCTTGTTGTCTCGTTTTTTCATATTGCCGGTTTCAAAAGGATGGGGGATTTCGAATTTCGTAGATCCGAACACAAAATTCTGATACATTTTTTTTTTGTAACTTACGCTGAGCGCAGTGAATTTGTCGTCGAGCCCCTGAATGTCAGTGCTGCCCTCCGTGCCGTCCAAGTACAGCTCTTCGATGTCATCAGCCGCGCGGCCAGCCATCTCTGCTTTAATCTTCGCCTCCATCTCTCTTAGCTAATCTGCTTGACTGCCACCCTGAAAAATTCAATGACCTTCAAGAATACGAGAAAACGAATAAGTTAGAAAGTCAAAGTGATCAGGAGAGAATAAAAATTTGGTATTTTTAGCAGACAGTGGTTACTTGAGAACATTTTTAAAAAAAAATTGTGAGGAAAACAAGGCTCGAAAACAACCTGCAGAAGGCGCGAGAAATCAATAAAGCCGAGGAAAAATGAGACTCGTTTGAAATCTTGAGAAATATGCTTTCGGATAAACAGAAGGTGAATTAGATATCAGATTCAGGCTTCTAAAAGAAAAAAGGCCGCATGGCGGATCGAAAATTGATGGGCTGCGGGCGTGGGTGGATGCGAGTCGAATTTTTTCCCCAAATTTGAAAAGTCTGATCGGATTTACCGGATTTGGATTTAGTGGAGCTAGAAAACTGCGGTAAATATGGCCTAAATTTAGAAAGAATGAATCTCTTCAAAAATCGATAAAGATGAGTAAAAATTCAGATAAGCAAGGGGCAGGTAATCCCGATACGCCAAACATGACTCTGACGCCGAAAACCCGGATTTGAATGGATCTTTGGATCAAGATTTGCGGGAAAATGGGCCCAAATTCAAACGCAAGAATATCGATCCACTGCAAAAAGAGAGAGAATGGAAAAGAGCGAAAAGGGGCGTGGCTTGTCCGTTTCTCTTAGAAGGCTACTTTTCTTTTATTTTCTTCGAAATTACTTCTAAAAATCGAAAATTTTTATTTCCATCGATAATAATCGACACAATCAATTCTCTAGGTCCAAATTAAAACATAAAAATAATAGAATTTCACTCACAGGGCTCAAGATCAGTCGAAAAAGCAAAATTTTCGAGAATGTTTAAGAGAAAAATCGTAAATGAATTGCAAATTGGCAACATCGGATCAAAAATCGTCACAGTGAACAAATTTTGGTGGAAATTAGAATAAATTAGAATTGTTTCTAGACAAATGTACAAAGTGAGGGAGTTTCAACAGAGTAGAGAATTTTGAAACCGGGCTAAAAAATTATTGCAAAATCCTACCAGATTTTTCAAATAGAAATTTTGATAAGACTACAAAAGATATCTTGACAAATTGGCATAAAATCTGACGTTTTTCAAATCCAAGATATCCCTTGAAAAAAACTAGAAAATTCGAATTTTCCGAGATTTTTCGGCTATAAATCAGTGCACAAATAACTGTAGAACTCCTAAAATTAGCATAATTTTCGGGGAGACTTCTCAAAATCGAGAATCTATGCATCAAATCAATGAATAAAAACCACTTGTGGGCCACAAAATATCAAAACTCAACTGGGTAAAAAATAAATTACTAATCGCCTCTAAGAAAACATTTTGAAATCTGATAAAGCGGTGATAAAAACAATCTAATCAAATCAGAAAAAGATCGATAATAAGTGAATGGAGTTTTTTTTTGTAAACCCCGCCCACTCTACAAAATCAATAATGCGGGGCAGGGTTTGCAAAGTTCGGCATATTTTCTCGGGGATTTGTGTTGCCATGGCCCAAGCCGTGCGGGTTACAAGTCGGAAGCAAATTATCATCGATTCTAGAAAATTCAAGAACTTTGCAAACCCCGCCCTCTTGCAAAAATAATTTTAAAATGGGCGGAGCCTACAGATCCATCGAATCTTCTACTTGAATCGGCGATACTCGAAGTTGTTGAAAAAGGGGATCATCGTTCAATATCCCAGGTAGTGCTACAGACGCGTCTAAAAACGCTATGCTAAAATCGTGTCAAAGTCCCAAACATGGAAATAAAGTTTATTCTTTTTCGAATAAAGCGAGTGCAAATTAAAACGACGATTACCATGCTTCGTAAACACAGAGTGATGAAATCAAATCACGAAAATCGGGAAAAGAAAATCTGGTCATGCTATGTATTTTTGCCGAAAGCAAATGAATTTTAGAAATTTCTTCAAAAATCACTTTCTTTCTAACTTCGATGCAAAATGGGCAAGTTTCAGGAAAACCAAACTCGCTCCTTAAAAATAAAATAAAACAAAGGGCGCCAGAATCCAAATAAATGAGTCGATTTTTTCCTGACCCTATTCTTGCATTTCTAAAGGAAAGGGGACGTGACTAAGTGCAAGGATAAAGTCGGGATCTAAGTGACGCAAAATACACGCTCATTCGCAACTAAAACTATCTTCAAAAACAGGATCATTTTGGTCCATTGATTAAATTTAGGTAATTTTTAGAAATTCTTCAAAACGACCCTCATTTTTCCGGATGATCATCACAATTTGAGAGGAATTCGTTGACACAACTGAAAATCGAGTTTAGGGAAGATTTGTAAAAACAAAAACTCGGAAAATTAAATGAATCCACCCTAAATCCGACAACTAAAAATGCAAATCTGTATTTTTAGCAAAGTAAAATCAGTTCAAAGATTTGAAATAATAATAATTATTATTATGGATTTTTAGGTCGAACCAATTCCATTTCCTAAATTAAATAAAACCAAACAATAGACGAATTTGAAATGAAACCTATTTGCTGTTTTTCTTGCAGGTCACGACTAATGTTGACTTACTCTTGTACGTATTTCGAAATAGTCGTAAGATTCGTGTACAAGAATCCAGTCATTCGGGTGGTTCAAAAATAGCATCATTTTGCATTTTTGTTAAAAATATATCATTTTTGTGCTATCTTTGAAAATCTATTACGACGATGCACTTTTTACTACATCATTTTCTCATAAGTTTAAAAAATTTTAGAAAACCGGGAAAATTATGTTTACTTTTCAGGAAATACAATTTGAATGAAAATATGACATTCTAAAGTTGTAATTTAGGAAATTTTCCGACAAAATGCATAGAACTACTGATGGAAAATGACGTAGTGTGAAATTTATGATGCACTCGACTTGACATCAAATCTACGAACTTTTGACGGACTTTCACGGACTCACAATTTCAGCTCCGTCGTCCCTCTGCAGTATGGTCACTTGCCCCGGGGAGGTCTCATTCAACGGTTCTTTCTCCTCTGGTTTTGCTGAGCTGCTTGCGAACAATCGCTCTACCTGAAAATCAGTAAGTTATTCCAATTTTCAATATTATATGTAAGATTCCCCCCAAGCATAGATCGCAAAATATCAATGCAATAAGTATTTAAAAAAAGCATTTGAATATTCGGCCTAGAAATAAAGAAATACAGGCAAAACTTAGTAAATGCAAAATGCGGCAATTTGGAAGATACAACGTTTTTTTGGCTTTTAGAATAGACTGTAGGGATGATACTATTGTAAAGAAAGCCGGGGTTTAAAAAAGACCCTACGACTTACTATAAAAGCCTTCTTTTCTAACTTTTGCATTCAATCGTATTTTCCAAATGGTTAAAGATGCGAATTTTCAAGTGTACTGTATTTTGTATTTTCATTACATTTCGACTATGCCCCACACGTTCGTAAGCTCGGTAAGAGATGGATGAATGTCGAGAGAGAATTATGTATTGGGGAGCGGGTTGCTGGATGTTTTTTTTCTTAATTTGTTCCCTTAAATTTAACTTTCTTACCTTCTTTTCCTTTTTCGGCCCGTCAGTGATCGTTTCTGACCGGTAGCTTTTCCGGAGCGGTACTCGAGTGATTCCAGACGCGTTTGGCAGAATCGGAACGACGTCTCGGGCTGAAAATGAAATCAATTTTTCATTCTAAAGTTTCTGAAGAAAAAAATGTTCGCATCTTATCTTGTTTCAATTCGGTGTCAGAAATAGTATTCCTTCAACAATAATTTTAAAGTCCAACCTGAAACGGGATTGCCCGAATTCGACCCACCGGATTGCCCGGATTGGACTCCGACCTGGCCCTGGTCTTTGGTAAGCATCTGCTGTTGTGTTCCCGCGTCCTCGTCTCCCAGGCTCTTTCTCGTTCTTCGTCGAGAAGGACTTTGTTTCAGCGCTGAAAATAAAACATATCATCTTGTTCGAATTTTTTGTTAATTTTTCACACTCCTTCGCAACAAAACTTGTACATGGTAGCATTTCTGTGCTTATTTTTCACCAAATTTATGACATCATTAGAAACCGTCAAAACTATTGAATAATTTTACGCAACGACAGTCGCAAAGTACGGGGCACTAAATACGCATACACGCACTCGTTTCGTTGAAAGGAGAAGGCATGTTTTCGTCCGAAACAAATAACACTGGCTAGTAATGAAGATAGACATAAATCGTGCACCAAATTTGCAAAAATTCTAGAATAGGTCTCGTCTCCAACCAATGTTAGTCATTTAGAACGAATCAAATAATGGGACGATAACAAAATTTCAGGTTAAACCTCATTTTTCGCCATTTATCACAATGGTACTCTCTATTGCACAAAAATATGTTAAATTGGGTGTGGCTTATTTTAGCCACGCCCCTAAACTATCGATTTCTGCAAAAAGAACTAAAATGTGCTGAAGCTTGATGAGTTTTCTAATTTTTTCAAAAGTGCTCCTAAAATACGAATTTACAAATTAAATGCAGGATAACTTATAATCGTGCAGGAGAAATTGCGTATATTTGACTTCTTATCGTCATACGGCAGTTTGGAAATCTCGCAAAAACTCGAAACTTGAAGAAATAGTATGTGAAGTAAGACAATTTTAACTACGGCTATTTGAAAACCTCGGGCTCTCAATCATGCTAAATGGAATGAGTAGTAGCGAAAATATTCTTTTCCTACACTATTTCGCGTGGTTTGAGGGCCTAAGGTTTCCAAGTTGTTCAGCTAGCCTTTTCTATCTCTGCACACTATTCCGCCAAATTACGAAGTATCGAGATTTGTGGATACCTTCTTCATATCACTACACTATTACGCACTTGGTTTACATTTTCACAAAATCTCTAATAACACAGTATTTTGTTGGATTCGATGTACAAATTTGAATATTTGTGCGGAACTTAAAGCATCTCTTGGGAAAGGACGTTCTACGTTGTGCAAGCTATATTTGAAAGAGGCGTGGTTTGAATTTGTACAAATTGAATATTTGGAACAACAGAATTTGTCATCTGTTGTCGTTGCCGCAAAAATCAGAAATAACAAATTGTGTCCGCAGAAATTCAGGGCAACGATGATAGATGACAAAATCTGAGGTCTTGACAACGAACAAAAATGTTGCTGTCGAAAAAACCAACAATAAATAATCCACGCCCCTTACAAATCTATGATTTTCTCGAGCATATTTGTCACGTTTGAACATGTGTGTTGACCGACATTCGACATTCGCCCTACCAAGATAGGAGTGGACAAGCGTCCGAAATTTGCCGTTCGCTTTCCGAGATTCTGCTGGAAATCGACTGTTCGAAATCGAAATTGGAAAATCCGAAAAATCGATCAAAACTCGACCGATTTAGAAATTCACTACAATCATCATAGGATTTTCAACTAAACTTATAGGGAATTTCTGATCTTTCTAAGTTACTCCCAAAATCACGAAACCCAAAGAATGGAAAGTTGAAAGGTGGTAGTTGAACTGATTGAAAGTTAGAGGATAGGAAAATGTTTTAGTTTTCTAGACCGTTTTCATAGTTCTAATGGAAAGTGAATACTGCATGTAATCTATGCACTTATTCATGTCAGCAGGCAGCGGCACTAGGGCACTAATTTCTGACGAGCAAAATGCGTTTTGGTGTGCATTTTCTGATAGATGCAAAATGCGGTAATGCACATATTGAAAACCTGTGACGAATAAAAGTTCATAATAAATGTGTAAGTCGCCGTAAAAATGCGCAACACCAATTTTTTGGATAAAAATAACGGGAAAAATTTGGCGTTTCGCAGTTCTACGCAAATTTACACATTTAACCGAGCGTTTTAATCATCGCAATTTTTCGATACCAAATGTAAAGGATCTTCATCATCTAGTGCTAGTTCTGAGGCTTCGCATTTCATTTCAGCCAAATTGCTCATTTTCGTGATAATCTAGCGAATTTTACGAAAAATCGCGTACCTGCACCCTTTTTGAAGACGTGTTCCGTCATGAAATCCATGAAGCGTTTCGAGTAGAACTCAGGATTATGCACGGAGATTGTACTCTGAAAAGAAATTGATTTAGTTTTAAACTGGTTACCCTTAAAAGATATTATGAGAAATTTCAATCATTTCAAAAACTACGTCTTTATTTTTTAAATGAGAAAAACCAACTCCATCATGCAGAATCGACTTCCAAGTGTGTTCCATCTTCTTCAGTAGCCGATAGTTCTGGAGGATGTCGATAATACCTGAAAATTTTGCAAATAAAAAAAATCAATTTCTTGATTTTGGAAAGTAAGTTGCAAATATTCAAAATTTCATACCCAAGTAGAGAATTAACCGGTCTCCATTCGAGTTTCTCGCAGGGACCCCGCCGTGACTCGCGACATCGTTCGCGTCCACCGATTCCCACACGGAGAATTTTTCTCTGAGGGCCTGAAATCCAACATTCTTAATCATACTTTTTAAAGGCAACTGTTGAAATGACGGGATGACGTGCACTATAGCTAGGGATAGACGAGGGAAGAAAAGTAGAGAGAAAGTGTGGGCAAAGATAGCTCACGTCAGCCCCGTCATTTTTCAGTTGCTCTTTTTAAAAAATTCAAAACGTCCTATCTCAGAAAGTTTCCTAATTTTATATTATTTTTCAAATTTCACATTTTTAAAGGGAAATTCCAAGCATTTTCCTAGCTCTTTAATATTTTCTAGTTTAAACAAAATTTTACCTTATGTGATCTAGTTGTCGGTTGAGCGCTCTGATCAGCCGCATCTCTGCTCGAACAGGGCTGTTGAGTGTCGAATGCAGGCTCCTCAGGGTCGCTCTCGATTCTGCAAATATTTGATATTTTTGCCGTATTTTTCAAATTTACCTGGCTCTTCTATTCGAAGCGGCCAATTCCAAATTGTGAATGCCGACCAGCAGCGAGTAGTCCATGATTTTGAAGCTTTGCAGAACCTGGAATAGGACATTTCCACAAAAGTCATATTTCTTCTTTCAGGAATAGAATCTTCTGATTTTTTTTCGAAACTAAACATTATTTGCTCTCACATTTTTATGAAATCGCCTATTTTTTCTCAATTTTATAAAATTTATACTCACCAAGCAATCCCTCCTCAAAACTCCAATCAATGCCTCATGCGCGGAAGGGTCAATCGTAATGCCGTCCTGGTGATTCTCCAGAAAGTCCAGGTCTTTCAGAGTTGGATGAGACTAAAAACTAATTTCCATCTTCACCATTTAAAAAGTACTATACCTTGGCCCGTTCCTGTTTCGAAGCCATTCTTTTATAGGTGGAGCCTTTCAAATCGTACTTTTCATGCATTTGAATGGCCTGTGGCAGCAAGTTGTTCATCACCAAAAGACGGATGTTCTTGCCCAGACTCTGGAAATTCATTTTTTTTCAAAAACGAAAAAAATCATTTCTTCATTATCACTCATAAAAATATAAATAAAATGGCAATAAAATGTTTCCTCGAAAGAAACTAAAAAAACAACCAACCTGATAGCAGAAGAGTCCGAAGAATTTGGGCAGCAGGGTTCTCGGATTTTGGTTGAGATTCTGAGAAAATGCATCATTTTGTGCAGCCCACTCGCTCCGATTGTGGGTGTGCTAAACTCGAGACGCCATTAGACAAGCGAGAGAACATTGAAAACACATAAATAGTAAGAGAAACAGACAATTATTTCTTTCAGTCTCGCAAATATTAGTGCTCTCTCGCCTGTTAAATGCCCGAGGTTTAACAGACCCTAAACGGAGGTAAGTAATTTTTGGATTTTTAAGAAATTCACCAATTTTGGGTTTAAAATTTTGTTGATAGGAAAGATTGATGAATTTTGCAAAAACTATCTTTTAAAAACAACTCACCATGTAGTATCCGGGAAGCAGTTTCTGCAGAAATTCAGCCTCTTTGTGCTGAACGGTCTTGATGATGAATTGGTCATCTGAAAGTTTTTTTTTCAAAGAAAAGATGTTTTCCAAATTTTACTCCAACTTCTCACTCCAAAGTGACAAATTCACATTTTTTACTTCAGAAAAATGAGTATTCTGCAATGTTTAAGTGAAATTTTGAAATTCACCTTGCGAAACGTAGAAAATCGATCCGGACGCACCAGCATTGGACAACTCCCTCAGAGGCTCAGTGCAAATCGACCGCTGAAAATAGGGTTTTTTTTTTTAAGAAAAAAAAACTTTTAAAATTTACCAGAAAATCTGCTGGTTTGATGTGGAACAGGTCGCGGAAATATCGAAATGCTATAGGGGCGTAGGTCCGAAAACGGAAATCTCCGAACGAATGGGACGGGGTGGTAGCTGAGCCCGCACTGAAAATATTCATCTTTGAAGAAAATACAAAAAAAAGAATCCTTGTAGAAAAAAAACCCCCCGTCAATTTCGAGAAAAATAAATCATTTGCCTCTTCCGACGTTTTAATGCAACTTACGCAGGAAAGACGACGCTCTCGATGGTTTCGAAGTCCTGTAGAAGAAGGTCGCGAGTGGGTTTCGAGGCTAAACTGCCGATCGAGTTGGCGATGCCCAGTTGGATGGCTGACATCAACGCATTGGTGGGCACTTTCTTGTAGCTCACCTGAAAAGATAGTCTTTCCAAAAAAAACATTATACAATTAATTAAAAAGGTGACTAAGTTTAGATATTTTTTATAAGAAAAATAGAAAAAAAAAACCATCATTTTCTATTAAAAAAATGTTTTTTTTTTTTAAAAGTCTCACCCCTCCTTGCTCATCAATTCTCCTATGTCCGAGCTTCTGCTTCTCGGAGCGCTCTTCGCGATTCGTCACATCGCCGTCTAAAAAATCAATAAAATTGAAAAGTAAAAATTGATGATATTTCGATGTTCAAAAATTTGTACCAATGCCTCCGCTGCCATTAGCGACGGATTTGAAGTTGACGGTGACGGTGCCTCCGCCTCCGCCTCCGCCCTGCGTCGACGTCGACATCTCTCAGCACCCAACCAGTAACTATTCGTCCCTCGAACCGATTCTTCCTGGAATGAGAAGACTAGAACTCTTAGAAAAAATTGGTTGGATAACTTTTTGGAAAAGTAAAATCAAAGATCGGAAAAAAGATAACTTGAAGATGACGTAGAAAAAGTTAAATATCTTTTTAGAAGAATGATGTCATTTGCGAAAAAATCCAGAAATGAAATAATGCAAAAAATTGAGAGAGCGAAAAGAGTGAACGCGAAAAATCGATTGATACACATGAAATGCGTCTGCTGCGAGAACTGGCGGAAAATGGAATTACAGCGAGAGGAGATAGACAATGGGAAAGTGAGAGTGAAGAGAGAAAGAGAGACAGAAAAAGAGGGAGAATGATAAAGAGATTGGAAAGATAAAGAATTAGACGAGATGTCGTCATCGAGCATGGATACTCAAAACAAGAAAATAAAAATAATCCCCTTTCTCTATTTTCCCAGTACTATTTCCCCTATGACTAATTAGTATCGCGCTTTTACGAAACCGAAAATCAATATTTCATTTTGACAAAGACAGAATTTTTAATCTCTAACCAACGACGAATAGGGGCTAAAATAGGCTGGTATGAGGCGTTGAATTTTAGAGAAGGTAATAAAATCGATTGTATGTCTATTCATGAGGCCACACCCAAGTTCGTCTAAAACTTGCGAAATCTTCTTTTTCATGAAACTTTGCAAAATTCGAAGATCTAAAGATATACCGGGGGAAGGGCTGAAAGACGCCCGCATATCTCATGTCAAAATGACGTAAAGCCTTACTCGATTTCAGGATCTCAAAACAGAGAGTTCAAAAGCATGGGAATTTCTTCAGATAGAAATTGTCATTCTCTGAAATTACTCATTTCGGTTTCAAATGAAAGAAACCTTGAATCGAAAGAAATTTTTCTGAAAAATTTAGAAACTCAGCAATTCTATAGGAAATTCGGTCTTGGAGTTTGTGCGTAGTAAGTGAAGGGGGCAAATGAATAATGAAGAATAAAAGACTTGGAAAAGAGGAGAGAGAGAGAGAGAGAGAGAGAGAGACGCAATCCCGTCTGGCATACGCGCGGGGAGCACTGCCAACCCTATGAAAGGGCAAGTGGCACACAGAGAGCTTCACTTACTTGCAAAGGGAGAGAGAGAAAGCGATCGATAAGAAAAAGTGGGGAAAAGAGGCAGAGAAAAGTGAAATAATATGAGGAAAAGAGAGAATGAGAAAAAACGCCTAGAGCAAAGGAGAATCCGCTTGAAAGAAACGCTCGCGCGTTTGATGTTTTAGCGAAAACCCTTCCTTCTTCTTTCCCAAAAAGGAAAAAAAAGAAAGGAAAAGCCCTCCTTTCTGTCAGTCTAAGCTTCACTTTATCTATCCTTCGTTCTCTCAATTTCCTAGGCTATCTCCTTTCTTTTCATTCCTCGAAAAAACGTTATCTTTCTCCGCTTTCCCTCAAGCAATTTGGCAGAAACAAGGCCCAACGAAATTCATTTTCAGCGTCCCAAATCAGAACCAAATCTACCTTCTGGGGGATCAATTCGTTTCTTCTGCGTTCAAAATTCGATGATCAAAGCATGGATATAAATCGGATATAACGCTGGCTGAAAACAAAGTTTTTGCGTGAAAGAAATAGCTGGGAAATAGAGATAAAAATGAGGGGAATTTAGAGAAAAAAATAAAGAAGCAGCATGAGAAATAGTCATAAAAATAGGAGGGCCGAGAAAAAGAAATAGCGGACCTCCAGACTCATGAATTCCCCCTATAACAATAGCCCCGAGCGCTACGGCCCATGAAAATATGGATCGCCAGCCTCATTCTGCAGAATTTTTCATGAGAAGAAGAGGGAAGTTTCCCAAAAATGGTCAGGAAAAACTTGCCTCTAAGCGACCGACTCTTTTCCCGGACGAATCTGAATTGCGTGTGTAGAAGGACTAAATCCGCATTCAGATTTGAGAATCCTAAAAATCGAGAGATTCAAATTTATGTCGAAAAATTTGAAGATATCTTATTGAAGAGAACAAATTTTTGATATTCCTGAAAAATAAATCAGAAAATTTTTATTCAACTGCTTGAAATTCATAAAACTGCTAAGCGATATGACAAGATCACGATATGGGATTAGATCTGAGTATGGGAGAGTAAGTAAAAGTGGAAGTTTCTACAAAAATCGTAAAAATACACGTTCTCTTTGGGAAGAGAGGCCAAAATGACAACAAAACAAGTGATTAGGCACAACAGACGTCAAATGGAATTAAAGCTCGCCGTAAAATCTTAAGGAATGAAAAGGCTTTGGTAGAAAACCGTAAGAAAAATACTCTACAAAATACGAAAAATGAAAATTAGAAGTTAGAAGAAGAAAAATTGACTTCTTTTCAAAAATTAATAATGGGCGGGATCTATATTTGACCCCTGCAAGGATATCGCATATTCTTTTAAAGAGATCAATTTTTCAATGAAATAAGAAAAACTACTAATTGGACCTACAACATCGCTTCTTTCGAACAGGAATACTTGAGTTTTCGAGAGAAATCGTCGATCCTGGTCTTGAGCCCTTTGAAGGCGTCTGGAGAATGATTTGTTCGGCAGCAGCCCGTATCGTCTCTGCTATGCCGTGATCGCGAAGAGCGCTAGTTTCGAAGAAAAGCTGAAAATTTATCGATTTTTCCAGAAGTTACTTATTTTTGCAGAAATTATTCTTCTTTTTCCAATAATATTTCAGATTTCTCTCAAAAACATTCGACTTTTTGTCAGAAAATAGTTATTTTTCATTAAATGATATTGCAATTTTCAAAAACTCACCGCATTATGTTGACTAGCGAATTGCTGTCCTTCTTCCAGCGTGACCTCCCTGTTCTTCGCTAGATCTATCTTATTTCCGATCACGATCAATATCAGGTTCTTATCCATTCTATCGGAATTTCGGTGCAATTCTAAAATCTTTTAAATTAAAAAAATGAAACTAAAATTCAACCTTCAATCCACCATTTCAGCTGGTGAAAAGTCCGTCTTACTGTGATATCATAAACGAGAAAAGCCACTGCAGCTCCTCTCAAATACATAGGCACCTGGTAGTTAAATCGATAATTGCCCTAGTTATCGGTAATGTTAACTACCATAGCTCTGAACCGCTCTTGGCCAGCGGTATCCCACATTTGCAATTCGACAACGTCAGAGGCTATTCCTCTAAATTTTAAAATCAATATAAAAGATATAGAAAAACTGAAAGGAATATTTTTCTGATAAAAATGATGTATACCGTGAAAATTAAATGAACAAAAAGCTCGTGAATTTTTATTTCACACAGCCTAATGGGCCTTATCCTTTAGAAGCGCCCTGCATTTAGCTAAACCGCTTAGAAAAAAATAAAATCTTTATTGTCTCTCGCTTTTCCTTATTTTCTTATCACTTCGTTATTCTCAAAGGTAAGGCTTGCAAAACCGTGTTTAGTGATATTTCGTGAAGAATTTACGAGGAAAACTCCGACTTACACAGTAGCGACAATGAAGTTTGCACCCAAGGTTTCTGAATGAGCGAAATCAAACCCTCGTCCGTCGTGGCGCAAAATGATCGACGTTTTTCCAACTCCAGATTCGCCCAGGAAAATTGCCTTCTTTCGAATTCTCATTTCTGAAGATTCAAAAATTTAAAAGTTCTAAAAATAACAAAAAATTTCGATAGCCAAAGCTGGACTTCACCACAGAATTGCACAACACAAGCAAATTTCCTTTTCATCTCATAAAATCTTCATAAATCATCTCGAAAACTGTACAATAAAATATGACAAAATTTCAACCTAATACTGGCCAAAATCATGAAAAATGTTAGGAATTTCGAAAAAGAAATGTAAGTAAATATTGATTTGACAAGATATCGGAAGATTTATAATGAAGATTAGAAGAAAATATTGCAAAGGCAATGTTTTCGTACAACAAGGGAAAAATAATAGATTAGTGAATGAAAGATTAGCCCGCTTAGTATCTGAGTTAACTGCGACACTTCTTTTGAAAATCATAAATGAAAATGGAAAATCGAAAGACCTAGTCTTCTAAATTTGAGACAAAAATGATTAAAAAACGGCTCAAAAATCACCAATCGTGAAAATAAGCTTCAATGTTAAATTTAAGTTGAGTTGTCATTAAAACTTAGCATTGTAGCAGATTTTCCGAATGGCTAATTTTTTAGTATTTCTCGGTAAAAATAAAAATTTTAACTACACCGGCATGAGAATATTCTGCAAGATATACAAATTTGAAATGAAAAGAATAAGGACAAATAAATGTCTAATTTCTATGAAAATCATGAATATCGTTGGGGTTCATTCTCAAAAAGACAACAAAATTCAGAAATTTCGAAGATGAGCCCCATTTTATAAATTGGGAATTTTTAAAAAATCGATGAAAATCAAAAGGTCTGTTTTCTTGTGCTGGAGATTGTGATTCGCACAAGTTAAACACGATTTTGAAGGAGAAGAAATATAGTGAAAGTTGTGAATCATTTTAGAATTTAGAACCATTGCAAATCTTAACATCAGACTGAATGATGAATGTTTCAAAATTTAAAACACCGTAAATCTAAAATTGAAGTCCATCTTTAAATGAAATCGAAAATAGAAGACCAGAGACTTCTATTTTAGGTTTTACGATAGAAAATGTACAATTTTTATGTGTAGTGATTGGGATTGGCCCGCCTCGAGTTGACTGCGTTTTGCTTCTGTTCTTCGTCGAAATCTGGCGAGAAGGGGTCGGGCTCGTAAACTGAAAGAAAATCAATAATTTATTGATTTTTAAAAAAAAATTTTAAAGAAATTTAGATAGGTTTACAGTGGTGACATAGGTAAATTCCATTTTAAAGTGAAACGATAGAGTTACGATAGTTTTACTCCACGAACTTTCATTATTTTTGAATTATTTTTATTTATTATTTTTGGTGACTCTGGGCACAGACTCTAGTGAAAAATGAGTTCATTTCGCGATACAGTTGAACCTCGAATTAGTATTTTGATCTATTGTAAAATCGCTTACTACTTTTAAAATAATTGATTTGTTTGTTGAAAGTAGATGATCTTTAGAATAAGGTAAGGGCGACTTTACAATAGAACTCAATTTTTGACCCTCCTCCAAAACCCAAAGAACATAGCGTTATTTTTAAAATTGTTTTAAAATATTATCATTCTCAAAACTTGCAAATTTTCATTCAGCCCATTCTCTTGTCATTGTCATTGTCATTTTCATGCCCATTCAAAACCTCAGCCATCTTGCAAAACTCCATTCACCCAATCCACCAATAACCACGTGCTTTTGAACTTCATCATTTTACTACCTCGTGACTATTTTGATTATAAAAAAGAAATTTCAAAATTCTTTCCTCACGTAATTTCACAGCATCATTATATTATAGAAAAGCCTTTTTCTACTTAAAAAAAGTAATGTTAAATTTTAGTTATAGGGAGCAGTATTTGCGAGAGAACTGAACTAAAAATCTTTTTAAAAGATAGTCAATTGGCAGCAAAACAACTTATTTGTGATTATTAAAAACTTAAAATAAAGAAAAAACTAAACTTCACCTTACAAAAATCGGCAACACTCCACCATAAAATACCAAGGTCATAGTCAAAAAGCATGCTAATAGAGAGAATAAAATACATAGACGAAGTGCGTGGGCGGGAGCGGATATTACCAGAGGATTATGGTAGGACGACAATTTGAGGTAGACGACAATTCGGTGTATTTGAATGTGTGCATTGCAGGCTACGACGGACACAAATCGGGTTCAATTGTACTGCACTTAAACGAGTGTGGCTGCAAGTACTTTCTCTCAAAATAAGTACATTTCTCCCAAAATGTTAAAATGAGCTTTTCTCCGAAAAAAGTTATTAGATCATCTAATAAGTCTCTTGATCTTTAACAATTCAATACACTTTCGATGACTTTAATTAGAACAAGTGATTAAAAATGTATGCTAAATATTTGGCATTGAAAAATTATTGTATGGCAACATATTATCTTTCATTTTGTTGGAAAAGGTACCATTTTTGGAAGAACTATACTCACTCTTGAGAGGAAAGTACTGCACTTACACCGTTCTCTTGCTTGTTCATGGCTTGCCTGAGAACCCTTTCTTGTTTTTGTTGGAGGCTGATTTTGAATTGTTCGGTTGAGCATAGAGAAGGGGGGTCGTACTTGGATTTCCTCCTGATGTTGAGGCGCCTGAGCCGGAGGATGGACCTGCCATTTCGTCCAGAGTAGCGTATTCATCTGGAAACAAAGCAGGTTGCGATACTTTAGTAATTAAAATTAACCGTATTTAGTGGTTTGAGCATAGAAACTTAAAAGAAAAAAGAATATTCATTATAGAAGCGCTTTTAGCTTACCCTATGTTATGCTAATTTTCGAGTTGGAGGCGATTTGTACTACAAAGGGGACGATTTCTATCAAAAGAATATAAGCGAAGACTCCAGAATTCTATGATTTCGGCACAAATCGCCTCAACCCATAGTTTCGAGTAATGACAACGTATTTTTTTTCGAAATATTTATTTCAATTTTCTCCAGTAATCTAGGACTCACTCATTGTCCTGTCCTTATGCGTCCTGCCTCGTATCTTCTTCTGCTCCATTTCCTCTTCCTCTTCAGTAAACAGGGCGTGCGGCTCTATCGTCGATTGCCGTTCGTTGTTGTACAGGGGATTGTTGAACTCGTTCCTGTCTTCAGGCACGGAGTGGAAACTGAAAATTCGAATTTTTATTTTTAAAAAATAAAGAAAAATCTAAAAATAACAAAAATCCTACACAACAGTGGGCAAATCCGGGTTCTTCTCCTTGTGGTATTTCCTCCTGTAGACGAGCATGAAGCCGAGCAGCGTAGCGAAGAGAATGAAGGCCAAAATGACTGCCAGAATGAACAGGCCGTTGTGACTTTCAGCTCCTTCGAGCTTTTCGAATGTTTCTTCTGAAAATTCATTCATTACAAAATTTAATTCAAAATGACATTGTTTGAATCACTACTGCTTTACTGAAAAACCCTTATAAAACTGGTTTTAAATAAATTGCGTAATCTATCATTTTTATGGTTTCTTTTAAAAATTGCAATTTGAGTAAATAACGTTTTCCTTATTGAGCATTTGTTTATGAAACAGTAATTAAAGTAAATATCGTTGTTCTCTCCAATCTAAAAAGATCTCACTTGCGGCTCCACAAAGTAGCTGATCCGTGTGGCAACATCCGATGGCGGCGTCGCACTCGTACCCCTCTCCGCAATCCCCGCAGGACCTTCCGCACCTCAAGCCAAACATGCCTTCCGGACAAAGGACATGACAGAACTCTCCAGTGAAGCCTGCAAATCAACAATTCAAATCTCGCTATTTTTCAACTAGTTCTAAAAATTAGCACAAATTAGTTCAACAACTTTGACCCATTGTGGAGAAGAAATATTGCAAAAGAAATAGTGAAGCAATCCTTTGGATATTTCCCATATATGAAATCTTTTGAAAAATTAGATGTTTAAACGAACTCACCAGGATGGCACTGGCATTGTCCGGTCACATCGTGGCATGTAGCAGTAGTTGTCCCCTTGCACTTGCACTTCTGAATGCAATCAGGTCCAAAGTAGCCGTCCTCACACGCTTTATCACAACGATCTCCTTGCCAACCTGAAAGAAGAAGAAGATGGTGATAATTAGGGTAATTAACTCGATGGCTGAAGTTAATTAAAGTAATTGCCGCTAACTATACCTGCGGGACACGAGCATTCACCAGTGTATGGGTTGCACTTCTTGTACACAGAATTGCAGGAGCACATCTTCTTGCAGCCTTGACCCCAGGTGCCTTCGGAACAGGCTGTAAAAAGATAGTTGGGTAATTAACAATTTAATTAGGATAATTACCCCGATTGCATGTCGATCCTTCAAAACCAGCGGAACATAAGCACGATCCGTCCACGTGATTGCAGACACCACCGTTCTCGCATTTCGGACAGGTGTAAGCGCAGTCCACTCCCCACTTGTTCTCTTCGCATTCTGTAAATTCAAGTATTTTAGGAAAAATACGAAGAATTCTTAACACTTATTATAAAGAAGAAACATATCTTCAGTAACTTACTTTCTTCGCAATTTTCCCCTTTGTACCCAGGCTCGCAAGAAAGGCATTTGCCGGTTTTCGGATCGCAGTTCTGTTTCTCGCCACATTCACACTTCTCCTTGCAGCTTTTTCCGTAGAAGTTCTTAGGACAATTCTGCTCGCACTGGTCACCGAACCTGGAACGATCAAAGTTTTGGAAAATAATTTTAAAAATTGACAAATCGAAGAAAACTAATTTTTAATGGGCAAAGATACTCACTTTCCCTCTGGACATTCCAAACAGACTCCCGAAATAGGGTCACATTTGTTCTCCAGGCAATTCTGGCATTTATCCTCGCATCCGAATCCGTAGAATCCCTGCTCGCAGTCATTTTCGCATCTGAAAATTGATTTATCCTTCAAATAAAACGGATATTTTATGAAAGAAGTGGAAAAAAATTACCTCGTTCCTCGCTTTCCTTTCGAGCAGACGCATTGTCCTGTCTTCTGATCGCACCAATTTCCGTTACAATCACAGTCCAACTGGCACGAGTCGCCGTATTTGCCTGCGGAACACTGACTTGAACAGTCGGCTCCTAAAAATTCGTAATTTAAAAGCGTACTCAAAAACAAAAGTTATCTTGAAAAAATCTCAATTTCAAAGATGGACAAGAAAATATATGATTTAAAAAAAAATAAATATTCCTAATTTTCACATGAGAAAAAATTACCTTGGTATCCTCGATGGCACTCGCACTCCCCGGTGAACCGGTCGGCCGTTCCGTAGTTCTTGCATTTCGCGTGCAGTTTGCAATCCGGACCGTAATTTCCTTCTGGGCATTTGAGATCGCATTTTGTGCCGGTCCAACCTAAAGGAAAACGCAATAATAAACAATTCTTTTCACAACACAGCGTAATTCGGAATTGAAATTTCAGAATCGAAGTTTAGACCAACTTTCTTTTTTCCCGAATAAAAGATTACCGTACCATTTTTGCAGAGGCATTTTCCAGTGACCGAGTCACATCCAGCACCGTTTTTACAATCACAGGGAGCGCAGTTTATTCCATGAGTATTCGCTGGACAGGGTAGGTTGCATTGAGGGCCGGTGAAGCCTGAAATTTTTATCTTTTAAAATATATATATATTTTTTTATTTTTAATTTTCCAACCTTCCGGACATTTGCACATTCCATTGACCTTATTGCACGAGCCTCCATTGCAGTTGCAGGTGAACGCGCAATTTTGTCCGAATCTCCCCTCGTCGCACTGTTCATTGCAACTGAATTTCACATCCAACGTCTCTATTTCAAGCTACGCAATTGTAAAATCCTTACTTTGCCCCTTTCCATCCTGAGAAACAAATGCACTGACCGGTTTCGGCGTGGCACTCGCTCGTCGTGGAATTGAAGTTGCACTTGCATTCCGAAGCACAGTTTCGTCCTCAAAACGAATATTCTCATTATGAAGGTAATAAAAAGAATATTTTAAGCAACTTTGGAAGTAAAATAGGTCTTTATCGGCAACTTGAAAATGTAGCAACATAATAAAGAAATAGCATGCAAACTGGTAAGTTTTTTTCCTTGTCCATGTCTTATTCAGTACACTACTTTGCCATGTTGCGACATTTCCAAATCGTCGATTTTATTTTGTTCCCAAGGTTGCAAATTTAGACCCAAATCCCAAATAAAACCTGATAGTTTCAAATTTGCAACCCTGTTTGTCCCAAAGTAAAAAAGATTACCGTAGTAAAATTTGGAGCATCTCTGTTCGCACTGATCCCCCGAAAAGCCTGGCTTGCACCTGCAGACACCGGAATTTGGGGCGCAACTGAAGATAAACATATTTCTCCTTGAAAAATATGATAAAATGTTGAACCTCTCGGTATTTTCCATAACGCAGGAACAGGTCTTGCTGCAATCGGCACCGTACGTATCTGGTGAGCAAACTCGGTCGGAGCAATTCGAGCCTCGATAGCCCTTCTCACATATGCAGTCACCAGTCACCGGATCGCAGGAAGCGTTTGAATCGGGATCGAGAATGCCCGAGCACGAATCGCAATTATTTTGGCACTGAAAGTTTAAAAATAGAGAGGAAAAACCCTCGAATAGATAATAGGAAATTTAACCTGAAAGAAGGTAATGGAGTTTTCTTCCACTTTTTATGCAAAAACTAAGAAAAAGCTAGAGAATAAACTATCTTCGGGAAGAAGATGGTTTTTCCTAGAAAATAAAATTTTTAAAATCCTCACCTGCGCTCCGTATCGCCCTTTCGGACACCCGACGTCGCACTTGTCTCCGGTCCAACCGACGCAGAGGCACTTGCCGGTCTTCGAGTCACAGGGCTGGTGATTGAAGCACTCGCACTTCTTGGCGCAGTTTGGACCGTACGTGCTATTGGAGCATGGAATTTCGCAGAGTGGACCCTGAAATTAAAAAAAAAATGAAAATGAAAAATCATTTTAAATTGTCTTTAAAAAGATGAAAACTCTTTGAAAAATTCGTGCAAAAAATAAGGCAAAATATCAGATCTAAGCGGACTTTCAGCCAAGAGGTTCGAAATTCTATTTTCTTACAAAATTACCTCAAATCCAGCAGGGCAAAGACATTTGCCGTTCTTGTGGTCGCAAGTCGCTCCATTCTGACAATTTTCGCACTCAAACTGACAGTCCTTGCCGTAATGACCCTGAATTTTTGTATCTTCAAAAATAATGACGAAAACCCGAACCTCATCGCATTTCCTGAGGCAGAATTCGCCCGCGAAGCCATCCGTACACTGGCACTTGCCTTCTTTGTCGCATTTACCGCCGTTTTGACACAGACATTTTTCGGTACCTGAAAGTTTTAAATGAAAAATAAAGTCGCGAAAAACTATTACAATTTGCTCCCCACATATCGCTCGGACAAGCCTCTTCGCAGCGCTTGCCTCGGAATCCTGAAAAAGGCAAATAGAAAATCAGTTTAAAATGAAAGAAAATAATATGCTGATTAGTCTTTTTCATTCTTTAAGAAAAGAATAGTATTCAATTCCAAACTGAACGAAATTTCCGAGTATCAAAAGAATAGTTTTAAAAATACCCGAAGTGCAGATGCAGTATCCAGATTCCGGGTCGCAATTGGCACCGTTTTCGCAATCGCATTTCCTCTGGCAGGAAGGGCCCCAGTTTCCAGGAGAACAGGTCGCGGCACAATTTTTTCCGCCGTACCCAGCGTCGCATAAACACTCGTTCGGTGCGATGCATTTCCCTTTCTTGCAGGGAGGATCACAATCAGCTGAAAACAAGAAAAGTAATCGAAAAATTCATAATGAAGAGTTCTGAGCAAGTTTTTCGAGATTTGGTGGAAAATAAAGCAACCTGGGCAATTCGATATCTCGTTACTCAGGAAATGATATTTGGAAAATATCTCTCGTCACCTTGCCCTATGCCCTTAATCATGGGTAATGAAAGAACGAAGTTACGAGTGATCAAAATTGTCAAAAATAAGCTTAAGATAAAGTTATCGTCAGATGTAGTGGACTGAAATTAGAATCTTGAAAGTCGAAATCGGAATGCCGACCAGTCATGATTTGCATAAAATCAACATGTGTTAGTGTCATTTTTCTCTTAAACCCAATCAACAGATTAGACTTTTGAAAAGCTAGCAGATAAAAGATAAATCCCAATTAATCCTCTTACGTGCGCAGAGATTATCCTTGGTCTGATAATATCCTTTGCAGCACTGTTTCACGAACACTTCCTTCTGAATCTTCTTCCGCTCATAATGGACTTTCGTGCCCGTTCTGAATCTTTTAATAATTATTTTTATTTACTTATTTTTTACTTTTCGGTTTGGCACTGGAAGAGTTTGGAGGGATCGAGACAACTTTCTCGCTGAATGATCGTCACTGGCACAGAGACTTTCTCGATTTTGTAATCGTCTTTGCTAAAATAATTTTGTTTCTTTTATTTTCAATGATTTCAAATATTGAAGAAAAAACTTAAAAAAGAAAGACTTGTTTTGTTCTTCAGAAAAGACGTTATCTTTCTTTTAATTTGTCCGAAGAATCTCAAAGCAGATTAAAAATCAGGAAAACTTTTTATGTTGCTGCTAAAAATTTTTCGGTGAAGAAAGTAACTTTTTACTAATCTATTATATGAATCAGGAATTTAAAAAAATCTTAAGAAAGCTGGCTTACTAAGTTTTGACAGTGCACACATTTTCGCCTTTTGGTTCATCGTCTGCTGCGCTGGCCAGAGCAACCAAGGAGAATGAAGCGACGAAATAAAACCCGAGTCCGATCCCGAGGCGATTACGGTACCTCATCTGTAAAAATTTTTAAATTCCAAATGTCAAAAAGTCGAAGATAAAGTAAAACGAATGAAAAGGCCAACGAATAGAATCTAAAATCGACGCTTCTGAAAGTCTTATCAATTTCGAATCCTAACAAAGTATCATTATCCTCGTCGTTCAGGTCAAAATAAAGATATCAAAACATTGCTAACATTTAGAAGTGGACCACTTACAGAGAAATCAATTTACGAGTTTTTATCGAGGATATAAATATCCCCCGATAAGATTAAGCGAAAAACGACAGATCATAATTCAAAGAGTGATTGATACGAATACAGGAAGAATGTTGGAGGAACGATTGCAGCACTGTGCACATATGTCTCTCAAATACCTCCCATTCTCACCATTCCCTTCCTTATTCTCTCGATCAGTTTTGTTGGACATGTTGGGGGAAAGGGTCAGTTTGTTTACATTACGCACTAACAATGCAGATGAAAAACTCTTCAAGATTTTCGCTATCTAGTAGCACGCAATAGGGAAATCTTATTAGGGGAAATTGATTTTTGGCAAAATATAAAAAAGGAAAAAAGAAAAACAAACTGAAGAAATCTTAAGTAAAAGTCAATTTTTATCAAAATATCAAGGGGATAAGATGTTTGTTCACAAAATTTAATAGAAAAGATTGACTTTTCTGACAAACTCTTACAATTATAAAAAGAAAAAATGTTCTCTGAACAAAACCCAAAAGAAAAGATTGAAACTTCCAGCAAATCTTAAGGAAAATAATAGGGTTTTTGCCAAAATTAATTACAACCCCGTAACCCACAAAGCCATTAGTCAACGCTCTTCCGCTCACCTATTTCACCATGTCTATTTTCACCTGCTTTCAATCGATCGATATTTCGTCCTCTTTCACGCTAGAGGCGTTCTCTTCCCATTTTATAGAAGAAAAGGAAAAGACGTCGAAGGAAAGATTTGTTGGTATTTTAAAGTTTTGAGATTTTTCGATAACTCTTCGAAGAAAAATCGGAAAATAAATTGTTTTGAATAAGCTGAGGAGTGATAATGATAGATGAAGAGACGAAAAGATTAATAATTTAGCGACACACTACTGAAAATTCAATGCGATGATTCATAAGGAAGAGAAGATCAAGAGAAAACGAGATAGAGAAAGAAAAAGACGAGAATGGGTCAGAAGAGTGAAAATATAATAATGAAATTTGGGAAAAGAAGCAGAAACATGTCGAAACAGCATAAAGGAGAAAGAGTAAAATCGTCTCGAAGAGTGAAAAAAGAAGAAAAGATGTTTTGAGCAGAAATTGTTGAAATTTGAAATCGAAATGTAATGAATGTCGTTTAGGCCCTTGTGAATTCAAGATTCTCAAAGAAAATAAGAGAACTTGCCAATTTGTTCATTTTGTCAAAACGTGACAAATATATTATTGTGTAAAGGAAAGGGAGATAGGAAATGAAATGAGTTAGCACGGGTTTAAAGTAGCCTCAATTATCGTATCGAATTGTTGCTAGGACGTGGGAACAAGACCTAAGGCTTATTATTTCGACAAATCATCTCAAATTACTAGGTTTAGATGAGCAATATGTAATCCTGGGTAATTACCGATTGGGTAATCGAGAATCGCTCGACCTATTGAATATGTAAATCTCGGGGAATAATAAAGGAGCGCCAGAAATCTTAGCCTTTCTCGCCTCGGTGCGCCTTTGATTTGATGGAATCGATAAGACAGGCGCCAGGGTCGATGACCTCTCGCGGTTATTTGCAGCAACAAATCCGCCTAGAGTCAAGGTTGTTCCCCTAGCAAATATACCGGTAAACGATAATGAATGATGATAGGATATGGATTACTAGCGGATAAATGAAAGCAAATATGACCATTTGCCTTCATATTTATGAAGCAATCGTCACTGTGTGCATTGCGAGTTTCAAAAATTGATCGCCAATATTTGCGCGACTATATTTGAGATCAAAAAACGATAAAATGCGCGAAATAGAATCGAGAAACGAACGGCATTTTTCACCGATTTTTAAACTGTCCAAGTTCCTGTAAAACTATGCGCAATGATGAACAACTCAGTTAGAAAAGGAGTGAGAATTCGAAAATGAAAAAGTCCCACGGAAGAGAATTGAGAGAAAGAGACAACCACAAATGATTCATCAGCGAGTTGTTAAAAATTGATAGATTCATTTCATTTTAACCAGGGAAATATAGATTTTGAAATTTACCAGATTCTCAATTAATCTAATTAAGTTAATCAACTCGTGAAATCGATATCTTCTGACGTGTTACTTGACTTACTGAAAATGGGTGTGGTAAATTACCTATTCTTCAGCATTAAATAGGGCAGAAATGCAGAGGAAGAACTTGAAATGCCTGGTTCCAAGGAACAGTAAATCATGATGAAAGAGCATGAAACAAGACACTTATTGATAGAGTTGTTTATCAGTGATAAGTCGAAAAAAACGGAAGAGACACTCAAAAAGTGAAGCATCTTCTGATGTGTGTGTGTGTGTATTTTTGTATGGCCGAAATCGTAACTGCCGCTTAGTCATCACAACATTTCAACATCCAATTTATAATGAAGTGATAATTTCGAACAGATTATGCATGCTGTGTTTACATCACTGCCAAAATTGGGGATCGCAGAGAATTTTTTGAAATTCAAATATTTTCCCGTGCGAAAAGCTGCAGTGTGCGCAAAAAGTTTGGACCACTTTTTCCCATTTAAAAATGAAGCTGTAAAAATCTTCAGTCCAGAGACAAATGAATAAAGTTAAGCAATTAGGTAGCATTGGTATTGGAGAAGACAATATTCAAATTTCTAAGAAACCTTAGTCACTTATTTTGGTGATGAATTTTGAAAAGATAGTCAAAAGCGGCAGACTTTTGCGTACCCTGTATATCTTACAGCACAACCAAATTACTCATTAGTCTGATAAAAAACCTTTGAAAATATAAAACCTCTACTGATCTTATCAGCCTGAAAGAAGTGAAAAGTAGATCGCATCCATAAATGTCTGTATCTCGATCTCGAGATCTTGTTTTCTACATACCGCAATATCGATTAACCCGCTTCGATCTACCTCAAAATCAATCTCCTCTACCTTTCTCTCTCGATTTCTCCCCGATTTGTTCAAATACAGAACACTTCCGTCTCTGAGCACCATTTCTTCTTCATCTTTCATCCATCCCTTCTCTCAGCGCTATTTCTTCTTTCTTCTACGTCATCCAAAACAGCATCGTCGTATGGTGACTATTTTAACGCGACGTGTATTAACTGTCGCGTTTTCTCCTTTTCAAAATTACCTAACGTTTTTGCCATTTCAGGTAATTCCTAACTAGGCGCTATGCGGCTACTAGCGCTCTACTTGCTAGTCCATTCGGTTTTTACCGAATCCGACTACTACAATATTTTGGGCGTCGACAAAGACGCAGATGACAGGACGATTCGAAGAGCGTTCAAGAAATTAGCCGTTCAGAAACATCCAGACAAGAATAAGGCAAAATCTAGCGTAAATTCGGAACAAGCCAAAATTTTCTAGGACAACCCAGACGCCCACTCCGAATTCTTGAAAATCAACCGAGCGTATGAGGTATTGAAAGATGAAGAGCTCAGGAAAAAGTACGATCAGGTATTTTTGAAAGTCACCTTTTTACCAGAAGAATTGGTATTTTAAGTACGGTGAGAAGGGTCTCGAAGACGGTTTTGACGGAGGCAACACGTACCAGAGTTGGCAGTTCTACAATGACAATTTCGGTATGTCAATCAAAAATTAGCATAAGCGACGATTCCACATGCTAATTTGATCCATTCAACGCAGTTTGATGGACAGCTTTCAATTTCTAGGCATTTACGATGAGGATCCCGAAATTGTGACATTGAACCGAGCCGATTTCCAACGGCTTGTCACCGATTCACCCCAGGATACATGGTTCATCAATTTCTACTCAACCTACTGTTCGCATTGCCATCAATTAGCTCCAACTGTAAGATAATTTTAAAAAAAACTATCGACTTTATAAAGCGATCGCCAAGCAAAGATCCAACATTGAAACACTGAAACTAAACTGTCAGAAGAAGCGATGTTATAGTATCTTTTTCTTGACAAATTCTTAATTTTTCTAGTGCCAGTCTTTTTTCACAAAATAATTGCTCATATAGTTTTATGAAGAAGAGATTCTTTTCTTCTATCCTATAACGTGCGATTGAACTTGCAGTGGCGCAAATTCGCCCGGGAAATAGAAGGAACTATCCGAATTGGAGCAGTGAACTGCGCAGAGGATGTCCATCTCTGTCAATCTCAGAGAGTCAATGCCTATCCATCACTCGTCTTCTATCCTACGGTAACTTAGCTGTAGTAGTGAATTTTGATTCGAGCATAAAATCCTAGGGCGAATTCTACCAAGGCCACCGAGAAGTCGAGTACCTCACTGACTTCGTCATGCAGAGATTGCAGTCGGAGGTATGAGTTGTAAGATTTTATGAAAGAATAATAAAAATTCTAGGTGCTTCATCTCGATCGAGGAAACATTGATTCGTTGAGCAAAGAATTTGAACCGTACAATAAACGAGCCTGGGTTATTGACTTTTGCGATGAAATGGAAGCCTGCATGTCAAGTATCAACAGGTGAGCACTGAATCTGGTTAGAGATGAAAGTTCTATTTCAATTCAAGTGTGAAATCTTCTCCGATTTGCTCGAAATCAGCATCTTCTTTCAAAAAGGAAAACATTTTCTATTTAGGAGAAAACTCGCTGCGATGTTGGACAAGCTAGCCAACGTCGGAACGATCGACTGCATCAGTCGGAAGAAGCTCTGCACAAGACTTGGTCACTCCGAAGGAGCCTATTACTATCCGGCAGGACAGATCGATGAAGAAAATGGAAGGGCATTGGAATCGCTCGATCCTCAAGAGATCGTCACGAAAGTTATTTCATTCCTACCCAATCTTGAAGCAGTTGAAGATAACGAACTCGAACAACTATTCGGTCCAGAAGAAGCTCGACAACCTACTGCAGTTTGGTTCGTGCCGAATGGAAAGGCAGCTGAGTCTCGACCGGAGTACAAGAAACTGCCAACGATGATCGACGATATTCGAATTGTCTATGCTGATTGCGCTGAGTTCACTGAGATTTGCGCTCAACATTTGGATGTCTCAAAGCTTCCACAATTCGTTGTGTTCAAGACGAGCGGTGGATATGAAATCGATTACGGTATGCATTTTCAGGTATTAAAAAATTAATCAAACATTTTAGTCAACAAGCCAGGACTCTACGATGTCGTTGCCTTCATCCGTGAAGCAGCCGTCTCTCCCTTACACGTACTGGATGATGTCGCTTACAATTCAGCGATCAACAGCGGCGAACTCTGGATTGTCGACTATTTTGCACCTGTAACAATTTCTTGAATTACTTCTTTTCCTGCAAAATACAACTTCTAGTGGTGTCCACCCTGTCTAAAACTAATTGGCGAATACCGTCGACTCCACGCTCACATCGCAGAGGACAGCAACATGGCTAATCTCAAGGTTGGCACCATCGATTGTCAGAAGTATGCACAAATCTGTTCGCACAACGGAGTTCAAAGGTACGATTCTCCTTTCATATAACTTTCAACGAGTCTTTTCTAGTTACCCGACAAGTATTCTGTATACTCCAGAAGGCAAGACCCACCGAATCGTCGGCTACCACCATCAGCATCAGATAATTGAATTCGTCGATGTAAGAATAATTCAACGAGATTTTCGTGATTGAAGACAAATCTAGAACGCCCTGAACCCATCTGTGCAAGAACTAAACGAAATCGATTTCGAGACGTACGTTTTGAACAAGAGAGACGATGAAACATGGATCGTTGATTTCTTCGCTCCGTGGTGTGGGCCTTGTCAACAAGTATGATCGAGGGTAGTTTATTTTCAACCCGCTTTTTCATTTAGCTGGCTCCTGAATACCAAAGAGCTGCTAGAAGTCTGAAGAACCACAAGGAGGACAAGATAATCATGGCTTCTGTCGATTGTCAAGCTCATCCACAACTCTGCCAGGTATGAATGAGACAGAAAGGAAATTCCAAATTTACTCACTTCTAGAGCCAAAAAGTCAACTCTTATCCAACGATTCGGTTATATCCTGCAAAGGGAGGCAAACAGAAACGATCAAACTCTTATGACTATCCAAATCACATGTGGAGAAACTCGGATTCAATTCAACGATGGGTCTTTGGACTTCTGCCCTCAAATGTTGTTACGCTCGGGAATGACTTCTGGACGACTGTAACCTAGTTTCAACGAATTAAAGATTGCATACTCTCGTTTCTAGGTCTTGGACTCTGATACACCATGGATGGTTGATTTCTTTGCACCATGGTGTGGACACTGTATCCAATTCGCTCCGACTTATGAGCGGCTAGCTAAGGTTCTCTAGCCTACAGAATAGTGTTTTCTTAATCGAGCTAATCTAGATTCTCGATGGTAAAGTGCAATTCGCCAAAGTCGACTGCGACCAATGGCCTGGCGTCTGTCAGGGAGCTCAGGTAATCTACTCGAGTCTAGAACATTTGCATATTTTATGATTTCAGGTACGGGCCTACCCAACTGTTCGACTTTATAAGGGAAGAAAGAACTACCAACGACAAGACGTCTGGGGACTAGCGATTCAAGCCCAGAACGCAGAAGTCATCGTTGAAATAGTCCAACAACAGTTTCCCGAGTTGTTCGTCGAGCACGACGAACTATAAATCGAATATCAGGGTTATTTATTTTCGAACTTTCTAATAATTCTAGGTCTCTTTCAATTGTTTATGATTTTCATGGAAATTTTTTTCAAGTTCATAAAACCCTCTTGCATTGCTGGACTCTCGAAACTGGTATCTATACATACTGAAGTTTTTTTCCTATTTAGAATTAGGATATTCCCTTCAAGCTTCTAAGATTCTATAAATTCTTTGTTGAAAATTCTCGATCTGCTGCCTTATTGAAGAAACTTCTCCAAGCATATTTCAGCTATCATCATTTCATTGTGATCTAATACTGGTGTGCCTTGTTTGCATTTGTTTGTTTGTTGAAGCGGAGCATAATTATGCACAAAATTTCATAATTGTCATAACTCATCATAATCATCACTTATTCACCCTAAGGGAGTTTTTTTTTTTTTTTTATGGAAAACTCATTGTTGCTTCTCGCAGCTTTAATTTATTGTAGTTGAAGTTGAATAAACGACTTATGTTTACCATGGCTTTAAACTTTTATCGGTTGTGTGACACTGACACTGATAAATTTCAATCTCTGGCATCGAAACTGGTCAATTCGGAAAATCTCGAAGCTTTGATCATCATGATCAAATTTCATTGCATCTTCTTCTGTGATTCGATATCAAATCAATCAATCAACCAATCGGAAAGCGCTAAGAAAATGGATGAATGGGAGATAAATGTGGGAAAGGAGGGGAATCAAAGCTTTGACAGATTTCCTTGCGTTGCACCTCCTCACTGAGAGAGAGCATACAATCTATTTTCCTTTACCCTCTCACTCGCCATAATCTTTCCATGTGTCTCATTCTCCGACTTGCTATTTCTTCCTCTAGAAATAGAGCATCATTGACGTGCCTTTAGCACACATACAAAAACGCCAGCGATTCGTAATAACGTTTTCGATTCTTTTTCGACATATCACTTTTCACATTTGTTTCCTCGGCTACTCGGAAATGTCACAATGTCGCAATAATGTAACCTGAAGAATTTGTGTTTAGGTTTAAGAGAAGCCTGAGAAAATCTCTTCTTTCTCACAAACTATTTTTAAATTTGTGACATTACGCGATTTTTAAAAGAATAAATTTCACTTCAGGAAATTTGCTACTATTCCACCCGTAGCGATTCCCTCCATTCCGTTCTTTTCCGTGTCCGTCGATCGGAATCACGGAGGAACGACGCCGACGCCGGCGACGATGCTCGATGAGCCATCGTGTGGCGAAAAGAAGAAATCCAAGGGAATCAAATTGTAAGCCTGACACTTTTCCAATTATCACCTCAAATTCTCAGGGTGTCTCGAAAATCCACCAAGAAAATCCTCGGAAAATGGAAAAAGTTGGAGAGTCAAGAGAAATCCGACGCGGAAGGGAATGATTCCGAGATTGAGGTAGGGAAATTCGACAATGTTTTTTTTTTCAAACAATGAGAATTTATAGAGAACTCCCTTTTGTGAGCGGGTATTTGGTTTGATACCGAGAGAAGCGGTCCAAGCCGACCCATCGCTGGATGGAATCCCCATGCCAGCGTTCTTTCGAACTTCGATAGATTTCATTGAATCTAACGGTATGACCAAGTTCTCATTTTCTTCAAAATATTGTATGTTTTTCAGCGCTTGATTTGGAAGGAATCTATCGAGTTTCGTCCCCGAAATCTCGATTGGATGAGTTAGAGAAGCGAGCGAACGAGGGCCAATCGCTACATTTCTTCGATGGTCATGAGCCTGCTGGTCTTATCAAACGGTAGTTCTACCGAGTTTTTCAATATATAGAATCAAAAGGAATTCTAATTCCGAACCTAGAAAAGAATCTTCAGAATTTTACTTTTCCAGAATAAAATTTCTTTTACAGGTTTCTTCGGCAATTGCCGCGTTGCCTGCTTACGGGTGAATTTGAATCCATAGTCGATGCTTGTCATTGTGATTGGAAGCATCCATGCAGGTTCTTTTCCAAAAATTTTCATTCAACCAGCAAAATTTACGAGTTCAGATGCGAAGTAGTCAATCTTATGAAGGAGAAGTTGAAAGCGCTTCCGAAAGAGGACTACTTTCTGCTTGGGTACACCATAATTCATGCTCAACATATCATTGATAAGGCACAAATATAATTTGCCAATTATATTCTCATTGAGCCTTGTCTAGGAATCCTCGAATAAAATGAGCGTCCACGCACTGGGTCTCCTGCTTCAAACCGTTCTGGAAATGTCCAGGAAGTTAGTCTGCTATTTGCTGGTCAACGCTGCTCCTGCCTCATTTTGTGAGAATCCTGATATTCCTGCTGATCAGAATAACTATCTATTCGATGGGATGAGGATCGTACCGTTAGTTTTTCTTTCCTTGCAATTTTAAATTTGAATTCTAAAATTCGATGCATTTATTATTCAATCGTTATTACAATTTCTACATGTAGGTACAACACATTGAGCAAGGGGTCAGCTTTTTGAAAACTGTCAAGTTTTAAATTGCGCAGCGCAACTTTTATGATAAAAAAAAAACTTGGAGAAGATAAAAATTGCGCCACTTCCAAAAGAATCCCAATTGGAATGAAACATTTTTCAACAAAACAATATGGCACTATGCGAAATTCGTAACTTACTGAGATACGATAGAATCTCGTAAATGAATAATTGAATTTGATTTGGACACTTTTGAAAATACAGATATAAGGCTAAAGATTAGCGATAGTCAAGAGATAACCGTTTTCTATATAAGATATTGAAAATTAGAGAAGCTCAGTGAATTTTATCGGAAGTTAGGATGCGGATGCCGATTATTATGTCGTTGATTGTGGTGATTATTCAGTTCGATTTCGACCATACCATCGTCAACTTTGATATTTTTTCGAGATTTCCCGTTGCCTTGTGGATGACCCGGCTTTCCATGTCCCGCTTCTGAATCCTCCACACCGCGTTTACGCTTCTAAATTAAAAAAAAGCCAAATCTTTCGACAAAATTTAATCTTACCAAGATAAACAATACAACTGCAGCAATAACAATGAGCGATACAAGCGCAATAACTCCAATTGTGATGGGTAGAACGTAAGGTGCTGAAAATAGGATTTTCTGGGAATTCGAAAATTTGCCTCCCACATTGCCCCTCGTCCAGACTCGTATCATCGGTTCCATTGAGATCGTATACTTTCCTCTTTGGTTCCTCTTTGAACAGCGAATCGTTCGTCTTTGCGCCAACGTTGAGATCGGGAATTTTGAATTGTGTAGTGGTTCCAGATTCAATCTCTGGAGGCGGCTTCTCGGTAGTTGGTGGTACGGTGGTAGTGTCAGAATCGGGATCATATTCCTATAGAAAAATTGATCTCAATAAAATTTAGGAACGTTTAAAATATGTTTGAGACTCGATATCTAAAAATTTTGAAATCCCCAACTTTCATAAAAAAAAATTTCAATCAAATTACCGACCTCCAAAGTCGAGGTATCAAGTTCCATAAGAAGTTTTCCATGCAACTTATAGGGTCTATCACAGGTCGTAGCGTTGGCATTCGAGAATAGGAATTCTTTCTTTTCATTGGCAGCGGTTTTATGTCGTTGTTCAACAGCGGAGATAACTAGATTTTCGAATTTCTTTTAAAATATTTTGACGAACTTACAATTAGTCAGTTCTGAGTCACATTGGAATGGATTCTCCGAGGTGTCCAATTCTTCCAACAATGGCAAATCATTCAGAACCTAAACTTTCTTCTGTCTTTCCATTAAAATTTCTTATGAGTTACCGTATTCGGCAAGTTCGTGATTTTATTCTTCATGATCTTCAACGATTTCAATGTATCCTTTTGATTCTCGAAAGCGTTCGGCTCGACTTTCGATACATTGCAATGAGAAACTTCAAGGCTCTAGGATTATTTAGTTTTTTCTCATTAAAAATTCGCAACTTTCAAATTTTCAGAATACTCGAATTATTTACTCTAAAACTTTATGCAGAAATAAAACTGACTTCGAGTTTTTTGTATTCCTTGAATAAGTCGGAGTTTAGTGAAGTTAATCCGCATTCGCTCAAAGTCAGAGTGGTCAAATTCCCAGCGCCAGTATTGTTCATCTAAAAACATCCTTTGACTTTGAAGTGGAAATAGAATCCTTGCAAAAAATCTATTTAAAAAATTGATGCTTACGGAAACCACTGGATTATGCCTGAGGTTGAGAGTTTTGAGCGTAGGTCCGATCGATTTGAAGGCACCCTCTAAAATATCATAGCTAAATAGTCATTCTCTGTAACTCGAAAGTAACCATATCTTTACACATCAAGACAAAATAACAATTTTTTCTCAAGGCTATTTCATAATCTTAGCTTTTTCATATCACTTTGTTAAAAAGTTGCGTTTTTTCCGGGTCTCTATAGTTTTTTTTTAAATCTTACCTGGGACTTGCTTGATTTCGTTCCATCCGATGTCCAATTCCTCGACGGACTTCAGCCCTTCCCAAAGTCCATCATTTATGTCACTACAATTAGATTACCATCGAGTCATTGAGTCATTTTAAGTTGTTTTCATTATATTGCCCCCTGTCATTTTTCTAGTTTCCTGTTCAACTTTTTCAAGTATCATTCGCGCGCACATAAATTGCGGCTATTTTCCTATTCTTCCACTGTCAAAAGGCGAATTTGTAATAGAAAAAGTTGGAAAATAGCTGAGAGAATAGGCTTTTTGAGTAATTCACCTAGTTCATCGGTCATCTTTTTGTCAAGTTCACCGAAACTGAATTTTGGCAATATGCCACTTTTTATAAGATAAATGATAGGGTAAGTCGAGAAATAGTAAGAATTTCTAAAACTTCAATTCAATTAGCTAATCGTTCTAACGCCAAATATATTCTAGTCTAAAGTCTATAAATAGAGAACTTGATGATGAAATTATGGATGAGTTTCACAAATGAATTAACGATGAGCAGGGTGAACTCTTCAAAAAAATCTCCTAATTCTATTCTAGAATTCTTTATAAACTTTAACCATGGATCAGCGATGAAATTTAGAAGAAAAAGCTCATAGTCAGCCTATGAATTAGAAAGGAATTGCTTACTGAATGTAGTTTCCAGCGATGGACAGCTTTTTCAGTTTCTCGAGTCCGTCGAAGGAGAACGCGGACACGTTCTCGATGAGGTTGACCCGCAGATCCAGCTGTCAAAGAGGATTATAAGCGATTATCAATATCGCATTCCTTATAATTTCCCTATCAGTCACATTTGGAACGATCATTCATCATCTTGTCATTTGTCACATTTATCGATTTTCTCTGGTCTATAAATGGATCGAGTCGAGAAATACCTGTTCGAGATTCTTCAACACGGCGAACGCTCCAGGCTCTAGGCCTCCAATGCTGCATCCGCTAAGCTTTAGCACTTCCAACTGTGGAATTTCATTGAACAAAGACATCGGCGGTTCGAAAATGCCGTCACATCGGGACATGTCCAAAGTCTAGAAATCTCGTGCGAAAAAATTTATGGGGAATAGATTTGTCCAGATACTTTTCGGATAAAGGAGGCCAAATAGGTTGAAATCCGAGTTCATAACAATAGTTAATAAAACGATCACACCTTGAGACCCTTCAACTTTCCGATTTCAGCCTCCAAGGTTTCATTGAAATAGTTGTGCTCGCCAATCACCAGAGTTTCAAGGTTCTTCAGCGATCCCAAAGAATCATCGTCAGCCTTGTTGATAAAGTTTCCGGACAGATCCAAGTATTTCAGCTAAATCGTTGATTGTGAACAGCTAAAGGTGAAAATCAATTGCCTTTTGCAAAGTCTCAATTGGTTCTTTGGGGATCTTCTCAATCTTGTTCTTTCCCAGGTCAAGTTGCTCGAGATTGACCAACTTCGAAATGCTCGGTGGAATGATCTAAACCAAACTTTCGATAAAAATCGAGCTTCCATAAACCCACCGGAATATTGCAGCTGTAGATGGAAAGATTTTTGAGAGATCCTTCCAAACCTTCGAATGTCGTGGGCGAAATTTTTACCTCTTCCTGGTTAGCGCACTCTCGGATGCTCAAATCACGCAAATTCGGGGCGAATTTCACAAAGTCCGGCATCCCTGTAGCGGGGAATTCCATATGTTGCATATTGATCTAAACCAATGCATTGATGAGGCAAAAGTCCATCAGGATGGCGATCATATTTATTTTCATTTTTAGCTAACATCACTATATTCAGACCTACTCATAGGTATTTTTGATTTTTCACTTTGGTAACTTCTTCATAGGATATCAAAAATTCTTCCATTGTTATTAGGGAATGACTCATTCGCACAAAAATACCTGTACAAATGCAAACGAAAAAAAATTATGTGGTGGCAATGCCATTTAGAATCAATCGACTGTAACCTTTGCCTACCTTAGTTAACTTGAGATTTGCCTTCTTGATCGCGTCACCCGCCTTTTCGAGATGCGTCACGTTCGATCCATACAAACACGATACTTCTGCTTCGGAATTTTCGAGTTCCTTGATTTCATAAGTCTTTAAAAATCGATAAAAGAATATTACCTCGCAGAAGCATAGAATTAAACTGTTGAGTTGAGCTGCGGAAACTTCGTTTTGTGATTCGAGATCACCCAGATTCGGACATCCTTCGACCTTCTTAGGTTTCGCATAGGTCAATGGAAAGCATAGTTGAGCAATAAATATCGATAAAATCTGGCTCCTATTCAGGAACATCTTTCTACAAAAAGGTATTATTAGCTTCCTTGCAAAAAATATCTGCAAAAAATGGCTATTAGGATTGAAGTACCTGCTAATTAAAGTAGTCTTCAAGCCAGCTGCGGTGAATCAATGAAAACGCAACAGTAGAGAAGACGAATTGGAATAAGTGGCGCCTGAGATTTGTCACACTCTTCAAGGCTGCAAGGCTTGGGCAGCTTCCGTCTGTTTCTTCACAGGCCTCTGTTTCTGCTATTTTTCTCTATGCGTCTCTTCCTCTATGCGTATTGTTCGACCTTAGGCATACAGGACTATGCAACAACCGCCGAAAGAATCACCTAACGATGTCCCTCACCTGCTGAAAAACACGAAACATTAGAACGACAAAAAGGGTGTGTGCTGGAGAGATTTCTTCGAAGTACGAAAACCCAAGAGATAATTGAATTTCTACGGAGGTGTACGTTGACATTGATAAATATTGAAGGAGAGAGGAATCAAGAGATCTTCAGGAAAACAACAAGAAGATGTAATCGAATCTCGACAGAAAATATGGAGTAAATGGATTTTTAAGCGTTTTAAATCGGGGAAAAAGTTTACCACGTTCTTCGGGAATCGAAAACTGACTTCATGTCTGCTAGAAAAAGCAACGGACCAAAGTCAAGAAAAGGATAGAAAAAGTTTAAAAGAAAAAGAAAGCGCCACTGAAACGGATATCTCTCTCGCTTACACAACCAGAACGTCAATAGGTATCTTCAAATTTACAAATGAGATGCTTGAAGGAGGTGAAACCATTGGATTGCTTGTGGCGAAATGAGACGCACGCGGATGGATGGAGGAATGGGGTGAAATTGAGTGAGAGATTGGAAAGGGCAGGGGATAGAAGGAGAGAGAGCGCGCGCGCGCGCGAAGGGCGAAGGAATCTGCGCCTGTGCCCTCTTTTGCTGGTTTTTCGCGCAGCAGCAGCAGCAGCCCGCTCCTATTGCGGCGACAAAACCATCGCCAGCCCAGCCCAGCCTAGCCTGCCTCCGCCCCTTCTCGATTTCTCCCTACTTTTGTTCGAATTTCGCTAGTAAAGTGTTTAGCATAAAAAGACGATGTCGCTTATGACGACGAGAGGATAAAAATATACAAGACGCGAAATCCCTAGCGAGTCCGGGGGCAAACCGTGTATAAATACACCAGAAGACACCCCCGCTGCAAAGATTCTGCCGATTCGACCCAGTCTCTCTCGCCGATTTAATTGCCTGGAACAAAACGACTCTCTGCCTCTATACACCATTCTGCAAGAATAATCGCCGCTGTTCCCTTATAAAGTAGGAAAAAACTGCTACTTCATTGGCTACTCGTCGTTCAGACTTCCTCTATTATCTACGACTTGGCTTGCACAAATGACCATCGATGCTTTTTCACCTCCAAAGTCGAGACTTCGCATTCCGCATTTCCACTAATCCCAGCCTCAGTCATTTTGAACTTCTAGGAAAAAAGCCTCCGCACTCGATTCTCGAACCTAGTGACCAACATTTAAGCTATTTTGAGAACCATTTTGAAAAAAATGCCTACCGAAAATTGGAAAATAAATGCATCGAAATTGAGAAAGGATTGATGAAAATTGCGAAGGTTTGCATAGGGCAAAACATCGCAATATTCTAGGTACGTGCGGCCGAAACCGGCTAGTCAAATTGAAGATTGGAAGTGCGACGACGGACCGATGATTGAGGAGGAGTTGAAAAAACAACAGGCGCTGCTGAATGTCCTGCATCAACAAGTAAGTTTATGCCCCAAACAATATTGTCGATCGACAGGGGGCGTGGTTCTATCGAGGTACAAATATTCCTGGAAAAACACGTCGTTCGATTTTGGCAAATCTTCTTTATCTCTCGTTCAAATCGAATATCTGCCAAAGAACTACACCCCTTGGAAAATAGCTAGAAAATTTCGGAGAGTAAAAGATGACCAGGTTTGTTTTGGAAAGGACTATTGGTATTCTTCGAGAAAGAGCGGAAAATAACTAGAACCAATCGGGACAAAATTTCTGAGACGGAAAGTTCCAAATAGATCTGAGAGTGGCGATTTGAAATCCAAACGCGTGGATTGGGATCAATCGAATCTCGTCCTTTCAAAAGAAGGATTTTCTTCTCTCTCACTTAGCAAGATTCGAATTCGATTTGACCCATTGAAGAGTAGTGATAGACGATGAAATTGATGAGTATCTGGCAGAGAAGTGACGCTACCTTCTCTCCACGCTTTTTGCCCATCTAACTTCCTCTACCAGATGGCTGTAGGTGGGAAGGTAACAATGAAGGCGCAAGAATTCCTGCTGAATACCTTTGCATACCAATCAGGGTGCGATACCATCTCTAACTGACTAATTAAATCGGCAAGGTTATAGCTTGATTTCAACACTATGCCAGGCCTCTCCTGCTATCGATTACTCAATGTGTATGTTTAGATAACCATACGACGCGAATCTGGCCATGAGACAAAGCACCTTGAAGATCAGCTGTGGGGTGTTCAAACGGCCATCACCGCACTCAAACGACGATTCAAGGTATCATAATTCACCCTAGCCACATTGTTTACCTAGCATACGTTAGCGCTAGGCGTCAACTCTCTATTGGTCACACTATATTCACGTTTCTTATTATAGACGTAAATTATAACTATGCGAGAAGTTTTGGTTTTGTGCGCATTTTTTCCCGACTGATTACGGCCGTTCTATTATTCGAGAAATGCGACAACTGATTACACTTTGATCAAACACTGCATAAGTCGAGGTGGTTGTCCTAATGTGCGGAAGTTAGAGAGAGAGAGACGAACCAAGTTAGGCATTGTGGACCTTTTTGGGGAGGTAGAGACGCAGAGGTGGCTGCTATTCTCGGAAGTGATTACACTAATCAATCAAGGGCCCAGGCCTAGTAGGGCCAGGTCGATTCTGCGATTCTGCTTCTGTCCCTGCCATTGTACATAATTGACTTACAATTCTCCTCCTCGCATTCAATCATTTTGTTTCCCCTACAGGCATCCAGCGAACCGGTTCCCCCAATCAAAGCCGCAGACGGCGGCACGAGGCCATGCAGGGAAATGTTCGAGGAAAAACAGCTCATGGCCACGAAATCACAACTCAGGTTAATGGCATCTCCGCTACTTAGTAACGGAAAAAGTCGATTTCGAAATTTTCAAAAATAATCACACACACACACAACTCAGGTCTCTCAGGTTAATAATGGTATTTCCAACTAAATTTTATCGAAAAAAAGATTTCGAAACTTCAACCGACTCATCAGATAATGCGATGAATAAACTTACTCAATTCAGAGAAGAACTGGTGGAAGAACGACGCAACATCGCAAGATGTCTGTGGAAATTGGAGATGACTGATGAGGACTGGAAAAGTCTGAATCGACCTAGAAGTCAACAGAACAAAAGCGCCATCGAACGCGAAATCGACGAGTGGAAAGAAAAGTCAGCGAATTTTAGAAAATCAGATAAGCAAAATACCATTTAAAGATGTGAGCTGGAAGAAGCAGCCAGAGAAGCGTTGGTCGATGAGCTCGTGAGGTTGAGAACAGAATGCTCGGTACTTCGAGCTCTAATCGAAATACAACTTCATTCGAAAAATGTCTGTGCTCGATTCTGAAACTCCTCTTTGCTTAGCCATAGGAAAACTCATGATGAATTAATAATTGAAGAATGTTCGGAGTTTTGATTAAAATATGGAATTTACGCGTTCCTCGGCATTTATGGCTCCAATTGTGACCAACGATTCCCCACCATTTTCGGAGATTCGTCGAAAATAGATTGAATTTATCGGAGTGCGCGTTTATCTTGGAAACTAAAAATTTGGGTATGTCACGGTCATCCGAGGTCATTTCCATCGTTCATACTCCAGCAATACCATGTAGCATTTCTGTCCACTGCTCCGGCCGCTTCACGGTCGGATCTGCGAACAGGTGATTAGCTTTACGAAACCGAATCGAAATTGAAATTCCGAACATCATCCTTCACGACAACCATTGATGAAGGCCCAATAAGTCATATCTTCTCCTTCTGATGCAACAATAGTGTTAGTGACTTACACAACTTGATGAACACACTTCTATTCTTCTTTCATTTTATAATCTAGTCATTTTTCTCTGAGAACATATTGTTTTTCATTTTTCGGGATAGGCAACATTTCATATATAATCGTTTTATGTAATACGGTTGTGACACAGATATCTTGAAAACGCATACCAAAAACTCGCTTGTTTCCACATAATTTTCTTCGGTGATCGAATAATTATTAGTAAATTATTTTTATTTTAATTTAAACTATTTGATTGTGAAAGTCGTGGCACGGCAATATATGTCAAATAGTAAAATAACAATTTCAACTAACATTAATTCTATTTTCCCCAACCGAAGCCCCATCCTCCAAATGCGTTTCCGCCACCCCAATTGTCGCCAAATCCTTGCCCGAAGCCTTGTCGACCCCAGTTCCGAGCTGGTGACCGATTTCCACCTCCGCCGCCGCCTCTCGCTTGGTGAACTTCATTTGCTTTCGGAGCTTTCGTGCCTGGATTTAAATTTTACACACGCACAAGACATGAAAATATTTTACCTGATCGTCCTTGACACAAGCTTCGCAGTTGGTGTTGATTCAGGCAAGTATTGCAGCTCGCTCTGCAGTTCTCGCTCATCCAAGGATTTTTCTTAAAATTAAATTCTCATCCCGAATAAAAAGAGGAAATTTACGTTGCATTCGCCAATTTTAGCCCAACCGGCACATTTCTGCAATCATATTTATTATTGTGTAAAAACTCAGGGTTAAATCTAAGCCAACAGGTCAATTTTGTTTCTAATAGATTGGTACCTGATGGTAGTCTATGCACGGTCCGTAATAGTAATCTTGTGGATAACAGTGTCCTAAAATTTCAGAAATGGAATGAATTTACAATATTCCGAACCACAAGAAACTCTGCAATTGCATGCCATCCAAAATTGATTGTTTCTGTAAATTTATCTGCTTAATTATATTTAAAAAAAAAAAAAAAAAAAAAAAAAAAAAAACTAATTGTTTTATCAGTACCTGCACTCTCCAAGTAGAGACCAGTAACTACAGCAAATCTAAATTCGAACATTTTCTTCAAACATAAAGAGTTTCAAAGATACATTTTCATTGTAGCATCCCACAGAATTGGCACAAGGATTGGGAGCCACTGTGGTTGTTGCCTGAGCTGACGGAGAGCATTCCTGAGCTCGTGTCTTGCCACATTTCGAACAACTCTTCCTGCAGTTCTCCTGAAAATTAGTCAATGATCTCAAGGAATTTCATTGGTCTGGTCTTCGTAATTTTTACGAGGCTTGCAATGAGTAGGTTTATTCCTCTTCGTCCTTTAGAAAAGATTGATAATTTGGATTTCTCGCGACGCGTTGTAATGGAGTATTTATGTCAAAATACTTCAACATAAAATCTACCTTATAACTCGTCGCGATAAATCCAGATTGCCAAAGGATAAAGCAAAAATTGTGATACTGTATAACCTCGCATATTTTACAAAGAATTGATAACCCACTTCCATCCACAATTTGTTCTTCTGGCACTCTCCCCTCTTCGACCAATTTGGACATTCCTGATGTCTGTCGGTACAATCTAAGTAAATTTTTATTCTCGATTTTTCAACTTTTTATTTTATCACCATCAGCCAATTTGTATCGCGGCTTGCAGACGCCTGTAAATCCATAATTTATTGAAAAATATCATTAGTTTCTCAAAAATGTTTCACCATGCTAGGCTATCTCTCTCTCTCTCTCTCGTTTTTACTCATTTTCTGCTTTGTCCCTCGGATTATTACCTAAAGGTCTAAAGAGATACTCACCACAACTCGCCTTACACCACTGCTGCATGTATTCGGGATTCCGCTGGCATTGTCCTTGAGATGCCCATGAAGCACAGCATGCGTTTTCGTTGAAACATGTCTCCTATATGAATCGAGTTCGAATGAATTTTCCAAACTAAACAACTGACCACAGGATTCATTGGCACAACGGGCGCAGTGGTCACAGTTGGCACGGTGACTGGTGGAGGAGGATTGGCGTTGAGAACGCAAACGCCCCCTTGACAAGCCCCCGCGTAACATGGGTTTTCTCCATTTCTGTACTGTGGGCATCGAGCGCCTGGCTTGATCTTCGCAGAGCACCGTGGCTGACCGTGGGACATATCGCAGAAGAGGAATTTCGATCCACAACCATTCGCATTGCCTTGGGAGCATGTCGGTCTGGGAGCGTAGGTGAAGAGATTGTCCGTAAATTTGTTGGAAAGTCCGTCGATGTTTTTCAAGGGGACGAACGGGTACATATTCGCTGCTCCGAAATGCTGAGGTGTTGAACAGGCCATATCGTCTTGTGGATAGGCAAACTCTCGATCAGATCGTGATTGTTGTCGTTGTCTCCACTCCTCGAAAAGAGCATCAACGAAGCAATGGTGCATGAAGAAGGATGGATCGTTGGCGGCTGTCGGAATATCAAACATATCCCCTCCGACGAACGTGTGTCCATTTCCGTGCGTATATTCAGGATAGTTATATTGAAGTTGGATTCGACAAGTCTAGATTTTAAAGTTTGCAAATTTGAAATAAACAAATCGATTCGCACCGGTCTATTGGCAGTGAAAGCAAGCACATTCTCGACGGCACTTTGCGACAGCCACCAATCAACCTGCGCCTTTGTCATCGGTCTTGCGAATTGGAGCTGTCCGATCGATCGGTTGATTCCTTGATGGCCTTCGAGTGTTGGCCAGTTAACGAACGGGCCATTTTTGACGAATGAATTCGGATCCGACTCTCCCAGCAAATACTCGGAGAAGAGAACCGTATCTTTTGGATTTTCGAGCGCATCTTCCAGAGTCCTGTGACAATTTCAAAATAATAAACCATAATTATGCAGGGTGAGCAAAAAGTCTTGGATGGTAAAGATATTTTTCAAAAACTCTGTACGAGATAAGAAAGCGAAATTTTAATAAAAACTTGATATTAACATTTCCAAAACTAAGACTCCTCAGCAGCATCATGCTATTGCAATTGATCACAAACTTACACCTTTGCATAGCATTAAATTTAAATATAAAACGGCCCAGGGCTTTTCGCACACCTGTAATTTTAGTACGAATTCTTACCAATCAATGTAAGGAAGATGAAGTGTGGGGTCGACTTGACGCAAGGCGAATTCTATCCGCTTGACGTACTCTCTGTGCCTTCAAATTAAAACTTTTCTCTAAAGAAAATCACTACAAAAATCACCAGGGCAAGAAAGCAGGTCCGGAGTGAGCTCCTCCATTAGTATCAGCTTTGCGATGGATACGAGCTAAAGCGTCGTATTCTCCGTTCTTCTTGATCGTCCAGAAGGCGGCGTGGAGTCGTTCTCGCTCTTCATCCGATAAAAGACGATACTCCTTTCTTTGGGCCTTCCCCAACGTCTTCCCACCGGGGAGTTGACATGCACCATTTGGCGCAGTGTTACCCTTAAATCGAATTGTTGGTAGATTGGACTCAGCGAAACCTTACATTAAAATATCCACACATGCACGCAATGTCCATGCATTGATAAACGGTACTGGCAATTGGTGCGAACTCAGCTCCAACTGCACCAGTTCCGAGTCCTTCAAGCATGCCCGGTGGAAGGGCAATTTTCTTCTTCGTTGATGCAGCCTAATTAAAAAAAAAGATAACAATAGCAAATTTCCACCTGACTCAGGCAGATTAGAAAATTTTAAGAGATGGATCAGAGCAAATGGCTCCAAAGAAAATTGATACGAAAGATGGTCCATAACAAGGTTTTGCAGAATATTTTTGTCAGAGGTGGAAGAGTTCATATGTTGGATCTGACTAATCGATAATTTAAAAAAAAAAAAAAAAAAAAAATGTCTCATACTTGGGCCTTCTTATCCCATTCTCGCAACATGATACACATGTGCTTTGCATTGGCATCAGGCATATTTTCACATTCTGTATGGGGTGGAAGAGGGCCTCCAGCTCCCGCAGTGCCGTTCTGTGCTAGTGCACCATTGATGAGTATCGAAATAAGTAGGAGTCTTAGCGAAGCATTCAACCCAAATAGGCCCATCCTAAAAATTCGAGAGAATGATCAAACTTGTGCAAAATGGGATAAAAGGGAGTGCTTCGAATCGCTTTGCGACTGTCCACCGGCCCAGTTCCAGTGACTATGACAATTGCAGCAGGAAAAAGTGGCACTGCTTGGCGAGAAGAACAGATTGTTTCACCGCCATCCTTCTTCGCCCCATCGAATTTTCATCTCATTTCATATTTTGATAAGAGTTGTTACGCTATCTCCTCATCATCGTTTATCGAAGAGGTCGTAAAATAAAAATGAAATTTGTCGATAAATGATAAGTTCAACTCGTTTTCAGTCAATTCATTATCAATTACGTGAAATCGTCAGAGGTGCAGTGTGAATTGTTATGATTGAAAATTCCCCACTCACATAGGAGACTCGCTCAATTTTCAGTTCATCAGCAATCCCTAAACTGTTTGCGTACGGGTTCAACGAATTATCACATCAAACATCAGTGTTTTACTTTGTCACAATAAGAAAATATTTATTCTCACACATAAAATTGCTACATAGTTTTATTCTTCATTGAAGAAACGTATTCGAGTTCAGACAAGAACAAGGTTTTATCGCCTCTTGCCCCACCAAGAGTCAAACATGCCAAAGTCATCGTTGAACATGCCCCAATTTCGACGTCGACCCCACCACGGACCTCGAGATGCTCCCCAACCTCCTCGAGGAGCTGCATGCATTCGTCTCATATTTCGAGCAGGTACAGTCGGTCTCACAGATCCTATAGAATTAGTTAATGTTGCATCGTAGATTATCGTACCTGCCCTTCCCTTACCGCACATTTCGCTGAGTTCGAGTTCTAGACAGAAAACGTCATTGCTAAGAAATGATTAGAAGAAGCCTACCGCTATAGCACGATCCACAGCTAGCTCTACAATTCTCCTGAAAAAGTTTGACAAATTTGATACATTATCAAAAATCTCTAAATCATACAGACATCCACGGGTTCTTCTGACCTAAAAGGGAAAGAAAGTTCACTCTAAATAGCGGAAAGCCCTACATTCTCCAATTCTTGCCCAACCTGCACATTTCGGATGATAATCGGTACAAGTCCCGAAAAAGTAAGTTTGAGGATAACAGACTCCTAATTTTGTTTGTAGAGGTTAAGTTAGTTTTTGCAAATTCTCGAACCACATGAAACGCGACAATTGCAGAACATGTATTCCTGCGATGTCCTGCATTCGCCCAGCATACTCCAATAGCTGCAGCAAACCTAAATCAGCTTATTCGCATGCAAAGGTGCTATCATTAGACTTACATTTTCGTTGAAGCATCCTACAGCGGCGCTGCATTTGGCTTGTGGGTGACGAGCGGCCGCTGTTCGACCTATCAAAATTTGCATTTCATATATTTTTCAATTGTTAACAAAATCTGTTTCTTCACTTGTGCACTCTTGTTGTCGTGTCATCGCGCAGAGTTTGCAGCTCTTCCGACAATTTTCGCTCATCCACAGAGGATTCTTCCTACATTCGCCGCTTCTAGCCCAGCTAGCGCAAAGTTTATGACGATCTCTACAGTCTGTAGAAATGAATCATTTGCGAAAACATAAAAAAGAAATGTAGACCATCAGCCAATCGGTATGAAGTAGTCTGGCACCTTCCACAACTAGCCTTGCACCACAAGTTCATATATGAAGGATTGGAGTTGCATTGTCCCTGGGCAGCCCAACTCATGCAACACTTGTTTTCATTGTAACAAGATTCCTAGAAAATTACCACCACGTCAAAATCATACTCATTTTCCTGAACCTGTGGTAAGATTCTCTTCGGCGGATTCCTTGAAGGAGTCCTTGGAGTGGGTGGAGCAGGACCCTTGATATTTTTCACTTCAAAACTCATAAAGGAAGTTTCAAGTTCTTACTGTGATGACACAGACGTTATTTCGGCAAACACCACGATAACATGGACTCTCTCCTCTTTGATAGAAGTTGCATCGTGCGCCAGGTTTGATCTTAGAAACGCATCGAGCAGCGCCGTGAGATAGATCGCAGAACAAGAACCTGAAATTTTCCATCAGTAACGAGCAAAACTTTGGCTGTGTTTTTGTCTATGAAATTTTAGTTTGAGCTGTGTAGGTTAGAGGCCACAAGTTGATATTTGTTATAAGGGTCGCAGAATATCTAATGCAATATTTTCTGAAAGCCCCTAATTTTTCTCTTATTTTCTAACACGGCTCATCCTAAACGAAATTGTGGACATCTGAATTGAGCGCGCCGTGCCCTTCTTTCTTTCCCAGTTCCACCGTCAAGCTATGTTCTATTTTACACGCGTGACGCGGCTTTGCATCCCCTTTTCAAAGGCAACAATGAACGTAGCTTGCGGTCTCTAGATTCAGATTTGTCAAATATTTAATAAACGAAGATAAGTTACTGAGAAGCACATCCGTTGATGTTTCCCGCGGAGCACGTCGGTCTCGGTGCATATTCCCATAGGTTGTCGAGATACATGTTAGATAAGCCATCACGATTTCTGAAGAGACGCGTCCTTCGTCATTGAATTCAAGCAAGTCAATCACTTCATTGGAGTGAAGGGCATCATATTGTTGTTGGCGAAGTGTTGCACAGACGAGCATTGCTGATTGTCTGGAGGATAGCGAATTTCACGCTCGGCACGACTCTGAGCGTCAATATTTTAAAGATGTGTGTCGAGTTTTGTACGTACCTGCCAACGTTCTCGCCACATCTCCCACACATAGTCTAGGATTCGTTTCATTCGGCTTTTGAAATAACCTACAACGTACCGACGAAAGCATGGTGCAAGAAGAAGATTGGGTCATTGGCTAAAATCGGTTCTTTTGAAGTCGCAACTTTTTATGATTTCGAAATTACACGAAGTCGGGGTGTCTCCCATATCTCCGCCGATAAACAAATGGCTCTGCCCGTGTACAAACTCCAGAATGTTGAAGTTCAAATTGTATGGACAGCCATTTCTTCGGGCGGGGAAACCCAGCATCGTGATGATGTTCTGATCGGCCAGCAAAGCGTCTATCTGTCGCTGTTCCATTGGCTTCAAAGTGCCATTCGTTCCAGTTGCTCGCGTTACACAGGCTCGTCCCTGTATGTGTTTTTTTTTTGTTTTTTGCATAAATGTCAACATCAAAAATTGCAATCAGTGGTGAGACAAAATTCAGGGTAAAATTTCGTAATTTTCTTGAAAAAATTCGATTCCCGAATTTAATGCAAAAAAGGGTCCCGACTTTCTAAAACCATTTCATCTCGCCTGGTACTACAATGTACTTCAATCGTTCTCCAATTCGCAAAAGGAGCGCCTAAACAACCAGTTCGTCCTTGATGTTCTCCCATCAAGTAAGAGGAGAAGAGGACACTGTCTTTTGAGTTGGGGAGTGCAGCGTCCATCGTCCAATCCACATAGGGAAGAGAAATCGAGGGGTCGACTTGACGTAGGGCAAACTCGAAGCGCTTTATGAATTCTCGATGCCACATAGGGAACGCAGGTCCTGAATATGAACACCTTGCATTTCTTCGGAAAACAAATCTAATCTTCACTGTTGAAATGCAAACATGAAGATGGAGATATGCACGTCGATTTTTCTCATTTATTTAGAGGATCGATTTTCTCAGCTTTCTAACAGCTTCTTGAGTTTCGTTTCAAACGTGCATTTTTGCTTTGAGCGCTTTAACGGAAATGTAAGTTCGTTTGAACGGCAATCGGTAAATGGCGTAGTGACGTAATGCGAAATGACGAAACGTAAAAGTGACTGAGCGCAATAGAAATTGACAGGATATGTGCAGAGAAAGGAAACATTTCGTCATTTCACGTTACGCCATTTACAAACTGCCATTTGAGCAAAACAAAAGATGAGATAAACCACGAAAGCTACCTGCATGTGCTGATTCAGCTCTATCGGCATCTCTATGTGTCCTCGCTAGATTGTCATACTCACCAGACTAAACATCGCAATTTGCTAGACAAAGAAATGACTCATCGCTTACATTCTTCAAACTCCAATACGCTTCATGCAGCTTCTGACGTTCCGCATCAGACAGCTGTCGGTATTCTTTCCTCAAAAGAATTAGTAATCTCGGTGAACAATGAAATTCGATAAATTCTACCTGTAAGCTTTCCGAAGACTTTGTCCGTTCCTGAGAGTGCATTGTCCATTTGGGGCCGTAGTTCCTTGCAAATATGAGCACATACATCTAAACAACAAAGTTTACGCGGTTTCAATAAGGGGTGTCACGAAGGCATGACTTCATCATAAAACGTTACGTTAGAGTCATGCATTGATAGATGTTTGCAGCGATAGGAGCAAAGTCAGCGGCCATTGAGGCCCCTGCAGCAAATGGATTCTTCGGAGCCCCGACTGCCATGTCACCGGCCATTCCTGGCGGAAGTGCTACTGTCTTCCGGCTGGCAGAAGATCGGGCTCGACCATCCCATCGTTGAATTTGCAGGCAGAGACTTCTCATTGTCGGATTTGGAGCAGAGGCGCATGGATCTTGAGCCCTCGCAAATCCAAGCAAAAGTCCACAAAGAACTATTTTCATGGTTAATCGCCTAAATCGAAGACTAATCATGCCATGAATTTTCGAAAGGTACGAGAAACATGAAAATGACGTTTTGATGCGGTTTCTCTCCATCTGTCTCTTGTAACTCGCGTTATTGAATTTTTCCATTTCGCCAATCATAATTGAAGTGACGGCGGCTGTATTGTATTGCCCTTCTTGCACGGTCTACTTGTTGAGTGACTGACTGCTGGCTAATATTCTTTTCTCAAGTCTCTATCACCTTTTCAAAATCAATCACCACTTCGTTTCAACCAATGCACGCATTCGTTAAACTAAACGATCACAAAGTCGGCAAAAAACAACCGGCGATGATCGGGAACATAACTGTCAATTAATGTATAAAGTCTTTATTAATTAACTGCAAAAATGCAACAATTCAGCATATACAATATTCATATTCAATCAGATCAGATCAGATCAAATGATAAGATATTGAAAAGATATACATACACTTTATTTTTTCTTGCCTTCCCACCAGGCACCACTTGGATTTTGACTAAATCCACCCTGGTTGAATCCGTTAAATCCACCCTGACCATTTTCCCCGTATGGAAAACCGTTAAATTGACGATTATTCTGATTTACTGTCCACCAGGGAAGATTTGGATTGAAGCCACCTTGACTGTTAGGAATTTGAACTGTCGGGTGCTGTACCCTTGCCCGTCGTACTGGACTAGCTAGACCGAGAGGAGCCCTTGCATTCGGACCTGACTTTCGATCACACAAGCTAGAGAGTTGTTGTGCGCTGTAACAAGTTCCGCAACTCGCCCGACAATTCTCTGCCATCCTAAAATCGTATATTGTGTTATTATTTCAGAGTATGAAACGCTTATAAGTCTCGACTACCATGGATTCTTCGCACACTCGCCCTGACTAGCCCACGATCGACACATACGATGGTAGTCTATACAGCTGCCGTATGTATACGAATCAGGATAGCAAACTCCTAAATTTTCATGAAATTCGTTGTTAGTCCTTTTATATGAAAACCGAACCACACGAAACGCGACAATTGCATCTAAAAATGGTCCCATCAGTGATCAATTCGTTGACAAAAAACGACTTACGCCATCCACACCGAGTTGCTTCTGCACTCGTCGAATATACTCCAATATGGACAACATGCCTGAATTTGATATCTCCATTCAGTATCTCCATAGTTCATACGTTTTCATTATAACAGCCTTCAGTCGCGTCGCAACTCAACGGAGCCGGTGTAGTTAGAGCGACAACTAAAGTGCTTTCAATAAATTCGTTTGAATCAAAGGAAATACCTTCTGGGCTGCACTCATGTGCTCTCGTCTGTGCACATTTGTTACAAGATTTCCGACAGTTCTCCTCCATCCAGAGCTTATTTTTCTGGCAGTTACCTCGAGCAGCCCATGTCCTACATTGACTCGCCCGATCGTTGCAATCTTGAAAGTTGGAAAATTGGCATCGTATCTTCCAATTTCATTATTATTTCAAAAATACCATCAGCCAGTCTGTATCGTGTAGGTGTGCATGATCCACAAGAAGCTGGGCATGTCCGTCTCATGTAGTCCGGGTTCAAATTGCACTGTCCTCTAGCAGCCCAATTCTGGCAGCATTTATTTTCATTGTAGCAATTCTCTGTCCTCGGCAATGTGCCACCAGGGGTTGGTCGAGGTGTTGTTCGAGGTCGAGGAGTGCCGCCTGGAGAAAGTGCGCACCGACCACCAACACATTCGCCTCTATAGCACGGTTCTTCGCCTCTGGTGTATCCTCCACATTTAGCACCTTCAACAGATTTCATTACAAGAAAAATTGGGGGATGCGGGAGTTAGTCGTTTTTTTCTTGAAGTCCCGAAAACAGTAATAAAGATTAAGATTCAAAAAATTTTCGAAAATAAATATAAAAGTTGGCATTTAGGGGTGAGTAAGACTCGATTTTTGAGATTGAGAAAGGCAAAATTGCAAGACGGATTTGGAATGAGCTGGGCATCGAAGCGAAGGAAAGCATATCTTGCTCATTACTTTCTTGTATTTCTCATAAAGAACGCATTTCAAATTACAACTTACCTGGCTTGATTTTCGAAGAGCATCGTGGAGCCCCATGAGACAGATCGCAGAAGAGGAACTCAGAATTGCATCCAAGCGGTAGAGAATCAGAACACGTCGGACTTGGAGCGTATTCATAGAGGAATTTAGTGTAGTTGTTTGAGAGTCCATCTCGATTATTCAGGGGAGTGAAAGGGTACATATTTGCAGACAAGAAGTGTTGCACTGACGAACATCTTTGATCGTCACGTGGATATTGGGTTTCCCGTTGTGCTGCCGTCTGCTTAGTTTGTCTCCAAGTCTCCCAAAGATAGTCTTGAAGGCGATGTTTTTAGAAGCGAAACTTCATTGAATACGTACCGACAAACGAATGCAGCATGAAGAAAATAGGATCATTACTCGATGTCGGGAAATCACCTAAAATTCCGCGAGTCATTCGATTTTTACTTCGACCTCCTTTCTTTGGTAATAAACATAGGACGCTTAGAAAGAACAAAGTTCATAATGTCGTAAATGAGAAAAAACAACATAGTATTGGGTTGTCGCACAGGTTTTGGCCAAATTTTTGAAAATTTAATTCCTCGCTTATCGTTAAAATTTATGCTCGTGGAGTAGCAAAAGCATTAACTCACTCATATCGCCTCCAACGAAAAGGTGAGCTCTGCCATGAATATTCTCGATATCTGAGCCATTATTTAGATCCAAGTATGGACAGCCACGTTCCTGAATTCATTTTCTTAATCCCCTTTCCTTTATCTTTAGAAGTCTACCGCTGCAGGAAACGGAAGAAATCCTATGTCAAATTTATCGTTATTGAGATTCAAAAGGTACGTGACATTTTCCAGAGTTATCGGTCGGAATTTTGTTCCGTTGAAGGTTGCTCCTACAGATCTGTTGATTCCGGGGTTACCCTAGAGCATTCGATTCAAGCGCATTTCAAAATGAAATGAGAACTTCACGTGTGGTCCACCCTTTGAAAGGACCATTGAATACGAATCCTCCAGCCGGAGGTGGTGGCGATTCGCCCATCAGATACTCGGAAAACAGCACAGAATCCTCTGGGTTTTCTAGAGCATCCTCGAAAGTCCAGTCGATGTACGGAATAAAGAGTGTCGGATCGGTTGATCGCATCGATAATTCTAGGCGTTTCAGATACTCTCTATGCCAACCTACGAAGGCAGGACCCTGAAAACTTGTTTGCAACAGGAAAAACACGGCGACTTACAGCATGAGCGCCTGCAGCAGTGTTCGCATGTCGATGCTGTCCGACGTAATGGTGATATTGACTGCTCTGCAATTCCACATTCTCTACTTCATATCCAAAACCTTATTTGGAAACGGAATTAATGAATTCGAGAGTGAGTCGTTCAATAACAAACGATAGGAGACAGAAATGTGATTTTGATAGAGAACAATCAAAGTCACATAGTAACTTTACTTTAGGAACATCCTACTACTCAATGGTAAAAGCTTACATTGTGCAATTCCCAGAATGCCTCGTAGAGTCGTTTCCGTTCACCATCGCTTAGCGTTCTGTATTCTCGTCTGAAGAGGGATCATCAGAAAAGTAAATACGAGGAACTGCTTTTACCGAATGGCTTTCTGCATCGGCTGTCCGCCTTTCAAAATACAGTCATCTCCGTTCACTTCCGTTTCCTCCATGAAATCGCATGCGCATTTGAAATCGATGCATTCATCCAGCCGAGTCTGCACCAATCCAAGATCTAACACAGAGTTCTATTTATTCAATCACAAAATTGATTCTTTTAATACCGGCAGATGGCTGCAGGAAGCCTGCAGCTCCTAGGTCAACTCCAGGCGGGTGAACAACTTTTGCCTTCTTTACTTGTCCCTAGACATGTATATTTATTGATAGTGGAATGTTCGGAACTCAGATTCAAACCATAAATAAGATTTTTTTTAAATAAAATGAAGGCATAGAAGTGATCAAAGATCTTTTCAATTTAGAGTTTTTATCATAGAAATCGAAATGATTTGTTTCCTAAAATGTCAAGTTTCTCATGTTATTACAGCGTTGATGTTGAAATATCTCTCAGGTTTGGTTCAGGAAGCAGAAAAATTTAATTTAAAACTACGAACGACTATACAATAAGAGTAAAATAAAAAAAGAACTTACTTTAGCGTCATTGTGCCATTTCTCGAGTTTCTGACACCAAATCCGAGCTTGTGGACTTGGTAGCCGATCGCATGTGTCACGAGTAGCATTTATAGATACAATAAAGCAAATTAAAGCTGCCAAAACAAAAGTCCATGATGATGTGTTCAGATTCATCACCTAGCAAAAGGCAGTTTAGGCGATAAACTGAAAAATGAGATAAAGCAACTACTCAGACAACGAATGATCACGAAGTTTTACAAACTAATAACATAGATATCGCGAATGCCTATATAGGAAAGGAACTGATAAATCGTGTGATGTAATGTGGAAAAGTTCTATCGAATTTTCCTTTCCGCACCGTAGTCTACTATCTCATTCGATCATGACTCTATCTTGACGCGTTTTTGATAAATTTGATAATTGAATGTGGCTGTCTCCTCGTCTGCTGTTGCTGGACTGCACGAATAGTGCGACTTTCTTCGCAAATCAATCGTTAGTGGGCATTCACTGGTTTTCCACTGATTATTAATCACTTACTCACTATAGCTAGCAAAATAAAATCCAATGTTTAATCGACATTTTATTAGCCGAAAAATAAGTTTTAAATTAAACAACTTTTATATATAACATTATGCTTTGTCAGTTTTCAATAAGGCTTTCAACGTCTCGTTTTCCCATTGTCCTTCGTCGACCTTTCAATCGTAGTCGTTGAATTGCAGAAGGACCAGGAGAAACTGGAGCAACCGATCCTAGAAATTGGTTTTTCGTCGAAGTCATGAAAAATCTATGTACCAGCTCTTCCTCTGCATTTCTTGTCCAGGTCCCACTGTGAGTAACACGAATTGCAACTATATCGGCAATTTTCTAAAAGAAGGAATCGTTATCTTTGAAGCTTCGGAAAAGGAAAAGGTGTGGAACAAGTTTTAAAAAATTGACTGGAATGATTTTTTTAGATTGCACGCCTATTCATTGTGAATCTCTCTATGGAACTGATGCAAAATCACATTCAATTCTAGTTGCAAATAAAATTTGGAACTTTTGATAAATAAAAGTCTAGAATAATCAACTGCCTATCGCATTTTAGAAAATATCTTAAGAAGCCAATAAAATACATATTATACATAGGGCCCGCAACACACAATGTATGCAAATTTAAAAGACAGAATGCGTGTTCACTCATTGAGTTAGTTTTACCTACTTTTCAGCTAGAAATGCGTTTTGAAAAAAAAAACTAATGACCCAAATATCTAAGTTACACCAATATCTAATCGTAGATATGGTTTTAGCCCGGAAGAATAACCGTAAGAAATGTGTTTGCGGTACTTAATTATACATTTCTTTCAGAGATTAACTCTTCGACAACTCGAGACAACTAATTTATGGGAAAGACTATTTTTTCGACAGAAATTATCATTAAAATCCTGCTAACTGACCTGACATCCAAGGATTTTTCAGGCACTCGCCAGATTGAGCCCAACCTCGACATCTTCGATCATAGTCGATACATGCTGAGGATATTAGAATGAAAATCATTGAATAAATCTCGATCTTACATCCATAACTGTACGTTGGTTCACAGAGTGCGCAACTAACAGGACAATTACAACTGAATGTCGAATGAATGATAAACTCGCTATTGTCGACGTTTATACTAACCCCATCCATCTGGCCGACCTGTGGCATTCGCCGCGTAAGGCCCAATAAGAACAACAGACATTTTCGTTGTTACACGTCCCAGAATTGTCACATTTCTCTTCTTCAGGCTCCTTTTTCTTGGCTATCGTCGCTGCTGAATGCCAAATCTTTCATAATGATTCGAAGGAAAAAGCAACCTTCTGGACCACATTCTTGAAGTCTCGTGAAAGAGCACATCTGTAAGCATATTAAGTTGGTTCAAGCTTTAGGCTAATTTCAGCCCTGGACTTAAAATATTAATAGCCTTTCAGCATTTAAAATCGAATTTTAATTCTATCGTTACATCGTTTGCGGCTAAAGTACCTGGCAGGATTTTCGACAATTTTCCGACATCCATCCTTTGTTCGCTTTTTCACATTCGCCGTTTCTCGCCCACGCAGAGCATTGGTTGTGACGATCAGAACAATCTAACCAAAAAATCATTCTGATTCGAAAAAATGGAATTACCATCTGTCAAGAGGTATGTCGACACAAAGCATTGTCCGCAAGAAGCTTTACAATACTGGTTCATATAGTCCACGTTTTTCGAACATTCACCTTTACTGGCCCAATGAGCGCAGCATTTATTCTCATTATAGCATCCTACCTGAAAGCTCTAGTTTTCACTACAGAACGTTTCCGATAAATTATTCACTTGTGAATTGAGCTTTCTGTTGGTATTCGTCTTCTTCGCAGCGGTCACTTTGATTGAGCCTTTAGTCATTGTCTCTACACATCTACCGTTTCGGCATTCGCCGAGATAACATGGATTTTCCTCGGTCCAATAATGGCACCTCGTTCCTGCTTTCACTTTCGCTGCACAGCGGGCTGTGTTGTTTCGAAAATCACAGAACAGAAATCTGAAAATTAAAATGGCCTTTTTTCGAAATCTTAAAATTTCGTACTCTGAATTGCATCCATTGGGGTTCGCTCTGCTGCATGTTGGCTTCGGCGCGTATTCGTAGAGATTGTCAGTATACTTGTTAGATAGTCCGTCAATATTTCTAAGAAAACATAGGCAATGAACTTTTCAAGACAACAATATCGAGACGTATTGATGAAATTCACTTCAAAAATCTAATCGCTATATTTCTTAAAGTTATTCATCTTGGGATCGTCTTTGAAAGATAGTTTCGGTTTAATCTTCTTCAATTATATCTAAGGAAAACACCGATTTTAAATTTGAAATGAATACTTAGAACTTTGTGGCACTTATGTACTTCAAAATGACTCACTTCAACGGAGAAAATGGATACATATTGGCACCTAAAATTAGAAAAGAAACAATTTTTCAAGTCAGCTATTCACTTACCAACAAAATGTTGTACGGCAGCACATCGATCGTTATCTTTGGGGTATTGAATTTCACGCTCCGCTCTTGTCTATATAGTCAGTCGTTGATTCGTAATTGTTGGAACATGCAATCTCACCTGTCGAAGCTGTCTCCAATCCTCCCAAATTTTATCCACAAACGAATGGTAGAAAAAGAAGATCGGATCTATCGCAGCCGTGATCAGTTCGCTCATGTCACCTCCGACAAAATTGTGTCCAGAAGCGTGAGCCACTTCTGGATAGTGGGGTTCTGCTTTATAATCACAACCCTAAACTAATGAACTGACTTTTTACTAAATAAAAAAGCAAACTGATTTTGCCGCCGGATATCCAAGGACGTCGACATAATCAGTTAGTTTCGTGATATTGTCAACTATTTCCTGTGTCATAGGCTGAGCAGAACCTGGCAAAGTGCCGACTGTTCTATTCACAATGCTACCTGTCTAAAACAAAGAAAAGAGTAGTTGTAAACAAATTATATCTATCTACTTCAGTCGATGTCCATCCTGCGAAAGGGCCATTAATGATGGAGTTTGTTGGATAAACTCCGAATGATTCGCCCAACAGATACTTGGAAAATATCACGCTGTTGTTGGCCTCACCTTCTGGCAACACACCGTCAAGGGTCCTATAATTTCACTATTAATAAAATGACAAATAACAGTTTGATCAGGAATTTACATGTCATAATAAGGCAGGCTCAGAGACGGATCGACCTGTCTGATAGCAAATTCCATTCGCTTGTTGAACTCGCGATGCCATCCCAAGAAACCAGGTCCTGAAGAGAAGATTTAACAATCAATCAGTTATTGATTGGCTAGAAGTTCGGATTTTAAAAGTACTATAATTGTCACGCTCTTGAAGATTAGATCCCGGTATTTGTTCTTTCTACGTAAAAAATTGGTCCAGAAAATTAAAAAAAAGGAAAAGCGGATGATCATTTAGTAGATTAAAAATTAGGGCTCCGGGTCGACTTCCCCCACTTTTTGAACCGTCCCAAGTCCCCCTACTCTCTCTAAACTCATTAAAACATAGTGGTTGGTTTAAAAAGTGGGGGGAGTCGACCCGGAACCAAAAATTAGAAATATTCCTACCAGAATGAGCACTAGCCGCTTTATCTCCATGTTTGTGCAATCTTGCGAAATGGTCGTACTCTCCACTCTGAAATATCAATTAACTTAATTTTATGTATGGATGAAACTCACATCTTTCAAAGTCTGCAACGCTTTGTAGAGACGTTGACGTTCATCTTCAGAAAGTTGACGGATTTCCTTTCTGAACTGAATTCATGCAGGAAAAATGGTCAAAGCAATCGTACCGAACAGCTTTCTCAACCTTCGATCCATCTTTCAGAGTACAACTGCCATCTGGAGTCACTATCGAGTCTTCGATGTAAGAGCAAACGCAGTCGAGATCCATGCACTGATAAATCTGCGATGGTATGGAGGCGAAGTCAGCAGCGGCACTTGCTTGATTGATCGACGAAATACCGGGTGGCAGTGTGATTTTCTTCTTCTTGTGGTCCCTCGCCATTTTGTCCCATTTCTGTAGCTGGTAGCAATGGTGTCGATATCCGTACTCTATTGGAAACTTCAGGCACACGTCTTCTTCGTAAACTCGCGCCTCCGTCCTTCGTATCAAATATAAAATATTCAACAAAAACAGGAAATATTTCACATAGAATAAACTAGAAATATACTGCATCTCAGCAATTCAGAAGTGAACTAACTGAGTAGTTTCGAAGGTGTGTGATAGCACGAATTACAAATAAATACGTAGACATGTTCGAGAATTTAGTTGATTTTTCGGCGCGGATTTATTATATGACGACAAGTTCTCTGAACGTACACAATTATTAGTAAAATCCTAATAATTTTTGGTATTGTATGCAATTTTATTTTTAGTCGACTTGCGTTATGAGTTTGACCATTGTTTTGGTAACAAGCAAATTTCATATCATTTCCTAGTTGGCATTGAAATATCAGTTTTGTCACTTTACACGAATCAATTTTTAGTGCTGAGGTAATTGATTTCTCAACACTTTTGACTGTCATTCTTACTCATAATATCATCATACCTTCAAAATTCATGTTAAAAGGGGGAATAGGCACGTTTGCTATTAATTGAAGGGTCACATTGTAAACCAAAATTATTTTTTCGCCGGAATTCGAAATTCGAAGATTTTTGAACTTACCTTTAGCCTTGTCTTCAAGATTGTCTGAGATTATCGTCTGGAATGGCAACGAATCGATTTATTTTGGATTTGTGATAAATACGGAAAGGTGATAAAAGTCGAAAACATGTCGATAACTGCTGGGATAAAGAAATTATGGGCAAGCCTGTTTGCCTTGAGAGTGGAAAATTGAGACTAAAGTTTTCAAAAGAATTCTAGCAGACATATTGAGTGAAAGAACTTTATTTACAATAAATACAGATAAGTTCGTTCAAGTTTTCTAACTACTGCCTATTCATCTTCCAAAGGCGTTTGGTGCTGGTTGGAACCAGTTTTGTTGAAGGAAAGTTGGTTGGACCCGTTGACCATTCGACCACCAGACTATAATTAGAAAATGCCATCGTTTAAATGAAATTCAGGTAAAGCTACCATTTCCAGCATTGGTTGGTGATCGTGGAAGCGTTTGAATCGGAAGATTAGGCAATGAACCAGGCTGCGATCTACCGAGTTCGCATTCTTCCAGTCTTGTTGCAAGACATTTCTTGCAACTCTAAATTTTTTCACTTTAAAAACCTTCTTCCGAATAGTTTCGAACCTTGCGGCAATTCTCCTCCATCCAAAATCCATATGTGCGGCACTGACCATTTTTGGCAAAAGTAGGGCAGTTTGCGTGTCGATCATTACAGTCTGAAGTTTCTTGAATAATCATTTCGTATCGGGATGATAATACCATCGTTTAGGAAATACGTCGTAGGTTTACAGACTCCGCAGGAAGCCTTGCAATATTTGAACATGTAGTTGTTCGCACCACTACAGTAGCCAGCAAGCGACCATGTCTCACAGCATTTCAGCTCATTATAGCATGTTTCTCGAACCTGGAACCATGTAAGTGTAAAGTGACTGGTCAAAGAAACTTTCTCAACCTGTGTAGAAGTGCCAGCGGCAAATCCTACTTGTGGAGGAGAAGTTGGTGCTGGAACATCAGCTGCTACTGCGGCTTGAGGTCTTTGAGGAGCTTCAGTGGTCGGAGGTGGTACGTCAGCTGCTATCATCGTTGTGATTTCCACAACGGGAACATCGGTTGTGATTTCCACAACGGGAACATCGGTTGTGATTTCCTCAACGGGGACATCAGTTGTGACTCTACTTGTCGCAGGAGCAACTTCTGTAGGAGCATGAGCTCCCAAAGCGGGAGCTGACTGAATGAATAAAATTCGATTTCAGACAAATCAAGAAAAAATTACAAAGGAAACTTGGTCGCTTTGAGAGCAGATTTTGTTTGTGCACTCAGTTTGGAAACAAGCAGCCTCGCCTCTATGATAATTATCGCAACTTGATTGCGGCTTTAGTTTCGATGAACATCTCGGCTCTCCGTATGAGAAGTCGCAGAACAAAAATCTAAAGATGAATAATTAAACCAGGAAAAGAGTTGCATTTCAACCTCGATCTGCATCCGTGAATATTTTGCTCTGAGCAAGTAGGTCTTGGAGCATAAGTGTAGAATTGCTCGGTGTAACTGTTGGATAATCCGTCTTTGACGCTAAATTTTCAGATCCATTTCGTTCATGCATGTTCTCAAAGGTATACGTCATTTTGTCGAATGGATACATGACATGGGATAGAAAATGATGATGCGATTCGCAGAGCACTTCGTCAGAAGGATAGTCGGCTTCTCTTTGTTCTGGCGACTGAAATTTTTTTTGCAATGGTTCACATTTTCATCTCAATGAGTCATTTTAGTAGTTGTTACCTGCTTGGTCCGTCTGAACTGTTCCCACAGCATGTCGATGAACGCCATCGACATGATTGCGAGTGGATCGTCGAACTGGGTCCGGATGTTCTTCATTGTTCCTCCAATGAAAATGTTATTATCCCCGGACAGGAATTCGATCGTATTCAGTGAATCGTCGATGAAGCAGCCCTGGGTTAAATTCTTAATGAAAGGAGAATTGCGATCCTCTTCCTTACTTGCTGAGGCACCGAATATCCGAGCCAATTCGTCAGATTTCCGCTGAGAAGTTCCTTCACTTCCACGTCAGTCATTGGATAGCCCTTGCCCTCGACGCCGACAGCTCTTTCGATGCCTTGACCTCCAGTTGTCGTGGGCCAATCCTTGAAGGGTCCATCAGCCACAAGTCCGCTCGGCCCGTTAGTATCTCCCATGAGATCGTTGGAGAACAGAACGGACTGCTTTGGATCATCCAAGTTACTGTCCAGTGTCAAGTCGATGTAAGGAAGAGAAATATCTGGATCAATTTTCCGTAGCATCAATTCCAATCGAAGGAGGAATTCTCGATGATACGGCAGGAATCCTGGTCCAGCATGAGCAGTAGCAGATAATTCCTGTAGATTATGATGTTTGTAGGAGATTTCTCTTCGAGCTTACTGGATTTTCAGAATACTCCCGAATCAGTTTGTCATAGTCTCCGTCCTGCTAACAAGAACAAGTCATTTTAGGACTATTAGTGAATCTTACATGTTTCAAAACCCAAAAGGCGCTGTTGACTTTTTGCCTTTCTTCATTGGTAAGTTGACGATACTCTTTTCTTTCTGCCTTTCCATTGAATTCCGGCCGTTTATTGTCCTTATTTGAGGCAACAGCTTTATTCGACTAAAATTACTGAGATAATCTAAAGCAGAAGTTTGAAGGAAAAATTGAAAGTTGAGAAAAAAGACATTTCTTCTCGAAACGAGTCGAAGACAAATTCGAGCGTTAAAATTTTAGTGGACCCGAAGGAAAGATCGGGACCAAAACCTTGCACGCGTCTGATTTACATTCGAAAATCTTCAAACCTGCGCTAATTTATCCCATTGATGTAGTTGGTTGCAAAATATCCTTGATGAAGAATCTGGTATCAATGCACAGGCTTCAAATGCGTTTGTTTCATCCTGTGCAGATATCCGACTAATTTGGATAGAAAATAGAATAGCCGTAGAAAATTTAAGCATAAGGATTTAGAGAATCAATAAATAGAAACGGCTTAATACAAACCTACTCTAATATTTAAAGAAGATTTGTAAAAAAAGAATTTACTAGGGCGAATAGGAATTTGTCAAACTCACACGCCAGTACGTTTGATTCGTGTTCGAATTTCTCTGGCTTCTCTCGTTCACTCTAAAATTTATACGCTCTCTTCTATTCTGACGATTGGGTTTGTAATTCGATGATAAAAGTCGACGCCGAAAAACATCATAATTGCTAACCTCCCTTCGCTCCTATCTCAGGTTGAATGGTGATGATCTTTCAGGAAACTTGAGCGTACTTCTCTCGCAAGTCGATTGTTTTTCATCGAGTACTTGCCCTCTAGAGTACATACAAGCACGTTCCAGCATAAACTGGAAATTTCAAACTATTTACTTTTTGAAGTATCACAAAATCAATAGTTTTTCGTGTAAGTAGCCGTTTAAATAATTTATATATGCAAGTTTGACACATTTCCACATGAACATACAACAAGTCTTTATATTCGCAAAAGAAATAGTAGAGATAATAACTGATAGTTTAACTTTAAGCGAATTTAAAGTGGAATCTCGAAAGATGTCTTCTCCTTTTGAATGTGAATTGTGGCTTGGGTGTAGTAGGCGGTGCCACCGGACTAATTGATCCTAAGGAATGTTATTTTGACAAATAGCTTTTACAAAAATGATCAAACCAGCCGTTCCTTTGCACAGTTTGCTCAAAGTGTATTGTGTGTAACAAGTTTGGCACGTTTCGCGACAATTCTCGCTCATCCAGGGATTTTTCTAAATTATTATCTATGGCTGAAAAGGCCAACAAAGCTCACTTGACACTCTCCAAGCAGACCCCAGGCCGGGCATCGAGCGTCGTAGTCGACACAGCTACCATAGTCGTATTTGGTAGTTTCACAGAGCGCTGGAAATTTCCTCGAATTACAAAAATCATGTGTCATAACCAGGGCTGTACGAAACGTTACGTGTGAGAGTGAGTTTTTCTTTCTCTCCCCCACACATGCATATCATTATTTCTCCCTTTTCTCACTGCCTGCATTTTGTTTCGTGGACGAAACGAAACGTAAATCAGAGAAGAGAGAAAAGGGAGAAATAATGATATGCGTGTGTGGGGAAGAGAAAGAAAAACTCACTCTCACACGTAACGTTTCGTACAGCCCTGGTCATAACTCATAACTCACAGCACGATATTTTACAGTTGCAACTCATGTAATCGAACGCTTTGGTGCAATCCCCTCGTAGAGCCCATAATGGACAACAAACATTCTCATTCGAGCATTCATCGGTGTTTTCACATATCTTCGGGGCTGGTGTCGCTTTCTTTTTAGCTAAAAAATCGAAATGCATCAAATTCCCCCTAAAAATAATAGTACTTTTGACGCTGCACTCTTGTGCTCTCGTCTGTGCACATTTGTTGCAGGTTTTTCGGCAATTCTCGCTCATCCACTTCTCATTGTTTTCACATTCATCGAGCCGCCTCCACAATCTGCACTGAGGATGGCGGTCCTTGCAATATGAAACATTTATGATAGTTTCTAATTTAACGAGAATCTTCTACCGTCAATCAACTGATAACTTGGACTGCACAAGCCACAGCTTGCGGGACACATCTGGCCCATGTATCCTTCATTCTTCTGGCATTCACCTTTCGCGGCCCACGATGCACAACACTTGTGCTCATTATAGCAATCTTCCTAGATTATTTTCCTTTCAAAGATCAAAATTATCGTGGAAATTCACCAAAGGTTTTATAGTGGCTGATGCAACTGTGGCTGTTATCGAAGTAGCTTTCGTCGTGGTTTCCACTTCACTATTCAGGACGCATACGCCGTCTTCGCATTTCCCTCCGTAACAGGGCTCCTCTCCCTTCGAGTAGTAGTCACATTTCGCTCCTGGCTTCAACTTCGAAGAGCATCGAGGATAGATGTGGGATAGGTCACAGAAGAGAAACCTTCGAGAGATACTTGAATTTGTGAGAAGGATAAAATGTGGACTTGACATATTGATAAGAATAAATTGATGACGTTTTCTTCTGGCATATTCATCTATACTCATACCTCTAGCTAAGAATTCTGTCATTACGTCATTTTAAATTTTCTGGAAAGGTAAGTAAAGTGACTACTCTGATCCACAAGTTTCGGGTCGAATCACTGAGCAAGTCGGTCTTGGAGCGTATTCGTAGATGTTGTCGGTATACTTGTTGGTAAGTCCATCGATATTTCTAAATTCTTGACTTTTTCAGGGAAACTATTTTTTTTCACTTCATTGGGACGAACGGGTACATATTTGCGCCTCGGAAATGAACGGCATTGGCGCAGTCTGGGAAATCGCCGGGGTAAATTTTCTCTCGTTCGGCACGACTCTGAAATGGTATCGTTCAAAATTACTCTTCCCTGAGTAATACTTGTTTCTTCTGCCTCCATTCTTCATAAATGGAATCCAAGAAGGTATGATGAAACAGGAAAATTGGGTCGTTTGAAGATGTTGGGATCAGACCTAGATGATTTATCATTTCTCCAGAAACAAACATTTTTCGTGTGTGAAAGATTTCGGAGGATATCAATTCCCAATTGTGTGATAGCGAAATAATGAGAAGAAAAATCTTACCCATATCGCCGCCTACGAACATGTGACCAATTCCATGGGCAAACTCTGGCGTCAGCGCAGGATTTGTGTATGTGACCCTGCAGTTCTGAATTCGTAAGTTCACAACCGAAAAACTTGCAAATGAACAACCCTTCTTAAGGCGCTGAAAGTATAGATATTGTAGAAACTTTTCTGACTGATAATGTAGTCAATATGTTTCTTCTGAAGTGGTTTGCCGTCCCCAAGTGTGCCAACGGATCTATTGATTCCTGGATTTCCCTGGAATGCTCTGTACTAAAAATGTTTTCCTGAAATCCTCACTTCGATTGTGCGCCAGTTCACGAATGGCCCATTGGCAAGGTATCCGGTTGGACCATTTGGCTCTCCCAAGAGATATTCTGAGAATAGGATCGAGTCCTTGGAGTTGTCCAAAGATGAATCCAAAGTCCAGTCGATATAGGGAAGTGAGATCGAAGGATCAACCTAATTTTGATATTTTTCTAATTTCATTTTAGGCAGCACACCTGCTTCAGGCTGAATTCGACCCTTTTCAGGAATTCTCTATGCCTAAATTTGTCACATTTTTCTGGAAGATATTATCTCCTACCATGGCAGAAATGCTGGTCCTGCATGGGCTCCACCATTCTCTACTTTTCGATGAATGCGCGAGAACTTGTCGTACTCTCCAGACTACAATTGCAAAATTCATTCAGGTTTTTGACTAATTCGACTATTCTATGATCAAACCAACGTTTTTCATTTCCCATAGAGCGTTGTGTAATTTGTCCCTCTCTTCTTGCGTCAATAGGCGGTATTCTTTCCTAAATTAGATACAAATGAAACAAATAAATAATTAGCTTATCAAGGGGACGAGGTAAAAAGTAAACATTTTTTTAAATCGCATTCTGAGTTGTAAATTCGTCCCCTCCCTGGTCGGCGTCTTTTCTCACCGATACGATTTCTGGAGAAATTTGCCATTCGGAAGTGTGCATCCGCCGTTGTTATCGAATGTTCCCTCGAGATAATCGCACAAACATCTTACGTCCATGCACTGATAAATCGTCGATTCAATCTGCGCGAAATCAGCTGCCGTGAAGCTTCCGTTTAGCTCTGTTAAGTCAGTGAGCTGCATTCCGGGAGGAAGTCGGATTTTTTTCGACTTTTTCATCGCCTAAAGTTTCTACGGTCTAAATCGGTGACGATAAATAAATAAGTCGTACTTTTCGATCATTAGATTTTTGCTGAGTCGTGTTTAAATTCAAAATTTGAAAACCTTTCTAACTTGCGATTCTCAAAGAGTACTGTAATTGGAAATTATCGAAAAAGAAAGAACACTTCGATTGATTTGTAAACCAGTTCTAATTCTAGATCGTAAATGGAAGGAGTAACAAAAGATTGACTCAACTTGACGTCGTCGTCCCATTTCCTGATCTGCTTACACATCATCGCGTCGACGCCCTGCATCGTGGCACATGGATCCGCGTACGGCTTGCTCTTATCGATCACATAAGTGTCGTTGTCACAGGATACAGTGTTCAAAAATAGTAATAGAGTCAACAGAATACAGTGAATACCACGAAATATCAGCTTCATCACTAAAATATCACATTGAAAAGCACTTTCGAAAAAGTGAAGAAAAAGACACCGAAAAAAGCGCAATTTTATGAAACTATACTATATATATATAGATATAATAAGTGATCGATGCATCAAATTCCAAAACGGCTCACAAAATTTGAAGAAAATAGTTTTAATAAAATAGTCCATTCTACGAAATACGTGCTTCATTCGAATACGAAAAAAAACCAGTACAAGTGCTCTGATTTAAAAAAAAAAAAAATCAAGTGGGTGCTGTGTAGGACAAACCTCGTCTTTCATCGGTGGGGGTTTTCACGAGTTGTTGATGGTCGTTTTTCTGTTTCTTCGTTCAGTTATGGGCAACAATTTCGAGCTGTCATTTTCCCTTCCATCTTCTCGATCACTGAATAGGGGGGATAGTAATTCTTTCTCATCATTTTCCCTTCGTTTCTCTCCATTTCTTCATCGAATTTTCCCTGACACTTGCGGTTAAATCTGATGTCAGGTAGTAAAAATCAATAAGAAATAAACCGCAAATTTTTCGTTTTCCAGTGATTTTAGTCTTTTCAACTCGAATATTTTCCGCAAGTCAGAGACGTAGGTCCGATTGGATGTAATAATTTTGAAAGGGCTGACTGATTTTACTCTGACTTACTCAAGATGACGGTAAAAGGAACATCATGTTATTTGAACCAATTCCTCTACTACGATTATCTTCATTTGCCGTTTTTTTTCTATTACTAATCTCAGAATGTGAATATTTATTATCGAGAATTTCAGATAATCATGAAACGTAAATAGGAGAAATCAATGAAAGATGAAAGATCAATTTTTAACTTAATTCTTTGAATGATTGGAGCTTGTTTTTGCTACACATTATATTTAGATTGGAATCTTTAACCTCTCCTATTTTTCATAGCATTTTCCTTTCTTCAACATTCGTGAAGACGCGCGTTCGCTTTGGAAAATAACTCCAATCTATTCATATCGGACATTTAGAAATACAATTTGTGAAAATTTTGAAGTTGAGGTATTTTAGAAAAAAAAAATGAAAGAACGAGATTGAATGTTTAAACTTAAAATTCCAGATTTTGGCATTTCTGGTTGAAAGACAGGCTCACAGCTTTCCGCCCGTGATGAATGGGTTGATTCGGAGCCATTTGAAGGTGTCTGCCTGTAGCGTCTGTTTGGACATCGAGCACTCCTCGTGACGAAGGCACAGATTCAGAGCTGAGTCCATCAGGGTTGAATCGTCGAGCGGGCTGAAGAATAATTTCCTTTTTTGATTGTTTTTAAGAATGTTAGCTGAAATTTCTTCCATGTTTCAAACATTTATTATGCCATTTTCATAATCACATTACATTCATTTTTCTGAAAAGGTTTTTTCGTTGAATTCACTCACTATTCATCCATTTCCTCGGAAATCAGCTCGATCTCTCCATTCAACAGAACGAATATCCGATGCGTCGCTGCGACCGCCTGACTTTGTGCGTCCAAAAACGGGGGTAGAATCTGCAAAATAATCGATAGTTTTTATTCTTGATGTTTTCTTTCAACCTCGAAAAGTTTCCGATTGATGGATCGTTTCTCCTTTTCGCTCAGATCCGAACAGGGCGAGCCGCATTTGCTCGGGGTAGATTCCAAATTTTCTTGATTTTCCTGATTTTCTTGACTGGGAATTTCCAAGTCTTGATCGTCGCACAGGTGAATAGGGATTCCTGAATTTTCAAATGTATTTTCTGGAAAATCAATAAAGTAAGCAAAATGGTTTTCTTCTAAAAAACGAGAAAACAAAGCTCACTGTAAGTGTATTTGGGCTTGATTGGTGATGACCCGACCAAAATCGCAACATCTGACAGTGCTCGACGACGGTGTGAGCGGAAAGCAGCCTTCAGCTGCTCCCGGATCTAGAAAATACGACATGTTCAGTCCAATTTGGGAAAAGCCACAAGAAATTCGAGAAAAGCGCAGAATACAATTGGGAAATGAGCGAAGAAGTTCGGGAAATTACGGCCTTAGAAGCCTTATCCTTTGGAAACGTCTTGCATTTATCATAACTGCGCAAAGAAAAAGAGCTATCTTTGCCTTTCGCTATTTTTTACTTCCCTCGCTATTTCTCAAGGATAAGGCTTGTAAGGCGGTGAAGTGAATGAAACTTGAATTTTTGCATGGTTTCAAATTTTTGTACTTTCTCAAACCCCTCCATTGTTTTTTCGCAGTTTTTCGGGATCGCTCTTTGCAGGGTGACCATCGGGTAGGGTAGAAGACCGTGTCTGAAAATATTTTTAGCAAGGATTTTTAGGTATAAAACTACCTGTACGCGATACTTTGTAATGCCAAGTCCACGAATTGCACTGTGGAGTGAATGCTGAAAAATTAATTTTTTAAAAATATTTTTTCTTTTTCTTACCAAATACACCTGTCTGCGCGCACGATTTGCAGAAGCTCTGCCTCCTCTTCAATGACTCCGCTCATTATCGATTGATTTCACTGAAAAATTAAGACTTTGAGCTGAAAAAAGCGAATTTCCAACAAAGTATCACAGCACGCGACTAAACGCTACAAATCTAAAAAGTCGAAAAAGGTAAATTTCGAGATTTATTCACCGATAAATAAACGAATAAGTCAAAAATTGATCGAAAACGAACATAACCTAACATTTTTACCCATGAAAAATTTGCGTATTGTCGAGTTTGAGGAGTAAATAGCTTTGAGTGAAAACAATAACAAATGAAAAGGGGAAAAGCGGAAAGAGTACAATTTGACCCGATCAAATATATGATAGCCGAAATAAGTTACCTTTTTTTTCATCTGAAGAAAAACTAAAAAATAAGATATGAATGAAAATTCCAGAAGGAGATTCTCTACATCTTCTTTCAAATTCATCCCATGTTTTGCTATCTTAGATTCCGTGGAAAGTTCATGCAGTTAATATTCTCAACGTTTTTTTTCAAAAAAAAATCCTGAACTTTCCAAGGCCTTCGAAAATGATTACAGCAAAATATTACTTCTTTCCATTTTTGAGTGCCTTGATGAAATCTTCCATTTCAGCGAGCTTCTTCTTGTCTTCTTCTTTCATTCTCCTCGATTTCTCCTCTTCCCTTTGTCGTTCCTTCCTTTCTCTTTGCATCTCCTCCTCGCGACGTCGTTTGGCTTCTGAAGAAATCACATTTATCATTTTTGTCATCATTTATAAACTTCACATTATTTTTATTTTTGCTAGTTTCTATTTCAAAATCGGGTGAATTTTGAAAGTTTATTAAACACGCTTCTATCCTCGTTTCAAGAAATTCACTACGCAAACTAATGCCGAGTGCACTTTTCCGCTCCGACTTTACTCTTCCCTTTTTCTCTCTCTCTCCATTTCTTTTATCAGACGAAAGGAAAGGGAAGGGGAAGAAGAGGAGAGGTAAAACCAGGGCGAAAAGGTGTACTCTGCGTAAATCGCGTAGTGGGGTTTTTTTTTTGAAAAGAGGATGGAAGAGTGCCAAGATGTTATTTAAATATTCACCTCTTTCGATAGAAGGACTGGGCTTCCTCTTCTTATTTCTGATTTTCTCGAGTCCTTGTCGCGCCCGTCGGTCTTCTTTCAGTCGCAAGGCTTTTTCGAACTTCTGTCGGGCCAACTCGTTTTCGTCTTTGATTTCGATTCTGGAATTTATTCAATTTTCGACATTTTTCCAAGTTCGCTTTTCTCTTCGATAAAAATATTTGCAGCTTTTCAAACTCACAAATTGGCATGACTGATGAGCGTCTCGACCATGTAGATTTTCGCATTTTGATGGTCTGGCTGAATGGACAACGCTTTGTCGAAATCCTCCTCTGCCTTGGCGAAATGACCATCATTTGAATAGCTGGAAAAGTGTATGAATTTTCAAAATTTCAAATATCACGTACGCCGCTCCCCTCGCAACGAGCGCATCCACACATTTCTCGTCGATGGACAGCGCGTGGTTGAAATGTTGCAAAGCGCCAAGACGGTTCCCAGATTTCATCGCTTCTACTCCCTAAAAATAAGACCAGCATTTTTGAAAATCTAGTATTTTTTTCAAGATAAATTATTTCCGGAAAAATGTAAATTTTCCTGCGAAAAAATAGAACTTATATTCAAAATATTTTCTCGGGGATCAAGTAATTATAAAAAAAAAAAAATTCTTAACTTAACAACAGACTGCATTGCCAATTCGGCATCCTGCCGTTTCCTGAGAATCGCAGCGGTTTCGAGTCGATCCTGTTATTTCCTTGCATCTTCCAGATTAGCTCTATGATTAGGTTAACCTGATCGAGACAGTTGATCTGCAGCAGAGAATGGACCGAGCGTTCGGGCACTCCGAGGATCGTCTCCAGGTAGGGATTCCGAGTGTCTGGCCGCTCCTCCATGTACGCCCAGAAGTAGGGCAGGGACGCAGAGGACGAAGATGTAGAAGATGACCCCGACGAGCCCAGTTCTCGCACTTCTCTGGAAAAATGATCGATTTTTACAATTTCATGACAATTACTCGATGGAGAATTCTATAGCTAGAGATGAACAAAGAGATGAAATTTAAAAGAAAGTGGAAAAGACATACTCCGTCATATAGCAATTGCAAAGTTTCATTTTTTACAAAAATCTGAACATTTTTTCTTTGATTGTCTAAAAACTGTTTCATTCTTTTTTAATAAATTGTCCAACCTGAAATACTTGGGCAATGCCTTATCGGTCATCTGCGGTGTGGAGGCCTCAACATGGAAAGATTTGCAATGTTTGCCATTTCTTGCTCTTTTCTCGCCAGTTTTTGCAAATACATTCAATTTGAACACACATCACTCTCGTAATTTATCCTACTTGTAATTGAAGGGCGATTTGGACGGGGCGAATGGCAACAATTTTGGCCAGGATGTACTCTCCGATGCTGACTCTTCTGTCTAGGGCCGAGAGAGGGGTTATGATCTGAAAAATTCTAGACTAAAAAAATTATTAGGCCATTTTTCTTTTAAAAAAAGTCTACATGAGCGAAGACAGAAATAAAAATTAAGAAGAAAGAGAGGCCAAAAAGAAGAGTATTTTCAAGTATTGTTTTTTTTCTAGATTTCATTTTTAAAAATCCAACCTGTATATTCAACCATTCCAAATCTCGTTTTATCCGTTTCGCATAGCAGAGTGGTTTAACGTAGGCGCCAGCCGCGTCGCACTTCTTCACGCGAACGTAGATTAAATCCCCGATTCGAGCATCCGCTTCGAATTTTATCATCGCGCTCAAATTGAAATTCATAGTTTTTGGAGGAAAAAGATCATAAACCTGACTTTTTGATAAATTCTCAGGAAAACAATGCAATTCAATTAATTTTTTTAGGAAAAAAACTATTCAAATTAATTTTTTTTCAAAGCTTGAAGGAATTGCAATTACCTAGAAGTGGAAATATTGTTGTCGAAAGACTCGAATGCGGGATAGTCCGAAACGAAATCCTTCGAGGACGATGCTCCTTGGTCGAGTGGTTGTGTGCCAGAGCCGTTCTTATTTTCTGGCTCGATGATTTGCACCTCGTCATCCTCTTTCATCAGATTTTCCGATTTTGAAGGCGGTAAAGGAATATTGGAGACTTCGACCGCTTCGGGCGGTTTTGGTCTGGAAATTTTATCCTTCAAGTTGCCCTTTTCCAAAAAAAAATAGAATCTTTAACAAATCAGAATGAATTTTCTTCAAAGATTGTAAAAATCTTTTAGGGAAACATGAAAATTTAAAACTTTTTTTATTTTTTAAAAATTTTCTACCTCAAACTCGGTTTGAATTCCGGGTCGAGTCTCTGCACGAGGGCCTCGGCAGCTTGCCGAATACTCGAATAGCGCTGCGGCTTTGGTTGAGAACTCATCCAAAAATTTGAATCTCTTTAAAAATATTTTTTTAAATCAAAGATATCCCGTCGTTTTTAAACGATCTTTTCATGAAAAATAAAATTTTTAAAAAACTCGATCTTTTATTATTCGAGAAAAGTAGAGAAGGAGTAGCAAATAAGTACTCAAAAGTGAGATAAATTATTTCCGAAGTTTGTCCAACATTTTCCGAATGTCTTTGTGGAAGGACCTAAAAATAAAATATATTCACTGCACCCTTTTTAATGATTTTCGATAAACATCGTAAAAAGAACAAATTTTGCATAAAGGAAATTAGTTTCAACTTAAAAGCCGAAAAAACAACTTCTATCGTAATGTGTTTTATTGTCTAGTTTTAGCAAAGAATAATTTTTTCCCCGAAAAATAGCAACTAAATCCCTACCTTCCAGCAACCTTTTGCTGTTCAGCAACTTGTTCGAGGCAAGTGATGATTCCCGCATAGGAAGTCATGCCGCCCATCGCCAACAAATCCGGCGTCAATTCGTTTAGAAGGGCTTGTACCTGGAAAAGAAAACCATAAAACTCGAAAATCCACTCCTTAAACAATATCTTAAATAGAGCTTGAGCAGCTAAAAATATAGATCATTTTCTTTCTAGTTTCAAATATTCCTTCCTTCTTGAAGATATTATATATCAGACAAAAATGAGCAAGTAGGCAAAATAAGATTGATAACTTCTTCGAACTTTCTCTTGGAACATTTACTATTGCATATTTTCAATTGGAAAAGGCATACCTTTCTCTCACAGGCCTGATCATTTTGGACTCCCAGCTTCAGCGCCAGCATTGAAGTCGGATTGATGATTTTCTCGATCGCCAATTCGAAACGAGCTCCGGGAGACAGGAATTCCTTCAGAAGAGCGATGGAACGAACCAGCTGAAAATTTTGTATAATTTTTTTTCAAAATAATCAGCAACTTTTGAAATACACTACTCAAGAAAATGGCGAAGAAAAAGAAGGGTTTGGAGTTTTTGCTTTTTATTTTAATTTTTTCATCTTTCAAAATTCCAACCTTGATACTAGTCCAATACTGTCTGTCCAGGAAAGACTTGCAGCCCGTGTTCGGGTTTTCCAAGGATCTAAAAACCTTCACTTTTTTGAAACAAATAAAACGAGTAAAAAATCTGACTGTTTGGAGAGCATGGGAATGAAGACGTCGTTTTTGATGGTCTCATCGATTCTCGCCCTGACGGCTTCGAGCAGCTTCAGGAAAGGCCTCGATTTGCGAGTCAGCGTCGGGTAGACGTGCAGATCGTTCAGAATCTGGGCAAGACGATTGGTTTGCGACAGGGAAAGGGGGTCCCATTCAGTTGTCGCTACGTCTGGAAAAATATCATTTTCTAGAAACCTTTCTCATCATTTTTATTCTTTCCTTTTGGAAAATCAACCTTTTCTTTCAATTTAAGCGATCAAACTTGTCATTGTTTTGAAATTTTTTTTTAATGAAAATTTTCTTCTCAAAAAATAATAAATTTTCAAAAACCAACCGACTAAAAACGGCACGACGACTTTTTCGACGATCGCTGGGATGATTCCCACAACGATGGGATGCTCTTGATCCAACTCCGAATTCGACTCGGCGACTTGCAGCGCGTCCAGGTACCAGGGCATCGAATTCAGACGAAAGTTCGGAGACTAAATTTGAATTTTCAGGAAAATAAAAAAAAAAAAAAAAACAACTTAAAGCGCCTTGTAAAATTCACCAAGTTTTGAGGGTAGGGTATGATGGAAAAAGAAAAAGAACTGGTGAATTTCATAAACGGTGGTCATGGTGAACTGATGGATTTTACAAAAGATCGAAATCTTACATTTAGAACATCGGCCGCAATGAGTTGGAGACGGACATATGGGGAGGCGAGTTTGGGAATGAACAGTTGGGCGTACGCGTTCTCGAAAGCACGCTGATCGACGGCGAGCCAGTCTATCATTCTGAAATTATTTATTTTATCGATTTATCAAAATTTTATCGGAATCTTATGGTTTTCCTAAAATTTCTAACTTACCTCTCTAAAACCCTGCTGAACATGGAGAATTCCTCTCTCGCTTCAGCGAACATTGTCGACGCAGTGGCTTCGACCTCACCTAAAAATTTTAGGTGCTGATAAAAAAGAGCAATGAATATTTCGCAAACATTTTTCCGCATTATCGTTGATCTGCTGAGAAGTGGCCTCTTCATCGTCAGTGCTGAATCCGTCTTCATGCGAAATTCCAGCCAGCGTCTTCTCCCTTTCGATTCGCCGACGAGACCGACGATTTTCTCGCTCACTGGCACGAAAGCCGTGGTCCCCGACTCGAATCAGCTCAAATGAGTCAAATTAATCGTTCTTATTTGGAATCGTCAAGTCAGTTTCTTGGAAAGTTGTATAGTTTTTAAAGGAGATTTGTGCAAAGAATAAGTGAAATTTTGAAAAGAAGAAAAACGAAATTCCCCGTACCTGAACATTCTTCCCAGCTGCAGCCGCTGTACATTCCGTGTATTGGTCCTTGACATCCATCCTCCTCCGGGTTTTGAGTCGATCCCTTCTGCCCTTTTTGAGTTGAATCGATTTGTCAGCGAGGGCGTTGATTTCTTGCACTTTTTCATTGAGGAAGTTCAGCAGCAGCCAGGAATAGGAGCGGAGTTCCTGAAATTCGAATTTTATAAAGAAAAATGGGGATGCAAAAATGTTGTGCCATATAAAAATAAGTTTGCTCCCTATCCCCCATCAAATCTTGGTTAAATCAGAAATATCGTGTCGTATTCAAACCATTTTTGTACTTCATCACAATTATAATTTTCAGATCTTTTTAGAAAATAAAACAACTACCTGATACATCCTGTATCTCTGCTCCAAATCGGGCACTTCCATTCTGAGTTTGTCCATGGTTTCCTTGTTCTCCTCGATGTGCTTTTTCATCTGTTCCACGTCGTATCTCCTTTTATTCAAGGCCTCTTCCCTCGCCTCAATCCGCAACTTCAACTTGGCCATGATATCCTCGGTCTGAAAGGTAATTAATAAAAGTAATAACGAAAAAGTCTATAAAATTATCATCACATGAGTTTCTTGGGCTGAAAAGTTTGATACCCAGAATTCTATTATTAAATCCTTATCCTATACTCTATAGATAAGCTATTATTTTCTAAATTGGCTCAAAATATGCATATTTGTTAAATGTTTATGGTATTATTTTTATTAATTGCCGTCTAAAATTTCATATTTCTATCATTTATAGCCCTTTAATTACGGCAACACTACATTTCTTTTATCTTAAAGAAAGAAAGATTGGGTGTAAATTGAAATTGAGAAAGGACTACACTATACCGTGATGACTCCCAATCCCGAAATAGGCGGTCCTGTCGAACTTGTGCTTTTTGCCGGGACATTTTCAGCGAGAATATCGCCGTAGTCGATATCGATGTCCATCGCTTCGGGCTCGCGGTTTTCATCCTGCAAATTTGTATTCTTTAACGACTTTCCATCGCTTTCTTGCAGTATTTTTGATAAAATTAGAAAACAACCAACTTTTTCTCAAAAATTTACCTGAATAATTGCATGTTTCTTCTCGAAAAGCCTGTTCGTCTGCATATGTTCTTTCTGGTATTCACGGATCTGAAGCTTTCTTTTATTTTTGAAAATTAGGATCACTATAGCCTACCGTATCCTTTCTGATCGCCTTGAGGATCTGCTGCTTTTCCCACTCGTCGATCTCGTTGTCCTCATCTTCGTCTCCCTGAAAATTCATGTTTTAATCATTTTAATTTTCTCTTTAAAATACGCTTTATTTCTATACTTGTAACTAAAACTAAAATAAAACGACCTGCTCTCTCTGCAGAAACTCTTGTTGCTCCTCCCTTCTCCTTTCCTCTTCAGCTTTCAGAAGAGACTTCGACGAATAGAACCTGAATTTTGTTCGTGTTTAAAAGTGAAAATTAAAACAAGAATCCTACTTTCCACCCTCTTCTTCATCAGACTCGTCGTTTTCATCCTCTCGGATAAGCCTGGATCTGGACTCGCGGTTGCGGATTTTCTGAAATCAAAATAATCATTAAAACAACTTAAAAATACCAGAATGAAGGAGTTCAGAAATAACAAGTCATTTTATAAGACTTGAAATGACAAGATTCAGACTCTCGAGCAGTTAGAGAACATATTTGATAAAGAAATATAAATCGTGTTCAAGAAAAAATTCACATCATCTGAGTTTCCGAAAAGGGTGCCGCCTTTCATATTTTCTATTATTTACCTGATCATCATCCAGAGGAATGTATCCCTCGCCAGCGCCCTCTCGTCGCATCCTTTCTCTTCTTTTTCTAGCCTCGTGCACTGCTTTTGCATCCGGAATACCGCCTGAAATACAAATGTTATTTAAGAAAAAAATTGGACATTTATTTTCAGGATTTTTAAAACATAAACTTTAACGGCCCTCTGTATTCTACGCCCTTTTCCTCTACCTACCTCCCCTACTTTCTCCTCAAAAAGTGGATATGGAATACAAAAGGCCAACTTTAACACTTTCAAAATCATAAGAAATAAACTTACTGAACGAAGAAGGAAACTTCTCGTGAGTGGGGTCCTCGACAATAATCGGGTCCGATTCGTCGTCAGAGGTCTTGATGATCTAAAAGTTGTCTTAGAATAGCAATGGGAAATTTGCAAACCTTGACAGTTTTGTCCCTGTATTTCTCGAGGTAGTCCTCATTTTTCTCCTTCTTTATATCAGTCCTCTTCCTGTGTCTTTCGCTTTCCCGTCTTTGAGCCTCGATTTCGAACTCGAGTTCACGATCTTCTTTCTGAAAGTAAAAATTTAATTGTAATTTTTTCGTAGACTTATCTTCACGACTTCTAAATGCCATCCACTTTTCTAGAAAAATTGAAATTGGAAGATAAAAAAGTGGGTGACATTCCAAAAAATCAATAATTTTGAAAGAAAAGCATCCGACCTCTTGCTTGATCCTGTCCCTTTCTCTGGTTGCTTCTTCCTCCAATCTCTGCTGTCTTTTCAGTTCCTTGGCTCGCTTTTTGTCCTTCTTCAGTTGGAACTCCGTCTCAACGTCATCACCTAAAATTTGATATTTAAAACTTTCAAAAAAGTATTCTTATAAAATAGAAGTTTGCGAGTTGTCCTTTGTTTGAATAAGTAAAATACCTTCGTCTTGTGCAAAACTAACTAGTGAACGAGGTTTAAAGCTCATCGACTCCTCGTCGTCGTCTTCTCCATTGTCGTTCAGCACAATCGCGCTCGGCTTGGTGACAGAGGGCGGGGCCGGCTGCTTGAACGTCTGTAATACGACCTTTCATATTGGAGCTAAATTTGTAACAAAATAAATCCATTTTAAATAGGCCGAAGAAAATTTCTATTTTTCGAAAAGAATATAAATACTCGAAGAAAAAATTGACTTTTGACTAGTTCAAAGAAAATTTTGTGTTTTTAATCAAGTTTCTAAGAGTTAGATTTGCTAAAAAAATCTTTTACTGAGGCTTTTGACAAGTTCGGAAAATCATAATGATCATCTCCAGAAATTTTCAGGAGCTCTAGAATTCAAAAATACCTGCGCGTCTTTGTCTTGGTCGTTTTTCTCCTGTCCCGTGGCCCCACTTCCCGTTCCACCGTCGTCTTCCGAAAGACGCTTTCTCAAAGTGCCCTTGGCTTTCGGCTTCCGGAACATCAGATCCTGGAAAAACTGAAATTTTAAAAAATCAACAAAAATGGGAGAAAAACGAAATTAAAATTCCAGCGTATATAAGGTGCACTGCATTTACAAAGTGAAGAACGAAATAAGCCAAGGGCAGAGAGAAAGAGAAGGAACGGCCTTATGTAGGGGTCGCAAATGGTTTTGCAAAACTCATAATTTTCAGCAACTTTCCACTCCAAATAATCAAATTCGGTGTAACTAGGACATTCGTAAAGAAAAAATAAAATACAAATTATTTTTGACCGAGTGAATTAGCCAAAACCGATAAGCTAAACGTACAAAATTTGTACTCCCACACCGGTAATTATCTTGAGTGTACGTGCACTCCCTGATATAATTTTTGACCAAACTCCATTTCTACGAATATGAATGGTTCATCGAATATGGTAATGGCTTTTCGTGACCCTCCACTTTAAAGGGTACTTGCCTCCCAATTTCGGAGTTTCAAATGACCACTTTTTGAACGAAATTTGTCCAGTCATTTCAACTATGGTATCCGCATGATATTCTCAGTCAAAGATTTTCCCATGACCAGCATTGCTTTCATAATCTGGTTAATCGAATCATTTCCCTAACGTTTCACGCTAATTGTTTACATCCCATTGCCACTATCACAAAGATCTCGTTAGATAGCAAAATATTCAAATATCAGCCTCAAAAATAGTACTTTACTCGAGTTCCTCCTATATCCGTTTCAAGTTTCTAGGGCAAAGTTAATTTCGAATTAACTACGAGATGAAGTTTTAGTAGTTCTTCATAACTTAGCACTTCGTTAACAGCGTATTATCTGATCAATTTGGTGATATTTCCGAATCCACCTAATTAAATCAGAAGAGGCGGGGTTTGTGATGCTTCTTGGAGCATAGATCCCATCAACTGTTCAATAAATTGTTGGATTTAAGAGAATTAGAGAGACATACTGTAGGTTTCTCCGGTACATGCTATGCCTATAAAAGGCTCGAAAGTCCATGACTTTGCCTTCATTTCTCTATTCCTTGCCCAGTTTTTCAGTCATCCATGAGCCTCATTCCCTCCAATCCCTCCAGCACCTCCACGGAAGACCCTGAGAGCTTGGCTCCGACTGCTCCATCTGTTCCGATGATCAGATGGAGGTTTTTCTCACTAAATTCGAGAAGGAAACTCGTCCGGCGTATCGTGCAACTGTTCTATGGCTATCCGAGGCCAAATTCACTGAGCGCTCCTCCTGAAAGGAACAAACTAAGGGAGTGCTTCATGGTCACAATCGTGCTGCGTAAGTATCGTTGTTGTTATTGTTGTTGTTGTTGCTTTTTTAAACGAGATTTTTGTTTTCATAGTATAGAAGAAACTTAACTCATTTTGCACAAAGATTTTAAGTTTTCCTTAGTTTTAAAATAGCTTGAGAAAAAATGCTCGGATTTCAGTGCTGGTTCTGATGACCATTGCGATGAGTGCTTGGCACGCACTCTTGAAGATCGAGAATAACTACCAACGCAATCGTCACGAGTTCTGTGACCAGAGCGCTAAGTTGTTCACGTCCATGGTAGGCTTAATCTAAAATTCAACTTATTCATTAAGCTAGACTAGCTGAAGCCTAAAATGACAAATTTAACTTTAGAATTAATACGGAAATTATACCTGACAATAGGAATTGAATTTTCAGTTCCTTCGCGACCAAAGACCGTACTACACGGAGTTGGAAGGCCTGTTGAAGTTGCCCAAGGAGAGCCTTAGTCCCGAGCTAGAAGAACGGATGCAGTTTCTGACGGATAGAAAGACCAAGGAGATCCCTGACTACTACGCGAAATGTGTGAAGAACTACGGAGGTTGACCTTATATTGAAGAGGAAAAACAACGCAAAAAAATCAATAAATCTTTCAAAGAACACAAGTGACATGACAAAAATAGCTCAAAATGAACGAATTTTATATACAGGACATAATTATGTTTTTAATAGTCGAAAACTTTTATCAGTTTCATTTTATTAGCTAACGAGCCCTTTTTTTAAATAAATAGCTGATAATTTGAAAAAAATTTTAGGTCAAATAAAGAAGACCGTCATAAGGAAAGAAGTCGAGTTCAGTTTGAATACGTCAGATATATGGCCAAACTAGTCGACTTCGCCTCTCAATGATTCGACAACCGTGCTCAATTTCGTTGAATGAATTGCTCGAAATTCCGAATACTTCCAATTCACTTGTTGCCTTTGTTGTATGGTCATAATTCCAATTTAGTAAAACTCATAACCTTTATAAACGTGTAGTTGATTGAACCATTCTGATTGCTCAATATTCAATGCCCCATCAAAGTGATTCAATTATGAACATATCATTTTGGTTAATATAAACGGAAGAATGGGAGAAACGAGGACCTCCTCGAAATAAATCAGGAATATGGCTCTCTCCATCCTTCCTCTTCTCCAATACTTCTGTTGTTTATAATTATTATTGGTAGTCTAAATAAACCCGTTACCGAATAAGTTGTTATTGATTATCTTCAAGCTTGTGGATGTAGTCTAACTATAATCCCCATTAACCTTAAATCATAAATTGTTTACTCTTTCATCATGAACCACTCCCGTACCTTTTAAAATATGTACTAAAAAGTTACAAAAAATAAATTAGTTGTTTTTTAAGAAGTATTGGCCATTCGGAAAAGACATTCCAGGATACCAATGCTAAGGTAGGGTGATAAGGAAACTTGCCCTCATCATTTTCCATATGATTTCGAAGACTATGAAGCTACGGGTTATCTAGGTTACCTGTTTTCTAATTCTACATAGTCACAAGCGTGATAACGTCATTTTTCGAAGAGAAACCTCTTAAAAACGTCCCTATGAAGCTACAAAATTGGGATTAAAAGTGATCAGAGGGTTTTCACATACGCTGAATGCGATTCTGACATCGAAATAATATCTGAAATATGTAAAAATTGAGAATTTGGGTTATCAGAAAGAATCTTGTCGCTCTTTGGTCAAATGGGCTGGTTGATATATTATTCTACTATTTATTCCGGAATATATCGAGCTCGGAATATCCAATTTATTCAGTATAACTTGAAAGATTTTGCAGGAATGAACTTAAACCTCATGATTCATCGTGCTCGAAAATAGCCATATACGGTTGGGATTAGTAATTCGAATTAATTATTCGCTGTTTTTACAAGTTGAAGCTGGTTAGCATAGGTCTCATGATACTAAGTATAAAACGTGTTCGTATCATAATCGAATTGTCTGCAATTTCGAATTTCGCAGAATATTCGAATTGTCATCGTGAGCACTGAAAAGTTGAGTTCTTTCGTTGAAGTCGGATAAGTTCAAAGGTTTTGTGCAAATATTATGTCAAGTGAACCCAAATCGCAAATTTTGAGATATTATAGGCCTAGTAGTTTTTACCATGAGTTTATCATCACCAGTTTATAGTTTTTACCAGATGCATAAATGTAGTGCATGTCATATAGGGCGTAGGAATAGAACCAGGTAGGGTGATATCTTTCCAGAAATAGGCTCAAAATATGCATGTTCATTGAATTGTTGTGGTACTACTTTTTATTAATGGGAGTACTACTTGTATTCATTGCTATCATACGTTCCTATCAAGTTGCATCATTCCTTTTCCTCTATCATATTGGCAAATTGATTTTTTATTCATTGTTTCAAAAGTTCATCTCAAAATTTTAATGAAATTGAATATGTCGAGATTTGCGAGATATCTTTAACGCCTTTTAGGATGTCCTAATGGACTACAAACAAGACGAAAAGATTGAAGAAGGGTGAGACAATTTCTAGAGATAAAGCAAACATGGCAGACGAGGAGAAATTAGAGTGGATTACAAAAGTATCGCTTCTCCCTAAATTGAGATGCTCAAAATTCGCGTGAAAGAAAACGCACAAATGCGAGAAATCGTCGTGAAAATATAGGCGAGGAGCCACTAGAAATGGCATATCTGATTACAGACGGACTCCATGGGAAAATTAGAAACTTGGCACCTCTTTCATTAGGAAATTCACCATTATCCCATTCCGCATATATGGCATTCGGTTTAGCACATTTTATGCTAAAAACCTCTAAGTTTTAATGAACTCTTCCAACTTCACGTCAATTCAAAACCCCGGACCTCTAACGTCTTCGGCGTCAGGTCTCCCGAATCTTCAGACGACATCAAATCTGGATTCTGGGTCGCAAGCGATATCCTCGATTTCTAACGATCACACCTCGTTTAGCGACTTATTCGTAGGGTCATTAACGACACCATATACTTTTCAACCCCCGCTATTTTCTGAGCTGAACAACCCCTATCCAGGTAGTTCATAAACTTATAAGAAAAGTGCTTTCCTCAAATCGTAGAAAGTTGGAGCTCAAGAAACATGTATAAAATTAGAAAGAAACTAATCTAAGATATTTTAGATAAGCTAGGATAATTTCTCGAGTAAATGCTATCTGAATTTATGGGCAGATTATTCACATCTGGTACATATGAGTGAATAAGCTAGCTATAAATGCTTGTAATATCCTAAAGATGTTAGTTAAATTAAATTCGAACCGATAGATTTTAAATTGTCCCATAGTTGAATCATTTCCAATAACATTATTATTGCGAAATAAATCTAAATAGTTGTTTTAGAGAAATGCGATCGCAACACTGAGCCAATTCAGTTGAGAACACAGCAAAACCGACGAAAACCAAGAGTTTTATTCACTCAGCAACAAGTGAGTTTTATCTAAACTCAACCTAAGTCTGTCTAAAATCTAGGTAAACGAGTTAGAGGAGCGCTTCAAGAAACAGCGCTATGTCAATGCCGCTGAGAGAGACGAATTAGCGAGGCAATTAGGGCTGAGCCCAACCCAGGTAATTATCCTATTTAGCCTGACTAATTACCGAAATTTTTGATAAAAATTTGGTGGCAAAACAGAAGATACAAGTGCAAGAGGCTGGCTCAGGACCGAACTTTGCAATTAAGTCAATTACCGTTTAACCCGGTGAGATAATTAACCAGTTAGCTCGATAATTATGCCTAAGCATTCAGATTTTCGCTTCATCTCTACAATTCGGATTTAGTCAATTCAACCCGAATACTAATCAACCCAATGGTGGATCTCAGTAATTTCATTTTTTTCCAGTAACAATAACGAATAAATCCTTACCTACGAAAAATGCATCAATACTTGCGTAGTCTCGGGTGTGTTGGTGTTTTGTTAATTAAATTGACGTAAATTTGCGTGCATTTTCACTTACGTGCGAACGTAAATCCTCGACACCTGTCAGTTTGCGTATTTCATTCTTTTCAAATTCGACCGCTAATTCCATATAAAAATGACGTGGGGTTTTTATCGTTGAGTTTAAAATAGCATTAAATTTAAGACAACGAGGGAAATCCCATCTTTTTCAGCACTATATAGTATTTCGTCACAAAAACGCCCACGATTGAAGATAATTAGCGTGATTGAGTCATATCTGAATAAAATATTCGCGAAAATCCGCGAATTTCGAGTAAATCTCCTCTTTAATTCTCTCGAGAATTCGTGTCCTTTGATAGTTCTTGTGGAAATCTTTGGATCTCTAGAAACGTAATACTATTTTGACATGAGATTTGTTTAAGCCTAGTTTTAAGACGCTTAGATAAAATATACGCTTGTTTTGACGGTTGGCTGGGTTTATATATGGGCACATTTGAGCGGATAGTTGCATTAATGCAGTCGGTTGGAGAGGATCGCAAGGATCGAGAGATCCTCAAGGGTCTGTCCTCTGCGTCCCCTGCCCGAGCCCCTCTGATCCGATTAGTCCGATCACCGCACTGCACACCAATAGACAAACGTATGAATCGGTTATCGCTATTCCTGTTCTCCATCTTCGCTCTATCCCTATGTGAAGTTGTAGGTTGTTTTCCCTTATATATAATATTGATAGAGAAGGGTTGAGGTTGATGGAATTTTTCCCAAGACCAAAATCTAGTGTGTCCTAATGAGAAAATAAAAACGTTCTCATTCTAATGACAAAATCTGCTTTTTCTTCGATTTAAAAAAAATATTCTTTACGATATCAGGCTTGGTCAAACCCACTGACGCTTAGGAAACGATGTGGTGAGAATCCGCTGGCTATGCTCGTAGAATATATCAAAGAAGAAATGTCAGGACTTTATCCAGGTAATTTTTAATTTGGCTAAGATTCGCTTGTTTATCTGAGTGATATGAGATTATTCATAAATCTTACCATTTTTCCTTGAAATGTTTGTCCCCGATGATGATCAAACACTACAAAATTCTTCGATCTAGCAGTTTTTCAGATTTTTATCCGATGACTTTTGCAATTTTCGAATTTCTAGAATTCTCGTAATAGGATGAAAAAAATCAGAGTACTTTGGATTCTGCCAAATCGGAGAATTTCTTGAAAAATATTATGTTTAGCAATTCTTTTCGGAGTTGTTCCTTAGCAAATTGTCCTTACAGAAATGTAAAATAATGTCGGAATCTTAAGAACAAATACTCAAGAGATATTTTTATTCTTTCCTCCAAAGTTTGAAGTCACGTTAGCCATTGTTTTGTTCAAATTTTCGTCACAATAACGGGCTTAAAAGTATCGCAAAATTGCAGAATTAAATAATGTCGAAGATCTGAACGAGCGGTACATCAAAGACTTCCTCGAACAACTCAGAGACTCCAATCCTAAGGCCTGGAAAAGTTTCAAAGATCGATATTATTCGTAAGAAAAACACTTTTTCGGCCCCCTGTATTCACAGACGGATAGGGAGCTAAAGAATGTAGGAAAAGCGAAAAAAGAGCCGTCTATAAATACAAGAAGCCAATTTCATCATGGAATCCGAAATCTAGGAGGTCAAAATAGGGGATGAAGGAAGCGATTTTAGGCCAATCTCGCTTTTTCGCTTGCTATTTCTTCTCTTCAAAATAACCGCGTGCATCTTACACCTCTTAGGTTTTGTGCCAAACAATATACAAAAGAAAACATTTTCAATGAATGGACTATTTTATCTTGGAATTGTGATTTAAGGATTTACTTATTTAAATTTAAATTTCAGATACGACAAGTGCCGAATAGTAATCAACTCCATGTTCTAAAATCGAAGTCTAATTTCCAAATCCGAAAACACAACACATCGCATCTTTCACATCATAATCGTGCATTATAATAGTTTCTTATAGATTATTATGAATCATCGGAATGATGAAATTTAGTGACGATAAGCTCAAAAGATCAATTTGATAAACATCATTAATGGTTTAGCTATGGAGGTTGAATAAAAATTTATGGCTAACAATGAAATTTAATCATCACTTTTATTACACAATATATGGCTCTTTATGCCAATATTTGATCAAATTGCAATCTTGATGATTATTTTCTTATCATTCGCAAACGGAGACTAGAAAAGACTTTAGTTTTGAGCTTATAAATGTGAATGGTTTCAAATTAACATGATTCTTTTCATCTAAATTGTAGTTATAATGCCGTTTCTAAGGTTGATAATCTTTATTAGTCTAATTACCTGTTGCTTCGCAATAAATTGTTATATCGGAGGAAAGGATTGGGTGGACAGTCAAAATAAAACTGAATTCTCATGCATGTAGCCTAATAATATCTAGGAATATTGTGTTAAATAAGGTTTTATCTTTCGAAAAATAAATCGTTATTTTCAAGTTAAAAAGTTTCCAAATTGGAATTTCATTAGCTTTGTTTAAAATATCAATAATGGATTCAGGGCATAAAGTTTGAGACTCAGATACTGACACAATGTTTATTTTACGGTGTCTGTGTCCGAAATGTGTCTTTGAATTTTAGTTCTAAATAGAGTTATATCGATGGAAATTTAAATTTAATCTCTTTAGATTCTACACGGATAATAATCTGGGTCGTTCAGTTCTGTACCCAAGAGAAACTTCTACCAATGCGATCGAGCATATAATTCACTAACGCTCATTCTCAGTAAATTGAAATTTCAAACTCCAAAAACCATAGGAATTTAGACCCTTAGATGTAGAAAATGAAACTATCTCCATGAAATTGTATCCTATGAAGATGTGAACGGTATTTTATGCTGTTTCGATACGCCATATTGCAATTCATCTGGATACTTTAGATCATTTATTAATTTAACCTTTCCATTTATGATATATTTGACATTCAATTGTTCTCAAAATGATCTCACAATAATTTTCATTTAACCTTTGTTTTTCTTATCTTTATATAGAAAAATCAAATCACCTCTGGTTAGAATCGATGTGAAATCAGTGCATTTCATTTTTGAATCTTTAGCTTATCAAATCTTATCATTATCACTGATGATTCGTTTTGAAAGGCTGAGAGAGTCCTTCCAAAGAAGCAGATACCAGGATGGAATTGTTAGAAGGCGGAGTCATATATAAAGCGGCTCCCTTACTTGTTGCTTCACTTTGTTTTACCTTTTACTGTATTTCAACCCAATTGAATAAAGCTTTTCTATTTCGCGCAGTCCTACTTATAGTAACCCAAATACAGCTTAAACCTAGCGCACCCTAAGTAGCCTGCACAACCATTTTAGTTATTAGGTTTATGAAATTTTGAAAAAAAAAACGAAATAAAATTAAATATTTGACGATAAAATATACCATCAACTAATAATATAATTGGGTACTCGATTTAAAACCGATTCGTGACTCCTTGATAGCTAATTGACACATTTGGAGTCATTTTCATCGATCAAAAGCATATTCAATATCATTTTTAGATCCCTCGAGAATAACGATGGACTTGAGAATTTTAATAATTTTTGTCAGTCTATTTTACTCGAGCTGTGCCATTTTCTGCAACCAGGGAAGTGCTTACAGGGCGAATGGTCAAACAACGAACGATATTTCAAGCGGATTGTGCTATCAATCAACTTACAATAATTTTTGCGTCAAGTATGTTAAGTATTTATCTTAGTTTTTTTTTCTCTAAATTCGATCACTTCTTGCTTTTCAAAAATGTTTTATCCTGAAATATATAAAATGATGAAATGGGTGAAGTGTATTTCCAAATATATTATTTTATGAAAATTAACTCAAATATCAATGTCAAAGATGACGACAAATATTATCGATTGGAGTGAATGTCGATATTCAAAAATTACGTTATTCGTCTCGCTTTTCTACTACGCGACTTATTATTTCATTATACAAATTCGATTTTTAATTGTTCTGCATGAATATATCGACTTTCTCTCCAATCAGCGATATCAAAGGTGTATCTGTATCTTACCTCACGAGTATCTTATCAGTTGGTATCCCAGATTAATATCATATATGTAATCTTTTACATGATGGGTATTATCCATTTAGATTTTACTCGGATCATTCGTATGATTCGAGCATTCCCAATGGCAATTGGATGGCGGTTTATTCCTGTGACCCTCTTTACCCAAATAATTACTGTTCGGTATGCATAATTTATGACAAAAATATCAATTTTATAGAAAATTTAGTCCGATGGATGCCGACCAAAAACTTTTCCCCTCGATGACTATCCATACAGCGTATCTGGAACGCTTTGCTGTTGTTCGGGAGAAGACGATTGTAATTCATCGAAGAAACTAGGACTGATTTTTAATCTCGGTTTTTCAATCATGGTTTATCTGACATACCAAATGACCTCAGATTGAATAGATTTAATGCATTAAACAAATGGTTTAATAAAAAATCAAATTTCTAACTGTATACGTTGATGCTGATGTTGAGCATGTGTCAAAAATCAAACGTTCACGTTGTCATCATTCCCATTCTGTATTAGGAAAGAGAACGAAATCAATCCCACTTAATTTTTAAGTCGTAATTCTGATATCAATCTAAGCTCGTATCATTTCACTTGCCATTTCGGTAATATGACTTGTGGCATTTGAAGTGGACAAAAAACGAAATATTTGACAGTTAAACAGCTTATCAGTGATGGAATCATTAAGCTTCGAATTAGAGAACCAATTTATCACCTATACAGACGGCTATAAGTACCATTCCCAAATTAATACTCAATAACATAAAATCGTTCAAATTTTGATATTTTTCAATTTCAACAAAAATTCAATCCTCCCTTAAAAATAATGCAACTACTTTTCCAGGTGCCTATTCACAGATACTCAATTTTATATTCCACGTACATTCACAAGGAAACTTGCAATTTAAGATACAATAGAATAACTTTGTCAAAAAATGCACTCATTTATTTTCTATGGAATTCAATATCATCAATAAATTGAAAATTAAAGAAGATAGTTTATTTAAGAGGTCTAAATATATTTATAGATTGAAATCCACATCGCTATTAGCGTGACTAATTTGAAAATGACTTCAGATTTTGGAGCAAAATTACAAAGTGTTGAAGTACAGCAACAGAGCTGTCCGGTAATGTTCTGTAGTTTATTGCGATCATTGTAAAACTCGTATGTTTTTGTACTGCAGCTTGATCCCTAAATCATTCTATCAATTATTACCTCTACTATATTTATTTTTAATATAAAAATTGATATCGGAGGGAGTCTCGGAATATTGATTTGAAAATTGGCATGTTTCTTATATTGGAATTTTAAAATATTTAGAATTTGTGGCATATGATCAGACCTAAAGTGCATTTGGATCAGACTCAAAAATATACGGAGGGTAGGTCGCAGGAGCAAAATTTATGCTATGACTTCATGAATAGAATTTTTTAAATTTAGAGCTAGAGATATAAAATTGAAGAAAATAATATCGAGGATAGAGCGCATAATCTTTCTGACTTGCATCCTCCCTTAAGACTGCATATGGCAATCAGAAAACTCTATCATAGAGATTAAAGAGTGTACACAAAAACAAAAAAAGACAAACTTAACAATAATATCAGGTCGTAAAAAATTCGTGATGTTGGTTAATAAAATAAGATAAATTAATATTACCATTCCAATGCATGCGTCTGGATAAAGCGAATAATATCTATCATCGCAAGCATAGAGGGTATATTGAGCATCCATGTTCGGTGTATCTTTATTCGGAATAAATCTGGAATTGCTTTTTCAACATGACTTTAAAAAATCTATTGTCCTACTTATAGCATGAGCCTTCACACATGTCAGTTTCATAGGCATAATAGATTGAATCGTTTGGATATTTCGCATAGATTCCAATTTGGCATTGGATAGCATTAGTATTTTTAATGAAAATGATAAATAGTAAGAAGTATGATATTCCCATTGCAATTGTTTAAGAGAAATGAAATCTTTGGTTCGTGAGGTAGCATTTATAGTCTCCATTACGTATAAATTTGAGCAATTAAGTTTTCCTTTTTCATGAGTTTCGAATCGGACAATAATTAATTGTATTCAGAATATGGCGTTTTTATTCGTCAATAAAAGATAGTTTTCTATTTTCACCCAAGAAAGTTTCATAATGAGTGCAAAAATTGTTAACAATCGCAGAAATCGGTTTGTTGGGTTAGAAAAATGAAGTTTTAAAGGCAAAAACAAGGCATCTAAATCACCACAAGAGCACTTTCTGATAGATCAAATAAATTGTCGATGGTATGATAACATTTTGGAGTATTCCAAATCTCAACGAACTGTTGCACAAGTCTCCACTGTTGCAAAAGTCTCCACCGTTGCAGCAGCATAGAGTTCCACTGACATTCTGCGGTAGGTTGTAATCATTCAACCATAGCAGCGAAAAGGCGTTACACCCCATTGACTAGATTTTAAACTCTCATTCCATGCTTCGATTTAGAAAGACCTTGTTCGCACAATAATCAGAGTACAGATCATCATTATCGCATTCATAAACTGTCGTCTGTCTCGTTATGTTTGGGATGTTTTTATCGGGAGTGAATCTGAAATAACACGTCGTTCAATTGAAACTTTAAAAATTCAGCTAGGTTTGCAACTACAACACAACTAGTGGGTAGGCAGTATTGTTCATGTTGAAATCTGGAAGATTGAAAATGAGAAAGAAAATCTATGATTGGCTATAAATGCTGCGATTTCCATAAACTCCAGAACTTTCCAAATTCCGTGTATTATAAATCTGCCTACTTTGAACAGGTGGAACCACAAGCTTGCGAATGGTAGTAATAATCGGCTGATCCATTAAGATAGTCGATATAGTAGCCGATTTGACATTTAATTTCCGCATTAGAATACCCTATGAAAAGAGCGGATAATAAAGAAACAAAAACTCTCATTGTGTAGCTTGAAACTTAATTAGAGAATCAAAATTTAGCTCGAAGAGACTCCAATAAGAACAATTTTAGCCAATAAATCTCGTAGCTTTATAACATTGGTAGCGATAATAAGTCATTTGTCTTTGCTGAACCAAATCAATTAACATTTTAATCGTATTAAATGCGAAATTTTGTGCTCTGTAGCTCTACTGATACGTGCTCAAGTGCTATATTGATTTTATTATCGGTCGAATTTTTCGTAAATGCCAGGGCCATATTATCAAAATGTCTTGCTGTGATGCTGTCTGAATTGATAAGAACTCGAAATGAATCGGGCAAATTATTCTTTCGAAATCCACGAGCACAATAACGTAAAAAATATTGAATTTTTGTAGGTTTTTTTTTACATAAATGATGCAGAATATAATTCTACATAATGTCCCACATCAGCTTTTTCCAAATTTTTAAAATTAAAAATATTAAAAGGAAATATTACGCATTTCCTCTAGTAAGAACCTGGCTTCAGGCAGTTTTGTCCGTGGGACAAATTTAAATTTAGGGTTTTCTGGTTTTATTTTTAGGATGAATTTTGCAGAATATATAATTTTATCCGGGAAAGCGAAATTCAACTTATTGGCATTGCAAAATTAATCGATTCTAGGTCATAACTTAAATGCACAAAAGTTAGAATGAATTTATTGAAAACAAGTGTAATCACGATATTGTCAATGACCGATAACTTGAGACAAAGTTTGAAAGGTGAGAAGCGGATGCATGGAAAAATAGCGCGTTATTCGCAAACGGGTTTATGACATTTCACCGATTCAAAGAAATGGCTCTGATATACCGCAATAAACACTTTAGATTTTCGAATTTGTGCATAGTTTATTTTGTCTCAAATAATCAGTCATTGACAATACAATTCCAAGCTTCATCAGATCAGATTCTTCGTTATTTCTGAAGTATTTGATAGATCAAATACGCGGTAACTGGGATGATGAGATTGAGAAGGGTTCCGAATCGTGTTGCGGGGCTGAGCTTGGTGGTTGTAGGATTGGGATTTTCGGTTGTGGCATTGGACATGTTGAGATTGCACATATCGGTTGAGCAACAGCAGACCTTCGTGTTGATGGAAGTTTCGTTGTCGAGCGGAGTTGTTATTATCCTACATCCGTTTGCCTGAAACGTATTTTTTTCAAGAAATGATTCAATTTTGTTTTACCGCTTTGATCGATCTTTAGTAAAGTTAGAGATGCCAATTCAATTTTCGGAATTGATAATTATGAAAAACTAATATTTGAGCGTGATTAGTAGTGAGATTAACCGAAGCAAAATGTTTTTTTTTTTTTATATCTTTCGGCTATATAGGTTGAAAAAAGTGATCGAAAATTTCTAACGCATAATTCGGATGCTAATTTTGGTATTCTAGCAGTTCTAAGTAAAGTTAATCGATTTTTATCTTTGGCAAAGCGAAAAAAAACCTGAAGTTGTGGCCTGCGAAATAGTATGGGAAAAGATAGGTGAGACGCGTGCAAAAGTGAGTTGAAAATAATGCAACATTGTTTCTCAGACGAAAACTAATACGATGTTCAACATGTTTATTTTTAATTTATCAACTTGCCGTGCATAGATTATCTGGCAACGGATCGTCACAACCATATACTGCGAGATAACCTTGTGGAATTTGGCTGTCTATGTTATGATCAGTATATAATCTGAATCATTTTACATAAATCATTCAATTTATATCGATTGATAGTTCACATTTTTCAGAAGAATAAAGTTTAGTATTGAGAAATGGATCAAAATTTTAACTATTTCTCGAAAATTTTATAAGCCAAAAAATAGCTTCGCGCAAATTAAATGCCATAATTCTTACTCGACACAAAACGTGCTATTATATGGGCTGCAACTCATTGTGTTTATTTGGTTGAAAGTAAATCCCGGAATCGTAGAAACAGAGCCATTATAACACGAATTAACTGCATAGCCGAAGTAGCATAGATTCAAGAAAATTACCAGTGTCTTCAGATCCATAATGCGGAAGAACTGAATTTTTGTTTAAACTGAAAAATATTAAAATTCGAGCGAGTTTATGGTATTGAGTATTAATTTGGGAAGGTGCTTATAACCACCGGTATAAGTAGCAAATTAACTCTCTAATTCGGAGTGTAATGACTCCATCACTGATAAGCTGTTTAGCTATCAAGTATTTCGTTTTTTTGTCCACTTCAAATGCCACAAGTCATATTACCGAAATGGCAAGTGAAATGATACGAGCTTAGATTGATATCAAAGTTACGACTTAAAAATTAAGTGGGATTGATTTCGTTCTCTTTCCTAATACAGAATGGGAATGATGACAACGTGAACGTTTGATTATTGACACATGCTCAACATCAGCATCAACGTATACAGTTAGAAATTTGATTTTTTATTAAACCATTTGTTTAATGCATTAAATCTATTCGATCTGAGACCATTAAGAAGACATTTGATATATCAGATAAACCATGATTGAAAAACCGAGATTAAAAATCAGTCCTAATTTCTTCGATGAATTACAATCGTCTTCTCCCGAACAACAGCAAAGCGTTCCAGATACGCTGTATGGATAGTCATCGAGGGGAAAAGTTTTTGGTCGGCATCCATCGGACTAAATCTTCTATAAAATTGATATTTTTGTCATAAATTATGCATACCGAACAGTAATTATTTGGGTAAAGAGGGTCACAGGAATAAACCGCCATCCAATTGCCATTGGGAATACTCGAATCATACGAATGATCCGAGTAAAATCTAAATGGATAATACCCATCATGTAAAAAATTACATATATGATATTAATCTGGGATACCAACTGATAAGATACTCGTGAAGTAAGATACAGATACAACTTTGATATCGCTGATTGGAGAGAAAGTCGATATATTCATGCAGAACAATTAAAAATCGATTTTGAGAGCGAAATAGTCAGTTGCATAGAAGAGAAACGAGACGAATAACGTAATTTTCGAATATCGACGTTCACTCCAATCAATAATACAAGCGTACTCAGCTGGGTGGCGATAGTAGTGCAATGAACAATGAAGGGACTTTTGTGTTGCTGTAGCCCCGAAGATCTTTGCAATATTTCAGTGAGAATTAGCATAATTTTGGATTTATCTATTTCTGCTTTTATATACCACCTGATTCATAAACATTTATTCAACTAATGATGCAATTAAATCATGAATTATAATATTTTTATATATGGATAAAGATTGAATGATATTGATGTGCGTAGCTATCCTCTAGAGGTTGTCGTTGAGATCGACATAGAACTGCGACGCACTAAACCAAACAAATCAATTATTGAAAAAAAAATATGTGGAATTCAATGTTTCATTATAAGGCAACTCCAATTAGGCACAAGATATTAAAGACATTCGGCGTCTTGTGAACCAATAATATGTTAGAATATCTAATTTCAACTAAAATTATTTTAGAACTGAATACAATTTCTGTTACAGCGTCCATAATATCCATTGGAAAAAGTATAACCGACTAACGCTATCCTATTTTTTTTTTACATTTTTAATATTTCAAAAATCTCCGTTCATAAGGTTCGCTTTTTTGTCTGAGCTCAGGAAAGGGTGGGTTTTTGATGATATCTTCACTGTGTCGGCTGACAATGAGGACGGAAGCGGTACCCCTTGGCTGCCAGAGGACTCGTCGATAGCTGGGATTGACGAGGACGAGGCAGATCGAGCCGATCATCCCGTGGGTGGATATGATCATAAGACAGGTGTTGATCCAGTCGGAGCCGTGGACCATTCGAAACGTCATTCCGATGAGTAGACCAGCGGGGATGATCAGGGCGAATAAAGGCGTTACGACCTGGAACAAACTATTTTATATCATCAAGAGGGCGGTCTAGAAAGGTCGCAACAAGGCGAAATACTATGTAGACATAGGGGAGTAGTGGTCTCTCCCTCGTTTTCACACTATCTTGCCTTGCTGCGACGTTGCGCCCTTCCCAAGAGGCCCATCGAGGAAAGTAATTTTAAAAAATATTCGATTCAATTGTTTACGTTGTGGTATGAATCAGAATTTTTTTACCTCGATGTTCATAACTTTAGATTTTCATGCTCCTAGCATGAATTAACGACTCGAAGGCTTATTTCATGATACATAGAAAATTCAATGAAGCATAATGTTATACTAGAGATGCTTAGTTTACCATCAAGAAGAATGATTACGAGTTCTAGGTCTGATAAGCTACAAAATGCCACAAAAATTTCATAGATCACAACTTCACTTAAAAGTACCTGAATTGCAACAGCTAAGAAGTACTTCTTCTGAAGGGTAGAGTGTCTTTTAGAAATCTTCGCGGTGTTTAGATAATAGTAAGAATGACCCATCCAATAAATGCATAGTAAACAAGCAATTGTGAGGTAAACGGTCAGGAATACTGCTATTGAATATGAGTGAATTGATACAACGTAGGTTTCAGGCATCAGTAATTCCGGTAACGGGCACATACTGCTGTTTTTGAATTTCTGAAAAAGTAATTTTCCTTAATTATGACTTTATGCTCCCCATATTCTTCCCGTTTTAGATGATTTTATATAACTTTTGCACTAAACTCTTCAAGAGATCAAGATCAGAAAGTAGTTGGAATGTTAAGTTTTGTAGAGTAAATTTATTCCTAGAACAAGTGAAAGTCTGTTCAGCAAAGCCACATCACACTTGAGAAAATCGCTTCGAGGAATGATAAATCATGAGATTTGCAGGATAAAACTCGATCTTCACTATTATTTTGTAAACTGTTACCTCTTCGAGATACTCTTTGAACTCTTCTGAAGATTTTCCCGTGATGACGAAAGGAACCCATAGTAGCGTGCCAGAGTGCAGCAAAATGAACCCAATGATTTTGCCTCTTCTCGATAGTTGATGACTGTGAAACGAGGGAAGGATACTGTAGTGACGGTAGGCGAATAGCATAACAGATGTGGTTGCCATTACTCAAATATCGTAACCTCTCGCAAAATGACTTTTTTGTTCGATTTGTTTATATTGCTAATTAATCAGTTGCCAAAAATCCGAACTAGGGGAGAACTAAATCGGGATGATCATGTGACACACTCCCATATATTTTTGGTTCTGGCTAAAATGATACCTAGGTATGCCATGGACACTTTCTACTAGCCCTTTTCTCAAATCTCTTGAACCGAAAAATCGTCTGTTCAACAGAAAGGTCGAGTCCTTTCAGATCTATGAAAGATCTAAGTCAGAGTGGTAGTGCGACCTACTCCCTCTATGTTTCTAAGTCCGGCTCAAATTGCTCTAGGTCTGATAACGTTTCGCCAAATATCATTTTATAACTGTAAAAAATATTACTTACATCCACACGCGAAAAACGCTATAAACGCTAACAGATTCATTGGAAGAAACTTCAAAAATCCAAGTACGTAACCTGCCATGAAAGGCAAAACTAATACCGGAATTAGAGCTGCACTAATCAAAAAGTCGACCAAAGCTGTTCTAAAAACAATATCCTACAATTTTCTGACATTTACAATCTTACGCGAATAAATGGTAGAGTAAACAATACTTAAATTTTCCTATGTAAACCGGGGATCGAGTAATGACGCAATAAGCAGCGAATGCATTGACAACGATTGCGGTCATTGTGATGATGTGCTCGGCCATCATATAATTCTCGTATCGGGGTATGGACATGTCACAGCCGAGGCCGTCATACCACATTTGGAATTGTTATCTGTAATTTGAATTTTTGACTTTTTAATGCGAGTGTTTTGTCAGAAAATGAGAAATTGTGATAATAAAAATGATTGCAGGAAAATTTGAGAACATGAATGATAAATTCAGGAAAATTATGAGGAAGTAGTTAGGAATTATGAAAGCGCAAGACAATATGGTGAATTTTTGCACTTCAGCGTAAGCGGCAGATTGCGTTCCTTTTTCAGTGAACCGGAATAAGGATTTAAGATTCAGAATCAAACTATAATATATTTAAAGGTTCGAAATCTAAAAGTACAAAAATTTAAGTCACTCGAGTGTTTTCCAATTTATTACGAAGAAGTATCCGCTTTGCTGGCCAAATGCAAGTTATCAAAATGCAGATGCATGTTATTTAACGAAAATTAATTGGACACTATTAAATTCGATCATGTAAACACATGAAATTACGAATACTAGTACGATTTTCTGACGCTTTCAAAATTTCAAATTTCGAAGAAAGTGATAATTAGACTTTTCTTTTTCGAAAGTAAGAATTCAGATCTATTATCCGAAACCTTCAAAATTCTAATCTGTCTGGTTTTGTAAAGGTTTTAGACCGAAATTTTGAAATGCCGAAAATGAAAAATGTCTGCAAGTCATGAAGTTCAGCTGGAATAAAAATTGCGTAGATCTTCAGAAAATATGAAAGGTTTGTAGAATAATTAATGAAATCTCATCAATTTTATTTTAATAGGAATTGTTAGAAGATGCGATAAAACGATAGTGACGTTTGGATGATTTAAAAGATAATAACTTGTCGAATTTTCCGCCTTTTTGAACGCAACCTTTGTCTTCTGACAATGGAAAAACTAACATTTTGCAAAAAAAAAACCCCGACACGATTAGATCCAACTCCATACGCAAATAAATATCATTTTTAGTAGTAAAAAAAATGAATGCAATTTCTAGAACTCTGAATTCTGCAAGTTATGTTCTCATTAAGAAAATGCCTACCTTTTCATAAGGCTTTTCATTTTTGATGTTTCAATCCTAATCATCTGCTAATATTTTTAGGCAGTGAGTGTTTTTTTTCCGTCTGAAATTTTCAGATTTTATTTGAAACATGTTCGGTTTAATTTACTTGGGCTCATAGAAAAAGACACCAGGATACCGGGACACCAGCTAGAAAAAGACACCACCCTTTCTAAGAAATAGTATGAAGAAGCAAGAGACAAAAAGAAAAAAGGTGGTGTCTTTTTCTAGGAGCCTTTACTTGACATCGACATACCCTGTTGCCTTATTATTATCCACGTTTGGAGGTTTGGAATCCTCGCTCCTTTTGCTAACAGCGACTGACGCTGAACTTCTACTTTTCCAAAACACCTTCCGATAAGCCGGATTGACAAAGATCAGACAGATTGAGCCTATCAGGCCACGGGTTGAGACTACACTAACAACAGCACTAATTCTATCTAAAAGGATTCGAATTGTCATTTTCAAGAAGTAGATGTTTGGGTTCGGATTCAAGGATGAGTGAATGAATATTCGCATATTTACTCGTAATTAGTGACTATTTTTGCAGGATTATGAGCTACCTGGATAATGATTGTTTCTCAAAGTCATTGTGATCAATACGCAAGAAAGCACAATGAAAGCTAACTAGGGTGTTATAATCTGAAAATTTATTGAAAGTTTAGTACAGACGTGGAGATATTTTTGAGACGAAAATTTTTACGACGAAATAAGTTTTCACAAAATGCCGATGATAGAATATAAGTCAGTAATATAGTTTGGAAAAAAACTTAATGAATTCATCGAAAATTAAAATTATCGTTTATTGAAAAGGTATGATATGAATAAACATAGTTTTGAGCAAATTGAAATCTAACAAAATTTCTAAAAACTCACAAACCTGATAAAAATTGCTCAGAAAATAGGAACCTATCAATTCCCTTGTGCAGTTTCGCGATAATTGAATCTTTATTCTTGGAAAGAAATGTTCTCTATAGACGAATTTTCTTGGAAACCAAGAAACAAGTACAGATTCATTCGTTGAGTTTTCTACGTTTTGGAGTCGTTTCCCAAGCATAACTCATTTGGTAAAAACACATGAATTTGGCTGATGTTTCTTTTAGAAAATTGAAATATCATAAAATTTTGATCGCTCATTTGAATCATTTTTGATTCTCTAGTTTCCGCGATAAAAATGTCTTAAATGCCGAAAATTTTTGTGCCTTTGACGTAGGTATTTGAATGAGTTGATCCGGCGAGGTCTTTATCATTTTTGTAGATATAAATGTTTCTAATTTTAGACCCTTCTGTCCACGAATTTAGCATGTTATCAGTGCGCGCAGCGGAAATGAATCGAACTAGAAATATAAAAGACAAAGCATGAACAATATGACTAGAATGATAAGCCTGAATATATTTCCGATCAATTTCCTTTACCTCAAAAATCATAAAATTCTAGGTGTTTCCCGAATACCTGTCTAAAAGACTTTATTTTGGGTTTTAGAGCCATTTTAGGCAGATTCACATAGCCTAGACCATAATTTACAACTGATATGTGGTGGTATAATCTAGTCGGGTACGAAAATTTATGAATCAAATGGGGGCTCTTTTGTGTTAATCACGTAGAAAAGCACAATTGGGTGATTGTTCGAGGTAAAGAAATGCGCAATTAATCGTGTTTGCTAGATCAGTTGTCTGTGATCTATTGATAAGCATGCGGCTATAAATCTGTCGGAAAATTTGATTATTTTGCCATAAATGAGTACATCTAAACTTCAAACTCAAATATTTTATTTTTCATTTAGATTAATCCATCACGCTATTTTAGTTAGCATTGCATGAAAAGTTTTCTTCGGATGTTAGCTGATTCTTCCAGTAAAATTAGAATAACTTTCATAAATTTCTCATGATCCGAATTTTATTTTGTATGATCTAAGTGATCAGCACCTTCCCGTCTTGCAGATGCATAACTGTTTAGTTCAACGCATCATTTCTTGCGTATTTACAAGATTACCCAAAACTATTGATAAGACCTATTTAATGCTTGATCAAATTTTGATAAAGCACTGATCAATCGGGTTTCACAATTTCCATACGATTTGAAAATTTGCATCATGGTAACGTCACCTCATAAAACCTGCAATAATTTCAGATTTACAATAATACAATAGTTGCAAATCATAATGCACGATACTTATACTGCACATCAATCTACCAGTGACTCGAATTCACCGAATGAAAAGAGTGTTCGATATAATAAACGGATATTTGTGATTGAATTGCCTGATGTTGATCTCGAAAATGATCCGGTAATTTTTTCTAATTTTATTCTACTTTATAGTTCCTTTCTAGAATGAACCTGCTATTGATTTCGATGGTGCTCCTTCTGAACGACGATTTTTCTCCCCGCCCATAATATTCTGCCTCGTTTTGCTAGCATTCATAATTATAATTGCACTACTAGTGCTATTATTCATCTATTAAATTATTTTTCAAGATTTATTCGAATCGGTTTAACATGTCAGACTGAGTTTCCCGATATCACACATCCAAAATCAATAAGTCTTGATTTCGAAGGCAAAGATCGATAAAAAATCGTCCGACGAGAGGGAATATATTACCAAAAATGCAATATTTAGACGAAAAAATTGAACTATATTTAGATTATCATATTCGGAGTAAATAGGTTTGGAATTTCCACAAACGGAAACTCGCTTGTAAGCTCACAACTAACGAGAACATCAGTGATAGGAGTATTGAAAAATCAATATTTATCGATTTTTCCTATTTCACCAGAAACGCAGGAAAAATCGGTAAAGTTGACGCGAAATGAGAGTATTTGGCATGAAAGTACGTACGCGAAACATGGCTAAATGTGATAAAAGAAAAATGTCGCAAATGCAAAATAGAAAATCGTCGACATATGAATTTGTCATGAATAAATTCGAATGGCTTGACTAAATTTGCGTAGAAACCGAAATGTAAAACACTGCCTAAAAGCTGTGGGGTAAAGTTAAGAAAAGTCACATTTTCGAAGATATTTAGCGTCGATATTCTAATTTTCGAAAACATGAATAAAACATCGATGAAATTTTAGAACTATTGGAAATTGAGCCTGAAAATTATATCAACAAAATTTTTTTTCAATTTAATAGTCCTAAATTTTCAAATCGAGATTCACATACTGTAGTTTCTCATAGCTCGTTGTACAAATTATTGCTAAAGATCCCTTAATTTTGGTAGGAAAAAGTGTAATGCGAAATGCTTGCGCGCGAAGAGGAGGATGCGTATATCAACAAAGTTCGGAAGTTTCGAGGATTAAATAGGAAGATGAAGAAAATCGATGATACATGAAATACTAGGGAAACGTTTCTGGGAATATTCGAGATAGAATTTTGGTCTTTGAGAAAATCGATTCTCAATTTTCGATGGTTAGATTTTTCGTTCTTTCGACAAATTCAAAGATGCACTTTGAAATGGATGAGGCGCTTATCTTCATCATTATATCAGTTCCTTAAAATGATTTTAAAAAGAAGTGAAAATTTGATAAAAATAAGCTCCGCGCCATTTTAGTGCATTTCTAATTCTTCATTCATTCGTTGGACGCAGGCTTGACGTCGTCTTTTCCTTGTCCCTCAGGACTCCCAGTCGCAATTGCAGTGACGATCGCTGCAGCAGGTGGTTGCGGCTTGTTCTGGTCGATGGCAAATAGGACGCCCTAATAACAGGTCGTTAGTTGGTTTGGGCTTTTGGGTAATTTTTATAATATTTACCTGGTAGGTCACTCCGTTGATCTCCATCGATACCATCATCGAGCAATTCTCGTCGGTTGAACCGTCTGAAAGTTCAGACATTTATGAGTTTTTATTCGTCATGAGAAATTTGAAATGATGAGAATATTGAAAAATCCCTTTTTGAAACACTCGCACTTTTCAATTAAATATGTTTCATCAAATTAATAGTCATCACCATCTATATCACTTTTGATGGGCAGTTTATTTGATTTCACTTATAAAAACACATTCAATGTCCTCACCAGCTTTCTTCGCACTGATCTTCATGTGTCCTTGGTTCGCTTTCTCGCTGCTATTTCTATTGCCCGAATTTGCATTGTGTATCGCCGCACTCGTCGTGTTCCCATTCGAATCTGCGGTTTCAATCTTGGCCTTTTTTGCAGCGGGCGGCTCAGAGCCTATCGACGAGGTGGATTCCCGGCCGCTTTGAAGGCCCAGAGTCTGACGAGCGACTAAATCTGCTGCAGCTCTGAACATGAAAATGATCAATTTTGTCGCCTTTATCGCTTTTTGCAATCAAAGATATTAACCTTGTTTTAATTTGTCGATTTTTGGCCAAATCGATTGATTTTGTAAAAATATCACTCTTCCAGAAGGTCATTGGATTATTTCTTCAAAAATTTACCTCTGAGCCCTCTCCAATCGATGTTGCGCCTCGAAGATCGCCATTTGCTCCGCCCGATAGGCGGCCAGCAAGTTGTTCTGTTGCAGGGCCAAGTTGCCGTCCTCATCCAGAAACTCGAGCAAATTCGCACCACCTGGATGGGGAAGGGGGAAGCCGAGAGGGAAAGCCGCCTGAGGGCCCGACGGACCGGGATTGCGACGGCCAGGGGCTGAAACATTGGCATATTTGACAACAAAAAACCCTAATTTAGGCTTCATGAAATTAGCAAATGAAAGAATGATTTTCATAGTTAATCAGTTGGTCCCAAAAAATCGTCTTTTTTGTGTCATGAAACAATGCTATATTGTTTCTCTTCGAAATCCTTGAAGTATGTTTCAAAAATTCTATAGATGCTATCATAAAAATCAGTTTTTTTTTAATATAAATATCGTTGAATTCAAAAATAATGCCAAAAACCAACCCTCTCTTCGATTTCCATCAATAGCAGCCTGTAAGTCAGCCGGATTCGACAGTCCCTCCTTCTCGCATTCGTAATCGTAGAGGTATTTCTGGTATTGGGTTCTCAACGTAAATGCTGCCGATGTTATACTCGAAGGCAGATTTAAGCCTTTCGTAATTTCCCTAAAATATTTAGTCTCAGAAAATGACGAAAGTTGAAAGTCTAATTTACAGGAAATCAAAAAGCTAAATTGGGAATTCCAATGTATTGAATGTGTCAGAAAATATGCTACATTTTTCCCATATGAAAAAGCCGAAATTTCTTACCTCCACAATTTCTTGTTGATAATTTCCACGAGCCCGCCATGCTGCACAACCAACCGATAAAGCTCGTATAAATCCAATACCTGTTTTGCCATAATTGGAATTCGAGTTACTGGTTTTCCTGAAAATGTTCGGTTTTGTTTAACTTTCTATTTTTAAACAAACTTTTGAAATACCCCTATTTCAATGATCGTTTTCGAGTTTTTCTATGCCTATCATTCTACCTGTCATTCCAATGGATTTGTGGCAAGTGAATAATTGTATCATATCCTATGAAGATTTGTTCACGTTTCATCATTTTTACGATATTTTCTCTCATATCAGCTAATCATTTCATTTTTTGTGATGGCTTGTTCCTATCATTGATATGAAATATGAACCCCGTTTTGAGTTTCGATTATTACAATTTGATGAGGAGGATGCGATATTTTCTCATTCCTTCATGAAAATAGTGCGAGAAAAGAGGATATCGAGGCGAATTTTGATGAGCAGGTAAAAAGTGATTGGAGAATGAAAAATCTGAAATGAAATTGGATGCTTGAGGTATTTTCCTCAATCCCCCTGTCAAAAGATCTGATCTTGTCAATTCGAAATCGCAAATGAGAAAGCAAAGCTAAAATTCAAAGGTTGTTGCGTTTTACAAGAACGTTACATTCTTATCATAGGCTTCATAGGAACAAATGAAAGATTTGAAAGACCGTATATTCTTTTCGATTTCATGTGCATATATTGGCATTGGCAATCTATCAAACTAGTAAAATTTTAAAGTATTTGTAATTCATTTGAAACTTGTCTATTTTAATTCATGTTTAAATTCTTAACCTCTCAACTATCACATTATCAATGATCCCCTTGGTTACAATACTTTTCTCTTCGGAACTTGTGCGTTTTCACTCTTTCAGTTCAACAGTCAATGTCTGTTTCCCTCTATTTTGTAGCAATTACAATTCTCTCTCTCTCTCTCTCAATCTAGAATTGCTCCTTGTTGTGTACCTATCAGATACTTCTCCACCTAACATTTTTTCTTTTTCTCCCTAATTCCATCTCTATCTCTTTCTCTCTTGACTTCTCAGTTAGCTGATGATATTAACGATTGTTTGAGCAGAGTTGTTCGCACCGAAGAAATACATTAGAAATATTAGAATTAAAGATGAGATAAAGACGCAGAAAAATAGTGATAGAACTGAAGAGAGTAGAGATAAATTGTTAAGCCGATAGAAAAATAAAGAAAGTAGATTTTCCTGAAAGCTTTATCAATGCCCTAGTTGAAAATTCGTCATTTTTCTTTCTTAAAACTATTCGTCGGCTTACAGAAATGTTGAGGACTTAATAGGTAATCCAGAAAATATCACCGGGAATCTAGGCACCAAAATGATTCCGAAACATTAGAATAAGCTTCTCTATTTCCTTATTTCTCGTTTTACACTACAGTGCCTTTTCTCTTCCCTTCAATGAGCAAATAATTCGATCTGTGCATTTGTGCAATGCAGATTCTGTACGCAAAGAAGCAACACATTTGACGACAGTCGAGAAAGAGCAGGGGAAATCGAGAGAGAGCAGGGAAAACAGAAAACTGAAGTCAAAGTTGAAAGATAGCAGCACGTGTAAATAATGAATTGTTGAACTGCGCGAATTGAGAGAGAAAAACGCATTAGATTTCATATCAAAATGAAAATTGGATTACGGTAGAAGTTAATTTTAAATTTCACAACAATATCTGCTATCTTCTATAAGATAGAACTAAATTGAGTCGAATCGAATCCGAGCCATTTCTTATCAAAATTCATGCAGTATCATTATATTTGATCTAATTTCTCTCTAAAGCTAAAATTCATACGGTATCGTTTATTTGATCTCCTTTTCCTCCCCTCTTTCGCCTTTCAATTTTTCAATTACAATGCCCTCACTTTCAAGTGGATCATTCATTTCGAAGTCTATTGAAATAGAGGAGCGAACACTGAGCAAATCTTATTGATTTTTGGAAGTTTATAAAAATAAAAAGGGAATTAAACGAGAAAAAAACCAACCAATTCTGTGCATAAATGACAACCAATCGTCGAGCCATTCCTTCCTCTTCACGTCGTCCGAAAGTTCGTACAACTGAAATTAAAAAAAAAACAATTACCAGGTTTTCATTTTTTTTCTTCAAATAGTCTCAGAAGTATTCTAAATGCAAGATTTGTTTTTGTAATTGTTGCTACGACTGAGCTTCTGGGGAATATTTACTTTTATCAATGATTTTTTGTTTCAACACTATTATTAATCAATCAATAAAAATATTTAACTTATCTAAAAAATTTACAAAATGAAAATCATTTTATCTATTTTTGGCCCCCAAATTTCAATCTATTCAACTTCGAATTTCATGTTTTCTGGATGTTTCTGACAAAATTCTCGTGTCGATTTTTGCCGATTTTTCTGCAGAAGTAATGTAATTCGAGATGAACAAACGATTTGTGCGGGCAGATTTGAAATGAGAAATGAGAAAATGCGGCTGCGAAGAAGAGAACATTTCGCTATTTCACAAAAGCATTTCGTCAATTTGAAAGCGCGTTGAAAGCCTAAATCACCCGCAAAAAAATTCGAGCATGAAACTTGTACAAGAAAAATGGTGAAATTGTAATGTTGCATGCTTAAAATCTATCATTTTGCAAATACCTTGAAATAGCCTTTTTCTTTTAAATTAGCATAATTTGGTTGAAATTTAATATTAGTTTGGTTGAAGACGACAAACCGAAGAATTATAAACTTAGCTGAGTTTATTGATAAAAGTTTTAAGCAACACATCTCAATACCATAGTCTATTCTTATCTTATTCTGTTGTAAAACTTGATCCTTTTTATTTTGGCGTTTTTCAATTTCATCCTAAAATTTCCAATTTCCAAATTTAGCAGACGAGTAATGTGCTGCCTCTCTCATAATTGGAAGTCATGTCTTCAATAGCCTTTTCCTAATTTCCCAATATATCGAGAGCTCTCAATTGTTCCCAAGAAAAGATATTACGGAAATTAGAGATCATTTCGAAATGAGATAGACAAAAGATCTACGGGGGTATACGGTAATGAATATCCAAATAATTTTATTTTCAGCCGAAAGGAAGAATTAGTCCCCTTAGTCAAGGATCATTTGAAATTCTCGCTAAATCCTCTAAATTCCGAAAATTTCATCCGTATTTTCCCCGAATATTTTAGTGAAGATTTTTGAATTCGCCTTTTGACAGTTGAAAAGTTTGGGTGAATTTTTAAAGAGGCAGAATTCGAAATTTCGGGGATTTTTTCAGCTAGACATTCGGTGAATTTTTGAATTGAAAATTTCAGAAAGGAATAATGAAATTTATGTCGCCTAGATATAGTCTGTATACTTGGGTTTGGAAAGTAAAAAATTACGAAATTGGTTTTTGACATCGTATAAAATTAGGCGTAAAGTATATTTCAAAAGAGCCTAATAATAAGTAAATCTTCGCGAGTAAAATCACTACATTAGTACGCCATTGGGAAATGTTTTGCAAACGAGATAAAAACATCATTTATTCTATTAAAATTTTTCTCGATAAATCAAACTTTTCAGCTATGATGGTAATTTTCATTATCTGACAGACAGATTTTATGAATCCCCTATACTTCACCCGCCACCTAATTATTCCCTTCGTATACTTTACCCAACCCCGAAATTTTACGCTCTCGAATACAAAAGCCCTAGGCTCTTCATGGCCCTATGGAAGGGCGCTCGTAAATTATTCGCATTGTATATTCAAAGAGATACTTCTTGCTAGGGGACTCAGCGGAAGAGGAAATAGCATTCAAAACCACGAGGAAACGAATCAGAGATAGAGAAATAGTATGTGAAATCATGAAATAGCTAGTTAGAGAATGAGAAAGTGGAGAAATAGTACGTAATTTTGAGAGAAAAAGAGCGGATAGATGATTAGAGAGATTCACACAGTGCTTTCAACAATATTCCTCAATCTGTTTCTCGAAATTCCCATTCTTCGAATCTCTTCAAATTATCTTATCCCTGGCAAATTTGAAATTCAAAAGTCCACGCCCACTTTTTTGTGCCCTAATATTACTTTCTCGGAATCTCTTAGAAGTGCAATATCTCTAGGACTAAAGGCCACGCCCACTTTTCTATGGGCTTGCAAATTTAATATGAGCGAAAATCTTTGGAAATAGTGCGGCACCTGGGAGAATGGGGAATGAGATATGCGTTAGCCAGTGCAATGAATTTGAGGGAATACGGTAGTTTCAGAGGTGGATTATAAAATAGGATAACTAAATTGAATAAAGATACTGATTATGCAATTATTGCGAGTAATTATCGGTATATTACCAAAAGCAAGTAAGACTTCAAAAGAAAGGTAAAATTACGCAAATTACATTTTGTATGCTAAATAAAGACGAAGATGATATTAGCTAAAATGTGAAAATAAAGAGAAATAGCCTACCTGTTTGAATTGCTCTTCATACGACCAAGTAGGTGGACCTCCATTCGAACCGACTCCGTTCGTCCCGTTTCCATCGTGACCTCCCAGGTCGTCGGACCGAGAGGCCGTTCGTCGAATGCTGCCGAGGGTTAAGTCCTCTGAATCATTTCATTTAAATTATAGTTGATTGGAGAAAATATCGATATCCCAAAATTGCGCTATTCGTTTCTCTTCTACGCGACTCACTATTTCACTCGAAATTCGATTTCTAATTGCTGCATGAATATATCGTCGTTCTCTCCAATTAACGATACTAAACATCGGTTAGTTAGGTGATTTTCCAAATTCTGATAAACATTTGTTGAAACCTGTCAGGTAAAAGAAAAAGTTCTTTTTCACTTTGGTAAAATCGTATGAACTGATTATCACTCTAAGGATCCATAAAGAAAATATAAAGTAACTTCGAAACGTATTAGAGCAGAAAACTTTTCTCAATTATGTGAAAAATTTACCAGGCTCAACGGATCCCGTCTGTCCTTCGCCATCTTCACAATCATCATCAGGTCCTGGACTGATACCCGATAAGCCTGCGCCAGTGGCGAAATTCAGGAGTTGCTGCTGAAACTGTGAAATAAAAGAAGATGATGAATAGTTTCAAACAACTTCGTTTGATTATCGGCTTCCAAAAACGAACATATCATTTGTCAACACATTTTCTCCGAGTTATGAATCGTTTGAAATCTATTTTTTCTTTAATTTAGGATAGCTCCAATTTTTGTTCACTAGAAAACAATGCTGATAAATTATCATCATATTAATTCTTCATCAGTTTATAAATCTCTTGAAACTTATCATCTTGAATTTTATAAAATTAACCTGTAGGGAAAGTGGATTTTGCTGGAGAGCGGCAAGGAATGGCGGTATGACGTTCACGTTGAAGGGCGTTCGGAAATTGCCCAGACCTGGAAAAAGCTGATCTTCAAGGAAAGAAATGCCGTAAATTACCTAAACTACTGGTCAACCGTTGTAGGGCTTTCTGTTGGGCTTCCATGTCGAAGGCGGCCAGTAAATTCGCGTCATCGGGGGCGGGCGAAGATGAGGTCGTCGTTGTTTGAAGCTGAAAAAGTATTTTCTTCAAGATATATATAAAAAAAAAACTCTTAACTTTCCCATATATTTTATCGTTTTTCTCACCAAAAACATTCATTTTCGCCTATTCTTTCTATGTCCTACTAAAATTTTATGAAAAATTCGTACCAAATCATTGAGACTGGTACCATTGACGGTGATGTCGTTTTCATTCGTTTCTTCGTTTCCCAACTCGTTTCCATTTTCATTCGAGCTGGTTGTCGATTTGGTTGGCACAGCCAAACTGGCTGTGTTGGTTCCGTTTTCAGCACCGTTTGTGCCGTTCGCTAGTTGCGCCATGATCGAGGCTGTCGAAGGCGCGAATAGTGTCGAAGATGAGTCGTCGAGTCGCACGGACATCAACTATAGGGCCAAAATAAGTCAGCAGGGGAAAATCAAAGGAAGAGATATGTAAATCTCTCTGCACAACTTTGATTCTCAAGTCGATTCAATCAAGTCGTATCGCACTAATACTGTAGAGCGTTCGGATTCTGAAAAAATCGGCTGATCTTTATGAAACTCCGTAAAGGACTAAAGAATACGGTACGCGTTTATGAGAATGTTGGCGAAATTAATGAGATAGAAATGAAGAGTAATAAATTACACTTTAATAGTGAAAATTTCTCCCCATCATAAGTTGGCAAGTACACTTTTAATAGCTATATAATCCGTGAAGCATAGTCTGAATAACTAGCGGATATCATTTAGCATAATATTAAATCCGACCCTTTCTAAACTAAAACATTCACGATAAATTCGAGAGATCTCGAAATTCGCCATAAAATAAAAATCGCATGTGGATTCCTGCAGTTTTTCTATCATGCTTTAGAGAGGCGTTGGGATAACGAGATATAAAAAGATAAAGAGCAGATAAAGATAAAGAGAGGATAAAACGCTCGAAAAAGCCTAGAAACGATAATTTGCACAAATCAGATCGGCCTCTAATTGTGAACACATGTCATTCGAATGAATGATCAAATCAGAGAGTCGAGAGAAGCAGAATCTCTACGAGGGAGGTAAGAAGGAAAAGATGCAGAGAAAGAGTGAAATAGTAAGAGATGGAAAGAGAAGAGTAGTAGAGAAAAGTGGTATAAAATCATAAATTACCGAACTAGTATGAAAACTGAGAAATAGTACAAGATTTTATGAGAACAGAAGAAATGTGAAAAGTGTTTTAACTCTCGAAATCATCTAGTTATATGAGAAATGAGATGCACAAGAAGGCACTCTCTGACTCTTCGGAATGAAATGATAAAGAGATAATTAGAGATGGAGCAAAAACGAGAGGGGAAAAGGTGCAGGAAATGAATATAACGGAGAAACGAGAGCATGAGAGAAAGAGATGACAAAAAAGAAGCTCTAATAACTTCAATAAGTAAGGAGAATAAGAGGCAGATCTCATATATTTGAGATGAGATATTTCATACGATATCTCAAATCTATGAAGGGAGGGATACATTTTCAATCGAAGAAAACTTGGATGAATTTCGCAAATTTTGTTGTAAAAATCACATTGAAGTGGGGATGGATATGTGATTACTCAGATTTCAAAAATACCTCGATCCATAAGATAAGAGATTCTTATATAAGCTGAAAACGTTTCGAAATTACTAGGCTATCAAATATAAGATCTTGTATATTTTAGAGAACACGTTTCATTTCTACCATAATATTTCAAATTCGGCAAGGAAACCATTTTTCTTTGTCGAGTTGATTTGACACAGCTGAACTTCTAAAAAATGAAATTTTAGTAAAAACAAGTAATATAGATGCGAGGAAGATAATGATTTTCATACTTTCCCTCCAAAATTGAATAAATCAAAAATTGAGTGTGATATCCCAGGCGTTTTTCTGTGATTCAATGGCAAATGGGATTTGAAACGAATGAAGCAGAGCAAAAAGCATCGTCATGCGAATGAGAATCGCGAAAAATGAAATGCACAGATAAGACGGATTGATTAGAGTCCGATGACTATTACACACGAAAAATTGAATTGGAAAAAAATCATCTGAAAATGAAAGATGATCTTTAAATTTTACGAGTTAAGTTTATTTTTTATTTTTGTCCAGAATTTCATTATTTTCAAATCTTAGACCAAATGATAGGACACAGATAGAAGAAAGGGGTTAGGATATGAAACTATCTCTGCAGAAAAGAAACTATGAGATTTCCTAAGCAGGAAATGTTACGGTTAGACTGAATTTGAAAGGAAAAATTAGTCAATGGTTAAGAATAGAGTCCGAAAACCGACTGGCATAAAATCCCAAATCTCAAATTTGATCTGCAGCTTTCGATCTAAAGATGAAAATGACTTTTCAATCATTTTTCGATGCAATCACTTATTATCTCATTCTCTGCTCCCCAGTTGTCTCTGCATATCACATGCTCTTTCGCGCATCTCATTCTCCCCTCAAATCATACGAACACACACAACTGTTGTCAAGAGACGAAGACGGAGGGACAGAAAGCTGTTCGTTTGAAATCAAAATATGAAAAATCCGATCGACGAGAGAACATGAAAATTTTTAGAGAAAAAGAGGACGAAATAAAGAAATAGTATGAAAGTTTAGAGAAAAAGAGGAAGAAAGAAAGAAATGAAATAGTATGAAGAATTTTAGAAAGACATGCAGAGAAAAATCAAGGAAATTCTTGAAGTAAAAAAGAAAATAAAAATGCATGTAGAATGTAAGAGTTATTTTAACAAGAAATCTAGCTGAAAATTGCAACTGCCTCAAGACTTCGGTTGTGTAATTTTGTAATCTCAAAACCGCATCATTTTTCTTCTAAAATGTCAATTTCAGATTCTCATTCTCTCAATCAATACATATCGAATTTCCTAGTTATGTAATGAACCAATTTTGAAACTCAAGTAATTTCTGAACAACTCTTGAAAATTGAAATGATTTTAGTGGATGTGCAAAATGTTGTAAATTTCCATCATTCCAGGACAGAACTCAGCGAATCAATTTGTATCGTGAATATGAAAGATAAACATTTTCTGAAACTTACGGCATAGCTCCTAAATAAATCTTCTTATCATATTTTGAACACAAGGTTCATAACTTATTTTCGTCTAGTTTTAGAAATTAAAAAATGAATTTAAAAAAAAAAAAAAACAAACAAATAACTTGAAATGATCCGTTGAAAATACCGCATAATAAAGAGTTGATGAATCTACCGTATTCATTTCTTTCTCGTCGAATGAAATAAGACTCTTTGTGAATCGAAGAGACGGAAAGAGGGCGGGGCGTTCGATATAAATTCTGCGAGGACGAAATAGAAAAGCGCCCAGAAGAGGGAAAAAGATGAAAATGAGAATTGCAAGATTGAAGGACGAAATAGCGCATAGAGACGAGAGGAAGGAAAAGAAAAAGAAAACAAATCAGATAGCAAATAGAAGAATGGTTGACAGAGTTTGTCGAGCAGATATTAAAACAAGTCATTTGACAGTGCGAAGAGGGGGAATTCAAGAATTGGAGCTATTGAACATTTTAGCTCTTCCAGACTATCAGAGTCAAACTCTCTAATTACAGGTTAAAGAATTGCAGGAGAAACACAGACTGGTATAATTTAGAAACAGAATAGCGTTAGCCTGTAACAAAATAAAGCATGGTTGTTCGTATTTTGAAGGAAATCGTAGGTTTTAAAATGCAGTAGTATTGAACGCAGACTTGCAAATAAAAACCCTCGGATGCGAGTGCGATTTTCGAAATTTTTGTAAAAAATGCGGATGTGGAAATTTCGAAAACGCTGCAAGTCTAATTAAACTATTCGAGATAAGTTTGTTATAATCGTGTCAGCGAGATTAACCAGAAACGAATGTAAATTGATAGGAGAAGAGTGAAATTTAGACATAAAAAACCTGAAGCAATGCAACTACGTTTCACCATTATAATAAACTGAAAAGCGAAATTTCAAACTCTAGCTTGCCTCGAGCCAATTCCTCACTCATTTCAATTTCAATTCTGTTTCACAAGATACATTTCATAAATGCTCAGTTGTAGAGACCAAAGATTGAATTTATCAGAGATAAAAACTACCGAATTCGAATTTTCTTGGAGTCAATTTCAATCCCATATATTCCTAACTTTACCAGGAGCTTCACTTCATTCGAGCGCATTCTCCTATTGGATATATGGGAGAATTAAGCCACGCCCCTTTTCTATTCGCGCATGCAAACCTGACGAGAGATGCAATGAATTGAAGACAGAAAGAGACAAAAAGAGCTCGTGAAATAGAGTCATGAAAAGGAATAGCATAAAATTCAAGAGAAAATAGGAAAACTATAAAGTCACGCCTATAAATTGTAAGTGAGTATACGATATCAAGGTTATAGTAAATTTTGATAGTCTCTAACAGATATGCTATAAATAAAAGGTAGTTTTGTAATCTAATTGAACATTTTTATATTGTAAAAACTGAGCGAGACTCGAAATGTTCTGAGTATTGCTTCAAATTTTCCGAAGATAATACAAATTTACAGGTCTATTGCAGATCTGTGATGACAAGTTGGTATAAATTTTCAAAAATCTTCACTTTCAATAATTTTTTCTAGTTCTTCGTTCCGATTTACATGAGGTCAAAATTTTCACCGACACGCTGAATATTTTTTATTTGATTGTTCACGTCAATTTTCGAATCGCTAGAGAGGATCGTATCAAATTACAGTATGCGTGCGCGAGCACACGATCAGCCTTTTTATTCAATGAAAATTGAGCAGCGTCTTTGAGAGGTTTGCGATTTTATAGACTCGAAATATAGTTTGAGAATTTTAGTTTGTAGCTATTTGGTTATTACAAGCAAGATCGTTACACATGTATGGCTTAAAGAAAATATGGATATTCTAAGTATTTTGATACGTATTTAGGGCATTTTAATAAGTTCGTTTGAAGTCGATGAAATTTTAAATTATCATAACTTTTCGAAAATTTCCCGAAACTTCGATATACGGTAGTTTATATTAGCGTGTGAATTTGCCTTCCCTAGCATTAGTGCATCTCATTTCGAATTCAGCCTTTCTCAAAAGGGATCAGTCCTAACTTGAAGAAGGGGGAGCTTAATTTTATCTTTTCATTTCGCACTACTCGACTTCCCCTAAAGAAGGAGCTCTATTGTCTAATTCTCTCGAAATCCTATGCCATTTCTCAAATTCTCTATCCTATCCTTTCCAAAATATTCATGCTATTTTCTAAAAATTCATCTATATTTCCCATTTTGTATCTTTTGCTCTCCAAAATTTCCATTCTATCTTTAATTTCTTTGTTTCTCTAGCTGAATTGCGCCTTAGAAGTCATAACGCTGGAAATAAGTGAATATGAAAGAGAGCCTCACGCAGCCAAAGAGTCCATTATTGAATAAGACTGCTTTCGGACGTAGTTTGTAAGAAAGGGGGTTTCTACAAATTTACTAAAATTTCCACGAATTCATAAGGAATATCCTACAGGAAATCTCGAAACTATATGATCAACTTCAATGGCATTGAGTGAAAAATGTAATGTAAACCGAAAAGGAAGAGCAATTTGTCGAACATGTTTCAAAATGATTTGAATGCAAACTAATAGTCTAGATCGAAACATTCTATACAGTATTCTCTAAACCATAAAACCCAAGCCTCATATATGATTCTCTTTTCAATAATATGAGCTGATTCTCCATTCAAAAGCCACAAAATACTATTATTATTAGGGTGGGCCTATAAATTATGCTTGTAGCCGGAGTGAAAATTAGTGCCGCTAAATAGCGTTGAAATAAAATAGAGCCCAGAGAAATATAAATTAGTAAAAGAGCGGAACGGAGGAGGCTTGTTATTATAATTTATGCATTGTCAGGTTGTTTTATTCGCCAAATATGGTCACTAAGCGCAAATTCACCCGAGATATCTACTCTATTGTATTCAGTTCATATAAGGTCAGGCCTCTAGCCACTACACCATAATTGAGTGATTCTTGAAGATGAGAGAGTAGAGGACATGGAGAGAGAGCAGACAAGCATAAATATGCTATCGGCAATTTGTTGCTGAATAAAGTCAAAAGGCGCGTCAGCTGCGAGGCTTCCAAATTGGAGAACGGCGAGGGGAAATTGGAAATGTTTATCGCAAATTATTAGAGGCACAGTAATTGGGGAGATTATTTTATGAAAAGGGAGCAATTTTGAAAAAAAAAGCCTTCAGAAAGAAATAATAAAGTTGTCAATTTTACCATAATTTAGTGTAGCGCGAAATGGCGTTTTAAATACTAAACTAGCACAATTTTATAGGAAAAAATATAAATTTCAAGAAAGTGGTACAAAATTAGCAATAAATTAAATGTGATCGGATTACATATCGAATTTCTAAATAAAACCCAGAAAAGAATAACAATCGGCTATAATCCCAAGTTTCAGCACTACCGTAATCAGAGCCAATTTAATCCCGATAAATTAGTCCTCCTAAAGTGCGAATTTAGCGTCGAAGGAAAGAGTGGAGTCTTTGTTTTCATAATCCGCTTGTAATGTTGTTGCATTCACTGCTAAACACAACAGCAGCAGCAGTCTTGACAACCGTGCACCACATTGCAATCATGTCGCAATTGCAGTGTTTGTGCGAAAGTGTGCATTGCGTATTTCATCCTCATTTTCCCCTCATCTCGATGTACCGTAGAGTCGTAATCTGATCACTCTCCACGATTCCCACACTATCTCCTCACTTATCAGTCGAAAGAGCCGAGAATTAGATGATAAGACGATGATAACGATTTGAGAGGGTTGAGCAAATAGATAGGGAGGTTAATGAAGAGAGGAGAGACAATCAGAGAAAAAAGACAGAGAAAAAGAGAAATATAGAGGAAATAAGAGAATAAAAGAGAACGAAATGAGGTAGAATAAATGAGTGATTAGAAGATTTAGAGGGAAAAGATAAAATCGGATAAAAAATCGCGAGCGCAACACAACACTTTCCATTTCCTCGAGACAAACAGAACAAGGGTCAATTAGTCTATCGATGAGCAATCAGAAATGAGCACAGAGAGAAAGTTACAAATTTCTTATCAATTCGCAGAAAAAGCTTAGATATTATAGGGCTACTGTAAAAGTGAAAATTCTCGATTTAGAAGAAAAGTTGGGAAATAACGTTTTTCAGAAAAAATATTGAAAAATTATTTAAAAAAAACATAAAATATGCTAATTTCCAGATTATCCTAAAGATTTTCATAAATCTTCTTGAAATTGTTGCATAATGCGGTATTTCGGCTGTCATCAAAAGAATCTAATATCCATTTGACATCATTTTCTTATTCCGCGAAGAAACCGTTCCATCATAATTATTCTACCGTAAAGAGATGAAAAGTGAACGAAAGGATCTGTGTCGATTTTTCAAGGATAATTTGCCTTACTTTTCAGTGTCTTCGCTCCAACCTGTTATGAATACGCGAAATGAAGAAAAGACCGCGGTGCAGAAATGCAGAATTGTGACAGATCTACATAATCGCTACAGTAATTTGACAAAATTAGTGAATTGAGAGGGATATGAAAATGAGAGAAGAAGAATACAGATGTCAAATGAAGCAAAATTTGCTATGAATCTGGAAAAATGTGGGTAATTGCAGCACAGACAAGCTTTTTAGGGAATATTATTGAACTCTTGTAAATACACAGCAATCCAGATAAAACATGGTAGTGATGAACATTGTTTGAGACCTACATAAATAATCATTTTAAAAAATTGACTAAAATAATTTAGTTATTTGGGTCTATCGCTAACTCCGCTACTCATAATATGCGCAATATAGCGAACAATTTCAAAGCCATAAAATAAAAATAATAAAATCTTGTCCTAGCGAAAACGAGAGAAGTAATGTCATAATTCGACATTTTTGATTTCATTTCAGTTTAGTTTTAGGGCGCGTCCTGAACTAAGCTCGCTAAAATAATTGATATTGCGAAGCAAAATATATGCGCAGTTTCGTAAGGAAAATGGTTGTTCTCAAATAAACATTACCGAAATAACGCATTCAAAGCGACATGACAAAATCTGAAGAGAAAAATTGCGTTTATATATTTTCAAAGCATTTTCGAAAATAATAAAAGTCAATCTTCCTGAAATAAAGATTTAGCAAATTCAATGACAAAACTATATTTATGTGGACAAGAATTCGGACTTCAGAAGAGATAACCAGAGAGGAAGACAACTGATAAAAGTAGTACCACAAAAATCGATAGAAAAATATCATCATATGAGTTTTCTTAGCTGAAAAGTTTGATTCTTAACATTCCACTACCAAATCCCTATCCCATACTCTATTGGTAAGTTATTATTTTCTAAATTGGCTCAAAATATGCATGTTCGTTGAATTGCTGTGGTACCACTTTTATTAATTACCGAGGTGAAAGGGGATTGAAGTCTTAGAAATCGGGAACCAGAGTTCCACGTTTCATTCGCTCTTGATGATAATTTGTATCATTTTGCTGATTTTGCAAATTTATCGAAACTAGTCAGTTACTTGCAAATCGTCTGACACATCATCGAAATTGAAGGATTCAGTTCAAAAGATTGCGCGCGCAAGAGTGGTCGTCATTAAATTTAAGGCAAAATTTTATTAACAGTCTTAAAATTTTATCATTTTATCACCGCGGGTTCTTCCAAGTTTTATCGATGCAAAAGGCGAATTCGAATTACTCTCCTTCCCACTCAGCAATTTAGGTAATTCGTTCAAAAAGTCGCACCGCCATCGCTGCGAGTTATTTCAATCATATCGTAAACCCCAAGGACTTTAATTTAATGGAGGTAAGGTTCGGAATTGAGTTGTGTGATTCGAAATGATAAATGATAGGTTTTCTTTGGAAGAAAAATTCCAGAAAACTAGTGGAAATGTATAATGAAATTAAATAAAAGTTTTGCATTTCAAGCAATTTTTGTAGTAATTTAAGCAGAAATTTCGAAGTTATTCGATGAATTTTCAACAAAAAATTATAAAATTGTCTAAAACTTAAACAAAATAATAGCCTAACCGAACAAAGATCGACCTCAAATTTGCATATTCTGCTAACTTTCTTATTCCCTCTTTTCTCTCTATACATTCAATGCTATTTCGCCAACAACTTGTCTAACAATCATATCGAGCCGCTGCTTACTATATTTGCATTGATGTTCGCACTCCAGTCTACCGCATTCGATATGACTTTTCGAGAGGTATAAAGAGAGATAGAAAGAAAGAAAGGAGAAGATAAAACTGTACACTATTTTTTTTTCTAATCTCTTCACTTTTCTTCTCTTATAAAATCATACTTAGTCGTTTTCATTTATAGACATTTTACTATCTATAATTTTCTGATCCTTTTCCTCTCATAAAATATCATTATATTTTTTTACCCTAATAAAGGAATAAAAGAATCTTGTACTATTTCTTCAATTTTTGACATCTTTTCTCATCTCAAACATCCCTTCTCTTTCTCTCTCAACTTTTTATGAAGAGAGAATTGCTCTGCTGCTCATCTCATCTCGAATCGAGAATCGAGCAACCCATCGAGAGATGATTTCGCTCCGAGCAGACAAATAAGATCAAGTTACATCAACGACATTCAGAAATAAGGGAATCGAGGGAAACGACTCAAATATTTGATGCGAGAACAGTGGAAATTAGAATAAGGTAAATCGTCAAATTTATAGCGAAATTGAATCGGAAGAGTTTTCAAACCTTGCATGAATGATATTCAGAAATAAGGGAATAGGAGGAAAATTGTGAGAATATAATGATGCGAACTGTACAATATGGTAAATGGCCAAAATAATGACGAAAAACGAACCATAAAGCTGAAGTGCGATGTCATTTTGCAGAAACTTTGAAAAAGTGAATGTATGAGTAGAAATAATTCTTTCGGAATAAAATTCGTGATATGATAAACTTCCTTCCAATCAGTAATATCAAATATGAAGTATGCAAATTTTTCTTTAATGAATTGTAAAGATTAAGAAGAATTTAAATTATTCTCTCAAAAGATCGCCAGTTTTATAGTTCTCCAAAAGAAACAATTCCCTTCGCCCTCGTTCCCTTATTTCATTGTTTGACGCCAAACAAATCTCAAATTTGGCTTCGAGCGTATTTTCATTCCATATAAATAAACAATCTGAGAATGAGAAGTAGCCCAGGGAATCGTCTTTTTGCCATTTAAAGCTGCATGAAATCGTTCAGAAAGAAATAGAAGAGGGTAAAGAAATAAAAAAAAAAGTTATGAGATCAAAATATTTCACAGATTGATTGCGAAAATCACGTAATTCAAATTCATATAATTACGGTAGAGCATAAATTTGATGCAGATTTTTAAAACTACTCGTGCAAGATCAAAGAAAGTATAATCAATCTAGCTTATAAAGTTTCTAGTTATACAAATTTTGAAATATATGCAGTGCATTTGCAACGAAAAAAGTTATATACTATGGTACTGCGTGAAAATCGGCGAATTTCAAAAGTGACATTCTATCGAATTAGTAGTCGGATTTTTGTAGCTTGTCAAACCATATCCTTAGAAAATAATGAGATTATTTTTTCCCCCAAAAATCAAAAGCATAATCTATCGCTTATTCCTAACGCACGTAGTTGCCTTTTTCGCGCAATCGTCATTTCAGCGCCTAATTTGACATCGAATGGGAGAAAATTAATCGAATGAAATTTTCTCGATGATAGAGTTCTTCATCGCATGTTAGGGGCAAATGAACGAAATAAGAAATTACCGAGAAAAAGGTAAACTTTTGGAAATTCGCTTGGAAGGAGACGAAAAATTTTCCGATTGAATTAAAATTTGGTGAGCGAGGGGAAGAACGATAAGCATCTTGGGAGGAAAGTAACATTTCAAGGAATCAAATTGCCTAATGACATTTTAGTGAAGGGTTCACATCTTTTTAATTGTGACAGTAGTCAAGGTCGCTATTGAAATGGAAAGTTAGATATTTTCATAATCATGTGATAAAGGATAGGAGCATAAATCATCAATCATACGACACGAGATGTTTGAAAAATTATTTAAAGAAACTTTGCATGTCTCTAATTGTGACAGTTTACTCAAGTTACCTATTCTTTTTCTTTCTTCCTCGAATTTTTTCATCATCTTTCCAACTCACAAACTTTCCTGCATACATTATTGACAGCTCATCACGAAATTCAGCCAAAATCTGTCAGCGTAAAATTACATAATTGTTTCGAAAAAGTTGGGTAAACTACATATTTCGAGGAAGATATTGGCGAAAAATATGGAAAAGTACAAGTAGCGAGTTCGAATGTAGCTAGATAGAAATATGATAAATGGATCTACTTCAACAAACCTTAAAACATGAAAATTTAGAAAATCTGTTCTCTCTATTGTCATTCAAGAAGGATAGTTTTCCAAAATTTGCCAACAAAATAAATATTTTTGCAAAAAAAAAACTAATTCCCTTCATCCAATTTATATGATAAAGTTGAAGGAATGGTTGGATTATTCATAGTTTTCTTTTCTTTCTTTCGACTAGTTTCTTTCATTTCGGTGCCAGGCTGAATTCCATCTCTCAATTGATATAAAATCATTTAGATTACAACAGCAAAAAGAGACGAAAGACTCATTCCCTTTTATAATTTCCTCTTTCTCGCTTTCTCTTCAAATCAAGCACTATTTTCCCTACTCCTCCTTACCAATTCAGTTAGTCATTCTTATTCCCACTCGGAGGCCGCTTTTTACCCATAAAAGGGGGATAGAAATGAACGGTTAAATTAAAGATTGGGAAGGAGTTTCGAATTGATAAAGTTCAAGTCTATGAGTACTTCTCTCCTAAGATAATATTTGGGAGAAAAGCTCCTAGAAAATTTCCCGCTTTATATCATATATCATCGTATGCAATAAAGGTTGGAAAACTATATAATCATACGAAATTGAAACAATACGTTTCACCTATAAATTATGCGTAAAGTATGAGAACCGTACTCTTCGTAAGCGCCATAGTTTTTCACCATTCTTTCTTTACCCTTTCACCCTCGCAATTTCCCCCATATACGAATTGTGATTTGGTAGATAGCGTGGAAAATTGAGGGAGAATCAGACACAGAAAAGTGCATGTGGAGATGGAAAAACGCCTGTAATCTCCCTGCTAGCAGCTTGAAATCAAATCATCTATAAAACTAAGGCCGATTAGAGATATGGACAAATCAAAGGGGATTTGAGGGGTAAAGAGGGAGAGGGGAGGAAATGATTGGAATTAGCAATCAAATCAAATCGTATATGATAAGGCCAATTTAGGGGAACGAGATCGTCATTGGGGCCTTATGAAATGCTAATAAAACGAGCGATTTCTGGAAAGGTCGATAAAACCGAGATGGCGAAATAGTGCAAGGATTTGACATTTTTCGAAGATCAAGACACAAAATAAAAATAAAAGATATTCATAGTCCAGAAACTTCGACATTGTTAGAATAAGATACTGTAGAGAAGAAAATCTATGGCTTGCAGCATCTTAGAAAAATTGGTAGAAATCGAAAACCTCTTTCTCATTTTTCCAAAACCGATAAATTTCCGCGTATAAAATTTGATTTCTCTTCCGAGCGAAATTCGGAACTCGAAAATTCGCTCGTTCGAAACGCAAAGTTTTGGGTAATTCGACAGTCGTCGTTTTAGAGACGACGAATAAGAAAATCATTAAAATATTTCGGTAAAGGAGGCTGGCGAAATAGTGCATGAACTGGAGAGAATGCAAGACATAGGGAGACGCGAAGTATAATTTAAACGCGAATGAAATCATATAAACGTGAATTTAAGAATTTAAAGAAGGTGGGCCAAGACACTAGGGAAATGCAAGAGTGCGGCAGATAGGCAGAGAAATCGTTTGATTTGATTTGATGAACACTTTCATGTATGATTGAAGATTCAAGCGAACGGTAAATTAGAAATGAAGAAAGAGAAGGAGATTCAAAGAAAAAGATAATGATGATAAAATGTGGGTGGAGTTCAATGCAAATTCTGATGAAACCCTTATTTAGAAAAACGTGTGAAGAAAAAGTTGAAAAATAAATAGAGAAATGTAATGATGAAGGGTTGAAATTACATGAAACGAGTTTGATTTCAATCCAGAAATGGATGCACTTAGGTGTTGGTAGAAAATGTGATCAAATATGAAAGAAATTTTGAACTAGGGTAGATTTCGAAAAAAAAAAACTAACAAATAAATAGCATTAATTGAAATGGTTAGAATTCATAAGATTACAAGAACAAGTTCAACTCGCTTTCAATTGCTATATTGCCTAAATGTCTCTAAATGGTCAACTAAATTGCTCGCCTCGGCTGGCACTTGGAGATGAAATCAAATGACTCCTTTTCCCTTATTTTTCCTGTTTGATTGCCTGATTTCTTCTCAATCCGAATCGAATCACACAAAATCAGATGAGAATTCAGTAATTCCCTTGCCGCATTTACGAATTGAAATTGTCGAAGAGCGCGCATGATGAAATTGATCAAATTCGAGAATCAAGTTTGGGTTCAAGTTCGATTTTAGGTAAACTTAAAAAATATGAAATTTTAAGTTCGACTAGAAGGATATCAATTTTATGGAATTTCAAAAATAGTTTAGTAAATTTGTTAAACATATTCTATTGTGGTTGAAAGAATTGGTAAATTCCGAGGATCCAAAATTCTTAAGGTTGCAATCAAATGGTGAGTAAATAAGTAACAAAATTAGCTCGTCCAGCCTAAAAAACAATTATACGATTTTTGAAGAATATCAGAACACGTTTCATGAAAAATGAAGATAGAAATTAAGAATCCTACAAAATTGCAACGCGCAAACTGATTCAAACTTAACAGTGACTTGAAACATCTAAATTTTAGCATCTTTTCAAAGTAATTTATGGTTAAAGACCTCGTTTTTATATTGTAGATGAATTACCGAAACACAATTGGGGTGTGGGGTGGATGATGCAACGCAAAATTCATGGAGCTATGCGATTATTCGAAGAATGAGTAGCATGAATAAGAAGTCGAAATAAAAAGAGAAATGGAGAAAGAAAAAGGAATGAAATAGTGGGAAAATGAAGAGAGTGCAGAGAAAGAATAGATGCGCGACTTGTAATTTATCATATTTTGAGGCAGAGATTTAGGCGAGCCCATCAAAAGACTCGGGGCCCATCTCAAAATGAAAGTCGAATCGACACAAAACTACGACCGAATCAAAATGTATTCGAGATTCCAGAAAAGACTACAGTATGATTGATGAGAGAGTATAAAATTCGAAGGGAGGGGCAAGAATTAGAACTTCCCAGGTAATCCTTATTTAGCTTAGTCATTCATTAAAATGGATGATAGACTTCCTGGAAATTAGTTTTTTAATTCAAAAATTACTGTAAAAATGACATATTTCTGAAAATCTAGATTTCAAAAATTTCAATTCTTCGATCTAAAAATAATGGATTTCTAAATGAAGCTTCTCAAGCATTGAAATAATGTTCGAAAATGAGAGTCTGAAAAGAATGAGAAGAAAACGATAGGTAAAGAGATTTGATGAAACATGAAGTGGGCAATATCACAAAAATGAGGATCGTCGAGAGTGAGAGTTGAAAGAAGCAGAGAAGGGCGAGAGAGTATAGGAAAAAAGAGGAAAAGACGCGGAGACATAGAAATAGCATTAGAAGATGGGAGGTTCCTGGGAAATAGAAGAGATCAAATTACATGTGGGAAAGAGGGATTTTGCAAGGCAGAGGATACGTGAGCTAAACCGATCCATGATAAACTGATAACGCAATCACTGATATGAGGAAGAGCGATCAAAAGGAAAAGGAAAAACGCGTATTTTTGAAAAGTAATGAAATTAGTATACTGTAATCCACTGATTCAGAAGAAATCGTGCACAATAGTCACTTGCATCAATTTTCAAAATCGGATTACAGTAGTCGAAATCGTTTCATCGAATCAAGGCGAATAGTTGGAACCTGAAAAGCGAAGATCTTGAAAATTGAGGTTATTGGAATTTATTATGTTTCAACATTCGTTCAATTAGTGTGGCGTTTCAATTTCCACGTCATTGAATATGTGACACCTCATAAAGTAAAGTATTCTCTAAACTTAGGATCCCCAAGTGGTTATTCCAAGTCTCATTTTTGGATAAATCTTTGCACATAAAAGATTATCTGGGTTATAAATAAGACTTCTGTGAAGAAAGAATAAAATTTTCTGCTCGAAAAGTCGCAAGAAAACCCATCACCCAAAATGAACACATTTTCGCAAGCGAAGTATTGCTTGTGCGTGGTTGTGTGCGGCTATTTTGTCTTGATTGTTGCACAGAACCATTTTATTAGGTTTATCGTCGAATTAGATAGGGCCTTTTGAGGCATTAGGGGTTTGAAGGGTACTTTCTTCCAAAGTTTTGGTTTCAAACTACCACAAACGCATTTTTGCAAAGGAGCGGAGCTTGGGGACCTTATCTAAACTGTTCTTCCTCGTGAAATTTACGAGAATTGCTGTTTTCTGTTATCATTTAAGTTTTCGAAACATTTCATTAGGCTTTGCACCTCCTTGCTACGACTCTTCTTCAGTCTCCTATATGAAGTTTCGTTATACTGTAGCCCAGCTCAAATATAAACTCGCGTATTTGACATTGAAAAATGATTCGGAATTCGGGTCTCTCGGATTTTGATGCGCTAAAAATAATGCCCCTTGCGCAGAATGCCGAAGTATGAATTCCTCGAAATATAGAGACTTATATGGAGAGGCCGAAAGATATAAAGTGATAGGGTTGGGGTTGGTCGGGGAGCTGTGATTTATTCCTGAAAGGGGAGGGTTTTTATGCCCCGCCCACTAAATATGTAAGAGTCCATGTCTCATTCTTTATATTGAGCTCATTCCAAACATGGAGAGTGGGAAGATGAGAGATTTCGAGAAAAGCGAATGCGCGAGAAAGAGTGAAATAAGGCCGGCGCCCAGAAGATTATTAATGTTATATATGATAAACGAGTTGAATATTCTTTGGAGACTTAAAAATTTTAAGCAGCCCCCCCCCTCCCTCTCTCTGCCCAAAAAGAGCGATGAAGCTCTCTGCGCGACCCAGATTCGAGAAGCTAACATCGTATCGGCTACATTTATCAAATTCGAAGAGAAAAGTCGGAATTCTCCAAATCTAGACAATTTAGGAAGACATAATATTTTGAGAATTTCTTCCAAAATTTTCAAAAATGTATGGGATAAATTGAAATGAAACATTCAGAAAATCGAGTTTTGAAACACTTACTTTTATTGCAGAGGAAAAATCGAGAGATCTCAAAAACTGCTCCCTTTCGATAAATCAGATTTTTATCACTCATCATCATTCATATCAGTCGCTATCACTCAAATCTTCATCATTTTTTCAGATTGCTCCTATCAATTCCCTCGCCACGTCTCTAATTTCATTTGGAATCTTTTTCTCTCTCAAAATTTCTTGATCTCTTTATTTTTTCCTCTAAATTACTTCATCTCTCCTTTTCTCCATCTTCTCTTCTCGCATTTTATAAAGCAGTTTCTTTATCTCGGCATTTCTCCAATCTCTAAAAGTATCATTATCTCTCGTGGTTCTGAAAATCTTATCATCCGCCTTGTCGAATATTACATCGCTTATGAAACACACACCTAAATGATAAAAAATGATAAGCGACAGCTGCCTGATTTCGTCTAGCGGACTGTTGGATTCGGATGAAATTGGATGATCAAATGGGGATAAACCGGGGACGCAGAAAGTCGGCACTTTTACGGGAAACTCATGACCAAAATCTAGTCATTTTGTGGTTCAGTACCAGAATGAGAAGATTTTTACCGAAAAATTCGATATTCCAGCAGAAGATACATCAACCTTCATAACATGAAGAAAAAGAAGAAATAATCTCCATCTTATCATCTTCATTTTCGATTATTGTAAATTGAAATTGTAGAATTGAAGTACGAAGTATTGAATACGTTTTCTGTCTTTCCTTGAATGATTCCATTCTATACACAAAGACCTGTTGAATATGAAAAATATGAAAAAAATAAATTTATTTGGGCGGTAAAGGTTAAATTGTAAAATCCAAGAAATATTCTTCGAGCAAATTATCAATGAATTTTCGAAATTTCTGATAAAGTCGAATATAAAAATTTTACAAATTATGAAGAATCGCCTTTAGATGATGAGATCAGTGCAACAATCATTCCGTACAAACCCAACATCTGCAAATTACACATAGAGTAGTAAATTGGCCTGTATTCAATTACTGGGATAGTAAATTTTGTACCTCAGAAAATATGAGAATCAAGATCATTCAGACGAACAGACAGGGTTGCTGAGCGGTGCCTCTAACGCCCGAATCGCCTAAAAATCGGACTATGTTTAAGCGAAAACCTTAGGAATTAGTGAGTATTTGTGCGTCAGTAACCTCTACACTGTTGTATTATTCCTTTTTCGCACGCATGGGGAACGCGATGTGTTTCGCACCTCCCCTTTTCGCGAAGAGCACAGGCAACAGCTTTGTCATTTACAATGGAGTATAATGGGCACAAAATGATTGACATCTAATATACTTCACAAACAAGAATTTTTGATGGCAGAGTTCAGCACCAATGTTAGTGTTTAGAAATGCAATTACTTGCATTAATTAAAAACCACCTGCACATGAACACAATTCTGTATACATACAAGATGTAATATTATGCAAACATTGAAGCTCGAATGATCGCATCGCGACCAATTCAAAACCATCATTAGAGCAACAATTATGCATGTCTATGATGAATACAGAGAAAATGATGAAATTTCGATATTCACAGATTACCGATATCATACCGTACACGATATTCTCCATAGTTGTAAGAAACTCGGAGAGACATTGACACACATCTCATAGACAATGACAAACTAATTTGTGCATGAAATTACTGTTTTAAACTTCACATGATGGGCAGGAATGTTGATGGTGCAGTAAGATGGCTTACTGTAAGTTTTTTTCAAAAATTCCACACTGCCACATCGCAGCCCAATGAAAATCAGCTGCACTGTAAACAACCCCGATGATAAGTTATGCATGCGATTTCAGCACACGATCCTAATGTCTAGACTAATTAATTCTTTGATGGTAAACAAATCTTAACACAGATGCAATTTTTAATTATCCGAAAAGTTTATTTTCTAATCTCGCACCTCCTGCAACTTTTGTATACAAACTTAATAGTTTTGCAAGATATAGGGCGGGGCATAATTGAAGTGTTGAAGCTGAAACTACACTAAGGTATAAGCTGGGCGAGTACTATAAATACAGAGCTGATTGTCTAAGCAACGTCTTGGACTGTTACTCGATCCATTTCCAGTTTTGCCATTTTTGTTTCGAAAGCGCTACCTTTTCTAAATCGTACTGTATTGAGATCATTTTTCTCAAATTATTATTCTACGGATTTATTATTGTCATTAGAGAAATAATTCGCAGAATCAAATGCCTTGGTGCGATGATATGCCTAATGTAAAGGATTATGACGTTTGTAAAGGTGAATTAATTTTTCAGTTTACCTATTCCTGCATACTATTCTGCATTGCTTTTCTATAAACCTCGGTAACAATTTATTATTTTAGAGTTATTAACATCAGATATATTACTTTACAAAGTCATTATTGCGTGGAAATCTGCCATGCTTAATCCAAATAAATTTACTATAGGTTGGTTAAATAGTTTTATATCGATGTTATCTTCAAAAAATAAATTCATTTATAGGATATCAAGTCGAGGCCATTTTGTATAGCATCCCAATAATACCGATTTTTATCGGCATATTTATGCTGTATCGGTTATTTCGAAAGCGTGGGAAATTCCCACAGTTCGAAAAATTAATAGTCACCTTAGTCATTCTAAATATGTCCTACTTTATCTGTTCATTGATATGGGTAAGTTTTATACTATTATTTTTATGATGCAATTTTCAATATACGCATTAAAGCAGGATAATACTTTAGTTTTCGGTTGATGTCTATATTCAAACTTCGTTATTGTGCTGCCAACATGGTGCCGCATTCAAGGTAACATAATTTTACATTTTAACCATGCGTATCAATCAATATTTATCTAGTTTAAGCGAATCGTTTAAAATATTATCTAGGTTGCCACAGAAAAGTGTCAGCATTTTGTGAAATGGTATGGACCATATTATTGTAGTTTTCCATAAATTATTTCGCCATAATGTCTCTACTTTTCTGTCGCATCTTTTCCAAATAGCTAAAATACTACTTTATTTGACGTATAAATTTAACAAATCTAGCATAGTTAAATTTTGCATTGGCAGCTGATAAGTGGAATTTTAGATGCTACTGTATAATGATTTGTTCCTTATGCTTCAAGATAACTATTTAATGATGGCCATACGATTCGTTTCGATTGTAGTTGCGATATATAGAGCTAGGACATTTTCACTGTTAGAAATTCTTCCACATGCATATGTTAGTTTGATATAAAATGATTCAATTTAGCCATCATGACGAAAAAATAACTAAGCTATTTGTCATTATATTTTGGACATTGGTCGGACTTCATATTATTTTTGGCTGTATCCCCCAACTAATTGGTTTTGCATTTTACCGGTTGGACATTTATCTAATTGCTGATATTGTTGGTATGCAATATTTCAAGATTCTTCTTGAATGGAATGTAAGTTAAACGAATATTACCAAAATGAAACTTATTAATGTCAATTATGTAGACAATTTTTAGAGACTTTACACTCCGATAGCTCCGGTCATAGCAAGTTGTGCTCAGACGATAATTAGCATTGTCGCATTTATTTATCTAAAGCGGCGTTTTAATTCGTATGGCAATCTGAGCCAAAGTGCAAGAAATTCTGAACGACGCTTAAATCGATACCTAATGGCGCATGTAAGTTAGCCCGGTCAATGTTGCAGCATATTATGTTGAAAATGAATATGCATAAAGTTTAGATTTTATGCGAAGTGATAGCAAATGATTTAAATATTTTAAAACTATACAGTTTTTGCTTTGTTTTTGGCAATCAGAAACAGGAGCTTGTAGGTAGGACGTTCTCTTAATCTTTTAACTTTGATATCTTAAACATCCTTGCAAAATCAATTATATTTTCGTTGTAATAGTTTTCCATAAGTAATGAGTATTAAGAGGACGAATATGTAAATAATTGATTTCTCAAATTTGGTTGATACATCAATCACACATTCGTTTATATTTATAACCAATCTCTGGTTTGAAATGCCGGGATTCGTTACAGCGAGTTTACCCAAAAGAACGATGGTATCGAAAGAATTTGTTTGAAACAATGAAAATTGTTCACGGTTCAATAAAAAATAGCATAAATTAACTAGTTTCATAGCTTCAAAGTTAGAAGCTTGAGAGAACTTTACTAGAATATTTTAGATATATGTTTGATGGATGGATCTTTGTTAAGCGATGTGATGTCTTGTATACGAGTAAGCATTATTAATAACAAATTTTCATATTAATTAACAAAAGAAATGGAAAGATCTTTCTAAATAGTGAATTCTTCGACCTCACCATTTTACCATTATTTATATGAACGATAAGATTTTTTGCGTCGGATAAAAGGGACATGAATGTTACTTAGTGAGAATAGAACTCGGGTAGTCGTGCTTTAAAGAACCAAAATACCCTTTTCGCATTATGTGCTTAGAAAGAGCAACTGTAAAATTAGGAGTTGTTTTCTGAATAAGCCTTGAGCAGTATACTTTTCTAACATAAGAAATGAGTCCATACTAGAACAAGTTAAATTTTCTATCAAGAAAGCATTTAAAAACTTTCAGGATATTCTTTACTATATTTCCCTACATGGACCATCCCTCCAATTAATTACCCTGCTTTTCTTAGTGAGGGGATTGACCAAGGTAGCTGATATACATGTGCATGTAAAAGAAAAAGGAACAATTTTAGAAGAGCAACACTACTACATCATCGACTAATAAGGAATCAGTCAAAGTTATTAAAGTTACACCTCATGGTCCGGAGCAACTGCACTCGAATAGTATTTCAGTATCATGGGCCAAAAGACTGATCTGAAATTATGGTAAAATGTGGAAAGACGTTCCATATGTATAGACAAGGTTTATACAGCTCACGACTGCTTAGTTTTTTTCTTACTTGAATTGATTTATTCATTTTACTTTGTTAATTCAAATGCATTCCAGAAATTTGTCTAATTTGTCAAATGTTCAATAAAAGCATTGTTTGTTCATTCTGTTCGAGGATAGCTGATATCAAAGTGTAGCATCTTGTCTTGTAAGATAAAGTTCATACATTACTGGTGTCAGAATACAGTCTACGCACACCAATTATCCTATTAAAACCACCTTGTGGATATCTGAAGATTCAGACTATTGTAATTGAAACAATACCACTACTTACAAAGTATTAATTTGTGTGAAGAAACTCCGTCAGAAAACAAGCTAGCTTTAATAGACTAATGTGTCTATATTCTGATCGTTAATCGATTTTGATCATGCTTTATACAAGATTCAGAAAGGATCTGCAACTAATAACGTAGAGCTTCATTTTTGAGAAATTAACGTCCATTTATTTGCGTCAATTAAACTGACAAATATATCGCTCCTTTGTTAACTCTCACAATCAGATACCCAGATCATACTCAAATACGATGATAACCGCAGCCAATTTGATCTTCCATCATTTTAAAATCGATATTAAAAATATCTTTTGATGTCTGATAAACTGGATGTCCATAGTAATCAAGCAAAAAAGAATTATCGATTTATCACTGATAATCAGTGAAATATGATTTTTTTGTTCAAAGTGGTATTTGACCGCGCTTCGAAAAAAAATAATTTCTCAGAGAGCACTCACTTTTATGCCATGTATTATATACCATTTTCTTCCCTGAGTGCTCGAGTAAAATAATATGCAATAAAATCAGGTACTATTTGCGTTTTACGAGCGTACTGATCGAAAATGTTGGAAAGTTGAGCAATTTTAATGGTTTTCGGCTTATAACTTTTTATGTAAGCATCAGATCGGAAAAGTTTCTTAATGAACGTTTTTTATCTTGTCGAGACGAAGCGTTTGATACCAAATTTAGTCTATTTAGATCCTTCCTAACTATTTTTGAATTTCTCAGTACGCTATTTACTGTAACGTAAACAACACGCACTCGAGCTCCGGGACCTCGATTTTCGAATTCTCCACCCTCGATTATTGTTTGGTCCCATTTTCAGGAAAATAACTTTGGGGTTATGCCAAGCCTTTCCCAGCAGTACTCCATTTTTACATAGAATGGCTAATATAACTTTTCTAATTAATTAAAATTTTATTAATCATGAAATTTTTAATATGAAAATCTTTCTTAGAAATTATCATTGTTCGATGCTCAATTAGTAAATTTGTAAAGTTTGAAGATGAATCAATCATTCAATTATCGATAAAATGATAATAACAACATCAGAAACTTCGCGGGCTGATAGCGCAGATACTTCATTAATTATTAGATTTATTAGGGACTAGAAAAATTGTAAAATTCAAAAAGGAGTTATTTGGTTCTAGAAATGTACGGTATTCGTGATTTTACAAGTTGCCAAAAGCATAAGTTCAAAAAGAACCGAAATTTTGTAAGTTGATTTTTTCTGCAACAATACTGACTTTCTAGCCTCTCAGTTGATCATTTCTACTCTTTAGTTTTAAAATATCGCTGCGAAAATCGTGAAATATCTTGGATAAAAATAAAAATGAAAAACCGCGCAAGCGTATAACAGTTACATCACTCGTTGTGTCAAATCGCGCCTTAACCGGAAATTATCGTTAAGTTGTAATTTTCAAAGATAGTCGTCTTAAATTTCTAATAACGATAATATCCTGCAATCACCGCAAATGAAAAGTTAAATATGGAAAGATTACGGTATTTTTCAACTTTTTAGATTTAGGTTAATTCAATGAAGACTGCTTGAATTCATACGAAACTAGCGAAATTTACAATAAAAGAAAATGAAATTATGAAAAAGAATGTAAAATAGGTGCTACACCGGTATAGATCGGAGAGGGGGGAAACATCAATTTGTCAACAATTAAATAAAGCAGAAGCTAAAAGTAAGAAATTGAGAAGAGTTAAGTTAAAAGTTGGAATTTTTCAAGCCTGCAAACATTCGAAACTATCCATAGTCGGAAATGTCCTTTGCAAACTTCATTACATTTTACATTCGGGAAAATGAGTGGTTATCATATTCGACTTGGACTTCTAATTTGCAATTGTTCTACACGTTCGAAATTAAGCCTGTTTGCAAATTAAAATTGGTCGACAAAACTAGTAAACTTCAAATTGAGTAACCAAAGAAATGAAAGAGTGTATCGGATTATTGTACCGAACAGCAGCCGCACTTTTTTCGTTTCACATGGATGAGTTCGACTTTTCCAGCTGGCGGCAGATCGTCACCCGCATAGTGATGCTCTTCTCGAGGAGCTCTGAAATTAGTTGAATACTAATTTAGAAAAGAGTACATCAATCTCACCGTTTCTCAGGACTACCCCTGCTGACTCGTTGTTGCGTTTCTCGGTCAGTCATAAGAAGTGGTTCGTTGACGTTTGCCTGGTCCTTCGAAGACGATCTCCTACCCCGACTTTGCTGCTGTTCCTGCTGTTGTTTTTCGTTATGCATCAATTGTTCCTTGCTCAACCCATTTTGTAGGTAGGCGGGAGAGTCCGTACTGAAATTCGCCAAATTTGTTTTCGAAACTACTCTTTTCCTTTATTTACCACACTATTTCTACGATTCAAAATCGAGCTGCCCAATTAGTGCTAATTGCAGGAAACCAAAGGACTCTTTTTCTACCGAATAAATGACGCACCTGTTCTGTTGCTTGGTGGGCGTGTGCTGCGTGCTTCCGGGCCGACTAGGAGGGAACGGTTTATGCAAATACTGCTCAACTATCGGATCTACTTCATGATATAGATGCTGAAAAAGAAAAACCAATTCAACTTTTGAACTTAAAGACATACATCCTCGGGCCGAAACGGATTTTCTATATCAGCCATCTTTTTCGAAGGCAAAGGAGGCGACAAAGCCACGGTGGTGTGTTTGACTTCTTCCAATTGCGCAGGCGGTTTGATTGGGTTTGGCGATTCCGGCCTAACCGTATCAGTGGTTATCGTAACACGCTCAACAGGCGCGTTCGGGCTGAAATAGCTTCATTAATCATAAAAAAATGATAGTCGGAAGTTGATCTTTATGAATGAGGAAACTAAGCAAATCCATTAAGAAAACATATTTGGCAAGGATTCTCCTAATTGAGTTACGAAAACGAAAAACTAATGCGAGTCGTTTGTTTTTGGACTGCTGCAAGGCAGCGAAAGAGAATAGTGCTGCCGCCGCTTCTGTTTTGTTCGTTCACGAATTTTCGTCTGCGCGCTTCTCATCTCCCGTTTTCGTATAGTCTTTCGTTTCGGTAATTACTCTAACCCGACCCCTATTTATATTGCCGCACATAAGTCGATACAGCGAGTTAAGAGAGGATGAGAATGAAAATGTCTTGGAGCTGAAGAAGTTTTCAGTATTCGAGATACTGAAATTACTCGTTGCACAACGATCATGAAAGACGGTGGAACGGATGAAATCAGCGATTAAAATTGAAGCTAATGATATCGTTGATTATCTTGAAAATTCGATATTTGAGCTTTTGATTCTATATGAATTTAGTTTCTAAAAGAAATTTTCTAAATTTGACTTTGTTGCGAACTAAAAACAAAATCGATAATGGGAACAGGTAGAAATTCTCGAGAGTCATAAAATCTAATCTCATATTCTGCAGGCAGCACATGAAAAATAACTAGCAATGCGCTGAGCAGCGCAGCAGCAAACACCTAGAAAGCTACCGGAAGTTAGCAAGCTTTGAGGAATTGCTGGAAAGGAACGAGGAAAAATTGCATCAAAGAGAAGAAAAAGAGACTGCGTATTCGAATTATCGCAGTCGGAATTTGATTTCCATGTCAGAAACGTAAACGAGAGACTTTTTGTCGGGAAGCTGCGATTTTTGACTCAAGTTTTAGAACTGATTTTGGACGACACCCAAGTTGAACATCCCAAGTAAGGCAAAGTGAAAGCGTGAGAAGAAGTGTAGAGATAAAGAGAGGCAGTTAGAGGGAAATTTAAAGGAGCTCTTAGAAGAGACCCTTTAAGGTTCTTTCACGAAATGCAAAGCAGGAACTTGGAGACTTTGGTTGGGAAAAATCGATGTGGTGGATATTCATGTATCTTTACATGCATTGCGTCATGTATATACACATATTCGCGCGATTTGCAATGGATATCCAACTGGGAGCGGAGAGACATGATTCAATTTGAAATGTGCAAAGAGAGGGCTTTTTGGATGGATTTATGGAGGTGCAAATAGAGAGGGAGGAAATGAAACAGAAATGAACAGAAAAGACAAATGAATATGCTCAGAAAGCTGAACACATCGAATTGTGAGAATTTAGCGTTCAAATTCGACTAATATTCCATTGGTTAGGGGGATACATTTTTCTAAACACAACACATAGGAGTTGATGGCACAACAATCGATAATTACCGATGAATATTCGACGCATCCATTTAACGGATGAACAAATGAATTTATCCTCGATTTGATGCAAGAGATATCAAATTCGAATGAGATGTGCTGCTGTAGATATAAGCAGATCGAAATCCGAGATAAGAGCGATATGCAGTAACGAATATAACGAATGAATATAAGACAAGGATATTGCGAGAGACGAGGATAAAGAATGAGACAGAGGAGGATAGAGCAGAAAAAGCCACTCGTTCAATATTCATAGACCTTCTCCATGGGCAAGAAAGGTAAAATATCGAATGGCACTCTTCGCTCCCTTCCTACAAGCAGAAAATGTTATATCGCGTCGAGCATCCTCAAGAGTCGATAATTATTGCGAAATATGAATTCTCCCAAACGAATTGTGTGCTGCTCCAGCAAAGTTTCATAAATCTTCATAAATAAATAACTTGGATTTCGACTAATACGGAATTACAAATGGTGGATTTATGAAAAATGTCAGCCCAGAAAGGATTAGAATGAAAAATATGTTTTCAAGTAGGAAGATCATGATTTGATTATGCAAGTCTATGACAAATTTCAAAGAAAAAGACTGCTGAAATGAGATGCGTCAACAAAATCCCAGTTTATCCGGCTTTATAAATCATCTGAGCCACGCGTTTATAGTTCGTCAATGAAGAGAGAAGATAAACACGAAAACGATTGAAGGGTCATGAGAAGGCGGGAATGCTGCAGCGCAATGAAGTGAAAAACGAGAGGCGATATTGAAAATTCATTGAAGTTGGAAGAAAGAGTCTAACGAGACAAATGAAGAGATCTGAAAGAGAAGAAGTATGAGTTCGTTTGTAACGCGGAAAATGGAGATCAGTGTTTGTGAAGTAGTGAGAATATCTTGTGTGTGACGAGATATAAAATTAACTTATCATATATAGCAAACAATTTTAAAGATTTTGATCACACTTTTATTTATGATCATTAGAAACTGAGTTGCGCTTTGTTACAAATAAACTACCAAATATGGGAATCGATGTTTCAAAAGCCGTAAAGCTGCTGTCAAAATTCAGAATAGAAATAACAAAGCGTGGAAAAGCCGTCCCATTTATCGATTGTAACGAAGCAGCAAAATGGGCAGCAGCAGCAGCAGAGACAGCGGGTGAGAGAAATAACTGGCGAACCAGTGAAGAGGGCAAAAAAGCGGCGGGCAGAGGGCAGAGTACGGGTCAATGGTCAAACCAGCGAGAAACGGAAGAGAGAATAGACCGGGTGGAAATGAGAGGCACAAGGAAGGAAGAGAAAATTGAAAGGCGGAAAACAGAGCCATCGAGTTAATAGAAAATGAGCATTCGGAATGACAACTAAATTTAGAAAATACTGAAGTTCTAGGTCAGAAATGACGAATTAGGAGTTTTCTTTTTTTAATTGTAACGACAAACTCTCGATTTATTCGAGCAATTCCATAAAAGGCAGCCGATTTTGATTGTTTATGATGATGGATTCTGCTCGAATGCTTGTGATTTGACAGCGCGAAGTGCCAAGAAGTTGTTGTATAGAAGCTAGTTGAACTCGAGGGGGTTTCCTCGCTGTTTAAGGGAGTTGAAAAGACTATAGAAAAATGGGAGGTTGGGGAGCAAGAAACACGAGAAACATTGGGTAAAATTGAGAGAAAAAGAAAGAGTAGGACCGAAATGAGTGGCATCCTCCCAGAAGAGGAGAAGCTTTGTCGAAGAAGGGCGAAGTCTCCAGATGGGGACATTTCGAAGAGGAAGCGCGCCCAGAGGCTACATTTTCTTTTCCAACGCTATTTTCATTTCCCTTATGCAATGCCTAACACTATTTTGTTCCTTCTACATCCCTGGCATTGATTCGAAATGTATCATTCTAACTCGTCTGCTTCTTTGCCCAACTCTCTTCATTTCTCCCTCTTTGTGCAATAGATACTAATGCAATAAAAAGCGGATTCCGCTCCGTCCTTCTTTCTTAAGGCTTAGCGCTAAATTTGGTCGGGCTCCGTCTGTACTTCTAAGAAATTAAAGGCAAAACTTCTAGTACTCTATAGTTTTCGTAGGAATTTGTATGGGCTCACAAACAGTTGATGCGATCTTTCTCATATATTAAAAGAATGCCGAAATGATGGTAAAAATATATGATTTTAAAAATCAGGAACTTTCTCAGAAGATTGTAGATTTGAAAACTTCAAGAACAATGATTCCCAAAGGACTAATCCGAAAAAATCTCGCGCTCATGTGCGCGACTTTAGTGAAAATAAAGATAATGTGTTTGCAAAAGATAGGAGGGAAAATATAGAAAAAAATCGCCGAGAGAAGATGATGCAAAACACAATTTTCATATTTTCGGGAAAAGAAGAGAGGGAAAAGCTGGCACTGGAACACATTGCTCTAATGGTTGGATAGAAACCGGAGTGCATAATGGTTAGAAAATGGGACGTGGATGCGTGAAAATGTATGAAAAGAACAACTGCGAGTTCGAACTAAATTCACGCTTATGGCATGGCCCAATTCCTACTTTCAAGATATGCCAAATAAAATTCAGAACAAGTTATTGGTGATGAGTGCGAAATCTGAGAGGTTGAAATAGTGGAGAAAGAAGCGATTTTAGGCAGATCTCCATGTCATTGGCTAATTCTCTATTTCTAACGCTGAAAAATAACCGTGTACCGCTTTGCACACTTCCCAGATTTCGGACCACGCAATATTAAAACAGCATTTTTTTTAATTAGAGAATGGACAATTGAATGATCGATATTAGAAATTGAAGAAAAAGCAATAAGTAAAGAGAGGCAACAAAATTCACGTTGTTGGCAGCGGATATTCGGTTTCGTGAAGCAGCTGACAGGATGATGGAGAGATTATCGCGAAACAAGAGGTGGAAGAGATTGAGAGGTGAGAGATGTTAGAGGATGGATCCAGAGAAGCAGAGTCATATCTCCTGGTCCAGCTGCTTTTGCAGTAATGCTGTGCACCAAACGCCTAGGTGACGAGAGTCTTCGTTTTCTTTGATCAACTATGTTTTCTCTGGTTTCCTGCTTCCTCTGGACATAATGACAGAGTAAAATAACAATTGATGTGATGTGTGTGGCGAGCGCGTATTCTTCGTGTAAAAAATAAACGTGTTGATTGTTTGTGAAGAAAAATGACTTGGCCAAAATTTCCGTGTGGAAATCGCATGAAATAGCGAGAATTGATCATCAAATTTTATTGATTTTCATAGTTTATTGCTCGTAAAATAATGACTCCAACGAGGGTGGCTTTTATGATTTGTTGGCTTTATCGCGCTAAATTGATAAATTTCGATATTTTGAACATTTCAAATTTTGTAATGTTCTAGATTCTTCATGGATTTTTGAAAGGATATCTTGAGACATCAAATTTATAGGAAGAAAAGTAAATATTGAATGATACTGGAAATGAGGCGGATAAAAATAAGAAATAAGATGAGAGGAAAAACAAAGTAATGAGGAAAATGGATTGGAAGAAAATTAAAGGTTTGCAATACTGATTCAGACTAGAGAGAAAGAAAGGTTTCGACTGCATGACTGTATGGACAAACACAATACTGAATTAGTCAATACAATTCAAATAAAGGCAAAATGGGTAACAGGTTTGTGGTAAGTGATTGGAAGGAAGTGTCGCATGAAGGGGTGAAAAGAGCGTGGAAATTGAAGGTATTGAAAGGATTGGCAACTCTTGAGCAAATAATGATATTGATTTTTCGAATCAACAAATTAGTTTCGGGCAATTCTATTGAAAATGATAATCGATAGATTGAATTGTTTTGGCAATAGCAGACCGAAATTTTGGTGTTAATCGTAGAAAATTAATCATATGACTATGCTATTCTGAAACAAAACGAGACGCTTTCGTTTGGATTTGAAGAAATGTTTGAAATGTATGGATAGACATTTTAGTCGTAATTTTTCATGAAATTCCTTCTGTACACTAAGTGATATTAGTGTAGTTTACGCATAAGAATTCCTAGTCTTATAAGGATATATCGCTTGGCAACGTTATACAATCCATGAAAAAGTTCTAAATTTATATAGTCGGCTCTTAATATGTACAAATTATTCCCATGTAATTTATTACATGATAATCTTATATTTTGAGTTTTGTAAACGAATGTAGAATCAGTGGAATTAGGATCTTGTTAGGGCCTCAATTTTATGGCACTCTATGATGGACATGAAAAACTGAAGTGTTATAAAAACAAGACTAAGTAAATTAACGCAACTTGATATATAGAAAGCGTGTAAAATTCATAACAAATGATAACTTTTTGAAAGAATAGTTTGAAACTTACTTAACCATGTCGCCTCGAGTTTGGAATCGAGCAGCGGGCGCCCTGTGTGCAAAAGTTTTCTTCTACGAAAAATTCGCTGCCGCTGCCGAAGAAGAAGACAGGAAATGGGAGAGGGAAACGCGATTAGAGAAAACGACGAGAAATGAAAGAGCACTTGAAAATTGCTAGGAAAAGAGTTAGGGAATTGCTAGAGAGAATGATAAGGAAAGAAAAGAAATGATAAAGAACCAAAGAAACCCTTGAAATAGTATGTGAAAAGTTAGAGAAATGAAAATTTTCTTGAGATATGCGAAAGTTTGAGAGAAGAGAAGTAAGAGCTTTTCTGTATCTCTCGACACGCAAGAAAATCTCGGCGACTCAAACACTTTTATCCACCTGCTAAACTCTCTGCACTCTCTAAACCTCTTTCTTTCTTATGATATATAACTTTTGAGACTCATGCACACAGATGATATGATGATATCTTCTTCGCCACTCTTCATACTTTTTATCTTAACTCGCTCTTTCTGTCACTTTTTTACTGGATTATTTTTGAAATTAGTATATTTTACGGATTGAAAGTAGAGTAGATTTTTCACGACAAAATACAAAAATTTTAGACTATCATATGATTTAAACGCATAGAAATTTTCATTGAATTTCAATTGGACTTTTTTCGAAACACTAATAGAACATCATTGTGTAAGAAAAATCGTATGATAACTTAAGCAAGAAAATTTTTATTCCACGATCTGTGAACTTCGTCGACGATGTTATGATTTCAGTTTAGTGAGAACTAGAAAGCTATTGATGTTATTGAATATCCTATGATGTGATTTAACGTGACAGTTGTATGATGTGGAAAAAACTAATACTATACTTTTCTCCAAAAATAATTCCAATAGCCTGAGGAGGTCTTCGCTTTCTTAATCTAGCCCTATTTACGCTAGACAAAATGAGATGAGATATAAACTTCCTTTGAGGACTAGCAGATTTTCACGATAAGGAATCTCATAAAATGGAATATTTGTCAAATTTCGTTGAAAATAAATCGATTTTAGGATACTTCAGAAAATAACTTACTCGGTGAACGGTTGCCTTGGAATAACCGGAGTCGGCTCTTCGGATTCTTTTTCGTAAACGAAAGTTTTGACCGCCTCGCTGCCAAATGATACTCTGAAACAAAATAATTTTTAGAGTCAAATTCAAGAAGTTAAGTCATTTGAGTTTAAGAGGAACTTGCAAAGTTTCTGCATTTTTTTTTTGCGATTTTTATTGTTCATATTTTTATGCGAAAGAAGATAACCAATGTACGAAAGCCAAAGATTTCGCACCGAAACCCACTCACTTTTTCACTTTTTCCGGGGGCCTGCGAAAGATATTCAATATTCGCTTCATATGCACGCTTGAATCGTTGAAGTTTTCCTGCTAAGGTTGTGAAGAGAGACGGGCTGAGGATTGGCAAAGTGACAAAAATGTGCGAGGAGACGAAGACGAATCCGAAATTTGTGCCGGGTAGTCTCGACAACAAAAATAAAATACGGAACAGAGAATTTGGAGAGAATCCAGAGAAACAAAACAGCGTAGAAAACTGGGGAAACATGGAATTCTAGGAGACCTCGAGAACTAGAAGATCGAGATTTTCGAAAGATAACAAGAATAATTAGAAAGACAATAGATTGAAAATCTTCTACGAAAATAAAATTTTAGAGGCAATATAAATAAAGTTGCGGAGAAATTGGAAAATTTTTGCCTAATGTAATGTCACTGACAAAAACAGGGCATGCCTACTGTTCAGTTAAGCGTATTAGAATCGGAATCAGAATGGGTTAGACGCAGAATACCTGCATAATTAGCGCAATGCTGAGTTTGATAATCGTGACAAGTTTTTTCCCTGAATTGTGAATCGTAATACTATTTATTGATCTGAATTCCTATTCTAGAAAAATTCGTAACCTCAGAAGTTGTGCGCCAGAGAAAGAGAGACCTTTGCGCGACCTCTTGGAGAACGAACCTAAGAGATGAAGAGTGTGGGTACGAATAAAATGAGATGAATGGCAGGTGACCTTGTAAGAAGTGTCTTTGAAAGACATGAAGACTGCAAGAAGTGAGGAGATGAGAGCAAACGGAATGGTGACCATAAATTGTCGCAAATCGTGAAATTTTCTGCATAGTTTCTGAAATCGCGAAAATTTGCAGGATATTTTCAAGAATGCAGAGTGCGTCTGAGAAATTTAGAAGTTGGAGAGAATTGTTGTGTCGTATGTCAGCCGTGAGTGCAAAATGCAAACAATGTCAGAATTGGCCACAAGCTGCCGCCGCCTCATAGCAGCAGCAACAGCGACATATGCCGGGGGTAAGACATGAAATGAAAAGTTAGTTGTTCAAATAAAACGCGGAAAAAGTGAATGTGAAATGGAGGCGAATTCATGACGAGAAACGCCAATTGCATAATGAATTATGAATTTGTCATCGAAGATGAGAAATTTCGTGTGACAAAGAGCGAAATATGAGTAATTTTCTATTTCTCATTAGTCTTTCGCTAAAATTCCTCGCAATCGATAAGGATTTGAAACTTTTTAGAAAAATTCTGCCTACATGTATAAAAGGCTCTGTGATAAAAATTTAAGCCGAGATTATCTTTCTGTAGGAGGAGCTAAAATTTGTAGGCATGAACATGAATAACCTACAAATGGCAGACTAAATACATTTTATGGGAAGTTCGTTAACGCCCCCAAATGAAAATGGGTCTTTGATGAAGCTCAGGCTAAAGAGGAGATAGTGGAAATGAAATGACTAGGGGCATGAAAGGACGAAAGAGCAGAGAACAGATGGGATACGGAGAGATACAGAAATGGGCAGAAATGAGGATACTAGACATCGTGAGTGGTAGAAATGAATGAGCGAGTGAGAGTGCGGATGATAAATAGAGAAATCGTCCATGAAAGAGGTGGAACGCCTATAGTGATGATTACAAAATGAGGTAGAGGGGCGCGACTCTCCTTCCTCTCTCAATATTGCATATTAGTCGAGGTGCGACTAGAGGGAACTTTTCAGCTTTCTCTAATCACTCTTCGTTTTCCGGTGTGCTTCTTGGCTTGCAACTTTTTGCCTCCTCATTTGGCATTCTTTCTCGTAATGCGATCGAGTGGACGCTTTTAGCTGAATGCAGAAGTCTGGGAGAAGGCGCGCATGCGGTGATGCCAGCCAGCCAGCCGCCAAAATGAATCAACAAATGCAACAACGAGCGATGCGCTTTGGTGTGCATGACGAACATGACAAAGCAAAACGACGTGTGTATAATTGACGCGGACACAGATTCTTTTAAAATGAAACCAATTTATACGATTTTTAGAAGCCTCGTAAAGTTATTTTTATCATAGAATGTCTCAAAACGCTAGAAGAAAGTCTTTTTTTCCAATTGTCTGTTCCAATGCGGCATGAATGAGCGATAGCAAAAAATAAGCTACCTTGTTGATGATCTTCGTATTTCGAGTACCAGAAATTTTGCAAGTTCCTTTTCTTTTTCTCGATAATTAATTCAACTCTTACCGTTTATTAGTGTTCGTCCCACAAGGAGTTGAGGGCGGTGAGGGTAGAATAGCGGCAGCAGCCATAGATTAGAGAAATTTGTTGGAGAATTGATTGGATAGGCCTTCGGACCGTTCTCTCGACTGTGCAACTGCTTGTCTGCGTGGGTCGAGAGAAAGTCGGACAACTTGAAGATATCCGTGGAAAAGAGTTATTGACTGTCAGCTGAAATTGTTGATTTTTTGCATTGTGAGAAAACTGCTCTTCTTGGATGAATAGTGGAGATTTTAAGAGTTGAAATACACAAATCGTGTGTACCTTTGAAAAGCGATTGTCGAATAGATTTATGTCATAGCTCGTTATAGAAAAATTGATTCTACTAGTAAATTTAACGAGATAGCGGCGAGGTGTTGACTCTACTATTTCTTTTGGAATCTAGCTCATTTTTACCAAATAAACGATACCTGTCCAATTTCATTGGAGACAGCCACTGTTACAGGGGTGTAGTGAGAAGTTGAGATCGACCTGAACGACGATGAAAATATAAAATAAACAAACGTAACGAACCGCTCAAGACGGAAAAGGAAAAACCCGAGAGAAAATAGGAATGCGAGAAAGAAAGAGAAATTTCAAGAGGGGAAAATAAGAGTGGAAAAAACGCAAAGGGAACCATGAAAGCAACAAACAAGGCGAAACGATAGCGATACACGCAGCCGTCGGCTGCTGCGACAAAATGGAAATGGGGCTGCCAAATAACGGGAGAACGTCGAAATTGGGGAGATTCAGAGAATCGGAACAGATCGAGAGATTGTAAAGGACAAGGTTAGAGACTTCGAATAAAGGCTAAATTCAAATTACAAGAGCTAACCGTGCAGAGATCGTAAAAGAACTAGTTCGAGAAGCGAAAATCGAGAAATCCTAGGAGCGTGCCGAAAGAATCGCCGTCTACCCGTGACGAAAATCCAATCAAAATGGAAATCGACTCCTTCAGACAAAAGACAAAACGACGTAGCGAATGACAAATGAAAAGTGACAGCGAATGCTATGAATTAATTCCACACCCTTTGGTGACTTATCGTCGTGTACACGAAATTTGATTTAAGGACCGCCAAAGCAAGAGTTGAATGGAGCATTAGAATTTTCGTCATGATCTATGAACATTCGACCGAATTGCAGTATTTTAACTAGCAATGGCATGATCTGATCTCTAATTAGAATCATTGTAAAATGATAATGGATTGATAAGCGATTGTAAATTAGTTCCTTTGTTGTTTATGATGAAAAACATTGTGACTATAGTGAATCGAAATGGGTTGAGAATGGCAGTTTACGAAGTGAGCGATGGAGTTTTGACTGGAATGAGAAGAGATTTAGAGAAAATGAATTCAAAAATAGTGAGAGAAAGGATACGAAAATACTAGCCTTGAGCATCGGTGGAAGTTCGGAACGGTGTCGGCAAATCGCGAGGCGCAAACTGGTTGGATTAAGTTGCAAGTTAGGACGAGAGAGTGAATGAAATTCGAAGAGACAGAAGGAAATTCGCGCAAATGCGAAAGGAAAAAATGTTTCATTTTTATTTCAATTTCAATAAACTTTCCCCGAATCTACGAATTCTCATAAAACGTATCCGGTTCTGAACGAAAAAGTATTTGTCCAAAATTATAGAGAACAGCGGAAGAGAAGAAAGGAGCGTACCGCACAATTACCTGAGAAGGTAAAGGAGAGATAGAGAGTGATGAGAGAAAGCGATAGAAGGTCATCCCTATTAATATCAGAAAGATGAATTATGAATACGGATCCTTCAAGGATATAATGAAGAAATAAACGAACTAATGACGGAGTTTTGGTGAAATTAATCGAATTTATGGATGTACAATTCACGATTTTTATAGACAACTATAAAACGAAATATCTGCTGCAACTAGTTCATGTTTTATCAGTAAACTTCTAAACGTATTCCTCAAGTTCTAGTGTAGTGCGGCGAAAGTTCAAATATGTACTGAGATTTGGAACATCACTTTTCCACATCACATGATGCTGCTGCTCGTCTTCTGATCGCTGTCACGGCGAAACTGGCACAAAATCGAAAAGCCACCCGCCGTTTGAGGGAAATGACAAATAAGACACAAGAAATGGTGCCAGTCTTGGAGAGCCAAGAAAAAGGAAACATCTCTATTGGGGGGCAGAAGGCTACGAGAGGAAACATGCCGCGGCGAGGAGGGCGAAAGATAAAGATTGTCGGATCGAGAAGTGAAGCGGCGGCATCCATGCACTGCAAGAGTTGTTGCGTGACAAGCTAGGCGAGGGAGGAGGAGGAAGATACTCCCAATGGGAGATTTTAGCGAAATAGCGGAAAAGACCCGCACCGACATTGTGCCAATGTGAAAGAACGTTCGACACTCTCCCCCATCACACACACACACACACACACACACACACTCGGACTTTATCTGTATACTCAACGAATTATCAGTCAGGGAAGAATCGACTCGCGCTAAAGACTATATGCCAAACCTTCGCTTCTCTCCACAAATAGTCGATAAACTAAGCCATCCCTGTTCGGAATTTAACAACTAATATTTCTGAAAGAATGGCAAAACTGAAATTCGACATTTGGGATTAAAATTGATGATTCAAAAAGTTTTGCAAAAAAAATATGACGAAACTGTTAACCCAAACGCATTTGCATCTGCGCAAAGATAAAATGAGCAATTGGAAAGTAAGCCGTGAAAACTTTTCGATTTGAAATTGTTTGGAAATAATAAAAATAGACCTTGCAAAGATTGGGAATGCCATCGCAGCCTATGACAACAAACGCAAATAAGAATTTTATTGAGAAATGACAGGACGCAGGGAGGAAAAACGCAGCCGCGGAATTTTGGCCTTTTGCTTTAAAGCTGCCGTCGACGCTTGACAAGTATCTGTTTTGATAAGAAGGCGCGGTTAAGAAGCGAATTAGTGAGAGGCAAAACAACTATCTGGATTATTAGAGATCTGCAAAGATAGAGAAGGTATGATAAAGAGACGAAGGGGGATAAGCCTAGTTCTGACGGAACTAATCGAGGATTATAGAATAAAATATAGAGGAATAAATTTACGATGAAAGCCCTCGAGTTTATAGGAAGGTGCATTGAAATTGGTACTTTCAAAGCCGATATTCATCTATCAACATCATTAGTGAACACTGTTAGGAAATAGTTTTGAAGTTTAGGATAATCGAATTTTCTAAACTCGTTAAACACAATATTCCAAGAAGAAAAGGCCCGCATAAGTTGAATGTATGGCTGAACTCGAGTAATGAGGAATAGAATAAGAAAAGCTAGAGAGCGGGAGGCGTTAGGGAAGTGGAGCACGAAAAAGACAACTATGACAATTATTGCTTGGAGCAAGAGCGAGCACTTGTTGTGGTGCAACGCATGTGACAGGGCAACGGAAGAGAGACAGAGAGAGAGAGTGAATAAAAGGATCAAGAAAAAGTTTTCTTGAGAAGCCCAAGCAGAAGAAGCAGAGCCTGAAAAGAGAAGAGTCACTGGCTAAGACGCGGAAAATGCCACTTTACCACGAAAACACCGAAGTGTCGTGTGTCGCACAACTTGTGAAAATAGGACGGACGTGAGTCCCCGGAAGGTTTCCATAACTGGAAACTAAACTATTCGGGTGAATTTAGAAATGTACGCAGGAAAATAGAGGATTTGGTCGTATTGAACAGAATTGTGCAATTGATCCGCGAAATTTTATATCGATATCTCTCATATTGATAGGAAAAGATCGACCGGAATTAATATTCTGATATTCTGAAACCCTCATTGATTATAGTAGTGATTGTGGAAAATTACGTTCGTTGACAAACCTTTACCTAAATTTGGAAGTTATAGTATATTTTTAGGTACGTGAAAATTGTATATTTAGAAAGAGATATACCAAAATCTAACATATACTGTGAGACTGAAATTTGTATCAGCCTAAGATAGAGACGGGGGATTAGCTTACCTAGAGACACCAGACTCTCAGATCCATTGTTAGGCCAAAGGGGATACACTTTCATGAATACCTCTAACTACCACGTAAGAAGGCTTATCTCTCTTGCAGGATTTGGCTTCTCATTACTTTGCAAGATTTCTCTTAAACCCCTAACTCCCCTAGAGCCTCGATTTTTCTTTCAAAGGCTAAGGTAACACATTCCAGATGGAACGCATGAATATTTCAGCCCCGTCGAAGGTCTGCTGCATTTCTCATTCGCCTCAAATCGAGCGTTTCGTCAATTTCCTGTGGGCAGTGGCACAGCCAGAAATGCTAATTATAAGTCGCGCGCCAAATGGAAAACTTCACTAGAAAATTCGACCTAAGACTTGCTGACAAAAAACCTAGCAACACGAAATCTTATCTTCATCACAGATATGCACGTTTTAGGTAGCAACCAAAGATATACTGACGGTGAGAATTTAATGAAGCGGATTCGAAAATAAAAAGGCATGTAAATAAATTTGCGCAAATTTGTGCAAATTGAAAGCTGATATAGTGAAAAGCGGATTTGGCCAGTGCCGAATTTCAAAGGGGGACAGGGGGAAAAAACGGCAAAATAGAGCGACATAAAGGCGTGGAAAAGAGCGAAAAAGTGGAAAAAATATTAGCTGAAAAACGCGTGTAAGAAGAAAACAAGATGACGAAAAATTAGGGAGAAAAGAAAACAAAACACGATAAAGAGATATTGGGGCGGGGCAATCCGATAATGCGACGAAGAGCCGCTACATGCTGCCGGAGGCAATGGGAGAGAAAAGAGGCCAGCTAGATAAAATACTGAAGTGAGAGAGTCGAGAGATACGAGAAAGCTGCCAGAAAGAGAAAGAAGCGAAAGGGAATCGATCTTGTAAAGAGAGAAAAAGAAGAATTTAGAAGCCGACCCTCTCAATGACTCCCTTTTGCTATCTTTTGCTACGCCAACTGATCTATGAATGGATTAAGCAGGCTCCCTAGTAGTAGTTAGTCGTCCTTCAGAATAAGCGCACCCCGAAATTTAGTGGGTCAAATTACATTCTCGTAACTTTGGCAAATGTAACACGAAAACTTATCGAAGAAACACGGGTTGATTATACAATAAAATGGAAACTTCGATAATTTATTTCCCTAAAGTTAACAGGAGATCGATTTATGAATAGTTGGATGACGATTATTGATATTAAACAAATTATGCACGTTGCAATCGAGTCTTCTTGAAGATGCTCCGATCAGGCTGAGTGAAAACGATTTCTTACTGTTGTTAGTATTGCTTACGTGATCAGTCCCGGTAAGGCTACCCCATCTCCAAATCGGATGATCAACGAATTTGATCGAGCAAGTTTCGAGGTCTTTCATGGAGGCCTTTGGCTGTCTTTCTAATTCCAGAACTGTAACAGTACTCCATCCTTTTTGCAAAGTCAATATGTCGCTGTGCACCATAGTTAATTTTAGTATATCATTGCGCACCAAATGTCAAACCAGGGTATTTCTAAAAAAAGAATCGCTTTAGAGCCTAACTTTCTACGAAAGCGTCGTATTGAAATAAGCAAAATTACCTAATTGTAGTTTTAACTGAAAAATTTAGCTAATTTTTAAATACATGTTCGTTATATAGTATCGCGTCAAATATGTCTGACGTTATCAGTTAGCAGCATGGCCTAGGGTGGTCTTGTCTTTCGCCTCACTTGCCTATACCTGCTATCGCTTTTTATTCTAGACTCCGGTCCAAAGTCGCATCGAAAATTTGTTTCGGCAGATAAGCTTAGTGCTTCTGCCTTTCGCTTTTATAACCTCTTCATTGAACAGTTCCACTTGGTCGGGTTCGTTTAAGGATATCCATCAATCGATCCTTTAAATTTTTATCTCAAATATATATATATATATATATATATATATATTTTTCAAAATTTTATTCTTATTGATTTCCTTTCATTGAGATTCATCAAGTCGCTAACAAAAACCTTATCCTTCCAGATTTAGCCTTCAAAAACGCAATTTTAGATCCGAAAACTCGTGCCTGAATCTGCTAAAGTTGAAGAGCCAATTTACAATGCAAATTACCGTTGACGGAGTGGTCGAAACACTTCCGAATGGGAAAGAAGAGGTTGACTATATTTGGACTTCGAATTTCTCTATTTTGAGGGACTTTTGCCGTGTTATTATTTTCAAATGAGCATCACAACTCATGAAAATGATCAAAATATCGTTTTTTTCTGCATAATCATCATATTCACTTTCGAAGCAAATATTGGTTATTTGTGACACGCTGAATATTCGAATATTTATATTTCTAGAGTTTTGCATTAGAAGTTATTGAAATTTCTTATCAATGGAGCTATTAGAATTTGTAATTTGATATTTTTAAAAATTAATTTCCTGATTTGAAAAATAGAAATTTCATAAGTTTAGTATAAAGATGCATTTACAACTGCTTGCGAGTCGATGAAAGAATCACTTGATATCGTTCGGTCTCCAGGTAAAATCAATAATTTTTGTCTGAATTAAATTGTCACCATTTTAGGCTTTGATGATCATAGTACTTGGAAATTCGATTGTGAGAATGAATTCATTAAAGTTTACTACAAGGACATGAATGGGTTGCGTTACTTTTCTGCTCGGGTACTCTTTCTATCATTTATTTATTCAAAAATTAGCATCGTTATCAGAAACTTTACTCCCAAATAATTTTCCATTTCGAATTTTCTGCGTTTTATCATGCCTTTGAGAGACTAAGAAATCACTGATAACACTAACTATGCGATGAAAATGCCTAATTTTCATTTTTGGAAGACAATGAAGCCGATTTGTGACTTCAAAGACCAAAATTCGCCTGAATTCGATTGATAAGATTTTATGATTTGATCAAGAAGAGTTTATAATTTAGGTGAAAGCTCCACTATCATGTGAAGAAGGTAACCGTAGAAACTGGGAGGGGGTTGTCAATATGCCAGATTGGAATGAGAATATCCGATATAGTCGGATTTTGCATCACCTCAATGACCATTGTGACATCACGAATGTAAGAAAGATGATTTACCAGGTTGAATTCTTGAGAATTTAGTACGCTTCAAACAAGAAATTCGCCGTCGATAGCCGAGATTTTGTGGCAGCTCGAATGATGAAAAAAACGGATGACGGTCGATACATTATTTCTGCGAAGAGTTGTCAGATTAGCACTGTGCCAGAAGATAAGGATGCTGTTAGGTACCGTATCGAATTTATGCAGATCCAAAATGAATTTTGAATGGATTTTTTTTTTTCAAATTCGTGATAGATTTCATTCTGTCTCATTCATTTCGAGTGTGTGTGTGTGTTTTACTTTTAATTATTTAGAGGCGTTCTTCATCTTGGTATGGGCATGTTCACTCCTGACCCTGAAGATCCGAAAAATCGTTCAATCTATGACTATCTCATTTGTATGGACTTGTGCGGATTCATGCCCAAGTTTCTAATGAATCAGGTATTAACCCCACTGCGTCTTTGTAGAAGTAAACATTAAGTAAAATCTAGGTAATGGGTAAACTGGTACTATCGGACATAGAAAATTACCGACAAAACGTGTTCTCGAAAAACGGATAAAATCAACGGGAAATAGATTTATTTGTTTGTTTTTCTACTTTTACTAGACAATAAATCATTTTATTGAACCAAATCATCTAGGAATAAATATTGCAAAATTACCCATCTTTGATTGAGATTTGCATCAACCCGTTGATCGTGGAAGATAAAATTATATCTTCCAGCAATAGAATGTGCAATTTTGTCATGATTGGAAGTTTCACGGTCGCTCATTGAAGGTTGGAGTTGGTGTATATGCACGCATACGATCATTTGAATGGTTAAGTCTGATTAGTTGGGCCTAAAATGCTTGAATTGGATATTCTCAAACTTATTTTAAATTTTGGATTTTAGTCACTGAACGACGACCGTTAGAAATCTGCATGACAAAATAACGATTGTTCACGAATTGATTTCATGAAAACCCAGATGAGTATGCAAAAGTATTGCAGAGCCCCAAATCGAAAAAAGGAAGAGAAATATGTGATTTTAAGTCGGCCTTGTCTTTTCACGTTCTATTTCTCCCTTTCTAATAATGAAAAATAACCGTGCACTACTTTGCATCTCCTAGATTGCAGACTCTCTAAGAGCTTACCGCGTAGTCCTCGTGCATTTCATCGTGGATTGCCTTTAATCGGTAGTAATTTCGAATTGCAATTCCTGCATTGATCGCTAGCATGATGATCGTAATAATCAGTAAAAAAAATAGGAAAGGCGAACGATCCAAACCAAATTCGTACGTGTAATATCCTGTCAAGACACAGAGTGCTAACTGTAAATAGTGAAAATTTACGAAGATCAGACTTTTGAAACAGCCGGCTTACCGTTAGTGCAGTTGCAATTAATAGGCAGGTCACATCCAGAGGTTTGATTTGTGATTCTAGCGCAAGCAATCGTGTCTTTGGGTTCGGAGTTAACTCAACAACTGTATCCAGGGTTAGGCCATTTCCATTAGGGCCTATTCGGCTATGTTTGCTGCATCTGTGGTTATGCATATCTGGAAATTGCGTTTAGGCAAATTTCTTTGAAGTAGAAAGTCATTGTGAAAAAAACCGTTTGATCGCGAAAATGATGAAATAGCCGTTTAAATCGAAATCATTTACGCACAGATATTTCATCACATTAATTCAATTAGAAGAAGGAAAGGATTTTTTTTTATAATTTTCTTCAAATGAAAATTACAAAATTTGAATTTTCTGTGAAAGTAGCCCCATAAAAGTGCATATCAAACTGATAACTATCTCCTAAATAGGTACGAAAAATCGCTTACTAACTACTTTTTATGTTTATCAATTTCCGACGATAGTTTGCAATGTGGTGAGTAATAATTTGACAAAGTAGTGACTATTGTTCGTATGAATTTGCTACTAGAAAAAATTGCAAGTGAAAAATTAAAAAAAAAAAAAATACTGCTTCATGAATTTTAGATTATTTAAAATTTTACAAAATCTTCACATTTCAATAATTTTTGTAACAAAAAATTTAAATTTCCTCTTTTTTGATGATTACTCATACAGTTTTAAAGGTGATAAGACGCTATCAAGAAAAGGAAAAGTCAATTATCATTCGTTTTAAGTAGAACGGAAATTCCGCTAGACAGTTGAAAGAGAATCAGAGAATTTTTTCCATGAGAAATATTAGAGACGAAAGATTTCGAAAATTCTTGCAATAAAGAAATAAGTATGCGACAGGGAAGTGAGTAAGAAGGGAAAGAAAAGCCTAAATTGTGCAGATACTATTCGAATAGAAAAAATGAGATGCGAATTATCCTAGCCTATCTTCTGCACTCTATTCCTCATCACAGAGAACGATTCTATCAAATTGTTCGGTTAGATTGCGCAAAGACTAACAAGATGGGTCGACGGTGAGTCATACTTGGAGAGAAAATTGGGGAGAAACATGAGGATATCAAATAAAGCGAAAGGAAAATGACGGCAAAGAGAAAGAATACGAGAAAAATCGAAATTATGACAGGAAAAAGTGAACACGAATGACCAGATTTTCAAACAATCGCTATAAGATTTAGATTATCTCGATGGTTTTCACCGTTCACTAACCTGAAACAGGAGTTTTCAGGGTCAATATTGACAAATCGAAAATTCGCACTGTTTGACAGGCATTGAATCATTGATTCATGAGTTATGTACACTTTGACCTAGAACCGGAAACAAGACAGTGCGGCTTACCAAATAAGCGAGCATGGCGTCATTTTTTTAGAAGTGCATAACTTTTTCCTCATAAATTCTCACGATATTATGTTTTTATTAGCTGCCAGAAGAAGAGAACTGACAAAGATTTTAGAAAGCATCTTTATCAGTCTAATCGATAGAAACTTCCTCTGAGACTAGGACAAGATTCGAGAATAATTGCTTTTACTCGCACGATTAAGGAGGGAATTTGAAGTAGTCTGCCAAAACGATGGGCCTTCCTTCATTTCTTTCTTTCCTACCTTCCTGCTGCCCTTTCCTTTCGCGTTACAGCAGTTCGATGAAGGCCCTGAGTTTCTGGCAGCCGGTCAAATTGAATATCCGCAGGAAGGACGCAGCGAGTGTGCAGTGCTCGCCCCATTTGCGCACTACAACATTAGAGAGTATCGAACATCTACGAAAAATAAGAAAAAATCGTCCAATGATACCAATTTACTAGCATTTACGATTTACTGGAATTTTCGAAGTCACAATCAAGTTATTGGTTTGCACTCCTCGTATCAAGTTGTCAGAATACGTGCCCAATTTTGCATTCCTCTTTGAAAGAAACGATATTACAATCCTATAATTATAATATTATATTTTGTTTGTTTTCATTATCTTGACTTGTGTATATGAGATCTAAAAACTTTATTTCAAATTCGTATATTTTAAGATAAAATTTCATGTATAATTAGAAATGCCAAAATTTACAATCGAATTATGCGTTAAGAACTTTCGGTCACTTTCTCCGACCTATCTGGCCGGGTTCCTGATTGATAATCATGGGAAATTGTTTTTGTAAAATATACTATGAGTTCCTTCTCAAATTTTATAGCTGGACACTTCCTCAAAGCCTTAAAAAAATCACGAAATTAAGATATTTCGAAAATAAAGACCTGCTCCAAAAAGTTTTCAACAGATTCAAAAACTACAATATCGATTTGCCTATCACGTATTTCACCGTTTTTCACAAACCCCGGGTACAACGAGAACGAAAAAATTTCCTCGAATTAAAAATTGTCGAAAAAAATTAGTTTTTTTCTCAGAATGCAACAATTGACCTCCAATGGAGTTAAGTAATGAAAATACACAATGCAATTTCAAAACAGCGATAATTTTCCGCACGATAAAATTAAAATTTTGTATCGTGTCTAAAAGCAGTGAAAGTGACTGCCCGAAAAATTTGGGAAGCGATAACGGTCAAAATTTCTCGCACAAAATCGACATAACTTTGCTCCAGCTGAGTCATTTTCGGAAATCTAAAAAACACATTACGCTTCGGGGACTCTCCCCAATCGGGTAAATATCAAGCTCTCCCATGATTATCAACCTTGGAAATTCATTTGGCCTCTCTATGTATAACCCGTAAAATGACAGTAATTATCCCAAGATACAGATAATTATGATATAAGGTATCGATAGTGCTTTGTACATAAGCTTGAGCATGCAAATAAAATTAGCAAATTATTGAGGAATGCTAGGAGAATCAAAATAATAATATTCTTGAAAAAAACATACTTGCCTCCTTCAGGAATTTATAAATACCAGTAATAAGTATGGGGCTAAAATTAATAAGACTAGGTTTAGAATCTCCTCAGATAAATTCATAAAATTCGCAGACAATCAATGAACCTAACTAAACCTACCAAGTTAATGAGCGCTGCTGAACTCAAAAACCGAGAGAAATTAGGTAAATTTGGCTGATCGTCTGACTCGCCGCCTTCTGTGAGCGACTCGTGAACGGAAGATGTGCAATTTCTTTGCCAACTAAAGGATAAGCAACTTTGATAAGAACATAAGTTTTCGCTTGAGTACCTTCATGAAATCGTCAGCTGAATTCAGCGCGCTAACGATATCATTATTCGGAGGCATGGCTCCTAAAATTTCCCTGCATTTCTTAATTCACATTATAAAACCTGGAGGTCCATCGCCCGATTTACGATGCTCGACTTTCGGAAAACCTGGAGGTCCATTACCCGATTTACGATGCTCGACTTTCGGTGTTGTCCTTTCAGTGGTTGTTGCTGGTGGTTCGGTTACTGGTGGACCCGTAGGGCCTGTCGGCAGACCAAATGGGGAATTTATCGCTGAAAGCACGATTTCTCATCACGAATTCAGTGAATTTCAACCCTCCAAAATATTGTTCTCAATTTCTCGATGCAAATTCTCGATGTCAGTGTCATCAGAAATCGTCACTGGTGTTTCATCCTTGTTTTCCGACGAAGTTACGCTAGTGCGGGCTATTTCTCTAAATTTTAGCAAGATTTTCCAAAGCTCTGTGAAATCTGCTTCCTACGATGTTGAAGCATGGAAGTCAGGTGGCAAAGGTGCTGTCACTCGTCGTTCTAATTGTGAGAAATTTTTCACGACCTTCGGCACGCTTGTGGATGAAAATTCCGGTGTACTCGTTGTTCTGAACCTCGCTCGCACTGTGCTCGCGTCGATGGTTCTCAAACGAGGCGTTCCAGAAATGCCTTTGTGCAATCGCAGGGAATCGTCTTCGTCTTCATCGACCAGGATTGTTTCGGTTCTAAGATTTGAGAGATTTGACAAAGTCGTTTAAAAAATTGCTCATTAATGTTCATCAAAATTATTACGAAAACAAATTTTTCATACGACCTAAATTTACATGAAACTTTCTTCATGATGCTGAAAGGCAAAAATTAACTCTTACCTATCAGTTCCATCAGTGACCGATGCTGTTCCTTCGAAAGCATTCTCGAATGTGAATGTCGGTGGTCGAGAAGGATGAGGTCGTCGAATGCGATGTCGTCGGTTATGTGGAGGTCTTGATGGAGGAATGTTCGTGGTGGCGAATGAAGATATGGTTGACAGAGTCTGCGGTCGTCGGCTTCTATGATGCATTGAGAAGGGAGATCTCGGAGATGGAGTGGAAAGAGTTGGATGGGGCAAATCTGCGACATTTGGAGTTGAAGGTAGATCAGTTGTTGTCGAAGAATCTAAAATGTCTCATTTTACAGGAAAATGATCTTCATCTTACCTATGACAGCTTTGATAACAGCTTGTTCAATGTCTTCTTCGTTCTCCTCGTGGAAATGGTGATCTGAGTTTTGAGTTTTTGTCTTTCTTTCGATTTATCGGGACTTACTTGCAGCAAGAGGACGTTTGAAAAATGTATTATGAGATTTGTTGTGAATGCGAAATCTAAAATGTCAAGTTTGTCTGATTATCCGAGACTTATAATATTTTGTTATCGTTATTTTAGAAAATAATGGTTGAATTGAAGAAATAAAAATTAGTGTTGATTATCACTAGGGACCGCAAACTCCGCCCCCTTGCATTTTTCGCTTTGTTTCAAAAAATGGTCATTGGAAACCCTAAAATAGGAAGCAAATTCCTCTCAAAGTACCTAGACATAAAAAGGCATAGTTTAATTCAATCGCCTATCCAATAAAACGACTCTCTACCAAAGGTTGGCACGAAATTCGCGTGCTCACTCGTACTTATTTGCCAGTACAAGAATCAAAATCGTGTTTACTTCACTGATCGGTTTTGACGGATTTTTCCGGTTAAAAATGATCTTTTATCTATTTTTCACGAATGCTTTGGCTGCATCGCAATTGACTAATTCGAATTGAAAACTATCCAAAAATATAAATCTTGTAAACCCATTTGCGGTCCCTAATTATCACAAAATAATTAGAATAAGTTAATTCACACACCCTTCTTCATCGTTAAGTCTGATTGGTTGGACATGGATTTTAGTTTCGATAGTTTCGACTCGTGAATCTGGCTGGCTGTTATTTGGTCTGAGATTGTTATTCTGTCTGAGACCAACAGAATTGTCGTGGTTCTTTCTTGGATGTCCTCGAAAGATCTCGACTCGTACAGATTCGAATTCCATTGGCAAGGGTGGCAGTATTCGTTGTGAAGGGCGAGTCCGTAACGAGGTTTGTGGGCGATCTTCCTCTGAAAGGCGGGGATGGAAGAAGTTGATGTCGTGAGCGAATATTCGCGATGGAATGTTGTTCAGTCTCTTGATCGGTAAGCGACCATGTTGCAAGGGCCTAGGAATCCTTTCCCTTGTTGGGTTGACTCGAATTCTGGGATGTTGCAGGAGGAGTGGTCTTCCCATTGGCGGAGGTAGTGGTGTAGTATTTTCTTCGGTCAAAGTCACGTTGTGATTGATCGTGGTCTTTCGGAACGAGTCGACTCCCTCACTGGGTAAGTCGACCACCGAATTCCTGTCGACCTGTTGTCCGTGTTGTGGCAGTTGACGGGAAATGCCTGGACTTCGGGCTCGGAATCGGGCAAAGTTCTTGAGCGGCACAACACGACTCAGCGGGTGTCTGCTGATAGACTTAGGAGGCGGAAGTCGAGCGTTCATCGGCCGGCGGAGGGGTAGGTTAGTGAAATTCGTCGTTAGTCGAGAATTCACTCGGAAAAAGTTAGGCTCGCTGTTAGTGAATAGCGATGTGGGGTGATGAGGAGGTGCACGAATGTCGGGAGTGATGGAAATCTGTAGTCCTGTTGTGTCAATTCTAAGAGGTATGGTTTGACGTCGGATTATAGTGGGGGAAATTCGGCGATGTGCAGAAGAGCGGTCTATAGTTGAGGATGAATCAGTTGGGTCGACTGCCTGACGAAGAAATCGTCTTCGAAACCTATGGTGAGGAGGAAATGACATGGTTAGTTGACGCGCAACTCGGTGCAATAACCGATTCTCACCGATGTGATTAGGATTAGATCTGAAATTTAATGTTATTGATTATTTTGAACGAACTTAGATCGGGTTTGATACTCTAGGATCCATCAGGTTAATGACAACGATTATTCGATTTTAGTCATTTTACACGTACGTGTCATTGATTAGTCTTGATTTGGGAAACTCATCTCTGAACTTACCGACGTTTCACTCCATCAACTCTCGGCTCAATAGGTTCGATTTGTAAAATTCGTCGACTGATTTGTTTGGGAACTCTGTTTAAATTGTGCTCGAAGTTGGAGTTTGGCAAATCTCGACTTGGAGGCCTAAATTTCCAGTTTCAAAGATTCTAGTGAACGAATCAATGATAACCTCAGCTGATGCCTTGTGAATTTTGAATGATTAGATTCCATGAATCTATGAGGGAAGCGATTCTAAAAATAATTATTCGAAGGAATCTCCCACAAATATCATACCTTATGTGATTTACTTAAATGGGCTTTCTTGAGATGCCTTGGACTTGCTAGATCGTCGATGCTCGTCTCAGACTCTCGTATGATTTGAACGTCTGCGAGCACGTCCGCCTTTTCAAAATCGTCGTTGGCTGCTACTTTTTCATTGTCGAGAAGGAAGGCGCCTTGTCTTCGTCGATCGCGTCGAGCTGCTTCGACCGATGACAGCAGCGCGGCAGCCGACCAGCACACGTACACCATCCAAATGCGCATCTGAAAGTAAATTATTCCGAAAAAAAAATAAAAATATATTTCGAACAATTTTTCACGAGTTTAGCGATAAATGTCTTGGCGAATTTAAAAGGTTTCACTCTTGCATTATAATGAGCTCTTTTGTCATGCAAAAAAAAACTAGAAATGGCTACGGTTAACCATAAACGTATTTTGTTTCACAAGCAAAATGCATAATCTCGAAAGAAATTTCCTATTATCTTATTTCAAATGACCGTCTCACATTCGCAAATTATAAACATGGGCATTGAAACATAATAACGAGAAGAATGAGATATCTATCCAAAATTATCGGGTACTTTCATGAGAAATGTGAAGTCTTGTGAAACTTCCGATGCATTTGAGACAGAAAGTTAATTGATTTTAGAATAAAAAGAAGATACTAGGAAATCCTCGAAATGTGAAATCGTTGCATCACCAACTCTATTATAACTTTAGAAGGTTATTTCCGGAAATGAAGTATAGGGTTTCAGAAGCAAAATGGGAATTTTTAGAAGAAATATGGCTTTGCGATATACTGAGTATCGAGAGGACTAGCAAATATGTGTTACTTTTTCATATCTGAATACTACTTTTCCACGTCTCGACTTCTCAATGTCACTATTCTTCCAGATTGCCGAATAGAATGTAGCGAATGTAAATTACGACTGTATTGCGGTAAGTATAATAAGTAGAGGTATCGGTTTGCCAGTCTCGCTAACGTGACATTTGCTACTGATGTAACAATTGAACTTCACTTTTTTCGTACGCCGAGAAAAAGCTCAGAACAACGTTTATAATTGGCTAATATGAGAATAAATCGACACTACATACGGAAAATTTTTCTGAATAATTCGAAAAATTCAGTGAACTGAAGACATTCTACTTCATATGTTATTTTAAAAATAACTTCAAGATGAACATTCATATCGCATAGGTATGAACGAACAATGAATAAAACATTTTTACGAAAAGAATAGCGTTATGTAATTGATAGGAGGGATCTGTAAGAATATATAATAAGATAGGCTTCTTGAAAAAGTAAAGTATCGACGATCCTATTCATAATTCAACACGGGAAAAGCATTACGGGTATCTTGAAATAAGATGGATCCTCTTAGTAGAATCTATCTTATTTCAATTGAACAATGTAGAGTAAAGAAAAAAATCATTGAAACAATGAAAATTCAACTTTTCCAACTCCCGACTCCATCAATTTTCGAAATAAATATGGACAGATTGCCGGAGATAGCATTTTTCTGTGAGAAGTGTCCATCATGCCCAAAACAATAACTGAATTGGGAAATTGCCAGCCAAAAATTTTCCTTTGAGGGCGCGTATTAAGTATTTTTTGCCACTGAGTAAATTCTTCCATTCTTTCTCTTCACCTCTACATTTTCAGCGATATTTCGCTCGTCAAGCCAAAATCGGTTACCGCTGGCGATCTTTATCTAATATTTCGATCATTTTTCCAGCTACATCTGCTTGCCCTTTCTCTTTCAAGCGTCTTTTTTGCCAAGTGGTTGTTCGGAAAACTTACTATGAAATGAATGAATAGTGAAACGACGGAGTCTTCTCTCACCTCCATGCTTCTTCGTTAGAAAAGTCAGAGATACAGAGAACTCACGGTTTGTAGGTTAGGCTAGAGGTCATAGCTTGGAATTGCTACACAGATTATTTGTAAAAAGAAAACAAGAATATAGTGGAAAGATCAGTTTTTTTCTTGCAAATTTCATAATGGAAATTGATTCATGAACTTTAGATAAAATTTGATCCAATTATGCAGAATAATGAGAAAAATGTCAACATTTTAATGAAAGATGTGTTCGACAATTTACGAATAGAATATGAACATGAAGACAGTGAAGGTAACATGATATTAGATCAGGAAATCGATATTAGTGAATTTAGATCAAGGAATATTGATAAGGCAGACAGCTTGATATCAGCATATTGCATATATGCAGGGATAGACTTAGGGAAATTATTCGCAGGTGCGCAGAACTTTCACTCATTGGATAACCTAGGAATTTTTAACCACAACTTCATAACAACATCCTTTTTAAACTATGAAATTCCTCGAGAATTTTCAATAGAAGTTTTACGTCTCAATATTACTACCTTTAAAATAGCTTTTCATACTATGGGGTTTGCGCAAATGAAAGTACCTGACTGATAACTCGTGGTTTAAGAATAATAGCATGAAGATATCTGTCCTTGAAATGACCTTACTAGAGTGTGCAAAAATTGAATTACTGTCCATTAGCTTGTTAAATTACCTTGCAACTTTTCTCCACCTTCCGAATTTGCTTCTTCGGATTAGCGAACACCAGCAAAAAATCGGTAAAAACATGGATGCGCAGTTTAAAGTAGGGGCTAAGTAAATAGTTAATGGATTTTACCGTTGTAATTTTGATTCTCATCATTCGACTCCTAGGTCACACACGCATTAGTCCTTTTGCATTAGGGAATATTGGAATAAAGTATGACGAATTCAGACACCTTCTTGATCTGAGCAGATTGAATCAGACCCTTGATAAATTAACATAAGTTCGAAATAGATCGTGCATGAGCTGATAACTATTTTAAAGCAATATTCCTTAAAGCGACAACACGAAATAAATTCACTATTTGAACGCGTTTCTTTGTATAAAGTAAGACAAGATTGAGAGTCTATAATGAATTTTCATAAAGAATAATAAATTTAGAAAATAGATTATTAATATTCAATCTAAAGACTGGTAGTTGAATAAACTCTGAGAATTGAAGAGGGAAATTCGATTTTGAGGTTAGGTTCGAAAATTTCAATCATGACCAAATAGGATCATCCATCAAACTGTTTTAATGGTCGATCATAATTACGCAGAAATAGTTGTGCGCCTAAAAATGCGCACTTCCAAATGAATCAGAAACTTTGGGCGGTTTGATTTCCCTTGCCAAAAATAATAGCGAAATGTCGCTTAATTTTGAGAGCGAGTGAAATAAATGATCCAAACTGAGAAAATAAGAAATTTGACTGATTTCGAATAGGTTCGTTTTCCGAACAATTACCTGTCTCTCAAATGCAAATGTGTTTGTTTCGTAAACCATTTCTTTTTTCTGATTAAAAATAGAAAAAAACAGGCGCGCCGTCAAAATTCAAGAAGTTTTCTTCGAGTGGTTTGCCCAATGACCAATCGAAATTTTGTACGCGTCTAATGACGAGTGTTTGTATAGCCATGCGTGCGAAAAAAGAATTATTTTTTCAACTCAAAACTTTCTGATAAGCATAAAATGTTTTAACGAATTTTTAAGAGCAACTGGAAAATATCAGAAATTTTACAAGTTCTAGAATATTCTGTGCTATTTTGAGAGGACTGATTCAGACTGATAATGGCATTTAATGGCAATCCTATTATGGAGGGTTCACATAGTTACGAATATACTGAGTGTTTCTAAAGTAGCGCAAATTATGGAAAATGGAGAAAATATTAATTTTGAAATCATCGAATTAAAATTCAAAAGGAGAGTTGAAAATGATGACTCGGGAGTGTTATCTTTCGACAGATCGAAATGACCTTCAGGCTTCAGAATAAATGATGAAATGCCAGGTCTGCGGTGAGGCATAGTGAAGCATAGTGGCTTGCAACAAAGATGGCAACGATGCGGCACATGCGATCTGATCATTCATTTCACATTCGAGAGACAGTCGCGTGAACCACGCGCGCGGGGCGCATTAATTCGCCTATTTTGCTTGCCCTTTTCGGGCGCTTTTGAACAATAAAAATGAAAGTTAAACAAACAGTAAGCAACGTCTAGGCATTTGCATGCGAAAATATCGCTTTCTCTTCGAATTCATCGACTGATTAAAATGAAAAGACTAAAGAGTAAAGTTTTCAGAAGATGCAAAAAGAAGAATGTTAATGGCGTCATTTAACGAGAAAGTTATTTATTCTAAAAATAGTGGTTTGTTTGAGTAAAAATATATTGATGATTTCCTTGACATAAAAATCCATTTTTCTTGAACCTTTCATGGAGAACTGAATGCCAAAATTAATCAACATTATGCTTTTATCAGATAGTAAAATCGCTTAAAAATATCGCATTGATATTATAACATGTGTAATGTCAAGTTTGGAATATCAGCCTACATAAATCAATTCCTAAGGTCGAAGTTGCCTATCAGACGATTGCTATGATACACAAAAAAAAACTGAGAAAATATTCTATTTTATTATGATAGAATAGAACAAATATCTTGAACAAGTAAAAGCTGCAAATTGTAAGATTTTGGGTAAGCACCATAGGTGTTATTCGTTTTGAGAGAAAAGCCGATTGTAAAGGAATCTGAATAAGACATTTATGTCCTCTACTAGAATGTTTCAGTCACTCTCGCGCGACTTTGGCATAGGAATTAGGGATCTTCAAGGATTCAAAGAGGTCATAAGAGCGCTTTTTGTTCGAAATCAAGGATGTGATCGGCTAGGGGCATCATTTTTTCCGTTAAACTTGGCATTAATTAGCCGGAGGTAGTCGGCGAATAGAACGATGAATTCTTATTTGGAAAGTCACGTTGGCGATTTTTAATCGTTTCAAAAAACTCAGTAGCCAAGAAAAATCTAAATGGAGTTCGTAAAGTTTTGATTATCAACTATCATTTACAATTATGACCTCAATGCGTTATACGCGAGTGATATCGAACTTTTTGCCAATTGATATCAAACTACGAAGCCGTCCTTCAGACAAAGTGAAAATAGGTGAAATTCGCCAGTGCTGAAGTGATTGATAAGATCGCATAATAAATCAAGATCAATTGCATAAAAAATTTTATGACAAGGAAGCAAAAGAATAATACGAAAAATGTGTTATGTAAAATATATAAAATACACAATGCAACGGTATACATTCTAAATGACTGCATATGTGAACACAAGGGGAGACTTAATTAACCCTGCGAGTGAGTGAACGGTACAAATGAAATACACAATGAGGCATGAACGAGAGAGTCGATGAGAAATAAAAATGCGACAATAAATAGCCATATACAAGCGATGCTTCATTTGGCAGACCCCAGAAATGCTGTGTAAATCTAACCTTTCACGGGGAAGAGGTGTGATTAGCCTTCCTTTCTTTCTCTCGTTCTCTTTCTCATATAGCGAAGAAAAAACAGACTACATCCTCTATGCACTTTTTCCGACAAATTACCTGTGAAAGCTACAGAGACAGACTTCTCTAATCGAGAATCAATTGCATTAGCGTTTGGAAGATGAGATTTCAAGAGCTAACGAATTAGGCTGTTGAACTAGGATTCGGTTATTAGCGGTTTGGAAATAAAAAGATCGCTTTTGACGGGAGTATTAGTTTTTTTCTTGTTGAATAACGCAGTTCTCAGAAATTGACGTATTTAGAATAAAATAACTAATTCATAAATGAAAATCCCCGATTGCGCGAGCGATTTTCAAAGATCCCGCGACCCGTTATGGTTTGACAACTAATTTCGAGGTGAAAGTGTGGCAATTTAGTGAATGGATAGACGTTTGCATAAAACGCACTAAAGCCGCAATTTATTCTTCATAAAACACGACTTTATGACTTGTGATAGTCGACATTTGTTGAGAAATATAGGGCTATTTCGGGATCGCAAATACAAATAAGTAAATTTTATAGGTTGATGTCAAAAATCGAGTTCATACTTCAATAAGAAGCATTGTCATCTTCTAGTTCTTTCACAATTGCAGAAAAACCTTATTCTTTAAAAAAGTTCACAATTGAAGGGGAAAAGTATGTTGATGATGAAAATTTAAAGGCCAGGGACTTTTCCTGTCATCTTTGAGAGGTCTATGAAATCACCGAAGAGCTTAGAGTATAGTCGTCCGGGTGACTTCCGAAAATGCAAAGTGGCTTCTAATCCTCGTATGTAATTTCCACCACGATAGGTCTAGTTTGATCGTTGAGAATTTGTAGAAAACTTGTGAAAGTGCCAAATCGCGAGAGATAGTAAATATGCAAATTCGCTTAGAAAGTGAGAAAATAAACAGATTCGCGCAAGGCTAGGTTCTTGAAAATGTTCAGACACCCGAAATATAGCATAGGGTTGCAGCGTAATCGTTATAACTGGTCGACGAAACATAAAATACGTTGAATCATAAAGCATCACGTCGCGTAGTTCGTAAAATTTTACTCAATACCTCTCCATTATCATTATCGAGAATCGAGAAAATCATAAATTGTCAGATTAGCCTAATGAATGAAGATGCCGATGAATTCTGAATAATCTGCGGTGTAATAGATTTCATTAGGTTGTTTTTATCTCAAGTTCAAGTATCATTATTTTTATTTCAAAAAATGAATTTTGGGTCGAAGATTGAAAAATCTGCTCTTAGAACTCTTTCTAAAGATTTTACACAAAACTTTCAAAGATTTATTTTCATGTATCCTAAAACGATGGAATCATTCAGGCGATTAATAATATTTTCTTACAAAATGATCGGGAAAAGTTTCGCCTAAACAAAGAGTGTCAATACTGTCAGCGGACTGTCGCATTTTCATTGTCATCTGTCATTTCATCATCTTCCATTCTTATCGTCGCTTATCACTCTCCTCTCACAACCACTTGCTGCTAATTGTTAAATGCCGGTCGATGTAATTGGAAGGCAGATTGGCGTGATGCCAAAACGCATGAAAAGCATAATGAGTTGAGTGGCTGAGGTCACGTAAGAATCAATCAAATGGTGCATTAGGTTAGTGATGATGAGGTTGACAATTATCGCACCCTACTTATCGTTATCACATAGAAAAATTATAAATTACTACGCTTCAATCGTGAACTTACTCGAATTTTGTGAATGAAAGTGTACTCGTCGTTGAAAAAGACTAGAAGACTTGCTAAGAAAAGAATATTGTGACAAAACTCTTTGAAATGATACCGTAATGAGTAACCCACCAGTAATTCTTTCATATAATTTATTCGTTCAGTTTTCATAAAAATCTTAATAAAATGTATTTATAAATGCAATATAGGAGAAGTGAGATCCAAAAATGAAAATGCATAAAATTTGAACAAAATGAATAAGAATATTTTAATTATACAAGTAAGACTATTTTTTCAAAATGAGCACGATTGAGGATGATTAGATTTTGGAAACATTTTGTAAAAATCTGAAAATTTCACGTATCCACACTAACCGTTATGTTGTGACTTGGCAAAAATATTTAAGGCTGTGAAAATTTTTTTTAAAAATGCGAACAAAGATGATACCTGAATGGGAAAATCAATGTAAATGTAAAGAGTTAAAGGAACAAAATATCGTATTTATCGAATAAATTAAATTTTAAAATTATTCTTTTCAAAGCTTCCCGAAAATTTGATTCTTTTTTCGTAAGATTTTATAATTTATCTGACCAATACGAGTTCTTTCTGTTATCTCGAAAAATGTTTACTATAACTGGAACTTCTCGCGCTTTCCATCTCTTTGATGCTTTTTTTCAATTGCATAGCGCCGAAGAGTCCCATGTAGAGTTTTCTTCCTCGGGCGCTCCGTCTAGACGTTCTTCCTCGTGGGCCAGAAGCATCAGAAGATTGATGGTATGAAATGACTGGCGAAGGGGGAGAGGGAAGGTGAGTTCGGGAGGCTGATTCAGAACGATTCAGAAGCGACAATAATCGGGGTCTTCTGAAAACGTCGATTTTCTTTCGAAAATAACATCCACGAAGCTACAATGACCATGCTATAAAAATAGAAAAGTTAGAAGCGTTAGCACCATGCATTCTTTAGACATTTTAAAATTGAAACCACGATACTGCTAAAGTTAGAAGAAACCACAATAATATTAGAGCATAGCAGTTGGACTACTTTGTTATTCATGCTACCGCTGATTGGAGAGAAAGTCGATATTCATACAGCAACTAGAAATCAAATTCGGAGAAGCGAAATAGTGAGTCGCGTAGAAGAGAAACGAGAGATGAATAGCGTGTAATTTTTTGAATATCGACGTGTTCTCTCCAATCGATAATATTACTGCTCCATCGAACCAATTGTTACCTTTAGAGGACTAAATTCCCTTGATAAATTTGCTGAAAATGGATTTTTGTTGAAGGTTGGATTGTCAAATGGTGCGTTTTGTTCATTTTGGATACCTAGCTGGTCTAATAGATATTGGCAGATCCGAGAGTGCTGTTGGCGGAGTAGAGGGCCTGTGGAGAGGGACCGACGCTGCCACTGATAGGCCGGCGCATCGAAGGCGTTCTTCGCCACGTTGACTCCCTGCAAATTTGTATATCTGCTTATTTTGCTCGAATTTTGTTATCATTTCAATTTCTAGGGAAGATCATTCGAATCATATTTCAATTCTGAGGCATTCGAAAATTATTTTCAAGCAATTTCAGAGTCATAATAATATGATAGAGTCCAACAGAAAATCGATAGTGGACTTTTTCTCAGCAATTTCCTTTTTAGATTGTGGGACTACTGAAATGTGATCTCTGATTTAGCCAAGCTTTGTTCTAAATTTTGGCATTACATAATTTCGGCAGTTTGTAAATGACGTGATGACGGAATGGCGTAACGTGAAATGATGAAACATTTTTTTTTAGTATTTGACGAAGTGTGTCCTTTTCTGCGCAAATCCTGTCGATTTCTAGCGCGTTCAGTCATTTTTACGTTTCGTCGAATACTAAAAAGCGTTTCGTCACTTTGCGCTACGTCGTTTCCAGGTTGTCCGTAATTTCGGGGCGGCGACGTTTACGAGCTGCCTATTTCGGAACTTTTTTTTTTTATGAATAGCCCCGGACTGAAAGGTATGCAGAATGGGCAGTTCGGAAACGTCGCCGTCCCGTAGTTTCGGGGTTCCTATTCGCAATGCTCTCCCTACCTGCTGGCCCTTTCAGACGAGTAGCCAATGGGAGCCGGTCCGCCCGAAATGCTGCCCCCGTCGACTCCTCGTGGCACAGAGCTGCCCCGGAATTCAATCTCGTACTGCAAATGGATGCATTCGATAAAAAGAAAGCTTGTCACGTCCTACTGTTGACGTGACAACTCTGCAGGTGTTTACATTGCAGACGTCAGGAATTTTATGCACGATGTAGTTACACACAAATAAGCCCTAGCACTGTAACTTTACCCTCGATTTTACCCAAACAAAACGCTGTGAAATAGGAATTTCGTGAGATTGTGAGATTTTGGAATTGATGTGCTCAGCGTGAAGAGCGTTGGTTTGAACAAAAGCTTTTGATTGACTCTTGTGAATTGAAGCACTATGAAAGGGTCTTAGTTGTTGAACAAAGTTTGTGATTCACAACAGAATTATTGTCGACGGCTTTACGAACTTTTGGAATAAGCACTGAGATTTTGATCAACTTACCATTCAACCTTATCAAACTGAAAATGGTTAGGTTCTTAGCTTGACATTTTAGAAATATTGGTAGTGTAGCGAAAATGCAGCTTACTTTTGTTGCACAAACGAACGATGCCGTGACGAGTTTTGCTATCTCGTTCATTAGATTCTTCGTTTCCTGGATCACAGAATCCACCTAAATCTTTCTTGTAATCAAAGTCTATTCTCCAATTTTCTTATACCTTTCCAAAAGTGGCAGTTTTACCAACTGTCGGGCTCTTTACCATGACTTGTAATTGCTGACAGTGCACGGGTATTCGCTCCAAGATCGAAGAAAGCTCGCTCTTCTCTGCTGATCCAGGCACCTAGATTTCGAACATACTTGGATGCCTTTCAGCAACTTGCTGTACTTCATAACTGAACTCTCGAACAGTTTTGTACATCTTGTTGGCTTGTTCAGCGAAGAATTCAGCTTGTGTGAATAAGTCATGGGTTGTTTTGAGCGGACCATCACCTCGTGTGAACAGATACATGCTGTAAGCCTGAGATGACATAGCCTGAAATTCGTTTATTCTGAAAGTCAATGTCAAACTTTCTCTAGCCTTTGCTCGTTTGACGATGTCATTCTCTGCGTATTCATCCCATTTCTCTGCCTCCGCTTCCACTTCAGACGTGAGCAACTTCATCTCAAGACCGACTTTGGCCATCTTTTGCTGATCCTAAAGACTTTGTGATATATATTTTTCATGGTTTTATTGTCCAATCTTTAGAATAATGTAAAACTCATTGGCCGGTGAGTGTTGAATTTTATTACATTTTCAAGAACTTTTTTAGCTTCATTTCGAATAAACTAAAGTCATGTCAGAATTCCTCGTTTTGGCAAAAAATCACAAATTCTCTCACCTCAACATCAAGCGTAATCGGTTTCGACGGTTTCTGTGTAGTGCCATGCTTCTAAATTGCATAACTTCTTCATTTACTCATTTTCTTGATAATTTATTCATTTCATGCGTATCGGTCACAAAATACTTCGTTTTGAAATTATTAACTTTGGAAAGTAGCACCCCATAACTCGGAAAGAATACCATGTCAGATTCACAATGACAACAAAGCGGATAATGATATTTAGAACGAAATGAAAATTATAAGAGAAATGAAATTCACCGCACCGAAAGAATACTTTACAACTACGGAAAAGTAACTATCATGTAAAGAAGGGGGATCAACTCATGCACACAACATAAGAAACACTACAAATTCTCGAAATAATAAGCAAAACTAATGAAGTTTTGTATCTTGAAGATCATCGATAATCAACGAAATTCTGTACTCAAAAGCTTTTCTTTCCTCGCTTTCCAAGGATTTCGCTTCGTCTTCACTAAGCGTGTCGCCTTGTTGCATCATCAGGTCGTTTTTACCGTTGCTCATTGCCTGGTCCCTGGATTTTCTCGACTTTCCGCGCTTCGGTCGCATTTTCATTCGATCATCCGAATGTTCGGCTTCAGAGGATGTGCTGCTGTTATCGTCGTCCGCAGAAATATCCACTTTTGCAGTTTGCGACTCGAATGAGCGATCGAACGGAGCAATTCGTTGGTTTGGCTTCTCGTAACAATTCGGATTCCTGTCCCTCCAATGTTCGACGGTGCTATCGCTGCAAGGCGATCCCGATCCCGACACAACACTCCGCATGCGGGCTAGCGACTCACGCAAAGAAAGGGGTAACGAGAGTTTGGTATTGGCGTTGTAGCCCGAGTCCGGGCTCGAAACACCACTCACCCCGGGTCGTGGCAACGACATGTAGGCTTGACGCTCCGCTGCTACCCGACCGCTCGCGGCAATGTCCGTTTCTTTGGCTAGTCTCGACAGGTCGTTGACCTAAATTCGCAAGTCTTCCTAGTTTCCAGCTTGAACTATATTTCCACTTACACATTGACCCCATGTATCGCAGAAAACTTCGAGATTTTCTCGAGCAATCCTACTGGATGGATGCAGACATAGAGTTCGAGAGGCGAGAATCGTCTGAATGTGTCCTTTTCCCATGATGCTATCCTTGTCATACATACCAAAGGAGCTAATGCCCGCATACTTCTTTCGCAATGACCCGTGTTGACATGCAGAGCGTCGGTGATCGAGATGTGATGTAAGAGACGGCAAACCTCAAAAGACGATCTCTTATCAATAAGGCCAAGAAATTGACGAAAAAAGTCTCGTACTTCTTGCATGTGCTCAGCGTGCTCTCGGTATTTCTCCATGTATTTCTCGACTCCGTCGATGTCGCCCGAAACTGCGCACGCTTTGATCGACGATAAGAGCACTTGGTCTTCGTTCGCTCGAAGAACTTCGGAGATCTAAGAGAAGATTGCTAAATTTAGAATTTTTTTTTTTAAATAAAATACCTGTTCCATAGCGACGATTTGCAATTGCTTGCCTAGGTCTTTCAAACGCCTATTCAGTCTCTCGACAGTAACATCTAGTCCATCTAGTCGAAGGGAGTCTATCTGATCCTGAATTCAAGACTCATATCCCCAATTCAAGAGCGATGAAGAATTACCCCGCTGGTCGGTTGAATGAGATTCGTCATTTCGAATCGGCATTCCTCCAGAAAGTCGAGAACTTGCTCTCGTTGGTGATGTGCTGTATAGGCCGAGTCGGTGAAGTCCTGCGTCATTTCACAGAGCGCGTCCAGCGCCGCGACTAGTCGCTCTCGAACCCCGGCTCCAACCCTTGAAGTCATTCTCACCATTTCGAGCATTTCCTGAAATTCAAACAGTATTTTGTTGTTGTTGAAATTATTCACTGTCATTTCTTACCGTTAACTGCTTGATCGCTGCATTCGCTGTCAATTGGATGCCGATATCAAGAGGTTCGTCGCTTGTCGATTGGGCATATCGTCCACCCTCCAAAGGGTAGACTCCATCCGATACGCAAATTGCAATGAGTTGAAGCGCAAGTCGGATCTGAAACGAATCATCCATCATCCAGTAAACATTTTCCGAGCCCTTGTACCTGATCAAAAACACCATCTCTGCATTGTTGTGCAGAATCGCTGTCAGGATGCCTCAACAGCGTTTTCGACGAAGTTAGCAAAAGCATAGTCAGTCGTTCCAGAGAACTTCTAGCAACACCCATTTGAGCTCGTCGCTTTTCAGATTTCAGATCGTGTTGACTAAAATGAGTTTCTATCATCATGAACTTCTAATGTAGACCCAACCGATCTCCGCTCCTATGAGCCAGATCGACCATTTCACCACCAAATTCGGCGAAGATTTTTACAAATTCGGTAAAATTCCTTGTCGACTCGAGTCGTGATAGCGAATATGCAACCTTCAATCAATTTATTCTATAATATATGCTATTAAAGTTTTGAAATTTCACCTTATCTTCAGCCCTGAGGATATGCTTGACGAGTACTCGATCTGCTAGCAATAGGACTCTGGTAACAGATGAGAGAAGTTGTCGGCTAGCTCGCACAAGAATTGCTTTATCAACTGCCCCTTGGCCAGGTCCGGCGGAATCGATGCCATTCTCCGTCGTTAGCGACGTCAGGTTTGCTATCGATGCACCTAAAGTTGATCATAAAATTTCCCAACTTGAAGAACTTCTTTAACAGATACATTCCTCGTTTCGTCCAATCATAATTGGCATTCCATTTTATTTTTATCCCCCTAATTTCGCTAATCTAATTTGTCATGGAATGTTGTTTTCTTCCCGCTGCTGGTCATATCCCTCGAGACGTCATTAATTTCGCGCTAACGTGTGGTGATAATGGATGAACGAGAAGAGATGCCAATGATAAGACCAACTTTTTGCCTCCAATGTTTACCATCTGTTTATCTCCTCGATATCTTTATCCGAGTTTTTATGTGATTTGGATTTTTCTCGATAAATTGCCCCTTCCGTTTCGAAAATTGCTTTCCGCTTACCTGCGGTCTCACAACTCATCCTCCTTCCTTACACTTATGCCTGCCTGAGGATGTATCTCACCCGAGCAAATGTCTCTATTCTTTATCACTTTATCTTTGTATCACCCCTCTTTCCAGCTTATCTTTCATCTGCCTTCTTTCTGAGCCAATGACGCACAGAATCTTTATATAATCATCAGAGTGCGAAATTTGACAAGTGTTCAGTGTTATGGGCTCGACAACGTGGAAGTTACTCATTGCTCATATCCAACAAAGACCGCATCTTCATGAGCATAACATTCAGAAAAATCAAGCTATGAAGAATTTGATAACTTGAGCCTAATTTAAAGACTATTTTTGCTACTTTTCAGTGTTTAAAAATACTGACCAGCTAGTCTGGCTTCATGGCAAGCATCGTACATCTCTGGTTGAATGTCTGCGTTTTCATCGGCAATCGTCTCACCAATCGAGACAAATCGCTCGATAGCGGCTTCAACCGCACTGCCGATCTTCAAAGCAGCTCTGATAGCTCGTTCGGACTTAGGCTTGCCACCGGCTAGACAACTCTCTTTGTAGTTGACGAGTGTTGTGATCTGAAAATTATTGAAGTTTAGTACGAATATTTTTATCAAAAATTTACGTTTTCTCCCAAATACTTTATAGCGCTTGTTTTGGTTTTGAGGTTTCCAAAAATAGGTACTTGATCATAGTATTTATCACGGACATTTGATCTTGAAGCTTCCATGGTTTTGTATAGCAATTAATAGATAGTAGAATTGCCAAACAATTGAAAGGTCAGAGATAGAGAAAAACCAGGAATAGTTTCGAATGTTTCATGCTGTGAGACTAGAATAATAGCAGACACAGATGAGAAGAGCAGCGAGTTTCTGGAATAGAACCTCGAAAATTACTCGAAATTGTTGGTGAAATAGCTAGAGCGGCGATTGCAGGAAAGAAACAAAAATGAGCGAAAACGGGTCTGTGGGCGATAGATATGAAAAATCCACGAAAATTTGCGAAAGATCTGTCTCTCGATGTAATCAGAAATGCAATTTTGCGCTTTGCTCCAGTGGATTTCTTGCATGAGAAATGTGAACACGCCAAATATCGGGCATTTCGTGTGGAGATATTGAAATGCCAACAATTTTTTCGCGAAAGATTGAATGAGACATCAAAGCCCAAAATACTCGAGAAAATAGTTTCTTGAAACCCTTGGAAGGCTATATAAAGAGACAATGAGGAAAGAAACCTTTTGACTTTTCATTTAACAGGCCTTCGAACTGCCAGAACTTTTCACGGTCTCAAGAAATCGCTCACCTGAGTGACTAATGGCACGAGTGTGTGTTCGATAGACTTGGTTTTGATTTCGAGATTCCTCGAGTCGAGTCCGAGATGGCTTGAAGAAGAAGAAGTGGTCGGAGGTCCGAGATGATAGGCAGTGGCAGCTCCGGCTGATGCGCCTGGGCCTGGAGATGAACCGTTTCCGTTCATCACTAGGAGGGGATCGTGGTGCCCGTCCAAAGCCACCGCTCGAGTGGCCATCGGGTTTGAGGAAACTAAAATTCCGAAAATTAAAATTGAATACGAAATTATTGTTGGCAAAATAATTTCAAATATACGAATCAAAATTGAGAAAAGATGATCCTCATTTTGATTGAGCAGGAGAAAATATCTTCGGAAAACGTCAAAAATATCCGTCTTCCGACGGACCGGAAACGAGGTGCAAATTGGCATGTGAACAGCGATAATTCGAACGCAAACATTACAAGAAAAGCAAGCAAGGAAGAAGAAGAAGAAGAAGAAGAAGAAGAAGAAGAAGAAGAAGTGTTCTTTGACTTGTTCGCGGATTACTTTCACGGATCATATGAGAAGAATTAAATCCTGATAGTTATACTAGAAGTAAGATAAATAAGATATGAATTGTGATTTGCTTATTTACTATCAATGCTCAAGGATAATGACAGAATTTGCTTTATGATATTGACAAATATGAGACAAAGGATATCGATTTCAATGAAAGAAAGAATATGATAAAAAAGGCAAAAATATAAATGCGAATCGGATTGAATGAAGTTTCGAGTCAATTGGAATCCATTGAAATCCTGTGAGGTGTGAAATGAAACGAAGGGATTGTGTGCGAGGGTGTAAGGAGGGGATGGAATAGAGAAGCAGAATGATTAATTGAGAGGGAAAGGTCGTTAGACAGACAGAAAAAGAAAGAAAGGAAGAAGTGCAAGGGACATTGGATGTCCAACCATCGATTGCTTTCTCTTTCTTTTCCTTTCTTTTCTCTTTTTCTCTGTGCTTCTTTTCCTGACTTTCAAATGATTCGCTAATTGGAATTTCCTAGACGTCGTTTAGCAGCTGACGACGTGACATTGGAAAAAGCTCCAAATTGTACGAGAATACAAGAATAGCATCATTTGGCATAAAACAACAAATTCGGCACGGAAAACTCAGGTTTAAAATAACGCATCGAAATTGAGTTATTTTTATTAGCTGCAGTTGGAAATTGTGTTTCTCCTCTAAACTGGACTAGATTATTTCATAGATCGGTCTTTAGAATGCATAACTACCCTCCAGTCAATTCCAACAAAATAGCGGTTTAAAATTTATAATAAAATGGATCCGAAATTGAGGCATTTTCTGGACAAGATCTACACTTTTTCAGTTATCACTTTTTGAGAAAAAGAACGTTAGCAAAATAAAAAAAAAAATCCCATAGTCTGTACGATCAAGCATAGTAAAGTTGGTGAAAAGGCATTTTCAATCAGCAGGAAAACTGTTCGTTGGAAATGTTTTGTGAGAGAAGGAAAGAAAGAGGGAGTGAGAATTGGGTGATCGTGTGCTGTTGTTGGAAGAGAAGGAGAAGGCGAGGAGATGGAAACAGAAAAGCGAAAAAGTGATGAAGCGATAAAGTAAAGCAAATACGAATACACTCATACTTATGGCTAGAGAGAGAACAAGGGTGGGTGGGTCCAGTCAGCTCATGCGATTAGCCATGGGAACTGAACGACTTGAGGAACTGTGAAAAAGCCGTGTAATGCAATTATAAGGAATAGCTAGTTGGACGACGCTGATGCATTACAGTCTAGTTCGGCTATGATGAACTTTGATTATAGAGAATTCTGAGCAGACTTCCAAAAACTCGACCCACAGAAAAGTAGTATGACATATCGGGAGAGGAAAAGAGCATGTCTTTTCCTCTCTCGATAAAATATGCTATTTTTTCTACGAGTCGATTTGTGGTTTTCGCGGATCGCGCTTTAAGAAGTCTGATTCTAAGAAATTCAGTTATATGGGAATAGTTTGGCAGCATCCATTTGACGTAACGAAAGAGCGACGGGGTTTTCAACGATGGAGTGATTTTTGTCAAATGACGAAGCATTTTTCCTTAAAACAGAGATATTCTATCATCCGATAGAAATTCACTGCATCATATGATAATTGCGAGATCGTTTGCATAAAAATGAATAGGAATCGGTAAAAATTTTGATAACTAATAATAATAATCGTACTCCATTCTTCGAAAAATCAACTTGATATTCTTGACTATGAAAAATTTCTAAACGAGTTCTTCTCCTCTCTGAACTTTATTTTCTTGTTTTTCTTCTTCAAATTTATAGCCATGAAATCTAGTCGTCCCTCGAAATCAAATTGTATTTCGCGTATCTGAGCCTCCAAAACACAACTTCGCAGTTTCAAAAATAAATCTTATCAAATAGCGGAATCGAATGGAAATATGCAAAAGAGGTGGAATTGTTTATCATCGGGTAAATGCGAAAAGTGGGTTGTGAATTCTGCAAAATGAAAGGACAAATAGGGTAGAGAGAAAGGGGGAAATTGTCAGAGAGATGATTCGTTTGTTGATGATAACTAGAAAAGTCGACCCGCAAATTATCGGCGAAAACGACGCGATTGTCATTCGAAGAATTCGTGCCTGTTGTCATTTTCTTCACTGAGAAAATGCGATGGAATTTCGGCACTTTTTTGAGGAAATGTATCGGAAAATTCGATCTTTCAGAAGGAAATGCTAGAATGAGGAAGGTCAATGCGATTTTCCATGAAAGAAAAAGTAAATTACTGTCCAGATGGTCTAAATTTCGTAGGAGCTTTCTAATTTAAAATTGAGATCAAAAGACGTGTGAGCTTTGACATGACTTCGAGAGATTTTTGACAGCTTTAGTATGGCAACTTAGAATTGTTTGAAATGTGTAGTTTTTATGGGTTTAGTATAAACTGGCTTTCCGTCAATGTAAAAAGAAAAGATGATAGGCGTATATCCTGCATCACAAGCGCATAATCGACTGACGGCTCATAACACCGAGTTTGCGAGGTGTCAGATTACAGATAAGCGCCAAGCTTGACGACAAAATAAGACATTAAGAAAATACCAATGCAACACGACATTTATTCTGCAATACGGAATTTTATTTAATGCGCACTTTTGTCATGAACTCGATTGAACGCGAAACTAGGATATGCCTGAAACGAAATGAAGAATAGTGTGGCTCATAATGCCGCTTCTGCACCTCGAAGTATCGGATTACAGGAAGAGCGGGTTTTTCTCTACTTTCTCGAAATTGCATTATCTCCATTTTCATTGACTCATTGAATATCACCCCTGTGCTTCGAAAGAATCAAACAACAATGGTAATGCAAACTAAAAATCAGCCTTCACACGAAATCATAAAAAGAGCCCATAAATCCATGAGGATTGTTCGAAATTTTAGAAATTCACAAAAATGATAATAATGAAATTTAACTGACTGATAATGGAAAAAAATTCCGAATCAAATAAGAACTGAATTTTGTCCGTCTATAGATTCCACCCTCTACTACCCCGTCATTTTTATTTGCCAACCCTTTTTCTCTTGCTATTTTTTCAGAGATGAGGGTGGTAATTACAAACGAGTAGAGATAGTAAGAAGATGAAAACTAAAATGGGCCCTGAATTTCAATTTCAGAAAATTTTGATGCGGATATTCCATTGCATATTTGTTGTTTTCCTGGAAACGAATAATTCTTTCTGAACAAAACGAAAAAAAAAAAACAACAACAATGAGTACGAAAATAGTAAACGTGCGGTAAAATAGTCGAAAATATGGAGCGGATTTGTGAGTTCGTTGCAGTGCGGCGGCAGTTGTATAACATCTGCAGCTGCGTATATTACTTGGCAAAGCAGGGGGATAGAGATAGAGAAAGAGAGTGGGAGAGAAAAACTGGGAGAGGAAGAGAGGAGGGAACTGGGACTGCTTTTAGAAGCCGCTGCCGAGTCTCTTGCCTTCTTCTTATTCTCTTCGTTTTCCTACTATCTTCTCAAATCCTCGTCGCTCTTCCTCTATCCATATTCCCTTCTCTCTTCCCGAATCGATGGCCAATGGAAAACCGAAGAGGATTAGAGAAGCAGACGAAAGACAAAGGTGATCGAATAGGAACGACAATCAGAGGATACTATGAAAATCTCTAACCTAGCGGATAAAGATAGAGGTCGCAAACTGAATAGAATCTACTGAGAATTGCCATTTTGCAGAGAACAATGGCAAAGGGTCCATAAATGGAATGCACAAATACTGAAAGGCTTTCGTCGGGAGTTTACGGACATTCAGAACAAAGATTTGAGAAGTTATTCAAAACGGGTCTCGGCCACGCGCTCCCTCAGCTCGATCTTTGCCTCGCAAAGGCCCCAAGGCAAACCATTATCAATCCAATTTCAATGCAATGCAATTACAGAAGCAAACAATAGACAAAACACAACAAAAATACTAATTGTTTAGATTTAGATGATTTATTTCACATTGCTTCAGGTAACTTATTCTTCTTCAGGAAATGCTCCTTCAGAGGATTAAATTTCTTGGGTTTCTTGAATTTTTCTAATTCCTTAGTTTTGATAGGACTTTCTTGACGATCTTCTGGAATTGGATGGCATCTCGATTCGACGTTGGCCGTTTCTCGGCAGACTCCTCTATAGCAAACTGGATACTTCTCGAGACCAGTGCAATCTCCGCCCATCTTCACTTTACTCATGCAATAAGGTGCTTCGTCCTCGGATTTAGGGGTGAAGCAAAACAAATATCTAAAGTTTATGAGTTCTTGAGGTTTTAAAGATCGTATTTTAGGAGCATGAAGACTATGGGTTGAAAGTGATGAATTGCATTACTTTGATCCGCAGTCCTGATTCTCTCGACTACAATTGGGTCTCGGTGCAAACTCATAGAGTTCATCTGTGTAGGCATTGGACAGAGCATCTCGATTTAGGAAGGGATCGAGCATGAGCATTGGTTTCTCTGCGAAGTGCCACGCAGGAAAGCATCTCTCGTCTGAGTGGGGGTAGTCACGTTCGCGTTGTGTTCGGGTTTGCATGTTCTAGAAAGGACAAACGATGAATATTCCGCATCAGGGTTGGTAAAAGACTAAAATTTAAGAAGATTCAAAGACAAAGACAAGTTTCAATTTTCCCTAACCCTCAAAAACAAAGACAAAGCTTTTTCCAGCCCTGTTCTGCATCTCCCATTGCACAGGTCCACGAACGACAGAAAACGACCTCTGGGATAGCATTTCTTCGCAAACCTTTGAGGATAGCCTCCTCTGTCAGCGATCAACCGCCGTGGATTCAAGCACAGAAAATATCGGATGAATTTCATTGGTTCTTACCTGACGCCAGGTTTCGAATATCCAGTCGATCATGGAGTGATGATAAATAAAGATGACGTCGTTCGAAGAAGAATACGATCGCCCTAAGTCCCCACTGACAAAGAAGTGCACATAATCATGGGAATATTCAAGCATTCTCGGATCAAGAGTATGATTCATTGGGCAGGTCTGAAGTAGGAATGAAAAATACTCCTGAAAGTTTGAAGAAAGAACTAATCTCTAAAGGCATCGTAGTCCCGATGACGTGATCGAGATTCGGATTGTTGATAATCCAATCAATTCGAGCATTGTTGAGCAGCTCGCCGGAGGAATCGCTATCAAAGTCTCGGAATATCTGGGCCCGGCCCCAAAAATACGCAGCCATAATTGTTTTGAATTTGAAGAAAAGATCGCCTTACTTCCATCGTGGTCCAATTGTAGTATGGCCCGTTTTTCACATAGCCGTTATCGTCGACCTAATCTTTGTCTTGAGCTTTTCCTGTGGTGAATTTTTCTTTAAATACTTCACCGAAGAATAGCTCCGAGAACATAACCGAGTCTTTGGGAGTTGGAAGAAGAGCGTCTAGCGATGAGTCCCAGTAAGGCACACCCATGTTGACGTCGGTCAGCTGGCGTCGGACGACTATTTCCAGTCTAAAGACAAAGGCTCCCTCAACTTACTCAAAATGATCTAGAGACATCGGTCAGCTCTACCTCTTCAAAAATTCCCGGTGCCAGATGACAAACCCCGGCCCCGAATGAACTCCAGCGTATTTGTGGACTCGCATCAGCTGATTGTATTGGCCGGATCGTTTCATCGCATTCAGTGTATTCTATAGAAACTCGCTTTGAGTTTTTTTTTTCAAAACCAATTCACCTCCCACATCTTCCTCTTCTCGTCGCTTAGAGTTCGAATTTCTTGTCGATGGGCTTTGCGTAGTTGCATCGTGTCATTCAAATGACACTCGTGATCTCGCACTGTTCCTGCAATTCAACCTCGGTATTTTTGACTTGGTCGAGGGATTATACGATATCAATTTCTAAACTTTACGCCTTTTCCTGAAAAAGAATACCAGTGAAGAATCATTATCAAAAGGCGAACTCTTTGATCAAGCTATATTTTATGAAAAAAGAAAATTCACCATTGAAAAATCTACAAAGACAGAGTCGATCCATGCATGGCAAGAACTTCTTCTCTTCCTTCGTCCATTCGGGATTGACGAAAACATCGTCTTCTGGGATGAAATGCTGTCCGAAGCCCGATTCCTCGATATTTTCCGGGTCTACCTTTAACTTTTCTAAATACGATTCTTTATCGGAGAAGAAGAAGATACCCGATGATGTTCATGGTGTGGCGTTCTGAACCATGGCTGTTCCGTTCTTTCCGTATAGACTTTGTCACCGACGTGAACTCGAGTGATATCGACGAATCCACACACCGAGTTAGCTAGAATTAGACCGACTAATAAATCATAGCTGAATTGCATAACTTGCTTGGATACAAGCAGACGATAGGGAATATTGGAATGAATCGACGACGCGTAACGCTGCCATCATTCGCATTGTCAGTCGGAGGCGCATAAGCAATGCTATTGTACCTGGAATATAGCGTGCAAAAACTCAAACGACTACCACTACGCTAAGGTAATCCATGAATTGAGTGAAAGAAGAAGAAGAAACATGAAGACATGAGATTCAACAATAAAGCAAGCACATTCTGGTTACAATGAATGAAGTATCAGAGGAAGAGATATCAGAGTGATATTTGACTAAACATACAAATCGAATTCAAGGCAACTATTCCGATTTGAGAGAAAAATGATTATTCATTGTTCTATTTCAAATCTTGTCTTTTCAGATATCGTCTAGCTATATTACTTTTTGCCATTCGAACCATTTGAATGTTTATTTTTTCCTTTATTGCGAACGGTCATCCCATCTTATCTTTCATACTTGCCTTTCTACAAATATTTATTAAAGCTTCTTACTCTCTTCCTCCTGAACAGGTTTCATTTGAATGCGAGATGATGACATTTGGATGACATTCGAAATTGAGCAAATTATTGCTCAACCAATTCAAAATCCCTCTATTTGTTTATTTCTAATTCCTAATCATTTGTCAAAATTATTCATTTTATGACAAGATTTTTTCCCATAAAATATTTGACATCACTATTCTCTTATCAGCCTCTTCATTCAATGTAAAAGCTTGCTAGGCCACCGTCCTACATTTCTATAACCTTTTCCAACATTTGTCTTACTAACTAATATTAGCTCGTTTCATAAGACGCACGAGAAAGGCATTGATAGGCATTGATTAAATTCGAAGTCAACCAAATTCAGTCAAGATGAGTGGTAAAATTATGTCAACTTCTATAAACCCTGTTTCCAAAGACGTAAGTTGAAATTCAAATCAAATTTCTTGTAATGAATTATTCTTTTAAATGATGGTATTTTATCAGAAACTTTAGCAACTACCATCATTCGCTGAAAGGTTAAATGTTTCACAGAAGAATCTCATCAGAGGTCTATGGAATATGGACCATTTGTCTATTTCCGATAGAATTAATAGCATTGATTCGATTTCGGACAAATTGCCATTAGAAGCAAGAAAGGAGTATAGAAAATGGCGATTCCTCATGGATCGAGAACGGGTAAGTTATAAAGAAAAGTATTAACTTTTTCAGCAAAATTTAAGATGCCCACTTTCTACTATCACCAAAATGAGCAAGTACAGAAAAATATCAGGGCAACATTTGAGAAATATGCAGATCTTGGTATGCTTAATTTCAATTTTTTTAAATTATAGTTGAAAGCATTTCTCAGAAGAATTTGCGGCGATTATGAATAGCATTAGGTCATCGTTAAATCACCCGGAATCCTTTAATCAATGGTTGAAGAATGAATTGATAGAAAATTTATTCTATCGTAAGTGATCGATATTTATTAAAATACAATGACAAGGCATTATTATTAGTCATTTAGTTCTTTATAAGCCTGATAATGGTGGTAATGAAGGAAGAATTGGTCTGTTTGACTCGTCGAACTATTCTGTCGAAAATATTGCAAAGTTTAATCGATATTATTGGCCATATGAAGTAGCAACTACACAGAATAAAGTAAACTCTTATGTTCGTTATTTGAAATAATTTCTTGAACTTCAGGTTTTTGGAATTGACTCCCCAAATAGATTTGAAATATATGACTTGAATACTCGACAAATTTCAAGAGGTCTTATCAACAAATCCATGAATGATCGATTCAAAGAATTTTACAGGCCCAGATCCTCGTGGATGGCGTGGTCATGCATCTGTGGCTTATTTCAAGGACAAATTGTATCATTTGGGTGGATGGGATTCTAATCGAGTTGACGTAAGAAAATCGAATGAAAGTCCATGAAATAATTTATTCAGGTTTTAATAGATGGAAAATGGGAAACAGGACCTACATTTCCTCTTCCAATTGCTTGTGCTCAAACAATAACATGCGATGGAATTTTATACGGTTACATTATAGCACATTCATTATTGTAATTATGGATATTCAGTTATTCATATTAAAAAGATATATCGCTTAACAGACGATGAACGGGAATGGATTAAAATTGGAGAGATGTCAGAATGCCGATGTTATTTCAGAGTTGCACCGCTAAATGGAAAAATTTACATAACTGGAGGATACAAGTCGTTAATTTTGTATGATAAATAATTTATCATTATATATTTAGTCATCCTAATGTATTGAAATCCTGTCTGTGTTTCAACCCTTCAGCTCCAGCTGGTAGTCGAATTTCTCGAATCGCTGATATGAATTATGAAAGAAATGATCATTCACTCATTGTCACTAACGGGAAATTGTATGCAATCGGAGGGTGAATTGGGATTTTGCATATCTTTATACGAAATATTTGTTAACTTAGATTTCAAAAATGGGTACTTGAAGACTTTTGTAATTCAATCGAGGAATACGATTCACAAACGAATAAATGGCGAGAAGTCAGAAAATTAATATAAAATAAAGCTTGGCTATAATAATCTCAGCTCTCGTATAGAAATTCTATTCAATAAAATGTGAAATAATAATGCAATTTCGATGCGCATAATACAGACAACTGGAAGACATCCAAAAGTAACGGGAGAAAATTGCAACTGAAATAAATATTCCTTTTAATCAGGGCTGTGCGAACTGTCTGGAAGTTCAGTTCAAGTTCGATTTTTTCGAACTTCAGACAGCTCTGATCCTGTCATTTACTTTTCATTATTTGCGACAATGTCATTACCAGAAAATTTAATTGTTTTAAATGCAATCGAATAAATTCAAGAAAAACAATAAATAATTGATAGCATATCGAAGATTGATCAACTTATGATAGCACGCCCCTCGAAAATATCCACTCTGAAGTGAGTTATTTCGGAAACTAGTGGTCATTTTTAAAAATCTAAACGGATTTAGAATGCTGAGAAAGAGCTTTTTTGATGGTATTCCTTTTCCTTTATTATTATTCATTTTAAAAATGTACTTGCGCTCTCTACAAAAGGTGCTAAATTATCATGCAAAAAAGAATTATAATTTAAAATTAGGTTGTATGTGTTTTTTTTCTAGAAATCAGGTGCAATAACTCGTCATTACCTGATTCGACTCGTGAGTGCCATCCGACAGAGGAAAGTCACTTCGCCACTAGCTAGCTGCTCGACAACTCGACAAAGCACCGCCGCCATAGCATTCCAAACTGTCCAAGATCAAGACCATTTCTGCCACCCTTCCTGCCAAGGCAGAGTCGGGTTAGTTTGTCGTGACGATTTTGCTGCTGAAAGATTACATTGTCTTGCTGATCAGAGATGCTCTCAACTTCCGGCTCAAAAATGTCGAATTCAGCACATGGATTTAGTCTTCGAGGCAGGAACTGTATGAATCCACGAGCACTGATTTCTCCAAATATTTCTTTCTCAATGCTGGATCGAAGACTAACACTGGTTATAGTTTAGTTGTTCGTGAATTCATGCATAGACCTGAAACTTGGCATGAAGATCAGATCTTGTCTCGCCTTGAACAATTTGGGAATCCAAGACATGTTTTGACATATGAATAAAGTACCTATTCTTGAACAAACTGACGCATTTGATCAGATGGCCCAGTGCACATTCCGAAAGGCAAAGTGATCGCCGGCTGGCGCGTCATCGGCAAACTCGGGGAGGGCGCCTGCGGCAGCGTCTACAAGGCGCAGCATATCAAACACGTGGACAAATTTGTTAGTTCTGAAAAGAAATCACCAATTTCCAACCGAAATGCTCGGACTCGTTATAGAATATCGCTATCTAGTTCAACTCGTGGAAAATCAGCTTATCAAAATTATATAAAAATGTTTTAATTTTCAAAAATTGCGCGTTCAAAGTTATGATCGAGTTCTGTTTTTATCTTCTAGCATACTAATTTTCAGACAAAAAATATATATTGAGCATGGTGACGAAATCCGACAAATTCCTAGCATAAATGGCATGAGTTTCAGGCGGCCATCAAGGCAGAAGTTCGGAATGCGAATAAGGGCAACGTGCTCAAGTTGGAAGTTGCGGTACGATAAAAATAAATCGATAATAACAACAAATCAATTTATGCGCTTCGTTTATAGGTGCTGAAGCGTGTCCGGGACAAGCCGTTGATGCCGAAAATCTACGCGTCCGGCAAGAAGGCCAACTTCGAGTATTGCGTCATGACGCTATATGGAGAGAACATTTCTCACCTCATCAGGTCGGTTTTGGTTTTTTGCTCGAATTCGACAAAGTCAACATGAAAAATTCGGTATTTGTAGAGGGAAAAAATCGATTTTTTATCGTATCATAAAAAAAAAACTCGAATTGCGCATTGATTACAATGCAATATTGCATTGCTTTTTCGAATTTTCTCCGTTTTTTTTATTCTTGTGAAAATTTCGGGTTTTTAGCAAGTTGAAGTCGAGGAAAACGAGTGTCTCCACGCAGGTCCGCATCGGCATTCATGGACTGGCCGGGCTCAAGTTCTTGCACGATGTATGATGGTTTTTTTCTTTCAGAAAAGTTTCATAAACATTTTTCAGTCCGGTTTTGTTCATCGTGATGTCAAGTGGGTGTTTTTCATTAAAAGACTGATTAAAAAGCATCTTCGGTCTTGTTCAAAAGTTTGCTTATTTGATAATGTTTTACTTCATTGGCATTTTCTTCAAAAAATTTGTAATCTTTCAAATTAGCACATTTCTGCCTGAAGCTTAGAATGCATTTTTCAGGCCCGCGAACATGCTGATGGGCGTTGATGGAACTGCGGAGGAGAAATTCGTGCATTGCTGCGATTTCGGCCTGGCGCGTGAGTTCGTGCAGCTGAACACAGACGACACTGGCCACTCCGTCTACAGATTGCGGCCGCCGCGCGAAAGGGCGCCATTTCGGTAAGTTTTAGGAACGAATTTCTCAGGGTAAAACTTCTCCAAACTCAAAGTCTATTTAGGGGCGAAGATCGATTTACTCCAAACAAAAAATGCACATTTTTGAAAAATTTGTTCTTTTTTCTTGCTAAAAGCTGGAGTTTTCAGTGGAACAGCCCGCTACTGTTCGATAGCAACACACGAGAGGAAGGAGCAGGGCCGGGTGGACGATCTCTGGGCGCTCTTCTACGCACTGGCTGAGTTCCGCACCTCACTTCCGTGGAGTTCTTTAAAGTTCGTATCTTCAAAAATTTGAAATAATTATATGCACACGATTCCCTCCTTTAACGAAGAAAAGACACGCCCCTTTTATCGTCATAATTGTTCAAAAATAAAGAGTTATCCGTGACGGGTTTGCTCTAGAGAAAGCGAAATAGTATGTGACGTTTCTATTTCTCTGCAGCTACTTTTCATCCCCCTCTCTCGCTTTAACATAGGCGTACTAGCCCATCGCGCATATCTAGTCGGAAAAAGGAGGTCAGAGGAAAATAACAAGGGACTGGCCTAAAAAACAGTTACGATATAGGCGCTTTGCTCCGCCCACCGATTTTTGCAATTTGCCCGCGCAAAGGGGGCGCTTGTTAATGGAGGGAATCGAGTGATATGATTTTTTCTTCGAAATATAGTCGTACTTGGAAAATTTCGAGCCAAAGCTAACCACATGGAACAAGATAGCGCATATTTTCGAGAAACGAAAAAAGACATGCTCTCTCCCTCTCCTCAGAACACACTAACTCGTTTCATTCGGTTAACCGCGGTTCGAAATTTCCAAAGTCGGGATACAGTAATCCCCTGTTCCAGATACGACAGTCGTGAGCAGATCGCGCAGGTGAAGCAAATGTGCCCGGATGAGATGCTCTACGGAAACAGCCCCGCGCACTTCCTCAAAATCGTCTCTCATCTCAGGTACAATTTGACCTAAAATTCAAATCTTATTTGTCGACAAAACTACTTTTTTCACCATTTACTTATTTTTGAGATCGTTACCTCTTTTTGTGAAGGGAAACTTACTAGGGACAAACCTCTTATTATTGATTTTTATGTTATTCTCAGGACGTTGGACTACTACAGTCGGCCGGACTACAGGATGATCTACGACGTGCTCATCGTCGTCATGAAACACGGAAATTTCACGTATGTCTCGGAAAATCGATATTTTTGAGAACTCCGAATCCCGGTGAAAAGGCAAGAGAGTAAGTGAGTATAGGAGAAATAGTATTCGATTTTCACCGCGAATTACCATAATTCAACAAAACACCTATATTTTTTGAAGAATTATCGATATTTGCAGATTCGAGATGCCATACGACTGGTCTCGGAACAGGGAGCCGTCGTCGCTACTTAGTCTGAAAGTCGAGCCGCCCGAGAGCATCCCCCCGCCAATCCCATCCGGCACTAGCGGTTCGGCACCGCTTTCCAATGTAAATTGGTTTGTTTTTAATTCAACCGTTCTGATGAAACCATTAAAAAAAGAAGACGAAAATGGAAACTTTCTGAAGTTTATCGTCTTCGAGCAAACTATTTTCCAAGAAGCCATCAAATTACATGTTTTTTTTTTTAATTTTTCAGAGATTAAGCATATTCGAATTTATTCCGACTTTGCAAATTTTTAAAATAAAAAATATGAAAATTTGATGTTTCCAACATTGACAAACAATCTCAAATCATTTCAGCTCGACGGCCTTCTGGCGAGTATATCGAATAGATGCAGCGTGAAATCGGTCAGAAGGAAGACAGGCCAACAGAAAGAGGACAAGGCAAAGAAGGAGAGCCCCAAGGAGTTCAAGAAGAAGGTCGGATTTTGGAGGTTTGAAAATGTCGCAAAATGACGAAATAGTGTAAAGAGCTAGGAGAGAATAGGGAAACCCATTTTGTACACTATTTCTCCATGTTGCGGCATTTTCAAGTTGCTTTAAACTGTTTTCTTTTGATATTTTACTTGTTTTTATTTTAAGGCGGATAAGCGCGATACCCACGAGAATAAGAAATCCACACGTGCGAAATACGAGCAGAAGGACAACAAAATGGTAAATTTTCAAAAAAAATAATAAAATAGTTTAATTTAAAAAATCTTAATATTCCAGAAGCCCTCTCGCAAGACGACCTTGTTCCCGGGCTTGACGCCTCTGCCAAACGACGTACCTGACATCGTTTCGCCCTACAATTCCGAGCACTTCATGTCCAACCCGTTCAGCTTCTGAGCTTCTCAAAATAGTCGGTAACTTTTTCCCACACAACGCATAAATCTCGAACATTTTCATAAATAGTCACCAACACCAACTTAAAAACGCGATAATAAAAATAAATACTGATCTGATAGGTTTAGTTGATAGTTAACACGATTCGTGGGGGTTTTTTTCTGAAAATAATATGATACAAACATAAAAAGCCCGTGAACCGCTCCAACATCAACTAAGCCATCTGATAGAATTCTCAATTTCTTTTCTAACGTTTCTAAACTCGTACAAATGACACAACATGACAAGATTTACTCCTCAACCAATATATACTCTTTACTTAGGCAATAGTTCCTATTAATGTATTGCTGTCAAACAATTTCATTATTTCAAATTTGCCCTATTTTTAACTTTCTCAAGTTTTCATTTTCATCAAAAATCAATCACTTGCAGCAGCACGTTTTCAAGTCGGGACATGAAATGATCAAAAACTTTGAAAATCGATAAAATTTCGACTTCTTCTGCCTAAAACAAAACTGATGCGCGCGCGCGTTTAACGAATAGACCCGAGGATGTGTTATTGATGAGTGACTTCGATGTAAAATTATCTCAGCCTGTTTTCCTCTCCTATCCTTCACATGGGATTCGAAAATCACGAATAATCCTGATCATAGAGATAGGAAAGTGGTTTGTTTTGGTCTTTGACGATTTGATTCCCGAGACTTGATAAGATCATTTTATTTCATCTTTCTGAAGTTTACGCGATTTTCGTTTATTTTCTAAAAATTTCGTCAAAAGTGAGAACCTGCAAAAATGCTCTTTGTTTTTGCAAACCGTCAAAGTTTCTGATAGAAATCAATTTGCGTGACTTTTCCATTCGATCATGTAATTTTTCAGTTCAAACTTTTCATCAGTTATTATGTCTTGAATCGTAACTCTGCCGCTTTATGGATTCTTTCTACATTCAATTTCACACGGAACTACTACATTTAGATTTCAGAGCCAAATTCATCTCGGATTATCATGTTTCCCGAGTAATTATCGTGAGACTGCGCATAATGTGCTTGACATTTAGTTTCTGAGTTTCCTTCCTTGAGGCTACAGAGATTGCCAAAACTGATCTTCACAAATTCTTATACATTTTTCAAGAATTGCAATGCACTCCGGATATTCTCCTAAATCTTAGCATATCCGGATCTAATTACGCTTTTCCGGCGTCCGTCCTCTTTCCGGCTAATCGTATCTGCCTCCATTCATTTGCGTCTCATTCTTTTGACATTTTCTGCCTTTATTCAATATCTTTCTTTCTTTTTCCCTCCATTTCTCTCTCTCTCCTAATCTTTTTCTTTCCTTCTCTCTGTCTCTATCGATTCCTGTTTGCTTGTTGTCTGTTGCTTCTCACCTGCACAGTGCCGCCCTCACAATCCATCCAAACCGTACAAAAGAATCAGCACTTTGTTATCTGTCATCGCCCATTCTTTATTGTATGAGTGGACAGAGACGCAGAGTAACGAGTATTCCCTTTGAATCTAAGAAGCTTGAAAAATGAGTTTTCCGCATTCCTCAATTTTTTGATAGAAGAGAATTTTGATTTTCCAGGATTTTGTTGGTTTGTAACTGGAAAGAAACTCATGAATCATTTTTGACATAGTTCTCTGAAAAATAGCACCTTTCCAGAAAATTTGAAATTCCACCCTATTTACAAAGAATAGTTCTTGACCTTTCGTTCTGCATTTCTAAACGCGGATATTTTCAACCAACACATAACTCTGCAAAATTTCTAAATTTACCTACAAAGCTAAACTTTCTTTTCTGATTTTTTCCCGACTGTGTCAATTCGTTTTGAAAGAATGTTCACACCCTGTAGATTTTCGATATATTTCCTCCCGAAACAACTCAAACTCGACACTGTTTGCTTTTGCACTGGGAAATGCATTTAGAGCTTGCTCTAGTTGAGTTTTTTCCAAGGCAATATTCCTTCTGAAAGGAAGTGAAATTTCGATTTATGAAAGTTTTGAGGCAAAAGTAGGCCAAGTTATTTCTCAATCGACTATTTATATTTTTTGACAATTTTGACATATTTTAGGCTGAATCGTGCTATATATTGATAACATCATCTTTCAGGAAAAAGCAAATTTATGATAATATTGAAGTAAAAGTGTCAGACTATTTTCGGAAATCGATCCATCATACGAACTTTTGACACGTTTGATATATTTCATTTCAAATCGTCAAAGATTATGCATATTTTCGCCTTTCAAAATGTACGCTATTAATGATTTTACTGAATTTGAAAATTCTGACGAATTTACCTTGAAAATCTATTTTCATTAGAAGATAAAGTAAATTTTTCGACGTTCGCTGTTTTCTTTTTAAATTTCTCCCCATTTTCTCCCGAACTTTTGCCCTTTTCTCTATTTCAATTAGTCTATTCATCGAATTTCTATCGAAAGAGTGCTTTTTAAAATAATCATGAGTTTCGAGATACAAAATGGCATTTTTCAACAATTTCAATCAAAAACTACAATCTACTCAAAATTGTATTCTCAAACGAATCATAAGTAGATGATTTTAAAAATCTTATGGAAAACAACCTCGGAGGGATTGTTTTCAACAGTTGGTCATATTTATTCTTTAAGGGTAGACTTAAAATACTCGTTTTCCCAATTTTCCAGGGAGGAAAATAATAATAGCTCTTTAAAATCTTCCAATTTTTTCTCAAATATCATTTATTTCGGCTTTTCTGAGAGGGATATCGAAATTTTTCCACGCTCTATCTCTCCTACCTCTTTCCATTTCTCCCATTTCGCCTATACGCTTATCGATTTTCTCGTCCTTTCCTATATTTGGCTATTTTCATGCGACCACTTTCTGAAATCGTCATTTATTATTCCAGGCGCTTTTAAAATTCTATCTTTCATCACGTGATTAGAGATTTTTCTCTCATTAAAATTCCGGATACTATATCCTTTTTCTTTAGTAATTACTCGCATCATTATTATTCAAGCTGGTATTTAGTTGTTATTCTTGAAAATGCCATAATAGATTACATTTTTCTGCGGAAATCCGGCTTAGGGCATTTTCTGAGCGATTTCTGGAGGCTGTTTCGGTCAATAGCACGTCGCGTCTTGTTTGTTTACGAAAATTCGCTCAATTTTGCGCATTTCATTGCGGCATGACGTCACCTTTCGCGCTTGAAAATAAGCTACAACAAAGTTCTTCCACTTTTCCTCTTTCTTTAGCCTTTTTGATCTCTATTCATTCTTTTTATTAGCTAAGTTAGGGATACAGAGATTTTCGTCTTTGATTTAAGACGAGTTGTTCTAAAATACTGCCTGCTAAAAATCTTCTTTTTTTTAACTTTTGTTATGGGTTTTTCAAAATTTGAATTCCTCAAAAATTATCGGGAAAAATTAACTTACATTAGGGACTACCTTGGGTGGATCGAAAATCGAGAATTAGTCCGATCATTACCCGCTCTGCTTCGTTTCGATTCGCTCCGATTCAACATGACACGGTCTCTGCTCGGTGTGCTGCTCATTTATCTACTCGAGTACGGGGCATCGACCGCAGTGTCTAGGAACCAAGACGTGAAGAATGTAGATAAGATCAACAAATACACCGTACAGATGATTGGATATTCGCCCAAACAGGTGGGTCGGAATACTTGTTTTTTTTCTTTTTATTCTTACCTTTCCAAAGTTTCGACGAAATTAATGGAAAATTCTTTGAAGATTTTTTACTCCTTCTATTCCGCAATATCGAATATTTCCCAATCAAATCATGAAATCGTAGTTTTATGGCTAGTCTATGAAGCATACAAGAACATATTTGATTGAAGTGGATTTTTGGTGCAATAATTTTTATTGATTGCATTTGACACTGATCAATTACCAATATTTTATTCTCGAAATCATTCGTTCGTAATAGCTTATTCTTGGAACCTACAAAGCATTAAACAATTATTTTCAGCACGACGACTATGTCGCCGTTTCTCGTGTATCGATTTCCGGCTACATCGTCAAATTCGAGCCGCTCGCACACGCAGATCGGGTGCACCACATGCTGCTGTACGGGTGCACAGAGCCGTTCGACTCGTCCGGATTCTGGAAAGGACACATGACTTGTGGACAGGGCAGGAGCTACATCCTCTATGCTTGGGCCAGAAATGGTCAGTCTTCTGTCCTTTTCTTTTGATGGTCTATGAATGTTTCAAAAATCTATGGGAAGAGTCGACGCTTTTCGACTTTTCAATCATACTCCGATATTCTTAGGAAAATATTTTCGAATTTCTAAAGTTTGAAGAATCGTCTCTTATTTTTCTCTTTATTTGGAGGTTTTTAATTTTCCGAAATTTATAATCATTTCGCAAGGAAGATATTTCAGCCCCAAATTTGGTCCTCCCTCCCGACGTCGGATTCAGCATTGGAAATGCTGATGATGGCATCAAGTATCTCGTTCTACAGGTGATTTTTCGTTTGTATTTAAAAAATGTTTAAATTTCAATATTTTAGGTTCATTACGCCCAACCGTTTTCGGGAAATATCAAGGATTTCTCCGGTGTCACTCTTCATATCTCGTCGAAAATGCCCAAGAATTTGGCCGGAGTTTACCTATTCGCTTCTGGAACGCCTATCCCGCCTGGAATACCCGCATTTTATGTGAGTTGATTCTAGAAATGTGCAATTTCTATGATTTTTATTTACTTGATGAAATACTTTTTATCTCAGATTTTAATTTATCCTTAGCAACTCGTACTCCTACATTTTTACAATACTAGTTCAATTTTTCTAGAGAATGTAAACTTCGAAATGTTTGCCTCTCTATCTAATCTAAGTTCATAATTTAGCTATTTCTTAGAACCTATGGTATCCAATTTTCAGACCAACATGTCCTGTCCTTACAATTCCGTGACCCCCGTGCATCCATTCGCCTTCCGAACGCACACTCACATGATGGGCAGATCGGTCTCGGCCTACTATCAGCACAACGGAATCTGGACCAAAATCGGGCATAGAAACCCGCAGTGGCCTCAGGTTTGAAGTTATTTCTATAGTATTATATAAAATTTTCTATAACTATCAAAAATATTTATCTTTAATAACTTATTTTTCACTAAAACACCTTCTATAAGATTCTAATATGTCGGAAAAAGATAAAGAAAAGTCAAGTTTCAAAACCTTCGAGTTCAATTTTCTTGAAATCACTTTACTCGCCGCTTAAATTATAAATGAAGTTTATTGAGAAACATCTACCTTTCTCGGAACATATTTGAATCTTTTGGGAAAAATTGAAAAAAAATAATTCTGCAGTTGTTCGAGTCTGTTCCTCAACTTTTGACGATCTCTGACGGAGACACGATGTCCGCCACTTGCCGATATGATTCTTCCAACAAGACGGAGTTCACTAACATGGGGTTTGTCAAATTTATCCTAATCATTTTTAAAATACGTCCTAGATATTACTGAATTGTTCTTTTAGAAAAAAAAATATAAATAAAGTCCTCAAATCCACTTTTAATATAAAAAAGGTCAAAGAAAACATAATCCTTCAATTTCAGCGGCGAAGGCAAGGATGAAATGTGCAACTTCTACATGATGTATTACTATGAGGCTTCCAAAGAACGACCATCAATTACTGAAGGAGCCTGCGTCTATGGAATGGTAAGGAGTTTTGTAAAATTTTATTTCAAATTTGCAAGATTTCAGAATAACTTAAATGACTACCCAGCAGAAGGCTTTGAATTGCTCTCCCCACACCCCGAACTCGAAAGTCACGCTCATCAAAGTGCAGTGAGTTCTAAAGTTACTGTTTATTGAAATTTCAAAATATCTACTCAACAAAATTATCTGCTTCTCAGGTACTTTAGCTTTTCTTGAAACATGCAAAAAGTTGGATGAACTTGCTCGAAGAATATCTACAAACTTTCATGTTCATTAGCTAAGATAAGCCACATCTTTACTCCCAAAGTATGTTCCGCAAAGAGATTCCAGACGGCGTAGCATCCCTATAGCTTTTTTCTCCCTTCCCCTTCCTGAAAAGGAAAACAGAAAATCTCTCGTCTGTATTAAAGCATGGGGCAGGATAATATTTTATATCGCGTGAAAAAGAGGGAAGTCAAATAATAGCAACTGAAAAGCACCCAACATTGAGGGGTACGGTAATAGACCTTTGTCACGCCCGGCGAATTTTATAAAAAGTATCGCATGCAAAAGATCTTCGTTAATGGATATGGTCGAGTGTATTTGTTGATTTTGTTGCAGGTGCCATTCGGCGTATTGGAAGTGGGCGCCTATCCGAACCTGGATGGTGAAAAACTCGGCCAATTGGCTGGGATGTCGTTCGACACGGAGGGCAATTTGATCGTCTTCCATCGAGCTTCAGTATTCTGGGGAGCTGGGTAAGATTTTTGTATTTGAAAAATTTCTTTAGGGCGCGTTTATACTCCGTTCACACTCATGGGAGCAAAAAGAAATAGTACGCAAGGGCGAGAGAGGAAAGAAGCATGTCTTTTTGCGTCTCTCACACTCACGTGCTACTTTTCAGCTCATGTGAACGTGAGCGGAGTATGAACGCATCCTTAAGCAACAATTTGTCGAACATGTTTCAAAACTACATCAAATTGAACGAAAACGCGATTGGCTATTTGAATATTAGAATAAAGTAATTTTCGAAATCTTTTCAGAACCTTCGATCAGTACAATGTGCTGTTGAACAAGAAGAAGATTCCCGAAGACGTTATTTTGATCGCCAAGTTCGATGGAAATACCACGAAGGTGATCAAGAAATTAGGCGCTAATACATTCTACATGCCTCATGGAATTTACATGGACAAAGAGGGCAGTCTCTACACGACGGACGTTGGGTCGCACACTGTCGCCAAGTGGAAAATCAGCGGAAATTGTTAGATTTTATTTTATTAGTTTCGAAAAGAATATTCTTAGTTTTTTTTTCTAAAAAATGAATCTTTAATTTTCAGCCCTCGAAAAAGTCTGGGAGGCCGGCGAGTCGCTTTTCACCGGCGTCGACGAATCACACTTCTGCAAGCCTTCAGGTTATTACTTTTTGTCATTATTATAACTCAATTAGCGACTTTTCATTGCATTCCAAGTAAAGCCCTTTTTGAAACGTATTTTCTTACATTTTTATCTTATTATTTTCGAATTTTAGGCGTCGTTCGTCTGGGAGATTCGGTCTACATTACCGATGGCTATTGCAATAGTCGAATTATGATTCTGGACGCAAACACTGGAAAGTTTAGAGTTAGTATTGTATTTTTATTATTTTTTAAAAGTTTTAACGATGTTTACTAGATATATAGGGGTAGCGAATAAAAAGCGCTTACATTCATATATATGGAGATAATTATTGTTAGTGAATCGACCTTTCTGCATTTTTATATGAAGAAGTTTTGAAACTTACCGAAGTTAAATGTAACTTTTTGAAAGAGGCAAGTCCATCAAATTGTTTAATAGTAGCATTTCTATCTTGGTGTTGAATGTCAAAAGAGTGATCCATTTATTATGTAGATTTTATGAAACATGCATCTTTTCAATTTTTTACTTTTCAGAATAAATTCGGTCTTCCTGGAGATGGTCCCGCCCAATTTATGTTGCCACACGATATCGTTACTACTCAAGAAGGTCATTTGCTTGTCGCTGACAGAGAAAATGGCAGAGTTCAAGAATTGACGACCACTGGCGAATTTGTCAGGGAATGGTCTTCGAGGTGATTATTCAAGCATACTTTAATTTTCTACTAGATTTAAAAAAAAAATTCCTTGTCACTAAGTGTATTTATTAGGGCATTTGAGAATTTGCAATTTATACGATTTTCTTGAAACCTGTAAATTTCAGCCTGTTCTCCAACATTTATTCCGTCGACATTCATGGCGATAACGTGTTCATGATACCGGGAAGACCTGTGGGTTATTTTTCTTCATAATAATGCTCACATAACATACAACTGTTTAACCAAATGCATTTGATAGTTTCTTGAAACTTGTATTTGATTTTTCAGAGCGACACGGGCAATGGCATCGATGTTTTCGTGGGCCGAGTCAACACCGGACTCTTGGAATACGCTTTCGGCGTGGAAAAGAACGTCGCTCTGGGACGACGGTGAATTTTTATTCTCATCGTTTTCTAAATTAAAAACAATATACACAGCTGCATCATTGCCAAATCTTTGCGATTCATTTCAAGAAATCGTGAAACATATTTCTTATTTTTAGCATTAGATGAATTGATGAAGGGTCCAGGGCTCACAATCAGTATCAGAAATATTGTTTTAAAGTATTTATTGAAATTCTGAAACTTATAAATTTTCCAACTTTTCTAACTTTCAAATTTCAGCTTCATGATGCCCCACGTGCTTCGAGTCTGTCCCACAGGAGAGCATATTTACATCGGCGACATTCAAGACAAGCAGGGCCTCATCTGGAAGTTCAAGGTGCTAATTCACAAAAATTAGAATTTTTATCCGTCCAAAAATTTGTATAAAGAGAATACTATTGCATTTTTTTTTTTATAAATACACATAATTACCGAAAATTGTTCTGCTTAGCAATAATACTAGCTTTATACAAATGTCAAAACCCACTTAATAAGGATTTTTTCAATTTGAATTTTTTGTTAAAAAATTTGAAAAAAAAATTGAAAAGCCCTAGAATAACATATCAAATCGAAAATCTGAACGAACATGAAAAGCTAAGAATAAAAGCTTTGATGAGTCGAATTCTTCTCACGCATTTGTAAAGAAAAAAGTGATAAATACGCTATTCTCCTGATTCTCATTCCGCGCACATTAATGAATTTTTGACGCTATAAAAGGAATTAGACCACGCACGTTTTTTTTTTTTCAAAATTTCAATTTTTATCGATTTCCAGATCATACATGATAGCGTTTCTTCTAGTGGACTCAATATGCCGATTATTTCTTGGATGACGGGCCAGGATGTTTCGGGTAAAAACCGATTTTTTTTCTAAAACTAAGAAATCCGTGAAATTTTTATCATAGGATAGAAAATAATCGAATTATTTGGCTGATTTTTAAAGTTTAGGAAATTCTTCGGTGTTTCTATTTTCCATACTGACGATCGCCGTAATCTGCTTCGTGATTTACCGTCGACAGACGAAGATCAGAAGGAACGCAGCGGAATTCGATCGAACGGTAAAATATTTATGTAATTAGGATGAAATAATGAAAACGGAACTGCAATGAGACGGCATAAAACGAAATTTTTAACATTTCAATAAAAGTTAAAAAAAAAAACGATTGACGTCATTAATGTTGGGGATTTATGACTCTTTATAAAGGTTATTGAAATATATCGTTTATGTTTCGAAATTATTCTTCAATTTCAGGGCTTCAAACCACTGCGAACTGAAGAAACCGTGGGCTTTATTTCTGATGGCTCTGATTCAGAATAAGTCGAAGGAACTGCAAGATTTTTATTGTCGCTATTTCTAGTTTTAGATTTTTTGCTCCTGAAGCGCCTAAATCAAAATCTGTAATTATTAGTTTTTTTTTACAATTTTCCAAAAGTGGTAATTTTATATCTAAAAATGGGATAGCGGTGCTATTGTGCAGGTTTATTTGCAAGAATCGATATTTACCAAGTGGTATGAGTTATCAAAAATGGCTCTTTGCTACCATTTTTGGTAGTTATGTACCAAATTTTTCGTTGATTCTCCCAAATAACGTGTCTTACATTGATAACAGAGCGCATTTATATTTTCCTTCTTACAAGATTTTTCTAGTACCCAGGTTGTCCATGCAAGATTTCTATCAAAATCATTCCCTTCTCGCGAGTCATAATAACTCTAATCAACTACTTTACTCGTTGTGTTGATTACCCTAACTAACTAGGCAATTACATCTGATTTTCCGTGCTAATTACCCTAGAGGTTGTGAAATGCAAAATTTCAGAATGATTATATCATATCAAAGCGTTTTGAACTAATTTATGCTTTATTACGGGTTATATTTTTCTTTGGTCATTTTCTTGGTTAAGTACCCATAATTGTACGCTAATTATCGATGAAATTATTAATTGGTTGGCGATTAAATCGTCGAAATTTTTAACAAAATAAAGAGATTATTTGTTGATTTTTGTATTTTGGTGTTTTTTTTTTTCAATGTTGCACTCGCACATTTTTATATCTTCATAGTTTTTCCTCGAATTTTTCATAGAATACTATCTTTTTATTTAAAAGTACAAAAATCTTTGCTTTCCTCGACTTTTTTTTCGCTAATCGACTAAAAACGTTCATAAACTCCCTCAAACTCTATAAATCAGTCTAGTGAGCTTTACAAATCGGTCCTGAATTTCGGGGTTTCGGGGAGCAGATTGGTTATCTCTTCTGTCCTACCCGCCTGCAAATCTTCCCGTCTTCCCGAATTCTCAAATTACAAGCCTCCTGCCTTCCTGTCTTTTCTCAGAGCGGACTCTGTTCAGGTTGCCCAATCCATTCCCTCTTCTCGCCCCGTGGCAACTCATTTCACCCCTAGACATTCCCCGGCCTGATTTTCATTTCAACTACGGGCAAACCCTCGTTCCGATTTCGATTTCGACATTCAAACAACCACTACAAACCGCAATTTTCCAGGAGCCAGGGAAAGAGGTAGGCAATTTTGACACAGAATTTATTACTCGACTAAATTTGAAATTGGGGAAATGGATTTTTTTTTGCCTATTTTGCTGGATTCCATTAATTTTAAATTGATCTTTTTCTAAGATAAAAATACCGTAGCCCTAAAAGTGGAAAGTTTTCAATCTTGTAAAATTCTCTACTGAAAACCCTTCAGCTGACTGATATCACGCTTTATCATTCCGTCACCATTTTTCCATTTCTTTTTATGTCTTCTTTTTCCCTCGTTTTGCGCAAGTTTGCCTCGCTTATCGGTTTTTTTTGGGAAAACAAAGGACAAACGAGAGAGGGAGGAAAATAGGAGAGAGTGGAAAAGAAGCTAGAAAATAAAGAAACAACTAGCTAATAGAAGAGGGAAAAAGAGAGAAAAACGCGGAAAAACGACTCGCGACACTGCACATGCAGCAATGCAGCAGAACGGACACATTTTGTCATTTTCCTTTTTCTCATCATATCCCAGACGGCTTTGTATTTTGGTTCCGGCTTATCCCGCAACATTGGCGAGGGATTTCTATGTATTTCAAGTGGGGGAGTTGCATTAATCTAGCGGAATCCTAAATCCATGCGCAAATATCAAGCGATTCGGTTTCTCGATTTCATCGATTCCATCGAATTATTTGTATTCCTTTTACTTTTATCGATTTTTAAAAGTGTTCTTCGAAAATTTTCCGAATTAAATTCTTTTCAACGATTTTTTCTCAAATCTTTATTTTTCTATAAATCAGTATCGGCTTGACTTTACTTTTCGACTTTCTTTAACGTTCCATTCGAAACCTATCCCACCCATTATTATCGCAATTTGCTCTGGGATCTTGACATATAACTTTCAGATTCAGGAGCATCTGGTCTAAATCTTTCCTTCTCAAATCTTTCATCCCTTTTTGAAGCATAGAATTTGAAATCCGACTAGGATATTTTTGACCTTAAAGGACCACTTGCCCATCCCTTTGAATATTCGCCCCATTGTAGTGCCTCGGCACGCATATCGACTCGTTTAGTAGCCCTTCCTTCTTTTCCTTTTTTCAGGAAAACATTTTCATTCCACACTTCCTTGCATTTGCTCCGCGTTTATCAAACCACGAAATCTCTTTTTTTCTTTTCGTTTCATGCTATGATATCGATTCTTCTTTGAGGGAATTTTTTTGAATATTATTTTATTTTTTTCGAAAAACTACAAATTTATTCTGAATTTTCAAAAAGAAATACAATTTTATCGCTTTTTCCGAGGAAAATGTATTAGTTTTTATCCTTCTTCTTTCGAAAAATCTTGAAAATTTTCGAGATTCTCAAATAACTCATTCTTACGAGAGTTATTTATTTGAATTTTCAGATCCTCAATCAGCAGCGTCTGAATGCTGCACGGCGGTGTGGAGCCGTCTACATCATCGGCAGGGACGACGAGGAGATCGTCTCCAGCTAGGTAATTCCGTAGTCATAAATAATGATTACATCCTAGTTTGAGAATTAATCTAAGGATTCAAATGTTAAGATTCTTTAATTAAAAACTGAGATAGTGGTAAATTGATATTTGAAACAGCAATGAATTTTATTACAGAGAGGGCACATCGACACCAAATCGAACAACAACGCAATTCGAGTCAACACCGACCTCGTCCAGGATGAGAAACGTATGAATTTTTTCCTGAACAACGTGCAGTACTTACTATATTGCTGTTCTGAAAGGGTGTTCTATTTCAGACATTTTTGAAACATTTAAGCCTAGCTGAAAATCTAAATTAGAAGTTTTATCCCTAGGATTGATCGTAAAACGACAAAAGCTGGATTATGACTTGAACTAGCTATTCATAATAATCATTTTCTGAAACAGATCAAATTCTTATCTTTATTTTATTCAAATTTCTACTTTTCAGATCGAATCCTTGCCGACTCATTTGCTCCTAGAATTGACATCGCTTGACGAGTTGAGCTTTCCAACGAGCAGTTCCAAAAGAATCAAGGTTTTTTTTTTCGAAAATATAATTTAAAGAGTTTTTTCTTTAATTTTTATCAACAAACCTATTCTTTCCCAATAGAAAAATAAAATTTTCAGTACACTTGCATCACAGCATCCCCCCGTAATTTAGTCCTGGGTACTTCAACCGGCACCGTCTACGTATTTTCCCGATTCGCGGCAAGAAATCGAACAAAACTAACGCCCGTCCCAGTCCACATTTTCACAACCAAGGATGGACCTGTTAATACTGTGAGTTTTCTTTATTTTGGGAAAACTGATTTCTCCAATTTTCAAATTTGACTTTTTTATGTTTCAAAAAAGAAATAACTATGCATTTTATTATCTCTGCCAATGAACTTTTTTGAACAGTTGTATAAGACAAAAAGTTCTATATTCTGTCAATGTCATTCATAGGCATTTACTAGATGACGACCCCTATATAGTTAGAGATAGAAGTGGAAGACAGGATACGACGAAATAGTGTGAGAGGAGAAGTGAGCCATCAGGTCGTCATATAGTAGAGTTTCCGTTTCATATCGTATTTTTCTGAAATGGTCAATTTCGCAGCTATGCATTTCCTCGACGGAAGACCATGTAGCAGTGGGCGGGGACAGTGGACGAGTCTCGATCGCAACCATTCCCTCGAACAACTCGTCTCCAAGCAACTCACAGCAAGTGCACACAGCGCCCACTATCATCCACACCGTGTCGGGAGATGCGAGAAAACCGGATAAGGTATGTTTCAGGAAATTATAAAATAGGTGATATTTTGCAAAATTAGTAATCCTAAAACTCGTTTTTTATACTTGGGTTCACAAAATTCGAAACTCCTTCATTATTTATGGGTTTTATCTACGTTTTCCCTGCATAAACCCAAAGTTTGGGTTAACTATATAAGGGGTCGTAGAGATTTACTTTAACTGAAAAAAAAAATCATTTATTTATTTTCAGGTTACCGCATTAGCCTGGTCCGAGGGTGGAAAGCAACTCTTCGCCGGGCATGCGAGTGGCGCTGTGCATATTCATCGGCTTACAGTAATTTTCCCATTTTTTTCAAAAATACTACGGAAATTTCAGTCCCGCTCCGTGTTTCGTTCGACTCACGAGAAAATCGTCAGTTTGGAGGGAGAAGTCGTGCAAATCGACGTGGCCGGACCGAGGCTTCTGATTTCCACGATAATTGCAAGTCACGTATATGATTTGGATACCACCAGCACTCATCAGGTAGTTATTTCACTGACGGACAAAAGTGGTTGCCAGGACTGTAAATTTTAAACACGCATAATGAAATAGTGTGGATTTTCGAGATAGAGAGAGAAAGGAGCATGCTCTCGAAGAAAATGCATACTATCTTGTTATGTGTGTATGCCCGTGTATCTAAAATCTCCACTAGTAGTTCCATTAAACCTGCTAGATTTAGAGGTTTTATCAGGAACATTTGAAACATAGAAACTTTTTTGTAGGAATTTTTGATATTCTATATACAAAGAATCTTGTATCGAACCGATGTTAGCATTGTTCTTCACTTATTACGATATTTTGAAACGTATTTGCCCAATTAAATAGAATTTTTTCTTTTATGAGGTGATCAGTCGGCAAAACTCAATTATTGCATACAATCTATTTCGTTGGATATCAATTTAGAGGTTTCTGAAACTCATTTGAAATATACGTTTTTTCAGATCGGCAAGAAGCCCCGCAATGGTGCCGCTCACCTCGGAGCGTGTTTCGTATGTCCGGAAAACTCGACGGAATTTGTCCTCGCTGCTCGGCCGAACGGACGTCTTTGGGAAGCCAACAATGTCGGCGTCGTTTATCAGTGAGTGGATTTTTTTTGTATTAGTCTTTCTTTCTTTCCTTGCTAGTTTTACGATATTCATAACGGGTAAGAATTAGACCTCTACTATTAAAAATGTCGATACGTGAAAAGAAATAACGCATTATTATTTCTGTTTCCACTTTTTTCAACATTTCTTGAAACCTATGCGATTTTAGTGGTACTTTTTTCAGAACCCACCAATTTCGCTCCGTCGAACATGTGCCTCGTTGCGAGCCCGCGTCGTATCGTAATCACTTCCAATTCGAATCGATTTCGTCAGAGGAACAAATCCAGGGGAATTTGGACGTCACCTTGCAATTACTCAGGAAAATCACCATTGATAAGTAAGGCGATCGATTTTATCTGGAGCTTATTTTCATTTTCTAGCCGACAATATATCGTGACAGCGTATGGAACGAGAATTTTGATCGTAGACCCGGAAAACTCGAGAATCGTCCTTCTCTGCAATATTCCGACGGAAAATGGTAAGTTTTTTTCTTAAATAATTTTATGGATGGGCTCTGTCCGTTAAATTATAGAGTTTCTGCATTTTAAAAATAAGTAATTTGAAACGTACCCTAACTTTTTTTCTGATGAGTTGCAAGATTGAAGTTATCAAAGATCAATTTTTACTGAAGATGATCAGAAATTTCACGTTTAGCTAACTTTCTATTATTTTTTCAATAAGATACGATTTTTGAAACAAAAATCATTTTTCAAAGGCGATTTTTCAGAAATCTCCGGAATCGCGACCTGCAATGGCGATATTTTCGTGCTTTTTGAAGGCACTGGTGGACTGCGTAAATTTTCACTGTTCAGTCGGCAAAAATGCGTCGAGAAATTGGAAGCCAAGGGATTACATGCTCAAGTAGGTTTCAAAACTTATATATTTCATGTTTTCAATTCACGATTTTGGTTGTTCATTTTCATAAATTATATCTTGTTACTTTATTATTCAGGCTGCTCAAGTGATCATCTATTTCGTGGAAGTGGAAAAATATAGCTCCGAATTATTGCTGAAGGTTTTCGATGGACTTTCGGCAATGGGGAAAAGGGTAATTTTAAATTTCCCTTTCTTGTAAAATAAAAGAAATCGGCTCCTTTTCAAAAGTTAACTTTCTTAACATTTTCAGTAGAAATTCGAATAATTTTCATTTTCAGAAAGAAATCGAACGGCTTCAAGCAAGATTGACAGATGCAGTCGCCTATCAGGCAGGGCAATTATCCACTTATGACAATTACGATGCGAAGATACCGAGGCAGAATGGCGAAATTGAAGGTATTTTTGAATGTTTTCTTCGACTTTTTTGGGTATGCTTCTCGGAGACCATAATAGCGATCTTGTTTCCATATTTTGTTTTCCTATAGTCAAATATTTCCATTTCTAAAATTCCGTGTCAATTTCGTTCAAACATCGTGACTTTTCCGTTCTTCGAGGTGTGTATTTCAAATCACCTAAGACTGAAGGCTCAAGAAAATGTCAGAGGAGATTAATTGAAGCGTCCATTTTCAGCGTCTCGTCCGAAATCGACTAAATTGCCTTCTGGAGTGCATCGTGTTTTGGCGGAGCAACAGCCGCAGGAAATGAGCGGAGTCGATGACGATTTCACGTTCAAATGCCCCAATTCACTGAAGCAACGAAGTCAGAGCAGTCCCGAAATGGATGAACAGAGGAACTTCGGGTTAGTGCAAATTGCTATTTTTTTTTTATTATTAATTCTCCACTAAGTCGAACATGTGAATCAAAGTATGCCCCTTTTGACTGATTTTTGTATTTCTTGAAACGTATCTGGCGACTTTCATGAATGCCTCTTTTTCTGTTTTGAAATTTATTATTCCATACCCTCTCACATTCTGGCCCATAAAAATGGGTATATTTAGCGCACCCTTTTACTATCTTTTGAAGCATATTGTTAAAGTTGTCATGGATTTCAAATTTTTAAATTTCAATTTTCATTAAATCTCCCCCCTTTAATTCGCTCACTTCAAATATCTTCAAACAGCGCATCTTCCTCCATGATCATTCAACTGCATTGCTTATTGCCTAGAGCAACATTTCATTTCTCTAACCCCTTTTCTTTCTTCACTTTCAATTATCTCTAACTTTTCTCTTTCCCTGCTCTCTCAATTTAGTTTTCTCTCATCTTTCTCCTCATAATTTCCTAATAATCTCTAATTTCATGCGTTCCTTTTCGCTCTCTTCAAATTCAATACTATTTCCAGCTTTCCCTCATACATTAGTCCATCTAGAGATTGCTCCAATATCCTTGTGGTCATCGTCAGCTGTCCACAAGAAATAGAGTCGTCAAAAGAAGAGAAAAAGAAATAGAGATAGAGATAGATTAGAGATTATTGAAAATGAAGAGGGAATAAGTGGCAGAGAAAATGAAAATAGTATGAAGAGGTGAAGAAAAAAGTATAGATGAAGAAAGAACTAATGTGAAAAGGAGAGGTTTAAAGGAACAGACAAGCATTTCCCTGAATCATTAGCTCATTTCTCACACTTTTCACACAAACTCGGCCTCTCTTTATCTAACTCTCTCATTTTACTTCTCTATCTACCTGACTATTCTTGTCTCTGTGCTTTACTATCATCATCTATAATGGTTTGAAGGTTCGAATGAAGTATCAGTTTTACAAGAATTCCAAAGCGCTAAATTCAGTTTATATTTGTAGTTGAAACATATTTTATGATCTTTTCTAGAAAATGTGCTTTGCTCTAAATTGGCATTTAAAATAGCAAATTCACTTCCTTTAGAATTACAATATTTTTAGCAAATTTTTTTTAGAATCTATGGTCTTTTCTGTAAGAAAGAAAAATCTCGATCTCTTGAAGATTTATTCCTTCGCACTCAAATTACTTTCTAAAAATACCCGAGGGTTTTGGCTAGCCACTGAAAAACCCTATTTTTACCAAATTTCAAGGTCTTTTACTTTAATTTTCCTCGTTATTAGATCAAAAGTTATAAGGTTTTTTTTTTGCAAATCTTCTCATTCTAAATTTGGATATCCTGAGGAAACAAGTATTTTTTCTCTTCAAAAATTTCCGACTTCGACTTTTGCAATACCTCATTGTTAATTGGTTTAGAATTTTCAAATTTCTGTGAACTTAGAAATCTGCTGCTTTAAATTTAGATTCTTTTAAAAAATGTTTGTTTTCAAAAAATGAAAACCCTCGTCTATTTTCTCATGCTCTATTATTAATTAGGTTAGAGAAAGGGAGAGAGTGGGACATGCTTATTTCGAAATGTTTGATCCAAAAATGGGAGAAACTAGTTGAGGTTGCACAGAATAAGGGAGGGGAAGGCTCCCAGAGGCATAATTTCTAAAGCAATCGAGAACGCGCTACGACAGTCCTAGAGAAGGAGGGGAAGGGAATTCTTATTTGAACATAAAAATGGAAGGCAAGCGTGTATAGAGGTGTCTTCAATATTTTTCCTTCTTTCTAGGCTTGGAATTGAATTTTCGAGTAGTAATATCATGCATTTTATCGATATCTTTTCGCAATATCCTGTGTAACTCATTTGGATGCACATTTCTAATCTTTGAGAATTCCGACATAATTATGCTATATTTGAAATTTGTGTAGAAGTTCTGATTTTTTAAGATCATAACTAAATAAGTTTTAAATTATGGACACCTAAACCTCCGGAAATCCACCTTCGGTTCTATATCTAAAAAGGTGATATTCATCATTGAATTTAGTTTGAGCATATCTTATCCCGTCTTCAAGCTATCCTTCGTCTTTCCTAGACTTAAAGTTCTCAAGGTATCCTTTCCTCCTTCCTTCTTTCATTTCAACTCTTTCCCTCCCTATCTTCATTCTCCATTTTCACTCTCATCATCTATCATAATATGTCTGTTTTGCGGCTGCTCGTTTTACATTCATTCTTTCCTCTCATTTTTTATATTTTTGACGGGAACAGAATGCAAAATATTCTTTACTTTAAAAATTTTCAAAATGAAATCTCATCTCCATGTCCCCTTTTCTTACAATAATGCGGACTGAATTGATTGTCTTTGAAGAAAACTCGTTAATTTGTCCTGCAAAAACTTTCTTTTGAAAAAAAATTCATTGGGAAATTAGACCAATTTTGAGAACAAATATTGTTGGTAAAAAGAATGAGTGAAATTTCCATCAGGCTCGATCAGAGTTCAGTTTTTTTTCCTTTTTGGAACGAAAAAATCACCAGAAAAGAAAAAAAAACTGGTAACCTGGGACGGGTAAATCTTTCTCAACTTGATTTGCATTTAATCTTTTTCAAAGAGCTTTTATTTTATTCTTTCCTCATTTTTTCAGGACACTCGTTTCTTTTAAATTCTAAAATTTTATTTATTTATTTCCAGTGACTCTCTGAATGCGTTGAGTAATTTGGTGAAGCGAACGTCGATGCCTCTGACAGGAGAGGAGATGGCAGAGAGGCAGAGGAACGGCACGCCGGATGTCACTCGAGAGGACATTCTCAACAGGGCCAGGACTATTTTGGTGGGTCTATTGAAGAATTTTGTATTTGGTATAAATGATCGTTCGTATTTCTTAAACTGGCTATTTATTAAAATTTTCGCGAGATTCTTGTGGAAGTTCGAAACATAACTAAAATGAAATATCTGATAGGGCTAAGAGAGATAGGACTATCTGGTCGAATTATTTTTTTTATTTATTTGACAAACGAACTTACATCCACATTAATTAGACGGCTTTTAAAAGAAGCTTTAGCAAAAGTTTGAAACGTATCCAAAACATTAATAGTTGAAAGTTAGGACTAATTTTACGTTTTTCGGAGAATTATATCATTTTGAACGAGGCACTCACTTCCAAGAACCAGTCCAATTTTTCCGATAAATTAGTAAAAAAAAACTGAAAAATACTAAAAATGAAATGTCTGAGTTTAGTAATTTATGAGAATCTTCTGAAATATACGCAACTCCAGATGACAGAGTTACTCAAAAGCCGACATTCAACTTATGAAGCATATACTGAAATCGCATTTTCGATAACTTTTCAAAATGATAATATCCTATTTTGAGGAATCCGACGGCCACGTCGTCGAGAGCGAGTCTTTGCGGACACTACTTCAACTGGAAGGCCCCACCGAATTGGAGAATGTTCGATTTATTCCAACGGTATGTTTGTATCTTCATATTTGCATATGTTTCACAACTTTTATTTATCTAAGAATTAACTGGTTCTTCGATATTTCTGCGTAAATTATCCTCAGTTAATCAACAAAAAATCCTGATGATAAATAATTCTTCAACTTATTATTGGATTCACATGCGTTTCAAATTTCTTATTTATTGAAAATATAAATTTCCCTTCGACCCTTCTGCTCGTTTTGGTCCATTCCCTTTGAAAATCAGTTGTAACTTGTACCATCAAAATATCGTATTTTTGAATTCAGGTAACAATCGGCAACGCTGCAAAGGCCCTAGCTGAATTGGCTCTTTCTGTTCCCGTGGATTTTCCGCATTTGATTTTGGAGCGACAATTCTCCGCTGACAATGAGCGGGCTCAACAGCAGCAGCAGCAGAATGACGTAAACACAGGACCAATTGCGGTGACGAGGGCTACGGTAGTTGGGAATAGATCGGATACAGGCTCTCCTGCCGCAGTCAAAAGATGTGGACCTAGAATCGTGAAAGTCGTCCGACCCATGGGAAAAGTAATTTTTATTTTTTTTATTGCAAAAATAAATATAAATGATTTGAAAAATTCGAATTTTCAGCCCCTCACAAGACCCAGAATCACAACTATGACGACGACGAAGTTCGAAGAGAACTTCCCGGATAAGGTAGTTTTTTGTTGTACATCTATTGCTTTACGGGTATTCAAAATTGAATCTTCAGACAGTCAAATTATGCGCGCAGATTGAGACCAATTCGAACGTGATTGCGAAACCGGAGGAGAATGTCGAGACGTTGATTGAAGGTTGGAAAGTTTCTTTCAAAATCAAAATTTGATTTTTGCAATGAAGATCACTAAAATTCAATTATTTTTAATCAAAAATCGAAAGAAAACGATTTTGTTTTTCAATGAGAATCATCTAGTCGACCTTTCCCTTGCATGAAGAAGAGATGGAATTTTCAGTGAAAACGACGCAATTCAATGATGTCGAAAACAACGTAGAGCGAGTCGAGAGTCGAGAAGATGTCGCCTGGCTGGAAGCGAGGCTGAATGCGCTACAATATGTCCCAGGTAGAGATTTTAGTTTTTCGCCTTACTTTTCTCCGTCTACTATTTCAACACTATTCTAGTTTATCTTTCTGCATATATTGCAAATTGAATATGTGCATTTATAGATTCAAATTTACACTTTACAACGCCCCCATTACTCAAATCCTATTCATTTCCTATAAATGCTATTTTTGAAGCATATTTTAGTTGATGATTGGTTTTATTCACTATGCTACTATGTCCTTATCACTCAAGATATTAATTTTATAGAAGTAGATTTTCTGAAATTCATTTTTACAAAATGAAATGTTAAATTTCAGAACTAGCGCCAAAACCAGTGAATCAAGTCGAAGAACGACCCCAGACGAGTGGAAGTGGAGAAACTGAAGACGACGATTCGCCTGAAAGCACTGAAAATGGGAAGGATGAAAAGAACAACGACACGGAAGCTTGTCGGCAGTGCAAAATGCATAGGTTGGGGATGTTTTTTTTTCTATTCATAAAAATCATCCCTTCATTTCTTATTATTATTTGAAACATTTTATTAGTAAAAAATCAAATATATTTCACGCGCAAGTGTTCTTAATACAGATCTTGGGCGGCCCTCGCTCTGCTTGGGAGTGTTTCTCGACGGATACGCATCGCCAGCGAAGACTTTCAATGCGGTAATTTTCTTCTCCGCAAATTTATTTTTGCAAAATTCGAAATTCTCAGGTACGATACCCCAGACTTCCGAGGGTTGGACGAAATTGCTGCACAGAAAATTGGAACTGGAGAAAAGAAAGAGGATAAGGAATTTCAACGAAACTTTACCAACGATTTGCCCAAAGTGCGAAACCGCGATGGCGACCGTTTTGAAAGTTGTTGGTAGGTTTGAGGAACAGATGGTTGGACATTTTCCACCGCAAATATCCACCCTTATGTGGCGAATTATTCCAGTCAGCTTTGAATTATTATCCTAATAATGGGGCAAGAGATGATGACCGAGTTTTGCGGTGGAAAACGTTCCAAGGCTTATTGAAAAAGTCAATAATTTATCAGTCCATAAAATGCTATTCTTCGAAAAATAAAAATGGAAAAAACATTGGAAATCTTTTTTATGCAGTTCCTCTAAATGTTTTTTTTCAGCCGAGGGCTGGCGCTTCGTGGGTCTTGTTCCTGATGGAGCTCGAATAAACGTCGAGAAGATCCGGGAACGAATCAATCAAACCGACAATTCCCGACTGAACAACATCATTTTTGGATCTACTAGGAGGAAGAAGAGCACAGAAACCAGCCCGGAAAAGTCCGAATCAGGTTGGTGCTTTCCTATTTTCATTTTTCTATGATTTCCTTGAGATTCGTCTTTGTTGTATCATTTTCCTCCATTTTTCTCTAATTTGCATACATTTGTGGAATTGTAAATTTGCATTTATTCTCTTTCGATTGAAATTCACTTTTGCCTTCATTTTCTTCTCACTTACTTCTCGTTCGGCAATTTTCGAAGACGGTCCGACAAGGAAAGTCGGTTCAAATTGGGACGAACTGCGGGACGGAAGGCTGGCAAATTTGTGGAACAAGCGGAACGAAGAAGGAGCGAAGGAACAAGAACGGGGAAGAAGATAAGCAGATTGAAGCCAAGACGCAATGAGCGACGAACCCATCATCAACTTCCCGGAAGGAAAGGTGGGTTGGAAAGAGAAAATCAAAAGTTATATACCACAAATGGAACATAAAATGCAGAGCTCAATATTCCGAATTTGAAAGATTTTTGAAGCGTACAAGCCATAGTTTACAAGAAAATTTGGTAGAGACCAAACATAGACAACATTCTTGAGAGAAAAGAATGAATATGTAATAGGTCAACATGAAACTTATCAAATTGGTTCTTTTAAAAAATAAGCAAAAAACTTACAGATAATAGCGAAACGCTGGAAGGTGGTGAAGAAGCTGGGCGAGGGCGGAATGGGCGCCGTCTTCAAGGTCGAGGACAGAACCCAACCGGGCTTCTTCGCTGCGATGAAGGTTGGCAATTAGAAACTAATATAATATAATTCTTCTTTGAAAACAGATGTAATGAAAGAAATTACATTTGAAGAAAATTAAGGCGGAAAAAAAAACTTTCTAAAACAAAAATGTGCCAAGATGGATAGAAACTGAAAAGGGATGAAAATGAATTTTTCTTGAAAATGGTCAACAATTTTTAGACGAAACAAGAAAAATATCCTTTCTTAAAATTTTGAAGGATTACTTTAGGTAGAAGCCGATCTGACGGAGGGCGGCTTGCTGAAACTCGAGGCGCACGTTCTACGGCAGCTTCGTGGCTCGCCACAAACGCTCAGACTCATCGACTCGGGCCTCCGAGATAAATACAGGTTCCCAGACGTTACAACATTTTCTAACCGCATGAAACGAGACAGTGTGCCTTTTCGGAGGAGGAGAAAAAGAGCATGCCTTCTTTTCGTTTCTCGAAAATATCTACTTATCTCGTTTCATGTGATTAACCGCGCGATTTGAAAACGTTGCGAGCTGTACAGATCGGGAAGAAATCACCGTATTATCTAACAATATTTCTTTGGAACTTATTGGATTTTTGAAACATAGAAATTCAAAATTTGGCAAAATTTTAATCTAAAAATACTATTATTGATTGAAGATAACGTTGATATTCAAAAATAACTCTATTCGTCTCTCGTTTCTCTTCTGCACGAATATATCGACTTTCTCTCCAATCAACGATAACAGGTCTTCTCATGAAAATATGTGCTTGAACGAATATCTCAAGTTTGAGAATTGGGGATTATTTGCCCGGAATTCATTATCACAGGTTGAATATTTTTTCAACTTATTGGAGATATTTTGCAGTTTCATCGTGATGAGCATGTGCGGCAAGGACCTGATGGCTCTAAAAAGACAGGCCAACAAGCCGTTCTCCGATTCGACCATCCTTCGCATCGCCATCCTCAGTTTATACGCTATCAAACAGGTAGCATCTTCATCGTCATAATGATTTATTTTAAAACATGCCAATTGTGGAAAGATTTCTCATTTTCTTGAAGTGAAATGGTGTTGATAAGGAAAAATAGCCGCTTTATTTCAAGATCGAGAAAATCTTATCAACTGGGGATGCAAGTTTGTTCAGTTTTTCTCACACTGACTAATCAGTATAATGAAAATTGCATTTCTACATTGACTATGTTTCAGAGATGACATTTTATATTTTAAAAAATTCTGAAAATTTTAGTCCTATTCTGCCATTTGTATTTCATAAAAATTCATTTTTGAGGTGCATGAATGCGGCTTCATCCATCGCGACATCAAGCCAGGCAACACTATGGCCGGCCTCGTTGGCAGAGATGCCAGACAGCTCTATCTCATCGATTACGGTATGAATAGCGCTTTGCAAACTACAACCCTAAATTTTGATGTTTTTCAAGAGACTTTATATTGTAAAAACATTGAACTTTACCTTCTTTGCCAGTATTATGTAGATTCTTTGAAACGAACTTCAATTTTGAAGTAGTTAACACTTCAAAAATGGTACCTTTCAATTACAGATTGTGATAATTTTCTTACTGAGAATTTTTAATTACCTTATATAAAGTGACTGATCCATATTAGATTGATAATTTTCCACAGAAATATAAACAGACGTTGCAATGTTTTCGAACCGAATGAAACGAGATAGTGAACACTTTCGAGAGATGAAAAGGAACATGCTCTTTTTTTCCTCCCCCGAAAAGGCACTCTCTTTTCATGCGGCTAGAAGACGCTGCAAATCTGTACAGAAATTTCCTAAAACATATGCATTTGCTTTCAGGAATGGTTCGTTCGTTCATTGCGAAAGACAAATTCGGGATGACTGGACTTCGAATGCCGCGTGGTGGGGCGCAGACTTTCCGAGGCACGCCCAGGTACTGTAGCATCGCCACCCACGAGTGCAGAGAGCAGGTCTGATTTAACAAATATCCATAAAAATTAATCAAGTTTACTTTTATTTTCCGTATTTGTAGTTTTTTTATTAGAACAATTGGCATGAAACCGTACGTCGCGAATTGACAAATTTCGATTTTTTGAAATTTATCTCAATCACTTTTTAAGAGATAAAGTTAAAAGATGGCTAAGAAGATATTTAAAGGGTCGGGTAGACGACCTCTGGTGTTGGCTGTACATGTTGGTGGAGCTGCAAGTGGGACTCCCCTGGAGGGCCCTCACGGACGAGGTCGAAATCGAGCGGCAAAAACGCGCAATCCCACCTGAGAAACTACTCAAGGTACGAATTGTTAAAATCTTTTTCTTGAGAATCTTTTTATTGACATGATGATGGATTTTCTTATTTTTTTGGCAATTTTTGAAGCATATTTTCCCAACTTTCTATCTTTTATAATTCAACTAGCGATATGTAGGAGCATCAATTTTGAAAGAAACCAAGTATTATTTTGTATTCTTTTCGAAACCTATTTATGAATAGTCACGCAGAGTTACATTCAATATTTTCTAAATGGCGAATTTTACTCCCATCATTTTGAAGCGTACTTTTGGTTCAGGAAACGAACGATTCATGTATGGTCTTTCTAACTAGGACAAATTTTCTATGATTCATTTTATGCGACTTACCAAACCCATCAATGTTTCAACGTTTGAGCCGTGTCCGTTGGAGTTGATTTCGATCTTCAAGTACCTGCAGACGCTGTCGTACAGCGATCGACCCGACTACTTGCAGCTCTACAGCACGCTCATTGATGGACTCAAACGCGTCAAGGGATCCTTTCTCCATGTATTAACTTTTCTCTTTTAACTCAAAGTTCAATCATTTTAGTACGGTTCAAAAATCAGTTAAATGCCATTTTTACAATCTATATCGATATGACGACGCGTTAAAAGCAATTTTTAATTTCCTTGAAAATATCAACAATTATTCAAATTGCATCTTTTCGAAGTCTAATTCAGTATACTGAAAGGAGCGGGAAAGGTAGAAAATTGAAAACTTTTTAAGCATTTCTCTGCATATGCTTTAAAAATGATTAAAATGAATATTTTGAGCGACTTTTTACTCCATTGATAGACACAAGGGAAACAATATTAGAAAAGATAAGGATATTTTCTTCAAGCCTTTTTTAGCTAATTGGTTTAGTTGATCTTCAGCCATTCGAGTGGGAAGGCAAAATGCCTGACATCGAAACAGCGCTGTCCATTTCGGAAGACACCAGGAAATCCATGAAGCCGCCTAGCAGTAGGGGATTTTTTGTCATTTTGAAAGAAAATGACATTTTAAAACTCAATTTCAGAGTTAAGAAGCAATTATTTCAATGATTTTTCCTTATTTTCAGTTCTTTTTAAAACAATATTTTTTGTAAGGTCTGATAAAATTTACGATATTCAATTATGATGATTTTTTTAATTCCAATTTTCAGAGACAAACCTGGCTCGAAAGATGTATCCGCAGGCGCGTCCGGACTATTTCAAGCTAAACGTGCTGAAGATGTGATGCGCGAATGAAGGCGACACAGCAAAAATCACATAGTATGCTCAATTCGAGAGAATCGATAATCAACCCGTGAAGTGATAGTCAAATAAAAATTATGACTTTCCGACTTGTTAATTAATTTTAGATTTTCAGGGAAAATATCTATTTCAGGGAATTCCTATATTTTATTCTTTCGTCTTTACTTGTTGCTTGCTTTTTTCTATCTCCTTCGAAGAATTTTTATTGTTGTCATTTTTAGGCAATTTATTCGTATTTTCAAGATTTTTGAAGATTTTCGAATTTTCAGACTCCACGACTTCGAATGGTCTGGTGAATGGTAGCTGCCCGATCGCTAGCAGACTCGACAAAGATGTTGAAACTAATGGACATTTGCTAAACGGTCATTCGACGTCGAATGGAGACGAGTTTTTAATTGAAGACGAGCCACAATGGTTCTGGTTGAATGGAATAGGCTTCAAAATTGCAAGTTTTACAAATTTTATGAGTTTAAAACTGATAGGAGATACACATAGACTTGGGACGTTTTCCACCTCAAAAATTCAGTCATCATCTCTCATCCCATTATTGGGATAGTAATTCAAAACTGACTAGAATAGTTCGTCATATGAGAGGCATTTGCGATTAAAAAACGTCTCAAATCTGAACACACTACTTCCATTATCAAAAATAAATCTTCTGGTAAATTTCATTTGATTCGTAAAATCGTTTTACAGAGAAAAAGCAAAGGAATATCATATACAAGAAATTTATTTAGGCATTTGCAAAAGATAAATATTTCTTTTCAGTTACTAGTTCTGGCCTGCATAGTGCTGGGTTACAAAGCTGTCGTTGGTATTTTGAAGGAGAACCGAAATGTATGATATTGAATACTCTTCTCAGAAAATTCATCTTTTAAGATATCCGAAATTTTGACCGATCAGGACTGGTCTGCGCTTGTAGCGATGACAGCGAGAGAGCAGGCCATGAAGCGGAATACGGTATCTATCAAGGTACGGTATTTTAATGCTTTATTAAAAAAATGCTTGATTTGATGATTAAAATTCGCCTACTAAACAGATCAGCCTAATTTTGAAAACAACTCTTTATTTTTTGAGCTTATCTATTGTTTATTTTTCAAATTCTATAGTTTATGTGACTTCTAGTGACTAAGAATTTTTCTAAAACTAGAAATTAATAAAATCTTGGGTAAAATATTTTAAGGTCAAAATTTCAGACAACCAACGAAGTGCTCGAATCGTTGAGTCTGAAGAAATGGCTCGAAGCGGAAACTCCCCCCGTCGTTCAGCAAAAGTCGTCGATTTCGAGAAGACCAGCTCAAGTCCCCATGTACAGCTGGATTCTGGACGCGGGAGGGTAGGTTTCAAGTTTTCTATCTAAGGTTTTTTTTTTTTTTTTAAATTCCCAAAGTTATATCCAATTTTCCGTAAATGAGATAGCATTCTTTCAAAAAAAATTTGCAAATTAAAGTCAATGTTTTAATCTATCCACATGAATACTTTAAAATATTGGAAACGATAGTTCAAATTCCTGTAAAATACATAATTTGTTGAAAATGGAAGTCATTCCCAAATGTTTCAAACTTCTTACTTAGTTGTTAAAAAACTTATTGATAACTTTATTTTATTTTGTAATTTTGTGAATAAACTAGGCAAGCATTTCAGAAATTGCAACTACTGTCAACAGCCACTCCAAACGAACTTCACCTCCGGCGAGCATCCCGGTGTCAAATCGTTTACTTGTGGTACGAATAATTTTCAAATGTTTCAAAATTTTCATATATTTGACGACTACTTAGAGCTATCATTGTATCGGATTTTTACAGCTTCAAATTTTACAATTTATCAAAATCAAGTTCCATATGTCTCAGACCATTCATAAATTCTCGAGACGTTTTCAATTTTAATCCTCCAAGGACCAATGTTAGAATATACTTTCTAAAAATGATTCAAAATTTTATTCAGAAAGTGTAAACATGTAATGTTTAGGTCACGCCTATCACGTTGGTTGCGGCAATACTCGATCAGCTATCAGCGGCTGCATTGCGTGTGCGGTGCGTGCGAGGAAGGCCGCGGAAATGGCCGCTAATTCTGGAAAAGGAGTTCATTCGAATCCAGGCTCCGGCACTAATTCCCCCAACTATTCGCCCATTCCAAATCGAAGGTATCACTGACGAATCGTTACTTGAGAAAATTGACTCTTTTCTCAATTTTACTCCTCAGAAAGTATTATGATTTCTGCATAAAGATGGGGCTGTTTCTCAAGCCACGATAGTAAACAAGAATATTGAAAAAGTAGCGCATTTAGTACTCCTTTCCTTACCATACAAGGTATTTCTTTTGTAATTTTAAATTTGGGTAACTGCGTTCTTGCAATTTTATGCTACGATTTTCCTACGGCATTTGTGTGATTTTGAGCTACAACGGGTTTCTTTGCTAAAAATTCGAAAATTTTCGATATTGTAAATTTTAGGGAAGATTGTAAAATTCAGGGATAGGCAATCATCATCGTTAGCTCATTGTCAGAAATATTGTGTAATATTCCCTAGCTTTTAGATCTTACGACATTATCTAAGCCTTTAAAAGTATCGGTGCACTAATTTTCCTGTAAATTAAAAATCAAGCAGGTTTTCTTGCAAAATAATCCGAAAATTGGAATATTTTCAGAAAAATATCTGGTATTTTGTCAGAAAACCTCTTGAATTCCAGTACCTGAAGTTTTTCTGTGATCTCAAATTTTCCTCGAAAAAGCGACGCCTCTAATGATTGTTTGTGAAATTTTGCAATTTTCGAAAATATCGAGATTTTTCTTCTAAATTTTAAAAGTTGACACTTTTAACGACGTTTCATGCAGTCTTTCGACGCTATGTTTTATGGGTTTAGAAATCGACTTTTAGGAAGATTTTTTCGTTAAAGCCCACAAATTCTCTAAAACTTTGAAGACCCCTAGTTCTATGATGAAGAATAGGAGTCGAGAACAGCCGAAATATTCTATGCCAATTTGAAAAAATCGAGAATTTGATGGGTTTTGACAGTTTTCCGAGTGTTTATGCAATGATGACGCAATAGCGAATAAAATATTCGACAACTTGCCTAAATTCAATCGATTCGTCTTCGAAACTGATTCAGCATTCACTACAACGTATCTCTCAAAATTGTGTCATTTTTTCAACTTCAGAAATTCTCTAAAATATTCCAGGCGGCTTCCCTTCTCTATCCTAAAACATTGAGATTTTTCTTCGACAAATATTCCAGCCGATTTTTTCCTCTCTATCCTAAGTCATAGGATTAGAGATTTCCGACCGTCTGTCCATTTTACTCATTTCCTATTTGTGGTTTTCAATTTGAATGATTCCCGCCCATTCTCCCCTTCCTTGCGCAATAGCGCGGCTGTGAATGTGTGTTGACCTTCAAATCGACAGGCTCAAATGCCATCGATTTTTTTAGTTCCTTTGTTTGTTCGGTTCAAAAATTTCTACAATTTCCTTCGAAAATAGTGGTTTTATCGATTCTTCCCCAATTTTTCTATTTTTTGTTTTTTTTTTTGGATAAATCATCATTTAGCGCTTTTTAAAATTTTTTATCGATTTATGAGTCCTTGATTTTCCCTGATTCGATCCCCCTGATAATTGACATCCGATCTCTCCCGATTTTCAGATTTTGCCCCGAATCCGCTGTTATTGTTATTTGAGCCGGCTCCGCCCCGTCCCGTATCTTCTAGCCTTTCAAATCTTTCAAATTCTCTAGCGATCTGTCGAAAGTTGTCGTCTCTTCCCGCTCAAAACTTTTCCAATCAATTTGACTAAAATTTTCCATTTTTTCCTGCAAATTTTCAAGTGCATCGAGCTTATTTTAGCAGAAACTCATTATAACGAGCTTGGCTATTTAGGTAATTATTTCCTGGTGGGAGAACTTTTCCCTAAATTGGTAAAGAGATCTTTGAAGCCTGTATTTCTCTTCGAAAAATCTATTTTGATCGATTTTCATTCAAAACATTTTGTGATCTTCCAAAATACGCCTATCATCCGGCGGTGTTTATTTCTGATTTTATCAGTATTCTTGTTTCGAAGCACATCTTTTCAGAAATGTACCAGCCTATTTTTGTTCTATATCTTTCAACATACCACAGAGGAGATATTTCCAAATAATAACACCTGCTCTTATCGCTGATGTTATCAGTTTAACCAGACGTGTATTTGATCAACAAAACGCGGGAAAAAATCTTTGGAAATTTGTTAAACATCATAAAGTCGGGGGTTTTTTTTGTTGAAAATTCACCTATTTTGTAAGTTTGTCCATTTTCATGAATATTTTCAGCCCAAAAGTGGGTGAAATTTCGTCGCTAAATAAAATGGCTTAAAAATTTGATCCAATTCACTATTCACTCTTTTTCTGGAAGATTATTCACCTTTTCTTCTTCAAAACTTGAAATATTTTCCACGAGGTCCCAATAAACGCCCTCTGGGCCCCGTAACTTTTCTTGTTTACGCTAAAAAATAAAGCCCCGCCACGAGAAATTGCCGTATCGATTTTGTGCGTTGCGTATTTTTCCTCCCCTTTTTCCTTTTTTTAGTTTTGCTTATTTTCTCGCCCCCCGTCCTTCTTTTTCTTGTTCGCTTCTCGAGTCCTGTCCTTGTTCTGTGTCATTCTCCTTTGAATGGCACAGGAGAAAACAGCCGCGCATCAAAATTCGTGTCATTTCTCAAATTGATCGGCCCTTTCAATTCGAACTGCAAAAATCGCGCCGCGGTTTTTGTTAGTTCGATTTCAAATCCCGCCCATTTTTACCGTTCCAAATTTGAATTTCTAAATTCAACTCAAGATATTCCTGAATTTTACTTTTTCAAGATCCTTCTAAAATTTTAAATGTCGATATTGAAGATTTTTTTTTCTCATTTCTCGCTAAATTTTCTAAGAAAAAGGCGATATCTGCGTCCTCTACCCAATTAGTACGTTAAAGAGTAGAAAAAGGCAGAGCCCGACATTTTTGTTTTCCGCGTCAAAATTTGAAGAACGCTTTCATTTATCTTTGCCTGCCTGACACTTTGCAATAGTTCCCATAACTTTTCTCTTTTTCTCTCATTTTTCAATATCCTTTCGTTTTTTCTGCCCCGACCACTAGTCCATTTTACAGCGTACAAAGTGCACCGATCGCCCGTATTTTCTCGCTTTTTCGACTTTTTCACTCATTTCTCTGCGTTCCTTCCCGTTTTCCGCCTAATTTCGAGACATTTGAAAAAACCCCTCTATCATTATTTGATTCTTGATCTAGTTTTTGCTTGATTTTATCCGCCGAAAATCAAAATAATTTTTTTTTAAATTGTTCTGAAAAAAATTCTCTTAACTTTCTGACTTTGGTTCATTTTTATACTTGTTTTTGTCTACCAAAGCCCAAAATACTTGGAAAATCCTAATCACTCTTCTTGATCGAGTGACCTTTTGAATGTTCTCAGAATTCTGTTTTTAAAGAATCCTAAAATTTGCAAATTTCAGCTCTCCTAGTGAACTTTGTACTTCCTCGCCGATCATTCGGACAAGTGAACAGTGAACAATGGCGCCTCCTCAGGTTCAGGTAAATCAAAACAATCAAATTTTTAGACGAATTTCATCAAATTATAGAATTTATTACCTAAAAATTTTTCCTTAACACCTCCCGAACACCTAGAAGATTTTTTTTCTGTACCAGAACATCTAATTTTGTCCAAAATTCTAGAACAAAAACTTGAGAATTTTTGCCAGACTTTAGACGTTTTCCGCCGCAAATATCCATTATGCGGTAAATTATTTATCAGTTTTATAATTACCGTCATTACAATGGCATGGGAGATGATGACGAATTATTGCGATGGAAAACGTCCCGTCTGATTTTTATTTCTTTTTGTCTTTCAGAAGGTTTCCAATTTTTACAAGTTCTATAAAACATCGATTTTTATTCTTCAGAAAATCATGGATGACATCGACAAGCAGCTGCACGAGCCGGGCCCCATCACCAACGTGCTCCAGACGGCCGAGCAGAAGACCGGCCTCAGAAGACTCCACATCGTTCTCGGTAAGAGGATTGATAGGAATTTGAAAATCATCGACAGCTATGGGCAGTAGTAAAAATCAATTGGAAGAATTTTCGAAAATTTACACATTTTCTGAAACATCTTTTTTAAGATGTACTTGTGATTTTTAAAATGCTTGAATATTCTTTAAAGAATTTCTCGACACTTCAACGAATCGAATAAGAACTCAATTTTTTAACAAATACTAGAAAAGTTGGCAAAATCTACGTATTTGCTGAAATATGCATTGACATTTATCATTGATTTAAACTATTTTTAATACTTATAGCATAAAAATGGTTCGAAAACAGGGTTAGAAGGTCAATCTATCTTTCAGATTGCTATAATTTCTGAAACATATCTCGAAAAATGTCGATTCGTTTCAGGCATCGCAGGCCTGCAGGCGTTGTACTTGATTTTCGGCCACTTCGCCGAGCTGGTCTGCAACTTCATGGGCTTCATCTACCCGGCCTATGTCAGGTATGAACGACAAAACCTAGAAAAAGTCCAAATAAAAAGAGTTATTCTTTTTAATGAAAAATGCTAATTTTATATAATCTCGAAAAAACGTTATCGTTCATTAAAATCATGTTTTCTCTGATTTCTCAAAATTCAATTTCCAATTTCTAGCATCCGCGCGATCGAGTCGCACTCGAAGGACGACGACACGCAGTGGCTCACGTACTGGGTTGTGTTCGCTGTCCTCTCCGTTCTCGAGTTCTTCTCCCAGCAGGTACAAATATTCCAAAAGTTCCGTTTTGAGAAAATCCAAACAACAAAATATGTAGATTATAATAGAATCGAAAAAGATAATTTAGCCATATTCTGAAACAACAGAATTGGATAATTATCAAATTTGAAAATTGATAAGTTGTAAAATAGATACAGCGTATCGAAACGAACTGGAATAAAATGTAGAAGAATAAGATAATAACATCCTGAAACATATTGGAGTTGGAAAGTTGTAGCTTTTGTATCTGGCTATTTAAAAAATGTAAGATAATAGGGGGGACCTGAATGGACAGTTGAAATATGATTGAACGAAGGAAAAAGTATATGAAAGATTCATTGAAGCATATTATCATAGTTGAAAATTGTGCAAAATCATTTTGTTATATTTGCAGATTCTGGCGATCTTCCCGATCTACTGGCTGTTCAAGGCCGTGTTCCTGCTCTACCTCTACCTGCCTTCCACTCAGGGAGCCACCAAACTCTACAACAGGTTCGTATTCTCGAACATTTTCAAATATTTTTATGTTACTTATCGTGATCAGAAGATTAAATAATGAATTTGTAATCTCTTTTGAAGAACTTTTGAAACGAACAGGATTTTTATCTATAAAAAGGATTCTTGGAGTAATTTGAGTTGCTTTTTTTCTTTTTTAATTTCCACAAATAATTGTAAAAGGATTGAATATCTGGAATGTTTTTTTTTATTTTCGAGTTTCTGAAACATAGCTGACTTTTGCAAATTCATATTCTCCTGCTTCAGATTCCTGAAGCCGTTCGCTGTGAAGCACCACGGCGGGTCGGTGGACCAGCACATTCGCAACGTCGCTGACAAAGTCGACAATGGTACGGAAATATTTTTTGTTTCGATAATATATTTAGTAGCCCTCAAAAGATCGTGTTAGCGCATTCTCTTGAATTCTTCTACCTTTGATGAAATATATTTGATCAACTGATTTCTCAAAATATTCGCCATTTGGATACAGTATCAATTATAACTTTTCTATTGAAGTTCAGAAAGTTAGCTAAAACACAGTTGATTTGTTCAAGTCACACACTGTATCATTCTCGATTTTTCGAAACATATTTAATTTCTTTATTTTAGCGGCTCACAATTTCGCGAACCAAGCGAGGAACATGATGGACTAGATGATGATCTCCAGATTCTCTCAAGTCAGGAACATCATCTGTAGTACTCACAGTCATCACAGCAAACGACAACCTGCCAGAACTCGTCTAGACTTTTTCAGGCTATTCTTTTGCTTCCCATATTAGGCTGATACTTTTCATCAACATCTTTTTTCCGATAATTAGACTTTCCAGGAAAATCCGAATCTGAGTTGAATATTATTCGCTAATTTGAATACAGGATAGGATATTCAAAGTGTTTGAATTCGGAGATGCCTGAAAAGTGTATTAGAGCATTATTTTTGACGTCAGGGTTGTCACCCGTTGTCGTTGTTTCATTCCGAGACAACGATAATAAACGGTAAAAGTCTGATTTTTGTTTGAAAGTACCCTATTTCTCTGTGATCTGACTTTTATAAAGCTAGAAATGCAGAGCATCAATTATCAATTTTTAAGATTCCGACGTTTTGATGAAAAGTATCAGATGATCTGGCAACAAACTCTTAACTTTTGGATCTGTTGTTAATTTTTTTCTTCTTCCTCTCTGCAAAATTTGATTAGAGCTTTTTCTTTTAAGCTTTCTGAAATTCGACGCTTTTATAAAACTTTCTTTAGTTTATCAGCGGTGTTTTCTTCGTTTTTTTTATTTTATTCCTCCCCTTTTCTACCTTCTACCTTGCAAAACCTTATGTTTTGTCTTTGACAACGATCGTTTTTCATCTAAACATTGATTTTTTTTATTTATTCCTTTTGAGAACTAATTTTACATGAAACACTTGGGTTTCGAATATCAAAAATGGTAAAAGGACTTGAAAACTAGTGATTTTTCCAAGTCTTTTTATCGGTGGTTAAAATTTTTATTTATCTCATCCAGTTGAATTTTCCTAAGCATCCCAGCGTAATAGTTCAGCTTTTGAGGGCTTATCTTTCACTTTCAGGTGAAATACCCTGTAAAAAATCGTCCATTTTTCAATACACCAGACTTCACGACAACATATCTTTCAGTGTTATGAGATTTGCTGCATTGAAATGTGCGATTTTAAAGTGTAATTTTGCCTGAAATGAGCGATTAAGTACGATTCCTTCTCAAAACATTCAATTTTTACTCTCATACTCTGAAATTTGTGTTTGAAAATTTGGTCAGAGTTAAATTTTCACTTCGACTAATTGTCGAGTTTTGGTTTTTTTTCGAACTCGACAATTATTCGGTTAGGAAATTTTCTCCGCTCCTTATTTTCTAATTCAAGAATTTCAGGAGTACTCCTTTTTCCCATTGTTTCGGTTACTTGTTTTTTTTATCGTACCCTCTCATTTTATTCGTTTGGATTTTATCGTAGTTTCTCGTTAATTTCGTCGTTGCTAAAGTTAGATAAATTCTGAAAAAATAGACCAATTCTCGAATTTGGCTAATTACCAAATGGTGTTCTAACCTTGGAGATATTTCCCTATGTCCAGCCACTAATTTTTGCCCAATGTTTGAAGGATTTGGAGGATTTTTGTGCTCGTATCAATCAACTTTTTGGAAATTCCACTGGGAAGCTTCTGAACTTTAGAAAGGAGATTTCCCGGTGGAAGTCTTTCGAACTTTATAGATACGAGCTCTGGGAATACAGTAATTCTCTTTAGTTTTTGCAAGAATGCTGCCTCGTGAACTTGAAAAATTTCGTAGTTTAGAAACTTTAGTTCCACATGCTGAAAAATATCGTCCCATCCTCAGAAATTTCAATCCTTCGTGAAATTTAAAAGTACAAAATTTGCCCCTATTTTGATGAAACGTTAGTGATTTGAGAAATGGCTGAACAGCAATCGCGTGTGAACGACGTGGTGGTGGAAATCGTGGTGCTGACCGACCCGGTGAGGGACACCTTGATAGGCTATGAGGCCAAGTCTTTCAAGAGGATCTTCAAAATCAGACTCCCTTTTGAGTGCAAGTAAGCTTTTCTTTTAGAAAAATCAACAATTGTTTGAAGGGACATAAAATCAAATTTAAAAAATCTCAATTACTCTTCAAAATACCTATGGTATTCACAACAAATTATTATTTTTTCAACGTATTTCCGATGCTAACTGCGTAGCGCCGAAAAATTCAATTTTTGTGGTGTGGATTTAAATTTTGAGAAGTGGTGCGGACAAAAAAATGATGAATTTGGTCAAATCTGCACTGGCAAAGTTGGATTGTTTTTACTGCATTTTTGGATAAAAGTAGGAGCAATAGAGCCTATTATCAAACCTTATCTTTTCCAAAATCTTTTATATAAATTTTCTGAAACATATTTAATTGTTTGCAGACTGGAGAAGGGCGACATATTCTCGTGCACGCTGCACGAGACGAAAGAGGGCGACGCGCATCAGGCCTCGCAGCTCAGAAAGGTCGAGGACTACGATCATCGGGTCAAGGTTGGCAGGGGAGCGGCTGCAAGTGTCGCGGTTCGTTTCTCTCTCTTTCAATATATTAATGTTGATTCAAATAAATGCAAAAATAATGAGAAAGTGGAAAATTATATCTTTCAAAGGGTGACTGAAGGATATTTTTGATGTTTTCATAATACCGAAAAAACACAAAGATCAGAAGGAATAGAAATTGTTGTAATTTAAAGGATAATCGAATCATAGTTGAATAGTTTCTTCCAAAGTTGCAAGTCAAATTATTTTATTTCTATGCCAAAAGGAGTATAGGGATGATCGAGAAAAATTGAAATTATTGTAATTTAAAGATTGGTTGAATCGTATTTTATTATTTTCCAGATGCGAAAACCATTGCAGTTCCGGTTCCGCATCTCTTTCTTATTCTTTTTCTCACATATCTAACCACATGCCCGCTGACTATCTTATCCCTCATCCCGTGCTCACTCTGATTGTCTGTTCTCTAGCCGTGCGAACAGAAAAAAGGGCGAAATAGGGAGCGAGCATGTGGGAGAGAGATGGGAAAGGAAAAAGCGTGCCGGAATTTCGGTCCAACCCTGATTACAATGCGAAAATTTCACTTTATTTAAAATTTTCCTGAAACTTATCGAGTTTTTGAGCAATTCAAATGTTTCAGATCAAGACTCTCGTGGTGGCGACTCCAGAAATCATGGAGCACAATGTGATGTTCGCGGAGGACTTCGGCTTCCTCAAATATGATCAGGGTAAGAATTATAAAAGATTCCTCACATTAATAGCCCTCCTTTTCTCTACCTAATGCTATTTTCCTATAGGAGCGATTATACACACAACTCATAAAACATTCTAATTCATAACAAATTCCAGGGGCATTATGAAAGAACTTGGTACATCCCTGTTCTTCACTAAGAATTTTCAAAGCAGTTTTTTTTATTATGGCGAACATTTTATTCGAATCTTTTCTTCAAAATAGTTTAGATACACTTCAGGAATATCTTATAAACAACTGTCTTATAGTCTGTTCGATAAAGGAAAACTATAACTCCTTCAAAAAATAAAAATCTCAATTGTCAAAAACTAGATATTTTTAGATCTCTACAGCGCTAAGTACAGCAACGACCACATCCACAAGGGCTGGGTGAAGTATCGGTGGGTTTTCGTGCTAGTTTTCAAAATGATATTTTGTCCCGACTATTCACAGTATCCCCGCATCAGGGCTGGGCGAAAGAATATCTTTCTTTCTCTGCTCCACGCGCGTTTTCCCTTCTTTCTCCCTAATTTTCGGATAAAACGGAAACAGAAATTAGAGATTAGAGAAAGAGAGATACTCTCTCACCCGAAAATTTCCGTCCAGCTCTGGCCCACCCACTTGTTTTGGTCACCCACTTTTTTCAAGGGTAGAGGAAACGAAAAAAAGTGAGTAGGTCAGACAATTTTGACAGTGTGGGCAGTCCGAATAGGGATCCTTTTAAGATACATATATGCAAAAATGATCCTACTACAAATTGACGAGTATTTTCAATCGCTCTTTATTTGGAAACTTTGAAACATTTCTACGAAACTCGTTCTTCGAGATTTTTAAATTCAAAACTTTCACGGAAAATTACTTATAAAAGTAGTCGCTTTCGAAACCAATTCCTAATCGAAGTATTGCTAATTCTTCACGATTTTTTGGAACTTATTCAATTTTCAAAATTATCTGACAGAAAATTTCTATGAAAACTTAGAAATTCATCGACTTTTTAAAATAACCTTATTTTTTCAGACCTCACCCCGCGTCGGATCTGACCGAAGACAATTTTATCGTCATCCAATTCGACGAGGACAGCGACAAGAAGAAGAACCAGGGCGATTACGACTACCATATTAATCAGGTACGGGCATTTTTCCGACTCCTTTAAAAATAATCTAAACTTGGAAAACTATCGCTTTTTAGAAATTGGGATAGTTTTGAAAAGAAATTTTGTTAGACAAGGAAGAAACCTGAAAACTTTCTAAACGAGTGTTTCCGAACTGTCTGAAACTTTCTTGAAGCCACATTTTTCTGATGATTTGTTTTTCAAATGACTAAAGTTGCAGGTGATGGTGGACTTCCGCAACTTCCTGATTCGCAAAAGGGAAAAGAAGTACCGCGACATCTCTTTCTCCACTGCAAGCAGCACCGCTTCCAGTCCATCCAAAGTTTGAATTTTAAAATTTGTTTGATTTTCAGACATTTTTGTTTTCGTCTTCGGAAACAAGCCACCTTGTTGTATATTATATTCATTGAAGAACTCACTATATTTTACCAGCCTTAAAACTTACAAAGATAATTCAAATTAGTTTTTCTATTCAAAAGTTCTTTCATAACATTTTTGATTCGGTACTATTCATTTCACGAGTAACTGAGTTTCTTGGAGTTTTGAAACTTATGATTCTTAATTTTTAAATTTTCTAGGGTTCTCGTGACAGAAGGTACGACGACGACGATCTGCCGGGGCCGAGCAGTCGGAACGGGAACGGATCGGATCTGCCGAACCTGAGACCGCCCAAAGCACTCGAACACGAGGCATTTACCCGCAGACGCATGATGACGCGCAAGGAACTCCACCAGGAACTCCTTGATAAGGTTCGAGAATTTTTATCTGACTAAAAACTGACAAAGAAAAATAATTGGGAAAATGTGTATTTACAGTCGTTTTGTGTCAAATATTTTACGATGAACAAACGTAGGAATTGTTGATAGATTTACCAGTTTCTTGAAACATATTCTACATATAAAGAATATATAAACTATAGTTTTAAATGCATTTCACTATCGTCGAGAATCATGTGAAAGTTACCTTACTTTTGTGAAATTTACACGAAACATTAAGAATTTAAAAATGTTTTATTTTATCTTTTTTCCAATTCCAGGGCAACGGCCAATATTTGCTTTGCCTAATGCTCTCCGATCCGAATGCGGGCCCACTTCATAGCACTGACGAGTACTTCTACGCTTGGACCAATGAACTCAATGCTGGTATAGCTTTCCCTTCTAATTTAACTAACGCCTATGGCCACCAACAGGGTTGTAACGGCATTGACTTTTGAGATTTTCGAAAACGAAAACAGAACAAAAATCTCCGTACAGCCCCGGTTACAAAGGATTACCATCCTTTTAGTTTCGATCTCCTTTAAAAAAATTTTGAAACGTAGAAGTTCGATGAATTTTCGATAGCTATTTTGATTATGTGTTTGAGTGTTTCTGGCGGTGACGACCATCGCCGGCACGCAGCGTACGATTCGCCAGGGTGAGTGGTTTCTCGGCAACACCAAGTGCAGGAAGTTGGTATTTTTACACTTTTCGATCAAAATTAAACAAATATGCTTCAAAGTCGGTTTTCTAAAATTCAATATTTTTCCCTTGGAATATTGTTAGTTCATCAATTTATTTAAAAGGATCTTTTCGATATATGCTTCAAAATTGTCATAATTTGAAGGATCCCGAATTCTATCATTACTACTATTCTTTTCTAAAGTAATACTATTCATTCTTACAGTATGTTTCAAAAATTAGCAACTTTTTAGAAGAATGTGGGTGGACGGAGTGAGATACGAGAACGAGATCGAGGTGGAGCGAATCATGGCGCTGTCCTACGTCTCCTGGCCACTCACCATCTCGCCCAACAAGAACGAAATCGTGGTACGTCATTTATGATGTATTTTGAAATTCCTGGCTGCGAGTACTTTTGCCCTAAAGCGCGATAGAAGGAAGAATGAAGGAGAGACAAATAGTATCTGAGATAAAAGTATTCACTTCTAAAATCATTGGAGCAAAAGTACTTGCGGCCGAAATCTCCCGGCATATAAATCCGAGAAGATAGAACGTTTTCACCATTGTGCGAGTAAAAAACTACATGTCTATAGGCAGTTATAAGCATTATCAAAGAGATGATTCTCCTGGTTTAGTTGATACATTTTTAAAACATATGGGAATAATTGATTTTCATCATTTACTTTCCAGCGCTTCGGTGACTCCCTAATCCCTTTATAAGCTTCGCGATATTTCAGTTATCCGAAACATGTATTTCATTCAAATTATATCTCATCAGAACTACAACCCGATATTTTATAATGCAACTTCTTTTATATAAGAAGATTTCTGAAACCTATTTTTTTTCCTGCAATTCGGAAAAGGACCCCAAAATCCAATGAATAAGGACTCCAATTTTCCCCACCAGTCTTATACTCCCTAATGGTCTACTCTTTATTATCCCTCAAATGGTAAACTACTGAAATAGGGAAGGGAGTATCCGCGAGATTAACCACACTGCTTTGCCGTGCTCTGCGGCTCTCTCTCTCTCTCTGTACAGTGCATTTCATATTGCGCCCTTCGCGGATACGCGTCCCGCCTCCTTCATTGTCAGCAACTTATCATTTCGGGACAATTGAGTAAAACTAGTCAAATTGGCGCTCTTTTCATTGGGTTCGAGGGTTGGAGGTCCTTTTCCGAGTTAGGATTTTTGCTTGAAGATGACGATCGAGACGCCGATGAAGGAAATTCATTCCGACGGCCGCGTGCTCGTGGACCGCATCGGCTACGTCGAGTTCCCCAAGGAGACCATCTACAAGTACGAGGGCAAGAGGTACGTTTCAGACAAATTACATTAATCAATTCCACCTTTTGGTGTCACTTCCCTATTCAAACTTTAGCATTAAATTCTTTGATTTTTTTTTCTAAATTTTTATCCATTTCTTTTGTAATACTCGAAATAACCATTTTTATATATGACGCAACTTTTTCCACTATCTTCTCACAATTCAATCTAGTGTTTTTACCCTAACACTTAAAATCATCTATTTAGTAAATGTCGTCGAGAATCGAGAAAAATTGCAGAATCGTCGCGAACTATGCGATTTCGAACTACAACGGCCACTGGGGCGTGTGGCAGTTGAAAAGCGTCCTCAGGGTGCTCGGCGTTCACGAGAGATTCGTAAGCACGTTTGAAGCTCATAAATCATGATTTAGAGAAAACATGGTGTAAATTAGTTTCTTTTGAAGTTGTTTTGTTTGACCCCCATATTTTAAATGTAGTATAATAAAGGTTAAGACGAAATGCAGGGAAAAGCCTATCCTTAATCTTATTTATCTTTGGTTCCTTCTAGATTTTATTGGATGAAAATGACAATTTTGAAAGGTCCAAAAGAAAATTCGAGTTTTCAGGAAGACTACTTCCAGCCCCGTGTGGACTACACGGATGGAGTCATCAAGTAGGTTTCAAAGGATTTATTTATCTATTGAACTAAATTTCATTTGATTAGCTTCATTTTTCGAAAAATAATTTTGCCATCTTCTATGTTCCTTTTAAATTCGCGTCTTTATTTCAAGAGAACCCATTTTCAGCGATACGGATGCGATGATGAACCAGGTGTCAGACGCGGAGGACGATGACGGCGACGATGATTCGTACAATTTCGGCAACGAGCATTGGTCTGACACTTTGAAAATTACTCAATCGTAGAAAACGATTAAACGATCGTCATTTACTCTCCAATCCAAACTTTGTTTTATGTTTCAAAACTTCTAGAAATACCCATAATCGGCGCCCATTTAATCTCTCATGAATCATGAAAAATAAAAAAAAGATCAAATGTGATAGAGGTCGAGGATTTTCAACTTATATTGAAAATCATATCTATGCCCCGATCTTAGAATACTGAGAGTTAGCATACTATTCATTCATGGATTCGTACACTACATATATTATGAACTTCCGATTACTTAATGAAAATGAAAATGACGCATTTTCTATACGCGCAAAAATAAGGAAGTGTGAATTTCAAACTTGTTCATCGCCTCACGCGTTCTCTTTCTTTTACAAAGTCCGTAAGGCTGGGTGTATGCCTGTAATGCACTCGTTTATCTTTGTGCGTGTAAGAAATGCGTCATTTTCCATTTTCATCAAGTAACCGGAAGTGCACAATGCTTTAGTCTGTAGTATTCAAAATCCTTATTTTTTGCTTTTAGCTCGGGTCGTGATCAGGCACCTCTGGCTCCAGATGCATTCGACGATGAGGACGACTACAATCAGGTATAGCGGCTTAAGAAGTTCTTAAATTCCCAGGATTAATTTGTTCTTCCTGTCAAAACGTTGAGATTCGCTGCGACTTGAAGTCTAATTGTTAAGTTAAATTCTGAGAGTAAAATAAACATGAGTGATTTCAGCCGATCGGATGGAGTCTGCACAACGACGACAGCGAGAAGAGAAATGGACAGTGCGGTGCGGGGGCGTATCCGGACGGGAACAGAGACGAGTGGGAGAACAGGAACGAGAGAAACGACAGGAATGGAGAGTTCAACAACTGGACTCCTGTTGCACCTGTTGGATTTGGAGGTACACATGGACGGAACGAACGATCCAATCTGCACAACAGACTGGCATATCGTGATGAAGGTACGATTTTTCAAGATCTACAAAATATACCTAGTTTTCCTTTAATTGCTTATCACTTGATATTACAAATCGATATTATTCACCAGGTGTTAGTGAGAGACAAGGTAATATTCGAAATTTGCATTTTCTTTAGAAAACGATAGAAGCTCAGTCTTTGAAAGAAATTTAATTGGTATGTTTCAAAAATACTACTTTTCGACGTGATATTACGAGTCGATAGTTAGACGACGTTGTTGTTAAATCAAATAGTCATAAAATTAGCATTTTCAGAGCGCCGCTCATCTCCGTCCTCTCGACCCTCGAAATACGCGGACGCTCCGCCCACCAGAAACGTCTCCAGATTCTCAGCCCCAGATGTGGATCAAGTCGTGAGTAGAGTTCAACAGATCATATAGCCCGTTCATACGGCCCTCTGTATTAGTAACCGCTTGTATCAGTAACTGGCTCTTTTTTTTCTCGTCTCTCCTTTGCCTACATTCGAAAGCTACAAATGCCAATACTATTCTGTTGGATACAAAATTACTCATCATGAAAAATTCGATCTTTAAAGAAGCACATATTCAGCCGTTCGGTTCCATGTCGATCTCCTCCGGGTCTCGCAGCCAGGCCAATCAGAGCAATCAAGCTCCGCCCCCTCAAGTGCCTGGTCCCAGCACCATTCTCGGACCCGCCGGACCCGACATGACCCGTCCCAGATCGCGCCATCAAGCCGAGCCTGAGCCCGACGTCCAGTTACCACCGCCTCGTAGAGCTACGCCCGAACGAGATGTAATACAAGTATTTTGATCGTTTTAAAATTTCATAAAATTATTTCACCCACGACCTTACAAGCCTTATCTTTTGAAAATAGTGAGGGAAAACGAGAGACAAAAAAGAGCATGTTTTCTTTTCACCTCTCGAAAAATGCGCTCTATTTCGTTTCATGCGGTTCGAAAACGTTGCACAACGAGTGTTTGTTTCCAGATCGGAGTCGTGGTGGAAATCGACTCGAACTACCTGATCGTGGCTGTTCCCTACAAAGGCGCTTGTATCTATGAGGCCGCATTCTTGTAAGTTTTTTTTTAAAGAAAAATACTAATTTTGACTCGGAAACAAAAAACTAATAAAAATTGTTAAATTCTTGAAAATGAATAAAATTTTTAATTGTCTTAAAAAATATAAATTTCAGCGGCGCCAACCTAAAAAAGGGTCAATTCGTGCACGTTGTCATCGAGAAACTCCCACAACCTGGCAGGTTAGGATTTTTCGCATCTCTATAAGTCATCAACAAAGGCATGGATGAATCATTCTGCGTAGATTTATTTTTCAATTTTCATTATTTTTGATAACATTGTCACTAATATCATGCTACAAGTATATTTTGTCTCTATTTGGAAACATTTCCTGAAGCATATTTCATAATTTTATATGTCCACTAATCCCAGCTATCATCACTTTTAATTTCTCTCTCAGTGTCCTATGACTTCTTGAAACCTATATTGTTATTTTCCAGCGAGTGTTGCGAGTTCAGCATTCTGGAGGAGCCGCGTCTCGTCACCGAGGAAATGGGCCTGCCCGTCACCAGAATCAACAAGAGAGGCCTTGTCGAGGTAAGTTCGTTGTTTTTTTTTTTTTTTTAAATTATATAATCCCTTTGAAAATTGAGCATTGAACTTCTCAAACTTACTTTCTAAAGGATTTTTCTCGAAACATAAAAAGTAGTGACTTTTCAGGTGCTAGTTCGGGGCACGATCCGACTGGACAGGGACAGTAATGCCTACTTCGAGTCCAACGTCATCGATCACATTCTTATCGACCGCGCCAAAGCTAGGGTACCGAATACTCCTAATTCATCAAAAAACCTTTTGTGGGAAAAGGTTTGACTACTTGAGCTTGTATGCATTTTCAGAAACGAACTATAAGTGAACAGAAAGAACTTTCCAAAAAGGCTATTTTTGAAAACTACATGCGTTTTCCCTAATTTTAAATCGAAGAGAACTTCCTTTCGAGAGAATATTTTGTTCGAGACGATTTCCAATTAGAAAGGGGAATTTTTGGAAGACAAGCTTTGTCTTATTTTAAAAGAGGCAATTTGCAGTCTCTGAAACTGATCGGAGTGCAGAATATCGAGGCACTCTGCTACTTCTACTTCAACGACAAACTCAACCAGTGGCAGTGGAACGTCGATTCCTACTGCGATACGGTATGACGTTTATGTTATTTATGAGTTTTGGAATTTGAATTTTTTTTAGAAATTTGAAAAACCTCCCCATACATTTTCATGGAAAATTTTGTATATTTTTCCTCCGAAATAATGGGGAAAACCACTTTATATGATTGCGTTAAAGATTTTTACATACAGAATGAAAACAACTGAGCTCCATACAACTTTGAAAATTATGTGAAAATTTCGAAACATAAAAAAGTACTTTTAAAGAATTTGCTTTCAGAAGGCGAAACAGCACGAAGTCGAAGTCGAGTCAGCGGGTCCGTCGAGAAGTTTCCAGACGAGAGACAGAATCAGGGAGCTGCACTTGGCAAGGCATTTTTCGATAATTCATACGCAAATTTTCAATTTAAAAACAACAGCACTAATACAAGAATTACTCATTTTACAACTCATTCTTTTTCATTTCAACCTGAAACATACTTTACTCGAAGCTTTAAAAACTTCGAAGAAAGACGCAGCTTATTGTTAGAAGAAACACAATTTCTAGAAATTTCATTATTTTGATCTAGAAGCTTGTAAATTTTTTTTCTCGATTTAATGATTTTTGTTTGCAGGACAACCCCGTGCAGTTTCTGGACGAGCTGTGGAAGACGCGCGGCGTGAAGGAAGCCGTCTTCCAAAACAACCATGATCTCTACCTCACGATCAAGCGCTATATGGAGCGCGTAAGTAAGACAAATTTCTAATGGTTAGTGCAGTGTATCATTTACTCATTCTTCGATTTTCCTTTTTCTTTAGCCTCTACTCCAAGCTCATTTTCTCCTCTTTCACAGTCATTGCCTTCCCATCAACTATTGATTTATTTGTCTACATCTTTTCCCTCTCTCCTTTTCGAGTGCTCCTTCTCAACGATCACTGGTCACCCCCTCTGAATTGCCATAATTTTCCCGTTCAAGTCATTTGGAGCTTGTCTTCGACAAGAGAGCGGTCGTCTCCTAAATTCCTTTTCTCATTTGAACATTGTCGTTTTATTCATGACCTCAATAAATCCTTGTGTAAGTAACGACGTGTTCGACTGACTATAAAAGGGCCACGTACAACGCTAATTTTATTTGTCATTTTTCAAAATTATTTTTACAAATTTCTAACTTTTATTTTTCTAGCAAAAATAGGATATTTTTTTAATTTTACTTGCAAACTTTTTTTCGATTTTTATTTGTAATTTTCTGGGTATCTCTTTCTCTTTAACAACATTCACTTACTTCGGTGGAAATTCTTTCAAAATTAGTTTATTTACCTCTTTCAAATCATTTATTTTTAGCTTCGTGTATTTTTTGAGTTATTCTATCTTTTCTAGAACAGATTTTAGGAAATAACTTGTTTTCTTATTTGTAAAAAAACAATTCAAGCAGTTGTTTTTTAATGATTTTAGCTGAAGATTTTTAAAATATAAAATAATAAATTTCTTGCCATTTTTTCTGTAAAAATAGATGTAGTGCCTCTCAAGGCATGGCTTATCTTTTAAATTTGCATTTTTTCAGGAATATTTTATTTTTCAAAAAATATCAATTTTCAAGAATAATATTAGACTCGTATGTATAGAAAGAGATTTCCTTCTTAGGTAAAACGAAATCTTCTTTGGAAATGAACCGACGATTTTTGGACGAAGAGGGCAGGAATGACGGCATTGTTCAGTACGGTTCTGAAAATTTGTTTGATTTTCGAAAAAGCATAAACTCTTAAAGAGCCATTTCAATGCTTCAAGAAAACAGAACATGTAAGTCTTTGAAACGATATATTTGATTGATATATAGAATTGGTTCTCGGAATGTGTCAAATTAAATATTCAAGTTCCTAAAAGGATGTTTTGATCAGAGCTTCTAATTTTGAATTAACCTCCAACTTTATTAATTGCAAATTCAACTGGTACGTTTCAAGCACTCTGTTATTCCGATAAAACTCAGAATTCTCGATTTTTTAACTATCAAAAAACTTACTTTATTGGTAGTAGAGCTCGAAGTTGAATCCCTCGTGGATCTCGTAGTCCTGCAGCGTGATGTGGTCCTTGTAGATCGTGTACCACTTTTTCAGCACGATTTTGTCGTATCTGGAAATTAGAAGAAATTTATCGACTTAATTATTTCTCCTAGTGGGCCTAGGGACGAATTATTTATTTTACAGAAAAAATGTCAATTACTTTTGAAAACTTATTTTTCAGAATTTCATTTTAAAGCTAAAAGCCGGCAAAATTCAATTAACCAACTTTACAAATTTAGACAAAAAATAGGGATTTCGAAAATTGACGGACCTGGTTCCAGTCTGAGCGGCGATGAGTTTCTTGAGGTCGCCAATCGTGTCAGTCGGATTGCACTTGATGCGCACCTTCTTGCCCAGTCGGTCGTTCACTGTTATTTCGATCATTGTCAAATTCTAAAATTGGCAAAATTAAAAAGACAAAAAATATTTCTTGAAAGCCTCACCCCGGTTCACACAAATCACCCTTTTGAAAGGTTCACTTACTTTAAAAGCGAGTGAACTTTCCAATAAAATCGAAAATTAAAAAGGCTTCTTGAATAAGGCGGATGAAATTCCCAAATGGGCAGCAAGTGACAAAGGTAAATTTCAAAAGAAACCCGGAAAAATTACGAAAATCGGTTATGAAATTTTGAGAAACGAAGATGAAACGGCGATCGATTTACAGTGAGTTTACGCGATAAACACCGTGCATCCAATGGCTTCAAATTTTTAGGCAATTTTCAAAATTTCGGTAATTTTGGGGTTGAGCTTCGTGAATTCTGTGGGTTCATTTTAAAGCTGGGGATTTTAGAGGGGACCAGGAAGATCTTGTCTGATATTTGGGGTAAAGTGGTCGGATTTTCGATTTCTCGGTGCGAAAATTGGTTCTTTTCTAAATTTGGGTAAATTTCTTTGATATGCTTGACTTGCTCACGATTAATTTCCCGATTTTTCCTACTTTTAGCCTCGTTTTGAAACACATTCGTAGAGTTTTCATCATTTCCCCGAAAAAACCCCAAAATTTCAACTTTTTCTCGACTTTCCTTTTTCAATTTGTTCAAATATCCCCATTATTATACAGGCTGGAAATTTATCCAATTTCCTGGTTTATTCAGCTTTTACATTCTTTCCCCCTCTCCGATTTCAACAATCTTTTCGCGCCGAATATTTGAATCTCGAAATTCGCGATTTTTATCGTTTTTCGTCTCCACATTTTCGTTATCTTTTCACCAATCTTCGTTCCTCTCAAAATCGCTCGCTATTTCTCGCTTTCCTTCTGTTCGTCTCTGACTTTATCATGCTCTTTCTTATCTCTTTTACAGTGGCGTGATCCGCTTTGCGCGATGTCTGTCTTACCAAGTCTCTCCTTATGGATTGGAGAGTTCTCTAAAACGAGAGAAAGAAAAGATAGAAAGGCACCCGAAAGGGGCGGGGCTTCTTTCCAAGGGGGTATAAAAGGGCTGGAATCGGCATTACAGGTGCCGTATTTCGATACGGGTCCCAAAACAGGAAAATATCTAGGAAAATCTCTTAGAAAAAGGAAGTTTTGTATAAACTGGGCCCGAAAAGGTTTTAAAAATCGTAATTTCATGAGAAAAGTTTATAAAAATTTGGAAAAAATAAATCAAAGTTCTTTGAGCAAGTGGTTGAAATACCCCCAAATTTGGTAGAGAAAGACAAAGAGTACCCTTGGATTTTTGGAAGTGGGGTATTCTTTTTGTCTCTCTTCCCCTTTCTTATGTCTCTTTCGCTTGACACGTATCGCCACATTTCGATTTGAATCTTGATTAGTCGTCGCCCCAAATCCACGTAGATTTTTGGAATCATTTTCATTTGTGATTTATCTCTTCATTCTCCAAAATCTTTAAGCAAATTTCCTATAAATTTTCCTTTCCAGAAAATTAAGACCACCTTTTCTTTTTCTAATAAAATTCTCTATGAATTCGCTCTTCGTCTGCGCATTCGCTTGTTTTTTTAATCAGATTTTAAAAATCCTAGATTCGAAAATTTCAGGTAGTCCCTTTCAACCTCCAGTGACTCGTGACAATGTCTAAGCCCGCGTACAAAGTTGCTGACATCAAGCTGGCCGATTTCGGCAGGAAGGAGATCATCATGGCCGGTTAGAAGATTTTGGAAACATTTTTGAAAAATACAACTTTGTTAACTTGACAATTAGTAAATTCAAATTGTTTTATTTTCTTTAATCGAAATCTTGAAACGTATGGTGAAAATTGAGTTTGAAAGAAAATTTTGGTTTCTAGAAAACGAGATGCCCGGTCTGATGGCGTTGAGACAGAGATACGGTTCGTCGAAGCCCCTGCGTGGCGCGAAGATCGCCGGCTGCTTGCACATGACGATCCAGACGGCCGTCCTCATCGAGACTCTCGTCGAGTTGGGTGCCGAGGTGAGTCATTCCAGAAAAAAATCTGAAAACTCGAGAATTTGAAATCGAGAAATGTTCTTTTGAAAGAAACAATAAAAACTTTTATAGAAATTTGAGGAAAGTGATTTCTTTAAAACTTCTCTAAATCAAAAATTCGAAAGATTGAAAAATGCTTAGATTTTCCCACCCTTCAAAATACGACCTATTTTGCAGGTCCAATGGTCGTCGTGCAACATCTTCTCGACGCAGGACCACGCGGCTGCTGCGATCGCGGCCACTGGAGTGCCCGTCTACGCCTGGAAGGGCGAGACCGACGAGGAGTACGACTGGTGCATCGAGCAGGTGAGGCACATTTGAAAGATACTACCCCTTTTAAAATCGATAGAATGTTTTCTAAGAAAATGACGACGCTGCAGGATAGATGCAATTTTGAAGAATAATTGAGACTTTTGAATATTTTATGTAAGATAAATTGAAAGTAACAGTTAAAACATTTATCTACAAATTACATCAAATTCAATGATTCTTTGAAACATGCCCAAAATGTTTCAATTTCTAAAAACTATTTCCAGACCCTGGTGTTCAAGGACGGTCAGCCACTGAACATGATCCTGGATGACGGTGGCGATCTGACCAACATCGTCCACAAGAAGTACCCTCAGGTGAGATCGAACTTTTTAGAACATTCTAGAACAAAATCAATAGTATTCATGTAGTTTTTCAACAAAAAAAACAATTACGTTTTGCAGTTCCTGGCCGGCATCCGCGGCCTTTCCGAGGAGACGACCACCGGCGTGCACAATCTCGCCAAGATGCTCATCAAGGGCGAGCTCAAGGTAAAATTCTTTAATTTCTACAAAAATTATTATTATTTGGAGGTGAAACAGTGAGAGTATCTTCGAAAATGTTCGATTTGGTATCTAGAACATTTGAAACAGAAAATTTCAGTTAAAAATAGGAAGCTGGAAAAAACGAGTTTTTCTTTAGATTACTCACGAGTAGAATGGAACTGATTTAGAGAAATAGAAAATGCGAATTTCTTCAGGTGCCAGCCATCAACGTGAACGACTCTGTGACGAAGTCTAAGTTCGACAATCTGTACGGCATCCGTGAGTCGCTCATCGATGGAATCAAGAGAGCCACCGACGTCATGCTCGCTGGAAAGGTAGTTTATTTTCCCTCTAAGGGAATATTTCGGAAAAATTGATAGGCTTCAATTATTATTTATCTTGAAATTTTTTATCCTCTTGCAATATTACCCAGATCGATAGATAATAAACCAGAGGGAAGTTTTGGTCGTGTTTCATAACTTCCTTATTTTGAAAATATATCGGGATAATTTGACTAGCTAGCTATACACCAGAGAAATGGCCCAAAAATAGTCGAGAAAATTAATTTTGCAGGTCGCTGTTGTGGCCGGTTATGGCGACGTCGGCAAGGGCTCTGCAGCCGCCCTGCGCGCCTTCGGTGCACGAGTCGTCATCACTGAGATCGATCCCATCAACGCGCTCCAGGCCGCTATGGAAGGTCGCAATTTTACAATATTTGGAAAATTTTCCTTTAAACAAGTACACGCATAAAATATCAACTTTTAAACATGCGCTAAATTCTCTATATTTCACTCATTCACTAAACTCTTGATTTTATTATTTCAATGCGAAAAAGGAGTGGCATAGCATCAGAAATTCAATGAAATAGGTTTTCTGAAACATGAAAAAGGATGATTTTGAAAATGTTGATTTTAGGCTACGAAGTGTCGACTCTGGACGACGTGGCGCATCGCGCGAACATCGTCGTCACGACCACTGGATGCAAGGACATCATCGTTGGCAAACACATGGAGGTGGGGCTTTTGAAACTCTTGATATCCGGGAGCTCATTAAAATATTAAATTAGATGAAAATGGTTTCTTTTGATACAAATTTGAATTCGACTTTTAATCTTGTAGAATTTTTAGGCCCTGCCGGATGACGCGATCGTGTGCAACGTGGGTCATTTCGACTGCGAAATCGACGTGAAGTGGCTCAACGAGAACGCCAAGAGCAGGGACACTGTCAAACCGCAGGTCGGGACATTATTTCTTTCTTATTCTTCAAGTTCAAATAAGTTTCAAAGATGATTCATATCGAACGTGTTAGATCTGTACTTTGATACAATGGTATTTTGTAAACTGAAGGATAGCTGAACCTTTAGGTGGATCGTTACACGATGAAGAACGGCAGACACGTCATTCTGCTGGCGGAGGGCCGTCTCTGCAATCTGGGCTGCGCCACCGGCCACCCCTCATTCGTCATGTCCAACAGCTTCACTAATCAGGTACATTTTTTCAGATACGATTTTAGTGATCAAATTGGTCTTTTTATTGTAAAAATAACTTTTATTGATTTTTCTTTCAGGTTCTCGCCCAGATCGAGCTCTACACCAAACACGGCACGCCTGAGCAGTACAAGGTAAAAACTTATGTCAATTTTGAAAATTTGAAGAAAAAAATGCATTCTTTTCTATTTATTTTGAAGAAGGTTTGAGTAATCAGTTGCGCAAATAATGCTAACAACGCGAAATGTCGAGTTTTCGTTAATAATTTAGTCATATAATAGCAGAAGTATTGCTTTTGAACTTGCTATCCTTCTTTTAGAAGATTTTTGAAACCTATCAAATCTGTTTACAAAATAATCATTAGAAAAAGATAATTTCTTATGAAAGAAAAATTAAACTTTTGCAGATCGGTCTGTACGTGTTGCCGAAGACGCTTGACGAGGAGGTCGCCCGCCTGCATCTCGACAAACTCGGCGTCAAACTCACCAAGCTCTCCGACGATCAGGTTAGCAGTTTTTCAGATCTAAAAATAGATTTTTGAAGAAAAAATAAAAATTGAATTTCTTTCAGGCCAACTATCTGGGCATCAGCGTGAACGGACCCTTCAAGCCCGACCACTACAGATATTAGAGTTCAAATTTGGGTAGGTTTCAGAAAATTATTTTTAGAAAAAGTTATGCTTTATGAGCTAATTTCTTAACATTTTTTGTACCAATTTAAACTTTCTAAAACACCAATTTACCAAAATATCAAGAATAATCGAACAAACACTTGCAAATTCGCGTTCTTTACTTATCAAAAACTTCCTTTCTCAAGATTGGTAATTTTTTAATGAGTAGAAAAGAATCGTAAGAATTCAAAAAATTTCAGGCAAGCCAATTCCATAAAGATGACTTCATAAAAGCCTTTCTCCCTCATTTTAGAAATAGCTTGTTGACAATAATTTATTCTTTGTCATGAGATTTTTAGTCCATAATATCCCTTCATTTTCTTCGAATTTATTGTTATTTTCTTACAAATTTTATCAGAAAATTTAGATCAAATTATTTATCATTGTTGAAACAATTTCCTTCAAATTTAAACATTCTGGGGCCAAGTATTCCTTGGGTTGAAATAAAGTATTACATTTTTAAATTTATTAGACTGATATTTTTGCAATTTGCACTGCTTTAGTTAGTTTATGCACATGCGGTATGCTGCCTATGCTTATCTAACCTACGTTTCACGAAACTACTAGAAACGAGAATGAACCCAATTTTCCATGAAATTCTCCAGAAACCTACTCATGTTATATATCATTCGAAGACGGTTTATGAAGCTGATTATCATGGTGCAATTAGCTTTTCGAAAATGACCACTAATTACCGTCCTTTCCGGAATAACTCACTTCAGAGTGGATACTTTCGAAGGGTGTGTTAACATAAGTTGATCAATTTTCGATATATCATCAATTATGTAGTTTTTCATGAATTCATTCGACCGCATTTAAAACAAAATTGAACTTTCTGGTAATAACATTGTCGCAAATAATGGAGAGTAAATGACAGGATCAGGGCTGTCTGAAGTTCGACAAAATCGAACTTGAACTGAACTTTCAGCTTAGTTCGCACAGCCCTGATTAAAAGGAATATTTATTTCAGTTGCAATTTTCTCCCGTTACTTTTGGATGTCTTCCAGTTGTCTGTATTATGCGCATCGAAATTGCATTATTATTTCACATTTTATTGAATAAACTTCTATATGAAATCTGAGATTATTGTAATCAAGCTTTATTTTATGTTAATTTCCTGACTTCACGCCATTGATTTGTTTGTGGATCGTATTCCTCGATTGAACTTTGACATCTAAATCTAAATTACAAATGTTTCGCATAAAAATATGCGAGATCTCACAAGGGGAGGTTTTACCCTCGTCCTCACGTTCCAATACAAGAGTACCCACATCTTTCTTCCCATGAAATGAGGATTCCAAATCTGTAAAAACTTGTTGCCCGCTCGCAGAAATCTACCCGCCCCGAGGTCTCGAATTCCTTCAATCTCACGCGCCTTACTCCTTTCGGCTGGACTGAAGGAAATAAGAGGCATGTAATTGTGGCGCAGTGGTATGTAGTTAGCCGCAAAGACATGATGCGTCCCTCGTAGGGAGTAGGGGGAAATAAGGGCGATGTTTCAAAAAGGGGCGTGTAGTGTGGGAGGGAGTGAAGGGAAAAAGGGAAAAGGGGAGATTATCAAAAATTGGGGGACCCGGGGTGTGGGGGAGAGGGCCAACTTCCTCACCCTCACATCCTTGATTCACTATTTTCTCTCACTTCGCTTCTTCGATCTTGTTCCGAATTTCCTTCGATCGATTTTGAGCTGTCATGGCGAGGGATTCCAGTCGTCGTGGCCACGATCGCGTTCGGAATGGACATTGACAGAGCTGATGTCAGGTATGAATTGTCTTCGGCATTTTACATTTATTTGTTTGGTGTTAATTTTAATTCGAGAAATGTATTATTTTCGAACGATAAATGGTTTAACTTGTGCACGTTGTACAAATTCAGGTTTATCTCTGAAAACGCTCACACATTTCAATTTTGATATTTTAGAGTACTCAAACAGGATCAAGGTGATTATTTTGAATGCTTGGAGTTCTTTCGTTTTGTTAATTGAAAAGGAATTTATTATTTTATCGATCTCTGGTAAATTTTGAAGGAAAATATGCTGAACGTTTACACACGAAACTTTGTACTTTTTAAAGAAAAGATGAATTGTTTTTAGGCCAAAAAGGGATTGAGTGACGATGAGAAAGATACCCAGATTAAGGCTCTGCAGACTGGGTTCGAGAAAATGCTCGAGTACTGTGAAAAGGTATGGATGCGATTTTTAATTAGTGAATTTTAGTTTTTTGTCCAATGCTGTCAAAATTGAATACTCCTATACACTTTTAATTTTCGTTTTTTAATTCTAATTTACAGGAATGCATTTTCAAGCATTCGAATAATTGTTATTTTTAGGCCGAATGCAGACACAAAATGATGGCCTCGTTCTTCAATGAATCCGACCTGAGCAAGTACTTGAAGAACCGATTTCTGCAGAATTCCCGAGAAGGTCAGCCAACAGGCAAATGCGCTCAAAACGGTAAGAAATATTGGACAGATTTTTAAAAATATTTATAATTGAAAGTTTTATTTATTCTGTCATTTCAGCAACAAAATGGAGAAGCTCATGAATCATTCGGATATGAACCAAGGTATTTTTGTTCTAATAAATATTGATCAAAGATTTTTTCAGGCAAAAAAGAAGAGGAATATTCTGGATTCGAGAACGGAAAAAGAGGAGGCTACCAGGCTAAAAGCTGTTGTTCATGTAAGAAAATTTGAAATAACTCGTTGAAAAATATGCCATTCCTATCATTTTATAAAATTCTTCTAAACCACTTTTTGAATTTTATTATAAGTTTCCAGGGCGAATTCGAACGTCATCGCAAAGCGCGTGAATTGGCGAATGGAGGAGCTGCGAGGAAAGTGCGTCGAGTCACTCACTATTGTTGTAAGTTTTTATTTAACATCATAATTTGAACAGAAGTGTCTTATACTCTACATAACAAAGTTCATTCCAATATCAATTATCTCAGGAGTTGTATTTTGATGAAACTGGTATTCATGTTCAGACTGACTGATTAATTGTGCCGATGTAAAAATGCCACTCAATTAGATTCCCTGATTATCTATTATTTTAACTATTTTATTCAGCGTCGTGAAGCGATAGTTCGTGCAGTCATACAGGCTCTGGACGACAATTCCTCCTAGACAGACAACCAGCTGACATCGAATACAACTCCTGCTACTTGCAGTCCAAGACGCTCAGCTCCTAAAACCACAAGTCGTATGTTATCTTTATTTAATTCTGGGATGTGTCCAGTACAGTGCGAAAATTACTATTTTGCCGATCAGCACTAGTTTATTTGCACTGCTAATATTTCTGATCTTACCCATCAATTTCATAGCTTTTATTGGTATCATGATTTATAATAAATGACCCATTTTCCAAATATTCTAACCTGAAATTGGTTAATTTCGAAGATAACTTTGACTTTACTACTTTACTACCGTCTATCTATAGTTTTTATCTCTGAAAAGCGAGTGAAGTTCTTTGATTTCAGCTGAGTGCAATCAAGAACGCGACAAAGGATGGAACGGAATACGATTCCTCTTCTGCTTCAGCCATTTGATAACGATAAAACAATGCATTGGTATTCTCAATAAGAGTTTCATTGATTTCATATTGTGACACCATATAATATCAGACAAAAAATATATAGAAAATTGTTAGTGATCGATTTGTCAGAAAAGAAGAAATGGTGTGATAATAGAAATCTAACTATGAGATACATGTGTATTGTTGAGCTAGTCATAATTGAGGATGAGACAGACTACAAATTGTTGATTTTTATGATGGGAATTCTTACTAACCTTGGATCTTATTTTATAAGGTTTAGTTCATAGTTCGCGGGGTTTTTTTTTTGGAAAATAGTATGACTCGAACACAAAAAGTCCGCGAACCACGTCCTTCAATCCGTTGTGAGGAAAAAGACATTTATTGTACTCTGTAGATTTTTAATTTTCGATTTTCCACTTGAAATAATGCGTTGATTTCTTTGCATCGAAAATTCGTGTGATTTAGTTGGGTTTAAGTAGTCAAGCTTTAGCAGGATTTCTGTTTCGTCAGTTGTATTTGATGAAGGAAGTTATGTCAACTAGATTATTTATTCACAATAGTCCTTACAAATTGACAATATATTTGAATAACTATAGCATTGACAACTAATTGAGATGCAACAATCTAGGCTATGATAGAATGAGTTCCTAATAGGTATATTTCGTTATTCTCATCGAAAACTATTTTAAAGAATACTTATTTCAGTTGTAGTTATTTCTCATCACTACTGGGCTTGAACTCAAGTTCAATTTACAACATAGTTTACGAGCCTTCTAGTCACTTACAAGGGTTGTAAGCTGAACTTGAGTCCAAGCCCTGAATGTCTTCGAGGATTGTCTGTATCATGTGCATTGGAATCAGGGCTGTAACGGAATCAAATTTTGAAAATTTTCGGAACGGAATTTAAAAAATTTGAAATGTTCAAACGGAACGGAATTCCGAAAATTGCTCAAAAATGCTCGAAATTCCGAATTAAACGAAACAGCGGAATTCCGTTACAGCCCTGATTGGAATTTTTAATTTCGAATAATACTCTAATAAAGATAACGTTCATAAAATGGGACACCCTCTATTGGGAACTGCCCAATTCGGAACTTTTTGTGAATAGAGAGCTGACAAAATAGTTCCGAATTGGGTTGTTCCGAATAGGACAGCTCCCACTAGGGGGTGTCCCTTTTGAAGAGTATTTGTTTGAGTTGCGATTTTCAATGTCTTTATTGGATATCTTTGAGTTGTTTAGCATGGTTATCAAAGCTGAGACGAAATTGAAATTTAAAAATTCGAAATCGAAATCGAAACTGACTTCCTAAAATTTTCGAAAGTCGAAATCGAAATCGAAATTTCGTCTCAGCTCTGATGGTTATTGAAGTTTGTAATGGTAGTCGAATAAAGATAAAGTTCATAAATATAATGTGCCAAATAAAAGGGCTACATGGTATTAAACTGGGTTATTCCAAGTTTAGTGTTCCAACTTCACGCCATCTATTCGTTCGTGGATCGTATTCCTCGATTGAATTACAATAGTTTTTATTTGGCCATTTTTGATATCTAAGTTAACAAATATTTCGTATAAAGATGTGCAAAATCTCAGCTCACCCTCCGATTGCATACAATTTTCCATTAGCAACAATGAGAGAATGAACATGTCTTGCATAATTCATATCAGCGATTCGAGAAATTCGACTGCCAACTGAAGCTGAGGGGTCGAAACACAGACAGGATTTGAATAGTTCATTACTAAATATATAATGATACACTATTTATCATACAAAATTAACGACATCAATCCTCCAGTTATGTAAATTTTTCCATTTAGCGATGCAACTCCGAAATCAATTTGTTGTCCTGGAATCTCTCCTACTTCAGTCCATTCCCGTTCATCGTCTGATAATCGATATACTTTTTTACTAGTATATCCATCAATAACTGAATATTCATAATTACAATAATGAATATGCTATAATGTAACCGTATAAAATTCCATCGCATGTTATTGTTTGAGCACAAGCAATTGGAAGAGGAAATGTAGGTCCTGTTTCCCATTTTCCATCTATTAAAACCTGAATAAATTATTTCATGGACTTTCATTCGATTTTCTTACGTCAACTCGATTAGAATCCCATCCACCCAAATAATACAACTTGTCTTTGAAATAAGCCACAGATGCATATATACGCGATTCATAAGGATCTGGACCTGTAAAATTCTTTGAATCGATTATTCATGGATTTGTTGATAATACCTCTTGAAATTTGTCGAGTATTCAAGTCAAATATTTCAAATGTTGAGCTGTCAATTCCAAAAACCTGAAATTTGAGAAATTATTCAAAATAACGAACATAAGAATTTACTCTATTCTGTGTAGTTGCTATTTGATATGTCCAATAAGTATTGAACTTTGCAATGTTTTCGACAGAATAATTCTGCGAGTCAAACAGACAAATTCTTCCAGAATTACCATCACGAACTAAATGACTAATAATAATGCCTTTTCATTGTATTTTAATAAATATCGGTCACTTACGATAGACTAAATTAATTTCTATCAATTCATTCTTCAACCAATGATTAAAGGATTCCGGGTGATCTAACGATGACTTTATGCTCATTATGGCTCGAGCAAATTTTTCTAAACTCATGAAATAATGTTGTGTTCAGGTGTATTTGTATTTGCATTACCTAAATCAGTAAACTCCTTGAATGTTGCAGTGATAATATCCTTAATATGAGCATTCTGAAAACGGTAGAAATCTGGCATCTAAAATTTCGTTCGTTTGCATTTCTTATTGATAAAAATGCTTTTTGGTTTACTTTTGATCGATCCATGAGAAATCGCCATTTTCTATACTCCTTCCTTGCTTCTAATGGCATTTTGTCCGAAATCTGATCAATGCTATCGATTTTATCGATAATAGATAAATCATCCCTATCCCATAGGCCTATGATGAGATTCTTTTGTGAAACATTTAACTTTTCAGCAAATGATGGTAGTTGCTAAAAAATGTTTCTGATAAAATACTATTTTGAAAAAAAGTAATTAATTAGAGAAAATTTAATTTGAATTTCAACTTACGTTTTTGGAAACAGGGTTTGTAGAAGTTGACATAATTTTACCACTCATTTCGACTGAATTTGGTTGACTTCGAATGCAATCAATGCCTATCAATGCCTTTCTCGTGCGTCTTATGAAACGAGCTAATATTAGTTAGTAAGACAAATGTTGGAAAAGGTTATAGAAATGTAGGACGGTGGCCTAGCAAGATTTTACATTGAATGAAAGCTGATAAGAGAATAGCGACATCGAATAGCTTGCGAGAAGAAATCTTGTCATAAAATGAATAATTTTGGTAAATGTTTGGAAATTAAAGCTGAACAAATGAAGGATTTTGAATTGGTTGAGCAATAATTTACTCAATTTCGAATGCCATCATCTCGCATGCAAATGAAACCTGTTCAGGAGGAAGAGAGTAAGAAGCTTTAATAAACATTAAAAGCAGGGCTGTCTGAAGTTCGAAAAAGATCGGTTTTTAACTTAAATCGGAATATGAAAATTTGAGAGGAAATGAATATTGAAAAAGTAAACAGAATTTTCCTCCTAAAACAATGATTTAGAAGTGAATATAACCCTATATTAGTCGATATACCAAATTGAAATTCCATGTCGGAAATATACAAGTTGAAACTAAAAATAAATGAGGAGAAGAAAAATGACCATTCATGGAAGACAAGAATTAAGAGCTGAATGAGAAAGATAAAGAATTTGGCAAATAGATCTTTGGGTCACTTACTCGGTATTTTCTGTATCTTTCATGATTCTCTTCGTCTTTCCCGCGCCTCTCGTTTGCGATTTTCCATTTCTATCCCCACCCCCTTTTGTCTGCCTCTCTAGCTGATGTCATCACGTTCCTACTTCTGCTTCCCGGTCCAACAAACAAGTCAATCCGCTTCCGTTTTTGTGCATATCGATTTTTCTCAAAGTTTGATAATTTTTTCCTTCAATGCTACTTTTCTCTATTCTTATCAGTTTCAACCGCTTGTGCAATTTTGCTTACATTTTCTCAAGTTGGCTTTTCTCCAAGTTTCCTACTTCTTTAAAAAGTAATTGTTTCTTTTTCCAAACACTTACTCTATTTTATTATCAAATAGATAGATGCTCGCTTTTATTGATTTTCCAAAAAGTAATCAATAGTATCGATTATTTTTGTAGATGCCAGAAAGGGCCTCTCCCCCCTTGGACGGGGCGCTGTGCGAGGCGCTGGATGAGTTCACGAAGCTCTGCATCGACGCCTTCCCCTTTCACGCGAATGCAGACAACGACAAGGCCCTCCAACAACCGTCAACTTCGGTAAATATTCTAATTTTTAGTCCTTGAAAGTATTTGTTCAAATGTTTCTTGAGGATTGAAAAGGTGCACTTTGAGAATGTATTTAAAAGAAAGTTTGAAACGTATTTGAGAGAAACTATCTTTTGCGGATTGTTTTGAGACACATACACACTCACTAAACCTCTATTTTATCTGGGATTTGTAAAACTTAAAATTCTATTAAAGACATTCTTTGAAGCTAAGATAGTTTGATAGTTCTACTAGTGTTTCTACTGAAAATCGCCTTCGAATTATTTCTCTCGATTTATTATTATTTTGAAACTTACAGAAAGCAGTAATTCAACTTTCTTTCAGAAATCGTCCGAATCGATGGAAAACTGCAAGAAGCAGGCAGTGAAGGACGAGAAGGAAAAGGCCAAATACTACCATAGACGGTTTCGATATTCACCCTATTCCGTCCCTAAAAGGTTCACATTTCTTGAACTAATTTATTTTTGGTTATAATACTGTTGCTCTGAAAGGCGAATATTTTGATTTTTTATTTGCCGATACATGATAATTTCGTAGCAAAATATAAAGAAATAGTAAAATCTTGTACAAAATGTGATTTTGAATTTTTCAGTACATCAAAGGCGGAAAAGAAAGCGGATCCGATGTTCACGACCCTCCGGAAAATCAAGTTGAAGGGCGACGTCGACAAATTGAGGCATTGTCTGCTCGATAGAATGTTAGTGTTTTCTTCATTTTATTGCAATCATGGATATAAAACCATCAAAGTCTTAGGACATTTTTGTGCTTTCTAGTCTTTCTGAAACTTGTTTGCACAATTCTTATTCCGCCGTGAAAATTTCCTTGAAACAAAACGACTCTGAAGTTGTATTTGATTGAAATAATTTGCATCTTTAATCATTTTAGTTATTCGTCTGAAAATCAGTAAAATTTCAATGGGGATTATCCCTTACAAAACCGTATATAATATTACTTTTGTTTGAAATGAACCTAAACTTCCAGAAAGTAAAAAAATTGAAATCTGAATTGCAGGTGCTCTGCTCCGATGGGTTGTTCGCAGCAGGCGTTTGTCTCGGCCTCCTCGTCAGCTCCCCTGGACGGTGATATCGATCAACTCTCTGAATACTTTAGCTTCTCCGTTCGACTCAGACTCAACATGTCCGCCCTGGCTGAGTCCATGTATGTCTGACTCAAGATAGAGAATACCGTATTTATATTTTTTCTTTTATTTTTGAGACTCAACATACATGTCTACTCTAGCTGCGTTCACGTATTTCTAGTTTCTAGATAAAGATACGGTAATTCAATTTTCGTAGATTTTATGGAGTTCATTTTGAAAATGACGAGTTGATGGTGTTCAAAAAACGTGACATTTTTGAAATATGATTTTTCAAATGTGTTTCAGAAAAGTTTGAAAGGAATTATTTTCTGCTAAACATAATTTGAAACGAGTTTATTAAAATTCCTAAAAAAAAAAGTAGAATTTGAGATGTCGAAATGATTGTCATATCAAAACCAATTTAAAGAACTATCAATTCGTCTAACAAGGAAGGTACTTGAAGTGCCAATTTCGGAATTGGCCAAATTTGGTCTTAAAATTATCCTCCCACCCTAGTAAGTATTCTGGTAAAGTTTTACCGGCTGATATCCACTTTTACCCAAGTTACGGGTAAAGATAGATCGAAAATTTGCAAGGTTGTAAACTTGTAAAAATTCATAATTTTTTGCCCATGCACTATTTTGATATGGTTCTTTTGGTAAAAATACTCGCCTTGTTCTTCTCTTTCGATTGATACCCATTTTGGGGCATTTCGAGGAAAATTGATTTTTTCGGTTTTTTTGCAGGCTTTTGCAGGCCTACCCCCGGGTTGAAAATTTTCAAAAAAATCGATTTTTTTCGAAATATCCCAAAATGGGTACCAATCGATAGAGGAGATCGAACTGAGTATTTTTAGCAAAAGAATCATGTCGAAATAATGCACGCATAAAAAGTTATGAATTTTTTTAAATCAGCTTCTTAACTATGGGAATGACCTAACTTTTCTCATAACTTGGATAAAAGTGGATATCAGCCGGTAAAATTTTACCAGAATACTTTCTAGGATGGGAGGATAATTTTAAGGCCAAATTTGGCCAATTCCGAAATTGGCACTTCAAGTACCTTCCTTGTAAAATGAGTTCTGTAAAATCACGCATCTGCAACTTGTCCGAATAGTAATAATCTATGGTTCAGATGGTTTTAAAATCTTCAACTTCTATTCACTAAAATAGACGTAACATTCGACTATTTGGAAACCATAAACCCCCAAGTCATTTCGAGATAGTGTATGGTTAGGGGAGGGTATTGGAAGGTGCGGGTTTCTTTTCCCATACTATTCGCATGGCTTGAGGGCTTATGGTTTCCAAGTTGCCGTAGTACTCTCGGTTTTCATTTCTAGGTAACGATTTACAGTCTGCGTGTCATTTAGTATTTGATTAGACCTAACGTTTTTACTAGACGATTTACCGGACATTTTTTAACTGACATTATTCTTGGTCTTTCGAAACGTCGTTTGTCACCTTGGTTCACTCGTAACTCAATTACCCAAATTCGTTGCCAAATTCACGCAATTTCATCGAAAACGATATGATTTTCCTTTATCAGTCAATGTTTTCTCGATTTTTTATGAAAGCTCTTCTTGTTTCGACCATCTTTCATCAATGTATAATGGGTCAATTTTATTTTTCTAGAATTTTTATGAAAGTTGATTTGAGAAAATCATAAAATTTTCCAGAGCGTTTTTCTTTCGATTTTTCTCGATTCAACAAAGCAAATCATTATCGTTTAACATTTGGGACAGAATTATAGCAATCATCACGGAGAAAATATGAAAAGAATGATCTAAATAAAAATTATAACAACAAAAATCGCCATTGATTTTCAATGAATGTCGCTCTAAAGACGTGAAAACTTGAATTCGATTCAGAATTTTTTTCGAACGAAAAACGGAACTTTCCGATTTCTGAAACGAGTTCGTTTTGTCGTTGAAATACTTGCTGATTTGATTTCGGTTTCGTTATGTTTCAATTAACATTGATTTTCAGACGAAAATTAGGAGTTTATTTCTTTTAGAAAATCCTTGAGAAATTAAAAAAAGCGATAAATTCAGAAAAGCCGTTTTTTACTAAAAATAGTTTTCTTTTTCTGCAAATTGAGTTTCTGATAAGAATAAGTCTGAGAATTTTGTAACTTTCGAAAGGAATATTCTGCAGGCCCCGTCGTGGAGCGGCTAATTGTGGAGGAGGGCGGTGGCCGAGCAGCCGGAACACCCGAGCGCGGATCATCGGTAGACCCTCGCATGGGTAGCTGTGAGGGATGCCGACCCATCAGGTGCCATATTCATCAAAATAGAGCCTTGAAGTTAAAATGACTGACTCGATATGAACTGAAGCTGGTTGCAGAATCTCCATCGACGCCTATGGCGGGACACCCGTCAACTGCACGCACTGCTTACCGGTTGGTTATTTAAAAAATAATAATTGAAAAGGAATACTGTAGAGCAATATATAAATATATATATTTTAGTTTTTCCCTCAAAATTCTTTCTAAACATATTGATATTTATTGAAGGTGACATGTGATTTCGTAGCTAACTCTTCATTTGCATAAACCCCCCTCCTTTCTCGCATTTTTGACTATTCTAATGACGATATTTATGGAAATGTATGATTGATAAACTGTTATGGTTATGATCCTGAAAGGGGCCATTTTAGCCTTTGGAAAGGAGTTTATTCAAAATTCAGCATTTTAGTCTTTCTACGTTCGATTTTCGGTGAGTTAGAAAGTTTTTTTTTTTTCGAAAAAAAAATCATTAAAACTTTGTAGTTTAAGACTTCCTATCAAACCCACTGATGCGCAAAAACTGTTAGTTTGCTGCCAAAACTCCATTTTTCGAACCTAAAATCAGGTTTTATTTTGCAAGTGGAAGAAAAAATCCCGTGCGTAATGGACTAAAAGAGTTCCCTTTAATTCGCTAAATCATAAGTGTAGGTGAATGAGTAGGAATCATAGAATGATTCTATTGGGCTATTTCCTATTCATGATCAGCTAGATTTTATCCATCCATTATCGATTAGCCTGAAAGGTTTGACCGGCTTTGTTTGATCGAATTATCCAGATTTTATCCTTTTTCTTTCTATATATTGATTTTCATTCATCCCTTTCTTAAACTATGAACGATTTTTGTCAAGCTCAAGTAACCGCGAGATTTACAAAATTCATTTCTAATAACTCTTCCGATATGTTTCAAAAATGATCTACAATTGAAATTATCATTCCGATTTTAGTTGTTGTAAATTTTCGGTAAACTCTTTATATGATAAAATACCTTTCCACTTTATTTATCACTCATCCACTATAAAAAAAATAGCGAGCAATCCTAATTGAGATAATTTGATTCATTCAAAAATTACTCGAAAATTTCTTCTCTATCTTTTTATCTCTCTATTTTCCATACTCTCACTCTCATCTACTTATCTAACCACTTGGTTTATTATATCACATTTCCGTATTTGTCTCAATGAATCATTTCTTATATCTCCTTTCCTCCTCCCTCTTATATCTCAGCTTGCTTTCAACCCTGTTTGATCTGTTTCCTGCATCTTTTTCTCTCGTCATCTTCCTTACTCTCTTCCTCCGAACATTTCTATGTTTGTTTATTTTTTCGCTTCCCTTTTCGGTATCCGACTTTTCATTGCACGGATTCGAAATTTTTCGTGATTAGGCTAAATTTCTGATTTTTTTAGTATTTTATGGCTTTTTGTATTATCTAATGCTCAGAAAGGTAAAGACTTGGATTCAAAGAATTTTGGAACGTATTTGAACATTGAAAAATTCTATTGAGTAGGCGAATATTGATCACTTTCGGAGTATTTCGAATTTTCAAAACCACATCAATCTATTGACTACGAGCCCAATATGGGGTAGTGATTTCTCATATTTTTGAAACATAGTCGAGCTATTTTCTCAAACTTTAAAGTTAATCCACTATAGAAAAGTCTCATGATTTTCAACTTTTTCTGTTCACTATTCAATTAGTTTAGAAATATCCAATCAAGTAAAAATGAAGACTAGCTTTATGATTTTCGATTCCACTTTGATATCATTTTGATGTCCAATTTCACTTTGATACGGGTAATTTCACCGACGTCAACAATGACTTTTGATAAATCGCTGAATCATTTACCAATCGAATTTCGTCCGACAAATATATTATCCTTCTTAATTGCGTTCCCTCAAGGTCTTCTACTCACCAGCTTCAAAAATTTTTCAAATTTCCTACTTTGTCCGAAGATTGTCTAGTTCTTGTAAATACTATATATCTTGAAGAGAACTCGTAATTTTTAGACAGATTTGTGACTTTTTTCCCAAATTACCCAATTATTTTATCCTAGATTTTAATTAAAGGAGAAACTGAAATCTTTTACTACGTGACTTGTCCCTGTAATTCTAAAGATTAGTCACAATGTTACTACTTTGTGTAGGCGTTATTTCCGCTTATTCACTGATCTCTAAAATAATCTTTTTATTTTGGCACGCGCGAAAATTGTTTATCATTTGTATCAAATTACACGCTTTTCCATCTTTATTACAAAAATCCAGCAGTTTTCACTAATATTGCTCACTTTTTGAAATTCTAAGATTACAAAAATCTCCGTTCAAAAAATAATGGGATTTTTTTTATGACAATGACTAAAAGATTGATACATTTTCCCGAAGTATTCCAGATGAAGATCACAACATTTGAAATGTTTTGTCACTCAGCTTAACGCGATGACTCATTACGAGAAGTTTACAAAAAGTGTGTAACAGTGAAGAGTCCTTCGTTCTGTGATAAAATATAGGGTTAAAAAATGGTGGTGTTTGGAAATTAAATGGGCGGAGTTTGGATCTATAAATTGCTCGATTTCAGTTCATACGGATGCGCATGTTCCGCAAAATCGCTGTGATGGCCACGATTCTTCTCGTCTTCCTATTCGCTATATTCTGTATGAGTAAGTTGATTTCTTATTGTTAGAAATTGGTTTTCTTCGAAAATGCATCTTTAAATTCTATAGTATAACAATTGATCGCACTAAGTACAAATTTTACATTTGATGTATTTATCGTTCTCATGAAACTTATCTAAATTTAAAAAAGATGTAAAAAAAATATCATGATTTCTCATTTTCAGTATCGAGTGATGGGACGGCGGATATCAGCATCGAGGACTCAGATTTGACGATCGCGAAGAGGAACAATCGGCACGCAGAGGAGTTCCGAATGTTCGTCGTCGGGGATACGGGAGGTTAGATTTTTTTGTTAATAATTTGAATAAATAGGAGCATTGAATAATTGATATTTGCAAAATTTTGTTGAAAAGAGGAAAATTCGGAAACGTAAATGGAGATTTTCATCGAACTTTGTTTTTTGTTTATATAGAAAATCTTAATTAATTGGAAATGTTGCCGACATTAAATAAGCCTCGAAACTGACAAAATTCACATTTTACTTGACGGAAAAGGGAAACCTTGTCAAGAACACTATTGTGAAGATCTTAGTGAAAATGTTATTCATTTGGAACCTAAATATTTCATCCACTCTTCTTTGAAATTACGTTATAGCAACTCGTTTGTATATTGATTACGAAAAACCGCATTGAGAATGATCCACTTTTGAAGTCTGCATCATTCAAATTTATTATCGACTTTTCAGGAATCCCAATAATCGAGGCGACGAGTGTGCAGAAAACGGTCGCCAAAACAATGGCCGCGCTCGCGACGAATAGCCCTGTAGATACGGTTCTCAATTTGGGCGATAACATCTACTACACCGGTGTGCTCGATGTCAACGACTACAGATTCAAGGTAAGGGGGCAACCTGGAAGTGGCGTAGTGACGTAACAGCGCAATGCAAAAATTGAGAAACACAATAATAATTGACAATAGTTGGATAAAAATAGAAAGCGTTACGCTATTCCATCATTACACCATTTACAAACTACCGGGTAAGGGGCTTTTTTTTATCTTGTTTCTATATCGGTGATCAGACTAATGTGGTTTGAAAAATTGCAATATATAGAATTTGTGAAACATTGTGATTTTAAGATGAATTTTTGAACCATTTAGGTAAATTAGTTCGAAAACAACTCAGAATCGAATACTGCCTGAATGCAGAATAATAAGGCTTTGTTGAAATTATGAAAACCACCAATTTTTCATTTTATGAATGATGATGAACAGGTTTGGAACGTTTTCCACCGCAAAAATTCGATCACCATCATCTCATTATTAAGAATAGTTGACTAGAATAATTTACGCCGCATAAGGAATATCTGCAGTGGAAAACGTCTCAACGTCTGATAACAAATTTCTGAAGATTTAAATCGTTTTTGTAACCTCAAGTATAATAACCCAGGTCGATAGGGAAATCTTCAATAAATGGGTTTTTCTAAGCTTACCTAAGGCGTTTAATTTCAGACTCGTTTTGAAGACGTCTACACCGATCCAGCACTACAAGTCAAATGGCTCATGATGGCTGGTAAATTTAATTTTTTTTTATTTTTAAAGAAATTTGAAACTTTCAGGAAATCACGATCATTTTGGCAATATTTCCGCGCAAATCGAGTACACTAAAAGGAGCAATAAATGGTAAAATTCCATTTTTCGGATTATTAAAAACTCATCATTTTTAAAGAATGTCGGTAGAAGTAAGAAAACTGAATTTTCCAAGTGGGAATTTTTGTTGATTTTTCAGGTACTACCCTGCGCTGTACTACAACATGACCTACATGGTGAAGGATATGAAAATCGAAATTGTCGTCATCGATACGATTGAGCTGTGCGGTAATACGAGGGATGTTGAGGTAGGCTTCATATTCTAATTTTTGAAAGAAAATTGAATTCCAAAGATATACATTTTGAGATGGCTTTTAAATTCGGGAAACTTGCAAATAGATTCTATTCCTGAAAAATTTCAGAACGGCGGATTTTTTGATATGATGTGGGCGTCGAAAACCGACCCGAAAGGTCCGAAGGATCCCATAAAAGCGCAACAACAAATGACCTGGATCGAGAAAATCCTGCAGAATTCAGAGTGAGTGAATTTTGATACTTACGTACTACGTCACACGAATTCAATCCATTATAAGTATTGGCCATTTTCAAATGTGTGCTTCGAAGCATAGATTTTGGTGAAATATTTTTGGGATAATTCAACAATAACAACACTGGCTTCCCCAAGTGCCTAATTTATGATAATTTAAAACATATCAACAAATTGAATTTTCAAATTAGCGAAATTCATTATTTCTGTATCCCGTATCAATTTTAGAAAATGAATTTCTAGTCAGTCGGAATAATTTGAGGCTTATTTTAAGTTGCGAATTTACGTCTCGTCGATGACTCATGATCATTAATTTATCAGAAAATCATCTCTATTAGTCTGAATTTGAAACTTATTTTAAATGTCTCAATTTTGAGTGCGGATTACCTGATTGTGGCCGGCCATTACCCGATTCACTCGATCTCGAGCCACGGTCCGACTCTCTGTCTGCAGGACAAACTCGACCCATTGCTTGTCAAGTACAATGCCTCGATCTACTTCTCCGGTCACGATCATAATTTGCAGGTAGTTTACTTGTTTATGACGCTTTTATATCGATACACCAAGCATGGAAAGCGAATCATGCGAGAATAATAACATTTGTTTTGTTGAATTTATCAAACTTATTTCGTCTATTGGAATTTTGTAGAGAATAATTGAATTTTGCAATTTCAGCACTTCCAATATGAAGAATTGTCGAAACACACGGTAAATTATATTGTGTCTGGCGCAGCGTCGAGAACGGACTCCTCCGACAAAAACATCTATCCCTACATGAAAGGCGACCATCTCAAATTCCAGTCAGTTTTGTTTCAAATAAACTTGAGTAGTTCTTTAATCTTAAAATGCCAACGATTGTCTTTTGAGGCAGTTACTATATGACGGAAGGTGTTTCAAGAGACTGATAGAGTGTCCCCTCTAGTTAAGTCCTCTGTCCTCCGTCATATAGTCGCTGCCGTCTTCGAGCCTCTTCTAAATGACATTACTTCAGTTATCCCTCATCGAGCACGTTTTCTGCCTTCCACCTCGGACAGCTGGGCTTCTTCACCAATGGCGGTTTCGTCGACGCGACTTTCCACAAAAACCTAGCAAAGCTCGGCTTCTACGACAAGAAAGGAAGAAACCTCTATTTAGCGGAAATCCAACCTAGATACTTGAAATGCTCGAGTAGAAATAAGAAAAATTGCTAGTTCATTGAAATTTTCGCGTTTTCTTTTACAAAATACATGAGAATTTTGGATTATCTGTAAAGATTTTTTTTCCTGTTCGTGTAGTATGATTTTCATGTATTTTGGGAAGTTTTCTACGCCATTTTGTCGTTGATTCTCAGAATTCGAGAGAACGTGTGGCTTTTGAAGAAATTTATATAATTCACGGGTAATTTCATACAAATTCAAGTATTCTAGACAGGTCCTTTTCAACTCGATTCTTTTATTGCATGAGACTATTTATTAGCTAAAATGATAACCTCGGATTCAAAATATTTCCTTTCTTTTAGGTTTCTATTGTAAAGCTTTATATGGCCTGGTGCATTAAATATTGTAATTTCTGATTTTCGGGGTCTTTTTTTTAAATAATTTTGCTAGAAGTAGGTTTTTTTTGGAAAGTTCATCATGTTTCGTTAAAGATTTGAAAAAAGCAGAAAAATTGATGATTTTCAAGAATCAATAAGGTGTATATTTTATCATTGCCATAATCTATAAAATATAGTGATTTGCATAATTTCCCCCGGAAATTACGAAAGAATCGTCAAATTCTCGGTTCACCCTTTCTTTCTTTCTTCACCCAATTTTCACGCCAAACAAGCGTGGGGTGTGCACCAATTTCTCTCCCTTTTATTTTTCTTCCTTTTCGCTTTTCGTTTGAATCTCTCCCGGCTTTTAAAGGTTTATTTTTATTTTTTTTTCTTGGAAATTTTCGGCAACCAAATTCTTAAAAATTAGACGAATAAACGAGCGAATTTTTCTTCAAAAACTCATTTTGAAACTGTCAAATTCGGTTCAAATTTGCCTTGAAAATATTTGGCTTGATTTTAGGCGATTTCGAGCTAATTGGCTAATTAACTTTGGTTTATTGTTTTAGCTACCCTTTAATTGGCCTAATTATGCTGCTTTTCAGAATTAGTATATTGGGTGAATTTCCGTAAGATGTATCACAATCAATCATACGACCAGTACGAGCTCAACCAGCAGAACAATCGAGTTCGGGTAAGTCATTTTAATCGGTGTCTAATTATCGAATTAATTGATTTAGTTAAGATAATTTATCCCTCTAAATACCTCTAGAAAGTCTATAGATTATTCTCTGAAAATCTGAAATTTAAATTTTAGAAATTGAGAACTTTGACGGTGTTTCTGGCATTGCATGTTTCAAGAATTCTTAAAAGTCGATCTTCTTAACTAATTTTCAATATGTAACTGGTTATGACCGGAGACTTGATAAAAATGATCTTTTCAAGCCTTTTCAAAAACCATTCTTGTCCCGTTCAATAGTTGGCGTTTTGCCAAGAAATCAATATTCATGATTTTGGTCGGTTTCAAACACTTGTTAACTCGATCATTTTTGCAATTTTATTAATTTTGATATCCTTCCAACACCTTTCTTATAGAAAATCTGACTTATTCAGGTAGAAGATGCCCTGTCGTATCTGGATCAGGTGAAGACCCAATTCCACGATGAGCCATCCGTTTACACGCAGTTCCTTGACATCATGAAGGACTTCAAGTCGCAGCAGTAAGCAGCATGTTTCGATTTTTGTCAAATTTAACTGAACTAGATCATGAAGACCTTGATCTAGGCATTTAAACTTTGACGGAGCATTTTTTCCAAATCATAATTCACCCATTTTTCTAGATGACAGATAAATCGCTAAACTTGCCAAATTCTTAGCGTTTCTAGATTTTTACTCGGAGATTTGATTTTCTTTTTTAGAATCGACACTCCAGGAGTGATCACTCGGGTGTCGCGTCTGTTCAAGGGCCGTCCCTCACTCATCATAGGCTTCAACACTTTCCTCCCTCCGGGATTCGAGGTCCGCGTCAACGGCTCAAGGATCATCATCACTGAACCGTCCGGGAATATTCAGGTTCGAGTGTTTTTCATTTTTTTTCTTGTTCTTGTAGCACAGCCTCAGACTTGTTATAAGTTCTTAAACCTACTTGAAGAATTTAAGAAATATAAATAGCAGAAATGAGGAAATTTTCAGGAACTAGACAACGACCGTGATCAAGCCCCCGTGTTGCATACTCCTGCCGCTCAACTCGCCCAGATTCAATCTCAGCAGCAACCAATTGTGGAAGGGACGAGTGGCGCAGCTGTGGAAGAAGCGGAGCAGACCGACTTCGATGAACAGGCCTCGGAAGGAAGACATCAGGAAGAGGTATTTTTCTTAGCAAAAACGCCAAATTTTTCAAAATAAGTTTCAAAAAACTTATAAGGTGAAAAATATTTTGGCGATTTCAGTAATTCGCAAAGTAGATCTAATTTCTGATGAGTTACAAAAATCAAATAGATTCTTGGTGGATGCGGAATAGTCAGCCCCCTTAGGCTCTTTTGAGTAATTATTAAATTCAAACTAATTAGCGATAAAGAGGATTTCTATTTCATAGAAAATCAGCTGATTTTCACTCAGATACGTTTCAAAAAGTGTAGAAATTACTTGAAAGATGCGATATTTGTTTGCCTATAGTCGATAGTTTTATAATTTAGAAAGAAAATTACGGAAAAATAAAATTGAAAATTTCAGATGGACGACGAGCCGTCGACCGAGGCGGGTGACAACCAGTTCGACCTGGCCCTCGATTATGTTAACAAAATCAAGGTTTCCTTCGATTTTCGGGCTTTTTCAGCAATTTTTGAACTTTAGCGTCGATTTGCGAACAACCCAACGGTCTACAAGAAGTTCCTCGACATCCTTCACGGATACCAGAGTGCCGTCATCGATCCTTCGGTTAGTTTCGAACGTTTTTTTAGCATCCGAGAAAATGAGATAAGTTTTTCTCGATGAAAATTGCAATTTCAGCAACGCGGCATGGCTGATGCATACATAATGGACGCGGTCGCGGAGATTTTCGCAGACGACCCAGATTTGCTCGAGGAATTCAAATACTTCCTCCCAGGTACAATAGCAATACGCCATTGTGACTAGTAGTTTTAAAATGGACTTTGTATTTAATAAGTGGCTAAAATCATTTCACGCCTAGTGTTAAATTTAACTCGAAGTTTCAATCGACAATGCACTTGTTTGCAGAGTGTCAGGGACTCAATGCCAACTCCGCTATGAACAGAGGCGAATATGCTAATCAGGTAAATTTGGAATTTCTCTTGATAGATTTCGGGCATAGATGAATGCTAAATGCTCCAATGAAGGTAGTTCGTCGTAGACTGATTCTGGTAGCTTAAAAGAACAAGATTAGTAATCGCCTCGTTTCTCTATTAATTTCATTTCTAATCGACATTATAACCACAGAACCATTACTCCTAGCAGTTTCGATAGACTTCAGATATAAAGTGAAACCTATTTTTATTTTTTCAACATTTGCCACAAGAATTTAAAAATTATTCCAATACTCGTCACAAATCTTGCACTAACTTTACCTCAAATTGAAACTTATTGAATTTTTTTTCAGTTGGAATGTTTCAACTACGAAGATGAAGGCGATGAAGAAGAGGGAATGGAGGAGGATTCTGGTAGAAACAAAACCTTCAAATTTAGTCCAAAATGAGTTTTAGAAGACCAAGAGGACGAAGAAGAAGAGCGGGAAACGGATCAGGAAGGGAAGAAACCCGAAGAGGGGAAAAAGAAACGCAAAAGACGCACTGCGCATGAGGATGAACAGGTAGGATTTTTAAATTTATAAATTGAACAATTTCGAAATATCATCACTTTTCGAATAGATTAGCTTCGTCATCATTTTTAATGAAACGTCCCTGAAGCTTGTCTCTTCTATTTTAAACGAACATTTTGAATGCGTGCATAACTATAAAAATTAGCGTCTACTTGTCGATGCAGTTTTATTATTTCCTTAAAATGTATTTCAAAAATGAGTAAATTTTGACAATTCCAGGGCCCCCTCTTCAACGCGAAACGTCGTTGGAAGAAAGAGCAGCATTTCGGCGAGGTGATCGCCAAGATGTCCATTAAGGAGCTGTCACTCTATGAGAGGGTATGCTTCATTTTTAAAATTTGACTTTTAAAATACCCACTTTTTTCTTGTTCTTCAAAAATTCTATCTTTTTCAGATGAAAGCGCAACTCGACCCTCAAGAACTGAACGTCGTGTTGAGGCTGATGAATTTGTACTCGAACGGCATCGCTACGTCGAATGAGTTCCTCAAAATGCTCCGACCCGTTTTGAGTAGGTTGCACAGACTCTATAAAACATCGAAAATTTTGAAGACACTAGTAACCTTATCAGTGCGTCGTTTACGAAAAGAACGGAAACATGTCACAAAATTTAATCTCAAGCATATCAATTTTCCAAAGGCAATGAAGGTAGAAAAACTGCAACTCTTATTGATTAGAACCATTTTGAGAGTGAGGCCAAGTCATATGATCTAGTCCGACTTCAAGAAGCTATAGCATTTTTCTGAAAGTCTATTCAATTTTGGATATGCTCATTTTTGCAGAAGGCAGAAAGGAGCTGATGAACGAGATTCGTGAATTGCTCGGGGAGAACGAGGAGCCGGAGGAGAAGCGGCCGACCGCCACCGAGGCGGAACAGGCACAGCAAATCGACTACGCCACTTGCAGGCTTCTGGGGGTTAGCTATCGGTGAGCAGGATTTTACAATACGTCTTTTGGGCAATTTGGATTTATTTGTCGAGACGTCGCAATATTTCCGACTAGCCTATCTTTCGAATTTTTCATTCGATATTTTCTTGATGCTCTTTTCGCGAGCTAAAATACTGAATTTTTACGATTTTGCCAGAAAATAGCTAACTCTTGAAACATGATGTCTGGTGACTTCATTTCACTTATTTTATTCTCGATAGTTTGCTGAAAAGATTTAACTATTGCTCTTGAGCTACTACTATCTCTCGAATTATTTTTAGGAAATCTAAAATATTTGAAACCTACATTTCCAGAAAAATCGCCGATGACGCCGGCTCGCTTCCTCTGTGTTCCGGCAGAACGAAACTTTGCAATGAGGTAATTCTTCGAATGTCTTTCAAGAATATTGAACTCCTATTTACTGCTGCATCACTTATTTAGCTTAAAATTTCTAAATTCGAACAAGTCGATTTAATAAGTTTTAAGATGATTAGATAATTAGAAGAGTTAAAAGGAGCTGTTTGACTTGAAAGATATAATTAAAATCAGTATGATAAAATTTCATTCAAAATTGGATTTGACGTTTTAGAATAATTAGAAAATATTGGCGAATTTTGAATACTTTGCTAGATTGCTGGACTTATTCAAAATAAAATCGACAGTATACAACTTCTAGGTTCTCAACGACACGTGGGCCTCTTTTCCGTCGTGGGCGTCGGAAGATTCGTCGAGTGTTTCGTCCAAGAAAACGGCCTACGAGGAGTTCCTCTACAGAACCGAAGACGAACGCTTTGAGGTAAATATGCGAATTTTTAAATCGCCATAGTTCGCCAGTAGAATCGCTCTTTAAATCTTTCCCTATTTTTGAATAGTTTTTGAAGCGTACTCAAATATTTTGCGACTTTATGAAGTTATATATTTTTCAGTTGGACATCTTAATCGAAATTAACAAGTACGCGATCGAAGCCTTGGAAAAAGTCCGCAGAATGGTCTCCACGATGAGCGCTGTCGAGCAGGCCTCCTTCAAGTAAATCATTTCGGATAAACTGAAGAAAAGAACTTTTCGGTTATGTTTCAAAAACACTTCATATTAATGTAGTAAACTTCTTACTAATTAATTAATAAGATATTAGTACTATTTATTTTAATGAAAAATAGATTTTAAAAAATATCAAAAATATGCTTTCAACAAACCCTTGATATTTTTCTCTGATAATCATCTTTAGTTTAACGGCGAAAGTCATTCGAATAAAAGGCTTAGCTGATAGTTGGCGCGGTTCGTGGACTTGTATGCCTGGGTCGTACTATTTTCCGAAAAAAAAGCCCGCCAACTATGAACTAAGCCGAACAAAAGATAAAATATTCAGACTGGACGATAAGCTGGGTGCGTCGTCGGGGATTCTGATGACGAAGGCGCTGAAGCGAGTGTTCGGCGAGCAACTGCCGAAGTACGTGGAAATGCTGAGGAAGAAGCCCGCGGCCTGTGTCGACAGGGTCGTCGACAGACTCAAGGAGAAGGAGAACGAGTGGAGGGACATGCAGTGCTATATGAATAAGTAAGGCCACTTTCAAGATTATTATTTGCAGATTAAATATTTTCAATCCGAAATAAGACATTTTTAAATACGTTATTTTGATAAAAGTATCCTTCAAAAATGGACTATAATTCTGAATCTTGTTACGGAGCATTGGCAAACTGAGAATAGATTTATTAAAAAAGATGTTTACGCTTTAGAATTTTACAAGGCGAGGTTTTCATAGCGATAATATAAAATAATCTAGAATTTTAATTTTTACATAGATTTTTGAAATTTATTTATAATATTGAATTTCCAGGGTGTGGCGTGAACAGAACGAGAAAAACTACATTCGTTCATTGGATCATCAGACGACTTCCCTCAGGAACAGCGATGCAAAGTGGCTCAAAACAAAGACTCTGCTGCACCACGTTGAGACACTGTTCGATGAAAGGCAGCAAAAGTGAGATATTTTGTATTTTTCTATAAAATTTCGTCATTCAAGTTAAACATCATGCTAGCATCGAAAATACCCTCCATAGAAGATTTATTAGCACTTCTTGAAACATTTTTAATTTTCGACAAACGATGAGCAGGATTCGGCTCTCTTTTCACTTGAAATATCTTTTTGTAAACATTTTTTTCACTTTACTTTTTATGAAAAGAAAAGAATTAGCCTTTTTTCTCGAGAAAATGTGACATCTTCAATTTCAGAAGCATCGACGGTCAGTGCGAAGACGTGGGGCCGCATCTGATTCTGAAGTATCCCGAGGACAGGTCGATTCTCGACGACGCGTCGGACCTCATCATCCACTACGTAAAACGACAGGCCAACATTCAGAAGGATGAGAAGCGCATCGTCAAACGCATCATGAGAAAGTAGGAGATAATTTGCAATTAAAAATATTTCTAGATAGGCATAATTTTATTATCTGTCACCAAACCGCGTTAATTCAATTTAATCAAAGCTCGAAAGATGTATTCAAAAACTTTAAATCATCAAATTCCTTTTTTCATTATTTTGAGATGTTGGGAAGTATGAAAAGTAAGCCATTACATGTCTTTGAGTTCATTTATCTTACGTTTTCTTTGAAGCATAGAAATCACATTAAAAATGAGTCAATCTTCGTTAATGCATTTTAATGTCGGAAAGAAAGCTGGATTAACGGACCAAAATTTGACTAGTTGTTTCTGATTTCAATTTATGTTATTGTTATGTTGAAACATACGTCACTTTTACAGATACGTGCGTGACTGGTTCGGTGTGAGAGAGGAGCCGATGAGCGACGACGAGGAAGAGACGCCCAATGAGTGGACGAATCATACTGTGTAAGTCGAAATTTTTAATTTCATTTTTTTATTTTCGATATGAGTATGCCAGATTAACGGGTCATCAACTTGAACTTTGTTTATAGAAGATCTTTGAACCCTACAAAATTCATGAAATTTCTCGATTTTCAAAACAAATTAATATTTTCAGCGACCTGAAGCCAGGCACTTCGGGCTATCGTCTGATCTACGGAGGCAACAACTTGTTCCTCTTCTTCCGTCTGCATCAGTTCATTTGTGAGCGATTGGGCAGAATTAAAGCCAAACACGCCGTCATGATCAGGGAGTACAAGGTGAGCGTTTTTTCAATGTTTATAAATTTCAAAATTGTTACAATCCATTTGCCGAATTCAATTGCCAATCGAGGTTCCCATTTCTCATCTAGGTTGTTACTAAAGTAGCGAATGAAACTCTCTCTGGCTAATACTATTTCCCTTACTCTCCCTCTCCTCCTTTCATCATCCGTTAATTATTTACTAAAATTCGTGATTTATTTTATACGTTATTTAGATTAGAAATAGCTCCTTTTCTTAACTACCTTAAATCTCAAAGAAATATCCGTTTCAACAATTCAAAAATAAAGTTTCAGGAAGAATTGCTGATTCGCGAAAAACAGGTGGAACTCTACAAAAAGCACGGAAAAGGCATTCAGGGCGACGAGATGATCGCCAGTGATGCGAATAATGGACTTAGGATTATCAAGGCAAACTTTATTCTGTATTAATTTATCATTATGAAAATTCTTCTCTACGAACTGGTTTTCAAACGATTCAAGAGTCTAATAAGGAAAATTGAAACATTTAATTTCCGATGCATTTTACAACTTTTTACTCTATATGGAAGCAAACAGAAAAGGCAACTAATTACGGGAAGTTTGTAAAAGAATATGAGACAATGCTGAAACATATTTCAAGAGGAATAGGAAGATTTTTTTCAAATTTAGCCCCCAGTCCGCGATCCAACGAGCCTGTACCAGGAAGTGTTGAACGAGATCAAGAACCTGCTCGATTCGTCCATCGAGCTGTCGCAATTCGAGGACAATATCAGGTCATTATCAGACGTCTGGTTATTATTCTATGAAATTGTTGTGGAAGCATCAAATCCAGTGTCTACTGCTTTTAATTCGTTTTTACCGATTTTTTGAAACATACAATCAATATTTTAAATTATCCAAGATATTCAATGATTTGAATTGGAAACTAACCATCATACAAATTACAGACTTCTTCTTTTTCATTTTATTACTATGCCATGAAGCTTACATTTTTCATTTTCAAACCATTTTAAAAAATTTTATTTTTCAGAATGAAATTCCCAGTGGATGGCTACGTTGTCTTCACGATGGACAAATTGATCGCTCTCATCGCCAAATCACTTGTATCCCTGGCAAATGATGCGGGTAAATTAGGTTTTTCGGTTTAACAAATTGAGAAAGTTAAACAAAAATCTCCTTAAAATGTGATTTTCCAGACTGTTTCGAAACTCTGAAGCAATACGACAAGTTTCGCATGGAGAAACCTCCATCGGTCTACGACAGAAGTGATCGGAAAAATACGTGAGTTGATTTTTCATTCTAGGATATATTCACAATCACAAATACAAATTGATATCTTGAAAATTTTGAAACGCATACGAAATGTTCGATAAAAATCGCTTCTCAATAGGCCATTTTAAAGAAATTTGGCCAAAACTTGTTGTTTCTTCTTATTTTTCCGATATTACTTTTCGGCGATTTAGGATCTGATTTGTTTATATCAAGCTCTTCTAGACTTAGATATCTAGTAGTTTTTTCAGGATTGAAGCGGAATACAAACAGGTTTCCGAGACGAAGTTGAACTGCAAGAACTGCTTCTTGGTCTATGTGATTAATGAAGAGAAACCTATTGTCACGGTCGAGTTGGTCGATACTGAAACTGAGGTGAGAAATTTTTTTTCAAAAATCAATTTTTGAAAATTGAATGAATATCTTGAGTTCAATAAACGGCTTCCTTCCTGAGGATATTTAATATTCTTTTGAAACGTATCAGAAAAAAATCGGAAAAGAATCCTGCTAAATTGAAAACTTCTCTGAGTGTTGTTTATTATGAAGAAGGAAAATTTGTGCTCTCATCATCATATTGCTAAATCTGAGGATAAAAAATTTCAGATCGACGACCCTCCCTCGACGAATGCAGTCGACAAAGACAAAGGCTCGGAAATGACTGAGGAGACATCGGGCGAGCAATTGGGCGAGTCTGACGAGGCTGTAAAGGACGAGAAGGAAGACTCCAAGAATGACGCTAAAAAGGAGACCGGTACTAAACGACGTAAGATATTTTGATGTTTTCAACCTTTCATTTATTACCGAAAAACGAATTAAGCAATCTGTGCCCGCATTCATAAACGCATCGGGAGCCTTCTCAATGCGTTTACGAATACGGACACTGAAGGTCAAAATCTGTTGAACTAAAAAGCGCAAAAAGTGAATTTTCAGCAGCCACCAAATGCTTCCTGAAACGAAATGTTAGATTGCGCAAGACCAAGGGATTCAGTCAGGTAGATTTCATGAAATTACGATTTTTAAACCGATATAAAACCATTCGATTCCAGAAAGACATAGTCAATTTCTTTAAATTAAATGATAAATTTATTGTTATTTCCTGAAACTTATATCATTTTTCTCAGGACGATTTCGCGACTTTCGACTGCAAATATCAAATTGCTTCCGGGAAGGCGAAAATGATCGGCGGCACGGTTGAAGGCCTCATCAAAAAGAGGAAAATCGACAAGAGTAAAAGGGTAAGGTTTTCTAATTTGAAAAGTTGTTAACTGATAAGCATTTGAAGATTAAATTTATGAGAATGTTATATACATGCTTCAAATTTCTGAAAATGCTTCATTTATGCTTTTATGTTTCGAATGATTGCTATGTTTTCATAAAAATAGACCAAATTGATTGTTTCCATTATATTTATAAAAATTGAATACTTTCAGCTGGAACTCCAAAAAGCTGCGTTCCTGCGTCGTCACGAGCGGGCAAAGCTGCTGCGTCGCGAGAAGGGCAAATGCGCGCTGCTGAGCGAGAATTCCACCGCCAGCAGATTCAAGCATCCCAACTTCCCGTGGCTGTCATATTTGGTCTACACCAGGAAGACATAGAAACATGCAAAGGTGGCCAAATCTACTCGTAAAGGAACTATGCAATATTCAGTATTTTCTTTGCAATTAACGAATCTCGATGAGATCATTTAGTTTGAAAGAACTTCTTTTGTGACAAAAATGAAATAGATGCTTTAAATTCTTATAATTTCTATAGAGCAAGTAAAATCGGATAAGAACCGAACAAAATTCTGAATTTGTATAGCCCTAACATTTTTTGGGCGTCAGGCATTTTTACCTACAAATAGGATAAGATTTCTTCCCTGCACTTATTTCATACTTATCAGTGATCGTTGGTAATATTTGATCGATTTATTCTTATTTTTGTGCAGGCACATCAGGTATGTTGTTTCGAAGTTGATCTTTTTATTATGATTGGGAAACTTCTTTGATCTTATTTTATTGGTATAAACTTTTGAGACCCCTTATAGTTCCCATCCTCTTTCGGAAAATAGCATGGGAAAAGAAACAAGGGTGGAAACTGCAGTGGGCCAAGTTTGAAAGTGCTGAAATAATGAAAATTTTCGGCCTTAGTCATTTTTTTCGATAACACCGTTTCATCACTTTTAATTGATCTATTTACTCTTCATCAATGCCAAATTTTAACTTATCACAAATGGAAATCGAGTTAAAAGTGAACTTTCCGTTTTTTTTTCAAATTAGAATATATTGCAATGTATCATCGTTTTTATTTGAAAATTTTTGGAAAATTATAAATAACCTATGTTAAACCATAGGATCTTAAAAATGCCGGAATGTTTTTAATTTGCCAAAAATTCATCCTTACGAACATTTAGTACTGTTGTCAGTATGTCAATAATTCCATTTTATCGTTTTTTTTTATTTTTCTCGCCAAAATCTGAAATTTTTAAGAATAAAATCTGTGAAACTGAAAATGAGAAAATACTAATTTGAAGTTTGGTGCCTAACATTCGATATCGTGATTTGTGAATTGTTTATTTTCTGTTCATTTCAGATTCAAGTACGATCTTACGAATATATTAGCTTTGTTCGGATCTTTGATAGTGCTTTTCTTGCTTTCTCATGATTTTTCATGGAGATCGACTCTTCTATTTGAGTTTTTAGATCGTGAGAAAATGACTTCGAAGATTTGAGCAAGGTCTGATAATTCGTATATCTAAAAATCTTTGAGGAAAATCAGATATGGCGTTTTAAAATTTTTGACGCATTTATGGAGATTTCAAAGTTTAAAATATCATTCAAAATGTCCTGCAATGGTAACCAGAAGTTTATGAAGTTGACTTCATTTATTCGTAATTTCCTCTAAGCCCAGGATTACTCATTTTTCAGATCATTAAACAGAACGGCCGGAACGTCAACTGGCAAGTGACCATCGCTCCGGGCATTCGAGAGCGCGCCCAACCTGCCTGTGAGCGGACTTATTCACAGTTGGCCTAGTGCCGTATTCGAGCCGGTTTTGCGCCTGGTCGCCACAAGCAAAGGGACAACACAGGTGCGTCGATTGTTTGCTCGATTTCTTTGCAAACTCTCAAAATAACATAATCTCTCGTTAATCTCATTCTCTGTGAAAGTCTGCTTCTCTAAAGCTCAACGAAACTTGGTCTCTCTATTTTAATTTTTCTTTCTGAATCTCTAATCGGTTCTTTTCTCTAATTGTATTCTTTTCTTCTTTAATTCTCTCATTAATCCATTGTATTTTATAGCTAATTTTTCTTTCTCTAAGTCCTTCTTTTCCAAGTTTTTCTTGTTCACTGAACTATCCACAAACAAAGACCCGCCCTCATAATGCAAATTCGATCTGTAAATCGCGCGAGCATGATGTTAAATTTCGAGTTATTTTTATTTATTTCTCTGAACTATCTAACTTTTGAAATACTATTTCTTTGTTCAAATTTTTTCTTTTTATCTCCTCTAATTAGGAACTACCCTCTATCTCTCCATTTTCTTTTTCTATTTCCTCGTCTTATCAAAAATTTTACATCAATTTCCCATTAATGCCATTTACCCAGTAAAGAAAGCTAGAATCTAAAAGTTTCTGCAAAATTAAAAAAAGAAAACATCGACGACGGTCGATAATTTTGCGATTTTTTCTTCACATCGAACGATAACATCGAAAAACTTTGAAATTAGTTGACAGTTTCCGATTTTTGTCTTGACGTTGATGTAAAATGTCTGACTCAGAAATTACCCGAACCCGAAAATTCGAAAATTATTCGAGCCGGTTTTATTTTTTTGATTTTTATTCGATTTTTGAAAACCTTGAAATTTGAAAGGTGAAAAGGCAATTTGCAACTCGAACTTGAAATTTCAGAGCATAATTTATGATTTTGAGTGTGGGTTCACTTTGAATTAAGGAGCTTGAAAACAAGCACTCGAATATGTTTCAAGCGAGAATTATCAGGGAACTAGTTTCCCGCATAGTGTTCACGATCATACTTTTGCGAATTTGCCGTCGAATGCAGCGTCATTGAATGAGTAATCACGAACTATTGCTAATCTGCGCTATTTTATTATTGTCAGTGAAGATATAATTGACATGAATTTATGTTTTTGAATTTCTTTACTATCATTCTATTCATCTTTTCAGTCGATTTGTATAAACATACTAAAATTAATCAAATTCCGTTTCAGCTGTTTCATGACTAAATCTTATATGATCCAAACGTTTCTTTTTCGTTCAATCAACTGTGAAAGCATTATTATTTAACACTTCTGACACGAAAACTTCAAAATTCACGCTCCATCATCTATGTTTCAGCCATATTATTATGTTTTCAGTATGACCTATTTTCACTCCACTAACTTATCAGTTTTCCACACAATCAGAAACCTTCAAAATTCACGCTTTCTTGCATTCTGCATTCGCAAATGACGTGGTTTTGTGAAATGTTTAGTAATGTACGAAGACCGGTAGCCGGTCAGTTTGGAAGTAATCAAAGGGAGAGGAGAACCAGTGTTTTCGATGTTCGCTTTGCAGTTTTTCTCATTTTAACTAGATGGTATTACCTTTACTCTATTACTCTTTATTTTCTTTTTAACTCTTTTATTTCACTATTTTCTTCTCGCTTTTTATTACTCTCTGCTTCTTTCGCTCCTTAATTTTCTTACACTTTCTTTTACTTTTTCTCTTCAATTCTAGCTTTCTTTTTCATTTTTCTTTAATTCTCTTTTCCCTCCTCTCTACAAAGCCACTTTGCGTCTCCCTTTCACTCCTACAATCATCTACAGGCTTGTTTCTATATTCTCTCATCTCTCGTACCATCATTCATTCATACAATCGCATTTCATGCCAATGGCATTTTCTATCTCTCTAATCTATGCTATTTTCCCTTTCCATGATATTTTTCCTGCCTTTCTCTACTTCGTGCTATTTATCTGACTTTATTTTCACTAAATTTTCATACTACTTCTACCACTCATGATATTTTTCAACTTTTCGACATCTAAAATTTGGATACTGATACATTATTTTTTCTCTAACCCTTTCAAGAGGGCAGTAACTGCCTTTTATACATGTTTTTATTCTTTTGGATTACTGAAAACTGAATGGTATCATGTTTTTGTACTTTTCTCTGCAAAAAATGAAAAAAATCTTGGTACAATTTTCCTGACTTTGGACTCTCCAAATTTGTACATTTTTAAAGCTTCGCCTCCTCTTTTTTATCTTTCCATTCACAAGTTTATCTTCGTTTCTTTTTTCTCTTGTATAATTCCTCTTTCTCTCGTTTTCCGCACTATTTTTCCAAAGACACTTTCGATGGCTATCAATGCTTGCAGCAAACCTATTATGAAAGTGAGAATTCACTTTTCACCTCTTCCAGTTTCAATTTTATTTTTCGGAATTTTAATCCTCAAACAAAGACATTCTTTTCGTGCCTTTTTCATGACTCTCACTAATTCATAATCCTTATAAATCCATATGTTGCAAGGATTTCTGTAAGATTCTGCCAATATCTACAAACTGGACTTCATTAAATTTTATTTCACTTTTCTTCGAACTCAACTAATATGTTTAAAAAATTCTATAACTCGATATCATTCTCAAAATTCATTCATTTTTCGTCTGTCTTAAAAAATAGTTGAAACAATTGTAATTTTGGCAGATGCAATATTTTTCATTAGAAGAAGCTCAAGAATCCTAAAATTTGTTAGAATTTCGTTATTTCCTCTGCTAAAGTGATTTGTTTTTGCACTAAACACCTCTTCCGGAAGGAAATCACGCTATTTCTGCTCGTCTGCATACATTCTCTCATCATATATTGAAGCATAGAGAAATTCTGGCTGCAGACACCTTTACGATAGTAAAATACAGGTCTTGATTTTTGAACTGATTACTAGCCACTAACAAAGAGGGATCTCTTTTCATTTTGGTTTGAAAAGCATCATAAATCATTTTAAAATTCTTTATTCTCAGCGAATTTTGAAGATAAAACTATGAAACCTCGAATGTTCTATCATCAAAGTTAAAAGAGAACTACGAATTAGTCCTCCTTCTTCTGGCGGTCGCTTTGATATTGTGTGGACTCATCCTCTGGTTTGGATATAATGCGGTCATCTTGTCGAGCCAATCTTCATCCTAAAATTAGCTTATTTGATCAAATTATTCAAGGAATTAACAATAATCACCTCTTCGGGAAACCTATCGGGCAGGCTATCCCTGTGGTTGTTGATGATAGAATATCGTTCTTGATCCATAAACTCATCAGGAGCGATGGCGAGCTCGTAGAAGATGATCCCAATCGCCCAGTTATCGACTGCTTTGGTGCATGGTTCACCATCTTCCTGTTCCGGTGCCATGTAGAGGGGAGTTCCGTAGAATCTCGGGTAATATCTACCAGATTTTTGGTTATTCAATAACTTTGCTAATCCGAAGTCGGTTATTTTGAGCATATCTCTGTTCCCTTCGCGGTCCATTAAAATATTCGCAGGTTTCAAGTCGCGATGCACGATGCCGAATCGATGTAGCGCCTCAATTCCATTGGCAATTTGATAGATGTAGTCATAGATGACCGAACGGTTGAATCGACTTCCTATAAGCATACTCTAAATTGTTTTAAATTTGGTTCTTATCATTTTAACCCTCAGAGCTAAATTTAATCCAAGTGACGAAAAATCGAAAAATATAGTACCTGTTTCGCGTTTATCTTCAATCCGACTCGCCAAGTCCCCATTCGAGCAGTACTCCATGGCAATGTACAGGCAACCTGTAAATGGTGAAATGACAAAATTCATTCGTCTATTTGGTGAAATGCCGCAATTCTCTTTTCCACACTATCTCTGCCTACTCTCCCTCTGTAACAAGGCATTTCGCCATTCTGCAATTCATTGATTTTCGCAAAAAAAAAATTCCAAAATACCTCCTCTAATAAACGATTCGAAGTACTGAACGATGTGGTTGTTCCGAGATTGATCAGAAAACTGCTTCATGATCCGGGCCTCTTGCAAACACGATCCGATGTCCATATAGTCGGGATTGTTATTGATTTCGACTTTCTTGACAGCAATCTTCTCGGATCTCGAGAAATTGTTTGGTGGACGGAACTTGGTGAGATAGACAATACCAAATGCACCATTACCCAGTCGTCGTTCGATTTCGTACTTGCCCTTGGGACTCGCGAAAATGTCACCAGAATTCATGGTAGCACTGGAAATATTCTTTAATGTAGAGACTCGTCCAATTAACCTGCAACTTACCTGTTGAAGGGTTATTTAGTCTAACACTAAATAGATTTCATAGGGAAGGAGAATAATGAATAGTAAGAAATTAAGCGACTTCCAAAAAGCTGGTAAAGTGATGGAGTTTCGAAATTCGATTGTAATTATTGATCTGCGAGGTCGAATGCTGTAATATGTAGTCGGACTCCATGCTTTGGCATTTCAAAGCATTGCTAATCTTATGGCAATTGCTTACTTGCAAAATGGCAGTGAACGATAGAGGGAATTTCTTTATTTGATTTATGACCGTATCTATCAACACATCGGGAACCTCCCGCTTTCTTTTGCTCTCTCGTTTTCAATACTATTTCTTCCCGACGGAAGGCAGCGGGAGGTTTCCGATGCGATGGTGACGGATCTGACTACTTGATAGAACTGGCACCGTTTCATTTCATGACTCTTTCTGACAAATCAGTTAAAATTATACGATTTTAACATATCAGCTTTATTGAAACTTTATATACAATTTATGAAGACTCTTTGAGAAAAATATTCACAGAGATAAAAATGCAGTTTGTTATTCTTAGAAAGGCTTCCCGCGAGCTTCTCCGTAAACCTGACCCGAAGTCATGCGATTATCCGGATTTTTAGTTACCATCTTGTTCAGCCATTTGTTGTCCTAAACTTATCCAATCATATCAGTCGTCTATGTCTAAATATAACTTACCGCTTCTGAAAATCTTCTTGGCAAGCTGAGTAGATCCCCTTTGTCGACCTTCGTGCGAATATCCAAAATGTCGTCGAACATATCTTTCGGTGCAATGCACATTTCGTCGAAGATGACTCCTATCGTCCAAATATCCTTTCTGAAGTATTTACCTTTTCTCAAGGTCAATGACTCATGCCAAATATTCATCGGATCACTTCCTATCATATGATAAAAGAGTTTTAAAAATATAGAAGAAAAAGTTAAATTATTTACAAGGGAAACAAGTTATTCATCTATTTCATATCAATAAGCACACACATTAGTTAATGTTTGAGCATATTTCAGACTTGGTGCTACTCTGTAAACGTTCATATTTTACTCTTCAATTATCAAATCATTCCACCAAGTATGGACACCATCATCCTTGGCTGTCAGTTTGACTTTCCTTCATTAGTCAGCCTGCGAATGCCTAGAGAGTAAGAGGGAACACCCTATTCGCACGCTGAAGGCTAGGTCTGGAAAACTGGCTGGAGTAGTTGATTTTGGTTTTTACCTTTTCAACCTATTGAACGGCCTCTCATTGGGTGTGTTGATGTGCAGGCCGGTTTCATTATTTGATGCCCTCCTGCTTCACGCTGCTTCTTCTTCATTTTCATCGAGTGGCGAGGTTTCATACTTTTGCCACTTTATTCGTGGAAATAATGTTGGTTTTGAGAGAACAAATTTTCAACACATTTCATCATTTTTCCTGAAAACTGTATATTCTGAAGAAAAATGCATAGTTCCCTTAGTTTCCTTTAATTTGTTCAAAAATCATTTTATTCGGTAAAAAGCGTATGAAGCTGAGAGAAACAACTTTGTTCATCGTTATTTTGTTTTAGAAACAATGTTTTCCGAAGAAACAGCATTTTTTATTAAAGCAAAAACACTTTCTTCGAAATGATGATATTTAATTTTTCAAAAAGACTCCCCCATGTTCTTTTTCATAATGTTTACCACCAAATTGCTATAGGTCTCACATTTTGGCGGCTTAGAACATTGATAATGACCTTCTGCGTTTATCTATTACTTCAAAATACTATTTCTTCTCTAATTAGCCTTCTCTTTCTCTATAACTCCTTATGGTATTTCTTTATCGTGTTTTTCTTCTACTCTCCTTTTCATGCGCTATTTCTCTTCTGATAATTTTTCCTTCTTTGTTTCTCTAAGTTATATGCTATTTCTTCTTATCATTTTTTCTTTTCCTCCTATTTTTCCATACTATTCCCTTTCTGAACAGAGCGTGCGCCTGACGATTCGATGCACGTGTTGACAGTTAACGCCAATCATGTAATCATTTTTTGTCTAACTTCTTTTCTTCTCTCTATGATTTTCGTACTTTCTCATTCTTCTGCTTTCTTACTTTCTCTTATTTTTTCTCATTTTTGTTATCACTCAGAACTTATTTCTTTCCCCTCTTGTTTTTCCCTATCTTTTCGTTTTTCTGCTTCTTTTCCATCTTGATTACTCGACTCTTCCCTCTCTAATGTTCTAGAACGATTTATCATTTCTCTCATCTAAACATCTAAACACATGACCGAAGCACCCCACTTGGATTTGACCGATTTCGAAGATTTCGATGATTTTCAAGACCTAATGCAGGATTATTCTGGTTCGCTTTGGGTCTCCTGCTGCAACTATTGCCTTCTAGAGAAACTTTTTCATCGGTTCGGATTTAGGTAAAATGACATAGAATTTTAGAGTATTTTGAGACATTGACGTTGGAAAATGTATTTTTTCCATACAATTTTTCTAGCAATCTGATTTGAGAGTGAATTCCGATATTTTCGAAAGATGCTTATTCATTTTTAAAATTCAATTAATTTTGGAGCTTCTGATGAAGTAAAAGTTTATCGATTTTTGACTCGAAACTTGTCATAAAAGTGAGCACTTATGTGGGGATAGATTTGACAAAAGTTGAATAGGTCATCCAGATAATGGTCAGGCAATTATCCATAGAGAAGGTGCAGTCTGGAAAGTAGCTCTCTTGAAAATGTAAGAAGACAAAAACTGTCTTTTCCACAGTCTTCCAAAGGCCGATCTTCACTAAACTTTCAGCCTCCCCTAGCTTCTGATTACTTTTCAGAAACTATATCTTGCGAAGATACTTTTACCAAGAGATTTTTTCTCATCTCTCCCTGAAACTTATCATCTCCAGAAACCCTTGAAAAATGCCTCTTCGCTACTACTACTGCTACTGCTAGAAAACGTGAAATTTGAGAGGAAAAAATGCGGCGAGTTGTGAGATTTGACAGAATTGCGGCTAATACGCGCTGGCTAGGACGAAAAATGAGAGCACTGCGGGAGGAAGACCAGGCTGGGGGGAGGAAATTCAAAGCATTACGGAGGAGACTCCAGACTAGGAGAAAATAGCGCTACGAGAGAAACTTCGGACCTAGAATAGAGAGCATCTTCAGGGCGGAATAGTATTTGGATAAGAAAAAACGTCGACAAGCGCTAGAGATCGAGGTTGTGTTAGAGGGAAAAAGATTAGAAAAAGAGCCTTCATTCTGTTTCTCTTCTCTCTCTTTTTATGTCCTTCTCTACTTCTCTCCACTCCTTTCTTCCTTTCTAACGCTCATTTTTTCACCACACACTTGTGCACTAGAAATCGATTCAGCTGGAGAGCACATCCGAACTTTTCTAATTTTATTTTTTCTCATTTTAGACAACGTGATTTTTCATAATTTCGTATAGAACTAGAATAATCTTTGTAAAATTGGCTCTTTTCTTACGATTTTGACGACAAATCAATGTATCTTTTATTTTTGACTTTTAAACAATTAAACAACGTGATCATTCATGATTACGGTTTAAAATTGGATTTATTTTCAGTATGGGTACGTGTCTCTGCAAAGAGAAGCGCGAGGAAAGACGGGTCCGACAACGCGAGCAGCAGGAGCAGAGAAGGGGGTAGAGCAATTAATTCTTAAAATTCTTTTATTTTATAAATTCACCCAGACAGCCATTGAACAGAGTATATCTGAATTTATATCTTTTTGAGCATTTTCCGAAACATATCAACTCCAAAATTGTAGTCCAAGTTGTGAGAAATTTTTCAGTTCCGAGAAAATTCGATAAATTACCTAGGAAATAACAAAAATAAATTTAAAATATGAAATGTTCGTGTGGCTAGATGGTAGTGATTCTCGTTTCAGCGAGCGGGGATCGCGAACGAGTGATCGAAGACAACGAGACCAACGACATCGACAATGGCGGAACGCGCTCAGCACAGGTAACGGAACAATGGACCTTCCTACAACATTGATTTTCACCAAGACTAGAGCGTTTATTTTTGGCAATGCTTCAAAGAAGATTCGAAAATTGAAAGGAACGTAAATGCCGATTATTATTGAAATTTCGAAACTTATCCGAATCACCAGAAATGAAACTGATTTGCTAGACTTAAAAAAATTTCTTTGTTCACATGGGCAGTTCGGCCTGTCATAAAATCATCAAAGTCACAATTTTGCAAATGCTATTTTAATTTTGCAGATTCGGATATCGAGCAGCAGGCATACGACGACCCGGTGAGCATCGAAATGGACATCAAGGATCTGATTCGACAGACCCTCAAAGTGATAAGGACACTCGTCAATAAGTAAGTGAGCAAGGACATTTACAACCGCTTTACTGATCAGATAGCGGAGGAAACACCTTTATAGAAAACGAAGAAAGTGATCAGTATGTTTGAATTGATCATTTTTCGAGAAAACATTCGAATGAAAAGATCATAATCTTTTCAATAAATGCGATAATTTGTCTCATACTTCAAGAAAAAATAGATATCAATTTGTTCATTTTTCAGCGAACAAGAGCCACCTCAATCCCTGCTCAAATTGAATCTAATCGCAGACAAAGAACGAGGTTGGCTGATGGTTGTGAAGGCGCTTATTGAAACGGTAATTTTTTTACTCTTTTTCAAATGTTAACTCAGAAAATCTTTTCTTTTTTGTAATATTTGTTTCTATTCCAGGTGCCCGATAACGACTCATTAGGGCCTGCTGTAATTACGCTATTTTTGGATGAGTGTCCTTTGCCGAGCAAGGTTTGAATTTTGTTTTTCTTTTCGTTTTGTGTTGAAAATTATTTCGAATTTCCAGGAAACAATCCACCGATTACTTTTCTCGATGGAATTCAGCGGTGATTTGGCGAAGAAAAAGAGTCCAGGTTGGGATTTGAATTTTTCAAGCTTATTAATTTAATTCGAAGTGAGAAATCGTATATTTTCTGTTCGTCTCTCGAAAATACGTACTATTCCGTTTCATACAGTTAGCCGCGGTTCGAAAACATTGCAAGCCTGTGTTATCAAAACTGCACCTTTTATTATCGTTTCGCTTCTGAAGCCTATATATCATACTAATTTGCAGGCTGGCACAAGAACGCGTGCATCGTGCTGGGTTCTCTGGCAGAGAAACTGGCGGGCAGCACTGCCGTGGCGATGTTCTCCCACGACGTCCAACAGTACCTTATTGCCTGTGTTGTCAATAATGCGGTAAAACTGTTATTTCTTTTTTAGAAAATTCATTTCTACATTATTTTGGTGCACCCACGTTTTAGACGTGTTGTCGTAAGAAATTTTAATGATTTTTTTAAAAATAAATAAAATTATCTAGACGATCTTCTAAAAAATTTTCGAAAGTAACTTGGGAAAATTAGTAAGCAGACTATCGAATCTGGCGAAAACTTGACCATTTAGCAACTTAATGAAACATATCATTTTGTTTTCAGCACATCGGTGGCTCGTATCAAATGATTCTGTTCGCTTTATTGGCGTTGGAGAAGTTCGCCCAGACCAGTGAAAATCAGCACATGATTTGTAGGACGTTCGAACAAATCGGGCAGCCGCTTCTGGTGGGTTTCAGCAAGCTCAAATATCTTCATTTCTACTTTATTTTGTTAATCCAACTGCTATCGAATTATGCCAAGTGCATTTTTCTCCAAAATCTATAGGGCCCAAATTTGTCATAATATCTATCTATGTGTATGTGCGCCATCAGTTTTCGTCTTTTTGCCCCAAGATTCGTTTATCAAAAATTTTCAGGAGCTCGAAACATGGCTGGAGGACAAAAGCCTGGAGTCGAATTGGCTCGCTCAACAGGTCGGATTCTGCGCGCAATGGTCCTTGGATAATATCTGTGAGTTTTTCTTGAGAAATTTTTAAATGTGAGATTTCAATCGATACATTAGCTTGCTTATAATAATTAGTACTGTTTCTAGCTGTTTGAAATGTATCCCGGTTCTTTGAAACACGATTTTCGTTTACTTTTGATAAAGTTGCTTTCCTTTGAGTTAAGGTTGAGCTGAACTCATCGTATTTCTTTTATAATTTACCTGAAACTCATCCAAAGCATTTTAGTAATTTTAACTTTCAGTTGTCTCCGAAAACCGCCAGTTCGCTTACGAAAATGCGGATGTATCGGGGATAAACGCTATGTTGAATCATGAGGATGTCAGCGAATATCTCAAAATTGGCCCGAATGGTTTGGAGGTAGAACTTTTGCCTTTATTTTTAGTAGAAATTTTAAAAACCTGGAAAATATCCATAAATTTGGACAATCATACCTTTTGCAAAAAATAATGCATTATACATTTGATTAGAATAAAATTTCAGGCCCGTTGCGATGTTTCCTCATTCGAGTCCGTGCGCTGTACATTCGAAGCCGTGGAGGGTGTTTGGTACTACGAAGCGACAGTTTTGACGCCCGGAGTTATGCAAATCGGTCTCGCAACGAAAAGGAGCAGGTTCCTGAATCATGTAAGTTGATATTTTTAAAGATTATTTTTCTCATCCCTAAATTATTCAACATTTTCAAAACAATAGCTTACTAACGCTCGTCATTTTAACTTTGTTATGACAGATTGTTGAAGCATAGAAAGTTTACTTTTACACATGACAAAACACACTGGATTGATTCAGCTTCCTGTTGACTTTTATATGAATTTTCTGAAACATACAGTTTCTGAATTAAAGTTGTCATTTTCAGGAAGGATACGGAATTGGAGACGACGATTGTTCAGTGGCCTATGACGGCTGCAGGCAGCTTGTCTGGTACAACGCGAACAGCACCAAACACGAACATCCTCCCTGGAAACAGGGTTTGAGAACTTTTCTAACTAAAAGCATACCATTCATTGAGGAGAAATCTATAACTCGGATTTTTCATCTTACTCTAGGATTTACTCGAGAGTTTTATGACGAAAACTTCTTTGAAGTAGCTAAATGACTATTTTAGGCGATGTGGTTGGCGTGCTTCTGAATATACCTGAAAAATACGTTCGTTTCTCGCTCAACGGCATCCCGCTCTATCAGAAGCACAAGGAATTCTTATGTAAGAAGATTTTGACCTTACTTTTTAGCAGCTTTTTGGAATGCTCATGCATTTGCTATTTTCTTCTTTGCCAATACTATATTTAGTCTGAAAAGTGAATTTTCCAAGAAGCACTTACATTGCTAAGAACGGTCAAATTCGAACAAACTTTCTCCGTATTTGCACTTCTAGTACAATTTAATCTTTATGAGATTTTCCTTTAAAAATGTTCCTTCAGTCCAATTGCCTGAGGGAGATGGTGTATTTGCCGCTGCCTCGTTCATGTCTTTCCAGCAGTGTCGGTTCAATTTCGGTGCCATGCCATTCAGATTCCCGCCCAAGAATATCGAATTCAGGTATTTTTAATATTTGTATCTTTATATTTTTGCCAAAGAGATGCCTAAATAGAGAACATTAGGGTTTCGAAACTTATCTGGTTTATTTTTGATATTTTGACTTGGATTTTATTATAAACCAAAAAATGTCTTGAAAATCATTATGAAGTGAAAATCTTGTTTATTTGATCTTTCTTTGAAACTAATTGATTAATTTTATATTTATTTTTATCGTTTTGTTTCTTAAACCGACCCAATTAATCAGCATCCCTATTTCAAACTTTTCATTTATAAAGCTTCCCTGAAACTTATCAATTCATTTTCAGATCCTTCAACGAAGGAGGCATTACTTTGACTGCGAGGCAAAGGACTATTTTACCTAGGTAAGAAAATCGTGAAACTGAAAGTAAACTGGCCTAAAATCGCTTCTTTCTTCCTCATTTTTGACCTCCCAGATTTCGGCATCAACGATAAAGATAGGAACGTAACCGTCGAAAAAGTAGCTATCTTTGACAAAAATAGCGCTGACAAGAGAATCTCTTCCACACACTATTACTCTCAAAGCGATTACTTTTTAGGTGGCTACGTGACTACTTGTAAAAGTTGTCTTGAAAGTACGAAGACTGAATTTCAGGCGACGACGATTAGAAATGTTGAAGAAGGAAACGATTCCTGAGGATTTCTGCACAATTTGCTTCAGCCAACCAGGCACCGTCACTCTGCTGCCCTGCCAACACAGGTAAATTGTTCTCTAATTAATTTAAAAATTTAGAAGGGAAACCCACTTTAAAATTATCTTATTCACGAATCGTCACTCTTTATGAAATTTTTGAAGTTTATTCAAAAAATTTTACTTGATCTATAGAGACATTTTTTCTCATTTCTAATTATGAACTTTCACTTTATGATATTGAGATCATAGAATTACGAATTTCTAAGTTGATATTTTCCTGTTTTCCTGAAACTTTATAAGTTTTCAGTGGTTTCTGTTTGATGTGCTGCTACCAAATGGACAATTGTCCTTTATGCCGAACAGCTATCACGGAACGACGGACTCCCGAAAGACATTCACAACCACCTGCTACTGTAACCCCGATCGGAAATGAACAGGTTGAGATTTTTATTTAAGCAAAAATTCAATTAATTAGCTTTCGAAATTTTTCCTATTTACGAATTTTTTGAAACTCAATCTAATCAGTTTAAATTTTGTTTATTCTGAATTTTTTGGAAGCAAGTTTATTTTCGATAAAATGGTAGGAAGAACATATTTTGATCAACATTTCAAGTACTCATTAACTTCTCGAAGCTTATCTCAAAAATTTCTGAAATATTTATCTTCAGCGCTCTTCAATCGACGGTGCCAGTTATGTTGCGTCGGATTCCCGCTCCAGTTCCACGGGTCCCTCAGGTCGACCCCTGCCCGTCTCCCAATTAGATCATCGACATTCATCGACCTTCGCCAAAATGCATACGCAGGTCTAAAATAGGCAAATCTGAAAATGTAACGAGATAATGGGGTAGTGACTTCGAAAATTATCATATGAAAAGAAGACTGGCCTATGTTCTAAATCGAGACGTTATTATTTCTCTATTTTCATAAATTTCCTAAAAAAATAGGATTTTCAATAAATGAAACACAAGAACGATAGTTTCTGTGTTTATGGATACGGTTAAATTTCGATTTTGAAAGTTTGGAAAAGGTCTTTTTTACTGAAACTTTTCCAAGTTCGATAAGTTTCTTGAAAAACTGACATTTCATCCGACAAGAATCATTTGATTCTATCAACTTCTATTTTTTATAAAAATTAAGAAAAAACCTTTAAGTTCGTTTGATGAGATTATTTCTTCCAAGTGATACTTATGAATTCGTTGTGAACCTTACTCATTTCAAGATCTTTTTAAAAATCGATATTTTGAAATGAGACTTAAGAAAATTGCAATATTGCGCAATATGGTTTGATAGGATTTTTCACCAGTCCCTAGGCATTTTTCTCGCATTTTATCGGGATTTTTACCTATTTTTACTCAAATTTGAAAACTCATTGATTTTCATTATTTTACATTGTCATTATCCAATGTCGTGATTTTTGACCTATCCATTTTTGACCGTGAAATCCTTTCTAGTTATATTTAGACAAAAATTCCGGGTTTTTGTATCTATCTTTCAACTCTTCGGAGTTTTTTCCTATCATTTTTGTCCTCATTTTATGAACTTTTTCGTTTTCTTTCATCAATTTTCTTTTCATAGATACCACTTTGACTTCAAGTTTTACCATTTTTACTATGTAAATCGATAGTCAACTAGCGTTAATTAGCTCAGGTAATTTCGATAATTAGTATAATTGATGTAAATAATTACGGCAAAAACGAGATTTTCGAAGTTCCCATTCTTTTCACTGTATTACATTTATTGCGTACTTTATTGAGTTTTAAAGGTATCATTTTTCCGAAAATCTTGCTTTAATTTTCTAAATTTCCAAGATCTAGTGCCTCTTTCAAAGCCGCTTCGGCTATGTATCAAAAAATTCGTCCCGTTTCTGTTCATTTCACCCTTTGCTACGTCATTGTCGTCATTTCGTTTGTAATTTTATTAAAAATCAATCCATCGAAAAAAAATTCATAAAAATTTTTAAATTTTATTCGAAATTATGTCTATATAATATAGTTATTCGCAAGATAATTGGTTTAATTACCATAATTACATGTGGAAGTTGCTTTAATTACCTAATTAACTGTTAATTAGGTGTTGTTTTCAGTAAGATGCCTCGCACATACGAGGAAGAGTGCGCTTTCATCAACCGACTTTCCGATGTCAAGTTCCAGATCAAAAAAGGGTTCGTCCCCAATATGAATGTGAGTTTGGAAGCATTTTATTCTCGAAAAAGCATAAAATACGAGACGAGTACAGATTTTCTCTATAATTTTGAAAAATAACTTGATCATGATTTCACAAAGGATGGTTTTTTTTCTAAATAATCCCCTTAAAGTTACTGAAAAATCGCAAATAAATCTTATAGAACTTTTGAAACATTTGAAAACTAGCTTTCCTTCCAGGTGGAAGGCCGTTTCTACGTCAACGAGGGACTCGAGAAGTTGATGTTCGATGAGTTGAAAATGGCTGTTGATGGAGGAGGTTGATCTGATAAATTTCTAAAATTCTAAAAATGAAATCGTTCATTTTTTCTTGTTTCAGTAAAAATATCTTTCTTCGTGAATTGTAATTTCGACATAGCTTTCGACTAGACGTCCATTTCCCAATTATTTGACCCCTTGTATTTGCAGACGGCTCTTTTTCTTATTCCTCCTCATTTCCGACATTCCTTATCTTCCCTATCCGTCTATAAAAATACAAAGGGTCCCATTTTCTAATTAATTCACTTTTTCATTTAGGCGTTGGTGGTTTCCTGCCCGCTGTTCGTCAGGTCGCTAACGTGGCTGCGTTGCCGGGAATTGTCGGTCATTCGGTGAGACATATTTCAAATCTTTGCATTTCTGAAAATTTCCTAACGATAAAATTGTGATACATTAGATAAGGTTTCTGACTATCTGACGATGATCATTTTTCGAAATTATAAATTTGCCTTTTTTTATTATTATTATTATTATTATTTTTAAAAATTTTATTCTTTTCAGATCGGTCTCCCTGATATCCACTCCGGCTACGGCTTCTCTATCGGAAACATCGCTGCGTTTGACGTCGCCAACAAGGACTCCGTTATTTCACCAGGTAACTCAAAAATTCCGGACTGCGTAATCTTTCTTCCCAATACACTTTTTTCGCTTTGGGAGGAATCATTACACTTCACTATTGGGGAGAAAAGATTGCGCAGCCAGAATTGAGGAAAAAAACCCCCAAAAGGTTAAAATCAGAATATAGATTTAACATTTCTTACGAAGGAACTTTGAAACTCACTTTTTACGAAAACTAAATTTTGCAAATTAAAAACAAAATAGTTTTGAAAGTTACAGACTCACCTGAAATCAGAATCACGATTGAAATTTACAATTTGTACGATTTTAGATCATTTTTTAAAAAGTTTATTTATTTTTAAAAAAATTAAGGAGGCGTCGGCTTCGACATCAATTGCGGCGTGCGTCTGATCCGAACGAATCTCTTCGAGAGTGATGTACAGCCCGTCAAGGTTCCAATTTTCAAAAATTTTGAATTTTCTATTTATGCTTCAAAAACTATTGGGTAATAGGTGATTAGAATGGAATTTATGTGCTTTAAGATTTTCATTTGTTAGTCAACTGATTTGATTTAGAGTATTTTGAGGGCTAAGAAATAAATAAGAATGTTCAGGAGCAGCTGGCCCAAGCCCTGTTCGATCACATCCCTGTAGGCGTCGGCTCGAAGGGCGCGATTCCGATGAATGCAAAGGACTTGATTGAGTGGGTTATTTTCAATTCGGAAAAATGGCCTTATTATTTAATGGCAACCGAGAAATGACGGGATGATATAAGTTATCTTTGCCACACACCATTCCTCCCTACTTTCCTTTCCTCGCCTATCCCTCACTCTAGTGCACGTCCTCACGTCATTTCAAGATTACCTTATTTGATTCTTATTCTTTTCCTTTTTCTAACAATGGTTGTTCAAAGTCTTTTGCAATATATAATTTTTGAAACGTATTGAAATTTGTTATTTTCTACTGTAACTTTGTGCAGATCAAATGAAAAGTAGTTTTTAGAAAGGGGTTGCATAACTTGTGCTGATCTTTGTTTCAAATGCTCTGTGAAACATGCCTAATCATTATTCTGCTTCTATCGATAATAATATGAAAAGAAAAGGACTACATAGTTGCCTCTTCCTTTCTTTCAAACAATTTCTGAAACTTATGAAATTACGGTTTTAAATAAGAATCTTTCAGATGTCTGGAAATGGGAATGGATTGGACGTTGCGCGAGGGCTATTCGTGGGTGGAAGACAAGGAGCATTGCGAGGAGTACGGCAGGATGCTGCAGGCAGATGCAAGCAAGGTCTCCACGAGGGCCAAGAAGAGAGGATTGCCACAGGTTAGAGAGGTTTTCTTAATAACGACGTTACCAGTCTTACCTTCTGAGAATAATGAGAGAAAACGAGAGACAGACAGTTCCCTTTTTCTCTGCTCACAGCTAAGGAAAATACAGGACGCTCCCAAAAGATAAGGCTTGTAAGGCCATGCATATTGAATTTTGTAATTCATATCTTGTGAATATTTTGAAACATACGAAATGAATTGGACAAATTATTCTACATTAGAGTGGCTCGATTAAAGTTGAAAGTAATTTAGTATAATATAAATTTGCGATTGAATTGTGAAATAATGACTGCTAAAACTTTATTGAAACATAAAATAGACGTTGAATAGCACAGTATTAAATTAGACTAGTGGATATTCGAATCAGTTTCATAAGTAAATTATAATTCAAGAAATAAAAGTCGGCTAATTTTATAAAAATTTATAAATAAAATAATAGTAAAATCACACACACACATGTGATAATTTTTTAATATTAAAATTTTGCAGCTTGGAACCTTGGGCGCGGGTAATCACTACGCGGAGGTGCAGGTGATCGACGAGATCTACGACAAACACGCCGCCTCCAAAATGGGCATCGATGAGCTGGGTGGGGCTATTCTTTTTTTTTTTTATATTGCATCGATGAACGAATAGTAGCTAGTTTCGTTGAGCTATTGTAAGGCTTTCTGAAACATCTTAAGAAAATCTTTGACCTTCTTATCTGTTAATTAGAAGTTTGTAGTATTCATGCATGAATCAGAGATCGAAGCACTATTTGAATTTAATAGTGACAGAATATCAAATTCCTTTGATACATATCAAAACCGTTCTATAGAAAAATCGACTTTATTTATAAACTTGAAGCTAAAGTGATACTACTATTCGTTCTTTTAAGAGAAAATTTCATATTCTAACTCGTTGAAGCATACGAAGTGACTAATTTGTATAATTTGCATTTTGAGGCCAAGTTGTTGTGATGTTGCACTGCGGAAGTCGCGGACTGGGCCACCAAGTGGCAACGGATTCCCTTGTCGAGATGGAGAAGGCTATGGCCAGGGACGGCATTGTTGTCAACGACAAACAGCTCGCTTGTGCTAGGATCAATTCTAGAGAGGGTAAGGAGATTTCATCGTAGATATCTCAAATTCAAGCTATCAATAATTCTTGAAAATTTTGAGATAGAAATTCAAGATAAACTATTTGAGGCCAGGATTACTTGTCGGGAATGGCGGCCGCAGCGAATTTCGCGTGGGTCAATCGTTCGTGCATGACGTTCTGCGTGCGACAGGCCTTCTCGCGGGTCTTCGACATGTCCCCGGACGATTTAGATATGCAGGTATTTTCTACAAATGTTTCAACGAAAATATTATCTTTTTCTCGAATATATTTCTTACTATTCCATAAATGGTGGGAATTTTCGATTGGACAAAATAATTGCATTTATTTTTCCCCCCCTGATGTTTCTTTTTATTTTTATTTGTACTTTGTTTGCAGATGATCTATGACGTCTCGCACAACGTCGCCAAAATGGAGGAGCACCTGATCAACGGCAGACCCCGACTCCTTTGTGTACATAGAAAAGGTAGGGATTTTTTTTTTTTAATTTAGAGAAAATAGGTTTCAAACAAATGATATAAAAATGTATTGTTGAATGTGTGTTAATCGAATGTTTTTTTCTTCAACAAAACGTCTATTAAAAACTAATCTTGAAGTTTTTTTTTCCCCCAAATAGGTGGCATCACAATGATGCGGTTATAGTCTTTAGCTTTGAAAAACTCATATTCCAAACAGAAATAAACGCTGAAAGAGAAATTTCTATCGAATTTACAATTATATATTATATATATATAATTTATTTAAAAAAAAAAAACTGATGAATAGTTTTGATTCAGGTGCGACCCGCGCCTTCCCCGCACACCATCCGCTGATTCCTCTGGACTATCAGCTCACCGGCCAGCCCGTCCTCATCGGAGGCAGCATGGGCACGTGCAGCTATGTTCTGACTGGCACGGAAAGGGGAATGGTCGAGACTTTCGGGACCACCTGCCATGGGGCTGTAAGGCATTATTACTATTTGTTTTCAAAATTTTTATCTGATAAGTCGTAATGTTTTATCAATCAAATACTGAATCTAGAATTTTAACAGAGTTTTTGAAATGATTTTTTTAAAACCTATTAAAGAAAGCCAAATGAGAATTAGCTTTACGAGCATTCGATGTACTTATTATTGGAAGGTATCATCTCATAGTCAGTACGCTAATACTTTTAAGGGTTTTAAAGATAAAATCGTTGTACGAGTTTTCTGAAATCGATGTTTTTTTTTCATAAATTAGACATTTTCAGGGTCGCGCTTTGTCCCGAGCGAAGTCGCGTCGAACGATCACGTGGGACTCTGTGATGGAGAATCTTAACCAGAAGAACATCTCCATCCGAATCGCCTCGCCCAAACTCGTCATGGAGGAGGCACCCGGTAAGTTTTGCTCTTATTTTTACTTTTTTATCCCGTTGGACACAAAATTACCATTTATTCGTAATTTAACACTTTTTGAAATCAAGCAAGATAATTTGATTTTATTCCCGATAAGTTACTACACTATCAATTCTCCATATTTCAAAGGTCTTTGAAGCATAGACGGCTACTTTGAATTTTTCTTTGATTCTACTCCGTCCAACCAGCCCTTTGAGTTGTCCGGCGTCATTTTTTCAGAAAAAAAACTGTTGTATTATTTTAAAAAATATTCTTTTATTGAAGAACTCTTTTAAATATTTTCAAGAAGTTTTATGCAAAGTTATAAGAATCGATTTTTGAGTCAATTTTTAGAGGGTTTTACCGAACAAAGCAAAGAGTGGGCAAAGAACTGTGCCCAGATATTGAACTATAGAAATAGTTTCAACTGTATGAAACTTCTGAAACATAATTTTATATAGAAGATAAAACTTCTAAAATTATCGATATTTTGAATTTAAGAATCGTACAAGAACGTGACGGACGTAGTGGACACGTGCGATGCGGGAGGTATTTCCAGGAAGACCGTCAAACTCCGCCCCATCGCCGTTATCAAGGGGTGAATCGAATTTAGAAAAATCGAAGTAAGTCATTCTTTCTATAAAAATCACATTATGATCATTTGAACTTTAAAAATACTTATTAAAGATCATATTTTGCAAATCCCATGATAAGAAACGGTAATTATGGATAAGACTAATTTTTACAGAAATGTATCCGGTAAAAATCGAAATTGAAAAATTCGGGCATAAAATCGGGCGGTTGGATTTGTTTGAACTCTACTAGACAGAAGACTATTTTATCTTGTTGAAAAATTGAAGTTTTGTTGTCATTTTTAAGCGAGTCGTCGGGTCGATTTTAATAATTTTATTTGAGAAAAATCATTTTAGACTCCTTGTTGAAATTATCACAAGTTATCGAAAATTGTTTTGAAATTTGAATAAACCATAAACTAAATTAAGCATGCAAAACGTTTTCTTTTAACTTAGTTGTAGTGTAGTAGCTCAGACGCTTGACATTTTTGAATCACGCTTTATTTTCACTGGCACTAAAAGTTACAAAAATTAAATAAAATAAGAAAAAATTAACCCAAATACAAAAGTAACTATTGCATTAAATTTATGCTTAAAAGAAGAAAAAAATTTAAATAATACAAAAACGCGTGATCAAATTATAGAGACTTGTAGACAAAAAAGACCATCTCGTATGAAAAAGTTGGAAGTTTTGAAAACTTTCAAACAATTTGTTGAAATTTTTCGAGATGGACAAAAAATTCTACAATCTTCGGATTATGAGACACTTTGAGGCGATTTTGTTGCGCGATGATGGTATAATTCAAATTTCGATCTTATGAATTTCTTTCTCGGGAAAATTTGATCTTGAAAATTTCTAAACTTAAAAATCTTCGAAATCGAATTTTCGAATATTATGATGGTATAATTCTAGCGCAAGATATGGAATTTGGCGCTAAATGATGGTGTTTTTGGGGTTCAAGAGAAATCTTACAAAAATAATAAGAGAAGGATACTCTTGAAAATTATTGTTAGAAAAATAAATCATTTAAGTTTGATGAAGAAAAATGAAAAACTCGAAAATTTGAACTTGAAAAATAAAGTCGAAAAATTGCTTCAAGTTTTAAGAATACAAACTAGAGGATGGCAAAAATATTAGATGAAAGTTAAATTTAATTTTAAGAGTCGAGAAACAAGGAAATAAAAATTAGAAAAAAACTCGCAAATTTTCCCGGGCGGCAATTTTCAGCAGCAGCAAAAATAATAAGAAAAATACGATAAAGCGTGACTTCGATAAGAGAAATTTAAAGAATAATGCATTGGGGGTTTAGCGATTTGACGGTAAATTTTGGACAATTCACCAACGGATCTCGAAGGTTATGAGAGGATTTGAGAAAAAGAAAATTGTACCTTTCCTGTAATTCTAGCCTTATTGGTTTGAGGGAAATGAGAAGAACCATGATAAGTAAAGGTAAAACGTATGCCCTATTGCAAAAGTATTGCAATAACTACCGTAATCTTACTTTTCTTGAAATCTAAGATAGTGAAAATAAGATTACCGTAAAACTCTAACTCTAACAATGAACCGTATTCTCAATTAAGAACGAGAAAATTGAAAATTTTGAACAATTTCGCAGAAAAAAATAAAATAAATCGACAAAATCATCCAAATTTTCAACAGAAATAACGAGAAACGGTCAACAACTTTGTACAAATAAAATGTGTACAACACCAAAATCGATAATTCTCCAAAATTAACCGAAAATAGTTTTAAAATTCACAAAATTATGAGATATCGGCTCGAATTTCGGAGAATTGCAGTAATACATCAGAATTCATCGATGATTATATACAGTATCGGAGCAGAGAGCTGTGTGGGGCGGGAGGCTATAAGCGAGCTACCATGAAATGGCACAACTTGGCACAGCAAAAGGGCAACGCACCATTGATACTATCCTAAGCTATTACCATTTTATCACCAACTGCGCCGAAGTATGGTAGCGCGTTGTGAGAATCATGAAGAAAGGATACAGAAATTCTTTGACATCAAATTATACGTAAAAATGGGTGAATGAAAACGGAGAAAATCACAAACGAATTACCAAAAATGAAATGCACAAGATATTCGATAAAATTTAAGAAAATTTCAACGAAGTTAGTGCGCTCTATGCTGACTCAAAATTGAGACCCTTATAGGAAAAAGAAGTTATTAGAGAATGTATGTCGTAGTGATAAAAATAGGGCTTGTAAAATATCCTTGGAGTAAATTCGTTGGCTAGGAAATTTCGTAAGTCAATCTTACAAGCCGGTAAAATTGTCTTTGCGATCTCAAATCTGCACAAATACACCCGAGTAATGGTATGCTTCACAGGTGAGACAGAGACAAAACATGACGAATATCGTCGATTTCGTGAAAATCCAACACAAAATGGATGAAGATCAAGTTGAAATGCTATGTCACAAGGTTTTCGCGTCGAAATTCCATGCGCCGATTGCAATTCGATTTTGACCCCGTCCACTATCGACTGGATTTTCGCGAATCGACGACAGATCAACAATGACATTAGATGATTGTACCCAGAAAATGGTCGGACCGCGCGATTTGATAAGAACTTCATGATTTGTGAAAATGAAAAGAAATGAAATCGCTATCAATTAACGCAGACCGAACCACCCATAGAGGCAAACTAGTCGATTCTTAAGGATCTTAGAAGTTTGAAAATAAATGACAAAAATAATAAGAAAAATATATGAAAAGTGGCTCGGCTATAATACATTCACTCCATTATCTCTTATTTGCCTGAAAAGGCGGGGAAACGAAAAAATAAACTTGGAAGGAATATTGAGATCTCAAAATTTTTCCAAGTTTTGAAAAAAAATTTACATGAAATCAAAGAGGTATTCGAAATGTATCAGCTTACACTAGATGCAAGTGGTAGAAAAGCGCGCGTAAAAATTGAACGAATTAATTTAAAAACACTTGGAAAATGGGTAAGTTCACCCGAAAATCGCAAAATGAGACGAAACCATGGAATTCAGAGTGAATATAGCAGTTGATTTTGGAATTGCTGATATATATTTGGTTGATTTCTTCTTTGAAAAAACTCAGATCAATGAAAAAGAAATCAACGAAACTTGAGAAATGAAGAATTTGTATTCAAAGATACACGATTTGTCGGACCAGTTGTTAGGGATAGAATAGAGATAATTTGAGACAGAAAACGATTTTCGGAAATCAACTAGTTAGCTTCAAAAATAGCTCTGATTTCTGAAAACGATAAATAAACATGGTAATACGTGAAGTGACTCGAGTGATATAAATCTGCTGGAAGAAAAACGGATATAGGAAATTCAGATTTGTAAAAATCATAATTATCGAACCATTCAAAATCAGTTCGATTTTTACAAGTCTTGTAATAAGTGCTTCAGACTATCCCTAGTTGGTTAGATCCATAAACTATCGCTCATCTAGGATATACGAACTCAGTTATCCTGGAGGATTTTTGAGATTTTAGAAGGGAAAGTTCTTCAAGCAGAACAATTGACATTTCAAAAATCCCGTCGGAAAATTCTACGCCTGATTTCGATTCCTTGAATTATTGGCATCATGAAATTTGAGTAATGGCTGAATATGGGAATCAGCCTTGTGGTATGATGGAGTTCTTCTCGGATCATCGAAAGTCGAAAACAAAATTCTTCTCCATCGGCAAAAATGTGCTTGCAGAAACTCGACGACTATGTACATTTAGAGACATGTCGTGAAAGAAGTACAAAAAATATTACGATATCAAAATAAGGCCTTAGAAAATGGTCTCCTTCGAAGAAATAAACTCAGTTTTGACAGAAGAAAAGAGATCAATCTTGGAATTTTCAGATTTTAGACTGATCACGTTTCAATCGAACTTGAACGTCCGTTTATATTCTTGTAAGAATAAAGGAGATTCACTCGCTTAACGCGCTTATAGAAAAGATTAGGAGAAGCACCTGGAAATGCCATTTCCAAGAAAAATAAACTATTACCGAATCTTCAGACCAAAATGAAACTTTGCAATACTACAGGTTTCTGAGCGAGGCTTACTTCTCTTTCAAAAGGCGGGAAGCAAGTTATCGAACGATTTCTTGTTACTTCCTTTGAAAAGGAGAAGACTTCTCCCAGAAAGCTCTGCAGCATTGTAAATTTCATCCTCTTGAAGACAAAGTCACTAGGGCATTTTCAGGTGCTCTTTTGAAAAGAGGATAATTTACTTAGTATGTAAACTGTATTTAAAGAGCTGAAGTAGGTTGTTACGAACTGGCCACGGCAGCGATGAGCTGAAGCGGATTGACACGAAGCCCGGCGGTCGGATGGTGCAGTTCGGGAACGGACGATAGAACGGGAACAGGCGCAGAGGACGAGATTCGACGGTTGGTGGAAGACGATGGGGTGTCCGAATCAGAGCCGGACGAATTCGACGATCCCGTTACCTAGAGAGGAAGAGGATTTAGTATTTTTAGAGGTTGATCAGGATTATTCTTTGGAGTTTTATCCGACCGATCAGAAAAGTCGGAATGCCATAGTTGGCAGTAGTTACAGAAGTTTAATTGGAAGATTAGGTAGTCTTTGAAATTGAAAACTCGAACTCGATTGAAATTCCCAACCTCTTCAATCCACTGCGTGGGCGGGAGAGGGATGTGACGAGCCGAGGGCGAATCACTGAATCCCGATCCGGCATAGCAGACGGGCGGAGAGGCACGCGTCGAGGGCTGCTGAGTCTTCTTCACGAACCGACGGTTCGGAGTCTGGGTCTGAGAATGTGAATATGTTTAGTCAATAAATACGACATTTACTAGAGATAAAGATAATCCGCTGAAAGACTTTCGCAAGAAGTGAGTTTGGATGTTGTTCTAACTATATGGACTAATGTTCAAGTTTTGTTCTCACTTTTGTATCTGGGGATAATGTAAAATCGGTCAATATACAATTTCGAGATAAGATTTTTCAAGCATTATTCGTAAAAATAAGTAAAGCGAATGTTGTTCCGATGATGTTTTCTTGTTCAAGGTGCCTACCTTCTTGGGTTTTCCCTGCGGTGTAGTGGGTGCGTTGCTGTTGGTCTGCTGCTGCACCTGATAACTCGACGTGGGCGATGTCATTGTCATGTTCGAGTTGTAGAAATATACGAACTGCTTCGACTGTTTCTTTTCCATCTCTTTCTGAAACAACTTTCATAAAAAAAGACTTGGTGATTGACTAATTTTAGGCTTAGTTGAGAAGAGAATAGTCGTTGAAATTTATGGTTTGAAAATTCAGACGACTTTTACAGGTATTAAACCTAAGCTTATGATAGGAATACCTAATTAGACACTATGTAGAGGCCATGTGCGTGGTAATCAAATATTCACGAGGTATTTATCATTTATCAGGCGTTTTTTGCGTCCGGTTGAAAGAAGAAAAAACTATTGCTGATCGCGCATAATGCATATGATAGGGCCAAGTTAAAGCTATTATCTAGATGTTTTTTTTCGAATAAAAAGGCTTTCAAGCGTTTTCAGTATCAAGTTTTGATGAAAGGTTCTTGATAAGAACCTGCTTACTTAGAATTGTAATTGTTTGTGAAACCGAACTTTCTTGGGAATTTTAATGGGTAGTTTGATAAGACTACACATGGGAAATTCCTTACAGTATTTTTAATAGAAAACTTCTATTTAGTTTGTAAAAGCCGCCATTGTTCAGAAGAAAGGTTGTGAATTTTACAAACGAATTGTAGCTTCTTACCAAATGGCTGGAATCAGTTGTTGTGGTTAGATAGGCGTTCGCTGTCAATCAGTCCGGATGTTACACCGTCACTTCTCGGAAACGTTCCGCGGATCTTACCGTACGCTAACTTGACACGCTTAGGCAAAGCTGCCTGGAGGAACTTGAAATCTGTGGATAGAATCAAATTTAGAAATTTGACGAAATGAATTAAAAACAAATAGAAATGACGATCAAGGTGATATAAGATTCCGTATGATTATTTAGGACTAGAATACTGAAAGATGAAATTCTATTTAAAAAGGTGAAAGATAATTTAATTAAATTATGAAAAGTTAGGAACTTTCGAATTTACTAATGAAGCAATACGTTGAAATATTCACAAGGCGCAAGTAAGATGCAGTTAGAATACTGTAGTATCGACTTACTAAAGGCGATACATGGAAAAGAATGATAACTCAATAGAAAGTAGACGTGTACAAAAGCTCGCAGAAGGTAAAAAAGGACTTTCGTATGGAGTGAAAAATGAAACTTGTCGAAACTGATAGTGGTTTCTCAACAAAAGATTGTGTAAAGTGTTATGAAAGTGGTCATGCAAAATTACGCCTTATTTTCGCAAAATACACTAATCTTGGAAAATTCTAGGCGCTCTGCCAAAATGTTGACACTATGCGTGCCTCTTTAAAATATATGACTTATCAAAATTGCAGGAAAATAAAAATTCATCGGCAATAACTAATCACGAGACCTGAATGGGCCATGAGGAGGACGCGCGGGCTGCCTTGGCCGCGACGCAACCCTCACGCGACGCGGTCGCCCAGAATCGATGACAGAGTCCGAGAGTCAGTATCGCTATCCTTCAACATTGGGCAGAGAAACAAGAGAAAAGAATGACGAAATCGCAAGACAGACACACAGAGGAACGAAAACAAGAATAAAGAGGGGAGGGGGTCTGCTGCAAGAAGAGAAAATGCGAAACGATCGAAGGCAAATTGTGGAGTGAGAAGAGAGGACAGAAATATTTACATTTTGGAGAGAATTTGTTCGCAAGTTTCACGGGGAAATTTCGAGCTTTTGGAATGGTACTAAAATAGACAAATTTGTTATGCGATAGTTCTTTGAAGAATTATTGAATTTGAACATTTTGAGCAGTTATTTTTAGGTTTAGGTGAATATTATTTATGGAAACTAGAAAATTTCTGCACGATTTGGAAGTATAAATTTAAATGGAGTAAGATATATTTTTTAATTCGGCTCTCACTGACTCAGAAACCAATATGTATTGAAACTATGAAACGCATTAGAAAGAATTTTAAGCGTAGGCCATAACTTTTGGAAGAAAATAATTCAATTCTACAATAGGATAATCATTTTATAATCAACTCCAGGTCTAGGGAGTACTTTCTTCAGACGAAAACAAATTACAGGGGATAGGTCGTACGAGAGAATTCATAGTTATGACACTAGATCGCACTAGTGAAAAGTTTTACTAGTTATAGGCTGGAGATTGAAATTTTTTAGAAAAAATTATTGGGGGTAGGTCGTAGAGCTGTTTTACGATCGCTCACCCTAGGCCTGACCAACTCATACTTGAAAATCAAATGAAGTCTATTTTTATGAAAATAAAGGCTGAAAACATTTTTATCTCGCAAAGTAGACCCCAAATGTGAGAGGGCTAATCAAGTCTAGTCCATCTTTAGCACTGCAAGTGTGAAATATCACTCCTATTAGTCGGTATCCTTTTTCAGCAAGTGGGCATGGGATATATCGCGGCTTATCCGAAGATTCGATCGAATAAAAACATCCTAACCTGTCTTCCTACCCTGTTCTTCAACGTATGACGATTGAGTTGCAAAGAAAAATAATTCAGCGTTATTAAATCTTGCGTTTGATACCTTGCTAAAATTTTATAATGCTCACAATATTAAAGCAAACTCTAAATATCTAACATTTTTAGAAGGTCTGGGAGATTAAAAACGAAGGGATAAATTTGATACTTTAGGACATCAAATTTAAACCAAAGAAATATTTTAATACAACTAAAACAAACGAGAAATTTCACACCAAAAAAGGAATTACATTACTTTCACATATTTCACCGACAGTTTTTAGATTCAGATTTCTGTTTACAATTTTTATTTTTTCACGACAAATTGAATGTAGGAAATCACAAGTTTGTCTCTGGTTTTGACTCGTGAAAATGGAAAATTAATTGGGCTCGAAAAAGGGCGAAAAACTCGTGAGATAAAACACCCGCAATTTGGTCATGTGAAGAATTAAAACTGAAAATCTCTGGCCTCATGATAAGGATAGAAAATAAAACCGACTGGAATAAGTCGTAGACTAAATATCATGTGGTAAATTTGAATTAAAATCGAAACTCAGATGAAAATACAATAAAATAATAAAATGATAAGAATAGGTTATATTTGAAGTTAGAATTATCTTGTTTTCGAATATCCCTGATAAAATCAGCACCGTTTCCAATAGAAACCCATTTTAGACGTAATCTGTTTTTCTCACAATTGAGCTTGAGATTTGTAGAACGAAGACTAATTTAGAACGGATTTCACATTTGCAAAATTGTTCGAAAGAAAAATAATCTTTTCAAAATGGATCTGCGATATAATAAGAAAACCTAATCCCTTCACGCAAGTTGTTATTTAAGTTTCACCGTATTTAGCATTTTGGAAAGCTAAAAAGAACTAAAATTGTACTTAAAAAGCGGATAATTTTTAGCAGGATCTTTGCAGAAAAGAAGACCAAACTTTCTAAAAACTCCGAGAAATGAAGAATATAACTTCGCTAAGGGAAAAAGATAAACTTAAAAAATCTTAAATTAAAAGGAAATTATCAGTCCGGATATTCGAATCCTTTTCCGATGATGATCTGTATGACGTCATCATTCTCATCTATCGTATACCAGATTTTGGTTGCGTTTCGTTCCGCTCTCACTGCTTTGCACGTGTAGATCAACGCTGCTGTATCCGGTTCGTCTTCTAGCAGATTTCCAATCGAAATTTCGGCGGGAAGCGTTTGGCAGGGATCCTAAAAATTTGAGTTTTTCATAAAATAAAAAAATTATAAAGGAAAGAAGAGAAGAAAAACTTACCAAATCATCACCCAACTGCCCGTCCTTGTTCCAACCGAAGCCATATAATTTGCGATCTTCTAAAATGGAGTAATTTAAAGCAGTAATTAGCTATTTAGAATGGATAATTAAAATGAATCAGCATAGCTATTTCTCATACCAGTCAAAGCGAGCGAGTGCCAGGCGCCACAGCAAATGTCGGCGACTTTCTCGCAGAACGGGTTCACTTCGATCAAGCGAGTTTTTCGAGCCAATTCTCCAATTCCCATCTCGCCGTGCCTGAAAATATTCTAATTATTACAAAGCCATACGTTTTAAAATTTTGGATTCTTAATGAAGCAAATTTAACTGAAATGGAAGATTGACTAAAAAGTACTGAAATTTTCTAATGTTGTTATAAAATAAAATCTCACAATCCAGTTCCAGTGGTGAATAGTTTCCCCTCGTTTGTCAGAGCCAAAATGTGATCATAGCCTCCGGTCATCTGAAAATTTTAAACTTCAAATAGAAAAAAAAACAAGAACTGGAATTAAAAATACCTTGACGATTTTTCCGCTCTTCGGAATGCCTTCAATTGACGTTATCGTAAGAGACTCAGAAGAGGGTGTAATTCTGAAATTCGTTTATTTCCCATTTTCGCAAAAAAAAAAAACTCCTAACTTCCACAATTTGCGTCGATCATTCGAGAAGATATAGAAGGCGTTGAGCGTCGTGCAGAGAACATACGAGGGCACGGCATCCTGACTAGAATTTGATGCACTTAAATATTTTATAGAGGGTATGAGAAAAAAATTACTTGAGAAGAAAATTTCATACCCTGGCATATCACTGTCTTCTTCATCAAAATCCGATTCGGCATTCTTCAGCTGCTCAATTTGAGCCGAAATTTCGAAACGATGCGACGAAAATTGAAACGAGTCGTCGAAAATCGGAAACTTAGCGGAGAAGCTTTCTTCCTAAATTAAATATTTCTTCTTAAATTCATTTTGACATGCTTCGAATGGAAGACATAAGATTTCGATTGCTCTAATGATCATTCTTTAATCTGCATTGATAAGAAAATCACTTCCCAATAAAAACTTGTACTCGCATAAGGTGTATCTGCTCTCGCGATGATAAGCCCTGACTCCGTCAGAATTCCAAAATGGATGTGACTAGTAGCGACATCGACGATTTTACCCGAAAAAATTCAAATAATTTCGAAACTTAGCCAAATTTCCCTACCTTCCTCCGCACTGATCGTGATTTTCGTCGTCAACTTCTGGAGTACGTCAGTAATCGTCACCGTCGTGTCATCGTATGAGATTCTGCCGTAGTACGTCGGGAAATTCCTTGTTTTGTTCGCGGAAGATTCCATCTGAATTTGAAATGAGAAAACACATGCAATTTGAATATTGTGAGATACGCACTAAACACAGTGCATTTGGACATTATATTATTGCAACTACTGTCTAAATTTATCATTGACATTGTAAAGCATGAAATGTCTTCAAGTTGATAAAGTAGCTGTTTTTTACTTTTTCAATTTGTGAGATCACCTAATATATGAAAGTACTTCTTTTGAAGTTCTATAGTTTGTACACTGTTTTATGCTTTACACAAATGAACAAAGACTCGATTCGTAGTTGTATTTCATTTAAAAATCGTCCCCATAAATAATTTGATGAGTTGACACGATATTTGACGGCATTTTATATCATCGTCTCATGATTTTTTACGATGAGAAGGGTGAGAAAATAATGACTGGTTGAATGATTACGAGTCAAAGCACGATTTCTCGTTCACGACATCACTTTAGTTCATAAAGGCTAGATAGACTTTAGGTGAAATCACTGAAAGGATCAATAAATGGCTATTTTGGCTCGACTTTCTGTTATTTCTGATGTCATTCGTGGCCTCCATTGGCCCGTTCGCAGGTGTGCGTCTTTGCTCTCAAATACACCGGGGAAATGACGTAGCGGAATGTAAACTGACATTTGGATTGGGCTGGCCGGTTTTTCGGCTGACATTCGACTTTTGACTGGAGGAACGGGAGAACATCCTGGTAGTTGCAGAACAATGAGGAGTAATCATTGTGGATTGAGTCTGTACAATAACTGTCTAGAATCGAGTGCAAAGGATCTTGAGATGTTCAATTGTAGCTCGCAATTTTCTAGCAACTTTCGATTGAATTGTAATCTTTGAACCTGAATAGATTGGAATTTGAAGGAAAAGATTTTCTATAAAAGATGATTATAGTGGCATGTACCAGAGATTTCGATCAAAGTACTATCACAAATTCAAAATTATTCTTTTATTCGGTTTTTTGTTGAAATCAGACGGATATTCCCTGATACTTGAAAGATATGATGCAGAAGAAAACATCTCCATTCTCTTTTCGGTCGGTCGGTCTGTCTGTTGCAGCATAATTCGTTTTGCTGCGTTCAAACCAACGATCGATGACGTCATTCGTACAGAATCTTTCCTTTTCTCTCGCTATTTAAGCATAACGCATTCATTCACCGGAACATCTCTTTCTTCGATGCTTTCAGAGAAGATGCAACATTTTGATGCGATCAGATTTTGTGCTTTATTCCTGATTTTTTGGTTAGATGGTGAAGCCTGTAGACTAAAAGCTGGATGAGACACAATTTAAAGATTTACACTAATGCCTGATTCGAGCTGATGCATTTGGTCTTCGTGTTTCCGTGATCTTTAACAATCTTCATGATATTCACGTGAATTTTTAGCTTAGTTTATGTGAAATTTCGAAGCACATTTCTCGACGAAGCTTTTCAGACTTCCGATAGCTTTTTTGGTGATCAACATTAGTTTAACGAAAAGTCTGGAGGTACTCTATGAAATACCATGATCTTCCAAACGTCATAAAATTCTTGTCAGCTTACATCTCAAGATGCCCATTTGGTTAGTTTCAGTTTTGTTGGATTTGAAGTTATCGTCGAAACATTTCCACTATTTGACATTTCAAAAGATGAATCGTTTCCTTGAAAAACTCTTCGAGTCACGACACAGTTTTATCGCTTCCGAATTCTGTCAAACAGTGGCTTTGTCATTTTTGTCACGCTTATGACCATCGAAAAACGCGCGAAGCAAGGCCTTTTCGCTTGATTTTCCTGGCCGACGATAAGATTGATGGACTGCGAAAGTGTCCATTGATAAACGCGAATTCATCAAATATCGGCCGTGTTTCACTGATAGAACGATTACTTTTCGTCGTACGAGGGAATTTCTACCGACCACGAGTTTATTTCGTCAAAAGGAACACAGAATCATCGTCATTTTCATGATATCTACCTCTTCACACATAAAGCGATGACAATGTCGACTTTATTTATGATAGACAAACTCGTAAATTTTCGATGATTTTGAGAATCTGGAAAATTCCTAGCGTAGAGGTCTATAAAGTTCTTCATGTTTGTTAGAACGGTATTCTTTCTAAATATTACTTTTCAGCACATATTCTCTTCAAATTTGTAACAAAATGCATGAATTTTTCTGAAAGTATATTAGCTATGAATCACCCATTTTCCATTTCTACTGATAGCATTCAATTTGTTAGGGGTGTTTTCAAATGCTAAAGTGCTATTACCAGATTGGGTTACGTCGCTGCGTCATCTAGCTAACGCCTTCTTTAGAGTTCTTTCTATAGTCATTTTTCTAACACCCCTTTACAGCTATTTCGTCACTATTTATATCTTTTCATCATGCTATTTTGCTATTTTCATCTTTTTCAGCACTATTTTACGAAGTTATGCATCTTTTCTCTAGATTATTTTACAATTTTTTTTCTATTTCCTTCCATTCCTCCACACTATTTCTCATTTTCACCACATTCCTTCATCATCATTAACCCACTCCCCTTGAAGGAACTAACATTTTGACAGCCACAATCTTTCCCCATTCATTTCTCCAAGCAAAGAACCGATCAGTTTTGGTGATTAGCCGATAGACTTTCTCGCCATATCACTTTTTAGTACTTTTCTGCAGAATCATTATCGTTTCCAGCCAAATATACGGTTTTAAACTATTTTGAGTAGAATTTTTTATTACTCTGTTTACTCAAGGTACAAAATTTTCGCGTTTTCTTTATCTGAATGCTAAAAGCTATAAAAAGAGATCAAAATTTTCATTTTTGGAAAGATTCATTGATTAGACTTTCTCGCTCATCTATCATTTTAGGGTCAATCTCATCCTTCTCACTTCATATCTGGGTGTGAAATTTCAGATTATGAGAAATTTGGAAGATCATAATAATTCTAAATTTTCTCATCGTCTGACTTTTCGTACTTTATTTCATACCTTAATTTTCAAATTTTATTTTCTAACGATACTCTTCGACCGGTCATTTTTCTCTTTGGCGTGAAATTTCGCGTGAATGATCTGATTCCGCTTATAGTTGATCCGACCGGTCAGGCTTTTTCCGCGCCTGGAAATGTCCCCGCCTTTTTCTGTTTACATTCGTTTTGCAGCGCCGAAGATTTTGCGCGTCCGTTTCTCTGCGCAAGCTTTGCCGGAACGGCAGGCCTTTTTCTTTTTTCCAACTTCTTAGCCATTTACAAAGGAACGTGAGCTCGCGACTGCGCGGCTTCCGGTCAAAGAAAAAAGCCCACAACCGGATCAGTTTTTCTATAGCTTTCCCAACTTTTCCTATGATTGTTTTCTGATTCTTTTTCACTCTCTCAGTCTTTTCCACGTGTTCCAACATGTCTATCCTCTTCACTTATCTTATTCTCTCCAAGAGACGCGCAACTTCATCTTGTCGAACAGACTTCTAGAATCTTGCATAACCTAGGATACAAGAGGATTACTGTATTGTAGCGATTGCCATGGTTTCTGATTTTTGTGAATTTCTAGAACCTATTATTTCAAAGATTGCAATTTTCCTGCTGTATTTTCAGAAAATCTCAACATATATCTGATATTTCAAAGTTTGAAATTTCTCGTTCATATTGCTATATATCCACCGATAAACAATACTTATCCTCAAATGCGAAAGGCTGAAACTTAATTTCGAGCATTTTTCACAATTATTCTTTTTACTTCGAAAGCTCATTGGGTGGAATCAAATTCCTGATAATTCATATTTTATGTCTGTTAAACATGTGCTGAATTCTTTACATGTTTGACCTGTTTATCACTTCTTTTACAGAACCTTCCTGAAATTCTTGAGATCACATGTGTACAACTTTCAATTATTCATTTCTGTATTTCTCTATTCCTTATCATTGAATTACATTACTTTCGTTTCTCTATCATTCTGGATCATATGCACGTGGGGCGTCGTCACTTGCTTTGATTTGTAAAAATCATAAAAATCACATTTCCCCCGAGTTTATCACGGCGTTCAATCAGAAATTTACCAAAACAACGTCTGTCTAGAATGCCAATCATTCACGAAGAAAATCGTTCGAAAACAATCATAATTTCTCGAATGTTTTGTCGCATAATATTGGCTAAACAAAGACGTTCGGTTCGTTGGGTGTTCTAGAAAAATTCATAATAATTTATTCTCCAAGCAACAATGAAATTCTTGTATCAGAAAGGTAAATTTTCATGCAAAAACTTATTATTTGTCATATTCTGCTGGTTAACCTAATTCTTCAAACGAATTCCGTCCAATATGAACAAATTGTAATTTTCTCGAAGAATTTCACATTTATCGACTTCTAAAATAGGACTGTTTGTCTGTAGAGAAAATAGTCTCCAGTATCTGACGAGTCGGTCTCCAATCTTTCTTAGTCTCAAAGCAACTAGAAATCCGGTTGAAGTAAAAATATCAAATGAATGAAATTTGCGCTTTCGGTGGTTAAATTGGATCATTTTCATCACAATCATTACTGTAGAAGCTGCCAAACTCAACTAAATTTGAAATAAACTTTCTTTGGAATGCACGAGTAGCCTATGAAATTTTATTTTGATAAAGATTTCGAATTTTCAGACATCAGACACCATGAAATCTAAAAATTCTTTCAAAAATAAAATCTAGTTTTAAAGTATCATTTTTGAAAGAATATTTACTGTAAACTATTTCATAGATCACTTTTCTCAACATTTTTGTTAAAGTAAGAAGAAGAAAACTATCCAGTTTCTGTTGAAGTATGGCACTTATGCTTCCGGTCGACCGTTTGCGTCATCAAATGCTAATTTATTCTGACTATTGGTTACCGTAGTCTACATTTCTTACAAAATGCTTAGCATTCACAACAAACTTTGGCTAAAATTTACTGAAAGTTACTTTTTAAAGTTGATAAAAATAGCCTAATAACTACACTTATTAGTCATTCCCAGTATCAATTAATGATCTGATTATTGTTGTATTGAATTTTATTATTTTATTGACACTCTTCCTTCATCGAAGAGCGTATCTTTCTATTTTTAGACCCATTCCAATTTGGAAATCTTCATTCATTTTAAAAAATGTCTGTAATTAGATTACCGCGATTAAGGTGGCTCTTTCGAAATTGCGCTCTGATTTGTGAAGATCACAAATTATCCTCAACAGTTTTCCAAATCTATTCTTTATCATGGAACTAGCGAATTGTGACAAATTTCTTGCGATTTTGACGTAATCTTTTTCCAGCAAAAACGGGAAAACCCTCTGATTTTCGCGTCTTTGCAATTTCGCATCAGACTCATTCAATACTTCGACGAATTGTTTGAATCATCTCATTCTTATTTTCTGGCTTTCTTTCGCTATTTTTCTTGTTAACCCTTTTCTAATTTTTTTTCTAAATTACCGTTCGGAACTTATACCGTTATTGTGAATGCAGAAAATAGCGAGTATGACGCATTCTCTGTAATTCTTTTCTCCTATTTTGTGTTAGAATTTACTCTCTACCTCAGAAAGCAAAAAATTTCCGTGAATGACGTGTTCATTGCGAATTTCCTTGAAAGAATCGTAACGTTTCAGTCAGAAAGTCAGAATTGTGGGAGGCTTTTCGCTAAATGCAAATCACTCATCGAGAGATATGATGTTAGTCGAACTTTCTCATATATATTTCCATATAAAACTGAGAAATTTCTTTCTTCTTTATCGTTCGATCATTTTAAATAGATTTAGAATCCATAGTATTTAAATTTTTATTAATTTATCTCATCCTAAATTTTATCTCGTAAAAACTCGAAGAAAAACCTCTACTTTTATTATGAACATAATTGAAATTTCTATTTGCTGCCCAAAAATTTCCTTTTTATTCATTCGACGTTCATCTTTCGACCGGAAATGTTGATTTCATGTCGAATTATATATTATATATCAGTCATCAAAGGGCGTTGCCCCTTTGTTCATTGCATGGACATAGGAAAATTAGAAACTGACACCGGCTTGCTTCCGTTTTTCTGATAACGTTTTTTGTATTGTCCTGTCACCGGATATTTTGAAATCGAATTAACCGAAGTTCGCACGAAATTGCGCCAATTCGTCTGAAATGTTCCGGAATCTAAACATAACAACTTTCTAAAATTGCTGTATTTTTCTCTGCACTTTCTATCTATTACTATAAATATCGAAATGAGAATCAATTCATCGAAGTTTTTCTAGGTTTTATGATTTTTTCTTTTATATTTTTATTAGAAAGTATCCAGCCTTGCTCTATGCTCTTTTTTGTATGAAAAATGATCGAAGATTCAATTTCTAAAAATTCGCGTTTGTCTCAGGAATCTGGACATACTTTTAGATTGAAAACATATCATCCCCTTCAAAATCTATTATTATCAGATCAGAACAATTTATTCCTGAGATTTTCTAAATCATATTTTTCTTGGGGCCCGTTCATACTCATTTCATCCAATAACTGGGCGGGGTTATTGTCTGTGCCACACCTCTGTTTTTCTCAGGTTTAGAAGCTTCCTTTCCGATGAGTCGTTTCAGTTAGTTTTTCCTCGGAAATTGACGCTAATCTGTTCTGATTGGGGAAATCGCTTTCTGTGAAATGAGAGGAATTTTTCGTCTGCAGCGAAAGAAAGAGATCTTCTAGAAAAGGAGCGTGAGATAAAACGCGATCCAATCGTTATCATCTGATGATAAAGGGGGAGGGGAGATAAATTTAGTCGATTTCACAAGATTATTTTCCGGAAGTTCTTTTTCTAGAAGTAACTAAAATGCAGCATTTTTGGTAACTTGACGAGGGGATAACCGTGAGAATTTCCTGAAGGTTGCAAATTCCATCTCGATTTTTATAGAATCATGAGGGTGAATTTTTTTTTCGAATAACATATTTTCCGTCTCATAATACTGTAATTTTTCATCTGAAAAGACAGCAAATTGATATTTGACATGATCTATTCTCAAGGACTTTCCCGACCAGGACCACATAGGGAATCTTGTCGAAGAATGATAAATTCTCAATTCGAACAACGTATCTCTCGTCGTTTTTTGTGCTGACGATCACTCGACTCGTTCCAAAATTTCTCGAGAATCTTGCAATCACTCCGATGATTTTCAAAGACAAATCACAAATTTCGCCGTCTTCTTCAAAAATCAGACGACTTTTTTCGATCAGCCGAATTTTGACGAAGTCCTGATCAAATTTGCAGCGTGTTTTCATTGTTTACCGAGTTTACCTTGAATTTTGTGGTTTGCAAATTTGTTTTACAAGATTTCTGTCCTTGGATCCATTAATCATAAAATTTCAATTTCAAATAATTCTAAATATGGGATAAATAATTCCTCTAGCAATTCCTACTAAATTCTGCTTGGTTTAAAATTTTCAAATCCTCATTTTTCAGTTCCGATAATTGTTTTCATGTGTTCGTTTGATTTCCTCTCGATGATGAGAGCGGATCTGAAGATCTCCAACAAAGATCAGCTACAAGTGGTCAAGTGGTTTGGCACTTTATTTGAGATCTGTCTGATCTGTTTGAGCTCGTTGTATCCTTGTTTATCCCTGTTTTATCCGTTCATTTTTCCTCCCTTTTCTTCCAAACTCCCACATTCCTTCGATTTTTCGACATTAATTTCAATCTCCCGGTCCATGTTTCGTCCTGATTTTATCTCTGCCTTTCTCTAAGTATTTACACTTCTCTTATATTCCATTTTTGGAGCGGTGAATTCAGAACTTCGCTATAAAATCTGGTCATATTAATTCACAGCTATAAGAAAATGCCTAATACAAAGGTAGGAAAACTTCTTTGAACTTTCAATTTAAACATGTTGATAAGTCTCGATAAAATGCGATATCTTCATGAAAACCCCGATCAAAAATAATGCAAATTACCGACACTTCCAGAAAGTTCTCAAAGCGATAGTCACGCATATCACCAATCACCTGATCGAGTTGAATAGTCTGGATTTGTTTCTGGGTCATAACAAAGTGTTCTTTCGACTACTTCCTATACTTTTTCTCTAAAAATTTCTATTTTCCACGTAGAACCTGCCAAAGTTCAGTTTTATCTCCGTTTTCGATCTCCAAAATGAGGCAAACTTGTCAGTTTTCGGTACAAAACAACGATGGTCATTTGATCCTTTGAGCTTTCTCGTTTCTCTTGTACCGACTTAGCCCTATTTTACTCATTGTAAGGGAATTTTTATTTTTAAAAGTAATTTTGCTCACAAGCTTGAACCTTGGTCTTCAAATATTCGTCATCTTGGATGCCAATCCATGATATTTGATCACCTTCCATAATCTGACCAAATATGATTTAGTCGAATGGATTTATGCACCAAGCATCCACCGTTTACGATCATATTTGATCATTTTGGCATAGTGGCCTAGTGACTAACTCCTACCAGCAATGCACTTGATCATTTGGTTTTCGCAGCTTCATTCGATTCCTTGATTTCCTAAAGCCCAAAGATATGGTTCATTTTTAAATCGTGCCCATGAAACTTCATTTTTCTTTCACCGAATTTTGCTTATTTGATTTTTTTCATAATTTTTACCACAAATCTTCCTTTTCGTATGGTTTTTGTTAATTTCTCTATCGAAAAGTTGAGAATATTTGATCTATTTGATCGCCTTGGCTATCTGCCAAATCTCTATTACTTTTGTTGGACTTGATCTTTCAGACCTCGTATTTTTGATTTGACCCTCCCCACCTCTCGTTTCCCATGCCATTCTTGCGGTCATTTTGCGTACTCGACCTCAGTCATTTTTTATCTCTTTTCCCGTTTATCTCTATCCTTTCTCTATGCCTCTGCACTCTTTTAGATCCTCGACCTCTCGCTTATTTATGCATATCTTCGTCACTTTCTCTTTCTCTCGAACACCTTCATTCATTAATTTTTTTGTTACATTTTCAGATTTGTATCGTATTTGGAGCTATTTTCTACTACTTCTATTCTTTTATCGCGCTCTCCTTCAGTAAATAAATGCTCGCAATTGTTTTTCTTTGACAGCCAGGCATTTTTTCAAGCTGTTTTCGGACTGTTTAAAGTTTAATTTGCTTCAGAAGTCCCGCACTAACAAACGCATCAAAACGGCGCTGTTTGCGATGAAACTCATGCGCAAATTCTCGCTCAGACGTCAGCGACAACTGCAACAGCCACAGAACAATGAAGAGGTTGATTTTTTTTTCTAATTAAAAACCGAATTTTATATTTTTCTGAAAATATACAGAAGTTGTTGTTTATTTCTTCCCAACTTTCATGCTACAAAATGATGAGAAATACGAGAATTGATAGGTTTTCAACTCACTTTACTTGCTGCTTTCAGCTCAGAACATAAAATTGAGAGTCTTGCTTATCGTAACCCCTTCAATTTGCAGCCCGACTGCGGCATGCGTCCGTCTTCTTCGTGGAGATCGATGCGAAGTGCTCATTCATCGTCCTCGATGTGCTGTGACGACGTTCACCCTCATTTCCATCAGCAGACCAACCACCCTGTCTCCCAGCCACTGCCCTCGCTGCCCTTCGATCTCATCACTCGAATCATCGACGAATGTCCCGTCAAACAGCAAATTCGCATGCGCATCGTCAGCAGAGCCGTCAAGCAACACGTCGAGGCTAAATTATCGAAGGTGAGAATTTTTTAAAATTAGATAAAAGACATTTCAACAACGCTTAGAGTGAATTACGAAAATTTGTGAAAGTCATTAGTTTTCTGAAACATTTTATGATTTTTGGAGTAAGAAAGGGATTTCAATATTTTTCTAGGTGACTGAAATGGACGTTCGAAAAGACGACGTGGAGAAATTCGTTGGAAGGGAAGGCTGGCAGCTACTGCAGGACCAGGTCGCTGTCTGCATCCAAAAAGACACAGTCAGATTCGTCGTTGATTCCAGGTATCTCTTTTTGTTCTTTTGAATTTAAAAAATCTTATTTATTTCTGATCAATTAAAAATACACAATCTTTTGCAAAAAAAACATTTTGGAAGAAGAGAATACATAAGGCGGGCTTAGCCGAGGCTAGGGTGTGCAATTTTCAAATGGTTACTTTTCTGAAAATTTATTATCTTTGACGAAATTAAAGACCGAAATTATTAAAGGCGCGATTTTTTCAGATGGACAGCTCGCGATACAGTGACTCTGGTGGGTGCGATGGCTGTCTTTCGCAAGAATCTGCTCTCCGTTTCCATCGATGCACCCATTGCTGAATTGGTAGGGGATTTTTAGCAAAGTTTTATTAAGAACTCGTTTGCATTTTTTCTAGATTTCTCTTTTGAAACTTGTTTATTTTCTATTAGAAAAGAAAAATTTGAAAAAAAAAACAACTACATGGCTTTTTAATTTGTCACTTTGAAATGAATATTTCCAAATACTCAAAACTGGGCATTTTTGAAACACTTATTTTCCAGATCGTGGTGAGCCTCTCGGTGCTGGGTCTGAATCGATGGTACGCGTTCCAGTGCTACATGAAGGCTCTGGATGCGTTCGATGCCGACGTCCACCTCGAGTGTGACGACATTCAGTCCAGCGAGGTGACAATTTGAACATTTTACTCGTTCCTATTTTTTAAATTCGAAAAATCTAAATTTTCAGCTTTCTAGAAAATTTATGCTTCATATATTAGTGATTGGAGAGAACGCGTCGATATTCAATAAATTACGCTACGCACCTCTCATTTCTCTTCTACGCAATTCACTATTTCGCATCCAAATTCGGCTTCTAATTCCTGCATGAGTATATCGGCTTTGCTTTCCAATCAACGATATTTCAAGTCTTCTATGTTAAAACAATTTGATTTCATAAGGCTCAAGAATGATCATTAGAAAACGAACATTTTTGATCAAGAATTGTTATGTTTTTCATATAATTCGAATTTCGAAGTTTCCGAATGAATTTTGGTCTATTGACTACAAGAATTTTTCTGTAAAACAATAAGTTAGAAGTTATCGATTAATTTCAGGTATATTGGCCGCAGGTGCGCGAGATTACAGTGCGAACAACACCCCAGCAGGCGAATCACCTCGCGCGAGTGCTGGACTACGGCGTTCGCTGCAATCTCGTCTTCAATCGTATCAACATCCTACTCTTCCGTCTGTTCGTCTACGACTCGCAGTGCACGTCGAAAATCGTCGCCAGACATCTTTACAACTTCAGGTTTATATTCATTTTTGTGTTTAAATTTCTGTTAAAAATTGCAATATGAAAAGATTCTATAAGACCTCAGCACACTTGATATTTACCAAAAAATAAGTTATTAAAAATTTTAGATGCTGGGCGGGATCGGTTGGATTCGATGACCGTTTCGAGCAGCAATTCCTCGATTCCGCAGCGCCCACGTCGCCACAGAAGGCGAACGCCGCGATGGGCTAATTGGCTGATTGCGATTGGAACACATTCAATTTATCCAGATTGGAGCAGATTTGACGTTCTACAGTAATCCTCTAAAAGTTACGAGGAACTTTTCACTTGTCGAGAATATTTTATAGTTGTATCCTTTACCCGACTAAAATCTGATTATTTTATCAGATTGCTATTCTAACCAACAATTTCTTTTACTATATTTTGCGGGTGACATTTTGAGTTTCTGAAAATCATTTTGATTTCGAGCTACATTCATATCATTGATATCTGTAAAATTCGTGAATCAATCATATCATCTGGCCTTTTCGTTTGTTTTGGTGATATTCTTCATTTTTGTAAGTTCATTAGCCAACGCTATTCAACAAAATTAAATCGACATCAACCTGTAAATGTTTTTTTTTTTTCATTTTCTCATCACGTGATTAAAGAAGATACTATAAGATAACCGGCATTAAAGTTTTCGACACTCCCATGCTAAACATGACAGCGAGAAAGAAGAAGAAATAACATCTACAGACGCGACGGCAGACAACAAGAAAAATCCAGTATTTTTATTGCTTTTCTGGTTGTATGCCACCGCACTTTTCTATGCCATTTCTCCTTTCTCTCGCTGTCTATTTAACATGAGAATGTCAAAAACTTTAAGGCCTGAAGATAATTTACTAGGTTTCTTTCAGTCTATATTTTCTAAGTCTAAACTTATCTTGAATTCACAAGTTGTAAAATTAGCGGATCTCCTTTTCCAACCTTTCGATTTTTATTCACTATTTTCGCCGTAACTTCAACCAATTCAATTAGTTTTTCTTTACTTTATTTTTGATCTAGCAATTTCGAATTCGTTTGTTAAATATGTGTGCTTTATCTTGGTCTTGGAAATAACATTTTTACGAATCAAGATATTCCAATCTATTCCACAGAAAAATGTCAATACGTTTTCAAGCTAGTGAATAAACATTGCAAAACTCAGCATTTCAAAGAAAAATAGAAATTAACAATTTTCTCGTTGCTGTCTACAGCATTTCATAGGCAATTCATTCTGGTTGGTCTCCATTGCTCGCCGCTTTTTCGGACAAACAGTCAGCTTCAAAGCAGTCAAGTCAGCCGAACCAAATAAGTCGAAATGCCCCGGGTGAGTCTCGAACAATTGATGATCCTCGAGAAGTTTCGGAAGAAATATGCTATAAATCGAATGAAATTTGTTGAGTTCATTTATTATTTCTCAATTTCCAGCGACTACTCATGCTACTTGTTTCCTCAAACTTCAAATTGTCTAACGAGAAAATGAAACGAGCCGCATAATTTGACAAAATGCAAGAAATGAAGAACGAATTCAACGATTTCAACTCGATTTGCGGCATCGAACGTATTTTAAAATTTCAATGGACTGATTAAGAATTGGTTAATTTCCTACTTCCGTTATCAACAAACAGTAGGAAAAATCGGTGTCCTGGATCTCGCGAACCGAGCATCGTTTACACTTTTTGATCACATCATCGTTCTTAGCGATCTCGATTTGGTATTCTGTGAAAAAATCTGCCAAATCGAAAGACGTCAAACTGAAACGTTCCCTTGTTAAGGAATGAATTTTTTATATAAACAATTTAAAAAAGCATAATCGAAGACCAAAAAACCTCTGGATAAATGATATTCGTGAAGTAATTGTGTAACGTACTGAATATTGACTATTTTGAAAATCATAGTAAACAATCTAAATGTGAGTTTCTTCTAAAAAAAATCGACCCGATATAAAATATGTTTTCCTTTAGTTGATTTTATATCATTTTTGTGATTTTAATCTTTTATTAATCTTCGTAAATTAGAATCGAATCTTATGATCACTTCATTCATTCATCTGATAAACAAAAAACAGAAGGTTAGAATGAAGTTGATGCACTGGAAGATAACCAGACAGACTAAGTCGATTATATCGAAGATCTTGACCCATTTCAATCGGAACATCTCTTTGGCGACCATCGTCTGGAGATGTGCAAGAACATCGTGCAGAGTGGCTAGCAACTGGGAAGAAACAGATGAGTATTGCGTCAGAGTCGAAGAAGTGTAGTGGGAAAGGCGACGACTGCGAGATCGTCTGCTTCGATGTCGATGTCTGTGTTTGGAGGAATAGGAACTGGAATGGTAATAGGAAGGAGGAGAGGCTGATGGCGGAGGTAATATTGGTTCGGGAACTCCTAAATCGTGTTGATTAGTGGTTAAAAAGAAATTAATGATCACAGGTTTGCATATGCTCATTATAACCAGAAGGGGATAACTACTCTTCTTCTGCCATTATCTTGCAAGAGTGATTTGTAGTTCCTTACTTGGATGAAATCTTGTGAAAATCCGCTGATGAAATAGCAGAAGCACAATTGTCACCAATACCCCTATCGAAACAAGCAATATTTCGGCCAAGACGTAAATTCCTAAATATCGAAACATCTTGGAAAAGGTATCACGTTTTACATCTACCTAATTGTGGTAAGTTAGTAGATTTGGGCATGTCATCTCCCACAATTGTCAACATGACAGCTAGTGATAGGAGCGTTGTCAATCCTAACGTCACCTAAAATGCTTTTTGCCGAAATTTGAATTATGAACATTTCGCTAACTCTCTCAACACGTTCGCCCTCGTTGTTGAATGGAGTGAACAGTCCAGTAAGTGAAAGAAGGGTCACGATGAATGTCGGCACATACAGAACGAACACATAGTACGTGGGGCGACGTCGTAGATCGACGATATAGTGCAACTCCTGAATCATTCTGACTGGAATGCTTTATCGTTTTCTAAACAACTTCATGAGAGACATAATCAGCATTGGTTATATGTCTACGTGAGATTCTAAACTAGTTTAATGGACTATTGTAACTGATAACCGAACTGAAATGATATGCAAACCCATTCTGTTATAATGGTTTTTCATTACTATTCCCTATTCTTTAATGCAAAATAATTTGAAATCATCTTACCGCATAAGTGTCTCTTTCGGTATCCTTCACATCTTTCGTCATGACTTCGATCGCTTTAATATCCCATTCAGAATTGCCTACGAACTGGAAAATGCTCGAATAAAATTAATAAAACAAGATTTGTTCATACATCTAATTTGTTATTGGTCATTTCACTGCCCACGTTGTCTGTCGTTATATTCATTTCGTCGAAATCGTACGCCCACGATGATATGTTGACTGTGCATCGCTGATCGTCGAACGGCATTCGGGCGATCTAAAGTTAGGCTGGCATAAATTATAAATTGTGAATAACGTTCTCACATTTAGTTTGCATCTGGTCGTGTATACACTTGGATTAGACAGTGTGACTGCTCCGTTGCTTTCAATCTGCACCAATCTCCGTTGTTCATCAATTACCTCTTCTTGTGAAATGCTAAAATGCTCAATTTTTGACATGAAATGATTTAGTATGCAAATTTACCAATTATAAATTATAGCGTCGGGTCTCCAAACAAGGATTTCTGAAAATTATCAATAATTTATGTAATGTAAAAAAAACTAAAATAATTTCCAGATGTAAATAGCATATTAGTTGGTAATTTACCTGGTACCATAATCATTTCTCTACCTCCAAATTCTGACATGTTCCATTGTAATCGACTGTCAATAAACTCCTAAAATAAAGCAATACGGTTTTAACTTCTTTTTTAAATCCTACAATTTCAAAATCCGACGAGAAAATGAAGAGTTCTTCTTTCTGTTCCATATAGAGCATTAATAGATATCGAATATTTATATGCACATTCAGTCGTCTAGAATAATATAAAATGTAAATAGTAAAATTATACCGTAAAACTTCTAAATTAAAATTCCCTTCCATTTGAAGCTTCCCTCAAAACGCTAGAACTACCCATTGCCCAACTCAGATCTAGGGATCGCAAGTGATTTTGCGAAGTGAATATGGCGTTTTAAAACTTACACCACCGAATTGAACTTATTTGGAGAAGCAAGGAACAATTTTTCTTTTCCAACCCGACCCTTCTATCAAAAGTTGTGCATTGCGTACTTTTGAAAATAGCGACTTTCGAATAGATTGTGCGTTAGCCACGCTTTAAATAGTTTTCTGTTCGAAAATATGCAGGAGAATGCGAACTACTAGAAAAATTTCTAGGTGCTTTGACGGGGATCCTCCCCTTTTTGGGTAGAAAGTGTTCAAATTCATGTAATTTCACAAGTTAGCTAATTGAAAATTGTACCCATTTGCATCTCCCTGCGGTCGAACATTTTTGTTGTAATTGGTGAATAGCTTCTTGTAAATCGCATCTTCGTACGTGTTTGATAAGCACTTCAAAGGGAGTGTGACCGCAATAATTAGACAGAATAAATTAGACTTGACTATGTCTGGCATCGGTTATTGGTTTAACACGAGGAAAATTAGTCTTTCTTGCCGATTATTTTGTCCGTCGGATTTTGGTTTCAGATGTTTATGTGTGGTCTTTCCTAGTAGATGCAACTCTGCATTTCCTGCTCCTCTTGCAATGAATCTTTCATTGTTTCCATAGAGCTTTCTTCTTCTGCAATTTCTAATTTCTTGACACCGAATCGTCTGCTTTGTCGTGTCAAAACGAGCAACGAACAGCTATGGCAAAACTAGAAAAAAAACCTTCATTTTCAATGATCATTCGTAAATCTAACACATAATACTGATCATTATGCACCGGCAATAATTTACAAACATCAGATAAAGTAACAATTAGAGCTTCAATTACCTCTACTAAATATTTTTATCTCAAATAAACTAAATTCGATATTATTTGTCGATTATAATGAACCATTTACCTTGACATCATTATTTTTGAAAATCGCTATGAAGATTATTCAAAATTTTCAGGTTAAATTTAGAAATTGAAATGAGAATGAGGATTGATCGGAAGAAGTTCGCATGAACTAATTGTTCAATATGAAATTCTCTTAGCTACTTCATTAATGAACCATAGCCTTCGATTTATTTTCATTTCATACTTTTTGATAAAAATAAAGATTTATTATTCATACAGTTTTTGTTTGAAAAACGAAATATCCGATAAGAAAGAGAATCAAGGAGGGCATGTCGCGGTAAGCCGTTCGTCTGTTTCGCAGGCACCGTAATACTGAACCCGAGCAATGTCGCACTAAATATTGAATATGATTTTGGAAAATTTTTTATAGAGTGCGTGATAGTTTCCGAACTATTTTCATGTGCCTTCGATAATCAAAAATGATATTTCTTTAAAAATTTAAACGAATCTAATATTGGGTCAAATCTCCCAAATCTGATCATACCTATTTTCTCTTGCCTTCTATTCTCTAGTTATTTTTTTTTTTAAATAAAATATTTCATACCGTAAAACCTGTAATAGATGCCTTGGGCTTTTAATTTTCAACCTCTTAAAAATAAAAGATTCTATTTTTCAAACCTTCATAACTCATCACTTAGATATCATATTCACTTAAAATTAGTAAAAAATGTGCACTAAAATCTGCAAAGCATTAGAAAACACTTCTCAATATGATCTGGATAGAGTAATGATGATTTCTAGCAAATCACCAAGGAAGGACTTCTATTGGAAGTTAGTTTCTAATGAAGGAAAGATTCTGTTAAAGAATTTACGGCATTCGTATTTTCACAGATTAAACTTAAGCTTACAAATTGATCGGCCCATAATCCATTTGGACGTAGCTAAAATATTCACTATAAAACGTGCATTTGGATTGTTATTAATTTCTGCATTTAGTTTATTTTTCATTGATCTAAATCAACATCGAAATCTCTTGTATAAGTAGAGAAGTCAAGTACATTTTAGGAAATAGGTGATCACGGCAATTCATCAAAATAACACTATTACAAACTCCCAACAAGACAAAATAATTTTTACATTTTCGAAAATGACCCACTCGATATAAATTAATTCGTTTTTCCGCAACGATATTTTTTATAAAAGGTAAACATTTTAATGGATTAAAAATATGACTCACATAGCTACAATCCTCATCTACTCGGTCATCTGAAGGAATTTAGTAAAGCGCATCGGGAAATTGAAGAACTGATTTTCATAAACGCATTACTATAAAATATGCAGATTTATGCATTTTTGAAAATCAAATTCTACTTCCGTTGCAATAAACTAAATTTCTTACTCGGCTGGCTAAATATAACTAATAATTATCAACTAGTTAAAAATTCGATCATTCATTATATCTCATTCTTTTTAGATGTATTCGAGACCTGGATTTATGTAGTGATCATGACTTGTGGTGATGCACACGAATGTTCGAGATTCGTCGCAATCACCATACGAGAATCTCGACCAAGCCTTAACATTCGCGACTTCAGCACGAGCCATGCTCACTGTTCCAATCCAGATCTCTAAGAGTCAAGGGTACTCTTGTTATAGATTTTTGATTCAATTATCCAATTAAAACCGTGGTTAAAGAGAAACTTGTTACTTACCTACCGGCAGTATCCCAAAAGATACACGTATATTGTTGGCCACTACTGTCTTCTAGACGCTAAATTTTTATAGATAAAATACAGAGCGATGAAAAGTGAAAACAAATATCCTTGAAACAGCCTGGAAATGTAAAATGATAAATCATAGGAACATACGAAATGATATGGTAAAAGATGCTCAAACTACCCTCCCCTCCTCTAACCCTTTACTATTTTCGTATGTTTCTATCGTCCTACTTTCAAAAGTGCTTATAAGTAGAATTATTACTTACAGTAGGATCACCTGGGGCTTTATGTATATCAATCCAAACGTTGACACCCGCTGAAAAAGGAGAAAATCAATAGACGATTTTAATTATCTCGTTTAATTTTTGATTATATTTAGTTTGTAAGAAGTTTTGGCCAGTTTCGACATAATCTGGATGAGCTTTACGTTAAATTACATCTTTTAATAATAGTAGGCGGAGTTTATTGTCCGAAAAATTTGGGAAGGCTACAGCAGGAAAGGTTCGCTTTACAAGAATGATCATAGCTCTACTTAGGATAGATCATTTTCGGAAATCTAAAAGTTTTGAGATCAGCATGATTTCGATGATCAGACTGATACCAAGTTTAAACGTTCAAATCAATGCTGAAAACTGATTTGGCCTCTCTAACCATTAGCTTCCCTTGTGAGTAGTCTTTTTACTGCCGCAAAATGAAAAAAAAACACGCAATTTAAAAGTCGAATGTTCCAAATTAGTTTATACATTAGCAAATTCTCATGAGATTCCTTACCATGATTATACAAGTCCAGACCTTGCTGTACACTGTACAGCCTTGGTAGATGACACATTCCTGAGGGGCATAATCCCATGCAGTCCGCAGCTGCTGTCTCCCAAGTGATAAAATTACCAAAAAGCTGTAAAATCCTTACTATTCACAAAACTAAATTAAAACGTAAATAATATTCAACAATCACCCGATAGCATTTGCCGTTAACAAATTCCCAGGGAGGAGGACATTGTGCATCTGAAATTGTTGAATTTGGATTTGAAAAACGTTTTTTGCTTGAAGAAGAGGACATTTTCCTTTATTCTCTAATCACAATGAATTATTATCGAGGAAGAGTAAGATCATACTATTTTTGAAAAACGATTTGGTCGTTTGTTGGTGCAAATTTGATGTCGATATTGATGTTCGGTTAAAAAGAAAGGATAACGCTTTCTTTGTAATTCATACACTATTATTACAAATTAGATGTATGAATTTAATGAATGAATATGCTCTCGGAACATATACAGTAGTTTCTTTTCCCAGAAAACAAAATGATTTCTCCGAAAAGAGTCCATGAAATTTATGAACTCGAACAATAGATTTCCTCTTGAATTGCTAATAAAATGGTTGGCTTGAAAAGTTGTTAATACTTACCACATTCAGCTAATGGAGCTGAATTTGCGAAACAATCGATTGTAGTAGTAGTTGATGTTGTTGTTGTTGTCGTTGTCGTCGTCGTTGTTGTTGTGGTAGTTGTGGATGTCGATGGACTGGATGTAGTTGTTATAGTTGGTGTTGATGAAGTACAACCAGGTATCATGCAGGTCGTCGTTGTCGAGGGAGTGGATACCGTCGTATCTATATCCATTGTTGTTGAGTTTGAGCAATTTTATGCTTTACTTTAGACTTTAATGTCGGTAGCCGAACCGATTTGATTATGAGATTTTACAAAATAATGTGATGGCCAACTTATCAGAAAATCTAGACCAGATTGAATTATAGGTCCATTCCATTCATTGTGGAGAGATAAAATTTGGAAAAACCATATGTAGCTGACCTTTTCAAAAGTAGAAAATTCATTTAACACGCAGTGATAATCTACCTGTATAAGTGGTGGACTGGACAGGAGGCAGGTCCATGTCCGGTGTTGTCAGGCAAGAGTTCGACCATTTGAAGAGCAACACGAAGATTACGAAACTCATCATTGTTGACAATATTGTAGTCTAAAAAGTCGATGATTTATTCTTCGAATTTTTGGCAATTTGTAATTTTGAGATAAACTCTTATAATTTTCCTATAGAGATATCAAGATCCATGAAAAGGAATTTCTGATAGCAGATGTGTGAGAAGACATAAATTAAAATAATAACAATGAAGATATGTTCGAAGATGAAGTTATACTCGCCACTATTTGATGATAAACTACGTCCCAGCTTTGGTTATTCAAAATAAATACGATTGATGAAAAGATATAAGAAAAGTAATGAATGAATTTCACTTTAGGATTAAATATATACCCAAGGATGTTGACGCCGCCCACACTAGCCCTTGGCTGATACCTGGCTTTCTTCTTCGCATGATTCGATTTTTATTGAAGATTTAGCTTGAGGAATGAGAATAGAAAGGCTAAAGCGCAGTTGAGATCATGTAAATCGAGCTTGGCTAGCTTGGAAAAAAGAGCAAAGGATGAAAGATTCTGACAACGATTATCATCTTAGACGTATTTACCATCAATTCGCCAGTTGTCATCACAAGGGTGAGCTAAATTAAAATTTCTCTGAAAAAGTCAAATTCCTAGACTTTCAATTTAGGACAGGATATTTATTTAAATATTCAGCCAGGAGATGTCCAGCTGAAATGTCTTTCCTATCTTATTGTTAGTGCATTCTACACGAAACTCATAATTTCAAGAATTCTCCCAAATTGTTGCTTACATATTATATAATTTTTGAAAATTGCATTCACCGAGGACAAACTTTCCGAAGTAGTCCGGACGCCTAATTCGGATCATTCATTTATGACAGATTTGAGTCGACTCCTACTCCTATTCTAGTCAACTTTCGTCAATTACAACATGTATTTTATGCCAATTTTTCCGTGCTGATTCTATTTTTCATTACTCTGTCTTTTAGACATGTTTACGGATTTATTGATTTTTTTATGAGCGTGTCTCCTTTTCAAACAGGCATCGGGGAGGTAACCGACGACGATATATTTAGGAAGGTATGAAAGCCGTATAGGAGGAGAGATACAGACAAAGAATAAAAAGAAAATCTCTTCATATCCCCTACTATTTCATCTTTCTTCTAACTGATAGGGCTAAATCTTTCTTCTCTATCTGTCAGAAGAACCTGTCCGTCGGTCTGGCTAATCTGTCTTTCTTATGGTCACCTCTGACGAAATCGAGGAATCGGGGAATATCATCGCAGTTTCATTCCGATTCCGATTCTAAGAGAGATTCAATTATTTGAGATCTATGAAAATAAAGAAATAACTCTCTCTCTCTCTCTCTTAATCCAATGCTATTTCTTCTTTTTTCTGATTGATAAGAATTCTAAGCTGGGAGGCGAAAGAAATGCTCAAGAGTGGGTTCTGTAGGGTTTGTGAAGAGTGGGGAAAGATGGGAGTCGAAAGGTTGGGTTTCAGGATTTTCGCTCTCAGCGCTAATAAGAGAGATATTACGAACTCGATAGTAGCGTGCTGTTAGGAGGAGCTGTGTTAGTCTATCGAAAGTTAACACCAGTTAATTATTTTACAATAATTTATTAACTATTCGGAAGAAGTGAACGATAATAAATAAAATGCTGCTGCTGTTACTGTTGGTGGTTCTCTTGCAGAACTTCCCCTTTTGGGACAGGAAAGTATAATCACGGTTGGGCTCCGCCCCAATGATAAGGTTTAACCCCATCATGCCCTGCGCGCGAAGTGTTCTCCGAAGGGAAATTTATAATTTTAAAGGTTCGTGAGAACAAATTCAATATGTTTTGGCTTGACTTGCCTGAGGAGCCTTTTTCGGTCGGTTAACTTTTTTTCTGACAAGCATTATCAGCTGCTGACAAAGTCGCCAGAAGCAGTTACGGCGATGCGTTTCGGAAAGAATGATAAAGCAGTGTAGAAGTGTTGAAAAAAGTATTTAAAAAAAATGTTCCCATCTCCTCGCTATTTATCTCTCTATAATCGCTAAATATTTTTTCTTGTTACTTCTAGACTGTTTGCTAGTTTTCTAATGATAGTGAGAATCTGACAGCCGTGAAGAATCTGAAAAATTGTACCTCTAATAACTTTAAGATTTATTTCAATAGGAAATAGAAAAGTGAAGATAATGATAGGTATTCGAAGCTAAAGAATGATTATCGGATTCCTTCTAATTGAAGGAGATGCCCTTCTATTTTTCAACCCTCTATTTTCGAATAAAAATGAAATTTTTCAAACCACCATAACTGACCATCTAATGATCGTAATCACTTCAAACTCGCTAAAGAATATTATAAAACACTTCATGAGATGATTTGAGTTGGGCAATGTATAGATTTATCATTTTGATAATTGAGGGTAGACTTCTATTATAAGTTTTACGGTTTTGAAGAATAGTCAGTTTGTCCTTCAGCACAACCAAAATATGACTTCTCTCACAATCAGCCGTTTGGTATTTTATTCAGAGTTGGCCGGGATTGAGAGTCGGAATTCCGAATTTCACTTCCAACTAGCGCTGATTTTATTCACTTCTTTTCTTATCCCCTCTAATTCTATGATTATATCACCCCCTCCTTTTCTTCATGCTGGCAAAGAATCTCTATCAATGGAATGGTTTCTTTCACCTCCATTTCTTCCGCAATGTTTCTCAACATCGCAGAAATAGCATTTTAAAATGTGGGAATGAAGAAGGCCTGATCATTGTCATAACGTGGTCAGAGATCACCAGAGCAGACGCCTTCTTCGCAGTGAAAGTGATACAGACGCGCAATGCCAGTTAGAGAGCATTGGAAAAACAGACGGAGAGACATCAACGAGGGTTTCTTTATCGACTACCAGAATGGAAGCCATCATCAGATGACCGATTGAGGAGAGATTTATAGAAGAAAAAATAAGAAGTAGTGAGAGACTTTGTCTGCATTCCTCTTCACAAGGGGTTTATCTCAGCCAGATTTGTTTCACTATGCTTCAGCATATCATGGTGATAAGAGGGCATTGACGTCCGGTTAGAGATAGTCTGACTATGAGAAGGAGAAAAATCCACCGGCTAATGAAGAAAAGAAAAATGAACCAGAACCAGAACAACAAAGGCCGATGGCGCAGGCTAGTTGAATGCTTTAGGATAAATGCCAAATTGAAGGGTTTTTCTTATATTTATGAGAGTGTATTTGTAAGACCCGAACAGTCATTAAGAAAAATCCGTATTTTAGAAAAAGTCTCACAAATCGTGATTTGATCATAGAGGTGGATACCCCCATGGGCCCTAATCACAAAATTGAGGAGACTAGGCTCCGTCTCCAAAAGTGGGCGGGGCTACAAGGGGGTTAAAGTTCACGATTTTTGGATATCGAGGTCTCGATATTTCGAAAATTAAGGGCCCTCCAAAAATCTCCATATCAGACTCTAAAAGTATGATATTGACTGCCTACCACGTGTTTCAACGTTTTTCATAAATGACAAGCACAACCGAGCATAAATCATTTGAAAAAAATTCTAAGTTACGAAGAGAGATGCAACAGTCCACTATGAGTCGAATTTGAATAATGAAATTCACCCACTGAACTATTTTCAGAGGTCTAAAGAGCATTCTGCTCCGGTAAATACCACAAATTATGCTGGTATAAAATTATCTCATGATTATTAATTCCGAAATTCATTTGGCCTCTCTAAACATAGGCGAGTGAATTGACTGTTTTGAATGATTCTGAAGGTGATTTTGTGGCCTGACTATTTTCTAAACGATTTTACAAATGAAGTAGCTAAGAGAATTTCATATTGAACAATTAGTTCATGCGAACTTATTCCAATCAATTTTCATTCTTATTTCAATTTCTAAATTTAACCTGAAATTTTGAATAATCTTCACAATGCTTTTAAAAATAATGATGTCAAGGTAAATGGTTCATTATAATCGACAAATAATATCGAATTTAGTTTATTTGAGATAAAAATATTTAGTAGAGGTAATTGAAGCTCTAATTGTTACTTTATCTGATGTTTGTAAATTATTGCCGGTGCATAATGATCAGTATTATGTGTTAGATTTACGAATGATCATTGAAAATGAAGGTTTTTTTTCTAGTTTTGCCATAGCTGTTCGTTACTCGTTTTGACACGACAAAGCGAACGACTTGGTATTAAGAAATTAGACATTACAGAAGAAGAAAGCTCTATGGAAACAATGAAAGATTCATTGCAAGGGGAGCAGGAAATGCAGGGTTGTATCTGTGTGTTCGCACTCGAGGTTTCTTCAGTTTGTATTGATATTTTGATCTATTCGCTGGTTAGAAAGCCTTCGCAATTCGCCTATCCTAGAGCTTTTTACGTTCTCATTCCTTTTCTCTCTCATCTCTCGTGGGTGGGATTTCTCTCCGCCCGAACGGTTTCCCTTTGGGTTAACGCACTCTTGAATTTACTATTGTTACTATTCTAATTGCTACGAATAAACCAGTGTTAATAATCAATCAGTGTTGTAGCACGTTATACAGCATCCTGAACTAAACCACTTCACCGGACACAAAGAGATCTTGTCCGAAGAAGGATAAAATATCTCCAAGTTGTCATAGCATCTACTAGAAAATACTACACATAAGCATTTGAAACTAAAATCCGATGACAAAATAACCGGCAAGAAAGACTAATTTTCCTAATGTTAAACCAATAACCGATGCCAGACATAGTCAAGTCTAATTTATTCTGTCTAATTATTGCTGTCACACTCCCTTTGAGGTGCTTATCAAACACGTATGAAGGGGCGATTCACAAGAAGCTATTCACCAATTACAACAAAAATGTTCGACCGCAGGGAGATGCAAATGGGTACAATTTTCAATTAAGTAACATTTGAATTTTTGATTACCATAAAATCTCTAATAGAAATTCGAGAGCTTTTAATTTCAAACTCCTAATTTTCGAAAAATTCGGAACTCTCAAACCTTTCATATTTCGTCATCAAATGATCGTAAAAACTTGCGGACCCTAGATCTGAGTTGGGCAATGGGTAGTTCTAGCGTTTTGAGGGAAGCTTCAAATGGAAGGGAATTTTAATTTAGAGGTTTTACGGTATAATTTTACTATTTACATTTTGTATTATTCTAGACGATTGAATGTGAATATAAATATTCGATATCTATTAATGCTCTATATGGAACAGAAAGAAGAACTCTTCATTTTCTCGTCGGATTTTGAAATTGTAGGATTTAAAAAAGAAGTTAAAACCGTATTGCTTTATTTTAGGAGTTTATTGACAGTCGATTACAATGGAACATGTCAGAATTTGGAGGTAGAGAAATGATTATGGTACCAGGTAAATTACCAACTAATATGCTATTTACATCTGGAAATTATTTTAGTTTTTTTTACATTACATAAATTATTGATAATTTTCAGAAATCCTTGTTTGGAGACCCGACGCTATAATTTATAATTGGTAAATTTGCATATTAAATCATTTCATGTCAAAAATTGAGCATTTTAGCATCTCACAAAAAGAAGTGATTGATGAGCAACAGAGATTGGTGCAGATTAAAAGCAACGGAGCGGTCACACTGTCTAATCCAAGTGTATACACGACCAGATGCAAACTAAATGTGAGAACGTTATTCACAATTTATAATTTATGTCAGCCTAAATTTAGATCGCCCGAATGCCGTTCGACGATCAGCGATGCACAGTCAACATATCATCGTGGGCGTACGATTTCGACGAAATGAATATAACGACAGACAACGTGGGCAGTGAAATGACCAATGATAAATTAGATGTATGGACAAATCTTGTTTTATTTATTTTATTCGAGCATTTTCCAGTTCGTAGGCAATTCTGAATGGGACGTCAAAGCGATCGAAGTCGTGACGAAAGATGTGGAAGACGTCGAAAGAAAGATTTATGCGGTAAAATGATTCAAATTATTTTTTATTCAAGGAATAGGGAATAATAATCAGACCTAGGGAGCACTTTCGTCAGACGAAAAAAATCTATGGGGGGTAGGTCGTAAACTTGAATGTTTACGTTATTGATTGATTAGAGATACAAAACTTTTAAAAATATATAGAGGGTAGGTTGCAACTTGCAAGGGGTTTCTGACGATCGTCCTCCCTAAGACTGATCATTATAAAAAATATATTATAACAGAATGGGTTTGCATATCATTTCAGTTTGGTTATCAGTTACAATAATTCATTAAACTAGTTTAGAATCTCACGTAGACATATAACCAATGTTGATTATGTCTCTCGTGAAGTTGTTTAGAAAACGATAAAGCATTCCAGTCAGAATGATTCAGGAGTTGCACTATATCGTCGATCTACGACGTCGCCCCACGTACTATGTGTTCGTTCTGTATGTGCCGACATTCATCGTGACCCTTCTTTCACTTACTGGACTGTTCACTCCATTCAACAACGAGGGTGAACGTGTTGAGAGAGTTAGCGAAATGTTCATAATTCAAATTTCGTCAAAAAGCATTTTAGGTGACGTTAGGATTGACAACGCTCCTATCACTAGCTGTCATGTTGACAATTGTGGGAGATGACATGCCCAAATCTACTAACTTACCACAATTAGGTAGATGTAAAACGCGATACCTTTTCCAAGATGTTTCGATATTTAGGAATTTACGTCTTGGCCGAAATATTGCTTGTTTCTATAGGGGTATTGGTGACAATTGTGCTTCTGCTATTTCATCAGCGGATTTTCACAAGATTTCATCCAAGTAAGGAACTACAAGTCACGAGTAGCTATCCCCTTCTGATTGTAATGAGCATATGCAAACCTGTGATCATTAATTTCTTTTTAACCACTAATCAACACGATTTAGGAGTTCCCGAACCAATATTACCTCCGCCATCAGCCTCTCCTCCTTCCTATTACCATTCCAGTTCCTATTCCTCCAAACACAGACATCGACATCGAAGCAGACGATCTCGCAGTCGTCGCCTTTCCCACTACACTTCTTCGACTCTGACTCAATACTCATCCGTTTCTTCCCAGTTGCTAGCCACTCTGCACGATGTTCTTGCACATCTCCAGACGATGGTCGCCAAAGAGATGTTCCGATTGAAATGGGTCAAGATCTTCGATATAATCGACTTAGTCTGTCTGGTTATCTTCCAGTGCATCAACTTCATTCTAACCTTCTGTTTTTTGTTTATCAGATGAATGAATGAAGTGATCATAAAATTCGATTCTAATTTACGAAGATTAATAAAAGATTAAAACCACAAAAATGATATAAAATCAACTAGAGGAAAACATATTTTACATCGGGTCGATTTTTTTTAGAATAAACTCACGTCATTTAGATTGTCTACTATGATGGTGATCTAGTGCAGTGATTATGTATCCCTGCCTAGAGTAGGACCTCAAGTCCGCCCCCACCTAGTGAGGAATAATAAGGCTAGGAAGTTAATTGCATCAAACTCAATGAAAGCCTTGGCAAAATCAGCTATCAAACTGAGATCTTCTACTTGTGATTAACATTCCTATGGAAGCGTGCAGGGTAAAGTCTTCTGATAATTTCCACTTAATGTTTTGTTTTTATTTTTTAAAACTTTTCCTAGGCTATCATTAAACGTTACGATTTTCGATATTTCAATTTTACATTACATTTTTATTCAAATCTACTTTTTTTCTTCAAAATTCGTTTATTTTGGGATTATTGAGGCAGTTTGTCGAAAAATTTCTTGTAAAAATTCCTTTTCGCTTCGTTGAGGTCCGATTTCTCCTTGGTCAATTTGCTAGGGGCTCGTCTCCTTCCGTTATAATTGATGTGGTAGTCATCCTTAATGGACTCCAGATCGAATGGCGACACTGGGTTGATGGCCTGGCCATGGGCGTACGCATACGGCGACGTGCCCTGTTCGACTGCACCCGACAGTGGAAATCGCACGCCTGCGCCATTTTCGCCAAGCGGCAAGGGAAAATCAATACCACCAATGAAAAAGCTATCATCTCCTGGAAATGAAGTATTTTAGAAATCGAACGGGCGAGAATTTTCAATATGTTCTTCACTGATTTTTCAGCCGAATGAAATTTCTCGTCAGTGATTCATAGAATTTTTCTACACATAACTTTGGAAAATCGATTTTGGAGTTACAATGCTCGATCACTTTGAAAAATTCTAATGAAGAAACTTCATTAGGTCAAACTGCATGCTAGGACAACTTTTGGATCTTTTTCCTGAAGAGTTTTATCAAATTTAGTTCTTCAGAAATATTAGCAAATTTGACCTATCCGATGACGATCAAAATTACCTTGCTCGACTTCTACGCCTACAGCGGCATTGTGAACGAATGGGTTGCAATATGGTGGCTTGCATTTGATCGGTTCGTATCCGTACGGAACTCGACCGACCACGACTTCCTTCGCTTTTTCTAATTTTTCAAGTTAGTTTAAATGTATTATTTCGAAAAGAAAATACTCCTTGCTTCCCTAAACTCGGGATTTTGAGCAAGCAAAGCCAAAGTTTCGGGCTTTATATTCAGATGATTCGTGGGTCGAATTTGGTAGCCAACCTAAAATGTTTTTCGGAATATAAACTTGGTTTTTTAATAAGAATCTTTACTTTTGCATCGAAGTTGATGTTTCCAAAGTACAAGTTGCTGTCCATGTCGAAGTTCCCCCAACCTGGCACGGGCACGATCAAGTCACCAGCCATTGACTAAACTATTTCATCATTTAAGAAAATAATTTTGAGTTAATTTTTTTCGCAACTTTCTTCTAATTTTTGGTTAAGCGAAAAAATTCGAGCTAGTCTTCCAAACGCATACGAAGACATGAAAATATTGTCAAATTTTTAAATCGTTGGATTTTCTTACAATTTTATTCGCTGGATTTAGCTCGAATCCGGTATTGAATTGGTCAGTAAATGGAAATAACGGAAAATTTTCGGCTGTTATTAGTTCGGGAAATTTGGCTTGAGGTCCTTTTATGGGTACTACGAGTGGTTCATCGCCTCCTTGTAATCGTTGACTAACTCCTAAAGTTTCAAAATATTAAAAAAAAAAAAAATGATTTCTAGATATTCATCACAAATCAGTTGAAATATGAAAAAGTAGACTAACCTAAATGAACGATAAAACATATCGAATAAATAATCTGCATTTCAAAATCCAATCGAAATGATGCGATAGGCTAAAAGCAGCTAGCTATGATAACTTCGCTAACTAGGCCAAGACAAAAGCATCGACATAAAACTGGATTTTACGTGAAAGGTGCGAAAAACACGTTCAAATCACCGAATAGAAATTCTATTTATTACTTTTTGATAATTTTTCATTAAAATTCACGAATCATATATTCTGAGGACCATATTATGTATTGAATTGAAAGTAATTATACTAAATACCGCAACAAGAAAAAACTAATAATTACAAAAAAGAATACATGGCCCTGATCACAACGATATAATACGAGAAAATACCTGTAATGTTTGATAAGCGCAACCTGTGATAGATAATACAGGACTAGTGGAGATTTCATTTATACGGGCTCCGATTTTTCGCCAATTTCTTTATAAAGTGGCGTTCAAAAGGTTTGCATCACCATCTAATTTTTATCTGACAAGGATTGATCACCCTAAGATGCGCGAATTTCCGGGCATCCTAAGGCGATCAATCCTTGTGAGAGTTAACCTAATTGAGGCGTACCTATTACTCTTAAACTTGACAAACTTGCATGCCTTGGTTAATCTTTCAACTATTCGTGTACAATTTTATCCGACTGATGCACCTCATATAACTGAACCATCAGCGCAAAAGAGTGATGTGATTCAAAACTCTTCAGCTCCGCTTTGCTCCAAAAACGGGCTAGAATAAATTTTGATTTTTCCTGCGTATGAATAGTTTCATTAAATTAAAATTTTCGAGAAGATAATAAATTTAGCGCATTCGAAATCTCTACTAACCCATGTACACCTGTTATGGTAGGCGAATGAAATACAAAATCCTAATGAAAAAAATGCAAGAGCAATAGAACATAAATTTTGAGTATCATGATAATTTTGGGTAATAAAATCATTGAAATTTAGAAATTTTAAAATTTTCCGATCAGCTAATTGTGATCATATGGCACAAATGGCAACTTCTTGCGCAATCACGCAACATCGTCGACGACGAGGACCTGAATGTTGTTTTTTGCCAAATAAAAGATTTTCTTAATCTAAAAATTTGAAAAGTGAGGTCATGAATTTCTTTTAAATTATAAAATTGTCAATTTTATCAATTTTGATTTTTTAAAAGAATAGTTCTCAATTTTATCTTGTTAAAGTAGGAAATTTTATTGTTTTTCGGTTTGATAAAGTTTCTGAAAAACTTTGAACAAACTCACTGGCATATAGTGGGTGTTTGTCGCAGCCAAAGTTGGCACGAGGGTAATCGATCAAAGCATTTTGTTTCTCGGATTCGATTTAGTTCGACTTCTCTCGCTGAAACTTATCATTTGGATCTTTATTTTTCCAGATCCAGATAAACATTATTGTTTATTTTAGTTTTTCTAGGGATTTTTAGAAAGCCTTTGATTTCTGTTCGGTAACGATATTGCGAAAGTAGATGATGCTTTGAATCAAAAATGAGCTGGAATTGCCAATAATTTCGATTTTATGCTATCTTTCTGTAAAGATGAGAAGTTTTTAATTCTTCAGATTTACCGCTTATTTCCGAGCAGTCGGCGAAAAGAACTCGGTTTGTACGTATTGCGTACATTTGCAACTCTACTATAGGCGTGGACTGGCAGAGAAAGGTTCATTCTGTTCCACCGTCTACTCGGAAATTGTCGTCGGTTGGTATCTTGAGATTTCGTCCCCAAATAAGAACACTTCATTTTTAGGTTTAAAAATAGTTTCGCTTTACTTTTTCATTAAACCACTTTGTAAGTAATGCAGATATTCTACATCAATGAGTAGAGCAAATCTAAATCGTGGCAAAAATATTTTGACAAAAGTCCGAGTTGAAAGGAAATTCCGAAATTTACGAATCTGACTTTCAAAATAACTTTTCGTCGCACTTCTGATGGAGTGTTCTTATTTTGGGATGCGTATTCTTCTACCTTTAGACGTTCTCCAGTTGCCTTCAATTTCATCGAGCACGACCTTCACGCCCTCCCAGGTTTCCTTCGCCGTCGGGATCAGTTCGTTACGATCCAACACAAATCCGTTCCAGTCTAAAATTTGCAAAATAAATGAATTTTCTCGGATCTTCTTGAAAATGAAGTAGGTTTGGTGGCAACTCTCGTTACGCAAGGCAAAAACTTTCCGAAGTTAGTTATTTTTTCTTCTCAAGTTGAGCAAAATGTGATGCTTTCTCCCAGGTACTTTTTTGCGAACAAGCCTGTTAACGAATAGTTCGCGTTAGAATTTGCGAATTGAGAAAAAGATGCATTATTTTTAAAATTTCTTCTAAAATATTACGATTAGCCCAATCAAAGTAGACTGAAAAGTACAAATTTTAGGTTACTTTTTCGATTTTTTTTCAAGTTTAAAGATTTTCTACCTTCATAAGTCGGTCTCAACTCGATGGTGTACGAATATTGAACTTTCAGAGTTTCTTTCGCCCAGTCCGTAGAACCGCCGGAAAACGCATCTGAATTTTCACGTCGAATATTTATTCTCGAATTTTCGGACTTACAAATAATTTCTGGCCCTGTTCCATAATTGAACTTCGTTCCGTAGAGACTCGACAATTTCGCAACGGCTTTTTCGGCGACTCGTCTCTGAAACTTGCAAAATATCCTTCATCCTGGCTTTCTATCAAGTAAGCGTTGACTTCATTAGACTGATTTCAGACTTAGCACTGGCATCTATGATCATTATCTGCTTCGAGACTTGGAAATTTCGCGAACTTTAATACCAATTTCATGATTTTAAGGCCGGTCATTTCAGCCAGAAAATATTGGCTCAAATGATTCATTCCTCAAAAAGCGAATTTTCACTGAGAGATAACTTGCCGTATCAGCGATATCCGGTGCATAGGTATTTTTCCTGTGAGAATACGAGTAGATCCACAGCTGCGAATAGGCATGCAGAGTGATGTATCCGGTCAGACGACCTTTCAATGACGTGAGGAAGTCTGCGAGAGCTCTGAATCCGATTTTCCTTAGGAACTGTCTTTGTCGAGCTTGTTCGAAATTGAGATTCAGAATTGTTTCCAATTCTAAGCAGCCCTCCCTGATCTTGATATGGACTTACCTAGATTCGGGCTCACTGAACGCGGACTTTCCATGATAGGTTTCGGAGCAAGGATAATGAGACGATCCAATTTCTAGAGAGGAAATTTCATGGGTAATAAAAATTTAGAAGATTTTCGATCGAACCTCCCCATCGGAAGCCGAAATTTCGATTCAGATCGACTCCTTTGCAACAGGCGTTTTCGATGCCGTCAAATCGACAGTCCTCGAGAGATCGGGATTTTCTCCACATTCTGGCCTGAAAACGCGATACGGCATTCAGAAATTCATGTGTTAATTGGTTTTGCCGATTGGTGTTCAATTATATTATTTCTTCCTATCAGGCGGAGTAAATTTTTCAGTTACTTTTCAATTCTATTTGATTATGGATTTCATGTCTTCAGGCTATATCAAACGTTGTTCCCTTACTCTTGGATTCGTCCTTTCTGTTCTGGTGAATTCGTATCCGTCCGGATTGAGCACTGGGAAAACGTAGATGACGAGGTGGTCAAGATACGAGGCGATTTGCGAGTCCGTCTCTCGGGAATTCACGATCTGCAATCTAATTATCACTCTTTATGATAGATTAACGCCATCATATCGATGAATCGATAACGAATATAGATTTAAAAAAGCTGTACCATGGGTGCAATAACTATGATTTTTTAATCAAAAATCCTATAGATTTCTAGTTAGCTAGCAGGATAGCCTTGAAGAAATCGTAAAACTTTTATTTGATAGTGAAAATTTGTTTACCAGGTTGATGAAGTAGGACGCAGTGTGAATCGCGGTCCACTAAAATATAATATATTTACAAATCTGAGACAAAATATGAACTTCTCGAGAATGAATTCCAGCGTCGATAACGACGATCTTCTTATCAGGAGCGTCGCGACCAAACTGAAAAAAGACGATTTTAGGTCGATTTAGATTTTCACGCTGTAATTAAGGACTGTTAAATTCAGGTTATCTTCCCACTAAAATATTTCGTTAGTAGTCACGATGTTGAAAAAATCAATGCTATTTTTGAATAACAATTCCAAACCCCCTTATTTGGGGTTAGTGTTTTCGGATTTTCCCACGTAAAATAGGCGTCTTCCTAAATATTTACACAGATGCCCCGAGCGGATCCGATTTCCATGCCCAAATTCGGCGATTTTCCCAGAAAAATCCGCAAATTCAAAATTCAATTAATAATCCTCCTAATCATCGTAATTATCTCGATTTTTGGTGTAATTATCTACTTGACTAGTTTTTCAGCGGGTCAAGAGAAAAGTAAGTTTTATCGAATCTTTCATTGTTTTTTTTTATTATTTTAGAAAATAGCTATAATTGGGCTCAAATTTATGTCGATAATTGGGCTAATTATCACAAATGTTTCTGCGAACATTCGGCGATAAATCAACGAGAACTTTTCGTATGCCAGTAAAAATGAAGAATATTAAACGGAATTTTAGGACCTCAATATTTTGAAATCGTCAATAGAAAATTGCGTATTCTTGCGACCTAACGATTTTTCAACGACTCAAAATTCATCGAAAATTTTCGAGACATCGAATTACGATGAAATTGAGAAAATCATCTTCGAGGGCGATGATTGTCATTTCGAAATACAGGTAAAAACTTATCGTACTTTTTTCAAAAACGAGGTTTCAGATAAAAGATTTCAATATTGACCTACGATTGAAAATCTACTCTTTACTTGGCAAGTTATGCGACAAAATTCAACATGATCTAACGCTATTGTCTGTCAATTTCGACATTTATGATCGGTTAAGTTTATCATTTTTTGATAAATCTTGCAAATGATCTGATGAAAAAGTTAGATCATAGATATTATTGTTTTGGGAGATAATTTTTATTTTATCATAAAATTTCCAAAGATAATTCAAAAAATTCGAACCTTGATTCCGATTATCCTTCTTCCTTCTGTAGTGCCTCCGATATCGACAGTCTGTGCCAAATTAGGCAAATGTTCCGCGATTCGGTTCATCCACGTCACTAGCACGTTGTACGAATAATATTCGCCCATTCTTCAAATTTTCAAAATAATTTTTACGAACAATTTCAATTACCTTAATCTGCTTACAAATCCCCCAGCGTCGTCATTCAATCGAACGAAATCTCTGGAATCGTTCAGGAACCGATTGATCTCGATTTTCGACTCTTTTTCAACCAATAGTCTGAAAATTTGGATAAATCGATCAGATTGATATTCTTAAATGGTTAAAAATTTAAGAAAATTCCCAGAGTTCATATTCGTGACTGATTCTCCAAAAATATCATGTTTCGGATAAAAATCCTACTTCTTGAGATCTTCGATAGCGACTTTGTACTTGTAGTTGTGTTTGTCGAGGAAATACGAGAAATCCTCGGTGTGCTCTGGAGCGACCATCACATCGATCGTCTGGTTTACTGTCGAGGGAGGATGCCAGAAATCCGCTTCCTATAATTTTCGAATTTTTCTTCCTGATTTTCTAAAGTTCTCATAACAAGCTATTTTTTCAAAGAAAAGCTCTTTGGAAAAGAAGGATCTGGACAAAATTTCGTTTATCACAAGCCAAATATTTTGTCCCAGATAAAACTATTTATATCGAAAGAAAGTGCCTTACATCACTCAACGCATTTTCGAATAGATGAATCATTTGCAATAGTTGCTCATTAGTTGATGGCACTATACGATAGACTTTGAATGCTCTGAAAATTTGTAATTGGTGATTTTCGGTTTTTTCCTGTTGAAAGAGAAAGTTGTCTTCAATTTCATATGAATTGGAATATTTCGACAATGATATTTTTCTAGTATTTTCCTTTAATATCCACTTTAGGTTAGGAAAAAAACTCGGAATGACATTTGTGTGACCTCGTACTTGAGGTTTCATGAATCGCGTGAAGTCACAATAGTCACACCTTCATAGTTTTGTCATTTCAGAATGAATTTTAGATCTGAAAAATATGAGGAAAAAACCCTACCCTTCATCCTTTTTCGTTAAATTTGTATCACTCCTATCAATTTTTACATCCTGTTTATCGAATGGTAGAGCTATAACTAATCCTACGAGTAAATTGATCGAAATTATGACCCATTGCATCTGAAAATCAGCATTTTAAAGTGAAAAATTGAATTTTTCTTGATCTCACGAGATAAAGTATCGCGATGTGATTAAAAAACAATTAAGTAGGGTATCTTTTTTATGACTATATAGTCTAAAGTCTCGCAAGATCAATGTGAAGTTATGAAGAATCGAAATGCCCTTTTTCCGGTAGAGATTCACGACTTTGCAGAAAAGTCGAGGTGTAAATCAGATGACCGAAAAGCGGTGAAATGGGTGAAATGTCAAGGCGAATTGTGAGAGTTTTCGAGGTTGTGAAAAAGGAAAGAAATGAAGCAAATAGCTAATCGAACAAATTAGATCACCACAAAAGTGAAATTTACGTCAGATGGTGCACAAGAAGTTAGCCTATTTTTTCTCGGAAGTTTTCAGAGTTAATTTAGTTATCTAAAAATGGGTTAAGAGTTGCTTTCAGCAAGGAATTTTGTATGGATATTGTAAATTACCGATAGCTTGAAACGAAATAAAAGAAGCGTGTCTCCTTCTTCTCCATTCTTTGAGTCCCCGAATGTAGACTCTGACGACGCTTGTTCATTTGACGATTCTTTTTATTTTCTTTGTTCTTTCATCGAATTTAACGGGATTTCTGCACACAATCATCTGCTAATTATTAGCCTCTATCGATATTAGAAATTAATTGACTAATTCTCGATAATTACCCTTAAAACGCGAAAAATGAAGGGGAAACAAAGGTTTTTCAATGAGCAAATGCTCATCTCTCGTGCATCCCGAGGCTCACAGGAGGGGGGAGAAAGAAAAACGCTCTTTTATCTCGTCTCAAGTAGTCAGTCATTCACAATATAAGAGAAAATTTGAAGCAAAATACGACTACTTTTTCAGGATAAGATAGTACAATTTTAAAATCATGAAAAGAATGAAATTTCTCCATCTAATGAAAAATGAGCCCTAATGTTTGAATTGCCTTTGTGAGATATTCAACTTTTACAACAAAAAAGTTGAAGAATAGGTAAATGAAATGACTGAACAAATTTCCAATAAGCTTGGTAAAATCAAGTCATTTTCTCAAAGCTTTTTTCGGGTTCAATAAACATTCCATGGATGTTGATTTACGATAATCGATGATGTAATTTGCCAAAGGAATCAGGTACGAATTACAGTCCATAGTCCATTTCCCTATTCAAGTGTCATTTTTGCCCAAAACAAAAGGTTACCCCCACAAAATCGTAAGCAATTTCTGCCAATCGATAGAATTTTCAACCGAAATCGCGGTGTAACAGTCCTTTTTCTCAGCGAAGACAACTTTGAAATTTGTCGACCAAGGTCTTTGGCTTCGAAAAAATAAAATTATAAACATTAACAAGACAAATTTAGCGAACATTTCGAAAAACAAAAAAATCAGTTTCAGAATACCACAGAAAAATAGAGTCAACGTCGAAATCAATGAAAGAATATTGAAAAGTCGATAATTGTGAAAATCAAAAATTAAAATCACGACAATTCGGTTGGCTGATTATCATTCATAGTTCTACAAGAAAAAGTTGAATCAGAGTCAGAAAAGGTCGCGATTTTTGACGAACGAGGCGCGACGACTGCATTGAGGGGCGTCAGAAAGGCGCCAGCGAAAATGAAAATGGAAAAATGAAGCGAAATGGGTGCTGCCCGTCGAAAGTTGATGAATTGATGATGTGAAGAATAGCACGGAAAACAGACGGTCATTTGTATAATTTTATCAGATGATGATTGAGAATAAAAAAAATTATAAAACTTATATCGTTATATCTTGCGATTCAAATTTATAGCGAAACGACAATGGTGGTTCAGAGGGTGGCACATAAGAAAAAAAAACCCTAAATTTTTGCGTAATATTTCTTCATATCGCAATAATCAAAATTGCCCAATATTTTATCAGAAATTGATTGGTTGTGATAGAATGGCTATCAGTTTAAAAAATCTCTTATATTTAAATTTATTTTTAAAAAATCCATAATTTTAGGCCTTGCTAACTTAGAAAGAAACATTTTCTCACACCGACATTATAACATGTCTGGGTATTCATGTAATGATAGAAATTCTGCAAAAAAAAACTCGATACCTCATCAAAATTTGACAGTGATAAATTGAGAATGGGTCGTCATAAATTTTGACGAAAATTCTGCCGAAAACAATCGTTTGCAATGCGTGATGTGTCATTGCTAACGAATTACAGATTACAGATTTTTAATTTGCAAAAAAAACCATTCTTGTAAAAAAATCTCGATAATGCTACTATCGAAATAAATTCCCCAAAGTTGAAATAAAACTTTTTTACTTGTAGACTGTAACCTAGTGACCGTTAGCTATAAAAAGATGAGCGAAGTGAGACTAAACTATAAAAATCAATGATGAAAAAACTTATTTTAAAATCACAACAGTCTAATTCAAGATTTCAACAGATCAAATATAACATAATAAATATTCGGGACTAACAAATTCATATATTTAGCTCAAGAATTTGAGCTAAATTGTCAATCATTTTCTCCGATTTTAACAGTTTCGCCCATTGATCCACGAAGATTAAGCTTTATCACGAGCGATAGACATAAAGTTAGCCGAAGATCATTTTTATCCTTTATGTTAGTCATGTTTTATCCACCACATACAAAAATAACGATATTTCTTCAGTCGTATATCAATGATAACTATAGAATAGTTTTACCGATAAAAGCATGAAAGAATTTCGACTTTCTTTGGAACTCACCTATTTTACCAATATTAATCGTTATAGAATATTGTAAACCATTCAAATATCATAAAATTTCATTTGAGGATAATTATAAAATGGTGAATTTTTCAAAATCGATATTCCTCCTTTAGATTTAGTAAATTTCCTAGCATGCATGAAATATCAATTTAAAATATGTGTAAGTTAGAATTTAGACAAGTTTGAATTTGACCGACTTGGTCCTCGCCGGAAGAATGACCAGAAGGGGCATGACCTTGCCCCACAGCAATAAAATAAAATCATTCATTTTCCTTCTGAAGTCAGACTTTTCGTAAAAAATAGTAAGATCAATTGAGATAATCAAAAGACTCAGAATACAATTAAAGAAAATATGAAATGAAGATGGAAAAAGACGAAGAAAAGTAAAATCGAAGACAATAGAGTTTATGGAGACACAAAGCGGTTGAAGAAATCAAAGAATTTCTGCATCTTCTTCCTGCTATTTCTCAATTTTCTGCTTCTTTTCCACTTCTTCATACAAACCATTTACAAGGTGAAACTGCGTTGGTTGTGAACTTGTTTTCGGTTAAACCAATTCGCCTATTTTGACGCGACGCTAAATCGAGAGTTAGAATCGAGAATTCAGACCGATCCGATTATGGTAAGTGGTTGAAGATATGTCGGCCGGCTTTCCACACTGATTCTTTATCACATAATAAGATCTTCTACCAATCTGCCAATGACAAAGATCTTCCCGTGGCAATAACAAAGCTCTCGAGATTACATGAAAATGGTTGATATGTCAAGATCAGTAACTAAAAAGCATGCGACAAGAAGAAAGTGAATCGTAATGATTGAAAATAAAAGCTTTTTTGGTTGGGATAAAATTCAATTTTAGCTGATTTTTTGGGGATTTTTGTTGCTGATTTGAACCAGACTTGATAGGATTTTATTAAATATTTGATGCATGAGGAAGTTTGCAATTAGAGTCAATGATCAGTCAGAAATTTTTCAGAGAAAAATAACTTCTAAACTTGACAACGGTTTACAAATAAAGACCATCTTCACATTATGCTTATCTAAATTTAGCTGACAATAGTTCAAAATAGCGGTTTATTAAGTCGATAAAATTTATGGTTACACTTTTCCCTAGCAATTCATTCTTGTACTATTTTAGGCCGAAAACCGCTGAAAATTTGGACTATAAATTATGAAAGTGACGATGTTGAGATAACTATAAAAAGCACGTTGACAATCGAAAGTGATAAGCGGGTAAAGCAAGGTGATAATTGATAGAAGTGAGATGAAGCCTTGCCCTTTCGGAGAGAAAGGACTGTACTTTCACTGGCCCAAGCTAGGGCTACTATCGAATCACCCTGTCACACACACACGCCAATCGCCCTCAGGTAACTGGCATAAATCGACTTTGGATGGTGGCCGAAAAAATTCATCAAAACGACGAATGAATCACGATAGAATTGAGGTGAATCAATATCAGAGCTTGAAATTGAAGTTACGTGGAAATTTTGACTTGATTTTGAAGATTTTAAGACGATATTTATGTTTTCCAAATCAAGTATGGATCAGATCTGATTGTGAGTCCTGAACGTCGAAACCAGAACTGAACTATGACAAGTACTTGCGCTGCTTCATCATCAAAATTTTAGGTAAGCTTTTCAAATTTTATCGAGTATCATGATTTTCGTGTCGTATTGAGAAAGACTATGGAACATTGTTTAGAAGTATTACTTACAAGGCTGAAACATTAGACAGAAGATCAAGGTCAGTTTGATCTGTGACGTACTTCGAACGGGATTGCATCTAGCATGCTAACGCATGGAATAGACTGTCCAACTTGTTGCATTTCGCCACTACGGAAGTGCAATTGAATCAATTGAATTGTGTGAAGATCCACAAGCATCTTTGGACTTTTTGCTGCAGGAGAAGTGGCCGAACGGGTATTTCGATGAGAGAGAACGGAAGAAGATGAAGAAATAGCGCTTAGAAAGAAAAATACGAAAATTTTGAGGAAGTGTGAGAAACCGACGAAATTTGGAATAGAAGTCTGTAAGGTGAGAAATTTTGACAATTAGCATAAAGTCGAGGATAAAATTATAAAAGTGTAATCTGTTACAAGAGTATCAAATTTTGATAAATTAGAATAAAACTACAAGCCGCTGGAATGGTGAAAGATTTCAAAGAAACTAAAAAGAAGCATACAAATGAAATAGTGGACGGTTCGTAAGAGGGATTTGTAAGACGGAGAGGAACAAAGGAAAAATGTTGGCAGACTGTTTGTGACCGTGCGATTCTACGATTTCGATTTCTCTGCCTGCTGCCCTGGCCGCTTGAAGGCGGAATGGGTTCCCTTCGAGGCGGGCGGGCAAAGATGGTGAATGCGACAATCGATGAAATACCTATGGAACATGACTGCAAACCGAACGGTAATGTGATTGCAAAGTGGTCTTTCTGAGAGGTAAAAGAACCTTTTAGTTTCAATTGTATAAATTAGAAGGCAACTATTATTTGACGAGATCTATCCAGGGCTGTCTGAAGTGAACTTCGAATTTGCTGGAAGTTCAGTTCAGTTCAGGTCCGATCACGAAAATTCTTTAGTTCAAGTCAAGTTAAAGCTCGGTTTTTTTCGAACTTCAGACAGCCCTGGAAACCTATCTTTTCTCATAATTTTTCCCTAATCTTCTTCCCTCCTCTGTCTCTAACTATAGATCTCACTATCTCGCCATATAATAATAATTGTCGAATTAGAACGTGCACTATCAAGTTATTTGGGTAGATACGACAAGTACCTTTGAGTAGGTTAAAAGATATAATTATCTTTGAAAAAATGATCGGAAAGAATTTTTCATTTCGAGAAATTTAGGCGACTATTTGATATTGATTATGAAAAGTGCGAAACAATTATTTCTGACGATTTTTGGTCCAAATAGTTTATTTACAAGTTCGAAGCTTGATCTTACAACAAATAAATCGTGAAGGCACATACACATTTTATATGATGTTTTACTTCTTGCCTCCGAATTTCTTCTTCCATTTCTGCTTCTTCGCGAGTTTGCGTTTCTGCTCGATTGACATCTGAAGATATAAACAAGTTAATTTTAATAAAAATCAGACAAAATACGTTCCAAGTAAAAGATAAAATGAGCAGTTATCTGCACTTTCGTTAATCGAAATTTGCAAATACTCATAAAAATCAAAATGCTCCAAAGAAAATATCAAGTTTCTAAACGACCTTCATTGATTCTAAGCAATTTTACGAAAATAATAGATTTTAAAAATTAGTCATTTAAAAAATGCACCTTTCCCCTGACGAATGACTTCTTGCGCATGTTGATTTTGACGTAATTCGAGTCGTCTGACTTCTTTTTCGTATTTTTCTTCGATTTCAACTGGCCAGAAGTCGATGGACCGTCTTCTGCCTTTCTGAAAAAATCTATGATTTAAAAATTAAAAAAAAAAAAGAAAAAAAATCATTAAAGCTTCGATATTTCGAATTCTTACAATCTTAAAAATAAAAAAAAAAAAACCTTTTCACGCCCTTCTTGACCGGCTTTTCGTCGTGTTCTGACGATGTTCCAGCGTCTGGCAACAGTAATCTCCTAAAAATAAAAATACTTGAATTTTGAAAATTGTAATTTTGCCTCGAAGAAATCGACTTTCTCCCCGATTGAACTTTGGCGGATTCGTCTTCGAAAGTCGGCAAAACTCGCTCCGTTTTGGTCGGTGTCGGCAGGAGAAGAGTCTCGACGTTCTACAAAACGTAAACAAATTCTTGTCTTCTTTCAAAAATTTCCTAGGCTGAGCCAGAGTTTTCATAGAATTTGACTGAGTTCTAAAATTTTTGCATAGATTTTCATGGGCCAAACTAAAATCTCTTATTTAGTGTACCCTTGCGGGAGTATCCTAATTTCATGTGGCTTTGATAAAAAATAAAACAAAATCGTTATTGTATGACTGATAATTTTGGCTTAGGAAGGAGAAAAACTCACAGCGACGAGTTTATTGTGAGTTTGGAGCGGCTTTCTGGGCGATTTGATCGGACTCAGACTCGGACTTTTGGCGAACAATTTGCGACGTTTCGACGGGGACTTGCCGGGAATCCACGATAAGTCATTTTCTAGAAAAAATAATAATTTTATGGAAAAGATATCGAATGAGTAATTTTTCCGTATTTTCTACTGTAAGCGACAGGAAAAGGCATAGAATCGAACAACATTTTGAAAGTTCATGAAATGTCATCTTCTTGAATTCATAATTTTGAGTATTCTTGAATTCTGTAATTTTTAGAACAATTTTTCATTTCTAAATTCAAGAAAATTTTCAGAAATGGCAAATCCGACCGACCTTTGACGGGAGTGTCGAAGGGATTCCAAGAGCTACTGCAACCATCTGCTGAATCGCTCGGCCAGTTCATCCGAATCGCTGAAATTGCGACAATATTGAAATTTGAAAAAAAAAAACTCTAAAAATCGAAAAAAAGGCAAAAAATTCAAAACTCCTTTGCTAGCGGGCTTGCAAAATCAACAATGACGCGTATTCACCGCGTAAGCTTCGTTCGTGTTGATGATCTTTTCGCGTTTTTCCTATTTATTTATTTTTTATTTTCTGGTGGAAAAGTTACAATCTTCACGAAGGTTTTGTATCGTGAAAATGGTCTGCGCTTGTGTAATTTCTAAAAAAGGCAGACAAAGAAAATGACTCCTTGTCATAATTTTTGATACTCGCCAAATTCATGCATGTTTCGGTCAAAATCGAGTCAGATAGTAATAATTTGTCATTTGATACTCGATTAGGCCATATGATGAAAAAAGATTAGTGAAACGGGTTTCGTGAATTGTTTCAAAAACATTGAAAATGCACCAAACTCAGGAAGATTAGTTTTTTTTCCTAGCTATCTTTCAAGTTGAGAAATTTCCACAAAATGAATTATAAAAATGATGTATTTTGACCTCGAAATTCTCGAGAACCTTGCTTTTCTTGAAACTACATGATAAAAACGCTCTAGTTTGAACTAGGAAGCTTTCAATGATCCCCTAAATTCGTCTAAAACTATGAAAATTGTCCTAATTTAGGCCCTATTTTCGGTCGACATCATCTAAAATTACATATCCATCATCATCCACTCGGATATGTGGGGATATTAGTAGGCGGCCGAGTTTTTCATCGGTTCATAATTGAATAACCCGAGGGCTACATTTATTTATGTCTCACGGTGCATCATTCGGGGCTCTAAATTCTAAATTTATCCGCATCATTCTCGTTTTAGGAACGTATTCATTCATTTAAATCATTCCCTTGATGAATTAGGTATTTTGCACGAGAAACATTTTTGGGCTCGCAAAATCCTACTTTTCTAAAGATATAGATCAAGTTGTCGTGACTCGAAAATCTCAAATTTGATTTTGAAAAATACCAAAAGTATTTTCAGTTTTATTTATTTAAAAATTTCTACATTCCACTCGTTTTTCCTAACCCTTCTTCATCCATCGATGAATTTCTCCGAATTCATTTGTCGGTTATCCAAATTCCGTATCGGCCCTTTATTTTCGCGTATTTCTGATATCCTATCCATCTTTCCCCTCCCATCCTTCATTATCCTCGATATCCATTTGGTTCGGTGAAATTTGTCAGAGCGGAGAGAATTTGTTCTTTTTTCTAGCAGCAGCGCATCGCTCATTTGTGCCATCGGATATTTTCCTTTTTTAGTGAGGAGGAGGGAGGATAGTGTGGGAAAATTGAGAGGGAAAGAGTCAGAAAAAGGCGAAATAGTGCTGAAAAGGGAAGAAAAGAAATAAAGAAGACGAAATACAAGTGAGGTAAAAGGTGAACCGCCACACGTAAAAACGAGTATACCCGCGCGAAATAGTCGTGGCCTTTTAGGAGGGTTAGAGAGAAAAGCGCGCGAAATAGTGATTCCATCATTAAAGAGCGCAGAGAGTCAGAGAAAAAGACCTTTCCCATTCCATTCTCTTTGCTCTCATTGCCTTTGGCATTTCGCATCCTCTGCGTCCTTGTCCTCTCCCTCTTTTTCCCTGCATGCTCTCATTTTACAGCGTATTTTCCAGGGCAAAAAAGAGCTTTGCTCTATGTGCCTGAGGGTCTGTGGGTCTTTGCCCCTCCCTCTTTTTCTCTGCACTCTCTCGCCCCCTCTATCCTATGCAGACCTCTCTTTACAGAGCATGTGCTACTCGTTGGGTCTGTCGGTGACCGGCTGACATATTTCGAGGCAGTTTCCGGAGCGAACACCGAACGACTAACCACTTGCCGAAAATCCGAACGACGTGAAGGAAAGGTAAGCTCACTTTTCCAGAAAAAATGAACGTTTTCTGAGTTCTGAATGTGAAATTCTAACGTTTTATGGGGTGAGTAGCAAAAACTTTATGGCGCTATGACGAGAGATAATTAGAAATTTCGTATGCGACGGGCGAATCTGTGAGCAAAAATTCTAGGAAAAGAGGAAGTTCTAAGAGGAATAGATTTTTCTGAGCTCCTAATTTTTGAAAATGGACAAATTTTTACTTTTTTTTGGAAACTGCTAATTTTCTTACTCAACGACACTAAATTTTCAAGAAATTCGTTTACCCAGTTAAGAATTCAGGCCGAAAAAGTTGAATTCATGAATATTTATCGAGTAGAGTGCATTTTATGCCCAACTTTCAAGCATTAATTTTGAATTCACTGGGTTTGTTTCGACTAGTAAAATTTTGATCTGAATTTCGTTTTGAATTATGGCAGACTGCTTTAGATAGAAACTTATTCTTTATCATGTCAGAATTTCTGGCCTTACTATTTTTACAAGCTTCATTTCAATTACACTCTTTTACCTGTTACGTTCTCCGCTTTTCTCACATCCCATAGAACAAACTTTCAAGTTTCAAGTGCCTAGGTAAACAATACTGATCAAAGATTCAATTCGAGTGTAGGTATCATTCTTGGCAAGTTTTCACCCATTCTGTTACAAACTTTCTCGTCATATGATAAAGAATACTTTAACAAAACGGGCAGATATGATTTAAAGCCGCAAAATTTTATCAATTGCGAGGTTTGTTTAAACATCACTCCCCACCTCTTTCATGATTTTGCAACGTCTCGCAAAATTTCGACCTTTATGAATTCTCGACAAGGAACCAAGAGTGAAGGTCAAAAATACCATGAAAAAATTCGCTTTTTGTTTGTCTGTAAATTTCAAAATTTTTTCACGGTTTTCAGCAAACATGTTCGAGATCACGTTTTCTTTATGTTTTATTTTAAAATGCTTATCAAATTTGTGATCAGCAACATTCGAAAGTTTCGAAACGTATGTTTTGAAGTTCATTTTTCTTCCGAATTTGTGTAATTTTTTAAATGAAACCTTACAAATGAAATCGCATTTCCCAACCCCGTGACGAAAATTGCTTCGTATCGATTTTTTGCACCGCGATTTTTCGAATTTATTGTCATTTTTACAAACGAACTTTAGGCATTTTGTCCATTGTAAGGCGAAGTTTTGACAATAACTTTGGCTTGTTCGAGAATTTAGAATATACCAGCCTGTTTCTAAGGCATTCCTCAATATGGGACGAGAGATTTCTATATAGGTGTCTTAAGCAAACAACTAGAGGCGACTTTTTGACTCATAAGGAACTGGCCAAGTAGTCGAGTCTAACCAAAGGAAAGAAAAAATACTCTTGTCGCCAAATTTAGGCAATTACCCGCAGAGCTGAAATATATCGACTTTCCTCATTTGCTTGGCTGCTTGCACTCCAACTTTCCTAATTATAAAGTACTCCAGAAATCATTTTTCGTTTATCGATTCTCCCCGTTTTTTTTATTCCAAACAAGCTTTTCTTTAAAAATCATCCTTTGTGTGCTTACAAAGTGAACAATTTCAGTTTTGCTCATTGTAGCTCGAGAATTTTAATCCCCTGAAAGAGCAACAAATTTGTCTTTTTTCTAAATATGCTCCATCTCTAAATTTTTTGAGACTTCTAAAATTTATCATTGGAGCGGGGATTTGTATTTGTATTTTTTTGAAGATTGATTGTTTCAGAATCGGGTCCTTTACTGGTATTTCTTCTTGAACGTCTCAACTTCTATCGATTTATCGGTCGATTTGATTGGCTAGACTGATTTTGCCTGTCTGGGGCATGAATCTCGTGCAGCCCCGCTTGCACCAGCCCAACAGACACCTGCTCAACACAGCCACACACAGTCACAGTCACACACCCATCGACCCGCACTTCAATAGGTACGGCTGAGTCTTTATAGATAAATCTTCTTTGTTTAAATTAGTGCTGGAGGCGTAGTTTAGCTATCGAGGTTTGATCACAGCTTGTTTTGGTCATACGATGAATTAGCCGACATGAAGTTCAAAACTGCGATATTTGAAATTTATCGGAAAATTGATTCAAACTAGGGTATTTTGTCATTGATATGCGAATCTAAATGCTAATTATGACTTTCTGCATTTGGACTATTCTTGCAAAATAATGAGGAAGTGATGATGATAAAATTGGCAAATATTCTAACATCACCACTTGTGATAAATAATGCAACATCATAAATTTAGCTAAAGTATCCTTGATTTTTATGATGGGATAGATCTATTTGGACTTTCTCTTCAGAATAATTATCGCGAAAGCATCAGATAGAAGATTTGTTCATGAGTCTATTCGCTCAAAAAGATTTTTTTTTGAACAAAAACATTGAATTTTCAGAAACCTGAAACTGAACATGGACTTGGACGACGACTCTTTCTACATTTGTACGGAGCTCACACCGCGGTGTTTCGTCGTTCAGAAGGTCGGTTAAATTTTCTTTGATTTGTTTCATTTTTATCGATTTTTCAATTTTTCCCATTTTCACCCGAGTTTAATTGTTCATTTTGCTGATGCATCGCCCGATTTTCTCCACTCTTTTCACGGTTTTCATGAGCAATTTGCGACGCGTGTTCTGAACAACTTTTCAATGATCATCACTTTTGTCTACCTGAATTTTTACCTACTAAACAAAAGTCGATAGATTGGAACTTTGGGCATTAATAAATGACATCAAAATTAAACCTGGTTGAGAAGATGCAAACATGATTTTATCGATATTTTGAGGGCATTTCTAATCAAACCTGGCGCCTAAACTTATCAGCAAATCTTGGTCTTTTGGTGTCTGCTTCCCTCAAAAGTCTGTAATTCTCTAAGATTTTTTATAATCTGACCACCTAAAAATCAAAATCTTCTTGGAGTCGTCACGTTTTTCGGATAGTTATTGAGTAATTTATTTTCAGCACTCTTTATTATTTCAATGATAAAGCATAGGGAGCTCAGATAGTTTGTATACAATGCGTTATATTCTGAAAAGTAAACCCAGTAGATACATTTTCCATGACTAATTGCTTGATTCGTTTAGGAGGCTCTTCCCCTTTCCTTGCTCGGTTCGAATTCTCGATTGAGTGTTTTGCATTCATTCCTTCATTCTCTCACTGCGAATTCTGTATTGCATTAATTGGTTTGTGCTGAAAGAGAAAAAGAAGAATGGCTAATGGCTGAATGAACAGAATAAGAATTTCAATTAAAATGAGCAATGATAATTTGAATACGACTGCACTTCTGTACGATTTAGGGTATTACTGAAAACCAGAAAATGGTTGATATTCAGATTATCTATTATCCGAAAATTTCAACTTGAGAACAAAAGTTAGGCTGAAATTCAATAAAAATGTTGATATTGACCAAAATTCAAAAATGAAGTATCCTTAAATTTTTGACACTATTTTCGGTCTCTAGGACAAAAATCGTAGAGAAATGCTGACTTTTGATCGTAATTTATGGATATTCATCTTAAAAACTCCAAAGATAAAAATAAAGATTCCATCAAAATAATCAAATTCTAAAATTTTGTAGATATATCAAGAAATACTCATTCTATCTCGAGTCATTTTGCGTTGGTCCTTATTTTATGGGCTCTTTCCTCGACCATAGGTCTTATTTGGACCCCTATATCTCCTCAATCCGCATTCTTTCATTCATTCTAGGCTGTTATGACTGAAGCAGATACAAAAATCATACTAGCCCGTTTTTGAATACTATGCTTCATCATGCAAATGAGATTTTGTAATTCTATTATCGAAATTATGCTGAAGTATATGCCAGCCGATTTTGAATGGCTATTCTTCATGCATAGAAAAATGATTTCCTAATTATTATCTGCTTTCATCTGAACCGCATGCGCCTATTATTTTTGATGGTTCTCTGAAATTACATGTCTGCATTATTAAAAATTTCCATATCTCAAGCATAATGAAAGCCAAATTTATGCCTGATTTTGTCAAGAGTCAATTGATACACCCTAAACTTCAATGAAAAGATCGGTAAATAGTGCGTAAATTATCAAAATGTTTTTTTAGGAATAAGATTTTTCTTTGGGCATCCTATGATAAAGTGGAAAAAGAATCTTTTAAATACGGTACACATTTTTGAAATAAAATTTCCACCGAGAAAATCTCGTGTAAATTATGCTTGGATTGCAAATAAGTTTATTTTCTGCGTTGCGGTCATTTTGAATTATAAAAAATGCGAAAATGACGTAAACAACGGAAAAGGTGATTTGGATTTTGAAATATTTTGCAGAAGGCATTTATTTTGCGGTGAAAAATTGGTTTTGTTACTTCGAGGAGAAAAATTGAAAACTTGACATTTCGAAAGCACAATTCATGAATTTCACATGAAAATTATTTTCATTTTCACAATCTCTAAACCTTTGAAAATCATATAAAATTCTGTGCCATTTTTAAAAATTCACATCGAAAATTTCTTATTCGATCTTCAAATGACCTTTCATTTAAATTCTTTACGCATAATTTGAAGAAAAATAGATTACTTCGAAAACAAAATCAACTAGAAATTTGTCTAGTTTGATTTCAAATTTTTAATGGTCTAGTAATCTTTGGACTTTTGGACTAACATTAGCAAGCATATGGACTTTTATCAGTGCTTTTAATTACTGATAATTTTATCAATGATAAATTATAGGAGAGGGAAAAAGTCTGGAATAAATTAGAAATTGATACTCGCTCATTGTTCAAGAGACCTTTGCTTATCAGTTCAGTTTTCAACTAGAATGCGGAATCGCGGAAAATGATTAGCGTAATGGGCAAAAACGTCACAAATTAGCGATAATCTACTTATTGAGCTGATAAGTTTTTTGCAAGTCAGTCTCATCTTATCACCATCCAGCACGTTTCCGATCTAGACATTTCAAATCATCCGGGTCTAGCTTCCGTGAAAATTTATCAGCGTTTAAAGCAAAGAAAAGATAAAATATTTTTCTGATATTTTTAAACGTAGAAAATTTTAGGTAATGAAATAAAGCAGGAGAATTTTTTTAAAATAAATTTACTAAATTCATCTTCTCCGAAATAAAATTGTTATTTTCGATCTTGTGATTCTTGTCTATCAGACTAGATATTTTCAAAGGATCATTTCAACTGAACTTCAAAGTGTAGGGCTAGCTTTTCATTGGGCACCTACACGTTTGAGATATTTGGCTAAATTTAACTTCCGAAATTTTGAAACGTTTTTAAAAGAATAAAAAAAATCTAGCACCTGATGATATTCAATTAGGGACCGCCAGCCATTTTGTCAAATTCACTCTGGCATTATGTTTTCTACATTTTTCAGGGTCTGAGGTGCCCCTCTAACCATCCCCACCGAAAAAACCGCGAAAAAATACGTTACTGATGAAAAAATTGATAAAATTTAACGCGAAAAATCGGGAAAATCGCTCCTTTTCGTGGACAAGGGAAAGGGGCGTGGTTTATCTGCAAAAGACACTATGCCGCTCGCTCCCCCCCTTTCTTTGTCTGCCTTTAGGGATCTTTTTCTCTGCACTCTCTTTCATTTCAGCATTGGCTTCTTTTATATTTTCGTGAATTATCAGGATCTTAGTTGCTCTACGCAGGATTTTTCTGATTTTTTCACCGAAGACGGACAATTGACCAACTAATCAAAATATCAAATAAAAAAATATGTACCTTTCAAAATATGCCTAGAGTGATCGAATTTAGTAAAGACGAAAAAATGGTCATTTTGAAACTAATTTTAAAAATATTTTTTGATAAAATTTCGATTTTTTCTTTTGAATAACATAATTAGAGAGTATCAAATTTTATCTTAGTCAAGTTCTTAGGCGATTTCAGTGATCCTTTATCAAGATACAGTACTGCAAAGGCGAGCATCTATTATTGCCTCGAAAAAATTTGCTCTACGCAGGATTTTTCTAATTTTTAAATATGTTATACATATCAACTAGATGTACCGATTCATAAAAAAAAATTAAATGTACCTTTTTTATAACTCGAAATATTAGCATTGCCATAATTTGACGCGCATTTGCGGACTTTTTTCGCACCCCAATCAATAAATCGATATCACCACGTGAAAGAGCGGTATCGAATTGTATAGTAGGTACCGATCAATTACTAAAAACAAAAATAAAATAAGAAAAATCGGCGATAATCGAAAGGGTTATCAACTATGGACACTTTTGAATTCAGTGAAAGGGGCGGGGCTTGGCGGTCCCTATATTCAATACACTATTTGAAAGATCGAAACCAAATTCGATTTTGTACTTTCTAGCTCGTTTTCTGCTCGAATTTATCAATGTTTATTATTTCTTTCGATTCATTTCCTTACGTTCCATTTTCAAGTAAACAATGAGCCGAAAAGTGGAATGATATATTAATGAGATGATTAGAAATCGGAAAAAAATTTGAAAAAAACGAGAAATTTTATTTAAAAGAGTAAGAAATGAAAAATTCATAGAATTGCGAAAGAAAATGAGAGGAATTGCTAGGAACGGAAGCCACAACAAAAAAGGAACAAAGCAAAGCAAAGCATGCTCACACCACTGATCTTGGGTCTGATAGAGAGAAAAGCTGAGGATATCCTAAATCTTTGTTCTCTCGAAATCTCATGCTATTTTTTCACTTCTTTTCAATTTTCTCTATCACATAGCATTTCCCAGTTTTTATACGAAAAATGCCTCTACCAGACAAAAAGAGGGATTGAAACATGGGGTGATTTATTTATATCTAATCAATAGAAAAGTTGAGAATGGGCTAACCCAATGGCAAAAGTCTGATGGTGAGATGATAAAATAGGGATTTTCTGGAAAAATATTATGAAAAGTTTCATGTCTTATGATTTTTACCACAAATTGCTCTTCCAAGGTTCAATGGATCAAGTAAAGTTCAAGTCTCCAGTCTGTAAATAATGAGCAATAACTTATCTTTTAAGAGAGCATGAGTTATGCATGACTCAGCATCTTTCTTTTATCATCACTGGTCCGATCTCTTTGAATCTGAGTAAATAATTTTGCCAAATGATGGAGGGAATTTTTGATGGATTATCAAAAAGATTATGTTAGAACCCTTTACTAGTCTGTTTCCTTGAACTTTAAAGTCATAACGACCAATTTACAAATCCAAGTTCACTGAAACAAAGCTGAATCATTCTGAAGGAAAAAAATTTAAAGATTCAAATTTCTGCATCAATTTATTAGAGGTTATTTAGCAGGACTACTGGTCGGGTCCTCAAATAGATATGTCAAATCGTGTTTCTGGATAATATTTTTGAACAGGAAGGGGATTTGGGTTGTAAATAAGGTTTTTATGAAGAAAAATAGAAACTATAAATTTTCTAATCGAAAAATCCATCGCTCAAAATGAACACATTTTGGCAAATTTCAACTAGCCTGTACACGGTTGCACAGGCACATTTTATGCTGATTTTCGATACACATCCATTTTATCAGGTTTACCGTCGATCTAGACTGGGTTTGAAAGGGTATTTCCTTCCCAAATTTTTGATTTCAACTATCACGTTTCTACCAAAAATGCAAGCTTGCAAGGGGCGGAGCTTGGTGACTCTAATTACTGGATAAAAAACGATAAACAATAACGCATCAAAGAAATTTTGCCCCACGAAAATATTCTTTATCATATCTAAGAATAAAACCTAAATTTCGCTGTTTTGTTGAAAACGATGTGAGCATATCTTTTGATAATCAACATAAATTTGCACAATTTTTAGCTAAACATTTCTTCCCATTGAAAAAGTGCACTGCTTTGATAATCACCTTGAATTTGCTGTTCCTTCGGTCAATCACGTTGTTTTCAATGTTTGCCAATGAAAAATTGCATTGTTTGGATGACTCATCTCGGCTTCAGAAAATCGGTTCGATAGAAACAAATCGCGGCTCGCGTATTTGCCGATCAAAATATGAAAAATGTGAGTTTTGCCGCCTGTCGGTGACGTAACAGCATCACTTCCCCAATGTGCACACACAATTCCGGGGTCGAAAAAATATACGGAGATTTCCTCTTCGATCTGAACCGACGATAAATTTACCCTGTAGAAAAGTTGGGTTTTCAAGTTTGATCTTTTCAAAATTCTAGATTTAATCTGGATAAATTTAGTTGTTTCCAATACAACGAAGAAAATAGAGCTTTAGGAATTTTCAGGTTTAGATTTTTACTTACTCAAACCCCAAACTTGATTTGGGGATTAATTGCTGCGTCTGGAACTTTCGAATTTTAACTGCTCAAAAATAGATTTTTAAAGTTTCACCATGTTCAAAATTTCTTTTAGTCTGAGCAGGGGATAGACTATCCTTTACCCGAGATATATTCTGAACTTTTCAGCCAAAAAATGCCTGAGTTTTGAGCGCTATTAATATTTGTGCAACTCCAAGCACATTGGTGCGTTTTTCAAGGTCGGAGTTTTTCGAGATGAATTGTTATTGATATTTGAGGTGAAAATTTATAGCTTCAAAGTTCAAATTTCCGGATATCGAGATTATTTGAACGAGGATAAGTGCTTGGCAGATTTTAATTTGGAGACTACAAATCTTGGTCTAGAAATAGGACTAGATGATTTTTGAGGAATCATGGGTGAAGCTACTATTTACTCTAGATCGAGATGTCTCAAGCTTACTTCGAACTTCACAGTTGACACACGATTATATTTTAGGCTATAAACCTGATGAATGCAATTTACAAACATCCTTCGTTGTGTGTTAAAGGAATACTAAATAATGTTATAAAATGGTCTTTCAATAAGATGATGGGAAGGACTCCTATGTTCAAAAATCGACAATTTTACATCTTCCCTTAATTTTCAAGTTTCAAAATATCCTTGAAAAATAGTGGATCCTGTTTGCATTTTGACATTTGTCGTCAAAATCAAAACATCAGCCGTGTTTTCTCACTCTAATCTGAAAGTTCAATGCCGAATTTAGCCTGTTTATTCAGCTTAGTTCCGATTCTGGAACTGTATAATTTATCCTTTTCTACAAATCCTGAGATCCTTTTATAACTCAATAGTGAAGGATAGCTTTCCAAAGCAGAATGGCTTATCTGAAATCCTGATTTGACAGTCCTATTACCCTTTATCATTAAAATGTCATAGATGATGAGTAGCTGAAAAACCGTACATTTCTGCAGGCTTACTCATTCATATGCAGGAACTTTCCGAGTCTGCAAAAGGGAAGAGAAAATATTAGGAGGAATAGTGGATAAAATAGAGAATTAGAGAAGCAGACATTTTCATCAATGACTCCATCAATGAGAATGGCTAGGAGAGCTAAATATGATAGGAAAAATGCCTGGATAGGACAAATAGAATTCGAAGACTCGAGAAGAAAGTCATTGAAAAAATAGTCCCTAAAATTTGACTTTGAATATAAAAAAACGAATTTGCAAATTTGAAAGAAAAAAAATATTTAGAAATTAGAAAATAGTGTGACAATTTTAGAGATATACCGAGTCAGAAAAGCAAGAAATATCGTTGAGTTTTGAGAGAAAATAAGAAAAACAATACCCGTCTCTAGCTTCCCTCCCCTTTCGTTCCTTTTCCTATCCCTAGTGTCTTTGCATAGTTGCATCATCCGGCTTCGACTCCTTTCTCGTTTTTCGTTTAGTCTTTTTGCAACTTGCCCACATGCACGTCTATTTTTGAGCCGAGGAAAGATGCTCAGCAGCGGGAAAAAATTCTGGGAATACTCGACACGAAACTAGAAAACAAAATGGAGAATAGAATGATTTCGCGGGAATATTTGATGGAAACGGCAACTTGGGAACCGCATGACACGTAAGACATTAAGACATACGAAATAGTATGGGAAAAGAAAACCTACCTCTCAAAACTCACGCTATTTCGTATGTCTTAATGTCTTACGTGTCATGCGGTTTCCAGTTAGCCATGAAAACTCTAAAAAAAAGATCATTATGCTTTAAAAATTACGTTAAATTTTTGCAATGTAGACACAACTGTTTTCTGAATCTATACTTGTTGAAAATGGTCGAAATTTTATCATTGCATCAGGCCTACGTCTAGTTTTAGGGTTTTCAGAAATAAGTGCAGCTATAAAATTCGAGCTAGTCTATTTTGGTATTTTATCATTTTTCCGCCATTTAAAATACTCGAAATTTTCTACTGACTTGTAAAATAATGGCTTTAGAAAACAGACCCGTATAGTTCATTCGGGTATCCATGCAAAATTTTGTTTGCGTGTCAATTTCAGCGAAATCTATGGCTTTTCCACGCTGCTCAACCGACCCAAAATGGAAATTGAGTTACGAAAATGAGAAATAAAACGAGCAAAATAACGCACAATATTGCGTCATGAAAACAAAGAAATAATCAGGGAATATTCAATGAAATTTGTATATTTTAGCCAATTAAATTTAAATTAGAAAATCCATAATCTACATCTATACATTGAGATTCATAAGTTTACTGCTTACAAGTTGATTGATTATGATTAACCAAAACTCATGTAAAACCGAGATCAAGATTTTTCTCATTCGTATCATAATTCCCTGATGCGCATCTAAAATATTCAACTACTTCCGTCCAATAATGATCTTTTCTTGGAAACCTCAAATTTTGACTTATCTTTGACTCACTGATTCAGCGAATTAGTCCACTGAAAAAGTCCGATTCCCGAATTTGATGATGCAAGATCTAGGAGAAAAGCAAATTAGTTAGATTAGGTCGCAGAATGAAATCGATCAGTTCAGAAAAGAAGACCTGCATGTTTTAGATCACCATCTAGACTCTTTCGAGATGAATTTCCCTAAACAATTCGGCTATTTGATAATTCCAAGTCTTTAGTTCATTATTTATAAACTAGTTTTATTTCTTTGAAGAAGACTTGAGGTTACAGTTTGCCTAAAATCGTATCTTTTACATTTTAGTTAATAGATAAATCTATCTTTGATTTGAAAAAAAAAATCGATAAATCAATAATTTGGCCAATTTTCAGGCGGTGCAAATCGATCGAGGTCAATTGGAGCGAATGGTGGGCGATATGACGAAGGGCACTCCCAGACCCACTCCAATAGCGGACAACACGCCTCCGCCCCCACAATTACCGTATTGGTAAGAGATTTATTTAATCTGATTTTTTTCCCGACTTTTGTATAATTCAATTTAATGATAGGGCATTATGAAGTATCAGTTCTCATAAAACTATTCACCTACGTCGAGTTTTGCAACGTACACTAATAGCTGGATTTTTAAAACAACTTTTTTAGTTTATATTTTGGAAAAAATACACAGAAATAATAAAAACGAATAATACACTTCTTTTTATTGTATTTTTGAAACATACACTATTTATTTGAAAGGACTAAATATCCCTTTTCAGGTTCACCCCCGAATGTCGTGACAATCTGATGAACATCGAATCGCCAGTCACTGCGCCCTCACCCGTTCCGCCCTCGACAACAACTCAACAGCCGTCGTTCGCTTCTGGTTCTGGAAGCCAGCAGTCGAGCTCCGTCGACATCAAACAGCAACTCAAGGCACAACTCGAGTATTATTTCTCGAGGTAAAATATAGATTTTCAAAAAAATATTTGATAAATTTTGACAAATTGCTAGTAAGTTTCAATTTGTATACATAAATGAGTAGGTTGGAAAACACATTAGACCTGTAACATCAAAGAATTCGTAGAAAATATTTTCAGAGAAAACCTAATCACGGACCGATATTTGCGATGTCAGATGGACGCGGATCAGTACGTCCCAATCTCGATCATTGCTGGCTTTCGAAAAATCGTCCAACTGACAACCGACTACAACCTTATCAAACAGGTCTTGAGAGGTAGGACTTAAAAGTGTCAATTAAAAACATTCTGTTCAAAATTTTTCCCTATGTCAATTTTTTCCAGAATCGAATCAAGTGGAAGTGGACGAAAGGAGTGAGAAAGTGCGTCCAGTTTGCCGTCGATGCACAATTATCATAAGGGAAATATCTGAAGAACATAAGGATGTAATATTTTTTTTAATTTACAGGCTTGATTAGAATCGAATTTCTACTTATATATTTTGAATTCAGGAGATCGAAAAAATGTTGGCAGGAGGACCCGCGTATCAGGACTTGAAATACGGCCTGAACGAGAGTTGGTACATCACTTACGAAAACGAGGAAAAGACGCAGAAGGCCTACATGCACTTGCAGAGTTTGGGCAAAACCTTCCAGGGAAAACCTATCTGTGTGAGTTTTTATTTTTAATTTCTTTTAAATTTATTTAATCTTTTAATCAATAATAGCTGCGGTGGATGTAATATTTGGGGAGCGGTCATTGCGCACAAAAGTGTGCCATTACGCACAAAAATTTTTTGTGCGCAATGACATACTTTTATACGCAGTGATATACTTTATCATTTTTGTGCGCAGTGACATACTTGAAAAGTGGTCATTGCGCACAAAAAATTTTTGTGCGCAATGACATACACCCTAATATTTTTACTTCTTGTGTTCAAAATTAGTATTTTCGCTAAGCCATGCATTGTTTGGTCTGATGAGTTTGATTTGAGTCTTTAAAGAAGATTTCTCAGAACTGGTACTGGACGTATTTTACAACTTTTCTATTAATTATCTTTTTGAAACTTACAAAAACTAAATGTTTTCTATTTTCACGGAAATTGCAAATTTCAGGCTCGAATAAAGGCTGGTGGACCTCCTTCTAACGCAGAATTGGCTAATCTGGAAAGGGCTCCGTCTAGGGTAATTTCTCAGGAACTTTTTCTTCTAAAATTTGTCTTATTGGAAGTTCGCTCAATTTTCTCAGCTCGTTTATAACCAATTTGGGAAGTTGAATTAATTTAGACCTCAAATAGCGATAATAATGACGAAGTGAGTGGATTTTTCGAGAATGAAATAAAATCGAAGTTACTTTAAACAAATTCTATGTTCTCAGCAAATCCCGTCCCCATTTGTGAACGAAGCGGCTCCTTTCGTGCCGATCGACCAGCCCCAGATGATTCCTTTGACTCCTCTAATGGAACTGGGCCAAGTCCTTGCAAGTTTCGGATTCGTACCTAGGGCGACTTATCGGTAAATTTCAAATTTACTTCCTTACAATTAGATGATTGAGATGTGTTGCAAGAATTATATGATCGGTTTGAAAAAAATCTGAAGGAATTGTACGTATTCACACTAGTTTGTATTACATATTAGAAACAAATGAATATAACTTTCAGACCAGGAGCAACGACGGTTCACGTAGAAGAGGAAACGGAAACCGCGTCGAGCACTGCGCAGATCTCGCCTCAAACTGGCAGTCAGAACAACAACAATAATAGTGGAAGTTCGCAGAGAAATTCACCTTCTCCTAGGGGTAAGTTTTTATCTTTCGAAATAATTCATTCTGATGGAGTATTTTTGCATAAAATTTAAAATAACAACACTTTGAATGAACACATTCATAATTCAAATGGATAAAAGCAACAGTTAGCTCAAATTTAACTTTTTGAAAGGAGATTCTTCGGGCTTAGTTCATAGTTCGCAGGCTTTTCTTTTGGAAAATAGTACGACTCAGACATAAAAAGTCCGCGAACTATGAACTAACAATAAACCGATTCTGCGCATAATTTTTGTTGTTTCAGGAAACAACCAAAGCCGGCGCTACCAACAACAAAACGGGTATTATCAACCTAATGCTATTCCGAGTGATGGAAATGGACTTCTTGGGGCATATTGGTAATGAATTTTTCGGACAACATGGAAAAGTGGTTACATTCGTTACATAGTTACATACGAAATAGTATGAGAAAATAATCTTTGCCCTACCAACCCTCGATGCTATCTCATATGCAACGATGTGACTACTTTTCCAAATTGCCATTTTTTTTTATTTTTGGAGTTAAACTGATGAATTCCAAGTTACTATTTCGAAGATTTGTAGTTTTATCATTCTTTTGGACACACAACAAAGTTTATTTTTTCAGTAAAACACCCACCATCGATCTCGATGTTCAATTGTAATTATTAAAAATTTAGCATTCACTTGAAACTTATGTAATTTGTCTGAAAAGTCCACTTTCAGCCCTCCAAATGCCGCGTCAATGCCTCAGATGATTCAAAAAGGCGGCAATTTGCCTCGAGATTCGACTTCGATCCGAGGCGGGAGAGGATTCAAACGAGGCGGCGGGGGACAGATCTATACGAATGGAGCAGAGAGACCGCAATATATCGGTAAATCTATCAGCCTGTGTTAAGACGCGACCGGGAATATTTCCGATGAAATTTGTGATTTTCGCGGCAATATTGTGTGATTTAAAAACGCACGTTGTTTGGTAAATGAACAAAACAACGCTATTTTGATATCTCAAATGCGTTTCTAGTTTGATAGATAGAAAGCAAAAAATCTGATATTTGATAGTTGGTCTCACATCTTTCATTCAAAAACTCCAAGGTAGGTAAATGAAAATGGAATTTTAAGGTGGTCGTCGCCACACGACTTCTCTCAGCTCCAATTTGCCTCGAGACTCAGCCTCAGCTTTCGTGCCGCATCGGCAAACCTTTCCTTCATCCAGTCATTTCGCTGTCAACCCCCTCATACCCACTTATGGAAATATGGAGATGGATTTCTCGGTAATGAACCCAGAAAGAGTCTCCCCGATTCCGATGATCATGCAGCCGCCACAACAACAGCAACAGAATATCGTTGAGTCACAATTGCACGAACGGTAAGGGCTTTCCTTTTAGCTTGGTTTTTGAGAGGAAAGTTTTTTTTTATGTAAGTTTCGAGATTTTCATAAAGCTGAGTACTTTTCTCCCCCCAACGAATTTGCTGTTATCATAAGAATTGATTATAATCAAAAATCAGCACCTATGCTTCAAAGATTTATGAATTTCGACAATTCGACAACTATTTATACTTTTATTGGGTCGCTATCGGATAGGAAAAAAACATCTAAAAATTTGAGACCCCGCTACAACACGTACAGTCATCATTACGAACGACGTAATCGGGTAGACGAGAATTGGCACAGTCAATCGAGTGGAAACTCACGAAACACTGGCTCGAATACGGGCAGGAGAATTGATGCGGTGGATAGGCGATCAGAACGATCTGATGGGGCCACGAGCAGTGGGGAAATGACGGACGCGAAGAGGAGACAGAGTGATGATGGACTGGGGTTGCTGCAGAAGGACGGGAAGAGGAAGGAGTCCGATAGAAAAGTTCGAGTTTTTTACTTAGTAATAAGAGTTCCTAAAAGAATATTTTAAAAATACGTTCTATTTAAACTGGATTTTTGTAATTATAACATTTTGATGAACCTTATTCTACGGTGTCGATATTGCTGACTTGCAGACTACAACTTGAAATGCAAAATAGTTGTCATAGATAATTGAAGCTTATTCAGCCGTCATCGCAAAGTTCTGCATATTCGTTCGAAGAAAGAGCATTTCCGTCGTTGACTGAGCCCAAACCTGAGCCAGTGAAACCGGTCGAAAAGCCGACTTTCAGGCTTGTTGTTTTAGTTTATTTTATAATAATCCTCCATTTCAACGTTTACAATAATCATTAGCTTTCAAATTATAACTTCACGAAAAATTTGAAACTTTTCTATTTTAGCTGCGTGGCTGCTGGTAAAAGATACGCCAAGCCTGAGCCTAAAAAGAGCTACGCAGAAAAACTGAAGGAGAAAAGCGCCGCTGAAAATGCGGCCAAAGAAGGAATCGCGAAGGAACTTTCACCTACTGGATTTAAATAACGGTAAATACGGTATTTTTTTTTTATTTTCTGGAAAATTGACATTTTTGAAGAAACTTATGATTTTATCTTCAATATTTCCTCAAATTGTGAGTTTCCAGGCTAATTTTCTTGCCGTATCTTAATTTTTATTAAAATAATAACTTTGGTATATGAAACCATGACGAGAAAATTGCATATTTTTAGACAGTTATTTCTAATTATTATGGCAGTTAAATACGCAATTTTCGATAACTACAAGGATGAGTAATATCGATGTTCGCAACGATGTACTTCAATTGTAATTAATGCGAGGTTTAACATAACCTAACCAACTGTATTTAAGTTCATTCAATTGTTAGCGATTCATATAATGCTTTATTGGAAAATTATATCATTTTCTTGGTCAATGGGGACGCAAAACCTTATGAATTTTTGTAGTTACGTTAGAATTTTTCGTCGACTTTTCCTGAATATTTTAGGGTTGCCTTGATGCATTTGCTAGATGAGTTAAAATGCAAATATATTTGATAATAGACTTTTAAATTATAGAAAATTATAAAAATATAACAAAAATTTCATATCACGATTTGAAAAGTACATTTCAACGAAGATTTTTATAAGGTTATCGAATCGTGTGTATGCATAATATATTCATATGAAATTGGGTAAATTTGGAACTTTTATGATATGGTGATAATTTTGAAAATGAAATAGTATATTAATGTTTACTTATTATTATTGTATCATGAAGCTTCTGCATACTTGTTGAAATTGATGCATTCATTGCCAACCTTCCACTTTACCGTTCGCTTTACTACGAGATAATCACCCTTCGTCAATATTCTTCTTACCTTCCCACATGCCAAAAACATCCGCTAAATACTCGCTTTTTGATTGAACTATTGTGATTTTAAGGCATTTATATTTCAATCGTAAATTTTCAGATTTATTCTTCCGAAATTGAACATTTGAAAATTTACAACAGATTTTATTTCATTTATCATGTTTCAACCGCATTTTGGAGCAAAGAAACGGTCAGATATGCTTCAAAGGAACTCGATATCAGGTGCAAGATTTACGTATTTTAACTGCGCTATTACTCATAAACTTAATAGACCAAAATTTGATTCAACCAAAATGAAGTTTCTGAAACATAACCAAAGATTTCGAAATGCGGCTAATCTTTCTACCTAGATACCATGTGGTGTGCTTCTCGATATTCTCTTTTCATTCGTTTAGATGGGTCTAAATTTCGGCCTAGCCTATTTTCATCGTCTATTTTGGCCTCCTTCACTATCATTTTCCTCGTTGTGATAAGCCTTTTCGTCTGATTTCATCGCGTAATTTATCCTAAGATTTTACATTTTTATAGTTTATACAAATGCTACTTTAGCGATACTCGCGGTCTATATCCGTATAATTGTTTCGGGGAATAAGCCCAATTAAAAATTGACGCTTAGCTTAGTGGTCCGTTTTCAGCTCGATATCTTGATTTTTGTCAGAAATGATCTAGGAAGTAGTGATCTTCAAGATATTGAGACCAACATGATATTCAATTTTTATTAGATTTGAAGAGAACTGAAAATCAACTTCATGGATTATGAAGAGATGTTTTCAGTTTCTTATATCTAAATTTTAAGTAAAGTATTAAAATAAAAAAGAAAAAATCTTATTGATGCAGGTGTATCTCTAGTCTCTTTTCTGGTTTCTTTATGTTTCTTCCAAAAATTCATACATTTCTCTTCCCACTTCTAACACCGGTATCTATCGAAGTAAACTGCACATTTTACCCTAAAGTTTTGAAAGGTTTTCCGAAAAATATTTTTAAATGTGCAGTTTTGATTTATTTATTGATTTTTTATTAAACCATGTGAAATAATCCTATCTATAGAAATTACATAAGCTTATTTATTTGCTAGAAGAATAAATATTTGTTGATTTTTGAAAAATTTTATTAAAAATCATTAAAATTGTGACAATATTCGAAATAATCGTTAATTACTTTTCATTCATAAATTAAAATAATCAATAGTTATAATTAGGACACACGTAACATAATTGCAAGCGCTATTATGCGCAAATACAAATAATAAATAAAAAACATAAAATCAAGAGAAAATTATACAAGTTGGAGAAAAACAATATGAAATGCTCTAAACTTTGACGGTCCTTGATGAAAATAAATTGAAAAGAACATACGAATAAGGCTAAATCAATATGTTTGAAAAGAACAACTATTTTATCACAAAAGTATGTAATTTTCTCGGACTTAGAAACGTTAAAATATGTAGGTTACATTTTACTGTAATGTTTTTGTGGATAGAGAAAGTAGGGGCAAGAAAATATACAAAAACATCTAGAATAACAAGGAAATATGTAAATCAAGAAAGAAAACGTATTCGATGAAAGAATTTCAACAATAATCATTGGAAACAGTCTCAAATCACATTCCATTTCAAGTTATATCTCTGTAACGTCGTTTTTGGATATATTTCGTGATAGGATATCATCGTGTTCAGCTTATCAGCTTATCAATCACAGATAGAAGTGAGAAGATATCGAAATACTGTTGGCAAATCAGGAAAGAAAAGGGAACAACACATTCATGAAAATAGGAGCAAATCTGAAAAATGATGAAAAATAACAGGCAAATCAAAAATATCGTCATATTGCATATTTTCAGTATCAGGATAAAGGTATGCAATATGAAAAAATATACTTTTTTAAATCAATAAACAAAGACTTTTCTTATGAAACACTACAAAATGATAATAATATCGGATTAGAAGTTTAAATTCAGAAAAAGGGAATACATTACTATAACCGGGAAATTAGTGATCGGAAAACAATATTCGTTATAGTTTCATTAAACACGCCTAGGGCTAGAATTGTGGAATTATTCGATAGGACATAGTGAGCTACTACGATCAGTTTGATTTGTATTTTTGTGCAAAATGTCCATAACATTTTAGAAACTATTGCATTTTGAGACATTTTGAAAAATAACTTCAGAAAATATTAATATTGCAATCATATTAGTTCCATGATTACTAGCTATAAGAATTCAAATATTTCACGACTTTTAAATCTGTAATAACAAAAGGACTCTTTCATATATTATTCAATCATTCTCGTGTAAAATTGTTCATGGTTTACTAGATAGGATAACACACTTTTAGAATGAAAAATAGTCACAGAAAAAGGATGCAATTTCTCAATTATAAAATGGTCAAGTCTGGACGAATTTGAATTTGATTGTAACTCAATCGATGCATCAGTAATATCGATTAATAGACGTTTTTGTTTTTGTTTTTTTTTCAAAATTTTACATCACCGTGTAAACCGGCTGATGAGCGGGTAGAGCTGCGGTCGGGAGCATAGCGGGCTGCACAAGGCCCGGCATAAACTGCTGGGGGTCGGCCTAAAACGATAGATCTTAAAACTTAAAACTAAATATTTTATTACGTCTTTTTCATTAATAAGATAGCCCTAGTTTAAAAAAGAAAACGATTACAATATTGTGTGCTTTCAATATTCGCTTGAATATCAACTCAATTCACTCTAACTTTTTGAAGCGCCTAGAACTTTTGTTGAAGTTTAAAAAGCAAAATATAAAATTACCTTAGCCAAGAACTGTGGGTCGATATGAATCAGTTGCTGTTGTTCAGTGGGAGTTCGCGCTCGCATAATAACGATGGCCTCGCCGGGCATCGTTGGAGCGGGCACTCGCGTGAAGATCACCTAAATAATCGTTGAAAAATTAAAGAAAAAACGAATCTTAAATGAACAAAAATATGGTGGTGATCGAATTAAATTAGAGAAGCTGTAATCTTTACATTTTCAATAACAACATCATGATTCTGGAACTGTGCGATGATGTCAGCCACGCCCATACCGGGTCGAATACCTTGGACGAGCAGTTGATGCAGCTAAATTTGAATAATTTTACAAACTCATCACGAATTTTCCATACTTGTCCAGGCAGCAGTAAATTAGGAGAAACTGGTGGAGAGGGATACGGCCAAATCATGGGAATCATATCTGGAAAAATGTCAATTGAAGATATGATGTTAGATCAAAATTTATATATGTCCATATCACCGACAACTTCTAACAGGAATGATGACAAATGTTCATCGAAAAATATTCGAAATTTATACACAAAATTTTATAGTGCGCATAAACGTTTAAAAACGCTATCCAAATGATAATCGGGATCAATATATTCTTCAACACTAACTTAACAATTGCATAGCATATTTCAAGTCATTTCTGATTACTTTCTGAATAATGAAATCCTTACTAGGTACAAATGGCCGTTGCTGCAGAACAGGCAGAACGGGTTGGGGCGGTGGAATTGGTGTGGGCTGCGCGGCTGCTGCAGGCATTACCAAATTCATATCATCAGGAGAACATTGGAATACCTAAGATGTCAAATTTACATGAATGTTGAAATTATTCAATTTTTAGAGAGAGAGAGAGAGATAAAGTCCAATCATGTTGTAATGGTGTCATATGCTGAGTCACTTTTTCTAAATGACTTCGTTGAAACTTATTTTATGAATTCGTTTTTCGAAATAGTGCAGACAGAACTAAATGTCATAATTTCCATTTTATATATGATTTTGCTGAAACTTATATTAAAAAATCGCAATTTCAAAATTAGGAAAATTATAAATTTAAAAAAATCTATATATACCTCGATATATCGCTGCTTCTTGCCGATGACCATGAATTTGTTGTGCGAAGCGGTTGCGGCTGCGGCGGCCGCCTGTTCGTTGGCCATTTGAATGAAGGCCTCTCCCGACGGATTACCCTGGCTGTTGAACACCATGTGCACACCTTGGTACTGAATGTTACGCGCGTGCTCGCCGAGGAATTCCACCACGTGTTGAACCTGAATTTTTCTGTCATTTTTAGACAAACCAAATGTTATGAAAAATTGTTATATAAAATCAATGTTTATCTAGCAAAATTATCGAGATATGTTTCAAGAAGTGATGATATGTTATTTTGAATATCAATTTTGCTGTTACTGTGTTGTGTACCTAAGATATTTAGCTATAATTTTTCATTTCATTTTATCGTAATAATCTAACAATAAGAGCTTACCTGAGCCTCAAACGGCAATCCTCTCAACCGGATGCACTCTCGCGGTTTGTTGCCCGAAGTGCTGCTGTTTGTCGATAATTCATTTGATCGTTTTATTACCTAAATTTTGTATTTTATCTTTTTATTAAATTTTAGGTAATTATAATATGGTTTTCTGTTAAAATTACAACATGTTTCTGTGGGAAAGCATGCCTTCGTTTAGAGAAAATCGCGGCATCATTTCTTCAATAACCAAAAATTTCAATATTACCTGTTGGACTTCAGCTGGAGTGCTTCGGAATAACTCAATATATCTCGTGCCAATACTATTTTTATGTTTCGTTAATGCTCGTTGACCCTCTTCTTCTGTAGCGAACTGTACAAATGCATCACCTAAATTTGATTTTGTTTAGAAAATGAATTTTTGGAAGAACATGCCAATTTTAGAACAAAAATAAACTGATTTGTTTTAAAGAACATGCAAATTTTCTACAATTTTACCCGTAGGACGCCCATCAGATCTGGTCACGAAGAGCACTTGCTCCATTATCTCGCAGCTGTTCGGCTCACGAGCGAAAAACTCGCGCTGAAATTTAAATTTAGCTATTTTTAGGATTCTAATTTATTTTTAAACATCAGTTGGATGGCAAATTATTATCGCTTTTTCTGAGCTCAACATTATGATTTTTAAAAAGATACTTGCTAGATTCTGACTTTATCAACAACCATGTTCTTCTTGATATGTTTTTTAAAATTATTAGATTATTTTGTTTAACAGAGGATAAAATACTGTAGAAATTATATCCCCTTTCAATATATTAACTTATTTTGAAACCCCTACTCATTTCACTTATTATATTTTATGCAAACTCAGCATCGAATTTCCCAGGATATTTTCGAACTTTTGCTGACTCGTTTGTTTGTTTATTTTCGTTGTTTATTTGTTTGTTGAATTGATGAGGATAATTTTACGCGAGCTGACAGACGTGTGAGAAAAAGAGCATTAGAGAAACAGAGGAAGGAAATAATATAGACAAAGAGTGAGAAAAATTAGCATAAACAAAATTTAGTGATAAAAAGGTAGAAAATAGAATTATAAAAGAAGGTAAGAGAAAATTTATGATGCGTTAATAAAAGGTCCAGACTAAGTACGATCTCTGGTGCATTAATCACTAATCGCGATTTTTGCTATTCTGATTTCCGTACTTAAAATATGCACAAAAATGAATACACTCTTATTGTTATCTAAACAATTTTAGGGAAAATCGAAATTTCAGAGGAAAAAAGATGAAAAATGCAAATATCATTCCCATAACGGACTTGAAAACGAAACACGCTCAGCACTACAATGGCGTGTCAAAATCGAAGTTAAATTTCAATGCAAATCAAATCCTTTTAAGATAGAATCGATTTGAACTTGACAATTTGATAAGGGCTAAAATTATTAAAAATGCTGAGAAATCGAAAAAGGTTCTCCTGAGAATTTTTTCTCCTGATCAAGATACAAAATTCATGCAAATTTGCCTTATTTTATAGTCTACCTAAGATCCATCAGGGATTTGAATGAAAAAATCTTCCACTATATTTTTTAGATTCACACATCATCTCAATTTTTTAATCGTTTTATGAACTACTTGCAAAAAGTCCATAAAATCTTTGTTTATATATTTCCTCTCATAGTTCTTGCACATCTGTGTGCACAGAACAGTGAAAGGTCCTGGTTCTGGGGGTGAATTGAGAGGGAGGGGAACCTTGAAAAAATCCGAGATATGAACCAAGTTATAGAGGAATTAATGAAGATGAAATAACATTAGATATTGAGAGAGCGAAAAGGGGCCGAATGAGGGAAAATATAGACTCGAAAGCTGCACAGCTGCATGACACTATTCCTTTCTGGGTTCTTGCTCTTTTCTCGTGCTATTTCTCTAGTTTCTGATTATTTTTCTCTAAATTTTCAACGCTATTTCTTTTTTTCTGTATCTTTTCTTCTAGTTTTCCATACTATTTCTCCATTTTTTTTCGCTATGCCCACACAAGGAAATATTGAAATATTCAGTTGGGATATCGAGCGGCGTGCGAAAAAAGAACGGGAAATTCAAATCCACCTTTTTCTCCCTCAAATTAGGATGGAAAATGAAAATCGTATCGTTCAAATATCAAACAAAGGCGAAATAATTTTGATGTGGCTGTGGAAAAGTTGAGAAAAAATGTTGGATAAACAGAAATTAAAGTGATCGTTGTTGTAATTCTGGGTCCGAATGTTGAAATGTCTATTTCAAATATGAATTAAAGGTTCAAAATAATGGACATTTTAGTGTTATCATTATCTAGTGCAAATTATCGATATTTAAAAAAAGATCATGAACTATTGAAGACAATGTTCAGGAAACATTGAATACGTTTTAAATTTAGATAAAAATTTTTAAATTATCGATATTTTAGTTCGTTCGTATCATGAAGACGATATTATGAAAAGTTCGTTTGTTTATTAGATAGTTACTTTCTTTGTTTGTTGCGTTAGTGATGTTTCAAAAATATACTATGAGAGTTTCGAATCTTAAAGGGTAAACAATATTAATAATGAATATTTAAATTTTGATTATAATTTTGAGAAGTTGTGAAAACTTGTGTAAAATCTTACAATTTGCTGCTCACTGCAGTCATACGGCAGACCCCGCAATCGGACGATAATCATGCCTCCCGCTGATACGAAAGAGACCGCCTCCGACGACGAACCTCAAAAATTGATATTATCGATTTTTTATGATAGATTATTGATTTTTACGTTTTTAAAAACATATTTGAAAAAATCGAAAAATATGGAATTTTAGGAAAAATCATGATCATCTTAGCACGATTCGCATAGTTATTTGCGTCAAAATTTTAGGACAAAATGAATCAAATTCAAATATAATAGAGAGGGTCGGGAAAGAGAAGCGAAAATAATAAGAATAATAAAAATTGAAATCGGCCGATGAAAAGAGGAGAGGAGTGAGAAAATGAGACGAAAGGGGAGAGGAAAACATGCATGAAATCGACAATCAGCAATGGAAAAACGAGAGGGACATTTGTACAGATTATTAGTGTACGTCAAATTTTATTACTTTGCTAAATCTAGGATTTTAGAGGAAAAGTTGTTCTAGACACGGTTATGATAATTTTCGAAAATAGTATACTGACTAAAGATTTGTTTTGGTGATATAGCCACCTTTGATCTACAAAAAATGTCCTAGTTCTGATTATGCAATTTTTGACCGAAATACCAAATAGAAATTCTTCATTCTATGACTTTTAGCCTTCAAAGATGCTATTATTTGTATAATGATTTTTAAAAATTCGAAACTTCGATTTAGAATTACTAAAATCGCGTAATAAAGATGAAATAAATAGCCTTCGGCAAGAATAGAATATCGGATGCGTGCGTGGCGAATGCATATCAGTGCAATGATGCGCGAAAATTAATCGAAACTGGAAAAAGTAGAAAAGATTTTCTAGAGAATTAGAAAAATTGGCATGATGGAAAAAGATAAATAGGGAAGTTGGAATAAAAATCTTTTATCAATACGAAACAACATAGAGGGCAAAAACTGGATATGATAAGGCATCGTTCTATCCTCTAAAAGCTTTATTTCCTATAATTTTTTCTCCGAATTTGTAAGATGTTTTTTTTGCAAGATAAGGAAGATAAAGAATCAGCATGGTTCAAAAGAAATGGAAGGTTCGCATTTATCGATAAATTATAGAGACATGAAAAACGGATAAGATTATAGGATTTAGCGGAGAATATCCAAAAATGATTTATCTCTAGATAAAGACTAAAGAGCAGGTATTAAAACTAAACAAAGTGTAAGTTTATCTGGCAATGGAAGCAACTTTGATGATCCCTCGTTCTATGATAAAGAATCGAATTCAGAAAAACGACTATGGTAAATCGTCTGCTATTTAACAAATAAGGGCAAAGGACTGCTCTGGCATGAAACGAGTGAAACGAATCTATTGAAATCCCCACACTCGCTCACTATTAATATCGAGCAAGAACCCAGTCGCAAGTAAATGTTACTTTTTTCTTCCACTCATAGTATCTCTCTCTCTCTCCATCTCTTCCTCTCTAATTTCCTTTCATTTTTCATTAAACCCAGTTTTGAATAGGAGATATATCGCTATATTTCTGAATTGAATGAATAAACAAACGTCGTCCCCACGGCAAGTTTGAGTCAATTGCCGAGAGAATCAAAATATCTCTATTCATATGCTAAAGAATAGACCAATAAAACAGCCTAAAATATCATAATTTGCATAAAAGGAATGGTATTTCGGGAGTGAAAATGATGGGAGCCATTAGAAAAACACGATGTAACCAAAGATGAACGACTTTTAGAAAATCAAACAAGAAATTGATAAGCTAACAATGAACGAATAAATCGTATAGGGAAATCCAATCAAAGCATTTTATGCGAGAAAGCGAATTTCGTGAAAGATCAGTTTTATTTCGGAATGATAGGTTTATGTATGCTTTCCGAGTATTATTTGGGCAGATCTTATTGGGGATTCGGCGATTTGAATTGTTGGTGGGTATAATATATCAAAATTAGACAAAATTTCTGATCCAGTAATTTAAATTCAGAAGGTTTCAAATCAATATTATGAAAAAAAATTCTAAATGTCGAAAATCTTGTCCAAAAATTCGGATTCAAATGATCTGTACCCAGACTGATTTGATGGTACTGCACTTTTCTCTCCCATTTTCTATCTTTTCCTTCTCCAAAATTTTCATACTCTCTCATCGAACCGTTTCCATATTAATACACCTGATCAAATGCGGAGCACATCAAAACGGAAAATCAGGGAAATAATATGGAAAATGCAGAGATGAAAAGATAGAACATAAAATTAGAGAAAGAGAATGGCTATGAGAGCTGTAAAGGGAAAAAGAAACAGAATTTCCAGAGAAAACTATAATTCATTCTGTGACACGTAGCAAAGAGGTAAAAAACGAAGAAACTATTCGATTTTCAACAAAAATGTTATTTTATTTGAAATTTATTACCCGGTTATGTTGCAAGATTAACCGAAATTGAATTCAAAAATGACAGGATATTCTTCGAAGTTCTCCCGATGATTCTACTGTTAAATTGAAAAATATCAAAAGAAGAAGTGTTTCTATCATAAAACTTTCCTCGTTATGTGGAAGTTTAGAGTTCCTGAGTTAAAAATGACAAATGTTTGGTATTCGGGTAGGAAGGATTACTGAATTACTGATTGGAAGTTGATAAAAAAAGATAAAAATGATAGAAAATCGAAATAGAAACCGAGTAAAAATTACGTAAGACTAGCTGCGGAAACATTTTGGAAAAGAAGGTACAATTCGATCAACCACGCCTTGAATGTACCGTTTTGGGGAGATTATATGACATTAGCAAAATTGGTAGAGCAGAGTTTAGTTAACAAAAGAAACCGTGTTTTGGTTGATTCGAATAGGCTTCAGGAGCATTATATGAAGAGGAAATGATTTTACGATGTTCTAACTTGTTTTTCAAGGAATTTAGTGAAAATAATCTGTAAGAATGCATATTACGAAGTAGAGGATTATGAATATTTTAGTTGTGATTCAGAAGAATGATTTAGTGCTATCAGTAGATTGCAGGATAATGGTTGTGTATTTCTCAGAGAATGAATATTCAAAATTTTAAAATGACTAGGATCAATCTAGAAAAGAAACGAATCTTACTGATTCAGATATGGATTAAAAACGTAATATAAAATCATCAGTCTTTTTTACTATTGGGTTCAGTACAAGTAAAGGCGATATTCAGATAAAAATGTGAGACAATAGGCGGAAATTTGAGACTTGCATGGAAAATTTATGAAAATTAAGAAATATAAGAAATAAATTCTCCCATTCCATGAATGGCATTACTATCATCTAACAACTCTAACTGAATTCCCAACGATATTAGCTGTCAAAGTAGTGTCAACACTGACCGTTACTTTGTCTTCCTTTCTCCTGTCTCGCTGATAATGTTCGCTGGCTATCAATCAGAAATGGCCTTGCAGAATGATTGTGAGAATGGCATACGCATATCAACAAATTTTCTGTCAAAGTTGGAAGTAAGTAAATTGAGGTTAATAAGAATTGTTGCTTTTTTGGAAAACCTAAAGTTTCATGAAAGGAAGGTGGGCGTCCACTTTAAATTGATATTTTTCCGTCTTATCAAAATAATTATATTGCATTCCTCAAATTAATTATGATTTCATAGCTAGTGATGTGAGAAAGCTTGCAGAGTTGCCAAAATCAAATCTTTTCTGCAGACAAAATAGTTAGCCAAAAATTCATTAAGAAAATAATTTCTTAGGTAAAACATAGAAAATAACTAATGCATGAAACATTTTCCGCCAAGATATGAGCAGTTTACCAAAACCTAAACAAGAATGAAAAACTTGACGATAATCATCAGATCTTTACAGCGTATTGCAATGATTGCGAGATAGGAATGGCTAAGTCATAATACTTCTCTCAATCAGAATAAGGCACTGAATCTGGCAAACTATGCGATAGAATGTAAGAAAGAAAAATCAGTGAGAGATATAAATAACCCAAGAGAGACAGCAGAGAAACAGATAATTTGGACGGATTTCATGTTTTCGACAGAAAAATCATCAAACAGAAACAGGATAAAAATATGGGGACAAGAAAAGAAAAAAGAAGCGAAAAAGACAATAGGAAAAGCTGAGAGAATTAGGAAGAACGATAAAGAAATAGCGTGGAAAATGATAGATAGTTAGACAGAAAGGGAAAACTCGAAAAAAAAAAGTCTCCCGAGTGCCACAGAACCCGCGAGAAGATAGAAGAATGACGTATAAGCTAATTATCTATACAAGAGGCAAAATGGGTTGAAGCTGGATGAGATGCTTTGGATGATTGAGAGAGAAAAAATGTAGAAACGAAGAAATAGTGCGAAGATCTGAGAGAAGGAAAGATACAGGAATAGATCCATAGATAATAAAATAGTAAAGAAAGTAAGACATACAAGATCCAGAAAACGAGAAATAGTAATAATTTGTGACGAAAAGAAACAAGTAAAGTGACAAAAACCGCGACAGTAAACCAATAGAGGACTAAAGGCCGAAAAACGCTTAGGAAAAAGACAAACCGTCATCAAACCATTACATGAATATACGAATGGACACGCATGCAGGGAATCCAGAGACAATGTGACGATCGTCCAGAATTGTTCAGATTTACAGAGAGATTCAGAAGATGAGTGGGAGGAATAAAGGATATTGAGAAAATGAATGAGAAAGAGGATTTAGGAGGATATTTATAGAAACTACGGTGTTTTTTTGGATCGTCACACATTTCTAGTTCTATTTTTGTATAATTTTTAGAGATAACTTTTTTAAAAAATTTTCTCAAGAAGAAAGTAATTTTTATCATTTTCGAATATTAATGAATCATTTAGAAAACTCAGGCAAGTCGTATTCCTTAATAGGCATAAAAGTTCCTTATCATTATGCTATGAAACTAAAAATGCCTTCAGCAAGAAATGATTGATTCGTAATTTTAGAATTCTTTGAGAATTCGTGAGTTTTCAAAAACCATCGATATTTTAACGGTATTATCAAAATAAACCCGTTAAAAATCGGTCTTCTTTGCTTAGGCAAATAGGCTTTTTGAATTAGAAGGGCACACTGGGAAATGTCTCGAAAACAGAAAAATGACTGAAAATGTCGGAGAAGAGCGATAAAATCAACGCCCTCGATGCCCGTATCATTTGATGCCATTATGCAAGCCCAGAACTGTGACGTAGAACCAACTTGCAAAGTCAGTTATGCTGAATATTCCAGCCTGATTTCCCGAACTATTCCTAACCATAGATCGAGAAATTGATAACGATGTTTGGTAAACTTTTCGAGAATTTACAGTCTTAACAAGAAATTTTGAAATACGAAGCATTTCAATTTCAGTTTTCTCGGAAAAAGCACACGGAAGAAGGTGTTTAGTAATCTTGAAAAACTGAAAAGTTTTTAATGATCAGTACACAAAATTATTGCTTAGTTCTATTGAATTTTCAAAATAAAATAATAGACCCATAGCAATTATCATTGGAACATCAAGCGTGTTCAATGAAATTTTATATTGACTCACATAATTACATTTTCGTATAGCCAAACTGTATATCCAAGTTATAAGAGAATAAACACCGAATCTCTAAAAATTCTGCAGGGCATTTGAAGCTGCGCTGGAACCTTTGCGTCATTTTGTGGCAAGGAAGTGGTCATTCAGTCAGAGAAAAGTCTCAGCGCGAATCGACCGTATTTCCTCCCCAGAAAAGGATAATGGGAAAAGCCTCTTTGCATCTCTCGATTCATTAAAGAAGTCCTACTCACATTTCTCTTCATTCGCAATGCCTCACCCGAAGAACGAAGTCACAGCTTCAACATCTCATTTGACAGGCAAATATCCACACCAAGTAGGGAAAAAAGAAATAAAAACGTATCGCGCAGTCAATATTCCGAAAGTATCCAATAAGTGAAATTAGAAGATAAGTGGATTAGTGAAAACTAGGAAATCGTTTGAGAACACTTTGCTATGTCAAGGCTTCAGGTAACAAAGTAGCGGTGGATAATGAGAAATTTAGGCAAGAATAACTCTTTTTCACTAGTTTTGCTGAATACCCTAAATCTTGCGCCGAAAAGTTTTTTTAATGAGAAACAAAACTTATGAAGTTCATAACAAAATTTACCGTAGGTTCTAAGAACTACTCCCTTATGAGCAATACGGAATAAAATAAAAAGGTAACAAGAAAGCGTAAAAATGTCAGGATGGAAACATTTGTGCCTTATTTCAGGCAATATTCCATCTCTATCTTACAACATAGAGTTAGAGAAATCCTTGCATACTGTGGGCAGTCGGAATTGTGAAGAAGCGTACAAGGAAAAGCAAATATGGATATTAGCCCAATGTAGGGAGAGGTTTCGAATGAAAAGCAAACGCGCGCCGCAATCCTATGAACTGAAAACGAGATATTGAGGGAAGCGAGGGCTAAAGAAAAATAATTGAAAAATATCACTAGAAATTGAAAAGGAATAAGAACCAGAGAAAGAGAAATTAGGAGAAAATAGTATGAAAAATCTGGAAGACAGAGTGAGAGAAAAATAAATTGACAAGAGATCATTAGAAGTTGAGAGAAGAAAAGAACATAATAAGATAGAGAGAAAAATAGTGTGGAAATGTAAGAGAACCTAGTGAAAAATGAAAACAAAAGCTGAGTAAATTGCATAATGTAAGAGTCCATGTGAAAAGGGGAGTATTTTAGGCGAAAGTGATAGAAATGAGGAATAGTGCGTGGAATTTTAGAAGGGAAAAGAAAGAAAATACCATATTTCGATAGAAATAGCGTGTACTTTTGAGAGAAGAAAAGGAGAGTAATGGATGTTTTAGAGATAAAAAGGGATATCTGAGTTTAGTGCAAGTATATGAGCTTCGTTATGCAAACAACCTTTATGCTAGAATTCATCAACCCATCTCGATGCCCTGTTTTACATAAAGATTGCTCGAGAACTTTGAGAATCTCCAACCATCTGGTTAAGGATATAAACTCAAAGCAGGCTGGCATATGAATTTTCTAATTTGGACACCGGAATTTTCAGATTTCATTCTATGGTGGAAGATACAAGTCTAAGACAGGTTGGAATGAGTTAATTTACTTTGGGAAACTTGCAGATTAGCAATATCGCGCATTGAAAATTGCTGATGAGAATGCACGGCGATATTAAAATGAGATTCAATGTTGAAAGAATCGGGAATTTTCCTAGATCAAATATGTACAAAAATGGATATATAAAATTGGGTTTTTATGTAATTTTCATTGATTTATTGGAACATTATATTCCCCATTCAATATTCAAAAGAACACTTAGAAAATAGAGTAATCCCAGAAATCACGTAAAATCGATGTTAAGAAGGAACACTAAAGTGCTATGTCAAAAGAATTCCCGTTTCAAAATTTGGTGCGGGTAACCACGTAACCATAAGCACAGTGCATGTCCACGTGTATCGCATCTCCCTTTCTTGACTCAGGATTTCTCTATCTATTCCCAGTGCTATTTCTCGCGCTCTCGAAACTTTCTTCTACTTCGAACTTGTTCTTTTTGGTTTTACGTCCTTTGCTCTCTTTTATTTCAATGCTATTTCTTCTCACTTCTAATATTCTCTATCTTTTCTCTTTCAAATTCCCATATTATTTCCATTTCTCTAAATCTCTGGAAAAAATCCGCCCTCTCAAAAGTTCCATGGAAACCCGATGTCTCTAAATGAGCGTCAAAATCTGGCAGAGGGGACTTCGAAATTCAGAATTCAGGACCAATTTTGAAGGCAAAAGCATCGCGAACTCAACTCCTCAAATCGAATATTTAGCAAAAGAGGGCAAAAGCCGAAGCTAGAAAGGAAGATTTGAAACTTATGAAGAGAGCAAAAATAGCAAAATGACATTGATGATATAAGTTTTATCAAATTCGCGAGAATGCTGAAACCTATAATACTGACATTTTGTATTATTTTCGAAAGAAGATCAGATAAAGCTATTATTGAATTGAAAAAGAGTTGCAATTTGTGAAACATGATAATTATTCACTAAAATTATCAGCGTTATTTGAATACGTTTCAGAAAGTTTCGAAAATGCAAATGATTATGAAAATAATGGAATGGAAACATTGACATCTCACAGTAATCAAACAAACAGCTTTTCATAGTGGAATTTTCTGAAATAATAGTACAAATTGCATAGTAAAGTGCCAAGTTTTGAACGCTGGAAAAATTACGAAAATAGTAGTACTGATGACGGTTTGAAACGTTCAAAAGTGCTGTAGAGGAAGGAAATTGAAGCTTGGAGAAAATGGGAGAAATAAAAGAACCATGTCGAATTGCCCAAAGGGGAATGATAAATGATGGAAATGACATAGAAGTGATGATGAAATTATATTACGATGCACTGTCAAGCATAAAAGAAACATAATTATTAGAAAGCGAAATATAATGGCAGAATGATAGAAATTTTCTTGGAATTGGTTTTTTTTGCGAAACATCGAAATTAAGATTTTTAAAACTGAAACTTGGAAAATTTAACCGACCTGCAGCCACTTGTAAGAATTCCTCGGGAGTAGCTTTATACACCTCGATGTATCTGAAAGTTCGATTTATTGCCTCAAACTCAAAATTCTAGCTCATAAATGAAGTTATTTAGTTGTCTGATCTCTAAAAATATCTTGAGCAATCAAGGTTTAAATCAAGCGCTTCTTATGAAAATTTCAAAAATAAAGCTAAAGATAATTCCAGAGTCTTCTCATAGATACTCTCAATTTTTGGAGTCAAAAGTATCAAACGATAGCAAAAGTCTAACAAAAAATAAATGATAGAAGATTTCATTCTGAAGAGTTCGAAGCCGACCTGGAATAAATGAATTGACCTGATTTCGGTCGCTTTTTATCTTTAAGTTAAAATTTTAGTTCCTAGTCTATTCTATCAAATTTGAGTGTCAAAATGTAGCGAATTAAGAAAAAGTCAAACAAATCGAATGAATTGATGACGGTTTCATCCTAGAGGGTTCAAAACCGACCTGGAATGAATGAATTGGCCTGATTTCGGCCGCTTTTGCCCTTTCCCTCCCTCCTGCTCAATTTATTTGATCAGCTAATCGGCAAATACAAAGCAAAATGTCGATTTTCGCAACGAGAATCTATAGCGCGCTCACAAAATGTGACTCTTTTGCGTTATAAAACTGTTATAATTTCAACTAACTCACGAATGTTAGCTGACATTTGGTACGATTTTGCGTCATGAATCGTACAATTGTGTTTTGGGGTTATGTGATAGCAAAATGACAGATTGTTTATGGCTCCGTAACTATAAAATTGTGCCAAAAATAATGGTTTACGCAAGAATGACATATTTATCTGAGCCAAAATGGTAGATATTTTTGGCAAACATAAGCTTAATGAATTAACCACAAATAACGCTCAAATAGGAAATTCCCATGAAACATACCTCGACAGCAGGAAATGCCGATGCCGTTTGAGCGCCAAATCTCTCATCTGAGCGTTGGCAAATCGCACCAAGGCTTCACCATTCCGGCGGCCTTCTGCTGATAGACACAATGCGATGCCGCCCCTCAAATTTCACTATTTTTTATTTTCTAAAAATTATTTTTTTTTCCAAAATACGGAATTTATAAATTTGCCGAATTCGTACATGGAATTTCAATTGTCTCTCCAAATTAACGAGGAAAAGCTAAATCAAACTAGTCAAAGAAATCCAGCTTCTGTTATAAACTATAATTTATCAGACATCATTTTTCTACACCAATGTGGCTAATTTTTCTTATTGTCATTTTTCGTATCATTTCTATGAGCACTTGAGCTGCAATGTCATTGCGCATTTCTGTTATAATGAAAAGTCAATAGACAAGAAATAAAAACGATGAAACAGGAACTGAAAATTCGAATGTTGCGATGCGCTACGAACCAAGCAACCATTATGCTTCATTTGTCGGCTAAATAGAGTTCCCGGAAATCTGGCAATTTTTCTTTGAAGTTGCTGATCAAAACATAAACCTTTCATTAATCTACCCATTATGTTGATTATTTATTATTATTACATCCATTAGTCTAATGTTCAGAGAACAATGAAGAAAAAATCAGTAGTTTGTTGATAATTTTAGACCAAAAAGGAATAGATGTCAAAATCCTGAGAGAAGTAATCTCCAATACCACTTTACTATCTTGTTTTTAAGTTTGTAATTTACGGTGCAATATCCAATCCAGCGAAGAACTGAGCGACGTGGACATCCGAAGCTTGCCACGGCAGTCCTCGAGCACGAACGATCACATCTTCGTCGATCTTAGTCTCGCGATCACACACAGCTGGTCGAACTCCAATCGAAATGTTGCATTGACAGGAGAGTAGGTCCTCTGAAAATATTACTTATTGCAATTTTATATAGTGTTTGGCAGTTCGAAACTTGATCAAACATTCTACAAGGTTAGGAGCGGATGGGATAAAATAGGAAAATGCTCCTTGTTCCTACACACTATTGCTCAAGATATTTTTGATCGACTATTTATGTTTCAAAGCGAGTTCATCATTTTTGACTTTTCGTAGTGGTCTACTGTGAAGCAGTGCTACTACTTGACTCTACCTAGCAATTTGATCTGAGTATTGTTCAATTTCACATAATATTACCTCTGATCTAAACCAGTTCAAATAGCATACCCCCCGAAATGCTACTTTCCACCAATAATAACTCTCATTGCACTCTAGAATGCAGCAACAAACTATTCGAATTAATTTTTCAACTCCTAAATTTGGTTTTTCGAACCGGGTCCCTCGAGAAAAGCGTTGCACTTTTGATAGTCGGCATTTTCCTGCATGATCTGTCTGTCTGTTTGTGTCGGTTTTTCTGATTATTAGTGTTCGCAGTCTTTTTCTCTAAGTCTCCATTTTCTTTGATTTCCTTGCTTCTCATGCCCTATTTGGTCAATTCACTCAATTGACACGTCGATTTTCGTCGAAAATACATAAATGGAGTCAGAGAGTTTAGGAAACTGGAATGAGTTGTATTGTCAATGACCAATTACTAACTTTCGTTATAACAATTTCAAAATGATTTGAAACGCGTTACTTTTAAAATCGGTGCTGAATATGCTCGAAATAACTCTAAAACAGCATTTTTTACCTAATTTGGTAAAGAAGCTATTTCAAAGATATCTGAGCGTAGAATCTGTCTAAATTACCAATTCAACTCATGCCTAAACATATTCAAAGCTTTTCACACTATTAGTTCTCCCATCAGTAATTTCTCAACTCCATTTTTCTTCAAACACTTTGCAACATTACAATTCTCGTTCACTCTTTTACGGCTACATTAGAACCTTCCATTTTTGTACAGTTCTATATTTCAACCGTTTTTCCTCAACTATTCCAATACATTGGACAGCCAATTGTTACATTTCCTCGTCCTAGCTGTTTTCCATCCCTATTCTAAAGCATTGTCCTAGATATTGTTGCTCGCAATTCGTGCCCCCGTGATGCCTTTTTGCTGCTTCTTTTTCAGTCCCCCACCCATTGGGTCGACCTGTCACTAACTGTTTACCTTTCTCTGCACTCTCTCCGCTTTCCAATACAAACCTAGGACCTCTAACTTCGGAGAAATCTAGAGAAATAGTATTGAGAGTTGAGAGAGACTGAGAACTAGACCAACCATAAATATAGCCAAACGTGCCACTAGGAAAGGTACAATAATGCCCAAGAGCAAAGATGTTGGTCAACATTGGAGAAATAGTACAAAAATGAAGATGGCTAGAGAAAATTAGAGAAAGATTTTAAACATTGATCGCTGACATTCGATTGCTTAAAACTTTAAATCTGGCAAATTTTTATCCAGAAAAATGAAGATCTTGATTTTTAGAGTATCTTTATATGAGGAAAAATAGCTCTAAAATACTCATTCTTTCTAATTCTCAAACGACTCTTCTTCAAAATTTTCCCATTTCAGGTTTCAAATGGCACCTTTCAATTCAAACGACCAATTCCAACAGATTACTAATTTCACACTTCTCAATTTAGTTCACCCAAAAAATTAATACTTGATAGATCCCTCTCTCATATTTGGTATTAGCAATTTCTTATTTCCAAGGTTCACCGCGCTCCGTGTCCATATAACCTTTCTTTCCATCTAACTCCTTCTGTCTTCTCTCTTTCCGCACTATTTCTGCGTCTATTTTGGCCACTTTTTCTATATGGCCATACATCTTTTCACATTTTGCGAGATGCAATCTAATAGGGTCAAGAACTGCACTGGGGCTGGGCTAAAGGGACTCAACAAGGGAGGGAAGAAACGAGGAAACTAGTGAACTTCATTCAACACCACTTCTCTCTAATATCTATGGAAACCCCATGCTATTTTCCATGTTTTCTTTGATCCTCTCAAAAATCCAATGTTTTCCAACTCCTAGATTTAAATGAGCTAATTCGCTAAAAAATCGCAGCAAATAAGGTATAGAGGTCGTGGAGCGGGGGTTCAAAGGATGAGTTGCTCTCGAGATAATAAATTATAGATCCGATTCCAGACAAAGGAACTGTTTACTAAAGTTATAAAGTCGGATCTTCATGAAGATCACTCTTACAATCTAAGTCCGAAAAATTCAACTTCCTTTAAATATAGGCAAAATTTTCGAATCAAAAAATGCAAAGTTCAATTTGAGCAGTCTAGCAGTCCATAGGCACTTCACCAGCCAACTAGTCTATTTACTCAAACTTTGACGAGCATTCATCGCGTGTTTTCATCGCCTTTACAATGCGATGACCTCTCGAGTTCTTTTCTCATCAAAAATTTAGAAAATCAACTTTCCCAGAGATGATTGTAGAGTCGACTCTCCTTCAATGGTGGATTTACAAGTTTAGCGAGATCAAGGCTATCCAATGATGTCTTCACTGTGAAACATAAATCCGAGAAAGAGAAATGATTTCTCTCGATTTCTATATCCGATATGCACGTGGAAATCTCTCGATTCACTCCTACTTAATCTGATTTTCATTTTACTTCCTCCAATAATTCAATATCTATTCAAATCTTTCATATCCCTGACCATTCTCGAGGTTTGCATCATTATTCCTTCTTACGGGAAGGAAGCTTCACGTCGAAATTGGGGAAAAACGAGAAAAGTGAGTGCGAAATCGCAGCCGGGAGTGCAAAAAGAACGGAGAAATAGCAGGAGAATTTGAGAAAGGAAGAGAAACAGAAAGGGCTAAGATTGGATTCTTCAAATAGGTTGTGTGCGCTGCTGATGTTCCTATCTTTTCTTTCTTTTTCTCTAAGTCACTAATAAAACATCGAGCAGAACACCTTTTCTCTTGCCTCTTTAACGCCACCCCGAAGCAACACCTTTCAATGCAAAACTGACCATCCGCGACCAAACAAGGGAATTCTCATCCGTCTCTCAAAAATCAGTACTACTTCTCTTTCTGATTTCTTTTCTGTATCTCCAAATTTGTGCTGTTCCCTTTTCTTTGACTTGCTAATCGAGGTCCATAACTAAGGATTCATGTCCTTGATAGTCGAGATGAAGGATGTGAAGTTTGATTGTTCCGCTGCATTTATGCTAAACTGTGAAAGAAAGTGAAATTCAAGAGCTCTTGATTTTCGTAGAAAAAGAAGACTAGCTATGATCATGGTAAAAAATCAGTGAAATTGCTGGGATGATTTAGAAAATCCATCTAATCAAGAATGAATAACCTTATAAAAATTCCGACCCAAAGACCACGATTCAAAGATTCAATATACCGAATTCGAGCATTCTTTAAATTTCGAAATCCTTATCGATCCCTAACACAAATCCACTAAAATCCCTTATCGATGCACCTTCAATCCTTCACCCTTCATTATTCCTGTCAACACGCATCAGTGATAATCTCGTTCTCGAATGACGACCGAACGCAAACAATCAATCCATCGGGAATGGAAGGCAAATCACTCAGGTTCTCCTTCCTTTTCCCTTCACTCAATCCTTTTCCTGTTGATTTGATAAGATCTCCATTATTCCCCATATCTGCCTACATCCCGTGATTAGTTCCATCAATAACAAAAGAAAAAAAATCCGAGAATTGATTGAAAAAGCAAGAATTTTGCCACGGAAAAAATCCAATCTGGCCTAAGAATAGCGGATAAAGCAAAAAAGATCACGAGAAAAACAGCCAACCAAATTCTATCTATGGAAAACTCATAAATCTATCCTTACCAGCTAACGTTCCAAATTCAACTAGGCTCATTTGTCCCCATTGTTACTCATCTATAGATTAGGTGAATCTTGAGCTCTAATTTTAAAAATGAGCGTGAAATTCTCAACCTGTTTTCTATTTTCATCCCTCAACACAGAGCAGAGCAGAACAAGAAAGAGATTTGTCACTTTTTCGAGCGGCCCTGAATTCGTCAAAAAATCGACTGTCTCCGTCCGTTTTGTTGGCCGTACGACCTTCATTCTTTCTCTCGCCTTCTCTTTCTTCTTCCCTATTTCACCTAATTCTGAGGGTCACTCTTTTTCTTTTTCTATCCTCCCCCATACTATTTCTTATTCTCCGCTTCTTTCCCCCTTTTCAATCTTCATACTTTTTCCATCTCTCACTCTTGACCGTGTCTTCACAGATGTGAACTGAACTAATTCAATCCCTCTAGCAGCGAATTATGAAGAAGAGAAAACTAGATCAATGATAAAATGATAGAAAATCGATAATCGGGAACTTAATTTTGAATACCCAAACCGTTATGAGCCTCTATTCTTCAACATTAGATCGAAAAATATAGAATTTAGATAAGTTGATGAGCATTGCTATTTGCGTTGTCCTCAAATCCCAGTGTACAATTTAAATTTTAGCTATCGATCGGAATTTATTCCGACCAATTTGTAGTTTCTAATCAATAAAATTCAAGATAAGGTTATCCCAGCTTCGTTCCTACCCCAGTCCATATCGTAGACCTAGGGATTTTCCCGAAAAATGTGGATATTATCTTCGATTCAAAAGAATTCGACGACCCCAAATACCAGACGTAAATTCGCGTTTTTTCCCCTCGAGATGAAAAACTTATCCATCACAAATTGGATTCAGAAAAAGCAGTGCGCGGTGAATGAAATAAATGAAAAACACGACGAAATCTGTGTCCTGCTGTCCAACTTCAAAATACGGTCGTTTTGGGGTAGGTTGGAGATTTATTACAGTTACTCCAGCTGCGCGATAGTTTTATCGAGAAAGTTTTCTAGTTTGGTGTCAAAATATTGCCCCAGAATTGAATTAAGTTATAATTAGATCTTTCAAAATTTCCTCATTCAACCTCATAATTTTAATCAGAAATTTGCCTAGGACAATTTTAACCGAATTGCTCATGGCTTTTACCATAAATTTTTATCAGCTTAAACCGAAAATCCCCTTTCCTACCAAAAATTTAGGTATCTGCCAAAACTTCGAACACACCGCTCAAAAGAAAGTACCGCGAGTTGCAAAAATAACACAATATCTAAACAATAGGGGGAACGACAAAAGGAAAGCAAATTATCGACTTTTTCATTCTTCCAACCAACTCAACCACTTAGGCCACGCAACTGTATTCCGAATACATAAAATCATATACAAGTAGAAATTCTGTGTAGTTTGAAAGGGAGATCCACTTTTCAACATTTTACGCTTTCATGAAAAGAATCAAGCTCACGACACCATTTCACACTATTCCTTGTACTACAAATATGAAAATTCAAGGATTCTATTTTTGAAAAAATACCACTACTCGTCCCAAAATATAAAAGTCAAAAATGTTTGCAAAAAATCGAAATGAAAAAACCAAATAGCCAACCATTACATCACGACACGCACCTTGACAAGCACTGCTCAGTTGCTGCACGATCACACGGCATTCTGCATCCAAGTCTTCATTGTTGTTATTGTTTATTCCCAAAATCGAACTATCGACTATCAGTGAGATGTCGCAATAGCGGAGGAGGACTTCAGGGATAGCCGTCTCTTGAGCGACCAATAGGGGAATCACGATTTGCCTGAAATTTTACGAAATTAGGTTTATCGCGAAACGTTGAAGTATCGTTGATTGGAGAGAAGTCGATATTCATGCAGCAATTAGAAATAGAATTTGGAGCGAAATAGGGCCGCATTGAAGAGAAACGAGACAAATAGCAACGTAATTTTTGAATATCGACGTTCTCTCCAATAAATAATATATGATTTTTGAGACGACTAAATTATAATGCTTGGATGTTTTTCTGAACTCGAAAATTTCGAAAAGTTCGCCTTTACAGAATGCTAAGAAGAAACATTTTGTAACCTTGGCCAATTTGTAAATTTTTACAATAGGATTTTTATGAGCACCGAATTTGTCCAAAATAGACAATCTCATGTTTTCACGGCGAATTTGTGTGCCTTGAGAAAACTCGATTTCCTTACAAATCATGAGTCAACGAGTCAATGTTTCTTAGATGGTGAGTCCTTATTTTCGAATTCGAAATAAAAAATCGATGTAATATTTTATTTTAAAAATTAAATTTGCAAACCTACGTAACTTTCAAATGAATGCAATTTTCGAAAAAAAAATCAGAAAATCGTCAAAATTAGAATATAGTATGATACCTGATAGGTTCTGGTCCCCAAGTGACGATCCTGACGCCGTCATCTAGTGAATTCAGGTATTCTAAGAAGATCGTCGGATCGTCGAGAGAAATGACGTCACTGGGCTGTTGTTGATGATTCTGATTGGGATTCTGAAGGGACGACGACAGAGGACCTGACGGACCGATGGACAGAGGGATAAGGCGACATTTGTGATGCGACGGAGCTGTCGTGGGAACTCCTGAAATTGTGATCTATCGATAAAACTGAAGAGTAGGAATACGGTAGACCTGCTCGAACGTTAATTTCGATTTCTTGGTTGGAAAAAAATCAATAGAAAAATGATTATGGTCTTCAAAATCCAAAACGAAGAAGTAAAATGAATTTCTGAATCTCTAAGGAAAACATTATGAAAATGGTTTAAAAATAAACAATGATACTATAGAATGGCACCAAAATGGTGATCTGATGGTATACCTGTGGGACTGGTGGCGTTGGTAGCTGGCGGCTGAGGATGGTACTGACGGGGCACGATGTGAAGGAGCACGAACCGAACCATCTGATTGTGAGACGAGGGAAGAAGTCCCATCCGCGATGGGTCCTCCCCTCCGCTGCTGCTGATACCCATTCCCGTACCATTTGCCATTGCTAATTGCCCCTAGAACCAAAATGGTTATCATCTATGAAATAACAATTTCAACGAAAAGTTTGATTCGCTCATCTTTCTAACATTGAGAAGAGAGGTTCATGAAATGAAAGAAGGAAAGATGAACAAGTTCCTAACCTATTTCGTCAAATCAATACACTGATGAAGGGACAAAGTTTTTCTTTCTTCGAAATAGGTCAAGAGAGGGAATTTGCATTCAAAATTAGGTGGAATTAAAAATGTCGAATCTAATCGAAAAATGAACAGGGAATATGGTCCAGAAAATATCATTTAAGACCAGCCTCCTGGGATAGCTCAACGTCTTCAAACGGAAGAAAAATGCCGAAGAAGAAGAAGACAATAAATTCGAAGAGTTCAAGATGTATCGAGGCGATTAAGAGGCAATTTGCACCACAAAAGAGAGTGACTTTTTTAGTGATGACAGTCAAATCCATTTTTTGTACAAATCACTCCCAATCCAAATTTGACAACGAATAAAAATTAAAGTGAAAAACTCCAGACAGGTATACCTGTATGCTTGTAATTGGCACTTCGCGCGGAGCCCTGTTCGGATTCGTCGATGAAGGGTATGACAGCAGCGTCCTTCGGAATGAAGGCGAACCAGCGAGGGGCGGGGCTACAAATACAGAAAGGAACTGTTAGATGGGGCAGAGACGCAGAGAAAGAAGGAGAGACGAAGAGATGACATCTATGGTCACACATAAGAAAGAGAGAGAAAGAAAATTAGAGAAGGAAAGGAATAAGGAAGTACACAAAGAAAGATTGAAAAGAAGTCGCCGCAAGGACCTTTCTCTAACTTCCTTAGCGCACTCTCAAAAGTCAACACTATTTCTCTCGTTTTTACCTGTTCTCTTATCTTTCCCCTCTCAGGGATAATACTATTTCTTCGTTTTTATCTCAAATCTGCACTCTTTATCTTTTTTCTCCATCTTTTCATATGGTATTTCTCTCAGTTCTTTATTTTCCGTCTCTTGAGACAAACCGTTCTCCCTCGTCGTGTGAGAGTTTGCACAAAACGTGTCAATTCTCGAACACAAAGATGAGGTTGATTGAAGGGGTCGGAGGCCGGGGACGTTTCTTTCTTTAAGCCTCTCAATTTTTCTTACACTTTCATCTATTCCTGCTTCTTTCCTACTCTCATTTACTGTACTATTTCTCTATTCTGCTTCTTTGATTCTCTTCTTCCACACATTATTTTTCAATTTTAGCTCTTTTCCTACAGTATCTTCTTCTAGCTCTCATATGAAATTAAAAATCTCGAAGAGTCGAGGAAATCCTTACACAATTCAATAAGAGAAAGCGCATGTCTTCGAGATGGTAGTAATTGGATATACCGATTCGAACAAAATCGAAATAGCTCCATTAGGAAGTAGGAAGCGGGAAATGAACAGACTTCTCAAAACTCGGCTCGCAAATCGGCCCGCAGAAAAATAGTGTCATATCGAGAGGGAAAAAGCATATCTTCTTTATCTCTCTCAGCAAGGTGCACTATTTTTCTGCGAGGCGATTTGCGGGTCGCGTTTTGAGAAGTCTGAAAATTCAAACTTTGATGATAGATTTGAAAATAGCTTGGAAGGAGGATGAAATTATGAAAAGCAGAACTTTTCATCAAAATCTAAAAGTTAGTCAATACCGTAACCACTCTAGCAAATCGATAGAAAATCTTCAAAATGGATGGAAAGACACTCGATTTGCGGAAACTGAAAGTATCTTGCCTTATTCCTAGGAAATTATACGCGTCACTTTTTCGTTCGTTGTAAAGTAGGTACTTCTAATAATCGTCGAAATTTTTTAGCCACTTCTTCATAAAATAATTAGTTTTTTCTTGAGAAATTAAAGATTAGGGTAAAATTTGCAAAAATAACTACGGTATTCGAAGATTTTAGCTAAATCTAAAGATTTCTAAAAAATTACTAGAATAATTACGGTATTTTTCGAATTTTTAGAAAGAAAGAGAAAAAGTCTCACGTACTCAGCAAGTTGGTCCTTCATGCCGCGTAGTGCTCTGAACAAGCCTTTAGCAGGGAATCCGCGTCCGAGCGAGTGAATTCGGTCGATGCACGCTGCGCCCATCACTTCCACTGCCAATGTTGTTAAAACCTGCAATTGAAAAATAGAATGTTATTATAGAATATAATTTTTTATTAATAGCTTTCGTTTCTTAGGATCAGGAGTCGGTCGGAATTTCAGTCCGGTTCCGCAAAATTTTTAATTCCATTCTGATCCGTCCTTGGCTCGGATACATTGGATATGCCAGTCTAATCAATCGGCAATTTCAAATTGACTTATGAAAAACTTGTAAAGCATAGAAAATTTTGGATAATTGATTACGCTTCAAAAGGATTTCGCTATTAAATTATCAAGTTCTAATTAGGAGAAATGGAAAATTTTACGAATTGAAGTAAATAGCCCTTGTTTTCAGTTACAATTCACCAACATTACTATGCTATCTAGCGACTATTGTGAATGCTCATAGGGAAAATTTGAAACGCATTTTTTTAAATTTCAAATTTCCGATTTTCGATAAATAATAAATAATGAGAAACTTACAAGTCCCAGAAAGATGAATAGGATTGACACTAGCATGTAGCCCATTTCGCCGTTTGGATACAGATCGCCTGAAAACACGACAAAAACCTTTAAAAATTTGATTGAAGCCTACCAAATCCAACGGTAAGCAGCGATATGAGACAGAAGTAGAAAGAATCGAGGAAAGACCAGGTGGACTCGTAAAATGTATACGCCCACGCAGCGGCACCCGTGTAGGCCAGAAGAGCAAATAATACCATCAAACGTCGCGTGGTTGATGCCTGAAATTATGATTAAAAAACTGTCATTTATTCTTTTGATAAATTTCATAAGTTGTACCACATCGAGCCATATAAATATTGTATTCAAGAAGGATTGCTTTATGATCGTTTGTTGAACCATATATTTTTAAAATTTTAAACTGATGATACATCTAATCTTCATAGAATTGAGAAAATTTGCTTATGTTTAGAGGAATATACATTTCAAACTCAATTTTCCGAACTTCAATATCATTTTTGATTGTAATCAAGGCTGGAAACTTGAGACCCGATCGGGTTTTTTATTCGGGTCGAAAGTTACAACCTGATTGCAATGTGAATTTATGAATTCCGAAATGAGTACCTCAGCCAGTGGATCTTCACCCGTGTAGATTTCAGAAAGGAATTTGGCGATATCGGCTATCGTGATCAAAGTTAGGGGAATTCTGAAAAAAAAACCCTTCAAAAATGACTTTTCAATTTTCATACCCAAAAATCGCATAGCACATGCAGAATATTTGACCTTCTGGCGATATAGGAATGAGATTACCGTATCCTGAAAATTGAATTTTCAAAGGAAAACATGTGAGCAAAATACCTATAGAAGTTAGCACAGTCGTAGTAAAAAATAGGGCTGAGCCGAGGGTCCATTTCGTGGCAAAAGTGGAGTCGTTTAAATCTGAAATTTTGAAAAAAAAAAACGAATAAAATCTTGAAAAGAACGTTCGAAAAATAGAAAATTTTGACTTTGTTACCAGAAGGCTTGATCCCACTTTCGAAAGCCCGCATTGAAACGTAGGTAAGTTGATCAATTAGCTCGAGCAAAGTTTCATTACTCGTTCCAGGCTCAACTTTCAGGAGCTCATTCTGAAATTTGACGTTTTTCCCATTTTGTTTTCTGAAGGATAAATTTTTCTGTCGGTTTTACGTACTTCACACGTTTCTCCAAAATTGGGATATTCCTTGAGTCTACTTGGATAAAATAGGTATAAGCAATAAAGATAACCGAATTTGTGCGCGTCATAAACATGAAGAGTTCTTTGAGCCACAAAATGATGAAGTGATGTTTCAAGTTTGAAATTTATAAAATTTGCCTCAAAATAATTTTGCAATTGCTCTTGCAAGATCATAAAGAAAATTGTAAAATTAATGTAAATTCGCGATTTTTGACAAATGAAAATGAAGTGTTTCAAAGTTTTCTCAGAATTCAAAATATTGGCATCCAAATAGTTTTTGGCCGAACCCACTACACATATTCATAGCTTTTCCTGGTACGTTTACAATATTTTATGACCTCCATAATCGTTTAGCTCAAGAACTTCATGATTCAGGTAAAATATTGAGTTTTGGGCCCATAATTCGTTGAAAATACGCATTTGCTCTCGTTAACTTTCCGCCTTCAAAGTGGAGATTTTAGTCGAAAAAATGCAGAAAAAGTGGCGAGTTTTCTTGGCTCATTTTTGCCCTGCAATTTAGCCGCATTACCCTGATTTCAAAGCCTGAATTCCGGCTGAAATACGAAAAAAAGAAAATCAAAAGGAGAAAGGAAATGAGGTCGGCGAAAGGGGAAAAGGACCAATGAAAAATTGAAGGTCTACCAAGTCGCCTTGCGAAAATTGAACTCTAATCCTATAGTAAAGAATGCGGATTGAGAACTGACTGGATGAATTTCAAATCTTCTTAAACCACGTAAAAAATTCAAATTGGATTATGCAAAACTTGCAAGATCTTTCTTTGACCTTCGGAGTTGCAAAATAACAAAAATAAATTTAGGAAAAAACTAACCTCGATATTTCTGATCTCTTGCAAATGGTAGTCTCTGTGCGATTGCTCGTAGGGTCGCTCAATCGCGGAAAATATTAGGGCTGAAAGATTAGCATAATTTTGAAATAAATTTTTTGATTTTTTGCCAAATGGAAAAGTGGGGAATTCATTCTTTGCGAATCTTTCTTTTCGTAACCTCTTCGTCATTCATTTTTCTCAAAACTAAAATTTCTACCTCCAATACAAATGTAAGTGATCGTAGCCGTGATGAGGGCCAAGTGTAAAATCGCAAGCCGGAACTTCTGCATACACGCTCGAAGGGGACCGGCTGGAATAGTCAAAATATTCAAATTTAGGTTAGGATATTTTTTCAAATATTTTTCAGCTTACTCTGGCTTTCATCGTCAACCCCTTTATTGAGTCGTTCCTTGTCACATTCGGAACATTTTCGAACTTCATCCCGTCTAGTGCTAGCCTCAGAACTAATATCGGTCGAAGGAAATACCATGTTTCAGAAAAAGAAAATCACAAACATCCCATTTTATTTCTAGAAAATTTCCGTCAAAATACGCTATGTAAACGGATTTTCGCGCAAAATAGACATAAAATTTGGTATGCACCGAAAATAATTGTCATTTCAAAGGAAAAGAAATGCCAAATTCGGTGACGAAAATTGGGCACAAGCAAAAAGTAAAGGTAAAAAGATACGAGTGATGAATTTTAGATGAGTTACATCGGAAAACGAATGGATGGAGAGGGGAAAAGCCCGTCCGACGAAGTAATAAAGATTATGGAAGAGGGGAGGGACAAATAAAATAGACTACTTTTTCGTTTGGCACAATCACTTGCGAAAAAGCTGTTCTTCGAAAGAAGTTTCTTTTTGCAATATTGAGTGCCGTATCAAAGATACTTTGGATCTCTATGTGCTTTATCATATAATGGGATGATTTCAAATAAAGAATGAAATTTTTTTTTTAATTCTGAAGAAAAATTTAAGAGAAATCGGAACTATTCAATTGTTTTCCTAATCCGTAATTCCCCGGTTCAAGTCTGGGCTTTATTTATAAATACGGGACAAAAATGGCTGAAATTGGGCAAAAACAATGGGGTTGTTCGAAGGATTGTGCCGAAAGGTGAGGACATGCAAAGGGGAGAGCAAAATTGCATTGTTCGAATTTTTTGGGAGAGGTGCAATTTCGTTTGAAAAATTTATGCGCCTTTAAAATGTTGTATTCATTTTTCACTTTTCTTCATAAAACTTTCAAAAAGTCCTTTAAAAATATTGCTGAAGAAAACATTGAAGAATCATTAAAAGTGACCAAAAATGTGTGGACTTCAAAAAATTCAAAATGAAAGTCCAACCCAAAAGCCAGAAGGTCAGAAGTAAGTAAATGATTGAGGTTTTTTGAAAGGAGTTTTCCTAACCTGGAGGAGGCGTGGGTCCTCTGCTCTCCATGCCCTCTGCGATTCCGCCCCTTCGGCCTGCACCGAATGCATTCGACAGAGCCACCTGCAATTATATTTTGGGAAAAAATCACGGAATTTCCAATAATTTTTCTATGTTACTACTATATTACAACAACTTGTACATCAAATCAACTTATTTGGGGAACGATTTGGTTTTTCTTCGATTCTCCCTTTTTCCTGATTTTTTCTTCCAAAAGTGAAACACGTAACTAGGGTAAAATCGCTAAATTTCGAAATGAAACTTCTCCCTTACTTCAAACTGAAAGCTTCTGATTCCCTTATAATTAACAAATGTCTCGAATATGATACCCAAAATATCCTACTGCTCATCTTGGCAATTGAATAAAAATATGGAATACAAAAATATTTGAGGTAGTTTCGAAAAAACGGCTTGGGCTTTGAAATGAGCATATTCACGTTCCTTTGCAAATAGGTTATTCTAGCCATGCTTATTTGGCAATGATTCATTTGTAAGCTTCGAATTAAAAATTCACCATTATTTCTTGCGAGTTTTGCCTCGAACGGAGTGCGCATTCGCATTTTTTCCTCCTTTCCGGGAGTTTCTTCATGGAAACCGAATTTTTTAGAGTCGTTGCAAATCTTCAAAAATTAGTTTTTCTAGTTTAGAAGATCGTGAAAGTTTAGAAATAGCTAGATTGTAAAACATTTTAGAAAATAGAGACGATCTTGCAAGACAAATCGACATAGTTTTTGCAACATTCAGCAAAAATATATGGAGTGTTGAACCAATGAATTAGGAAGTGAAAATGTGTGTGTGGAATAAACATAGCAAATAAGCAGAGGGAAGGCTAGCGGACCCGTACTCCAAACGGGAAGCCGGCCAACTGGGTAAATCAACCGGAAACACATCAGAGATGGGTTCTGGGTTCGAATTAGGGGCTTGCATACTTTCTCAACAGAGGCATTTAGGTAATTAAGAGAATCAAGTAGTGAAAAATTGAGCTTTTGCATGATTTTGAATTTATCGGGCGAGATAGGATTCAGAGTACTAATATCAGAGGATGTTTTGTTGGACTATTTGATAAGTTTGGATAATCATAGCCTTAAAATGCGTGATACATTACTAAATAGGCAACTCGGCCTAATTAAATTTTTTCTTAAAGCATAGTCTTATTATCTTTGAATTTTTGCGCCTATTATTATTTGCGTTATTTTCTCTTTAATTTTAGAAATCAACTAACTCACCTGATTCATTGTAGGTAATGAATGTGAAGCTGCTAATCTAGGGATGGTCTGCAGCGGGAAGAGTGGGAGAGCGGACTGTGAGTGCTGCAACTGGATAGGGGACAGGGAGAAAGCCCCCAAATGACCCGAGAATAAGCGAGACCCCGGGGGAGCCATCCTGGTGGGTTGCAATCTGAAAACACTTTCACGATCGTTCTTCAAAATCTCTTCCATGTTGAAAGATAACAAGTGAAAACAATTCTAGATATGCTAGCTTGATCACAATTCATAAGAAAAATCCTCCACTTTTGAAGAGTAAACGAAGAAAACTGGATAAGATATCCATATTTTAGCGGCGCTCCAAATGAAAAAAAAAACCCCGAGCTTTGAAAAAATGTGTCGCAAAATGATGGACAAGTGAAATATGCGAACAATCGCATAACTCATAACTCGAATTTGGAAGCGCGAAATGACAACTTGCTAAAAATATCAAATAAAGTTTGAAAGGGTGAATCTCATGAGAAAATATAATCTTTGAATCTAAAATCTCAGAAGCTCTTAGAATTCATCAAATTGAAAAGTATCACTTTGTCCTAAAATTTTGGAAATCTAAAACATGTATTGAATATACAAAGGAGAAATAACGAGGGCCGAATAAAATAATCGGGAAATTAACAAATGGCAGGGGATTCTCGGAATTCTCAGGAAGAAGACAGCGCGGAAATATGCAGGGGATTTACTATTTGGCAGGCAAAGGCAGAAAAACACTGCTAATAACAAGGAACCATCGACAAAATTACGACGAAAGAGGGAATAAACATTCGCATTTAATCCTGGGAGCATCAAATGATGAAACTAAAAAATGCACGCAAAATTCGAAAACTTTTTCTAATAGTTTTCTTAAAAATAGTTTCTAATTTATGGACGAAGAGCAGCTCTATTAGATTGGAAAGCATAATTGCACAAAATATTGATTTTTTGAAAATAATTTATTGAAGTTTCGGAGGTAAGAAAATTTTCCACCAAATCGTCTAAGGATGTCGGAAAATGATCATTCATCCGAAATAAGTCCAACCACGGACTTAAATAAGAGCAGAAAATTTGGTCCAAGAAGTCGCAAAGCAAAGGGTGCAGAATATAAACGGTCTGCAAGAAGTTGCTCAACCGAAAATCTATGCACTTGCTTTATTTTTGCTAACTTGTTTTCCTTTTCTAATTTTGACTAATCAAATTTCTTACAATACACATGATGTCAGCAGAAGTGCTACAAATCCTTATCAGACTGAACTCGGATACTGCAAATGCCTTACTATTTGGCTATCAATTTACTTCGCATTCTTAGCCTGTAGTAAAACGACTTGCCGATAAGTAAATTCGGAATGATATCAAATAGTCCACAAATAGAAAGAATTTTTAAAACTCATTCAATTTTCTTTATAATCTTATTATTATTTTGGCACCATCCTTGGGAAATAAAATATTGCTTTGGGAAGTTAATTCTCAATTACTAAGGGTCAATCATGATAAGAGTGGATATTTTTGATAGGACTAGCAAATTATGATGTATGCTCAAGTTTGTAAACTTGAAAGCTTACGAGGTTGAAAACAGTATAAAAGACGATAACTTTCATTCAGGATCAATCCACTTTGGATACTTCTCTACGTTACCCTCAAACCTCAAAATGAAACTTCAACTCGCCTTCCTTGCTCTCTTCATCGGCTGTCTTGCCGTGCTCACTCCATCTGAAGTCGACGCGCTCAGTTGCCAGGTAGAAGATCATGAATTTGTAATTTAACAGATTCCCTCTTATTTATAATTATTTGTCAAATCATTTTTCCGCTTTAGGTTGCTGGTGCTGCTGGATGCATCGTTCATTGTCGATCAATGGTAAGTCTTTTTTTTTTTTTTTTAAATTTACATTCCTTATTTTGAATAACGATAATTATTATATCAAATTTATTTTAGGGTTTCTGTGACGGGGAATGCGTGAATTATGTTTGCAAATGTATCAAATGCAAGGCTCAAGGTGGCGGTATGGTCTCTTCCGATCTTCTGGAGAAATTACGGAAATAAAACGATCGCCCCTTCTCCACATACAATGGGCTCATACTTTGTGCATTATTCATTTGTAAAGATTTTTTCCGATATGTAAATAAATCATTTTGTGTAGTTTTGTGTGCAAGAAAGTTAAATGTGATATTTCTAGAATTTATCAAACTACATGCTATCAAGTTGACTCCAAAAAAGCCAGTCATCTTTCAATTTCTGCATTCCTAGCTAATGTCAGACAAACGATGGTGAATCACAGTCATTAATATTCTCAATGTTATGATAAACAGTAATGACTAATAGCTTTTATATAAGAACTTGACTTTTTAGAAACTATAGACTATCGTGATCATTTTCATTAAGAGCCAGCAGATGCTAGAATCTGCCTTATTTGCAAAAATTCAGAATGAAGCTTCAAATCGCTTTCCTCGTTCTATTCATCTCTTGTCTTGCCATACTCGCTTCAACTGAAGTTGGCGCAGTTAGCTGTCAGGTAGGAAAATCATCACTAGACAAATTACTCTAGTTGTCACAATCTGTACTTATTGATTTTAGGTAAATTCTTATTGAACTATTTTCAAAGCTTGCTGATATAATGGAATTTGACTATTTTCAGATCTTCGGTGCCACTGGATGAATTACTCACTGTAGAGGAGTTGTAAGTCGTTTCAAATGCTTTTTGAGAATTTAAAAATTCAAATAGAATCGCTGCCACGCAGACCTTCGAGTGACAAGGATTATGCAGACATCCTGGCTCTGATTAACAGATGCCTCGCCGGTCCCCATTGAATTCTGAACGAATAATGGTGTTTTGATCGTTTTGCTTATCGAATTAATATTCTTGATATTATGCTCATATTATTATTCACATTCTTCGATTTATAAACATTTATTCTCTACAACTTTTCAACATCCCTCTTTGTCGCTGTTGTTTCTTCTATCCCTGACCCATCTACTTTATTCGAATTTTCAAGCTTGCCTCCTGATTTACCATGATTTGGCAGTAATGCACTTAATGCTATCTTCTCGATCCTGAATTGCTAAATTATCGTTCAAATAAATAGTTAACCAACTTTATCATTGACACCTCAAACGCGCAACTCCAAAAGAATGCAAAGAAATAGGCACAGCATGTCACTGGAAGTGCGTAATATAAAATCTAAATAAAAATCGGCGCCATTTGAAATGATGCTAGAATTACTTACCATTTGCACCATTGACACATAATGAGTTGGTCGATCTTGAAGATTCTCAAACCATATGATTGTAAGGTAGTGAACGATGTAGGCTGAATATGACAGGCGTCCGAGCGGCTGCCAGATCGGGTGCGACATAAACTCGTTGATAGGACCTAAAGATGCCCATTAAATAGTTCTTTTAAAGTTTTCTACCTCCCCATCCAAGGTGGTTGGCAACGACGACCCAGCAAATGGCAATGGACCATCCGATGCGAGAGAGATTCTGGTACACCGATCGACCGAGATAGCTAAAATTATGATTATTCCATGCTTTTTTCCAGAAATGTAACTATTCAGGGAATTGTAGTACCTCCAATTCCTGCTATTCGCATTATGCGGTTGCAAACTGAAGATTGCTGCTAGAGCCATTGCAGTGGCTAAGGCCCAACCGATTATTATTAAAACCTGAATCACACAGTATAAAATTTTCCATCGCATTTCTTACCGGATGCATCTTCATGTTTCGTTTGAGTTTCTTTGCGATCAAGTAGCCTGTGAAAATACCAAACAGGTATGGAGGACAGCGGGTCCTAAAACGACATGGAAATTAGGTAAAGGCTTTTTTAACTTGCCAAGGCTTATCGTAGAACATATTCGCAAAACCGGAGCTTTCTCTGAAATTAACACTGACTGTCAAATGGTTCCCAACATTAATTTTCCACGATCAATATTTGAAGTTTTACAAAAAGAAATAGTGACAGAATACTTACTGTGAAGTTTGAATGTCGAGCTCTGTTGCTCCAAAGTGATATTTCAGATAAAGTACGGTTGTCGTTGCGACACTTCCGACCAAGGCAGCTAGGAGAAGGATGCTTCCGATTGGAAATGAGAAGAAAAGTGCGACAAGAAAGATCGGAGCGACGACGTACATTTGAAAGTCGCACGCCAGATACCAGAACAAACCGTAGCACTGAAAACACTGTCATTTCTGACTGGAGTGACAATAATAAAAGTAAGGCAGGATGACATAACGACGTATAATTTTCCATTACTAGGAAGTTTTTCGTCGCTTTATTCTAGCTGCTTATTAAAAGCTTTCTGAATCATCGAAATGCGCACCTGGGTTGATCTGAAGTTGTTGATGTAGAGCAAATTCTGCCACCAATACTTCTGGCATAGCTCTTGATTCGGCTTGATATCAAATTCGGTGGCTACAATTTCATAGGGTTCAAGAATCTCTCAAATTGTTCAAAATGGTCAACTCACACCACACGACAGCCCAAGGACCATCGAGGTAACCTTCGTAAGCGATGATGAATACGATGAATAGCATCATGGCTGGTGTGAGCCTAAGGAGCTTTAAAATGATTCTTAGGCAGTTTGTTCGTCAACCTCCAATATCGATGCACATAGTATAAAATCCAAGTTGTCGGCTTCTTGATATTTCGGCGAGTTGCATTCTGAAGAAGTAATATCTTTTACTATGTTTTTTTTTCTAAATTAATAAACCTTGAAAAATAAATACGAAACAACGATTCCGGAAAGGACGAAGAAGGTGTCCACACTGAAGAAGGCGTTCGTATAGATCAAATTCGACCACCTCTTCTTGACTTCAACAATGACGAGTATCATATCTGAAACTGTAATGATAGAAAGAGTTATCATTCTGGACATTTTATCAAGCCGCAATTGCGAAATTCGATATCCGGTATTAATGATTGCATGAACAGGCGTGCAACGTGGTGGTATCGTTGATTGGAGAGAAGTCGATATTCGTGCGGCAATTAGAAATCGAATTTATAAAGAAATAGTGAGTCGCGTAGAAGAAAAACGCGACGAGTAGCGTAATTTTTGAATATCTACGTTCTCTCCAATCAATCATTCTGATAGTATCAGTTTCGATACTGTATTGATATCGACCATCGATGACAATGGAAAAGTAGTTGAGTATTTTCGTATCTCCCTGCATAAAAATTCGGTGTGGATTGTAGAGTTGGGAAAAATTCTTAACTGAAAAGATGAATTGCGTGAGAACGTGGCACGACAGGACCCAAGTCAAGGAGAAGAATCGGATGCAGTCGAGCGAACGAATGTGCGATTCTGGAGCTGGTCTGACTGACATTAGTAGACCGCCGTTTGTGTATACCGAAAAGGCTAGAAGGCAATCAAGACCTGAAATAAGCATTGTTAGGAGCTAGGGATAGACGAAAACTGAAATTTTGAAGAACGAGAATCGACGTGATCTCCCAAAAATATCGAAATCGAAATTCTAGCTCATTCCTTCATTAGATTATCGACAAGTTGATTATTTTCGCCATCGCCGCTAGTGATACCTTTATTTTTCACAACGACCGGAGCATCAGAGTGAAGATTCTGTAGGTAGTAATCAGTAAATGATGCAAGAAGCATGATAGCGACAACTAACATGAAGAAAACGCTGAAGATGGCTATTTCTTGATAAAATTATGATTTTTCAAGCCTTGTAATCCAGAAGAATGCGTTCTTTGGTGAATGTTGCTCTCCAGCGCAGGTAGCACCACAATAAGTAGTGAGCAGATGCGTTGAGTGGAGATTCATCAGGATTACGAGATCCTAAATTTTCTTTTGCCGTCGTTAGATGAACCGATGGTTCAATCATTTTCTGAATTATCTTCAATCAACAATAAAGCGATAATGACGCCTATCATTGCTCTAAATGCTCACCTGTTCGGAACAAGATTTTGGCATGCAAACAGCGTGTTTCAGCAGACCAGCTTTACAGGTTCCATTCTAAATTTCGGGTATAATAATTATTAATAAGAACCGAAAATTTTACTTCGTATGGTTTTCCAACGTCAGACTTCATATAACAAAAGTGAGTATCATATTTCACGCCGCTAACTAGGTTGCATTCAGTTGCAGAGCCAATGTCGAACAAACCCAGTTCCAGAAAGCCAGCGGATGGGAAACGACCGAAGGCGTCTAGTTCTGAAAGAAATGAATTTTAGTGAATGACTAAAGCTTGCTTTCTGGATGCTTCACTTTATCCATCTTGACCAACATCATTTCATTTCAAGAGTGAACTTTCCGAAAGATCAACGTTAGAGGAGTCAAAATATGATCAACTAACGTCTAACTGCCCATAAATCGTCTTCCAAGATTTTGGTTTCATTTTTTGTGCACTTCTTTTCTATCAAGCATTCCAGCGACACTTTTGCGAATTCTTCGAGGGTTTGCATCCAAATTCGGTAGTCTTTCTGGCAGGCTTCAGAAAGTCCAGAGACATTGCTCACTGGCAAAGTTTTCAGAAAATCTTTCCAATTCTAAAATATGAACGAATATTTCGATCGAATTAAACTGATTCGAAATTTTTATATTTCTATGGAAAATTTCATTCATTCGCCACAAGATTAAATATTCTTCAAACAATAATCGGCTTACCTGAAATGCTTCATGTGATACTGCTAAATGAACATTAATCAATGATAGAATAAAAAATTGAATTGACAGCATCATCATTCATTTGTAGAGAATCTTGGTCTTTCCATTTGAATAAATACTACTCATTGTTTCATTATTTATTGCAGCACAAATCATGTTCATTGATAATTATTAATAAGTCTAGACCAAAAAGCTGCTTAATGATGTGATATCAAAGAAATATTTCCTTGCTAATCAGGTGCACTTGAATTATTGCGTAAAGTCGTTCTTATTCCGGAACTGAATCATTTTGAGTCAAGCCTATTTCATAATCGATGGAATTCATTTTTTCCTTATGACTACATTTATGATACACCGACTGATGAATTAAAAAAAAAAAACGTAATTTTTATACAGATATCCTCAGACGAAATTATTAGTTCACTTTTTCTCTTTTATAAAACATGCCTGAAAGTAGTCTGTCTGTAATCCAAATCGAAAGTGATATCAAATTGACCGTAATTAGATGAACAGTTCTCTTAATATTATCACAAAATTTATTTTGATCTCCTTATTTTAACACAATTAATGGAGAGTAAAATTTTGGAATAGAAAGTATAGTCTCCATAAAAGTGGTAAAACTTGATAATAGAGTAATTATTTCTGCATACGTATACGAAATATGGGGAATTTTCTGGTTTACGGGTTCGCAGTTTAACGACTTCAATCGAGTATAAAGGACGAATACTTTCTCTCAGAATTAATAAACCTTTCTGATTTTTAAATTTAGAATGAAGCTTCAACTCGTCTTCATCGCCCTCTTCGTCTTGTCTTTTTGAATTCACTCCGATTGAAGTCAACGCTGTTAGCTGTCAGGTAAATATCAAAATCATGATAAAAAGTCATTGTTGAACCAATTCTTGCTAATTTCGTGCAAATTAACGATCGCAATCATATCCTAAAATATTCTAATTTCAGTTCGATGGTGATGTCGTTTGTACTATTCACTGCCGAACACTGGCAAGCCACTTAAGTTTGAATTCGAAATTAAAATAATCAATTCAGGGCTATTGTATGGGGTATTGCCAAGGTGATATTTGCCATTGTAGAAATTGTCCGAATCGACAAGACGAAAATAAGGTGCCACTAGAACAAATTCAGGAATAAGACATTTCTACTGATGAAGTTGGTCACCAAAATACTCTGCACAAATTTGTAAATAGCTTTGAACATGTAAATAAATCGACTTTATGCAACGATTCAAGTTGATATCATTCAAGAAGTTCGATCAAGGGTTTATCAAATTGAACTCCTGAGGTCAAATTGCAAAAGGGTTTCATCGTAACACATTGGGGTAAAATTATTTGCTGATAAGCATTTCGAAGCATGAATGAAATACGAATAGTTGCCTGTGTCATGCATGTCATATATTGGGTCAGCTGTGATAACGAAGTTCACCGTTCCATGGAATGTCCTGGAGTAGCAATTCTTTTTAAACTCTTTTCGAGTATAAAAGCTGATCGTTTTCATTCTAAATCAATCAGCCCTTTGATTTTCCTCCAGAATGAAGCTTCATCTCCTATTTCTGGCACTATTCATTTTGAGCCTGATCAGCTTCGATTCGACCGAAGGATCGGCTATCAAATGTCAGTTCCTGGGTGAATCAGGCTGTGAGGCTTATTGTGCATCAAAGGTAATCAGAAATATGAAAATCCGTATTTTTATTGAATACTTTCAGCAATGTGCCACAGGTAAATGCAAGGATGAACTGTGTATCTGTTCGTCTTGCAAAGGACATCCGGAAGATCAAGAATTCCCGATCGATTTGGAAGAATGAATCCAGTACCAACGATAAAATTTTGAAATCATCTAAACTAACAAACCTCTGTATATATAACATAAGCAAGTTCTTTAATAGTAATTTTATCCAGATGTGTATGATAACTATAATCACTAGATGCTCATCGAAACAATGAAATTTCATGTCTTCAAATTTTCAAATCTAAAAATAAACTAGTTCAAAGTAGAAAAGCTATCAAAAATTATTTATGCACCAAAATGATGAATGAAATCACCTCTGCACCCTATTGCAGGAATATCGGAAATGAGCGGTCGAGCATTCATCTGAAATAAACTTTAGTCCAGACACAACAGCCAAACAACAAAAGTCGCAACTACAATAGATTTTAGGTGGATGCAAAATATAAACGGTTTAATGAATTTGCTCATCCATAACAGTATTCTTTTTCTCTGTAGCATACTTTTTATCTTTCAAAAATGCATCTTATCACAAAATAAAATTTTGAATAAAATAAAACCAAAATCTGAAGAAAAGTTTCCTTAAAGTGTTGATCCTTGCATTACGTCCGAAGGCGTTTTCGTGGTATTATAATCTCTCGAAAATCGTCTATTTATACGATAATTACTGATTATCCTCAGCTTTGACTTTCAAGCGATTTCAGTCGAAATCTTGAGATTGAAAAGGTTTCAACTTATCGGCTAATTTCAAATTCTCTTACTGAAAACTTTTACACCAAATACTTCTTTCATCACAATGCATTTCATTTCAATAATTCTGTACCTTTGAATTTTATGTATTATTGAAGTTCAAATTTGTAGGTTCACCGTGATCTGCAAGCCATAGTTCAGTTATTATTCAAAAGGCAAACATAATCTTGCACTAAAGCACAATATTTGACGCCAAATTGCGGTTTGTATAAGTTACACCACACACGTGTTGTGTGTACCGTTAACTTCACATTTGCTTTACCTCTTTTCACTTTTATCTCTAACCCTTTTTCTGCTTCTTTGTTCTCTTTTTCTCAAACTATATCTTTCTTTCTCTAACTCTCTAACTCAATTTCTCTTTAGTGCGGTTCCTCAATCCGTTTCTGTCTCTGTTAGTCCGAGTATTGACACAACCGATTCTACTTGTTCGTCTGATTCTTTTGCACTCCCATTTCAAGGCGCTATTCCCAACTTTTACATACTATTTTCTTATGCTTCTCTGGACTCTCCGCGTTTTAACAGTTCAATTCAAACTCTCTAAATACCTAAAGACTCGTAATTTTTTATCATAGAATTTTTGATCTCTTAGAAATTATTATGAATTGAAATGTAACGTTTTGGCTGCGAAAGTTTGGATATCAGAACGGATTCCTTAGATCCAAGAATCTCCTTTTAAAATTATCCCATAAGTCCTTCTGAAAGCCCTTTAACCAGCGTGATTATTTTCTCCGAAATTTATCGGGATTATAATAAAGATGGGCTCAGCTTTAACGTCGACCTTAACACTGCCGATACTCTTCGAAATCCTCTTAAAAATCTCTTTCCAACGTCTTTCACCCTGATTATGCTGTAATCCGCGGGCGGGCGCACTTTGTCGCCCTCTTTGTCTCTCTCCAGTCCACACTCTATATGTTGTTCACCAAGCGTTGGCGCTTTTTTAACTTGGAAATTTGCAATCTTCATTTAAGTTTTTCGAATAATTTAATTCTCGTCATTTCGTAATCCAAACGTAGTCTCTAATTTAGAATTTCACATGTTTTCGAAAGTTTAATGAGTTGAATAAGTGTTAACTGAGATTTTCATCACTTTATCTTCCTAATTAAATCACCTTTAATTCGATTGTCTCGTTAAATTTTGTGTTGTGACACTTCAAACTAAAATCCACTAGATTTTATCGCCATAAAATCGTGTGAGTTATTGATCCAGCGAGGTGATATTCTGTTCAACATCGTAAACTTTGGCGGCGTTCTTTAAGAACAGCGCCAATTGATTGTTTATCTTTCGATAACAATTACTGTTTGCACATAATAAGCGATGATCTTATCATAACGAGATTAGCTAGTCGATAAGTTATTAATTTGTGCATCGATTATCATCTTAGAAGCCAATCACATTATTCCTATTAAATACCGATCAAAATCTTAGTACGCTCAATTTTGTTACTCGTTTTAATAATTTTTACTCTATAATTTATCGCATAGTCCATCATACATTTTCTGATGTTAGCATTTTAATTTATACATCATAAATTGCGCAATTTCATATTCTGCACTAGTTGGTCATAAATCATGGAATAGCAATTGCAAATGGTTGATAGTGAATTTAATCGTTTCCTATCTGAGGTTCATAATTTTTTCTTCTGAAAATCGTAGTTTTATCGACTATTTTATGCTTTTTATTGATTCATCTATTTTTGCAGAAAGTGGAGTCGTCAAAGAATCGAGGCGGCAAGTCGTCTTCGGTCGACTCTGTCGATGCGGTCCGCAAGGAGTTGCTTCATCTGCAGCAGACCAACAGCTCCATGAAACAGGAACTCGAAAAGACCAGAAATGTAGCTCTTAGATTCATTAAATCGATTATTTTGAGATTCATTTTATTTTCTTAGTAAGAGATAAATAAAAAATTTCGGTTCTTGCATTTTAGGATCGTTTCCGTTTCCACTTTTTAACCTGGCTTTCAATCTTCTTTCAGTTTCATTTTCATTGAAACCATTGACGATATTATTAGACCACAATAAAATATCCCTTCTTTTCAGGAAGCACTTAGTATCCAGCAACAAATCGCCGTCCTCACTGATCAGAACACGCAGATGCAAGTCCAAATGGATATTCTTAAAAATACAGAGCTAGCGAAGCGACTTCAGCACAATATTCAGACATATTTGCCTATGATTCCTCAGGAGTTTCAGGTAATGCTAATCAGCCAATTGGGAGCAATTAAATCAGTAATTTAGCCTTTGATTATGGCAGAAATGGAGCAAGTCAAAGCTCCAGCGATGCAACAGCAAATGCCGATGCTTCCGATGATGATGGGCAGGTAATTCGATTTTAAGAAACTGAACATCTTAATAATTTCCAAAATACTATCTAGCTTATTGTCTCTTGAATTTTCGCGCATTTGGAGTCCGTAGACTTCAAGATTATAATATCGAGGATCTTCTTAAACCGATAGGAGCTTGTAATTTGCACTGTAAACATTCTATAAAAGTCCTTCCAAGTGTTCAAACATCTTTGATCCTTCTAATCCAGAAACCCGATGGCCGCGATGGCCTCATCTCCTCGAGTCAACAAGCCACCGAACGGGCTGTCGAATGGAGCTGCCGCTGCTCAGGTACTTTACCGGCATTTCTACAATGTATTAGTAGGATCAGTATCAGAATAAATCAATAATAGTAATAGTTTGAAATAAACCTTGATTCAATTGCAGGCAGCACAAGCCGCGCAAGCAGCTCAAGCAGCGATCAACGCTCAGATTGCCACTGCGATGAGCATGTCGATGGGTATGCCTCCGCCGGGGCCACAACAGGTTTGGAATTGTTGCAAATTTGTGGAAGAAACAAACTTTACCAGATTGCAGGGAGTAAGAATGATCAGTTGCGGAATTCTCTTGAAATCCACCCAATTAAACAATGAAATTGCATATACGATCATTCCTGGATACTGAATAAATTCAAGACCTACAAATTCAGATGGCAATGGCAGCTCACCAGATGAGCCAGATGAGCCAGATGAGTCAGATGAATCAGTTAGCCCAGATGCAGGCAGCGATGGCAGCGTTTCCCGGCATGCTGATGCCTGGAATGCCTCCGATGGCTCTGCCGCCAGGGATGAATGGGATCAACGGACTCGGCTCGATGATGCCTCCTGCTTCCCATGCAGCTGCACTCGCTCAACTCAGCAACGCCCAAGCTCAGGTAAGAGAATAATTCCATTTCAGAGGCTTGATCTGCTATTGGAAGTTGGTCAAATTCTACAAGTCACTTCATCGTTATCACGACGTTTTTCCGAGGACTTCAATAATTATTTTCGTAACTTACAAATTTCATTCAGATGGCAGCAATGGCAGCAGGTGCAGCTCCAGTCTCGACTCCATCTCGTCAGCCATCCGCATCGGGTCAGGCTTCGTCTCGCACCAGGACGCCGCTTAATGCATCTGCAACGAGCTCACCCAGACCTAATGAACCGACGCCTAAGGAGCCTAAACTTGAAGTACTTGATAAAGATGTCAAAACTCCTTGATTAGAATCGAAACTCACAAGCAAAGAGAGACTATTCCCTGATTGATTGAAAAGTTATTCTTGAACTTTATTGTAGATGTTAGAAGAGAATAGTTCATATCATCGAGAATTCTTCAAGCAGTAAAAACAACTCCAGCTTCAGGATAAACCTGCTCCATCTCCCCAAAACGATACTGCTCCTGCCGACCCGACGAATACGAACAACGGCACTTCGAGCGCGAACAGCGATGAGCAAATTGCCGTTGCCTAATTCCTCGAAATTCATTCACTCAAGCAAGCATATTCGTATTCTCAATTCAGTTATTCAACTATTTCGCTGTTATTATTTCCCTTGTAAGGTAAAGATTGAATTTAGTGTTCGGAAGTTATCATGTCATAAACATTTTGGGGCACAATTAGTGCACAAAGTTTTTTAAGACATGAAAACTTGCTCTTCAGGATCGTAAGAATTAGCATAATTTTGAGATAAAAAATGCGAATTCTTTCGATCGGATCATCTGAAATGGAATCGTTTTGTCCTTATCTCTCATGTTCAGTTCAATTGTTCGTCGTTACTCATCGGCACATTAATTGTGCCTAAATCTCGCTCGCTCGACACGGAAGATTAGTTTGAAAATACGCAGTTCAACTAACGATTACTACAGGCTTTCCTTCAACCAATAGCTTTTCCTGATTTGGTAATCATTTATGGACTTGAGAATTCGATGCATTTTGAGATAGTTCCTGGATGATTATTTTAATTTTCAAAACAATACTTGTATCTCGACGCCTATATATTGTAAACTAACGGCTTCATTTTATGGAAAAATGGTTGATTTCAACGAAATTGTCTGAGTTAGTTTTCTTCGTTGCTGGTGACGTTTCTGTTCTCCTCACATTATTTCTCGATTATTTTAATTTTTGCAACGATAATTGGACTTTTTTCTATTAACTCTGAATATTCATGATTTTGAGCTAAAATTGCAATTTACTATAGTTCATCTTCAATTTTTCTCAATTTTATTTCTCAAAACCCTTGTTACGAATCGGGTTCCCATATTTTTAACTATTTCCTCCAGTTTTAACATTTTCGCGAAGTTGACTCAATTCAATTGCATGTAAGCTACCACAAAATTCGTGTTTCGTCTCGAACTTGTAAGGATACTTCTGGCGTTTCTAATAAATACGAACTCATTGAACTTCTGCAGGAGCAAATAAGCTTCACAAATATCATAAAGCAGGACCGAAATTAAGCCGTTTATTGGTACAATAACTTCCAACTAAACCGACGCCTCAATTCTCTTGTAGCTTCGGGAAATGCTTCTCACTACTTATTCTGTTAGTTATGTACTGTATCCTAGCCTAGCTTGCTTTAATTTTCTATGCTCTATCACAGGATGAGTGGTTTTGAAGTTGCTCAAATGAGTTCCAAAAACTTGTCAGAATTTACTCTGCAAAAAAGCATCATTTTCTCAACATGCTCATGTATCCAATTCTGCATTCATCGTTTTCTCGGTCAGACATTCTTTCTTATTTCCCCTTTCCCACTGGCAGCATCTACTCGAATCGAGCGAATTGAATTGGCTGACTCCTTGCTTTTCTGTCATCCAGCGACCCATTCAACTCGTGTTTACTAACCAGAGACCGGTAAGTGCACACCGATTTTCAAATTTCCCTTGAATCCATGCTTTTCGGATTTCTCTGCAAAATCCGGCAAAAGTAACCATTGATCGGGACTTAACGACTCTCTTGCAAAATTATCTCCTTTTCAACATTTTAGCTAGTCGTTTTAGTTTTTCTCAAAACAGTTTAGTGCATTCCCACTAAAAATGACTAGAAAACCAATGAAATAATATTCACCTGTAACGTACTCAAACCACTTCGCTTTCAAAGTGCATTTTTGCATCATTACTCCTTTTTGCATACATTTCCTTGTTTTCTCTCTCCTATTCTATTTTCTCCACTATAAAGATGGACTTTGCACGTCTGTCCTATCGATTATAGCAGTAGTCTTCAGTTTTTCCGCGTTTCTTCCTCATTTTCCCTCGTTTCTTCCCATTTTTCTCCCATATTTCCCGCCCATTTCTCAATTTTCCTCCCAATTTTCCCTCATCTCTTCCCTTTCATTCCCGACATTTGGCGCTATCAATTCTGTATCACATTTACAAGAATTACCCGAATTACAGATGTGCATTTTCGCATAAAATCGGGGACTTTTCGGAAAATTCTTACTTTTTCTTAAAAATTGGGTTTACGTGTCTTGTTTAGAAATATTTTTCGATTCGTAAGTAACGGGATTAGTCCTTTTTCGCTCTCATGATAACCGTTGAATCACGCTCCGCGAAATACGATTTTCGATTGAGCCGATAACAAAATTGTGATGATGCCAATTTTCAAACTAGAAAACGCTATTTTAGAGCAAAGTTTTATCAACTTTACCCATCATTTTCGAAAGCGATTCTTACATCGCTCCATATCCGTTGCATTTTTACTATTTTACGTTCGCACAAAATTGTTTGATCTATTGAATTCAGCGTTCAGAGCTGACTAAAGCTAAAAACTAGTCTGCAGTGACCAGAGGAAGTTATCAAGGCGCTCAAAATTCTCATAAAATTCACGAAACCCTCAAAATTCCTAGTCCCTCTTTATCATGTCGACTTCACGTGTTTATTTTATGAACTCATTCTTTGCGTTTTCGCTCTTTGTCATTAGTTTTGGGATGGCTGTCTTCTCTACTTCAATTCAATCGATTTTTGGATCGTAAAAATCAATTTTTCTTTCAAATTTCAATCCCATCGTGAACCTTCGTGATATGATTGCTATTATTTTGGCGGAAAACCAGTCTTCTGCTTATCTTTGATCAGAAAATGACCTCTATCTCCTCACTATTTTCCACAATCAGTTAATGAATGATAAAAAATATCATCGAAAACAAACACTGGGCTACTGTTTATGGAAATAAGAAATCAATTTTTCTATAAAGATTTTAATTCTTTGTGGTCATATAGCGATAATTCGTATTATTTTTATTCCGAACTTTGTTTATTCCTCGAAATCGCGATGAAAGTTCCAATTCGTTATTTTGATCCATCAAAATTCTTATCACTTTTCATTCTCTCTTCCTTTCCGTCAGATCTCATTTTTGCCGTGAGCCCAAAGTGTAATGAAATGAGCGAGCTAGAGTTAGAAACGTGAGAAATATCATTGGAAAAGGGGAGAAAGACGGCAAATAAGTGGAAAATAGTCGAGATTTTCATTCTTTCTTTTCCCGTCCGCCACATTCATCTTATTTTTTGACCCGGCGCCTAAACTTCTGTCGAGTCTGCTTGATCATAAAACTGATTGAAAAAATTATTAGTTTTTTTTTTTACAAGATCATCATGAAAATTATGAAAAATGAGCTTCTCTTTCAAATCACAAGTCAGAGAATACCTCTTTTCAACAGTTTTTTTTTCATAATTACTAATTACTTCTTTGTATTTTCATCCTCGAATAATGATTTTTCTTGCTTTCTCTTGATAATTTGGAAATGGTTTGCTTTTCCAGGACCAATATCTAATATCCCTGCGCGATGTGGAGTTCGCGATGGGCGAAGGCGGGCGTAGCGGCCATCGGCACGGGCGCGTTCGCTGTGTGGGCCGTCGACGCGACTAATGAAAAACGATTCGACAAACAAGTGGTTCGTGAAATTTTTCATCTTTCATAATATTTGTTTTTTTTTTTTGTTTGTAATTTTTGTCCCTATCATCAAGCCCATTGAATCGGACAAATGGCAACGATGAAAGATATTTGAAGGTTTTCTTTTTTAAATGAAAAGATTTCTTTGTCGTCACAGGTTGAACATTTTCACTAAGAATTCTGCGTAAATGCTGAAAAGTTGAAGCATAACTGATTTTTATCGAAAAAAAAAACTTTTTTTTTCAGAAAGACTATTTTCGCGTGGCGCATGCCGACCGCCTCGCAGAACTCAACAAGCGAACCTCGTCTGCTTTGCCAACGAGAAAGGACATTCTCGATTCGCTGAAGGTTAGTTTTTAATTTTAAAAGCCTAAAGCGTAGTTTTTCCAAGATATTTCATTTTTTATTCTATATATTCTTGAAAATTTCATTTCTTTTCTAAGCGATCTTTTCGTTTTTAAATTATCATTTTCAGTCCGGAGAAGAATACGACGTTTTGATCATTGGCGGCGGAGCGACGGGCGCTGGAGTCGCATTAGATGCTCAAACTAGAGGTAATTTTTCCTCTAAAAATAGTTTTCTCTTGGTTTTCTTAGTTTTTACCGCTTTATCCGAAGATATTTCTCAGAAAGTGAGATAAAATAACAAAATCCAGAAATTTTAATCTTTCAGGCCTGAAGACAGCGTTGGTGGAATTGGACGATTTCAGTTCGGGAACGTCGTCACGCAGCACGAAACTCATCCACGGTGGAGTGCGCTATCTGCAGGCAGCGATCATGAAAGCCGATCTGGAACAGTACAGAATGGTCAAGGTACGAAATCTACTTTTTATTATTTTAGTCTTGAGACATAATTGATTTTCATTTTCTACTGCTAAAATGCCAAGATTGAAATGAACGTTCCGGCTAAAATATCTCAAATTTGTGAAACTTCTTCGAAATATTGAAAATTTAGTCGAAACGATTTTATCATTGGCAAACTTTGAAGTGAAATGTTCTATGTGCCAACTTTATTCGTTCATCAAGCTGAATCATTCAATACACTAAAACGTAGATCTTGTGAAGTATACTTTCAGTTTTCTTTCTTTTTTTGGATTCAAACGCGCATTCAATGTTTTTTTCCGATCAAGGTTTTAGCCACGTTTTGCAAAAACGATATAAAACTACATTTCTAGAATCTAGATAATCAATACTATCGAAATATGATAAAACAAATAAAGTAAAAAAAAACTTCAAATTTTACAGGAAGCCTTATTCGAACGAGCCAATCTGCTGGAAATTGCCCCACATCTCAGTTCGCCTCTGCCTATCATGCTTCCTATCTACAAGTCATTTTTTCATTTTTATTTTTTGTTTAAATATTTTCGACTTTTTTTTTTTTTGAAAAATTTGGATAGATTTGAGGAGAATAATCATCAGTAGAAAAAATATATGTCAAAATTGCCTAAATAGAAGTATTTGACATAGTTATTCTTCTTCTCAAAAAGTCGAATTTTAATTTCCAGACTTTGGCAAGTGCCCTACTACTGGGTCGGCATCAAGGCCTACGATTTCGTCTCCGGAAAGCGAGTCCTCAAGAACTCGTTCTACATCTCCAAAGCGCAGGCTCTTGAAAGGTGACTGTTTTACTTTTTCCGAAAGTCTAAAGTAACTTTGCTGAATAGTGACTCTATTTGAGATTCACTTTCCTCGATGAGAGTAGCGTCCTCTAAAATCTGAAACTCTTTTGCAGAATTTTTTAAACATTTTTTTCGCAATTTGTCAAATTTCTAATCATTAATGAACAATACAAGCAGAGATATCGAAATGTTTATTCAATTTTTGAGAATTATCGGTTCTTGCAAAAAAAATTTCGAATTTCCAGATTCCCGATGCTGAAAAGTGACTCGCTGAAGGGAGCATTGATTTATTATGACGGACAGCACAACGACGCCAGAATGAATTTGGCCATCATTCTCACAGCGATTAGGCAAGGGGCCAAGGTTGGCATTTCTTATTTTGAAAAAGCTAATTTTTTGAATGTTTCGAAAATTTTGGTCAAGAATTATTCAAATTTATTTATTGGTTTGTCGGCTTTAACTCAAAACAAGAGTAAAATGAAGAAATTTGTAAAATGGTAGTTTATTTTAAATTCTGCAATCAAAAATTTTTGAAATATGTTTCAAATGTCTTACATAATTAATTGGAAAATCTCCCAATAATCTACTTCTTTGATTATACCGACTAAACATTTCAAAGTTCTAAAGTAATCATATCTCCAATGTTCAGTGCGCCAACCACGTTCGCGTTCTGTCGCTGCTCAAGACCGAGGATGGCAAAGTCAACGGCGCTAAAGTCAAGGATATGGTAAGATGTCTTCATTTTTATCGAAAATCAAGAGCTAAGATAAAGTCTTGCATCTTTCAATGTTTTCTTCGGAATTTTTTTTTTTATATATAGTCAAGTCTGAAAGTTAAATTGGATGAACTTGCCTATCTTCAAATGTTTCATTTTTGCCTAACTTTTTAAATTGTGATTTTGCAGATGACCGGTCAAGAATGGGATGTGCGCGCGAAGTGTGTGGTGAACGCGACGGGTCCCTTCACGGACACGATCCGTCTGATGGGCGATCCGGACACGCAGCCCATCTGTGCCCCATCCAGCGGCGTCCACATCACTCTGCCTGGATATTACAGGTCGGAAAATTGAACACTGATAGGACCGCAAAGAAGTATTTGAAAACTGATGGAATTTTGATAGTGCGCACGTACGATAGACTTGTTGAAATTTGTATATTCTGAAAAGTAATGTAGGAAAACTGAAGCCTATTAGATATTTTTACTTGCTATGGCAGATGACAGATAAATTCAATTTGGAAATTAAACTTCAGAAGATATTTAGAATGCATATTTATAAAATTTGAAACTGGCATTTTTTTTTTGCAAAAATCTATTTTCGAACTTCAGTCCTTCGAACACTGGTCTGTTGGATCCGGACACTTCGGATGGCCGCGTGATTTTCTTCCTGCCTTGGGAGCGAATGACCATGTAAGTAGTTTTAAATAAACGCAGAAAATTTTGTTATTTGATGGTCTAGCGACTTCTTTATTATGACTTTCCTGAAACTTGTACTTTTTAACAAGTCGTAAATGCTGATCTTCAGCGCTGGAACGACCGATGCGCCATCAGAATTGACTCTCTCGCCATCGCCCAAGGATCAGGACATCGAGTTCATTCTTCAGGTATTTTTCGTATAGATTTATAAGACGAGACATTCGTGAATTGTCTAGTTTGGAATTTCTTCTCAACAACTTATTTTTCAAACACATGATTTTTGAGTTTTTTTCAAGGCATTTTTCGTCATAAGTTATTATTAGCTGCAAGGAAGCTATATAAAAGCGATTAATCCCTGGAAACTTATCAAAATTGTATTTTATCTAGCTGAAATTCAATCATTATTAAGCTGAATTGATCTTCAAATTACCTACTTTCAAAACATTTTTTATTTTCTAGGAAATCCGTGGCTACCTCTCGAAAGACGTGTCGGTGCGTCGTGGCGACGTGATGAGTGCGTGGTCGGGGTTGAGACCGCTCGTCAGAGACCCCAACAAGAAGGACACCAAGAGTCTCGCCAGGAACCATATCATCGAGGTAAATCTTCACTTTTTACTATTTTTTCCTATTTCATTAACATTTATTGAAAACCTTATGTTTCAAATTTTGGATAATAAAAGGCAATATTGTCATATAAATTGGTGAATAATATGTCTACATTTATTATCAAGAGTAAAACCAAAGAAAATCGAATTAGCATTTTTCAGGTTGGAAAGTCAGGTTTGGTGACGATTGCCGGTGGCAAGTGGACGACTTATCGTCATATGGCTGAAGAGACTGTAGACACCTGCATCAAGGTAGGCTTCAGATATGTCATCATGTTGGTCACTATTAGAAATATTCTATCGAATTTTCCGTTGACATTTTAAAATTATTTTCTTTTCTAATTAGGTTTCAAATAATATTGAAAATGCTTGGTTGAGTATAACCAGGACTGTAACGGAATCAAATTTCGAATCAAATGAAATGAAACGGAATTCCGTTACAACCCTTGGGTGTAACTTGTTGAATCGTCGTCAGCTTTTTTATTGTTGGAGAAAATTTTAAAGACAATCACTCTCACTCAAATTTTACATGTTTTTTCAAGCGTCATCCATCCAGATAACTAATTGTATTTGGTTATGCTTCAAAAAGTAGTGAAACGAGTGTTTTCGGACAATCTTCGTTACTTTGTTAGCATCATTTTTATAGAAAAATCTCAATTTGAGTAGTTGTACCAAAAGTTGCTATTATTTTCAGAGATTATTAATTTCAGGCTCATGACCTGACCTCCTCGAACAGCTGCGTGACGCCAGGTCTGCTTCTGGAGGGCTCGCACGACTACAACCCTCTGCTTTACATCCACTTGGTACAGGATTACGGTATGGAAGTCGATGTGAGTTGTTTTCTTTCTCAAAAGTTAGCGTTTTATTGAATAGGCAGAATGAGCTTCGAAATTTGCATACAAGTTTGCAATTAGAGTGCATATGATAGATTGAAGTTGTGGAACTTTACAATACCAATAATTTTATAGCTTTTTTCGGAGTTCTTACGACTCTATGTGTACTTTTGAAAATAAGCTTCTGAACTTCTATCAAACATAATATCTTTCTTGCTCCTTTATGATTTCTGTGGGGCATTTATTCTAGGTTCTACATAGTGAAAAATCTTTTTTTAACGATGATAGAAAATGCCAAATTTACAGGTGGCCCAGCATCTGTGCAATACGTACGGCGACCGTGCCTTTGTGGTTGCGCGAATGTGCCGAATGACTGGAAAGCGATGGCCCATTGTCGGACACCGACTCCATCCCGAGTTTCCTTATTTGGATGCTGAGGTAAAATTTGTATATTTTCTAAAAGAAATTCAATCTTTCATACTTTTCTCCGGATTTTTGAACACTAATTTAATTTAGATTCTTTTTAGGTATTTGCAGTTTTTATCTTTTTTTATAACCTTTACCGAATTATGCATTTTCTGTGTATTTGTAAAACTAATTTTAAAATGCTATTTTTCATTGAGATTTCAAATTATCGCAATTTGAGGTGCGTTACGCAGTCCGCGAGTACGCGTGCACGGCCATCGACGTGATTGCGCGACGAATGCGACTCGCCTTCCTCAACACTTACGCTGCACAGGAAGTCTTGCCTGAGGTAAAACTTACAAATCTTCAAATAGGTTACAAAATTAGATGAAAATCGAAGTCTTCTATAGACTTCGATGTAGTCCTTTCACTTTTTAAATATTAATTAAATTTCGAAATCTTCAGTATTTTGATGATTTTACCTTCATTCAAAACCGTGAAAGTGAAAAGAAGAAAGGGCTTTGAAAAATGAAATTCAAATAAAAAAAGTTTTTCAGGTGGTGAGAATTATGGGCGAAGAATTGAACTGGTCTTCGTCAGAACAGAGAGTCCAACTTGAGCGGGCTAGACACTTCATCGACGAGGAGATGGGCATGCTCGCTAAGCAGAACGCCGCCAGCAACGTCTCCATCAATCTCACCAAGTAGGCTAATTACCATTTAGTTACCCTTATTAATTGCCCTAATTAACGAAAGTCCACTCGTCAATTAGTTACGATAATCTTTGTTGTGGTTTAAATAGAAAAAAAGAAATTAGGCTTAAACTCTTCTACCAGTTTATTATGGTTTTGTGAAACGTATTTGAGAAAATTAGATTTTTTTCTATGAGATAAGTAAATGTAGTGATTATTGATTTTTTTTTTTCTAAAAATGTGCACTTCTGATGAGTGAGACTTTAAATTTTAGTTGAGACAAGTCTGGATTTCTTCCTAAAATTAGATATTTTTCTGAAACATAAGAAAATCTAAAGAACGTAAATCAAGAATTTGGTTCTTTGACTTCATAGTTTGACTAACTGACGAACAGTTCTTCACTCTTCATTAATAATTATTTGTCTGGCTTAATTGGGCAATTTATTCGTTAATTAGGCTAATTATTTAAAAATTTCAGGGAAGAGATGCAACAAGCCAAGGACCGCTTCAACAAACTCGATAAGGACAAGAAGGGCCACATCACCGTCAACGACCTGCGCAGACACTTTAGGGTAATTTATTTGAATAGTTGATTAGTTAATTAGGATAGTTATCCAGGTTACTTAGTCAATCATAGAATCGGGCTTCTTTTTGATTTTAATAATTACCTTTTGCAATTTCAAAAATCCAGATTCCTTGAGACTTATTTGATTCAATAACGGTGAATATTAGTTTTAGGCTCTCAAACGTTGAAAATTACAGCGATTTTGATATAACTCAGAAGCTTTACAATTAACAATTCATTGAGCTTGTGTTTTAGAGTTTTCTTGAAACAATCAATTTTGTATTTTCCAGGAGAACAACCAGAAAATCGACGAGCGTCTTCTGCACGAGCTGCTGAATGAAGTCGATTTGAACAAGAACGGCGAAATCGAAATCGCTGAATTCTTCCAGGTAATTTTTTTCAAGAATATTTTTTATGTTTCACAGAAACATCAAAATATTGCTGAAGAGAGGATCTCTTTGATTTATAAGCGAATAGCCTTTTGAAAATTTGAGATATTCGAGTTGTCTTTGTATTTATCAACGAAAATTAATGATAAGGGATTGGAAGCACGTTGGGACGTTTTTCCGCCGCAAATATCCCCTATGCGGTGAATTACCCCACCCAGTTTTGCATTACTATCTTTAATAATGGGACGAGAGGTGATGACGAATTTTTTGCGATAGAAAATATCGCAATATCTGATTGGAAAGTGCGTTAATCATCTTTAGCTCAGGATCAAAATACTAGATTATCTTATGGTTTCACTGAAAGATCGTAATTAGCTTTCTAAATCTTCAATTAATTTATCCAAAAATGATTGATTTATTAAAAAATATTATGTTTGAGTTGTACTCGGGCCTGAAGAACGGGCAGATCACAGGCAACCGCCTGCTGGGCTATTTGGACGAGATCCACGGCACGCCATCCGTCAACCGCGCCTGTGGAGGTTTATAAGCTCTTTTTTCCTTTTTTTTTTTTTTTTTAATTTTTAACAAGCTATAAATTCTTACAAAACAAATCAATGTTTTATATTTGAGGCCTCGAGTCGAAAATATTCAATTTTTGAGAGTTCCCTTCATGTACAATTTTCGATCTTAGCCAAAATTTTTCGCATTTTTAAAAGCATACTTCCTAAAATATCACTGCTTTTAGAACATTTTAGAATCTTTAGTATCTGACTTTTCTGATTTAAAGCTTTGTAGAATTCGATTTTTAGAGTTATAGCGACGTTTCTGCTAAAATACGAGATTACGCAAGGTATTTCGGATTTACGTTATGACTAACCACAAATTTAGTCAGAACTTCCCTATCTTTTCCCGAAACTTACATAACGTAAACTCGTTTTACCTGTGTGCCAGAGTATTTTAGTCAGCAAATTTAAAATAGCCCCTTTTTGGGCGTAACATAATTTATTTTTCAGACTTTTAAAGAGTAGAATCAGTAGTCGCTAAAATTAGATGATTTTTGAAGATTCGTATTTTTTCAAAAATCATTAGTCTAGAGAAAAATGTGCATTTGAAATGTCATTTTGGAGAATCTGTGTGCAGTTTTCCCAAATTCCCTCTAGAATTTAGAAATTTCTAGTTTGTCCTAAAATTTTAAAGATTAGGTAATGTTAGTGAGTAATCCCATCTTGAAACTGTTGTTTTATACGCATCCCCGAAGTTATTCTTTAAAACTGGTTGTTTTATTCATTGTCACAGCTAATTTTTCGCTTTCTCTTCTAAACTTTTAAAATTTGATAAGTTACAAATCGCATTTATAACCTAACCGAACTATGATGAATCTTGATTTAAAATTCCCTCGACTGAATGTTCTAGAAATTTTCTAAAATTATCACAATTTGAAAAATCACTAAATTGTCACTAAACTAAGAAAAATCAAATAAATGAGATAAGTTTTTATAAAAGACTGACGAATGTATCATGATTTGACAACTTTAATTGAACCAAACCCTGTTACTCATCTTGCAAAATTTCAACGGGATTGTTGTACACCTCTTAACATTTTTAATTTGGTAAAATGCCTTGCAACTTCTCCTAGTTTGCACGTTTTAGCTTCGAATGCGTCAAACGCGAATACTTGCAAGAAAGTTATCGCAGAGGGGAGCCTCAAGAAATTGCGTTCCAAATACACTTTTTCACCGATCCCGTCACCAATGATCCGTCCTAATTTGCACCACAAAAGAGTGATTTGGATTTGATGTAATGACTTATCTCTGTGGATATTAGCATTTTCTGACTATGATATGACAAGTTATTCGAAAGAAGCTAGTTTTGGGGATAAAACATTTTGTGGCTGATCTTTGAAACTTTGACCTAGTTCAAAGCGCAATGCTTATAAATATCATAATTTATGTCATGACGCCAAATACAAAATTCTATCACCAAACACCCGAATGCCGTATCACACAAAATCATCCCGCTGACGATGAAAAATCGAGAAACATACTAATCCCATCAAAAATAGCATGCAACAATATCTAAACAAGTATACATTCAATGAAAATAAACAATTTTTAAATTTAGGATAGGAAAATCACATGATTTATTCGTTTCAAGGTGAAAAGTAAACATTGCAAATTGATTAAAAAATAAAAAAGCCAACTAGCGTTCGTTTCGAAGTGATTTTGGCGAATAACTAGATTGAAAGTAGATCACAACTCATCTAAATTTGGAAAGCGAGCAAGAAAATAAACTTCGTCTTCGAAAATAAAAGCGAAATTTGGATTTTAGAGAAATCTAAAGTTTTGTAAAAATTAAAGAATCGCTGAAAATAGTAGGCAATTTTAGCACGTGAACGAATGATAATATGAATTCGAATAAAATGAAAATTAAGTTTTTCCATGAGAATTCAGCGAAAAAATAATTTCCATCTTCTTCTTTCTTACGAAAATACACCTATCAAGAAATATCACGGATATCACTCGATGTTGAATCAAATCGAAGTAAAAATATTTTAAAAAATAATGAAAAGTCATGAAGCAAATTAGCAGAAATTTGGTCATTTCAATAGGTAGGCGGAATGTTCTAGGATGATTTTGACAAAGTAAGAAAGTACGCGAAATTCAGAAATACGTATATTCCTAATCTTAGTAAATAGCAAGACTTATCTGTGAGCGTTTAATTTATTTTGGTCCTAATCTCTTTTCACTATCACATAGGATAAGATAACAACCTCAAAGTCTTACTATTTACAAAAGTAGAAAAATAGTTGAAATCAAAGTGAAAAAATACGTGTAAAATTTTAAAATACCAAACTCTGAAAGAGTTATAAAATTGCCCCTCTACTGACCCACAATAAATACATACTGAATACACGAAAATACCCAATTGAAAAAGAATTTAAAAAATGGGAAAAAATTCTAGTTTTAGGTAAGTAAAGTGATATTTTCACAGAAAAGTTACTTCACTTGCCTAAAAATGATTTTAAAAAACCGATTTGGTCAAAATCTACATACCAGTTCCATGGTATCATTGAATTTTTCTTATAAAATGTAACATTGAGTTGAAAGAATTCCTTTGTACACCTCATCTAGATTTCTAACAAAAGAATCCGGTATTCTAACTTCCATCAAAACGTATTAATGGAGATAGCATTCAACTTGAAGAACTTATCAGATTGATAAAGTACAGCATAAAAGCTTGCTAAAATACGAACGAAAACAAACTTGCTGTACTTATTTGTTTTCTTTGAATCTGATGAATACAGTATCCTTAATTCGCAGAAAATTCAAAAATGACTTACACGTTGTAATTTTTCTAATTCCTGACAGGGAAGGGGTGTGCCTCGGTGTTGAAGACCCACTTGTCGAGGGGAATGACGTCATCGTCGGAGAAGATCAGGTAGAGGTATTTGAAGAGTTCGGCGAACAGGAACGACTGCTGCACATCGTCGTGAGTGACCGGGATGGAGTACACGTCTTGAATCCCCGAATAGCCCGCTTCTACCTGCAAATATAAGGAATTATTTTAATTGAATACTTGCATGGTTTGCCTATCGAAATCAGAATGCAATATTATGAAACGTACCAAATAAATCTTCGATTTTTTCTTATTTTTGAAGAAAGCAATATCTTATTCGATAATAACTCAATTATAAAACGGTTCTTGAAACAGTCGTTAAAGTTCTCAGTATTTTGAAAAACAATTTCATATCTAGTTTTCAAACATGGTTGATAAAAGGTATTATTTAATGAATTCAGTCGTCTCAAATTTGCAGTAAAATCACAAAAATCCCCCACCTTCGAATGCGTTTCGAGCGATTGTACCAGATTCCAGGCCCACTCTCGATACTTTTCGTTCTTCGTAAATCGGTACAAGTAGAACCACGTTTCAAGGACTTCTAAAACAGGGTAAATATTTAAATTTCTGGAAAAAAATGCCGTATACCTGGCCTTAGAATGTAGTATTTCTCCCTCTGCGAAACGGCAACCGCCTCGGCATCGCTGGTGAATCGGAATGCTTCGGGACCGATGCCTGTGGCTGAAAATAGAAATAAGAGAATAATGTTTTTATAGGTTTCGAAACTGGAATATGAGTTCTCTGGTAAGGACTTTGATTCGGTGGCCCGACGAGAATATAAAACAAAACTATCGGATACTTAGAACCCGACTATGTTTCAGAAAAGTAATATCATAAATTCCCTGCAGAAATTTAATACCATTACAATATTGCCAACCATTTTAGAGTGTCAACAAACTATTCTAAATTTGTATGCACTTCAAATAAATGACCTATTTTGAATTTATTAAAAAAAAACAATATAAAAAAAATCCCGAATTTACCTGTTCTTGCATAGGATTCATGGCAGGTTTCTCCTATTGCTTCTGCTAGATCCATATAGTGGTCCTGAAAAATGCAACAAAATTCAAATTTACAAGAGTGAAAAAGTACCTTGACAGTTTTGTTCCCCTGATTATTAGCGTGAAGGGCGAGCATTCCACCGCAAAAACAGGCCAGATGCTCGAATTTGTGCTCGACACGACTTCCGTGGACGTTTGCGAAATATCTGAAATTAAAATATTGCTTTCTTGAACACCATCATTAACTAATCGGATAAAGCCTCTTCAAAGCATAACAAAATTGATTCCCACGTCATCAAGATATTTTCCACATTATTTAAAACCTAATGTTTCCTTTCCTTCAAGAAAATTCTAAAAATACTTCACAGAATCAGAAAATTTCTTCTACGAAACATGGACGACCAATATGAACCTTTTAAAACGTATTTTAAAATGAATAAGAAGAAGAAGAAGAAAAAAACAACTTACGCCAATCCATGTTGCTGTGACTTGTAGAGCATTTTCTTCTCCATGGCAAATATGGATTCTTCATATTCTTTTAGGGTTCTCGAGTCCTTCTTCCCAGTCACAACCCATTGCTTCAGCAGGTACTCGTAGAACGAGTCTGCCATCGCGCCGATCGAAAAGTCGCCTGAAAATTAGGATTCTCGAGAAAAATATCCATTTACTTTAATCTTTTGGAATAAAAATTGAAAATTTTACAGATTCAAAAGAATACAAACTGTCGATTTATTTAGATACGTTTCAGGAAAGATACACATTTGGAAACCTAGCATTATATGATGGAGTGTTCATAGGAAGAAACGATTTGAAACTGAAAAAAGACTCACGCTGTCCCCACTTTCCGGTTTTCGGGTTCAGGTAGATCGGATATAGGCCGTCTGGTTTTTCCAGTTCTGTCAAGACATCACGCACTTTGTTGACCTGAAATTGAATGTTTCTTCGAAAATAGAATGAAAATCAGACCTTTTCTGCAAAAACGGGATTTCCGGTTACATTCGAGAGGTAATCAAATTCGAGTTGAAGTGAACCGAATTCAGACAGAATTGAGGCACCTCCTGACGCCCAGCCGTAATTTTTGGCTACTCCTGAAGAAAAATAAAACTTGAAATTGAAGAAAAGAATGAAAATTTTACCAGTTTGAACGTTGATAAGCGCTAGAGGAATTCCTGTTGGAGTATCAAAAGCTGGAAGTAACAACTTGGCGATCTCCTCAGCTTTTTCCAGGTACATCTGAAACAAATATAAGCAGTTGAGATACGATTCAAAAGTCATTCATTAGAGTTGCTAAAGAGATTTTTACAATTTTTTCTTGCGAGACATGAATAAAATATCGAATTTCAAAATTGAAAGTTATTTGATAAGTTCCAAAATTGGTTTATCAAAGAAGCCAATGACTTTCAATGTTACTTTGCTTTTATTGACTAAAGCGATTTTCCAAAATTTCAGAAATCAAATGAAAATGCCCAACTACCTTATCATTGGTTAGTGCGTAAATGGACAGAAGTCCCCCAACGAATCGGATGTTGGTTTCGAAGACCGAAATGTCGCCTCTCTGAAACATAAGAAAGTATAAAAATGCTAATTTTTAATAAGTTTCATAACTCGAAAAAGTATCCCAAACACAACTAATAATGATCCCCATTTTCCCCTACCAGCTCTATTCCCTTATAGTAAAACTACTTAAACCGGGATTGGGGTTCTTTTTCATTACGTTCGGAGTACTTTTCCGATTTATCATAAATTTCTAAAAAGAAATAATAATAAAAAAAATACCGATAGTCGTTTGAAGTCGAGATTCAATTCGATCCACTTCTTCGCATCCTCGTACTCCTCTTTCATGTCCATGATCCACAGAGTGTCGATCGCGTCGATTATCGAAGCTCCCATCGGACCGGAGCCGAATATGGACGCGGAGTGACCTGGAAAATGAAATAAAATAGGCTCCAAAAATTACATGAATCATAAGATAATTCCTATTGACATTGTCATAGAAACCTTGAGGTAAAAATATTTCAAAATCAAATAAACCCTGGTGAAAATATATTTCACATAATATATTTTTTAGCAAAAGTCAAATTTTGAATCGTTTCTTGTAACGATCAGGAATGTGAACCAGAAAATTTTCAATTTTTAAATGTTTTTTTTTTGTGTGAAACATTTAGGAACGAACTTAACATGCGTTTATAAGCTGCAATAAAGTAATAAAATAGATTCGATATCGGATTTGTTAATGGAGTTCCTTGAGTTCTTAGTCTATCATGCAAATTTCTTTAATAAAATATTGGTATTGGTCAAGCGAAGTGAGTTCGTGTGTTAAAGAGCGCCGTTGCGAGAAATGCGCGCAGAAAGGCTAGAGCACTGATTGTGAAAAAGAGTGGTGGTACGCAATTTGCTGTATCTCTTGCCTTTTTCACTATTTTTCGACACACGAACTTCCATTTATTTTGATCGAAACAATAAATATCTAACCTCTCTTAGAGATCGGTTTCAATTCGTTCTCGCCCCACGCGTATTGTTTGTAGCCGTCCCACGCAAACTTCATCATCTGAAAACCACTAAATTATATTGAATTTCAGATATAGTTTTCTAAGAGTTCTCATATTTGAGAGCCTTTTGCACTTCTAATGTATTTTTCCACGTGTCGAACATAAACATTTTCAAATGCTACGAAATAAGTCTCAACTTTGTATGTTTCAAGAAATTCATAAATTGAAGTAGCGTTGCTGTAAATGATATTTCGGCGAACTTTTTCAACTACAATATAAAAAATAATAGATTTTTTTAAAGTCGCGAAAATGATGACCTTCTTGACTTGTTCCCTCCTGGACTTGCTGTCGGTGTTCTCAGCGAGCGGATTCGGTTTTTCGATGGGCGGCGGCACCAGATTAGCTTTTTCTACTTTCTCCCGCAACTCGGCTGCCTCCTTCTCTTGGATGTATTTCAGCCTGGAAATTCGAATTTCAGAATTCTCAACAATTTTTGGAAAAATACTCCTTGCATGAATTGCGAGAATAAAAATTCAGGAAAGAAAATTTAAAAATGAATGACTCGAAGTAAAAACCAACCGATTAGCGGTGTCCCTGACTCTGGGAACGATGTGTTCCCTCGGCAGGTACTCATCTGCTTGATAGGTCGGCAGGAAGAAGACGGACGAAAGGCACACCGTCACGATGAACATCACTCCCACACACACCACGTATCTGGAAAAATAATATTTCCGAAAGAAAATATTTCAAAAATGCCACTGTGACCTTTATTACTCGATTTTCGTCATGACAACTTGAAACTTTTGTATATTTTTATTGAGAATTTGAAATATCGTAAACTCGAGATTTTTTTCGAAAAAATAAAATAAAAATAAATCCAACCTTTCATGCATTCTTAACCCCATCGTCCATCACTGTTCTTCTCCAGTCTTCTTGGTTGGTGATTCAGGTGTGAAATTCCGTGTTCTCTGTTCCGCTTCTTCCTACCAAGTCTGAAAATGAGAAAATTACAAAAATTAGCATAAAATTAAACGAAAATAGGCATGACGCTCGTAAATCCGCACAAATAGCATCATTAGGGTGGCTCAACGACAATAAAGAGGAAAGGAGAGAGGAAAAGGAAGAGGGGAAAAGGACAATCGACACACCACGTTCAACAAGTGCAAAATTGGGACACGTTTTTACTGGGGCGGAAAATCTTCAAGAAAAGAAAAAAAACTGAGAAAATTTTTTAAAAAATATATGCAAAAATGAAAAAAAAACATAAGTCAACTTCAACAACTTTACAAAGTGCTTCGATTTTGTTCATATCTCATTGTTTGCTCGTTCTTTTTCGTGAAAAATTGATTTATTTGACGTAGAAATAGCATTTTTATTCAACTATCCAAGATCTGCAAGAGTAGAGCTTTCAATAGCCGTGCTTCGTAAGTCACGGTGTTTTTCAAAGAGTCCGCGGTTCCTTCCAGTGGGCCATCCACGATTGTTGGGATATTTCGACCGTGAACTAAAAATATTGATTTTTTCGAGTTTTTCAGAAACCCCACTTTCACACTTCTCCAGGAAACTGATAATTTCATGTACCACCGAGTCCCGAATGACGATTAAATGTTTCGCCATCGATTCTAAAATAAATTGATAATTTATCCGTTTTTTTTCTCGGAAAGTAACTAACCAATCGTAGCCAAGAGACACCGTTTCGCATAGTACCAGGTGTCTGTGCCGAGTCTCCGCTCTTGGGGCTCCATAGCCTTCATGACGCGGGAGATACCGAACTCGAAATTGCCCTAAAGTCGTTGATTTTTCGTATTTTTCCGAAGATATTGATTTTGTATGCTTCGTGAAATTTTATATTCATTTTGAATCAACGAAATGATCATTTTTATTGCGAACTCGATTTATAAAAATGTGTATCTTGAGTCGTATTTTACCTTGCTGCAATATAGAGTACCGATGACCAGGTTTATGATGCAAACATGGTAGATCTTCCGACTTTCGTCCAATTCGTGAGCCTCTTCCTCTTCTCGTTCAACTTTTCTCATCAATTCTTCGGCCTAAAACTTCTTTTCGTGATTTTTCTCCTCCGATATTTTCTCATACCTCCTCATTTTGGTTCGTCATGATGTAGCAGACACATAGATTAGCCAGAATTATCGCGGATATGTCGAGGATCTAAATTTGATTATTTTCGACGATTCGACTCAATATTCTTTTGTACAGTTTCAAGTATATGGTATTTTTAAACATAACTGATTCATTTTTAACTTAAAAAATTCACATTATCGTAATTTTTATTGACGATAGGTTCATAGAACCCCGCAGCCTCTTTGAACTTCTGTTCCTGCATAAACAGCGTGTGAGCCACGTTCAAACGCCATGTGTCGTGCTCGCTACAGAACTCGACTGACTTTCTACAACTTTAGATTATTCCGTATTTTTTTTCTATCTTTGTACCTGAAAATTTTCTCCACTTGCGCATAGTTTCCTTTATCCCAGTAGATTTTCGCTTGGGCCATGATTACCGGTAAGTAGCTAAACTTTAAGATTTTCTTCTAAAATTTGATATGGAAAACTTACACTTCCAAAGTTTCATCGAAAGCTTCGACTGCAGTTTTAGCAGCTTGCTCATCATTCGTTTGTCGGATTTCCTAAATGTTTTTTTCTCTTAAAAATACAAATTTTTGCTGATCATTTGCTGGTATGATTAATTCCTGAGTAGTGTTTTTCTAAAGGACGTATTCTTAAAACCTACCTGAACCTTCTTCGTCAATTTCCTCAACTCATTCATTTTCTCCCCAGCTAAAGTATCCAATTTCTGAATCGCGATTTCAGGCGATGTGATCATGTTTATCATCGCGTCGAAATAATCGAATTGCAGCTAGAATCTTTCGATTTCTTTACTTCTTCAAGAATTTAAACCTGTGTCAAATATCGATAAGTGTAGTGCGCATTTTCTGCCAGGACATCCGCTGCCAAATCGTAATACTAAAAATTCTCTATTAAAGCTTTCGGATGATAAAGTTACCTCATATTTAATGTACAGAACAAGCAAATTCGCGAATGCTTCCGGTGGAAATGGGTTTTGAGTAAGAAGAAATTGCAGCTTCGAAAATCCGCTGCTAGGGTCTTTATCCATTTCTTAAGTAAATGTTTAGTTTAGAAGTTATTTATTGAGTGATTTCTATAATCTCAAAATATCATCGTTATGTGCCTCCAGTTTATTTATCAAAATTTTGAGACCTGTTATCGCTTGATTATGCAGAGTCACTGCGTCCAGTTCACTCTCATCTCTCGGGGGCATATCCATGAGAGCCTCTTTTGCTGCGCTATCTGTAATTCGTTCAAATCTTTGAATTTGAATTTGTCTCACAATTTTTCAGTCGATATTCAATCGCGAATTTCAAGTTGAAAGCTTCAATGAGCGACGATTCGTGAAGGGTAAGAGTGTTGCCGACAGAATTCGCGTCGACGCCTTCAGAAGCGAGACCGACGCCGAGTTCTGGAGAAGGTGCTGGTATTTTTGAGGTTCAAATATTTTTTTTACGAACCAGGGTGATCCTTGACGCCTCGATCGATAATGTCGGTAATGAATTTCAGGGCCTGCGTATACTCCTTCTTCTTGTAATGACACAACGCGATGGAATAGGCAAGTTGGGGCTTAAATTTGGAGGTAGCATTTTTTGGTATCTTTCGATTTCATGTCTCCAACAACCTATCTTGACCAATTCTTATCATTCATTTTCTCGCTCTAACCTGATATCCGTGATACGCTGATGCTTTGTTGAACTTTTCCAATGCGGTATCAAAGTTTCCTTCCTAAACTCTCCGAATTATGATCTTCTAGGATATTGTGGTATCAACTTTATAATCGATGCAACCCAGATTGATGTCGATGTCGGGGTCATCTGGAGGGAGTTGTTCCACGAGAATTCGAGCATTCGCCGCGTCACCTTCTCGATACTTGACTGCCGCTTCCAATTTGACGATGTCGTTCACCATGGATGGATCGTCGATCTAAATAATGCTATTTGATGCGTTTTATGTCGAATTTCATCTTGATGGAGTGAAAGTAGTTATACCATTGCATAAAGTTCAATTTCGTCCGATTTTCGTTAAGCTTACCGTAGCGACAGCCGACAAGGCTTCTGACATCATGAACGAGTTGTACAGACACTGCGCGAAGTTCAGCTTGTATTCTTGATGAGATGGATAGATAGTCGAGAGATATCCTGAAAACAATAAGATTTTCAATTTCTGAAAAGTTTTTTGTTTACCATAGCATTCCCCAGCTTGCACATAGTCTTGGTTGTAAAAGTGGCAATAACCGAGTAGCGAAGTGGCAACCCGATTCTGCAACTGTAACCATATTTGTGCAGATCAAAAGGATAGGTTGTAAAAAATTCTGAGAAAGGCAAGATAAATTTTGGAGCTTAAATACTGAAATCTAAAATAGGAAAAGGTAGTTTTGCATTGAAGCATGATAATAACGAAAAATTTATCGCGAAAGTGACATACCCTTGGAGATCTCTGAAGCTCATACTGCAATATTCGGATACACTCGTTGTACTTGCCCTCTTTTATCTAGAATTTAGGGCTAGTCATGGCGACTTTTAGAAGAAACTTACCAAATTGTAGATGGTACTAGTGTACTCGCCATCTTTTATGGGTACATAGGCCATATTCGCAAATGGATTTAAAAAGTTTGATTTGAAGGAACTGAGTTTGATTATTGCATCTGTCGATAGTATGCCTTGCTTATTTCGTTGCTATGGTCACCATGAGGCGGAAATTTGTGCTCACTTATTGCTGCACGAAAGACCTTATGGCAAAAATCGGCCAATTGCCCTTTTAACGAATGGAAAAAGGAATGGGATCAATAATGCAATTGAAAAATAGACGAAAAATATTAGTCCCTGCACATTGTGATAGGCTCGTTAAAATACCTATATTCATGGACTAACATTCAAAAATCTATATTTCACGAAAAGTTATTTAGTTAGTGATGATAAACAACCTAGCCACTGAATTGGTTTTGATTATTACTGAATTCTTGAATTTCTACGACGTTGAACAACTTGCTTGGATAAATCGCAGACTCATGCAGATTGTTAAAAGAAATTTCCCACTCGCTCTCGAACCCAAAATCAGGACTGGCTCAATTGCATTCAGCCAAGTTCAAAAGTAAATATTTTTTATCAAAATTATATTCAGGACGAATTAATGGTCATAATTTAATTCAAATGTGACAAACCATTCAAACATAAAAACGATATGAAGCTAAACATGGGTATTTTGAAATTTTCCATAAAGCCAAAAATAAGTATTTTAGGCCTGAATGATTCAAAGATCGCTGAACACGTTGCTGAACCTCTGAAAAAGAAGATGAGAAATCATAAGGAAATAGTACCAACGAAGGAAAAATTCGATATGGCATTCATAATTTTTAATTGGGTTTCGATTTTTGAATTTAGTCTGGCATTTCACTGAGTTACACGCTAATCAAGTTGATCATTTCATAAATCTACCTGCTAAAACTATTCATGTAGACCGCGGCCTGGTGCACTTGAATAAATTCGGTATTGATCTTGTTTGATTAGCTATTATAGTTTCGAAAAATTTAGGCCTTCTTAAATTTGAAACCGAAAATATCCACTTGGACTTTTTGGAATATTCGGTATGAAGGCAGGATCGCAGATTGGTCCGAAATTCAACGCCTTTTTCATTCAACAGAATCTGATGATCAAGCAGAGGAGATTGTATTAAAAGTCTTCAGAAAGTAAGTCATTTTCCCCAAATATCGTTGTTCAATTTTATCTTTAGATATAAAGTCCAATTATCCAATTTTACGTGGATTTTTGAGATAGCTTACTTTGACATATATACTATGCACATTATTTACATGAAAATCTTTGAAATTCATCGATAGTTAATCAAAAACTATATTCTCTTCAAATTTCAATAATTCGAAGAAAATATCATAACCTGTAAGATCGTGTGAAAATTCGAACCTTCTTGTATTCATGAAACTAGATCAGGATTGAATAGATCACTAAATCACGAAATCACCTGGGTTTGATTTTCCTGTCGACCTCAGAAACTGGGCTAATTGGTTGTTTTATGGCTTTGATAACACTCGTTTTTTCTTGTATCGGTTTCAGCTATGTAGCATCATTTCAGCCTGCATGATCTAAATGTTCTCAATTGATAATTTCATGAGAGGTTTCGTCTAGCTTTTTGATCATTTTCATTTAAAAAGTGAGTGGATTTTCCAAATGGATATACTTCCCAAGATGATTTTCATGCACCGATCGAACTTTTGTCGAGTGCTTCTCTATTTTCATTAAATTTGTTTGGCTAGCTATCCGTTGTTAAGCAAACCATTTCGTCTGTGTGGCATGGCATGGTTCCTTTCGATTGTCGCCGAAAAATTAGAGTATCTTCGGTAAATACACGGTGCTCACTGATATTACGCGATTTTTTACTCGAATATACACTCGAAAGCGTTCGAATCATCACATTTTAAACAGATTTATCTTTATGACATATACATATATATTGATTTTGATTCTTTAGTATTTTACTGAAATTTCTTAAGGTATATGCACATGAACTTCCATTTGGAAAATCATGCATTTTCAATGTAGTTCCTTCTAAAAATCGATTGATCCCAATGCTACATATGATGATGGCATTATTATAATGACAAATCCAGCTAATTAAATTCAATGAAATTGGATATCCTTCTTGACGAAAGGATACTTTTGGGATTTTTCCTCATTCTTTAAATCCGAATGCTCGAGATTTACCTGATTTTTTATAATTTCTTATATCTGATCATTTTAGATTTTTCATTTGATTTTACTCATCGGAAACATACCGTTAATACTCCTAAATTTTCCCTTTAAGTATTTTTTAGATCAAAGTTGGCTTTCCATTCATAGTTCTCATAGAACCATCACAATTCGATGATTTCAATGAATCTATCACATTTTCATGACTCAGATTCCTTGCATTGTTCCAATTTGTAAAGCCAAATGATCAATTCTCGTTTCAAGAGGGTATTTTTGAAATTTCCACGAATTCCTTACATTTCCTGCTAATTCATAAATTATTGCTCCAAAATACCCCAATTATCGTCGCTGATTACCTATTCGAATTGTCGTCCTTTCGATATAATCATGCATGTCGTAATTAGGCAATTTGCAGTATTTCAACTAATTATGTTATTCGTTTGGCTGCTGTATTATTGTTTTTCGGGTCTAGTTTATTCTGAAATTTCACAGAATAGCGTTAATTTGAACACAATCTTGACACCGCAAACTATAGAACCTAAACTCCTACCGCTAGAAATTGCTCCGGCTGATCAGTTAACAGGTAAGTGCGATTTTTGGAAGTAATTTCCTACTTAAAGGTTTGATGAGTTTACAGAAAATTATAATTATCGCTCAAAATCTATTACCTTTCTCAGATAATCAGATTTCATATTTTGTCCAACATAATATTCGGATAAAGCTTGATAAAGACGTCTGGGAAGACTTCCACATGATGCAAATGCCATAGCTTAACGAAAATTATTTTCTCAGAAGATAAATCCTGGACTCGGCAGCAATTACAAAAACTATGGACAGAACGAGAATCTATAGGCCATACACCCATCTATAAATTCATTCTACCTGCTCGGGAGAATGTGCAGATCGTGTTCAAGAATGAGACCGGAACGAAGACTGGCAGTTTGAAGCATCGATATGCTTGGGCACTCGTCACTTGGGCGCTGATTGAGGGATACATCAAACAGAGTTAGAATTTTATGCGAACTAAAAAAGAAGTAGTTGGGTCTTATGACCTTTACCTATGGAAAATCGTGGGATTCTTTCATGAATAGTGCATATTTTCATATCATTTCACATCCAACTATATCTATTTCGCTTTTTATCTGAATTTGGATTTTGAGATTTGAAGGATTTATTTTACTTCAGACACGCCGGTTTTCGAGGCTTCATCCGGCAACACGGCAGCTTCCCTCGCATACATGTGCAAGTTGATCGGTGTCAATTTCACGGCGATCGTCCCCGACACGATCGAAGACGTCAAAACAGAGCACATCACCCAGTGGGGCGCTTCTGTCATCAAAGTGCCCATTGCTGAAAGGTGGCATCCAATTTTTCATTCCAAGAGATTTTAGCGCTTTTCAGGAAAAATATGATATTATGGAATTAGAAAATCTTTAATTGCGACAATGGGATAATTTTCTAAAAAAATAATTATAATAAAAACGAATAGTTTAGATTGGTTCGAGCCCGGAAATTCGCCGAGGATCACAACGGCTTCTTTATGAACCAATTCGGCAACTCGTTTCTGGCAGAGGAATTTCATGAAAGTGAGATTTTTCTGATAAATTTAATGAAAAGTAAGCTTAGGCGGCAATTATCAATTCGAATCGACAAACATGTTCCACGAAATGGTCAATCAGCTAAACGATGGAAATCTCAACGGGGAAAAACTACTGGTGCCGAAATATTTTGTCCATGCCGCTGGAACAGGTTGGAACTATTTTCGCAATATGTTTCAAGAATTATCCTTCTTTCATTTATATAATTTGTTTTTCTTTAGATTTACGAGTATGCTAATTCTCAATCGTCGTTTCTATTCCCTGATATCCTATTTGTTTGAAACATACACAGATAATTTTAGGAGGTACTATTACTTCAATCGGTCGTTACATCAAGAAGTACATGATCAATACCCAAGTTGTGCTGGCTGACACGGAGTTTTCGGTCTACTGGGACTACGTCATTCATAGTCAGTTCACAAATGTCAGCGGAAATAGTCTCTGGGTTCCGCCCGGTATGGCCGGAATCGGATACAGTCCTGATAGCCCTGCTATCAAGGGACAGACGACTAGGTAATTTTTGCGTGACTTTGAAGATGCACACCACTTGAAATGAGGAATTTTTCTTTATAGTTCTTGTCAATTTTCAGTTTGGACGCCGCTGTGATCGATCGAGCTTTGAAAATCCCCGACTTGGCTTCGACTGCTGCCATGCAGGCTAAAAATCTAGTGAAAAAAGCACTAACATTGAATATTTAGGTAATGCGGAAGCATGGCATTAATGGGGGCACGAGTACAGGCGTCAATTTCGTCGCTGCTCTTCATTTGGCTGCACAGGATACGTAAGAATATCTTCAAGTGAACTTTTTTTTTATGAAGATATTCCCTTTCAGGGGCAAAGATGGATTTATGGTTGCAACGATTTTGGCCGATAGCGGAGATAACTACGAGACGTCGTATTTCAATAGGACGTGGATTCAGGAGAATTTCAAGGACCCTGACTCTCTGAGGGTAAACCAACAAATTTTTTTCCATATCCAGATAAAATAAATGGAGAAGGGAGCTTATGAAAGAATTTTTTTTTTAAACTTTCCGTTAGTTTCTCAACATTTTTGTTAAATTATGATTTCAGAGCTACGATTGCTGGCAAGAAGCTATTGAAAATGCTTTGAAACTCGGAATCGACCCCTTATCGAGCAATGAGTGCAAAACTAGGAAGAACTCGGGTGTCAAAAAAGCCTAAAAAGTATTTACCGGTAAAAAACTGCTGAAAATATACATTCATTTGGATCATTATGAAATTTTTATTACTATGACTTTGTAGTCATTAGAAATTTTACTTGCTTTTCTAAACTTATTAAAACCGTCTCTATTATGTGTGGGTGTAAAATAATCATTTTATGCAAAGTCTTCTAAAATATTATTAAAAGTCACCTTGGTTACAGGTGTCTAATATTTTATGCCTAGAAATTCGATTGTTGATTGCTTTTGGATCGAATTTGGCAGAGCTAAATTTAGCCTTTTCATAATTGTGTGCGCGTAGGACGTTGCACTTATGAAATTAATAATTGTCGGAATAAAAAGTGAAATATTTTTGAAAAATGTAGTAATAATTGTTGAGTAATTTTTACGTCATGCATTTTTCGTTCTCTTATCTTTGAACACAAGAATGTTGTATTTTTCTCGCTCTTTGGATTGTTTTCAGGTTGCGCTCGCTTGCAGAAGAGAGATTAATTTTGGTCGTGTTTAAAATAACGAGGACAAAGATGCAGAAAAATTAGACATTATTCAGAAGAGACAAATACTGGATGGAGATAGCGTTAGATAAGATAAAAAACGTGAAGATACGAGGGTGCGTGAAAATTTTAGAGAGCACAAAGAGTCGGAATCCAACGGGAGTCAGCAAGTTGGGCCCGCCTCTTTTTATATGAGACTTCCCCCGTTCGCTTTCCGTCTCTTTACTATTCTCAAATATTTATTGTTTAGAGCCCTATTTTTCTCCTTTCTTAAAAAGGAATGTCTGTATTTGATTTCGTGTTTTTTCATACCATTTTTATTGCACGACGTTTATCGTTCGCTTCACTGAAAAATGTATATAACAGAGATCTCGAAAGTCACCAAAATCTTGACCTTTGAATTCTTAGATTTTTCTTTCGCACGTATAAAACGTCGGATCTTCGAAAGGTTATGCCTTTTTGAGTTATGAAAAATTTGATTTATCTAATCATGTTATAACATTTTATTGGTTTTTGAAGTCACGAATCCATTATATAGACACTTTGAGTGAAGATCAGCCCTTTTGAATTTTAAATTTTATTAGGAAGTCATATTTATTTAATTGAACCCAAGATCATCCACTTTTAGTCATTTTTTGGTGCAAGTTCACAGCCAGTGAATCACTCATTTTTCATGTGCAAACTATTTGAAAGAGACAGTCTGAAAGCGACAAAACCTTCGAAGTTCATAATCCATTAGGCATAAAAATTGAACTGTTTCTATTGATCTGGATCTTTCGTTGTTGAATATCGACATTTCATAATGCGTATTGATAAATTTGATGTAATGCAGTAAAATCATCAAGTTTCAGATATTTCTTATCAAGTATGCTGGAATGTCTCCATCCCCTGGTCATTGGTGAGCGCAAAAAGTCGGGATGTGAGTCTTTTTTTAATATTTTTTTATTATAAGGAAAGAACATTGATTTGTTACTAATTTTTTTTTCCGTATTCTGGGTCACTTTCAATTTCTAAGTGGTATGATTTTGAAATTTTCAATTATGTTGCATCATTACAAACATCACATATCGAACAAATCAGAAATAGAGTCGTTCATTCTTTTATTCTCTTATCAAATAAAGTCTAAAGTATACTCGAACTGGACTTACGAATAAGATTTGCAAATCATTGAGCTGGTGAAAAAACTTTCCTGGAAACTAATTTTTTGCAAGAACTTAGATTTTGAATTATCAAAAATGAATTGCAAATTTATATGAGGAAGTGAACTTTTGCTCTTTTTGTGGGATATTAAAAATTCGCACCGAGAATAAATTCTACGGCGGCTTGCGTAGGCTAATCTTGATGTTATCATGCAGGATTTTGAATATTTTTCAAATGATTAGAAGTTGATTATCGAGCTTATCATTTACCAAAAAACGGAAAATCACACCACCAAATTTGCATGATACATTATATAGTGCTTACCAAAATTCACTCAAGTCAGATCAAATCATAAATCATCTGCTGACTGATAACAATATCATTCATTCACAAACATTCTGATAAAATTCATAGATTTTTTTCTGAAAGATGATATTCAGAAATCAACTTTTACTTTTGTATCAGCTGCATTGAGTACTCATTCATCCATATTATTTGCTTCTGGGATACAAGTTTCGTGTTTTTAGTTTAGTTTGATATCCTAGTCCTTCCTAGGCTCGACCAAACGATAAGAGGAAAATATTAGCATTACCCGCTGAACGATGACTAATATCACTTGTGTGCCTTTTCCTATCATTTTATTTGCCACCTATGTCAATTATCTGTAGGAAATCCGTATTTTCCACCTAAAATTGCAAAACATATGCAATCTAATCTTTCTCCCGTCCAATTTAAAAATCGTACTTCAAATGAAGCTGATCAAAATAAGCTTATTAATTGAAAGAGGATTTGCGGTGTGCGAGATTCAAGCTGTTTTTTTTGCATTCTTCGCGGATTAAGCCTATCAATTTTGTTTATCTGATTAATCCTCCTGAATGAAATGCAATTTCTGCTCGGGATACTGTAATTTTCTTTCTTTTAAGGTAATTTATATATTATTATTTCTTTTGTAGTCAAAAATTCAAACTTTAATCCGGGATAATTGATTTATTGTTCTAAATGAATGAGTTTTATTAGGCATTTATGATTCTTCTATGATTTTCTTGTAATTGTATAGATTTACGTCTTCTTCTCATTTTACAGCTCAATTTCAATTTTAGCGTTTTAGATTCAGAACAATACGCGCATCAGATCTAGGCTACAATTTTAAAAATCTAGGATTTATCGCCTTTTAGAGTGGGAGGAGTAAATGCAAGGAAGTAAGTCATAGAGAGAAAGCTGGATAGGGAATCTGGTATGAGAAGGAGAGAGAAAGAGAAAAAGTAAGTGAGATAAAAAAAGTAAAGCATTTTTCCGATCGCATAGTCAAGTCGTATCGTGCCTTGCCTTTACTGCTTTTATTTCTCATTTTCTAGTCGACCTCGATTTCGATTCCTTATTTTTGCCCAAATTTATGTGATGCAAGATCGCTCAAAACCGCCCTTAGCTCTGGCTCTGGCAAGGAAGAATTTCTCCACCTCTTCAAGCGGGATTTTCTCAAACAGTTCTTCGTTTTTTCTAACTCCACAAAGTCTAAAATTCATTCCTATTTTCGCTAATTCGTCGAGTATTGTCAGCGAGAAGGGTAATTTTTATTATTTTTAAGCCAAGTTTATAGAGTAAACAATGCAAAATCGATGTTTTGCTGATTAGTTGACATGCAAAAAATTGTTTTGGCTCTTTGCACAAAGAAAGTTCGCGCTTTTTTCTTTCGTTCCCTCCCCTCCACTCACTCCATTCTTTAATTTCTTGTTTACGAAAACGAGAACTCACGTCGCTCAGGGGTAAATAATAGAGATTGGAAGACCCAGACAGTTAGAAAAGTTAGAAAATGAAATTGAAATGAGGAAAAAGATGCAGAAAATTTAGAGATTTCATCGAATATTGTGTTTTGAGAGAATAGTGAAAAAAAAGTCGGAAAACTAGAGATTGATCTTGAAAAGGAGATGAAAAGAAGTAAAAACAAAAAAGGAGAGCTATAATTTGCTAGAGAGAAGGAGTATGAGAAGTAGAGAGAAAAGGAACACCCAATAAACAACACGACGCATCCAGTCTTTTTCCCCCTATTTTCTCTTTTTTTTCTCTCATCGGTTGTTTTGCGCTTGCGTCCTATCGTCGTTCCTCGCTCCACATGCAAAGCACGGCTTTCTCTCTTGCTTTCCCCGATTCTCCCTGGCGTTCCGTCAAAATAACCCTTGTTTTTGGATCCCCCAGCTGGAAAGAGAAGAGGACGACGAAAGAGCAGAAATTCGAGGGATTTATCGATGAAATGATAAATGCTATGGGAAAATCGAAAGAATCGTCAGGACATGTGTGTTGGCGCACAAGTTTATTTCTTTGTGCTTTAGAAGTTATTTTGTTAGATGGTGTGTAATAACTAAATTGTCGAAATGGAAAAATATTTCAATTAGACATCTTTGAAGCTTATCCGAAACTTTGGAAGATAAAATTAAGCTTTTATGAAATACGCAACTTTATCATATTAATTTTGGCTATTGCAACGATTATCTTTTCTAAAAATGAGTCACTTTAGTTCACATCTCTTGCTGACGAATTTCATCCTTTATTAGATACGCTCCAGAGAAACTATATTAGCATTTTCCTCATCATGTCCGATTTACTGTAAACAGTGGTAAATTATCCAACGAAAAATAATTTTCATCAATCTAAGCGTTGAAGCTTATCCAAACAACATTTTCAACCTCCCACTTCCATTTCAATTTCCGTAAAATCTATTCTTTTGGTAAGAAATTATTTCCCGTGTGAAAACAGCCATGGTGAATATTTCGATAAAAATACTACGAAATTTAGTATAAAGAAACTAGAAATGAGTTTACTGCAGCAAAATATGAAATTAAAATTTGGGTACAGAATAGTGCATGTGTCCCTTTTTCGAGATAGAAGACCTTATTTTTACCAATTTTGCACTTTTTGTTGACGACGTCGCAAACAAAAAACTCAGCGCACAAAAACTCTGACAGATTCCGGGAATAAAGAATAATGATGCATTTTTTGAAAATAAAAATAGAGTACCTAAAGAATCAAATCAAGAAGAATATAATTCTAGACGGAGTCGATGAGTTTCGAAAGCGTTCGAATACGGCTGGCGCGATCTCAAAGGAAAACGCGAAACGATGGACGAAAAGGTGGGAAATTTAAATACCGTATTTTCTCTAATTGAAGGGCACCCTCCAAATGTCAGAACTACCCATTGTCCAACTCAAATATCTCAGGAAGTGTTTTATAGCGTTCTTTTAGAGCGTATAAAGTGGATTTAGTCCTGATTTGAAGTTATGACAATCATTAGATGAGGAGTTATGACGGTTTGAAAAATTCGTTTTTCAAGCGTTAGGGGGTTGAAAAATAGAAGGGCATGCCCTTCAATTAGAGGGGAAATGCGGCATTTAGATGTTCTAATTCAAATGGCTATCTGCAAATTAGATTTCAAAAGATATTTTCTTATTCTAATTTGTATGATAATTCGATATATTCGTATGATTGAAAAAAATCCAAAAGACAGAAGCTAAAATTTTAAAAAATAGCTAATTAAAAATTCGATAAAAATCTATGAAGTGTCTAGCAATTATAAATTATGCATTTTTTGCAATTATATAAATATTTTATGATCTTCTCTGTACGAAATTGTAGCAGCAGAGCTGACATTTCGTTTATTTGTTACCTGCTAAATTTTTAGAGAGAACTCTGCAAACCTGGAATTGCGCTGCTCGATCGATCCAGAATTACTGAGGAATAATCTGGAAAAGAGTAATTACCTCGAGGATGAGCAGGTACTTGAATTTTGTCCATTTTAATCTAATTTAGGAAACTTTAGGTCAGGCTGAATGGCTCGGTATTTCATAAAAGAGCCGACTACGATTATCTGTTATCGATAATTCCCCCAGCAAAATTCAACGGAATTCATATCAAGGTCGAGATTTTTACGATCATTTTGAAAATTCGATGTTACAATTCAAAATCGAATATTTTCGACGAGATTTTTCATCGCAAAATTTTATGCTAAGAAGTGACGGCGTTATAATCGCTTTAAAATTTGAACTGATTCAATTCTTGCTCCCTAAAAATCGTGTCTTATTCATTCTTAACTTCGTATTGCTACATTTCAAATGTTAATGGGTTTCGAAAACCAGTCTGATCTTATCACCTTCCAGACAGTTCGGGGTTCATTTTTTCTCTGTCTGGACTTCCCGAACAGTAGGGGTGGATAGGCTTCAGTCTGCTAGATATTCTGGTAGACTCGACCTGCCCTTTAGCTTAGAATATTTTTCTGACCGTTTCCTGGATTTGAGGATTAAGGAGATTACGAAAATCCCCGCTTTCTCTGTCGGGTGCAGCTAAAATTGAAAGACGGGGATAAAATGGAATACTCACAGGGGGGTGAATGAAGTGACGCAATGGGGGAAGGTAAGGTGAAAGAGCACGCTTTCTAGACGGTTCCAGTTTATCTAGAGGTTCTAAAATTGTCCTAGTCCTATAGTAAAATACGGAAAAGAAAATAGTTTGGAATTTCATCTGATTTTTTTTACAAATTTGAGTTTTGCAGGAGAAAACCCTATTCATATACAAAGGGGTTCCGCTTGGAGCATACTTTTAGACTAACTGAAATTTTATAGGGAAACTATTTGTTAGAAGTACAAAAATGCTAATTTTTATAATTATTGGATGAAGTTTGATTCGATGACTCGAAAACTACCATGAAATAACAAAGAAAAACTGCAAATTTGTACTTCGTATAAATCTAAAGAAGTTATCGGAATGACCTCTGAAGATTATTGTAGTGTCTAGAATACAGTTGGGGGTTGATTAGAAATTAGAAAATGGACAATATTAGGAACTATCTAGGATTAGATAGTGAGAGGCTATATAAGCAACCAAATCTCAGTAGAATCCACTTCTCTCATCGAACTATCGTCCCCTCCGGGATAATCTCCCAAGAGATAAACTTCTTCTGAATAAATACTTTGTGGGCCAACTTGTACATTGTATCATAGGTACAACAATTACGAATTAGGCAACAATTCATTTGATATAAAATAACAAAGATAATTCTGAAGATAAAAAAATTATCAAAGTTAAATTTTTAGATGGAAGACGACTGTCCACAAGGTGGCGACGACGTTCGATTATGTTTGCTGAAATCGCTCGGTGCGCGAAATCTTCGTGAAGTCCCTTGTGTCATGTGTCATAATCATTTGCCGGTAAGCAAATCATGCTGTTTTTTTTGTTTAATTTCAATCTAAAATTTGAAATTATGTTTTTCAAACTTAACGTTTTCTGCAAAATTTACTTTTTGATGATATTAAGGTCTACGATAAATATCCGCTGATTGATGGTACATTCTACCTATCTCCGGTTTGTCAGTACGGATATCAAGTCGAGGTATTTTCAGTCAAATTTAAAAATTATCAAATGTTTCAGGTTCTATTCGACAACAAGCGATTTTTCCTCCAACAAATTTGCGTCGAATGCCTCTGGTCTAGCTGGAATTGCAATATTTGTCAGAGAGGTTGATTTTTCGTCTCCTAAAAATCTAAAAATGACTATTTTTAGCTGACTGGTTCTTGGGTCAGACTTACATTCTTGGAACTCTATATACTTTTGATATTGGTAAGATTTTTAAAAATAATCTTTTGAAAAAACGATACATTCAACATAGCATAGAAACAAGATCATACCACTTTTTTTTAAAGATGTCTTATTATAATTTCATAATTATTGTCAATGACCGATAATTTGAGACGGAATAAACGATGCACAAATTCGAATATGCAAAGCGTGCATTGCGTATTTATAAATTGTCATATGACTTATTCTTTGAAAACAATGTAATATTGCAAAGTATAATGCGAATAACTCGCTAATTATATCGCGTGTCGTATATTCGTGCGGCTTATTTCGTCTCAAGTAATCAGTCATTGGCAATATCTTCAAACTAATTGGTCAACCAATTGGTTTTTCCTTCAGTTTCATCAGCTAGACGATGTTGCTCCCCTCGATGTTCATATTGTCAGATGCCTCTTTCGATATCCCCATTAGTCGTGCAGCAATCGGTGCAGGTAATCAACTAATTAAGCCGACTTAATATCCCTAATTAAATCAATTAATTGCTCCAATTTTAGGGCTGCTACACTCTGTTGAACGAGAAAGTCGCCTGTACCGCATGTGGAAGCTGCAACTACCATTGCATTCGACATCTGGACGAAATTACGGTTGCGAAATCTCCGAATCAAAATAAGCTGGAGATTTGAATCTTGAAAAATGATGAGTATGAAGTTGTGAAATCTTTCCGTTTTATTCAATCTACCTCTAGATTACGCATAATTATGTAAAAATTTGTGTATAGTTGATAATTTAAAGGAACCTGAAGAAGTTATGAGATAAAACTCAGATTGCAATAACCTTCGAATGATTCTTATTCAAAATAATCCCTTATCCTCAAAATGCAATCATGCGAACAAAAATGCCGATTTTGCAAATACTCGAATTTCACCAGTTATTTATATCAACGATACGCCAATACTTCGCATTCATGAAGTCTAAAATGGAAAATTTTAGCAGAAAATTCATTTTAGTCGCAGACCCTTGATCTGCCGCATGATGCATCATGTTGTGTGCATATTTTAATTTCATTTACTCAACATATGTATTTCTCGTGTCAATCCGGCTTTCAGATTCTTTCCTTTCCACTTTTCCTTAGCCTACCTCAAAATCTCATTATTCTCGTCAAGCGTATGACATAGGTGTTCTCTAAATTCATTATTTTTTCGGCCCTACCTCCTTAATTTTCTTTTTTTGCTTCTCAATTTATTCTACCTCTAGTCTCCGACTCTTTGCTGAAAATCTACCTCAATCAAATGCATTTCTCAATATTTATTTTGCCAGTTTTAAAATTATTCAGCTTTTCAAAAATCAAGTTACTTGATAAATTGTATCGGATTTTCTATTGGAGAGAATTGTTGCAATAAAACATGAACTTTTAATATTTTATTTTTTAAAGGTACGATGCAGAAAGTTCTGATACGGATATATTTTTTGAGAATCCATATCAAAATCCGACCTTGGTTTAGAAATCTAAGAAAGATGTTCTATCTTTGGATTTTCATGTCTCCTTCATGCTTATAAAATTTCGTACAGTTATTATCGTGAATTTTTATTTGAAAAAAGTATTTGAATTTGAATTGAATGCAAGATGGTATTGAGATGTGACCAATCAGAATACTTATGTCGGGAGAACTTGAAAAATTACATACTGAATTTAAATGGAGAGTACTTAGAGAAAATAATTAAAGCAATGGATAACTTATCATGAATATGATTATCAGGCAGCTCGGAAAAAGTCTAAATTATTCAAACAAAAAATCGAATGATTTTTGATGGTTGAGTTTGTCATGTCAGAAATTAGAGCAAAATCGATTGAAATTTAATATGAAATAAAATAGACTAGTCGAAAATGTAATAATTTCATAAATGAAAGTGTAATTTCAAATTATTATTATGTGAAAAAATGATTCTCAAATGCTAAAGGTACTGGGAATTTTGAAATAAAGTAAAAAATGATAAACAATGCACCTAGAAACTGAGTGCAAATACCGAAATTTTTGAAAATGTCGTTACACCATGATGTCAGAATTTTTTATCAATAATTCATTTTCAAGTTATTTCATGTCACGATATAATGAAGTTTCAAAAATTGTGTTATTCTATGAAATTTTACTGCTACATGTTACATGTTAATACATCCATAAAATAATTGAGTGGGTTGAGAAAGGAGTTTGTAGTTTAAAAAATCGAAAGTTGAAAATTTGAAATGACTAGACGAAGCTTGCTGGTCGGAAAGAAATACGCTGATTTGAAACTGCAGCTTGAAAGGCGTTTAGAGAACGGTGCACTTGCTCTTCTCTGCCCAGGGGTTGACCTTCTTTTCGATCGGGTTCACCAACGGATCCTCCTGATTCTCCGTGAAACGTCGCAATCTGAAGAAAGGCGAAATTCAACATTGAATGATAAACACTTTCATATCAGGTTCTGATTTATAAATCGAATCATTCAATAGTTGCCAAGCTTCAAGCCCTTCATCTAGTGAAAAGCGATCTGATAACTCTATCACTTAGGGTATATCACATTTGAGAAAAAATATGAATACACCTTTGCACAAAATTATGGTAAAAATAGTTGGGATCAGAAAAATTAAAAGGAACAGTGGAAATAGACATACTCGCTAGCGGAAATGCTGATGGGCGTCCTCTCGATGTTGAGCTGATTCCTCAGACTGTCCACACTGCGCTGCATATCGGTTTTGTCCATTTTAGAAAATTACCGTGGTTCAGAGGAATACCAAATTTGATCTGAAAATTATGTTTGAGTAAAAACGTCGAGCAAATTGAGAAATGATATAGTCCGAAAAATTCGATTTGATCAAGAATGTCAAGTAGTAATTAGATGAAATAGTCTGATTATAGTTATCAATTGTAAGTGCACATAGAAACGAGTATCATGAGTTTATAAGCCATGAAGTCTTGCAAAATTTCACAAGATCCAGTGACAATATAAAATTTGTACTCTGAAACTCGAATTTGAATGCGAAAATGAAAAGTTTTAGAAAGTGATATTGTCCTACGATAAAATCCGGGTAAAGTAGAATTTACACAATATTTAGCTAAACGATATGGCAAGGATTGTGACGTTAAAGAGAGCGCTCATTATGGAAACGACATGAATAGGTGAATAGAGACGCATTTGTGGCACAGTATCAGGATGGCGTTACGTGGCAACCAAATCTTAGACAATTTAGAATTTATCAAACACTATCATATCTGAATAAATTTCAGACAATGCTCATAGTTTTAATAGCTAAAATGGAAACTGATTTTTGAAGATCAACTAATTGAATTTGGACCAAATTTCACGTTGAGGAGCAGTAGAAGCAATTAGAGGGCGAAAGAAATGGCGATGAAGATCAACCTGTGACACATTTAAAGGACCTTCTAGGAAAAGAAAGGCAAAATTTTGAAGATCAGTTGAAAAATGCATGGTTCAGAATGTTTGATAATAGAATGAGAAAGTCGGATAACGAATGAGGACCAGATTGATATAAAGATGCTTAGCAGCGATCACAACTTCATCGATTTCTCTCCAAATATTGCCTCCTTATAAAACTCGACATCTCTGATAATTCACTCAAAACATGACAAAATCATATGTTGTCCTCAAAATATCGATTTAACTTTGTGGCAAAAGAAAAGATAACATAATGACGAGCCAAAACTAATCTTTTTCCGGACAAACATGGCAAAACTTCTTTATATTCCTAAATAAGAACGACTAAAATTCGTCGACGATAAGGGAAAATTTCACGATGACGAAACAAGATCGGCATTTCTACTGAATAAATCCAGAAAATGCTATTGGATACAAATAAATGTGTTGGTTAAAGAGGTGGGTACGTTTGGGGGCAAAGACGCAAAGACTGGAAGGCAGAGATGAGCCAGATATTGGAAAAGCCCGAGAACAAGGGAATATGAGAGGGAAAGAGAAAAAAAGAGGAGAAATAGAGAGAGAGAATAGAAGAGAACACAAAGAAAAAGAGCAGCAAAGCTGCTTGCGGCATAAAATCGATAGAGGCACGCTAGAGGGAAGGGGAAAGGAGAGAGAAAGAGAAGAGACATAAAAGAGAAATAATGAGGTGAGGTAGGAAGAGAATAATAGAGGGAAAAGAAATAGATAAAAATATAGAATTCTGGATAATATTGGGTACGGTAAAATTATAAAAACGAAAATTTAGATTTTCTTCAGTTTTGAAGAGTAAATAATGATCTTCAAACAAAAAACAAAACAGTCAAATTTAGGCCGAATCAAAATCTACAAAAAAAATTTTAAAATGTTATGTTTTTTCTAAAATTCCAATGAAAATCAAACATTTAATGGACAGAAATGGACATTTTAAGAGAGCTACGATTATATAAATTGCACCTGTTAGGCGGCTGAAATGCAAAAGTTCATGAGTCCAGGTTATTCTGAGGCCGCTTTGTTAGATAGAATATTAGTATTATCGATTTACTTCAAATCTAAATAATCATGGAAATACTCATCTGGAAATCTTACTTCATTACACCATTATGCCTGGTTTCGTTGATCGTCTACATTTGCTTGCTGACAATACTGAAATCGTCAAGTAGCTATCGGTTCAAAACCACGTTTTTCACGATATTTTTCGTCATCGGTAGGAAAATTGATCAAAGTTTACGAAAGAAACTCTTAACTTTAGGTGTTTGCGATTCAATACTATTATTTTTCAATACACTTTCTAATCTTCTCGGAATTTACGGGGCAAATTCACGTATGTGATTAATAAATCCTACAATATTTCAGCAATTTTAATTTAGACAACTTGGAAAATAATGCAATTTACGATATTTTGAATCTAGTTACCTATTATTGGGTATACGTGCTGAATTCGCAACATATCATTTCCGTTCTAGGGCGATTAGTTCTTGCGGTAAATCTATGGACGGCAACTTGTTATTCAAAAACCTATGCAAAGGTTAGAAATCCTCCCCTTTAAATCATAATTGATTCACACTTAATTTTCGTCGGTGACTGAAGAAATCGATTTTTCAAATGATAAACCTTTCATTTTTGATCAATTCCTATGAATATCGTAATTAGAGATCTAAAACATCAATACTTTGAAGATAAGGTTTAAAGAAAAATATTGCCAATGATCGATAACTTGAGACGAAATAAACGATGCGCAAATTCGAATATGCAAAGTGTGCATTGCGTACCTACAAGTAGTCGTCAGAGTCATTTCTTGAGAATCAATGAGTTGTCGTCTACTCGTTTGCAAACAATGCGCTAATTTCCATGCATCAAATTTTCTTACCTTTTAATTTGTCTTAATTCACCGGTCATTGACAATAATATCAAAATATAATGCACCCATTTTCGATATAAAAACTTCCCACATCAATTACACTTCCTTCAGATTTGGACTACAAAACGAACGCTAGGAATCTTAGCAGCCATCATTATCTATGGCTACTTCACCGCATTCCTCCCAACTTCAGGAGTCATTAAGGAAACTTCTGATATCAGAAATTTTATATTTCATCCAAAAATGAAGGTACTTTGATTTCAGATAAGCGAATGGTCTCTTGTGATAAGTCTAATAGCGTACGAGGGTGTCGTGATAACGATGATCATCCCCATTTTACAAAATGCCCACAAAATCAAAGAAAAGGTATGTCAAAGCTTGGGATAATATCATAACTCATTGAAGACTAAAAACCGAATATGAAGTCATTGTTTTGGTGAATTGAAATTAAAAGTATTCAAATGCGGAGTGATTTGCAGCAAATTTTAGATGAGAATTTCCATAAATTTTTTTGCAAAACGCCCACGTCCAAAATCTCTTCAATTTAGTATTTTTGTAAAGTGTGTCCATCTGTCTGTGTGTTCGGGCTTATTTCTAACCACCTGTCTATCGTACCCCCATGTATGATACACCGTTTGATAGGTCTCAGTTGCATCCTGTGCAACGTAACTTTTCCGACGACTTTTGACCTAATTTTTGGGTACTTTTGGCCCAAAAACTAACATGCTAATTTTGACATCGAAATTTGCAAATCGTTTGAGAGATCATTACCGACAATATTCGCTACTTCGCTGATGAGCTCTTTTCTCCTTCCTCTCTCTACTATCTTATCTAAGTTGAATGTATTTGAAAATTAATGAATGCAAGAGTTCATTATTGCTACCACCCCAATGAAAGGCGGTCAGATGTTTCGAATCTGGAATTTGAATCTCATAATGGGAATTGAATTGGGTTGTAACTGAACATGCAAATGGCTATAATTCATATGCAATATGCTATATTCAAATTGTTTACTAATATGAACATGCTCTTTGCTTTTATTTTACTTCATTTTTACCCTGTCTATATTATACTATATATCTATCTATCTATCTCAGTCTATTTCTGTTTTTATTTCTGATCTGATCTGTTCTGACTCTATCTACTCTGTTAGTATTTTTGTTATGTGTGTTTGTCTGTCTGTGCGCGCTTATATCTAGAGATGTGATTATCCAACTGAGATGGGGTTTGCACCAACAGATGCAAAATTTTCCTGTGGTGTGAAACGTAAAAATCCTATTGATTTTGGTTCAGAAAATGGGTAGTTTTACCCAAAAATGTGGTTTCTCCTGTATAAAGTCAGGAAAGAGGGAGAGAAGGTCCAGTGGGTCATCGAATTTGACAGGGGTCGAAATACGTTTCTACGGGAAAGTGGATATGATTCCTGGCTTTCAATAGCAAGAAATGTAATAATGGAGTAGTTTTTCAGGTCCTGTCACCCTCAAAATCTTGCGGAAATGTTTTTACTTTTTAAAAGTTCCAATTTTGATATATATGCAAATTTTTTATCCGAAAGACGAGTTTTTGTCACAAATAGCCTCAGTCAGAAAATCGAATATTTCAAAGAATGCTGATATTTCGTTAGGGATACAAAGTTCAAAACAAATTCTAATCCTTTATCCAATTATCAATATTCCACCAGATATTAGAATATTTCAATTCTTTTTCTTTTATCGGAAGTAGAAAGAAATTGGTCATAAAAATAATATTCATTCTGAAATCTCAGAAACCAAGAATGATGGGATTATATCTGAACCCAACATTACCTAAATTTTCGATGAATTCAAAATTATCCAATGTTTTACCTATTCGAAACAAACTACTCAAGTATTAACTGATGTTGAAATCACTCGGATGTTTTGTGAAAGCTTCCCATGATTTTATGATAAAACCAGAATTAAAATCTTTTAAATTGTACCAAAGGCTAATTTTAACCATACCTGAACCTAAAATTACCTACTTTTATCCATGTATGGTTTATCCAAATCTACCTAAACCGAAAAATCCTGTTTATGAAATGAATAAAAGCACCAAAGAAAACATAATCGAACGAGAAAGATTAAAGTTTAAAAGATCTTCGAGCCCAATAATAATTACCTAAAACATGAAATTGTTGCTTGCAATTCAAAACAGAAGGCATGATGATCCCTGCGCAACATCAATGTTATTATCTCAACATCCAAGCAAAACCAACCCCACAAACCATACATGGATAGAAAGGTGATTTTGTCCTAATGTGCAAAATCGAAAACCCGGTGAAATTTGGTCCCAAAGATGTGGCTTCCCCTATATAAAGTCAGAAAAGAGAAATAGCACCTGACATGGAGAGAGCAAGAAAAAAGGAAAGGAAGAGAGAAGGTCCAGTGAACCATCGAGTTTGACCAGAAATAAGAGCATATTCTCGCAGGAGGGTGGTGTGATTCCCGGCTCTCAGTAGCAAGAGTTTAGTTGTAAAAGGTGATGTGGGTAGTGTTCGAGTTCTGCTATCCCCAAAATGACATGGAATTACTCTTGCAAGAATTATTCACTGAAACTTTTAATGATAAAATCTATTTTTGATGTGTAAATGAGAAGATGGTGGAAAAGGACATCAAGCACAGGGGATCTGAATTTAGAGTTTATCTTCACTCTTGGACTACACCATTGTGGGTATTTACATATGAACAGAGCACGCCTGCTATTCTTAGAAATTGACTAGCAAATGACTAAGACCGATAAAGTATGGTAAAGTAGGATAACCAAGTACGGAGCATCCGAATCTGGCATCTTTCCTTTTTAGTAAAATTGCTGAGTGTATCTGAGCTTAGATCTCGATACCTGATTGTGAGCAAGGAAGCCCACAGATGATTTGACAGATAATCGTGACCCGTGTGCAAGGTATAGATTTTGTTTGGGTTAGTTCAGATAATTGGGCAATTATCCTTATTAGAAGTGATTTCTCCTTTAGTGAGTCGATTTTTTAGCATTTTGTGGATGAAAAGGAACTTGAAATTTCTTGCAAAATCTTTGAAAAATTTTCGAAAATGACAATCAATAGGATAACTGAATGATGACAAAGAAATATTTTAAATGGTTGATTGAAGTTATTAATTGGATAGTTTTAGTTTATGATTTGATTGATTTTCAGAAGGGGAGAGCTATGAAATTAAAAATTTTGATAGTGTGAGAGAGTATGAGCATGAAAATGAGAAATGCAACAAATCAAATGTATGTTAATTTTAAAGAAAAATTGTGTTAGTGCCGGAGTTGTTGTGACGTTAGTGTTGTTTTGATTTGATATTGTCTTTTGGTTTGGTATTGTTTTGTTTTGCACTTTTGCGAAGCAAAAGTCCTAGACGAGGGAGGCCGCGAAGCGGCCGACCGAAGTCTAGTATTCATTAATTTCGATTAGAAAAAAAACTAATGAGAATTATTTTCAGAGCCTTATTGTTGTACCTCTTGTACAAGCCTTGGCTAGCGGTATTGCGTTATGCGGAGAACTTCTGTATTTTGGATTCATCAATGAACTCTTCTTCGAACGCAGTTTTTATTGGGATTATCTAATACCGATTTACGAGACTATTGTGAGTTAAATAATTTCGTTAAATTATAAGTAATGCAATTCAAGCTTTGTCGTTACTGAAATCTGCAATCTAAACCCATTAAAACAATTCAGTTTTAATTTTGACTTTAAATAAAATTTAAAAATCAGAATTTTGATAAATTGATTAAAATCGAGAAATTTACGAATCTAATAACTCGGATAATTATCATTATTCATTAAATTATTATTATTTTTGCTAATTTCAGTTCTCGTATTCGCTGATTTATCCGGTGTGTCTGACACCGTTTTTATTCCTAGTCGTTCCTGCAATCAGAGAAGAAGTTCTGACCTGTGGAAGTCAGCGGCGTCCGGAATTCAAGCCTTCGAGCATCCGAATTTTCGAACGAACCCAACAGACAAATATAGTCCCAGCGGGACTCGCTTCTGTTGATTCGATTCAAATGACGAAAATTATATGATTTCACTTGCGACTTTTTGTCTTTTAAATCAAGTTATGTTAACCTGAATTTCTTTCTCGGGCATTCGGAAATCCTGCAACCTCACAACTTGATGAAATAAGGTGTAGGGTGGGAAGAGAGTAGGGAAACGTTCTCTCCTCAAGTAGCGAGGTTGCGAGATCTCCGAATTATCAATTTATCTTGAAACTCCGATATTGAGAAATAGTCGAAAGAAAAATACCTAACTTCAGAACATTTTCCCATATCTTGATGATTTTATGCATCAGTCTTCGTAATATATCCTACTCGAGAGCTGATAATTGTTACTAAGATAATTAAGTTCAAATTTTTGACTATTTTTCAAACTAATACAAATTATTATTTGGTGAATATTGCTCTTTACACGTGCAAAATGATAGTTGTGCATTTAAAAGTGTGGAGAAAATCTAATTGCATTTTTCGCGATATCTAGAAATCTCCAATCTATTCATTTGCGTTATTCATAATTTTTAATTCTGATTATTTTAGTTCGGCATAAAATATTGATGCGATATTAAACGTTCTGCTTGTTTACGCAATAAATTCGTTTTACCATGATCAAAGAATTGACATTTCTCAGAGCACCTGCCTTTGAAATGAAGAAGTTTTGCTTAGATCAAATATTCATGTTCGAATTTCTCTTTAATTACTTTTGCAATTTTAAAATATCAGAATGTCAGTAACTTGTACCAATAATTATTATCGTTCGAGTTATAATTATGCCTTTCTATATGCTCCATATTTACGGGATCGATATTTCCAAACAAGTAAAAAACGGTGTTTATGTGTATGTTCAAGTATTCATTTGCACTGTACCCATATGATTAGGAGAATAAATCACATTTGGCAACATTGTTCATTGAGAATTTAACACAAGTCACAAAAAGTCGTCTATTCGAAATATTTGATTTTGGACGGGAATTCGAAGATTTTCTTGTCGACTAGCTTCTTGATATCATCGTTCAACCCGATTTTTTCGGCATGTGCCTGAAATTAAAATCGAATTTAAACGCATGAAAATATATTTACCTTCAGTTTCAAGTAAACATCGTTGTAAGCTTCGTCAAGTACTGTATCGATATTTTTGAGTCCATCTTCACCAAGTTTCGCCATAAACTAAATGAAAGGCTATACGAAACGAAAGTTATCATAAAATCACTTTAAGTTTGAATAAATGAAAAACATAACACTAAATGCTAAAAAAATTATAAAAATAAAAGTGAATTAATCGTACCTGACTACTCTGCTCAGTCATCGGTTTTTCCAGAAAAGATACGAGTGATTTATAAATGTCGACCTGACCATCCATGAATTTTACTGTCTGAAATAATTTTAGGGAAAAAACAAGGAAGAAACACAGCTTGCCAACAACCTCGGGAGATAATTTCGGTTTAATTTCGTCGACATAATATTTCTTGATTTGATTAAACTTATTGACTGCACTGGCAATTAATGTCTGATAAAAAATAAACTTGTTAGAATTTCAAAAATATTTTGCCTTGTCTTCGGCCGAATACGGTTTTCCTTCGAATTTTTCCGCTAACTCAATCACTTTCGATGATGCTGTGTCTTTAGAAATCAATTCAGCTGATATCTTAAAATGTATCAGATATAAAATAAGGAGAAGAATAATGAAAATCAAACCTGATCTAATAATTTCTTCTTTTCCGAAGTAAGCCTTTTCAACTGCTTAGAGAACGCATCGTAAGTCAGGGTACTTTTCTGTATCACTGAAAATTTCATTTATTTTGAAATTCAAAAGAAAACAAAACTTGCATGGGTGGACTTCTGCAGAGACTAAAACCATTGAAATTGCTAGTAGACAGCAAATGGATAAAATAATTAAATTCATCATTTCCTCCTAAATAAAGGAAAAATTAACCGGCGAAAAATTCCATGAAAATCATAAATAAGAGTATTTTATGAAAAAGGAAAACGAAAACGTTCAGCATCATGGTTTATATTCGTTGTTTAACTTATATCGGAATGCCGCTTCTTTTTGAAACCCGATCAAAGCATTTTCTTGTAAATATGAGCTCTGTTAATTTACAATTGCGATCAGAGGTTTAGATGTTCAGTGATTTGTTTTGTTTATGATATTTTCTGTATGATTCTTTTGAAGTCTGCTAAATTGCTTGAAGCACGGCGCAGATTCTCTGCAAACTCAATAAACTGACCAGTTCAATCAGTGAAATAGTCGCATTATTGACCTTGATGATAGTTGTTGATTCCTTCTTTATTTATCATTATTATTTTATCGGCTACTAACTCCGTGCGTCTTATATTTTGTGGGCGGTTCGAATTTTTTACAACTTTGCGATGTAAACATTTCTCATAGCATTGATAGACAGGGTTAGTCTATGATATTTCTATCTAAACTATTATACTATTTCGTTTATTCTCACGAAATTCAACGCTACTAAGCCTCGAAGAGTTCAATTTGGCTTTCGTTTGAACTTTAATTCTTGCTAAATTTTAGATGTTCCTGGCAGCAGAAACATCGTTTGGCGTTGGGGTTCTACAACAGGTTCATTTCTCGTTGATAACCTCGATAGACTTCTAAAAATCGATAGTTTTCATTGAATTTAGTTCCCACTGAACGAATCATTCGTCTTTTCGCCTCTGTCAATCGCATTGGCACTCTCGCTGGTTCATATCGGTGCCAAAGGTGGAACAAAGACGGAGATCGGCAATGCTATTTGTAAAGGTCAGAAGATGACAGCTGTTGCAAGTTTTAAATTTATCACGCAGTGAAAAAGTTATCTATGAAAATAATGTGTAGCAGAATTAGTGGTATATCTTACATTTTTATAGCCGATTATCTTGATCGACGACCCTTTTGGCTGTCAACCTCGGACGAGCCAAGAACCGAATGCAAGATTCGCATCAGGGAACCCTTTTCCGACTTCCTGGTCACTCACTCCCACAAAACAATACGTTGATTTTGATGATCTTGTTTATTGCATTCGGTGAAGAGTGGTAATGAGACGAGATTGTGCTCCATGAGGAATGAGATGTCGAAGGAATGCTAATTTTGTGGAATGGGGGTTCTGCCCGTATAACGTAGTCGATGAAAGAAATTGTTGATTTATCAACGAGTCGCATGAAAACTAGCCTTCATAGCAGTGCGTGAATCAGTTTTAGAATAGATTTAATCATCCTTTTCAATTCAATCTAAAAATCCCATTTTAATATTGAAAGACGTCCAGGAGCCAATGACGACCAGCTAAAGCAACATTACTCGTTCTTCACTAGTGCCTTCGCAAATCCAGCCAAGGGAGTTGAGATCAATCTGGCGAACAAGGCGTTCATCAAGTATTTTCTTCAATTTATAGCGATAATAAGTGTCAGGAATAAATTTTCAGTAAGAAATATCCACTGAAAAAGAGCTACCTGACCGACATTGCGAATGCCTACAAGGCTTCAGCAGAAAATGTGGATTTCTCTGATCAGACAAAAGCCGCCGCAGTCATTAACGGATTCGTCAAGGAGCACACGAAAGGACGCATCAGTGAGATCATCGAAAAGTCGAAGATTTTGCGTAAGATACTTACTGATTGGCACTCACAAACTCATCTACTTTCGGTAGTTTTCATTATTAAACATGACATGGCAACAGCTTTTGACGGAGAACTTAACTAAGAGACACTTCGTCATTAGGGATGTGCGGAATGGCATTTTGAGATTTTCGGAATATGAAATGCGGAACGGAATATTCCGCACGTCCTTGTTCGGCATTCATTGAAATATCCTCCATCATCGTATAATAAAGCACCCCGTCATTTAGCAGAATGCCCTTCGTCCTCCGCCAAAATGAAACTGTCATTTAATATTCCTCTTGAAGTTAGAGTCAAATTTAAGGACTAGTTTGGATTTTATTAAGTGGATTCGACCTTTGAGATTTGTCTTGCAGCCGATTCGATGGCCTTCCTAATCAACGCTCTCTACCTGAACGTCAAATGGATCGATCCGTTCTTCCCACAAAACACTGTGCAAGTCGACTTCTTCGCGCGAAATGGACAAGACAGAAAGGCCCACATTTATGGTAAACGAATCCGAATAATGTCCATTTCAGATCTCCTTCCTGACGACTGCCACCGTGTTTCGTGATTATGGTTCTTCAGAAGAAGTTCAGGTTAGTAAATATCATCAGGCATCGTGAAAATTCATGACATGATAAATAGAAAAAAATCATGATGAGAAACACTTTTCCCTTAATTCGGGTCCATTTCATTACAACGCTAGATTTCGGACTGACATTTCTTTCTAAAACAATTTTCAATAGATATTTCTAGATATTGGCCCTAAACTACACGAATCCTGAGTATCGCTTCATCGTCATGCTTCCTAAGCAAGCAGTCAGCCTTCAGAAATTCATCCAAGGGCTTTCTGGAGAGAAGTTCCAAGGCCTGCTGAAAACTCTGAAAAGAACTAGTGTGCAGGTAGATTTTACAAACCCAGAAAACGTGTATCGAAAATTTTAGATAAAAATCCCGAAGATGAAGGTAGAAACGTCGAGTGAAATGAAGAAAATTCTGACTTCGATTGGGATTAAATCGGCGTTCGAAGACGGTGCGGATTTCAGTCCTATGTCTGACGTGCCGCTGAAAGTCAGCGAAGTCACTCACAAGGCCGTTATTGATGTGAGTTCTTTTTAAACGTGCTAATATTCTTTTTAAATGCAATTAATGATACTGTCAGTAAGAAGTGCTATTGTTGATGCCCGCTAAATCTGGGAGGTCGAAAATGAGGGGGAAAATGATTCTAGATCAGTCTCTCCTCTTCGCGTACTACTTCTCGCTTTTCTAACCACTAAAAGTAACTGTGCACTACTTTGCACCTTCTAGATTTCCGCGTCAACGATACTACATGGCATTAATGATCCATGCCACGAAATATCCTAGACTCAATTCTGGGAATTGATAATGAAAAATACTAATGCATGAAGCTCTTGTATATCGCAATCAAGACTGTCTGAACCAAACTGTAAACTTGTTGGAAGTTCAGTTCAGTTCAAGTTCGAGTTTTTCGAGCCTCAGACAACCCTGACCCCAATATCAGCAACATGACTTCGTTTATTACTGGCTACTTATCACAATTTAGGTGAACGAAGCTGGGACAACGGCATCTGCCGCGACGGTGGTTGAGATGTTGCCCGGCTCTGCTGGCGGTTTCTTGCCAGATCCGATCGAGTTCACTGCGGATCATCCGTTCCTCTACGCCATCACATTCAACAACCACCCGCTCTTCATGGGAGCGTTCGTTTGAATTTGAGCTGTTCACAACATAGTGTTTCTATGAGGCTTTATAATAGATCATAAAACGGTGAAATAAAAATTATTCTTTGTGTTAAATTGTACAAATTATCGGTGAAATCGTTTTCTCATAATTAGCACAACAAAATGCTATTTCTAATTTTTCATGGGCATGTAGAGATTGCTTCGTGCTCACAAAATGTGTTGGTTGACATCCTAAATCTTATGCGTAAATCATCATCTTTATTTTGAGTATCCTTACAAAGTACAATCCGATGCAACCCACTTGCCGGCGACATCCGTCAATACCTGCAATTCTAGATTTATCCAAATAAATACTTCGAAAATTTTATCCTACGCAATTGTTCGTTCCAGTGGGTCCAGCTGGCGCTAAAAGTAATCATTCTTTGGTATTCAAATGAGCAGTTTTACCTCCTCCTAACCAATTCGAGTAAGTGAGTGGTGTGCCGTCATCGTATGTGAACGTTGTGCTCTGAATTCAGAATGATGATTTTCTCGAGAAACAGTTTACCGTCGGCGAAACGCGCACCACGCCAAGGTATCCCATAAAACCGCTGCCGCCACTAAGGGCATCTGAATCAAAAATAATTATTCAGAACTAAATGGACGAATATGTATTTTGATTAGCTACGACGCTGCGAAGTAGGACCCTAACGAAAGCAGTTTGGAAATGGCGGATTGACGAATGGGTCAACGACGAATTCTAAGGCATTTCTTTCTGGGTTTGATGAATCGCGAAGAGGGCCGAACACTTCCTTCTTTCATATCATTTCACATCCTTATGTTGTTCCCGTCTTTTTTTTTATGAATTATGCATGTTTTAACGACAGTTTATTGAGCCCACAGCTATCAAACAGGTAATATGGATAGACAGCAATACAATAGTAAAATCCCAAGCTTATAAATGATTTACAAAATATTAAAAGTATATTAGACTAATATTAATTGTGAAATACGCATTTTACCACGATCTTCGCGAATCGATAAATCCAAAAAAGCGATGCAGCAATTCGCCATTTCGCAATCTGTCAAATGTCATGTTCAGACTACTCTAACGAAATAACGTGAGATACGCAACATTTTCTTATCTATTTATAACTGAATCTCCTTGTCAACGATGAGAAGGTATCCAAATCGTCAAAAATATGGTAAAATACTAACCAGTATGAATTTCATCCTGTTCCTGCTGACTATTTATGTAGGGAAGGTGAGAAGATGGATTAATGCTATTCTTGCAAAAGTCGCTCGTAACAGCGTAGGTATCATCATTTCCAAAATTGTACTAAATTCTGAATAAGCAGTCAAACTAACGAATTATTCCTTTACACTGTAACAATTGGTGGTATCAATCTGGTTGAACAAGTCCACAGTTCCAAAGTTGCAGGTGAATGCTGAAAGGAATGAGTCTAGGAAGTTAAAAAACACAAAGTCAAAAATGACCAAATAACTTACAGTAGCATGATGTGGTTGTCGTGGTCGAACCTGAACTTGTTGAGGTCGTGACAGTAGTCGTAGATGTTGAAGATGTTGCTCAATTTAAACTTATCAATCGCCTCGTAAATTTATCGATTATCAATGAATCCATTGGCTATGTGAAATATTGAAGGTGTAGATCTCAGCCGAATCAATTAGACAACAGGTTTAGGATGTCTTATCCCTGTGGCAGGTTCAGTTCAAATAGTGAAATTCTTTGAAATTAAAAACAACTTACGATCCATCATAGCGATAAAATTTTAAATGAATCAAAATTCGAGCCCCACAACATACATTCAAAATTAAAATTTAGAGAGTTGATATGAAATTTTTCATTCTAATTTCGATAAATTACAAGTTACTTGTAGTTGTAGTTGGCACAACGGGTAAATCCATGTCCGGAGTACGTATGCAAGGAAAAGCAGTTTGAAATATCGTGAAAATCGTGATAAATAGCAACATCGACCAGTATTTTCTGCGCTGTCTGGCAAATATCGCAGAGATCTTCCTCTTCTGCTTGCGTAATGCGGGTCTCTCACCTGCATCAGGAAGAATTGGAGAAATAGATGCAGACGTCCTTGTCAAATCGGGTTTTTGACTACCTGCCTAATCATCTGATTAGAGGGCGCAAGTGATATTCCTGATGTGAAGACAAAACCCAAGAACGACTTTTCGTCATTTTTGTTTCAAAAAACTCTAGAAAATTTACGAAGCTATTTTTTTCTGATTTTTCTTCTCCCACTATTAGACATGATCCTAGGGAGGATTTTTGCTTCCGGAGCATGCCACCGAAACACGAATTGGGTCGATCGAAACGTACAGCAAAGTTTTCAAATCGTTCGTTTGAATTTGAGCTGTTCACAACATAGTGTTTCTATGAGGCTTTATAATAGACCATAAAACAGTGAAATAAAAATTATTCTTTTGGCGATTTGGAAAGGGCGCAACGTCGCAGCGAGGCGAAATAGTATGCAGGGATAGGAGAGGGTAAAGAATGCTCTCTCGCTTTTATACACAATTTCGCCATGTTGCGACGTTGCGCCCTTTCCAGATTGCCTGTGAACTATAGCGAAATTTATTATGATATCGACTCGTATTCTGAAAAACAACAGAGTAGGAGTCGTTTTGCTTGTTATTATTGAAAATATTATGATTGAGAAAGCCTACTTATTTACAATTGCACGATCAGTAGAGCTTTATGTAGCATATCTAACGACAATTTGCATTCCATTATCAGTAATAATTGCAAATAGTGGGAGACGTAGACTTATTTATGAACTGTTTCCTCGAAAAATTCGTATGCATATTGAAATGTTGTTCTCAAATAGGCGTTCAGAAATTGTGCAAATTTCGATGATTAATCTCAAAACTGGAAATTTATTATTTTCTACAGATAAGCACATAAATTAAACTTTCACGTATTTAGTAGCATGCAACATTTATCTGAAATCTAACAATTTCTTTCGATAATGCTGTTTTTCTGAATATATGACATCGACAAAATAAATTTTGTGATTTGCAAATTTGATAACATAGCTCACAGCATAATAGCCAGCTTCGGATAATTACTTTCTCAAATTCAACCTGAAATTATCTCGATTCAAGTGAAAATTGTAGGGTTTGAACGAGTTTATCATGATGACGCTTGCAAACGAACGTCTGCACATCTTTGTGAGATTTTCGAAAATTACGAGCATCGTTATTTCATTCATATCTTGAAGCTAGTTGATTTAATCGTTCAAATTTTCTATCAAACTCGCAAGAATGGATTTTGACTTTGATAACGACACTGATGATATGTCACTAATGGATTATTATATGAGTATCGATATTGAAATACTCGCAGATTTCGCATATATCAAATATATCGCCAAGTCCTTGCAAATATTCTATGATATCACGATTATCCCTTGTTACATATTACACGGCCTATTCATATATTCGCTTGTCAAAGCATTCAAAACCGAAAGGACTGTAAGTGGATCTTTATGAGTTGATTTCGAATTTTATGAGTAGAATTAAATTTAACTCGAGCGTTAATGCTATCAATAGAAATGTCACATTTGCATGCTCAAATAATCGTAGAATGGTCAACATTAATTTAATTTATTACTTCCGTCAATATGCCATCGTTATATTTTATCAATATTGGCCAATTTAGCATCCATATATAACGATACTTTACGCACTTGAACTACTGTCGATTTATCATCTAATTTATACGACTTTATGCATATCAGAATCACCATTTTATGACTGGGCGAAACACGGAGGGTTGACGATTTTTGGTCAATTTAAATATGACAAACTTTAGAGTTCTAAATGAGACCTACATATTTGACCCCGAAATTCACCCCTTTTCAACAAGATTGGTGCAATATCTCTATTTTATCCTATGCTTACAGCGATTCATATTCATATCGGATTTTCGATGGGGCAACTCATTTTTAATTCGGTATCCAAAAATGAATATTTTAGTGATGTTTATTTTTAGAATTTTCAAGCAGAGCTCAACTTTTAACACAGAATCTGTAATTCTCGCAAATGCCCGGGCCAGAGATTTCAACATCGTTTTTCAGTTCAAATATAGTCAGAAACCGTAAAAAAAACCCCTATCAAAACGATTTTGAACTCTCTGGTCTGATCCCTTGTTTGAGGTCGTCGAATATTACAGACTCCACTTTAAATATACAAATAATCAGAAAGAATATAATGTAGTCATTTAGCCAGATAAAATAGTTCGAAAATATAGGCATAAGAGGAGACTTAGTCAAAATCTCACCATTATTATTAGGATGATAATGTAAACATGTATCAAAGTCAAAGCCAAGCTTCAAGAAATAGTACTTGTTTGATTTTTTAAGTTCTGACAATTTTACAATTGAGAAATAAAATGCATAATTTTCGATATCCACTACTCGCAATTGGGCCATTTATATATCTCTCTGTGCGAGCATACAATAAGTACCAGGAAACGTATAAACATGCATTCCCTTTTCATTATGATTTCGAACAGCCTAACGTTAACGATGATTATTTTACCGTAGATGATCATGTGATAACCTACATGAAGGAGGTAAAATCAGCATTATTGAAAGTTAATGCAGCAATGAATCTTAATTTTTATTTGTACATTTAAGAAGTGAGTCCAATAAAATGCTCATTCATTAATTTTTAAGACAGATAAGAGGAAATAGTGTTAAAATGAGATAGATTTGAGTTGCAACTTGCTTGCGCTCTTTTTCTTTGACTCTTGTCCATTCTTCGAATTGACTATACGATAACGCTATAGTAAATCGTCTAATTGATGATTAAAAAAAGCGCTGACAACATTCAAGTTGTGATGGTTGCCATAATAAACTTGTAAAAATTATATAAAGTTTACACAAAAATAATAAAACATTTAAGGTCGATGAAATATTTCGTGTATTAATGGTGGTAATATCGATATTGATTAACATACATTTATTTTTAACGATAAGAGATAAACAAGCAAACACGAATAAGAGAGCGAATATCAGCCAGCTTCTACAATTTATTTCGTTCATCTTATTTGAAGCAGTATACCAATTTTCATATCTTTAGACATAATCATGTTTTGAATTCCGTATAGAAACGAATTCCTTTTCATATTTTTAACAACAAAATTGATACTTCCCGATAAAGTCCTATACAACCTTTAAATATTAGGCAGATCTGCTAATGAGCAAATTTATCCCTAGTTTGGATGCAATAGATTCTAAACTTTTCTACGAAGCCAAACAGAAAGATATGGATGAGCACTACAAAAATCAAGATTGGAGAGATGAGGAATTCTTAAAGAAAGCTGAGGAAAGATTGCTAATCTTTCAAGAGATCTTTTATACCGAAAAGACTGCATTGTTTCGAATCGCATTCTCAACCGAACTCATTGTTACATATTTAACTGTTATTTGTATTCCAATTTCATTAATTTTTGCAAACCATGATAGGCGTATTCTTATTTATAGATTGATTCCTCTAAGATTTCGAAATTGCATCCAAGATTTTTTTCACCCTAAAGAACCACAACCGAGGATATTTTTCATAGTCAGTAAACGTAGTATAACTGTATAACTCTAAATGATAAAATTAACTCAAATAGTTCTTTTAATAAAATAATAATCAAATTTAGCTGTGCATATACATATTGTTTTAGTTTACAAGTATTCAATGATTTATTAAATTATTGCAAATAAACGGTTGTTTGAAATCTTGAAATTACTCATTTTATCGAGTTTTATTTATAATTTCATCGTAATGTAACAGCAAATGAAATTATTTCAGATTCAACAACAAAGTTCAGTATATAATAAGTAGCTTCGGATAATTACTTTCTCAAATTCAACCTGAAATTATCTCGATTCAAATGAAAATTGTAGGGTTTGAACGAGTTTATCATGATGACGCTTGAAAACGAACGTCTGCACATCTTTGTGAGATTTTCGAAAATTACGAGCATCGTTATTTCATTCATATCTTGAAGCTAGTTGATTTAATCGTTCAAATTTTCTATCAAACTCGCAAGAATGGATTTTGACTTTGATAACGACACTGATGATATGTCACTAATGGATTATTATATGAGTATCGATATTGAAATACTCGCAGATTTCGCATATATCAAATATATCGCCAAGTCCTTGCAAATATTCTATGATATCACGATTATCCCTTGTTACATATTACACGGCCTATTCATATATTCGCTTGTCAAAGCATTCAAAACCGAAAGGACTGTAAGTGGATCTTTATGAGTTGATTTCGAATTTTATGAGTAGAATTAAATTTAACTCGAGCGTTAATGCTATCAATAGAAATGTCACATTTGCATGCTCAAATAATCGTAGAATGGTCAACATTAATTTAATTTATTACTTCCGTCAATATGCCATCGTTATATTTTATCAATATTGGCCAATTTAGCATCCATATATAACGATACTTTACGCACTTGAACTACTGTCGATTTATCATCTAATTTATACGACTTTATGCATATCAGAATCACCATTTTATGACTGGGCGAAACACGGAGGGTTGACGATTTTTGGTCAATTTAAATATGACAAACTTTAGAGTTCTAAATGAGACCTACATATTTGACCCCGAAATTCACCCCTTTTCAACAAGATTGGTGCAATATCTCTATTTTATCCTATGCTTACAGCGATTCATATTCATATCGGATTTTCGATGGGGCAACTCATTTTTAATTCGGTATCCAAAAATGAATATTTTAGTGATGTTTATTTTTAGAATTTTCAAGCAGAGCTCAACTTTTAACACAGAATCTGTAATTCTCGCAAATGCCCGGGCCAGAGATTTCAACATCGTTTTTCAGTTCAAATATAGTCAGAAACCGTAAAAAAAACCCCTATCAAAACGATTTTGAACTCTCTGGTCTGATCCCTTGTTTGAGGTCGTCGAATATTACAGACTCCACTTTAAATATACAAATAATCAGAAAGAATATAATGTAGTCATTTAGCCAGATAAAATAGTTCGAAAATATAGGCATAAGAGGAGACTTAGTCAAAATCTCACCATTATTATTAGGATGATAATGTAAACATGTATCAAAGTCAAAGCCAAGCTTCAAGAAATAGTACTTGTTTGATTTTTTAAGTTCTGACAATTTTACAATTGAGAAATAAAATGCATAATTTTCGATATCCACTACTCGCAATTGGGCCATTTATATATCTCTCTGTGCGAGCATACAATAAGTACCAGGAAACGTATAAACATGCATTCCCTTTTCATTATGATTTCGAACAGCCTAACGTTAACGATGATTATTTTACCGTAGATGATCATGTGATAACCTACATGAAGGAGGTAAAATCAGCATTATTGAAAGTTAATGCAGCAATGAATCTTAATTTTTATTTGTACATTTAAGAAGTGAGTCCAATAAAATGCTCATTCATTAATTTTTAAGACAGATAAGAGGAAATAGTGTTAAAATGAGATAGATTTGAGTTGCAACTTGCTTGCGCTCTTTTTCTTTGACTCTTGTCCATTCTTCGAATTGACTATACGATAACGCTATAGTAAATCGTCTAATTGATGATTAAAAAAAGCGCTGACAACATTCAAGTTGTGATGGTTGCCATAATAAACTTGTAAAAATTATATAAAGTTTACACAAAAATAATAAAACATTTAAGGTCGATGAAATATTTCGTGTATTAATGGTGGTAATATCGATATTGATTAACATACATTTATTTTTAACGATAAGAGATAAACAAGCAAACACGAATAAGAGAGCGAATATCAGCCAGCTTCTACAATTTATTTCGTTCATCTTATTTGAAGCAGTATACCAATTTTCATATCTTTAGACATAATCATGTTTTGAATTCCGTATAGAAACGAATTCCTTTTCATATTTTTAACAACAAAATTGATACTTCCCGATAAAGTCCTATACAACCTTTAAATATTAGGCAGATCTGCTAATGAGCAAATTTATCCCTAGTTTGGATGCAATAGATTCTAAACTTTTCTACGAAGCCAAACAGAAAGATATGGATGAGCACTACAAAAATCAAGATTGGAGAGATGAGGAATTCTTAAAGAAAGCTGAGGAAAGATTGCTAATCTTTCAAGAGATCTTTTATACCGAAAAGACTGCATTGTTTCGAATCGCATTCTCAACCGAACTCATTGTTACATATTTAACTGTTATTTGTATTCCAATTTCATTAATTTTTGCAAACCATGATAGGCGTATTCTTATTTATAGATTGATTCCTCTAAGATTTCGAAATTGCATCCAAGATTTTTTTCACCCTAAAGAACCACAACCGAGGATATTTTTCATAGTCAGTAAACGTAGTATAACTGTATAACTCTAAATGATAAAATTAACTCAAATAGTTCTTTTAATAAAATAATAATCAAATTTAGCTGTGCATATACATATTGTTTTAGTTTACAAGTATTCAATGATTTATTAAATTATTGCAAATAAACGGTTGTTTGAAATCTTGAAATTACTCATTTTATCGAGTTTTATTTATAATTTCATCGTAATGTAACAGCAAATGAAATTATTTCAGATTCAACAACAAAGTTCAGTATATAATAAGTAGCTTCGGATAATTACTTTCTCAAATTCAACCTGAAATTATCTCGATTCAAATGAAAATTGTAGGGTTTGAACGAGTTTATCATGATGACGCTTGAAAACGAACGTCTGCACATCTTTGTGAGATTTTCGAAAATTACGAGCATCGTTATTTCATTCATATCTTGAAGCTAGTTGATTTAATCGTTCAAATTTTCTATCAAACTCGCAAGAATGGATTTTGACTTTGATAACGACACTGATGATATGTCACTAATGGATTATTATATGAGTATCGATATTGAAATACTCGCAGATTTCGCATATATCAAATATATCGCCAAGTCCTTGCAAATATTCTATGATATCACGATTATCCCTTGTTACATATTACACGGCCTATTCATATATTCGCTTGTCAAAGCATTCAAAACCGAAAGGACTGTAAGTGGATCTTTATGAGTTGATTTCGAATTTTATGAGTAGAATTAAATTTAACTCGAGCGTTAATGCTATCAATAGAAATGTCACATTTGCATGCTCAAATAATCGTAGAATGGTCAACATTAATTTAATTTATTACTTCCGTCAATATGCCATCGTTATATTTTATCAATATTGGCCAATTTAGCATCCATATATAACGATACTTTACGCACTTGAACTACTGTCGATTTATCATCTAATTTATACGACTTTATGCATATCAGAATCACCATTTTATGACTGGGCGAAACACGGAGGGTTGACGATTTTTGGTCAATTTAAATATGACAAACTTTAGAGTTCTAAATGAGACCTACATATTTGACCCCGAAATTCACCCCTTTTCAACAAGATTGGTGCAATATTTAGATTTTCTGCTATGTCTACAAAGGTTCATAATTATAACTGGCTCACGATTCAGTAATGCTTTTCCGATTCGGTATGCTATGAAGAAAAACATTTTATGTAGCATGTGTTACACATAACGATGTCGTCTAATGAACCATAAAATGTAAAAATTCGATGTAATCGATATGTTGAAATAAAACAAAATTAAAATTGTAAGAAATGAATTTATATCTATTTTAGATCTAGTAATTTAAACCTGAATTTAATGCATAATTTTAGGTATCCATTAGTTTTAATTGCTCCATTAATATATATCTCTGTGAAATCATACAAGAAGTATGAGAAAATATTTAAAGTCGCAGTTCCGTTTCATGCTGATTTCGAGCCAATTAGTTTTTATGAAGCTACTGATGATATTCAAAGTCATATTTGGGATTATAAAATGAGAACCTACACGGAGGAGGTACACTCGATTCATTTAGAAAGCCAGCTGGGAGGGGCGGAGTTTTTCTTTTCCCAACATACAAAAGCATGGCACACTTTCTTCTCGCGCTTAGGTATGAAGCGAGAAATACGTTGGGATTTCAGGCAGAAGTGAAGGGGAATTTCGTTTAAAAATAAGTGTGAGACATATATTGAAATTGCAGGTACGTGTAGATTTATCCCACGTTGATTTACTAGAGAAAGATTAATTGGCAAAAGTGGGATAAATTTACACGCAGAAAAATTAAATAAGATAAAACTACACGTTAGTAGGATAAAATTTCCCGCAACCTGAAATTGCATAAAATATATGATAAATTTCTATTAGCTAATATAAAATACCATAAATTTAATGATCTATGAATAATCGAACATAATGCTTCATTATGTGTTAGTTAGCCCAAAAACTGAAAAGTAGCACTTGGCAAATTATACCATTTTCGAACTATATAAAATGATAAATTAACAAAGCAATTAAATAGTTGATTAACTGTATTAAAATATAAGTACTATTATTACACTTGTATAAAATAATGTTCGAATATAATTAGCAATGGTAAAATGTTTAGGGTGATGGTATACTTCGTAGTCTTATGGTAATAATAACTGTACTAATTTATATTTACTTATATTTGATCATTAGAGATATACGAGCTAAAACTAATAAGAAAACAAATATTAATATGCTTCTACAGTTTGTGCCATTCATTATATTTGAAGTAGTAAGTAAATATCTAATGCGCTATCTTAAATTATTTACTGTGGTGTTAAGTAGAAGATTTGTCCGAGAGAAATAATTGAGTCTAATGGAATATTTACAATAAGTTTAATCTATTTTTAACATTTATCGATTATGAACCATTGTGAGATCATGAACATGCAAAAATGCGAAAAATATTTTTAAATGAAAGAATATCAACCTTGTCGACAGCTCATACCTTTCTACGCGCAAAGTGCATTGACTTTTAATATTCAGTCGTAAGTTTTACTGCATAGTGTAAGTGTCTAAGATTTTTCTGTCTTGCTAAACGGAGCTATCTTGGATACAAACAATTCCATGACAAAATTTATCGATTCAATCGACTGCCTTCCAAAATTGTGTAATGTCGAATGTACACTTTTAAGGGATGAGAAATCTTCTCTTTAACACCACCATATTCCTCACGATACATTCATTTGATACTTTTCCTTAATATATGCTTAGATTAAAATAATTCAGGCTGATTTTTCAATGGAGTTATTTTTCTCGAGTTTATTTCGAACAAACAATGAGTTATTCAGCAAAATGCTTTTTGAGGATAACCCAGATGATTATAAATATCAAGATATGAACGATTATGAAGTGCAAAAAAAGGCTGCAGAGAAATTAACAGAATTTTCGAACGCATTTCAAAAAGAAAAGACTGCTTTGTTTCGAATTTCATATTCAACTGAACTCCTTATTACATATTTAACGACAATTTGCATTCCGATTTCATTTATTATTGGAAATAGTGGAAGACGTCGTCTCATTTATAACTTGATTCCCTCGAAATTCCGTAATTACATGAAAGATTTCTTCTATCCGGAACAACTTAATTCGCGAATATTTATCATTATCAACAATCACGATAGTACAAATATTTAGTCATTGATTTTTGACAATTTCAATTTGATGCTTTGTCTATATATTTTATGGAATAAATAATCCTATTAAAGAAAGAAATCCCAAATAATTTCCTGTCATTATGTTATTTCTATTTAATAATAATGCCTTATTTTAATTGCTTGTGTTAATTTATTATTATGCTAATCAGCACAATTAGGAATAAATCATTTATTCATATAATTAACGATTTAATTAGTTAGGGGAATCATCGCTAATTATGCACTCACCCAGAAGACATCGACATTTTCTGGAAAAGCGAGTAGACGAGCCAAAGACACGACTGTTAATTAGGTTTTTGAAATTTTAAATTCCTAAAAAATGTATTTACGCGTTGTTAGGATATTTTCGGAATTGCTTTGAGTTTTCATCTTCGTTCGAAAATTTTCTACTTGTTGCAGAAATGTTGGATTTCGAGTACATTTCGACGAGTGAAAGGGGCTCAGGAGTGGCGGAATCTGAATGGAACGAAACGTTGCAGGGGTGCGAGTGCGAGGGGCCTTGCACGAGCTCGACAAATTGCTCCTGTCTACTTGAATCAAAGGTAATTTTTTGTTCAATTTTTCTTCTGAAACGAACCTTTCAGAAATTCGTATTATTGATTTTTAGAATATTAAGACTTTTCAGGAGAACTACGCTGAAGATGGCATTCTCTTTCCTAGAGCTGAGAATTCCGCCCCTCTATTGGAATGTCACGATGAATGCCAATGCGTTGAGAAGGGAAACTGCACAAATCGAGTCCTTCAAAATGGAATTCAAGTTAGGTTAAAGGTAAAAATTGCATGTTTAAATTATTTTATCTATTTGTTTGTATTTTTATTTCCAGGTAGTCAATATGCAGAATAAGGGCTGTGGCGTGATCGCCCTCGAGCCAATTCAAAAAGGTCAATTTGTCTGTGAATATGCTGGAGAAATTGTCGGTCAGTTCAAGTTTCAAGTTCTTCAAAGAGTCGAACTTTAGGTCCTGAAGAGGTTTTGCGTCGTGCTGAACTGCATAAAAATGACGAACACAATTATATCTTCACGATCAAGGAGAGATCGCAAGGTGAATTTTATGAAATCCTACAAAATAATGAAGAAATGCTTCTTTTTCGAGGTATTTGAACAAAGAATTTCAGATAATTCTATAACGACGTACGTCGATCCTCGTTACAAGGGCAACATCGCTCGGTTCGTTAACCACAGTTGCGATCCAAATCTGCAAGTAGTCAGCGTTCGGATTGGCAGAACGATTCCTGTCGTCGGGTTGTTCGCAAAACGGTGAATTTATTTTTTAGACTTTTCTTCGGATAGTTTTTCTTTCTTTCACAAAAAATTAAAAAAAAAATCGTTTTTAGCGATATTTCCTCAAACGAAGAACTCAGTTACGACTACGGCGAATCTCTCGATGCTGGAAATCAGCAGAAACCGTAAGATTTTTTTTACCTTTGAAAAAAAAACCGTTAAATTCAGATGTCATTGCGGGTCTGAAAATTGTCGAGGATTTTTGCCAGTTTCAGTAACTGCCATAGACTAATTTATCTCTAGATAATGCTCAAAATAAATTATTTCGCTCCCAATATTCTGAAATATGAAGTTGTATCGGTTTTTACCGGAAAAATATCTGACATTCTTTAATTTCATGTTTTCTTTTCTAATTTTATAAAATTTGCAGAAAATGGGCCGCCACAGCAAAATTCCGAAGAAGAATCGAAAGAAGCTCAAATCGGTCGATCCCTACAATTTGAAAGCCAAACTGCTCAAGGAGAAAAACGCCAAGTAAGCGGATTCAATCTTAGAAATATTTGTTTAGAAAATATCAGTTTGACATGTTTCATGGTTTCTAAAAGTATGGTATTTCAATTTTTAAAGAATACCTCAGGATGCATTTCGAAGATTATATTATATTTTATTCATTTTGAAACTTTACCAATTCGTAAGACTAAATTAACTCTTGATTCATAGATTCGAATATCATTTTTAGTGAAGAAAACATTAAAAATAAATTTTCTATATTTCAATCTTTCCAAAATCGTATTAAACATCGAGATTCAATAAAAAAGTACCCTAATTTTAAATTTCAGCAAGACGAAGAATTTCGCCCCTGTGGACGATCAGCCGATGTCGCGCGCGCTGAAAATGCTGCAGAAGGCGAAAGACGAGGTCGTGGTCGACAGGAAGGAATTGAGGAAGAGGAAAAAACACAAGAACAGGGTTCTTGGTGGGATTTTTTTTATTTTTAAAATTTTTATTCAAGAATTTTAATGCACATTTTTGGAAAAGAGAACCTTTGCGAATTTGTTGTATTTGAATTATTATATTTCATTTATAAATTCGGAAAATACTTCCAAAAACCTTATTTTCAGAAGAAGCGGGCAAAATGGGTATCAAGAAGAATCCCTACGAAACCATCGACCAGTTCGTGAAGCGCGTCGAGCAAATGGCCCATTTCGATATCGAGAGGCACAAGTTCATGGTCATTTTTCCAAATTATGTTCCTTTCTCGATTTCAGTCTGGACTTAAAAAATTACTTATGGAGAGATATTTTTCATTAATTTTTCTGATTTATTTTTAAAAAAATTACATGATATTTTAAAATATTTATGAGGCTTCATGAAGAAAAAATATTCTTTTTATTTTTAAAAATTTTCAGGCAGAGCTCGGATTCGCAGGCCGAAGTGAGGACGAGATCAACAAGGACTACAAGGAGATTGATGACAAGGCTGAAAGAGCGAAGGAGCAGAAGAAGAGAGAGATCAAGAATAAAATCGAGGCTGCTAAGAAGAGAAGGCTGGAGGAACAGAAGAGGAGGATGGTGAGATTTCAAAAGTTTTATGATTAGATTCCGTAAAAGCTTGATTCGAAGGAAAATTGAATTGATGAATGGTTTGAAGCCTGACCCGTGTGAAGTCTTGAAGCTTATTTATTTTTTCAAAAAAGTCGAATTACTTAGTAAATCTTTCAGTGTAATAACTAAAATACGTTTCAAAATGTTTAAAAATGCTAGATTTAATTCTGCTGATTAGTTGTGCTGCCAATTTTAAAGTGAATATCTTTTAGGAAAAAGCCGCCAAACGAAAGGAGCAATTTGGGCAGGTTCAGGTATTTTTCAACTACCTTTCTCTCAAAAATAATGATTCCAGCAAGAAGAAGAAGAAGATCAACTTGAGAATGAAGATGAAGATGAAATGAAAATTAAAAAGAGGGAAAGAAAAGATGAAGATTCCGAGCAGAGTGAGGATTCTGAGGTCGAAGGTAACTCGGAGCAAGAAGATAATGAAACCGAACAACAGGAGATGAAACAGGTAAAATCAAAATTTTTAAAAGAAATAATTTGATTTCTTTTTCAGAAAAAGAAGCTTCAAAATCGAATTTCGGGAAAAATCCGTCGAAAGGAAATCGAGAAGAAGAAAAAGGAGTGGAAGAGGGACGTGGACAGAGCTGATGCGGTGCTTAATTCCAGGGGTAAATTTTAAATGTATTTTCTCTAGTTTTCCTTGCTTTCTCAATCTTGTTTTACAATTGTCGAGATTTTAGAAATCATTCGTTTCGGAGAACGCTATGACGCCCCGCCCACTTTCAGCGGTGCGCTCAAAGACAAGTTTGATCCGTTGCTTGCTAAGGTATTTTAAAAATTTGGTTAATTTTGAAAATTGAAGACTTTAGGCCGGCTCTAAAAATCTCCTTCTTCACTCAATTTTGAAGAAACAGTCCGATGAGAAGACCGTCTACCAAGATCGAGAAAAGAAGAAATGTGGGATTTTTCAATATTATTTTATATTCCCTAAATTAAGAGTTCTTTTTTCAAACATGGTTTTAAATTAGACACAAATCCAAAATAAAAGATGTCTTTCTTTATTTTTTATTTTTAGTGAACGATATCGAAGCGGAGCGTCAACGCGTCATTGAGGCCTATCGAAAATTGAAAAAGAAGGTCTAATTTTTTTACTATCTTCATTAAACTTGTTGATTTGTTAAAGTTCTAAAAATTTCAATAAATTTATTTCTTCGAGTAAAACTACCATATTCCCTAAAATCTCAACAAAGAAAACTTCAATTTTAGAGAACACGGCATAACAAAAATAAAATTATTCCTTAAAAAGTTCATAATGTTCTACTACCAGCCATTTAGAAATTTCACCACTTTGGAAGCAGAAAATAGATCTGATCTGTAACAAGATAAGATAAGTTATTCTAATTACGTGGTAGAATTCAAGAAATTCACGAATAGTGAGGCGATTTTCGCTTTATCGTTGATCGGGTTTGTCTTGGAAAAGGAGATAAATTGTCTTCGAAGTCTCGTTAGTTCGGCAACAGATCGAATCTTACCGATTTTCAACTAGAATTTTTCAAGTTAATATTTTCTGATATCTGTTAAAAAGTTCATCTGCCCATTTAAAAAAAGATAAAATGGGTGAACGAACCTCCTACCAACTTTTCTTCGTTTTAAAATTTGAAAAATTACCTCATTAGAACCCGCCTCGGCCTGAGGAATGACGATATTTTGCCCCACCGCAGCGCTGCGTTGAGCTTCGGAGATAGTGGAAACCACGTCCTGAAAATACAAATTTCAGAATAATAATTTAGAAAGAAAAATAATTTGAATTTTTACCTGAGTGACCCGATCCAAATCATGCAGAAAATTGGTCGGCGCCAGAGGCTGCGACTGGGTGCTCAGATTTTCACTCAACTCTTTACCCTGCAAATAGATATTTCAAAAACAGGAAAAATAAAGGCATTTTCTAGCATTGAAAACACAAGAAAAGATCACCTCACAGAGCCATTGATAGATTTCATCTAGGGGGATTTCTGCGTACTTCGGACTCGGATATTCCAGATCCACGCTCATGTCGTCGTTATTCGAAATGTCCGGCATGGAACTGAAAAATCAATTTTTTAAAATGGAAAGTCGAAAAAGAAATTACCGTTCGGCAGACCCAATTTTGATCTCGAAAAGCTGCGAGTCCCATCGATTCCTCGGGTCGGGTTTCTCGTATCGCATCAGGAGATCGGCGATTTTCCCGGCTGGATATCTGAAGTCCAATAAATTCTTGAATTGGTTTTTTTAGAAAAAAAATAAAATAAGACCGCTGATGTTCTTCTTTTTGCGTATTCAGCCATTCACAGACAGCTTCAGAAGGAGTGATTTGGAGCACAGCATAGGTCGTTTTGCAGCCCTTTGCGACGCAGAATAACTCGTAACGATAACCTCAAATAATGGAATTACAGTAATCTAGGAAAAATTTCATTTATTCTAAGTTTGGTTATATATTTCTGAAAACATTTATTTTCTGGTTAGAAGAGTGTTTAGTACGTGCATAGCTTTGGTAAAATTACCTCAAAACAAACTGAAGTTAATAAAAAATTGCAAATTCTTCTGAAAGTCCCAACCTTTGATATAATTGAGCGAATCACATATGACGACGGTGTCTTTGTTCAGATACTTCTGCACTGCGGAACGGACAAATGAACGAAGATCTTTTTCCTAAAAATAGAGAAAAACATCATTTCTTTCTAATTTTTCTAAAAAAACCTAATAAATATATAGTAAACTTTCAAAATAAGAAAAATTCTACCTTTCTGGCATCATTGTAGTCACTTCTTGAGAAGGTTGTGCATTCGTCATCCGTCACAACGACAACCTTCTTCTGCTTCGACGTCAAATGCTCCAGAATCTTCGCGACGATCGTCGACTTCCCACTTGACGGGTAACCACTCACAACGAGAAGTGGCATTTCTAAAATTAGAATAAGGACTACTTTAGCTTTTCTTACTGTAAATAAAAATCTAAATAATTACGACTTGACATGAATTTTTCTAAAGGAATATGCTAACTTTCTTGCTCTAAATAAAATCACAAACATTCACGATACATTTCAAATCATTCAGATATTCAGCAAGTTTCGAAGCAACTTTAATTTAACTCTGCTGCATGATAGAAAATCTTCAAATCAAACATTTATTTTTAATTTTTAAATCGAAAAATTACCTTGTACACAACGAAAATATCATCTAGGGACCTATACACGGCGTTCTTTCTCTGACAAATCAGAGAAAAAGAGACAGTACCTGAAAATAAGAGAATACAGAAGGCACTCTCTTATTTTCCATACTACTCTTTTTCTAATTGTTAGAATAAAAACTCCACGTTTAGTAAACGGTACACATAAAAACGCTCTCTACTAAACATCTACAGTATATCTTTCCAAATTCCATTAAAATACTCCTTTCAAGCTACTTATTCTAATTTAGCAACCCATAATAGCTTGAAATGGATTTTTATGGACTAGAAAAGGTTTTGATAGAAATTAGGGCAAAAGGGGACGATTTTGGAGAAATGAAAGAAGAATACACGATTTGTGGTCGATCGAAAATTGCAAATCATCCCCAAAATGGAGGTTGGGACCGCATATGTTCATCTACAAATTGAGCATGGAGAGGGTGAGGGGCTGAAATTGAATTTTTCTCAAAAATATGAAATTTTATCAAGTTATCGATAATTTGGCAACTCTTCAAATAGATGAGTGTATACTTCAGAAATTTCATAAATGATAATAATGAATATTTCGTTAATTTGAGTGTAGTTCGGTATTAATATTGAAAAAATACCCCGATGAAACTTTGCACCTTTCTTTAAAATTGTCCAAATATTTCCATTTATAAAATTTAAAAAAAAATGATGAAAAATCTCCACCTGCCACAATTCACTGCTTGTTGACTTCGCTTGAAGATCGATGCTTGAATGGCTCGCCGATCTGAAAAATAGATATATTACAAATTTTGCAGAGTTCAAAGCAACCGGAAATTTACAAAGCAGATTTCTTAAAACTGTCCAATTTTTGCAATTTTTGAACCGACACCTGCACACCGGCCTTTGTAGTCCACACCCACTTTTTGAGGAGAGTAGGGGAGACAGGTAGGGTAAAAAAGCGGGTATAAATGGGGAATACAAAAAACCACACCTGTCCCACCCCGTGACTGTTTTTTAGTCTGGTAGAAAATGAAATTTTCGGGGAAAAACTGATAGAAAAGAAGAAATTCTTGAAAGTACAGGAATTTTGAGAAAACAACTCCCACCTGATGACTGAATTTAGCCCTCCACGCATTGTTGGCATCCCACTCCTCGAGTGCGGGCCTGTAGAGGAACACGGACTTCGAATCCATGTTCATCGCGTAGTCCGTCATACGGAAGATCTTCCTGCATACAAAACAATTTTCCACGAATAACGTTTTCTCTTCAATTGATTTCAACAGAGCGTTTAAAGTGAATTGAATCGGGCTGTAGCTTTCAGGAAGCAAATTTCTTACTTTGACAAAACGCACAGTATCTATGTATCAAATCAAATTGAATATGCTTCAAGAATTCGTCAAAAAGTAAAGTGAGATATTTTTGCAATAAAGATGACGGTACGATATGAACTTTTAATGAATCAAACATATGAAAAAGTAACAAAATAAGCCCACTTCATTCTCTGATCGCCCTCGATCTCGTTCCAGTACTCGATGCGCATCTCGTAGTTCTGGACGGGGTTGTAGCCGAAGTACTTAGCCCACCACTGCCTCAGCGGCGTGCTCTGGTACTGCCAGTTGTGTGGAGGAGAGCCCTGCAAAATTCGAATTAGGAAACATGAAAACAGCAAGCATCATCAAAGCTAAGAACATCTTTCGGAAAGTTTTTTTTTCAGGAAAAGTAGTGTTAGCAAAGAAGACGCGTAGTTCAAACATTTCGAAAAAGTAAAGAAAAGCTTCTTGAAAAGACATTTTTCCAGAAGAAAATTAAAGTTTCAAAAGAGTCCGAGAAAAAATAAAGGAGCTTTACATCTCCTGGATCATCGGTGAGTTGACAGGGTCCGTAGACGATGTGCGCCCAGATGAGCAGGGCGATAGGCGGGAAAATGCCCAAACAGAAGAAGTAGAAGTGGAACATGTCCTGGAAAGGAATAGTTTTTTTTGTTTTTTTAATTGAAGTTATTTTCATTAAATTCATAGATATCGAACGCTTTAGATACTTCAGTCTCCAGTCCATTCGAAATTCATCGAATGTCTGGAAAAATAAAAAACAAAAGCTTTTAAAATGATATTCTAGGTCTATAAAATCTGATTTTTAAAATTATTTTCTAAAAAAAAAAAGGACTTACCCTGCCCCGTCCGATTTTGTACTGTCCATGACCCTTGCGAAGAAACGTCGGCCCGTGCCCGCCATGACGGACCTGAATGGGCAGTTGAGCCCGGGTCTGCTTCACGGCTAGGTTAAAGCCAAGTCGGGCAGCCTTGCTCAGAACGGCCATCTGGAGAAATTAAAATGACATTGAAAAACTAAAAGCAAACATCGAAAATGGCGAAGATAGTGACGGAAAAATGAGCGTTTTTTTTAATTTGGTTCCTTTCTAATGATATTTTTCTCGCTTCGGAAATTGGTAAAATTAAAAGTCATTAAAAACTAGAAGAAAATTAGCAAAAATTTGAGAAAATAGGATAGGGGAGAGGACTCAAAAATTTACCGAATGAAAAACGAACGATAACAAACGAGTGAAAATCGATTTTCTTGATTTCTTTCTTTTCTCACACTATTTCTCCACGCACTGAAAATACCAAAATTCTAAATTGTTAAGGAATCCGCAAAAAAAATCGAACAGAAAATCACGAAAATCAACGCCCGCTTGACTAAAATGCACTTTACAATTGAGCACAAGCTGAAAAACGCAAGTGGGAGGCAGGGAAGAGAAAGCGATAGGGGTGGGGCTTATTTTCAATCCACTCATTGAAAAATTCATTTGCTTGTAAAAATGCCTTTATTTTCACATACTGAAATGCTATTTGATAGGATTTCTGAGATCAGTTCGTTTTTATTTTCAAAAAATAATTTATGACGAAGCCAAGGCCCATAAAACGGCGGTCCGGTCTGCACTCGTTGAGAGGAATGAAAAATCGATGGGGTGCCATCTAAAATTTATACTTTTAGAAAGAGATGATTTTTTGGAAAAAGAAATCTTTTCTTTCGAACAGGAAGATATCATTTTTAAAGAATAATTTTTAGAAAGGTTTTCAAGAAAAGGGAATAGAAAGTCCAAGTGTTTACCTGCATTGAATAATTTTGTCGGTATGTTCAGCCACGGGGAGATACATCAAAGGCGCCATTAAATCGCCTCTCATGTCAGTTATGACAATTCTATATTTTTATTTGTAAATAATAAATAAATTTTCAAAAATTAGAATATCTCACCTCTTATCATAACTCGCTGATAATAAATAATAGGCTGCATTGCTTAATCTTACAGTTCTAACTTCGTCACCATGAGGTCTGAATTTTTTAACGATTTTGTCTCATAAATAGCATTCTTCTTCGTTTTGATCATTCTCTTTAGATCGCTATTCTTATGAACTTTAGAAAAACCGATTTTACCTGAACGTCTGCAAAATCCGTCCACCATTGATGTCGTACAGCACTACTGATGCATCTTCGTGACCAGAAACTAGTACCTGCCCTGAGGGATCAACGCAAACTGAGGTTACTGGAGCGGCTAAATTTGCTGGATGTGTTTTTTCAAAACGAAATCTAGAAAGCAACAAATCTATCACATACAATAGTCAAAAGTTTTGATAAATGTGGCTAAAATTTTAGAGTTCAAGAAGAAAAGGAGATATTCTTTGAACTCCCTACTTTGCGACTTATTCGTGGCAGGTGTAATTATGTTGACCGGCTCATTAGTGCGAATGTCCCAGAATCGAATGGTCTTGTCTTGGGAACAAGAGACAAAATTCGTCCGGCCATCCCAGGTATACAGACCGAGTATCGGTGCTGAAATATGTTTCAGTGAATTCCTAAATAATAACATCTCTCCAAAATGTGATAGTTGTAGGCTACTGTAAGTAAAAATAATTTATATCCCCCTATATATGGAAGAAAAAAATATATAGAAAACTCACCACTATGTCCCCTCAAAGTCGTCAATAGCTGCCCGCTGTTGCAGTCTGTCAGATTTATGTGGCAATTCCCAGCTCCACCGCTCACCAAATAGCAGGTTCTGAAATTTATAAATCCTAAAAAATCCAAAATTTCAACTTACCTATTAATAGTGTCATCCAGAAAGACGATGTCTCGGATTGTGCCGTCGTGAAAACCGAACTCCATTTCGGCTCCTAAAATATCTTTATAAAATTTCCTTTAAGGGAAGAAAAATCCTTCTAGCGAGTAGAATAATTTGACAAAATCCACTCAAATATGCTTAAAAATCGCGTGACAAGAAACGTACTACACAACTAAATATTACTTTGGAAAATATTCGTAATTTACCAATTTTACAAGTATCTGCATTGAAAGCCATCAGCCTTAGGGTCTTATCATTTGATCCAGTCGCTAGTAATTCTCCAGTAGTGTTAAACGAAGCGCAATAAACTGATCTAAAGATGATCGATTTTCATTTCTTCATTTTCTAAAACCCTACCCCCTATGCTGTTTAGACCTTGATAAAACAATCTCAGCGGGTTGGATTTGGTCGGATTTTCTAAAACCAAATTCTCAAAAACCTCGAGAAATGTTCGGAATTACCGTATCCCCTTGACTTGTGGATATTTACAAATATGGAGTTGTTTTGAATTCGTTCCCAAGGCATAATATTTTCCAGAGGGGTGAAACGCGGTGGCGCGAATTGCTTGTGGATCTTCGTACCTGAAAAATCGTCAAAATTACAACAATTACGACTTTTTGGTAGCGAAAAAGAAAATGGCATTTCTTTACAAAATAATAAAGTGGATAAGAATTATTACAATGCGCTTTATTTTAAATTTAATTTTAACAAATTTTAAAATTAACCTGCAAACCGGCAGAAACTGCGTAGAAATATTTGCGGATGTCAAATTCGGGCGCATTGGCTGTTGAACGGGTATTGGACCACTAGGCACAATTGGGACATGGCCGGGTTGGTTCATCTCAAAACATCGTTCATTGTTTAAATACCAAAAATAATCCATACCTGTTGTGGTACCATTTGGTTCATCATGGGTGGTACATTTGGTGATAGCTGAGGCGGCATCGACATAGGCCTTTGTCCCATTTGACCCATTTGCGTTCCTGGTATTATTGGACCCATCATACCATGCGATGGCGTCATTTGAGGTGGGTACATGTGCTGAAATTACATTGAAGAATCTTTCAAGAATAAAGCTCTTCCTTGTAAGCTTCATTAACTTTCCCTCCTTTTATATTTCACCGTCAGAATGACAAATTCTTAGATATAATTCTGATAAACTGATTAAAAACTCCAGAAAATCAAGAAAAATAAAAAATAGTAAAAATATATACCTGTCCATTTTGGTTTCCCGTCATTGGATCATAGTGGTGACTGGGAGGTGGCATTTGGTTTGGGTTTGGATATCCCATGTGCGGGCTGGAGTGACGATTGTGGGGATCATCTGCAAAATATGTCATCCTTGAAATAAATGCAAGACGACAAATTTCAAACTTCTCTATTTCAAAATTTCTTGAAACATGCGAAAATCGTCTAAAATAATAAATATTCTTAAAATAATAAACATGGGATGCCTCCTCGAAGATTGAATGGTGGATTACCGAATAAGCGTCGAATTTCTTTGTATAAATCTCTGAAACCTACATGATTGCTTATTGGCGAACTCGACGAACAGCCTGCTACGAGTCATGTCGCTTTCCTCTCTGCTCATCGATTGAGGAGTGGGAATTTCCGGGACAGAAGGTAGGACTGACTGACGCATTGCCGATGGATGAACTACGCCGGTTCTGAAAATCGATAATTTTTACTAATTGAAAGAAAATTTTATTGTTTTAAGATAAGTGAAACTCTCGCAAAGTTAACAAAATATCGAAGAGAAAGTTTTGGTAAAGGAAATTAGGAAATTTCAAAAGAAACAAAAAATTCAACCTCCTTGTAATTTCCTCCAAATCCCTCCTAACGTGTCCGAAATCCACCGACCCAGCCATCATGCTCTGTACCATTGCAGGGGCCAATGTTTGAGGCGCGGCGAAATTGGTTCTGAATTTTTTAGCTTTATCAAGGCTTAGGAATATAATTCAGACTTGCATTAGTTATAGAGGTTTCAGCTTTTGATAACTATCACTTAACAAAATCGTCAGAAATATCACTGATAATTTCAAATTATAGAAAAATTACTGAATATTCGGACTGGCAGCTGATCGGAACTTGTTGCCGTCAGGACGCGAGGATTTCGTGTTCAGACTCAGCTCCATCATGTTGTCGATTAGTTGGCTTTGGACCATCGCGTCCGATCCTAAAAATAACCAAATAACTTTCTCGTATAGTTAATATTTCGGAATTTATATCAACGAAGACGTTCTCATTTTTTGATCAAATTAAATTAACGAAAACGCATAAATGTTTTGAGATCAAAAATTTCGTTATTGAAATACGCTTCTTGTAACATTTATATTTTAAAAAAAAAATTAGAAATTATTCAATCGGATTTTATCATGATTACAGGCTCGACGAAATTTTTTAAAATCGAAACAAAAGATAAACCAAAAACGCACCCGCATCCCGAATTCCCAAACAGAATCCCGGGGCCGTGGACTGGGACATCTTGCTCAGCTTGTCTTTGTTGATAAACGTGCCTGAACCAAACAAAAGTTGTGGAGCACTTGAAACTATTCAACTAAAAGGTTAATTTGGAACATAATCACCCCTAATATTCAAAAACACTTGAATTACTTTGAATCTTTGAGCGAAACTCTAAAAAGATTCTAGTTAAAATTTCGAAAAAAAAATTTTTTTTTTAAATCTCACTAGCAGCCATTTGCATAGGCATTAAAGACATCGACATGGTCTGACTGATTTTCTGCGCGAATTTCATCTGCGTTTTCGGGATCATCGAGTGCGGGAAACTGTTTCCTGAAATAGATTTTAGAAAGGCATTTTTAGGCTTTCCTAAATTTGGTCATTTCAAAAGTCAATCAGTTAGAGTAGTTCTAGTTTCTGGAGAATGTTGACTAAAAATACTAACGATTTTTCGAAGAGGCTACTTTGAAATTGCAGTACCTGGTTTAATCGGAGTCGCCATAATTTGCTCCGTCCATTGCGCCTCGAGTTTCGGTTTTCTGAAATTTTTCAATCTCGCGTTTTGGCAAATGATGTTTCATGAGATCGCTTCCAATTTTTTTAGACTTGATATCGCTGATTCATTGAACGTATTATGACAAAAACTCTTGATAAGCGATACAAAATATTTAAATTTTTCAAAAAGTATAAAGTCATAGCTTCAAATGACAACTTAAAAGTTTGTAATTTGCCAAATTTCCCACTTGATATGTTCGATCTTCAAGTCGAGGTGTTTCTGCTGGAAGGGCATGGCGAATTGATCGGGGCCGACCATTTCCAGCCAGGAGATCAACGACAGGTCCGTCGACGAGAGACGGGGGCGGGAAGGCAGAACCTGAGTTGGCAGAGGGCCGTGGTCAATTTCTAAATTGTCTTATTTGACTTTTTCCAGACTAAACACAGATTGAACTCACATTTCCGTTTTGTATTTTACAATAAATTGAAACTTATGAAAATATTTTTAAGACCCAAAATTATTGTCACTTCCATTACGATATAGATTTTTGTTACGTTTTAAGCAATCAATAAAGATATTGAAAAAGTTAGAAAATTAATATGCCTATTAATACGAAAATAAAATGCCGAAAATCAAAATTTACCCCTCGAATCCCCGATCGCCCTTGCCTGACAGTAGTCGACGCATCCCTCGTAGAACACGCCTTTCGCAATCAGACCGACCAGTCGATCGTTCGCAGAGTGCAATTTCTCCTTCGAACCCGACTTCTCCTTCTCCTTTGGAGTTGGGGGAAGCAGGTGGTAGACGAGGTCGTAGATCTGAGATTTTCTTAATTTTGAATGAAGAAAAGCCAAGTTTTCTTGCATCATCTAAAATTAGAATAATGGAATATTAACGATCTAAATTTGTCTTTCGCAAAGTTGACCAAGGGGAAGATGAATTGGAATAGGCTTTTTATCACTTGACCATACATTTTTCTTGAAACATACATTTTTAACGATTGTCTTACTTTATGAAAACACTCGATCCTTGCCGAACTCGGATTCCAATTGTTGAAGTCGGCGTGGTCGGACAGTTTTGGCAGAGTCAACAAGGCACAAAGTTGGCGATACTCTTCCGGTGAGGAACACACGTGCTCCAGTTCTTTCAGGCACTCGACTAACTCCTGAAATTTAAACAAATTGAAACAAAAAATCATTCAGAAAAGAGTAAAAGTACATTTTTGAAAGATAACTAACCTCTACAGCAAAGTCATTGTCTTGCAAAGGACCTGGTTCCAGTTTAACGCACAATAGCTCGAAGAATTTGTACTTTGTCACGTTGTATCTGAAATATTTCCATTTTCAAAAAAAAAACTTTCAGAAAACAAACTTGAAGATATCTTCCAACAAACATGCAAGTAAAAATTAGAATATAAATTTCTTTACTTGAAGTTCCTAAAATCGAAGGTTTCGAGTCCTTTCAGGGGTTCGACGAAATCGAGTGCGTTGTCCCACTGGCCGTCCAGAATGAGCTGTCGCAGAAACAGCAAATCGTCAGAGTAGTTCCCGTTGATTATGCCTGTTTCTCGCTCCAGGGATAGCTGCAAATCAACAAATTTTTATAAACAAAAAATCTCTTTCTAGTTTTATTCAGATGTCTCTACAAATATGAAATATGAGACATGAAAGTCACATTTATTCGATTATGTAGGTTTCAAACTATTCACGGCTAAAATTGTGTCCCAAGTCTTCATTTAGAATCGTGAAGCACGATATTTCATAGGAATAAACTCTAGCAATTGCTTTCGATACATATACGTTTCAAACTACTGATAAATAAAAGCTCGTTCACCATTTCCTATTAGAGTCATGTATCATATTCTATTTAACTTAAAAGAAACATAATTTGAAGATTACAACAAAAGATACCTGCGTGATATGCAATCCTCTGGTCTCCAAGAATTCTAGCATCATTTTGACGATGCATTCCTCGTGCAGCTGCAGTCCGATTGACAGACCCTGATTGTCCGGGGATTTGGATACCGAGGGCATGGTTTGAATTGAACATGTAATAGAAGATCATGACATCTCTCTGAAGAATAAAGGGTTTTAGAGGATAGACCTTGTAAATTTGAAAGATTTTTGAGATCGAATAAATTTTTCGTCAGAAAGAGAATCTTCATAAGAAAATGAAACATAAATGAAGCGGAATTATTGAATTATCTCTTTCTTCTGCAGTTCATCATCAAACGAGATTTCCCTTCATCATATTAGTCAGTCATTGACGAAATTTGTGAATAAGAAATTAAAATAAAAAAGACTAATTCTGTCAAAATGACTAATATTTCCCCAGCTGCCTATGGAGCTAATGAAAAAACGGAAAGAGAAGGGTCAAATTTGGAAACAGCGTTGGAAGAGAATCGATTTCGAAAGGGCTACCACCACCGAAGGCAAGGCAAAGCCTTCGCAGTTGAAATGGGGAAAAGAGTACTGCAAAATGAGAGGGAGCAGAGAAGCAGAAAGGAAGAGACTCTAATTTGAAGAGGGGAAAAGATCGAAAGAAAATATCAAAATATAGAAAGAGTGGAAGAGTTAGAGATTATGAGAAAAGGAAAGCAAATTTTTAAATAGAAATAGCACGAGATTTTTGGGAGATTCCAAAGTTAGAAAATTCAAATAAAAATAGTAAGAAATTTTGAGAATCTAAAGATAAAGAAGAAAGGAACTTTTCTAATTTAAGAAATTGGAGAAATGAATGAAAAAGAACAAAATAGTATCTCCTAAAAAGCATCGCAAATTGCGCGAGGCTGGCCTTCACAAAATGAGCGAATGAAACGTAGAAAATTGCTGTGCGCAGAGCGACCGACAAACCACTCAAATAGCGGATAAAAAGTCGACCGGGAAAATAATGAAAAAAGAAAAAAATGTGTTCTGCAAAAAAGTACATACATTGGGAAGTAGAGCGAAATTTTCAGTTCATCTTTCTAATCTATGAGAAGATTTTCATGAAATCTACAATTTGTTGGACCAGCCGTATCTTTTCAATGCACACAAATGTACAAAATTTAAAGAAGACAAGTGTTGAGATAAAATATAGCGAGAATAATCTTTTTGAAGGTAAAAAAAACTCTTAAATTTGGTAATTTTTTAGAAAATGTCTTTAAAATTCATGAAATTCCTTGTCAAAACAAAGGAAAATAAAAAGATACACCCAAATAAGGGGAGAAGCTTGGGTGCAGCTGGACATGGAATGGAAGGAGATCAATGCCGAAGAAGCTTGAAAGGGGGTAAAGAGAGAAGGAGAAAGTGAGAGGGCAGAGAGGAAGGGGGAATAGCCACCCAAGGGCATGCAGATAAAGCAGATAATTGGACCGGAAGGTTGATATTTGGGAGGGTTTCGCAATAGTTGAGGAAAGTTTGTTAGAATCTGCTTTAGAAAATAAATTTTGACCTGGTATCTTCAAGTAAATTGACCATTTGACTCCAAAATAAGCCAGAATTTTGAATATTCTGAGCATCAGTTATGCTGCCTTTTGAAGCCCGAAAACTGAAAATTTAGGTTTCAAAAATCAATTTAAAAATGAAGATAAGCTTGCGTTATGGAACAATGTACAGTTCTGAAAATTCAATTTCTTCGCCAAACTTTTATTATTCCTGAAATCGTCAACAACTAGGGCTACAAGCCCTAAAAACAATAATATATTTTTGCCAGAATTTTGACTACCATAATCCATAAAATTCAGAGTGAAGTTTCCTTATCTGATAATCAAAACTCTGCAAGCAAATCTTGGCCTTCAAATAAAGCTTGAAAGATCAAACAATGACACGAGAGATATCAACCCGAAATTTCGAGCACATAATTTTCGGAGCACTTCCTCAAAAATCCCGTATTTTCAATGAAAAAAGTAGAAAATAATGAAACTACCGTTGGATCTACTGGATGGTGAAATGTTAGTCGTAAGGCAAGTAGGCGATCGTCTTGATTTCTTCCTGGGCTTCCTTTTCCTCCGGCTGAGTCTGAATTTCCAGTTCCATTCCGACATTTTCGATCATCGAATCGTAATGCCTCAGAGAGAATTCTCTCCTGAAATTTCAGATTTTCGGGAAAAAGCCCATTTCGACCACTTCCAATCATAAGATTCACCGTTTTCTTCTTCACTTTTATTGCACGCCACTAAATTTTGAAAATTTGAATCCAAGTTAATAAAATTAGAATAGAAATGTCGTGAAAATTTTGAATGAAGTTTCAAATATTTTTTCAAAAGATAAAATTGCTACTTGAAAGATTTTTTTCAGAAAGCAAAAATACCCTACCTGATATGGACGCCCTCGTGCTTCTTGAGATGGTCGGATCGCGTGAACTTCTTGTCACAGAAACTGCACACGTAGTTTCTCTCACCCGTGTGGATTCGACGATGACGCCGCAGTTCATCAGAACTGAAATTATTTTTATAAGTCAATTTTTCTTCAAATCAAAAAATTACAGAAAAATTTTACTCGAAAATCATGAACATGGATTTTAGAAAAATTTGCCAAGAAATTACAGATGTTGTTCTTCAAAATGCCATACCGGGTGAATCTCTTGTTGCAGTAGATCCAATCACAGGCGAACGGCTTCACTCCCACGTGGCTACGCAGATGCACCCTTAATTGATCAATTAACAGGATAATTACCCTAACAAGGATAGACGAAGGAAAAAATTTTGGAAAACCTAAGGTGATTTTATTTTTACTTTCGAAAGAAAAACTGAAATCCAAAGCCGTGTAAAATTTTTCGAAACCGAAATCGAAACATTGGCTCAGGACCACCTTTCCCTAATGATCCAATTAACTAGCAAATTAAAGAAATGAATTTACTTCAAATGAGACGTCTTGAAGTAGGTCTTCGTGCAAATGTCGCAGATGTGAATGTGTTTCTTGGGCGTGCCACTCAAATAGTTCAATCATTAATTGACCAATTTATTTTTTGAATTACCCGAACATTCCTCCGTCCTTGCAGTACGAACAGGTGCACGAAGTGCGAACTTTAGTCTGAATAGACTTGGGACTTTTTCAACATTTTGCGATCGCAACCGCACCGCATCTTCTAGAAACTTTTCCAACCACGCCATATCGCACCACAAAAATAGGCTACAGCACCGCAGTTGCGGTGAAAAAGTCCCAAGTCTGATTCTGGAATGGCGGTTCTTTTTCTTAAATATTGCTTTGCTAAATAATCGATAGATCTATTTCTAGATTAAAAACCGAGATTTGGTGAAAAATTAACGAATGAAGTTAATCTAAAAACGACTAACTTTGACTTTGGCTCTAAAAATTTTCAACTCAAACCTTCATATTGAACTTGTTGCTATGAGAAGAAAAATCTTTTTTTAAATGATTTTTTGTCAATTTGTTCCATTGAATATCAATTTTTGTAAAAAAAAAATCCGAAACATACGATAGCTCTGATCTCATCCTTGACGATGGGATATTCTCCGTCATCGACGATCACGTTGCCACCCAGCTGTGCCACTCCACTCGGGTTGCTCCTCTCAACGACATCAGCAGGAACAGGAGGAGGCTGATTGTGACGGTCGAAGTCGAGTCGAGCCTGCTTCGAGATCACCCACTTCAGAGGGTTATGGGGATCCTGTTGGAATTTCAGCCTGCCTGAAACACATGAATTTTTGCCATTTCTCAAGAATTATTTTTGTTTTAATTCTCATGAAATTCTATCGAAAGCATGAAGATTTTTGGATAGAAGATGAAATATTTTCATTTCTCCTTCTAATTTTATGATTTTTGAAAAACCGTGAAATTTCAATACTTCTGGATTTTTTAGGGAAATCCTTACCGAAATCGATAGTCATTGGAGCAGGCTGCGGCACGACGACATTCCTCGGCAGTGAATGAGGCAGCGGGTTGGAGATGATCGCGAAATTCGGATCGAAATCATCCAGAAACGACGACATCCTAAAATTTGGACTGATTTGAAAAGCTAAAATGCGAAATTATTTCGAAGAAAATGAACTTCATGGTGAACGTTTACACGATAGTCACGAAGACTTGATGATTCAGAAGCAAAATTTCTTTAAAAATTCAAATTTTGACGAAAAAATGAAGTTAGAAGAAAAATCGATAAATCGATGAAAAATCAATGCATTTTGAACGAATAGCAAACGCGTAGAGAACACGAGGAAATGTCAATTTAGCACTTGGATAAAATTTTTTTATTTCTTTATTTTTTTTTAGTTTTCATAACTTCATCAAGATAAAAGTGCATAAATTATCTGTCTATGTTCATTGATTTATTATTTTCTCATTTTTTCTAATGATTAAGGAACCGCATCCATATTTTTTTCGTCTTTCCAACATCTTTACCAGTGGTTTTTAGTCAGAACATCTTTTGTGTGTAAAAATTTATCTAAAAATGAGGCTTGGAATTATCACTTGGGGATCCTAGTTTTAAATACCATAAATGCCATTTTCTGCTATAATTTTTCAAGTCTAAAATTTAGTTATTTTCCCAAAATTTCAGAAACGAAATTTTCGCTCAACACTAACTTATTAAAAATCCCCTATGTTCGGATGAAAACCCGGACCTGAATGGATAATATTGATTGAAAAGACTACAATTAACTTATAAAAAATAATGGCTATTTGAAAACCTCAAGTCATGATGAGAAACAGGGTGAGGAATGGTAGGGAAAACGACTCTTTTCTCATTATTTCGCATGGCTTGAGGGCTTGAGGTTTCCAAGTTCCCAAAATAATCATGGAATAATATGGAGCATTTCTGATGTTCTTATTTTTCAATAAATTCATAATGATTTGTAAGTAAAATCTTGTTTATTTAGTAACATTCTGATAAAAGGCGTGTCGAATAAATTAGTCATGTAGGAAATCTTCGATAAAAATGAATCTTCAAAGAAATCTCCTAAAATCGATGAAAAATTCGCTGGATGAATCAACAACCAAGAAGGCACATTTTTCCTATTGATAAAAAATATCGCCTAAAAATGGGCAAAGATAGAAATTATGATAAAATCGAGTAGAATTAGAACAAAACGATTAGAGATAAGTAATGGTGCTGCACAAAAATTAGGATCTCTGATAAAAAAATTCAGGTCCTATCACAATTAATTTTTGGAGAGTAAGGTATTTGGAAAAATGGCAACTTGACCAAATAACTTGTAAGGTTAGATGAGAATAAGAAAACTCCTTCTTTACATGTTATTCCTCAAATTTCAAAATTGTGAATTTTCCAAATTACTAAAATTGATAAAAATCCTACTGTGTTTTTAGAAAGATCTGAAATTAGCCGGATGGCGAATGAGCGTCTCGTTCTTCATGCGATTCGCAATGTGCACCCAGCCGAGTTTGTTACACACCTGAAAATTATTGTAATCAGAAAAATCAATAAAACAACAAGTAGATTTTTTAAAGCGACTGATAAAAAAAATCGCATTAAAATTTGTATCATTTTTGTGTATTTTAGACAATTTTATAGCTTATTCCAATAAAGAAGTAAGAAATTTGGAGAAAAAAGATTCAGATTTCATTAGATTTTATGAATTTAAAAATTTTCTAAATCGAACCTCAGCGATAGCAGTCTCGATGTTCTTTGTTTCCTTGTTGTTGGCCCTGCCGTCCTCGAGAGATTTCTGCATGTATTTGAGGCATCTGCCCATGTGCCCATATGCCGCGGCGTGTTTCGCAGAGACGATCAAACTCTGAGAAAAATATTCAAAGAATCAAATATTCTAAAATTTTGTAATCCTTGTTTAGAAAAGAAATAAGTTTCCTTATTATCTAACTATTCTGGCAATATCGGGGTTTATAAAGTACGGTTTAGCCATTTTGTCTAGGCATTACGAAAACAATTGAATGGTTAATAATGTTCAGGGGATCAGGCTGAACAATTACAAGAAATTCTTGGAAGTAAGAATTCATGATAATCCTGCTCATTTTTTGGGAAAAATGAATTCAAAAATTCCAACCTTAGGATCATCAGTGCCGATCCACTTGAGCAATTCCGTGTAGGTGTCGTCGACTTCTTTGCGAGAAACCATCTGAAGACAAATAATCAGATTTTTCCCGTCAAAAAATATACCATAAAGATGTTTCAGAAGGTCTTTTCTTAGAATTTCTTTTAAAAAGAATTTTTGAAGGAATAAAAACTAACCGCAGTCTGTTCCTCCTCACTTGAGAGCGTCTCCTCCTTTCCGTCAACCGGTAGCTGGGCCTGGGCGTCCTTTTCGCCCTCTTTTTCCTTCTTCTTATCACCGTCCTTTGTCTCGTCCTGAAATACAGTATCTTTTACAATTTTTCAGTAGAAATTCAAATTTTGTAATTATTCATTTTTAGAATCATTCTATGAATTGTCGTTTATTTATTTTCGGAATTTAACAAAAAAATTAGTGATCTTTTCCGTAATGTTTCCAATCAGACATGCCAGTGTTTCAAAATTTCTTGAAACAGAACCAGAGCTGCAAATTTAGACTCCCGAAAAAAAATCCGATCGGGTCTTTTTTCTCCCTCCTTCGCACTTCTTTTGCACTCTATGTGCCCTATACTATTTCGTCGTTCTCTGTCTCTCTTATATCACCATGTCGAGTTCCAAATTTGCAACCCTGGACATAACTAAAGAAAATGATGAAACTCAAAATTCAGACGCTAAAAATTTCGAATTTACCCACCTTCTTCTCCTCGAGGATGGCCTCGATGCCCTGTCTGAGAATCCTGGGAATATCCTCAGTCGAAGTCTTCAGATGTGTATCCAACAGAGCGTTCGTCTTCGCAATCAACGCATCAATGATAGCCCCCTTTCTTTCGTCCATTTGCTTCTTCAAGCAGGTCAGATCTTCGGAGTTCTCCTAGAAAATAATTTCATCTAAATATACTCCCGGTGCATAAAAAGTGGAAGATATTTTATCTTTTTTATCAGTACTAATTATTTTTCTTAAAAAATCTGGAGAAAAATGACCTATTTACGTTTCAGAAAATGTATATCATAGTGAAGTGGAAATTGTCGCTTGGTAATAGTTAACTATGAAGGGGGAATTCAAATTATTTTTAAAATTAATTTCGAGTAATTCTACCTGCTTAGCGCCGAGATACTGCAGAACTTCATTTGGGTTGCAAATCTCGAGAATCTGCTCGATAATCAGCATCATCGTCTTGCGCTCGTTTGCAGTCATCTGAAAATAGAAGAGGATACAATAATACATTTCGAACATTTTCCTCCAGTTTATCAACGTGAAATCGAAAGCTTTGAAATAACACGGATCTCCGAAGGCTTGGTAACTTATTTGAAAATAAAAGAAAAAATAATTTTATCAAACAAAAAAGACCATTAAGATTTCAACTCGGTCGTGTGTTTGTATAAATTTTGCAACTTATCCGAAACACATTAAAAAATGTAATTCTTTGAAATGGTGGTTCCAAGTTCGCAATTCCAATCAGAGCATTGCAAACTAGGAGAATTTTATTTAAAAAAAAATTTTTTTTGAAACTAATTTAAAAATTCCAAAACAACGTCCTCACCTTCCTGTTGTTCATGAGAATCTTGAGTTTGGTGGTTAATAGGGGCAGATGCGTGGGGTGTTTGCCAATCAACTCCACGTACAGCCCTTCTGCAGCAACCGGGTCCTTCAACTTCTCCAACCAACTGATTTGCACATCTCGGATCGCCTCTGGGAAATAAACATGAAAAAATCAAAGCCGATTTGAATGCATTTTCATCAAATCAAAGCTATCTTTCGAAAAAAAATTATATCTGAGTCACTATTAGGTCAGTATAGAAGCAAATCTCTTAACCTAGAAAATTGGATTAGATAAGTTTCGAATAAATCTTATCTTTTGAAAACTAATAATTGCGTTCGCTATTAGATCCAAATAGAAAAAAGTTCAAATTTTTTAATAATTAAATCATGAAGTTTGTTTCAAATAATGGTTATCTTCGGAGAAAAATGAAAGAATTGCTAAAAGCATTAAAGCATACAAATATTATAGAAAAAAGATGAAATTGAAAATTTAAAACAAAGACCAAGTTCGAACCTTCCATTTCCGTGGTCTGTTCAGTGAATTTCTTCTTCTCCTTCAGCACAACCATCGACAGAGCCTTCGAGGGTCGCGTGCTGAATTCAGGAATGTGGTACGTCACTGGGCAGGTGTCCACCTCAAAAATATATTTTATCTTCAACTTTTAGCCAGATCCGATTCCATTTGTCATTTTTCAAATTTCTCACCATACTAGAAAATTTCGAACTTTTACAAGTCTTCGAAACCAATGGGAGTGAACTACAAAGCTGGTTGATAGCGCTTTTCAAAGCTGATATATCACTGATAATTATCATATAAGATGTAAATAGCGTAAAGTCTGCTGCTGCAAACAACACGCTAATTTCTGCGAATTAAAAGTGGGTGTCATTTGTTCCGTCTCAAACAACCGGTCATTGGCAATATAAAGCGTCACCTTTTTAGCCTCTGCATCGTCCATAACAGTCATTTTTCCCACGAAATAGGCTCCTCCGACTGGGGCGATGTTCTTCGGGAACTTGTCCTCAGACACGCAGCTCGAATAGAGGGCGATTTGCTGAGAAGGCTGCAGGCTCTTGCTCGACCATTTGAAACCTGGCATTTTTGGAAATTAGATATTTTACAGAAAAAATGTCGTCAAGTTCATAGTTGAAGATAAGCTTTTGTAGATAGAGAAGGATTTCGAAAAGAAAAATATCGATTTCAAATATATTACCTGAATTTCCAGAAATTGCCGAAGTCAAGTCGCTGTGAACACTGACGCTGACCGCAGAGTCGAGTTTCATTTGAACCCTAAAAATTACAATTTTTCGTCAATTGTCAAGTATTTTTCAGAGCTTTCAAAATGCGGTTCGGAAAATCGTGAAACTGCTTGTAATGGAATAGAGTTACCTTTATAAATAATTTTCAAAAAATATTTTAAATATGTTAAATATCGTTCTAACATTTTCTAAAAGTGCTTGTAACAGGATAAAAACTTTATGGGAAAAAACTCACAGAAGTGGCGAATCGGCGAATTTGCCCAGGACGGCCTCGTTCGCACTGCGCATCTGCACCTTGACGACGTAATCGCCCTTCTCCAATTTGTGAGTATACCTATCCGGGAACGAACTCGCTGCAGAGACATACTCCTTCGAGGTCGAGAAGATCTGCAAAATCGATATCTTCGAAAAAATATTAGGTTAAAGGGACATTCTACAATAACTAACATAAATAGGTATGAAATAGAAGATAGATTATTTGAAGAGTCAGCTATTTTTCCTTCTTGCAATACTTAGTTTTTGAATAGATGATTTTTAAGGCGGAGAGAAAATTTAAAATGTCGAAATTACCGGACCTGCATGAAAAGCGAGTCAATTGGGGATTCATAGAGGTACGGAGAGATACCGGACACTTCCAAGCGAACCTCACACGTCTTCGTAACCTTCAGATTGTAGGAGTTGATGATTTGGAAGACCTAAAATTTTATTTCTCATGAAGACTAATTTTCAGGAAAACTTTCTTTGAAAGTACACCCACAAGTCTTCATTTCCAATATTTTCTTGCAAAAGTGGGTGAATTTTCAAAACAGTCCAAACAAACACCTGTTTAGGTTCTCCCGAAACTGTGAACAAATCACGAGCAGTGAGCGGTTCGGTCTTGGACGAGGCTGGTTTGTGAGGCACGACGAGGTAGCTAAAAATTTTCTTTTATAAAATTTAGAAAAGTCAAATTTTCCACCTCAAAGAAATAGAAGGAGTAACATCAAGGGGTCTGAATGAAGCTGCGGAAATGCGGAATTGGGTTGGACCGGCGCCGTGCACCTGAAAATGCCATATTTACAAAAGTGATCCCATAAGTTTCAAATTATCTTTAAAAACTCAGTACTTCTTCGAAGAGCAAAATTCGTATTTCTCTTTCATTTTTGAGAAAAATCTAATTTTCATAAGTTTCAAAAATTCTTTTTAAACACTGCTTCAAACTGCAACATTAGTGTGGCTGTTATTGCATTAGAAATAATTATAATAATCATTTATAAAAAGAGAAGTGAAGAAATGCGTTACAATGTTCAGTTCAGTGGGTTTCTGAGTGCCATGGAATCTGACTTCCATCTCGACGTTGGTGTGCTTTTCGCGCGTCCAGCTTCGCGTCAGACACACTTCCAGAGTTCGGCCCGGCGCCACGCGAATCCACTTCTTCCATTCACTGCCGTCTGGACCCAGGGTCTAGAAATTTCATACATTAGAAGATCTGCAAAGCTAAACCACAAATACTATTGTAACCTTCTAATGCAAGTTTCATAAAAGAGTAAACAGAAAGATTTTCCCTCACGAATTCAACAACTAAATAGGAAAAGTAATATTCAATCATTTTAAAGCTACCTTGTAAGCCTCGGAATTCCTGAAACTCTTGTGCTCCTCCAGATGAACGCAGTGCAACACGAAACGGTCCAAGTGCTCTTTCGACAGATTCTTCACGGTGATTTCTGAAAAAACCATATTTTAGCTTCTGATCAAAGAAAATGTCTTGAGATCAGCTCCCTCATTTTAGACAAAGAATACATCGTAGCAAAGAGCTAGTAATACAATTAGCGGTGTAACTTGGAAGATCAGGGATAAAATGAGAAAAAATACCAGCGCAAGAAGCCTCGTTGGGAGTGGCAAGGAATTTTCTGACAGGGATTCCAGAAGGTGCGTCAAATTTGTAGTTGGCAGTGAAGTCATTGTCCTTGGTCATAGCTTCTGGACGGATCACGGTCACCGGAACGCGGAACAACGGACCCAGTTCAGGGTTAGCGTCGTCAATTCCAACCACCTAAATTTCAGAGACAATTTCGCATATTTCACAATTCTTTTATTAAAAAAAAGGATTGCAGACTTAACGCTGAAGTGGAAATTTAGTTCATTTTAATAAAAAAAAAGTGAAACTTATTTCAAGCGTTAATGTTTCCGCTTCGAATTTGTTAAAGAAATTTTGCATATCTTGGGAGAAAATAGTGCTGATAAAAAGGGAAACTAAGCGTTCCAATTAACCAAAAATTTCGATTTTCAATATGAAATCGGAATTTTAAAACTTGATAAAGCGAAAAATAACCTCCGCATAATGAACGCTTCCTTCTGGCAGCATAGTTGGATCGACAGTCATGAAGAATGTCCTTTCCTGTGCAACCGAGACGAATGTCGCAGGCATTTTGATCCACGGAACGGTCGTCTTCAGATGGAAGTGACGCTCGAACGAGAATTGATGCGAGTGGTCTGGAAAATCGAGTTTTTGAATGTAAATTTAGTTACAATTGAAGAGAGCAAACGAGAAACCGAATTATTCATGACTACGGCTGCATTATTTACAGCTTTATAAAACTTATATGAAAATGAAAACACGAGATAAATTTTGGGAGAACGGCTTGGAAAAGTGCTTGAAAACATACTTTTTTTATTTATATACAAAACGCAAGCCAGTCAACAATCATCCTTAATCAATCGACGAGCTATTTATAATTTTCATGAAATTTATGAACAACTTTTCTAGAATGTTCAGTCTTAGAAGGAATAAATCTCACCACTCAATTCCTCAAACACCGGTCTGACCGCGACGTTGAATTCCTGTTTGCTGCTGGTTTCTGTCGCTTCGCGAAGATAGACGCCTGCAAAAATCCCGTAATTTCCATAATTCCCAGAAACATTTTGTTACCTCTTTTAGAAATGTTGGTCTGACTGACTCTGACATTGAAACGACAGAACGTCTCCGGGAGGAAAGAGGGGTGTTTTTGCAGATAATCGAATGCGTTTTTGATCTAAAAATATTTTAGTAGAAATGGCATGCTCTAATCCAATGTAAATAAATTTAAGGTTGGAGGAAAATCTGATACCGGTATTGTTGATGCCGAAATCTGGAAGGTTGAAAATGAGGAGAGAAAGAAGCGATTTTAAGCCAGTCTCTCCTTTTTTTTGCGTAATGTTTATCGCTTTTTAACCGCTAAAATTAACTGTGCACTACTCTGCACCTCCTAGATTTAAACAGCAACAATACCAATATCAATTTGGAGAGAATAGCATTCCCCATTTATTCAATTTTTGAAATTTATAAAAAAAAAAATAACGAATATTTTGAATTTCACCTGGACGAGTCCTTGTCCGCAGGAGAACGTATCCGAGTTTTCCAGTTTCTTTGCCGTATTCTCCAACGCCGTGCGGATGATTGTCGGGGTCCAGGCGATGTTTCTGGAACATGTTATTCTTTAAAAAAAAAAAAAAAAAAATGAAATTTTCAACAATCGATGGATGCATCTGAATTTCTTCAATTTCAATTCTAAAAAGCGGCAACCAACATTTTTTTTTTCAGCGGAAAAAGACATAACTAAACATTTTTCAAAAAAGAAAATTTCGAATAAAAAAAATCTTGACCTAGCTTTAAGCCCAGAAAGCAGTGAGGCGACCGCGCCGGCACAATTCGGAGAGCTCATCGACGTGCCGTTCATCATCTGGAGACTCTGCCGCTCACACTGGGGCACGCCTGCGAAGGCCGCACCGGGCGCGCAGAGCGATACTCCCAGCCAGCCATCGGGGCTGAAATGTAATAAATACTGTAGCCTTCAATTTGCATCTTTGGGGACTTCTCGTAAAAACCGTGTATACCTGTCAAATCTATATTATGACTGTATACAAGGAATAGGGGTAGGGAAAGATGGACTATATGTGTTGGTCTCATAATGATGAGCAACATGAATAGAGCGTTTCCAGATATTATTCAGTCTAGCTTATCTAACCTATACTCATAACCCTATTTCTCAGGTGTACGGCTTTTTTTACAAGAAACCTCTTTGAGCTTGAAACAGTTTTCTAGTTGTAAAGATAGCTTTCAAAAATATGATGTTTCAGTAAGATAACTTGAAACAAAAATTTTGAAAAATATCAATAACTAATTTCTGTTGATAAATGAAAAATAGCTTGATAAAAATGAAATTTTACCAAGGTCCGCGCGAACTCCATGAGTACAGATTGCATTCGGCCGGATTGAACACGCCATAGAGCGGGTCCGCCATGCAGGGGGTCAGCAGGGCGCCCACGCCTAAAATACATTCTCTTCAAAAATGTCCCATTTTTAAACGAGTTTCATTGAATCTAGGAGTATTTTGAAAATCCACAGGCATCGCTAACAAACAAATATCTATTTAGTTTGAAAACGAGATGCTCTTCCAAAAAGAATGCAATTATCATTTAATTTAATTTCATTTAAAAAGTCTAGGCATATTTATACGTATAATTTCAAAGGCAGTTTGTAAATGGCATAATGACGGAATGGTGTAACGTGAAATGACAAAACGTTTTTAGTATTTGGCGAAATGCATCCTTTTACTGCACAAATCTTCCCAATTTCTATTGCGTTCATCATTTTTATGTTTCGCCATCTCGCGTTACGTCATTTACAGGTTGCCAATTTCAAATAAAATTCAGTTAGCAGCTATGGTTTGTTTAGTAAAAATAAGAATTTCTTAAAAACGCCACCAATAATTCCCGTAGTGGTTCCGCCCGGTGCCCCGACAGTGGACAGCGCAGGTCCGTTGTTTCCGGCAGAAATCAGGAAAATCGCCTTCTTCTTTTCCACGATCTTTTGCATTTCGTTGATGATCGCGCTGCAAATTGACATTTTCGTAAAGTTTCAAAAGTCGTCGAAATGACTTTCAAGTAAGATAAATCGACAAGAGACCATGGTCCATATTAAACCAAAGTTGAAGAACAAACTTTCCAAAAATTAATTAAAGGTCAGTCTTTTCCACATATTTTTGAAGTTTTTTGGAAAGTTCCTTTTTGCTCACCTATAAAAATTACTTCACTACAACAATGCATGAACTTTCTAAGGACTCGTTACATTTTCAATCAAATCATCAAATAATTACTAAAATTTACCCAGTATTATAGAGATGCGTGCCCTCTCCATAGCTCATGTTGATGACATCGACATTCATCTCCGCACAGATGTTGATGGCCCTCGTCAAACCCGTTCCCGTCTCCATCGAGTCGATACGGTTGTCGCCGATTATCATTGCAACGATCTGAAGAACGCCGTATTTCGAAACCATTTTTTTAGAAATTAGAATTGGTCATCTATTTACAGAAAAAATTACATTAAAGTAAATGAAATAATGAAGAAAAAAGTTTCGCGTCATTTTTAAAATTTTAAATTTGATCCAAAATAGATAAGCTATGTGTTTCAGGAAAACTATAAGAATAACTGATAGTGATCGACGTCGTCTAGAGCAAGTTTACGATTTGTAAAAGAAACAAACTTCTTTTGTTGTTGATTCCGAAATTTGATAGGTCGAAAATGAGGGGAGAGCGGATGAAGATTTTAGGCCAATATCTTTCCTTTTCGCGTGGTATTTCTCGATTTTCACCCACTATAAATGCTCGCGCACTATACTTTGCACTTGCAGAACTTGAGCACCAACAATACCTTAGCTCCCGGAGCCAGTCCATTTCTCTTGGGTTCATCCGGATAGTGGGCTGCAGCGATGCCCGCGACATGCGAGCCGTGCGACCCGTTTGCCACGGCGATCTCCACTCGATTGCCCGACGGGTCGATGCGGAATGTGTACGTTGCGCTGTCTAAAATGAGCATACTCTTTTTTCATTTTTTTTCGATTTTATGACAAGTTTTTTATTCAATTTCCTATATTGGTATGCTTCGGAATTAATAGATTTTGATCTAACGAATGAACGAACATTCACTATTGCCTGTGAATTTATGGCGACATTCTATAAGTAAAAATAGCTATTTGAAATTATCGATTGCTACGAAAGATAGCTTTTCGGAATTTTTTTGTTTCAAGAGTAACTTATAATCTTCCAGAAAACTAAATTTCTGATAGGTTGTTCCGAACTCTAAAAGTAATGCGTTTTCCTATAGAAGAAAGATCCCACCGTAGGCGGTGAGTTTAGCGTATTGTCCGGACGACTTGAAGGACGCCATCGGCGTGCAGAGATTCAGACGGCCGCGGAACGACGTGTCCAAGCAGGCACTGGAAAAGATAAACAATTTCCTTGAGAAGCAACAAAATTTTAAAACATCAAAGAGAAGAATATAGAAAAATGAGTGGAATCTAATATTTTCCAAATTAAAAAACGAAATAAATAAAAATAAAACAGTCTTACATCCACTCAGAGCCGTTGTTCCAGCAGATGACGTCAGCCACAGGACCGCGATCCTCCATCTTGTCCATCGCCTTGAGGAAGTCCACCTGAGAGGCCAAATCTTCCCTGTCGAGTTTGTCGATCTGGAAAATGAGACGTTCAAATAAGAAAAAATCAGCTGATTTTATTTTTTCAATAAGTGAACTGTATCATCCTGCAAAAGTATTCTCAAAATAACAGACATGATTTTTATCTTTTGGAAAATTCTGTTTCGAAGTACCTACGTTCTAGAAATTTTAATAATTGAATGATACCATGTATAGAAACTATTTAAAAAAAAAAAAGTTGAACAAAAATAGAGAAAATGAAAGATTTGACCAGCTTTTCGCTCGTGCCTCCAACCGCTTCCTCGTGCGACGTCAGTTTTCTCAGGGCATCAGCCATAGCCATTTGGTGGGAGGAGTCCCATTCCGTCTTTCGGTCCTTCTGTAAATTTCAATTTAGGCAAAACTATGCTTTAAGAATCTGAGATTCACAAATCTCATCTCAAGAAAAAAATACAAATTTCACTGAATAATTGTGCCATTTAGTCGAATTTTGAATGCTTCTTCAAGAAAAGCTTGTCCTTCAACATTTTATAAATTAAAGTATCAACCTTTACGACGGAGCGAATGGACTTTGGATAGAGGTCGTAGATGGGCTTGACGCCCAAATGCCACTTGCCAGACGGATTCACCCACTCCGAAGGAATGTGCAACTTCCTTCCAGTCAGTCCCTCGACGACCTCATCGACGGCCGTTTTCACGGTTTTCGTGTCGACGTCGCCAGCGCCGCTGCAATCGATTATGTCCACGATTTTTCGCTCGCCGGTTGTCGTTTTCTGAAAAGTTCGCACTTTTAACCCTTTCTAAGAAAAAAAGATAGATTCGTGAAAAATTAACGACCATTTTAGAAGAGAAACTGTAGAAAAACGAAAACGTGATGGTGATTTTCAAAGTTTATGGAAAATGGACGTTTCAAGGAGTTTTCCTTTTATTTTTGAAAGATGATATTTTTACCTGGAGCCCAGGTAGAGCGACATCAACTCCTGTGTCGAGGATGGCAATCAGAATGCCACGTCCATCGTATTCAGGATTCTCAGAAACAAAGGCTTCCTGAATTTCATTTGTTGAGGAAAAAAACTCTCCTAAAATTATTATTTTTTATCAGAAAAAAAGCTTTTTTTCCAGAAAATATGTTCACAAAAAGCGCACTTCGAGATTCGTTTTTTTTTCAAATTTCTACCTGCTGAGTCTCCTTTTTCGGGAGCAGATCTTCTAGCGGGAAATTCGGACAGGTCGAATTCTCGGTCATTGGAAATGCAGGCACTGCAGAGTGGACGCAAACACGGCAAGGCGCTGGAAATTCGAATGTTTTTGAAAGAGAAAAAGAAAACTTACGAAGAAAGTTGCGAGCGCGAAACAAGGAACGGGGAAGGAATGGGGAGCGAAGTAATGGCAACACAGACACAGAATGCACACCGAGACGGGCCAGGCAGTGCATCAAATGAAGAAGGATGAGGTGAGCATCACCTGGGAATTTGATTTTTTTTTATTTTGGTAAAAGATAGGGAAAATCGTGAAAAAAAAGAAATTTGATCGGGAAAAATCGAGACACGAACAAATTGTCACTGAAAATGGTGGATTTTTTATTTTTTTTTCAGGAAAACATAACTTAATAACGTGCTTCTGAGCAAAGTATCAGTTAGTGGCGAGTTTAAAAAATGAAGTCTATTCGGAGAAAAAGAGAATAATGAAAAAGTCAAAGTATTGGGTGTATTGATTTTGAGCGAAGGTTGGTGAAAATCAAGAAATAAATGTGAAAGATGAGTCAAAAGTATCGAGAATTCTCGTTGTTCGAACACTCCACAGAAAAGTATCAATGCCAAAAGTGGAAATTGAAATTTTTAAGAAAGATGGCAGGATGACAAATCTTACTGCTTTTCAAATAATTCGAGGAAAGTCGAGTGCATTTGTGCAATGCGGGAGCACGGACAGACGAAGAGTAAAGAAACGAGATGAAGGAAAAATAATGAACTCATCATAAAAATGCGAAAGCATACTTTAAAAATGAATGAAATCATATTATGAAAGTTGATAGTAATTTATTTCGGTGTGATAAACAGATTCTAGAAATTGTCCTTCAGCACTATGCCATATTTCTGCTGATCACTCATTTTGATGATAAGAAATCGTTGAAAAATGGAATCGCTCACCAAAAGTATGAGAGATTTTAGGTCTATCAGAGTAAACAAAAATATGGCGCCACTGAAAAAAAAACCTTTAGAAATTATTCATTGTTGCTAGAATAAAAAATCATATTTTGCTGTTAATTACGTTATCGTTGATCTAATTATTTTCAGGATGAACATCAAAACAAAATTTAATAACTGTAGGGTATCATTATGTCTTGCATCTCCTACATCGTCGAAGCATCTATTTTTTTTATAAAACAAAGAAAAATACGTGAAAGACTTACAAGTTATAGGGAAAAACCTAATCTTCATCTGAAAATGAGATATTTGGTTCTGATCTTGGATGTATTTCTGATCAAGTTTTTCAGTAATATGTAATTTAAATAATTGTCAGCCTGACTTCTCTAACATCATACTGTAAAGATATAGAAAATCCGAAGTTAGCAGAAGTTCAGCAAATTATAGAGAAGAATCCTATAAATGCTATTGAAAAATGAAAGTTTCGTTAGCATTCTTCAAAAAATTGAATATCAATAGCTTCAGTTCAGTTGATTTTACTATTTTTTGCACCTTTTAAACATGAAGGAGACTCGTTTTGTGAAGGGAGGCGTAAGTCATTTATTTTAAATAAAATTTGCAATCGTCATAAAATAATTGACCATACTTCAATTGTAAATAAAAATAATTGGCTTCTTAAATTTCCCAACAAATAAATATCTTTAGAAGAACAAAGAGTTCAGCTTCATCGTCTCTTTCGCAATTTGGATGTATCATATCGCTTTCTGTCACGATGGCCAATATTTTGGGTGCGGGACAACTCCATATTTCCTTCGATTATTTATCGACAACTTTTACTGGTTCGGAATCGGTTTCTTCTCGATTTTGCATTCGCTATTTATCTATACATTGGTCAAAACTCATAAATCTGAATGGAAGGTAGGTAAAGCGATCATAATGTTGTAATGCTTTATCAGAACTTAGTGAAGACTTCGAATGATGGAACTTCTAAATGCCACATTCTCTCTAATTTTTTTTTTCATATTCTAATTTACTGAATGAAAGTATATGTGCCGAAATGACCTAGCTGCAAAGGGATACTTTTCACATATTATAGAAGGGCCATATCACTCTTCCTCCTCTCTGTCTCTGCTACACAAATCGATAAACTCAAAGAAAAGTGGGGCAGGCCGCGTCGCCTCTTTCTTTTCCAGCACCTCTCTCGCTCCCGCCATCAAATGACAATTTCTCCATTCATCATATCGACTGGGGTCATTGATTTGTTCAACTCTTTTCTATTTTCCTTATCTTATTCTCATTTTTCCCTTTTCAAATCTGAATTTGCTAAACGCGTGCTCCAATGGCAAATATTGACATTTCTCATTTGAATTTTTAATTTAAAGAAATTAAAAAAGCACAATTTTATTGTTCAAATTTTTAAAACTTTCACGAGATAGTTTTATCAGAAATGGATCGTCGCCATCCTTCAAGATGGATTTGCTTCAACATCGGATCGAGGGACAACGCGATTCAGGCCATTCCCGAGACAAGGAACAAATGGACGCAGCGCGGGTCGATGACTAAAGATGTAGGCTCGGAAATAGATTCAAGAGTCGAAAATAGTATTTCGAACCTAATTTAGTGAGAAACTGCTTTTCAGGCACTAGTTTCCCATTTCAGAAATTCAGTTCAAATACTCGTCATTATCTGTGAGAAAATCATTGCCTGCGCCCTTCGCGAAAGGGGGAGGTGAAAACGCAACGCGTCCCCTTGCGTTGCGGCTTGCACGGGGAAACTCATTATTCAAGCAGAATTTTCGCTTTCATTTGAGATTTTGATAATTAGCGATAATTACCTGTAGTTGATTCAATGAATAACCGCTTTTCTCTATTTTCTCATATTTTGCTGTTTTTCGGAGGTGATTTCTTCCGATAGATGTATGATTTTCTCTTTCACAATTTCGCTAACTATCGATAATTAGCAGCTAATTAGGACATGGTTACAGACGCAGGTTTCAGTCTTGTTTCACTTCGTCGCGTTCTTTCGTGATTTTTATCCCTTTTCTCGACGAAATGATTTCCTGAGCATACGTTTTCCAGAAATGCGGAAAATGAATAACGTTGATTGTTTGAGGGCTGCCCTGCGACGAGCCCCGCCAAATCAACGCCATCGTTGTGTTCAAGTTCACCTGCCACTCGAGAGTTTCGATGTCAGCACGCAGTGCAATGCAACTAGCAAAGTAGGCAGATTTCAAAAGTTGAATTCTTAGTCAGCTGGAGAATTCAACGTTTCCTCGAACATTTTATCATTTTTCTCAAATATAGAAAGCTGTAATTGGATATCTTAAAATTATTTTCTAATAACCTCATGAGTCGTGATGTTCAACGACTAGTGCAAAATACGAGAAAATAGGCGAAAGTTAGTTGTTTATTGAATGGCCTACAGGTAATTATCGCTAATTACCAAATAATTATCAACGTCTCAAATGAAAGTGAAAACTCGGTTTGAATAGTGAGTTTCTCAGTACACGCCGCGACGGAAGGGGGAGTGCATTGTGTTTTCAGTTTTCACCTTCCCCTTTCGTGAAGGACATAGGCAATGGGTTTCTCACAGATAGTGGAGAGTAATTGTCTTCAAAGAGTACGAGTTTCAGGAAGATGATAAATTCATCGAGTTGGGCAAGCGAGTGATCAACGTGGACGTCGACAGGTTGCGATCGAGAGATCAATATCAGGTGCGATTTGTCTAGAGATTTGTTCTCTTTCGAAATGTTACATTGTTAAATTCTTTGAACAAGTTGTACCCTACAGTAATCCACTTAGAAAAGGTGAAATATTACGAAGTGTGATATTAGTAACCGCAAAAATTTGCGAACAATCGGGTATTTTAAATCTAGAATTAGCTGAAAACTCGTATCGCGAGACATGAAAAAGAATACCTTGCTTTGTTTTGTCTATGCCTCACGTTTCTAAAGTTCAAACTAACTCAATTTTTAAAGTAAGTTTGATTATGATTTGAGGGAGCGATCGACACTCGTGGAGTGGAGATTCTGAAGGCGGTGTACGAGTCCGTGCAATCTATCAACATCAGATTCGGGGATCACGCTCGATACACCCCTTTTTCGAATGTCGTCAAATGCGTCTCGCGAATGACTGGAGTCTCGAGCTCGACCGTACAGAAAATTTGCGTCAGTGGATGGAAGAGGAAGAGAAAGGTTGGAAGGAGAAGCAATGCCAAGGATCAGGTCTGCTTTATCAGAAATTTTCATTTTTTTTCGAGCAATAAGACGACCAAATTCGTTAAATGTTCGTTTAGAATTTAAAAAATGTACATGTTGAAAATATTGTGTTCTGCATTCTGCATTGCATATTCATATTCATGGCACTATTTTATGATAATTTCTTCTTTCAAAAGAAATTCCCGTGAGATAATGGCAAAAACGAAAAAAAATAGTTAAACTACAGGAAAGCGGCTCGGAAGAATCTAATAACGAGGAGAAGATCGAATATAACGAGGATGAAATTGAGAAGAAACGAAGCAAGGCCGAACCGGTCAGAAATGTCAAGAACAATGTCGTCAAAACCGAAGACTGCGCACCAGGCCCATCTCTGCCATTGGAATCCCGAATCATCGATGAAAGCGGCTCGGACGATCCACCAGGTACAAGATTCGTAAACCATTCTACTCGTTTGTTAGAATTAACTCTGGTTTTAAATATTCTGATCCATTATATTGGATGGTCATCTAATAACAATTGTACTATAAAAATTGGCATACGCGTTATCATTATATTATTTCGCTTCAGGGAAAGTCAAAATATCAGTGAAAAAGAGAATGCTAATTTTTGAAAATTTCGAAGGCTTATGGATAAGACATTATTTTGATTTTAGGCAGGGTTGCTGATGGACCCGGGTCGACCCGGCCCGGGTCGGCCCGACCCGCATTTTGCGGGTCTAAATCGGGTCCGGGTCCGAAAAGTGAAAAATTATGAATCTGAGAACGGGTCCGGGTCTAGGATGGAACAAATTTTGGATCTGAGAACGGGTCCGGGTCTAGGATTAAAAAAATTTCGGATTTGGACGCGGGTCCGGGTCCGAGGTCAGGACCCGCTTGGACCCGCAAATTAATTCATTTGATGCGATTAAGAGTGAATGTCCGAATTATTCAAAGTGGTGCGGAACAGGGGCCCATCGATTTGTCTGATTTACACGTATATAGTACAGTTTTTCACGCTGATTCTCGTGGTGCTATCCGTTTTTCAAAATTCAATTGCTGTAGCGGATTACGGTAGCTTAAAGTTTTGACGGATCCGACTTCGGAAAAAAAAATCATAACTTTCTTATTTTTAAACCAAATCGAACGGGATTTTCAGCATTGGATAGCCCATGAAAAACTCTACAAATAATGTAACTACGACCACCTGCTACGGTCAAAAATGACCGGAATTCCGGTATTAAAAGTAGAAAAATAGTCAATTTTCTGCTAATTTTTGAGCATGAAAATATCACTCGAAAATAGCATTCTGCCTTCAATTTTGCAATGAAATTCTAGCGTACCATTTGGTATTTCTTTAAAATTTTCTTAACTCTCCAAAAATAAGAATCTTCTACTAACATTTCAATAAGGGAATATATTAGAGATTGTCAATGCAACTAGCAATTATGTCTTTCGCTATTGTGTATAAAGAAAGTTCCAAGACCAAATTAGTTATTTATAGGAGAAATTTTATCCAATAAGCTGATTTTCCTATGAAAAAATTACTAGAGAAATGAATTTTAGTCACCTTCGCCTGCGGCGGGCTAAATAATGAAGAAAGCATTCAAATAAAAGTGATCACTTTCCATTGAGAATATAAGACTTGAAATTTTGTTAGAATTATAATAAGGCATTAGCTAAAGAATTTTTGGGCATAGTCCTTCGATTTAGTTAAATTAAGAAAACAATTCCGGTCCCGATTCCGAAAAACCGGAACTTCCGGCGATGTTTGGCATCGAAACTTCCTATTCCAAATTTTTTTAAAATTCGATTCCGCAACAGCCCTGATGCCGACTCTTTGCAAGTAAAACTTATGCCTTTTTCAATAAGTTCGTTGATTCAAAAATTATCATTGATCCCTAATCATCTGATCCGATTAAATTATTCTGACGAGGGGATAAAGAAATCAATATCAAATAGACTCAGGAATATTCTATAAGCTGAAATGATTGCATTTCAATAGCAAATACCTTTAAAATTATGTCTTTTGTTTGAAAAATTTGAAAATAATGTCAATTTTCATGCGGGTCCGAGCGGGCGGGTCCGGGTCCAGGGGGTAAAAAATGATGGTTCTGGAAACGGGTCCGGGTCCAAAGGATGAAAAATTGAGAAATTTTTGCGGGTCCGGGTCCAGAGGATGAAAAATTGGAAAAAAATTTGCGGGTCCGGGTCCAGAGGATGAAAAAATTGGAAAAATTTTGCGGGTCCGGGTCCGAAAAATTGGGCCCGTCAGCAACCCTGATTTTAGGGTTAAAGTTAGTTCAGATTTTAAAACTGAATTTGATTACAGAGCTCCAGAAACGAGTCAAAGAGGAAGAAGAAGAAGAAGAAGAATGCAGCACGTCGGACGCAAACCCTGTCGGACAGATCGCATTGAAGAGTCTGGACGAGTTGGGAACTTTCACGCCTCTCTTTGTGCCTCTTGTCGACTTCGAAAATTCGGTCAAACAGGAACCTGAGGAGGAATAATTCGAAATTTTATGACGATGGGTAATTTTGTAAATTTCATTTGTTGTTGTTGCTATATGAAGAATAAAGAACATATTTGTCACATTAATGTCTTATTAAAATTTCAAGAATAAGATTCAAGGATTTTGTAGAATAAAATTGATCCACCGAATAAGTAATTAGAAACTTTTTATAAAAGTTGATTTACAGGTTGTGAGGTCTAAACGGAAGGTTGGATTTTTGTCAATATTTCATTTCATATATGCAAGTTAAAAATACGCAAAATCTTGGAAAAGGTTTTCAATGGAAGCCTATTCGTTTTCTTAATTTATTCAAGCCGAAAAAGGCCACAAAAGTTAGCACAATTAGCGGTAACAACATGTAGAGGATCCTCGTTTATCGTTCACACTCTTTACTCAATACCGGTGAGTGCATCAATGTTTATCACTAAGTTTTATCGATTTATTTTACACCATTAAATATCTGAACACATTATATTATTTGGCTAAATTCTTTATATTATTTTCTATATATCTTATTTTGTTTTGCACATTCTCGTACACATGTCAATAAAATTTCAAAAATATACTTGCCTTCCTCTTTCGATGCCCACTGTTTTGAGTTGCTATGGTTGGTTGTCGTGGAGCATTTTCTACGGACCTATCATTTTCCGTTACGTTTTTTCCTCCTCTCTCGAAAAATAGACAAAACTGAAGATGTACATTTGGGTAGCAACGAAACATTGAAAAATGCCGGGGAAGAAAACGAGAAATAGAACCAATTTTTGAAAGAAGCAAAGATGCAAAAATATGACTTTTCGAGTCAAAAGACTAAAATTCTGAAAAACGATTGTTTTACGCCACTCAATTCAGCAGAAAGAGATCCAAAACGACGTCGCACGAATCCAGGTTCGTTCATTTCTCTCACTTATTCAGAAGATGTGCAGATCGGCCTTCTTGCTTTCATAGGCGGTCAAGTTCCGATTGTTTTTCTTTATTTTGATATCTCATTACGTGTTACTTCTAATCAAAATCATACAAATTTAGTTTGTTCAAATTCATATTTAGAAGCTTTTAGCTGTCTAAATCATTAGCTAATAAACTATCTTATCAAATAACTACGATCAGAGCTGCGACGAAGTCAAAGTCGAGATTTCGAATTTGATCCCGTCTCAGCTGATTACGATCATTTCAGAAAGCCAGCCAAAATTGGGTCGAACCCCTCAAAATCCTCGTCCACGACGAACGTTCGACAGGGCGCGTCGGGGTTTTTCCCGAACAAGGTTTAACTTTCCTCTCGATAAAATTGAAATTTGACACATCTTCAGAGCCTAGATCACTGGGCAGACAATTTGTCGAATGATTTCGAACGCAGCGCAAATTTGTCGGATTCGGGTATTGAACGATCAGATGTTTCGAACAATTCTACAGGTAGTGGACGTCGAGATAAACCATAAGATAAAATTTGCAAAAAAAAAAATCAGAAATTTCCCCATTTTATGCTTCAGGAGAGAGTTTGAATTTAGCCCGTCGCAGCACAAAAGTAAGCCCAATGCCTATCGAAGAAATGGAGAAACAAGAAAAATCACTAAGCAAGAGTAGAACTTCACGTAAGAGCAGCGACGACGATAAACCTATCGAGAAAATCAAGCTGACCGAGGGAGTTGTGCAGGTTTGTTCATTTATTGAACATGGAAAAGAACTCTTTCTAGGACTACATAAACCTCGAGAAGTCGATCAACAAACTTGAACGAAAAAACGTGCTGAAGAAATTCGAATCGCAGACAATTTACGCGGATAATTTGAAGAATACGGTCGAACAGTTAGAAGCTGTTTTGAAAGAACTCAAGAAACAGACGTAGATGAAAATTGATCTTCTTCAAGGTTCAATAGTAGTTTTCAGGGAACGCGAAAAATCCGATCTGAAAAGTATCGAGCAGCCAAGTGTCAAGGATTTCTTGAAACAGCAGGCAAGTCATGATATGAAACGACTGGAAAATGTCGCATTGGGGAATTTTTGAATGGTCGATCTCCAATCAGATTTAACTTTTCGAAAAGCCAAGGGTATTCGATATAGTTAATTTTAATTCCATATTTCAGGGTCAATGGGACGACCGCATGAGCAAAGAGAAGACTGAATATGTCGATGCATTGAATCGGCAGGAGACTGTCCAGAAAGTTTGAAAACTTTGTGAAATTGTGTAAAAATGATAATTCCAGGAACTCAATATGGCCCGAGTAAACTACGAAAACTCGCTGAAGATCATGGATATTTACAAGCAGCAGACCGACAATTTGAACGCGTTATATGAAAAGCAGGACAGGATGCTGGGTATGGGGTTGGACGACTTTTTGAAAAATTGAACTTTTAGCAGGCATTTTCGGAAAGGACTATGCATCGGAGAAAGAGAATATTCTGGAGGGAGAGGTTAGTGGAGCCTAAGGGCGCGTTCAGACTTCGTCCACCGTGGACGTGGACAAGCGAAATAGTGTGCGAAGAGAGGAGGGGAAAAGAAAGCACTCTCCTCTTTTTACGTACTATTTCGCTTGTCCACGTCCACGGTGGACGAAGTCTGAACGCGCCCTAAAAATCTTTAGCACAGATACCACGAAGGGTGCCGAAATTAGAGAAGGAAGACATTCTTTGATTGTTTTCACCACATTCTACGTTTATAAGATTTTCAACAGCCAAAAGAGTCAACTGGTTAAATATGAAAATTTTCAGGTCGACGACATGGTGGACTGGCAGCAGCGAGTGTCTCTGGCAATGTTCAAATGGGCCAATGGCAGGGTTTTGCTTGTACACGCTCTTACACAAATCACATTCGGAATCAACCGATGGATGGACGTCAAAGCTATTGACAGAGAGTACGCTATTCAAGAGACTTATCATATTCGAAAAATATTGAAATCCTGAGCGAAGTTATCATTCCGAGAAAGTACAATCTCTTCTCAACAAACAAGCACGATTCCATTACAGAAACCAGCGAGCTCGATATTTCGCTGCAGCGGAAGCCAGGAATAACTTCGTGGCTGCTGCACAGAATGTGCAGTCGTGTCGAATGTATCTGAACAAGGTCGAATTCCCTTATGCGACGGAAGCCGAGATCAACCACTTGGAGGACACTGTGGCGAGAGCGTTCAAGAACGTGCAAGATGACGGTGAAGTGAAGAAGGTACTGGTAAACATCGAACATAAGATAGATTTGACGTCATATCGTCTTCAGAATAACTCAATCAATAAAGTTGCAAATTTAGGCCCTGAAAGTGTTCCAAGACACGCAGAAGAAAGTCGCCTCGTTAATCCAGTGGTTCGACAAAGTCATCAATGAAACGATCAGGAAGGACTTGGATTTGGCTAACAATGCGGTAAGTGGATTGAGATCTTTGCTTACCTATTTTGAAAAACAAAAAACTTCCATTTGAGATATATTACGTTGTAATTCATCGATTGAAGCTCTACGATAAAACAACGTGATTAAATTTTGGTAAATGCACAAACCTAATCCTTCTCTTTGGGATTTTAAAAGATGCTCTTTGATAAGCTGACCAAACCATAAAATTCAGGTCATCAAGAAGCAGAAGGCTCTGCGAGAAGAACGTCTTTCCTTGATGAAAAAGAAGGTTAAAATTTTCCTAAAGAAAGAAATTATTATTTGAAAAAATAGGCGAAGAAAGAGCTCGGCCATGACATGCACATCGAATATGACAACATCGACGACGATGAGTTGGAAAGGGAATTGAAAGCGCTAGAAGAGCAGGCTTTGAAGGACGTAGAAGCATTGACTGCTAACAATGTTTCGGTAAGTTCAGAAATACCAAATTTTTAGAAACTAATTTATCACGGCTTTGAACAAAGAAATATCGAAGAGTGATGACCTACTCTAACTTTTTCAATCATATCGCACTTTTCACGTTATGATATTGTGATAACTTCAAATTGTAAAAAATGAGACTTGAGTAAAGAATAACGAGCTCAGTAAATTCCTATTAAAATTAAGAAATTGCAGGACATTATCCAGCTAGGCCAACAGGACGCCGACAGCGCTATGTTACCGTTGGGCAAACTTGCGCCGATTCCGAGCAAAGAGGCGCTATTCGGTATTTTTACCACAAAGAATCAAATTTTTATCAGATTTTAGGTGATGTGAAACAAAAATTATCCGAGCACGACAGCAACCGTCGTCAATTCGAGAAGCGAAATCATTTGCAACGAGAAAAACAAGCTATTGCTCTTCAGGTAAAGAGAAAACAAAAAGTGCGAGAAAAACTAATAAAAATAGGAAAAACTGAAACTTCGCCAGCAGAAAGGACGGAGGACGCGAAATCAACGTCGACAGAGCATAGCGCCTGTCGATGTCGAGAGAATCAAGGCGGAAATTGCCCCGGTCGAAAAGAAAGTGAAAAAGAGAAAAAGCAGTCATCACAGGTCCAAATCAAAGACGGCTCCTGTACAGTAATTGCCCCTTTTGGACTTTCAAATTATGTGACCTTTTAATATACATTTTTTAATTTGAAGATCATCTTTTTTGCTTTTCTAATGTGATAATAGCCATTGATTTATTGAATCTTTTTTCATGGAATTGTTCTAATTTCATATTTTTTCATGATGTTATATTTGAAATTTTTTATCAATAACGCTATGCTCTTCATAACACGAACGAATCGTCTATTTTTGCAAGTAATTTCCTACTTTTCCTTTTTCTCAAATTGCTATTGCCATCAACATGCAATATTGTTTGCATTTTTTTTGCAAAATAAATGAATTGGTTCAGAGCAATTTTATGCGAAAGTATTCTACGTTTTACACCGCTAATTTTCGATTCAATTTGTATTCCGAAAGCTTTGGCCCACGTATCTTTTGTTCCTGGAAATGACCAAAAATAGCCAATTTCGTACAAAGAAAGTATGCAGAATAATTAGTGGTCGAGATCGAAAGTGTACGATTGTATGCTTCTTCTAAACTAAAATACTTATAAGAAATTGCACGTTTGGAAAATGTGGAAATTTTATAATATCGATACATAAAAATAGGTTTTGAAGTGATAGATGATGTCGCTGATTATCCTTCGTTCAGGTATCATATTTACATGAAGTTATCATTTTTCATAATTCAAGCTTTCCTTCCAAATATCAATTCATAATTTAGGTGTGATACTAAATAATTTTGGCGCAATGTGAATTGCAGGCAAACTAGATTTCACCATACTTTTTCATACTACGCCAGAAGTTTATAATTATGATTTACCTGAAAATTTAATATCAATACTGTTTCAAAGCATAAGAAGTTTGAACGAACCATATATTTCACGTATTCTTCGTTAGTCACGATTCAAACATTCACGAACAAGCTTCAAGATTACGGTACACATTCTTTATGTCTTCTTTCGAATTTGAGCATATTTATAACAGCAGATCTTTTCATTTGAACGCGAGTTTTGGTGTCATTTTCGTAATTCACAATGAAAATTGATGTTTCTATCGGTAAAATTAATGAATGGATGATAGTTTGATGGACTTTTGGATGGGAATAAAACTATTCTGAAGGAAAAATAGATCACAATGCAAGTAAAAGTAAGGAATTTTAGAAAAAGTACGTACATTTTGTCGATTACTTTGGCATATTTTCATTTTTAGAAAATTAGAATAAAAATATGCCAAAGTAGTACCAAAATATAGGTACTTTTCAGGTAATTTCATATAAGGAGTGCAAATTTACGTATAGTTTCTAGTGCAAGGATAAAAATCGTGTTTAAAAGGTAAAAATAAAAATTACCTAGGCAAAAATGCGATAAAAATGAAGAGGTTACTTCGAGAATTCTATATTTGAGAAAATTTACAAAATTAAGTGCTATGAGGCGAGATTTTTGCATGTGAATGTAGAAACTTTGCTCTATGAATAAATGACAATTGTTGTTCAATGATTTTTGAGATCGACAAAAACAAGAATAAGTTATTTTTGAGTATAAAAGCGAATATTTCATAAATTTGTTAAAAATAAGTAAGCATTTATGAAATATCCGATTTTCAAGTTATTTTTACACAGATTTAGACTAAACGCTTCTAATTTGGGAAAAGTGAATCTTCTAATTAAAAAAATATATAAGATCATGGCCTTCTAAAAATTGAATTCACAACACAGTTCGAAAAAGGAGATCACAATCGAATACAAATCAGACAACATGTTGCAGTTTTCGAAAAATTTTCCTGATTCGCATAATTTCGAGATCCGAATGATATATCAAAGACAAGCGAAATGTTTTTTACAGAAAAATACAAATAAGTTGGCAAAATATGACCATTTCGAATAAATCTTGTTCAGGAGCTCTCATATCTCTAAAAATGAATCGTGAACAAGTTCAAATAAAAATTGACCCAGTGATTCAGAATTATGCCATTTTTCCCAAAATGAGTAGGTATTTGAGAAAAATGAGCACCAATTTAACGAGAAATGTCGATAAATTATCCGGGATCTTTGGTGATCGAGTTAAATTGACTGATTTAAGGCTCATCATCGTACTGAACGACGACAAAGGGCTGTGGCGGCTCGCCGTGAACGTCCTCGAATTCCCGAGCTCTTCTCAGGGCCTGTATCGATGACGCCAATTCGTTTACGAGTTCTTCTGAAAATTGAAAATAAGAAGTTCAATTTTTAGTGGCTTCCTGAAAAATTGCCAGCTTTGGCGAACTTTCCAATAAGTTTGTTTTGAAATGGGGTAATCCAACGGGATGTAATAAGACGAATATAAAAGTTTAGATTATGTAAAATTGTAGCTTGAATGAAACATAGTTGAATAAAGATAAAGAAAATGAAAATTTGTCTAAAATCGTACCTCTAAAACTATCAGCATCGGCTGGAATGGAACGCTTCATGAGACCGAAGTCGGAATCGCTCAATCGATCGAAAGCGCGTTTCCGCCTCAGGCCGAAATCGCCCGAGTCCAATCTAAAAAATACTCATAAAATGCTAAATTCTAGCTAAAAATGGGCTTGATCGAAAGAGTGCAGCCCATTTTAAGACTGACAAACAAAATATTCTTCTATTAAGAATACAAGCTTAAATGAAAATGAAATTTACCGATCGAAAGCCCTCTTTGCGATGGATCGCTTGACGAGTCCGAAAGCGCTGTCGTCGAGTCTGTCAAAAGCCCTCTTGCCGAATGTGCCTCCGAACGAGAAACCGCTGTTGTCCAACATATCGAACGATCGTTTGTGAATTCTGCAAAAAAAATCAATAAATTAATCGTAATTTTTAGTATATTAATTTTTCGAGCAAAAATATCGACATTTATAGCATACTGGAAATATTGTAGCGCTAAATGTTCATTTTTATGCTAGGTTTCAAAAATTCGTTTTATTATCTTCTTTAGCGCGAAAACTCAATTTTAACTCGTTTATCCTCCCAAAATTTCGTAAATTTATCAAACGCAAGAATTTTCGTCTCCAAACTTTGCAGGTTTCACAAAGTGCTTCCGTTCTAGTTGAAAATTGAAATTTCGCAGATTAGCTAATCTTTGTTAGCGAATTTGGGGATTTATTTTTGAACTAAAATTAAGATTATACGTAATCCTTTCTGTCGAAATTTCATTCAAGAATTGAAATTTGTGCGAATTTTCCGTAAAACTCACCCTTTTGTCTGTGTGAATGGGGGCTGTGGATAGGCGGCGCAAATGGCGATCAGGAAATACTGAAAATTCAAAAATTCCAAATTGAATACTTAAACGCGAAAATGTCAAACATATTCTTTTTTCGCTGACTCAAAATATAATTATGAGCAACGTGCATATTCTCAGAAATTACATCATTTTTCGTAGAAAATTAACTTTCAGGTCATACTTATGCAAAGTCCTTTCATTTCAAAAATCATGAAAAATATAAGATTTTGGTGAAATTACAGCAAAGTGTTTTCTTAAACATTTTTAGGTTTGTGTTGTAAAAATATTTAAATTTCCGAAAATTTCAGCAATCTTCAAAAATTCGCCAACCTGAACAACAAATGCCAAAATCATAGTGAAAAGCTGCTGTCGCATGTCGCTTTATTACCTGAAAAATTGAAAATTACCGCATCATCGATAAAAATGAAAATATTTTGAATGCCAAAGCTCGAGCGACGATGAATATGGCACTCGATTATCGTAATTATTGCAAAATTGGCGCCTTCGAAAAAGCAAATAATTATTTTTAGACGAAGCGATTTTTATTAAATGGAAGTAGAAATATTCTTGCAAAATACAGTATATCTAGGAAAATTATGATTCTATTGAACACGAATGACTAAAAAAGACATTTCTAGTAAGATTTCAATTGAATCACAGCTTCCGCTAGTCGCTATCCTACTCGAAATCAAATAAATCGTGAATGACTAATAACTACAAATCAAAATGGGCTCGAAACTATGACAAATTTGCAAAAAAGAAATAAGAAAAACAAACAGTGAAATTCCAAGAAATTCATATGGTAGGTGGCATAGAATAAAATGAGTCCAAAGGTTAAATTTCTAGTCAAGAGGCAGTTGAAATGTCATTCCTTTCTATTGACTCAACTAATCGGTCAGTAAGAAATAGAGAATTTCGAAATGCGATGCAATCATTTTTATGGAAAACATTCTAATAAAATCGCTCCGCCCCCTTTAATTATATTTTCCTCAAGATCACCCCGAGTTGACGTAAAATAGGGGTCATTTTAAACATATGATAAACAAGAGGTTATTGAACTCTAGGAAACATGAGACTAATCATGTAGTTTAGCCGTAATGAAATGAAAATAAAACTAACGCCAATTCAAATGTAATGACTATAAAGCGAACACAAATTGTGAAAGTGCGCCATTTATGGCGAATGTATGAAATGCCTACAATTTTTCGTGTTATCGTTCAGTTTTCATTTTTGAAAAATCAAAAATCGCCCCGATCCTGTCTTGCGGTCAAATGAACGCGGAATTATGAACTTCCAGGAAGCGAGTTGCGCGAATGAAGTAATTTTAGCTATCGCGAACGTAGAACGATACAAAATAAGATTCTACAGAGAAAAGTGTGGGAGAATGTTCAGACAATAATAGCAAGATTGTCGTTATTGCATTCAATTCTGCAGATGATAATATAATATAGTATATGGAGAGGGTTTTTCAATAATTTCTAGCTAGAAAATTTGCGTAGGTTATGTTTCAGATTTGTTTTATAGTAGATTTTAGAAAACTACAAATATTGTGAAAAATAGAGAAAAAATATAAGATAGGATTGAAATCACTACGCTAAACTATGGAAAAGATATATTTTTACACAAAACTATTCCAGGCTATATGTTTCAGAGGGGTTGCGAATATAAAGTTTGGGAAGGGTAAAGTGACTCTTTATCGTGAAATGCAAAAATGCATTGTCTGGAAGAACTACGAGAGGAATAATTATACTCGTCGGTAAATGAATAGAGTGAAACTGAATAAACTGGTGAATAAATTGGGTACGCGACTCCGAAATGGGCGGGGGCTAAAGGGCTAGATTGAAACTCGATTAAGTCGGTCGATGACTTTCGAGGTCCTTGAAACGCGGATTACTCAGGGCTTATATTATAAATACGCGAAACATTGAAAATTACTCGCGCCGCTATCGAAATCGGGGGTGTTCTGACGTAGTTTTGAGAGAATTAGATAGCATCATAAAAATGACCGAAATTGCCGAATGTTTACAAACATTTAGGCTTCTTTCAAGAAACAGATCACTTCGGAGTAGATATAACAAAATTTTCAAAAAAAAAAAATATCTTTCAGTCATAGATTCAAGCTTTTTTGATACCAAGCTAAAATCGTTCGAAATTAGTGACGAAAGATTCTTTCTCATATTGAAATTCCAAATTTTGTTTGCTTTGAAATAATGAGATTTCTGGGTATGGCACCAAAATTTTCAGTTTTTTTCTCTAAACATGTGAGATAAAAAAGAATCTTCCAATGAGAAAAAGAATGGCTAGATCAGGTTACATAATGGAAATAGGTACCGTAAAATAAAGTGTTAATCTGCGATTAAAATAAAGTATAAACGTGCCCGATTAGTCTTGGACGAAGTGCCCAGAAACGATTAACTTTTAGGGCACTTTGCTTGTCGAAATTACAAATTAAAGCCACGCGGTTGGCTTTCCAGCTAAATATTCAAAACCTAGGCGTAAAGATCCACTGAACTTTACACATTTCGCCCTAAAATAGACCAAATGATGCAAGTTAGTAAACAAAGACCAGCAGCGAACTTCGAATGACAAAATAAGTCCGAACTAAATTAGTGATGCAATCATTCTGACAACAAATGGCTTAGAACTCCCTCAATTTAGTCGAAAACTAGACGAACTTTAAACGCCAAAATAAATCGTAACTAGAACTAATATGGAAAATGACTAGAAGAACAGTCTAATCTGACCAAATCATAAAATCGTGTGCGCGTTCGAATAGTAGACTGAACTTCACTTCAAAAGCAATTTATATCTATAAGAGAGACTAATAAAATTTAATTTTTTATGCGCAGGTTGGACGCGAAAAATGGAGCTCCGCAGCGTAAGCGCCTTTCAATTAGCCCGTTCCTCAGGGAAAATAGGAAAATTTTTCAATGCGCGCGCGTCAAAAATGGAAAGTTTGCGTGGAAATAATTATTATTTAATGAAAAATATGAAATTTCAAATGAAGATGATCATCTTTGAAGTCAAGCTCGGATAAAGTGCGAGAATCGTTTGAAGATTAGTGCTTGTTTTCAAGCAATCACATTATAAAGATTTTAGTGCATATTTTCCAGTGGGTTTGAAAATATGTTTGCGTAAAGCTAGTGAGAAAAATAAATGAAAATGATATTTAAGCCGCTGACGGAACGGCATTTTCAGGTGCCGGTCGAGCATTTTTATAAAGCATTTACAAATTTACATGCATTAACACCCCCGATGAAACCTGAGGCTAACGAATGTCTAGAGTAGTGTTCTTTGCAAAAACAAAAAATAACAAATAGGAAAATTCAAGGTGAAACTTGATCTATCACAGTAGCGTCACGTTCAGAATAATTGATAAAACAGGGGGTATAATTAGCATAGACTAAAGATGAACAGATCTTATGACTCAGTGATAATATGCAGAAACATGAATGAAAATGAGAACGCACATCACGATATCTCCAGCCTAATTATGCAGAAAATCGTTCGAATTATTCAAGCAGATCGTGCAAAAATGTAGCGTTTTGCCTCATTAAGAGTCGCCCTTATGAATTGTTTACTGGCTAGACATATTCCTCGATTAGAATTTGTGGAGGTTGCATTTCGTACGTAATTAGGTTCATAAGTCTACTTCACAATCAGTTCTTTAAGGCTAGAGGAAATGTTCTTTAAATATCTGCAACTTTTTTCTTATTCATTCTTTTCTGTAACATATCAAAAATAGGGTTTGAAGAATTGTTCGAAATTATCATAGGCTATCAATTAAAAGCAAAATAAAAATTTACTGCGTCCATACGACTCCTAGAAAAAGATCACTTTTGCCTACTTTTTTCTTTCCCTCATACTATTTCTTAAAAAAATGATATCTTTTTCTATGAGCCAGCCGTCCATACTACATTATTTTTGCAGAACATGATTTTAGCATGTTTTTTGTAGTTCGCAAAAAATTACCTAAAACAATTATACGCCTAGTCATATTCATGTGTCATTCAACAATTCATTTACAGTTATAGTCTATTTTCGTAGTTTTGTCATTCGAGCGCGATTTCAGAAGACACTGCGTATTTCGAGGGTTGTGTTAGTGCTCCACTACAAATTATGCACATACATACATACACACACAGGGCAGCTGGTTTGTGATGCAACATTAGATAGTTCGTTAGATTGTAGACAACAAAAAATGATGTTGGCAAAAATAATGGTTAAATTTGGAAATTATTGAAAATGAAAACAGTAAATGTTTGGACAAAAGCAAAGAATCAGTTTTGGATTTTTCTCTCTTAACAAATAATGACTCAATTAGAAATGATTAGATATGAAAACAATAGCTGCTTGATTACAAATCCTTGAAGTATTGCAAAAAAAAGATAAAGAGCTCAAATCCAACGCTTATACCAATACACTATATAGAAACCTTCCAATTTACGAGGGTAAGCTTCGTCCAATAAGGCTTCTAATCAAAAGCGGCCTTTTTGAAACCTCCATTTACGAAATCTCGTTACAACCGAAAACTATGTAGAAAAATTCTGAGAAGCGTGTAGTTTGTTTTCAGGTAGAAAATTGAGTCTAAAGACATTTTTTGTTAGGTTTTTTTTCGAATGACAAATAAAGAATTCGCTATTTTCGACGTTTCTGAATCACACGGTGAAACGCATATATCACGAGCGGAGATATGCAAAATTAAAGGGTCCTAATTTAGGGAGCAGAAAATAGAGCAGTCCCTACGGAGAGGAGTGGTGACGTATCAAATTTAGTGACTAAAGGAAATGGCCCTGAGAAAAGCGGTGGTCATTTTTAATTCAACCGGTAGTAGTATTCTTAATCTTACGTCATCCTGATTTCAGATTTATAAGAATGACGTAAAATGGTTGGGCGTTCGTGCCAAAAATTTAAAAAGTTTATTTATTTAGAGAGAAATTGAAAAAGACATTATATCTAACCATGTTTATAAATTAAAGTAAGGTGAATGAGATGGTCATTTTAATTTAGCTAATTCAGTTATAGTTGAGTAATTCCTGTTATTTCAATTCTCCACTCAAAAATAGGATAATAAAAAGTCTTATCCGTTAATACCACGTCAAAATACGAGTGTCGTTTATTTTCGAATAAAATAAGCTGGCCGTTTAAAGTCGAAGTAAGTGTTGTTGGTTCGGAATTAATGAATATTGGGTGGTCTGAGTGAAGTTTGGATAGACATGCACGAATTAGGCGTAGAGAGTGGCTGGTGATGCAAAAATTACAAAGTAATAGAAAATGACCAGAGAAACTACGCATAAATTTAGAACAAATGCAAAGTAATTATTTACAGAAAAAAGAATTTCATTTAGACTAACAGAAGATTTTTAAGAATAGAAAAAATGACCAAATATTAAAATGAATCAGTAATTCGATATGATCATCATAAGCTTCCGTTATTTTTATGAAAAGTAACGCCCAAATAGCCTAAATTTTAGTCAGAGTCTGAGAAAAGTCTTGCCTCAAGTTTGAACCCATACAATTAGGCTCATTCCAGAAACACCTAACGAGTCATCGTTAAAATGTCTATATTGACGAAAAAATATACGAATTTCGACATCTCTCAAAATTCGCTGAAACTAAACTTCAAAATTCAAATAGTCTAAACTTTAGTCTGGCAACGTATTTAACAAAATCCTGGATTACCTTGTGAAAAGTTGAGCTATTTTTTATGAGGAATCAGACTGAGATTTTTCAAGAAAATGCAGTAAAAATGACGAATGAGTGGGTTTATTGGGTGAAAGTTTGCTTTTGAGTAAATATGAAAATATCAGGTTCCGGGTTCCTCATTTAACATCGCCGATTTTTGCGTAGATTTTTAATGATATTGCGAGTTCCAGGATTTAGAGTAAGTAAATAGTCTAGTTAAAACTAGATTTCACAGAAAATCGCATCCTATAATGAGGAATAGGTAATAAGAAGGCTAGAATAATATTTTAAATAACATGTAAAAAACAAGTCTAAGGAACAGACAAAATTTGCATAAATGAGTACGAATCAGCATAAAAATATGCGCGACATCAGATGATGAACGCAGTTTACTTACAAATGGACATTATGAAAAATCATCGGAATGACAAATTAATGGAGATCAATTAGGTTAGTCAAATGAGATATCATCAACCCTCATAATCGAACCAGAAATTATGGTAATTAGGAAAAAATCATATTATCATACTTTCAGGATACCAAAGAAAAAGTTACTACGTGAGAAAATAACTTAGAAAAATGCGGTAAATTTTTAGACAAGCACTTTTCATGATCAAATATCTAGTTTCGCGATCAAAAGTACGGCTTTCTGTAAAAATAAAAAAATCTATGCTCAATTTTCGTATCGAATAAAATTAGGGATGTTCCAGTAAAAAAGTAGTTCCTATTTTCAAGTAAAAACCTAATCGACTCATTGAAATTCTCGACTGAACGCTGTCCTTTCTAATGCAATTCTAGGGCACTTGGGTACGACTAAACTGATCTGTCTGCTCTGCGGAAAAGCTAATGGAAAGGTCAAGAAAATCTGTATTCTAACGATAAAGGTTGAAAATCCAAAACTATCTGGGATATTCGAATATCATAATTCCTCGTCCTATGATAAAGCATAGATTTCATAAATCATGCTGGGATAATCTTTGGTTTTTTCGCGACGTAAAAAGTCGTGAACAACTCGTGTTCAAGTGTGTGGGATCCTAAAATATTTGCCTATAATAACCTCAAGCATATGCCTCGCTTCGTTCGGATTGTCAAGTGGTAACGAAAACTCGCATAATAATCAGTTTTGGATACGCCAGCCGTTTTTCGATGTACTATTTTATGAATATGGAAAGCACCAGTCTAAATAAGCTAGAGAAAAAGTACGCTTTCGCAAAGTTACATATAAATGAAGGCTATGATTTATCACAGAAGATACTTTTTCAATTTTTTAAAATTTTAGTTCATGTAAAATTATTGATAAGATTATCAGATAAATTAATAAAATTGTGAGCTATTACAGACGCTTTCCTAACAATAATTTTGAAGCATATGGTAAAAAAAAAACTTTTAAAAATACAAAATGAACCGCCTTCACATAAAAATGAAGTATCCTATCCGTTTTTCTTTCATCCATATTCTAATGCACTCAACGAAAATGGGCGTTCTGCAAAGAGTTAGAAGTTGACGTAGGAAGTGTCCCAATAGGAAAATGCGCGAGTGGTTATGAGTTATGTCAGGCGAGATTCTGATGGCTGTTCTAAAACACGTACCAAGAGAAATGACGTAGTGCCAGACTCTCCTCTGCGGGGCACTTCAAGGGAAATCACATTTGTAACAGAGATCCAGAAATTGCGAGTAGAAAAGGGAGCACGATATTAGGAATAAGGAAATCAGACAAATATGGAATGATGACCATACAAGGGGTTATCGAAGGAAGTAGGGAAAAGGGGGAATCGAACAAATTCCGACATTTCGATAATTTTATCGTACGATTGAGAAGAGAATATAGTAAAGAAGCACAGCTTGCCTTAATATAAAATCCATTATATAGGAAAAAAATTATGAAATGTTGAAAGTGTCATGAAATTTAGAATCGCGGTTTTCGAATTTTTGCTTTGCAAAAATACCATGCTGATAATTCAGAGTTCATAATAGTGTTCTTGCATAATCCACTCCTACATTCAATTTCAAAAATTAGCACTTCGCAGAGAAAGGCCTATCACATGAGAACGTTATTTTTCGGCATGCCAAATCTAAAATCTCTTGATCCCTGAAAGATGAGCAATACATAAACACAATTTGCATAAAATGAAATGACTCTTCAAAATGCGCATAATTCCGACGTTCAAAGCATAAAGTTTACATGTCTATCATTTTCAAATCTAATTTTCATGAACTCAACTGAAACGCCATTTAAAATGATCTAAAGGGATAATTTGCTTTTCGAATTTTAAAATTCATCAAATTACGTCATAATTCTCTTTTCTGCTGACTTTTTGCAAGTGTTTCTCTTTCCGAGTCTTTTGACCCCCACCTCCTTCGCAGCGCACTTACTCACCCATTCATGTGTCTATAAACGTGAAAACATGAAAGTTTCTAAATTAACCCAGTCGGTTTTCCTATCCTATACTTTAACAATATCTGATTGAGTTTCATCTAGAGGACAAAAATTAACCGAATTAGATTCCGCCCCCGAAAAAAGAAAACATCATGGAATTTTGCAACACGAGAAAGTAGGCAAATAAAGGCATGAGGAGCAATGAAAACGGAATTACAATCAGATATACGTGAGAAACGCTGAAAATAGAGACGGAGATGCTAAATTTGGAAATCTTATTGCAAATTGAAGAAGACGAGGAATTTTTATATCCTCTTTGTTTGTTGCAAAACAAGGGAAATAAATTAGAGGCTAACGGAATGATTCGGGATATATTTTAGACTTTTTTAAATGACCATCATTTTTCGGAGGATAAGTTTTGCTTCAGAACATGGCAGGATTTGATCAAGATATTGAGAAAATTTAGGCCAAATTTAGAATTAAAATACTCATCGAGGTAATCTATTAGTAAGCCTGAAAAACGCAACCTTATAAATACGATCTAAATCATACATCAACAGTAATGACTCAACTACCACATGAAACGAAAAAACACTAGCGGTTATTCTCGTTCTATTTTTCAGTAAGTAGAGAGAATTGTCAACTTACCTAACGCCTTGTCATGCCATATAATTGCAACGTGACTAATTTAAATTGTTTCGTAACACTTTTCGGCTACAAAACAAATAAATTTCGTGAAATTCACTATTCCAAGCCCATAATAAAGAATACAAACATAAAGCCGTCAGTAATCGTTCTAATCAAAATAAAGCAAGTTTGTTTGGATTGCATCATGCCAGCTATTCTTTCAACTATAAACGCCACGCCGTATTTGGTTGCGTATATTTTCCCTGGGGAGCAATATTTCCCCTATATTGAAATATAGAGTAAGAAAAGTGGCTAGGATACGGAAAAAGCCTCATATCGAGAAATCCCCTAGAGGTATGAGGTCAATGCCAGACCGATTTTCATTTTCGGCACGCGTTTTCCGTGCTTTGTTTGGATTTGGCAACAGACATATACTGATGCAGAAAAACTGCAGCAAGTGGGCGTTCAAAGATAAATGAATTTTCGTGGACTTTAGAACGTTCACAGGTTCTTGGGAAAAATCTCAAATGTAAAAACTGAAGTGGCTACTTGTTGATAAAAAATTGTTTAGAGCCATGCAGACCAAAACATAACGAAACTTTGAGGCATGTTTGGAATGTGATTTTTGATAGCAAAAGTGAGAAAAGTCTCAAACTTTCAGAATAGTTTCGGATCAAAATCGCAAATATCATGAAAGCAAAAATCTGCGGCATTTTCTAAACGATAAAACAGGTGTATTTCTGTGAGATCACAGACTGTAACCTATTCTAGAATCGGAAATCTCAAAATCTCTGAATACCAAGCCAAGAAAAATACATTTCCTTGAACTTCACGTACACTTGCACTAATTTTAAATAAAATCTAAAAGTGCGTTAAAATATTCCCAGATGAAACAAATAAATGAAAATATCGTATTTAATATTTTACGAAATCAGTAAAAATCATAAACTCCTACCCCACGCACTTATTTTAGGCCTCATTTCGCATTCATATTTGACTCAGTTGTCTATTTTCATCACTCAACTTTCCTAGAGTCACATTGCACTCTGAGGCTTAACATATTGCATATTGCAGAAAAAGCTAACCTACACTCGGAAGCTCAGAGAAAAGGAAGAGGTAAACAATTTGTACCTGAATTTGGAAAGGACATAAATAAATGAATGGATCTATGAAAGAGCAAAGTTTAGAAATCGGGGATTTTATATAAAACGTTTACTTTTTGTACGTATAATCAATGGAGAAAGAAAAAGCAATCATAAGAATATCAATTTGGCTATTTCAATACTTTTGAGAACTTGTTCCACAAGGAAAATGTTCAGGAAAATTGAATATTCGGTATTCGATTAGATACTTTCAGGATAAATTCAAGATAAAAATAAAGCTTATGAGGCCGAAGAAATATGTAAAATTTTATTTTGTTGTTTTAAACTTACTTTAAATCTGAAAACCTATTTCGAAAATTTTTAAAATTTACCATAAAATAATCTGACGCGTTTTGAAAAGTTTGCAAACGCACGTATTTCGATGAAAAGTCCATAAAATAAAGTGCAAGTCCGAAAAATTCATTGCGCAAAAACTGCGAAACGTCATCAAAAATGTCTAATTTTCCAAAAAAAATTTCCGAACATTGTCACTTATCAGAACGAATTTCGCCAATCCAGACACGTAGAAAATTGGAATTAGCACTACGCAATTCCACGAAATTTTCGATCATTGTTTGCATGTTTAGAGAGCACTAGTTACAGGAATTTTTAGATTACATGATTAGCCAAAATGACTTCTAAATGTTCCATTTTCAAGAAAATTATATCAAATCTACACAAATTGCATTTTGATCATTCCGTGATGTGAAAATAACGATACTTATTTTGTCGCATTATTTAGCTAAGAAGTGAAGATCACACTGATTTTTGAGCTAAATATGGCGGATATGTTTTCTGCTTTTTGATTAGGAGGCAAAGATTCGGTCCGAAACTCATATCTTTTCTTAGATCAAAATAAGAATACTAATAAGGTTAGGGGTCTTCGGGGAGTGATTCTTGATATCGACGTCACTCTCCTTATGACCAAAAGAGGAATACTTGATTTGGGCAAACTACAGAAAAGAAGAGAACTTTAGGATTTTTTTAATTGTAGAGAATTCGGGGAGGACCATTGTAAGTAAAAAAGCGTTGCACTTTTCACGATATCGCAACCAGGTGAATATGCAAAACAAGAGCGTTTCCCTACTGTTCTCCCTATTCTCTCCTAACCCTACACCCTGTCTCGTTTAGTCGCAAAAGATACAAATCGCTATAAAGAAAATCTGTAAATCATTGAAATTTTTAGAAATCATCGAATAATGTCGTTAGGAAGGTACTTTGATATTTTTGTCTAAATATTTTGTCTCACACCTACGAATGTTTCATAAATTTTCATTGGTTTATGTCTATCACGTGTACATATTCGTGCTGTTTTCATAAATTTTGACTTCCAAAATGTGACTCACAAATTTTGCAAACTCAGATCATCAATAATTCAAAACTCCTACTTCAAAATGATAAATTAGATTTTCAGCGGAAAAATGCATATCTTTGTAAGATTAAAGTTTTCTTACTGAAACGTAACGTGAACGGGGATAAATAATTCCTTATCTTTAATAAAAATAAAATATTCATGAAAATTCTGCGATCATTTTTTCGGATGAATGCCTTGATAAGTTGCGCGTAAAAATAAGGTACGAAAATTACAGCTAAATTAAAAATTGCATTAAAAAGAACAATTACATGACAAATTCGGGATGTTCTTTGATAATTCCAAAAATAGATGTCCTAAAACGTTTCATGGATCATTCAGAACAATTTCAATTAATTTCTAGGTTGATCTAGTAAAGTGGTAGTCGCTTGGCTCAGAAATTTGTGCAGAAATAGAATTTGTCGTTGCGCGACTAATTTTAGTATCGGGAGCTATGCAAAATTAGTCAAATAGACATTGCATGAAGGAAGGGCTCTAGTAGTGCATTTGATACGTTGAAGTGAAATAGCACTAAAGGGACAATCGGAATTTAGAAAATCGTACAGATGGCAAAAATGTTGAAAAAATAGGAAATGGTTCGGAAGATCGACGACGAGCAAAACAAAAAATGCAAGAATATAAAACTCGGTTTAGACATTTACACACCGGGTCTATTAAACGCCTTTTATATACCGAAATCTTGAAACCTACAAAAATCAAATTAAGATTAAATCCCATAAATTTCATCCTTTAGGTACCAAAAATCAAGTGCTCTTTTCAGATCAAAATGTTTGTCTAGATGTTTGGAACCTGCTAAAAATAAATAATTCGTGGTTAATTTATGTCGGTGGACATTTTTAGTAGTTCTAGACAAAGCTTAAGTTTATCCGGAGAAATCCGGAAATGCAATTAACAGGACGTAGATCGGCAAAATTGCCGCGCACCTGCAGCGAAGTTAATAAAACTGATAAACGTTCCCAGCATTTGCTCAAGTACATTCATTTCTACTTTACGATTTTAGAACCTATCATCACCAATCAAAACTCAGACTTTAATTAAAGACTAGGTTCAAATTTAGAATCAAACAATTACTGGTCTAATCCCTGCATAACTTAAATAAGGTGCAGAAATTAACAAAATGAGTCAATAACGTTTCATAAAATGAGTACGATAAAATAAATTTAATGCTCATCATCAAAACTCAGACTTTAGATCGGGATTATATTGTTTATGATCAAAAAATTGCAAATTCTAATCCACGAATTGAACCATCATAAAGTGAAGTCTGAAGTTTAGAAATAAGTTGATGAATTACTATTCGAAGAGCACGGTATAGTAAAATTAAAGAATAGAAAATTGAGCTAAAAACTACAAAAACGTAAACGTAAAGTAAAACCAATTTCGACTTTAGAAATCTAGACAATGAGTAAGTTTCCACAGGTGAAAATTGATAAAGGAAATGCAGTAAAACCAAAATTCAAATTCAAATTCAAACAATTCGAAATTGGTATTCAAGCACCTGGCATATGTAGAAAAGCACTTCTTTAAACGAGGTACGAATGACCTTTCTGGAAAAAAATCATGAAGGAATAGTTCATTTTCATTTTGATTATAACTTTCAGAAAATGAATGAATTTATGAGCATGTATCAAAATCTAATCGAAATATCACTTTTAGATTTTTTGAGAAGTATAAAATTTTACAAAAAAAAAATCCGAATGCCTACGCGATCATCAATTGAATAATGGCACAATTATATCATTTTCTTGATGCTTACATGAATGAGGATTTTTAATTAAAAATTACGAAAAATCGTTTTCTCGAGATAAGAGAAGGAAAAATGTCAAGATTTTCTGCAATCTAAATCGCTCTATGCATTTCGCGATCTTACTGTTTTCTAAATGAAGAAAGCTATTATCGCATCTCTAATTTCAATAAAGTCTGATCAAATCCTGAAACATCAAAAATTTCCTAATCTGCCAAATATATTTAAAAAATTAAAAATGAACATAATTTCAGCAAAAATCTATCAGAAAATAACCGTTTCCCAGCTTGTTTGGTGTTATTTTGCCTAATTGTCTCCTAGAGAACAATATTCGAATGATGCGAAACTAAAGATACTAAAATTGAACGGCATTTCAAACTGGATTGTCCCCTTTGTGTTGCTAAATTAGTATTTTCCTCGATGGCTTCACTCGAAACGCTACATTGCACTTGACATATTTCAAATAAAGCCCGATAAACAATGACTGCGTAAAAATGCAGGCCAATTTCAGCGAATAATAATTTGACTTCTCCAACTTCCGGTAAATTTCATCATTTTCCATAGGTAGAAACAAAACAATCAACGAGTTTCGCGTCATGTTTACGTCAAATTATAACGCAGAAAAATGTTTTTAAAAAAAATGAGGAAAAACTTGAAAAAGTCCGCATTTTTCATTATTTCTTGATAGCGTAAAATCAAGTTAATTCAAAAGAAAGGAAATTGTCTTCCAAGAAAGTAAACCGGAAATTAAAATCTACCAAAACAATCTAAAACTCTCAATTTCCTTACTAGAATCTTGGAAGCCTCGCTAAAGAGCTGTTGCGACATTCGCGTTGAAAGATCAAAATGCGATATTTTCGAGCCTTTTCGACATCAAGAAATGCAGGTCAATTTACACGTTCAGAAATTTGATAGCGCACTTTTCGAAATGCCCTTGTTTAGCAGAAAATTCTCACTATTGTTACGAAAGGTCGGTATTTAGGAAGGAAGTGATTTGCAAAATGGTTGGGAAATGCTATGAAAAATTAGTGATAATTTAGCCAGTTTGTTGTAAGAATGCGGTAGACAAAGTGAGATTTCGTTTTCCTAAAGAAAAGTCCAAATTTAGTGAAAGTAAAAAGGTATTTGAAGATAATAAGCCAAATGTTGCAATATTGGATCATAAAATTAGGATTTCGTAGAAGAATCTTTTGAATGACGTGGAAAAGGTAAATGTAAACAACTAAACTTATTTGATTCTTTTGTTCTAACAAATAAATTTTAAGCCAAAGATATAGAAATTTGCAAACATGAATCTGATAGATACAGTATCAAAACTATAAAGAATCGGAAGCAATCTTTACTGCGAAAAAAATCAAAGAAACTCACTAATGATTTACTAAAAAACATAAGAAAATTTTGAAACCTAACTAAGACTAGAAAGAACAAAGATAGGTAATCAAAATTTAACTATGCAATGATGCGGTGAATAAATTTCGCGCATAATGCCTTATTCGCTTTTCATATTAATCATAAATGTCGATTTGTTCTAATTCGAAAAAAGACTCACCTCTAATTATACAGCGATTCTTGAATTATCGTCGTTGGTGGGTGATTTTCGGCATGTGCTGCTCGTGGATGAGTTGCAGAGGGGTGCACGTCAAATCAAATATCTGCAAGATATAAAACTATAGAGAAATCATCTTCGAAAATGTAAAAAAATATTTTTGCCTGAAAATGGATTAAAAAATGAACTTTCGTTAAGGTAAGGAAATATGCGATTTTTCCTATTTATTTTTTTATCTAATGAAGAAAAAAAATCAAACTTTTACCTTTAATGGATGCAGATATAATTCCATTCTTCTCATCGAATAGCACACAATTGGAGTATCGAAAGATGCCGTTTTGTACATGAAGGATCCCATAATTACATTTACATGAAGTGTCTCTAAAAATGAGTTATTAGGATTTTAATATAAAGCATAATACTACTACTAATATTTTCTAAGAATGATTTTATATATCATACCATTGAAACATCTGAAAATGTTTCTTTCAGAATTACGCAAAACTATTTTCAATGTAGAATTGCGATAGTAGAGAAAAATGATGTTATTTGAGTATTGTATTCCAGACAGAGATGTAAGAATGGCTGTGTAGAGAGATTTTCCTTTTATGGTCATTTTTACCTAATAAGGTAATTAATTAGACCTTGATTACCAATTAGCTCCCGAAATTTGAGTATGCAAATTTTTCATTTTTGGTAATACTAATGATTGTAATCACTTCAAACCATGACTAAATCCACTCTACACACTCTAAAGAATATTATAAAACACGTTCTGAGATGGGTAATGGGTAGTTCTAGCATTTTGGTGGTAAACCTCTATTATAGGGGGACTTGTTTTAGATTTTACGGTATCTCGAATATTGAATGATTATCTTTGCAAAGTTTATGGATAGCTCGAAGCCTGCCTACCTCAATGAAAGTAGAATCTGAGTTGGGTGTCGGGGACGAAGGCGTGCGACACGATGACGCGATCGATGAGCTCCACGGCTGGTTGCTGAAACGAGAAGCTCTCGTTCAGCAGGGTCGCCCCCGTTTCGTCCAGGAAGGATTCTAAAAAAATTATTGTAAATTAATTTTTATGAAACAAATCAATCTCGTCTCGAACGTTTAATATTTTACATAAAAAGCGAATATTTTATCCTTGATTAATGAAGATAACTGAGAAAAATAAATAAATACCAAAGTCAGAGCCTCATTTTTAAAATCATTGGTTATATTTTAAAGGTTTCATAAAATGTGAATGTTTTGCCTTGTCTCTTAAATCCTTGGGAAAGTAAGACTGAATGAATCGAATATTTGAAAAATAAATGGTTCGAAGCTGACCAGCCATGGAGTTCTGTGGGGACAGCATTCGGAACTCCGGATCGGGGTCGAGTTGCCTGCTTTCGACGGTCGTTCCACCCAGTTCCTCCCAGGATTGCAATGAGCTGCCCTGCGGACGACGGATGTAGATGCTGCACGAACGAGACAGGGGGTTGTGGCGCCAGATCTGCAAATCAAAAATAGAACTTTAGACAAATTCAAAGTTAAAGAAATATCAGTATGTTTCAAAGAATTGATCGTGAAAAATGAAACAACTGTGACGAGTCTCTGGTATACGCGGTCAAAATAAAAACTCTGGTAGGAAAGAGAAGTTTGCGCAAATTCATTATGGTAAGTTTCAAAAGTAAGATAACAGAAAATGAAGTTACGCAGGGATAATTTGTTCTTGAAAGAGGAACTATAAAATAGGATACCGACTTGCAAGGTTCTCGAATCGTGACTAACCGCACGAAACGAGGTAGTGGATATTTTCGAGGGATGAAAAGAAGGCATTTTTTCTCTCTCGATGAGGCACATTATCTCGTTCCATGCGGTTAGAAAACGCTGCAACGTCTGATAGGAGGAAATAAAACTTACCGCAATAATCTGCTTCAAATCATCGAAATAGAACCTTAGTGCGGGTCGCTCGTAGATGAGCTCGAATGAGGAGACCAGCGAGACGAGACCCAGAAGGCGGGGAGGGGAACACGTTGCGCGGAACAGTCTCCAAAGTTTTCAATTGCAATTTCATACTTCCTCCCACCCGTTTCTGTATGTTCGAATAGAAAAGGTAGAAAAGAAAGCAGTATTTGAAAGATCCTACTATAGAAATGTTTCAGTAAATTCGAAAAATATTTGAAAATCGACATCCATAATTTGGCGTCGACTTTGCAATTTCTAGCAAGAAAAAGAAATAAAAACTCACTTTGACGTGGCCAATTGAACCTCTTTGATGTAGGGGTAGAATTGGCTGATGAAGCGCAGAAAATCCGACTCGGAAAGCCCACGCAAATCACACCCTAAAATAATGTTTCTACAAAAATCGATAAAAGAGCAATAACTTTAGAGAAAAAAACAATAATTTCTGTAAAAAAAAAAATCAACAAAATTCCACCTCCCGGCTGATTCCCTTTCGTGAAAGTGCCCCCGGTGAAAACGAACGCGGACGGCACGAGTCGGCCTTCGTTGAACAAATCGCGCAACTCACTGATCCATTCCGCCAGACAGGTGTTGTGGTGGAAGATTATCTGGAAAAAATAGTACGGCATTCAAAGGGCAGAACATTTCACGTCAAAAAGTCATTTCAATTTTCTAATGGTTCTAAAGCATATTCAAAACATTGTGATGCAAACAATGCAAAATTTATCAATGAATCGAATCATGATGATTTTTTTTATAAGTCATACTTCAAATATTTTTCAAACGTTCACCAAAAAATAATGTTACAGAAAGAAAATAATTTTGAGTTAACCAATTGTCCCATTCTTTTCTAATTAAGAAAAAGTAGAAATGGAAAATATGAGTCAACCTTGCAAACAGTTTTGGCCATTTGTGGCAGCACATGGTTGATGTTGTCGCCCTCGAAAACTGGGTCCTTCAGACTCCGTTTCTTCTTCAGCGCCCTTACATCCGATCGTTGCTTGCTCGTGTTGAACGCTATCGAAATCTCGTACGAATAGGCCTGAAATTAGAATATTTAAGAAAGTCAACTAATTTCAAAGGATTACGGTATCTTAAAACTTCTATACTTCATGGCGTAAAAAGTCAAACTTCAAAGGTGAAGATAACAAAAAAAATTGTTACATAAAACTTAAAGGAAAATATTGTCTGACTCATTTCGGTGATTTCAAAAAATATATTTTTTAAAATTACCTCCTTGATTTTTATCTGATCGCGGTACTTGACGGCGACACGCCTCAAAGCGGAATTCGCATGGGAGGCGTTGTAAATCGACTGGACTGAAAAACAAGAAAAATTCACGGCAAATATACAAATTTGTTCAATTTGAATTTTTATGAAATTTTCTATCTTAGGCAAAGACACTGTTCGTTCGAAAGTCCATCAAATATAGATCTCTTGTGAAACATATTTGAAAATCATCAAATATTTGAGCATTCACCATCCAAATAGTTGAGTATCTTGAGCATTATGTTGTCGGGCAGATCAGTGAATGTCCTGTTGGAGGCGCGGAGAGTGAAGGTAAACAGGAGGTTCGGAGCTGAGAAACGGGACGGGGAGAGGGCACCTGAAAGTAAACTTACTCAGCTCAGGAAATTTGTTAATTTTCAAGAAAGTCCATCTATCTTTCCTTCTGTCAGTACCATTTCGTCTATGAACTGGATGAAAATTCAGAAATGAATTTTTTTTTAGAATTTTAGGTAAAAGTTGTCAAAAAGTAGAAAGCAAAACTTATTTTAAAAATTCAGGAAAAGATCTAAAAAAAAAAGAATTAAAATTTTCTAACCAACAAGCGGGAATAGTGCAAACGACGAGAGTTCCGCGCACAGCTGGCGTCGTTCGGATTCACGACCCTGATCGCCTCGCATCAGACTGAAATTTTAAATACTTTCTGAATGATTTAATGATATACTAATTATGGCAATATTATTAGGCTATTTTTCAATTGGAGTTATAAATCTTTTGATAACATAGGTAAAAGTGCCAACCTAACATTAAAATTGGACTTTTAAAAGTCGATGAATATGTTTCGCCTATTTCTAAATTTAGCAATCTTCAAAGATATAAATCTGTCACTTCGCAATGACTTATAGTTAGATTTTTTATTTAAATCATAAAAATTGTAAAATTTCTAACACGAGTTTCAATATGTTTAAAAAAATAGATAAAACTTATTTTAAAAAATCGCCCAATACTCAATGTATCTAATCACCCTTACCTCGTGGCACTCTTTTTATGTTCGGGCGATACGCGTTCGCTAATGGCTCCTAACGGAATAGCATCCTGTCGACTGCCTGGCGAAAATGTCCGCCTAAATTTGGCAATTTAAAAATTTTACAATTAGGAATGTGAAAAATTTTTGAGCCCAAAATAGGTATAGAATTGTAAATCTCATACTCAAGACGACTTTTTTAATCAAATGACAGCTATCTATTTCTGGAAAAACGAACCACGCCTGATAAAACTATTTGGAAATACAAGTCATGTAAAAGTTGAAAAGGAAGTATAGAAGTGGCTAAAATCCAAGATCATTATGTTTTGAAAACGTGGAATCAAAGAAAGCTTAATCACTGCGTCTATAAAATTCATGAAAGACTCGATTTGACTGACTTGAGTTTGAGCGTGGCCTTGTTGAGCTCGAAGACGACTGTGTTCGCCATGTGAGTCAGTCGGTGTACGGGAGAGTTCCCTGAAAGAAAAAAAAACTTTATTTCAATTCTTTTTGATCTTCATTTCCCATACTATTTCTCTGAAAAAGAAGGAAATAACATGGGAAGTTTTGACAGAAGAGAAACTGACTCCTCTTCTCAATCTACTTTTCCAACGCTATTTCTTTTCCTTTCAGAGAATAAGGATTTTATCATCTCCAAAGAATGAATCAAGCATAAAATAACTCTAAAATTTTACGACTAGCAATTCCCAAAATATATCATTTTCATGGCAGAGCAAAGAAAACAAATCGATAAAAATGATAAATTAGCTGTAAAATGTTTAGAAATATTCAAGTTAATAAGGAGGTCAATATGAATTATTCAATCTTGGAATTTTAGAGTATTTGGAATAAGAAATGCTCTTAATCACGATAAAATAAAATCGAGGTGTTACATTTTCAAGAAAGATAGAACAGAAAGTAAACGAAACACGTTGTCTTCGAATTTATCCGCTTTGAAACAAATTTAGAACAAGTCAAAACGATCATACCGAAAAATTGTTGGCATTGGAAAGAAAAGATAACAAGATTACTCAGGATTTCTAAAAGGACTTTATCTTTATTTTGAAGCCAATGCAGAGAACTGATAATAAACAAAAAAGCATCGTTTTCAAATAAAGATTTCTCAAAACATATCTAGAGCAAATCAAAAAATTCAGAAAGAATTGAACAGATATCTTTCATTCGCCGTATTTTATCGCCTTTTCATTGTCTCTGAACCTGGGATGCATCAGTGCATATGTCCATTTCACTCATTTTTCTCGTATCTCCCCGATTTTTCTACTTTTATCCATTTTCCCCGACAAAACACACGTGCGATTAATTAGGTAAACGCGAAATTGAAAACGCTTCGCGAGACGCATTTTTGATGTCCAGACAAGCTCTGAAAAATTGACGACCCCTCATTTTTCAAACCTTGTCAAAACGAAACACAGACCAAGACCTATTGTTTTCCGTTATCTAAAAATGAGAATATTGGAAGGCTATCTTGTAAAAAAAAAATTAACTTCAAGTCATTTTTCAAAACACTAAATCGACCTAGACAAACTGTCCTTCTCTATCCATAAAATTGGATTCTTTAGTTTGAAAAATTTCGCATTTTTGTGAAAAAATTATGCAATGTGAGCTTTTTTCTAAACAATAAAATGTCTTGCACTATTCTCCATGTTTGGAAGACCATAATTGGAAATTAGCTGAAATAAAGAGTTTCTCAATTTCGAAAAAAAAAATGCAAGGAAATGACGAAGAAAAAATTCGCAGACTATAAAAGTGCGGGAACGACATTTTACGACTGGATTTTTTTTTGCAATTTTCTGATGCAAGTCGAAATTTCTCAAAATGAAATGAAAAAAACACGATTCGTGAAGTATCAAGAATTTAGTAGAATGTTGCTTAAAATGGAAGTCACTTTTGGCTTTTTTCGAAAAAAAAAAAATGAAAATTTCTCAGGAAAGAAAAGTAGCAAAATATCTAAAAGAAAGATTGAGCTAGACTATGCATCTCTAAATGTGCAAAGAGGAGGATATTTTTCGGGAAATTAATTAGAAAATCATGAAAAATCGACAATCTAAATCCGTTTTTATAAATTTCAAGCATTTGATCTCTGATTTTTCTCGTGAAAGTTCAACAGAATTAGTGATAAATCCAAATTAGGTAAGGATTATTAGACTTTCGGTACAAATCTGATCAACCAAATTTATCATTTTTATTAGTTTCCATGATAAGGCATAAGAAGTTGAAACGAGGATGACATTTTCCAGGATTAATCCGAAGAAGATAAAACCAAAATCATGAATTTTTAGAAGACGCTTTGTTTGGAGGTGAAAGCAAATTTCGGAATTTCAAACTCGTATCCATTTTTACAGATAAATGATAAACAGCTACGAAAATTTTAGCACTGAAAGAACAGCTTTTTGATTTTCGAACAAATCTGTTGCATTTCAAATCGAAATAAGCTTAATGAAAAATTCTTTGTTCTTCACGAAAGCTAACGAGTGACCGAGAATCTTCCCAAATAATGCCCATAGATTAAAAGTACCGAAAATTATCAAGCTCCAAAATTGAGTGATAAAAATTTGGAAAGAAATTGATAATAGCTTTTCCTAGAATAGGTTAAAAATATATAATTCTCAGCGCTTATTTTTGAGGTTCAAGATCTTCATCCTCTTGCTTTGTTGCTATTCGATGCAAAATGGGAATCTTCGTTGGCGTAAAAGAGGCAATAACGGATAAATTAGATAGGAATATCTTGCTACATGCCAAAAGAATAGGTCAGAAAAATGGCTGGGATAAATACGAAAATCCAGGAAGAGCACGTTATGCGAATGAAATGCATAAAATAAACGTTATCCCCCGGCAACGTGTTGATTAGATTTCGAGGAAATGCCACCGGGTAAGAATCGAGAAATTATGCAAGGCTGGATAAAAATCTGTCCTAATCATGGGCAAGGTGATATGATTTCAGAGTAGAATTAAAAATATATATGCCAGGCAGTTTTAAGGGGTATTTTTATCTTGGGTCGAGAAATTCTAGCATTCTTTTGAGAATTTCACAAGAGTAAGAATCGGATTTATGATAAGCTATTATTGGTATGTTGTTCTTACTACAGGCCATGAGAATTTTAGTTTTTTTGTTTTTTTAAACTTTCACCAAAATAAGACTCGAAGAAAATAGAAAAGCGTTTGGAATCTCATATTTGACTTTTGTATGAGAAAAATCTCAGGGTAAAGGATAAAAAATGTCACCAGAACAGAATAAAAATCAAGATGCAAATTAATCCAGTCTACTTTCAAGCCATATTCTTTTAAAGGATAACACATAGCGCAGAGGTGAGAATATCAACTTCTTTGGTTCTCTGGAAACAAGTTGTTATATTTATGAGTGCATAATCACACACGAAAAATGCAAAATAGGTAAAGATTCATTCCATATATTCCGAGTTATAATTTTTGCAAAGTTATCAAGAAATGTTTCAATGGAATTAGAAAATTGTCGTTTTTACATCATGAAGGATGATTTTAAATTGAATGTTATAGCAAAAATTACCTAATTCTAGTAGTCCAATGAAGTAGCCCGTTTTTACCAGACAAGATATTTTTTAGCTTGCAAAGGGAGAAAAGAACAAATCTCATTTTGGGTAAGGATTAGAGACAAATCTGAGGTAAGTAAATTTTCCATGTCATAGATTATTAGATTTTAAAACAATGGGAATATGGAATTCAGAATTAAGTGGAAAAGGCGACGAAAAGCGATAAAAATTAATTTAGACAAGTATTCCAAAACATCAACGAAGACTAAATTATTCTCGTCATAAAATCTGTTCCAAATAAAAGAAAGGCTTACAAAAATTACAATTACAGAACACGAAGCTATAAAATCGAAAAGCTAAAAATTGGCATAGAACGAAACAATAGGTATCATTTCGAGTTAGAAGTTTAGGAAAACCAATAGAACATCTAATTTTCGCCATTTCTTTACCTAAACCATCTAAATTCTAACTTCATCTATTCGATTTCCAAACAAAAATATTTCGAAATTCAAAAATGCCTGGAAAAAGTCGACAAAACGGTGTTGAAGTTTGTTTGCTTTTTTCTCGCATAAACTCACACCTGCATGACTGCTTTAACTAAATAAGAGAAATATTCGAATCGGAAGGGGAAATGACGCTTTTGGTTGAGGCCTTAAACACTCAAATACGATTGCAGAAAAGGACGGGCTTTTCCTCAAATTGACCAAATTTCAAAGTTTGGTATACGGATTTGTCAAAATATTTAACTATTCAGTTTTCGTTCCTTCTCAGAAATTATATAAATTTTTCTAGTTTTTCATGAAATTTTTAAACCTAACAAAAGGGTTTGAATATGGAGTTGTCGAAAGATAAAAGGCCTTCCTTTTTCGAATTTTTAGGAAGTAACGGTGATAAAGATGTTTAAAAGAAAAAAATTTAATCAGGAAGTGCGTAACTTTGAATATTTCCGGGGAAAAATACTTAGTCTGAGAATGAAATTTGACAGAGAACTTCTCAAGAAATGTCAATCGGTTTTCTTCGAACGCTCGTTTTTATTGCAATTTACGAAATTCTCACTTTTACGCAGTCATCTGTCTGCTGGTCAATTATCATGTCAAGAAGCAGGAACATAAATTTTGAATGAATGCGCAACTACAAATAAAAATAATGTCAATTCCGCCAACTAAAAATACTTTTAAAAAACTTACGAAAGAAGTGCCTTGGAGCTGATTTGGTCAGTCTGGGCGGTGCGGCTGTGTTCTCGTGCGATTCCCGCGACCGCCCTCCTATCTGCGTCCGCTTCGCCATGTTTACCGTCCCCGGTCGAAGCGTCGCGTCCGTCAAATCGCCTGCCTGAAAAATGACAATTCATGGGTAGTCGCAAATCCAGGGACGATTCATGTATTTGACATCGGTTTTGGGCATTCGAATAATATAGGAAAGGGGAAATAAGCCGATGAAAAACACAAGAGAAATGCATAACTTCGAAACTTGAAGAAATATTATATTTCCTGTTATGAGAGGGTAGGTAAATGCTTCGGCTTTCACTTTTCCTACTTATTTGTTTGGGTATGAGATATTCAAATTGCAAAAAAAAAAATTCCCCAAAAACCGACTTTTCCGCATTATCCATGAGTTTTATGTCATTTCTTTCAAAGCTAAATCAAACGATTTACCGACTTTTCGAATTTTAATAAACTTTGTTTATCTTCGTCGGCGATATTTTGAAATCGGAATCAATTTCGTTGAAAAATCTATGCCACGTCGACACCTGTGTGTCACTTGACGGCAATCTGATAGAAACCACAACTTCAAAGAACTTGCCGATTTTCAAAATTGAAAGGAGCAAAGTGAATAGACAACGTCTTCCTAAATGATCAAGCTAGCAAGAAAAAGCAATAGCAAAATTTTTTTTTTAAATTTTCGATTAAAGAGTAAAATATGACTGTTTCATGCAATCCTCCATTCGCGGTCGCGTATTGCGGTATCTGGTGCTGAAGCGAAAATCGCCGATCGAACTTGTCGCTTCCACCGTTCGGTGTGTGCCGAGACATCGCTCTAAACGAAGCAAGTCATGAAATTTCGAAAAAAAAAACAAAAATCGACAATTCAGAAGTGCACTAAAATTATGCGTGGTTTGAGAAATTTACGAAGTCTTCTCCTTCGAAAAATAAATAATTAGGTATAATCAACGATGATTATCGATGGTTTACTCATGATAGAAGAAATGCCGAAAATGAATCGATATCGAGGTGAGAAGTGAGAATTCAATTTTCGAAATTTTGAAAAAGTGATACAAAATTAGCAAATATTCGTGATTTTTGGGGTTTGATCAAGTTGAATCGAAGCTCTATGCGAGCCATTACCGATCTCGACCTCGTCTCAACTTCTCCAATTGACTCGAACCGAACTAGTAGTCGAAAATTAAAAAAAAAAAAAAAAACGAAAATATATCCGAGAACTTACTGGAAAATTGCGCGGAAAAAAACTTGAAAAATTTTTCGAAACTTCGGAAAAAGAATTTCAAATATTTAAAAGTCGCAAAAAAACGAAATTGAAAATTTGCAGACTGACAAAATGACGCATCTGAACTACGAGACGTCGATGCCGTTGGCCAAGCCGGCTGTGGACATGTTCCTCGGACTCAAGCCGCATCCTACCAAGTGCCAAGCAAAGTCAAACTCCCAAGAAATCGATAAAGACATAAAGAAATCGAAAATGGGCGGAGTCAAAAGCATAAAAATTGTCAATGTCTCGCCCGCTATTCTTACACATCAACCACTTTGTTTGGAAAATTGGTTTTTTCCACTTTTCAGGCGACATACATCTGGATCGATGGAACGGGCGAGTGCGTGCACTCGAAGACGCGCACCTTCGACGAGATCCCCGACTCGATCGAGGCCTATCCCCTATGGAACTACGACGGATCCTCCACCGGACAGGCTGCCGGCAGGGACTCCGACGTTTTCCTCAGAGTGGGTTTGGAAAAAGAAAGTAAAAAATCTCGAATTTCGGCGATTTGGATTTACACGACAACGTGACCAGGCGAAATATACTGTAAGACTAGGAGTGTGTAGGGAAATGCTGTCACTTTGCACAATATTTCGCCATGATGCAACTTCGAGATAAATCCAAACTGTCTGAATTTCTAGACAAAGAATCAAGAGGTTTGAGAACATATCAAAGAGTAAATTCGTTTCGAGAAAAAAGATCTCGGACTCAACAATGTCCATGGGTCCGCTCAAGCTCATTCCTCTTCCATCCTTCTTTGCGCGTCTCAACAGCACTATGTCACCTTTCAACAGTCTCTCCGGATGGGGAATAAATAGTTCATTATACATTCGAAAAGCTATGTGATAACTAATTGAAGTACATATCGATTTGCATATTCCATACAGTTATGTTATCTTAAGTTATTCAACTAATCTTCCAAGTACATATCTCCTATATCGCATTTTATTGTTCATTCCATTAATAATTTTCTGATCTTACTTTAATCATATCAATATTATTTTTATGCAATACTTATTTGCTTCAGTAATTTAGTTGGTATCGTATTTAAATTTTTGTTGTCTAGGATGAGTATAATAATGCAAAAATAAATTATTGGGCTAAAATTTTATTCTAGTTTAAAATAAAAGAAAAATAGCTCTGCATAAATTCTTAATTTCACAATAATTTTTATTTCTATGAATCATAGCAAATTATCAATTTTCTGAAGAGTGCAGTAAATCAATAAATTGTTAATCAAGAAATCGTTGATCAAATTATTCATTGCTCTTGCAATGATTTCATAGTTACGTATTGGAGAGAACTGTTCAGACGCTCCTTAATTCGAAATGACAAAGAAATTCGGAAAAAAGAACTTTAATCAGTAGTTTCTGGCCGATCATTATCTGTTCTTTTGAGTACTCTCCAGTTTCTATCACATCATTGATTGAGAATTGGCCAACTTGTTAAATCTGATTCATTCAATTCGTAGCCTTACTAGCAACTGTCTTATAAAAGTCCAACAATTATCTCGAACTATGCAACTCATTCATTCCTGAGTTTGCAAACTCTAATTTATTTTTGCAAAATATTTTCAAAATGGCGAAACTAATTGTCATCGTACTTCTTTTCTGCATTTCGGCCTCTCTTGTATTCAGCGCCGCCATAAAATTTAATGAAAACAATGAAATTACGGATTATGATCAAGGTGGGTAATTTATATTTTAAAAAATTCAATTTCAGACAGTTAAAGCAATAAAATTTTACGAATTTTCTTCCTTATCATTAGTCGGATTTTTCAAACTCATTAGAAAGCTGCGATTTTCTATCACACGACGTAATGATGAATATAAATTCAAAATATTGTATCCATCTTTCAATTCATAATTTTCAGAACGAAATGAACCGAGCGGATATACCCTGTCTGACGATCTCATCCGTGCCTTCCTCGACAACGCATGGGAATTCAAAATCAGAAGGAAACGAGTTTGATTAGACCCAATTCAATCGATTATTTATTATTTCATTAATCCCAAAAGTTTATCATGAGTACAATTTTTAATTGGTTCATTTATGTGATATTCGAGCTTTAAACCAACGAGGTGCCATAACATAATTTATAAGCATTAGTTATTTACTCTTATGAGGTTAAATCTATCGAATAATCGTTATTAATAAGATGTTGCAATCTTAAAATACTTCATTGTTGAATAAAGTTTTGAATAATTAGTACATGTTTGTTCTTTAAACAGACTAAATTGCAGAAAATATAAATCATTAATTAATCATAAAAATGAAATGTATTTCGCGAGTGGTCAGATATATTTAAACTGGATTTCAATCTATGCTTGTATGAGAAGTAACAGAAAATGCGTCAGTATTATTTTCAAATTCGAAAGCGAAACTTCGTCTCAGCTCTGATTCAGATCATTTATGAAAAACTGAATGAATAATTTTAAATTAGTAACTTGTTAAAATGAAGTCTTGACAATTCTGAAGATATGAATTATTTAGCAATCGCTTAGTAATTGTAATCTGTGTTTAGATAATAATTTCTTACTTTACTAATAACTATATTACGAATAGGGCTTTTACAAAGGTATAAATTGGATGATATTTTCTTGGAATCTAGCATTCTGAGAATATTTCTGAGGTTTTTTCCATTAGATAATTCAGAAATTTTATTCTATTGTTTTAGATGCTTCTAAAATCATTGATTTTTATCTTCGTTCAATATTCACTTGGCTCTGTTATTCGAACCATAGGCGATAAGGATGTCGCTATTTTACAGAGATGTAAGAAATTAGCTTTTTTAAAATAACAAAAAATGTTTTCAGATGAATTGAAATGTCCGAAAGGTTTTGAATTCATTCATCGTTCATGCTATACAGTAAGCATAATTTGATTAGTGAAACTTGGATATACAAAATAATGCACAATTACTTTCAAGTATGCTGAAGAAGGATAAATATTGTATAATAGGGATATATCTGCGTAAAAGATTTTTTTCTTCTTTTCTCTTTTCGACCTTAAAAATTTTCGTACATATATTATATTTTGTCTCTAAAAAATAATGACTTCATTCAGAAACTCCAAGGCACTGAAACATATAGAAGTGCAGTTCGACTATGTGAAGAGATGCATGAATCTGCACATCCTCCGATTTTCAAAGATAAAGAAGAAAATGATATTATAGTTTCAAGTAATCATTGGTAGAATCTAAACGAATGCATAATTCGGTGAATTCAGAATACGGCATGTTCATGTGGGTTGGAATCACAAGAGCAAATGGAGTAAGAATTTCATTATGAAATAAGACTTATGTAAACCGCATGATATCATGACTCAAGACATAACCAAAATATGATAGAAGATATCTTTTCTCGCACTAAATATTTATCACGTTTCGTATAAATGTTATGTCTTGCAGCTCAAAAGTTTTATTGGAATCGATTTAGAGTAACCAATTCATCGATGCGAAAGGTCTTGAGCCGAAATTCTTCAACTGGTATGCTCCCGATGAACCAAATAACGTCGGTAATTACTCTCAAAATTTTCCCCTATCTTTAAAGTAAATATTTTGGTAGAAGGTGTAGAGGATTGTGTTGAAATTAACTGGAGAGGCGGAAAATGGAACGATGTGACCTGTAATCGGTAAGTCGATTTTCGAATAAAATGGCAAAATAAATGCAAATTCTGTCTTCATTTGGAATAGTGTATGTAAAATTGTTTGCCTAACAATGCTCAAACGATTTCACATTTCTGATGACTTGTAGCATCCAAGTTACAAAAAGGCTATTTCTAAAGGAAATTAAATATGTTTTAGTAGCACAAATGTCGTTTGCCAAGCTGATCCAACCATCTCTCGCAAATCTGACCTGAGCAATGGAACAGAATCGGACCAAGTTGAAAGTGAAGGTGAATCAATCGATAATTTTTTCATAGATCTTTTAATATGTAAAAATAGTTTAAACAAAATAGAAAGATGCGAATATTGAATCAGATTCATAAGATCCGACTAGACCCATCAGATCTCGATTTTGGCTCATAGAATTGTAATTTTTGATCCGACGCCAAGTCTTAGATTTGTTCGAACTCTTCTTAAATATAACGTGTTTAAAATTCGAATGATTAGTTGAAGAATATTTTAAATTCGAATTTCTCTCAGATATAAAGCACCCTAAATAATCAAATTATTAGCCCTTGAAAATTTCGTCATTACTTTCAAGAATTTTCAGCCAATATGACAATTTCAGAAACTTCGCATTGTCCTATGAATTTCGAACTAATTAGTGGATCTTGTTACTCGGTACATCTCTCTAAACATTACTCACGATATCAAAATTCAAACTAATTCAGAAAATCAACGACAAAGTTGGACACGATGAGGCTGAGGCAGCATGCACAAAATTGCACAAGTCATCGCATCTTGCAGTGTTCAAAAACGAAGAGGAAAATGATGCGGTTTCAAAAAGTATTCTTATTCATTTAGTTTGCAAAGATAATACTTATCAAAATTTGTAACAATTATAATTATTAATATATTTTTGAATGATAACATAGTCGACATTTTTTATTAAAATTTTTATGTACCACATTCTGTTCACCCAAAAGCAACTCCTGTCAAGTTTAATTAGTCCATTTCACTTAACTATTTTATCTTTCAGTTAAATGCTAAATCCAACTTCAAATATATTTCAAATTTAGGATTTGATCACGAATTTTGGCTTGGATTAACCAGGAAGATGCCCGGAGTAGGGATAACTCTATCTATTGCCTAATTATCTCCGAAACAACCTCAAATTTAGAGCGACAAATTTGTCTTACCAAATGGAAGAGAAGCGACCTTCCTTAACTTTAGCTCTGGAGGTATCAATTTCGATTTTTCTAGAAAACTATATCTATTTTAGAGCCCAATAACGCAAATGGTAAAGAGGATTGTGTTGAGGTGGGTATTCTCTTCATAATTAAAAAAAAACTTTCACTATAAACTCCTCTTTTAGTTTTTCCTTCGATATTTAACAAAGGTATTCAGATTTATGGCAGAAATGGAAAATATAACGATGTTCAGTGTGATGGGTTTGTAATTTCTCGTATTTTCATTTGAAAGTGAGTGCAACTTTTAAATTTTAGAGAAACCTTCCCTTTGTGCCAAACAGAACCTATTACATGTCCACAAGGATTTGAATTCTTCCGTAATTCCTGCTATAAGGTGAGCAAAAATTCTATTTTTCTAAAGAAGAAATTACCTTTAAGAAAATTCACAAATTTATGAACCAGCCAGACGCCGTGAAGGCTTGCAAAAGTATTCACAATTCATCCCATCTACCGGTTTTCAATGACGATGCCGAAAATTATGCTGTAACTAAAAGTAAAATTAACCGATTTGTCACTATAATGCTCATATTATTACAATAATTCTAGAATTCGGTGATTTCCTTTGGCTTGGAGTTGTTCGTGATAATGCAACAGTACGGAGAAATTATATCATTGAGTAATTATGAATTAGAGTTTCAGTTCAAAATTTTAGAGCGAGATCTTCGTGGACGAAAATGGAAATGTGGCAAAATATTTCAATTGGGATGAGAATGAGCCAAATAATGTAAATAGTCAAGAAACATGTGTCCAGGTTTTCGAGGTATAAATTTAGCAATTTATTATTTCTTAGAATGATGCAATTATATTTACTGTTAGATCAAAACCCTTTGAAATGCAAGATGGTACACGGTTGTTTTCTAACTTGTTAGAGGCAAGAATTTCGGAGCTCAACTCTAGTTTGCTAGCGAGTTAGAGTTGATTTAGAGTTCAATACGGAAAATTTTACTGAGTTCGATTTGACTTTCGAAAATGCTGCAAGATTGGGTTCTAAAATTTTCGGACTTTCGAGATCTCTGATTGAAGAGGAATAAATAGCATGTAAACGGAGAGACTGGTCAAAATGTATTCCTTCGCCCTCTTTTCCGATATTAAACATCTTACGAGTTAGACTATATAATTTACTATAATCAAAGAAAATTTTTTCTACAAAAATCAAATATCCTTGACTTTTCTAATAAACATATTCATTGCTACTTTTCAGAATCACATCTTGCGTGGATTAATGAATGATATAAACTGCCTGACAGGGTAATTTCTGGATTGACACTTATCTCAAATAATGATGAAGAGAAATTTAGCGAAAGTTTTCCGCTCTGTCAAATTGATCCGATTCCAATCTCCAAATACGAAGCTCAACATCTATCCAAAGATGCTACTTTTGAGAAGGTGAAGCTATTTTATAGGATGCCTAGAGATTAATACATATGAGATGAGAAATTTAGGACATATCTACGCTTATGGATGATAGAAATTCTGATAGTATTGATGAACTTATCAAGACTCTATTGATTTCGAAAAATTGAAACTACAACGCCACTTCATATTAAAAATTCTGGATCTGTAAACGAAATTTTCCAGAAACTGCTTTATTCTATAATTATAATTTTAATAAAATGATAACTAAAAAGTGTAAAGGTGGAAAAAACCGATGAATGGCGTCTTGAAAATGTATTAATGAATAATTTTACGCATAGAAATTGGTCAAATTATTATTTGTCAAAATTTCATTTTCATGCAGAACTTGTAAAATCACGCACTGACAAAGGCTTCGGTGAAATTGTAAGAAAAATAAGGGTTTTCTTCCTATCGGTCTAATGAAACTATACGAAAAAATAAATGGGTTTACTGTAATTGAGTGTCGCTTTTTCTGTGTAAGTTCATTGAAATCCTCTCAAAGGAGTGTAATGTTCGTCAGCTCGTCGAATGCAAAGAGATCTCGACCGTTTCAATCGGGGGATTTGCGAGCGCATCTCATTACGCCTCTCCTCTCTCTCTATCCATTTACATAACTTCTCCCAACCATAGACATTGCCACAGATATAGTCTAGTTAATCGGTCTCTAGTCGACAGATTATGATCTGTTAATACACCTAAATAGTGAACAAGTACATAATCAAAAAGAAGAGATTCAAAGTAAAAAAGTGTAAAAATAATCATCGCTATCAGACCAATTTGCGCATTCGATATGTGTGAATTCACGCAGAGACTCGGGATTAAAAACTGCTCGAAAGTGCCCCAAAAGCTATAACATTTGCAATACACGTAATAATGATGTGAGATTTGAGTCGTACCTACCCACAGTAACGCCCTAATGAGATGTATAAAAAGACTGGCTTCCGAACGCAGAGCAATGTATTCTGAAACCTCCAAAAACTTCATGTACCTGGTATTTATTTTGTAAATTATTAGCATCTCCTTCTAGTGATTTGTAGTTCTCATCATCTCATATTCCACTCTAGCATTGATCATTCAATGTTCTTATTTAATGAGTCTGGAAATAACAATTGCGATATTTCGAACCATTTTATAATATTCTCTCAATTCACAAAAGGAACTTTAACTGATATTTCATTCATTTCAGATGAAGTTCTCATATGGGTTCACAATCCTCTTCTTCCTTCTGGCAAGCGTCAATTCCCATGAAGATCGTCGAGAGAAGCGTCAGGCAGCAATAACACTCCGAAAATGGGCTCAGAACACAGTCTATTACTATTTGAACGGCCTTTGTGAGTATCTCTCACTAATTAATAGAAAGAGCAACTTGAACTACATTTTAGCAACTCACCAAAATGACGTAGTGAATCGTGTCGTTAGCAAATTCCAACTGTCAACCTGCATAAACTTTGTGGTCAATGCAACTGCAAGAAACAGAATCAAGGTTTGTCGATTTTATTAGGATGAGGATAAAAGGACAATTCACCAATTCTCACTCAAAACCCTTTGATCAGGGTTGCGCGAAGTTAGAAAATGTTCGAACTCAACTCCACTCGAACCCGGAACAAATTTTCAAATTCGAACTCGTTAGCGAGTGCGAGTTTGAGTTGAGTTCGATTTCCTAGTGGAGTGCACACAATCCTGTTTTTGATATTTGCCCATTTTCGTACTGCATTTGAACAGAAAAATATTGATGAGTGCTCATTCTATGTAATATATTTTATTTGACTTTCAATCTCTGTCAAATTGCATCATTTTCTCTAAATAATGGATACCATTTTCCCTTTTCAGATCTACAGCGATCCAGCAGTAAATGGATGCACTTCATCGAATATCGGCTGCAAAGCTGGAGAGCAGACGATTATAATGGGAACCAATTGCAAATACGTGAGAAAAATGATAAATCTCTGTAGAGTTATAGAAAATATGCAGGAAGGTCAACTAGCGAAGGCATTCATGCACGCACTGGGCTTCTATCGAATGGAAGTCAGAAGCGATCGCGACACCTACGTCACATTCAATTCGCCATCGGTTCATGTTAGTGGCATGTCTTACTATAGCTTGTTGGATCCGTTGTGAAATCAAGAAGGATTCTTTCGAAATTAGAACAAGTTTGAAACTAATGACATTGAGTAGGATAAATGTAATCGTCTATGCAGGCTTATGTGAAGTGTTTCATTATTGCACTTTCAAAAGCTTTCATCAATTCTGAAAGTACGACAATGAGGTACTGTTATCAAAAAGTGCAGCCTTTCGAAGACTTCTCTATCTACGTGACAAATCGTCATTTGGATTCACAATTTTACGATCAAATAACGAATCTAGTCATATCAAAGTGAACTCTATAACATTAGTGATTTTAGCCTGATCTTGTAGCTGGTATCGGCGCAATCAACACAACATACTCCAGCAATCTTCTACCCTATAACTACGGCTCTGTTCTTCACTCCAGTTATGACGCGTAAGTTGTTGAAAAAGCATTAAAATCCGAAGGAGATTGATTTGAAATTGTTTCGTTCAATATCGATCAAAGTTTTGACCTGACTCTACTCCTCTTAATGAGGTCAAGTCAGGACTGGTATTAAAAATCTCAAAACCCATCAACATTGGATTTCATTTCAATTTATAAATTTTAGTCCAATTTTACTTGATTCCTCTTTTCGAAAATTAGAATTTATCTTTTACTGATTACAATGAGTTGAAATTCAGATACGTATACGAAGGTTCGACTAACTTCCCACTCATTCCAAAAACTTCGAATTATTTCTGGACAATTGGGTCGGGAATAATCTCCAGCTATGACTTGAACCTCGTCAATACTTTCTACTACTGCAACAGTAAGACGATTTTCAGATGATAATTTTAGTCTGATAAAAGCCATTGCATAACAAATCCAGGGAAACGTTGAAATTTTAGAGCGCTAACTATAATCATAAATGAAACTTTCCAGACAGTTGTACTGGAACGAAGCCGACATGCGTCAATGGAGGAAATCTCAACACCCGCACTTGTGATAAATGCAATTGTCCATTGGGGTATGCTTAGATAAGCAAATGCTTAAATTCGAATATGACAAACTTCTTTAAAAATTTCGTCATCGAATTTTTAAAGAAGTTTGTCATATTCGTATTTGAACATTTGCGTTCTCTAGGTATGCTGGAACGACTTGCAATACGAAAGTAAGATCAAATCGATTTTTTCAAGACCGATTTTATCGTTTTCAGCCGTCTGATGGCGGACAGCAGCTCACAGCCACGACATCTTGGCAAAACCTGAGTATTACGATCTCAATCGTCGGTACATCCCCTGAAACCCCAGTTCCATACCTCACAAGGACCTATTGGATTGCGGTACTCGAGCAAATTCATAAAAAGTTTACAAGTTTGAATTTAGAAACCGGCAGGCAGCGCCTACGTTCAATTCAAATACGTGAATTTCACGAACTTCGCTCAACCCGAATGCGATCCCGGATGCAGAAAACGTGGAATCGAAATCAGATACAATGCCAACCAAGAAATGACAAGCCCTCGGTGGGTGTTTTTTCCAGAAGACATTCATAATCCTGCAAATCAGTGATTCGTTCTTTGTCAACTTCCAAATCTGGGAGAACGAAAATCGAGAAAGTCGATAGGCTAGTTTATTATTTTCAAATGCTTTTTCTTTCCTTCAAAATGACCATGTACGACTTTGCACTACCCAGATTTCGAACCAAATAATACACCCTGTGATTCTGAAGGTTCAATATTACAGAATGTGCTGTGACAGCTTCAACAATGTGGTTGTGTCGAGCAATCTCGCCATCACTCCGATCGTCGCCTACAGTACTGTGTATGCAGAGTTCGTTGTGCAATATCGAGCAGCCGGTGCAAATGATTCTCAGACTCCTCCTCCCGAAGGTATTAATTAGAAATAAAATCACTAGAAATATATTTCTTTAGTGTACACCACAACAACATCTGCTCCACCCACATATACTTGTCCAGCCTGCCCAGGCCCCATGCCTTTGATTCAACCCGGGGTAGGTTATAAATAAAGATATCAAATTCTTACCTATTTATGTTTCTCTATTTTAGGAAACTGGTGACATGTGCCCTGATACGAACTGCAATCTTCTTCCAAGCTTCGCAGTAAATTCAACTGATGGAACTGGATGCAGGTAAGCTGAAGATTCATGTTCTGTTCTTTCAAATTCATACGTCAATGATGCGCTATTTTCATATGAAATGCAATTAAAAAATGAAAATATAATGAAAGAATGACCACTTGAAATGAGATAAACACTGAGAAAATTTGAAAACGCAAGGCGTTCACCGTTTCGTCGTATTTTGGATTTGTCGTCAAACACATTCCTTGAATCGTTGAAGTATCGATAAATCAGCCGCAATAGTGCAGTAATTACTTCGCGTCGGAATTGTTTCCTTTATTTTGTGTTTCAAGTGATCGTTATTCAACAATGTCAGCACTCCAATTTCAGATATGAAGTCTCATGTACCGGCTCTGGTTGGGTATCTTCCTACCTGTCTGACTACAGCTATTGTGCTTACACCAACCCCAATGACGCTCCATCGATGATCGTCGAATGCAAGGACGGCGAATGGCAGGTCGACGTCAGTCCACATGGATATTCTAAAATCAGCAACGTCTATTGTCGAGAGAATCCTGAAGGTAGGCCTTGTAAAGAATATTGAGGAAAAAGCAAACTTCTTTCAGTATCCTGCGAACCTTGTGCATCGCAACCTTTGCCAGTCAAAAATCCAGGAGTAAGTTTTCTTTTGACACTAGTGAAAATAGTTGCGATAAATTCCTCCATTCTATTTTTCTGCCGAGTTTTTAGGTTAATAGGAATGAAATATCTCACTTTGCTACGTAAGCCAAAGATTAAAAAAAAAAAACTAGAAAATTTTGATCGAATACAACGCATTTTCTCTTCAAATATTTCTGCTTTTTTATGCTCATAAAATTTTGTAACTAAAAGAAAAAATATTTTAGGATACTCCAGCCTGCACCAACCCATTCCCTCCCATTACAACCAACACAATTACCAATCAGACAGGACAAGTCGATGTTTTCTGCCAGTAAGTTGTAGAATTCAAAAAAGATTTAAGAGAGTGTATTTGTAAGACCCGAACAGTCCTTAAGAAAAATCCGCATTTCAGAAAAAGTCTGAAAAATCGTGATTCGATCATAGAGATAGATATCCCTATAGGTCCTAATCACAAAATCGAGAAGATTAGGTCCCACTCTCAAAAGTGGGCGAAGTTATGCTAATTTGAAAATTGCGATTTTGACGCTAAAGTGGCCATCAGATGGTACAAAGAAAACTTTTTTGCTATAAAAGATTTTCGAAAAATTTAAAAAGCATCATGTAGCCCATGTAGTTGCTAATTTTTTAATATATAAGTTTAGGGATGTCAACCAATTGTTAGTACGGTAAGTTGTCCTGATGTTAAAATGGGAGGTAAAAATACCCCTAAAAATTGCAGAAAATCGCTTCCCCTAAACAAAAAATATATTACAACATTGAAATAAACGCTGTAGAATGATAGAGGAGTTCAAGCTGCACTAATATCAGCAATAAAAAGTGGGAAAACATGCGACCCTTTTTGAGAAAAAAGCGCCCAAAGAGGGTGCGGTCAGGGGGTCGAATTTTGAAATTTCATACAAACCTCCACAAATCATATACCATTCAACGCACAATGAAAAACTGAGCAACTTTTGTGAAGACACCTCATGGTTATCTATTATGGTATGGGAGTGGTACCTCAAAAACCAAAATTTAATGCCAATTTTCAAGAAAATGATACGAGAATATTTTCATAGGTAGTCTACCAACACTTGAGCTCAAATTGAAGCTAGAGACATCTACTATTTATTCCCATTCAATTTGGAGTCGAACGATACCAAACATGGTATTGTACCAAATGGTAGTGGCTCATATGGTCAAATTACCATTTGGTAACCAATACCCATCATGTTATATACCAAACGAAAGCCCTTATCGAGCTGAGTAATATTCTGGAAACCGCTTGAAAAACGAATTAGTCTATCGCTTTTTATGGTCATTTAAAATTATCTCATTTTTGGCCTTTTTTCAGTAAGTGGTTATAGCCAGATACAATGATGGTATAATGCAACCACTTGCTGAAATTGATAGAAATAGACTCGAATATTACTCTCCAGTCGATTTCGAGTCGAATAATACCCATTTTGATATAGTATCACTCGGGTGCCATATGAGTGATATACCATGGACCCATATGATAACATGATAAAGTGATAGCACAGTACTCTAGGAAGCAACAATGAAGTATTGCCCTTCAACTGCTATATCCCGAAAAGATTTTTCGAATTCGTTTGATTTTACAAAAGTTATGAATTTTTGAATATTTTTGTCATTTTTGTAGGTCTGACTCATTCAAACCTCCATACCACGCATACCATAATAGATAGCCATGTGGTGTCTTCACAAAAGTTGCTCAGTTTTTCATTGTGCGTTGAATGGTATATGATTTGTGGAGGTTTGTATGAAATTTCAAAATTCGACCTCCTGACCGCACCCTCTTTGGGCGCTTTTTTCTCAAAAAGGGTCGCATGTTTTCCCACTTTTTATTGCTGATATTAGTGCAGCTTGAACTCCTCTATCATTCTACAGCGTTTATTTCAATGTTGTAATATATTTTTTGTTCAGGGGGAGCCATTTTCTGCAAATTTGAGGGGTATTTTTACCCCCTATTTTGACATCAGGATAACCTACCGTACTAGCAAGTGGTTGATATCCCTAAATCTATATATCAGTAGACGTGGCCCATTGCCTAGTCTAACATCCTTTTGGAATTTTTCAGAAATCTTTTATAGCAAAAAAGTTTTCTTTGTACCATCTGATGGCCACTTTAGCGTCAAAATCGCAATTTTCAAATTAGCATAACTCCGCCCACTTTTGAGAGCGGAACCTAATCTCCTCGATTTTGTGATTAGGACCCATAGGAGTATCCACCTCTATGATTAAATCACGATTTGTCCGACTTTTTCTGAAATGCATAAAACTGTTCGAGTCTTACAAATACACTCTCTTAAGTATCATTCAAACTATTTATTTCAGAAACGAAGTGCGATGCACGAATCCATCTGACGTTCTGACTGTACAATACGCTGATACACAAGGTTGCGTAAACACTCCATTGACATATGGAGTACTGCGATGTGCTGGAGGAGCTTGGAGTGTCAACGTAGGTCAAGGGAATTTCAGATCCGTCTCTGAGATGTACTGTCACTCTGCTTCTGCAGGTTAGTGCAGAATGTTTTTGATAACTAGCTAGACTGTGCAGCCCACTTTATTTTGAAAATAATTTTCAAGATTTTTCTGTCACGAATTTACTCAAATCTCTTTTTAGTATTCTTCTTGAGTTCAATATCATGCTCATTAACAATCAAAAACAACGCCATTAGCCTGTGCGCCCTATTTGCACAAGATCAAAATGGCAGATTATGAAAGTGTTATTACAATTACCATATAAGTTTAGAAATTTAATGCCTAATCACTGAGTGACATCCAATATGCGCACTTTTTCAATATCATTCAAATATGTGATTGAAAGTTAACTAAATTATAATATATTTTAGTAACGACAACCACGACGGCACCAGGTCCGTGCCCAGGCAGCTGCCCAGCAATCACAACGACCAACACCGACTTCTCTGAATGGAACGGCTGCTGCTTTGGGTAGGTGGCTTTACTCGCTTAGCTAATTAATCGATTTCAGATACGACATGAGTCTACCAGCTCTCGCTCTGGTCGAGCCAACGATTACTGACGTGTCGAACGGCAGTATGTGCATGAAAAAATTCAACTGCCCAGCTGGATACGATTATGTGATGAGCATTGGACAGAATGAGGGCAGCGAAAAGGCCTGCACGATATTCGGTGATTTGCCCTACTTCCCAATGGAGCAGACATTCGCATGCGACGAGGTCAAGGGATATTATGTCGTTTCTGGCACTCCGACAGTCAGAAAGTATGCATACGCCTGCATGAACCTCCCTCCTGAAGTTGAAGCAAACTGTGGGATCCTTTGAATAGAGAGGCTAATATTTAGAAGAATATTATTTAGGTCAGGAAACACCGACAACGACAACAGCAGCGACCACAACAACACAAGGTTTGTCATCATTTGATATGCTTAATTTAAGAAATTAAATATGAACCCAAGTGCAATCAAAATGACCATTGAGTAATTTAGCTGCTTGCGGCAGTGAGTGCCAGAGGATCAAAACAACTGACATGACGTTCGAAGAATTCGGTGGATGTTGTTTCGGTAAGAATTCATTCTTCTAAAAGCCATAAAAGTATCAATAAAATGTTTTGGTCAAATTTTAAATTACTAGATTTTCATGATATAGGGGTGACTTTAGGCTACAACATGAGCAAGTATACATTGAAAGAGCCCATCATAACTGATATTTCGAATGAAACGACTTGCGCCTACAAATACAGCTGTCCTGATCCACCAAACGATTCATTCGCGTATATATTCACAAATTCTAACAGTGATCCAGCTGACGGAAATCGCTGCTATATCTTCGGAAATGTTTTTTTCGGAACACAGTCAGATAAAATCGTTCAGTGCGATTCGAGCTCTGGAAAATTCATCACGCCCGGAGGTGCGAATGGAGATACTATCTTTTTTGCCATCGCTTGCATGACTAGTCCAACCACTGAAGATAGTGAGTGTGCTTAATTCAATAGATGGAATACCTGTGTTTCAGTTGAAATTGTAAAGTTTACCTATGAAAATAAATAGTTGCATTGTATGTAAAGTTATTTTTATTTCTATTTATAATTAAGAGTGAATGTCAGTAAGGACCAAAGTCTGTATAAACAGGGGTCCGCAAATCGGACTGATTTTCATATATATTTTTCAGTTTTTTATGCTGATTCTCGTGGTGATAACCGTTTTTCATAAAAATTATCGTATACAGGATTACGGTAATTCGAAATTTCGACAGATCTGACCTCGGGAAAAAATTCATAACCTCCTTATTTCTGGACCAAATCGAATGGGGTTTTCAGTATTGGATAACCCACGAAAAACTCTACAAATAATGTAACTACGACTACCTGCTACGATCAACAATTTTCTGCCAAAAATTTAATTTCCGAAAATGCGATCCTGGCCAATTTCAGTTTTTCGCGATTTTGACCCCATCGATAGGAAGAAAAGCCTGCTGGAAATCACCTTATTTGAAAGCCCATTCAATTCTGCGTAAAAGGGTATAAGTTTTATGAAAAAAGATAGGGGATCCTGGGGTCAAAAAACGCCTTGAATGCGTAAAACTAGGATGATTTTCGTGAAAGAAAATTTCAAAAAATCATATCTCCTTGTATTTCACGCCAAATTTCATGATTTTTTTTTATTTTGTAGATATTGAGCAGGAGAGTAAAGTAAAAATAATAAGAAAATTTTTAGAAATGAATTTTGATAGGAAAAACTTAGCCTAGGTTACCTTATATACCCGTACTACGTTTACGCGTAAATGACATTGCAATTTTTTTTCCTTTCTGTATGTTGTGTAGATCGACATGGTGAACAACTTTTGTTCCAGGACTGACCTCAGGTTCACATTCGTATGAGCCCCAGAATTTTTTGAAATGAAATAGCCAAATTCAACATAATGCCTTTTTATACATTATTTTCAAAAAATCATATTTCTCTATGTATCAGGCTAAATTTCATGATTATTTTTTTATTTTGTAGATCTTGAGTAGGAAAACAATGTAAAAATAACAAGGAAATTTTTAAAATTATTTTTGGCGGGAAAAGTTACCCTATATACTCGTACTGTGTTTACAAGAGTAATGTGAGTTAATGTCGGAGTTTTTCATGAAATTGTGTAGAGCTCCTCAAGTTGATCAACTTTTGTTCCAGAACTTATTGTAGAATGTGCACACACAGAAAGATATGATTTTTGAAATTTTCTTTCATGAAAATCATCCTAGTTTTACGCATTCAAGGCGTTTTTTGACCCCAGGATCCCCTATCTTTTCTCATAAAACTTATACCCTTTTATGCAGAATTGAATGGGCTTTCAAATAAGGTGATTTCCAGCAGGCTTTTCTTCCTATCGATGGGGTCAAAATCGCAAAAAACTGCAGTCAGGCTGGGTCGCATTTTCGGAAAAAATATTTTTCCCGCCAAAATTTGTAATTTTGGCAGGTGGTCGTAGTTACATTATTTATAAAGTTTTTCATGAGCTATCTAATGCAAAAAACCCCATTCGATTTGGTCCAGAAATAAAAAAGTTATGATAAGTCTAAGTTCCCTCATTATGAAAATGTGCACTGGTTTTTACACATTCGGCGATTTTTTTGACCTCATGATCCCCCATCTTTTTTCATAAAGTCTATACCTTTTTACGCAGAATTGAATGGGCTTTCAAATAAGATAATTTTCAGCAGGCTTTTCTTCGTATCGATTGGGTCAGAATCGCGAAAAACCGTCGCCGGTCAGGATCACTTTTTCGAAAATTAAATTTTTGGCGAGAAATTGTTGATCGTAGCAGGTAGTCGTAGTTACATTATTTGTAGAGTTTTTCGTGGGTTATCCAATACTGAAAACCCCATTCGATTTGGTCCAGAAATAAGGAGGTTATGAATTTTTTCCCGAGGTCAGATCTGTCGAAATTTCGAATTACCGTAATCCTGTATACGATAATTTTTATGAAAAACGAATAGCACTATGAGAATCAGCGTGAAAAACTGAACAATATATGTGAAAATCAACCCGATTTGCGGACCCCTGTTTATGCCTCTTTGCTAAGACTTTGGTTTTTGCTGACATTCACTCTTAATAATAATATAAAAGGATCGACTTTTCTCTAATAAATATGATGTGAATTTATTGAATCACCCCATCATATCGCATCTCTTTTTTCTTATTTGTGACAAACAGCGATTGGGTAAAATATTTATTTATGAGTGATTATGGTGGTATCTTCTTTTAAACTTGCCGCGTACGACGATTTCTCAGTACAGGCGACGAATTTATAACATCGATATGCAACGTCTATTGCATAAAATTTCACCAAAATATGGCAGATGCAAAATAATATTTTAAGCAGGAATAATCGTCGTAGAAATGAATCCTCGTCCAAATCTGAAAAAAAAACTAATAAAATGACCTTCTGAATAATGCATCATTTTACCGAGACCACCATTTGCAAAATTCATTAACCCTTTTCCTTCTCCTCACACTCCCTAGCCCTAAAGTCTAGTGAATTTTACAAATGATGGTCAAGGTGAACTGTAGAATTATATAGTGGACTCAATAAAGTAACGAAATTTTTAAAATTGGATCAGTGAGAATGAAAGAAGTGTTTAAAAGTGTTAGACGCGTAGTTATCTTTCTAATGAATTTCATTTCACGATTATGCGTGCAACACGACCTCTAACAAGTTCACGGTCTCTGGTTCAATCTATGCCTATCCTGCTATTGCTTGCTTGCATTATCCCGATGCTAGTGTTCCTGATAACTGTCAATGAAGGAAATAAGTTATCTAACCATTGTATTATTGAAAATAGCGTCTTCCTATATATTCATTTGAATAGAAGTCGATCACATATTTTTCAAGAAATAGTTTTATTATTTTAGTAAAAACTAGTCAACAGGAATATGCACGATATTGAAAGTACTTGTAAAGTTTATCCGTTTGTTAATAAAAAAATTTGTATTTCAAATTCAATTTATCAATGCTATATCATTTTCTAATTAGTTGGAAGCAGAATGTGACATTTCAAAACTGAATTGAACGATAAAATCCTCGAGAATTTCAGAAACGATGCTTCCATTTTGATTTTTGACTATTATTTCAGCTTGTCTGACAGGCAACTTCATCTTCTCATTTTCTTCGATATCTTCCTTGATCGAGAACTTCGAGCATCTGCAGGTGCTCCACGTTCTCAATCAAGCGTGATATCGAAAATGGCACTTCGAAGAAACTCCCTATCACTAAATCTGATTTGACGCTAAACGTCCAGAACAATACAATCGTCGCTGGAATATTATCTGACTTCTATATTGAAATCGGTCTTGAATATTCGACAGACAATATTGGGAAACTTGTATAATGTGTTGTTTTTGTCGAGTTAATATACGATGTCAAATAAGCGAGTTATTAATGAAATTAAAACTGATCACATGTTGCTGTAAATTTTGATTATCTACTAATTTTTTGAATTCGTCATTCTCATAAATTTTGAACATTCAAGTTTTTCTTCTGAACAAAGATTTTTTTTTTAAATTTTAAGCAGTCAAATATAGACAATTATGAAACGACAATTCGTTGCATTTGTCAAGAAACGTATTAATTTTAATGTGCGAATTTTACAAATATTTTGAGAAATTTTATTTGCTAACCTTGAATAAATGTCTACATTTGAACCTTTATCTACCCCAAAATAAATAAGTATTGAGAAATAATATATTGCAAAAAGTACTAAAACTTATTAGCATTTGCACTTGATGAGCTTAAATCAAAACCATAACTAAAGCGGAGGTGCTTGACAAAGTGCGTAGGGAGGGGGTAAACTAGGATCGTTGCTTGGGGTCCAATCGTCCTGAATTAATAAATATACTACTAAATCATAATATAGATGTTTTGTACATAGATTCCGAGTCCAGCGCGCGTTGGATCAGGATTCGGAGCTTCATCCAAAAGAGCTCGAATGAAGTCTACAGCACTGAAATTATTCGGATTAATCATTAACAAGACTGGATTATTCCAGTGCAAGTGCATACGCTCTGATAGCTGACCTGTAAATGACGAAATGATAAAATGTTGAAATGTCGTGTTAGAGAGCGAGGGGAAGGAGAAATAGTGTGAGAAAAGAGCGTTCCGTCATTTCGTCAATTACAAGAAAACGTTTCACCATTTCATAAATTACAAATTTCTGTTCTGATTTGGTATCAATATCAAGAGATTTTACTCGTAGACTTTTGAAATAAGCGCCAATAGTGTCAAAAATTTACAGGAAAAATTTCTTGAAATTCGCAAGATGTCAGAAAAGTTGAACTCGTCCTTAATTTTCTAATATCGCAATAGGTGATGTAAAATTGATATCTTCACTGATATCATGCTTGAATGAAAGCTCTGAAACCCACCTTCCATCATGCCACTCCAACATACCAGCAGCATTGTAGTAAAGTCCTAGCCAAATAGGGGGAGTAGAGAAGACATCTAAATTTGAAATTCAACAATTTCAAATGAAAAGTGATTTATAGCAAAGAAATTAGGAAAGAACAAACTCACTCGCTTGTAGGAAAAGATATTGATCTTCCGAATGAATACTGGCTGGGATCATTCCAGCAAAACCAGTTGAGGCACAAGTCGCTGGCATCTCAGCTATTGTGCCTTCAACATCGACTTCCTGAAAATTTAGTAATAGAATTTCAATTACCAAATTTATTTCATTGGTAAATAACTTAGAGGCTTTTCAAATCCCTATATCTTTTTGAAACTGAAACGATCGAGAGAGGCATGCAAATTTCTCGTAAGAATGAAAAACTTACTCCATAGCATTTTCCAGTTGGAGCATAAAAGAACCACAAATTTCCATAAGCCGAGCAATCTAAACGAAGTCGGATTTTATTCAACAATTTAAAATGTTCAAAAGTGTTCACCATGAGGAGTTGTTGTGCTCTAAATACTTTTGTTTAAAATACAATTGAAATTTATCGCCAAATTACAGGCATCGTCGTTGATGTCGATGAGGTTGACATTGTAGTAGACGAGGTTGACATTGTAGTAGATGAGGTTGATGTTGAAGTAGATGCAGTCGACATCATCGTTGTACTTACTGGTATAATAAATTTGATTTGGTTGATTTATATTTCGAAAAGGCAAAAACTGGAAACTGTTTGTGCAGAATCTAAGATTATTAGATTTTGTAACATTTTATTATCAATGACTTGGGAAAGCATGGTCTATCGAATGCGTGGAATATAGTCAAATAACTAAAAGAAGAATGGATAATTTTACGCTCTTTTCTAATATATTTATGATTGTCGGCGAGTGATAAAAGTAATGGAAATTTGGAAATTCGCAGTCTGAACCCAAGTCAAAATTGGTCCAAGATTGCCGGTTTCGAATTTCTTCGAAGTCGGAGTCAAAATTAAGTTCTACTCCTGTTTACCGTCTTGTTCTCAAAACTTTGTATCCGACATCATTTATTCCCAACTCCTCCCCTTGTCTCACTCTATATTTCACGTATGTTTATCGATAGTTCATTCTTTAAACCCCCAGAATATCTTCTTTCTTCAAGAATAAAAATTTCCCATCCATTTTGAACATTCCAATAAAACTACATTAAACATCTTGGCATTAATTTTTAAAAGTCCCTTTTTTGATTATTTTTAAAGTGGTCACGCAAATTTTTAGTCGAATTAGTGCATCGAAAGTAGCGATTAGTAATTATTACTAATATACATCTTCTATCCTCTACTGTACGAAATGGAGGTCATCATCTCCTTCTCGCTTCAGGACATAACATTCGCAAGCATTTTGAATGTTGCCACTAATTCAAATTAAAAGTTTAGTCTGGGGATTCAATCTGTTTGAGACAATAAGGACGGAAAATGAAATGAAGGAAAAGTAATCTCAGTTGAGAGTTTGAAGAGGAAAAATCAATCTTGACATTTATCACCAAAAACTTTAATGTCGTTCTGTCTCAAATTCATCTTCGTGACATTCCTTTTTGAAAATTAAAAATTGCAATCTTCGCATTACCTGTTTGCGGAGCTGCAGTTGTAGATTCTGTTGCCATTGTTTGATCTAAATTTATTGAATACTTGACAATTCATAGCTTGAAGTAGAGTTGATAGCCAAAATTTTACGAGATTTATTTTGCGAGTTTAAAGTGAGAAAATTTAAAACAGATTTGATTGTTGATATCGATGGTGGGAATTATCTGCCTAACTACCATAACACCGAAGAAGGACTATTCGGAAATAACAATCCATCATCTGAGACTAATGGTGAATGTCTCATGCTATTTCTTATTGGAATGTTAGAATGTTTATCCTAGTTGTCCAGAAGAAGTCGTATTTGATTTAGTTCGAAATATCGAGAAAGGACGCTGCTCAGTTTTATGTTAATTTATATTCAGCATTCTTCCAATATTCTCGGTTTTTTCATATCATCCCATATTCATGAATTAGGTCTTCATATTTAAAAAAAAAAAGGTTAGAATACATAAAATTAAAGAGAACGATTTTTTTCTCATTGAGACTTTCTATAAAAAAAAAAGTATTAACAAAGCTACTGTATCATGTTTATAAAGACTGTTGCATTGTCATGTCAATTATCGTTCTTGATGTTCTCCAGGCGGATAAGATTCCTCATTTCTGCCCAATTTTTTTTTTTCGAATTCGGATCTCCAACCACCCAGTCTAATCCACAGATCGACGTCGATCTCACGGTTTTCCCCCATTAAGGTCGCCTTCCTCTGTAGATAATCTTAATTTGCTTCCTGCATGAAACTGCCTATGGGAGACTTCGGTTGAATAGCCCATCTTCATTAACTAAAACCTGAAAGAAAGACCGAAGATTCGTTAGTCAGTCAATATTAACTAAACAAAACAAATGATATAATACTCAACAGTGTTATTATAAAATCATTATGTTCACAAGTCTTACTCAAGAGCATTTTTCCCATTCAATTTCAATCATTTTCAATCTCTTTGAAATGTTTCAAAACTCTACTTTTTGATTTGTCTTCCATTCATGCATTATCACGTTATCTATGTTATCCGCACTTAGATTTAGATATCTGCGAACAAGGACGGATGCGCACATCACTTTGAATGAAGAGTGAAATTAGCGAATTAATGATGGCAGCAGAAGAAGCAGATGCGGACGAGTGATTATCTTCGGACTTCGACATTCTAATTCATAAGTAGGATTCTACAATGCGATTATCTTTTTCTTCCCAAGGATCAAACATCTTGCAGATAATTTCGTATTTTTCAGATGGTTCTTTATGCCGTTTTCAATGATTTAGCTTTTATTTATCATATGATATAAGTTTTCTTTTATTGTGGCTAAGAATCCACATTCGTTACAGAAACTTGGAAATGTTTCAGGTCAAGCTAAAATTTATAATTGATTCATAATTTTAGACTTAATTATGAAATGCTCACTATTGGTTTTTATTTCTCTCGTCGATTTTGCTAAGTGTTGTCTAACAACTCCGGATATGGACTTACCGTCTTTGCCAACGACAACACTAGCAGAGATCGAGTCTACATCATCAGGTTATTTAGTAATTACTATTTTTAAAAACAAGTGTAAATCATGATACTAACGCTGTTTACGGTACATCAAAATGACACAACGTATTGTGTCACAGCTGTGCATGAAACGACTCACTGAAAAATGCACTTTATTGTCATTGTAGTTTTTTTCTATGCTAAATATAAATTTAATAGAATCAGTCCTACGGAGGACGATCGTCAGAAATCCTTTGCGACCTACCCCCAGTATATTCCTTAACAAATTTCTCTCCTAGCCTGTAATTAACCAAAATTTTTCTCGGTGCGACCTGATATCATAACCAGAGCTGAGACGAAATTTCGATTTCGATTTCGAATTTTTAAATTTCAATTTCGTCTCAGCTCTGATTTCAACCACTAGTTCTGTAGCTACGACGACTACGTGTAAGTAGAAAGTTCATATGAAAAATTTTCAAATTTTGAAATTGTAGGTCATAATAACTCTTTTGATCTCGAGAAATAATGCAAACCTATAATATACAATATGAAAAAAATCGCAAAAAGAAGAATTTGACTTTTGTGTGACTTCGCTATCAAGCATAGATTTAGAAAAAAAAACATTGAAAGTCTTATTTTATTTTTACTATTTTGCAAGTTAGTGACGTCGCGAAGTCGCGTAAATCCAAATTGTGTTCACAAGTTTCTTCTATGATTTGTTGCATTGATGACGTCATGATACAGACTTGTTTACTTAATCAGTATTTTCAGCTTCGCAGGCATGTATGTGTGATCCTTTCGATGTTCAGAACAATTTCGGCCCTATCTTCGATCAATATATCAGGCAGAATCCTCCGACAATATGTGATGGCCAAGACCTGACAAACGGGGTCGGACAATATCTGGGAAGTAACTGGGTAACAAAGGGGCATCGGGACGCTTGCGGGACAGGCACAGTAGATCCTTGTTTCCAATGCTTTTTCTGTACTTTCGCCACATCCCGCGCTGCGGTCATTTTCTCCGACCCTGTTACTGGAGTAGATTTCTGTTGGGCCAAGACCGCTGCCGACTACAGTCTGACGATTCGAGGGCAATGCCGCTCTGATGGAACATATATAAAGGTTGCTGGTCCTGGAGCCAGTCCCCAAGCCCCATTTGATGGCTATATAATCAAAGGGATGATGTGCCAACACAGCTATTGGGAACACTATCCGCCGCCATAGTGAATAATGTTCAGTAAACTTATCGGTAATATTAGTGGTCAGGTTTATCATAAAGTTATCCATCCATATTCACGATTCGTGAAGGATTCCTTGTGAGCATATGAAAAATAGACTTTTTTCATGTCTAAAATTTATTAATTGTCCTCATCCATCATCGTTTCAAAAATGATTTGGCAGCAAGACTTAGAATAATGTCTAAAGTTAATAGCATAAACCATTTATGCTATGTTTAACAAGTGTAGCATTTGAAAAAACATTTCTTATTTTATTGGAACAATTATTTGATTTGTTTAAACTTGATTCATTTAGCTGTATATACAGTGCCTGACAAAAGTTTGGAATATTTTGCATATTGGTTGTAAAAGAGCTGTTATGCGGGCGATACCCGAAGGTATCGGGTCCAAAAATGTATCAAGAGTTCCCAAGGATATGTACTTGATATCTGCCAAGTTTCATCACTATTGGATTCAAGATTATGGAATTCCTATTTTTGGGGAACATCCTTAACTTTAGAAAATAGCCTATTTTGACGTCGATGCATCAGAAAACGTGATGACATACACAAATAGATGAAGTTTGGCGAGAAAGAATTCCTATGTTTAATCCACTGGCCAAATCTGCATAAGTTCCATATAAATTTTCTTTATGAAAAAAATCATATGCGCAGATTGAAATGAAGTACCCAAAATCGCTTTGCTTAACTATGAAAAATAACCTATTTTCATGAAAAAATTATTCGGCATATTCTTAACTCTTCGAACAATTTTTTCATAGGGTAAATTTCAACAATAATTATGTAGTTTTAATAGGAGAATCAGATGCAACCATTTTTCACTTCCTAACTCCATTCACTCGCGTACGTCATCACGTTTTCTGATGCGTCGACGTCAAAATAGGTTATTTTCTATAGTTAAGGACGTTCTTCGAAGAAAATTCGTGATTCCATAATCTTGAATCCAATAGTGATGAAACTTGGCAGATATCAAGCACATATCCATGGGAACTTGTAATAAACTCTTGAACCCAATGCCTTCGGGTATCACCCGAATAGCAGCTCTTTTACAATTAATATGCAAAATATTCCAAACTTTTGCTCGCCACTGTATATTAATAAAACTTTTAAATATGCCGTTTCTTTCAACAACTATAAATTGAGCATCTAAATTTTGTTCTAAAGATGCCCATTTTGCGGTCCAATAGGGAAAATGAATATCGCCATTGCTTTCAATGCTAAAGTGCTAAATTCTGACCTTTAGTATATTAATTTGATTGAAATTAGGGTAGGATAATTGAATAGTTCGAACAGATGCATCTTTTAACATGTTCAATTTTCCATGCAGTATTTTTGAATATCTTCCGCTTTTTATAATTCCGTCAATTCGTTCTACTGGAGTTTATGTAAAGTTGGTTACTTTTCTTGTTCTGCTTGATTCATAAAAAAGCTGCAATTTTATTAATCGAAACATTTATTTACAAAAATGGGTTATTATCATATTGATTTTTTTTAAAAGAGTAATAATAATAAAATGAATAAAAAATCAAGTCTTAGTTTTCGAGATCATGCATTTTTGAGAACCGAAGTAGTTTCTTGCCGAAAAGACGAAAGAATTGGTGGGGTTTGCGAGAGAAAATAGATGAAAATTGCCACGCCTTTTTTCGGAAAAGGGGCGTGGCCTAATGCAAGTATTAATTCGAGTTAACAAACTAAACAGCTGGAGAAAACGGACATTATCGAATGTCTCTCGTCAAAATATCAGAAGACAACATTTCGAGTACTTTTCTCCCAAGTTTCGATAATGGATGGAAGATAAGTGCTCACAAAATATCATGAGATCATGAAATCATAAAACTAGAAGAATAATACGACGGACGCGAATTAACCACTGTATCGAGGATTTCATCCATAATCTTGTTAAATTTCTAAAAAGAATGGATGATGATAATAAAGTTGATGCAGATAGTTAATTCACAACAATAAAATGCGCAAAAATTGTCGAAAAATTAGAAAAGTACAAGTGGATAAAACGACAAAAAAGAAAAGAAATGTTAAATTATCACGAGGATAGGAACTCAGTGTTAAAGCCAAATAGAGCGGGGATTTAATCATCAGATTATAAAACGGGAAGGGGGCCGGGGGTTGGGTCGGGAAGGAGATAAAAAAAAAAAAAAACTCGAAGGAAGGGATCTCGGAGTTTAATCCTAATAATCTAACCAAATATCTTAACATTGAGAGATACCGCTGTGAACAAATCAAAATACAAAACAAATTACATCCTCATTCATAGATTCGATGAAAATGGCTGAGTACTTTTCAGTAAAAAATACTCGCAGTCCAAAAATCATCTATGAACTTGATGGTAAAATTGTAGTATCATAAAAATGCACAAACATCGACAAATACCGCAGACTTCGATTCATTCTAGTCGATTTTTGTATCTTGAAAAAATAGTGCGACAAGAATAAATCCAGAGCAAACAACTGACTCAAAGTTCTACAGTATGATAAATAGAAAACCTGCATGAATTTTAACCAACTCTTACCGAAATAATAATCAACGACTAATGAAATTACATATTAGCGACGAAAAAAACTTGGAAAATCAAAAACACAGATAATATCAGATACAATTAGATGCTCATGAATGAATGAAACTTGCAAGCTAAATACGACTTGCAAGTAACTCTAGGAAAAGAGCATATTAGACTGGGGTAAATAGGTGTTCGAATTTTAATAACTACAGTAATCTGCTACTTAGCACATTTTGGGATATGGGGAAAAAGATAATCTTCTCAACATATGCATTTGCGCATGTGTGGAAAAATGATAGGAGTAATTAGATTACGGAAGGGGATGATCAAATGTTGGAATGTTACAAATGTTAGAAAAACAGGAGCACTCTAAATAATGCTTCTTTCTTTTCTCGTATTATTTCGTCAAGAAATAATGCGGAAATTGAGGAAATAGCATTTGCCAAAGTTGTTCCTTGTGAAGTAGAAGGGTTTTATGATAATTTAGCTAAGGACAAGATAATCATTTTCAGGAACAACCCTTGATTAGAGTGCATTATGACGTGAAAGCGGAGATCACAAGTCCGAAAATCGTTCGGACAATGTGACCTTCACTAGTCTTGCAGCGAATGCTCGATGCACGACGACTGACGCACACGAGAGCACTGAAGCGTATTCCTTGCGCTCCTTGTACGTGCATCTCACTGACTAATTCGAAAATTTACAGAAATGGAAATAAAAGAGTTACTAAAATTAACAGCCACAACCATGATATAATGAAATAGCACAAAGTCAGGATGCTATCTATATCTTTAGAGCCAATTTGAAATAATTATGACATCAAATTTGCAAAAGATTGGCTATATTCCATTATGACGAAATGTTAGAAAACTCAATGCAAATAATCGGATATGATGGAGATCATGCGCGACGAAAAGACGTGGAAAGAAAATTAGAAAGGAAGCTCTGGTTGTTGTTTTTGTTGTTGTTGCAATGTGCGGCTGAATTTCCGGCTTAGAATTCGGCGACAAGTCCGGATGCGCCCAGCAGGTGACAGGACTTGAAGATGGCGTACAGAGTGACGAGTTTTCCCCACAACAGCATATTGTTCGTGATCGAGATGATGTCGACGAAGGCGGGACCTCGTAGAGAGGGGAACAGGTCGATTAGGAAGGGAATGAATGAGACCGACTGAAATTCTTGCCATTTTTATCTTTCTTCGTTTCCTTGTCTTTTATTTGATTATAGCCTTACATACTACTGCATAACTTTAGAGGAAACGATGGAAGTAAAGAGAAATTTAAAAACTTACATGACTGAGCACGAAGCTGATAGCGATCAGCGGGAAGTAGACGAGAAGTTCGCGTTTGTAGGCCACTTCGCAGTCAGTGGAGCTAAATTCAAATCCATTATTCCGAGATTTTTAACTTCAATTTCATTTTTTTAAGTTACAATTTTAGCCACTTCTTTTTGTTCGCTCGCTTTTACCTGAAGAATTGCTGGCATTCCGAGTCTTCGACCTCCTTCAGGGGCATTTTGCCCTCCTTGATGAACTGCACTATTTTGCGAACCAGCACCAGAACCAGGACGCCTGGAACGATGATCGAGCAAATAGCCTGGTTGGTGTTGAAGATCTTGACAGACGACATCGAAAAGTAGTCTTCGGAAGCCTGAAATTAATTCCTTCTTTCTAATTTTGACTGATTAACGATCAAGTTTGGATTAGTCTATTCCTCATTTAGAAGTTGTTCTTTCTAATCCCGTACCGTCATCGACGCGCTAATTATATGCATTGGATTATCGCCTTTTTCTGCAGCATTTCGGATATCCTTTCCTTCGAAAGTCCATTGTTCTAATAGGCCAAATATGGAAAAATGGAGAGATAAATGTGCGGATTTAGACATTATATCGTTGCACACACATTTAGAAATGCAACTGATAAGCGAATAATGGAAATAATGTCAATCCCTCTTCTTTCTTTAAAGAAAGTGAAAAATGCATCGCTTTTTGTGATTACCATATGCAGGGGCTTCGCTCTGAGATTTGCCAGAAACTAATGAAGCTGCGAGCGAATTTTTAAGCGCTAGCAAATAGGGTAATGCACTTGGCACTACGAGATTAGCTCACGGTGTTCAGTGCTGAGACGGGACAAACAGGGAAAATTTGCTAATTTCTCTCAGTTCTCAAGGCAAATTGCGAACTCTCTGTGACCGAACCTAATCGCTTCCAAATACGGCAGCAGCGTCGGGGGGAAATCAAAGTCTAATAGGGCTATTTCCGGGGTCTCGCATTTTTTCGCATTACGGTGGCAGAGATTATTCCTAATTTCTAATTTGCGTTAATTTTTGAATGAATATCCCAGGCGAAATGGGATTATTCCGCGCGAATTTCGAATTTTAACTTAAGTTGCAATTTGTTTTCGTAATATTCCCTGGCTGCTCTCAATCATTATAATCCTAGAAAAATTGACCCTTTGTTTGATTCCAGCGAGTCACGACAATAATCCTCGGAAGAATGAATTCCTCGAGGCTTGGATTTATAAACGGAAGGCTCAAAAACTGCTGGAACAATGGCTCGAATACCGTACCCATTGAAGTGGAGCGCATGATTTCGGGATGCACGGATGGGATTAAACTTAATCCCTTAGTTTGTATAGTTTTATATCGCGCATCTCGTATTAGGCTCCAACGTCAATGGTATAAGTTGGCGAACTACAAAATTTCGCTTTATTGCGATTTTTCCTAATCGCATAATTCGCACATTGTTTAGGATTTGTTTATTAGTATTTTCTGGAAACAATGTGCAATGCAGCAGTGACTAAGGCTTCAGTGTGCGTCATTTCATTTTTAATATCCGATTGTGCGCATAATTTTCGGAAAAAATGACAATTGTTGTGAAAAGTTAAATTTAGAATTTCTATTACATCGTTATATTTATGAGAAGAAAAATAATTTCGTCACGAGAAACATTTCAAACAACGCTTAGATTATTTTGTTGGCATTTTAGGGGAAACCAATTTTGAGGAAGAGCAATAATAACTTACAGCGACTCTGGACAAGAGCTTAGTGCCATCGCACTGGTATCCAGTCTTCAGTTCATAAATGAAGAAATGGTAGAAAGTGATCATCAGAGAGATGCCAAAAATGCCCAAAATCAGCAGTCCGTAGAGTTGGCCTTTGAAAATCTAAAATTAGCATATATTTTATTTTACCGTAATCCTAATTTTCTAGTTTTACCTTCTCGACTCTGGTCAGTTGTCGAGCTTTCACATAGCATTCAGCGCAAATTGTCAGAGTCAGGAAAATTTCGACTGCCGAGAAATAGTTTGCAGATGAGTTGATCACGATCTTCGAGTAGTGGAATAGCCGCCTAAAACTTTCAAAATGAGAGAATTCGGTATTTCTGCAGAGTAAATAAGTAACAGTACCTGAGTGATTCGCTGGAATAGAAGAATTCGAAACTAAACAGGGATTGGGGGAGCATGGTGGCCAAAATGAGGAAGTCGATGGCGATCAGCAAGAAAAATGAGTGTCGGGCCTAGAATATTCCGATGAATTTAAATAAAATAGAATGTGCACTAATTTTTGGCATCTTTTCAGAAAATGGTTAAGAAAAAATGCCCACTTGAGAAACAAAGCCGAGCATTCAAAGAAGAAATTAAACAACTAAAATAACAAAAAAAAAATGATAAACAATTAAATAATAATGAACTCACCACAACTCTGGTCTGTTCGTTAGCGATTTTTTGGATGGTCTTATAAGCGACAAAAGTGAATACAGTGAGTTGGCAGGGGAAGACGTAGTGCTGAATGATGTAGTCCACGTTGGAAGTGGTCATCGTCTCTCTCGGACAAGGGACAGCAGCTGCGGGCGTCAACGACATTTTGCAGCTAGCTTAGGTGAGAATTAATTTAGAATTTAGTTCAACGATAAAAATCGTCTGATAGACTGGAATAAATCAGTTGGTAGTAATTGCAGAAATAGCCGTAAGTAGAGGAAGATAACCTGAAAAGTTATCAATTAGTAAAGAATAAATACTTTAAAAAAAAGAATTGCTGCGAATTATAAATGAAGAAATGCAATGACAATAATTTGAATGAAGTGATTGTAGGAGACAAATGTTCAAGAAAAAAATGCTCAAAATAAACAAAGGTTCGAGGTTTACTTAAGCTTCGCCCCCATCGTATTTTTAAACAATATCTCCCGACCAAGAGTCCGTGAGTTCTCACCTTCACCCGACTGAGAACGTCTCGAGGCTCGAATGGCTTTAAAACTGCTTGACTGGCTGCAGTTGCAGAAAAACACGAAATGGGCGGAGCCAAGGCTTTTCTAGGGAAAGAGAGAGAGGGAGCACAAAAGGGAAGCATTAAGCAGAGAGGGGCGGGGCTTGTAAACGGATAGAGAATAGGGGGGATAAAGCAAGGTGCAAAGGGCAAGGGATAGGGGAGGGAGAACAAAAGAGCTCAGGATATGAACACCGTATTCAGAATGGAGGTTTTTGAGTACGAGATGAGCAATTCAGGAGGGCACTAGGAACGAAATTCAGCAATAAATAATTAGGGGAAATTTAAAACGCATGCGAAATGATAAATAGAAGATGTGTAAACGTAAAATTGTGGGGAAAGAAGAAAAAAATCTAATTTTTTACTCACATCAAATAAGCTACCGATCGAAACATCAATCGCATAAATATAGTCGAAATTTATGGGAAAGTTGTAACTTTTCCGGAATAAAATATTGCTCGAAAATAAGGAATGAAAATGTAACCATTTTCAATGAATTCTGAATATTGCAAAGCCTGATTTTTTTTCTCGAATTTCAGATGATCCAATGAAAGTGGAAAATTTTATGGAAAAGTCGGATCGTATTCAAATGAGGGAGTTTTACATCAGTAATAAAGGAATTGAAATGATAGCATTGTTAGACACACAGTACTTTACGAGCAAATGAAATATAAAATCGCTTTACTACACATTATAATTGCTTTTTTGACGATTGATCAAGGTATACTAGAGCTGAGTGATAGGCAATAAAATTGGGTGGGGGTTACATTGGAAAATTCAGGCTTGAGATGAATTGATAATCAGAGAATATGTTTACAGACTCAGAAAATGAATAATTCTGGGCCTAAAACTCGAGAGAAATATCATCAGAAAAGAAATTTTGAAAGTTCACCGAATGCTCGGTTAATTTTTCATATTTGCCTGACATTTTGAACGGCTCGGGCATTTTGCAATTCAAGCCCCGAATACGAAAACATGCATCTCGCATATAGGCAAGAAATGCAGAATAACTAAAATATTCGGGCTCGAATTTCAAGACCCACGCGAATTTACACACAGTAACTTCATAATTCTCTAGTCTAACATCAGCTTCCATTCAGTCATGGATATCTTAGAGATTTTATACGTGACTTATGAATTTAGTTATTGAAGATAAAAATAAATGGATGAAAGGAGTTTCTATAAAAATCAGTCACTTAGGCTTCAATATAGTTCCAGATATGTTAAAGAATTTGGGGTTAATTTTAGAAATTTAGTAATGGAATAAAGGATATTTAGCGTAAGAATAATTTCAATAATAACTTATAGTCTAGGATATTTTTAATTCAATTTTTGAGATTTTATGAGTGATTTTATAAATTGAGTAATTGAGCAAATGCTAATTGGAGTAGGATGATCTATCGAAAATGATGATAAATTTAATGAAAAGCAAAATACGCTAACTCTAACAAGGGAACGTTTCACTTTTAAATACAGAGCAAAATAACTTGTTGTAGATAGAATTTAGCGCAGTTTAACTAATTACATTAGCTTGATTGTCTCCGAGGATAGTAATTCTTCTCAACAAAATCGTAATTTTTAAATTTTCAATAAAGTAATGAAAATTAAATTAATGCTCGTTAAAGCTAATTGACATTTGTTGCTGAAGTTATTAGCTTTCTCGCATCAAAATACAAATCTCGAGAAAGGTTTATCACTTTTGGTGAGAAATCCGTTACCGTAATCCGATAAGATAATTATTATTTTAGAAGTTGTGTTCTGCTATGCTTTTGTTTATCCTGGATATGTGAAAGTCTTCGAAATTCGACTTCCTATCAACTTCACACAAGGAACTTTTCGACGAAATCAAATTTCCTGTCTATCTTCGACATCGAAACAGCTGAACCTAATCAAGCAAAATAACAAAATCCTTCATATTACAAAATTTCGGAAATCCCAAAATATTTTTCTTTGGAAAAATAACAAATATCGCGAAAAAGTGATACTATAATCTACCCCTCATCTTTTTGTGGTTCAACCCGAAAAGTTAAGACGATTTTAATCTGTCTGGTTAGAGCTAAATGAAAAGGCTGATAAAAAAGACGAATCATTATTTGCTAAGATTTCACCCACACGTTTGAGGTGCTCAAGATTCATTTTTTGCTATTTTAACCGATTCTAAAGTCAGCAAAATGTCGGGTTTCCGGAGGGATTTCCTCATCAAAAAATGCAGGAAAAACTTGGGCTGAAAATGTCTGATACACCCTCAAAACTCGCTATTTTTAATGCAAATAATCCTTGTCCTATCTTGCATCCATTTATTCCTAATTTAGATAAGTTTCTTGCAGCAGGTTCGAGACAATTTTGCTCTTTGGTTGAGATAATTCAGGCTTCCGGTCGTAATTTTTATACCAATATCCTAGACATATCCTAATTTCTACCGCATAAAAATTATCAATCGGACCCAGTTTTGATCTAATAGCCTAGAAATGTTACATTTCCGGTGGATATTTGCTAAGGAGCAAGGAATCTGGCTACCAGCGTAATTTTAGCCCCTCGGAGCGGAAATGAGTACAAAAATTCTGTCGTCATTCGAAAAATAACAATAAGGGAATTTTTCTATCGAAAACTTTGACCAGCGAAGATAATGCTATGTTCGGATGAAAACATTTCCTGTCGGATTTTAATGACAAGGGGATTTTCGGATTTACTTCCAGGAATAGTGGATGATTAAAACCTTGAAATCAACAAAATTCTTCCTCGCTAATCCGAATAAATGAGGTGTTTTTCAATTGTAAGAATCTCTGCAATTCGTCGTAATCCAAAATTCAAATGTTACGGTTTTCCAAGTCTAATGCCTTCTTCCTCAAAAACATCTCAAAGTAAAATCTCGAAACTTGAGTTTCAGATCAAACATACGATTTCACTAATCTCGTGCAAACCTATTTTTCGACCGAAACCACTGGAAATTTGATCAAAAGGTGCAGAAAAATTGAATTTCGAAGATTCGAGTAGTCTAATTTAAACACGAATCATAATCCATTACTCCCCCATTAATTTAGTGCCTATTTGCTCGGCTTATTTCATTTGTCTGTTTGTTAGCCCGTTACTCCACATATTTGTAAGCTAATTTGCAATTCTCAATATCACATGCAAAATTAGGGCTGTTTTCTACTAGTTTACGGTAATTACATTAATTTTGAGCAATTTTTAGAATTAAATAAATTAGAAACCATTTGATTAATTAATGTGTTGTATGCTATTTGTAGTTTCGCTTGTATGACTAATTTCTGCCTAATCTTGATGATTAAAATTTCACTAGCGATATTTAGTAAGTAGATTTTTGTTACGTTATTTTTATGCTTAGTGGTGCGATTAAAAATGACGTAAAAAGATATGGATAAATTGGGGATAATTTTGGGATTCTAATATTATAACATTTTAATTAATGTTAACTATTTGGGCTGCTAGACGACCAAAGCACGGCTAAACCCTCGTCCGATGTTCGTTCATGAAACTCACTACCATTTTCGTAGAGATAATTCCAGATTTTCCTACCAAAATCTTCGAAAATTCTCAGATAATCCTCGGAAATCACCAGATTGTCGAGACTTGCCCATATGGTGAACAGCGATCGAGTAGAATAAGTTAGGTTAAGTAATGTTTACGATGCGCGAAAATTTGGAGATCAACTTAGCGGAATTTTCTCGATAATCATATTTTCGGTAGTGGGGTGAAGTTGTTTTCGGTGAAATTTGGTCAGAAAATGGCTGCATGATGCATGCGCAAGCGCTTGAAAAAATGATCACCAGACTGGTCAAGTTCTCAAGTTTGTTGGCCAAAATAGCCCTATTGAATGGAAGATACAGTACAGAAAATTTACTTACTCCAAGTCATATGCAACTTTCCCTACCATGTTACAAAATTTCGAAACCTTGTATATGAAGTTGTTTGATCCATAGAAATTCACAAGATTCTTCTTAAAATAAATCATCGCTCAAGATTTACAGTACAGGAAATTTACCTATTCTCGAAAATTTCAGTCATGCGCCTTTTGAATGAAAATTATTTGATTTATGAAACTTTAGGGTATCATGTTTTTATTTAGAAGCGAACATCTAAACTTCCCCGCTTTTCACAGCTTTCTGAGGCACAGACCATACAAGTGTTTCTTTGTGCTCAAGTTTGATCAAGAATTAGTCATAAGTTGAAATGTTTTGGATAAAATTTATCCAGTTCATAGAACTGTTTGGCCAATGTTCATTAATGCCACCTGATTTTAGTAAAAATCAACAAAAATAATTTCCTAGCTTCAAGATAAGCAATCTCCTCCCATGAAATAATTAAGGACAGATGAATCTTCCAGCTAATTATCATAGATTAGTTAGGAACAAATGATAACTAGTGACATATTCTGAGAATAATTAGGTTTTTTTTGTTGATTTTGTCCAATTTTTAATTTGATTTTTACAAATGATAAAATCCAAATTGTTTTTTTCAAGCCAAGTGATCAAAAGTTGAATTTTCGATTTTCTTCAGACAGAATCTGAAGCATTTCCATAGAATCGTCTATCAACAGCCCAAAATCTTTCATCCATGTTTCAGATTAACCAAAAAGTACCGCCTGAAATAAAGCTTGCTGTTCAAAAAATATGCATTCTGACAGGTGAAAAATCGCGCCTTTGGTAGCTACCGAAATGTGGTAGAATGCAAAAACATGAAATTTGACTACTTCTCCAATACTAATTAGGGGAAGACCTTTAGACAACGATAATGTTTGCGTCGTTAGGGAAATACCACAGCCAAAAATGGCATCTGCTAAAACCTCAGAAAACATTCCAGGCCTTTACGCTTTCATATCTTTAATTGTAGAAAAATGATTTTGCTAACTTCCTTTCCTAGCCAGGGACAACATTAACACTGGCGTTCTCTAGATTACCATTCTAAAATTCTATATTTTGCAAATCTCCTGCATATGAAAGAGAATATGTTAATGGTCCGAACGGACGTAATGAATTCAGATGAAATAGCGAAACACGGAATATCGTAGTTTCCTGCATCTTTGAAGAACGTATGATGGGAAAATTGCATATAAATAAGGGGAATCCTAAGTTTAGAGCATATCATTGAATGATGAAAGACTGATATATCCAATGTACAAGTTACAGATATACGAATCACTAAAGTACAATTGGTTTGCATACTCATGATTGAATAAGAATATTTTAGTAAATAGTAATCTAGAACAGCTTAGAAATGATAGAAAACCAAATTCTAGCTATTGACTATTGTCAATGACCAATTATTTGAGATGAAGTAAATCACACTGATTTTCGATGCGCAGTAATTAGCGTGTTGTTTGCTGCTGCAGCAGCAGCAGACTTTACGCTATTACATCAACGAGTTAGACGACTATTTGTAAATACGCAATGCACACTTTGCACATTTGAATTTGTGCACCGTTTACTTCGTCTCAAGACATCGGACATTGACAATACTAACAGAGCGTTCTGTTATCTGTAATAGGTCAGCGATAAAGTAGCAATTTGGAATAAAAATGAGGTGATCTTGTCAGTCATTCATGAAACTGTAAATTCGGAAATTGGTATGATCTTCAAAGATAAAAAATCAAAGAGTATCACAGATCGAAAATTAAAGTTAGACAGTGACAAAATATCATGAATTCAAAAGAGATGCAGAGAAATGAGACATATTCAAAGATAGACGATAAGTATTAGCTTGATTGGCACATCCTATCGCCTTGAATTTCACTGGCCATAAACTAAAACTGCATCGGTGGTAAAATCAGCAAAATTTCGATACGCCTAAGGGAAAGACCCGTACTGAGTTTGAAATTGGAAATGATGCATCGACCTAAGTCTCATAATGGCAAAGTCCTCGCAGAAAGAGCGCGTAAAATTTGCAGTTAATACGATAAAACGCTAGGGCCAAATTGATAGATCCTCACGAATAAAATAGGCACCCTCTCCGAGTTTGCAGTGATCAAATTGATAAGAACTAAGGGTTTTCTATACAAATTTTTCCCAGAAATAAACAATTTGGTGGAAAAAGCGTAGAAACTTCACGTAATCAAGTTATCAATTGTAAAACGAAGAGGAATTAGTAATGAATTTTAAATTTAGTAGTGAAAGTCTAACACAGTTTAGAAAGTCAACTTTGAACGACTAAAAGGAAAAATCTTCAAAAATTTTAATATTTCCGGATTCGCATCGAGGAAAATGGCAAATTGAGAAATAATGAATCATCCAAGCTGATAAATGTTTGTATTTTATATGAATTGGCAAATGACTTGAGTTAAGGCGATTGCATTTCAGGAAACGTCATCAGTGGTTGAATGGCTGAATTCTCATTTGTTCTTCTGTGTTCGGTGTGATTGTTTTGTGATAAGCAAAGCACTGCGTTGTGTTTATTGTCGCGTCTCAAATTTCAAATCGACCAAACGACAAATCGAACAAATTAAACGAATGACGACACAGCAATGTTCGGCGTATAATTCGTCGCTAGACAAGTTTGATTCGAACTAGAAAAATTCGAAATTTTGACGTCTTCATTTTTTTAATTTTCGTTCTAATTTAGATAAAAAATTTAATAAGCGAAATTTCAACAATTTAGGCTGAAAAATCCATATTTGTCCAATCTTGTTGGGGTTGTTTCCATAATTTACTATAATTTGCATCAATCAATAATATTTAATAATTCATGTAATAGTCCACCACATGTCCTATGATTTAACATATTTACATATGGAATAATATGATATTATGTCTAGGGAAAAGTATAACTAGCTCTCTCTTCCTCATATTTTGTGTTAAATAGTCCATGATATGCAGTCCTATAGCCTTCCACTAATAACTATACTATAACTTCTACCACAATCTAGCCTATCCTTTACCCAAATAAATATGTCGATAAATAAAAATCTTTACCATTTTGAATAAAATCGAAAGATTATTGAGTAGTTATTTTTAGGAAATTGTACGATTTTCTACCCATTTTTCCATATCAATATATTTCCCATTTTCTTTCAAAACATATCACCGGCAGAATTTCGTGGCAGGAAAACTATGATTGGTGTATTTTGTCACCGACACCAAGGTGATAAACAATAAAACAAAGTCCATTGATATGATTTTTTGTGCAAAATTTTGATATTATGCAGAAAATTGCCAAAATATACCAAAGAAAATTCATAAAGTTAGCAATTTTGTTTTATTTTGTACCAGGTATAAAACACTTCAAGAATATCTCATAGCTTCTATTTTTTATTATCCTATGACAAATCTGTGAAACATACATCAAATTTTTCGAAAATAGCAAATCCAAGATTACGAAAAAAATGACGTGCTTTTTAGCCTTCGAATTTCACATTTGCCGCCTATGACACAACCCTTCTGCTTCTAATTCCATATCGACATTTCAATCTGCGATTAGCTAGCAAACGGCCGCAGATTTACTCGCGTAATGCGATAAGCGAACGAAGCCCGGTAAGCCTTGAGTCAAGTCTCATTTCGAGTGGGGTTACTGTAACTGGTAATGTAATCAATTTACAAAAGGGTGATAAATGTCAAATTAGGGGTTTGCAAATTTTGGTGCAGATTCAACTACAACCAACGTTCGTATACTCTAAAGGATAGCTTTCAACTACCTTTCTTCCCATAAATTTGCAACCAATGCTTACTAGAAAGCTCATGAGTTCTTTTCTTTAATCCGAAAATTTTCTTAAAAGATTTGAATTTCGTACAACTCGAATTATGGTAATTACCAGCCGAGAAAATTTGCAAAATTCAATCGGATAAGGATAAGTGCACGGATGAAATCTCTGTTCGTGGGAATTAATCGTCACAATTCCAATCATTTGACCGAAAATCCCAGCTCCGCGTGATATTCTCATTTTCACTAGACAATTAATCAAAACTCATGAAATTCTCGTAGTTTCCGAAAATTCCCCAAATCTCAGAATTTGCTCATGAATTCCTTCGAACTATGTATTCGAATTTCATGGGAAATATTTGATGATTGCGTTTCAAGCCGTGTCGAAATTGTAGGCTTCGCATCACAGCAATGCGAAAATGCGAAAAATCTTGGCAAAGGCGCGGGTCGGACCAAAGAACCGTAGCAATTTTTCTACCACAAAAATCTAGAAATTTTCATGACTCAACTAAACTCTAGACGGTCTTTTTCTGCCCCGAAAAATCGCACTTTCCTATTATCCTTTTGTCTATGTGACGAAAAGTGGTTCAAAACGATTTCTAAATTTCAAAATTCATGTCAAAGTAGCTTTTTTTCTACAAAAGATTGAAAGATGAAGATTTCTAATTTTCGATGTTAGACCTTCAAAAATCACTTATTATTCCAGTGCATTATAAAAATAAACACCTTTCAAAGATCAGTAGACAAAAATCACCGATCGTAGATTGCGCTAATCGAGTAATGGCAAGGTTTAAGTAAGCTGGTTGACGCAACCACTTGGCAAGAATCAAATATCAGTTATTTTCTTCTCCTCGTGTTGCTGGCCTATTTTGCTCGATTATTCAAATGGAATTCAGTTATGGACACTCGATTGCCCTCGTTAGACTTTGCCCTAATCAAATAAGCAAAGTTGCCTATGACTTAGGCTTAAAAATTATCCCAGTCAATTTTATCCTCTATCCTTTATCATTGGATTAGAGGAGTTTTTAAACACCAGACCAAGATAAGCAAAGCTTGAACAGAAAACGCGGTAGTCCCATTTACTAGTCTTTGCGTAGCGAATTATGCGATAAATTGTCGCAAAATATTTTTAGATTATTATTTATCATTAGGAAAAACTGAACACCTACCTTATCAGGTGTCCAGTTGTAAAAAGATTTTAGAATTCGAAATATTAGAAGGCATAAACTGCGCAAAAATCACAACAACCGTCATTTTGAATCTGGAAGTGATAATATTAAAATATCAAAAGAAATTTCAAACTTTAGAACATCTTTTTATCATTTCTTTTCATATTTAGGGACAGAATAAAAATCAGACTGGGCAGCATAATATTGAAATTTCAACGCTGTCTAGAAATCAGAGTTTTAACCACTCACTTTTATATTTCTGTTCAAAGTGAAAGTCTGAACGTGCGTCCATTTTAAAATGGAAAGTGGTGGTTTTAGAATATCAGAGAAAACTCTTGAAATTAGGCAATTTTGAGCAGCTTCTTTATTGTATTTTGGTTTAGTATGCCGAAAAACTCGGAGATTAATGAACCACACAGGTAGTGAAAATGAAAAATTAGATTAAAAGGTTATCGGGGAAAATTAGAAATGCGTGATTTTATACGCTAGCACAAAAGACTGATTGTGTTTAATTTTATTTTATTACCTTGTGATTGAATTTAATGAATCATAGGTTTGTCGACGATACTTTTTGAGAAATAGGACTGACAAAATATATTCTCTTGTCGCTAATGCAGGTTCACTGCGAGGGTGTAGGGGGATTCAATTAGGCTCGAAATTGAATTTATCCAGCAAAAACTATGGGTGCGTTATTATTTTATAGCTCGTATTATACGTATGCACTTTATAAAAGCACAAGGAATGATGTAGGGAATTTTTTAGATCTTCAAAATAAAAACCGAAAAATCATTCCAAAGGAATAACAAAGAAGAATATATAAATTTGGTATTTTCTATAAATAAATTATGATCTCTCCTCGTTTATTTTCAGATTTTTAGATGGCAATATATTTTAGTACGTTCTTTTCAAAAATTCAGGTTAAAAAATGACGAAGAAAATATAATTTCCAAAAGTCTTAGAATAGAAGTAACTAAAACTCCATTTTTCTGTCGTCATCCGAAACATATTCCCCCACTATTTGGGATATCAAAATACTAATTGCAAAACGTCGTACAAAATAATGACTGAGCTTTCGAAGAATGAATATCAAAAATCATATCTTTTATTATTTACCAATGAATGACTTTGAGAATACATAATCTCATTGCCTTAACAATTCTTACTAAAATCAAGAGATTAGACAACGGAATAAGCTCCAAAACATTCCTTTTATAAGAATACTGTGTGTCGATACAAGCTTCTAATTTTATCAAAATGAATCTTCATAATAGGGTGTAAAAATTATCCTTCAAAATAACCTGTATGCTTATGCTAAAAATTCGAATATTTCAAACCTTTTCATTGATATTTGTAAAGCTTATCTTTTTCTAAATATGACAGCATTTCCGAAAGGAGTGAAAATCGAAAAAAGAAATCTAACAAGTTTCTAAATTTATGATGATATTTCACCTCTGAAAATTGGTTCGGCGAAATGGATGCGTGGATTTTATATTGGATCTATTATTATCTATGCAGCCTAATAAGCAGGAAAAAGCTGCTAAAGGTCTTCAAGTAAAAATATCCTTTTGATATCCCAACCATTTTTAGGCTTCTATCCTAAATCATGTGGGCCCTGGATCTATCGCATTGTCTCGTACCTACACGTACCTCGATGCCTCTATTAGGTGACATCTACGCAAAGACTAATAGCCATATAAACTCGTCCCTCGCACATTAAAATTAGGCTCATGTCCTTGTAGAGAGAATATCCGAGCCTATTTTTAAGGGATATCCTTAAACCTATGGGCTAGGATTTTAGTAGACTCATAATCTCCATTGAATTACACTTTTGTGGGCATTTTTGGCTCGTTCCTAATTTCTCAGCCGCCCACGAGAACCTGCATTACGTTCTCGTTCGACTAATTAGAACGGGAAAACATCTGACCGGCTAAAAATATGCGCGAGATTGCCGAAAATCCACGCATAGTTTGTGTATTTTAGGCTAATTACACGTTTCGAAATAACTAATGAGTGTTTCGAAAAGTCACATGCGCGATTAATTCGCGTAAAATTTAAATTACATGCTTAGATCGTGCGTGAGTTTCGGCCGAGTCATAGAAAAACGACGAAATTGAGTAAAAAGCGTTCGCCTACGCTGCAAATGCCAGACAGTTTAATATTCATAGCGGACAAATGAAAATTAGAATTTTCTATTGAGAATAATTGAGAAAGTGATGTTCAATTTTCTTCGAAGACAATGAGCAAAATCTAATTTTTTGTCGACTTATTAATGAAACATTGGTGCGTTAGAATAAATTAGCAAAAACGAATGAGTTGATCTGTGAAGTATGCAGGATAGTTTATGAAACCTATTCTTTAGTATGGAATAAAATAGTCCCTTGAATGGTATGAATGCAAAATAAAGGTCAACCCAACAACAAGCAAACGAGAAATAGACACTGGCGTCGAGTCCGAGAAAAAGTTGCATAATAATCGAATAATTAGAATATTAGCTATTATTTTAGGGGAATATAGATCATTTTTGAGATTATAAGAAATTGCAGAGAAAAATTAATGCAACAAAAGTGGGCAAAAATGGCTAACCTATGTAGATCGGAAAAAAATAAAAGTCAATTCTTCTAGATGAAGCGCGAAGTAAGACAGTTTGGCATTTATGCATTAACGCCTCTTTGCTTTTGTTTGCAATTTATGGCAATTTTTAATGCGCTAATATTCCCTTCATATTGTTTTTTTGCAAAAATGGAAGTTCAGACGAACTTCCACAACCTTTCAACTGATGTTTGAAATATTTTCCGGCTACAATACAAAAATTTCTAAATTTAGGCCGAAAGAGCCAGTTCTTGGATGAATATAGCTTACGCAAAAGCAATGAATAATTGTTTTGGAAGCAATTAAAATTATGCACTTTCCTTTTTTGAGGTCTAAAATAATTATGTTACTGAAATGAATAACTTTCGATAATTTGCCAAGAACGGGTAGAAAGTTGAGTATAATAAGTGTGACCAAAATGCTTCAGGCTGGATAAATTTAACGAACATTTTGCGTAGTGTCCAATAATAGTCGGGAAAAAATTCGGAAACGTCATAATTGGGCGAATGAAAAATGCGATTTCAAAATAAAAACTACATCAAAATTAAGGAATTTTTTAGAACCACAAATTTTGAAGAAAAAAGATACTCCCTAGGAAATAAGAAGATAGAAAATCTCTTATAAAAACGGATCATGCAAATAAAACACAAGTAGGAAAATCGAAACTCGAATGAAGTAAAGTATGACCGGAACTCAAAATTTTTCATGCCAATGACTAGATTCAATCTTCTAGACCGACTTCAACCAATTTCACAATGACCATGTGACGATTATGATGAGTAACAAAGGCAATGAAATACTGAGTAAATATGATAGAGGGAAGTGAAAAAAGGAGAATGAAATGAACGGAGGATGATTTATCAACTCGAGAAGTCTTTGAACTCTCATCATTGAACAATTATCAACGAGTTATCACGTTTTTGTCATTCTTTCAAAATACCACAAATGCCACTACAAGAGGCTACAAAAATGGCAACACTGACGCAATTTGATCGTAAGATCCCTAGTTCTAACGTCACTTTTTGAAATTACAAAATTTCAAAGACAAGCTGGTCTTAGTTTTAGAGGGGTGTGCGCGATTAACTCAACAAGAGAAACAGTAATTTCGTCCAATAAAATTTTAATTGAAATAAATAAATATTTCAAACATGTAATTATTTCAGTTGAAAAAAAATTCTTTGATCATTTAGGTGCTAAAATAGGCACCCCGTTATTCTTTGAAACGTACCGAACACCTCTCGCCCCCTCTGGTAAATGATTCATTCATAATTTGATTACAGCGGAAATGATGCAATTTCGAGCTCTTGGGTTTCTCGCAATTGACCACGAACAAAAGACAAGCATAAAAATAGGAAGAAGGGGGAAAACGCTGAAAGGCAAGAATTTAGCAAAAGAAAATTGTATTTTTGTTGCAGAAAAATAAATGAATTATTAAGACTAATATAAACTATTTTTTTAGAGAAAATCAGGAAATTTAAGGAGTATTAAGAGGTTGCATTAATTTATGCAATTTTTGCTATAGAAACTGGACTAAACGAAGCGTATTTTGTTGCGGTTTTACGAAATTTTACACAAGTTCATGAGTAATGGGGGAGTAATGACATTTCGAGTTGAGGAAAACAAGAATGTAAAGCAAAAGCTTGAAAACGCCTCTCACATATTATCATCCTCCTGCCTATTTTCCCAATGCCTCCGCAAATTCTTTCGATTTTTATCGCTAATTATTACGAAAGTCCATCGCATAATATTTTATAATATGGTTAGTCTTGCGATTAAAAATCCATTATCAAAAATTAACATAGAAATTTTCATTTGATAATGCATGAATTACGCAGAGACTTCCGCTTTGCGAAATATAAGGCCAAATTTTAGTGGAGAGTGCGGATTATGATAATAAGTCTTTCGAAGTCAAATCTTTCTTTTATATATCTAAAATTTGAGTTTCCCATTCATTAAAATACCTTTCTGATGCATCATTGAAAAGGATGTGCAAAACAACCATATCATAATCCAGGAATACATTAGTATCTGAGAGATTTTCACAGAAAATTAATCCGCAAAAGGAGAGATGAATAAATGAATCTTGTATAGATGGATATGGAGACTTTTCGAAATTCATTGTCCACAATATCTACATTTCCCAAATCCGCTTTCGTTGATTTTCATTGCTGCATTGTCTCCCGCTAATCCAGGAATAAAATGCACTTTTGATTGGGATCCAAGTGCGACAAAAACTAGCATGATAAGAAGCGAATGTATCCAGCTTTAGCCAGAATTTTAACCAACGATGAGTAAAGAAAAAAGTAGGGACTTATTTCTCGCAATAACAATCGTTGAAACTAAAATATGAGGGGTGATTCAAAAAATTAGGTACAGTTGGAAGTTTTCAATAGGTTAAAATAATAAAAGTAAAACATTCGTGAAAGTAAATTAGAGGAACTAATTTTGAAAGAATGATAAGAGAGAATTATCATCTATCAATTTTTAAAAGCAATCGATATCTACAAGAAAAATCAGCATCTTGTCAAAAATCGCAAACGATCAGTAAAACACATGTGATTTACAACGAGAAAGACTAGGTCAGAAAATGGATACGGTATTCGAAAATCGGGCAGACAGTGAAAGACTGACTGGTCTCGTAGCATCGATTGAAGAACAAATATCGAGAAATATAGTAAAAAAACGAGAGATTTAAAGGAAATTTACAGAAAGAAAACTGTCTGTTATACAAGAATCAGTCGGAAGATTTAGATATTTAATTCGGTAGTCAAAGTTAGGGCGCCGAAAAATTAGCAAGAAAAAATCGGTGAAACCTTTTTAGCATTTCAAATTTCTTCAGTATTTCTATGATTAGTCAGATTTGGAAGAGTGGGTAAGTAAGTCGATCAAAATCAGAGGCGAGTTTTTATCGGGGCAGCAAGGTTTGCGGGGAAGGGACTAGGACGAGTTCGACCGAAGAATTTTCTGACTTTTTGATAACAAACGATAGAATGATCAATCGTAGTCGAAATTGGAAGTGAATATTTGATGAAGGACTAAATAACCAAATCAAATAGAAGGGTGAAATGTTATTAAAATTTTCACTTGTTTCACGTGGCGAATTCTTGTTTTTCCCACTCTTTTTAATTTTATTTCTGCAAAAACTAAAATTTAGTTTTTGTACTTTTATCAACTATCATCTAGTTTTCAACTAGAAAATTTCTAGGAACTGACTGAAGTTGAAATATTCTTTGCAAAAATAACTCAAATGTTAAATACAGTAAACTCCCCTAAAAACTACAAATTTCATGCTTTGGTGCACAGGGATGCGACTTCTGCTCGAATATCTATGTTTACCGCTCAAAGCTCAGTTCGTTGACATTTGTAAATCCGTTTCTCGGCATCTTTACATTTTCAATATCGCCAAGACAAGCAGTCAGAATGATTTCATTTCCTATTCCTCGAGAATGACTAGAACATAAATTATTACTTCGACATGATTGCTAGGCGGGATATTTTTCCACGTGTCTAAGAATGCTTTGATAACAACTGGCTGTGATAAATTACAAAATCACTCACTCCTGTCTAAAGTTTTGTACTTACAATGCCCTTTCGCATTTTTCACAGAAAGGAATTTATAAGGAATTTTTTATATTCACCAGAGAAAAATATACACGTATTTTGTGGATAATTTAGAGTTGAATTGAGTCACGTTTGCAAATATTAGGCCAAATAGTGGGCTGTAGAAAAAATGAATGCGCAAATTGTCTGGGAAATGAAGAATAGTTTTGGTTTGTTGGTGGCAAACACCAGCGACATTTGCACGCAAATGTACGCGAGAAGTTGTAGGTACAGGCATTTTCGAAAGAAGCTCGCACAACTTTTTCTGCAAAATTTTTGAAAATGAAAAAAACAAAACTGATCCAATCGGTTTTTCTCTGAGTAAAATCAACGTCATTTTATCAATCTTTGATAAAATTTGTGGTTTATTAGGTCCTGCTTTTTCTAGCTAGAATGAAAGAATTACCAAAACAACTAATTCACAATTTTACAATTTAGCAGGAGCAAGTTACAGTCGCACAGCGCTAATTTTCTCTCTCAATTTTGCTAGTTCCTTCTGAAGAAAAGCGCAGTAATCGTGACGTTTTTTTCAGTCAATTTACGAGAGATCAAACGGTCTTTCCAATAAATTTTGCAGAATTAGTCAGCGTACTTTCGATTTGATCAAGGTAAAATTACTGTAACTTGTGAGTAGGGTTTTGCATAACTTTCTTATTTTGGTTCATTTTATCATTTTTTCATCGCAAAATTGAAGGAAATGCGCATTTATTTCCTTCAAGAGTGTTTTACTTTGCAAATTCCTTCCAAGTTATCGTAATCTTCCGCTCAAAATGTTTGGGTTCCATTTTACCTCTTCAAAATATGCAGCTTCCTTTTTCACTAAGCGCTCATATTAGTGATGAAAGTGACGTGTCTCAAACTGCTGAAGAGGAAGAGTTTGTCATTTTTGGGGAAGATTTTGAGAGAACCTAAAGGGGAAAATTTGGGTGTGGACAAAACGAATCAAGGCAATGATTGTAGGGCTGCAAGGGGAGTGCAGGACACAGACACACTTCCCTACTTACTAATTTACTGCCCACTAGGTAAAAACTAATTGGAAATGAGCTGACTTTGATCTTTCTTGATGAATTGTAAACTTGAATTCAGTAATTTAGCACAAAATTATTCAAAAGTTTATTATAGAATTTATGCTAACTTTTATTTATTTGTTAGCTTTTTGATATTGTAAAATCATGAAAAGAGATAGATCTTGTGAAAAATTATGAAATTAGTCGCATTTTTCACCGGAATTCCGTCTTCGAGTTTCAAATTAAAGTTCCGCGTTAAAGTGATATCATATAATCATATAATCACAAAATTGAGGATATGAATTCATAACTGCTGATAAGAAGTCTCAATTCAAAGCTACAAAATGCATGTAGATCCGCTAGAGTTTATGGTTTGCGCATGAAATTTAACATGACGGTAAAAAGTAAAGAAGGAAAAATCATCAGAATGTTGCAAAAGTCGGAAGGAAATTATGAAGTTGGAACGCAGTCCTCCTTATAAAGTCACTAGCTTCCTCTCTACTGTTATCACTTCATTGAGACATTTTTGGAGAGCGTCTAAAATTGAGGCCTTTAAATTATTAGCGATATTTTGGTCGCTCAAGAATACTGATAAGAGGAGCAATTTCCTGTCAGCCGAAAATAAAGACAAAAAAACTAAAAATAGCCAGGGCACAAAACTCGTCTTCAAATTTGGTGTAGGCAAATTTTAGCTTCAGAATATTTTTATTTTTCGAAGAAAAATTAAAAAAGCCACTTTAGCATCATCAGCTTTCCGATTTTCCTCGATAAGTTAAACAGAATCAGTGTAACAGTTGATAGCAATAATTTAGAAAAAAAAAAATGGAAAGTAGAAAATCCTAAGAAATAAATGCATGAGGGGCGCGCGTGTTGTCTATGTTTGCACATTTTTCAAGTATTTCTCATTTTCTGTGAAATTATGGAAGAAAAAGAATAACTGCAAATTTCATCGTTCACAGTCTCATTTTACACCTCAATGTTTTGCTGTTGAATTCAAACCGGTAAATCGAAGTAGTTTGTTCAGAAAAATGAACAGTTTCTCTATGTTTGTTCAGAGAAAATGCGAAAAACGCAAGGCGATTTTCCATGAATTATTTGCATAGCGAAAATGAATGAACTGTCGAAGTGAGGAAAGATAAAATCCAGAGTTTAGGCATCAATAGGAAACATTGTGTCATTTTTCAAGTAGAAATATTCTGAATAGAGAAATAAGCTAATAAATGCCGTAATGCTATCATAGTCTGAAAAATAAAAATAAAGGAATTCAAGCTAAATCGATGCAAAAGTTGAAAAATGCTAAAATTCGGTTAGCAAAATCGTTGAAAAACGTGGCAAAGCGAAGAGAGCGAGAGGCGCATTCGACACACTGCGATTCTTCCCCTGCCTACAGAAGCGGATTCATGCGGTTGGAACCGGCCAAAACCGGTCTGAACGGGACCCCGATTGCTTCAACTTGTCGGATATACCAGGCAGTTTCCATCGCCCACCTCTAGCCACGCGACAAAAATACGTATCTAACCATGCTTTATCATTAATTCTCTAATTGTCAATGATTTACGTCAGTCAGTTTTCGACCTCTATGACTGACTATGAGACAAGAGAATTGAGATAGAGACAATATGACGATTCTGCCATTTTCATCGCTTCTGCCACGCTTCGCGCTGATTCAATTTCCCGTTTTCGGCGCATTACTGACAAGTTAGCTATGGGTGAATGAAAGAATGAATTATTGACAAAATTTCAATTGAATCAATTATCATCGATTCCTTCCCATTTGAAAAAGAAAAAATCATAAATCGTCTATGAATTAAAATCAAATGATAAAATAGAACAAAATTCTTCAAAATAATCTTATATAAAATGAACTTCAATAGAAACCCATGGGCTTCGATAGATTTTACGATATTTCAAAATCCTCGAATGAATAATGCTGGAAAAATTTCAATGACTAAATAAACACACTAGGATTTATAAACGCCCAAAATTGAACGATCATCATAATTACCGTTGAGTCATGTTTGGAATTTCGCTGTTTCGAAAATTTTCAAACTGTCAAATATCGTTACTCATCATTCTTTGAACTACTCTTTGACTCACTACAAATTATAGAATAAAGACTAATTTCAAATCGGTTTCACCGAAAAGAGTCTACTAATCAAATACACCACACTCAACCTTGAATTGTTAGCTCATCTTGACGTCAAAAATTAAAAAAAGATACAAAAATCTTCAAGGCACAATTCTCCATTTCAGCAATTCTTATCAGATAAATTTCCAGTTTAAAACAAAAATTCAAGAATTCTGCAAAAAAATGACACTGGAACTACTCGAAGAAAAAAGACTAAACCCAAAACAATCAGGAAGTTTCTGAAAATCATTTTTTTACACTGCACACTAATGGTTATGGTTCACGTACCAGAACTAAATTCAAGTTAGAATTGCTAATTCAGAGAAGTGATGTATAGAAAAAAAATACAGCCGAATAGCAAATTTAATTTAGGTATTCTATTAGGTACCACTATAATCATCCACTAGAAAGGAAAGAATCAGACTCAATGAAATGATCCACCAGTATTTCCCTAGCCAACCTACTGTGTGTTTAATCATTCACTGAAACTTTTCGACTCACCAAATCAAACTCTCAACAATGCATCAACTTACAACTACTCAAAAGTTCAATTTCTCAAGAGTACATCTATCAAACTAGCAGAAAATTTTCAAAAGTTCACTTGATTCCTGACTCGAGTTGAATTTTGAACTCTAACCTCCTAACCCTTTTATCACGTGTCTGCGTTTTATGTCGTCACGACGACCACTCGATGTCAAAATCTGTCTCGTTTTCAATGTGTCAGGTCTGTGCAGGTCTGTCTACACTTTACACACTAACTATTGAAAACCTAGCCAATTTTAGACAGAAACGGGCGTTTTCATCTTTTGACTCTCAAATATTTTCGATTGAGACGTTGATATCATTGTCAAAGAATTCCGAAAATTTTTGAAAATTAGGTTCTAGAAGTGGTGTTTGAAATTACAAATTTTCGGGATCTAAAACTAAACTGAAGTTTTCGAAAACATTTTGAACAATCCTGAACAAGAGGTTTATCAATTTTTAATTCCAAGGTAATTCATAACATTTCTAGTAAGTTAGGGTATGGAATCGTATGCGATAATCTCACTACAATAATTGCATATCTATCCTAGATATCTCACCCCTGGTCTCTATAAATACCCCAACTTGTCATTAATAAACGTTTTCGTGCTCATCAACTTGTCTTCACCTTCCTTCCACACAGCACACACTCCTCTACGGTCTTCCGAGGTCAAACAGAACTCAACTTAGTAAAATGACCAAAATTACGCCATGAAAATGGTGAAAGAAAAATCAAAAATCATGTCATTTTCGACTTGTTCTCCATGAATTTATTTGCCTTCCATTCGAGGATTTCTAATGTGGAATTATGTGCATTTTTGCGATTCGCAATGCATGATATCCGTTTCAAAATGCCTCCCGATTCACATCATTTTTAATGTGTTAATTCATGAACAAAGACACATAATTCAACAAGTAATATCCTGAAGACCATCCCGTTTTGCTCAGTTTAGTCGTAGAAAAGTCTAAACCCAATTACCCACGTTATTTATATTTTTAAAGGTCCATTTGTAAGGTTAGGGGATGCAAAATTAAATTTTCAACCAAGTGACGCCAGAATGCATTTTCATTCAACTTTGCCCTAAACATGCCGTAAAATTGTAACAGCAAAACCCAGGAAGAAATTATAAGGTCAAATGGTAGTTTAAAATCGACAAATTTGGGGATTTTGAAATTAATAAAAATTGTTCTATTAAGTTTGGTGCACACATTTCAAAGTGACGCTGTAAATATTTGAAGTATCGTTTTTGTGTCATACGATGATGTCAAATTCCGAAATTTTTTTTAAATACAATATTCGAAAGCTTATAAATTTGATCCCAAAATCCCACGCACATATCCAAGTAAACCGACTAAACATTTCGAATCGTCGAAATTTCCGTAAGTTTCTTTCTGATTCTCACATAATTTGCTGCTTTTTCTGATCGGAGTTTGGACTGAATCTTAACAGATTTTGTTATCGTTCCGTGAAAACCACAAATTTCCAATTTCCATGCACAATTTGTATCCATCGAGTCAATTTTCGTGTTTTTGTCGGGAAAAAATCTATTGTGTGGGGTTGCACAAAATTCTTTGGCTTTTCATTCGAATCACCCAAAAAATACAAAATTAATGCCAGACATAATACTAGTTTAGACAAATTAGAGAAATTAATTTAATGTGATTTTGAGCTTCCAACTCCCTTTCGAGAACTTTTTATCGAAGAAAATGCTATTCTTTTCCGAATTTCAGGTGAAATTTATCTAAATTTGCAACTTCCTGTAACAAAAAGCTTCTACGTTGCAAAATCGTAAAAAAATTCTTAGGGACAATTCTCGATGAATTTCAAATGCTACACGCATTAAAATGAGATGTAAAAATCATTTTCTGTCCTTAGAAGTCCGTATATTTGTTGCTAAATTTAGTTTAGCATCAAAGCTAGTGAACCGTAAGTTGGACAAATTGAACTAAAAATGAGATGATTCTTGAAAAACTACACCTGGTATTTTTCATTCACATTTTCGCATCATTTGTGCGCATTATGCATATTAATGCGCTAAGCTATTTTTACACGTTTGTAAGGCTGCAAAGCTCGGCATTTTTCGTAATAAATTTAGCAAAATTTCCGCGTAAAATGGACGCAGAGGGAGGAATCCCGATAAATATTTATGAATTCGTGGATAAATCGTCGAATGAATGACATGGGTAGTTTTTCTGTTCGATCAAAGAAATATCCGATTTCAACGAGCCTGGAAAAACGGTGATGAGTTTACGATGTATGCCAAGTAACTCGAGCCTGGAATTATTACAAGGGGACGAATGAAATTTCATATTTTCTCCGAAACAGCTATGAAAAGTACGCGAATGAAACAAGCTCAGATAATTATTATTTGGTTGTGACAATATTTGTTTAAAAAGTTGGATAGACGTAATATCAGGGATGTATGCGGTCCATAAAGGCTGGGGCCCGGACATCGGAATTTTTTTCGACTGGGGCCCAGACATTGGAATTTTTCTCAACGCAGACCCGGACATTAATTAATGTCTGGGTCCGTACATTCCTGCGTAATACATTTGAAATACAAAAAGCATACGAGAATTTAGAATTATATGCGGGTTTCGAATTGCAAAATACGAACGCAAATGTAAGTTCTGGGACTAAATACGTCAAGATTTTTGAGAACAGGTTTTAGGAATTATTTGAAACTTAGCCATCATTTACGAAACGTAATACAATATCTCAGAACTTGACACAAGGATTCAAATAGTAAAGTCTGGAAAGCTCGAATGTGATTGCAAATCATGATGTAACATATTCAAAGCAAAGTAGACTATTCACAAGTGAAATATAATTTTGACGAAACGCAACTAAAATGCTGTGAGTTTCAAGAAAATAACGTCATTTTTCATAGCATATGCATTTTCCTTAATCAAGAGTGCAAAGTTTTTTCCCCTCTGTATTATGTTGAAACGTAACCATAACATTTGCCTACATGTAGCCAAAAGTATATAATTATGCTGTGAGCACCAAAATTGTAAATATCTAGCTCATTACATATCGTAATGTTTAGTCCCTCTATTTACTTGGCAGATGAAAAAGTCTATTATTGTCAGTAGTTAAAGTTGAGTTACACACACAAACTGATTACTAGAAAGGCTAGAAAATAGCGCTTTTCAAATGTTTCTGAGAAGGAGATGAGAACTACAGTATGAATATTTCCTTTGTTTGCATGATACGTAGGCAGAAAAACTAGATTATTATTATCCTACCAGTAATACGAAAGATTAGAAATTTTATGCAAATGAAAAATACAATTTGCATAAATTGGTACCAGGAAATGAGGGAAACTTGACTTATTATTTATTAGCGCCTTAATTTTGGTCGATTTTTCACAAAATTCTAAATTCCAGGAATTTTAACCCCTACTCAGCCTTCATCTAATGACTACGATCTCAGATTAGTGTTGTTCAAGTATCGCTTTAAATAAAGTCGCGATAAGAATTAAATCTAGGCATTTTTATCCGAGTGATCCAATAAGTTTAGAATAGTCGCATGCTGAGATTTCGTTAAGATTCTAAAATTATAGTTGGCATTTCGAAGATAAGATTTTTACGAATATTTTCTAGCTGTAAACAAGGCAACAATGCAAAAAGGGTAGGATTTTGTGGGATATCTCCTAAATTCGGAAGCTTATCTTTAAAAGAATAGGATCTTACGACTACATTGACGTCGTAACACATAACAACAAATGCGAAACGACATCAAGATTTGTTTTATTTACCCTTCTTCTCATACATAAGGAAATGAATTTTTCCAACAAATCCCAGAAGGGGCCGATTTTAGACTATAGCTTGATCAGTAAACTCCCTAAAATTAAAATTTAAACGAACTAGTCGAATTATCCTCTCCACAAGCAAATTTCTAATCTTTTGAAATTCCAAATAAAGCAAATCTAAAGATTTCTTAGACTATGTAAGTCCTTAGCTTATCCTTCAAATTAAAATATTTTCATACAAAGTCTGTTCAATTTCTCTGATTGCTGTATAATGTAATTTCTGAGTAAAATTGCGTTTGAAAATTTTAAAAGATAAAGAAGAAATGAGAAAATTTAGTGGAAAAATTTTAAAAATCGTCGATTTTAAACGAATTAGCCTCCACCAAACACAGTTCCTACAACTTTTTCTGTCAAACTCTGGTTTTCACCGATTTTCATGCCAACGCCTAATTTTCTGTAGTTCATCGAAAATCTGCATGGCATCCTTTTCTAATTTCGGCAAGTTTCGAAATGTGAAATTCACAACATCCCGAACGATAGAGGGAAAATTGAGGGAACTTTAAAAATGCAAGTGAAAAGTCACATTTTTTTCAATTTTCCAGAGATAAAAAAATATTTACAGCACTAAAGTTCCGAAAATCATTAAATTATAGATAATTTGAACTCATTTTGAGCTCTTTGAGAATAGACTCTTACGAAATGATCAAAATTCATCAAAACTAAGAAATAATTTGTTTGTTTGTACTCGAGAAACTTGATCGCGATGTATTTTTAGATCGGGTAACATCACTTTCTTAGATGAAATGCTGATTTTTCTGTTTACAAAATCGTCAGACAAAAAACATTCTAACAAAACTCAAACTCAACGAAAATTTCTAATGTTTAGCTAACAAATAAAATGCAATTTGACATGGGAAATGAGGGGATTATTTGATTATTTGCAGGTTAACGCGATTTTACGTGGTGACTAAATATACTTCTAGAAGAACAGGAATAAAAATGAAAAAAGTGCAGAAAGTGTAGAATTATCTTTAATGGACTAGCTAGAAACAAAGGTTCAATTTTGTATGTTACACATCATTCTTTTTTGCTCATAATTTCAATTCCATGAAAGCCTCTAGTAGATTTCGTTTGATTTCGAGGAAGTATTTAAAATTGAAACGAGTTTTAGAGTAATTATAGTAAATTATTCTTCAAGCATTTCAATGCTACCATACTTTTCTCCCATTAAGAATTCTGAGAAAAATATGATGAATATAAGCGACATTTTCACCACTTTACCATTTTGAATAGAACAAATTGATGTAAAACTTTGGTCTATGCTGTCAAACCTCAAACTGTTCGGCTTCATTGACTATTTATCAGTGATAATTATGCATAATGATAAATTATTTGATGAAAGCACTCACAATTAGCAAAACTATTTGATAAACAGACTTTTCAGCAAAAGTGATAAAATTCTTGCAAGCGAAAAATAGGTCGACCTGAGAAGAACTACTATCTTTTCAAGTCGAAAAATCTAGTAAACAGAAAATTGATACTGATTTCATACGTACTTTAACACAAAAATTATAGCAGTTTTCAAAGAAAGGATTTCCGTAGATAGAACTTATTTGCAAAAAAAATAATTTCCATCCAAAATATTTTCAATACCGAGAACAATGGCTCATTAGTAATTTCGATTCGTTTGATAAAATCACAAGATTAAAAATCTTTGTTTCCTACTTCCAGTGACTTGCAATCAAAGTGAACATTTCACAAAATAGACATTTGCAAAATGCTTTCAATAATAAATGAGTTAAAAGAATCGAGTGGGTTGACAGTAAAATCTACTCTATTTTCACGCAGAATAAGCCCAAAATTCTAAATTTCAATTAAATTGGCCTGAAATTTGAGCATGCAGGTGAATTTTTGAGTTTATTGAATGTTCCCCAAATTTATACCGTTCTTGATAAAAGCCAAAATTCAAATTTTCGTTCTGGGTATTCTACTTTCCAATTTTTTTTCTACAACTGGAGATTTTAGTCGCTGAATTTTGATAAATTTTATCGAAGATTCTAAAATTAACATCATAAAACATGTAAAATAGTCTGAATCACGATTATTGGCCCTTTCAAAAATTCATTATTCTCAGAGGTTAGTCGCGATATCAAAAATCGGATTGCATTTCTGATTTCTTACGAAAAATCGTAAAATCGAATCTTTCATTCACGAAAATGGGGTTCATGCGCTTTATCTGATCCTATGGACTCAAAATGCCGTTTTTGTCGAAACACTTCTAAGGGTTCACGAAGATCGCCTCTAGAATAATTCGTGATGAAAAACTTTGAAGAGTTTTCCATTAGACCGTAGACGTTGAATGAATCAAACTAACTTTTTTATCACAAATCTTGAAACTCTTTTAAATGTTTCAAAGAAATTAATGATTATAAGTTCCTACCGAATTAGAAAGATCAAAAGTAGGATAATTTAGCATAAAATCTTTACAAAACTGAATAATTTTCTATCATACTTATACTTCATGAGTCAACTTCAAAATCCTCGAAAATTTCCCGAGGTATTCTAAATTCATCGTCAAAATCTCGATTTGCTTGTAATCTTTTGGTCGATCATGCACGTATTATCAAAATTAACATTTTCGTCGAACCGATTTTAGACTTATCGGGATAAAAATTCTAACCCCGTGTGCGGCCTTAGATTACCAACGCGTAAATCAAACGCGGATTTAAGAATTTTTTTGCAGAAAACATTTTAAAAATGTAAAATATAATGCGAGAAATCCCAAATGTATCTTGTTTTTCAACCAAGGATTTGGATTCGAATAAATCTTTCGACTTGTTTTGAACAGTCATTAAAATCCTGGATTTTATCGGGTTTCATTTCAATGATCACTAAATTCGCAAAATTTGGTGCTGTTTTGTAAACATCACATAATTTTGTTAGTTTTTACTAAAGTTTAATAAATTCTGTAAAATTTCAATGTTATATTAGGAATGCAAGATTTTTAATTCGAAAGACTTTCCAATCAAAATTTCATGCATCACAAATTTTTCGCTAACTTGTTATTTTTCTTGTTGTGTATTTTTCTCACTATACTTTATGACGAAACTACGAGTAATAAGCGCATTAAAACTACCCTAAATGCGCGCGTTCGTGACATGACAACAATTTTCTCGGCTTATGACAAGGCCTAATAATTCGCCTGAAATAACCTGATTATCACTCAAATCCGCCGAGTCGTCCTATTGTTCTCGAATAAGCATGTGGATATGTGAAATCCGCTTATCGAAAATCTGTGGTAGTCAGAAAAGTGGTAGGAAGATTAGGACTGATAAAGGTTGATAGAGACTGATAATTACAGAAATATCGAGATAACGTAATCAATCACTTCCTTACATGAAAAGATTTATTGGAGGGTAAAATGACTCCGAACCTCTCAGAATATTCTATGAATTAGGAGCGCAATTTAGAATTCAGAATTACAAGAAAACAAGGAAAATAACTAATCCAAAGTGAATCATAGAAATTTTTGTAGAATTAAAACTTTTTAATTTTAGCCAAAATTTTTTACATGTTCAATAATTTGTCAATTTAAAGATTAAAATTCTCAGAAATTAATCTGCAAAATTCTCGAGGTAAATCGTAGATAAGATTTTCTAAAATACCTTCTTATGATGCTACTATTTTTCGCTATATTTTATCATTCTAATTTGAGCTTACACAACTGCAATATTGTAAATTAAACTTCACTTTACGAAATCCCAACATTATCCCCAAAACAAGTGACCGTAATTCATCCCCTTGGTATAGCTAAACTATAAAAACTCAAAGACTAAAACTTTCCAAAAAAATCCAAATTCCGAAAATATAGATGTCACCTTTATCAATAAACTTTAATGCTACTTTTCTACTAATTCTATACGTTAATGCCTCATAAATTTGTGTGGCTACAAATTAGGCGAAAGCGCATATTTATCAGCTTAAACTCGACAAAATTGTAGTCGGTTCTATAAATGAACATCTTAAACAGCTAAGAAAAATTTTAGCACAATAGTGAAGAGTAGAAAATGAAAACTAGCTAGAATAACTCGCGAAAAGTTCAAATTTCAATTTTGTAGCAGAAATACTGACGGGCGGTTCAAAATATAAAATTCCCGCCAATTTTTCTGTATTTTTTCTGCACGACAACTAGCAAAACTGAGTCGTTCTATGGTTCTTGAGAGAACAAAATAACTAAAATACAGAATATCCGGAAATAGAAAGTTCGTTCTTGAAAATGGCGATATTTTATAGCATTTAGACATCTAGCATTTTTAGAAGAAAAATAATTTAGAAACGTTCGCCTACAAAACTGAATATCAAACTTTTCAGCAATTTTAGGGCGAAAGGAAATTCGATCATTTGAAGAAGGGGATCGAGGTAAATAGAATGACATCAAGGATACCGTAATCAGTTATCCTATTTTATCAGCATTAGAAAAAAATGAAATTTAATGGATAAGCAAAATGTAAGAAATTGATGAAATTTTTGAAGGATTAAGAAGCGAGATTTTTTTTCACAAAAAAAATTCGAACGTTTCAAAACTATTTGTAAATCGATAGGAAACGGTTTCGTCCTACGCGGTAAGTCTATCAATCACGCCGCGCAAAAATGTGTGAAATTCATGAAAAAGTCAATGAAACGCGCGCAACCCGAAAATATAAACAAAACAGTAAAATTGCAGTAACCTGTTTCTTAATTCCTCTTACTTGTTATCGTTACGAATTGAAGAATGGAAATGGCAGTTTCGGGGCCATTTACTGAAAAAGAATTCCACCAACATAATTAACGATAACTACAGTAAAACAGGCTAAAATGTTGAGAAATAATGCGGAAAAAGTGACCGTAAACAAGGAATTCAGGCAAGTCTGACCGTTTGATGTGCAACAAGAATCATGTGAACTAAAACATGGCTAAAATCTTGCAAAACTCACGAAATCTGCATCGAAACAGTCAACATTTTACGTGACTCAGTCAAAATTTATAATAATCGAATCATAAGATAATTTTGTCGAATAAACATTAGAATATTGCGGCTTCCTTACTGTTTATGATCAAAAATATGAAAATTGCATAAAGTTAAAGAGGAATAGCTTTGAAAAAAGCCTTAGAATTTATTGGACGGCCTAATGTTAAGTTCATCTTGATTTTCAACGGATTACTGTAATATTAACATTGTTCTTCGAGAAAATCTATCAAATGTCAATTTGATTTTACTTTTCTGGTTGAAATTTATTTTCCCTCTTCAAAAATGTATCAATTCCCCATTATTAGATTTCTAAAATTAAATGATTCAGAGATTTTCTTTCGCAAAAATCCAGTTACTTTTGAAGAAGGAACTAGCTGATTAATTAAATTGGACTAAAGTTTTCGAGTTTTGAATGCATTCCAGTGAAAAGTCGCAGCTGCTCATTAAACCTAAAATTATCAGATTTGCCTGTGTTTCTGTACTTTTATTCTCCAATATTCAATTTCTGTCTAACCAAAACAAAATACTTTCATGAGAATTCGAAAATTCTTGGAACTTCAAAGGCTTCCAATGAGAACTGAAAATTGGGCGTTAAAATCTCGAGCGACCGTACTTTTGAGGATTTTTTTAACCATTTGTGTAAGATGTGCTACACTCTATCTTCTTTTTCATTTCTCGATGAAAATGAGTGAAAATGACGTCGAAAAGAATCAAAGATGAATGGATAATTGATAAGGAAAGTTTGGGAAACCCGACTGAAATTTGAAGAAATTTTCATTTCTCCTATTTTTAAGACAAATTTTATCTTCTATCAAAACGGGAAACCCCAGGAAAACGATGAGATTGAAAAATCGCGAAGAAAACGGAAATTTAATTTCGGAATTGCTAAAAAATGACAAGTTTATGACTATTTTCTGACTGATACGCGAGAATTCTGCTTCTATAAACAGTCCAAGGAAATGTCGTCCTAAATGCGAAAAAATGTGTTGACTAGAAAGTCGGGATTGCAGGAAAAACAATGCAAAAGTCCACGTGAAAATGAAGCACTAGTAACTAAATTTACCAACTGCTAAAATTGAATTAATGAAAATAAACTTCGAGAAAAGGTGTATAGAATGTAAGACTGCTATGTATGTATTACTTCAAGCCCAGCTAATTTTTCTAACGTTTTCAGAAAAAAGGGATCCCCAAAGATGAAATGTGATGAGTTCAAGGGTACAAGTTAGTCCAACTCAATCAAACTTTACCAGTGATTTTTAATTTCTAATAAAATGGTAAATTATAATTTTCAGCGAAGACGCTAAGATAGTAATGGTTCAATCGAAAGTTATATTTGCAAATAAATCAGCTGCAACGTCTAGTAATTCCCGGAAAGGAAGATCAATCAACAAGTTCTGCAAAACTCGTTAAGATTAGCAATGGTTGAAACGCATTCGGACCACGAAACATCATAGAACGAACTCAGAAAACGTTCAAAAAATGGAACGGTTTACATTAAATTGAAAAGGAAACGTGCGAACCGTGTTTGATCGAATTAGAGCACAAGTCCTCTAGACAAGTAATAGAAGACCCTAGTGAACTTTCAAAATTCATAGTTTGTGCACAAAATTGAAGTATTTTAGTAATTTTATTTCATTTTTTAAAAATATTTTTGTCATTATTTTTTTAAAATCTTTAGCTTTAAATGGTGATAAAAAGTATACTGTACCTAGTCTCGGTTTTGTCATTTTATCATCACTGGATGTTTTTCTTCAGAAATTCCGTACTGACTAACGAAAAACCCTACGCAGGCGGTAAGAAGTGCAAAAATACAAAAATTGCAACACTCCAAATTTTTCTTCTTCGAACGGAATTTTCAACAAGATTCAGCATACACGTGCTTCTTATTTTTGTCAAAAACATATTTTTCGTCTAATTTTGTTGAAAGATTAGTGCCAAATCGCTTTTGTGAACTTAGTATGTTTTTGTAGGAAATTTGATAGGATTTGGAATATTCGTGAATATTGGAAATTATTTTCAATGAGGCATGAAAATAATAATGTCAAAAATCGAGTTTACAATATCGTAATTTCAATAATCCCTATTTATAATAGATGCCAAAGTCAAAGAATATTTAGATGCGTTATAAATTCCACAAGATTTTCAAATTAGCAAAGAAAAGAAATTCTGAGGGATTTTTAAAGGTCACTCGAAAACAATTGCTCAAGCCAAATTTAACGGGTGCATAAACAGAATCAAGATAATCAACTTCAAGTTGAAAATAAATTTAGAAAAGTGAATAAAATAAAGTAACAGACTATCAAAATGTCGTTGCCACATTGTCACCGTTGTAATATTCAAGACAATATATCGATAGAGTAATTACGAATGCAGACAATTGAAATGACAGCCGACACAGTGATATATGATAATGTGACACATTGTTAATTGATAGACAATTCATTATCCGTTAATGAGTTACTAATGAATCAAGCAAATAAATGAATTATCACCACGAGTGTTGTACAGTCTGTCTGATGATCTTTTGATAATAGAAAAAATAAATAAAAAATCTCTTCGAAAGAACTAGAAGAGTCCAAGAAAATTGTCTAGCATAGATTCGCGATCTTTAGAAAATCAAATTAGAATCTGAAGGAAAAAAACTACATGTCCTAGAATAGTAGTTAGAAAATTGTCTATGATATCAGAACTTTATCATATAAAAAGTGCGATTTTTCTAATCAGAAACCTCTTGCCCTATTATAGAAAATGATGATTGGAAAATGGTGGAGATATTTTCCCGATTTTTCGCAAAGTTAGACAGAAAATCGGATCTAATGAATTAGAATAGTCAAACAAAATCGTTTGGGTTAATTTTTCCACAAGAAAGAAAAAATATCGAATCAGACGATCGAAAAGCCGACCGACCGCGCCCAAAACGAATTGGGGAAGTCAAAGAAGTGTTTGACTTAATTCGATTTGACTAGTTGATTAGTTTTTAAGTCGCTTCTTCAAAATGAACCCGACAATTGAGAGTGATGTGAGAAAATGCCATTTTTAGAAGTGACTTTTGAAGAAAAACGCGAACTGACTGAATTCGAAAAATGTACAAAATAATTTATCACCGAAAAGGGGATTGATTTTTGAGAACTACAAATTGGATCCTGAAAAGGTATCAACTTCCTAAAAATGTATCTTTTTCGATTTTATTGCTTTATTTTCTAGAACTGATCATTTTGTTGTTGTTATTTTTTTAATTGTAGATATTTTAATTCGGTAAGCCCGAGTCAAAAGAATCAAGTTATTCATTTATGAAACATATTTTCAAGTCGATCATTTGATAAATGTTGACAAAAATTTGCGTCAGCTTTTTGCAGTTTGAATTAAAAGGTGTTAGTTTGTGAAGCGTTAGCAAATCAGGTTGTTTTATATATTGTCAAGATATAAGGCGATTTCTGATTCGCAGCGTTATCAATTGGCGTTCTATTTTGTGCTTTGTTGATGCAAAAATGTTTGGATTAGAATATTCTGGAGAAGCAGTTTCATGAGGTCTGATTTAGTTCATTGAAAGTGATAGACTTGTTATTCGCCAGAAATCACATTTTCAACCTTATGAAAAGTTTTGTATTTGTATTGGGAATGAATAATATTCATTTGATTCATTTAGCTTATCGCTGTTTTGTATTAAAATACAAATCAAAAACCTACTCTTTTATGAATCACACATTCCAGGAATAGACTTTTTCCACATAAAATAATATTTGGAAATCGTTTTCGTCGAAATACCAAAAATAATACTTTTGCACAAAAATAAAGTATTTGCGAATTACAGTATGAAAATGTTGAAAAAAACTAAGCAGGCCAGTATCCAAGATTCAACTAATTGCTCGTTTAGAGCAAAAATTCGTTCTTAATTTGCAAAATGCCAGGTTTAGCCGTTTGTCCTATCAAAGGAAGATTATTTCGATGCTTTGGAAATGTTATGGAATACTTTCAGAAAGAGCGAGCAACAATTTCGAGGAAATTTCTTGCCTTCCGCAATTAACGAACCAAGCGAATTACAAATTTATCGCGCGAAAATAAAACTATAAAATCTATATTTGAAATTACAATTTTAGCTTTTTCAGTTGATCTAAAAAACTTGGCTAGAGGCCAAATAGCATTTGAATTTACTTTGCAAATTCTATTTGTGTAAATTCAACGATTTTGCAGCCTAATTGATTGATGATTGATTTTGATCAAAGATTTCTTGTTGAAATGTCAAAGCTAATGCATTGTTTGCATTCAATGATAGATTTGTAGAATTTCCAGAATGGATTAGAGGAGGGATTATTTCTCGAGTTCTAGAACCAAGGTAAATTGCGTCAAATTTAATTTTAGCATTGTGTTGATAAATTCCATGGATAATGAATTACGAAGCTTAGTTGACGATTGTTTCTAATTTGTTTTAGGTTAAGATAAATAAATTAAAAAAAAAAACGATATAAACAAAGCAAATGATTGAACACATATTAAAAATGGCGAATTAAAATAAATAAAACTCATGAATACGCACTTTTCATTTGTATATTATGTAAACTTCCCTTTACGTGGGCGTCTATAAATTCTATCTGTCAGCGTAGCACTTATCATGAAGGTGGTGGTGAGGAATTTTTGAAGAATTTACAGCGCGCGTAAAGCATAGCATTTCAAACTAGTTGCGTAAGCATAAAATCGAAATATCCGACCTGTTTCTAAAGCGTTATTCTTTATCACAGATGAGATTTTCAAAAACCATCAGTCAAATCAAATAGAATGTCGTTATCACATCCACATTTTTCAGCTTTTCGTCTGTCAATGAATTCTCATTTCTTTTTCTGCTTGAACCGGAAACAAGAATTCAACATTGTGCAGGAAAAAGAAAATATGTGAGGGGGAGAGGACGGGACGTTCGGCAAAATCTTTGCTCGAATGTTGAAAGATAGATTGACAAAGGCTTAAAATTTTTTGATAATAATTTAAAAAAAAAAAAAAAAAAAAAAATTTCGAAAGATTAGAAAAGTGGGGACGAAAAATCATGAGGCTTTGATCATCATAAGATTAATAACAGAAGGGATTAGAGTTTAGACGCTAATTGCAAATCTAACGTTGCGATGTTTTTAGCCTTCTTATCAGTAGGACTAGATACTGGGAATGATATTTGATAGGGAGTATTTTGAGAGTGTAAGTTCAAAAAGTGCGTTTGTCAAATGATTTGGTTTGTCACGTTTTTATCATTACTTCTAAAAAAAACAAAAAAAAAAAAAAGCCAAAAATAATTCCGGGTTCAAATGAAGTGCAAAAAATCGAAAAAAAATATATATATATATATAACCTAAACTACTCTTCATGCTTAATTTAATATGTTTTTTAATTAAAAATTTCACTTTATTTTTAATAAATATTCTAAAATCTGTTTTCTCGGATAAAATCTTTGCTTTCACAAAATTCGTTAGAGATATGAATTGATATAGAAATCTGAACTCACTCATGTACAGAAGTGATATCTAACGATAAAATCTACCATTTTAAAATCTCGTATCTTGAGACATCTATAAATATTCCTTTTTATTACTTTAGGATATGAGATTTCATAAATGTTAAATTTTACTAATTTGCAAAAATAAACCAGAAAGGAATGCAAGCTGAAATACGAAGAGTGATTTTTGTAAATTGAAATGAAGTGCCCAGATATTTTGTTGATTTTATTGAGCTCAGAAATTACGATTTTTCCAACAAAAGCAGGTTTTCTGAGCGCAATAAAATCGATATTCAAAAGGAAATCCTAGATAAATATTTTCCATCACACAAAGCCAAGTAAAATCATCCTAAATTTCAAATGTGATAGCCCGCCTATCATAGTTTTCATGGGCATGGTCCAAATAAACTATTTTTCACTTCAGCAATAGAAATTATAGTATTTTTCACGCAAACTTCGCGCGTTACAGAGAATTTTAACCCGTTACAAAGTGGACTCGAAAAAAATTAAATAAAAAGAGTTGATGAAAGATAAAAATTGCGCCTAATTTCAAAATCATTATTAGTAATCGAAATTTTTTTCTGATTATATTCTTAAATTAATTCAAATAAATACTAAAATAACTATTATGTAAATTGCATGTGAAAGATTGCGATAAATGACTTGGCAATTCGATATAATTAGTTGTTCCTTTAGATAATTGTATGAAATTCGTGAACCTGCATCAAAAAATGTCTGTCAAATATCAAAGTCGTATGGTCGAGGTCTATGGGTCTAGCATATGAGTATTAGAAATTTGAATACCATAATTGCGAATTTTTAGAACGTTATTAGAATAATAATCGTTCCTAGTAGGCTCCAACGTGGAAGTGTACTGTAATTTTTAAAATAGCATCATGAAGTCATTTATTTAGTATCTTTCATAATAAATCTTCATGAATACATTAATTTTCATGCTGGGTGTGAGCAAATTATTACCTTTCAAGTACAAACGTCTGCATATTCAAATGTTTGATTCCTGTTATCACAGCATAAATTATATAGAAAATAAGAACAATATTCGTTTTCTATACAATTTTACAAGCTTTGTGATTTCAGGTTCTTCGAAAATCGAAAGTGAAAAGATAGTAGCGAATTAGACATATGAAAAGTGCACTTACAGTATTCTTGCTACAGTAATCTTTCTGTGTCCTTCTCAAATATGTGTGACTCCAGTCTCTGCTTTGTTCGAGCGCATGTCGACCACTTTGCGGATCTCGTTGAAAATGAACACGGAAGACGTGATCGTCACGAGGAACACCAAGTCTGAAAATTAAGAGCATTTCGAAGTTCGTTACTAAATAAGCTATTGTGGATTGGCGACGCGTTTTCGGTAAACATAGATCAAAACTTTGAAACATACTCTAACATTCTAAAACATCAGAAACAATTATGAAGTGTTTCGAGTAAAAAAGAAGTCTTCGCAGGACTATTTGAATTGATTTAATCCAAATAAATTATTACGGTGATGTATATAAGGAAAATCATTCATCAAAATTTCTGGTATATCAATTTTAAAAAATAGTAGCCCATCATTTGGCTAGTGCACGAACTTAAAAATTTAATAAATAATTCGTTTTCTGATGCAGCATTGCATAATTTGAAATCGACCAAATATAGTAGAATTGCAACTTATGCCATTCTTTTTCCAGGTAAAATTTCAAAACTGACCCATAATCGAGAGTGACTCAGTCTGGAAGATGTGCTGGAGAGGAGCCCAGTAGATGACTAGCAGTTGGCAGATCAGAGAGGCAGCCACTGACAGACAGAACATGCGGTTCCTGAAGTAAGTAAATTTCATATTTCTTCTTATCTAGATTATTTCAGTACTTTTGATACGATCTTTATATGCGAAGATATGAATTAGAATATCTAATTTCATCATCGAATATCACAATTTGCAAGTTTTCGCACAACAAAAGTATCTGGGAAATATTCAAAAAGCAGCTTTTGTTATTATTTCAAAATATCATTTCCTAAAATTCTATTTAAATTATCAATAAAATTTGTTATCTTTCCTAAGTTCATCGAAAGATAATATTAGCAAGATTTTATGCATATTCTTTGAAGCCTACCTGAATAGTCCGATGGAAGTGATGAGGTGTCGCGAGCTCCTGCAGCTGAGCGCATTCCACATGTCGAACAGCACGAAGCACGTGAACGTCATCGTCGTGTCTCTTGGTGTAATCTTGTTGTCTGCTGACATCTGCAAATTAGTAAATCAATAGTTGATTTCTGTATGCTTGAGAAAGTGCATAAATGGAACAAAAGAAACGCAATAGACAATGTGTGTCTCTTATTTGATTCTTTGATTTTATGAATAAAAATTCAAGAAATAAATAGGATGTTTTTCAAATAGCTCTTATCAATGTTCTTTAGTCCTTTGCAAACTCAGAAATGATATTAGGCAAAATTAATAAATAACAAATCTCGCAAAAATGAATCGAATAGGTTCAAATTACACTTATCACCAAATTTTAACAAGATTTGGGACTTTTCCACCACAAAAATTCGATCATCGTGTTATCTCTCGTTCTATTATTAAAGATAGTAATGCAAAACTGAACGGGATAATTCACCACATAGGGGATATTTGCGGTGAAAAACGTTCCAACGTCTAATTTTAACTATACGACGGATACAGTCGAGTAATCCGTGCAAAAATAACAGCAAGTTCACCTCCTTATAAAAGACGGACATAGTGCCAGCGACAACAATTGCAGCGGACATGAGGATGGAGAGGAGCAGCTTCTTGGTCAGCATCGGTTGTTTTACATCCCTGGGCTTTTGTCTGATTATGTCATCGTCCACTGGCTCCACTCCGAGACTGAAAAGCATCATTGTTTTCGAAAGATTATAAACTTTTCACAAATACGCAGATTTGGAATTTGAAAATTTACAAAATTCAACCTCGGGATACGATATAATATTTCACAAAAAACTTCATAAGGAAGAAATTTTCGTGGTCGTCATATTTCAGCGAAACTAAATTATTAAATTTTGCCTTTGAGCTGGCGGTCCATCCATGATAATGTTGATCCAGAGAATTTGCATAGCGTTCAGTGGATTCTCGAGATGGAACACGGTTGATGCGGCAATCAGAGACAGAGCAGCAACACTTCTGAAAACAGAATATCATTAATTTTGGAGGCGGAAAACGGATATGTTTCAAAAGAGTAATAATGAAACTATCAGTGTTGATACTACCCTGACTAAAGAAAATGAATTTATATGACTTCCAATAAGTTTCACAAATTATCTAAAAGATAAAATAGGATTACTCGATATGTTGTTAGTCGCTTCTTTTCAATAAAGCATAATCCGATATGATTCAAAAACGCTTGAAAAGCGCAATAGAGATGAGTGTATGGATCGAGAATTTCCTGTTTTTGTAAATAAAAGAGAGAAAAACTTGCGTGCTAAGCTGGAATCGGACGAAGTTGGTGATGTTGTGGTAGATGGCTTTGCCCTCCTCGATTGCGCACAGAATCGTCGAGAAATCGTCGTCGCACAGAATCATGTCTGCTGCTTCTGAAAAGTTGAAATTAAATAAAGTTTTTTTTTTTTTTAGAAATATTGTATATTTAGTAGGTTTAAAATAATCGTAAAATACCCTCAGACTTATGACGATAGTGCTGACTGTAATTTTCGTGAATGACTAACAAAAAATAAATAACTACTTCAAAAATAGATTCCTGTAAGTTTCAAAAGTTCAATAACAGAACGACTTTCTAAAAATGATCGGAGAGCAATTTTATTCATGGTTAACAAAAGAACGAAATAGCCAAGTCTCACCTCTGCAAACATCAGTGCCGGTTTTGCCCATGGCGATTCCGATGTCTGCTTTCTTCAGGGCGACTGCATCGTTCACGCCATCTCCTGTCATCGCCACCACTTCGCCCAGAGATTGGAGGGCCTGAAATTTGAAAATTCAACTTTTTCGAGAATTCATATTTGTTGATATGCTTCAGAATTTGCAGACACTCAAAATAATTTAAATTTGGCAATAAACCGCTGAATATATTAAAAATAATCATAATAATGTTCTAGCAAAATGTGTAGTTCGAGATTTGTTCAGAATCGACACAATTTTCCATGTCTAATGTACAAGATTTCTAAATAAATAAAAATCATTATCAGGAAAGTTCTCATTCATTGCATATATGTTTCAAAGTTTTTCATAGAACTGTTAAAAGCATCCTATCTAATTTGAATATATCAATCGATCGAAAATTTGAAAAGGCGGTATTCTTTAAATTTCCCATGCTTACTACGAATACAATTCGCCCACCTTGACAATTTTGAGTTTGTGCCTTGGAGCGGCCCTGCAGAAGACTGAGACTTGTCGAATGACGAGCTGCAGCTGATCGTCGGACATTTCGTCCAGCTGGGGTCCTGTCAGGCAGGTGTCCGTTGAGGCAGAGAAGAACCCCATTTGGGTTGCTGAAAAGGCCAATAGCATCTTCATGAAAAATATAAGAAAGAAGTTTTGATAATTATGTTACTTTAAAAAGATGGATAAAAACTTCAGAGATTCATCAGAAAATATCTTCTTATACGAGAAAAGTTTCCTTCCAAATAAAGAAAAAATAATCAAAATGAATTTTACCTATAGAAACAGCAGTTTCAGGCGCATCGCCGGTGATCATTTTCACGTCGACGCCACTCTCCTTCACGACTCGGATAGCTTCCGCTGCGCCGTCTCTGGAAAATTTCAAATTCTATTATCCTTCTCGGAAAAAATCAAACCTAGGCGGATCGAGCATTCCAACGATTCCCAACAGACAAAGCGATTGCATCGATTCTCCTCGGGCCATACAAAGTACTGAAAATGACAATTATTTGACAAAAACTATTGGCTATGTTTCAACAAATATTGATATTCTATTCTATCAACTTTAAGCTATTGATTTCCTCATATGGTCAAAATTTGCAAATAGAGCAAAGTATTAAAAAAAGATAAACCTTTTCCATGGTATAAAATCGAAAACTCGCGATTCAAGTATACATCAGTTGATCTTTGAAATTACTAACTTTCGTGGAGCATGATATTAGATTTATGAAATAGTAAGGAAAATTTCACAAGCTCTTCAATTATCAAATGCATAATTTGTTCCAAATAAATTTCTAATACTACTCAATGAAATAACGATCATGAAAGTGATTTTAAAAAATCACCTCTCAATCCCGTTCCACCGAGACTCCTTCCGTAGTGATAGACTCGTTGACGGACTTCTTCGTTCATCGGCTGAAACTTAGTTTTAAAATATAAACTTCTAAGAGCTAATAATAATGCGAAAATAAAAAAGATGAGAATTTTTAGAAAGTTTGCGCTTTTTGGAAAAGATAAAAAAGTAAAATAGAAAAAAAATCAAGAAATCTCACCCTCCGACTTCCATCGTAGGACAGATAGCTGCTGCAGAGTGCGGCCACTCGATCCAAAGCGCCCTTCACGAAAAACACGACCTCGCCAGACTTCGAGGAACACTAGAAGTTCATCTGATTATTGATGCCAACTCGAACGGCAAATCATATTTGAAGTTTTTCGATACTTGACACTATTTTAAAACTTATCTAGAATTTTCTAAGATAACTATATCTTTTGATGCTACATGACTAGATCAACTTCCATTTCTTCAAATTTGCTGTCGATTTGAAACATATTCATACAAATCTCATAAATTTAGATCTGTCACTCGAATTGAAATGACTCAATATATTCAAACTCCTATTTACCTGAAACCTATTCATTTTAAGAACAAATATTAGTTTTAACCTGCACGGCCATCCACTTCGTGTCGTGGTTGAAGGGTTGTTCTCTCAGACGAGTGTAATTCTCAGAGACGTTATCCAAATGCATCTAAAATATAGTTGGGAATTCAGGCAATTTTGAGAGTATACATTCAGTGTAAATTAGAAAAATTTTTAAGTGAAAATAGTAGAGATAGAATAAAACTAACTCTTCTAAAATTTCTGGTAACACCTAATAAAATAAGGTTGGTTGAAAATTAAAAAAAAAAAATCTCAACCTTTCTCGCCAAGACCATCAATGCGCCTTCAGTGGGCTGCCCGATTACCGTATCTCCTTTCAGTTGAGCGTTGTTGCAGATAACGCCCGCTTCGACGATGGACACTGAAAATTAGAATAAATCAAATGTAAAAGAAACAAAAAAATACCTATGTCCGGATGACTCCTCGAATCCACCTGTTCGCCGTTGACCGTCACATTGCCCTGCGTGAAGCCGTAGCCTGTTCCCGTTACCTGGAAATAATATGGCTATTTCTGAACGATATTCTACAGTGGTTTATTCGAAATGATCAAACTTCAACAAGTGTACTAACATCTGTCAAACATAAGCTATGCCGAGAATGGATGAAGCATATACAAATTGCATAATTTTAGATAATTCAGAAAATGATCAAGATGATCACTTTATTAGTGCTTTAATTTCGAGAAGAGAGGATATCTGAGCGAAATTCGCACAAATGTTTCCAAGATAAAAAGTCTGTTAAACATATAAATTTTGCGTATTTTAAAAGTACAAAAATCACTAACATCAGCTTTCTTTCCCTCGACAGACACAACGCAGGTGGCAGTCATTTCGTTCTTGGTCAGCGTGCCCGTTTTGTCCGTGCAAATCACCGTCACGCATCCTAATGTCTCTACTGCTGGCATCTTCTTCACAACGGCTCTGAAAGCTAATTTAATTATTTGATCTTTAGACCTCACGCATGTACACAAATCAGTAAAATTTACCAAAATGAACCTAATTATAACCTTTGTTAAAACATACTTTATCTAAGAAAAATGCAGAGTGAAAACTAATATTTTCTCTAAATAATCGTTGACTTTGAGCAATAATCTAATGCAAAATTAGCGATCTCTATAATTGATCTTAATCATATGTTCAGTAGTTTTCAATTAAATAACTCTAAAGTGGAAATGAATAGTGAAATGCTCGGTTAAATATGCTTCAGAAAAATGATAAAATCTCATGTTCGTTTAAAATGTCCAAGTAATCTAGCCTTCGTTTTCTCCATAAATAGTGAGGAGGGAGTAAAATTACCGTCGTTTCGCCATCCGCATAACGCCGATCGCCAGAGTGACGGCGACCACGATAGGCAGGCCTTCGGGAATCGCCGCCACTGCCAAGCTGAAAAGAAAAGATTTTTAAAATTGTTATTCTACCGTGTGGACTTATTTTAATGATTTATCGAGGACGCATATTTCAATTCAACTTGATTTGAAACCTATTCACTTAATGAAATCCTCTACATTTTTCGAAGTAGAATATTTCAGAAATTTTTCATAATTCTTGCAAAAATTGAAATCCACCCTTCAAAATTCAAACGAATCAAAATAACTTGCCTCACTCCAATGGTGAACATATCGAGCATGTTCCTGCCCTGAACGAACCCGATCAGACAGATTATTCCGATCAGAATGAACGAGTAGAGCGACAACTGCTTGCCTAGGACGTCCATGCTGTTTTGCAGGGGCGTTTTCGGGGACTGAAAACTTAAAAATCACAAAAAGCACTAGATTTAAAAGTACCTCTTCGGCGATCATCATCTGCAGAATTTCACCGAATTGTGAAGAATGAGCCGTGGAGATGACGACGCCCTAGAAAAGTTACTTCTTTCTGTTAATTTGGAAAATACTTTCTCCTTCAACAATTGATAGATAATCAAACTAACTTGATTAATTTCCTAGTTTTATCAATTCAATAAAACATAGAAAATCAATTTTGACAAATTTCGAAAGTCGAGATTTTGAGTATGAAAATGAAGCAAAAAATAGAATTTGAAAAAGTTTTCCAACCTTCCCCCTCCCATTGCAGACGAGTGTGCCCATGAAAGTGATGCAGGTGAGTGAATCCACCGAATTGTCGACCGCCGAGTGATGCACGTGGCCCGTGTCCTGAATTTTTCCCTTCTATTTGTTTCTTGTAATTTTACGACTTTCACTTGTTTCAGAAAATGCCTACCTTATGCTTTGGCTCCGTTTCTCCTGTCAGAGAACTTTCATCGACCTCCAGCGTAAAGGCTTCGAGTAAACGAAGGTCTGCTGGTATCTGAAATGGCTCGTTTGAAAAATTCTCCAGGTAGGTTTCGAATTTAAAAAATCTTCTCTTGTTGAACATTACTAAATCTAATAAAGGAAATAACGTATCTTGATTGAAACATATTTTCTTGTGAAAAACGAATTTCCATACCCGATCTCCAATATTAAGCACGACAATATCACCCGGCACTAATTCTCGCGCCAGCATCGTCGTCTCGTGGCCGTCACGGACTCTGAAAACATGGTATTATTTCGAACATCTTGGACTATTTTCGAAATTTGGATAAAATAAGAGGAATTTTAGCGAATTAGTAGTCTTGGATGTTTCATTTGGAATTGAAAAAAAACATTTTCAATCACCAAATAATAAAACATCGGAGAATATTGAACAAAACTGCTTTGATGTTTCATATTCACTTTGAAATTAGAAAGTGTTATGATATAATTTTATTCCGAGGAAAGATAAAAGATGGCATAGCTAAATTTGGTCCCCATTTGCTCTTCAAGGAGGGTCCTTCCCAAACGTGAGGGGGAGAAAAGTGCCGCGTCAAAATCGAAGCGGGGAAGTAACGGTATCATAAAAGATTCAAATAAGAAGACGTACACCCTGCAGCTGGGCGGAACGAGTTTGTTGAGCTGTTCGAGCGTTTGCTCGGATCGATACTCCTGAACGAAGCCCACAGTGACGACGATCACCACAGCTACAGTAATCGAGACTGCATCGTCGAACTGTTTCATCAGAAGGGACACGCACGCCGATGCCAACAGCAGACCGATTAGCGGGTTTTTGAACTGCAAAATAAAGATATGCTTCAACAATCATAGAAAACCAAACATTTTGCACTACTGCATTGATAAAATGATAGGTGGAGTAATTTTGATGAAAGTTAAAGAGTATACTAAGTAACACAACGAATTGTCGTTATCATTTGTAAAGTTCACTATTTTCTTAAAGCAAAATTTGTCTAACCTAAAACTTGATCAACTATAAAGAATGGTCACGAAAAATTATCCAGAAAGACGAATAAAAATCTAGGATGTCGATTTTACCTGCTCGACGTATTTCTTCCAGAGCGGTTCTGGCTCCCCGATGTCGAATTCGTTGTAGCCGTGGAACTGCCTTCTCCGCACGCATTCCGCAGTCTGCAAGCCGGTGTGTGTGTCCGTGCGCAGCATTTGACAACATGTCTGCAAATCATAAATGTCTAAATAAGTTTCATAAATAATCATAAAAATATCGCCTTATTTTGCTAGTTAATTTGAAAAGTTCCTTTTCATAGACATATCCTAATCCAGACTAACTTTCAAATTTAAACGAGTATTCGTAATGATGCTCCTCATTTTCGAGGGGAAAATGTAAATGTATGTTTCAGGAACATCATAAATGCGGATCCACGAATTTGAATAGTGGTCATAGGCGATTTAGTGGTTTAAAAACGAAAAATAATCTGGACTCACAATGGGATCATGCGTGGCTGCATTTTGGGCGGTGAGCGTCTCGATCATCGTCGATTCGCATGCAGTCGACGTCGAATTCGAAGTCGAATTGGCCGATGGAGAGACCAAGCTCGGCTGAAAATCAACATTTTTAGACAAAAAAAACTTTTTAATTCAAGAAAATCTACTACCCTTTAATTGATAAGGTGAGTACAGCTTTGGAATACTTATACATGTCATTTCGGTTATGTTTGAAAATGACAGGGTTCATCATAGAAACGTCTAGTTCCAAGATAATTCCCCGTTAAAATGTACTCGAACGTGACAATTATGTTGAACTACTGGGCAAAAGTGGAATTTTAATGGCAAAAAACTAATGCAATGCTAGGATTAAGCTATAAAGTCGACCTTTTTCCTAGTAGCGGATGCAGGGACGCCGTCAACTCGGAAAACTTCGGCCAACGGTCGGGCGACGTCTTTCTGAAATCATTTCTGCATACATTTATCAAAATTATCGATTCTTCACCACCTTTATTGGTTTTCGATAATCATAAGTAAGATGAATGGCATACTGTTGATTACGAAATTCAGCTAATTTACCGAAAATTTTGAAACTTACTTCTGCAACTTTAAACAACTTTCAGAATCTCACTTCATTAACGTATATTTCGAAAGTTTGACTAATTTTGATTCGACGTTCATATCAGTAATTCAGCTAGCAGCCATTGATATTTTATCAGAAATTTTTTTTAATGAGTTTTCAATTTCTTGCAAAAATTCAGATAGGTAATGTTTCCCCAAAAATGACTTTTGATTGTGGCTCGAATTGTGTACCGCTTATTTTTGCCATTCTTTAGAATCTTTCCGGACAAAAGAAGTCCTTTTCCATTGAGTATAGGACCTTTCCTACCCTTTTAGCCTTTTTATCTTAACTATCTGAGCCTTTTCTTATTCTTCGCTTCAATTACCTCGAGCCATTAAAGTCGCGGAGAGAAAATCACAAAATAAAAGCAGAAAGACTAAAAGCAGTGGACTTTTAGGCATATATTTCTGACAGACTTACAAAAGATTTGAGCCTGACTTGAAAATAAATATGATATCAAAGTTTCATTTTCAATTGGTAATGCAGGTACAATTGGTATATGAGATTTAATAGCAACTTAGTAGATATCTAATGAAAGATTTTACTTATCGCAGCTTTAAAACATTTTCCTATGAAAATTACGATTTTGCTCAAATATACTTCTACCATATTTGCGCGCAAAATACACTTCATTTTAAGTTCTGCCCGAAAGCAGAGGGATCGAGTTTTATGATCGTCACAAAAGTTTTATCTCTTTCGGGTTATTTCGGGAATAAAACCTCGAATAAATTCTAGCTTCATTTTGGAAGATAAAGTTCGAACTTCAAATGGAATCAAATTTTTCCTTTCAATATAAATTACGCAATACCCCAATTTTTAGGTTAGGCTTGAGACCTAAAATCCTAGATATAATCGCCTAATCCTTTTCGAGGCTCTAAAAGTGAGTAATTATGTCCATTAGTACGCGTGAAATATTGACCAGAGCAAGGTACAGATTATTTAGATTCACGATTAAAAAACTTAAAATAAAGAAAAATTTGATTTTCGGCATTTTACAAAATGATTCATAAAGCTAAGATAAGCAACGAAGGTTGACTAAATAAAATAAGAAAACTCGTAATATTTTACGAAACAAATGATCCTTCTGAAAGGTATAGTCCGTTTCATAATTATGGATACCCCCTCGATTTATGGGTTTTGGTAATTTCCAACATTCAAGAACATTGGAAACCGATATAGAAACAATTACATGGACTAAATATTCACATTCAAGAAAAAAATTTCCCATGCTCGCTGTTTACAATGTATAATTTCGCTCGAGACGTTGTTTCAGATGTTTCATAATTATGGATACCCTTTTTATTTTAATTAGTTTGACGCCATAGAGCAAACTAATCCGACTCAAAATTTACACAATTATTCCATCATATATCCTCCTAATATCTACCAAGTTTCATCCCGATCCGATCTTGTATAAGGATTTTACGATTTTTTTCCGAGAGCTGTCCTTAACTATAGAAAATGGCAGTTTTGTATGGGATTTGTAAGAAACATCTTCGAAAAAAATTCACTACTCACCAAAAGTTTGACAAACCATAAAACTAATAATATGACATGATAATATCACTATTCTACTTTCAAAATATCATATTGATTTTCTTTGAAAAAATTCTACAAGAAGCGTAGCACAACATTTTCTAAAATACCTTAAATTTGCCTTATTTTCCATAGTTAAGGAGATGTTGTCTTTTCGAACCGACTGTACTTTCCAAATAGGTACGTGAAAAATATGAATGGAGGCTTAAAAGCTGTGCAGCAATAAGTTCTCGTAGATCTATGTGAACTTATATGAGTATCATTTTATTCTCCTGAGTAATGAATTTTTTTCGAAGATGTTTCTTACAAATCCCATACAAAACTGCCATTTTCTATAGTTAAGGACAGCTCTCGGAAAAAAATCGTAAAATCCTTATACAAGATCGGATCGGGATGAAACTTGGTAGATATTAGGAGGATATATGATGGAATAATTGTGTAAATTTTGAGTCGGATTAGTTTGCTCTATGGCGTCAAACTAATTAAAATAAAAAGGGTATCCATAATTATGAAACATCTGAAACAACGTCTCGAGCGAAATTATACATTGTAAACAGCGAGCATGGGAAATTTTTTTCTTGAATGTGAATATTTAGTCCATGTAATTGTTTCTATATCGGTTTCCAATGTTCTTGAATGTTGGAAATTACCAAAACCCATAAATCGAGGGGGTATCCATAATTATGAAACGGACTATAGTGTGCAGAAAATGAAGAAGTTATTTCAAATGAAAAAGGTGTTGAAAAATGCCAGCATAAACTATTCTCGATCTTGATTAATGATTGGCATTTTTTGTCATTTTTTCGTCAAATTTCGCAGGTTCTTTCTAATCAATACTCATTTTTCGTGAATGCGAACTTTGATTAAAGTGCAATTTTTCACCTAAGTTGGGAAACCACTTGTTCTATTATGCTAAAGAATAGGAAAATAGTACCGCCTGGAATAATGCTTGAAATTTCACTTACATCGTTGGCTGAGGCATCTCCGTTCGCCAAATATGGCTTTTGATGCATTAGAGGTTGGTTTGAGTTTTGTGTAGGCTGCGCAATTTTGTTCGATGTACAATTTTGTCGTAGTTTTTGCAATAATTCTTATACTCCACAGATATAATTTTGGCGATTTGTTGAAATCCCGTCCGATATAAATATCACGTCGAGTTTTGACGTCGATGCTCCGTTAACTACAAAAATTCACTTAAACTTTTTCAATTCATTAGACGAACAGAAAACTGGCGATGAAGTGAAACGGGTCTATCATTCAAGAATTTGAGATGGAAAAATAAACACGAACTGAAACATATCAAGAAAATAAATAAGCCGACATATGAGGAAGAAATTATGATTATATCACAAAACACAAGTTCTTTCGTAAAGAAGGAAAAAAAGTTGAAAGATGAATTGTGCATATCTAATTCTGCTTTTTAAACTGGATATAATCAAAAGCTTGATTGAAAATCCGAAAACTAGTGATTTTCTTCAGATAAAATTAAAAACAGTTTAGAAAATTTTCGAGACCTACATCAAAATCTAAATTTCGAAAATAAAAATAAAAACCGAATTCCAAATTTCAAAGGGCAGGTGAAAATTTTTCTGGGAAATTTGAGTAAATCGAGTGAAACATTGACATTTCCGCAAAAAGCATCGAATATCTCAAAATGGTATCTGAAGAAATTAGCAAAGGTAAAGAATGAGAAAGTACTAAAAAATGGGAGAAATTAAAGAGGCAGAGAAAGAGGAGAAAGTTCTGAACACAGAAGCAGAGATAAAAAGAAAGATAAAAGAAGGCATTCCCAAAATCTACGTCAATTTAGATTTTTTTAAACACATAGGCCGTACGGACCTGTTATTTATTAGAAGGCTAGTTATTTTAAATGCAGAAAAAGTTCAAAATATCTTTCAGAGAAGTCATCTACAAAGGATATTAAATTTGCTTTAACCGGTCGAATCGATCTTCGATATATTTAGAATATTCAAAGTACGCAATTAAATATTTTTAGGATACTCAAGTTCAAAAGCCTCCTTATGAATAAAAATTATAACATTATAACCAGACTTCTCAAAACGTGGCCCGAAAAAAAAACCCACAAATCGCCTCGCAGTAAAATAGTGCACCTTTCCGAGAGAAATTAATGAGACATGTTCTTGCTTCTCTTTCGATATGACATACTATTTACTTTCTTGGAGAGAAGATAGGAGTTTTTATCTAATAATTCAAGAAAAAACCCTTAGAGCATTTCGAAAGACTAATGCAAAACAGCGGCCCTGGAGATGGAAAAGTGAGAAATAAGAGTGTCAGACTGAATTAATTTGTAGGGTGACAGACAACAAACTCCACGGAAAAGAGGCTATATCAGAGCTAAGAGAAGTAGTACTATTTCTTGAAGAGAGTTAGAGATTTTGCATGCCCTCGAAGATATGCATTTTTGACGGAAATTAATAATGACCAAAATATGATTTTTCGGGAAAAAGTAATTCTTGAGGGAAATAATATAGCTTAGATAAGTTTTAAGTAAACATTAAAGTTTCTAGAGTTAGAATAATGATTCTTCGTGAGCAATGATGAATACTATTTTTGAAGATAATTAGACGTCGCACATTATTCCCATTTTGCACGAAAAAATAAGATGCAAGTTCATAATTTAAAGAGCATAAAATAATGGGCAAGGAAAAAATAAGTATTTTTGAAAAGCTATTCGGAAAGTAAAGAAAACTAGACATTCGCAATACGTCTAATAAAGATTGCGAAGTTAAAATGTGGTAAATCTCGTGGAAATGAAGTTAAAAAGAAATAAGCTATCGTATCTTATCAGCTCACGCCAGCTTATCTAAAGACTGAAAAGATTGTCAAAGGCTCGTATGGGGGATTATAGTCGAATTGACGCATAAAAAAGAACCTTTGAATATTAAAAACTTGAAAAAGTTCCATGAAAGTTCGTTATTTTTGGTTGATTTATTGTACAAAAAATCGTCTGAATATCAGAGATTTAATACATCTCCGAAAAACTCATCTTTCACGATGCAATGTCATCATATCTAATTTAAAAGACATTAATTCCTAGAAAATTAAATGCAACATTTTTCGTGTTTTAACAAAAAAAATCTAATATAATTTCGCGGGTCTGAATGAATGTTTCGGTTTTTTTTCGGATTTGTCGAATGAACCCCCGGCTGTTTGCAAAGATGTGGCATACGAAATGCGCACGTATGTCGAAAATAGAGAGACTGGGGAAAGGAAGAAAACTCCCCCGAAAAACCACAAAATCATTCGGAAAATGGCCTTCTTTCGGGAGGACACCCAGAAAAATTAATCGGCCAAATTGACATGGGAATTCAACGCAAAGGTTACGTGCGGAAAAAAGATAAAATGAGGTAATTTTTTAGGATTTCAGGTAAGGAACTCTAGCCTTAGAGTTTTTGTTAAGATGCTCGGAAATTTAACAAAATTTACATAAGTTTTCGAATTAGTCGAAAATCGTGTTTTCGTGGGTGAAACAACATAAAAATAGCGAAATTAGTGATTCCCATCAAATTTTTGAATTCTCGAAGAATTTGGACTAAGAGTAAATTTGTCCGATTTCAGGCTATCCTTGATTTATCCAAAACGGAAGCGAATTACTTGCTCTGGTTAGTTGGTTGGAGAATTAACGGCAAAAAGAAATCGGAAAGAAGGGAAAAAACTAGGAAAGATGCTGAAAGATAAGATATTAGAGAAAAAGCTTGAAAGCTAAGAAATTGCTCTGAGGCAATTAACTTAGGGAAGTGTAAAGGAGAGGCGATAGAAAGTCGAAGGGAGAGAGGAAACTGAATAATTTAGAAACCTATTTTGCATCTCAATTTGATATTCGAAAATTAACGAGAAGACTCTTTGATCTTGAAAAATATCGCAATTTTTAGTTGAGCCTTTAGAAAATAATAGTGCTGATAAGTAAATTTTAAAAACTTTTAAACATGAAAAAATTAGGTATGTTTCAATAATAATATACATCGACATAAGAAACGATCTATTAGTAGCTTCCGTTTTGAGCTCAAAAATTTGAAAACATAACTTTTTATATGAGCAAGTTTAGATCTTTCAAAAGAAAATGCTTAAAAATTAACAAATTGAGATTTCCCCTACAATAGACTTCAAATCATGATGTGTTTTATGTTCTCTTTTTATCTCTCGTTTTCTGCATTTTGCCACAGGTGCAAATGGGCGTGAATAAATGGAAGAATGGGGTCCAAAATGGAAGGCGAAAAAAAATGAAAGGAAATGGGCCTTTGACTGCTTGATTCTGCTAGAGTGAAAATGGGGCAGAGCAATGAAAAATCAACACTGCAAATGGAAAAACCGCAATTCTATTCGAGAATTTCAGAGTCAATGAATTTCAATATTTGCAGCTGAAGGATTTTTCCGTCAGTCAAAATTTCAGAATGAAGAATGAAATCATGGAGGGTTTTTTGAAAAGAAAATTCAAACCAAGGTTGAAAAGTGAACATTGAAAATCGAAGTTTTACTAGATATGCAAAGAAATAAGTTTAAAATTGGCGTAAATTTTGATACTGACGACGTTCTATCGCTTTGCAAAGTAGATTCCCAAAGTTGAAAATTTAGCGAAACATCAAAAACAATTTCAGAATAACTATTTAGACTATTTCCGAAAGAGCAAGACGAAAATCTCTAGTTCGACATTTAGAAAATTCGAACACTTTCGGAAATTTTGCAACTACCAGAATCCATTCCCTAGATAACTAAACGAAATTTTCCCAGTATGAAAAATAGCCCTGCTTTCGAGATAGCTCAAATATGCATGAATTTTTTTTTTTTTCGAAAAATTCGAAGTTCAATAAATACTAGAAGAATACTTCAAAATTCAAATGAACTCGAGTTAGCGTAATTTATCATGAAATCTAAAAAAATTAGGTATGGAAATTATTACTTATTAGCAAGAAAAAGATAAATAAAATCGGGTCAAAATTGAATGAACTCTAGAGTTTTATCGTATTTTATTACGTAAATCTAAAATTCTGGAGGAAAAGCTTATCCTCGTAAGCAATACAAAGCACACATTCAAGGCTTAACCTAATCTCCCATAAAGCGACTTATCGCTGCGATGTATGGAGAATTGCAGGCGAGAAATGACAAATTAATGCGGGGCGAGAATAAAGGGAAAAGCGTGCACCGCACACCTGGGGAGGTATTCAAAAATTGTGAGTCAATTTTCAAGCGATTTTAAAATTTATGGGGTAATAAAAAGTATCGGATTAAAAATTTTGTAAAAAAAATAGTAGAGCAATGACCAAGACGATTTTATCAAGCTCATAAGAAAATATTTGAAAAATTAGTAAAATATGGGCAATTTTCAGGAAAATTCCAAAATTGGCAGCATTTTTTTGTGAAGATTCAATAATGAAAATGAGATGAATCAATAGGCAAAATGTTTGCTTTTCACGTGTCGAAAGGTGCTCGATAATTTGCTTTCCGATCAATGGTTTTACAGCGCTTAGTTTTAACTTCCTTTTACGGATTATTTTAATTTTATTCCATTTTTAGACGTTTAAAAATAAAAACTTCGACCGACCTTGATTTGGCGATAGAACCGGTTGAGACGGTTATGAACTTTAGGGAAAATCTGAAGAATATGAATCTCTAAATTCAAATAAATTTTTATCGATTTTCAAATATCATCTAGAGTCTAGAAACTCTGAATTGTCAATAATATTTTCTAAAATTCGGAGATCGACTTTATTCCTGATTTCTACGAATAAAATAAAACAAACAACAATTTTCAACAAATTAACTTGATTATCAAAATCAATACCATCGTAATCGAAAATTAGAGTAAAATAGCTTGGGAAAATGAGTATTTTGGGACTTGCTGAGTTTTGTATCGAACGAGGAAGTCTTAGTTCATTAGATTACATTAAAATTTGTCGAAAGTTTAATTTATTTTTGTAAAACTTCTACCATGGATACTTTACTAATTTCAAAAGAAAAAAAACTCAACAAATCAAGATCGTAAACTCAGTTATTATTTTAGACAAAATCGAAATAATACGAAACTTTGATACCACTTATCTTTCTTGAAAATCTTTGAACAGGCCTAAATTTTCTAAAATCGAATAGTCAAATTTATTGCTTTATTTAGGCTAAATAGGTGAACTATTTTCAAAGATTTCAAAGAGATTATCAAAAGTGGAGAAATCGACAATTGAACAGAATTGAACTAGAAAAAAGTAATAATAAATATGGTTCTCAAATTCAAACCTGCTATGATTCTTCTCATCAGTCTCTCCACAATTTGAGAAGGCAGTCCTCGGCGAAAGTGCCGATGAGATTCTGATGCGGGTGATGGGCCATTCCCAGCACGTGTTTCTCGCTCACCTAAACAATTCTTCGATGTCGTAAACACCCCTCTCAAATCTCTCCCCTAGAACTATGCTCTAATGCTAAATGTTCGTGACTCTTCCTTTCTCTCCAACTGAACAAGTGAATGAGAAAAGAAATTCACTAACATTTAGCAATGGGGCATGTCTCTCTAAGAGGGGAAGATTTGAGTTGCTCATGCGATATCATAAGTTTCAAGCCATAGTTATTTGACTCGCATTTTCGTCTGACTAATTATTTACTTTTTTGTGCATTTACTAAATCAAAAATCCAAAATTCGTTATTTTCAACATTGTTCAACTCTAACTAATTTTATCAGCTTTACAGGCTCAATAAATTGTCAAAATTCATCTATGCTTCAGGAACCTTCAAATTCAGATTTGCATTCCTTAACTCGATATGGAGAACTTTTTACACCAGAATTCAATAATAACAACAAGTCAAAAATCTGACCGGAAGCGTGCTTTCGAGAGTGCCTGAGAGAGTAGGGAAGGCGTAGAGCACGGAGTCCTCTGCAATCGCGTAGATCCACTCAGCCCTGGGGGAAGTCACTGCGCACAGGAACTCGCCCTGGTCTCGTTTACCCGAAGTCATCGTTTTCACGATCTGAGACATGTATTATTTCAGCTCTTTAGCAACATTGCTAAAATCAACTACGAGGATCATTTTCAAATTTAACTCGAAATTGAAATAAATCGAAAAAAAATGTTAGAGAAAAAACGTTTTTTTTCTATATTTAAACTTTTTTTAAAAATAAATTGAGATAGCCAGCTATTCTCTAATTTTATTCAAAAAAAATTGCAACGTATATGAAGAATTTTCAAGATTTTTCTTTCAAAGTTCACCTAATATCGGATCATAATCTACTAGAATGTAAAACTAGCTCCCATTTCAAATGGATTATGAAACATCTTGAAAATGCAATGAGCTTATTTAAACAAAAAAGTGAATTTCAGAAACTTTTCCAACCTGTCCCTGGAGATTGACGACGTAGAGGGTGTTGGATCGGTTACAGACGATGAAATTATCGGTCTTGGGCACCGGCAGCAAACAGTTGATCGACACGTCGCCCAGCACTCGGAACGTTGTCAGACATTCTGCAAAACTAAACGATTATTGTCTCATTCTAGATTTCATCTTTCTTTTTTTCTATAAAAGTGAGTAAAAACTGCGTTTTACTGATTTGTCTAACTTTGAATTACACTCGATTTTTTTCACAAAAAATGTTTCAAACAAGCTTCATCTTCAACCCATTACATATTTCTTGGAATATTGATATTGAACCAACATAAAATATTCATGAACTTCTAAAATTATCTATTCTTAAATAAAATCTACCTGTCGACTTCAAACTCCACACGCGAATTGTACCATCCGCGGAACAGGAGATCTGAAGAATTTTTAAATCAACGGATAAATAAAACAAATCAAAACTTTGCTGCATTATTTCCAATTTGAAGCAGAACTTAACAACTTTAACAAAAGGTTTCGAGTTTCGAAAGGAAATCATAAGTTCCAAATGATTCATAGATATTAGGAAAAGTAAAACGAGCAATATATTGTTTCCAAATGGGATTTTAAAAATAATTAATTACCGCATGATGTCCTTCCTCAGTGTAGCGCACATCGGTGACATAGGATCCGTGACCCCTCAACTCCTTCAGAATTTTTCCACTTTTCAGGCCGTGAACTCTAAAACAAAATAGATTCGTAATTGAATAAATAATCGAAAACGTTTCGGTTTAATAATTTGACACTTCTCAACATAAATTGTTCAATTGCATTCGTTTTTATTAATTACTAATGCCGAGTTTTTATGCAATAAAGTAAGACATTCTATTAAAAAAAATTAGGAAAAGATCCAACCTGATCATGTGGTCATTTCCCGCAGACAGGACATGCGAGTTGTCCCGGGAGAATCTGACGGCCGTCACAGAGCCCGAGTGAGCTTTCTCGAAGCGACGCAGGCATTCACCCGTCTCGATTTTCCAGATCTGAAAAAATTCAATTTTAGTTTTTTTTTAAAGAAGGTAAGTTTAAAGAAAAGTAACCTTGATTTTTCCATCGATGCTTCCCGAGGCGAGCATTTCTGAGTCCCTGCTGAACGTGAGACTCGTCACGCCATCCTCCATCATCATCATGTTGTCTTGCGCCTGAAAAATTCATCGGTACGTTATTTTTCGATAGTTTCTTCTTACTAAAACTGAATAAGAAAACTCAAATCTTCATGGAAAAACGCAACATGGGTTTTCCGTCTTGGAAGATCGTTATTTCCATATTGAAAAGGATAAAATTATTGAAAGCAGTAAAGAGTAAAATGTCTGAAACTAAAACATGGTCTTGAAACCGACCTGATACTTGAGATCCTTCCTGAGCTTGCCGTTCATGAAATTCCACACCTCGATGAAGCCGTCTTTCGAGCCTGTCACAAGGAAATTGCCGTCTGGGGAGAACACGCACGACAGGGGGTAACTCTCTGAAAGAGAAAGAAAATAAAAATACGTTTCAAAGAAATCTCAAAACGGAATAATTTTTGAGAAATTTGTTCAGTCCAGCAATTTTATCAAAAATTCAAAAGATTGATCGATGTTTGATAAATATGAAAAATTATCTTCGAGGAAGCTATGCTTTAAAGAAATTCCATAAATTGCTCGATTTTCAAAATTTCAATGCGATCTTCTTTCGACTTGTAATTAGAACAAACCTTGAAAATATTCGACTTTAAACTTTCAAAAAATATATCTAAAAGAACTCACTGGTTCCGAATTTGATGTGCCTGGCGAACTGTGTGGGATACCGTTCCTCCAACTGCTCTTTCATTGCAGCTTTGCCTCGGAACAGGTCGATTTGGGTTCCTGAAAATTGAAAAAAAAAAATCATCATTTCAACTCATTTAAAAATTTTTTTTTTGAAAAATTCATCATCCAGTTTTTCTCTCTATCAATTATCAATACAATTTCGTCTTAAAATGGTTGATGGTTGAAATTATCGGACTTTCTAATTGCAAGAAACAAGGAAACGCTGTTTACCCGGCGGCAAAAGACCCTGATGGAGTTGCCATTTGAGTGCCTGTGCGAGCAGAGACAGCAAGCGAGACGGGGGCACTACGTTGACTTCGGACGAGAGCGACTGAAATATTGTAATTTGTATGCAAATCGAATATTAAAAATCTACCTGTGCAATAGTTTCACGGCGCTTCTCTTTGCTTGTGTCGCCATAGACCTCGGCTGCGTCGAAATAGGGTCGATTGATGAGCGTTTCCAGGCGGGAATATCTGAACAATGCTCATATTTCGCGAGGAAAATAATGAACAGATGACAATTTCTATTTTTCTTAAGATAACCAGAAAAAAGAATAGAAAGTAGAAACTAGAAACTAGGAAACTACAATCGATCGAAAGTAAGCATATTTAAGGAATCGTTAATGGATCTCAATGTTTCGATTCGTTATCAGGACAAATCTTTCTTACCTAGCGGGATCGGTTTGTTTCAGGTAGAGCATGGAGTCGGTTTGTCTGGCGATCAGACGGGCTGTGGCCAATTCGCGCAGTTCAACTAGTTCGATTATAATCTGAAATGGATTTCATAAGTTTCACAGAAAAAACATATTTTTACGATAAAAAAGTCTATTTAATACGCCAAACCTTAGGCATTCTAAAAAGAAATATTGCTAGAAAGAAGAAGTGAAATTCCTTCTAGAAATTATATGTTCAAGGGTATTCTTTTTTCGACTCGCTGTAGTTACCACCCACTTTTCGGAGAAATATTATGAAGAAAAGAAAAAAAAGAGGGCAGTGTAACTACAAAGGGCCTATTTTTGCTCACCTCCTCATACAGATCGATGAGCTTTTTGGTGGGCAGCTTGAGTGGCTGGATGACTTTGAGGACGGTGTCCCAGTGGCCGCTGCGGATCTCGTGCGCGAACGCATCGATGCTGTCCACCGTGTTCAGAGTGATGTTTGTTTCTTCCTGGAAGCAGGTAAATTTAGAAAATTCTAGAAAAAAAATCAACATCTATTAACTTCGAAAATTTTGAAAAGTCGAGAGAAAAAAAAACATAAAGATGTTCTCTAGAAGCTTCAAAGCTTGCTGGTTGAAGAAAAAAGCTTACAAAATGCAAGAAGAGTCGAAAAATCACCAGTTATGTTTTCTCCAAAATCCTGCTCATGAATTTTTAAAATTCACCCCTCCCGCACATGTCTGATTTGTTATTCATTTTTTGGAACTTCAATGAAACATTATAAACAAAATTTTGCTCTTTTTTTTTTGTAAATTTTGATCTTTTTTCTAACCTGCAGAGCATTGAGTGTTCTCATCAAATTGTTCTCCTTGAGGTATTGCTCGATGAGTCGGACCACACTGAAAAATGAGAATTTTCGAAAGATAAACAACTTCTCAAAAATTTTTCTGAGAAATCGCTTTTTACAAATGTTTCATATATTTTTTCGTCCAAAATTAATGAGAAACAAATTTTTGAAAATCTAGTTTTCTAGAAAAATTTCATGATTTTCGAAAATTCGCAAAAATCAAGGAAAAATCTATTTTTTTCTGAAAAATTTCGTGAAACCCCGGTAAAACTCACTCTGCGGACTCGATTTCGATAGACGTCATGCTTCAGAATCCGCGAACGATGTCAAAACTTCTGAGAAACGATCAAAATGCGACGAGCAGACGTGGCCTCCTTTCAAATCCGTCGAGGGGCGTGGCCAATGTGGAAGCAAAGTGAAAAATGCAATGCGGCGCGCACTCTCAATAAACACTCACCCAAAATTCAAATGTCCGGTTTTCGCCGTGATGCATGCTAATTTCTTGTTTTTCTCTTCGATATTTCGGTCTGAAAATGATAGGATACTCAACCACCTGCTGATTACCGTCTTTGGACAGTGGATTTCGAGGAAATATACTCTTCTCGACTTTCGATTTTTCAAAAAATCATTTTTCATATTTTCTGAATTTTTATTTTTATGGGAAATTTCACGCCAGCTCTACTATAATCAACCGTCTGCTAATTATACTTGTCTTGAAAAAATCGAGAATCTTTTATTTCGTATTTTTCTCAATTTCCTAAACTCTTTTTCAGGGTTCGTTTCTGTTTGTCGTGCAAGAAGACAAGAAGTTGATGTGGATAAAGTTATTTATTCTTGTGGATTGAGTCGATCAACGTCAAGGACAAGAGCTTGCCGGCTACAGCAACAACATTGAAATTGTGAGTTCTTTGAAAATTCTATAAAAATTTCTTGAAATTCTATATCATTGCCTACTAGGAAAAATGACCAAATTTAAATGTAAAATCTATAAACAAAGTACGAAATAACAAGATGCATCAAGCACGGTCACTCTAGAACAATTCGAATATAGGTACATCGAGATATAGCATTATTGGAGGTTACTTTAATGAGAATTTCTTTTTCTTTCGGAGTGCGCATACTTTTGAAACTTTGATGGGAAAACTGGTTCAAATCTGGGGATGAGTTCAGAGTTTTGGTAGAAAAATATACGCTAATTTCTCTAAAAAAAAAAAAATCATTAAAATCACCTCATTTCTACGAGAATTATTATCACTGGGCCGTACAAATAATTTGATGATAAATTTGTATAAAATTTACGAAAGAATTGAGAATATTAACGCTAAAATTTCGAGAATTTCTTATATCTAGCAAGACACGAAGCGAATAGAATGTTCCGAGAAATGATGGAGGATTTTTCTTGGAAAGATTCCCTTTATCATCTCTTGGATTTTATATCGGGATCAAAATTCTAGAACTTCTATGGAATTCGATTATTTACAACAAATACATAAAATTCTCTAGACTTTCGTAGGTTTTGGAAAACTCGGAATTACAAAAATTGTTTAAAATGACAATTTTCTCTAGAAAAGGTAGCTTCAGTAGATTGTTGAAGTGGGATTGAGGTCTCGTTCAAATTAGTGCAGTTTTGAATTTGTAAAAAAAAATATGGAAAAATGACAAAAAAAAATAGCTGCGAAATTGTGACTAACATGATGAGAGATGAACTTGGGAGGCATTATTCAAGAATTTTTCTTTGTTTAGGAAAATTCTAAAGTTGTTTTTATTCAAAATGACACTCTAAAATCTTCCAGAATTTTCCAAAACTATAATTTCATGGCACTGCGCTAACGGATAAGATATTCTTCTAGAAACTAGATTCTGAGATAACAAAATAAGCATCTTTGCGAAATCAAACTCACTTATAGACATTTCTTCTTGATTTTCATTAGATTCAATTTAGCAAAGTTCGGTAGAATAAGTAAATATTAAGAATTTTCCTGAATCTGGGTGTGATCATACGAATTGAATTAGCCGGCTTTAACTGGAAACTACAAAGATAACGGTCAGTTAATTTTTAGCGAGGTATGAGACTATTGTTCTGAATGAGAAATGAGAATCTGAAATTATTGAATTTTTAGGAGATGCATCGTTGATTTCCATTTTTATAAAAAAAAAATTCAGATCTTGTTTTCTTTACAAAACTATTTTGTTCAAAAATGTTGAAATCAATGATACGTAAAAAGAAAACTAAAAAACTATCGAATTAGATAAGACTAGCCCGAATGGTTGTTAATTTGATGATGGTTTTGTTGATTTTGATGGATCTGATGATTTTGGTAGTTCAATTGGCCATGCTGAGGGAGAGTTGACAGCGTCTGGGGGACTTCTTGAACCTGACTGGAGTTGTGATAATTCTGTTGGATTTGCTGCTGTTGCTGGTTTTGTTGAGGAGGCTGATTCTGCCCGATTTGAGCGGGAGGATAGCCGAATGTGGCACTGGCTGGGGGCAGCATGTCACGCAGACGGTACTTCTCTCGCAGGATCTCTCGGACGTCGCGAGTCTAAATCCTGACTGATATGGTTCAAAGACGGTTACTTAATTAGCGGAAATTTCTTTTAGAAACATTTATGAAAGTTTAGAAACTTACTGAAATATATTGTATCAAAGCCTAAGTAATGATTTTCAAGTTTTCGCTTTTCTATTATATCAGATTTTTGAAGCCTATCGCAACGCTTTCGAACTGTATAATTCACCTCATTTATAAGCGACTCAAGAAAGGGGAGTAGTTTGAGTAATTCCTTGTCCTCTTTTTCGTGGAACCACGACTCTATCGGAATGCCGTTGTCGAGTTGATATGCGAACGATTGAGGTGCGTTGTCGATGATTATCGTCCGGGACAAATCTCGTCGCAAAATCGAGAGATCCTATAATAATCGTCTTTTTTGGATTGTGCTAATGTTTAAGTAAAAATCACGTCATCTTTAAATTCTGTGCATTTATTAGTCTTTGAGACCTACCTTGATATAGTTTCCGTAAACACAAACACAATGCTCCCTAAACAGCCTATGCCGAACCAATTTCTTGTGCGGGTCCAGGAGGTTCTAAAATTTTGTTTCTAAATTTTCTCCTATGATAATTACTAAATAGCGGAGTTCTATAGTTAGAGATAAACGAGATGACGAAATTGGAAAAAGACCGCCATATAGTAATCGCTAGATTTTCTCAAAGTTTCTCTTATTACCAAAAGTTTGTCGGCGTAGATCCGTTTGCTTGCGGTGAATAGGATAATCTCGTAAAACTTGGAGAGTCGTTCCAGAAACGTGTGTAGGTGAGGCCTTAGTCGAACGTACACCTAGAATACTTGGTTCTAGAGCTTCTGGAAGTTTGAGATTTGGCTTACGTTATAAGTATTGTTCTGGAATTCGACGGGAAACATAAGGGACGCGTCCGCCAGCGGAGATAAGCTACAGTGGACTAGGGTTTCGTCCTGGAATTTAGGAAAATGCAACCTCCTTCTTGAGATTTTAAGAATAGATATTTTCTAAATCGAAAGAACGAGTACAATCATCAAAAAGAAGCTATGGAGCGCGGTCAGCCTTTCAGGAATTAATTTTCATTCTTGGAAAAAGTACTCACTCGATTTTTGAAAGAAACATCGAGCTTACTTACCAAATCGAGAACTAGAGTGAATTCAGGTGTTGACCGAGTTCGAACCGGCAAGGCCGGAATTCGAAACCGCATTTCGTCGGTGAGCGGTGGCATGTTCGAGAGCATGAGCATCCTAGAAAATTCTGGTCATCTCTGATAACTTTCGACAAGATTTAGGAATTATTGAAATTAGAGTGTTTTTCAGTTACGCTGCGCTCAAAAATTTTGGAACTCGACGCTTTAAAAAAAAATCCAACTCAAATTGCAAATTAGTTAAACTCAAGTTGCTAGTTTAGTTCGCACATCTCCGATAATTACTGAATTTGGAAGAAAATATCTTGAACTTACGAATCATAGTCGAAGCTGCCCGGCAAAAGTTGATGCTCGCCGACATTTTCGACTTCGACCTTCTCCTCAACCTGCCATATCAGAGGCCCCGTGTCGGTCGATTTTCTTTTCATCCGACGTCCCGACGCTAAAATTTTAAACCTTAGGTTGATTTTTGAAGAAAACCTTGTAAAATTTACAATTTTTTCCTCTATCCTACTACTAATATAAAATTTGAAACATTTCAGAGGAAAACTTCATAACTACAACATTTCCCATTCATTATTCATCTATGAGGATTTCTAGTCTTTGGTTAGAAGTTTGAGAGTGCAGCACGATTCGATGCTATCTTTTGATCGTTTTGAACACTGAGTAATTTGCCCTATTTTTGAAAGAAAATGACCCCAGCCAGCTCTAGATGTGTATATTTAAACTGATAGATTGCATTTTATTGGGTGTCCTCAAAATGAACGCAATCGCCCAAAGTACAGACACATCTGTTGTGCAAAGATTAGCCGCTATGTAAAAGAGGAAGGGGAAGGAGGAATGAATGGGAGTAAAGAGAGGGTCAGGAAGAGTCAATTTTTGAACTAAGCGTGACTATTTTTGTCTGAAAATGACAGTAAATGGTTTGAAAATTGAATAAAATGATATGATAAAATGGCCGCTTTCACTAGGAAATCGTCATTTTTGGAAAGTGTTTGAAATGATCTGTTTCGGAAAATGTATGAAAGAATTTGCGTAATCAACAATTTCTATGCTATTAAAAATACGACCGATGAAGCAGCTTATTGTTCTTGTCGTTCTAGTTTAGGAAATGAATGATTGTTGAAAAGTATGTTTTATGTTTTGGTCGAGTGTTGAGAGTATTTCGAGAAATGTAACCTTCAAAACTAAAAAGGGACTAAAAGTTCAATTAAATTCGACAGACTAAGTCGGTCCAAATTCTAAACAAAGTTTTCAAGTCAAAAGATTATTTCAAAACTAGATTTTGAAATCTAAGCTTTCAAGGAATACATGTTTTCAAAATTCACTTTATCCTCGAAGCCGATAATTCAGTGAGAAGTTTGACTGATTTCACGGTAATTCGATCTCGTTTTTACTATGAAAAGCGCACCGCAATGTTGCAATATTTGCCGGAAATGCAATTGAAAAATCCAAAGATCGTCCAGTGGTCACTCTCGCAAACAATCCAACATTCCGTGAAAGGCAAATGGAAATAAAAAGCGACAAGGGCGAGACTTCGGATAATAATAGGCAGACGAACTGTTGCTTTGCATAATAAGCAGAGAGTCTCCTCGGAATATCATAAACGTTCCTTTCTCCCCTCCTATCTTTCAACATAACAAACACTAGAGACGCAGAGCGGCAAGAGAACGGATCGGACTATAAACACATCAACAAAGAATTGCATAATTGAATTGTAATTGACTTACGGACTGGTTGGTCCTCTTTCTTGCGAGAGGAGGCCGTATTCTTCGTAATGATTGGTAGTGTGAGTGGGGTGCCGTAGTGCGAACTGAAATCGGTGCGGGTCGGAGTCCGTGGTGGTCGCCAATAAATGCACCTGTGCGGGGTGTGGAAACGCGCACGAAATGAGCGATTGAGCGACGAACCCCGGGAGAGAGAGCCGAGAGTAACAGACACAGAGCAAAAACACCGCAAAACGACCAAAGGCAGCCTCTGTTGTACTTGCTTTCTTTGCGTCCTCTTCCTTTCGCTCACTCTCTCGCGACAGAGAATCAATATCTCGTGAAGGCGAGAGAGTGCAGAGGCATGCAGAGACGGCAGATGGACAGAGTCTCTCTCCTCTTGGCTGCCTGCCCATTGCCTTCCCGCCCTCCCTCCTCTCCGTCCCTAACATTCCGATGGATCACTCTAACTATGGAAGGGATGTCTGGAATCTGGCCAAAAGGCAAAATATTGGCCGTAGTCCAAAACAATCGCGGCTTTTGAATGAGGGAAATTGTGTAACGGTCATTAGGAGCTATTTTTGAATGAATCTTTCCTTTCCAATAGATTTCCATTTTTCTTTTGAAATTATTAAGCACTAAATTTACGAAGTCTTTTTGGTACACTGAGTAGGGAATAATTTCATTTCTTTGCAATAATTTCTGAAACATACTTTTTGCTCATAGCCATAAAGGCATCTTTTCTTCAGAAAATACTTTAGAGACTATTCGGTCTAGATCGAGACTTTTATCAATTTAAAAAATAATCGATATAAATTTATCAAATTTCTGGAATATACCTCCATTTTGAGCTATTTTGAATCAGTTGATTTCAGGACGATGTCGGGTGAGATAGGGCCGTTGAAGGGTCGCGAGAAGGAGTTCAAGCAGCTGAATGACTGGGTCTCGAAGGCCATTCGCAACAAACAGCCCACTTCCATCTACATCAGCGGTCTGCCTGGAACTGGTACATTTTTTAAACTTTTTAAAAATAGTTTTGAAAAGTAATCTAAAATCAAGCAAACTTTTCTATAATATTTTAAAATTTCATTTCCTGAAGGCCCTTTTTTAAAATTCATATAGTCTGAAGAGAGAATTGTCGATAGCCACATAAAACTGAATGAATGTTTTCTGTAAGGTTTTGTTCATTACTTGAAACATTCTTCGAAAATTTAGACATTTGAATATGAATAGTATTGATACAGAAGAAAAATGCTAATTTTCCAAAGAGAAAACTTCAGTTCCCGCGTTCATAAACACATCGGGAGATGTCTGGGAGCCTCTCGATGCGTTTATGAATACGGGCACAGAAAAAAACTGTGAATCCTGAAATAGTCCAATTTCAGGCAAAACCGCGACAATAATGCGAGTGCTGCGTTCTCTGAAGCAGCGAGTTCATTCCGGCTTCGTCAACTGCGCGACGACTTCCACTCTGACTGGACTCTATAGCGAACTGCTCACTGCTATCGGGGTTGGTTTTCCGGAAATTTTAAGAATATTCAACTATACAGTCGCCATATTATGTTAATTTCTTATTCCTCATTTATGAGTTTCTAGAAACAGCAAAAATTTGCAACAGAATATGCTTATCTTTTACAAATTTAAGATCTATTTTTTCATATTATTATCAACAACATCATACATCTATCTATTCCGTGGTTTTGTACTTTCATTACCACATATTTTGACTTTTTTTTTTTTTTTTTTTTTAAAATTGATCTTTCGAAACTTCAAAAATGATCCTTTTAATTTTAGTCAGACGCAAAGCCGACCATCGCATCAGTGCGTTCCGCAGTGGAGTCCTCGAAACTGCCGCTCGTTCTGGTGCTAGACGAAATGGATCATCTCCAGTCAAAACGAAACGCATCGCTCTACGCCGCGTTCAACTGGCCCCAACAGCTCTCTCACAAAATCATCATCATTGGTACGCATTTTTTTTCTTTATCAGTAGTTTTTCAGACGAGTAAACTTTACTGGAAAAATAATTGCGGGACAAGTCACCATTAAAATTATAAAATTCTTTTTAGACAATTTTAAACCATTCTCAAAATCAATATAATGCACTTTTTCTGATCATACTACTCGAGAATAATCCGCGCCCACGGAAAGGGACGGGTGCGGGCCTAAAATTGGGATTTAAAAAGAAAACAACTCCCGTTCTAAATCTATTTTTCAGGAATCGCGAACGCGATCGATTTGACTGAGCGAATTCTGTCGAAGTTGAAGTTGACGGGAACTCCGCCCCTTTGCACCGTCTTCGAGCCCTACACCAAGGAGGACATTACCACCATTCTCAAGGACAAACTCGAACAGCAAGAGGTGGGTAAATTTTGTTTGAATTTGTATTTTCATGTTTTTTTATTTTGACTTTTCTGGTTTGGACAGAGACATATTTCTTCTTTTCTATCACTATATTTTTCGTTATAATTTTTCAATTTGAGGACAAAATGGACGAAAAAGCGCTGGAGTTGTGCGCTAGGAAGGTGGCTGCGATGTCGGGCGACTTGAGACAGGCACTGCACATCGTCAATCAGACTACCAGTCAGTCCAGGTAAAGTTTTTTCTAAATTACTTTCTTTGAAGCATTTAGTATAAAGCGTTCGAGGTAATATTGGCTTGTTTTGTAATTAAATTTCCCAACAATACACGTCAAATAGCTGTCACTGGCTGCATTATTTTCATTTGATAGTTATTTGAAACCTACATTTTTATCGTGTATTTTCATCTTTAGTATTTTTTTAAAGTTCACACACCTTCTCATTGTTCTATCAAATATACCACCTATAATAATGTAGTAGATGCGTTTTCCCAATAGTCATATTTTTACTTCATCAAACTCGTCAATTTCCAGATCGGTGCGTGGCAAGCGTGCCAAACTGCAAGTGGTGGATGCGACCTCGTCTCCTCTGCCGCCTTCCTCTTCCACTCCTCTGCCTGCGGCGACCACCCCTTTGATCGGTTGCAGACAAGTGCTGAGTGCTCTAAACGGAGCGTATTCGACTCCTCTCGCCAGGGCCCGACTCCCCCTCCAACCCAGACTCCTTCTCGCTGTCTGTCTCACTATTTCCGCCAACAAAAAGGTAGAAATTTGGCTAAATTGATTTTTTTTATGTTTCAAAAAATTCATTTATCAAGTTGTCAGCAATTTCGTCAATTGCAGCTTCGTTCCATATTTGCATAAAATAATTTCCAAATATCGAATTCTCTCAACCAATTCATGCTAAATTTTGACGTTTTCCCTCCTAGATGTTTAAAATTATGAAAAACTACGAGATTTTATCGCTTTTTTCAGAAATCTCTTACTCGCACCTCGTTATTCGCGGGCTACAAACGAGCCTGTGACGCAGTGAACGTGCCGCCGCTCAACTCCGACGATTTGGCGAGCGCCATGGAGACTCTCCAGTCACAGTCATTCATCACTCTCCTCAAGGATGGAAAACTCATGCTACAGGTTGGACATTTATATGAAATTAATTCACTGCAAATAATCATATTTTTCAAGTGTTTATGTTGAAAAATTGCCTCTTCAATCGAAGTTTTATTAATTTCCAATGTTATACCATGTAGCCGAAACGTATCAAAATTGTTTTAGTGTTTGTTAATGCCTAATTTCATCAACAATAATAAGAAAAACAATCATTTAACCAAAATTCGGAAATCTACAAATCTCAGGTTGACTCGGAAACCGCCCAAAAGGTTGTGTGCGACACGGCGATGCTCGATCAAATCAGCCAACTCAACTTGTGATTCGGCTACCGTATTTCGCCTATTTACAATTGTTGTTCTTTTTCTGAAATTACCAACTTTCAAGCTACTTTGTTAGTTTTTCCTCTTACTATCAATATAATATCAAGTATCTTTCCGCTTAAACTTGATACACCTACCTGTGCCAAATCCAAACAATTATCACTTCATATCCTCATCAAATTCAGTATTCACTTATCAATCTGCCAAAACCAATGACTTTACTCCAACACCGGTCTTTCCGCCTCCGATTTTCATATCATTTCCATGCTCAAAATCACTTATTTTGTCTGTAAGTACACGTGGATTCTATTTTTCTAGAAATAAACCGTTTGGTTTCAAGTGAACTTTTTTTTTTAAAAGTTGCAGTTCAAAACTGAATTTTTATCTGGATGAAATGTCTGAAAATATATTTAAATTCTACATTTTTACCATCTGTATTAGTCATCGTCTTTTTCCCTTAACATTCGTACCTGAATACAGAAATTCGATGACAAATACAGTAAACTAGTAATTTTAGTTGATCCCCGGAAAATGCGCCCTCTGACGGAAGAGGAGACGGAGAAAGTGCTGGGCAAACTGACGTACTTCATCGGTGACAACGTCGCGCAGCTCATCGACAGGTCCGATGGAAACTACTGCTTCAGGAATCATAAGGTTCAAATTTTCTGATAGTCTAGAAACGATTTTTTTTAAATACGCTTTAGCGATTGTTGAAATTTGAAAAAATCGTAGATTTCCGTCTCTCCTTGTGAAAAAAAATACTAGAACAAATTAGATATTTTTTATTGCAGCATTTTCTATTTTTTCTTTACATTTATGTTTCAAGCGGCTTAGTTGATAGTTGACGTGGTTCGCGGGCTTCTATGTCTGGATCACACTATTTTCAACAACAAAAAACACCTCTGTGAACAATGAACTAACAATAAACCTTTCAAGCAGATATTATATTTGGCTTTATTGTTCTTCTCTATGCATAGATGCACGACTTGTTCAGAAATTTATATTTTTTAATTTAAAATTTTAAAAATAAAATAATATTTTAAGGAGCGAGTGTACTACTGTTCTGAGAAGTTGATGCGCCAGGCCTCCGTGATCGCCAGGGAGCCCCTTCTCGCATTCGGCACTTGTCTCGGCAAGTTCACCAAAACCAAAAAATTCCACCTCCACATCACTGCACTCGACTATCTCGCCCCTTACGCTAAGGTCATTTTTTGAATTTTAGTCTAATGACTACTTTAAAAGAGTTGTATTCACCCTTTCGCTTTTATTCGGAGTTTCTAAACTTTGTTTTTTTTGTATAAAAAATGCTTTCGAACATAACAGAATTGTTCAAATTTAGAAATCATGATTATCCTGAAACTTATCCAATTTTGATCAACATAATTTGTATTAGGTTATTTTTAAATCGTAAAATCATTTTTTCAGAACCGTGTCTGGCTGAAATCCCTAGCGGAGCAGCAATTTCTGTACGGCAACAACATCCTCAAGTCGGGCATCGGAAGGATGAGCGAAGCCACTCCAGTCAACGCGGGCGTCGTCGTATTCTCCATGACTGACACTCCACTTGGGTGAGCATTCTAAGTTTCTATTATCTAGGAAAAAATCTAAATGAAATAAAGAACTCTTTTTCAAGACGCGCGCTATATTTTGTATCAAAGTAAACTTTTCTCAAAAAAAAATGTAAATAATTTTCAAGAAACTTGATAAAACGACGAATTTCTAGATGATTTACGGCAATTGCTATACGTCGTGATGTCATGAGCTATCTTTTCTCGCACTATTTCTCCCTATTTTCCTCCCTCGCCTATTCCTAATTATATAGCACACGTCTTCACGACACATAGTAATTGTCATGGTTTACTATGTGATGAAATGACCTTTCATAAATTAAAAATGTAAATATCCTAATTTTTATTTGAGATTTGGCGTGAGCGCAAAGAGCACGCAGGACTGCAAGAAGGCAGACCCGACCGCCGTCGTCCTTCTGCATCAGTGCGATTTGGGAGAGTACATCCGAAGTGAGGCCACCCTTACGTAAGAACTAAAGGCATTATTTTATTTTATTGTGAAAAAAGTAATTACTGAAATTTCGTTTTCTTGAAATTGTTGAAAATTCCAGTAATCACTTGAACTATTCAATTGTTGAAATTGTTTTTGTTACTTGTTTTTTCTCTGAAAGACTAATAAAGTTTTACGTAAATTTATGCAGACAGTTTTATCGCATTTCATTTCATGGAGTTGATAAGGAACGATTTTACGCTATAAATAGCTTCATTTTGGCAGCTTTTGTTTGGTTATCCTTAACTGCTTATCTCAAACTAACATTATACATGGAGAGCTCAAGTGATATTTACGATGTGAAGGCAGAGTTACGAAAGTATTTTTCTCAAAATCTAATGAACTAATCAAGCGTATAGCAAAAAATGCATGAAAAAGGGATCAGTGTAACCAAGGATACGAATTTATGAAGACGATCTGAAAACCTCTTGCGAGTGAATTTTCGTCAAGCGAAACGAGAGAGTTGAAATTTTCATTGTACGTTTTGACCGGCTCAATTCAGGTTTTGGGGACATGTTCCTGAAGCAACAATGTACCCTAGGCCCATATCTAATAGCATGGAAAGAAAAATCAGGAAAAATAGCTTCGTAAATTTTCTAGAATGTTTTGAAACAATGACGAAAAATCGTTTTGACTTTTTCTTCACAGAGTGGGCGGGACTTGCGCTCTCAAGGTACAGGTTTCGATTTTCCTCGATCAAACTTTTGAAAAGTCAAATTTTTCCGGTCCAATTTCCGAAATTTCTTTCAACGGATTGGGATCGGAAAATCTGATCCGGTCTTGTATATATCGACAGTTTTATGGGGACTATTTTGGTATTCGTTAGAAGTAGCACCTCATCATAATAAAAGCGAGCATTTCAATTTCTGATCTCGGACACCCGATCTCAGATACTGTTCTGGTCCGATCTCGGACGATAGTTTGGTCGTTCCGAAAAAAAAACCGAGACTGCCATTAAACTCAGCTCGTCGAGACGAAGCTCCTGATATAAACTTTCACCGGATCTGATGCAATCTGGAAAATGTTCCAGTTCCGACCCTATTTCCAGAAGGTAAGAAAATTTTGGAAAACTAAGATCGGGATTGTGTTCTACAATCAGAATATGACCAGAAACCCACTCACAAATGAATTTTAAAAAATCTCTGATTCGAGCTCTTTTTCGAGATCGTCGAAAATTGCAATGGACTCTCTCTTTTAACAGTTAATCAAATGTGTTTTAATCACAAAAGCTGCAATTTAATCAAATATTCAATTAACTTTCGACTAGTTTTCTGCGTACTTGGTATTATGCCGTACAAATTGAATTAAATAAGATTATGACTAAGCGAAAGCTCAGAAGATGAAATTTAGTCTGGTGAAAATTAGCCGATCTTAAAGCGGTATAATGGCTGAAGAAACTAGTGCTGATATGCTATATTCTGGTAATTATTCGAATTTTATCATTGATAGGACTGATCATCATCGACCATTATTTGAGGTAAAGTATCAATTATATCATTACTTCAAAAAGTTATATTTAGGTTCTTGATAAAATCCACCCTTGTGATCTGGGAGCAATTATATCTCATCTAGTTGTGGGCACATTGGGTTTAACGTTCAATATATTCCTTCTTTACCTAGTCATTGATGCATCGCCGAAACCTATGAGTGTTTACAAGTAATTTCACTCAATTTTCGAATTATCACAATATTATAACGCTCCATTATTTAGATTACTGTTAATGAATAGCGCTATTACTGAAGCTCTGGCGTGCTTATTTGCAATTATTACTATGATGAGGTATGCAAATTCAATTTTAGTGGTTTTGAAAGGATTTTTTAATCACAGACACGTACCAGTACCTCCTTGGAGTTTAGTTTACGTCACCTATGGTTTCTGCCAGTTTTTCGGAAGTACTGCTTGTTATGAGGGCTTTATGATACTGCTGCACTTATACGCTCATTCAGCCTTGTCTCTATTGATGTCATTTTTCTATCGATACTACGTTCTGATTAAGTAATTTTAAATTGTTGATAATCGGCAAAAATTGCCTATTTTCAGATCCAACATCACAAAGAAGGAGGTATTGATAGCGATTGTGCTTGTATTTTTTCCATCAATTGTTTCTGTTGTAAGTCATTAAAAAAGCTTGCTAATGAACATTTTATCATAATGAAAGTCCAGCTATTTTTCATAGGCCATAAAAATCATATTACACTGATCCAATAAGACATGAATTCTAAAAATAATAATCTGATGTAATGATTTCAGATAACACTATTAATCGAATCTGACGATCCAGCTCTTCTGCGATATCTGATTTTATCTCATTTCCCTGAATATTACGTTGATGCAGGAACAATTTCGGGATATACCAATATTCTTCGAAATTTCACCGTAACTGCTCCAATCGTATTCGTTGTTATTCTAGTGCCTTCGACGTACCCGATAATGATCACTTTGAGGCATTATTATCAATTATTGCTCACTGCAAAAATTTATAAGCTTTTTTTCAAATCATAAAAAAATATTGCTCTTTTACTACTGCATCGATCTTGCTGTGAGCTTCAAATAGTCATATTTTCATTTTTATCCTTCAGGAAAAAAATTTTAAACATCGTAGCCGGAGCTCGCTATTCTCCTCATCTCTCTCGAATGCATACTGAACTTCTCAAGGTTTTTTTTTCTAATTTGACTTAAAATGACAATAGAATGAATTTTCAGGCCCTAACGATGAGTGCCATGATTCCACTTCTCTACATTTCATCAGTATCAACTTACTTCCTGCTCACTTTTCAGGTATTTCCTGTTACTGTTTCAACAACGATAGAAATGATGTAACTTTTCAGGTTATCCGTCATCCATTCTATGAAGGTCTTCATAAATTATTATTTTTTCAAAAGTTTTAAAATGAGAGTATCTCTTCAGATTTCGTTTTTGCCAACGCCAATTTGATACCTGCATTTTCGCCATTGGTGTCGATTTTCTTCATTTCGCCCTACAATCGTCGTGCACATCAAATTTGGCAGAAATTGAGATGCAGGAAGATGACTTCATCCGTAACATCGACTTCTGTTGCACTCTCTCAATCAAATGAAGATAATCGAGTCTAAAGTTCTTGATTTTTTTTTTTCGAATATTCGGAAAATGAAGAGCCAAAAGACCTATGAAATAATAAAGGATTCCAGTTAGGATTAGATAAAGGGGGATTGTGACAAGTTTCTTTCTCTATGCTATTTCGAAAATCAATTTCCATCCAAATGCCCAAAAATGGGTGCCACTCGAGAGAGGAGAACAAACTGAGTATTTTTGTCAAAAGAACCATGTCAAAATAATGTACGGGTAAAAAGTTATACATTTTTGAAAATCAGCTTCCTAACAATAGGAATGACCTATCTTTTCCCGTAACTTGGGTAAAAGTGGATATCAGTCGGTAAAACTTTACCAGAATACTTCTTAGGATGGGAGGATAATTTTAATACCAAATTTGGCCAATTCCAAAATTGACACTTCAAAACCCTTCCTTGTGAGAAAATGAAATTTAGTCAGGTGAAAATTAACCGATCATAAATCTGTATAACTATCCGGCCTCGGCGACCCGCCTTCAGCCGGCTAGGGGCTGCTCCGCAATCCGCGTTTCTTTCATTTAAATAGAAATTATATTAGCGTAATTTTTTGATTTGCCTTCATCAGTTCGTATTATGACACTTCTAACTTAACTTCATTTGTGAAAGTTCGTTCAGTGAAATTTGTAAGCTTGTATCTTGAAACGTATTTTGCTCATGTACATAACTGCTATCCTTCACCATTGGAAAAAAACTATTTGAACTTTAGTGATTCGTGTTCACGCATAAATAGCTCTTTCAACGCTAGCGGAAAATAATTGAACTTATCTTTTATAAATTTACCGTGAGGGTATCAAGAATCATATATATTACTTTTTGATTTATAGTCATCTGAAAAGTGTAAGCTTTTACACGTACCATATTCCTAATCTCTATCTCCCGATGAATTTTTTTCTGTTTTCGTTATTGGCAGTTAAAAGTTTCGTTTCTTGTTATACGTTATGTAACATTTCTTATAGTCAGCTTTTTCAATATCATTTTTCCTTTTTCTACCTCTTTTTGTTGGGGTATTCGTTGACAAATTAGCGATAGATGAGGATAAACTTGAAACGTTTACGTTTAAGATATTTCTTTGGCCTGGACGTAAAGTATCGTGAATCGTAAAATTTGGCGGAAAGAGACAACTATCATTGTTCAAAATTCTTGTAATATAATAGCATACAAATGCTCCACAACTAACGTCATCATTTTGTCTGGCAATTTCTTGATCACTTCTGGCTATTAGCATTGAATGAACGCCTGCTACGATTTCGCATATTTCTTGACATGCACCATAAGCGTAGTTCGAAATATTCATAAAAAGAGTCGTAGTAATATATTTCGAGAGTTTCGAACTTAATCGTACATAACGTAAAGTGGATTCTACTTTGATCGAAAATTGGGACAAACAAAACCTTGCACCTGTTGGGAATCGTAACATTTGCAATTATAAAATCTCGAACGTACTGTAAGTAGTTATCTTGAAGCGTAAAGAAATGATAATGAACCACCTGTCAAATCGTCATATCTACATAAGAAACTTTCTCATGATAACTTTGATTGTATTCGTAGATTTTAACTTTAACTAAATCGTTGTCGTTATTCGTGGCCCCTACTTTACTATCAATTTTACCTTTTTTCTCAGCGCTCGCCCCCAACTCAACATCATTTTTGTCATAACTAAAAAAGGACAACGTTGGCTCTTTCGAGACTCACCAGAACAAAACGAAGCAGATCAAAAAATAACTTACTTTCAAATCTTCAACAACTAAACTGAGCATATGCTAATTCAACACATGAAAAGACACGAAAAGTCAACGACAAAAAATTACGCTGAACGAATTTTCAAGATATCGATTACAAATTTAACATCAAACCGTCGAAAATTGTGCACTCCGTTATTTCTCGAAACGTCCTGACTTTGTATAGAGAAAGAGGCGCGCATAATAATGAAACGAAAGACTTCTCTCATGAAATGAAACTTGATACAATATTAGCATGCCAACGTTAACGTTCACTTGAATTTGATCGTCGTTCATTCTACTTTTATTATATAGATAGATGATTGAAGAAACTAGTGCTGATATGCTATATTCTGGTAATTATTCGAATTTTATCATTGATAGGACTGATCATCATCGACCATTATTTGAAGTAAGGTATCAATTGTATCATTACTTCAAAAAGTTATATTTAGGTTCTTGATAAAATCCACCCTTGTGATTTGGGAACAATTATATTTCATCTAATTGTGGGTACATTGGGCTTAACGCTCAATATATTCCTTCTTTACCTAATTATTGATGCATCGCCGAAATCTATGAGTGTTTACAAGTAATTTCATTCAATTTTCGAATTGCCACAATATTATAACATTCCATTATTTAGGTTACTGTTAATGAATAGCGCTATTACTGAAGCTCTGGCGTGCTTATTTGCCATTATTGTTATGGTTAGGTATACAAATTAAATTTTAGTCGCTTTGAAAGAATGTTTAATTATAGGACTGTACCAGTACCTCCTTGGAGTTTAGTTTACGTCACCTATGGTTTCTGTCAGTTTTTTGGAAGTACTGGTTGTTATGGAAGCTGTATGATACTGATGCACTTATACGCTCATTCAGCCTTGTCTCTATTGATGTCATTTTTCTATCGATACTACGTTCTGATTAAGTAATTTTAAATTGTTGATAATCGGCAAAAATTGCCTATTTTCAGATCCAACATCACAAAGAAGGAGGTATTGATAGCGATTGTGCTTGTATTTTTTCCATCAATTGTTTCTGTTGTAAGTCATTAAAAAAGCTTGCTAATGAACATTTTATCATAATGAAAGTCCAGCTATTTTTCATAGGCCATAAAAATCATATTACACTGATCCAATAAGACATGAATTCTAAAAATAATAATCTGATGTAATGATTTCAGATAACACTATTAATCGAATCTGACGATCCAGCTCTTCTGCGATATCTGATTTTATCTCATTTCCCTGAATATTACGTTGATGCAGGAACAATTTCGGGATATACCAATATTCTTCGAAATTTCACCGTAACTGCTCCAATCGTATTCGTTGTTATTCTAGTGCCTTCGACGTATCCGATCATAATCACTTTGAGGCATCATTTATCAATTATTGCTCACTGCAAAAATTTATAAGCTTTTTTTCAAATTATAAAAATAATGATCTTTTACTACTGCATTACTCTTGCTGTGAGCTTCAAATAGTCATATTTTCATTTTTTTTTATCCTTCAGGAAAAAAATTTTAAACATCGTAGCCGGAGCTTGCTACTCTCCTCATCTCTCTCGAATGCACACTGAACTTCTAAAGGTTTTTCAAATTTAACTTCAAATCTGAATAGAATGAATTTTCATGCCCTAACGATCACTGCCATGATTCCACTTCTCTACATTGTGGCAGCAATAATTTACTTGCTGCTCACTTTTCAGGTATTTCTTGCGATTATTTCAACAACTATAGAAATGATGTAACTTTTCAGGTTACCCACCATCCACTTTATGAAGGTCTTCATAAATCATTAATATGTTTCGAAAATTTAAAAATGAGTACCTCTTCAGATTCCATCTTTGCAGTCGGCAATTTGATACCTGCATTTTCACCACTGGTGTCGATTTTCTTCATTTCACCCTACAATCGTCGTGCACGTCAAATTTGGCAGAAATTGAGGTGCAGGAAGATGACTTCATCCGTAACATCGACTTCTGTTGCACTCTCTCAATCAAATGAAGATAATCGAGTCTAAAGATCTTGATTTTTTTCGAATATTCGGAAAATGAAGAGCCAAATGATCTATGAAATAATAAAGGATTCCAGTTAGGACTAGATAAAGGAAATTGTGACAAGTTTCTTTCTCTATGCTATTTCGAAAATTCTATGACCATGTATTTTACAGATTTCTATATTTTTCAAAAATATTCTATTCCTATATTAAAAATAAATAGGTCCGTAACGTTATTCACCCTTTGGTGAATAACGCTCGTCCTCCTAGTTTCAATCTTTGTAAAATATAACTATATAATATCGTAAGGATAGTACCATAATTTTTTGATATATAACATCATATTTAAAAAAAATATATTTGTCACAAATTAATTAATTGTTTTATTAGGGGCATAATTTGATCCATGTTGTGTCGTAAAGTTACAAGTTTCATCGCTTTATTAGTCATCGATACTGCTGAATTTTCAATTAGTAATAAAAATGCGCAGATTGCAATTGCATACTCACTAATCATTCAAAATTTCTTATTGTTCGAATTTTCGAGTTTAGTTAGATCGAATTCGTCAATACCTCGAATATGTCCAGGCCTAGAGAGGACTTTCGTCGGGATATCTGCGACTTAAGTGCAACCTACCCCTTATATGTTTGCTTCACATTTTTTATCTCTACTCTGGCTGCTGTAAAAACTATATTATAATTTGATGACGTCATAACGTTCATTTTGCTCGTGTGACCTACCCTCGCCTATTTTTTACGTCTGACGAACATACCCTTTAGGCCTGAATATGTCTAATAATTTGGTGTGAGTAATCGTATCTAAGAAATGTCATTCTGGCGAATATTTTCCCAAAGATGAGTGATAAGAGGAAATTGTGCTTGCTTCGATTAGTTCCTCGAGTATAATAACTGACATATTGATTCCATTTACTCATCATCATTTACTCATTTTTGCTTCGATTTTCGAAGAGTTTTCCTAATTCATTTTTTTAATTTTAGAAATGCTCTCTTATTTACCTGCAGAATTAATTCTCATCTGCTGTGAATTTCTGAGTTTCGATGAAGTTAAAAATCTGGCCTGGGCAAATAGACGAATGATGCAAATAATTCGAAGAAATCTGCCAATCGCTTTGAAGCCTCGTATCTTCCACAATGATATCGCTATAATCGGGAAAGGAGTCGGAAAGCTAAATGTATCGCGAACGAGAGAATGGCTGGTTATTGAACATGATGCACGGCCCAGTTTGCAAACGCTTTTTTCCCTCAGTTTCTTCGACAACTCGCATCCTTCGCCTATTTTTCGTTTTCTCTTCTTGAATGTGCAGGGTAGAAAAAAGGAAACGCCCACCTTTCCATGCGCTAGTTTCAATAACCAGTTATTTTCGTATTAATGATAATGAATATTTCCAATTAGTCGTGGAAATATAAAAATTTAGATACGAGTTGTGCAAAATAAAAGCAGATATAACACATTGATGAATCTAATATCACGAAATGCTATCGATAAAGCGAAATTTGCGAAGAAGGATAATCGAATAATTTCTAGATTTATCAAGTACTTCAAATATGTGAAGGGTAAGATAATATAAAATCATCACCTCCTTAGTTACTATTTGATTTAGATTGTGCCCAATCCAGTATTAATCAGAACTTGAAATGGCATCAATTTTATGTCAAAAATTCGAAGAAGTTGAAAACGCACGAGAGGGGAGGTCCACCAATCGAACTGCTAAATTTTCTGTCCCATTTCGATATTCAAAATCTAACAATCGTAGGTTCATAAGAAAACATTTAAATTATCAACAAATTGGAAACATCGAAGTCGTTTCTTTTAATGTGACGTTACCCCCAATCCAAGCCCTAACAAGAATGAGCCAATTATCAAAAACTCATTTGATTCGAGTTCATTAGTCAAGATCTACTTATCAATATCTCACGAAAATCAAAATATCTCTTGTTACGATAAGAAATTAGTTTTACGCAAGTATTTGAAACTTTCATATATCGTTTTAGGAAGGCATTCGAGATAACTCCTTATTCTGGTCCATAATCGAGGCCTTGGATTTGAATCGCGCCAAAATTATGAATCGCAATATAAAATGTCGGTTTTTACGGTTGAAGAATGGAGACAAAGAGCGATTTGAAAAATCGCAGTTTTTGCAAACAGGTAATATCGATTATCAATTGGTAAAAGACTGCACATCTCAAGTTTATTTTTTCCTCATCTTACTGCAATTTTTAAATTGCAAACATTTTCCTAAAGGCTGAGAGAGAAGCCCTCATAATAAGAGAATATTTTTATTCTTTATAAGAAGTGGCAATATTCATAGGGATCAACGAATTTTCCGTACAGCGGACTAGTGAATCTGAAGAGATTATCCGATTGACCAACTTCAAACATACGGTAAAATTTAACAAGAAAAACGTCAACAATAACTCATAAAATATCGTTCAGCATTGCTATTTTCAAAATTTCACTTCTATGAGCCTGGAAATGCTGCCTTTTGCATCATCGGATTATATTACTATACATTTGGGATCCGTGAAATTGACTAATTTCCTTGAAAATTTGTTCGCAACCTCACGGATTATTCGTAAATGGAAATTCACGGCCATTCGAAATCGCGAGAAAATCTGGACTTGGGATATCATTAAAACGTTTCTAACGAAACTCCAAATATATTCGTGGTCAATTGAAAGGCCAGATGAGGAACATGCTAGGTAACAATATCTTCAAATTATGTCTTCAAAATGTGGTAAAATCTGCTCCGAATATTACTATCTTCAATGCAAGTTATGAGGATAAGGATCCAAAAGATAGATAACTCTCATGCATTTTCGAATTCATCGTGATCTGAAGAAATATCAATTATCATCATTAAATATGCATACTTCTCTAGCCTAGCCTTGTGTAATGTCATATCGAACCAGAGTTTTACCATGTCCTGTAAGAATATCTTTAGATGATAGATTATATCTTTTAGGTTTGAAGTCAAGTTGCTAAATCACATTTGGATATTTGAAGTCGACCATCTTACACGAAGAAGACAAAAGATAGAAGAGTTCAACATGAAAATTACATCGAGAAGTTACACCGAAACGCAGCTATAGATAACTGACTTTTATGTAGAGATTAAATAAATCTTAATAATCTGAAATTTAGCACATATAAAATAGCAAAGTTAAGCTGAACCGTGCGTATAATTTGTATGATATAGAAAACAGATAGTAGACAAATTTAGTGTGAAAATTGTCGCAAAAGATCATTGGCCCCCTGTATTAGTCACCCCCTAGGCATCGGCTCGTTTTTTTTTTATTTTTCCCTATCGCCTACACTTTCTCTCACTCTAAAATCCGGTGCCTAAGCGGTGACCAATACAGGGGACCTTCTTTGGGGATATCTCTCAAAATTAGCGAGATCCTCTTTTAAATGTGTTTGGATGGAATAGGTTTCACCCAAATTCCGATTTATTTATTTTTCCTTTTTAAATCAACTTTTTTTACTTCTTACATATTGCTTTTTCAAGCATTCCTGTTCAATTTTGAATTATTTATTTTAAAATGACGTCACTATTTGAAATTTTAAAAATGTTCCTCTTTCGATGCTGTGAATAATCTTCGCCTAAAAATAATGTCGATTATTGATCTTTCAAACATTTGTTTGTTCCGTCTTCCTTTTTAATCAAATGTGTGACAGTACGGTAACATGTTTCTCGTTTCTGTCCGATTACTTTCTCGGGTGGCATTGTTGCACTATTTTTGTCCATGCGAATTGACTTGAGCTCTTAGTCGAATCATTTGACGAATTTATTTCATCTTTAGGAATGGAATAAAAATAACAACAGCCGTGTTCCGCCTTGTCCGATCGAAAGAACAATTTTTAGGCGCGGTAGAAGACGATATCATCCCTCTGTCGAGGGATTGCATGGAAAGAGAAAGGACAAAAAACAGACTAGATGTGCAATATGGCGAAGACGCTGAGTCAGACAAATTGCGAAAGTTCCCCGATCAGCAAATAGACTCACACTATCAGCGCCAAAAATTCAAAAATCGAAAAAAAAAATTCAGTGTGATAAGCACAATACGTTTGAACGAGGTTTTAGTTAACAGACACGTTTCATTTCTCCTTCTTCAATTGCATTTCACAACCGGTACTTTTCGCGTGGAGTTTTTGAACTTTACTGATCAACTATTGCGCATTTTCGATGTAATATCAATTATTCATTTCAGGTAATCCGTGTTCTTGATTTCTACAAATTAGTCAAAATATCGGAGCCACGAGAAAAGTGAGTCTCTTTTCATCAAAATAGGCGAACTCTTCAAATGGTCAAATCTCTCAATGTAAAAATATAAAAGATTTGTTATTCGATTTTCAGCTTCATTTCGTGTAATTTTAGTGCAAGATAGCTTGAGATTTCATTTTGTATATTGATTCCGAAGTTTCGTATAATTTTTCTAAATACATTTCATTTGATAAATTTATCATTTAAACACATTTTTTAAATTAGCCTAAACTCGAAGGAATGTTTGTTTCTAACAAAGTACAAGTTAAACTGGCTGAAGATCAGTATAAAAATGATACAAAAACAGCTCCCGGCATGCATTCGGAAACCAAGAAATGATCTTTCCTGATCTTGAGAAATGAAAAATAAAGGATGGGAGATCTAAAGAAAAAAACATTTCATGGATTCAATATGTCCTTAAGTTCTCGCAAACTGCTAATTTAAAAATTTTTAGAATGTTCCTCGAAGCCGAAACTGCATTTGGGTTGAACCTGCTTCAACAGGTTTGGAAACGCTTAATTTTAGATTTTGAAAAAAAAAGCTTTTGGATAGATCATTCATTTCTCCAATCAACCATTTCAGAAGTTCAGACGCTATCTTTTTCATTCACGTTATTTCTTTGAAAAATAGGTGAAGTTCCCAAGAAACTAAAAGCTTCATTTTAGCAACCACTGAACGAATCCATTGTATTTTCTCCGCTGTCGATCGCCCTCGCTTTGTCGTTGGTCCACGCTGGAGCTAAGGGAAACACAAAGTCTCAGATCGCATCGGCTATTTGCAAAGGAAAATTTTATACCAAACAATTTTTTTAAAAAATTTGAATAAATGTTAGGAGCTAACGATGACCAACTCAAACAGCACTACTCGTTTCTGGCATCCGCCTTCTTGAAGCCTGAAAATGGCGTCGAAGTCAATCTCGCGAACAAAGCCTTCATTGAGTAAGTCCACATTTTAGAGATTTTTTTTCTCGTAAAACCAGCCAAACTTCTGAGTGAAAGTCTCTAGAGAGAAAAATGTTCGTGACCATTACAAGAATTCAAATTTTGAACTTTAGATAGAAGTATTTTGTATTATCTATCGCCTCGGATATTTTCAATTTTTCGTCACTTTCATGAAGTTTCTAAATGGCTAGCTTGAAATCTTTTCCAAATTTTCCAATCGTTCAAATTTAGCAAAAACTTCGCCATCAAGAACATCTACCTGGAGGCTATTTCCGATGCGTACAAGGCGAGCGCTCAGAACATCGACATTTCGGACCAGGCCAATGCTGCCGAGGTCATGAACTCGTTCGTTAAAACCACCACCAAAGGGAAAATTGAAGAGATCATCAACAAGGATAGCATTTCACGTAAGGTTTCTTGAATTTTATTCGGGTAAGTAAATCTGAAGGATAAAATCTCAGCTGATGCCGTCATGTTTCTGATTAACGCTCTTTATCTGAAGGCAGACTGGAAGGATGAATTCAAACAGTCGGCGACACGGGATAAGGAATTCCACATCAAGGAAGGGGTTTCGAAAAGTGTAAAGATTTTTGATCGTATAAAAAGAACCTATCATTTTGTCAGAAAAAGATATTTTAGGAATCTTTATTTTTAAAAATACAACTTTCAGATCCCGTTCATGAGCATCAATGCCAAGGGCCGAGATTATGCCAGCGACGATCAAGTCCAGGTAATATAAATAGAGTCATCAGGTAGACTGGCGAACTAATGTTTTGGGTTATCGTCTATCTAGATTAGGACTTTTATGACATTTTGGATTTGAAGGGTACTTCTTTCCCAAATTTTTACTTTCAAACTACCACGTTTCTACTATAAATGCATTTTTGTAAAGGAATGGAACTTGGAGACTAAATATAAAATCCCGGATTTAGTTTTTTAATTGAGTGAAACTACACACGAATTCAGGTGCTTTCTCTACCCTACAAAGATACGGATTATCGCTTCAATATTTTCTTGCCGAAAGAGAAATTTGGACTCGAAAAAGTCGTCAAGGGATTGACTGCAGAGAAAGTCCAAGGCTTGCTGGGAAAACTAGAAGACACTCTCCTAAATGTACGTATTACGATTCGAATTAAGGTTTGAATCAAAACATTGCACACCCTTTCTTCTATTATCTTCCGGAGGATATTTTTCAAATATTTACTAAAATTTCAGATAGAAATCCCGAAGATGAAGCTGGAAAAGGGGCTGGGCTTGAAGGAAACGTTGGAAAATATTGGACTGAAAGACATGTTTAATGATGAGGCCGACTTCGGCGAGATTTCCGCTGCGCAATTGAAGGTATCGAAGGTCGTGCACAAAGCAATCATTGAGGTAGATGGATTTTCATTTCAAATAAACTTTCGGTTATAAATATCTATTCTTTCCCTAAGATTAATAAAAGAATAGTCATGAACATTGAGATGTCTTATCAAAATATTGAGAAAATTCGGAGTCAGACTTTCGTAGTTTCCATATCATAAACTTGGATTTTCTAAATAAAGGAACGTATGAAATCGATGATAATTTTAAATTTGCAGGTCGATGAAAAGGGAACCACAGCAGCGGCTGCAACTCTTGTCGAAATAGTGCTAAGGAGCATGATGGTGCCCTTGCATGACCCCATCGATTTCGTCGCTGACCATCCATTCCTCTTCGCGCTCACTTACAAAAACCATCCACTTTTCATCGGGGTTTTCAACAATTAGTCACAAATTAATATAAGAGTTAACATGTTGATCTTCATTTGTGTTTCTACGAGTAAACATTTTTAAACTATTTGTATCATATGTACTGCTATCTTAAATTTGGTGACATCCAAACTAAATAACGATAAATAAATTCTTATAATTGGTTGTCTTTATTTTTAAAAGAAAAATTCTTAGACACAGATTCCTGTCAACTTTCTAATTTCGTTTGTCTTTTCAAGTCACTTTTCTATAAATAAAAATCTATCGATTCGATGATGATAACTTCGTACTGAGAATTATCAAATCGCCATTCAACTGTTCCAATGATAAAGATCATAAATGAGGGCAGCGGTTTATCCACTCCCCATCGATCATAAGTTTTCTCAACAATTTATTATGTTAATATCGAACTACCACAATATACCATTTTGACTGATTATTGGCATTGTCGCGGCGAATATCTTGATCAGCCGACATTCCGTTTGAAGAGGAAACTCACTATCACTTGGTCACTTGAAAAATTGAACAGAAATTTTGGAGTCGAGTATTTTCGATTCGATTAGAATTTTTCTACACAATAGAAGATCGATAAAAATTTAGAGAATCGGTCAAATAATAAGTCAACTCAAGTCACAGTTTCGAAAATATCATATTTTATGAAGAAGAGTTTCTTGAGGCCTGCTTGATGGTACCAAACTTTATAATATAAAGCATTTATTCAAATTCAAGAATATTCGTGAAAATTTTGGCAAGTTGCCAATTTTGAGTTCACAGCATAACCGATTCACTTTAGAAAGTACGCCGAACTCATCATAAATCGTAATAGCGAATTCGATATGATTAAAAGTGTACAATAGCGAGCAAAATCATCTTTATGACGTCATCAAATTATGATGTATTTTTGTTTTTGTGAAGTTAGAGATACAAAACATATGAAAGGGACATATAGGTGGGTATTCGCAAATATTCTGACGAAAGTCCTCCCTAGGTCTGAAAGGAGACAATTTACGAAAATGATTTATTTCGCTAAAAAGTTAGCAAAAGACAAACAATGCGGAGAAAAAGAAGGAGCTGGCTAGTTCGGTGGTAACACAAAACAGAAGTACTCAGCCCAATCAACTGAGAGGAGTGTCGTCTAAAAGTGACCATGATTTAACCCTAGCCAATGGTCAGTGATGGGCGCTCTTTTAAACTCGGTGAGAAAAAATTTAAACAAAATTGAAGGGTCTCCAAGAAACAGGCTCTCTGCGGAGTTCTCCGATCGGATACAGCAAGTCTGTAGCCATTCCGTCTCGGTTTTCTGAAGAAAGAGAAATAGCTAGAAAAGTCATATTTTTCACGAACTTCTAAAACTAGCGATTAAATCCTGCAACGTGTTGAATTTCTTGTAATCCCCATCGATATGAAATCCTCCATTCATCCCTTTGGCATGTTTGATACCATAGTTCTTTATTCCTGGAAATTAATGTCGGTTGATCAGGCGAACAATCAAATCGGACCGAGCGCGGTCTTGAGACTCAAAGCGAACATCGTTCTGCCAGAAGGGCGAATCAGATACGTTCCGACTGGAGCAGAGCGCATCAATTCTTCGGTTTCCTGAAAGAGAATTTGTTTATCTCTTCGAAACTCAGGATTGAACTGTTTGGGTGTTGAGAAAACCGATTTTGAGTTTGTCTTGGATATTATTCGAATAATTTTCTGTTTCAACTTTAGTGGTGATTTGAATTATTCACGATTTCGCGACCCATTTTATAGCTAATTTCGCGTCTGGAATTTTTACGACAACTATCTTTGGAAAAAATCTAAGAAAAGGGTTGCGAGGGATCCAGGTTGTCGCTGTAGTTTCATACCGAATAAACAAAACATTACCTGTCGATCACAATTTCGGTAGAAACTCTCATGAAGGAAGGTCGGCGTGAGACACTCGACCGGCACGTAGCCCCTAATGTTTCCTGTTTGCGACGAACATTCCCACATATCATGGCCTCTGAATCATTTGGAAAATTGATCTTTAGGAGTGTTTTCGAGTTTACGGTATTTCACGAATAACCTGAACCTCGTCTAGGAAACGCACTCTCAACTCATCTCCTCTTCGTGGATTGTATTCATAGATTACGGCGTAAAACAGGTGCTCAGTTCCTGAAATTTGAAACAAGAAATGACAAATTTTGAAGCGCAAATGACAGACTTATCATCGATCCAAACCCATCGTAGAGGTTTCCAGAAGCCATCGCTTTACGATCAATCAATTTAAAAAAAAACTTCTAGAAACCAAATTTCAGGACCTGTTCGATTGCAAATTAGTGATAAATCCTTATCAAAGTGCCAACTTTGATTAGCTTTTCGGGCGTTTTCCTTAATTTTTCAGCGATTAGAAAAGTGTTTCCATTGTTAACGAATTTTCGAGCCCGCGTATGTGATAATTTTCTGCCAGGAAAATGTTAACCGCCATTTCGTGAGGTGAAATTTAAGACGCATTCTTTGAGTAACCAGAACAAAATATAAAGAGTAGTCGGACAATTGCAAAAGTGTCTCGGGTTCGAGCCAAACTTATATGTTGGATACACCCATGGGCCCTAATCACAAAAATGGGAAAACCAGGCCCTGCCCCCTAAAGTGGACGGGGCTAGGTGGGGGTCAAAGTTGGGTGTTTTGACGATTTGACTGTAAACAGGAAATACAAAGAGAACTTTTGTTATAAAAAGGCTTTCGAAAATTTTAAAATATTTGATGAATATCAAATTTGAGAGAAAAGTGATCCATTGCCCTATTTTAAATCTTATCTTTTCCGGCATCGCCTAGCTGTGTTACTTTTTGCCATTCGAACCATTTGAATGTTTATTTTGTTCCTTTTTTTTTGTAAACGGTCATTTCATTTTATTTAAAGCTGTTTGAAGTTCGCAAAAATCGAACCTGAACTGAACTTCCAGACAGCTCGAAATTCAGTTCAGTTCGTACACAATCCTGATTAAAAAGAATATTTATTTGAATTACAATTATCCCTCATTACTTTGGATGTAGTCGAGAGTTGTCTGTATCATATTCATTGAAATTTTAATAATAGTTGAATAAAGATAATGTTTATCAAATATAATATGCCAAATAAAATGGTGCATGATATTAACTGCATTATTCAAATCTTAATAATTGAATTTCCTGCCATTCAGTTGTTAGTGGATCGTATTCCTCAATTGAATTAAAAAAAGTTCTCGTGGCATATTGTTGATATCTAAATTAACAAATATTTCGTATAAAGATATGCCAAATCTCATCTCACCCTCCGATTACATACAATTTCCCGTTAGCAACAATGAGCGAATGATAACATCTTGCATAATTCATATAAGCAATTCGAGAAATTCGACTATCAACTGGAGCTGAGGGGTCGAAACACAGGCAGGATTTTAATGCATTAACACCACTAAATATATAATGATATTAAGCTGTCAGGAAAGTCCTGTACCAAAAATTTTAAAAATCTATAATTTTCTAAAAATGAGTTGAATGCCCTAATAAGTATGAAAACCTTGTAGAATGTTCTCGAAGTTATCACCACATGGGTATATAAGGACCTGCGCCCAGGGTTTTGATAACTTACGACCATGACAAAGTGAGCCCCAACTTTGAATAGTTATCTACTACGAGCTGCTTCATGTGGGCAAGACTTTCATAGCTACCGTCTATGTTGATCAGCTTCAAAAATTGGTCGGCGTAATTCGAGAAAAATGGCCGAGACGCTCAATTGTCCACCTGCTGCATGACAACGCGCGACTACACATCGCTTCGGGCACCCACCAGAAGACCACAAAGCTTGGCTGGCATCCGGTCATCCACTCATCGTACTCGCCGGGCCTCGCTCTGTCAGATTACCATTTGTTCCGTCCTTTGAAACTCCACCTACGAGAGAAAAAAATCGACAAATACGACGACCTCAAAATAGCAGTCGACAACTTCTTCGCGTCAGTCTCCCGAATTCTGTGCGAAAGGCATCAATGATTTGCCCAATAGATGGGCGAGGGTTACTGACCTCAATGGTGAATATATCGTTGATTCTTGGTGGTTTTAAATAAAGTTATGAATAAATGAAAATTTATTTATTTTTGGTACAGGACTTCCTTAACAGGCTAATAAAAAATTAGACAGTTTGTTTAAAGGTGAAGTGATTGTCGAAAATAGTAAAAATATCCTGAGACGAAGGTCGATTCGTTGCGTCAAACTCCCAGCATTGTCGGATCTAAATTTGTATATTTATTACTGGTTGAATGCATACATGAAAATGAATACGAACTACAAAATGACAGAATGGCAAGCCTTTTTCTTCGGAATATGCTTTAATTAAGCCTTGTCATTTTGTCAACGCAATACTTTCAGAAAATGGCAAAGCAACATAAACGACAAAATCAAGACTTCTCAAAACTCGGCCCGCAGAAAAGTGCATCTTTTCGAGAGAAGAAAAGAAGACATGCTCTTTTACTCGCTTAATATGATACACTACTATTTCTGCGGATCAAGTTTTAAGAAGTCTGGACAAAATGAAAAAAATACTGAAAAACGCCTTTCTTATTCATCTAGATTTTTAGTCCTCTAATAATCACAATTTGATTTTCTAATATAATATAGAAATAAGCGCACAAATTAACTTACCGTATTATAAGTGATGTCATCAGAAGTGGCAGGTCTCTCCAATCGATTTCCAGCTTCTAGCCAGTGATAAAACTCGTCGCCGGTTTTGATTTCTGAAATCAGTTATGTTTATATGAATGAAGTTCAGAAAAATCACGGCATTACAACGTAAAATTTTCAATATCATGGAAAAATCATTGTTATCTTTCAAAGTTTTCATATTGCAATAATGCTGTAATAAATCGTCGTTCTAAAAAGTTCAATTACTTGGATAGAATTTGTCTCCCTTGGTAAGAATTTCATAAATGACTACTCCATAGCTCCAGATATCGGATTTGACAGAGAATCGTCGCTCTCGAATCACTTCTGGTGCAGCGTATTCGATTTGAACGGGTGTCATCACATCGCCGTAGATTTCAGATTCTCCGTATGCCAACCTCTTTGCTTTACGGAAACCGCCGATCTGAAAATTTTAAAAATAAAAATTGAAAACACAGAAAAAAAACATCTGCAAAATAAAGATAAAAACGAACCTTGACAAGCGGACAGAACGGTAGTCGATCCATGACAAAGATGTGCTTGGCCTGCAGATTGCCGTGAATTATTCCTTCCTCTTCCAAATAGACCAGTCCATTCGCGATCTGTCCGGCCATATCGACGACATCCTGCCAGCTGCCCGCGTTCGTTTGCAAGTGCTTGATCAGATTCCTGCTCATCGAGTCGTAAATCAATCGATAGGGCGGAGCCAGAATGGTCCAGGCTCGCAAATAGACGATATTCTGGTGCGATATATCGTTGAGAATGTTGAGTTCTCTAAAAAATAAAACTGATACCGAAAATGAGTTTTGTGTGGTCATCGTTGAGTAAATTACGTGAAAATTTATCTAAGTTCTTCATCTATAACTAATAAAGGGTTAGGTTGGGTAATTTAGTTGAAGTCATCTTTATAAGCAGACTATTTAGGAAAACAGGCTTCTAGTCTATCATTTCTTAACTCTAACCCTATGAATAGAGTATTGGCTATGAAATCTTGAATTTTAAACGAAATGAAACCGTACTCCCTGATAGAAGATTCTGAAATGGGATCATCTTCGAAGCACTGCTTCACAACCACGTCCATATTCTTTCTGCCGGTCAAAATTCCACTATAGATATCGTAGTGTCGACCTTTGTGGAAATGCGTCAGATTCTGCAGAAAATCGGATCGAATCTCTCGAGACATGGCGATTTCGAAAATGCCCAGATTCACTTCTTGTGTTTTGTGATAGGGTCTTTGCAATTTTAGCTCTGACATTTCGCTATCGCCTTGATTATAGTTGCACTCTGAAAAGGTCTCTTCAAAGTCGATAGAAAAATTACAATTTTGGCAAAAGACATAAACACATTTTTAAAAAATCATGAACGTGAAAGATCTATTTTGAAAAGTATTTCATCGTGATATTTGATTTTCCTTTCAGGTTCTTCTTTAAATTGGCGTTATTTCTGAGTTAGTCTCTTGAGAGGTTCGAACAGTTTTACCTATTTAGTCACATGGTTTTTTTTAGAACTATTCAGGCATTCCAGGAAGGTTTCTTTCTGATTTCCAGGTTTTGAAAATACAATTACCGTAGTAAAAATCGATGAGCAGCGACAACGCTGGGAAGTTTCGATTCTCTGCATGGAATACGAATTCTCCATGTTCGTTCTCGGTGATTTTGTAGTTGTGAATGGCGCCGCCTTGTCGAACCATCAGCACATAGCTGTCCCCATCGCAAAGTCGCACTGCGAAAGATCCATCTCCATTACCCTCGCTCATCAATTCATTCTCAATCATTATTCGAGAACGATCTCCTGTGTACCAACTGAATTTCAAATATCACTTGAGAATGCGATTGACTTCTTACTGTTGTTGATCAGTTTGTCTCGTTAAAAAGGTAGCAGGAACTAGACCTTCGGAACTCGTCCACAGGGATTTGACCTTGTAATGGCTGTTACTGAAATGAACATTTTATATTATTTCAGTTCATAAAGTTGGAGTTGATGAAAATTCGTATTAATTTTCTTGTTTGGATGTGTTCGAGAGTTCATTCCAATTTAGAATTTTTAGAAGTAATTCTGATTTTTTAATCTTATTCAATCTCATCCCTAGTCAAAGATTTTCAAACCTACTTTCCTCCGTTTATCACCAGCGGTTCTCCTTGTCGAACAGAAATCTCCCCTTCTTGTTGCGCTTCATAATTTGCACGAGCGATGACTTCCTGAGTGACCGAGTGTCGGAAGGTGTGCACTTCGTGCTGGTGATGCTGGTGCTCTTCTTCATCGACTTCTCGAGGCTCTTCGGGAATTTCTCCGATAGGATACAGCAACTCTGTGGTCATTTCTTCTCGGTTGTCTGAAGAAAGAAAAACGTCTAGAAAGATGGTTTTTTACGAACCTTTAAAATTAACGACTAAATCCTGCAGTGTGTTGAATTTCTTGTAATCTCCATCGATATGAAATCCTCCATTTAGCTCCTTGATATGTTTGATACCATAGTGCTTTATTCCTAGAAATTAATGTCGGTTGATCAGACGAACAATGAAATCGGACCGCGCTCGGTCTTGAGACTCAAAGCGAACATAGACTTTTCAGAAGGGCGAATCAGATACGTTCCGACTGGAGTAGAACGCATCAATCCTTCGGCTTCCTGAAGAAAATTAAATTCGTTTATCTCTTCGAAATTCAGGATTGAACTGCTTGGATGCTGAGAAAATCGGTCTTGAGTTTGTTTTGGATTCGAATAATGTTATGTTTCGACTGTAGTGGTGATTTGGATTATTCACGACTTCGCAACATCGCAACCCATTTTATAGTTAATTTTGTGTTTGAAATTTTTTACGACAGCTATCTTCGAAAAAATCTGAGAAAAGGGTTGCGAGGGATCCAGGTTGTCGCTGTAGTTTCATACCGAATAAGCAAAACATTACCTGTCGATCACAATTTCGGTAGAAACTCTCATGAAGGAAGGTCGGCGTGAGACACTCGACCGGCACGTAGCCCCTAATGTTTCCTGTTTTCGACAAACATACCCACATAATCTCGCCTCTGAATCATTTGGAAAATTGATCTTTAGGAGTGTTTTCGAGTTTACGGTATTTCACGAATAACCTGAACTTCATCTAGGAAACGCACTCTCAACTCATCTCCTCTTCGTGGATTGTATTCATAGATTACGGCGTAAAACAGGTGTTCAGATCCTGAAATTTGAAACAAGAATGACAAATTTTGAAGCGCAAATGTCAGACTTATCATCGATCCAAACCCATCGTAGAGGTTTCCAGAAGCCATCGCTTTACGATCAATCAATTTAAAAAAACTTCTAGAAACCAAATTTCAGGGCCTGTTCGATTGCAAATTAGTGATAAATCCTTATCAAAGTGCCAACTTTGATTAGCTTTTCGGGCGTTTTCCTTAATTTTTCAGCGATTAGAAAAGTGTTTCCATTGTTAACGAATTTTCGAGCCCGCGTATGTGATAATGTTCTGCCAGGAAAATGTTAACCGCCATTTCGTGAGGTGAAATTTAAGAGTATTTGTAACGCCCGAACAGCCATCAAAGAGAGTTCGCATTTGGGAAAAAGTCTCACAAATCGGAATTTGATCATATAATTGGGTACCCCTATGGGGCCCTAATCACAAAACTGAGAAGGTAAGGCCCCGCTCCCAAAAGTGGGCGGAATTATGCTAATTTGAAAATCGCGATTTATGTGAAAAAAATGCCCGCTAGATAGTACAAAGAAAACTTTTTCTATAAAAGTTTCGAAAAGTTATGAATTTTTGAACATTTTTGTCATTTTCGTGGGTCTGACCCATTCAAACCTCCATATCACGCATATCATAACAGATAACCATATGGTGTCTTCATAAAAGTTGTTTAGCTTAATAAATTCTATCGAATGATATACACATTGTGGGGTCTAACCCTCAAAATTGAAATTTCAATTTTTGGGTCAACAACTTTAGTGCGATAGTAATGTTATAGGTGTCCCCCTTATTGGGACCTAATTTTTGGCGTATAAGATGCAGAATTACCTGGAGAATTCGAATATGAAATCAAATTTTACCAACAAATAACAAAATTTTCGAGTTATGGTCGATTTTATGCAAAATATGCACGTTTTTGAGACTCATTTTTGATGCTTTTTGACTTTGGGATCCCTCCAGCCCCCAATATGTGGCTGACCCCCCTAAACCAATATATTTTTAGAAAGTACATTCCATGGCCATATTCATCCTTTTTAAATTTTTCGAAAATTTATCATAGCAAAAAAGTTTTCTTTGTACCTTCGGACAGGTGCCAAATCGTGAAAATGCTCAACTTTGACCTTCACCTAGCCCCGCCCACTTTTGGGAGCGGGGTCTAATACTTGAATTTTTATGATAAAGGTCCAAGATTCTATCCATCCATATAGGTCATATACGGTTTTAAGATTTTTTTCAAACTGCCAAGATCTCTTTGCTTCTGTCTTTCTTATAAATAATGACCCTTAATAATGGTTGTGCAAAAAAAATCGAGACAAATAAACGCACACAACCACGCACAAGCAATATTTCGTTTTCGAAAATATGTGTTCATTTTGGGTGACGGATTTGTTTAAAGATTTTTTCGGTCAGGAAATTTTTTTTTATTCACGGAAGACTTATTTATATCCCAGATCATTTTTTATGTGCAAAAATTAATCCAAAAATGGGATTTGGAATATCCACTTGGGGTCCTATCTTTGGTTGCTTAGTTGCTCCAAATGCTGTAGAATTTGCTGATGCGATTTTACCGGCATTGTGAATAGATGATTTGGCATTGGAATTAATTGGCATATTCAAATTGGAGTATGATTTGATTCCACTATGCTTATAATTATTTTCATCTATCCTTCTATCAAAGTTTGAAGTTGTTGAGGGATCAATACAGATTTTGTCAAATTGGCTTGCCAACTAAATTAAAAAGTGAGTTTGATTAATTTAATATCGGAACTTTAATAGCATTGGCGACAATAGCAGCTCCATGAGACACGATTTCGTCTGGATTCAAATCGAGTTTGATTTTATTGTTTCCAAATTTCGCAGTCAAAAGTTCCCTAATCCTCGGTATTCTGGTTGAACCACCAACGAGAATCTAAAATCGTTTATCTTGTTTTATATGTAATTATTGAACGAATGATGTACAACGTAATTAATATCGTTAGAAGTCATTTGTGCAGTGTTTAGAGCCGAATCAACTTGTTGGATCGCTCTAGTAAATAGATCAGAACATAGTCGGTTCAATTGAGATTTTGTCAATGAAACTTTTAAATTAGTTTTATCATTAATTTCCACCTGAATTCAACATTAAATCGGTTAAAGATAGTGTGAAGATACACTTACGAAGATATTTGTTTCTTCAATATTATTTGACAAAAATTCTTTCGCTTCTTTGCATTTTGTGCGTAATTTTTTAATTAATTTTGGTTTTTGATAGATATCATAACTTGAGCTTTTCTTAAATTCCGTAAGCACATATTTCATAATACGACCGTCAACATCCTGACCTCCTTAAAGGAATATTCATTTCAAATTGAAATTTTGAATTCAACCTAGATGTGCTTCGCCAGTCACAGCTTTAACTTCTGGATCACCATTGCTCATAACAAGAATGCTCACATCTAGCGTTCCTAAATTTTTCATATAAGAAATTCGAAGGTCAAGAAAAGAATGCTAAATGAACAGAATAGATAGTAGTAGAGTACCTGATCTACGAAATAGTACAAGAAAAGGTTCTCTGACCTAGCGTACTCTTCCTTAACCCTATACTATTTCGTTGGTAAACTACTCTACTACTTTTCCAAATTGCCATAAATGTGCGAAATATTTGTATTGGCTCTAATAAATCGCAATTTTTAACATTTTGATAATCATACATAAATTGTGCGTATTGCGATATTGCTAGGGCACTATTTCTTCTCCTTCCACTATGCAAGGATGCACGCTATTCATTCATAATTATTCATGGTCATTATCAGTCTTACCCCCTCCAAAGTCGAATATCAGCAACTTGGAATTTCCCAGTTGATGATTAGCGTTGTATGCAATTGCAGCTGAATTTGGTTCATGCAACAATCGCTTCAATTCTAGTCCTGCCAATTCAACTGCTCTTTTTGTTGCTAATTTTTGACGATCATTGAAAAATGCTGGAACTGTCACAACAACACCGGTCACTTTTTGATGCAAATAAATCTAGAAAAAATAAGTAAGCATTTCAGAAAAAATCAAAATAACACCTCAGCTCTTCTCTTCAAGTATTTCAAAATTTCTGCTGAAACTTTCTCTGGTTTTAAAAATTGTTCATTTGACTGTCCTTTGTTCAGCACATATCCAGCGCATTTCTAAAGTCGAGGATTTTCATAAGGAAATGCACTGAAATCACATCTCGTGTATCGACGTTGAATGTCCAAAGTTGACGCGTTTCTGGATTTGGCAAATTGTGCAAGAATTCCCAGCCAATTAACCGTTTTGAATCTTCAAGCTATGCATTTTGTGATAGTGATCATTCTAATTTACCATATAGAATATTCGACATGTCAGTGGCAGCATCCAAAGCCGGATTTCCAACCAAAATCTCGGCACCGTATGCGACAACTGAAGGGACGATATTCTTTCCTGAAATTATCACATCCTCTCAAAATTACGATATTTTCATACCATCATCATGATGAATAGCCTTGGGCCTGCCGTTTTCAATAATCGAAACACAAGAATATGTCGTCCCCAAATCGATTCCGATGTAGACCATTACGAGCTAGAATTTATAAGAATCGAATAATTTTATGTGAAATAAAACCAGAAATGCACGAAAATTATCGATTGATAGAGGAATTATCTGATAAGAAGCAATGTTTGCGGATAATGTTAAAAGTAATTCCATGAGAGAAGCGAGCTTTGATAGGAACGGGTAGGCACTGAAAAATCGATATCATAGAAAGACCCAGGGATGCATTTTCATCCTTACATTTTATGCATTATTTAAAAGCTGATAAATTTTGCAATAAAAAGCTTGGAACAAAGTTCTGATTTTCGAGATAAAAAATTTAATTTCGGGTGGAAAGCTGTCAAAAAATCGATTTAGTGCTAATTTCGATCATTTTTCGAGATCAAAATTGCAAATAGATTTTATTTTTGAAATCTCCATGGTTGACTTGGGTAGATTAAATAGTTTTTGAAAATCGAAATGAGAATTTTTAAAATCGCCTTCCTTGAAAAACAGTACTTTGAGTTGTCCGGGTACATTTGTTTTTTTTTTTTTTTCGAAAAAATTGAATAAGCTTTTCATGTTTGCATTATCTTTTCAAATTTTTTTCACTGAAAAATTCTTAAAGATATTTCCAACTATATACAAAATTTTTATATCAATTTAGGAAAAATCAGTTTTTGAGTCGATTTTTAGAGGGTCTTGCCGGACAAAGCAAAGCACTGTGATCATGGAACTCACGAGAATTGCATGGCTATGAGGGCGGCGAAACCAAACTAGTGATCTCAGTAGACGAATCCGATGTTCATCACGATCAGGAACGAGGACAACGAAGTGATCACGCATTGAAAGAACGGATCATTTTAGGAAATAGTTTGAAAAAAATGAAGAAAAACGTCGAAGTTCGTCGTTACACTATCATGGTCATGAACGAAGATAAGCGGACCAAATCTTAGCAACTCGTCATGCTCGACAAGGTCAGACGACCTTATACAAAGGTACTAGGCAATCGATCGATTGGAAGTTTCATCTGACCGTTTCTGTTCAGATAAAAATTACACGACAATGAGAATCGAGTGTATTCATCGCAGTGCGTTTGCAAGCATCCACGACCTTATAAGCCCTGTTCTTTGTAACGTTCTTCATTTACCATAACTGAACAGAGAAGAGAACTGTTCCTTGTCTCTAGTTTTCCCTCACTATTTTTTATTCGTTTCACTACCTTCAAAGGATAAGGTTTATAAAGCCGTATTTAAAAAAAAATTTTTTTCTTTAAAAAGATCTTTATTTTTCTTGCTCCATTTCCATTGTATTTGACTAATTCGTCCCGCCCAACTCATTCTCCCTTCCCCGCCGCAGCATTGCATTATTTCAATGTTGACTCACTCGATTTGATCTGTCCTTCAAATAACGTTTACTTTTCCTGAATTTTAATATTTTCATTTTTAGAAGAGCCTGTAGAAATGGCGAAGAACATGCAGAACACGGGCTATCGAAAGCTGGACGTCGATGCGTACGATCCGGAGAATTACAACGAGAACGATGAAGGTCGGGAAAATTTTAAATTCCTTTTTCGAGGGATAATTTGGATTTTCGCTACATTTCAGCATGGAAATGTCATGAAATCAGGTTAACGTGTATAGACAGAAAAGCGGATTCAAGCTTTTCCTAAATTGTCCTTATTTTTCACATTTCGTGGTCACTATAGATCCAAATGCTCTCTTCAAAGTTTCGATAGCATTTGATTTCTGAATCAGTCGAATATTTTCATGACCATGAGTAGACTTGGGATTCGCAACTGCAAAAATTCGGTCATTATCTCTCGTCCCATTATTAAAGATAGTAATGCAAAACTGAATAGGACAATTCATCGCATAAGGGTGGATATTTGCGGTGGAAAACGTCCCAACGTCTGATCACGAAAGCTTCTAAACCCAAGATAATATTTTAAAATTTGCTGAATGAAGTAATTTTTCAGGAGTGGACACTCCCGGCCTGGGCCCGGATGAGCGCACCGTTTCCTCGCTGATGTCGACCAATCGACTCGAAGACGCACTGCGAGCCGCCCTCCAGAACCCCCCACTCAACACCAAAAATCAGGTGATTTTAAAAAATAATTTAAACAGACTAAAGAAGAAGAAGAAGCTTCACTCTGAATTTTGATTGATTTTCTTCGAATCACCTTTCATTTTGATAATTTTATAAGAAAAGTATTTGGATATTTTTAAGATGGGTAAATTTATAATTTACTCAATTACTATATTATGTATATATAATTCAGGCCGTGAAAGACAAAGCGACTCAGCTCGTCGCCAAGGTTCTCGGCTCGTACAAGGCATCCGACATCGAGGCTACCGTCAAGGTGGAATTATCATTTTTTGTTGTTTTATAATAAAATAACAAATTTTACAGAAATTGACGGATGAGGAAGGCGACACTCTGATGAAATACGTCTACAAGGCGATGGAAATCAGCCCGGAGAACGCGCTCTGTCAGCTACTCCTCAACTGGCATGCGCAGGTAGATTTGTTGAAAGTTATTTTCGAAAGAGTTATTCTCCATTTATTATTTTCTGAGCAGACCTCAAAATTCGACCTGTAGAAAAAATAGTGTTACATCGAGAGAGGAAAAGAGCATTTCTTATTTTTCTTTCGAAAAGGCGCTAATTATTTCTGCGGATCAGTTTTGAGAAGTCTTCTTTTGAAGCATGCTGATGTCAGTTACTAAATGACGTAGTACTATAGTTGGAGATAGATGAGAGAATGAAATTTGAAAGAAATGGTGTGGAAAAGACTCCGTCATCTAATAGTTGACATGTTGACTTATGCACGGTTTGAAGCATATTCTTTTCGAATTAGGAAATTCTGAATACAAAGTCTTCAATACTGAAAGCTAGATTTCAATATTTTATTTATCAGTGTCTTGAAACATACCCAAGTCCAGATTTTATATTTTTTCAATCCTCTTGTCAGTTCTAATGACAGCTTGGAAACCGCGAGACCACAAGACACGAAACGTTGAGAAATAGCGTAGGAAAAGAGAACCTAACATCTTATAGTCACTTTAAATAATTACTAAATTAATTTCTTTATTTCGTTTACAGCATTTTGAAACCTAGAAAAATTTCGTTATTTTTTCAGTTAGTAGCCCGCTTCGGACTGGGCTCGATCATTCGAGTGATGTCCGACAGGAGACGACTCTGAACAAAGGGGAGACAGCGAAAATGGTCGTGTTATTTCTATGGTCTGAGTCTGGAATACGGTAATTTATCTATTTTTATTTATTTTTGCCGTATTCTAGAAGATTTTTCATTTGCCTTATCATATCCGGAATGATCGTTTTTATCCGTACTTATAGGAAATCTGTAAAATTCTTCTGCTAAGATATGAATTTTCCAATTCAACACGATAATGTATCCCTGAACAGTTTCATTCCTACCTAAATTATGCCTTACTCGGCGCTGAAAATTTCTGAATTTCCCTGCCACTTATGAGCGTTAAAATCTTCTATTTTTAATCTAGCTAAATTTGAGCATTTTTATGAGCTTTGGTACTTTTTCGGAAAATTATTGAAACTCGATTGGCTTTATTCGCGAGAGCGATTTTTTCGAATTTTATTTCACTTCGTTGAAGGTATCACTTTATCGAATCAGGACAGGAAATATTGACTGCTGTAATTTTTCCTGATTTGATATTTTCGGAGATGAAAATCAACCATAAATTATTATTGTTCCTAAAAATCAATAAAACTTTTATTCTTCATAATTTATAAGCCAACAATTCGTCTTTTCCCAAACAACAAACCAGAAAAAGCAACGAGAATGTGGATAAAAAGCTGGAAATAACGCCGAATAAAAGATTTAAAACAAATTTTAGAAAATGTTGGAATCGATAAAATTGGAAAATTTCTCTAAACAATCATTTTTGGAGTTTCATAAGCTTATGAATCATAACTTGATAGTTATTTCTACTCAATTACTCAATTTTCAGAGAACTTGAGCCAAATAACAGAATTTAATTTTCCCAGTGAAATATTAGCTAAGTTTCATTTGGAATCTTGAAAATTTCTAATCTTTCTCATAAACCTTCCAAGCCTCCAAATGACAGGAAAAAACATTTGCACACACTTTCTCAATCACATTTTAGAAAAAAAAAGATTATGGTAAGGAAAGTATACTTATCAAGAATGCCTGACTGATTACCATCGGGTTTGAGTCTATTTTCTTGAAAATCAAAGGCATGAAATTGGGAATATTCTAAATTCATTCAGGTTAGCATAGCAGTGTTCTCTATTCAAATGCTGATTCCTCGAAATGTAGACTCTAGCCGACTATTACCGTATTCTTCTGGCCTTCCTGCCTTGATTGTCTATGGGGCGCATCTGCCGATGAACCTCGGGTAGAGACAGACATCCCTGATGTGGTGCGTACCCGTCAGCCAGCACACGAACCGCTCCAGGCCCAAGCCGTATCCACCGTGAGGACACGTGCCGTATTTGCGCTGGTCCACGTACCTGAAAAATGAAAGATGAAATTCCTGTAAATTTTCAACTATCATATATACATGAACTCAAAAGATTACTGTCGCCTTATTTTTATTGTTTTTCTAACATCGATGAAACGTACATATTTTCATCTAATATTATCCTAGAAAGTTTGCGAATTGATTAGAATTTCCATCAATAAGAGGGAATCAAAGTTGAGCTAATCACAGCATTTACAAAGTATCTTGAAACCTATTCCAACAAAACGTAAGAAGTTTCAAAAACCCCATACCAGAAGTAGTTCTTCGGGTCGAGTCCAGCGCCACGGGACGCGGCCTCCAACTCGTCCTCCTTCCAGATACGCATCGAACCGCCCACGATTTCGCCCACACCTGAATGAGAAATTATTAAATTCGAGGAATGGAATCTAATTGTATGAAAGTATCCTAGACGCTTTATTAATTGTCGAATTTCTGCTTTTACATCTAATGCGTTTGAACGTATTTAAAGAACACTTTCTCAACGATAAAATAGCCTCAAACTTTCTAAGAATCTCGAAGGAAGATAAAACTCATCAATTTTTTAATTTATGCAAATTAGCATACCAGGCATAAGTAAGTCGACGCTCTCAGTGAGCGAGTTGTCGTCAGCACACCTCTGCATGTAGAAGGCCTTGATTCCGGCCGGGAACTTGTTCAGCAGAATCGGCTCGTTGATTGTGTCCGTCATCTTCCGCTCGGCTGCCTCGGCGATATCCTGAAAAAATTGTATGTTTCAAGAAAATTGTAAATTTCAGAACATTATTCGGAAATGATTTTATCATGAAAGTATTTACATCAATCATTTTGAGCTTTAAAAGAAAAGGCGATAAGGAAATATAATTCTAAAATTTGCAGGCTTCAAAGATGTACAGAATTTAAAAATCATGGAGTGCTATTCTATGTTGAAATTATTCCGATCACATATTGAAATGGAAAAAAACGATTTCTTGAATAGATTTTCCTATTTGATATATGTTTCAATATATACTGAAATTTCGAAAGAAAAAACTCGAAGCGATGGGTTTGGGACTGTGAAAACAAAAATGAGTAAAACTCGAAAAGTAATATTCTAAAACTCTGACCTCGCCATATTCGAACTTCTCGCCCTTCTCGTTGCGAACGTCATTGGCCTGCAGCCACTCGATCGCCTCCCTGTACTCCATTCGACGGAACGGGCGCTTCGGAGGTACAAAGCTCTAAAATAAAAAAAAAATCAATTTTTTGAAGAAATTAACAAAATAGACATTACCAAGGAAGATGATAATAGAAGAGTTTAGAAATAAGAATATTTTCTTACCGGATTGACGTGCTTGAGGAGAGCGGCCGACACCGGGTCGGCCATGATTCTGTCGACGGTATCGCAGACCAAGGCCTCTGAAAATTGCCAATAAAAAAGTTATTTCGAAGTAATTTATAACAAGGTGATTCATACCAAAAATCTAAGGTTTTCTAATCATTTTCGGTACAAATTTCCCTCAGCTGGTCAAATAATGAGAAATTTCAAGATTTATATTTGTACCGATTTTGTCCATGAGCTGGTCGAAATTGATGAACGCGCACTCGGCCTCGACGTGCTGGTATTCGGCCAAATGACGACGGGTCCTCGACTTCTCAGCACTCAAAAAGTATCATTTTTCTTTCGTATAAAAACTTCTTCGTTAGTTACTTTATTTTGCATTATTTCCTTTTTTGCCTGATAAGATTTGTCAAAACGAAAGGTGAGATTGCAATTGTGAATTATTATGGTTTTTGCAAGGCATCAATTTAATATGCTAAAAATTTTCGAATGATCAATTTTTGAAACGTACATAAACACATTCTTGTCTCGTGAGGGTTCTATATCTCAAAGTAGTTGGCAAAGATTAACTTGAATAAAACGTCGCTATGAGAGCAACATTGAAACGGTTCAATGAAGTAAAGTACAACCAAACTCAAGAAGAACGATCGTCAAAAACATCTCGCGCGCGACCTACCCCTATAGTGCATTTTGGTCTAACGAATGTGCTCCCCAGGTTTGAGTATAACTCGTTTTTGAAACTTATTTGAAAAATACCGATATGACTGAGCAATGCAGTAGACGTCTCCCAAGCTAGCGACACAGGTCTCGAGATAGAGCTGAGAGGACTGGGTCAGGTAGGCTGGCTCCCCGAAATAGTCCAGTTTGAACAGGGTCGATCCACCCTCCACCTGCAAAACTTGTATAAAAGAAGAAGAAAAACATTCTAAAATAAATAAGAATTTCGAATATTCTTATGAATTGCAAAAGTTTGTTATCCTGTCTCTGCCACTAAATCTTTTTTACTCCCTAACCAATGAATCCAGCACAAATGCAAAATATCCAACTTTTTTAAAACAACCTATACCTGAGTCTGAACAAGAGTGGGCGGGGTGACTTCAGTGTATCCCGAGTAAAAGAAATGGTCGCGCATGGAGCGAGTCGCCGCCGCGCGAATTCGCAGAACCCTCGATGCGTTCTCGCCGCGGATCACCAGATGCCTAAAAATTACTCGAATTTTTAGGTTTCACCAATTCTAAAAATTGCAATGAGGCAAAAATTGAAGATTACCTGAAGTATTTTCCTTCTAAATTGACTAAAAATGTTGAAAACAAATGTGGTTTTCGATTACATTTAGAGTAAAAATAGGGCCCCTTGTATATTTTACCTCACTTTTCCTCTTCCTCTTGTTATTTTCTTGAAAAGAGAATAAAAACTACACAAGGGTAAAGATAAATTAGGGGTAAAATATACAAGATGCCAAAAATAACATTAGTTATTATTTTCTCATAAGTTTGTTGTTCCCTCAAGTACCTGTTGTCGAGCATGATCTCGACGCCGGCCTCCTCGTTGAGAACGTTGTCGATTCCGCCTGGCGGAGCCGCTCCAATCAGTCTCCAATAGTCCACCAGCAATTCATGTCCATCCGGAGCCTGCTGGCCTTCCATCACCTCAATTTCAAGAACTAAATAATTTAGGGGCAGTTTGGATAATTCGTAGTTTCGTAGTAGTCCATAGTTTAGGGGTATAGGGAATTGGTAGGAAGAAATCTTTTTCCATGCCATTTCGTAGGCAACGAAGTTACGAATTATCCAAGTTGCAGAGTTCAGAACTTGTGAATCTGATAGAATCATTTCCTCTTCAATAATGAGTTGAAAAAATATACCCCTACTTATTTGTAAAAGTTGAAATTTATTTTGATGCTTTAGAAACGTTATAACAATTGACTTGAATATTTCATCTAAGTTTTCAAGAAAACGTGAAACGCATTTGAAAAGAAGAACTGTAAAATTACCTTCTGCAGCGTACCGAAAACCTCGATCGCACTTTCCGTGTTCAGCGTGACGGCCTCGTAGGACTGGCACTGAAAAATGTGATATTTTACAAACAATTCGAGTAAGACTTCTCATAACAAATGATACAATGGCAAAGAAGAAAAAAATCTCATTGTATTTAGTTGCTCCTCTAATATTAAATAAAATCGGGTCAAATGAATTTTTAAAGGATACGATAGTTTGACTAACCAATTTATCGCTGAGAACGCACTGGAGGAAGCCGGACCCGTCCCTGAGAACGATGAACATCAAGGCCTTGCCCTGTCTGCGCATTCTGTGCACCCAGCCACTCACTCGAACTCGCTGGTCGCGATGCTGCACGCCCTCGCGAATCTTGATCTCCTTCGCCTCCGGAAGTGAGGGATCCAGAGTGAACGTGATCTGAGAAAATGTATTTTTTAAATAGGCAAATTTTCAATAAGCTTCGATTTTTTTTTAGAAAAGTACGTTTCAAGAAAGTTTAAATTAAAGATGATCAGAATCGTGATGCTCCAGAAAATAATATTGCAAAATATGTCGAACCTTCTTAGCCTCCTCCAAAGCAGCGTGAGCCGATTTCTCGTCCTCCTTGGCCTTCGCCTCGCTCTTCTCCAATTTCTTCACTTCGGCTTCGTAGCTGGAAATTAAATTTTTTTTTTTTAATTTAACAAATTCTTTTTTTGCTGGAAAAGCTCAAATAAAGAGTTTAGAAAGCATCTGAATGATAATAAAACCACATAGCTAACAAGGAAATCAGTCTGTTAATTGATAACTCGAAAATTTTTTCTTAAGTTTTAGCTGTAATTATGTAAAAGAAAAATAAATCATGAAACTCCGTACCGCTTGATGTTCTTCTTGATGGCCGACTTGGTGGCTGGCTGCCAGTCCTTGACTCCGTCCTCTCCGGCAGTTTTCACGAGATACTCGCCAGAGTTCTTCGACACTATCATCGCCTGAAATTAAAGCTTTTCTTTTTCAGGAATCACCCTTTTCGTATTTTGTCAGCGTAAAAAATCCGCTATTTTAAAATTTACTAGCCTTTTCCCGTCGAAAATCTGATGAGTTTTCAATTTTTATGACTGTCAAAAGACAAATAGGACAAAGAGTAAAAAGGGTAATTCATTTTTGCTAAAATGACCAAGCTCCGAACCTGGAAGAGAGAGGCGAACGGCTTGTCGATTGAGCCATCGTTGTGCTCATCCGAGCCAGCATCAGCGTCGATGTACAGCTTCATATTCTTAACGGCACGCCCCAAATTCAGAAAGTACCTAAATTTTTGAATTTCAGGGGCAAAAATATGCAAATTCTTCACGAATAGAGATGAATAAACCGAGCAGAATGTCCAATTTTGGAATGAAAATGCCGAATTTCGAAGCGTTATATTCGAGGAATCTGATGAGTAGGTCGGCAGGAATTGCACAACCTCACTCGAAGTAGACCGGAAAAAAGGAAAGTGACGAATGAAATGAGTGTAAATGTACGGAAGGAAGGGAAAAACGACGAACAATTGCGTACCTCATTCACGAACATTGCCAAATCGACACATTGCTTTTCATTTTTCGATTTTTTTTCTGTGATTTTCGATTGTATTTCTTCTCGAACTTTTGTGACAGTCAGAAAATTTTTCATGTCGTTCTAGAATATGAAATTAGAACATCTTTGGCAAATCTTCGTTGAGCCGAGACGATTGAATTTTCCTGATTTTTAATGTGTTTTTTTTACTTTCAAGATTTTTCACCCGAATTATAACAAATTAGTCGTAGTTTAAAAAAGTCCTTATGATTTATCGAGTCTCAATAAATATTGGATGCTGGTAATTTGCAGAACTCGAATGGGATTTGCGTGTGTTCATTTGTTGATTGCCCTGCTGCACGTCGGCCTCGTCGCTTCCATCGAATTGACCTTCGAATTGCCAGGTTAAAAATAACAAAAAATCTCGAAAAATAACAAAAACTATTCTCAGACAACCAGCACCAGTGCTTCTATGAGGACATTAAAGCCGGCGTCGATGTCGTTCTTGAGTTCCAGGTACTTTTCCATAAAAAATATTCGCAAAAATCTAATTCAAAATATTTCCTGTATAAATTCGAGAATTAATCATTTTGCGAAACGAGAAAAGGAAGCAAACTGATTTTAATTTTAAAATATTGTATTTGTGAATTTCTTGAAACCTAATCAAAACTTTTCAAAATTTGTTTCAAATCTTCAACTTGTAGGTGGTGACAGGCGGTCAATACGACGTGGACATGACGCTGGAAGACCCTGCCGGTCGACAGCTCTACAAAGACATCAAGAAGCAGTACGACAGTTACAGTTTCAAGACTGAGGTTGAAATTTAAAAATTGTCTTTTACATTTCAGCTGCTTTTGGGAAGTCCACCCTCTATTGGGTATGGAATTGTGTTGAGAAATAAGAAAAGCGCATAAATTTAAAAAATGCTAATGAGCTAGCTGAACTTTCCATAGTCTTTATTATTTTTTAAAATGTTTTTCGTGAAAACCCCAACTCTAGACTCCCGGCACGTACAAAGCCTGCTTCTCGAACGAATTCTCGACGTTTTCTCACAAAATCGTCTACATGGATTGGCAGGTCTGTAAATTTACGGCAATTTAACACAAGCAATTGGGACTTTAGATCGGAGACCAGGACAATCTGAAGAAGGCAATCACTCCGGGAATTCACGCGATGAGTCAACTCGAGAACTCCGCGGTCGCGATCGGGGAAAGACTCAGAATGGTAGGCAGTTTTTCTTAGTAGTATGAAGATTTTTAAGTATCAGAAAATGCTAAGTTATTCATCAAATTAAATGAGTTAAGGAAAGTGAAATAGATATCTTTCAGAAAGGAAATAAATAATCCTAGAAATCTTGTTTCTGTTGCTAAATCCTTTTCTAAAAGAACAAACTCAGGTGGACGACTACCAGACGCATCATCGTCTGCGTGAGGCGACTAGTCGTAAGCGGGCCGAGCAGCTGAATGAACGAGTGATGTACTGGTCTCTCGGACAGACCGCTGTCGTCGTGCTCATCGGAATTGCTCAGGTATTGTTGGCTCTAGAGGTTGGGAGGTCGAAATTGAGGGAAGAAAGAATATAGGGATTTTAAGCCAACCTCTTTCGCGTGCTATTTCTCGCTTTTTTAACCACTAAAAATAACTGCATTATTTTGCACATCTCCCAGATTTGGACATAAACAATAAAAATACATATCTTTGGAAACTCGAGTAATTTTTATTGAGAAATTTCGGCATTTAGATTTCCTGTCGTTTAGAATTTTGCAATATTGAATAATTTCAAAGTAGAGCAAACTAGATGGAAATAGGTGCGCTTTAATAGGGTTTCTGAAAAATAACTTGAGATGTTATCGTTAGAAAATAATTTTACGAAAATATCTATTTAACAAGATTATTCAAATCAGAAAATTGTATAAAGTTCTGTTGCGACATAGTCAAATCTTCTTGTAACCAAGTTCAATTTTTAGGTGATCCTTCTGCGATCGTTCTTTTCGGACAAGCGACCTCGATATTAGTGCCCTCTTGCCGGTGTCTTTCAGTTTCTGAAGAAGAAATGAGCGTTTTAGGGACCAAGTGAATTTTCGGGTTTGTCAAATTCGACTTTTCTCCATTTTTCCCTAAAACCGATCACTTTGCCGTCTCGTCTTCACATTTTCATGGTGCAGAGTTTTTATCTCCAAATATATTTGGAGATGATGAAATTACCTGTATTTGAAAATGTGGTCCTCAGATTTTATGGGTCCAAGGTTATCCTATTCATAATTTTTGCCTGTAGATGATTTTTCTGTAAATTCTTAGTAAATGAGATGATTTTTGAAAAATTATGGTAAAAGGCTCATTTACTCGTGCTAGTAATTTATTCGATTATCTCATTTTGAACGCTTAGTTTCATATCAGTGCTCTAATCTTTTGAAATAGCAAAATTCTGAGACCAGCATGATAAGAAACAAGTAAAATTTGCAATCTAGTAGATGAATTTTTGGTTGTTTCAAAGTAAAACTATGAATTCTCTTACTGTATTCGAATAGCCATGAGTTGGAAATTTGGGTTTCCTCTCTTTTCTAGTTTGGGTACTGTGTTCTTCAGTTATTTTGAAAGCTAGGCTTAGCATTTTGGACACGGTCGCGTTAAACATGATTCGAGAAAAAGGGCGAAATAGCAGGCAATTTGTAAAGTTCGTAAGGTAGTAGTGTCTCGAATCACATACACATGCTACTTCTCTTCTAACTTGCCTTATCCTTCTCCCTTTTCCTCGCGTCATGTTTAACGTGATCGTGTCCAAAATGAACAGTTCTGTTGGAAAGGCCTATGAAAAATACAAAAACACTCCTACAGTACACGAACCCTATGATTCATGTGATGATGATGTCATAAATAATTTCGGAGCAGAATAAATTTTTTATGGAATCTCGTGGAATTTGAATTTTTCAAAAGGAAAACATACCATGTTATCAAGTTTCAAAACGTTCATAAGGATGTTTAAAGGTGGGAGTTACGAAATGATTACTCTTCAACACCCAACTTGGCTTCTCCCCCTATCATATCGTCATTCTGTCATTTACAGTTTCCTCGGATAAGTAAAATTTATGTTTATTATTCATTTTGCATGAATTAGTAACTTTAGAGATCATTCATATTCCCAGATTGATTTGTTTGGAACTGCAGAAATGCTCACATTAGTCATCAGCTATCAGTTGATCAATTTACAGTAGCTCTCCCCCCAGTCGTATAAATCCTCCATCGCTTTGTCCACTACCAAGTCCTGAAAAAACTACAGAAAGAATATGAATAAGAAAACTGCGTACTAGATTTTTTCGAACAATTAAAGTTTGTACTTTATCATTTAACATAGCCTTATCAGATAAAAATCAATAAATGAAATGTCGGTAATTCTTCTCCAATCAGTTACTGAAAGACCGATAGCAGAGACATAAATGTTAGTACTTTTACAGCATCGTAATGCAGACATCTGTCGTCAGTCTGCTTTATTCATATTCATCTTCGAGGTAGCTACCTCCTCGTTCACGTCAGCGGCTTTGTCGTCCATCATCGATCAGTTGTTGTCAGAGTGCGAGTAATAATGATGAGAATTGCAAATTCCGATCAAGATTGATGAAATTAAAATTTCCACGGCGATTTGTAAAAAGCGTAATGGTGAAAAACGCTTTCTTATATTTGACGAAACGCAATAAAACTTGATGGCAGCTTGTATTAGTAACATGTACTCATGAGGGAAATAGTATAGAGTAAGAGTAGGGTCTGGTAGGGCTTTATTTCCCCATACTATTTCTTCTGGTGACTGCGCGACTATATGCTACCTTTCCAAGTTTTTATCTATCAGGTTTCGTCATTTTTCGTTTCATCAAATACAGGTTGTCAATTTCTACTGGAATTTTGAACAACCTAAAGAGAAGACTTCGAAAGCAGAGCTCTGAAGATGAATCAGCAAAACCATTCCTTCATCACACCCCGAAACGGAATCAAAGACAAAGATAAACGTTTATTTATTTTGACTAGAACTTCATATTGAGATCATCGTTATCCTTACTCGAATTTGTGTCATCCTTCTTGTTAACTTCAACATCCGATATCTTGTTTCCATGTCCATTTTGCATTAGCTTCATTTGCTTTTCCTTCATCCGCGTTTCCCGAGTTATCAGCGTAAACGATTCGGGCTGATCAGTAGCGATTGGGTAGAACAGTACGTTCGCCTGAAGATCAATCCTAATTCGATTCGCCATTTATGCGTCATACCAACAAGCACAGCACCCCATTGCAGATGAAAACCCATTTCCACTGGTGGTAGTTGTATTCGTCGTGCACGAATATAGCCATCCACAAAGGTGCGACAAATAGCGCGACGCACTTCATAAATTGTATGGCTCCAAGCACAACGTGGGAATATTGCCTGAGGTGAGCTTCATTTAGGGGGAGTCAATTAGACTCGACTGAGAAGTGCATATTACAAAAAAAGAGCATTTACTCATTTTCAACTTCAGCACCAGAGTACTAGTCATCTAATTGGATTACCTCGACGCCAGAGTTCCACACTTGTAGAAACCTCCAGGGTTTAACCCCATCGCAGTCAGCACGCCACCAAAACAGATGACCTCAGTGTATCTGTATTCAGCAGGGACAATACCAATCAATAGACAAAAGACTCCTGCAACACCAACAGCTACCGTGTTGAAGAATCGCATTCGCCAGATCTCCGAGATACACCTCAAATTCAGGTAAGTAAGTTGTCAGCATCAACGTCCTCTGAACATTGCATCGGGCCACGAAAAAGTATTTTTCGCAATATGGAGATGTTCTTCGTGAAAAATCGAGTTTTTTTTTTATAGAGGGATGGTACTCAAAAAGTCGACCCTCAAATTTCAAGTTGATTTTTTATTCCTGGGGGTTTTCGACTACGCTGATGACGAATCTGATGGTTAAAATCCGACCCGACTACTTGTCCCGTTTGTTCCGGAAAATTCTATTTCCGTTATTATGCATGGGAAAATTCAAATTTGGTATCAAAATGCTCGCAGAGAAACCTTTCGGAACAGGCGGAACAAGTGGTCGGGTCGGATTTTAACCATCAGATTCGTCATCAGCATAGTCGAAAACCCCCAGGGACAAAAAATTAACTCGAAATTTGAGGGTCGATTTCTTGGGTACCACTCCCCTCTAAAAAAAACCCGATTTTTACAAATAACGTCTCATATGAAGATGCAAGATGCTCGGTAAAAATTCAATGAACTCTTCTTACGTCATGTAATCAGACACAAATCCAAAAGCGAGCTTCAAAGGCAAATGAACGCTGGCACTAGCTGAGACAAGGAGCCCAGTCTGCTCGACGTCAAATTTGAGAACGTTGCGAAAGTACAAAGGTGAGTATGTGAGCAAAAGCACTGCTGTCACCATCTCCGTGAAAGCGTTCAGCCAAATGACGAGTATAGTTTTATTTGTTATTATTTCCTGGAATTTTGATCATAGGATATGTCATGTCGCATCAATGAATAGGACTCTCCATCCTCAAAAAAAGAACAAATGGCATAAAGCGATAACATGAATCTCCTCCACTCATTCGCAAACAACGCTTTTCTTTATCCTTCAAGACTTTGATTTGGAGGCTTCTTTTCTACAGCACTCTGCACAATAGTGATAGAAACTTCGGAGCAAAGTTCCATGGACTCACCTTGTATGGAATGAAACTGTCCCTTTTGATGTGCGCTTCCGTCTTGTCCTTTTGTATTTTGCCGAGTTCTTTCTGCGAGACAGATTTGTGGAACTGAAATTGACGTTTCTTTAGACCGTCTTGTGGATGAGCACCTGTGGGTCGTCGGTGTAAAAGTAGATCCAAAAAAGAAAGGAGATCAAGGTGAATATTCCAAATATGTAATACGCTGAACGCCACCCCCAGGAGGACACGCAGAGCTAGATGTTCACATTTTGGAAGTATAAAGTTGTGGCATGAACTAGATTTTTCGAATTTTATCCCTACCCAACCAGCAACCGGATTCGTAATGACCGATGACACAGGCGTGAACGAAGTCAGAACGGCTATAAACGTGCCTGTCTGTGCAAGAGGAGCCCACCTCTGGAAAAAAAAACACCTTGCATAATTTTTCGTCATTTTTTCCTCCGACTTACAACACAAAGAAGGCCTATCGCGGCGAAGTCTGCAGAGTAGGCGACACCCTGAAAGCGCACCTTGATGATCTCATCCTTGTCTAGGTTGATACCTGAATGAATCTGACGAACAGCAGCAGCACAATGTGTGCTTTAGCTGCGAGAGGCACAGATATTGTCGAGAAGGCGGAGAGAATTCCCGCGATGAAAAACGGCCATCTGAAGTTCGGTGATATATCTGACAATGAGGGAAGTCGCTTTGGGAGAATAAATAAAATTGGCTATATGGAAATTTTTTACTAATGCGAAGTTGCTCAAAAATGTTATGAAAATTTTTCATTGGGTATCCTGTTCTTGATTTCTAAATTAATAATAAAATTTTGTTTTTGACCTAAAATGAAGCACCATTTATGAGTTTAGAACAAAACTGGTTCGTACCTCGCACCATATTTGATGTAGAAATAATTGACGGGAAAGGTGCCGACAATGGCTCCCGCGGACACAGCCCAAATGATATAGCTTTTTTCCTTTACCGAGTAATCATACGGATTATAAGTTGACTGAAAACTTTCATTTTCAAATCAGTAGCCATAGCAATGCGTTTAAATCAGAATTTACAAAGAGATGTTTCTTCGATGAACTATAAAAGACGACTTGCAGATCTGGAACTTTTGTTGAAATTTGGCCACCGCAGTTGCGGTGGAAAGTCTCAAGTCTGACGACTTGTCGAATAGTCGGAAATATTTCCAAAATAATAACATGAAAAGTCTTTCAAAATAGACTTTATCGAGAAATACAATAAACTTGCCCCGTTATCATTTATCCTCAAGTCCGACGTATCGTGTTGCATACAAATAAAAGTAAAATTTATGATGATGTAATTGCTGCATATCGATGTGAGGCAGAAGAAGCAAATGATCAGCAGAAGAAACCGAAAATGGTTGAAGTACTGAACGGCCATTGCATCAATTGATTGAGAAGTCTAGAAAATGGTAGGGAATTTTTTTTATGAATGGAAGCTATTCTAAAACGCAAACAAGAGGAATTCGATTTGAATAGCAAAGAAGAAACACAGTCTGTTTAGCGAAGTTCGACAGATCAATAGTTGAAACTTGTTTTACAGTTACACTTCTGGATGATCACAGGCTAACAAAGCAGATGTGATAAGATATGACAGATCAAAAGGAATGACATTCGTCAATCTCGCAGACAAAGTGAGGGCAAATTTGTGAATGGAAGGCACGCGACTTCGACGTTGGGCATATGCATGTAAAACTGTTTGGCTTACTGATAACTAGATTATGCAAATGAAACGAACCAATGCATGAAGAGAAATGCGTGCAGAGAACTGTAAAGAGAATTGCAAAGTGTCAAAGAAGGTGTGGGGGATCTTTATTCTTAGTTTATGTGATGGATGATGTTTGGAGACTATCGAATTTGTTCTGCATTTTCATAGTTTATTTGCCATCGTGAATAAAGTACTCGAATAAAGAGAAACTAATATCAAAGTTCATTCACTTCCAATTGCAGCCGAATTGGTTGAATCTGTGCTTTTAGGAATATCGTAATTGATGAACACATAATGGAAATCACTGGTCTGGATAATCAACGCCTAGTTCGTTTTCAAGATTGACTTTTAGTTGTTTGAATTTTGTATTCTTTCAGATTCCGATGGTCTCAAGACTTCCTGTGGAGCTGATTTTGATGACCTGCCAGTATTTGAGTTACCGTCAAATTGAAAAACCAGCTAGATCGAACAGAAGACTGAAGCGCATGATTAGAAGATACCTGCTAAACGCATTAGAACCGAAAATTCGAGTGAAACAACTGACAACTATGTCTGGTTTTTCAAGTCTGGCTAAAGCAACGCTTATTAATTTACATCAATCATGAATTCAGATCAGATAAAGATATATTTTTCAGGGAAATAATTTTTTGTAAATATAAACTGCGCGAATATCATCGTGCGTCGTAAAATTAACGATTTTGATAAAATTTGAATCTTCATTTTTAGATTTGAAATATACTCTCAAACGCATTTGGATTATAAATTGAACATTGAATTAATGCAGGATGTCCCTGAGCATAGTTTTTGGCTACTAATCACCTCCAAATACAAATGAACCTTTCGTGATTTTCCCTTTTAAATATTCATTTATCAGTATTATTGTAATTGTTTTTTTTATTTAAATTTTGCATGTGGATTTTTTGTAGTTATCAAATGAAAAATAAATCGTTTTATCATGAAGGCTATACAATAGTGTTTTTTTTCAGACGAGTGTTCCTTTCAATAATTCATAGAATTTATTCTGTTCTGCTAAAACTTCTAATTTTAAAGAATGTGATATCACTGAGCACCTTATGATGACTTCACAGGGTTGTTGCTTGATTCAATGCATTTCTTTAGACATTTAAAAGAAAGTAATCTTGCGTAAAATTAAAATTTTAAATAGGTTTGTTCTAAAGAATGAGATCTTTGAGGAAGTGTGAAAAATCGGAATTTGTGAAGAGCACATTTTTAAATTTAAATAAAATAAGATAAAGTAAAAAATCTATTCGATGATTTCACCGGCGAGTTTTTTGTCGTACTCCTCGAGCCGTCTCACGTACGTGTCGTTTCTGTCCAACAGACGCTGGATACCCGTGATCAGACCTTTCCGCTTCTCGCGATTGCGGGTCGCCTCAAAATATTTTTTTGAAAAAAAGTGAATTTTCCAAACAAATTTTTCAATGTGGACAAAATTAACATAAAGACCATTTTTGGAAGAGAATACTTTTAAAATTTCTGAGGGAAAAATGTCCATCTTGATCAGGAAATTTTTTTTTCAAATAAAGGAAGAAAAATCGAACCTGCTCCTCTGGAGTACTCTCGGTGTTGATGTTCATTCCATCGATGGTCTCGAGATGCCTCATAGAGACCTCCGTGAAGTTGCACAGTCGAATATCCATGCGCTTCGACATCTCCTTCGATTTTTCCGCTGAAATTGAATTTCTTTAAATTCTGAGTGTTTTCAAAAATAAATAAATTGGAAAATGCTTTGTGATTCTTTGTTCTATTTTCTCAAAAATCTCACCATCCAAGAAATTCTTCTCGAGTTCAGTCAGGTCGACGTCGATTTCATCGAGCACCTTCTGCAGCACGGTCAGGAACTTCTTCTCGTAGTCGACCAGCATCGCGAAACCGGGATCGTCCTGGAAATTATTTGCTAAACATAATAGAACAATTATGAGAATATTTGAAAGAGTTCTTGATGTGTTTCGGGAAGTCCTTGCAGAATTCCCACTTGTTGAACGAAAATTAATAAATTATTGGAGAAAAATATTATTTTACCTAGAGATTAAAAATTGATAAAATGTCCAACCTTGAGAGCTCCCTTGACCTTCTGTCCAATCACGATACACTTGTCGTTCTCCTTGAAACCGAAATCCTCCAGTTTTTTGTCGTCCGCGCCGGTCAACGTTTTGCCTGGAAATGAAGCTGAATCCAAGAATGCTTACAAATGTTATTATGGGGCATGGAATGTGAGAAGGTAGATACTGCATATTCTTTGCAACGCTTTTGCACAAGTCACGTCTCTCCTTCCTTCCCGTTATTTCCACTCTCTTTTCTTCATTACTTCTTCCGTTTCTACAGGACGCGTATGCTATTTCTCGAGGGTTGAGTCCACAGAGGAGAGTTGCAAGGTGTATGTGCAATATCTACTCCTCAGTCCGTAATAGTAAGTTGAAACCTAATTCGATAATCTCACTAGAAAATGAGACAATTTTAAAGATTATTTTCACTAAAGTATCTTGATGAAAACTTGTGAAGGAAATTAAAGAGCTTTCTTTCTACGATAAAAAATAATGTTTTCTTTGAAATGTAGCTAGCATTTTCTCTAGAGATGTTAGATATCGACGAAGACTCTCAAAGTGAAAAAGCCAACCAACCTCTATGGATGATTTTCATATTTTCCTGTCCGATTTCGGCCTGTTCGGCAATTTTTCTGCGGAGTGCACCCAGAGTGTTGATCGCGTCGTCGCCCTCTCCGAGGATTTCCATCGGGAAGGCTTTCGAGCCGACAGCCACAACGATCAGCATTCTGTTTGGCTCCTGAAAAGCTGAAAATTATCATCCGAAATGTCACTGAAAGACAATCAAATCGAAAAAAAACTCGTCATTTTAACGGGAATCCAAATGATTTGAGAAGTAGAAGACAAAATGGAAATCATTTCGATGGGAAAATGACGCGAATAATAAAATTGCACAGGAAAACTTCGATAAAGTTGATCAGCATGAAAAATGCGAAAGGAAACAGGAAAAATAGTGCAAGACAGAAATTTCGCAATCGAGCGCAGAGTGAGCCAGAAAGAACTAGAAAGTGTTGGAAGCATATGGAAAATTGCGGAAAAAAGACTTTCAAAAATTTTAAATTAAAAAAATCTACCCAAACCCAAGAATGAGATGAAATTTCGTTTCGTTTCGAAAAAACGAACTACACCTTGAGAATCAGTTTGGAAAACTGAATAAAAATATGAAAATCAGCCCGATTTGTGGACCCATTTATACCGATTTGACTAAGACTGGTTTTTACTGACACCCATCCTTAAATTAGAATAAGATAAAGTTTGTTGGATCAAATTTTCGACATTTTCGATGATTTCAAAGTTTCGTCATTACCGTCTGTCTCCACTATCGGCTCGACTTATCTTCAACAGCTCTCCAACTCCACAAACGCTCTTCAACTCGGCAACTACCGCGGTGAACATCGAGGAGAAACATTGAATCGACCAGTGCACGGATTCACGAACGACCCTGAACTTACACATTGTGAAATTCTTTCTGAAATCTGAAAGACTCATTGTGACTGCTCACCGATGTTCTTGGATCAGTGCGAAATGAAAATGGCGAAAAACAAATCGACAAACTGATAAAAGTCTAGAAAAATTATAGAAAAGTAGTAACGAATCGGTGCACAAAAAGTGATTAATTGCCTTTCTGATTGAAAAAGATTATTTCCGCTGCTTTGAGGTTGGTGAATCGCAGGATGAGCGACAACAAGACGCGGATGTCGGCTCCGAAGGGCGCCCTCGAACATCAATTATACTACCACGGATTCCGCTCGCGGGCCGATGCAGAGTGAGCCGAAAACGAATCAGTTAGGACGTGTGCTCCGACTGTTCGTTCTAGGACGAGTATTGAGAAACAGCGTTGTTCGATATAGGAGCGCAGAAAAGCACTGCTCGTTGTACTCTTGTCGAACAACACTATTTCTCAATGTTCTTCTTAGAGCGGATAAAGCCTGAACTCGCCCTAAAGTCTCCGAACCCACGAATTTTTCGGAGCCTCAACGACTTAGTAGGATTCTAATTCCTGTAATGATGTCCTAGAAGGCGTGTTCTGGAAATTTCGACCCGTTCTCCGTCGTTGCCAACACGGTTTTTTTCTTCAAAAGTTCGAAATTTCCGAGAAACTGAAACAGTGATGCTCGTGATGTTGTATATAAAATGTTCAAATCTGGTCATTCCTTTTTTAAATGAAAACATTCTCTTGGCATTTTTCAAATTTTCTGCGTGATCCATTCTACCTTCAGACTGCTCCTGAAGAACAACGGCGACTATCTGGTGCGGGCCACGGACAACAGACAGTGCACAGAGTTGGTTCTCTCCGTTAGGCACAAGAATGTTGTGCGTCATCTCTCCCTCATGTCAGTTTTCTCATTCACATTGATATCTTTCTCTTTAAAAATGTCGACTTTTTCACAAAAAAATCCTAAAATCTCGAATTTCAGGTACGAAAGTTCGAAGTGGCAATTCGGTATTCTGAGGTCGACGTCGCCCAAACTCCGCCAGTTCGACAATGTTCCCGATTTGGTCCAGGTTAGGAATGAAAATGTTTGGAAACAACTTGAAGAACATGATGAAAACACGGTTCTTCAATCACGTACCAGACCTGTTCGATCACTTCTGCCATCTGTTCTTAGTTTTCACCAGCTTTAACTGGATTTTTCCTATTTGAAACGTTCGCGGACTTTCCAAGTGTCGATTTTGCAGTATTACACGAACAACGAGAAGCACTGCCCGGGAAGCGTGGCGCTAAGGAACCCGATCGCGAAACCGAACTGGCAGATCAACAACAACAACGTGTCCTACGACAAGCAGAAGGACGCGATCGGCAACGGCAACTTCTGCAGCGTCTTCAAGGGCAAGTACAAGCGGCCTGGCGTCGAGCAGGACGAGATCGTCGCAATCAAGGTGGGTTTAAATGAATAAACAAGGCACAACCTTCTATTTCATTCCTTTCGATAATGACCAATTCATTTGCAAAACTTTGCTTTTTATGCAATTTCAACTCATGATTAATTTGCTAATTTGGTATTCAAAATTAGTATTTTTTTTAGAAAGAAAACAGTTTTTACCACATATTATCAGTGCAAAAACGGTCTATTTTTACGTTGCACACCTCCAACAGATTACCTTTCCAACCATATGTGACACATTGGAGTCAGACTAACCTATCATAGAAATATAAGCTTGGACAGACAAACAAGCTCAACAAAAATACAAATAGTTTCGAGTTATACTTCTGGTTGAATGATTATTTCTCGGAAGATATTGTTGGCGAAGATGAGAGCATGGTTTTCCAGGTAGCCCACGACTCGGACCCCTCGAAGACAGCGGAAGCGCGCCAGATGATCATCGACGAAGCCAAGCAGATGGCCATGCTCGTCCACGCCAACGTCGTCCGCATGCACGGAGTCGCACTCGATTTTCCACCGGCAAATATTCAATATTTTCAAATTGAGGGAACAAGAAATCATTCAGCTTACTTTTTCACAAAATTATACAATTTTTGCAAAGATTTTTTTTAAAAATTTTTTTTGAAGAGTTTCACTCTAGAGTAAAACATTCAAAAATCTTGACTTTCAATAAACGAATTTTTTCTTTTCAGGTGATGATCGTGATGGAATTCTGTCCCGGAGGCGATCTCGAAAAGCATCTTCGCAAACAGGGCGCAACCATCACCGACTACGAGAGGATCATCTACCTGGTTGAGGTGGGAATCAGACTGGCAAATTTAGATCCCCGAGAAAAAACCGATCGGATCTCAAATTTGTGCAACCCTGGTGGGAGTCGAAACTTGAAAGATTTGAAAAATCTGATCTCCTGAAATTTCAGCCATTTCTACCTTCAAAAAATCGCATTTATTTTTATGGGTTTGTTGAAATACGAGCTATGTTGAAGATAGTCCGCGGCCTGAGGTACCTGCACAACAAGAAGATCATCCACTGCGACCTGGCGACCAGAAACTGCCTGATTGGCGAGGATGGGCTCGTTCGAATCAGCGACTTCGGGTTGTCTAAGGCGCTCGGCAAAGGTTCGAAATTTTTCTTATCTTACGAATCATGAATTTCTAAAAAGCTGAATTGAGTAGGCTTCAAAGAAATCACATATTGAGTAGATTTTGACGATTCTGATCATTATTGACTTTCCTGCTAAGAATTTCAGAAGCCTTAAGTTTGAAAAGTTGAAAATGTATATTTTTATCGATTCCTTTTGCAGACATGGACGCAGTGAACATCGAAGACCCAAAGGGCGGCTTCCCGATGCGCTGGGTCAGTGAATTTACTGTGTTTAGTCTATTTTTTTTGGAGAAATACAAAATTAGATACTTTCAAACGAAACGCAAATCTTCAGATGGCCCCTGAAGTGCTCAAAAAACCGATCCGATTCTCCTTCCAGTCAGACGTTTGGTCGTACGGCATATGCATCTATGAGGTTAGAAACCAAGTGGAAATGATGATCAAATTAACGTAGATTTTTAGTCTACTTCTTCTAATAGTAGAATAAAACATGCCTTAAAAGTTGAAAAAAAAAACGTCTATTTTAAAACTATCATCAATCATTCCTTCAAAGAAATGCAGAATGAGTTTTCCAACTAATGATGTTGAACTTGTTGAGGTGTACAACGACGGCGAGAAGCCGTGGCCGGAAGGCGATGCACGGACGATCCAGAAGTCGATCAGGACGCTCAAAATGCCCGAAATGCCCAAGAAGACGCCCAAGGAGCTCAAATCGCTCGTCGGCAACATTTGGTGGGCAAAAAATTCCCATTCATTTTCTCGTACGAACTATTGGTTTATTTGGAATGAAATCTGAGAGATTTCTAAGAAACATGCAATAATCTTGAAATTAACATGAGAAAGAGATGATCAAATTACATACAATTTTGTAAATTTTGCAGGGTGAAGGACCCGAATGAGCGACCGATCATCACTACGATCTACAAGAAGACGCAGGCGCTGCTTAAGAAGACACAGCCCAAATGCGAGCCCAAAGACTTCACCGTCAACAAACTCAATGGTCAGGAAGATTTTTTTCCTAAAAAAATCCGAGAAAAAAATTAACATTATGCATTTCATGATTCTTTTATGAAAATCAAAAGTCCCCTTTTCTTTTAGATTTTGACAGGTTTGAAAGCTATTGATTTTTTGGGTGTGAAGCGAACTCGAGGCGACCGCGAAGTAGACGAGTGCGACCAGACGAAGGAGAGCTGCGAGGACAGGGACAGGAGCACGCCCAATTCCGAGATGAGTGCAAATCATTATTGCTTCAAATCGATAATTTCAAGAGCCATATTTTTGGAAAGCTATGTTAAAACCTACGAGACATAGAACCATAACATTTACCTTACTTTCCACAGGCTCAAATTTTGAAAATCCCGAACTTCGCAAAAATAATGATCAAAGTTTTGAAAGATTTAATGAATTTTACACAACTTGGAACCATCTTTACCTAGCTTGTTTCATAGTTTCGCACTTCAATGGTCTTGAACATTTCAAAAATTATTCTAGAAATCTTAAAATATTGTTTTATTTTCAGTCGTGACAAGCACAGGGACACGAAGTGAGGCTGTTGGATGGACGCTCTGCCTTACGCCTGCATTAATACAGATATTATCTCCAAAGCGAACTAATAAAAACGTCTCAAAATACATTTGTTTTTATTTTTACTAATTTTCTTGAAAATTTTCACTGTATTCCATTCATTTTTCTGCGATTTGTTCTTTCACGGGTATTTTTTCCGAAAATCTCATGTAAAAATCTCGATCACTTGTTTTTCAAAGCGATTCAAGGCTTTCATATAAATTTTGTTTTTTTTTATTGAAACCTCGAAAATTACCATTTTCCTTGGTGAAATACCTTTGAACACTTGAAAAATTTCATTCTTTGCAGGAAAATCTGAAATGAATCGGGGGTGAAAATTGGCGAAATTTTGGTGCAAATGGAAGTGGCCCGCCACGTTTGAATTAACTCACCCTGCAGAATTGCTGCAACTTTTCTCGATTTTTCAAAATTTTCAGTAATTATCGTGTTAATTACGATGATTATCTCAATTAATTTCAGATGAACATCGTTCCACGGTGCTTCTCTCTGTGCCGGTACGATAATCGGTACTTTTATCAAGTAGGTTTTTGTTTTCTCTTGAAGAATTCCGAATTTGAAAAATTTTTAAAAATACAAATTTAACTTATAAATCTTTCTTTTAAAATCTGCTTCTTGAAAAAAATAAGGTTTGAAAATTTGAGGTGCAACGCTTGGCCCTCGCGCAGTCCTTGCGTCTGTTCGCGACAGCCAGCAGCACGTCTGGCTCATCGACAGTAAAGCCGAACCTGAACGTGGGCACGATTGGCCACATCGACCACGGCAAAACCACCCTCACCTCCGCCATCACTAAGGTCCTCGCCAAGAAAGGTTGGCTTTCTTAATCATTCAGTTTTTTTTTTTTTTTTAATTTTATTTTACTCCAAATCAATAGAATATTAAAGAATTTCAAACGAACATTGTTTTGCAGGCCTGACGAAACATGTCAAATTCGACGAGATCGACAAGGGCAAAGAGGAGAAGCAGAGGGGCATCACGATCAATATCGCCCACATCGGGTACGAGTCGAAGAAGCGACGGTACTCCCACACTGACTGTCCCGGACATGCCGATTTTATCAAGGCACATCTTTATTCTGAAAAAAATGTTCTGCTTTATCGCAACCAAACAAAATGTTTAAGTTGAATTTTTAGTTCAACTTCATTCCGTTTTCCTTTTTACGACTTTCAGTAAACCCATGATTTTTCTCAAAACTATGAGCACTTTCCAGAACATGATTTGTGGCACATCTCAAATGGACGCGGCAGTTCTCGTCATCGCTGCTACTGACGGAGTCATGGCTCAGACAAGGGTAGGAACTATCGTTATTTGTCAGCATGCACTAGGATTATCAGGGCTGAATTTGTTCATTTTATTTCGGCAATACCTGAAACTTATCTAAAAAATTCATCCTTTTCGAAGATGTGAGATTTTTCAGGAGCACTTGATCCTCGCCCGTCAAGTTGGCGTAGAGCATATAATCGTGTTCGTCAACAAGGCCGACCTGGTCGACGACGACGTGCTCGATTTGGTCGAGTTGGAAGCCCGAGAACTGCTCACCATTCATGGATTCGATGGTTTGTTGTGGCAAAAATGACCAACTCTATCGAACATAGCACTGTTGAAAATTTCATTTTCTCCTGCGTCTAGAAAGCTTGAAACTTATAAAGTTCATTTTTCAACATCGCTTTCAACAAACACGAAACTTGAACCATATTTTCTTTTGCTGAACTAGAAATGACGAAAAATGAGCATTTCTTGAACTTCAGAATTTCGATTTTCCAGGCGAAAATGCCCCGGTGATTCGTGGCTCGGCGCTGCACGCTCTAGAAGGCCAGGAGTCGAAGTGCGTGGACGAGCTGATGACCGCGTTGGACGCAATTCCTGAGCCGAAACGCGAGGAGAATGAAGCTGTCATCATGCCAATTGCCTCCCGAACACCCATCACTGGACGAGGTTGTTTTCTTTTCCCACATTTTCAAGGACTTGAAATTTGGATGACGAATTCCGGATACGCTTTGTGTGAATAGGAATTTTACATTCCACATCTAATAGTCCTCGTTTTTTCGTTATTATTTTAAAAGAATGATAAGATTCCATATGGCGCAACAATAACGTTCAATCATCATTTTTTGATGAAAAGTCGTCGTTCTTCGAATTCGTGTGAACACATCGAGAAATTTGAGGTGTATGTTTTTTGAGGTAGCTGCACATAAATTAGCGGCTATTTCTGTGATCATAATTTATGGATTCCTTGAAACATATTTTTCAGGAACAGTAGTAGTGGGCACGTTGGAGAGTGGAATTCTGAAGAAGGGCGACAAAGTGGAGATCAAAGGCGACGGAAAAACGATCCAGAGCACGGCCTCAGATATGCAAGTCTTCAACAAGAGTGTCAAGGAGGTAGACTTGTTAAATTTTAGAAAAAACGTGATTTAAATCGAATTCAGAAAAAAAAATCGAATCTGTAACTTTTGATTCACTTCCATTTAAAAACTATTTTTTTCATAAATTACTGATCGCGCAATCAACAAGCGATACGAGACTCTTACTATTTTAATTGTCGAGTCTTTGAAACGTAGATTTTATCGTTTTTCTTATTTATGGATTCTAGGTTCGAGCCGGCGATCACTGCGGGATACTTTGTCGAGGCGTCAAGCCAGATCACGTCAAAAGAGGTATCTTTTCTAGTTGAATTTTTTTTCGAATATTAAAAAAAATTTACTTTCGCTTGAATTTTTGAACAGTATTATGTCACGATCAAATTTGAGTTCAATTGGATCTTTTCATGCATTCCTGAAACTTATTCTTTAAACTCCAGGAATGTGGCTTAGTTCGATCGGGGCGATCACAATGACCAACCATTTGAAAGCAGAAATTTATCTGCTGAGTGAAGAGGAGAATGGCCGAAGGACTGGAATCAAAACGGGATTCACCGACAAAATGTTCCTCTCCACTTGGGATCAGGTCGGCATTTTTCATTATTTTTTTTTCTTTTTCCCTCAAATTTCTAAATGGGTAGAAATTTCATTCTGTGAATGTTATTAGATTTTAAGATATTACTGTTCGAAATTTCAAGCTTATTATTTTACCAAATCTTAAATTTTCAACAAGTTTGAACTAAATCTGAGCGACGTTCAGCATGTTGAAAGGTGCGGGACGTTGAACTCATTTTTGTGGATATTTTATCTTATGCTTGAAATATAGTAAGTGTTCATGTGTTTATTTTAGGTCGGTCGATTCGAGTTGAACCAGGAAATGCTGATGCCTGGCGAGTTCACCACGGCCACAGTGCTCCTCATGAAGGAAATGCCCATGAAGAAAGGAATGACGTTCACCCTCAGGGCGGAAGGCAAGAACACTGTCGCTAGAGGTGGGAGTTTGGAGAATCGATCAAATATGTTTCAATTTTGACTGAAATATCTAATGATTTCGCGGTAACAATTCAAGGATTTGGAAGAAAGTTAAAGATCTGAAGATGTATAGTTTTAGAAGGATTTATAAAAGTTGTTCGTTGATTTTAGGAATAATATCGGAACTTTTGCCGTCAATCGATGTCGGAAGGGATTACAATTTGAAGAAGGCCGCAATGACGCTGACCGAAAATACGGAGGACGAAAAGTAAGATTTTATCACAGATTTTGGTGATAGATTTGTAGAATTCAACCATTTCTGTCCTTTTATCCTTGGATTATTACACATTTTTCACCAAATTCACTCATTTTTGATTAGTTTCAGTAGATTTTTATTACTTTAGGAAGAATTAGTAGAATTGTTTTTTCCTTTGTTTTGAATGATGATTGTTACGTCGAATAAATATTTTATCGATTTTTCCGTTATATTTTTCATTGATATTGGTTCGAAAACCAATACTATATTTTTCCTCTCTACTTGTTTTTATTTGTAATTTCTCTTGTTCAGAAATGAAGACGGCCGAAGACGAATTGGAGGATTATATTTGGGGAAAGACGAATGCTGAAGCGTACCTGCATAGGTAAACATAATTTTGAGAAATTAAACACAATACAAAATATTTCCGAAAGATTGTTAATTTGAAAGGCAAATTCAGAATCGCCAGCGGTGAACAGGGCGATGCGGAAGGCCTCCTGTCCCGAGTCAATCAGATCAATGAGACACTCAACAGACAGCTCAGGAAAGGTGATCATATCTTTTGAAATTACATTGTTTCTTTAAATTATTATCTCACGTAAATAATACACCAATCAAATTGCACAACATCTTGAAGTTTTCTTATTCTTTTGAAGCATACTTTTGAAATTTAGCTGAATACTGAATGGACTAGTGAATAGCAATTGAGATTAGAATCATTTGTTCATTATCTTCCTTGATTTCAGAATTCTTTGAAACTCATCAAATTGAACTTTTTAGGAGTGGAAGAGAATCTGCCTCGTCTGTTGGAGCAGACCTCCGCACTCGAGTCGCTGCACATGGCGCAGAAACGAGTCCACACGGAGATGAACTCGCTCTACGACACTTGTGATGGGTGAGCGAATTAGCAAAATAATATATTTCAGAAATTTGTTCAAATAAGTTGTCGATTTCTGCAAAAGTCAGCTCTAACAGAATTTTTAGTTTGAAAAAATGAAACCAACTAATAAAGGTTTCGAATTGATCAATTTTAAACGCATCTCATTATGTTTCAGAAAAATCACTTATTCATGATTTTTCTTGTCGATTTGATTCTATTATAACCTTCTGTTTTAACAAATCTAATTTGAACTGGCTTATAAAAATTAGATTTTATGATATTTTTGAAAAAGTTAGATAGTTTTTTTTCAGATTTGGAAAGACGATGCAACGTCTGCTGGACGTGTACAAGTCCCAGTCAAAGCATGTCGAAACGCTCGTTGCACTCAGGCATCTGCTCACCGATGCTAATCGGTATTTTTTGTTTTTAGATTTTCCAAATTTTTTCAATGATTTTTTTCTAAAACTGATAAAATACTCGTTTTTCCCATGAAAAACTAATCCTTTTTTCAGATGCTTGGAATTGATGTCTCTTTTCGAGAAGAGAAATGAATTAGTGAAAAGATCCGAAATGGTCTGCGAAATGAGGGGAATCGTCGATGATAATCCGGGTATTTTTAGTTATTCGTTTTTCAACTTTATATACATTAGAAAAGACACCCATTGTTTCTATTTCATAGACTGTTCAATTCCTATGTTTGAAATTTCATACAAGTTCTGAAACGGAAGAGAAAGCTGATGTTAATTTCAGAATTACTCAAGGTCTCGTGGATCAAAGACACGGTGACGACGAAACTGAAGGCCGCGGAAAACGAGGTCGACAATTTTCGTCAAAAGACAATTTTATCGAATCTTTCAAGGTACGCCAAGCAGCCGCGGCGGATCTGCGCAGAGCATTGATTTCCCTCAATTCGTCGCTCGTTTCCTCGTCCATGAAGGCGCTGGCTAATTTGGGACTTTTGGAAGGTAGATTTTTTTTAGATATCCGAAAGTTTTACTGGGTTAAAAGAACATAGCCAGGAATTGGAGATTATTTTATCGCCTTTCAACTCATGTGTCATCACTTCTAATCCTCTTTGAAAGTAGTCCATTTTTGAAACGTTTCCTGCTTGAAGAAAATCGAATTAAAAATTTTTAGCCGAACTCGAAGTGCAACTGTCGTCGAGCGCTGCGGAAGTGGACAAGAAATTGACGGAGCTGGCAAACTCGAAGGAGGCTGCTGACTCGAACTCGCGGGCAGTCGCGCAGGTCGCCAACTACATCCACTCGGCCATCGAGCAGTTCACTTTGCTGGGTAAAGAGTTTGCGATTTTAGGACGATTTGTTAACAGAAAGCGACTAAATAAGCGGAATATTTGTCTTTTATGCTTATTCTTCTATCTTCCTTCAAAAACCCAATCTTTAGCATTTTTAATGGATAAAGAATTCCAGGAAGCGAATATTTGGCTAAGTTCGTGGACAAACTCGCCAGAGTGCTGCGTGCCAGAGTCCCTCACGATGCCCCATATGCTTCTCGGTAAGGAGTTTGATTTTTCAAGCTATTTTAAAATGAAAACAAATAACGAGTAAGAAATTAGTATAGATTCAATCTATCCTTTAGACGAGTTATCTGGAACATATCTAATCTACTCATGAAATTCGATCTTATAGAAAAGGTTAAAAGTGATAATATTTTAAAATGAAAACTGAACTTGATTATCTATTTCCTAATTCCTAATGCTATTTCTAAAACTTATCTAATTTATTTTATTCCTTGAAATAAGCTTCTTTCAGCCTGGTCCAACATATCTGCCGTTTGGTGTCCTCCCGTTCAGACGGCAGTTTGTCGGCCCTGTCTGAGGCCCTTCGCCCCGTCCGCGCTGCTTTGTTGAATGCGGCCTTCAATCGACTCACTGCAATCGTTAATCAGCAACAATTCCCTGAGACAAGTGTCACCATCTTCGCTGATGTGGTGGGTATTTTTTCAATTTATTTAAAATCGTAGCATCTACGAATTACCGTATTCCCTCTAATTGAAGGGCATGCCCTTCTATTCCTCAACCTTTTAAATTTTGAAAACTTCGAATTTTTTAAACCATCATTTAATAACAATAATCACTTCAAATCAAAACTATATCCACTCTATACATTTAATTGAATATTCTATTCTAGTTTTTTGGCGCTAATACATTGAATCGTCTCGGTGAAATTGATTTTCAAAAACATCGAACTATTCGTTTCTTCATTTTGGTAGACTTTATTTTTTTATTGCCAATGGCGTACGCCCATTGTAGAAGGATTTTGTTATGACATTTTTCATTTCGTTGAAACGTATTTCAAATTGCTGTCTACGAAATTATAATACTCATTTGAAGTGCATTCGACTGGAAGTTTGGCCATCAAAAGCTCAAATTTTTAATAACATGTAAATATATTTTCTTGAAATATATTTTATAGGAGAATTTTCAGCTAAGCGCAGCGATGGAGGAAGAACTGAAGAAGGTGGAGTGGGACGTGGAATTGACGAACGAGATGAGCGCGAACGTGAGGAAATGCCTCGATCTGGTCTCCAAGAAATTCGAAGCTCAGATGCAATTCGATACAGAGGAATTCTTGATCGGTAAACATTTTCCTTTCATTTTTGTTCAAAATATCAATTATTTTGATGAGAAATAAGCCCACTAGTGTAAAATCATATAAATAAAGTGGAATTGAAACATTGTCTAGGTTTAATTTGATATGTTTCATTCTTTATTCATTTTGTGATATTTGACATGGATATGTTGCGTGTGGAAATTATTCGTAAAAAAACCTAAATTTCGAAATTCCAGGAGACCGCATCCTATCTTCTCAACTGCTGACCTACTCCCTGATGCAGGCCTCCCAGGCACTCTGCTCCAAATGGTCCCACCACTGCGCGACTCTCGCTCAAATGCTCGACAGATCGCTCAGAAAAGTCATCGAAGTCATTCAGGTGAAAAAATCGACTAAATATCTGCCAGGCAATTCGAATTTATCTCTAAACGAAAAAAGCATAATGTCAGGAGAGTAAATTTTTCCTTACTATTTCTTCATTTTATAATTTTATGATACCGATATAAATTCCCAATTTTATTATTATTATTATTTTTTTAAATTTGTGATTTCAGAAGAGTGTCTCAACGATTCTGTCCTCCATGCACAACGAGAAGATAGGAGAAAGAGATCCGTCTCCCTATATGCAGGCATATTTTTTTGGAAATTTATTAATTACAAAAATTTCCATCAATGCATTACCCTCATATAAACATGGAAATTTTATGACTTCTTTGAAACTTATTTTAAAAATTCTGCAAAGTGACATTACTTTCCTGTATTAATTAGGCTCATTTTCTTCTAATGCATGATAAATGTTCTTTGAAACTGCTAAAAACAATTCGTTCTCTGTAATAGAAAGATAGTAGAAACTACTTCGATTTTATACAATTTAATCTACCTTCTATGGACATTTCTTTTCATTCTTTCAAAATTTATAAGATAGTTTCGAAGCTTATTTATCCTTCAGTTTTCAGGAATTGATCGCGTACCTCTCGTGTGTTGCGGTGCACTTCTCGCACATTTCCTCAGTGATTTCGAGCTCAGCCCGCCTACCCGAATTCGTCGATTTGGTCATCGACCTCTTCCTGCTCAGCGCGTCCATCTACAGGCCGTACAACGACAACGTCAGGAGGCAGTTCCATAACGATTTGATCAAGTAAGAAGTTTTTAAGTTTAAAAAAGCAATTGAAACTTATCTTTTCAATGGATTTTTTTCCCTGAAATATTTGTATTTTTGATTTTTATTACAACATTACACTATGGAAAAGTCAAACATTATCCTTATGTCCTTATGAGGGGAATTATGAATTTTTTGAAACATAACTGAAAATTTCCAGACTGTTGAATGCAGTGCTGAGCATCGCAGAGAGTGGCAAATACGGCGACGGCAGCGCCATTTGCGAGTTATTCACCGAGAATTGGCTGCATGAATGCGAACTCAGGGCGAAGGTAGGGGTTTTGAAATATTCGAGAAAAGTTCAATCAGGCTATCAGGTTTCTTTTCGCTTATCAGCGATATTTCGAATCTAAACTGCCTTTAAACTTTTACATAACGGAATCTGAGAATGGAATCATTTAGCTTTATGAAGAGTTTAATTTAATTTGAAAGTTCTCTGAAGGTGGTTATTTGAAATGGATTTTTCCTTATTTTATTCGCTTTCACGATTTTTTTTTTTTTAATTTTTTTATTTTCCAGTCTCAAAATCTGCAAAATCATCATTCTTCCCCTCTTCCGCCTACCTGGCTGCCCATCCAGTTGCTCATTTCCAACAGCCCTCAGACTTTGGTGTCGCCTCACACGAGTGTCGAGTGGACAGTGCGTTTTATTATTTTATTATTATTATTTATTTATTTTTTTAATTTCTGTAAAATTCATCTTCGAACATATTTGAAAGTATTGTCATTTTCAAGCCTTTTAAACTTACCAGTTTGGGTTCGGTTATTTTATTAGAAGGACATATCATTCTTTCCGTAAACAACTTTACTTGATAAGCTGAATATTATTCATTTTTTACACCTATTTTCGAATTAATAATATGCATTTGCAGGTGAAAGAGTACACGGAATGGTGTTCTTCTCATTCCGAGATGGAGATCCTTGCCTTTCTGAACGGTCTGCTCACTTCGTACACTTCCTCTGTCATTTCTCGTGGCGAGTCTGAATTCGTCCCCCACTACCCGCTCATCACAGACATCATCAAAACTGCCATGGGACAGGAATAGGTCTTTTTTCAAAAATATTTCTCAGTTATTTTGAAAATGTAGCTGATACTTTTACGCAACTCGAAATACTTGAATATTTCTAGAAAATAGCATTCTCTCAGAATTTTGTCAATTTTCCATGAAAGCATATCTGATGAATCTGATTTGTCAAAAATGACAATTTTCAAGAAAACGAGACGATTGATTATTCTATCGATTTCTGAAATGACAACTTGTTCATAATTCTATTGAATGCGTTTTATCTCCAATTGTTTTGTAAAGTGATTCCACTGTGATACTTTTATGTCTGGGTTCCTGTAATTTATTTTGATGGGATGCTATGCAAGGAATAAATTATTGCATTTTTTAAAATTTATGATTTCTTCTACAAACTACAGTTTGTTTCTGTAGTTTTCATATCTTTATTATTTTTTTTTTTTTTTTAATTTTAACAAATTTTCAATTTTTTCAGCGATTTGTTGAAAAATGTCTCAACCGGGGCCGAGTCATCGAAGCGACGAAGAAATGCGTGAGGAGGATGGAAGGAATGAACCGAATCAAGAAAAGAGGAGAAATGAGCTGAATGACGAAGATGAAGACGAAGAATGGGAGGAACAGACTTGCATTGTCGAAGTAAAATGGCGAATTTTGAAAATTTGAAGTTCTTCGTTGAATAGACATTAGGCGAATATTGAGTTCGATCTCGACTTATTTCAGCTTTATTTTGAAACTTAACAATATTTCTACCGAGAAAATAGCTATTAGCAAATCACAAGTACTCTTTTTTTATTTTCTGATTACAAATTTAAAAATTCAGATAAACGGCATTTTGGACGCTCAAGCTGTGCAGGAGGCGATCAAGGACAACCTCGTCACAGTCAGGAACGCAGCCACCAACAAACCCATTCTGCAGGTTCATTTTTTCTAAATTTTATCAGTTTTACTCAATTTTCAAGACAATCATTTTCCACTTATCATGCAGCTGAATTCGCTAACGATCGTTTTCTAGCTGGGCCTCTCAGTTCCACTAATTTTTACTTTTCCTGTAACTTCCATGGATTTATGAACATTTCATCAAATTGATTTTTTTTTTATTTATTTTAACTTCCAGGTGAACAACTCTCTGTACATGGGCAATTGGGAGCGCTGCCTAGGCACTGATCTCATTTTCAAGGCCAAAGATGGACAGCTTGAGGTAATGGTTTTGGTTTTCTCGCATTTGGTAATGGTTATTTTTTTTTTATAACATTACAAAATGGAAATATAGCGTTTCTGAAACTTTTGAAACATAATTTGGTGAATTGTTTTATTCCGATCTCTAAAGGTAATTGAAAAATAGAAATATTCTCTATTTTAAACTAAACCTGAAACATACGATTGTTATTTAAGGCATATGTCTATTGATAAGCACACCGTTGTTTACATAGTCGAATATTCGCTTGCAAATGTACTGCGACTGTAGCTGATTTATTTGTTTTAACATAAAATATCGGTAGATCGATAATAATATTGATCTTGAGATTAAAAATAGAATAAGAAATTTGTCTTCTTTCTCGAAAGCCCTATTTGAATTCGATGCGAGAGGAATTGAGATCGAAATTTTTGAAGGTCAATATCGAAATCGACTTTTACAACATGAAAATTTAGAGTCTACTGATCGAAATAAGAAAAGATTTAAAAATTCTGAATTTCAAATGTTCAGTTTATCGCGACATCGGACAAAATGCTGAAGACGGAAAAGGCCCTGCTATCAGCGCCCGTGAATCAGGAAGACGAACGAATGGGCGCCAGGGAACTCAGTCCTCCACCGATGAACCAGTTCTTGACCAGGCAAACAACTTTTCACGATTTTTAAAAACAAATAGACGCTTGAGCTCTCAAAAATAGCAACAAAAAAAGTCTTGATGTTATCAATTTGAAAATTTAGCGAATTCCTAAGTTGATTTTTTCGTTTTACTTATGAACAATCTACAAACAGAAGTCGACGAGCGAAGTTACGAGATTACACGAAATTTATAGATTTCATGAAATATACATTAAGTATTTTTCTAAAATTATTATTCCAAAATTTAGAAATTGTCTGAACAAAAAGAAAGATCCCTCGACTCCGAAACAATCGAGGCAAAAAAAGCCAAAAGAGTCCTCTTCGCCTGGAATTCCTGTCATCGATATGGATGCGGAGCCGATCGAATAAAAGCTGATTTGGAAAGGAAGAATTTTTTCGGTTTACAAAATATTTGCACTTTTTTCTAGATTTTGTCTTCTCGAAAATAGAATCTTTTCTAACCCAAGATGGCATCTTCCTAACGAAGGAAGATTTTCCTAATCTATACTTTTCGGGTTCGTTTTTATCACTTATTTTTGTTGTATGCTAAATTCGTTGGAATCCAACTTTGCAAAGCGAGAATAAATATTTACGATACTTTTAAAATTACTTCTAAGGAAATCCGTTAAATCGGAGACTTTATCTTTGATTTTATTGCCGATATCTTTAGGAATACCGATTTTTCATGGAAACCTCGACTTTTGCAGGGTGCTGAGCCAAATTCTTCTGCATTTCATTGGAGCTCGTTTGAATTGGTCCCTACTTTCAGTGCGCACTACAAAGGCGAGTTCCCATTGCTTTTCGAAGATAAAATTCCTCTCGATGACAAATTTAAGTATACACGAAGCTACATTTTCAGCTAGCTCCATTCTCAAGGCCAAAATTTTGGGAATTTCAAAATGATGTGAGGGCGTGATCTATAGTTGAGGATAGAGGAGGGTGAGGAAGTAGGGAGAAATAGCGTGGGAAAAGATAGTTCACGTCCCATGTCATCTCACCATTTCTCAGTTACCCAAATTTCCAGATCTAACCCAATTTCTATCACGAGAAAAAATATTTGATTCATGTTGTTACAAATTTTACCTACCATATGCCTTGATCCTAAAAGAGCGCTGCTGCACTCAATTGTATTCGATTCAGTAAAGAAGGAATGTCCACTCTCGATTTCTTCCCCATCCTTGTAGTGCCTTTGCCTTTGCACATCGATTGTGTGCCCCTCTCGCCTCTCTGCCCTCTCCATTTTCCCCACTCTCTCATCCTCTCTCTATCCCTCGCCTCCCCTCTTCTCTTTGGCACACTCCCCTCGTCTTTTGTGCGTCCTACCCCCAATGCCACTCAATACCGCCCATTTTATCGATTATTTTATTGATTTTTCGACGAGTGAAAGAAAAACACTGATAGTTTGCAGGTAGCCCGAGGGACGAACCAACAAATTGCCGCCAATTTCCGCCCAAATTTAAGCGTTTCGTCCAAGCAAACCTTCGGCGAATTCAAACGTCGAGTACGGTAATTTGATTTCAAATCGATTTTGGGGAGCATTAATTGGTCAGCTAGTGAAATTGAGGTAATTAGAGGTGGTTATCGATTTTTGGAGTTGAGAAATGGCCGTAAAACGCTGCGAGCATGGAAAAAGCAGTGCCGGGCCGTGCAGACCGCGCTCTCGAGACGCACATAAAAACGCAAAATAATCTATCGACCAAATCGAAGTTTCTCGAGGTTTTTACTGAATTTTGAAAATGTTCCGATGAGTCTCTGATAGTTATTTAGTTAAAAAGTGAAAAAAAAAGAATTTTTTCAACGAGTAACGAATTTTCCAAAATTCAACGGGAGGACGGACGGCGCGAAATTCGAGAAATTTCGACCATTTTCGATTTGAGTAGGGTCGAAATTTACTGAAACTTGTGGAATGTTAATTTTGTGGAATAATTTTTGAAAATGACAGAATTATGGTACTTTATTTTGGAATTTTCATTTCTGCTCCCAAAAACATTTTCTTTTCATTTTTCGCAATCTTTAAATTCAATTTTCAGGATTTGTGCTGGAATTTTCTCGAATGTGCTCGGATTGATCGGCCGACTTCTCGCTGCGATTCCTGATTCATTCCTGCAGCTGTTTGCAAGGATAGAGAATATTCCACAGTTCATCGATCAGATCAACCAAATCAGCCAAATCTCAAGGTCAGCATATAATATCCATGAAAGGAAAGGGAGAAGGGCTTGGGCTAAACAAGCGCGCACTTCTCGAGAAAAAGAATTGATGATTGTGTTTATTTTTTATTTATAAGGAAAAATAAAATGTAACTATTTTTATCAGTGCAGAAGAGAAATAATCCAAAGTTTCGGGAGTTTATTCAAATTTTATCGAAGAATCACTCGTCAAACGTAGAAACTAGTGGTTGAAAACCGACTTGGATAACTTTCGCAAACATCCTAAAAGAATGGACGATATTTTGCCACTTGCGCATCTCTAAAATTATCAACACTTGTTTCGATCACTTCCCCAGTTTGTGCTTCCTTTTTTTGTTGGCTACGCGTCTTATCGATTTCTTGTCCAAAATTTGGTCAAACTTTCTCCTCGCTCTTTCGATTTCACTCTTTTTCTGGCAGCCAATTCCAAGACGGGCGCGGCTAGTTTTTTACCGCGAGACAACAAAAAAATGTTCATTTTTGATTTTCGCAGGATAAAAATTACTTGACAAAAACTGCATTTGCCACTTTTTAAATCGTCCTTTCAATAATTGTTTTAAATTTTTAATTGACTTTTACATATTATCTGAAAATTATTCATTTCGTTCAAATTTATTTTCCAGATTCCCCGATGTCAATAAACTCGATGCCTTCCTCTGGTTCTGAGAAGAACAATGGTTCTGAAAGCAAAAACAAGGAAAGGGACAAGGAGAGAGGCACTGAGAAGGAGAAAGGCACGGATAAGACAGACAGAAGCAAAGACGGCCACTCGTCGACTACCCCTCTGCCAAAATTCGAGATCGTCGAGACCTCCATCTTCTCGAAGAGCATCTCCAGCAAGAAGAGGACTGAAGCACTCTAGTAAGTGACTTTTAAGGAAAATGTCATTTTTGTACGAAAGTAAGATTTTTAAAGACAGATTTGTGGGACTTTTACCCCAAAAATGAGCGTTTTTTTTTGGAAAATGTCTATTTTCATGGATCTTGTGCAGAGTTTTAGCAATTTTCAAGAATTTTTTTATCTGACTAAAACGATGAATATGTTCAGCTGCACGTGCGCGGATGAAGGCAAAAACTGCAAGGACAACCGCTGTGTGAACGTGTGCATGTTCACCGAGTGCCCCAAGGACTGTCCCGCCAAGAAATGCAAGAACAGGAAGTTCACCAAGGTTGGAATTTATTGTATCGCTCAAACGAAGTCACAGTTCGTGTGTTAAAGAGCGCCTTGCGAGAAATGCGCGTCACGATCATGCACAAAGAGGGAGGCTAGAGTGCAGAGAAAAGAGTCAGCGGGGGACAATGGAAAGAGTGATGGTACACGATTTGCCGTATCTCTTGCCTTTTCTCGCTATTTTTTGACACACTATCTGTCATTTCGTTTAATCAGAACAATAAGTTGCCATTTAAAAATAACTTGATATTTTTCAATTCCATTTTCTGAAAATATCAAAAAATTATCATTTTTGGAATCGCTTTCAGGAAGAGCATTTTTTTTTAGAGAAAATACGCGAAAGTCGAGCCCCAGTACACTGGTCCAGAAAAGGGATTCGGCCTCTTTGCCATGGAATGCATCAAGAAGTGGAGATTTTTCTGCCATTTTTGAAAAATATAAAGAAAAAATTCCAGAGGCGCCTTCATCATCGAGTACGTTGGCGAGGTTCTGCCCAGGAACGAGTACGAAGCGCGCAAGGAGATGTGAGTCACTTATTATTAGAGTCCGTAATCGGCAGTTACTAAATGAACGACCTGACGATCCCTATAACTAGAAAGGGAAGGGTTAGAATAAGATGAAATAGTGTGGGAAAAGAGGGATCGTCAGGTCGCCATTTAGCTATTGTTTTCGTAATCTGGGAGACTGTTGCAAAATGGTACACGGCTATTTTCATTGTATTAGAAAGGGAGGAATAGCACTCGAAAATGAGACACTGGTCTAAAAATTGCAACTTTTTTTCTTTAATTTCGACTTCTCAGATTTTAGACTCGAAAATAACATAGGATAAAGCAAACCACCATTTAGCATTGATGTATTGAACCGTTTGAAATTGTACTGTTTTTGAAACGTAGTTCAATTTGTTTACATTTTTTAATCACAACGAAATTCATTCACTAGTCCATTATGGAAAATACTATCTCTAAAATATACGGTGTTTTTGTAGCTATCTAAAATGAGAATATTTGACATTATTGTATTTTCAGCTACGCGAAGGACCCCAACCACAAGCATCACTATCTATGCGACACGGGTGCCTACACGATTGATGCCACGAAGAAGGGCAACGTCTCGAGGTTCATCAATCACTCGTGTGCGCCGAATGCTTGCTGCGAAAAGGTTAGCCCATCAAAATTGCAAAGAAAATTTTTTATGTTTCAAGAAATCGCATTATTTCATATTTCTTTTTCTCTGATTTTTGTCATCTTTGCGAGTTTTTTTTTTCGGAAAGATTAGCTAGAAAAGCAAATTTGAATAATTGTTTGATAAACTTTGAAGATTAATTGATTTTGCTCAGTGGACCGTGCCGAACACGAAGGGCAACGTGGCTCGGATCGGTTTCTTCGCGCTGCGCGACATCAACAAGGGCGAGGAGATCACATTCGACTACAACTTCCAAGTTTATGGGTAGGAAATTATTTTCTTCTTCACGTTATCAGAAGTTATTGGGAATCCTAAAACTAATAACTCACAAAAGTCGAAAATATGAAACGTACACTATTTTTCTTATTCTGGAGTTTGAGAACTTGAAATTTTTACCGTGCTTATCAAAGATGTACAATTTGTTGTTGAGGAACCTATTCTTTCTGAAACTTATTTTCCAACTTTTCAGGAGAGAAGCCCAGCCGTGCCATTGCGGAGCGGAGAACTGCATGAAGTGGATCGGCCAAGTCCAGGAGGAGGAACCTGACGATGGTGAAGATTATGAGGTGGGAAATTCGATAGATTTATCCATTCTACCATTTTTGCAATTCACGGATTTACCTATTTTCTTCAAAAGTTTGTGCTAATTCCCATGAAGATCTAATTATTTCATTGTTTTTAGGAAAAACTAATAATGTTGTTTTCAGATGGAAGCTCGCGCGAATCTGCTGGACGAAGAGGAGATCAACGCGCGGCTGTGCGAAATCGAGCCTATCGCCTGGACGAACAAGAAGCAAATCAGGGAGCTCGTCACCATGGCGGTCAGTTGATTGTCAAATTGATTTTTGTTGGGCGAACTATCAGATTGGGGACGTTTTCCACCGTAAAATTCTATCATCGTGTCATCTCGTTCCATTATTAAAGATAATAATGCAAAACTGAATGGGATAATTCATCGCATAAAGGATATTTGCAGTGGAAAACGTCTGTTGAGGAAGTTACAATCATTGTGACGGTAACAACCCAATCAAATTCCCTTTTATTATTTGTTTATGGGAAAGCTGAAACTCGTCAAATCTTTCGAGCTTCATTCGATTTCTTTAGAAAGTATATGAAACATACATTTTTAGCTAGTTTTACTTTTTAACTACTGATAATTCCACTGATCTAATGAATACTTCTAAACATCAACGCTTGATAGAATCATCAAAACTTATCTAATTTGTGAACCAACTTTTCATACTTCAGAACTACAGCGAGTACAGCGAACAGCGTCTGCGGATTCTCAACACTCTCTGCAACGAACAGGCGGTAAGTTGAGAAAATATTAAAGATAGCCCTCTGAAAAATTTACCTACCTTCTTTATCAACTTTTATCTAAAAATTCACTAGTTTCAGAGAAAAAAAGAAAATAAATTACTTTGAAATTTCACAAAATTTTCTTTAACAATACTATTCCTTTAAATTTAGTACATCTTCCAAAGTCTCGAAGAAATGAAAATTAAAAAGCTAATTTTCAGGTGCAAAACGTGCGTTCGCTGTCGCTGATCTGCAGCGGAGGCATCATCGACATGTTCACGTTCTGGCTGAAAGAGCCCATGATTCATGCGGATGACGTCCTCCTCAATCTGCGCATTCTCGCTCTCCTCAACGGAATCGATCATTTCGCCAGACTCGTGGTTTGTCATTTCCTGGAAGAAATTCGAAAAATGCAATTTTATTTGAAAGAACGTTTCATCTTACTTTGATCTTTCTCAACAGAAGACACTAGCGACCAATTGTCTTTTTTAAAAGTTTTTTTTTTTAGGATTTTTTTAAACATATGAAACACGATAATACGAAATTAATTGAAGTAGATATGCCAAGTTTGATATTTTGTAGCAAGAAATAAGAGTAACCAATCCATTGCTCATTTTTCATTCTGTCAAATTTTATGAAATCTCTGAAACAAATGCCGAAAATGAGTTATGAAAGTAGTTTTCCTACATAAATTTGACTTTTCAGAGCCCGGAATGTGATTTGGCCTATTCAGTGACGCAGCTGGCACAAATGGAGGAACCCACCGATGATTTGGTGGTAAGAACTTTTAAATTTTTGAAGAAATAACTCGAAAATATGTCAATTTTTAGATAAGTTTTTTGGTAGGGTTTTTAGAAAATAATTTTCGAAAATTTGCAGGTGCAAGCAGCCGTGCAGAGCGTCGTGAACGACGTGATTTCGCAAGAAAAGGAGGCAGAAAAGGCGAGAGAGAAGCATAAAGAGGCAGAGGAAAATGGGGTCGCCAGGATGGAGGTGAACAGCGAAGGCAATAAAGAGAAGGACGAAAATGACGATAATGAAGAGGAGGAAGAGGTTGGTAAATTTCTGTAATTTGGGTGATAGGTGTCGAGTATTTCTACTCCATACGGTATTTTCCTGTTTTATTATCTTTCTGGCAGAAGATTACTAGAAATTTTTCATAGAAAATGTGGTTAAGAGGAATCTAATCATGCTAATGATTGCTTTTCATCGTTTCGATATTTCATCTCATGTTGAAACGTATTTCCAAGCTCCGAAATTTCAGGAAACCCCCATCCTTACGGGCTTCACGCGACTGGTGGAAATCGCGAAGCGAGTTCTACACACTTGGACCAGTCTGTTGGTGCTCTACAAAATTCCTAAGAAGGTCATACTGGCAACGTTTTCTAATTGGCAAACATTTGCCCAAAGTTTCATCAAGTATTTTATTAGTAGAAACGTATTTGAACACTTTGAAGGTATGATGGTACTGGATTTTGAACAAGCAATGAGTTTTATTGACAGAATTCTCTAAAGTCCTCATGCAGAAACGTATCTGATATTTTAGAGATTTGAGAAATGGCAAATTTATGGATTTTATTTTCAGGTGAAAGTTGACCCGGTGGAGAACGGCACGAGCCGCGCAAGAACGCCAACGTCCTTCAAGACAAAGGATTTCTATGAATACGACAGACCGTATTCGCACAACAGCCGCTTCTCTTGGAACAGGTTTAGTTTTTTTTAATGTAAAAATCATAATATAGCTTGTGATCCGTAAATTGGTGTTTCAAAGTGGCAGACGGTTTATTTTCTGAATATTAGATAAAAAAAGAAATAAAATGTGAAAAGAGAACGATAAAATAATCAGCCTATTTAAAACCTCGATATATCTTCGGACTCTATAATATCTATGAAGACATAGTGCTAAATAAAATAGCTTGAAATCTGATTGATTATTTTTTAAAGATTTTTCAATATAAAACGCCCCGAAAAAGCATTACATTTTATCATGCTATTTTGAAACATAGGGCATTTATTTTGTATGATTTCAGATACAGCAACGGTCGAAGCTGGAATCGCAACAACTACAAGCGACACCTCAGCTACTACGATGCGAGACGATATGGTATATTTTGTTTGTTTGTTTTTTTTTTTTTAAATATACTACTCTCGAAACTAAACTACTTTTCGGATTTCGCTATTTTACAGCAGTTTCTTGAAATATAACTATTTCATTTTCAATTATATCTTTCTAATAGTGAAGCGTTGTTTTTCGTAGTCAAATATGCATTCACTTGAATTAGTTTCATCTTTCCAGATGATTACTACAACATGTCGTATTCGCGAAGCCCCAGCCCATCTGTCGACAGGAAGAGACGTCGAGTGGAGACAGAGACAAAGGACGGCAAGGAGGACGAACAGCCCCCTCCCTCGAAGAGACGATCCAGGTTCGACATCAACGCCAATGGAAGGGAGGTGAGATATTTTGTGACTTTATTATTTTAAATGTGTAGAGATGGTTAAAATTATCGTGAAGTTTTCATTCTTAGTCTTGAAACTTCATATTTTTAATTAGCATAAAAATTCCTTTTTCAAGTAAATGATACTCGTTAAAAATATTTGCTTTTTTTCAGAACGGTCACGCTCTGCCCCCTCCCTCAGTGGTGACTCCGACATCAATCGGAATGCGCCACCATCCGATGCCTCCCATGCCCTATCCGGGAATGATGATGCCTATGCCTGGTATGCCTGGTTACGGTAAGCAAACTTTCGGAACAAATGAAGGAGCCTTTTCTAGTTTTATTGATCTAATTTAACTTTTTTTTTTCCCCCTAAAATGCATTTCGATTTTTACTGCCGAAAATACTAGGGAATTTTTGTGGCTCCATTTTCAAAAATGAGGCGATTCTCTAAAATCTTATGATACGACCCTTTCAAAAATACGTCCAGCTTTAATCAACAGCGATTTTTTTGTTTCAAAATCTTGATGCCTGCAGACATGATGTACTGGGGCTACGGTCCCTGGCCGGCGTTCGGTCCGTCCTCGGCGTCTCTGCCCTCCTGCCCCTCGTCGACTGCATTCCTCACTGCCGAAGCGCCGCCTCCTCCCCCGTCCCGAGATGTCAGAGACGCAGACAAACTGGACGATGAGTCGCTCAAGGCCTTCAAGGCAGAGTGCTCCAAGAAGACCAAATCTGAGTTGCAGTTAGTTTCTATTTTATTTCACCTTTCATAGACGAACTTAAAGTGGTAACATTAGTTTGTTATTTATCTATTAATTAACCGGATTCTTGAAACATATACAAAAGGTTTTAGCGTTCTTTTTGCCTAGTAGTCCAGAATTCGTATCGAAACTTTAACATAAAACGGATCAATGCTCAGACTGATCTTGAGTATTTTCTTTTTATCGGGACAAGACAAACGCCGCATGGATTTGAAATAATAATAATAATATCTCCGCTATAAATGATACAAGTGAAATGTTCAATTTGAATTTCCAGAAACGTCTATGAAGTGCTGCAGAAGAAGTTGGACATGGTGCGGGAGGCGATGGCCGCCATTCGCAGAGAGGAGGCCGCGCACAAATTGGCTGCTCAGGTATCATGGTCATAAAAATGACCTGGAGATTAAAGGCTGCGTAAACTCCCCTTCCAAACACTTTCTCGTTTTTTTTATCCTCCCCTATTTGGGAGGAAGTTTACGCAGCTACAATTAAAAATAGGGGTAAAATATTAAGGAAAACGAATATTTTAACCCCAAAGTAGAAGTTAAATGAGTTTAAATAGAGAATGTTGCAGAAGGAGAAGGAGGCTGCCCAGGCTGCTCAGGAAGCCATCACTGCACCATCTTCACTCGAAGATCAGCCCGCTACAACATCGCTCAAGTCCGTCTCGGTAAGGATGTGAAAATTTTGGAAAGCCACAGAAATTCTTCGACCCAATGTTTATTTTTTGAAATGAGATATGTTTCAAAATTTTGATAAGTGCAATGTGGAAAGGGGTCCGTCTGTTCATTTTGCACTCTTGCTCAAAAATGAAATTGAAATCGAAATCGAAGCAACAAGTTATTCGCTTGAGTAGACAAACGTTCAAATATGTTGCAAATGCTCGACAAAATTCAAATTTCAAAAATATCTTATTCGGATTTCTCTCATGCAACTAAATAAATTTTCAGCAAACGATGATTTCTGCTCGTTCCTCGACTCCACCCCCTGCCCCGCCCCCCAAGGAAAAGTATCTCTGGGCGAAGGCCGTCGATGCCAATGGCGATAAGTACTACTACAACAAGGTGGGGATTTTGAGTTTTTCCTTACTCAAGCTATAATTTCGAGATCTTTTTCCTGCATAAAATAACACGATATTCTATCGCTTGAAAATGCATGTATATTTGTGAAATATTATCCTGAAACTATTCTTAAACTAATTAGGCTTTCTGAAACGTCATCGATATTTTTTAATCCTGAAACATAGAATAATTTGTTTTGAATTGCTAAATGCTTGTCAAGCCTTGTCGTGTCTTGCGAATACCACAAATAGCTTGTTTAGTTGGTCTTGGTATGGAATGAAAGTGCACCGTTTTCCAGATTTTTCAGGAGAATCATGAGAACAGCAGCGTTAACGGTGAGAAAATGGAATGCGATCCGGAACTGTCCCGACCCTCCTCGACTGGCAGCACAGCGTCCATCTTCCGCTCAGCGTTCCTCCAATTCTGCTCCAATTGTACCAAGGAGTCCGAGAAGTTTCACATTGCTCAGGACAGCGCCATCTGGGGACAACAAGTAATCTGCGGTTTCAAATTGGTTTTTTTTTTTTAAATGTAATTTTGAGGAGGAATAAGTTGAATGTTTTGATGTTTATTGCACAAGCATGAAATAGTGCACGTTGGGAGGACAAGTAATTTTCACAAAAATGTATGTTTCTTATTTTTGTGAGAAAAGTAGGTAGTATGCTTTGATTTTTATTGCACATGTTTTTCCCATTTTTTGAAGAGTAGAATGTTTTTAGTTTATTGACAGGCATGAAAATACCTTAGACTTGCTGTGATGTGACTTTATCTAAGATCTTTGTTCAAATACGTTTCACTTTCTCTTAATTTAGCTTAAGTTTCGCGCATATTCGTTTTAACTGTGCGAGCCTAACACTTATCAAGGCAAAACAACACTATCAATCTTTCTTTAAATCAGACGAATATTGGTATGTTTAGGAAACCCGCGAAACGCAGTGGAGTCCTCCTCGTCCCGAGCAGGGCGAACTCGATCCCGTCGAGAAGACGCCGCCTCCTCCTTGCGATACTTCCGGAATGGACTCCTATTACGCTGACGACTTCAAGTGCGAGGTCACTCAAGTGGTAGGCAAACTTCTACAATGTTGAACGAAAATTCTCATTTTCCTATTAGACATTTTGAATTTTTTTGAAACTGAACATGTTGATTCGAATATGGCGAAGATATAATCCCGTGCTCTCAAATGACTATCAGCTCAGAAAAGAATATGGACTTTATAACTGAAATCTTTGAAACCTATCCATTTGTAGAAAGCCGATCAAAACCTATCGGAGGAGTCGCTGATCGCTAGGGCCGAGCAGATCTTCGCGGGACGCATCGATGGAGTCAGGTAGTTTTTTTTTTAATTTAAAAGTTTTTGCATATGTTTCAAGAAACGTCCTTATTTTTTCAAATTTATTTTTGACGATGCTTTTAATTGCTTTTCGATCTATTAATTTCAAATTTAACAAAAATCTAAAATATTAGGATGTTAGAAAGACAAATTGGCAAAATTTTTGAAGATAGTTTGTGTTTTCAGACCCCGTTCGAGTCAAATGGAGGAGCGACCTCCCTCGGCTAGCAGTGAGGCCTCTTCGAAGGACGTCCAGCCTCGGAAGTCGACGAGCAGCGGGCACGAGCCCAAACATCCCAGCAGCCATAAAAAGCAACCGAGAACTCAAGAAGAACAGGAAACGGTTAGTCTAAATTTACAAAAATGCTTCAAAAGGAAACTAAAAGATTAGAAAATGATACATTTCTGATTATATCAATTTCTGGTTTTGATATGTTTCAAAGTGCTGGAATTATAAGAGTTTTCACAAATGAACTAATATTTTCGTATCTATTTGAGAATCAAAACTTGTCTAATTTCGAAAACCACTTCGTCGGATTTTGAAAATCGTCATTTTTCCAGCACTTCAAAAGCTATATGGAGAAGTTGATGCGGTACGAGATCAAGAATCTGCTGGAGTCGAGGGATGACACCACGAAGGAGAAGATGGAGTGGCTTGGAAAACAGGTAGAATATAATTTTTCGAAGAAGAATAAAATTAATGATGTTTTAATTGTTTCGGAATTAATAGAACGAGACTTTATTCTGAGAATGGATAAATTGCAAATGAATTCTTAAATTTCTTCTTCGATTTTTACTCTTAATTTTTCAGTATGCAAAAGAGTTGCTGAAGAAAGAGAAGGCGAAAATGGGCGACGCATTCAGCTACGACGTCCACAGAATCAATAAAAGCAAGGTGGGTACTGATTTTCTGAGTACGGATAATTTGACTTGTGAATAATATGTTTCAAAAAGATGATGAATACGAAATCTCAAATATTTTCAATTATGCTAAGCGAATTCTATGATCTAGCGTAAAATAAAGGTAATTTTGCAGGTGCTGACCTACTGCTCGTCGCTGATCAAGCGCAAGCTGGAGGAACGAGGCGATCAATTCTGGAAGGACTACGAAAAATTCGCCAGTCACCACTCCAATCACTCCGGTCACTGAATGAATCAGGGAAAACTACGGTCTGTCAAACATCACTTTCTTCTTTTCAATATTATTCTAGGATCATTTTTCTATTTCACTATGATTTCTATCGATATTTTGATCAATTTTCTTTGAAATTTTGAAGAAACGAATAGTTTTCAAAGAAAACTGAAGCAGCTTGGGACGCTTTCCACCGCAAATATTTCCTATGCGGTGAATTATCTAAGTCAATTTTGTATTACCATCCTTAATAATGGGACGAGAGAGATGATGACGACGAATTTTTGCGGTGGAAAAAGTCTCAATTCTGAATTGAAGGTCAAGTATCCGGGAGCCGAATTACTTTTTTATTCCATTTCTATCCGTTTTTTCTCGAGGTGAATACGTGTATTTTGTTGCTATTTTTCTCGTTTGATTTTAAATTTAATTTGTTTTAAATCGAAAATTCTCATTTCTCTCTTCGATCATTGATATGTCGTTTTTAAAAGTAAAGTACAAACACGCTGCTTTTACAATATCTTTGTTTCGTTAATCGCGTTGTTTTAGGCGAATTGTCATACTGTGAGGGGAATTTTCAAGACTTTCAAGACAAATCAATTTTTCCCTTCACATCCCCGATATTTCCCTACAGTTTGATAAAATTCTAGGCAAATTATTCCAATTAGGTAAATTGTTTACTTTTCTTGCTCTTATTTTTAATTCCAACATTTTTTGTTTTTATAGCATTATGCGACGGCAGGGACAAATATGATACTTTAAACCGTGAATCGTAGAGGTTTTTTTTACCACATCGTGCTACGAGATCTCATTTCAAGCTTTTCCTATAAAGATTATCCTTCTTTTGGTAATTGTGTTTGTTAATTTTTTACTCTTTCGGAATTTGGGTCGAAATTTATTTTTTTTGCTAACTTTTTTCGGTATGCCTAAATTTTGATAGAAATTTGAGTCAGAGATTTTTGTAATTGAGTCAATTTTTATTAATGAAGAAAGAATGATGCAATCACAAAAATTCGACATTTGATTCAAATAATTATCATTTTGGGGCGATTTTCAGAATAATATTTTTGAAAAAAAAGTTTAATTTGAGCTTATTTTGAAAATCATCTCATTTTGATGCCCCTCTCAATCTAGTGATAATCCAACCCTAGGATGCCAAAATCCCCTCCTTTATTCTGTAATCGACCTTCTATAATGTAGCCAAAATAGCCTAAACCATCACTTTTATCGCAATTTTCGATGATCGTTTCTAGTTCAAAATATATTTGTTAAATTTATCGCAATAAAATTGTTATCTAAATTATGTTGGCTTCAAGAAATTTGAAAAGGCTTGCAATGACCTTGAAAATGCTTGTCGTGATTGAATCTTGCTTTAGATTTTGTAAAATGATTGATTTTTATTCAAAATGATGAAAATCTTTCAATTTATTCGACGACATTTTCGATAATTTTTGGAGTGATGTGTCAAAATTTTAGAGGAAAAATGGACAGTGATAAGGAAAAACGGGTGACGATCAAGGCGGACCATCCTAGAAAGACGTTCTACGAGCGATTCCTCATGACTTGCAAAGAAATGTCGGATAGCCGAAATCAGGTTGATTATTTTACATAACTTCGATACCTAGGTAGCAAATTGAAGATACTTATTTTGTACAAATACTTATTACTCGTGAGAAACATATGAAAGATTAGTTATACACTTATTTGAAAATTTTATCGAAAATTCGCATTCTGAAACATTCGAAGCTACTGAACATCTGAATCCAATATGTTATTGCACTGCAATGATCAAACTTCATATCATCTTTCTGAAACATAAAAAAGATTTTCAGACCTTGAAAATAAAAGAGTTTCAGAAATACATCCTGTACAACGCTGTGCTCGGGCTCAAGGCGTATCCGCTCGAATTGAATGGCATTCAGGATCTGAAACAAGTCAAAGGTGAGTCGACATTTCCAAAAGTAGAATAAATCAAGTGTTAGTATCATGAAAAATTACCTCAAAAATGTAAACCTCTAAGCTACAAGCAATGACATTTTATGCAGATTGATTTTTACACCTATCATTTTATACCTATCTCGCTTCTTCGTTTTAAGCCTGCTTTAAAAGAAAAATCACGAAAATCGAGCTTTTATCGATTTGCAAATTTGTAATTTTAGGCTTCGGTGACCAGCTGGCGTCGAATTGCGATGCGGCATGGCGAATGTTCGCTGAGGAAATGGAGAAAGATGGGCAAAGTGCCGACCACAGGGCCGTCAGGGCGCTTAACGGTGGTAATGGCTTTTCATGTCGCTATTTTTTTTTAATTGAATTCCTCAAATTTGAAAATCATTGTCGCAGAATCAATTTTTTATCTTTGTAACGATTTTGGAGCTTATTTTGACATTTTGTCTTGGAACGAACAAGTTCGTGATTGTTTAACTTGATATTTGATCAATTGAAGCAAAATTCACATGTTCACTGAAATGTATGAAAACAATGTTTATTGCAAGAAATGTTGAAACTTATCTGAATTTCATCATGTTGAGACGGAGAAATTTCATTAAGTTTTATAGTAATGAATTCCTAGTTTGTTGCAAAAAATATATTGTATCGGCCAAAACTTTATCAATTTCAAAATTGATTGAAACCTACCTAAAAATCAGAATGAAATGAGATGAGTCAATGGCAAATAATTTTAGATGCCTACATTCGTTACATGCAGGCGGTGAATCGAGGCGGAGGTCGGAAACGACAATTCGACAACTCGAAGAGTGACAAGGACAACAAGAAAGAGCAGAGGAGTGGGAATGCAAATGGACACAAACAGGCACGATTTCATAAATGAATTTACACTAAAATTATAGCTAACCCAAGGTTAAAGATCGTCGGTGTTTCATTAATTAGTTCAAAGTTTACGGGCGAAATGAGTGTAATTTCAGAAGGGAGAGGCAACCAAAGCCAGGGATAAAAGAAAAGGAGCAGATGACGAATTCGAAGAAAACGATGAATTCACGGAACCTCAAGAAAAGGTAGGAAGATAGTTTTTTAATGAAACTAGAAATACCATATGAGAGACAATACGTCCGGAACATCGAATAGGTTTTCAGTGGACTATTTTATTAGATTTTTGAAACATAGTCAAAAACTTTCTGAAATTCTGCCAGAAACCCTTCGAATTTCTTTTCTATGATTTTCGGATAACACTTTAGAATATTTTTTTTTCTAAGTCAATTAATTTTGAGAAGAAACGGAACGAACCATCGACATCGAAATTCTCAGCTGGCAGTTCGAAACCGAGCACTTCGAAGGCAACGAGTAATTCTCCGAAGAAATCTTCAGCTAAGGGAAAGAAGAAAGATGGAGGTAATTGATGAAGTTTCAAATATTTGAAAGAGGATTCTATGAATTTATACTGTTTTTACATAGTCAATGCTAATTCACCTCGAAAGTAGAGGATGGATTTGAAAAAATCTAAAAATGAATAATTTCAACTTCAATTATGTCTACTAACAATAAGTTTTTCTGTAAAATGAAAGGAAAGGTCTACAGACGATGACAGGCCGAATGATGCAAGTGGAGCGACGCAAACGCAGAGCAAAAACATCGATGAGGACAGAGAAATCGAGATAGTCACGTGCCAACCGAGTGATCGAGCAAAGGTAATCGAGTCGCCAATTAATTAGGTGATAATTGGGCTAATTTGGTGAGTGTTTTTAATAATGATTATTGTGGTTTGCTTGAGAATGTATGGTTTCGTTGAAACCTATCAAATCAACACTCCGTAAGACTCGAAATTCTAGGTGGTCTTAATCGCGGACAGTCGTGAGCATCGCAATTACGGATTCTACGCCAAAAGTGTCGTTGAGCATATCGCCAAGTCGGGATTCGAGGTTATTTTTGAACACCTAAAAAATTCGAAGAGATCTTTCTTTTGAATGAAAATTTATTTTTCAAAAGCATTTTTTCTTCGGATTATTCTCGAAATTTCTAATTTCCAGCAGACTTAAAACTTTTCCACCACAAATATCCCTTATGCGGTGAATTATTCCAGTCAGCTTTGAATTGCTATCCCTAATAATGGAACTGGAGATAATGACGAGTTTTTGCGATGGAAAACGTCTGTTTGCAGTTCGACGTTCGTTCTATGCCCGTGGGTGATTACATGTGGTTGGCTCGAAAGGAGGACGGCACAGAGATGGTGCTCGATTGGGTTGTTGAGAGGAAGACCTGGGATGATCTCCAGAGCAGCATTATTGGGGTAAAACTTTTTTGTAGTACTAAATGAACTGTATATTGAAAGGCAGCAAAATAGCTAAGTTTAATGTTCATTTGAAACGTATTTTAAAGTTTTGCAGAGATGTTTTAATGCGTGAAAGGATAGAGGAATAAATTTTATTAAAATATGGATACAAACCGAATCTTTAACATCAAATAGGAATCGATTTTAAATTGCATTTTTCACAACGTTTTTGAAACACATGAAAACATTGATTTATAACTCAATTTGAGGGTCGTTACCTGGAGCAAAAAGGTCGTCTTCTGAAGTCGCCGATGCGCAGTCGAGTCTATCTGATCGAAGGGAACGAAAAATCTGAGGAATCGCCTTGCCATCAGGTAATTTTTGATAAAATGAACGATATTACTGTGCCAGCAAGCACATTTTTACTTTGTATTTTTCTTTTGCCGCACTATTTTGCGGTTTACCTTTGGTATGCTTCTTTTCTCGCTCAAACTATCCCTCATCTTTCTCTCATTCTTGAATTTTCGCTTGACCCAACGGGAAAAAAATGATCAGTCGAAGATTTTCCCGATTTATTGATAGATCAATAAGTTCTTAGGTATTTTCAAATTGTAATTCTTGTCCTCCAAGATTACCAATAACCGAAAAGCGTAAAAAAACACTAACTACTCGGGTCACTACCAAATTCCTTATTCCTCACTTTCTTTTCTAACTTTTCTTTCTTATATGTGTAAAAGTAGGTTTCAAAAATTACAGAAAATTACGTCTATCAACTTGAAATAATAAGAGTTCTGATCATTTAGGCCCTAATGACGACTCTCATCAACCACGGCTTCCTCGTCCACAGGAGTCCATCGATGCGCGACACTTCGAAGTTTCTCGAACGAATCACGCTCAGACTCATCAACACTGTGCAAACTGAAGACGTAAACATTTGTTTGAACCACATTATTTTTAGAAAATAATTAATTGTCTGAAAATTTGAAAATAGTATACGACTTTTTGATAATTCTACATTAAAATAACAAGACAAAATTATTCTATCCAAACTAAACCCTAAGTCTATCAAGTATTCTATGTCGTGCCATTTTCAAATATTGTTGATACCGAAATCTGGGAGGCGTGCAAAGTAGTGCACAATTACTTTTAGTGATTAACAAATCGAGAAATAGCACGCGAAAAGGAGAGACTGGCCTAAAATGTCCATTCTTTTTCCCCTTATTTTCGATCTCCCAGATTGCGACATCAACAGTAACTAATTTTCTTTCAAACAGAAAATATTCGGCTTCAAAAAGTAATATTTGAATTTTCAGTTATCTGGCGTCGATTTCCGCGATCTGCAAACCCTCGTCGAAAAGCCCCAAGCGGAAACGGTTTCTGAGGCGTGGATGACTCAGCTCATGGTAATTTTTAGATTTTACTATTTTTGTTGCTATTGAAGGTTCATCAAAAACGGGTATGCGGAAATTTCTGGAAAAAGTTTTTCCCTCTTTCTCCCCTTTTATCGCACCTCTAATTTTCGTTCCGTTCCGCTTTAAAATGAAATTAAGGGGTTCGAGAAAAGGGAAGAAAGAAAATCTTTCTCCGGAAATTTCCGCATACTCCTGATCAAATTTTTTTAAAATGAATTATTTTCCACAAATTTTAGTTCTTACTATTTGTGGAATGATAATCGTTCGAATAGGTTTCAGAAAACTATTAAATACAACCCTAACATGTAGCTCCGTTATCTCTTCAGAAATAGATAAAAATTTATCGAAAAACAACTCCTAAAGCAAAGAATTTTGAATGTAGTGTTTCCGCGGAATGTCGGAGTCTCGCGCGACTGCACTGGTCCGTCGCTTCCCAACATTCGTCGCTCTGCGCCGATTCATCGACTCCTCGTCCAATCCGGTCAAACATCTGCTCAAAGAGGTAAAATGTGAATTTTAGCGCTATTTTTAAATTTTTTTAAAAATTTATCCAATTCGAGTCTCCGAGGCATGAAGCATTGAAATTTTGCGAGAAGAAAAGTCGTATTCTAAAATTTTCTATCATATTATCTGCCCATGTTTTACCGTTTCCAAAATACCGACTTCAGACTTGTTGGATTGAATCGTAAATTGTCTTATCTGTCAGCAACTTTTAGACAAGTCTCTCTAAATTTTCGAAAAAAAATTTAGGTGGAAAGCCTCAACGAACCGACCGCAGACAGAATCGTCAGTTTTTTCAAAACCAAATCTGAATGAACAACTACTCATCGTTATTTTGTCATTAAAACAACTATTTTGGGAAGATATTGATCCTTCTAATCACTTCAAATTTATAGATAAACTTGAGCATGTGCTTGAACCAGATCTAGGGGCCACTTTCATCAGGCGAAGATAAACTATGGGGAATAGATCGCAAGGGCTTTCTGACGATCGTCCTCCCTAGATCTGGTCATAAATAACAGCTTTAGAAATATCACGAAGTATCATGTTTAGGGTCCTCATTTACCCTTTGACGGATCCCGCGTAAGCTCAATCTTTGCAGTATAGTTAGCTTAGCCTATATATTGGATATGAAGAAAGAATTCCTTTTTGAGTCATTCAAAGTGTAAATTCAGGAGTTTTTACTTTCAAAAGAAATGAGACCTCGTTCCCATTTCTTTTAAAATGAAACTTTGTAATTCTTCAAGAATTCTTGAAGAAATGTATGTCAGTCTAGAAAATTGAATTGGTGAAGTCTCCAAAATTTACACACGTTCATTTATCAATATTTAAACATTTGTCACCACTTCACATCCTGAAAATATCAAATAAAAATTTACATTAGATCCAGCTTCTATATTAATTTTGGCGTAATTATGTTTTAGCTTTGGGGCCTAATACTAGCGATTTAATATGCTTCATAAAAACATTATTTTTTTTTAGAAATTAGCATAAGTTCTGATTTTTTTCTCAACAATATTATTGGTGCGATCTTTTGTCGCATTCAACCTTGCTAATCTGTTTATTTCTGTATTTATTTGTTTGTTTGTTAGTGTCTTTCTTCATTTCTTCAGCCTGCTTCCTCTATGCCTTGCTTTAGTCCCGATGACCGTTGCGCTTCTGCCTCTATAATCTGAGGCTTTGACAGGGTTCCTACGCTTAGCCATTGTGGAGAGGTCAGAGAACAAAAGACAGCGAATTCAGAACCAGTGGATTACGGAGACAAGCCATCGACTGACCGTCGATCGAAATTCGGAATTCTCACTATCGCTATGTTGAAGGATAGAATTTGAGAGACGGCTGGGGTAGTTTTGATTGTCCTTTTTATTTGATATCATCACCCTCGACTTCGCACCCGGATGGTCGTCGAAAAGTCAATATTTAGAATCAGAGAACGGAGGCAAAATAATAGAGGATGATAGTATTTGATGTATGCCTGAGACTAAATATATTTCAGATATTAAGAAGATTTGATTAATGCGAATTAGCATGAGGAGTGTATTTTTATGGAGGAGAAATATAAGGCTATTTGGAAACCGTGAGACCCCAAGACGCGAGACATAGCGCGAAACAGTATAGAGTTAAGGTAGGGTATGGGATGTTAGATCTTCTTTTCCCACACTATTTTTTAATGTCTCGTGCCTCACGGTTTCGCGGCTTTCAAGCTGCCAAATATAATTTCTGAGTGGCATTGCTAGATTTCAGGACCACACATGAAAGCTCATAGTGAAGAGCGAAGAACAAATGCAGGAATTCTGAAAATTCACGATCTTTGAGACTTTCACGGCCGTAAATTTGAGCAATTCTATGGTCGAAATTTGAAGCATTTAAAACAGATTCTCCGTAATTCTCGAAACTGCCCGGACCAGAGATACCAAATTCGTTTCTGAAGGGGTATTTGAGTGTTTTCTACCTATATTCGACCTGGAGAACATGATTTTGGGCCTTTTTCCGACATTTTCAACTTCAGGTCCAGGTACCGGGGTCCGGGGGTCAAATTTCAAAAGTCATTCTTATACCCTAAATTGTATATCAGATTGTTCGACTCGACCAGCTGAGTCGATTGGTGCAAACATTTTTCGAATCCGACCTTCCTATCACAAGTTACGGTTAAAAACAGTGCAAAAATGCCAAAAATGTAGGGTCCTTAATAGAAAAGTCAACTTTTCTCATTTCTTTCTGGATATTACCTCCCAGTTTTTTCACACAATAATCTACGAGTCCTGCTCATTCTACTCAAATAAAAAAATTCGGAATTGTGATACACCAATTGGGCGAAAAAACGGTCCGAAGTCAGACCGGAAAAATCGGATTTTCGAAAATGCCTATGAAAAAATTCGAAATTCATACCAATCGATAGAGCTCATCAAACTGAGCAACTTTTGTGAAGACACCTCATGGTTATCTATTACGGTATGCGTGGTATAGCAGTTTGAATGGGTCTAACTATGAAAATGACAAAAATTTTCAAAAATTCATAACTTTTTGAAAATCAAACGAATTCGAAAAATCTTTTCGGGATATAGCAGTTGAAGAGCAATACTTCATTTTTGCTTCCTAGAGTACCGTGCTACCACTTTATCATGTTACCATATAGGTCCATGGTATACCACCCATATGGTACCCGAATGGTACTATATCAAGATGGATATCAATCGATTCGAAATTGACTGGAGAGTAATATTCGAGTCCATTTCTACCAATTTCAGCAAGTGGTTTCATTATATCATCATTGTAATTGGCTATAACCACCTGCTGAAAATGGCCAAAAATGGGGTATCTTCAAACAGTCATAAAAGGTGATAAACTAATCTATTTTTCAAGTGGTTTTCAGAATATTACTCAGTTCGATAAGGGCTTTCATCTGATATATAACATGCTGGGTCTTTGTTAAAATGTTAATTTGACCCATATGAGCCTCGACCTCTAGGAGGTGAATTACCATTTGGTAGAAAGACCTATAATGTTGTATACCATTCGAAAGCCAGTGAAAAACTAAGTGTAATGCTGAAAATCACTTGAAAAATGGTCCAGTGTATCGATTTTTATGAGAAAATGAAGTATTGGTCAAATCGAAGAGTAAACTTTGGAATGTTTTTGATCATAAATCTCGATCCATCAATCCGTTTTTTAAGCGGTTTTCGGTATTATACTTAGTTTTTCACTGGCTTTCGAATGGTATATAACATGACTGGTCTCGATTATATTTTAAAAATCGGTCTGGTACCCTCCGGAACCAGTACCGGAAAGTTCCCGAATATAGATATTACTCCCTAAATTTTATTTAGAATCATAATTTAAGCGTCAGGAATAATTTTGAATACAAAATTAAACGAATTAGACCACACCAATGGTGAGAAATAAATTTTTGAAAAAATACCTTATTTTTCAGTTTTTCCTGAATATCTCATTCTGAAATGGAAATTTCACCAAGGTGTCTTCACAAAAGTTGCTCAATTTTTCGAGCTCTATCGATTGGTATACATTTTGATTTTTTTCACAGGCATTTTCGAAAATCTGATTTTTCTGGTTTGACTTCGGACCGTTTTTTCGCCCAATTGGTGTATCACAATTCCGGACTTTTTTATTTGAGTAGAATGAGCAGGACTCGTAGATTATTGTGTGAAAAAACTGGGAGGTAATATCCAGAAAGAAATGAGAAAAGTTGACTTTTCTATTAAGGACCCTACATTTTTGGCATTTTTGCACTGTTTTTAACCGTAACTTGTGATAGGAAGGTCGGATTCGAAAAATGTTTGCACCAATCGACTCAGCTGGTCGAGTCGAACAATCTGATATACAATTTAGGGTATAAGAATGACTTTTGAAATTTGACCCCCGGACCCCGGTACCTGGACCTGGACTTGAAAACTCCGGGAAAAAGCCCCAAAATCATGTTCTCCGGGTCGAATATAGGTAGAAAACACTCAAATACCCCTTCAGAAACGAAATTGAAATCTCTGGTCCGATCTCTTCCTTGAGATCGTCGAATATTACAGAGAATCTGTTTTAAATTTCAATTATTCCTTCAAAGATCTCGGGTTTTCTTGATGCGTGGGCGTGTTTTGCGTCGCACGTAAACGGTGTTGAAACTTGATGCAGCCTCTACGAGCGAAGTTGCGTGTGCCTCTCGCTTTTCCGGGGAAAAATTGGATTGTTCGTTGAAAAACAACGCGCAACGGACTCAACGCATGCAAAATAACGCTAAACGTTAGGATAGATGAAACAGTCGCTCTCTCGCATTCTACACACTATTTCGTCGCGTGGCGTTAGTGCGTTAACGCTAGGTACCCGAATTGTCCCTTTCTCGACGAAGAGAAGCGACTAATTTTCCATCTTTCGGCAAATTCGCTTGGCCTTTCGAGGCACTTTCCTCCATTCCAACGTTGTTTTCCATTTCCCTTTTCTCTCTCTTTCATCTGACCAGCGGCTCCGTGCCGATTGTCCGGTTGCAGGGCCGGTTGCTTCCTCCCCTCTGATTTTCGTCCCGAGAGTCTTCTTTAGTTTTGCTGCCTCAGAATTCTCTCCTTCAGTCAACTTTCACTGCTATTCCTTCTAAGGCCATTCAAAACTAAAGGGACGCCAGAAAGAATGGTCTTCTCGGATTCTTCTCTTTTTTTTTTTTTAATTTCTAGTCTTGATAATTTAATTAATTTATTATTATTTTAGCCAATTATCGTAACCTGAGCATTTGTTTAATTATTAGAATACTTTATACTGCACGTAAAATCATCGATTTCTATTGTTAGTTGAATATTTAAATATAATTTATATAAAAATAATATAAAGAAAAGACAATATTGTGCATTCTAATTATGCCACCCATTAATCATCACCATTTTGGGCGTTTGCATAATTCCATCTGACCCCTTCTGCCCCAAAGCTTATCTGGCCATCCACGAAGACAATCTAATGGCCAGTAGTTATTCTAGTTCTTCTCCTCTCTTCATTCCCTTTACTATTTCATTTTTTCTTCACTCTTCTCTACACTTTAAATGCTGCCTATTTTTTCTTTCTCACCCTTCGCCTCTTTAATTTCTCCCTCATCTATCATTCTCTCGCTTGTGCGCATTTGTCTTTACGCTATGTGGACGTGTAGTGGATGCCAAAGCCCCTTAGGCGATTTTACAAATATCACTGCTTTTTATTTATTTTGAATTTTCGATTTAAAAATGTTTAAGTCGTATAGCTGTCTGTGAAATTCTTAGAATTGCAGCCAATTTTCCCGTTTTTCTCAGCGAAAATCATAAAGTCACTCAAAGGACGCCATTTTCATGGTAAATTAGCATAATTCAAAGACATTTTGTACGTAATAGCTGAACGCGCTAGCTGAACTGAACGATCTGTTCACTATTTATATTTTAATGTTACTAATTGTGGTTATGTATCATCTAAGATATTAAACTCAGATCTGGGGTCACTAGTTTTACGATTAAAACTCTCAGAAATGAGAAGATATACTTGAGCTTACACATTTGTGCGAGCGAAAATCCAATGAGAGATAGATAAACGGGGTGAGATAAGAGAGAAGTTCATTAAAATTTTATTAAAGAAAAGATGATCTTTATTGAAGCCTGATTTTAAAATTTCATCTTCATTAAAATCGGATTTATTTCGATTTTAAACTAAATATTATATTTTTTATTCAAATTAAAATATTTTCATGCACTAAATCGAATGTCCATAATTTTTCTTCAAATATAAACAGTTCTAACTTCAATAAAGAGTTTAAATCGTAAAGTGCTGAAATCTTAACTCCGATATAAATCTGAACCTTTTACTCAGTTCATTTATTCACACATTTCACGCGTCTCAAATGGAGTAGCCGTTCCAAATCCTTAGGGCATTAGGGCTTTGAGGAGTAATTTGGTCCAAGCTCCGCCCATTTTGGAATGGAATCGTAGAAATAGAAGAGACTCTCTTGTTAATTATCTTATTCCTCTTTCCTCTGCGTCTCTGGTCGATATAATATATTTTGGCCTCTTTTTCGTCTATCAAATTCAAATACTCTTTCTCTTTTCCTTAATTTTTTCTTTGGTCTTTTCTAATTTCTGAATGCTATTTCTCGGGATCTACTTTCTCGCGCATTTTGCTCTGCCATCTGTCCATAAATGTGCTTTTGAGCAGAAGCCCAGAAAGTGAGCGGCGTTCTTTATCTTTTGCTCTCTCATAAATAATACTATTTTTCTGTCTTTCTCTCTAATAAATAAGTACTATACTATTCGCCACTTTCTCTATCCCTTTCCCTCTCATAAGTAAGAACTATTTCTCGATTATTTAGCCTTTTTCTTTACTTCTCATATAAATGCGCTCTATTTCCTGTGCTCTATTCTTGACGAAAGCGTTGTTGTACTTGTGAATACGCGTGTGTGTCCAGGCAACTGGACAACGGCCATTTTACGCGTTGTGCGCAACCAATGGACTTGTATCAATATTTTATATACTAAATTTTGTATCATGTACCTTGTGTCGTATAAAATTGAGTAATTCTTTCTATCTTTCAACATGTAATAGGATTAAAATTTAGTTTATTTTGAATCTCAGATATCTAATGTCGCATAAAATCTGGTGACCTTTTCCTATCCTTTAACATGCTATGAGTAGTGCATTAGAAAAGTCCATATAAACTGTACTAAATTAGATTCGTAAATTTATTTTGTTTTGCTTTTTCTATGAAAGCGACCTCATCCCACATAAAAATACATGTCGAACTACGATTTTCGTGCTTAAACGAGGGAGAGAGTGGAAAATAGAGAGAAAAAGAAAGAAAGGAATAAAAAAGCGAGATCTAACATGAACGTTACAATTTCCTGCAATAACTCGTATTCTGTCCATCTTTTCCCTTCCTATTTCTCTATTTTTCCTTCTTTCAATCACTTCATAACCCATACTCTACCCGTTTCTCTGCATCCTTTTCCATGCACTATTTTTCGCGGTTATTCATCTTTCTTTCTTTTTTCAATGATAATTCCCCATGTCTTTTTTCGTTGGAAAGCAGGTTTTAATCCATTCAATTCCTATTCCATTTCATTTTTTACCTCTATTTAGCAATAACTATCATCATTTCTACCATTCAACTTCGAGATATGCAAATTTACTGACCTACGCGCATTCAATTATTATCAATTCGAAAAAGCGATAATATTCGAGTATCGAGTTATATGCGAGTGATTAGAACTTTCTTTCATCCCTCCGATGAAATATCATGGCTAATCAGGAAAGTTGGAGCGTTTCCTCTGCGTTCTCTAGCCACACCGATAACCGCTTTTTTCTCGCTACTAATAGAGAAGCTTTCATCAGATTCAAAACTGACTTCGATATTGGCATTTATTCAAATTCTCTCCTCCCTACTATTTCGAGGAAATACGTTTCACTATCTTGTTGACTTTCCAAGGAAAACTATCTATAAGCTTCACTATTAGTCTGTTTCTCTAAGGCCTCTTCTCTCGTAGTGATATTTCTGCATCTTTTATTCGATCTTTCCATGCTATTTTCTTTTCTGTAATTCTTTTCCGAAGGCTATTTTCTCGAATAAATCAAGTGACTTTTCGAACGGCGAAAATGCCTGTTTGGAGGCGAAAACTGCGCACCGCTATTCATTTATCTTCTACGCATTCACTTTCATCATTGTTATTCTTTCTCCAAAAGATTCTCTTAATCTTTGGCCCTCTCTTAGATTCTAATTATATCTCATTCTTCTTACTTTGTTCTCTATTCGATGACACAATTTCACGGTTGTATACGGAATTTTCAAGGTCATTTATAGTTTTTTGTCTTTCATATGATAAAGAATATGAAATAAAAGCCAGATTTTATACGGCACTTTGAATTCGAGAATTTTATCAATCGAAATCCTGATAGCAACTTTCCCAGGATAATTGAAAGTTTGATGATCCGAGATTAACCCATTCTACAGTCATTTTCTAGCCTTATCCAATTAGGAACAACAGTTTCCAGACTTAAGCACTTTCTCCATCATTTTTGCTATTTAATTTGAAATATTTTTCTAAAATCATTGTTTGTCGAAATTCCAAGAATATTATACCATGACGCTAAAATTCACATAACTTTCTTTCCTCTGGCAAATATTTTTTACCACCCTATCAGTTTTATTTACTTTGATTCACGCTTAGGCCTTTCTTGATATAGTTATTTGCTAAATAGATCAAGTCTTTTTTACATTTTCGATTTAGGTAAGAATAGATTTTTAAAATTTTCTATGAAATTTGATGCTTAATCAATCAAATCATTTTTCGATTATCTTTTTCCTGCCCTTTTACTCGCATGAAATTGATTGATGTTTCGACCCAGTTTTCATCGCAGTTCTACGTCATTTATTTCTCTTTTTGCCCTATCTGAGTCAGATAGTTAATGCAGTTTTTCAGCTTAAGTCTTGTATTTTGAGATTCACTTTCATTTGTACTCTCATACTCGCTTTTATCCTGGTAATTCCCATCTAATCTATCTTTTCTTCAAGATTAACGAGTAAAAGCGAGCGTAATCGCAAAATTAAGGTTATCTCGACGCATCGTGAAAGTCTTGTAATTAATGAATGGAAAGATTGATCGATGAAAACCCCTGTAAAGTTGAATTTAGAAGCGCATCGAATAGTCGAATGGGTGAGACCTCGGATGGCGATTTGGTCGAGGTACGGGTCGATCCCCGTACCACTCCGGCAACGCCGACCACGATGCGCAGGGCCTCCGATACGTCAGCGCCAAGCAGAGTTCGGCAGTTGGCAAAGAGGTTGAGATTCAATATATTCTGGTGAATCGGAAAAGGACCCCTAAACCTAATGAATAAGAATCACAATTTCAACAGTTTTACCATTAGGGCATAGGGCTGGTAGGGGAAATTGTGACCCTTATTCAGCAACTTGTATTTGTTGCGATGACGAGATGTCGTGAGCTATAGATAATAGGGTAGGGTAAGTAGAAATAGTATGGGAAAAGTAGGTCATGTCATCGCGACAAATACGAATTGCCCTCTTATTGATCGGGTTTGGAGGTTTTTTCTCGAGTTGCCCAACTTTCTCATCATTTTATTGGTCAAAGAATGAGATTACATTATGAAACAATAATAGTTCAACAATTCAAGTCTTACTCTTAAATGCGATACTCAATAATGGATAGTGTGGATGATGGATCGGAAGCTAGGGAGGCTAGAATTCTTGTTTAGAAGAGGAGTAAAGATGTATTAAGAATTTTCGGCAAAAAGTCGAGTAAAATGTGAAGATCCATCAATAATCCAAGTAAATATAGTCAAAATCTTATGCAAAGAGCTTAATCGTGCAGTTTTTCTCTCGATTTTCCATGTTTTTCTTGAGATCCTAATGGACATCTAGCCTATTTTTGATAATGCATCTACTTTTTCAGCCGAATTTCTTGATGCTCATGCGGTTTGTTTGTTTTCTCTGCGCGTTCCTTCTAATTTTCCGCTCTCGATATGTCGAGTGTTTCTCGCACCTCACATTTCGATTTTCTTCCGATCGGGGATTGGCGCGCTCATCCACATCCTCAAATATGCACTTCGGGTTGACCCTCGCGGTAAGGAGGAGGATACAAGAATCTCCTCTCGAGGCGAGAGAAGGTTCTCGAACGCATCTTCGTCCTTCCTTGTTCTATGTCCGATTTTCGCCGCCTCAAGCATGGTTCATTCATATAATGCAATCCTTTGAATCTATTAATTCTCAAATATGCTACTTTTAAAGTTTCAATTCAGTCATTAAGTCTTTGACATAGCCTCATACGATGTCACTTCTCATTCAGACATTCAGATTTGGACAGGGCCTAGAGCCTAAGCTAGATCTTCATTAGATCATCACATATTCCGGTAGAATATTCCTGTGTACACTCATATGAATCAATTCTAGAAGAGAAGATAATCTAGTGAACTCCATTCTCTATGATATTTCTTTCTGATTAATAGTTGCCTAAAGCTATTTCAATATCCTTGAATAAATGAAAGTTTCAGATTTGAGCCAGTTCCATTTCAATGTCCTCCCCCAATACCCCTGCCGAAAAGAATCGGTAAATTCCGTATCAGATCCAACGGTGAAGTCATCATTCGAAGAGTCAGGTACGAAATGTTTCAAAGTTTGAAAAATCATCGGATCTTTCAGCAAGAAGAATTCGTTAAAGCGAAAGGCCTACAGTCATCCGGATATCAGCAAGTCTAGGAGTAAGAATTTATGAAAACTCGTATAAACTTTTCAAAGACAATACTTTGACTTCTGAAATCATTTTTATAAATTTGAATTAAATATAGAATGTCCAATTTATTGAAAATGTTCAACTACTCCAGCTTTCCCAGAAACGCTTACTTTTTCGAGCTTTTCTGCACCCTCTTCTCTAAAAAATTTTCGCTTATTGTCTAGGAAAGGGCAAAAATTTAGCGCGCTATTTACTACAGCACAGTATTACGGGGAAGACTCGCATTTTGACACTATATGTTTGGCTGACAGAGTCTAGAGAGAATGGAAAATGGAGAGATTTTGAGAGGCTCGAAAAAAGTAAACGTTTCTGGGAAAGCCTCTATAATAAAAATCTAATTTATTGGAATTATTTAATTTAGTACAAATAGTATACAACTAATTTTAAACAGAAACCTAGAAAAAATAGTCGCATCGTTGTATGTGAAATAATATGTAGGATGTTTTAGGGAAAAGATCCTCTTCATTCCCAATACTATTTCGTATGCAACTATTGCAATTATTTTCTCCAGGCTACCATTATTATAAACGAATCTATCTAGTTTATTTAAAATATCAGACAAATCTTAGCATCGACCCTGCGAAAGACGACCTCGTCGACTTTCCCGACTGGAAGCGTGCCTCACGACTGTAACATAGTCAGCAGTCATCAAACGAGGCGGCAACTTTCTGAGAACACATCAGAAAACGAGACCGCCCATTTACAGCTGAATTCCTCGCCCGTTCCTACCCCAAGGTACATTATTTATGCATTATGCTGTTCTTTTTCATTAACATAATTCTCCCTCTTAAAGAAATTAAGGGATGTTTGCATTTTAGATTTTTACGTGGCCATTATATTGAAAAAAGTTTCAAGAAAAACGGGGAAATTATTTAATGATTTTGTTTTTTTTCCATTGTTAAGAGTTACATTTTGATGTTTTCCGTTCAGAACCCGCAACATTCACTCTTTCATCAGCCAAAGCAGCAGTCCTTTGGTGTCGCGAAGAGACCCCCAACCCACTTATAGAGAATCCTACTCAGTGTCGTTAACTCTGGCTGCTAAGTTTGAAAAATTTGCAAATCCCCGAAAAAATGAAATTTTAGATCCCCACCCCCTTTAATTCCCGATAAGCCACCCTCTCTGGCTAGAATTCGAAGGATACCCAGCCATCTTCAGCCAGTACCCAAGTAAGCTTTTAATTTCGATTTTTAGTTTTAAATCTGAATTTCAGAGAACGATTGAAAAAATCCGATGATAAGGAAGAGGATAATTACGAGGAACTACCCTATGCAGCGAATTCGAATCAACCTGACTCGGAAAAATCGATGAATAATACCGAGATAGCACCATCGTCAGTAAAGCAGGCATATTTCGTGAGAAACTAACACATTTTCAGGATACCTTCGGTACCACCTCCTCAAAGACCTCCACCCAAAAGTGAAGGAGTCGAGAAAAATGATGGCTCTCTATCAGATGATTGCTACGAAGACATCGATGGTTTATGTCCTGAGGTTATAATTATCTTGTATCTAAGTATTTTAAAGTTAATTTGGTTTCAGAGTGCTCCTTCGACCTCTTCAAACGGAGACTCAGATAAATACGTTACGAGAATTTACTGCGAAAACGTGAATTATCCAAATTCAGAAGGATCAGAAATTTGGTAAGAATTTGAAAAATACGATTTTTTTTCGAAATTTAAAATTTAGCACCCAAACTATCTATTGCAAATGCGCGACTTGTCGTAGGTTTTCGCAGATCCACATGAACTTTCGGCGATCTGAGGATGCAGATAAAAGCATTACTTCGACTTTGCAAAGGTTAATTTGAAAATATTTTTAATTAGATATCGGAGTTTAAGATACAAGAAAACCATGCGACGACCAGTCAGCACGATCGAATTTGATAAATTGATCAAATTCAAATCGGAAATTCAGTTGAATCTTTCAAAGAAGGTATTCTTTCAATTATATTTTGGAAGTTTCCATTTAAACTTGCAAATAACGTGTAGTTTTCATTTTCATTTATATCTCTCATTTAATGGCTCTAATACCTTTCACAATCAGGATTTGTTATCGAGATACTGAACCTGATTTGAGACATATGTATTACTCATCATCTATTCTATATTATATCGATTTTAATTCAATTCTCTAAAAATTAATCCACTCTACATTTCATACGAATTCTATTAATTTTATTCAAGAAGAAGTTTTGCAAATCAATAATTTATTGAAATCTATTGATTTCTATTCTGTCGCAAAAAATCAAGCATTTCATGTCGTCTGCGAAATGAAGCACTTGGTATTTTTCTTGCGATATACATATAAATCTAAATGAAGAATTGAATCGAGTAGTTTGTCTCAATTCCCCAATTCCTCAATTCATTCGTGAAATTCGTTCAAATGTGGGCTTGTCCAAAATGGGCCTGAGTCTGATTGTAATTTTATTCATATTATTTTTGTTTTTGCTTTTTCAGGCACATTAGTTACTTTAAGGTTGATAAAAAACAATTTAATATAAGTAAACCTGATAGTCCTGACTGAAGACTTGGATTCATTTTAGAAAAGCTGAATTTCACAGTTATCTTTCATATTTAAGCTGCTGGTATTTCTTTAACCACTTTTATATGGGGATTCAATAGAGGAGTGGTCTCAATTGATTCATATGAAACTTGCGTTCAAATGAAGGAAGGCTTATACGAAATGGGCCTGAGAACCTATTAGTTTTATCCATATTCTTGTATTTTAAAGTTTTTTTGTTTAGTTCATAAGATGATATAAGGACCTTTCTAGTAAGTAGAACTAATAGTCCTGGCTTAGAATTAAACCCATTTGCCATTTTGGAGACAGATGTATTATTATTATATTCAGATGGAGCGACTTCGTGAGAATTTCTCGGATCGACACGGAAAGCGCAAAATCGGACCCAAGCAATTCAATCTCTCAGCTTCAAGTTTATCGACAGACGATAGGCTAAGATTGACTGCGGAAAGAAGCCGAATGGAGGATGATGCCTATATTTATGGTGACGATTGGAGCAGCGATGAGGAAGGTCGGTATTATGAATCTTCTATTTCATTTAATTTTTGCACATAATAGTTTTAAAATATCTACTTACTTTCTGGGCTATTCTTTTATCATTGAAAATTTAACCTAAAAATTGGTCTCGAAATAACTGTCAATGAGCTAATTCAAGTATTCGCGCTAATTTTTCTATTTCATTGTAATATGGACAGTTTATTATGTAGATGCTATGTAATATGTTCAAAGTGTGAAAGTGTGCGTAGGAAATACGAAGTCACACCCTTCATATACGCGTTTTTACTAGAAGCATTCGTGACGATGACGGTGGCATAGATTTTGAAGTCGGCATTTCAAAGCCCAAACTGAAAGTGATCTGCCGTCCGCCCATAGCATGAAAACTCGTTCGATCTAAACGATTTCAAGGAATTAGGAGGAGCTTAGCATATTCCCTTCAATGCCGCCAATGACAGTGACATTGGCTTACATGTCAAAAGTCATAGAAATTTGCAATGTTTAGTGTTTATTTTCACATTCAATATTTAATTTTAAACAATTCGATTTTTACTTCAGTAGGTATATTTTTTAAGTATGTTTAGTTATCGGAAAGCGTTCTGAAAATTTTCATTCATATAATTTGGTTTACACGATAAGAGTCGCAATGAATTCATAACGTAGTCTCTTTTACACTAAACTATGTTCTTCTTAACTTTAATCTTAATTTCACATAAATTCGGATAAAATTATATCGATTTCTATTTCATTTAAAATAAGTGTTAATTTAGTGAAGTTCAGGCTCTATTCTCCCTATTCCAAAAAGATTGATTCATATGCTTTTACCGTTACATTAAACTCACTCTTCCTTAATAATCAAGCTTTTACCATTCTTCAAAAATAGTCGCCTAACGCATTGCCTAAAATAGAAGCGAATATCGAATAAGTTATGCTTTGATGTTTCGAATATTTTTTTGAAATGTGCTATTTTCAATTTCTGATATGAAATGCCATGCACGTTACATCGAAGAGTTCGAGGGTAATTATGGTTTCGTATTCGATAACGTTTTCCTACCAAAGTCACTATTCGAGGCAATTGTCCCAGAACTACCCGTTTCATCCCTCATCTCTCATGCCGCATTTAATTGCTTTAGATAATTACATCGGGCGATCCGCTAACTTTCAGAATGTTGTCATTTAGTATTTTCAAAACTTTACCTATTATATTCCAAGCTCGAATGCCTCAAAATCTAACCTTCAAACATTCTATTCCTCATTATGAAGTTTAACTGTTGAATCTATGCAGAACCTTAGCAAAAGTCAAAATTTTCAGATATCTTGTGCCGTATCATAGCCATTTTAAATCCACATTTTATTATATGACCTAAAATCCAATATTGAAAAAATACTTCAGTTAATAAGATGGCTCTTCCCCATATGCGCAGGCCAAGACATTTCCTTCGGCCTTATGATTCACTATCTGAGGGAACGAGTATTTCTCTTTTCCCATAATATTTTCCAAATTTTTCCATCTTTTCTATTCCTCTCAAAAACATTCCATCTTCCTTCGACAGTAGTCGCGCATCTAAGGAATAGAAGCAAACGAACGAACGAACGATTCTTCCCATTTGGCTATTGTTTCCGACAGTGTTTCATTTTCTTTTCACCGCATTTTTCCATAGCATTTTTCTTTCTTACAGGGACCATTTTCAATTCTTTTCGCAATAAGTTCACGTTTTCGCATTCTTCTTACTTTATTAATGCAAACAATAACTTGAAATTCTATAAAATCCATGTTTTTCTGTGGAAAAGTATCAAAACAATTTCTAAAATACTAGCACGATAATAACTTAAAATTCCATAAACTACAAAGTTTGACTTCAGAAAAGCAAGCCTACGAGTTAAATTTTATTTAAACTCAAATCTATATTAATCGATATTAAAATATTACTATCCCAAAAATCTCCTCTAGTAATAACTTCCCGTTACAATAAGCTGATCATAGATCCGATATTTCCCTGTACATATGTACACATTTCTCTTGAAACTTATTCGCCGTTTCTTCATTTTGCTGCAATTTCGACTTCTCAATTTCATCCGCCTCCCTTCCCTTCTATGCTGCGCTAAGCCACTTGTCTTGTGTTGCATCATGCATTAAATCATTTCTTAATTCCAATTCCTTTATCGAAACAGTGTAAAATCCCAGTCGCTTTTCTTTCCATTCTTCCGGATTGCCCTATATCCATATACAGGCAAAATTGTAGATAGAAAGTGGAACTCGCATTTTCGAATTCTCAGATCTCAATCTCAAAACAATACTTTCTGACATAGATACTAAATATGCTAATTTCTTTTCTAATAGCGAAATTTCTAATTTGTTTTAAGTGATCATATTTGACGAGAAAAATATTTTGATTTTCCAATTCTTAAGGACCCATAATATCTGCATTTATCTAACCTGCTGAAAGTTTATATATCTCTATCAAGGTTATAACCTCAATATTTTCCCCTCAAATAATAATTAAAGTCACGTTAGCCAGCAACACACATAACATTCCTGCTTGTATTGTTCAAGAATTGCCAGGAAATGGCCATTTTGCGCGCAATAAATAACATTTTTCTTTTATCTAAAGGAGACATTCAATTGTTATCAATTCAGAAGTGATGAGAGTTGAAATGGTAAAAGGTAGAGAGCAGAGATTTGGCTAATTATGAGTTTGTCTTATTATTTCGATACATTGTTTCCAAACGTATTCATCGTTTCCAATATACCGAGAAGATGCGATCTTACACAATAAATAACGATATTTCTCCTCTATAGAAAGAAAAAATTGAATTATCTTTCTCGTTCAGAAGATGACGACCGCCGCTCGTCGATGTACAAGGAGCTTGAAGAGACGCTGAACGAGACGTTTCCGCAATCCAAATCGAGAAACGAGGCAGACGAGATAGACGCAGAGAATATCATGGATCCGCGTAATTCGCGTGAGAATAGATATTATATCACATAGACAAAATTGCCATAATCATAACAATGGCAGTACCTTAACCATCAATATCACTTGCATTTCAGTTGTTAAAATTTATTTAAACAGCAATGCTATTCAATAGAAAGATCGAACTTAAGAATATGAATAAAAATTCAGTAGACACGACGGAACTCTCACGAAGAATATCGAACATTAGTTTGAACACCAGCGAGGGCGACAAGAGCAATGTAGGACTTGAACTATTCATCCAGAAATGAAGGCCAACATCTTCAGGGCGAAGAAGCGCGTGAAGACGAGGATTTCTCTCGCCAATACACATCTCGAGTCCTGCCTACCGATCAGCCCCTCTATCAACACTACATCATCCAGACACAGGAAGAAATGCTCGAGCAATTCCCCACTGAGGGCCTGAATCAAATCGAAAGCACTACAGTTCTACCTGAGAGCAGAGCAAATGAAAAGGAGGACTCGGAGAAGAAAGCGGTATATAGACATTTGAAATCATTTTCTGGAAAGGTTACCAATATTAAGTGGGTTTAAATTGAAAGTAGTTGCATTCAAAGACTATGCTCTAGCTTCACTACCATAAAAGGAATAGAATTGGTTTAGAGTGAAGGTAAATGAAATTCACAGAAAAACCGTTTTTAAAGAACCAGCATTGTTGAGTTAAATTACGAGGAAAGTTCGATGAAATTTCTTATAGCGAATATTTGTCCTAATTTAGTTCCGTCGAGAATCGTCGACATCGTCCGACTCAGGCAGGGGCGGGGATGCATCGACATCCGCCTCGGCACTCACTTCAAATACTTCGATGCGAAGAGGACGAGACAGACTCGTGGCGACGAGCGGTTTTGGCAGCCAGCGAAGTCTGTGGTGTGAATTGGCCGAGGTACCGAGGAATTGTCATTTGTTTGATAAATCATTAAGAACCAGTATCACTATCTCATTCAATCCACCTAATTTTTTCCTATTGCTACACTTTTTAACGATAAAGTTTGGTAGATTGAAAAAGGCGACTATGAAATAGTTCGGAAAGTTGATCGAAACCTCAAAAATGCAGGTCAAATCCGCGGGACTGTTGGAATCGCTCGACGAAGACTCGAAGATCCGCCAAGAGGCCTACTTCGAAGTCATCACGTCGGAGGCCAGCTACTTGAGATCTTTAAACGTCCTCATTACACATTTTATGGCCAGTCCGCATTTAATGGGTGCAATTTCCTTGAATTTTTCCACTTTAGATTATTTTTGAAATTTAGGTCACGCAAAAAGTGCGCAATCAGTAATTTCAAGCCCTGAGAGGAAGCACTTGTTCAGCAACATCTTTGCAGTGAGGGATTGCTCGGAGAGGTGCCACTTCTTTCAGAAAATAAATTTGCCAAGTCGTTATTTTCAGACTATTGATCGACCTGGAGTCAAGATTGGAAGAAAGTATCGTTCTGGATGACATTTGTGATATTCTAACACTGCACTTCGAAAAGCATTTCGACGTCTACGTCAAGTACTGCTCGAACCAGGTCATAGATAAAATTTACTAGAAAGTTTAAAAATGAGGTTTAGGTCTACCAAGATCGCACTCTAAGGAAGCTGAAGACGGAAAACAATCAATTCCTACAATGTCTGCAGCGATTAGAAGAGAACAAGATTTGCCAAGGTCTAGATATGCGAAGTTTCTTGATGCTCCCCATGCAGAGGATCACGCGGTAGGTCAAACTCGGAAAAGCGTTGATTTTTAAAAGTCTTCCAGATATCCTTTGCTATTGTACGCGATTTTGGACAGATTACCTCCAGAGTCGGATAAATATGCCACAGCTGCTAAGGCTTTGAATTCCGCTAACAAAATCGTCAGGGAATGCAACGAAGGTGCAAGGCGGATGGAACGTACTGAGCAACTGCTCGATATCGAACGAAGACTGGTCTATAAAGATCCGCAACTTCGGTAGAACCTTTATATCTTTAAACGCGGTTTAAATGGAACCTTTAGCCGTATGCCTCTAGTCTCCAAGAACCGCTACTTGGTGAAAAGAGGAGCGTTGACACAGATCGTTGAGCGACGGGGAAATGCGTTGCTTCAGGTAAATTTCGTAAAACTTCTCGAAACAAATTTTAAAAAATTTAGGGCCGATCCCGTACTCGCAACATCCACGTATTTCTCTTCTCTGACATGATCATGATCACAAAGAAGAAAGTGTGAGTGCAAAAATTGACAAGTCTTGAGAAACTTGTGAAAATTCAAATTGCAGAAATGGAACGTATACCTGCAAAGACTACGCAGAGAGGAAGTTCGTTGACATGGAACCTATTGAGCCTGATAATCCGAAGGTCTTATCAAATGACTTAGGCCTTGAAAACTGAAGGTTTAGATTCCACAAGGTGCCATTTCCTCGTTAGCTGGAAGACCCCATCTTTTCCTTTGCGTTCTGATGAGAAATGCGAGAGGCAAGCAGACGGAACTTCTTCTGTCAGCAGATTCAGAAACCGACAGAGAACGATGGCTGAGCTCGGTTAGACCGCCAACGGTAGGTTTTCCTCTTCGAGTTGAGATATAATAATACTACCGCTTCGACTCATGCAATTTACTCGTCATTTGCTCGTCTACATTATAATGAACCAATGAACTCATTATAACTTGGATACCTCATAATGTTGCGGCTTGTAAGTACGCAAGGGGGTGAGCGTTAAGACAGCTTATTTGTAAGAACAAAGTTCATCAGCAGAGGAGCTGGACACAATTCTCAGCCTATTTTAAGCAAAAAATTGCCCCAGCTAAATTTACCACACAAATAACGCGTCTTAATGAAATCTCATTCGGCCAACACAATTTCATCGATCAAGTTGTCATAGTTTCGAATACTCTAATATGAACAGCTAGACACCTCTAAAAGCGACTAATTTTTAGTCGGCCAACCCGGAAGAGCGGATTTACGCCGAGTGGGATTGCCCTCAGGCGGTGGCGGTTCACGCGTACAGCAAATCGCAGGACGACGAGTTGGAGTTGCAGATCGGCGACATCATCAACATCCTCAGGAAAATGCCTGATGGTGAGCACTTACACCTACTTCACCAACACGACCAAGGCTCTTTTCACAACTCATCGCTCACCAACTACCACATCATTGCTAAAATTCACCAAATTTGAGATTAGAGACTGCAGGGAAAAGAAAAGTAGCTGGTGAATTTTAGTAATGGCGTGGTAGTGGTCAGCCGGTAAATTATATAAGGAGTCACTTACCAAAGCCAACACATAAATGTGTTCTGACAAAGTAATCAATCCAACAGCTTGAATTTGAATAAAATCTTATAATAAAAACCAAAAGAGGCAGTGGCTTGAATGAACTCTTCCAGGTTGGTTCTACGGTGAAAAACAACGCGACGGCACGGGCGGATGGTTCCCTTCCTCGTACGTTCAGCAGGTACTCAACGACCACGTGCGCGCAAGAAACTACCGTCAGCGGTTGCGGATTATCAAGGTATTCATTTGGCTTAAATCTTCAACTCTTTTCGCACTTTTATGACGAACAATTTAAAAGCCTGAAAATTTACCTACTATCCTGTTGCAAGGAGTCGCTTGATATGATGATGTGAATAGATTTATAAATTGGCCGATATAATGGCACAAAAATAGGTTAAGAAATCTCTTGATATGTTGACTTCAACAGGTTTAATTTTTACAAATGGCTTATTGTCGTAGGATTGTCCTCCAGGTGATCTCAAAGTGTGCTCCTATACACAATTTGTAACATGAATCATTTCAAGGCAGCCTCCGGTTGGCGCACGACGCCCCCCTCACCAGCGGCATTCCACGCCAACGCGACGCCGTCACTTAGCGTCCCTGCCTCGTCTTCCCATTCCCAATTCGGCGGGCATCAGCATCAGTCCACGCTCATGGCGCCGCTCGGATCCCTGCCATCGAACAGCGGTAGCAGCACCGTTCGATGGGGTGACACCCCTCTGACGAGGTACCTGTATCGAGGTCAAATCAAGTGACAGTTCGCGTGCCAAAGAGCACCGTTGCGAGAAATGCGCGCAGAGAGAGAGAGAGTCTAGAGCGCTGAGAAAGAGAGTCAACGAGAGACGATGGAAAGAGAGTGGTATATACGCAATTTCCTCTGCCTCTCTCGCCTTTTTCAACACGCGATCTTTCACTTCGCTTGGCCAACACAATATAGATACATTCATAAATAATTTTATCAAAAGGAGAAACGACTTCTCCGAATTAAAAGACAATTTTGTAAGCCATGTGACATGAATTAAAGTTTTTTTGCAAGAGAAAAGTATATAATCGTTTATATAGGTTAATGCTGAAAGACGAACTTGTAAACATATGATCGTTATGAAATAATACCATTTGCAAGAGAAATGTTGTATGCGTTATCTGTCTTTTTTCGCATATATCATGTGATTTCCAAGTTGTCGTTAAAATATTTGAATCCATTAGCAATTTAAACCGATGGCTAAAGCTAAGATCGAATGTGCAAATAATAACTACTTCCAGGGGACTGAGACGGTTCGGCGCTACGCAGACCATCAGCCACCAATCACATCATTCTTCGAGACCCCAAATTCCATCCATGCTCTTACCACCACCCGACTACCCAAATGGAAGCATCGGATTATGATTTTTGATATTTATCATTTTTAAGAACTTGGAAAATTCATGCTATATTGAAGATAGTTAGGAAAAGCTAGAACTTTCCGAGATTCTTCTCTTATATATTTGATTGATCGAAAACTTGTCAAAATGCAGTAGTAGTCCTGCTTAAATGTACATGCCCTGTGATAAGTACGAAATTATACGATGTGTGTAAGTCAAGATACAGTATCGATCGTTCTTTCCTGCAAAAATATCCATAATAATCTCATGTTATTTGATCATTTACTGCAATTCTAACGACTGCGCATATCTATGAAATTCAAAATGATGTTCTTCCTTTCAACTGATGCATTTCTGTGAATGACATTTAGTCCACGAATTAGAGGGTCGTACATTGAAAATCTAAGATTATTTTTAAAAAAAAAAACCATATTCCCGAATCATCAACTTCTAATGCAGCGTTACATATGCGAGATTGCTCACCTTCATCATCACAGTTATTTTATTTTATTTGTAAAAGAATAAATAAATTAATATGTACAGATAGTTGGCGTTGTTGTCTAATGTTTAAATTTCAAGAAAGAGAACCAAATGTTTACAAAGTTGTTCGGGATGAGTGTGTTTCTTTACTTTCCTCGTGTTTTCTGAAGATCTTCCTCAATATTTCGCTCAGCCTCAGCGGACTGTCCACTAGTGTCTTCCTGTAATCACATTCATAGTTATTTTTAAAGTAATCAGTAGCTTAATAAGAGATTTTAAAGGCAGATGGATTGGTCTAAGTTTTTAGCCTGAGTTAAATTTGACTCCGGATTAAATGGTTTATAAATGTATTGCCTGATGGTGGCTGCGACTTCTTTCGATGAATTATCGCCTTCAATGGGTACCGTCGATGCGGTATCTGCTCCGCTCAGATAGTTCATTTTTTTCGTAGTTTTCGTAGTTAGTCTGGTCCAGACTGTAATCAAATTCGATTATTTGAACGTACGAATATTCTTTCAGGTTTGGGTTTAAGAAATATCGATGTTTTTTTTAGATGTTTCAATGTTCAATCGCAAACAAACTTCAAGCCTACCTGGAGGTGTTTTCGTATTCCTCTCCATATTAGCATGAGTAGAAGTTGACAAATTCTCGGTACGGGGTTCTCAAGTTAACAAGTTCATATCTAACCCAAACAAATCATGAAGATACCGTGTGAGCAAGCCAAATGTAATTCATCAGCGTCCAAATCGGAGTTGTCCCAGATGTTGCCTTTCGGACATTTAGTTCTGAAACAAAGCCTTTGAAGGCTTCCGGATTTGAATAAAAAAAAATATATATATATACCGATAAAGCATAGCGAGTTCCTTCTTCGCCGACTCGGACAGACCGTTGTAGATGTTCTGCTTGGTTCGCCTCAGGGATTCCAGTCGTTCATGGGCCGTCTTGGCCTCTGGCGATAAATTCGACACCTATACACCTATCGTATCATTTTTAAACATATTAAGCAATGTTGGATAAAATCCACTAGTTTTAAATGCACTATAGTTTAATTGGCATCTATCGTGATACTCTTATTAATCGTCATTTTGTTGGAAAGAAAATAATTTGTAAAAATAAGGAGGAAAAGATTACTTTTTCCTGAAACCTCTTGGCGCGCTGGTCGAGAAATCGAATGAACTGCTCCATTTGCGTGACCGCGTCCATGTCCAGGTTCTTCTCGCCCCACTCACGCAAACGCTCGTATTTTTCTGCGTCAGAAATCGTGCGATTTGACATAATCTAAACATATCTAAGGCATTTCGACGTACAACCATTTAGACGAATCATTGCAGTGTCATGACATTAGATATCTAAGCTTTTCTAAAACATTATCAGTGCATTATTTAGAATTCTTGTGAAAACTCGGCATTATGGATCTAAGATACTTCCTTTCTAAGCATGTTGAGGAAAATTCAATAATTTGGAAACTTATGATATCAAGAAATCAGAAATGGAAAAGACATAAAGTTTAAAACTAAAACAAGCTCACATTCCCAAAAACGATCAACTGATCGATGCTGAGTCCTGCGAGAAAGGGGATTCTGTCCGGAGGCTCAGTCACTTCTTTCCCATACTCGATAACTTGTAGTTTCAATTCGTAGGGCAGATCTTCGATCAGATCTCGGGTTTGGGCTAGCTGTCTAGACTTATAGGTAGTTGCAAAAAGGTCTTTTGTATTCCACACTCATTTTTTGAGAGGAGAATAGGGGAGGAAGGTAGGGGAGCAGAAGAAAGTGGGTGTGGAATACAAGACGCCTTACAAAATGGCGGCACAGCAGCACATTCATTCTACAATATAACAGCACGATTTTCTATACAATGATGGAATGAATTGATGAAAATTGTGCTATTGTATTGCTATTGCCTGTATTCAAAGAGAGTTCGGCATTTTTCTGAATTACGAATTACCTTTCACATTTCTTCGCGGCTATCGAGTATCCGGCCCAGATTTTCTTCAACTCTCGTCGATAATGTAGCGGTAACAAATGGGTGAATGGTGGGAGCTCACAGGGTGGTTTGGTCTAAGTTTATCATAAATAATGATTTTTTAAACCAATGGCTTACAGAGTTATTCGATTCTCCCGTAGTCTCTAAAGTAGTTGATTCATCATTTGACTTTGTGGTTGCTGAAGTAAGAAAAGTACCCGAAATGATCGGCTCGAAGTACTGCCCGGTTACCGACGCAGTTAGTAAACTGATGAATGGAATCGGCAGCATTTAATTTAGTAACTAGTCAAATTTCATGATAGCAAATAAAATCTGCAAAAATATACGAAATAAATACAAAAAACGCCCGAAAATAGAATAAAAATAAATAAAAATCCGAATCTGAACCGTACGAAGTTCAGCTCTTTGTTGAGTGTCTCTGCATCTCTAGCTGAGATGAGAGAATTTCACATGTTCGAAGGGGAAGTGCTATTTTTCTCGATTGAACATTTTCCCTAGGACTTGAATGGTGGAGATGCGCATCGATGAGATGAATTTCAATCTGACGATCGTGCACACTTTTCTCGCTTCAATCTTATTCTTCATCTTTTCTGTTTCTTAACTATTTCTAACGCTATTTCTTCGGTTATAGCGGTATTTTTATGTTTTCTGACGCTATTTCCCCAATGTTATTCCAAGTTTTTGTTCATTTTTCCTTTTTTCGTCTGTTCTATTTGAACAACTACTCTCTCTCTCTCTCTCGACCATCAAACAAGATGTGCGCGATAATCGTACATGCATGGTCAAGAAGAGCATGATTTTGCTTGTCTGTATGTTTAGCTAACAAAGCTATTTCAAACACTAGGCCATTTTTGCATAATTTGTTTAATCTCTTATGAGTTATCATTACTTGATAAAGTGTAAATGTTCAATTATGCTAAATAGTCAGTATAGCATGCTCAAACAAAACTGATCTTCATCGAAATATCAAATTTGACTCTATCAATATAAGCTAAAGTATAATTTGATCCGAATAAAAATTCAAAATACCAAATTAAGAAGAAAAACATTTACAAGTTTAAAAAAAAAAAACCTAAAAATACTCGAAAAATTTTCAAATTCCAAATAAAATCATAGCCATTGTTGTTTATTTTGTCGATGTGTCTCGAAATAGATGTATAGGTGCTGTGGTTTGCGCGCGCGCCCGCATTTGGAGGTGAACAATTTGGAAAAGTAGTTGCACCATAGCGTCTCGTTGCATGCGAAATAGTATAGGATGTTTTAGGGAAAAGATTCTCTTCCCAATACTATTTCGTATGCAACTACTTTTCCAGGTTGCCTCGGAATATGGAGTCTTGTTTAAAGTTCCCTGGACCTCCAAAAAAGCTAATGGTCAACAGCCTGTGCCGCAGGAGGTTCCGTCTTCTCGTCCGCTGCTTTCTTCGACGTCTAAAGAGTTGCAAATTATTAAAGATCAGGATCGACTATTTTCAAAATTTAAAAGTGTTATATTAGTTTTAAAAGATTCTATTTTCTGGGATATTTCTAGAGAAATCATATCTTAAAAGAAAAAGTAGAACTTTACTTAGATACAAGATCATGCAACTTTTTAGAAGATTCAATAATTTCAAGACCCTGAAAATTATACTTGAATATTTAAAAATCTCGATTTAAGAAACAAATTCTAGAACAATTATAAAAAAAATATGACTACCTCGATCTTATTCAGCTCGTGTGGCTTCTGCGAGTTTTTGTGCCACAAAATGGCGGTTTTTATCTCGGGTAAATATGCTGCCGGAGCAGCTCCGTCCTTATCTTTCGAGGCATTCTGGGAATCAAAAACATTATCCCATTCAAAATTTAAATCGCCTTTCAATATTTGGATCTTCAAAATTAAACTCTAAATGTTCTCCATCTCCAACTTCTGATCTTATTATTTAGAAAAGAGTATTTTAATAAAATCGTAATAAAATATTTGATATAAATGAATGAATATCAAATTTAGATGTAATTTTTCAGATTTTAAAATATCTTCAAATTTGACATATTCGAATAAGTCGAACCTTTTTGACGCCCTTCCGCTTGCTGCTAGCTTGATTCGAGGGCTCTAGATTGAGCGAGGGCACCTTGATGAGCGTGTCGTCTTCATCGGAAACCGGCTGGAACACGATATTTCAAAATCTTGTTTTTTAAGAGTATTCCAAAATTATTTTATATTATATGAATGCATGAACATAACTTAACAGACGCAATTAAACTATTTGAACCATCAATAAAAGACATTTGTATTGTCTGCAATAAGTTTGTAATCATTTTAGTGATGCAGCATTTTATCTTCATGAATGACTAATTTTATCACTACAGTTTATGTGAAATATCAACTCGATGCATATTTTATTATTCAGTTTAGATTTACTCAAACGAACTAACTAACCTGATAGAAGCCTTCGGCGATTTTCTGTTGTTTGTCCTTCTCCCGTTCCTCCTCCATCTTGACGCGCTCGCTGTCAGTCGGCAATTTGATGTCGGGGTACGGTTTCAGGCCTGGTTTCGTCTCTTTTTCTTTCTGAAACGATTACACTAGTCATTCAAGAAGAATTATGATGACTGCGTACTCGAATAATCATTTCTTGCTTATCTAGAATGGAAAATTATGACATCTAAGATACTAGAGTAGGACACAATGCCTAGAATGCAAGATAGAAGTCATTTGGTTTGCACACAATGTCAAACCCTAACTTCTTGTCATTCATATCGTTGAACTCTTCTCCCCATTTGTAAATTTCTAGTCTTTTCAGTCGTTAAAAATCCTATTCTTCAATTTTAAATTTATTGGATGGAGACGTTATTGTGGACATCCAAACTACGTGATGAAAATGAAAAATATCGAATTCGGAACATTTGGATGAATGACCAATATGCAGGTACACACATGCGCATTAATTGACGACAGTATCCTATCTTTCCATTAGAGGTGTCGTTAAGTCATGTGCATGTGCGCATCCGCGAAATGATCATCCATTCAAACGTTCAAAATTTGATATCTTTCAGTTTTATCAAATAGTCGGACGTACGCAATATTTGCCCACTTCCCCACGTACTGATGCCCTCTGTTCTTGAGTGCCGTCCCTACTCTTTCTCAGCGATTTGCCTTCCTTCCGCTTGGTGGACACTTTCTGCGTCGCCTCTTCAGCTGCTAGTTCCTTCAAATTGAACGAAGTTGAGGTAATACCGTATTCACAAATAAAGGGTATTCCTATATCTGTTACCGATTGATCACCGTCGTAAACTGTATTGGGAATTTACTTTCGGTTATCCACGAAATGAACCTTGCCTAGTGGAACGAGTGGAGACGCTGGTGCGAACCGCAAATGAAAATAGTGTGAATAGGGGAGAGGTCAATTTAGGAAAAGAACGCAGTCAACGGGAGAGCTTCGCAACGTCCTTCTTGCGTTATACAGAAGCAAGGAACATCTCAAAAATAATGGAGAGTCATTTTCTTGTATTTCATACGTTTTAGAACTATAATAATTTACATAGCTAATAATGAGACGACTATAATCAACCAATGACAATTACAGGAAACCAAAACCTAGTACTTGTGAGGGCAGCACCTTCTGATTGCTCCGGCCGAGTTTGGGATTGCCTTTCTTGGCACATTTAAACTGAAAATATAAGTCTGGGTTTTTCTAGAAATGTGAATTTTGATCGTTCCTTGCATGTTTTTAAAGAATTTCTCGAATTCATGAGCATTTTCATAAAATAGAATAAAGACTACACGAAATAATGTTTTTTTATCACTTTGTCTTTGTCTTCACAATGGCATTACCGAAATCAAAGACAACAGTGTGATGACGGCCAGGTTGCTTATGAGCATCAGACACAGCGCGAGCGCGTACGGTTGGTCCTGCAATTTTCGAAAACTTTTTCCAATTTTTGGGAAACTGTTCAAAGTTACGGAAATGTATGTTCCAAGTTTAAGAAATTTTGCTTCATGCTTCATTCACCAACCATCAGAGAGCAGAGCGTTTCGAATATTATCATCGTTGACAAGAGAAAGTTGGTTAATGACGAAAATGAAAATGAGAACTTCATGAGCATTCAAATTCAAACGTAAAAATAGAAGCTCACAAATCAAAACTTTATTTAGGCAAACGCAATTTATTCGAATAGATTTAAATTATATCAAAATTTCTGCTCCCTATTCTCCAATATGTACATGGAATTTCAAAACTTCTTTATTGTCTCCGAATTCTAGTCATCTCCAAGGAAGTGATTATGCTGACATTCGAAAATTTCTGCTGAAACGCGGAAAAATCACGCGGTACTAATTCACTTCAGTCAGTTTTCACAATCTATGTCTCAATAAAGACGATTTTCCTGGTAATCTGCAAATTGTTGATTAGTGAAAGTGTCATGTGGTAGCTAAATCGAAAATTGATTATGCTAGAAAAATATTACCTGATAAGATTTGAATGATTGACAAATGACATGCGGAATATAGCAATTTTGATATGACTTTAAAATGTATCATTTTTATTTTTTTTTATTTAGTAATTTAAGGAATATTTAATTTCATCCTGCAGACTTTTGAAGGAGCTACATTTCTGTATATTTTTATTCTGCAAAAGTTCTGGTAGTTAAAATTACGTGATCTCATGCAATAGTTCTGGATCAGTATATTGTTAATCGAATCATAAATTAATCTTTTTATAATTGATCAAACTCTACAAGCCTTTTTCATTTTTCGCGAATTTTCTCGTGTTATCTTTGAACGTTATCAATTTAATTTCATGAAGATACACCGCCTGCAATGCAACTATGCAACTATTTGGGAATATTTTCGTTTTCGCTGATTCAGCAGAATTTCGACTTTCACTTACACCACGACTCGTCAGAACTCGTGAATCAGATTATGCCTTATCATAATTGCGCTTTCACTTGAAATTGCTCCAGACTATTTTGAATGTTCTATGTTTCAGCCTGGAATTAATGATTTTCATGAAAAAATCAGTAGTTTTTAGTCGATTGATAAAATTTTTGCAGCTGAGTGAGTGCAAAATTCGCCAGAAGGTGTAGTGGAGTCGAAGAAGCGAGGTGATTTTGTGGTTTGTAGAACGATCTTTGCAAGTTTCTAAATTTGGGTACTTATAAAATATATGTAAAACTATCCACTTGAGCCCGAAAAAAGTAATTCACCTTTCGCAGAAATAACATGTGAAGAGATTCTCTCTCCAATGCTATTTCTTCAAAGGCGAATAGTTTCGAGGGCTATATGGCTACTTTTACAAATTACCCCAAATTTTATCACGTATTTTTCGACTTTATTAGTATGATAAATAAATTTTAAGAAATTTACGTATGTAAGTTATTTTAGGACATAATAAATTTTAAAATAGAATCGTATAATTCTAATCTGTTTTCTATTCTTTGTCCCTCTCTCACAAGGGTCTTGGTACAGCGATTTTTGGTATTCATTTTTCTGAAAATCTTCAAGTATGCGTTCTCGCGATTTTCGGTCAATAAACTTTATCTCTCCACTTTGACTACAAATCCGTAATTAGACCAATCGAAATTCCTTTTGATGAAAGCTTTTATCTTTCCGATTCTTGCAGCGTTTATACGCCTTCCGTAAATCCTTTTCGCATTTATGCTATATCCGAGATAAAAGCAAACGGAATTTGTTTATAAATTCAAAATTAAGCTTAGCTATATAGCATGCAGGAGAATTTTGTGTATTGTCTTTTTCAGTATTTATTGAAAATAGCGTTGGAAAAGACAGATATCATCATAATAGCTATGCAGACAGATATGAAAAAGATACATTAGATGAAATTTTGGGCCTTAAGCGGAAAGATAAAAGGTATCATAATCGGTCCAAAATCGCATGAGTTTTTTCGTTATCTGAGTCGGAAATATCGAAATTCGCCTGAGCACCTCTTTGTCTCTTTTTTAGAATATCCCATAATGTGTCATTTAGCTTAGAATAGACAAACAATAAAAAATATAGGCAAATCTCAAATGCATGACTTCTAACAATAGAACACGAATCGTAGATTTTAGATATCTTTAAATTCAAAGATGTGACTTCTTTATTTGAAGACATGAGAAGTTAAGGTTCAAAGAGTATAAAAACACGAATCTCTCTATTTCAATAAAATGTGCAATTACTCGATATATTATTTTAACGCAAAAGGTTAGATACAAAAATGCAAAACCTTGCTGAATACCACCATCTATTGTCAACTCAATCTTCTATAGAACGAATTTATATTTGTGTATCTCTGCATCTGTAAATTTTCGTTCTGACTGAAAATCTCCCTAAAGGGCTAACTATACTCGATTTTTTCGGATAGCACGAGTTGCCTAGAATCGGGTGCGAAGATTTTCCAGAATTAGCCTATAAATCCCTTTTAGAGTAAGAGAAAGCCCCGCAAACTCACATAACTGCGTCAAAACCAAGTCAACCATGGTTTTTGCAACAGGTACTTATCCTAGAAATCGAAGGATTAGGATATTTCTGGTCGGAATGATAAGAGTTCTCATTTTTGAAAGAATAAAAACACATCACCATTGTTGAATTGCGTATATTGAAAATTATAAGGCTTCCGTTTTCTTCTTGTGGTACGATATGGGAATTTTCTTGGCTTTATTTTAACGTAAATGAGATTTTTGCTTTGTAGCATATTTTCCTTTACGCTAATCCTTAAACAAAATTGTTAACTTGCAGATTAAAAAGATGCACACACAAGTTTTTTCAAAGATTTATAAGCCATTTCTGAGTAAAAATACCCGACAGCTTTAACGTTCATATTGTAGAATTTTCTAATGCGTTGATGTATTGTAGAGAAGTCCGACATCGGGTTTAATTTTTCTAAGACTTGTATTATGAAAATAACTAAAACCTGCAAATTATTAATGGTGAATTTGCAAAATTCCCCATTTTTATTCTAGCAAATTTATTTTCAACTAGATACTTTATGATTCCGTCCAAAAACGCTAGTTCTTACGAGTTATTTTATGCAAAAGTCTAGTATAATTTGCAAGTTTATTTATAGTTAAAGTGTATGGAATTTCGTACAAAATATCATGATTCAGCTAGAATTCGTATATTGCGAATTTGTGTCATTAAAGCGCCCAAATTTGAGCGAGGGAGGGCCTATCATCATAACAGGAATTTATTTATGCCTTTATGCTTTCGAAAGTCAAACTGCGAAGAAGCAAACCCCGTGGCTGAAATCACACGCCGTGCTGCCTCATTTTATGGCGACAAAGTCTGAAATTCTGCCGGTTTTGAAGATGGCGAATTAGCGCCGCGAAACGACGATAAAATCGAAATTTCAACGCTCAAATGACCATAGTTTTCATTTCTTCAGGTCCTAAACACTCTAGTATTACTCAGATAGCATTGTTTGCTCTGAAAATAAGCAGCGGCAATCTAGAAAAGTAGCTGCATCGTAGCGTCTCGTTGCATGCGAAATAGTATGGGATTTGTTTAGGGAAAAGCTTCTCTTCCCAATGCTGCTTCGTATGCAACTATTACAGCTACATTTCCAAGTTGCCAAAATAGCGAAATTAGCTCATTTCAGGGGTCTAATGGTTCGGCCTATATTTTGCGGACCGGGTTCAAGCCGAGAAATTTTCGGTCCGTTTAGAACCCTGGTTCATTTTCGAAATTTAATCCTAAGAAATTCCGGACTTGGATATTTTGAAAGCTTAATCTATAAATAACGAATGCTAATGCTGATTGGAATGTGCCTAACTTTAAATCGGCATTTTCCTGTTATTTAAGTTTAGTTTGATTATCGATATGGCTGGGATTATTATCCTAAATTTAAATCGACCTTTGACGCACATTTTAAGCCTCGGTGTGATAAAACGTGTCGGCTATCTGTCGTACAACAGGTTGCGTACATTCGGTCGTCTCGAAGATTTCCCGGACAATATCATTTTATGGCTTATCAAAGGCATGTTTATTGATGCGAAGATCTTATCAGAGCTTATCGATAGGGACATTTCGTTTTCATTGAGCAACAATACACTTTGGAGCTTTCACTTAGACACTTAAGAGTGAATGTCAGTAAGGACCAAAGTCGGTGTTTCCAGGGGTTCGTCGATTTGGCTGATTTTCACATATATTGTTCAGTTTTTCACGCTGATTCTCGTGGTGCTATCTGTTTTTCATAAAAATTATCGTATGCAGGATTACGGTAGCTTGAAGTTTTGGCAGATCCGACCTCGAGAAAAAATTCATAACTTACTTATTTGTGGACTAAATCGAGTGGGGTTTTCAGCATTAGATAGCCCACGAAAAACTCTACAAATAATGTAACTACGACCACTTGCTACGATCAACAACTTCCCTCCAAAAAATTAATTTCCGAAAATGCGACCCTGTCCGACTGCAGTTTTTCGATTTTTTACCTAAATTCGAGTTTCGTCCCCAAGCTGGAAATTGGCTTATTTTGTAGAGAATTAAATTCTGCATCTGAATATGTAAAAATTTTCAAAAAAGAGGGTAGTCGAAACCACGAAAAATGCGTCCGAACGCGTAAAATCAGGATGATTATTTCGTAGTATCAACTTTGACTCATCATAACTTTCTTATTTCTGGACCAAATTTTATGATGATTTTTTTATTTTGTAGATCTTGTCGAGAAGAATATGATAAAAATATAAAGAAAATTTTCAGAAATGAATTTTGGCGGGAAAAATTACTCGAAGTTACCCTATATACCCGTACTGTGTTTACAAGTGTGATGTGAGTTAAAGTCGAAATTTTCCATGAAATCTTGTAGAGCTCTTCAAGTTGATCAACTTTTGTTTCAGAACTTATTCTGGAACATGCACACATAGGGAGATATGAATTTTTGAAATTTACTGCCAAAACGGCACTTTGCAGTAATTAGCCATCATACTTCAAAAAATTCTGGAGCTCATACAAATGTGAATCCGAGGTCAGTCTTGGAACAAAAGCTGTTCATCATGTCCATCTACACAACATACTAGAAGGACGGATTTTTCCCAACATCATTTACGCGTAAACACAGTACAAGTATATAGGGTAACTTAGGCTAATTTTTTTCCATCAAAATTAATTTCTAAACAATTTCTTGTTATTTTTATTTTATTCTCCTACTCAAGATCTACAAAACAAAAAAATAATCATTCAACTTGGTTCAGAAATAAGAAAGTTGTGAGGGGTCAAAGCTAATGCTATGCAATAATCACCCTGATTTTACGCGTTCGGACGCATTTTTCGTGGTTTCGACTACCCTCTTTTTTGAAAATTTTTACATATTCAAATGCAGAATTTAATTCTCTACAAAATAAGCCAATTTCCAGCTTGGGGACGAAACTCGAATTTAGGTAAAAAATCGAAAAACTGCAGTCGGACAGGGTCGCATTTTCGGAAATAAAATTTTTGACAGGAAGTTATTGATGGTAGCAGGTGATCGTAGTTACATTATTTGTCGAGTTTTTTATGGGTTATACAATGCTGAAAACCCCATTTGATTTGGTTTAGAAATAAGAAAGTTATGAATTTTTTCTCGAGGTCGGATTTGTCAAAACTTTAAATTACCGTAATCTTGTATACGATAATTTTTATGAAAAACGGATAGCACCATGAGAATCAGCGTGAAAAACTGAACAATATATGTGAAAATCAGCCAAATCGACGGACCCCTGGAAACACCCCTTTGCTAAGACTTTGGTTTTTCTTGACATTTACTCTTAAAGAGTGGCCACGTAGCAGCAGTGCAACAACAATTACGTTGAAATTTCTATGACTCTACGAATTTTGCAAGCATATAGTAAATAGTCAATTTAAAGAAAACATCTGATTTCTGAAATTCAGATTAGAAAAAATTCTGAATTTTTAGATGTTTATAATTGAAAACTTCTAGAATTTCGCAACTTTTCCAATTTTTTCTTGATAAAGTATGGCCTATCAGTATATTTTCACTGAACCGAGAGGCTATTGACTTCTTTAATTGAGAAGCTCAAAAAGAACGAAGATTTTTGATGTTACTGAGTAATTCTTTGTCTCTAGCTTTTGGTTTTTGTATTCGTCTACGTTCAATCAGCAAATTTGTTGGATGAAAATAAATTTATTCAGATTATTCAAAGTTCAAAATGGCGATAAAACATGAGATCAGAATATATGGGATAATTGATAAATTCGACTATAATAAGTTAAAAGCTGATAAATGAAACCAAAATTTCAATAGATTTGTAACAACGGCAGTGAAACAACTTGAAAAGATAATTTTTCTCTAATATGACACTTAATGAAGAGATCATTTGTATTGCTTAATTGCAAGGGATAATAACAATTGCTAGTCATGTCCTGATTTTCATCAAGTCATCAATTTTCAGTCTCGGAAAACGTGGTACAATTCATAATCGATTTTCAAAAAGAGAAATATTTATAGAACACATTATTTATATCGTATATACACAGCGCTGTGCACCAATCCTCTTCTCCTCTTCATCATATTGCTCTTCTGCCAAAATATCTTCTTGGAAAATATCGGATGAAGCTAAGATTTTCGAAATCCAGGATAAATAGTTTCTCTCGAATTCATTAGTTCCGTAGGGAAATGCGCGAATTTTAGGCACTTTAAATCAGTAGGTCATCGTAGTAATAAATTAAGATATCGGTACAGGCCGAGTGCCGTAGTCATTTTGTCATTTGCGAATTTTTAGCTTGAATTGGCGCCATTGCTTGAATTCTGACGCTGGATTGTAGCTGAGTTGTCGTTTCATGGGAGGAGTGGTTTGGGCCTGGCGAAGCTCGACTTTCTCGTCGATGTAGTGAATGGGCATGTGGATCATGTTGACCGTCAAAATATAGAAATCTTTCAAATTCGAAGCTTTTGAAACAACGAAAATGTGTATGCAGAAATTGCCAATGCGCACCTTATAAAGGGGCTGATAGATGAAAAACCAGCCCTGAGAAAGGAGAGACGAAAAGATGGAAAGAATGATCAGAGACTGATAAAATGATAGAGAATGGAAGAGACCCCGCCCCTTCTTTAGAAAGAGAGAGACGCGGAATTTTGAGGTCTACAAATTGAATTTGTATTAGAGCGTAAGAACGTAAAATAATACAATTTCCTGCACTTAATAAATGCGGTGCCCACTATTAAATTAAGTTTAGAAACGTAAATTATAAAAATATAATTGTATTCGGAATTCGAGGTATGAAGTTCCGTCGATTATTATCTACGTGTATAAATCGAGTGTGAATTTACGCAAAATAACATAGATCTCGTCTATAAGATAATTTAATACCCCAATGTTCGCATTGTTAAAATACAATCCAATTTAATGTCTAGCAAATGGTAAAATATTGAAAATCTAATTCTACGTAAGCATAATGCGATTTTCAACCGTCTATGACCCAAAGTAAGAAAATATCAGGAGATAAACGGTAAAGTTTGGAATAAATATAGAAATTTCGTCGGCGTTTTTTGTATGAATTATTCCGAGAAAAATTCTATTTGATCAAATATAATTTAACAGGCTATTTTAGTCAATTTTTATCAGAAAATTCAGATATATGCACTTTAGAAAGTCATTCAGACAAAAAAAAGTTTATTGCCAGTGAAACGAAACGTCTCATTGATAATAATTGATAAAAATGATAATTGGTGAATTGATTTTCTGACCAAAAATGTGTATATGAAAACGTATGATTAAAAATGATAACGCCTTTAAGAGTTTCTCAATTTCATTTTCAAAATCAGGATTTTACTATTTTTCGAAAATTGTATTTATCATTTCCGAAATTTCACGTTTCGCATCATTCTGGTTTACTTTCGTCGTATATTTATCGGAAAATGCAGGTCGACCTATTACTTAGTCTGCAAATTGCGTGATTTGATCTAGTATTAGCCATTTTTCGACTTACTTTTTAAAATCATGCATGCGCATTTTAGTTGCATCATGAACAAAAATCCTGCAAAATTTTAACTCGATTTTTCCGCGGACTTGTGAATTTTAGGAAAAAATGACCGGCGAAGATGAGGAACTAGTTTCGGCTACAATTTTCGAAGTAATGAATGCGGAGTTTCCGAATCAGACACAGTTAAAGAAGATCAAAGCTCTGCTCGTTTACAACATCACGAAAGACGCAAAATTAGCAGCAACATTCAGTAAATTTGAAAATTTTTACCTACTTGAAATAGACATTCAAATCATTACGTACGGACAATATAAGAAAGAAATTCTATTCTAACAAACCCAATATTATTTTGATGTGACAATAATTGTAATAATTACTTCATTTTCAAATTAGCAATCATCTTAAAGATTGTGACGCAACTTTCTTTTTATCAATTGCTTCGAACAATATGATTACTTATTGCTAAGTCATCACTTTTGTTTCATTCTGTTTCTCTCAATTGAATAATATAATTTGTAGCAATGGATCTAAGGCAATTCCCAGGAAAAATTTACAAAGGACTGCCTGAGGATAAGGCTAGACCTAATGCTACTATCAATGTAAATATCGTTAAGTTTTAATTCTTGAATATTCAATTTTCAGATAGAAGATGAGCATTTCGCAGCGTTGACTTTAGGCGAATTGGATCCTGTTTCGGTAAGACTATCCCTATTCGTTTATTTTAGACCGTTATTATGATTTAGGGTTTCATGCAAGGGAAGATCAAGGCTAAGGGCGATATTTTACTTCTCCAAAAACTCTCTGGAATTTTGAAGGGAGCTCGTCAAGCTCTACTTTAGCCGTTGCAATTTATTCGAATTTTCCCAAGGATAAAACAAAAGTTGACTTTGACGAATGAATGACACGTATTGCGTAATACAATTTTTACAGAAATATGGCTAAATTAACAAAAGTAGTGAAACAATTGATAAAATGATAAGAGATACAAGTGATAACCTTTGCAAAGCGTCATCGCACACCAGAACAGCTCTCGAGCGGGCCCCCGTCTTCACGCGGATATATTCCACGTGGCATCTAAAACTACTTCAATTTGTATCAAATCTTTTTAAAATTATTACAAACATTTTTAAAAACATCGAAATTGTGTTATAGAACATGAATCAAAATTTGACTCTCTTCATCTGACCTAGGGGGGATTTAGAATGGTTTTACGATCCCTACCCTCCCTACGTTTATTTTTTAATCTGGCTCAAGTCCTCTCTAGGTTTGCTTTTTATTGTCAAAAAGTAATGGCCTCGAGAATTATCTTCTAAAATACCTCTTCAACTTTTTCTTCTCCTCACTCGTAGTCGGAATCTCTGTCGTCGTTGTCGTTGATTCTCCTGTTGTCGCTTGAGAAGTTGTCGTTGTTTCAGCGAATTGTGTCGTCGTCATTTCTTCTGACGTCGTTGTCGGAGGTTCTGTCGTCGTTTCTGTTGTCGGTAATGTTGACTAAAATCGATTTTTGTTAAATCTAAGCCTAGAAATTTGCATACGACGGTAGTAGCAGGAATATTTGCACCCCATCTATTTACCGGGGGAGGCAAGACCAAGTCCATTTCTGTTGGATCACAGGTGGTTTTGTCTGAATTCCTCTATTTTTAAATCTGGGAAAAAGTGAATTATACCCGGAGGAACAAAACAGCAACAAATAATATGTCCCTGGTGATGATAGCACCGATCCCCATTCTTTCGTTGATGAACCTAAAATGCCCATTCTGAGCTTTTAAGTCAAAAAGTTTCGAGTCGACTTTTCTGCAAATGAAAACTTAAGTTCAATATTAGTTTGTTTGTCAGAAAAGAGATATTCCATTTGAAGCTTTGTTACTTTTAATTTATAGAAAAGTAGAGTAAACAAGCAAGATGGTAAATAGGAAGAGTACCCCAACCCCAATGAAAAATAATCTCAACCTAAATAGTTTAGCCATTAGGATATAGGACTGGTAGGGCAGTTATTATATGACGGACAGGTATTTAAAAAAAAAATAAATAAAAAAAAACTGATGAAGTATCCCCTAGTTAAGCCCCCCGTCATAGATCATATAGCAATTGCCCGTTGGTAAGAAAAATTAGGATCTTTATTCATTGTGTTTGGAGATCCTTTCGTAAGTTACAAAAATAGCCTACCAAGAGACAATACCGATACAATTCATCGTTTAAATGCCGATAGACGCAGTATTCTTCTGTCAAGTCGTCTGCGTCCATTTCTTCAGACTTCTGAGATGCCGGGTAGACTTTGGAGGCGTGCATCGAGGTTGAAGCCATCGTTGTTGGTAGGGAAGTGGCGGTTGGTTTTACTCAATTCATCATCATTTTCAATTTTTACAGATATTCATATTTTTGTAAGAAGTTAGCAAAATATTCACGATTTCAAAAGTTCTTAAAAATACTTTTCTTCATTTCCATTTTTGATTTTTCAGACCTTCATATTATAAGGAATTTGCAAATAAAGAATATTGAAGGTTCCTATAAATTTAGATGCTTTCTATATTGCAAGGTTTAGATTTTTGCATTTTCATACATTCTTCACTGAAACTCTTCGAATTTTTGTCAGTCGGTAGAATTTGAGGCGGCAAAGTTGTCGTCGTTAATGCATCGTTGTTCAAAGGAATGTCAACGTAGAGATCTAAAATCACCTTAATTTCATCTTCAATAATCATTACTTCCATTGATCATTGCACTTTGGAGATAAAGTCAATTATTTTCAATCAGACAGTTTTTGCACGTGCGGTCAACATTGAAAACAATTTGACTCTCTTTCTAATTAATCGAGAAAATCGCGAAAACTCACCATTGTCTTCCTTCTGGGTTAGGGTTGATTCTGCCTCGGCGATTTTAGTCGTTTCAATTTTCGGCTCTGCCGCTGTCGTTTCATCTTCGTAGTGGCTAATGTCCTCTAGAGCTTCTAAGGCTTTGTCGTTATTTTTATCGTCTTCGGATGCTTCTGAAAAAATACTTTCTCTCCTTCAGAACTATTATAAAGTGCAATTTATAAATGTATCAATGGAAGATATTTTGCCGGCAATGCCATTTTATCAAAAGAGGATTTTCACTTTAAAACAAATTATAAAGAGCTATTAATAAAGGTATGCATTTTGAATAAGATGTAATGTGGAAGAGATTCGTTCGTCAAAAATTGCAAATTTTACAAGTTCCTGTAAAAATTACCTGATGGTAGATAAAATGGCAATTTGAGTGAAGGAAGTGTGGTTTTGACTGTGGACTGAGTAGTGATGATCATTTTTGTGGTCGATAGAGGAAAGGTCCATTGTGCATGTCCACTGGGATTGTTCCCGTTCGGGTAGATCTTCCTCGGTGGAATCTTTTGTTTCTTGCCTTTCCTCGTCATTGGAGGGAATGTGACGTATGGCGACCGAGTGACGAGTTGGAAGTCGTTGTTGCTGTTGTAGTCTTCAAAGTTGAGCTGAAGAGTTCGCGTTTTAAAGATTCGTCTTCATTTCATTAAAGTTTCAAACTTAGCAGAGTTTAGATTTGCAGAATTTATATTTTTATTGTCAGAGTTAGGAATTAGAACTATAAGTTTCCTTCAGAATTCCGATTTCACAGTCCAATTTTCTTGTCTGAGTTAAGAGTAATTGAACGTCGTCTCACTTTACTTGAGATTTAACTTGAGCATCAAATTGTTTAATTTGGAGTCAGAACGTACCTCAATAGGAGATACATAGTCATCCTCGATGTATTGACGCTTCCTCCTTTTCTTGTCTAAAAATAAAGTTTTATATAATTTTCGAAACCTTAAAGAAATACCGTCATAATCGTATTCCTGTGAAGTGATGGTGTGCAGAAGACAACCGACTGCACCAGCATCACACACTTCGTTGAAACAGATCACTGGGGGAGGGGTGGGCATTGCTAAAATTGCTCGAACAAAATACCATTTCAAGGTTATTTTTAGGGACAATTTGGAAAAGGTAGTTGCGTGTCAAATAGTATAGGATTTGTTAAGTAAAAAATTCTCTTCTCAATACTATTTCGTATGTAACGATGCGCAGCAATTGCAGCTACTTTCCCAGGTTACCATTTTAAGACTTCTTTCAATCATAAATTTTTATGTAAGACATCTTTTCTAGACTTACACAATTCGTCTCTGCCGGATTGAACCAGTTTCTGCAGGGTGGTGTGAAACAAAGAGCAGCAGAATTTCACATAGCTATCAGTGATGCCTTCGATGTGAAGTTCGTGCTAAAATGATTCGCTTTCAGCTCTTAAAATTAAAATCTCAAGCAGCATATTCCTAGACATGAAATTTGAATTTATACCTGAGTGATCAAATACTTGAGGAAGGATTTGTTCAGTTTGTCGATGTGTATCGTTTGACACTTCGGGATGGCTCCGCACATATCGGCGAAAATCGGCTGCAAAATTTACTTATTTGGCTATCTGGAAACCGCATGACACGCATGACCTCATGACATACGAAATAGTGTATGATTAGGGGAGGGTTTTGGATGATAGGCTTTCTTTTTCCACACTATCTTGCATGCCATGAAGTCATGCGGTTTCCAATTTACTACCTATTATTTCGATAAAAAATTTAAAATTCACCTCTTTGATGAAATCGTCATCTGCGTCCTCGACCGCTATTATGCCATTGTCCACGCACTCATAGACGCCTATCTGAAAAAAACGATCATTTTCGAATTTTAATTGAACACTTCGAAAGGCAATTAATAAAAGCAGTAAGTAGTAGGTAATAAGTAGTAATCTCATTAATAAATGCAGTAAACAAGATAGAGCAAAAAGAACATTGACATAAGCCGTTAGCAAAAATTACAATAGATCTTGCTAGCTACTTTATAAATGAGCTCACTATTTACTAATTTTATTAATTGCCTTTAGAAATTATATGATGGATCGAGAAAATTCTTCGCAATTTCATTTTTTCGCTGATTTATAATTTTATCTACCGAGTCGTCCTGTATCTGTTTATTCGGAAATTCAAAGTATCCACATGAAGTCGAGGCCGAAGGGCACTCCCTCGCGGTTTGAGATGGACGATAAAATCGTCGTCCCTGGCGACAGAACACCTAGGAGTTGAACCCGTAAAATCTTTAAATTTCACAAAAAAATTACCTTCACATTATACGGCGCTAGGGGGATCTCAGCGTGTCCGAAGTTCGGTAGAAAAATAATAGAAACCAAGAGAAGTATGATGAAGTGGATATACTGCATGGTTAATCAGCCTCACATAGTGTGGTTTCGCTATCGTTGAATTACCATCGGTATGAAAATGAAATCCTAAATTGTAACCCTAGCTTTCCCAGAAATTTCTACTTCTTTCGAGCTTCTCTGCACTCTTTTTTTTAAGTCTCTTGCTTGCTTATCCGTTCAGGAAAAGGTCAAAATCTAACTCGCTATCCACTACTCCACATCGTCATGCAGAGAGACACGTATTTTGCGTTATGTGCTTGATAAGAAGAAACAAGAGAACACTAGAAGCGGGAAGATTTAGAGAAGCTCGAAAAAAGTAAACGTTTTTGGGAAAGCTTCTTCTACACGGGGATTCTCGCGATTCGAATGAAACAAATCGATAGGGCAAAAGTCCTATTTGTGAGTGATTAGTTGGTCGAGTGAACGGGCTTCGACTCGACTTGCGGAGTTCGCAGTTTAATTGTTACGAGAGATGAGATGACCGATAGAAAGCCCTAGCAGAGAAATGAGGGGAGACTTAGGAGATTTCTCCTATCCTTACATTTTCACTTCGACGGCGAAAAAGCACACCTGTTTCCCGTTTTATCTGCACGGATATTTCTAGGATCCCGAAAAAATACTTCTCAGAGGTCTATGCCTCAAAAACTCGCTTAAAAAAGCCGAAATTTGACATCTGTGGCCGTGGAATTTGCGAGACAGATGTAATGAACTTGTAAATAACAAAAAATTGTTATAAGACGTCAAAAATATTGTTTTGGGAGGATTTGAAGTGAAATCTATACGAGCGAATGATGATTTTCACTGGATCTTTAGCCTAAACTCATATATTGGTCATTAGTTAGGGTATGTAGAGACATTATATAATACGTGACCGGTTTATTGTTGGAGTATTATTATAAACATATAAAAAAAATAAATAGGAACGCACGTTCTCAGGGATAATTGATGACCGGACTTTCACTGAAGCAATTTTTTTGAAATTCCTACGGTTTTAATATATTTCCCCCATTATTTACTCCCGACCTCATAAAATATGATTAACACGTTTCAGGTCTGGGGTTAAGTTTTAAGCCTAACAACTGTTGTTAGGTGTAAGTTTGAGAGGAGAGAGCTTATTAGAATAAATTGAGTCGCGCAATACATCGCTTATTCAAAATCCTGAGAGAGAAAGAAGGGAAGATAGGATAACTCGGAAATGGCTCATAATAACTTATAAATAGATTCTAAAAGAAGAAATAAAATCGATTTAATATAGTTAATAATGATGCTTACTAAATTTTACTATTATAGATATATATCTTTAAATTCTTAAAACGGTCATATAATACTATTAATTTAAATAAAATATGTTAATTAAATTCTTAGCAATGTAATTTTAAATAACAATCAATTGATATTTTAAGATGATTTAAATAAAAGTACACTCAAAGTGCTAAGAAGTTCGACTCAAATCAATCCGATTTTCGAAACAACTATCTCCGTCGCATCGTTTTCGATGTGTAAAATTTTAAGCGGCACTCTCACACCTGTGTTGAGGGAAAGCTCATTAGAAATCATACATGCGACTGAAAATATATTATATCTTAAATTGTATATTTAAAAATACAGTAACCTATGAAAGTTTAGAAAAATGGCACACCCGTGATATTCGATATTATAATTACTCTACAAAGGCATGCAAATGCAGAAAATGACTCGAAAGTGCGAGTTTTTGGGAGAAAAGTACTCTTTAACCTACCGGCTCCCATTATAATACCGCCCATTGTTCCTTCATGAAGTGTATTTATTTATTTCATGTCCTAAAACGATATTATCTCAATTTTATACTTGGTGTATGGTTATTAAGAAAATTCTGTGAAAAATTATTTTGCTCATTTCGCGTCGAGTCTGATGGCATTTCACGAGGATATTAATCGATCCAATTATTAGTCGAAATAAGAATGGCGTAAGAAATTTCATTTCGTTTACTTTTTTCTTGGCTACTAATATCATGAGACTCATTATGAAATGCCAGGCTTAAATCTTAAATAACGCTTTCCTAATGATGAAAGATAGTCAACTAAACCCATATTTTATACGAATTTATATATTTAATGATGAAGATGTAATTAATTAGCTTCGAAAGTCCTCTTTGTTACTTGCTTTATGCCCAGGATGTGGCACTGTGACACTTATTATATCTACGCCTCTATCAAAGCCTCTATCCGCGCGCTTCCTTAGTCAATTATATTACTGCACATTTCGTTTGATTACGGCTCTAATAAGCTCATATGTGCAAAGATATGAAGATGCGAAGGCCAAATGGCAAGAGTTATCCGGGAAAAGTATTAAAGCACAGATAAATAAGGAGACATACTAGGATTACTGTAGCTTTATACTATAAAAACCTGTTTTAATCAATTTCATGAATATTGAAAATCAGATCCAGTTACCCTTATTCTAATCGTATTATATCATAATCATATATCCTTACTTAAAAATCAATTCGGTAAGTTTACATAGTTGGTTTTTTCCTAAACAATAAAAGTCAAGTACAGTAACCTTTTCTTCCAATTCATATTGTATCGTCAGTCCTATTTACACCTCTCGCCTATTATCTGCCAAAAAGCGTGCGCCTACCCTATTTGGTCATGCTAATTAAGTGCCCCAGACATGACACAAATAGGGGTTTAGTACATCGCTCTACTTGTCTGCTCTTCTCGATTGGAATATGACAAGTACCTGAGCGGGCATACTTTGAACATAGAGAACTATTCGCGTCGACCGCCTTTTACCTATCGGTTCATCCAATTCATTCTCATAGGTTAAACGGATTAGCATTTAGATAGAGGTGTTAACCCTAATATTGCACTCCTTTCATCATTCGGCCAAATCCTATTACGGTACAGTACCCTATCTTATTGGCTATATTGCATAACTATGCCAAAATATATTATAAGCAAATTTCATATTTTCAAAATTCTCGGTAAACTCGAAATTTTTCAAACTGCATTGAATTATGGCCGACAGATAGTCGAAATAAGCTAGAAAAGGGAGCAGGATGCGATATTTTTCTAAAACTATTCCGGCATATCTTGTTGATTGATGTTTGCTTTAAATTTGGATGAAATTGCATTATTTTGGAAAAGTACCCTAAAACATCTATATTTCTTGCAAATAAGCAATTTGCTCCAATTTTTCCCACTCACTTTGTGCATCATCATCGTCGGATGCGGTGCGTATAATGCAATAAAGATGCTTTCTGCGAGGATATCCGTTGCTCTCGGCCTAAAAGCCTTAAAAGAGAAAAGTTAAGTGGTTCGTATGGGCTCTGAGGAGACAGACGTTGCCAATTTCTGTGTGCTATCTTTCTATCTTTACCCTAATTTGACCCTAATTGGTTATGATTAGGCGCTTTCTATAATAACTGATCCATCAAGTACGTGAAGTCTCCAAGAATCTATTTCGTATATTTATTCTTAAATTATAGATCTGCAATAGTTTGTTCGCTGAAAATTCAAGCATTAAATAGATTCTTTTAGTTTCTCTAGTTATCATTGATTGGAGAGAAAGTCGATATTCATTCCACAATTAAAAATCAAATTTAGAGCGAAATAGTGAGTTGTCTTGAGGAGAAACGAGACGAATAGCGCAATTATTTTTTTTATATTGACGCTCTTTCCAATCAATAATATCTTTATACTAATTTGACTCTAATTGGTTCGAATTAGGATCTTTTCTTGGCATATCTAAAATATCTCATGAGTACGTATAGATTTCTATTACTCTTAGCTTTTAAATATGAATCTAAAGTTTCAATCTAATGCTGAAAGATAGTTAATAAAAGCATCTAGCAAAACTATAAATATTAGATTTTCATTATTTTCAATCGATAATATCATATTTTATTCGATTTTTCAATCTACTTTTATTACTTACATAACGGAATTTTGTATTTGAATATTTCCTTCTTTTAAACTTCTCGCGAATTATAAGTTGTCAGCAAGACTGTGGATAAATAATAGCTAGTACAATATTAGCCCATCTGTTTCTGTTCTTCTTTATTCGTGTCTGTTTTCTATTGTTTTGATTTACCCCCTTCCTCTTGTTCGTTCCCAATTATTGTATTACACAATGGCGATTATCGCTCTATTTTCTTTTCATTAAAATAGATATGCTAATTTTCTCTCATTAACAAACCTAATTGGCAATTAAAAGACGTGTGAAAGTTTCGCAGAATACTGAAAGTTTAACCCCGCCTATTTTCATCCGCTTTCAATAATCATATTGCTTGGCCACGCCTCAAAATGGGCCCTATAATGTGAGAAAGAGCACGTAAATGAGAGATAAAGAGTGTGTGAGCAGAGCATACGGTGCTTTTCATAGCATTACTTTACTTGTTAGGAGTTCTTTTTGCGTAAAATCTTCGTACATTTCAGTTTCTCTAAATTTTTATGATAAATTTTACACTTATATCGCCAACCTGGAAAAGTGTAGTTGCATAGGAAATTGTAAAGGCAGAGAATCGCTTTCCCCTAACAAATCCTACACTACTTCGCATGTAACTACTTTTCCAAATTGTCCACATATGAAAGTTCACCAATTCTAACTAGAAAAATTGTCGTAAATGTTGAGTGAAATTTATTTAAATTTAGCCGAAATTTTGACTTAACACCAATTTTCAGGGCTCAGAACTTCGATGAAGAGCGAGGAATGTTCGTCCACGGAATGCCCCAGTCTGAAGCGCTTTTCGATCGATGACCTTCTGAACTCCCAGCATGCTCAGCATCATTTTCTCCGTACCACCGTCGCTTCTTCAGCTTCTTTCAAGTCGTCCTCTGAAGAGGTTCTCATTGCTTCCAGCTATTTTCCGGCAAATTCAAAATAGCCAAATTTTTAAATGGCACAAAATATCATTCAACTAACATCGCACTTAGGGAGGACTTAAGTCAGGATGACTCTGCGACCTATCCCCTACAATATTTCATTCGCAGTTTTGTACCTCTAGCCTTGAATTTTCAACAAATTTTCTCCATCCATGAAAAAGTCATAGCGTACATTTGGCTCGTGCGACTTTAGCATTCGTCTATTTTTAGCCAGACTCAAATGCTCCCTAGGTCTGAATGAAATCTTTCTTCGAATTTTTAGAATAACCTAATTTCAGCGCTCCGAGACCCCGAAACCCCCTCCTATTCTTCAAATTGCCCCTACCGATTTGACAGTTTCCGGAGTTCTCCCCCAGGTAGCCGACCCTTCTGCCGCTATGCCATTTTGGCTGACTTCGTTCCCGCTGGAGCAAAGTCTGCTCATCGCACAGAGAAACCGTGAGTTTGCCCAAAATTTCAACAAAAATAGGAAATTTTGCAGTTTTTCCTCAACTCTGGGCGGCAGCCGCTACTACTAGCGATGCGATGCGATTTGGAGGCAGTGCGAATAAAGTCTATCGAAATTCCCGAAGAAAAGCTCGAACAGTATTTTCGGATCAACAACTTCAAGTAGAGTTTTGGTTCACTATAGCTACCACCCTCTTTTCTGGGGAACGGTATGGAGAAGAGAAAAAAGAGGGTGATAACTACAAGAAGTCTAGTATTTTTGAAATAGTTTCACAAATTAAAATCGATAAATTTTGAGGGTCTGGAAAAACGATTCGAGTCCCAGCGTTACCTATCGACTCCAGAGCGAATAGAAGTAGCGAATGCTTTGAACCTCACTGAAACTCAGGTTAAATTCCAACAAATATTTAATTTATATCGTTTTATTCTAAATTCAAAACATGACCTTAATTTCGTGTATTAACCTAACCTGAATGAAAAATATTTAAGCTTGCGAAATTTCGAATTTCGAGGCAATTGACAAAAGTAGTAGGGGGAAAGTTTAGTAAAATTTGTTTTAGAAATTTATAAATTAGTCCATTTGCATTTAGTTTACCACTTTTATTAATTGCCAATTTCTTCGAAAATAAATCAGACGAAGGTATAAATTTTAATTGATAAAAATAGGTGAAAACATGGTGGCAAAATCGTCGCATGAAGCACAAAAAAATGGTGCGCCGTGACACGCAAGGATTAAAAATAGACGACATTCTAGAGGAGGAGGACGAACACAGCATGTAAAATCACGTCATTCTACTCATTTTCTGTTAAATTTCTAATTTTTTTTTTTTAAATTCCAAATGCCTATTGAGTGACATCATGTAGCCATTTTGTGCAATCTTGTCCAGTTTTCTTGATCTCTTGATTCAACTGACCAATTTATCTATCTGTACAAATTTATTTATTTACACAAAACAGTAAGTTAAAGTCGTATATTGAGTTTCATATCATCATTACATATAGCGTCATTGTTCGTACATTCGAATCAGTCAAAGTGTTGGTATCAATAAAAATTAGCACAAATAAATAAGTGACAATTTGGTAATATGGAAACCTCGCTACCTTGCCACTTTATGAGATAGGATGCAATAGTGAGAGAGCCTTTTCCCCACATCTTCCATCCTCTCCTATCCCTACATACTATTTCATAAAGTAGCGAAGTTGCAAGATTTTCGAGCACCCGAATACTTGAAAGCACGATTATTTTCTACCCCGCCCTCCACAGTTGAAGATGCAAATTCCACCAGGGTTCTTGTTGAACCAGCCCCCATCAAGCATCGGATTTCTTAAGCCAGTTCGGTAAGAGTATGAAGGGTAACGATAGTTCTGGTTGTAGTGATAGCCATAAGCGTAACTTGGGTATCCTGAAAATTAAAAATTCTCACTTTTCAATGTCATTAATATAAAAGCTGTACAGCAAAGTCTAATAAAATCTTTGTGAGTTTCTAAATGCACAAATCTGTTTAGCTTAGGAAGTATTGCTTTTATTAATGGTCCAATATTTTGACTTACCATAATAGGATGAATAATGCGGGTACTGATAATAGGTTGGTGCTTGAGGGTACTGGTAATTGACGTCATTTTCTCCCCAATAGCGGTTTTGGGCATTCGTCAAGTTCGCTGTCAAAAAGACGACCGCCATTAGAGTCCACAAACAATTTTGAACTGAGGCTTGCATGATCTGAATTTTCATTTTAAATTTAAGATTTAGAAATATAATAGACCTATCGCAATATTCCGAATTGTCGTTAGAATTAGAAGTGAGTGATTTGGTTCAGAATCAAGAAGAAGCTAGTGATTGCTTATCTATGAAAGACCACAGCTTCTGCCTCCTTTTATATCCGCTGCAAACATGATTAGTGATTAGAAGTATGCTTATAGGGAAAAAATATCGTAGAATCATATGCTAGTCTGCATTTGTAAAGGAACAGATGCAGCTGAAATGACGACATATGAAAATGAGGATTGACCGGTCAGAATGACGACTACGGTATGAGAAAGCACAAATTTGGAAGAAGCTTAATCTGTTTAATGCGTAAAATTTATCTCATAAGCTATTTCATAATTAATGAAAGTAGTAAAGACTATCTTGAAGCTAATTTTTAATACAGTATACAAATATGATTTCTAGCTTTCTAGAATGGCTATGCAAGCTTTTTCCAATAGAAAACAAGTAACATAGAAGTTCTTGAAATTTTTTTTATAAATATGAAAGAAAGATAATTATTAAATACGCAATCTGAACAAAGCTGGTTAAAAATTCAAAAATTCGTAAATATCATGAATTTAGATAAATATGCCAACATTACTCAAACCGCTTTTATACTTGTCATTTACGTGATTCTCAGATCATATTGTACGGTTCATCAATAGTAGAATAGTGTTCATTTGATATTTTTTATTGTTCTGTGTCTTTTCCATTTCTTATGTTAGAAAATAGGAAACCTCTGCAAAATTTCCCAGTTTTAAAACATCATTTTTGGTGTTGACGCCTAAGATCTTCGAAGGCGCATGTTTATGTCAATTCACTAATCAACCACAGATCGGTCAGACTCGCGAAAATACTTATTTCCCAAAACAATAAATCTGCATTCTAATCATTGACCCACAAAAGACCGTGAAATAGATCTTATATTTGTCAAAATTTGATCATTTTCGTGGAAATTCGTTCAAATCATTTATTATCATGAGATAAGACAGTTGATAAAAATAATGAGATCCAGGTAATGTTATTGCAAGCGAACTTGTACAATTCTTTGAAATCACGGCTAGACATAGATAGACAGAGCTTAGGCCTGAACTTCCGCGCGTACCCCCTTAAGTCGAAATGTTTTCGTGAAAATCTTGTTGAGTACATTCCCAAGTATCAACTTTCTATAGAAAAAGTGTTGTCTAGCGTACCCCCTCCCCTAAAAGTTTCCATTCTGTCTGCAGATTTGGGAAATTTCGAACCGCGTGGTCAACTGCATGAAAAGAGATAGTATGTCTTATCGAGAGACGGAAAGAAGGTATGATCTTTTTCTCTCGGTTAGGCATTCTATCTTATTTCATGCAGTTAATCGCAGTTCGAAATTTCCCAAGTCTGTCTGAAAGTGTGCCTATGTCTGATCGCGATATCTTGAAAAAAAATACATAGATTATCCTCGTCCGTTGCATCCGAAGAGGCAAAGGCTTGCGAGTCTATTTCCGATCCAAGCTCCCCGTCCAGAGGGACTTGCGTACGGACTCCAGCCCGTGGTCCAGGGATTCTGCACGGGGTACCAGCCTAGAAGGTAAACATGAGAACATCCGTAGCTACCAAAGGATAGATAACTTGAAAAGTCGCAATTTGGGTAATTTGTAGCTTCGTAAACTATAGTTAAGGTAAAAGACAAGATAAGAAGATACATATATCTTCTCGTGCTATTTCGTGGGTTATGAAGCTACGAAATATCTAGGTTGCCAAAAAATTAGTTATGATCATTGAATAAATGCAAAGAACATAGGAAAATAATATTTTCTCAATTATTAAATCCATCCACCTCGAATACAACTACTTTTTCAAATTGCTATAGAATAAAATTGATACCTGAATTGCTTGTATAGGAGTTTGAGTATCCATAAGGGTAGTAATTGTTATAACTTCCGTAGTTGCCATAAGAGTATCTATTTGCGTAACCGTATCGGTTGTTATTGTAAGAATATCCATAACTGGAGCTGTTAAAGTAAAAAAGCATGCTAAATTTTCGAAACTTACCCTGGATATTGGTAGTTATTGTAGTACCGAGGATAGCAGTCGATTGAAATGAAGAATGCAGCAAAAATCAGCAGTGTTTTGAACATTCTGCAAGTTTGCAGCCTTTTCTACAGCTTGGTACACAATTTTATATGGTTAAGATGAATTCATCGATCATAGTTCAATGAAAAGTGACAACAAATATTCGATCATATTTTCAAGTTAAATTCGAAAAGACGATACGATGAATTTAGAAAACGGGTTTTATGACTTTACACTCGCCTTGAGTTGGGTCCTAATGAAAATAGTCGAAACGGTCTTAGAAACGATCTGCGAAGATGAATACCGACGAAATTTGAAGATTCACTGGATATCAACCTTCGGGGCTAATTGGAAGCACTTCAAATTAGTCTAGTGGGTTTTAGGATTTGTGGAATTCGATTTTATACGGGCGTTTTTAAGGATGTGTCCAAAGATGGCGGTACGGTCTTTCGCCGCTATGCTTTATGGACATGGTTATTTCTACGTAGTGGGCTTAAAATTGGCCAGGCGAAAGTGAGAAAAAGTGAAATTCCAAGCAGCAGGCTTTCTCTGTAGGACAATAAAAAGAAAACTTTAACGATAAAATGACGAAAATCCGAATGATACCAAGTGAAAGGATAAAAAATCTAGGATAAAATGAAATCTTTTAAAGAAACCGTTCAAATAATTTACCTGGTTGGTTTAAAAGCTAATCTAAATACGCCCATTAGGCGACCCTAATACGCTAATGGAAAATAGAACACAAAAAAGCATATTCATTTTTCAAAAAAACCATCTTCCTATTTATCGTATAATTTATTTAACAATGTTGACATTCTAATATTTACAACAAAATCGACCAAATTTTAAAATTGTGAAAAAATGCATTGAGATCATACGAGAAGTGACTTATTGCTAGTGCCCAATCAAACTTATGAATACAGTTACGAATTCAGGGCAATTGAAAAATGATATGTTCAGGATTTGTCATGAAAATAGAATTCCGAAGCTCTTTGATTTATCCTCGATTATTGCATCCGAAGAGGCAGAGTGATCCGACTCCGTTTCCGACCCAGTTGGGCTTGAAGTACGGGTCCGAGAATGGGTAGGGGTTCTGAAAGTACAAAATTTACTTGCACCACGAGTTGGATCCGTAGTGAAATTAATATTCGCTACGGATCGAGGACCGTACCTGTGGCGAGGGTAGCCACGGGTTGACGCCGCTCGTCCAGGGATTCTGCACTTCGTACCATCCCTCTATGGCGGCCCAAGCCAACGTCAGAAGCGAAAGAAGTATAAGGAGACGAAAATTGAACATTTTGGCTGATCCTTAAATAGTCGCATAAAAATCAATTTAAGAATCGATAGGATTTACAAGTGGAATTTTTCCTGTCGAAAGAAAATTTGATAGAATTGAAGTAAGTCTGTGTGTGGTGATGAGTGGCTTATTTATCGGTGAAAATCTGTCGAAATCGTTTTTCACCACTGATGATAGAGTGCGTGAATATAGATTAGAGCGTTGTAACTAATAGCCGATAACAGAATCAACTGAATTTCTCTAAACACCGAGAGTATCAACCATTTATAGGAATAGGTAAGGGCGAGGACGGGATGGATCGTAAAACATGCTAGACGAAAACATTTACCTTGAAGTCGCTCTCTCGCGAGAAGTGTAGGTAAAAAGATAGACTGACATCGAAAAAATCTCACCTTTTTTTTCGAAATTCGTTACCATTTTCTTATCTATGATAGACCAAAAGATAATAAATCTTATCTTACGCTCTTTTCCAAATGATATTTCAGTGGTATGAGAAAATAACATTGGATAATTGGAGAAATTATCTGTTTGAGAGAAAGAACTTTAGGTAAACGACGAGAAATTTTGAAAACCACGTGAAATAATCGATGTATTGATGGTGGAAGAAAATATCCCACAAAAATGATGATGAGATGTTTTTGTTTTGTCGTCAATTTTCGGTACAACCCTGTGTAATCATTCTGTATCTCTAACTTATAAAATTTTCAAACGTAGGAAAAGAACAAAGTTTAAAAAGTTAATAGTTATTAGCAAAATATCCGAACTTATCATTTTCTGATAGTTTGATAAATGACCTTCTAAAATAAATGTTTTGAAAACAAACTGAATCATCTGCAATTAAGTAAATCTGCGCGAAGTTGCCTAAAATGATAAAAATAGGACACCGTGTCATAAAAACTCGGGGTTACCAATAATAAATATTATGGCATATTTTTAAGGCATAATATGTCTCTAGTTTATGCATCCATAAAGAAATGTACTTATGAAGCTCTCATGTGGATGATAATAGCATATTTATCACTCCTACTCTGATGACTAGACGCATTTTTGCTAAATTTATCCATAACGCGTAAAATGATGCATTCCTTCGCGGCATCTAGTTTTCCCGACCCAATTTATGCAAGAAAATCACGATTCTTGCAATTTTTATGTGCAAACGAAAGTGATTTCACTAATTTTGATGGAAAAAAGCTTATCCACCAGTTAAATCATGCATCTAGAAGATTGCCTAGGATATTTTTAAATATTACGTATCCTTCAGGCGATCTTTCGATTTTTAAAGAGATCTTCAGTTCTGACCGATTTTTCGTCGATTATCAACCAACCAGTTTGAAGTTGAATGTGCGAATGAAAATGATAAATGATTTTAATAGCTTTGATGGAAAAAAAGCTTATCCACCAGTTAAATCATGCATCTAGAAGATTGCCTAGGGTATTTTTAAATATTACGTATCCTTCAGGCGATCTTTCGATTTTTAAAGCGATCTCCAGTTCTAACCGAATTTTTATCGATTATCAGCCAACCGGTTTGAAGCTGAAATCGCAAGAAAATCGTAAAATTAGGGGGAAATTCTGTCTTTTTTGCCGAAAACACGACGAGTGCTAGAAATATGTTGTAAATTTTTATATCTATTGATATCTTCCTAGATGATGACGTCACGCGATCATTTTTAGATCTTAAGCCATCTTTAGGTCTCTTCTCTGAGGGCATGAGTTCCCAGAGAGAATACGCCGGTTTATGGCGTTCAGACCGACGACTAATGACATCACTGGAAATTTTAAGAAAACGTCAGAAAATTTAGCATTCCGCCAGAATCGTTGTTAAATTCATAGGACTGTGGTTATAATTCAGAAGTTACTGAAAGTCCAGATTAAATTCTCCTAATTGATCAAACTATTCGTGCGGATGACTCACAATGCAATCTTTGAGCCTCGATATGTTAAAGTCTAGAATCGCCATCGTTCGTTCACGTGTTGTCCTACTCACAATATCGTAAAGTCAACCAGAACTGTTCTCAGAGATCAATTGGGCCTTCTTAATCGGAAAATCAGCTTCAGAATCGTTACTCGCTCAGTTCACGCGCGTTCGCATCAGTTCTCACATTTCACGACTTTCCCCGATCAACTTTCGGATGTTTGTTGCCAAATTCACAGCCTTTCGACGTCACCTACGAAAGTTTTTCTTCAGAAAGAAAATACGTATCTCTAACGGTGAAATTTAGCGATCCTTAAATATAGAAGGAAAATTACTCATGTCATACTGATACTGACTGACCAGAAAAGTGACCCGTTTACTATCTCAACTCGCCAGACTTCTTTTCTGATCTGTGTTGTAGCTTTTATTTACTAATTGTGAAGTAAATTTCTGGAATTTGTTTCGAATCGGAATAAGAATAGGCAAATTTAGATGTCCTATGGCGAAGAAACATTATTTGCTAACATTTACCATATTGATTTTCATCAATAAGGTCGCCACAGGGAATGACGGTCAACATTTTCATCTTCAGAGTCTGGGAAAATGAAAGGCATTTTGAAGGTTTGGGCCAAATGGCCGAAACTTGGAATCGCGCATTCCACGACTCGGGAAGTATCGAATATACCCAAATCGGTGACACTGAAAACGATGGTGACGTTTGTGTTTCTATTTTACATTTACAGAATCTCAGAACCAACATATTTTATTCCTACGACTTGTTAGAGTTCTGAACGCTCACAATGTTTCAAAGTCAGTCTCATGCTCCTTACTCAATAATGTATGAAGACGAATAACTTATTATTTCTTCTTTAGAAATAACGAACTGTCAAAATTCTTCATTATCATTTCTCAATAAATAAACTCATCAATGTATCCCAAAATGCAATAAACACTTTCATTCATTCGCTATGAAAATCCGAATGTGATCTCAAGGCAATATTCTTCTGAGTCAAATATAGTCGACTATCTAATGAGTTGCGGGGCTTATTTAGTCTATTACTTGCGGCATTTATTTATAGCAGAAAATAAATATATTATTGAAAAATGTCCTCCAATTTTAGGCAACTTGAAACAAATTACTGCAGTTTAACTTTATTACAGCTCATTCGATGGATTTTGGCAGGAAAGATTTTTTCCGCATATTATTTCGTTTTTAACTAAGAGTTTTCCAAATTGCCCTAATTTGAATGATCAATCTCTTCACTGTGACTGTTCGGAGCACAATTTGTGTCCTTGACGATTCTGTGCAAGTCTTCTTCCTCTATTCCTCTACCATTTTGGCGTTAGTCTGTGCCAGAAGGCTATCGGCGTTTCCGGGTGTGAAAGGGCTTCTTTCCACTGTTCCGCACCGCGTTGATTTCCCAGACTGCCAATTACCACATGCCCGATTTCATCGTTCACGCCAACCATGTCGTAGTCCATTACCTAAATCAGTCACTTTTATCGTTTCTTGAATAGATTTTTTTCAAAATCCTTTCTTTCTCAAATTCTTCTTCTAGCTAACTTTTCTTCCAAATTGTATCTTCTACAGCCTTGTTTACTATTAGACTTACCGTGGCGACTAAATTGACTTCTGCCTCCAAAATATCCTTGATCGGTACTGCGAAGGCGAACGATTCATTGAATATGGGACTCAAAGTGTTCGTCTTCACGGCAGTCTTCCGCTTCTCCAGCTTCTTGCCTTTCTGGACCAACCACAGCTTGACATAGGGGTCTGAATATTCTTCTAATCTTAACTTTCATGACTTCACGTACCAGAGCTCCCAAAGGTGTCCTTAGCAGCCAGGTTTCTGGCCTTGATAACGCTGACGGTCAATTTGCCCATTTCTGGGAGGTAGCAGAGGGACAGCATGAGTTCGCCACATTGCTCCTGAAAATAAAGAAGTGTATATTTCGTAGGTCGAACTTCGAAATATTAGAATTTAAGTTTCGACTTGATTTAGCTAAAATCAAATGATCAAATACTTACTGTGGAGACTGTAGGTCTCTGCAAGTGCTTCCAGTACACAGGGCCCTTGTCCAACTTGACGTTCTTCATCGGAAGAAGCACCTCTCCAATCGGCTCGTCTGCGGAGAAGCGATCGTAGTCCAGGACCTGACACAACTTTAGGTTATTTTCTTAGAAAGCGCGGGAAAAATCTTGCAGGAACTGCATAGTTACAAATAATAAAATGATTATTTCTCCTACAAACTCTAATTCTTATTTCACATGTAACTACTGTAAGCTCTTCTTCGTAATTAAATCTTTCATTTTACTTAGAAAATTTTTATACCTGCATGACCAACGTCATTTCCTGGAGCTTTTTCATCGAGTGCCCTGAAATCACAAGTCCCAATTAATATTTCTTTACGATCCAACTATCACTTCCTTAAATTGTCCTGGCATCATTCTTATGCAAAAGTGAAAGGATTTTCTTTAAATCTCGAGATTTTAAAATAATCCCCGAAAATCTGCTTGGAAATTCGTGGGGATTGTAATCTACCACATTTTTTGTGATGAAGCACAAGAGATCCACCTTCTAGATCAGATGATGACATTTTGTACTCGAAGTTTGAGAAATGCTAGCTATCTTTAGGCAAGCAAAGTACAAAGCGCTTTTGATAGCACACTATCATGCTCATTAGCGAAGGAAGACAGAGACGCGATAAACTTCTAGAACGTCAAAAATTATTCAAAATCCTGAACAATGAAGAGAAATGCACGAAATATGTCTAATCGTCGAAAATGAATTCGAGATCTACCGAGAAACCGATACGGTAGCGTCACGCATCGCCCCATTTCGCATATTTCAAAGAGCTTCCTTTGTATATCGCTTGCTGTTTTATTCGTGAACGAACATAATAGAGTGAATAGAAAATCATATGTACTTCTAATCGTAGGAAGCGTGCTGACTCCTCTCGACAGTAAATTTTCGTCGAGCTTGTTCTTATGCTGTCCGATGCTACCACAACTTCGCGCACTCTGACTTCGGTGTCGTCTGTCGACGTGAATCAGTCCGTGCAGAGAAGTGACCTCCGCTAGACGGTCCATCTTCTCCAGATCATTTGCGGGCCGATCAGCATACATGTACTGATGAAATATGGACAGGAAGAACTTGAAGCGCTCCGTATTAGTCGAAATAACTTGTACACACGGATAGCAGCAAAAATCAAAGCAGGTCAATTTCGACTGTTTGAAAAAGAATAATTAGAACAATTGGTAAAGGTAGTATTTTTAGCAGAAATCAACGCAACGTGGGAAATAAGGAAATGGTGATGCTTGAGGAATAACTAAACAGGGGAAAAATAGAAAATAGAGCACTTGACTGAGAAGTCGCGGAAAAAACATAGGGGGAGGCACCGACGAAGCGCACTTCCGATACGGGAATAACACTGAGCATGAGGAAGGTGAGAGGGCACGGGAATGTTCGGGAACATTGTTTTGTTCCCGAATTTTGGGAACAAGACCGCTCCTAATCATTCAAGTGGTCATTTTCTTTTGGATGTATACGATTTTTAACTGAAATTTTACTAGTTTTCAATTGAAAGAATCAAAACTTTTTACTACTACTTCTTCATACTTCTTACTTGCGAATTGTTGCATTTCTCTCAAATCGTGGAAATTTCTGCAAGTTGTCAGAAAATTTGACGGAAATCTTTCACAGAAGTTTACCGCCGAATTTAAGCGCCATGAATAATGAACCACACGCCGGAGTCTACGAACCAAAGCACATCTATGTCGGATATGTCATTCAATATTCCAGCGGGAAAAAAGCCGTCTATCTTTCAGCACGTGTAGGCAGATTTTCTGGCATTTAGAAAAACAAGACATTAAATCGGCGATGCGAAAGGAGATGGAACATAAAAGAATTCGGTCAATTCATTGAATCAAATGAACGAGGAACACTCGTTCAGGCTAGAATGGAAGCTCAGGGTTCAAATGTACTACTTTCCATTAAATGAATGGTAAATTGCTTATTTTTGGCCAAGATGCGTGATTTCCCGCTAGTTTATTATTATGGACCTCTTGTACGTTTAATTTATTGGACATTACCTGGAAAGCAAAGAATTTGGTCAAAGGAGGGGTTGAGGTTCCTCTTGTGGACCCTCGTTCGCTCGGTGCGTTGTGGGTCTTCAAGTATAAACGCTTTGACGTATGGGTCAGATGATCCTAAGACGAATGAATTCAATTCGAACGAGTCTTTTCGCGTACCAGTGATATCTCTGACAGGCAGTTCGACAGCTTGCATGACATGCACGTACAAAGTGCTGCACTCGGTCTCGTAGCTGATCGAGAAATTCAGTCTGCCGCGATACTCAGAGACGAAGTCCGGCCGGAGGTTGTCGATCACCTAGGAAGTTTCGTTGTATTGTTGATTGGGGAGCAAAGTCGATGATATTCATTCCATAATTAGAAATAGAATTTGGACGCAGATAACGAGTCGCGTAGAAGAGAAACGAGACGAATAGCGCGATTTCGAATATCGACGCGTTCTCTCCAATCAATAATACCAAGTGTTTCAAACTTCAATTTTTACCGACGACTTCCAAGGCATGGACTGCGAAATTTTGGTCTTCAAGTTGTTCGGCTGCACGTTTCTGGCTGTAGTATCAACAATCAATTGTGGAAATAGTGCTTCAGGTCTAAAATTTAGCTATTAGTTTTTAAAAATTAAAAGAAGAATTATCTACCCAAATCTTCTGGCTGCCTCTTCACAGTCCAGATCGTCTTCATTAGGCTGATTTCTGGATCTGAAAGGAAAATTTCGGATTTTGGAACGAAGCGGCCGGATTTACCGATAAATGAATATTGAGACACAAATAAAGGCCGATATCATGGCTCCAGCTATAATGTAGACGGTATAAACTGGCATAGACACGAGTGGAGAAGCTAGTACCATCTTGAGAAACTGATAGCTGATAGTCGATAAGTTTATGCTATCAGTTAGATTCGATCTAGCCCAGTTTGAGGAGCCTGAGATTAAATGAAATTGAAAAACGTGTGTTAAAAGAATAAAACATAAAGAATCATATGCGAGAGAGGAATTGCAAAACAATTCGGGTGGTAACCATAACGAGGGTGGGCCGAGTAGCATATTTACTGAAATCAGAGATTTTTCGAGCTATTCTCGAAGGCAAATTATCGTGAGAAATTTACGAGATGACGAAAAATCGTCGTGTCTAATAAATTTAGAATCGCTAAATGTGGATTGTTATGTCATGCTAATTTAAAATTACTTATGAAAATCGCGTCAATAACCAAAGCATGCGTCTTTTAATAGGGCTTGCCTGCTTGCTGTGGTTACCGAAGTTTTGCAACTGCAATCAAATGAAGTGCAAAAATGTGCATCATTTTGGTGAGAAAGGAAAGAAACACCGCCGAGAGCAAAAACACATTAATAAAATAGCACCTAAAATGGAGTTGGGTCGAGTCTAAGTGGGGTAAAGTTAAACTTCAAAATGACACATAGAACCGAGACGATGGAAACTACTCACACTACGGGTGGAGGCACAGAGACTAGAATACAATTTCGAGAGATAACGGACGAAGGTGGGATTAAAAAAAAAAAGGATCGAAATAAAGCGACGACGGATAAATGCATAGATATTTTGCCTATGTCATATGAAGACTCGGCCTATTTCTTATAAACGAACTTTTCCAACGTCAACCGCTCAAAGTTGCATGAATTGCTAGTGACCCGTGATGAAAATGGGATATTTCATGCGATTTTTGAGTGCTATGCCTCAACCGGAAAATTTCTATACGGAAAAAAGCTATGAACCGAGCCTTCAGCATTTGAGAAATATTTATAATTTGAGCATTACAATAATTGAATTTCAATGGTGTCGTCATAAAGTGAATGTGCATTTGTGATAAAGTGGAAATATTTGGTTCCTTGCAAAATTTCGCGATCTAAAATGACGAAGAAGAGTCTACTCTTGATGGTCCGAATATTTATAGAAAAGCCAACCCACAGGGAGAGTCTACGCTAATTATTCTTTGACAAAACTTAATAAGGAAATGTAATATTCATGAATGACTGAATATTTATATTTTACCAAAAAATGTAATGAAATCATATCTCGCTCAAGATGGTGAATCAAGAAATTAATCGTCGTAAGATACTAGGAACGTTACGAAAATGGGAAGAGTATTTTCCTAATCAAATATGAAAATATCTTTTCGAAGGCGAAATCCGATTATTTTGGGATTTTAGATTAGATGATAGGCAGCGTATCCTTTCGGATTGCAGGGCCGCATGCGATTAGGTGCAACACAATATGCACATAATTCCGAGATATCACCGAAAATCCCTATATTCATTTTAAATCAAAATTCGGAGGTGGAAATTCTATAGCTATACGGAAAATATGCAGCTTTTAAAGCTATTGACAAAAATGAATTGTATCTGAAAATTGAATAAAATGATATATGCTGGGTTTTCGCTCCCTTCATGCGATGGAAAAATTTCCATTTATTAGTTAATTACCCATCCTAAGAGGCCCATTTTGTTACATTTTAGTAGTCACTCGCTCTGTGACATTCACCCAATTAGTCCAGGGGCTTAAGGCATCTTCTCGGGAGCCGTTTTCCTTCATTTTCAGTCGCAAAACAGACCTATGGAGGATGATCGTCAGAGCCTCTTTGCGACATACACTCACTTTATCTCCTAAGTAAATTTCTATCTATAAAATTTCATTACAGACCTAGGGAACATTTGAGTCAGACTCAAGAATATACAGGGGTGGGCACACGAGCGAAATTCTCGTTATGACAGTACGCGGGGCGCAAATTTTTGAACATTTAAATTTAGAGATACAAAATTGTGAAGGAAATATTATAGGGGATAGATCGCAGAGCCATCCTGACCTAAGTCCTCCCTAGGTCTGTTTCATTAGCGAAAATTTCAATTGTATGAGCAATACCCTATAGTGTTTTTCTCTCTCCCGACGAAATTGCTCCCTAGGTCTGGCCGCAAACACCTCCGCCGCGTCTTCGCATTCAGCCATTTGTCGACTTCTTATCGCGAGGCGGCAATCACCAATAAACTATGAGCCAAATTCCCTGGCCACTGCTCAATTCCCGGGCCCATTTTCGGCCATTTCTTTTAAGTGCATCGATCTTTCAAATAAACGACTTCCAGCACTTAAAGTTCGAGTATCTTCACTCAATATACAGCTTTCTAAATAGCTAATTTGTAAGATATTAATTATACTTGTTAATTTGATTAAAACTTGCTAAATCGTGACTTGCTACCTTACTAACTATAACTCTACACATTGCATAGATGATTAATAAAAATTAACCACGTCATTAGCCAGTCATCCTTTAAGCAAACAACTTAACCTTTAACTTTCATTTCCACTTTAGCAAATTTACTATTTTAGACATGGAAATATGATTCAACAACTACCTATTTTTTGCTAAATGTGAAATCGATTATGGCGACAAAAACTAGCGTAACTCATGATATATCCAGTTCAGACGTACGCTATATTTAAACGACGCAGCAAACTACAAAATGTTCTCAGCTCACTTAAAATAAATTCCTTTTTAGCTTCATTTTTGAATCTTTCAACCTTAGGAAATATTTTTAAATCTCTAGAGCTATCCTAAATCTTCTTGCTATTTCGGATGGAAGTGGTTTTCAAGTCTTTCTCATTAGGCATTGTAAGTACTTCAGAGGTACTTGGAGAACTTTCGTGCTTGGGAGTATTTTCTAAGTATTAAAATATGCTGATACCAAAATTGGTTGGTGTAAAATATTCTAAATACGGGAATCACCCACTTGGCACGTGTGTCGTATTCGCGCCGGCTCTTCCCAATTCTCAGAGGAATACTTTTGTCAAACAGCGTTTTTGCTTGTCCGGCGCAATTTCGCTTATGAGCGACTAAAGAGCCTCGAAATACATGGCTCATTTCTCAAATTAAGCGCATTTTCGGTCTGAATGTTCTTAAGACAAGGACTTCTACTGAGCTCTTCTTAAATAAGAACCAATCAACTTCTTGTACTGAATAGGTTCAAGGGGTATGTAATTTTACTTCCTAGCAAAATCCAGGATCTCCTCGATACCTGGTGCCAAATAATTGTCGCTGTTTCTTATTCTTCCTTTATCTCTGCCCACTCTTCATCACCCCCACTATTTCTCCTTCAGATCTCCTTTTTCCTGGAACAACTACTTCCTCCGATCTTGGTCCGAGGGCAAAACCAGGGGCCGAAAATATTTTCGCTTTGACAGGTTGGAAGGTTTTTGCCCGCCCCTAATTCCTCCATTGTCTATATTTACGCGCATTTCTTTTTTTTTGGCTTTTTCGCCCCTCGGTTAAACCGCCCTGAAAAGTTAATGACTCTTGGCATATTTTCGGTCATCTTTCTCGGGGGGTTTTTGGGCTTTGTCTTCCCGGCCATCTTTTAAACGCAGGTCAAACTGATGATCTATAGTTAGTTTTCGGCAGAAAATGGAACAACGGGTAGAGACCGCCAGCCATTTTGCCAAATTCACTCTGGTACCATGTTTTCTACATTTTTCAGGGTCTGAGGTGCCCCTCTAAACATCCCCACCGAAAAAACCGCGAAAAAATACGTTATTGATTAAAAAAATTGATAAAATTTAACGCGAAAAATCGAGAAAATCGCTCCTTTTCGTGGACAGGGGAAAGGGGCGTGGTTTGTCTGCAAAAGGCACTATGCCGCTCGTTTCCCCTTTCTTTTCCTGCCTTTGGGGATCTTTTTCTCTGCACTCTCCTCCATTTCAGCATTGGCTTCTTTTATATTTTCGCGAATTATCAGGATCTCAGCTCGGCGCCGCAGGATTTTTCTGATTTTTTCACTGAAGATAGACAATTGACCAACTAATCAAAATATCAAATAAAAACACATGTGCCTTTAAAAATATGACTAGGGCGATCCAAATTAGTAAAGACAAAAAAATGGTCATTTTGAAATGAATTTTAAAAATATTTTTTGATAAAATTCCACTTTTTTCTTTTGACTATTATAATTAGGGAGTATTAAATTTTATTTTAGTCAAGTTTTCAGACGATTTTACCGATCCCTTGTAAAGATACAGTACCCCAAAGGCGAGCATCTATTATTGCCTCGGGAAAAGTTTGGCGCCGCAGGATTTTTCTAATTTTTACATATTTTGTAGATATCAACTAGGTGTACCGATTCATCAAAAAAAATTAAATGTGCCTTTTTTATAACTCGAAATATTAGCATTTTCGTAATTTGGTGTGCATTTGACGCGCATTTGCGGACTTATTTCGCACCCGATCAATAAATCGATATCACCACGTGAAAGAGCGGTATCGAATTGTATAGTAGGTATCGAAAAATTATTAAAAACAAAAGTAAAACAAAAAAATCGGCGATAATCGAAGGGGCTATCAACTATGGACACTTTTGAATCCAGTGAAAGGGGCGGGGCTTGGCGGTCCCTAACAACGGGGCAATTTTTGGCATCTTTCGACGATCAGGCACATGGGAGCGATTTGTATACACTTCATCTGATAAATTTGGCATCCCCGGCGCATTCAGCCTAATTTCTGGCACTCGACTTTTTTCTTACTCTCTTTTCCTAATTTTATTCGCTTTCTTTTTCGTCTCTCAGAGCTTGACGCTATTTCCCACTCTCTTCCACTAATCGTATTGTCTCATCCATTCTCTCTCCTTCTCTCGCGAAGCATCTCGTTTTCTAATTTCTCGTAGCGGCTAACTTTGGTTACATCAAAAACCCTATGTTTTTCATATGACTATAAAATAATCCAGACTTTATACGGCACCTCGTAGTTGATAAACTATTTGGCTAACTTTCATTCAAATTTTGTCATGTGTTGAAGGATAGTCGTATAAATATTGCCATATAATGTACGACATATTCGTTCTTTGTTTTCCTGCAATTTGTTATGCCTCTGAGGAGGCAGGCAGCAGATTTGTGTTGCTTTATTCTTCTTTGTGTAGTTGCATCATCTAATAAATCAGGCGTCACTGCAAAAATATGAATGTGCCGGTCCCATGTTCAGAGACGGCAGAATGCAAACTTTACCTTTGTTTATGTCCCCCAAGGGTTGCGCAAGTATGGAAATATTTTGAGAAATTTGAAAGGTTATTTTACTTTTTCACTCTTCTGAATTAAAATTTTAGAATTTTTCTATTTCACAGCCGAAATAAAGCCTAGAATTTGAGATTCGTTCAGTTGCATTTAAATGCATGTATCCAATGGTTTTTCCTCCTCTTCTTCTTCATTTTTCATCTGATTTCGATGAATTGTCAAATAACTCTAGCTAAATCTACCTTCTTCATTTAGCATATTCCCCCATACCCATAGAACTCGTGCTAGAATACATTCTAAATTGCGTTATATATCAAAAATCTGCTACTACTCCAACCTATAGCTGTTTTCAACCTGAAATTGGCGCTATTCATGGGGATGTTGCTGTGTGTCACTTTTCCCTCTCAGTGCCAATTCATGCGGGATCTCTCTTTCATAATTGCAGGCCGACATGAATTTCCACGCTCTATTTCTCTCCGATCTATCCGCCATTTAGCTGCAAAATCTGCCTATATCGTTGGAATATTTCATTTAAAAAATTTTTATGCTTACGGCTTCTTTTACCTTGGTATGGGTTCTTTAGTTAGGTTAGATTGCTGCGAAAAAAAATCCTTTTAAGTTTAGTTTCATAAAAATTTCTAACATCATGCGCCTTTGCCATGATCTAAATATTTATTACCAAAATCGTATATTTTGAATTTTAACCCATCTCCTCCAACTTCATTACTTCTGCGAAAAACTTTGGTGAGCCTCCTCATTTTAAGCCTCTTTCCGAAATTCTCCGAATCTCATTAATATTCAGCTGTCATTCTTGGCCCTTCATTTTCATCGCCTTCCTCTCGATTTCCAAAAATCTCGAATATAGCCTCGGAGCAGGAGGGAGGACTCAAGATTCCATTCATTTCAATTTCAATAAATCTTTCCTCCATCTCGAATTTCGTCGCCTCAGATTTTCTCCGTCTAGCTTTCATCATAGCCCGCATTCCACGAGACTATTTCTATTTTGATTTCACTGAAGCATCAAATTTTATTGTTGCGTGACAAATTCCTGGACCAGCAGATGTTTTTTTTTTTTTTTTATATATATCCGAAATATGTCATTGATTTTCTTGCCAATTTGAATAGCTCGTTATTTCGTTACCCACAGTTAAGAATATATAGGATAAGGTAGCAACATTTGCCAATTCTCTTACTATTTCGTTGGTAACGAAGTAACCAAATTAGTCAGATTGGCATTTTTGAGTGCGTCACTTTCCCCAATGACCAGTAAATTTCAGATGTTCCATCTGTTGATTTGCTGCTTTGGCGGTCAGCCCTTCGTGGACTTTGGCAAACGAGGCGACAGCTTGAATTCCAAGTATAGATCCTTGCAGCCGATCGACCCCACTGATTGGACGGCAGAAGAAACTCCGCTAGGTAAGAAAAAAATACTCATTAAATTTTGGTAGCAATTTTTTAAACTAACAATAACGTAGAAAAATTGTAACGCATGAAGTAGTGTAGAGAATATGATAAAGTAGTAATACTACAACGTTTATCCTATATGCTATTTCGAAGATGTTTGCATTACTATTTTTTCCAAATAACAGTAGAACTGAATTTAATTCACTTTGAATTTAGATTTGGTCAATCTAACCTTAATATCTCCGGAAAAACTAGTATTGCCTTCAATAGACCATTCCCTATGCTCGCTATTCAACCTGACCTTCACGACAGTCACCGAAGAAGCGATTTTCGAGCATTACAAGGCCCGAATCGAATGCAGGTAGTTTTTTGAGCCCTAAAATACAACAAAGAAAAACGTCTATTGAATTTTAATTCCTCGTGTAACTTGAGAGATTATTTACATTTTGTCTGTGTTTAAGTAAATGAAGTCGACTTATGCTTTGGTTCTAACAAGAACTCATCAGAAATCAAATTATAAACCAAAGTTTCTTTCATGTTTTTACGTGAAAATATAAATCTAAAAATTAAGATTTAAGCTCTAAAGGTTCACATTTTCATTTTTTTTCCTTTGAAATTACTGCCGCTCTTTCACATGGTATTTGTTTGTTAGAGCATGGGAGCTTCTCTTCTTTTCCTCTCTAAAGCAATGCCTAAGGGGCGTCTATGAAACGAGAGAGAGAAATAGGGGGCTAAAGGCAGAGAATGAAAAGAGGCAAAGGGTTAGACTCGATCAGTTTTCATTTTCCACGGCACCCCAGCTTTTCCAAATGTGTTTTCATTTTCTGGTTTTAAGCGAAATTTCTCCATTGCTATTCTGGCATTTTATGGGAGATCTGTCTTCCATTATTATTTTTTAAAATAAATTTTGCATTTACCAACAATATCTTAGGCTTTAAAGTCTCTTACATTAAAATTTCAACCTTATTCTGATTTTTTGATGATGAGTATCATTTTCTAAATATTTTAAACTTTATAATATCCTAGGTCTAAATTTTCTCGTTACTTCAATTGTTAACGAGAAACTCCCCGAGCGATCACTTCTCTAGAAGTATCCGAAATTGATCCGTCCGTGTCCCAGAAAAATCGAATCTCGGACACTCTTGCATTTCTTATTACAAAATGATCGCTGACTACTCGTAGCGTAACGCTTCAATTGTAATATGAGAAATGCATAGAGATTAAGATTGTAGTAGCTTCAACGCTTAGAGGTGCGCAATACGCTCAAAGATAAGTTGTCATTAAGACTTTGAGAGAAATCGAGATAAGAAGGTAGTGCAGAGATAAGATAAAGTCCAGAGTCGTCATTACATTCATTCTCTTCATTTTAGTCTGGAAGACAGACAAATGTTGAGCTTAAATCAGAATTCCTCTAACATTTATTTTTATATAAATTGTTTAAGTTTGACATTTTAGTTATGAAATAAAACCACTGCATTCTTGCATTCCCTCCACTTTATCCCGAAGCACCAACGTTATGGGTTTTCCAGGCTCATTTTTTGCTTTCGAAGAGCTTGAGTTTATCGATTGCGCGCTCTAACTCGATATTTCCCCTTACTCAACAGCTATAATTTGTAATAACACGGCTGTTTTAAGGGTCTTAAGTTCGTCAGAATATTTTTGAAATTCTGCAAGTGTTTCATAACAAAATTCTATGAGTCAATTTATATCTCAAATTTTATCATCATTTTATATTAAAATTCAATAGATCTCATTTTTCTTATAAGTTTGTAAACTATTTGGAGCATTTCTCTACTATATTGGCATTATCTCTGAAAAAATTACCTGGACTTCAAACATCAATTTCCCTAATATTGAAGCTTTATTAGTTGGAAAATTAGCTTAAACGTCTGAAAATGATGAGATCTCAAATTTGAGGTGTCTGGTGGGCCACCACTGCAGTCCAGCGTGTGACTGTCTGCCTTCAACGACGTCCACAATTTCCACAATCGGTCCGGTGCTCCCTTCGCCAGAGGCTTTGTATTCGTTCTCTGGCAAATCCGCTATCACAATCACGCCCCCACCACCCATGCTCTTCATTGCTGCTGCAGTCTTATTGGCTTTGTTCGTCCTGATATTCGTGGTAAGCAATCATCCTAGCACCAAATCTTATCATATGCTCAGGCATATAAAGTTAAGGTTATTAGGCTTCATTTGATATCCTCATCAACGTATTTCTGAATTTTTTCTCATATTCTTAAGTGCATAAACCTAAGGTTTTCCAACTTAATTTAACTAGTTTATATTTGCTAACATTATAAGACAATCTCCCTGAAATGACATTACGAAATGGCTACTTGCTACACTCCTCCATCTTCTCCAAGTCATAGTTTATTTCTCGCTTTTCCAGTGCTTCTTTCCCCGTTTTCAAGCTTCCGACTCTCTTGGCTCGCTTCGTGCAGCTCATTGATTTTTGCGCAGCTTCTGCAGAAAGCCCGTGGCCATTTTTATCCAGTAGGCATTTCTTTCTGGGCACTCATTTCTATGTCCGCTTTTCAGGCTCTCAAACTCTTGCGCTATTTCCTTCATATATCTTTCGCGCATTTACGTATTCGGCATTCAGAGCTATCAATTCTTTGAGCCCAAGTCTTTCCAATTCGTATATTTCATGTTATTCTAAAAACCTAACATTTTTTCCTCCTACTTAGAGCTATTGATTCAAAAAATCTCGCAAAATGATGATATGTTTGCCGAGTGTGTGAACAAGATATTTCAAGTGGCTTGAGAATTTTTCTAATAGTCAGAAAAAAAGTTAGGGAAAATCGATAGGAAGAATTAGCGTTTTAGAGTAGATTAACAAAAAGCTTAAGGTCTATTTCATTTATTTAGTGACATAGAAAACAGAACTCGAAGTTTTTAGTATTTGTTTAGCAATGTCAGTAGCGATCGTTCATTTGTTAGGTAATTGTTACCTTCTCGAAATTCTTTCTATAATCATTTAAGCGCTATTTCCTGATCCTTTGAGGGGTTATAGATAGCGGGAAGTTTATGATGCTCGATTTATTTGGTTTTATTTGCTCAACATGTCAGCACATCTCTGCGTGTTTAATGTCTCTCCATTCTCGGGCTATTAGATAGTTTTTCAGCTTTAACTCACTCTCCAACGCGCTATTTTCGTCATCAAAAATCGTAAACGTTTCCGATTTTAGGCGCATCTCGAAATGTTTATTGCAAAATTGTATAACGGGGAAAATTGAGTTTGGGGCGATTTATAGCGCAATTTCACAGGGTATCTCGCAATGAATTTTTTTTTTCAAAATCGCCTCAGGCCTTACAAATTTTGAATTTTAGATGACGAAGGGCTGTTTCTGCGATTGCTTCGGACCGTTCAAATGGCCCGGCCGGGAAGATTCCTACGACAAGCCCATGGACCCGGAAGACATCAGAAAATGCCTCGAACGAGTCAGGGCTAGCGAGCGGCAACAGGTCAATTTTCAGACCACGTGTAGTTCCCGCTCTCTTTTTTTTTCTTTTCGCATGTTATTTTCCAAAAAAAAAGAAGGTGGGAACTACAGTGGATCCAGTTTTCACCAGGCAACAAATTCTGAAATTGAATTTTAGGAGGCTAGTGGCTCCGGAGCGCCCCTTGTATCGTCGCTATCGCACAACTGCCCCATGACTTATCCCTCCGCCCCTCCACAGGTAACATTTTTCAACTTTTTCGTCATTTTAGCCCGATAATTCATAAGAACACGAAGAAATATCAGTAAATTAACGCCATAAATTCGAATTTAGTCTCAGAAATTGAGATTGAATTGGCCAGTGCGTGAATTTTGGGAATGATAATTCATAAGTCCTGAAATTTAGCACTTTTATAGTTGAAAAATGCTACACATAGGAATGCCCCGAAAATATTGCATCTAAAAGGTTGAATGCAAATGTCGAAATTAAGATCGAGCACCGAAGTCATTCTCCTCCGCCACCTTATTCTGAAGTCATGGAAGAAAGAAACCAGACCGTCATGGGCCGTCAGATTACTCAGATTTAAACTCCCACCAAAATATCTTAGTTCTATTAGATTATATTCTGTTCATCCTCATATACCACGGTTAACCGGGTCATATTTACGCATATTTATGCAAGTTTTAATCTAGACGGGTTCTTAAACCGGAATATTTGCATTAAATTATGACCTCAACATTTCAAATGAGATCACAAATTTTGCAATATTCTCGCAATGAATGCTAAGCTTTGCCAATTTCTATATTTCTAGTCGATCAAATCTGAGGTTAAAATTCCAAGTTCCCAGCCATATAAATCAGGACTGTGCCAAGACCCTATCATGGAAATCTCAAAACCAAAATTAATTTAGTTATTTATTACGTTTGGGCTAAAAACTTTGTAAGATTGTAAATATTGAATAATCGTTATTTATCTTCTCTTAGTTCTTGATTAGATTATTGTTTCTATCCATCTACTTAGGTCAAATTTCTATAGATTGTCAAATTACGCAACTTTTATCCGAATGAAATTGGAATCATTGCCTTATCATATTTTGTATCATTTTATAACGCTTGATCAATACAAATTCGAACTATTTGCAGGTTTTTCTCAAGATTTTGCATGGAATTTTGCTTCAGTTTTTGACAACTTTACATAACGTTGATTCTAAGATTTGAACAGACGAGTCAGATATACACTGCATTATGCGGCTAACATTATGTTTTCGATGGAGGGAAATTAGCGAAACCGCGTTGGATACGCGCGCAGCGGGAGAAGCACGCAACGAGAGAGTTTAGAAAAAAAAAAAAGAACTATTGCGAATAGTTAGCGATGGGGCAGATTTACGAGTACTTTTTCCCTAAAATTAAACGAGTTGAAACCCCCACCCATTATCGATGCGAAACAGGGCCGGGCGGAATTCCGATTTCCGAATTCCGAAAAGCAAAATTCCAAATTCCGCCCGGCCCTAATGCGAAATGAGATAGTGTTTAGCGAAAGGAAGATTTTCCACTCTTCCGCACTCGGTACTGTATTTTTGGAAATCAATCCCGTATTGCAGTGTGCAGTCCCCAAGCTCTGCCCTCTTGCAAAAATGCGTTTTTGGTATAAGCGTGAGTTTTAAACAGGAAATTTGGGAAGCAAGTACACTCCAAACCCAAAATGTCTCAAAGAACCCTACTCAGATCGACGATAGACCTGATAAAATGGTTCTGTGCAAAAAATCAAAGCACAGTTGGGTCCACGCGCGTTCATGCAGTTTGAAGTTTTTCAGTGTATATGTCCATTTTGAACGATTGATTTTTGCAATTTTGGCAACTAGGGAATTTTTTAATTTTTTTTTACAAAAACCTTATTTACTATCCAAATAATATTTGTGCGCAAAGATTTTGCTCCGACTATCGATTTGGCATATCGACTTGGGGACCTAATTTTCGAACGCTATAACAATTCCAGGGGTCGTTGTTTATTTTCTGTAATTATATTATCGATTGGAGAGAACTTCGATATTCAAAAATTACGTTGTTCGTCTCGCTTCTCTTCTACGCGACTCACTATTTCGCATCCAAATTCGATTTCTAATTGCTACATGCATATCGAATTTGCTCCCCAATCAGCAATAGCTTCATCCTCTTCTTAGTTTTCCCTGTTATTTTAGAAAAGGAAGTGAAAACTAAAAAAGGGTCTTTTTTTTTAAATAAATTCCCACTACAAAGATAAAATTTTTAGTGAGGGGCTAAAACCCTGCCCTATGTTTGCAATTTTGATGCTCCCTTCTTCTCTGTGATTCGTGTTGGGCTTTCAACTACAACTAAGCGCTAGAATTCTTTAGTGATGTCATTTTCTAGTTACGATGTCGCAATTTTACGTTATCTGATCTTTTTTTTACTTTAAAAACCACTCCTCAAAAAATACCGCCATTTTAAAATCGTGTATTTTCCAAGTCTGTCCCTTTTCTTTGAATTTTCCCAACATTAATTTATAAAATGCTTCATTTCCTAAATAATTTACTATTCGAGATTCGATTTTTTTGAATTTATGAGCTTTAGAAAATATTTTCATTTTTATAAAAAAAAGTTTTCAAATTTTCTGAAGTTTAAAAATTTCAGAGAAAAACAAGTTAGTGATGGAGTCTGAGGGTCACCACCAGGAGAGGGACGAGAAAAACTCGAATTCCGGCGACAAACCGGATCAATCGAAAAAGCCCGGCAAAAGCTACAACAAAAACGTGAATAATAACCGGAGAACTCAAGGTAGTAACCGGAATAACAGCAACAGGAACCAGGGAGGCAGTTATCGAGGTATTTTTTGGAACACTTATTTTTCATTAAAAAATTAAATTTTGTGGTGGGAGGAAGTAATAGAGGTATATTTTGAGACTTTCAAAAATTCCAGAATAAAATCTTGGATTTTTTTTCTAAAATATTAAAATTGAATTCCTGGTAAATTTTCAATTTGGACTGAGAAACTACAAAATGAAAGAAAGTTTAGTTTGTTTGCATGAAATGTTAGATTTTTAAAATATCCATTTTCAGCTTTGAAAAATTAAAATATTGATTCTTTCAGGAAGCGGCAGACGTACCGTCATTAACCACTCCGTCGATATGAACAAGTACAAGAAGATGATTTCCGCAGCGGAGGTAGTATTTAAAAAATCCTAAATCTAGTTCTAAATCCGAAAGTGCAATCACCTATCGATATTTCACGTTCGAAGGAAATTTATGCCAAGCTATTAGATAGTTTGAATAAGTCAAGGAGTAAAATTCAGGATAACTTCTCTGACATCAAGCGTGGCGAGATCACCAAGGAATGCGACATATGCTGCAAAGCGAATGACGTTTTCGCGGGTATTTGAATTTTTTTTAGAAGAAATTGAATGAATTTCTAAATTTTTCAAACAAAACATTTTCTGGAAGCTAAATGTTTAAATTTATTGAAACATTTGAAAGTGAATGTTTTTCAGTCGGTGCCTGTCGCCACCCGATTTGCGTGGAGTGCGCTCTGCGAATTCGTATTCTCCAACAATCTAACCAGTGTCCAGTCTGCAGGGGTGAAATTGAAACTGTATGTTTTTCTCTCTATTTCAAACAATTATTCACGCATTAATCTTCAAAATACTCTTTTGCTCTTCAAGAAGACTTTTGCCCTTCGTGAATACGCGTCTCACCCCCCTCAGCAAATATTTTTTTCAAAGACGAGAGTAGTTACAACTTTGAAGAGTTTAATGGGAATGTTTCAGATTGGAGCATATACATATTTTAAAATAAGTAAATTTGAATTGTTTTTTTTTTTTCATTTTTAGTTTGGATATAAAGAAAACATACTTTCCAAGATACTTCTTTTCATAGATGAAAATGCTGATCAATTTATCAAATCTAAAAATTCAAGTGAAAAATATTCAAATTTCAAATCACGTAATTTTCAGCTGTGTTTCGTGGAGGCCTCGAACGACCTGGCTGCGATTCCCTTAATCTTCCCTCTGACCGGCCACTCGGATGAAGAAAGGTACAAAGTTCGATTCGAGAATGCGAAGGCGGGAACGACCTACGAGAAGTACCTTTCCCATGTCTGCAAGATCTGTGTGGGGTAGGATTTTTTATTATTTTTTAATCAAGTTTTTATTTGTTTATAATATGTTGCACGAAATGATGGAAAATAGAAACTATTTTCGTGCACGATTCTTTTGTGGTTTCTTTAAAGAATGAATGAAAATATGTCTCTAAGAATCCCGAAAGATATCAATTCTTTTCATATAAATGGATTTACACATGATTCGCACAGGGGAATGTTTTTAAAAATATCTTTGGAAACTTTAAAATTTATGAACACTTTAGTTTCTCTAATTCTAACAGCAAAGCATAAAAATATATCATTTCGAAGAAAAAACCAAATAAGTTTTAAAGAATCTTTAAATACTCCAAGATTCTGATATTATCAATCTGACTATCTTATTCTTTAAAAACATAAAATGAGATAAAATTTGAAAAGTGATATTTTCAGAGACGACGGTGAGCGCAAAGAGTTCCCGACGTTCATGTCGCTGAGGCAGCACATGGCCAGCCAGCACGGCCAGTCCTACTGCCATATTTGCACCGAGAATTTGAATCTCTTCTCGAGGTTGGCGTTTTTTAAGATTTTTTCTACTTTAATCATTCTGTTATTATTATTTTAAATCTGAATCTGTTCTCGAGGTATTATGTTCATTTTTTATTCCTCGACATTTTAATTTTTTTTTTCTAATTCATACATTTTTAGAAAGTAATCTCAATAAAACTGAAATTTTCAAAACCGACTTTTAAATGTATTTTTTTATTTTCAGAGAAAGAAAGACCTACGGAAGGGATGAGTTACTGAGGCATATAAAAGATGGAGATAGGGATGATCAGAGTTTGAAGGGTGATTTTTTAAATTTAATTAAAAGTAAAACGAGCTTGAAAAATCAATAAAATAGAGATAAAAATATTTTAAAGAAAATTTTGAAGGCCACCCCCGCTGTCTGTTTTGTGACGAGCGTTTCTTCGATGACGAAGCCAGATATCGCCATTTGCGGAAACACCACTATTTCTGTCAGTTTTGCGAGGCCGAGGGCACCTTCATGAACATGTTTTTCGGGTAGGATTTTCGTTGAATTTTATTTTGAAAAAGTTTATAAGGTTTGGAGTAAAAATCGCGATAAGGTAAAAAATAGTTTTTTGAAAGTCTTTTATTTTAAAATTTCTTTATCTATTTTCTCAACAAAAAATTATAATCAGACTTACAACTGCACTGCGAAAAATCACAACTACACTTCAGTTGTAGTTGTTTTCTTGAAGGCCTGATTATAATCTGAGGGAAAATATTGCAAGTAAACGAGAAAAATGAACTTTGAGAAGAAAAAAATGATTTTATTTCTTTCCAGAAAACACGAAGAACTGGTGAAGCACTATGGCGATCGTCACTTTCTGTGCGAATCTGAGACTTGCAAAGCGATGGGCATCGCCTTCCCTACGAAAATTGATTTGGCATTGCACAGAACGACTGCGCATCGCGAGACCAACAATCTGTTGGACTTCCAGTTTTCGGATAGGGACAGGAGGCAAAACGTGTCGAGGTATAACGAATTATTCGAGCTTCATTTTAAAAAATCAAAGTTTAATTTTGGCCCACATCGAATCTCCTAATAAAGCCGTTTTATTTATGGGGCAATAAATAGTTATTTTGAAACTTATTAAAAAATAATAAACTAGTGAATTGGAATTATTTTAGGGGAAATGACAGAGGTCGCCCCCCATCTCCTCAGACTTCGAGTGCAGCCCGTCCAGCAGGAGGCAGTCAGCGAATCGTCGTCGTTCCCGCACCGGCTCAGCCCGCTGTGCCGACTTCGTAAGTGTTTTATTGCCTTTTTTCTTTTAGAAAAGAATCCAATTTTTGGTTAACTTTCTTGAAATTTATTTACCTTCTTGATTATTTCGAAATTTTATAGGTAATCAAGATGGTCATGTACTGAAAATGCGAACTTGTTAAATCATTTTATGAAATTTTAGAAACTTATTTTTAAAAAAAAATTCCGAATTTTCAGAGACCCGAGCGAATTCGTGGTCGTCCCATCCGCCCAGTCCAAACAAGGAAAATCCACTGTGAAGAACAAGATGAACGTGAAGCCGGCCTATCAGCCTCAGGTACACATTCATAAAATTTGACTGTCGATATAAAATTGACATTTTAAGGAGTTTTCGAGGTTTATTTAGGTTCGAAAAAGTCTAATAATACGATTTCAGGCTGTCGATTTCCCGGGACTTCCGTCAAACGGGCCCCCAGGTCTGTCGGCTCCACAGGTTTGATTTTTTAAATTTTATTTTGTAAAAAATATTTTCGAGCTCGTTTGTGAAAATCTTCCATTAACAACGTGTACGAGTTACGAATTTGATAAGCATCGAACTTGAAACTTATTCTGACGTTGTAAATTTTCACACATGCGCGGGGGCGCGCCGCATGAACGAGATAGCGCGCGTCTTGTCGATAAAAGAAAAGAGCATGTCCCCTCTTTCTGTTTCTCGGAAACACCTACTATTTCCTTCAACACGGACACCCGCGGGTTTGCAAGTGTGCAGCGTCTGAACTTATGCCTGATTTTAGGCTCGTAGAAAAAGACACCGGCTTTTTTCTTTTCTTCTCTTGCTTTCTCATACTATTTCTTAGAAAACCCGGTGTCTTTTTCTATGAGCCCTGATTTTACAGATCGTCAAACCCAACGATTTTCCCCGTTTGCCGAAGTCGAAGCCTCAAATAGCCAGTAATTCAAGGCCCACCTCATCGAACAGTGCCTCAGGCTCTATCGGACCACCACCAGGGTTTACTGCGGTCCAGGTAAAATTTCAATAAAAAAGTTTTTTCTTTTTTTTTTTATCATCAAATTCGCGTATTTCTATGAAAAATATCTTTAGTTTTGTGAGTCTAAAAGAACACGTTTAAAATAAATCTCATTTTTGAAAATATTAATTTAGAATAAATTTAGCATTATTAGCACAACTTTATTAAAATAGAATAATTTTTTCTTTGAAATGATGATAAAACCATAAAAATTGACGATTCTGAAAAAAAAAACATTTTCAATTTTCAGACACCTAACGATTTTCCCCGTCTGCCGAAATCAGCCCCTGTCGCGGCTCAGTCGTCAGTTTTTGTGCCTCCGAAGAAAGTCACTCCAGCCAAACTTCCTGCAAAACAAACCCCTGTCGCCGCAAGACCACCGCCCGCTCAGCGTCAGGTATTTTTCTTAATTTTTATTATTTGAATCTTTTTATGATGCTCATCGATTAATTAAAACTTAAAGAATGCTCTGTTGAAGTGTGTTGCTTTTGAAACTTATGAGATTAAAAATTTGAGGGGTTAGAGTTTTGTCGAATTTTCAGATGGAAGACGACTTCCCATCTCTGTCAATTGCGCCCTCGACTTCGAGAAATTCGGCTACGGCCCTGGCCTCGGTAATTTTTGATTTAAAAAAATTATTTTTCAAACATTTTCAAACTTATTTGATTTTCAGGAAACTTTTAAAGTTTATTTTAAAAACTTCAGATCGCCCCACCCACCACCGAGGCTGTCGCCAACAAAATCAAAATCGCCCCGAAACCTGTCGTTCAGGCTCAGGTACACTTTAAAAATGCTTTTTTAATTATCGATTTTTTCATAATTTTACGGGTTTTTGACAAATTTATTGATTTTCGTAATTATTGGTGTTTAAAATTTTTCGATTTTTGCAGCCCATCCAACCCCAATCAGTGCCTAAGGCCAGCGACTTCCCTGACCTCCCTTCTGCACCAAGACAAGCCGCATCCAGGATGCCTCCGGGCTGGGGAGCCAAGAAACCGAAGGTTCGAGGCAACATTTTAGGCCTCCTGTATTTACAGACGGGTCTTTTTCTTATTTCTCCGCTTTTCCTACATTCCCTACCCTTCCTCTCTCTACCCGTCCGTAAATACAGGGAGTCAAAACTCTAGGATTGTAAAATTATGGAAACATCTACTCTTTCTGAAAAATGCTATTTTTTACATTTTATGAGATGTGCTTTAGTTTTACAAAATTTTATTGAATTGAAATGAATTGCAAAAATTTAATATTAGAACATTTTAAATCGAAATTTTCAGGGCAGAAGTGTGATAACAGGCTGCATCGTGCCTAGAGGCAAATAGCTCAAGCTCAAAAAATAAGTATGGGTAAGAAAAGGACAAAACCAAACACACTGCACTTTGAAAAAGACAATTTGGGAGGCTACGAGAAGAGTTAGATCGGATTATTTTTAGGATTTTTCAAGATAATCATTTTTGGGCATCTAGGGAATATTGCAGCATTACAACCTTACAGCATGAGTAAATCGCATGCAAAATAGGAGAGATTACGGTGCTTGTAGGCAAACTCTTCATTTTTGCACTCTTTTGCTGTAACGTTGTAACGCAGTAAAAGTTATCCAAGTTGCCTAATTTTTGTGATATCATATTTACTCTGAAAAGTTCTGATAAAAAATTCTCTCCTATAGTATTTTTGAAACAGTCAGCCTTTGCGTTTATTTATCTATTCTATTTCTCAAGCCTTATCAGTAGAACATCGATTTCTAGTAATGTAGTTTTATCGTATTTTTATCAGATGAAACCGGTTTTCTTTCTTTTCAATGGGATTTTAAGTGATAAACAATAAAGATTAAAATTTTTAAAAAGAAAAAGATCGTATTTTTATAATAGAAGTCCTGGGGCTTCTACCTTTAATATCCCCTGGAAAGGGAGCTTAATTAAAGAAAATAGCGAAACTAAAAATATGCCTAGAAAAGCGTCATTACCTGACAGTATTAGAAGCGTTTTTCATAAAATACGCTAAATCTAATAATGCACAGGTAAGACGCCCCTCTAAACAAAAAAATTAAAATTTAAAAAAAACTTACCGCATTTTAAAGGAACTTATTTCTGTAGAAATTAACTAGCGTAATAATTGATAACTAGCCAATTAAACAGATTGAAATTAATTATAGTCAATCAATACAGTAGGGTTGAGAATATTTTGACGTGATGATGAAGCAAGAGCTCTTCATTTAGGGAAGGGTAGGAGAGAAAGGAAGAGGAATAGTAAGGGAAAAGAAAAGAATGACAATCCATTTAACCCCGCCCACTCAATGAGAGCACGTACCCAAATACAGTAAGCTAACGAATTGAGAGGAGTATGGGCTTTTGAAGAGATGAAAAGATGAAAGAATTAGGAAAACGGGAAAATACTTTGACATTTTGAACTGGTCAAACAGTGCTGTAATCGTGTTTTGGACTTGTGAATTTTGGTTATAGCTAAAGAAAGATCGCTGACAATTTTTTGTATGGTCAAATAGATGACTTTAGGAGAACTGGAGTAAAAGTTGAAATTTAGAACTTCATCGAAAGATTGAAGATTAGAAAAGATTCGGTAAAAAGATAAATTAGTTTCGATCAATAATTTAGAGCATCAATAGTGGAGGAAATGACGGTAGAAGTTTCGGAGGACTTTAGAAAATGAGCAAAATACAGTAAAAGTAAGAGAAGCATAGCTAAAGAGCAAATCTAATCAGACAAGTCAACAAATAGGCTAACTGACTCTGCGTGAGGAGGAACACCGTGTCGTCGAACACTTGAAATGATCGAGGAGGACTGATGAGCTAAAATGAACAGTACAAGAGACATAGGAAAAATCGAGTAAAGATAGAAAATGAGGGAAAGAGGTTGGAAATTTCTAGAGGAAAAGATGTCGAAATAGTGACAAAAGATAAGGGATTTCGTTAATTTCTCTATGCTTAGAGGGGCCAAGTCGATTTCTAAAATGCATGGAAAAGGTCCAAATTTGGGCTTAAATTGAAGCCCGGACCTGTACAAACTCAAAACTTTAAAAATTTTCAAAAACGGTCCATCCTATCAAAAGTTATGACCATTTTTGTGCGGCAATTCGTTCCTGCAGTGGCCTTCCCAAATTTTTCCGACAAGAAAATTGCACTGCGTTTACACTAATTAACCTAATTAGGCGTGAAACTCCTCAAAATATTACCAAATGGTGCTTGGGTGATAGTCAAATTGATAATTATCATTATCGATCGATTTCCCCTTTTCTCACTCCGTATTTTACGCATACTACGTGTTTAACGCTAACATTTTCATAGTAAAACTTTGAAGTAGTTGTGCTCATTCGTGTCGAGCTAAGTTGACAAACCGTCAATGCAGATATACTAAATAGATGTCGTAGTTTCAGAATCCGTTGGAAACCTGGTATTTGTCCCTTTCCCCACTTCGTATTTTACGCGTATGCGTTTAGCACGGCTATTTTTGCGTCAAAATTTTGAAGGAGTTGTGGACCTCTGTGACGACCTAATTTAACAAACTGTCAACGCAGATAAATAAAATAGATCTCGTAGTTTCAGAATCCGTTGGAAACCTGGTATTTGTCCCTTTCCCCACTTCGTATTTTACGCGTATGCGTTTAGCACGGCTATTTTTGCGTCAAAATTTTGAAGGAGTTGTGGACCTCTGTGACGACCTAATTTAACAAACTTTCAATGCAGATAGACTAAATCGATATCGTAGTTTCAGAATCCGTTGGAAACCTCTTGGAAAGTGACCTGTATCGTCGAGTTTCGACGTCGTTCATGCCTTCAGAAGGCCTTTTTCGAAAAACCAACGACGCCATCATTTCGGGCGTATTTTATTACCCTAATCTGTGTCTTGGTTTCATGAAATTATCAACTAATTAACGGGATAATTAACGATAATTGAAGCGTCGGAAAAATTCATGCATTCTTTCTCTCCCTCAAAAAGGGGAGACTTGGCCCCTCTATCTATGCTCTTCGAAAAATGAGCAATGTAGAGATAGAGAAAGTGCTCTCCAGGCGAGAAGGGACAGCGCGAACGGTCGAAATTCTTGAAATTTTCAATGTTTTGAAGTTTGTCTGGTGATAAATGGAAAAATTTTGCAAGATGCTGAACTTTTATAGGGTGATTTTGGAAACCTTTATATCTGGCAAAAGTAAGAGTTTCTGTAGGAATAATTTAGTAGCTTGCTCAGAATATTTAATAGAATTATTACTCGAATATTTGAAGCAGAAAAATGATATGGTAGATCAAATAACAGGGAAAAATTCAGCTGAAAAGCATACGAATTCGAGATTACGAAATTTTGGCTTTATTCCAAAATTTGTAGTGTTTTGTTATTGCAAGTGATATGTAATTAGTGCGGAGTGATAACATGAAGTGTTAATGGAAATGAAGAAATCTTAGGGTTAGAATGAATTTTGCTAGATGAAAGTTAACGAATAGAATTTTTCATAAGTTTGCACAAAAATGGTCAAATTTCAAGAGATTTCAGGTTTAGAGTGAAATTTCATAGATAAAAGTGAATGAATTAACATATTTTTCTAGTTCATGCAAGCAAATTTACCCGATGTTATGCCTGCTGCATCTGTGCGGACGATATATTTTTAAACCTCGCGCGAATTCGAAGCCGGGTTTAGTCGCTGTATTTCGAATTTGGAATGCATGCGTAACGACCGACCGACCAACTGCGCTCACCACCAACAATTCATCTGCTTACAGATTGTAGATCTCTGTCTAGTTGAACCGATTTCCTCTACACAGATTTATATTTGGATTTAGAGGGAAGATTGAAATTGAGATAATTTGAGATCTGAGCTGAACATTTAATTTTGGAGCTGAGTGTTAACTTTAAAAGAATTGGAGTTGATAGGTCTTTTTTAAGCTTTCTTATCAAAGAGGTTAAGATTGAGATTTTGCCTAACTGAAATTTGAATGTTAAGTTCATAAATTCACACTTCAAGGCCTATTTTGAAGATAGTAGACTTGACAACTCACATAAGAATATAATTAGACACCTGTAATTAGCTTATTAATATCTAGACACCCTCGCAAAGATCATAGAAAATAGGAAGTTCAGCCAAGATAATCAAAACAAGCCCAATTTATTTGAAAAGTGTTTTGAAAAAATGGCTAATTTTCGAGTATCTCCAAATGAGCGGCATGTGATTTTGACGAAACGCAAACATAAAATAGACGCGATTTTAGATTTTGAAAGGGCGTTTTAGACTACAAGTTTAATGTTAGCCTAGTTGGTAGGAAAGTCCGTAGCGTTGTTCAACACAGCTTTTTATATTTATTATTTTACTCGAGAATTCAGTCTCAAAGTTAAACCATAAAATAATCATAACCTTGTTTCTTTTACATTGAAGAACTCGTCTAGTCTAACCCAAATCAAACAAATCTAGATATTTATGATTCTACCTTACCACACTCAATGACCTACTCTACCTCATATCTTACCCTATCCTCTACCTCATCTTTTTCCTAAAGCAATCTAATTATATTGCCATTCTTAGTTTATCACTGAACAAAAGTCTCAATAATTTAATCTATCTTTGTTGAACATCACTACAGCAAAATATTTTTATTGAATAATGCACACCCTCTGGTAGAAGTTAAGCGGGATTACGATAGACTAGAAAAATAACCGGACCTTTGAAAATGTGATCCATTAACAGATGTTAACGACCACGGTTTTAACATCGACATGCTTTGACAATATGAGAAAGCTACTAATATTTAACAATAGAACAGAATTTTTAGATAGAATATAGGGTAAGGAATGAAGGATAAAAATCAAGCCGGCTGAAAATTTCAAATTTAGTTTAATTGATTGTTTTCCTCAGGCGCAAGATTAAATTAGACATATGAAAATGAGAATTTTAGCAACAACGACAAAATTCGGATATTTGAACTTTAAAGAGAAAAATGTTAGGTGATTTGGCCAAGTTTTTGGATAGATGCAGGTATTTTCTTCATGTGCTGTGATATTTTCGATGCGGTATAATTAAAAGTGTTTATAATTTGAACGTTGTAATTAAGCGCTGCTTAACATATGCACAAAAGAACAACCAGCGTGATTTGCGGCAGGCATGAGGATGATTAACTTATAACTTCATCAGAACATGTGAAAGTTTTGATGAAAACACGCTTTTTGCTGGAAGAATAAGATTTTCATACTTTGAATGACATTTTATGCTTGTAAGAAATTATTAACTTTAGTAGAATCGGCAATATTTATTTTCGACTTGTATTGGGCTATTTTTAGTCTGATAGAAAAATTCGGCAAGGTAGTTTGCCTCACTAATAATTTAGGAAAAATCAACGCTTATAGTGTGGGGTTTATCTTTGATAGTATAAAATAATACCTTTCTGGTAGCCTCATATCAAAGGCCTCATCTTCTTGGCTAAATATGCCCAATCGGATTACCTATGTTCAAGTATGTACAGGGTGGATAGGGAAAGGATAAAGGGTAGATAGTTATTAGAAGAGGGCAAATATGCTTAGAGACAGTTTAAGGAGCTGAGATAGAGGGAAAGAGGGTTCGCCTCTTGTAAGTACAGTAAGTACAAATATAGGTAAGTCTAGAGAGTTGGTCAAATATAAGGGGTGGACTAGAAGAAATTAGGTTGGTCAGAATGGGCAAGTTATTCAAAAAATAGCTATTTTTATTGACTGAAATTATTGAAACCATGAATTCCGATAAAGATTTTATTCAAATGAGCTAGTATGTATAAAATACTGATTATAAAAAAAAAAATCATAAGGAAAAACTTTAAAGTTTGTTGGTCGGATTTTGTACCTCGTCCTTGAGCATTTTGACGACGTTTCGGATTTTCTGTTCATCGGAATTCCCCCCGAACGTGCCGATTCTCCACAATTTAGCTGCGGATTCACCGAGACCGTTCGCTATCTAAAACTCGAAAAAATGATGAGTCGAAAATTTGTTGGCCTAACCTCCAGTCCCTTCCCCAGTAATGAAGAGGTCACTTTCTTGCCATCCACACCTTGTGGCACTTTGACGACTGTGAGGCAGGCAAGACGGTTCTCCTAGACTTGCAAAGTTGGGATTTTGTTTTGGGAAAATTGAACTCCTACCGGCTTTTGTACAAAGCACTCAAATCCATTTTCTTCGAGTAGAGAATGAAGAAGTTTCACGTTTGTCCTGTGTCGCTCCCAACTGTGCTCCAAGCTTTCGTTGGCGATGATAGAAAGGGCGGAGCGGATAGCGTAGACAGAACTAATTGGAGCGGTGTGGTGGTATCTGAAATTTTTCAATACTATGAATATTATCGGGGTTTTCTTGAATCCTCATGGCTTCTCACCTGGTGATCTGTCCATCGCACCCCCAGTAATTGCCAAGCTCCAATGCGTCGAAGTAGAAGGATGCGACCTTCGTCTTACGATTCCGGATCTTGTCCCTGAAATCCTTAAATTGCCACTTTCGTCGAATTGAACGAACATGGCCCGCTTGCTGAATGAAATCGGCGCAAGTCCAGGGGGTGCATTGAGCACTTTTTGTGTAGCGGAATACACGCAGTCGACGCCCCACTCGTCCATCTTGAAAGGTTCCGCTCCGATTGATGCGACCTGAAAGAAATATGGTTGGTTTTTTTTTTTTTTTTTAAGAAAAATGTCGCTTTTATTCGAGTTGCGACTTACCGTGTCAGCGATCAAGAGCGTGTTGTGTTTCTTGCAGGCTTCAGACAGACCCTGGATCGGCTGAACGATGCCAGTGGAGCTCTCGCCGATGCAGACGAACATCGCAGTGGGCTTGTGTTGTTCAATAGCCTGAAATTTGCTCCATTTTAGAAAAAGGTAGCTATTTTTGAGAACCTTGGAAATCTCCTCTACCGATACGACTTCACCCTGTGAAGCTTCGACGACGAACGTCTGCAGCCCAAGTCGCTGTCCCAAACTCTCGGCACGCTTGCCCCAGAGCCCAGTGGTGACACAGAGAAGAGACTCTCCACGCTCAAGGAGATTCAGAAAGGCGCATTCCATGCCGGAATGACCTGGTTTGAAATTTTATAAGACTTTTTTGGAAGTTGATACCTGTCCCACTAGCACACATCGTAAAGTCGTTCGTGGTTTGAAATAGGTATTTCAGGCCATCGCGAACATCGTGCATTACCTGGGAAGTCATTTTATCAAGTTTTCTTGCTTTTCGTCGAATTTTTAAAGATTCCAAGAAGAAATGCGAACCTTCAAGAATTCCGGGTGCAAATGTCCCAATAGACTCATTGATTGAGTGTGGGCTACGGCGTCGGGCATATTCGACGGACCAGGCCCGAATAATTGCCTCGGAGGAACTTTTATCGGTTCTTTCAATACGTCTGGTGGTGGGATTAGATTTGAAGACATGATTTCGGACTTTCCTTGGTATTGAGCGGTTTTGGCCTGAAACTGGGCATTAACTCATGAGATATGTAAAAATATGCAATTCCCACAAATCTTGCCTGGAATGCAGAGAAAGAACGGGCAAACAAAGGTACACGAATGAGAGTAATACGGGCGGCCATATATGCGTGTTTTGGGGCTGTTTTCGGAAGGAAGAAAGAGGATGGTTAAGAAGATCGTTATCAATGGAAAGTAATGTGAATCAATTATTTGTGAAGAGCGCCAACATAACGATAAACGAGCGGTCAATTTGGGGGGAGATTTTGAATGTTTACAAAAAAAAAAGTGAACGCATGATGAACTTATCTATCAAAGTATGGACAAATTGGATAAATAATATAAAATATTATATGTGTTGGAAAAATCAATATATTTTGAAAATATTATGGAAGATCCAAAACGATTCACACTAATGTGAAAGAGAGAGAGGGAAGATAGCCTTTTCCGTGTCCTTTATTTGGTTTCCTTTTTCATTAATGCGCTATTTCTCTCGCTTCGTTTTCTCTACATACACAACAATCAATAAAGTGCAGCAAGTTCAAAATGACCGCTAAACATTTTAAAATGAACTAATAGATAGTTCTGTAAGGAAATTTGAGCGAAAATCAACGAGACAAATAAAGTTAATTGTTGAAATTGGCAATTTCTAGAGCACGAATATGAAGTCGACCGCGAGCTGTGTGACAGCCCGTAGACAGGAAGTAAGCGGTCAAAAAGCGAACGGGAGCGAAGTCTGTTTAGTTTCAAATTGTTTATTATTTGAGGACAAAATCTAAGGTGAGGTGGTCCCAATATGAAAAATATGGTACAACCGCGCCCCCGGAAAACTCCTGAAATACTTTCTTCATGCCATTTTCTAAATTTTTAAGCCAGAACCAGACGAGGCTTTGATTCTATACTTCATGTTGGTTATCAAGTCAATTCAAATAAATTTAAAATGGTAATCATAAAATGTAAAAGTGTGATAAGACCCCAAAATCCTCTTAAAAATGATATTTTCATTTGAAAATAATCATAATCTGGGTAATGTTTGAAACTAACGACTCCTTTTGACTCGAAATTATTTTCTTGCATGACCTCATGCATATTATTCCATTATTACTACTTGTCATATTTGAGATTTTGAAGTATTCTAATTCTAATATAAACGATATCTGTAATTATGGAGGACAGCTCTACGATATTTATGGAACTGGGAATAATATGTGCATTTTAGACGGTGCATATGGTACTTTTCATAATGTAATAAAGTATAATTTAGCTTGAAGATCTAAATAATTCAGTTTAGGCAGAAAATTCCTGTCGAAAGTTAGGCGGTAATTTACCTTGCGTGATCGATGATTCGTACAATACAAACTTATTTCGATTGTTCGATAAAAATAGCCGTAATAATTAAATTTAAAATATTTATCAAATTATAAACGTGTTTAGTAAAAAAGAACGCCTATGAAATTTCCCGACTTTGGTTAGGTAATCTGCCAAATGGTACTTGTACGAATGGACAGAAATCGAATTACACCAATTTTTACAATCCGTTCGCTTTTAAAACTACTTCCAAAAAGTAGGAGCGAATCTACTAAATTAGCATAAAGATATTATTTAGACCCCATAAAATTGCTGAAAATAACGATTGGTTTCATTTAAATTTCTCTACATGGGCTATGTGCCCGAATAAACGAGTCTCGAAATATAAATGTGTCGAAAATGTCTGCCTACCCGATAATATGTGTTGGAAGGGCAGCTGCTGTCGTAAGAGAAAAAAACTTTAATTCGAATATTTTTAAAGTTAGCCTATATCCCCGGAGACGATTGCGTTTCCAATGATATTTACGGGGATTGGCACCATTCAAATTGCAAAAACTACTTTAAATACTATTGTGTCTATCCACCATTGAAATGTATGTTAGTCTTTTTATTTCATTCATCTACTAATAATACTTTCCTTTTATTATCTAGTCGAAAAATGCCTTAATGGGTGGACGTATTATAAGAAGACGAATAGTTGCTATACGGTATAAAAAAGCTAAAATCTATTACATCCGATACAGAAATTAGGTCGCCTATAAACGAACTTTTGGGAATTATACTAGTTCATCTCAAGTCTGCCATAGTGCAAGTCCATATTTAGCGGCAGCAGTAATTGAGAGTTATGAAGAAAATGAATTTATGCTAGGTTCATATAAAATTAAGACATCTTAAATTAAAAAGGAAAACCACTTAGGAGTCTCCATTAGGAGCTATCAATCGTCTAACGCCAATTCAGGAAAGTTAATCTTGGGACTAATCAAAAATTCTGGTAGCTGGTTGTGGGAAGACGGTACGAATCTAAACTACACGAATTGGGCCGACGGTGATAACGCTGATAATACGAATTACACTTGTGCATTTGTAAGAAAATCTCGAGTTTCTTTCCAAAATGACGTTTTTAGATGTCGATTTTCCAAATAGCAGGAAAAAATTCAGCATTACTTGGTAAATGGTACCCGTTCAATTGTAGTGAAGCCACAACATCCTATGCCTGTGAAGTGATATTGTCTCAGACGTGATAGCAATTTTAATAAGATAATTTGTTCCAATTGTGCCAGGCAGAATTTTTGCTTTTGAAATAGTCAATATTCCGTCTTTCGCATGCATTGAAGAATGATAAATGATGTTTTCAATCTAAGAGTCTCTATTTTCATACTCAGTGATTTTCATGACTTCAAAATTGTATGTCACGGGTTTTGCCGCTAGTGTTTGAAAATTTCACAGCGCTTTCTCGCAGCTGCTAATTATCGCGATTTTAACGAGGTCTTGCTCCGCTTTATCTCCGTCATCCTCGGTAAATTGTCGAACGCGCATTTGACAACCCGAGTCATTCCCGTTGATGAGAGAAAAGCACATCGATATTTCATCTAGATGTGAAAAAATTGAGGACATAGACGCAGAGGATCAGATCAATTCGGGTCGGAATTGATGATACACGTTCTTTGCAGAGATATCAATCAATCTTGGGACTCATTGTAATTTTAGGAGTTGATAATATAAATGTTGCAAAATCTAGGAGACGAAAAATTGGGGGTATCAATCTTTTTCCGATCTCTAATTTTTAATTTTTGTTTGAAATTCTAGTCCTGAACAAACATGACATGCATGAGTTTCAGGCATTCTTGCTACACTCATTTTTGCTGTATGATTTATTCCATGTATCCTGCAATTTGTTCACTTTATCAACTCTGATCCACTTTTCAAAGACTTGAACTTTTCGATTTCTTGCCGCAGGCTATAAACGAGAAAATCGTCACCGAGAACCTAGTGATAAAAGTGCAAGGGAAGCATTCGGGAGTGAAAATAACGAAAAATCAAGCAGAATAGGCAAAGACAAGAATGAAAAGATAAAGACAAAGACAAAGATAATGAAACAAAGATGTACGGCAAATCGAACAACATGCACATATGACAATTCTATGCGTCGGGGATCTGATTTTCTCGTTTCCTCTGCGTGTCTCGTCAATCGCTTTTTATCTCTAAACCTCACTTCCTGCCCTGTGCGCATCACAAATCTTTACAACAATATGGCCCGGGGCTTTTTTCTCTTGCCTCTCTGTGCCAACATCATGCGACGACTGACTATCTTCTCATTAGAGCGAGAGAGATCTCTAACAGCTGTGTGCGGCGTAGAGCTCTGTGGCAGGAAAATCGGGCATTCTTCACCTCCCTCACACCCCCCGATCATCCCCTCTTATCCGCATTCGATATCGCTACGGGTCTGAGCCCGTACCTATTTTCTAAATCCCCCGAGTGAACGCCGCTCGGCGAGATAATCCTTGCCGTTTTGCTGCCTATTACTTGAAAACTCATCGAGTAGACGGCGGAATTTATCAATTTCAGTGTCGAGCACTAAAGTGACTATTCAATAAGCACTACGAGCCGGAATCCGCACTTAAATCCCAAATCATCTCGGGAGAGCACAGGGACTTAATTTTTATCGTCCGTCGACTTCGCCGACATTGCAATGGCGGACAACAGCGATCCACCAGATGAGGACGAAAACCTCGAAGTGCGAATCATAAAGGAGGAGCAGAACGACGAGGTAGGATTGGGGCAATTACTGATTTTCCAAAAAGCGGATTTACGACGTGATTTTTCTGGTAGCAGATGAGAAACCTATGCTCTTCCAGAACGCATCGCATTGACATCGGTATCAGTCTCTAGGTCTCATGATCATGAGCGCACACTCCTTGACTTCCAACCCTTGTGAAGTTCAGCTTAGGCCGATATTTAGTAAATTCTTTCAAGCCAATTCAGCAATTGATCATAATCTGTCATTTTTCTTGCATGAAATGCTCGAGTTTTTGCTCTTTCATGATTTTTTGTCATTCTCCATCAGGTTCCGAGTCTGATTGATCGATCATTTTTATGACTTCCAGTCAGCGCATCTTTCATCAGTCTCATCAGGCTCACAGCCTTCATACCTGGATTCTAGTACTTTCTGTTTTCATCGAATTTCTCTTCATCAACTTGATTGCTCTTTGTCAAAGGTTTATGAGTCGATCAATTTCGTGATTTCAAGCTATCAAGCTCAGCTGTTATACCGGACTCTTCTACGTTTGAACTAATGTTAAGAATTTTCACCTATTGATTGCTCTTTCTCACATGTATTTTAAAATATCAATATCATGCCGATGTTTTCAGGCTCAATTTTCAAGTTTGTTCTAATCATGACCTAGGGCAGCTCTTCCCGCGCGATTCGATTACCATCATCATTTTGAGCGCGTTCTTGTTTCCTCCGAGACATAAACTCGGGGCGACATTTGACAAAAAGCGGTAACGAATATGCTGTCAGGTATTTGGTTGCAGCAGCAGCAGTGCTCCTCGAAAGCGCGGGCGATGAGTCGCCAAGCCTGCTGAACGCATCGGTTCATTACTGGACATTAGTCAGTACACCTTTGCAAAGTCCTTTTGAATTCTGGCATCGATTTTTGCGAGAATCTAACAGATTTCTCAGGGTTTCATCATTCATCTAGATTCCTCTTGACATTCTCTGACAAGAGCTCATCGATCTCATCCTCGTGGCTTGGTAGTGGAATTAGTGTAGACGCTTTAAGCACATTCTTCTTTGACTGATTTCATAATAAATTATCTTATCACATCTTGATGATCTCATCATCCGTTGGACAGATATTTTAAATTTAGGGCTTTGCCTGAATTACAATGTTTTCCTGATAAGACGACATTTCCAGGAAGAAGAAGACGAAGAGGAGGAGGGCGAGGAGGACGAGAAGCCTGAACCGCCGAGCAACAGACTGGATTTCGACAAGTTGTTCAGAATGTGCGAAGACGACGAGGACATACAAGACATTATGCGATCACCGATAGATATAGCTATTCATAATTTGGAGTGAGAAATTTCAGGCTTATCATAAATTTCATGCATTTCTACATAATTTTGTTTCAAAAGACTGAGTATTCTTTGCTGAACAATATTGTTGATGCTGAAATCTGGGAGGCGTGCAAAGTGGCGCAGTTGTTTTTGGTGGTTAGAAAGACGAGAAATGGCACGCGGAAAGGAGAGAGACTGGCCTAAGATCATTATTTTTCTCTCATTTTCGACCTTCCACATTTCGACATCAACGATAATTCATGACCATATAAAGTTGAGCTAAATTTCAAAATCATCGAAGCTTTACTTCAGAGATGGCAAAGAATTTCAACAACTCTCAGCTATCAGACAATTGCCTCAGCTCCTTGATACTGATGGAGAAAATGCGAGGGACCAATTGATTCCTGTGATCCAGAATACTTTAAAAGTAGGTGGGACTTTGAAAAATTAAATAAAAATATACTTCTTAGAACGAAAAAGCCAATCTGGACATGCACTGTGAAGCTGCGGTGGTTTATAAGTCGATATTGCACAATGACTCGTTGATTCAGAAAATACCGTAAGTGTTTTCACTAAACTATAAGATTTCCCTAATCATATGACCTAAATCTGAACAATCTTCCTCGGGGTTAAATTCGGATATATGCGATCAATAAGCGCGTCGAAGTATCGAATTTCACTTGTCTCGAGGAAGCACTTTCGAAACAGCTCTAGTTTGGATGGAAATGATTCGATCGAATGGAAATGCGATTGAACTTTTAGGGGCCTCATGGACTATCTCCTGGAATGCATTCTGTTCAATATTTCCGCACAAAAGGAGAAACGTGAGTCTAAGAAGAACACGACTTAAAATTAGTTCATCCAAATGTTTACTAAATTCCGAGATTGACATAGAAAACTTAGGAATAGAGGTGTTAGTCGGGGGTGTATACATTAAGATTGTTTCAGACTAGACTTTTCTAAGTTCTGATTAGATAGGTTTTAGTTCCTGATCCAGGCCCAACTTAGTTAATATAACTTATACTCATACTTCACTCGACTAGCACCTAAATGCTTAACGCGATATTAGCATTAGTCTAGATTCAACAAATATCCGTGTTCTTAGCATGCACGGCAGACGGCACTAACAATCGAGTGATCATACAAATAAGGGCCAACGAGCCACAGGTCCACCATTGTAAGGCTTTTCCAGCTACTTTTCTTGGAAGGGAATGAATGCCTATTTGTGTGATTTCTTCACTGAAATTGAGAAAGTTTGACGAAATATTCATTACATGCTACAAGAAACTGCGACCACTTCAATATTTATCATGATGAAGAACCTTAGCATGAATCTTCAAAGATTTTGCCCCAAAAGCAATCTTTCTCTATCTGACATTTGGTGTGATATTTGTGATGCGTCCCAAGTCCAGGGTGATTTGCCTTGTTGTACTCGCACTAAGTGTCGTAATAATGTTGCCAATTGATTCCAGTGAGCGCGGCGGCATGGCTCGAAACGCTCATCGAAGTCTCGCACCGAGTACCGCTATCGTCCGTGCAAGAATATGTAAGCACATTTAGCGCACATACGGCATGATATCAAAGATTCTCTATCTCATTCCAAAGTATAGATAGTCGCTTTTCACATCAGTCTTGTTCAAATCGGTGCTACAGCATATGTAGATATTTCAAGGTCATTCACCGCTATATGTCAAGCTCTCAAAAAATTCATGTCCTGAAATCATTTTCCTTTAAGATCCTGCCCGTCGTTCAACAACAAGCAGAACCAACTCAGCGAGTTCAAAGGAGGATCATCGCTGCGAAACTCGTGCAGAAATTGGCGGATATCCTACCTTCGACTGAGTGTGATCAATTTTGGAAAAAAAGATTGGAAAAATGTTTTAGAATCCGAAAATCCCTCGGCCAGAGCGTCCACTCCCTCTGTCAAGACCCCAACTCGAATGTGAGGACAGCGATGGCGCAAAGACTTCACTCAATTGCTAATGCGATCAAGTAAGGATTTTCGTCTTCTTGTGCATCAATAAGAAGAAACTCACGATATTTTATCCCACCCTGGAACTTTGTAAATTCAAATGATCGAGTTTCTGAAGGTCAGCTTATTCTTCGATTCCAGGAACGAGCGAGAATGCGTCTCCCTCGTGCTGCCCTGCGTGGTTGAATTGTGCTCGGACGAAGACACATCCACGAGGGAAGCTGCGCTGAATTCACTTTCTCAATGCATGCCGTACATGACTCAAGGTGATACTCATTTTGCTTATAAAAATGACTGGAGTTCTAGATGCTCTGAGAAAAACTGTCTTTCCTTTGATCAAGAAAGCAACCGAGGACAGCATAGACCGGAAAGACGAAACTTTGGTGGCTGTCGCAAAGAACTTGGGGCAATGGTATGAAGGACGCAGAAAAATGTTGGGTTGAGTTAAAATTCAGGTGCTATTACCTAAGAGACGTTTTCGACACCTTGGACACGTGTTGGTTGTTGAACACCTATTGCAAGCTGGTCCAGGTCGGAGAGGCGAAGAATAGCTCTACGGATACGCAAGTCTCCACGATGATTCAAACGAACGTTTTGCGGATGGCTGCGTATAATTTCCCGGTAAGTCTAGACAAAAAAATTCTTGAAATCATCAATTTCTACTTGACCCTATCAAGACTTACAATTCCTCTAGAAATTTACTTGAAAGAAGAGTTGAAGCGGGTTTTCAGTGCATGATGCAACTCCTGAAGAGATCCTTCGACCGATTACTGCCGATATTCCAATCGTTTTGCACGAGTGCAGGTACTTTCTTTAGTTCTTCTTCTGGGAAACGATTTTTTGATTAAACTTAGACGACGAAGTCCGACTTGCTATTGCCGCTGCGTACCATGAAATCTTGCAGCTGAATAACTCCTCTCAAGACTTGATTCCGCCTTTCATCGAGCTGATTCGAGGTGGAGCTTCGGAAGTTATTGCTAAGGTACATTTTTTGAGAATTTTTTTAAAATAACATAAAATCATAATTAAGATCACTTTTAACCTGGACAAAATTCTACCGGTTCTGTATGATTGTACGAAGGAGAAACGGGGGAACTCGTCGGTACTTTGAATTTCCTCTAGGTTAGACGAGATTCGAGGTTTTAGAAAGTCACTAGAGCCCAAATAGGGCGAATTTTGATCGGATGCAATACAGTCCTAAGGAGTACAGGAAGTTGGCGAAGTCACGAGGCGTTCCTCACGAAGATCATGACGCTCAAGTCGATCCTAAGTCCGACCCAGCTGTTCGACAACTTCGTCCCTCTGCTGAAAAAAGAAGTGCTTCAAGTCGTGAGTTGTTCAACGCTTCACGACTTTTCAAGGATTAAAAATTTTAGAGAGCCATCCCATGCCGAATAGCAGCAGCAAAGAGTTTGCTAGTTTTCACGAAAGAGCATCCTGTTGAAAGCACAAGGCAAGAGATATTCGACTTTTTCGAAGAAGGTATTCCCTCTTCAATTTATAAAATGTGAAAGTTTGCCCTCTAGAAATTGGCGAGCACATCTGTTCGTACCGTCGCATGCTCTACATCGACGTCGCGCTGATAGCCCTCGAATTGTTTAGTCGACAATTTTTCATCGACAACTTTCTTGAACCATTGTTGAAGCTGACCAAGGATCCGGTTAGGAATGTCAGGTAAAGAATGTTTTTCGATAGATTGGTTTAAGGAAGCTGAATTTAGACTGAAAGCAGTTCGATGTCTCCCACAAATTAAAGGCGAGTTGAGGTTGCCCCAGGACAACGACACGCTGATCAGCATTGAACGATGCGTCAGTGAAGCCTTGGCGAGCGAGAAGCACAACAGTACGAGAGAGCTGTTGCAGAAGGTAGATTTTAAAATGAAACTATTTAATTGATGGAAAATGCTTCAATTTGATAATACCAATAATCTTGAAAGAAAATATTACTCGGATTTAATGGTAGTCATAAGCTGAAGAATAGTGATCATTTAAATTTATTAATTATCTCCATCTTGGAAAGAGATTGAATTTTTAAAGTCAAAGATATGAGTCATCTGAGGATCAACTTCAGGCGGCCTGCGAACTGTCCAGGAAAGAAACAAAAGAAGACAAGTACGACCTGGAAGACGCAAGGAAGCAACGAGAAGAATCGGAATTATGGAGCGAAGAGAGGAAGGCAGATGTGTGCAACGGAAAGGAAGAGTCGATCGAGTCGGACGATGAAGATACTAGCTCGAAGAATAACTCGAATAACACGACTACTTTGAGGTACTTGATCATTCCGATACCTCGAATTTGCACAAAAATACAAAATTTCCATTTCAACAAGTGTTTTAATCACCTCTGCACACTAAATATAAGTCAAAACTCTTCATATTCTCTGTTGAAATTTGAAGATAAGTGAAAGAAGTGTTAAATTTGAGCATCAAAATCTATGACCCCGATAACCGCAAGCTCTCGCCATGGCGAACTGAGCGTCGAGCGATTGCAATTGTCAAACCGCAGCCTATTGTCGTCATGAGGTAGGCCAATCATCAAGTGCAGCAAAATGTTCTACCGTTCTAGGGAGTATAGATCACCCAGTCCAGCGCCGTCGAGTATGACTGGAATCGGCACTTTGAACAGTCTGAACAACAATCACTCCTCGAGCCTGCCGAACTCGCCGAAGGAACCGCGACCAAGCAGGCTACCTTTAAGTACTTCGTCTGTTAGGGAACGGGGTTGGTTCTTTCATGAGTCAAACATTCTACTATTGAAAAGGTTTGGTGTGATTCGTTGTTTTTTCACAAGAACTATCCAACACACCTCTATCCTATACTCTAGTGGAGTCACCCGTGATAATGATCAATCTTCAGACCACATTCGATCAAGGTCCATGTCAACTACCCCCGGCTCGCCTAGAAGGATAAGCTCAACCTATTCGTCGAATTCTTCGCTCAATTCAACCTCATCCAAATTGGAACCCCCTTCATCGTCGATGTTGAGGCGATCAGCCACGTCATCATCTTTAAATTCGACGACCTCGACTTCGTCTTATTCGCAGATGATTAATAGCACGTAAGTGGATGAATTCTGACATTTTTAGAGAAAGAGGTTTATTTGGAAGAAGTGTATATTCTAGACGTGTAAAGTACTTTTCCGTATAAGATATTGTAAAAATACAGGTGATATTATTTTGTTCAAAAATAAGTAGATTTACTTTTTCAAAATGAATTTCTTTAGATCCTCCATACGACGACCAACCTACGGTCTGACACGAGTCTCAAGCTCAAGTACCCTCGAACGCAAACCGCCTCAACTCTCCATGAGAATCAAGAACTTCGCAAAATAGCCATCTTCGTTATTTTATGATTCGTCATTGTTACCAGTATTTATAATTCCTGAGATTACTTTATTACTTATAATAATTAAGTCATTTTAATTTCATCTTAATCATTCAATCATCAACACATGAAATGTCACTTCGGGTTTATCTGGGCCTTCATTGCCTTTTGTAATTTCTAAGATTTTTTTTGTCAATTCTCATTCTCTTTTGCACGTGAACTTATTGAACTTTGAAAGGAATAAATTCTTTTTTTATATTTTCGATAGATTTGCAAAAAATGAAATTTTCCTTCGTTAAAGAATATGGTAAACAAAAATCAATAAAAGGCTAGAATGCAGAGAAACTTCCTCAATACGTTACCTACGTGTTCACGTCTTTTCAAGAAAGAGGAGTAAACTTCTAGCCAAAATCATAGATTCCCTGCACTTTATATCACGAAAAAGGGGTCTTTATATTCCATATTCACTTTTTGAGGAGAGAATAGAGTAGGGAGGTAGGGGAACAGAAAAAAGTGGGTGTGGAATACAAGAGGCCCGAAAAAGGTGGGTACATTTTCTCAATGATCAAGGGAGATTCATTTTATCCTTACTCTGCGCAAAGTAGCTGTCGAAGATACCTGCTTCGACGCGCTGAACGGACTTCTCGTCGACCACCTCGAGCGCGAGCGCGCCTTCGATGCAGCTTGGCTTCTGCGCCGGATCCCACCAGTCTTCGCGAGGCATTTCGCAGGACGCTTCAGAGTTGGGTAACGACTCTTGGAATAGCTTCTTTTATTCATTCGCTAGTGTGTGCAAATTCTTGTTTTTATAATGATTTCGAAATTCAATTTCAGCAGTGATAAATAAAATATGCAAAGTTGATCGAGTTTAGATTTTGCTTAGTTTTTGGGACATTTATTCAATTTTGCTCAACTTAAATTTTTCATCCTGTCTGAGGAATGCTTATTGAGCTTTCGAAAAACCTTGAAATTTCAACAATTTTATAGTTGACGTTTCGGAGACATTTATAAATGTAGTATTTAAATACAAAACCCAAGAAAATTCGACCTCTTCAATAACAAAGTAAGATGAAAATTTCAACCATGTGATGGAATTGTAGTATGTTTCTAATCTGATTATACATCACAAACAAAATGCCAATGTACATACTCTTTCTTTTAAAACTTTCTATAGGGAAAAAGCGATTTTCTGGTCAATTTCCAATACGTCGAAAAATAGCCGCATCTTTCACAAAATAATTAACGACCAGTCCAAATTTCGAACTGATTTGAGGGCTATTTTTCAGTTTTCTTCGAATTTTTCACAAACCGTTCACAAATTAGTTCCAGTTGTGAAATGGAGAAAGTGGCAAGAATTCGACAATCAGATGAAAAATAAGGGAAAATTGTGTTTAGCGGCGAAAAGCTTACAAATGATTATCGTTGTTGAACACTTTGGGACAATTTCTCTAGATAGACATAGTTCCTTTTATTTTTATCTTATTCTTGACCGATTTATTCGTGAGTATTGAATTGCTTTGATAAGATTAGTGAACCTCTAAACATTTAAATTATTATTCCAGTCAATATTGCTTCCCTGTCATTACCATTAGACGATAATTCTTTTGACATCGTCTATTTTCGTCGCGTAAATTTGTTTGTTTGTTTCGTATCCTCAGGCGCCTAATTAGGCCTCGACGAAGAATCTAATGTCGTATTCCAAGCTGGTTTTCATTTTCATGCCCCTTTTTAGTGATAAGCTAAAGCATGCAGGTATGCGGGGTGTTTGTTTTGACGTTTCATTGAATATTCCGGGTGTCGAGAAACAGTCCCTGATCAACTAATTGAATTGATAGATCACGTTGTAAGAACTTTTCGATAGTATAGTAAACAATTATTGAAAATCGCGCCATTTTATCATTTCATTGAATTGGGCCTGCAAAAATGTAGTAAATCTTCAAGGTGAACCGTCATTTGTTGGTGTTTTTTGACGGGGTACAAGGTTATTATTTGAAGAAAATGAAGCTTGATCAAGTTTTCGCTTCAAGTCGAAATATATGTCATAACTTTTGTTGCACTCGGTATTTGTTCCCAGCCGAAAATTGCCGAATTGATTACTAATCTCTGGTGAAAAATGCCAAACTTTAGAGGGCGCCAGGGTTTTCTATCCTTAACTACAGTAACTTGTAGAGACGCAGAAAAACACCCAAATTTTTAACTGTAACTATGAGTTCCACGTGCACGCGCAGAGTACAAGTAACAAAACAACAAATTTTGGTAAGATGTCGCGAATTTAAATGGCAATAACTTTTCAAAAAACCCTATGAATTCAAGTCAAATTTTACATGAGATTGATCAGCTTGATGAGATCTTTCGTTTGATACCACATTTGGCTGGAGTCCCAATGATTCTGAAAAAGTTATAGCGTTTTAAAAATTTCGCCCCAAATCGACCTTTGAGTGTGCCACACGTGCCGTCTCCCGCACGTTTCAGGAAGGCGGCGATATTGTTGTGCCAAATGTCAAATACTTTTACTGGTCGAGATTTTTGCTGTACAAATAAAATTCGTCGAATGAAGTGAGTAATCTCACATAAAAAGCGTGCACGCAACTTGAATCTTCCAACATATTTACACTAATGCGTCAATTTTCTTTCATTTTGAAGAATACCCCAGAAAAAATGGCCGATATAATAAAATCTCGCGATAATAATGAAGCATAGAATCAGAAAAATGTCTAAGATAATGATTTTCACGATTGAACGCCGCCGAAATTCATCATCAGTACACATAAAACTTGAGGGAATTGAAAAAAAAAAACGTTCGTCCTTTGCATCTCTACCCTTTCTACAGTAAAGAAGTATGGCTGTCTGAACTCCGGGCAAATTCACCTTTCTCCAATCTCCAATATAAAGGTTGGTCTTTTGGGCGTTACGCCGCGTATTTTTTGTGGTTCTTCTGATTTAATCTACAGTCTTTTTCTCTCATTCTTGGCAGTCTGAAATCTGAAAATTTTCGGGAAACATTAAGAGAAAGAGAATTTCCTTAGTTTTTTCTTGATATTTCATGTTCTGACACATTTTAGTTACCGAATAAGTGACTCTCGTCTTATGTGTTAAACCATAGAGGTCAGAAAGTCGGTGTAGGTTCGGATATAAAAATGAAATTTCGCTGTTTTGAAAATTTGGTCAGGAATGCTTCGAATTTCAAATTTCTTTCTCCGAATTTTCACTTGTTCATTAATTCGATAATTGATGATTTCTTGCGATTTCTCTTATCACAATACCATTTTATCATCGAAGAAATTGAACATCAAAACATAGAAGATTTTTCGAATTACAGTAATTTCGTGAAGGTCAGAAGAAATCTCGTTTACAATTGCCCTTTGGTCTTCCAAGTGAAATTTTGAGTTCATATTATTTTTCGTCGACATTTTATGAAGAAAACTATTATTTGAACCTCACAATATTTTAAGAGTTATCTAGTAAAATTTTTTCTCCAACTTTGATAACTTTTAACCTTTTAAAAAAGTCTGTTGAAAATTTGGATTTTGATTTAAAAAAAAAGAATAAATTTTGAGCACAATTTTCCGTTTATTCGTGACAATAGCGAGAATTTCTGAAACGTCGCTTATGAGACGACGGCATTTTGAAGACAAATGCCATTTTTAATAGGCGTTCGGTTAAAATGTAGTCCTGATTTTTTAGATCTACTGCGGTCCTATTTATCCCCGATTATTTGCAAACAATATCATACAAAACATTTTCATTTTGTGCACAGAATTCAAAATATCTCAGACGGAATTAAGATTACATTTTTAAACATTAAAGGGAAATCTTCTAGCATTATTTACACGTACCTTTACGTACAGCCGCATGTTGAAGAGTCAGTTTCTTTGAATTTGAAAAGATAGGAGTTTAGCAAAATATGAGATACAATTTAATCCTGAAATATTTTCGAAGCCTAAGTAAGAGCATACACACTTGTAAAGTGTACTAAACTTCTAAGAAATATTGAAATTGGTGATATTTTGGAATTGTGTTTAATTTTACGTAGCCTTAATACCAGGCAGTTATGGTTCAATTTATGGGTGTCTAATGATGAAGATCAAATTTTCTATTAGATTTTTAACGCACCACTATCGTCTTAAATTGAAAAATCCGGAATTCCATTGTGTTTCGGTTCGAATCAAATTTGTTGACTTAGAAATTTCAAGTCGAGTCATTTCTCTAATCACTTTTTCTTATCAATTTTCATACACAGCTAAATCACGTGCGATGTAAGGAATTGCTACAGTCTTTCTCGCCTTTTTCTGCAATTTTTATGACGACAATTTCAAGTTTTACTGTCAACTCATATCATTGAATTTTGGTAATACGCCCACAAATTCCCTGATAAAATGCCAAAATATTCTCAATGTTCAATCTAACCTATCCTTCTTAGGTCTTCAAAAATTTACATCGTTCTTAAGCTTTTATTATGATGTTTAAATGCATCCGTAAAGTTTTTTTTTCAGTTTGTAGCTTTTCTCTGCTATGAATTTCAACTCATGATGTTTATCATTGTACCTGAAACTCTGGTATAGTTTGATGGGGCCAAAATTCATTTAAACACTTTTTCCTTCAAACTCAAGCCATTTTTTTCTGAGAGTGTTTGAAATGTTGTAAACAAGCTTATGAACCTACGGGAAGCGCGCGTTTTATCATCGTTAAATTTTAACTTTATCACTTTTCAAACAATGTCAAATTTGACTAGCATTAGAAAGTCAAATTCGAAAGTTCATTTCAATTTTTTATACTTTAAATATTTGTAGTTTTCTGAATGAAATATTATACTAAGTTCTGATGAATGTTATTGTATCAAATTTCTGGAATTCGGAAATTTTCAAATCCATCAAACTTTTTATTACTTCCATGATACTGCGAAAATTCGAGGACCTATGACAAACATCTTTTTTTACTTTTTCATGGTACAAACCAGAAACATTGCGAAAGTTTTCGAACTCATTACTTATTTTATATGACATTGCAAAATGACACATAATAATAGGCGTCACAAAAATTATTAACAGGTATCTGATTCATAAATGAGCAATACTCATATAAATGATCAAATTATTAAGATGACTCTTCAGAAATCTGAAAAAAACCGCAACTTTTCTTATGCATCTTGTATATAAATCTTAAAGAGTTCTTTAACATCCAATTCTTTTTTTTTCAGAATATTATACTTTTCTTTACATTTAATAAAATATTAAATTGTGTTTTAATCACTAGCGGTTATTTTAATGCCAAATAGTAATCCAAGCTTATTCCGCTTTTTGAAAAGGGTATATATTTTTTATTCACTAAAAATCTGCGTCATTCGATGTTTTCAACGGTCTAAGCACACTCCAGGACACAGATAAGATTTCACTCGTCTATATTTTATTATTTCATTCGAAGTTTCCAAAATCGGCTTTATGCAGCAAAGTTTGCATTTTATCATTAAAATCAACAAAAGTGGCCTATGACAAAATTGAGTTCTAATTTCAACGGATTGAAAATGTTCAGAAAAATGTAGGGGGAAAGTTTAGAGGGAGGATGTAGGGAAAAATGAAAATACGAAACGCCTACCATGAAATTTGATCAGAGTGAGAAAACGACTAAGCCCTCATAAGGATTAAAAGGCCAAATTCAATTTTTTGTTCGCTGGATTTTTAGAATCCCGATATCTTTGAAATTTTCGTACAAAAACACGCCGAAACTACGCAAATGAATATTTCTTGCAAAGTTAGTAAATAAACAAATAGCAAATATAGATTGATTTTCACGATATCCTTATCATTCCCATAAAGATTTTTAAAATGCCAATATTTTACGAATGCCTTTGAATGGGGGTATTTTAGTAAAGACGCTGATAACGACTTTGGCATACAATTCACTTTTCAGTCGAGTCAGTGATTACTAATAAAGATAAAAATTCGGGTTTACTATGTCTCTCATTGTGTTTCTTGGGGAAGCCACGCCTCCTTTTCCCTGGGGAAATGATAAGAAAACGATCAACCACTCTCATGAACTGATTGGCGGAGTTTTCCGGTGGTCAAATAGAAATCTCAAAATCTGCCTCTTTATTCGAGTTCAACATTTTGCGCATGTATTGCAGAATCTAAATTTCTCATTTTCCAAAGAATGTCCTGTAAAAAACAAGCTGCATCACTGCTTGTCTTGCTCTCATTATATTTTTTTTTTGCGAAAGTTGGTATTTCAAGTATTTTTTTGCTAATTTGGATGGGAGGATTTTTTTGTAAGAATTAATTATATGATTAGAAATACGGAGCAGAAAATCGCCTTGAATGTTTCTGAATCAAGTTCGACGAAACGCGGCGACCCTGCGCTGCTATGTGGAGGACATGGTGAAAGTCACTAAGCGTCCTCCGACGAAAAAAAAAGATAAAAATTGTTGTTTATCACTTTTCGATGAAAATGTCAATCAAGCAAAATGCGCGCGCTTATTTTGAACTCCATTCTTTATCATTTTGCTATGATCTTTGAGTTTGTCTGCTTAAAATGCATTTTTTATTCTGTAGACTATTTATTTGTTTTAACAACATAATGTAAATATTTTCTGTAATCGATAGAAGTTCTTGATATTCGTTGTTTCATTTTTATTCTTCATCGATGACCCATTTACACTCGATATCGTTTTAGGCTAGAGTTACACTTCCCGGAGATTACAATTATAAGTCTTTCAGATTGCTCAATCTTGGGCGATAACTTCCCTCCTAAACATATTCGATGATGGCTTCAAGCTACTGTAAAATCTCTATATGCTCGGTGATTCTGTTCGTCTTATCGATGATTCAAATTTGTGATTCCGCACCGTCCGAGCCGCAGAATGACGAAGTAAAATTATGCGGCAAAGAGACGCTCAGGTACCTTGAAGCGGTATGCAAGGACGGGATTAAATACAATAAAGGTTAGTCAAATTCATGTTTAAATTCTATTTTAATATGTTGTTAATTAAAATGACATATATTACTAAATACTATCCTTTCCTGAAAGTACTTCCTTTTTCGATAAGCTTCAAATTATTTTACTTTTAAAATGTTTACTAAAGGAACACCCATAGTTAAACTGAAAATTGTCTAGTGTTCTATAAAAACGATACTTCAATTGACTTAAATTGTCTCCGCACATGAAAGTTCGCATGATGGCATGTTATTTTGCATTTTCAGTTGTTGATAGTTTTAAATATCATAATTACCGCTCATTATGCTATTGTTTAATGCATAGCCCTCCTTAATAATCCTTGAAATTTGCAACAAATACTGTCGCTTGAAAGAATTCAATGGCATTTCGTAAGTTGATATACAAATGTTCGTCTGTCTGGACGTTTCTTGCACTAAAACATGAATTAGACATTTTGAGAAGTACAAAATCTCAAAGGCGAATTTAATTTATCCCGCTCCCTTTCAAAGTTCAGTCACAATTTTGCAGCACGAATACTTCGGTTTGCAAGTATTTTATCTCGCTCTCTATTCGTACAATTCTTATTTTTTAACCGAGGACTACAGTTTTTTGAAATTTTTTCTTATACTTTGAATTCGACTCCGCCCATTTTTCAAGAGCGCACATTTTTTCGTCATCTTTGCTGCTGCAAAACCGACGAAAATTGATAATGCTCTAGGCCACGCCCCTTTTCTACGCTCTCACACTCTCGGCGCGCGCTTAGCTAAACCGCTTTTTGTCTCTTCCCCCTTCGCTCACACACACACCCTTTCCGTCTCCGCCTTTAGTCTCCAACCCCCACTATTTTCTCAGCAGCGGCAGCACTTTGACACGGGTCCACCACCAAGACACCACGACAACGACGACGACGACGACGGGGGCTAGGATTCTGAATCCAGGGGACGTCAACTTTGAATAAAAAGACGACGTCAAGCTTCTGAATCTTACGACGTCAAATTCATATATTCCAGTCCAATAATACGATGGTAGCTGCTGCTGAACTCAACCATGACCATTCCTGCAATTCTCCTAACCCTGCTGAACAACAGGGGTTGATCCGGTCCGAACTCGTTCCAATTGAGATCACTGCGGACTCGAGCCCGTACCGATCTTCGAATTCTCCTACGGAAACCCACCGGTATTCATTAAATTTTCCGAAGATCTCACGGTACCTCTTCGTGCTATTACTCCTATTCTTCTGTATCGCATATTCGTCGGCTCGACCGAAGCGACACTGCGGAGACTCGCTGTTTTTCGCGATTAAGAAGGCCTGCCCAGACGGATTTTTCTCCAGAGGAGGTGCGTCATCATTTTTGAATGTTTATTTTTAAATCTACGCTAAATTTGAGCATGTCTTAATTACTGAATTATGAGTTCTGGACTTGTTACGCTAGCCTTTATTCGTGATTTTGCCATATTTTAAAGCAACATTTTCATTCACGAAAACTACGCAATCTGTCCTTTCTTGCCAGCGAAAAATCGCGTTTTCATTCATCTGATAATCTGCAGCGCGCTTAATTCGGAGAATCTTGATTCCCTTTAATTTATGCTCTCTAATTAAATTAGCGCGTGTTATGATATCTCTCCAGTGACGTATCCTCTATTATCAGAAGTTTGCTAATTAGCCAATTAGGGTCAGATTTCGAGATCATCGTCCTTTTGCGAATGCACTGAAGATCATCCTGTACTTTTTATTAGGGTTGAACGATTTTGTGTCATTTCTAATATTTTGATATCTTAGAAATTCGTACCAACTCCTCTCAACATAGAAGCTCCATCAAGTATTGAAAAATCGTACCTTACAAGCATTGAATTTGAAATTTCTGGGTCTTCTACGTGCCTCTGTCTAGAGTCAAGAAACCTTCGTGCTTGCACCAAAACTGCGGCATCTCTGCTTCTCAAAATGATCATTTCTAATTTTCTACCGCCTTTTTCTGACCCTTGATTTTCGGCTTCTGCCTTTTTTCCGCTGCCAAACCATGTGACTACTGATTTTCTAATTAGACGGTGAAAAGCGCTTCGGTTGGCAATTTTATCAAATCATCGTCATATTGACGATTATTGTTTGCGGTTTCTCAGGCGCCTCAGCCACGGCCGGCGCCATTACAACCTTTTCTACCCTCCGCAGCTAATTCGCCCAGGCGTTTTTCCGCGTCACAGTTGCGATTTTGCCTACATTTAAGAAACAACAAACAAGCTGTTCTAGGGCGTTTTTAACCATTGATGGAACGATTTTTGCGCTGAAGTTTTTTCCGAGGATGACTTTTTCAGCCCATCAGGGATTTTCTGACTCTGGTCTGGAGAACTTCCCGATGTCAAATCGCGCGGCCTGCGGTTTCTTTGTCATCAAAACGCCTATCAACCGTAGCTAATTTGACAAACGCGTACTGACAGACAAATTCGGAAGAAAAATTGAAGTTTAGCCCCCAAATCAAACTTCGTTTTGCACTATAAAATCTGTGCCAATTGCTAAACGCTGCAATATTGGAACTGTTAGAACTGAAGTTTAGACGCTGAGCATGCTGGATTTGGACTGAATTTAAAATTTTCTGCAATACCCCAGAGATCTCTATATACATCCTGAAATCCAGCTGTGTAATTTCGAAAACTCCGCTCTAGGAACCGCAAAAATTGCTTTTGACATTTGCATACGCGTTCTGCAAACCCATGGAGTGAAACCTGGAACATATGCCAAAATACAGACGAATTTCACGCTTGGGTGCTCGGAATTTCCCAAACTTCAAAGAGCGCTGTTTTCGTACTTTTTAAATGGCCAAACATGCAACATCACGAAAATTTAGGGTTCGAAAACTTGACAAGGATTTTTACCTATCATCGTCATTCTTCTGTCAATTTGAGTCAAACGCTCGCTAAAGATGTTGTGAGTACAGCATGAGGTGTAGTTTAGTAGCATGCGGCAATGGACTTGTTTTGATCTTGTGAACGACTTTTTCTAAAGCATTGAATGATGGATAGTGATGAAGGACGTCGAAATTCAATGTTTAAGTTCAAACCTGATTCTCAAAATTTCCTCCAGCATCGCTTGTATCAGTGCAAGAAACTCTTTCATGTTCTGCGATTCTGACCTTTATCGATGCTGAAGGATAGTTCTCTATGCCAGAGTCGATTGTCGATTCGTTTTACACTTCTTGTGGCCTGTCTCTGTGCAAAGGTGTGTGTGTGTAAGTGTGTATGGCAAATTGTGTTATTTGATTGAAAGTGCCTGAAAACCGAGAACGGGGAAGCTTTGAAGCGAACGGCCGAAGCCCCGTAGAGATCATAGAATTTGAAGAGATCCCGAACTGACACAAACGATGAACGTCAGAAACGACTGAAAGAAGGAAAATTGGTCGAGAAAAGTGCTAGAGGACTAGAGGATTTTTCAACAATCGTGAAGAGTTGCATTCAAGTGAAATAAATGGAGTGTATTTAGTTTTTGCTGGAAGTGAAGAAAGTGAGATTTTTTATTCTGGGGGTGTTCAGATTTTGTAGGAAGGGGCAGAGAACGATGAAGATAAGAATATTATCAAGTTTGAGGAAGGAGAATGCAACTCAACAGACTAAAATAATGTCTAATTTGATTGAAATTTCTTGATCCACGCCTTCAAATGTAGATTTTCCTCATGAAAGGCACTTTTGAAGAAAAGTTCCTCGAACTTTGAATAGTTTCTCTAAATTCAGCGAAAGCAACAAATTGCATTGCTGAATTGCTGTACTTTGGTGCTTTATTTTATTTTCCTCCCTTCCAATTTTTGTGCTACTCTGCCCTCATCAAACTGCAAGATAGGCGTTAAAATCGCGGATCTCCTAACTCTCGAAAATTATGAGGTGATCGATCTTTTGGACTCAACTCTTTTCAAACAGCTATTTTTTACTCGTAACTTTCGTATTCGATCGGGGGAAAACGCCTTAAGAACGTTCGTTGCATGATCAAAAAGTTGCATTGCAACAATGTGTTGAGAGGTGTGAAGTTTTGCAAGAATCTGGCCACATTGGTCTTTCACCGCAATTTCTAAAGAGGTTAAGTGTGGAAAGATAATAGTGTATTCACGAGAAAATACTGTATCCAAACTTTGAAAAATGAATTCGCAACTTTTTCTATTAAAACAAATTTACCGTGGAAACTTTTTCGCTCTCCGAAAACTCAACAGCATAAACCTGAATTTTAAATTTAATCCCTAATTAACCGTGCTAAATTATAAGAAGTTGTACAAATTCAAGTTTTCATTTGATTGAACATTAACATCTCTGAATGATTTGCTACATTCTATTGAGCCGAGACGTTACAGTTGATTAATTTCAAGTCTTTTTCCACGTCTTGGAAAATGTATCATATCGGAAAATTTTTGCAGTTTTATGCCATTTTTTACGCGAATACGGAGGAGGTTGATCTTCATGGATCGGTAAAAGCGCGTCTGCAAAAAAGCGTAGGGCTTCCCTCGTAAAACATCATTGTCTAGCTCTAGTGAAATTTGATGTCATAAAACTTTCAGCGTGAAATTTGCAAATGTTCTTTTCAAAAGATCATTTAAAACTCAAAACATAGGAAAAATAATCTAAAAGTTTAAAATACTTGGCCAAGATTAAGTGGCAAAAGTAAAGTGTTGTTTCGAGGGTCGTTGCTCATTCTGCTCGGATAAAAACGAGGAATGTCAAATTGATTTGGCGACGAAATGTCGCGATTTAAGAGCGCCTTGACGCACATTTTTCGGTTTTATTTATTTTCCTCTAAATCAATCATCGTTTCTGGAGTATTTGGACAAATGCGGGGTTTTCTGGATCCCCAGTTTTTAATTTTAAAATGGAAGAATAAAAGAATTTCTTCCGTTTTGAAATTTCTACACAACAGATTTTCAAACGAACAATAGAAAATTGAGTTATTTTGGTACATTCATTTCTTCCTTACTACCAAAGCAAAACTGTCGCGCTTAATGAGGTATTTTTCTTTGTTTTCTCCTCTTCCCCTTTTACTGTCTGGTATTCTCTCCAGTTCGCCTACTCCCTCGCGCCCATGCAACTGTTTGTCTTACGCGAATGCGACGTTTCAGATTCTGCTAGATCAGAGTTCTGTCTAAACTCGCCTATCTTTTATCATTAGAATAGGTTAGGGCGTAGATGAGATTTAGACTCTAACCATTGGGATATAAAGAGACACAGAGAATTAGAGATAATACTAACTTTTTTTTTTTACATTTACTTCTTTACTGCTTTCTGATTTCTACAACATCACGCGTAAAGGCTTGAGAAAACAAATAAACAAACAAACTGCCTAAATCTAAATTTACACCGACAAATAGCGAACTTTGGAACTCTTGAACGTAAAAAGTAAATTTCTTTCGAAAAATCAATCAAAAATATTCTTTCTAGGTGTAAGATTAACTGAGGAAAGCTATAATAAATTCAAATTCTCATATTTTTCGTCACCTGGCACTCGTTACTTATTAGATCATAATAATTGACAGTTCTCCTTAAATATGAACAGTTGTTCTTATTTAAGTCAAGCACTTTATAAGTGGAAAGAGAAAAACGTCAATCTTTCGACTATTTCCTCCAATCTTTGCACCATTTTGACTTGCACATTTTGTGACCCTAAATGGGCTCTTCAAAGGTGAAGTGGGTTACACCATTTGAGCACTATTGAATCGACCCATAAAAATGAGGAAAGTCAGATTTATAGTTCAGTTCGTTCAAAAATTTTAAATTTAATGCTAAAAATTAGCAAATAATCGACGTTTCATCTGATAAGATTCAAATTGTGATGCTCCTAAGTTTTACATATTTTTAAATAGCATATTTTGAGACTAACTTAAATATAAATTTAAAAATTTTATGATTAAATAATAAATTATGGAAAATTGTTGAACTCTTCATATTTTGAGTTCATTTCAATGCTGAGTCTAAGAATTTGAAGAATTTGAAAATGCACGAACGCACATATTATGAACTGTGCTGAAAATCGGACCAAATTTCTCATTTCTCTCATTTTCCCTCGATGTCTTTGATTATTAGACAGTCTGCGCTGCTCTTGCATAATATCCGAATATGCAAACATTATCATCTGATTTAGAGCAAAATAGATATGGATAGATGACAAATAAACAATGATATAAACAGATTCATGATATTTTTATTTAAGTTTTAGTTAATATATGGAAAAAAAAGATTTTTTCCAAGTTATTGTAAATTTTTAAAACGAAAACGTGTAAAAATTGAAATCCAGTCTCTGATATCTATACATTTTGGAATATTCTAAATTTTAATAATCGATTCTGTTCCCCCTGATCTTAATTTTTGAACTTCCTTTTTCCTAACTATTGTTACAATTTTAGCCATAGTACAAATTTAGTACGCATTACACAAAATTCCGCGTCTGAAAATTTCTGACGTCTAATTTGATGCATTGTCCCGTATTAGGTTGAAAATGTGTAATGCGGAAAATTTAAAGCGCAGAATTGTCGTCAAGTCTCATACGTGCGAGATCGCTTCGTATATTCATTGCAAAAATATGACGAAAACCAAAAGGCATATCGAATTTCGGGCGAAATCTCGAAAACCCCGACCATTTTCACGTGACCGGAAAGCGTTTTTGACATGAAACTACGAAAAACTGGCAATCGCCAAATAACAAATAGGATTTTCGAAATCGAAATAACAAATTTTAAAATTTAAAATATTTTGTCAAATATAAGAGACTTTTAATTGCTGATCAATTTTTGAGTTGCTATTTTGGTGCGAATCTCTAATTTTTTCGACCTTCAAACCAAATTAGAGCTAAATTTATCAGGAAACTAAAAGTGTTTCTTTTTTATCTTCATGATTCCTGCTACTTTGAAGAAACATTGAAAAACACCCGATAAAATCTGAAAGAAAACTGACTTTTTCACGGCAATAGATTGGAGATTTCATCGCCACATCAGTTTTCTTCTATTAAAATTGTTTATCCTGGGTTTTTTGCGATCTCAATTTTTCCTGCACTCAATTTTCCATCAATTTTTTCTCCGACTCACAAAAAATGATCGAATATCGATAAAAAAAAACAGCTAATATTAGTGAAAAAATATTTTTAAAAAAAGTTTTTAAATAATTAACTAAAAATTAAACATTCCAATATGCTATTTAAGAACAATCCGCATCTCTTAATGAATCATCCAAAAGTCTACAGGTTTCCGCGAGTTGTTTACGCATAAAGTGGAGAATCACGAAGTCAGAAATGAAGATCAGCTTTTTCATTTGCTGATAATAAAGGGACGAATGTGACTTGCTAGTCATTTTATCATATGATTGATCCTGATCTGGTCCTATCTGATGAAAACTTGCAAATCTGAAGATCGGAAAGAAAGTAGGGAAACCTATGTTCATATTTGGAAAGGGACTTGAAATTTATTCATAAACATATAAAATAGCTAATTATTCTTGATATTATCATTCAATCAATCCAGAAGAATGCCTAAATCTAGGATTTATGGATATTTCTCTTTAATTCCTATAGTAGGCTGAAAATTTCAAAATTCGCTAAATTTTGTTGATCTAGCTCTACAAATTTTGATCCTCAGACCGAGTGGGTGAAAAATAAAAAATTCAAGGTCAACTGAAAATTGCATTAGCATGAAGTCTCATGCTCAAAACATTCTATCTGATATATCGCCCGGTTTGATCTTCCATTCTTCAACATTAGATAAAAATTGTTTTGTTCCTCTAGATTTTCAACCCCACGTGCTACCCCCATTCTACGCTGACTTTTACGCGCATTCTTCTCCCGATAGCCTTCAATATATTTTCAACGGATTTACACTGCATTTCGTGTCAAATCTATCATATTTTCGTCAATAATAAAATATATTCCATCAAAACCACCTGGTGTAAAATTCATAAGCCCCCTCAAATTAGCTGACATCGAAACAAAACTCGGAAAACGCCATGAAAAATATAAAAATGTGATAAATAATGAAAAACTTTCTAGATGTTTAAAGTATAACTTTTAGGGTAATCTTGATTACGGTAGAAAAATGCCTTTGATTTACGTAAATGCGGTAAATAGATTATACGGACTGGCACTAGAACTTTAAGAAATGGTTATTCAGAAATCAACAAGTTTACGATATTTCCTTAAAGGGTTTATAGGAATTTGAAGTTCATTCTTATTTTAGAGGGCAATTTTTCTGCAATCACAGTAATGCAACAATTCTACGACTCTGTTCTAAGAAATTTGTATAAGTACGAGCTATTTGCTGCATGGTTGAGTAATTTTACAGAACTTTTACAAATAAGAAAATTCTCAATAAACTTTGAGTAAATAAGGACTTTTACTTTGGATCTAATTTGAAAAATAAGAGCTTGGAAAAATTCAAAACAAGCAAAAAATCTAGGTTACTCATTTTCCATTTGAAAATTTGAACCCTAACAGTTGTCGGTAATTCTTTCAAGTTTTTCTTGTTTTCTCGCTTTGAACTATCACTATTTGAGGAACTATATTCGTTTACCAAACTTTCAGGGGATTCATATAAAAATAGAAGTTTTTTCATTTAAACTACTTTAAAAGATCAACCTTTTAAATTTCTCTATCGTAATTGATCTTTAGTGAACTTCGATTTTTTCCCTTTCACTTTTCCTTTTCCAATGTCACTAGTTATCTGGCGAATTCACATGTTCTTCATGCAAAAGTGAGCAAAAACGAAAAATGGGGGTGAATTCGGAAAATTGTTGGCCCAAGTTCACACGCGCTTAGAAATCGTCGAAAAAGGTCGGCCTTTGCAAGAGGGGTGTCATCACAAAAACCTGAACGCCTAACGAAAAACTAATGCGGAAAAACATGGTTAACCCTGGCACAACATGGTACGCATTCGAATAGATACCATTAATTTTTATGAATCACCCAAGGGTATCCTTGGTTTTAGAGATTTAGAAGATTCCAATCCTAAGAAATTATATGTAAAATTATTATATCATTAAGGATAAGTTGAATTATGACGTTGCAAGTTGTTTCATGGCTAAAGAAAAAAATCGGAAGTTTGGTCATCTAATTTTAGCAAATTTGTGATTCAACGTCTAAAAATAGGAAAATTAGGAAAACTGCAAAATTTTCTTCCGCATCTCAAAACAGTTGAACTTCACTATTTTACTTAAAACTCCCATGTTATCAAATTAACGGATTTTTCCGCAACATTACCCTCGGAAACTAAAAATCTCGTGATATTATTAGCGAAGATTTCAAGCTAGTGTTGATATTGAGCCTATTATACTTTCCAAAAATAATAATCATATTAATTTCGAAATTTACTTAACAACAATATGTAAACTTAGGCAGTTCGAGCATTAATAATAGCTCAAATTATTCATGCTAATCATTTCGTTGCAAAATATCGAATCATAAAGCTGAAAATTATACGATCTAAATTATTAAATTGAAATCTTGAAATGAAAATGATACTTTAAGTATCTAATTGCAAGAACTTAGAATTGGAACAACATTTATAATGTTTAAAAAGATAAAGTGAAAGATAATACTTATGGGAAGGATAGAGTAAAAAGATAAATAAAATACTTAACTATAAAGTTAGTGAATAAAGGAATAATATTTTTAAAAAATGAAATAAAAGAATTAAACTGAATAAGATTATTTTGCAGTTAGCGACGATCTCAACCCCACAAGCAAGATCTCTGCCGAGTGTTGTTTTAAGCCCTGCTCCTTGGACTATCTCAGGAAGCGGTTTTGCAATCGAGACAATATTAAAGATAAAGTGAGATTTTTTGTAACTTAATACAAATTTAGATATTCAATAAAAATTATCTTAATCTTAACGTTCATATTTTATTTTATTCCATTTTTAAAATCATATCTAAATCAATACCATTTATTTCAATTGAACATTTTATAGAAATTATCATAATCTTAAAACCCATCTTTCATACTAAAATTCAAAAAATGTTCAATTAGAAAAATTTAAAGAAGCACGATAGTGGATTAAGAGGAATGTGATTTTTTATCTGATTATTGGAATCAAGATTCAGTATTTTTAAAATTTTAAAATAACTTCCTTTTAGATGACTCAAATTTACATCTGACGTCAAATGTTCCCGCTGTCGTTCGAGCTGATTACCGGTCTTTGAGCGATCCCGAAATAGTCCAACAAAACCCCCCACAATTTAATCGGCAACTTGGAAACCTCAACCCTCAAGCCATGCGAAATAGTGAGAGAAAAGAACCGTCTTCCCTACCATCCCTCACCCTATTTCGCATGGCTTGAGGTTTCCAAATAACCATTTAACCACATAAATCGGATAAGTGCCCCAAGTCCAAAGAAAAAGAACCCCGATTTAAACATTTTTACCATTATGATATTGTTGAGTTCGAAATCTTGGAGGTCAAAAATGAGGGGAGAACAAACTATTTTAGGTCAGTCTCTCCTTTTCGCGTGCTATTTCTCGATTTTCTAACCACTAAAAATAACCATACACCACTTTGCACGCTTCCGAGGTTTCATTATCAACAATATAGGGCTGGTAGAATTGAGGCTCGCATTCGTTGGGCTTTGGGGGTCTTTTTTCCGAGTTACCATTTAATCATATAAGTCATCGAATGCTGTACAGTACCCACATCATATCTACACACTCCTCCAACCATATCCCAGCAAACATGTGATCGATTCGAAACACACATACAGTCATTTTCCAATAATTCTTGGTTCTCATATATGGGCCCTTGTATTTACAGACGAATAAGGAGGACAGGGAATGTAGGAAAAGCGGAAAAATGAAAAAGAAAAGAGCCGTCTGTCTGTCATTCGTCTGAAAATATAGGGAGCCCTCGTAGTTTTTACCATATTATTCTGTCTCATTTTATTTTTCAAAAAATTGATTTTAAACAATAAGCAGCCAATTCTTACCATTCTATCATTTCTCCCGGATACCTAAATTTGTTGAAAAATATGGAGGATAAAATTTACTAATCTTAAAAAAGCACTTTCAGATATATTCTTCCATGTTTTGAATCTTAATTGAATTCCAGCATAATATCTAAAAAAAATTCATTTCAATACGAGTGAATTTAGGCATTATTTGTACGATAGGTTATTTTTAAGTGAACCTAAATTCACTTATGATTGATAATTTATCACCAAAGTACAAGCCAGCCAACATCAAAAATATCCGATACCCGAATTTCAATCAAAATTTGATGCTAGAATCAAAACTCATGTCGCAGGTTGTAAGTAGTTCCCCATTAATTGTAGATATCAGACTCCGGTAATTCATTATAAGCAAATTTTAGGTTCTCAAATTAACAAAAGATATGTAGAAAATTCTTCAAAATATAATTTGAAGGCCTAAAATTGAAAATTTTAGTCTGAATGTGTTCTGTATCACCGATTTTATGAGCTAAATTTTTGCCAAGAGCTATATTTGGTTGTCGATTTTCGCGCGTCTTTCAGCGTTCCTATTCTTAAAACATTCGATATTTTGTTTTCTTATTTAAAAGCGGGTTTTTTTCAATCATATTTTCTCATTTTATGCGATGATACTACTCGTATTATTATGAATTTCAAGTGAAATGATATTTTTGTTTCTTTTAAAAAATCAAGGCTGTCCACAGGTAATTCACAAGCATCAGACCTAGGGAGAACGATCGTCAGAAAGCCCTTGCGACCTACCCCCAGCATATTTTCTTAGCAAATTTCTCTCTAGCCTGCTGTAGTTGGTCTAAATTTTTTGGTATCATAGCCAAAATTTCTCTCGTGTGACCTACCCCCTATAGTTCATTTTCGCTTGACGAAAGTGCTCCCTAGGTCTGAGGGGTATGGAATTTTTCCTAAAAATACCGAAGGAGAAAGACAAACAGGTACGAAGAATTGTGTCTGTTCATAAATAAAGCAGGTGGAAGGCCAAAAATTTTGAATTTAATAAGACACAAGCACGATTGTTCAATACCTGTGGGCAGCCCTGGAAAAATTTTAAATCGTTTCATTAGAAAAGCAATTTGGGAAAAATAGCTGCATTGTTGCATGCGAAATAGTATAGGATTCGTTTTAGGGAAAAGATTCCCTTCCTAATACTACTTCGTACGCAACGATGCAACTACTTTTCCAGGTTGCCATTTGAAATCAATCATCATTAAATATTCAATCAGCTTCATAAACCTTATCCAAATCAAATTCTATGAAACGATATCAAAATTAATGCGTTGTGAAGGTTTCCTTGCTTATGGCTAAATTTAGGCAATTTTTGTAGTCCACTACGGGTACAATATGTCTTAGTTTTCTGATTGTATAAATCGCACGTAATAAAATTGTAAATAAATAATGTGGCAATGAATATATCGATTAAATATACACGAATATAATAGGTTGATCTTTGTATTGCGAGCAATGCTCTTACCGCAGAAATTATAATAAATTGTGAACTCATGTGGAGTCAATAATAAAAATGGGTTCAAAATAAGCAATGAATTACGCATTTATCATAGTCAAACACGAGAACGAATGTAAACTGAACGTAAAAATGAACAATAGATTTATGCCACATATTGGGAAAGATTCGGAAAAGTGAGGTTCATCAGGGATCAGACTCCGGATCCATTAATTAAACCTAATAGATAATTATGAGACTTTAAGATGCAAATGTTTCGCTTAGTACCATAGTGAAGTCAAGCTCTGAATTGGAAAAAATTTACGGCTCTCAACAAAGCCGTATGGAAATATAGGTTTGACTGGGACTTACTCGTTAAATGACAATGCTATTAGTTTTTTATAAACATGGATTCAGAGTATCCTAAATTTAGAGCTTAGACCACTAAAATAGGCGTTTGATATAGCTCTAAATATCAAATTACTATTTCATCTGACGTCACATATTAAATGGAATATGCATCTATGTGAAACTCGCTATTTTTTCTGAAATTGTTTTTAATTTTTGAAAAAGTTAGCGTGGAACAGACTGTGGAATTAAATTCTGCGTCATTTAGGTCAAAAATAAAATAATAAAACCTAAATCCGAATCTGTTCCATACCAAAATCTATCTCAAATCCAACTGAAAGCTGATTGAAGTAGCACTTTATTTATTCGATTATGAAAATTTTATCTTATCATTGAAAAACTTGCAAATTCTACGAATTTTTATCATATCTAGAAAGTGAAAAATAAGATTTAAAACTGATTTAGTCCTTGGGGCATTCTCGTTCTTCCTTTTCGAATGTCCCTTCGAGGTTCAAAGTTCCTATGTCCAGCCATTGCTCAGCATTAGGTTCTCCATTATGAATGAACGACTTCGGAATCGTGAACTAAATGTCAGTTTTAACACATCGATTTAATCGTAATTTGAAAATATCGTCGCTTATTATGAAGAGTAACCAATTTGATGATATTTCCAGGCGATTTTTTCTATCAAATGTGATAACATTTCTAGATTGGTCAAGTTTAATCACTATCGATACCTGAAGTTAACTTCAAACGGCAATTTCATTGAATTCAGTTTGATGCCTAGTAGGATTTTTGAAAGTTAATAGAAGATTACTGAAGTTAACGTTTCATTTTTACCAGAAATGGTATCAATTCTTGTTAGAACGAGGTGTGGACCACAAGGAAATAGTCTTCAGAAGCGAGATCTTGTTTTGAAGACTATTTTCTTGTGATCTGCACCTCGTTCTAATGAGGACTAATGCCACCACAGCTTTACCTTCAACTTCCTTCTGCACGGGGTATCCTCGTCTCGGCACTCGTGCCAGACGTACAGCACCGGATCAATCGGTGTCAGTTCGTGGGTGTAGCCGTTCAGCTCAAAAGAGCCGGTCACGTCAGTGTATTTCTGGTCCAACGTATCATCCGGGTCTGGGCCTAAACGTTTGTTTTTATTTGATATTTTTCGGGGACTTTTCTATTGAGATCCCTGTATTTACAGACGGCAGTATTTGTCAGCCAATAGGGAAGGTAGGTAGTGACAGCTACTAAATGAACTAACGCCCTTATATTCAGAAATAGGGAAGGCATGCTATAATATGGCGAAATAATGTGAGGAAAAGAGTTCCTCAAATAGTGGCTACAGTAGGGAATGTAAAAAAGCGCAAAAGTATAAGGAAAGAGAAGCTGACAAATACAGCCGTCCGTGTATATCACCCGTCTGTAAATACAGGTTGCACTTGTATTACCGTAGTCGATATCGACGATTCGGACCTTGGTGTAGTTGGCACCGTGAAGACCGCACCTGAATTTGCCACGCACTGCCACGCCCTGCTTGCGCATAGCCCAGGCGAATTGAAGCACCACGACGAAAAATAGAAGTCCCAACTGCCAACGGAGCATTTTTTCTAGAATGTCTTCCTTCGAAATAAATGAATTTTGAACCCTTTATGAGTCCTAGGTGCTAAGGGTAATGTAACTTTAGGCGAAATAGCATTTTGAAAGTGGCATTGTAAAAGGATAAGTGATTTTAGGATTTTGTTTTGATAAATTAGAAAATTAAAATTTTTGAGCTATCATAGAAACCAAAGTATCGTTGTTACGAGCTATGAAGATCAAAATAAAAATAAGACGAGGAATTTTCGTGCCGAAGTGAAAGATAGAATCTTGCTTATCAAATCATTAGAGAGCAATCGAGTTTAAGACCGAACCGAAAGGGGAACAATATTTTGAAGACCCAATATGGTCTTATCGCTTGAAATGGTCCTTAGAAATGAGATAAGGCCTATTGATTTTAGATTGATAGTAAACATCCAAGCAATGTTCAATTGACACTTTTATTTACAGACACATAACAAAATTTATTCAATATTTATCAAAAGACAATCTGGAAATCTCATGACATACAACGTAAATTAAGACTTTGTAAAACAAATCTGAAAAATCTCCACTTTCACGCAATTTTACTTGTCATTAGCGTCTGTACATCATGAAATAGCTAGATTTCAATTTAAACCATAAACTTAAAATTTATCGTAACATGTTATGGGCAAAACGTCATGGCAACTCGAATAGGGAACAGAATTTTTAAAATAGTCTCTTAAGGCACTCTGAAAACATAATCTCTAAAATTCATCTATTGTTTGAGGAACGTCCGAGAAATGATCTGTCGTTGGCGGTAGATAATCAAAGATAGCACCAGCGACAAAATCAGGGTGATGATGAAAGGGATCAGATAGAGAATGACTGTGGATTGATCTTGGCATGGTAAGTTCAACTTCAGAATGTCGTCGGTAGAAGTCGAGTCTTTGCTGGATTTTGGCAGAGAGAGATCTAAAATGGTCAACATTACGCATTCGACTGAATCAGGAGTGCGCTTTTAAATAGAACTTGAAATTTCGAACACGAAAGCGTAAAACGAAATTCGCGTAAGCCCTTGATCTAAATGAACTATTGGAAGATTTCTAACGTCATGCCATGAGGAAAATTGGCCAAAAGGATTGGGTCACGTAAGATATCAAAAATTTTCCAGATTAGCATTTTCCACTTCCTCCTCCCCCCTGATAAAGTACCGTCAGCATGATCCTCAATGCCGAAAACGGTGATGCCAGTCTCAGGCAGGTCGAAATCGGCCACGGAGCGGACTTTTCGCGTACTGTTTCGATTTTCCGTCCTCTTTATCCTGTATGGAGGTGGGGGTGCGACGGTTTGTTCAGTCTAAACTCGAATCTTTAAATCGGGTGGAGCGAGATGCGACAACTCGAAAAAGACATTCCAAAGTGATCGTATGGAAAATGCAGAGAGCAAATTTTCCCCTACCGACCCTCTCCTAGCCCTCGTATTATGTTGGAATATCGTTTTTCTCCGAATTGACCGAGATATGCCGTACCGCCTTTTTGTAAGACTCAGGGGGATGTAGGCCTGGGGAGTTGTATCTGGCACTGGTCGTGGTGCTCGGGTAGATCTCGGAATAGCCCGGGGTAATGAAGTCCTGTGGCTGAGGTGGGGCTGGAGGATAGACTGGAGAAATTGTTGTAAACTCTAAATTTGATCTTTCTATCATAATAGATCCCTGAAAATTTCGGTTAGTTCGTTATTCTTCCACCGGTATTCAGATTAAGTTATGGTTAAAAGTAGCCACTCAGAAATAACATGACTATTTGCAAACAAGACGCTGAAATTACAGGACTTAACTCTTTCATAGCTAAGACTACACTTCGTCTATTCAATAGGTCCTCTAAGTCTGGCATTTCATGTCTTGTTGCTGTTGCTGTTGTTGTTGTTGTTGTTAAAAAGGGCCTCCTGTAGTCCACACCCACTTTTTTTCTTTTCCCCTACTCTCTTCTCAAAAAGAAGTGGGTGTGGATTACAAGGGGCCGTCGGAAAGTCGTGTCATTTCCGAGTTGCCTCTTTAAAATAGAGTTATGTCTGCACACCAGTAGAAGAAAACTTGACTAACCCCTGAAAATTTTACCGGTGTAAGTCTCAGTGCTGGTCAGATCATTTGGCAGGTACTCGGTGGCGACTTCTGTAGTCTTCGAAGCTGGCTCTACGATCGTTTGGACTTGATCGCAACGGGGATGCTAATTTAAAAATTGAAATTTCATCCTGAACAGATTTCTCAAAATTCAACCCGCAGAAAAGATAGTATGTCATATCGAGAGAGGAAAAGAGTATATCGTCCTTCTCTCTCAGAAAACGGCGCACTATATTTCTGCGGGTCGAGTTTTGAGAAGTCTGGCCCTGAAAGTTCTTCTTACCGCTTGTTCACACCCATAAGTGTCATCCTTCAACGATAACTGAATCTGACAGTTGAAAAATAAGCCCGCTTTGTCGGCGAATTTGAAGACCTCAAAAATTTTTAGATGGTCATTTTTTTCAAAATAATCAATTTTACTTGAGAATTCCTAGAAGCTTCCAAGTCGCTTAGATATTCGAGGTCCTTGAGGATTACACCGTCTGTGGAGCATCTGGAATTTTTAAATCTGTAAACTCAGGAAATATTAGGTGTTATTATTATTTGATCAACCAATAAGTTTTCAAAATTTAACAATTAGCATTTCTTTTCCCCATACTATTTCCACCTTCTCCGACAGAAATAGAATGAGGAAAAGAAATATATTAATTTTTGAATTCTAAAACTTATTGGAAGACCCAATGTAAAACAATCGCAGAAGTATTTCCACGCTTTACTAATTGAGCTTTTACTAATTTTTATATTATTTCATATGAAAATTATTCGTTTTTTTAATTATTAAGTTCTAAATCTTACCCATCCTCGTCTAGGACAGAAACCGCCGGACCTCCCTGACCATCATAGACCGTGCACGAGTGGACTTTCATGCAATACATGTCGACGATTTCCGGGTAGCACACCCTTAAAATCACAGCTGTCTTGAAATTACTCGTTATATCTTTCGCGATTTCAATACCAATGATGGTAGACGGTCTCTCCGATTCTGGCATATTTGATGGGTTTTCGATCCGGTTCCGACAGGATTTCGTATCTTAAGTTTAATGAGTTAAGAAAACGACGCTAAATTGATTGATCCCTAGTAATCACTATTCGAGACTTACTTGCAGACGGGCAGCTGCGTTTGACCTTCAAGTTGCTCGGTGGTCAGTCCGCTAAAAACAACGTTTCTAATTTGCCATTTGCCATCAGAATGAGTTTTAAAGTTTTAAGGTTCAAGGAGAATGCATAATTATACGATGAAAAAGTGACTATTTTTAACCATTTCTATTAACCTTTTTTGTAGTCTACTTTTAAGCAGGGCTACTCATAGGTAAAGGTAAGGAGCATGTACGACAAATACTAATATGAAAAGGTAATGCTCAAGTGCAATTTTCGGTGTCTATAGACATCCCTATTTGCAAGTTTCAATTTTTACTGGATATCTTGACATGTTGGTTCGATTCACCTCCGATCCTAAGACCATGCCATTTCTTGCCCATCCCATTACTTTCTTCGATACATAGAGTAAGCAATGTCAAGCTTTATGACTCCTCAAACCTGGTTCAAGCCATTCTTCTTTCTTCTTTGCGATAGGTAAGTAAGTTTACGATTTTGCGCTTTATTACTTTGCAGACTTAGCGGCTTGTAGCTAAGGATATCCAGATTTTGGCAGCAAGAGACGAATTCTTGTGTTCATTTGCTTCTTCACTCAAAAAGAAAGAAAATTTGTACTTTTCCAGAAAATTTTCAAAAATTAATCCAATTTGTCGAATAGCATAGTAATATGCAATGTACAACAAGTGATCGCTTCTAGAAATTCAGTTTTTCGCTTGTTACCTTTTTACAGTTCTAGCTTCTCTGTCACAAATCGTTCATTATGCAGAATTATATGCCCCTTGAACCGATAAAATTTTCATAACTTTCGACTCTTATTCTCAAACGTCGAAGGTAAAAAAAATGAATGCTTATGAATGGAAGAGGAAGGAGAAAACGGGTAAATAAGCCTAAAGACCTCGTACAATTCACCAGCAAGCCAACACCACTATTTGTAGAATTTACCAGTTATTTTTTATTTCCCTAGGCTCCTAGCCCTAGGAATTTTGTTAAATTTTATAAATTCCTGGTGGAAGAAGGCTTCGGTGAATTGTACAAAAAGTCAAACTCTGCAACGTACGAAATATCGAGTTGGTGTTGAACGGAACGCTTCGCCTCCACGTAGAAACACGAGGTTCGGAAAGCACGATCGATTTTTGTGATGAAAATCTGAAAATTTAAAACTTCTAAAAAAAAATACGAAATTTTTGAGGAAGTTACATTATTAACGCTAAATAGAAATAATAGGACATTAGAGACGTTTTTCTATTACCTCACACGTAACAATGTAATATTTTTAACAAGTATAATATTTAAAATTTAATAATCAAAAATTACCGGATGAAAAGATACAACGATAGTTGCAGCCATTACAACTCCATTAACCTGAAAATTTTACCTAATTTTCAATATTCTCTAAAAATTACCTCTCGTTGTCTGCGAAGCCCACAAGACCCATGCTCCATTGTAAAAGAGTAGTTCTTCTCTTTGTTGCCGATCATCGTACAGGAATCACTCGTGGAAAATCCCTATATTTTAAAAATTGCATGCGGAAATTTAAACGTTTCTAACCTTGACGAAAACCTTGCCATTAAACGGATTTTTCGTGTCGAAATTCAGCTGTATCGAGTCGGCGTTGCAGATCACTTGAGGGGTGCCTAAAATTAATATATCTTTAGAAAATTGAATTCTGCTAAAATCTGAAATGAATGTAATATATTTGGTAAATCGCAAATCCGACAAAATAGTATATGTGAAAGTGAGATATGTTTTTTCCCTTCATTTTTCTTATTCGCTCCTAACCTTGCATAGCATTTGTGATTAATTTGCAAAACTTTGGAATACCCTAATAGTTTTACGGTGTTTATTATTATTTGGGATTTGATTGAATTTCACTTTTTCCCATTCTAAATCCAAGATGTTTTTCTCTTTGAATTTTTTTCCAGTCGATTTGTACAGAAATCCCCCGTGGATATAATCTGGATAATGGCTTTCCGACGCGGATTCAAGGAAAGTGGTCTCGAGGTTAGAATTTCGCGGCGCGTCAAAGTATAAAAATCGAATTAGAACTCAAAGTCGCGTAAAATCGGTCCAAGGTTATGAAAGTAGAAGCGAATCTTCTCTCCCTGTTGGAAAGTCGACAAAATATGCACAGCTTACAGACTTCGCTTATGCTTCCTCTGCGTGTCTGTGGCTTGAGGTATGGCTAATTGCGGGTGTCTGGCAGAGCGCGCCGTCTCCCACGACTAAATATGGCATTTCCTCACATTTCGCCTCGGACAGACAGCAGACAAAACGAGATTCACGATTTTAGAGACAGTGAACTGCTTTCGACAAAATAACGATGTTTATTGGATACAAAATACTTGCAAATTACTGAAGAAGGAATTATAATCCATACTTGTGGAGCGGATGAAGGAATTGGTTGGAATATGTTTCAGAAGGATGAAGAATGATTTATTGAAAATCATTTCGATTTTTATGCTCCACCTTTCAAAATAAAAAAAATACGTATAATTGGAGACCTTGATAATGATCAACCCGTCAAAAATTGCTAGAGTCGATCAAATTCTTTGACCCATTTAATTATTTTGCAGTACTGTATTTTTCAAATTTTTATAACGGCTTTTCGCATATAATCCTTCTCAAAGTGAATAGAATTAGCCTCATCTTTCGGCTTTTTCTTCGCTGCGGTTATTCATTATCCGGAAAATAGCGTTGTCATCTACGAAGGCGGAAAGGAGAGGAAAGGGAAAAGTCAGTGAAATTTGCGTTTTCGCGAAAGATTTTCCGAAAATAAGAGGTTTTAAGAAAGCAGAGATTTGAAATACCTTAGCATTTTCGGACGGAGTGGCGCGCATTTTTTTAGGAAGAAGCGTATGTGGCTAACGCGATACGCAACCCCAGAACTAGACTGTCCCTAGCTCTTTCTCTCTAAATTTTCTTTACTATTTTTGGGTTTTCGCGTTTCTCTGCAGCAATTTTCACATGCTATTTCGGAATTCTACCTTCTCTGCAGAAATCTCTCCCTTTTCCTTATTGGGTAAAAGCCTCCTGTCAATGTTTCCTTCAAAATGAAGAATGGTTAAAATGAAGAGAGAACGCGAAAATAAGAGAGTAAAAGATACGAGGAAAGTACGAGGATTGTATGGCAAAAACCGAGGATAACTGAGAAATTAAATCTTAAAATAAAGTTTATCATTTTTAGCCAGGAAGAATAGCTTAACCTGTTTTTGGAAAGCCAGAAAATTTTCAAATTTTATCCTACTTACCTACGATACCATTATCAATGTCCTGACCGAAAACCGAGCGAATCATCAGAATCCATATTGGGAAAAATAGAAATATCCTGAATATCGTATCGAGCATACCCATGTAATGAAGGATCTATCTAAAATGAAATATCAGGAAAATCGGTACAAAATAATGCAAATGAAGAAAATTAATGAAAAATCTACGGGTAATAAAAATTGTTATAAGTACGAAGTAGATCTATTGAATGCACACTGAATTTGAACTAAGTTTCCTTGGCTTCAAAGAAATCATAGAAAAATTCGCATATCGAAGATAAAATCTGCAAGATCAAGAAAAACTGATCTTAACATTACCCTTGAGTTTTATATCAAAGTTAAACATAATAATCAAAAATAGTGGTTATGGTTTGCAAGGAATGTCTAAGAATAGTTCACATGATGTTACCCTAAAAGGGTCGAGGGAAGAAGGGAGGAAAAGTAAGTGGGCGGGGCTTGAGGGGAATGGCGCTTTGAGAGAGAAATATGAAATAAAATGAAAACTGTAAGTAAGTTAGGGTAAAGATCATCCTTTGGATATTATTTCAAATCTTAAAATGTAGTATTTCTAAATTACAGTGTGGTCTATTCAACTTCAAAACGAAAAGATAAAAGAATCATTATAAATAAAATCATCAAAGTAATAAAATTTGAAAATTCTGGAGATCCCGATCTCTCGGCTAAAATTTGAAATAAAGATAAAATAGTCAGCCTAAGATGCGCGTTCTTCGTTCTAATTAATCTAAGCTATTGAAATGCATTAGCGAATTTTCAAATGGCATACGGGATTCGATCGTAAGACTTCGCGGCCTTATATAGGCTTTTATTTAGCGCCGCAAAATTTCACGCGCAAACCCTTTTAACATTTTTGCAACTTCAAAGGCAGATTTCGAAGAAAATTACACCGAAAAAATTCGATCTCAGGGCGTTGCGCAAGGCATACATCCGCCTAATTAACATATCCTTACAAAAAGAGAAAAATCAGAGGAAAAACGATAAAGCGAAAAAGTTCCCTGTCAAAGGGCGAAAAGGCAAAAGTAAATAGTGAAAGGGCAACCGCAACAGTATGGGAAGTTAGATAAATTACAACTGGGCATAAATCCAAAACTTTCTCCGAAGAAGATTTGCATAATGCCGCAATCCTCTAAAGTCCAAAAAACAGATTGACGACGAAAAGTCACGTCTTTTATTGGTACTTTTTCGAAAAAAAAAATCCAGATATTGGAAGTCTCGAAAATGGGAGTGTGTGTAACGGAAGCATAATACATCATCACTGTCAAAACCCTGACCTTAGATAAATTGTCTTCAAATTTAACAAGTGTTGGGGACTAGTGGAACCAAATATGCATGCATCTAATTTAATTATGATGGATATCCTTTTATTTGCTATTATTATTATTGCTTCAGATAAATCATTTCCTTCTTTCTTGAAATTAGCAGGTGAATTGGCAAATTTCAACAATAAAAATATTCCGTTGGTTGATTTTTTCTCCCAAATGTTTACGTTCAAATCATTTTGAATCGTTGATAATCGACCATGAAGTTTGTTAATTGCATTTTAGTAGTAATGTTGAAAAAAAACCCCCGAAACCCAATCGTCGCAAATTGCGACCTTCGCTCTTCCATTTCGTAGAAAAGTTATGATTTTCTATATTATCGATTGAATCTATCCCCAATATTAGAAAACGTTTTCTTTTCCTCCTTCCTCGCGCTTTCTGCCCCAAGATAAAAAGAGCATTTCTTCCTGCTCACACATTTCTTACCGGATTTATTTGTTATTTTGATTTTTTTTGTTTTGAACAGACCTAGGAGGACGACCGTCAGAAACCCCTTGCGACCTACCCCCATAGATTTTTTTCGTCTGATGAAAGTGCTCCCTAGGTCTGACTTTGAATAAATGGTTTAATTACCCAAGCTTGAGGTATCTCTTTCTACTATTATAAGTGTCCGACTACTCCTAACAACAACTAACATACACGAAGTGGGCTGATCACCCGCCTTCGTTTTACTCCACCAATGAATGAGAATCTCAATTCCCTTACCAATCTTACATCATAATTGTAAAACTCTCAAATTAGGTATCTTTCATTGGATTTGCGGTACTCTCTCGATTTACCCATTTAGCTTTCAAAATAAGGATTCTCGTTTTGAATTCGTTGAATCATATCCCGACTTACGTCAATCAGTCTGAATTATTTCGAGTTATCCAGAGGATTTTCATAACTTCAAGTCTTTTCCGATAGCTCTCAGGCTTCAAGGATGCACATCGTGCCGCTGATAGCTTCAAATAGCCTCTTATTTCTGGCTGCCCCAAGTCAATTTTTTCCGCGTTTATAATTCTCAGATCCATTATCTTTCCAGGACATTTTTCGGATGTACCCTAGCAAGGTTATCATTTCATGATTTCCGTATACCATCATATTGAAATTTTTTCAAAGTTTCGAAAATTATATTGAAACTAGCCATCTAACACTACATTTCTCGAATTTAAATCTCAACTTGCGATTTAAATTCCCAACCCCAAACCCCATTTTCCGGCTAATTTATCTCTTCTAGGGCCCTGATGAACATTCTCAACTCGAACCCTATAGGCAAACAAATCGGCCATCTCAGACCTAACCTATCCCCTGAAATGGATGAGAATCCATAGCTCTTCTCCTCGTCTCTCAAAAATCTTTCCTATTTTCGTTCATCTCCATTTATTTCTCATTTCAGCACCCGTCGCCTGCTAAATATCGTAAAATATTGTTTAAATTAAGCGCATCTCATTCCCCGAAATTAAAACCTCGCCTAAGTTTCTCGAGTTTAGTAGTTTGAGATTCTTTTGCTATTCTGAAAAATAATTTATTCTCAGAAATAGCGTAACTTCATTACTAAGGTATTTTCGTGGTCATTATTACTTAAATTATGTCGATTTTGGAGGGTCTTAAGCTTTCACGTAACTTTCGCTCTAAACGCACGATATAAGCTATCTCCCTATCTTTTCAGAGGCCATTCTCTTCGAATCCACCCTCTCAAAAATAATTCCCTAGAGGCCTGTTTCTAATTTTCCGGCTCAAACTCGATTTTACCTGTGCGCACGCAAGTACAAGACTTATTTCTATTTTTCTCGTCAAGGGGAGCTTGTCTTCGTGGGGTTTGGGGCCAATCATACACTCACTTTGAAGAGCTCTTAAAACAATAGTCTGCTTTTTAAAGTCTCTGATTTTCTATGACAACCAATTTAGGAAGTTCAGCCCCTAATGTCATGGCGCATAGGGTCATTCAATATGTTGAGGAATTTGAAAAATTAACATTTTCTAGCCCCCAGTGATATTTTAAACTTCTTTAAATAGAAATAATTTAGGCAAAAGACTCTTGTTAATCTTCAATTTCAAGATTCTTTTGGATAATCCCATGTAAAAGGACCCCTAAATTTGAGATCCAAAGAGAGGGGATTAAGCCAGATCCTGTGTGTGTGTACAATTAGGCAAAAAATGTCCAACTAAAATTTTGCCGCAGACCCCCTTAAATATCAACTTTCTATGAAAATTGATTTGAAAAACCCTCACCACTAATTTCCGTTCTATGTGAAAATCTGCCTCGGCATTCTAAAAACTCTTCGTTTTTTATTACAATATAACTTTTAGAATCTAAAATAGGAATCATTTTAATTAAGAAATTGAAAGAGTCAATTTTACCAATTCTTTACCCTAGTCTCATATTATCTTCAAATTCAAACTATAGAATCCCGAATTCCGTCATTTATAAATATCCCAAAATAGGTGTGCAACTTCATAACTTTACGATGTTCTTCTAGGTATTATTATTACCCTCTCTACTTTATTGTTGTCATAATTCATTCTCTTCATAAAGCTCACATCATTTCGGTGGACATTTAAAGTTGCTATCCTAGGATGATCTGATATAAATAGAGTTTTAGAATATTTCTCCTGAACAACTTTACAATCTAAAATAGATACGCAATCTTAGCAATTTTGTGATGTTCCGTTAAATAATATTGTGACTCTGCTTCTGTTGTTGACATAATTCATAATTCATGCTTTTCATGCTCGCATTCTCTAATATCTACGGATTTGAACAAAACTCCCGAGCTTGGGGATCAAAGTAAAAGTAGATCTTTAAAAATATAACTCTTCTGGATTTTTACGATCTAAAATAGGCGTGTAAGTTTTCGCAACTCCCAGACGTTCAGTTGGATATTATTGTGACTCGACTTTTGTTGTTGTCATAATTCATGCTTTTCATGTTCATTCCTCATATCGGTGGATCTTCATCATCCCCGCCCATGTCTATTATTTGCCCCTAAAAGCCCCAAGAGAGCATGTGTCGCTGCTTTGAGTTCTGATTTTTTATTCCTTAAATTTTAGTTTTCTAAAGACGTAATTTTTCTCAATCGGGTTCGTAAAATCACCTGAACCTCATTTTACTTTGGCATAAAAGTTGCGTGGCTCCTAGAACTTTGTCAATTCGACAGGATATCAAAATTTCAAAGGAGATTGAATGGAAAATGAATTTTTGGAAGTTAGCCGAGCCAAATTTCAAAATTTAGAATAGACACACGAGTATCGTTTGCATTGAAATTAATCCAACTTCAATCTTAGTTTAAATTGCATTCAAATCAAAATTTGACGAACTATCGAACAGCTAACAAGTATTGCTAGAAGTAAGTCAAATATGAACTTCCCGCTCAATATTTGAAGCATATCCGCCTAAATCCTCTTTTCATATTCCTTGCTCTATTCATCATATTTCGGCAGGTAATTAGATTTTCGATGCGGAAACTCTCGTGTAGATGTGCTGCTTCGCTTTTTTTTTTTCTAAAATTGTCATTTCACCTCGTTTTCGATTTTAGTCTTTGTAGTTTCACGTTGATTTGCCTCGAGAGTCTAGCTGTCACTGCCATAGGTTTTATGCATGAATACGGAGATTTTTAAGGCCTCTGAAAAAGTCGACACTTTTTCCTAAGTGGATTGACATTCGAAGGTCGAAGCGCCCGGCTTGATACCCGAAAAGAAACGCTCATTCATAGCCCCCCTATGCATTTACTCCACCTTGTCAATCTTAGGACAATTCAAAATGTTCCGACCTAATTTTCCGAGAAAAATCGCATTTTCCTCCTGTTTTCTAAATTTTAAGCCCAACTTGAGTTTCTACAAGTAGAATTTAAATTTCCGATGAGTTCAAACCTTGGAATTTTTAAAAGCCGAGCTTTTCAGAGCTATTTTAGAGCGGGAATTATGCGCTTAGGTATCAAAGCATAGATTGATGTATAATCGGCCAGGGGAGCCTTGCGCAAATGTAAATGAGATGTTGATTCTCGTTCTGGCCGATCTTTGAGAAAATGCGTCGTCTTTAAGCTACATCATAATCTCGAGCATTTATTAAAATCATTTTCTAAAATATGCTCATAGAATGTTAATACACATGCTCTTGCTAATCATACATCATGACAGATTTACCTTCTTTCATCAATTACCTTTACCCATTGTCCTTGCAAAATCATATCCATTGTGGATACTTCAAAAGAGTTATATAGCAACCATTCCTTAATCCATTTAGGGATCCCCTTTTTAGTTTTCATTGGCATTATGTCATAAATCTATAAGTTTCAGCGTTCTAGCTGCGAGCCATTAGAAAGAAAGCTCATTTTAGAAAGCCCCCATCACCACCACATAATTGATTAATACTCACATTTATTAACGTCTGTATTGAATTTTCCCAGATTGATGACGAGTTGCTAATTGCTTTTTTTCTCATTCCGCTCTTCATTTTTAATTCGCCTTCAAATAGTTTGCTTCCAAAAACGAATACCTTGTCCCCAAATTGGGAAGAAAGTGTCGAATGAGAGTAATGTATTCTATGTTTATTTCGTATATCTTATTTCTGTTATTTTAAAAATTGAAACGGATTTAGAAAATGAACGACACAAGCCAAACAATGGAGGAAATTAAATGTGGCCTGTACGAGGGCTACACTTTGCAACGCTTCATAATTGTTATCGCGTTCTCCGGATTATCCTTCTTTGGAGTTTTGTTTAACACGGTATAAATTTACACTTTCTCATTTGTATAAAATTTTAAATTTAGCTTTTAATCATGGTATTCGCAAGGAACATATCATCGAACGTCTATTTGGCGACTTTGGCTCTATTGGATATGCTAATTTGCCTGACTTATATTTTACTATTCGGAGTTGACGCTGCAATAGTTTATCTGCGAGATGTGGTATTTTTATTTAAATAAAAATCAATAAATATCAATTTTAGACTTTGTTTCAATTATACTTCCGATATATTCTGCCAACATTATTTCTCGCTAAGGTCGTGCAATTCGCCATACCCTATATGCTAATTTTGATCACGTTTGAACGATATCTTTGGACGGCCCGAGAGAAAACGAGGTATTTGTTGTTTTTTACCTCTAAAATGCCCAGAGATAACTCTTCCTAGTTTCCTCTTTCTATCTTCTGCGTCTTTTCCGTATGCCTGCTCACTATTTCTTCCTGACTCTAACCGCAGAGTTACTACACAACTTCTTCCGAATTTTATATAAATTTTTCAGGCAAATGTTCGCTGCGGTGTTTAGCGATACCGGTCGATTCCTCACGGTGCTATTTCTAGCGGCGTTTTCACTGGCCATGAGATTTCCGGTGATTCTCGCCACGGAGGTTTGTCCGTACCGATTTCTCGAAAATTTTACAAATCGCAGATAAAACAATACCCCAATTGCGAGGATTACTTTCGAACTGAAAGTTTGTGGCCGACGGAGTTTGCGAATTGGATAGGTTGTATCATTGATTGGAGAACAAAGTCGATATTCATGCAGCAATTAGAAATCGAATTGAAGAGCGAAATAGTGTCGCGTAGAAGAGAAACTAGAAGAATAGCACAATTTAGGATATCGACGCGTTCTCTCCAATCAATAATGGCATTTTTGAGTAGAAGTTTTTACTTATAACTTTAGGCTATCAAATCTTCGACCTACACGTGATAACTTTCATACAGACGTTCGTACCGTTTTTAGTCCTGCTTGTATTCAATATCATTATCGTCATGCGGATGAAAGCAGAGAAGAGAGAGCATGTAAATTGTTTTTTTCTTCAATTTGCTACAAATTCGAATGTTTAAACTATAGCTATCAAACCCTATGTCGAATCGGGCCTTTAACGAATTTACTCTTCAAAAGAACGGGAATATGCCGGAAAATTGCGTTCTTCTCGAAGTCGCTACCGAAGTCATAAAGGAGTCGTTAGTTCACAGGTACGGCTAAAACTCGAACAGATATTGATTTTTACGAATACAGCGAAAAAGCAAGTCCCACTCAACAACGTCGACATTCCGTACTGTTAGAGTTAGCGCAACAAATTGAGGAGTGAGTTATTCGGTTGAAAATGCCATACAAATCGACCTCTGAAATCTACTGCATTGCTAAATGTTAGCAAAGTCTTCTTTTTGCTCTATTGAGGAAGGTTAAGAAAAGACTACTAACGTTTAGCATTGGAACACATTTTCAACGCCATCGATTTTCAAATCTTTAGTAGAAAATCATATTTGGCCGATAGAAAGCACGGTTTGAAATTGATTATGCTGCACACTTAGAGTTATTCAAATTTCTGCACTTTATTAAAAAAAACCCCCTGCGCATGACACAGAATCTATGCACGAAATTGGGACAATTTGGATAGTTCGCTACTTCGCTAGCTATAATTGAAGGTATAAGGCAAGGTATGAAGAAATCTTTCCGAATACTATTTTGTAGGATACGAAGTAATGAATTACCCAGGCTGTTCGAAAGAAATTAGACATAGAACTTAAGGAGATCGGAATTTTTAAGATATTTTAAATTTTAGGTCTTCAAGAAGCAAGCGAAGTCAATTGAGAAACGCGATTTACACGATGTTAGCCATCGTCACGTCATACCTAATGTGCAATTCAATTCATATGTTCACCACGCTGCTTGAGAAATTCGACTCGAGCATCCTGTACTCGGCAGAGGATCAGAGTCAGTCCAGCAACTTTTATATAGGTAATTCGCTCAACATTTCTTTATATTAGATAATTAATTTAAATGATGAAATCTTGCCTCAGCCCAACAACAATAATACGAAATAGCTCATTTTATTAAAGTTAGATTGAAGCAGTTAGTTTTCTTCTAGTAAATTTGCTACTCTTTAATGATATGAGTAAAAATTATGAATGACTTAATTTAGCCCTATCTGATACGGTCAGTATTTTGTACATGGTGACATCAGCGATAAGGATTTTCATCTACTGCAAGTGCAATCCGAAGTTGAGAAACGAAATCCGACAATTTATCACGCGATCCGGCAAAATGCATGAAGTACCGGCCATCGAATAAATTTCGTTCTTCATTTGCGATAAGATTTAAATATCGGATTTTTATTTAAATCAAATAGAATCGCGGGTATCAAATATAAATAATGATTTTGCGTTTCATTTAAATTTACGAATTTAATCAATTTAATAAAGTTTTTGTTTCTCATGATTCGCATTTTTTGATATTTGCTTTTCTATCACTTTGATGTTGTAACTTTCTGGGTGTTTATTTTTCCGGAATTCGTTTTTACAGGATTCATTCACGTATATTGAATGAAATCGTGCGATTGGAAAGAGAGAAATTAAAATATAGAGGAAATAGCAGGAAATTTTGAGAGGTCAAAGGATAGAGAATATCCCTTTTATTTCTCTTCCGAAATGAGGGCATCTGTTTCTTTGAATCTCTTCAGACCGACTCGATCTCTTGCTTTCGTTTCCCTTTCAAATTCCCCATTCAATCGAAAGGTAAATTTGGTGCAGGATTTTTGAAACTTTTGAAATTATTAATTCGTATTCCTACTCAGATATTTTCTTAGCTTGATTTAATCTGGATTATTTTTGAATTTTATATTTTGATTCTCCTAAAAATATTTTCATAAATTGACAGTTTTTCTACGTCATGTTAGCGCAATTTCTCCTATCTTCTCATTAAATCACACTTTCGTTAGTTTTTTGTTCGGTCGCTCCCTCGCCTTTTCTTTGTTGATGAAGTTCTCTTTGTCTCTTTTACATTCGATAAGAATTTTTGAATTTTGGTCATATTTACAAATATTGGCTATTTTCATTGATACAGAACTGTTCAATAAGTTTTCCGGACTGAAAAATAACATACGTATGTTCCTACGCTATTCTAGTCAGAGGAAATGAAAATATCATTGAAGTAAAGAAGTGTTAATTTTGAGAACTCCTAGAATTTATTGGATGCCCGAATCGTACGATTTGTTTCGCTTTTATCCATGCAAAAGTATGCTAATTTGATGTAGAAATGGTCAACAAGTTTGGTTTTCATAAATTTAATGTTACTGCGAAAACTACGCCAAACATAGGTGATCACGTAGGGGAAAAAGAAGGGGGAGAAGGGGGAGAATTGGGCGATTGGTTTCGCCCTGATAGGCTCCATTAAGTTCGGGGAATTCGATTTTTATTTTATTCGCCCCTCGTTTTTTGTGTCTTTAGACCTATTCTTTTGTTCTAAAACTATACGAATCAGTGCTATGAAAATATTATTCTTCTAAAATTTCCGATTTCGCCCTTTTTGAAGATCTCATTGTGTTTCCCCTACTAAAATTGGGTGTGGAGGACTAATTGTGGCCAAATTTGGCGGAGAACCAGGGAATCTCCGTAAATTTTGATATGAATCGTCCCAAGCCCTTCAACGTTTGGCAAAATTTTCGCATAGTCGTGAAATTAGTCTTTATTCTCCAAAAATTTCTATTTTTTCTCATTTAATGAAACTTTATTCAAATCGTTTCTAAAATCTTGGCAGCATTTTTCAGTTATTATATCAGCCATAGCTCTATAGTTATTTGGATTCTCCGCCGCATGGCTAGTGTGGGCAAGGACAGAGGGAATCTTTCTCTACTATTTCCTTGGGCTTGACGAAATATTCAAGTTGCCTATGGTTATGAATTGTCTTTATCATGACCTCCGCGTTGATGCCCTCTTCCAGCTATGATCACAGTGATGACTCAACGCGTCCAATCAAAACCAATTAGCACCTACCTATGTGTTTCTGCCTATTGAATGATGACGCTCGCGAACAAGCTGGTATTTTCAAGGCTAACTGTGAGAACGATATCATCTGGCCGATCTCCTCTTCGAGTGTTTCTCCCAATTCTCCTCCATTCTCTGCCCCATCCAAGCCTAACCGCCTAACCGTCTCACACCACCTCTTCTTCTTATTCTTCTGCGCCTTCATTTTCAATTTGCCCGCATTGCATCTCAGAAACTATAGCCGATTAAAATCAATATTGTTCTGTTTAAAAATTCTGTCATCACCGCCGTTTTTCACGCATCGATGCACCGTTATTCCAATTCGTGAGGGTCAGAAAATTGCGCCTGATGGTCAGAACTTTGCAACTCTGTTTTCTTTAGTCCTCGTCTTTGTATTGACTTTCGAGTGTTTACATTCAACTTGTCTTTACTCTAAGTGAATTTGGAGTTCTATTTTACTGTCTGATTGAAATTTTGGCAAAATATCCCCCGAATTGTCCTTGGTTTCATACTGTTCCTTCATATTTGATCGTTAAGTATTTTTGCAAAATTTTGTCGGTTTTTGACTTGAGAACTTTCAAATTCACTTTTCAATCCTTTCGACGGCCAATAAATTGATGTGTAATTGAATTCCCTAGCTCTATTTTAGCGTCGTAGTGAAATTTCGGACAAAATTACCCCGCGATTTGCGAGTTATTAGCCCGATTTTGCACCTTCATTGTCCTCTCCGACGATTTTCCCGATGTTCTGCGATCCTTTCCAGGGCGATGAGATAATTACGGCGAATACGAACTACGCGGAAATTCTCCGATCCGCACTTGAATAGTCGCGCTTCGAAATTCGTGGTGTTCGGAATTTAGCCTAATTGGAACATCGGAGAGATACCGGAAAAAAGACAAAACATGCGGATTCCTTCGAAATTCCGTAGGCTATTTGCTTCGTTCGGAAATCCGATGGTTTTTTTTCGGTATAAAAGATAGGCAGGTTTGTATTGGGGCGATGTCTAAGATTTTTGAGGTCTTGCTTTTATTAAGTCTGATGATTTATGCAATTTTTCGTACAAATACCTCATCATTATTCGTGATTTATTATGGCGTTTTATGAAGGCCATATCTCTTTAAATTAAAAATTTTCGTCTAATATATTGGTGTTCCATTAAGCGTTGTCTGCAAAGCTATAAAAAAGGGTTCGTGATTCCTTACAAGTGTGATTGTTCTTTCCTAAACCTAGGAGAGACCATTGATTATTCCATCCTAGGAATCGTTTCTGGTCATTCTCAGCCTTTAGCTTCCAGCTTGAAACAGGCCTCTAGGCAGGGTTTAAGCCGATCCTTCGTGCGTACTTCCATAAGCCAAAATTTTCTGCAACAATTGTGAATTGTGTATTGTGGACCTTCGATGTATCAACTTGCGCTAGAAAGTTTCTGTCTTACGGATCCCCTACCTTATAATTTTTCATTCGAACTAAAAGTCTATCTAAATCTCACTTGAAGTCTAACCGTCGCTTATATCTCTTCCTCTACGTCTCTATCAGAATAAATGACTCTGACCTCAGAGTGAAAACCAGCTTCCTGGCTAGATTCAAACCTGACAATGCGCGGAGGCTTTTGACATAGAAATCTCCATTCAGCATTCTTCTTTTCTCATCTCAAATCATATGCTATTTCCCTCTGCTTTTATAGTGCATCGACTAAATTTGGCCGGATTTGAGGGGTTTCAATCACGAAATGTCATTGTCTTGACTGTATAAGAATTATCAATCAAAGAAAGACTAAATTGAATTCCAAAGAGAATTTATAATCGAAATTGAAGTCCGAACTCGCTCCCCTCAAAAACGATTGGACTTTTCGATGTGAAATTGAGATTTTATCTACTCCCTGGTCAGAATATGGCCGGAAGATTAACTCTGTCGCTTTTACAATTCAAATATCAAGTTTGCTCGGTTTAGGGCGATTTTCCGCTTTCCAACGACTGAAATTCTCGTTTTTTCTGATGTTATATTTGCATCGACTTTTTCCCATTCTTCATTCAGATTTGTCATTACTTTTTTGTTGCGATTTCCAAATCTTTGTGGTCTCATTTTTCCGCAGTCTCTCCATCGACCTATTATTCTATTGTAACAACATTCTTCATTCCGACAGTCCTCGCCTGAGGGGGCAGTTTTGCGCCCGTTTTTCTTCATTGTGAATGACCTTCACAGAGTCTTTATTTTGTCCGCTAGCCAAACCAAAGCAAAGACCCCAATTTGTGTATTTGTCGGTGTTTATGTATGTAGAGAATCGATTAACTCATTATATTTTGGTCATTTCACAGTCGAATTTCAAATTAGCCAAGAAAATACCGAAATTGTACACAAATTTCCCAGAAAACTAACAGCAAAAAATTGCTTCCAAGAGAATAGTTTTGAGAAAAACTCACGGGCGGCTATCATGTTGTTCCCGGGAAAACTTCGACTGTTACTTTTTGGAACATTGTTAAAAATATTTGGTGTCCAATTTTTATGCGGTCATAAATTCTTACAAAAGACGCAAGATCTTGTACAATAGGGTTTGCTAATGCCTTCCAAAGGTTAATTAGTACATGTAACACCGAAAATTGGGAAATGAATGAACGATGGGAAAAGTTAGAAATTGAAAACTGAATTTGTCAAATCGAGTATTAGTCTAACGGCAGTGTATTCAGTGAATTTTGCGCGCCGAGGTCATCACACCATTTTTTCATTATTTCAAATCTCCAACCCGTAAATAAAAGGTGAGTTTGATTTTTTATCTGCCCGTCCAAAAAACTACCACATAATGAAATAATCGATGAAATAAGAAAGAAGGAGGTCTTCCTAATTTTTTCGTACTTTCGATTTTCCCACTATTTTCCGTATCACTGATTCGTCCAAGAACGTGTTACGTGTTTTGAGCCATCTCGCATTCGATTTCGTACTTGCCAAATTAACTCCGATAAATACTCCTATTACTTCGAGATTCCAAAGTACAACCCTCTTAACTCCCTCCCACACATATCTTGATCGTCTTCACGTAGAAACGATGTTTTTGATGAAATGAATTAGTGATTGCAATTCAATAAAAAATTACGCCTTCTAGTCCAGCATGGTAAATTTCATTCATCATCGTCATCACTCTCTCGCAATAAAATCTCGTTTTTCATGCTATCTAAATAAGATCGTCGTCCCATTACTAGATAGATTGTTTTGCGGCCTAATATTTACTCGTTATGAATGAAGCATTGCCTCTGCCAACTGTAGGAAATGTGTATAGCCATCTGTGAACTTTACGAATTTCTGAGGATAAAATTTGGATATGCTATGGATTTTCATATTCCGTCTATTTTCACTATTTCATAATTTATGCGCAGCTTCCTTGATTGCCAAACGTGTATTATGTATATTTCTTGGATTCTTATTCCTCGATTTCAACTCATCATTTTTACTCGTTTATGTTTGCATTTCGACTGACCTTGTTTCCGAAACAGCCAACAAATGCGCATTGCGCACTGGACGCCCCCCATTCCAAGTGCTGAAATCCCCCGCCGCAAAAAGGCGCAAACTCGCCTCATCGTGCATGCAGAGTATCCTCACATATGTTTCACAACAGGCGAAAGTTAGAGATGCATAGGATTCGGCGCAACCGATGTTGTTTTTCCAAGGCTTTGTAAGCAAATAGACGCGATTAAAGTGGATCAAACGGTGCATGGTCATCTGGGGCTTGTGAACGCACACCGACGGCCCCGCATTTCAACGCGAAAACATGACGGTATCTAATTAACGCAGGGTATTTATGGGATTCGCGATGTTCTAAAACGCCCGTTATATCACGTATACCTCGTCAAAATATCGCCAGTTTCTTCTATCTTCAATAAAAATTTTAGGTAAAGAACCACCGTATCAAAAATGGGTTGGACATCATACCAAAATGTGATATTTCTACTGATATTCATATTCGTATCGATAAACTATATTCAAATATCTAATGCCGCGTTGGATGAATACTCGGAGGAATACGTGTTCCACTTCATCAACCGATCCCGACAACTCAAGGAGATCAGTACGAAATGCAAGGACGCTCTTGGCAGGATAAAATCGTATCTAAACGATAAGGAGACGCTAGAAGCTCAGCGGATATACTATTCACAATCCTTCAGTACAGGTATCGTTCAATGTACATGTCCGAAGAAGTGCGAGAATTCAGGTCCAAATAATTTCTTCTTGTCAAGAGACCAGGATCGGTGGGTCTACCGAGGCTACGAATGCCTACTTTCCGCTGGAGAGACGATCTACTCTAAGTCCGAACATCCCATGCACTACTGTTATTCTCACGACGATGATAAGGTCTTTTAGAAGTTCACTTTTAAAATCCTTCAATTTTGTCTTTTCAGGACAAAAACATCACCGCCTATAGTATCTGCATTCCATCTCCATGCGCTGATGACAATGAAACGCTCCTAAAGGAGTGGAGACGGTTGACTGAGCCCAAGGATGCAGAAAAGCCCATGCACTTCACCTCCTGTACAAGATCGAGGCATGAGAAGCAGTGGTAAGAAGCTTCCAAAGTAGACCTTTCAAGAAGAGTTGAGAACTGAATTCCACAAAAATGTCGAGGGTGTTGATGCTGCTGTGTAGAGGTTTTAGAAGGTAGACCAAAACGCGAGTAGTGAAACGCATTTATTAGCTGACAGATTGGGGTATTTATAGAGATCAAGGGCGAGGTATCTAAGGTTAGAGATGCAATTAAGTAGGGGTTAGATTATTATGTGCGAATCGTGCCCTAACTAAAAGGAATTTTTTTAGGTTCGAGCAGCTCGTCCCACTGACCGATCTGGCCTTCAACATCATGCTCACGATGTTCATCGCAATGGCGACCAGCTTCCACTACGTCAAGGGTGGTGACCAGGTGAAGGGATGGGGTCCCCAGCTGATGCTCGCCTTCTCGCTGAAGACGAACGTGAAGAAACTCATCGAACTGCCCAAGGATCCCCAATCCTGCATCACCTGCATGTTCGGAATAAGATTTCTGTCCATGGTCTGGACACTTATTGGGCACTCCTTCATCTTCATCCAGGTGTGCATTTTTTAGATTTGATCATTCCCTATGACAGAACTCTCCAGGCGTACCTTGAAAACGTCGAAGAATTCAAAGACACAATGGCAAACTCTTTCTGGAACCAATGGATCACTAACTTCACGCTATCAGTTGACACCTTCTTCGTGCTCGGCGGCACAGTGCTCTCTTATAGCTGGTTCAGGAAGTGGCTGAAGAACAACTCTGGTACGTTTCCCTTTTGTAGCCGAAATTCCTTGAAAGTGCTGTGGTTTAGAGCCAGAACCTTCCTGGACTTCGTACGGCTACTGGCTGAAGTTCTACCGACACCGAGTCGTTCGTCTCTGGCCTGCGTACCTGTATACGGTACTCGCCGTAACGCTGAGACTCTCGGTACGCTCTTAGGGGAGGTTGATAAATTGAATGGCCGATTTTTAGGTAACTCACTACCACCCGATGTGGCCCCCCACTGATCCAGCGATCCAGTGCCCGATTCACTGGTGGGAGAACGCACTATTCGTCAACAGTCTCTTCAACAACCGATGCATGCCTTGGACTTGGTCACTTTTTCCCCGCTATTCATTTAAATAGCTGAATGGTTTAGGTACATTGGCACGGAATTTATCTATTATGTCATTTCTCCGATCTTCTTGCTCTCTTTGAGGAAGAGGCCGAAGTTGGGATTCGTAAGAGGGCTTTAGTAGGAAGAAATACGAAATTGGCAAATTCAGCTGCTTTGCATACTGACGATAGCCGCATCAGCCGGCCTGAACACCTGGTCCATGATCGAGAACAACTTCCCACCAACTCAACTCCTGTGGAAGCAACCGGACATATTCAATCACAATTTCATCCAGGTAAAAACTCATCTTCAACAAATTTCACGAAGAAATATTTGCAGCACCACATCGAGATCTACATCAAGCCCCAATTCCGCATTGGCCCGTACATAATCGGAATCCTGTTGGGCTACTATCTCGCTTGCTACCAGAGGAAGACCATCAAGCCTGAGCGATCCAATAACCATATCGCCGGAGTTTGGATCGTTGGATTAGGATGCACCCTTGGGGCTCTTTACGGACTGTACCCATCTTTGCATGGTTGGAACTGGCCGATATACCATTTGGTGTATGGTACCATTCACAGGTAGGGTTTTTAGAAATGTCTTCAAACTCAAATTGATTTTTACAGAGACGTATTCGCAGTTGGAATTTCCTTCATAATTTACGCCTGTCATACAGGCATTGGCGGCTTCGTCAACCGACTCTTATCACATTACGTCCTCCTTCCTTTGTCGAATCTGTGCTTTACGGTAAAATCACCGTCCAGGATAGTGTCTAAGAAATATGATTCCAGGCCTACCTCTTCCACATGATACCCGTCGTGTTTACCTATCTATTGGTGCCCTTCCCGATTTGGTTCGACTCGCAAATACCCATTTTCATTCATTGTGTCGTCCAATTATTGCTGACCTACGTATTCGCGATTATCTGTACGCTGTCCGTGGAATACCCTGCTTTGAATATCGAACGGATGCTGCTTCATCCTGCCAAGAACAAGACGACTTTAAAGCCGGCACCGACCTCAGACTCCGAACTCCAGTTGAAACCGTCTTCCCCAAAGCTATAGGACCTAGTAGGTGATTCTTGAACCAGTCGAATTTTACTTTTCTCAAATTTTAGGAGCAACTGAAATGATGCTACCATTGATAAACTCCAATGGTCTCGGCAAAATTCATTGCTCCAGGAGAAATGGAACTTCGAATTCAAACTGTAACTCCATTTATCGCTATAATTTGAGGCATCGTAGTAAGCATTAACCTCGTAAATCGTATATTTGCCTACGAAATTTACCGCATAAAAGCTTTAGAGTTCGCTTTTCAGTTGGAGTATTAAATTGAATGCTTTCAAGTTGGTTATTTTACTTGCAAGTATGGGTAAACTGATGTGATTTTCACAAACATTGACTGCTCTCCATATCAGTCGCCCTAAAATTGCTAAAACTGCGATCTAAATCCAAATACGTGTAGTCTCCCATTATATTTGATTTGATTATACATATCCTGACTTGCATTTTTCTTCCTAATATTTTTCAAAATTCGGTGCTAGTCATAATCATTTATTTGCATTTTTCTAAATGAATGTACATTTTGACGAATTTTCACCATTTTCATAAGTCTTTCATGGCTTCGCCATATAAAATTTGAGCATTTGATTTGAAAATAAATATATTTTTGTGAAGAGATTTTTGGTATGTTCTTATCAAAGTCCACGGGCATTCAATTAGGAAGTCCATAACTTCTACTTCTACATAAAAATTGTCAAACGAAAGTTTCATGTACATCATGTGGCATCAGTATCGCAGATAAACTTATTGAAAAATCGTATTTTGAGCCACCTTATCACCCTAATTTTCCGAACTATTTTTCCTCGACTTACCCACACTTTTGCCCAGTGTTTGCTCAAGTCTCACCCATTGCGTATGTCTCGTTGTGCCTTCTCGACTCTCGAATGCTTGTACTCCCTCATTTTGCCTCATTTCTTCATTCAATACTCTCGAAATTCTCCTATTTCTCTAAATTCCAGAGGAAATAGTTATCAGCAGAGAGCTTCTTCGCTGCTGACTGTTAGCCCTTGTTCCAACAATTTGACGGTGAAAGTTTCACCCATTCGACAACACTTATCTATCATCTTTGTCAAACTGAAAATAATCTACTTTCAAAATGCTACAGGTTTTAATTTATTCCGTTTTCCAAGGATTGTCGGCAGCGTATGAATATGGTAAACCAAGCATCGATGATCTTCTTGATTTTTATCCGCTCAGGAAATTTGTGGTGCCACGAAGGTGGTGAGAAGATCTACTCACCGACGCAATGCCCGTCTCAGACCCTCGAGTGCTTCAAATTCGTCTGCGACGGGATCGAAGGTCGGATTTGAGCAAATACAATTGACCTTTCGATTTCATTGATGGGACAAATTGCAGAAGGAGCCTTCGTCGCTCGTGGTTGCGGCGTAAATGTTGCTGAGACCGCTACAGGACTGCAAAATGAATCCTGCCACCAAGCCCTCTCCATGTGCCAATACATCGGAGGCGACCCTCATTGCTACATCTGTTCGGGTACTCACATGTGCAATTTCGCATCAAACCCCACAATATTTCATTTTTCACTACTTTATGTGATTCTCTTGATTTTATGTTGTAGGTTCGTATAAAATATTTATTCTTACTGTAATCTCGAGAAATATTGATCCGAATAGATAGCTCAGAAAGTCTCAGAATTAACACCATGCGGAGATGGCCCGTAGACGAAATGGAAAACATGACGATAAAGATTAACAATACTAACGAGATGAGCGAAATGAATGAAATTCAAAATAGGATAAGGCAAATCATGGTTTGAAAGCTGTAGCACGTGTGGGTGAAGGTTTGAGCTCATGGAATAAATTGGTCATGACAAAAGTAGGAGGAAAATTAAATCTTATCAACATAACACTCATATGGCTGCATCATGGCTTGTCTGAAGGACTGTCGGGAAGGCGCGCACTCCGGTTGCATATGTGCGGAATCGCGATCCCGCCCGCTGCTCGCCGACTTGCCCGTGCCGCTTGAGCCTCCATCGCTATGGGAGCGTCCCGGAACAGCTTGAGGGGCACCTCCCAAATCTACCCGTTGCACATTCGAATGCAGAGATGGAGGCACTGGAGTGTGCGGCAACGAAGCGTAGTCGCTTACCTGAATTTTTGGATCTAGTTTAAATTTTGGAACTTTTATTCGATTTAAACATTTTTATTCATCGTGCGAAAACAATAGACAAAGTTATAGGTGAATTGATGCATATGACGCACAAAAAGTAGTACCACAGAGAACATAAAGTGCCATGGTTTCTTTGGAAGAAGGCAGATAATATTCAGGCAAAATCGTAAAAATGGACTATAACATCATATCATGCTGATCATGAGTAGAATGCAAAAATCTGTAGAAACATTTTGAAAAAAAAAACTCGTTAATGAATGGCACCGGCTTAAATGCGATTGAATAAAAAGTTAATGACCAGACCTAGGGAGGACGATCGCCAGAAACCCCTTGCGACCTACCCCCTCTATATATTTTCTCAAGAATTTTGTATCTCTAATCAATCAATAGCGTAAACATTCAAGTTTGCGACCTACGCCGTCATACAAAATTTTCCCTCTGCGACCACCCCCATAGAATTCTTTGTCTGACGAAAGTGCTCCCTAGGTCTGTTAATGGCGTAAAAATCTTCTGACACTGTGACGAACAAAGTTTTGGCAATGACATGTTAAGAAACTGAATCTTCAATCAAACAATAAAGAATTTGTTAAAACATAAAAATGACAACGAATGAAACAAAGTGGTTCATCAATCAAGACTAAATAACAAATTTGAAATCTGGCGCTTGAGAATTTCTAATTCTTGATAAAATCCACATAAAAATTAGTAACACAGTCAATGTTCTTAGAATTTCATCGATACATAAATCAATTAGATCATATCATTTTATCATTTAGCTGACATTTATTTATCGTCAATTTCAAGCAAAGACTATGCAAACATTTTCAGATTATTGACGATATTCAAATGTGCATGACATACATTGGTGCTTGTGCATTTGGTGCGTTTGATGATGACGCATTCGACGGTGCTTGTTGTTGTCCGCTCTGAGGCAATGGCGTGTTGGGTGGCGGCACGCCAGCGATCGAGTCGCTCACCAGCGACGAAGCACCCAGTGCTCGTCCTTTCGGCGCCAAGCTGCCAAGGCTCGGCGCCAGGCCCGCACTCATCAGTCCCACCTGCTGGTTGTTTCCTGCGGACCAATGCGTCTGGGGCGTGTAGCGCACTGGAGGTTGTTGGGAGAGGGCATCGTTCGAACGGTAGCGGGTCGCTTCTAAGTTTTCTTATTGCAACTTCTTCTATGGCGCACAAAAGATCAACCTTGAACTGCATCGCCCAGAACATAGTAGCACTGCTCAGTGAACGTGATCTTGCTGACGACGTGGACGATCAGTTTCAACCTCAGAAGTTCCGAGGCGTACTTTCTGGCATCTTTCCTTTCCCTCAGACCGTCGACATGATCCAGTAGCCAATCAACCAAGTCAGAGCCCAAGAAAGACATAGGAATGGGTATCTTCAGCCACGTTCGATCCTTGATATCCAGGCCGGAGTTCGGCATGGCCATTACTTTAACGACCTGAAAGAAGAGTTCCGTGTTTTGAATGAGAGGGAAAAATTGCCTCTTTCTTATCAGTCCTAAGATCCAATCGAATGCTCGAGCCAATCACCGTATTGTGGCCATTTGAGCCAGTGGAGGTGACCGTCGAACTGCTAGCAGGTCGTTGATGAGCAGGCCAATCATGAGGAATGGGGGTGGGTGCTCCCTCAGAGCCTGAAATGTCTCTATTTCATAAACTCGCTGAAGAGTTCCTTACCTTCAATAATACTCGGCATTCCCCTCATAGCATTCGTGTGCTGGATCCATGCCTGAGTGTCGATCGGCCTGACTGGTTCGTCCCGTTGGTGTCGAGGAATCGTGAACCCGTCCCTTGGTCCAGCATCAAAGCATTTGGCGACCGTCAGCTTGATGGGTCCTCGACGAGCTACTGCGTCCCTGAGAACGTCCACTGCTTGATCGTTGGTGAAATTGTCGAAGGCGATGTCATTGACTTGGAGAATCATGTCACCAGCCTCGATGCGACCATCAAGAGCCACTGCGCCTCCTGAATTACGTCAACTTGGAGTTCGTAAACTTATTGATCCTCTTGCCTTTCATTATGCTAGCGACATAAATTCCGCTGTCGCCTCGGAGTCCCGTCTGACCAACAATGGAAATGCCCAGAAAGTTAACAGTGTCCATGTTCAATGTTACTGTGATCACATCCAAACTCATAGAGGACTCTGAAATCGATTTATTTACAACTTTTTCTTCCCTATTGGTCTACCAGTAATGGACGAGAAGGAAGACGCCCTTGAGGGTTTCCTGTAATGACGCCGATTTCGACGTCGCCTAGTAAGATTTTCATGTTGACGTGACACCGACGTCAGGTCAGTTGTCGTCGAACCCCTAAAAACGCGATATTTGCACTTTCTGGACCAGGGAGTATTTTTATCTTTCTGGCAATCAAATAGCAATATCCTCTTCAGGGTGAAGCAATTACCACATGATTTACTGGCGAAAGAACACCGGCAGCTCAAAAGGCGGTTTTTCATTTCAAACATAATCAAGTCTTTGACAAATAGTCATGGAGGTGATCAAAGCCAAGAAGTTTCATAAATTTATCCATTCTCTTACTTTGCCTTTGAAACAGTGTAATAATGATCTTCGCTAGTCGAAGTAGTTGAATAATACGTTTTCGCCTCACAAGAGTCAAAATCTCCGTCCTCAGAAAGATATCCAGACATAGTTGAAGCAATAAAGGCAAATGGAAGAATCAATATGAGCTGCAGCGTCCGAAAGTTATGTTTAGAGCCCCCGTTTTTCAACTAATGCGTACTAATACCTTCTTCGTATACGCACGAGAGAGAAAGAATGACGAAGGGCCCTTGGTCAAAGTAGCAAAGGCAAGATCGATATTTGGATTTTTCCTAGAAAATGAGTTATTACCTGTCATCTTCATCGGAGAACATGCGAGCATCCGATTCTGAGCCCATAGTGGAGTCCTCATAACGACCTCGCCCTCGGTGACCTGAATCAACAGAATAGTTTTGAAGTTTCCGCGAATAAATAAGTTCTGCTCCTAATGATTCAATTTGCTTGCCAATTAGATAAAATGAAGCATCTCCAGATAACTCTGAAGTCAAAGACAAATGAGAGGTGCGATGCAAGAATCCAATGAGATGACGTCGTTGGGTGGCGTCCGCTGCAGTTGGTTTGAGGCCTTGATAAGTGCTGAAACAAGAGAACTAGTCCCGAAAGTTTTAGTCCAAGATACCTAGTAGTATGTGATCCACCTTCGTATTTTTTGACCTGGCGTCGAACCCTAGTGCCATCTGAGTTTGTACAGGTTGGCTGTAGAATTTCAGACGAAGCAACTCCGCTGTCGTCAGTCTCCTTCTCTCTGTTCTTCGAGTCGTCGCTCTTCTCACAAGACTCGTAAAGTGGAGGCAAAATTGAGCATCCTTCGATAGAAGTCAAGGCTCTAGACAGCATCGGTCTTCCAGACATTCTGCTAGGTGGTGGGCGTCTTCGCTTGACTAGACTGGGCTCGAGTCCAGCGCTGCCTTGATCTGCTTCGATGTCGCCTAGTGGACCGTCCAGAGGTCGAAGAGCATATTGATCAACTGGTAGAGGAGTGCCAGGAACTAGCAGGCCACCAAGAAATTGAGGGTAGATTGGAGCGGTGTGGTCGCGATGGTTCTCCTTGGCATCGGTTGGAGGTGAAATTCTGATTTCAGGAGATGACTTGTGTGGTTTGTCGATTGTGGTCGAGGCGAAGTTCGCAATCAGCTGAGGAACTCTTGAAGGCAATTGTGCATTCGACCTTGGCTTTTCAGGGTCGGCAGATTGTTTTGAACGAGACTTAGAAATAGGAAATTTCAATGATAGCGGCGGGGACTTTTCGGGCTTCTCAGCGGTCGTGCTCTTTAGATTATCAGGGTTGGGGCTGAGTGCTTTTATCCGCCGAATGATTTTTTGTCTCTGTTGGTCGTTAGCAGGACTCGTCGTTTTAACTTTCTCCTCCTCTCCTTCGCTTGCTGCCGCAGACTTTTTCCACTCTTTGTTCTTTCGCACTAAATCACCACCATTGTCTTTAGGCGATGATAGTGGCGATGGCTCAATCTTGGCATTATCTACGGCCACGCCCATTTGCTTGCGTATCGATTGCAAATGTTCGGAGTGATCGGAGTCAGACAATAAGATGGGCTCCTTGTATTTTGGTCCAGTGTTGGGCGTCTTTGGTTTTTGTGATTTCTTCTTCTTGGGGTTGATAAGCTGATTCGATAGAATCTGAGCTTTGTCGAACCCGTACTTGATTGACGCGAATATGGAGTCGCTGTCCTCAGTCTTCGATCGCCTCAGGTCCCGTGGTTTCGAAAATTCTCGCTGTCGTATAACTAGCGGATCCCCGTCAAATTCAGTCGCGAGTCCAATCACTCGTCCGGCGTCCTTTAGAGAGCCGGTCTTGTGTGATCCGAAAATCGATCGAGGTTTCGCGGATTCGTTTTCCGAGTCGGACGCCTTCAGTTTGTCTTTGGAACTGGATAGCGAGAATATGGTTTGTAGGAATTTATTGTTCGTGATTTGGGAGACGTATTTCCTTCTGGCTCGTCGGACCGGTTCGCAGTCGTCGATGACTTCGGGCTCGGCCAGAGGAGGACGCCGCTCCAGACGGGTCACCATTTCACTAACTCTGGAAACGAGTGCTGAGATTATTGACCTAGTGACATCATATCCTCCGGGATTCGGTATCACAACACACAATGAATTGATAGAGGATATTTAATCAAGATCGATATAATCCCAGCACCCGCCCGTACCTATGAAGTCCCCCGGATTTCGCCATGTACAGAGGACTCTTCCTATCCGCTACATTATTCGACATTTTGACGTTCTGGAAATTCGATGATACAAGGCATCGAGTTACGTTTTCGGAGATGATTGTTACAACGAGCGGAGAGCGAAATTCGTAAAGTCAATTATTCGAGTGTTGAAACATTGAATGTTGTTTACAAAATATAGTTCGATGAAAAAATGATTGTATACATAGGAGGCGGAGTCGAGAAGAGGTAGCAGTAATGATTTCGATGTGAATAGCATAAAATCTAAAGCGCTCAGAATGCCTTTGATCTCCTGTTTCTCAGCGAAGCAAGTGCGGTCATAAATTAGACGAGTAGGAATCAACGCAAAAAAAAACTTGCAGAAGTCAACCGAAACAAAGCGGCGATTTAATGAGGCTATCAAAATGCGCGCTGAGGAAGTTGAATTTTTGATGATAGTGGAATTTTGAAAAGTCGAAAAGATAAGAAAAAGATGAGGGAATTTCGTCGTCAAGTGTGGGGTGGTGGTGGTGGCAAAATTAAGGGAAAATGTGCTGAAAATTCGATGATTGTCTGTTGGGGGAAGAGATGGTAGGCAAATAGAGATAAAGAGATGAAAAGATGGAGAAAGTGATGGTGGTGGTACTTGAGACGCGTCCCGAGAGGCAGAAAGAGAAAAATAACATGCGATATCCAAAAGCTTGTAAGTCAAGCTTACTTCTTTTTCTTCGGTGGGCTTTCTCTCCATCATCTCTAACCTGTTTCTGGCTCGGGGGAATGATGAAAGATAGCTGATAGTCATACGGATTGAGGAAGTAACGGCCAATGGGAAAGAAATACGATTTTGTGAGCACAAACTATGGAAAAGATCAGCAACAAATCAATTGATACAAGCTGAGATTGGGCAGATAAATTTTATCTCTCTTGGTTGGCGAGGAAAGAAACGCAACAGTTGTCCGTGGAATCTCTTAATCAAAACGCGGCAAGAAATTAATCAACCGTTCACATAAAACACCTTCATTAAACACTGAGAAGCAAGAAGATAATCATGTGACGAAAAGATAGAAATTCAGAGATATCTGGAAAATCAAGTTCGAAAACCTTATCCTAGAATATATGAAAATCGGTAAAATTGCATTGGCGCACCTTGGAAATATCCAGGTCGAAGGTGATGTCGGTTCAAATGACTCTTGTAGTTGCCGAATCCACCAGAAATCATCGATTCAGAGTCCGTTGTCAGCACTGAATTCACCGAATTCTCATGAAATGTCATAATTCAGCTATTTCTTACAGCTATTATCGAATTGGTGAGCGGCATGTCGGTACGCATTAGAGCCCATATGATACATCGGTCCTGGTGCGGGTCCAGGAACCTAATTTATTAGAGACTAAAAAGAGTTGGCATTTCAAAGACTCACAAAATTCCTTGATCGTCCAATTCCACCGCTGTTCGTTCCATCAGAATGCGTTGATCCCTCGGTGGTCAGCAGGAACAGCTCGAACTTTCCTTGGGTGTTCTTGTGCAGCCTCTGCATATCGTCACGGATCTCAGCTTTGACCTCACTAAATTTAAAAAAAAAAAAATTGATTTACTCGAACAATTGAGAAAAGGCTTACATTCCAGTATCCGGATCGACCATTTTGCAGTAGTACTTGAAATTCGTCCTCATCAGCACCCGCTTCACATCAGCAAGAGTGATTATGTCAGGAGGTACGTGCACCTCGGTTAGATAGGCGATATTCTCATCGTCAATATAATAATATACCTAGTTTTATCAAACCAGTATAAAAACAAGTAAAATACTGCTGCAAACCTTGGTGAAAGCGTTCTGGAACGGTTGGTTGGTATTGGGCGCATTTCCTGGTGACGTTTCGCCATCGCTAATTCCTGACATGCCATCTGCGGACACTCCTAAAATCGTGGATATAAACAAATCGGAGGATAAACGTTGTATGAGTACCTGATAGCCGTTCATTGCTATCGTTGGAATCGTTCAAATTGAGCCTTTTGGTGGCGGCCTCAATAACTGTGGATGGAGTGGCGGTCGTCATCGAAGAAAACGAGGCATTATGCGACGACGGGGCCGACATCTGAAATAATTGATCAGCAACAATATCGATATTATCGCAAAAAAAAATCGATGATAGACAAATCGCCCGATGCGCGCTGACTGTGAAAGGTATGAAAGTGGATCGGATATCTGATAATTGTTGATCAAAGTCGCAAATTCGTAGATTGATCAGAGAAAGTTGACAAGTGAAGAGACGAAAAAGAGATCGACAGAAAAAGCCGGGACTTTCCAGAGATCCTTTAGAATGGTGGAGAAAGAAGCAGAGTGATAAGATGGAAAGATGGACAACAAGAGCTCCGCAAACAGTGCACATTCTGAGCCGCAGACTTGCAGATGATTGGACAAAAGATAAGGTGATCTGAGATGGCAGGGAAGTTGGAGAAGATAAGTACTGACGTCGCCGAAACTATTCAAATACCGTTTGACAAATGCGAGAATTTGGGAAATTCGAAATCCATAATATCGAGAGATTCGAATGGGAGGGTTGTTTAAAAAAATTCTCTGGCAAAAGTCATGGAGATCAATGTTGAAATTTCTAAAATTTGAATTTCAAGTATGAAGATGATACGCTTAGAGGGAATTTAAAAATTTCAGATTTAAAATGACATGAAATCTTATAAAGTTGGCAAGGTTCGAGTTAAAAATGGCATTTATGCTAATTTAACTAACGTAATATTTAAAAACAATACGATATGCCGTGCCCTATTATGTTTGGCCGGGATGGCCGCATTTTCAAGGGACGCCCTGGCGAAGGGCGAAAGGGGGTAAGAGGGCGAAAGAGAACGCCAAACTGAGAGGGTGCACGAGAAAACGATCGATCGGATGCGGATGGACAGCACATGGTGAGATGCGGCGAAATAGAGTGGATGACTGAAGAGAGCCCAGAGAAATTAGACGGAGAGAGAAAAATGAGGCAGAAAGGATAATTTCCTCGGGCTTTTCGATATGCAAGAGGTCCATTTGTTCGTAGTATTAAGCCTCACACACAAATTGTGCGCCATAAGGAGGCACATACCTTATGGGAATTGAATAGATGGGGATTTTGTTGAAGTGGATTTTTGCCAGATGACTTTATACTCAAAGAAGATAGAAAATTTTACAAGATGGAATTGTAATGACCACTTAGGAGTTTCCAGAATATATGAAAATATTCCGTTTCACCTTTTCCTAATAGTTAGGGTAAAAATAATTTAAAATCTATCTTGTTGAACGGATTTTCTACTCAATAACTACAGGCTCCAAAGAAATTAGATACAAATGTGGAAAGCAGCTAGATTGTTCAAGTTCAGCTGTGAAGCAATAAAAGTCAATTAGATTGTCTCGGATATATATATATTGATATATCGATAGTGTGGCGCTATGACAAGTGTGCATGGGAAAAATAACAATACACTGCGAAGCGGTGCGGCGAGATTTCGAAAGAGCGCACCACAGCACAGCAGCAGCGAAAAGTGGAATGCACAAAAAGTAATGTGAGTAACACACGAGAATGATGGATAGACGGAGAATAAGATAAAGCTGCTCATTTCTAGACCTCTATGCTCTCTTAAAAAGCATTATCCCTAGTTCCACTCCAGAGCACGACATCCCCCAAAAGCAGTCTAATTAACCCCCGACGAGCGAAGGGACGACGACCCCTTAATTATTGTATCCCCAATCCATCCAAGTGTGCTTTTATTAGATTCAAATTGAAATTGGAGAAAATAAAAGGAAAATTACTCCTATATATATTATTTTGTTGATCAAATAAATGAAATTCTGGACAAAATAAATCTTGCGAAATAGCGCAAAAATTGGTAGAGCGAGAAAACGAAATTTTCGCTATTCGGCTACAATAACACAGCCCTCAGCGCAATTGATGACAATCCATTAATCTTGCTTTTCGAGGCCCCAAGGTTTGAGCCAAGAAAGGAATATGGGGGAAATCCCTAGGCTTTTCGCGCACACATGTCCCAATTTCCTCAATTGGTCAATAAAAGTTGAAATTTCCTAGAATTGATGGGAAAATGAACAAGTTGGAAAAAAGTAAGAATTTTTTGGAGATAGCATGAAAATTGTTCATCATCCAATATTTTATCTTCTACTTGTACACCTCATTAACACGCCGGTAAAATAATCGTTGAATTTTTACAAATCACCGAAAAGTATTTATAGTTAAAGTTGAATTCCATATTTCTTCGCATATGGCATAAGTAAGTGCCAGATGGTAATAGTTAGGAGGACGTGCCTCGTTCCAACTTCCTTAGTTCCTCCTTAGAATTCTTCGGCTGGGGAGGTCCGTGGCTGAGAGACCAATAGTCCCCAAACTCGTGATTTCTCGACTTATACGAGCATACGAGTAACAGCACGAGAGCGTATCGCTCAGTTTATGACCCACCCAAGCACTTCCTAACTCCCACATAAACTTGCACAAACCAAACCAACATCGAAGAAGGCGGCCACTTAATGTTATGGATACGTAGTGCGTTGTTATGTTTCATGATTGGCGAAGGTATATTTTATATATTTTCTTATTTTGGATTTTCGACAACTCAAATCATGCTACTAGGATAGGAAAAAACTCCGAAGAAAAATTTTCCTACTCAGATTAGGGTGGATCGAGACTATCATGTAGTCGAATTTTCACAAGTTCTTTTTTTATAGCTGAAAGTCTTCGATGCCACCAGTGTGAAGGCATCGCTGGTGATCCAGAAAATGGTCTGGCGAAAACGTCCTGTGAACGTTTGAACAATGCTTGTCAGGTAAAATCGTGCATTTTCTGGACTACTTGACCACTTTAGACCGATAAATATTGTGCTCTAATTACTGAGCCCACTACGAAATATGCTAAGTATAGACCATACAGGGCCGACTGCTGGTATGGATTCTTTTAAGGCAAAATTTTTATTTGAATATTTGAGGTTCCAAGACGTGATTCAAGTGTCGAATAAGAATTTCACGAAAATTGATCTAGCGAAAAGACGATGCTACAATGTTACAGATCAAGAGGATAAAAGGTAGATTTTTTATTTTCAAAGTTACTTTATCAACCTCGAAGTTCAGATTCACGTATTGCTTCTGTAAGCATCGAGATTATTGTAATTTTGGCAGTAATGTTCAAATTCGAAATCATATTATTCTCGTTCTAGCGATATTCATAGTATACAGAGATTATTTCGATTAGGAAGGCAGTCAAATTTTGAAATGTCCCGTAATGATTTGATATTTTTGAAATTGCATGAAATCTATTGAAGATCTATGAACCGTATAGCTTTTGATAAAATTGTTTAAACTCTAGTAATTTAATAAATGATCGTTTCTCTGCTAGCGTTCCGGCTTGTCGAAGTAGTTGAGTTCCGAGGTGATAGACTAAACATCGAGTAGGCGGTGGAAACAGCGTAAAACCTGCGCTCTTCTCTAACCTGAAAGTTCCAGGTTCGTATAAATTTGAATATTTTATTGTCTTCCTCTAAACGTAAAAAAGCGATTAATAAATTACTAGTTATTGATTATCATAACCTCTCTATAGCATCACTATGTTAGAAAGCATGAGTATAGAATATGAACATAATGATAGTCAAAGAAAGACATGGGGTAATTAAGTTCGAAAATAACTAGAAACACGAAAATTATGGCAAGTATCAAGTTAATTGGGCAGCAAACAAAGTTATTAGAAGTAACCGAATTTCATCGACTTGGACAGTGTTGTTGAGATCATCATAGCCAGCAAGTTTAGCACAGGGAAAGACTTGATTAGGTAAAATTATAAGTTAGAACAGAAATTGTGGATAGACGTAGGACAAAATTATATGATATAATATAAAGAAGATGCTAAATCTAACAAAATAATTCTAAAACACCAAAGTTAAAAAATCGAAAAAAAAAAAAAAAAAATGAAAAGAAGGTGTTGTTCAAGCTCGGAGTTAATGCATAGCATTCAAAATCTTGGGCTTCATACTTTGAACGGTGATTGTTGGCGGGGCTGATATTGACGGTAGTTTCCTGCTGAAGGTGAGCGGTTGTTCTGAAATCATCTATGATTTTCGCAGATCTCAGCCAAATCTCCAACCCTTTGCATTTCTGCGATCCTCTGAGCCATTCGAGCGTCCCGACGTTCCAGCTCCCTTCTTTCGTCCATCATTTTCTTGACTCTATCCTTGAGCTCGTTGTTCTCTTTGACGACCCTGTTTAGGGCTTTGCCGGCGCTGTCACTATCCAGCATGTTCATCTGAAGATTTTCCATGTAGCCATGTAACTTTGATTTTTCGATGGGTTTCTACTTGCGATTGCAGCTGAGCGACATTCCTGTACAACTCGGTGTTTTCACGTTCCATCGCAGCCAGCGACTTGTCGATAGCCATCCGCTCCCGCATCATCTCCTTCACGGCGGAATCTATCCGGGACTTCTCTTCTTCCAGCTGAAATTTATGATCACGAAATTGTTATATGAGCGAAAAATGACTAACGGCTTCAATATGCTTCTTGAGAGTCGACTTTTCTCGGTCCAATTTGTTCCTCCCAGCTTCCCACTCTTTCCGTTCTTTCTCAAAACGAATGAGCTTTCGACGGAGTTCCTCGATCTCAGAGGTCAGCGAGAGCTTGTCTGAGTTTCCCAGATTGGTTCATATACTGATGAACTTGCTAACCTCTTCTCAATATCTTCAATTCCTCATTCATTTCTTTCTCTAACTTCGAGAGTTGGTTCCCTTGATGCTCTACCGCGTTCTTCTGGGACATCAAGGCGCGCTTTTCGTCTCGTTCCTTGTTCAGTTCGCGTTCAATATCAAAGATCTAAAATTATTCAATCGAATAGTTTACTTTCTTCAGAATCATAAATTTACCTTTCGACCGCTGGCAGTCAGCTTCAGGTTCTGCTCTTTCAACTCGGCACGTAGTTTCTCAATCTCTCTGCCAGCGTCATCAGCCATCTGTAGAGCTTGTTCGTACTTGGCCTGAAGCTCTCTGAATCTCCTCTCGGCTTCAGCCTTCCGCTGTTCTTCCAGAGCATTTCTGGTGGTGATGTTCTTCTCTCTCCCTTCCAGAACTTTCTGTAGAGCTTCGCGTTCTTTGGCCTGTTCCCGCTTGACTGCGTTGAATTGTTCTTCCAGCTTTCGATTTTCGAAGTCCATTTCTTCGATCTTCCGGGTGATTGTCTTCTTTTCCTCCTTCATCCTATCGATTTCGTCCTCCAAGAACCGTCTGTCTCGAGCCCACTTTTCCCTGTCTTCATCGAATCTATTCAGCTCCTTCCTTCTTGAAGCAAGTTCCTTCTCGCACCGATCTCTCTGTGCTTTGGCTTCGTTGAGTTCAGTTCGAAGATGCTCAACCTCCAAAGTCAACTGGTTGAGCTTGGTCTCCTTCTCTCGGACGTGCAGCTCAGAACTTGAGATTTTCGACTTCAATGTTCGCTGTTCGTTTTCCTTGTCTCTGATAGCTTGTTCGTTCATGAGATAAAGCTGCCGCTGGTTCTTCATTTGATTCAAGAGCTTCTGCTTTTCTTCGTTGAGAGCATCGATTTGATGTTCAAGTCTCGAAACGGTTTCTCTGAACTCATCGGACTTTGCTGTCGCCATCTTCAGCTGTAATCTCATGTCATCCAAAGCGCTTTGGAGCATAGTCTAAATTTTCGCTTTCTTTGAAAATCTTAAAACTAATTCACCTTGTCCATTTCCAATTGCTCAATTCGCTCTTTCATGTATTGCAAGGTGACGTCAAGACTTGCACGACCCTGAATTGCAGAAAACTGTATTGTTTATTTCAAAACTTTATAACTACATCGTCCGATACTCTGCCCATAGATGCTGAGCGCTTGTGAGATCTATCAACAGAAGGTCTAATACCACCAGCCATTTCAGAGATTCTCTTTTCGTATTCGGATACTCTCTTCTCTGCGTCGATCCGCCTTCTTCGTTCATCTTCAATATCATGCTCAGAGGTCTTCATCTTTGCTTCGAGTCGTTCAAGCTTCGTCCTGGAAGTCGTCCTTCAAGGAACGTTTCCGATAAAACTATAATACTTGTACAGGTCCAATTGAGCTTTGTCCTTCTGAGCTTCGGCCCGTTCACTTGCCAGAGCTCTTTCAATGTCCCGGTACTCCTCAACGAGCGTTTCCATTGCCTTAGCGCTGTCTTCCTTCTTCCTGCCAAACTGGGCCTTCAGCACCTTGAGCTCATGCTCCATCTTGGTCAGAGTTTCGTGTAATTCTTCACTCTCCTTTTCTAACCTGGCGTTCTGAAAATTTTCTCAATTAAATAGGATTATCTTCTTGGTTTCCCTACCTTTCCCTTCTCCCTATTCAACTCCTCGATGATCTCTCCAGTGTCCTTCTCCATCTTCTTGATCAGCCCTCCAGAGGACTCTGCCTTGGCCTGCTTATCCGCATATTCTCGCTCGATAATTTTCAGCTGAAGCTTGTATCGCTTTCTTCCCGAACTTCAGAATTTCTTACCTTGTGAGTAACAAGTTCTAATTTGTTCTCGAGTTCCTTGCGTCGCTTTTCCTCGTCCTCAGCCTTTCGAGTCATAACCTCCAAGGTATGTTTGGTTTCTCGAAGAGCGATACTTGTTTCTAAAATGAAAACTCTGACCTGCAAGGACAAATTGTATAAATACCATGTCGGCTAGTCATCTCATCGTCAGCTCTCTTAGAAATATCTTCCTTGACCCGTTTGAGTTCGTCCAGTTCCCGTTTCTGGATACCGAAGTCGTCTCTCAGAATTTCCATCTCCCGCTTCAACGTCTTCTTCTGGTCCTCCAATTGTTCAATCATATTTTGGCTTTCGGTGAGTTCAACGTTTTCTGAAAAAGGATAATTTCATTGAATACCAACGATGGCCTACTTTGTTCGATTATGGACTTCATCTGGGCAAGTTCACCGTCAAAGTTGTCGATTCGCCGTTTGAGTTCTTCACTTTGCATCCGGATCTTAAGGAGCTCGTTGTTCGAAGCTTCCAATTCAGCTCGCAGCCTCCTACGAAAACACATGTTGAAAATAAGAAAACGTGTAATGTAGGTACTTGACAATCTCATCATTTGCTTCCTCCTTCCTGCTGAGAGCCTCTTTCTGCTCGAATTCTACTCTCTCCATTTCCTCCAGCTTCATTTTCATGACGTCGCACTCAGCCTTGGCCTTTTCGAGAAGAACCCGTAGTTCGCCTTCTTTGTCCGACTTTGCACCGATCTCCTCGATAAGTTTTCGAATTTCAGCTCGTAAACGAGCCTCTTCAGCCTCGTAGCGGTCCTTCTCCTGGAGCATGATTTTTTAATGAAAATTCTCAAAGAAGAGATCCAACCTCTTTAATTTTAGCAGCCCATTTATCGTTGTCTTCTTCAACTTCCTCTTGTATCCGGCTGATCATTCGCTGCTTTTCTTCTCGCTCCTTCTCCACAGCCAACTTCAGCTCATCAACTTGGGACTTCCATTTGGCTTCCGACTCCAGCAAGATTTCATGCCTTTCAGTGATTGTCTTCAAACGTGTCTCCGTTTCCTCGATGATTTTCTCGAACCGAATTTTTTCCTAAAATCACCTACTTCAATATTCCAAGACGTAAAAATACCAGCTCTTCCTTGTGTCTTCGTTCAGTTTCAGCCTTCTCTTCAGTGTCCCTCTTTTGCCTTTCTGTCAACCGACGTTTCTCCTCGTCTTCAGAGATCTCACGAGCCTTTCGGAGCAATTCAGACTCCAACGATGCAATCTAATAAGGAATTTTGTAAATCCATTAAGAATGCACGAATCCATACTTGTTCCTTCAAACTTTCAACAGTTGCATCCTTCTGCTTCGATTCCATCGTTAAGCGATCAAAGTTGGCCCGAAAGTCTTCTAGGAGGGCCTCGATTTGGACCTTTTCATCGTCCTTCTCCTTGATCTTGCTCTGATTTTCCTCCATCTGATGCTTGATGGCTTCAATTTCAACGACCATTGACCTGACTTCGTCTACAGCAAGTTCTTTATCCCTGAAACCAATAAATGAGAAGCATTTTTGAAAATTGCCGCGTACCTCTTCATATCATTCAGCTCTCTAATAGCATTCAACCTTTCCTCTTCCTTCTTTGCAAACTCGTTCTTCAGATGCGTCATATCATTGAACATTCGTCCATTGAGATCTTCGAATTTTTCCAAGTCCAATTCAAGCTCGTCCTTCCTCTTCGTAACCTCCTTCAATTCGGCGTCCAGTTCTGATACCTTGGATTTTGAGACTTCCAGTTTCTGAAAACCGATTTTTTCACAAAACAAAATCGATAATGCTTGCCTCAGTCAGCTCCAACTCAGCAGCCTTTGCCCGATCAGCCTCTTCTTCAAGGGTGCCGCTCTCGTTCCGTGCCTCCGTCAACTGCTCTTGCATGAGCTTGTTCTCTTCTTGCATAGCAATCACGCTAGCAGATGTCTGAAATAAAATATGAGTAAAGTTTCTAAAAATATCATCTACCTCGACGAACTGTTTCTGCAAATCCTCATATTCACTTTCCAATTGCTCAATCTGGTTCCTGGAGTGCTCCAATTCTTTATCAGATTCGTCTCGTCGTTCCTTCTCCATGTCCAACTCCCTCTTCAGCCGAGAAATCTCGTCCTCCAGATGTGATACTTTGCGGTCTGACAAACAGCTTTCATTGAAATTGAAATATATGATAAAGTAAGCACCCTTCTCTTCGACCTTGATCCTCAAAGCGACTTCTTCGGACTTGGAATTCCTCAGTGATTCTCTCGCCTCTTCAATTTCTTTGTTCAATCGATCTCTTTCTGTCTGTTCCTTCCTGCGACGTTCCTTATCTTCTTCTGTCATGGAATTGATTTCGCGTTGTCTCATGTCATCCCGTTCCTTCAATTCGTCGCGATGCCTCTTCATGGTTTCATCGATGAACTCTTTCTGAGACCTAAAATAGTCTATTGCGTTTTGAAAATCAGACTAAGATACCTCTGCATATTGCCGATGGTTTCTTCGAGGTGTCGTATGACTTCATCCCGACTGTTCCGTTCCTCCTCCAAAAACTTGGCTCTTTCCTCGGCACGCTTTAGCTCTCTGCCCAAAGCAGCGATCGTGAGATCTCTGAACAAAATCATCAAACCGCGAGCAAATACTCTGCACACCGATGTTTATCCTCCATGATCTCTTTATTCTCCTTCTCTCGTCGGTCCTTTTCTTGCTTTTCCAGGTTTTCGAGATTACTCTTGATTCGTTCAAGTTCGATGTCTCGTCGACGCAAAGTTTCCTTGGCCTCGTCCAGCTCTGACTTCTGCATGGCCATTTTCCGCCTGATTTTCCGCGCCGCGTCACCTAAAAATGGCCTTTTGTGATTTTCAACAAGTACTCTATCTGCCTGGACTCAGACTCCTTGTCCGGAACCTGTCTTCGTCCTTGGTATCCCTGGTTATCAGCGCGATGTCTTCAATCTCTTTTTCCATTTCCGATTTTTCGCTTTTCAATCTGCTAACTTCCTCTTTCAGCCTTTCGACTTCGTGCGTCCTTTTGATGATTTCTTTTTCGTGCTAAAAATAAACCTGCATATCTAAAACAGGACTAGTCAAAGATTCCAGTTTTTAAAATTCGAAATCAAAGACAAAGAGTTATCTTCAACAATTTCGAAGACAAGTCCCCAAAAATTCTCAAAGACAAAGCTTTGCCCAGTCCTGATCTGAAATAAAATAATTCAAAGTCTTACGATAATTTCTCGTTCTCTAAGCTCGTCGACTATTTTCTTCGTGTCTTCCTGAGATTCACGTTTATGGCGGTCAATAACTGAGCTGATGTGATGATTCTAGAATTTCATAGAAAAATATGTGTAAAAATGCATCAATTACCCTATCTTCGAGATTCTTAATATGGCCCGATAACATCGTGGCACACCGAACAAACTCTGCTTTTTGGCGCTCAACTCCCAAAGAAGCTGTAGTTTGGAGCTCTCTGGCCTGGAATAAAGCAATGAATAAATGAAGACTAGAAGAAACCCTACCTCTCGTTTGACAGCACAAAATGCCTTCCAAAGCGATAACAGTTTCCTTTGCTGCATTTGGACTTGATTTTTGAATCGGGTGTTTTCACTCCTCTGTCGGTCCAGGTCCCGTTCGTACATGTTCTTCACCTCACCCATGGCATTGTGCGTCTCTCGAAGATCGCGTCGAAGAGCGTCATTGGCTCGAAGCGCCGAATCATTTTCATCCCGCAGTAAATGGATCATTTCTTCGTAGGTGTCCCTCCTGGAGTCAAGATAAGATTCAAGAAAAAGATAGTTATCATGCCTCATTCTCTCAGCGTTCAACTGAGAATTCAGAATATGTAGCGCTTCTTCATTCAAATAGTCATTATCTCCACTGGAGTAGTCGTCTTCTGGAGCACTAAAATAAACGTTTTTAATATGACAACCAAAGAAGATCAATCAATGACCTCCTATGTCTATGACCATTCAGCAGCGTAACTCTCCTCTGCTTCCTTCTGGCTGAACGTCGTCCGTTTTCCCCTCCATTGTCGAGTTCATCCGTGTCATCGTCAAAGTGCACCACGCTGGGCGCGACAGAAATATTCGGTACTGAGACCGCCATAGCGTTTTTCTGCCGTAGCCGGAATATCTTCAAGTCCAAGAAAATTTACTCATTTAAATCAACTGTTGAATACCTGATCCCTGAGCCCCTCGAGTATCTGATTGTTTTTGCGGTTCTCCTCAATGCGAGCCTCGAGCCGGCTACGGCACTGTGAAAGTCCTTCGGCTTCGCGGGTTACATCGAAAATAATCAATTTTCAGGAGAAAAATGGGAATATGCGAGTTTTCTGCTCCAATTCATTATGAGGCAGCGAGTTTTTTCTTCTCGAACTCATTTTTTATTTACCAGCTCACCTTCGCTACTACCGGGGCTCATTCCAACGGGAATGCAAGCGATTGGTTTATGGGCAACATTAAATCTGAGGGGCTATTTTCCTGAAATGGTCTATTTGAAAACGACGATAGTGCACGAAAAATCGATATTTCAATAGGATAGGTTTAATCGAGTCACATGTAAATTTCGCGCAAGGTTAGCTGAAAGAAGAGAGGTTGTGAATTCACTTTCAAATGTTTGCTGCTGCCAGAGAAAGGCATAGAGAAAAAGAGATTGCCCTTAGTCATAGAGTTGTCTAGAGAGAAATGAGGAGACGAAGAACCTAAAACTGGATTGACCATCGCGCAGAGTAGAGGCCTATAAAGGAGACCGAAAGATTTATAGAACTGAAGAAATAACGGGCGGAAAAAGAATCATACATAAATGGAAAGTACGCAAAAACAGCCCATAGGCGAAATTCGGAAGGAGCGAAAACACGACTCGTCAAAATCAAAGGCAAAGTGTTTGTGTTTTGTCGCGCACGTATTCAATGACATTCTATGCATTTTCAAGCCGAAAAAAGAGTTGCTCTTTTTTTATTTCAAAAATCTTAAAATAAAACAATTCAATAAGTATACTATTCTACGAGCAAAACTAACTGAAGAGCCAACTCTCACGACGATTTCTTTTGAAGTTTTTCGGAGAAAACCTAAACTTGGGAAATCGGAAGTTCCACATAAAAGCGGCTTCAAAGAGGTAAAGTTTGAATGAGCCGGAATATACGAAACTTGACAAAGCAATTACATCGTCTGAAATGTGGTTAGTGAACAATATGGGGAAAAATTTCAGGATTTCTTGGTAGGTGTGCCAATTCTTACTACCGATTTGGAGTTTTATAAATACAGACGGCCAAAAGTGACGATAGTAAAAAAAGTCTGGGTGAAATTTCAAAGAAGCTATTTTTGAGAAAAGTATAGATCGAAAAATCGATTGCATAATAATGAACGCTTTGTTTATCGACCATTGGGTTGCTTGTCTCTTGGGCAAAGCTTGTTTTGGACGAGGCGCGCAAGCAACGCCTCATGCCCGAATAAGCAAACGAATAATCAGCATCAAGGCGTTAACGAAATTAGGCTTCTTAAAATAAATCGTCACTTTTATTAGGTCATAGAATTCGATCGAGAGGTTTTCCAGGATAAATCTTTATCTATATCTTCAAAGCCGCCTCTGCTTATCTCTAATCAGAAAAAAAAACTATTGAGAAACAAGGTAGGTTTCAATAAGGGAAGATCTATTGAACAAACTATCGTAGGATTTAAATATAAATAAATTATTAAATTAAACCAGACATAGACTGCATGTGAAATTCCATAATTCATGTGTCGAGAGTCCCGCGAACGAAGCCCTCGTTTCGCATCGGGTTGAATAAAGGATGACGAAGGAATGGCCTCCGTTACCATGGAAATACAATTGAAAAAGATGCATAAATAGCGGAAAATATTAGATAAGAAAAATAGAAGAAGAAGAAATGGCATGCATGAGTAAAGAATAAACTACTTCATCAAAGACCAAAAGTTTGGGCTTTTCAATGGACTTTCGGACTCATGTTCAAGAATTTATGAAGTTAGTTCCAAAGATTGAAGAAAGAAAATGGGTAAAAGAAAATTAGGATATTTTTGAGCAGATTTCACTAAAAATTAAACTTATACATGTTTTTAACTTATTCTAAACAATTTAACTCCATAAATTCGAACTTAACCTAATATTGTTAGGCAGAAGCGTTAAATAGCGGAAAGATATGTATTTACAAAATGAAATATAAGGAAATTGTGAGAGAGAGCAAAGATGGAAAGCGTCTCTATCGACTTTAAGCCCGAGCTTCATTCGATATACCAAACACAGGCAAAGAGTACTATTGTGAACGAATATGTCCCTGGGATATAAAGAACGAAAAGAGCGTGGGAGTCGAGGAGGGTTGAAAGAAATGCACCGAGCAGATGGTATGAATGGGAAATAGTAGGGAGAAAGAAAAATGTATACGGAAATCTGGAAGGCAATATTTGAAATTTTCAAGCTCTTTAACAAGAAGAAAAACAACCCGAATTCAGACAAATTTCAACAAGCACTTTAATTCGATCCTTTTTTTTTTTGCAATTTCATAACATATGATATTCAAGTTCAAATATTCTTTGACTTACGTGAAAATCGTCATTTCGAATTTATTTTCTTGTTTCGCCCTGCGACTTTCCAAATCTTGGTCTTATTATGCAACAAAAACTCTCTGGGGGTGAATACGTTACACACCTTTCGCCGAAGTCATGAAGTTAAGCGACACAGTAGTGCTTCAGGATGATATGCTGTATCTGGATCGTTTTTGCTATTTCCATGCTACATCGCTAATGGAAACTCGGCCTGTAGACGTCAAATGCGCAAGTGCCTACGACGTATTTCAAGTGATATTGCAACGGGGGGCTGCGCTTGGATGCTTATCCTTGAGATGAAACAACCACTGCCGAAGAGGCTCTTCATGAGAAAAATATCCCTCAAATCACAGCCATGCAAATTCCAAGGCGATAAGAAAGAAACCATTCGCTTTCTATATGTTTAACCATTCAAAGATACAGAGACGCAGAGGATATCATCACTAACCACGCCCACGCCTTTGGTGCGAAGAAGTGAAGACGTTGAAACAGCTATTTTGCCGGAATTTTTCACACTTCCCGAAAAGATGTTTGTATTTTTTGTTGCAGGCATATTTTTAGCTATTACAATTTATTGTAACGATAGTCGTCAAATTTCACTTTCATCTGGGCTCAATGGAGCGAACTTCTCATACAATGGAGTGGACTTTGAAACCTTTGAAATGGGAGTTTTTCGTGGGTCAGGCATTTCCGGCGTCCAAAGTTCTATGAAATCCCTCAGTACTAGTATCTGGTCCTTCATATGTTGAATTTTATATTCAAGCATTTGATGTGTATGAATTACATATAGAACTTTCTTTCGCGCATACCCAAATTCACTGAATACTCTTCTATACACACAAGGTATGAGTTCATGAGCTTTGGCAGAGTCAAGAGATATTATATACGAAGCATGCCCATTCTTCTCTTGCAATGCAAATGTTTGATCCGAATAATCACTGAAGCATTGTCCATTTACCATCAAATGAAAGTTGTCATTTCGTCTTTGAATATGCTTAACTTTTTGTCGATCGAAATTCCAAATCTCGCTTCTCTTCCCTTAGCAAACGTGCCACGACCGACCAGTTCGAAATCCCTCTTTTGCCAACTTTTTCACCGATGAACTGAATGTGAAGCGTCGCGCGTTGCATTTCACGCGCACTCCATTCACAACGCTTCGTCTGCGCTCTCCTCGTTTAAATATAGTCTCTTTCACTATTTCCTTGAGGATCGTTGAATAAATTTCGGTCGAAACAAATTCCGTGGCATCGATATGCGATTTCGGCAGACCCAAATGGATTTTTCAAATTTCCCGTTTTTTCTCTCACTCAGAACTTCCCAGATGTCATTCTTACTTTTCCAATGTTTTGTTCTTGAATTGACTTCTCTTCCGAATACCATCATAAGAGATTCGACGCCAAACTACAGCTTTACAAATAATATTGTCGTTGTTTTGAAAGATTAGCCTAATTGTCCTCATTCTCGAATCAACAATCTCGTTGTAAATTCTCCTTTCACACCTTATAATTCACCCACAAATTGCCTAAATCGCACATAAATTAGCCGCTTCTGTCAGGTCGATTTGCGTGTCATTTTTCATGCCGAAAGCCGTAGGATTTTTCCAAGATCTGCCCAGCAGATAGCCGAGGATTGACGTAGCGATGCGACACGGAGACAGCGAAACCTTCGCCGTTGACGGTCACGACTAAAAACAACTCGTCTCCTCCCATCCACTACCCCTTCATCCTCGTCCTTCACTTTCCCGCATGTGAAAATTGAAGGATGGGTAGAAGGCTGCCAAAATAATCGAATCCAGAAAACACAGGTAGTGGAGTCGATTTCCGAAAGCGACACACGACATCCCTCGGCGCTGGTTTTTGGGAAGCCCAATTATTCGCGCATTCTTTGCTGCACGTCGAAAAACATCGCGCGCAAAGCCGAGGTGTTACTTTCGATTACTTACTCTTTTCCTGGATGGACACAGAAGCGACTAATTTTCCCTTGTAGACGCGATTGTTTTATCGAATTTCCGAAGCAATTTTTGGCCCAAGTAGTAATTATTCTGGGAAAAATTTCACTCGTTCCTGCAAATCTTTGATCTATTTCGCTTGATTTTATAAGATATTCCGTATTTTTCGTAAGATGTCTCTTTCCTCTTCTTCCAAGTTACTCGATATAATCCGTTTGGAAAGTTTACTCACTCTTCCTTTTTATCAGAACTCGTCTTCAAAGTGGATGATTTTCTTTCGAAAAGCCGATTTTCTCAAAAATCAGTCAAATTCCGACAAAAACTTGCCTGTTATATGACTTAGCTAATGGCACGATTATGTTGGCTTATGGAGGGAGAACTTCAAACTCTTTTGTCTTCTTCGTTTTTCCTTTCTCTCCATATCCAAATCGTTTTCATTTCTATGAACCGTTCCACTCCATTTTCAACTAGTTCTTACCGTCTATGCTGAATCTCTCGTACAACGTTGAAACATAGCCATTCGAAGTCATCTCAAATCTCGGCAATAAATCGAAGTTTTTCAAGGTGATTTGTCACTGAAGAGAGCTTTCGAATTGTTTTTATCGACTGTTTACAAAGTGAGAGTAACTTTCATTCGTCGTTAAGTTAGCTTCATTATCGCGACCTCATTCCTAGGCTATGACTTCGCTTCAGATGATTCTGATATTTCTATTCCTACTGATACCACAAGCGCACGGTCATGTATCGTTTCTGTTTCCTACAGCGAGGTTTCCACCGTTAGATTATTTGGACTCAACCAAGACCAAGGCTCCTTGCGGAGTTCCAAGGCCTCCGATGCGTAAATAATCATTTTTCATGTGACTTTTAAAGTCTGACTTTTCAGCCAAATACACAAATCTTCAAGTCGGCACCGTTTACAATATCAGTTGGCGGATGCCTTTTCAACATGAGGTTCGAAATGCTTGATCTTCATCGAGTTATTTGATCTTCAGGGGGGCTATCGAATAAACTTGCTCAACAAGAACGGAACTTTGATAGAGCAGCTGAGTCCGTTGGATGGGATGACGTTCACCCCTGACGAAGATGGGTAGTAGTTCTTATTAATAGTATGTATCCAAAGTTGGCTTTCCAGAGTGACTTACGAGCGGATACGATTTACGAATCCTTGTGAAAACTGCATATTACAGCTGGAGAGACAGGCCCTGGAATGGAGCGAGGTGTTTCTGTTGTATTCCTGCGCGGACATCAACATCGTCTCCATGATTCCCGGTAGTTATAGCCTCCATTTCTGAGCTTATTTATTCCTTCAGATAAATGCAATAATAACGGAAAATGGGTAAACGACCGATGCCAATGTAACAAGGATCACACAGGACCGCTATGTCAATATCGGGGTAGAAAGTTTTCGAGCTACAGATATGACATTGATGATTTTAGCCGATTGCAACACTAACGATGATTGCTTGAATGGCGGGAAATGTGTCAAAGAAGAGGACTCCCTGATTCAAAAAGTCTGCTATTGTTCATATGGCTATTTTGGAAGGCGGTGTCAATTCAGTAAGTCCGAGATTTACTCTCAGAAACAAGGAAATTTCAAATTAGTCAGCAAACTGAAGAGCGACGATTGCTTCGGATACGAGGAGCTGAACGATATGAAGTACGAGAGCTACGGTATGTTCAATCCGAATTGCTACAATCTGCACGAGCTGAATACTGATGATCGAATCTACTATCGATCTATTCAGGTACTTCACTTGTTCGGAAACTATTTACTTTCTTCATATTCTAGAATGACGTCGAAGTCATCCTGGACTTTGCCTCAGGCGGTTGGGTTTCGATGGGTTGGAGGCCCGAGGGTCTCGATCCTTCCTGCAGACTGTTCCCCGATTTAGAGCACAGTGCTCCAGTGCCAGTTTTCAAACGGTATCTTTCTGAATCTTAGACTGAAGACCTCAAAAACTCAATTTTATAAGGGAGAAACGAAAGTCGGACGCTCCTCCAAGATATATCGAGCAGGAAGGACCCCGACCGGAAATGCCACGAGATAATGGATTTCGTAAGTGTTGAACTTTCCTCTCGGGAAAGTGTTCGCTTTAGTCCCAAGCACCCTTCGTGCTCCTCTGCATCCTATGGACTGCATGGACATGATCATCGGGAGATTCAAGAACGGACGAGGTCGAGTCGAGGACAGTTATTCGAGAGATCGATCCACCCCCTTGGAGGACTATTGGTACGACGGAGAAATGTCGCTGAGTGCAGCCTACAGTTTGGCACATGATGGAAGAACTATTCTGATGTTCAGGAGAATGCAGCAAGGTATTCTGAAAATCGAGCCCAGGAATGAGTGATTTTTTAGAAATTGAGCCGACCGACCATCCTCTTGGACCCAACCGAGTTTTCGTCGGTTGGGCAAAAGGTCCTTCGATGCATCTAAGCTACCACGGGCCAAAGTCGCGTGGAATTGCTTACATCGATTTTACAGTTCCGGTGAAGCCCTCTAAGCCTCGAGAAGATAAAGCTTTCGGCGTTCACATCGCCAAAAATAGTAAGAAGAATGCTGAACAATTGATTTTTAAAGAAACCCCTTTTAGTCTTCATAACGCCGCCACCTCAAGATGCTACAAAGCGTATGACGACGGCTCAGCAGCCTACAGAAGCAGAGACGAAGCCAGCGCCAACGAGACTCTTCACGTCCCCAAAAGTAGCTGATCTCGACATGGAGCAAGATTCGAGAGAGCGTGAAGAAGAGCCTCCAGATGAGGATCAGGAAGAGCATCTCCATCATGGTCATAGTCACACCCATAAAGAGGCCCAAACTGACGTAGTCATCTTACCAAACTGCCAAATTGCAATAGCGCTCACGGTTTTAGTTATTCAAATTTTCCTCTAAATTTCGCCTTCGCTTCATGTTTCTTGTGACAAAATTATATTTCATGCTGGAAAAGTTATGAGGAAGGATGAAGTGTGTCTATAATATTTATTTTCTGTAAATAAACTGTAAATAACATTTGAAAAGATCTTCAAATCTTGTTTGGCGGAGTCCAAATTGGAGGGGTTTCTTTCGGGAGGCTCTTTCCTTTGAAGATATCCGACGCTTTCTCGGCGATCATAATTGTGGGAGCGTTTAGATTTCCAGAAGCGATAGACGGCATCACACTGGCATCAACTATCTAATTGTTCGATATGAAAAAGTCATTTCTAAAAAAACTCTACTTTCAAGTTTTCCACTCCATAAACGCCCATTGTCTTTGGATTCACGACAGCCATTGGGTCGTTTTCCGAGCCCATTTTACAAGAACAGGAAGGATGATAGGCAGACGCTACGGCTTTCTGAACATGAGTATTTGTTGAAAATAAATATTACTCTTTCGGGTGCTCAAACACTTACTTACTTATAACTTTTATAATATCTATAAAATGAAATACACGACATAGATAATTTTTTTTTTTAATTTTCAACTTACTACTGTGTGTCGTCGAAGAGTTAGTAACAAAACTCCTCTCTCGTCTCCCCCATCCCCTAGTGATGTATTCTAGCCTGCGTTGAATTTTCGGGAAAAAGAGGACTATCTCACAGTAAGTAAAGGGGAAATGCGTTTCCAGACATGTCACTTATCAGGCCTAATGATGAAATTTTATAATCTCTCATATAGGATGAAGAATAACGGCATGAAAACTGTCTTGGGTAATTTATTACATAGCTTTGCCACCAAGCCTGAAAGTGACATGACTGGGCGTTTTCAAAAGCCCGAACAAAAGCCTCAATGATACCTTGATAAATTGATCGAGTTGTTTATCACTTTGTGCGTCTGTGCCAGGAGCTAATTCTTCGCCTCTGAACTCGTCGAAAGGCTTCAAAGCGAATATCTCTCTTGACAATCTAATAGCCGTACGAAGTTCCTAAATTGACGAAGTTCGTAAGGGTTCTCTTAAGATAAAAGCACCTTCCAATCCTCTTCATGGCTCATATAATTGGGCTCTAAAATTGGGTGTTTTCTTGGGTTATTAGATTGGAGTCCGAGGTATCCTCTTGACAGAGATCGCATTGAGCCGACATGAACCTAGATTTCGTCTTCTCTTAATTCTGAAGAAACTCAACAACAAAGTGCCTGATACGCATGGCACGAGCCAACTTTCAGGCCATCATCGTGCACTGTAGAGGGCAGAAAATGGAATTGTATGTCTGGGTGAGGGACTGTGTCTGATGATCGAGCAAAGCCTCCAGACTCCAGGTGAGAACTCGCGCCTTCTCCAGTCTGGTTGTAGAACCAGGCTGAATATCTCGAACTTGAAGATAGAGCATTTATCACTTACTGAGTCCAATCCTGATCATGTGGTGCGGAAATCGCCAAGAGCTTTTGTTGTACAAAGTTATAGGTTTTAAGCACTTTTGCTGAACATAAACCTCAAGATGGTCCTAAAATTTTCGTGATCAAATTTGAGATTTTGCGAGTTTTGCCTGGAGATTTTCACCAACTCCTGGTAAATGTTGAATTACAGGTATGTCCAGATTTTTCAGCTGGTCGGCAGGCCCAATGCCGCTTAAGAGTAGTAATTGAGGAGAGTTGATTGCTCCTCCTAGGTTTGTTTTTTTTCAAAATTTATTTGAATTCTTGAAAATACTACCACAAAGAATTACATCTCCATCGGTATGGATCTTTTCTCTCTTCCACTTTGAAATGCTACCAGATTCATAGAACTCCTTATCGCTGAAATTTGTATGATTTTGGAGAGCAAATAATAATTCCTGACCTAATGACTTCAATTCCAACTGCCTTCTTTCCATCGAATACAACTTTAGTACAGAACAACCCCGAGGTTACCGCCAGATTTGGTCTGCTCAGAATTGGACGAAGATAGGCAGCAGAGGTACTGCATCTGAAGTTGGTAAAACGCTTTCTAATAGTATGAAAAACGTACTTGCCTCTTTCCATCCTTGATCGTCATGTCCATTCTCGCAACTCCTTCTTGTTGAAATCCATTCATGTCTTCTGTGTGCCCGATTTTATGAAACTTTCCGCAAGCGAGCCAGGCCTTTGGAGTTTTTTGATTAGATATAAATTTTGTCAGACGATTACTTGATGCAAAGGATGATCGGCAGAGCCTCTGGTGACAGCCAGAGGACCATTATGGCCTCGGTAAGGGTCATTTGGACCCTGAATTTGAGCATTCTGCAAATTTGAAGAACGGCAATCGATTACCGTGCTATGAGAATAAGTTTCTGCCTTCTTGAAGTACGGCAGCACACTCGAATAGCTCCATCCCTCAGCGCCCTCCTTCTCCCATAGATCATAATCGTATGGATGGCCTCGAACGTAGCACATGGCGTTTAGAGAGGAGCTTCCGCCCCAAACCCTAAAAATTGCGGTACTTGTGAACAGGCCTGGTCGAAATTGCGATTTCGGTTTCGGAAAAATTAACAAAACCAGTTTCGGACGCGGTTTCAAAATTCTTTTCACGGTTTCGGCCAGGCCCGTTTGGGAATTGTCAGGAATACACCCCGACCTTCCTCTCGGCCAATAAATCGATCTTCCGTCGAGGTTCTTCTGAGGCGTCGTCTTGTAGAACCAATTGTATCGGGTCGAACCCAAATTGTACATCAAGGCAGCAGGCATGTGGATACGCCAGTCCCACCTAATTCTCCGACCTTTTCTTTGAAAATGAAAAAAAAAACTCTTACCAATGATCCCGAGGACCAGCTTCGATGAGTAAAACTTTATTGGAATCATCTTCAGTTAGGCGGTTTGCTGTTTTCGAAGATTTTTGCATAGACAATTGCGGTTTTGACTTACCTAGCACACAACCAGCCGATCCTGCGCCCACAATGATGTGGGTAGGTTTGAAGGATGAAACTTTGTCGAACGAAAGATATGAAAGGCGCTTTATGCTTCGAAATACCATTTCCCGGGACAACGATTGAAGGGAGTATGATAGAAGATGGCATATGATGGACTGAATGGAACAAATAACTTATCTGATTTACCCCCCTACCTTTCCTTGATATGATCGATAATAGATGTTAAATGTCAATGAAATGGGGTTTCTCCTCGGTGGTTTCGCAATCCTTCTTCAAAGCAAATGCGTTTTATTCTCGAAGTATTTTATAATAGACGATTTTAATTACCCTGAGTGATCATTTTAAGTTAAGTGCACTTTCAGACAATCCTCACAAATGCATAAGTTTTCCCACAGAATAATAGTAATAATATATAGATATATATATATATATACTTTTGATAATCACAGGTATAAAAATAGCATTCTCACAAGAAAAGTAATCTTCGAAGCTCACTTTGATCGAAAGAATATCACAGGTTTGATTATTTTAAGTTAGTTGAAATGAATCTTTTCATAAGTAGATACAAGAGAATTGTACAAGAGTTAACACATGATGCTTAAGTTAAGTTAGACAGGTTTTCCTGGGAAGTTCATCATTAGGAAGCCAAAATGATTATCAAGCAGATAGATAAATGTATAATGTATGAACTTTCCGAGAGTCCTTTAAACTATTTCATAGAAATTCCCTAAATCTCAACTATCTGCTGTCATTCCCTAGTGCTCGAGTTTTGATTATAGAAGTTAGGCGGGGCGAAAACCGCCGTTTTGAGCGTTGTCGATGACACTTGAATCGAGCTGCAAGGCACTGCTTCTCCATCCACTACGATTATGCCACCGGAAAAGGACTCCAAACGGAACGCTGATACGGGAATCGTCTGAAAATTCCTTTTCAAAATCGACAAAAGATGCCGCCTTTAGAAAGTTTTAAATAAACGTATTTCAATGCAATAATTTAGAGAAAATAATAGTTTCCAAAGTATATATGCCTTGCAAAATTCGAAATCATTGTGCTTGTCGTGTTCGATAGCCAATAGAAATCGAACGATGGCCATTCTCGAAGGAACGTCCTTGGCCTCGATTATCGTCATGTAGATGCAATCCTCGTCCAAGTTACACTTCGTCGCAAAAGGACCAGTCCCGGAAATATGGGAGCGAGTCACCTAAAATAGGCTGATTTCGTCTAATTCATGAAAGAGATAATAAAAATACCGCATAAACCATTGTGAAATCTGTCTCGATCGTTACCCAGTCGTCCTTGTTGTCATCATTCTCCAATTTTGGTACGTTATGAACCTGGAATTTTCAGGTCGGAATTTAAAATTTAAAAAAAAAAAAAAAAGATAAAATACCTGTATCCTTTCGCACTCATCGTCGAATTCTCGAAGATTCTCGTTTTCGTCCGACACCTTCCCCTTCGACGTCGAAATCAGCGAAGTCATTTCGGATTTCTGAAAACTTTATAAATTACAATTGAAAAGCAAGATGATTTGAATAGTTTTAAAGTTTTGTAGTAACCATTTTTCTCCCTCTCTCCTCATCTCAGTCTTCTTTCCGATAGAATTTCATTGCTCGCCGAGATTTAACGAAAGTTTAGGTCAATCTCTACCTTTTGCGTGCTATTTCTCTTTCTCACACACAAAAATAACTGCGCTACTTTGTACCTTCCAGATTGTGGACTCTCTATTACTGAAATTGGCGGTCTATTTCTCTCGAAATATTTTGGAAACCATTAACCCTTCCCAGTGGGTGAGTTGTTTCCTGGTTCCATGAAAATTTAAATAAAAAAAGATAAAAACTAACCAAATCACTCGGGACTCGAACTCGGCCATAAACGGGGAATGTCGGCAGAGATGCGAATTTGTCGCTCTTTCTGTATGGCATATACGTCAAACGGCCTTTGTAGCTTCGCAGATCTAAAATTTTAAGCATTTTTCTTCAAAATAAAAATGATAATTTCCCCACTAATTGCTCGAATGATAGAGCCCATCGTGAAGCGTTGAGAGCCAAGCGTTCTTCTCCAGCGTTCGGATTCAATATCTAAAAGATAGAAATTCTAAAACGAAGATTAAATTTTAAAAATAAAAGAAAAGTATCTTGATCCTTAAAATAAATAGCCTGACAAACATTTTTAAAAGGTTCAAAAATAAAGTCCCACCGATATCAGCCATAAGTCCCCATCCGACGCTCAAGAACGAGACGATGTTGACGGCGGGTGTTTGGACGTGGAACAGACTGATCGGTTGAGCAACGGTAGCAGCGGAAGTTGCGATTTCCACTGCATTCGACATCAACAACTCTGCCGAAGACACAGGGTACCTGGCATTTTTTCCTATTTGAAAACTATATGACTTGAGAAATAAAGTAAACTATTATAAAAAGCGAATTTAATTGTGTTTGCCACTCGCTTTTCGCCATCATGCAAGTTTCAAACTTTGAAACCTTTCGTTAAAACTTAAATTACTTGAAATCATGTACCTTTTACTCGCTAAAATCGAAGCCAGCAGTCCGTTTCCAGAACCAGTCGGAATCAGCCCCAATGCCAGTTGAGGGATGACCAAAAATCTATCTTTGCGTTGGAAGAGACCGTTCAGAACCTGAAATAAGAAATAACAAAATGGAAGTGATAGAATCATCTTACTTCATAGATCAGACCATCCCCAGACAGAATGAGGATTCCGCAGAACTCAGAGAGCAGATCGTTCCGAGTGCTCACGACTTGTCGAGCGTGATTTGGACCGGCTGAAGGGAAAAATATCTTTAATTTTTTTTTAAATCCAACGTAGATTTTTAGATACAATTTTCATAAAAATAATTTCCTCAAACTTGACATAAAATTCATACTTGTCAGGATGAGTTCGTAGTCGATGTTGGCAGCCTGCAGTTTCGGTCGCACCTTCTTCTCGAACGTCCTCTTTCCGACGCCAGCGCCAGAGTTCGGATTTACGAATATCAACAATCGACCGAGAGGTTCGCCTAGAAGAATTGCAGGTTTTCTTTCGTTCTTTATCCAAATCCAAGTTAACCTGGACTCGTCGTGCCGTCTCCAGAATTCCTGACGACGACGCGCGCCGCCGCTTCTGAATCCGTCGACGACGAGGGACGACAGCAGGCCGCGCCCATCTCTGAATTAGAAAAGTTAGTAAGAGAGCTTTTTTGATAAAATAAGCATAAATTTTAAGGAGCATGGAGTTTCAAGGGGTCAAGGTAATTAGGATTTGAAAATAGCGGCAAAATGGCGAAATGAATCAGAAAGAGAACGATGTAAAATGATTAAAAATATATATTAGATTCAAGGGAAAAGCTGAGAAGGAAGAATACCATGAAGCTAGATTCTAACGACTAAACTACACAAATAACTGTACACATTAGTTCCGCACCATTTCACATTCAATCTCTTTTTAGACTCTAGAATTTATGCACTATTTTACCGCACTCTAACTCTTTGGATCACGCCCGTTTCACAGCACTCTTTCGAATGTTCATTCCTTCGAGATTTGTCAATATTGGCTTACCAATGGCTTTTTAACACGAATCAAAAAATTAAAGATCGAAACAAATGAATACATTTTGCACCGAAACTTGTTATTGAATAAGTTGTTTTCTATTATTTTCTACTTTGAAGGGATGAAATTCAATTCAAGCTCTTATCGAAGGAATCAATAAAAAGCGTAGCTACCTGATTGTAAATTGTGATTCCTGTCGAATTCCTGGTTCGCATTCATCGCATTTTTCAGTGTTCGGCGAAAAATTAATAATATTGTTGAAGTTAGAAGAATCGTAGACAAAATTGTCAAAGGATCGGAAAAGTGACAGCTAAAATCTGTCCAAATCCATTCGAAATCAGCCGCAACCCATAACATCAATCTGAACTTTGGTGAACAATCTTAAAATGGAAAGAAAATAAGTCGATTTCGAGGTCAGTAGCAGATTTTATCAACTGATAATATCTATCCTCCGAGAACTTTGATCGAAATGGTATGATTTCTCTGCCTCTTGTTATCATTCCCTTCATGTCATGTCATGTCATGTTATTTTTTGATTGACTTTTTCGCAGAATTTTTCTTGGAAAATCAATTAGATCGATTTTTTCACATGTGAAAGCGTGGTGTGGCTTATTTTTGTCATATTCATTCATTTCTCATACAATTGACATTTTTCCTTTTTACAAAGGACTTTTCAAGTTTCTGATTCATCGGAATTCGCCTATTCAAATCCACTTGAATAAGGCAGCAGAGATGTCACTGGATCATAGCCAGTTCTCACCGGCCTATTATTCGTCGCACTACGAGAAGAGAGTCGTACTTGTGTGAAAGCGAAAGGAACAGCGCAGCGAAATGATTGACTGGCGTCCCAATTTGGCGATGTCGTCCGGCTTTTGTCCGTTCGAGTCATGCAGATCTCTCTGTTCCCCATCGTCTATTTTATCGCCAATTCTCTATCTTCGATATCAGCAATCGATTACGTTAGTTTTTTCAAGTGATTTTTTTCAAGGTTTAAAAATCAAATTTAGCAATTGAAATGTGATCCTGGATACCGGGTTTCCTCGATAAGTAGATCAACGACAGTCTACTCTCCAATAGGCTCGCTCGTTATCCAATGCGAGAAAATCGCCGAACCCTCAACAGTAACTTGTGCCAGTCCATCAATTCCTCTATGTAATGGACAGTTAGAGGGTAGTTTTCGAAAATAATACCAATGTGTCGCATCTCTTCTTAGGATGTACCGGAAACAGTTGGCTTGCTGGCTTTGATGCCTACGAGCTGGACAATAGTACGCAGGCAGCAGTGTAAGTTATTTTCGTGGGTTATTAAAATGTGATTTCGAAATCGCGCTCAAGATCTAGGTTTTAAACTTTTTCACAACCCTGATCCTTTAAAAGCCATCGAAACTGTTTTGAAGACCTTTAGGCTTCATCCAATTTGCTGCACCTCGAGCGAAGTCCGAGTAGATGGATCTTCGTGCATCAATGACCAACTAAACACTGGTGCGAGCAAATTCCACCACTCTGTCACGACCGATTTGGTATTTGGTCAACCATTTCAAGGGAATTCATTATTTCTCGACGATTTAGACCTATCGAGGCTTCAAGTGCTGGCATCAGTACAATTCCGAGCAGAAATTGGTCGATTTCCTCTGGAAAGTCGAGATTTGCCCGCTTAATTCGCCGATTGTTGAAGCGAACAGTAAATTTTAGATCGATTTCTTGGAATTTTCGAAGAAAATTGCAGATTGTGACCCTTGTGATTGCGCCTGTGGGATATCGCATTGCCCGAATGGCATCGCTCCGATCAAAGTGATGCATCGTCAGCCCTCGGAGTCCTGCGCCTGCGACTGCACCTGTACCTTTAAATGTCTCATCAATACACCAACTGTACGGTTGCTCTTTTAAAATGTAAAAAAAAAATTGTTTATTTCGATTCTGTTCAACTAGCCGTATGTATAAATCAACAAATAAAATAACAATTCTCAAGTTCTATATACAGTGACGAGCATGATATGTACAAACCGTAGACAATTGACAAGAAACATGAACAAAAAGGAGATCTCGCTGTTCTAATATGGCATAAATAGGTTTCTTACATAAAGAGATCACAGACATTCCAAGGCCTACGCTAGTTAGGAGTGAAACTATGAAACTTCTGTAATTTGATGTTTACATTTTAAAGAATTCATCACACTTGCAAACGAAGCGCTTGTGTCGTCGTATGATACCCGGCATTAGGATTGGTTTCTTTTTCGGCTCAGTCGGATTCGGTATGGCTGCTTTGCAGTTCTCGAAGGTACACTGAATCGGAAATTCATTTGATTTCTATCCCTTGGATGACTGCTATAGTGCATCCTTTCCACAAAATGCGAATAATTTATCAAAAAATAATTGAAGCGCACTCCCGAATTTCATAGAGGGCTTAAGGCTTACTGAAATTGCATCGGAGAATTCATCAAAAATCGACGAGGTCTTGACAGTCGTACTAACTGCCCTTGTCGAAAGGGTGGTGGAAGCGTCATCAATTGGCGTCATAGTGCTTGATGACGAGGGCGCATCCCCAGTCTTCTGAAACTACATTTTATAACAAGGAAGGCTTTGACGTCATACTTGAGGCTCAATTTCATAAGACTTCTGTAGTTTGCTCAATTCGGAAAGATCGATCTTGGATAACACCTTCGAATTGTTGTCTTTTTCAGATGACTTGGTGGAGCAGGGCTCTTCCTTTTGAGATGATGAAGCCTTTCCAGCAGCAGCAGCAGCAGCACCAGCGGCAGCAGCCGTTTTGGTCTTTGAATTGACTGCATCAGTGCTCTCTTTACTGGATACAATATCAGCTAAAGTTGATATACGAACTTGAATATTGTACCTTGCAGTTGTGTTCGTACCTTTCAACCGGCTCTCGATTTTCCTGTTGGCAGAGAAAGCCCTGGCAACTTTATCCTGGTCGCTGCTGATGATTTGGATGGTCTTGCGGATCATCGTGGCGGTTTCTCTGTTGCTGAGCACTGGTTGAACTTTCTTCAGGGCATCCGCTTCCGATTCTGAGGCAGAATACATAGCCACATCGACGGGCTTCTCTTCGTCCTTGGCATTGTCAATGACCATCATGACCTCTTCAACTGAAGACGGGGCCTAAACTCTTTCTAAATCCTACTTTTTGTTTTCAAATCGAGCTAATAAAATGTTTCACTTTATCGGCATGAATAGCCGTCTCCTGCGGCTCTTCTTCACTCTTCAATTCTTTGTCTTCGAGTTCCTTCTTGGTGGTCTCATTCGTCGAGGCTTCCACTATGGTGGCGGTCGAAGACTGCTCGGTGGACGTGACTTCGACAAATTCGGGCTCATATTTGCCCGTGGCCTCGATTGCAGCTAAAATTATAAAACTTGAAAAAAACGATGGAAAGACTTGCCCAAAACTGAAGACGATGGATATGGCAACTCAGTCGGCGGAATATACGTGGATTCTTGCAGTTCCGTTACCGGTCGACTATCGATAATCACCAGAAAACTCAGAAAAAATAGCGGAATCATGAACGCGTTCGCCTGCTCTAACTCACGGAGCTGAAGAATACGAGGGTGGGTGGGCTGTGGAGAAATATAAACCGAATCGCTCGAAAAGATAGAAAGGAATGAGTAAGATGATGATATTGATAGATAAAAAAAGCGCAGAGGAAAATGTTGGACTATGGAGGGTCTGTGAGACGCTTGTCTCTGATGGCTCTCAATTTTTCGTGCTATTTCTTGGGTTTTAGCCCTATGATCTAGGGGATGTAGCTAGCGCTCTTAATCTCGCCAGTTGGTGTGCCAGCCAAGCATGTGATTAATTTGTCAAATTTATCCTCAAAAATCCCCTTCTCTCTCCGGGTTTTCTTTACTCTCTCGACCACTTCCTACATTGAGCCGATCAATAAACCCTTGAAAATTTGGAAAAAATTAGCATCCTCTAGTCTCGTGTCATTCACGTGAAATGCAATGAACAAAATTTGCTAATTTTCATTCGAAGAGCTTACTTTATTCATCATTCATTACACCAAATTATTAATTTTGTGTTTCAATCCGGAGGGCCAAAAATGCGTAATAAATCGACCACATGTGTTTTAGTTTTATTACTATTTTTCATCTATATTTTGGTCTGACTCACCATTCTCCATGGAGTTTGTTTTCCGGAAACTCGAAAACATTCCCCTCATTTCTTAAAGTGACGCCCTGAAACAATTTCAAAGGCAATCACGTAGTTTTTTTTCTGTGTTGACGAAGGTTCCACATATAATATCTGCCTTACGATCAAAATATGTATTTATAGCGCGAAAAGCGCATAGAGATTCTTCGCAAAATAACAAATGCATAACTATGGGGGGCGCCATGCGAGTCAAGAGATGAATCTGATCTAATGTTAGATGACTATATAGCTTATGTCAATGGCTGAGGGATTGGCATACAAAATGAACAGCACAAAAGATCACACGCACATAAAGACGTTAGTAAATTTTTAACAAATGCTGTTGCCAATGCCCGATAACTTGAGACAAAATAAACGATGCACAAATGCGACTATGCAAAGTGGGCATTGCGTATTTACCACTAGTAGTCTAACTCATTCTTTACACACATAATGCAATGCGCTGATTTTGCATACATCACATTTTTCCCTTTTACTTTGTCTCAAGTAATCGGTCATAGACAATACACAATGTGAGCCATGCAAATCCGTGTTACTCGATTCGTTTGGTTTTTAATGGAATAAAGAAACGGGTATGTTAAAACAAATAGAACATTTATTGATATTGGAATGAAGTGGTTTTGATCAAAAATAACAGAATATCAAACTTTAAGCAACTTATTAGTTTGGATTAGGTTCACAGTCCGTAGCGAAAGGTTAGCGTGCCCCCGGATGCCACTCTATAAATGATTGAAAAACTGAGAAGATAACCGAAAAAATCGTGGTCAAATGCTTGTATTTCTTGAGATCATCAGATATAACGAATATTGAAAGGACTAGGAAATGAGATGCTATTGATAAATCGGTTGTACCCTAAGATGAGAGTCGGAACAATTCCGTCGTGAAATCGGTTATTTCCTTCCGAAGCGAACGAACGAAGGAGCGGCACGTTTGCCAAATCGGATGAAGGCGGGCTGGGCTCGCTTACCGAATCTGATGAATGTGGGCTTGGAGCCGGACCTGAATTTGGAAAATGTTCAGCGTTTCCCGACATAAACCAATTTACCTATCCACTCGATCAAACCATTGATTTTCTTGAACGCTACTTATCGCATCTTCTGAAATTGTTTTGGTCAATGCAAGTGTTTCTCGACTGATGAATCTGTACCCAATGGTTCAATAATAGGCAAATTATCGTCGTTAGCCTCTAGAATTTCTGGTTGACGTTGAGCTTCGACGTTGGCTGGGTTCTGGAGAGTTGCCGCTGAAGAGACGACGACGAGAAGGGCCAAGGCAAGAACGCACAGTGAGGCGAATAGTTGATACAGCATTCTAGAAATTGTTAAACTTGTCCAAAATTGATCGAGAAAATTCGCGAATAAGTCTATGTATGCGAAGAAACACTGGATGAAGTGAAGCCTGACGAAACTCCATAAACTCAATAAAATTCCCGAGTAAATTGTCGTAAAATTTACGACCCAAGAAGATAGCGAAAATTCGAAAGACATTAGACATTCGACTACGGTTAATTGGCTCGAGGAGTGGCGAAATTGTTAGAAGGCAAATTTTTATCGAGATTATAAAAATTGCATGTAGCTCTAAAGAGATCATCATCTACTCAAAATCCTGTGATCCAATATATTTAAATGTGGCCACTAAGTAGCCACAATATTATCGGACTAGTGTAGATTGCCAGATTTCTCAGAAGCCGAGGAATTACTATTTCAGGATAATTTTACAGAACTGATCATCAATAGGGAATCTTGTAGCTTCGAAGAGTTAGAGTACAAATCTTTTGATCAAGGCATTCAAGACTAGGAACGAAGCGTTTCGAAATTGTGTTTAGCAGGAATAAGTAGCGTTTATCTTGTTGCTAGCAAATACAACTTGGCACTGACTTTGCGATAGGCGATAAGTTAGACCCCAACACCTAACTAGGGAAGTGCGTGACCCCGGGATCTAACTTCAGAATAAAACCTATACCATCGGATAGAGCTCGTCGAGTTATCCAAGAATATGTAAAAAATTTTTGCCACAAACCACCTGCTGCCTGTAGCCACGCCCGCAAAATATTAAGGAATTACACTATAAGGAGGTGCGTCCGAGGGAAAGGCGCGGGAATAGGGCGCTGTGGGGTGTAGCAGCGTGGTTTAGTGGAAGCGCGATGGATCCTGGCATAGGGTGCGTTTGCACTTTGTCAATAACTTCATTTTTCTACCTCTACATTGACATTTTTATTTTTGCAAAAAAATTATTTGCCTAATTCAAATAACAAAAAGTACCCATATAAACTCCTAAAATGTAATTTTAAAATATAGTTGATTACTTTACGATAAATTTTTTGCAAAAATAAATATATCGATGTAGAGGTAGAGAAATGAAGTTATTGACAAAGTGCAAACGCACCCTATGCCAGGATCCATCGCGCTTCCACTAAACCACGCTGCTACACCCCACAGCGCCCTATTCCCGCGCCTTTCCCTCGGACGCACCTCCTTATAGTGTAATTCCTTAATATTTTGCGGGCGTGGCTACAGGCAGCAGGTGGTTTGTGGCAAAAATTTTTTACATATTCTTGGATAACTCGACGAGCTCTATCCGATGGTATAGGTTTTATTCTGAAGTTAGATCCCGGGGTCACGCACTTCCCTAGTAAGCAATTTGAAAGAGACCATTAAAATTATGTGACAATTTACGGTAACCAATCACCGAATGCAAGCAAACACATAGCGCGCAATAAGCGCGGATTTTCGCAATAATACCAAATTGCTTTCGAGCGAAGAAATATGGAATATGGGCGTTGAACTTCCCCCAGAAAGCCCACCGCACCGTCTGTAGCTCCTCAATTATAACGACCATAGCACACCTAGAGACACGCTTAGAACCCCCGAGCAAATGAGAGCGAGTGTGTCTGTGTTCGAGAAATCTTGGTAAATATGAAGTCGTATTTGAAAATGATGTAGGAAATCCCGCCCCCCATATACTTTTACCACACATTTATGGAGGCGATAATATGATATAAATGTGCAAAATAGATGACAAAAGTTGTCGAATTTAGGGATTAAGATAATCCTAGTACGTGTGTAAAGTAATATGCAAACTTAGACAATAGATGCCATTTCGAGAAATATCGGATCTCTTAATTCAAGTGGAAAATAGTGCTTCAATTTTAAGAATTTCAAATTTGAAATACCAAGCAGAAATTTAGAGAGCATAGCCCATATTACATTTACGATTATTTACAACTTCTCATTCTTCACCCCCATAAAAGCTGAAGGAAGTTCTGAAAAAGAAGCTGAGTAGATCCTAATGGGTGGCCATAAATTTAGATATTAGCAATCACAAAATTAAGAAAACAAGGAAAAACAACTAATATGATCGTATAGAGCCACTGATAAACAAAGTTTTATTTAGTCACTCAATAAATTTTTGGAATTGCGAAGATTAGAATTTGTCTTCTGCATATCATTTCTAACAGCATTGAAATTATGTTTTTTTTTTTTTAATTCCGAAAGCTTATTGAATGCTCTATAGTAGAATAAATCTAGAGTTGTGAAGATAAAATGAAACTTTCGAAGTTAATTCATCATCCCCCAAATTCACTTTCTAAATCCTATCCTTCAAAAAATCTTTATTTAACTCTATTTATAGATCTAGACCGTAAGTTGTATCGTGGGGCTGATAAAAATTTCATACAAATCGAAAATGTAGACCCCTTCAAGTAGGGTGGATGATCGTGGTTTGAGAGTGCCTCAAACGTTTAAAAATTTATGAATAGTTTCTGAAAGAAGCCTCTATTGAAAGGAAACAGGAGAAAGAAAGCCTGGAAATTGATGTTTATCCTATTCGAAGCGGAGAACGAACTTTTCGACTTATGGTTTGAGACCTCGAAAGGCTTTTTGGTGATCACCAAGTCTAAATAACAATGGACGGAGTCAAAAGACATGGACTTGCGAAATTAGGGGATATCGGGGTAGATTAGCCATGAATGAGAAATACTTAGAAAATTCGCTCAGTTCCTTCCTTACTCATTTGAAAAATATGAGCAAAAAATGGCTTCCATAAATATAGAGCAAGGGCGGGATGGGGTATGTATGGTATCGAAATGATCCAACTCATAAACTAGTTATTCTGTGACGAAACACACTCTACCCCAGTCCTAAGTCTAGACTTATGCCAGACAATGTCTAAAAATTTCGATAGATAAGCCTCACGAAAATTGATGAAAAAATAGAACGTATCAAACCCAGCGGACTAATGAGAGAATTTTTATTCTCATTTTTCGACTTAATCCCACACTTTTACGACTCTTTATACGCGTTCTCTAACCTAGTGCGCAAAATGGATTCTCGAAAGCGGGTCAAAATATGCGACCAAATATTTTCCCCTTGCCGAGCGAATAAATTATTTTATTATTCCCGACAACGCGCACATTAAAAATGTAGAAATTCGGAATACGGAATATGAACATTGACACACAAAAATGAAAAGGAAGGGAAATGGAGTTTATTTTTATTCACCCAAAAACGACGATGAAACTCCATATCTGCGTGCTTCGATCTGTTTTCCCGGATCAAAAGTTCCTATTCCAAGTATTTCTGATTTTTACCCAGATTACAAGGGTGAAAGGTTCAACTTTTTTCATTAGAGAAACTCTTCAGATGATGTTTCTCGCAAACGTTTATGCAAAAGGGCGCAAAGTTTATGATAATGGGGATCATTTAGACAATTTGGATAATCCTATCACTATTAATAAATAGGGGATAAGCTATTCTACTAGTGATACTTTTGCAGAGTTGTACAGAACTTATAAATGGAGCATATAGCTGAAACATTGCATTACCTAAAAACTTCGCATGTTTAAGTTACAACAGTAAGCAGCACTAATATGGAAACCCCATTTTCTAATTTTTACCTGACCAAACTTGAAGTTATTTTTCTCTTTCGAACCAAGTGGAAATTGGGTTTGATACGCTTGCAAGAGAAATTGTAGTTGGTTTTTTTTGCAAATAAAAGCGTCTATACATTGACCAACAAAACAACCGATTATCTAAATTCATCCAAATAAGTTTTTAGTTGCAGAAACTCTCAAAAACACTAAAATCTAGCCATCAAACATTATTTTCATTCAACCTAAAAATAATCGTCTAATTGCAAAATTTCCGGAAGTTTACAAATTTTCACGGAACCTGTCAAATCCAATGTGTTTCAAGATGAGATTTGCTCAAAATACCTGAACTTAAAGTGAATTTTATTGAAGCTACAATCCGATTTAGATTTTTCCAAGCCCACACTTCCGCTATGAGGCATGGAATTTTAATTTTAGGGAAACTTTAATCTAATCCTATAAATTCTTAAATTTTCACATTTCATAAGGAAGTGCGGGATTCCCGTTATGTTCGGCGAAAAAGCTTGTGGTTTATTTGCATTGAGAAAACTAAAGTGTAGATGGAACGCAACGTTCGAAACTTATTACTTCATCACTATGTGATGATCTTCAAAATTTAAAACGAACCAAAACTTAGTCCCACGCTTTTGAATAGCGAGAATGCGAGAACTAATGCCTTGGAAATGAACGTCTGAAAATCGAGATTTTTGCCATTTCAAAAAAGTATGAGACCGTTTAGATCAAATATAAATATCAAAAGATTAAAAATAAAGTTGTCAAAAACGTATCAGCTAGGAGAAGAAATTAATGAACATCAGATTGAGGAAGGGATCTTTAGACACATTTTATAATAAGATTGGTTGGAATTTTTCTGCAACAAATCTTGTCAATCACAGAATTAGCCATTTCGAAAGGGGGAGGAGATAGTGCAAAAACCGCTGATCAGAGCAACGAATGAAAGGGGGGGAGGCTTTTTCGTCGAAAAATTCTATTCAAACTCCTTCTGAAAATGACACTTCCTACGTAAAATTATATTAGAAGGTGAGATCTCTTCAAAAACAGAGTATAAATCTGAATGCTCAATTATCAGCATTTCGGTATTACAAGCGAAAGTTCACTTACTATGTACGAGTTGAGTTATTTTCGAAAATCACCTGGTTTACAAATTAAGCCCACTCTCGAGCGATCAATCAAAAATTATGTGTGAAAAATTAATCAAATTTTAAATAGTCTGAGAGCATAATAAACTGAAATTCAAAGTTCTGATAACTGGGAACTGGTTCAATAAACAACGAATATGGTTCACGAGTTTAAAGAATAACAATAGTCCCAACCAATCTATATCCTAAACCTGGCCACTTCCATTAAAATGTCATACTACAAATTATCCTATTTATGAGCCAATTTCGGTCTATCGTAGGATATAGTCTTTCTAGTTCTTATATGCGGAGTTTTCCTTGCAAATATCATGCTATTATGAAAGGTCGGCTTGGAAGTACTCCAGACCCATTTAGACAAAGTAATCGTTAACACGCAACTATAAAGGAATTCGATTCGGTGGTCAGTCTACTTCCTGACGTAAATTGTCAACTATGTTCAAGCACGCAAAACACCTATTTAGTCGAACTTCTTGTCCAAAAACCCTCATACAGGTCTGGAGATAGGCCTCTAAAGCTGTCTAGACTTATTATAGAATCTTCTGCCCCAGATTAACAACACCCTCTCAATCGCAAAAATCTAATTATGGTCAGAAAACGCGCGTTTTTGGCTAATTCTTGGTCCACCCTCAAATTTGAACGCAAATCTTCCTTATTCAGGTTGCATTTAGGCACTTAGAGACACAGGAAATTGGATTTTGCGAGTTTTCGATAGCTTCGAAAGAGCTCCAGAATAAGCATAACCTTTAGAAATGTTCTTTGAACCATAGATGACGAAGAAATCTATGGACACATTTTCGATAGGCTCATTTATTTTGAAGATTGTCAAAAAATCTGTGTGCCATTCTTTGTCCAAATTGAATGGCTCAAGCAGAAAAACATAGACTGACAACAATCCATAAAATATGCGAAAGCTCTTTTCGCATGGACATGAAATTTAGAAGAATTAAAATATTCGCTTAATCAGGAGTTATTTTTACACCTGGGTTTTAGTGCCTGAAGCTGAGCTAAAATTTCCAATCAAAAAATTCCGATATAGCAATTCTAGCACAACTGCTTATAAGGTTATCGAAAAAGCGCCTTAGAGAAAATTTAAAATGCATAGTTATCAAAAGATTCGAGATATTCTCCTTCTTGAACGTCTAAACCTAACAATTCCAGATAAATCTATCCTCTAGCATAAAATGCACGATTGGAAATCCGGTTTTACATCTACACCTAATGCCTCAACCAAGTATTTTCCCCATCACAACTTATACTATTATCAAGTCCATAATCAATCATCAATCTATTGCTACTATAACATGCGCATGGCGGTCCAAACAAAGTGAAACTACAAAAATTGTCAAAAATAGTCTAGTGTTACAAGAAAAAAAAACTTTCTAGCCAACCCAGAAGAAAATTGAAAAGTTTCATCATACTGAGATGAAAATGAGGGATGATTTTATAGGTAGGTTTTATTGCGACTCATAAACAATTTTCATGTCCACCTCTTCTTGTGTAAGTTCAAGTTTCAAACTCTGGATCAAATTAATTTTTAGGCAGTCTATGTGAATATGTGAGCTCATATAATTTGAAAATGAAGACATAGGTGTATTTCATTGCACAAGCACACACGCATTGATCTTTCGACCTCGATTTTATTCCATGATGACATCATCACACAAACACAAAATTATGAGGCTGTTCATTTCTCGGTTCCATTTCGTCCTTCGGGCTCACGGTAGTTATTATCGCCTTCGCTCGAACTTTTCATCAAACTAGAATATCCGACTTGAATGAAACCCTTCAATTTTGATAATCACTACGTACCTAACCAAGGCGTACGATATGATAGCGGCAGCCATTAATGCGATAATGTTGAGATAGATGAATTCTATTTGGTCTGAAAGAAAGATAAAATCGATAACTTGTAGATTTGTTTTCGAATACCATGATCTTCCAGCTATAAACACACGAATGACTCTAATAAACGATTTATACGAGTCCTGGATAAAACTTCGTATATCCATGATTAAATACCAAACATGATAAATGACAACTTGATACGCACCGGTAGTCGCCAGGAAGAGGTTATAAATCAGCCCTGAAGATAGCTGCAGAGCGAAGTTCGCCGAAAGACCTGTCCATTTATTCGAGACAAATTGGGCCAATGTCTGGAATCGCTCAATTACGACGAATTTTCGAGAAAAAAAAGACGCATTTCTAATTACTACAGGACTCGTAAAGCTGCAAAAGCACGCGATATTTGGAAATGACGACGAAAAAGATGCAAGATTGATGGATTCTCCACATATCAAACCCACGTAGAAAGAGCGAATTTATAAGAATTTGAAATTTTGCCAAATTTTGACTGAAATAATGAACCCCAAGAAATCTCATACCCAAGTGCCTGAAACTAGAATTGAATGTGACAAGTCGTTCTCGTTTTCATCTTCGAACTCCTTGTACGGCAGCATTACCAGTATTGAAAGTATAATTTCCAGAACAAATCCCTGAAAACTTATCCAAGTTTAGGAAAATAGACTAAAATCCAACCTGCAGCCGAGTAATGTGGGGCTGGCCTTCAGAAGTTATCATTAATTTGGATCCTAGAGCGTAATCGGCGAATATTTGATCGGATACCTGAAAACAATAGTTCGTAGAAAAACAAAGCAAACAGTGTACCAATAGGGAGAATAAAATGGATCCCAAGATAGCACCGAAGATCTGTACCACAATGTACGGAAACATTAAAATCGAATTCAGTCTGCCAATCATGGAAACAAATAGAGTAGTGCCTAATTCTCGCTTGAAAACTTGAAAATGAAGATAGGAAATTACCTGGATTGAATAGTCCGCCTGAGATTCCCTTGAACATCATATTTACGGCTAGAAGTGATAGTCCAGAGAATATCGGATAAGATACATGAAATAGCGCAGAATGCTCACAGCTCATATGGACTAAAATTAGTTAGTATGATTTTTTCTTTAATTTGAACAAAGTATCTAAACTAGTGGTTTACCCAAAAATGACAGAAACGCAGATCCAACTAATTCCGAAATGCATGGTCTAATGTACGCGTTGTGGAACGTCGGCATATTACTACGTGAGTTTTCTGAAGGATACATTTTTACCCAAATGAAGATGTTTATTAGAAAGTAAAATTTAAAACAAAAAAGCCGTCTTTGAACTTTACGTTCAAATGAGTCTTTCATCCTTGACGGAAAAGACCCTTCATTAAGAGTCGTGCAATTCATGCAATTTGCCCTCCTTTCCCTTCTTCAGCTTTGGCTCGGGGAAATTCCCATTTCCGTTACCACGGTGACGCATCACTAGTCACAGTCCAAATGCAAATTTCTTGAAGGATAAAATAAAACAACTATTTTACGAAGCTTGAAGAATGAAGAAAGGGTGAGATATATCGATAACAAATTATGAGAAATTTGACGATTTGATAAGAATGAAAAATAAGGTTTTCATGTCTTGTATGCGATGATTTTTCACAATGGTGCAGTTTTTCCAATTATCCCCCTTGGAAAGAGTGTCATTTTAAAAATGAAATACTCGAAAATCCCATTAACAACGCTTCAACGTGATCACTTCAGTGAAAATCAATAGTTGTGCTGAATTTCCCTCGATCTTTCAGTTTAGCAAGATATCTTTTTATTTCTTCTAGTTCACTATTTTGGATAGAAGACTTATTACCTGATAATATAGGCTGGTTTGTGTGAAGAACGATTTTTGGCAAAAACTAAAAAGGTAAACGTTTTCTGAGAGGGTGCGAGCGTGTAGCTAGTCGGCAAATGTTTGGAATGGAGTGGCAATTTTACAGGGTGCAAAATTTTCGGGTTGGGCTATCCATCCACGCAGCGTCTACTTTTGATTGTGAGGAGAATATTGATCATGTCAAGGTCGAGCGAGGCCATCTAGAGAGTACATGTGATTTTTCAAGCCTCAAGAAAAAAGATCTTAAATTTCTGAACATGAAAGTAGCCAAAATGGCAATTTGGAAAAATAGTTGCATCGTTACATGGAAATAGTATAGGAATCAGCAGGGCGAATTCTTTTCCCAGCTTATTCCGTATGTGATGATATAACGAATGCGACTATTTTTCAAAATTGCCGCTAAAATTCAGCACAATAAAAGCTAACTTTCCTTTTCCGAAGAAATTTTGTTAAAAGTGGACGACTTTTACAATAGGATCTCATTTTCATTCAAGTTAGCAGCAACTTCAAACACTTGACAGACCAACCTGAAATGACTGAAGAAGTTGGAGAAATAGTGCGAAGTGTTGGAGACGACACGTCGCTTTCAGAAACGCAGAGAGACGGGAGCGATTTAGAAGAAGATCATCACTAAAAATCGATAATTTGGACAATTGAGAAAAGAAGATGCTAGTACTCGGATCCACGAACGAATTGGAAAAGATCCCACCACTGTGAGCTCTTCTTACGAATTTTAGGAAGAAAATTTTTAAAAATTTTGGGAGAGAACTTCAGGGGGAAGCGACTAGGAGCGTTTTCCATTCTTTCATGGATTAAGGCACAACATGGCATTTTCTAGAATTTCCTATATCTTTAGAAAAAAAGAAAACCTACTAGACACGGAAAACATGAAAACGACGCAGAGTGTGACGATGACGACCATCAGCAGACTTGTCATCGAGGCCTCCCGTTCCGCCTTCTGCTGGACCTGAAAAAAATTGGAATTATTTTTCTGCAAAACACTACTAGACTCAGAAAGGTGTTCTTTTTTTTTTTTTAAGTTTTTTCATCAACAGAGAGCCTGTATTTGATTAAAATTTTCAAAATCATCTCTCTCAAAAATTTATCAATAATATTGATTTTTCGAAAATTTTCACCAATAAAATCAAGTTTTCTCGCAATTTTCATATCAGACAACCAAATTCTTGCAATAAAGTGACTTACAGCGTTCGCGCAGCGTTGGAATTCGTGCGATGAGGTGTCGAGCACGCCTGAAAATAAAAAAAAAACCATTTTACAACAATTAAGGGTTCACTAGCTAAAACACCCTCTTGTAATTTCTATTCTTTTTCCATACTATTTTCTGAAAAAAGTGGAAACCAGAGCTGAGACGAAATTGAAATTTTTAAATTCGAAATCGAAATTTCGTTTCAGCTCTGGTGGGAACTAGTAAGCCGGAGAAATCAGACATTATTTTCTTGGAAGTTTCGAATTCAAAGCAATATCGTACTTGCTCTCTCAGCGAGACTGTCGAGTCGGCCGCCGCGCTCCTGCATCCTGCCGATGTCCGCGCGGATCACGTCCATCACTAACGCCATCTCGCGTTGCGTCTTCTGGAACGAAAAATAGGTCAACTCCGGGGCTTGGAGAAATAGCACGTAAGAGGTAAAGCAAGTATAAAAAGGGAAGTTTCTCTTTTGCATGCCATTTCCTCGGGTTTTACATTGCGGCTTCGGAAAGGTTCAAATTTGAATTTCTAAGCTTCCAAGACTTCCAACTCCCGAGACGCAACCCGAATCTTGTCTTCCCACTGTCTGGCTTCAGCAACGCTCGCAGTCGGTGGAAGTCGGTGGACTTTCGGTTCCATTTTCGACCAAATTCAGACGAGACAGACGAAATAATGGCCACTTTGCAGACGAATTTTCAACTCATACATAGGGTCCCAGGCAGATATGCCGAGTTTATGTTTCGGACAGCGTTTTTGCATAGAACTGTCATTAGGGGTGTAAATAAGGCGTGGCTTGCGTTCGTTAATGAATAGGATCGTGTGTAATGTACTAGCAAAGGAAAATTCACAGGACATAAACGATATGATTCTTCGTGATTTTATCCGAAAGATAAACAAATGCAAAGATGAAAATGTTAGAGCATGCATGGTTATGAAGATTTTTTTCTCCAATTTTGAACTATTCATTTATTTATTAAGAGTGAATGTCAGGAAAAACCAAAGTCTTAGCAAAGGGGTGTTTCCGGGGGTCCATCGATTTGGCTGATTTTCACATATATTGTTCAGTTTTTCACGCTGATTCTCGTGGTGCTATTCGTTTTTCATAAAAATGATCGCATGCAGGGTTACGGTAGCTTGAAGTTTTGACTGACCCGACCTCGGGAAAAAATTCATAACTTTCTTATTTGTGGACTAAATCGAACGAGGTTTTCAACATTGGATAGCCCATGAAAAACTCTACAAATAATGTAACTACGACCACCTGCTACGGTCAACAATTTCCCGCCAAAAATTAAAGATTCGAAAAAGTGACCCTGACCGGTAACGGTTTTTCGATTTTTTCCCCAAATTAGAGCTTCGACCCCAAGCTGGAAATTGGCTTATTTTGTAGAGAATTAAATTCTACATTTGAACATGTAAAAATTTCCAAGAAAAAGCGTAGTCGAAACCACGAAAAATGCGTAAAACCAGTGCATTCCTATATAGTGTGTCAACTTTGATCCCCTCATAACTTTCTTAATTCTGGATCAAATCGAATGAAGTTTTTTGTGTTAGATAGCCCATGAAAATCTCTACAAATAATGTAACTACAGCTACATGCTAGGACCAACAGTTTCCCGCCAAACTTTAAAAATTGAAAAATAAATTTAAAAATGTGACCCTGACTTGTCTCAGTTTTTCGATTTTTTACCCTAATTAGAGTTTCGACCCCAAGCTGGAAATTGACTTATTTTGTAGAGAATTTAATTCTACATCTAAATATATAAGAATCTTCAAAAAAAAGCGTAGTCGAAACCACGAAAAATGCGTTCGAACGTGTAAAATCAAGGTGATTATTTCATAATGTTAACTTTGACCCCTCATAATTTTCTTATTTTTGAGGCAAATTGAATGATTCTTTTTTTATTTTGTAGATCTTGAGTAGGAGAATAAAGTAAAAATATAAAGAAAATTTTTAGAAATTAATTTTGGCGAGAAAAAATTATCCGAAGTTACCCTATATACCCGTACTGTGTTTACGCGCAAATGACGTTGGAAAAATTTGTAATTCCAGTATGTTGTGTAGAATGATATGGTGAACAACTTTCGTTCCAGGACTGACCTCAGATTCACATTCGTATGAGCTACAGAATTTTTTGAAGTTCAATGACTAATTATTGAAAAGTGCCTCTAGGGCAGTAAATTTTAAAAAATCATATCTCCCTGTGTGTGCACATTCTAGAATAAGTTCTGGAACAAAAGTTGATCAACTTGAAGAGCTCTACAAGATTTTATAGAAAACTCCGAGGTTAATTCAAATTACACTTGTAAACACAGTACGGGTATATGAGTAACTTCTGGTAATTTTTCCCGCCAAAAATAATTTCTAAAAATTTTCCTTGTTATTTTTATTTTATTCTTCTACTCAAAATCTACAAAATAAAAAAATAATTATGAAATTTGGGTCAGAAATAAGAAAGTTGTGGGGGATCAAAGTTGACACTATGGAATAATCACCTTGATTTTACACGTTCGGACGCATTTTTCGTGGTTTCGACTACGCTTTTTTTTGAAGATTCTTATATATTTAGATGTAGAATTAAATTCTCTACAAAATAAGCCAATTTCCAGCTTGGGGTCGAAACTCTAATTTGGGTAAAAAATCGAAAAACTGCAGTTGGCCAGGGTCACTTTTTCGGAAATTAATTTTTTGGCGGGAAACTGTTGACCGTAGCAGGTGGTCGTAGTTACATTATTTGTAGAGTTTTTCGTGGGCTATTCAATACTGAAAACCCCATTCGATTTGGTTCAGAAATAAGAAAGTTATTAATTTTTTCCCGAGGTCGGATCTATCAAAACTTCAGGCTACCGTAATCCTGCATACGATAATTTCTATGAAAAACAAACCACACCATGATGATCAGCGTGAAAAACTGTATAAAATATGTGAAAATCAGCCAAATTGACGGACCCCTGGAAACACCGACTTTGGTCCTTCCTGACATTCACTCTTAAATACATTATTTATTGTCTATTTCAATTTCAAATTTAAAATAAAATTAAAATGAGAATAATATTTTTGAGATTTTTAGATTTATTGTCGTTCGTCGTTCAGTTATCCCTTGCAGGATATCCAGGAAGCACCACGAGGAGGTAGACGAACATCGCTTCCCGCCACACAATAACACACACACACGCACACACCTGAAAAACGATATTGAGTATCTGAAATTTAGAAGTTTTTTTTCGTAATTTTTTCATTTATTTATTTTTGTAAATTTCAAGCCTGATTTGAGGGCTGTGTAACTTCTGAAGAACATTTGGGCTGCGTACATCTTTCTTAACGATTTCCATGAGAAGGGAAAATCGCTATGCTGGTTTCCGGCCACCCCGTACACGATTTCGTCAAAAATGTGCGTTTGATTTCTCATACCTTGTAAACATGACCATAATTTTCTTGGTTCGATGGTAATTAAAAAATAGAACATGTTCAATGATGATATTTGTACCGTTTTCGTGTACCCAAAGACTGGGTCCTCTGGTCCAGCTTGTAGAGCAAGGGCTTCAAACGCTTCGAAGACGGGAAGCGGCAGCTTGCACGTCTTGTCAACCAAACAGTTGAATTTTCCATGGAAGTTGAAGCTGATCGTGAGACTGAAAATTATTTACTTTTTTATTGCATGTATTTTGAACTTTCTAATTAGATCAATTTTTAAAATTTTCAATAGATTCATGTGATGGCTAAATTATTTAATGCGATAATCAGTATTGATATTCTAATCAAATACAATTCGATATAAGCTCATTTTTCTATCATTTTGTACATGCAAAAATTTCTAATGAAAAAACTTACTTGTTGGGGTCCAATTCGATGTGTTCGTTTGTGATCGAGGTTAGCCCGAGGAAGGGTTCTGTGTCCTTCGTTGTTGCTTTCTTCCCCAATCGGGGGCGTCCCTGCCGAATTCCAAACTGGAAAATAAAATTGCATTTGTTCAAATCAAAAACAGAAAAAATACCTTTAGCAACAGATATGCGAAGAGGGCGGCCTTCTTCTTCTTTTCGTCCGTCCCTCCAATTTCCTGAAGCAGCTTCGTTTCCAGATCGCGACACTTTCCAAACAGAATTCGTTGGAGCTGAAAAGTTTTCTGATCACTTAAAATATCATTTAGGTTATTTTTGCATTTATTTTTTTTAATCATTTCATTTTTATTTAAAACTTAAACTTACTCGATAGTCGTTCACTCCCTGCTTAATTGAGGATTTGACTTTGACCAGACCAGGTACAGGGCCAGCTTCGGATTCCGAGTCCGAATCCGAGACGAACTCCTGAAATTATTTGGCATTTTTTTAGATAGTAAATTATTTTTCTACACTTGAATGCGTTGCATATAATTGGATTCGCAAAAATTTCATTAGCGGTTTCTCTAGGTATCAATAACTGTTGATCTTGTTTGCAGTAATCGACTAATAGATGAAAACGTTCAAAATGAATGTTATTATATCGATAAAATGTTACTGGAATCTGCTTTATTAGACAAACATTTTATAAAGATCAAACTAGGCATATAAATTTCCTCGTTTATACTGTGGTTTAGCGATTTCTAGACGATTTATTGAAATTTAAATACTTTTATGATTTTATTCTACAGAACTTTTTAAATTATCGATAATCAACAGATAATTAGTGAAAATTCTACATAAAATCGAAAAAATAACCGGCGAAAATGGGAATTTTGTGTGAAAAATGCTCCGCAATGGAAGCCACAACGCATGGGGACGCGATGCGTTTCGCACCTCCCCCTTTCGCGAAGGGCGCTGGCGACGGGCATCTCGTTTATAATCGACTATATATTATCTTGTCTAAAAGACAAAAAAACGCAAATAGAATCATATAATTTTCGTCATTTGAATCGAATCAACAGAGGCAAGTCCCGCCGAGGGTGTAGTATTTGTCTGTTGGGTCCGCTCGAAAATTCGGATGCTCGAAGGTTCGACTTTCGGACGCCATCGACCTCCACAGGTCGTAATTTCCTCCCTGACTGCAGGAACGACTAGGAATAAAAACGGTGTCAGACACACCGGATAAATCATCAAATACGAGAACTGAAATTAGCAAAAAAATAATACTTTAATGAATAAGGATGATTATCCGATTTTTGTGTGGATTTTTAGATTCGTAGATTCTTCGATTTGAATCAACTTATCAAAATTCTGATTTTTAAATTTTATTTAAAGTTGGAATTAAAAGTGAATTATTTTAATGGGCCTAGATTGCAGATTTCAGTAGCGACAAAACTTGAATTGCATTTACTTATAGTTTAAAAAAATTTAACTCACGATATTATCGTAAATCGGTATTAAATAATTCTTATAGAGACTTTGTTCGACGAAGAATTTATTGATATACCCAAGAAATATAAGTTCTCCGCATAACACAATACTGCTAGCCAAGGCTTGTACAATAGTCACAACAATAAGGCTCTGGAAATAATTCTCATTCATTCTTAATCGAAATTGCTCAATATTTTGGACGTGGGCGTTTTGCAGCAAAATTTACGGGAATTTTCCTCTAAATTTTACTACAAATCACTCCGCATTCGAATACTTTTAATTTCAATTCACCAAAAAATTATTTCGTATACGATTTTTAGAGTCTTCAATGATTTATGATATTATCCAGAGCTTTGGCATACCTTTTCTTTGAATGAAAATTCTTTGGTTTCGTGGGCATTTTGTAAAATGGAGATGATCATCGTTATCACGACACCTTCGTACGCTATTAGACTTATCACAAGAGACCATTGGCTCATCTGAAATTAAAATATCTTCACTTTTTGGATGAAATATTAAATTTCTGACATAAGAAACTCGATTGGCAATTGCTGAAGCTGGGAAGAATGCGGTGCAATAACCGTAGACAATGATGGCTGCTAAAATTCCTCGAATTCGTTTTGCGGTCCAAATCTGAAGAAGGTATTTGATTTTGAAAGTTTTTATATAAAACATAGGTACATTATATTTTGATAGTATTATCAATGACCGGTGAATTGAGATAAAATAAAAGGTAAGAAAACTTGATGCATGGAAATTGGCGCGTTGTTTGCAAACGAGTAGATGACAATTCATTGATCCTCAAGAAATGACTCTGACGACTACTTGTAGGTACGCAATGCCTACTTTGAATATTCGAATTTGTGCATCGTTTATTTCGTCTCAAGTTATCGATCATTGGCAATATTTTTTTTCCTTTAAACCTTATCTTCAAGGTATTGATGTTTTAGATCTCTAATTACGATGCTCATAGGAATTGATCAAAAATGGAAAGTTTATCATTTGAAAAATCAATTTCTTCAGTCACCGACGAAAATTAAGTGTGAATAAATTATGATTTAAAGAATTCTAGCCTTTGCATAGGTCTGTGAATAACAAGTTGCCGTCCATCGATTTACCGCAAGAACTAATCGCCCTAGAACGGAAACGATATGTTGCGAATTCAGTATGTATATCCAAAGATTAGTAACTAGATGCAAAATATCGTAAGTCACGTCTTTTTCTAAATTAAAATTGCTGAAATATTAGGATTTATTAATCACATACGTGAATTGTTCGTGTAAATTCCGAGAACATTAGAAAGTGTATTGAAAAATAACAGTATTGAATCGCAAATGCCTAAAGTTAAGAGTTTCTTTCGTAAACTTTGATCAATTTTTCCCCTACCGATGACGTAAAACATCGTGAAAAATGTGGTTTTGAACCGATAGTTATTCGACGATTTCAGTATTCTCAGCAGGCAAATGTAGACGATCAACGAAATCAGACATAGTGATACATTGAGGTAGGATTTCCAGATGGGTGCTTCCATGATTATTTATAAATTTGAAGTAAATCGATAGCACTAATATCCTATCTAACAAAGCGGCCTCAGAATAACCTGGACTCACTCATGAATTTTTGTATTTCAGCCGCCTAACAGGTGCAATTTATGCAATCGCAGCTTTCTAAAATATACATCTCTGTCCATTAAATTTTTGATTTTCATGTGAATTTTAGAAAAAATAACATTTTTTAAATCGTTTTCTCCCTAGATTTTTTAGATTATGTCTAAATTTGGCTGTTCTATTTTTCCTTTATCTAACCTCTCTCCCACATGTCCCCTCTATGCCTACGTACCGGGTGTTTCAGGTTTATCTTCCCAATTTACTTTTTGAATAACTTTTTTATTTTTCATCCAAATTGAGCACGGTTTTTTGCATGGTACTCTCCTTACGTAATGGTTTTGTTTGGTATAACTCTTGAGTCGAAACCAATTGCCCATACCCATAAAAACACTTGTCTTTTGAAGGCTAATTTTTGGCAATAAATCGAGTTCTGTAGGCGTAGGACTGGACCATTTAACTGCGTTTTACTACTCAGATTAGCATATTTTGGTAAAATTTCAGGTAAATGTATTTGATATCTTACCAAACTCGGTACCAAATTAATAGTTTTACTACGAAATTATCATTATTGATCTTTAGGTTTTCCTAATTTTCGATACAAAAATGAGGGAAACGCCGGATGGAACCTGATATTCGGATTCTCCGTACCCAAATGCACTATTTTGGTCAGTTTCCTGATGCGAAAATTGTGTGTGCCAAGCCTTTAACATTGATATTGTTCATTTTCCCAAAGAATGCATGATATATCGATTAACAGGTTTCTTTATTTTTCAATCCATGTTATCTCACTTGCAATGTCTCTTCTTTAGCTCAATCACTGTCTAATGCTATAAAAGGACAGTAGAATGTAGGCTGCGATGTCCAAGCGATCTGGAATATTATTCATTCGAATATAGACACTTCACTCTCGTCCTTCTGCAATTATCCGAGAAAATCTTTCGCCTTTTACTAAAGATTTCCGTGCAGGAAGGCAAACATGAGCTTTTTGATTTTTGGAATCCCCTTGGAAAAGGGGAATAAAAATGAAGAAATAGACGAAAAACACTAAAATCTGAAAAGTTATTCATTTTCATAAATGGATTATCATGTCAGTTCTTCTGTTCAAATTTGGAAAATTGAGATGATGGAATAGCTTTAATTTATTTTTTTACATCTGAACATTCAGTATTAGGGCTAAAATCTAGAAATGTTCAAAATATTTCAGTCAACTAGTCAGAAATATCACCAGATCAAGAGATCAAGAGGTCACGAGCATGCTTTGACAGAGTTCCAAGTATTCAATGGTTTCAAAAATACGTAATTTCGTTATCTTCATTTGATCAATGTTGTATTGTGTTCTCAAATTTTCATAAATTCTCACTCCATAATTCTTCGCAAAAATCCACATTTTATGACCTCACTTTGAGAGGCATTCCAAAATCTCATTGCGACCAGATAGGTCGACGCAAGTATTACCTTGCTCAAAGAACTTTTGAGGACGATACAGTCCCAAACTCGATAGAATTCCCATTCCTGAGCTAAATTCTAGTCTGCAATGATTTAGGCGAAATTGGGGAGTGGACTTCTAACTAGTCGAATGAAAGTGGGAGCACGAGGAAATGGAGGGAGAGAAAGATGCCTCGCCCACTAAGATTTAGCGCAGGGAGGACAAGTATATTGGGGATGAGCCCGAGAAACTATCTCGATAGAGATCTTTGAGGTAAAATTCAAAGAACGACCTCCACGGTTGTTAAAGAAATTTTGAAACGCTTTCCAATGGAGGAGCCATAAAACGAAAATATAAAGTCGAAATAGAGAATCATCAATAAAATTAAATAAACCTAAACCGACAAAATCAGTCAGGAATTGGGAATTTTGTTATTTGTTATTTCGTTCAGGACATCGATAAACCGAATCGTCAAAATGTCGAATTGTCAAATCTAAATCTCGAAATATAGAGTAGAGGAATTGTCTAATTTTCTATGATAATTTCTAAAATAAATTTATGGTATGTCGAGTCGATCATCCTAGTGAATTCGGATTTATTTTCTTTTACTTTAATTTCATCTTATTTTTTTCTCTATATAATGACGATTCTAGATATTTTCATCTCTTTTGCATTTCAAACACCTAAATACTAAACGAACTAGATGTAGTCTAATAGAATTTTAGCCTTTCCTTAGAAAATAACCTATTCAACAGTCGGATATCTATTCTTTCAAATTCTCTTGATCATATTTAGAAGATTTAGAGGACGCAAATATTCGAATTTAAAACAGAGTCTCTGTAATTCTCGAAACTGCCCGGACCAGAGATTTCAAATTCGTTCTTGAAGGGGTATTTAAGCATTTTCTACCTATATTCGACCTGGAGAATACGATTTTGGGGCTTTTTCCCCGAGTTTTCAAGTCCAGGTTTGGGCACCAGGGTTCGAGGGTCAAATTTCAAAAGTCAGCCTGATATTCCAAAACCTATATCAGGTTGTTCAGTTCGATGAGCTGAGTCGATTGGTGCGAACATTTTTTCGAATCCGACCTTTCTATCACAAGTTACGGCTAAAACAGTGCAAAAGTGCCAAAATAGGGGGTTTTAATAGAACAGTTAACTTTCCACATTTGTTTCTGCGTATTACCTCCCAGTTTTTTCACACAATAATTCGTGAGTTCTGCTCATTCTATTCGTGTAGAATAAACCGAAATTGAATCAGGCTAATTGATCGAAAAAAACGCTCTGAAGTCGAACCGGAAAAATTTGATTTTCGAAAATTCGTGTGAAAAAATTCAAAATATATACTAATCGATAGAGCTCATTAAACTGAGCAACTTTTGTGAGGACATCATACGGTTATCTATTATGGTATAACAGTTTGAATGGGTCTAGCTACGAAAATGACAAAAATATTCAAAAATTCATAACTTTTCGAAAATCAAACGAATTCGAAAAATCTTTTCGGAATATAGCAGTTTAAGGGCAATACTTCATTTTTGCTTCCTAGAGTACCGTGCTACCACTTTACCATGATACCATATGAGTTTGGTTCGGATCTGGGGCATTTTTCCAATTGTTCGGACCTCCTTTGGAAGGTGTTCCGTTTATTCGTGGAATGACTCTTAAGAACTTGGATTATTTGTTGATGAAAAATTTTGAAACATTTAAAAGCCATCATCTTGAAAGTAATGCTCACTTTTTCAAAAGTCTTTAGAATTATCCCCAGTAGTGCATCAAAGCTTCAATATATAAGTTTCTATTAATTATTTTAAAACATCCATTTCTTCCAATTTTCCCTGAATATACCCAAATTGGAAATCGATTTTCCATTTCCTCCAATTTTCGTTTTACCCTTCCTCTGATGGCGTCTTCACGTTTTTCTGTATGTTTTCCTATTCCAACTCTGTTTCCTATCACTTCTTTTCGCTCTATCGTTTTGCAGTATTCTTTTGCGACTCTGAAAATTCGATCGGTCGTTCCCATGACTTATCTTGTCAGCTACTCCTCACGATTTTAAAGTTACTCTCATCGAAAATTTACTTCTGCTATTCATTTTTCTCCAATTCTCCTTGATCTTTGTACTATTTTGTCGTTTTCTTACTCTATTTCACTCTATAAAATCAGGGCTGGGATTCAAGTAAAATTACACCCCCCTGTAAAACCATTTACAGGAGGGTGTAAAAATTTACAGGGGGTGTAATTTGAGTTGTAAAATTTTACAATTACAGGGGGTGTAAATTTTACTTGAATCCCAGCTCAGGACTATTTTATTTCTCTGGCTCTCTAACTCATAAAATTCTGTATTGTTTTTCATTTTCTAACTCCTTCAAGATTCCCGTCTTACAATTAACCAGACTTGGGATTTTTTAAATTTGGCCACCGTACCGCAATCGCGATGAGAAAGTCCCAAGTCTGGTCTCAGCTCAGTACGGACTTCGGATGAATTCAACGCTGGTCCAGAAGGATCTGTTGACCCTGTCTATGGTGCTCATTTTCTTCGGCATTTTGTTGACGATTGGAGGCACATATTCACCCGCTTGGCAGGTCGTTGAGCTCCGAGAATTTCGAGCTGAACACCAGGCAAAAATAAGCATCAATATAATTATCATATTCATCAATTTTCTCTAAAACCTCCTACAAATAAAACACTATTAATGAAAGTAACATAAACAAAATTCACCCTAAAGTCTGAAACCTATGATTTTTATAATACTATGTCGGAGAGTTTTCGAACTAGAATTTTATGATTTTCCAAAAAAAATCAATAACTCCTCGACGTTTAGCACGGCCTCTGGTGGGATTGCGTTCGCGCTGTAAAACACGTCACTGCAGTTGGCGATTTCTACGATGAGGAGGGACTGCACTGCATGTGCAAGGTAAAACAATAAATTTGAAATAAAAATGAATAATTAAAAAAAAAAAAAACGTATTTCAGTTCAATCGATCTGCCGAACTGGTCATCGAAAACACGCTGAATAACATCGATGAAGACGGTGCTGCTGGCGAGAGTGAATACCACAAATTCTGGGGTGAGAAATTGAAATAAAAATAAATACCTTTTTCTCGATTTCTCATATGTCAAGGAGAAAATTAGTGGGGGTCTAAAATTTGACTTTTCAGCCTGGCATAAGATCGTGCTGTTCTTCATCATCGCCTCGGAATTCCTGGCGTTGGCTTCGATTTGTACGGGAGTTTGCACGCTTTGTTTCGCTCCATCGGCTTTTGTCTTCACTTTATCGTTATTCATCGCAAGTATGTCTTTAGATGTGTTTCAAGAAGATCAAAGATATTCATAAATTCGATTATACGAGCATTGGTTTTGATTACTATTTGTTTCAATGTCATAATAGAAATATTTTTTTTGCTAGAATTAATTTGGCATTTTCTAAAAAATTATCAATTATGTCCTTCAGCTCTATGCTCATTGATCGCTGATGGTGTGTTCTTCCTAGCTGCTAATCGAGTTGACAATCGATTCATCATGGGAATAGTTGGCACCTATGAGGTAATTGTCTACCTAATTAAATAATTAATCACCCTCAATTAATTAGTTAATTGCCCTAATTATCTCTTTTAGCAACATCTCGGATACGCCTTCTATCTTCACTTACTCGGTACGTTGTGTTGGATGGGAGCTTGCGTGATCGCACTATTGACGACGTACAAGTTCATGAGCGGCAACAGGAACCGAGATGATAGGTACGGATAAAAAATTAAGTAGATTAACTTTGAATTTGCAAGCTGCCGGATCCAAATAATCGGGCAAATAACTTTTTGACCTGAAATGTTGCATTTTGATTATATGTTTCAAAATTTAGCATAATTAACACACAGGTATCAATATATTCGTTCAGCAATTTCGACTCAACAAAAGGCATTATCTAAAACTTGCAAATTCAAACTCCTATCCCCTTTCTGCTTGACCCCCTGTCGCTTTCCATTATGTTCAGCTTCACAGATTTCAAAATTCAGAAAAAAACCATTATCCCAAAAAAAAATTGCAGATTGTTCTCCAAACCTATTTAGTTATGATTCTTTTATTTTTACTCTAACACTCCGCACCCATTGATAACGACCCTCGTTGAAAATGGGGGCGGGGCCCGACCCAGACTGCTCTCCCTTTGGGGCGAGGGGAAAGTTCTGATAGAAACGATCTACAGCGACGGTAGCATTCATTTTTTATTGTTTCGTTTTTTTTTTCTTAATAGCCAATAAACGTTTGTAGAGAGAACTCTCTCGTGATTCATCTTGCATCAAACTAACACATAGCTCGTCTCTCTTCTTCCTACCAGCGTCCCGTCACTCTGGTTCTTGGAGACTCTCTAGTGAACAACGCCGAGAGTCAAGAGACTTTGACATCTCATATTGAACTAGACTGTTCGATTCTACTTCTATCTCTCCTCAGATCTTCCCCTTTGATCAAGACTTCAAAACCCGATTTAAAATATCTCTTGCTCCCAGCATAAATAATGGAAAATTCTTTCTGTATGATATACTTTGGATTTCTTCCTCAAACTTTGTAATTGGAAACTTTCTCTAAACCCTCAAAAATCGCGATTTTTGGATATTGAGATCTCGGTATCTCGAAAATTAAGGATCCTCCAAAAATCTCCATATCAGACTCGGAAACTACGATATTGATTTGCCTATCACGTGTTTCAGCGTTTCTCATAAATGTCAAGCACAACCGAACACAAACGACTTGAAGAAATTTCTTCGAATGAGAACTTTGAAAAAAAATTCTAAGTTACGAAGAGAGGATGCAACAATCCACCATGAGTCGAAGTTGAATAATGAAATTCATCCACTGAACTACTTTCAGAGATCTAAAGAGCATTCTGCTCCGATAAATACCACCAATCATGCTGGTATAAAATTATCCCATGATTATCTATTCCGAAAATCCATTTGGCGTCTCTAAATTTAACTTTGAGATAAAAATATTTAGTGGAGGTAACTAAAATTCTAACAGCCAGCCGAAAGCTGGCACTAGAACTTCATAGCTTTTTGTTGAAGATGAAGTTCCTGATAGTCACCGAATTTGATGTCTAACATAGTATCATTTTGTTTAAAATGGAGATGCATCTAATTATGATGTTGAAAGGCGTCATGTCATGCTTGTGTTTTATTTTGTAGGTCATATCAACTTTTTTGCATCTGATTTTTGTATTGAACCTCGAGATAATAGTAATAAATAAACAAGCTTTATTCAATTCTTTCATATCAAAATCACGCATAAGCTTTGTTGGTTACCGCGACGAGGAATAATCTCCAAAACAGGACGAAAAATTCGATAAATGTGATGATTTGAATGCCTGACAGGATACCCAGCAATCCGCCCAAATAAGAAACAAATCTATTGAAAGTCATCGCTTCGATCTCCGAATAGATGTAGTAGTCGAGTTTCGGTAAGCGAATTTCCACCGTCACCTTTTCGTCGTACTCTTTTTTACAAGCAGTGACGTTGTCCGAGCCATTGCATTTCAACGTCTAAATACTGTTTCGATCAAGTGTCAAATTAAGTGAAAGCTCGTCCGTCGAAAAATAGTGAGAAAAGGCGAGAGACATAGAGGAAATTCGTACCTGCTCTCTTTCCATTTTCTCCCGCTAACTCTCGTTTCTTTGCACTCTAGCTTCCTTCTATGTGCATAGTCGTGACGCGCATTTTTGCAAGGTGCTCTTTAACACACGCGAACTGTCACTTCATTTGATCGATACAATAGAATCATGTTTGAAAAGTCGTATGTTTAAAATATCAGTGGAATTATTACTTTTAAATAAATGATTATTTAATAAGTCACAGAGAATATTATGCAAAACCTACACTATCCACGAATTTCGATCTTGTCCAGGTTGAGAGGTACTGCTGGTTGTAGCATCTGAATCAGGCCATCTTTTCTAATTTGTTCAAATCAGACTTTCAATCAAAATTACAAATTTTCAGTGAAAGAAAATTTCTATAAAAAGCTTATACATTAAGGAGGGATTTAATAATGCCCTAATGTAACAGTCTAGCTTAATTGGGTCCGCAAGCAAGGTTTGGCTTAAGCTATTTCCAAGTTTGATTAAAATCCCCTACGGTAGCGGACAGTAACAGTCGGTCCAAGTGGATGGATCTCCTGCAGATTTTATGGTCTCCTCGACGCAGGTACGTTTCTTCAATTCGCAGGCCAAGCTGGTGTTGCTGTCCGCTGGAGCTGGCCACGGGTAACGGGGATCGTAGCATTGACCTGTAAAATTGTAGGTCAAAAGTCATCAGACGAAGGTGAATATATCAAGAATAATTAGAAGGACAGCATGGCACAATTAGTATTGCAGTTTGAAAGGAAAGCGTTTTCTTCTTTTTGACGTTTGTTGAAATTACACTTACATTTCGTATAGATCATGTTTTGATAGCAACTGCGAAGGCAGGCCTAAATAATTTTCAATGTAGACGCCGGAAAATTTCAAACTAACCTCAGTAGCATAACCCCACTCCTTATCGTAGTAGTAATAGTCGACTTTATTCGGATCGGAAATGCATTCGCCGTACTTTCCGCCTAAAATAGGCTTGTTTTGTTTGGCTATTAAATTCAACATTTCCACACCCATTCTGGCGTACTGCACATCTCTGATGTCAAGAACGAATTCACCGCTAGGTTCGGCGTTGTACCGGACTGACTCCACGATGACGAAGTCGTGTCTGAATAAGGCCACCAGTGCCATTAAATATGTCTATAAGGATAAAATACTCACTTGTTGTGAACATAAACAGAAATCCCAGCAGTATCAGTCCACGGCATGTATTCTTCATGGTTGATCTTGAGCTTGGCCCGAAGACCTTCATTTCTGCCGACGTCTCGATAGTCGAACGTCTTGTTCGGAACGAAGTAGAGATGGTTGAGCGTGAAGCAGTTACCCAGCACTAAAATTTTAGTTTGAACTTGATGTTGGAAAATTCGCATCACTCATACGTAGCTGAGATGGATTCCTGGATTATAAATTTTCAATACCCGTGGGCGCTCTTATTTTGAAGGTAAAACTCACCGACATCGTTCCACATACTGGTGTACTCCTCCTTTATGAACTCCTTGTCTTCATAGGCGACCCAGTCGAACATGTCGTTGTAATTCCACGAATACGACAGTCGTTCGGTGTAGTTCTTGAGGCCAATGATGAACGGTACCATGTCCTTGATCAGAGCCGGACTCTTCAGCAAATCTTCCAGCAATTTTATCAATGGCTCCATCTTCTTCATGTCGGATCCCTCTGGGATTAATCATGGAGAATATTAGAAGTATCATTAGTAATTTGTTAAAGAGGCTTAAGTAAAGTTAAAGTAAGTATATTGACGCCAAAATTGGCAGAATATGGATCTGTAAAATTTGTGAATATTTATTATGTTTGTGTGAACATATTAGGAGACATCAAGTGATGAACTTACCTTCTCCAAAGATGCTCAACAACACTTGTTGAATGATCTTGTTTATTTCACAGCGGTCGCCAATCTAGAATATGGTAATAAAATTGGTATTGGAATACTTAAGGTTGAATAGAGCAGAATTTCGAAAAAAAAAAAAATTTGAGTCTAGATTTGGATTGTATTGAAATTTTCCTCATTCTGACATAAATCTAACTTACCCACTGATCACTGCAGTTACATATGAACCCATTTATCCCATCGATGCATACGGCGGCATCATCTTTCAGCGTGCAAACATTGGATCTAATTTTCACCAATTTTAAATCTCAAAAATTTCATTAGAAATACTCCTGCAGTGGATTTCCGCCCTCCATTTTTCTATCACAGTCATCCGGGTTGATCTCGCAATTTTTACCTGAAATTTGATAGTTTATACCGAACTAGGTAAACTTTCGATCGGAAAGAAAAAAAAAACCTTCCGTTCCAGGCACGCAGCTACAGTTGTAATTCAGAAACATATCATTGCAAGTACCGCCATTCACGCAGGGACCTTGAATTAAAGAAAAAAGATTTCAAGATAAATTCTTTGACATACTATCGACGCATTCGTTAGTCTCGTCGTCGCAGGTTGGTCCAGTGAAACCTGAGTTAAATAAAATTTATCTTAATTGTCTTGAATACATTCTGTTTGGATAAAAATAATGCACTCTAAATAAGCAAAGAAAAATGACACGATATTTCTGTCGCCAACCTGGGTCACATTTGCAAGTGTAGTCCATGGGGTCGATGCTGAAACAAGGTTTTTTGGCTAAAATAATGAAAAATAGTACAATTTGGAGTTACCTAGTCGGATTCGAATTGCAAGTTCCGTTAATGCCGCAAGGATGATCATAAAGGCATCGATCGACAGCCTCGCATCTCTGGCCTGTGTAATACCTGAAAAGGACTTTTATTCAAATTATGAGTTGTGTTTATTCGATTAAATTTTATTATGTTTCATATAATTTCAAATGATACGGTGTCTTAAATGTTCGATTATTCCATGCATGAGATTTTATTCTTAAAATAATCTTTATCGTTAGAATTTTTGGAATAACGATAAAATGGTCCCATATTTTAAAAAATGATAGTGGGGTTTTTGAGTTTCAATTGCCGAACCAAGGAACATCTACGATAAACATTCTCACGTCAAGCAAATGCATCCCGGAGTGCCATCGTCCTTTTCGTAGCAGGTGCCCATGTTGTCACAGGTCGTGTTCTCGCATTGTTTCTTGTGTTCGCAATTTGTTCCGTGGTAGTCCTGAATTAAATGGAAAAAATTACCTAATACCGATTGTTCTTGCCTCCAAACATTTGCACTTGTAGTTTGACGTGTTCGGATCCACAACGCAAGTGCCGTTATTCAGACAAGGCTCTACCAGACAAGGGTCGTCGACGGCTAAAAATCGATATTCGTGAATGTTTTGTTTAAGCTACTGACTTCTTGGTATGGTATGCTACACAGTATACATTGAAACTTTACACTTTTTCAATGAAGTAGTGCTGTTAAAGGCGTTAAATAATACATTTATGGTATGCTTTTTAATGAATTTTCCAAGAAGTCCTGAATGTAAACTAACGTGTTTCGCAGTCATTGCCCGTATACTTTGGATGGCAGCGACACAAATAGGCTCCCTCGTCGTCGATGCAAATGCCCTGGCCAGTCCCCTGACTACAGGGGTTCGTCCCGTTTATGCTAGCGCACTGGTCGGGATCCCAGACTGGGGTTCAAAATTATTTAAAAAAAAAAAAAAACAATAACGAAACATTATTTTGATAGTTATATGTCAAATTTTCGGAAAACATTTCAAACAAACTCATGAAATAGCATGGTTTTCGCAATAGCTTTCTCAACGGAATTAGCAAGCTATATACGGACAATTTATGAAAATAGAACCATACTGTAATTAGTGTTCTTGTACATCCAGACTCGTTCGCCATCTTTACCGCAACTTTGACCACCGTTCCCGGGGCACGGCTGGAAAAAATTGACTTCTTGAGGTTGATTGATCAACTTTATACAGCTTCGAGTTGATTGAAGCTAACTAAGCTTCTTTGAGGTCGATTAATTCTAAGCTTCATGGAGTTAATCAATCAACTTTATGAAGTTTGAAGTTGCTTGATGTTAACTCGTACCTGTGTACAACTCCCATCTTTATATGGATTGCCACCGACTTTAGGTAAAGTGAACATGTCATTGCAAAGATAGCAATTTTGCCCGGAAATGGCTGAAATGAAACAGTTTGATTCTGATAAAAACACGACATCGATAATAATAGTGAACTAATATCATAGGGTTTCTAGCTTGACTACTTTTATAGTCAATGACATTACTGCCAATCATGGATACCATAGATATCAGCAATTATTCCAGATTTAATTTTAGCCTACCGAATCGAGTATAAAACGGGTCCATGGTGGTCATTTGCTGTTGCTTGCAGTAGTCCATCGTATTCATGGGCGCGGTGATCTTCTTGCAGTTCGAATCGAGTAAACCTCCGTCGTAATTGAAGCAACCGAGATTTTCTTCGTTCGTGCTCACTAAATTTGATGATTTCAGTATTTTTTTAATTGGCTCCAAGTTATTCAAACTTCAGACACTATTTTACTCATTATGATGGTTTGACTTTATCTAAACCTAATTTCAGGGCTGCCAACAAGCAAGGTACTGAGTTTTTGTTTATTAATTATTGAAAAATACAGGTAAAGTGTGTGAAAATTTCGGATTTAATACAGGTACGATTTTTGTAGCTGCTGGCAGTTCTGCCTAATTTAATGAGTTCTTTACCATACCCCAAATCGCGTAAGTTTTCGTGCAGTCCGGGCCTTGGTAGCCTAAATCCAAATCGTATATTCAAAATATTCTATTTTTTCTTACCATTTGGGCAGTTGCATTTCCAAGTTGAATCGCCCAATTCCTGCGTACACGCTCCGGCACAGGTGTTGTTTTTACAGTGGTTGTAAACTGAAAGTGTTCAAATTTGAGAACTACTCATAATGTAATATGAGAAGTAAGAAAAAGGCTAGACATGAGAATTTGACTACTTTCTCATAGTGTCATAACAACAGGGTTAGTAAAAAATTCGTTAACTATCTACATTGACACTGGTCCCCTGAGTAATCTGGCGCGCAATTACATTGATAGGTTGCTCCAAAAGTAGTGCAATTACCACCTAAATTAAATTATTTAGAGATCAATATGCTTTCAAATATTGTTTGTAGCTGTTTAATATAATTTCTTTTATTGATCGTACACGATAGCCAATAAATGTTACTCACCATTCAAACAAGGAGCTTCTGCACAAGGATCGTCCATGTCCATATTACAATCCGACCCTGTCCAACCGGTTTTGCATCTATTATTTCAAAGTGCTTATAATGGTTTCTTGGTTTGAATAATTACGTGCAATTATAGGTCCCAAATCCATTTATACATTTTATCTGAGCCGTCTCGTTCGTAATACCACATGGATTCGAGAGACATAATTTGGACCCTAAAATGGATTTTTAACGAAATTTCTGAATTTTCGAGTAATTATATAGATATAATGGTGAAGATATTCTAAAATTAGTTGTTCCATATTTGTCTTGACCTTGTAGTAAATATTAAAGAAAAATAGATAAATAATGCTTTTATGATATGTTTCAGAGTTATCTAGGAAGAATGGAGATACTCAGCAATCAATGAGCATGCGCATGCAACTATTTTCTTTTATCGAGAACATTAAATGAAATTGAAATATTTTATGATATGCTTTAGAGCTTTCAGAGATAAATAGATAAGTTTTAAGATCAATAATTATGTTTCTTTAGGAATATCATAAATTTTCCACGTTAAAACTTAAACCATACTGCTTGAACAAGTATAATTGCCATTCTCAGTTCCTGCAACGCACACGCAATCAGTATGCGTGCAGTCCCACACTACGGCTTCTTTCTAAATAAATTCTTTAGATTAAAGAAAAGATAATAGTTTTATACCGGTGAAGTGATAGTCTTCTTCTTAGGATTCGTACATAGTCCGTAATTGTAACAGCCTGAATTTACTAATAATCATCATCATTAATATTCAATATTTAGCATATTTCGATCACTCTTGATCGATACAGGTCGATAGAACTATATGTCCTTCTTCGTCGAGTATTTGGAAATCGCAAAACATTGAGACACGAGACATAGGTAAAAGAGGGTAGAAGACAATTGGGTAAAACGTCTTTTTCGACACTATTTCTTCATGTCTCATGTCTCGTGGTCTCGCGGATTCCAGGTTGCACCTTTATCGGTACGATTTTTTACTGACACTAGACTTTTTTTTAGAAAGTTTTATCTACCGTGTGGGGGTCGAGTAGGATTCGGTTCAACTGCCGACGGTGGTACGAGTGTGATGGGCGGAAGTGGTAATAGACCTTCTACCGATACAGTTGAATAAATTAAGATGTATACCGCCAAAAATCCGATAAAATAAATTAATGGGATACCGTATTTGCCCCGTACCAACATAGCTTCTGCTATGTGCAAAATCCGAGGATTTTTGAAAAATTCCGACCCGTTTTATGATATTTTGCTCCGAGAACTTTTTTGTGTTTTGAAACGATTCGTTAAAAATTCAGGCAAACAATAGCCAGGGCATTTTGGAGGTTAAATTATGCGATAATTTGCAACTAAGTGTTCAAATGGGTTATGAATTTTTCATTTTAAGCGAAAATTCGCCCTTTGTTCGATTTTGAAATCAACGTATTTTGCATTTTTTTAAAGAGTATGTAAAATATCCTATAGGATGCTTCAATATTCAGGACATTCTAGCTAACAATGTCGTAAATACGGTGTTTCTTAATTTCTCTCTACGTGATTTTCGAGCAAACTCCTATGGAAACATGATGGAAAACGTTCCGGGCTTGGATCCAAGTTCAACTTACAACCCTTGTAAATGAACTTACAAAATAACTTACAAGATTTGTAAATTGAACTTGAACTGAACTTTCAGACAGTTTGTACAACCCTGACTAAGATGAATATTTATTTCAGTTGCAACTCTTCAGCGTCTTTATTGGATCTCTTCGAGAGTTATCTGTACCATGTGCATTGAAGTTAAATTATCATTTCACATTTTATTGAATAAAATTTGTGTATGAAATCTGAGATTATTATAATCAAGGTTTATTTTATGTTAATTTTCCGACTTCACGCCATTCATTCATCTGTGGATCGTATTCCTCGATTGAATCACAAAAATGTCCACGGGAAAATAAACTTTGTTGAAATCTAAGTTACCAAATATTTGGTATAAAGATATGCAAAATCTCAGTTCACCCTCCGATTGCAAACAACTTCCCGTTAGCAACAATGAGCGAATGATGATATCTTGCATAACTCATATCAGCGATTCGAGAAATTCGACTGTCAACTGGAGCTGAGGGGTCGAAACACAGACAGGATTTGAATGTATTCGAATAACTAAATATATAATTATACATTATTCCATCTATTAAAACCTGAATAAATTACTTCATTGGCTTTCATTCGATCTTCTTACATCAACTAGATTCGTATATTCTCTTGCTTTAGGATCCCATTCACCGAAATGATACAATTTGTCTTTGAAATAAGCCACAGATGCATATCTACGCCATCTAGGAGGATCTGGATATGTAAAATTCCTTGAATCGATCATTCATAAATGTTAGAGTATCGTCACTCGTTCTTCTATTTTTCCTTCATCTAACCTCTCTCCCACATGTCCCCTCTATGCCTACGTACCGGGTGTTTCAGGTTTATCTTCCCAATTTACTTTTTGAATAACTTTTTTTATTTTTCAGTCCCTCGGCCAAGTCCGACAAGAGAATCAACGACTCAAGGAAGAAAACGCCGCGTTGGTGCGAGTCATTTCCAAGATGACTATTTGAAACAAAATGTCCAACATTTCTAGTTTCTCCCCACATAATTTATAGGTTTACACGATTTTGACTTACCCATTGTTTCGTTAAAAATTCAAGCTAACAAGTGCCTAGGGTAAACTCACTAAATACATTGCCTAAGCATTTTAGCAGCTCATCATTCAGATCGAACAAATTCAAGAAACTGTCTTCTTCTTCACGGTTTTCACTTATCAACGATATATCGCATGCCTTATATATTTTAATCTAAGATTGTATAGAACCTCAAGTATGAGATGGAATTTGAAACTAAAGCGTTGTTCCGACTTTATTTGTTCAAACGCGAAATAACGTTGTCAAAGAAGAGTCAGAGGAACACTCGCACTCTGCGCTCTTTCCGCAAGCAATGCTATTTCTCAATGTTCGCGCACTGATGAACAGCGTCTGAGAACACGCCAATAGAAGCTAAATTTCATTAGATCAAATCTCAGCTCACATGAAAAGTAGCCAAAACCATTATGTGTCTTAGTCTTATCTGCTTCTGTATCAAACCATTTTCATGGAACTCTTCGAGATTTTCTACTTCTAGTTTATTGTACTTTTGGATAATGTGTCAAACGACGTCTTCCTCTATCTACAATAATCGACGAAAGATGCAATAAAGTGATTGTGATGATTTTTCCTGACAACAATTTTCACGATTCTCTTCTCCTCCTCCTATTTCTATTCGAAAAAGTTGACGATTTTGTTGTGTTTATCATTATTGTTTGAAATTTTTAAACTCTAGATCACCTTCAGTGTAAAATATGTTCGCGTTCAAGTTATTATATTGCTCGTCCAGAAGAAAAATTATTGCCGATATTGATTGAAAATAAATTTTTAAAAGGAAAATCGTGATTTACGCTCCTATGTTCCTCATGATTGGGTCTTGGCCACGTCCACCTGTGTGCCGATCGCACCCAACTCTTCGAAAGTATGCAAAACTTGATTTGAACATCAGATTTGAGAGAAAACGACGATTCATTGCTCTATTGCAAATGTTGCCCTTTCAGATATCGCCCAGCTGTGTTACTTTCTGCCATTTGAATGTTTATTTTTTTCTCTATCTTGTGAACAGTCATTCTTTCTCTGACTCTTCCACTTTACAACCATTTCCTCCAAGCAAATCTCAGAGCAAAACCATTTCATCTATTTTTTATCCTCAAATCGATTTTTCAACTTAAAATTTGAATTTCAGATATGGTATCTCAACTAATTTGTTCATCTAAATTGGACAAATTTCGATGTCTAAATCGTCATATTTCGAACTAAACTAACATATTTTGACTAAAAATTTGAAAAATTATCTATCAAGAAACAAACAGACTCCACCGAGGCGGGAAATTCCGACCTGTTCAGCACCAATGGAGTTGTCAATGTGGGGACAGCAGTAATCCCGTTCGATAACAAAAAGGGACTACGCCGCTGTATGCCAATCACGGTAAAATCTAAATATAGTAGTTTCCTAGAAACCAGTTTGAGAGTGAATGTCAGTATTATTCAAAGTGATGCGGAACAGGGGTCCGTCGATTTGGCGATTTTCACATATATAGTAGTTTTTCACGCTGGTTCTCGTGGTGCTATCTGTTTTTCGTAAAATGCAAGTGGGCGGAGCTACATTATTTAGTTTTTCATGGGCTATCTAATGCAAAAAGCCGCAGTCGATTTAGTTCCGAGATAAGAAAGTTATGATTTTTTTCCTAAGATCGGTCAGTCAAAACTTCAAGCTACCGTAATCCTGCATACGATAATTTTACAAAAAACAAACCACACAATGATGATCAGCGTGAAAAACTGAACAAAATATGTCAAAATCAGCCAGATTAACGGACCCCTGTTCCGCGCCACTTTGAATAGTCCTGACATATTCACTCTTTAAACAGTTTGCTTGGGTTTTTTTTTTCTTTTAAATTGTCCGTTTCATCTAATCTCAAGAATACCATTTAAAGTGTAGTCATGTCGATGTCGAACTTCATCAATGTGGTTAATAAGATGGCAGATCAGCTCGTCATCGTCAACGAAGAAATCCACCAGCTTCAGGTATTTATCATAAAAAAACTTGAACAAGCTTACTTTTCTGTTTTGTAAGATATATTTTTTGCTTTGCATAAATAAAAAAAAACATTAATTACTCAACAAAAGATTTTAAAAATATGGATTTATGGCTTTTCCAGATAGATCATCAGCACAACCAGTGACGGACAATGTTCGAATTATTAAGATCTAATTCTGCGATTCTGGAAAACAACAATGGCACCGAATCAAATGACGTTGAAAAACAAAGCCGCCAAACGATGATTATGAGAAAAAGCTACAAGTAAAATGGAACAATCAAATTTGAAAAATATAGTTTTTGATTTATTGAAAGAATGATAAACTTAGGACAGAGTCGCCAGAACTATCATGATGGAAAAATCGAACATAAAATGGAGCGACTTTATCGGCTTGGGAGTGGTAAAGGAGGCACTCATAGAAACCTTCGTCATGCCAAACAAATTCCCGCTACATTTCACCAGTCAGATTCCAATTCTGAAAACTCAAAATTTCCATTCTTTCAAGAATTATTCCATTTTTCTCAATCATATTATTTGACTAGACCAGTACTCGATAGGAATGGTGCAAGTCTCTTTTAACGAGTGATGATATGATAAATATGATAGATTCAATAAAAAATTTCATTCTGTGCGAAGTACATCTTAAATTTTGTATTGTCCATTGTAAAAAACTTGACAGTCGCAGTGCCCTTCGCACAAGGGGCGGTGTGAACAGCACGCTTCCCGCTCGCGTCGCAGCATGCATTGCGAATTTATTATTCGAACCAGATTTTCACTTTCATTTCTTTTTTTCGACGTTTTCATTCGTGATTTTTATAATTATTCGGTAGATATCGATAATTAGGACATAATTACAGAATTTTGCTGAGAAATTAGGCTCAAGAAGTCATTTTATCGAAACGATTTTTTTTAAATCACGAAAAAACGCGAAATAAGACAAAACTAACATTTGCATTCGTAATCATGTCCTAATTATCGTTAATTATCACAATTTCGAAGAAAAAATTGAAACATCTATTTCAAAAATAATTTTAAAAATCATTGTAAAATACGAGAAAAATAAATGAAAGTGAAAATCCAGTTTGAATAATGAATTCGCAATGCATGCCGCGACGCGAGCGGGAAGCGTGCTGTTCGTATCGCCCCTTGTGCGAAGGGCACTGCGACTGTCAAGTTTTTTACAATGGACAATATCTCCTTTTCCCGCCAGTGCCGTCTAGCGACACTGTTCATTCCCTCTCTGCATCTTTCCACTCTTTTTTCTAGTCTTTTCTTGTCCTTGTTTCATCGATTTCATCCTTCGGCCAATTGAAAAGAAGCTTTATTTCAGCGATTCACTCGATCGAAAATGAATGATTTGTCTGGAAAGACTGTTGCAAGACAGGTAAATCGAATTTATCATTTTCGAATTGAAACACAACTGTTTGATGCGCTTCTTTCAGACCGGGGACTTGGCTGGAATGAGCGAAAATCGGCCCGACAAGCAGAGTGGTGAGGAGCTGAGTGCCTGTCTGAAGGGAACGCATTGGAGCAGGCTGCCCGTCGAGATGCAGATCGAGATCGTCAAGCAGGTACTTTCAACCGCATTCAAACTTTGAATTGAAAATCCCTATTTTGGAAGAAAAGTAATAAAGGGCAGACTAACAGCAAACTCTCCCGTAGTTAAACATGGAAAGATCAAAATTGTAGCGCAATTCAAATGTTTCTGAATTCAGAAAATTTTACTGCCGATTTATATTTCTACTTGAAACAGAAATACTAGATTTCTATTGATTAGGGACAAGTTTAATTCTTGATCTGCATGTGTCAGACCTCGAATCATTTTCACTCGTTATGAAAAATGTTTTGCATTGAGAACCAGGAAAAAAATTGTTCCACTTAGAGGAGTGTTCAGGTTCGCAGAAGGGAGTTGGGATTCTTTTTTTTTTTTTTTTTATCTATTCTCATTAATAGTTTTAATTTTCATCACGAAGAATCGAAAAAATGATTTCAAACAGTTTCCATAAATTCTTTTATAATCCACAACGAACTGGAGGATTTTCAGAAGAACCTGAACAATGGCGACAAGCTGAACTTGCTGTGCGCGTATCCTGATTTGCTTTCGATCATCAGCGATTCCTATCCGCACGACAATGCCAATGCTGCCGATGAAGGGGAAGGTACCGAGGTCGAGCCTCCTGAGCTCTACATCGAATATGTAAGTTTTCTTGAAGGTTTGAATTTACTTTATAACCGTTCTCTCAAAACTTGGGACGAAATTATTCTTATTCTTTGAATTTCCTGGCCTCAATATTTTTAAAGATCAATCGTAGTTTTCAAAAAAAAAAAGAAGTTCATTTTTTGCCCAGATCATCTTTATTGATCGTGCATTATTGCATATGCTCTTTTATTAAATTGACCTGAAACGCTTTTGGATAAATAAAATCTAGAGGCATTGACAGGTGAAGAAGGAGGAAACGAAATGGGTCAAAATTTCAATTTCAATTTTCCAAAATGGTCATTCGACAACGCATCTCTAATAATGAATTGAATAGAGATGTCTTGGATATCTTTCCATTTCATTTCCCTTTCATAATTCTATGCCTGACTATTTCGAAATTATACAGGTTTCATTTCAGTCGGATGAGAAAAAGATGTTCTGCGTTGAGATGTTCGAATCTGTCTGCTCGAGACAGCCCCACAGGATTTTCGGCCTGAAGCACAATCTAGTCGTTCTTAGGGTATGTGAATCGCTTTGATTTTATCGTTTTGCTCAATTTCTATAAACTGCAATTCGATTGTAAATGGCGTTTATTTCCATCAAATGGAGAATATGCTTTAAGCAAATATCGAAAACAAGCAGTAACCCGTCAAAGGACACTTGGTTTTTTCTCCATTTCGCCCCTCTCGCGTGTTTCCTCTGTTACTGCTTAGTGCTTGTTTTCAGTTTTCACATTGAAACAGACTCTTCATCCGACAAAAATATAACCGAGATTGATTATATTTGCAATGCATTACCAGCGGGAAAGGATATAAATTAGAAAATAACAGGAGAAAGACTGATTTTTAAAAACAAACCAAAGATAAAGCTCTGCTTCTCCCTGTACTGGTTGTTATCTTTGCTATTCAATGCAAATGCAACTACAACAATGCAGTAAAGTTGTTAGGTTCATGGCTGAATTAAGAAGAAAACTTTACCGATAATTATGCTTCGTTTAAGGACCTGAACTCTGAGAACAAGCACACGGCCATTCTGCTGGACGCATTGGAATCCACCTCGACCACGACCAGAAAGCTCTGTTTCAACGCGGACGAAGTCGACTTCCAGTTGTTGCTCGCCTTCGTTAAGGTTAGCATTTATTTCCAAACGGAATAATTTGTAATCCCAATATTTTCGAAAGAAATTAATGTAAATGTCAAACATTTCGATTGATAACTTTCTCTCATTCCCGAAGCATCTTTATTTATTCAGAAAATTAAATAGGTCCATACTCTCAATTCTAATTGATTTACTTGTAAGATTCTCTGTGTGCAAGCGAATATAATCTTGGGTCGAAGAATTAAGTAAAGTAAAGTATTAGTCTAGTTCTTTCTTGAAATTTTGCGATAAATTTAGCTGATACAAATGTGTTAAGGTGCTGAAACCGAGATATCTGGACCTCGACTCCGTCTACAATGAGGAATGCACTACTTTGAATGAACTCGTCGAAGCCTTTCCTGCTCTCTCCAAGGTCTATTTCTTTTTGTTACCTTTTATCTTAACACGAATGAAAAGTTTCTCAATCAATATTCAGACATTCAAATTTTATTCTTACTATTAAAATTTCATTTTTCTGTTCTTAAATGGGAAGATATATTTCCATAAAATTTTGAAAATAAAAATTGTTATCTTCTTGATTCAGAATAAATAGATATGTTTCAGTTGAAAAAGTTTACTGTGTTTGGCCCCGTGCGCACAGACGGCGATTCGCTGTTCAGTCATTTGTCCAAACTCCCTCGCTCTCTTTGCTTCAACAACGCCTTCCTCCACGATGGGCACGTCGTCAAATTCCTCAGGGTAATTCAATTCGCCTTATTTTGAAAAAAAGATTTTTATTCAATTCTTTCGATTTTATTATAAATTCTACAAAATTTTTAAATCTTCAGTTATGATTCCAAATGATAAAGACTCACATTCCGACTTTTGTAAATTGGCTTATCACTGATCATAAGCCATCCGATTATTAGATACCTAGCAGAATTTTCAATCTCCATATCTGAGTCGTGCGAAAATGATTTTTGAGTTTCCGTAATAAAACGAAAGTGTTTTCTAAAAATTGACAAAAGGAAAGATCGTAAACGATTTTTTAAGACAATCAAATGAAAGGGAAAATGATCTTGAATAAAACGAGTATTTTGCACGTTTATATTCGATATCGACATTTTTCAATTCATCTCTTTATGTCATAAATTCAGACTCTGGCCTCGACGGAATTCGAAGAAGGGAGTCCTGCTGCGGCCGCCCTTAAACGAATCGTCAACTGGAAATTCGAGATGGACTACGAGACAGAAACCGAGGAAGAGGCAACCACGAATCGCTGCAAACTGCTGTCTGAACTGGTCGCAGACATCATTCCTCCCGATTCGGAGGTAACTTCATAGATTTTCACGTTTTAACCCGATATTAATCCATTTTTTTTTTCTAATTTTCTTGAATTTATTAGTTACTTAGTTGAATGTGTAATAATTTAAATTGCACGGCTGTTCAGAACTCATAATTCGAACTAAAATTCAATTTCAAATAAGATTTAATTTCTGTATAAACTGGGAAAGTTTTATTCCAAAAAATCAAATTTCTTTTGAACTCGGAATTGCAATTATGGTTGTTTTTCTAATTCTGAATAGCCCTTTTCGGACAGAGCATGTCTATTTTATTAAAAAAGAATTAAACTTTTAGAGCCAGACTTGAAAATTTGCAAGTCTGTTTAGAGCATTGATGAAATCTTTGATTTCGTGATCTTACTTTCTAATTTGTAGATAATCAATTTGGATGCGGCGATGGGCGCGATCGAGCGCCGCATCTTCGAGCTGCGTCTGGCTGTGGGCGATAAGCAGCACGTCATCTACGTCAAGGAGGAGATCGATCATCTCCACGAAGATCGATCAGTTCAGGTTGATTGTTCTAAACGAATTAGCTCGTAGATTATAACCATTTCTTGAGAATTATAATGTTACAATTACTAATGTATGGTGCTCATCATTTTTTTTTTTTTAAATTAGAACTCACAGATTTTCTCCGAGTCGAACTTAAAATCGTCTTTTTTCAAAAATTAAACTCGAACTCATTGGCGAGTTTCGAAATTCCTGTTTAATATCCATTGCAATTCTGAATCCTTGATTAAAACTAACCGAGTTTTAATTTGAAACAACAATGTGTTTTCAGCTGGCGAACAAGACTGCGAAATTTTGCAAGGTGATAGATTCTCTGGACAGCTCTTTCATCTCGGACATGTTGTACGACCCTGGTGCGGTAAGATCGTTTGCTATATTAAAAATGCTTTCTTATTTTAAAAAAATATCTTTCACTAACTAACGATTTGGCAGTCGTTGTCAGCACTCTGAAAGTCTTCATTTTGAAATGCATTTCCAATCTATTTTTATGAAAATCGGCAGAAATCACCCCTAACAATGCATCTGAAAGAAGGCGTATGATATTTTAAAATGTTGCAAAGTCGTGCATCCATTATTTTCAAGCGTTATTCTTGTTTCATCTTGCAAAACTGCCAGAATGCAATTGTCAAAACTGCTAATCCCGAATCGTTCCATTAGCATACTTTTTCACTTGATTCTTTTTCTCATTTTCAAATTACATGCATAATGATCAAACATAACACAACAAATTGATATGAATTCAGGGTGATGAGTTTATGGATGACGACCACTGAGCTAGTCACTTCAACTGCACTCGACCATCTCCACTTCCTCCTTCCCCTTCAATTCAAACTCGTTCATATTCCTCAGTAAAACAGCAAAAATATTGTATTTGAATTTATTCATTCCATTTTTCGAAGGTTCATCCAGATATTCTCTTTCAAAACTGATCATTTTATTCAATTTAATCATTGTTTATTGTTTTCAACTTTCTTTCTTTCGGGTTACTTTCAATCATAGTCCTTTGAAAAATGTCTTTCTCTTCTGTTAATTTTATTAACAGCTACAATCAGTTGTTATGACATTTTATGAATTTTTTTATCACTTATTATCCAACTTCTTTTACCTCGTCTATTTGACCGATCTCATTTATTACAGTTCGGTCCTCCTTTGCTTTACTTTATCGTTTCATAAACAGATGTTCTTTGATATCCGTCTTTTTTGCTATTTTTAATTAGAGTATGAGAAAGATACGTTTTTTTTTTTCAAATCCAAATTTAATAAAGGATCTTTTTCCACATTACCTGGATTAATGAAATTTTTTATCGATTTGTTTTATCATGCAGCTTACTTCTTTGAATGAAAGCTAGTTATTAGTAGCGATGATATTCAAAGCCTTTAACGATTCCTTAAAATTATAACTGCATCATCGCAACGAAAGATGGTTTGAAATAAGTGCCATGAGACATCAAAATCAAAAGTTGATTTAAGGAGGCTCATCCGAGGAGTGAATCTTTGTGCGAACATCTTGGTAAGTTTTGAATTCAAGGAAAACAATGAATTTTACACCCCTAAATATATACTGATACATTATTTTATTTATCGTGCAAAATTAGCGACTTAAATCCTCCAGCTATTCAAATTCTTCCATTCAGCGATGCAACTCCGAAATCACTTCGTCTTTCTGGAATCCCTCCGATTTCAATCCATTCCCGTTCATCGCCTGATAATCGATATATCTTTCTATTTGCATAACCACAAATAACTGAATATCCACAATTACAATAATGAATATGCTATAATGTGACCGTATAACAATCCATCGCATGTTATTGTTTGAATAAAAAAAAGTTGAAAGAGGAAGAGCAGGTCCTCTTTGCCATTTTCCATCTATTAAAACCTGAATTAATTATTTCATGAGCTCTCATTCGATTTTCTTACATCCACACGAGCTGTCTCTTCTCCCCTTTCAAGATTGTATCCGCCCAAATAATACAGTTTGTCTTTGAAATAAGCGACCGATGCATATCTACTCCATTCAGGAGGATCTGGGCCTGTAAAATCCCTTGAACCGACCATTTATGAATTTGTTGAGCAAACAAGGGAAGGTTTTCGAAATGTTAATCAGGAAAGTGGTAAAATTTGGTCCCAAAATATGTGTATCAGTCTAAAACGTCGATTTGTATAGGCTTTATCGGCTGGTATCCACTTTTACCTAACTTAGAGGCAAAAATAGGTCATCCCCATAGTTAGGAAATTGATTTTTCGAAATTCATAACTTCTCATGCGTGCATTATTTCGACGCGGTTCTTTTGCCAAAAATACTCGACTTGTTCTCCTCTCTCGAATGGTGCCCATTTTGGAACATTTGGACGAAATGGATTTTTTCGCAGGCCTACCCCGGGGCCAAAATCGATTCTCCTCGAAATGTTCCGAAATGGATACCAATCGATAGAGGAGATCAAGCTGAATAGTTTTGACAAAGGAATCATGTCGAAATAATGCACGCATGAAAAGTTATGAATTTCGAAAAATCAGCTTCTTAACTATGGGAATGACCTATCCTCCCCCATAACTTGGGTAAAAGTGGATATCGACCGGTAAAACTTTCCCAAACTACTTCCTAGGATGGGAGGATAATTTTGAGGCTAAATTTGGCCAGTTTGGCGATTAACACTTCGAAACTTTACCAAAGGAAGGTTCCGCAATTTTTGCAAAATATTGCCGCGAGCCTGGATCGAACAGGCGACATTTAGATGTCGGAACCGGATGATTCTTCTTCAGTCTAACGCTCTCCCAACTGAGCTATCGCGGCACATCCTCCGGGGCCCAATTTTCAGTATTCACTCAATTTTCTATCTCTGGGGCACGGAAATGTTAGGCGCTGTTTAGCCTTTAAAATAGCACGCAAAAATGCGATAGAAAGGGAGGAAAGAAGTAAGTGAGTGAGCATGGGGAGAGAAGAGAATACGTGTCAGAAAAGAGCGCGTACTCGATAATGCTTTCAGACCTTTATTTGCTATTTTTCTAATAGGTAACGAAAAATCCAAAAAAATGAAAAAGTTAGCATTCATAAAACTTAGATTAATTTTAGGACTGAAACTGGTATTCGTATTGCCGTGAATCCATGAGAATTCGAAGGCTCTCTAAGCCCGATATTTCTACGTTCATGATTCCTCGATATGAACCAGGGGTGGGCCGGAACCGACTAAAAATCCGGAACCGGAACCGTAATCGGGATCAAAACCAAAATGTTTCGCAAGACCGGGATTTAAATTTCTCGGACCACCCCTGATATGGACGACAACAGTCCTTCTATTCTCGAAATCGATATGTTACGATTAGGGACCGCAAATGGCTTTGGGAAATTCAGTTTTCGACGATTTGCTACTTCAAATTGTCAAATTAGCTGTAACTAACAATTAGATATTCTCGAAGAAAAGTGAAATAGAAATATTTTTGCCCGAAAAGAAGCTATTGCGCATGTCGAGTCGTGATAATCGTTTTCACTGAAAATGATCACCACGATCCGACATCTAAATGGCGTCTGTCCGAACCAGACTCGTGGCATTATTACTTTTTTTGCAAAGATTCAGCAACTCTTAAAGACCAAAATAGTAAAAATTCCATTCATAATCGATTTGTTAGAAATATTTTTCTTTATTTTTAGTCAACTTTGATTTATCTGCGCTTATATTTTAATCATAATATCTTATATCCATCGCTGAGACCTTAGGACCAAAACTTTTCCACTCATATTCAGACATGTTACTTCAAGGTCTGGGCCTGAATTTCAGACTCCAGGTCCGGTCTAGGCCTCGATTTTAAAAACTGATCAGGCTCAGGCCCGAATAAAGGAAAAAATAGTGGAGAAAGAGTAGAAATTTCAAAGCTCGTCTTTTTCAAACATTCCCTATTCTTAAATCGGTTCTTTCGGAAAAAAAATATGTTCAACTTGAGCGAAACTACCTCGAGAAAATTCCTATCGCCGAAGACCTTTCTCTGAAAAATAAGAAATAACCTGTGATCAATTTGCTATTTGGAAATCTGGAAAATTCGTGATATACGAAACATGGGATATGTAAGGTACCAAGAAATGCCAGAAGGGAATTATTTGAACTATTATTTTTCTTGAATCAGCTATTTAATATCCTTTACATTTAAAATGTATTGCGTTTTCAGATTTCCAAATAGTCGGTTTTTGGGCTCCTAGAAAAGATCACTTTTGCCTATTTTTTTCCTTTCCCTCATATTATTTCTTCGAAAAGGTGGTCTTTTTCTATGAGCCTGATTTTTGTTATTTCCTCTTTAAAAATTCTTTTATTTATAACGATAATTCAGAACTGTTTGTTTTATTAAATGTTAGTATAGATAAAATTGTTATTAAGCAATTTAAAAAAAAAAAAAGATACTACTTTTTAAGTTCAGGTCCGGTCTTAAAAATTCTGTCAGGTCTAGGTCCGGTTCAGGTCCGGAACCTTGGAAATCGTTCAGGCCCAGGTCACGCCCAGACCCGGCCTAGGCCGCAAAAATCCCTTGAAATGACATGTCTGCTCATATTAAGGTGTCTATCAGTCCCCAGTGCCTCAGCGATAGAAAACGGACCAGGAATACTAAAAGCCGATAAACGGAGACGTGCCGTGATAGCTCAGTTGGGAGAGCATTAGACTGAAGAAGAATCATCCGGTTCCGACATCTAAATGTCGCCTGTTCGATCCAGGCTCGCGGCAATACTTTTGCATAAAAATTCCGGAGTCTTTAAGGCCCAAAATAATACAAACTAGACTTCGCGGCCCTCCTTCGTCTAGGACTTTTGCTTCGCAAAAGTGCAAAACAAAACAATACTAACAATAAGCCAAAGACAACATCACAACAACCCCGACACTAACACAATTTGTCTTTTAAATTAACATACATTCTATTTGTTGCATTTCTCATTTTCATGCTCATACTCTCTCACACTATCAAAATTTTTAATTCCATAGCTCTTCTCTCCTGAGCAGGGCCGTCCAGAAATGGGTTTTTAGAATTTCGGAAAACAGAACTTCTGAACGACCCTGCTCCTGAGCATCCTGCTAATTGCTAATTTGCTAATTTGTATCATTTTCTAAAATCTAGCAAAAAATTTCAAGCTCCTTTTCATCCATAAAAATCGAAAGAAATCGATTCACTAAAGGCGAAATCACTTCTAATAAGGATAATTGTCCAATTACCTGATCAAACCCAAACAAAACCTATACCTTGCACATCTTTTGGTGCAAGCCCCATCTCAATTGGATGATCACATCTCCAGATATAAGCGTGCACAAACAAACACACTCAGGGGTTTTACTAAAGAGTAGGATAGGATATAGAGATAAAAGGGTAAGATGAAATTCAAGAAATTAAAATAGAAGAGAATAAATCCGAATTCACTAGGATGATCGACTCGACATACTGTAAATTTAATAAAATTATCATAGAAAATTAGACAATTCCTCTACTCTCTATTTAGATTTTGATCGGACTATTCGACATTTTGACGACTCGACTTATCGATGTGTTTTGAACGAAATAACGAATAACAAAGTAATAATATAATAATGAAATCCCAATTCCTGACTGATTTTGTCGGAGTTTAGGTTTATTTAATTTTATCGATGATTCTATTCTTTTACTTTATATTTTCATTTTATGGCTCTCCATTGGAAAGCGTTCCAAAATTTCTTTAACAACCGTGGAGGTCGTTCTTTGAATTTTACCTCAAGGATCTCTTATTGAGATAGTTTCTCGGGCTCATCCCCAATATACTTTCCCTCCCTGCGCTAAATCTTAGTGGGCGAGGCATCTTTCTCTCCCTCCATTTCCTCGTGCTCCCACTTTTGTTCGGCCAGTTAGAGAAGACTTTCCAACTTCGCCTAAATCGTCACAGTCTAGAATTTAGCGGGGAGATGGGAATTCTATCGAGTTTGGGACTGTATCGTCCTCAAAAGTTTTTTGAGCAAGGTAATACTTGCGTCGACCTATCTGGTCGCAGTGGAATTTTGGAACGCCTCTCAAAGTGAGGTCATAAAATGTGGATTTTTGCGAAGAATTATGGAGAGTAAATGAATAAATTTACGAAAACATAACATAATAAATATTTGGAAAGTGGTAAAATAAAAATAACGAAATTACGTATTTTTGAAATTATTGAATATTTGGAATCCTGTCAAAGCACGCTCGTGACCTCTTGATCTGGTGATATTTCTGACTAGTTGACTGAAATATTTTGAACATTTCTAGATTTGTAGCCCTAATACTGTAATACTGAATGCTCAGATGTAAAAAAGTAGATTAAAGCTATTCCATCGTTTCAATCTTCCAAATTTGAACAGAAGAACTGACATGATAATCCATTTATGAAAATGAATAACTTTTCAGATTTTAGTGTTTTCTGTCTATTTCTTTATCTTTTTTCCCCTTTTCCAAGGGGATTCCAAAAATCAAAAAGCTCATGTTTGTCTTCCTGCACGGAAATCTTTAGTAAAAGGCGAAAGATTTTCTCGGATAATTGCAGAAGGACGAGAGTGAAGTGTCTATATTCGAATGAATAATATTCCAGATCGCTTGGACATCGCAGCCTACATTCTACTATTCTTTTATAGCATTAGACAGTGATTGAGCTAAAGTGGAGACATTGCAAGTGAGATAACATGGATTGAAAAATAAAGAAACCTGTTAATCGATATATCATGCATTCTTTGGGAAAATGAACAATATCAATGTTAAAGGCTTGGCACACACAATTTTCGCATCAGGAAACTGATCAAAATAGTGCATTTGGGTACGAAGAATCCGAATATCAGGTTCCATCCGGTGTTTCCCTCATTTTTGTATCGAAAATTAGGAAAACCTAAAGATCAATAATGATAATTTCGTAGTAAAACTATTAATTTGGTACCGAGTTTGGTAAGATATCAAATACATTTACCTGAAATTTTACCAAAATATGCTAATCTGAGTAGTAAAACGCAGTTAAATGGTCCAGTCCTACGCCTACAGAACTCGATTTATTGTCAAAAATTAGCCTTCAAAAGACAAGTGTTTTTATGGGTGTGGGTAATTGATTTCGACTCAAGAGTTATACCAAATAAAACCATAAGATAAGGAGAGTACCATGCAAAAAACCGCACTCAATTTGTATAGAAAATTTAAAAAATATATATTAAAAACATAAAATAGGGGAATAAATTTGAAACACTCTGTACTATCCGCGATATCTATTTTGCTTTTTCACTTATTTACTAATATTTCATTCATTAATGATAATATGGAAATGTCAGTAGTGATGATTTTCAATAGACAAGGGATAAAACGAATTGACACAATGAAAATATCGAGATAGTTGAAAAATTTCAATTTATCTCATAGATTTTCCAACAAAATATCAAATTAATCCTATCTTATACTATTTAGTATTTGTTATCAGCAAAATGTTATTGATAATATTCAACAGATCACACATCCTTCCTGCTGCTGCTGCTGCTGTTGCTGTTGTTTTTGTTCCATCTTTCTTTTTTCTTCTTGACGTTGTCGATTTAGATTTTCAAGCATCTCCTCTTTCTCTTTACTTCGTTCAGCCGAACTTTTAGATCGATCTGCATTTTGATTAGATTTCTTTAGCATCATCTGTTTGTGTTCATCGAATTCCGCTGCAGTCATCTCCCCAAGCTGAATCAATCAAGTACAAGAATAAAAAAGAACCAAATTAGAGCTCATGATCTCGACATAGAAATCATTCAAAGTACTCTCTGATTTCGTAGAAGTTCTGCTTCCTGAAATTTTGTGATGTTTTAGCGAGACTATAGGGTTATCTGTACCTGTATAAAGCTTGTATGCGAGATAGCCAGCTCCTGCAACGGCTAGTGCCGCTACTACTCCATCTGCCACTTGTTGATCAGAATCGGATTCTGAAGATAGCAAAAAAAGTGAAAATATAACATTTTTATTATACATACCAGAGGGATCATCATAATTAAAATCATCATCCGAGTCGTTCCGATTTCTCAAACTCCTACTATTCCTCGTCAAGTTCGACATTTTATGAAGTTTCTGAATTGAAGGAAGTTCTAGAAATTTTTCATGATAAACTTTATGTCATTGGCGAAGTTTTTCATTTTTAAGAGGAAAACTTGGAAAGTAAGAATTTGTTAGAATTTTGTGAAAGAGTTGGTCATTTTGAATAAACATGATAAAGGTGCGATAGTCTCCTGCGACAAATTTTTATAGGCATGGAACTTAATCCTTAGAAAGCAAATATTTTAAGCTTATCATTTTCGAAATTCGAATTGAGAGATGGCCCTTCGCACAAAACGATAACATGGAGAATTATGAAATATGAGCATCTATATTTGCATTGAATGTGTAAAGAGCTTTAATTGAAAGTAAGTATAGTGAACTCAACAATTTGAAATGAATTACATGTATTCGAATATCGATAAGTCTAATTGAATTCTTGGGAAAATAACAAAGTTTTTATATTTAGAGACCGCAAGTGAAATTCCCGTTGTGAAGGCAGAGTTATGAAAGTATTTTTCTCAAAATCTGATGGACTGATCAAGCTTATATAGCAAGAAATCGCATGAAAAAGGGATCAGTGTAACCAAAGATATGAATTTCTGAAGACGATATTCGAAAACCCCCTTTTCTTTCTATTCTTTTCGTTAAGCGAAAAGCGTGCCCTGCCTTTACACACAACAGAGCAAAGGCTGTTTCAGAGGGAGAACGGCTTTGTAAGGACGCCTGCTAGAATTTCTTTTCCCTATACTATTTCGCAAAGCCACTAGTTTTCCAGGTTGCCCCATTTATATTCTTCGTTGAAATTTATTCACAATAAAAGATAAAAATTATTCCATCCACGTGTAGAAATAAATTCAATAAAATACAAATACGAAACTTTTCTGTAAATAATGAAAATTTCAATATTGGAAGTCGTTTGTTGGTTCTCTAGTATTGTTCAAATTGGTGGCCTTTGAATTTGTTGTTGCATTTGAAGACGGTGCTATATTTGACGGAATGATGGGTTTCTTCTTCAAGCCCAGAAGTCGAAGAACGCCTGTTCTTATTGTGCGGTTCAAGCTGATGTAGATTACTGCAGGGGCACCTAAATATTATTTTATAGTGGGTTTATTTTGTGAGACCTTTCTTAGCTCTTACCATGCCCAGCCTGCCAAGTCATTTCAGCGACAATAATCAGCCACTCTGGAACGGGTATGAATTGCATCAACACATAATTGACTGATGCTATCATATTGATCATGCACATTAGAGTCGACTGGATAAAAATCTAGAATTTAGAATTCATTTTCACGCACACAGATAATTTGAAACTAATTCTGAGGTGGTGATAGTCAAAAGCAGGGATGTGTGCAAGTTCGTAAAATTATGAACTTGACTTGACTTCAGACTTTGGACTTTTCCGAAAGTCGGACTTGGACTTCATAATTTTTCAAAGTCGGAATTCAAGTCAAGTTCACGATTTTACTGACTTCACACATTCCTGGTCAAAAGCAATACACCTCTCATATTTACTGTCCTATATCATCTATTATACGTTGTTTTTATCAAACTATTGCCCAAGACAAACTGAGCGGGCCTATTAGATGCAATGCTTACGGATTTATGAGATCGAAATGCCACTGCAGATGAGGCTCTTCGAGCTTTCAGATAAAGTGCAATGCAGAGAAATCCATAAAGAAAACATGTCAGAAACACGATACTGAGGTTGTTGATTGAATTAGGCACATTCGCATACTGAAATTAACGATATAAAAATTCTGCATATGAAGACATGAAAATGGGTCATACCACCATCGGATCGCTATTGTTGAAAATGAACGGATCGAAGAACCAAGCTTGATATTTCGACGAAAATGCAACCGTGGGAGTGAAGAAGAAGAAGTAACTGCCGTACAGAATTGGAAATATCAGGATTATGTTGGTGCGGTATCTGGAGATGATTTTTCTGTATGAGTAAGATGTTGATTATTATTCAAATAATAAATTTATCTCGATTTTATCATGGATATCCTATATGCGAGAATATTTTCAGGGCTCGATAAGCACTAAATATTTACAAATCTACCTATCCTTTACCTGTAAATGCTTTATCACAACACAATCGAGTTTTATCGTTACGTAATACGAGTACCTAGAGCAAGCAGGTGTGTGTATATGTGTGGCTAATATTTTCAACAATCTCGATCCTAAGAGAAATTGAGTCTCCATCACTCCAATCCAGAGAGTATCCTACTAGTAGCTAGACTATAGGATCATGCGAGATAGATGCTAGCTAGCCTGACTTATGGCATGCACACCCAACTACTAGATGATCTACAAATAATACTGGAAAATAGAAACTTACCCCTTGAAGTACATTTTTCCCCATGACGAATGCAATATGTCAAGAATTCGATTGATAACGAGAATCAGACAAAGCATGCAAGCAGTACACCACGCAGCTAAAGTCCTTTCATTTTGCTGGAAATCTTTATCAGTGCTTTTTGGGAACCTACATCCCCTTCTATATCACACCCTCTTTTTATTAGTCTCATAAAAAATAGTGAGGTATACAAGGGGTGTGGTTCTCAGGAGGGGCTCCTACTATTCGTCACGGTCACGTTTACTATTGTCACGAGTAAATGTTAACCTACCCACTCAAACCCTAATATTTATCCGGTGATAAATAGTAAACGTGAAAAATAGAATGAGCCCCAAGAGGCCCTTTATCAGAGCTTACCTACTGCCAAAGAACCAATCGGGTACATTATACTTGGATGGGTGCAGAAAACAGCTCCTTCGATTAGAAAATATCCAGAAATTATCGAGCCAGCAGCTAAATTTGAATATTTTAACAGGTGATTTATTGTTTTCTTGCTTTCATTTATCTGTCGTCTTGATAAGAATAGTTGATAGTTTGAAACATTGAATAATGCTTCATCCTCATTCATTTTGATAATTTTTTTCACTTCTATAGAGGCATGATTCAAAAATATGACGGAATGCCGTCAAAAATTTTCTGAAAAAATAGGCGTTGGATATCAGGGATGTTACGAAATTTCGTTTCGTGAACGAGTGATCAATTTTCATTTCGTTTCACTTTAAAATTTCAATTTGTCCCGTCCCTGTTGGATACTGTATCCTATGTGTGTTGACAACCCTTTTAATGGAGTGAGTCGTGACGATTTAGCTTACTCGCAAAAGAATTGTATGAATCGTAAGCGTTCGAGGTAGGAAACTTGCATCAGAGCTCAAGAAAATTTTGAATCATATCTGAGTCAAAAACTTTCTTTCAACCCTCGCATGGTCTAATCTCTTTTACATTATGTTTTGAAAGGAATGTAGTCACAACTGAATAAGAAAAAAGGATTTACGTTTTGTTGGAACCTACAGACACTACTGCATTTTTTCTAGTCTGGTGAAAGTGATTCTTGAAATTATTCTATATTTTGGTTTTCTGCAATGTCACACGCACACAGGAATTGTAGACAAACATTTGTTCTTCAATCACCAACCTAATTCCAAAATGTTTCTATCCATTTAATTTATTGTAGCTACATGAAGAAGGAATTCCGCAACTATGGTCGTGTACAAGGGATAATCCCAGAAAGTGATTAAGCTCATGGGAACAAAGTTGAGCCGCTCACCACGTGAGATTGAAATGAGCTTTGAATTTTAGAACAGGCAACATAATTTGGCGATTTGTAAATATCTTGACGTTATAGTGTGCACAAATAACTTAAAAAGTGGATACAATTAGATGTCAGTAGCCTATTATCTAGTGGTTATAATTGGTGTGATCAAAATTTCTTCTTTTGTTCATTGACAGTGACTGTCTGAACCAAACTTTACCAAGTATTTTGAGATTTAAGGATTGTAGCAGCCTGTATAGATCTAGCTCCCCGTAGATAAAATGTAGACTTCTCTAGTGGAAGGCGTCTATTGAAGTTGTGAAAATCATCGTCTGTATACGAGATTGACTGAGGGTGGGGAGAGTTGATAGTTATGTGCTTGGGAGAGGAGGATAAGATTCGAATTTGGTATCGCTGGAGCCGCGTTGCCAACTTGTCAAAAGATTCCCACCATGCCATGATGTCAGTATGTTAAAGGGTTACAGATTGGCCATGTTTGCATTTAATAAGGATGACTTCAGTAACTCTCTTTAATGGACAAAACAAAACAACATCCAAGCATTTTTGATATTTTCAAACATTTTCATATAAATTTTTGGATACCCGTCCTCAAACTACACTTACAAATTGCACAGAGGTCGACAACTCCAAGAAGGAACATGATTTTATAGCAGGACAGATGAATTAGCTCTTTGGATGCGATTACGATCAGGCACATGGTGTAAATGATCTGAAACACGCATAGACACTAGTTTTTTTTCTTCTAAAGATGTTTAATAATCTCTCAATTTTCTAAATTTCATTAATTTTTGCTTCGAAAAATCAAATTTTCGTTGATTCAAGTCAAACAATTTACCACGATGATGATGCCGTACGCCATTGTGAATGCACCACTAATTGGATGCCTTTCTCCATTCATTTCTGACCACTCTTCTGGAGTATGAGCGCTAAAACGATTATTATTTTTTATTCTTGATAGATTCGAGACATTATCGGTAAAAAGTTTGGTCTAATTTTCTCTCGTTGGGTTTAGAATCCGACGGTAGAAAATTCTGAGCTTTGAGTGCCATTCACTCTTTAAATATCTTTGAATTGAGAATTTGAGCTTTAGCATTCAACTAACAAAGTTTTTATCTGATTTTACACAAGATGAACCTTGATAAGTAGTCTGTACGTACTGTTTCCAATAGATCTATCGAATATAATAATATAATACTTTATTAATATCAATATCGAAATGCGGCTGTTGGTGATAAGTTAACTTGTGAAGAATGAATCTGATGAGATCCAATCTCATCAGAGAGATAGAGCACAAGAGAAGCAAAAGAAGAAAACAACTGCAATTGAATTATTATCTTTTCTATCGCTGGCGACATAGTCATTAACATCATTTTAGCTGTAGGACTACGCAATTGAAAATGGAAATGCCCAAACCTGCAATTATAGAGAGGGTTGTTCTGAACACCGCCAAATCTGATCACCGATTCCATTAAGAAGTTTTTTCGCTTAAATTAGGGTAATTACAAACATGGGATTCTATAAATCATTGTGAAAGAATAATGATGATAATGTTCCGTGTTAAATTAAATATTCGAAGTGTTGCGGATGTAAGCAACTCTCTGGCTTACTTCTTTAACCTACGAAACCCCGCCCCCGGTACTTTCTCATTGATATATGAAGTGTCGGTCGGTCCCTTCCCTCAGTCTCAACTCATCTCTTCAGTTGTCCCATACACCTTATACTGTTGTATTGAATAAGTAATAAAGTATATCAAGTTATCCCTGAGTAGTTCGGTTTTACTGTTCAATCAGTAAACGAAGGATAGTTCTTCTTGATCAGGGCAATTTTTAAACCCCGTGACATTGCAACATCATGACACGCAAAATAATGTGATAAAAGAGTCTTCAACCTACCTAACTCTCCACCTATCCTATACTATCTCCCATGTTATCAGTGGCATGAATTTTACAAATGATCCATTCTCAACTAAATTGAAACAGTTATTGCTAGAAATATGTCTAAATAACAGAAGGGTACTACTAAAGTTCGCACTTTGATGAAATAGTATGTGGAAAGTGGAGTGCTTATCTTTACGTCCTACCCTAAATTCTATACTCTATTCCAAAGTGCGAACCTGCAAACCTGCGAACTTTCGTAACCACCATAACAGAACTTAAAACTTTTGACATTGCAATATCACAACTAAGCTATGAATTATTTCAGCCAGTTTTCTTTCCTCTATTCTATAATATTGATGAGAGATTTTAGAATTCGTTGTCAGTATCACGGCTTTAAGTTCTGCTCAATGAGTAAAGGTTGAAGGGTCTTTATCATAAAAGTATTTATCAAAGCTGATATTCTGCGGCTGTTGAAAGTTTAAGAGTGCGAACGAAAAGTTCTAAATTTATATGTTGGCAAACAATCGACTCTTTCATTATTGTAGTCGCTCTTTGCCGAGTGTCCATAGGCTATAATACATTGAGCATTTAGATAACATTGGGGTTATTCTACAAATAAATTGTGTGAAATAAAATATATAAGAGCTAAATGAATCAAAATTATTATATCTCCTTTTTTAGTATTTTTAAAAGTATGTCTGTCTGTCTGTGTCCGAGCTTATTTCTAATCACCTGTCTATCATACCCCCATGTATAATACACCGTTGGATAGGTCTCCTGTTGTGATCTGTGCAACGCAACTCTTCCGGCGACTTTTGACCTAAGTTTTGGGTATTTAGAGTCAAAAACTGCAACATGCTAATTTTGACAGCGAAACTTGCAAATCGTTTGGGGGGAGTCATTACCGACAGTATTCGCTACTTCGCTGGTGAGCTCTTGCCCCTTTGCTCTCTTTACTATTTTATCTAACAATAAGTTGAATGCATGTGAAAATTGATGGATGTTAGAGTTCATTACTGCTTCCACCCCCAATGAAAGACGGTCGGATGCTTTGGTATAGAAATAGACTTCACAATGGGACTGAGCCTTGAGAGATATGATAAAATGCTGTTGCTAAGTGATGTCAAACCAACATACCATTTTATCCAAATTAAGAGCCATTCCACGAATAATTGGAACAAGGATCCGGACAATTGCAAAAGTGTCCCGGATCCGAATCAAACTTATATGGTGGATACACCCATGGATCCTAAGCACAAAAAATGAAAATTAGGCTACGCTCCCTAAAGTAGGCAGGACTGAGTGGGGGTTGAAAATCGTTATTTTCGCGATTTGACCACCGACGGGAGATACAAAGAAAACTTTTGTTATAAAAGATTTTCGAAAAATCCCAAGTGACTCGAACTCGATTCAGAATACTTTTCTCGCTTATATATTTCAATAAAACCTATATTATGTTTTGCACAATACAAAGGTCCCATTGATAAATGACAATATTGAAGAAGCCGTTATTTTGCCAACGACACCTTCGTATGATGCCAATAATTAATAAAAATTGTATCGCATTCAAGCTAGAATCAGTTTTCATAAATTAATGTGCTATCACGTATTTATAGACATTAATCATATTATAGTTTTTATATGATGTAATTGATAAAAACTAATATTTCGCCCACAATAATTTCGGCGCAAAGTGATTCACTAACAGACGAAAGTTATGGAAAGTATCAATTATGCCCGTTTCCTAGGTGCATCTTCAGTTCTGCAGTACCAAGCAAGTATCATGAGGAGGTTTAAATATGAATTCGGTCCAATTCTTCATTACTAATTTTACACGTTTACCTAAGCTTCTGTAGCTCGAGTCCTTTCCCTATATTTATTTAGCTATGGAAGACGATCCTTCTCGGGCTACTAAATGTAGTAGGATAATAAATAAATATGGCTTGCATATAGATGGTACTCGATTATCTGAATTAACTTTTTGCGAATGTTTGCAAAAGTAAGTTCACTATCGGCTAATTTGTACAAGGGTGTGCAAGAATTCAGGGAAAGATGGTCTGAACATACATATTGTATCTCTGGCTTTCTCTTTTTCTGACTTAAAATTAGCGACCGTATTTACATAAATGAAGACAACTTGGATTTATCACAACGCTACAACATATTCTTGGAAAAGCCACAACATGATTCATACTAAATGGGAGCCAAATCTTAGCTGTCACTGAGTATAAGTTGGTGCTGTTACTTTTCAAGATGATTTTTTCACATTCAAGATACGTTGTGATTTTTCCAGAAACATCTTGTAACGTTATTGTAGTAACTTGCAACAATCGGTTGTGCTGATTTTGCAATTACACAGAGTCAAGTTTGATGGTATCAAATTGGCATATACTATCTCTAGTAGGATATGGCTGGAGAGTATAAATAGCAGTGGATCTCAGTAGAGGACGCTCTCCACTTTCAGGACAGCACCAGGAGCACCAAGGTACAACTCCTACAGTTCCTGACAACTCCTACTCCTCTACTCCTCCACTCTTTCCTGGACCGGTCCCGGAATCCCTCAGATTCACCTCTCTTCATCTCCATCCACCTCTCTCTGTTCACACGCATCGTTTACTGAGCACCTCTGCTAATAAACGATTGTTACCCGAGATTGTTTGTAATTGATTGCGATATACAATTGTACATATACAAAAGTTATAATGTTGTAATAAATCTAGATAGCCTAGACTGAATTTCGAAATATTAAATGGGGATATCAAATTGAAAATGTTGCAGAGTCCATCAAGCGTTGGATGAAAATGATATTTATGACTATCACGAGGCGTATTATTACGACATGATATTTCCTGATTGTCAACCGTATTACTTCACGCGACCTATAGAGTTGGCTATCAGTGAATATATCACTCTATTAACCATCAGTTTTCTTCTAGTTCATGCAGCATTTATCATTTCAATAATTGGAACTCATAAAAGCGATAAACAAGTTGAAATACTCTAACATTGAATTACAATTATTAAGTTTAGCACGTTTACTTCAATTATATGCTATATCTTGAGACAGCATCGCTAATCCTGACAGTTTTCTCATATCTTATGAATTATGATATGGCAGACGTTAGTAATTTAGAACAAAACTATAATTCAGATTTTTTTAGTTTAATCTCGATATTGCAAGGCAACTTCTAAAAGCAAGAACGTTCTATATGGATATAAAGGTAGTAGACAAATTTATTTCTTTAGACATACAATATTAGTTTTAAAGGAAGTATTCCGCCAGCTATGCTTTGTAAACCGATTAATATTTCTTCTTGAAATAGTTCTTTGCATACAAAGAACGTCAATAATTATGGGCTGGTCAATACACAAATTTATTCTCTTTCGGTACGTTGTTCTAATATTGCATTTAAATCACGTCATGTAATAATTAAAGGAACGCTCATGTTGCAACTCTAATATTCGTCTTCTCTAGTATCGTATTATGGAATTTTTACATTTCTGATGGCAAAGATACACGGGAATTATATAAATATCCACGATTCTACTTCATCTTCGATCAAATTAATGTTACAACTCAACACATTCTTTATTTCGTATTTGCTTTCAATTTTACATTTCTAATCTAAATTATTCAGTTCGAACTTATTTTTCGCGCAACCTTTTCGCTTATTATGATGCTAACCTATGTCCGACTTTACCTAGTGGTTCGAAGTTTAAAATCTACAGCAATATTCTCGCTATCGAAACAAAACACGAATACCACTGAATACAGACTTATTCTCCAAGCAATTCCAAATATCGTCGTTCATTTTGTAAGTTTATAGTCGGCTAAAACATAGAAATTTTCTCATTCAGGCTGACATTGCTTTTCAACTTTATTATGATCTTGAAGTATGCCCTATAAAGAATAACAATATATGCACATCACCATTGATGCACGTAAATGACATGCTTGATTATTATTATTCACTACGAGCCTATCATAAACAAGTTTCCGCATTCACAACGAACACTATATTGAGCATATCGGTAAGTTATTCTTAATTCAAAAATCAATGAAAAATAATCTATAATCTACGTCAGCTAGCTAATTAATTGGTTAGATTATCAAGTTCGTTTAGACTCCTCTATCATTTCTTCTAGCCAGCAAAGCCAAAGTTAAATATCTCATATCATTGTCAAGAAAAATGATTCTATATCCCCAAATAGCACCATTTCTAATAAGGTCGAACATTGTCAAGTCTACTGATAATAATCTTCGAATCGCGTCCATTATTGTTCAAGAAATCAAAGATACTTGATATAAAATTTAATATGTTAATAACTGTCTAATAATGAAATAAATGATTTCTAGATGTCATTTTATACAATTTAATTCAAATTTAAAATAATTTTATCTACTATATTGAGAATTGACAATATAGCATTGAAATCCAGCTAAATCAATTGAGTCTACGAAGTTGCTCTAACATAAAATAATTAGCTAAAAATTTTATTTAAGAGACATTCTTTGTAAGAATCCGGACATATCTTGGCATAGGTATGTATAAAAAGTTTTGGAAACCCTACTAATAAATTAAATTTTCATTTTCGTTTATAACGAAGAAGACGATGAAATTAAGCAGAAAGGCAGGTAAGCATAGTGACAGGATCAACCACAACATTTCCATTCTGAATATCAAAATATTATTGTTTCATCCAATTAAATCAGAAAAATAATTTAAGAAAATAATTATTTCATTCATTACCCCTGTGTACTGCCATCGATTATTAGCATTGCATACGAGCAGAACCGTAGTCTAAATTATAAGGTCTGATATTTTTAGGATATTGAATGGTTTTCCGATACAATTTCCATATTAAACAAGTAGAATCATAATTAATTCATCCCACAATCCAACAAAATAATATACTAACCACTTGTTGCACACCACTATTTGCATTACCAACGGTTAGATTAGGATCGTTTACCTGAAATTGTTAAAAATATTGACGAAAGATATATAAAATTGAACATATTTAGTAAACATTTGACTTGAAAGATTTAGGAATTGGCAAAGATTCGCTACAAAATTTATAAAAAAAAAAAAAAGATAATTTGTGTAAAACCGTAAGAAATTGTTTTCAGGTGCGAGAATGAGCATACTGTTCGGTTCGTTTTATCAAGACAAAAATTCGAATATTTGGGCAAGGCAGCAATCTGCGCATGTTATTATATTTTCAAATATAAATTCACCCATTTCATGACAATTGAAAATCGTGTTATCGATTTCAAAAACAAAAATAATAGGTCGTAGCATTCATTCGTGTAGTACTTTTCATACTTCCGAACAACTCGATTTTCTTACTTCAATATAGGCAGAAATACCACTGCAACTGTAAGTAAGGGTAGAGCATCCGTTTGCATCCACGCCTGGTGTAGGAGAGGTGGGGTCAAATGAATGAGCTCCCGTGTTTGGATCATCGGCACCGATTGCCACTTGCGCAGCCATACACTGGCTGCAAGCTGAAAACTGGCTATTTATTCATTTACATGCTTTAAAATTATTTCATTTTCCCATCAAGGTCATATAGTCAGGGATGTTTGCAATACGAAAAAAATTGCACTGCACTTCAATGAGTGCGTACGGCGTCCCCAACACCCCTAAGTATAGCAACTATATAAAGAATTCACATGACCTCATAAAGGCTTCTAAAGAAGCTTTATGCGACCTCTATGAGAATGGAACGATCTAATATCTCGATGATACTAATTTTCTACAATATTCTAATCAAAGCAAATTCTTTAACCTTATATAATATTGCTATTGGATACTCTAACTCTACCGAAAAGTCTTAATGCCCAATTGAGGGTGATCATTTTTACTTGAATGCCTTCTTCATTATTTAGTTCGCCACAGGCGAAGGTGAATAAAATGAATTTCTCTAGTCATTTTTTCATGGGAAAATCAACTTAGTGGATAAAATTTCTTCTATAAATAGCTGATTTTGTCTTGGAACTATTCAAATTTGTGGTGAAAAACACGAAAAAGAAGTGCTGTTTAGACGAGAGCTTTCGTCGAGCTCGAATTGGTTTTTAATTTAGCTTGACCTGGGCTCGTCGATGTGGTTTCAGTTGTCAAGATAGTAGTCTCTAAATTTGTAATATCAGATTCGGGCTCATAGAAAAAGACACCAGGACACCGGGATACCAGTTAGAAAAAGACACCACCCTTTCTAAGAAATAGTATGAGGAAGTAAGAGAGGAAAAGAAAAAAAAATCAGTTTTTTCTAACTGGTGTTCCGGTGTCTTTTTCCATAAGCCCAAATTTGCGGTTATATTATCTTATCGCCGACGATTTTTACACTAAAAATTTGTCACATATCTATAGTGTCCATCTCTGGCGTTCGGATTTAGGTAAATAGCCCTGCTCATTCTGCGTATACAACATTCTGGATAGTTTTACCTGTTGTAGACTCGTCATCCTCCATATCGGGAGAAGTAATGCAACCGTTTGAGTAAAAGACGAGCACAGTTTTGATTATCAGCAATCTCCTTACCAACATCTATTTCCTAAACCTAATCGGTGATGATTTTGTGCTATAGTCGATCTTGAAAAGACTAAGGGAGATTATTATATAATATTTAAAAATATCTATCGGCGGTGAGCCGCATATTGGGATAAATCACAGCATCGATATGTGCTACAATTTTTTAAAATCTATCTAGAAAGCCTGAAATAATTCAAAATTGACTAGGTCGCATGGGATCTCTAGCGACCTTTCTCTCCAAGCTTGATCTTGAAATACTACTTGTACACTTCAATACGTACAAGTATTTTTCAATGTTATGTGATGGGCATATATGACTTCGCATGATAATAAAAATTCAGCTGTTACATCATGAGCGATAATATGATTTAATTCGACATTATTGACAGCACAAGATGACATCACTCCCTTGCTTGGCATGTTATAGTCCGATTAGAGATATCGAATAGCAGAGGAGCAGAAATCCCTGTGTATGAAAAAGATGAAAATTTCTCGCGCGGGTCTAAAGAACGATCCGGTTTCTGTCCTTTCTGTACTTGCCCTCGACTCTCTCATATTCAATTGTCTCTGGCGCTGATACCAAGCAGAACCTGGACAGATTTTCTGTCAAGTCAAAAGAGATAGGGATGAAGGTGTGGGCGATGGCGCTTAGCTCGCCTATTTTCTCAAATTAACACAAGTAGAGTCGTATGAAAGTTTTGCCAATAATATTTTCAACCTGTGTGTTACAGCCTCTCTCTCTCTCTATTAGTATTTTTGTTAAGCGTGTGTCAGTCTGTCCAAGCTTAGTTCTCGAATACTAACCATTGTAGACCCAAGTGTTATACATGGTTGGAAAAAGTCTTTTCACCCTCATGTGCAACGTATAGTGTTTATCGCGATTGGATTTTTGAATTAACATAAATGCTAATCTTTGACTTCACCGTTAGTTTCTTCTTTAGTGAATAATGGGTAGCCATTATTCAACATATCTTGGTCTTAAAAGGTGGTCTTTAAACAGTGGGAAATGACATCAATGAAAATGGGAATTTCAAATGCAAACATGATCAAATTAACGAATTATTGTATATCCAACATGCATAAAAGGCAAAAACTTAACAGAGAATTGATCATTCTCATTAGGGTGGAAATGGAATTAGAGAGATTTAATGGAACCACGTAATTTCTGTGGTTGAGATAAAAAAACGAATAATGGATAAAAAAATCAGTATTCATTATTTTTGCCAAAATGTTAATTTTATGCTACTTTTTAAAGACGTTCGAATTTTTAGATAAACATTTCATGTATATTTCAAATTACAAAGCGAGTTCGACTTAAAAATCAAGGTTGAAACTTCAACTCACAATCCAAATTAAAGTTCAAATTCAAATTCGAAAATCCTTACAATTATGCCGCAGGCCAAGATATTGATATGCTTGAGCTCGACTGGAAGTGAAGCAAGAGATCGTAAAGTGCAACGAGTGAACCGCGAAACGGAAACACGACGGATGAACACGACACGAAAGGGGATGTAACTGAATCGAAAGATCTTAAGCTCAACTGAAAGAGACCATCTTACCTTGGCCGATAAAGGGAGAAAGCTGGTCTGTTGGCTGGAAGGAAAGTGAGAGAAAGACGAGGGAGAAAGAAATGGGAAGGCAGGAAAGGATGCGGTTAATTGGGGGCAAAGGAAACGGTTAGTCAATTGCAATTGATAGGGGGAAACAATTTACGAAAATTATTTATTTCAACTAACAAGCTGGTAATGGGCAAACAAAATTTTAGGGCACGGTAAAGGAAGAGGTCATCCCTTTATCGAGGGATGACAAAGAAACAATATAATAAAGAAAAAGAGTGATAAGAAAAAATCGCTGGGTTAGGCAAGTAGGCAAAAGTTTTCTGACCAGCGAAGGGATCAAAAGATCAATACCAAAAATTCAAAAATTAAAGAAATTTCGGTGCGATCAGCACAAAATACAATTGTTTCCTTATATTTGGCTCATTATCAATTAGTTGTAATGGTAATTGAGCACAAATTGGGATGGAATTGGATAAAAGTCACAAATGAGAACAGTATTATTGAATAAAAAGTATTTATTATCAGCTAGACCAAAAATTGAATAAGCAGAGATTAAAACGAAAGAAAAATTCAAAATTTCAATGAATGTTTATTGAAAATCTAGAAGAAATGATAAATCGCTAGCAACGAAATTCATTCTTTACGATACCATAGCAGCATACACTTGCCATCATATTGTATCCTCGACCACCACAACAAGCCATAAGTCGAGATCCATTGATAGGAAAATGAGTAACAGTTTCATCACAACAAATCGCTTCCTTTTCGTTATAGGGCGATTCACCACAACATTGAATTCCTTCTGTACCATTAGGTAAATTATGAAGTTGATCATCACAACAAATGCTCTTCATCCTATCGAAAACTGATTCCCCACAACATTCCATATTTTCAGTTAGATCATGTAAAGTTCCACCGCAGCATATTTTCTTGTCAGTAGAATAGACTTTCTTGCCACAGATAGCCATTTTATTGGGATGAAGGAATTTCGACAATTTGCACCCGCATTCCGTATCAACAAGACGAAAATGAATAATAATAATAATTGCAAAAATGTAAGTAACAAATCGCATTGGAATGACAATTGATTAGTGGAAATCGATATTTGCTGCATTTGCGCAATAACAGTTGATCAAATTTCATCCCGTCAAAGTGTATATTGAGAATAATCATTTCAAGATAGTATTTTTGTCTAGTGTCTGTTTGTGCACGCTTATATCTGGAGATGTGATCATCCAATTGAGATGGGGCTTGCACCAAAAGATGTGCAAGGTATAGGTTTTGTTTGGGTTTGATCAGGTAATTGGACAATTATCCTTATTAGAAGTGATTTCGCCTTTAGTGAGTCGATTTCTTTCGATTTTTATGGATGAAAAGGAGCTTGAAATTGTTTGCTAGATTTTAGAAAATGATACAAATTAGCAAATTAGCAATTAGCAGGATGCTCAGGAGCAGGGTCGTTCAGAAGTTCTGTTTTCCGAAATTCTAAAAACCCATTTCTGGACGGCCCTGCTCAGGAGAGAAGAGCTATGGAATTAAAAATTTTGATAGTGTGAGAGAGTATGAGCATGAAAATGAGAAATGCAACAAATAGAATGTATGTTAATTTAAAAGACAAATTGTGTTAGTGTCGGGGTTGTTGTGATGTTGTCTTTGGCTTATTGTTAGTATTGTTTTGTTTTGCACTTTTGCGAAGCAAAAGTCCTAGACGAAGGAAGGCCGCGAAGTCTAGTTTGTATTATTTTGGGCCTTAAAGACTCCGGAATTTTTACTATTTTGGTCTTTAAGAGTTGCTGAATCTTTGCAAAAAAAGTAATAATGCCACGAGTCTGGTTCGGACAGACGCCATTTAGATGTCGGATCGTGGTGATCATTTTCAGTGAAAACGATTATCACGACTCGACATGCGCAATAGCTTCTTTTCGGGCAAAAATATTTCTATTTCACTTTTCTTCGAGAATATCTAATTGTTAGTTACAGCTAATTTGACAATTTGAAGTAGCAAATCGTCGAAAACTGAATTTCCCAAAGCCATTTGCGGTCCCTAATCGTAACATATCGATTTCGAGAATAGAAGGACTGTTGTCGTCCATATCAGGGGTGGTCCGAGAAATTTAAATCCCGGTCTTGCGAAACATTTTGGTTTTGATCCCGATTACGGTTCCGGTTCCGGATTTTTAGTCGGTTCCGGCCCACCCCTGGTTCATATCGAGGAATCATGAACGTAGAAATATCGGGCTTAGAGAGCCTTCGAATTCTCATGGATTCACGGCAATACGAATACCAGTTTCAGTCCTAAAATTAATCTAAGTTTTATGAATGCTAACTTTTTCATTTTTTTGGATTTTTCGTTACCTATTAGAAAAATAGCAAATAAAGGTCTGAAAGCATTATCGAGTACGCGCTCTTTTCTGACACGTATTCTCTTCTCTCCCCATGCTCACTCACTTACTTCTTTCCTCCCTTTCTATCGCATTTTTGCGTGCTATTTTAAAGGCTAAACAGCGCCTAACATTTCCGTGCCCCAGAGATAGAAAATTGAGTGAATACTGAAAATTGGGCCCCGGAGGATGTGCCGCGATAGCTCAGTTGGGAGAGCGTTAGACTGAAGAAGAATCATCCGGTTCCGACATCTAAATGTCGCCTGTTCGATCCAGGCTCGCGGCAATATTTTGCAAAAATTGCGGAACCTTCCTTTGGTAAAGTTTCGAAGTGTTAATCGCCAAACTGGCCAAATTTAGCCTCAAAATTATCCTCCCATCCTAGGAAGTAGTTTGGGAAAGTTTTACCGGTCGATATCCACTTTTACCCAAGTTATGGGGGAGGATAGGTCATTCCCATAGTTAAGAAGCTGATTTTTCGAAATTCATAACTTTTCATGCGTGCATTATTTCGACATGATTCCTTTGTCAAAACTATTCAGCTTGATCTCCTCTATCGATTGGTATCCATTTCGGAACATTTCGAGGAGAATCGATTTTGGCCCCGGGGTAGGCCTGCGAAAAAATCCATTTCGTCCAAATGTTCCAAAATGGGCACCATTCGAGAGAGGAGAACAAGTCGAGTATTTTTGGCAAAAGAACCGCGTCGAAATAATGCACGCATGAGAAGTTATGAATTTCGAAAAATCAATTTCCTAACTATGGGGATGACCTATTTTTGCCTCTAAGTTAGGTAAAAGTGGATACCAGCCGATAAAGCCTATACAAATCGACGTTTTAGACTGATACACATATTTTGGGACCAAATTTTACCACTTTCCTGATTAACATTTCGAAAACCTTCCCTTGTTTGCTCAACAAATTCATAAATGGTCGGTTCAAGGGATTTTACAGGCCCAGATCCTCCTGAATGGAGTAGATATGCATCGGTCGCTTATTTCAAAGACAAACTGTATTATTTGGGCGGATACAATCTTGAAAGGGGAGAAGAGACAGCTCGTGTGGATGTAAGAAAATCGAATGAGAGCTCATGAAATAATTAATTCAGGTTTTAATAGATGGAAAATGGCAAAGAGGACCTGCTCTTCCTCTTTCAACTTTTTTTTATTCAAACAATAACATGCGATGGATTGTTATACGGTCACATTATAGCATATTCATTATTGTAATTGTGGATATTCAGTTATTTGTGGTTATGCAAATAGAAAGATATATCGATTATCAGGCGATGAACGGGAATGGATTGAAATCGGAGGGATTCCAGAAAGACGAAGTGATTTCGGAGTTGCATCGCTGAATGGAAGAATTTGAATAGCTGGAGGATTTAAGTCGCTAATTTTGCACGATAAATAAAATAATGTATCAGTATATATTTAGGGGTGTAAAATTCATTGTTTTCCTTGAATTCAAAACTTACCAAGATGTTCGCACAAAGATTCACTCCTCGGATGAGCCTCCTTAAATCAACTTTTGATTTTGATGTCTCATGGCACTTATTTCAAACCATCTTTCGTTGCGATGATGCAGTTATAATTTTAAGGAATCGTTAAAGGCTTTGAATATCATCGCTACTAATAACTAGCTTTCATTCAAAGAAGTAAGCTGCATGATAAAACAAATCGATAAAAAATTTCATTAATCCAGGTAATGTGGAAAAAGATCCTTTATTAAATTTGGATTTGAAAAAAAAAAACGTATCTTTCTCATACTCTAATTAAAAATAGCAAAAAAGACGGATATCAAAGAACATCTGTTTATGAAACGATAAAGTAAAGCAAAGGAGGACCGAACTGTAATAAATGAGATCGGTCAAATAGACGAGGTAAAAGAAGTTGGATAATAAGTGATAAAAAAATTCATAAAATGTCATAACAACTGATTGTAGCTGTTAATAAAATTAACAGAAGAGAAAGACATTTTTCAAAGGACTATGATTGAAAGTAACCCGAAAGAAAGAAAGTTGAAAACAATAAACAATGATTAAATTGAATAAAATGATCAGTTTTGAAAGAGAATATCTGGATGAACCTTCGAAAAATGGAATGAATAAATTCAAATACAATATTTTTGCTGTTTTACTGAGGAATATGAACGAGTTTGAATTGAAGGGGAAGGAGGAAGTGGAGATGGTCGAGTGCAGTTGAAGTGACTAGCTCAGTGGTCGTCATCCATAAACTCATCACCCTGAATTCATATCAATTTGTTGTGTTATGTTTGATCATTATGCATGTAATTTGAAAATGAGAAAAAGAATCAAGTGAAAAAGTATGCTAATGGAACGATTCGGGATTAGCAGTTTTGACAATTGCATTCTGGCAGTTTTGCAAGATGAAACAAGAATAACGCTTGAAAATAATGGATGCACGACTTTGCAACATTTTAAAATATCATACGCCTTCTTTCAGATGCATTGTTAGGGGTGATTTCTGCCGATTTTCATAAAAATAGATTGGAAATGCATTTCAAAATGAAGACTTTCAGAGTGCTGACAACGACTGCCAAATCGTTAGTTAGTGAAAGATATTTTTTTAAAATAAGAAAGCATTTTTAATATAGCAAACGATCTTACCGCACCAGGGTCGTACAACATGTCCGAGATGAAAGAGCTGTCCAGAGAATCTATCACCTTGCAAAATTTCGCAGTCTTGTTCGCCAGCTGAAAACACATTGTTGTTTCAAATTAAAACTCGGTTAGTTTTAATCAAGAATTCAGAATTGCAATGGATATTAAACAGGAATTTCGAAACTCGAACTTGAACTCGCCAATGAGTTCGAGTTTAATTTTTGAAAAATATCGATTTTAAGTGTAATTCAACAAATTTTTATCGAGGCCTAGTCAAGTTCAACTCGGAGAAAATTTATGAGTTCTAGTTAAAAAAATTACAAGTTCCATACATCAGTAATTGTAACATTATAATTCTCAAGAAATGGTTATAATCTACGAGCTAATTCGTTTAGAACAATCAACCTGAACTGATCGATCTTCGTGGAGATGATCGATCTCCTCCTTGACGTAGATGACGTGCTGCTTATCGCCCACAGCCAGACGCAGCTCGAAGATGCGGCGCTCGATCGCGCCCATCGCCGCATCCAAATTGATTATCTACAAATTAGAAAGTAAGATCACGAAATCAAAGATTTCATCAATGCTCTAAACAGACTTGCAAATTTTCAAGTCTGGCTCTAAAAGTTTAATTCTTTTTTAATAAAATAGACATGCTCTGTCCGAAAAGGGCTATTCAGAATTGGAAAAACAACCATAATTGCAATTCCGAGTTCAAAAGAAATTTGATTTTTTGGAATAAAACTTTCCCAGTTTATACAGAAATTAAATCTTATTTGAAATTGAATTTTAATTCGAATTATGAGTTCTGAACAGCCATGCAATTTAAATTATTACACATTCAACTAAGTAACTAATAAATTCAAGAAAATTAGAAAAAAAAGGATTAATATCGGGTTAAAACGCGAAAATCTATTAAATTACCTCCGAACCGGGAGGAATGATGTCGGCGACCAATTCAGACAGCAGTTTGCAGCGATTCGTGGTTGCCTCTTCCTCGGTCTCTGTCTCGTAGTCCATCTCGAATTTCCAGTTGACGATTCGTTTAAGGGCGGCCGCAGCAGGACTCCCTTCTTCGAATTCCGTCGAGGCCAGAGTCTGAATTTATGACATAAAGAGATGAATTGAAAAATGTCGATATCGAATATAAACGTGCAAAATACTCGTTTTATTCAAGATCATTTTCCCTTTCATTTGATCGTCTTAAGAAATCGTTTACGATCTTTTCTTTTGTCAATTTTTAGAAAACACTTTCGTTTTATTACGGAAACTCTAAATTCACTTTCGCACGATTCAGATATGAGGATTGAAAAGTCTGCTAGGTATCTAATAATCGGATGGCTTATGATCAGTGATAAGCCAATTTACAAAAAGTTGAAATGCGAATCTTTATCATCTGGAATTCATAATTGAATATTTCAAAAGTTTGCAGAATTTAATACAAAATTTTTTTTTCAAAATAAGGCGAATTGAATTACCCTGAGGAATTTGACAACGTGCCCATCGTGGAGGAAGGCGTTGTTGAAGCAAAGAGAGCGAGGGAGTTTGGACAAATGACTGAACAGCGAATCGCCGTCTGTGCGCACGGGGCCAAACACAGTAAACTTTTTCAACTGAAACATATCTATTTATTCTGAATCAAGAAGATAACAATTTTTATTTTCAAAATTTTCTGGAAATATATCTTCCCATTTAAGAACAGAAAAAATGAAATTTTAATAGTAAGAATAAAATTTTCTAAAATTTCGACTTTTTCATCCATGTTAAGATAAAAGGTAATAAAAGAAATAGACCTCGGAGAGAGTAGGGAAGGCCGCGACGAGTTCATTCAAAGTAGTGCATTCCTCATTGTAGACGGAGTCGAGGTCCAGATATCTCGGTTTCAGCACCTTAACACATTTGTATCAGCTAAATTTATTGCAAAATTTCAAGAAAGAACTAGACTAATACTTTACTTTACTTAATTCTTCGACCCAAGATTATATTCGCTTGCACACAGAGAATCTTACAAGTAAATCATAGCAGAAATAAAAGTGTGAAACCGTTACTCGTCCTCCATTAAAGCATGCAAATCCTCCAAGATTTGGCAATGAAGCAATTATTTTTTCCCCAAACGCAATCCTTTCAATTTTCTTATCATTTTGGAAGAAGATAATTAAAATTGAGAGTATGGACCTATTTAATTTTCTGAATAAATAAAGATGCTTCGGGAATGAGAGAAAGTTATCAATCGAAATGTTTGACATTTACATTAATTTCTTTCGAAAATATTGGGATTACAAATTGTTTTGTTTTGAAATAAATACTGACCTTAGCGAAGGCGAACGACAATTGAAATTCGGCTTTGTTCGTACCGGAGCAATAGAGCTTTCTGGTCGTGGTCGAGGTCGATTTCAGTGCGTCCAGCAGAATGGCCGTGTGCTTGCTCTTCGAGTCCAGATTCTTAAAAAGAAGAATAGCTATCGAGTTTTCTTTTTAGTTCAGCCATGAACTTAATAACTTTACTGCATTGTTGTAGTTGCATTTGCATTGAATAGCAAAGATAACAACCAGTACAGGGAGAAGCAGAGCTTTATCTTTGGTTTGTTTTTAAAAATCAGTCTTTCTCCTGTTATTTTCTAATTTATATCCTTTCCCGCTGGTAATGCATTGCAAATATAATCAATCTCGGTTATATTTTTGTCGGATGAAGAGTCTGTTTCAATGTGAAAACTGAAAACAAGCACTAAGCAGTAACAGAGGAAACACGCGAGAGGGGCGAAATGGAGAAAAAACCAAGTGTCCTTTGACGGGTTACTGCTTGTTTTCGATATTTGCTTAAAGCATATTCTCCATTTGATGGAAATAAACGCCATTTACAATCGAATTGCAGTTTATAGAAATTGAGCAAAACGATAAAATCAAAGCGATTCACATACCCTAAGAACGACTAGATTGTGCTTCAGGCCGAAAATCCTGTGGGGCTGTCTCGAGCAGACAGATTCGAACATCTCAACGCAGAACATCTTTTTCTCATCCGACTGAAATGAAACCTGTATAATTTCGAAATAGTCAGGCATAGAATTATGAAAGGGAAATGAAATGGAAAGATATCCAAGACATCTCTATTCAATTCATTATCAGGCATGCGTTGTCGAAATGACCATTTTGGGAAATCGGAATTGAAATTTTAGCCAATTTTGTTTTCCTTCTTCTTCACTGTCAATGCCTCTAGATTTTCTATTTATCCAAAAACATTTCGTCAATTTAATAAAGAGCATATGCAATAATGCACGATCAATAAAGATGATCTGGGCAAAAAATGAACTTCTTTTTTTTTGAAAATTACGATTGATCTTTAAAATATTGAGGCCAGGAAATTCAAAGAATAAGAATAATTTCGTCCCAAGTTTTGAGAGAACGGTTATAAAGTAAATTCAAACCTTCAAGAAAACTTACATATTCGATGTAGAGCTCAGGAGGCTCGACCTCGGTACCCCCTCCATCGGCAGCATTGGCATTGTCGTGCGGATAGGAATCGCTGATGATCGAAAGCAAATCAGGATACGCGCACAGCAAGTTCAGCTTGTCGCCATTGTTCAGGTTCTTCTGAAAATCCTCCAGTTCGTTGTGGATTATAAAGGAGTTTATGGAAACTGTTTGAAATCATTTTTTCGATTCTTCGTGATGAAAATTAAAACTATTAATGAGAATAGATAAAAAAAAAAAAAAAATCCCAACTCCCTTCTGCGAACCTGAACACTCCTCTAAGTGGAGTAATTTTTCCTGGTTCTCAATGCAAAACATTTTTCATAACGAGTGAAAATGATTCGAGGTCTGACACATGCAGATCAAGAATTAAACTTGTCCCTAATCAATAGAAATCTAGTATTTCTGTTTCAAGTAGAAATATAAATCAGCAGTAAAATGTTCTGAATTTAGAAACATTTGAATTGCGCTACAATTTTGATCTTTCCATGTTTAATTACGGAAAACTTGCTGTTAATTTTCTCTTTATTACTTTTCTTCCAAAATAGGGATTTTCAATTCAAAGTTTGAATGCGGTTGAAAGTACCTGTTTGACGATCTCGATCTGCATCTCGACGGGCAGCCTGCTCCAGTGCGTTCCCTTCAGACAGGCACTCAACTCCTCGCCGCTCTGCTTGTCCGACCGATTTTTGCTCGTCTCAGCCTGAAAGAAGCGCATCAAACAATTGTGTTTCAATTCGAAAATGATAAATTCGATTTACCTGACTTGCAACAGTCTCCCCAGACAAATCATTCATTTTCGATCGAGTGAATCGCTGAAATGAAGCTTCTTTTCAAATTGGTTGAAGGATGAAATCGATGAAACACGAACAAGAAAAGACTAGAAAAAAAGAGTGGAAAGATGCAGAGAGGGAATGAACAGTGTCGCTAGACGGCACTGGCGGGAAAAGGCGAGATAGTAGGGGGAAAGGCGAGAAATTATAGAAGGAGAGTGAATTAGATATAGCGAGCCTCTAACAGTTAAGAAGTTTCTAGTCGAAAGAATCGCAAAAATTCATCGTTTAAAATAAAACATTTTGGCAAACTTCAGATTGTGTGGGCACAAAAATGATAACCGGTTTTTAGCATAGAACCATTTTATCGTATTTACCCTCGATATAGGCAGCCTGTAAATGACGAAATGTCAAAATGATAGAGCGTCGTGTTAGAGAGTAAGAGAACGGGGAACTAGCACGAAAAAGACTATTCCGTCATTTACAAACTGCCGAGTTTAGATTTCGAAATTTTCGAAAATCATCGGACAGGACTTTCCGAACACCCTAATAGAATTCTGGATAATATTGAGTACGGTAGAATTATTTTTAAAAAATACAAATTTTGATTTTCTTTAGTTTCAGAATAGTAAGTAATGATCTTCAAGGAAAAATAGAACAGTCAGATTTAGGCTGAACCTAAAAAATCTAGGAAGAAAACGATTTTAAAAAATGTTAGTTTCTAAAATTCAAATGAATAAAAAGCGTAAATCGAAAGAAGGACACGTAGATTTTTAAAATATATTTTGTTCATGAACCCCGACGTCATATAAGAATAAACGGCTTTCAATAAAGTGGAATTCTTGAGTTTCTGTAACCGATTTAAGAATATCTGAATGCAATGTCCCCACTGTACATTCTGATTCATGAGCTATCTTGAAAGTTTCCCCCTTCGTGTTTCATCGAATAATGCAATGGGTAACACTTGAAATAATGTACTTTGATTTTTCATTAGTTTTTGCAATGTATTAGCAAGAAAAAATTTACAAAGCATAAATGATATGATTCTTCAGTTTTATCTAAAAAATAAATGCAAAGATGAAAATGTTAGAGCATGCATGGTTATGAAGATTTTTTCTCCAATTTTGAACTATTCATTTATTTATTACATACATGATTTATTGTATATTTTAATTTCAAATTTTAAATAAAATTAAAATGAGAAGAATATTTTTGAGATTTTTAGATTTATTGTCGTTCGTCGTTCAGTTATCCCTTGCAGGATATCCAGGAAGCACCACGAGGAGGTAGACGAACATCGCTTCCCGCCACACAATAACACACACACACACACACACCTGAAAAAGATATTTAGATTTCTTAAGAGTAAATGTCAGTAAGGACCAAAGTCAGTGTTTCCAAGGGTCCTCAGATTTGGCTGATTTTCATATATATTGTTCAGTTTTTCACGCTGATTCTCATGGTGCTATTCATTTTTCATAAAAATTATCGTATGCAGGGTTACGGTAGCTTAAAGTTTTGACAGGTCCGACCTCGGTAAAAAATTCATAACTTCCTTATTTCTGAACTAAATCAAGCGGGGTTTTCAGCATTGGATATCCCATGAAGAATTCTACAAATAATGTAACTACGACCACCTGCTATCATCAACAGTTTCCCGCCAAAAAATTTATTTCCGAAAATGCGACCCTGGCAGACTGCAGTTTTTCGCGATTTTGACCTCATCGATAGGAAGAAAAGCCTGCTGGAAATCATCTTATTTGAAAGCCCATTCAATTCTGCGCAAAATGGTATAAATGTTATGAAAAAAGACGGGGAATCATGGGGTCAAAAAACACTTCGAATGCGTAAAATTAGGGTGATTTTCATGAAAGAAAATTTCAAAAATTCATATCTCCCTGTGTGTGTGCACATTCTAGAATAAGTTCTGGAACAAAAGTTGATCAACTTGAAGAGCTCTACAAAATTTCATGGAAAACTCCGATGCTAACTCACATTACACTTGTAAACACAGTACGGGTATAAAGGGTAAATTTTCCCGCCAAAATTAATGTCTAAAAATTTATTTTTATTTAGAATTTATTCTCCTACTCAATATCTACAAAATAAAAAAAATAATCATTGAACTTGATCCACAAATAAGAAAGTTATAGGGGGTTAAAGTTGACACTATGCAATAATCACCCTGGTTTTACACGTTCGGACGCATTTTTCGTAGTTTCGACCACGCTTTTTTTTGAAAATTTTTGCATATTCCTATGCAGAATTGAATTATCTACAAAATAAGCCTATTTTTAGCCGGGGTATCGGACTCTAGTCTGGGTAAAAAATTGAAAAACTGCAGTCGACCAGGGTCGAATTTTCGGAAATTAATTTTTTGGCGGGAAATTGTTGATTCTAGCAGATGATCGTAGTTACATTATTTGTAGAGTTTTTCATGGGATATCCAATGCTGAAAACCCCGTTTGATTTAGTTCAGAAATAAGAAAGTTATGAATTTTTTCCCGAGGCCGGATCTGTCAAAACTTCAGGCTACCGTAATCCTACATACGATAATTTCTATGAAAAACGGATAGCACCATGAGAATCAGCGTGAAAAGCTGGATTATATATGTGAAAATCAGTCTGATTTGCGGACCCCTGTTTATACAGACTTTGGTCCTTACTGACATTCACTCTTAAAATTAATCTAGAAAAGTCTTATTTCATATTTTTGACAATATTCTGTTATTTTTTCTGCGAATACAAATTAAAGCTAATCAATTTACAAATAAACTTACCGGCTCGAGCTTTTTCTTCCGAACTCTGGGTGGATTGAGAGGTGGCTGCCTTTGAGCTGGAGTTGTAGGTGGCGGTTGAATGACTTGAATTTCCGGTTCGACATCTGAAATAACATTTTAAACATTGACATTATCTTTAGCTAACCAAATTGCTGCCCAAAGCCTTGCAGTCGCTCGACAAGATCGGCTTGGCTTGAATGCGAATCAGACATCTGAGCACATTGAATCGAATTTCCGTTAAAGGATAAAGCATGATAATTTTATGAAATATGGATAATCAATTATCCATTAAATATTGAGCAAAATTCATTAAATTTGATTTGAACATTGGAATGTTCATGGAGAAAATCATGGAATTTTGGCTAAGATTGAGAAGAGATAGAAAATTCATCTAGTTATGATCTTTGTGAAAAAATTGAAATTTACCTTCGTCAACAGATACCAAAAAGAGACCTTGTGGCTTGGATCACAGCCTATATTTAAGAAAAATTAATAGGATCATTTGGACTAAAAATAATACTCTAAAATTTTATTATTTCGAAAAATATTTTATGGCTTAATAACCACAAAATCAGTAGTTTATTTTAAACTCCGAAAAACCTGGACAGATTTATTTCGATTTTTAATTAAAAAACATTTGCGATTCGGATTAAATAAAATTTCATGATGTCAATTTTCCTTCTGATTGTTGTACAACTTCACATCTTGCGGTAGTGAATCTGAAAATATTCCGATTAGATTAAGGGAATAATTGATGAATTGATGATTTTACTTTAATTTTAGAATTGATGATGAATGAATCCACCATGTAGAAATCATGTCACGAGGGCTCGTCGTCTGAAAGAATAGAAGATTGGACCATTGAAATAAAATATTTACCTTTTGCCTGTTTTGAACAATGTTGTGTCTGACTGATAAACCCGCTGTTTTGGCGATGTCGTTGGGCATCTAAAAAAATAGGATCATTTGATGGCTTTTAGTTATTTATCAGCAACTTAAAAATTGAGAATGGTCTGAGCACCAGACCTAGGGAGGACGATCGTCAGAAACTCTTTGCAACCTACCCTTCTCTAGTTATTTTCCGTCTGACGATCGTCCTCCCTAGGTTTGGTGCCAGATCATTAACATCGATGTTCCATTTTCTTAGAGCTGATGCTATCTATTTTCTAAAAACTAAATTGTAGAACTTCAAAAACCATTGTTCTGCTCTCGGTTCTTTGCGTTTTTTTTTTCTATTTAAGAAATCACAATTTTATGCACGATATTTTCTATGATTGATGAGAAACCGCGTCAATTGAAAACTTTACACCATTTCGCAAATCGAAAGGCGGAGCGTTTAAAAATGATTTTTAACGCGCTTAACAAAAATTTTTCAAAATTGAATAAGTGCTCCAATTGCACTTATGGTCTTCTTTGTTCAAGTTTCTCCAAACTCGACGCGCAAAAAGCGTGACGTATTGAGAGAAAAAGGGCATATAGTTTTCTCGCGAAAAGATCCACTATCGTTTCCGTGGTTTGATTTGCCGGATTATTCATGTTGAATTTGGAAAAAATTTGTTTTCGTTTTTATTTTTTTAATTCAAGAACGTTTGGAATTCTAACATCTAGTGGAGGAGAACCGAATTCAGAATATTTTCCATAACTGAAATTCCAAGCACCCTTTCAAAAGATGGAGAATTTTCTATCAATTCTTCAAACTATCTTACCCCTCTTGTGAGAATCCATAAGCTCTCTCAGCTTCCTCGCCTTCCTCATCTTGGCCATCTGCATTCTGACCTGCCTCTCCCTCTCAGTCGCCAATCGGGGGTCGGCAGTCTTCGTCTTCACGAACCTCTTCTCCTTGATCTCGACTTCAGTGAATCCGACGAGTTCACGATCGCCTGAAACGGCAAAACATAAAGTATGTCTTCGAGAAAATAAAATGGTCTAATCCTATGGGAAATTCTTACAGAATTAACGTCTCTTGAAAAGAATGATGAATAACTTTCGAGAAAAAACTATAATAGCAATAACAATAAGTTGTTGGATCTCGCAATGGAAACTACCAGTATGTTACTCATCGATTTTGTTCACATTTTTGGGGTAAGTCAATTAGGATCAGCTGATAACGAATAACAACAACAGAGCAAAAAGTGTCCACCGTGGACTCAGATTCTATAATTTGGGTTTAAGTTTTCCTTCTCTGACATTTAACTGCTGCAGAGAATCATGAAATCGTCAACGCTCACAATAATGCACGCTAGTTTTTCATTTGTTAGTATTTGGAATGTAAGAGGAAACAACATTTGACGCCAAACCCTGGAATTAGGGTACACGATGGAGAGAATTTTTAATCAGATCTCCGTTATCAGTAGGATCGAATTGATTTACTTCGAAAATATGAACCAAATCTGTGAGTAACACACTGGTAGTTTCTCTTGCCAGTAGTGTTCAACCCAATCAAGCTACTTGGGAATTTCAAAAGCTGAAAGTTAGGCGTGAAAATCGCTCACCATTGGCCAATGTCCTGTAAATGGGCTTCTCCCCGAGCCATCCCCTAGAAGGTCTGGCCCTGTTCCTGGTCGATCTTCTCAGTCTCTCAGCAGCCTCGTCCACACTCGGTTTGATCACCTTTCTCGTAGCCAGCACCATCGTCTCGTTCTTCGCAACTCTGGTTCGACCTCTGGTCGTTGCCGGCTCAGGCTCTGCAGTCAAATGAGAGATGCCATAGATTGAGGAAAACATTGATGAGATAAAATTAAAGTGAGCAAAGATAATTGACTTTAAGAAATGTGAAATCCGAGCTCTATACAAATTCAAACATCCTCAAATCAAAGTCAATTTTTTGCCAATCTAAAACAAGAAAGAATTCACTTCACCACCTACCCTCATTGTTAGTATCGTCGACACCCATATTGGATTGATTCGTCCAAAGCGTGTCGTCTCTGCGTCTGCCTGCAGTAGAAGGACCCTGTTTGCCTGGAGTGTCGGTCGAGAAAATAGACGAACGCAGATCTGAAAATGAATGAGCTATTCCTTCAGAAACTAAAAGACCATTCATCTTCTTTTTCACTATCAAATTGAGTAAGCAATTTTTGTCACGAATTTCAACAAAAAACTGAATTGGGTGCAGCTTTTGTTGTTCATAAATTGCATAAAATGAGAATTTTTTAACGAAAACCAAAGAATGGGAGGATAGTGAATGTTTAGATTTTCGAGAAAAAAATCAAACTCTTTCAGTCAATGGGATCAATAATAAAATTTACAGAAGGTCTATCTTCTAGTGTTAGTTTTACGATTGCAGGAAATCATTTTGAATCTTCAGATAACGACAATAACTCACTCTTCTTCTTTCCAACTCTGTTTGTAGCCCTTGTAGATGCACGACTGCCTGCCTGTGGAATGGAAGTGTAGAGAGAGGAAGGACGGCCATTCAAATCCAGGGGATAGTCGTTAGACAAATCTGCAAGAAGAAAATCAGATTGAGAACAGTTGAATTCATTATCTCACTGTAATCGAATCCGATGTCATTGTGATTGTCGTTGATGTGCAGGTCTGCAACTGGCAGGAACAAATCTGGGGATGAGCTCGTTTCTCCATTCTGCAAAGAATTTTACTGGTTTTGAAAGATATTTTATCTGCTACCTGAGTATTCTGCATTTCTTCTTCCTGCTCATCTTCACTGTCACTGCTGCTGGAGTAATGGACAATTCGATGGTGGGAATTGTTGAGCTGCAGAACGCGACGGACTGGAGTGAGCTGCTTGGCTGCGAGAGAGGCATTCTGCGGGCAGACGGATCGCTGAAATACGATGATGTGAAAGAGAGAAAAATGCGAATTCATTATGAAAATCAGTAGGTTTAAAGTTTCAAAAGAGCTTTTTTCATATACCACTGTTTAGAACTAGTCTAAGTTTTAGAAGGAAAATTAAAGCTAGAAAAAAGTCTAACCTGATGATGGTGTCCACAACTCTGCTTGCTGCACGAGCCTGGCTTTTTCGGATGAGCCAATACACTGATTCTGCGCTAAAATTTCGAATTGAACGAGGTCTTCTTAAGTTGTTTTACAAAGATTTGTGAATTTCTCATCCGTCTCAAATAGAAAGGATGAGGAACATTGAATATCTACACGAATTGTTGTTCATAAAATTCTAGATAAAAGTAAAACAAACATATAGCATACCTCAAGAGATCTGTCAGTGATGTTGGCCATTTTCGGAGTGCCAGTGGGAGTTCTGTCGGCCGCATCCGAGCACCTGGCCTGTCCAATTGTGGATCTGTGCGGTCTCCTCTCGGTCACAGGGTCGACCATCGACATCAGTCTCTCCGTCAGAGTCTTCTCTCCATTCGCTGCCTGGTTGATCACGGAGAATTCAATCGACTTCTCCATCGAATCTGGAACCCGTATTGTTAAATTTTGTGATCATTTTTATATGCTAAACCACGCTCTTCCATTATTTCGAGGTTTTCACGTGAAATTTGCCTGTAGAAATGAAATTTCAATTCGCAATAATGGCGTTTGTGTAAAACGTAAAATTCTACACCGGAAATGTGCAAAGTATTTTGAATGCTTTACTGCGGAATTCTTGACTGTTGGGCATTTTCAAAATTCCTACACAAAACTCCTTTTAGATTTTTAACTATGAAAGTTCTAATGAATCACACTTCCCTTATCAGAAAAGCATTCTTTTTTTTCTGTAAAAACGTAATTTTCAGAAAAAATCAACATACCAGTGAGGTTGTCGGAGGTATGTCTGACTAGACTGAAGGAGGAGGAGAGCTGTCTGCCTGCACGAGGGGCTGGGGACGAGGCAGAGGTTCTCTTTGATTTCGACAGGCACATCTTTGGATGCAGCAGCTGCAGTTGTCTTGGGCTGTCTCCTGTTGGCTCACTGCCGACTGAGCTGTGTCATTGGCTGAGATCTATAAGACTTCAGAGTTGGAGAGGAAGTGCAATGGACTGTTTTCTGTATTGTGTTGAACAAGGTTGAGACGGAATTGAATTTCAGAAAGTCGAAATTTAATTGGATTATCGTGTTTGGAACGGAATCGGAATTCAGTCTCAACACTGATTCTTATAATAAAATAAGGTTCATTCAAAAAGCTGCGACATTTATGTTCAAAAGTTTGGATGCTTTGATCATTTCATCGAATTTTCAATAAATTCCGTTAGACGTGATTTAAAAGATCTTAAAAAATTGCAGAAAAAATCCTTGAAAAAGAAGACTCACAGTAGAATGGTTGGCAATGAAGATGCTGCCGAATTGGGGCTTGCGACTGGAGACGAGGGGAGTGGAGTGAGCGACTTGGAGGTGAGGCAGACGCGCTGCAGAGAGTGCCGAGGGGCTGGAGATGCAGAGGGCACACGGAAGATTGATTCGTCCACTTCCATCGCTGAATCATGAACTTGATTCTGAATTAACTGTCAAAATACCCACGCTGCACAGACTGCTCTCCAGTGTTCATCTGCTCGTCCATTCCATTGTCCTTGCTCGTCAGTTCCATTCCCTTTGCCTCATTCGCTCGCTCTTCCGCGATTTCTTTCTCCAGCTGAGCTGAAAAATACCTTTCATGATGATAATTTTAGATCAATTATCTTCGTTCACGAAGTTAGAATTTTGGTGAAATGATGATTTGTTTAGCATTTTCTCTTCCAAAACGAAAACAGTGTAGAAAATCTTTCAGAAAAAGTGGTATTTCATTCCATTAATTGCGATAACGCACGATAACATAATCAGAAAAAAAAAACACTAAAGATAATTATTTCCTTACCTTCGTTTCCAGGCCAATTCTGCCGCACTCAAGTGATTGTTCTTCTCCTTCACGATTCTTGCAGTCTATTTCTCACTTTCCTTCTTTTTCTCTCTCACTTTCCTTCTTTTTCTCTCTCACTTTCCTTCTTTTTCTCTCTCACTTTCCTTCTTTTTCTCTCTCACTTTCCTTCTTTCTCTCTCTCTCTCTTCTTCTCTCACACTATCTCACCTCACAAGAAAATGCAATGCTTTGCCAGGTGCCGGAAGCACCAAGCCCATTTGAATGACGACCCCGGGCTGATTGGGCCAAAATGTTCGCGTGCGAGCGAACAGCCCCCCTCGGGCTCATCCCTATTATCAGGTGACTGAGCGATATCGCTTCCGAGATTGCTTTATACATCTTACAAGGGAACTTTTTACCCTCGTCCTGGCGATATGAGACGAGAGTACCCACATCTTTCTTCCCATGAAATGAGGATTCCAAATCTGTAAAAATTTTTTGCCCGTTCGCAAAAATACACCCGCCCCGAGGGTGTCGAATTTCTTCTATTTCACACCCTTTACTCTCTTCAGCCGGAAAGAAGGCGAGGTGAGACATGTAATCGTGGCGCAGTGGTATAGGGTTAGCCATAAGGGCACTATGCCGTTTTACTATTCACCGCTATCCACTTTTTTATTATTTCATCTAAAATATTTTGCAAAATTTATTTCCAACCTAAACGAATTTTTTTTTTTGCATATTTAGTAGCTTTATATAATAGCAAGAAAACTGTATCATACTCGACATTAAGATAGCGTTTTTGAGAAATGATTTTTTTTTCGAAACACAAATAATGTGTCTTATTCTAAATGTTTTATTTCATTATGAATATTTAGCAAAAAAATTTGCAAAAGATAAATTTTCGAATAAATAAATTTTGCAAAAAAATTATTTTAAAATGAAATAAAAAAGTGAATAGTGATAGATAATAAAACAGCATAGTGCCCTTATGGCTAACCCTATACCACTGCGCCACGATTACATGTCTCACCTCGCCTTCTTTCCGGCCGAAGAGAGTAAAGGGTGTGAAATAGAAGAAATTCGACACCCTCGGGGCGGGTGTATTTTTGCGAACGGGCAAAAAATTTTTACAGATTTGGAATCCTCATTTCATGGGAAGAAAGATGTGGGTACTCTCGTCTCATATCGCCAGGACGAGGGTAAAAAGTTCCCTTGTTAGAGTGGGCAAGACGAAATAGTGCGCGAAAAGAGGAGGGAAAAAGAAGGCAGAAATCCCCAGTGAGTCTTGTAACTCTCCTCGTGGGTGCGTACTATTTCGCGCTCTTTCATCCCCCTTCTCGCTATAGCCGAGAATAAGGGATCAGCGCGGCAGTGAATCTGGTCGAGTGGTAAGTCGTTCTGTCGTGGTCTTGCCCTCAATGCCTCGAATACGAGGGAAAAGGCGACGGTTCAATTCCTTCAAAAAGACTTTTTTTTTTGCAAAAATATAGAATTGCTAAATAAAGATAAAATTGAGCAATTTCAAGGAAAAATCATCAGTTTTTTCTCGTTTCTTTTTTATTTTAGTATTTTATTTGCATTAATTTTTTTTCAAGAAATGTCCATGCAAAAAAGCGATAGAAATGCTATTCAAATAGCGGCTGTGAGTACTTTGTTCCCAAAGCAGAAATAGTGTAGGATAAGAAGAAAAAAGGGGAGAAATAGCGTTTGGGAACAAAGTACTCGCAGCCTCAAATAGCGAACAATATCGAATTCCGACGGCAACCTCGAAAAGATACCACGCCACCACGTCTTTTTTGTTACGAAAAAACACCACGTCCTGGCAATTTGCAAAATAGACGACCCGAAGAGATAGTAAAGAAAAGACGAGGGAGAAAGAAAAATAGGGGGCGGGACGTGGTGCTTTTTCGTAACAAAAATAGGTGGTGAGGTGGTTTTTTTTTTCGAAATGGCCTATTCCAACTCAGCTGAGCCGCAAGTTGCGCTGCAGAAACAATCGCATCAAGAAGGCAGCTTCCGTCGCACCTAGACCCGTCAGGTATCATACTATTTCGAAAAAAATTAAAACATTTTTTTAAAAATCCCATCCCAAATCTTGATACGATTTTTTAAAATTTTCTCTGAAAAGATTCGAAAATTTGAACATTTTGTAAGACTTTCGGCTCAAAAATTGCGAAGTCGATAATTTATTTCCATTTTTCTTAATTGAGAATGCTTCAAAATTTGAAACTCATCAGAAAATATTTTCCTGGTCATTCTTAATTTCCAATTATAAAAACTTCGAAATTTTTAATTTTCACCCAAAATGAACACAACCATTTCTCAATTTCCTTATTGAAAATGCTCGATATTTTGAAACACTGAAAATCCCATTTGAATTCATTCAACGTTTGAATATTTTAGCTGATAAAAGAACTTATTCTCAAATTATTTCGTTAATTTTATGAGTGGGATTAGGAGAATTTTTAAACTTACAAAGCATTTTATTAGCTTAAAAATTTTGAAACAACTTTTTTAAGCTTATTTCCAGACCCGTAGTCCGCTGTGTCCCAACCAGCGTTACAACCAGCGCGGCAGGCATCGGCACCTCCGTCGACTACAGAAGGGTCAACAGATCCCTCAAAGGACTTAAGGTAAGCCTTGGAAAATAGATTTGAAAAAGTTGAAAAAAAATTCAAGAGAATTTTGTAATGTTCTTCAGACCCGTGATTTGTGATAAAGCTTAGAAAAGATTTCGATTCCTGTGAATTTTACAAAATATATTTCGAGAAGTTTGCTATCTTGAACTTCTATATGGTGAATTTGAAAAGATGTTGGTTTTGAAACCGTATCTTTTAGAGTAATTAGATACTTATGGAAATTTGTTGAATTCTTGAGCTTAGGCTGAAATTTTAAAAATATATTTTTAAAAAATGCCACCATTTTTAGACCAATGTGGAGCGAGCGTCTGAAGGGAGTACAAATCGAAGCTGTTCCTGTTCCCGCGAAAAGCCAGCAGACCCAAGAAGGGAGACGTTAATGTGAGACTTTTGAAATTTTTAAAAAGCCACTCCTCCCCCTTTTCTAAAAAATGTCAACCTTTGGAAAATACCGACTTTTTGAAAAGTTGCACATCTTTCTAAAATTAAAAAAAAAACTTATAAAAATTTATAAAAAAAATTAACCCGATTTTCTGTAATTCAACAAAATTCAAAATCTCGATTTTTTGTTAAAAATGCTATCATAATTTTACACATCTTTCAGAAAGTGCGAAACTTGAAAATTCGTAAAAATTTGTTTGAAACTGCTTCAAAAATTCTCTTGAATTGGAATATTTTCAGCCGGAAGAGTTCAAGGTGGCCGGCCTAATTGTTCAGCGTCTTCCTGCCGCTGCAGAAAACGCACACCTTCGAGGCCGCCAAACCTGTCACCGATACTGAGAAGGTGGGAAGTTTCTTCCTACTCTGTGACTGATTCCTGGAAAAAAACTCAAAATCACGATTATTTCCAAAATTGAAACAATTTCAGCGAATGAATGAACTAATCCGAGATTTACGAAAGGCAGATGGAGCATTGCCAGAAGTTAGTCATCAATGCCAGGAAGGCTGATCAGTTGCAACAGGAGGTAATTATCAATATGACTTAAAATGTAAAGCTTCTTGGAAACTTCGTCCACTTCTAAAATAATGCAGTACTGATAAAAATAGTTTATTAACTTTCCGAATGTAAATATTGAACTCGCAGCGAAAATACTCCTTTCTTCAAAACATTTTCTTCCTACAAAATGCTGATAATCTTTCTTCCCTTTCAGTTGAAAAGAATAAGAAATGAGGGAATACCATTTCAGTGACATGTTTCAAGGATGGAATATTTGTCAGAAGAGTTTGATACTTGAAATGATTGATTCCATTTCGGCTCTTGGCCCAACGCAGTCTGCTGCTGAACCGCGTGCACATAGCCGTCCTGCGCCAGGAGATCCGTCGTCTTTCTGTCCTGTGCAACGTCCGTCGGCCCCCTCCTCCCGTGTCCAGCGTCCTGCCCGGCTCCATGATCATTTCCAACATCGCTGTTCATCTCAATCGCAATTTCTGTCAGCGTCAAAAACAGGTCGGGGCGGGCGATTTGAGGAAGGAAACATTCGAGGGTTGTCTCTTTGGTTTATCGCTAGCTCGAAAGAGGAAATCTTATATTTTCTCTTACTTCGCATTTGTTTGGTTGTGATTTATGCGCATATATTATTCAGATTCGTCGTTTGCGTTTGTGGCCGTGATGCGTTGCGGCGCTCATGTAGAGGCGACAGGCATCGTGAATCTGTTGGGCAGCTATCCTCTGCCCCCGTCCCAGTCAGACAATCTCCTTTCCAGTCACTTGTCCTTGGCAGCTGCAGGGGGCGGTCATTCCACTCTCCACTTCACCGAGCACATTCAATTCTCCAATCTGCCTGTCGATTTCAGCATTCGAGTTGAAGTCTATGCTCTGGTATGTCTATGATAATTCATTCCTCCTCTTGAATTCCTTATGAAAACTTAGAGAAAATGGAACGATAATATTGCCTTCAAATTTTTGACAAAAATGTCTGCATTTTAATAAAAAAAAACTGACTATTTCTTAAAAAAAAATTCTGTCATACAAAATTTTCCTCTAATTGCAGAAAATCCACGAGAATCGCGAAGAGGCGTCGTGTGCTGGCCAACAAATGTCGCAATCTGTTGCTGTCTCCCTGTAAGTCTTTCATCATGACTGAACTTGAGGCTTTTCAACCGCAACCGTGTGATTATGGTGGGGTTCGGTTCGGTTGCGGTTGTAAAATTTTGAAAAAGTCCAAAGTATCATCCAAACTTTTTCAATATTCCTCCTTGCAGTGCCTCGTACCTCTTCGGCCTCGTCCTCTCTGCCCCACTCTGGGATGTTCACCTCTGAATTCATCCTGTGCGGCCACCTCAACCTCACCAGGGACACAGTCGGCGAGTGTCGATTCTTCCTCGACGACACGCAGTATCCTCTCGAAGGCATTGTTGAGGTTGGAATTATTCTATTTTTACGAGATAAATTCCAATAGAGTAGGTGTATGCGGAATTCAAATTCTGAGTTGAAAAAAAAACCAATTCGGATTCCGACTTTTTCAACGTTCAAATTCTGCAAATGTACGTGTCAATAGATGAGCTTTTTGAGCTAATTTTTATCAGCAATTTTCAACTTGAATCAAATAGAATGGAAAAAAAATCGGGATGTTTTTGCAGATGTTCACCCATTGTACTACTCCTCAGATGATAGAAATCGAGCACAGAGGATTCTTGGTAAATTATCCCTTTACTTGTTCATTTTGCTTAATTTAAGTAGAAATACAGAATCCCCCACCCATAAATCTAGCACCATATCAAACTTGAAAGAAGAATAAACGAATATCATCAATGACATGATTTCGTTTCATATTATTACGACTATGTAATCTTCTGGAGCCTCGAGATTTTATGTAAAAACAGTAGACTTTCGAAGCACGATATTTTTGTATTGCAGACGATGTACAATAAGATAGCGAATGGTGGCGACTGGGAGCGTTTCTGGGCCGTGCTGCACAGGGAAGTAATCGACTTTTGGAGATATCCTGAAGATGAGCAAGCTGAAAAAATAATCAACTATTTGATAATTATCTATTCGTTCTATTTAATTTAACACAGAATATAATATTTTCAAATTCAAACATTATGTGTTTCTTTCATACAATACAGTTTACACATCCTTGTCTGAACCAATGTTCACTCGTTCTAGTCTTTTCGCTCGTGGTTTTGATTTAGTCTTCATCGGAACTTGATAAACAAATTTTATCGTATTTCCCTTCGGTTTCATCATCAATTTTTTTTTTTAAATTATATCTATTTGAAATCCGAGAAAGCTATCAATTTTAGAAATTATCTAGGGCTTCAAGGCATTTAGTAATTTGCAAATTGCAATGATAGTAATCTTTAATAGTCGAAGACAAGAGCAAGATAAAAATTGTGCCACCATCTTATAATGATCAGCGATACGATTTGCAAGTCGGCGAAAGGAGTTGAGAAAGAAAAAGGAAAATGCTAACTTTCCCAAACAAAATCTGTGCAGGCCACGGAGATGTCATGATTTTCCTGCCGGTATCTTTTTCGGGTGCTAGAAAATGCACTAGTTTCGTCCATGCGAATTGACTTGAGCCCTTAGTCGAGTTGAAGATTTAGTTCATATTTAGAAAAAGGGCAAAAATAACAGCAGCCGTATTCTGCCCTGTCCGATAGAAGGAACAAAATTTTGGAGGCACGGTAGAGGAGGAGGTCATCTCTTTATTGAGGGATGACAAGAGAACAATAGAATAGAGAAAAAAAGTGATAAACAAAATCGCTGGGTCAGCCAAATGGGCAAAAGTTTATGACCAGCGAACAGATTGAAAAATCGACACCTAAATCCAAAAACCGATGAAAAGTGCTACTGAGCACATTATTTAAAAATCACAGGGCAAGGATTACATTAATTTCCAAATAGCTACATCCGATTTTTTAAATTTTGATACAACTTAAAAATTTATGTCATGGTATTTGTAGTTAGGCTAAAAGTTTAAAAAGGACTTACAAATATTTTTATCTTAAATTTTTTATGGCATAAATCTCCCAAATTGCTCATTTTTAAATTTATTATACGACTGGGAACTTCTTTTCTTCTTGGACTGGATATATGGCGATTTCACAATGTTGTCGTGTTTCCGATAAGTAACGGTAGTAACCTAAAATTTTATGTTTGCATAATAATTTATTATTACGCCTAAATATGGATCATCTAAAATTTTCATGCGTAAAATTTGATGCAATGCTATTGGATGCGTTAAAAATAGTTGCGTACTTTACACCAGGTAATTTACGTACAACGATGTGAAAAACTTTACACGCATTAACTGATAAATTTTAGAAATTATTTTTATATAATTAGAGACCGCAAGCTCCGCCCACTTCGTACGGACAAAGTCAAGGAAGAAAACTTCATCAAAATTTTAGAAAATTTGCGAAGTGATTTTTTCTGATTTTTCTTTTCCCACTATTAGATATGAGCCTAGAGAACATTTTTGCTTCCGGAACATGCTCCCGAAACACGAGTTGAGTCCGCGAAAATCGACGCTGAAATTTTAAAACCGCTCGTGTAAGCTTCATAGGTCATGCTCATCAGCGCTCACGCGGAACATGAAAGATTACATTTCTCTTGCTATTTTGTGATAGAAAATGTACCGTTTTTCAGCCCGCCGCTGGAAAAAAAACGATTTCCCTAAATAAAAAAAGCCCGTGCGCCCCGTTTAACAGCGTACTGATTCGTCAGAGAGTCCCAAAATTATCGTTATTTTAATTTCTTTTTCAATTTTCACCCGATTATTGCATCCAATATGGAAAATTCTTCAGCTTTCACTGTTCTTTCGGAAGACAACGACGTTTTGACTAGGCCACGCCCACTAATAATGCACGGCAAATTCGCCGCATACTAGTGGTTAAAATAAATGCTTGACGAAGAAAATAGGAAGAAAAGGAGGTTTTCGAATATCACCTTCAGAAATTCATATCTTTGGTTACACTGATCCGTTTTTCATGCGATTTCTTGCTATATAAGCTTGATCAGCCCATCAGATTTTGAGAAAAATACTTCCATGACTCTGCCTTCACATCGGGAATATCACTTGCGGTTTCTACCCACATGGTCCATATCTGGATCGGAGATACTTTGCACTAATGCAAATTCTCTTTGGTCGTTGTTCGACTCTTACAAAGAACGCGTCGTAAAAGGATGATAAGACAAAAGGAGATTTATGAGATTGCCTATAGGATGGTGGTGAGAAGTGAGCTGGGTCTGTTGGGTCCAGTTGGGCGAGAGAGTGAGCGTGGTCTTCCATGTGGAGAGCTAGAGAAAGAGTGGCTTACGACCGTAATAGACCCGTCAACATCCCCGGTCTCTGCGCAACAAGATTTGTATTCCGCAGAGGGACGGACCTGGTCGATATGACAGAGCATTATTAAACACGCTGAAATTACAATTATCCATATTCACAATAAAAATGTAAAATAACAATATAAATATAACTATAAAATAAAATATTTTTACTACCATTTTTCAAATATATCTTAATTACAGAAAGCTTCCAATTCAAAGGTGACTGAGTCGATTATTCTCACTCAAAGAGTTTGCCAAATTGATTTCTGGTGTATAAAATATATGTTTTACCTATGTAAAATAGATCAGAGACAACTTTCTGAATCGTCGTATTGCGAATGGCATAAGAAGGCGAATATGGGAACGCTGAGAGCATGTCTGAATATTAAAAACAGATCTAGGGAGGATGTGTTCAGATCCTCTGTGCGGAGTTCCCCTGTATATTTCCTTAAAAATTTCTATCTTTTCCAACCACTTTGCAAACATTTTCGGTACCATAGAGTAAAATTCACCCGAGCGGGCCCCTCCCATACATTTTTCCGCCTGACGGATTACTCCCTAGTTCTGATTTAAAAATTACACAATAAAAATGTATTAATGTGCCTCGTGGTTTTTCTTTTCTATCATTGAATTTTTGCAATTGATTTTTCACAGCAATAATAATTTCAATTACGCAAATTTTGTAAACTGTCTTAATGAGCAAGCATATCTAAATCTTTGGCAATAATGCTAATTCAGCTAGATACGAGGAATTATTCATAAAATTAGGTATGGTATGGAAAGATTCTGGTACAGCTCTATAATCACAGTAAGTTGTGTGATATGCATTGCGCAACTCTTATAAGGAATGATATCTAACATTTAGTCATTTGTCGTCTAAACGATGAGCTATTGTTTCTAATGGCAATGACGAAAGTCACCGAGGTCACGGGTAGGGGGCGGTAAGCAGTTTTTAGATCGTAAACTTTTTGGATAAACGGAGTGTCAAAAGAAGCCTAACTACATCACTATGGCAATGGCGAAATTAAAATTTTTTTAAATCAATAAAACCCCAAATTTACTCAAGAACTACTTAAAAATGAACATGAGCCCGAAAATTTGAAACACCGTGTAGGTGGATATTTCGTGAAAATTTTGGTTTCAAAAATTCTGACATTTGATTGTGCACCATATATATTAAGGGCCCACAGAATTTGGTATTGGTAACGTTAGCAAAAAATAGCACGTGCAAACGAGAGAGTCGGAGAAAGCAGAAGGAAAAATCGGTAGCTACGGTCGATACGCTACAGTGTCCTAACGTCAACGAAAAGCAAAGTATGAGGGCGCCCTATGCCGATCAATGTCGACCCAGTAAACGTCGAGAAAAGCCCAAAAATAGGTTTTTTGTTGCATTTTTGTATTATACCGCAAAATTGAAATGGACTGGGCTTGCCGTCCCCTAGTCACGGGACACATATTTTCATTCTATATAAGGTTTTTTGTTATTTTAGCTTAGTAAAGCACTAAGCTCACCCATCCCCTTTCCTGGACCGAAATACGGTGTTTTCTAGCCTAGTGACTTTTCGTAATGGCCTTTCTAATGCAACAAAATTTGAATATTGTTAATAAATACTTTGAACACTAGACCCAGGCCAAATGAAATATCGAAAGAACAAGATGACTGCGTCCAGGTAGAACAGAAACTGAAATAATTAATTAATTAACCTTAAATATAGGAAAACTGGAAATCGCATATTATTTTTAGTTTAAATTATTCATAGAAATTAACTTTTGGAAAACTAAAATATGTTAATGGTATTAAACATTTGAATGATAAAGAAATTCTAATTTTACCATACTGCTCGTTTATGAAATATTTCAATTATCACGATTAATAATTTTGGTTCCCAAATGATGTATATGATTTAGGCAGATATTTTATATTTTTCAAATATTGCAATTTCTAAATTGTAAATTGTTTAATCTTATAATTCTTACATAGATTAATTCAACTAATGCGATCATCCACCAAGACGATTCTCTACAAATAATAATAACATAAGTGAGTGCGAACACAATGAGCTGAAAAATGGCTAATTTATTTTGATAGGGCAGATGAAATTTTAAATTTAATTCTAAAGTATTTTTAAAAAATATTTTAGAAGCTCCACAGTGTTTCATGGTTTCATGAATAAGTAAACATAAAAATCCGTTTGAAATATGGCACTTTCAAGTCATGATTATCGAAAAAGATTACATAATAGAATATGTTGCTTGAAAAAGCTCTTTGATTTTCAAGCCCGAAAGTAAATCGCCAATTTCGTGGTTTGATAAGTCGAGGTTGAAACTTATCTTGTAAAATCAACTTACCAAAGAAACAGTTTGGATGATTAGTTTGATGACGATTCCGTCGTTGCTCAGCGTCTCCCTGTCATGCCGTTCATCTATCGTAGCATTTTTCGATAGCGGCGGGATATCGATAGGATCTTGAGAATTTACATACCACAAGGTACTTTTCGCTACGAAAAGGAGGAAAATGATTTCCATCGTGATATAGATGCTCGTCTGAAAATAATAATTTAGCTGTAGAATCTGACGAATCGCTAGAGACAATTAATCAAGATATTATGCTGGTGCAAAAGCCCTGTCAGTACTTCACAGTAGCGTGTTCACATTCTCCTAACACGACTTTTGCACCAAAATAATATTATTATCAAGTTTTTCAAAGCAGTGTGCTTTCAATCTCAAAAGACATTCTACACTATCATTTTCTTTTGAATTTGCTCTAAAATAAAATAGTTTGATGAATTTCAAATTTTTTAAACGATTTTTTTGACTAATTAGCTCGTCCTTTTGCAAAAACTTAATAAAATATTACCCGTAAATATAGTAGGGTTAATTTGGGAGAAAGAACTGTAGCCATTATGGTTGGTTATACCCCTTAGTCACAATATTATTTTTCAGTTTCCAAACAATCTAAAAAAAATACTTATGATTCCCTAAAAGATGGCATAAAATAATAATTTGACGAATTATGCAAGTCTCTTTACGAAATTCAAAATAAACCATAGAACGTAAGAAATAAACTTTGAAATGAAATACCAACTTTTAGAGAAGTTGGTAATAAATAAAGACCGACGTCTATCCCTCTTTTTCTCTCTATCTACCTCTTTACCAGTGGTGGGCCGGAAGTTCCGATTCCGATACCGGTTCCGAATTTTTTCAAAAATCGATTCCGACCCCACCCCTGTTCCTAGTATTAAATTGAACACGTTTCGGTGCGTTGAAAGGAAAATTAAAATTCCAATATGAAACTGATAAATCATTAATGTAGTGTAACGAATATTGAACACATACATGTGTTAGCGATCAAGTTCAAAATTGATTAAGACAGAGTCTCCGAGAGAATCGGACAACTCAAGGGGGGTGAACAAAAATTTATGTCCATTTTCGGGCGTTTTTTAAAGGCTTTCGGGTACGGACATTCCAATTCTGGCACTTTTTTCCGGCTTTTCGCTTTTTAGAAGCTGCAACCGGAAGGGAAACGGAACATTTTTCCGGAGATGCGGCAAATCGAAAAAGTACCAAAATCAGAATCCCCATATCCGAAAAACCCCAAAAAACGCCCGAAAAATGAACATAAATTTTTTGCTCATCCCCTTAACATAGTTGTCCTATTCTCTCGGAGACTCTGTCTTACGAATTCTCCAGGGCAACCGTTGTTTTTCCCTCAGATATTACTCCGAAAATTATAGTAATTAGGAATTTTCGATCTGAGATTTGTACAGTTATAAAGTTAAGATATTATATAATTACTCAAAATTCAAATAAATAGAAAATTGGCAATTTAAATTCAAGCTTGCAATTTGTGTAAGTTTCAAATGAAAAATCGCACTTTAGATAAGAAATAATGATTCTTTATAAAACTGAGCAGGTGATTTCCCTTTTGCGTATTCGATGACCAACAAAGCTGAATACCTCGCAGCTTACAGAATAAAAAAATTGTGCGAAGACTTTTCGATCATACGCAATTTATGGTTTGTGCACCAAGATGATATGCCAAATATAATAGTTTACTTTCAATGCACATGATACAGCCAACTCTCGAAGACATCCAATAAAGACGCTGAGAAATTGCAACTGAAATAAATATTCCTTTTAATCAGGGTTATACAAACTGTCTGAAAGTTCAGTTCAAGTTCAATTTACAACCCTTATAAGTTATTTTGTAAGTTCATTTACAAGGGTTGTAAGTTGAACTTGGATCCAAGCCCGGAACGTTTTTCCATCATGTTTCCATAGAACTTTGCTCGAAAATCGTCTGAAGAGAGAAATTAAGAAACACCGTATTTCCGACATTCTTAGCCTAGAGTATTCCTGAATATTGAAGCATAAATATTTTGAGGCATCCTAGGATATTTTACATGTTGTTTTAAAAATTCCAAAATATGTCTATGTTAAAATTGAACAAAGAACGAAGTTTCGCCTAAAATGAAAAATTCACGACCCATTTGAACATTTAGTTGCGAATTATCGCACAACTTAACCCCTACAACGCCCTGGCTATTGTTTGCCTGAATATTTAACGAACTATTTCAAAAGACCAAAAAATTCCCAGGCAAAATGCCATAAAAGAAACCGGAACTTTTCGGAAATTCGAGAATTTCGCGCATAGCGGAAGCTATGCTGGCGTGGGGCAGATACTGTATCTCATTAATTAATCTTACCGGATTTTTGGCGGTGTATATTCTAATTTATTCGACTATACCGATCGAAGGTCTATTACCTTCGGAAGTTGAACCGAATCCTACTCGACCTCCACACGGTAGATAAAACTTTCTAAAAAAAAAACAGTTCGGTGTCGATAAAAATCATACCGATAAGGGTGCAACTTGGAATCCGCGAGACTACGAGACATGAGACATGAAGAAATAGTCGAAAAAGACGTTTTACCCAATTACCTTCTACCCTATTTTACCTATGTCTCGTGTCTCGATGTCTCGCAATTTCCAAATGGTCGATAAGGAAGAACATATAGTTCTATCGACCTGTATCGATCAAGAGTGATCGAAATATGCTAAATATTGAATATTAATGATGATTATTATTGGTAAATTCAGGCTGTTACAATTACGGACTATGTACGAATCCCAAGCAGAAGACTATCACTTCACCGGTATAAAATTATTATCTTTTCTTTGATTTCAGGAATTTATTTAGGAAGAAGCCGTAGTGTGGGACTGCACGCATACTGATTGCGTGTGCGTTGCAGGAACTGAGAATGGCAATTATACTTGTTCAAGCAGTACGGTTTAAGTTTTAATGTGGAAAATTTATGATATTCCTAAAAAGTATACTTATTGATCTTAAAACTTATCCACTTGTCTCTGAAAATTCTAAAGCATATCATAAAATATATTTTCAATTTCATTTAATGTTCTCTATTTTAAAAAAGTAGTTGCATACACATGCTCATTGATTGCTGAGTATCTTCATTCTTCCTAGATAACTCTGAAACATATCATAAAAGCATTATTTATCTATTTTTCTTTAATATTTACTACAAGGTCAAGACAAATATGGAACAACTAATTTTAGAATATCTTCACCATTATATCTATATAATTACTCGAAAATTCAGAAATTTCATTAAAAATCCATTTTAGGGCCCAAATTATGTCTTTCGAATCCATGTGGTATTACGAACGAGACGGCTCAGATAAAGTGTGTAGATGGATTTGGGACCTATAATTGCACGTAATTATTCAAACCAAGAAACCATTATAAGCACTTTGAAATAATAGGTGCAAAGCCGGTTGGACGGGATCTGATTGTAATATGGACATGGACGATCCTTGTGCAGAAGCTCCTTGTTTGAATGGTGAGTAACATTTATTGGCTATCGCGTACGATCAATAAAAGAAATTATATTAAACAGCTACAAACAATACTTGGAAGCATATTGATCTCTAAATAATTTAATTTAGGTGGTAATTGCACTACTTTTGGAACAACCTATCAATGTAATTGCGCGCCAGATTACTCAGGGGACCAGTGCCAATGTAGATAATTAACGAATTTTTTACTAACCCTGTTGTTATGACACTATGAGAAAGTAGTCAAATTCTCATGTCTAGCCTTTTTCTTACTTCTCATTACATTATGAGTAGTTCTCAAATTTGAACACTTCCAGTTTACAACCACTGTAAAAACAACACCTGTGCTGGAATGTGTACGCAGGAATTGGGCGATTCAACTTGGAAATGCAACTGTCCAAGTGGTAAGAAAAGTAGAATATTTAGAATATACGATTTGGATTTAGGCTACCAAGGCCCGGACTGCACGAAAACTTACGCGATTTGGGGTATGGTAAAGAACTGTCATTAAATTAGGCAGAACTGCCAGCAGCTACAAAAATCGTACCTGTATTAAATCCGAAATTTTCACACCCTTTACCTGTATTTTTCAATAATTAATAAACAAAAACTCAGTACCTTGCTTGTTGGCAGCCCTGAAATTAGGTTTAGATAAAGTCAAACCATCATAATGAGTAAAATAGTGTCTGAAGTTTGAATAATTTGAAATCAATTTGTAAAAAATGCTGAAATCATAAAATTTAGTGAAAACAGACGAAGAAAATCTCGGTTGCTTCAATTACGACGGAGGTTTACTCGATTCGAACTGCAAGAAGATCACCTCGTCCATGAATACGATGGACTACTGCAAGCAACAGCAAATGACCACCATGGACCCGTTTTATACTCGATTCGGTAGGCTAAAATTAAATCTGGAATAATTGCTGATATCTATGGTATCCATGATTGACAGTAATGTCATTGACTATAAAAGTAGTCAAGCTAGAAACCCTATGATATTAGTTCAATGCTATTATCGATGTCGTGTTTTCATCGGGATCAAACCTTGTTTCATTTCAGCCATTTCCGGGCAAAATTGCTATCTTTGCAATGACACGTTCACTTTACCTAAAGTCGGTGGCAACCCAAAGGATGATTGGAAGTGTACAGAGGTATAAGTTAATATCAAATAACTTCGAACTTCATAAAGTTGATTGACTAACTCCATAGAGCTTGGAGTTAGTTGACTTCAAAGAAGCTTAGTTAGCTTCAAATTGATTGAAGTTGTATATAAGGTATTCATTCATACCTTTTCCATTTGTCCTTTGAATAACTTTTCGTATAAAAAATATTTTCTAAAAAGAAAGTTACTCAAAAATAAATGAAAATTATGAATGAACATCCTGTACGTAACTTCAACCAACTCGAAGCTGTATAAAGTTGAGCAATCAACCTCAAGAAGTCGATTTTTTTTCCAGAAGTGCCCTGGGAACGGTGGTCAAAGTTGCGGTAAAGATGGCGAACGAGTCTGGATGTACAAGAACACTAATTACAGTATGGTTTTTATTTTCATAAATTGTCCGTATATAACTTGCTAATTCCGTTGAGAAAGTTATTGCGAAAACCATGCTATTTCATGAGTTTGTTTGAAATGTTTTCCGAAAATTTGACATATAACTATCAAAATAATGTTTCGTTATTGTTTTTTTTTTTTTTTAAATAATTTTGAACCCAGTCTGGGATCCCGACCAGTGCGCTAGCATAAACGGGACGGACCCCTGTAGTCAGGGGACTGGCCAGGGCATTTGCATCGACGACGAGGGAGCCTATTTGTGTCGCTGCCATCCAAAGTATACGGGCAATGACTGCGAAACACGTTAGTTTACATTCAGGACTTCTTGGAAAATTCATTAAAAAGCATACCATAAATGTATTATTTAACGCCTTTAACAGCACTACTTCATTGAAAAAGTGTAAAGTTTCAATGTATACTGTGTAGCATACCATACCAAGAAGTCAGTAGCTTAAACAAAACATTCACGAATATCGATTTTTAGCCGTCGACGACCCTTGTCTGGTAGAGCCTTGTCTGAATAACGGCACTTGCGTTGTGGATCCGAACACGTCAAACTACAAGTGCAAATGTTTGGAGGCAAGAACAATCGGTATTAGGTAATTTTTTCCATTTAATTCAGGACTACCACGGAACAAATTGCGAACACAAGAAACAATGCGAGAACACGACCTGTGACAACATGGGCACCTGCTACGAAAAGGACGATGGTACTCCGGGATGCATTTGCTTGACGTGAGAATGTTTATCGTAGATGTTCCTTGGTTCGGCAATTGAAACTCAAAAACCCCACTATCATTTTTTAAAATATGGGACCATTTTATCGTTATTCCAAAAATTCTAACGATAAAGATTATTTTAAGAATAAAATCTCATGCATGAAATAATCGAACATTTAAGACACCGTATCATTTGAAATTATATGAAACATAATAAAATTTAATCGAATAAACACAACTCATAATTTGAATAAAAGTCCTTTTCAGGTATTACACAGGCCAGAGATGCGAGGCTGTCGATCGATGCCTTTATGATCATCCTTGCGGCATTAACGGAACTTGCAATTCGAATCCGACTAGGTAATTCCAAATCGTACTATTTTTCATTATTTTAGTCGGAAAACCTTTAAGAACCTTGTTTCAGCATCGACCCCATGGACTACTCTTGCAAATGTGACCCAGGTTGGCGACAGAAATATCGTGTCATTTTTCTTTGCTTATTTAGAGTGCATTATTTTTATTCAAACAGAATGTGCTCAAAGCAGTTAAGATAAATTTTATTTAACTCAGGTTTCACTGGACCGACCTGCGACGACGACACTAACGAATGCACCGATAGTATGTCAAAGAATTTATCTTGAAATCTTTTTTCTTTAATTCAAGGTCCCTGTGTGAACGGCGGTACTTGCAATGATATGTTTCTGGATTACAACTGTAGTTGCGTGCCTGGAACGGAAGTTAAGAATTTATTAAATTTGCTGAAAATAGATATTGCCGAGCTTAGCCCTGTACCTCGTTATAAACCTTAAGCCAAAATCTTATTCCAGGCTCCTTTTTATTTTCTTCTTGATGAAGTCTATCTAGTCCGGTACAAACTATCAAGTTTCAGGTAAAAATTGCTCGATCAACCCAGATGACTGTGGTAGAAAAATGGAGGGCGGAAACCCACCGCGAGAGTATTTCTAATGAAATTTTTGAGATTTAAAATTGGTGAAAATTAGATCCAATGTTTGCACGCTGAAAGATGATGCCGCCGTATGCATCGATGGGATAAATTCGTACATATGTAACTGCAGTGATCAGTGGGTAAGTTAGATTTATGTCAGAATGAGGAAAATTTTAATACAATTCAAGTCTGGACTCAAAATGTTTCTCGAAATTCTGCTCCATTCAACTTTAAATATTCCAATACCATGTTTTAGGTTGGCGACCACTGTGAAATGAACAAGATCATTCAACAGGTGTTGTTGAACATCTTTGGAAAAGGTAGGTTCATCACTTGATGCCTCCTAATATGTTCACAAATTTTACGATTCATATTCTACCAAATGTAGCGCTAATATACTTACTTTAGTTTTATCTAAGCCTCTTTAACAACTTACTGATGATAATTCTAATATTTTCCACGATTAATTTCAGTCCGACTCGACATGGTACCATTGTTGGAGGAGTTGCTGAAGAATCCGACTCTGATCAAGGACATGGTGTCGTTCATCATCGGCCTCAAGGGGTATTTTGAACGACTGCCATACTCATGGAACTACGATGACATGTTCGACTGGGTCGCCTATGAAGACAAGGAGATCATAAAGGAGGAGTACACCAGTATGTGGAACGATGTCGGTGAGTTTTACCTTCAAAATAAGAGCGCCCACGGGTATTGGAAAATTTATAATCCAGGAATCCATCTCAGCTATGTATGAGTGATGCGAATTTTTCAACATCAAGCTCAAACTTAAATTTTAGTGCTGGGTAACTGCTTCACGCTCAATCATCTCTACTTCGTTCCGAACAAGACGTTCGACTATCGAGACGTCGGCAGAAATGAAGGTCTTCGGGCCAAGCTCAAGATCAACCATGAAGAATACATGCCGTGGACTGATACTGCTGGGATTTCTGTTTATGTTCACAACAAGTGAGTATTTTATCCTTATAGACATATTTAATGGCACTGGTGGCCTTATTCAGACACGACTTCGTCATCGTGGAGTCAGTCCGGTACAACGCCGAACCTAGCGGTGAATTCGTTCTTGACATCAGAGATGTGCAGTACGCCAGAATGGGTGTGGAAATGTTGAATTTAATAGCCAAACAAAACAAGCCTATTTTAGGCGGAAAGTACGGCGAATGCATTTCCGATCCGAATAAAGTCGACTATTACTACTACGATAAGGAGTGGGGTTATGCTACTGAGGTTAGTTTGAAATTTTCCGGCGTCTACATTGAAAATTATTTAGGCCTGCCTTCGCAGCTGCTACCAGAATATGATAAATGCGAGCTGTAAGTGTAATTTCAATAAACGTCAAAAAGAAGAAAACGCTTTCCTTTCAAACTGCAATACTAATTGTGCCATGCTGTCCTTCTAATTATTCTTGATATATTCACTTTCGTCTTATGACTTTTGATCTATAATTTTACAGGTCAATGCTACGATCCCCGTTACCCGTGGCCAGCTCCACCGGGTGGCAACGTCAGCTTGGCTTGCGAATTGGAGAAACGTGCCTGCGTCGAGGAGACCATAAAATCCGCGGGAGATCCATCCACTTGGACCGACTGTTACTGTCCGCTACCGTAGGGGATTTTAATCAAACTTGGAAATAGCTTAAGCCAAACCTTGCTTGCGGACCCAATTAAGCTAGACTGTTACATTAGGGCATTATTAAAGCCCTCCTTAATGTATAAGCTTTTTATAGAAATTTTCTTTCACTGAAAATTTGTAATTTTGATTGAAAGTCTGATTTGAACAAATTAGAAAAGATCGTCTGATTCAGATGCTACAACCAGCAGTACCTTTCAACCTGGACAAGGTCAAAATTCGTGGATAGTGTAGGTTTTGCACAATATTCCCTGCGATTTATTAGATAATCACACTCATTTGAAAGCAATAATTCCACTGATATTTTAAACATACGAGTTTTCAAACATGATTCTATTATATTACCTCTACTATATCGGTCAAATGAGGTTATAGTTCGCGTGTAAAAAAGCGCCGTTGCGAGAAATGCGCGTCACGACTATGCGCATGGAAGGAAGCTAGAGTGCAGAGAAACGAGAGTTAGTGAGAGATAATGGAAAAAGCAGGTGCGAATTTCTTTTATGTCTCTCGCCTTTTCTCACTATTTTTCGACGGACGAGCTTTGACTTAATTTGACACTTGATCGAAACAGTATTTAGACGTTGAAATGCAATGGCTCGGACAACGTCACTGCTTGTAAAAAAGAGTACGACGAAAAGGTGACGGTGGAAATTCGCTTACCGAAACTCGACTACTACATCTATTCGGAGATCGAAGCGATGACTTTCAATCGATTTATTTCTTATTTGGGCGGATTGCTAGGCGTCCTGTCAGGCATTCAAGTCATCACATTTATCGAATTTTTCGTCCTGTTTTGGAGATTATTCCTCGTCGCGGTAACCAACAAAGCTTATGCGTGATTTTGATATGGAAGAATTGAATAAAGCTTGTTTATTTATTACTATTATCTCGAGGTTCAATACAAAAATCAGATGCAAAAAAGTTGATATGACCTACAAAATAAAACACAAGCATGACATGACGCCTTTCAACATCATAATTAGATGCATCTCCATTTTAAACAAAATGATACTATGTTAGACATCAAATTCGGTGACTATCAGGAACTTCATCTTCAACAAAAAGCTATGAAGTTCTAGTGCCAGCTTTCGGCTGGCTGTTAGAATTTTAGTTACCTCCACTAAATATTTTTATCTCAAAGTTAAATTTAGAGACGCCAAATGGATTTTCGGAATAGATAATCATGGGATAATTTTATACCAGCATGATTGGTGGTATTTATCGGAGCAGAATGCTCTTTAGATCTCTGAAAGTAGTTCAGTGCATGAATTTCATTATTCAGCTTCGATTCATGGTGGACTGCTGCATCTCTCTTGATAACTTAGAATTTTTTTTTTTTCAAAGTTCTCATTCGAAGAAATTTCTTCAAATGATTTGTGCTCGGTTGTGCTTGAAATTTATGAGAAACGCTGAAACACGTGATAGGCAAATCAATATCGTAGTTTCAGAGTCTGATATGGAGGTTTTTGGAGGGTCTTTAATTTTCGAGATATCTCATTTTACTAGAATATTTATTACGCTCAATTTCAAATTTGATAAATGAAAAGAATGACATGAAAAATACGGCGAATCCAAACAGTTCTTTAGACATTTCTAATTTGGACGAAGAGGTTTCATAAAAAAAGGCATTTCTTCAAAATTTTTAGGTTGAAGATCACTAATCAACAGGAAGAAAATTCTGAACAATCTACAAACCTATCATTTGTGAGACAAGATTCGGATATCCAATAGGATACCAATGCTGTCAACTTCCTTACAAAAAACTGAATATTGAAAACTCAGAAATATAATAAAATGGCAATAAAAATTTGAAAAAAATCAAAAATGTTCACTAATTTATTCCAGAAATAGCTAGAGGTTTGGAGGTTTTATCGAGAGGAAGAAGTAAATTTTATACGAAACTTATCGAATGTAAAATGTATTCGATTGCATTACGCATTAAGCAGTAAGTAGTAAGCAGGTAGCACTTTAGTCATTACCCAATGTGTTTGACCTCGAGAAGCATGCCAAGCAAAGCACTTACACTGTCGACGTATTGTTGCCTTTTTACGTCTACTTCATACATTTCGTAAACTCCATTCCATTTCCTGGAACTTCCTGGAAAATGTAACTCAATTTTCTGGATCGTCGATATTTTTGGAACATTTCGGTTACAAATTCATAATTGTGCATTAATTTAGAATTCGCAAACCCAACATGTCAGTTCCTGAATCGAATTCAAGGAGTTCCCAGTATAAAAGCACGGTCATTCTTCAGTCAGACCAAGCAACTCTTCGAGTTCCAGCCCTCGAAGTCTTTCCTTCAAACTCCCCAAAATGGCCAAAATATTCAATTCGATCATTCTGATCGCCTGCCTCGTGGCTATGCTCGCTCTTTGCGCCGAAGCTGGAGGATACTACTATGTAAGTCTTAATTCGGAGTTTTAACAATAAAACAATCATTTAATTGCAGAAAGACTACTATAAGCCGAAAAAATACTACTATAAGGTGGGGTGATACATTTAAAATTTTGATACTTGTTAGAATTGCCTTGAAGTTAATATTGAGTATTGAAAAGAGTGTTGAAGATTCAACAAATCTATAGTACCGTTTGTGGCAAGCATTTAATAATAAACTATTATTGAGAGAATAGGACAGCAAAGATGTGATTTCATTATTTCTCAACCCATTACTTTTTCGAAACCAACTAGTTTTACTTGCAATTTTTCCTTCAGTTTTAAACTAACCAAGATTTACTCGAGATCAACTATTTATTTCAGAAGTCCTATTACAAGAAATACTACTACAAGCCTAAGTACTATTACAAGAAGAGCTACTACAAGGATTATTACAGGTAAGCTCATACTCGATTTAGTCCTTGACTGAACTTGAAAATTTTACATAAAGTGGCAAAATTTGATCTCAATTTTACCATTCAAAATATGTCTTGCAGCAAGCCCTATTACGGATATGAGTCGTACGGACACGATCATAAGGACTCTTACGGCTATTACTGATCTCTGAATCTCTGAATCGGTCTGCTGTCGGGTCGTGGAATGACATCCTCTTCTCAACCTAGTTGTTAGATTTAAATTAGAATGAAATAAACATTTCATCATTATTTATCTGTTCTATTCAACACAGAATATAATATTTTGAAATTAACACACATCATGTTTCTCTTTCATACAATGCAATTTGCATACATTTGTCTGAATCAATGTCCACTCGTGATCTTAATTGATCGCAAAGTAGTACAGATAAAGCAGTTTTTTTCGGAAATTTAATTCTAATGAATTGAAAGATTCCAGAATAATCTTCTTTAATATTTTAATTCTTTAATTCGCGTTTCTGCAAAGAAAAATTTCAAAAGTTATTGCAGCGGGTGGTTTCGATCCACCGACCTTTGAGTGCCTTGAGGAACTTTTCCTCGAACATATGAGCCCAACGCGTTTCCTCTACGCCACGCTGCAGTTATTTCTCGATCAGAGTACTTTTCCGACAGAATTTTCAGATTCCTGATTCCGTCAGATTTCAGAAGATTGTGCAATACCTATCGCTTGGTCACTTTCGAGTATGTCTTATGTTTATGGGCTGATGAGTAAAACTAGACATTAGTAGTCTTCGTTGAAATTTTCCGAAATTATATCTATTTTAACTCCAAGAAAATTCTAGAAATTTTAGAAATTACCCAGGCTTCAAAGCATTTAGTAATTCCCAAATTGTGATGATAGTGATCTTTAATAGTCGAAGATAGGAGCAAGATAAAACTGTCACTATCTTATAATGATTAGCGACAAGATTAGAAATCACTCACAATAAATTAAAATAAGTCTATCGATTTCACAATAAGCCATTGAAATCGAATTACCCTCAAGTCGTTCTTCATCTTGACCAACGGTAATGTTTCTTGTAGAAAAGTAAAGGATCTAAGAATTGCAAACAGTGTAAAATGTTATAAAACTTTGCTTGATATTAGGAAGAATCAATCATAAAGAAGAAAGAAAATAATCAAACTTCTATTAAAATATCGTCCATTCAAAGAAGAGCAACCTAATTATCTCCGATAGTTTGACAATTTAGAGAAAACCACAATGTTGGAATTTGCGATAAGAAATGATTCAATCGGAGTGTTTCTAAATGCTATATTGCTGGAAAATTTGATCTTTTATTTTTTTACTAAAAGATATATTTTTTTAATTATATCTATTTTACCGAAATATTATTTCTTCCGAAAAATAGACTTGAAAATGTCCATTCAATCTTCATCTCTCCTTTCCATTTCACCGCCTATTACTCCCTCATATTGTGTCTGTTTTCCCTTATCTCTTCTCTCAGTTGTTGTTTAGAATAGCGAGAAGGGAATGGGCCGGCATGCCTCACCAAGTGGGAAAAAGGGGCTGCGTTTTGAACGGAGAGACAGGACCATACTATGCAGAATCGTTTCTGTAGTTGGTACCTCACAATCCCCAGTAAAATGGGGTGCGCTTCAAGACGCGATGAGAATTTTGGAGAGGCTGCGAGCGGGAAGTTGCACTCCGGTGCTTAATGACCGCTTGGGTTACCAGCAATGGTGACCCGATGCAGCTTAGCTCCTTTGAGCGCTTTATTCGTTCCCTCATTCGAACTCCTCTAAACTGCAATTTGAAGAATCAACTAATTTGCTCATTTACCAATTTACTCGATCATTTTTATCAAGGGTGTTGAGAACATTCAGTCTTGGTAGATCATGCAACTTGTTGCAAAACTATCTCGCCCATGATTAATTCAGATAAAATGATGTGAAAGTTGGATAAAACCTGCAAAAATCCGGAATAAAATAGGGCCAGCGTTTCTTATGAATATATAATTGAAAGGAGCCAATCCAATTCGAAATCTATCAACTTCTTGGGTGATTTTTCTTCCTATCATCTTCTCTATGTGATTATGTCATGCAGTGCTTTATTTGGCTAGAATTAAAATCTTCGAGATGAAACCATTTCCAGTCCCTTTATAAACACTTATCAAAATTTGTTTTTCATTCTTTTTTTATAGCCTCGCGTAAACATTCCCGTACTAACCAGTGATTTCAGTCATTTGAGAATCACTGACAAGTACTGTTAGTACTGATCCGTTGACTTTTGTCTGAGACGAAGCAATATTCTCATCACAATTGAAATTCCAAGAGTTCCATAGGATTTGATCATCAAACTATCAAGCTGTCGAGCAATCCCTCTATCCTCAGCATTGGTTATGTCAACCGGGGAACGGGCCAGACACTCTCAATTCCGACAATTTTACGGGTCCTCGGAAGATTCTTCGATGTATTGCTCCGACCAGGCTGTTCTACTATCGCACAACGACACAATTAATGAACCAAATGCTAAGTGCCAAGATCTTGCTAATCATATCATCTTGACATTCTCTTGTTGTTCTTCCGTTCCAACACTCCAACCAAATTAGGGCTGCGCGAATGCAGCCCCTGACTCAAAAATTTAGTCGTCGACGAACCCCAACTCGGAGTTCCCGTGCAGGTCAGCTCAGACCGAAGTGCAATGTCCGAGCCTCACCGCAGATAACCGCCTTCTTGATCGCAGTGTCTCCCGATCAGGTAAGTGCATGAGACGCTGGGAAGGGGGAAAAGAGGAGGAAGAGTGAGACATGCTAGCTTATTTCGTTAGAACTATGTGTGACTGGAGAGAAGAGATGACATGACATTACGAAATTGGGAATGAAAAAGTGAAGGCGAAAAGATAACAGCATTATTTTCGGGAAAGGAAAGTATTGTGAAAGTGTTCTGAACAAAAGTTGGACAAGAATGGAGTTTAAAGAGTAGAAATTTTCAATTCAAATTGCTCTAAATCGATATGGAAATTTTTGAGGCAAGAAATAACCTAAACTTTCAGTTTTGGAAACGGAAAGTTTCACTCACTACTGATTTCGATTAAAAAAAGTATTGAGAAAAATCCCGATTAATTTATTAATTAGACACGATAAAAAATGAATAATTTAACATTTTCAACGCACTAACAATGTCTGTGCACTAGAGAGATGACAAAATTGTCTAGTGCAAGCAATACAGTACAGAAACACAGAATGACAAGGAATTGCTAGCTCGATCTTATTGATTTTCTCTGTAAAGACGACGGACTTGTGAATGAGAGTTTTAGCGAAAGAACAATTTCTCTTGTTTCCAATTACCGTAATCAATAATGGCTCAATTTAACAAAAAATGAACAATGCAAATTATTCCTAAATATTCCGAAGATTAAAATAATACTACAAATGACAAAACTCGGTTGTTAAATCGTTAAGCAAAATATTAAATTGAGTAACATTGAAAACCATACCGTCTATCTAAAAGAAACTCATATCGTACGGAATCATTCAAACGTCTGTCCTATCACGAAAAAGTAATAAGGAAATTTGACATAATTTATAGGGTTTTTTGAAACTGAAGAATTGAAATGTTGTACCAAAGTACCGGGTTCGTTAAACTCATTTGAGATTCGAAGAAAATGTACTCAATACCACCGTTTATTTTCTTTTCAATTGACTATATCGGCAGTTTCAGATCTTCAGATATGCAGAGAATTTTCCACATTAGACATGACACCATGATACATCAATTATAGTAGATTTACTGATTATCTGATTATCAACAAACCAACAGTCTAGTTCATTAGCTCGTTTCTCCGTATTTATTATCGAGTTACTGTAATATTCTGGTTTTTTCATTTGTTCAATTTTTGTAGACTAAATTGTACCTTTCGTTCAACCATACGTCATTATTTTATTTCTTCACGTTATCGTGTTTGTGACATGACGAATGTGTATTTTATATTCTTTTATCAAAATAACATGGAGTTAGGTAGTGGGTTATAGTAAATCATATACTACCACGCTCTTTCATCGGTTTCCTCGCTGTCTGCATAGAATTCCTTATGTCCAGAAGTCTAGAATTTCAGAACCTGAACGCGAAACTTCCTTCTCTTCTTTGATTCAATTTCATAATTTTATTCACCCCATTTTGGGGTGTGGGCCGTGTCCAGCTCTAGTGCCACGCTGGAACGACCCGTGATCGGTCGGAGCAAGCCCCGGTTCCGATCAAGCCTCCAAAAATCAAACAACCTTGTTCTCCTCAATCGAGGAGATATCGAAGGTTAATTCGATAAGAACAGTTACTAACTTTGATCTTAGCCATAAGGCCGAGAAGCGATGTCGAGCAGTGGTAAACTGAAGCAATATTCGGCTCGGGTGAAATATACCAGATAGTGCTATTCCTGCTATTCTTTGTCATGCACGAGAAGAGAATGATGGAAAAACGGGAGGTGTCAAAGAAGAAGAAGAAGAAGAGTGAAAGAGCGACATTTTCATTGCACAATTTCACTCCTTTCCTTCCATCACATTCTATATCACGCTATTACAGTACTATGATACTATCCAGCCCTAGTGAGAAGGTAGATACTGTATATTCCTTGCAATTTGCTTCCTCCAAGCCTTGCCCTCTATTTCTCTTCGCTTTTCCGGAGAAACGGAAAGAAAACAAGGAAAAGGGAATAGTGAGTGAAAGAAAGGCGTGGCTCGTGTGAAATCGAGTTGCAAAGAGTGCAATATCTATCTCCTCGCAAGCGAAAATACCATGCCACTTGCGAGGTATTTTAGTCTTTCAGAAAGCATATTTCTCCCTCTCTCCCTCTCTAACTTATAAATGAATATGGAACATATATACAACAAAATAGGCAGCGATACTCCATAGAGTGGGGCCATAGGGTTTTGTGCAGAAGGGGTCTCTATCCTTGCGCAAAGGTTGTACCGTGTCCTATGAAGCCCTGCTGAGGAGCGGTTATTGCTGGTTGAAAACTTTCACCAATTACCCTCGTTGAGTCCTGAAACACGGATTCCTCGAAATGTTTGCAAACCTCGAAAGAGGTAATAGAGACAAGAAATCAAAGTTAGAAGACCACATGAAAGGCGTCCAAATAGAACATGAACACGAAATGCAGAACAGCAGAGAAAAGTCAGAATTTCACCCAGCTCTGTTAGACAGGGCTTAATTCAGATCCCAGATCATTCGAGTCTGTCCCCATTAAGCAAAAATGCTCCGCTAAAATGCTGTTTCGGATCATTATTGTGTCAATTTTCTATGGATAGAATTCGCTTTGCAGAACTCTTCTTCTACTCTACTGCTTTATAGTTTTCCGTTCTGACAGAAAGTGCTTTTAGTTCATTCAAATTCGATATGCAATAAACGTGATTTGTGATACTTATACACTCACACTATCTGGAATCTTATTTACACTCGTTACTGATCCTAATATTCTAATCTGATAATTCTGAAAGATTTGATAGAGGTAATGTGTAATAAATATGACTAGAGAATGCAAGTGTTTTGTTCAACTTTGAGATTGGTGGGAACTAGATTTACAGAAATATTGTCTGATCCTTCTTCAAATACCCCAATCAAAAAGAGAAATTCAATTTGTGTTAATCCAAACCCTTAATTAGCTCGATAATTACTCTAGGAAATTTAGCTATTTTTCGTAATTGCAAATCGGAATTTTGATTCGATTCGAAGATCGATCATTTCTCTTACAAAAAATTATCTGAATTTTATATTAAAATCTGAGTATTTGTGTCCTCTAAATATTCTAAATATGACAAGTGAATTTGAAAGAATGACTGGCCGACTATTGAATAGGCCACTTTCTAAGGAAAGGCTACAATTCGATTAGCTCCATTTAGTTCGTTTAGTATTAGGTATTTGAAATACAAAAGAGATGAAAATATCTAGAATCGTCGTTATATAGAGAAAAAGATAAGATGAAATTAAAGTAGAAGAAAATAAATCCGAATTCACTAGGATGATCGACTCGACATACCATAAATTTATTTTAGAAATTATCATAGAAAATTAGACAATTCCTCTACTCTATATTTCGAGATTTAGATTTGACAATTCGACATTTTGACGATTCGGTTTATCGATGTCCTGAACGAAATAACAAATAACAAAATTCCCAATTCCTGACTGATTTTGTCGGTTTAGGTTTATTTAATTTTATTGATGATTCTCTATTTCGACTTTATATTTTCGTTTTATGGCTCTCCATTGGAAAGCGTTCCAAAATTTCTTTAACAACCGTGGAGGTCGTTCTTCGAATTTTACCTCAAGGATCTCTTATTGAGATAGTTTCTCGGGCTCATCCCCAATATACTTTCCCTCCCTGCGCTAAATCTTAGTGGGCGAGGCATCTTTCTCTCCCTCCACTTTCCTCGTGCTCCCACTTTTGTTCGACTATCACTGAGAGCAGCGCGCCCGCGAAGCACCCTACAATCTCGCGCGCCACTGTGGGGGTGCTTCGCGGGTGCGCTGCTCTCAGTGATACTTTCGAAGAGTTGGGTGCGGTTGGCACACAGGTGGACGTGGCCAAGACCCAATCATGAGGAACATAGGAGCGTAAATCACGATTTTCCTTTTAAAAATTTATTTTCAATCAATATCGGCAATAATTTTTCTTCTGGACGAGCAATATAATAACTTGAACGCGAACATATTTTACACTGAAGGTGATCTAGAGTTTAAAAATTTCAAACAATAATGATAAACACAACAAAATCGTCAACTTTTTCGAATAGAAATAGGAGGAGGAGAAGAGAATCGTGAAAATTGTTGTCAGGAAAATCATCACAATCACTTTATTGCATCTTTCATCGATTATTGTAGATAGAGGAAGACGTCGTTTGACACATTATCCAAAAGTACAATAAACTAGAAGTAGAAAATCTCGAAGAGTTCCATGAAAATGGTTTGATACAGAAGCAGATAAGACTAAGACACATAATGGTTTTGGCTACTTTTCATGTGAGCTGAGATTTGATCTAATGAAATTTAGCTTCTATTGGCGTGTTCTCAGACGCTGTTCGTCAGTGCGCGAACATTGAGAAATAGCATTGCTTGCGGAAAGAGCGCAGAGTGCGAGTGTTCCTCTGACTCTTCTTTGACAACGCTATTTCGCGTTTGAACAAATAAAGTCGGAACAACGCTTTAGTTTCAAATTCCATCTCATACTTGAGGTTCTATACAATCTTAGATTAAAATATATAAGGCATGCGATATATCGTTGATAAGTGAAAACCGTGAAGAAGAAGAAGACAGTTTCTTGAATTTGTTCGATCTGAATGATGAGCTGCTAAAATGCTTAGGCAATGTATTTAGTGAGTTTACCCTAGGCACTTGTTAGCTTGAATTTTTAACGAAACAATGGGTAAGTCAAAATCGTGTAAACCTATAAATTATGTGGGGAGAAACTAGAAATGTTGGACATTTTGTTTCAAATAGTCATCTTGGAAATGACTCGCACCAACGCGGCGTTTTCTTCCTTGAGTCGTTGATTCTCTTGTCGGACTTGGCCGAGGGACTGAAAAATAAAATATTTTGAAATGTCTTTTTCTTTTCAAAATTTATTCAGGGATGTCTGTGAATATGTTAGAGCCTGTTTTGAGATGTCATTAAAATTAAAACGTTTGAGAGTTAAGCTGCATAATTTTCGAACCACAACATCTCTGAGTTTATACAACACAGCAGAAATTTTATGAACCAAGTTCATAGCTTTTTGTAAATCACTTCATTAATACGAGTTATTATCAACTGAAATTCGGTATATCACGCAACTTAATGACGCTCTGAAATGGGCATCTAAAGAGTTGATCGCAAGTTCTTGGATTTGTTCGAGTTTGCGGTACAAATCAAGATACTTGCGATAGACATCTCCTGACGATGCACCCATTCTAGGCCTAGGCTGGTACACACGCGCACTCGTGAAAATCTGTGTTGATTCGATACTTGAATGTTTTCGGCCTTTCAAACGTATCGCCGCTGTTGGCTGCTCATTTTGCCCAACACTCTCACAAGAGCTTCGTTCTCCACTTTCAATCGCTCGTTTTCGGTGGTCACTTGATCTTGTTTCTGTAGAACATCACATTTTAGCAAGTTAAGAATTATCATTTGATGGGAATGACTTGACGAATTGAGAACATGAGTTGTCGGAAATACATAGTGGAAAGAAAAGCAGAAGCTTGGATCCACGAAAAACTGGAAGTCAGGCTTGCAACGTTTTCGAATCGCATGAAATAAGAGAATGCAACATTTTCAAGAGACGAAAAGAAGGCATGTTCTTTTTAGCTCTCTCTTGATAAGGCACACCATCTCGTTTTATGCGATCCGAAAACTCGGCAACGTCTGCTGGAAGGGAAGTACTCCTAGTTGTTCATGAATCTGAGCAACAAGAGAAAGAGATACTGCTGCGCGTCTTCCCAATTCATCACGTCATTCTCAGTTTGAGTCTCTGGATGCTAGCATAAGAAATCGAAGTACCTTCAATTGGATTTCCAGTTCGGCGATTCGTCGCTCCAAAGCGCGCCGCTCGTTTTCGTCGAGAGACAGATTCGATAAATTCGAGGCGGTCTTTGTCGTCGATGAAGAAGCTGAAGAGGCTCCATTGCGCAGACGCTGAAAAGTAGCATTGATTTCCAATCTTCAGACCAGGATAAGCTAACAATAAGTCTTGTATTCGCTTGGCTTTAGATTTTCAAAATTGAAACCATTGTATCAAGCTAGTCTAAAATAGGCCCCTTGTGTGTTTGGTAATGCTGTGGGTGAAATTTAGTCAGTCTAGGGCCTACTTTGGATAGGTCTGCTTCGGATGTTTAGTTTCAAGACTTACATCTCTTCGGAAATCGTCGAGTTCTCGCCGCATGCGGTCCTTCTCCAATCGCTCCTTCTCCCACAGCGCCTTGTAGTTCAGGTTCGTCTCGTTCAGCCGAGGATGCTGGAAGAAAGACGTGTTTCCTTGATGATGCAAGTTTTGGTTATGTCGAACCTGCGAATTCATCGAATCTGGAATCGCATTGTTATTGCTGCTTGTTCCATAAGATGTCGATCCAATGCCGGAAGAGGGACGAGTAGTTGTGGCGGCGTTTCTCGGACTGTTGACAGCTGTGGAAAGGACGGCGCCTCTCAGACCAGCGGCAGTCGGGGTGATCTTAATTCGTACAACTTATTCTCCTCAACTACTTTATTTCCACCATCTCAAAATCAATTTCTTGTTATCTTGCTAGTCATTCATAACAAAAGGTCTCTAGCTAGCACATGCGCTATACTGATAGAACTAAGTTTGTACTGGTTGGAACTATAGAGTTACGAGGTTTGGCATTCTCTAGGGATACCGATCATTACCTTCGTTCGAAGTATTGCTTTGAAGTGATGATATTTTTGCGCGTGTTCAAGAGAGTTTGTTTTCATTTCGAAAATGAAAAATGAGGGGATTTTCTAGAGCAACACTCTATTTTGTCGAAAATAACGATCGTTGATAACATTCTCAATAGATAAAACGAACTGTTTGAGGCGACGACGGGGGTGGGACGGATTGAGACTTCGGCGAGCCGTTTCCATTGTCTGATCCGTTCCCAGAATACTTCGCCGGCCCTCCCGAAATCGGCAGACTTGGCACAGTGAAGACGGGAGTTTTGCCCGTCGATTGGACTGTCGAATAGGCGCCCGACGTGGATCGATTGGTCGATGAGGAAGCAGACACGGCCGCCTGGACATCTTCCGGAAGGACTGGACCGGTTCCGCGTCTATTCGAACGCGCCAGAGGACCGGAGATCATCGCCTGAGAAATGCCGATTACGATAGAGGAACAGTGGGTGTCAAGAGCAGAGATGAGATGGATTTAAGCGGAAAAAATCCCCAAAATCAAAATCCCATCACTGATCAAAGCATCCTCAGCATTGTGGCAGTTTAAGTGAAATTGTAAATTGCAAATTGGAAGTTGATTGCCGTTATGAAATTGCGTGTGGGGGTTGACATAGAACAGCAAGACAATGAAGTGAGTGATTGAATTAGAGAGGAGAAAAAGTCGGAGAAAGATGTAAAGTATTCGTAGTTCAATCACATAATAAGTGGTGATAAATGAGGAGGTGCTCATTGACGCCTTGGGGGCAACACATAATCGGACAGGGGTTCATGCTGTGTGCAAGAGGAGTGTGATGGGTGGAAAGGTGATCGATGCTTTGCACATGTAGAAAAATTTGTAAAGTATGACGTCGACCCGGGGTAAGTTCAACAAAAACGCATGAAGCCAGCGGAAATAGACACACGGCAGTTCGAGGCTAGGCGAATTGGCGGCAAATCGTTTGTATGACAAGGGCAAATCAGAGACGCTTTTTGTTCTCTTACCACAAGGGAACAGTCTCAGGCCCCGCGATGACTGGTGTTTGTAAAGAATCCCGTTTACGTGCGCGCGCGCGCGCGTCTAATTCCCTAATGCCGTGTTCCTCCCTGGCTTCCGCTACCTTCAATGCCATAAGCGCGTTATAATCGTTTCTTAACTTTTACTTTCCTTCGCCCCTCTCACTTTCAAGTATTCTCTCGTTTTTCTGCCGAACGAGCGATAGAGAACTTTTCGCTTTCATATTTCAACAAAAGCTTCGCCAAAAATCGATAGATAGCCTTTTCTTCAATTCCGCGAAAACAATAGCCTTGCTCTGAATCAGCTTTCTAATTTTAGAGGGACGAATCACTTTAAATTCTCTACGAACTAGTGTGGGACAACAATTTGCACGAATTGCGTTTCTTTATCAATCAGGGACTACCACACAAGCGCAATTTACCGACAACGATAATTCGGATATATCTCATAGCGTTGCGACTCCGTACCGGAAAAAAACTCGACCATGCTCATTCGGAAATCTCATCGCGTTTCATGATTAAAAAACTCGTTTCTCGACTTATTTTTTCGGTTTTACCATGCGAATGGAAGAGAGTATTGCTCTTTTTCATCACCATCTACTCAATTTGGCAAAGCACATGATGTTAGTGATAAGTCATATTCCTTAGGGATAGAGTAGAGGTGGAAGAATTGGACTGAATAATAAGTTAACTCGCTCAAATCCACCTCCATGTTTTTAGGCTGTAACATGGTGAGATTTCGGAATGAGCGGTCAGATATCCTCATGGCAGGATTTCAACACTGTTAGATATCGAAATTTGCCAAAAAAATCATAAAAAATTTTTTTTTAGATTTACCTGTGATCTGCGCTTCATGTTGGCAGTTGAAGAAGTGTGGTTAGGAGCGGGCGTGTTCGTCAATGTCAGCGTCATAGTTGCGTCCACGTTCCCTGAGGACGTTCCATTGCCATTCTGATTCCTATGAGAGCCGCCAGCTCTGCCGTCGATTTCATCTGCAGAGTCTCGTTCTTGAGACGCCAAACGAATGGGCATCTGGAACGTTTTTATTCGGAATTTTGTTTGAGAAGCTTCATTCTTACCCCTGCTGCTCGATGCGACGTACCGACTGAGGAAGTCAGCGTCCTTGAAGCAGACGTCTCAGAAGAGCCCATGTTCTGGCGCTCTTGGTTCATGATTCTACTGGCCTCCTCCAGTTGTTCCTGAAATCGCGTTTTGGTGAACAAAAATCGACTTTCAAAAAGAAATAACGACGACGTCCAAGGCAGAACTGTTCGCAGGTACCAGGGCTGGATAAAGCTTTGTCCTTGTCTTTAGCCTTGACTGAGTTTGAGTTTTTTTTCCAAATTTTGATTGTTGACCAGCCCTGAGTCCTGGTTCAGGGTTAAAAAAGCCTTACTTTCGTAACGCCCTGCGTAGATCGTCGATGCTGCCTTTGGAGACGAGAGTTGTTTCTGCGCTCAGCTTCACTTTCATTTGTACCAGATGAAACCCATGGTCTTAAATTAAAAAAAAATATATATATTATTCTCGACTCTTGTTCATTTTTTCCACAAATTTCCATCATTCAAAGATAACATTCCAGCTCTATACAAATAACAACATGATAGAACTTGAAATATAATCCGGCATGACTCAAGAGTATTCCTCTTGATCTCTATCTCTAACATAACAAGGATGAAAACATAAAGCAGACACCTCATCTGATGGGGTTGCAGGTGCTGGGGTTGGAAGGACTTAGGGAACTCGGACGGTACGCTCGAGGTCACCTGGGACTTGACAAGGGGCCTGAAAGCAGATATCCTGCTGAGCTGGAGCGGAGTCTGGGGTTGAGATTGTGTAGACTGAATGGACGGTGTGAATGAGGACGTGCTCGACCCAGAGAGCATCCTCTGGATGCCCGCAGTGTTCGTATTCGGACTCGATCCACTTCGATACAAACTCGCCCAAGGTAGTGCAGAAGAGCTTGTGGGGGTCACCATGGACAGAGTAGAAGAAGACGGTAAGAGATTTCGACTGGACTGCTCATGGACGACAGATTTCGTACTGCTACCGTTGACGTTACCACCGTACAAAACAGCACCAGACTGGACACTAAATGACTAGATGACAACACAAATTGGACCTCTCACATTACACCATTACTGGGGTAACATTGAACAAATTCCCAGGCATAACATTGCAAAATTTAAACAAACAGATGGCGAGGAAAACTCACGGCAGGTTCTTGGATCCTGTATTTATCGTGTAGGTAGCGGATAGCGACGTATTCGAAGGCGACGATTGAATAAGAGGTGAACCTTCGCTACGCTGGCCCGATCTTGAGGTCGAGGAGGAACTACTCGATCTAAAACTTTTATTGATCGCTCATTGCAATTCTTGAATGGAGTTCTCGGGTCTCAATAGCCACTTCGTCAAATAGCAAACATCTGGTTCGAGTAAATACTCGGTCCTCCAGATTTTCATCTAGCAGTTGGGATTGCGAAAGTTGATCGTGTACTTATTTTATACCTTGTGACCAATTGAACTCCTCGATTGATCCACGAATTGGGTGCTTGCTGATGGAGTCGGGGCACAGTGACTGTGGCAGAGACGTTTTGATCACTGCTGTGAATTGACGAGGAATGGTTGCTTGGCTCCTAAAATGACAAGTTTTCATTTACCAGAAAAAGAACCCCAGATAAATTTTCAGCCTAAATGAAATTTCGAGGATAATGGGTTAGCAAAAGAATTCTCCCCCAGAAAATGAATACATTAGAGACTCGTTATAAATTTTTTGTTGAAATTTTAGCTAAGTGTTCTGCACAAAGGATCTGACTCAAAGCAAGCACTCTGTCGTCTAGGCCATTTATTCGGAGACAAAAGTTACCGTTTGACTTTCCGAGGTGTAACTCGAGGACCTCTGCGACGATGAGTAAAGAGACGATCCCGTCTGACTTCCCGAGCCGGAAATGTAGCTGCCAGAACCGCTTCCCGAGTTGGTTCCGCTTCCCGAACTGCCGCTCGCCACGGACATTTCTCGCTCTTCCGAGGATCTCGATGCGTCGGACGAGTTCCTCTCCTCTCGAATGAGTACGTCTGGTGGACTCCCATTCGACTTCACCGATGATGACGTCTCCGTGCTTCCGATTCGTCCCGTTGTTTCAAGACGTGGCAGTTTGTGGAGGATTTCGTTTTCACTAAATTTCAACTCGTTTTCGGTTTTATTTTGACAAGAGATTTAGGGAATTTAAGTTTAGAAGAATTCATAATCGGAATCAGAATTGAAATGTTTCGTTGTCCCGGAATCGGAATTCCACAACCTCAGACTCGGGTTTATCTATACCTGGCGGCATCCTTATGTTGCAGGTCCCGCTTGTGCTCAAGGGTTTGGTTGATGGTGTGCTCTTCATGAGCGACGCGGATGTTCTTGTCGTGAAGGATGCTGGCAGATGGGCCAACAGCGGGACTGTTGCGCTTCTTCTCAGCGGTTGCCTCAAGCTCTTCCAGGTACTCAGCGATGTCCTTGTCTGCCACAGCGATAACGTTCTGGCCCTGGAAGCGGATCGATTTGAGTAAGCGTTTTGAGAAACTGTATACTGAGAATCAGAGAGTATGATTTTAAAAGAGGAGATTCATAATTTCTGGATGTAAGAAAGAAATAATGCCTGGGGAAGAGTGATAGATAGTAAAACGATGGAAAGAGGATGACTGTACATTTGTTTCAATTTTAAAAGAAACTAGATTTTTACCAAGTGATTGACCGTATGGATGCTCGCTCCATGCTCTATCAGGATCTTGCACGAATCTTTCTCAGCCCAGTGCGCAGCTGCCATCAGAGGGGTCCAACCGTCCTGAAAGTCGATTACGTCAAATCGTCCAATATGCGAATTTATAGATTGAAATCTCCTTTGACGTCGAATGTTTATGCGTGTGCGTGTGAAGTGCCACTTTCTCTCATCATTTTTTCCCTTCACAGATTCACTGCTGGCTAGTCTGGTCGTCTCATCTGTGTTTATGCCTTATATTGGCTTATCCATTTCACTGGGTCATCATCGTTTCAAGTGAAACTGGACACTTTCTCTCACTTCCGCCGAAAGATATCGTCAATGGCTGATATAACTGGAGACGAAATAAATGATATGCACACATCCGTATATGAGAAGTGCGAATTGCGTATGCACAAATAGTCGTTGCACTCATTCCTTGAAAATGATACATATAATAGTGTAAAATCAGATGCAACCAATGTGCTAACTTATACGCATCAAAAGTCCGTGTCATTTACTTCGTCTCAAGCAGTCGGTCTTTGACAATAGAACGAATTTGGAACGCTCATATATATATATATATATATACTAACATTATCTTTAGCAGCGACGTCTCCTCCAGCTTTAATCAAGAGTTCAAGCAACTGTGTGTAGCCCTTGGCAGCAGCAACGTGCATCGCATGAGCACCGGTCTTGTCGTGGATTCGATCCCTAAAGTGTATTCAAAACTGACTTTTTTACTTGAACGATGTGTCTTATTACTCGTATCGGCCCTGCTTTAGCCACTTCTCAGCATCTCGCATCATAATGGTCAACTCTTGGTCTCGACAATCGTCCAAGTTGATGCCCTTCTTCTTGTAGTCTTGCTCCAGGAACTCTTTGCACTTCTCGTCGTCCGCCAAATCGATGGCGAGCTCTTTGTCGCTGAAATAAACGAATTGAGTCGATTGGAACAAAAAGACTAGTTGATGCTTTGATCTTGCAAAGTCCATGAAACGCAGGGCAAGCTTTTATACTTTAATTGAAAAATGGCGCGGGAGTGAGATGGGTTGTTCCCAATAAAAGAGCATTTTTATACCTGTTAATGATGGCAAGATCAGCGCCATGTTCACAGAGGTACTTGACGATGCCGACGTTTCCACAACAACTGGCTGCATGTAGTGGAGTCCAGCCTTCGTTGTCCTGGGCGTTGACGTCTGCTCCGTGCTCGCAGAGGAAACGGACCATTTCTGGCTTGCTATCGATTACAGACTGAAAAATTAAAGGAATTGTTTAGGCCTAAAGATAAGAATGAAGTCCTTACGAAAATTTACTCTGTTTTGAGTTATAAAAAACCTGTGTCCGGATCCACAACTTTCTAAAACTCAGTAGATTTTCTTTTATGATGTTCCAGAAAGAAGGATTTTAGAAAATTTCGTGTATCTCGGAGCTATTTTGCATATTCATCATTTTAACTAAAACAAACTGACCTGATGAAGAGCTGTGAGTCCATCGACTGTGCACGTATTTATGTCAGCGCCGTTTGATAGCAATTGTTCGACCTCTTCTTCGTCTCCTGACATGCAAGCGGATAAGAAGACATCACTGTCCTACAATTATTTAAATTTATTTAAACTCACTATATTTTAGTGTGTAAACTATCGGTACTTGCCTGAAATTGAACTCTCGCTTGTTTTTTGGGCCGACAACTCTCGTTGTTCATTTCGCTCGTTGACCATCGATGCAGCTGTTCCTAAAATATGTGATTTGAGAAAAAAAAGTCGTAGAAAACCAAGAATTTATTGTTTCTCATTAAATTTCAGTTTGTTTATTGAATTTTTATGGGGATAAACTATAAGTTAGATCTTTTTTTTTCAAATTTTACAAATATTCTCAACTCGTGGCCCTTTATATATTAGCCAAAAAATCGGTCACAGACCAAATGTATACACATTTGAATTCAACCAAATGAACATTTTATGCATCCCAATTCTCAATGATATTATGTTCATTTTATGAGAAAATACGTCGATATATTTTATTGGAATTGTATAATTGTAGTCGCGGAAATCAAATATCGTATTCTTTCTAATTCAAAATTCCGCTTCATTCATAAAGTGCGCTCGCATGATTGCCTTTTACAGTAAAAAACATAATCGTTCTAAAATTAGACGCTAATGAATTGGAAAAATAATCATATCAATTGACTGCCGTAGTATCTCGGTTGCTATTGTTCGGTTTTTGCCCTACTTTTATTGCTGATTATATTAATACAAAGGGAACGTCCGCCGTTTCGAAGATTCTTGAGTTAAAAGTTAGAAGTGAAACTCTAGTTGACTGTCAAAAAGTTGTGCTTTTTAAAAGAATATCGAACCTGTCCTAGGTCGCGAGTTAAAGTTTGAACATCGTCGTTTTTTCTACTACAGAGGTTAGTGATGTAACAGAAAAGAAAAAGCGAGTGCGGCGGACGATAAAAAAAAATCCCCGAAAGCGGCTTAACTCTCCTCGTGAATTTTTCCGTCTTACACTTGCAGTGTTGATAGAAACGATTAGTAAGGACAAATACGCGCATAGTTCAACGAAGAGATGATAGTCTCGAGAGACAATTTACAACTAGCGCCAAAAACGATTGCCTTTAGGAAATTCGATTCTGGGATTAAGGTACTAGGAGAAAAATTGATCGTTCAACGATAGTGAATGATAACCAACAGTTTTAGGTACAAGCGAACTATTGCTTGTTTATCTTAGCAATTTTATCATTGCACTGAGAAATCGAAATTTTTCCCATGAATTGCAAACATATGAACCAACCAGCGCTTGAATGCCGCACAACATCTCCTTGAATTGGACTGATTCTGATTCGAACTGTGTTTCGGCCGAATAAAATAAAGGTGATGAGTAAGAATTGCAACGGCGAAGCTTTGAATTGAAGAGGAAAATTGACGATCTGAGGGCCGCTTGCCGTGAAGAAATGAAAATGAAAAGCAAAGCTAATAATGAAACAGCGCGAGGAAATAGGGGGGAATGACGGTAAATGAAAGAGGCGAGAATCGATAAAGAACGATTGCTTCAACAGCCAGCTGCGGAAAATGGTTGAAGCTGAAAACAGTAAGGTTGGAAAAGAGACAGAAAAGAAGTCAGACGAGAAAACACAAGGGGAAAGAGAAACCGATGCCGCAGGCGCGACTTTTTTTAGCAGCGAGGAAAGAAATGAGTCACGGTATGCACGAATTCGATAAAGAACACGCACAATTGAATCAAAATATCGGCAGGAAAAGAGGAAGGCATGCAACTTTGCAGCCTTTACTATGGAAAGAGGTTGATTGGAGGAATTGAAATATCGATTATCTTGAATCAAAAAATTTCTTTGTATTTTTATAGAGAAAGAATCTATATCATTGAATTATGATTATGGTTCTATTCTTATGGCAAAAATGGATAAATAGAAAATGGTTTTAAAATTTTGCCATGTTAATAGGAAAAGTAAGAATTTCCATAAAAGCACCTCTTCTCTGGTATAGTCTAGCATATTTTGATTTTTCAATAAATTTAGTCTAACAAGTAATAATATTTAAATCAATAAGTTCAAAACGAAGCTTACAAGCTCACGTAGACGCGAGTAAATTTAGCTGCTTCTAATGTAAAGGAGCGGGGTGACACAGCACGATGACTTTTGTATGAAATATGAGCCTACGAAAACTTAGTGAACAGATGATATTTTCTGGGAATAAAAAATATTCGAGAAAAATCCGGAAGAAAAAGCAATCGATAATGATAAATTTCTGACTTATGAAGATGTGCGTATAGTCGTGATCGCCTCTCATATAGTGAGGAAGAGAGAATTAACGAGGAGGAAGGGGGGAACATTTTGGGTTAATGGTTATTTCGAGAGGCGAAATGGGAATATTAGGAAAAGTCGTAAAGCATAAAACGATCAGTGAATGGAAGCAGGTCTGAATATCAGTCCACAATAAATATGAAAATATTTCCTGACAAAATTCTTAGCTTGAAAGAAGCTGCAATAGAATTGTATGGAGTTGGATTTTCATTTGGAAGTCTTTCTCAAATCCAAACTTCTTGAGCTCATGAGCCACACATGAGTGGTTCTAGATCGAGAAAATCATTAAATTGCAAAGAATTTGAGATAGTATGAATAAAAGAAGTCTCAGAAGCCTCGCCTGGAAATCTGCCGATTTCGCATAAAAACCAGCCGATGCACGGGGAGCGCATACGCGCGCGCGCACACACACAGAAAAACACATTGAACTAGTCGTATTACAGCCAAACAGCCGAGAAGAATGATACATTTTGGCACACTACTACGCACGCTTTTTGTCGAAGAACAAATCGATATTACTATTTCAGAAGAAGAAATGTGCAAAAGTTTGGTCAATTGATACAGAGACGAAGATTCTTCTTTAAAACTACTTCTAGAAAAGGAAGCTAGTTTGATTCTTACTCTGTCGAAAGAAAGAAAGATCCAATGAGCTTGAGCTTGAATCGTGAGATTTGTCTTTCAAAAAATCTCTTTGCAATTAATTAATTTTAGATGAATTATCATTTTTTAATCTTCTATTGATTAAACCCCCTCATTTTCTTCAAAATGAGCTGATTCACTTCCGGTAAAGAAAAATAGCAACAGTTCAAGTGGGGCGTTGCGTGCGCAAGCTCTCGAACAGCAAAATCAATACATGATGCGGCTCCTAACCAGCATTACTTTTTGCAATCAGACTTCTCCATTACTCGTTCAAAATGCATGACAAAGTGCATTGTTATTTCTGGTGATTCACTTTAAAATCGATATGACAACATTTGGATACTTTGGCAATGAGACTTCAAAATTTAATAGAAAGATCAACAAAGGCTTGGATGGACCATTTTTACCTACGATATTATGCATAGTTTTTCGATATCGAATTAACATCAAGTTCATAAAATATAAAGAAATGTTTTTGAACCTGCCGAACTTTGACCGAATCCACCATAGATCCATTAATCGCGGACGAAGGATCGGGCATTTAGATTAAATCGAAAATTCGAAATCGATCGATAGTTTTGCCGAAAGAATATACAATGGTTTCGAAATGCTTATGTTTCAATTAGCGGGAACGAGCCCCACCACAGCATCGGGGCGTCGCCTTTTTATTGGGCTTTTCAATTCTTTTCACGAATCAATCTTCGCCGAACAGAGTTTTCGCCTTTGAAATTTGCCAATTTAAAGCTGGAAAAATATCGTCATGAAAATTGAGCATTGTTTTTTTCGTAAACGGCATTTTTAAGACAATCGAACGATTATTCGACCGATTTTATGAAGCAAATAACGATTGTGATTAATTTCAACTACGTCAGTTTTAGTGCGAAAGAACTGGACGGAAAGAATATCAATGAAAAATTTTTCTTGAGAGCGGCAGAGAAGAATTTTTAGGGGTGCTTACGGGTTGAAAAACTTTGCAAGCATGGTTTAATCAAAAAAGAAAAGTACTGCTTTAATAAATAAATATCATACCAGGCTAAAGATCCACATGATTTCATTCTATCAATAATAAGTGAAATGAAAGTGAAGGAGTTGAGGAGGGCACGCGATAAAAAGTGATAAGCAATCGCTAGAGGGAAGCCCGCTTTGGCAATTAAAGGAGGAACAAAAAGAGCTCCAAATCACTAGGAATTCAAATGTATAAAGTGGGAACTATTTCACTATCGAGACAAAAAATGAATTTGATAAAGAAACGGAGCGGAGAACCTACTTTTCTTTTCATGAGCACGTTGTTCGACATAATCTGCTTGGTTTGCAAAATATTGGCTGCCGTTCGCATGCTCTCTTCCATGTCGTTCTCGTCCTCGGAAACCGTCATTTTTGCCGATCAAGGGTCAAGTCAGGAGTAGCGGGACAAAATGAATGAAAATTGTTGGGAAGCCAAGATGGATCTGAAATGGGAAAAATAATCTCAAGAATTTGTAAATCGTTAATTTCTGAAGAGACTCTATCTTCACTGACCCTGGGCCTTTACTCTTTGTAAGGATAAAAGAAGCCAACGAATTTGGGTAAATAGTTCCCTTTTTCAACAAAAATAAAAAAGCAGTTATTTTATAAGTTAGAACAGAAACGCTTTCCGGTAACGAAACGATTATTTCCTTTCTCTCTCTCTCTCGCGAACTACCCCCGAGAGTGACTCGCCTTTTTCTCGTCTGTGTCTGTGGAGGGATAATCTGCGCTGTCCTCTCCTCTTTTCTTCCACTCTTCCACAGTGCAACAGCAATGGGGGTGAAGTCAGTCAGTCAGTCGATCGATCGATTCCTCAGCCTGTGGCGGTGCGCGCACCCCCACCAAAGCAGCAACGCAGGAGGAAACCGGCCTGTAAAGGACGAGGATTGAGAGATCATGGGGGAGGGAGAAGACGGGAAACGACGAAACGAGGCAAAGTATGTCGATAGACAATTATTAGAATCCTCACACAGTGTATTTGAGGAGACACATCCATCCAGGAAGTCATGAACAATAATTATTTCAAACCAAAGTTGAAACTGGAAGAAGGTTGCCAAAATTCTGCAGAAAGAAGAGCAAAATCCGAAGTCTCGCGAGTGAACATCATATGTTGCGTGCCAGCTCACTAAACGCTAACTCTGTCAAAATCTTCTGCACATGACAATTGTCATCGTTGACCTTTACTCACTCATTCACTCACTCACTCACTCACTCGTTACCCATCAACAAGTATGAACTTGCAAATTTCACAAAGAACTTTTGAAATAAGCAAATTTTTGAGAAAGCGTATTTTTGGAAATCAAACATCGAATCTAAAAAATCAGCTGGTGTGGTAGGAATCAATCACGGAGAGAGAAATTGGGGCTGTAATTATCCGGGGTGATCAAGATGATAAAATAGATCGATGACGATAATCGTCATGGGTTGTGGCGAAAAAGACGAAGTCAAGCAAAGTCGACGATAGGCCTTCATATCAAAAAGGTGATGGATATTGAAGTGAGAAAATCATGGGTGAGAAAAAATCGACTGGGTGAGAAAAGATCGGGGATAATGGGGAGAGACGAGAGATGAGCGGGGGTGCCTATGCTCGTCGGCGCGCTTCTCAGCCAATCTACCCGGGGCTCGGGCACAAAAATATTAGCGAAAGAGATATCCCCCCGTCCTCCCGTCGAAATATCGGCGAAAGTCGAGAGCGCCGAGAGAAAAAAAGTGCAGCCGTCGGGAAAAAATGAGCGAAGCCACAGCAAAAGCTGCTATGTTGAGTGGAAGAGAGAAATGACTGCTAGCAGGAGGGGACTTTCTCCCTTTCCCCTGTTCCCCTGCGTCTCTATACATTTGTCACTCTTTCTCTCTAGTTTCTAACAGAGTCTCTCTCTCTCTTCCTTGCTTATTTTCTCCCCGCACAGTCCACTCGATAGCCTTTCTCTGATTCTCTCAGTCTCCACATATCCAGCGTTGTTTCGCCATTAGTAAAGAAAGGAGGTCGGTCATTCCCGCTCATCGTTTTTACCTCTCTCCTCTCCCTCGAAAATTCCCTTTATCTCAATCCGGTCACCTTCCCTTCTATCGATTACCTATAGTCAAGAAGGGTCTATTACCGTAACCTAATTTGAATATTCCTTCTCCTCGTCTTCTTTTATCTTATCATATCACATAAATCCCATTATGGACGAGATATCCAAAGACATCACGTAGGTGCTCGAAAGTGAAAGCGAGAACATCCAGATCCAAAGTACAATTCATTTATATACAGAAAAACTATTAGATCGTTAAAAAATAACAAATGCATAGGAAATTTAATTTATGTGTAGAAATCGTGATTTTAAAAGCGTTGCACAGAACCCGTACTAAATTCTTTATGTGTGTAATGTCGAAGTAAAACTCAAAGACGAAAAATTAAAGTAGGGAATGCCAAGTTTGTTCCTGAAACAGTAATTAGAATCCTAGAATTATCTACAGACATTAAATTGTGACTAGGTAATAAAAGACGAGGATTCAATACTTCTGTTCTCCTTTCTCGAGGAGTTCCACTTCTCTCTGAATGTTATCTCGAGCACGGCCTTCTAGACCTTCTCTCAGCGGAGTCGTCGCATAGATGTTGGGAATTACTAGAAAAGCCTTCAGAATCTGAAAGAAAATAATTTTTTTTAAACATCTTGTAAATTTTGATCCTACCTGTTTACGTTGCTGAGCGTACTTTTCTTCGTCGAAGTGACTGTACTCCTTCCTCTGAGCTCGTTCGAGTTCAACAAATCTGAAGTGATACAAACGTATCCTGTAAAGTTGGCAAATTTCATACTTATCAAACGGCTCAGCCAGATAGGCCATATCGAAATCCATCAAGAAATGGGCATCGTCCTCTCCGCTTTGGTTTGCGTTCAGATGGGCCCCTGTGGAAGAAAGTCCGGATTTGGAAATTAGATCGGCGACGTAGTTTTCCTGAAATATTCTGAGTTGGTGGGAAATTTCATATTCTGGATGGTGCACGAAGACTTTGGCCTTTTACGGTTTTAGTGCATGATGGAGGTGCCCCTTGATTTAGTCGGACCTATTATTTTTCACCTACTCCCATCGCTTCTATGTTCCCTCGCACACTAATAGACAGTAACCGAGCGGTGACAAATCCAAGCAACTTGATAAAGGTCTCGAAAATGGTTAGATCTTATTTTTGTCAATTTCACTTACTGAATCAAATGTAGTCTCCTGCGCAAACTCTCTGAAAACCTTTTCGCTTTTATCCGCATTATCGTCGGCTAGCGGATCGTAGATTATGCTAAAATTAGCCAGCATTATGCTAATTCGAGATAATCGAATTATGTCGGCATACTTTTTGAAGAAGATAGCCATCGCGGTCGCGTATCGATCCTTCAGATGGTCCTTGTATTTGTCGAACGCTCGGAACATGATCAGCAGGTGCTCGAAACCTCTGGAATTCATTCAAACGTAAATTTAGATTAGAAATGAGATAATTGCCACCTGAAAGGTCTTTTGCCATAATCGTCGCAAATCTTCTGCCACCACTTATCTCTGATTTGTGAGGAAACAAATGACGTCAGATCGTCCCATCTCGTTTGGAGCTCCTGCTGCATCGTCGTCACGAATGTATTCTGAACGGCGATGATGCCAAACTGATTGTGAGGTTGAAATAAATTCGAAAATGATACAACACCGAAAATAACTGGGTGAAGAGGCGAGGGCTGCAAGTTAGAAAAAGGAAATGAGTTGCAGAGAAGTGTGCCAAAGAGTTAACACAAAGGGCTCCCCCAAAAGAAAGAAAAAAGGAAATCGATAATGAGGAGGTAGGCTCGCAAAGAAGCAGAAAAAGAGTGATAAATAGAGGATAGAGCGAGGCGAGTGGCAGATTGACTAATACAAATAGAGAATCGAGAAAAGATAGATGGCAGGAGCCATTTATGCGAAGAAAAACAATGAAACCGTCCGTCTATCTCTGAAAATAGAGATGAGAAAAATTGCTGCAAACGACAAGCTTTAAGAAATGAAAGATTGAAATTTTCCCTGATAAGAAAGAGTTTTGAAATTTTGAGAGAAATTTGAAGGAGAGTAAAAGGATGACGCGTTTTTCATGTAGAAGAAAGCTTTGCAAACTGAAGCATTCATGACATATTTCATGAAAGAAGCGACAATGGAACTTGATACTATTGATAGAGGAGGGGGGAGAGAATTCATAGGATTGCATACCTACACGATATAATCACGGAATTTGGGGCTCTGGATGAAATTTAGTAATAATTGATAGAAAGTGATAGAAAAATCTAGAAAATGAGCAAGCAATAACATGTAGTCTTGTATAATTGGCCGCCATTGTTGAATTTTTTCAATATTAGCTAAGATTTATGTAATCTCAGTAAATAGCACATGAAAAACAAAATAATGAAATTTACATAATTAGATTGAAAGGAAATTTCATAAACTACATGGGGAACTGACTAAAGCGCGCGTTTGCTTTGCAGAAATCGAGTGAATAAGTGAGCACAACAGCAGCAGCAGCAGCAGCAGAAAGAGAAAACTTCCCCTGCGTTATAGGCTGCGCGTCGATATTTGTAAACTTTCAATTTTTATCATTATTTTCAAAATATTTTTCCAAACTATAAAGTCAAATTCTTTAGATGTGAATCTGTGATATTTGATTGAATATTTGTTCATTTATATATCAACATTGCCATAAAAATGACTGTTACCACGCATATAGCCGAAATATTTCGACAGGGTATCTGGGCCTCGCTCACTGGAGGATGGTTAGTTTTTACTTCGGGAATTTGGATTTGTCGCGACGCGTTGTAATGGGATATTTATGTCGAAATACTTCAACATTAAATTTACCTTACAAGACGTCGCGGCATTTTCAGAAACATGTCACATCATTTTCATATCGCATCGCCGCGACGTAGCGACAAATCCAGACTGCCTTTATTTTTGCAGAAGTTTACTTTTAAAAATCCACACAAATCTGCAGGTATTATGAACCAACATCTACCCCGATATGCAATATAATTCACATGTATCTATGGATTATTTTATTGATCGTACCGCTATTTCTGGGCTTCTACACGGAATTCAACGGATTTCCGTTCTATCTCGTTATAGGTTATGCTGTATTCATTGCTGTACTTTTTTCTATCATCAAGGTTGGAAATGAAATGCGAAGAAAGATGTCATGGCTTGAAAATTTCAGTTAATCGTCGCATATTTTCATATGTTGTTTGACACAACTGACCCAGTTATAGTCACGAAGCAGGCACGAGAAGTTGAGGACTCTGAAGATACGGCCAACAATGTTGAAGCATCATCAGGTTGGCAAAATTTAGACGAGTTTCAAGACCATGAACTCTAGGATTCGACCATTCTGATCGCTTCGAAATGATCGAGCTCCGAGAATTACGCGAAGCGGCGGCTACAGCAATTTCTCGACATCATCGCACTGCCTCCTCGTCTCATGGCACTTCAAGACGTTCGTCCTCATCCCGACGTGGCGATGAGCCATGGGTTGGTTCGACACGTGAGCGGAGAATTCGGCTAGAGAATATCGGAGCCGGTACAACAAGCGGTCCACCTTCTGGGGGCTGGATTGGAACGCAAGAGGAGGAAATCATCGAAGAAGACGGCAAACAAGAAAAGGAGGACGAGACAGACGCAGAGGTTGAGCGAGTCTTTCGCGACAAGGAAAACTTGGAATTGACCGAAGGGTAAGGGTTTCTTGTCATAGCTTCTGAAAAAGTCGCGACTTTTAGCGAGCCCTCCCATATCAAGCCGTTCAATGCGATGACCACCGAGAGCCTACCATCGCTGAGGAAAATGTCCGAGCCATCTTCGTCAAGAAAATCCCGAATTGATTCGGAAACTCGGAAATTCTCTTCCGATGCCAATTTGATGAGCGAAAAACACGATGACAATGAGCCCTCAACAAGCTCAGATACCAAGACAAAAGTACTGCGATATAACGTAAGTCTTCAAAGTTATTATTTAAAGACGGCCCTGACCCTTCAGAAAGACATCGACAGTGACCGGTTCGAAGAGAAACGATCCATTTTGGAGACTTTGGTCGACGATGTCATCGAAGAAGAAGAGCACTGCGACGAGCAGCAAGCCACGCTAGCAGCTACTGACAATGTCGTCGAGTTGGCCGAAGAGCCCGATGAAGCTGATGCCGACTCTGATGCTCAAAGGCTTTATAATGAAGACGGATCGAGTGCTGAGAGTTTGGAGTGCTTGAAGTGGCGATATGAAGGCGGTCATCTAACTGAAGATGAATACAGAGAGCAGGTATGAGTTATTAGGTGGGAAAAAATCTCACTATACACATTTTCAGGTGTCGAAAAGGTTGATCCTGCCTACTCAGCCAAAGAAGCGTACAGCGAAGAAACCAAAGTCTGGTCCAGAAGGAGGCAGATCAAAATCGACTGGATCTAGAAGTGGCCAGAGACCAGCAACTGCTACGAAGAGGAAAAGACCGAGCGAGGTAAAACTAATCGTTTTTTTAATTTTATTTTCACAAGATCGTTTTTTCTGCAGGATGTAAGAGACCTTTCACTGACCCATCATCGAGTGTCCACTTCACAGGAAGGTCCATCGACATCTCGATCGGACGAGTCTAACTCTGATTTCAAGATCGAGATCACGCGTTTCCTCGAGGAACTTATCGACAAACATCCAGGTATGTGTAATTGAAAATGAATACCTTCAGAAAACACCCCCTTTTCAGAAACACTGGACGCCATTGAGAGCGTTCGCTTGAGTCGTCTCAATCGAGCCGATCAAGCTGGGACATCAAGGCGGCCGGAACGATCTCCAGATCGAAGCAGATATCACTTGGCCGACAAGGCGCATGTTGCTTCTGGCCATGAAGACACATCTGAAGGTGCGATCCATTCGTTTCAAGACGAGCACGGAAATTGGTGGACATACACCTTCGACGAACATGGGGTTGGTACCGCTCAAGCTCTTGGATCAGGAAGAACGCTGCGGAAACTCATGGAGAAGGAGCAGGCTGCACAGAGGAAGAACAAGTCCTCATCCAGCGAAGAAGAGTCAGCAGATGATCGAAGTGCAGGAACATCAAACCTACCGGGTCCGTCAACGTCTGGCCAAGGCCAGCATTCACAGAGTTCTGGAGGAAGAAGGAGTTGGAGAGGTACTCCAATTCCAGCGCAGATGAACCAAGCACGAGACAGAGCAGCTTCGTCGTCAAGCAACGAATCGTTCACCTACATTCCTCAGGTGCCAGCAGCTATCTTCCACGGACCATTCTATGGACCAACGATTACGAATGTACCGCGAGGTGGCCGAGCTCATTCAGTTTCTTTCGGAAGCGTCGCCTCTCGACTGCGTGCTGCCATCAGACACAATTCGGATGAACGATCGGGCAGTGAACTCGAAGAAATAGTCTCATCCATGACTGGAAACAGGGAGCACCATCCACGCGGGCGAGGGCACGCGGACTCAGCTGGCACAGACGCAGCAAGTGGACTGAGCACAGCTGCTGGAGGGACTGGAGGTGCGACGAGCAGATTCCGATTCCTTCAAGAAATGGCTGTGCCCTCAGCAGCAACATTGGCCTCTGCTGCGGCTGCTTCCCTACACTTTTCGTCTTCGACGACTCGCAGAAATTCAAGTATCAAAAAGAGCTACTACTACAAAATGCGCCTCTTCCCGTCTGCTTCGAAACGATTGAAAATCAAAATGGACCGGCTATCCTTGGCAGCTCTATTCGACCGCAACCGACACATTACCTCTGCGGTGTTCGACGTGATTCTGGCAACTCTCGTATCGGTTCTGGGCAGCTTATTACTGGCAACCGGCATCTTCTTCGATCTTCCACTCTTCTTCCTCTGCTTCACGATAGCGGGATCGCAGTTCTCCCTGCTGAAGAGTGTTCAGCCAGATGCGGCTTCTCCAATTCACGGATTCAATTGGCTCGTTGCCTACAGTCGACCATTCTACTTTTGCCTACTTGCGACTGCGCTGCTCTTCATCCACCATTTCTGTCCAAATCCGCACGACATTCCTTGGAATTTCAACGTTTACCGCTGGAATCTTACCTCGTGGTCCATGATACTGGTGTCCTTCAGAGATGTCGTCGCAGCCTGCCTCACTTTCCTACCAATTGCCTTTACGATTGGGTGGCTCCCGCAAATCACCACCCTGCTTCAACATGTGCTGGAACAGATCGAGATGAACGTCTTTGGCGGCACTGCATCGATTGGAATCGCGTCGTCAGCAATCCAAGTTACCAAGAGTCTATTCGCCTATGCAGCACTCATCGTTATGTGCCGATTCGCTCATCACGTCGACTCGTCATCGACCCAGAATTTGGCATTCTCTGCCTTTCTGGCCTCTGCAGTGGGGGTTTCGTATTTTCTGAGCCGTTTCTCGTCGAACCATCACCTCAATTGGCTGCTCGTCAAATCCTCAATACCACTTGTCCACTTTAACAATCTGAACGAAGACAGCGGATCGAAAGAGTCAGCCTTGCCATCCGATATTCTCTACACGATCAGACTTCGAGGACTCTGTGACATTCTTATTGCCGCTCTCTATGCGATTTTGGCGTTTGCACTGCACACGACTTCGATATTCTCGACGACGCAGCCCTACTTCACAATAATTTCGATGAGCATCTGCGTATTCTTTGGAGTCATCAACCACTACTTCTACAATCAGCTGAGGATACACAATCCCTGGAAAATTATCGCTAATCCGATCCTGCGATCTTTCGAATGGAGCGAGTTCGAATCAGTCAACGCAGCCCGTCTAATGACGTTCGAAGTTCTTCACATCCACATGTGCTTCATCGAGCGAGTCATCCTCTACCCACTCGTTGTCCTGTCGTTTGCAACGGAATGTGGCTGGGCTCTTCCAGCAAAAGTCATTCTTCTCCCACTGATTTGTATGAGAATCCTTCGAGGCGGCTACTCTCATCCACAACTACTCTACAGTCCGCTGGCATTCAGTTTGATCTTCTGCGTCGCCGACTCTGGGTCTGGGCTTCCATTTGGAATCCTCAAAGGAGTATCTTGCTGGTCACTGATGCCTCTCGTCCTCTACATCTCTGTAGTCCTGTACCCGAAATGGCTGGAATTCTACCTCAAGCTCCAGTTCGTGTTGAGCTACGTCGCCCCTTGGCAAATCTCCTGGGGTTCGGCCTTTCACGCCTTCGCCCAACCGTTCGCAGTTCCACACTCTGCTCTCGTTGCCATCCAAGCATTCTTCTCCTCTTTGATCAGTGCGCCATTGAATCCATTCTTGGGTAAACAATAAAAATGTTTTTTTTCGGAATCATTTCTTCTAATTCAGGATCATCATTCTTCACTATCTCCTATGTGAGGCCTGTGAAATTTTGGGAAAGAGACTACAACACGAAGAGAGCCGATGCCTCCAACACGCGTCTGGCGTTCCAGTTCGATCGAGGAGCAATGGTCGACGACAGCAACCTGAACGCCATCTTCTATGAGCACTTGACCCGATCTCTGCAGAAGAGTCTGGCAGGCGATTTGGCTATGGGCAGATGGGCTACAAGCGTGCAGGCTGGCGACTGTTTTATTCTTGCCAGCTTCTACCTGAACTGCCTTGTTCACATCGTCGAGGTTGGCAACGGAATGGTGACGTTCCAACTTCGCGGTCTCGAATTCCGTGGAACGTACTGTCACCAGCGGGAAGTCGAAGCGATCTCTGAAGACCTTCCGGAATCGGGATTCTGGCTAAACTGCCCATGTCGCTTCTTCCCAGCAATTCTCACTATGGCCAACTCTTGGAGCTTGAGATGGCTGGCTTGGGAGGTAGTTTTGCTTTCTTTCTAGAAAAACTAGTCAACTATATTTCAGGTTGTGAGCAGCAAATACATCATTGAAGGCTACTCAATCACGGACAACTCGGCAGTCAATTTGCTCCAAGTCCACGAACTTCGCCGTCTTCTGGTCTCACTCTACGTCAAGTGCATAATCTACTTCGCAACTACCTCGTCACGCTTGACAAACTGGATGGATGATGAAGAGTTTAAAGTAGTTTTTTTCGCTTACCATTTCACTTCAAATGAGTTTCGCACAGGCTGTCATGGATGAAGTCCACAACCCTCACTACACAGACTCGGACCACATGTTCTGCAGCGCCAACGACGAGGACTACGATATTACTCAGGTTTCATTGTTATGATCGTTTTCTATAGGAAATTGACAACATTCAGGGTGGTATTTCTCGATCTAGCTTCATGGACATTTATTCGACCTGGATCATGTTGTGCCTTCATCGAAGGAACACCGAGTACCCCAATGAGGAACTGGATTCTGACCGAGTGGCGACACTTTGTCTAATGCTATCTCTAATTGGAAGACGGGCATTAGGCACAGCCGCCTTCAACAGGCATTCTAATGCAGCTGGTAGATTTGGTTCGTATGAAAACTCTGATCAAAAACGATTTTCAGAGTCCTTCCTTTATGGGCTGCACGCTCTCTTCAAAGGCGACTTCCGAATTACTAGTTCAAAGGATGAGTGGATCTTTCACGACATGGAATTGCTGAGAAGTGTGATTGCGCCAGCAGTGAAGATGGCTTTGAAATTGCACCAGGTCAGTCAAATTGTACTTATTTTGCAAAGTTCGGGAATTCAGGATCACTTCGCTAATTCGGATGATCTTGATGAGTCCAGCTCTTTATACGACCTCATCACAAGTCATCAGAAGAACATCTTCATTTCGCATGAACAAGATCCAGCATGGAGAGAAGCGATCCTGGCAAATGCTCCGTCTCTACTAGCGTTGAGACATGTCTACGATGAAGGACAGGACGACTACAAGATCATTATGCTCAATCGAATGCAGCTGAATATGAGAGTGATCAAGTTGAACAGAGAATGTGTACGAGCATTCTGGGCGGGCCAGCAACAGGAGTTGATCTTCCTGAGGAACCGGAATCCTGAGCGAGGGTCCATTCAGAACGCCAGACAAGTCTTGAGGTAGTCATGCTGAACTTCGAATAAATTTCAAAGGCCAACATTTAGGAATATGATAAACAGCTCGGCGGATCAGCCTGTTGGGTATCCAATCTACGTCAGCCCTCTTACGACCTCCTTCGTCGACACTCATCCTGACTGGAAGCGTCCATCGGTCTCGCCACTCACTCTAACTGTAAAGAATCTGATAAACGATGTTGAAAAGCAATTTAAATTCAGCGCTTTTACTCGTTCTTTGTCGGCATCATCACATCTCTGCGCTCTCACTTGGGATTCTCAGGGAGCTCTTCTCTGGGCGGGGGCGCTTGTGGGATGCCAGCTGGAAAGGCGACGACTTCGGGAGGAGCTACGACTAATATACCTACTGGGGCGGAAGATCCTCCTCCTCCTCCTCCTCAGCGACAGGAAGAATGCCAACAACAGCAACCGATTCAGCAGCAACCAGGTCATAAGAAGCAGGCATCGATCGTAACGATGCAGTCTGATGGAGGAACGAAGGTCACACTGACGAGGTAATCCGACAATTATGCTGTTCATATGCTCAATGAAGCTAATTTCAGGGACAGCACGGAAAATGTCGCTCTACCACCGACAACAGACCCAGTCGTGGAAGAGAACCTCGAGTGTTCATGCGACTTGGAAGAAGCAATCGCGTCGACAAAGCCTGAAGACGAGCATTGGGTCGGTCAGTGGATGCAAATCACTGATTGTGAGCAAGTGTTCAAGTGCTTAAACGAGCCTTTAAAGTCTACGGGTGAACCGCTGGTCGTTTGGCCTGATGAACGCATCAGACAGGTAAAACAAAGTTACTCTCCATTGTCTCCGAGATGAGTTCTTGCAAAGAAAGGGGGCAACGGGTACTCGCGAGTCTTAGCTATGTGCCTGCTCGTTTTTGCCCTCACTTATTTCTTTATAGTCTCGCAAGTTATAGACGCAGAGCGTGCATATGGAAAGGCTCATCTCGAGGACAATGGAGAGTAAGAGCTTGATGATTTGAAAATCGAGTTTTCAGATCAGCGGCCGAAATTCTTGGTGTGCTCAACCATTGAATGGTATGTACGGGAAAGTGATCTATTGTTGGGAGCCGAATCATCTGGATCGCAAGAAGCGAAGCCACATCGGACAGACAATTTATTTGGTAGGAGTTTTATGGGTATTCAGAAAAGTTGGAATCTCTCAAGTTGGGAAAATATTGTTGATTGGAGAGCAAAGTCAATATTCATGCAGCAGCAATTAGAAATCGAATGTTGAAGGAGCGAAATAGTGAGTCGTGTAGAAGAGAAACGAGACGAATAGCGGGTAATTTTTTTTTTTTTTTTTTTAAATATCGATGCGTTCTCTCCAATCAACAATAACATGCGATTAAATTTTCATGAAATGTGGGTATAAGAAATTGTTATTATTTTCTTGAAGATGCGATAAAAAATTTAGATTGCCATCGCTGCAATGCCAAATTGTCTCGTGCCAGTTGGCGAGAAGGGCTGCAAAATTCTGCAGAAGAACCAAATTCCTCCTATTACTTTGGTAAGTAGTAGATTTTTTTTTAAAAAGAAATGAAGTCGAATTTCAGGACGCAGCTGAACACATGATGAAGGCGACCCTCGAAACGATAGATCAGGAAATGCTACAAGCGTCACAGATAAATGTAAATACGCGAAATGACTTATGACTTCGACCCTCCCCCCTTCTTCCTTCAAGATTATGTGATGATCTCGGATCCTTATCAAATTGAATTGATTTACTTATGTGTGTTCGAAATCCTTTCAAATTCATTTTCAATTCAACCATGTACCTTCTTACATTACACGGATTGATAAACTTTGATTCAATTTGTCAACATTTGAATGCCAATGCATGCTTCTTATTCGGACGAGATGTTATTACCTCCTGGCAAGATGGCTCTTGAGATGGGTCTCGAAATAATTTGCATGAAGACCGCCGCCAGTCTAGCACTAGCAGATTTTCATCTGAATAAAATACTTTCTAGAAAGGATTTTCATAATTTCAATATGAAAAATTAGGCTCATTAGTTTCATTCGACCCTTGACATTTGGCATTCGATAATTGGCTCCCTTTGTGACCAAATGATCATCATTATTCTTTCTTTCATAACATTGTATCATTTCTTCCTTCTGATATTTCTATCTAACAAATTTCTATTGTTGATGCCCAAATCTGAGAGGCGTGCAAAGTAGTGCACAGTTATTTTTAGTGGTTAGAAAATCGAGAAATAACACGCGAAAAGGAGAGACTGACTTAAAATCATTTTTCCCTCGTTTTCGATCTCCCCGATTTCGGCATCAGCAATAGGGAAGATGCCTTTGAGCGAGTTGGTAGAAAAATGGACTGGATTGGACTTTGATATAGCCGCTGAGGAAATGCGTCGACTGCAGGTAGCTTTTTTTCTCACTTTTGATCCAGCAACTTTTTAGTTCGAACCTACCGAACAAGAGAAACTACAATTCTACGGCCTCTACAAGCAAGCAATTCACGGAGACATTCCTCCATCTGATAAATATCGTAATCATTATTCCATATATAAATTTAAATTAACCCTAAAATACAGCTATTCCTGAAGATGCATTTGATTTGAAAAAGTACCGTGCTTGGGAATCTCAGAAAGGTAAAAACGTATTCCAAAAATCAAAGCTTTGAGCTAGGTAAAATTCAGGCAAATCTAGTGAGAAATGCAAACGAGAATATGTCACTTTGGCTGAGGAAATGATTAGAAAATACAAGAGGAAAATTATTCGAACTAAGTGGAACAGCGAAGTCTGGAGTGTGGATTATTAAATTAGTTCAAATCAATCAATCATTTTAAAATATCCTAAATTAAATTAATCTAAAGCATGAGGGCCCACTAGATCGAAAGAATAGTCGAAAATGTTCAATGGTTTTGCCGGCTGTGTCAGCAGAAACTTGGCCGCCGTTCTATGTTGTCTAAGCATCTCAATGCATTTCGATATTGTCTAAATGTTCAATGCCTATCGTTTTTAAATAAATAACTGTTTACTTGTTGTCGCTCTGCCAATAACTTAGCGTCAGTTATATCGTACTGAGGCATTTGTGCGGTACGATAAATCGCATAAGCCGTGTTCAGAAAGGTTTGGAAGAAAGAAGCGGCTTGGTCGTGCTCGGACTTCTAAGTCATTCAATTTTTTAGGTTCTTAAAATACGTTTGCAAGCTTACATTTTTTACGAGTTTATATCGAGCGCTCCAAATGTCCCTGAGGAAATCCAGCAGGTCGGGTTGGTCGCAAACCCCCGGAAAGCACGCTAGAAGGGGGTCGGTGATCATTTCTGTAAACTTCTGGAGTGATTTGAGAAATTCGAACACTTCACATACCGGCACTCAAAGAGTTGATTCGATCTCGGATTAGTATCGTGCCAGCTCGTCTTCGATAGTAGTACGCCATCCTGACGTACATTGGATTGAATAGCAAGATATCCGGCATGGCGCTAAACAAATTTTCATATTTTTGGAAGAATTCCAAGTTTTCGTACTCGACGACTGGAACGATTTCCTTCGGCACGTCCAAGACCTTCAAAACGATTTTGAACTGAGTCTGTTCATGATTTGGAGTTAGCTTCTTGTCGAATATGTTTTCGGACGAGAGAAATTCGGCGTAAGTTCTGAAACTATTTCTTTCGGCCTTTTGTATTCCACACCCACTTTTTGAGGAGATAGTAGGGGCAAAGATAAAGTGGGTGTGGAATACAAAAGGCCATTTCTCAAGTAAAACGTTGAAGAACTAACCTATTGACTAAACAACATTCGCCATTGGCACCGACGATTGGATACTTGAAAATTCCTAATGATTGTTCTTGCTTCCCTCCGGTTTCGGTTCGAACGATTGCCGAGACTTCAATCAGCAAGAGCACATCCTCCATCTTATAATTCGATCTCAACAAGAAGTCGCCGTAGTCTATTCCGGAAATCGTCGTGTCTGTCTGAATTTTCTCATCCACCTTCTTCGTCTTCAGGAAATCAAGTCCAACCTACCCTCGTCACAAAGCTCCAAGTGCCATTGTTGATCGTTGCTCTGATCGTATGCACGTTGCTTACCTAAACTTCGAGCTTCTTCTAGCAAATCGTGGTGTCTCTTACAATTTGTCGCCCAGTCTTCCGACTTCGGTCGTACAAAGCAGCCCTGATGAGGCCGCAGACGACATCTGTCTTCGGCATGCCTTCCAGTCGGAACAGCCTGATCAGCTTTGAAACTCGAACGTGTCGCTTTCGAAGCTAAATTTTGTACTTCGAATTCGTTCCAAAGAGGAATTTCTCTGACTTTGTCATCCTGATAGTTCCAGTACAGATCGTGGAAGGCCAGATTCGAGTAGCTCAATCTGGGGGTCAGATGGCAGGCATAAGTAAGATGAGGATCAGCCCTCAACGCATCTCCCAAGCATCGGATTGGTCTGGTAGAGGCTTTTTCAGGTAGCTAAAACTTGACGTTCTCTTCCTAGACCCCAAGAAACTTTCTACCTGGATGGATATCGGCATGTGCGGTTCAGGAAGCGATGAATCTACTGGCACGTTTGGGTCGACGATTTGTCCAGCTGAATACGACCTCGTCATACTTTGACTGGCAATTGCTGGCCTTGGTGGTACGGGAGTGGTCGCCTTCATCACGACCTCTTTCATGTGGGGGACGTCTTGGGGGTCATGCGTTTGATCTTGTGGAGCAACTTGTGTCTCTTTTGCTCTTCAAAGCTGATATACGAATTTAGGACTGAGGACTCGAATCTTACTCTTCTTTTACTTTCGGCTTCGGTATCTGCCCTGGATAACGGACTGAAACGTGGGTGACTGATGGCACGGTCGGCTTGGCTGGTTCTTGTAGAGGTGGGGAGCCTTGCCTCTGGACGACGAAAGGCTGGCGGATTTCTTTGACGTCGATCATTTGGGTGACCTAAAGTGTTGGTATTTAAAAATCTGAAAATGTTGCCACCTTCTTCTCTTCTTCCATCACATCGATTGGCACGTGTTGCAGGTACGTTTTCGGCACGAGCCCTTCCTCACCTTTCATATTCCTTGCCTTCCACCAGCCGTCGGGCCTACAATTGCTCAAATCAAATCAACTCAAGCTCTTTTCTTCGAATTGCCTTGTATGCGTGATAATGAGAGTTTCCCCCTTGGTAATCGCCAAATCGCCACTTTGCTCCGCAGGAAGATCAGCGAGGACGATGAATCTGCTCCCTTTGACGACTCTTGCTTTGGGCACTGGGGTTGGCTCGGAAGCATGAAGAATCTCCGTTTCTTTGTTTATTTCAGGCTCCTGGAAAACTCATTGCATAAAATAGTGGTTTGAAAAACCGTACCATGACAATTTTCGTCTCCTTCGACGGAGGACTTGTTTTCTGAGTTCCATTGACGCCATTTCCATTCTTGATAACATCAACATCCTTTCGACTTGTTGAGCTCTTGCTAGAGTCCTAAATTTGAAGGTTTAGAAAACAAAAGCAATGAACACATCTCACATCCTTGTCCGATTCGTCTTCTCCGTACATGATGCTGCCTCGTCGATCTCGCAGGTTTAATTTCATCCCAGACTTCCGTGGGTCGTCCATTTTTAGACCCGGAAAAAAAGAAAATATTATGGGAAAATTATACTAAGACTGAAAAGCGATCATCTTCTTCTAATTTCGCCTTCTCATGGTCTTGGTCGTCCTAGCAACGCAACCATTGGGGCATTTGTTTAGGGGTGTATTGGTCATTCAGATCTCCTTGGTAACGACGAAATGACGAAATAAAAATGATGACCAGTAGGTGTTAGCAATTCAAATAGTAAGGCAATTTATTTAAGTTTATTGGGTTATTTTTTAATATAAATGTTTGAATAAAACATTTGCCGATCAACATGTTTTAAAATTATGCACGGACGCCGAAATTCCAGGCTTCTGGTAACTCTGATAAACAAATAACAACTCAAATAATTTTTATTTGAGGAAGATCATTTGTAATTCCCCTTTTCTTTAGTGATTTGTTTGACAGATTCGAATATTCCATTTCAAACCATGCCACCTGCAATAACAAAACAATTTTTTTTTACCATTCGCCTCTTTTCTCATACTATTTCACCTACTTAAAGAGTGCAACTGGTTTCTCAAATTTGATGTTAGTGGGATTTGAAAATTGCAAAAATATTGTGGAACCCTCCAACTACTTCATCAGGAAGAAAATTTCAATTTGGGCCAGTCTAAGCCCCTGTTATAAATCGATAATTGCCTTCCCCAATGTTCTAGATTATCCCGTTAGTGCAAATTTGAAACCAGAGATTCCCAGACGAACAAATTTTAAATTCTAATTTTAAAATTTTATATGAATAATCATTTATTGACATTGACAATCAACACATCAGTAACTTTACAAAGAGTGTTGTTTACATTATTAGCATTGTGATATTTATAGAAACGAAGCTTGCAATGATAAAGACAAAGAGGCTATGATTTCTGCAAATATCTACTCGAGCATCTCATAAATAATACCTGTATATTCATCACAAAAGCAGTAAAGGAAGGAGAAATATCAGTTTGAACGATTTGTATATCATTGGATTCAGAGAATAGTGAAGTTTCGATGAACTTGGTTCAAAATCTCACAACCTTTTTGCACTTTGGAAGGTCCATAAAATTCCTCAAATTATAGGAACCTCCAAGAAACGTATTTTCCCCCCATCAAAACTTCAAATCACTCGAAATCTTCTCTGGATCTATATTTACATACCCGTAAATCATTGTTAAAGGCGGGAACATTGTTGGAATCACTTCAAGGAAACTCGTCAGAATTATTACAAGTCTTTTAATTGAGCTCGCGGAGCGTTTTAAAATGATTAACTCTGAGTCAGCTGCTCTAATTTGATCGTCTGTAGATCCTCGATGACGTCGTACATCGCGGTTTGAAGAGCGTAGTACGGCCGGCACAAGTCGTAGAGCCCCGTCTTGAGTCCGTTCGTCACGTAGGCGAAAGCTAAGCGATTCTGCAGGTCGTATCCGACGAACTGACAACCATGGCCGGTATGGCCGATTATGTAGGAGGTCTGAAAATTGTTCTATATGAAAATTAGGTAGAAGAAGTTTTGAGAAGGTCAATGTACGTGAGAATTAGAATAATGAAAGGAGCAATTTCACACTCTATGATTTGAAAACCTTCTAGCTTAGATGATGAAAAACGTCTTACATTAGCTCTATCCGAAGGCAGGTAGAAAAATCCATGACCCTTAGCGACAACGTCTTCAAAGAGAACGTCGGTGTCGTTGGTGTAATGGTTCTGGAGCGACTGGACGAAAGATGAGTTGACGATTTGGCCCTCGGAAAACTGAAATTGAAAAGCTCACTCATTTCTTCTTGAATTTTGGGAGTGTTCGTCTGTCAGGAGGAGGTGACTTTTAAAGGACGCCTTCAAGACATGACTTTTTGAGGATATAGAAATGCATGAAGCTGGGAATTGTAAAGAAAATAATATCTGGATAGGTATTAAATTTGCATGTTTCCGAGAGATCGTGTCTTTCCTGAATCGTTTTTTGACATGTCTATCTTTTTCGCTACAACAATTATTGTCTTCTTCAAAAATGTGATCGAGTCATGCGTGCCTTTTCATTTATTATTTGTCGTTTTCTTTTCTCTTTCTGCTGTGAATTTGTTCCTTATGCCCTCTATCAGCGATGTCTTATCAGTTTTCTGAATCGGTGAATGAGAGGGGGTTTGGGGGTTGGACCCTCAGAGAATCGCTTATTCAAGTCTTTTCGCTTCATAATCCGAGAAGAGAAAATCGAAAAATAAATGATTTCTCAACGACTGTTAATTTTTCGTAATCGGCTACAGACGCACTAATGGCACAGAAAACGAGCAGCAGTGAGCACAAAAATCTTTGTTACTGTTCTTTGTAAATTTCTTGGACTGACATCATATGATGAGGACCATAGGGTACAAATCAACTAGGATATAGCCAGACTGCGTGGGTCAAATAAAACTGAAACCGACTCGTAAAGAACCTTGGGAATCCCTAAACCTAACCGAAAATCACTATTGAGACAACGTTGAATCAAAGTGAACCTAACTGCGGAGAGCCCTGTTAGAATTTAATTCCGATTTAAATTATTTCCAGATTTTCACATTGCGCGCATAATCTATCAATCTGTAGGATCATTTGAGGAACTTTTGACTCGTACCTTGCTGAAGAGCTTCGCCAGCGATCTTGCGTTGCCAATTCCCAGAGCAGCAGGTTGCTCCAGCTGATGGTAGTCAGGATTGTTGATCGTGCATCGGGTCACTGCCTGAAGCCACGGTGGGTTGTTAATGGCCCGAGAGAATGGGGTATCCTAAATCAATGCATTTTGATCGATAAATTTACCGCTGTAGATCTTACCTTGATGAGCTTCCAGACGGATTTGAGGTACTTGCTGACTCTGAAGTCGGCTAAGATCTCCGATGCTCGATAGCTGTGCGATGGAGTCGAAATTCGGGCCATGCGGTATTCCTCCTGGGGAGGGAGTCCGATATGGAAGTCGATGTCTAAAAATTTCGGATTTAAACGAAGATATTGGATAAATTGAGAGCCAGTTTGCTAAGAAACGAGCTTTTCTTCCATTTTTGCTTTGGGCAAGAATTTTACTTTTTTTCGATGTTATCTTTCAAATCCTCCCTACCATGCTCCTTTGCGATCTCCTCGCGGAAGTACTGTCCAACGCCTCGGCGCCTTTCATCCACATGTCTTACAATTTGATCAACTAACCAGCCAAAAGTGTAGGGATGATAGCTAAATTTGGCACTTTATCAGGAAAATTCTCGGTGATTTTATTACCCGACGACTTTTCCTGGTTCGAGTTTATTGTCCTCGCTCTCGATAAGCATCCGCATTTTATTGTGGTCTGCCGCGACCTCTTCGGTGACCAATTTATCGAAGTAGGGAAGACCGGACTTAAGAAATGCAATTTTTAGAAAAAGATAGAAATTTAGATTATACCATATGAGACAAAACCATCTGAACAGTGACGTTTTCTCGACCGAACTTGCCAAAGCCCGGCCAGTACATGGATACTGGATCATCGTATTGAAGCTTTCCCAGAGCTACGAGCTTAGCGATGCAAATAGAGGATACGGCTTTGGTCGTTGAGAAAGTGACAGTCATAGTATCCTAAAATTCTATTTTCTATATTTTTAAAGTAAATTTGTTACTTTCTGCCATTTCCTGTCAGAGTGAATATCAGCATAGCCTCCCCAGATATCGACAACTTTCTGGCCATCCTTATAGACCGCAAACGCTGCGCCGTCCGATTCCCACCCATCTAGGAAGCTCTGCCTAAAAACCTCGATTCAGTTTTAATAAGCTAGCTTAGAAAACTTGCGTACTCGAAAATTCGGCGGATTTTTTCGAATTTTTTATTGACTGTTCCAGCTATGTGAACGGGTTGTTTTTCGGCTAACCGATACGAGGCGAAATTGTAGAAAATCGCTAATAACACGCATAAGCCGGCATTCGTTATGGAGCGCATTTCTTAAGATTAATTTATTAATAAACTCGTTTAAAGTAATGGTCTTCAAAGTAGTGAGTTACAAATTTGTTGAATGTGCAAAAATTCGACTTGAAACTATGAGCTATAGAAGTTTCTAGAGCCTTTCCACACGTCGCGGCTCTTTAGAAATGAGCGAGAAAGTTCTCGTACTAAGAAACTAAGAACATGCAATGTGAGGAAATAAGCTAAGAGGTTCGAGAAAAAATCGGAAACGACCGAAAAAATGAGGGGGCAAGAGCAAGACAGAATAAAAATTAGGAGAATAAAAGAGCCTGCAAAAAACGATGCATTATTTACTAATGGTTTTTAAAGTTGGAAAAACACAGCAATTAGGATAATTCGTTATTTCGTTCCCATAGAGATATATAGGGCAAGATAGGAAGACATTTTTATAGTATTTCGTAGGTTACGAAGTAAGAAATTATTTAGCTTGCCGAAAAATATAAACCAAAAGTCGGTTTTTATGATTGAAATAACAGTATCTAAACGTTTAAACTATCCCGATAAAGTTAAAAATTTCTTTCACCCCTTCTTAAAAATCACGACTTATCAATGGGAGAACACTTGCATATAAAGCAGACTAACAATGATAAACATAATCTGAGAATGAGAAGGTGAAATTTATCATTTTATACCGACGGCTAGAAAACACAATGGAGAGCGGAATCGTTGAAAAGTTTATCATCTAAGGGAATGTGTTTCAAACAAAGAGTTCCTGACTACGGTTGACATTCTGTCATGCAAAGATAGGAAGTTGTTTAAGTAGTGATATGAAAAAGTCCGGTATATGCAATAAAATTTGGAGAGTTGATTATTTACATTAGTAACATCTCTTTAGCAAATGACACATCTTTCAATTTTATTACTACACAAGTCCGGCTTTTAGTAATTAATATTTGAAATGAAGGTTTCTCGCTTCTGGGGAACATTTTAGATCTATCTGATATGGCTACATTTCATGGAAAACTGATAAGAAGTTTGCACATAGGAAGCCAAAAACCCCAAATGCAGAAAGTAGAAATATTACTGATCTCATAGGTGATAAATTGGGCAGAAAAATAAATTTGATCTTGCAAAATAATAAAAAAAAGTGAAATGCTTGATAATAAATAGGCCAGTTTATATTGAACATATTCAAAAATATGCTAAAATAAAAGTTGTGAAAAAGGATCTAAAAGCATCCGGAAAAGTCGCGAATTGTCAGAGAAAATTGGCTTGTAAATGATAATTCTTCCCTGCATACCGAAATGACTAGAAATGCACTCTCACAGCGCAATACTGCATTGTCTGACTGTTTGTTTTATGGGAGGCGAAACTGGGAATACGTTTGAAGGCATGAGGTATCCGGGAAGTAGATCTGATAAAACAATTATCAGGAACTGATACAGTGGTATAGACTGATAAAGAACAGGAAGAATATGATGGTTGAAAAGTTGTAAATTATCAGAAACTAGCAAGGAATCTCGACTTCAGTGATCTAAGTTTGCAAATAACGCATTTCTGAACAGTGCTACCCAAAGTTACGACAAATTTTGACAGGTAAAGGTATGGATCTTTAAAAATTTGGCAAGTACAGATAATGTATGCGCTATGGTCGCCCTTTTATGCTAGTCAACCGACTTGTAACTCAAATACAGATTTATTGAGTGGAACAAGTAAACTGGACACTGCGAGAAGAGGAAGAAGTGGGAGAGCAGCCGATCGTCAGGAAGACAGAAGATTAGACTGACTTATCAGAAAAGTGAGGACTATTTAAAGGGGATATCGAGTGGGCGTGAAGGTAGGAAACAGTAAAGTGTTCAATAGTTGATGAATAGGCAGTGGCTGTATAGGGAATGAGCAGTGTCGTTAGGCGGCACTGTTAGGAGAAAGATAGAGATTGGGGAAAAGGTGAGAGATGATAGAAAGAGCATAAATGGAATAGAGTGAGCCTCTAACAGTATGAGTACCATTTTGGTACCTGTGGGCACCTCTCTTTTTGATTCAATTTTTACGTATGGAACTTAAATTAAGTTAAACATAAAGATCGAAATTTATAGATAGTGCTAATCGGATTTCTAGGCTTAAAGAACTTTACAGAAATTTTCATTTGGGCTAAATCGAGGTTAGTGATGATTTTATAAGTGTTACACCGAAAAATTTCAACGATATTGGCCTCAAATGTCATTGACATTGGCGACACTTTCTAGCCATTTTGTAAGAGGGAAAATTTGGCTGACATGATTTGGAAATGTTCCTAAGCTGAAGATTGCTTACTAAGGCAAAATGATAGACATAAAATACATGAGTGAATGGAAGGGGAGGCGATAAATACCTATCAGATAAGCAGGGCATGAACGAAATAAGCAAGAACAATCGAAGAGAAAAATAGTAGTCAGACAAAAAGAACAAATATTAGTAAGTAGATTTAAGACGTTCATTATATGAATCTGCAGAAGGGGTTTAGAAATATTACATACGCTTGATATAATAGGCTTGTAAGTGAGTTCTGCCACATTCCATTTTCTGACTTCGAAATATTCCTACAAGTGAGCATCAAAGCCTCATGAATTGTGGACAACTGCTATGTGTCGTGAGCTATTCCACTATATGACGGGAGGTTCTGACCTATCTTTCTCCATACTATCTCACCCTGCCCTCAACTATGCTCCGCGTGTTCTTCCGTCATATAGTAAAAAGAGTCGCGTCAAATAGTGAAATACTGCACGTCACTTGAGTCCACAGCATCTCGTCATCACGACATATAGTAATTGCCATAAATGGTGTGATGTAACATCCGTCTTGACGATGCATGAATAATAACACGGTTTCAGCGGGAACTGGTTCAAATAATTTTTAAAATCAACTCGAAGAAGATAATTCCGTGTGACAAAATTTACTTATCAGCCTGAAATTATGAAATATAAAGCTATGCAAATGTTATCTAACCGTCTCTATAAAAAAAATGTATCAGATTTTGCAACTTTATGAGATTTTAAAATGTAAGATAATATAGATAATATCTAACTTTCAAATGTAGTGTAGCAAAGAGATAGAGAATGTCATGAATTGGCTGCGAGTACTTTGTTACCAAGAGTGAGTACATTGTTCCCAAAGAGTAGAAAAAAAGTGAGTACTTTGTTACCAAACGCTATTTCTCCCCTTTTTCTTCTTATCCTACGCTATTTCTGCTTTGGTAACAATGTGCTCATTGCAATTTTTTGGGAACAAAGTACTCACTCTTGGTAACAAAGTACTCACTCGTGGGAACAAAGTACTCGCAGCCTCATGAATTCTATTTGCATTGTATTTTTCTAATTTGTTCTCGATGACCCTGAACAAACTCTACGAAACCTTGAAACTAAGGCCTTGTACCAAATTAACAATTCAACAACGAAAAAATCATAATTTCATGTATTGCAAGGAAAAATGTGAAAAATTTTAGTAGAGAATCAAATAATTCTGCGAAAAGAAGAAGTTGGTGATAAAACTAGACGATAAAAGATATCTTATCAGCCAAGAGAAGTGATATGGGAAATCGTAATTTAATCTCAGCGATCAAATCACGTCACCAAAGTGTTCGACTAATCACATGCAAGGAAAAGGGGCGCCAAATTCTGATATTCTAGAAAAGTCAAGTCCGCTAGATTTGGGATATCCAAGGATTAATCGAATCTTTTATATAGCAAGGTTTAAGAATATCCTTCATTTGGAAAACCGAAGTAACACATGGAAGACCTTCGATTAATCTAGCAGAAATGCTAAAATTAATCTTTAAAACATGCAAATTAGAGAATTTCTGTATGAATTGCTAGACGGATGAAGAAGCACTAGGTTAAAATATTGGGAAATTTTAGTTTGGTTTAGAAAAATTAAAGATCTCAAAAAATAGGGCTAAATTAGCTACTTTAGAGAAAAAATCGATAGTTGTAAGATTCGTTCAATTATAATTATAACGTGAGATCGCGCATGGCAAAAGTCCAACTGACCGAATTAACGTGACTATGCTTAGCCTAAATATTGTTGTTGCTTGTTTTCTAACTACGCGATGTAGCATAAGACTGATCAGGTTTTTTCTTCGCCACATCAACAAAATAATCTCGTTCGATGTTTTTTTTCGATTGAAACATAGAAAAAGGGTGGCGGCTTTATATGTTGTGATGGGAAATATAGCACTTCAAACCTTCAAAGAAACAAATGATCATTAATGCTTCAGTTCAACTCAGTTGCTATAAATAAAGGACACGCCCTAGAGTAATATCGTCAACATAGTGATGATAATTTTCGAAGATATTAGACTCTTTGATTTTGCACTCATACAGCTGTAATTACTTCGAATCTAGCACATAGCCACTTTCTCTGAAACTTATTTGAGCTAGCAATTTTCAAATCCAACAACTTTATATTATTCTTTTCAAAACAACAAACAACAACATCAAGAAGACAAGTTTTCTTGAAACTAACAAGGGTAAAATGGAATTCTAAGCGGAGATAAACCTGCAAATATCTGAGAAGGTAAAGGTAAAGATTAATAAAATTGAGATTTTGAAAATGTCAAACAAGGAAAGGACGATTTAAAAGTGATTTTCAAATTGCCCTTAAAATTTGTCGTCGTGAGGACTCGGAGTCTAGATGACGTCGGAAACGAGTTTAGATGAGGAGTTTCTCGACGTCCTCTTTGACCTTCTGAATCTGCGACTTGAGCTGAGATCCTTCGTTGGAAGTGATAGAGGCGGCGATCACAGGACGGGTCACTCCACACGCGCGGCCTGGAAATACGAAAAATCAGGGCGTGCCATGTTTGAAGTAATTATGAGAATTTATTAGTTTTTGACAAATTATAACATTTTCAATACACAATTCGCATAAATCAAGCACCTGAAACTTGTCATTCGCCATTTTCTTTAGAATGTTTTGCGTGAAATCAGTAAAGTTCCAGAATATCGTATTCATCGACTAAAAGTTTAAAATATTGCAAAATTCATCAAATTTGATTAATTACAAGTCGTTTTTTTAATTACCGAGGGCAGCCTTGCTTTTGACGAACACGTAGGGCACGTTTTTGTCTTCGCAGAGCAGCGGCAAGTGGAGGATGATTTCCAGCGGCTCGGCATCGGCGGCCATCACGATAATCTGGAAAACTAGTCATTTGTAAAGGTAAAAATTTAAATAAAAAAAAAAGTTAATTTTTAAAACTGTATTATCTAAAAACAAGGTGTTCAAACATTTAAAAGAATGTTTGTAAAAAGGATATTTTTTGTATCTGTAATTTTTATTTTCAAAAGTGCACCTCCGCGAGTCCGCGGTTGAGCGTCTTCGTCGCCTCGTTGGCGCCCTTCTTCAGCTGCTTGTAGTTCATCGCCTGCTGCACGAGATCCAACAACTTCTGAAAACTTTTATTTTTAAAATTTTTGACCTGAAGAGTTTTCGAAGAAATCACTTTTTTTTTAAATTTTATTTCCTATTTTTTTGACTTTTTGGCAAACTGATGCAATTCGTAATTCACTCATTTGAAGAATTCACCTATTGTTTTTATTCATTACAAGTATTATCTAAAAACGGGCAAACTTGTTAAGATAGTGAACTTTTAGTTTGGTTATTTTCTAACCTGAGAAAGTCCAGTGTCGGCGAGCGGGTAGGCCTTCGGATTAGTTCCATCATCGGCCATTTTGACAGAGGCGTTCACGAAATTCGGAAAATCGAAATTTAAAAATCAGTCAGAAAAAACGAAATGCTAAAATTTTAAAAATCGGTAAAAGGCGATTTGTCAAGAAGAAAATAAAGAAAAGCGAGTGGTTTTGCAAGTTGTTTGGCGAGGAATGACCGATTTCCAAGAGATTTTGCAAGTTTCTAAAATCGACGAAAGAGCAAGTGGTTTATTTTTGAATTTCGAAAAGACTTGTCAGAGAAAGGCGGATTTAAAAATTTTAAACCTAATTTTGAAAAGGAGAATTTTCAAATTCGAAAATTTGTTCCCCAAAAATATCGACTGTTTTTGTCGGTTTTCGAAAAGCGTCTATGCGCTAGAATTGCGCCCTTTCTTTATTTATCCATTCTCTTTCTCTCGCCTCTTTTCGTCTCAATGCCATATCATCCATCCTTTTTCGACGATATCCCATTATTCTCGATCAATTTTCGCCGAATTTAGTCGAGATTTGTGGACATTGGAATCCTTTATCCTTCTATACAAAGTTGGCTCGAAATTTCAAAACTTTTCTTCCTAAAATACAAATTTTCTCTAGGAAATTCGAAACGATTTGGTAGAGCTGACAATTCTCTATGATTCGGGATAAAATTGTTAATTTTTTCCCAATTTTTATCCAAGAATTCGACATCATTTTGTAGCGCTCGAAATTCTCTATCTTTCTGCGTAGACTTTGTTTAATTTTTAACAAGTTATTGGTTTTCAATTTGAGGGTTCAAAATGACGGAAGAAGGGAAGGAGAAGGACAAGATCAAGGTCCTTCTGGTGTCGAACATCTCGATGTCCGCCACCAAAGATCAGGTCTTCACCATGTTCCAGTACGTCGGACGCATCGAGGAGATGAAGGTTTGCGTTTTTCAAACATTTAATTAAAAAACCAATTTTCATTAAAAAAAATTGCAAATTTTACTACGTGAAATTTATACTTTTCAAAGAATATGATAAAAATGTTCTAAAATTTATTAATTTTGTGAAATTCTTACAGCAAAATATGAGTTTTAGAAAAAATGGGTGGGGGTCAGACTTCTCAAAACTTGACCCGCAAACTGACACCCGCAAGAATAATGTGTCGTCATATCGAGAGAGAAAAAAGAGCATGTCTTCTTAATCTCCTCCAGAAAGGTGCATTATTTTTCCGCTGAACGTTTTGCGGGTCGCACGTCTCGAGAAGTCTGGTGGGGATGATTTTTAAAAATTCAATTTTTGCAGATCTACCCCTCGGAGGCGAACATTCAGCTGTCGACGACCCGTAAGTCTGCATTCATTCGTTTCGATGACGAACGCGCAGTCGAGGTCGGCCAGCATCTGAGCAACATCGTTCTCATCGACCAGGCCCTCAACTGCATTCCGTGGCGACAGGGTATGATTTTTTAAAAAAATTTTTAAACTTTCTAACTTCTTTGAATTTTTCTAATTTTTTTTTTGCAAATATCAAAGTATCGGGAATCATTGGAACGTTTGGAAATTTGATTTTTGAATTATTGAAATATTTTTTAAATAAGAAATCTCTATCTTTATGAATAATTCATGGGACAGCTTTTCTGAAAATTTGAAAATAAATAAAAAGTTACTTTTAATGTTTAAAAAATTAGGCTCAATTCCGGACGAGCAGACGTTCCTGAACTCGGGCGATGTGACGGGTCTGGGTGAGCGTCAACTGCCGCCGCACGTGACGAATCGCGTTCAGGACGCTGGAGATGGCACTAAAGCGGTCAGTTTATTGGTTTTTATTTTTTATTTTAAAAAGGCAGGTAAACCATACAAATTTCGAAAAAAAATCACGAGAAATATTAGCTCGAGAGGATAAAAATACTCGATATTTTGCATTTCTTCCGAATTCGAGCTCGAGATAAATTATGAAAACAACTGATATGCCGGAAAAGTTTCCAGAATTATTAAATTTTCGAGCTTATAATTCCTCGTGAAATTGAATAACCATAAATTCTCCACAAAGGCAATAAATAAACAAATAAAATGTTTAAAATTTCGCGATCTCGCAACCGCTTGATGCCGAATGACGTCGAGAATTCTGCTGGAATTACACTACGGTCGTGTTGAAATGGACCACTCTCCGTGACATTTTGAGCTAGTAATTTAGAGGATGCGAAAGAGAGAAGGGAGACAAATCATTTCAAGAGAAAAATGGTGTTTTCTAATTTCAGCTCTCCGCAGTGTGTGCGTCCAGACCCCAGCCAATGAAATGACATATTCGCCTTCTGATAAAAATAACTAAAATATCAGGGATGCTTCAAATTCGCGGTGCTTTATAAAATATGGTTTTAATTAAAGGCCTACCTTTCAACACATGGAGCATCCCTGACGATAAAATGATCAGTTTTCTTTTTGCAGAGTCGCCTGATCCATTATGGTGCTCTCCTAAAGTCCTAGAATGAGCAAAATTCTTCCTGAAAAGATGGATTTTGAGTAAAATGTGATTAGCAAAAATTCTCGTGTGTGGACAAAAAATATGAGTCGTCCAAATGTCAAAACTCCTAAACTCATCTACAATTTTAAAATCATGTAAAATTCTGTCAAAATTCAATGATTTTGCATGGACAAAACTTCCATGAATTTTCAGAAATATCGATTTTTTCCTAAATGTGCTAATTTTGGATTTTCAGTTGCTGACGATCGACCCAACTTTGGAGCAGCTCGGGCTCCCCGCTTATCCTCCACTTCCAGCAGACACTGATCAGGCAAAGGTCGAGGAGATCAGACGAACAGTCTACGTCGGCAATCTGCCCAAGAGCATCGACGGGCAGAAAGTGCTCGACTTCTTCAACTGCTATGTCGGAGAGGTTAGTCTCTTGGCTAGGTTCATGACTTTTGAGCAAAATCGAATTTTGATGAAAAAGACAAAGTTTTGAGGATAGGAGAGAGCATTAATGATTTCTTTTACACAAAAGCAAACCTTTTTCCTTATGAAAGGACTATTTTTGCATGATACCAAGAACGAATATCAATAGAAGCTAAAAAAATATGAAAATTATATCATCTCCCTGAAACATATGTAATAGGTGAATTTGTTTATTTCCCATGCTGACGACTCTTGGTTAGTATAGATGTTGTTTTCGAAGGATTTTTATGCAAAGTTTTTTTTTTGCGATTTTATGGATTTTTGTCTTGTTTTCTTGAGCCGGGAAAATTTTGGCCTTATTTTCCTGGGTCGATTATTTTCGCGCGCTGCGAGTTGAGAGGCTGCTTCTCGCGGTCACGACTGAGGCCGACGAAATCACGTCGCTGTGCGATTTCGAATTTGACTCGTCACGGAGGGTGTGATCCTCAATTTTTTTTTAATTTTAAAGGTGGCATTCTTGTTTTTTTTTTGCAAATTCGTCTAAATTTTTAGAATTGGTATATTTTTGGTTAGGAGTGCCAAAATTTTGGTAACTTTGGTAAAATGGTACCTTGAACCGAAAAATGGTGTTGTCCGAGAGCCACTGGTCGAAAATGATCGTCAACAGACAGGTGCAATAGACGGAGTTGAACATGAAGGCGAACCACCAGAACTTGAAATGGGATTTTTTGATAATTTTTATACCAAGTGGTACACTTTTATGGTAAAAATGGATCTTTTTGGTAACTTGCTAAAAATGGCACTTGTGCTAATTTTCCTTGACCCAAGACGTTCTTCACCATCGCGTCGAGCTCGTTCAAACTGTATCTAAACTTTTCGGATAACTAAAGGGGTATATCCTCATGATCAAATCTAGACATTTCTGTCAACATTTAGAGGATTTTTGAAACTTATTTTCGATCTTGATGGTTTATGAAAAAGTGATCTCTTTTGACTAAATTTTAGATATCAAAAAGATTTATCGAGAGTTGCTGAAACGCTGCTTGAAAGCTTTAAAAATCTAGCTCATCCATATGAGAAACTTATAATTTCTCAACTTATGGTAAAGGATAGGAATCAAAACAAACATTCAAAAATACTGGCTGAAATAATTGTTGAAAGTTTTTGCCAACTTTGCGACGAGATAGACGAAGCGCATAATGTAGATGAGCCAGACGATGGCGCATCGGAAGTCGATGACGCCATCAAAATCCTCGGACAGAGGACGAGGGGCACTCCACTCGGCAAGCGGCTTCCATCCCGCAGACTCGATCTCGTACGGACGCTTGCAGATTTGGCAGATCGGAAAAAACAACAACTTTTTGGTTCGGATATTTAGGAGGCTAAATTGGAAAGTTTTTGAAAGAAAGTTGCAAAAATGAGGGATTTGCAGACATGACAAATCTGGAAAAGAACTATTCTCTGGTTTGGAGGGTATTTGGTATAAAAATGCTCAATTTTTGTTTTTGGCGAGGTGCAAAATTATAATCGCGATTTTTCTGTAGATTTGGTTTTTCTCAGAAGGATAGGCTTTTTTAATATAAAAAAAAATCTTGGCTAATTTCTTCAAGTTTCTAAAGAAATGGCAAAAATTGGTTATTTTCTGTAGAATCTCCATGATGAAGTTTGCAAAAGTTGAATGCAAACTTTGAAAAACCCCAAAAATAGCGCCAGAATCAGATTGAGCAATATTGCACAACTCGATTCTTCAGTACGCCAACACACCCGTCTTGAATAAGGGGGCTATTTTGAGGGAAGGTAGATCCCGGCTGAGTGGCCCAGTGGATAAGGCGTCGGTTTCCGGAAGACAAATAAAGTAAAATACCGAAGAACGGGTGTTCGACTCACCCCTCAGTCTTAAACTTTTTGTCAAAATTCTGCACTTTTGTTGAATTTTTGAGCTTTCTAGGTTCAGGTATCTCACCACTCATTTTTCGATATTTTAAAGGGGGTAGAATTGCAAAAATCGCGAACTTTCTTAATTCTTCAAAATTACCGTATTGTGTGTGGTGTCGACCCACTTTTCGAGGCAGCGCGAGTGGATTTTCGCCATAGAACCGCGACAATTACAGGGGCAGATTAGTTTGGACTCGGTCTAGAAATTTCAGTTTTGGGAAAAATGGCTTTTTTCCTGGAAAATAAAAAATTGCTGTAGTTTTTTTCTGTATGATAAAAAGGTCGCGGTTCTTTCCAGAAAATAGGATTCAAGGGTTTTTCTAAAGGGGAAATCGTCTTTCTTTTAAAAGATGAAATTGCATTTTCCCCGAAAATTTGTCTACCTGACTATGCTCGAGACAGACCCTACAGATGGGCTGATTCGGCGAAATTTTCGCCACCGATGCCTTCGTTTGCACATCGGGAGAGCGGTTTTCCGATTCTAAAATTCGAAAAATCGATTTTTTTCTGGATTTTTGGTGATTTTTTACTGGCAAGAGCCATCGGTCAGTAGAATAGATTTATAGCGATGAATGACGAGAAATAACTGGGGATAAAAATGAAACTTTTGAAGGGAATGGAAAAACGAATGTATTCTAATTTTCCAAAAAAAAAAAAAGGATAAATTGAAAAATTGGTTTTTTCAGGTGATGTACCTGCGTATGGCAACTGGTTCGGACAGCCTGCCGTGTGCCTACGCGTATATCGAGTTCTCGCAACAGCCCTCCGTTCCTGTAGCCCTACAAAACAACGGACTCGAGTTCGAGGGCCGACCCCTCAAAATCGTTCATTCCAGGTATTTTCGCTAATTACTATTTGACGGAGTGCGCGTCTTTTCCACACTATTTCTTTCAAGTTTCATTCTCTAGTCTATCTCTAACTATAGGACTCCGCCATCTGTCACTCCGTCAATTTAGTAATGACCAATATTTGTTTTTTTCATCTTTTTGAGTGTTTACCATTTTTAAAGAGGAAATAATATTGAAAAAAATTGAAATTTTTAAAGAACTTCATTTTTATGCATGTCCTCTTCTAAGCTTACCAAATTAAAGCGAAAATTTGATAAAAAAAAATATAAAAATGACATATTAGAAAGCTAATCGCTATAAAAAAAAAGCCATTTTCCATAGCGAGTGGTTTTTTTTTCAGAAGACCATATAAATCTGAAATACGAACGATTTTATTGTATCTTTTTAGAGTCGCGATCATCAAGCCGCAGCAGAAGACGGACGCACAGGCTCTCGAGGAAATCGAGGACGCCATTCGCATGGGCAAAACTGGGGGTGGAGGTGAGGGAAATCTGGCAAATTTAACAACTTTAGCCCTATTTTTATAAAATCTATCAAAAACTTGAGCATTTTCAAAGATTTTTCCCTACCGATCGAAATTCGCATAATTTCAGGTCATTTTGTGAATTCGGAATATTTTGCATAATGATCAAAAATCAATTATTCACTCGAATATTTTTGGTCGTGAACATTTATAGAAATTTTTCTTCGAAAATATGACCAATTTCAAAATTCCAGATCGCGATTCCCGCTCGCCGCGTCGCAGCCGCCGTTCCCGCTCGCGAGACAGACGCAGATCGCGCAGCCCCAGGAGGCGAAGCAGAAGCCGCGACAGGAAGAGGAGCAGGAGCCGGTAATTGACTAACTAACCTAATTAGGATAACTAAATTAACGTTAACTAGGGTAATTATCTATGAAGACAAACTAGTGAAATTTGCCAAGTATCGATTTTTGACAAGACTTTACATTTGGGAAAAATAAGGTTTAAGTTAAAACACGAAAAACTAAAGGGATATGTTTCCCTTAGTTTCTCATTTAGTCACTTCTCATAACTCAAAGAAGCCAAATTTTATTTTCCGATACTTAGCTATGATTTAATTCGAGTAATTAAGGATTATTACTTTAATTACCCGCTAATTATCTATGTAATTTCAGTGAACGTCGCCGTGATCGCTCACGCTCTCGCGATCGTAAGAGGTCTCGTTCGAGGGACAGGAAGGACAGAAAGAGGAGCCGTTCCAGAGACAGGGACAGAGACAGAGACAGCAAAAGGTGCACACCTATGTAAATGAGATACAAACACAGACACACCGGTTAGATGATTTAGCCAGGGGCATTCCTTTTTGGTGAAGGGTTTTCTGACTCACAACTATTCGAGGAGTTTTTGAAATCTTGGAATTTTTTTAAAATGAAAAACGAAAAACCTTTCTTGAACCTTGAATTTTTATTTATAGGAAAAAAAAACATTGGAGCTGAAAAGACGATTTGTAAAAGTAGCAACTTTAGACAAAACTATGTAGAAGATTCTCTATTCATTGATGATATTACGCCAAAATAGTACATTTTTGAGTGGTTATTTCGAAAAAAATTTGCAAAAAAAAAATAAAGATAAGTTTTGCTTTGGATTTTATAGGATTTCAAAAATTCCTCAACTTTTTTTTTCTAATCGTTGCCCACTACTAACCGGAGGAAGTTCGAATTTTCGTAATTTTAGCGATAGCGATAGTAGCTAACGAGAGATTTTTCGATGGTATGCCCAAAATGAATATGTTTGAATTTGGGGTTTTCGAAAATTTTTAGTTTTTAATTTGAAAAATAGGAATTTATAATAATTTAAGTTATTTTCTAAAAAAAAATGGCTTTAAATTTAAGAAAAATGCTTTAAAAAATAGCTTTATTTTTAGGGACCACAAACGTGAGCGTCGCGAGAAGGAGAACGACTCTAGTCGGAGGGTGAGATTTTAATTTTATTCGAACTTTCAAAAACTACCATAATCCCTGAACTTTCCTATATATATTCGGCCTGTCTACATTTGCTGGGCCAGTCTGCCTAAATCTGATCTAAGATATTCGTATTTTCTCTAAATACGTCTACGGTTCTCGAAAATTTCCTCAATTATTCGGACATTTCCAAATATTCTTCTTCGTTCTAAATTTCAAATTTTCTACTTTTTATGATATTTCTTCTTTCTAAATTTCTATTCTACTATCATCATTTTTGTTTTTCATTAGAAATTTCCAAAACTTACATAATTTTTATTTTCTTTCGAAAATATTTAAAAATAAAAATGGCTCCAGGACTCGGAGGAAGACGAGGAAAAACTGCGTGAGAGACTGCTCGCAAAGAAGGCCGAAAGGAACGGAAAATCGAGGGAGAAGAAAAACGACAGCAGCGACGAGTGGGAGGAGGCCAAATAAATGCAAGGTGCTGAAAATCAAATTAAAAAAAGCCAACCTTTTCAAAAATAATTAACAGACTGGCCCAGTAAATTTCATTTTTGTTCGTTATTTTTAAAAGTATTACTTGGAGATACCCCTATTTATGTGTTTCGTTATGCTTGAACAAATAATAAAGGTGGGTGTTTTGAAATATAAAACCGCTTTCAAAAATAATGGGCAAAGTTTATTATTGATTGGGAGGGAACGCCGATATTCAAAAATTATTCCGCTATTCATCTCGTTTCCCTTCTACGCAAATTGCTATTTCGCTCCAAATTCGATTTCTAATTGCTGGACGTGGATATCGACTTTGCTCTCCAATCAACAATAAAATTTAGAAAGGAATATTTTATTTTAATTGCAAAAATTTCAGAGCCATTCGAAAGACGAGAGGTGAATTATTGAGTCTACTGATGTCTAGAGGCGTTTTTCTGAAGGCGTACGACCACACGGGTTACGGTATTTTATTGTTTTACTTTATTCTAATTTTATCTTTGGATTACTGGATAATTAGTAAATGATGAGGGCTTGCTGTATTTACGACGTATAGGGAATGTAGGAAAAGTGAAGAAATAAAAATGAGCCGTTTGTCTGTCATTCGTCGGTAAATACAGGGGACCAATGATGAGATGACGACACATTTAGCTAGGAATAGGGAAAAGAATGAAAGTAAGGGATAGATGGTTTGGAAATGAAATGACTTGTCACTCCTTCATCTCTTCATTTACGAGTTGCCTAGCTACTGTTATTTTTTGAATTTAAAAATATTTATTTTTAAAAAATCCCCCAGAAATCTTCAGGCGTTTTTATCAATTGTTTTCAACTTTTCTGTAATAATTATGACTTGAAAACCTCGAAATGATATTTAACTTGATGGTCGAAATGTTTTTTTTTTCTTTTCTTATTTGATTCATATTCCTTTTCTTGTTGATCTCTTTCAAATAAACTTGTTTGTTTTTTTCTAGATTGATTTTTGATTTATATCTCAAAATATGTCTTCTTTTTGAGACAATTTTCCCGTTTGTTTGTAATCTAGATATAGTCCGTTTTTACCATATCCTTTCCTTTGTAACTTCGAAACACACATTTCGTTGAAGAAAATAAAGTCAAGTATTTTTCTTTGTAATTTTGAAAAATAACCAAATTGGGTTGGAAGTCCGTTTTCACATGTTTAACTTTTCTTTTAATTTTTAAAATTTTCAGTTTTTTCAGGAAACATAAAAATGTTGACGCTCCGAGGGATTTTTCGAATTTCGACCCGAAATTTGACGACGAAACAATTGGTGTATGCCGCCAATGGAAACCCCCCTGAGGTAGATTTCAAAATACACAAAGATCAGAGACAAAGAAAATGAAATTGTGCTAATGCTAACTATCTCGGGAATTGGAAGATTTATTGAGAAATTCTTGTACGTTTCAATAAAATTGAATTTCTGCAGGAAATTGATTTTCATCGAATTCATTCGAAAAAGCTCTAATATGTTCAAAGAAGTTTGCTTATTCTAGCGAAATTTCTACCGTCAATCAATGTCTCAAAATCCTATAACCTCAAAATAAATAAAGAAGGTTTTCCTAGGCAATAAAATTCGAGACCGTCGAATTGCCGGACAAGCCCCCCGCCGGTCACGTGCACGTCAAGTGGATTGCCGCACCGATCAATCCGGCTGACCTGAATCAGGTCTTTTTTTTTAACATTTTTAGCATTTTGTTCATTATCAACTTATTTATGCTAAATCTGAAATTTAAAAATTATTTTTTGTTGATTTTTTTATCAGCACTATTTCAATTCAATCGAAGATTTTCGAAAACTCCCTGTTTTTCACAACGTTTAACTTCAGATCCAAGGAGTCTATCCCGTCAAACCCACGCTTCCCGCGGTCGGTGGCAACGAGGGGTTTGGGAGAGTCGAACAGGTTAGGAAAAAATCGATTTTTCTTCTTATCGAAACTGTTTTAGATCGGTGAAGGCGTGACGGGCTTCAAAGTCGGGGATCACGTTTTGCCTGGCCGCTCTGGGCTAGGCACCTGGAGAGAATATGGCCATCATAAGCAGGTCTTAAATCAATTTTTTTTGTTTATAAAAAAAATATTTTCGGAAAAATCGAGATTTGAATTGAAACTTACTTTGCGCATTTAAATGAATAATGCACCATTCAAACTTGAACTATTTTGAATATGTTTGTATTTTCTACGAAATAGACTCGAGATTTATTTTTCTCAAAACTCTAAAAAAAAATTCTCTTCAGGATCAACTTTTCGTGATCGACAACACTCTTCCCCTTGAAGCCAGTGCAGTTTTGCAAGTATTTTTTAAAAATTTTATTTTACTAAAAATAAATAGTTTAAAATATAGGAATAGTAGTAGTCTTGTCATAAAAAAATACAGCACAAAAATGTATTTATTTAAAATACTTTAGGTGAACCCACCTACGGCGTACCGTATGCTGAAGGATTTCGTCGATTTGAAGCCCGGCGATGTGGTGCTCCAAAATGCGGGCAACTCGGCGGTGAGCAGATATGTTATTCAGGTATAAATTCTATTTTTTTTGGGAAAAATCAATAAAAAGTTTTCTTCAGATTTGTAAAATCCTCGGATTTCGCTCAGTGAGCGTCGTGAGGAAAAGGGACGATTTGGAAAAGTTGGTTGAAGATTTGAAATCGCTCGGTGCAGACGAGGTCTACACTGAAGAGGAGTTGTGCAGGTTTATTTTTTTATTTGTAACAATTTTCTGAAGCTATTATTAATTGATTCATTTCTTTAAATTTGAGTCACAAAATCGGGATTTTATAGGGAATATGGCTCACTTGTATTTTTTCCAATAAATCATGTTTATTTTTACAAGTCATTATTTCTTTTCAAATTTGATATTTCCAGCCGAAAAATAAAGACGAAAGGCATCAAACTCGCTCTGAACAGCGTCGGCGGAAAGTCGTCCCTGTTTCTGGCGGCTCATTTGGAGAATAACGGTGTCATGGTCACCTACGGGGGAATGAGCAAACAACCTGTGCAGGTCTGAAACTTTGAAAAAAAAATACCGGACAAATTTGACGAAAAAAGTACAAGCTATTTTCAGTGCCCGACCGGCCCATTGATTTTCAAAGACATTAGGCTTGTGGGCTATTGGATGTCCAGATGGTACGAGCAGGAGGAGAATATTCAGGTTAGAATTAAAAAATATATTATTTTTAAGATCTTTATTTAAAAATGATCTAACTCACTACCACTAAGCTAGCGAGATCATTCTAATTTTTGAAAAGTCGAAGTGTTTTCAGGAAAGACACAAAATGTACGCCGAGCTGGGAAAGTGGATCAAAGCGGGTCAGCTCAAAACGCCGTGTTTCGAAAAGAGGAAAATCACCGATCACGTCAGTGCGCTCGAAGACGGGATGAACAAATTCGACAGGAAACAGTTGTTCGTCTTCTAAAATCATAAAATTCGGAGTTTTTCTGGAATCTCGTGTAAATTTTGACTTTTCAAACAGTATTTTTAGACGAAATAGACTAGAGAATAAATTATTGTCGGTTTTTAAATAAAACTTTTCGAATATGTTTCACCCTACTCGGAAAAATATTGCAGAGATTCTGCAGCGGTTATGCGGGGACACGCCCACCGCAGAGGTTATGCAGCGATAGCGCGGGGATTGTGCAACAATAACGCGGAGCAGAGATTATGCAGAGGTTATGCAGCGCTGCATAACCTCTGCACCTTGCAGAGGTCATGCAGAGGTAATGCAGATTGCTTAAAGCAAAATTTGCATTTTTGCATGGCACGTACGCCGTCACAACGTTTTTCTAGTTTCGTCATTCCCGCCGGGCAGCTTCATTTTCACGTCGGTGTTGAATTTTGCCATGCTCCTCGTGTATTCTGACGATTGTTCGTTTGCAGAAAGTAAAACGACGATGGCCGATCGATCCAAGGACGAACTTGCTGGATTCAAGCGACGAAAATGTATGTTTTTCCGAGAAATTTTGATAAGTTTTTTTTCAAATAAAACGAAATTCACTATGAAACTAATTATGCTATTTGTTTCTTAAAAATGCACTTCTCCTGAAGCTATAAAAAATATTTTAACTCTGAAAGAAAATAAGGTTTTCGTGGAATATTTCCTATGCATTTCGCCTACTCTTTTGGTTTGAATGAATAAAATATCCAAAAATAGAAAATTTTTTTGAAAATTCTTTTAAAATGGTAAAGCAAAGTAAAAGAATTATTCAGATCAATCAGAGTGAAGAATTCCTGTAGAATGCGTGTTTTTGAAAGAAAGTTAGGTTTACTTTTCAAATTTTCTTATCGCTAGAAAACGAAAATGCATTTTTCAGTGAACAAGATCTTGTTCAACACGACAAGCGACTCGAATTAAGCCATCGAAGGATGATGATCAACGGTGACAAGAATTTCTTGAGAAATGGATGGCAAATCACCAAGGATTTTTGGTATGCTTTTTTATATTGACAGCTCAATATTCCGAAAAGTAGTATTTTTTCCAAAATTATGTCCAGAATGTGAAAACTTTTTGAAAATTAAATTATAAAAATCGGTCTTTCACCATTTTTTCCGAGTTCTTAAATGCGTCAGGGAGATATTCTAGATAATTTTCTCGATTAGTCGAAAGGCTGTTTAAGTTTTATTCGAATCCTACGAAAACGGAAATAGTAATTTTGATGGTTTTATGCGATTTTGAGTATTTTTTCAATCGATTTTCAGGATAAGTTGAATATCATGCATTAATCTCTGCAACAAACTAATGCTAAATTCATCTTAACTGAAATCGGAGAATTAAAATCCTTTTTTATACATGATTTCCGATGGTTTATTTTCTTTCGATTTTAGTTTAGTAAACTAGTTTTAAATGCTACTAGCTCGCAAAATTTTATTAATTTAGGATTTTCAAAACACCCATTGTCAGATCGATCTCTATAAGATTTGTCCAGGCAAATTTTACGCCTATTTTTATGAATTCTAAAATCGATATTTTAGTGATCAGGGCTTCGGTAATTTTTTAAATGGAAATTTGATGTTTTTAAAATGTCATTTCAAAACTAATCATGGTGATTAATTTCTGAGGTAAAAGATGAAATTTGACCTCATAAAAATTCGAAATCGAAATTGGTATTTAGTTTAATGTAAAAAATAATATTCTTTAGAACGCTTCTTTGGCTAAAAATAATTATGCAATTTAAAATCATTTTGGAAGTTTTTAATCGAGAAAATGGAAGTTTATCTTTTTATTGATGGTTAGAACAAAACTGAGAATAGTAAAAATTTGAAATATTGCATGAAGTTTTAAATACTTCCTAACTACATTTTTAGCTGTTAAGGTTCTATTTTTTGTAGAATAGGAGGTATTGATTTACTATGACCATCAACATCTCATATTTTATCATCAAAATTATGGAATTTTCTATGATTCATTGTTCCAAATTTTTGTGCATCAATGCGAATGTTTAAAAAAAAAAAAGAAAGACAATTTGATACTGATATTCAAAATAATTCGATGATTTTTCACTAAACAAAATTCTACCATTTATATTTATGGTTCATAGACAAATCATGCCTTAAATTCTTTGGCATATTTATGCAACATGTATGCAAATACTAATTTATTGAATGCAATATCGGAATATTTAGCTGTCAATATCTTTGATTTTTATGTTATCGTTAGTTTTACGTAATTATTAATCTTACAATTAGCGACATATAAGACGTTATTCTTAAGAATCGAGTATGGGGTGGTACCCAAGAAAGTCGACCCTAAATTTTCGAGCTGATTTTTTGTTTCTGGGGTTTTTGACTGCTAATTACAAATCTGACGGTTAAAATCCGATTCGACCACTTGCTTCACCTGTTCCGGAAGGGCCGTGTCCGGTCATTCCAGAAAATTCTATTTTCGCTATTCTCCATGGAAAAAATTCGACCTTCCAGTATGTTGTGTAGATTGACATGTTGAACAACTTTCATCATTGGACCAACCCCAGAAATAAAAAATCAGCTCGAAGATTGAAGTCGACTTCTTGGGTATCACCCCATCCTCGATTCTTAAGAATAACGTCTTATATAGTGACTAAATCATGATAGTATCTATTGAGTACAAGGGTGTGCGGAGAATTAATTTGGTAATTATATTTGAAGAATTAATAAGCTCATAATATAATGTTAAAATTTCAATTGACGTGATAATAATATTTCGAATTGAGTTACTTTCTTTAGAATTAGGAGGCGAACCTGATATGATAATGGTTTCAATAGTTCAGTTTTATTTTCCTATTTGAAGTAAGAAAATAATTCATTTTCAATCTAAACTTTAAAGCACTGAAATAGTGGAATTATCTTTGTAAGCAATTATGTATGACCTAACTATTGAATAAGGTTGTGCTTCGATTTGTAAAATTTAAGTGAAACGTTTCCATGAAGTTTTAAACTGCACTGATATTTTCGCTTGCTTTTCTGCGCAGTTTGCGTCGACTATTCGTTTATCGTTTATATTTTCTGTTTTGCCTGTAGTAGTCATCTTGATATCCAAAGAATTTCTATCATGCTTTTTGAAGCATTTAATTCAAACTCAGCGGTAGTATATTATGACTAAAAATCTATCATCAGTATCCAAGAATTATCTATGCACAACGCCTGCTTAAAGTTAAAAGTTTTAATTTGCTTTATTCAACTAGTCATTCTCGTCTAAAATAATAACTCAGAGCAGAGTAGGGGTGCACGAAATTTTGATTTAAAAATATTCGAAGTCGAAGTTGAAATTTTTCCCCAAAAATGTACAAATTTATACGAAGAACAGAAAAATAATGCTAATTTAAGCGAGAAAAGGAATTTTTGCTTCAAAATTAAGTAATTTTAGTCGAAAATTCTCAAATTTTGATGGTAAAAAATCAGCCAAATCGGAGGTGGACACGCAAAAAGCTTTTCAAGTTTAGTCCGACTTTTTCGAAGTGGATTCATGAAAGTTATCACTGAGTGCTTAATTTATGAATAACTTGATCAAAAAGTATGTAAATATTTTTTGTAAATTTCCTTAAATTAAACGAAAATTTTAAACCGCACACCCTTGATTTTATTCTATAGAATTGAAAATCTGTTAAATACTTTGAAGAAATAACAGCGAGGTCATGTTGAGAGGTAGTTATGAAAATTATCATCAGAGTTTAATTATAATTAGTAATATTGTTCAAAATATTATCCTTATCTTATGTAAATGATTCTCTTATTTATTTGCTAAGATTTGGGTAAATATCCCATACTATTATCATTTTCAAAATAATTTTAGGTTAATTATGCATTAATTTGATAAATTGTTTGATTATTATTGTAATCACGAAGAATAAATAAATATTTAACGACAATTGACATTTCCTTTTAAATAAAGCCATCGCTGCACAATCTCTGCGCAGCGATTGTGCAGCGGTTGTGCAGAGATCATTTCCTTGCTGCGCCAATGTTCCCGCAGCAAAGAAACTACCCCCGCATAACCTCTGCGCAACGATTGTGCAGCGATTGTGCGGGGGTAATTTCCTTGCTGCGCCACTGTTCCCGCAGCAAAGAAATTACCCCCGCATAACCGCTGCACAATCTCTGCAATATTTTTCCGAGATATTGGCTATTCTCCAAAGTGCCCTGCATTTACGCTCGCTTTGAAAAATGTCTATCAAAGTCGCAGCGTCTGTTTATTTTATTTTTCTTTTCAAATTTTTTTCTTATAATTTTTTTTTGTAGAAATTAGCATATTGGCTTACTTTAAAAAGTAGGAAATTAGCAATTTCAATTGGTTCATTCTGAATCTTTCTTCATGTGCTATCTTGATCATGTTGTGCAATTTTTCAAATTCTTGATTTTTTTTTTAAACTACCTTTTTCAGAAGTTCAAAATGGGTGGCTGGCGAATGGAGACGTTCCGCATGCTCATCTACGTCACTTTCCCGGTCGGCTCCTTCTGGCTCTACAATCAGCCACAGTTCTACAATAAATTCGTGAGTTTTCAATATGTGTAATTTCTTTTTTAGAACGTTTTTTTTATCTACTTGAAAGTTTACGATGCTCAAAATTTGAATAGCTTTCCGATTTTTTAGGTAATAATATTTATAATAAAGGATAAAAATAAATAAATTCTCGTCGAAATTTGATCGATTTTAGTGGGTACACTATCAAACAAGCTATCTTTTAACTTTTTATTAATTAGTTTTGCAGATGGACAATTGGACGATACCGAACGACAAGAAAAACAACGAGTTGATGAAGAAGTACATCGAGGATATGAATGCGGTCAAGAGGAAGAAAGAATACGAGGACTTTCTTAGGGATCAGGTTTTTTTTTTAATTTTTATTATCTTAAAATGTTTTAATTACCTTTCTATTTTTCAAATATTTTGAAAGGATTCTTGCAAAATTCATTTTTTAAAACGAAACTTTATTGGGTATAGGAAGTTTCGAAAGGGTGGTTTTGGAATTTGTCATAAAATTATTTAAAATTTTAACTTTCTAAAATATGTATTTTCAGATGGCCATGGAAGCTGCTCGAAAAACGCAATAAAATCGGCAAAATAAAAAATATTTCATTTTAGAACTAGATTCTAGATTAGATTTCGTTGTTTTTCGTCAAAGTTATGGGTCGTTGAAACTCGAATTTTTTCTTTTATGAAAAATATTCTGAGCTCAAAAATTCGAAAGAATTTTGTATATTATCAGTGTCATTTATTTTTTATTGATGCGATAAACTATATTTAATTTTCTTTTCTTTAATTTTTTGAGGAAAACATTCGTTCTATCGAGTGATTACTTGGGTTTTTAAATTTTGATTTTTCTAAATTTTTGAAAATTTCAGAGTTTCAAGACAGGATGTACACGAATTTTAGTTCGAAGAAATTCACCCCTCCAGAGGAAACGGACAGTCCCTCAGAAGCGACAATGCTATTCAACAAGAGGGTTGGAGAATTTTTGAAAAATATAAACGCGACTCGCAGAGAAAAAGGCTATATTTCTATTGTATTCTCTCGATATGACACTTTTCTGCGGGTCGAGTCTGGAGAAGTCTGAAAGGATTGAAAAAAAATGAAAAGTTATTTTAAATTATCATGATTTCAGTATTTTATTATTGTTTGAATTTAAAAAAAATGAAAATAAAAAATAGACATTTTCAGGCAGAAGTCGAATTCAAGCGAGCATTCCCTCTTCGCAAAGAGAAGGAACAGGCTTTGAGGCCGCCCGAAAGACGCACTCTCAACTTTGATGATACGCTCCAAATCGCTCCTGATAGTAAGCAAAGTGCTAGATTATAAATAAGAATTGACCTTTAAGTTGAAAAGTTTATATCAGCTCTTAGAATAGTTTGAAAATTTTGGTAGAATACAAATAAGAGTAAATCTTTAGGTTTAAAATATTCTATAAGTTTTTTTCTTATTTTTAGACGTTTTTTTTCAGAATTCGACCCAAACGCCCAGCTTCTGGAGTCGAAGCAGACGATCGAAGTCCTGAAGAAGAAAATCCAGACTCTGGAAAGCGAGAAACAGAATATGGTGGAGAAGTGTAAGGTATGCAATATTTCGTAGGAAAAATCATAATATATTTCCTTCCTAAAATGAACAAAAATAATCTTGTTAGAAATTTGAGCCTTTCTCAAAAATTTCAACTTTCCATGGTAAGATCTACCCAAATATGTATCCCTTTAAATTCGATTGTTTAGCTTTGAATTTTTTAGATCGCCGAAGAGCGTGTAGATGAATTGGTCGAGGAGCGCAAAAACTGGCGAATGCAGAGTTTCGTGCAGCCTGCAAAGCCTTCTCCACTTGCTGAACCGACTGATGCTGGTATCTATTTTATTTAAATTTTATTTTTATTTTATTTTTATTTTAGGAGACTCCACCAGAATTCTGCACTGGGCATGCAATCCCCTGGACTTGGCGCATAAAGAGATGATGGAAGAAGAGAAAAGGAATGAGAAGGAGAATAGGTTGGGGCTTTTTTAATTTTTAAGAGATAAATGCATTTATTTATTTTTGGAACGAGTTTTTATTTTTCAGAAAACGCCGAACCAACAGTCATGAAAGCGATTGCTTTGGAGACTGTAGCGCAAAGAGGGAAAAGGACGAAATCATTGAAAGGCTGGAGGCTCAACTCATCAGGTTTTTCTTTAATTTTATTATTTTTAATTGTATTTTTCAAGAATTATTTTTCAGAAAGGAAAGAGAAAAAGATAACGTTCTCGAGTACCAGAACAGGACTAGCAGAAAGTTCAGGTAAAAATAATTTTGAAATGAATGAAGAATAGCTTTTAAACAAATGTTAAAACAAGCATATATACGCGATTTCTGAAAACTTGTATAGTTTTCGAGAAGTTGGCCAAATTTATATTCTTTTTTCAGGGCTAGTTTGTTTACAAGGCAGACAACCTTCAAAAAATTCCAAATTGCCCTTTTTGAAATAAGAGAGCTTTCAGAGAAATCGTGGAAGCCCTGACGGGTTTCGAGTTCAAATTGAGGGACGCGGAGACAGGCGAAGTCGAGGTGCGCAGCATCTACAACAAAGACGAGGGCAACTTCCTTTTCAAGGTAGTTTTTCGAGACTTCTTTTGAAAATCATTTCCAATCTGGGGCTGTTTGTAAAAAAGTTTATCTCTTTTAATTTTTATTATTTTACTTTCAATACTTTTGCATTTGGGGCGATTTGGAACAAAATTTACGAGTATTCCTCTCAAAATTTGGCTGAAAACAGTCCCAGACCCCACTTTTTGACTCGAATAGGAAGAATTTTTTTTATAGATCATTTTTTTTTATTTCAGTACGATGAAGGTCAAGTGGACTTGATGGAGAGCAACACGGTTTCGAGCTCTCAGTCGATTGAAAATAAGTGGGCAGCACAATTGAGGAGGTGAATTTTTCAAACATAGGTTTTTTTTTTTTAAATAAATACAAATTTCAGGTACCTGATCGGACGCGGCTCGATCCCCGCCTTTCTGGCGTCCGTCACGCTGAAACTCGAGTCGGACAAAGACTTCGAGGAGCCAACCGAGCGCACCCACACCTACAGCGTTCTCCATCATGAATAGAAGAAGTTCAAGGGATTTATTTTTACTTAAAAATCATAAATTATATTAATCCTCATCAGAACGAGGTGCAACCACAATAAGTTAGTCTGCAAAAATTAGAGCCTTTGTGATCGTACCAGAGACGCTCTCATTTTTTGCACTATTTTCTTGTGGTCGCACCTCGTTCCAATAAGGATTAATACCACCACAGAGCTTTTCAAAAGGTAAAATATACTTTTGGAAGATATGGCATATGTAAAAAGTTCCTATCAGGCCCGTTTTATTCAAGGTTTCTCAATGGTTAAATATTTGTTGTAGCGCAAGGTCTAGACATGATTCAACGTATCTTTGAAAAGCTCTAAATTCTAGTACAAAGCTGCAGACTTAGCTTTTCTTCGAAATGTACCTATTCAGTTAGTATTTATTATTTTACCACTTGTTGTTCACTTTCTCTTGGCATCTTGTATTATACACCGCCAGAGCATCGGGACTGTCTATAAAAGATATCGGCTCTTTTTCTTATTCCCCCTATTGCCTACATTCCCTCACCCTCAAGTCCAGCGTCTAATACAGACGGTGTCGATGTACCGACGGTGTATAATATAGCAAGCCTTTGCTCTTGCCTTACTCCTCTGACCTTGTTTTTGATTCGTTCATTTTCATTAAGTTTTCTGTAAATTTATGTTATTATTTATTATTATTCTTTAGAAACCATTTCTAATGTCGTTTCTTCACTTGTTATTTTTGGTTGCTCAGATTTACCTTGACATTTTAGGGTTCAAATTTTTGGACTTGTTTTCCTTTCAAAGAATCTCAATCTAACGGTCTCAACACATATTTACTTTGTTCACTTCTCAATGAAAATTATTATATTATCATTTTCAGTGATATTTTGAAATAGCGTTTTATCGCTAAGATATCTTGAAATTTATTCCAAGTTTTCTTTTCTAATTCTTGAATTTTCAGAAATTTTCAAATTCAACCGAAAATGGGCAAGAAGAAAACAAAATCTAATCAGGCAAATGAATCCAGCAAGGCCGATTCTTTCGCCAACAAAGTTCATCCTGGAGGAGCAGTCACTGCAGGTACTTTTATTCTAATATTACAGTATCCGAAAGAAAGTAAAATTTTACCCCAGCCTGTTTGAGAGATTTCTTTCGGCATTGAAGCAGATACTACTTTTCATTTTTCTTCATAGCTATAATTTAAATTAGAGAATTTATTGCATTTATTTTCAGGAAGAATCAATGCGCTAGCCGCTAAACTGGAATTCACTCTGGGCAATCAGCTTTTGCCAGGTTGGAAATAAATTTTTCTTTGAAATTAAACAAAACAATCAAGTAAAAACAATTAATTAAGGTTAAACAATCTGGTTATTAAAATACAATTAAGATCTAAAAATCAGGCAAAAAACACCTTTCAGGACGTCACAAATGCTCCTGCCAGGCTCGTCGACACAAACTGATCATGAACTGCATGGGATGCGGGAAAATTGTCTGCGAACAGGTCATTTTTTAAAAGCTTAGATATTCTTTCTGAAATAGCGATTGTTTCAAAAAACATTTTCCGAAAAATTATAATTTTGAAAATGTTTTTATTTTTCAGGAAGGCAGCGGTCCCTGTCTCTTCTGCGGCACGTTGGTCGTTACGAATGATGAACGAGAGGTTAGAAACTCGTTATTTTGAAAAAAAAATCGCCTGAAATGCAGCATTGAATCTTGTTTCTTATTGAATTTCAATTAATCATAAACTTATCTAGACTTTGGGAAGGTTGAACACGAAGAACCGACCCCGAGGGGAGACTTTCAACCTTTTCGAAAGTTGAACCGCGCATCACGAAATGGAGTCAACATTTTTGCGTGTGGGGAACGCAATCTCTGATAAAATTGAAAAAGAAACTATTTCGAAATGAAAGCTCGTTGTAGTTTTACTCTTTTCGGGAAAAGAGGGAAACAGCAAAAAAAGAGTAAGGGTGGAAACTACAAGAGGTCCAAAATGAACAAACTCCTCTCCAATCCTTCTAAATCTTCAAAAATGCAGGATTTTCCATGTTATTGCATTTTTTATTATTTTATCAAAATCTCTAAAGAATAATTTTAACAAAGAAAAGTTTTAGATCCTGGATCGAGGCTCCAAGAAGAGTCTGGAATTGATGGCGAAATTGCACGGGGTTAGGTGGGGATTTTTTTTAATTGAAAAATAGAAGAAACTTAAATTTTCAGATTCGATTCGAAAGACAAAGAAATGAATCTGGCGAAACTCGAGGCTCAACTCCAAAATGCAAAAGAGTTCAGGGACAAACTACTAGTTGCTGATGCTGACATGTATGCTAATTTTGGCAAATGTGAAAATGAAATTAAGCTTCGTCCACATTTTAAAGAACTGTATTCATTGAAGAAAAGAGATTTGAAGCAAAAATAGATCACACCCGTGTTTTTCTGACAAAGTATCAAAACATTTCAGTGAAAGACGCACAAAAGTCAACGATTTGGAAAGCGACTATTCGTCATTGGAAAGGAATCCGTTTTTGTCTCAGCAGGTAATATTTCCGATTTTCAAAATGTTTGAACAAAAAACATCAGCTTTCCAGGAACTCTTCGAAATTCGCGCCAGAAGAGACGAGTTGAAGCGAATTCGAGAGGCAAGAAAGAAGGCGGTGATGATCTCCCTCAATCTGAACGCAGACGATCAAAACACCGTCGTCGTTGAACAGGTCGGGGTTTTTTTTATTATTTTAAAAATTCAATTGATTTATTTTGATGATCCTAAGTAATCGTTGGATTATCCCTCTGAAAATTTTTGATTTTTCAAAATTCTTCAGCGCTTATTCCAAATATTTCGATAGGCTTAAATCTTACCGACTAACGAAATTGAAATAAAATGAAACCAATGTTGACTTGAAATTTATGATTTTCAAAAGGAAATCTATTAAAATTTGAATATTTTTTGTTTAAATCTGATTTTGTGATTTTCAGAAACAGGACCTCTCCGAAACGGACCCGTTGTTAGATCCGGTGATCAGTCGAATCATCGAAAGGTCGGACGAAAGGAGAAAAGCCGTCGAGGCTGCCTCGATTGGTGCGAACGACGCAAGGTGGACGCCGCAGGGATTCGTTCCTAAGGTTGGAGTTTTTTCCTATTATTTCATTTACTATTTTAAAATTCATTTTTAATAGTTTAGTAGCCACAAAATACTGAATCCTCTTTGTTTTATAAGTATTTTGAAACATGAAAAAGCAATAAAATGCAGCGCAGTTTTAAAACTTTCTGAAAATGCGGTAAAATATGATTTTTGAAAATTTGAAAAATAAAAACGGAAAATTAAATAGAAATTACGAATTCTGAAAAGAAAGAAAAAACGATCAAAATTTTCAGTATACACCCCCCGTTAAAGGTTGCTCAGCGATGATTTCGAAAAACCAGTTGATCTGCGAAAACGCGGACACCACGAGTCTCGTCGCGATGAGCGAGGAACTGCAGGCTATCGGTGATTGCTTTTTTAGATTCAAGACTAATGTTTAGACACGCACATGTCTAAAATTTATAGCCATGTTTAGATTTTTTATTTGCTTATATTTTTAGTTTTTATTTGTCTATTTTCATTTTTATTTATTTTTTATATTTTGATTTCCAGAAGTCGAACAAAGAGGTTATACGATCGCTCTACCCCAACCGATCGCATCCTTATTGGCGAATGGGATTATTAGGTAAAAAATCAAGGAATATTGAAATGATATATGTAGGCAAAATTCTAAAATCTACTTTTTTAGTAATTTCGAAATAACGACGTTTTGAATGTCGTGTTTTCATTTAAATAAAGAAAGACTTCAATTTCGTTTTTGAATTTCCATATTATAACTATTAAAATCAACAAGTTGAATAAATCGAAAAAGTAGGATAAAATTCTAGGGAAGTTCGCTGGCCCGAAGACCTGATGCTGAAAGGTCCTTTGTTCATTGCGTCAACCGTCAAATCGGCCACTGAAAAGGATATCAAGGATGCTGAAAACGAATACAAGAAGGGTACTTTTGGTGTTTTTCCGAAAAATTTTCATTAGGCAAAAAACTCCAGGAAAATTCTCCGATGTTCTAATCGATTATTCCGCTGGCAGTTTGCTCGGCCGAGCCTATCTGAAGGAGATTCTCAGTGTCGAAGAGTACAAGGATGAGGTTGGTCTTAAAAATTTAGACCTCTTATATTTGCAACCAGTTTCTATTCCTACACTTGTATCTAAAATTTGACGGCAAATACAGGAAAATTTTGATTTTGAAACAAAATTTGTAAAACTAGCCCATTTTCTATCGGAATGATGATGAGAGTGCTATTTTTATTCTCTATTTCATCCGAAATGGCTAATTCTACAAATAAGACCAAAAATTAGAAATGAAGATGGCAATTTGTAGTACGGAAAAGTGGTCCCGTTTGGTGAGGGCGGCTTTGTGCTGTGTTTTTCGTCGATTCAGCCCCTGACCACTTCGATTCCCCATATTCCCCCATCGCTATTCTACCAATTGGATAAGCAGTTGAAGGAATCACTGCTCAAGGTCGCTTTTTAAAATTTCTTTTCTTTTTTTTTTTTAAATCGACCATCAATTTTGTGAAGATCATCCCTTTCTTTCTGAAAAGTGACCATTATTATATCTATATAATATTGTATTACAGAATAATAGGTTTGACTTCGAGACTTTTACAATCAATCTAGAAAGCAAATTTCCGAATAACCCTCACAAAATATTCGTTTTATCGATTTTTAAGATTTTTTAAAGCGATTTGTACTTTTCGTGATTTGGGTAATTATGTGTCATGAGTTGTGATAAAATAAATTATTCGAAAATTTTCGGTGTTATTCTGTTTTTCACTATTGTTCACTCGCATGATTCGATATTTCTTATCTTGGATTTTCGTTGACAAAATATCTTTGATTCTATGGTGAAGCCAGCTTGAAATTCTTATCACGACATAGTGCCACGTTTTCTAATAATTTCAAAACAGCGAGACTTTTCTGGAAAACGTACTACGGAATTTTATCATTTTAGCATCGAATTTTCGAAATTTCGTAATAATCTAAATTGAATTGTAAGCGCTTTTTGCAGATCTGATATAACACGTGAAATAGGATGACAATTCGTATAAAGACTACGTGTAAGATATATCTGGGACGAGATTTTTTCTGGTATATGAAAAGACACAGAGGACACATGGGAACTCTGTTACTCTTCTTATAAAGCGCAAACTACACTTTCGAAACCCCTAGCACACAAAGTGTAAATATGCTGACAATTATAGACCACACTGCCCTAGAGCGCACAAAGATAGAAATAGTAATCAACAGAGAAAATAGCGTGTAAGTTTGAGATTCCTAAAGATACGGGAAACGTTGCAGACGCGAAAAATAAGGGATAGGCGGGGTTTCGATTAGATAGGGCCAGAGATTAACTCACCACCGATGCCATGGAAATCGGCAAATATATAAACAAGCATTGTTTGCTAAATTCACCAGAGCGGCAGAGAATCGTTCAAATATCTCTTCGGTTCGAAATTTTGCAGAGCCACGCCGTTACCCTCTTTCCAAAAAACACCACTTTGCAATAAGAGAAAGAGGGGTTTTCGCGCTCCGGCTTTAAATCACTGTTTGGCGGCTCAAATTCGTCATTTATTTTCGTCCTTCTGGACTTTTCGGTTTTCTTTCGCTTTAATTGTCCAATTGTTTATTTATTCGTGGTTAATTGACTAATTGTCGATAATTAATCAATTAACCACGAACAAGTCTATAGAGACAATTAGCAATTTAAAACAAGAAAATCGAAAAACCAATAAACGAGAATAAAACTTGACGTTAGTCCCATAAGCGGCGAATAAAGCCAGAGCGCGAAAATCCCTCTTTCTCTTATTGCAAAGTGGCATTTTTGGAAGGGAGGGGAACGGCGTGGGTTCGAAATTTTGCAGAACGTTTTCATTGATTTCTGAAAATATGTTTTTTGGTTTTAGAAAACTTGAAACTCTGTGAAGATGGTGCATTACAAGCTCTACTACTTCCCCGTCAGAGGGTATGCCGAGACCGCTAGACAGGTTAGTTCTATTTCTATAAGAGAGATGATGAAGATAGGGGGTTTTTTTTTAGCTCTTCGCTCTGTCCAAAACTCCCTACGAGGACATCCGTCTCAGCCACGAAGAATGGCCGAAGCACAAGGCTGGTAAGTCATCAAATTTCTTTGGGGTAGACATTTTTGGGAGATTTTAGAAATGCCCTTCGAAAAGATGCCGGTTCTCTCGATCGACGGACACATGCTGCCACAGTCCTTTGCCATCATCCGTTATTTGGCGAGACAATTCGGTAGGCTCAATAGAAGTTGATGAGTGAATCGAGAAATTCCAGGCTACGCCGGAAAGAACGCTCTCGAAGAGGCGACCGTCGACGCTCTGGGTGATCTGATGAAGGACTACTTCAGCGAGGCACAGCCTTACTTCACCGCTATGCGCGAGCAGAAACCCGCCGCAGAACAGGTTCAATCCGACGAAAACTCGTTAGCTTCAACATCTTGATTCCAGGAAAAGCTCAAGAAGGAGGCCTTCCAGCCCGCCATTGAGCGTCTCTTCAAATTCCTCGAGAAGTACCTCAAGAAGAGCAAGTCTGGTGAGTCATTGGACTTGTGAAGAAATCATTTTCTGATTTGAATCCAGGATTCCTCGTTGACTCTGGACTAACCTGGGTCGATCTCTTCGTCGCTGATCATCTGGGTACCCTGACTGGATTCGAGCCTCATGCTCTCGACGGTCACAAGGAGCTTCAGCATCTCAGGGAGAAGGTCCTCGCCGTCCCCGAAATCAAGGAGTGGGTCGCTAAGCGACCGGTTACTCAAATGTAAACCAAAATAGTCATTATTTATTCTCGACTAGACCTCATGATAACCAAGCTTTGTTGACGATCTTTACGCATTCTTGCAGAGTAATTAAATTAAGCTGATTATCTCATAATGTTAATCTCATTATCATTTAATTATTCAATTCGATTTTGATGTTGACGTTACAATAATAAACGTTTATTTGCAAAATTTGATGATTCAATTGTAATACCTCGAGAAGAATCCGATTCTTTCCCAGTCTGTCGGCAGATACGAGTGATCTTTATCCCGGATGATCCCATTGATGACAGTTAGGAGTGACTAAATGATAAAATAGAAGTTTTGGGACTAGAAGGCTACTTGATATTCAGCTTTAGCAGGTTGAAGATAGGGTTTGAAGTATGGAAAGTAGTTCTGGACGAAGTGCCTGGTCGCGTTTTCGTATTGCTGGAGGACGAGCTTTGAAAAGACTCTGTAACGTTGAACTTACGGCCAATTCCATCGATTTTATCTTTTGGAAACTATCGTTAAACTTCTTGGCGAACTCTGGGTTGTTCTTGAGCGGAAGAGCGACTCTATCCACGTAGAACGAAATTAGTTCAAGCAACTTCGGTGGATGGCTCGGGATCAACGGCACGAAGTAATTGTTTAGCGCCTTCTTCAGGGTGCATAGATCAGTGTCTGAATTTTCTTGAAGATTTCGAAGATTTGGTGGTAACGACTTACACATCTTCCAGGCGAGACTCTGAATCTGCAACTGGGTGGCGTTGTGCTGCCCATTTCCAGAGTTGAAAAAGATGCTGTGAAGCGGAGCCGTATCTTGATATGTCGCGCACGCAGCGGCAGATTGATTCTCCAAAAACACAGAAGCGGCATGATACGCTCTTTCAAATAGAAAGTTGGCAAGCTCCTAAAACTCGCATTTGCTCTGAATTTGCTTGAAGTCTACCGTCAGACCCAAGGTGTACTCCGCAGTATGAAGCGCGTCAAATACATAGACGACCAACGGCTCATTCCTCAAACCAATTACCAGAGCTGGAGCGATCTTCTGGAATACTGAGGCGACTTTACTGATGTTCGAGGTGAACTCGCTCCAGGCGTTCTAATCTTAAAGGTACGTGAATTTCTTGAGAGAAAGAAGTCAAACCTCCCAACTGATCGGGCTCTCACTATAAGGGGCTCTGTTGTAATAGTAGACATTGAATGTGTAGAGCTTATTAGGCTCGATATTCGGGAGCATCGAAGCACTAAATTGCATTCTAAAAAATCGTGGGATGGACCAAAACTTACAATGCACTTGCATTGACTTTCGAAGGAGACGGTAATGTCGTTGTTTGAAGAGGTCTCGGTGGGAGAGCTTTAGGCTTGACTGGGATACTTTTGACTGTAAATGGCGCTGGTTTTCGAATAGTTGTGATCTTTGGAGGAATTCTTGCTGGTTGAATTCGAGGCACTAATTTAGTCATAAAATAATTGGCCGAAACGAAATTAGCGTACATTTCTGCTGGTCTTGACGTTTGACGATGGGCAAATTCGTCGGAATTGGAAAGTCGTCAGGTTTGTCTGACGATTTTTCTGTCGATGGATCAGCGAAAATTTGCTTCGTCTGGACTTTCTTTGCAAAAGCCTTGGGTCTTTCATCAGCTTTGTCTAAAATTCGCGAGAAATCTTGAAAGTAATGCGACAATTTACCCGACTCTTCTTCATCTACTAATCGAAATAGGACGGCTTGCGACTGTATGACTCTGAGGAAGTTTCGGCGCATTTGTTCTCGAAGGTTTTCTTGAAACGAGCGCTGCATGGCACTCAGAATGAAGAAGACTGGAGACAATTCATCGACCGGCTAAAAGTCTATTCCATGAATGTGACTGAATTCGGAACCAACTTCGTATGACCGTCTTTGGCTTCCCACTGCACTTCTGGCGAGTCGAGCGTAGTCGTACGGAATCGTGTGATAGAGCTGACGCTCGATGTTTGCACTCCGAAGATGAGACGGCGCAGTTGGAAAGATGTCCATATTTGGATAGTTTTGAGGTTGGACCATCAAAAACGCCATTCTTCGCCAAAGATAATTATTTAAAATCTACTTACCTGATCGTCCACATCTCGACCTCTAAATTTTCTCAAAGAAACTATCAATATATTGCAGAAATTTACCTCGTGAGGTAGAAAATTAACAAAAGCAATAGAAAAGTTAACATATTCAGGAAGAGGTACGGAAAGACAACTGAAGGGTGCGTAATTTATAGGATGAGTCTGAAAACTGTTGAATCATCTACGCGCTCGCGTATTCATTTCGTGCTGATGACAATACTACACGAATATTCTATTGTTCAACAAAATGTTTGTACATTGCAAACTTCTGTACACTATCATTTGTGTATTCTTTTGCAGAAAAGTAACGTTTAGGGCGAATACCTATTTCAATACCGCATGTCGATTTCAAGAACGTGGAAAGTTTGCGTGTAAAGCTTTCTAATTTGACACTGTTAAAAGTATGAAGTCACTCTTACACGTCTGGTAACTTGACTGAAAATGTAAAAATATACAACATTGTAGAAAAATTGGTTTATTGTGCTTCGCGGCGTTGACGTCTATAAAAGCCACATAGTGTACGAGACGAATTGGAATTGACATGTTGCAAGGAGAGAAATGGCAGTCGACTACAGGCAAATGGTCATCGTCGTCAGTCCTGCAAACCAGAAAGATATATGTCATTCCAATGGTTCATGAAAACTCAAGCTCAGATAGAATAGGATAGATGAGAATGCAGACGACTAGAGACAGACAGAGGTGTTGAACTTCCAAAAGCTGGATATGATAAAAAAAAAATGACTGATTTGGGCAGTTACTATATGACGGAGGACTTAACTAGGGGACACGACATCACTTTTTTTTTTAAATACTTTCTTTCATTTCATAGTTAAAACCTCCGTCGTTTAGTAGAATGCCCTCCGTCCTCCGTCATTTAGTAACTACCTTTCCCGCACTATACCAATCTATTATCACTATATTGGTTTTCTTCAACATCTTTCGACGAAGAATACTTGATTCTCTTTAACGAACAGTCGCCCACCTATTATAGAGGAGTGGTGGCCCGTGAAGCGTTGGCTGGAGAAGGTGTATCAGTTGCAGCCCCGTCGGGATTCGTCTTGTCCGAAATATTCGTAGCTCCTTCCGCGATAAATTCCGACTTTTTCTTAATGAGCTCCGGACGGAACACGTGGAACGAAATCTTCTGCAAATTTCTTTCATTTCTGTGGAAATGATTAAAAGTATCGGTAATTAGGAAATTCCGTAACCTCATAACTGGAAAGAGTATGCAAAAGCGGAAGCTTCCCAGCTTTTTTCTAACTATATATCTTTCATAAAATTACGAGTAAGAGATTCTCAACTACTAACCAAATCTCTATCGACGTCCATGATGGCACCAGAATTGTCGAATTGACTGCAAAAGATGGTGGTTAGTGCACTTTTCTCCAACTAGCTTGCGGATTTGTTCCACTTTTCTCAAGGGGAGGGTATTGCAAAAAGTGGGAGAAATCTGCACACTAACAGCAGAAAGTGCACTAACCCGCAATAGAACGGCGCTGAGAAAATCGTCACGAGCATTCGGTCGCCGAAGAAGAGGAAGCCGTCTTGAACAACCTGAACTATTTGTCGAGCATTTCGTTAAAATTTTGCGTCCCTACTTGATGAGCTCTAGCGATAAGCTCCAACTGGTGTTGCTTGCAGAAGGCCTCCAGTGCATCTTTGCCGAAAATGCGCGCCGCTCCGCGAGGACTCTCCACATAACCGGTCACTTTGTCGTCCGGATCAGCCCCTGTGAGTACAAATGATTAAAAGTTAAAATGCAAGCTATGACTATCTTCGAACATTTATATAGAGGTCTTCTGTATTGCACTTAGTTTCTACACTAAAGCTTTTCAACTCGTGTCAAGCTAGACGTGCTTCTCAAATGGGTGTAGTTTTTTTGAATGAACAAGAGCCATTTGCTAGATGATGCGCAACAAGGCATTACTCACAGGTCAGGTCAGCGATGACGCCGATGTCAGGAATGTCGCACGGACGCTCGATTCGTTCGAGCTGTTTCAGATCGGACAAATCCTCGCTGATTCCGCCGTGCATACACATAATCCGATTGCTGATGACTGCGCAGAGCGGCATCACGTAGAACACCGTCTGGAACGTCTCGTAGAGTCTGACGCTGTACCTGAAATTCACTACATTAAATTTACTAGACTAGGTAGTTTTCCAGTGCCTTTTCCTGACTTCCATGTAGAATCCGTACTGCATATTGACGGGGCGACTCTCGTGGTTTCCGCGCAGCAAGAAGATCTTGTCCGGATATGCCAGCATCAGCGCAATCAGCATGGATATGCATTCCAGCGAGAAGGGGCCTCTGTCGACGTAGTCACCAAGGAAGAGATATCTGCAATTTGAAAGCCCTATCCTCGTCCTCCAATTCTCTCGAACCTTGTGGCAGGCGGCCATCCAGCAATGTCAAAAATGGCGAGCAGATCCTCGTACTGCAATGCAACTGTTTGGGTGAGACAGTGACTGCAAGATTACTTGGCCATGGATGTCTCCACACACTTTGATGGGCGCCTCGACAGTCAGCATGGTGTTGTCCCTCCAGAAGGCCTCTCTCGCTCGGTAGCACAGCTCGATGAGATCGTCTTCTTGGAAGAGTCGCTGGCAGTATGGAGGCGACCATCTCTTGAGCTTCTCGATCACCTCGGTCAACAGCCATTTTTCCACCTGAGAAAAAATGAATTTCTTTGATTTTATTGGGAGATGGCTTACAGCCGCTCTGCCAACTCTCGGCTCCTCCAGCATCTTCATTTCGGATGGAGCCGGCTTTCTTTCCGCCATCTTGTCGTTGAGATAATCCGACCAGGCGATAGAAATGATGACAAGATAATGGCGTGTAAATGTGAAATGATCTACTTGAATGATTTTTCGACATGTTGACATCAAATGCATTCTAGTTTTGAAATTTCAAAATATATCACTTTAATTGTATTTTAATTTTATGCTCGATCGCACCAATTTCCATCGATTTTTAACTTTTTGGTGTTGATCTTTCGATCTCTTCGCTGGTCAGAAAACTTTTGCTCAATTTGCCTGACCCAGCGATTTCTTCTTATCATTTGGCCTTGTTCTATTGTATTTCTTGACCCCTGATAAAGGGTCAAGCCTCCTTTATCTACCGTGCCTAAAACTTTGTTCTTTCTATCGGACAGGACAGAACACAGCTGCTGTTATTTATGTCCCATTCCTCAAGATGAAATAAATTCCTCAAAAGATTCGACTATGGGCTCGAGTCAATTCGCATGGGCGAAAATAGTGCCGTCGATAGCACCCGAGAAAGCAACCGACAGGACAATTAATTTTCCGTGGCCTGCATAAGTTCCGATTTTCTTATTTGCAAAGACGACCTCTAACACGTGGAAACCATGTAGAGCTCACAGATTGTTGATGTCTTATCAGAAACGGGGGCGCTTTAAATCGGCAGAGAATAGTCTCTTATCAACTGCCAATCGAAGCGCATTTGTTGGTTTATTTGAGTTTGGTTCATAAGGTTTGGTAATTTTCGAGAATTTTAGGCAATAAGCCATGCGCCTGAGACCGTTCGTTTTTATTTCGGTCTATCTTCTTGTTGGCTATTGTTCAGGTAGATAAAAAAATAAGCTTGTTATGAAGACCAAACCATTAAGCTCTTAATCCTTGTGCTCCTCGAAAATTCAACCAAGATTCGGTCGTCTGCGTCTGTAATACGACCTACTGCGATGATTTCGAACCAATTGGTGTGGTACCGAACTCTGGAGTGGGAGCTCAATTCACCTCGAGTAGAGATGGACTCAGATTCATGAAAACGAACATCACAACGACTAACTCAGTTCCTGGTAGTTTCAGTTCTTGTTCTATTTGAGAATTTTGGTATCCAGCGAACGCGGTCATTTTGAGCTTCAACCCGACTGTCAGACATCAGAAGATTTTCGGATTTGGTGGAGCCATCACTGATGCTGCGGGGATCAATCTCAACACTTTGCCACCTGCTTTAGCTGATAATGTCATCAAGCAGTACTACAGCTACCCAAATGGTATCAGGGGTTAAATATTTGGGACGGCGACGTTTCCGAACTGGGCGTTTCAGAACTGCCCATTTTACATAGCTTCCAATCCGGGGCTATTCATAAAAAGTTCTGAAATAGGCAGTTCTGAAAACGTCCAGTTCGGAAACGTCGCCGTCCCAAATATTATCAAGTTTTTCCTGGAAATTTTAGGAATTGGCTATTCAACCGCCAGAATTCCTATTGCTAGTTGCGATTTTTCGACACATCCATACAGTTATTCTGACGTTCACGGAGATTTTAATTTGACGAACTTCAACCTGACCACTGAAGATTTTACTCTCAAGGTTTGTCATCAGAATGTAAAAAAAAACCCTGACCTGGAACATTTTCAAGTTGCCGTACCTCAAAAAAGCGTTGACTTATACGAATTCGACTGTTAGATTTTTCGGCTCCCCTTGGAGTGCCCCAGGCTGGATGAAGGAGACTGGACTAATGAGGGGAGGAGGCCCATTGAAGGGTCCGGTCAACGGCCAATACTATCAGACTTGGGCCAATTACTTCGTCAAGTGAGGATAGTTTTATTCTAGATGGAAGATGTGAACGTTTTCAGATTCATTCAAGCCTACATGAATCAAGGAATCCAGATTTGGGGTGTGACTCTTCAGAATGAGCCCAATACAGGAAGAGCGCTGGATTTCCCCTGGCAAACTATGTATTGGAATGCTTCTATGCAGAGGTTTCGATGCTAAATTGTGTTTCGATGAATCGACGATTCTAGAGACTTCCTCCGTGATCTGCTCGGGCCGATGTTGGATCAGAACTTCATCTGGGGCGTGAAGAAGATTATTCTCGACGACAACCGAGGCAATTTGCCAGATTGGGCTGATACAGTGAGAATCGCTGCTAAATTAGCCCAAGGCAAATTGAAATATTTAGATTTTGGCTGATCCGAACGCGGCTAAATTTGTCGATATGATCGGCGTTCATTGGTACGAAGATGAGACGAAGCCAGCGTCGAATCTAAACGACACGTACTACAAACATCCCGGCGTACCAATGCTGTACACGGAGGTATGATTGAATCACGTGCAAGGTGAAATAATCAGGCATTGTTTATCATCTCTTCTGCATTTCAATATCAAGTTGAATTTGGGTCGGCTCAAATTAGATTTAGGCCTGCGCAGGCTGGGAGGGCGATGAGAGATATCCGCTTTTGGGAAATTGGACTCGTGCCGAGCAATACGCCGATGATATTCTGACGGCACTTAACAACTACGTGACTGGTTGGACCGATTGGAACATTGCTCTAAACGTTCCGGGAGGGCCGAATTGGGTAGGAATTTTTAGAGAATTGATCGATTTTTGAATATTTTATATTGTAGGTTGGAAATACGGTGGATAGTCCAATCATAGGTGAGAAAAGCTAGGGTTTTTGTTCCTGAAGACGATAGAATTTAGTGAGCGCTAATACCAGCGAGTACTACAAGCAACCCCTGTTCTTCGCGATGGGACATTTTAGGTCATTCTTTCAGTTTTTTTCTGGTAAAATTCTAGATTTTAGTCGTTTCGTTCGACCTAACGCGGTTAGGGTTAACTCTCAACTTGCCTCGTCAAATCCATCTTTGGAGTTTGCCTCCTTCGTGAACCCTGATAACACTCGAGTGACGGTGATCCTGAACAAGGATGACGTAAGAGATTTAGGATCTAGCTTTTTAGAGGATAACGTTCAGAGCAACACCTATAAGTTGGCAGTAAGCGATGTAACGAAAACTTCGGTCTACTATTTGATCGACGTACCACCAAAATCAATCACATCTTTAGTTGTTTGAGTTGTTTGTGAGAGGAATAATAAAATGCCTTGATTTATTGCAAATTGAGAAATTTTTCCATAGCAATCTCATCTCCATGGAAAGCCAAATTTTTCATTCATATCTACGTTTTCATCAAAATGCAGAAGCTTTTTGTGATTTTGGGTAGGATCGATTTTTGAACATGTCAAAGTTTTATCATTTAGCTTTGATAGTCAAATTAACTATAAGTCGAGGTTATGTAACTGACGGTTACAACTATTTCGGTGACTCTATTACTACTGAAACGGAGCCTGTTGTGACAAATGCCCTAGAAACTTCACCTGACTCGGAATCTGAAGATTATTCAAGTGTCGCCAGTTCGAAGGGTGGTATTCTTTTATCGTGATTTATAAAGTTCGAGAACAAACATCCAGAATCAAGTCTTTTGGACGACCTTAGCGAAGATAATCCAGAGCTGAAACTATTCACGACCTACACCGGTGAGGAAAAGACCATCTTTATCGTTTGTGCAGGTATATAAAATTTCTAAAATTCCTAGAAGGGAATTTTTAGGAGGCACTTTCATAAGCTTTTTGGTACTATCCGTCTGCACTGGTTTCACAGACATGATGAAACACATGAAGGCCAAGAAGCAAAGAACACATGCATAATTTTTCTAAGAATGTTTATTGGAGCTCGGAATAAAATTTTAAAATTGACTCCTTTCGTTTATGTCTAAAAACTGAAAAAAAAAAAACTCATTTTTTCTCTTTCCTACTTCCTCTTCATCACATTCAAACTGCTTTAGTGTCCGTTGTTTAGCGTCTTCTTCAATTTTATCGCGGTCGGGTTTATTTCGCTTTTTGACCGTCTTTTTTTTTCTTTTTTTTTTCTCTCGATATTTTTCAAGTTGTTTTGGCTTCTTGGGAAGTTCACGCAGATCACCAAGCACCTATTTGTAAAGTTTATGCACTTCGAAAGCAAAATCTTGTTTCAAAAAGATTTTAAAATATTGAAATTAAAAAAATAGGTGTTGATAAAATGGACGAATTTTCCAAGAAGTCAAATTTAACATTTTCAAATGTTTCATCTTCCAGGAATGCGCTTCCCCGCTCGAATTTGAACGATTTGAAGTCTGACGATCGAATCGAATCGAATCGCGAAAAAATCCAAGAATTAAATTTTCGAAAATTCAATGTTCGCCGTGCGAAACCTCGCTGCTGCGCTGCAGAATCCGCATAGGAGCAGAGGTACTTTTTATTCTAAATAAAGCAAAAATAAAGTAGAAACATTTTCAGCCTTGAATCGGCAGTCGCTGAACGTATGTCTAAATTTGGTCAGGTCGATTGCAGCCCAGCCTCCAATTGACGGCGTGCTTTCGAACAAACAAAAAAAGCGACTTTTCAAGGTTTGAAAAATTGTTTAAATTAAGGGAAAAAATAATTTCAAAAGATAAGTTTAAAAATGATAATTTTAAACAATTCAGGTAGCCAACATTTCTCGGGACAAGCGCTCGAACACGTACGACAATGACAAAATCGACCAGGACCGCGCGATGGCTGAATTCGGCCTCAAGTGGGTGAAAATGTTTAAAAATGAAATTAGAAGAAAGGAAATGAAAAATTACGGGCAAGCTATCTTCTGAAAATTTACATTCAAAAGTTTTTCGTAATTTTTTAACCTCTTGTAGTCAGCATCCTCCTACTGCTCTCACCTTCTTGTATTTATCATCCTTTTTCTTTTCTTCATACTATTTCTCAGAAAAGAGGATGGTAGTAACTATAATGAGCCGAATTTTTAAAATAAAAATTGAAAGTTCAGAGAAAAAGACCTCCTCGGTCTGCGCCAATATCCCCGTCCAATCAATGTGGCGAACGACATCGACTCTGCCGCACCGACTCGATATCTCTACTCCCTCCAGGACGTCTATAATAAAGCGTTGCAGGTTCGGGAAATTGGTTGAAAGAAGTATTGAGACTCCAGAAAGATCTAAAAAAAAAAAAAAAAAAGTGCCATCAAAAAAGTTTAACTGGCATAAATCATGTTTTCGAAACATTAAGGGATTTTTGAATAGAAAACTATTTAGATTCGAATATTTTTCATGCAAAACTTGAGAAAATTCGGAACTTTTGAATTTTGAATTAAATTTTCAGGTGCACGGCAGTTTCGAGGCTCTGGACGCACACAGAAGACCGCTGATTGTAATGAGCAAGGATTTGACCGATGCGGAGAAGTAAAATTATATTTTTAGGAAAAAAACGTTTTAAAAAATTGAAGAATGCGCATGCGAATGCGGGTGGAGACGACTCACGGAACGAGCAAAGGCGCGGATCGCGTCGTCGCGATCGCCTTCACACTCAACGTCTGTGATATGGTTATGAAGGTCGGCGAATTTACAGCTTTCAGATAAGAAATTCAGCTTCTTTCAACGAGGATCAAACTTGCAAATAAAAACCCGCACCCGCGGGTCGGGTGTCACTTTCGAGAGTGTGGGTATTAAATTTTGACAAAAGCTGCAAGTCTGACGAAGATTAAACAATGCCAAAGTGGTAGAAAAAGTTTAGACTTGATATCCGTACACTTCGATGATCAAGCTTTTATTATTCTAGACAATCGTAACGTTTCTTTGAAACGTCAAATAAAAATCGAAGCTTTTTAATTTTTAAAGAATATTTTCAGTACACTGCCGCGTACTTGACGGGTTCCAAGTCGCTGTTCGCCGAGGCGATCCACTCGACTATGGACACTTGTAATCAGGTAAAAATAAGAAAGTCTAGTTTCAAGAGATTTTCAACATCGCTGTTTCAGCTAATCCTTCTACTGGGCATCCGTTATTCGGCCAAAAATCCGGACTATAATTTTCCTTATGGCTACGGTATGTTTAGTTCTACAGAATAATAAAAAGAAATTTCATCTTCAGAGATGGGATGGTTCGTTTTACAAGAAAAATTGAAGTTGCAAAAAGTTATGAAAAAAGACCCTAGAAATAAAATGAAAAGAGCATAATTTTCTAAAAGAAATACGAGATTTCAGGCAACATGCGTTATGTGACGTCGCTGATTTCCGGCTGCGGTATCATGGCCTTCGGGTGCGGTCTGAGCATGTACCACGGCATTAGTGGACTCCTGCACCCTGAACCCTTGGAGCCTCTAACTTATGTGAGTTTTTATAGCTTGAAAAAATAAATAACGAAAAACAAATTTATGGAAAGCATTCTTTCAATTTTACCCTTCATATGAAGAATGACTGAAACTTGTATTTTAAACATTTCCATTTCCAATGGACACATACACTAAAGAAATTGAAAAGTCATTTTATTTGCAAATTCAATTAAACCTACTTGAATTTAGAAGAAAAATCGACATTTATTGATTTTAAGCAAATAAGAAAAATGCTTCAGGCCTACTACGCGCTGTTCATGTCGCTATGCTTCCAAGGCGCGTCAGCGATTACCGCGTATCGCGAAGTCCGTTCCAAAGCAAGGAAATCCGGTCTGACTATGCTCAACTACGTCAGAACATCGGCAGATCCGTCCCTCAATGTCGTGCTTCTCGAAGACACCGCTGCAGTTTCGGGAGTAAGAAATTGTCTTTTTAGAAACAATAAAAACAAACTTTTGATAGAAAATAACATTTTTTGATACAAATAGCAATGACTGAAGATTATTTTTTCAAAAATAAATAAATGCCAAAAGAAAGGGGAATGTATTTGAATATTTATATTGGAAAGAAGAAGACTAAGTTTAAAAAGTGGACCTTAAAAGTTATTACGATATTTTTAGGTGATAGTCGCTCTAACCGCCGTCACGCTGTCGTCGGTTTTGAATTCGCCGATCCCCGATTGTTGTGGCTCGATCGTCATTGGAATGCTTCTGGGTTGGGAAATTTTGAATTTCAAATTTTACTGAAAAGTCATTTTTTGCGAATTTATAATGTAAGATTGGAGATAACGAATGTGTTTTAAATTTTTTTTAAACATAAATATCAACTTTAACAAAGTTTGCAATAATAAACGAAAATGAATAAGTTTAAAATTTACATGAAAATATCATGTTCACCAAAACTTTAGTGTGAATTTGGAAAAAAAAAATGAAATTAGAAAAATTGAAAAATTTCAGGCACGGTGGCCTCTTTCATAATCCGAACGAACGCGGCGCATTTGGTAGGGCGAAGTCTGCCGAAACGAATCACAGACGACATCGTCTGCAGACTCCACAATGATCCTGTCATTAGGTAAGATAAATATGGTAATTTTAAAATGAAGGAATTGTTTCTTTTGTAAAACAGTAGAAAATGAATTATATATTTTCTCGACGAATCCTATAAGCATTAAATAACGATTTCCATATTTTATTTATCTTGTTTGAAACATTATCACGGTTTTTTTTTTTTTTTTTTTTATTAAATATTTATCGGTTTCTCGAACCATCAAATTACGAATTGACTGGATTTTCGATATCACAAAACTTTGAAATACCCGGAGTAATTTTTCGAATGAAATTGTGAAAATAACAGAATTTGTAGAGCAAAATTTGAGAAACAATTTTTTTTTTGAAAAATGCCCTCCTTGAAAAGACCGACTAGTTTTGCTTACTCCTCATTATTTTGATCTATAGAAGTGCTGCGTACTTTCAAAATTGGTATTGTATAAAAATCGAGTACTTTTCAAGAAGTCATAAAAATTAGAATAATAGATTTTTTTAGGTCGGTGCACGACGTGAAGGCGACCGCACTGGGCGTGGAGCAGAGTCGCTTCAAGGCGGAACTCGATTTCGATGGACGAGCCATTACTCGAACCTATCTCCAAACTGCTGTACACATGCCCACCATGCTGAAAGTACGTTCAATCTTGACCTATCATATTCAAGCTGGCGAAATGTGCTTATCATCTTTTCAAGATATAAGAAATCTTTGAAACTTATAAAAAAAAAAACAAAATCGCGTTCTTTTTGATATTTTTAGAGGTCCAATTGGTTATACTATCAAATCTCTTGAATAATCACTTTTTAATTTAAAAGAAATCGAATGTTTTAAGACACGTTCTTTGAGTAACCCGAACAAAGGCCGGACAACTGCAAAAGTGTCTCGGATCTGAGCCAAACTTATATGGTGGATACACCTATGGGCCCTAATCACAAAAATTTGGTTTTTATGTCCCGCCCCCAAAAGTGGGCGGGGCTAGGTGGGGGTCAAAGTTGAGCATTTTCACGATTTAACACCCCTCAGGGGGTACAAATAAAACTTTTTTGCTATAAAAGATTTTCAGAAAATTTAAAAAGCATAAAGTAGCCTATGTAATTGCGCATCTTTTGGTATATAGGTTTCCGGACAACAACCACCTGCTGGGTCGGGAAGGGGTCTTGATGTCAAAAATGGGGGTATGCCGACCCCCTATTTTTTGCAGAAAATCGATTCTCTTGGAAAATTTTAGGAGAGGTTACCAAAATTTAATGCTATATTCGGATTCTACATGTCAAATTACCCTAAAATCAGTCAGAAAATCGATAGGTTAGGTATGCCACTTTTGAGAAAAAAACGGTTAAAGTCCGTAAGCCAGAGTATACTTGAATATTAACTATTGCAAACAACACAAAGAAAACTTTTTTACTATAAAAGATTTTCGAAAAATTTAAAAAGGATAAATATGACCATGGGATGTACTTTCTAGAAATATATTGGTTTAGGGGATCAACCACTTGTTTGGAATTGGAGGAGGTCTTAAAGTTAAAAAGTGTCAAAAATGGCAGTTTCAAAAACATGAATTTTTGTAGAAAATCGACTTTCCTGAAAAAGTTTAGGAGAGGTTACCAAAATTTTATGCTATATTCGGATTCTACGCATCAAATTACCCCAAAATCAGTCCTGAAAAGCACAAATTAGGACGGACATTTTTGAAAAAAAATCAGTCAAAAGGGCGTGGCCCGAGGGTCGAATTTTACAAAATCGGTCGGAAAAATTCAAACGATACATCGATCGATAGCCATGGAAAAACTAAGCAACTTTTGTGAAGATACCTCATGGTTATCTATTATGGTATGCGTGGTATAGAGGTTTGAATGAGTCAGACCCACGAAAATGACAAAAATATTTAAAAAATCATAACTTTTCGAAAGTCAGACGAATTCGAAAAATCTTTTCGGAATATAGTAGTTGGAGAGCAATATTTCAGTTTTGATTCCTAAATGCCGTGCTATCACTTTATCATGTTACCATATGGGTCCATGGTATATCACCCATATGATCCTCGAATGGTATGCTATAAAATGGGTATCAATCGACTCGAAATTGACTGGAAAGTAATATTCGAGTCCATTTCTATCAATTTCAGCAAGTGGTTTCATTATACCATCATTGTAATTGGTCATACTCACCTGCTGAAAAAGGCCAAAAATGGGGTATTTTCAAATGACCATAAAAGACGATAGACTAATCTCTTTTCCAAGCGGCTTTCAGCATATTACTCAGCTCAATAAGGGCTTTCGTTTGATGTATAAGATAATGGGCTTTACTTACCAAATGGTAACTTGACCATATGGGTCGCTACCATTTGGTACAATGCCATGTTTGATATCGTTCGACTCCAAATTGAGTGGGAATAAATAATATACCTCTCTAGCTTCAATTTGAGCCCGTATTTTGGTAGACTACCTACTAAAATATTCTCGTATCATTTTTTTGAAAATTGACATTAAATTTTGGTTTTTGAGGTACCACTCCCATACCATAATAGATAACCATATGGTGTCTTCACAAAAGTTGCTTAGTTTTTCCATGGCTATCGATCGATGTATCGTTTGAATTTTTCCGACCGATTTTGTAAAATTCGACCCTCGGGCCACGCCCTTTTGACTGATTTTTTTTCAAAAATGTCCGTCCTAATTTGTGCTTTTCAGGACTGATTTTGGGGTAATTTGATGCGTAGAATCCGAATATAGCATAAAATTTTGGTAACCTCTCCTAAACTTTTTCAGGAAAGTCGATTTTCTACAAAAATTCATGTTTTTGAAACTGCCATTTTTGACACTTTTTAACTTTAAGACCTCCTCCAATTCCAAACAAGTGGTTGATCCCCTAAACCAATATATTTCTAGAAAGTACATCCCATGGTCATATTTATCCTTTTTAAATTTTTCGAAAATCTTTTATAGCAAAAAAGTTTTATTTGTATCCCCTGAGGGGTGTTAAATCGTGAAAATGCTCAACTTTGACCCCCACCTAGCCCCGCCCACTTTTGGGGGCGGGACCTGGTCTCCCCATTTTTGTGAATAGGGTCCATGAGTGTATCCACCATATAAGTTTGGTTCGGATCTGAGACACTTTTGCAGTTGTCCGGCCACTCTTTATATTTTGTTCGGGTTATTCAAAGAATGCGTCTTAATAAAAAAAATAGCATATTTTCAGAACACTTGACTTAGCAGAAATTGCCGAAATCTAGTTGCAAAAAGAAGAATATTTCTTTTTATAATTTTGAAATTTTCAGGAAGTGAAAGAGATCCAAACTGAGCCCGAACTGGAGCAGTTCATGGAGCAGCACGGCGAGAAGATCATCGACCGGCTGGGCGATGAGATCGACCGCATCGAGAAGGAAATCACCACCAAGCATCCCGACATCAGGCACGTCGATTTGGAGGCACTCTGAGCGCAAGAGAGGGGATACGATAACTTTTGAAAGGAGGAAATATCATTATCAGGGATATTTCTTTGTAGCTTTTTCCTTGAAATTTATCATGGTAGTACGTTGAAGGATAGATTGCAGAATGACATAAATACGACGCAGAAGATTTGAAAGAAATAGTCCTGATGTGATAAAGTGAAAGTAATAAAATATCCAAACGGATATCTACCAGCATTTGATTTGACTGAAGCTTTCTGAAAACAAAGATGGTCAAACAAATAGCAGAAGTAGAATAAGGAAGGCGTGAATTTGAATTAGTGAACGGGAATTAGTAAAGAAAAGTCGATTCGGATAGTTTTTAAAATATTGATAAATTCTAGACAAAACAGAATCGATTTTTCAAAAATAGTTCAATTTACTACCGGTGTTAGCTTATTTTTGCAGTAACCTTGCTCAAATATTTATCACGATAAGCATGTTTGAAATGCATATTTATGAAAAGTAGTGAGCTTATTCTAAACATTTTCCTCCCAAGATTATATGAACCGGTTCTTTTCTTCCAAAAATTTCATTATTATTGTTAGCCCAAAACCCACACTGGTTGTGGTATTTTTCTCCAGACAAGTCCAATATTTATATGTGCAGTTTCTAGGCATTGTGGTTCAAAAATTATCATGACTCTTCTCATTCTCTAGAAATCATCATTTCAAAGAAGAAATTAGTGATATGTAAATAGGGTAAGCAGTATTGCCAGATTTCAATTAATTACCTTCGTCCCAATTATTACCTTACTTCAAATATTTTCTCAAGGCCTGACATTTTAGCTACAAAGTGACATTATTTTTCGCAATGATTTTGAACTAGTATATGATATTGAAAATAAATAAATAAGTTGAATAAGATTGACTTACTTAAATTGATATGTAGGAATGATAATAACGTGTCCTTAGTTGTTGTGCTTAGTTTATGATATGACGACTAATAGTTGGCGTCTGGAACTCGAATCCGGAGCCTCCATAGTTCGATAAAATTGATACATACGGTATTTTCTAGAAATTAAAATAATCAATATTTGAGAAAAGGATAATTAAAAAAATAATATTAACATTCCAAATTAAATCAAGGTTTTCCTTCTTCGTTTTCTTAAACTTGATATATTTGGAAGTTAGCGTATCATTTCTAAAGTATCAAATATGGCAAGATCAACTTACCGTATGCAATATTTGATGCAACTGGATACCGAAATTGCAAGAAAGAAAATGCAAAGCGTCAAAGCCGTTCCGATCCCCAACCAAGGATCGTAGTCCCGGTAAAAGTCGGTCTCGGTTTTGGGTGGATTTACCTAAAAATTCTAATTAGCCACGTTTACGTTCAGTTTCTATTTCGCGATCAAGTTCAACTCAACATAAATTCAGGCTTGAATATTCTTGGTTATTGACGTTTTTCGTGAGAGAATTTGAAAGAGACTCCCAAGCTCTTCTAGGCTTGAGTTGATTTTTTTGTATTTTTATTTTGTAAGTAAATTTCCCTAAATTCTGTGTCTTCTTTAACTTCTGTGTGTGAAAATTATGCAAATTTTTAGTGCCAAGTAATCTTGATTTTCATTCCTGATTTTTGGTCTCATATATAATTCACCAGTTCATTATCATTACTATTCGTAAAATTCGTCAGTTCTTTTATTTTCCTTACTAAAGTCTAGTGAATTATACAGGGAGCCATTTTTTATGTCGTACTTCCATAAAATCCCGTTTTTCAAGGCATAACGGCGCGCAGTTCTTGGGCATTTCTTCTCCTTCTGCACCAAAATGAGCCACACGACAGGAGCCGTAAAACGGTTAAGAGTCTAAACGTGTTAGATTAGTGATAAGCCATATAAGGAGAAGACTGCGCATTATTGATAATCTGATAACAAATTATAGGACATTGATTGAATAGCGTTACTTAGAGAGTTAAAAATTGAGAAATAGCGACAGAGAAGAATGTGTTGAAGGCATAAGGTTTACTTTGTGCGTAAATGGCCTGCTCACTAATATATTTTACTGTTGTCTTTTTATTCATTTTTAGTCATAGTTCTCAATTTTAAAATATTGCTATATCCAACATTTTTCCCTTCAAAATTAACACTATAGGAATTATTGAGTGGTCAAACATTTTAATCTAGTGAAAAATCCTTTTTTTCGCAAAATCAGATTAGTTTTTGCCTACTAGATGTCATAGTATCACATCACTTCTCTATCTTTCTATTTTTCCCTCTCTTTCGCTTGAAAATTCGAAAAAATGCCATCATGCATCATTTCGAGGCTGGCACGGTTTTATTCAATCTCATATAACCGTACGAAAGAAAGATTGAAAGAAAAATGACTTTATATTTTATGATTGACCACAACGCACTCATAAACAGGCTATTTCGATATTGAATCCGTTGATTTGTTGAAATTTTAGAATTTTTGCGAAAGCCACTCACTTTTCTACCATACTTCTTAGAAGATATGACTTTACAATAGACCAAAAACTTGATTATTTGATAGGATTTTTGTACAATTAACCGTTTTATTCTTTTCTTTTGAAAAATGAGTGACTTTTACAAACAAAAAATGGTATTTTTTCTGACCTCGAATTTTTTTTAGATAATGGGACAAACGGCGTCTTCACTTCCAGAGGCCGAACTGGAAGCGCTTAGCATCGAGAGTGGGCGTAAGTCCTTTGATTTCCTCCTGAAGAAAAACTAGGAATCATAAGATTTATTCGACTTCCCAAAAACGTTAATTTTCCAAAGGAAATAGCCGAAAGAAAGTGAATGTTGTCGATAAAATACGCGCGAGAGTTTATACCGAAGTCGTAAAATTTTCGAAGTGAGAAGTTATGAAATGGTAGTTTTTGTGTGAGTTTTGAAATGGAGAGTTAACGAGCATCTTGAGATAGATCGTTAAAGCGGATAGAATGGGATTTGCGAATTTATGAAACCAAACCCTCGGGTTTATTCGGACTTAGCAAACTTGAATTTGCAAATTTTTGGACTCTGAGAAAAAATGCAATCTAGTGGAAACTTTCATACTCGCGAAATATGAAAAATTCCTGCAATTTCTGGAGCAAAAAACGCAATATCTTTCGGATTGTTAGACCAAAAATACTAGACGGCTTATCAAGGCACGAATCAAGGGGTGTTTTGGTTTTGGACCAGAAGCGAGAAAGATGAAGATTGAGCTCTGGAAATTGGCAATTGAGATGGCGTAGAATGACGAGAGAGGAAAATAGAGGAAGACGGACATTGAACACGGTGAAAACTAGAAAATTCTCTCATTCGAAATGCTACTAAGATTTTGCTAGCATTTAGTATTGGAGAAAATTTCCTGAGCAACCGATTTTCTAGGTTTTTTCAGTTAGAGAAAAATAGAAAATAGAGGAATGTTGATAATTAGATATGGATAATGAGATGAGGAGATATTGAGTGTGAAGGTATGCCTCACAACCAAGGAATTTCCTTCTAGTCGATAGAAAAAGATTGAAAAAAGTCGCGGAAAGACATGCAAAGGTAGACTAGAGATTGAGAATATTAGCGAGGCAAAGAAGAAGAAAAATGAAACCGAGAAGCAAAGGCCTCTATCTCTCTCTCTCTGCTTTGCTTGAGAAGACAGCAGAATGCAGAGATTGAGAGCTCAGGAAAAGGAACGCGCGCTCTGAGAGAAAGGAGACTTATAAGCGGATATATTGGATATCTGAGAACCAAAGAATTACAAAATAGCGTGAGCTAAGACAGCAACTGAACGTGAGAAAGAACATGAAAACGAGTACCGTGAGAAGGAAGGAAATTCTCGAAAAACCACAAAACGATTTCTTAGAAAAACAATTAAGAAATGACGTTTCAGTGTCCAGAAGTGGCATTCTGACGCTATACAAGCGATTCATATCACTGTCCACACACCGCGACAAAAACACTAACGAGTACTTCCTCACGGAAAACGATTTCCTATCGATCGAAGAACTCGACAAAAACCCCCTGGGAAGAAGAATCATCGACGCTTTCTTTGCCGATGCCGAGTAAGTCATTTTGCGATTTTTGGGAAAAAAAATTATGAATTCAAGCGAACTTTCCGAAAGTGAGCAAAAGTTGAAGCCTTCGTAGTGAAATGAAGTTTACCAAACACGACTAGATCAAAGGGGTATTTTTGGAAATAGGAAGCTTGCGTAAACAAAAATTCCTTCCTCAGCGCATCTAGTTTCAAATTCACACAACTGAAAATATCGATGTGAACGCGCACGCTCACTTCTTCTGGTCTCGCTTTAAAATTTCATGAACTTTTTCGAGACGCAAACAATTTCTGTCCCGAACGCCTTAACGACGCTCATGACTACGGGAATTTCCTACCGGAGAGGTTTGGAAATAAGTTGTAGCGCTGAGAATAAATAGAATATTAGAATGCGATGAAGGAGAAAATGATTAGGATTGGGAAAAAAATAATGAATTATTCATTAATGCGCGCTATGCATTAGGCCACTTCCGGTCCATAATTATAGGAATCTTGGAGTTGAAAAATCATTTTTTACTCTTGAGTGGAAGAAAATTGTTTCGAATTATTCATGTGAAAATAAGCATAAAGTACGACGAATAAATGGCGGAATATTCCTCGTGCAGCGAGGAACTTCAAAACAATCGACTGACTAAATGCGACAACTGTTCTCCACGTTTCACATTCTGCTAAGCGTTTTGGAAATGTAATGAATACGAGGGTCCCGGAACAAGGCACTGGAAAACCTCGAAAACACTCGAGACTTAAATAACTTTTGCACTAGACTTTTTTTGAAAATGTAATCGAGGTTGTGAGTTTGAAAGTTTGAACTTTGAAACTAAGTTTTGGATCTGCTGAAGTTTCCATAGCAATTTAGAGTTCTTCAAAGAGAAGGCGAGAGTAAGCGAGTCTATTTCCGCGACTTTGTCAAAGTCCTTTCCCACTTCCGTCCGATCAACAAAAACAAACCGCACCCATGGAACAGTCGGGAGGCCAAGTTGAGATGTAAGTAGGATAGGTCATTCAAAAATATTTTTTGACGAAGAAAAATTCTAGTTGCCTTCACCATGTATGACTTAAACAAAAGCGGCACTATCACCAAGGACGAATTCAAGGATATTCTGCAGGTAAAAATAATATTTTTGGGAAACCAGGAGAAGCTTTAGATGATGATCGGTAAAAACGTGCCAGTTGAGCAAGTCAACTCGATCGCCGACCGAACGATGAGAGAAGCGGACAGAGATGGCGATGGCTGCATCACTTTTCAGGAATTCTGCAATGTCCGATAAAAATTCGAATACACCCTCAAAATTCTCATTCAGGCCATGGAGAAGACCGATATCGAGCAGAAAATGTCGTTCCGCTTCCTCACGTAAAATATTCAGTTTCGAAAAAGTGCCTTTACTTTTCTTTATTTCTTATTTAAATCCATGCGAATAAATCACAGTATTTATCTGAGTTATTCATGAAGTATCGACGAGATCTAGTTGCTATTGAGATTTTAAAAGAACTTGCCGAAGCCACTCTTCTTCTTTTTCCTCTTCTTGTCGACAGCCAAAGCATCCTCATTGGAGACTTCCTCCTTTAATTCGCTTGATTCTGTACTTTCAGATGGCATTGTCTGAAAGGACTTGAATCTTTTTATGATGTGATGTGACGTGAAGACCCTTTGAAAGCAGTCAGTAGTTTGTTCAGTTGGCTATCGGCTAGTCGATTTTCATGCTGGTTAGAAAATGATTTTCTCTTGATTCGTTCTTGTGAGTCAGTGTATTCTAATTTTCACAAATAAATTTCAAATCTGCATGCATCGAAGTTCAAGCTCCCCATTCTTATATTCTTGTACGTCATTAACGCGATGTGTCGCCAATCAGACCGTGAACGTCGGCGCGAGCTATCACATTTCGAGCGGAGACAGGCGCTGAAGACCGCCCAGCGCGAGGCCGTTCTGTCGGGACGCAGTGTTCGCAGCGTCATCGAAGGTGAAGTCGAACCTGAACCGACTGCGTGCGCCAAGTATGGAAAGTTGAAATGGAGAGCATATCGAAGGCAAATCGGCAAGTTCAGACTGACCTGCGTCCGCACGATGCCAAAAGTGTCGTCACACTATGAAATGCTCGATCACGACGACATCTACAGGTACTTGAAAAAAACTTGCTAAAGAAAGGCAATGATTTCTCAGACGTCTCAACGAAACGCCGCACCGCTACACGGCTGACGTCAGATTGAAGCCACCAAGCATTCGTGAGTAAATTCAACGAAGAAAATTCATGAGTTTTCGCATTTCAGAGGAGTCACCGCAACTGCTCGGCGCTGTGCCGAATTCGTCGAAAACAGCGAATGATGCGATTTCGAAGAAGTCCATCTACATTAAGCACATGAACGAGACATTCGACGACAATCTCTAGAGCTCCCCTTCACATTTTCACATACGATAATTCAACAGATCTTATTTCAACGATCAAGTAACCGTCATAGAAATGCGCAATAAAATTAGAAATGAAAGTCGAGTTGAATTTTTTTAAATTCGAAATGATGACATTGTAGGCAACATGGACTTCAGAATCCAAGATAAAGAACAGTGAATACATACACATTAAGCAATAATGCAAACTTTACGGCCTTGTTGGGAGTTTTTCCCTTGGTTTTGGAGTAGAAATGAAAATGCGTTTTATTGCCCTTTGCCGAAGTCTAATGTACCAATGGCAGAGAGAATGAGAAAGGAGCTCGCGCCAATCGTTCAATTTATTGATAAAGAAGCATTATCAATTTATTTCATTCTGTCTCTCTCTCTGTATTGGCCTTCTTTCTATCGCATTTTGGCATGTAAAGCATTAGTCAAAGGCCCTTTGTCCATTTTTATTGATGTGCTTTACAAAAATATTGAAGCTTAAATTAGCTACCAGAATTTTGTACTATTTTATGTAGGGACCGCCAAGCCCCGCTCCTTTGCCCTAATCCAAGAATGTCCATAGCTGATAACCCTCCCAGTTAGCGCGAATATTTCTTGTTTTACTTTTGTTGTATCTACTATACAATTCGATACCGCTCTTTCACATAGTGATATCGATTTATTGATTGGGGTGAGAAAAAAGTCCGCAAATGCGCGTCAAATTACGACAATGCTAATATTTCGACTTAGAAAAGAGGTACGCAAATTTTGCTTGATGAATTGGTTCATCTAGTCATAATGTACAACATATGTAGAAATTAGAAAAATCCAACGTCGCGCAACTGAGATCCTGATAATCCGCGAAAATAGAAAAGAAGCCAATGCTCAAATGAAAGAGAGTGCAGAGAAAAAGATTCCCAAAGACAGGAAAAGGAAAGGGGGAAGCGAGAGGCACAATGCAAACTCTGTGATTTTCAGTTTTCGCGTTTCGATTTTTTTATTTTTTTAAATTTGAATTTCTTGAATTTCCTTCTCTTCGAAGATGGGCGCAGGACCCAATGACCTATCCATCCATGGGTAAATCAGTGCGACGGGGTCAGTTTGGCAAAATGGCTGGCGGTCCCTAATTTTATGCCATACTCATAGTTTATGTTACGAGCAACCTTTCAGATTGCATTTTTACCGTTTGAAACCCACATAAGGTGGGCGGCGCTTGGGCTTTTACATTGATTGCTCATCGTTACGAGAATAACTAGTGTTAACTGATTCATTCAAACTATCACTGATTTTTATCATTGTCTGAGCCCATTTTGGGTAACTAAACGATGGCGAAGTTCCGATGCCATCCCATATCGCTCATCGTCTTCCTCGTCGGTGCAGCGATGTTCACTACTGGACTCGTTCTAGCTATCGTATTTGGCACCAAATGTAAGCCCTTTCCCTACACCATATATCATGCTCTATTATTTCATCCTGAACTCGTGTTCAGAATTGCGTATGCGCTTTAATGTGTATTATAGCATTCAAAAGCGCACTAGTAGGTCTAATTTGGAAAGATCGACTTTTTTTTACAATTTCCTTATCGGTGCGGGTTTTTCTCGCTAAAGTTCGGCCTTTATTGCACAAGAATCTGTGACGACACGCGCTACGTAATAAACATTGTTTCGAGAGAGATGCTATCAGTTTGCAAATTTTCGAATAGAGCTATTTTGAGTGCGTTATTCACCAAAAAAAATAAATTTTATAATGAGAATCTGTATTACGTAGAGTTGCAAAATTCAATGATTCATTTTTGCCATTCCATACAGATCATTAGGATTATTTACCTGCTTAATTAATGTCTGAAACCTTTGCAAACAAAAACGATAAAAATGGCCGAATAAATTGTCTCCAACAGCTTACGTGCTCTTATCGCATAGTATAATGTGTGTGATGAGACAATGACCTATGCGAATCGTAATGCTCTTCGAATCAAAGATTGGAAGAAATATGAAGATACATTTGAATCTCAGCTTCGTCATGCCCAACTCCACCACCTTGCCCAGCAGTGACGACATGCAAACCCTGTACGTCTGCTTCACCAACAACAGAAGTTTGTGATGCAACGCTATTTTCATTACGAACAGGCAAATTTTCGATTTTCTTCCAACGACTACAATTTTTTCAGGAATTAACCCAACCTTCGTCCCATGGGATCCTTTATTGAGTGATCCGACTTCACAAACTTTCCTTGACGCGCAAAAAAAAGTTCAACAAAATGTAAGCCTATCTACGTAAATTATCATATTTTTTTAATCCGTAGTTGACAATGCTTCTTCAAAGCAGTCCGAATAGTTTCGATTTGGGTGAGGAATTTGGTCAACTTATCGATTCGACAAAGAGGGCCCAGATAAGAATTTCCGAATTTGGGTAACTTTTTCAAAATTTACTTATTAAAAATCATTTTATTTGAAGGCTAGGGGACGATGGAATTGCAATTGCAATTGGATTTGGCACAGTCTATAATTTGGGCTATGTACCTACTGTCGAAGTTATTGAAAGTCAAATAAGGAATGACACAGTTATCAAAAGAGCTAATGCTAGCGGTGCTCAAATGTGATGTGAAAAATAAAAATTATCATTTGTTCAGATAGTGCTACTGCATTTTGCCTAGCTCCGAACTTTGGAAACAATGCTACATCGACAACTGTTTTTGTCACCACCAATACACCTCGTATCTTCCATGAATCTTAGCGTTTTATCATTGCTTGAGTTCAGAACCGCAACAGTCTTCTTCAAATCGGCCGGTGACTTCTGCGTCACAGCAACCTGAAAGCTCTTCAGCCACATCGCCAACGAGCGGGCCACAAAATCCTTCTACTTCGGCTGTTCCAAATTCGTCGCCCACTACTCCAAGCACAGCAGCACCTGTGACACAACTTTCGTCAGGGCCGGTAACGCAGTCCACTTCTCGGTCAAGCGGTACCAGTCAGTCGACGGTCTCTGGTATGAGTTATGAGCCTTCTTGAAAGAAACATATTCTTTGAAGGACAAACTTCTGTCTCCACAAGTCCAACAACGTCTGGAACATTGGCATACACGACAACAAATCCCTGCCCTCGTGGCTACCAGAAAGTTCAGGCTGACATAGCAATCGTTTACGAATTGGGAAATTCTAACAATCCCATATATGGTGTATGTTTAAAATAACATGTCATAAAATGGTTAAAAGATGCTTCAGCAAATCGATGATTTTGTTGGAAATGTGCTATTTAATTATGCAGGCAACCCATATGCCCTGGGTCAAGATATTAATAGAGTGCGTTTCACCAAAGTCGCTCCTATTCCTTATCCTAATCCAGGAGAGTTTCCATTAATACCAAAGCAGTATGGAAATCAAGAGTACAATTTTGTTGAATTTTGAATGACTTTTAAAATCATTTGCAATTCAGGAATTCAGATGCATTATTTGACGTAATGACCACCTTTTTACAGTATAGAGAAACGTTCCCTCCTCCTGCAATCAACATAAAAGAGTATGCTCTTTCCATATAGCTTTTAAATCTTGAGGAATATTTTAGTGGCCTCGATTGGGTGTTGAATAATGTTGATCATACGTTGTATGAGCCATCTGGTAGATATTGGCCAAATTATGTGATTCTCATAGGAAATAGGTGCGAAATGATGGTCTTAAAGTCAATTTTATGCTCCTGTTCAGTGATTCTACGGTTGGTGATGCAACGCAAACTGCGCAGTACCTGAAAGATAACCAAACCGAAATATTCACGATTTCTTTTAACAACTCCAATGCCAAGTTCACGTCACTGGCAAACAATCAATCCGACATGTTCAATTATTTCGTCAACTCTCCGAGTGATTATGAACCTGTAGCTCGCGCAATTGGAGATATTTTATGTAAGTTACTTCTTTACTTCTTTTAAAAATGTTCAAGGTAGAATTGAAAAATTAAACGGGCCGTTTCCCGCCAAAATTTCGCCACTCTCCTCTTTCTGGCTGACCTTCCCCCCATCCCTCTCTCTCTCCCCTTTCGCCGCTAGTCGTTTCTCTGCAGTCTCTTGAAACTATGCGCTATCTAAACCGCTGTCTGTTTTCTCAGCGGTCTCTCACAGCTGCGTGCTATATGGCTTCGGTTTCTTTTTCTTGCACAGGACACTACCCAGCAGTCAGAGATGCAATGCATTGCTAGGCCGCGATATGCTTGCACTCATAGATAAGTAGCGATGGCTCGCTGGCCAAATTACTCTCGTCTTTCTGCATTTAACCGAGAAAATCTTTCGCCTTTTACTAAAGATTTCCGTGCAGGAAGACAAATATGAGCTTATATATTTTTTGGAATCCCCTTGCGAAAGGGGACATAAGATGAAATAGACAAAGAAAGAAACCACAACCGTTAATGGAAGAACCTTGACAGATTTCAATGAACGAGAACGGGAGATCGCCATACTGTTTCCAAGCCTATACTTTCGTATTAGCTGTCATTTCTGATTCCGTTTTTTTTCATGAGATAAAAAAAACATTTTCTTCCCTCCAGTTTTAATACAGAAGAAATCTTCCTGCTTCGGGAAAAGAAAAGAGTTATATCTTCTGAAATACTCCTTATTTTCGAGACACATGTTTTGGGAGCAAAGAAGGCGTGGCTTGCCTTAGTTATATGAACATGATAGTTTGAGAAGAAAATAGATTACTTTCAGGGACTATGTCTGGCAATTGTTTCAACAATTTCACGACGCCAAACACCCCAGGAGCGAGCAGCACTTCGATGCAGCCATCAAGCAGCCCGTCGACGTCCAGACCCACAAGCCCATCAACGAGCCCTTCGGTACCTATCACATCGAATTCCAATCCCCAGTCCTCCCAAACACCCCCACTCAGCTCTATGAGCACCCAAAGTACCGCTTCCCAACAGCCAAACACTCAAACTACCCAGAAAGTCACTTCCATGTCCCCAGCAAGCACTCAAAACTCGCCTCAGAGTTCCTCAGCCACACCTTCGACCCAAAACCCATCTCAAAGTACCATCAGTCCCACTCAAAGTAACACTCCCCAGTCTTCAACCTCTCCAAACCCTTCCCAAAGTACCATCAGTCCCACCCAAAGTAACACTCCCCCATCTTCAACCTCCCCAAATCCTTCCCAAAGTACTATCAGTCCCACTCAAAGTAACACTCCCCCATCTTCAACCTCTCCAAATCCTTCCCAAAGTACCATCAGTCCCACCCAAAGTAACACTCCCCCATCTTCAACCTCTCCAAATTCTTCCCAAAATCCAATTTCCTCGTCCTTAAATCCTTCCCAAAGCACCCACACTTCAACACAAAATACCCCGACCCAAAATTCCAGCCAAACTACCATAACACCTCTAGGCTCCAGCACTGGCACACCCATAAGTACCCAAATCACAATGAGTCAATCTCAGACTTCCACGAAATCAACACAGCCACCAAGTCCAACATCGAGCCCGAGCTCTGTGACGACGACCTCGCCAACACCTACGCCGACAACAACTTGTCCTTGCAATGGAAGAGCATTTTATGGAGACCTTGCTGTTGTTTTCGAACTCAAAGATCCAGCATTAGATATTACTAGAGTAAGGATTGCGTAGAGATAAACTAATTCGGTAGAAAACCATTTTAGAATATCGAAAATTATATCGAACGATCATTATTGAATTATACGGGCAACCCATATATTTTGGGTTGGGATTGCGATATTCCAGCCACAATGCTTGTACTACTTCCATATCCAAGAACGTTTGATTATTCATTATTTTCGAACCATACCTACTATGGTATGATATTGTAAGTTCTTTTTTAATTTTTTATCTGCTAAAATCGAGACATCTCAATTTTAGCGACATGGATAAAGTTGTAACACAAATCGAGAGTGGTTTTAATGTCGATCATCCAGATATCACTAGTATAACTGTTCAAGAGTAAGTAAATTTATATCCTATATCACACTAGATAATGTTTCTTTCATTTAGTGGGTTAGAGTATCAATATAATTTTTGTTACGATCAAGAATCGATTGATTACATCCCTCCGAAGTTTACTATACTAATAGCCAATGGGTATAAATTGAGCATTTTCACTTTTCATTCAAAATAGCAAGAAGCTATTGAAAGACTTTAAGCAATGATGATCCCAATTCGGCTAAACAAATCGCAGATGAAATGAAACGCAATAATTTTACCATAGTAACGCTAGCATTCATGACTGACAAGTCTAAAATAGCAGGTGAGAATTTATAGGATTGATATCTTGTTTAAAAAGGTCAATTCAGGATTAGCATCAGACCCTTCTTACGAATTTCAGCTCGATTCCACTGATCAGTTTGATACTGTGTCAAATCAGATCGGAAAAACATTGTGTAAGTTCTGGTTTATTTGAAATTTAATCAATTCTCCATTTAGTTGATCTATCAAACCGATGCGTTTCTTCTGGATCTACATCCACGACGGGGACTTCACCAAATCCGTCAAGCCCTTCGTCTTCCCCCAACCCAACAAGTTCCCCATCAACCGGGCAACCGACCTCGGGAGCGAGGTGTTTCAAGTTTTCGATTTCATCTCAACAGGTTGTTTTAGCACTGCTTCACCCCCTTCAAGTCAAAGTCCAACTGGAACCACAGCCAGTCAAAGTCCGAATACCGGCACTACAGCAACGCAACCGTCTCCTTCTTCCAGTGGAACCCCAGGAACGACCCTTTCGCCGCCAACTTCTGGACCAAGCACCTCCCAAGGAAGTTCACCCACGACGTTGAACTCGACAGGATCTACGAATCAGCCTACATCGGGATCGACGCAAACTGGCCAGACGACAGGACCAGTGACGAGTGGAACGACTGGAACGACAGGACCAGTAACGAGTGGAACGACTGGGACGGGAACAAGCAGCACTGGTTCGACACAGACGTCGACCACTCCTACACCGACGACATCCAGTGGTTGCATAGCAAATGGTGGAAAGTGGGTCTATTATGGAGATCTCGCAGTTGCGTTTGAATTAATGAATGCATCCTCCGATAGAGAAGTATGAAATTATTACGAGTCCAAAAGTTAAGAACGTTCTTTCAGGGCATTAAACAGTTTGTAAGACAAGTTTTGCTCACTTCGCAAGGTGTTTCATATGAATTTGATCCCGATGCAACTTATAATCAATATACATGGGGATCGCTATTTGCATATCCCAAGACATCTAGTTATGCAATTGCTCCTAGGGATTATAACGATATTACGTGAATTAAAAAAAAGAAACAAATGATATATAATGTTGTTTAGGAACCAAAATAGCATTGATGTTAAATTGGGCTTATATGACACTTTTTCAAACTCTTTAGACACATCACAGCCAGATATTCAAGAGTTAGTCGGCAATAAACAATTCGTATATTTTCTGCAATTTAGCGCATTTAACTTCATTAGTGGTAGTGTTACTCAGACACCGAATATTCCAATGCGGGCGGTTATTTTAGTTGCGAACGAGTAAGTTCAATAAATTTTTTACATGTTCAATAATGAAAAAAACACGTTTCAGTGCTACGAAAATCAGTGATGCCGTTGCTTCAGCTGAAGCTTTAAAAAACGCTGGATATGTAATCATAACGATTGCTCACAGCACGTATAGCGATTTCTCTCAATTAGCTACTCAGCCAAGCTATGCATTTCATATTTATCCTAATGAAACACAATTTGCTGAGTCACAGGCTGTGGCGATAAACGTTTCGAATTTACTAGGTAATTTCAGCAACTTTCCTGCACGTAATTTTTTTTTATTTAGTAAGTTTGAGTAAAGGATGCTTTTATTCCACACTTCCAACGTCACCAAACCCTCCTACTACACCACAGTAAGAAAACAGCGTCTATTCTCAATCTAGGACTTTTATAGAACAACGACTGCCGTTACCACATCCATGACGACGACCGCATGTCCTCCTGGACCACAAATGTTGGCAATCGCCTATGAAATTAATAAGGATCCACTATTTTATTCGGTTTCAAACGTAAAAATGACTAATATTTTATAAAGTTAGAAATACTTTCTTCAGTACACACGAGACTTTATATTAAATTTGGCGCAACAAACACAAATATCGACATTACTGTCTGCATCCAATAATTTGTCGGTCATCGCATTCCCAGTCGATACATTCAACTACAGCACTAACGCTGATTTCGGTCAACTCAACGGATTAAGCAGCCTTCAAGTCGCGCTCAACATTCAGTGGGTACAAGTGAGGACACAAACATCGGATATCTTATCGTAATTTAAAAATATTATTTATAATGAATGCAAATTCAATTGATTTCAGTGGATTAAATTATGTTAGTAAAGAGAAACTATGGAATGACATTGACATGAACGCTGTCGTTCATACTATGTTGATTATTGCTTATTCGTAAGAGCTTGTTTTTTCATCTGAATATAAACTTCGAATGAAATAAAATAATCATTCAGAACACAAGGCGTAGAAAATGCGACTAACACTGCAAATGTAATGAAAGCTGCCGGAGTAAAAATTGCGACACTGGCGATGACGAGTGGTACCGATTTCGATTTGGCTTCACTAGCTACAGCTTCCGAATACAGTCTGAAAATGGTTTATAATACGACCAATAGCGAAAAAGCGAGCACGGCTAGGAAATTAGATGGGTTGATTGGTATGCTATTTTTATGAAAGTGAATATAGGTAATTGCTTCAGCCAAGTTGGCATCACCGTGCGCTCCTTAAACATTCCATAAAGTGATAATCGTTTTCAACAGGTCAGGTAAGTTTATTTGATTATGAAATATTGAATTCTCGTATTATCTTTATTGTCGATTGTGAATGACTTGGCCGTCGCCAATGCCCTTCGCGAAAGGGGGAGATGCAAAATGCATCGCGTTCTCATGTGTTGCGGCTTTCATTGTGAGGAGCATTTTCGCCTATTATTTTTCGATTTCCTGTCGGAATTTAACTAATTATCCATCAATTATCGATAATTTTAAAAGTTGTCGAAGAAAATCATTAAAAAAATGTTTCACTTTCAATAACTCGTCTAGAAATCGCTAAAGAAAAACTAGATAAAAGAGCACATTTCCACTTAACAATCGATAATTTAACCATAATTAGCACTAATTGCCATTAATTATCGATAACCAACGGACTATTAGTAAAATTTCTACATAAAATCGAAAAATAACCGGCGAAAATGGGAATTTTGTGTGAAAAATGCTCCTCACAATGAAGGCCGCAACGCATGGGGACGCGATGCGTTTCGCACCTCCCCCTTTCGCGAAGGGCACTGGCGACGGCCAAGTCATTCATAATCGACAATATCATGTGCCATAGAGTTTCTTCTTTTCTTCCAAAATCAACCCATGATTTCACCGGTGCTTAGTTTTAGTCTACTTTTTATTAAACTGATGTGTATGTATATTTCATGGTTATTATTGTGTGTTTTATTCGTTGTAAGCTGCCGTTTCGTTGCTTTATTATACTAAGAATAATAAATGATTTATGATTTTATCACACTATGCCCTATGCTTGACACTACCATTCACCCGACAGAGCCCTATCTATCAAATTATCGCGTTAATGCGCCCTATTGCCCCCGGCGAAATGACCTGTCAATTTGCATTGTCCACAATTATTACGCCATTGATTACATTCCCTATGCATTGATGATCATGTGCTCGTTTCAATTGATTTTGATTTTGATCGAAATTTGAAGTTTATTTAGGAATGAAGCTTCGATTTTTGTCAATATTTTTGTACGTAGCGTTTGTTCATTCGCAAAGGCATGAGCGAGAGGTTAGTTTGACATTTAATCAACACAAAATTTAAATCGTTTGAAGTACTCATTTTGCGAGGACGGCTTTGGAAACTGGCTGACGGTGAAGCAAATTCCTGGATCAGGTAAGTTTTTTTGAAGATTTAATAATTTATTTCTCAAAAGGTGAAAATTCATATGAGAAGCATCATTGCCACAAGCACCTGGCGAAGATTCACTACTTAAACGACATTAACCAAACGGGGTAAGTCATATGAGAATATGAAAATTGTACCAGTAAACTGTTGAAATGAAGATGGGCGTATCTCGAAACGGACATCTTGGACGATTCTTTGTCCCACTGGAAGCAGGGCTACATTGCAGGGTACATGGAAGGTACAATAGTGCAATATTTATCGTTAGAAAGTGTAAAGTGTTGATTTCAGGCCATGCTACCCGCGATTTGATCGCTTTGCAAATCCGCAATACTCTATCCGATTATTGTGATGGTGCGGAAAAGTACTGCAAGAATTTGAGTATTTTTCTGAAGGAGAATTTGAAATGGATGATCAAGGAATTACATCGAAATTGGAATGATCCTTATTGGAGACAGGTATTGTAAAAATGGTATCTTATTTTGATGGATCTTGAAATTAGATCGCCCTAACTCTTTTTCAATACAAGGGAATTCACGACGCCTATTATCACAAGAAACCAATAGTTTCCGATACATTTGATATCGACATGATTGATGGCTCCAACGACGAAGATGACATCATTGATCCAATCATGTTTGATTTGAAGATTTAGGGCTTGAGAAATTTAAATCGCTCCAGGCTTCTGCAACTAGCTGGCGATCTGGAAGACCTTCAAGGAAAATTCAAGAAGCCAGAAAATCTGCGAAGGCCATATTCGGTTATTGGAAGCCATTGCTCCGCTTTGGTCAAGGTATTGAGAGCAAAACTCTAGGGCCAAAGAAAGATTTAGCTGCTACCTGACCATTCTGATCTGTACTTCTCTCATGTGACTTGGTCATCGTATTCGGGTATGCTCCGAATGCAGAAGAAGTATGCGTTTAAGACTGACGATCCTGGACAAGAGTATGCGTTCAGTGGATATCCAGGTTCGTTTTCTTCATTGATACGTTGATTTTGAGGGGAAACTCAGGAACGATCGCGTCTGTGGATGATTTCATCGTTACTTCGTCGAAGCTGGCGGTTCTGGAGACGACCATCGCGAATTACAACGAAGAACTCAATAGCTACATCAAACCCAACACAGTTCTTTGCTGGATCAGAACACAGGTTGACAATTCTACAAGTTTGTTGAATTAAATAATCTGATTCAGGTGGCCCACAGGACGTCTTCGACAGCAGCAGACTGGGCGAACACGTTCGCAAAGCACAACTCCGGAACGTACAACAATGAATGGGTGGTCGTGGACTACAAACGGTTCAGAAGAGGATACCGTCACCAGAAGGATTATGGAATCATCCAAGTAGTTGAGCAACTTCCGCATTTCGTCGTTCACGCTGACATGACGAAGGAATTGCTGGAGTCGACATATTGGCCTGGATACAATACACCGTGCTCCTTTTCTAGGTTTTATATTTGTGAAGATGGCATTTAGATACTTCTCCCAAATCCAAAGAGAAAGTCAGATGCAGAAGATGATCGACAAGTTCGGTGATTGGTACACGTAAGTTGTATAAACTCTGGGTCGGGAAATGAAAGGCTTCAGCTACGACAAAACCCCCAGAGCCTTGATATTTGCAAGAGATCACGGCAACGTGATCGATATGGAGAGCATGTTGAAGCTTATGAGGTTTGAAGTCGTACCTCTTTCTTCCGAAAAAAAGAGATTTCATGTCGAACAACTTCACGAAGGATCCACTTTCTCGGTGCAATTGCAATCCCCCGTATTCTGGAGAAAATGCAATTGCCTGCCGAAGCGAACTGAACCCGAAGAATGGCACGTACCCGTTTGGGTCGCTTGGATTCAGAGATCATGGAGCGACTGACGCCAAAGTAGATTTTTGGCTCATTGTTGTAAAAAACGTGAAGAAAATTTAGGTGACTAATTCGCACCTGATCAACTCTCTGCAATTCACTGCCGTGGCAGGACCAACCCACGATCCTACACCAGTGTTTGACTGGAACACAGCTCCATTTGATGGAACTGTACCACACTTTGGGCAGCCAACCAGATGGACGTGAGCACTGCTCATTTCTTTAAAACAAAATTTCGTGGTGATTTAGGTTTGCACCAGTCACGCATAAATGGAGGAAACATTCTACGTCAGAGCACTTTTATTATAACATAACGTTTTAGCAATATAGGAATTTTTATACAAAAATATATTTGATAAACAATTTGTATGATAAAGAGACGTCCAGAAACCCAGTCTATATAAGGCAATGCAGATATTATTATGTCTAAATTATTGAAATAAATTTTGAAATTGTGTCAATAACATGAAAATATGAAATTCAGTAAATGCGACTCTACTAAAAGAGTCTTATAACAGCAATATAAAAGAGGATGCGTTTTTGCGGTAATATAGTAACGATATACAACATGCACTTGGTAACCATTATACTTCATTATCTGCGGAAAAGCCGTTGTCTACTGTTTAAGGCAGAGGCGATGGTGTGAGCCACGAGTGAAAATAGTGTATTAAGACGCATTCTTTGAGTAACCTGAACAAAGGCCGGACAACTGCAAAAGTGTCTCGGATCCGAACCAAACTTATATGGTGGATACACCCATGGGTCCTAATCACAAAAATTAGGTTTTTAGGTCCCGCCCCCAAAAGTGGGCGGAGCTAGGTGGGGGTCAAAGTTGGGTGTTTTCACGATTTGGCACCCCTCAGGGGATATAAAGAAAACTTTTTTGCTATAAAAGATTTTCGAAAAGCCATGAATTTTTTGTCATTTTCGTGGGTCTGACCCATTCAAACCTCCATACCACGCATACCATAATAGATAATCATGAGGTGTCTTCACAAAAGTTGCTCAGTTTGATGAGCTCTATCAATTGTTGTACATATTGTGGGGTCTGACCCTCAAAATTGAAATTTCGATTTTTGGGTCGCCAACTTTGGTGCAATGGTAAAGTGTAGGGTCATACCTAACCTATTGATTTTATGACTGATTTTAAGGTAATTTGATACGTAGAATCTGAATATAGCATTAGGTCTTTGGAACTCCCCCTAAACTTTTCAGGAAAATCGATTTTATGCAGAAAACGGGGGTCAGCATACACTCATTTTGATATCGGGACATTTTTCTCAAAAGGATCATACCTAACCTATTGATTTTATGACTGATTTTAGGGTAATTTGATACGTAGAATCTGAATATAGCATTAGATTTTTGGAACTCGCCTTAAACTTTTCAGGAAAATCGATTTTATGCAAAAAATGGGGCATCAGCATACCGCCATTTTTGACATAAGGACCCCTTTCTGACCCAGCAGGTGGTTGTTGCTCGAAAATCTATATACCAGAAGGTGCACAATTACATGGGCTACTCGATGCTTTTTAAAATTTTCGAAAATCTTTTATAGCAAAAAAGTTTTCTTTATATCCCCTGAGGGGTGCCAAATCGTGAAAACACCCAACTTTGACCCCCACCTAGCTCCGCCCACTTTTGGGGGCGGGACCTAAAAACCTAATTTTTGTGATTAGGACCCATGGGTGTATCCACCATATAAGTTTGGTTCGGATCCGAGACACTTTTGCAGTTGTCCGGCCTTTGTTCAGGTTACTCAAAGAATGCGTCTTAAGAGAAGAGAGAGCGAGAGTCAGAGACCGGAGTCAACGAGAGCCTTTGCATCTTCCCTTTTCCCTCTAGGAAGAAAGAGGGACACTCTCATTTATAATGAAGAGTATCTACTGGACTTAGATATTGTGAAAAAAGTCTAAGTAGGTTAATTGAAATAAGGTATGATAGAGTAAACTTGTTGAATAGAAGTTAATTCGGAACATTTCCTCGCACCAGAGCGATCAGTCCATCCTTATACGATCCAGAACAGTCACCTTTGATCGTATTCTCCAACGATGTCTTGTACATTTGTTGGAATGCAACTCGAATATCTGCCATGTCGTATTCAGCTCGAGTGACACATACTCGGATGAGATCAGTATCCCGAGTACCAAAGCCCTAAAATCCACGATATAGTCAAGAAATTAGTCTTGAATGATCGAGACTGTACCTTCATACTATCGTAGAGCATCTTGGCAAAGTATCCAGGTCGGTTCCTTGCAACCATCACAACTGCCATCAATCCATCGCGGATATCGCCAGAGAACTCAGATTCAATTGCCCGCTCAATCGGATGGTTGGTGACCTAAAATTTCAAGAATTGGTTTTTTTTGCTTCAAAGAGAAAAACATTGCCTTTTGGTACTCATCGAATACGGCCCTGAGTTGGTTGAAGTTCTGTGAGGCGAGAATAGCGTTGAAAGCAACTTCATCGGTTCCAAGTCTCTTTTCTCCAGCCTGGTACAACTTCCTAGCGTCCTGGTTTGCCCTCAATCCATCAACCATTCCGCTCTCATCTCGTCCTCCAGCGCAAAGACTGACGAGAAGGCGCTAAATTTAATGCTCATCTTCTTCATCGACTCCAAAAAATACCTTAAAGAATCCACTGGTCTCACCGATCAGCTCCTTTTCAAGGTCCTTTCCGTAAAGTGCTCTGTAGGCTTGCTTGATTTCATATATTTGCTGGTTAGTTCTAGTCGTCATGATTTCAATGAGGACGTGTTCTTTGGTTCCTACTCTATCCATAGCTTTGTTTAACTGCCTTGCATCGTAGACCGCTGGAGGATCCATAAGAGCGAGGATCAATTCCTCGAAATCGCCATGGAGTTCTGATTTGAGCTCCTGGAATACAAATTTCGGTATTTTGAAAAAAGAGACTTTGAGCTTACCTTGATAAGGTCCTTGCCGTACATGACTTTGAACGCCTTGGCGATCTCCTGTCTCTGCCAAGCGGTTCTGGCGCAGAGAACGGCAATAACTTGCGTGTTGTTGCAGCCAAGTCCCTTCATAGCCTTTCGAAGACTCTCCGCGTCCATATTGGCGTTGAAGCCCGGAAACGGGCGCACGGAGGGGTTTCCTTGCATTGCTGAAATACTAATATGAACAAGTTGGTATGCAATGAGTAACGAATAAGTTGGGTATGAGAAAACGTTGATGGGTCTTGAAGGACTTCTCTTCGTTCTCTCCCTCTCATTTTCGACCTTGGGTCATACGCGGATAGGTAAAAGTGAGCCACTTAGTGAACAAAAGACCGGTAAAGGTAAATAGGTATGGCATAAACGAGATGAATCGGAAAAATAACGGGAAAGAGTATCGATTTTTTCATTGTTTCTCGCAAAATTCATCCCTCTCCAACATAAGCTCCTCAAATATTGAATCGCAAATATCGTAAGTTCAAATTCGAAATCGAAAAGTCGGGACTCAACTGTTTGTTTGAAATCAATCTGAAAGTGATGAGATTTCGAGGATATCATTTGATGAAAATTCTCGGAATCAAATAATGCTTGGAGGCACCTACGAAGTAAAAAAAGTAGTGAAATTTTTGAACTATCAATAATGGACAAAAGTTCTTGACTTTTTCATTTGCTAATATGGGGTGTGGTTTGACGGGAATCAAAAAGTTGTAGGCGCAGGTTTTCGGAAAGTTAGGTAAATGGTCTACTAATTTGCGTCTGGTGAAAATGAAAGGATTCTCAAGTATTTTGGCACGTATATGGAAAATAGGATAGTAGTCGAAAATAATGTGATTCTCTATAGCAAAAGGCTTACGGGATTAAATACCCGAATGGTGATTGCTGAGCAATAGAATTCGGCCTCTTTTAGCAGAAGATTTTTGTATTATTCCCCATTCTGGTTGTTTTGAAATCGATGGGCGTGGCCTAAGATGACGATGATTCATCATCAAGTACGTCAAATCGATTTGTTTGCAATTTTTTTTCCACATTTCCGTGCGCATCCTTTTACTTATCATTCTTGGTGAAAGGGTTTGGGTGTTTGGACAAGTTAGCACACATTGTGTGAATAAGCATGATTCGAGAATCGTTAACGACGCGCACGTTTTGCGAAATACGCTAACTGCAAATGAGTAATTTGCAATATCTACGTCATATTTTAACAAAACTAAAGTGATTCAGAAAGTGCGTGGTCGATATAGTTTTTACGAAATATTTTTTATTCGGAAGCGTGGGAAAGGAAGTGAATAACGTTTTTATCTTTGAACACCTTTTTGGTTTTTAAGCTTGTTGTTATCAGTATAGAATAACTCAGCCCTTCCGATGTTCATTACTAAATACGAACACGACATTTATTTAGTAATATGGATTATAACCGGAAAGAAGTGATAAACGTAGGAAGTTGAGTAACAAGAGGAAGAGATGATATCAACGGACATGAATTGATTGTATGTTCACAACTTGTAGGCACACTACAGAGGACTCTCTAACAGAATGTATCAGCTATCCAAAGCCATTTAGAACGTTCATTGGAATAGCCTCCAAGCTGAACCTGACACATAGCAAACCTATGAAACCAAAAACTTACGAGGTCCTTGCTGATTGTAATTTCCGCCGCCCATTGGTGGGTAACTGCCGCCCATTTGCGGAGGACCGGCATTCGGATAGTATCCATGGCCCATGTACTGAGCCTGCTGAGCTGGAGGGGGTGGTTGAGCATTCTGAGGATATCCGCCTGAAAGTTCAAGATTGAGACTAGCTAGGACGAGTAGCGAATACCATAACCGCTTTGGCTCTGCTGTGGTGGATATCCTGAACCAAAATTACTAGTGTTATTATCAATGAACCCTATCGGGGGTGGTCCACCTGCGTTTGGTCCGGTTGGATAGGGAGGGAAGCTGCCTTGGTTCTGAGATTATGGATATACTTGGTTCCTTCTTAAATGAAACATACGCCAGTTGGATAACCTGGTCCAGAATCTTGCCCAGGATAGCTGCTTTGTCCGTATGAAGGCTGGGGTTGTTGTCCATAACCCTGATTTTGGGGTGGATAGCCTCCGCCCTAGAAAGAGATCAAATTTTGCCAGAAACGGTAAAGCATCATACCTGTTGAGGATAGCCTCCTTGATTACCATATGGTTGTTGTTGTTGTTGTTGGGGGTAGCCCCCTCCTTGTTGAGGATAGCCTCCTCCTTGTTGAGGATAGCCTCCTCCTTGTTGAGGATAGCCTCCTCCTTGTTGAGGATAGCCTCCTCCTTGTTGAGAGTGCCCTTGATTATAGCCACCGCCCTGATTGTATCCGGAGCCTTGGTTGTTATAGCCTCCTAAATCATGAATTTTGAGAAATTAAAAATTCTTGCGAGCAAACCTCCGTAGTTCATGTTACCTCCTTGGTTGTAGCCTGAGCTGCCCTGGTGTTGGTTCTGATTTCCTGATCCACCCAACTTCGATTGCTAAAGTTTGTTGCTTAAAAGCGAGACAAACAGCTTGGTGAGCTGCAACTCCATTGGAACACACTAACACATGTGTTAGGCAAATCGATGAAGAAGGGCTCGCCTTCCTTTGCTCGACTGCTTTTTAGCAATAAAAGCAAGGCGGGCACAAGTGAGCTCTGTTCCTTGATAAGATAAGCAAGGAGTTTGGTTAAATTGAATCTCAGAAGGGAATTTTTGACTGTTTTATAAGAAATTCAAAAGCGAAGAGAACATCTGAGGGTCGAGAACAAAATATTACTAATGTTATCATCTAATCGAATCAGAAATGATTCAAAATATCAACAAGATATTAGCAATGAAAACAACTTTGAGACCAAAAATCTTACCAACACATCCTTAATGCCATCCTTGACGAAACTTTTGAGCATTTTGTCCATTTTAGTCTTCTGAAAAATCGATAATCTTTGAAAAACTTTGAAAATGCGAAAAACGTTTTCGATTTGCCACTGAAGTTGTGGCTGCGGACAACAAACAAACGCATCGATTGAATCACGAAGAAACGAGATGGCGGATAGAAAATAGAAAACCGGGCAGAGAAACGGAAGGGAAATAGTTAGGGAAACATGAGATCTAGAGAAAGATCACGTCTAAGTCGGAGAAAAATCAGACTGTGCCGATTTAAAAATATATCTATCAAATCCTATGAGGATAAAGACATGATCGTCCAATAATTTTAAAACTTAGCATAAATTCAAATATCAGAAATATGATATTGAAAAATATGTTCATTTTTAAAAATTATTAGAGGATCTAAAGCTATCCAATCGATAACTCGAAAGTCACGCATTGTGGCCTTGTCGTTTTTTTTTTCATTTCGAGCCTCTTTTATTTCGTGTTTTCGCTAAATGTGACTCATCATTTGAAATGTTGAAGGGAGGCACAAGGACGAACGTTACAAGGGAAAGATTTGATTTCGTAATACGAAGATCGTCGTCTTGTACGTATTGGATTCCAAATGAAATCAAGAAGGCGGATATATAAGATCCAAGGACAAAGGCTATGACGTCATCAGAAATATCTTAGAGCATACATTTGTCATAGCAAACAGACAAACAAAGTACAGAATTACTAATGAGTTCAAAAATAGTACGATTTTAAAAGATATAAACATTTTGGTGATTGATAAGATTTCGAAACGAAAATACTCATAATTATCCACACAAAAAATGACAAACAAAATTATATTATTTGCAAAAAACCCCAATAACAAATGAACTAACAATGTAAAAGATTTATCTATGAGATTCAAAAATAATCCCGAAAATACATTTTGAAATATCTCAACCCCAAACTTTTTCTTCGAATTTGACTGTTAGAAGCTCATTCTATTCATTTATTTAGTTTACTCTTTTCCCTAATCCCTCACCTTTCTTCTCACTCTTTTTCTTTATTCCCTTCAGTGCCGCCTAACGGACACTGCTCATTTACTCTCTATCTTTTCTCACTCCTTACTTCATTTGTTATCTCTACAACTACTGATCAACTATTGATTGGCCATCTCTCACTCACTTCAAAATCAGGAGTGGGACCCAAATGAGTTTTACTATAGTAAAACAACAAATTACGATAGTCAAATTTTTAACTATGGCAGTAAGTGGGGTAGTTAAAATTTTAACTATGATATTTAAATTTTCGTTTAAGGGGGCGGCGTAGCGCAGTGGTTGTGTGTTACTGCCTACAGCTAGGGCTCAAGTTCGCCCCCCGCTCCTCACCCAAACCAAGGGGGTTAAGAAATGTTGGTAGTGGATAAAACCACGAAAAATTCGCCTAATCCCTCGGCTGTTGCACACAACAACAGTCTGTCCTCGGGACGGGCCACTAGTCCTGTGTGGCTAGGATAGGCCGACTGTACCCATTACAGGTTGAGGGTAGCCGACCCCACCCAGTGGGAATAATAAGGCTAGGAAGAAAAAAAAAAAAAAAAAAAAAAAAAAAAAATTTAAATTTTCGTTTAACTATCGTAGTTTCGCACACTTCACAATCCGGGTACTGACGACTCCGCCGTCACCGTGGGTATTCACATAGATGGAAGGGGTGCAGATAACTCCAATATCAGTATCGATTACATATCACTAGATTTATTCACAGCGGTTCGTATAAGAACAACAACACAAGACAAAGACTGTCTCTTATCAAGAGAACTCCCTTTATATCTAAACAGGAAGAGAGGGAGAGTGAGTGACTACAGGCTGTCTAATAGAGATGAGTCTTACAGTAGCTAAACTTATTTGAACCCCATCCCAGTTGACACTCCTGTCTGTGGCCTGGACGATCGGTCCTAATTCTCGCCCGACAATCCTCCTAAAGTTGTCAATTTCCTTGTTGTGCCCGAATCAATAAATAGTTGCTAAAACTTGTGACTGACTTACACTCGGCAAACACATGTCCTTCGAGTTTGAAAATCCTTGCATTGCATATTTTTATTCAAGCTTCCCATTCCATTTCCTTGTTCCCTTTTGCTCTTTCTTGGCCATTTTTCCATTGCCCCCAGCAATTATGCATTCACTTTACAAGGGGGTATTCAATTGCGTATTGCGAAATTCGATGAAGCGCCAACTTGTTTTTTTCCTTTCGATTGTTCAACTTCCTTAAAATTTTGATTTCTATTCACATTTGAAAAATTCCCTTCAAACCATTTAAATCGTCCATCAGCTGAAACGGAAAAATGAAAATGATCGATTTTTCGTCGTTCCGCTTGTTTTTTTCTTTCTAAATTATCGCGTTTTCTTTCTTTTCTAATCAAAACTTCTAATTTATTTTTTTCTATTACTTTCCAATTTCTTTTGATGCCCTTCTTTAACTACCGACTTTTTTCCTCATTTTGAAACTTCTAGTGCACATCATATTTCTACGCCGTTCACTTGACCGCGAATCGATTTTACATTAGGGAATCGAGTTTCTGCAACGTCTTTGCTGTTACTAAAAGTTTCAACTTTTCCTCTTCGCCTTTCTAAAAATGCTTTTTCAAGCTTCGAATTTTCTTCAAAATCATCACTTCTTCCAAAAAATAATCCAAATATTTTCTCTACGAATGTTATTATTTTTATCGATCGGACGATCTTCATTCGTTTTTTGACAATAGAACAAAATTATTTTAAAAATGCAGAACTCGAGATGGACGAGTTTGATTTCCTGGAGGAGGTCGATGTGCTCGCCAAATTGCCCGCGGACTTCGAGACCAACGTCGCCGCCGCCAAATGGACCGACCGCAGGGACGCACTTCAGGTATATCGGAGAATATTCCAAACGGTTTCATGGGGATATCCTTGAATATTAAAAATTTTTCCTTTTAATTTACTCAAAACATATCTTGAAAAGTGATCATTTTTCGTGAAGGTATTCACAACGATTTTAGAGGCCTATTCTTCAACATTTAGAGAAAAATCGCATTTTCATTTTTTCAGAATTGAACAATTTTTTTAAAATCTAATTATAATATTATGCTTTGAAAAGTATTTCTGCATTTCGGGAAATTATTTGAATGGATTGAAAAAATAAGTAAAAATTTCAGGCTCTGCTCGACTTACTGACAGCCCACAAGAAGCTGAGCACCAAGGCCAACTACGGCGAAATCGTCGCGCAGCTTAAAAAGGTTTTATTTCTTTTTGTTTTCGAAAAAATACCTTTTTAGTTAATTTGTGAAATGTGGGTGATATTATCGGAAATTTAACAATTTCATTATTTAGGTTTTCTTGAAACATATCCAATCATTAGAAAATTCAATTAAAGCAAAGTATTTCTTTTATTTTTAAAATAAATATGTAAAATAAAGAAAATGTCTTCAAATAAATAATAATAAAAATGATTTGAAAAAATTCAGGTGCTGGAAAAAGACGCAAATGTGATGGTGGCCGCGCTCGCCGCCAAGTGCCTGAAATGCATCGCCGAGGGGCTGCGCAAGAAATTCTCCCCACACGCACCGACCGTTCTGCCGACGATTTTCGAGAAATTCAAGGAGAAGAAACCCGTCTTGAAAGACCCTCTGGTCGAGTGCATCGATGCGGTCGCAGCTACGGTTAGAAATTATATTTCTTAAGACCCCAAAAACTAGAAAATTGACTTACTAGTTCCCGATCTCTTTTCAGCAAAATAGTATGGAACAAGAAAAAGGCTGGGAATTACCAAGTGCCGTAAAATTTTATTTTCACAAAAAATAGGTGGCGTGTAGTTTCCGCTATTTAAAAATGAGAATGAAAAAGAAGATGAAGACTCAAATGCCCAAATGTAGTGATTGTATTTTCGAGATTCCAATTTGACTGATTTTTGAGAATGACTTTTTCCAGGTCTCCCTGGAGTCTATGCAAGATGACGTTCTGGCGGCTCTGGAAAAGCCAAACCCTTCCATCAAGGTGCAGGCGGATCTGTTCCTCTACAGAACTTTCCTGAAGCTGAACGCCCAGACGATGCCCAAGAAAACACTGAAGGCAATTGCACCTTTGCTGGTCAAGGTGGGTCTCGGAATGTACTCAACATAAAATTGATTTTTTTTCCAAATGATGGAAAATATGCACTTAGCAAAGGGTTAAATAAATCTCGAAAAACATTAGATTCAAACTCGATTTTCTAAATTTTAGCGATTAAAAATACAAAAAATGATACAAAAATACAAATTTAAAACCTTCAGCACTCGATGGAATCCGACCCCGAGGTTCGCGACGCTTGCTATGCGGCCCTTGGCTCGGCGATGAGGGTGATCGGGGAAAAGGCTATGGGCACGTTGATCACTGACATTGCCGAGGACAAACTCAAAATGGCCAAGGTGCAGACATTTTTCAATTTCTGAAACCTCGAAAACTTAAAAAAAAGGTTATATTTGAAAGCTTTTAACTCTTTATTTTTTAGATCAACGAGTACTGCCAAAAGGCCGCTGAAGAAGCTCCCAAGGAAGAGGTCAAGAAGGTGGGTTTAAAAATGAGAAAAATGGAAATAAAAAATAAGAAATTCAGCCCGACCCCCCACCCGCAGCTGAAAACTCTGCCTCCAAGGCTAGCGCCAGTCAGTCGAAGTCGGACGAGGCGCCTTCAAAAACTGGAGCTGCTCCCGCTCAAGCTAAAGGTTCATTTTTTTTCGGAAAAATATGAGATTTGGTCTTTTTCAATTTGTTTTTCTTTCATCGATCGAAACATGTATTTTAAATTGGCATATATATATATTTCAAATGTCTGCATTGCTCATTCGACCAATACTTCCTTCAGAAGTTCTCACCTTCTCTTGAAACGTTAAAACTCGTTTAAAAATGGAACCAAGTTTAGTTTCTTATTAAATTTCTGCAGTCTTCGACAATGCTATTAATTACTTCGATAATGATCAATTTTTTATTGAAATCTTGGTACATATTTTGAAATCTAAATTTTTAAATCACTAATTACTGTGTCTGGGTCAACTATAGCTTCTCTCAGAAAAGCCCCCAATTTATCACATGTTTGAACACATATTTTAAAAGTGATAATTTTGAAAGATTGAAAAAAAGTAAAATTGAAATTTCAGTCCAAGCAGCGGCTCCCGTAGCGGACGAGTGGGACTTCATGGACGAAGTCGATGTTTTGGCGAAAATGCCTGCAGACTTTGAGACGAACCTGGCCGCCTCAAAATGGACGGACAGAAGGGATGCTTTGCAGGTATACAAATAAATACCTGAATCTGTTTAAATTTGAAATTAGATGATTGAAAACTAATATGGGTCGGTTTTAGATAGAGGCTCTTTGCATTTACAGACGAATAGGGGAGAGTAGGGATTGTAGAAAAAGCGAAGAAATAAGAACAGCGATCAGTCTGCGTCTGTAAATACAGAGGGGGCCTTAAATAGGTATTTTTCAAAATGGAAAACGCAATCTCTTGAAAATTATCCTGTTAATTTTTTGCAAATAAGGTTATCTTTTCGAATTTGTTTCCAAAAAATTATTGAGACGGTTTTAAAGATCCATTTTAGGCTCTGCTCGATTTGCTGACTGCCAACAGAAAGCTCTCCACCAAGGCCAACTACAGTGAGATCGTCAGCACTCTCAATAAGGTAAAATGAAAAATATGGTAAAATAAATCGACAATAATTTTATTTTCAGGTACTCCAGAAAGATGCCAACATCAACGTGGCTGCACTCGCCGCCAAGTGCCTGAAATGCATCGCTGAGGGACTCAGGAAGAAGTTCGCCCCACACGCGCCGACCGTCGTACCGACGATTTTCGAGAAATTCAAGGAGAAGAAACCCGTCTTGAAAGACCCTCTGGTCGAGTGCATCGATGCGGTCGCAGCTACGGTTAGAAATTATATTTCTTAAGACCCCAAAAACTAGAAAATTGACTCACTAGTTCCCGATCTCTTTTCGGCAAAATAGATGGAACAAGAAAAAGGCTGGGAATTGCCAAGTGCCGTAAAATTTTATTTCCACACAAAATAGGTGGCGTGTAGTTTCCGCTATTTAAAAAATGAGAATGAAAAAGAAGATGAAGACTCAAATGCCCAAATGTAGTGATTGTATTTTCGAGATTCCAATTTGACTGATTTTTGAGAATGACTTTTTCCAGGTCTCCCTGGAGTCTATGCAAGATGACGTTCTGGCGGCTCTGGAAAAGCCAAACCCTTCCATCAAGGTGCAGGCGGATCTGTTCCTCTACAGAACTTTCCTGAAGCTGAACGCCCAGACGATGCCCAAGAAAACGCTGAAGGCAATTGCACCTCTGCTGGTTAAAGTAGGCTTAAAAATAATTCAAATATTCTAATCTTGTTCACAAGTGCTCGACTCTGATCGTTCTTATTATATATCTATATAATATAGCAAAAATGATAGTCTAAACAAACGTTTCGAAGCATATCTCATATTTTCAAAGAAATATATTCGCTCAAATCTCCGGCTTCATTAGGAAATATATGCGATTAAAAATGCTTTTTAATCCTTAAAAATCGAATAATGATTAACTGTTTTCAAAAATAAAATATAAAATTTTAATTCAAAATTCGTAAAAAAAATAAGTAGATAATTAACAAAATTTGTTCAGCACTCGATGGAATCCGACCCAGAGGTTCGCGACGCTTGCTATGCGGCCCTTGGCTCGGCGATGAGGGTGATCGGGGAAAAGCCGATGAATTCGCTGATTGCAGACATTATCGAGGACAAACTCAAAATGACCAAGGTATTTTTGAAAAATAATTTTTGGAAAAAATTATCTAGCAAAAATTTAGTCTGAAAAAGTGTCGTAAAATATGTTTTAAAATTTAAAGAATAAACTTCAGATCAAAGAGTACTGCCAGAAGGCCATCGATGAAGCGGGTCCAGAAGCGTCTACTCAGCCTGCGGTTGGTTTTAATAGTTTTTTTTATTAAAAAATAGAATTTGTAAAATCATGATTTTGTGATAGTAAATTTGTTGTAAAATTAGAAAGATTGCATACATTTTCTGATAATCTTGAAAAGGTGTATCGTTTTAGAAAATGTTTAAATTTGATTTATTAAACTTTTGAAGCCTATTAGGAATCACTTCAAATAGTTGATTCTACTTCTGTGAAGTAGTAGTTTGTTTTGCTTTGAATCAGATGTTGGATCGTTTTCCACCCCTCAAATATCCCTTATATGGTCAATTATTATCTCAGTCATTTTTGCATTAGTATCCTTAATAATGGACGAGAGATGATTATAACTTAATTTCTGCGGTTGAAAACGCCCCAACGTCTGTTTTGAGTATCGTGATGTGTCCCTAGGTGCCCGAGCCGAAACCAGCCACCCCGGTCAAACAGGACAAACCGCCCGCCAAGAACGGATCCAGACCTTCGTCCAGAGCTCCGAGTCCTTCGGCGGAAAGCAAGGTTTGGAAGAAAGACGAGCAGTGGAGATTTCGTCCTATTTGAATTTTGAAGGCCCAACCTGCAAAAGTAGTGTTGAAATAGTTAGTTGCCTCTTTGCATACGAAATAGTATAGGGAAAAAATCTTAGCCGAAACATCCCTTACTATTCCGTATGTAACTATGCGCTGTGATGAAACTACTTTCAAAGTTGTCATTTTGAATTGAGGCGGGATTCCCATTAAAAAACTCGAATTCGATGTAGTACGGTAATTTTGTGATTCGTTTTTTTAAAATTTTTGTTGATAAATTAAACTGAATTACGTCGCTATCGAGGCTGTAAAAGTGTCATTCTATTTTTAGGAAAGTTAGAACATATGAAAAATATTTTTGATAAAAAGTATATTTGAAGCCTATCGAAAATATTCATTCTCGGCCAATTGAAATTCCATTGTATTGTTGATTGGAGAGTCGATATTCATGCAGCAGCAATTAGAAATCGACTTTGGAAGAGCGAAATCGTGGATCGCGTAGAAGAGAAACGAGACGGATAACGCAATTTTTGAATATCGACGTTTTCTCCAATGAATAATATAATAGGAAAAAAAAGAGATTGACTCGTTAAACGTGGAGAAAATAGCTTCTGGAAGTAAAAATTTTCAGGCTGCTGAAAAGGAATCGGCTGAGGAAAGGAAACCGCCGGCGACAAAGGCTTCGACTCAACAGGCAGCAGCGCGGGATGAGGAGCCAGCCGCCCCTCCCCAAAAGGAGATGCTCCTCATGGTCAATGAGGAGAAGGCCACCAGGCTCAAGGAAGAGAAGAATTTCAAGGTCAGGAGAAAGATGAAAAATTGACATGTCGGAAAATATATCTTTGGTCGGGATTGTTTTGAAACGAAACAATTTCAGATTCTCAAGTGGAACTTCGTCACGCCCACCGATGAGCACATCAGCCAGCTACAGGCGGCGCTCAGCGCAAACGCTAAAGGAGCTTTAATCAGGTTGGGGGAAAATCGTGATTAGGAAATTTTTTGGAGCAAGAAACTTATGTTAAAAAAAACTAGAATAATTATTTAAGTGTCCATTTTTCTAGAAAAAATCTGAGAAAATTCTCGAATTTCTGAAATTTCAGCCAGCTCTTCAACAAGGACTTCAAAATGCAGCTCAAGGGCGTCGAAGAAGTTATTAAGGTAGTCTTTTCTCTAGAAGTATAAAATTACCAAAATCATTATATTTAGAATTTTTTGAAACTTACATGAGCTATTCTGATCGAAGAATAATTTCAAATTTGAATGGAAAAATACAATTTCATAAAGTCGATTTCATTTATCAAATTTCTCAAAAATTACTATTTTTGTATTTTTTGAAACCTACATGAAATATTTTGATTGAAAAATAAAAATTTCTAATGTTTGAAAAACATTTTTAGGCTGGAGAGGAATTTCCTGAATCGGTTGCCAAAAACAGCGACCTCCTGCTGAAATGGGCCACTCTGAGGTTCCTGGAAACCAATCCGACGGTTCTCATCAAAGTACGCATTTACGCACTTTTCATGGACTTGGGACGTTTTCCACCGCAAACATTCGGCCATAATCATCTCTCGTTCGTTATTAAGGATACCAATGCGAAACTGACCCGGATAATAATTGACCACATAAGGGATATTTGCGGCGGTGGAAAACGTCTGTTTTCATGGCCGAAGAAAAATATTTCTTGAAAGATATTTTGTTTCTAAAATTTCCAATTTCTTATAATTCGAATTCATTGAATTACATCTTTATATGAAAAACGATGTTCCATTTTTGGAACTTGTCAAATTTGCAAAAAGAAGCAAAATAGGAAAAATTTGATTTTTTCAGGTTTTGGAGATGTCGAAGTTAATAATCCAGAGGATGCAGGACACGAACGAGTCGATGAGTGGCGAGGAGATCAACGCTTTTCTGCCCTACCTGCTCCAGAAGCTGGGCGAGCCCAAGGACGCCATGCGACAGGCTGCCAGGTTCGAATTTTTCTACGGCAATTACTAAATGACGAAATGCCTTTTCCATACTATTTCTCCAAGCTTCATTCTCTCGTCTATCTCGAACTATTGCACTCCGCCATTCAGTAGTAATTGTCTTTTTGTACCTGAAAAATGAAATTCAAAAACACCCCTTGAGTCAAACGAACTTCTCTTGAGGTTAATTAAACGATATGGCTCTAAATTTACGCATTCTTTGAAGCTTATTTGAATCCCGAGTAAAATAACTTCTCTTGAAGTTAAAACCCGACTTCTAAGACTGAATTTTCGTCTCCTTGGAGTTGATTTAACTTGAGAGTTGGTTGAAATTTGAAACGAATTGAACCTGTTTTCAGGGAAATCGTCGATGAAATGTCAGACCTTTGCGGGCCGTTCAAGTTGACTCCTTGCATTCTTGGCGAGTTATTTTTTAGAGTTTTTAAAACTTTAGATTAGAAATGTTTCAAACAATTCTTATTTGAACAAGCTTTTTTATTTTTTTAATTTGACCAACAAATGTAGAACTTGAAAAGAGATGAAAAGCATTTTCAGACGCCCTGAAGACAAAGAACTCGCGCCAGCGCGCCGAGTTGCTGATGATTTTGGACGACTACGTGCAGAAGACCGGCCTCACGCAGCTCAAAACATTGGTAAGGCGATTTCTTGAAATGAAAAAGTGGCTGTGAGTACTTTTGCACCAGATCGATAGGATGGACAAAGAGTGTAAGAGACACAAGTGTACTTACTTATGAGAGAAAATAGTTGCATTCGAAAATAGAAACTTTTAATTTTGAAAAAATAAAAATAAAGATAAACTTTCAAATTTTCAGCAAATCCAGAAAATCATCGCCGGCCAGATTTCGGACAGGGACGCTAACGTGAGGAACGCGGCCATCAACGCCCTGGTCTCATGCTACAAGGAAGAGGGCGACAATGTGAGATTTTTAGAATTTGTTTTTTAGAAGTTAGGCTCCAATGATGAGGCATAGGATGAAAAAAATGGATGAAATGACGGGTTTTTTTTCTGGTTCGTAAGAAAATTTTGGCAAAAAAGACTAATAGCTTTCGAGATAAGCTTCTACTAGATAATGAAGAAAATTCTAAAGTTGGCTTTGAAAAGTCTTGGAAAGAGTGATTTGGTTTCTAAAATTTGAGAAGCGAAATTGAATAAAAAGCAATTTGAAAAATTCAAGGTTCTTCGAATTTTTGTTCCTTTCTTAATCCTTAGAAAAAGAGCGAGTGAATTGACGAGTGAAAGAGAAACGAAAATGGCATAGAACGAAGGTCATTGAGTCATTCAATTGAAAAAGTAAACAAGAAACGAACCAGAAAATTGACTCGGCTGCACATTGCGCTGAAAAAGGAACTCAGCTAAAATCTCTATCTTCATCTATTTTGAAGCATAGAAAGGCAAGGCTGACTAAAATATTTTTCAAATTTCTAGGAGTCATATTGTTATGTGTTTTGAAGCTTACATTTTGGAATCCATTTAAGCGTTTTTAGATTTTCTGAAGCATCATAGTTCTCCTAAATTTTGAGGCAAATATTTCAAAACTAGCAAATTAAGCCCATTTTCCAAAGCAATGCTTTTTATTTCTTACATTTTCTGAATAGGTTATTTTTAAAATTTCCAAATCTCGGAATACTCCTTCCTATTCTTAACATTTTGAAGCATCAAAGTTCGGCTAAAAGTAAATTTTCTCAACTTTTCAGATCTGGAAATCGGCAGGCAAGATGCCGGACAAGGATCGCGCACTGGTCGAGGAGCGAATCAAACGCAGCGGCGCTGTCCCTGGACAGGGCCACCAGCGCGTCCCCACTTCGGCGAACAAGAGGACTAGCGGCGCCAGAATCGTCGTCCCGGAGAAATGTGAGCAAATTTGCATCCTTTCAAAAAGAATAAATAAGTGGGTTTCAGAGAAAAAAAATCATCAGGTTTTCTTGAGTATGAACCAAAGTCCCAATATTCCTTGATGCAAAGTTGATATCAAATTAAATTTAAAAATGAGAAAAAATGAGTGGTCATATATGTTTCAATGAATTCAATAACATTACTGCTATAAATGCAGTAAAATAAGAAAAAAGTATACAAATTTAAAAATTGTATTTCAGCCGGTCCGCCGGTGCATCGCTCGCGTAGTCGCAACCCCGACGAGCAGGATCGATCGATGAGCCGAAGCCCGATGCGCTCGAACAGAAGCCATGGAGTCGAGGACGACGATGGCATGAGGACTGGCAGATACAGCCTCGACGAAGAGGTTTTAATATTTCAATCTTCTTAATTTTTAATCAAAATGACTATTTGAAAAAATTAAAACTAAATTTTCCAAGAAAATTTTATTAACGCATTTTTTCCAGTACGTTGAAGCGATCAACGGCCGTCAGATCACTGATGCGAACGTGACGTTTCGCGCCCCGCGCCGCTCGCGAACTCACGCCGAAATTCCGTCCATGGATCAGATCCCTAATTCCAGTCTCAGGTACGGTATAATCAGGAAAGAAAATAAAACTATTTTTACATAAAAATTGAGAAAACTTAAAAAAAAAACGTCATTTTCAGAAGAACCGGCTCCTCTTCATCGATTTCTTCCTTGGACACGATGAACCAGCTGGACAGGGCCATTCAGAACATCAGGTTTTTCTCTTCTTATTTTTGAAGCCGTATTTTTCGTTTTTAACCTTGTTTTAAAATGTTTAGCCATCTTTCTTTATTAGAAAAATTGGAATAATTTCAGCAGCGGCATTTTCGATGTGGCCCGAGACGCTCTAGAACAAGTCCAGTACTTGCTGAATGTTGACGAACAGGTAAAATTTTAAATATTGAGAAGAATTTAAAATATTTTTACTAATAGATTTCCTCCGTTTTAAAGACATTATCGTATCTTTATGATCTTATATGAAGAAAAATGTTAAAAACTCAGGCCGCAATGCTGCTGGAACGACTCGAGTTGGTGTTGCGCGCGGTTGCCGCCCAGCTACACATCATCTGGCAGCTCCATGAACAAAATGAGAGGAACACCCTCGAATTGCTCGGCAAAATCATCAACCTCATTAATCCGGTACGTTTCGGGAAATGATCAAATTTAGACATCAATTTTGTGAAAGGTTCAGCTTTCGAAGTGATATCTTCTTTATAAATTCGAAACTCAACCAGAATATGAAAAAATGAAGCCTAGTTTTAATTGATACGAACAAAAAATCAAAATATTGGCATAAAAATGGCATTCTTGATTTGTATAAGTTTAAAAAATCCCATACATTTAGAAATCATAAGCTTTAATGATTGATCTCTTTCGAAATACCAAAAATATGTTTTAATGAAGAAAAATTAAATTTCGATACGATACGTTTCAAAAAGTCCATTTTCGATTAATACAATTCTAGTAAAATGGTATTCGGAGTTGGTGATTGAAAGATGATGAAACATCTAGGTTGTGAAGTTTTTAAAAGTTGCTTGAATTGACTTCAAAGTTTCTCAGTTGCTGCACTCGCCGGACAAGTACAAGTTGCTGGTTCTGCCTCCTGACCTGGTGCAGTCCTTGTTATGGGAGATCGTCACCACTATTGACCATCTCAACCCACTCATCGAGGCCAGCAAGGAGGGTGCTGAGGTAAGGAAAATAATTTAAAGAACGGAATTGTTAAAAATTAGTTTTAACAACTTCGATTTTTGCCAAATTTGTAATTTTTTAAAAGTTTTCGAGAAAATTTTCACGAAAATTTGAAAAGTTAAAATCGGAAAAAGATAATATAAAGTAATGATTCAAAACTGATGATAAGTTTTGAAAAATCTTTAAGAGATGAAATTTTGAACATGTTTAGCCTTCTATGAGCCATTCTCCTCGAAATATGAAAATTTAGAAATCGGAATTGGACGAATTAAAACAAAATAAAATAAATGTCGAATTTCAGTTCGCTCGTCTCTACAACATCTGCGCGGTGCGTCTGTGCAATCGCTTGGACCTGACCGACTACTTCCTGTCCACGCTGCAGTGCATCAAGAGGGCCCTGCTCGAACAGCCACCCAGCGACTACAAAATCGAACTTTTCCATAAGGTTAGAATTTTTTCATTAAAGAGAAAAACTTGAAAGCAAAAAACATTTATTTTAAGGCTAAATAAAGAGATTTCTTGGAATATAGGAAGTCTAGTATCTTCTGAAAATTATGAAAAAATTGCAGTGCCTAAACAAGTGGGGCACCCTCGTGCCGCAAAAGAAGGAGAAGCTCCGCCTGATCGCCTACACCAAGGGCGCCAACGAATTCTACAATTTCTTCTATGGGGTGAGATTTTTATGAAGAAATACTTTGGACTTTCAGTATTGAAAATAGCTTTTGTCTTTGAAAAGGCTAATCTTAGAATATTTTTTTACGAAATTTATAGTTTGTCCTGAATTTTCTGAAAAATATCAAAAAACTTTCTAAAAGTTTTAGGCCGATGACGAGTTCCGCGCCGAGCACGAGGAGTTCCTAAAGACGGTCGAAATCTGCTGGCAGAAAGTCATCGAGTTGCATGGTGACGGGGTAGGCTTTCTGATTTTTAGGAATTTTTGCAAAAATCGAAAAAAGAATGGATAAGTTTTAAAAGCTGAGAAATAGAAATGTTTTGGAATTGAGGCTAATCTCGTTTGATTTCCTACCTAAACAAAGAAATAAAATAAACTACAAAATCACTAAAATAAATAGAAAAAACATCGATAATTTCTGCGAATTTTCAGGTTCTGGACGCCATTCGCCGCGTGCCCAACCCAGATCCGCATTTGGTTGAGTACGTCAATCGCACCCTGCAGGCACTGCGCAAACAGAACCCCACTTGGAAGCCCCAGTTCCCGGGAGGGGTGAGAGGATTGGAAACTTTAGAAACTTAGAAACTTTTAGAAAATTGCAGAACTTTCAAACTAAAACAAAAACTTGATTTTCAAAAAATTCGCTTTTTAAAATCTGAGAAAGTCTTTTTCTTTGATAACTCGCCACCTTCAAGTAGTGCGAAAAACCTCCAATTACAGCAAATTATCTAAAGAAGGCTGGGAAAATCGACAATATCGATCTTTTATAAAAAATGAGTTTAAATCTCTCTAGAAAGTTCACTAAAATATCAATTTTTCTCCAAAAAAGAGATAAATATGTCAGGTGGACGAGCAAGCGGAAGCGGTGCACCCGAGCGAGGCATTGGCCATGGCGCGAATCGCCGCGTCTGGAGGCGCCAAACAGGAAAGCGTCAGCATCCGACCCGAGCTGAAGGTACTCATGGACAACGCCGTCAGGGATCTCAATGGGGTAGGAGATTTGGAAATTTTGAAATAGATACGATGATTTTGAATATTTTTTCCTTGGAATAATATTTTCGAAGGAAAAATCAAACAAAAAATAATCTAAATTTTTTTAGAAAATGGGGGTTTTAGAAAGGTTTAAAGGAGAAATGAAGAGATGATGTTTTAGGCGAATAATCACGTGCAGCGACTGACGGAGTACCTGTCGAAGAACCCGGAAATGGTCGGCGAATACACTCGATACGCGGAAGAAGTGGGAAAATTTTGAAAATTGAAAAAAAAAAAATGAAAAATTGAAATTTTTAAAAACCAAATTTGATTTTTTCCAGCTTCCCATGGGTAATCTGATCAAACAGTGGGTGAAGATGAGGCAGGTCGGCCCGCTTCAGTCAATTTCTCAGCAGGTAAACTTAAAAATGAAAATTACAAATTTCGTTCCCCAGAACGTAATCTTACATTATCTTTTTTTTTTAACTCTGCACAAATTAAAATATTGATATTTCTTTTTAAAAAATTAGTTTTCAGAACATAATCGACACCGCCCAGCGGATGTTCACCTGGAAGTCTCGTCTGAATGCGATACGCAACGGATCGACAGGTGCCAATTAAAACAATAAAAGGAACCAAATTAGCCCTAGAAGTAAACTTATCACAAAGCCAAAACTTGATTATCCAATGCCCTTTTTTTTATTTTTAATCTGGGATTATATCTTAACTATGGGGGCTAAAATTAAAAAGAAAACATCATTAGAATTTTAACCAATCATAATGCTGACAATGAGGGGTGCATAAAACACATTTTGAACCCAAGGTAAATGTTAAATTTGGGCCAAAATATTTAGATAACTTAGCATTTTGAGCCAAATTAAAAAAAAAATGTCTGATCTCAATTTTTTCTAGACGGCCCGATGACCGCCTCGATGATGGACGGGCAGGTGCTACAGGCCAGGGACATCAATTCGGAGAGCATGAGCAGGTGAAGAAATTTTAAAAAATCAGTAGTGTTGAAAACCTAACCAAAATACAAAGCGCATTGGAAAACTTTTGAAAATGAGCCAAATTTAACCAATTTTTGAAACTTATTTTGAGTGAATTTCAAATTTTCCAGCGACCTACCGATCCCACCCCATCTCGTGGAGGCCGCTAGCCGATCGCCAGAAGAGGAGCAGGCCAGAAACGCCCAGAAGAACAAACGAAGGACGATGGACAAAAGCACCATGGACAAGATCCGATCCCGTCTGGCTGGACTCGGTGACTAATTCCAATCCACCTAGGGGTTGAACCCGTGCCGCTCATTTTTACCATCTAGGGCCTTCCATCGTATCATCAATTCAAATTTTAGGGGCTTCTCCCTACTAAAATCCTTTTTGATTCTAATATCCCTTAATTTATTTATGATCCAATTTTATGCGCTTATTTATTTTTTTCTAAATTTCTATGATTTTTCTCGTCTGAGAATTGAAAATCTAAAATGATCCCAATCAGAATGCAATCTTTTGTGGAAAGATCTTGACAGGACGGGATTATGAAAGCTAAACTTCTGAAACTTGTAGAATTTTTATAATTCCCCGGACTAGTGTATTTCTTGATAATTTCAAAAGGTATATATTAAATTTTGTGTGATTCTAAGATTTAAAACCTATTTATTTATTCTAATTTTGGTGATTTTTGACTTGGTAAGAGCTAGAGCAATGATGGTGAATTTTTAGGAGATACATTCCCGTTTTTCTTGTTTTAGTAATCTATTTGAACAATTTTGCCAAATTTCAAAGTTAGATTCTTTCTCAGAAAAATTAGACTTTTTAAATTTGGCAAAATCGAAAAATTTGATTTTCCTTCGCTCATTAGAAAGCATTTTACAATACAAAACGGATGCCTTCACAACAATTTCTTTACCGGCGAGCATAATTCGGAATCTTGAAAAATTTTGGCCCCAAGTTTTTAAAATTAAAATCGTCAAAATTTTTCAAAATCTCCACTAAAATTTAAAGAAAATAGCTACTTTAGGCGGTTTGGAAAATACACTATTCATCTTCGAATCTGAATTTTAAGAATAGTTATTTTTAAAATTGTCCCTATTTATTTTACGCGGTGTGTGTCTTTATATGATTTTTGTTGTAAATCGAACGACTTTTAAGATAAGAAAAAATGTCGGTTTTATCAGTGTAAATTTTATCAGTATAAACAAATTACTATCTTGTAAATTAGATCTTTTCTGATTGAATGAAATGGGATGCGTTGCTAACGCTAAAAATGCCTATGCTAGTTTTGTTGTGGTATTTTTTCGTTGTAGTGTTTTTGTTCTAATTTTCCTGCGAATAATCCCTTTTGTTTTCTGTGTCTTTGCTTCTCTCACATTTTCGTTGTATTTCACGATTTTTCTTTATTTTGAACAATCAGCTAAATTGCATCAGATTGGGACGAAGTGGTAAGGATAACGTCGCATCAAGGGTAAAAGAGCAGGCATCAGTGGTCTAATGACTATGACAAGTCGTTGCCAGAAGCGCAGGAAGAACGTCTCGGTCCCAGATCAATCCTGAGCTGACGCACACCATTTTCCCCCAGAAAATTAAAATATTTCGAGCATTTTCTGTTGCAAAAATCAAGTTTAGTCGCATCTCGAAAATTCGGCTACCTGGATAATTCACCAGATCATCATGACCATCATTTTTAAAATTCACCCGACTTTGGAGTTAGAGAATGATAGGAAAAAGAAATAACTGGTGCATTTTACGGCCCACTATAGTTCTCATTCTTTTTGGAAAATAACATGGGAAAAGAAAAAAGGTGGGAACTATAAAGTGCTTATTTTATGAATAGTGGACATGGCGAGGTAGTCACTTATACAGGAGGCCTTGTGAATTTGCTACATTTTTAAACTTTTTTTTTTCAATAAATCTATTTTCTAAAAACCTGAGTTTTTTTTAGAAAAGAATTGATTTCTAGGCGTGAATTTCATTTTCTATTCATCCTGTGAATACCTATATTTTCTTGCAAACAATTTCACTTGAAAATCAAAAAAATTATCATCTATCTACTCTCTGCTAGATTTTTTTATTCTTCAAGAATGTTTCTATTCGTTTAGAAATTGTTCAATTTTTCCTTTACCACAATTTCATTGAACGTCTAATATTTTTGTCTTCGATTGTGTTTTCTCTTCGGCTTATTATCAAATTTATCAGCTTGGATATTTTTGTTTAAAAAATTTATAGAAAAATGTTGAAATTATTTTTATTCTACTGTTTCAAATTTACCCGTTTTTGTCGAGGCTAAACCTAATAATTTTAATAAACTTTCGGTATCTGCAAGTTGATTTGAATTATTCAATAATTTAGTTCAACGACCTAAAAGGCATTATTGATGGCCGACGATATGAGAAGAAATAAAATATTGAAATTTTATGCATGAAAATTAGCATGTTTTTTTTTGCAAATGAATAGACATTTCAATGATTCAAGAAATTATTTTTACGACTAGTTGAAATTCTGCAATGCATATTTTGAATTTGTGCACCATTTATTCTGTTTTGAGTTATCGTCCTTTAACAATGCCCTAGAATTATAATATTGTATCACCAACTTGTTTGTTTGCGTGTATCGATATCTGATTAGACGAGTCGATTAGAGGATAGACGATGTCTTCTTCGGAGGAGAAATGTTTGGAAAGAAGGGAAGAAGACAAACGGTCTGCTGGTCTGCAAGCTGCAATCTAATGCGGAGCACACACAAGAACAGCAGAAGCAGAAGTGGTGTTCGAGAAGATAAGGAACGATAGATGAAAGACTACTCGAGAACTGCACAGCAACATAACATTGATATCGGGCAACCACAGAAACCATTCTATCAATCGATTTACTATTATGTCATTTCTGTCCTATTTTCTTCCTCTTATGTCGACTCACATCACTCCAAATCCATTTTCCAAATATTCCCTGCCTCCCTCCTTACTCTTTTCCTGTTCCTTCACAACCTCAAGCTTTTCCCTCATCTCTTTGCTCTACAAGAGCTCTAAAAATGGCATGACTCTAATAGCAAATGATAGCAGAAGTGCGACAGAGACAACACAAGAGTGACTCAATACGTCAGAATGTGATTGTAAGAAGGTGTGAAAGTTTTTTTTCTTCTGTCTTCGACATATGGGCAAAGTTTTCCTGCAAGGAACGTCTTGACAAATGTTTTGCATTTTTGAATGATGTTACGGATGTTCATCATGTATGTATTTCTAAATTTATTACGTTTTTATTTCTTCATATTTCGAAATAGAACTAATAATCTAGATTTCTAAAATCAGTACTCAACAGAGGGAAAAAATTGAGGATGGCAACGTAGGTTGAATATTGTGGTCAGTAATTGTTCGCAGTTAATTGCCTTGTATCGCTTCGTACTGTGCATCACTTGTATCATTCAGTTTGTCTGCTTGTATCTTTTTCTTTATTTCTCGTTGGCTCTCCAGTTTCACTGTTTGGCTTTTCCTCTCTTCCCTTCCCTTCTTTCTCTCTGTACCGTCTTTCCGCTCTCCTTACCTTCCTTTTTTCTGCTCACCTTTCTCATTTTACTGTGAACCTACCCTAAGCTAAAGCATGTTTTCTTTGTTGACAAATCGAATTATATTTTTGCATTAGCCATTTGATCTTTCTTGTATGTAATTCGATAGATTGAAATTGAATATTGATCACTTTCGTTGATTTTATGCCAATCGAATTCCGCTCATTTGTCTACATACCTGAGGAAATTTGTATTGTCAATCACCGATAACTGAAATATAATAGATTATGCACATTTTGAAAATTGAGGATATGCAAGGAGTAGCATTAAATTGATGGAGGATTTATTTTTTGAATAATGAAAATGTCGTTAGGTTAGATGAAATAATGCGCTAATTTTGGCTCACTGTAGTCATCACCTTCTTGTAATTATTACCACCCGCTTTTGCTCGTTTTGCCTTGCTATTTTCCAGAAAGTGAGCGATACCTACAAGGGACCCTAATTTGAACGAATAAAATGTTCACGCTCTTTATTTTGTCTTAAATTATCGGTCTTCCACAATATGATGCCGTAGAAATTATAGGCACATTGAGATTCCATTCTTCTAAAATTTATCATTATAAGTGAATATTATTTTATAAATATTCGAGTTATATTTTTAAAAAATTCCCGTCAGAAGCTTCATGTTGTAACGATATTTGTACATTCATGCTTCATGTCGTTTTTTTTTTTTTTTTTTTTTTTTTTTAAATGTGATGTTGACTATTAAATGTTATGTCTTGTAAATTATGTAATATATTGTCTTACAGAATGTCCTCTCACGTTGGGGCTATTGCAGGGGTTAACGCCTTGATTGGTAAGGTCTTCCAACAACCAAAGGGCGATTTGGTGAGTTGTCTCGTCTATTTGTTAACTTTTTGCAAATTCTCATTTGTCAATAATTGTATCAAAATTCTTAACCCTGAATCTCACCAAAATTACATTAGCTTGCGAAATAGTTTTATGTGAGAAAAAGCTCAATTTGTATTCTTTCGAAGTTTTTTGTTTTACGAAAGTCAGGGTCAAAATGATCATCAAACATCGCAGTTGTCCATTTTACCGTAGGCCGAATTGTATGACTAGTGTGGCTTTGATTAATGAATGAATGAATGGCTGTGTTTGTGTGAGTGTAAGAGGAAGGGGCTTTTTCGATTCGTCGATTCTTCCGTGCAGCTTTTCACTTGTTCTCGCCTCTCGAGAGGCAGAGGGAAGAGAGAAGGGAGACAAGGAGTGTATGCACATATTGTCTATGTCTTGTCAACTCAACTCAACTTATTTCTCCTCTCTTTCTCTTCTTCTCTTCTCACTGTATCATCGCAACTCTCCAAAATGACATCCCCATCGGCAAAATATGCAGAACCACTTCATACTGCTTTCAACATTCAACAGCCAAACACCACACAGAAATCTCTTCTTTCTGCGAATTACCTATGACAATCCAAATTCAACAAACTATTCAATGGCTTGTGCCATCTCAAGAGAGCTGCAAAGCAGTTTGTGAATGGGTTGCAAAAAGTTCAGAGACGAAACATAGGATAAAAATAAATTCGAAAAGATAAAGAAAAGTTTAAACCCAATAAAACGACAAATTTAGGCAGATCGACTGAACTCCCGGATCACAGTATGCTTACTGGCACTGAGCTCTGTATTGCTATTGTCAATTCATTTCATGGGAGATCCGATAACATGTTGGACGCCAGCACAATTCACGAAACAATGGTTTGTGTATTTGGATATTTCTCGATTAGAGAAATAATCTACAGTTGAAATTTAAAATATTGCGTCCGTCCGACTACTTGATAAAAATTTTAAAAATCGCATTTGAACGTCTGAACAAATGATTATTTCGCGGGTGCACACATAAGTATTGTTTGATGACATTTCTAATGAAAATGAATCATAACTGGATTTCGCTTTCCTAAATGAATGATAATATTTTAGGTCGGATTTTGTGAACCAGTACTGCTATGTTCACGGTAATTTTTAACGAAATTATTATGGGTTTGAAGTTCCAAATTCGAGCAGAAGTAAAACTTCTAACCCATTCCTGATTATATTAAGCTCTGATTATGAAATACTCCTTTCCAGGGACATATTTTGTGCCATTAGATGAGCAACTATCTTTCGAGGAGGAAGAACGGAGAAAAGTTCCTATCTACTATTACCAATGATAAGCATAATTTCGAATTTAATATATCTTATTTTTGCCTTTTAAGGTGCCCTATATTTTTGCACTGCAAGCCTTCCTGTTCTATATGCCTCGATTTATCTGGAGATCATTGATCGCCTACAGCGGTTATGATCTGTCAGAAGCCATCAAATATGTCGACATGTTCTGGACCTCTGTCAAAGTCAGTGACGCTTCTTTCAAAGGTATACATCGTTATAATTAGAGGAATTTTTAGTAATCACTTCCTTGACAGAAGGAAGTCGATTTCATCTCTTATCATAAGATTGCCAAAATACATGACGCAAAAATTGAATATGTGCAATAATCGCTGCAAAAGCATGATTTGTGCAAAATCGAGAAGAAATATCGTAAAATTAGTTGCTAATTCTTTGCCACTCAATTGTAACATTTATATTATATCCCAATTTCTTAGTCTGGTTATTACGATATTCCTCTTGAAAATAATGCTAGCATTTTGTAGTTCTTAGTTAATTAAAAAAAATAATAATAATTATGAATACAAGATAATCGCTAAAATATCAATGGGCAATAATTCTCTTCTAGCCCGAGTGGCAGCCTTCGAAGGCAGGCCTTCGGTGTACATTTGGGACGGTCTTCGACTGGCTAGGAAGAAGCGAAGCAGAGAAATGGTCCTCTACTACGCAATTGCCAGTATCATTCAGACCGTCAATGCATTTGCACAGGTTAGTTGTTCGAGAAATTTTAAAATTAGTTTTCGTCAATTCTCAGTTTTTCGTGCTAAATACACTGCTCGGATCTCCTCTCTACACATTCTGGGGACCTTCATTACTTTCTGATCTCATTGCAGGAGATGATTGGCAGGTATCAAAATATTTGAATAATCTGACCATTTTATGCAAATTTTCAGCAAACAGGTCACTTCCCCCGAATAGTTCATTGTGATTTCAATAGAAGACGACCTGCAAGTGTCCAGGTTTGCAATACCTTTGCTCATTTAATCCTTACCAAAATCGTCAGGCCATACTTTTATTACATGTATGACTTGTATAAAATTTTAGCAAAACTTTTACATAAAATGAACGAGCGTAAAAATTTAGATGGACACAGTTTTATGTGTGCTGACATTGAACTTGATCTACGAGAAAATATTCATATTCCTATGGTTCTGGTTGTTGTTTGTAGCAGTAATGTCTTTGTTGAATACCTGCAAATGGCTGGCCAGTCTCTGCTCAACTAGAAGGGTATTCTTTATTCTTTATAATTTTATCCCGAATTTGCATTGAATATTTAAGACTCGCACTTTGGTGATGAATTACCTCTCGACGGCCCAAATGCCTTCCCCAATTTCGAACGAAAAATTCCTGCGAATTCTAGACAGAGACGGTCTCTTTGTAATCGAACAGATTTCACTCAATCTAGGCGACATTCCTGCCAGGTTAGATAAACTTCATTTTTTAAAATTTATATTCGACTATACTTGCCTAATGTTAAGGCTAGATTACAAGTTTTCACAAACTATCACTTGTTAGCAAAGATGAGAATTTTATTAAAGACGGATATTAGTGGGTTGGTAAAGTCTTTCAATGCTACATTCCTGATTTTTTCGACGAATATAAATTGAATTTAGCATGCTGAAATTATGCGATCAGATGCATAAATAAGAAAGTTAGCGTAAAATTAGCATACATTCGCTATTGGAACATTTCAACGTTTAGTATGACTTCGGAAGCAACAGAATTTGCATGCAAGAACCGGCCGGAATTGACTTTTGAAAAACCCTGAACCCGAATCGGAGGGCTCATTTGTCGTCACACTGGAACCGATATCGGAATCGGGATTTCAATTTTCCGCTGGCCTGGAATCCGGCAAAAGTCGCTTGAATTCCGGTACTTTCGAAAACAGACCGGAACTTCCGATCGGTCACTGTTTGCGAAGACCAAATAATATCATCTATAGGAATTTTCGTTTTCATTTTCCTTTTCTAATTTTATAGGTCAAAATTGCCTTTCTTCCAATTTCTTGTAATTTTTTCTCGCCTTGTTTTGATAGGGTAGTGATAAATGTGTGGCGGTAAATCTGCTTTATCCCGCATATCTCAGCGTCTGCCTGTCATCTCCTCCCACCCCCTTTCTCCTCTTCTCACTTTCTTCGTTTGCCCCGGCTTGTCTACTTTCTGGTTTCGGTTTCAATTGTCGTCGTTCTTTCGGAAACGAGAACGTCTCTTCCAAAGCGGTTTAATCCAAATGTCACTTGCATTTCTATCTGGAATCAGTTTGCGGAGGACACGTTTTCGAAAAAGTGAAAACGCTAATTGATATCTTCATGAGTGCAAAAATTAAGCCTTTTTTGCATCTTTTCTTCCATGGAATTAAAAAAAAAAGGTACAAATTTATGAAAATAGCTCATCACCAGCAAACTATTTGACGCCAACTTTAATATTATGGAATGCAACAATGAGCATTCAAATTTGCCAATCATTTTATTGAATGAATATGATTTCAATTAGATATTTTTCTTTAACATTAACTGATATTGAACCAAAGTAATTCTGTTAATTCAGTTATTTGGCGATTTCGATGCGAAACATCGCAGCGAATTGGGACGAGGGCAGCGACAACGACGACGACACCGAGGAGAAGAAAAAACTTGTCGCTTAATGACAAACAACTGGAGTAAAAGCAAATGGAAAATTACGGAGAATCAGCTCATCTCATTGCATAGTTACGCATTTCTTTTCACATCTCTCATCTCACACAGTGCCTTTGCCTTTCGACTGTCAGGAATATCCACTTTCGCTGCCATAATTGTTACATATTTTATATCATAATAAAAGATAATTAAAGTTTAGCCCGAACTAGAATCCCGAATTTATCGTGGTCGTACCTAGAGACAGAGTTTATAAATGACGGAATGACGACGCAAAATTACAAAATGCTTTCTTTATCTGCGCAATTCCGATCAGTTTCCATCGTCTTGCGTCATTCCGTCAAATACGAGCTCCCAACTAAAAGAATACAATAACGAGTATCCAATCCTATCCTTCAGAATCATACCGCAGCATTGCAATAAATAAAAATTGCGGCTCAATCGTTCACTTATTCCTTTCTATTTGAATGTTCACACGTCCAAATCGGATGTTTCAAGCAAGCATTTCATCTCTTCATTCAGACATTCATTCACACATTCAGGCATTCCTTCCCCTTCTCTCCTTAACAAACACATTCAGCGCTCTGCATTCTTTATTCAACATTCAGCATTCAACAATTCAAGCCTCCCTCTCCAGCTAAATGTAGAATTGTAGACTGTATCGGGGTCACTCTTCCGTCTTCCATCCCCTCAGGCAATTTCTTCCCCTTCCTTCCTTCCTTCCTCCTTTTCTCAAATCCCTTTATCCCTTTCTTTTTCCCCATTCTCCTTCTTCATCTCTGACTATCCCCTTTTTTTCTCGTGCTATCAATTCATCAATCTGCGTGGTTATCGATGCATCGGCTAGCAGACGTGCTGCATGCTCTGATTCTGTGCGGCGTCCTTCTCAACGGCTCTTCCCAGCCACAGCAGAATAGCTGTATCAAAGGTTTGATCCTCACTCAATAGTCAACAGATTTTTTTTTTGCATTAATTGCATCGTTCAAATATTTTCTTCGTGAATGTTTAGAAATTGAACGTTTCTACATAAATACTGCTGCATAACAAATTAGAACGATGCACGACATTTTATATTTTTGCCCATCAACTTGCATTTGGATTAACCCTCTTAGAAGACTTTTGCGCGCTTGGAAAGCAAAATAAAACTGGGATTTTTTGCAGATCTCATCCAAATCGATTAGATAAAAATCGGCGCATGCGAACCATTTCAATCATCACGCATTTATCCAAATTTTATATCCCATCCGAAATGAATTATAGCTTATTTCCGATATTTTTCTTCTGAAATATCGTAAAATTTATTGTTTACGATCAATAATTCATTGAAAACAACATTTCTAATCTTACTCATCTAACAAATCCAATGATTTAGACTTGGCAGACGATGTGTGTCCACAAAGAGAGGGTTTCGACATGGAATGTCAGGCGAAATGCGAGAAGATCTACAGCATCGCATCGAGGAGTCTCTGCCAGCTGAGGGATTCAAGTCAGTTGCTTTTGCATTCTTGATATACAGTTGAGAGCAAGTTTGGAAATACAGTTTTGAATACCTACAAAGTCTACAAATTTATCAAGATCGGATTTTGATGAGATTTATCACGCATATTCATTGAATCGAACTATGAAATCCAGCCAAGCTTCAGCTGGGTCGAATCACTATAACTAGAAAAAATATGACGTACAGAAATTATTATGCGTTTCTAAAGCTTTGCTCTTCATTTTAGTACCCTCTACAGAATAATTAGCCCATAGAGTTTGAATTCTGGTTAATAATTACCAAAACACTGATCCTAGCATGATGACTTGATTATCATAAAGATTGCTAAACGAAAATCAAGAAATGATACCAAAACTCGTTAAACATTAACTTTGACTAACTTTGTGATCTTAATTGTCGTAAAGTTTGATCCTCCAACCTGTAATCTTCATTATGTCAGGTACATTGTTGTCCTTCTTCGGCATCCGCTCCTTCATCTGCCGTTGTTTCCTGCCTGATTCCTTGTGTCAATCAGGTTTAATCGTGGATCCGTTTGCCTTTGACTCCCTTCGGCTACATTCTTCACTTCAACCACTTCCACCTTCCCCATTGTGTCCGACGGTATGTTGTTGAACTTGCGTAATTAACCATTAGCGTAGTTCAGAGGATAGAAAGAAGATTTTTGACCGATTCCGAAGTCTATATTGACTAAAAAGATATAAACTCTGACATCATGATTGTTTCCCTTTGAAACAGTTCATTACCTTCAAGTGCAAAATGTATCTTAATGACTTAGAATAATGTCATACAATTCTGATGAAATATTTTCACAGAATAAATGCGAAATTTTTAGTCCTACGCCTCATTACAATGTTCCTCAATCCATTACTCCACATGCGGATGGCTCAGATCTTCATCATCCGCGTGGTTTGCAGCCAGCCCATTCGGCATCACTCCATTTGAATCACCAAGTATGCTACACATTAGGTTTCCTTTGAAAGTACCTCTAATAGTAAGAAAATCATTATTGAAACACAACAAAATTTCCTCCATTTTCAGATCATAAATTCGAAAAGATAAGATGAAAATGGTAGCGAACTCTCTTTTATAGAATATTCTGCTCGAGTAAACATGAAAGTGCAGAGAACGACAAATTTATAATGTTGTAATGAGTTGATTTTCCATTACGAATAGCATATTATCCGTATCAAAACGATCGAAATAGAACATTCGCACAGGAAGGAATTTCAGACGGTGACTACCTTGTGAGCACCCCGCACAGTTCAGTGCCCTCATCAGCCATTCTGCTAAGCACATGCTCTCTCTGCAGCACTAGTTCTGTCAATGTTTCTGCACGAATTTGGCGCTCCGAAGGGGTCGATGTGCAGCTTTGTTTCAGGTACATTTTATACCTATCTCATAAAATTACAAAAAAAAAGCTGTTTAGAGAAGACCAAGAAACTATTTGTGCTCCTATAAAAACTAGCAATGGACATCTTCTCAATGAAGGCCTGCCTGGCTCCCGACATTTTCAGGTATTTTTTTTTGTCAAATTCCTGTTCAATTCAAAATTAAAAAAAAAATCCGTTTTGTTATCGAAATAACGAGAAAACTTCAGATTGTGTTCAAATTCTCGAATGTGAGCGTAGGCAGTGCAATTCTTGTAGATGATCTGTCTGTATCATTCTCATCCTGCAGACAAGAAGACAATCGACATGAAGTGGGTGCTGTTGGACAGAGCAAGCAGAGATTCAGACATCAGTGTGTTGGAGGTTGATTATTTTATTGAACATGTGTGTGAACCCCTGTATATGTGACCGTTTTGTAACTTACTGTTCCCCTATGTAGCATAATTTTAAATTCGGTGACGAAGATCAGCAAATAACATAGATAGGGGGACTCAATTTTTCTATTTACTATTTTAGACGATTGTCCCCCAAAAAGAGTTCGTATGTGTGAAGGAAGAGAAGGACTTCAGGCTTGCAGAAGAAAATGCTCGGATCAGCAGGACAATGGGTGGGCAGGAAAAATGACCGAAATAATGTATTTGATTATTTGTAGATCAGGAGCTCGCTGTATTCGCCGAAATATTCAACAAAAACTATGCGTCTGTCAATTGAGAAGGAAAATGCCTTCAGCACCTATGGTTTACAAGAACGAAGACGGAGATGTAACAACAACAACAATAACAACTATGCAAACAAAAAAAGACAAGGAATGCCTGTTGTAAGTTGTACAAATTTAGCAATTTCTCAGCATAAAAATCCCCTTGAAATTTATGATAGAACAATTAGGCAAAAATTCATCAATCATATTTTGTATCATATTGACAAAATAGAGATAGGCATAATTCTTCATCAGTTTTTAAACTCAAATGCTCCACGATTAATTCAATTTCTTGTTTCACAATTTCACAAATAGTCATACATTTTTTATGCAAACGAAGTTTCCATAATTTCAATATGAAAACTTTTAGACAATGCTCGAATGGGAAATGTAGCTGCGTGCCAACGATCTGCACAAATTCGTTGTGCGACTTTGAAAGAGGAAGAGAATGCGGGTAAATTATCAAAACGTCTTATCGCTACTTTCAATAATTTCCTTACAATTAGATGGGCTGATATGCGACTACTATCGAGCAGCTTTAACAATGTGACTGTAGCAGAAAAGAAAGGTAAGAGAATTTGATGAAAAATTAAGAGTCCAAGCCAAATTTGATCTAGAAAATCGCTATGGTCTCATTCGCCTACCCCCATTCGGATATGCAGGTCTAGTGCGGCGAACTCGAGTGGACGGGCCGATTCGAATGAGCATCGACTTATTCCCCTCCGCTGCTGTGCAAGTGCGCATTTGCGTCCATTCACTTCACAGGTAACAAGTTGTTTCAATTCAGGAAGCGGATATGATAATTGACCGTTCACGAGTAAATGAAGAGAAATAAATTGTGATAATTTACAACTCAATTTCCACTTCAAGTCACAAATACCATCGCACTTCTATAAGAAGTATCTGCTGAATGGAATAACGCTCTCATTTAGGTGTCAATCGCATAGAGTGAGCGAGCGAGCGTGGAACAGACTGACAGCTCGCATTCGAGTGCGGACCGCACACAGGATATTCATCATATTCTACAATCCGTCTGCACAGAGCAAGGTCCTCGCAATGGACAACATTTCCACGAGCGGGGGCACTTGTTACTTCCTCTGATAGGGAAACTCGATAATGCAAATTAGAAACAGCATAACTAACTGATTAAATGGATAGGCATATAGCAAACAAAGGAAAGCTCATGACATCTCAAAACGGGTAGTCCTACAAATGAACTTTATATGAACGGGCCGATTACTTATTACGAAGAATGTTCGTAACCGAAATCTGTGAATTTTCAGCAAAAGATAATAAGCAAAGAAAGGGGAAGAGTGAATATTTCACAATCGAACTCCTTCAAGAATTTTCGTTGCAAACATTCCTATTTCTTTTTATTGAAAATAAATAATTTATTCTTGCTATTCTATTTCTTTGACCTGTCAATGTAGGAAATTCAGCACCTAGTCGAAATACACCATTAGGTTTGCATCGCTCAGATACACTGACAACTCGATCTGAACGACTCTTCGACCTTTCACATTTTCGAAAAATTGCCAACCTGTTGTCCTTTGTGCACTGAAATTGATCGTAGAGCCACAAATGATGACAGCACGTGTTTTTGTGTGGACGCCGAGGCAGTTTGCAGCCAATAAATCACGCCGTCCACTTGACCCGTTTCTGTGCATTCTACCTGAAAATAAAAGATAAGAAGTGGGTTATTGAATTTGAAATTGTACACTATTTTCCGCACTTTTGATTATTGAACTTATGCGAGTGTCCTAGAGCATTTATTTCTATGAAACAGGCAAATTGAATATTTGTGACGTTTAATTAAAAAAAAAAAAGAAAAACGAAAAGATATTATTTCAAAATGGTCTTTCCAAACGCGAATTTCGATAAGATGAGTTTCATTTTTCAAATAAAATGAAAAAATTTTACATCATTAAAAACACTTAAGAAAATGAAGTAAAAATTAGTACCTGCATTTGTTTGATCGACGAAGTAAACAGCGAAGACAATTCTGACTCATTGTTGAGGGAAACTCGTAGAAATTCGAATTCATTCGACATCGGAACCACATCAGAGGTGTCTGAAATAAGCATTTCATCTTCTATAAATATATTTATTTCTTTGATTCCTACCAAAGATGTTCGAAATTCCGATTCTGTATTTACGATAAATTGAAATTTCGAACAGCCGGATTTCTACACCCCAAAAGTTTAAATTTTTATCAGAAAAAAGAATTACCTGGATGAATATGTGTGTATTCAGGCAGAGAGAAGGGAAACACCGGAGAGAGATCGACATTGCAGTGAGCGAGTGGATGGGGACGGCAGAGGAGTGAAAGTCGGACTGAACTGAACAGAATGCCGCGTAGAACTATTAGAGCTGAAAAAGAAGGCATAATACGTTGGAACAAATTACCAAAAAGTATTATTGCTGATTCATAAGTTGGCAAAATCGAACAATCTTGCATAATTTCGAATATTGCTAACCTCTTTTCTTGAATTTGCAATGTTGAGCTAACATTTCTGATCATTCTCGTTCAGAACAACTTTGGAGAATTTTCGGTAGATCGAAATTTGAAATACAAAACAAACAATAGAAAATTAAAAAGGTGAAAAATTGAGAATATTTTGCTCTTCATAAACTATGTTATTTTCTCGCAATCTCAGGTAGTCTCAAATGACTTACAAGGAGAAATGAGTGGACGGGGTCGAAGATGAGGCAACAGAGACTGCAGATGTCTGAGCGAGTCACTGTCCAATGAACCGTCTGCACGAATGGGGCACACTGAAAGGAAGAATTATAAAAATGAAGATATACAACCTCCAAAACTCTAAGAAACTAATTTACGAAATAAAAAACTGATGACAAAATAGTCCTCACTTCTTGATTTTTTTCTTCTAAATGAATAACATTCTTACATAGCAAATTACTGATAGGTTGACTCGACTCAGAGGAAATCGTCGCTTCTTTGAATCTGTAATCAAGGGACTATTTCCAAAGAACAAGAATAAATTATGTACCTTCTGAAAAGTGGGAGGATGAAATTGGACATGTTGTAGAAGGACGAATCTTCGGGAATTTCTGACAGAAGGGAGTCGAGGAGAGGACGATTCGTGTTGAGATCGAGCACGTCCGAGGAGATGAAACGGGAGTCCGGGCTAATCGTGGAAGAGATCTGTAAATAGATCAACTATTTGAATCTTGCGAATAAAGAGCAATATCGTTTGACTTAAAGAGATATTTTAAATATCTTTTTCCTGACAAAATAGCTATTTTTTTATCGTTCTCTTTACAATTTTCTACAAAACAGTCCGATAATTATACTTCGAAATTTGTATCATAACACTAGACTAGAAAGAAAAAAAACCACTTGTTGTGACTTGCTATTTCAAACTTTATGTCTAGCAGAATCATTTCTTTGAAAAAAAAATACAATATCAAAAATCCAACCAACCATTTGCAGTCTCAATTTGTTGTCTCTGACTTTCCACTGCACTCGGACTGTCTGTCCCTCGTCCATCTGCATCGGTCTCTGCAGAGGGAATATTCCCCTGTCCCACACAGTGCCCTCGCTCGAGTCCATCACCAACTCGTCGTCACACATTCGAGCTCTGAAATTCGCAAAATTATCATAAACAAGGAATAAATAACGCTAAAACTAACCGAAAATGAACAGAAAATGCATGCAAAGTGCCTGATTTGTCTGCAGTAATGCTCAGCTCCCCGCTAACTCGGTTCGACTTAAATCGGTTCAGATCGTCACGAGAGGAGAAATCGATGCTTGTGACTGAGTGCGAGGGAGATAAGAAGCGGTAGTTGCGATGATCAGCCAAATCGACACAGCTGTATGGGTCGGTGGAATCTGAAGAATGAGGAATCGATTTATCTAATCCGTTTGATGGCGGAAGTTTGTAAGGATTGCATAGCTGTGAGAGAAATGATGAACGCTTGATAATAGAACAACTTTTAGAACTTTAAATAGATTGACAAAATGAAAAATAAAATTCCATTTAAAAAATGCACCTCTTTCCACTATTCGCCTTCCTTTTCCTATCGCAAGTAAAAATAGATTTTGTTCTATTCAAAGCTAGTCAATATCTCTTTGTATGTTACTCTGGACTCACCTAAAGCATATTCGAAAGTGAGAAATTTGATCGCTCGAAGGAACAAATATTACCTTCAGATGTGGAGGCGCACTGCGACATGAAATGCCCATCGCATTCGAGTGAGTGGAAGGAGTAGATCTCTGCAGATTCGAGCAGCTGCACACACACTTCTGCCTGAATTCGCTGAATGTCTTTGACAAAAATTTCGAAATTTCTGGCTTTTAAGACATGTAGTAAGTTTAAATATGCCAGAGGGGTAGGCCTAACTTTCCGGCATTCTTCCTCTATACTTATACGTCTATTCCTCTGGAATATTCAACCCGACATGTGTCCAAAACAAGATTTTCAATGCTACAGGATTTAATATATTCCTTTTCGCATTAATTTTACTTGTTCTTATTCATAAAGCTCACAACACAGAGATCCACTCATTAGAAGTGGTAGCGTTTACAAAGCTTTATAAGTTTTAGATGTATTGATAATCAAAAAGGACGTTGTGAAAAAGCTTACAGCTTGAGGAATGAACTGAGCCTTCTCTTCAGTGAGTCTGTTATGAGCGTCCAAAAGAGTTCCCACGATGTCTTCTCCAAACACGCAACAATCCAGCAGTTCTGCCACAATTACGGTCGCCTGCAAAATGATAAATGATCAAAGTGATTGATAGATTATCCCTTACTTTAGGATACTTGCTAACATCGATATCCTTGGAATTTTGACAGACGACTTCTATTTTTCCCTCGACTCCATTTTTTCTTGTCACTTCTTCACAGATCCTGCACAACACTGCATTCTCTTCTACCGAAATCACGCGGCTCGCGTACCTTCAAAAAATGATAAGAGGTGAAACTATCGGGGGATCTGAAGAAATCGCATTCTCAAGTATTACAAGATTTGGTTCATTTCTTTTTTCATATATCATTTCTCCTTCTCATCGTTAAAATCCTAGCTTTCACCTATTAGTCCGATAGATCTTGAATTGAATACAAAACTCCATTTATTTCCAAGGTTTCAATTAGTACAAAATTCCAACCTTGCAGCGATGACACCCAGTAATCCCGTTCCAGCTCCAATGTCCATCACGACGTCGTCTGCTCGTATCACTCGCTTCATCGCCTCTTCGAAATACTTGTTGCGGACCTGAAAAGGTAGAGTTTTAGATACCTCAGGCTTTTCCGAATATTCCATTTATTTTAAAAGGGAAAATGCCGATAAATAAGAAAGGGAAAACTTTTCAAAAAAAAGTAGAATGTTTACAGCTAGATGTTGGAAAGAATTTTAAACTATCTTCTAAAAAATATTAATTTGCTCATGATTTTTGATTAAAAAGAATAGGCGAACCTCATCGTTGATCATTCGAATGTGCCACTGATCGAATGCAGAGTAGCGCAGATTTTCGCGACAAATGCGGAACACGCAACGGGAATTGGAGGAGGGAGGGAAGTGACACAGAGCCGAGTCGCACAACGACAGAGCTGAGGACAGAACTGACTTGTCTGCTGAAATGAAATCTCAAAGTGTTTTAACAACTGATGAATTACATATTTTCTAGACTCCATGCATTTTACCCTCTTCTAATTTCCACCGACTCGATTACAAGTAGGTGGAGGTCACAAAATATCTGCATCTTCATTGATAGCTTGATTGTGCATGTAAATAAAAGACTAGAAAAAAGCATTAAACCAAGCTGAACAGACCTGATTTGGACAGGAAATGCAGCAGCGCGAAGTAGACGTCTTCATTCGAGGGGAAGAGCTGCAGAATGTTGGAGACGAGTTGACTGAGCACGAGCACGTGGGACTCGTCCTGCAGAACCCAGAGTCGAATTGTTTCGAGGAATTCTGCCAAGCACGATTGTCGCTGTTCTGAAAATATCATTTTGAACGTATTCATGATTCTATGGACTAATGAAGGAGTTTCTTTGATAGAAATCAACTCATTCCTGTTTGAAATAGTTGAGAATCAGAAATGGAACAACTTGACGTCAGTCAGAAGCGGGAATTCTGCTTGCGCTTAACTTTAGAAGCTTGATCATTTCTCCCCACAAAATTCATATTACCCCGAAATGTTCTAGGAAACTAGCAGTTTGAATTCAAGTTCCACAAGTTTTAGATTATCTTTACGCTCCCCGAAATAAATCATACCCGGAGAAAGACTGGGCAGAACGATTAGATAACTCTGCACAGCATTCGAAAATTGACCGGAATAAGCGGCCTGACGGGCCGATTCCAGTGAAAACTGTCGTCGCGTCACAGGGATACCATTGCCGTTCATACAGACACTGGAAATCGCGATAAAAATGAAAAATTACGAAAAAAATCACGAAACTGCAGAGACGGCAAATTTGAAAAACGCGTTTTCGCCATTGAGCTAAATTGCAGTGAATGGTATTCGTCTGCAATGCATTTTCGATTTTTCTTGTCAAACGTGGCTCGGGATTTTCTCTCGATTTGTCGCATTTTTCGTGGCTTCCTCGGTTGTCTGCCGAAAAATGATGTTTCAGGTCATCGGATGGTGAATGCGGCAGAAGAGCCGGGTGCAGCGAGGAAGCCTGCAGTTGTGAACGGAACAGGGACAGGGAGGAGTGACGGAGGAGCGAGTGGGCATTCGAGTGGCACTCAGAGTGCGAATCCGATTTCGGGCATCGATGACGTGCAACTCTGCTTCAATAAGGCTCACTTCACGCGGGCAGATTTCAGCGTTCAAAGATTCCTCAATCTCACTCGAAGGTATGTTTTATTGTTAAGCAGGAAATTTCTTAGCACTTTCAATATCGATGACACTCATTTTGCTGTAAAATCACTTTTAAGTCAAAGTTTCCAAATCCGAAAAGCGAGCATATAACCAGAAATGTCGATGAAAATTGCGGAGGCATTAAACCGGAACAAAGATGGCTAAAAGTTGAAAGAAAACACATTTTCACGCGGATCAGATCATCTATCAAAAATTTCACCAAGGTCGGGATCAGTCGTAAAAGTTTGCCTCAGGGTGTTGCAAGGTCGATACCTACCTTGTTTAAAGTTGTCGAGTAATGTCAACGTCAAGCCTAAACCGTTTATGAAATGGACTGTTTCTAAATGCACTTTTCTCATTGCAGACGAGCCGGTCTGCGTCAGATCCAATCTGACCTGCGCACCTTCCTCAAGTCTATCCAGAATTCTATGATCGAACTCATCAATGACGACTATGCAGATTTCGTTCACCTCTCTTCCAGACTCGTTGGACTCGAGGATTCCGTTGGCAAAATTGAAAAGGATCTCAAAGTAAGAGGACTTGCTACTTCTTCTCGAAGATGGATATTCGAATTATTGGTCGTTGTGTACTTTAGAGACGAAAATGGAATTTCCTATAGTTTAGAAATAGCTCAATTTGAGTTGCTATCGAAGCTATTGATGATAAATATGACCAATTTTGTCCAAATTGATATTCTCTTCCAAATTTTTTTTTTGTATTTTTTCAGTCGAATTGGAAAGAATTCGAGGACACGACTAAGGACTCGATCGGAGTTGCAGAGGCAATCGAGGAGAAGTGTCAGCAACTCACTTCAAACAGACTTGCACAGGCAAGCCTATTTCTACCCTTTTGGGATCATAATTTTAAAAAATCGTTTTTCATTTACCAGCTCGAAAAAAGGAGTAGAATAGTTAGCCAATTTCTACATGTAAAACAGCGGCGGGACGAAGTTGAATCCGGCTTCTCGTCCGCCATTCTTATAAAATATTAGCTAATGTTGCATTCGAAAATTATTCCTAGTTTAGGCCAAACTCCGCGGCAAAATTCTGTTCGTCTCTGGTCTGCACGAACTCACTTCTCTTCTGGCTTCCACTTCTTCCGCAAACAGTCTGCTTTGGTGAAATAATCCACAAGTCTTTGAAAACCTATTTTCTTCTCTTTAGGTTGGAGAAAGTTGCCTCGTGCATCGTTGAACTAGAGACCTGCAAAGGATACATGGAATCGCACAGCGAATGCATTCAGCTCTACCAGAAGGTAGGAAGAATCCCCTCATCATTCGTTATTTTATCCTGTTTCATTTTCAGGCAATAACCCAATTGGAAGAGCTACTTTGTGCAGAAGGAGTGAAGAGTGTCTCCTCAGACTGCGCCACTCTGCCCAGCATTCTCTCCATTCTCTCGCTCACACAGGTAATATTTCAAATATTTGTGTTTTTAAACAAATGTGGATAGAAATCGAAATTTTATTTTTCTTATTTCTCGTATAAAATAAAAAGTGCAATTTCAGAGCACGGACACTCTGACAGCCCGAATCGTGTCGGATGTGATCTATCCGAAATTGGTCCGTGAGAATGCAGATCTGCACACATTGCTGTGCAGCGTGTTCGATCGAGTTTTGCAGGTTATTCATTTATGAGCAACCTGGAAAAGTAGTTGCATACGAAATAGTAGGGAAAGAGAGTTCTTTCTCTAATAAACTACTATACTTCGTATGCAGCGATGCAGCTACTTTTCCAAATTGCCATTTTTTGTAATATGTCCTTTGAATGAGTTGTTTGAGATGCGAAGTGGCTGGAGCAATTCCCTCGGTCCTCGTTTCAGCGGCAGCATCCAGTCCTTCCTCGACAGCACTCTACTCACTTTCGTCCTCACTTTCTTTGACAAGGTAAACTATTCAGATGCTAAAAATGCAAATTTAACGTTTTATTATTATTATTATTATTTGATATTGACATTTTTTATAATGATTTCCAGTATGAGTATTCATAAAATCAACAATTGCCAGTTTTTCTTGCTAAATTACCTTGACAAATCATGCGGAAGGCAATAAACCTTATTTTACCAGTGCATGAGCATAGTGATCGTGCCGAGCAACACTCGTCTTTTTCACACCTGCTTCCTGGCCACACAGAACTTCATCAACCAATATCCTAATGGGCACAAGAATAGGTTTGATTTGAAGAGTCATACATGAATAAATTTTCACTTTTAGACAACTTCTGAAGGCGATTCGTGAGAAATTCAACTTGATTGTCTATTTCAAATTGGAGACCCATAAACAAGTGAAGAAGGTGGATGAAAGCATGAAGCCTGAGTCATTTGCAGTGGTTAAGGATACTGTAAGTTGATGAATGTTTACTCGAGATTTTATGGAAGAATGTGTTGCAGGCAGATGCAGACGGAGAGGAAATGCTCCTGAAATGCTCGGTCTCTCAGAACGTGATCGACACGATTCGCCACGTCTGGAGCGAGCAGACCTTCCTCCCGCCGCTTGCAGACAAAATGTGGGATTTGACTCTGCGACTACTCGCCAAACACGTCAATTGGATCAAAGCAATGAATGAGTAGGAATTTTTATTTTATTCAGTATTTTAGCCATTTTGTTATTTCTCTCACCATGAATTTGTCAGGTAATAATAAAATGGCGAAATAGTATGTAAGTAGGATAATGTAATTTTGAACAAAATAATATTAGGAGGGATAAGGATTCAATAGTAAGTTGTTAGAATTTTAAAAAAATTATTCACGATATATATTGTACCATAGAGAAGAAAAGAATCTGCTAGAAGGATCCCTTTCTAATGTCATTTTATACATTAGTTACGATGCCATTACTTTTACCCTTTACAGGCTTCTCCTTTTTTACGCATTTTCATTTTCAGGCATTTTGCATCGAAGTCCGAATTGTCAGAGGAAGACATCTTTTCGCTGTGCTGCATTCTGTACGACTGCAACACGTTCCACTCCATCGTATTTGACTTTGCACTCGAACGAATTTGGACTATCATACGGTAGTTGCGTTTTAAAATTTGCACGAAAGTTAGCTATTTTCGTTGGCAGTATTACTTCTTTAGAATTTGAAATATCCAATTTTCATACTTTATTTCTCGTTTTCAACCAATGACCTTATTCTCCGCTAAAATGTTCGATTATTTCTTCAGTTTTTTTTTCTCAACTAATTTGTTTTAATATCAATTCCAGCGATCTCGATCTGGAATGCAACTTGTTCGGCCAGTGTCTGACTCAGTACAGTAGTCTCGCGGCAGCACAGGCAAATTCCCTCGAACAAACACTCCTCTCCACTGCATTCAAACTCGTCATTGCGGTATGATTTTTTTTTCTTGATTTACTTCTGAAATTATAAAAACCTAGCATAAAAAGCTGATTATTTTCTCGAGCAGTTTTTTTTCCTATGATTAGGAATTTCACTACCTCATTAAAATGATTTATAGACCAAAACCAATTGCATTTTCTCTTAACTTTCTCATCGTTTGCCAGGGAATTCACATCAAACGAATTTATGAGATGTTCTGATTCCAGGATCTGAATGGAGTGAGTGAGATTCCGAAGCAGTACAGATGGACGAAGAAATTGCTGCCAACGAGCTGCTCTGCCTACGTGAACGTGGCTCTGGACAGAATGCAGCTGCTGAAGAAGGGTCTGACTGAGTGCGGACATACCAAGGCAGAAGCACTGCAAACCAAACTCGTGCAGATGGCCATCGACGAGTGGGTTCCCATTGTCAAGCAGGTACTTTTTACTATCTTTTTCAAAAAGCTTGCATTTCGATTCATTTCGGATTACAATAATGCATAATTCTGAAAAAAAATCGTTCTTCTCTATAGAATCAAGTTAATTTGCTGAATTTCAGCTGCTGGATTCTGTAGAAGCGACGGGTTCAAGCTTGTCTCGATTCAAGAGGAAAACTGCAGAGGACGGCAGCACAGATGATGATAAAATACGGGCACAGGTAGGAAGAATAGGAGCTTTAAAGTTTTGAAGCAATACACAAGTATTTGACGTGATTTATCAAATCGTTTTACATGGACAAATTTGAAAGTTTATTATTTTCTCTCGTCTTCAAATTTACAAAACTCCGAGAAGATTCTAGTTCAGTAAAATGAACATGCGAAATCCACACAAATTTGCACTCTTGGAAATTTAGTAACTCAAGCTATGACTTTATTGGAGAATGTTTGCAGGTTTGGCTGGATGTGAACCGCGTGCTGGAAGAGACGCAAGCGCAGCAGATAAATGTGAATATGGATGGACTGTCAGAGCAGAGAGACAGATGCAATGGGCAGGAGAAGAAGACAGAAGAGTGATCAAGGAACAGGCAATTCGTTTATTTCTTTCATCCGACTCATCATAATTTACTAGAAAAATTCTATGAATAAGACACAGAGCAACTTTATTTATTTGAAACTGCGAAAGCATTGTGATATGAGAATTTTGCTAAATTATTGCATATGGGTTGCTGTTTTACTATTTTCTTCTTCTAAAGCTAACTCTTAACTCAGAGAGTCCCGTATAAAATTGGCATTACTTGATGTAAAAATAAATAATTTTTCTTTTCTATTTTCAATCTTCAAGAATTACTGATTGAGTGAACAATAAGAACAATCTAGAAGGAAACTAAAATTAGCATATTTTTTTTTCGAATGCAGTGCTCATTTCTCATTCTGCATTCGGCGGTGCATGCCGCATTCCCTTCATTTCATTATTCTATTCATTCTCTACAGTCTGTTCGTCTTTTCTGGTTCATTCTCCCCTTTCCTATGATCTGCTGGATTAAACACCGGCTCTTTTTCTTATTTCTCTTTTACCTACACTCACACACCCTAAAATCCGGTGTCTAATACAGGAAGCCCCTCCCTATCTGTGTGTCTCTTCAAGAATTACTCCAGTGTTTGTTGTGCACTATGTGATGATGTAGTGCGCAGGCAACAACAGCGAGAAGCAGCAGCAGACATCCAATTAGGGCAAATCAACTCTCTCCCCTTCTCTTCTCCCTTTTTCAATTCTCCTTCACTCGTTCAAAAACAACCATTTGCCACAGAGCAATACACTGCGACTATTAAAGTTCGAGCCAATTTCATCAAATCATAGTCCAAAGTCGACGGACAAAACATAAATAAATATTTCGCTTCAACTCAATTGACTTTCTTCCAGGATAAAAGGTTTATCAGAATTAAACAAGTTGAAAATAAAATTGAAAAGAAATGTAGTTAGAAGGAAAGATTGATCACCTTGCGAATTGCATTTGAGATGAACATGGGAAAGCAATTCGAATCAGATTTTGATGGATCGAGTGTAGTCGTACTCGATAGTGGGAATCACAGCCTGAATCAATTATTTGAAAAGACGCGTAATGTGTGGACTAGCAGTTTAGAAAAATTGGTACTATGGACGCAGTCTCGTGCGCTATTTAATATAGTGTAAATCAATTTTCTCGAAATTTTATTCATCTAATTGGCTCATTCAGTTGAAACTGCTTATATGTTTCAGACTTTTGACTTCCATTATATGATAAACTACTATAAGTACCTGCACAAATTTGAGGAAGAGCAGCAAATATTCGTGGACACCCAGATTCTTGCCGCTCTCTGCATATTGGTCCAGAAGTCGCTTCATCATCTGCAATCATCACAAATTAGGAAGTAAGTAAAAAGTGTGCTATTTGGTAGAATGTTTTCAACTATACTAAATTGTAAGAATACAATGCGGTAAATTACGGGTACACCTGATTTTTTACCCTCACAAGGGAAGTACGCAGATAGGAACTTATAGATCTTGATAAAAATATCACAATAGAGGTTTTCGATGATGGGGATCACAATGGTAACATCAAAGTCGACAAAATAGGAACCTAGAGCGAGAAAAATTATAGGCGTTCAAAGAAGATTTCCTTTGAAATATTCATCCCTGCACAAGAATAAAGAACAGTAAAAATTTGCTAAAAATGAACGATGTTGACAAACCTCGGCATGTCTGCAGGGATGAACAGTGGGCATGTCGCAGTCGACACAGGGATGCTTCTCCACGGTTATTGTCTTGTTCGCGTGGTCCTGCAATACAATAATCAGACAACAAAGTTGAAAAGAATATTAGTGTCAACGAGGAAAAAGATCATTCAAACAAAGAGAGATGCTTGCAAATGAAAATTTCTTTCACCCATCCACCGAAATAAATAATATATGATGTAGAGTATTAGCGTTTTTAATCTTTTCTTCTAGTTGTTTTTTTTTTATCTTCGATGACCTGTTTATTTCGCATCAATAATAAATAACTGGACTCACAGCAGAGAAGTCCTCATAGGTCTGCTCGACACTCAGGGGTTGTCTGTTCTCATCGTATCCCTGCAGAAAGAGACGAGGCACCTGCAAGAAAATTCACTATCGCATTTATCTAATCTAAAAAGTGATATGGCCCATTATTCAGCTAGTTGAGTTCCAGAATGTGTTGAAAGAGATGTAAAGGAAAAATGCATAAATTGGACCTTTTCCATCTTTTAGCTTTTCAATAAAATTAATTTATGCTTTTACGCTGGCTTGTGATCTAAATCAGCACAAAATTTCAATGTGTTGTGTCATGAAGAATGTATGTTTCGAAAAAAGTGAGATAAAAATTACATCAAAGAATTTTTAGCGAAGATAAAATCGAAAAATTAGATTCTACCAGTTTTCTATCAAAGAAAAATATGCCTGGTAGTATTTGTCATAGACAATGTGCAGATCGTACGTCCTCGGCCTTTCCATTTCTGCTTTTGGTTTGGTTGATTGAGCCACAAAGCTGAAATATCAAAAATTAAAAACACCATCTGAATAACAAAACGACCGATAAGGGTCGACCTCCTCGAGACCCCCCGACTCGACGAAATCGTCCAAGTCCATCGCTTCCTCCTCCTCTCCGCCTGCTTCTGTGCTCGGCTTAAATATTCATATTTGACTATCTATAGACTATTGAATACTACTTCCAAGCAATTTGTGAGAAATTTTTAAAAATCTTTCTAGAAAAACGATCTAATTTGGATTCTAACATTTTTAGTTAATTCCACTTCAATCCAAAATTTTTGAACAACCATTTCAATAGTGATTTTTCAAATTGTCATTTCATTCCACTCTTGATTTCTATTACTGTTTTTCAAGCACTTCAATTCGATATTTAAAAAAAATCATTTAGACAAGTCTGAGTTATCTAGAATGATAAGAATATGACGTTATGCTGGTCATTTCAGGAAAAAAAGCATTTTATTTTAGCTCCTGTAGTTTGTATGAAATCTGCCTTGGTTAAAATAGGGAAAATTCAATTTGCATAGAACGCGAAAGAGTGCCGACCTGATTGCCCAACTCCATAGTTTGTGGCGCGGGATTGTCGCCAGGCTGAGCGTAGTGATGAGTGTCCACCCAGCCACTGTCCTCGTCCCCTGCAAAGCCCTCCTCAGCTCCCATTTCTGATGAAGACAGAATCTGAATTCATCTTTATTAAAAAATGAATAACTCTAAAAATGATCGATTTGTGGAATGAGACGCGATAACAGAATTTATGATCAAGGAAACACAGTATCATGGCCATTAATGAAAAAGAAGCAAATACAGTACAAAGACAACGCACGAAATATGCGAAGTAGGAGAGACATGATTCTACCGTATCGATTTCTCGGCAAATTTCGGATTCGTTTTCGAATATCAGTCATTCGGTGCATTTCAGTTCTTTCGTCCATAATTTTGTCATTTTACAGAGCATCTTCGCACCTCTTCTTTCTTTCGTTAACCAACATGATAAGGTGGGATAGAGAAGAGAGTAGGGGCAAGAATGAATAGTATGAAGAAAGATAAGTAACATTTTCACATCCTCAGGCCATTTATTATTTGTTACCGCTTAGCCCAAAATGCTCACCTTTTCCTGCGATGGATCGTACTCCATCTGTTTGCAGCGCTTGTGACAAGGCACATTCCTCGTTATTAGGTACTGCTTGTTCTCAGGAAAGAAGTCACGAACTCTGCAATTGAGAAATAAGATTAATCATCATAAATAATTTTGTAAAATTCTGAAATTCAATTCTTGGTTCAGAAACAGTCTAACTGAATTTTCATGAATCATGATTGGTAGATGAATGAAGATAAAAAAAAAACCGTTAACAATCAGCAGATGAAATTGATAACTCAGCCAAGTTTAGTGTAATGATTCGAATTAGCGCGTGGAGAAATTTTGAAAGTCTAGATAGATGTGAAATAAATCAAAATAGGGATAGTTCAGGTGATCAAAAAAGAATGAATTGTTAACGTGTCAGCATGTTATAAAAATCAGGAATCATGAAAATTTTTGTGCACCAGTGAATAAAGGAATTCTTTTAATTTTTGCTGTTAAAAATGAGAATATGCTCTTCAGCAAATAAATGATAAAGTACTTGGAAGGATCGGCAGCTCGGCTCCATTGCCAAGTGGGGCAGTGATGGACGAGGTGGTCTCCTGCTGCAATGAATTCTTCTGGGGTCAAAACTCCGGTTTCTCTGAAATTAGTCAGTTCTTCGGAATTATTGAAAACTCAGATAGCATCAATCATTTTAAAAGACCTCCTGTATTTGTCGACGTCATCGGCTGTACTTTTCATTGGATTTAGAGATAAGGAGTTCAGGTAAAAGAACAAGAACTGATAACACTACAACTGATTCTGATAATCAGCAGATGGCAAATACAGGAGAAAAATTTAGAATAAAAATAGGATACAAGAAAAAATAAGATGATTTACGTAATAATTCTCACTTTGTCTCATCGCTCACCTGAATTTGCTCTCCTTGAGAATGGGCGTCAACTTCTCTGCCATACTCAGCCCCACACTCTTCACGTTGTTCACGATATTTTGAAGGTCCATTTTGAAATAAATTAATCCTAGCTAACAATCTGAAAAAATTATGAATTTTAGAGAAAACATGCAAAATTCATGTGATAAAGTCAGTCTATGCGTTTACACGAAAATGAAGTGAAATGCAGTTGAAAACAAATGGAGCACGAAGCCAAATTCATCGTTATGCTTTTTTAATGAAAATTTTCAAAAATTCATATCCCCTGTGTATGCACATTCTAGAATAAGTTTTGGAACGAAAGTTGCTCACCATGTCCCTCTACACAACATACCGAAAGGACGAATTTTTCTGACTGGAGATCTTAAAACACTCCAAATTAGCATAACTCCGCCCACTTGCACTTTTATGTAAAACGGATCACACTATGAGAATCAGCACAAAAAACTATATGGTGCGAAGATCAACTCGATTTACAGGGGTCTGTTTATACCGACTGGTCCTTACTGACATTCTTGAATCTCAACAATTCAATAAGCCCACTTTTCATGTCGAAACTAAAAATTCCAAGTCACATCTTTGAATTCCTTTAGCTTATCGTCTGAAATTGCCAAGAGGATATTGGGAATTTTCGGAAGAAAAATTTCGATAATAAAAATAATCGCACTGGCAAATGCAACTATTTCAAATAATCTTATAAAATCGACAAAATCGAAACCTAAGTATCAGTATGCATAATTTAATCAGATGCATGAAAATTGGAATAATTACCATTAATGTGTTCAGATAAAATCACTGAATAGTCTATGAGAGTGGTTATCTTTTTATGATTTGATGCAATGAAGTTAAAATTGAAAAGTGAGTTTTCACACCATTATATATAGTTTATTTTGAGTAAGTGGATACTGCATACATTTTGCAACTTCGCTTGCTCAGGCTCCGCCCACTTTTTCCTGCCCTGCGAATTGCGTCATTCCCCCCATTTTCAAACGAGTTTCGCATTTTTCTCGAGATTTTCTCGAAAAATCTTTATAATTATATCCTGATTATCTCTCTAATTGACCAATTAACTCTCTTTAGTGTTTGCTGTTCATTTTTCGATCGAAATTTCGTATTTTTCGTGCAAATTTGACATTTTCATGAAAACATCCGATAAGCGACTGCCTGTTTGTCCATCAACTTGCAATTCTAATGCTCTGATGACGACGACAACATCTGCATCTTGGAGGAGCCGACAATTAACTCGATGAAAATGGGCCCCAAGCTGAGAGAAAAAATCGCTAGAAAAAACGACAAAATGAACAGCAAGCATTAAAGAGAGTTAATTGGTCAATTATCTGGTTAATTAAGCGTAATATTCAGTTAGTTGGAGACAATGAACTAACTTCTTTTCGTTTTCAAACTTAAAAACATTATTTCTGACGATAAAATGCCTCAAAACGATCAAAAATCGATGAAACATCGTTCTACAGAGTTAATTGGTCAATTAGAGAGATAATCAGGATATAATTATAAAGATTTTTCGAGAAAATCTCGAGAAAAATGCGAAACTCGTTTGAAAATGGGGGGAATGACGCAATTCGCAGGGCAGGAAAAAGTGGGCGGAGCCTGAGCAAGCGAAGTTGCAAAATGTATGCAGTATCCACTTACTCAAAATAAACTATAAAAACTGATTATAAAATCATATGTAGCAATTTCGCATATTGACTAGAAAGAAGGCTGGCATTTTTTTTGTTTTGTGCTTAAATTTAGACAAATTATTTATTTACGAACTAGACTTATCATAAGCGTATTTTATGAAATAATATTTTTTAAAGATCATTTATTGAGATTAGAAATTTGACATTTATCATGCAATTGCAGCTATATTTTGATTCGATGATGAATGAATCTGATTATTACGATTATTGCGGCTGATCATAGACGTCAAAGGTCTCAGTCTATTGTTCCTTCTGAAATTCATGTCAGCTGAATTAAGAATTACGCAATTAACATCTAGAAATTTGCCATTTTTAATATTGTAACTTCATACATTTTCGAGAAATATCGTCTAATGGCTTGGCGTCGTTTCGGACTGGCAACTATAAACGAAAGTGGCATAGTTATGCACGATAAGCATGTGTCAAATGGTCGTGAAAATAGGAAAGAATTTGTAGGACCTAGGCTTAAAATATCATTCACGTTTGACACTTCAAGATTTGTCTTATTTTGAACACACTTTAAATTATTACCATGATATAAGTAGTATAATACTGAAAAGTTGATTGTTGATATCTAAATTAATTTTTAGCTATTTTGTATACAAAATAATTATATAATTTTCAAATATCGTAAATCCAATCACTCAATAGAAAAATGAATTTAGTTGTACTGGCAGTAACCCCTATCCACAAAATGGGTGTATGTCACTGCGCACCAAAGATTTTGATGCGCAGTGACCATTCCCCGTTTATCATCTTCGGATTAAAGTGTCCCTTAAATCCTTTTCTCACTGATCTCAATCTCATTATCATTTCTTCGAAAATGTTATAAACACGATAAATTAGAGTTGAATTGGTATTTGTAAAAAGCCCAGCTAAAAAATTAAGCCTTAAAGGGTATTTCGGATCAGGTTTTGCATCCTGTCCCTGTGATGTTCGAGTTTAAAAGCCAAAGAGGTCAAATAAATCAACTGTGTTTAATTTGCTTACATGCTGCACCAATAAAGGTACCATCATATATAATATTCTTTGATTATCAGATTTATATTTTAAACTTGACGATAATCTTGCCAAATTACGAAATTTGAAATATAGAGCAAAGTAGAAAAGCGATGAAAAAAGAGCCAGAATATCCAAAGATGAGCATAATATTAACTAAATATATTGAATTATTATGCGATTTCTAGTGCATCAAAAGTAAAAAATAAAATAGAATAAAGTAACGTAAGAAAGGGCTATCAGTGTCGAACAAAATATTGGATAATCCTCATTCTGTGTCGACATCAAAAATTCCAAAATCTGTATTCTGCACTGATCGAATTTAGCTGAATTTTTGAAAACATATATGCACTTGGAAAACATGAAATTATGCTAAATTTCAGCCAAATCTGAAGAAGTGCAAGCGACTTTTCTAAACATTGACACAGGGACAGAGGATAGGTGACTCGAAACTTTTGTCTCCTATTGTATCATAACTAGAGAGGCCAAGTGTTTTTTTTTTTCGAAAAATCAACGACGCCATCATTTCGGGCGTCATTTGTTACCCTAATTGGTGTTGTGGTTTCATGAAATTATCAACTAATTAACGGTAATTGAAATGTCAAAAAATCATGCGTTCTTTCTCTCACTTGAAAGAAGTAGACTTGACCTCTCTAATCATAACACTTTACGCATGGTTAAAGTATTGAAAACATGATGTCTTCAACTTACAAGTAGAGTTGGTCCATATTCGAATTTTTCATAGTAATACATAGATATGATCATAATAATAAAATACGCTAAATTTAGAATTATCGCAAAAGACATAATGCAACGAATGATCCTTTTCGAATTATCCCTGCAATTTTCACTATATTAATAGTGCAACTGGTTTTCACTTACTTGGTAAGCAGATTTGTTAGTCGTGGTGGTTCATATATGAGCACGAGTCGTTGGATAATAAGGCAGATGCTAAGCAATGCTACGGCTGAACTCATTATCGGAAACAAGAAGAGGAAACAAATTAAGACATAACAAATCCATATTCTAGCTTGCATCGAAGAATATAAACTTAGAAATATCCTAACCTGTAATTGATGGAATGACGAAATGGCCTTTTGTATATATGACAATACGATGAAATGAGAAAATGATAGTATGGCGTTTTAAGTCGAGAGTATTTATGAAATAGTGTAGGCGATAATCGAATTTCAAACGTTTCCAATTCAAGAGCTCATTTCATCATTTGCCAACTTCTTACCAAAATAATAGTTATATCACTAGGATTGTTCTTAAGTAAGTCTAAATTACTTTTCTAAAAATTAGTATATAGCGGCGTTCAAAAGTTTGGAACAATTGTGATTATGAATGTAGCCTGGTAGGACCAATAATTGTGGATCAATTTGAGTGGAAATTGGCAAGAATTCTCAACACAGTGTAACGGGATTGAACTGTCAGTACGATCACTGTCTCTATCCCTAAACTCTCTCATCTCTAACTTTGCATGCTCCTCCCCTTGTCATGACAGTTCCCTCCCAGTCTTACCTAGAGGATTCCTCCAGTCCACCCCTAGGCAGAACTCAGGCTCTGTCCACCCTACTGTATTCCACCTCATTTCCGTTTTATCTAATTATCTAATCGGTCAGCCATGAATAAATAAAAGTAGAAAATACAAATTACTGCTTCATTTTCCATATGTTAAAAGTCATAAGTCAATCCCAGCACTTGCATGAGAGTAAATTGCACCATCTCTTCTATTTCCTCTCTGAACGACACCTAACTGCAAGCTTGTTTTCTCCTGTTCCCCCTCTCACTATACTATTGGACTCGCATACTCTCTATGTTGAGTGTTGAACATGGACTCTATCTCCTAATCTCTAAAATCTCAATTATACTAGAAGAATTAATACAATGTTCGAGAGTCAAGGTATTTCTATACCCCAGCGAACGAAAAAGTATTAGAACAGAGAAGAATATGCGTGCAAAATTTCATTCTAATTGATCCGCCAATTATGAAACATGCTAGTCTGCATTCGTAATGATAATTTTTCAAAACTTTCGACTGCCATTGTATAGAAATTTTAACGAATGCGAATTACCTTCCAAATATGAATTTAATGCATCTATAAAATATAAGACAAATGTTGTTAGAAATAGTGCAGCGAACGCAGCCGGAAAGAAGTTTGCGAGTCTTCTCATTTGAATATATATTGGGTAATAAAGCACCTATAATCAATAATTTTATAATATCTATCAAATAAGTCAAATTACATCCTTTAATTCCAATAACTCGCTGTCGGAAATTCTTAACAGTAGATTAGGTATAATAATTGGAATAAGTGTAATAAAGAAAATAATTAACGTCAAGGACATATTTCCAACTTGTTTAATGAATTCAATACCATCTAACGCTGAAAATCATCTTTTAGTTAAGACCCTACAAAATTTTTCATATAGCGATATTATTATGGAGAGATTTTTATTCCTTAAATTAATAAATCTTACTGCTATTATTATGTTCTTCCATTTCCATAGGTAAAATTATTGAAAAATTAGATAATTTTATAAGTACCAATAGAATCGAAATTTATCGCGCTTTGTCTGATACATTCTAGAATACTTCAATCGGCAGGTGAATTAGAACAACATTAACAAACAATCAGTTTATTCCATTCTTTTCCTCTTGATACGAATAAAATATCATCGACTTGAAAATTTCATTAATATGTATTGAAAATGTTGTGTTTCCTAACTCCTGCTCTTTACTATATGGAAAAGCGAATGTTTTCCAGAAATGAGTACTCACTAGACTTTCAATCTAATATTGTCATCGTCAAATATATGTTACTTGATAATAAGTTTTCAGAAAAAAAACTGAAGATAACAATAATTTTACCCTTTATTAATAAAAATTGTAATGAGTGAAAGATACGATCTGATTTTCAATTAATACGCAGTTATTTGGTAGCCATTTGAAATATTCACTAAAGAGAAGTCTATCATTTTTATTGTGTTCTGTGTTTAGATTTACAGACAAGTTATTTATTATTTATGAAAAAGCAGTTTTTAACAGAATATTATATGAGCTGATATTTTATGTTCTAAATATCGTTTATACAGGTGCAGAAACGTAAAACAAGGAAAAAATTAAAGTTAAAAATCATTTTTTTATTCCTATAAAATATCATGGGATTTCCTAATTTCTAAAGATAATCTTCCCGCAACTTGAAGGAATTGAGGACGGAAATGCAATTCACAAATTAGTCAGTTATTGGATTTCCTGTGGATGAAAAGTATTTCGAATAAAAGATAAATTTAGAGAAAACTCAAAAAATACTTCGTTTGAGGTTGAATCATCGACCAATTAAAACATCGAAGGCAAAGTCGGTCAGCAAACTTGCCGAACTCGAAACAAGAGTTGATTCAATCCTTTTCATTTATTCTTCTCACCCAATTCACCCCTGATCTGCTCATTTTCTTTCTGAAGCTGCAGTTTCTTCCCTTCGAGCTGTTTGCCTTCCTGCCGCTTTGCCATCAGAAACTGCAGCTGGGCGCGAAGAGCCTGGAACCAAACGACTGATTGAAGGATGACTAGAGAAAAGAACCTGAGGGTCGAATGCAGCCAACTCATTCCTGATTTTGACCCGGAAAGTATTGCGAGCCGCCTGCAGATCTGCAATTCATTCATTACTTCAATTCTTCTAACCTCGTCATACTCTTCAAACAGAATTTTTGGAAAGCTGTAAGTTATGACGAGAAGAAACGTTGATAAAGAATAATGATAAACGTTGGAATATTCCAAATAACAGATTCCAAAACTAGAGGTGAATGAAATTTCGATTTCTTTGTTTGATGATGAACATTTTACAAAACCAAAGAAAATTTCTTCTTGATTAATACTTGAAATTAGAATTTCGTCCTACCTTGTCTGAGAGCCTGCATCTGCAGTCTACTTGTCTCTCTGCGTCTCTGCTCTGCCTCCATCAGCCCCTTCATCTCTGCCAAGGCCTTCATCTGACTGCACAGCCGAGTCTTCGTCGATTCCATCATCGACAGAACTGCAAATTCATTAGATCATTTATTGAATTTTCAATCAACGAAAATGTAGGGAATGCAGATCCTTCAGAATGAATAACATCGTCTAGATATACAATGACCAGTTTTCAGAACATCCAGTCTGCTCTAGTAGAAAACGGAAATATATCTAGCTTCTTCCAGAACTAATCTATTCCTCTTTCAAAATGTTCATCAATGAAGATTTCACAATGATGAATCAATACAATGCATTTTCCACAAATCCCATTTCATTTACCAGTCTGTTTGGTGATGTTCTGTGCCTCGATGTCCTGTGCAAGCTGTCTGCTGTGTACAGTCAGTTCCTCTGCCAGAGCCGCGTTCCTCTGCGCCTTCGCCTTCTGCTCTCTCCTCTGCAGGACCTGCTTCTGCAGCACTTCCTTCTTTTCGTTCAGAACGCCTTCCAGCAGGGCTGCCTCTCTCTCCATCGACTCCATTTCCTTCTGAGTTTCAAACAATGTCTGAGCAAGAGAAGCCAAGCGCTTATTGGAAAATTAGGTCAGTTTGGAGACAGGTCATTGGAAAGTTCGGAATATTTTCTCCATTCTAATACGTTACCCTCAAAACTCTTACTTTAAAGAAACTGAAATATTCGAAATCGATTTTTATCTTTGATGGCAAAGTTAAGCGTGGATTTGGATGTGAGAGGCATAGTCGTTTTTCGTCATTTACAAAAATCAGTCGATTTCGACAAAAGCATTAACGCCTTTTCTGCAAACTCACGAGGAGCATTCTGTGCTTCAGCATCTTCAACCCATCCTCTTCCACTTTCTGCTGCTGGAACAGCAGGTCGAAACTGTTCATTTGGGTGCTGAAACAAACAAGTGAAAACGAGAAAATCGAAAATTCAACGGAATTTTAGAACGAAAACAGCGAGCAGAGCAAAGTGTCGATCGGAAATGAAACGGCGCGCATTCATTTCGCAAAGTGGTCGCTTCCAGAAGCACTGTCTTTCTTTCTTTTTCGGCCTAATTTTCGTTGAATTTGCTATATTTTTTTCTCTGCTTGAAAACGTTCCGGAATATCTTGAATATGAAACTTTCTGGACGACCATCCAATTTTCTGTGATTCAACGTAATTGATTTTTGTAAACCTTCTTTTCCGAATTAGTCCTGCCAGACAGATTTCGAAAGAATTCTGAAATCGTTCTAGAATGGCTCGTGATCTTGAATATTCGTGAAGTCATTCGAAATCCCTCGGAGAGTGTTGATTTTCAGGTGGAATGACTGACGAGGAGCGTCACTGGGATTCGTTTCGATCGCACAAGAGAAGGCAGAATGAATCGGTCGCGCTGTCTCCTTGGATGATCACTGCACTGCAGAGCACTAAGGTAAGGAGGGGTGAAGAACATAATTTTATAGACAGACGGACGTTCCCAACTAGTGTAACATTCATCCGGATACATTGACATTTGCATAAATTCACCGTTATCTTGTCGCTCCACCTTTTTTTTTTATTTAAAATCCAGAAAACCCTGAAATTTTTAGGAGCTGATAAATTGAAGCAAATAATAATTACGCTTTATTCTCCACTTTTTAAAGGCTTTACAAGGATGGGGTAGGAAGGACATCTGCGAAGAGCATAATGATTAACTGGCGCGTATCCCTTCCTCCTCCCTCTGCAAAGTTCTTTTTGAGGAGCAAAGAAGAGTAATTGTTGAGAGCAATTCCAGGAATCGTTCGATTGTTTCCTTGCAATAGTCCTAAAGTCTTGTTTCAGCTAGGCCTGTTCCTGCTAATCAACGCGTTCCTCGTGCTGGGCGCCGTCTTCTCGCGTCTCGTCATCCTCATTATCTCCACGAACATCACGGGGAATGACGATTCCACAGACATCTTCACCAGGAAATGCTCTCGTTTCGCAAGTAAGCTGACTTCTTTGAACGGGGAAAATGAAGATGGAATCCGCTAGTCTCTGAAGTGGTGAAGATTGGTTTACATATGCAATCAGTTGAAACTTCTAAATCTGTGTGCAACCGACATTTGCTGTCATCTTTTCCTCGTTATCACTTTCTGCCGTATGCCCTCAAACTAATGAATGAGTATCGTCTTTTGCAGTGCACCGTACCCCCAAACTGGTGGCAGCTCTGTATGTCGGCCTGTTTCTGATTCAATGCCTGCCCGACCTGCTGCACATCTTCTGCAATGCAGCCACATTCTTCAGGCGACAGGGCGGCAGGGTCATTCCCTCGGTGAGTGCAAAATGAAACTAACAGTTTGGAAAGGAAAGAATTTTCGAGTTTTATGAAATGTAAAAAAATGTTTATACTTCAACAACTCACAGAAAGATAATTGTATCAAGATTCCAGTTGATCTTCAAATTCCATCGAAATATTTAGCCTTGTGACGAAAAGCCCCTTATTTGAAATTGATTTTCTTCTTACAATCGATCTAAATCAAAATTCAGTTTATGCCTTTCCATTGAATTACCATTTTCAGTTGGTAGTGCTCGAATCAGTGCGCAGTTTCGGTCTGTGTCTGCTGGTGTTCCTCGTCTTCCCCCAGCTGGACGTCCATCGCTGCATCCTCCTCTTTGCCTGCTTCCCCATGGTCGTCCTCATCCAGAACTGCTTTGCCTCTCTCGCAGCCACTCTCAATCCCTCCCTTCCCTTCTGTGCCAGATTCGGTAAGACTTTTCACATCTTGTAAATGATTATTCACAGCAGAAATTTCTCAATTTTCATACTGAAAAACGGCTAACATTCCTGTCATCATCAAGAACACCAGAAATGAAAAAATTACATTGAAATCAAAAATTATCCACTGCCCCGCTCTAAATATCCCCTAATAAAGAGTATATTCAGGTCGTTCGATCATGCTCAGTCCGTACATCCTGCTCATGCTGGTTGTGCTCTCTTCTACCTATCTCTGGGCTGTTCTCAACACTCCACTCAAAGTCAGTCTGGCTTGTATTTTGATGATTTGCAAGTAAAATGATGACTGAATGGATTGAGAAGCGAATGAATTTAGTGAGCAGTGGCAAGACTATTGAATTTTGAAAATGCAAGAATCGAACTTCTTTCTCCCAATTCGAATGTCTCTTTTCAGCACTGGGTCCTGATGCCGATTGCCCTGTTCTCAGTGTCGGTCGGCTTCTGGGAATCGTGGATTGGAGTGCAGCACACGGGCACCGCATTCGACAATCTGTACAGGGTCAGTTTGCCATCACTTGCAAAGCATTCATTAGCAATGTCTGGTTGAATGAGTGGTCAACAGAGAAACACTCACGATGACAATTGATTCAATCAATCACATATTTTGAATATCGGCCTGTCAATTTCGGTCTGAAATCAGATCTGTGCACATCCCATTTCACACAAAGTTATATATCCGAATATTTTTAATACAGTCCCGAAACTTCACTGCATTTTCAGAAGACAACAATCTTTCTTACGTTGTTAAATAGTGAAATGATTTCTGCTTTCATTTGATTGCTCAAACAATTCTGTGAGAGTGCAAATGGAAAGACTTGACATTTTAACACAGGATATTTTGTATTTAAATTCGATTTTCAGTTGAAGTACGCAGTGCGCAAAGTGTCCAGCTCGACCCGCTGGCTGGTGGCCCTGTGCCGAGTAGTCATCTGCCTTTCCATCCTCGTCGTCGCTGTCATCGAGCACAAGCACAAGGGACTCAAACTCACCCACTTCTTCACCGTCCTCGTCGATTTCAACCTCAAGAAACACTATTCTGGGTTAGTCATTTCTCATTTCTTTTTAGTGATTTTGGTTATTAGAAAACTCGAAAAATGTTTCCTTTTGCAATTTATGGAAATGACAAAATTCTTAATCGAGATGATTTTTAATCAATTTTCTAAATCGAAATGAAATTTTCACAAAATAATGATGGAAGCAAGCTTTGAAAGATGATTCGTTCGACAGTGCTATTTCTAAACCTGATGATCAATTCAGCAATTCCTTCCCCTTTTCAGCCGTGTGTTGTTACTGTGCGTGTGTCTGTGCATTGTGCATCTGCTGCTGCGTCGCTGTGCTCACTTCCTGGCAGCCATCGATATGCGCCCCCTGTCCTTCTTCCACCCAATCGTCACTTCTTCCCTTCTTTCCTATGCAGTTGTGTCCTTCATCTGCTCCACTCCGCACTGTTTCCTTGCTAAGGTTTGTCATTTGTGAAATCAACAAAAATTAAACTGGTGAAAATGGGCTCTATACACAGCTAACAGGAATCCCACTTGTGAACCGTTCTGGTGTTAGATATATGAAGTTTTTCGTTACAAGTTGGATGTCCTCGAAAAATTGTTTTATGAAAACTGAAATTTTAAACTTGCTAAAAATCAAGAAAATGAGAAACAAGATTTTATTTTGCATAACTTTAGGCAGATTGAATATAAAAAAATACCAAGTGACATTTTCTCTCTGAAACATTCAGAAGTTGCATCAGAGTATTGTTGACTGATCTTCCCTCAATCCTCAATCCATTCCAGATTCTGTCGCGTTTCTCCCTGCAACTGGTGTGCAGTCAGTGGCCAGTCCCCCCTTCGCCCTTCGAGTTCTACATCGGCCTCGTCTGGCTGGCTGTCGGCTCGTATCGCGGCTTCTGCTATGTCAAGCAGCGCTACTTCAACATCCACGAAGAAATGTAAGTTTTCGTAAGCGATAACTGAAGATTTGCAACACATATAGGTTCTAATAATTCCACTCGCTATCTCTAAACCATTACTTCTCGTTTCTTCAATTTTCAAATTCCATTTTAAATTCATTTTAATGCAGTAATTTCAACGATTACAGAATTTCCTCGATGCCCGCCCACTCGAACGGATTCGCCATTGAGCAGTCGCTGGCTGTCTTCCAAACAGCTGTCACCAAGCAGGTTAGCTGATGCATTTCATTTTGGGGGTTTCTTGGAAAGTTCGACGAGTTTTGAAAATGGAAGATGTTTTACTTCGTGGCAGTCCAAATACTTTGATGATCATTTGGATTTCATTTTTTCCTGCATTAACTAAACATAAAAGGCTGTAAAAATCCGAGATTTAGTAATTCGATTGTTTTAATGACTTCTGCAATATTTGTTCTTCCTTTTCCAGAACTGTTTTGTGAGCAAAGAGGAGTACATAGCGGAAATGGACGACGAGTTGCGCATCCGGAATGCAGAAGTGGACAGAACACTGACGATGTATGTCTGTGCGACGATGTGGCACGAGACTGAAGAGGAGATGAGTCAGATGCTCAGCAGCATTCTCAAGTAAGGCATATTCTGTTGAATTGTTAAAAGCTGATGATTAATTGAAATCAAAGTGAGTTTCTTCTAGAAAAAAGGGCGTAGAGATCTCAATTTTTCTCTCACATTTGATCTTTTTCTATAATTTTAAAACTGACTTCGTAAATATCCACCAAAACCTTTTTCAGACAATTCTTCCAAAACTTTCCATCAACGACAGAAGTTCAACCGAAACTTCTTTCAAATTCTTCGTTTCAGACTGGATGCAGAACAGTCGTTGCGGATGAACAGCAGAAAGGCGAACGAGCTGCGCTTTAAGATGGAAGGCCACATTTTCTTCGACGATGCGTGGGAAGACGAGCAACTGGAGGGCGGCGGGCAGAGGAGAGTCCCCAACCCCTTCTTCAAGACTTTCTTCCAGCTCGTCAATCAAATGACTGGGTTGGTATCTTTTCTTCACTGCAAATAATTATGGGAAAATAATGATGTGATTAGAAAAAAAGATGCTTCCAAATTCTGGATAACTGAATGATCACTTGCTCATTTTCTTTGGGTTTGAGACACTGAGAGGAGCGCACCCTCGAAGCACCCCGGAGTGGCGCGCGCCACTCCGGGGTGCATCCGTGGTGCGTCCGGGGTGCTAGCCCCTCTCCGGGGTGTGTCCGGGGTGCGTCCGTGGTGCGTCGGGGGTGCTTCGGGGGTGCTAGCCTCTCCGGGGTGCGTCGGGGGTGCTTCGAGGGTGCTAGCCCCTCTCCGGGGTGCGTCCGGGGTGCTTCGCGGGTTCGCTCCTCTCAGTGGACTTTACGACTACTGAAATACGTCGTTGTTTAGTGATCTTGGCATGGACGCTTAGATCCTTAGGTGTTCATTCACTGATTTAACAATAATAATCTATTTTTAGTGAATCATTGCCTGAAGAAGACGGTTGTTTGGAGACGAGAGTGCTGGTGGGAACTCCCTACGGAGGCAGACTGGTGGTGCGACTGCCTGCAGGCACTCTCCTCTTCGTCCATCTCAAGGACAAGCAACTCATTCGGCACAAGAAGAGATGGAGTCAGGTAAAACAGCACTTATTCAGATAGAAATAGAAACAGTTCGCCATAAATCAATTTTGTCGCTATATTGCGTTTTGCATTTTTCTCATTATTCTCAGAATGTCTCGAAACGAAGGAATTGTTTTCGTATTCTATCCTGAATCTTCTAGGTTTGAAGAAATAATCTGCCTCACCTCATCTTCGGATCCTCTAAAAATCTAGAAATGCCTCTAGTTGAAGTTGAAATTTATCATCTGCACTTTCCTACTGCCAATGATTTATGCGTGTTTCATTTTGAGGTGATGTACATGTATTACCTGCTGGGACACCGCATAATGGACTCGCCCCTGTCTCTGGAAGACAGGCAGCAGATGGCCGACAACACGTTCATTCTGGCCCTGGATGGAGACTCCAAATTCGAGCCAGAAGCAGCTCTGCGTCTCTTGCAACTCATGAAGCAGAAGAGCGACATTGGTTGTGCCTGTGGACGCATTCATCCCATTGGAAGAGGTACTCAATTACTCCTCAATATATTCACTCGTTGGAAATGAAATGGAATACCTCTCATGATGATTAAGACACCAGGCCTTTAAAACTTTCTCTGCTCTTGATATTTTTCTGATAGAAAAATTCTGAATGAAGAACAACATTAGATTTGACAAACACCCACACGCACAATTGTAGTCTTTTATGATAGAAAATCATTCTTCCACTATGTTTCGGCAAGCATGAAGGAATTCATCACAATCAACTTTATTCCAAGTATTCGATAACCTTCTTCGATATGTTTGTTTGTTGCAGGAATAATGGTGTGGTATCAGAAGTTCGAGTACGCAATAGCGCACTGGTTCCAGAAGGCGGCCGAGCACGTGTTCGGGTGTGTGCTCTGCGCCCCTGGATGCTTCTCTCTCTTCAGGGCCAGTGCTCTCATGGACGACAACATAATGCACAAGTCAGTTTTATGATGAATCCATGAGAACAATGTCAATAATTCGGACATTACCCTCTTTATAAAGTTACTGCCATTACAATGGCAAACTGTTCGTTTTCTTCCCGAAAAAACAATTTCTTTATTTCCGAAGAATTGATCCTGCAACTTTCTCATTCATCTCCGATATTTCAAGTTATCTTCTTATCTTATTGTTAGTTTTTGGAGCAACGCATTTCAACTTGTTCAATAGAAACTGCGAATTACATGAATGAAGTCGTTACTTTGCTTGGAAAAATAACAATTTTTATTGCACGCTCTTCTGTCGTCGCTATCTATTATTCTTATCTTCGAATTATTCTGTTTTGTATTACAACTAAATATAAAATCTACTTCGAAACGAGATATTTCTTCCTTCTATCATATTTATTATTTGCAGGTACACGAAGACAGCCTCTTTGCCTCGCCACTTCGTGCAGTACGATCAGGGAGAGGACCGTTGGCTGTCGACTCTGCTGCTCAAGCAGGGTTATCGAATCGAGTACGCGGCTGCCTCCGATGCAGAGACCTACGCCCCCGAGGGATTCGAGGAGTTCTTCAATCAGAGAAGGCGATGGACTCCTTCTTCCATCGCCAACACGATCGATCTACTGGCTGATTACAAGGTTGGTAGTAATTGATTGAATTCACAATTTTCTTACCCTTCTCTCTATTTCTTAAAAAAAATAGAAAAACACGATGATTCAAATATTTTCTCACTTACTAAACCTTAAAGTGAGACCTTTTTTAGCATTCAAATGTTAAAATTCTGCAACTTCATTATCCAAGAAAGGTTGAACCCTTTAATGAAAATGTCCAAGGCAGTTTTCTAGAAATTCATGGATAATGCTTTTCTTCTAGTTCTTGATTTGCAGCGAGCCCTCAACAACAACTCGTCCATCTCCTCTGCGTACATCTTCTATCAGTTCATCGTGATTTTCTTCTCGATGCTCGGACCGGCCATCATCTTCAGCATGCTCGTCTTCTCACAGGTTGGGACGATGTTGATAAATCGATCAGAAATTGATTTTCGCCCAAAATCGAAGAAAATGAGCAATCAAAAACTGTTCCTTCTCCTTTTGCATTTAGTTGGCAAGCCACTGCATAATTATTTTATAACTCCCTATTATGAAGACACCGATTCCTTATCCTCACTAAAATATGGCAAAAAGTACACTTTGTTGAATGTTCCTTTATTTCAAACTTCCTTCAACTTTAGAGAAAATCGTATGAAGCTGTATACAATTTCACTTTACATCATTACGTCACTATCTTTGCAGGTGGCAGCATTCGGAGTGGACTCCTCGCGAGTGGTGTGGTGGAATGGAGTGCCGATTTCCTTGTTCATTGCTTCCTGCTTCCTCTTCGAGTCCAACTTCCAGCTCACATTCGCCAAGGTCTCTCTCCTCTACTCTATAATTTACCCCCGTCTCCATTTGCAGGTGATGTCACTCGTCTACGCGTTCGTGATGTTGGCTGTGCTGGTCGCCACGACCAGTCAGATTGTCCTGGAAAGTTAGTCATTTTCCTTCATTCTTCTTGCACATAGAGCAAATCCGTCAGAGAAGAGTGCGCTTATTGAAACCAAGAGGAAAAACACTTTTTAATTCAATCTTCCCTGCTCCATCCCATTGAATTCATACTTCTTTTACAATATTCTTTCTCTATCTTCTTCCTCCGTACATTCTCCTATCATTCCAGCGGTGGTCTCCCCGACGTCGATGTTCATCGTGACGATGGTGCTGATCTTCTTCACAGCAGCGTGTATGCATCCTCGCGAATTCACGAACATCATCTACGGCTGCGTGTTCTTCCTCATGATCCCCTCGACCTACGTCTTCCTCTCGCTCTATTCCCTCATCAACCTCAATGTCATCAATTGGGGAACTCGTGAAGCTGTCGCCAAGGCTACTGGACAGGTTGGTCACTTTCAATGACGATGAATGTGGTTTCTCTTTTAAAATTAACTAATTAAAACTCTGTCATGCTATTCCTGTTTTATTCTCTGTCTGTTCTAATTAGAAATCTTGCATTTATTCTGTCATTTACAATTGCTAAAATCGACCATCTTTTGAAAGCCAGCTCCATTGACAAGAATTGCGGTATGACGACACTTTCCTTATTCAACATTTTTTCTTCTTTCCAACTGCAGTTATATCGCCATTCTAAATTTAATAGTATCCAATCGGCAAGAGTTGATCGAAAACGGATAAACTTCTTGCATTTGCAGGCGAAACCCAAGTCTCCTCTGGAAATGTGGGTGGAGAAGATAACCTCGAGCAAGGCAGCCAGACTGTGCAGTCGAGTGCTCTGCAGAGTCGTCCAGGAGGAGAACAAAATGGAGAAGATCGAGAAGAAGATCGACCACATCAATCAGCAGATCAGCGATATTAGGGTGAGTCAATTTGATGTCGCAATTTTTCTTGGAATTACTCTGACTGTTCACTATTGCTATCTATCTTCCTATTTGAAGCTAACTCGTTTTAAAAATTGATAATTTTGCTGTTTCTTCCAAAATCTGACGAACAATGATAAAAGATTGAGACGAGTAATTGCAGATGAACCCGACTAGAGAAGAAGAGCGGGACAGACTGATTGAAGAAGGGGAAGGAACGGAATTAAAGGAGAATGAAGAAGAAGAGACCAGAGTGGAAGGACTGACAGAGGCAGAGGCAGAACAGAAGAAAGAGGATGGACAGGGACAGGCTGATGGAGGAGCAGAGCAGGCAGGACAAATTGGGAAGATGAAGAAGAGGAGCAAATATGCCTGGATGGATTGCGACTACCTCAAGGTGGGGGTGATTTAGATAGACCAACGATAAGAACTTGTTGAATAAAGCTATAATTATTCTTTTGAAAGGGGCAAGTCTTGGGGTTTCTATACATTACTGCTCGAATGAGGGAAATGAAGAATATAAGGCGTTGATGTCAAAAACAACACATGCCAATTGTTTCACCAGTTTATTTTGAGTACAGTATTTTCCACTGTTCAATTGTTCGAGAATGAGTAGATGCATTTGCAGGTGTGTGAGAGAGGCAAACTGAAGGATGCAGAGAACACGTTCTGGAAGCAGCTCATCGAGGCATATCTCAAGGTCTGTCAGTCATCCATTTTCTTGCAAAGTTCGCATTGCCATGGCTAGGGAGATTAGACAATCTTGCGAGTTTTGATAACTAAAATCTAATAGGTGGCAATTCACTTTCTTTTTTTTTTAGGTAGCTACAAATACGAAGAAAATAATATCTCACTCTAGAATATGCGACGATTAAAACCTCAATCTTCGAGTCTCAATAAAAAATACTGACAATAAAATCCGCCGTCGAACTTTCTAAGAAGTCACCATATCATTCATTCATCTTTCAACTTTCAGCCAGAGGCATCCTCCTCGGAAGAGCAGCTGCAGATCGCACAAGGTCTGGCCTCCCTGCGCAACTCAATCGCCTTCTGCATCATTCTCGTCAACGCGCTCTTGGCTCTCGCCATCTTCCTCATTCAGAAGCACAAGGACGTTCTCTCCATCAAATGGACTCCTTATCGTAAGCATTCTACTCTACATTATGAAAAAACAAGTCACGAAAAGAGTTCATCAAATAAATTGAAGATCAGCATTGAATATTCAAGAAAGCCCCGGCTAGGTTTCTAGATTCTTGACATTTTTAAGAGCCTGATTAAAATGCATCTCCTGAATTTGAAAACTCAGTATTTTTCTTCGATTTCTGGGACACGAACGTAAACAATTCCAAGCCAAACCTACATCAGTTTTGTATGAGAAGACTCAATTAGAAAATTAGAAAGGCTTACTGTTTTATCTTAAAAATGGGTGATATTTAAAATTTCACTTCATTTTTGACACATTTCAAGAATAATATGTTCAATTTGAGGCGGCTTCAAATGGACGAAGATGAACGAATTGACGGGTCAGTTCGAGAAGACCAGGGAGCCGCTCAAGATCGACCCTCTCGGCATGGGAATCGTCGTCTTCCTCCTCGGCATTCTCGTCGTACAGACTCTCGGTATGTTTTTACTGATGCATGGCTCTTGAACATCAACCGACAAAAATGAAGATCTAGATATTGGAAGTTAAACTTACTTCAACCAGAAAATATTAATTTTCATCTCAAATTCGATGGTGGACCTTCATGACACTCATTGATGTCTATATCGAAATTTGAGTAATTGCACCACTTCTCAAACTTGCAAATTATCATGTTAAATCAGACAAGCGAAAATGTTGATGAGTGCATTACATAGATCCTCTATTTTTTCATATATTGAGAAAAGATGAAGGGGAATATTAGATAGTTCCAATATACATTATACAGCCATCAGCATTCCCGTTTAGCTTCTCTTCACAACCAGCAATCTACCCTTCTTCTCCTTCAAACATTTCATCTCTTCCATTCAGGAATGATAATCCACCGTCTGAACACGATGATCGGCGCTTTCCAGGATGTGAAGCAGTGGACTCAGATGGGCACTGCCAAGGGCGCGGACAGCAAGGAGGACGACGAGAGGCTTCTCAATGCAGGTCCGCATTTTTACTGCATATTTCCAAAATTGTTAGCATTCACTCTTATTATATCCAATGGCTGTCATGCACTTAGAGAATAACATGTTCAACAGAGTTGGAATTTATCTTGTTTCTTTGAAGGGATATTTTCTTTTTGACTCTTCTTTATTAAAATACAATCTGCTCCCCTACTCAAAATCATCTTGCATAATGCGAGAGGAAATCGGAATTGTCATTGTCCAAGAAGAAAAACCAGAATCATTTTTCGTAACTCGAAGACGCAATTTCGTATAACCTGGTTCGCAGTTTACAAGTGCAAAAAAACTTCGTTTCTTTCAAAGTCTTCCAATTCACCGCATTTTCTAATACCCTTCAAACTGATTCTCGAATTTGCAGCTCGTCAGATGATGAACACGGTGCAGTATTCGGAAGGCCATGGCGCAGATGGATACACCAGGCATCGCGAGGAAGAGGTCTGTTTTATTGTCTTGTCACTTTATGTTTTATGAAATTTTATAACAGAAAACCACGAAACAATGGCAAAATTTTGAAACTCAGTCGTATTGCTATTTTTCAAATTATCAATTTTAAAGGCTTTCATTGAACTCCGGTAATTCCTATAAAATTTCTCCCCTCACTGATACTATTTCTCTTCCTCTTACCTCCCTTCTCTGCTTTTAATCGGAATTTATAACTAGCCATCTTTAATGCTACTTTGCAGTGAAACCCAATTGAAAAAGTTAATTTGCCTTTAGCTATGTCAAAACTTATGATTTACATTTTATATGAAAACATGAAACTTCATTCAATGACAGATCTCAAGGTTAATGAACTAATATTTAATATAAAAATGTACTACCGTCTTACTTTTGTTTCTTGACATTTCACATTTTAGGTGGCAAACGACAATGTTCTCTACAAGCTGCAGAGGGCTCGTCTGGCAAAGCGAATGCAGAGAAGTGCCATTTCCAAATAGCCGTCAAATGGAGGATGCAAGTCAAATCAGACAGCCATATCCATCTCATTCTTGTAAAATTCTTCACCAATTCTCTCTTGATCTCGACAGTCATCAATGATTTTATTGCACGTCTTTCTTCGGATACTTCACACGGGTTTTATGCATTCAGTCTTCTTGTAATTTATCATTCAAATATCTTTTGAAATCGTGATCCCATACTCTAATTTGAACGTTTCATTTTCCCTCTTTAATTGTGCAACGGTCGGTTTATGACAAATCAGGGTCATTCTCTGATTTTTGAATAATGCAATAAATTTAGTTTTATCATATCTTCTGTCCAAATATAATAAATTTAGTGAAGTTACCCGAAAGATCTATATGCAATAGTTTTAACATAAAATATAATGCATTGCTGCAATATTAATTTGCGTTATAGGACACTTTAACATTTCCGGCTGCAAGTACATTATTATTAAAAGTAGTTTGCTACTAAACGCCATTTCCTTTTATTCTTACCCTATAGTTTAATTTAACAACCGCGCTCGCTCTTGATTAAAACTGCTTATTTGTCTATGTTTTGAAATGTCGCAAATTAGTCATTTTTCTATCAGCCCCCCTTTCCTATTCAGTTTCAATGCTTCTAATCTTAATTCATATAAACTCGTGAAATAGCCGCATTTGAATATTTTGAAGGAATTTAGTTTAATTAGCAATCATTTTGTGAACAGTTCTTATATTGTGCGGCTGGGAGTAGAAACGATAAGAAATCTTATAAAATCTAAACTTCAGTTATTTGCGGTTCTGGTAAGATTCCAAGAACTGTGAAGTCCCATAAACAAGAGTTTCTGGTAAGATACCAAGGATTTATTAAAGCATTGTCGAGCAAAAATAAACCCCAAACCAGCCAAGGGGCTGAGCTTTAACTCAACGAAAACGAGATAAAATGTGAAGGAGAAAAGAAGAATATACTGCAAAAATGACACAGCATGATAAAAGGATGCAAATCAAAATATAAAAAAAGTGTGTGATTGCACACCCTCGATCCTTCAAAGAAAAAAAAGAATTATCGATTTTTCTACATCACACGTTTTTCTATGTGTGTAAATTCAGAACGCATTTTTTAGACGAATTGACAAACTTTGCGACAGGGGAAAATTGTTATTTTCGTTTTCTTATTCCGGAACTTTTGGAAATATAATTTAAATGTCTGTAGAAAATGATCGACGTTGAGAAAGCTATAGATTGTCGAATAAATTTCAAAATAATCCCGTTCAAAGTTCAACAAAGCCATTTTTGGCTTTTCTTTATATTAGCAAGTGGCCGTAATTTAATTATGAGATAATTATCGATAGTTAGGGGTCTTCGATGTCGCTCTACACGATGGTAATAAAGAAAACCCGAAAAAATCGCGTGTTTCTGCGTCACAGGTGATTTTTTTCTTAAACATAGAAAGGGGCGGGATTTTTCCACTAGACTTTTACTGTCTAGAAGCACTGACATTCACAACTTCGAGGTCGAATACGTCCATTGCGGTATAAATATTTTCATTTTTTGGTATATCGTCATTTTAAAGCTAATTATGTGAGATAGGATAAATCTGGTGGAGTTTTAAAATTAGAATATGGAGAAATTTGCACTATTTTTCATTTATAAAGATTTCTTATCATTGTTATTTCAAATTTCCAAACTCAATTTCGAACAGTACTGGATAGAAATAGTTTCCCATATTATTTTTTGAATATTTTTTAAAAATGAAACTGCTAAATATTATACACAATTTTCTAGTTGCATGTCAGCACAACATAATCACTAATTAGACTCTGCAAAATATACTTCCAACTAAATACGAAACCTATAATTTTCATTATTTGATTAATTATATCTGAACTATGGCTGGAATTTTTACTGCTGACGAAGTTATACAAGACCATTAAATACACATTATAATTAATCATAATTATGCCGGGATTTCTTAAGAGTATTTGTAAGACCCGAACAACTGTCTGCATTTCAGTAAAAGTTCCACAAATCGTGACTTGATCATAGAGGTGGATACCCCTATAGGCTCTAATCACAAAATCGAGGAGATTAGGCCCTGCCCTCAAAAGTGGGCGGAGCTATGCTAACTTGAAAATCATGATTTATATGGAAAAATGTTCTCAATGTAAATTAACGGATACCATAGGGTTATTCTCCATGAAAAACTGCATCGAAATCAGCAAGGGAAATTGAGAAAAAGGGCACGCATTTTTCGAACCAAAATTTCATCGAGTTTTCGATTTTGCACATCAGGGCAAAATTGTCTTTCTATCCATGTGTGGTTTGTGGGGTTGATTTTGCTTAGATGTTGAGAAATAAGCGTTCACAGACGAACACACTCCATAAAAAATACTAATAGAGAGAGAGAGAGAGAGAGATAGTCTAGGCTACGATGATCTAACCATGCATAATATAAATCGACTAATTTTCTCTGTCATATGTCGAATCTTCAAAAATTACACTCCAATTTAGGTCACTCAATAGTAGAGATGCTGGATCATCAGTTAGCAGCGACGATTATATTCCTGGTAGGTCATTTCTTCGAGTAATGGCCATGATATATATTTTTTAAGATAGCTGGCTGTGGAATGGTGCTCAATTGGTTCATCACCATGTTTATTAGACGTTTAAAATCGCTTCAGGTATAACAAATATATAGATTTGTCCAGGATGTGAGATTTCAGAATCCATTCGGCCGTTTGACGGGCTCTCAGGCTATTGGCGAAGCCGTTCATCAAACTACTTTTGCGCTTTATGTCGCACCTATGGTATTCTTGTAAGTTATATAATAATTCAAATATCATTGCCATTTCTCTTAATGATGAGGAATCTTTCTCTTCTCTAGATTCTTCAGTTTCTTTCGGAAAATGAAATATATAATGAAAACTTGGATAGGAGAAATGTGTGTTTAATGCAATCTAAGGATGGGAAATTGAATAGACGTTAATAATAAAATTATTTAGCGATATCAAATGGATGAAGGAAAACAGCAAACATGCAGGCACAGTTCTACTTATCTGCTACGATATTTGCATCTATAGTCACTTTTTCATGTCTCTAAATCGAATGTGCGCAATTTTTGCGCCCTTGAAATATAGCACAGTCTTCAGGCATATAATTTTAAATCCATATTTAATAATATATACCGAAAGTTTAGTAATACAAATACGACTGTTATCATTTTATTTACCTGGGCCTGTGCATTACTGCTACCATTATACTTCTTTACTTACAGTAAGGCTATTTTGAGAAAAAATTTAAATGATGCAAATCTTAGGCGGCTGTGATTTATGTTACATCGATGAGTATTATCGTTTCGGTTTCACGACCAGGTCCTCGACTTGTTCGCTTATTGGATGGTAAGAAAATGACTTTCGCTGTGTCATTTTTAGGTTCATATTAATGCTAGAAAAGTGCATATATCCCCGAGTCTCACTTCTGAAGATTTAAATTGAATTGAAATTTCAAGGTACGCCGAATTTATAAAGAACTGCTCGTTTGTGGTGATAATTTGCACAATCGACATAATCACCGTGCTGCGAGTGCATCTTTTTAACGTATCGATGAAGACCGCTACCAGCAATCATCACCACGACAAGAGACGTCGAGAGGAGATCAATTTCTTGAAGCAGGTCCGAAATTTCGACTCTCAGAAAATTGCAGCAACTTGAAGCTCTCAAACCATGATAAATAGGGTGAAGAATGATAAGGATAAAGTCATTATTTCGCATGGCTTGAGGTTTCCAAGTTGCTCCCTAATATTCATCACCCAATTTTGGCATTGCTTATGAGCTTGCGGTTTCCAAATAACCCAAAAATGTTCGTATAAGAAAATTTCAGGCCTGTCTCCAAGCATTTATTTTTACGATCGAGCTCATCACCTGCTTCATTATGGAGCCGCACTTTGCGGATCCCTGGGTCAAATTCTGCATGGCGACTGTTGCCTGGAACTTGGTTCACTCGACTGACGGTACTTTACATCATTTTCTCAAAAATGGGCTATCTAAAAACACCGTATGACATGCGAAATAGGGTAGGGTTTTTGGGCGGTAGACCTTCTTTTTTCACACTATTATGCGTGTCATGTGGTTTCCAAATTGCTCAACAATGAACCATTTCAGGATTTATTACCATCTTCTTTAACAAGGAGTTCCGCACCGTCATTCCATACCTCGTGAAACCGGCTTCAGTCGGTAGGGAAAATTTCAGCGATCTAATAAAAAAATAACTATTTAGCGTCCTCTGGAAACTGGGGCCAGAAAGGCGCTGAAATCACTCCGATCAAGGATTAATCCCCTTACAATAGTGGAAAGCCGGAATCGAGAACTCTTAATAAAGTTTCATATTGGTCCATTTTACCTTTTTCACTTTTCATTTCCTGCGTCATTTTTAATTGTAATTTCATACTTAACCCATTGATTCGAAATTAGATTGCTGAACAAAGAAAATTGTAGTCATTTGTTCTCGATGTATTGTGTTTGAGGAGTTAATGAGAAGTGACAATAAATCATGCTAATTTGCACTAATTCAATTCGGTCAGTTAGTTTTTCATAGGTTGGGTGGTTCTTTTCTCCGCTTTCTTTTTCCTGTCTGCCTGATAACGGATTTTTTTCTGAGCATTAGGGAATTTTTAAACTATTTATTGCGGCTGAAATCAAGATATTCTTTAATTTAGTGTTCGACCCCCGACAAAATGAGCTTCATATTCGGGTTAATTCACGAATATTTTCCCAGTAAGTTCATAATGATATTGATCAGAAAATTTACTCGAACCCGTATAAACGCGTGTCTTGAAATATATTAACTCAGAAAATCACATAATATTCCACATTTATGGATTTCATGTTATTAAACTGGTGCTATGGTTTCCCGTTCAGTCGATATTTGATTCCTCAAAATTGCTAATTTTTAGTGATAGGCCTAATGGGAATAGAAGATCATCGAATAGCGGCGTTAGTCGTGCTTCCAGTACGCTAATTTTGAACATATAGCAAAAAATGAACAGATGATGCGTTAATTTCTAGATCGCTTTAGCTGAGATGTTCGCTAATTGGTTCATTGCCCTGTGCATTGGACAGTTAAAGACTCTTCAAGCAAGCAAATTTACCACTTATTTGAAAAATTAGTTTTTAGAATCCTTTCGGGTGGCTCCCCAAGTCTCAGGCCATTGGCAAGGCTCTTCATGGCACTATTTTTGCCTTTTACTTCGTTCCAATGGTGTATCTATAAGTATCCCTATACGCAAAGAGCGCAAATCCCGCCACTCACTCTGTGAATTCAAAAGCAAGTAAAACAATTTCGTTAAAATTTTCCAAAGTGATTTTTTTCTGATTTCTTTTTCCACTATTAGAGATGAGATTAGGAAACATTTTTGTTTCCGGAACATGCCCCTGAAATCGGAATTGGGCCGACCACAACGCACAGTGAAAATTTCAAATTGTTCGTTTTCGCTCACAAAAAGGGTTTTCGAATATCATCTTCAGAAATTCATATCTTTGGTTGCACTGATCCGTTTTTTTCATGCGATTTTTTGCTATAAGCTTGATTAGCCCATCAGATTTTGAGAAAAACACTTCCATGACTTTGTCTTCATAACGAAAATTTCACTTGCGCTCTCCAATTATAGCAATTGATATCGTTGAGACTAACATCATTTTTCTTGTCTAACATACGAATCGAATATCTCATTAAAATTTGCATAAATATCGGAGGGATTGCAATAACTGGCAACAAATGAGAATAAAATACCATCAATTCATTTATGAATGGTGGGTTTTCGAGTGGCATTGAACCTCGAAAAACCACATAATAATTCAACGTATTGTCATTTGATAATAAATTACCGTATTGAGGACTCGTAATCGAATCTTCAAACAAAAATAGCCTTCGAATGATTGACATTCATTTCAAATTCGATATCCTGAAACAATAGTAAATTAAATTAGATTATGGCACAACTTTGTGAATACCCTGTAAATTTCAAGCTATTCGATACATAAAATAGAGAACTTCAATCTTATGAGTCTTTTAATTGATTTTTTTTGGCAAAATTACAGATGTTATTCTATCTACTTCCGATACATTCTAAAAGTAAACACTAATGTAAAACCATGCGAATGGACAGATGCATTTATTCGATTTTAGTGTACATTAAACTTTCATCGTCTGACATTTGAAATTGATAAATTTATTTGTGAGCGAAATATTATAACAGATAAAAATAAAATAATAGAATTATACTTTAGCACTTTATTTCTACGACTGAACTCGGCTCATTGTTGACTGTCCCACAGTCGAGACTTGGACGACTGGTTGCGGTGAAATTTGTTTTTTTCTTCTAAACAGAATTATCATGTCATAATAAAATTCCCAAGCAACGTTAATTTCTCACCGAATCCGAAATAAACTGATTATAGATTTTCTTCTGGCAGAGCTAGAAATTATAAATGAGACCGGTATCGTTATTGACCAGAAAGATAAATCGACAAATTTCACACTACTATAATGATACATTGAATGCATTCTGATATCGCTATCAGAATTACTTTTGAAAATTATAAAGTTGGACAATAAATATTCGTAGTTAAATAAAATGCAGCTGGTTAAGAATAGAGATACAATCTAAAACATCTTTTTATATACCGTAAAACCTCTATAGTTGAAACCCCTCTAAAATAGATTTTCCACAAAATGCCCGATCTACAAATTACCCAACTCAAATCATCTAAAGAAACGTTTATATTCTTTGGAATGTAATGTATTTTTATTTTTGATCGTAAGTTTCTACAATCACAAGATGATGAGATATGGCCAATTGAAAATTGTGAATTTTCTTAAAATAGGGATTGAAACTAAAAACCACGGGATTTCCAATTAGAGGCTTTACGGGAACTTTTCACAAAGAACGACAAAATATTACGTGCTGGAAAGCAAACGGGATCATCTGATATAGAATTCGTCGATTGTCTGCTCCATAATTTCGGCTTGATAATTCTGCGAGGCTTTGAAGTTTACGATAAAATGCAAAATATGCCAATGTCGAAAGAAGTGCACATATATCGATGCTCATACTAATTAGCTAAGAAGAAATGTGATAATTAATTTACGATATATTATTCACTAACCTGCACATATCTTGCATATGAATAACCACTTTTAAAAAATAAAATGCTGAAAATTATTGGTACTTGAATAGCTGAAATAATGCCGCTGAAGATCAAAACAACCAATATGGTTTTGTGCAGGTAATTTCTAAATTTTTGATTAAAATGGAGTATGTTATCATCATGGGTCTTGAATAAAATGCGTTACATTTTGAATTTCAGTAGAAAAGTTGTTTTTACTATCTCTTCCAGGAGTGAGCCGAAATTCTGGTTCCGGCTTCGAAAATTTGTAAATTTCATTCCGGCCTACCCCTGACTCCTTCCTAGTCATATAATTCTATTTCAAGGCGATGCTTCACACCGAAACCTACTTGGTCAGAATTTTTTTTGTAAGTGTTTCATTTCCATACAGCAATGCATATCTTTGTAAAACTAGGCATATATTCAATAATGATAATGAGCAGCAAATAAATGGCGTCAATGCAAAGTAAGAGATTACAGCTATGATATCACTAATAGCCATTTCAATCATAAAGTGTTTTTTTCTTCCTAGACTTATTATTCCCACTGAGCGAGGTCGGCTGCCCTCAAGTCCGTAATGGAGCTCAGCCTTTTTTATGGGACAATCGACCTATCCTAGCCGCACAGGACTAGTGGCCCGCCCCGAGGACAGACTGTTGTTGTGTGCAACAGCCGAGGGACTTTCAGGCTTTTGTGGTCTTATCCACTATCAACACATTTCCTAAATCCCTTGGTTTGGATCGAGGCGTGGGCGAACTTGAGACCTTGCACTAAGCAGTGACACATAATCACTGCTTAGATCACCTCATAAAGAATGCTTGAGAATAATTTGTTTAAATTAATGAAAATTTTCAGACCAAGATACATAAAAAAAAATATAACTTTAGTAGATAGCTTTGCATGCATAATTTCAAATTATAAGCCTGACAATTACAATTTGATACATATTATAATTGAAGTCTTTTTATATAGATTTATTCAATACACAATCAACTCATAGACTTGTTTTATCGTTTATAAATATATGAACTGAAATGATTATTATTAATCAAATTAATTCGAGAGAAATATAAGATTTTCTCCATATATTTAACGGTCTTCGATCAAGTGAAGACATGGATTTTTTTATTTCATAGTCTTTGTAATCGACGCCAACTATAGTAATATGACATTCATAGTTATCTCTATCTTTACTGCTATAATGCTGCAGGTTGACACGAACTTCACGTATTCCATAAAATTTAATAGAGCTCAAAGTATATCTATCATAGCCTTGAGAAAAGAATGTTTTGCTAAATATCAAAATAATACATATGAATATAATTTGAACGCTTACTAAGGGACGAATAATTCCACTTTCAGGACACCTTGTAGCGTTGCTGGATATATTGGATAAATTGATTGACCAGGAGTAAGTTGGTATAGTTCAAGTTCAATATAATTTTTTCCGTGACTATCGCGCATCTGAATAGGAAATAGTAATGAAGATATTTTAAATTTTACCCATTTATAATATTTGATTGATTGGCCACCATGCATACGCTGATCAGTATTTTTGGAAGAGTTGTTTTTCGATTTCGAAGACGTAATCACAACGTTATCTCGATTTTGTCGATATTGATTGCCTACATTTATTGATTTATCTTATTATAGTTTCTTTTCAAAAGCAATTATCATTAACTACTTTGAAAGAAAAGTTGAATGGATACTATAATACTTATTTCATAATTAATGGCATTTATTTATCAGAAAAATATATGTTATGCATTAAGTTGCAATTTTTAAATGATTTAAAATTTTTTATCAAAAAATTGCAATTATACAAACCGATATTCATTGAATTGGAAGAGGTTGCGTTAGCATATTTTCTATCGAATTGCTTGTATTCCACCGTCGAAGCTGATGGCATTGGATTCTGATCTCGTGAATTATGACCGATTTTGATACTTGAAGACGAGTAGGTAGGCGGTTGTGAGTTGTTATAGGGATTATTTTTAAGGCCTTGAGATTGTACATTATTATCAAATCTATATGGTAGCTTCTCTCTATATTTCATTTGATCAGTTATTCTTGATGAAGATTGACTATATTGCTCTTGAATTTTCGATTTCATTGGATCTGCTCCTTCAGTTCTGCGAAGGGTATAGACACCCGACGGCGATAAAGATTGCATATTTCGATCATAACTTAAGTAGGCAGGCGGTTGTGAATTGCTGTGGGCATTATTTTTAAGGCTTTGAGATTGTGAAACATTAGCAATAACATTTGTTCTTTCCACTCTATATTTCATTTGATCAGTTATTCTCGATGATGGTCGACTATATTGTTCTTGAGCTTGCAATCTCGTTGGATTTGCTTTTTCGGTTTCTCGATAAAGATTGATACCCAGCGAATCCGATGGCGGTAAAAATAACATATCTCGCTCATTACTTAATGGTTTAAATACATTAGAACAAACGATTAAAGAAAGCGCATACCTTGATTCCGGAGATTTAGGTGCCTTTTCAAGATTCGAAAGAGTTGTTCCGTCACAAGACCTTCTTGGACGATGGACAGCCGGATAGGGAAATTTGGCGTCTTCGAATATTGGTGTATTCGCTATATCACATTGTTGTTCACTTTGATAGTTTGTGAAATCTTTTTCATGTAACCTCTGAGAGCTACTATTTCTTTGAATATCTCTTAATGCTTCAGCCTCTTTGTTTTGCACATCATCAACAACATCAAGATTTGACTTCTCGCTTCTGGGTTTCTTCTTTGGAGAATCGAATGAACTATCACTCGGTAAAACTGGCTGAGGTCGTTTAAACTGCGAACTAGAATGCTCAGATCGATTATCTTGAAATGTATCCGGATTCTGAATAATAGACTTTTTTACTAGGTTATACTGATGATCTTTTATAATTACGTCTAATGATTGATCGCCTTCAACGTTCTCTTTACTTAGAATGGGAGTATCGTCAGCTGGAGTTGGTCTTGCAGCTGGAGTTGGCACTAGTTCCTTTGTTTCCTCTTTGCTAATTCCGATGACTTGATTGTAGTCGATAGATTTCTCAGCCACAGTAACAGTTCTGCTAGCAATTGCAGCTGCACCATTAGCAGCAACCTTGAAATAACTCATTTTCCATCATAAGACTACATTGTAATTTGTATAAACCTCGTCGACATTCAAGAAATTGCAAATAGTAGAATTTTTGAAAACTCCGGCGAGACTTTCGGAAATCAGTGGAATTCTGGTGCTTCCACCAGCCAGCAGTATAAATTTCGGTTTCAGATCTAAAATTTATGAGGAAAATAAGTGATCTCATGAAATTAAACCTTTATAAGCTTCTCCGACTTTTTTAACGATCTGGTCAACTTTCTCATTGTAATATCCTTTAATTTCGTCCTTTTGAATAACTGCAACCAAATCGCAATCCTCATCACCACTTCTATATAAAGAATCGACATCTGGAATGTTTAAATTCAAATCTTTTCCATCTTGAAGATCCAAAGCTCACCGATTCGTGTGTGAGGCGCAAATGATAAAGCACACTTCATCTTTTCGCAAGCAATTTTTAGACGACGTCCTGCTCGAGTTGATACTTTTGGCCTTTGTCCTCCATTCTAAAATAATAGATCAGCATCATTTAATATTAAGTGGGAATCTTAGGGAATTCACTCTTAAGTATGGCTCTACCTGTCGAGTAAGCTTTTTCATCATCTCTTCAAAAATGAGTCTATCGATGTCATCACCAGCAAAGGTTTCAACAATTGGTTCAATTTCAGGCATTTGAGTTATAATCAAATCAGTCCAGCTAACTTTCTAAATTTACATGAACTATTGGAAGTTCACATGAATGCTACCTCTTGCTGGGCCTTTTGCTGGATGAAATATGCTGCGACTTGCAAGTACCCTGCCCCCATACAGAAAACGAGCGCTATGTCGCCTTCCGGGTGAAGATTTAATCGAGGTGCATATGCTGCAGCAACGGCGATAGGCTCATCAATTAGCTTGACTGTACTATTATTCGATGGAATTACTTCTAGTTGATTTTGCTTACTATTTGGCGCAGCAGTCGAAGAAGGCATTGCAGCAACGATATAGTTCATTGCATCTTCTACACAATTTTTAACTGAATTTTTGTAACTCTGTGTCGATTTTATTGGAATAGTAATTGCTATAGTTGTAGAATGCTGTAATTGAATACTCTAAATAATTGACCACAACAAAAATAACTACATACCTGAAGATTCTTATAGGCTGTAGTGAAAAGTGTATCTAATAGTTTGTCAAACATTTGGCTAGCATTTACAATTAATGGACCCGATTTATTCGGTTCAATAATATCAAACGTTGCGAGTCCTGCACCATAAATATAAATTTTACTAAACTCTTCAAGAATACCAACCATCTTTATGACCATTTGCATATTTGAATAAATATCGTTTTTCGCTGCTTGCTTTTTCAACTTGATTATTAGTTTTTGCTAGCAACCAGCGAATATCTAAATTTGCTCGATAAATGTATTCCCATTGGAAATACCATAGATAACATTCTGCAGGCAAACAGCGTAGTTTTCAGCCATTTTACCGACAAGCCATTCGTTTTGCTCCGACAGAGCGACGTATGACGGAACAGATCGACTTGACTCTAAAAATATCATGTTTGCATTAAGATATGAAGATGAAGCACCATGTTCAACGATCTGAATGTATTTGTCCTTGCAAATAGAAATCCTACATTTCGACGTGCCAATGTCGATAGCGATTGCATCACAAATATTCGGATTTTCGTTGGCTTCACTCGTGATCGTTTTGACAGAAGGATTGTTCGGAATTGAATCCACAGCTATTTTCTCAACACCTAAGAATAAAAATTGGATGATTTGTCCAAACATTTATTTAATGCTACCGAAGAATGAGTTTCCGTGAATATCCCCATAATTTCTTGAATTTTCAGAGTTACTCGATTGTTCTATTGAGTTTATATCATTGTAACCCATCTGTAAATCAAGTCATAAAAATTGGTAAAAAACGAGAAAGATATCGTCTCGGTACAAACCGGTTCAACGAAAATCACTGAAATCACAACTCTGAAAGCATTTATCAGCGATAATATTAAAACTTTGGTAATAAATATTAGTAAGAGGTTAATTAATTGAGCTCATAGGGGGCTCTAGGATTTTTTTTAAAAGATAAAGATCTAACTATCGACTAAGTTAGACTAAATTTAACGTGATCTTCATAATGGCCTAATAGTCATTATACCATCTTAGCCACGTTCATTTTAGGAAAATTTCGAGCATCATCTCTCCAGCTACACTTTTTCGGAAGGTTTATGATTTAAAATTAGAACTAGAGCACAACTATTTCCCTCTTAGAAAATATAGAGCATGTCGAAGTAGCAAAGGTGAAACAATGCAATCTTTTGAGGAAACTATTCATTCTCCCATCATAACTAAAAATCGTCACAGGGCTTCCATTTTCAATGATAGCAACGCACGAGAATATGTCGTGTCCAAATCGATACCGATATAGACCATTTTTTATTCTTTAATTTTTTTAGCTAAGAATTGTACTGATTTAGGAGATAAATCCTGCATTCATGCGTAAATGAATAAAAAATCAATAATCATTAGGAGCAAGAAAGCAAGCTTTTACGCTGAATCAGAATTGATAAGGGAATAGTAGTGTCGAATATTTTGCAAGAAAAAATCTTATCATAAAATTAGTAATCTTGATAAATGCTTAGGAATTACAAATAAACAAATGAAGGGATTTGTAATTAGTTGAGTAACAAATTGCTCAATTTCGAATGTCATTTCACATCAAATAAAACATGCTCAGGAAGGAGAGGGAGTAAGAAACTTTCATTTGAATAAATATTAAAAGAATAGTTATTTCAGTAAAAATTATCCCTTATCACTTGTGGATGTCTTCAAGAGTGTCTGTATCGTGTGCATTGAAATTAAATTATTATTTCACATTTTATTGAATAAAATTTCTATATGAAACCTGAGATTCTTATAGTCAAGCTTTATTCTATTTTAATTTTTTCCGACTCACACGCCATTCATTCGTCTGTGGATCGTATTCCTCGATTAAATTACAAAAACTTTGCCATGAAAAATTTTGAAGTCTGAGTTAACAAATATCTCGTATAAAGATATGCGAAATCTTAGTTCACCCTCCGATTGCATACAATTTTCCATTCGCAGCAACAAGGGAATGATGCTCTCTTACATAATTCATATCAGCGATTCGAGAAATTCGACTGTCAACTGGAGCTGAGGGATCGAAACACAGACAGGATTTAAATACATTAGGATAACTAAATATATAATGATACATTATTTATCATGCAAAATTAGCGACTTTCCTCCTCCAGTTATGTAAATTTTCCCATTTAACGATGCAACTCCGAAACAAGCTTGTTTTTCTGGAATCTCTCCGACTTCAATCCATTCCCGTTCATCGTCTGATAATCGATGTATTTTCTTATTATTCCGTTTCTCAATAACTGAATATCCATAATTACGATAATGAACATGCTATAATGTGACCGTATAAAATTTCATCGCATATCATTGTTTGAACATTCCAGATTGAAAGAGGAAATGTAGGTCCTATTTGCCATTTTCCATCCATTAAAACCTGAATTAATTATTCCATGGACTTTCATTCGATTTTCTTACATCAACTCGATTCGTAAATTTACCAAAATAATACAATTTGTTTTTGAAATAAGCTACAGATGCACCAAAACGCCATTCAGGAGGATCTGGACCTGTAAAGAACGCAATTAAATTAAACCAATCTATTGGCTATTTGTAATGCTACCTTTATTGATTTGTCGAGTATTCAGATCGAAAATTTCAAACGATTTGTTATAAGATCTAATTGCGAAAATCTAAAATTTACAAAATTGGTAATGCCAAATAAAATAATCAACCTTATCTTTTGTTGTTGCTACTTCATATGATTCTAAATAATTAGTAAAATGCGTAATCTGCTTAACAGAATTAGTATGCGAATCGAACAGACAGATTCTTCCTTCCAAGATTTTGCTGTTTTTATAAGGCACTAAATACTAAAATTAATTTTCGCTCATACAAGAAATATTTTCCTACAATAGAATAAAAATTTCCTCTCGAGCGCTATCGGCAGATATTTCTTGATTATTTGCATCATTCGCTTATCAGTCCAGGCCAATTGTCCCAGATCTTTGGACTCGGGATATTCGCATATCAACAATATAATTTCGACTGGCAAATTGGTTAACATCTTTGCTAAGAGACCTAAACAATCACCATAGTATTATTTCAAAAGGGGAATAGTAAAAGAGTATTGATTGAATGAGAAAGTCTGGAATTAATGAGTTTGAAATTGATCATTAAAGAAAGGAGAATGAAACTACTAAATTGATGCTTCGCAATTTTTATCAGACTAAAAATCGATTCCTAAACATGGTTTATCATTTTAAAATCCTAGCACTTGAAGATGCATGCTGAAATAAAACTATCCGTGTATTTACTTATCGGTTATAAATTTCCTAGCCTGTTCCCGCTAGGTAGGGTCGACTACCCTCCGTCCGTAATGAGACAGTCGGCCTCTATCCTAGCTACACAAGATTAGTGGCCCGCCCCGAGGACAGACTGTTGTTGTGTGCACAACAGCCGAGGGATTTTAAGGAACTTTTTCGTGGTCTTATCCACTACCAACATTACCAACAGTTCTTGAACCCTTAGTTTGGGTCGAGGTGGGGGAGAACCTGAGATCTTGCTCTTGACAATAATATATAACCATTGTGCTAGATCACCTCTAAAACAAATTTGGTTTTATCATATATTCTGTCCAAATATAATAAATTTGGTGAATTAATCCGGAAGAACTATATCCAATATTTCTTAATATAAAATACAATACATTGCAGCATTACTTTCCGTTATAAGATACTTAAGCATTTCTGACTGCGAGTGCCTTGTTATAAAAAATACTTTGTTATCAAACGTCATTTCTCCTTTTACTCGCTTATCCTATACTTTGATTTGACAATAACGCACTCACTCGATAAAACAATGCGCTTATTTGAATTCTTTGAAAACATCGTACTCATTTTTGGTAACCAAGTACAAGGTGGTCTAAGCTATTTTTAGTATTTATTTTTGAAAATTTTTGGAATCAGAGTTGGAATCGGGGCTGAAATCAGAATTTTTCGTCTCGCTCCTGATGTCGAAATTCACTATTAAATCAGCACGTAGAATCTAGGCATCATCCCAATATCTACTTCGATCTATTGATGAATACAGGCGAAGGTAAAAGAATGAATGAGAAATTGGAGAGAAGAAAAGACGAGAAATGGAATGAATTGGGTCTGTCGAGATTGCATCAAAGCCTCGATGCGACGGTTGCACATCGATTCCTCCTCGACAATCCTTGTCTGCATTCTGTCAGCCACGTTTTGCACTCTTTGCGAGGCTGTTTCCTGCTCTTCAAGTAAGGATTTCATTGCAAAGATATGTGAATTCAACATTTTCTTCACTATTCATATAGTACTTGCACAGAAAATGACAACATTCTATCGAATTGTTCACTTTTCTGGATGATTTGGAGAAAGTAATTCTTTGTCCAATTCATTCCTTCAAATGTAGATGAATATTGCCCAGTTGGGTGGTCTGTGCTGCGCAGAGAAGATGGCTCAGCACACACTTGCGACCCGACGGCCTTCAACGCCAAATGCCCCAGGCCGCACAACTGTGTTCACTCCAAATGTGGAATCAGCTTCTGCTGCGTTCATTCAGGCAAGTTATTTTTATGAAACATCGTCAAAGTCTCACATTGCATAATTCAGATAAGCTAGAGAAATGGAAGAGACAGGAAGAAATTGAGAAGGAAATCGAGGAAAACAGCGCAGAAGAGGAAGAAGAATTGTAGAATGGTTTATTTTCAAGGAAGTCAGCATTGTAATATTCTAGAACCTGTGCTTTACATTATCAATTTAAGATGGGTCAAGTTTTTCAAATTTCTGAAAAATCATGGAAAAGTGAAGATAAGTGGGAACGTATCACTCATTTCGCATTTATGAAGTGTCGGTTAAAAATTAAGGACTCCATATAAAAGTTTAAAAAATAAGTCGAACGTTAATTAGCTAAAGTCGATCAATAATTTGATACCTTTCATGATGGAGATATCTCCAGAACTCTTCTTCATAATATGATGAAAGCTAACTTTATTAGAATTTTGCATAATCTTATCAAAAGATTCTAGATTTGACCGAATTTTGATAATTTCTTCAAGTGAGATTATGTTATAAAGATTTTTAATAATGGCTTTTTTCTTGTAAAAGTCTATATTCATCGAAAAAGTTGACCGAACATCATAATTATAAAATTCTGCCTCGTAATTGAAGTACAGGAAAATATTTCGATAAAAAGTTGATTTATTGCCGAGAATATCTGATTAGTCATTCCCATTCGGGACTGTCCAGAGATTATTTCTGTTCTGTTTTTTTTTTTGTTTTATGTCGATTTCTGGTCATGTTTTCCGAAATTTTGAAAATCATCGGATGCGGGAAGGTGTGCGAGGGAATGAGTTCAAGTAGCGACTCAGTATTATGTGAGCCAAAATATTGAAATATATTATTTGCAATATCTTAATGATTGATAAGAATATATTATCATAATTACACTATTGCTCTCAAAGTGATTAGTAACAGGGATGTACGAACACGAACTCGCCGCGAGTTAAAGCCGAGTTCGAGTTCGAGTTCGGACCCGAGAAGAATAGTTCAATTATAAATTATATATACATCTTTTAAATCGATCAATAAAGGAATTGCTAACAACTCTTTCAATTTTGCGACAAAATAGAATTTCAATAATCATGTCTATTTCCACAATATGTCTACCATTAATACACAAATTGTGTGAAAAATTGTCGGCGTCTTATGATATTTTATATAATTACAATAAGTCTATACAGTTTGTAAAACTATATAAATAGGAAAGTAATATGAAACTCGGCAGTACTTCTACACTGTTAAGATGAAATCGCTTTTATATTCGATACTAATTATTGCTGCATTTATTTTAATGATGAGTACGCAAGGTGTATACAGCTTGGGGCTGCAGGATATGCTGGTATCTTATCAACTAATTAATAATATATATTATTGATTAGAGGGAACGTCGATATCCAAAAATTGCGGTATTCGTCTCGTTTCTCTTTTGCGCGACTCATTATTTCGCTTTAAATTTGACTTCTAATTGCGGAATGAATATCGACTCTCTTCAATCAACAATAATTTAGAACAGCGTGATTTATTTTAGAAATCCTGCAAAACCAATGCGGACTGCCTTTGGGGTACGCCTTGTAATAGTGCCGGACTTTGCTATGTGCCTTTCTAAAACGATCATATTTATATCATCAATGCAATAAATCAGTTTATGTTTAAAGCTGTGTGTTGCTCTAATCGTTTAACAAATTATTTTACCTTAATATTAATACATTCACAGACGATATACCAAGATATTTTCAGATCAGACAAATACAGTTCGGATGTCTTTGTGATAAAGTTAATATGTCTATGCATGAAAATATATAAATAGAGAATAATATTTATTTTATCCAACACCTAATAGCAAAAATGCGCACTTTACTATTTCTAGGCTCGTACTAAAGCTCCCTCGCGCGAATTTTTATTTCAGTGAGGGGGACTTGAGTACGAGCCCAACATATTAGATTTTGATTCACAGATAATAACTAAATTACATGAATTTAATGTGTAAAAAATTTAATAATTTTGTTTCTGTCGATTTTTATCAGTCTCTAGTCTGTTTCTGTTTTCCGAAATTCTAAAAACCCATTTCTGAACAACCCTGATCTCCACTCGCCTCGAGACGTCCTTCTTTCCTCGTACCTCTACTTCCGTCTGTACTTGTTTCTGATTTCTTGTCTGATGGCTTCCTCTGCAAAATGCTTCATTCAGAAATATTGACAATGCAGTGCAATTCATTCTGCACTCCCAACATCTCTGTTATCACTCTTAATTTTCTTTCTCCCTCGCTTCTAACCTTGCTCAGCCGTGAGTCCTTTCCTCCTTCCTCTCATCGTTCCATTTTGTGTCCGATTCCTTGTTTCGTCCAAACCAGACAGCCCGTCATCAAGTCTGAAAACAGTCTAATTGTCTTGCTGATTGTTAACGTTCGATCATCACTTTCACGTTTTCTAAAGACTGCTCTGGTATGTCCGACATGAATGCAAGATATTTATCGTATTTTTCAATGATGGAATAAAATTTCGATTTTCATAGCTTTTAAAAATCCAAATATTGCAAAGAACTCACGGAGTCTCTTCATCGAAGTAGACATTGCTAGCAGACTGGTAAAGGGAGACGGGTAGTTGCTGTGGCTGATCTGTCTGCTCTGGGCATAGTTCCTTCCGATCGACCCCGGCTGATGGCAAAGGACGAGACTTTGGCAAATCTGCATTCAGATATTCTTCTAAAATAAAACAATATTATGAATTGCATTCTTGGATAGATCATAATTCTTCCTCCTCTCCGAATTTCCATTTCGATAAATTTATGATAGAAAAGCTGAAGGAGTAGAAGATAGAAAAGAGTCAAGATTTTTTTATAAGAAAAGAATGATGGCGTGAATGAATTTCAAGCTGTACCTTCAAACCTGTCCTGTGCCCGATTTGCCTGGGCGATTCTGGCGATGAATCTGCGACTGTCGATAGAATATTCCACTCCTTCAGCCACCGGGCGAACGCTTCTCGAAGCCGCTGTTCTGCAGCAGCAACGATAGATTACTTCGACTCATTAAAGGTGAGAGACGAGTCTTTTCACTTTGTCTGTTGTGAAAAGTAGAAATGGAAATCTTGGCTACTGACAAGAATATGATGAGAGATCTTCTTCTAATAATATTCATCAATTCACTATCGTATATTATTCAAATAGTTTTTCAGTAAAAAATCACTGAAAATAGAAGATACTCCGTGCTTGTTGCAAACATCAATTCATAAACCTACCCAGTTGTAGAAGAAGTCGAAGAAATGAATGGGGAATCGAGGTTTCTGCTCATATCTGCCTGCTGTTTCTGGACATTCTGAAAATGAAGAATAACTTCGAAAGATAGTCACTTTCAGATTCTTCACTTACGTATTTGTGATCCTGAAACCAGTCATCCATGCACTGTTTGGCAATCGGGTCTTCCAGGTAACGGGCCTCCAAAATAGCGATCTTCTCCGAGTCGAAGATATTTCTCTGAAAGAAATTGGACGTGATCAGGGATGAGTCGGAATTCAGAAAGAGCATTCCTATTTCTCTTCAGAATATGTATTTTTATTTCTCCATCAAAAAATAGGAATCGGAATAAGAATGCACAAAGAGAGGGTAGAGAGAAATAAAAGAAATTTTTCGTGGAGTAGAGAAAAATATTCTTTCGTGTTGGAGTTCAGACCAATTCTTGACTGTGATCTTACGCAAATATCAATTTCGAACCTGTCTGTGTTTCAAAACAACGGTCCTGTCAGACTTGTCAGAAGTAGTTGTCTCGTCAGACGAAGACCGACCTGCAGCTGCTCTTTCCTCCTGTCCTTTGGATTCCTTCGAAAGCTCTAAAAATGAAGAATTCCCATGTAGTGCCAGAAATGCTGTAAAACCTAGGAAGAGTATTTCAAAATCTCGCAACCTTCCAAGCTTTTGAAGGAAAAGTACTCGTATTCAGAAGTTTTTTTTATTCAAAGCATAATGAATTTTCCATTTCTCTCACCCACCTTCGAACTTCCCCTGCAATTCGTTGATTTTCCTCTGCGATTCCTCGCTCTGCTGCCTCATCAACATCTTCATTTCCGTGAATTCCCTCAGAATTCGTTCCAGCACTTCATTCTCCTGAAATTCAGCTCATTCAAGGAAAGCTCGAGTTTTAGCTTTTAAATTCTTGAATATCTTTTATGCATTTCTGTTGCTCAAAGATTCACTTGATTTCCTTTCGATTGAATAAAATAATCAAAGTGCTGGAAATAAACAGAGAAAGTTGCAGGATGAATTGAAAGGTATATAGACTCAATTTTGTGCGCAATTCGCCTAATCATTTGAAAGATGGATTTGGTCACTTTTCCAACCTGTTTATCCTCATTCTGCTGTCTGTTTTCCTTTTCATTTCCCAAATCCATCTGCAGCCCCGTTTTGTGTTCTGCAAACAGTTGCCCGAAACTCCTCTGCCTAGCCACTCGGGGATTCCCTTCAATCGTCTGAAATTTAATAAATTCACGTTTATTAGTGAGTACAAAGTAAAGAATTTCGAAGTATTATTCTGAAAGACAGTTCAAATCCCAGTCATGAAATAATTAGATTCAAAGTAACAACAGATAAGTTACCTTGCTGCGAGGAATGAAAGTAAGCTCAATTTATGTGGTCTTTTTGATTTTAAAGGTAATCTGTGAAATCTGCACATCAAATTACTCTTTTCAGAAAAGGTACTATTGAAACATGATTTTAGGAGTCCCTTGTTTCAATTTCAAGATTAAAATAATTTCAAAATCCGATTTATCGCGGAAGACAATGAAATGCAGAACCTGTGAAACGTCAACAGTCCTTCCGAATGCGACCGTCTTCTTCTTGGAACTAGTTTTGGCAGAGGCGACAGTCGATCGATCAGCTGAACCCGCCAGGCACGATTTCAGATCCTTCTGAATTTCATCTCATTCTGTCGGAGAGGAATGTCCTCCACTTTCCTTACCTTAACTTTGAGAAGCTCCTTTTGGACTTTAAGATGTTGCTTGGTTTGAACAGCGGGCTCTTGGTTAACTGCAGACGTTGTCTGACACTGTACAACTTGATGCGTTAGATTGAGCTGTGCCGACTCGGGACGCTCTGCAATGAAGTGATTTGACAATTATTCGAGGAATTTATTGAATTCAAACGCGCCTCTTCCCAATTATAAGCGATGATACTCGGAAACTAACAAAATCCATAAGAGAAACGTTAATCTATCATTATGTGATCTCCACCCAGTTTCTCCACAAATAATTGGCAGTGAATAAGATGAGAAGAAATTCGATGGATAACTAGAGGAATTCAAGTGGGGAAAAATAGTAGGAATCGGCATGTTACAATACCTCTTTGAGCGGGAACGAATGACGAGATGCGCAGATCAGTCGAGTTTTCTGCTGACATCCACTGTGTGCAGTGGCTGAATTACGATAATTAACAATGAAATTAGGGATTTAAAAAAATAAATAACGAAAAACGGTCTAAAACTTCAACCGTAGACGGCAGCTCGTGCATTCAAACAGCCAATTTGCCGCAATTTCTGCCTGTGCCCAAAGGCACCCTCTGCCCATTTCTGCCTGTAAATTCTTCCTCTTTGGAATGTTCGTCTGGATTTCTTCAAGTTTTGTTAAAAATTTTCCAATTTTGCTTCTAGATTTATCGTGTGACACCTTCAGAGGCATTCTGAAAAGCCTCATCGTTATAAATTGGTTCATTATTTTTTTTCTGACTTTGTTTCTTTTCTTGTTGAAACAAGCTATCGCTTTGGTCGCTAAAATGCCAGAGAAATCCTAAAAAAAATAATGGAATGGAATTATTTAAATTTCTGGTATAGGTGAAGTGGGAAAGCGACAGCAAATCAGCAAATTTGCCTCTACGTACCACAACTTGCAATTCATTTGTTCGGGGAAACTTATTCGGATTTATTGAACACGACATTTTTTCGCTAACATTTTATTTTTCTAGAAAATCGAATTTTTATCGTGAAAAAGCTTCGAAATTTCAAGGCAAAATTTGAAATGAAAAACGCAGCAGACAGGCACGTTGATTTGCCCCCTCCGCTATTCACAGCGCGAGTACGCGTAAAGCCTTTGCAAACACACAGTATTGAGGCCGCGATTTTTGGGACACTCGGTCCATTTTCCGATGGAATCGTCACATTTTCGGTTACATTTTGAGAATATTGAGCGGGATGATTCCTGACCGTTGCGGGCAGACTGCCGGACTGCCGGGCTGCAGGGCCATTCGGTCAGGGAGATGATTAGACTCCCCATTAGAGTAGGTCCTTTTCCTCGTTTGTCTTACTCTAATTCTCTGTCGATGTAACCACTTTCTTCTCACCTCATCCAGTGGTCCATTGGTCTGTTGCTCTACCTCTAATTCCTTTCTCTATCGATCGTGTCTCTAATCGCTCATTCATTCAGCCCATTCAACTGCTCAACTGCAACGATGGGTCGTGATTTCCGTGGCGGTGGAAGAGGAGGAGGAGGTAAGTCATTCATTCAGTCTGTTCGTTTCTGACTAATCATCATTGTTGAGGTGGTGATCGAGGCAGAGGCGGCGGCGGCTTCAGTCGAGGCTCGGGTGGATTCAGAGGAGGAAGAGGTCTGTTTGCAAGTTTGATGCCAGTAAAATGTCATTTTAAAATCGTCAACTTTCGAGCCACAATTTTCATTCCGATTCTTCTCGAGAATCTGTTAAAACGGGATGAAAAGTTCTGTTCGACTTTTTCAGATCTTTAACGTTTCTAAACTGATATTGACTAGCAAATGAAGTTGATGTTCAAGTGACTGATTGCAAGGGCAAATTGAAAAATTCAATTTGAAATAGTATGAGAAAGGGAGAGCATTTCTCTATCATTCCCTATCCTCTCCTAGCCTTGAATGCTGTTTCGCCAGATTGCGAATATTCCAAAAACTCGCTGCAAATGTTCAGCGTATGGCTGATTGAGCATTCGATATCGATCGATATGCTTTTCTTTTGCAGCTAGTACTTGCATCCATTCGAGTCGAACAACTTCGAACCGATCAGACATCAATTTCAAACATTAACCATTCAACACTAAATATTTAATTAATTAGCACATTTGAGGAGGCGATCGTGGTGGCGGAGGATTCAGGCCGCGTGGTGGATTCGGTGACAGAGGCGGTGGATTCGGTGATCGAGGTGGAGGGCGGTATGTGTTTTCGGTTGATTCATTTGAGCAAGTTTTGAAATTCCCTGGATGGATAACATAATTCTGTCAAAATTCCTTATTTATCGTCAGATCTAGTTTGTGCAGAGACTTCCTCCGACAGCAGACCCTCATTATATAATGCTGAATTTGCAGCGGCGGATTTCGTGGTTCGCGCGGCTCTCCACGCGGAGGCGGAGACCGCGGCCGAGGCAGTCCGAGGGGCAGAGGTGGGCCGCGAGGAGGAAGAGGCGGCGGCGGCGGCATGAGAGGAGGCAAGAACGTGGTCGTCGAGCCTCACAGATATGAAGGTTAGTTACTAGTAGATCAGTATCAGTGATGAATAGAGTTCCGTTTCAAGATCTTCAAATTTTCCCAAATTGATATAAATTATTTCTCGCAATTTCAGAACGAATTTTATAATGTTTAGAAGAATTACTTTAAAAATGTCGGAGTAACCTGAGATTTAGTGAAATTTTAGAGCGACAAATTTGAATTACTTGAAAATATTTGAGAAACATTTCCTTTCATCATTATAGAGGCATTGATTTGGAGACTAATGACGACATATTCAGGAGTCTTCATTGTGAAGGGCAAAGAAGATGCTCTGGCGACGAAGAACATGGTGGTTGGAGAGTCGGTGTATGGTGAGAAGAGAGTGTCTGTCGAAGACGCAGGGGTCTCCACTGAATATCGCGTCTGGAATCCGTTCAGATCCAAGGTTAGAAGGAGGCAAATTTAAACTAATGTGATGATACATCTCGAAATGAGTGAGATAAATACTATAACAGACTTCTCCAAAACACAGTCTGCAGAACAATAATTTGCCTTTTTGACACAAAGCTATTTGCGAATTGATTTGTTATTGGTCTAGTTTTAGAAAAAAATCTGAATTAATGAGCTTCCCGGGAAGATAGTTCTCTTGAATTAATAACTGAAGAGAACGTTGTGGCTTATGAAATGAAATTTATCGAGATATTGAACATTTATTAGATGTTAGTGTTGCTGCTCATTTAACTTAGCTATGTGTTATGGGGGAAGAAAAACATGAATTGTTCAGATTAAAAGCTGGGAAAGAGGAAAACTTATTTTAAATTCTGCTCATACTTCTCGTAATGATGCATTTACAGTTGGCAGCAGCGATGATGGGCGGTCTCGAGGACGTGCAAATCAAGCCAGGCACCAAACTCCTCTACCTGGGTGCTGCCTCGGGCACAACTGTCTCTCACTGTTCTGATCTCGTCGGACCGGTAAACATATTCAAATCATAACGATGAAAACTTGACATTCTCTTGTTGATTACTTTGTCAAGTGTAACTTGATTTTCAACTTTACCCTAATTTCATATCATTTACAGGATGGCATCGTCTATGCAGTGGAGTTCTCGCACCGCTCAGGCCGCGATCTGCTGAACGTCTCGAAGAAGCGGCCGAACATCGTGCCGATCGTGGAGGACGCGCGTCACCCGCACAAGTATCGCATGCTGGTCGGCATGGTCGACACCATCTTCTCTGATGTGGCTCAGCCCGATCAGGCTAGAATCGTCGCTCTCAATGCCCAGTACTTCCTCAAGAATGGCGGATACGCGGTCATTTCCATCAAGGTACATTATCAAAAAGTTATACGAGCTTAGTCGTTGAAATGAACTCCAAAAATCCAGACATTTTCTTCCCTCTTTCACAAAAATCATTTCCTTGGTTTCACGACTTTAGTCTAATTTGCATATCTTTTGTGTTAGATTTTGTTAGAAGTGAATCACTCTATCAGATAATTGGAAAGGGGGACGAGAGATGGGAAGTGAAAGTGAACGGCAAAAACCGCAGATGGATCTAAAATTCCCCTTCCTATTTTGAGGCTCCGCCCACTTCTTCGCGCGATCACTGCGAAAAAGTTGTCACGGACAATCTGATACATTGTTTCTGAAAGAAAAATCTGCACTCGAGACTTCGAGTTTAATTCTTTTCGTGCCTTCTATTTCTTTTCTTTTTTTATATTTCTTCCTCATATTTTTGTGAAAAGGGAAGAAATGAAATTCGAATGGCTCTTGAGTGGATATTTCTTAAACAGCAGAGGAGATTAAGTCGATTCAGCCCAATCAATCAACATCTTGAAAATATCGGACATTTTCAGGCGAACTGCATCGACTCAACGGCCGCCCCCGAGGCAGTCTTTGCGGGCGAAGTGAACAAACTGAAGGAGGAGAAATTCAAGCCCAAGGAGCAGGTCACTCTCGAGCCCTACGAGAGGGACCACGCTGTGGTCGTGGCGCAATACCGTCCTCCCAAGAAGGCCTAAGTCGCTGCTTTACTCGTTCATTCCACTCTCCAGGCAGGTAAACACTATTCTCACCACCCCCTCTCCTCTCTTCTACATTCTTAGATTCATGCAGATTTTATCAGATCAGATTGTTAGTTATTTGATTTGTTACTTCCTCGTTTGTTTCCCCTTCATCTGTTCCTGTTGACCATCATCTCGTTGTTTTGTTGTTGATTTCTCTATTTTCATGTCTTAGCAGATGATTTTATTCGCGAGGTCTCATTTCATCGTTGCTGGTTCGTGAGTTCTAAATAAACTACCGTGTTTTTCGTTTTATTCGTTTCGATATTTCCCATGGGGGACAACGGTTCTAGCCGTTTGAATATCGGAATTTTTCATGACGACTGCTTTTCAGAAGCCTTAATTTGGAACGTTTTCAGGGTAAATTGGTTGTTTCGGCACTCATCAGCAATCAGAGTTCAGTAAAAGGATGACCCCCGCAGCAGCGATTCAGTCCGTCCAGACCTTCGGTCGCAAGAAGACCGCCACTGCCGTCGCCCACTGCAAGAAGGGACGCGGTCTTATCAAGGTCAGACATCACGTCCTCATTGAAACATTAACATGAGTTTGAGAAGGAGTCATTTGTTTCTATTCATCAAAATCTCGGAATTATGATAATCTTGTTAGGTCGATTTGATAGTTTAATGAGATGTTTTACTTTTTTAAATTTTTAAATCGGCAAATTCAGATCAACGGTCGCCCGATCGAGCACATCGAGCCGCAGATTCTGCGCATCAAGCTTCAGGAGCCCGTGCTGCTCGTCGGCAAGGAGAGATTCGCGGTTAGTTCACTCCATTATGTTTACACATAATCAAAATTGGAAAGAAGAGGCGAGGATAGACGAAATGATAAAGGGGAGAAATGTTTTCTTTTTTCTTTTTCTGAGGAGAAATGAGATTTATTGCGCTGTTTTGGCTGTTAATAAACGAGAGTTTGGAAAGGGTAAAGGAGGACTAAATGACTGAATAACTGAATTGGAATTCCAGGGAGTGGACATCCGAGTCCGCGTGAGTGGCGGAGGACATGTCGCCCAGATCTACGCTGCCCGACAGGCCATCGCCAAGGCTTTGGTAAGTCTAAAACCAAATCGCACTTGAATAGCAGAACGTGCAGTATCCTTTGAATCAGATGCTGTGCGGAATATTCCGAAGGAAAATTTATGTCTTTCCACGCCATGTATTTCTCGTTTTCTGTATGCTGTTGCAATATTTCAGAAAGGAATGTGGAACGAAAAAGGAGTGAAAAATCTTTCCTAGAAATTTGCTGCTTAGTTCAGTTTTGAATTTTCCACTATCTGTAGGATGCTCCGTTTACTTTACATCTAAAATATTAAATTCCCCACTGAGAGCTGCTGTTTGGAGGGAAGGATTTAGTAGAAAAGGAAATGAACTAGTAGAAAAACATGTCAATGTCTATTTCAATTACTTGTATAAATGAAATAAACCGCGTTATTTTTATCACTCATTCTCAACTCAGCTGACTGCTTGAATTTTACTTCTCAAAATAGGACGAAGCTTCATTCTGTACAATTGCAGCGTTCAAAATACGATAATTTCCTCACGACTTCAACTTTCTAGCCTTCGCGAAATGCACGATTTCTTCTCCTTTAAAATTGTCTAGTATCGAAAAGTTTAGGATAGCAGAAAAGAATCACGCATAAAATAAACTAATTGCAGGTTGCATTCTACCACAAGTACGTGGACGAGCAGAGCAAGAAGGAGCTGAAGGAACAATTCATTGCCTATGACAAGTCCCTGCTGGTAGCCGACCCACGCAGATGCGAAGCCAAGAAGTTCGGAGGACCTGGAGCCCGTGCTCGCTACCAGAAGTCTTACCGTTAACTCCTCCCTCCCCCTTCACTCTTCTTTCGGCCCAAACCCTTGGGTTGCATTATCCATTTTTGTTGTTTTCTATTAAATCCAAATGTTTTTGTTACAATAAAAGTTGAAAACTCATCTTCATCAACTTTTCAAATGCAAAAAATCTGGTGTACTGTTTAGATAAAAATTTAAAGCGTCAAGTGAAGAATGTAAGCATAGATTAGACCGGAATGTTGTTCAAATCGATTCTGCTCTCGTCCGCAAATTCATTCCCAATAGCCATTCTCAGGCAAGGCTCGCGGTCGTGTTGAATTGAGTGGCTATCGTGCTCTACAAAATTCAGCGATCATTTGTAGAAATTTGACGAAAAACATGAAGATCAGCCATGACATCGAGCATATTCCATTCGATCCCGATCAAAAATACAGCAAGTCGAATTTTAGAGAACTTGAATGAACTAAAGAATTTTCAAGTCACAATCTAAAACTTGTGAAATTTCAAAAGTCAACTTCTGATAACACCAAAAAAAGTTGCTAATAACATCATTTAACTTCAAAAGAATTTATTTCTACGTCAAATATAGTCAAGTTAAGGTCATATTCAGTTTTTTGCATACAGTGGCGAGCCAGCGTTTGGAAATGCTGATGATTTGAATTACCCTTTGTACACCTAATAATGACTATTCAATTCATCTGAAATTGGTCTAGTTGAATGACTATTTGTCTTTAACTAGTGTGCTAATTTCAGGCGAATAAGAAGGAAGAAAGTACTTGAAACATGAATGCAAAATATCGTCTTTGTTTCTAAGTGTTTGATCTTCATTATATTAAGTTATAGATATCACCAGAATTAATCCTTTGTAGAGAAAAGGAGATGGATCTTCATTTGCTTCTTTTAATTTATTCCATTCCTACTCACCAACTCGATTTCCGTTTCCCTGTAGTTCCTTCTGTTGTTGGCCTGCTGCAGTCGTTCCAGCTCGCCACTGAATTGTCTCTAATTGAGGATTATTGTACAGTGATATAAAGATATAAAGATACAGTAACCCACTCGGTTTTACGAATACGCCAATACATCACGTGATTGATGACTAGCAGAATGACGATCGAGAAGGAGAAGACGAGGCAGATGATAGAACCGATCATGCAGCTAGAGGGAATGAATGAAGACATTTGGCTGAAAAACTGCAATCTATGTTAATCTCGTTTCATTTCCACAAAAAGCAGCATATTTGTCCGTGTTTCACTTCTCACTTTGTTAGAATTGACTCGTTTCACGCCACCATTTCAACATTCCACGTTTTTATGGGAGTGTGAGAAATAAATCTTCTCTCACGAGGAAGTTTGTCGTCTTCAATTTCGACTCGACGTCTGTGAATTTCAACTCCATGAATTCGTAAGCTTCCTGTCCTGTCTTTTTGCATTTCTCAGGCCTCTCAAATACTCGTTAATCTTCCTATCCCTCCATCTAGACTTCATCAACCTATTCAGTTGATAGTCTATTTCTATCTCTATCGTTTCCCTGTTTCATACTTTCGACTGGCATTTTTTCTCCTCAACTTTCAATTCGAATTCGTCATAAATATCCACAGCACTCCATTCAATCTGTCAACTCAAACAATGGCTTATTTTGATCTTTTCATACCTCAGCCAAAGAACTCCCTCCTCTATTTTGAATATATGAAATTGTTGACTAGCTTGCCGGAAATACACATCTAGAGCTCTCTACTCATCCATCTTCGAGGGTGTTCGTTACTTCGAATTGAAACGTGGAAATCTAAATGCCAAAATTAGTCATCTGTTCGTCTGTTTGAATTCTCGCGTGATCATTTGTGGGCAATTTCAAGTAGCGAGTTGTTGTAATTTGAGATTCAGCTAGTAGAGAAGTAACTCTTCCCTCAATGCGCAATGCGTCTTTCGCGTTTCCGCTCGAGTTCTATTTCTATAATAATGATAATCACCGTTTTCATGATCCGATTCACTTCACAAATCATCAGGATGTTGTGACAGGTCTGGCTGCAAAAAGTCTCATCTCATTCTGAAGTCTTCCCCATTTTACACTTCCCTGTCGAGAATGATCTCAGCTCAAATCTCGTTACGAATCTCCAGAAATTGTTTGTCGATGGAAACTTGTTTATGTACTGCAAGTCAGTTGTAGCAATTCTCTATACTTTGGGTCGCTCAAATCGGAGTTGTCAAATTTTAGTCGGGCATTATTTGGACTTCAGCACATTATCATTATTATTATTGAGCCTTAGATTTTTGACTATTCATTATATTGGGAAAGAATTCTAGAAGCATTGTCAGACTGCATCAAGATGCACACATTCTTGTTGTATTGCATAAAGGGAAATCTCATGCCAAACTTAGGCCTCCTTGTAGTCAGCACTCTTTTTTCCTCTTCTCCATACTATTTCTCAGAAAGGAGGGTAGTAGTATTACAGTAAGCTCCAAGAATATTTATTATCGGAAACATCGTTCGAGCAAAAAGTGCAATGATAAAAGAGAAATTTATGCTTAGAATTGATACTTTTGGATGAGATTTTGAAAAATACGACATTATATATTTCCAGAATATGATGCCATGATTTTAGAAAGATGAAGAATTTTCCTCGTTTTCATGCTTTGAAACCATGAAATCATATTGTAAAACAGCATGTCGTAATAGTTGAGTTGAGTTTCCTGAGAGAAATGCGCAATTAAAGCAATCTATATTCATGTGTTTTTCAATGTGTAAATGCTTCGTCATGCCTTCTCTTACTTGTTACAATCTGTGATATTCATTTCTCGACATTTCAATATTATACATGCCTTGTTACGTTTGGGATAGTTCATCAATTTTAATTTCCGTTGTTCTTCCCCTCCTACTCATATGCTTTCTTTTCGCTCCCAATCTCACCTCCTCTCCCGTTTGTATCATTCTCATTTTTCCAGCAGATTCGCTGGCTCATTTCTCGAAATCGCGTCGTGCTCAGTGAAGCATTGACGGTTGTGAAATGTGAAATTCAGTCGAATCATGATGCGCCCCTCAGATTTGTCTCGCAAGACTTGCTTCATCAGTTTACCTGGTTTACTCCCATAATAATCTGTTCATCTCGTCAGTTACAGTATCCATCCATTAGTCCTTATGCATTTAGCTTCTTCGCTTCAACCTCTCAAATGGGTAACTTTGTAAATTCTTTCTTTTTAGTAAAATACTCCAATTAGTTTTCTTGAAATAAAAAAAGATCAAAGCAACTCTTTTCGGTGTCGCTTCCAGTGTGTAGGATCAATTATGAGAATGCATTTATCTGAGATGTGGGGTGATTTTTTACCTAGATGAGATGATTTTTCAAAGGAAAGTAATGCTAATAAGCCTATGCTTGATTCAAATAATATTACTTCCGTTTTTAACAAATCATAATAATCTTATCCATTACTTTGCTCGTGTGTTTTCTTCTTCCTCTAATCTTCGTGAACCTTCTTTGTTGAATGACTATCATTTGCAGGTCCCCCTTGCAGACCGCAGACCGATGGCTCAGATCTGGCACTCGATTCTGCCTCTCTTTGCCCTATTCGGCCTCGGCTGCTCAGCTATTCATGTATGTTGAATTCATACTGTAGTAAACACATCGGCATCACCACCTCACCGTCAAGTATATCATACATTGAGAAAAGACGAAATAGCCTGAAAATTGTCGTAAACTGACGAGGGAATAGTTTTGGGAGAGAAGAAAAGGAAATAATTAGGAAACCAGAAGTACACGATATTCTGACATACTGACAAGTGAAGGATATGAAGGAGAGACTATTTCAAATTTCAATCCAATCTGATTACATAATGCTGATCAATCTGTCACATAAAAATGGAAGTGTTTTCAAACTTTTGCGAGTCACTGTGTCATGTCTTTTTCAAGTATTGAATATTGGCTTCTTCAATCTTAATCGTCATTACAGGATCGACTTGTAGCAGATCAATTTTGCGGCAAATTCCCCACACTGCACATGTGCAGACTGCGCACAGAACTCGAAGGATCGTTGGGAGAATTGCAGTATCTTCTGCAGGACGCCACCAATGACGTGCAGTGTGAGTCAAGTTGTCACAATCAGCTTTGAGCACTTCCTCCATGATGTGATACATGTCGTTTCTTACCTTTTGCATCATCGTTAGAAACTGTTTTATGTTTGCAAAAGATATGCAATATTGAATTTGCTATTGAAACACGGTTCAACACTTATGGAAAGTTTTATCTGAAAAACGCCTATGTTATCATCAAAGTTTTGATCTTCATTTTGAAAAGCATAGATTTTTGATCTTCCTAATATTTATAACTCATGACTAACTTATCAAAGCACATTTCGCTATGCAGTGAGCATTGTGGCAAAATTTCCGTTTGGAGGTTGGGAATCGGAAATTGAGAAAGATATTTTATCACAATTCTACAAAGTTTTTCTCTCAAAAGACGTATGAAAAACATAGTGAGCATATTGCAGTACCTAAATTCGGAATTCTATAATAATAATAATTGAAAGGAACGCAAAGCAAAAACATGAGATTTTCGATTCTTCTGCTATACAAGGCAAAAACAAGGCAAGGCGATCTTCATGAGTAAGATAGAAATTTTGCAATTTCGATGATATAAAACTTGAATAAAATTTGCGAAAGGGTTGAAACAATGATGATTTTCTTCAATTAAGAATTGAAAGAAAATGTTGTGGTTCATAATTGAAATGAGTATCATGCAGAAATCTGTTATTATGCACTTTCACATTGACTCTTCTAAAGTCTCGTAGATAATAGTTGAGCTACAAGGAATTTAATCAGTGGTTTTTAGCGGCCGAAATGAGTGGAACTACTTCATCACCAGATCTGGCAGGCCAACCAGAAAAGAGAAAGTCAACCTATGTTAGGTTTGGAAAGCGTTCAGCGAGTGATCTGTTGGAAGATGCACCGGTACAAATTTAAAACATTAAATATTTGCTCTTGAGTATGAAACCTTGAGGATTATCTCAGTTCGATAGCAATTCATTCCGAAAATGTGATGAAGATGAAATAATATTCAGGTGAAAAGGAAATCGACCTATGTTCGATTTGGCAAACGATCAGCTAACGAGTTCGATGATGCTACAGTATGATTTTTCTAGTCACACCTCTGAAAAAATCGAGAAATGACACTGAAAAATGAGATTAAATAATTCAGAGTGAACTGCAAATGGAAAAGAGGAAGTCAGCCTTTGTCAGATTTGGATGAACAATTCAATTTGACTTCGATCCAATCACTCAAAAACAATCTGTTTGTATAGTGCAGTCAAACGAATCTAACTTCGTCTTCAACCAAATTCAGATCGAATAAATATCGGCGGGAGTGGGTGTCTGTCTGTTTTTCTTCAGTTATTTTTTCTTATTCGTTATCCTCGTTCATTATTTAATTTTTATTGTCGTTCACCATTTTAATCGAACCAAGTAGACTTACATTTCAAGTGCATTTTGGAGATACAAGATGTGAATAAACTTTTATCACCTTGTTTGAGCACCTCGTTGTTTAGTTAATTTTGTAAGAAGAGTGATATGAAAACTATTTAGAAGTGAAGTAAAGTGTGTTTACAATTTCTTCCGCATCACAGATTTCAATCTTTTTTTTTTTATCTACATGTATTCTATTAACGACGGCATCACTATCTTATCTTATCCTCGGAACTCATTTATTTTAGACACTGATTTTTTCCTTATAATTATCTTTCTTCTCACGCTGTTCCTCTCTTTCCAATTCATTTCACGCTTGAAACAGAGGGAGTTCTCGTTCTCGCGCACAATTTTACGTGCTCTTCCCTTTTCGTCTCTCCTCCTCCCATACTATTTATCCCCTCTGTCTCACCGCTAGGAAAAGCAACGGAGGGAGAAGGAAAAGTAAAAATCGGGACGTAAAAAGTGGATTCCCTCTCTTTCAAGCGTGGGATGAGGATTGGAAAGAGCGGAACAGCGTGCTTCTTCCACTGATTAACGTTCTTTAGATCTTTTCAGGGATGCACGCGGTCTGTAAAAATTGAGACCGGACATTAATTAATGTCCGGGTTCGTATATCCTGCACGGAACACAAGTAATTTCGATGCCGATCATCCTGAGAACGACCAACATAGCAGTACCTATGGCACGATCGACAACGTTCAATTCTGGGAGCTGCATGACACATTGAATCACATTCCGAATTATAAACGTTGCCAATCCCCTTTGCCTGATAAGTTTTTGGCAAACTCTTTGTGCAGATACTTGATTTGGTCCAGTTCTTGTTCCAGCGCAACAATATTCACTGAATGTCTTGGCCTTTTCTCTCGAATTCTTCAGCAACTTGCTGATGCGCACCAACTCCTTGCGAGAAGCGCATATTTCTTTCGAAACTTTATTTCTGTGCTGCGGGATGCATCAGCGTCAGCTTCAGAATCTTTGGAAAGGTCGAACTGCACTTTCTCTGCCCTCTCAATTTTTTCACCAACGCACATCGACTCTAGTCTTTATATATTAGTGCATTACTGCGTGCATCTCTGCGTCTCTGCAATGCCGCCAAACCATCTATTTGAATTTGTTTCCGACTGTTTGTTTAGTTATCGATTTGACCCGGAGGGAAATATTGTTTTTTTTATCATTTTTTATTTTCGGAGATAATTTTCTCCAAATTGCGTTCTGTTCATGCTTACACAAACATTCTGCTGCTGCTTCTTCTGTTTCTGTTGATTTTGTCTCTTTTGATCTGCTCCTCTCTTCGGAAATTTTCGAAATTCATCCTGTTGAATGTTGTTGTTGTTTTTTTTTTTAAATATATTTTCTAAATTTAAAAATCACGCTTTCCACATGACTCTGTGCATGTTTCAAATCTCAATTCGCAGGTCTTCATCTCGCCCTACTTCCGACTTCAATTTGAATTGTTATTTCGCGTATTTTCGTTGATTTTGGTCGTTCTTCTTATTTCCTCGATTAACTTGAATTTTCAGCTATTCCAAACTGTCTGAGATATTCTAAAGTGGTCGGATGGACGAGATTCCTCGTCAGAGTAGCAGATCTTCTACTCTAGTGCTGCCAGGTATTCAGACAAAATCAAGCTTTATTTTAACTCAGTTTTTTTCTTGAGTAATATTAGCTAGATCTTCGACTAGAAAGTTCCTGTGAAAATGAAATATGATTCTCGAGAAATCAATTCACTCATTTTGCCAATTTTCTGCGCTTTCGGAAATGCCAATATTCTGCCTGTTCAGACCAAAATCTGTCTGCCTCGTCGATTCTTCAGCAGACCAGAGGAAATGGATACGTTCTGAAGGAGACCACAACTCACACTACCAGAACCAGAGAAGTGCATGTCAATGGGTGAGAAATAACATCAACGTAATTTTGAACATCTTACTTTCTGTTTTTCTGAGAACCAGAATGCTTCTTGTGTTCTGGCACTCATGGCAGGATCAGTTAGTTTGGCGAAGAGTTTCTACGTCAAACATTCATTCAACTTACTTCTAATGTTCAAAATTAGAAAATTTTCATTAAAAAACGCTGAGATGTTTGAATTTGAGAACCAATTTCGCTCGTCCAAACAGGCAGCCTCTCGCCAACCTGCAGTCAAATGTCGGGCCGTCCTCCAGATGGGGTGATTCCAATCGATTCTCCCATTCCGTCTCGTAAGAAATAATTCATTCATTTGGCTTATTTTACTTTGCATTTTCATTTTCTTTGCCCTGGAGATTATAACATTAGGCACGAATGTATTATACAAGAATAAGTGATAATAAGTGGCGATAAGGAAAAAGGTTAAATGGACTAGATTAGCTCAGGCTTCTCAAAACTCGACCTGCAAAATAATAGCGTACCTTTTCGAGAGGGATAAAGAAAACACGATCTTTTTCTCTCTCGATATAGCACGCTATTTTTTGCGGGTCGAGTTTTGAGAAGTCTGGATCAGTTTTCGACATTTCATATTTTCTATTCCAGAAGTTCTGCACTGACAACAGACGACTATACTCTGATGCTGGAGGCAGAGAAGCAGCGCGCTAGGACGAATGCAGTTGCAGTCGACAGCAGCTCTGCTATTCATGATTTCGACAGAATTCCTGCTAGGTCTGTTTGTTACAATCAGATTTAGAAGTTCTTTGAATTGACCACTTGAATTTCTTATTGCTACATCTTGTGCGTGTTTGCGACATTTAAAATATTGACAAATTTCGACAAAATTTACAAACTTTGATCGTGAAAGGAATGAGAACATAAAACTGTACAATGGAGCATGAATTTGAAGAGAATATTCAATACAACTAGTGTTAGTTTTAGTTCATCGCGCATGTACAACCCTGCATCTGATGTCTTCCCGACTCGCCGTCAACAACAAGACGATCAGCAGGGAACACAGCCTAGGTAAATTCATTCGATCATGTTTACAGTTAATGAAGGAAACTTATCTAATTTTTTTTGTTTAACTTTCTGCTTTTATCAGTTTTTGATTATGATATCCATAATCACAGAATTTACATTATTTCTCCTCCAAATGCTTATTCGACAACTAATCATAGAGAGTTATGATTGTTTTTTTATGAACTCATTCATGCATATGGCTTTGTCTCAATGTGCTATTGTCATAATTACTTTGATAGAAATTTGATTGCAGAATGGTTGAATTAGAGGAAGTGGAGTCGAGTGACGACGAAAGAAGCGAGTCGGATGAATCGAGTGAAGGAGAGGAAGAAGGGGAAGAGAATGGGAACGACAGCGATGACGACGACATCCCGCAACACAATCATCAGTACAGTAGACAAGGCAACCTGTCCTCCACGTCCACTTCGGCTCACAACTACACTAGGGGAGGAAGCACAAAGCAGCGCACTGGTGAGTCTTTGATACACAGAGTTGTTCGGAATTTGAATTTTGAAAAATTCGGAATCGGAGTCGAAATTGAAATTTATCGTGATTCCGGAATCGAAATTCCGAACACCTACGATCTTTGACATTTTAGAGAATGCAAGATAGATAAATAGTTTGCACTTTTTGTGCACTATTTCTGCTGATCTGTGCAATTAACAATTCAAATTCCTTCCTCTCATTTATGAATTTTCTCCTACGAATGAGAAATTTGTTCAGATGTAGTACTCCAAGGGTTGAGTATTTCTTTTAAAATGCTATTCTTTTTGTGGTTTGGAAAGAAAAAGTTTTAAAAATTTCAGTGATTCCACCGCCCAAGCATAAGCAAAAGAGCGGTAAGCTGCAGAAGACGAATCGTCGCGTACTCAAACAGCCGAAGAGATACGCACCAGGGGCAAAGGCTCTCAAGGAAATCAGAGATCTGCAAAAATCCACCAAACTGCTCGTTCCTAAGGTTGGTATTGTTGAGGAATAAAAGGGACGATGAATTTGAATTTGCAGGTTCCATTTGCTCGAGTCGTCAGGCAAGTTATGCAGGAACTGGGTAAAGAAGACTACAGAATTCAAGCTCTGGCCATCGAGGCACTGCAAGAAGTGAGTGTTTTTTATTGTAATATGTTAAGATCTGATTCGAAATTCCTGAATTATTTACATGAAAAATTAAGTACTTTGACATGCTGAAATTCCATAAGAACTGATGCTGCAACGATTATCGTCAATCGCATTTATATTTTCACCGGATAGTGAATCTGCTTCCGAGCTAAAATAGAATACAAGTAATAGCTTGTTTTCGATTTTAGATTTGGAGCAGATTCTCCATCCAGTGAAAGAAAATATAAACGCGATTGACAATATTATTCCAAAAATTTAACCCTTTTCGAAAATGCATATTTTCTGCAGGGCTGCGAAGCGAAGATGGTTGAGTTGTTCGAGATGGGCTGCCACGCGATGAGTCACGCAAAGCGAGCCACGCTCTTTCCCTCCGACATTCAGCTCGTCCGCCGAATTCGCAACGAGTGAAGCAGTCACACAGGCCCAGGCGACTTGCTGCAGCTATTCACATCATTCATTCCCTCCCTCATTTACAGGCAAATCCATTTTCTGTACAATTTCTTTCTACACTCAATTTCAACTATTTAATCCATGCTTTTATCAGCCTTTCAATTTCGTGCACTTAACTGACTATTTCAAATTTCGCCAAATTGAAACGATGATCATGACCAGAATCATTGAATTGCAGTGCTTATTTATCATCTCCGTATTTCTCCGAACTTTAACTTCATCTCAAATGACACGACAGGACTCGCTTTCCTCTTCTCATTCATCATTTCCATTCCCATGTTCATTTTTATTACTTGTATCACTCGTTTTATAGGTCATTCTCATTCTTTTCGATAAATTTACTTTTCAACCGAATTATTTTTTGTGAATAAAGTAGTGAAGGTTCTGGATCATTTTGCAAGATTTATAAAATCGATCAAGAATAGTAGAAGACTAATGACGTCGGTTATCTGAAAAAGTAACGAAGTAAATAACGATTTGGAATATGACGTAGTTCAGGGTAGAGAAAATCTCATTTTTCAATTTTTTATTTCCTTAAATCGCTACATACATCTACTTTTCCGGACTTCCATAAATATTATAATAAAATTAACATGAAGTGATAACTTACAGATAGATGTTAAACTCCAATCGATTTCTCGGAAAATTCAAAATAATGAAATATTGATTGGCATGTTATTACACTCAAGCTAACAAAGTGAGATTCATTTCAAATGCTGAATTTGCCGAAAAGTAAACTTGCCAGATATTAGGCGTTGATCAATGTGTTAGTGATTATGTTGGAAGTGGGAAGTCAGAAATCGATGTGCTCAGCCACGATTCGTTGATAGTTCTCTCGCTCCTCCTCGGTCATCTCCATTACCATCTCCTCTGTCACTTCGCCCCATGGAATCTAAAGTCATTCAATTGAATGATTGAAAGTGAAAGGGAAAATATTCAATGGCAAAAACGGGAGAATCAAAATCAAGAGATGTAAGAACTCATAATTTAAACTAGGGAGGAAAGGGAACAATCAAAGGAATTACAGGGTTGGAGGATAGACGGTCATTTTCTATAATTTGCCCAAGAATGAATGAATGTGCTTGAAAGAAACTTAGAAAAATTGAAAAAGATGATTAGAGTTTTTGTTCTTATATAGTGTTCCTTATAGGCCTATTCTTATCAGGAACAGTTCATTACGAACTTTCTAGAAGGTTGTAAAATTCTTAAAGACTGGAATAACAGCATAACAACATACCATCTTTCCAGCGACTTGGATCATCACGTCTTCCTCTTCGTCGCTCTCTGATTCGGCTGCCTGCTTTTTCTTCTCTTCTGTCTCGTCAGTCTGAAATAAGCCTTTAATATTTTCATAATAAGAAGATTATGAATATTTTTTCAATTTTCAAACGTTTGATAGTCTTGAATCTAAAGCAAAGAAATCAATATTTGCAGATAGTCTTGTTTTTCTTCGAAACTCTGTGTAGAGATACAGACGTGAATAAAATTTGAAATAGTGCATGATTTTTAGTGTTTCATTCATCCATTTATGCTGAATCTATGTGATTAAAATTTGTAGCGCTAGAACAAACTCAGATAAGAATAATTCTTCAAGTTTAGGTAAATGTGAACGAATGTAGCACACTAAAATAACGCATTTTTAATTTTAATGTGTCAATGTATTTACAAGAAAAGCTTGTGGATGTTTCAAGAAATTTAAGTTTCAGAAATTTTTCATTTACCTTAGCGATTTTAGCGGGTGGATTGTCGGCCTGCTCCCCCTCGAGTTGCGCGAGCAAGTGTAGCGACTGCCCGACTCGCTTCAGACCTGCCGATTCCTCCTTCGGAGTTCTGCAATTCAAACCATCATTCATCCGAATACCTTTATGCTCTTGACTAACGTCGCAGCTATCTCATTTGAGGTGAGGGAAGCCACTGCCTTGTCGTGTTCGCCCATATCGTTGCCTAGAAATGAAAGACATAAAACTAATTTTTCGGACTTAATCTATAGAAAAAAAAACTTATTTTATTCATTTAAAAGAATAAGCCAAAAGTTTGGATAATCTCATAGATTCAAGATATTCTCTATCTAATCTGAGCATGTGAACAAAGATTTGAGATGTTTTATGAAATTCGTTCATCCAAGAAGCACGATCTTGTCATAAAACAACTCTTTGACTCAGAATTATTATCTTTATTGAAAGTGTATGTTCAGAAACTATACAAATCTCTGACGCATCCTGTATTCCCTTGATCAATACATTTCAAATTATTCGCCTTCATAAAATTCATAAAAGACTCACTTATATTATGCGCATTGTCCTGCATCCACAGAGGCACTTCTTTTGCTGACTCACTCTGCTGTCTGAAATCAATGTCATTATCCTTCTCATATAGATAATAAAGCAGACTAAAATGGAAGAAGCATGTTTTGTCAGATTTCATTTAATGATTTTTCGTCAACTTTTTCTCGTGAAATTTGGTAAATCGCGATAGAAACAATATTTTCAAAATGATTACTCGTGTATGAATCTTCGAAGGACACAAAACCTGAATGGAAAAATGCAAATGTGGCTGGCCTACTCTTTGGAATCAGAATTGAGATTGACAGTGATGGTGTCAGCATTGGCGTAGTTGATGGAGAGAGTGGAGTGGGCAGAGCCGCCCAGGGCTGCAGCTGCTCGATTGCCCGATGACAGACCGTTCGCCCCGTGCAGACCCATCGCTGAGAAATCTATCAGTTGGGCTGGGTTTGTTGATGCTGAAATGATAGAGATTGAAGATCGACTGATAGTCAAAATCAGAAACGAGTCGGAATTTCGTAACGAGATATTACGTCGTTTTTTCTACTGCATGCACGCGCTTTCGTTCTTTCTCCATTTCTCTCCTTCTGAATTCCGATTTCGATTTATTCGGGACACAAAGGAAGAAGAAATGGAAGCGCGTATTAGGGGAGAAAAGACAAACTTCCTCGTGTCGAAATTCCGGTGCATCTCTGGTCAGTATATCTTACAAATGAAAATATATAAAGTCGCAATCGAATTGCTTATCAAAAGTTTCGGAATTCGTGGAATTTCGTCTCATAATGATAATCAAAGAATACTCGTACAAAGTTTAAATGATGAAAGATAGAAATATTTGAGATGACATCCCACCTCGATCCTCTTCGGCCAGGTATTGTGTTATGTCAGGCTCGAGAAGATGAGGAGCCAGTTGGATTCCGCCCACTTGCTGAAGCTGACAGAACAAGGGGAGCATCTGCTCGTTGAAACGAGCCACGAGACTCCTCAATTGGAAATATATGTTGGTTAATATTGATCTTTATCATACTCGAACAGAAGTATCTTAGATAAATGAAACTATTGAATAAACTTCAAATGTTAAAAATACAGAATGTACAAAAGTATCGACCAGTTTCACACTGAAAGTTGTTGCTAAGAAATTATACTCATGATCAGTGAAGTGAAATCGTGACTCTGAATGTGGATATTTCAAGAGATGTCCAAATTGAAATTCTCGAAAAATATCATTAGTGATTCAGACTTTTAGCGCACACTGCGAAATGAAAATTTCTAAAGAACTGATTGTTTAGGCAGGTCATGGATGTGTAAGTATTTTTGACATACTAAACTAATATGTGTCAAACCTCGTATTCTGATTAGGTCCATTAGCACTTTCGTCCTGCGTCACCTCGCCCATGCACCGCCAGCACTTCAGTTGTCCTGTGGCTATATCGATGATCTTGTCAATTTCCATGTCCTGTAAATATTCAATTTTAATGTTTACTATTTCCCCCATCGACTCACATCGTAGATACTCTTGCACTTTTCGCATTTGTAGTGGGCTTTTTGAGTGTCGTCTTTCTCCTTCGTTTCCAACTTCAACCTGGAATTAAATTCCTTGCGTTGACAGTTTAAAAAGTGACAATCAGGACATTCTCAATTTTGCTTTGTAGAGCATTGTTTTCATTGAAAAATATTCGCCGTTTTCGTCGTAAAATGATAGCTTAAAAAGAAAGCATTTCAAAGCAAAAACATCATTTTTCTTTTATCTATGATAAAATGCAATTTACCTCATATGATCAATCTTGTATTTGACGACATTGAGAATAGCCCTGTAGTTGATGAAGTAGAAAAGGATGGTCATGTTGCGACCCTGTTCGTTCTTTTGTGTTATCATTCGATCCTTGATCAGTTTCTCTGCTTTCAACGATGCCAACAGCTGAAAACGAATAATTAGTTTTATTTTCATGGTGCGCAAGTTTGGAATGCTTTTTTACCATTCTGATATGTTTGTGCTCGAATCCAATTCGGTGCCGCAGAGTGTCCTCTCGAATGCAGACAGCCTTCAAGATGTAATAGACTACGAGGAAATGTTCCTAAAAATAATAGTGAAATTTGATCTTCTGTCAAAATCATACATGACATTATCTTCCTCGCTGTTAAAGTGACCTATGATTTACTTTTCGATGTTCCTTTCTTTCGAGAGAAAATGTTGATATTAATGAATCGGAATTTTGATCCTTGTAATCGTATGCAATGTTGATAAAAAAAATTGTGATGTTATTATCTAAAAATGTAATTTAGGGAATTCTCTCACAATAGACCGAAAATGGTGAATTTCCTTCATAATAAATGTGAGATATTCTCCTAAATTTATTTAACTGAACAGAAAAGTACCTTGCTAAAGAAGTTCTTGACCATGAGGAGGAGTAGTCGATCGAGTGCAGGAGGCACCTCGCTGACGATCTTCGATTCGCCAGACAGAGCCCCATTCGTCGAGGAAGTCGAGGCTATCGGAGCTGAGGCTGAGGACATCAGACTTCCTAAACTAATTGCATTTATTCTCAAAGGCAATTACTATTTGTAACTGCGTTCTGTCCTTTAACGGTAGAACAATCTTTTCATTTTCCCTTTTCCTTGTGCTACTTTTCTGCATCTCGGCTAGAAATAGTGTGAAGAAAATGAGACAATGAGATTCTCCTGCGATTAGGGGACGGTACAATGTGTTTTTCAGAATGTTGAAACATAGTCAGAGGTAGAACAGAGTGCAATTATAAAAAAGAAAAAAGGTTTCAATATTCCGACAAATAGCAGTTGCACTTCTCCAAAAATCAAATATCAATTGGTTCTGCTTACCAATTTTGAAATTTAATAGTCAGAAAATGAGAAAAACGATTAAGCTTTACTCGAATAACATCATGGTTACATTTTCAGTCAAACAGCGAACATTTCTTTTCGTCGAAAAAAATAAAATAAAACAACAACAATTCTAAGGCCTAACAAACAAATGAGTCTGTGTCAATTTGCTTAGTCCTACTTACTAGTTTCTAAAATGTATACAATTCTGATAAATTGACTTTAATCAAAGAGAGATATTGAAAAAGTCAACCCGTTAGATTATGTTCTGAAGACTTGCTGAATCGCAAAGATGATTGATTGAAATTGAAAATCTTCCTTATTTACAGATTGTCAAACTTTCAACATCAGCGATTCAACGATATTTCAATTCTCATTTCGAAGTCTTAGCTTTTGGCCTGCTGCTCCTCAATGGATTCATAAGTGGGCGGGTCGTAGAAATCGCAAATCGCACCCACACTCGGATCACGACCCTGAAAATTTTAGTTGGACAATCAAGAAAATTCTGAGAAGTAAGCTAAATAAGAATCTTAAATACATAGAATTTTTTTTTTAATTTTAATGGCGTTCATGAAAAATTATCGATATGAAGCTAGATGATACAAAATAGCATTAAGTTTCACCTGGAATCTCCTGTAGAGTTCCTTGGCGACGTCGCCAGCCCCCTTTTCGAGAATGGTCTCCCTCAGTCGCATTCCCGTCTTCTGCTCTTCATTCTCGCTGTCGAATGTCTCGTGAATGTCCAATGCCAGCATCTGGAAATGCACTCGTATTTGATTGAAATTTTGTCTACTCATTCTTCTTATTGTGAAATTCGAGTTGGCATCCCATTCAATAATCACTAGTCTGACAGATAATCAAACGTACATGAATTTTCATTTCACAAAGAAATAAAATAAAAATATACCAACCTCAGTCCATAACTTCCTATAATACATGGACATGTTGGGTTGAATTGCGAAGATCGGCATGAAGGAGCAGGGCTGGTAGTCACTTTTCATCTTCTTGAAGGGGAAATACTCCTTCGTCATGTCGTTGTACAGATCCTGCCAGAATCGCTGCCTGAAACAACACTCATCATATATTCTTTCTAGAAAATCTGAAGATGAACGAAATTTCCCTTTTTGACTTTGAAAATTTCAGAATCGTCGTCTTCCAAGATTCCGAATACAGGAGAAACAACAATAATTCAGAATTTCTTTCAGCAATGTTGAAAATTTAACCTCCTATCCTCCATTTCGTAGAGCGACAAATCGAAATCGGACCAGAAGAGAGTTCGATACGATTCCCACAGAGTGGCCCGCTGCAGCGACAGAGCGACGCTGTTCCACGCCTCTTCACCCAATATATTACCCGTTTTCTGCAAATTCAATCAAGTGTTTTTTTTGTGAAATAAAAGGGTCACAGAAAATCCATAAGTCCATTCAAGAACTAATGCGTATGATTAAATGTTAAATATGAATTATTTATGTGCTGGAATAGAAGAAAAGGTGAGACAAAGATATTGTCTTCTTCAATATTTATTAGTGACTAGGAAAAACGAGGTTACCCAACCTGGCGCAGGGAATAATGGGAAAGGCTTATTTTTCTCGATTTTGCATACTGAAAACGAATAGGACTGATAAGAGGAAGCCTCGACCATTTTGTCCCCCGCGACAGGTCCAATAACTCGTTTTTCCACGGTACTAATAATAGCATTGCATAATTTGCATGAGTAAACCATTTTCAATAGTTTGTCAAAGAAAGCAAATAGCACTTACGATATGAGGAGAGCTGAGTGATTGAAGGAGGTTGGGCTTGTAGAGGAAGAACTGAACGAACATGGGGAACATGTCTGCCGCGTCCCAGTCGGACGCGTAGTAGGGCGTCCAAGGAATGGTTATGTCGCGGTAGGGCGATTTCGACAACAGCAACTGCACGCAACGACCCAACTGCAAAATAACACGCATGAGTTGTAGAAATTTCAAGTAATGCTCCATATGAGAACAGAATCGGAAGGAAAAGAGCTGGATTGGAATGCTAGCAGAATCAATATTCGAAGATTTTGAAAATAAACAAGTCGATTTGAAGGCTACTTATAAAATTGACTCACATTGAAGAGAAGCAGCTGTAGTTGTTGGTAATGAAGCAGCGAAGGACTATCACTGGTGGGGGCGATTGCAGAACCGATTAAATAGACTAGTCGATCCAGACCGCGGTCCTTTGAATTTGCTGCAAATTAGAAAAAATAATAAGGTAAAGAAGAAAGAAGAATCAGCCCACTTCTAGCCAGCAGTGTATTCCATCCTCCCCTCTTCGTTTCCCTGTCATAAGGATCCACATACAGTCGCCCCAAATGCTCGCCCGAGGCTGCATCGCTCACTGCGAAAATGCGCACTTCCGGATGACATCTTTCAAGACCGCTGTTTTCAGAAATGTCCTGAACAAAATGATTTCTAGTAAATTGAAAGTCATTCACATCTGAATCCAATAGCTGTCATATCCTAGGAATGTACCTCCTATTTTGAGAGAAGCTTTAAGAATCCTTCTCTGACACTTTTTCTTGGAAAATTACAGTTCATTCTTCGAGTTTGGACTTCAAATTTTCATCCTGTTTCGTTATTGGCTTTAATTCATTAAAACATGGAAGATTTTTCAAGGAAGAAGCTTCCTGGTTGTGATTTCATAATATCATTAGAGAATTTGTAGTAAAATAAATGAAAATACACTCGAATGAGCAATGTAAAGGGAGGAATGATCACCTTAAATTTGAGCCCGAACAGATGCGAAATTATGCTGCAGGTATTCTTGAAAGTCGGCCAGAACGGGAAGTGGTTCATCAATTCCAAGGGATTCACGCTGAAAATGAATTTATTGCGGAAATTAAAAATAGCTCTATGAAGGAGCATCAATTTGAATAGTTTTGAGAAAAAAATGTGAGAATAAAGAATGGAATGGAGTAATAAACGTATGACATGATAGCATTTAGTAGCTCCAACCAAAGCATAACAACTCACTCATAATGTTCCTCAGCCTCTTTCCTGCAGACGTAGAACAAGTCAGCAGGGGACAGAGGTCCTGCAGAGAGCTCCTTCTTGTGCGAGAATTCAGTCCAGGCCTCTTTTCGATCCAACACAACTGGGCGCATTCGACGAGTTAGGCTGAAATTGGATTTAAAAATAATGAAGAAAAAGAAAGAATCCTTACGCGTCGAGGAAGCTCCTCACAGTTTCTGGAGACGCAGCCATTTTGTTGGCGAGTCTGTGTTCAGACACACTTCGGTAGCCCAGCAATTTGGCGAGGCCTTCGCTGAAACCATTTGTTTTTGTAAATCATAAAGTCAAACAATAGTAGTTTTTTAATACGGCACAACGGAACGGATTGTTTTTTTAACTGAACGGAACCATTCATAAAATATCTTGCACAAAATGAATGCTAAAATAACTACTGACTTGTTGTGTCTCAACTCCTCGATGTTGACGGAGTTGTTGTAGAAGTCGTGCTCGAAAGAGGCCTTGGAGATCCATCGCTCCCAAGCAACCTGTCTCTGATGCCGATTCCCGCAGTACTGCATGAACGGGAAGATCGAGTGAGGAGTCAGAATGCCTCGCCACGGGCCGGTCTCCCATTTGTCACTGAAAATGAGATAAAGAAGATGTCCGAAAGAAATACTTTACTCCATAGTCTTGAAGTGAGTAACTTCCTTCCAAACTATTTCTTTCCTTCTTTTTTCTTTTCATCATTATATAAGGAAAGTACTCGCAAATAAAGTTAATGAGGTTCACGAAATATGAGGAGAGTAAGAGCCGCGTGAATGTTTCAACACGATGATAATAAAATAAAGAAAAGGAACTTCTTACGGTTCAATAGCCAGTTTCTGGAGAACGTGTGGAGGAGCGTCGGCCAGCGCACCTCGCTCATTCAGCACAAATGTCGCCTGGTCATTTGTAGCTATTGTGTTCGAACTGAATTGCATAGAATTTTAAACCAGATCAAATTTCAGTGCCTATTTTTCTTTTAAATAATTCACCAATAAAAATCGTGTAAATTACTGGATCAATTTTACGTTAGAAATATAAGGTTTGAATTCTTACATGTACTTGCTGCGATAGTCGTCGATCCACCGATTCCAGGACACGATCAGCTGACGCGACTTCTTGTCCGTTTTGTCTAGACCACTTGCTTTTATCTGCAAATAGACGATTTAGGGAATTGTGATGACAAATTAAAAAATAATGAAATAAAATGGAGAATAAGCCTCGGAACGAAATTATCTATAAAGAGTTGAAAATAAAGGAAATTTGAAATTGGATTACCTCGAGAAGATACCACTCGATGAGTCTGAGCTGCCAGTCGGTCAAACCTTCCTTCGTCTCGTACAATTGCTGCAAACAACTCCATTTATTCAGTCAGTTCATTCATAAAGGCAGCCAACCTTGATGGAATCCTGGAAGACTCGATGCGTCAACTTCTCCATGTAATCACGAGCTGCTGTCATTTTTATCTGAAATGATTAATGCATAGAAAATTGAAAAAAAAACTTTAATATCCAATACCCTGCGCTTCTTTTCTAATACAAAAGTGGATTTGATATAAAAATAGCAATATGAGAAAATTCAGAATTCTATTAGATGGTGGTACTCATTCGTGGATAGGGAAGTCTCATCAAACAGTATGCAGTATTCCAAGAGTCATGGTGATTGAATTGTTGCAACGAAAATAAAAGTAAAATGAATCCTGCTTACATGATGTAGGTCAGCGTCGAACAGCTTGCGACTGCCCTCGGGCCAGTCAGTGAGCATCTTGAGCATCAGCGTTTGGAATGCATAATTGATCTCGTACTCTTCCGTCAGCAGCGGCTCCACCACATTCTCGAACGTCTTCTCCTCGTTCGGCACTAAACATTCCCCGATTAATAAGTTCAGAACGTTGAATTTGAATAGGAAATTATAGCTATTCCCTCACATTTAAACAACGCCAACTTTAATTTCAAATTTTTCATTAAAAAAGTTGGTCAATTTCGATTTAAACTGTGTGACATAGATAAGATTTAATGAAAAACTAACATTTCTCGAGGAATTCCATGTGCTCCATCACAGTCGCTCCGTACTCCATGATCATTCGAACTGTGCCTTCGTACATCTCCTGGAAAATAGGAATAAATGGACGATGAATAATTTAGTGAAAAGATCTATACCTTTGGCGTAGCACTGGCGAGTTTGGGCCAGTCCTCATTCTTCGCGATGTTTCGCACGAAAATGTTGTTCTCCACCGTCTCATCCGGGATCACTGGGAATCTGCAAGTCAAAAATTTATTTGAAAAACATTCGAACCAAAAGTAGTGTGATCTACAATTGGAGTTCTCGAGGAAAATTGCCTTGATGCTCTTAAGATTGAAAAAGATCAGCTTCAAACAATGAAATTCCCCTAGTTTTGTGCAGGTCTAACTGCACACGACTTTGTATGAATCATTTAGCTTTTCTACTTACATGACATAATATCCAACGACTGTCTTCGGTCGCTCATTGCCCATTCGAAACAGAATGCTTCTCTTCTGCTGTACTTGCAGACTGCTCGCATTTGCACGTTTCAAATTTGTCTGAGGAAAATAATTGAAACAAGTAGAAAGAGGAATGCAAAAACTCACATGATTTGACAGATATCGACATTGCAGACTTCGTGTGAAGAACTTGGCAATGGGCATGGGACGGCCCACGAAGATGGGCATCTTCTGAAGCAAAAATGATAAAATTTCGAAGAAAATTATCTAAATTTAAACGAAATAGATCAAAAGAACGAATTTGAGGAGTGAAGAGGCTCGTTCGTTACGCCGTACTCATTGTCAATAGTTGAAGAGAGAAGAGTGAATTACGGTAGCTCAAAATTGCAGAATTCATGATTTTTAAAGAATTCAAGAAGTTTTTTGGTATATTCCAAGTATATGGGTGCTAATGAGTTGGACATATAGAGCAGATATATAGAGGTAATCGAGGGCGTCGAATTCGGATATGAAGCTAGTTTTTATTCTATAATAAGATACAAAGCTCAATTTAATAGAAGACTTCTCTTTCGAAAATGATCAATATTCGAAACATAAATATGAAAAGTACCCACGCATCTATTAGTTTAAAGAATACAGAATAAGATAGAAGAGGGTAGGGGTAGGGTTTGGATAATGTGATAGCATTTTTCCTTATAATATTTGCTATACAAGATTTTTATTAAATGAAGTCTTGTAACTTGTTCTAGAATGTAAATAAAATCATGTTCAAGTTCGTGCTCAGTGCCCTGCCCTTTCTCCTCTTCGCTATTTCCTTCTTCTTTTCTTTCCTATCTCTTCCGTCTCTTCAGGGCGCATGCTATTTCGAGGGGGTTGAGCCTAGGAGGGGAGAGATGCAAAATGTGTGCAATATCTACTTCCTCAATCTATAATATGTAAATTATAAGTTGCAACTGTGCATGATAGCACAGCCATACTTTGTTCATACCAACTAAATTCTAGTTTTATTTCAGTCTATATCGAAGGATAGATACAGAATACTGACGTACCGATTGTATGTAGGTAATTAACTAAAGATTCGAAAAAATTTAATTGTAGTGCAATTGACCAATTCAACTATTTTCCTCGTTTTTCAGTTCATTGTCGAAAGCAAAAGTGGCAATTTTAATAATTGATGCATTCAACGACAATTTGATACGGCTTTAAAAACTTTCAGATACAAATTATATTGATTTTTGATCTGAGTATCGCATAAAAAGTAAGTCTTCAATCTAACTTGCTAAGGTGCTCATTAAGTTTATCATTCAGACAATTTATTTGATTTCGAAAATACATATATGAATTACACATTTCACAATGGCAAATAAATGATAAATAATGGCACAAATATGGAAAGTGCCGAATGAGATAATTGAAATTAATCATTTTTAATCAATGCTGATCACTCATATATTAAAAACTATCAATTACTGCAATATTTATGACTTCTCTTCTAGGAACTACTCGATTTTTCTGTACTTTCTGCTTTTCCTTGGCTTGATTTTCGAGGCGCTAAACGTATTCATGTTTGTGATAATTATTGATAAACTCGCCTTTATTGCCTTTTTGATTAAGAAGTATAGAGTGATTGTTTGAAATATTGGTCCATAAGACTGCATATCGCTTAATATAATCTGAAACACGTGCCCATTTTTCTTCAATATATGGAGAACAAATTTATTAATTACTATTGAGGTCGCTATAATATTATATGGAAAGCCATCTTCTGTCATCTGCATAGCATCAAATATATCATATGCAGCCATATCTGCCATGAACATAACAAAATGTTCTATGTTATTTGTGACAATTTCACATATGACCTAAATATTTGTATATATAATTAAGCCTTGTATGCATAATATCTCATAAGCATAAATCTTATTATAAATCATCATACATGAGTTATTAGACGTCTATTCAGACCAGTCTCATCTTTTTTCTTTAATGTAGTCATTTGACTGTAATGCTTCCGAATTTTAACCAATATGAATGTTGTATTTGTCGAAATACTAATAATGTTTATTCCATTTACGAACCGATTTGAATTATCAAAAATTTTAGCCTGTAATATTTCACAACTAATTACGTAGCAAAATACAGAATAAATTTACTGCTAATAAGAATATTTGATAGGAAATCCTGAATCTCTGGTTATATCTTGAATATTCGAAGTGGATAAAATAATATAAAATTACACAGCATATTAAATAAAAGCATGCCACAGCAATATATGCAATAAAGACTATTTTAAATAATCGTTTTATTAGGTTTAATATTTTGTCATTTGATGGGCTAAAGCATTCTAGGTAATTATTTAGTTGCAAATTCGGTATGCCCACCGAAGAAACTTACCATTATAAACGAGAGAGGTATTGCTAGCGAGAGACCCTCCATCTCGCCCCTTTTTGTTTCATCGTCTTCGCCCTCTCTCCTCGCGTTGACAACGCAAATCGAGTACGCATATGGCTAAACAAAAAAGAGGGGTCGCTCGATAGCAGTACCTCTCTCATTTATAATCGAGAGTATTAATATTTACTTAGCAAAAATAAACGATCGATGAAGGGCCAGAGCACATGAAATAAGTTTACCGATGCTTGAAAATGAGTGTTTTTCACCCTTGATAAACAGAGGAAGCAACTAAATACCATGAATTAATGCCAAAATAAAAATATTCTAATCGACTTTAAACTACTTACATTATCATATCGATATGTACCACAACATGTAATCTTCAATAATATGTAGTCCGTAACAACATTCTTAATTTAAGCGATACCATAAATCCTCTAATTGAAGCCCCCTCGGATTTCCCGAACTACTCATTACCCTACTCAATCATCTTGGGAAGAGTTTTATCATTTTATTTTGAGTATTTGAAGCATATTTACTTTTGATTTCGAGTCTCTACGATGTATAGATGAAGAGTTATAATGGTTTGAAAATATTCGATTTTTGAGGGGTTGAACAATAGAAACCCGAGGACTTCTATTAGAGGATTGACGGTATTTCATTTTCTTATGGAAACGTCGATTTATTTATATAATATAATCAAAATAGATATCGCTTGCTCCGATCAATGAGTGGGTGAAAGCGCAGAGAAAGAGTGCGAATAGGCAGCTTTCTGTTTTTCTCTCTCATTTCAACACAATATTCCTTTCTTGATGGCCTAAAATAAATGATCGTGCGGCACATTGAACCCACTCTTATTTCGGGCCTCACGATATCATCTCAATACGATTAGTTAGTAAATCAATTTACCATTATACAGTGGTTAATTATTGTAACTATCTTGAAGGTTACTTCTATCGATAGGAGCCTTTCAAATGTCGTGAATTTCCCGCTGACTTTATTAAGGGCTCTTTTCATACGTATCATTAGTATCAGTGGTATTATAGATAAGTAAAGAAATGTATTGTTGTAATTTAGTGGATCGAAATAAAACCGCGTGCCTAAATAAGCTAATTTTAATTGAATAACTGAATTTATAAGATTTGAACTTTATACAAACTTCATGTCAACATGTTCAATATTAATACTTATTGTTGGTACTTATTTTAGTAAGGTATAAACTATAATTACATACCAGCTCCAAAATCAGTTAGTGTGTAATAAAATGCCTGTAGGTGCCATGTACTATTTCCAAGTTCTATTATTTAAATAAGCTTAATTTTTGACGTTATTAATATAATTATCTTACTTTGGCAAAATGGGAGTTCATAAGTGATAGAAGTTCGATCCAGTATGCATTCATACATATCGAATGAAACTCGAAGGCTGCGCTCACGGCCGTTTCACAGCTGCTCACTTGCCTTCGGCTAGGGCACGTAGGCGTCTCCGCTGCGGCTAGAACATTATCATTTCTTATCACTAATAATACAGTGATAAAATTGAGTTGGAAATGATCCACAACTCTTATTTTCATAATCCGAATTAAAATAACTAAAAATGAGCTCTTATCACCCTTATCAGTGATAAGATCACTGCATATTCGTAATCGGCGTAAAATTCTGAGTGGAATGAATCTCATTTTGACTCAAAACAATGAAATTTGAAAAGTTGATATTTTATGCAGACGAGAAATGGGGTGTGTGTGGGTGGTGTTTAAGAAGACCTTAGTTATAGTTCTCTGCTAGTAACTCGCACTGCACGGAATATTACGAATCCTTTATTGACTAGCACTCGTTTAATACAGTAATACCTGGTACAAAGGTGGAGGACAGTAGGGCGTGGGTAAAACTGAATGAAAAAATTAACGACGAAAGGGGCGTATTTATAGGCACGAGTTGCGCCTATAAAGTGACTCCGCCCTTTAAAACTCGGGCAAACTAATTATAAGGTCGGTTCTAGAGATGGCTTTTCGGTAGAATTGGCAATAACAATTATGGACTGTGAGGAAGTAGATATTGCATACTCTTTGCAACTCGATTTTGCACGAACTACGTCTCTTCTTCTCCCTCGCTATTTCCTTCTTCCTTTTTTTTGCTATCTCTTCAGGGCATAATGCTATTTCGAGGAGGTTGGGCTTAGGAGAGGAGAGATGCAAACAGTGTGCAGTATCTATTTCCTTACACTTCATAAAAGTATGATTCATCAAATAAAACAAGTCGATGGCAACAAATTATGCCGTATTTTGATGGTAAAGGAACTGCGAGTAGATTTTCTAGAATATGAATCAGCCGGCCGCCGAAGGCGGCCGGCGGAGGTTGTATTCGCTTTTAACAATGCGTGACAGTTTGACCATAAAAATCGATGCAAAACTCATTCTGGTTGATTTCAAAAGCTGATTTCGATGTCAGATTCGTGTTCAGCGTGGTCGAAAACCCTGGGGTAGTTTCCGGGGTCGAAACTATATCGGGGGCCGAGATATCGACATAGGTCATGTTCAAAAAGTGGTGTTTTGTGATCTTTGTGACGAAATCAGTTGTTCCGGCTTTTTTTGACAATTTTTAATTCGTTTCCGATCGGGTTTTTTTTTAATCGAGAGGCCTATGGGTCGCATTGTGGGGCGTAGAAACTCAGCCATTTTCGACATATGGGGGCGGAGCTACAGTACTCCAAAGTTCGAAAAAAGTGATTTTTCGGAAATAACTTTCGTTAAAACGATTTTTGGTGACACCATTTTTAATATGTTGTAGAGCTCGCCATTCCACGTCGATTAAAAAAAAGAATGTCGATTTTGGTTCCGATATTAGCGAGTTACGGTAGTTTGAAAGTCCAAATATCTCATTTTCGAGACAAAATTAGAGTATGAAAATGAATAGTAGAGATGCTCAAAATTTGTACGTAGATAGCACTTGATGAGTACTTTCTAAAAATATACAAATTTGGAATTTTTTATTAACAAAAATTTTCGTGACAGCCTCTTGAAAATAGCATTTCGACTTTTCGGAATATCTCAAAATTTCTCCGAATAAGTCGACTGAGGATTCTGAAGTCAAAAATTGAAATTCTTTTTTTTTGCACAAAAACGCAGAAAATTGATAGACAAGTCATTCTAACGTCTGATTGACGACGAAAAATCGAATTTTGACGTCGACATATCGACCATTCTATACAAAAGTGAAGCATTACTGGGAAAGACGGTACAGCCCCAAAATTATTTTTCTGGAAATGGTCCCTAGTAATGTAATCGAGGGTGGGAAATCCGAAAATCGCGGTCCTGGAGCTCGGGCGCGCGTTGTTTACGTTGTAGAGAATGTCGTACTCGAAAATTCAAAAAGCGTCAATTTGTCAAATTTGGTATCAAACGCTTCGTCTCGATGAGATAAACAACTTTCATTGACAAACTTTTCCGACACTTTCGATCAGCACGTTCGTAAAACGCAAATGGTACCCGATTTTATTGCATATTATTATAGCCCAGTTCATTAGAAACATTTTGGTATATGATGCTTTCCATAAAAGTGGGTGCTGTTAGAGAAATGAATTGTTTTTCGAAATGCGGTCGTTTCGTTTTGAACGAAAAAATTCATTATATATTCCAGCACGATGATAATCACCACTTGGGGACTAAATGGTTGTCTGTAAACGAAGACAGAATTTGGATGTGATCATTGTGCCTTACAAAATTCACTAAAAAGTCCACCAACATCAATCGACCACGTTGAACACGAATTACTTGCATGTTATTTCGGATTCTGCAGATATTTTTAATAGTCAAAACTTCGTTTTGAAATGAAAAGAGATCAACCCATTCAAAAGGGTTTTATATTAAAAAAAATAAAAGCGGAGGTTGTTTTATTCGTGAAAAGCGCTCGATTTGTATCCAAGTGATTCCCACGAAAGGAGATCAACCAATATTTTTTTTAAATCTCGACGTTCGTTGCTCGTACATCACCCAGGTAAAAATATTTTTGCGACTGATTCCATATTTGAGGGACTTTCACCTGCGAATAAAACCGACGCGCCTTCTTTGAATCTTATTAATAAAAATATTTCTGTTCTAACGCACAAGTAATGATGTTTTGTCGCATGATATGGCTCTTACTGGGAAGATATTTATTCTTATTCTTTTCGTTTGTTCTGATATAAACTTTATTAATTCACTGCTACCAAATAGACAGATTATTCTAATCACCGGCGCTCGCAAGGCACTTGTCTGGGAAAAGGTACTGTCCTCTTGCCACTACCTTACAGAACCCAGCAGAGCATTACAATTTCTTTCTAATGGATATCTACATCACCACTTATGAGTTATCTTTGTGAGATCACTGAAAGAATATTCTCCGATTGTTAAACGTGCATTCTACAAGAATAAATATTAAAAAATATTAATTAATCAAACTATCTAGGAGGCGCGTCGGTTTTATTCGCAGGTGAAAGTCCCTCAAATATGGAATCAGTCGCAAAAATATTTTTACCTGGGTGATGTACGAGCAACGAACGTCGAGATTTAAAAAAAATATTGGTTGATCTCCTTTCGTGGGAATCACTTGGATACAAATCGAGTGCTTTTCACGAATAAAACAACCTCCGCTTTTATTTTTTTTAATATAAAACCCTTTTGAATGGGTAATGACTTAGTAATCATAGTGTCATTGAAGAGCGTTTCAATCAAATGGATTTGAAGGAGCAGTATACTGATCCCGGATGTCGAATGACACCAAAGATCACAAATTTTGATATTTTGATATATAGTTGAAGTATCAGCGAAGTAATTTTTCTTTAAAATTAGAGGTTTCACTTACCGAAATTGTCTTGTCAGACATTGCAATTTATGAAGATTTGTAATTATAAACTGTTTACGCACGAAAGAGGCGCAACCATGTAATTTAGAGATGTAATCTCGAAAATTTAGAAGAAATGAAGCACTACTAGCAAACATCGCGACCAATTCTATTTCTGAATATTCACTAATGTGGAGACAGCCGATGTGGACAAGAAGTTCAAATGCAAAGTGATAATCCCTTTCAAGAAGATGCCAAGAATAACAACAAGCACAGGAATGAATTAAATGAGTGCATTTGGGAAGAGGCTCATTTCAATAACTTCTTGAAGAATCAATGGTCAAACAAAATTGAAAATCATTACTGATTTTATAAATTTAAGAGCCATTCCACGAATAAACAGAACAACTGTCAAAGGGGGTCCGGACAATTACAAAGTGTCCCGGATCCGAACCAAACCCATATGGGTGGATACATCCATAGGCCTTAATCACAAACATGAGGAGATCAGACCTCGCCCCCTAAAATAGGCGGGGCTAGGTGGGGATCAAATTTAGGAATTTTGACTTTGACTGACAATGGCTCCTAGAAAAAGATACGCACTTTTGCTTATCCTTTTTTTCTTTCCTTCATACTATTTCTTAGAAAAAATGGTGTCTTTTTCTAACTGGTGTCCCGGTGTCTTTTTCTATTAGCTAGCCACTGACAATACGAGGTACAAAGAAAACTTTTTCGATATAATAGATTGTCGAAAAGTTATGGATTTTTGAAAATTTTTGTCACTTTCGTGGGTCTGACCCACCATCCAAACCTCCCATACAAATTATGGAGGAAGTATTATGGCGGGTTGGTCGCAGAGTAATCTTGACTAAGTCCTCCCTAGGTCTGTGCGCTCTTAAGCATCCGGTAAAGTGACCCCAACATCATCATTTCGTCTACTTCTGTCGTGTCTGCGCAATGATCTCTCAAATCTGATCATCATAACATAAGTTTATGAAGTTCAAAACTTTTATTTTTTCCCAATCCAGATCCCGTTCAATTCTACGTCATTCGGACTTGCTAGACTACGATCATAAGTGTGAAGAGAATTTTGACCCGAAGGCTTTTTGAAGGTGATCACGACACACCTCCAAAATCACCTACATAATCAATGAATGAAGAAATAGTACATGAAAAGATACAGAAAATAGCGAATGAGTGACCCAAAGTTCCATTTGCCAAATTCGTCATCCTTCTCATTCAGTTCTCAATTCTCATCTTCCATAGTCCTTTTTCCTTTTCTTCCTCACTTATTTTTAGCCTCAATTTGTATATTTCCGATACGGAATCTCAACTTGATATGTCATTTAAATAAGGTTACACTCACTTCTATATCATTAATTGCAGACCTTCTCACTCAATCAATACTCTTTTACTGTTTCCAGGCTGCGAGCACTTTTTTCCCACGAGTGAGCACTTTGTTACCAAAGAAAATAATGAGCACTTTGTTACCAAAGAGTAGAAGAAAAGTGAGCATTTTGTTCCCACGAGTGAGCACTTTGTTACCAAACGCTATTTCTCCCCTTTTTTCTTCTTATCCTACACTATTTCTGCTTTGGGAACAAAGTGCTCACTCGTGGGAAAAAAGTGCTCGCAGCCCTGTTTCCATTTTGAAATAATACTAATGATTGTTTAGGTCTCTTAACAAAGATGTTGGCCAATTTACCAGTCGAAATTATATTGTTGATCTGCGAATATCCCGAACTCAAAGACCTGGGACAATTGGCCTGGACTAACAATCGAATGATGCGAATAGTCAAGAGATATCTGCCGATAGCGCTCGAGAGGAAATTTTTATTCTATAGTAGGAAAATATTTCTTGTATGAGCGAAAATTAATCTAAATATTTAGTGCCTTATAAAAATGGCGAAATTCCTGAAGGAAGAATTTATCTGTTTGATTCGCATACTAATTCTGTTAAGCAGATTACGGAATTTACTAATATTTTCTTACCATGGGAAGTTGCAATCACAAAAGATAAGGTAAATTATTTTATTTGGCATTAGCAATTGTATAAATTTTAGATTTTCGCAATTAGATCTTCTGATAAATCGTTTAAAATTTTCGATCTGAATACTCTGCAGATTACAAAAGGTAGCATTATAAAAGCCAATAGATTGATTTAATTTTATTGCATTCTTTGTAGAACCAGATCTTCCTGAATGGCGTCCATGTGCATCTGTGGCTTATTTCAAAGACAAATTGTATTATTTTGGTGGATTGGATCCTGAAATAAGGGAAGATACGAATCGAGTTGATGTAAGAAGATCGAATGAAAGTCCATGAAATAATTTATTCAGGTTTTAATGGATGGAAAATGGCAAATAGGACCTGCATTTCCTCTTCCAATTACATTGGCTCAAACGATAACATGCGATGGAATTTTATACGGTCATATTATAGCATGTTCATTATTGTAATTATGGATATTCAGCCATTGATGGATGGAATATTAGTGATAAGATATATCAATTATCACACGATGAACGGAAATGGATTGAAATTGGAAAGATTCCGGATAAACGAGGAGGTTCGTTCGGAGTTGCATCAATAAATGGGAAAGTTTACATAACTGGAGGAGTGAAGTCGTTAATTTTGTATGTTAAATAATGTATCATTATATATTTAGCTGCCCTAATTCATTAAAATCCTGTTTGTGTTTCGACCCCTCAGCTCCAGTTGACAGTCGAATTTCTCGAATCGCTCATATGAATTATGCAAGATGGGGTCATTCACTCATTGTCTATAACGGGAAATTGTATGCAATAGGAGGGTGAGCTGAGATTTTGCATATCTTTATACGAAATATTTGTTAACTTAGATATCAAAATGTTGAGACAAGAAATGGTTCTCGATGGCCGATAAACTTCTGTGATGTAATCGAGGAATACGATCCACAAACGAATAAATGGCGAAAAGTTGGAAAATTTAATATCTGAAAATCTTCAATTTCAATACATTTTTTTCGTAATTTTCATATGGTTTTAATAAAAAGTATCTTTATTCAATTTTGTTCATTCTAATTCGATGCACATGATACAGACAACTCTCGAAGACATCCAAAAGTGATGAGGGATAATTGTAACTGAAATAAATATTCCTTTTAATCAGGGTTGTACGAACTGAACTGCCTGGGTGTTCAGTTCAGTTCAAGTTCCATCACGAAAATTCTCAAGTTAAAGTTCGACTTTTTGCGAACTTCAGACAGCTCTGATCCTATCATTTTACCCTCTCCATTATCTGCGACAGTGTAATTACCAGAAAGTCTAATTTGTTTTAAATGGGTCGAATAAATTCAAGAACAACAATACATAATTGATAGCATATCGAAAATTGATCAACTTATGTTAACACGCCCCTCGAAAGTATCCACTCTGAAGTGAGTTATTTCGGAAAGTACGGTAATTAGCAGTCATTTTCGAAAAATGTATCCCGAAATTTCAGAAATCTGCAGAAAAATGTGCATAAAATAGATGAAAAATCTAGAGCTTACAGTGTGGAGAGATTAGACGGAATATTTTTGGTAAATGTCTGCATCAGGAAAATGGAGCACTTTGAATTTGGATGGATAATCCTTTGAAAATATGAACTGAAGGAGGGTGATTAGTGGAAATGGATGTGGGAGTGGAAAGAGGGAGGGAAAAATAGGACTGGCAAGTGATTAGATGATTAGATAGGGTGATATTGATATGTAAATAGATGGATGTAGTCGAATGATCAGATAAAAGCTATTACTGTATGATAAATACTGATTGCAGTTCAGATTTCATGCTGAAAGAGTGGAATTAGAAGGATTACAATTAGTGGGAGTGAAGACTACCAATTGCAATCAGGCTGATCTACTACTGAAGGTAGATTTCGCTGTAAACTGATCCCCTTTCATTTATCCACCAACTAATCCTACTCTTCACATATAAAGGCTTTCTGAGCTTCGCTACATCCACACAAGTAAATTTTCTGTAGCATTTTAACAATTTCTTCGAGAGGAAAACATTGTTCGTTCTAAGTATTCAACCATAAGAAGATGCACGACTACATCGAGACCACCAGAGTAAGTCGGTTGAATATCATATTTAATTGCTTGCGTGATTTTATGTGGTTGACTGTGATGTTTGATAAACCCCATTCATCAGGCAGTTTCTACTTGCCAGAATGTCGAAATGCATTCTACTAATTGTCGGAAAGTATTCCTTTAGAGCAATCCGAAATTCTGTAAAATGACTTCGATCACTATCATAATTTCTTCCGATATTTTACGTTCCTATATTCAAACAGATAGTTGTTGAAAATTAATTACAAAAATTCTCAAGTTCAAGATGCAGAGTTGAAAATTTTGAACTTCAATTTCAATATCGCCTTTGTTCGATAATGTTAGATGAAATGATTGACAAAGTTAAATATGTGTATAACATTGCATAACGCTGAATTTTATGGCAAAATTCTAGCCTTAATCAACGAAATATCGCCAAATCAACTGCTCGTGATGCTTTCTAATTTATGCGCATGAAAATTCGTGAGATTCAATCTTCCCTTATTTTATTAGATAAAAAAATTTCAAAAATTATTCCCGACATCGTATATTTTAAATTAGAACCAGAAATTACATTTAGCAATTTTATTTAGCATTTTTATGCGTCATGATAATATCGGAGAGTCTACTGTATTTCTGCTAAAAATCTCGTGAGACATGAAGGTTTGCGCACAATAAAGTGTTGATGAAAATTGAAATTTTGATATTTCAACACACCGGCTGGTTTAAATTTAAAAATGAAAATCTAAGAGGATTTACATGAACTTTTTGTTTCTCCAGTTCGGCGCTAAAAGCTTTGGAAAGCTGCTTTAGAATATCCTTGAAGTGAACAGATAAACGAGATGGAAGGAGATCAAGTGATAAGGGGCTTAGAAAGGATATACGGGGAAGGAGAAGATATGATCTGAGGGAGTGCTTCATTTTCGCAATCCAGCTCACACGTTGAATATATTTTCAAATTATTTTTCAAAGCTTCCAATTTTCAGCATTCCAAATCAATGCTCGAAGACTTCCTATATGAATTGCTGCCTGTGTTCGGGTTCACTATGTGTGCTTCCTGTATCTTCATCATTTTGACACTCAAAAGTGAGAAAGGAGCTCTGAAAATATGGCTCTTCTTCGCAATTACAGGTATTTGTAATTCAAATTTAGAAGGTTAGCCAGAATGTTGTTTCAGATTTATTCTTCGGTGCCACAATGATCTATGCGGGATTTTATGGTGTGCTTTTTACAATCTACGGAAATCCTAACGAGGTAAGTCAATGAGAATTTTCTGTTAATTCCGACTAGTACGACGACGACGATCATTGTGTGATTACACAAAATTCGTTTTTGATATTAGCAGATCGAATATTTTCAATTAGTGCAAGAGTCAGAATGTCGTGAATAAGATCTATGCGGTTGAGCAAATTGTGATGTCTTTATTGTTTGTTGATAAACTCTCATTATACAAAGCTTTTTAACTCACTAAATTCAACACATATCAACTTCACCCCCTTCGGTAACAGTACGAAGGAAGATATGCGCAATGAGAATCTACTTATGGAGGTGAATGTGACGAAATATGAGATGCATCCCCTTTCAGGCTCTGAATCCGTTCGATTGCTTCCCTGCAGCTTTCCACATTCCCAGTCTCCTCTTCTACGACCATCTTCATTTGGCTCTGCTCATCTTCGCAACCCTCGACCGACTCATTAACATCGTCATTCCGGTCGAGTATGTCGAGGTAAATTAAACTACATATCAACCCAACTAATTTCTCTGATGCAAATGCTACTGTGTAAGGTTCTAAAAATCATCGTAGAAACCAGTATTGAGACTGAATTCCGATTCCAATTCCGACTTTTCAAAATACCATTCTATCTCAACTCTGCTACTCAACAGAATTTGTGCCGATCCGCATATTGTCCCACACGAAACGGCAGCTCGAAAGCTGAGTAGAAACTAATAAAGAGTAATAAACAACCGACAAATTGTCAACGTAGCTCTTAAATCGAAGAAGAAGAAGAAGAAATTGAATGGGTAAACATTACGTTTTCAGACATCCAAATGCTATCAGAAATTCGGTGCGTTTGGAGTGATTGCTGTGTGTGCAGCCCTCAGCATAATTCCATATTTTCAGAGTGTCTATGAGGTTTCGGAGCAAAATTCATTTTTAATCCAATCATTGTCATTTAGACTCGAGAAAATGATACCGTAAAAATCGGAATAGTTTGTCTGTTGGATGAAATCGTCGGAGAATCGAGTTACATTGCACATCTCTTCTTCCTGCAGTGGACTCCTATAATTTGTAAGGAGTTTTGAAGGGTTATCGAAAAGAGCCTCTTGAAGTAGGAAGAAATTTATAACTTTTACTCACTTTGGAAAAATCTTCACCCATTCTTACCTCACTTTGCAGGAATTTTTTGAAAGCAACTTCAACTCCATCTTGTTCAAACTAAAATTCGTGAAGTTGAAATTGAAGTCAAGCTGCAAATTTGATGTTATCAAAGAAAGAAACATTGTAATTCACTCAGGCATCGGAATTCTGGCATTGATCTTGCTGATTTATGCATGCCGGCATTTGAAGCAGAAGTGGAATTACAATTGGTCAGAGGATAGTGGACTCACTAAACAGGTCTGTTTTATCTGAGTTTGAAGATTTTCGTGAATTGCGTAAATTCCAAATTCTTCATCTCTTCATCCGCTTCGATTTTTCAGTCCACGCGTCAACGCAATATGACTATAAATAAGCTATTGCGACTTCTTTAAAAAAATATTCTCCATTCCGACTGTTAACGCAATGCAAATATCACCTTGGCTAGGCATTACTTTAATTTACGACAGCAGAAATTTATTAGAGAAAGATTTAGATGAGATGAAGAATTTAGCCGGATGAAATAAGATAATTCAAGATGTCGAGAAAAAAAGCAAAACGTAAAAAATAGAAGAAAATCCAAAAGAAGATAGGATTTTCATTTTATCAAATTAGTGTCACACTTTTACCGCAATTCTTACAAAATTCGTGCTCTTTTCTTTTGCATTCTTATATTTTATGACAATTTCACGAAAATCTTCAAGAAAACATCGTGAAAAATTGCCAGAATGATATTATCACTAATTATAAAAATGATAATTCAAATTTTAGACAATAATGGCAATATTCGTTCGATGTTTCCTCTCTGCCTTATCGATTCATCTACCAATGCTTTTCCTAGAACAAGTTAAGCATTCAAGACACTACATGGCTGTCAAGGACTACATTATCAGGTGCTTAATCTCATAGAAAACTATCACATATATAGTAGAGGTAATTAGCAACAATAGTACGCAAAGGTATCTAGAAAATTAAGTCACGATTTCTAAAAATGAACTATACGATTTTCATAGGTAGAGTGGCGGTCAAAAGTTTGGAACAATCACGATAGTGAATTAAGCCACACTATCCCTATAAACTTCCTAAAATCTGGCAGGAAGTTACAATTGAGTGAACTGAATATGTTTACAAAATTTGAGCTAATTTGGCTCACACTTTGAGAATGTGTCAAGCTGAATTCATACATTTTGATTGTTCCAAACTTTTTCCCGCAATGTATGCCGTGTCATATATAATTCTGTAATTGCTGAAAATATGGAATAACCAAACTTCAAGAATCATGTGATATCTCCGAATAATCGAAATGTAGTGAAGCATGAAAAAAGTGATTTGAATTTGCTCACATGGCAATGCAATTTTATTTACACTTTTCAGAATATCGTATGCCCTGATAGTGCCAATCTTTCAACCGATGTGGCACTTGATGATAATCGAGAAATACTCCGAAAATATCGGCATGTTCTTCAATCGCTACAGCTATAATACAGAGAGAAAGTGGCAGAGTATGAGTGACCCTCCGCTGGAAAGGACTGCGGTTCACCGAGTGCATCTGGACAGACATGGAGATGTCAACCCGTTCGGATCCTGGTACTCAAGCACTGGAAACGTCGCTGGTGAAGCTGGCGTGCCTATTGATCAACAACGCAGTGTTAGCTTCTACAATAACTAATAGTTTTGTTTGTTTGTTTGTTTTTTTTTTTTTTTTTGTAAATTTTCAGCTTCATTTTATATCATTTACTCATATTTGATTGATTTTCTGTGATGATTACTGCTTCTTCAAGAGCGTGTTCTTCTCTTCGTTTCCTACGAGTTTTTCTCGAATCGATTGCATTTATGTGGTCGTCACTTTTCATTCTCCTGTTGCATTTGATTGTAACGATTGCATTTTGTACGTATTTTTGGGTCAATAAAATCTTTCTTCAAAAACCAATTTCCAGTTGAATCAGCATAATGATTTTAAAATTTTCCGTAAATGCCATAATAAGAATAGAAAAAGCGACGAGTAAATGACGACTTGCAAGCAGACCTAGGGAACGCTTTTGTCAGATGGAAATAAACTATGAGAGTAGGTCGCACAGGCGAATTCATAGTCGTGATATCAGGTTGCATTTTCGAAAGCTTTGCCTATTTACAGGTTGAAAAAATTTGAATCAGACTTGCAACTCTTCCAGAAATTTGTAACCGCACTGCAGTTGCAGTTTTTCTTGCAAATCTGATTCGAATAAATGAATGACCTTATGGAGAATGCAGAAAAAACAAACTATTTCATAATTTTAAATCGTCCTACCTTGAGCTGTAACCTCGTAGAAGATGGCACTATGCCGTTTGATCACCGCCGCTATTGATTTGTCGTTGGTCTTCCTGAAATTGAAGAATTTTGTCGAAAAAGCGACAAAAAACAAAGATGAATGGATGGATTATTATTAGATTCCTTTTTTTCTTTCTATATTTTTCCAATTAGCGTTGTCGTTCTTCGTGCTTCTTTCAGGAAACGTTGGCGGTGCAATGATTCAGCCATGTTCTGCACCGCCAATATCTCTGCATTCATCCTCCATCCTCGCAGTGCAGTTCCTTTCCGCTTCTCCTCATCTTCCTCTGCCACATGTTTTCAAATGTGGCTGAGTTCTGCTCCAGGCAATAGCGATCGAATGCATCTCTTCATCGTTTCATGGCCTCTTCATATCTGATCGAGTGATCGGATGGAGAATTGTCTTGAATGAGGTAGTCGGGCAGTGCAGTTCTGTGATTGTGCATTCTGCTTTCAGCCTTCTGCATTCCTGCATACAATGTTACACTCCCTTCCCTCTGTTTCCACTCAACCACTTGCACTATTTATTCTCATTTGTCTGCATTTCACATTTTCTGCCAGTCAGCTGTATTTTCGACTTCTCTATCGAATTTTTCGGCTTTCACAACTTCCATCCATTTTTTGTCCTGAAAATGTCTATTCTTTGATCGGGTATCGGATTTTGTGAATCAATTTGAGTAGCTCTGACTGGGAGTGTTTTATTTCGAGTAAGTAGGATGCAATGTTGGTTGTGATGGTTGTGATAGATCTAACAGTTAGAAGAGATTTGTTAGAGATAGATTCAGAGACATCTTGCGCACTCACTTGAAAATGGCAAACATTTCTCTTCTTCGTTTCTTTCTTTGTTTTTATCTCCTTCCATCTCTCCATATCTCCCGCTCTCTCGTTCTCTCTCATTTCTACCGACTTCTTTTCGACTCTCAAAGCCTGAGGCATCCGTTTTTTGTCTGTGCTTTGTGAGAGACTAGGCTCACCTTTCGGCCTAATCTTACTCCCTTTGAATAATTACTTTTCGAGAGTTTTTTTTTTTCAAGTTTGTATTTCCATTGATTCATGAATGATTTCATTTTTCGTGATTGTTTGTATTTTTCGAGTTCAATAATTTCTCTGTTCCTTGCCATTTACTCCCATTCGTATCATCGTTCATTTTGCTCATTTCACAGCGTAAGACTTCGAATTTTGACATGAGTCGGACACTCGAGCTGTGTTGCGTTTCGAGTTCGTTTTTTCTACTTTGTAATATTGCATTTCATTGTGAGTTTTTGTTTATTTAGATCGGCACGGGTAGAGTCTCGAGCTGCCTGGCTCTTTAACTACAGAGCTGCAGAAGCAAGGCTGGCAAGGCAAGCCATTCTCCGAAGAGCTTACAGCTATCCAATTTGTATATTTTGCAACTTTGAATCAATATTTGTTTGAGTTTGACGCTAGATGAGTTTTCATCCCAAGAAGTACACCGCTCGAGCCTATACATGGGGAGAAAGGTGGGCTTAGAAGAGGCGAATCTGACGATCTTAAGGGATTTAGCAATTTGAGCACGTTTTCGATGCTGCCTCCGCGCGATTCGATGGCAGAATCGAGACGGTCGCGCGCCTGGCGAATGCGACACAGGGAGCTCTCCTCAAAAACACCCGAAGAAAGTAAGCCGAATTCTTGACTTTTTTCTTATTTTTGAAAAGTATTAGTCTTCGTAGCTACTAGATTATGTTGAAATTTTGGTTAACAATATGTTTTTTTTTTCTTTCCAAATAATTACCTCGTCAAATAAGGTGTTTGAACTTTTTAATCCACCCAATCCTACTTAATTTTACCTAGTTACGAAAGTTCTATTGCTTTTTTCTCTAAAAGGATAACTTTACAAGAAATCTTTTCTTGATGATCTGATTTGAGTTTCAGGAGAACGTGAATCGTCGATCCAAGATCTGCTGGAGAAGTACAGCAGGAAATCGAGAGAGACGAGCCTCTCAACGATGAATGAAGAGGGCGTAGACGAGCTGACTTCTTCGTTGGACAGGAGAAGGAGGAGCAGGGAACAATCACCTTCCATCTCGCAACTTCTCAAACGGTATGTCGGAAAATTCATTATTTGAGAATGTGAGAAAATACGTCTTCACTGGCATTGCTGCTTGAATTCATCTCTCCTAGTTTATTCTGAGGAAAATGTATTTGAATGCCAATCAATATGCACTGCAGTATGTGTGAAGTCTCAATTTTCACATTAACATGTGTTGGAAATGCAGCTCATTTCCACATTTTCTTGATGGGATTGGTAGTTTTTGAGTTTGATTGACAATGTGCATGAAGTGCATTTCGAAAAGCGTTCATATCTTATCACTTATGAAACGTAGTTTGGAAGAAGTAAATTTTATCAGAAGACACTCGCACTTGATCATCACGAAAATGCAAATGCAGTTTAGTAGTTTCTGAATATGTGCAATGATTGCTTGAAAGCACCCCACAACGCATATGTACTATTTGCAGTGCATTCGTTTTCAATAACTCTGTACTTTCAACTATCATCCTTCTTTCTGCAACGAGCATTGCAATCCTTCCCTAATCATCCCCATTCAGCTACGGCTCCCCATCTGTTTCTGTGTGCGAGTCCCGTGCTTCTTCCATCGTCAATGGCACAAATGGCACAATCGGCACAGTCAATGCAGATCCCAGCCCGATCGATCGCAGACCGTCCCCTTCTATTGACGAGAGAAGGTACCATTTCTCATTTATTAATTTATTCCTAAACATTTTCCCCTACGAATGTTAGTAGTAGTCATCTTACATAGAGTTTTCGAGAAAATTTAGTCATTTTGAATATTGAGAGATTTGACGATCAAGCCCGTATTTAGCTCTTTCGGTAGTGACTGCCCATAATTACCTTAATTTTCCCCATACCTATGGAGCACTTTCGTCAGACGAAGATAAGCTATAGGGGATTGGCCCCAGCAAAACGATATCGCAGTCATAGCATCAAATAGCAAATTGAATTTTTCGCTAATGACACATTAGAAATGGGAATTTGTAAAGAATATATATATATATGCAGGAAGTTGATCGCAGTGGGATTATGACGATCGTCCTCCTTAGGTCTGATTTTCCCGTAAGATAGGATTCTGATGCATTCCCTTATAGTGTTCAAAAACTGAACTTTCCTTACCTCAAGCATTTGATGGTCGACTATTCCATTCAGTGCCATTTTACGTTAAAGATTTTTTAGACTGGGAGAATTCAGACTTTCGATTTTACAGATCATATATTTTTTCTTATTTCAGTAGCGTTGACAGACAAGACATTGACAGGAGAAGAAGCATCACGACACCTCGCAATTCTTCCGAACTTTCCAACGACAGCCAATCGGACAGCAAAAGGTAGGAATGGTCTTTGAAACTTTAGTGAATTCCTTTCTTTTAAGCTAATGAAGTGAAGAAGTAAGAATTATTTCCATTCATTTGTCATCACTCGATTGTAAATGTCAGCATTGCTAAAAGGGACATACGAAGTTCAGAATAAAAAGCGAATTCGAAGTTGTATCTCAAACATTTTATCTTCGAAATCGAAATCAAAGGAATGCGTTCAAAATTGTCTTGCTCGAAATCGAAACCGAAGAGACTCCGCTTCTCTGGAGAATCTAGTAATTTCGTGTAAGACAAAATCGAAATTTCGCGCGGACTTGATTTCAATGAACAAGATTAAAGCAATATATGATAACCTAGAAAGAATGTCTAATGAATTCATTCAATTCATACTTACGATTATTTGCAATTTATTTCCATTTTCTTCACAAATATCAACAGTTCTCAAATTGCAGATCATCATTAATGTATCCGAAATTGTCTGGAAGTGATATTCGAGTCAAATGGCAGGTGCATTCACAAGTCAAGTCGCCCGCGGCAAGCAGCAGCAAGAAGACTCACATCAGTGTTTTCGCGAGCAGTGAGTTAACTTTGCCATTTGAGATTTATTCAAACACTACGTGTTTCTTCGAAAATCTTCATTTCATGGCCGACTTGAATTTTGATATATCAGAATCGAAAATTCTAGTTCGGATCATTTACTCTGACTGTTTCTGCCCTCTTGCTGTTCTCAGAGGCGATCCTCTGAGTTGGGGGAAGCATGGGAAGTCCGGAGGAACTACTCCCCGGTTCTCTTCGACCTCTTCCCTCGGGTTTCATTCCGAAATATTCTTCTAGTTTCTTCTGGAGTTCCCCGAACTTCTTTTTGGAGGGAAGTCTTTCCCGGTCGGGAGATCACTTCTTTGAGTTAGCCTCTTCCTAATTGCACATTTCCTCGCTACCTTCTCGTTTGTTTTCTTTTTGTTTTCATCGCCCTCTGGCAATCTATGCTTTTCTGTCCTCTCTCACTTTCCTTCTCTTTCTCTCTGCAATCAGTGACCAAACATTCTGTTTCGTTCTCGGCCCCTGGCTCACGCTCTTCTGCATCTGCATTTTGTGCTCTGCATTTGCATCATCCTGTCGTCCTTCTTCTTTTTTCCTTCCATCTCTTTTCTTTCCTTTCATGAACCCGCACCTTCAGCTGTGAATTTATCGACTAATAATCGCGCTTACGGTTTTGGTCATTTGTGAATAGAAAGTTTTTTTTTTTTTCGAAAGGCTGAAAGCACAAACTCCTTCTTTTCCAGTATTGCGGAATAGCTTTGGAAATAAGCCATTAGTAGTTTTCAAGAGCTAGTCTGAGAAGATCTGGTGGATATATGAATTTTTGATTTTTTTTTTTATTTATTTGCTATTTTTTCATTCCTTTTATCTATTACTCTCCAAACTTCAACTTATCGAGTAGGAATCTCAATAATGATTCATAAACGCTTAGATATCTATGAATGTGTTTGCAATGGGAGTTTCTTTTTCATTCCATCATTCTTTCTCTTCCCTTCTTCTCTGCCCCCCCTTCATTCCTCATTCTCTCTCCTCATACATCTTCTAACTGTTTGAGCTGTTTGCTAATCAACTTCAGCTTTTCATGCCTGTATTCCCCTTCCTTCCTTCCCTCCCTTTCTTTCCCTCTCTTCTCGACTTGCTATCGTCAACTTCTCAGCTACTTTTTCAAGAATACAAAGATCCTCGCAGCCTGAAATCCGATAGTTTTTCAAAATATCGGTATAAAATTTTCAAAACTTACCGCCGCTGTCCAGACTAATTTCGAAAGTACGAAAATACTCATTATTGAATGCAAGAAGAAAGTTATTGCGGTATTCTTATCTTTACGAAAATGGAATGTGAATTTGGAATTCGAGGTCTAATGCGCGCAAAATATTCACTATCAAAGCCAATCTTTCGTTAAACTCTTCTTTTTTCCAAACGTCTTTTCGCCTTCACTTATTACTCTTCTTGTACAGAAATCTTTCATTTTGCGGTTCAGAAATCATTTTCTTCCCTCTTTTTCCCTGCGCAATTACTGTATACAATGTTGTATGATCACTTATCAGTCCGTTAGCCAGTCAGTCAGTCAGTGAGGGAGTGCCTTAGGTCTGCCAGTTTTGCCATCAGAGAGTCGATCCCGCAATCAGCTTATCTTCTGTTCTTCTGTTATCATCACATTTTGCCCTTCTCTTCTTGCAGGCTCAATTTCATGTCCGGTGCTCCTGCCTCTGTTTTCTGTAGGCAGTCTCTGCCATTTCTTTGCATTTCTTCCATTTCACTACACTTGTCTTTTTCTTCTCTAATCACCAGATTTTCCTCTTCTTCTTTTTTGATTAGACAAGTCTCATTTTTCTGCTTTCCTTTCCATCTGTTTGTTACCCAAATGCTCAGTTTACAAGTAGCAGTCGAATCGATCTAATGTCAACTTAAAGAATCAAAATCAAAACGTTGAACTGACAGATTTATGTATGAAAATAGAAAAAATCTCAACTGGATTTAATTTTATTTCTGCTAGGATTTTCCCCTATTTTTTACTGTTTGGTTTTCTAGGATCAAGCGCTATTCCCCACGCAATTCGCACGTAGAGTTGACTCTTCGAGTGGAATTGAGAAGAAAGGGTTTCAGTATTGAATCTTCTGCATTCATTGGGCTGTGAATACATTCTTACCAGAAAATATCTCCATAATGCTAAGAAATGAAGACTTTCTCTACATAACGTTCTTTTCTCGCTCTTTTCCCCTCGCGCATTGATTGGGAGTATTGTTGAGTAATGCAATCAATTTGTGCGAGAGTTCCCCTATTCCTCTTTGCTCCTTTGCCCCGTGATAATCAGCAATCAGCAGATTTGTTATCGAATCGATCGGACTTTTGTCTGCCCGAGTGAGTGAATGGACGAGAGAGGGATGGATTTGAGGGAAGGGGGCGAGAGCCGTGCAGCCTGACTGACTGAGGCTCCGATGCAGCAGCCAGGCAGGCAGTCGATGTCGACACCTGACTCTCTTCTTCTTCTGCTGCCTTCCCTCCAGGTTCCCTCCCTGTGCTTTATCTCCAAGCTTCGATCAGCTTAACCTATCCTTTCCTTCCTTTCCACTTCACTTTCCTCTTGTCTTCCACCCACTCTCCTTATTAATTTTTATCTTCCGTGCATTTTTTCATGATCTACTCTTGTATAGCATTCCGATAATCACTGCTCTATTTGGTATTCAGGTTGAACTCCTTGTTCTAATTAGTATCATCAATTAATCAGCCAAATTGACAGTTGTGCTGCACTTTAGAACTCTGATTAATTCAACTTTTCCTTCTTTTTTGAAAATGTGCATTGATCAAGTCAAATAGAAATTGTAGCGTCTTCCTGCTTTCTCTACGATATTTTGATTTGACAAGCGAATTGGCAGCTTTCTATGTTTATTCGTGTTCTTGCACTCTTCCGCTATTCTAAAATAATATTTGTCAAGTTTTGCCAAATTACAAGACGATATTTTTGAAGAGATTTTTCTTGTAAAGAGACTTTGCGGCGGCATTTTCTAAATCTATTTTGACTGCACTTTCCTAGTTCATAGCCAACTAGAAACTCGTGTGGAAATTTTACACTCATATACAGCCATATTTTGCAATGATGATGATGCGACAATTTCTTAAACCGTTCACAGATCAGTCAGCTCTTCTGAAACTCGAATTTCATCATTATCCCTAGTCTTCAATCAGTCGAGATACAGCTTGATGATGTCATTTTCAAGTCTTTATCTCTTTCATTTATCCCCTCTTCATCACAGATGTTTTGCCCACTTCTTTGCTCATATTCATCTCCAGCTTCTTCTGCTTGTGTCGGAGATTTCAAAACCCTTTGGATGACTAGCTTTTCCCTTCCCTTGCTTGCCTCTGTATCCTCTACCCTCCCGCTTCTCGTCTCCCGTCTCTAGGCTGTGTAACACTTGTTCCTTCTGTTCCCTTTCCGTTCAGGTCGATAAGAGCGCATCACGAACGCTGTTTTTCTAGTCTCCAATATGGAACTAACTGCGAGTACTTTTCTTCCAAAAACGACTACAATCCTTCAAAATACTGACTTCTTCTCTCTTTACCGTGGTTTGAGGAGGGAGTGCTCACTTTTAGGGGGAATTGTATTTTTTATTGGGAAGATTTTACTCGCAATTGCAATATCACTACGATGTTACATGAAAAAGAACATGAAGATTGAAGTTAGCTCAGAGTTTTTCACTTTATTTCGATCTCTTGCAAATTTACAAACGAACCTTCGAAGTTTACAGAATTCACCATTTATTTCTTTCATTTTCTTATTTATGCTCTTTAGTCCGAACTTTGCTAATTTTACAAGTTGTTGGTGGTGATAGGTTAGTCAGGTTAGCCATTTCTACGAAAGGTCTGCTATTTTTTTATCCTTCCCCCTTTTTCGCATCTCAAGCTATAGTAATTTCATCAAGCTCTGCTCTACATCACCTATTTTTTGTTTATTCCTTATTTTCGTAGTGAAAAGAACTGTTGGCTACTTCTGGAAGGAAGCAGAACTTTAGTCATTTGAAAGAAGAATCGAGAATAATAAAACTCTGCATGACTCACTGCTGCAGTTTCCCCTTCATTCCTCGCATTTTGTATGGAAAATCTAAACTGCTCCAGGCATAATTTCCAATGCTTCAAAGCGACATTTCATAGCGAAATATAATTCATTTTCGGGAACTAATTTTACTCTCATCATCATCTGTGAAATATCAGCTTATTGAAAATACCGTGGGTGTATTTATTTTTACTGATTGGTTTTTCGCAGTCGTTTAGTTAGCGCGCACTTCTAATTGCTACCATCACTCTCGTTGGTCAAGTACCTTTCTTTGCAACTGAAAATGACGACATAGACAATGACGTTTGTTTGATTTGTTAACGAAAATGTTTTAATGCACATTCCAGCTTTTTCTGGTGTGCAAATCGTTGTGAGTTGACGACAATGAGATGCAGCATTTGCATCATTAACTATTCTGCTAAATTATTTTATCTCAAACTTTTGGATAAAAGTGATCTGCATAATTCTTTCACTCAATCTTGTAAAGATATTATTGATTTGTTGAAGAAATGTGGTAAAATGAAGAGAAAAGGAAATCGGGAAGAGAATCGACACCTCTGAAATAAGCGGAGCACTGCACTCAGCTGATGAGAAAGGCTGCTGCTAGGGGACTAGAGAAATTGACGCCAGTCACAAAGACAGACGCAGTCGGACGGCTCTATCTCCTTATCTCTGCTTATCACTGTCCTTTTCTCTGTTCTCTCTCTCCATTCTCCATTGTTTCTCCTCAATCACACAATCGAGCTTATCTTCCAACACCGCTTCGTTCTTTATCATCATCGATTACTCCGATCATCTACTGTTGAGAAGCACTGAACAGCACTTTTCTGCGTTTCTTCGACTAAATTTGACTCGACCACTTTTTACGATTTATTTACAGCCTATCAAGAATTTTTTTATATGTACTTTTCGACGTACATTTAGAAATTGACCACTCTTTCTATTCTTTTTCCGGTGCATTACTTCCGGCAAGAGAACTTTGAGGAATCTAATGTTTCATTTTGCAGACCAACCACTGACGGGTATGCCTGTTGGAGGCAGCGGCAACAATTCGCGGTCTGGCCGACTGGCGAGGATCTCGCAGTCCAACATCAGGCCGTTCGGCTCGTCGGGAGGCAAGACCAACTCTATCGGACCTGGTATCATCATATACTTTCATCATAAAGCGCGTTTTCCAGTTCAAACCTTTCTAGAAGAGCGTTTTTCCATTACCGTTGTCATAGTTGTTCCTCAAGACAATTATTCAAAATTTTCCAGACTATGAGATATGATTCTCCCCCGACAAGTGCAGTGCGCTCATTAGTATTTTCATGGAGTTTCGCATTTCAAGCGGCGATTTCATTTGCAATGCATTTCCGGTGCCTCCACTCCGTCTTTCTTAGGTACACCTTTCGGTTGGTGGGGGTAGGAAAAATCAGCGCGATGAATTATTAACCGGACTGGTGAGAAGAAGGGGGGATTTGTGACTCGGGCAGCGTGAAGGGGCAGCTGATCGAGTGGAAAGTGGAGAGCGCACAAAGGGACCTCCTCTATGAATGTCCCATTTCCAAATTCCCTCATTTCTCCCACCAACAAGTCGTCTTCCTCTTCTCTCTCTCTTAAGCCTAGGCATAAACCTCTCCCAAGGGACAGACATTTTTGTGTTACTTTGTCACATTCGGTATCTCCCCCCATTTCATTTTTTGTCTCCTTCCCCCCTCGCTCTGCATAGTTTTGTGTTCTCCACTTCATAGCTCATCTCAATGGCTCTATTCTCCATTCAACTGGCAGCAGCAAATTGGGAGCATCTAAGCTGTGCCTCCCTCTATCAGAGCAATGTGAATCTGTCCCTCAGCAACTAATTCCAACGGCAAATGTCATTCATCTGTTCCTACTCCTTCATTTCCAATACCGTTAGACGAATTTTGCACCGGAACAATTATGACAATGGTATGACAAGATTTAAAAGGGGAACTAGGGTTGAAGGTTTCGTGAAAAATCACTCTCAAAATAGATTGGGTTGTCAGCAAGTTCTCGCCAGATACAAGCCTATTTTTACATTAGTTTTCTTGTAAAATTTGAAGGCCTTAATGATTGACATGTATGACATTGTTAGTGAAACAGGTGTCATCCAATTTACACATTTTAGCTTTTTTGATAGCTAACTGACATCGAATTGTGGATCTCTTCTAATGAATCCATGTTTGGCAATCCATTGTTTGTTTTGATTCAGTTAAAACTCTGATTCCTGATGAAATATGTGTTTAGGAAGTCAGCCGCTGGCAGGCGCAGAGCCGACGTCTCCAACGAAGAAGGACTCGAAGCATCGATTCGAGATCATCAAGAAGCTCGGCAGTGGCACTTATGGAAAGGTCTCGCTAGCGTTCGATCACAAATTCGATCGGGAGGTACGTTCTTCTTTCTTCTTTCCTTATTTTTAAAATTAGAAAAGAGCTAGCGATAGCTCCAGTCAGTGACAATGTGACTGCGTCACAACCTTGTCGAGGATAGTTTATTTATGAAAACGGACATTTTTGCAGTCCTCTTCCCTGTTCCGTTCTCAGTCAGCCAATCTCCATCCCTATCCCTTTCAGTACCTCTTTCTGTTTCTGTCTCTGTTTCGTCAAACATTTTATCACCCTCGGCACCTTTCTGCTGCAGCCACTTTTCGGTCTTTTTCCTTTCTTTTCCCCTCTTCACTCTCGTCCGGGGATCAGCTCTGCCTCGTTTCATTTACAACGTGAAAGTGAGGCGAACGCATTTTCTCTCCTTCTCCTCTCCCCATCCTCTTATCTTTATCTCTCCTTTTATCCTTTCTTTGTCTCTCTTCCCTTTCCTTTCTTTTTCACTCAACCCAGCTTCAGCTCTGCTAGATGAACAAGACTTCACGTTTTACTGCAATAAATCAATACTACAGACGATTTTTAGAGCTCACAAAATTTTGAGTCAATGCGCGGGGGGATGGAGGGAGGGAGAATAGCAGAGGAGCGATGTGGCAGAGCCCCCATTTTATTCGAGAAGCCAATCATAAAATCCGTACAGCTGAATGTCGATCTCTGTCCACTTAGATCCATTTAGATGCAGATTTGTGTCGAATCGAGCATCACGCCACTCTGCAATCGCTGCTCGTCTGCAAGGCCGTCTGTCATTTTGAGTTTCCATTTGCGAGCTGCGCAGTTTTTTGTTTATTCTGATGGCCCTCGGGGAATTGTCATGTCCTTCCATTTGAAGAGAGCAGCGTCATTGTCAACTTGTTGTTATGATGGGTGGAAGGCTGGAAGGGGGTGACAAGTCAAAGGCTGGAATGGATATGAAAAAAAGTGACTGACTGAAGATGAAATGAATTGGTAGCTTTTGCAGAGGAAGTGAAGAAATGACGAATTTCGACAAATTTACTTTGCAGGTAGCAGTGAAATTGATCAAGAAGAGCGCGATCGAGAACAAGGCAGATCTGGTGCGAATTCGCAGGGAAATCAGGATCATGTCCTGCTTGAACCATCCAAACATCATACAGATATTCGAAGGTAAATTTTTATGTTTTAAAGAGCGAAATTATGTAAAACAATTGTCCTTTGAAAGAGCAAAATTAATTAGCAGAGTTCATGGTACAAGGATTATTTCTTTGTCATTAACGAGCATATTTTCTAATTTTTCAATAATGTGGGACCAGTTTTGTGCTAACTCATGATGAGAAAAAGTATTGCTGAACTTCATAAGAAACTTATCTTCAAATTGCAGTGTTCGAAAACAAGGACAAAATCATCTTGGTTATGGAGTATGCCTCGGGAGGAGAGCTGTATGACTACGTCTCAAGACACGGCTCGCTGCCCGAGAACGAGGCCAGAAGAATCTTCCGACAAATCACTTCGGCTGTTCTCTATTGTCATAAGGTAATCAATTCCAAATCATTCATTTCCTACGCATTTCTTCACTTCTTTTCAGCACCAAATTGCTCATCGTGACTTGAAACTCGAGAATATTCTGATTGATCACGAAAACGGCGCGAAACTCGCGGACTTTGGTCTTTCTAATTATTTTTCTGATAAGGTAAGCTATTTTTGAAGAGTAAGACATTTGTGGCGAAGAGGAATAATCAAAATATGCTTTCATCTAAATGAATGTCTTATGTTAAGCTGAAATCCTTATGAAAAATTACCAATTTTCAGGGTTTACTTTCGACATTTTGTGGATCGCCTTTGTATGCTTCACCTGAAATTATAAACGGAACGCCATATAAAGGGCCTGAAGTAAACTAAACTTCTGAGAAAGTTTAATTGAATGTAAAAAAAATCTAGGTTGATTGTTGGTCGTTGGGCATTCTGTTGTACACCCTTGTCTATGGATCTATGCCATTTGATGGACGAGATTTCAATCGAATGGTTCGACAGATCAAACGAGGAGCGTATTATGAGCCGGAAACTCCATCAAGTATGTCATTTCATTTAGGAATTTTGCTTAATTTAATAATCCTAAAGACGTACCTGTTTTGAATATAACTTTTAATCTCTAAATTGCATTTTGCATAGAAAATTTGGGTATATCTTCAATATTCAACTAAATTCTCGATCGAGTCAAAATGATAGTCTTACATAATATTTTCAGCTGCTTCAATGCTGATTCGCAATATGCTTCGGGTGAATCCAGAAAGGAGAGCAGATATTTTCGAGATCGCCTCGCATTGGTGGCTGAATTTGGAGGAGAACATGCCTGTCATTCAGGAACTGCCTGAGAATCAGGTAAAATCGGATGGCTGGAAAAGAAAATAGAACACTTTTAGATGATCGACAAGACACCCTTAACAGAGAGGCCAGAGACGATGGTCGTGCAGGACTTGAATGACGAGGCCGATGTGTTCATGGAATTCGGCCATCTGAGTCAGGAGACCAGGAAGAAGATCGAGGATTTCAGGAGGAGAAGGAAGGAGGCAGAGGAGTACAACGAGAACTCGCCTGTCAAGCCACCAAAGGTGAGGAGGATTACAAGAAAAATTAATTACTTGAAGATGTTACAAAGTCGCATCTTGTGAGGAAATAATAACTAGAATATAGACCAGCGAGACATTTCCTCGATAAATTATCACTTCAGATTGAAAATATCGATGTTGCGATTTTAGACTCGAAAAACGGACGGTCAGCCACAGGAAGAGATGCGCATGGCGGATAAGAGCCTGACAGGAAACAAACAGAATGATAAGGCGAGATGATTTTGAAATTATCTATTTTTCAGGAACAATCCAAAAATAATAATATTATTTTTGTCGCGCGCAAAAAGAGATAGGAAATGAAAATTGGATAAGATAGTTTTGATAAGGGATTTTTTCATACATGCCATAAACCTTTCCTAATTACCATCTACTTTTCCAGATAATGGAATCGAACGATCCACTTGAGAGACTGCGTCAGATCGAGACTCGACTTGGAGGCAAGCCGAGACTGCCGAATGTGCCTGTCACGGTAAGGAGTTTAGGTGTTTATTAGGGGAGAAAAAAAACAAAAGCGAAAATAATAACAGCAAAAGACACGCATTCATAAAGGGTAATTGACTGAAAATAAGGCAAAAAAAATGACTAGGGTAGATTTGTTATGGGTAATGGATTTCAATCTTGTGAGTCTTGAAAGGCGAATCGATTACACGAGAAAAGTCGAACACAAATTTGAGTGGCAACGAGCGAGAAATTGAGACTAAAATGAAGGAAACCCTCGAAACTCAAATAATTCCCTGATGACAGTTTTGTATGCACTTGAGCGAGAATTCGTTGAGTTGTTGCGAGCTGTATTCGGGGTGGTTTTGCGTCATCTGGATGAATTTCTCCGCACACACGTTTGCACAATTCGCTGTTGGCGTCGTTTCTTGAACTTCTTGAGGGACGTTTGCCTAAAGTAATTATAAGTCAGGTCTGACACACGTAAACCTTTTTTTTGCAAATTTAATTTTATCTTCTCTATCAAAAATGAACGCCCAACCTGTATTGGCAATTCAGCCTGCTGCACCCCTTTGGCTATATTCATCTGCTTCTGCGGTAGAGCCATAGCCAAACTGTCAATGTTTAGAAGAGATATCAGAAATAGTAGCAGAAGCCTCCTCATTTTGAAACGATCTGCTGAAAGCAATGTGTGATTAGGTAGAATGTGAAAGATCGAACGAGCAAAACGATGGATGAAATCATCGAACGGCGACAGAAACAGACTCGAGTTTGGGAGGGAACTGAAAACGGAAAGGGAAAGTTGCCAAAATGGGATTAGAGGGATAAACGGTAGCCATGAAAAGAGATGCAATTATGAGAGGATATGAGTGAGAAATGGAAAGACATGAAAAAGTGTGAAGCAGATCTATTGTAGGATGAAAACGTGATATCGATAGCAGTGATTTAGGCTGCACCAGATAAAGAAGTGCCGGGGCCGAAATCGCCACAGAAGAAGGAGCCATCCCCTCCAGGAGGAAAGAAGGACGAGAGGAAGACCAGTCCTGAACAGCCTGAGGATCCCAGGGCTGCTAGAGAGTGAGTAGTGGTTTGACAATATCGCTTCGAAACTATCGACGTTCAGCCAAGCAGCAGCGTCTGCCCAGTCGGACATCCGTCCGCCGGCCTTCGTGCCTGTGTCTGCAGGCAGCAGTGACTCGTCCAGACGAGGCTCCATCCGCACTCCAATGTCTGCTGCTGCTTATCGAATGGAGACTGATGCGTTGAACATGCTTATGAACCAGGTACGTTTATATCGGAGCAGCTTGCATTTTTCGTCACTTCATGACCATAGGAAAACTAGTATGTAGAAAGGAGGATGCCATCCATACTCTCACTTACTCTTCCAAAATTTCGAAATCTTAGAGTTGCGAAAAATACAAATTGCCATCCATTTTTAATGACAAAAATATCGTTAATCCGAAAATTGGAACTATTACCAAACAAATGAAGTTTCAACGAAATATATACATTTTATAAGAAACAAAACTGATACCAATTTTTGAAATTTCAAAATCTTCACATCATTTTCCCACTCTTACAATAAACTGATCACCCAATATTCATGCCGCTATGTGTATGAAAGCATCAAAACGTGAAACCCGTGATTTTCACAACTCAACGGTAGATTGGTGTCAATCTAGAGCAGAAAATAGAAAAATTTCAATAAAAGCAGGAAAAAACGAAAAATAACCTCAATCTTTCCAGGTACTCGAACAAATGGAAAAAGGAGGAGTTAGTCTGAATTTGATCTCCCGAATAAAGGCTCATCCACTCTATGACTCAAGGCCCATGGTTAAGGTAAGTGCAACAACACAATTATGAAAGAATTGAACTTTCAAGAAAACATACATGCGAAAAGTATCCACTTTTATGGATATTGAAATCGAAATATTTTTGAATTGAAAGCAGCAAGTATGGATGAAATTTTGCCTTAGTTTTCGCGAGAAACATTTAGGGTTAAAATCTCACTTTTTATTTCGCTGGGAAAAACTTGGAGTTCAAAACCTTGTTATTAGTAACGTGGAAAAGAGCGGTCATTAGGGGCTGAAAATGCAGAGGAAATTCTCTAACACTTCATTAAACATAATATTTCGTTGAAGGAATGAAAAAAAAAAAAGTTTCAAGAACCTGCATATACTACGTGCTCAAATAGATGCTTTTTGGCGTGCTCTTAATGCCGTTACGAGAAAACGAATTTTATTTTCCGTTCAGAAGATGACTTTTTATTAGAGAAAATGCAGATAAATCAAATTTCAGGAATTGCTGGAGAGCATAATTGCCGCTCAGCCAGCAGAAGTGCAACAGCAAACGAGCAAAGCTGTCGAACAGGTAGAATTCAAAACTCTTTCTGATAACCAGACTAAACCGGGGGCGAAAAAGACTAGAATTAAATACGCATGAATTGAGATGCACATGAGTGATAGAAGAAGATAAATACTGTATATAACTAGCTATTTGCTCCGCATGACTGCATTATCATTCAACTATAAACTCAAGTGCTAAACTTTTCTCCTCCTTTCGAAAGAAATGAGGAAGCTCACCTAATCTAATCAAAACTGCAATTTTTGCAACTACGTACAAAGATTGATTAATAATTTTATTAGAGAGTAGGTTATTTTCCCAAAATAGCGCCTTTTCAAATAGGAAAAATTGGAGAATAACTTAGTAAAAATTAAAACGATTACGTAGAAAATCGATATAATGAAATCGAATGCGATTAGAGCAAATGGCCAATAAAGTGAACGATGAATAGGATAAACGAGATTTGTTGTAAGAGAGACAAAAAGAGGATTGAACTTCGTTCACATAAGCACATTTGCAGTGAGAGTTATGAGCTGTGAAAGGGTAACTAGAATGAAGTGCTTTGAAGAAAAGATGAAGATGTGCATGATGCTGAAATGGTGAAATGATTGTAATGAATGAATGTTGGCAGGACCTAACACTGAAAAGGAATGATTCGAAACGGGTCGATGCGACGGGAAAACCTGTGAAAACGGAGGAAGAGCTCAAGAGGCAGGCCATGCACAGACCTTGGCACAGTGTTGAGGTGAGAACATTCAGACATTTCATAACATTTTTAAATTGGGAAGAAGTTTTCATTTGAAAAGATTCAAAGATGCATTGAGGGAATTCGACTTAGCAATGAAAACTATTTCAAAAGATGCAATGCAAACCCCGTAGATAAATAACAGTTCAAGCGACTAAACCCATATGTGAAATGGCACGCTTTTCTCCCTAATTTCCCTTATTTGCTTCAAAGTCAACCCAGTTCATCTTTCGACGAACAATTCTCCAACAGACATGTTTTCCGCGATAATTGCACCTTAGAAATGCACAATTAGACGGAATGAAATTGCCTTATTGGGGGGAATTCGATTCATTTGAATGTCATGTTTGCCTCCTCCCATGAAGAAATCCTATTTGATTTGCCCGCATAATTGGCTGCCTTAGCAACGAGGGAATGAATGTTGGAGAGAGAAAGAGAAAGAGTAGGAAAAATTGAGAGGAAATCCTGGAAATTGTGAAATAATTGGTGAAAATGATTGAATTATGTGGCGTTTGCAGGTCGGCTTTGATCCCGACGACGACAAATCGGAGCACATGGATCAGTCGATCGTCAGCACTGCTACTGAGCACACTGTTGCGGTAGGTCATGAGTATGAAATACAGAGAAAAGAAACTGACTGAAACTTTAATAGTTTTTTTTCCCTTTATAATATAATGCAAATAGTAAATATTATTGTTGGTCAGAATGTTTACCACCCCCTTTGTATAGAAATTTATTTTTCAGGACACCTCATTCGAAGACAGCGACGATCAGAAGGAGAAGACTCCCACGCAACAGAAGGCCAAACCAGCTCCGTTGGCCCCGATCGTGAAGAAGGAGGAAGTGGTGGAATCAGAGGAAGAGGAGGACTACACTGACAGCGAGATGGAGGAATTGGCTGAGGTCGTCGAGAAGGTGGGGGAATTTTTGATCTTTCAATGAGCATGCAGATCTTTTTCTTATCAAGATTTAGACAACTGAGTAAAAACGAATTGTTAATCTATATTAGACATTCAAATTTCGCCGAACATACTTTGCTTATTCAAATCTACTTGATATTTCTCGACGCACTTTTCCCGTCCTTTTATGCATTGCTGTGAAAAGTTTTGCCAATTTCCATATCTCTCAATTTTGTAATTAGATGATAAAGATGATCGATCTCAGGTGGCCGAGAAGGTGCCGGATCTGAAAGTTCCGAAGAAAGAGCCGAAAGCCCCTCTGGCAGTGGCCGAGTCGTCGACGTCCACAGCCGGGGGCACCGCCGAGCCACCCCCCGATCCATCGGTCTCCCCTCGATTCCTCGATGCTTTCGACAGGGGACTCATCAAGCGACAGAGCAAAGGCAAATATCAGGTTGGCATGTGTTGAATTCCTTTAAAACTCCGATTTAATAGCATGATGTAATTACTTCTCGCTAATTCGAAGGCATAAGATCGCATTTTCAGCCGCAAAAATGATTATTGTAGTCACCCGATTAGACTAGATTCGTACATTCTATGATTCTGTAATTTTGTAACCTCATCCATGCTAGCAGACTGCATGTGTGCATATGCATTGTATCGGAGATTCGCAATCACGTCTATCATTTTCATCACATCTTGTATTTCATCGCATTTTGCATGTGCACACAACACATCAATGCTAGAGGAGGATTGTTGGTGAAGAAGTTGAGATGGATTTTTCGCGATGATAATTTGCAGCTTTGCAGAAACGCTTGAAATAATGTGGCTCTTAAATGTTTCATTTCAAGGCTTTTATTGTTTTTCTTTTGTCGGATATTTTGTAGACCTGGAGCATAATCCGTGAGACAAAATCATTTAAGTTAGTTATCATCGGGCTAATTAATGAAAATGTAGGACTCGTCAGTTTGAAGCATTATGCACTGTTCCGCCTTTGTGAGCAACTATGCCATGAGAAGTAAATTGGCAAAGTATTGTTTATTCGAACGAAAACATTTCAAAATAGCCAATGATATTGCGCTTTTTCACTGCCAGAACAATATCTCCTTCGTCAAAAATAAAAAGAAATACTCGCATATCGAAAAAAAAACTGATTCACCAACATTCCTTCTGCCAGAGCCAGTAATTGGGCTTGCTAAATTTTCTCTCTGACTAGGCAATTAGCCAATAGCTCCTTGTGATTGTTCAGCACAACCGCATCGACATGTACGGCAGAGGGGTGTCGACCGAATGCGAATCGCCCACACTGCCCAAGCGGCTCCACGGAGGACCGCAGCCCACTGCAGAACAGTCGCCTTTCCTCTTTGACAAAGTAAAGCATGCTTACAATTAATTAGATATCTACTACTATCACTTTCAATCGCTATCCTTTTCTAGTTCTTCAATCATTTGCAGAAATTAATCCGTATATTCAACCATGCGAGATTTAGTGCAGGTATTTTTCACCAAAAATAATATACCTGCATTCTAGAAAAACTTTCAAAACGTGAAGAACACCTTTCATTCGAGATCTTTCCTCCTCCTTCTTCTTCTCCTTCTATCTTCGAATAATTGCCTCTTTCGCAATGTTTGTGAGCACTGCAACTCTACTCTGCAATCATCTAACATCAACACGAATTTCTGCCGAAGGTTTAGTGATAGTGAAATTCCTTGTTGCAGGCCAAGGAGATAATAATGCACTACCCGAAAGAGCCCGACATGTCCTCTCTTGACCCTGAGGCTATCAGGAAGAAGAAGATCGAGAAACTCAAAGAGAAAATGACCGCTCCTGTTGAGAAGAAGAAAGAGTAAGTGGAGCTGTGAAAAGGATGAGGTTGATCTCCTCACTTTTAGATACGTTGGATCTGTGCCTCCCAGAACTCCACCGCCAATTTTCGTCAAGTCCGAAGGCGAAGAGTCCGATGAAGAGGAGGAAGAGGTAATATCTTATAATATTTAATTCTGATTCAAACTCGATGAAAGGAAACTTCAAATTGATACTCGAGAAATTGTTATCTATCAAAAGCATATAATACTTTGACCATTTTTCAAATTAAAGAATAGGAAATCAACGATATTTCACTATGAATTTGAGCAAAACTTTGAAATCTGAAATTTCTTATTCAGGAAGAAGAAGAGGAGGAGGAGGAAGAAGGCATTCCGAATATCCCTCGATTCCAAGTCAACGGAGGTAATTCTTTATCTTCACATTGCAATCTCGTTGTGTTTGATGATTTTCTGCCAAATTCTAATGCTTTATGGCTTCGAATGTCAGTGGGAAGTGTTGAGTTGTGTTGCAGAGAAGCGAGCTGCATCTGTGACTTCAGGGGGAGTAACAACGACCGTAGCAGAGATACAGGGCAGGAGGCGGACAAAGGCACAGGCACAGGAATTGCAGACACAAGAGCAGAAGTCGACAGGCAACCTAATGGTGCAGAGTCTGCACGGACTCCCTACCACCTCACAGCATTCAGACTTCCGACTAAGCACTTCGCCAGGTCTGTGCTAATGCTTTATGCGTTCTAACTTTCTAATAATGCATCAAGCAATAAGACGATATTCTTCATGCTATCTTACATTTTCATTCGATCGAGGTTTTTGGTATAATGTTGTCAAATGTTAATGCACGCAACTTTCGTATTGTTCGCTGTGAATGACACAGGTGCTGCGTTTGAAGGTCAATCATCTGAAAACTATCAGGTTCATAACTTGTATTTTGTCGAAATTCGTGAACATGGAATGGAATGAAGAGAGATTTTGATTCCGAGAAGTCCTTTGTCATTTATAGCTAACAGTCTTTTTCATCGAAATTTTCATGTCAAAACATGTCCGTCGTGATTCTTCTAATCTTGCACTAATCTTTCTGCATCGACATTCTGTGTCATCTTCATCATGATCGTCTGTTTCTGTTGTCTGCTTCTTGACCATTCTGTTTCTGCCTTGGCTTCACCAATGGTCCTGCCTCAGGCCATTCTGCAGTTGTGCAGGTTTCTGGAATGTGTTTGTGGATGAGCTCAGGCTGTGTGACTGTGTCTGTTTGCACGCACGCAGTCAGCCTTCAGCAGTCCGTGCTCGGCAGCCTTCTCATCATCTCTTCTGTTCCCCTTTCTTCCGTCCATCTAATCTGCCTTCTTTTCTTCTTCTTCTCATCATTTGATCATTTTCGTCACGCGCCCTACGGCGATTTATTACGAATCCAAATTATTCTTATCAGTTCTAATAACTTTCTTTTTTTTCTTCAAAAATGATAATTCTTATTTCAGAACCCAGCAAGAAGTCCCCGAATGCAAAGTACCTGGTGACTGTGGCAGAACTGAAGATGACTCCACAGAGCAAGACGAGCCAAGTGGCTGCGAGCCGAGCTGCCTTGGAGAAGAAAATCGCGGAGAAGGAGAGTCAGCTGGCTCTGGAAAATAATCATCTGCATACTCACAACAATCATCTCGTCGACAGGTTAGTGATTGGAAATTATTGCACCACGATCTAAATACTCACATTACTCATTCATGACAATTCTTATTCTCTTTTTTTTAAATTTATTTTCCATGTTATGAATGAAGATTCTAATCACTACCTAGTCTCCTTGCTTCTCACTCATCATAAAACTATTGATCAATTGCTTGATTCATAATCTAAAGTTCTCACATTCATATCTGCTCGACCCATTTTCATCATCCATTCATTAACAGATTGACAGACTTGGTGTTAAGATATTCGGCAGGGAATCCTCTCTTCCGTCCCGTCCTGCCCTATGCCAATAGCCAGCTCTATCGCCGCATCAGCTCGTTAGTTCATTCTTTCCTATCGCTTTGCTTTGCCTAGCTTGCCTAGAAATATCGCTTTACGCTGCCTAAGTTTCTGTAGTCGGCTTTATTCCATTCAGTTCGATTGCATTCAATTTAGTTCCTAAGTCAAACCAATTTAGACTATCTCAAATCAATGCAAGCCATGAGAATGACCCTTTGCTAGAACTTCTCCAAACTATCCTCTATAAAAATTCCTTGACTGGTGTAATCACTCGAGAATGATCAAATTACCTTCCCACTCTAAACCCGTATTATTAGTGAATGAGAATTTGAGATAGTCGCTTTTCCAATCACTAATGAAATAGTGAATTTGGATGCATCTTCTTCGTTTTTTTAATTTTTATTCAGTTCTAAACTTCAGTTCATTGATGCTTCTATGTAATCGGTTGAATATTCATTTGCTTCTGTCGTCTAGTTATTACTGATTAGAGGAAGTAGCTGGTCTTCGCTCATGTTCAGCTATATCTCCTAATCAGTACAAGTGAGAGTCCTCTGTCTGCAGTCCTAATCAGAATTGAGACGGAATCCGACTGACAAATTTCGATTTTGATTTCGACTTTTCAAAAATTCAATTCCGTCTCAATCTTGGTCTCTTGGCCTTAGTGAGTCAAACAAATCACGACCATTTCGCTTATTCTGATTGTGCGTTGTGTTTTGCAGTGGACGAGCCGAGTTGCCGAATGACAACGAAGTGAATCGAAACAATGCGACAGGCAACAAGCCAGACAACAAGGACAGAGACAAGGATGGAAGCAAGGACAAGGACGACAAGGAGAGTTGGGAATCGGCTGCTGCATTCATCAGACGGAAGAACAGAGAGAGGAGATACAGGAACAGGACTATTGGAACTGCTGAAGAGGCTTTACGGTAATCGACACATTGCTAAATAATTCAATGCTTTGAGAGTCTCTAAATTCGAAACAAATCTGAGGTTCCCTAAAGCAAAAAGTAGACAATAATAACGCTTTCATTGGGGTTGCGTGCTCTGAACTTGGATTTATCGATGACTAAAATGAGGAAATGACGCTAAAGAAATTACATGGAAAAGCCGGCCAAGAATCAGTTCCTTATTTTCAAATTATCGATTTATCTGTAACGGTGTTCAATAAGTCAATTCATCAATGAGTGAAGATTATGTTTATCCTAATTAAAACGGAGTTTCTTCACTTATTTACGATGGACTGATTGAGCTGCAGTATAATTGAGTCCATCTGATTATTATTGACGAGTTAGAGTTGCTTTCCGTGATTCAGTGGATTTATGACGATTATGTCTGCACGCAACCCCTGTGGCTTCAATTCTTTGAGTTGCGTTAAAATGTCGTCTCCGAATTCGAATAATCGAGTAATCAATAGCCAATTTGTAATTGCTGTCGTGCAGCTTAGCGATCAGCTGATTCTTAGCTTCATTTTGATTAACAGTCAAATAGTCCAAATTCAGTGCTTTGGAGCGTCCTTCTGTGGAGCACATCTACACAGATCTGGACCATCTCTCTGCACGAGCTCTGTCTCCGTTCTCTGCTGATACGTTCTTCCATGGACATGGTTAGTCTATTTTTCTAATTTATGAAGTTAACTTTTAAAAAATGCCCAGGAGTTATTTCTTAAAATTACATAAAAACGATTTTTCAAAATTTCGAATATGAAGTAGCAAAAAAGTTAATACAAGTCTTGATACATTCCTGAGTTAAATATTATCTTATCTTCTTTCATAATTAATTCTCCGATTTACCATATCTGATATTTGAAGCGAATTCTTTGATTTCAGACACAGGCAGCAGTGGAATGAGTTACATTCGACCTCGACTTCATGACGAGACCTATCGCACCGACTACAGCGTGAGTCATTTCAATTCGAATTCTGACTCAAATTTATTGTGGAAACATTTTTCCTGTGAAGGGTGACAAAACATAGAAAAGGAATATTGCTAGTCAAAACATGGCGGTGAAGAGAGAAATATTCTGCTTATTCCTTACGTACTATAGTGTCATTTCCTTACAAATGAAACTTTGAGAAGTCAGACTCATTTTGAGAAACTTCCAAATGTACAAAATGATCCAAAACGAGCTGAAATTCTTTTTCATTATCATTTTCCGTATTGCGAGTTTTTATCTATATTGCTAATATGCTATCAAACCTGAAATCTGAAATTCGGACTTTAAGATGCATCCAACCCGCGACGACCGTGGCCGATCATATTCAGTGCGTGACACGACTCCAGATTTGGAACTCAGGTAATTTTTCTATTTCTTCTTTTCATGTTTTCCTCTTCTCTCTCCCCCTCCCCCCCCCTCTTCTGTTCTGTTCAAGTATCATCCACTCATCCGACTCGTAAGGCTCCTTTGCTCTCCATTCTCCATTCTCAATGATTACGATTTCAAAACATAGAACGGGGGAAAGACAACAGAAAAGAACACTGCCTTCTCCTTCTCTTTTCCCCCCTCGAATTCTCATTTGCTTGTCCTTGTTTAGTGGTTTGCTAGATTTGCTAGTCCGTTTTGCACACATTTCCGTCCCAATCAGCATCCAAATCCGCTCATTTTTCTCCTGCGTCGTGCGCCTTTTTTTCGTTTTTGCTTACTTTCATCTTTCCTTTTTTCTCTTTCTAATTGTCCGACTCCTATAGTTCGATCAGATCAGATCATTTCATCTCGTCAATCGCATCTTTTTTTTGCTATGTACTTCTAAAAATATTCCCCTCTTCATCGGTCTTTGAATTATTTTATGGCCTGTCGCTATTTAGCCATGAAGCCTAAAGTCTATAGAATCATTAGCGTTAAGCGGTATTCAAAGTAATTCTTATTTGAAGTTAAAGCAATGTGTTGTTATGTTTAGATACGGAGTGGACAGACACGGCGGGGCTAGTCCAAGTTATACAAGGAAATTCGATCACGATGTAAGATTTGTTTTTCGATAGAAGTTTTTAGTTTAGGAAACAATTTTTCGTTTCATATGCAAAGTCAAACTTTTAGCTAATCAAAAAACTACCTAGTACACGGCTATAAAATAATAATGAGAGGGTAAAGATAGATGTTGTGGAAAAAGTCAATAACAATAAGTTCATGTGGTCGAGAGCTTCTAACAAATGATCTTCATCTTTCTACCATTGATTTTTTTCAATTTCAGCAGAACAACTGGCCTCACGAGCCGCGTCGATTCGAAGTCTACAAGACTCGAGCAGAGAGAGACGCGGAGAGGAACACTATGCAACATCCTGTGTAAGAACTATCCTATTATTTCTCAAGATTTGCGTCGGGCTTATTTTATTTGCTCATTATTACGTTACCAATCTTTATGTCGATTGAACTCCAGAAATGATTGATAGATTATCAATAACTGCGATGAGAAAAAGCCATGGCCTTTTTGATGAAATAAAACTATAGTAAAAAATCTTTTCTATTCCCACATATCATAACTCTTTTCACATATTTCATCGTTTCTCCACCCGTATTATTATATTATGTCTTTCTGGAACCGCCATAAAAGGAACCAAATCCACTTACAGAAATAATGATTTGTTATTTCAGTTCCGGGACCTCTTACCGTACTCCATCTTATTATTCAATGGCAAGTGATCGAATGCCCGCAGTGCCCAGCTACAGAAATGAATACAACCCGACTAGGAATGACGTGCCCTACAGGCGTAGTCAGTATGAAATGGATAGAGCTCGTAAGCGCGCATAGACATTTCCACTCGTTTATCATAGTGAGAGAATATGTTTAGTGACCCCCGGGACTGCAGATGCCTACATGCAATTGTCTGGCAGCTCAGGTCACTCGGCAGACTACCACAGTCGAATTCGGCCCTCTGCAAGGAGGGTCGCTTCTGCACTCACCGAGGCTGACAAAAGGGCTTACAACAGAAGTCGATCCATGGATAGGAAACAGGCCGAATTGGAACTTTCCTGTAAGACTTTTGAGGCATTGTGATTTTCGTTTTCGAAATCACTATTCGGCACCTTAAACGCAAAAAAAAAACATTTCTTCTCCATTTTCTCTACACGATTTCTAGCGGAGAAAGAGAATTATCATTTAAAAATAATAAAAAAGGTTTTTTTGTCTACCGTTAAGGAGCAGAAAACACTAAACATACTTTCTCATGATTTTCTTTGAGCTGAAATAAGAAATCGACTGACTACACCCGACACTTCCGGCCCTGACTATTCGTATGTGAATTACCACGACACATCGAGTCATGGAAGGAAGAGCTCCTCGAGGGAAATTGGCAACGGGTCTGTGACTGGAGGACAGATTAAGGGGATACTCAAGAATAAAGCGGTACGAAATTTTAGAATAATTTCCGAACGCGAGATATTCATCCTAACCTCCTATTCTAATCATGATTACTTCATGTAGAGAGCTGTGAAATTTTGGACTGGATTCAAATATGTAATTGAACGTTAGAAAAGTACATTCTATAAACACTCGGAAAAATAAAGGAATGGTCAAATTTAAAATTTTAGTAAATTGTCGCTTTTTACTCCTATCTTAAAATTTTCAAAAATTCACCAAGCTGGTTCGAACTTTCGTTATTCTTATTTTAACATATTAGACTCCGGATGGACTAAAATAAATCAATCAGCATTCGTAGTAATTTACCCTTTTTAGAGTGCCGACATGGAACCCCGTATCACCGACAAAAGCCGTCCTTCGAACGATTCGTTGGGTGGAGTCAAATCGGTGAGTTCTTTCCTTCTGGTTGCACTCTGCACAGCATGGAGATCTGATCTGATTTGATTCTGTCTGAGATTTCTTCTATGGCCGTGCGCTGTGAGCAGCATGTTAGAGATTAGTTCCTTCTCGGAAACATCAGAGGCGCAGAGTTTCGTGACTTCTTCTCTTTCTCTAACTATTTTTCAAGTTGCGGAGCGATACTGATTTAAAATAAGAAAAAGTGAAAATTTAGAAATTGTAAAAATTTCACTTACGTAATATTTTTCCTTAAATAAAATAAAAAAAAAAAAAAGATTACAGTGATACAAAATCGATATTTCTCTGCAATGGGTTTTGTTATCCACCTGTCAATATTTTCCAGTTCCAGTTTCCTTTTTCCACTTTCAATTTTGCCCTTACCGTTCAGCTATACAGCATCTGCATTCTGCCTTTCCATCCTTTACCTCGACTTGGCATTGAATTGTTTTCTTGTGTCGAATTGCGGAATCGCTAACCCTTGCAGCCTTGCAGATGCTCGACCGCCTGAGACGGCATCTGTCCTTGGAGAAGAGCACCTCGCCCGCCCCCATCATCAGACATGTAAGTCCTATGGACCGAGACTGGAATCGACAGAAAGAATGATGACCATTGAATTGATAGAGATTTCGTGAAGCTTAGCAAGAGCATCAATTATACCCAGTTTCAGTTTGGCATCAACCTATGGACATTCAAAGATAGAATTTTCGTTGTGCCTATGTTTTTCTTTTCCTCTCTTTGGAATTTCTGAATTTGCATCCATATCGAGGATTATGGGAATGATAGAAATTATTCTTCATAAGTTCAAGAATCCCATATGCTATATCCCAAGGCACGATGGAATGATACAAATAGTAAACGAGTGACCGAACTTAAATTGGGTAGAATGCATTATCGTTTTAGACGAATGGCTTTCAGATGTCGCGAGAGGAAAGAGAAATGTCGCCTCGAAAGAAGAGGTCCCTGCTGTCATCGCTGAATCGAAGGAAGACGAGTGAAGTCAGGATGGGCGCTGATGGAAAGCTTATCACTAGCAGCAATGGGTAAGATAATGTCTTAATTTTGAACTCTTGATTCTTGTCTATGTAAAATCATACAAAAGTTTTTTTTTCTATATTTCTTTGTTTGATCTTCATTAATAAGAATCGAGATTTGAAGCATTTTGATGAGTGCAAACGCAATATGTTTCAGATATGACGATTCTTCGTACAAGCGACCTTCTTCTCCAATCGATCGCATCAAATCCCTCTTCAAAAAGACAGACACGGGATCTTCTCAACATTCTACTGGAGGCACTTCCGATTACATGTCCAGGTATTTGATTTAATGCAAACAATTCATTTGGGGAAATCAATCTGTGAAATAACACGACGAAGATCAGCTTTATATAAGTTTTCTTCGATCTTGGCAACTTGTAGATTACGAAACAAGATACTCAACAACCATACGAAATATTATAGGAAAGGATAAGAAATATATCTTGCGATTTCTTTCGACATTATTTCACAATCTTATCGTATTGTAATTTCCAGGCTATTCAATCTTCTCATGTGTTATGATGAAAAACTTGAGAATATTTTAGTCATATTTGATCAGTTTTCAATGACTTCTCAATTCAGACTGTATTCGGGTCAGTCGAATGTGGCTTCGACGGCTACACGAGATCGAGATGTCTATGTCCCACAATACAGACGATATCCTGGTATTAAATAACAGAAAAGGCAGTTCAGACATGATTATTTTACAGGCGCTTCTCGTGATCCTTCAAACATAACCAACCGCTATAGTTATACGCCTGGTGTCGAGCAAAGGCGATATTGGATGGATGAATTTTGATCATATCGTCTAAATTTGGTAAATCAAAAATGAATTATTGCAAAATTCAAATTATTTTAGAGTGCAGTCAATTCTGCATCCCTTCTCTGATTTTTCAACTTCAACTCCGTACCTGTATAATGCGATTCTACAATTTCAATGTTTCAATGAAGACTTTAAGGATAATTTGTTTCGTCATGATTACGAGCATAAGCACAGGGCTTACAAGTCTTTTGATGTAATTTGCAACCACACGATGTATCAATCCAGTAATTCAATTGTTATAATTTCTCAGAAAGTCTAACCTTTGCTTTTCATTTATTCTCTAGAAAATCTATTCAAATTTAAACACAAATTAGTCAAATCAACTTTTGCAGCGGGTAATGCGAAATTCTAAAATATTTCTAGTAAGAAATTTAGTCCGAGTTTTCCATTTCTTTGAAACTATTCTATTGCTCTGTGCAATATTTTGATATCCAATATATCGGGATTTGAGAGAATTGTTGCCTTAAGAGAATTATGATACCACCCTTCTATCAAAGTCTTATGTTTTCGACATTCACAGGTAGAATTACAATACAATTTCATATGGCTGAATCGTGAAATTTATGATGGTTTCTTAACGTAAAAATTTTACGATTCAACAATTTTTCTGCTTTTGTATGAATCCTTGCATATTTGTCAAAATTGTCATTCTAGTGCATAATATCTCCCTTTGCTTTGTCATTGTCATTCAACTTCCCCTTCTATGCAATAAGTTGCCATACTCGATTTGCTCAATTCACCTTCGTTCTGCTCCTTTCCCCTTCTTGTTTCCATTTCGAATTCAGAAGAGAAAAGTTTTTCATTCGGTTGCAAACAACAAATCAATCAATAAATCGATAAAATTATTATATAGCAACAGCTCACATATTCACATAAAACGCTTTTATCACAATCATCAAGTTAAGTTAAATTTAATAGGACACCCATTATTTATCTAATAGAGATAGATAAAGTTTGAATTTGAAGTTCTTGGCGATTGAATTCTTGCTGCGAAGAATTTAGCATCCTTGCTAAAATGTTAATTTCATGAACTACCAAAAATTATTGTTAAACGAACATTTTTGCACCAGAGTCCAGTAGCAGCCAGTTCCTGTCCTTTGTGAGCTAATCTGTTAACGAGACTGCTGATGAAGCGTTCGCACTGAATATTCAGTGATTATCATTCTGTTGGTTGAGTGATAAGAGATGAAAGACAACGTCTATATGACAATACGATTCCTATCAAATTATATCCAACTGCTATAGAAATCGTGCCGTTAAATTGTAGCTGCCAGAATAAAACACTTTTAAATTGTCAAATATCTTCCTTGATTTTGATTTTTACAATTCTTTTTTTCGGTTTCGATGGTTATTCCATTCTTGTCTACTCTTCTCGATGTATTATTGATTGGAGAGAACGTCGATATTCAAAATTATACTATTCGTCTCATCCCTCTTCTATGCGACTCACTATTTCGCTTCAAATTTGACTTCTAATTACGGAATAAATATCGACTTTCTCTTCAAATAATTATAGAGGTTTTTGGAATGAATAATATCTGAACTCGAAGGATTTCCTTCGAGTCGAGTTTGAGTTCTAAAATTGCTGGCGATTTACCAAAGGAACGATAGTCTTGGGAACTCTCGTGCAGGTTTCCAAAGTCCATTGTTTTTCCATCTCGAAATGGGTGGCAGATCCGACGAAAGAGTCCTAAAATATTTTTTCCTGCAATTTTTTTTCGAACTGTCTAATATAATGCGTACCAGAAATCATAGAATTTGTTATTCCTATCGTAAAATGTTTGGGAAATTTATGAATGGATTTCATAATCTTTCAAAGCAGCGATAAGGTTACGAAGTTCCATAAGACCCGAAAAATTTGATGTTTTCGAAATAAATTTTTGGGTTTCGATACACTTTGATCCCTTTGAGATAAGAGAATTCAGAAGCTAGGCAGTAGTCTCTGATAGACTAGATTGACTGACTGATGGAGATAGCCTTTAGTCAGCAGCTGGAAAGGAAAGGATGATAAGGAAGGAGGAATGCTAAAAAAAGATGCACAGAAGCACATTGTCGCATTGCAGAGGGGAAAATTGTGCGATAAGCAGATAATTTATGACTGATTGTGCTCTTGCGCTCAATTGTCGAAGAAATTCGATTCGCGATGACAAAAGAAGAAGAAGATTAGCAAAGTGAATCAATATCTTGAGTGTTTGATAATTTAGAGACTTCGTTTTCATTCAAAATAAAGAAAAGGCTTTTCTAATTACCTTTACACGAAGTTTAAAAACTTTAATACCAGAAAAAATGTCTACCTTTACATAGCTGCCCATCTTGTAGCAGGTGTCACAGAAATGACCTCTCAATTCTTGTTTCGACAGAAGAGCCACGTTGTTCCCTAAATTACATCATTTAGCGCAATCTAAAAGTCGTAATGCTTACATGAGACGGAGTCACAGGAGTGCATGTGTTTGCAGATTCCTTCAGACGAGTATTGGAGAACTGTCATGTAGACCTAAATGAATAAATCAACGATGACTTCAACATCGAACATCTATTTCATTGCCAAATGAAAAAAGTGAAACAAAATTTGACAATTCAATTGATAATCACAATATATTACTTACAAATTAGGTGTTTGTACGATTCGGGAATCATTCTAATTCAAATTGGATGATTTATATAAAATAGCTTACAACAGTGGGCAGATACATGCCCATGAAATCGTCGCATGAGGCAGAGAAGTTGTCAGGGAGAACTCCATCGCAGACAACACCTTCGAGATCGTCGGCAATCGGGACCTAAAGTCCAATCATATTGGGAATAGAATAAATATGAAGACAAACTCTGTTGTCGATCATCTCTTCCAGAATACCGTCCCATTCGACTTTGCATTCCAGACACGACATCAGAACCTGAAAATCTCAGAATTTAGATGTTTTATAACGATAACTTAGTTCGATACAAAATTAACGTTTTTATTCTAAATGAAAATTGTTGATATCATTACGATTTAGAATTCAGAAAAGTTTAGGAGATCTAGTTTTGATTTTGAAATTTTCAATTTTATATCGAAACAGATACTAATGCAATTAATTATATGCATACCTGCCCATGCTTAGTCTGAACAGTGCCCAATTTGGCCCAGTAGTTGATGACTGGGTGCACTCCATTAACGACTTGAGGATGCTCCTGAACGTTGTTAGTCGCTCACAGAAATAGGCATGTTAGAAATGAAACAGGAGGGAATCACACAGGAAAATACGAATGAAACAAATAATAGTTTATTGGATAAAATTATGGAATTAAATTAAACAATGTTCATCAAGATAAAGTACCTGATTCTGAGCGAAATAACATGTTTTAATGGAAAATAGCACCACGATGGAAAGATAGCACTTTGCTGTGAACACAGAAACACGCTTTGGGAATCGTAAAGCTTGGAAAAAATTTTAAAAAAGGCACGAAAAAAGGGATGACAATAAACGGTTTAAACAAGGGGGGTCTACACTTTCTGGAGCCAGCCAAGGAAACCGACCAGTTTCTTGGGACGAACGGGGCCTTGACAGAAACCGACATCCGCACAGGCCTAAAATTAATGCTTGATAACTCATTGAATTTATAGTATGAAGTTTGAGCGCGTAAGGATAGCTAATTTCAATATGCCAAAAAGAATAATAATATTGATGAAAAGAAAACAGTCTCTCCTACTCAATCAGGGACTTGGAACGTTGAAAAAGATTTGTCGATTGGATTAAGGGGTTATGCAACAATAAATCACAAGCTTTATATTCATACTTTACTAATTTAATACTAGTTGAATTTGTCTGAATTAGTTCGCTGTTTTTTTTTTATCAATTTCTTTCTTTCAAAAATTTGTCAAAATTTCATCCATATTCGATTTAAGCCTATTCCTAAATTTTCTGAGAGTGGCTATATGATATGCAGCAGATATTTTATTCAACCTAATGAATAAATTACGCAAAATTTGTATTTTTCATATGTTTATGAAAGATTCAGACCAAACATGAATTATTTTAGTCGAAAATTGGAAAAAAAAAAATCATAGAAAATGTAGCTACGAACCTGCTTGGCATCCTTGAGAAGGGCGTCGAGCTCCTCGAACACCTCGGGGAGGAATTGTTCGGCAAACATGTCACACATTCGTATCAAAAAATAAGATATATACGGCGTATTCAGGTGTAGTTTAGAGTTACATTTGCATAATAAGTTTATCAGGACCTTTGGCCACTCAAAACTGTTGAAATTACCAAAAATGGTCCATCCTATCGAAAGTTATGATTTTTAGTCTAAACTTATCTTGGAGACTGCCCATATTCTTGCAAACGCGGGTAGAGATGAACGTTCTGATTTCAGCCTGCTTCTCCTTATCATCAACGATCTTCTTGAGCTCGGAGGCAGCCAATTTGCATTCGTCGCAGATCAGATCGTTCTAAATCAATCCATTCGAGATCTTATTTATCTTTATTGTTTTTTTTTAATAATATTGATGCTACAATTATCATTTTATTGAACTGATTTTCATATTTGACTACTTTGAGATATTGCTAAACTTATTATCTTTCCGATATTGAATCGCTCATTTTGGCGTTTTTTAATTGAAATACCATGTGATGAAATTGTAATTAGAAATGATTGCTGACCATTTGTTCGTTCTTCTCGAGCTTGCCTTCAGCCTGCTTGATGTAGAGCAGTCCGAGTCTGTAGAACGTCTCGAGTTTGCTGTTCTCGCATAAGCGCAACTTCTTGCAGACGGCGTGGCTGTCCTTCTACAAAACAATTTTGCTATCGCTTATTTTTGCTATGAGCGGATATACCAGATAAGGTTCGAGTTTCTCGATGATGACATCGAGTTTGGACACGAACAGACGGCATTCCTCGACGTAGGAAGTCTCGTGGCACAGACTGAAAAGAATTTGTTGAGTATAGGAGGGATATTGTTGAGAATTCGACAGCGACTTCTTTCCAACTTTCAATTATCGTAAAATCTAAAATAGAAGTCCATGGATTTCTATCTTTCGATTCCAAAATTTTTAAACCACCGTAACTCCTCATCTAATAATGGTGATCGCTTCAAATCAAGGCTAAATTCATTTTATATGCTCTAAAGAACATATAAGACACTTCCTAGGATGATTTGAGATGCGTAATGGGTAGCTCTGGCATTTTGGGGGGATGGACGTCTATCATAGGGAGACTTATAATTTAGGGGGACTATTTTAGATTTTACGGCTTGTAAAAATTTATCCTGCTAACTTTACTAACACTATTTTGCCATTCTTAGCATAGATAAATAAATTACTGAATTCAGTTGTCATCATATTCATGAGAAGTTATTGTTTTGTATTTGTTTAAATGCAGATAGGATGGGATGGAGTTTATCGAGGATTGGAGAAAATATAAGCCAACTAATAATCTAAATGCATAATGCTGTTTAGTTAAAAATGAATGCGATGTTTGAAGTTTTGTCGTCATTCTGAATGAGTTCTCTTATAGTAGACGAGGGTAAACTATAATTTAGTCAATAATAGATTTACAAAAAGCTGAACTTTCACCTCGCATCGTTGCGTCATATTGCGCTGAATGAGAATTTATGAATTGGAGGCATTGTTAATAGCCACGCACTTTCTTTCATTAACAGAATTATCATTGCGAAGGAAGAAAGAATGCTCTCTTTCGATTTTTACGATTCATTATAAAGACCGAGAGTCATACATTCCGAGAAGGGCCTTGAGTTCAGCGAGTTTGGCCGGATCGTGGAGGGCTGCATGGGTTCGCTCGACGAGATTCTGGCACTCGTCGCAGGTCGTTCCGATGAGCGGAGGGGCGGCCCGGTTCGACTTAAAATCGAGAACGTCTCAGCTATTGCATATAGAAACAGAATTACCGAAAGCATGGAGGCCTTGTCGGATCTGGCATAGACTGCCGCCAGACAGAGCACGGAAAGGTAGAGCCACTTCATTCTGCAAAAATTCAATGAATCTATATGAAAGATGTAAATGATCGGAAAAGATAGTCACTCCGAAAATAACGATCCAACATACAAGGCTAAATAGGGGATAGGCAAGATAATCTACATACTACTTTCTTTGGAACAATGATATGTTGAAATGCTATTTCTTAGCTGCGTAAAAGCTAATAAATAAATTTAAAAAAAATATATTTTTCCTCACAAAAGATTATACTGATTGTTAAAGATTCAATGGTTCAGAATAAAAAAATATTGATCAAGTAAACTCTCGAAAATTCGCAGGACACAGACTAGACGGACAGATATGAGATGGTAGGGTCGCCGAGTGAGAACAGAACAACAGGGAAGAGCTAGAAGGAGATCGATGATAACAGAAAACAGAAGGTCGATCGTGTGATTGAGGCTGAGATGGAGAGATTGACTGGGAGATAGAAGAGAAACAACAGCTGCCGGCACATTGCGAAAGAACTGCAAGCGAGCAGACGAAGGCAACCTGGTCAAAATCAAACGAGCAAAGGGGAGAGAAAGACTCACGTCCCTCTTCTAATCACTGCTAAATGACCCGTCTTATTGCAGAAGGAAGGCAGGAAAACAAAGGGGTCATCAATGAACGAGTTGAATTGCAAAAAATTATTCCGATGAAGAAGCACAGAGGAAAAGACCGAAAAACATCGATTCACCACATTTTTCGACTAAAACTGAAGAAAAAGATGCAAAATGGATGTTTTGGATAGGACGACAATCGAATCGATGATGTTTATTTTGAAAGGAAAAACGCAGAATATGGATTTTCTAGAAAACGTGAAGGTGAAAATTTTCGAAAAGAATGACAAATAGCTGGCTCCTGTTTGATTGAAAACGAAGAATGAAAGGGGAAGAAAGAGGAAGCTCGCAGGTGACAAATTCCCAGAGACCAGAGGCAAAGTACCAATGAACTGATTAGAGGATTAGCAGAATGGGAAGCACTCAGAGAGGAGGGAGCAATCACGCTGTATTGGTACAATCTATTCGAGAAATTCCATTATTATTCCACCTTTTATACACTTCATCTAAAGTTGAACTTTTCACCCTAATTATAAATTCATTGAAAAGTATTTTTAGTTTACAATATTCGTCTTATTGTACCTCCCAATATCACTACTCTCACCTAATTTATTTGATTCTTGAGATCGTGTCATTTTGACACCCTCACTAAGTAATTTTTATTTAGATACAAATTAATTTGTAGACCAAATATCGCTTTTTTCAAAGTTTTATAATAGCTTATTGTCTTATTTTTGACCAAGCTAAGTTCAAAGAATATCTGTAATTGTAAATACACGTTTTATTTTTACGGTGCTTTAGATTAAAAAATACACATTTTCAATTATCTGAATAAAATATTCTTGTTGATAAATTATCTTTCATTTCAATGAAAACAACAAATTAGATGCAAATCAAACTTAAAAGTACAAACGAGAAACCGGAAAATAGCTAAAACCTTTTCCCATATTCATTGTGTCGTTGATATGTTTATGATGAGATGATCATTCAACACTACAGTTTTATTTTTAATGACGCTTATTACATTACATGATAAAATTAGAAAAATGTAACCATCATTATAGGGTCCCCAAGCTCGGTCCCTTTGCAAAATGTTGGTGATAGAAGCGTGGTAGTTTGAAGCCAAAATTTTAGAAAAAAAAAAAACTTTTCAAACCCAAAGTGTCTTAAAACACCCAATCTAGATCGACGATAAACCTGATAAGATAGTTCTGTGCAAAAAAGAATCACGACAAAGTAGCCGCACACAACTACGCACAAGCAATATTTCGTTTGCAAAAATGTGCTCATTTTGGGTGACGGTATTTCAATTTTTCGAATGTTTTCTGAATCAATTTCAGAATTTTTATATCATATTAAACCTAATCAAATAAGACATTACAATGGAATTGAAACAATTCAAGAATAGATAAGAATAGCCGAAGAAAAGGATGAAAATCGATGTTGCATCTCTGCTTTTCTTCGTTCGTGTGATACACTTGTGTCAAACATTTATTTTCGATCAATGTCTGCGTACTTTTTAGAGAAAACTCAGTTGGCCTACGATGTACATGTGTCACACTAATTTTAGAGAAATTAAAAAAGTAGCGGTTTCATTTCTAGATTATTTCTATTTCAACGAAATGCAGCGATACTCCTACGTCCTGTTTCTGAGTTATGCAGTCTATTTTGCTTCGCATTCAAATGCCGATGAGATTACATCCCTCTTGTCGTCTGTGAATGGTATTATTTTAAGATTTTTATCTTCATTTAAAAATTTCATTCTATTGAAAATGTAATCAGGGATGTTGATAGTGCAGAGAAGTCTCTCCTACAAGTCAATGTTCTACACTGCACTGCCAACATTCATAAATTTAATGAGTTTAGACACCGATGAAGATCCGGAAATGCGATTGGCAGAAAAATTACTTGCAAATATGACTGACAATGAGATAGATACTTATATTGAGGTTTTCTTCTTTAATTTTTACATTCTCAAATTAAATTTGGTAAATTTTTACCTTATCTTCAACTTCTAGATAACAATAATTATGCTAAATCGGAGTACGACAGCAGAAAAGAAACTATCTTCAATCGAAAAACTAATTGGTCATAATAAAAAGATGACGAAAAATAATAAGGCTCTGCTTAAAAGCATTATTAAAAGCAATCAAATCGTATTGAATTACTATTGGAAGAAACTCTATCCGAGGATAGGACTAAAAGTAAGAGGTAGATTATTTCTAAAAATTAATAATCGAAGAAATTTATGCTTAAATAATTTGAAATTAAATTTGGCTAATTTGAATAATTTCAGACGCGACGATTTTTCGCAAATATTTTCGATACTATTGAGTTTGATCCATTTGACTTTTTGTTGGATATCGAAAGACATATGGAGAAAATTGTAAGGAAAGCTTTCTTCTTTACACAAATAACGACATGAACTTAGTTCTATAAAATGGTCAGAAACGTTATGCCGTTAGCTCACAAGAAACAGTACAAAGAAGTCATCAAGACTTTCGATAATTACAATGTAAGCTTCCATATTAGGATCAAGTTCTCCACTATTTTTAAAATTTAATAACTCGAAATTTAAAACAGAATTTTAGGAAAAGCGAAGACAAGTTGGTCTTACGAAGAAGATCACTGCATTTTATAATAAAACCCATTATGCGCCACTTTTTATTGCAGTTCTGCAATATGATATTTTTGAAATCATGATGAATTATCAATTGGTTCGTATATGAAATGATAAGTAAACAATAATAGCCATCATCAATTTGAAATGGAATTCATCTCGTTTGATAAATAACTAATTTTCGACTAAACGGTTTTGTCATTCTTGAGGAATTTACTCGAAACATATAGAATTTATTTTGATTCATAAAGTGTAACGAGAAATGTAAAAGCGATCAGAGCGAATGAATCGTGAGATCGACGTAAATAGTCTGTCTGTCTTTGCTAAGTCTGTCAAGCCTGTCAGTATGTAATTCAGAAATGAAGAGATATAAAATTTCAACATTGAATAAATAAAACAAATAATTCAATTATAAACGATAAGTTCAATCTTACAAGGAAAATGCCGATTTTAAATGAATAGGAAAATTTTCATAACGAAGAGTTGCTGTGACGAATGAAGAAGGCCCGTTTGGAATAAGCAGATGAATTCATTGTCGAAAAGCTGAGTCAGGAAAGTAGATAGCTACAAAGGCTTAGAAATAGCTGCTCGTGTAAAATCTGCTTCATCGATAAATAAGAGCCGCTAATATTAGGCAATGAAGCATATTTTAGCCAAGCGAAACACATTTTCAAGTCCTTGACAATAATAATGATTATCTGAGTGATAACACCGATGGCCAACTGTTAAGGGGATAAGTAGGGAAATTGCTCGAGATATTCGAGGAGGATGAGCGAATTGCAAGTGAACAATGCAGTCAAATAAGGAGATATTTGGCATTCAGGGGAAATCCTTGAAGATTGCAATGAGAAGGGGAAGAAGATGGATGAAGATAAAGCAAGAAAGTGAATGGTTCAACAATTCAAAAATTCAATGGTGAATGTACCCGTGTCGTTTCTGTGGCTGGATGCTGAGTGACTTGTAGCTGAAGGACAGATTCGTCGAGTAGATCACCCCATCGTCTCGAACCAGGGAAATCGGCACCTGCAAACTTGCAACTTTGCAGATTTCTACCTTTTCATTGAAATAATAAAATTCTATCGACTTGGCTCAATGAAACAGACTAGAAGTGTATGATAATCGTTTTAACAAGGTCATTATCAAGTCACCGCTATTTCTGCGCGCTTTTCAAAGAGTGAACGGACGGTTTTCGACTATTTCTTTTATAGCTCTCGTTTATCGGTTTTCTTCCTAGGTAAAGTAGAGAACTATTGCGAGATTGAATGACTTGGCGAATTTGACGAAGATTCGCTGATTTGTTGATTTGCTACAAACCTCGATATTGTCGTTGTAAAGCCAGCCGAGTGAAGGGGCCATGCTGATTGATTCCTTGATCATCGACAGAGGAGGAATCGCACAGGAAATCTGCTCCTCGCTTCTGAAACAAACGAGTATTTTCCTAAATGAAGTAGCAATGACCTCCCTAAGTCTTCTCGCATGAAAATTGTAAACGATAAAAAAAAGGAAGGAAAACGGTGTTCTCCAAAGTTGAACATTTTTGAGCTAAAACTATGCATCAAGTAATTTTAGAATCGAATATTGGATTATGTGAATTGAGCTAAAATTAATATCAAATCCACGATATTTTAGGCTTTCATGAAAAGAAAACTGGTAAAACGGTTCTACCTGTAAATAGTCTCAACGGGAACAGTGCCGAACCAAGTCTTGAGATTGCCCCTGAACCCACTGCCGACCAGGTCGACCCTTGCAGTGGCACCCCCGAACTCAGATCTGCCTGAGGTGTCCGCCCCGATGATCTCCATTCCACTCACCACTGGCACTGGAGTGATCGGAGTGCTCACAGGGCCCATTGCCTCGAAGAACCGGTACTCGGCCTGAAATCCACAAACAGAATTTATAAGATTTGACAAATTCGAAGATTCAGTTTCAATTATTTTATGAGACTTTACATAAAGAGGAGTAAAAAGTAGCGGGAAAATGGTCGAAAATTTATATAATTCATTGTTGTAATGTTATTTTCAAACGAAACAAATTTCCTGTTGCATAAAATATTTGAAGAAAACCCCACCTTATCCGTCGAAATGATTGTCCACGCAGCGCCATCATTAATTTGATGATGGGTAGCGTCAATGATTTGAGCCTGAAATTGAAGAATTCAAGGAGAATCGATAATTTTACAAGAGAAAAAGTATAGTAACCTTTCGCGCATAAAGTTTACAATTCTAGAGTCCCAGAACGATTGGATGAATGATGAAATAGTTAGATTTATAGAAAAGTAGAGAGAACTCGAGGCAAACAAATTGATACTGGGATGGGGACTCCTATTATTTGCTGAAGAGAACTGCATGAATTATCCATCGGTCATATCGAATGCCAGTCCAGTGGAGAAAGGCCAGGAAATAGGTGCTGATTTTCCCTTATTTCCCTTCTTCTCGCATTCAGAGTGTTTCGCTTCCTTCCCCTTTATTTGGAAAGCCACCTATAACCTGATACTCTTTCCTCTATCCTAGGTTAACAAAACAGCAGCATGTCTAGCATCTCTTAGTCTATCCTTATCCCATTTCTGCCTTTTAGCCCAGCCGACTGATGGTCAAAAATAAAGCTCACATTAGTGGTAAGAAAAGCTACTATAGCTTATTCGCGCAAAAAATGGAATGAATAGAAACCATTTCATAATCAATTGGAAGAGAAGATGAGTGGAAATCTTCAAAAGAAAAAATATCGAAAAAAAAAAGTAGAAAAACCGACCGTATGTTGAATGATTTTGTCGTGCGACAAGCAGAGATAGACTTGTTCGTTTTCGAGCATCTGGAAGGCGCATTTGTGCAGCTGAGAGACTGGCTCGTCGCCTGTTGTCGAGTCCAAAATCACTTGCTGCTTGTCGACCTGGAATGGAAGTGAACCGTTCAAAGAATCTAAGTGGAATATATTTGATATCAAAAATAGGAGAGATGAATGAAAACTCTAAACTCCTTATTTATGAACCTGGGAATATCAAACTTTCACCCATCTACAATTTTGTGATTATTAGACAGAAAAGTGGATACCTTTCGAATCCTGAGTCTGGGCAGCGCAATGCCAGTCACACTGTCGACGAGCTTCACCACACTTCCATAGTAGATGAAGCCGTCCTTGACTGAGAAATTGTCTGATTCCTGTTGGGACAAGTCATCGTCGAAGAGATGAATCGTGAATGCGCCCCATTTGGTTGAGCTTGCATGGAAGGCGTCCTGTTCGACATGCAGATAGCGGGTTGAGACGGTCTGAGAACGAAGACGGTTGAATAAAGCAACCTGAAAGAAAACAAAAAATAAAAGTGCTTTAAAATGTAAGCTGTTTTTAAAGATAAATTTACTTATTCACAATAAATGAGGCTTCCTTTGAAAAATTAGGATATCTTTAGCCAAATAGCGTAGCTCAGTTTTAAGAAGAAAAAACTTTGATATTAGCAAAGACCAATAAATGCACACCTTAGTGCCAGACGCAATGCAGAGGTATTTGCAGTCCGTGTTTTTCATGCTCTGCTTCTTCTTTGATGGCTTCGAGATCACTTTTATTCTGAAAATAAATAAATCACAAGTATTCATAAAATATCAGACCTCTGTGAATGGAATTGCCCTATTTCCAGTCCGCATCCGTAGAAAAACTGAATGGACAATTCGAAGTATTTGCGTTTGTCTGCATCGCTGATGTACAGGGTTTTCGCTGCACAGTAGTCCTAAAATGGAAATAGTTGAAAGAAGATGGGAAACTAAAGACAGAAAAATGGCATTTGTAAAAAGGTGACAAAAGTAAATCAATAGTTGAGATCAGAAGAAATAATGCGTGAAAAAATAGTCAGTCTTTTTCAATCAAAAAATTTCAAATGGAGAAACAATTGGCTCACATAGAGAGAAGGATCGGCCCTATCCTGCTGGGTCCTGACCTTGTTGGCCGAAAAATCGAGCTGTTGCCTTTCCTGTTCGGAGGGCTGTCCGATGCCGATGTAGGCCAGCAATTCACAGGCCTGTTGCTCCTGAATCAGTTGTATACTCATTTCTTCTAGCCAAAGCGATTTCTCACAGCCGCAGCCTCCTGTTCAGGCGTCAGCTCAGGCACACCATTTCCATTCGACTTGTGTTGTCTCTTCGCGATTTTGATGAGTCGAATGACTTCCTCCAGTTTGCGAGCCCAGCCTTTGCCGATCAGGTAGATGCAAGGAGGCGGGCAGAAGAATCTCAAATTTAATTTCTTTATTTTGAGATTTTTAGATCTTCATTTTTGTTACTTTTGGATTACTAACAAATTATTGCTGTTGAATTTTTAGTAGTAGCTGGAGATGAAAACGCTAATCTATTCCCTCGTCTTCTTACATATCAGTTCATCTAGCTGCAGAATATGTCAACGTTTTGAAATATCATTTGTATGCTCGTTATCAAAAGTCAATGAAATATCCAGAGGGTTAAGTTTCTGCTTGTATTACTGTAACTCCTATTATTTGATTTTGTCTCTAGAAGCCCTCATAATTTGCGGAATTCATTTTGTAGCCTTATTGCTTGTGGCTGTTGGATTCTTGAAAGCCTTAGACTCTCCTCAAGGCATTGCAAATTCAGTAGATTCCCACGGTGTGTGGATGCAGGGCTGCAGTCCTCTGCTTTTGCCCCTTGCTTCACATTTATCGATTGCCTCTTCTCCCTCTTCAAATACCGTAATCCCCACTCCTTTGATTTCCAACATGCAATATCATTTGTATCAGTAAAGTCATCATAAGTATTTGGAGTTGGAGAAACGTTTTCCGGGATCAGCTATTAGAAAAAGCATTTTCTAAACTAATGCAGAAAATCGCGGGATAAATGGAGAAATACGTAAAATGTTGTTTATCGGAGTGAATTTCATCTTGATACTCATCTGATAATGTTCCTACATATCGAAAATTAAATGAAATGCTGACATTTTTCTCCATCCTATCTACATTGAAAGAGGAAATCTTAATGAGTGCATAATGGGTGATCAAAATTAAGACAAGACAAACAGCACACACGGATTTGGTTAGGATTGGAGCTTAGTTGCAATTAAGGAAATCCTGTCTACCGCATGTTATGCAATGAGCAATGTGGCAGAGGAAGCAGAGCAAGAGAGATTGCCCTCTAACATATTGTCTTCCCTCTTCCTTCCTAAGTGACCCCCTTTCCCGGAATAAGAAGTGCTAACACAGCTGACAGCCTTCTTCTTCAGTTACCAGCTGTAATTCAAGTACCAGATTTGTGAGCAATTTGTGCTCATTTACCACTTCAACAAATATGCAATTGTATCCAATCGATCAGAAAGAATAATTGATTTCGATGATTGAAGGAAAGCATGAAAAGTAAAGAGCTGAGACAGTAAATAGTTGAAGTATTTGCATATTCCCGTGCGACCTGCCAATAGATCGCGGTAAATCTCTCACAACATTTATATCCCGCTTTATCTCACTGACAGAGAAGTTTTGAATAGCATTCGATAGTTTCGGTGTCACTGAATGACTTTCTGCAGTATAAAAGCATGAATATGATTTTGCCAACTTTAAAACACTGACCATCAGCGTCATAAGGTTATGCCTATAAGGATGATAAATCGTTTTTAGGATTGAAGATAAACTTCGTTTCCTAACTGTTTGTATTTTGAGTTCGAATTTTTAGCACGCTTTGTCTGCATATGATATTATATCAAAAAGGCATATTGACTCACCTCTTTTCATTACCGTATGACTTCTGAGCGACTTTCGCGTGGTAGATCACCAGAATGCATTCGTATTCCTCTCGCTTCGTCAAGTATTCGGTCATTCGTTCTCTGAACGATAGTCATTTTGATTTTTCACACTATCAATGCCATACGGCGTTAAAGGCCCTGGAGGATTGATGAGTGACTGCATTTGCACTGTGAACAGAGGGGAGATCAGCTGGTAGGGATATGAATTTGCTGCTCCCTGAAAATCTCTATAATGTATTTTTTTCATGACAAGATTTTTAATGTATAAATTTACGTCACAAAACTCAAACTCCCAGACGAATTTGTCATATAATACAGAGTTTTATATCATTGTTCATATTTTCTGACATAAGATTTCAAAATAGTCAAGACAATCGATAAGATCCTATTGATCGATTGATTGGAATAGTGTAACTAAGAAAATAGCTGAATTAGTTTATCAGAAAATATCCCTTCATAGCTTGTTTCCATTTCCACTTCATTGCCTCAAGTGGAAAGCTATCGTATACCTGAGCAGCGGCTGCAGAGGCAGCAGCACTGAAGCCGCCACAGTCGAGGAACGCAGAGGAAGTCGAGGATGAGGGCGCTGCCGACACGTTGTAGAATTGATCTGCAATTAGACTAATTGCTTTTTAAATTAAGTGTTGATTCTTTAATAGAAGATTTCTTGAAACTTTTAAAATGAAGATCATAAAGAATGCTTTTGGAAAATTTCGCTTTTTCTTCTCTATCAACAATATTTCGTTCTCGAAACGTATATATTTTCTAAGAATTTCATTTATTTGATTTTTTCTACAAAAATAGAATGAAGATAGGATTAGTAAGATATAACCTGGTAGTATCTATATGACAGAATTATGATTTTGATATTTCTACTATACTTTCTAGTCATATTTTCCTTATTCTAGCTTTCATCTCTTTCAATTTCAATTGCGATTCTGACTACGGTAGCTGCAATTGAAGAAGCCCCTGCTAAGTTCGAATTCAAACATTCTCCATTCCTCTTCCGAGCTCAAGCAAATAAAGGAAATCGGCAAAAAATAAATGTGTCGGTTATAAAAAATGGTCTTTTCATTGCATCGCTTCACCCACATTCATATCAAGCGATAAAAAGTGAGCCTCTTATGTTCATCTGCATTTTTCTGTCGACTCAAGTGGATAGGGCTCAGAATATGATTCAATCGACCGAATTTGTTCTGCAATACCTGTTGTGCTCTTTTTATAAGAGGATCAATAGCATACTGTAAATGACCAAGCTATAGAAAAAGCATAGCGAGTAACGGTAAATTCCTGGAAGATTCAAAAAGCAAAGAAAAGCGCCCATTTTCACACTGCAATATTTGTAATGGCCCCGATCTCACATTCCAGATCATCATCAATGGGCCAGCCCATTTATGCATGAATTGCAAAAGGATGCACATATGACAATAGGCTAGAGCAGCATAGTGATTTTGAACAGAACCATCGACACGATTTGGAATATAAAGCCCTGTTGAGAAAAGGAGATTTCAATAATTGACAGTCATGAAATAGTGAGTGCCAGTGTTGTGGCTGATTCTAAGGGATTTTTGAAAGAAAATATGGCTTCTTTATTGATTTGCTCTAAAACTGAGAGTCTAAGAAGTTACCCATATGTCCAGGAGCCATCGACTGACCGTAGAGTAGATTTCTAGCCGAATTAACTGGGGCAGCAGTGAAGTGAGGCATTTGGAATTGGCCCCAGACGACGTCCTGCTGCGGGTAATAGGGATAGAGGTCTGACGATGCAATCGAGGAGGGGTGATGGTAGCCGCCGACCGACTGCTGCAGTGCGTGCATCGACTCCCTCTGCTGCTGCTGCTGGCTCTGTACTGACTGGTGATGCAGCAGATGAGCTGAGGGCGGCTTGACTTCATCACCGCAATAGTTGGCTGTGGCATTGGCCAGGTGCTCGTCGAGTAGCAGCGAGGACGCAGTTGCAGCAGGGCCGAGAGCTGTGAGTGAGTGCACTGACTGGGGCTGGAGATGACCCTGAGACTGGGTGGTGGTAGTAGATGCCACTGGCACTGCAGCTGATGACGAGTGATAGTTCATGAGAGAAGAGGGGGGAGGGCTGAATTTAGGGGGTGGGAGAGTAGGCCGACACAAGGCAAGGGAAAGGGAAAATGATGATGCTCTCACACGGAAAATAGCCTGAGAAATATTCCGTCCGGCAAGGGCAAGAGCTGGGACAGACAGGCAGGCAGGGCAGAGCAGGGTAGGGCACTTGTTGTGGCTGGGCTCTCGATGCTCGCTCGGTGGGAACCTTTTAGAGTCCTGAAGGGCTGCGCAGCCGCTGAAGACAGAGACTGTGCAGCTGCTGCTGGGAGAGGGGAGAAGGACCGTGAACAAGTGATCGGGAGACAGAAGATGTGGATCGGAAAAAGTGTGGGATGGGAAAAAGGCAGTCGAAGATGACAACCGGACTGCGGAAGAATGCTGTGGGAGCTGTCAATAGGAAGGTGGTTGAGTGAGGCGAATGGTGCTCGTTCTCACGCTCCTCTTCTAGATTCGCTCCTTGACGATAAAAGTAGTTGGAAGAGAGCACAGGCAGTCAGGCAGAAGCAGAGGAAAGAGACGCGAAAGGGGCGTGGCTGCCTCCTCGCTGCATGGCCATATCTGAGCTGTGCTGTTCTACAGACAGTCAGCTGTCTCATTCCCCTCTCCTCTCTCTCTGCATTCGAGCCAATCAGGGCACTTCATAACAAATGAGGGCGGGCCATTATGTCTAGAAAGTAATCATTTGCCCCTTCTCATGTCTGGATACAAACTCGGTTCACGTGTCGTCTTCTGTAGACAAGGAGTCGCGTGATATCTTTGGGAATATTTTACCGTAATCCAAGTCAAGTTTTAGCTGATTCTTGAACGCAACTGATAATACCAGTATCATTACAGAAATTGTATTCGTTTGAGGGTTAGAAAACGCTCGAAGTTTAGCATTTTTAGAAGTCCTACTTCACAGTAAACTCCTAAATACTAAATATGTTATCCAATAGTCTCATGTCAGAAGTGCTAATTTTAATAGATAAGCAGAATGAATAATAGTAATTCTGTAAACTTGTATAACATTTACAATCTTTTAGCTATCAATAAATCAAGAATGAGCTTTCTGCAATAAAAATTTCAATCATCAAAGATAAAAGTGATGAAAATTGATTATGATTAAGCAGATATTTTCAGTGTAGAAAATGGTATATGCTTATGTTTGAGAGAAACAGATTAATATTGGTCTTATAGCATAATTGAAAGAAAGCTATGCTTCAGATGAATTTTGTGCCTTTTGAATTATAAAAATTTGAGCAGGTCCCAACATAATGATAGGTAGAGATGGTAGTAATTCGCAAAGGAGATCACTTTCATATTTCGAAAACCCAATCACTATTAGGATATTCGTAATCCTAATTCCGAACAGCCCTGATCTTTACTAAATTGATAAGAAAGCTGCAACGAAATTAACACTATGGAGGTAATGTAGGAAGTACAGATAAGATATCAACGTAAAACTACGGTTATTTTGATTCATCGTTATTGATAACATAAGATTTCAGATAAAATAGCCTGACCAAGGAAGTTAGATGACAAGTTTACTAAAACAGATTCCTAGTCGGGGAATTTAAAAGAAAAAAAACGAGGAGAAGATGATAGTGCTCGTTTGCAGAATGAACAGTAAAATAAAAATGACTAATTTAGGGGAGTGTGGCTGATTTCAAAAGTAATACTGTCTGTTTATTTAGACAAGCAGTGATGACCTCATCCAATTATCTGTTTCTCTGCTCCTCTCACTATTCTTTCATTCCTCCTTATCCATATTCTATTTCGATTCTGTTCGATTGTCGTGGGAAAATTCGTCGAGTTTACCATGAGACAGACGGAGATTGTGTTCCTTTTTCGGAAAGAAATGGATAAAATTATTCTGGGATTGAAAATGGGAAGTTGAATTAGAATTCATGCATTTAAAATAAATTCAGAAAAAATTAAGAATGGGCAGAAATACTGACTGAAATTTGGATCATCAGTAACGCTCTGAAAGTTCAACATCGGCATTCTCTAACTAAATATTTGAAATTAAATAGCTGGTCAGAATAATTGTGAAGAGGAACAATGGTAATTTTGAATTAACAAAAACATATTGGGACGATATGATAAACATGGGAAAAAGGTCTAGTCTCGAAAGAAAGAAAATGAAACGAATTGCACGCGAATTTGGAAATGTACTTTGACTAAATGCGATGAGTACTTTCATTGATCGACTAATCAGTTCTTCAATTCGTCAGCCCTCTTCCAATTACTAATCAATCCTCTCTCAGTCCCTCGTTAATTTTCATCTTCTTATCACTTTCACATCTGATGATCTTTACGTCTTCCACATGATTTTCATAAGCGGCACGATAATTTCAGGGACAAAATTGCGAGAAAAGAACACGGAAGCGAGAGTTACGATGCGTGACTGCAGAAAAGATGACCGAGAAATTTTAGAATTTGGCAGTCAAACATGGAAAGCGTATACTGTATCAGGTAGTAGTGAATATGAAATGAAAATTGAAGCTAAATGTCATACTCAAGGAATGCGTGAAATAAAAATAGGATTCTGCTTTTATAGAAATTATGAAGCTTCCCTTAGAAAGAAGTCAAATATGCCAATGAGTTTGATCAAGAAAATTTATGGATGAATAGTGTTTCGTTTTAGAAAAGTAATTTATAATGTGAAAAAATCGTACCTTGTTTGTGCGCATTTCTGTTCGCCGCATCGTCGCTCTTCTCGTACGTTGGAGGCGAAATTCGAGACTGAAAGATATTGAAATTATCCGACTTGATATTCAATGATTTTAGGAATATTGCATAAGATAAATGGGGTTTTTTTTTACTATTCTATTCCAAATAAATATGATTATGACTCGTGATAGGAAAGATGATTGAAGATTTCTTTCAATTTCAACAACACTAGAAAAGGAATTAAAATTGGTACTTGTCAAATTTAATTTAACTGCGCTTGAAAAATTGAAACGGCAAGTATTGTTTGTAGATTTGATCCATCAAATTCACTTCAAAATGTTCCGCATGGTAGGCATTTTTTCACTCGTTGAAATCACATATTCATACCCGTTTTAATGCAGGAGAAGATGAAGCTATCGAGACGGAGCCAGACACGCTCGGTAACTGAAATACAATGATTAGTCGACTGCCAGCGAATTTTAATCTTTTCCCAAGTATTTTAAAAGGGAGTTCTGAAATAGGTTTCCATGGAGCAAATAATTATCTACAAGATTTTGTTATTTTGTCTTACAACATTCCTTTGATTTTGAATTTAAACGATAAATTTCATACCATAGCGTTGCTAGTCGTGTTCGGCAGCTGGAATGAGGGATTGAACGGCGTCAAACTCGATGCACCACCTTTCGCTCCGCTGTCCGACATCTGAGGCAGAAATTGAGTTTTGTTGAAAAATGAAAATAGTAAAAATTCATACCGTTGCGAGACTGGAGAGAAGCTGCTGCTGTTGCAATTGAATTAATGCCTGAAATTCAGAATAATCTTTCAAAATCACGAACTCGAGTTAACTTTTCAGGAAGTTAAATTCTGAAATGAGTAGTCTTACTTTTGAATGTAAATTATGTCGTCAAAATTTTGTAATTTAAAATTTTTCGGAAACTAGACTCGACCCAAATCATGATTAATTTCAAAATTATCTTTATCTCGATCATAAAAATTTGGTCGTATCATCACGAGAATAATTAGGGATAACTAACGATCATTCACCTTCTTTTTCTAGTCATCATGAAGGAATACAAAATGCCTTACTTGAATATTATTTGGGAGAGGAGTCTGATTAGCGATAGCTGAAGCTGCGGCCTGTTGCCATACTGTTGCAGCTGAACATTTCAAATTTTGTATTCAGTTATCATTTTTGAATGATTGATGACAAAAGATTATAGCTCATGATGGATAAATTCGGATAAGAGGATAAGGCTTAAAAATACAGTCCTAACATGGAGATTAGTGGTTAAGACATAAATGCATGTTTCGGACAACAATTTCCAAAAGTTGTCTTGCCATAAATATCGCAATTATACGATGATCTTTGTGCGTGTAAAGAAAACAAACTTTCATAAACGTATTCCTAGCATTCTGCACACGCAGACCTAGAAGCATTCGAGTCAGATTCAAAGAATATGTAAGGGATAGATCGCAGTGACAAGATTTAGGTTATGATTTGATTACAAATGGAGACGATTTTTGAAAATTCAAAGTTAGAAGTGCAAATTGTGAAGGAAATATTATAGAAGTTAGGTCGCACGACCATCTTGCCTCAAATCCTCCTTAGGCCTGAGCAAATGGCTTTCAAAAATTCGTTTAAATCTATCCAAAAGCAGTGAAATGAGAAAAAGACTATAAAAATTTCAACGAATGATGCAATTCATAAAATGAACGCCGTTCGTCAATTCCTCGTCAAAATGTGCAGGCCAACACTTGAATTAAACTCGGAAATTCAACTTATTTCCGGATGATCAAGAATGCGTTCGAAATATCTTATGAAAAAGAGCTTTAAAGTTGTATCTTGAATTTTTAAGAGGCAAAAATGACCCACCAGAATATGAAGACATGGACTGATTGCCGGCTGCAGTGAATGGAGAAGTCGAGCAGTCAGGCGATGAGGGATACCTGCTGCTGCTGTCGATACTGTCGATGCTGCTGTTGATGTTCTTGTCTGACACGCAATTCGACACTCCGCAGCTCTCGCGGTCTTTCTAAGTTCAAACAATCAAAATGCACGAACTCGAATCAAGCCACAACATTCCTAATCCAAACATAAAAGATTCACGCATATTTGCAGATGAATTCTGCAAACGCACAGGATTTATAAATAAAACGCAGAAAAAGCTGGAAGATAGCACGAAAATTAGGCAAAATCCGGAAAAACCTTTTCGAAAAGACGCGATTATGCAGAAGGACGATTAGACACAGAGGATGAAATTGTGTTTGCAGGCATGAAGGAAGAGAGAAAAAGAGGAAGAAAGGAGTAGAAAGAATAGAAAGAGTCGAAGAAATGAATGAGAATGAAGGAATGAAAGAGAATGGAGATTGGCAGTAGTGGTCAGTTGGAAATGCACTGCAGATGGAGTGATTGATACTAAAAAGACAGTGAGGGTGGGGCATAGGGACCAAGGCGAAGGAACGCTGGTTTCGGTCGTTCAATCGAGGAAGGGAGGCTGCAAAAACAGCTGGGAGATCGGAGATTCGGGCCGACAGATTCAGATTCCCATACTCAGAGGGAATGAGGATATGAGAAGGGGAGAGGACAGATTGCGGTCTGCGGTCTTCTGCCTGCCTCTGCTTTGGCTGCTGCTGCTGCAGATGCAGAGACCCTTCCTCCCCCTCTCCCTTTCCTTCCTCTTTGCCCGAGGGTCGACCGATTCTTTTTTCGCCTGCTTTTCGTGGCGTGCGTAGGAAAGATAGCGTTTCTCCCACTCCTTTCTGCTTGTCTGTCTATGTCTCTGCAATTCGTCTCCCTCTCTCCCATCTCTCTTGCATTTTCATGCCGTGAGAAAGACTGAAATGGGGGTAGAGAGAAGGAAGAAGACAGACAGAGACATGGGAAAATGAGAACCAGGCAAAAAACGCATGGGAACCCAAGTGAGTTGTTCTGTTCCCTCACTCATCCAATACTAATATTTCTGTCCATTCCTTTACAATTCCCCCCTTACCATTTGTGAGAGATGATTTTTTGTCTTCTCCTGTTTTCGACAGAACTCATTCTGCTTGCAGATGTGTGAGAAAGAGTAAAAGAAAAACACGCCCTAATGCGAGAGGAGTCTTTCGTCTTTCGTTCAATGAAAAGTACTTTGCATTTGAAATTCCCAGTCAGATTGAAAATCAGACCGAATCGATATGCAAAAAGTAGTGATAATCTGTGGGTCTATGGGAAGGCCGAGTGAAAGAGGCGATAAATCAGCCGATTGCAAGAAAAATCACGCAATCATCAGAAAAGCAACCAAATCGGCGAATACGCGAATATGGAACGGAGGAATAGAGGAATGAAGAGGAGATCGTGAGAATGAAATGTGTGAATACGAATGGAAAAATGGAAACGGAGAGAGAACAGCTATCAAAAAAGATGTAGATGAAGATCAGTTTTGGGTTAAAACTTTTTGATGTCGTATAAAAGCCAAATGCCTTTATGACTCAATTTTCGCATGTTGTCAAAAGTATACGCGAGATCGATGACTATCACAGAATGAGTATATCACATTGGTACCCTTCAATTTTCTTTCCCTCAACAAACCCGAGATGTTTTGAGATTTGCAAACTCAGCTCGAATATTTTTGACGCGTGTCGTAGTTGATTTTTGCGAAGACCAGCAACAAATATGCAAAAATGTCGAAATGACTCACTTCGATAAGATGCAGATTGTTGCAGCTGGAAGGACTGAGAAAGGGAAGGATGAGCTCGGCTAGCTGATGCAGTTGCACCTCCATACACCTGAATGCATTAAGTAAGAGATAAATAAGCAGACAAAACTGAAGGATTGGAAAGGATTAGTCAGGGGAAGTTCGATCTGAGTACTACAAGAGGGAGGAGCTTGATAATTTGGATAATACAAGATTCAGAAAAGAAATAGCAAAGAGAAAGTCTCTTGAATTTGTCATCGTAATTTTTCTATGAAATTCGTAAATCGCCAGATCAATAGCATAAGAAACGACAAAAAGTAGTGAATACGAATTATGACGGTTGCAAGTATGTAGTCTGATGATAAATATGAGATAGAGCGAGATTAAAGGCAAGGCTATTTATTACACAAGTCGTGTAGTTTCCAAACTGCCAAGGAGTTTCTGCTGCCCTTCCTGACTGACTGACTCTCAGACTGATCATCTTTCTTTCTGAGCCTTTTTTCCTCCTTTCCCTGTCCCAGACCTCTCACAGGGATAAATGGTAAGGGAAAAACCAATTGAAAGAGAGAAAGAAGGAAGAGAACTGTGGGAAAGAGGAATGGAAAGGGGAAAGTAGCAATCTCAATCCCTACATCTCACAATCAGGCAGCCTGCAATTCACTGCTCGCTAGACCGGTGGGAATGGGAATGGGAATCAACATCCAAGCTGTCAAACTTTACACAATTCCAAATCGTGCTTTATCTGTATGAAATTTCTTCCTTGTCATGAATCTACTTAATTTCATCATCGAATAATGAAGAATTAATTCCACGATGAAAATGGAACGCTCTTCAGAAGGTATAATTTATTATTTTGGTTATGAAAGGTAAATCTTATACAAGTTATAAAAGTGAATATCTAAACTTCGGACTTGGTGTGATCACTAAGCAAAGCCTTTCTCTCTTCGTCGAGAATCGGTGCGAAAGAGGCTCGCGCACTGCGAGCTGCTGGTTGATGAGTTTTGTCGGGTCGTTCTGATGGAGTCGGAGTTTGGTCGAACATCTTAATTAGGAGAAGAATTTCAAAAGTGAACTATCATGGTCTTCAGGGAAATTTTCGAATCGTGGCATAATTGCATTAGTTTTTTTTTAGAACATTCAAACAGTTCACAAACCACTCGGTTGGAAAATTCAGCTACTTTGTCAACACTTTCTTCTTAAAAAGGTATGAACTTCCTTAGAGCCTAATTTTTCTTCATTCACAAGACATGCATTTCTATTCTCTTCTTTAAGATTGATGACTAGTTTGATTAACAATTTAGAAACAAAATCCCACGAGACTTACAGGGTGCATCTGGATGGCCGTGTGATCGTGCGAGAATTTCTTATTCACAGTATTCTCAGTGCTGTGATGGCTGATCGGGGCACTTTGCGTCGCCATCGGCACGTGGTGCATTGGTAGTGGAACATTCGGCTTGTTCAGCTCATCTACAGATCGCGAAATTATTGGAGTCATTCGAGAAAAGTTATAATTTTAGGAGTTATCACTCCCTCGTGATTGAAAAACGCTTGCAAATGCAATATGTTCAAAGTTGAACTCCTCTTATCACAATTTCTTGACATTCTTCTCGTCTTTGACAAGAATTCATTCATTTGTGCAATAGAAGAAAAAAACGTAATTAAAGTACAGACTATCTTTTACAGAATTTTTTTGAAAAAAAAACTCACGAATATCATCTCGAATCTGCCTGAGCAACTCGTCTGCATCTGCTTCTAATAGCGAATTTCTCGACAAATGATGAATTATTCCTGCACCAAACCCATCGCCCAGCACGTTTACGGAAGTACGGATTCGATCTCTTCAATTAGAAAATTGTAAAGTCTTTCTTTCAGTTGATGACTTACAAGAGCCAATCGACAGTAAGAATGAGTTGCAAGTCACTCCTTGGCAATCCGACTGTTGTGAGGACGATAGCGATAGTGTCCAAGCCAGCAGGTACCGACCCTGACCCGATCGAAGCTACTGTTGTCGTTATACTATAAAATCGTTTTAAAAAGAAGTTCAGGACAAAGCGAGATTTAAATGCGGGTTTTTAGTTTCACTTTCAAAATTAAGAAAGAGCAGATTCCGACAACTTTCCAAAGATAACAATCGCTTTTCGGCTTGGATTTTTTTTATCATTTAGTTTTCGTTCAGCGATAATTTTGAATTGAATTTTAGAAGATCTTCAGAAAGATAGTTAGTTAGAGAGTTGCCTACCTAATGGTGAATAAGTCGAAGAGACTCAATGGCACTTCATGCAATTGAGCAATGAAAATCACAGCTACAGCCTCGTACAGAGCTGTTCCGTCCATTGCAATCGTAGCCCCTAAGAAAGTGTAACTTTAATGATTTTTCTTCAAATCACTAAATTACCTAATGGCAACACGAATCGAGTAACTCTTCGATCGATTTTCAAATTTTCTTCCAAACATCGAAATGTCACTGGCAAGGCAGCTCCACTAAAATAATTTACGATTTTTTAAAATGAAATTAGACTAAAAATAAGTTTTGGGAATACTGCATTATGAAACATGATTAAAGGCGCAATATTCAAAATTTCAACTCATTTGAGAGCTTTTCATAATGTAAAGTTATCGCGAAAATTTATAGGGCAATTGTCTCAGGTTATTATTAGTGACGCGGAAAAAGTGGCTATTAGACCTGACGCAGGGAAAATGGACGAAGCTTCCTCTTCTTACTTTTCCCCTTTTCGAAGAGAGCGAGCTTTGTCTCCGCCCATTTTTCACTGCGCCAGATTTAATAGCCACTTTTTCTGCGTCTCTAATAGTGAAAATAGTTTACCTGGACGCAGTCCCGAAGGCAGTCGCGATAGCTTGCAACATTCCGGTCATGTATGCAAATGGACTCTTCTTGGTCACTATGAAATAGAAAAGTGGCAGAGTCAGCAGGGAGTGGATCATCAACCCACAAATAACCGTAACAACGTACATTGCAAGAGCTAAATTGAAATTTCATCTATTCGCATATTTTGACTATCATGTTTTCGCTGAAAATCAGATTGCGAGATTTTTGTACCAAATTTTAAATTCGAAAAATCTTCAATCTAAACGATGCAGGTTTGTATAAACGTGTGCAATAAATTGTAATAGCATTGCAGTATTTCTCTCGGAAAACGCTGCATTTACATGATACCAACCTTGTGCAGTTTCAGTCAAATCATCGACAACAGCGATATTTTTGGACACCAGAGAAATTATTCCAATTGGATAACACCTAGATTTCTCATTTTATCGATGCACTTTCACTTTTCCTACCACATGAGTGCACTGATCCATCGCATAATAATGGCATCAAGAACGACGAAAAAGTTGATCATCAAACGAGCCTGACAAATGCAGAAGATATAAAAACACTCAGTTTGCAACATAAGAACTTCATCGAATGGACTGGTTTCCAAAATGTTTGGATTGTTGCACTAGCCTTTGATAAAAGGATGCAAGATTCTTTTTTAAATACGCGAAGATCAGCTTTTAAACTTAGCTATCAAAATTGGACCTGATCACCGAGCATGCTAAGAATGACTCCAAATCCACTGCAGAAGACGATCAGCCCGAGCACATTCATCTCATCTGTGTGAGTCAGTCCCTGCTTGTATGTTTCATTCCATGTATGGTATGATCCGGATTCGTTTATATATGGCACTTTCTGAAAAAAACGCAAATTTTACTAGAAATTAGAATTTTTACCGCTTACAATTCGTTTCTGTAGTGTGTATTCCGTTTGCACCTGCTGAAACGTAGCTTGAACGATATTTTCCTAAAATCGAAATAAGTAGATCTTCAAAGTCTTTGAATTAGTTAATCCGACACATACCGGGAACATGTTACTGAAATTCAAACATTATGTGGATGAAGAAAACGAAAAAAAAATACCGAAGTTGATCGAGGAAAGTGTCGAGAGTGGAAAGCTCCGTGTCGTCGAGATGATCCATTTGAATGGCTTCAACCACATCGGGGTCACCGGGATGAATTGAGGAAACCAGAACGATGCCAGTCTGCAGTTGATTTGTGTTTAATACAGGGGGTATATTTCGATGAAAAAGAAAGTTGGTGAAGAATTTGCAGATTCATTATTTCATTACCTCAAAACTTGAAAAACGACTTGTAGAAAAATGAAGGTTAGTGAAAAGTTTTCCTTCGTTTTGTGCTATTTTTCAAATTTATATTTTTTTTCGAAATACTTCACGGCAGGAATAGAAATATGCGCATGTGCAGAAATGGATCAAAAATTCCAAATTTATTGCTCCTCACAATTTAACTTTTTTTTCTTAATTATCAAGTCGATTGAATGAAAATACTTACAAAAGTGGACAAGAAAGTAGTGATCATGTAGTAAATGATTGTGTAAGTCCCCATGTGACCTGCATCCTTAGGTCGCACTTGAGCCAGGGCTGATATCAATCTTTAGCACTTTTTTTTTTGGTGTTATTATACCCGAAATGACAGACGAAATGACCAAAGGCAGCATCATCATTTCGATAATCTGCATGAAAATTTCGCCCGGGAATCCGATGAGCGAAAGTGTGTCATTGCTGAAATTGATGGCTGATTGCGCAGGTCAGGCAGTAAGGCAGTCAGAATTATGATGATTTACGAGATGATCGAACAAATTGAGAAGTGATTGTTTTCTCTTCGAAAGGACCGTGTTTGTGATTTGCAATCACAGTCAGCTGTCATGGAAAAGGAAGAATAAATCTCTGCTGCCAGTTATTGCATTACTCATTTGTTATGAAAGAGGGAAAGTTTCTCTAGGTCAAGATCTTCATACTTCGCGTTAGTGATACATGAAAAACGTTGATCATCTGTAAATCGCATTTGAAAACTTTAGATATCTTATCAATGATAAATTTTCTGATTTAAGAAAATTTTAGCCAACCTCAAATCGAACGGTCGAACTACGAAGCCGATAACCACACCTGAAAATCAAAGATCATCACTTCTTCCAAAATAAGATTGCTTACCGAGAACGACTGACTCGATAGTCAGAACGAGCAGCAGATCCTTCTGCATCTCTATGCAAATGTCATACAGAAGAAGACAGACAAAGGGGGAGGAGGTTAAAGCATAGCTAAGGAATAGAGGGAATATGGGGGAAGGACTGACTGGAAGGGAGAAAGTCGATGAATGATACAGAAAGAGAGTGACTGACAAAAGTGACAAAGACAAATCTGGCGAATGGGAAAGAAGGGAGTAGGGAGAATGGAGGAGTTAAGTCGGCAAAAACAGACAAAACTGCTACTGAAATGGAGAGAAGAGGGCCCAACGGCCTCAAACAGCGTCAATGCACGAAAGGACTTTGCATAATCAGAGCGGAGAATTACGTCAATCGACAGAAACAGATAGACATTTAAAGGGGAGGAAGAGGGAAAGACGTCAGAATGGCAGAAATAGAAAAGTAATCGAGTGATTGACTGATCGAGAGTAGAGCTAGTGAATTTTCGAAGCAGGTCGAAGCGACAGTAGTTGCCTGCGGGCCTCCTCGAATTCCATCAGAACTCGCATCACTCGCATGTACAAATCCGCACTCAGGCTGAATTTTAACGAGTCTGTTGATCAAATTTCGAATTCTTTATCATTCATGACATTTATGAAAATGGCGATAACCTAGCCACAAAGTTTAACGAATGTGAAGTATTCAGGATGAAGTAGGGAATGAGAAAAAAACTGCTAAAGAACTCACCCGATCTTTCCAATCATCATTCCATATTTGAGTTGCTTGAGAGTGTCCTTCGCAATCAAATGTCTACCTTGGATGATGCAGTTCAGTCGAATCTCCATTGTGCCTGATGGAGACATTGTTATGTTCAGTCGATTGTTTGGAGCATTCTGAAAAATAACTATTTCATTTAGCGAAAATATTCAATTAAAAAACATTTTGAAACAAACACATGGAAGATTTCAATCTTTCGGCTAGTTTAAAAATTTCATTCCAATCTGAAGTTTAAAGGGACAGGCTAAATTTCTCACCAGAATCAACTTGACGTAATCCACATCGACAGACTGTCCAGTGAAGACTTGTCGCAGCGTCAACTCACCCGATTTGTCGATGGGCTTTCCGAAAGAAACAGTCAAAACTCGTCTAAAGTGTTAGATTTGTTGAATTGAAAGAAAAGTTTGTTACCTTCCAGGCAGAGGAGGAAGACTTACAGACCCATAGCCAATGACTTGGTGCCTGCCCCAGGTATCGGATGAAGTGATTCTCATCACCAAAATGGGAGGATCGACTTCGCTGATCGAGAAGGACACTTCGAATAGTTCGCAGAAATGGACGATCCCATTCTGAAATAAATGAAAATTATGCTGGGTAAAGATTCATCTTCCTTTTCGAAAATTGGAGAATCTTGCAAATCAAGAAGATAAGGATTATTCGTTGAATTCTCAATGAGAAGAGTCAATCACTTATTCAAAAGTATCTTTAGATGAGAAATTTGAATGGACACAAATTTCACATACAGGAACATTTTAAAAAATAATTCGATGAAAATTCTAACTACAGATCTGGCTGTCCTTGTAGAAGTTTGTTGATGAATGATCTGTCCATTGTAGACAACACTGCTTTCGACTCGAAGCTCCTCTCCACTGGTGAACTGACTTCCTGTGCCCAGCTCAATTTGCATCAGACAGAATGTCGCTCGGTCTCGAGGAATTACGAACTCTGACGATTCTTTGTAGATTTGCTGAAAGCATATATTAATCGAGGCAATGAGATTAAAATGGAATTGTGACTATTTGACAGTGTGAAATTATTTGGCCGATCATGTACCTTACTTCTCCGCATTACATTGTGTGCATCAGAGTCTTTGTATAGAAGCGAACTGCGAACAATAACTTTTTTTCAGAATGTAAAAGTTGAACATCAAGACAATGAAGACCATGGGAAAAGATGGTGAGTTGCATTGACATAACAGATATAAGTCTGTCTTATGCTACCACAGGCTGAATCCTTGCCAGAGCTATTCTCGAAGTTTTCGCTATTGTTCAAAACAGCCTCACGAGTCAATAAACCTTGCCCACCTCAGACCCATAAGGGATAGGTGCCATTGGAGAGAAGTAGTCGTCGAGAACCGACACATGAGCTCGATATTCTCCGAATCTGCTGGGTAGGGAAATGGGCTTTCCATCCAGGACAGGGTCGAAGAACAGGCGATCGTCCAGATGGAAGATCGACACGACTCGTTGCTCATCGAACGATTCATATTCGCTGAATGACAGCATTCTTTTTTTTTTTTTTTTTTAATTTCGAAGGGATCTGTCAGGCAGCATGATTTTGAGGTCGAAATCTTGGTCAGACTTGTCAAGTTTTCTCAAATTCTGACTTAGCGTTTGAGCAGTGAGCCGCATCTTCGTAATCAGGAATAGGAGAAATGAACATTTTGAATTGATTCTCGAAAATTTTCGTAATCGCAAAGAAATTGACTCAAAAAAGCCTAAATTGGCATCGGAATTTTGATCTACTCCTTTGCAGCGACAATTCCAGCCTCAACAGACTTACCCAGTGAGCGTGCCAAGATAGGCGATAACGTGCATGGACTTGATCCTGCCTTTAGCGGCGATGTCCTTCATCAGTTCACTCGTCTGCGGCCGCAGCTGCTCTGCCAGAGGCTCCCCTTCGATGTGGGTGAACAGACGCTGCTCAACACGGGCAGAACTGAACAGATATTCATGAAAATTTTCGAAGAAAAAATCACTTCTGAAAAACTGACGAAGAAATGAAAAACAGCCAGTGATGGAATAGCTTCATCGTTCCTTTTCTTTAATCTCTCTTTTCACACACTATTTACTTTCGCATCTCTGCAAGTGATTGTTGTCGTTGTTGTTGTTGTTGAATTTTTCGATTTTTTTTCCTATTTGTCCAGCTTTATCCGGAACATAGTCATGAGACGGGGACACATTTTGATACCAGATTTGACTTTGACTAACTTGATGCATTTTCGAAGATAGATTCTTCCTCTTTCGCATTATTTTTCTTCACTTGCATAATTTGCCCTAGTGACTTACTCGGCTTGTTTGCTCTCTCTGAAGGGGGAGATCTTCTGCTGCCATTGAATGAGCAGCTCATCCACCCTCCTCATCCCGACGACCTCACTCCCATTCCTGTTGTGCATCATTCCGGGTAGGGCCGATTCGGCACGGTCCAAAGTCACTCTGAGGCATTTTTCATTCAGTTTCTGTCGAAATTCGTGACTTTACCTGATTCGGAATAGCTTGATGGAACCATAAGCATAGTAGGGTGAAGATGGCATTGCAGACTAGGTCAAAATTAATTGTGTGTGCCCACAACTTGAATTTTAGCAGAATTTTATCATAAAATTGTCGACAGAGAGATGGGTTTTCCTTTCTCGTTGCTATAGCGATCTCTCCTTTCTTCCTCACGACTAAACTGCGCCTCCTCTTGTGTATTTGTGCGTAGCCAGATGCATGACTACGTACTCACTGTTCTTTCACAAATTAGGCGGCAATTTTTCGCCAATTATACGCTTCTCCTTATCACACTTTCTTCTGTTTGAAAATTCAAACAGTGTCTTTTATGAATTTCTCGGTTTCAGATCTAGCTAATTGGGCCAAGAATGGATACGGCCAGAGATTCTAGCAGAGTTTCTAGCAGAAAGAAGAAAAAGAAGGTCAAGAAAAGTTTCGATTATTTCATTCAAATTTAAAATTTCGATTCTTCTCGCCGAAAATAAATTTATTGACGTTTCAGGTGAGCTACAGAGATGGAAGTGACGATGAGGACGAACTGGGGGAGGGCAGCAGCAACGCCATGCAACTCGACGGACTCAACTCCGTAAGGATTATAGACTTATCGATGTTTCGAAAATGAATGAACTTCTGGAAAAAAATTCTAGCTATTTGATTCGGAAATATAACCTGCTAGAATTGCAAAATTACTGAATCGTATTAATTTTCGTTGTCGACCACCAAAATATGCTTCAGTTTACTTTTTTCTTGAAAATAAGTTTAGTCGTCCAAGAAGAGGAAGATAAACACTGCCCTGAACGGACCGTCGAAATCCCGTCGAAGACTGATTACCGATGCGATTGCAGAGGAAAGTGGATCTTCGGATTCAGATGATGGAGGTGAGGCAGCCGTTTGAATGAAGAAGAACTTGAGAGTGATTGCAGAGTTCTACAAAAACACTGTGAAGAAGCTGCTGGAGTCTTGTGCGAAGGATAAGATCAACGCAATGAACTGCTTCGGACAAACTGTCATAGACAAGGTCACTGTCGATCAGGCGAAGAAGTCCAACCTCCAAGTATGTTTGAAGATAGAAATAAGGCAATATGGCACCTTCTCTTGGATTCCTTAGCGCTGATATTCTTGTCTTTTTTAATTTGGACAGTTTTATGAAGACTTTTATTGGTAAAAAAATGGAAATGATAGAATTTTCCAAGATGCAACTCATCACTAATCTTTCTGTAATTAGAATGAGAATATCTCGACGAAAATGAATATTCTCCAAATTCGAAAAAAGAATTATCGATCATCACTCTGCTAACCGTGAATGAAATCAATAAATAAATTCAGGACATGGCGGGATTTCTGGAGCAAGCACTGCACATCTACTCGTACCGAGTGGAGCACGCGTTCACGGAAGCAAAAAGTGCGTGGGATGTTTTGACGCGGGGCCGCAGTGGAAAGAATGATGTTGGGAAGCAAAAGAGCGCAAGTGGAAAGGAGGACGGGGACGCTGAAGGAGGTAGTGTCGCATCACTTTGCTCTTTTCATGACAAAACTCTGAATGTCTTCGATTTCAAAGGGCTAATCGCTTTTATCAAAAATTAATTGATTTGCAAATGAGTTACTCGATTCAGGGAAACTTACCTTTAATTTCGCCTAACTTTTTTCATTTTGAAAGTTCTATTGCTACTCTCATATTTTTATGCTTGTTTGCAAATCAGCTAAAGGATAGAAAATAGTTTATAGACTATTTTGAGCTCGTTATAGCTTATGAGTTGCCCGCTGTGATATAGAATTAGCAGTTTTCCTCGGCTTGTTTGTGGAGTGAATGCCCATTTTCCATTCTTTCATCCCTTTGTGCCTATTTTGTCATGTGCAGATTTTCATTTTCCTTCACAAACGAGTCGAAGACGTTGCTCATTCTTTTGGTCATCAAATTCACGTGATGTTCGACATTCACCTTACAATTATTTATATTTTCTTGAGTAGTATCAATGTTGAGTCAGAAATGTGCGCGGAGAAAATTGAACTTATCTATAATTTATGAAAAGTTTTAGCTGGACAGTAAAATGATTTCAGGTCTGGAAGACGAGTTGAATACTCGTGGAAAGAAGAAGAAGAATGATGATGGAAATGAGAAGAGTATGTCTGATGATAATGAATTGATACTGTCGATGTTCCTCTTTTTTAGTTCACATTCTGGACCGTTTCGAAAGCATGCGAATCGAGCCCTTGAACAAATCGATCCAGGAAAACGCCGAGGAAAATGAAGAAGAAGAGGAAACCACTGAAAATGGTAGGGAAATGACGAGTTGAAAGTAATTCAAGCATTGGCGAGAAAGTACTCTAGAAGTGAATTTTTCTCCAGAATGATAAATTTCTGTTCCAGTTTCCATTTCTTCTTGTTACTTTTATTAGCTATCTCATCTATTTTTAAACTGAAAGTCTCAATATTCAATTTCGGAATTCTGTGAATGAGTATGCTTCTTTGCAGTGGAGAAATCAGCTCTGAAGTCGGGCAATGTGACGGAGGGCTACATCGATAGACTGGCCAAGTCTGAGGACATCGACAAATTCCTCGCTGACGATCTCAAAATCAGGCGGGGTGTCTACGAGAAGTTCAGGAGAAATGTGAGTTTGTTACATCCAAACACGCTTTTCACCTCTTTCCAAAAGGCTCCCTCTATGAGAGACAGAACTCACCTTTAAGTCTTGGCTTTAGCCTTCCTTCTCCCAACTTTTCCTTCCATAGCGGGGAGGAAATAGAAAGGAAAGTGGAGAGAGGGAAAAGGAAGAACGTGTAAAAATGTGCGACGGAGAGAGGGCTCTGCCTATTTACTCAGCGGCATTTTTGGAAAGAGAATAATAGCGTTCTAAAGAAAAATAGTATCCTTTTCAGAAGAACCTCGAAAACAACATGAAAGAGAGCATCGTTTTCCTTGGCGAGTCCAATTCTGCTGACATTGTGTGTTCCACTGCTTTCCAGAAGGTAAACCTATGAATTTCTTGCAAACGCATACTGTTTCTCGTTTCTAAAATGAATAGCAGCTCATAAGGAGTTCTATTTTTGCAGGCAATTTCCCGCCAGCGCGAGTCGTCGGCAGCCTCGATGCTGCTGTATAACGGACAGTGGAGTGGCGATGGCAGGCTCATCTACCTGCACAGGGAGATCGACGCCATGCAGACAGACACTCTGTCCATCTCTCCCGAGTCACTCAATCCAGATTTGGCTGTTGGAATGCATAGTACGTTGAATTTTTTTTTAAATGAAATTACGAATATCTTGAGGCAGTCTTTGAAAAATACATTCCTAAATTTCGAATAAAAGTGAAAAACGGAGAATAGATTATGAAATTTCGCAAACCGAAACGACATTTCTCCAATATTCTTGTTTGGAAGATAGATCCATTTGAAGGCAAAAATTTGTTCTTTTACAATGTGCATTTCTTGACCAATTTGATTGCAGACATTTTGTGCAATGTGATGCAGCCGAATCCGACTCAATACGGTCGCGATCTGCCCATCGATCCAAACAAAACACAGACTTCTGTTGTCATTCGAGGGTGAGAATATTTTCAAAACTAGTTTCTGAGCTGGAGGTTGTTACGTCCTCTTTAAATTATAACGCTCCCTTTGCAGCGGTGGAGTGAACCAGGAGCTGATCGAGGCGACGCGCAGAGAGATGCAGTACGACGTGGGAGACGACTTGCCCGAGTCCGATGTGCCTCCCGAGGTTCCCACTGAACGACCCAGCAGTGTCATGACTAATTACGAGGTATTCACTCCTCTTCCTCTCCGAAATAAGGTAAACTCCATTTTCAGGATCAAGAAATGAAGGCGGACGTAGCTGTGCTGGACAACGTGGCCGATGGAATGGCCACCCAGGTAGGGTCGCAGACAAAACCAGGAATCAAGAAGCAGGTTCTCATCTCCACCAAGGATCTCAACGAGGTTGAATTTGACTTTCACTGTCTAGTTGAAAATTTCGTACTCTCCATTCTGTACTATGGAAAGGCATCGAATTTAGTAGAAAAAATCAGACAGATTTCTTCTCACTTTATTATCGGCTTTCATCTTTTTCGGATTTAAATATTCGAACACCCATTTTTTCTCATTAATTCCCCCCACCGTTTGCATCGTTGAATAATGGCTCTAATCTCGGTTCAAAAATTGGCTTTATGACCAATTTTAGGCCCTCCACATCGAAAACAAGCCTCTGTTCTATAACACTTCCGACATCGATTTCGATCCCCTCAGCAATCTGCTCAAGATGAAGCTGGAATGTTTGGAACGAATTGAAGAAGAAGAAGAGGAAGAAAGAAGAGAAAGGGAAGAGGTCGAGTCGGGACAGAATCAGGCGAGAAAAGTGACTTGGAAGAAGAACATGGACGCCGAGGAACTCAACCTGCCTGAGCATGACAATCAGGAGGAGATGAAGCATGTTGAGGTGGGATTATGAGAAATCGAGAAAGTTCTGAAGAAATAATTTATCACTATTTGAAACATTGGCACCTATCCAAAGTTAACCTTATAGTTCTCAACTGAAATGTGGGATGCCCATTTTGACAAATCAAAACATGATTTTCCAAATCCTAAGCATAGACGATGAGATGGAAATTTCAGGAAAGCAAATTGGCATACGAACTGCATCTGCTGGATGAGGCCTACAACGCAGAGCCTGCTCGAATGCAGTTGAGGAAGCGACTGGAGGCAGCTGTGCCAGGGCCTGAAGGCAAGAAGAAATGGCTCGAACCGGGCAAATATCTCGTTCTCACTCAAAGGGAGGTTTATCCCGTAAGTTCTTTTCGTTTTGAATACGAAAAGTTGTAAAACCCAGTTTATTATTGCTTGAAATGTAGAACAGTTTTGCGAAGCGAAGAATAAAATTTAGAATGAAAGTTTTCAAATCTTGAATCTTTTAAAGACACAATTTCACGATTTTATTTTTTTCAGAAGAACTATCCAGCTGATCCGTATTCGGAGGAGCTGATGATGAACCTAAGCCAGAGCGGCAGCAGCATGCTGGAAGACGAGCCAGACTTCGGAAGTGACCGCAGCCAGGAACCTGCCAGTGGACTGGTCGACGAAGTCGAAGCTGCCTCAATTGGGCCTATCGGGTCTGACGCTGACAATTTCTCCACCTCTATCAAATCGCCCAGAATTATCGCTTCTGTGAGTTTTTTTTATTTAAGTGAACATGATTGGCCTTTGAATAACTCGTCACGATGTATCCTCATCATCATTTATAAAAGTTGCATAAAGTTAGAGAAGGAATAGACACAAATTTGATGACATGCAGATGATGATGGTCAAATCGCAATAAAAATGTGGAACAAAAGTATGATACTTTCAAAAAATTTTAATTATTAGAGTGAGTTACCTAGACTTGACATTTTCATGGAAACAACAAATGATGGATGCTTTGCAGGTGGACGACCTGTTCCAGTCTGACGATGTGCCCCCTCCCCCGACCTATCTTGAGGCATCCGACATCGAGTTGGACGTGGAAGTCGCGCCTCAGGCCAACCATCCTTCAAGTGAAGGGTGAGGTGCATGCAAAACAAATCGCCTTTAAATAAGCAAATTCCGGCTCCTAGAAAAAGACACCACCTTTTCTAAGAAATAGTATGAGAAAGCAAGAGACGAAAAGAAAAAGTGGTGTCTTTTTCTAACTGGTGTCCCGGTGTCCTGGTGTCTTTTTCTATGAGCCCAAATTCCCGCCTTTTTTTTTACAAATTTTGGTGAAGATATTTCAACTCATCTTCCATTTTTATATACATCCTAGAAAGTGTTATCATTCTACCGCCTGAGCTTCCTATTTTTATTTCACGCTTTTGAATGAATTATTTCAGAGAGAAGAGGGATGAGTTGGAAGGTCGTTACGACAACGTGGCCGATGTGCCCGTAATCGAGGACGCTGGCGGGGTGATCGAGACTGAGAATGAAGTGATCGAGCTGAAGGGAAAGGCTGACGATGCGCATTGGAAAGGCAGTGGTAGGGGGATTGAAATGGGTTGCATGTGTAAATTAGCTAAATCTGAGATTTTCAGCTCAAGCAAGGAAAGAAATGGAGGCCAAGAAGAAACAGAGAAAGCCAAGGACCAAGAAGCTTGCCAACAAGATTCTCGAGTAAGTTCGGGATTGAGGGATCATAATTTATTGGAGCATTTAGTCTTTTTTTTGTTGTTTTTATGAATAGATCTATCGGAAATTTTACCTAGACTAAATGAACTAATAGTTCTGTCGCTCTTTATTCGATTTTTTAGTCTGTATCGTCCCATGGATCCAGACGAGAAACAGGGCCTTCATTCCATGTATCGCTTCAAATTGGTAATTTTTACTAATTTGTTCTTACACACTTCTATCGTCAAAAATGTCGCCCTATGAAATAAACAGTCTACTTTTGTCTCATATCTTTACTTATTTCCTCCTTTCTAATTTCTCCACTAATGAAGAAAGAAGGAAGGAACAGTAAAGTTGAGCCGCAAAAGTAGATTCTTCCACTTTCATAGAGTAGCATTTTTGTAAAGGAATGGAAAATGACTATTATTTTAAATTCTCAGACGGGCAATCCTAACAGTCTGATGCGCAAGCCCGAAGTGCTGCGTCCGATCGATGCAAAGAGACAGTCGACTGTGATGACCAGACACATGTCCAGAACCAGTCCAGAAGAGATCATACACGCAAGGGTAGAAATGAAATTATCACTGAATCAATTAACTATCTTTCGCCGTATTTCAGAACCACGCCAATTTCGTACATCTTGATGACGTGACCAGAGATGAAATCCTCTCGAAGCTGATTGTGGGCGAGAGAGGCAGGGAACTGAAGGCGGCTGTGTCGATCTTCACAGACCTGGATGAGTTTAGGCCCAAAGAGTGAGTTAATTTATACTTTCACGTTTTTCGAATATTACAAATTTAGAATAATAGCATTTCTTTAGCGATTTGGAAAGAGTGCGACATGTCGAAATAGTATGTAGGAATAGAAGAGAGGGTAGAGAATGCAGGGGGATGTTCTCGTGCTTTTACACTTGCACTATTTTGCGGCGTTGCGATATTGCGCCCTTTCAAGGAGGTCCATTTCTTTCCGCCCTGTTTTTGGTCGACTTTCTGGATTTTTCTCCTACACGAATAACTTGATTGTTTTCAGAAAGTATCCCAGCCAAATTGTGGGTGAGGCAGAAGTGGACGCGGCGATCGACGACGAAGTGTTCTACGATTCGCAGGATCATTTCGACAAGGACGACTTCGGGGACGTGCCGATGGCCGCTGATGAGCCTGGTCCCTCCACAAGTGCAGCTGCAAACAGGACCAACAACAGTCTCTCTGCTCTCGCCAACATCAATCCTGCCTGGCAGAAGGCTGCTAAGGTCAAACTTATACATTTTTTAAAGAATGGAAAGTTGTTATTCTTTTCAACTTCAAAGTCAATATTCTTTGCTGCTTGAATCGGAAGAATTACCAAGTTCTTTCACAAGTAACACCTACATATATATCTGTAATCTCATAAACTTGCGTGAAATAATGCATAGGCCTAGGAGAGATTAAGAAAACGCTCTAGCTTTTGCATACAGTTTCTTTCAAGCTGCGAGTTTGTAAAATTTTTAAACTGCCCATCTATCTCAAATTTTTTTCTGGTGAAAATTTTTATTTAAAAATGACTAATTTCAGGATATGTACCAGAAAATGGGCAGAATTCGTCTGGAAGTCACCCAAATGGACATTTATGGCTACAACGACAGTGCTGAAGAAGAAGGACTTTATGTGGGGTTTTTCTCCCCTTCTCTCTGAATAATCGAAATATTGCAGATGGACGAATTGCAAGGTCCGATCAAGGCTCCTCACATCGACACTGCAGTCATGAAGAGGGAAATCGGAGCTGTTCTGGCCAATGACAAGGTTCGTTGATTTCGGTTCTTGTGGAAAAAATAATATTCGAATTGCAGTACTCGTACAACGTGATCAAGAAGATCTACGACAAGTGCAAGGAGCAGAAGCACAAGAAGGAGACCACGGTCGCTGCCAGCGAAAATGACAGTTTGTATGCGGCTGACTATGACAAAGGTACGTTTTTTTCTTATATAAGCAAGATGATTTGACTTTGATAGAAAACACATACGACCATCAGAAACGTACGTACGAAGAGTGTATCATCGATTTTGACTAGACTAATGATTTGTTCGAACTTGATAGCCGTAATTTCTTCTTTGTTTGTCTTTATTCTCCCTTTGAAATTTCGAAGTAAGGCAGAAACAACGAAGAAAATGATGAATAACAATCGTCGAAACTAAAAATCGAATTTTAAGCTCGACTTCAAACAGTCATGACTCGATGAAAATAGTCAAATATTTTCAGACACCCTGGAAATGTCCCGCTTCATCACAGAGCAGCCAGAATACCACGAAGATGATGAGGTGTTTGAAGGAGCAGATGTGAAACTGGGCGGTGGAATGAAACATGGAAAGAAGAAGGGCAGCATGGGAATGAAGAGACTCTCCGCTGGGGAAGCGCCTGAATTTCCATCACCAAAGAAGATGCATCTCAGTGAGGGGGAAGTCGAATCGCCTGTCAAAGGTAGGGGGAACGCTTTTTGAGTTAATTTGTAAACAAAACTCATTGCACGCACTTTTCTTTCTTCACTGTTAAAATGTTCGCTTTACCCTTTAAAATTCCCATCCCTACTTTGAAATAACGAGAAAGAAACGAATAACATTGAATTGGTCATAGACAAAAAGATAGTTTTTCAAAGATTTAATTTCTATTTTTTTACTAAGAAGCTTATTTTTCGCACATTTCGATTTCACTGTTTTCAGGAGTGCATACGTTCTGCTCGATGGCCTCGGCCCTCCACTTCCGTCTGCCCGAGAACGAACGCAAATGTGCTCGATCCAACTACTTCGTCATGAGTCTGCATCGATGCAATGAAAAGGTTGAAATGATAATTCGATTTTTAAATTAACGCCTCAACTTGCAGAAGATGAAGATCTACCAGGAGAAGCCAGCCAACGTGGCCGACGTGACTCGTGCAGACGGCAGCGTGCCGGGCAGCTGCTCCAAGTGGATGTCCGACTTCTGCTTCGTCAATGCAGAAGACGTCAGGAAGAAGGACTTCGAGAGAACTGCCTATTTGGAAGAGGATTCTGATGCCTACGACGACGATGAGGAGGACGAGAGGAGGAGGCTGGAAGACATTGAAGAGGAGGAGGAGGAGGAGGAAAGTGACGACAGAGTGACTGATAGACACAGTGATGTACCGGTTGGTGAATTAAATATTGGTTTTCTTTTAGAGAAAATTTTTCTAACTTGAAATTATATCTACGCCAAAAATGTTGGCAGACAGTGCGAAGATGTTCGGCCTATTTTGCAGTGTTGTGATGTGCGGAATATGTTTTACAGATCTTTCTGTGAATTTTGATTTTTTTTGCACTGCCGAAATTCATGATTCTCTCACAATTTGCTATCATTCTTCGTCAGAAGATTGAAGGATTTTATAGGAGTCATATAGACCGAATTCACAGTCAAATTATCAAGCGAGGGTACGATAATTTCAGTCGCGCACATCTGGTTATTTTTATTATCGCATTTTCACTTTATTTTAGATAGTTTTCATGAATTTAAAATTAAAAATATTCTTCCAAAACAACAAATTATTAGCATTTTGTCTTGCAGCCATTCCGCCCGAAACGCCGCTTCAACTCGATCTTCGCGGATATTCCGCAGCCAGAGAGGACGATTTTGCTGGACACTCAGAGTCAGGATAACGAGCAGAACGAGCTGAACGGAGTGGAGCAGGCACTGACCAATGGGGATTTGATCGTGAATGGGCAGGAGTCGGAAGCCAAGCAGCCTGTCATTCAGCAACAAATTGAAGACGAAGAAGAGGGCAGAGAGGCAGAGGAGGCGGCAGTAGCGCAGTCGAAGCAAAAACAAATCGAAAGCAATTTCGAGATGCAGGAAGAGGAGGAGGTCAACGAGGACAGTGCCAATGGCATTCTCAGCGATAGGTTCTTCGATCCCATGTAACAGTACAATTTGGGTAGTCATTTTCATCGGAATTATTTCTTGATTTCTTCCATGTAAATTATTTGATTTGCAATTCTACAAAACCTCATCTCAACCATACCTAAATGCAATCTGAACCCTTTGATGCTCTCTAACGAGTGTTACTTGTTAGTCATGTATTCGATGCTTTCTTGTTTTTTTAAACAAAATCTCATTTTCTTCCTCTGTAATTTCCCGAAAGATTCTTTAGAGAAATTAGCGAAACGATATTCTGAAAAGTTGACTTCGTTGATGTCTTTTTTAATCTCTAAAGTATTTCTCGTGTCGTTCTTACCGATTTTTCGCAAATTCTCTGGAAGAATTTCTCAAAGTGCTACAAACCTCATCCTAACCATGCCTGAAATCAGTTTGTAAACAAAATGACCGTTTATTTCTCTTGAACAACTACTTCCACTACCAGTTCATATTACCTCTTCATTTTCATCAGTCAACCTTACTCATTTCATTTCCGCACTTCTCTAGAGAGCCTTAGAAAACGTGTCCTACCAAACAACAAGTAAATGCCGTCATTATTTATTTGCTATTTCTCCCCATTTATAGGTCTTTTCTCGCTCTAAAATGCCTTTATTTATTTGGAACCCTTTTTTTTGTATATTTTTGACTATTTATTCGGTTGTTTTCGAGGCCAGATCTCCTGCTATTGGGCAGAACTTGAGTCACTTCATGTCTAAACTTATCTCCATGATCTTCATTACTATTTCAATATATTATGACATGAACTGATTCACCTATTTTATCAATTCGCTCCTTCTGTTCATTATATTCTTTTCTAAATTAAACGAAACAATTCTCTCTCCCGAATAAAAGTTATCTCTTCCATGCCAAATATCCCATTTTCTGTTTTTATGCTGTAGTCACAGCGATCTCTGTGCAAATATAGTGATCAGGAGTTGCCGATATTTTGATCTTCTTCTTTCTCTTCATTATCATTATTTCGAGTTGGTCATAATAAACGATGCTCTGTCATTTTTTCAAGTGATTTGTATGAGAGAGGTTTCGAGCCTCATCGAATACTGTAGTTCATTTGCTAAACGAACGAGAGAAGTTGACAATTTCTGTAGATGAATCGTCTGCTGCAGCCCTTTGCAGCCAAATCTCCATTTGTGGCCTGTTCCTCCTCAGCCACTCAATCAGCCCAGATCTCGACCAGTCCAGTCGACATGAAGCAGCGATACATTCCTCCACATCCCACCAGAAACTCGCAGGGATTCGCTGTAAGTGAATTGATTTTGAATTCCAATCGAAATGTCTCTTCGTCAAAGGGGGTTACTTTCTATAGTTCATGTAAGCCATAATTCTCCATAATGAAGTTACGTTCATTTTCATTTTCGCAATAAAAATTAGTAAGTATTTGGAAATCTATGGATAAATATTATACAAATTCAGCTTTGAAAATTACTCTGCTTTCATTTCATCTTTTTTCTGTTATAAAGTAAAAGCAGAAGTTCAATTCCAGATGCTACCGAAACAACTAAACCACTACCAGAAAGCGCTCAGTAAGGGGTTCAAACGCGCTGAGGGCAAACGGTTAGTGTTTTCACGTTAATTTATCGCTAAATCCGATGGACTAGCTTCCAAAATTTACGGGCTATTTCTCATCGTTTTGCCAAGGAACGAGTATTCTGAGTGCAATGGTATAAACATGCAATATTTGAGTGATTTAGAGAAGCTAATCACTTTTGTGCTTTGCGTTGTATCGCAGGAAGAAACGAAAACTCTTTTCTATGTCTAATTCTCTCTACCTGTCCGTACCCTCTACTACAGGAGAGCCACATATCGAAACGAATAGTTACCGTTTAAAATCGAGTAATTCCCATGAAATGTACTTCTATGAGTTAATGAAGTCTTCTTCACGTGGAATAAGATTAGAGAGAAAATGATTACCTTTCCTTTTTCCGATAAAGTTGCACTAAAGTGACGATTTTTTGATAATTAGATGTGAAAATCCAATTGCTTTTTCCCTGCAAAAATTTGCCAAACTTTTACATTTCTTGACAAAGTCTTATCTTACAGGTTTGGAATCGACGTTGGACTTGAAGACAAACTTTTAATTCGGAGTTTGGGCAACAGATTCCGCAAACTGGATGGCAAGAAAATGGCACATCTGTCATACCTCATGCAGGAGAATTTGGGAAATATTGTGAGTGGGACACAATAAATCACTGTTGAAGATAGAATTTACTCTGACTCGAATCAAATTTTATAATTTTTAGAGAAGGCAAGTCCCTCATTTCGCAATATCCCATTTCTAACCAGCACACTTGTGATTTTCTCACTTTATATGAATTTTTAAAATAAGCTAAATGATGTGATTGCAGCTGTCTCTGGACGAAAAGCTGTCTGATCTGCAGGTGCAAATCACAGAAGTCAAAGTCGATCCCGGATTCACGCTCATTTCTGTGCACTGGCTCTGCAAAGGAGAAGGCAAAGATCAACTCATCGGTTAGTTGATTATTTCAAAGAATTTCTTCTTGAAAAGAATCGAAGTAGAATAGGAGAAATATACGAAGCTGAATTTGAACAAACTAGTATCATGGGGAAATGTCACATCTTTTTACCTATCAAAATTCTGCATAATTATATTTTAAAATAATCATGCTTATGAAATTTGAGAAAAATCTTTGGAAGAAGAGAAGCATCGATTGCGAGCGAATCTCTCCCAAGTCGTCGGCACGACCTGTCCGCCCATCAGATTCCTTCGTAAGTTCTATGTTTGAATGATTCGAAATTGTTCCGCATTTAATTAATCTTAATGCCACCTATTTTCGTATTCATCGGAATCGAACAGAGATTGGATTTTGAAAAGCTGAAATCTAAATTGTGCTCCAAAATTTCGGGGCCTGAGTTGGAACAAAATTTATTCTAATAATTAAAAGCTAAAATGAATTGGAATTTCGTCTCACGTGGATATTCATTTTGAAACTTCCAATCTTTTTCAATGCGCATATGATTGTTCTTTCACTAGTACCAAGCGATTTTATATATTTTTTCAAATTTATGAAGCTATTATCAGTTTTATGGAAGAATACTCTTCATTTTCAGCTGATCGACGACTGCTCTTTGAAATGGATATGGATAAGATTTTCCGCGAAGCTGACTATGGAATGGATTACAGGTTAACCATGAGATTGTTTACTTGAAAAATCATAATATGAATTATTCTTCTAAGCCTTAAAATCACTATCTGTCTTATGCAAAGCAATTGAAGTTATGCTATATTCATGGGCAAATGGGATGTTATTCGGAAGAAGGAATTAGTCAAATTACGGATCTTTAGATGACAATTCTGAATTTTCAGAGCTGTGAGCCACACGGGTCGAGTTTGGGGCTCTTCGATCCGAGACCAGGCCGTTCTGAATACGCCTCTCAAATATGGACCCGAAAAGGCACCGCCTGCTTGGAAACAACGGGTTATCGAGTTGAAGCTGAAGCGGGCCAGAGAGGAGGAGGTAGGAAAGAATTTAAATTGAAATTACTAAATAAGTGCGATTTCAGGGAAAATCGAAAGCTAACTCTAATTGTTCCAACTAAAACGAGCAAGCGAACAGTAAATCTGCTAATCGGAATAAATTGTGATACTTTCGAATAAAAATAGATTCAGATTAGAAATTTGAATAATTTATTTCTCCCAAAACATCTGCAGAGTTTTAAAATAGACGTCTCCTTCATTAACGTCGTTCCTCTTCCACTCGGGAGTGTGGCCACGCACTTTTCTGTTTTCGAAACGGCGTGTTTTCCCTCCGAAGTAGCCGATCAGTGTGTTTCGGAGATCATCGAATAACAATGCTCGTAGAGCAACGATGAACACGACCATTCTGAAATTAGAATTGATCAATTTAAAATATGCTAATTATTGACTAGAAAAGGTATTTTTTATAAGAAATAAAAGATATCTATCGAAAGAGCTCATTAAATTTCGAGATGTTATTTACAGCGGGTTTGTAATTAGTTTAAGTTTACACATATGAAAATTGAAATTTCTTCAGATTTCAGATTTGCAAATGATTTTTTAAACCTTTTTAAATAAAAAAAAAATGATAATAACAAACAAATTTTGTGCTATGGAAAACAAAGACTGACAAACTAAAGGAAGCCTCCATTAATGCATAAGTCAGTTGCATTTCGTATGTCATTTGTTGAATTGCAAAGTACAGAGCAACTCCTATAGTGCAACAGGATATTCCCAGACAGAAACTACCCGCAATAATGATAATCTTCAATTCCTAAAATTTAGTTTTACTAAATTTTCATAGTTTAGAAAAAAACAAGTACCCGTAGAATTGTAATATTAGCAACTATTTGAAATTTCGCCGAAAGGGAATAGAACTTGCTCCATAAATTCCGACTGTTCAACTGGTCCATTCTTCGTTTATTGTAATAGACTAGAAAGTAGAACATCAACGTCTGTCCGATAATTAGTAGGAAAACAAGGAAGCACAGAACGCACATATGCAATGGCTCGATCAGATAAACTGAATTTAAAAATCAGATTTTTAAATTTATAGTCTCAAATATTTACTAAATGCGACAACAAAAACAGAAATAGTTGTGGCCCCTTCAATGTAAAGAAGAAGTAAAACAGCTATCCATGTGCGATTCTTCTTTTCGTAGCCCTTTCTGTGGAAATATGAGGCAAATCCTCGTTCTAAAATGATTATTCTTATGTTTAAATGTTTTTTTTTTTTAAATAAATTTATCATAATTTAGCTCTTGTATTAAAAATTCCTTGATATATACTTCTCCAAAATTCAAGAAAATCACTTTTTAAATTCAGTTTAACCTTAACTATCTAGTTATAAAAAGTGAATAGCCAAGTTTTGAAACTTATACAATTTTGAAAAACCTAATTTTTACTTACCACCTATTGTAATTGAGGTGATAAAAATTGTCTGCGCTAGGGCTCTCGTTCTGATTATTGATGCCAAAATCAGTGGATAATCCATTTCTATTAACCCTAAATGCAATGACTATTTGATTCATAAGATGAAATTGCAATAATTACCGTAAATTTTCCAATACTCTGCCTGATATAACATGATTATGAATCGACTAAATACACCAGTAGCATGAGAAACGACGCAAAAATTTATGCAGATTTTAAAATTTCTATGCATTAGTCCATTTTTGAGGGTATACATAAATGCAATGCCTAATAATAGCAGGCACATCATATCCAGTAACACTTCTGATATTAAGATCGCCTATAAAAATCACTTATTTAGAAACCAAAACTTATCCATCTACTAGATTATTATGACCTAACTAATTGCTATTTAACACTATTTTGAATATGCCTGCGGTAAAAGTTAAATATGGATAGGATGGAACAGACTAAATCTGATGCCAAAATGAGCAACTCGACATGCTAATTATTTTTATACTAAGTTTACCCTATCCTGACTATAGCATATAGCATAATCCTCGTATATCCATGTTTATCAGTTTTTAAAGCTTTTTAACGCAATCACATTCAATCAGCTTCAATGCATATTTTAAAAATAAGTTTCAATTCGATTTTTAGAGGAAGTTCGAATAATTTAATGTTCTCGTTACCTTAAAAATGGGCGTTTTCGAGTAATGATCTTCGGGAAACACCAGCAGCAGAATAGCAATGCTGTATCGTGAGCCAGAATGTGTGAAGTTGTACAAATAAATTGGAAGCATGTGATTACCCTCAAATAGTCAGTCGAATAGGCAATATTATCTCCGGCTAATGATGGTTAGCACAGAAGCTTTTCCATGTGACTAGAGAACTAGTTGTTAAGATGGATATTTCATTTCTGTGAGAAGCCCATATCGACATAAAAATCCTATTATCGTATATCGTATCAATGGTTGAAGTCTACAATTCTGCGCAGGTGCCAATGTCTGAAGTTTCAAATTCGAAAATGTCTGCGCAGGTGAAATGTTTACAAAAATCAAAATCATATAATGATAGTAAAATTTCATACGGTGCAGATCTTAAGAGGCATTCTTTGTAAAGCTCGAACAACCTTCAAAGAGAGTCTGCATTTGGAAAAGTCTCTAGCATTCAAAAACGAGCCATATAGGGCGATAGAGTTTTGAACGCTGATTCCAAAAAAATATACATTTTAGGCCCCGCCTCTTTTGTGGGCGAAGCCACGCCCCCTTGAAAATCGCGAATTTGGTCAAAATCGATCTTATCAAACGGTACAAAGAATTTCTTTTTTATTTTTTGTCCATTTTCGATGATTGATGGCTTGAGGGAAAGAGGATCGAGTGGGTCTTCAAATGTGAGATCAGGTTTCCCGAAAAAACACTTGCTCGCTCCAGCAGGTGATCGAAGTGTCAAAAATCAGCTTTTCAACTAGATTTTTTTTGCAAAAAAAGTGCGTCTTTTCGACAGATGTTCCATGGCCGAAAAAAATCATACTAGGAAAATTCTCCTGGTAATTCTGCACATAAATCATGAAAAAAGTAATCTAGGTAGGTATTTTTCAGATAATCGAGCCTGAATGTCGCCAGCCAAAAGATCGAAACCGCAAAATTGCACCAAAATAGGTCAAATTGGGTATCATTCGAAAGAGCTCTAAAAACTAAGCAACTTTTGTGAAGACACCATATGGTTATCTATTATGGTATGCATGGTATAACAATTTGAATAGGTCTAGCTATAAAAATGACAAAAATTCATGACTTTTCGAAAATCAAATGAATTCGAAAAATCTTTTAGGAATATAGCAGTTGAAGGACAATACTTCATTTTTGCTTCCTAGAGTACCGTGCTATCACTTTACCATGGTACCATATGGGTCCATGGAAAACCACCCATATGGTGTTCGAATGGTATGCTATAAAAATGGGTATCAATCGACTCGAAATGACTCCAGGACGATATTCTCGTATCATTTACTTAACAATTGACATTAAATTTTGGTTTTTGGGGTACCACTCCCATACCATAATAGATAACCATGAGGTGTCTTCACAAAAGTTGCTCAGTTTGATGAGCTCTATCAATTGGTATACATATTGTGGGGTCTAACCCTCAAAATTGAAATTTATTTTTGCTAAATACTCACAACATTTTCGAGTTATGGTCGATTTTATGCAAAAATGCATGTTTTTGAAACCGTCATTTTTTACATTTTTGGCTTTGGGACCCCCTCCAGCCCCAAACAAGTGGTTGATCCCCTAAAGTCTATATATTTCTAGAAAGTACATTCCATAGTTATGTTCATCCTTTTTAAATTTTTCGAATATCTATTATAACAAAAAAGTTTTCTTTGTATCTTCCGTTGACAATCAAATCGTGAAAATGCTCAACTTTGACTCCCACCTAGCCCCGCCCACTTTAGAGGGCGGGGCCTGATCTTCTCGATTTTGTGATTAGGACCCATGAATGTATCCACCCATATGGGTTTGGCTCGAATCCGGGACACTTATGCAATTGTCCGGACCCCCTTTGATAGTTGTTCTGTTTATTCGTGGAATGGTTCTTAAATAAGTGCGATTTTAGGGAAAATCTAAAGCTAACTCTAATTGCTCCAACGAAGACGAGCAAGCGAACAGTAAATATGCTAATCGGAATAAATTGTGATACTTTCGAATAAAAATAGATTCAGATTAGAAATTTGAATAATTTATTTCTCCCAAAACATCTGCAGAGTTTTAAAATAAACTTCTCCTTCATGGACGTCACTTCTTTTCCACTCTGGTGTGTAGCTGTTATATACTTTTCTGTTTTTGAAACAGCGTGTTTTCCTTCCAAAGAAGTAATCGATCAGTGTGTTTCGGAGATTATCGCATAACAATGCTCGTAGAACAACGATGAACACAACCATTCTAAAATTAGAATTGATCAATTTAAAATTGACTATGAAAGGTATTTTTTATAAGAAATAAAAGATATCTATCGAAAGAGCTCATTAAATTTCGAGATGTTATTTACAGCGGGTTTGTAATTAGTTTAAGTTTACACATATGAAAATTGAAATTTCTTCAGATTTCAGATTTTCAAATGGTTTTTAAATCTTTCCAAATAAGAAATGTGTTATGGAAAACGAAAACTAACAAGCTAAAGGAAGCCTCCATGAATGCATAAGTCAGTTGCATTTCGTATGTCATTTGTTGAATTGCAAAGTACAGAGCAACTCCTATAGTGCAACAGGATATTCCCAGACAGAAACTACCCGCAATAATGATAATCTTCAATTCCTAAAATTTAGTTTTACTAAATTTTCATAGTTTAGAAAAAAACAAGTACCCGTAGAATTGTAATATTAGCAACTATTTGAAATTTCGCCGAAAGGGAATAGAACTTGCTCCATAAATTCCGACTGTTCAACTGGTCCATTCTTCGTTTATTGTAATAGACTAGAAAGTAGAACATCAACGTCTGTCCGATAATTAGTAGGAAAACAAGGAAGCACAGAACGCACATATGCAATGGCTCGATCAGATAAACTGAATTTAAACATCATATTTTTAAATTTATAGTCTCAAATATTTACTAAATGCGACAACAAAAATAGAAACGGTTGTGTTCCATTCGATGTAGAGAAGAAGTAAAACAGCTATCCAGGCACGACTCTTCTTTTCATACCCTCTTTTATGGTAATATGAGGCAAATCCTCGTTCTAAAATGACTATTCTTATGTTTAAATTTTTTAAAAATAAATATATAATAATTTTATTCTTGTAATAAAATTGCTTAATGTATATTTCTCCCGAATTCAAGCAATTCGCTTTTTAAATTCAGTTTAGATTCGTTTGACCTTAACTATTTAGCTATAAAAATAGTTCGAAATAAAAAGTGAACAATAAAGTTTCGAAACATTACACAATTTAAAAAAAAAAAAACCTCAAATTTTACTTACCACCTATTGCAATTGAGGTAATGAAAATTGTCTGTGTTAGGGCTCTCGTTCTGATTATCGATGCCAAGATAAGTGGATAATCCATTTCTATTAACCCTAAATGCAATGACTATTTGATTCATAAGATGAAATTGCAATAATTACCGTAAATTTTCCAATACTCTGTCTGATATAACATGATTATGAATCGGCTAAGTATGCCTGTAGCATGGGAAACGACGCAAAAACCCGTGCAGATTTTTAAATTTCTATGAATTAGTCCATTCTTGAGGGTATACATAAATGCAATGCCTAATAATATCAAGCATATCACGTTCAGCAACACTTCTGATATTAAGATCGCCTATAAAAATCACTTATTTAGAAACCAAAACTTATCCATCTACTAGATTATTATGACCTAACTAATTGCTATTTAACACTATTTTAAATATGCCTGCGGTAAAAAATTAAAAATGGATAGGATGGGACAGACTAATTCTGATGCTAAAATGATCAACTCGACATGCTAATTATTTTTATACTAAGTTTACCCTGTTCTGACTATAGCATATAACATAATTCTCGTATATCCATGTTTATCAGTTTTTAAAGCTTTTTAACGCAATCACATTCAATCAGCTTCAATGCATATTTTAAAAATAAGTTTCAATTCGATTTTTAGAGGAAGTTCGAATAATTTGATATTCTCGTTACCTTAAAAATGGGCGTTTCTGAGTAATGATCTTCGGGAAACACCAGCAGCAGAATAGCAATGCTGTATCGTGAGCCAGAATGTGTGAAGTTGTACAAATAAATTGGAAGCATGTGATTACCCTCAAATAGTCAGTCGAATAGGCAATATTATCTCCGGCTAATGATGGTTAGCACAGAAGCTTTTCCATGTGACTAGAGAACTAGTTGTTAAGATGAATATTTCATTTCTGTGAGAAGCCCATGTCGATACCAAAAATCCTATTGTCGAAGTCTGTAAGTCTACGCAGGTGCCAACATCTGAAGTTTCAAATTCGAAAATGTCTGTGCAGGTGAAATGTTTACAAAAATCGAAATCACGTAGCGATAACAGAGTTTCATATGAGATTCAGATCTTAAATGGTAAACGCCCACGAAAATACTAAGTCCAATTAAAATTGCAATATTAGCTTTAAAACTAATTAAATAATGAAAACTAAATACGACTTATGACTTACAGATGAATAGCTTTTTGCAATGTGTCCATCCATGTAATTTAAAAACTAGTTCGCGCTTCATTGATCTAACTTCATCTCTTAGAATTTGAAAATGTTAGCGCGTCATTAGAGTATATCGACATTGAAACATTCTATCCGTCTTCCCACTTTTCATTACTTGGCATCCATGATATGATCTCTTGGAATTATATGTGCTTTGTTTTTATTGTGAAAGGGTATGTGTTTTATATGCAAAACGCATTCCTAGAAAATCTCGTGCACTATTCAAATTGGAATTTGATTGGGAATAGAACTGGAAAGGATCAAGACTGAGAAGCTTTATCAGTTATCTTCGTTCCCAAAAGTCCCCGATTTTTTCAAAATTGAAATTCCGCACACCCCTGATTGCAGTGAGCAGAAATTTCTCTACCTAGTTTCTTAATTCTGCCTTATTTCAGACCAATTACATTCAAGTCTCCATCTTATCCAGGAATTTCTTTACATGAAACATTTTTTTTTTACAGATTTATGATAATTTACAAAAAGACGCAAATGTCGGAGGAATTTATATTTATTCGAGACATTTTCAAAGATAAGTTAGTTTACAATCTAAAACATCGTTAACGCTAGCTATAAAAACAGCTGTTTTCATAAATTTTTCTTAGCCTTATTCCCCACTAGGTGGGGGTCGGCTACCCTCAGCCCATAATGGGGCAGTCGGTCTATCCTAGCCACACAGCACTAGTGGCCCGTCCCAAGGACAGACTGCTGTTGTATTGCGAAAGCCTAGGAATTTTAGGAAAATTTGCGTGATTTTACCCACTGTCAACAGTTCTTGAACCCTTTGGTTTGAGTCAAGGCGGGGGGCGAACTTTCTTGAACCCCTTGGTTTGAGTTGAGATGGAGGCGAACTTGAGGCCCTGCTCTAAGGTAGCAACACACAACAATTGCGCTGGACCACCAGCTGTTTTCAGTTATATGTCAAAAATAGACGAATCTCATGAAAATATAATTCTTCAGGCATTTGCATAATTATAGGTCAGCTCCATTTTGCATATGCTCACATTTCTTTAACTTACCTTTAGGAATTGAGAAATATTCGCGAATGTTATATCCAATCGAGTCCTTTGATTAGTTAGTTAGATCCAAAATATTTAGTCTTTTCTCTTTGATTTAGTCTAGCTACTTAATCCCGTCGTTTGGTAGAATATTATTGCACTATATGCTCTGATAGTCAGGTTATGCTTTACAGGAATTCACGACAATGAATTGCTGGATATACTATTTACAAAATTTGTATCGTCTCAACTGAACCTGCTGAATGTTCCCTTTGTACATCTATAACTTTACCACAAGCTCCGGTACACAATGGGGAGTTGGCGTACTATTGCTTGTTTTCCCTGAGGATGAATTTGCGAGGACTAATCTGTTTATGGTATCATAAAACTATTTGTTCCGGTCTATTCTCGAAGATCGATAATTAAAGACAAAGACAAGATAACAGTCCTCAAACTAGATTCAAGGAAATTAACCTATCGCCTATGCCCCTAATTGATAACATTTAAGTAGTTCAGTAAATAAGTTTGAAGCCAATCTCAGTATGACGCAATGCATAAAATTAAGAAAAAAAACTTTAGAACATTTTTATCTATTATAAATTATCGCTTTTTGATAATAATCATTTGACAAAATTTTAGGCGATCAATATGTTAGAAATCATATTCAACATATTCTGCATTCTTACTCTCAGCCTAACTTTCCACATGTCTTACAAAAGTCCTCGATTACATCCAAATTTGAAGATATTCATTTTTCACTATGTTATCACTTACTGTACTGGTGTTTTTTGCCGTTTCATAATTATTCTCTATCAATATCAAACTATTCCGATATACGGTAATTGAATGCATACTGTTGGTCAGATAAATTAAAGTGCAGATAAAAACTTCAAATTAACCTGAGAAAGGAAGATGAGAATTGAGGTGTCGATTATTATTCTCCATTTTTATACAAAAATGTTCTTGTTAGTTGCTACAAGTAACTAATCTATCGCACATGTTTCATACTTTAATGTACGAGTTAGTGTACGATATAAATAATTTACTTTAGTTTATCTGACCAAAAATGCAAATATCATCACGACTCACCAATTTTAGGTCAAATTGAATATGATTTCCCTTTGATTATAGCTTCTGGTTTGCGAACTCGAGCTCTAGCGTTTGCCGTTACTGCAATTTCTGCTGCGGTCATAGGTTTTATCACTTATTCTTCGAAATTAATTGTCAAAATTCAGAACGCACATTTGCGTCGTACTATCATTCTGATTATGAACGAAAGAAAAGGCACTTTATAGTCGTTATAATAATATCTTATCAAGAAACTGTGTGCACAATAATTTGGATACCGCTGCTGGCATACAGTAAGCTTATTCTTCTTTATCTTGATTCGAGTTATTGTCAGTGCAGCGTGAGAAATTTCAGTGCAGTCAAAGAATGTTGCGCTTTTAAAACGATTTGTAAACTTTATCCAGTACTGTAGATAGGTTAAGCCAGGATAAGGTTGGATAGCTTCAACAACCAAAACATTCTACTCGATTAGCTGATCACTTGGAGACAACACACTGCCTATCCAACTCTAGCCCTAGCTATATGTCTAAAGTCTTAATGACGTCATCATGAATGAAATATGAAAATTGATGAATGAGATGAAGTTTACAGAAAGTTCACTCTAAATAATTTTGATTTGGATACTCTGTTAAAAATCAACGTACTTTCAGCCTATGCAATCGACAAAATTATTTTGTTAGTCATTTGCCTAGTTGTGTTCATTTGGATGATTTTGCAAATGATTGCCTATAATTATTTGGTCCATTATAATCAAAGGAAGCTAAATTTAATGAACCAAAGACCTTCCTGGAATAAATTCTACTCACTTTCTAGTAAATTTCAACTTGTCGCAAACTTATCAGTTCTAAAGGTAAGCATTCCATAAATGCGAGAAAAATTTAATGACTTGCATTCGTAACTCGCTAAAGAAAAATGAACATTAGGATAGTGATTCTCATTTTTGAATTATTATCATTGGTCAGCGACAATGGACTTGACCTGCAGCGTGCACATTGCGTTTCGGACTTTTCCAAAAAAATTCTCATGAAATTTGAAGAAATTTTCGCTTTTTCCAATTTTCGAAACCCTTGATTGAATGCAAAACTAATGTTAGCAAATGAGCCTATCCATTCTGTCATGGACTCTATTGTAAATGATTGCCTCTTGTTCGGCGATAAACGCTAGCGCTTCTCTACATGAAGGGCAGGGGATGAGAATCAGCGAAATGGATTAAAATATAATGCCCTAGTTGCGTGTTGAGACTATCTTCGCTGGTCGCGTACAATATTTTCTCTCATACTAAGATAATTACAAATTCAGAGTATAAAATTGATGGTAATTCCAATGGCCACTCTCATTCCCGTTGACTGTTGCCTAGTTGGACTCGTGCTATATTTTTCAATGAAAGAACTGAACTACGCAATGCAGCTTGTCGGCGTTCTATTAGATTTTAGTTATCCCCTGTAATTTTAATGTTTCTTTTTATTGATCGACGAATGGAGCTTCAGAATCATGATGTCTGCGCTGATAGGCAAGGTCGTATCAGAGGAAAATGGGCTCATGTTGGTATTGGATGCGTTACGGGAAATATTCTGCTACAAAAAGAAGAAAGTTATTTTTATTCCTGAATACAGACGAAATAACGAATCCGAGGGGAATATTTACTTTCGCACGTTACAGACATCGTGGACTTGAGTCATAACTATCATCTGTTTCTTGCGAAGTAAACGCTTCTGAAAAAAATACGAATTTGTGAAACGTTGAATACACCACCAAAACACCCAAACTGATAATAAATCTCTTTTATTTCCATTTCTTCACTCCTTCGGAGCAGTCGAATTCTCCATTTTGCCACCAAAATTCAGCTGTTCGGTTGATGGGAGACTTGGATTTTTAGATTTTGGTGAACAAATGGAGAATTTCGACTACTCGGAGCTCCGGAAGAATGAAGAAGTAGAAATGAAAGGAATTCGTCATCAGTTTGTGCGTTTTGATAATGTACTCGATTTTCACGAATTCGCAATGTTTTCAAGAACATTTACTTCGCAAGAAACAGACGATACCAGTTTATAATGTGCAATTATGATGTTCACTAAAATGATTTGCTATCTGTTTCGATTTTAATTTCATTCATCTTCATCTAATAAATTTTATACAATAATTCGTGCCTTGTCTATTATCTTTCTAATAATGTAGGTCTTTTCATTCGAAAAAAAACTACAATTTACAGCAAGAATAATTTTGATGATGGGCTAAAGTTCTTTTGTAAAAAGACGAATGTAGCATTATGAAACTAATATTAAACCAATTTGTTGCAGTCATGCAACTTATAATGCTGCATTTTTCCCGAACACATGGAAATGTATTTTAACCTTTGCGGCTGACTTGGTATTATGCTACATTGACACATTTCAATTAAGCCCACTTGAAGTGCCTCGTACCCAAATAGACAATATATAACAAATTAGCCGAACGTCGGGGACCTACCCCCTACTGTACCTCCGTCACAATCTTGTGACGTTGCTTTCTCTGGACTCTCACTAGTTGTGCCTTATATCGCCCCCTATATAAACGAAGAAAACTAACTTTCTCTCTCTTCCATTTTTGTTTCTACGAATTTAAGTAACCGTATATTCACCTGTTGTATCAATTGCTGGAACTAATAAAAGATTTAAATAACACACTCGGACACTACACAATTCAATATTAATGATCTTCAAAATAATACCGATTATGAAATAAAATATGTTATGTATGCATAAAGGTGAAATTTATAAATAAAAAAAAAGTTGTATCAACACATTTGCTATTTTACGACATATCTTTTTTACTTGGAAAAAGACATGAACTTATAATTTTAGAAAGTGCAAGTAAAAATTTATTTGAAATAATGTCACCTGTAGATATAAGTGAGTTCTAAGAAGTGCAGATTGCATTTTGGCTCTAAGTTTTAAAAACTATCTCTATAATTAACCCGGATTTCATACTCGAAAGCATTATCGACGTAGAATGCAGGTGTTCTCCTTCATATTCAGCTCGCATTTCTAACTAAGTATTTTCCCTGTTGATATTGAAGATGTTTCCTATTTATCTGTACAATTTTTCATTATCAACAACAAATGAATCAGAATGGAGCATTGCAATTCTACTGTGTTTTCCCTGAAAATGAACATGCTAAAACTCCATTATTTTCCATAAGAATTAACTATTTACAAAATATTTCTGCACAAAAAACTGACTTTAAAGGATGTTGCACGTTGAAAATTATTAAAGTTACTTGACGCCTTTATTTCAATCTAAAATTTGTAAACTTTTGACATTGAAAGAAAAAATACGACTTTACAGACGATAACAATTTGCGAAATAGTGCTCGATTGTATCTCAATATTCTGGTTACTTGGAGCAGTATATTTCATTTATTATCATCCACTGTTTCATCCTAATTTAAAATTTAAATTTCTCTTCTTTGATAAGAATATACTGATCATGATATTTCAGAATCTAAAATGATGTTGCTAATAACTACGGTGCTTCTTTTGATTGAAGTTGGCTTAATTGGACTTGCATTGTACTTTTCTTTAAGTGAGAAAAATATAATGTACAATTTTGCTTTGTAGTTATAGGCATTTCATTTCCGATGCTTGTCAAAAAGATGATACAGAACCGTTTACCTAATTATTTCAGATTTATCATATTCATCTTATCAATCAAGTTGATATCAGAGGAGAATGGAATTGAATTTGTACTGAATGAATTGAAAAAGATATTCTGTCGCAAAAAGGCAAAAGTGAGAATATTCATTCCCAATTGGAGAAAAACAAATAGCGAAAATGAAACTGAAGCTGATATTTACTTTCGTAATTTGAAGGGAGCCTGGGGTTGATCAAATTATCATATTACCTGAATATATGTAATTATGAATTGCTCTATGAAAATAAATTTTCAAACAATGAACAGACTGTTTACTTTCCTTAATCTTAAAAGTGGTTTGTTTTGAAATATTTCATGACTTTACAATGGCAATTCCTTTCCTCATCTGTACGTGTAAAATTTCGATTTTGAATGGGAAAACTCAAATTATTAATCTTTAATGTCCTGTTCATCATTTGTTGCTATATCACTGGACAGCGTGAAGCGCGACCTAGCGGAAATTTATACGCCATTTTTATTAATTGAATTGGCTGTATCTATTCAAAGATTAAATATTAAAAAAAAAACCTTTTTATTCCTAGGGGTGAAATATATTTTAATCAGACTTTAGCGACATTTGCAATATCACCTGTTATTAGCTTAGTTTTCGTTCGATGAAATTTCATCTTCCTACCCTACTTTTAAATATACCGAATTTCACCATTTTGTTCAACAACGTATAATTACTTCAACTTTGCGTTCAACATTTCTTAATAACGTCGAAACGTGTTGTTTATTTGTTGAAAATGAGATATTTTGATTCTTTTGAAAAACACATTTGATTCAATCCTAGGAACTACATGTATTCCTAGTAGCTTTTAATGGTCCCCTTTTATTACATTTACAACCTTTCAACGACGAGCACAGATTGGAGCATTGGACTTCTGTTATTTGTGAATCCTGAACAAGGATATGGCAAAACTCCTCTCATTTTTGTAAGAAGACGATCCGAATGTTTAGCATAAGCAGTAATATATCCTTTTGCAGACTATGACTTTGATCGAGGTCGTACTCGACCTTGTTAGCATAATTTTAATGATAGTAGCGGTCTATATTGCTTGTATTTATCCACTTTTCCATCCAAATCTAAAGATACTAATCGTCCACTTATTCACTTCTTATGCTTTTGGAATGGCTGGCCGCCTTATTATTATTCTTTATCAGCTAGAGATTATTCAAATTTATGGTGAACTCCTTTTACACCCAGTTTTTAATGCATTGCAATTTAGGATTAATCGAGCACGATTTCCCTCTTATACTGGCATCGATGTTGAGAACAAGAGCTCTTGTCTACGCCTGCTTCGCGATCTCAATTGCCGTAATTGGTAAACAGAATAACGCTACTTTTGTAGGTCAGATAAAAATGTACTACAGAACGTGCATTCGCTTCATACTACCTCATTAATTACGAAAAATTTACACGGCTATGGATTTCTGTCATAGTTTTAATTTATGTAGAGTTGGTATCCTCTGTTATTGCCATTCCATGTGTTTCACTTGGTAATATTTCAATTAAAAAAACTATTCAACATTTAATTTAGCCTATAAAGCCAGCCCAACTTCTATATTAATTACCTGCCTAGTTTTCTTCATTTATATATCGCTGCAAATGGCAGCATTCTCCTACCTAACTCGATATAATCAGCACAAAAGGAAGCTATTGAGTGAGCGTTCATCGTGGAATAAACATTATACACTCAGCATAAAGTTCCAGATTAATTCTAATATCGCGGTCTTGAAGGTTGGTTTTAATTATTTTATGTAGTTATACTTTAAAAAAGCAAATTGTCATTTATTTCATCAATATGTACTGTAGCGGGTCAAAGTTAGGAGACACGCAATATAAGTTAACAATAGATACTGCTGTTCGGAATCAATTCGAACGCAATTTGATAAAGTTATAGACGATATATTAAACCACAATCTTATGCAAAATTAATTAAAAAATCTTTATTTGTGTAATTTAAAGTTTAACACAATTTCTTATTGTCAATATGAAAATTACTTTATAATTTAGAATCTCACATTCGTAACTAAACTTACCTGCGTCTTTCTTTTGATAGAATTGATCATGATTGGGGCAGGAATATGGTTTTCGATGCAGGATAAGGCCTACGAATTGCAGCTATGCTTCTGCTTGATGGACTTTTCCCTTCCAATGTAGGAAAACATCTCATGCTAATGAAATTCGTACATTTTAGTGAAGTCATATCAATCCTATCAATGAAAATGCTATTAGAGGAAAAGGGCTATGAATATGTTTCCAGCGAACTGAAGAAGTTGCTCTGTCGAAAAGAAAGGAAAGAAGAGGCGTTCATTCCGGAATGGAGAAAATCTAATGAGAACGAAACTGACATATACTTCAGAACTTTAAAGAATGCATGGGAATAAATTTATAATTATAAAAATTAATCGAGCGATTTCTGTAAAATCTAAAAACCTACGTAGAATGACTCGTTAAGAAGATATCTTTAGTGTTCGATGCCTTTAAAATTTAGACTTCTTTCATTCATTACTACATAATCAAATTTAATCGTGCAACCTAAGAAAAAAGATCCGATTAATTAATGAAAATTTTTGTCATCAGATATTTTGTCCAACTTACGATCACCTATTGCTTTCAAAACCCCATCAGAAAAGTTTCTCAAAGCAACTCGCGAATTTACTGGTGTTTCATCATAGGGTATTTCAGCACGCTCATAGCGAACTCATGTAGTTACTCTCTGATTTCGGAGTCGTTGTTTGTTGTGTCTGGTGATTTACACACTATAACAAAAAGAATTAGTTCATTGAGAGAGACACCTGAAAATTTTTCCAAATTAAAGTTATTTTTTCGCACCTGTCATTCGTTATTTTCACAGATTGAAGATTATCTTAGCCTAATCTTCTTGATAGCTGTTTTGAACGTCACTGTCTCGAATTTTAGTTTTGACTTTAAGAAACGTATTTGCATGTTCTATGAAATCGTTGCTGACATCATGCAGTAATTTTCTCTTATTTCCGACTCAATTATCTTATCACATTAATAATGATGATCAGCTGAATTTTTAAAATACCGCTAAAGTATCAAACAAATTTACATTTAAAAAATACAGATAAATGAATTTGTGAATGTTAATAAATTCAATAAATCAATTAGCTGGAAGACGGCTCTTCCTTTTTACTTACATCTGATATAAAGACAGCTGTTTGATAACTCAGTGGTAGATATTATATTTTTAGCAATTATCAACTGTGATCAGTTATGCAAAGGTTTCCTAGAAAATAATCACGAGATTTAGTATTCCTTCCAATTAGCAAAATATCACCCATGTTACGCCAATCGAAATAAACTGTCTCGAAGAAATTTCACCTGCGTGCTCCTTTCAAAGGTACTAATTTCTTTCATGTTTAGCTAAATACTCACTTTTAATTCCTTTACTCTCAAGACACCTCATTATAATACTAATTAAATTATATTGATTGTCATTGGAATATTCACATAAATTATCTCGAAGCATTTTGCCTTAAAATTGATATTCTAATCAATATTGAATGCTTCCTTTTTACTACATTTATAATATTTCTATTGGCGATTCTGTGTGGAATGTCGGAGTTCTGTTATTTGTACTTCCGAAAGAAGGTTATGGGAAAACTCCGTTACTGCTTGTATGAACTCTTTTAGATTAGTTGCAAATTGAGGATAAATAAAAATTTCTCAGGGCAAAATTGATAGATAATATATCATTTTGCCTTTTTTCTATTAAACCCACCACCTTATAATAATAAATGTTGTTAATGATGTGAAACTAGATAACTAACTTGCAGACAATTACATTATGTGAAGCTGTGCTCGATGTGATCTGCATTTTATGGCTATTAGGAGCAGCTTATATCACCTATACCTATCCACTTTTTCATACAAATCTAAAAATACTTGTGTACAATTTTATCATCTCCTACGCAGCCGGTATGATGGGCCGTTTAGTGATTATTCTCTATCAATTGGGAATCCTCACAATTTATGGTAAGTTTATAGTTGTATGCAAGAGTTTGAAATAATGAATAATACTTGAAGCGACGATTTGTGAATATTTTACAATCAACCAGGATGATAGCTAAACGGTTATCATTACTGGATTACGTTCCAAATCTGCAGAATATCAGAAAGGAGATAAAAACTTCAGCGAAAATCTGTTGATGAAAAATTAAAAAAAAAAAAAAAAAAAAAACATACATTATTTCGAACTCTTTTACGCCATTGCGTATTCATATTTATTATTGAATCACATAATTCTCCTTTAGGACAATTGTTATTCGATATTCCACTTATTTTGGCATCTGTAGTACGATCTCGAGCCCTTGTTTACGCTTGCGTGTCCATTTCAACGACAGTGTTTGGTATATTTGTCTGAGTTCTTGTTCAAACAAATTTTTTTTATTTATGCAGAGCGCTCATTCGCCACATTTCACTTCAGCACTTATGAAAAACAAAACAGATATTGGATAGCGGTCATAACACTGATATATGCAGAGCTATTTTGCTTTATCTTCGGTGTTTTACTGTTTGGATTCGGTAAGTATGATTTTTCTTGCGAACTAACTATAAACATCGAAATATGAGTTTCAGCTCATAAACTCGATTCAACTTATATTTTTGTTCTCTGCACGATATTTATCATTTATACGTCCATTCAAATGGCTTCGTTCTCCTATTTGGCTCGCTATAACCAGGAAAAGCTCGATCTGCTGGATAAGCGTGCATCTTGGAGCAAATTATATTCGTTAAACACGCGATTCCAATTGTCTGCAAATCTGGCTGTTATTAAGGTAATCGAATGTTTTCATTTTTCAAAGAATCTTTTTAAATCGGCTAAATTTAAAAGAAAATGCTGCACTTAGATGTCTGACAAATGGCTTAAACATGCATATTAAATTTCATAAAATATAGTTTTGTATTGTAAAATTAAAATCCCTAATTTTAATAAGGCAATGAATTCTCCTGCAGTAGTAATTGGAGGTTTGGAACAAAATCTCTGTTGTTTCATTCAGAAATAGCCATATACTGTGAATTAATTCTAATGACCGTATTTTTCAGTGAAATGTGAATTTTTGCAAATTCAAATAGGTTATTGAAAAATATGTATCAAGCTGTAATTATAATCGTGGTTGTTCCGAACATTTAATCTTCGTTGCATTTATTCAGCATTTTACACTCATGGTCAAAACTGGCGGAATACTTCTTTTTCTGCAAGTAATAAGTGTTGGAGGTGCAATTTGGTTTTCAACGCAAGACAAAGTTTTTGAGATGGAATTAAGCTGGGCTCTAATGGATTTCAGCCTCCCAAAGTTGGAAAATTTGTCTAACAAGAGAGCTCACCCGATATCATATCGCTTTTCGGCCAGTTTTCTCGCCAACAGGTGTTTTTAAGTGTCTTGATAACGAATCTGAAGTCATGAAATGCAATCGTGTCCCTCCTGGCTTTGGAAACTCAGAAAACTGTTTCACGAAGTAGATAGGTAGTGAAAGAATGTATGCGAATTTTAAATTGCGATTTTGCATGCTATTTCCTCACATTGCAAAAGATTTCTCGATATCCAACAGAAAGGGCATAGTTGGACTTTTTGATTTCAAATTCATAATCGGGATATTTGAAGTTCCCATAGACGAACAAATTAGCCAAAAAGCCATATGACATTGCTCATCTCTCCTTGTAATTGATATGTGCCAATATTACGCTTCTTTCAGCGCTGTCATGTTCATTTTATCAATGAAAATGCTATCAGAGGAAAAGGGCTATGAATATGTTTCCAGTGAACTGAAGAAGTTGCTCTGTCGAAAAGAAAGGAAAGAAGAGGCGTTCATTCCGGAATGGAGAAAATCTAATGAGAACGAAACTGACATATACTTCAGAACTTTAAAGAATGCATGGGAATAAATAATGCAACCGTATTATTCGATTGAATGTTTTCATGAAATGAATACTCATAATGCAAAGTCATCGATTTCAGACGAAAAAATTCGCGTAATTGTATTTTAAAGAGTGCCATAATTATAGAGGCACTAATTTAATATATTCATTTTTTTCAAAACGTTGATGTCTTCCAATAAAATGACAAAACAAAACGTGATCGTCAGCACCCATTTTCTTATAATCACAAAGCAAGTCAAAAGAGCATTGGCTATTCGGTTAAAATTCAACTCATATAAGATAAATATATACTTTTATAATTTTGTTTTACCTTGCAATAGCACTCATCCTATGAAGAATTTATCGCCTCCTTTACTTCTGATAATTAGCTCATAGGATGCGAATATCATTAATAAAATCTGTAATCGATTTCTTATATCGCAATATGATGAATTGATGCGAACCTCTATTTTCTATGGTTTCTAAATATTGAAACAAATTCTATTTCCACTTCTCTGTGTATTTTCGCAATAAAATTTCATTTTTTCACATAGAGACGTAATTCCGAATGAAATAGTTTATTATAGAAAAAGGACCTAAATTTTCATAATTCTAAAAATCGGGTTCAATTCTGAAACAGCACCTGCGTATGTTGTCTTGAGATGAACTTTCTACTCTATAATTTGGTCATGGTTTCTAATGGTTCGTTTTGTTATCATGGAGATTCTTTAAGATATAATCTGTGTTTCACGTTTCTTACAACTTTTTGTCTTTAGTTCAGTCGATATTTGTCATGTACCCACTATATATTTACAAACTAAATTTCTCCGATGGATCTCAATGGAACATTGGTATTTTGTTGCTGGTAATGCCTCAGAGTAAATATGCAACTACTACCTTATTTTTGGCAAGCTATTGTTTGTAAATTTTCGAAAATAGCATTGATTTTTAGACAATAACCATAACAGAGATCATTTTGGATATATTATGTGGAATAGTAATGAACTTAATGTTGTATGCAGTTTATAAACACCCGCGTCTTTCAACTAACCTCACCATTTGTGTTGGTTACGGAGTCATCACTTATTCGATTGGACTAATCTGCCGATTCGTTATTGTTTTATACCAATTTGAAATCCTAACGATCGACTGTAATTTAAAATTACACGAAATTTATGCGAGATCAAATTCAGGTCTAATTGAATACGACTTTCCTTTGATCATAGCATCGATCTTACGGATTAGAGCGTTATCTTTTGTATTTCTGTCAATTTCAGTTATTCTCATAGGTATGCATGAATTTACAAAAAAAATATAAATTTTAAAAATCACGAGAATTCTTTCCTTGAAAAAATAAAAGATACACCAATGATTAAGATATTATTCGAAACTGAATTCATTAATATAATTAATCCCATCAATGCTTTACTTCATCACTAAATTATTAATTTCAGAAAGAATCCTAGCGACATATTATGTGAACGATTATGAGAAAAAAAACCGCCTCTGGATATCCGCCATAATTTTGGCATATATCGAAATCTCGATATCATTTATTTTCGTTCCACTTGTAACATTTGGTAAGTTAAAATTTGTAAAAATGTATCTCTAATTAATAATTTAATTAAATAGCTAATTTTAAGTGTCTATTCTTGATACGACATATCTGTTATATATCTGCCTCTTCTCGGTTATTCTTCTATTGATTCAATTGATTGCATTCCGATTCCTCATTTACTACAATCAGCAGAAAATCGACTCGTTGAATCAGCCAGATTTGTTGAACAAATCATATACACTGTCGATGAAATTCCAACTCGTCGCTAATGCTACAGTTCTCAAAGTAACCCAACTAATGACATGTCAAGCTTTCTGTGACGTCATAGAATATAGTTTGGGATAAAAATACAAATGTAACCTCTTCTAAAGCAGGTGTAATTTCTTCATCATAGAATTTGATATTTATCACATTTTATTCATTTTTACTCGAAGCTCTTTCGCCATTAACAGAAATAGCTTGCTCTTTTCGATACTGTGATAAAATAATGGGACGAAAAGTCTTCAACTTTCAATTAAATTCCGAAAAATACAAGATAAAAACATTAAACACGAAGAGACTTTGGTACTCTGAATTTATATAAGCAACACTTGAAAAATTAGTTATAATGGTTAGCAAATTCGATTTTCATATAAAAGATGTGTTTGCAGATTCTAAGACTTCTAATAATATATGGATCCTATTGTCTACTACTAATCTGTAGTACTGTGGTTCTTTCGGTTTATTTCGAACTTCAAGACATGCACTACGAGGCTCAACTGTTTTTGTGCATAATGGAGTGGTCACTTCCTTTGTAATTTAATAGAAATGAATGCGTTGTTTCTCTATGGAATTTATTTTAGAGCTATTATATTTCTCATATTGGCTAACGGGGCGTATGTCGAAGAAAATCGAAAAATGTTTATAGACATTGTAAGAAATAAATTCTGCGGCGAAAAGGAGAAAGAAGTCAAAACCTTCACACCGGATTGGAGGAAGACGCATAAAGACGACAATGAAACGGATATTTATTTCAAAAATTTAAAATCCGCTTGGGAATCATTTTAGGATGTGCCTATCTATTAGTTTTCATATTTATACTTTTTCTCAATAAATTGGTAGAGAAATTGTGAATAGTTTACATCATGTAGTAGTTAAATGCAGAATTTCATGAATTATATAGTTTTTTTTATTTAGGCTGATAAGGTTAAGATACGACTAGTTTAAAAGAATCTTTGAGAGTATTGTAGAATATTAAATAATCAAGTTTTCATTCTTCATAAATCAATCTTCGAAACTCTCAAAGAAGAAGAAGTTTGTTCCTTAAGTTGGTCTTTCAAGGGATACTCCACTGCCTAAATCGTATGGTGGGCAACTCAGTCAAACAGCACAATTTCCATCGATAATATGGTTTACTTAAAGGAGGTATACCTTTAAAGTGTAAATTGAACAAGTTTTACGATATAGTTGTTCTTGTCTTAACATCCCCAAAATAACTTCGATAGTTATACACAATTCGATAAATAATTATTGTTTGAATTCGTATAATCTTACAATATTATCTTCAGCTTTGAGTTTAAATTAGGGTTTTTATCGAAAATGCTCGTTTGACCTATGCAATTATTATTCAGAAAAGCACCTGTTTACGTACTCTCATTTGAATGTGAGAAAAAGTACTTTTGTGTCTGTTTTCTGTTAACGACTTCTGGGTAAACTATAATTTGGTTTTCTTGAAATCGATATTTTTCTACGAAACAACAAAAACATTTGGATCTCTGATAAATTCATATATTACAAAGGAGAAAATCTATTTCAAGCTTCAACTTCTATGCTTCCCGTGTTTATTTACAACTTCACAGCGAGTGGGTCGCAATGGCCCACAAGCATCGGCATTTTGCTGCTTATCACTCCCCAGGATGGACTCGGAACCACGCCTCTATTTATGGTGAGAACTAGATGATCTTACTTTATACATAAGGAAAGATATTGATATTTAAAAGAGCAATTAACATCTAGACTTCCCCAAATCTTATAGTAATGCATGACATTTGTTGGGAATCATTCATCGTCTTATGATGAATCGGCATAGATAAAAGTTACTGTGATTGAATTAAACACCGAGAATTAATTATTAATTCTCCTAGTTTCGTTAAAAAGGGTAGAAATTGAAGAGCTCAGCATCAAATATTATGCAATTTTCCAAATTTTTCTGAGTCATTGCATGCTCTTTGAATTTCAGCTAGTTTTTATTGATTAGTAGTCAATAGATGCATTTCGCAAGTTGCAGACAATAACTCTCTGTGAAGTAGTGTTCGACATTCTGTGCATATTCGGTCTATGCCTGACTCTATATTTCATCTGCAAGCATCCCTTGTTCCATCCGAATTTGAAGATATTGGCAACCGTTTTTATAATCACCTACATTCTTGGTATGTTAAGTCGACTCATTATAGTTCTCTATCAATTCGAGGTTCTTCAAGTGACAGGTAATATTGCACATTGCAGACTGTTTCAATTTTAAAATTTCATAAGTTTCAGTTTTTTTACCTGAACATTTGAACAAAGTATTTTAATTTTTAAAGAAATGCATTGTATAACCTTAATGAAGCTTTTATTGAAAAAAATTTCTTATCTCAGCTTCGAAACTCTTTTTTGATGAAAAATTATCGTATAAAATCGGCAAAGCCTTTATGATGCTTTTCAAAATCCACTTGCAGGACTGATAGAATATGACTTTCCTTTGGTCGTAGCTTCAATTTTGCGAATCCGTGCCTTGGCCTATGCTGGAATTTGCATTTCTGCTGCCATGTTTGAACGATCGTTTGCTTCAATTTTCCACACAGACTACGAAAATGAGAAGCGGTTTTGGATCTCAGCGGTAATCCTAGTCTATATCGAAATCATAGCCACGGGAATTTGCGTTCCAATCATCACCTTTGGTACGTTTTTCTTTTCAAACAATCATAGTATTCTGGGATACTGATTAAATTAAATAAATTGTATAAAACGTGCGAAAATTTTATGACAGAAATTAACGCTGTTTGCATATGGATTGATGAAGTCCCAATAATTTTGAAATAGAACTAAAATTATGCGATGCACATTCTTCATTTTCAAAATCGTACATTCTTTCTTTATTCGTCCCAAAATATCTCAAATTAGCGAACTTTTTCAGGTTATTTGATCGATCGAATTTTTATTATCATACTCTGCTTCATTCTCTTCCTAATGATGATAGCTCAGCAACTGGCTTTCCATTATTTCGTCAATTACAATCAAAGGAAACTGAGCCTATTGAATCAACGAGAATCATGGAATGAGCTCTACTCACTCAGTAGCAAGTTTCAACTTATCTCAAATCTCACAGTTTTAAAGGTAACTAATTTCAATATTTAAAAAAAGATATAATTTACTCGAATTTTTTTTTTCAGATCTTGAGAATAATGATAATTCTAACTGTGTACTGCATCATAATCGATTGCTGCATTGTATCTATTGCATTTTACATGCTGTGCAAAGGGAAAAATTACGAGTCACAACTGTGCACCTGCATTTTAGAACTCACATATCCAATGTAAGCTAAAACTTAGAATTTCCTTTAACAATTATCCAAAAATTAAGCATGGTTATATTCATTTTGGTAGTAAAGGCCATGACTGTAGAGAGAAGTCGGATGATGACTTCGAAGATATTCCAGAACAGATTCTGCTGCAAAAAGAAGGAAGAATACGTTTTCACTCCGGAATACCAGAGAGAAGGAGTCACTATAGCTGATGTCTATTTCCAAAATTTACAATTTTCATGGAGTTAAATTATTACATTTTTACACATATAGTAAGAGGCAAATTAATTCCAAGTTTCAGTCGAGATTCAAATTCATATCTATGTTTTAAACTTTTCTAATCTGTTTATAAAATAGAAAAATGATCACATATTGTTGTCTCCCACTGTATTTGGTTGAATTTGGAAATAAACGTACTTTAGCAATTTGTTCTCGTAAAAATTATAATAAGCACATATTGTGATATAAGCTATCAATTGTGAAATTTTTGACATAACACTACTATGATAAAGCTAATAAAAACGATAGTGATCATTTCTTCTCCATTTTTTCAATTAAGAGATTTTTATTGAAAGATATGAGGGTTTATTTACAATCAACATAGCCTTCGACAACTATTTATATGAAGTCCAGCGTAAAATTGGATAAGTCACTCATGCATTATCCTCTCAAATAAACTGATCTTAAGGCGGAAGTTCATTTAAAGAATTTGCTTGAGACGAATATGATTTCTTCTGCGAAAATTTAAGAAATCTTTATCTGATATCTATATGTTTGTACTCTTCAATTGTTCTTGCTTTAGCTAGAATAAAAAGCATTTCAAGAATGGTAACCATAGTGCTACTCAAGTTGATTCTTATAATTGCCATCTTAGAATTTAAAATGATAGAAAATAAGATTTTGTTTTGCAAAAAATAACTCACTTTTCTAAATAGTGAAATATCGCTTCTTTTTCTCTCATGATCGTACGTGCTCAAAATGTAACTACAGCGTGAAGAATCAGTGTTCTCTATTTTTCATATGATAAATTATTAGTTTTGAATAAGTTTTATTGGTATCGCCGATCTTTCTATAAATATTCTTTCATACATATCGTTTCTTTTTTATTTCAATTTAATAAAATGTAAGTTGAACCTCCGTCCTAAATTCACAAACCTTGTTACGAAAACTTATGTTATGAAACTGAAACTCAGTTTGCTTTTTACACTGACCGTAAAGAAACTAAGCACTATTACAATAGGACCTCATTAGGCAAGAACAAAATAGCACCTGTGACTCTTTTGTTGCAGAAGTTTCTCCTCAGTCCATAATTTACTTCCAATCAATGGATGCGATGAATTTCTTCAAGAGCCTCGTCATCTAATTAATTGCAGCATTTCAATTTCAATCCGAGAACTCTTCAATGACTCCAATATATATCTATAACATTACCAAAAGTGATGGTTCTCAAGTTAGTATTGGAATTATACTGGTAGTATTTCCTGATAGCGAGTTTGCAAAGTCAAGCTTGTTTATGGTATCATTTTACCGCGTTTATTTATATAAATATAAGAATAGAAATGTGAAATTCAGACGATCGCTATATGTGAAGCAGTATTGAATGTACTATCAATCTTTTGCCTCAATATAGTAACTCTCTTTCTTCGCCAACATCCACAAGTTCAAACTCTGCTGAGAGACATTCTGACTTATGGAATTATCACATTTTCCATCAGCCTACTGTGTCGTATTATAATTATTCTGTATGAGATCGGAATCATCCAAATTCATGGTGAGATTTCAGATCCATAAATTTTCTGACTGTTCAATTTAGGTTCACTCGATCACGATTTCATATTGATTTTGGCTTCATTCTTACGGTGTAGAGGATTAGGTTTCATTGCAATTTTTATATCCATATTACTAATAGGTGATCATTAGTAAAAATTATTTTTCTTGCCAATAATATGTTCCTAAATTTAGAGAGAGCTTTTGCTTCGAAATGTTTTATTGATTACGATAGTAACGAGAAGCAGCGCATTTGGATGTTTTCTTTCCTAGTTATTTACACGGAAATTGCATGCTCCTTCGTTGTGGCGCCTATTATCACATTTAGTAAGAAAAAACTAGGGCGGTACATTTTAGACAGAAATTCAGTCTTCATTCTTGGACCGATTTATATAGCTATTGTTTGTACACTTGGTTTCATATTTATGATTTGTGAAATAGCATCATTTTTGTACCTAACAAAATATAATCAAAAGAAGATGAATTTGCTAAATCAGCGAGAATCATGGAGCAAATTATATTCGTTAAATACGCGATTTCAGTTATCCGCGAATCTCACCGTTCTGAAAGTACTTTCCTATTAATATTCCAAAGAAATAAGACAAAAGATACAACATATAATTGTTTTGAAATATTAAAGCAAGAATAAATTATCTTTTTCCTCCAAAGCAACCAAAATTAAATTTATCTTGGTAGCTATGCTAAAATTTATTTGCATTATTTTTTCAAGAAACTCATTGCATTATTGTACACGTGATAACTTTAGTTCATAAAAATGATAATACTAATATGGTGTTTCGCAGTTGTGGTTGAAATCGGAATAATTGGATCAGGAATCTATTTCGCCTTTCAAGATATGGAATACGAAATGCAAACCCTGTTCGCTGTGATGAAACTTTCTTTTCCCATGTAGGCATAACTAATCTATTATATCGATCAAATGAAGTGATAGTTCGTGCACTGAAAGCGCCTTTCGAAAAAAAAGAAAGAGCGTGTATTGTGCGCCACGACTATGCGCAAAGAGGGAGAGGCTAGAGCGCAGAGAAAGGAGAATCAGCGGATGACAGTAGAAAGAGTGATACGCAATTTTCCTTGCTTCTCTCGCCTTTTCTCCCTATTTTTCAATGCACTATCTTAGTCACTTCGTTTGACCAGAACAATATCAAGGATTAATCATTAATAAGAACATTTTCAGCAGTATTTTGACCCTTCCATCGATTTCCATCTTATTAGTCGACGAAGATCGAAGCCTACTACTTAAATGGCTCTTGAAAATATTCTGCTGTAGGGAAAATAGCACATTGGGTCCAGAATGGGGACAGAATAAAGTCGAAGAAGCTGATATCTATTTTAAATCTCTGCAAATGTCATGGGAGTAAATCATAAATCAATTGTCACTTTTAAAGTATCATTACTCATAGAAACTTTCAAATTAGAAAATAATAAATATTTGAAAACCTCAAGTACAAACATTATTCCTGCCAAATATGTAGACCATTTTTAGAGCTATAGGCATTCGTAGTTCAAAATTTCTCTTTTGTAAATCGAACCGAACTGAAACGCAAGGTTATTTAGATATTCTCAACAAATCGAGCAAGAAGTGTTCGAAATTTCGATTCAATTCTGAAAAATTTAGATTCCCAGGTTTTTTTTGGAATTAGAAGTTTCAATTTGAATTCTAAAGTTTTCAAGATTGAAATCCCAAATATTCCTAAACCGAAGCGTGCCTCAGTTGAAATTGGACCGCAACCACCCTGTCAGGACTCAACTTTGAAAGATTAATAACGTCAAATATCAATTGCATATGAAAATCCATCATTAAAACGATGGTAAATGATTTCAAAATAATTTTATTCAACAAGTATGATATTCTCATTAAATTGAACAACATTGAAGAATTTTGCTCATCGTCTCATATTTGATCAAATCACACTTCAACTTCAAATCCTATAAAAATAGCAATTAGAATATCTGCATTTTTAGATGCGTAATAGTGAAATTCGGTATAATCTTTGAATAAAATAATGAGTGTCTTGAATGTTCACCTGGTTTAGACATAATCTATTAGTTCGAAAATGACATCTGTCTATACAGCTGAAATTCCACCATTTATTTTGGTATTTACCCTAACCTTCGGAATCGATTGCATATAGAAAATGAAAAATTTGAACGTTTTTCTAGATCTCGAATGAATTAGTTTTATAGCTCTTGAATTTGGCATTTGCGTTCTACTCACTTCTAATTGTAATAACTGAAATTCTGATGTATCCCTTGTATATCTATAATTTTACCGCATGCGGATCGGAGTGGAGCGTTGGAATTTTATTGCTGGCCTTCCCTCAAGATGGATACAATCGAACTCCAATTTTTATGGTAAGAAATTCATTTTCATTCGATTTACAGGAATTTACAGTTTGAAAATGTCGCAACTTGCTCCGTTACACTTCAATAAATAAAGTGTAAAGAAGACTTTCTTAATCTAACGTTAATTTGCATATTGTTGATGAACGGTGATTTGAGACAATAATAGAAGCGCAAATAAAATCCACTGAAATTAGCTCGTCATTTACAGTTGAATTGGCGATGCTTCAATTCAATGACTTTTATGCCAAATTTCAATATTCCACAAAGCACAATTTGCATTCCAAATTCACGTAGAATTTACTCAGTCTCAAATTATCAGTTTTCGACAAACTATTTCGTCAAAAATGGATATTACGAGATTTCCAAATAGGATAAAGATAAAATTAAAATAGTTTACATTAGACAGTAGCGCTATGTGAAGCTGCATTTGATTTCCTTTGCATTCTTGGCCTCAACATCGGACTCTATATGGTCTACAAGCATCCTCTACTTGGCACGAACATTCGAATATTCATAATGGATGGAGTTATTAGCTATTCGATTGGATTATTAGCTCGTTTCGTTATTATCCTGTATCAGTTGGAGATCATCCCAATAAAAGGTGATATTTTGCACTTATTAACTCCCTGTATTGACTATGAACCAAGGGGATGGCTAAACCAAGACGCATAGTTCATAAAAAAATATTAAAAGTAATCAGTTGAAAACAAAAAGTTCGAGATTACCTTTAAACTGATCACCTTTATCTCGGTTTATTTGCTAATAGCGTATCATACAGCTGAAATTTATCCTATTATGTGCATTTGAGTACTTCTCACAATGCAAAGCTAAACTTTTCATTTGAAAGGACAAAATATGAGGGAATCGTTAGTAAATGAAACTGAGCTTTGATATTTGGCTAAATAAAAATGTGCAATATCGAACGTGTCCTTATGATCGCAATTCAATTTCGATCATAAAGATATGATGGAATAACTAAGCGATATTAATTTAGGTCTGATAGAGGAAGACTATCCTCTGTTAATTGCGAGTGCCCTTAGAACTCGAGCATCGGCGTTTATGCTATTTTCAATCTCTGTTGTCAATTTCGGTATTTTTAGAATATTTTTAAATGAAACATAAAAAGAAACTCAGAGCGAGCTTTTGCTTCGTATTTTTTCTCCGATTACGAGAAGAGACCGAGAAAGTGGATTGCAGTGCTTATTCTGATCTATATCGAACTTGCATGCACACTGGTTTCCGTTCCATTGATAGCATTTAGTGAGCCAATTTGATATTTTTCAACCATGATCACTCATTTTAGTTTATGTGATTGACATAACATACATGCTAGTTCTCTGTTTCGCTCTTCTTTTGGTGGTTTTGGGTCAAATGGCTTTATTTCGGTTCCTGCTTAGCTTCAATCAAAGGAGGGTGAGCTTAATGGATCAGCGAGAATCATGGAATGAACTCTACTCACTCAGTAGCAAGTTTCAACTCACCTCGAATCTCACTATTCTGAAGGTAAGATAAAATTTAAATGTACGAACTGAATCAACATGTTAATTTAAACCAGAACCATTGATCACTGATAGCAAAATTTAACGAGACGCTCAAGTCAATAATTGTGATAAACGAAATGTCGAAGAAGTTAGATTCTAGTGTGCATTGAGTGTTTTCAAGTGATCGTCAAGATCATTCCTTGCTTCGATGAAATGCCGTCTGTTTATTTGCAAACGGCACAAAAATTCTTATACGTCAAAGTCTCGCTCTTTTTGTCTCAAATTGTCGACCATCGATATACATTTGAATTTTTAACAATACGAATAATTCTTTTAATGACAGTATTTTTTATTGAGATTCAAGTAACTAACTTATCCAAATTTTAGTAAAAATGTCAAAATTGAAAATTTCAGAGCCTTCAACTGATAACAACGATATGTGCATATTGCCTAGTAATTTACTGTTTTGCTATTGGACTCACCTTCTACTTTGCCTTAGAGAATAAATCATACGAAATGCAAATGTGTTGCTTATGGATCGAATTCTCATTTCCAATGTGATCATTTATATGGATTTTCATAAATTTATATTTACACACTGCAGAATAGTTGTACTTCTTCCATTCGCCAGTGCAATGAGCATACAGGAGGACCGCACATTAATTTTGAGCACCATAAAAACCATAGTATGCTGCAAGAAGAAACAGGATTCGATCTTCATTCCTGAACATAAGAAGAACCAAATGTCAGAAGCAGATATATACTTCAAGTCGCTACAACTATCATGGCAAATTGACTAGATTCACTAAAATAAATAATTTAGATTTCTATTATATATTTCATTTTGCATTTTATCTTGAAAAATAGATTAAATTTGAGTAAATTTTCCATCTAATGAATCGATCAAATTATGGAAAGGGTTATCAAAATATGCCTGCAAATTAGTTGATTTGGAAAATATGCTTAAACTTAGCATATTTTGTGAAAACTGAATGCATGAACATTCCAAAACATATTATTTCTCAACAACGAGTTCTTTTTGATTGAGATTAAAATGAGAATAACTGTAAAGGTTTTACGACATCTACATCTCTAAATTGAAATATGCAATTAAACGATATAGAGATTTTTATGCTCATCAAATAATTGAGAAATTTTTGTTATTCGAAAAATAAGTTAATTTCAACGATACGATTTATTCATCATGGTATTTTGTGCAAAGCAATCGATTGTTTTATAAACTAATTCCCGTTATTAGAGTTCTCAATAATAGCATTTAGAAACTATGTAATCCAAAATTTCTAATAATATCTGATAGATTCTAGATAGAATTAGTAAATGTCTTGAATGTTTCTCACCTGCTTCAAAGCTCTAATTTGCGTTCTTGAAAAGGGCACCTTTATATGATCTGCAGTAACGTTTTGTGCAATCTGCAATTTGCCTCGATTTTCAGAACAAGTTAAATTTCAATAAAGAAAATGGTGCATATTTTTTTAAAATATTGAACGTTTATACCGTAATCTCTTTTGATCATTCTATAGTTATTTCTAAATTATTATAGAATTTATGAAAAGAAATGTTTCCCCTTTACATCTATAACTTTACCACAAGTTCCGGTATACAATGGAGCATTGGTATTTTGCTGCTAATTTATCCCGAGGACGGATACACCTCACCTTTCATAGTAAGAACGTTATTTAATTTCAACTTTCAATATCGATTATAACGTTTTTTTTTTTAAATAACAGTGCTAGGTTGCTAAATTTGCAATCTGATACAACGCAATTGAACCATCTGATTTTACCCTACATATTTAATGATTTTACGAAATTAGACAATAACGTTGTGTGAAGTCGCATTCGATATAATCTGCTTCATATATCTAAGCGTCGGGCTCTATGTGGTCTACAAGCATCCGAGTCTGTCAAATAATCTGGTGATTTGCATCTCTTATGTCATTGTTACGTTCAATATTGGTCTATTATGTCGCTGCATTATCATTTTATACCAACTTCAGCTCATACAAATCAAAGATATGTGAACGTTCGGCGGATAAACCATGTATGCTCTGTTTTAGGCATGCTAGAATATGACTTTATTCTGATAATTGCGTCTGCTTTACGAACCCGAGGTCTAGCTTTCGTGCTTTACTCGATATCTATCATAATATTTGGTGAGAATTAAGACATTCTCAGCATAACTATGCAAAAATAATGTTACAGAACGAGGCTTTGCTTCATATTTTTTCTCCGATTACGAGAAGAGACCGAGAAAGTGGATTGCAGTTATTATTTTGGTCTATTTGGAATTTATGGGCACAATTATTTCAGTCCCATTAATTATGTTCGGTGAGAACCAATTATTTTTGGCAATTAAAAAATGGCAATTTAGTATACATGGTAGATGCAGTTTACATGCTATTGATATGCTTTCTACTCTTCTTGGTGTTATTGGTTCAGACAGCTGGATTCTGGTTTCTGGTTGGATTCAATACAAAAAAGCTAAACCTATTGAATCAACGCATCGGCTGGAATCAGTTTTGGACTCTAAGCACAAAGTTCCAGCTCGTTTCAAACCTCACTGTTTTGAAGGTAGACATTTTGAAAAATATTTACATTAGAGATGAAATAGCGTTGAATAGCAAGACATGCAGGGGAAATGATAGATATTCAATATCTTCAAAAACAGCTACTGAATGCTGATAAATTACTTGAGAGCTATTGAAAATATTAACAACCGAAAATTGTAAATAACAACAACTATTTTAATTGAGATTTTCGTGAACAAAATTCTCTTCATCAATTATGCCAAACTTTCTGAGTATCAATTTTGTGCAAATATTAAGAAATTATCTAATTTTGATCTGTATCAAATTGACATAAAATGAATTGAATGAGATCAATTACGAAGAAAATCTTTTCGCATGTTAATAATGTTCATATGCAAACTTCATTCATCTATCCTTTGCTGTGAAGACGATGATTATAAAAGGCGATGTACGAAATTTCGATCACAAAAATAATCGTACCATCAACCCAATCTCCGCCCTTCATATTTCAATCCCTTTTCTCCCTTATAATCGCGATTTAATCAAAATAAATCTAAGAAGAAGTCAATTTTCAGAATCTGAAGCTTCTAATAATCTGCTGTACATGCTGCCTAACGATTCATTGCGGAATCATCGGATGCGCTTTGTATTTCGCCATGAATGACAGGAAATATGAAATGGAATGGTGCTACAGCATTTTGGATGCCTCTTTCTCTTTGTAATCACATTTTTAATTAAACAAATCTTAATTTATTTTCAGAATGATGGTATCTGTGCTATCTTTGAATATATGTGTTATCAAAGAAGACCGTAAATTGGTATGCGATACTCTGAGAAATATGCTGCTCTGCAAAAAGAAAAATAAGATTTTCGTTCCTGAATATAGACGAAACAACGAATCTGAGGGGGATATTTATTTTAGGTCATTACAATTGTCGTGGGAATAAAATAAAATTTATGATATTTGTTTTTTTAAATAATATTTTATTTGAAGTCTCGAGAACATTCTTCATTAATAAATTATAGCATGCTACACTAGACTAGTTAACCTAAAAAAAAACTCGCGATTTTTCTTCTAAAAATCGTAGTTTACCCTTTTCATGTAAATATTATTGAAGAAAAATTGATATCCTCCACTAAATGGACACTATGAATTACTGGCAGATTTGACATGAATTTGTTACGATAAATATGCATGCGGTCGAATAATAAACATCTGTATTTTAAAGCTACGTTTTTAATGCTTCATCTGAGATCTGAAATTCATATTCCTGTCGGTTTTGTGGAAACTTTATACGCAGAATGTAAAGATGCAAATTGGGAGAAGATGGTTTAATGCATCGACACTCGCTTATTCTCGCGAATTTACACAGTCTCTCGAGAAGAAAAAGAGAACGCAACATGAAGGCAGACGAGATGCAGAAGCATGTTCGTGTTCATGTTGCTGAGGTAGAGACAGACTCATATGAAAGGGCAAGCATGAACATAAGGAATAGTTGCATTTGAGTTGTGGCTTCAAGATTTGCATTGGATCACTTTATCAGGTTTATCGTCGAGCTAGATGACGCTATTTGAGACATATTAGGTTTTAGGGGTACTTGCTTCTCAAATTTTTGGTCTAAAACTACCATGCTTTCTTCCGCTCATTTATTCAGTCAGTATGTCGGTACCCATTTTTCATTCATCTTTTCCCTTCCTTCTTCCTCCCTTCTCTGCCTAGTTTCTTCGAATCAATTCTCCTTCTTGCCTTCTTGCATACACTTTCCTTCTCTCACTTCGCTTCTCTTTCACTCTTCTTCTCTGTCCTCCCTCCTCTCCAGCTGTAGCTCTGCGTCTCTCGCCCCCTTACAGACAGGTTATTACGCCTTTCTGTTTGCTTCTCACCCTCACTCCCCCTTTTTCATGCTCTCTCAACTATCATCCGTTTCTCAACTTTTCCAAGTCCAAGTATCACGCGCAATTATTAAATATAATCCGGGTAGTTCATCTCCAGTTCCGTCTGTTCAATGCCGTATCCAATCCGTCTTTCTGCATTGATTTCCAGCTTTTAACCTTCGTCATCCCTGTTACTCATTCGTCTTTATCAGTTATCGTGTTATTTTGTTTCACACTCATCCACTTTTTATTACTCAATTTTGCAGGTGCTCGTCGGTGTGTCTGACTCGTTCTGCCCCCTCAGAAAGGGAAATGCGCGTCGAACCGGGAAAGTAATTAGTCCTCCACTCAACTAGATCAAAGCAATGAGTAACAACTTGCACCAGGGACAGGGCAACTGCAGTCCATCGCAACAGGTCGGTTCACTTTTTGCCCTACAATCAAATTATCAAAAGCAAACAAACAAATGAGCGAAATGATCGTCAAAACCCGATAAGGTTATGCTTTTTGCGTAACCACCACTTGCGTTGAAAATTATCGATTGCGATGACAATTCGTTTTTCGCTAGCCTTTTTCTGAATATTATTATTCCTAGACATTAGCAATGTTATGCTGAAAATTCGTCATTTTGACAGGCATGCGTCTCACTGCATTTGTTTTCTGAACCAAAGTCATTTTGACAACCAAGAAAATGAACGCGTGATATCTAAAAGTTAACGGAAATTTTTAGGCGAAGTACGAAGTAGGAATATCATAATTGCTAGTAAATTTAATCTTATAGTATCCAATTACTCAACTTTCCGTCCATTTTCCTATTTAATTGGCGACCGTCATCCACCTCGCTATGATTATTCCATTTCAGTGTGCAACTCCGATAGCAGCCTCGGGCCAGGTGAACTCCCCGACCAGCAGCAATCCACCGCTCATCACGATGCAGCAGATGCAGCAGCAGCAGCAGCAGGCACAGAATCAGGGCGCCCAACAGCCTAAGACCATGGCCAGAGTCCAAGGCAGTCAGCCAGGTATTTTCGAGGTTATTTAAATTTTTAATCTTTATCTTCAGTTGGCACCTGCTCTCCTGCATTGACGACCACTCAAAGTGTCGCTCCACAGGTAGCTGATTTTTATTTCGATAACAAAACAAAATCCATATCAAATATGCGAGGACAAATAGGTTTATGGAGAAGCAATTTATTCTTCATTAACGTAGAGAAATCATCTTCTTGTTTTGTTATTCAGTTTACTGATCTTCTGTAAAATTCAACACTTTTCCTAGTGTTGCCTACCCACAAATTTTTTAAAATGAATTTTACACATTATGAAGATAGAACGGTAACCAATTCTAAGGATGATTAAATTGACCTATTGAAGTAGCCTTAAATTCACCAGAATTTCATGATCACGATTCCCTAAGTTAATCAATTCATTTGGGGGAAAAAAACAATGAGCAATTTCTGCTTGCAGATCGCGACAATCGGCCCGTCAGACAACTGCGACAGCAATGCCGAGGTGCTGTCCGTGTTCGAGTGCCCAGTCTGTCTGGAGTACATGCTGCCCCCCTATCTGCAATGCCAGTCAGGGCATCTCGTCTGCTCCAACTGCAGACCCAAGTTGCAGTGCTGCCCCACTTGCAGAGGACCTACTCGTTCGTCTTTTTTTTGTTTGGTTAACTTATCAACCTTCTGCAAATTGATTAGTTTCCTCAACAATTAATACATTTTAAAAAAATATATCGCTCAAAAAGAATGATAACTTCAATCAATTTGAGAAAAATAGTCAGATGTGGGTGAAAAAACGTGTGCACCTATAATACAGTTCCATTGACAAATTTCATTTTGGATTTTATCGAAACGTGAAAAACTCTAAGCATAATTAGAAAAGACTGGACCAAAGTATTCCTTCCTTGCTCTATTTCACCAAATTTCGTCGTAACCTCTACTTTGATAGCTCAAAGTTTTATAATAAATTTTCATCTGATGATTTTTATTTATTTCAGCAAGCGTGCGCAATCTGGGTCTGGAGAAGATAGCGAATACGGTGAGATTCCCGTGCAAATTCGCGTCTGCAGGCTGCGCGCTGTCATTCTATCACTACGACAAGGTCGAACATGAGGACCAGTGTGAATTCAGGTTTGTTATAAAAGTGGAATTTCAGAAATATGTTTTTTTTATTTAGACCATACAGCTGCCCGTGTCCTGGGGCCTCGTGCAAATGGATGGGCGCGCTCTCGGACGTCATGGATCATCTCAAGAAGGTGCACAAGAGCATCACTACTCTGCAGGGTATGCATTGTAAATTATACACGTTTCCCAAATCATAGACGATAAATGAATAGCCTAAACCAGCCATTGTTTGAAAAACAAAGAACAATAGAATATTTTGAACAATTAGAGCTGCAACCAAAAGCGATCTTTAAAATTTCGAAATCGCTTCATTGGCGTTCCAGGTCCTAGTGAAACAAGTGAAATTATTTAGGCTTCTTGATAACTATTAGCAATATTCGAGTTTAAATTCCTAAAATCTATCTCTCGTAAAAAGTTCGATCAAAATCACGAAACTTCAATTTCTAGGAGAGGACATCGTGTTCCTTGCTACAGACATCAACCTGCCCGGAGCAGTCGACTGGGTGATGATGCAAAGCTGCTTCGGATACAACTTCATGCTCGTGCTCGAGAAGCAAGAGAAGTACGAGCCTGGCAATGGACAGGTCTTCTATGCGGTCGTCCAGCTGATCGGTGCAAAGAAGGAGGCAGAGAATTTTATGTACAGGTACGATAAGAGACATTTCTTCTCTGTTCTCCCCAATCATTAATGCTAAAATGAATAGGAAATATTTTTAGTCAACCGTAAAGCTGATAACTTAGATCAAATTATTTGCGACTAGAAGGGCAATCATAACTGTTGAAAGGAACCAAACGACATTTTGTTCTACTCCGAAAATTTAAAACAAATTTCTTCTCGTACTTCAACAATACTAAATCATAGTTTTTGAGTGATTTTAGTCAGCGCCGGATGGAGGGAAGATAGAAAAGAGAAAATTGCACTAGGCAAAAATGATAAAGAGTAAATCGCATTTTTTCCATAGTGAATAAACATGAGAGAGTGCAATAATAATAATAATAGTTAAAAATTTCTTGTAAATAAAATTGCAACATTCCTCTAACTATGGCTTCCCTTGCAGACTGGAGCTGTCGACTCACCGCAGACGTCTATGTTGGGAGGCAGCCCCTCGCTCCATCCACGAGGGAGTGGCTGCGGCCATCCAGCAGTCCGACTGCCTCGCCTTCGACACTCCAACTGCTCAGCTATTTGCTGGTCTGTTTATAATATCTGCTCATTCATTCCCCCCAATTCATCGTATTCCTTAACGGCAGAAAATCGTTCTCCCTCCGTTTTTCATACTATTCTTTTCTAAAAGAGAAATAGCATGAAGAATGACGAGAGATTTTCTACAGTTAAGAGACAAACACACACACACACATTGATTCTTTGCCTTCCATTAACCATTCATTCATTCGCATTTCAGAAAACGGCAATCTCGGCATCAACGTTACCATTTCCATGGTCGACGGAGTCAGGTAGACATTTTTCAACTTTCTTCTAAAGATCATATTTGCTTTCCAAGAGAACGTAAAAGTTACGTGCCTAAGTTTATTCTTCGTTCTCTTCTCGAAATTTGTTCGCAAATCATATCATATTTCTTTGGCGCGAAATGCTTTCATTTTTTAAAGTTCAGCTTATTTTTTTTATAGAAGTTTGCGAGAAGAAATGGAATTTTGAAGTTTGAATGAAATTGAAATCCCTTGTCACAGCAACGCCTGTGTTTCAAGAAATCCTACAATCAAACATACAGTGACGGTCAAAAATTTGGAACAATTTTATGACTATGAATGCAGCCTTGTACTCGCTGAATTGTGAATTCCTGCCAAGTTTCACTACGATAATTCGATCTACTAGGCTGCATTCATAATAGCAGTTACAAACCTTTGGCCGCTGCTGTAAATCTTAATTTGAAAAAGATAAATAATTGATGAATTTTAGAATAATGGACCGCGATTCTTCGTAAGGAAGAACGATCAGAATGGATGAAGCATTTTGCCAATTGTGCTCATCGTCATAAGTCAGAGAATCAAATGATTTGAACGACTTCCGAATTCAATATTCTTTCGTAAGTGTAATTTTTTGTGGATTTGATTTAAACTGGAGTGAACCTTATCGGTCAATGTCAATAGTAAAGAGTTCTCTTTCATTTGCAACTTTCTTTGTATCTACCGGTGTTAGTTTTATCCAAATATTCAATAATTTTCCATCTTTACTTCAATGTATAATATTACTTCTTGTATTATTGTATTCTTGATTTTTCGTCCGAAAAAGTTGTTTCGTGTTGCATTTTAGGTAACTCTTCAATACGCATCATGTGTTAGATCGCGAACATTTCTGATTTTACCCTTTATTTGTTTTGATCAAGAAGAAGAAACGAACTCGTCTTCTTCCTATAAATTTGATGGTTTTATGATTTCTTTTTGCTGCGCTTTGGGATAGTCATGTGGATAGGTTAGCGTCATTTTTCGATTTGATTAATTTGAAATGGAAGTCAAATTTATTTTTCAGCAATTATCACACAAACATTGCCAAATGAGTGACTTCCATTCATTCATTTATCTCATGTTTTGTACAGAACTTCTTCATAGAAATATTCTAGTTGACTCGGTACAGTTCTAACTTTTCAAATAGAAAAAATAGCCGGAATTGTACTGATTTTATTTTTCTTCTTGTTCTTACTATTATATATATTGTCCGAATTCTCATTCATCTTTGAACATTAATCCGGAATTAATTGCCTAAAATGAGACTTTGAAATCGGACGAAATGATTAAAAAACGAAACTATGCCTCAAATTTGATACCTAACATTTCATTCTATTTCAATTTCCCTAGCCTGCCTAGATCGTTCTGATATTTAGTAAGGCAAAAGGGTATGTTCTGCATCAGACAGACTGAATTGTAAACCTTTAGAACCTAAAATTGGATCTTTCACTCATCTCCGTTCTGCTCTAAATGCACATACATTATCGAGAGAGCAATCGACTCTCCTCTCAATTTTGACCTGAAATATCTAACTTTCATCGCGATATTTATGTCCTTCTTTCTCGTTCGTCTTATTTCTGGGACGATTTTTGTCCACTCATTCAGCTGAAGCGAAACTCAGAAATCATTGAAAATTGAGTTCAGTTGTGATTTTATTTGATCAATTTCTTGTGTTTATGTCTACTTTTCTGATTAAGAACTGAACATTTAGCTGTATTTTTAACAGGATTTTGTATGCATCTGCAAATCGATTTCGCTTAAAATTATCCGTCATTTTTGCGATGAAAAATAAATCAAGAATAAAGTTTTATGACCGGTCAAATGATATCCCAATTCTAATGCACAAAATGAGCAAATTTTAAGTGATTAGAAGGTATTACTTCAATCGTCTTTCTCATTTTGGTTACATGATACATGAATGCACGATAAAACTCAAAATTAGAAATCTGGAGGCTAGAAAGTAAATATCTATAATTTTTAAAAATCAAAGAAAATTAAGTGATAAGATAAAAATTTCACTCTAATGCAATGATATTCGGCATAAAAACCAAATGCGCATTCGTATTGATGGAATAATGAGAGGATTTCATTCAGCAATTCTCGAATCCCCTCTTTCAGCATCCTTCGATTCAGTCGATCAAATTGAAAGGCAACTTCTTCTGCAGGGGCATCGGCATCTCGCCAACCACGTCAGGAGCCTCCCTGAAATTCGCGCAATTTGTTTAGACTATTAAAATATCTCTTCATTTTTACAGAAGCCAGGTTTTCTCAAAGACGAGTGAATATTAGCGAGACGAATTTTCGAATCATGATCTTATGGATGGGACAAAACCTTCACTTAGAAGAATAGGCACTACGACTTTTTCTAGAGGAAACGGCTTTTTATGCACGTGTATCGGAGTTAGCCAAATCTAGACTTTGTCTTTATTTACCGTAGAGATGACTTCATTTCTTTCTACGCACTCTACAAAACTCGACAATTCGAACTAACCGTCTGTAATTGGGTCTCTCAGGTCTGCCAACGACTCGGAGTAGGTCGGGATCGACTCGTGGGGAAAGCAGTCGGTAGCCGGGAACGGGAGCGTCCAAGTCGTCCAGGAACATGCGGCCGGAACGCTCCATCAGCCATCTGAAAATGGATGAAGTTCGTTAGAACATCAAGAAGAATGCCATTTGCCACCTTTGATAGTCAGTTTCGATGGTCCTGAGACTGCCCAGGAAGTCCTTGAAGAAGAAGAGCACCACGCGATGGATGTAGATATACTGTAAAGATCGAAATTGCACCAAGTCTTCTGAGTTTCGAATTTCAGACAGTTTGTAATTCGCATCTAGATTTCGACGAAATCTATTAAACTATTCAATTTGGAAGAAATGAGTGCTATAATGCAGAGGGTTGATGATGTGGTTGTTAAAAGAAACCCAACTGATGATCAATCGATGGATCTTTCAGTCTATTTGCAAACATTTAATCATCTGCTTGCTTACCTGCATGGGAGTCTCGACGGAGAATGGACGGCAGGAGCGTACGAACTGCACAGCACGTTGGACTGGATGCTAAAAAAGTCAAAGCCTTGAAAGTTTTCAGAATTTTGTATACCTTGTAGGAAGGCCCTTTGATCAGATTGCAGATGGCGACTTCTGCAGCAACGAGACATGCGGCACGGGAGATTCCTGCAAACTATTTCTATTTCCAAAATTCATCTGCTGAAATTGTTATGTTGAGTTCTATCTTATCTTCTGCACAGAAACGAATAAGATTCGAAGACGAAAACATGAAACCTAATTTTATGGTCTTTATACGAAAAGTGAGTAAGCGGATAAAATATGCTATGATTTAATCCAGAATGAGCATGCAGTTTTAAAAAAAATCTTTTCAAATAAAATGGATACCCAGATGATCGTGGACGACAATCGGTCGATTGCAGTTGCGAGCCAATCTGAGCAGCAGCAAAGGCGACCACAGATTCGCCGAATTGTTCATGTCTGCCTGCCAGTGCTCCACGTGGTGCTGAAATGAGACATACTGTTTTGCTATTTTAGATCAGAAAATTTACAAAATTATCTTCTTCAAAACTTGTTCCACCAAAAATTTATCAATTCTCGTTGGTTCTAGAATACTTTTCGAGACTTTCTGTTCACATTTCATTGCTTTTGATCGTAAGAGTAACACCCCTTCTAGAAGAATTTGATCCTGTAGAGCTCTGTAGTTCATTTTATTTTCTTTCAGGTTTCCAACCTTATCTCCATCAGGCCCCGTAATGAGCAGCTGCGTGATGCGAAATAGCGGGTCTCTGTCCGTGCAGACGCCTCGATTCTCGATCGTCAGGCCAAACACTAGCAGAGGATCGTCAGAGGGGGTGCTGCAAAATAGGATCCTCTTTCGAGGACAGATAAGAAGAACTCACGAAGGCCAGTATCTCTCGCACCGCTCGGGCTGCTTGCGACTGATCAGCATGAAGATGTACGGGCACTTCTCCTGGTAGATCATGCGCCAGAAATCTTCTGAAATTCGCGATTTGATAAATGAAAAATGTGAGGAATCTCAGAAATAAACTTCGGACAAATCTTTCTCCTTGAATTTGTAGAAATCTACCCCCTATTCGATTCTACAATCACTTTAGCAGATTAACAAATGCTAAAATTCCTTTTTGTAGGTGATTTTCATTTCTCCCTACCGACAGTATTGGCCATGGGCGCTTGAGTGAGAATGAACTTGGAGAAAAGCGGTCCGCCCTCGACTCGATTCGCGTGGATGAAGTCGTCATCGCCATTGTAGTTCGCGTATTTCAGCACGACACGAGTCGAGTCACGGCAGTGGACGCCTGCAATTTGGTTCTTTTTTTTTTTAGAATGTTATCCATTTTTAGAAGATCTTCGTATGTTCTTATCTGCCAATTTCACTAATCCCTTAGTTGTCATTCATTTTCTGGATAAAAGCAAGAAAAAAGGGAAAATGGTGATGATGATAGGTAGGATTAGCCTTTTTACAAATGAGAATATCCCTTACGCGTGTTGCGACACTTCTCCTTGTACAAATCGGAGGCGATGTGTTCGAAGGGAATGAAGTTGACTTGGTTGTCGAGGATTTCGAATCTGCAAACAAGCCTTTTATCAATGTTCTGGTGCTGCTTCAATTTTCAACCTTCTCTCCATGCCTCCAGTGATGGTCTGCACGAACTTCGGCTTGCGAGTTGGAGCGAACATGCGCTTTCCCAGCTGAATGTTGTTGTAGTCTGCAATCGATTAATGAATTTGAAAATGCAGAAATCAGTGTTGCTGCTGCAAGTCATTTTCCTTCTATACATGAGAGAACAATCCTCTCCAATACTATTATTTTTCATTCTTTTTCTTACCGTTTTACAAGATCTGACAAGTCTTACTCGTTGAAAACTGAAAGAAAGCGAGGATAGTCGAATAAAAAATCTCTATTTTCTCTTTGCACACGTGCACATTAGGGATAAATTCAGGACGCTTTCAAAGAATAGGATTTGTTATCCTATTTTTGAAAAAAAGGAATTTGTATTCCCGAATTTTCAACTTCATCTAGCTCACACTGTCCCGTTTCCCTGACTCGATCCATGTCTGTCTCGATGTTTACTTTGAACTGAGCCAGGCGCAGAGCCAGGGTCCGGGCATCCAAGGTCTGCGAGAGATAGCTCATCAGAACGGGGTTCCTGGAACATTTCAGAAACTGGTAGATGCGAAAAACTATGAAAGCATATCATAAGCTGAAAACCCTATCAATTTTAATTCAAATTCATTGATACGAATTCTCGAAATGACGACTAATGTTTTAGAACGAAGTATTAGGTTGAACAATAATATCTATTTTTCTCCAATTGTTTCCAAAATGAACAGATATTAGCGTTCACAATAAAACTCGGTGAAGGTCGGACTTACTCGACAGACTGTCTATCAGCAACCGTCAGCCAGCTTCCAGCAATCATGTCTGCAGTCTTGGCCAGCCTCTCTTTCAGCACATATTCGCGAGCCTCGTCCAAAGTCACGTGCTTATTGTGGGTGAAAAAACTCGTGCCAATCCCGATCTGCAGATATTTGGATAGTTTCGTTACGAAAAATTAAAGTCCGTGAAGGCTTCTTGTAAACTTCATCTAACCATTATACTAGGTTAGGGTGGTTCAAATAGTAAAACACCTCACTCGATGAGCTGATCATCTGGAAACATAGGACCTATTCGCCCTACCTCTACCCTTGTTATAATAGTGGATGAAGTTTACAAAAAGCCGTCTGTGGAAAGATGCAATAAATCGAGAAGGAAAGTACGTAGAATGAGAGATTCATCGCCTTTCTTTGGTGAAAGCCATTGCATCTTTTTATGTTAACTTTTGATGGGTTATTTATCTCTCAATCTGTGCTACTCCATTCATATTTTAGTCTGATCAAAACTAAAATTGAAGAAGCTAAGATTGCAATACCTTATCGCAGAGTTTCTTGAGCGGAAGGACCCATCCCTGCTTGTTGAGAGGTCTGTTTTTCTTCTTCCCGTCCTCAGTGCCCTCAGCGAACAGCTTGCGGTGCTGTGGCTTCCATTTGTTGTCGTATCTGAATAATTTCATTTCTACTTGCAAGGAGTGCAATTCCCACTTCTTGGAATAGAGGAGATGCTGCGTGAGGTCGATGTTCTCCTTGCACTGTTTCACCAGCACTCGCATCTGTTCCTCAGAAACCGGCTCTGAAATGTTCATTTTGAAAAAGAAGAACGAACTGTCACGTTTCATATGACACCTTGTTTCTCGCCATTCAAAAACCATAAAAGGTGAACTCAAATGAGACCTTCAATAATTCCAACGGAAGAACGAACGATCTCCTGTTCGGTAGCGTACTGCTCAGAGTTGAAGGAGATCGCATTGGGAGAGATGCCGTGAAGACGCTGAGTTCATAAATCATCATCAGGAATATGTATAAAGAATCATGACATAGTGAAATGTGAAATCGTTTAAACAAAGACGGGTTCCTCGATTTCATGATTTGATACTCCACTTGGTAATTCTGCATGCCATGCGTATTTTATGTCTTTCAATAAGCCAACTTCTCACAATGTCCTTCCTATGAGCCTCCATCTTGAATCTAGTCCTCTCGACTAGTTCTGGCTGCACGTCGATTGCAGTTCTGGCAGCGAACAGCTTCATTCTGGTCGCCTTCCAGTGCGCCTTCATCTCGTCCAAACGGTACACCTCAAAACGATCAGATAGAAAGGTAGTTTTCATTTACTGTTACCTTCTCTTGCGGTCCATTCTTCAGTTTCTCTTCATCCCCGGGCGATATGATCATCACTCTGCGAGTCTGCGCAGGTACTTTTGCTTGCTCCTGAGTCTGGGCAGAGGGAGTGAAGATGTAGCCGATACCCTGAAATAAAAAAATGAATTTCAAAGTATGAAAGTTAAATACCGCATGAGACTAACGAATCTTTTCTCCTAGAAACATGCTGTGGCGATATTTTTGCCCAAAAATCTCACTTCTTCGGCAAAAAACACCGCCACTGAACTGCCAAATGTTAATGGCTCTCCCTTTCTTCTGCTATATTAAGATCAAGAAGGAGTAGTCACTAACACATTTAGAAATAGGGAATTTTCTTGGAGGACAAGATTTGCGAGACGCATGCGCCTCGAAACTTTTAAAGGAAATGTCAGGGAAAATGATAAAATCGATTAGATTTTATCCTGCCTTACTGTTTTTTCATCATTAACAACGAAAATTCAACCCTTCCACAAATAGCACTTTTTTCAATTGTGCTATTTCATTAACCAACCTTTCCCTTCTTCTTCCTGTTGGTCTGATCCAACTGCAGTGGCTGATCTCCATCCTCCTCTCCAGCCTCTTCAAACATGTCTCTGTCACGAGAAACTGGACTCAACGATCTGAAAGATGAGCAGATATTCTCTTTGATTTGATTAACTACTTGGATTATGAATTCTGTGGTGGTATTCGCCTCACCTTCTTCCCGGATCTCTCTCCCTAACGAGTCCGGGAATCTTCCCTTCACCTCAGGGGCAAAATTTTTTCCTCAGAGGAATTGGGTAAATGAATACCACCATTGAAAAAATCACGTCATTCTACCCTTCATTATCTGTGAGAACGTCGTTGCCTACTGTTCAAGGCAGAGGCGATGGTGCGAGCCGCGACGCAGCCGCAAGTGAAAATAGTGTAGCAGGGGAAGAGAGGGCGAGAGAATCCGAGACCAGAATCAACGAAAGGTCTCGCACCTCCTTTTCCTCCGCTAGAGCGAGGCATTCTCATTTATAATGGAGAGCCAACTAGGGAGTTGAAAATTTGCTCTTTTCCTTGCGATTAGTTCAAACTACCTTCCTCCTCAATATATGGAAGAATTCTCAACTTTCAGATAATTCTAATTAACGGAGAGCAAGACAGAAGGTATTTCACAATATGTACATGGTAAAAATGGTAAGTGATGTAGCGTTCTTTAGCAAAATACCTTCGTCATTTAGTGGGACTCCCCCTCCGTCAAATAGTAGCTGCCACTTCCCATACCCCCTGGCCGAGTGAAATGATAACGTCGTCAATCGTCTTGTCGAAAATATCGAATTTGATTTTTACCTGGCAGGTCTGACAGTCTCCTTCCTGGCCATTTGCTTGACCCTCTTGCGGAATCGAGAAGTGGCCTCGTCATCCTCTGCGTTATTGCTGCCTGCCGGGAGGAGAATGCGTCTCCCGCGGTCATTTATCGGGTAGTCATTCGCAGTCGCCAGCGAGAACCTGCACGATAACAATTTGGATATCTCGAGAAACATTTTCTTCGGCCCATTTCAGAAATTTGTGAAGTCAACCGAATCGATTTTTCGCATTCCAACCTCCCAGACTGAGAAATGTTCTAATTTTTTCCGCCTATTTTTGGCTGATTTCAGTTCCGTTTTCTAAAATCTCAAAGGCATTTCCATACAGGCCTGCAACGAACTAATAGAAAAACCACCTAATTTTCCAATGCTTTTTCAAAATCCCGAACGAAAGGCTTTATGTTCAGAGAAATCCGCTATTTTTCAAAGAATGTAGAACTGACATGTCACCGAAGTCCTCCTCATTTGCGCCATTCAGGTTCATGAACGAGGCGAGAGAGCTCGTTCGATCGCGCGCGTAGCCGGGAGGCAGACCCTGAATTCATCAAATCAAACATTTCATGTCATTTTTGCTAGGCTTAGGATTTTTCCACCGCAACTGCGACGCGGTGCGTTTGCGGTGCGGCGGCCAAATTTCAAAGAAAGCCCGAAGTCTGACTTCCACGTGAATTTCCAGTTGAAACTGGAAATTTTAGGCCAAAATCAATTAAATTCATCTTGACCTGATTGGGAAGTTTGCTCCAGGTTCCCGATACCTCGTTCGACGATTTCATCACTACGCTGCTAGCCTGATCGCAGATGAACGAATGAAATCCTCTGAAAATTAAAAAAAAAAACTCAGGTGAAAGAAAGGAAAACATCGAACAAAAAGGAAATAAGAAGCGACCGACAAAAAGCCACTGTGCAAAATGAATCGACAGACGGGCAGTTGAAAATCGCTTGATTCCCTTCATTTCCGTTCCAACTATTCTTGACCACGCGATCAACTCTTTTACAAGTCTGCGCCCCATTTACAAGGATAAACAATAACGTTCCCCTTCAAATGCGACCGACATATTCGATATACTCGTTTATTTTTTCTCGATTTTTTGTGAATCTTTATTTTTTCTGTAAAACAATTTTTGAGAAAATTACAGTAGTTTTTACCAATTAGTGATAACTGATCAATCTGATTATTTGCAGCATTCCTGATTGTTTTTCCCACTAGCACTGTTATAGAAGTGGTTCTTCGCGACCTAAAATTTTAGGCCCAAAATCGAATATTTCTGCTTCCTTTTTTATATTCTAATTTTGCTCAAATATTTTTGAAAAGTAGCCCAAAATATTGCATTGAGTTCCTAGATCTTTATTTTATTACATTATCCATCAGGGGTGGGCCAGAGTGGAATTTTAAAATTTGCGGAACCGGAATGAAACATTGCTTAAAATCACCAAAATTCCCCACCCACTCCTGTGCATCTATCTCTGCTAGACAAATTTTATCTGAAAACTAAACTTCCCAAAGACTTTGCAAAAAATAATTAAAGAAACATGAAACTCGAAGAGAATCGATAATAAATTAGAGAAAAGAGATGCGAGTCAGAGTCGTGACTGATATCGCTAATTACCAAATGATAAAATAATTACAGAAAATGAAATATCGAAACAAGTACAAAATGCTAATGGAATACAACAAGAAATCAAGAAAATAATCGATAATCTCTAGTCTCAATCCGAGTCAAGGAGCAGGGCTAGACACCCAGACATTAATTCTTCCCTTTCATACGCGGTTTTTAGCGATTTGTTGTAAAGACGTTGATCACGTGCTTGAATTTCGTAATTTTTATCGAGATTTCTCGTCGTTTTTCGCGTCAGAATATTTGGCGACAGAAGAAGTTCTGGAACATCCTCTGCGCGTTCGACTTTTCACGAATATCCGATTTTTTGTCGTATTTTGTTCGTTTTGAATTTGTTCATTCAGAAACCCATCATTGACTGATGTTTTCTGGCTCCAGCCCTGTGAGGACGAAGAGGAGTCCCGGCTCTGCCCCGACCACCCCCATCAGCAAGTGCTTCGCTGTGCGCAAACGCTCTCACCGAGACGAACACGGCATCCTTCCTGCCAAGACAATGAAGAGTAAGTTGGGATTTCACAAAAAACCTGATTTTTGGAGAATTTCTGAATCAGGACTGAACTGAAATTCTTGATAAAAATTCTCTATCTGGTTCTGAAAATAACTTTCTAAATCAACATGAAATTTACAAGAAAGATCTCGATCTTTGTATTTTTCAGTGAAGGGCATCGACACCGATCTACAGACTTCCCCCTCGCTATCTGCCTCGTTTCTCGATCGGGTTCCTCTGCCCTTCCGCAAGCAGACCATATCCCTTGGTCTGGGTAGTTTCAACGTCTTCTCCAACTGCCTGCTGATCACGTTCATCGAGACCATCGACGTGTCTGCCCTCATTGTCCTCTGTCAGACCTCCCGAGAGTGGCAGAAACGCATCACCAAGTTCGTCCTCACCAAAAATGGACAGAATCTGATGGTGCAGAGATGCGAGCAGTCTCCCAAAGGCGAGCGATATACCAACAACGATGTCTTCCATCTCTATGGTAAGGAACTGGATTATTCCATCTAACGAATGAAGGCTTTTGAAATGGGACACATGACACAGAAAACTTGAAAAAATCGAACAAATGCAAAGTTGAATGAATAAGGTTTAAGGTAGAGCGAGAATAGGGTAATGCTAGAATCAAAATGACGAACACGTCATGCTGAATATTTTGATAGTATGATGAGCCTGTTTAATTTCATCTTGTTAGAAACTGCGAGCCTGCTTTTATCAGTTTGGCGGTTGCGATTAATTCCCACAAAATTGTTGAGTTTTCAGGCAAATTGCTGAAAGCCCTGACGATGGGCCAGCACAACTCGAAGAGAATCGACTTCCTCTTCGACGTCTGCAAGCCTCTCTTCGACTCGCCTCTCGCCAGCGGACTCGGACGCATCATTCGCACGGTCAGTTGATCTAATGAAGATATTTGATAAAATAAAATAGGGGTTTTTGAGAACATAAAACGAATACCCCACCTCTTAATGCTTGGAAAGCGTAGCATAATTTGCGAATGAACTCTTCGCTTTGGTACTACTCTATGCAACAAGCATATTCTTAATATTTTCGCCCGAATCAAAATTTATCTTGTTTAGTACTGTCATGGCCTGCCCATGTTGTTCACGATCCGTGTGCTGAATTCTCTGATGAAAAGAGAGTGCAGGAAGTTGGATGGAGAGATCTCCCTCATCTTGGAGGACGAGGTTGGCACGCACCCCCAGATCGAGTTGAAGGTGAAAATGTTTTTTTTTTCTTTCATGAATTCATCAATTATGCAAAGACGACAGCAGTATGTAATTATCAAAAGATTCAATGTTTAGGAAAAGTGTAGAATTATACAACCCTTTGAAGAAGGCTAGCATTTGCAACGAAGAAATGGTGAATTTAGGTTCGCAAGACTCTGCACGATCTGCTAGTGGACGCTGCCTACGGCACAGAGGAAGGCAAGTTGGAGGACGCTTTCTGGCTGTCAGTGCTGCTTCGTACGAGGAATGCCATTTCTGACCAGGTTTGTTTGCGACAATTGTCATCGCTGATGATTCTTCATCTTGCTGCGCACTTCTCAACTTGTTCATTTTTCACTCTTGTGAAATTTCTTTCTCGAAAAGAACATGATATAATATAAACGGGGAAGTCAACTTCCTGAACAATTCACATGAATGATAAGTATCGAATATTCTAAAGTTTTTTATTTACAGGCCAAACTACTGATGCTCTTGTTTGCTCCCATCACCAAAGTGGACACCCCATTTGGAGTGGGAAGTTCTGGTATGCAACCATTATCTGCCCTTTTACATGAAGCGCATCTTGCATTGAATTTCACCTCAGGTAGTAGTGTATTCAGAGCAAATTGACTGGCGCTCACTGTGCGACCACGTGGTGGTGAGCTGGGAGGACGGCATCGACAGGATCAGGCCGATTGCCGATGCACTGGACACGCTCACCCATGCAGTCAAGATCAACCACTCTCTCTACCACTGGAACAAGCTGCAGATATTCAATCTCATCGAAGAGACAACCAGTATGTCTTCATCTTTTTTGTTGTTGCTTTAATTCCTATTTTCACAGCGCGTTTCAGCTATGAGCTCAGTGTTGCCAGTGCAGGGAAAAGGCTTTTTGTAAAAATTTCTATGAAATAATAGGTAGAGCAGAGAATGCTAATTTTGAATCGGAATTTACGAATTCAATGTGCTTATTATTTTGAGACCAAAATGGCCTATCCACTTCTCCAATCGCTTCTACAAACGACAAGTTTTGGCAAATGGGGGGTGTCTTTACAAGAAGCCAGGGAAAGAGATGAGAGAAAATGAAATAGCTCTCGATAAAGTATGCTCAGTTTTAAGCGACATTCTATCCGCTACTACCATTTTCAGTCACCTCCGCCGGTTTGTAAAATGTTGATCTTGCAGCATTCCCCGAGCCATGGGCCTTCGACAACTTCGTCTTCTTGCTGATGTTCAAACCGACCATCCTAGCCCCGATCAGTTTGTCTGCTCGCATGACCTACAACTTCGAGGATGAGGCCGGACAGATAATCTGCACCATGAAATCGGTCAGCTTAGCTTAGAGATATGAGGATTTGAAAATAATCCAATTGCTATCATCTTTCCCGACTTCTTTGAAGGGCTTATGGAATTTTTTCTTACTAACTTTGTTTTTTTTTCGCACTCTTAAACTCGGTAAGTAGCGGGAATTAAATACGACGAGTTGTCAATCAAAAAAGTTTAGCAGATAATGAAACACTTTGAAGACGTATTGCCTTTGATGTTTGTCATCTTCATGAATTTTGACTCTTTTTTTTTTAGATAGATCACTAGAGGCTCACACAATCCCTGACTGTAATCTTAACAACTTGTCTGAATTTCCAAATAACGTATACCCAATTTCAGCTGCTGTTTCGCTGGAACATGGACATGCCGATCTTCCTGCTGCCTGTTCTCATGGCCACTGTCGCTGAATTGCCCCTCGAGCCCACTGACAAGAAGGTCTGCGTTCATTTCTTATGATTGTCTGAAATTTTCTTATTACCTTTTGTTTTGTTTTTAAGAAAATAGCATTTCGGTTGCATTTTTTCAAGCTCACATTTGTTTCAGCGCGAATTCATCGCTGTGATCCTCAAAGCTCAAGGCAAATTGGCAGGGGAATTGCTCATGTCGGGAATTCCAGGTTTGCCAGCCATTTATCGAAGTTTTCGACTATTCTGATGTAAATACTTTTCTTGGATAAAATGAAAAATTTGAAACGTCTTTCTTGGCATTAATAATCCAGTGTTATTCCCTCTAGCAGTAAAATGATACGAATATTAGCTCACGATTTCGACTATTGGTTTTTGAAACATATTTGATCATTTGAGGCGAGCACATGGACTTCGTGGAGGAGTTGGCTGCGTTCAAGATGATGATTAACGTGCTCATGCCTGCTGTCAACGGCATCTGAATGGGGGACTGAAAAAGGACTGGGATTGGGAAATTAATGAATGAATTAAAAACGAACAGAGCAGGGATTCATGTGGGTAGCCGCTTTATTCAACTTGTAAATTTTCGAAATATTCCCCCCCTTAAATTCATCTAATTCAACTATTGCAATGTGGAATCTAATTTTATCATTTTGATACGACAAAAGTTAGGTTCAACTCTTACAATTATTATCCTATATTATTAAATTCAAATTGTTATTATTTGCTAGTTAATAATCATTCAACGGGTGATAATTGCATCTTTCTGATAGTCATTTGTTTTTTCTTTGCTTTTTAATTTAATATCCTCTTTCCTGAAATTTAGAATTCATGTCAAATTTATGAGTCAAATCATCGGCTCATTTGCTTAGAGCGGGTATTCTGTGAATAACTTCTTGTTGGAATATGTCCATCCTCTTGTCATAACTCAAATTATCGTCTGTCCTTCTTGTCCTTGTAATAACTATTAATGATTCCTTCACTTCATTATCAGTTCGTTACCGACGAAGTTATTTGTTATTATTAGTAGTAAAGTTATTCTTGTGGAAAAACTATCCAGCATCAGCTACGAAGTCCAATTTATTTATTTCAGATAAATTAGGTGATAAATGAATGACAAAGCACCATAATGATTAGAAGTTAACCCTGAATGAATATGACATCTTCATTGCCCGTAAATTTTGTAAAGGAGAACAGATGCACACGAAAAATTCTAGTCCTGAAAAGTGTGAACTTGAATAACTGCAGAAAATTGGTGGCGGTTAATATCCTTGATTGACACTAGTTTTTCTCTGCAGCTTCCTTCGATTTTTCAATTCATAGAAATCCTTAATAATTGAAGAAAATGAAAAAGTGGAGATATGGAGAATGAATGATAGGGAAATGTGGTTTCGAGTGAAAAGTGAGCTGTTTGATAAGTGTTGAATGGAGTGATGGAGTAAATTGTGCCGAGTAGAGTGGAAGTGAAATGCAAGGTCACTCTGCTTATTGTGACTGCGATTGAGTGGCTGTGTGTCATTTCATACAACCACTACATCTGCAGGATTCAGAAACCGAACACCCTGAAATTTTGCAAATTTTGAAATAGCTTTTAACCTATTTCTTCTACTGGGCTTGGTAGGACTGGAGTTTACGGGAATTGATGAGATAAGTTGGAATCTTGCCATTAGTGACACGGAAAAAGCGGTTATTGGACCGAGCACAGAGAACAATGGGTGGAGCTTATTCTTCTCGCTCTTCCCCTTTTCGAAAAGAAGAATAGGCTCCACCCATTTTTCCCTGTGCTGGGTCCAATAACCGCTTTTTTCGCGTCACTAATAGCAAGATTCCAGCTTATCTCACACTTCCCGTAAACTAAAGTTGAGCCCTGGGTTTATAGGGAAATTGGCGAAAAGCATTATTATGCGGAGGGTTTATGTACTTGCAAGTGCGTGCAATTATTTGGTATCGAGCATTAGGGGTTTTTGGTATGATCAATGTATACGTCTGGCTCACTATAGCTACGTTCGCTAAAGTAATGCACAAAAGCAACAAGCATTAGTATCGTCGTTGTTTTCTCGATTTTTCACTATTGGCATTTGCTGGAACTCGTTTTATTAACTCTTTCTTCGTAACTAAAATAACAAAGCCATGCAAGGGGTATATTCATAGCAGGGTGAGTTGCAAGTTGCAGTGTCAGGAATAAGCTTGTGACAGACAAAAAGTGCAAATTGTGAATGGAATTGCCTTTGTGACTGTGCACTGAAGAGGAAGAAGAGGAAGGCTGAACCTGCTGCTGCGGCTGGTTGAGAGAACTGAATGCATTGATTTGCAATTCGAAATGAACTAAGAAATAAATAAGCCAATCTAAAGTGCCAGTATAGAATTTCGATTCCGATGAATTTTTGAAGGTTCACCCATCACACCATTTGTAAAATCACTAGTTTGAGGCGAACTTAAGTAATAAAAGTGAAAAATGGTGAACTTATCAAATGAATGGGAAATAAACTTTCGAGTTTCCAAAACAACCAATAATTCTGATAAATTCCGACCCCGACTTTTCAATTTTCATCCCGTTTCGGCCCTGATCAAAATGCAAATGAAAATGAGCCATTGGCTATGTGCTCTATGTGCTATGGGTAGGGGAATAGCAGCGACCTCGACAGAGTTTGGTTGGCGTTGACCTCGTCGGCAGTGTGTTCGACGTCGAGTCGGCTCTCGTACTGCATCTGCTCCCGAGCAATTCCCTCTTCCAATCGACACTTTGCTTCGTACTCGTAATATTCCAGGCATCTAAATGCTACCATACTAGTTATTCAATGGAAAATGGCGAATTTCTTCGAAGTAGCGAATACTTTTCTCATGAATTTGTGGTAAATAATGTGAGAAAGCGTGAGTGATTGGATATTCTCACCGATATATGATTGCTGCCTGCCAGACGTGGAGAAAGGACAGCAGTATGCAAGCGGAAGAGGTGCCTCCCACAATGGTTGCAGTCAGCTGCTGGCTGGGTGGCTCTTCCAGTTGGAGCGAATGGCCTGCGTTAGTTATTAATCAGGGGGTCCTTATTCAAATGACGAATGATGATAGATTCTTGCAAAGTTCATTGGATTTTCAAGTAGATATTAGTTAGTTGGTAAAAAAAACGAAAATAACAATTTTTAATAATCGATTTGGTAGTTAGTAAAGGACTGAACGACTGAATGATTTTTTGTTAGATGATCAATTCTCTCATATTTTCAATAAAAGCACTAAATTTTTAGGCAAGAATCATTTCGTCAACTACAGGAAAGCGTTTCGTCTCTCCTTCGCTCTGTCAAATACCAATTGCCAATAGATTTAAACACATGAAGGAATGACTGAATGCAATAGTTATGGATAAAATAGGGATATGAGAAAGATGCATTTCATCATTTCGTCAAATGCAAGTTGCCGGAAAAGCCTTAATAAGCTTTTCAAGAGCACAATTATGATACCTATTATTTGTCGCATCGTTTCGAAACTCGCTAAAGTGAACAATATGATTATCGTTGCCATTAGCATACACACAAATTGCTGAACAACCTGAAACGATAATTGAATTGCAGTAAGTACATGTAAAGTCTTACAGTAATTATGAGAAACGGGTAAAGATATTTGTGCCTTTTCGTTAGAAATGCATAAATACTCAAAGAGACTACGCAAACAGGAACGAGTAGCCAGATAATATTCGATGTCATTCCGAACAACATCGACATACATGATGTGACGACATACCAGGCCAGACATATTCGCGTGCCTGTCTAAAATAATTATTTTGTTGTCGATATTACAAAAATGAACTAAATTTGGTTTGAGGAAAGAAGAATTGTTATTTTTAAAAGAATAAAAATACATGATGAAATGGAATTCCAATTCTTTTGGTTTTCTGATCATAAAACTTTTCATCATATTTCATCGCTAATGCAGATATAAAATTATTAACAGTAATTTATGGAAAAAAAAAACGAGAAATAATGACTTACAACGACATTGCATAATCCACAAAGACATTTGAACCTTTTATTGTCGATGCCTGACTGCCTTCTCGAGGCAGGCATCGCATCTGTCTGCCAGATCCTGAAAACACAATAAACTTATGGCAAAAGGACAGATATCGACAAAAATGAGGCATTGAGTTGCACAAAACAAGGATGAAAATCAATGAAATTCGTTTGTTTGAACGAGATAAAATTAGAATAAAGTTACGTTAGAATTGTTGATATGGATATGGAAATTTTTGTTTTTGTTGCATTATTTTAAATGCCACAATTTTGAGCTAATTTCAAATGAGAATATTCGCGAGGATTAGATCTGAATGAATGCTTTTTTATCTCAAATGAAGAACGCATACTTCAGTTTTCAATTTCGAGAGTCCATGAAGTATCTCTCCTAAAATGTTTTATAGCCATAGTTTATGGAAGTCTAGTCTACATCCTAAGCTCAGCCAGAATGTTTTAGAATTCAAGTTAGTTTATTTCAGCGAAAAGATAAGATTTAATAAAATATTCTTATAACACAAAGTCGCTTTTATGGTAAAATTCAACAATATTTCAAATTTGAGAAACATCATTGCAAAATGTAGGCGGATCAGTGCAAAATTGCATTTCTCTAAAATATCTGAGTTGGTTCTGACTAAAAATGGCAATCAAATGAAAGACAGAATGTCAGAAGGAAGAAGAGGGAAGTAGAGGAAGTGGACAGGCGAAAGGTGAGGGATGGCAGGAAATGAGATTCGGCTGAACGGCATAACCGAAAGTAGAGATATCATTCGACTGAACGAATAAAAACAATGAAAATATTGAAATTCACGAGTAAAACAGGAGAAATCACGAATAACTCCAGATATTTATCAAATATCATCAGAAAATACATATATTCCGAATAAGGAGAGATTTCAGCAAGGATCCATAAAATGCAAGCTCGATTTTAAAACGTCGTGACCGAGTGAGTAGCAAACAAGAAATGCTCGAAGACGAAGCTCGAAGGAGACATGTTTACTCGATTCATTTCGTCTGCTCCCACTGCTTCGAAGAACTTCTTACTCCCCTCGCAATGGGCATCGAATGCGTCCATATTCCCACGGAAATGATGAGTTTTCGATCTTCTCATATAAATGAAATAGAGAAGCGGCCAGGACAAGAATGGAAAAAGAGACGGGCGAAGGTCTTGCACTCCCCATTCAGATGAATCCTTTAAGACGCTGTCCAATAAGTGGGAAAATTCTTCCACAATCCGAATATTTACGATAGTTGGAATGGATTCTCGGCTATGATAAATAGAAAAGAGCATTTATTAATCCAAAAATGAGTATGTGATCTTTCGCCATTTCGTACTTGGCTGAAAATCCTTGTTTCGTTCTCATAGCGTTCACATATATTGAATTTCGCGTAGATCATAGTTTGTATGAAGTGAAAAATTTACAGATTCTGCAAAGCGAGCTGCATTTAAGATTTAGTCGAAATTGTAATTGGTCGAAAATTTCCGGAATCAAATCCAAATGAAGATTCCCAATATTGCTTTTTAACGGAACTATTCCTAACAGAGCTACATTTATATACAAACTGGATAATTAAACGTGAAAATGTGAAGATCATTTCATAAGCCTCGAGAATTTGCTCTAAGATCCTATTCTTCAGAGATTGATAAGCTGCTCGTGAAAATCCTAACATCTTACTTTCCAAGAAGCTTTTTGAGCTGGACATAATTTATTTTTTGCAAGAAAGATTTGAGAATGAGTTCTACTGTATAAACAAAGGTTAAAAGATTCGAGCACGTATACAAGATTAAATGACATATGATCTAAAATATTAAAAAAAAAAAAAAAAAAAAAGAATATGATATGGTTAGGAGAGGTCATATACACTCTAGATTGTTTAGCTATATGATACAATAAAACATGCATAATTCAACTTCATTCTCCAATCATCCGTAAAATTGGAACAAATTTCCCATTCTAATAATAGATGCCATACACTAAAATATTTAATGGGAATGAAAATATACATGAAATGAGTTGAAGAATATTCAAACTGAAATTTTAAAATTGGAAGATACATTCTTGGTCGAAATTTTAAGAAAGGCGCGAAAAATATTCACCTATCCTATCTTAGTCCCCAACACTCTTTCTTCATTCTTTTCTATCAATGTTTCCCATAAATCATATCAACATTTGCATCGCCGAACACAAGTTTACACTAGTGGAAAAGAAATATATTGGGCCACTTTATTTCTTGATCGATTTTCAATTGTCCTTGTAGTGAGCAGATTTGATGAAATTTTGTAAATATATTTGTCCATGCAAGACATGAAAATATGCCAGGTTTCGACTCGATTCGATTTCAAATAAGAGGTGTTTTGAATTGTTTTTAAATCTGTCATGAAATAGAGATAACCAATACTTGTGCCCGCTACTTCGTATAATGAATTCGAAATTTTAAAGTTTCCGGAATTACCAAATAGGCCAATTCTACGAAATTGGTATGTCGTAACAAAGTTTAGATAGTTTCAAGTTCGAATGGTGACACTGCCTGAAGATGTCACAAGGCGAGAGGGCATTCGAAAACAGGAGAGGGAAGGGAAGATTGGTGGACTAACCGAGAAATCGAGGAATTCGGAGGAACTGCAAGTCGACATGGACACAGACAAATTAATGCTGCTGACGGAGCCGCACGCGTCACATAGGCAGTTGATAGAGTGATATGCAGAGAAGAGGGAATTTAGAGGTAATGAAATTAACTTGGGGAAAGCTGGACGAATTTGAAAAGAACAAGCAGATCTAGTCGAACTTTGATTGCCCAAATATCGTTTACGAGCAGAGACCTACTTTATAGCCACTAGAGATCTCTCAGACAGCAAGATGCATAGTTTTGGAGAGTAAGACAGGATTGGAATGTTGTTTAGGGTTAAGTGCCAGAGAATTCAATGCGTAAACATAGAAAATTTGAAAAGAATGTTTTGTTGAGCTGAAGACTGATCATCCTACATTCGAACAGAAATGTTTCAGAAAATTATCAAAATTGGTAAAGTAATTGAAATTAGGGAGAAGAATGAAGAGACTTGAGGACAAAATAACGTGAAGCCACGCACCAAACTCAATGGCATGGAGTCGAATGTTCCCAAGGGGATAGCTGCCCGAGTCAAGGCAGGCAGGGATGACTTAGGAAATCTTGATACAATTCGGTCGAAAATCTGCTGAAATCCATCATAGCCTGCGTGAAGAAGAAAGAAAGTGCACTAGGCTGAAGAAAAGCTTTGTTTCGAGGAACACGAGACTCGGCAGAGTGATGATTTTTTAACGAAAGACTAATAAGGAAGTGTGTGAATTTGCTGAAGGCAGTCAGTGAAGTGAGCTGTAAGCAAAACAGCTCTATTCTCTCTGCCAGCTTTAGCCTCTACCTACCTTCCTTACCTATTCGAGCACTCGTATATGCATTGCAGAACAAGCTCTGCAGTCGTTTTGGTCTCAAAGCAGAATCCATATTTCATCTCAATTTCAATACAATTCCTCTCCAGATTTGCTGACTCCATTTGTCTCCCTTCGAGTTTTTATTCTTGTTTCTTTGTGCTCTTGAATCTCAGAATCGATTCTCTAAAAATGATAAATGTCTCTCTAGACAAGAGAAGGAAATCTACCAAAAACGTGTAAAGCAAGGATATGAAGGAATGCCGCGGAATGGAATCTGGAAAAAGGTGACATAAAATGGCTCAAAAATTTAAGAGACTAATTGAACGAGTTTACATTTTAAAAATTTAAGCCAATATGAAGATTTTCCAAAGAGTCAAGATAAAAAATAATGAAAAAAGTAAATAGGCCTCGTACGTGCATTTGTAATACAATCTACTACGATTAAAATTAGTTATTCTGTGAATACTTATAATAATCATCCAAAAACAATGAATTTCAGCAGTTTTATTTAACTTTTTCGCATGCTTTAATCACTGCTCACTCATACATATTTGTAACTCTAACTAATTCCTACCCAAACGCACTTTAATTTTTCACAAACTAGATGAAGTTTACTAATAAGTGGAGATGAAAAGAACATAGTCTTCATCTATTTTGGTCTAATCGAAAATCCATAAAAAAAAGAAGGTTGATCTTCACTTAATACTGCTATTGAATCAAGCTACAGAAGGTTGTTTATTTAATGGAGAATGTAAATGGATGATTCAATGCATGTGGAGGTCTTTGATTTGTTACAGGTACTGTTGCCCTGTTATGCTGTGTTTTGAAAGTGACGGAAGTCGGTGACTATGAAAGTGGCAATGATGCAACACTGCAATGCAGTCGTCAGGCAGTCAGTTGGTGGTCAGTCAATTCTTGCCACTTTTCCGGCATTGGCTCACTTTGTCCATCCTCAAACACTCGAAACTCTTCTTCCTGTCTATGATCTCCCTTCTCACCTCTTCTCACTCATCGCTTCTCTCTCGATTCGAGCCCTTTCTTTCCCTGTGCCGTTGCCGTGGACGAGAGGATGCTCAGACACTCAGGCACACGCACCGCTTCAAGTCGGCCGAAAACAAACGCAATTAGCCGTTAATAAGTCGACGATAGACGATAAGATCAATGACTTCATGTTTGCACAAGAGCTAGAAGCAAAGGGGTTTAAAAATTGCGTGTAATTAATACGTCACATAATATCGTTGAGGAAAAAAAGAAGAAAAAGGCAATAAGGATCTATGGAATCATGAAAAATGCAGAAAGTTTCCAACAAGAAATATGAATTTTCGAAAAGTTGCAATGGATTTGCAAAAGTATAAATCATTTCTCGGATCTCGTTGAATATCCTAGACTTTGTCTGATCTGTGCGTGATTGTATACGTCAGCCTGCAATCCTCAGTCTTCTGCTCTGTGCCTGAGGATCATCTTCATTCTTTCCCCTCAGCTCAGTTATTTGTATTCCGTCTCTGCAGCCTATGCAGCTGTCTTCCGCGTTCCGGATCGTTTTCCTTTACTTTCTCTCGTTTTTTCTCCATCTTGTGCCACACTCTCTCCGCTCTTCCGCTTCTCTCTGACAGTCCCCCAAAACTGCCTGCGGAATCTCTTTTTCTCTTCATTCTTTCTTCTCTCTCTCTCCAATATAAAAGCATCATCTATTGACCACTAGATTCACTCATTTTCATCGGCTCAGCAATCACAACACTCTCGGATATCAATTACTCCAATTCGACTTTCCATTTTGTAACTGTTTATCATTTTAGTTTTATAAAGAATGATCAACTCCGTCGTTGTCTTCCTCGGTTTGGTCGCCTGCAGCGCAGCTTCTGTGGTAATTCATATTTTATTATTATTGAATTAAAGAATACAATATACTGCATAATAACTTTGGAATATGTAAAATGGAGAATATTATTCACCGGAAAGGCGAAGCTAAAATCCTTTCTCACATCTCCAACCTCCAAGATTTTCGACCTATTGTGAGAGTCCGACTATTTGATGAAAATGAGAAATAAGGAATATCGAATCGTTTTTTTTTTAACTTGAATGAATGGTCATTTCTGCACACACGTGTATTATGTTATGAAAATTAGCTATAGTTTTCCTTATAAGTATCGTCAAATAGTGTGTGTGCATTGTTTACCCGAGAAATGGTCATTCATTTAGACGCTAGAAATTCAGTGCTTTTCGTTTTCATCAAGTAGTAGTCGGATAAACCAAATAATCTACGCGATTTAAAGCTGTTTATTAATATATGACTAGGTCGAAACGAGCGCCCTTGCACTGCCAATGACTCCGGCCGACGTGAACGAGACAGGAGTGGTGATCAGAGCCAAGCGGCAGTGTGGATTTGGGGGCTGCGGTGGTGGATGCGGAGGCGGATGCAATTCCTGCTGCGGAGCCGTTTGCTGTCCTGCACCCCCACCACCCTGCTCTTGTGGTATAACTTCTTCTTCGAAAATCTTGTCGTTCATAATTTGAATCATCAGGAACCCCTGGTTGCATCCAATGCCAAACCAACACGATCTATGCCCCAGTGGCTCAACAGACCTGCTGCAAGTGTTGCCAACCCGTCTGCACTTCGGCTTGCATTAACGGAGGAGGTATTGTCTAACTCATGCTAATTCTTTAAAAAAATACTAATTTTCAAAGAAAATCTGTCTATTTTTCTCTTCATTTTCAATTAAATTATTGGCACATATTTGAATTATCTATTCGCTGAATGAATTGAGAATATCGCAGAATTTTGAGCCTGAAGAGAAAAATAACGAGAGTTCACAACGAGGGCAAAGGATGATGCACTGTTTCATTGTGAGCAGAGACCGAGAGCACTTCAGAAATTCAATTCGCTGGCGTGAAAAGATTTCATTTCAATTGCCCATTTTGCCAGAGTTTATACATCCTTTTCGACCCAAAAATCAATTTAGATAGTTATATGCAATGTATCTCCGATGAAATTTGCTGCTCGATTAGGAATTATGCATTGCAAATTTTCATAGGCGTAAAACATCGGAATTTCTTTAGATTTGGTTTTTAAATGAATACCTTGCAAAAATATTTAATGCGTTTGATTATTTAATTTCACGTTCAACGCTCACTAATGCCTTAAATTTGAGTTGTAGTAATTTATAAATTGGAAGATAGTGGACAGTGATGAATTTCATCTGTATAAGATCAAACACATGAATATTTTTATTTTAAGCGGAATAGTTCTAAATTGATTAGTCCTATCGATATATGCCTACAAAATCTAATGGCTGATTTTATATAGCTCATTATCATGTCATTTATACCATTCTTCTAGGCTGTGCCTGCGGATGCAACCGAGGTGGATGTGGAAGAAAGAGACGATCTCTGCTCGCCATCTCTAACGAAGAGATGCTCAAAGCCGGCCAAACTCTCATTTAAAGGATCATCGTCTCGGAAATCGCTTCAGGGCCATTTCTTGCTCAAATCATCATCATTTGAGCGAAGAAAATTTCTAGGTTAATTAATTTATACTACTATTCATTCACGTCACAATTTTCCCATTGCCCATTCCAACTCTTTCTAAGTATTAATTAATTAATAACTTATTACTGTGTCATTTTTGTATAACGCTAATTGCTGTTGTTAATGATGATGATGATGATTTATTAACAATAAACTATTTCGCCGTTGAAAATGAATTCAAGCACTTTAAAATATTTTTTTATAAAATAATAAAAACTACAAAGTTTTCAAACTTATTATCAATTTATCTATCTGATGATATGCAGTTATCGAGACTTCCATCATTCTCTAATTTTACAATCGTATGAAGACGCATAAAATTGTGACTTTGAATTGGTTACTGACTAAATTTAAGGGTATGTGAACTGAATTCGGAATTCGAACTCAAATCGAATCCGTTAAAAATTTGATTAGAGTCTAGATTCAAAATGTTTGAATTTCGCACGTTACTGCTGAATTAATTCCCGTCAAAAATCAGTTTGAATAAGTATTACTAAGGATTTATTTATTAGTTTATGCTGAACCTATAACTTATTGATTAGACAATTACATGAGGTCATAAATATGTACACAAAAACGTTTCAATCTTCCCGCAGACGATTTCGAATTCGCTTTTCTTGATCGGTAGCATTTCCAGAAGCATCCTTGCTCGTTATTAATGAGGATAAGAATTTCAGGAATGGGTTCTCATTCGTTTCTAATGCAGAACAAACATTGGTTTCAGATCTAAATTGATAAATTTTAAAGGAAATATTACTTTCTTTATTATAGATAGATTGCAAGAAATCATAAGTTCATGAAAAATCGCATAATGCAAAAATATTATGAAAACAAATGTTCGTAGAATATTCACATGTTACTCATGTAATTTTGTTTTAAAACTCTTTTCAAGAAAATTATTCCTTTCTAAATCGCTAATATCTATCAAATCAAACCTAAATAGTCCAACACAGCAACCTCTCCAAAGAATATGAAATTCTCCGTTATTAATGAGGAAGTTGACTCCATGAGGACAGGCATCCACGTTGCAAATCTGTTTGTCGACTGTTCTAAAACAGGAACTTCATACTTCTGTTTATAAAATCAAGAAATTCCGACCTGCATTCCTTTTTGTCACAGATTCTTCTACGAGTATTTCTCCCGCACCCGCCACATTTCTGCGTGCATTCGCCTTCCCAGTTACTCCATGGGCCGCATGTGCAATCTGCAGAAAACATAATCAATGCAATGTATTTCAGCTAATGACAAGCAAAATCCCCAATATTTCCCTTTTCAACTTCTTCGATTAAGTTTCGTAATAGTTGTGACAAAGTTCGAGTTTCTACCTCCATCAACACTGATGATTTCATGACTTGCAATCGTTGTTGTTGTAGTGAATCTAGGGAATGTCCACATTTGAGAAACAGTGGTGCTGTGTCTGGCTGCAGGCTGCTGAGTCGTTGTCCATTTCGGTCTTGGAGGTGGCTGTGTTGTTTGCCAGACTTGTCTTCGAGTTGCTTGAGGCAAGGGTTGAGGTCGAACTGTCGAAAATTTCCATTGAGGTGCCTAAAATAGGTAATTTAAAAAAAAAAAAAAAAAAAAAAAAAAAAAAAAAAACAAAAACAAACAAAAATTGCAGCATCGTGACTTACAACAAATGATGGAGGTGAAATCGGTGGAGAAGGTCGAAGAATTGGAGTGACAAAGGAGGGAGATGGAGAAGGAATAGGAGTAGTGAATGTGGTGGGAATGACTGTCGATGGTTGTGGGTAGGGTTTCTAAAAGTAAAAAAAAAAATTACAATTTTAAACATTGGTATTCGCGTTTTATTATTTTGAGGTAAGAATTTATTTATTTAAAAAAAAAAAAAAAAAAACCCCCCAAAAAATGTGACATGATATTACCCCCGGAGAGAAATTTATCCATCATGATAAGGTAATATGATAAAGCAAATACTAACAATATTCTACTTACCTCTATGTCAACATCTGAATAGACTTTGGCCAGGAATCCTCTGTAGGCACCTTCTCTTCCCTTCATAATGACTGCCATTTCTCGATTGAACGAGATGAATTTATGCTTAGGTAGAGAAGAGCAGCACAATCTATGAATTTCTCATTTATCATTATCAAATGACGAATTCCCAAACCTAGCTCCAGTGAGTCTTTTGTCGTTGTGATATTTGACTTCGACATAGGCACTCACGCAGGTGTCTTCGCACGAGAATTCGAAGGAATCGATGAATTCGAGATGTACTCTCCCGCCTGAATCATTGCTTTGAAAATAACAACTTTTTCAAGTCATTGGTAAAACCCTTCGGAGCCATAATCAGCCAATTGCATTCCACGTCGTTTGGATATCGAATCGGATATCCAGGACTCTGTATCATCACTGGCTCTTTTCCTACCTATATAAAATTGATGAAATTTTCATTATATAATGTTGGATGGGAAAATTATATCCTCTCCACTTATATCTATCACAATGAAAAATATATTGTCCTATGAGAAAATCTTTGTTTTCAGAAATCATAAAATTCCTTTCCCGAATTACATATGTTGAGAAATGAAATAATAAGTTTTTTTCTTACAAAGATAGTTCCTCCACAGTCCGAGTTGGAAGGAAGAATGTCTTGACAATTTGTTGATCCTGCAAACGGCTCAGGACATAGGCATTCATAGCACGAATTTGGATTCTGATATCCATTTCTCTGACAGAGTATTTGATTGCTGCAACGCTCATTGCAGTTATAGACCGTGTTGATCTGAAACAAAATTAAATTCATGAAGGTTAGGGCGCATTCAGACTCTATTCGTTTTAGGACGAACATTGCGAAATCGCGTTGTTCGTGGAGAGTCAGAGAAGCACCACATTCGGCACTCGTTACGAACAATGCTATTTTTCAATGTTCATCCTAAAACGAACAAAGTCTGAACACAATCTTAGAGCATGGCAAAAGATATTGAATTTTGAAAATAATAATTGAGGGATAAATTAATAAAAATATCTGAAGAGAGATACAAATTCAGATCTGATTATGGAAAGTAGACATGCCGATTGAAAGTCAAGGAAAGATGGTCCGATTCTTTGTCCAATAGTGTTCTGATGTGGTGGTTCGAGTGTCCGAATTGTAGGCAGATAGGGGTCGAGTGCAAATCCGTAGGGGCCGAAAATTTTGACTGTCAAATTTGAATAATCATATGAATGAATCTACCATAGTGCATCACGCTCTGAACAGAAAAGATTAATTATAACTGATCCTTGCAAGGTATTCTTCAATCAAGTATCATAATTTTGATTCTAGCTACGCGTATAATGCGATAAGAAAACTTGGAATAAATTGAATCAATGCGTGTCAATTGATCCCTCTAAAATATATAACATGGAAAAGAATCCTGTATTTAAGTTTAGTTCAAAATGCTCTTAATGAAGGAATCAGCAATATGCTCACTATTTCATTTCAACACAAATTACCTACCCCAGTGTCGTAGGGCAGTCCGAGAGTGTCTGCCTGCAGCCGCCCGATGGACTGGAAGTTGTTCCATTTGCCGATGGGGATGTTGTCGTAGTTAATCGCGATATGGCGCAGCTACAATAATCATTCACTCATTCATTCATTTCACTTTCCCCTTTCCCAGATGATGTAGGCAGTGCGTCATCAAAGGACATCGAAAATTGATGACAAAAATGCAAAATACCATCATTTTCCCTTTTTCTGCAATTGTCTTATGCCCCACTAGTGAAACCCTAGGAGTGTAAGGCGTGAATCATCGCGCATTGTTACCTTTCACTATCGATGACACAAACATTACACTCTTAGACTTCAAAATGTAAACGTAAATAGCTACCTGATCAGGACGGGCTTGCTCTGAAATACTTCAATTTAAAAACAGAACCATGACATCTTGCAACTTATGAGTTATCTCAAATACGAAAGTGCTATAAATCGATCCCTTCAATTCGAGTAAAATGAAGTGTCGATAGAATTTTCGTGAAAAACAACAATAATTTTCTACAAACATACCATGTATCAATCCCAAACTATGACCAATTTCATGGCTAAAATCATGAATTTCAATTCAACCCAGTGCAATTATTATTCCTTTTTACCTAATAATCCCGACGACATCACATCCCTGAGCGCTGATGGAAATACCCTGCAGATAGTGATTCTTTCTGAGAAAGGTTCGGTCATCGACCTACTTGCCTGGGTGCCTCCCACTTTGCCTACGAACGAGGAACAGCCTCCTCCATCGAAGAACTCCAGTCGATCCACGTTCGGACCGCCCTCCTCGAAGCGAATGCACGTGTATTTCTGCCACAAGAGCATCGCAGTTCTGGAAGATGATCATATAGATGGAGATAAAATATCTCCAAGTTGTTGCGTTTGTCAGTGATGTTTAGAACTTCAATTCACGAATCAGAAGAGCAAATTCGGACATTATCAATTTCAGTAATTTGGCTTCTTCATCTATATTTTCGAGTATTTGAGCAAAATTATCGTGTTATGACGAAAATTTTACAAGATAAATGGTAGCGTTGGAATACGAGAGAAATAAAGTAAACATAAAAAATAAGGATTGAAAGTGTACCTGATTAGCCTCCTGATTCTTGGACCAATTGAATCAGAGAAATCGAAACTGATCGATTGTCCTCTCGGCCAAGTTTGGAAAACAGGAGTTCGCCCGATCTAAATAAATTTTACAGTCAATGAATTTGGATAAAATAAACATGCCTTTCGTTTGACTCTTCTATCTTCTTTGATATTCTCGACGATTTGATTTGCCTGTTCAGGTGATAAATCGATATCTCCGTTGAAATATTCATCCGGTCGATTGACATTCAGCTCATCCTGAAAAGATTTTAAAAATCGCAAATTTTTGTAGATAAAAACTGGCAATTATAAATGAAAGGATGACGAACTACAACCTTCAATCTTCTATGAAATACATATTCCAACTATAGAACCAATCACTTTCTCATTCCTTCACTTATCTACCATTAGCCATGAAAGTTCGACCTTATTTCGTATCGAATTTGGATCTCGCCTGACTTCGGGCAGAGCGATGAAGTCATTCTGCACGAGAGCGAATCTGAAAATGAAAATGCATGAATTCATATTATCGCATTCGAAACATAGCGCATCTATTGTGCTATTCGAAAGTAACATGAAGTTTAGTTGTAAAAATGCATAGGCAGTTGCTATATGCGCGGAGGATGGAGCGGACGGAGTCTATAGTTAGGGATAGGGTAGAGATTGGATTAAGAAAAAATAGTGTAAGAAAGACACCCTCCATCATATATCAAGCTGCCAAATGCATACAATTTCGTCATGTTCTAAACTTGAAGATGTACAAAAATTCGTCAAGGGGCTATCAAAGAATCTCACGATTTAGCCTCTTCGTTGAGGATGTCGTTGATCTGAGCCAAGGCAGACCGATTAGCCTTGGGGGCTCGAAGGCCGAGAACGGCTACGAAAGGGAAGGGGAATCGATTGATGGATGAAAGGGACAGCAGATAGAGGATGATTAGAGATAGGCAGATTGGGGATGACATGACTGGGGGAAGGGGGAAGGAAAGGCCTGATCAAGGACAGGAAAAGGGGAACGGGTTTGAAGGGGGAGGGCTAATGAGTGAGTGGGGCGTTGAAGCTGATGCAAACAGGGCAGACAGGCGGGCTGCAGAGATTGTAACATCTAGCAGGTAATCAAGTAAGGAGGATGGCTCATTCCAATAGAGAAAATAGAAAAGGGACGACGATTAGTAGGGACTGCAAACTCCTGCCCCCTTTGTGTCTTGATAAAAAAATATCAAGTTTATAGCAATCTAACTTCATTTATCACAGCTTTCTAATTTAGAAAATAATCTCTATCGTCTTTTCTTAAAGTAATGATTCATTCCTTTAACAAAGCAAAATGCCTAGCATAAGATTCTCCCTCACGTTTGACTAACAAAACTAATCCATTTTGAACATGTCAAGTACAAACTAACTGCTGCTGTATTTTTATAGTATTCACTAAATAAATATTTAATTCTGAATCGAAAGACAACCTACATATCTTTCGAACACTGCAAATGCGGCAGGGTATAAAAAGTGGTTATAAGAACCTCAAAAAATATCCTTCAGAATACCTAGACATAAAAGGCAGTTTCATTCGATGAGCCATTCAATGAAATGGTCCTGCGCCAAAAATTAGCCCGGAGCTCCGGGTGTTGTTTGGTGTGTGATGCCTTTTTTGTATAGCAAAATAGTGTTCATTTTGATTTTGATTTCGACCAAAACGGTTTTTTATTTTATTTTTCTTCACTAATGTCTTAGTTACACCAAAAGTGAGTAGTTTGGGTAAGATTAAAGAAAAGTACATTTGTGAAACCATTTGCGATCTCTAATTATCAGAACTTCATAAAGTTCAGTATGAAAAAGAAATCCTAATTGGTTTCGAAAATTCAGAAAAAAAAGTCTTGACGAGCACAATTGAATTAAAAAATCAAGTGGATGTAAAGTGAAAAGATATTGAAATGTTAATTGACCTTCTTCAGAGGTACTTCAAAAATCTTACTTTAACATACTAAAGCTATTTATTCGAACACGAATAAGGAATATCTTTCCAAAGCTGCACATACGAAAAAAACATCCATCATAAATAAACGAGTGATAATGATAAAAATGAGGAAAGGGAATGTCAAATGAATACATATTGAGTAAAGTGAAATTAATGGAATTTGGGAATAGAGGAATTGGGGATAAAGAATAATAGTGAGATTGAATCAGTGCAAAGGAGGAAATAAATGTCAAAAATGATTTAGTGTGCGCACTAATTGTCTGATCGCCTGATTTGTGAATTTATTTGTGATTTGGTGATTTGATGGTTTGAGGGCTTGATTGCTACTTGCGGAAGACCTTGGCGATGGTGGAAGTTCCCTTGGTGGGTTGACTCATGGGCGAGTTCCAGATGGCGGATGAGCCTCGACGTGTGTACGAACGACTCGAGTTGAAGATCATCTGCAGGTTCGGCTGAAGCAACAACGTTCGTGTTTAATTCAATCATAGGGATGCAATCGTAATGACATGTGTTGGAAGATCATTCTATTATCTTCAGAAAACTTTTGGCTGCAAACGTTGTCAAGGAACGATTTAAACCAGCAACAACAGGGGTTTCAGGAATTATTATTTTTGTTTTTTTTTTTTTGAATAATGCGAAAACCAATGAATCCAAGAAATGTTCTCAAAAGTTACTTCCAGTTTTCATTGTCATATTGAAAGCGTATGGTGAGCGAAAATCTCGTAAGAAAAGTATGAAAATAAGCAACACAAACTATTTCTTTCCATTCCACATTTCCTTTTCTCTTCTAGATCTGCAAATTTGTGTCGCACTTCTTCATACTTTGCATACGATGTTTATCCCTGGTCAGCATATTCAATAATCACTGCGTCCTATCCCTTAACAGTAGAAAGTTGTTTTTTTCTCCATGTTTTCCAGATTATATCTTTCTGGAAGGGATAAATAATATGAAAAAATTAACAGAAAGTTTGTCTGTCTTTAAAAGACAGGGCACAGTGCTGTTAATTCCAAACAAGATGTGGCATTGTCCATGTGTTAGAATGGAACTTTTGCAAACCTCAGGAACGGCTCCGAAAACGTCCTGCGGCTCGATGGCGAGAGAGTCGAGTTCCTTGACAGCCCTTCTGACAGCCTCCCATTCAGCCCACTTGGGGACCTGCTTCCGTGGATGCTCGTCATCGTCCGTCTCGTCTCCGCTACTCAGGTCGTCAATGCAGTAGTTCGTATCCGTTGATGGCTTGAACACCTACAGATGTCATTTCATCAATTATTTCAAAACGATGAGCAGAGATGAAATTTTTGGCGCTATTCTCAAGAACGTACAGGATAATAAAAAGATAAAAAGTTAATTTCAAATGCATTCGAATCATCGCGTCATTTTACCTTATCCGGAGTCATCTCGTACTGGTCGATGTGAGAAGTGTCCCTCTGAGAAACAGGTGTCTGCTGAAACTCATCATTCTCAGTCAAGTATGATTTTCTAAGAAACTTCATAGTAGATCTTTAATCAATTTCGCATTTCAAGTACAATAATAAGTTCAGAAATAGGCAAAATTTTAGGTAACTCATTTAAATAGAATTCGACTTTTTTCTAGTGTATAAAAGTTCCTGCACTTACACTGACATTGAGCATATGCTTATTGTAGAGCTGTTGTTGCTGTTGTTTCTGCTGTTGCTGCTGCTGTTGTTGCTGTTGCAACTTCTTCAGTCTTTCCTCTTCTTCCTTAATCTTTCTTTCCTTCTCTTCTTTCTGAAATCATTCCCGTGAATTCATATAACTTGGAATGAAGAGCATCTTCGAAAGCTTACATCTGTTGCTAATGGTTCCCTATTGGTATCATTTCAGAAAATATGCAATCCTTCGAACAATTCAACGAATAACCAACCTGCTGTCTGAGTTTGCGTTCCTGTTCCTCCTTCTGCAGTATTTGCATCTTCCTCTCTCTCTCCAGCCGTTCCTGCTCCCTCTTTGCAGCCATTTCCCTCTTGTGCTTCTCCAGCCTCTCTTGTTCCTCTTTCAGTCGCTTCTTCTCTTCATCTTCCTTCATCCTGCGCATTTCTTCCTCCTGAATTTACAGTTTCGTAAAATGATAAATGCAGCCTATTGAAAAAGACAAGAATTGAATATTTTCCTTCGAAACTCTGCCAATGATCGCGATAAGATATTTCCATTACCAACATTATTTTTCAAAAGTTCAAAAGAAGTCCCAATTTCGACTACAAATGGAACTGACTTTCAGATACTAGTTTGAGATTTTGCAGAAGAGGGAATACAAAGAGAAAGTTGGATAAAACAAAGAGGAAAGTTCTAAAGTAACTGACCCATTGCTTCTTCCTGAGGATCTTCTCTTGTTCCTGCATGAGTTCTGCATACCCATCATCTTTCAAAGAACTCTGCAATTTCAATTTATTCCCGATTTTGGTAATTTCGAACCGCGGTCAATGCTTTGCTCTCTTTTTGCTTTGTCTAGCGAAGACCCATAAAAATTAGAAAGCGTTTTTCTCAGTTCATAATAAATTTTTGACAAATCTACTTTGATGAAATTGTAGGGAGTAATTTTAGAATTTTCTGGTGAAAAAATGCTTCAAAAATAATGCAAAATAGAAAATTAGGTTCAGTTTTCTAAAAAAAAAAAAGTAACACCGGACAGATCAAAACACTGGCGGTTAACCACGGTTCGAAATCTTTGCATTCGAATTTATTGAGGATTTACGGACGGATGAACTAACATCAGATTCGGACAGGCAGAATTGCGGAGGCGGAGCGGGAGGCAGGACGGGGCTGGCTTTGCGCGGCACAGTGGGCACTTTACGGAGTGGCACACGACTCGGCTGAACGAACGTTGGATGATTGAGATTTGTGAAATTTATGCAGCATGACATTTTGGATGAAGAAATGTAAGAGAATATCGAATGAGTTTTTTCATTTGGTAACAAATGCGTCATCAAACCTTGAATAAAAGTTGAGAATTCATTCAGAATCGAGGCAAAATGAATTCAAATGCAGCGAGTGTCTGATGGTTAATTTCAGCGAAATACCACTATAGCAAAAAGAGATAAAGACCAACCGACTGAACAGTTTGTGCGCGGACACGATCGCCGCTGTCGAGTTCGAGTTTGACGGTCTTTGCTGCAGATCGGCCTGGAGTGGAAGACTGAGCGTCTGCGAATGCTCGGAAACGGGCCGGAGTGGTTGAGCCGCTGGATGCGGTGATGATGGGACGGTCCGAGGCTTTGGGGATGCGAGCAGGGCTGCGTTGGCGGGTGGGAGTGCGCACTGCCGGAGAGAACGTGAACGCCGCATGTACAATGCGGGATGGGGAACGGCTCGTTGCACGAGGCACCACGAATGGAACGCGACTGAAAGAAGAAGACGAAAGAATGAGTGCTATTTGGTCGAATTGAGCCGAGTATTAAGAAATGATGATGATGACGACGACGAGATTTTTGCAAAACAAGTTCCTTTCCTACTTTTAATGGATAAAGTTGAATAAACAAAAGATGGAAATAGAAATTTCGCCAATCATGAGCATCAGAGCCGTATGAGCATTTTGGCGAAGTGATTTTCTCATCTCTACGCCTACCTCTCTGTATGTATTTTCTCCGTTCACTACTTTCCGTTCCAAAAAGAAACTGAAAAATAGTGAAGAAGAAGAAGAAGAAGAAGGAAAAGCGTATAATAGAGAACGCGATAAGCTTTCCTGGGATATTTCGCACAAGCCTCATGTGCATATTAGGAATTCCTCCATTGTCTAGGTGTTTGGTAAAATAATTCCAATGGTTTAGAAAATACTAGACGAGGGTTCAAAATTGAATGAAAAACACACCTGGGCGATTTGCTGTTGGTCCTGCTCTGCGTTTGTGCTGCCCTTTCCTGTTGAATCTGCAACTGCCTGGCTCTCTCTTCACGTTCCTTTATGGCCTGTGCCTTCCTAGCCATCTCTGCTTCCCTAGCCTGTTTGTTCTCGGCCACCTGCAATTTAGGTTTCATTTATCATATACTTTTAAACAGAGCTTTGAACAATACTAGCAATAAATTCAAGAAAAGGGTATCGAGTTAACGCAACAAACCAATGTTTTTCGAGTTCCATTTTTTGAAATTTTGAACGTCTCATACCTTTTTAGCCTTTTCCTCCCTCTGCATCTTCGCCCGATTGGCCTTTTCCTTCTCGTGCTCAGCCTTGAGCTGCTGAGCGATGATGGCCTTCTGTCTCTGCTTCTCGATGGGATCCTCCTTGTCCGTCTTCGCCTTTGTAGCAGCCAGATTCATAGCCTTGAGTTTCTGCTTCTCGAGTCTCTCAGCAGCATCCTCCATGTCTCTGCCCTGCTTTTGTGGTGTCTTTGCCTTTGCCTGCTGTGCGGCTTGGACCTGCGTGGCAGACACCTGCTTGTTCTCCTTCTTGATTTTGACCTGCGGATACACTGGAATTGCAGGTTCTATTTTGATTTCTCTTGTCTCAGCCTGTCCATTTCCTTCCTTCTCCATCTCAGTCTGCATCTGCTTCCCCTGTTCATCTCCAGTCACTTGCTCAGTCTGTTCAGGCTCTGTATTCTGTTGCGGCTGTTCAGCAATCTGAAATCGTATTCATAATTTTTAGAAACTCTGAGAAAATTTTAAGAATTGATTTCAGACGCATGTCCATGCATTTCAACACAGAATAGCATTGTGCTAGGTTTAGATCATGAATTTTTTTTTTTTTTCCTAGCCTTATTATTCCCCACTAGGTGGGGGTCGGCTACCCTCAGCCTGTAATGGGTACAGTCGGCCTATCCTAGCCACACAGGACTAGTGGCCCGTCCCGGGGATAGACTGTTGTTGTGCAACAGCCGAGGGATTTTAGGCAAATTTTCGTGGTTTTATCCACTACCAACATTTCTTAACCCCCTTGGTTTGGGTGAGGGCGGGAGTCGAACTTGAGACCCTAGCTGTAGGCAGTAACGCACAACCACTGCACTACGCCGCCCCAGGTTTAGATCATGAATGAATATGATAAATAGGTACCTGGACTGTTTCAGGCTCTTGCTCCTTCTCCTGTTCCTGTTCCTGCTCAGTCTCATTTTCTTTCTTCACTTCATCTTGCTGTTGCAGTTGCACTTCCATCTGCTCTACATTGTCAGGGGGCATCACGTTCTGAAATTTATTCGTCTTTTTCTGTTTTAAAATTTCTGAATCAGCTTTGCAGAATTAAGCTCGAAAAAAGAGTTTTTCACAGGTTTACCGACTTTCTTCCAAACGCTTCTAAATGTCTCTATCTCGAAATTCAGAATGAAATGAGCAGCAAGAAAGTGTGTGGGAATTTTCTAAAATCTATGATCCAATTCAATCCAACCTCTTGTTCATCTTGTCCATTTTGTTCGTCCTGCTGTTGACGAGTTCTGCGCGGAGTGGCTGTAGGAGTGGCAGACTTCTGTGGAGTTGCGCTGGGAGGAGCATCCGAAGACTGGTCACTGAAATCATCAGCGGTCTCATGAAGAATGTAATTCTTTTGAAAAGTGCAAATCTTGAAATCATAAAGGGCTTTCAGAAAAAAAAAAACTCTTTCAGCAATTAGAATTTGCTAAATCTTCAAAGTGAGAGCTTTGAGAAACACATATTGGCGTGAGCTGGAACTCAGTAAAGAGATTAAGATGCTTTTCATAGAATGACTTTTCTCAAAATTCAATTGATCTATGCTTGATCAGTCATGTGCAATTCGATTATTTTGAACACTTTTCCAAGTCCAACCTGGCAACATTTGCTGCAGCTTCCTTGACCCTGGCCTTCTCGATGAACTCCCCAAACACGTCGACAGCCTTGGTGATTTCCGTGAGCGCGTTCCTCTTCCTGGGCGTTTTGGGCACAGCCCTCTTGCCCTTGCTGCAAATTGTATTTTGTCTTCCACCTTCCTTCTCTCAACTCACAATTCCTCGACTGTCTGTTTGAATTGAGCCTTCTGATCGAGAAGCCACTTGAAGTGTTGATTGATATGCTCGTAGGTCTCCAGGGCCAGAGGTTTCAGTTCTTCAGCTATCTGAAATAGATTTCTCATCAATCAGTTTGGGAAATTTATCAAATCTTCATACACGGCTTCAGTTTTTAAATTTAATTTTCAGGAAGAAAAAATAATTGAAAATTCATGAATCGTGATCAAGAACTTATGAAAATTCGATCTTGGAATTACAGAATTTCAGAGTTTTCATTTCAGAACTGGAGAGGAAATTCTGCTGACAAGAGAAGTGCACAGATCGGAACTCATAGATCTTGATGAAAATATAAAATCGGCAAACTAGAAGCCTGGAGCCAGGGAACTCTAAACCGCTTTTCACTCGTATTTTGTGCTAGCTAGGATTGAGGAATTTCCCTTGTCAAAAATGCATTCAAATTTGCAAATTTCCAAACAGAAGTGAAGAATAGACGATTTTCCTTTTATCTGCCTCCATACTTGCCTCTCTTTATCCTCTATCTGCTTTCTGTGAACTCTGTACCAAAAATTTTAGAACAGAATACAGATAAATAAAGAAAGATGAGAGAAGAAAAGCGTCCTACAGAATATTCAGCAAGTCTCTACTTTGCATAGTGAATGAGCTGCATGAACTTTCCCAGAAATCACTTCCTCATTGCGCATACCTTTTCCGAATCGCACTGCTCCTCGATGATCCTGAAGTCGTTGGGGTCGAGGCATCCCTCGGGCAGATCGGCCAGTGCAACTACAGCCTTTCCCTTCCTGCTTTTGTTGCTTCCTCCAGTCTTCGCTTTTCCACGCTTTGACATCGAGTCTGCTCTCTGTCAAATCTGAAACAACACGAATCATTCTCGTCAAAAAAATGAGTGCGAGCAGAAACCACGAATGCATTTGACGGAAGAAGAATTTTGAAGGAAGACTGAAAGGAAAGAAGCGTCAAGTTTTGAAATTCAGAATGCTAGTCTGAAAACTAAAGATTCCATTAGAATCAGTGAGTTTCGAGTTAGATAAATCATTGGAGGTGAAATCAGAAATTTCCTGAGATTCAGCAGAAAGATTAAAAACCATCAACGAGAAAATTGAAACATTTCGCATAAATTCGACAGAAAATCGAAACAAGAGAGCGAGAAATGTTTCGCGGGCGTCTGTTTGAATGCTTGCTGTTTACGAGAGTGCTAGACGGAGGGGGAAAAGGAAGGAAAGGGAGATGAAGCGGCAAAAGTAAGAACCCCATCCCAGCAATAAAGGGCGAAAAATCATGGATTATGGAAAAGAATAGAAAATTAGAAAGTTATCATAATGAAAGATTCCTATAAATTACGCGAAGCGGCAGTTTGAAGTCATTTTCTGGTCGAATCGACTTCTCGACGAAAAGTTATCTAGAGGTTCGTGAAATCACATGAAATCACCCTAAACTGGTGTTATGCTCGCCGCTAGTATTCGGCGCTGAAATGGACCCGCCCTGACCCTAAAACTCCTGCTCCAATCGAAAATAGAGCGTGGGCCCTTTTCTCACTCACTAAAGGGAGAAAGAAGACAATGCCCTTATTTTCGCTTGGAACAGTGCCCGTATTCATAAACGTGGCAGAAGGACGGAATGACGGAGCTCTAGTTAAAGATAAAGAAGAAAATGTGATTTTGAAAAATAGTATTAGAAAAGATAGGCTCCGTCAAATAGTAAGTTGCCTACAGTCGTCTGTGTCTGTCACTCGTCTGCAAATACAGGGCTGAGATTAAAGTAAAATTACATCCTCTTGTAAAAACATTTGCAGGAGGATGTAAAATTTTGCAATTACAAGGCGGTGTAATTTTACCTTAATCCCAGTCCAGATTGGCATTGTTCAGACAGAACGACACAACTCCGGTATTTCCTTCCGATTGACGATGTCAGAAGAGTCCCGTCCGAAAAAGCAATCCGTTACCCAGATTATTGAAGTCAAATGCAGGATTCAACTTGCAAAACCACAAGTGTAAGAAATTAATCGAGTGATAGAGTGGATAAATGAAGATCAAAAATTTCGAAATTAGAACTTGTCGAATTTTCCTGAGACGAACTAGAATTCCATAACAACTTCTAGTTCCGAGTTAAATTTTGAAATCTAAAGTGAAAATCTCATTGTGATGATTCAGACGCACGAATTGTGAGAAGGATAATAAGTTGGAAAAGATGTCAGATAACACGTCCATATACCTCACTCCTCCATCCAAGTTCAAGCCAGTCCCCAACTCTCACAAATCTGGATCCGATGCCAACAATACTAATGCTCCATTCGGTATGTTCAAATTATAAATCTTGAGGGTATTGAAAAGACTACCAATTCTGCCTCCTTCATGACTTAATGAAGACCGCCAAATTTTAGGATTCATATTTTCGCTTCTTTTCCTACACTTCCTAAATCTAAAACTGAGTAAGGTATAAAATCCAGTCGTGTTCTTTGTATAGATACCGATCCTTTTTCTTTCAAAAATGACGTTTTTTTTATCATGATGCATACTCAATTAATGCCTTCAGAGTCACTGGTCCCATTGACAGCGCTTCAACAAGTCACCACAGTAGTCTGCATGCTGTTCTACCGACGCGAAAATGCGACGGTAAGCCGAACTTCATTTATTGCATGAGAACTTTTTCATTTAGTTTCCATTCATTTTGGTCGAAATTTTTCATAGCCTTTTTTATACTACTTTTTTAGCTTTCAAGTTTTTAAGGTAAAAAAATGAAAGAAAATTGGTTTTCTATATTTGTCGCAAGGGTTAAAGTTAGGAAGTATAGGAGAAGCTGGTAACAAATTTAGGACGACAGGAAGAATGCCTGATTATCAAATAAGTTGATTTGTCTTTTTTGAGAACCGCCAGAAGCAGCTGCCAATCGAAGCCAACGCAAACCGAACTCTGCGGGAAGTGATTCGGGAAGCATTCATCAAGTCGCGCGTACCTATTCTGCCCGACACATTCGGTCGCGTCTACAAATCCGAAAGGGGATTTGGGAAAGGACACGAGCTGAGTCCTGAGTGAGAACAATTGCAATAATTGAGAAGAATGAATAACGGAATAGCTTGATCAAAACATACATTTATTTTCACGGTTCTCATCCTCGCATGATGATCCAAAATGATCATTTCGTCTTTATTCAATATTCAAGATGCTTTCCTAATTACCCAATTGTTTTAGGATGGCGACATCTAAGCTGAACCAGCTGATGATTTCCGATCAAAGTCGAGTCTACCTGATGATCGACACGATCGACGCCCGCATGCAGCACGGAGTCGACCATGCCAAATGGTCGTTTTACAATCTCTGATTTCCTCTTCCTCCATCTCTTCCCTATTCCAGTTCCACTCCCCCCACTCCATTTACAGTCATCTACTATTCTCTATGGCTGTGAAAATAAAGCAACACTGGCATCACGAGATCATTACAAGCTGAACTTCATGCATTCATCACCAACAATATTTATGACATACAAATTGCTCCATCACGACGAATTGTCCTGTAAATTGCAGTGCTTTGCCTGCAATTCACTCTATAATCTCCCTATTCGCACAGTCAGTCAGTCAGGGGGCGATTATTTGTGAGGAAAGAAGGAAGAGATTAGAGGAAAGATGGTCGTTGTATTAGGGAAGGCGAAGGGAACGAGGAAAACATTGAGTGAACAAGACAGAAGATGATGAGCGAGAGGAGAGGAAAACTAAAGGGGCACTGCTCCTCTGTCTTGTCAATTTCGGTGCCTATTTACACATCTCCACATCTACACATTGCCCCATTTGTCCGATTGCCCAATTCATCGTTGGTCCTTTCACTCTCTTCATCGTTACTGTATATAGCAGGCTACATCATTCTTCACTTATTCTTTCTTCGTGTGAAGATACCGTACAATTTTTCTATCTCGAATATTTTATTGGTTTCGAAGAGAAACTCTTACAAATGTATGCAGATTTTTGTTATCTCACTAGGAGTTTTTCAGGTGTGAATTAATTCACAAATTGGCTAATTTCCACAAAAAGGAGTGTTTCATAACACTGATCACGGATCTGAAACCAGAAAATGTCTGATTGGACATGCTCATGCAGGAAACCCGGAAAACTGTTTTGTGTAATGCAAAATTGAATTTATAAGCTAGCATATATTATTCCTCTATGGAATATGAAAATTTTCGGAATTTCTCGCCCGGAAGACTCCAATCCAGGAATTTTCTGACTTTAGGCTCATGATCAGCGTTATTAAATGCCCCTATGGTGAAAAAATCAGCCGACTTGGAGTTCACATCTGAAAAATTCCTAGTCAAGTAGAGCTTATTCTGATTACACGATCGGCTAAAACTATTATTGTGTTTTCTGTGCTGATGTTTTTTTTTCAAAATTATTCGTCTTGCTTCCTTCATTCTCTAAATTATTCGATACGAAGAAACATTGAAATAATTTACCATCCATGAATCGTTTACTTGTACGTTCTTTTATGGTAGCTACTAGTTAACGGACTTATGAGTCCTTCTTTTATTGTAATTTTCCACCTTACTCTAGCCTACCTTCCCTATCACCAATTATAGGGTCGGTTAGTTCTTCGTTTAGCAATTGTCCTCGTTTACAGGCTTGCTGTACTACACGCCACCGGTACACCGACTGTCTGTATTAGGGGCCGGATTTTAGGGTGAGGGAGTGTAGGCAAAGGGGAGAAATAAGAAAAAAAGTCGATGTCTTTTACGAGCAGCAGTGTCGGTGCTCCAGCGGTGTATAGTACAGGGTGCTTCGTCTACAGCAAAATGAACGATTACGAATCTGATGACCATATGATCTGCTCATAAATGAGACTATAAAGCTACTCCACTCATAACTGACATCATAAATCACTATGACCTGTTTTCATTATTTCAATAGTGCACCATTGCTTTGCCTCTCTGCTCTGTTGCAATGTCCTTGTCCTTCTGTCTTGGTTCCTCAGTCACTTAGTCAGTTCAATAATTTGATCTCTTCATTTCATTCCTTCATTCGTTTTGCCACTCCTCTTTTTCTTCTTGTAATTTGTGTTGAGTGCATTTTTAAGTCTCCCTTCTAATTGACTGAACTCATTGAATCAATTCATTTTTCATACCCTCAAATATCGTGGTCGTCCATCGTATTAACTGTCTGCTTCTAAAATGTTGTCAGAAAAGTAGTTTCTGATCACTCTATATACAGACAAAAATTAGATAGTGTCGCTTCTCATATAAATAATTTATCACATTTCACGTTTGTTATGAAAAGTTATCTATTCCAGAGACTATATTCAAATGAAACTGGTAGTTCTTCTACTGCTAGTTGGCTTTGCTTCATCCTGGATAATTTACAGAAGAAATCAGAAGAGGAAATTATTATGTCGAGTAAGATTTCGAAATTTGCAAGAGATATACATTTTCTTCGACTCATTCTGTTATCAGCTTCAGTAGAAGTTGACTTCTTCAATTTGATTTGTATTCTTTATCAAATTGCGTTAGAACTATTTGTGCTGTCAACACATCTAAGAATCAATTTTAGGAAGAGAACGAGTGGGGTAATTCGACTCTTCCACTGGTGCCAATCGAAGCTGTGACGGGTACATCGATTACTGAATCCACGACAGATATGGTTGAACCTGAAGCGAGAAGAAAAAGAAGAAGAAGGGACATTCCAATTGATCCTGTCAGGAAGGAGCCTATTATCTTCCTTGGCGGAGTATGTCATTTTGAATGACTAATTGGAAAAAAAGACAAAATGGCAACTAGGCGTGTTTTCAAACGCAAACTAAAGATAAGCGTTATTCAATAAGATTCCCGCTGTTGTGCGATTATGGTCGAATATTAATTTCAATATATTCATAATGGCCGGCCTCGATACACAATATGGATTACAAAGCCGAGGAATAATTGCAGCATTTCATATTGGTCTTCGTTCTAAAAGACAAAATCATCTTTGAACATTGAATAATTTGAAACATTTTAGGAGGAGCCAGCGAATTCGACTTCATTCATCGACGATGGCGATTTCGACATTGTGAGCGACCATTTGACAGAGGAGGAATTGGCAGAAGTCAAGGCACAGATCATGCACACCTGCAATGCGCTCAATCGAGAAAGTCGCGGGAGGGAACAGGGCAAATCGAGCAACAGAAAGAAGACTAGTCGAAAATGATCGACAATTATTATTGGAAATGATAATTATATGTTCCTTTTTTTCTGCATGTAATAAATTTTCGATAAATTTATTGAATCATTCAAAATTTCATTACTTCTTTCGCGTATACAGGCACAGTAATAAATAGGCTTTACCCAGTCAAAGAGCAGGAAAAGTTTTGAATTACGTAATCTAGAAAAGAATATGAGAATCTCAATCCTCGATAAAATAAATAATCTAAAATTAAAATTTGAAATGGCATTGTCTAAATTTTGAAGGGTGAGAGTTGCTTCCCCCGCTCTCCCTACACTCGTTGAGCGATAAAACATAGTGACGGGAAAAGTGGTTGCTTTAAAAAGCGAGGGAAAAGGAGGTGCACCCAATTTTGAAAAGGAACAACTACATAAAACCTTGAGGAAAATCACTGTAATATGAAAATAGGTAATTTAAATCCAAAGAATTACAAAATTTTAAATTTATATGGTTAAATTAAAAATAATTATAGTTGTTAATCTAAAAAGAGTACGATTTCTAAAATATGAGGATCGATTTTTTATTATTATTGCATTACGAAGTGAAGGTTTCATATTTACACGATGAGTGAAGTTTATAGAGATTGAACTGCGAATTACTTCAATTTTTGCCGCTTTCTTCCATTTTGATCTCGGTTTCGAGAATGACGATGGCCTCCCTCTGGTTGACTTGCTGCTGTTGTAGTTGGGAAATCTTCTCTCTGTGGAAGTGCTGCAACATCATTCATTTCTGACTTTCTTCCCTGCTCTTACTTTTGTCGAATCGGAAAAAGTTGCAATGATCTTCGAATTAGTGCAGTTTCTCACGTTATCATTGGAAAGATAAATATAATGATCCTTATCACGCATAAAAGTCTGCCATTAGGTTGAGAATTCATAGATGAAATTACTCACATTCGTAATTCTGAAGATTGTAAAACTAAAAAAAATGGAAAGGTAGAGGAGATGAGAACAAAATCAATGACCGCTTTTCCTATTTTTTGAACTAGAACGTATTTTGTCATTATTATTCTTTGCGATTCGTGCGACTCAACTCTTGTTTAATAATAATCATTTACGACCTACAATTTTCTCCTCGATTAGTCTCAGCTGCTCGAGAAAGTGATCTTCATTGTCGTTGTCTTTCGAGTCCTCAAAAACAAAAGTTCAACAATCGAAAAACAAGCAAATCCTTACAAATCGGCTGATAATAATCGATCTTTTCCTGACTGCATCGTTGAAATTATCCTCATGTTTGGCCTACAATTTAGAAATTATACTTAATTTTTTAATATCTAATCTCGTTTAGTCTTGAGATAACTGATAATAATAACATGAAAAATACCAATACCTATAAATATTCAAATTATCTCGCTTGATTAATTTTCAAGAAAAAAAGCTGTAAAAATTTTTCATGACAAGCTATAAGTTAGTCGCGCAAATTTAGTATTGAATCACAATGAAACATAACTTTGCCACGAGGTGCAAAATTTATGAAGGTTAACTTGATCTTCACAAGATCAATATTTCATAAGAAGGTAGAAATCATTTCAACCATCTAAATGAACGAATTTTCATCTTTTAGTTAACTTCAGCATTGTTTCAGTTAATCAGAGATAAAAATGATAAGTGGTTTAAAGATTACCAGTTCGCTCTTTATGTCTTTGGCTTCTTCCTTCATGTCGAGCAGATCATGGAGTTTCTGAAATTGAATTGTCTTATCATTCATTTCTTTTTTTCGAAGTTTATAACTGAAGAGCTTCACTTCGTAGTAATCATCAAATTGTCAAGTCTTGAACTTTCAAGCACTCGCTGATTGAAATATTAACGTTTCTTCCGAATTCAAACACGGAAGAATAAACCAGAGTTGACGATGAAGATATTCCATTACAATAAACGAAATCTGCATCAATATCGTCATATTCCATCAAAGTTACGCAAAAGCTGATACAATTGTAAATGACTCTCTGAGCATGAAAATCTGCGTGTGTGAAGTTTCCATTTGTTTGAATTTGGACGAAAAACAGCCTACTAAAATATCGCGATTGAATATTCTGTGATGATTGCAACTTGCTTATGCTATTTTCTCTATCAATGAAACTCTCAGGTTAAATGAACCCATCGATAATCTACCTTTCTATGTTCAGTCATATCTGCGGATCTCCTCTGTTGAGTGTTATTATTTCCTGGACTGATTCGAGTGTCGTTCATAGAATGTCGCTTTGAATGTTTAGCTGAATGAAATAACTTTTTCATTGTTGAAGTTTAGAAAAATTAGTCGAAAATAACAAATACTTCAAAAAGTGAGGATAAGTTGAAAGAAATTAGAGAATGAGTGAATGAGAATAGAGGTAATAAAGATAAAGGGGAGAACGAAGAGGAGAAAGGAAGGGGAGAGGGACGACGAGTATGAAATTATGTGAGAAGCCCTGCTAAAAGCTGTAAGCAATGGAAGGGAAGATCAGATGCTGTTTATCAGGAATTCGGGAATACGGGTTGTTGAGCAGGAAGCCAGGTTTGCAAAACGACAGCCATAACAAATCAACAAATTCATGCAAATGTGTAAAAGGTATCGAGAACTTTCGGAGCTCTAATAGCGATGCCAATTTTTTCTTTATTTTATAAAGTTAAAAAATTTTTGATAGCGATATTTTGGAACAAATTTCATCCAATTTTATGATACAAGTTCATGAAGATTTTCATGAAAATACTGGAAATAAAGCATTACCCCTCCTAAGAGAATATTATTGTGCCGTCGAAAAACAAACGGATTTTGGAAATTCGGCAGGTTCAATTGTGGAATGAGGGGCGCATTTTTTCAAAGAGACGGATAAATTATCTGCCGAATGGGAGGGAAAGAGGTTTGAGGGAAAATCCTCGGAGGAGTGAATTAAGCCCGCGGGCAGATTTCATAGAGAGGCTGCTGAGGCTGTTGCGGGAAAAGGACTGCGTGACAAGCCGAATGGAAATGGAAACGGATAGGAGATTGGAATGGGAATGAGGATGGGAAATGGGAGGATAGCAGCACGAAGGAGGACGGATAAAGCTACAGACGGATGAGGTCAGAGAGGAGCGATAGTCCAGCGATAAATGAATCTGTCAGATGTTTGTCGGAATTCATATAAGCCCTAAATATCTCTCCATTCGCAGTAAATAGATTGCGTGGGCCGCAAAATGAGTACCTCATCCGGAAAACGAATGCCGTGCGAAATTGAGCAATCTTGAAATTTGAAATGAAAAGAGAAAGTCGGACCAAATTGCAGATGCATCCTCGACTGGCAGGGGCACGCGAATTTAAAGGATCACTCTCGAAAAGGCTGCAGAATTGGGATCATCCAATAATCAGAGCTCATCAGCCAAAGTGCAGCATAATTCATAAAAGGCAATCGTATAGGGGAATGAGGAATGGCCATACACTTTGCATGTCCTCGGATATTTTCTGTAAATCATCCATTTGGGATGATCTGATGATATATTCATCGGAACTCCCCTAAAAGGGCAGGAGATGTTATCCGAATTGGTATCTGCATCCAAAATGATGTTTCGATCGAGTTTTTCACGTCTCAATTCCGCTTGCAAAAAGTCAGCAGTTCGCATGCTAACTCGCGCTTTCGCTAAATATAAATAGTTACTTATTATTGCGAAAAAGTCTAGAAAAGGGCACAAAATGTAATGATCAGAAATTGCTCGCCTTCATCAAATTTGTAAAAGTAATTGGAAATTTTCTTCTGGATAATAAATAAGTAAATCCGTGCGTCTATATAATTCATAAGCATATCTGAATTTCATAATGTATTAGAAAATTATTCCTTTAACAGAAAAAGAAAAACTCTCTAGATAATGTTTTAGAATAAAATGATTATTTGCAGGATAAATAAATGATCGGAAATAATTGAGATGACCAAACGAATACGTATCAATGTGAATTGCATCTTATCAATAATCTGATATCAAATTCATTTTAACTGCATCAGTAGTATTCTGATAATTTTGTTTCAGCAAATCTTTATAGGCTAACCAAAGTTCTGTCAGATATCATGTTCATTCTCCTCTCATGCATTTACATATATCTTTATCAATTAATTGAAGGTTGCCTATATGCTTATTCTGAAGAAGAAGAAGAAGTACTGGTAAATTTAATCCAAATAACTTTGAATCTATGTTTGAGTTTATGATTAATAGAAACGTGACAAACGATAAACCTTACTGGTCAACTTAATGAAAAGTAAACGCCTTTGAATTATTTGACAACGTTCAATTTAGCTCAGTATAGTAAAAATATTCGACCCTGAAACTTTACGAGATATAATACATGATTTGTTGCAAAATCTTGCAATGCATGAAATTGTTGAAATGCAACGATAAATTACGTGAAGATACATTTAAAAAAGAAATGCAAAAGTATATATATATATAAGTATTCTTGTTATCGACGAGTGCAAAAGAAGATGAATAGGAGTTGAAGGGAAAGGGGAATCGGATAAAAAATTGAAAGGCCGAACCGAAAGGCGATGATCAGATTTACTTCGACGCGGGGAAGACGCAAAAGTGAAGGAGGAGGAAGAGAGGGGAAAGCTTCCTTTTCGGAGCACAGCAAAGAGGAAAAGCAAAGGGAACGCTGCAAAATTCGACAATGTTTTCCAAGTTGAACAATCAGGAAATTCGATAAAAAAACACGAGTTTTTCAACTTCTAATTTCTCGCCTCTTGGAATGAAAATTTTCTGTGAAATAATTTTAACGAGAACCTTACGATAGTTTGGAATAGGAATTATGCAATTGTGATGCAATCGTAAAGCAATAAAGCCTGAAAGACATCATAAGATTGAAATGACGAAGAGATGAACATTCAAAAAACATGACGCAATGTGGTGACTGACAAAAATAAGCAGAAGTTTTTTTTCGATTCTGAGGCGAAGCACGAACAAATAGATGAGGGGAATTTGAAGTTCATTTCTGGCGCTTCGCATTGCGTCTCTTCTTTTGAGCATTCATTTTTTATCGATTCAGAGATTCAGAAGCAGGAAGATAAATGAGACAAATAGAGCAGAAGCAGAAGTGAAGAAGAAGAAGGGGCAGATTGAGAAGAAAAAAGTAGGGGGAAGGAAAAGGAGATGCCGTTGAATGGATGAATGGAATAAGGATGGAGATAGAGAGGAGGAGAAGACGCTTCTTGACAAAGCAACGACGAGAGCAGGACTGCAGGACTGCACGGCAAAACAGCCTGTGCTCAACAGGGAGCATCGCCTATTTTCGGGAATGCAGACCAGGGCAAAGGAGTACTGCTGAGATTTAGCCCTGTGCTCTAAAAGGGAGAAGGGCGAAGGACGAACTCAATGAGCAGAAAGGCTGTAAATAAGCATGGCAATTAGAACTCGAAGCAGGGGAAAATCAAGGGATTCTTCAGACAAGAAACATTCAGACTTGGCTGCAGACCAGAAAAAAAACGAAACATTTGCGTGAGGGCAGGACTGAATGGATGAGGCGAAAATCGGTACATTTGAAGTTCAAAACTTCGGAAGAACATTCAAAATTCAGCCAATAACATATGTAGAGGGAAGTGATGATTAAAAGATTCGAAGAAGACGTCACATTTTGAGTGAGCAAAACATGAATCGAGGGCTGAGCATGTGACTGCAACTGCGTCCAGACTGGCAGAAGTTGGGCAGAAGCAAAGGGAAAGGGAATGCATCGAATAATCAGCTGATTTCACGCCAACTTGAGCTCCCCTTTCCTATAGCAAATAATATCAGGTTTAGCTTGGCTAAGCGCTAAATATGAAGCATCTATTTTTATCGCATTAGCTAAGAATAACATGTTCATGGGATCATAAAGGATGATTACATTATGTATTTTGCTGCAAGATTAATTTGTATTAATGGATATATGAAAGATATCGAGAGGATTGTGAAAATTGGAATTTCAAATTTTTGAAGAAATCGAATGCCAATTTCGTGTCGTTTATACAAAATCGAGTTTATATTCCTCGAAATTCAATTATTTTGATGATGAAGATCCAACTTCCGAAGTCCTTGCTCTAGATATTTGAATAAAAAGAACTTTACGAAAATCTTATGACAGAAGAAAAACATATATCAGACTAAAAGCCTGTATTTGCAGGTGCGCAGATTTCAAAAGTCGATGTGTGCAGGCCAATTGGCAGACAAAGAAGTTGAAAAGAGATCTGAATAAAAAGTGCCAAATGGGTGGTCATGCCGGTATACAAGACAAGCTCGACAACTAGACATGATTCATTCGTCCTCCATTCAGTTTTCTGCAATCGTTCATTTGATCATTTCTGGTTCTGCAGTAATCATCACAATTTCAAACTTCATCTGAAAATTTTCAACCAATAAATTCGGCATCTCAACGTCGGGATAAACGAATCCCTATATACTCAGAACTACAGTAATCGAATTTTTTCAGAAATTAATTCATCCATTTCGATTTTTAAACTTCTATAATAACATCTCTATGTCTAGGATCGAATTGGTTTTTTTTTTTCAAAAATGCAATGTATTTCTTCGGGCAATTCGAGTTTTCATGGCTGAAAATGAATCAAATGCTATTGAACTCCGAATTGCCCTGAGAGATCACTGTAGATAATTTTATCTAGTTTCCTTAACTTCAAAAATGATGAAAATCTAAAGAATAAGAATTTCAAATATCTAATCGTCAATAAACCAGACCTTTCAAAATTTAGCAACTTTAAAAATATTTATCTAGGAGTAAAGCGTAAATTGATCAAATTTGTGACAAGTCTAACAAGTATTATTGCAAAATATTTGATTTCCTGAGAATATAATAATGAGTTAGAAACGAAAATAACAACACTTAGATCAATTTCTTTATTCGGATTCGACTTACAGTGACGGACTAAACAATTTGTCAGCTTTATATTCGAGTCAATTTCAGCTCAGACTTCCGAAGATTGAACTGAAACCTTCCATACTTGTATATCTACACGTGCTCATATGTACGTGTAAATTTCACAGCTCAATCCGATAAATGAAAATTCTGAGCACAGGGATGCCCACAGGTAAAGCGCAGGTACAAAATTGTTTATTAACTGGGGAAGGTGGCGCGTAAACAGTTACGTAAATTTATACTTATCCATAGTTAACATAGGTGAAAGGCACGAAAATTTAGGAATAGAATTAATATAGGTGCAGGCACGATTTTTGCAATACCTGTAGGCAATACTTGGCTGAAAATCGGAGGAATATATGAGAGGGGGCGACCAAATGCATATGTCCACGACTGTATACGCTCTGTATGAATCTGGGTTTTATCGCAATGATAAGTCGAACTTAGATATTAGCTATAGCAGCTGATGGATAGACGGATGCTCTCTGGGGGAAATGGCTAACGGGCACTGTTAGCATCTCTTCCTTGGGCTTCCACCTAATTTCGCAGGGCGAAAGAGAAAGTATAAAGTTTCTGAACGGAGCGATGAAGATCAAGTTTAGGATCGGATCTATCAGCGGTAGAAGTGATGGAACAAAGACTAGGAGATATTCCAGTAATGGCCGACTTGGGCGGGTTAACTGCAAAAAGTTGATAAATAATCGCCTAATTAATTCACTTCTATTCATGTTTGTGCAAGATTTACCACCTCCCCCCCCCTCCCGTTGCGAATTTTAAAATTACTGCCCGTTTCCGCTCCATCCTCAAACAATTGGATCTGTTCTCGTTCGTCCCAATTTGTAAAGAAAAAGTCGATACGTCCCAGAAAACTCGAATCTTGCACAGCCTGTTTCTGTTCTAGAACGCTATTTGAAACTTTAAATGGGAATAAACTTACAAATATAAATTGGAATAAGGAAAAGCATGATGTATAGAGAAAAAGTGTACACAGAGTTTGGTAGCTTAGAGCCTAAATTATGTAAATTTAATTAAAACAACTTTTGAAAATGCAATGAATGTGGGTGTATTCCAGCACCTTTGTAAGTAGTTTCGAACCCTTGAGGGTTCTTTTGGAGAAGTTATGCGCTAGGGAATCGAGTTGCTTGACAATAATCCTCCTCATGCAGGTAACCAAAATAGGCAGAGTGAAAGCGACAAATCCCAGAATCATTGTATTGATGTTGTAGATTGGACCCCTCATTGAGGAAAATCCACCGAAAGGAGAATGAGATTCCAGGTTATAGTCGGGATGGGCAGTTTGGATATTCTTCATCACCAATTCGAAATCCATTTTCTCAAGATACGGAGTGAACTGAAAAAATACAATTCTGGATTATGCCATAGTAACATGGCTGTTTGAAAATTCAATTTTGAAAAATTCGGAATTGAGGTTGGAATTGAATTTTTTCGTGATCCTGGAATCAGAATCAGAATTAAATTTTCCCGCGACCAAGAATCTGAATGAAAATTTTCCCGAGCTCGGAATAGGAATTCTGAAGCCCAAAAAGCTTCAGAATCAGGTATTTTGCTAGAACCGGAGCTCCAATACACCCTTGATAATAACGTTGACTTTTGGATTGCTGTAAAAAATGGTTTTTTTCTTTAGATTTTGCAACATTTTAAATGTCGAATAATAAAATAAAAATGTTGGTCAATAGTTCTTCATATAAGTTCAATAAACTCGTCACTTACCACCATATTAATCGGTACTACCGAAGGGATAAATATCCTCAGGAAGAGTTCAGTGTTGGAAGGATTTGAGCCTTTGACGAGAGATAGACGAAAATGAATAGAAGAAGCAATGCAAACCGATGTGAATATTTGCAAGGCATTGTAAGTGTTGTAAATGACGAAACATACCAACGGACCACCCAATGAATGACACAGGCCATTCGAGACTAGAGCAAGGGAATCTAGTCCTATTACTAATCTAAAATGCCAATTATTGATATGAAAATCCATAAAAAATACTTTTTCAGATAAAAAAGTGTTTAAGTTTCAATCTACTGAATTTACACATTGCCCTGAACTAACAATAGGAACAGAAGTTCGATATAACAATGTTGATTGATGTTTTGAAATGAACACACAGATTCATACTAATAAAGAGTGCAGACAAAACTATGAATTCCATATCTCGATGTTATTTTTGATCAGAAAGGTGTATTCTAGCCTAACTCAGACTCTGAGAAAGATGGAAATAAGATAACCATCGATTCTGTCTGAAGAAATGTCAAATTTCGAAAACCGAAATGAACACGAATTTACGATACAAAACCTCGTGGCTTCGCACGGATGCGAATATTTCGGCTTGGGTTTTGACACGGAACCGTTTCATTGGGTTTATCGTCGATCAACGCCGTGACTTTTATGATTTCGCCTCTAAACGTGAATTGCTTCCTATTTTGGGAGTCCCACACTACCACTTTTATGCCATGCCGCGTTTTGCAAAGATGTGAAATTTTCGCTTTCTGCATACTGATCTTTGTCTGGGTTTCGAACGCTCTGTGGTACAAGTTCCAAGTTCTGCAACAAGAATCAACGGAGAATCCTCGGTAAATTTTGCTACAGAACATCCTACATATATCGTTTCAATCTTATTTGAATCATACCTCTGCTGCATCAAGAATGCTCCAATCGATACGAACAATTGACTAATGGAGGTGGCTGCCAGAAAAATACGATAGCTGCGAAATGCTGAAGGAGAACGGAGCAGAATGAGGTAGAGAAATGACAGATGAATGGAGAGGGTGAAGAGGAAATAGACGGCATACAAAGCACTGAATAAAGCATCGTATGAATCGGTAGAAATTGTAGAATTATTGGAAGGCATTACTAATGCAGGTTCATGGAATTAATTCCCGAAATTATGAGCAGAAGGATAAAAGATATGGCAATTCCCAGAACGCAGTTAATATATGATTGTATTAAAGTAGATTTTTATCGCCATTTTTATATCTGTGAAACCTTTAAAAATAAACGATGATATTGGAGTAAAACGAAGGTAAGCGATATACAAATCAAATATCGTGAGAATATCAGAAAGGAAAATGAGAGAAAAGTTCCTCATTGAAGTGAGAAAGTTTAGAAATTCTTGAAAACTGAAATTCGATTACGAAAGTACGAAATAACAAGAAAAATGTCGAAATATTGTATTTGAAAAAAAAACAATTTCATCTGCAAGTGAGTGATTGATAACGCGAATTTTATTCTAATTTGAAAAATATATGACAGCACTAAAAGTTAGGTACTCTTTGAGTCTACGCCACCTGCTGTAGGATTTTTTTGTTCTGAACGCCTGTCACAGGGTGAACTCTGCTGAACAAGGATCATAGCGATGTATAACACTTCCTAGGCTCCATGCACTATAACCGAGTACCTCGACGATACCGAGATGATACGTGAAAACTATTCTGACTGTCTGCTTTCAGGGGTTAAAAACCATGCTGAAGGTTCGGTTTTTCATCAGGGAGACCGGATTTTATATGCAAAAACACCCAAGGAATCCGAATCCAGACACGAAGCATCATCAAGAGGGATCTAAAACAACGTAGAATGCTAATTTGTCACATTTTACCTAGGAAATTGATCTTTTAGGTAATTTTGTAAGATTGTCGTGAAAAAAGGTGAACTAAAAGGTTGTAGAGAATAAAATTCGGCATCGAATGAGTCCCATATTGGACCGTTCAATGGATAATTAGTCCAGAGTAATTAACTATTTAATTAGTAGATGCTTGCAAACAAATTAGCTTATGGAGTGTTTTTGCAAAAGTGCCGATACCAACGAACTAGTTTTTACCTTCGAAAAGTAAAATTTTTCCCGTTACGCACATGGCCTTCATATAGCTGTCTCACTCGACTGTAGAATGCGTCTTAAACCCAATTGTTATGGGATTTTTGCCATAGAAACTAGAGATCCTGACTTTTTTTTTTTTTCATATTCTCACACCAATGAGTTTACAATTATCATTTAATTACTACAATTGGGGACGGTATAGCGCAGTGATTGTGTGCCACTGTCTAGAGCAGGATCCCGTAGTTCGCCCTTACCTCGATCCAAACCAAAGAGTTTAAGTAAGTGTTAGTAATGGGGGTAGTGGGTAAAACCACGAAAAATTTGTCTAAAATCTTTCGGTTATTGCACACAACAGCAGTCTGTCCTTGGGACGGGCCACTAGTCTTGTGTGGCTAGGATAAGCCGACTGCCCCATTACGGACGGAGAGTAGCCGATTCCACCTAGTGGGGAATAAGGCTAGGAAATTCGATTAGTTTATAAAACAATCGATTGCTCTGCAAAAACTACCATGATGAAGAAATCGTATCGTTGAAATTTACTTATTTTTCGAATAACAAAAATTTCTCAATTATTTGATGAGCATAAAAATCTATATCGTTTACTTGCATATTTCAATTTAGAGATGTAGATGTCGTAAAACCTTTACAGTTATTCTCATTTTAATCTCAATCAAAAAGAACTCGTTATTGAGAAATAATATTTTAGAATGTTCATGCATTCAACTTTCACAAAATATGCTAAGTTTAAGCATTTTTTTTCGAATCAACTAATTTGCAGGCATATTTCTGATAACCTCTTCCATAATTTAATTCGATTCATTCGATGGAAAATTTATTCAAATTTAGTCTATTTTCAAGATAAAATGCAGAATGAAATATATAATAAGTTAAAATGATTTATTTTAGTGAATCTAGTCAATTTGCCATGATAGTTGTAGCGACTTGAAGTATATATCTGCTTCTGACATTTGGTTCTTCTTATATTCAGGAATGAAGATTGAATCCTGTTTCTTCTTGCAGCATACCATGGTTTTTATGGTGCTCAAGATTAACGTGCGGTCCTCCTGTATGCTCATTGCACTGGCGAATGGAAGAAGTACAGCCATTCTGCAGTGTGCAAATATAAATTTATGAAAATCCATATAAATGATCACATTGGAAATGAGAATTCGATCCATAAATAACACATTTGCATTTCGTATGATTTATTCTCTAAGGCAAAGTAGAGGGCGAGTCCAATAACGAAGCAATAAATTACTAGGCAGTATGCACCCATCGTTATTACTAGTTGAAGGCTCTGAAATTTTCAATTTAGCCATTTTTACTAAAATTCGGATAAGTTAAATACTTGAATCTCAATAAAAAATACTGTCATTAAAAGAATTATTCGTATTGTTAAAAATTCAAATGTATATCGATGGTCGACAATTTGAGACAAAAAGAGCGAGACTTTGACGTATAAGAATTTTTGTGCCGTTTGCAAATAAACAGACGGCATTTCATCGAATCAAGGAATGATCTTGACTATCACTTGAAAACACTCAATGCACACTTAGAATCTAACTTCTTCGACATTTCGTTTATCACAATTATTGACTTGAGCGTCTCGTTAAATTTTGCTATCAGTGATCAATGGTTCTGGTTTAAATTAACATGTTGATTCAGTTCGTACATTTAAATTTTATCTTACCTTCAGAATAGTGAGATTCGAGGTGAGTTGAAACTTGCTACTGAGTGAGTAGAGTTCATTCCATGATTCTCGCTGATCCATTAAGCTCACCCTCCTTTGATTGAAGCTAAGCAGGAACCGAAATAAAACCATTTGACCCAGAATCAACAGGAGAAAAGCGAAACAGAGAACTAGCATGTATATTATGTCAATCAAATAAACTAAAATGAGTGATCATGGTTGAAAAATATCAAATTGGCTCACTAAATGCTATCAATGGAACGGAAACCAGTGTGCATGCAAGTTCGATATAGATCAGAATAAGCACTGCAATCCACTTTCTCGGTCTCTTCTCGTAATCGGAGAAAAAATACGAAGCAAAAGCTCGCTCTGAATTTCACTTTTATGCTTTATTTTAATTTAAAATATTCTTAAAAAAAATACCGAAAATGACGACGGAGATTGCAAATACAATAAACGCCAATGCTCGAGTTCTAAGGGCACTCGCAATTAACAGAGGATAGTCTTCCTCTATCAGACCTAAATTAATATCGCTTAGTTATTCCATCATATCTTTATGATCGAAATTGAATTGCGATCATAAGGACACGTTCGATATTGCACATTTTTATTTAGCCAAATATCAAAGCTCAGTTTCATTTACTAACGATTCCCTCATATTTTGTCCTTTCAAATGAAAAGTTTAACTTTGCATTGTGAGAAGTACTCAAATGCACATAATAGGATAAATTTCAGCTGTATGATACGCTATTAGCAAATAAACTGAGACAAGGGTGATCAGTTTAAAGGTAATCTCGAACTTTTTGTTTTCAACTGATTACTTTTAATATTTTTTATGAACTATGCGTCTTGGTTTAGCCATCCCCTTGGTTCATAGTCAATGCAGGGAGTTAATAAGTGCAAAATATCACCTTTTATTGGGATGATCTCCAACTGATACAGGATAATAACGAAACGAGCTAATAATCCAATCGAATAGCTAATAACTCCATCCATTATGAATATTCGAATGTTCGTGCCAAGTAGAGGATGCTTGTAGACCATATAGAGTCCGATGTTGAGGCCAAGAATGCAAAGGAAATCAAATGCAGCTTCACATAGCGCTACTGTCTAATGTAAACTATTTTAATTTTATCTTTATCCTATTTGAAAATCTCGTAATATCCATTTTTGACGAAATAGTTTGTCGAAAACTGATAATTTGAGACCGAATAAATTCTACGTGAATTTGGAATGCAAATTGTGCTTTGTGGAATATTGAAATTTGGCATAAAAGTCATTGAATTGAAGCATCGCCAATTCAACTGTAAATGACGAGCTAATTTCAGTGGATTTTATTTGCGCTTCTATTATTGTCTCAAATCACCGTTCATCAACAATATGCAAATTAACGTTAGATTAAGAAAGTCTTCTTTACACTTTATTTATTGAAGTGTAACGGAGCAAGTTGCGACATTTTCAAACTGTAAATTCCTGTAAATCGAATGAAAATGAATTTCTTACCATAAAAATTGGAGTTCGATTGTATCCATCTTGAGGGAAGGCCAGCAATAAAATTCCAACGCTCCACTCCGATCCGCATGCGGTAAAATTATAGATATACAAGGGATACATCAGAATTTCAGTTATTACAATTAGAAGTGAGTAGAACGCAAATGCCAAATTCAAGAGCTATAAAACTAATTCATTCGAGATCTAGAAAAACGTTCAAATTTTTCATTTTCTATATGCAATCGATTCCGAAAGTTAGAGTAAATACCAAAATAAATGGTGAAATTTCAGCTGTATAGACAGATGTCATTTTCGAACTAATAGATTATGTCTAAACTAGGTGAACATTCAAGATACTCATTATTTTATTCAAAGATTATACCGAATTTCATTATTACACATCTAAAATGCATATTCCAATTGCTATTTTATTACAAGATTTGAAGCTGAAATGTGATTTGTATCAAAATACGATATGATGAGCAAAGTTCTTCAATGCTGTTCAATTTAATGAGAATATCATACTTATTGGATAAAATTATTTTGAAGTCATTTACCATCAGTTTTAATGGTGAGATCTTTTTTTTATATAAGACGTTATTTATATAAATCGAGCATGGGGTGGTACCCAAAAAGTCGGTCCTCAAATTTCGAATTGATTTTTTGCCCCTGGAAGTTTTCGACTACGTTAACGACGAATCTGACGGTTGAAACTCGATCCGATCACTTGTTCCGCTTGTTATGGAAGGTTCGCATCCGGTAGTTTCACAAAATGCGGTTTTCGTTATTCTGCATGGAAAAAATTCAAATTTGGTATCAAAATGCTCGTAAAGACCAGCTGAGCACGATTCTGAAAATAACTCGTCGAAATGACACCGACTAAGGAAGTTATGATGAAAATTGTTCCAAACTTTCGGATGCCACTATAAATGGCAATCTAATGGTCATCATTTCAATTAAGAACGGAAATTTCCAAATGCATTCTGTCAGTCATAAGTGCTTATGGATACATTGAAGCGAATGAAAATGATAAAATTTAATGTTTTAATGACAAAAAGTTTTTTGACATTGATTTGATAAATCACAAAATTGTCATTTCTAATTGCGTACATTAACTTTTATTATCAGTTTGTTCATCAAGTTAGTAAATGCCAACATAGAATGATGAAATGATAAAAATTAGTTTATGCAATATGTGCCGATCGCACCAATTTTCATCAATTTTGAATTTTTGGTGTTGATCTTTAGATCTTTCTGCTGATCAGAAAACTTTTGCTCAATTTGCCCGATCCAGCGATTTTTCTTATCATTCTGATTCTTCTTTCCATTGTATTTCTTGATTCCTGATAAAGGGTCAAGCCTCCTTTCTCTACCGTGCCCAAAATCGTAGTTCTTTCTCACGGACAGGACAGAACATGGCTGCTCTGCTATTTTTGTCCTATTCTTAAAGATGAAACAAATTCCTCAAAAGATTCGACTATGGGCTCAAGTCAACTCGCGTGGACAGAAGTAGTGCATTCGCTAGCACCCGAGAAAGCAACCGGCAGGATGAATCTATAAATTCTTTTCTGTGCCTGCATACAATGGCTGAAACTATTGTAATCGAAATACATTTCATAAGATAAAATTATTTTTTGATATTAGATTGTGATATCATAGTTTTTACCTCGATATTAAATTTAGACCTTTTGCAAAATGTAAAGCTTTTCCTAAATAAATCGAAAGAAAACGTTTTTGTTGAATAAATTAACAATATCGTTTCTAGAATAATATTGTCCTCGAAAATTTTTAATTTCGTCATGAAGGTTCAATCATTAACTGATAAGAAAGCAAATTTTGAATTCTACTCTAATGAGTTGTTAACGAATTCAATGCAATTTATTGGGAAAGCTAAGAAAAGAAAGGGAAAGAATAATGCGAATTCTAAAATGATAAGAATAGAATCACTTGCCATTCTACAAGGGACATTTAAGAAAGTTTTTATCACATAAAAGTTTAGTTTTGGTCATAATTTCGAAATTATATGTGTAGTCTATTTCATCATATAACTGACTATTCATCTTCACTGTTTCGTCAATGACATTGTAAATGGCCGATTACTTGAAACGAAATAAACGAAATACAATTTTATGTGCGTGCGGGGAATTCGCGCGTTGTTTGCAGCATACTTTACACTATTAAATCATATTCAGAAAAAGTTCGACGATTATTTGTGAATACGCAATACCCACTTGTATATTCGAATTTGTGCATAGTTTGTTTTGTTCCAATTTATCGGTCATTGACAATACCAGTCAACTCGCGATTAGAATTATTTAGTTCGTGATAATCACTATTCAACTTTCAGATGGAAGCTTTGCATCTCGCCATTGCAACTGCTTTGCTCTTCACATGTATTTCTGCTGATACCTCAAGTAGCTGATTCTGTAATTCTTAGTTAATGAAAATTTTTAGAATGTGATTCAAATAAAACTCACCCGGAACTTCAATTTTGGCGATACATCCAAACCTTCCATTTGTCAAACATCAAACAACAAAAGCTGTCAATTTATCGTAGGAAACTTCTATATTAAATCTAATCCATTTTCTTATCATAGACTATTATGGAGTGTGAGGAGATAGATATTGCATATATTTTGCACCTCTCTCCTCTTAAGCTCAACCCCTCGAAATAGCATGCGCCCTGAAGAGATAACAAAGAAAAGTGAGAAGGAAAGAGTGGAGAGAAAGAGAAGTGGCTCGTGCAGAAGCAAATTCCAAAGGGTATTAAGTATCTACTTCTTCGCAAATCATAATACTTTGAAACGCAAAATTTAGAAATATCACTATTTTCGAAAGACGAAAAGAATTTGCCAAAGGATGATCCGAAAAGCCTTATCTTTTGGAGGCAAAAAGGAAAAGAGACTACTGTAAAAAGATAAAATTTGAGGTTTTGAGAAAACAAGAAAAACTATAGACTACGGTAAAATTAGAGAACAAAAGACATGGAATTTAATTCGAGATAGTTGAATTATGAGAGGTGGAAAGATGAAAAATACTGTGATGCAGAGGAAGAGTTTGCCATTAGAAGCATTATCAAATTCAATGTGCCATTCGGTAGTAGAAAAGTCGTTTTTGGTACGGCACAGGCGGTCCAATTTTATCTCTCTCATTTTAATTACCCATAAAACTAAAGATTATCATTTTAAATAAATATAATTTATTGATCATGTCTTCCTATCATCATTTAGATCATAGTTAATTGGGCTATCTGGAAATCGCGAGATATCGAGACACGAAACATAGTAAAATAGGGAGAAGACGGTGGGATAAGGCATCTTCTTCACACTATTTCTTCATGGCTCGTGTCTCATGATCTCGCGGTTTCCAAATTTTCCTTCATTGACCTAACTACCTGTTAATTATCTCTAATTGTCCTAATTATGTTAATTTTCAGAATGCGCTTGGGTATACTCTTGGCCCTGGTAGCGGCCGGCTTTGCCCATGAGTGTAGCGTAGGTAATCTCGTACTCGAAAACGGCGTAATCGTATCGAAAAGCATAGCACATGTGAGCCAATTGCCTACTTAATTACTTAAATTAAATGGCTAATTATTCTAATTACAGAAAGAATGCGACGGTCTCTGTAAACGAGAAACGATTCCGATATGGAGCGCAGAACAAAGCATCGTCCTTTTGTCGTGTGAAGATAATCATGTAAGTTTTTATCATCATTATATAAGAATAGTAAAGAAATAGAAAGCAGCATTTTTATTTTTTAAAAATTTGCATTTGCCACAAATTAGCATCCTTAAATTAACTATTTCAAATATTAACTTTTTTTTTCTAATTAAAAAATTTGAATTTATTCTCTTGTAGCAGCGCGAAAATTATATGACTTCTGTCTAGAGACTGAAGACACGAATTGTCTACTGATGTTTACATTTCATATGGCCTCTGCCTAATCACACTACTGTTAATTAATCATTTTAAATGCTATAAAATTTTTACGTCTTCCTTTTTGAAATCAGGACAATCTTTTGAAATCGCGTAAAAATTATAATTTTTATTTTTGTAATTTTACAAAAATTCAAAAATGTCAGGTTTCGTCTTGATTTTGCTCTTGGAGACTGGTAGCGTTTTTCGTTTGCCTTTTCTTCGCATTACTTCTCCGCTTCTTTGCCTCTTTTCGCCATCAGCAGAAGCCCAGATTTTCATTTTTATCTTATCAGCAACGCTGTCCAGGTTTTACGCCATACACTCTACCATTATTCTTATTTCTTCATATTCTCATCATTTTTCATACTATTTCACTCTTCCCATATCAAGCAGCGAAATTTCAAACAAATATGAAAGATAAACACTAATTGTATGAATCACCATGTATCTAACAATAAAAGTGTCTTACAAACTCAATAATTCTGCTTACAAAAATCATCTTGTACTCAAAAATCGGACCTGATCATGATTAAGAAGCCAGAGTGCTAACACAATACAACTGAACTACATACATTACCAATTTGTAGGTGGCAAAAATAATCAATGCCGGTAGCGCATGTAATGCTGGGGACACGGAAGACTGCTACTGTGATGGCAGTCGATGCAATGAAGTCACCGGAATAAAGGAAGAGCTTGCTCCAAGTCACATTGAGGACTTCCCAAGGTAAACATTGGTGAAAATCAGTTTTTCCAGTCGAGAGTTTCAGCAACATCGTCTGTTACGTCGGCTACTATGCATCCGATCAGTTCACTGTTGGCGACCTGGTTCAGTGCGGTCAGAACAGCGTCTGTATGAAAGTCAACGGAACCACTTCGGGCTACAGTGTCGAGGTTTCTAACCCCAGAAAACTTTCTTCCGAATTTCAATTTTAAGGTCTACGCTTGTATGCCTTCAACTCTGTGCACTGCGCTCTTCCCTGGTATCGCGGATAATCAGGAAATGTGCAACGGGATCAACGGCACGACGATCACTGGCTGCTGCTGCACGAAACAAGATTGCAAAGATCTTATGAACCCGAGCATCCCTCCGCCGCCAACGCAGAACTGGGGTGGACCCACGATTCAATGCTACTCGGGTATTACGCTGAATGGTGTCGTCCAGGCTGGAGGCAGCTTCGGTCCATGCCAGGGCGATTGCGCATCTGCCAGAATTCGAACCACCTATAACGGCGCGACTCTGTGGGGAGAAGTGCTCTCCTGCGACCCGGCTAACATCTTCAGCGCGATCGGCGTCAATGGACAATGCCAAAGCTTCAATGTCGCTAACGTTTCTGGAGTTCCAACTGCAGTAGTGACAGGATGCATGTGCAGCTCGGACAAATGCATCGATCCGACTGTCGTTCCACCTGTGTACCCGATTCGCCAGCTCAAATGCTATACTGGTCTCTCGAACGGAACCAGCTCGGTCGGAGCTGAGATGCCATGTAACGAACGATGCGGTCGCATAAAGTTCAGAATGAACGGCACTCCCATGACCTACTACATGTGTGCTCCTTATTCTGTAAGTTTGAAGAACACAGTTTGAAAATAAAAGAAAGAAAAACACAGGTCTGCGCTGGATTCGGCATGGCCGCTACCGAGGGACTGACCTACAATCCTCCGCAAGACGAGGAGATCGAGGCATATTGTTGCTCGGCAACTGATAACTGCAACGTCAACGATCCGAATATCCAAATCAACACCTCCTACGTGCCAACTGTTGTCTACCCAACCATCTGCTATGGAGGTTAAAGCGTCAATAATCCAAAAGAAATTTATCAATTCAGGCATCTGGGTGAACGGCGTCCCGATCACGAACTCAGCTTACGGACTTTGCCAAGGAGAATGCGCTTCAGCCAACTTCCTCACGACCTTCGCTGGACAGATGCACAATGCCACCATCTACACTTGCGACCCAGTCACAATGTGCTCGTCCTATGGAATCAAGAACGGATGTGGACAAATTGGAAACGGAGTCACTGGATGCTGCTGTGACTATGATGGCTGTCTCGACCCCAACAGAGGCGGTGGAAACTTCAACCCACTCCGCTGCTATTCTGGTATCTCTGTGCCAAGTGATGGAATCTTCGAAGGCGGCGACATGATCTGCAACGGCATGTGCTCTTCTCTCTCGACTATAGTTAACAGCAAGAACGTGACGACCTACTGGTGCGCTCCATTTAGCGCCTGCCGCTACTTCGGTCTGGGACTCGGAGGAAACGACAACTGCAATTCGATCACTGGAGCTGATCCTCCAGTCACCGGATGCTGTAATAATTAGTTTAAAATGTTCACAAATTCATTTACAATTTAGGCTGCAACACTGATAACTGCAATGCTCCGCCAGGCGTCAACGTCACTGCCATTCCTGCTCGCAATGAAGCTCCCATCGTTTGCTATCAGGGACTTCACATCAACGGAAACAACTACTCCAACTATGGATACCAGGTCTGCCACGGCGAATGCGTTTCCATCATGTTGAGTGGAACAATCAACTCGTCGACAACATATGCTACTCTGTATGCTTGCGATCCAGCTAGCTCCTGCGCTGCTATGGGACTTCGCAACAATTGCAGCACTATTGATGGAACTGTGACAGCATGCTGTTGCGATTCTGATGCATGCATCGATCCAATGACCGGCCGACAACCTGGAATTTCACTTCAATGTTACGTTGGTCTGGTTGTGCCGAATATGAGCATTTCTACCGGAGCCGATATGACTTGTGGCGGAATGTGTGCTCGAATTAATACAACCATCAACGGGAATCCTGCAATGTCATTCCATTGTGTGCCGACACCTATTTGCCAATCGCTTGGATTATACAACAGCAAAGGAGCTCTGTATCTCGACAGATCAATCGAAGGCTATTGCTGCAATAACGGACCATTCTGCAATACCGCTGGAACGAATATCAACACCACTGGACTTCAACCAGTTGGAGCGGAAAGACCAAAGGCCTGCTATTCTGGTATGTGTAGTTTTCATTCTGGCAAAATAAAAGCTGGCCCTCAGGTATCTACATCAACGGATCTGCTGCTTCTGATGGAGGTTGGTATGCTTGCCAAGGAGACTGCATTGCGGTCAATTTGAACACCACGCTGAATGGACAGACCATCAGCGCCGCTGTTTATTCTTGCGATCCAACTGTCGTCTGCCGAAGTCTAAACGTTCTTAACAGATGCCACAACATCGAACCTGGACTTCAGACTTGCTGCTGCGACACTGTAAAAATTGGCTCTAAAGATCTTAATATGTTTGAGTTTTAGGACGCTTGTATCGATCCCACTGTCACTCCACCAAAACTGCCCGACTTCTTCAGCGACTTGTGTTGGGTTGGTGTGTACGACAAAGCCCACAATATCTCTGCGGGAGCTGAGGTAAACATGATTGGAATTTAAAAAAAAAAAAAATAAATAAAATACCCTTTAGACCTTCTGCTATGACGGCCAGTGCGCTTCTCTGACTTCAAATATTGCTGGATCAACCGTGAATATCTTCGCCTGTGTGCCCAACTACGTCTGCTCTTACCTTGGCCTCTATGATGACTGTTTGTCGGTATACTACGATCGTTCGTTCACCGCTTGCTGCTGCAAGACCGGATCTCTCTGCAACATCGCTGGCTACGACATTCCCACTCCACCACAACCATTCCCAATCCGAGACTTCCCCATTACTTGTCCATCTGGTCTGTACGTCGATGGAGCTGCTGTCACCCCGGAGGCTTTCCTGACTTGCGACGGAGACTGCGCTTCGATGACCATCAACGCGACTGCCAATGGCACAGCCCACTCGGCAACGCTCTTCACCTGCGATCCCTCTCGGGTCTGCCGTCAACTCAACGTCCTCAACACGTGTGCCTCACCAGAACCAGCTCTCACTGCTTGTTGCTGCGATACAGATGGATGTCTCGACCCGATGAGAGGAAAATTCGCCCCAACCAACCCATTGAAGTGCTACGTCGGTGTGTACTCGAAGACCGTCCAGACTGGAGCCGAAGTCTATTGCGATGGAAAGTGTGCCGCTATGCAAGGAATTGTCGGAAACGACAATGTGACTGTGTTTGCTTGCATTGCCGCTTCTGTCTGCCGAGCTCAGGAACTCTACGATGATTGCAAGCCGATCTACGGAGATCGTGGAGCTATCGTAAGAAACTTTCTGAAGATCTTCAACGAAATAGATGTTTTAGGCTTGTTGCTGTGATAATACACACAACTGCAACTTGAACTTCCGTGGAATGCCGACACCACCACCCTTCAGTCAGAATGTGTCCAGAATTCGCGACTATCCGATTGTCTGCTACAACGGCATCTACCTCAATGGAACCCAATACATTGGTGGGGGTGGCTGGCAGTCTTGTGAAGGTAGCAGTTTAAAAATCACTTCAAAACAAAGATTCATTTCAGGTGACTGCGCTTCAATCGATTTGACTTCTTCCTACAATGGTCAGTCTGTCACCGCATCGCTGTACACTTGCGACCCAGTCCGAGTTTGTCGTAACCTGAGTCTCTCTAACAGCTGCGCAATGATCGAACCTGGTCTTTCTGGATGCTGTTGCACTTCGAATGCCTGCATAGATCCTACCAAGAATCCGCCGAGAACACCTTGGCAACCACTGTCCTGCTATGTCGGAGTCAAATCCGTCAAGGCCAATATCAGCGTTGGAGCGGAAGTCATCTGCGACGGAAAGTGTGCCAGACTGCAGACATCGATTGCTGGAAGCTACGATACGACCACCTACCACTGCGTGCCGAACCAGATCTGCCAGAGCTTGGAGCTATTTGACTCCTGCCGAGAGCTGTATTTCGACAGAGCTGTCACTGCTTGCTGCTGTGATAATACTGTATTTGATAAAATCAAGAATTTTGATAAATAATGTACGATTTTCAGAACAACTGTAATGTTAACGACTCATCGATCGTCATCCCGACTCCTCAACCTCTGGTCGAGTTCCCGATCGCTTGCTACAATGGTATTTTCGCCAATGGACAATCCATGGGAGCAGTCACGTATGAAAACAGATCAAAATAAACATTTAGAAAATTATTTCAGCCTATCAGTATGCAATGGCCAATGCGCTTCGGTTCAAGTATCTGGAACTTACAATGGCCAACTCCAGAATGCCACTCTCTATACCTGTGATCCTTCATTTGTCTGCGCCGCCCTGCAGATGACAAACAACTGCTCGTCGCCTGAACCTGGATTGACTGGATGCTGCTGCGACACTGTTAGTATAGGACTCAAAAATTAACTAGTCTAAAATTTAGGACACCTGCCTCAATCCTTACACTGGAAAGAGCCCAGGCAGTCCTTTGTACTGCTTCGTTGGACTCTACGTTGCTTACAACAACTACGTCGTTGGCGCTTCCATCAAATGTGACGGAATGTGCGCATCGATGGCCACGCAGTATAATGGCACACTCGTCAAGTCGTACCACTGCATACCTCAGCCTGTCTGCAAGGCACTGGAGTTGAACAACAACTGCACGATCCTGACAACGGACAGAGACATCACTGCCTGCTGCTGTGACGGATTTAGTAACTGTCACGTAGCTGAGCCCGCTGTCAACTCCACGAACATCATTCCTGCGGTGAATTTCAATTCGTATATTCAAGATTCATCGGTGATTTTCAGAACCAAGGCACGCCAATCACCTGCTACAACGGTATCTACGTCAATGGCTCTGCACTCGTGTCACCAACTGTCGGAGTTTGCTACGGACAGTGCGCTTCCATCACGTATGCCACAACGTTCAATGGACAGCCAAATATTCTCGTCATGTACTCTTGCGATCCTACGGCCGTCTGCGATGGCTTGAGTACGAATATAGCAAACTTGTAAAGAGTGTAGAGCTTGAATTTCAGACCTGATGAACAGCTGCGGAACAATCGACCAGACCGGCTTCACGGGCTGCTGTTGTAACACGAACATATGCTTAAGCCCGGGAGCCAGTCTGACATCTACCAGTCCGACATCTACCAGTCCGACATCTACCAGTCCGACATCTACCAGTCTGACATCTACTGGTCCGACATCTACCAGTCCGACATCTACCAGTCCAACATCTACCGGTCCAACACCTGGCGGTTCGACATCTGGCGGTTCGACACCTGGCAGTTCGACAGCTAGCAGTTTGACACCTGGCAGTACGACATCTGGCGCTTCGACAAGCCAATTGTCATTGATCGCATCCCTTCTCATCCCGTTCCTCATCAGTGTATATCAGCTAGCCTCGCAATAGTCAACCGCTAATGTGCCAACAAGCATCTCAATTTGAAGGCAATTTCTGGATGATGTAGTACTTTACAACCTGTTGACTTCATCACTACACCATCCTGAAATCGCTAGAAATCCCTTTCTTTCGCATTTTCTTTTTGTAATTTTCGTTTTTATATATTTGTTGTGTGGAGTTTTCTTCTTGATTTTGAATAAAAATCTAAAAAAAAAAAATCATCGATAAGAATGACGGAAAGTCAAATAGAACGCCGGACCGATTGACCAGTTCATGCATTTTCTTTCAATCGCCGACTTTTAAAGGCCCCTATTTATTGAATTCTCCCAATGTTTGCTCACAAGCACGCCCTTTCTTGATCCAACATCTCCAGAAAAGTCCTATTCTTCGATTTCATGTCCAAAATCAAAATCGTTATACCATTCTCTACCATGCTGTTACCATTCTGGATATATCCGATTACTGTCCAAAGATAGAGAAATGATTCACCAATGAGATGTTCGAGGTTACCATTGTTATCATCTCCTCAAAATTTTCGAACTTCTCAAATCGTGATGTGCAGCAAATTGGACGTGGTAAGTCGAGCACGTTCGTTTATCAGTGAATCAAATGAGAAAAGTGTAATTCTGAAAAATGACGTATTTATGATATCAATGCGCAAAAATGAAATGCACAATCGCATCAACAGTCACTACGGCAAAAGAAAACTTATCTAAAAATGAATAAGAGTAAATGCAAGATGAGAAGGTTAATTTACAAGAAAGCGATCAACTAGATAAGTAAAGTAAGTTAAGTAAAGGGAAAATCAGTTGGTTAAAAAGTTACGAAGATCAGAAACATAAAAAAGCTAGAGAATTCTTGAATTGTTCAAAATCAAGTGCGAGGTTATTATGAGGGAGACATTTAGTATAGGAAGTGATGAAAACCCGATTGGGAGGAGTGGGGGTGAAATGAATGAAGAATTGAGTCGAAAAGCCGAATTGAAAATAGCTCAAGTAAAGCAACAAAAATGAAGGGAAGGAGAACAACATAAATGAGAAAAGGTGAAAGGAGAGGGGATAAGGATGTTGACGACTAGAGCCAGGGAAAAGAGCTTCAGGCATTGATGCGACGATCGGCCATCACTGTGTCTGCATAGCCCAGCTCGATTGTCAGCTCGTCTTCAGGAGCATCGCCGCTCATCTTCCTGAACAAGAAGAATTAGTCCGATTATTTCTGACAAATTTAAGACGTGGATGAAAGAAACACTGATGAGCTAGTGAATGAACCTTCACATGTGAATATCGCGAACGTCTTACACTTTCTCCTGCAGAAGGCAGACCCCCCTCTTGGCGTATTCAGTGGCGACGTAGAGAGGAGTGGGCAGGGAAGTGGTCATCGAGCAGATCTGATGCAGGTGCGCCAGGCCGAAGGTCATCGTCTCCAGGGCGTCCATCGACAGATTCAACTCGTCGTGCAAGACTGTGTAGCAGGGAGTCGCTGCAGAACCCTGCAAATTGGAGATAGATGAAATGAAGGTATGAGAAAGGTTTAACGCGGAAATTATTTCAATCACTATACACGGCTTTACAAGCCTTATTCTTTGGTGACGTCCTACATCATTTACCTTAAACCGTGGACAGAGAAAAAGATAACTGTCTTCGTCTCACGTTTTCTCTCACTATTCTCGACTTCTTTCATTATTTGAAATGACAAGGCTTGTAAGGGTGTGTATAGAGAAAAAAATCATTGAGTTTTAAAAGATTAACCTTGTGAATTCATTCGCATACCTGAAGAGTGGTGTGAGAATTGAGGAAGAATTGCTTCTTGACAGGATCGGTGAGTTGCGAGTCGACCACGACGCCAGCAGGGATGTTCTGCTTCGAGGGACGATCTTCGGGGTTGATCTGCATCGACAAACCTGATTAAGGACAGAAGCAAACAAACGAACATCGGTCTTGAAGATGCGAATGTTGTTCTGTCGCTTGACGACCATGATGAAGGTCCATTGAGGAGCGCGAGGCAGCTGGGCGAAGGCCTGCTGGAGTCCCCCGTGGACGACCTCACCCAGCACCTTGGACATCTCGCCCTCTGCCTGCCCATTCCAGTAGATCACCACTTCGGAAGGATGCTGCCCCTGGTGACTCGCTTCGTACTGCTTGATGATGTGCGCGATGATCGTCTTCACGGCCGTTGCCTTCTGAAATCATAACCTTCGATGCTTGAATAAGAATGTCCCTCGGTATCCTGCTGTTCGGCCTACTCCGTCCGTCCACACCCACTTTTTGGACTACCCATTCCAAATTTGAAAGGAAACAACTGCAGTGCCGTTGCAATTTTTAGACAAGTTACAAGTCTGGACGGGACAAAAGACGATTTCCCTTCAGTCAACCTCACTTCATTCAACTCACCTCTGTATCCTTGTGATATCTGAATCCTCCCACGAATTCCTGTGGATTGAGGCTGGAATTGGCAGCGAATCCGAACACAGTGCGCTGCTCCTTGGTCTCCCTGTTCCTGCCTTCGACAGCCGACTGCGCGATTCCAACGATCACCCTCTCCTGCTTCAGGTACTCCCTGCAATTTTTTCATTTTCTTCTCGAAAAGATAGTTGTGCTTCAGACGGTCTTCGAAAATCAATTCCCGAGTTTTTTCCTGCTCACTTGGGACTGTGAATGTGCGTGGTGTGGAGATTGTAGTTGTGGCCGCCCAGCTTGACGTTGAACTTGTTGATCACGTTCTCCATTGTCTGACCGCTTTTCACGTTTTCAGCAATCTGCAAAATTATCCAAGTTTCCCCCCTCGTTTATCATCGCTTTCGACTCAGCAATGAACTACTCACCCTGTTGCAAGTGGACATTTTGAGGTCCTGATTGGGGATCTGGTACTTCCTCTCCAAGAACTTGATGGTCTTGTGGGTTGGCAGCTTGTCCGAAGTGACTGTGAAGAGGAACTCGCATTTGTGGGACCTCGCCTTGGAGAACATGTCTTCGAGAGCAGCCACCTGCTCTTCAACGTCCCTCTCGTCCAGCTGCAGGAAACCCACGAATTCGGGATCTTCTACCTGGATTCCACGTCTTTTGCAATTCTGCACGAAGGAACGGCCGAATGCACTGAAACGATTATGTGGAATCGAAATTGAAGTGCACGAGTTCCTCAATCTTCGCTATATTTTTGAATGACTCACTAGCACTTCTCCGTGTTGGCAGATCTGTCCGTCTTGCTGGCGATGAAGTACATCGCCCAGACACCCAATTGGCCTCCCTGTACATAGCCACCCGCAGTGCCGCGCCACTTGCCCTCTCTCGCATGGGTGACGTCCACCGCGTATATCATCGTGGGGTAGTCCAACTGGCGACCGGCCACAGTCAGGGGATCGTTGACGAGTCGCACTCCGAGCGCATTGATGAAGGGGTTCTCCGGGTTGGTCAGATGCATCGCATTCATGCTCTTCCTCGTGTCCATCTGGCGCTGCTTCGGAGGCACGGCGCATATCTTAAAGAATGATCATCATTCTACTAAATGCTCAAGTTCTAACTAATGTCATTCGAATTACGAAAAGCCTTTCTTTAGAAGTCTATATAGATAGAGTCCGCCTAAGCTCGCGCGCCCCTTTGTAGAAATGCGTCTTTGGCAAAGAAGCGTGATAAAATTTAGAATAAACAGCTTGAGAAGGAAGTACTCGTCACACCAAAAATGTCGTGAAAGACGAGTCTAAATCGACAATAAATCCAATAAAATAACTGTGTGCCAAAAATTAGCCTATAATTTTTGCGCCCACGTGCGCGTCTATGCAATCTGAAGTATGCCAAAATATGCTCATTTTGAGCGACGGTTTTTTTTTTGGCGATTTTGACAATTAGGAAATTTTTATCACAAAAGCCTTATTTACTATCCAAATATTAACCTCTGAGAAACAATTTCGTTCCGAATATCACAATTTGGGATATCGACTTATGATCCTATTTATAAAATGGAATGACTTATCTGGATTTTTCAGGAAGAAAAACCAAGAATAGCACTATGAAAAAATTTCTAGTTACTACTGTTTCGTTGTCAAGCAATGTTCTCATCAAACTCAATCACTCACATTTATGCATTGTTTGTTTCATCATGCTCACCTTGATAGCATCCCTCATGAGTCTGGGCGTCTGCTGCTGAATGGTGACCCTCTGATTGGGAGCGATGACGCAGAGCTCTGCAGGCAGGAAGACTTCGTCCCTCAGATTGCGTCTTTTGCAGCGAACCAGCGGAAGATCTGTCTGATGTAGGACGATGCTGTAACGGTGCTGGAAGTACACGGCCACGCTGATTGGACTGCCATTGTATTCGAACCTATAAGCATTCCTATTTCTCAGCAGATAACTTCAAAATGAAGACATAACTCGTTCTAAATTTTATGCATCATTCCACGCCCTTTTAATCTCCACCCATTGCTATTTTTCATTGATCATTCACTTCGATTCGAATGACTCACATAGTTTCACTAGCAGTTTTATCAGGGGCGATATCGATGATCTTGAAGAGCTTCCTGGAGCCGAGATGTGTCGTCTGCACGAAGAGATCCTTGACGATGTGCGAGAATGACCCTGCGTTTGCTGCAAAGTTGGCCAGCTCCTGGTCTCCGCTGAAGATGTTCCTGTACTTGTCCAGAAGGGGCTCGCTCACGTGGAAGGGGGCTTTGTTCGCTGAAAGAGCACATTTTGATGTGAATATTGAACGAAGAATGAGAAGTGCAAGAACAAGGAAAATGAAAAAAGATAGGTTTATCAGATAAAAAAAAAAACGAGAGAAAAAATAGAGATGCAGAAAGCAGGCGTGATCAAGGCCAGTGCAGAAAGGATGAAATGAATCAGACCAACCATCGACAATGAGAGCCATGTTGCCGTTCTTGCGGCCCTTGGGTCCCTCGATGAACGTGGCGCACTTGGCAGATCCAGGGAAGAGCATCGTGCCTTCGGGCATCTTCTGATAGTCCGAAAACTGGAATTCGCTCGACAATTCAGTCCCGCTTGGCAGATAGACTTTGCCGTTCTTGAAGCACAGGAACAGCTGACTGAAATGAAGACATAAGGAGTTGATTGAGGGGAGAAACGGGAGCAATGACTAACGGGTTTCCGAGACAGTACTGGTTGGCAGCCAGCTCGATCAGGTGAGTCACCTCTCTCGTGTTGCCGAGCTCGCCCCTCCTCTGTCCGTACTCCAGAATGCTCTGTCTGCTGATCTCGATAATCCCGTCCCCATCCCTCGTGAAGGTCAGTTGCACGTTGTTGAAGTTGCGGCACGCTTCAGGCAGTTTTTCATGCTCCAGAGTGACGTTCAAGGAAGGCTGAAATGAGATAGAATGAGATGAGACAGATTGTCGAGGATATATCAAGCTCACATTTGCATCGGGCGACTCCCTGAAGATGTCGTAGGGAGTGATGAGCAGGTGCTGGCCGTCGTACAGAACACCGACATCCTTCTGGAAGAGGGGCTGTGTCGAAATCACTGCGTTCATCAACAGAATGCACTGGTGACGGCGATTATGAGGCTGCTCTCTGAAAGAAGATGAGTTTGAACGAGAATTTGAGGGAAACGAACAGATCGGCCGAGACTTTGGCAAGGTCCACGTCCGGCTTGTCAGACTTCGTCTGTCCGGTCACTCCAACCCAGTAGCGATAGCTGAAAATAGGAAAAACTAGACCAGGGACCGGATCTATTATGACACTTCCTGAATCTTACATAGGAATTTTCTTGCGGAAGAAAATTTTCCGAGATTCGGAAGTTTCGTAGATTCGAGACGGAATTGAAAAATCAAGATATATTGATATATTTACAAGGTTGTATCCTTTACGACGCTGATGCCGAACGCATTTGTGAGCAGGTTGATCGGGCCGCCTTTGGTGCCTGGCTCAGTTGGTTGCGGGAACGAAACAGGAAGCGTTGCAGAAACCGACATCTTCAAATCGGCGAAATTCGACAACGGACGAAAAAAGGGACTGACCGAAAATCTGCGCCTTTTATACCCTCCCTCTAGGCCACGCCCACTCGTTTCGTTCTCTGCAAGTGGTTAAAACTTGCCATTTTCTTCATTCAACCACCTTGCATCTTTCCCGCAAATTCGCCTGTTTTCCTGCTTCGTTCAACTCTTCTGCTGCTCCTCTGCAATGGCTCGCGCCAAGAAGTCTGCCTCCGACGATGCTGTCTCGACGAAAAAGGCTCTTAAGACGAAGAAGACTGTCGACAAGAAGAAGCGCAAGGCGACTCGCAAACAGACCTACTCTGTCTACATCTATCGCGTTCTCAAACAGGTATTTCCTGCAGACATGTCACAAATCTGATTTTCATTGAACCGCGGCGATAAACAGAAGTAGGTGCAATTTTTGAAGCTTGTCAAAAGTTGGCGAAAACAATGAAATTCGTGAAATGGTCGATTGCCTGAGATTTTGAATTTTTCAGAGAAAGTTCCCCGGTTGGGAAAGGTTTCTCCCCAAGATTCCCCTAGTGGAAAAAATCGGGGAAAGCCTTCTTCGCGTTTCTCAACCGGAGGATTTTTTTTTTCTGAGTTGTCAAAATTAGATTTGTAAAAGAACTGCACCTGCCTGTCACGCATCATTTTGTAAGGGTTCGGGCGCAAAATTTTAGAAAAGATGTACGGGTCGAGTCGCGGAGATTCAGATAGGGAGTCTGCGAGTGCGGGTGTCAAAAATTTCAAGAAAATTACGTCCATTCAAAATCGCGTAACTCGAAGAATAAAGTTAGGTGGAACGGATTGGGGGGAGGGGAAACGTTTACTTTTCAGTTAATTTTTCGTTTCTGCTCATCACTCATCTCACTTTTACTCGTTGTCAAGTCGTAAATTTTTCGTTTGCAGGTGCACCCCGAGACGGGCATCTCGGGCAAGGCGATGTCGATCATGAACTCTTTCGTGAACGACATCTTCGAGCGCATCGCTGCAGAGGCCAATCGCCTGACTCATTACAGCAAGCGATCCACCGTCACCTCCAGGGAAATTCAGGTACGTTAGACGAGGAGAATAGTGCAGAGAAAGGAGGGTCAGTGGGAGACGATGGAAAAAGTGAAACTTCCTGCTTCTCACTATTTTTCAACACAAAGTTTTCACTTAATTTGACCGATACAATGGAAAAATTATTATTTGAAAAGTCGGATTTCAAATGATAACATTGGCTCACTAGTTACCACCACCACCACCACCACCACCCTCTTCTGAAAAGTGGTATAAAGGAAAGAAAAGAGGGTGGCAACTACAAGCGCCAAAACATTAGCTTTCAATACGAGTAACCTTCTTCTCGTTGTGAACACTGAGCTCTGCTCCTTAACGAAGAAAAAATTCCGCGCATTTTCCCATACTATTTTTCCTCCTGGCTATATAAATATTTTGAAGAAAATGGAAACGAAAAAATTCTTGTCGCTAAGGGATCAGAAATAGATGAAAAGGGGGACTCAAATTATCAGATCAGATATTACTTCTAATCTTATTTTCTTTTCCAGGCCGCAGCGCGTCTCCTGCTGCCCGGAGAGCTGTCTAGACACGCCGTGGCCGAGGGAACCAAGGCCGTCACCAAGTACACTTCGAACGTCCTCGGCAGCAGTGCGTAGACTCAGCAGGAATGAGGTCCTCTTCTTCAATTTATCCCAACGGTTCTCGTCAGAACCAGCTAACCGCTTTCTTTTCTTTCCTCATATCATCATCTCGTCATTTCTGTATTTCGAAGTTTTCAGTATTTGTTCCCTGAATAAATATTAAATTGGCTGTAAAACCTTGAATTTTTATTAGATCGGTCTAATCTAAATACTCGATTCTCAAGCATGAAAATCCCTTTTTAAATCCGAATTGATCGATTTTCGATGTCCGTGCAGAGGTCATTCCTATCCTTGTTTGATAGTTGCCAGTTTCCATATCACGCATTCCGCTCCTCATGAGCTGCAGCATTGGCTCAGAATAATCATCTCGTCATTAATCCATACCACTATTATGCGGCTAACATCCATCATGTTTGGGAGCCGCAAATTCATAATTTTCAAGGAGGGCCAATTTTAATTTCAAAATCAGAATCTCAAGTAAAATTACCCAAATCAACCATGAAGATTTAAAAAATAGAATCTATTTTCAGTTTCGATTTCAAAAATGATCGAAATTAGCATAAAATCGATTTTTAAAATCATTTTTGCAATTTTTCACCCAAAATTCAGTTTTATTTCGAGAATAAAAAAACTAAAACAATACGATTGCGCCTCTATATAAGGAATTCAAAATGATATATAACATGCCGGGTAAAAATGCACTCATGGGGTGTATAATCAAACTGAGTGCGGAGTGTCAACAATAACTGTTCACAAGAAATCGTTAATTATTTCTGCTATATATTTTGAAACTTTACTTTGAAATTACTATAAAATAAATATTGGATTTGATTAAAGAGTCTTTGAAATAAAATATTTTAAGGAATATTTATCTCAGTTGTAATTTTTCAGCGTCTTTATTGGATGTCTTCGAGAGTTGTTTTTATTGTGTGCATTGAAATCAAACTATTATTTAACATTTTATTTAGTAAAATTTCAATATGGAAGCTGAGATTATTATAATCGAGCTCTATGTTATGTTAATTTTTCCGACTTCTCGCCATCTATTCGTTTGTGGATCGTATTCTTCAATAGCGTCACAGAAGTTTAGCGGGGAGTAAGAATCATCACTTTTCTCAGTATTTTGAAATCTAATTTCTTCTATGTAATTTTATTAGTATAAATTTGTCATTTCCTACCCTCTGATTGCATATAATTTCCCGTTAGCGACAATGAGCGAATGAAAATATCTCGCATAATTCATATCAGTGATTCGAGAAATTCGACTATCAACTGGAGCTGAGGGGTCGAAACACAGACAGGATTTTAATATATTACCATCACTAAATATATAATGATACATTATTTATCATACCAAATTAACAACTTAAATCCTCCAGCTATGTAAATTTTTCCATTTAGTGATGCAACTCCGAAATCCTCTCGTCTTTCTGGAATCTTTCCGATTTGTTTCCATTCCCGCTCATCGTCTGATAATCGATATATCTTTCTACTTTCATGACCATTAATAACTGAATATCCATAATTACAATAATGAATATGCTATAATGTGACCGTATAAAATTTCATCGCATGTTATTGTTTGAACAAATCTAATGGGAAGGGGAAAAGCAGGTCCCGTTTGCCATTTTCCATCTATTAAAACCTGAATAAATTATTTAATAGACTTTCATTCGATCTTCTTACATCAACTCGATTCATATCTTTATTTATTTTAGGATCGAATCCACCCAAATAATACAATTTGTCTTTGCAATAAGCGACAGATGCACCATAACGCCATTCAGAAGGATCTGGGCCTGCAAAATTCTTTGAATCGATCATTCATGGATTTGTCGATAAGACCTCTTGAAATTTGTCCAGCATTCAAGTCAAATATTTCAAATAATTTACTTACGGTGTTACCGTTGCTAATTCCAAAAATCTGAAGTTTAAGAAATTATTTAAAATAACGAATATAAGAATTTACTTTATCCTGTGTAGTTGCTACTTCATGTGGCAGATAAGGATGATCGAATTCTGCAATCTCTTCGACTGAAAAGTTGTGAGAATTGAACAAATATATTTGTCCTTTATCATCATCATTATTTATATAGTAATCTAAATTGTAATAAATTCCTGAATCTTTTACTCTGCTAAATTTATTATTTCTTACAGTAAAACAAAATTTTATGCGAATTATCGAGTGAATTGTCTCCACCAATTTGCGAATCATTGACATTCCAGGAAAATTCAACCATTGTACTATTAATCAATGGAATCTGTTTTTTCTTCTAGAATATTTCCTTTAGGTATTCACAGTATAATAATTCATACTTCAATGGCATCAGCCAAGTTAGCTGCTCCAAATACAACAGCTTCATCTGGATTTATGTTGCGCTTCAATTTATCTCTTCCGAATTTTCTCTCGAGAAGCTCTTTAACGGCAGGAATTCTTGTAGATCCGCCCACCAAAATCTAAATACAAATATTTAAGTTAAAAAAAATTAAATGGAAAATTTTATTTCTAAAACATGCCACGTGACTAATATCATTTTCATGAAGTTGAGCCATCTTTAATGCCTGATCGATTAAATTTCTTGCTTTGGTGAATAAACCATCACACAGTTCGTTGAATTTTATTTGTGATAAATTTACGCTTAATTCTGGTCCCTTATCGATATCCAACTAAATTGGGAAAATTATACAATTCCTTTATTTTTTACCGTTTACATAAATATTGACTGTTGAAATAGTAAAAGATAATGCTTCTTTAGCACTTCTGCATCTATCTCTTAGTCGGTGTATTAAACGATTATTCGCAAAAATATCATTATTCGATAATTGCATATATTCAGTGTAAGCATAATTCATAATTATGCCGTCAAAATCCTGTCCGCCTGATACCAAACATTATTTGCATGATATGAAAAATATACCCAAGTGTTTATCTCCTTTCACAGCCTTAATCGTGATTTTTCCATTCTTTATTTCACATATGCTAATATCGAGAGTTCCTAAATCATATTTAAATTATTTTTTTTCCGAATAGAATGCATAAAAGTTCTGCTAATCAAGCTGCGTATAAATGAATTGTACGGAAAATTATAATAAAATAATTATTTACCTCCACCAAAATCGAATATCATTATCATTGAATCATCCAATTTCTTTTCAGCATTATAAGCAATTGCCGCCGCTATTGGCTCGTCAATTAATAGCTTCAGTTCAAGTCCAGCCATTTCAACAGCTCGTTTTGTTGCAGTTATTTGACTTTCTTGAAAATTAGCTGGAATTGTGATCACTACGCCAGTCACTTGACTTGCAATATATGACTAAATGTTAAAATCAGTATAACTTTCAAAACAAAAATATCGGACTTCAGCAATCGCCTTTATTTTCTTCAAAATTTCAGCAGAAACTTCTTCGGGCGTCACGAATCTTTCATTAGGTTTTCCTTTATTCAAAACATATCCCACTTTATTCTAAATTAGTCGAAATTAAATACCGTAAGACCTATAATAAAATCTATCCTAACTTTTGACTTTGAACTCTCAAAGCTATTCATTTTTATCAGAATTTGATCCTATGAAGAGATGGATAATTTAGATCAATGGTTATACTTTAGAAAATCTCTAGTTTATAATTTTGGATAGATTTTTAGGAGATATGATTTGACAAAGTTGACAGGTCGGGTGGGCCTCTATTGAAAAAACATACGTCACTTACATTTTGTGTATCCAATTTGAATGTCCAAAGTAAACGATTCTCCGCAATTGGCAAATTATTCATAAATTTCCATCCAAGGAGTCGTTTTGAATCTTCAAAAGATTACCCAATAAATGATCAGCGGAAGTGTTAAACCAACCGTAGAAAACGCTTGATAAGTCATGATAATTCAGAGCTGGATTGCCTACTAGAATCTCTTCGTCACCAAAAGAAACTATCGATGGAAGAAAATGTTTCCCTAAAAAGCTCATTACTTTGAAAATCATATATCAAAATTAGTTCACCCTCATCGTCAAAAATTGTCTTACATATTCCATTTTCAATTATTGATACGCATGAATATGTCGTTCCCAAATCGATGCCGATATAGACCATTTTTCATTCTTTATTAATTTATTAAATAAAACATTTTTGCTAATTTAGGAAATAAATCGTACACTCATGCATAAATAAATAAAAAATCAATAATCATTAGGAGCAAGAAAGCAAGCTTTGACATCAAATGAGAATTAATAAGAGAATAGTGATGTCGAATATTTTTCGAAAAAAAACCTATCATAAAATTAGGGAACGCAAACGGACTCCATTTTTGTAATCAGGACTCAAGGATCTATCCACCCATATTATGGGTTATATTCGTGTTGGAGGACTTATTTCCTAATGCAGACATTTGTTTGAGTCTTATAGGGAGTCTGTTTTAGAACATACTTTATCTGAAATGGCATAATCGAAACAAAGATGTGAATTTATAAAATTTGATAAGAGGTTAATAAGTTTATGAAACTTCTAACAATGATACTACAAATACTGGTAAATATTTATTGATTGGTATAAAACGTGCGCTTCGAAAGCGAAAAGTGGCTTGCTGTTTCCATAACATAACTCAGCATTCCCAGTACTACTCAATCAATATTTCGTGTTCAAGTATCGAATTAAATGCAGTCGAATGATTGCCCCCATTCTTATTATCGGTGAGTTGGCAATTTAATTACCTCTACTATATAATTTAGTAAGCATTTTTCAAGGAAGATCAATTTTCGTTTCTACTTCCAAAAACTAATCTACCCGAATCGACTGGAGATTTCAAAAATAAAATCGATTTTTAAAATCATTTTTGCAATTTTTCACCCAAAATTCAGTTTTATTTCGAGAATAAAAAAAAACTAAAACAATACGATTGCGCCTCTATATAAGGAATTCAAAATGATATATAACATGCCGGGTAAAAATGCACTCATGGGGCGTGTAATCAAACTGAGTGCGGAGTGTCAACAATAACTGTTCACAAGAAATCGTTAATTATTTCTGCTATATATAGGGAGGGCAAGTGGTTTTTCAAAATACGTTGGATTTAGTAAATTTGATATCAGTGTGATGGCCGAGATCGGTACAAACTCAAAACTTGTTAATTTTCAAAAACATTCCATCCTATCGAAAACTATGATCATTCGAGTTTCAACGTCGTTCATACCTTCAGAAAGCTTTTCGAAAAACCAACGACACCACCACTTTGGGTGTATTTTATTACCCCAATTGGCGTCTTGGTTTCATGAAATTATCAACTAATTAACGATAATTGAAGCGTCGGAAAATTTAATGCGTTCTTTCTCTCCCTCGAAAGGGAGAGACTTGGCCTTTCTAAATATGTTATCCAAGTAAGAAAACCTCGATTATTCGATAAAAAATGTCATTTATCTTAGGGCCCGTTCATACTTAGTTGCAATTTGCAACTCGCTCGAAATAGCATGGAAAATCAAGAAAGCACAAAATGATGCAATTGCGCTCTCTTCACTTTCCATGCTATTTCAAGTGAGTTGCAAATTGAAATTAAGTATGAACGGGCCCTTACAAAATAATAAATAAATTATTCAGAGAAAATGCTAACGTTAAGATAGATTAGTAGTAAGTGTTGTCAGTCGTTATTTAACGTGAAAAATTTCATATTACTTTGTTCTTACGTTGACATTTTCCTGAATATTGACAAAATTTCATCACCAAAACATTATGAAATTATGAATCGAGGTAAGAATAATGCAACCGTACAATAATGTCACTGATGGTATGATCATTTGAGAACCCGAAGAAGTTGTGTGTTCCGGGGTGACTGAGGGAGTTGTGTGTTCCGGGGTGACTGAGGGAGTTGTGTGTTCTGGGGTGACTGAAGGTGCTGTTGGGAATGAATTCGGGGGAACCCAAGTTGAAAATGTCGTATTGCTCGGTACAACGACTAAATAAATTGCTTAGGAAATTATGAAAGATAAAATATCCTTACCATTTTCACAAAACGGTCCAATATATCCTATATCGCAAATGCAAATTCCATTCGGGGGTGTGCCTCCATTTTGACAAACTTTCTGATCGCACAATTCGCCTGAAGAAATTAAAGAGTTTGACACTGATACTGTAATGTCAGTGTGTGTCAAAATTTTAGACATTGTCAGTGCCAGTGCCGCAAAAATGGGTCAGCTTTAATATCTCCTCAAACCTGTATAATTCGTCGGGCAAAGGCATTCTCCAAATGGATTCACTTGATTTCCATTGCAATATGGGGGGCCTGAAGTGATTTATTGGGAAAAGCAGAGATTTGAGGTAAAAAATACTATTTCGCTCCGTTATCCTGTAATAGAATGTTCGCTGCAAAATTGAGTTGCTGAGCGGATCACTTCCTCGAAGAATTACTTTAAGCAATGGCTGCGATGTCATCTTAAAATGATAACGCTAAATCACTCATTAAAATTTAGTTTATCTCTTCGTCATTTTTAGAAGTTATTCAAACCTATTCACGCTTCAATGATCGATCTTTATTCAATGAATTTTAGATGAAGATCAGCCTTTTGGGCGCAGAAAAGTAAGATTTTCCTTTAAAGAAATTACCTGAAAGACATCACTGATATATTGATATGTACACGATCCTCCATCCCTTTGAGAAAGAATAACTTGTGTGGACAGATTCTCGCTCTCATTGAATTGCTGCTCGACTGAAGTGCCCAACACAGAAATGGAACTGAGTTGCATTGATGAGGAGGAAGACGCAGGCTGACGAGAATCTGACAGACGAAACACCATTCGAGTACTCGAATTTGTACCTACAAAAGCACTACTTCTCATATTATACATTCTTTCCAAAAATTATGGTACCACTGTATTTTATAATTTTATGGTGTAAAAATGAAAAAGATAAGGTTTATACAAATTTTACCTCTTGAACTGAAAACTTGTGAAGCTGGAAAATCATTTGAAGGATCAGATACAAACCCACTAATTAGTGAATAAGGTGTTATTGCTCGAACCTGAACGCAAAATATTGATATAGTCGATAAGAATATTTTCCACCTGCAAGCCGCATTCATAATCAGATGCTGATTTTATAATCACAGTCCATTTTCCCGCAGTTGTGCCGTCGGTAGCTAAATTATTCTTTTTGATTTTTTATCAAAACTTTCTTACGAATAACATATTGCGTGGATTCTAATGAGAAATAGGTGGCTCTGAATGTCGAATTAACAGGATCATCTAAGGAATAGGCATGCTTAGTACATTTTGTGCAAATATGCAAAAAATTAACTGTTTCCGTCCAAGAATATTCTGCTGGTATTGAAACCGAACATGTCGAATACAAGCTGGGTAGCTTCATTTTCAACATAGAAATTGAAAGAATATCCACTTCCAGAGCAGCCCTAACATAATTTATGGTGAAGATGATCTTTATTATTTCATACCTTAACCCGATAATCATAAATCAGCTGTGTAGCTAACATATCATCGGCCGAAGCTCGGAAAAGCTAAACTTATGTAAGATTTTCATAAAACAAGTCAGGATAACTGACAGTAGGAGTAGCTTCAGTCCGAATTGGTCTGTATCGCCCAGAAGACTGTCGTTGCAAATAAAGCAATTCCTCATTTGCCTGAGAAATCGATCGAATTAGTTCAGTTGTAGGATAGGCAGAATAGAAATTCAACTAAAACTCATCGCTTTATTTTAGCAGCAAGTTGAATATTAACCTGGACATCCTTAGGAATCAGGCCATAGAATCGTTTAGGAAGTGCATTGTAACTGGATCGGTAAGAGAATAGGTGAATTATTGCTGGAGAAAGTATTGATATTTTGATTGCCTAAAATGAAAGAAGATCTGTGTTTGCTTTGAAAAGTAAATCCACTCAGATTTATATCCTTTATTTTTCTAATTCAAAATAAATTTCATTGAAATTGGCTTACAGAATCAACGGCATCTTGAACTCGCAAGGGTCTCCCAGAAGAGTTGGGATAGAATGTCAGGTTTGTGATGACAGAGCAAAATGTCCTTTGGAAAAAGTCTCCATCGTATGTGCTCATCAGAACTCGCACATCTGAACGAAATGTCGTTGTCGCTCGAAAAGTTTTGGTTGCCAACTTACTGTCACTGTCAAATGACAATAGAGAATATTGCACATTTTGAATAGAGGAATTAACAGATTGTACGATTTGATACATGGTACCTCCCATGATTGAGGCAAACTCCTCGATCTGCTTGCTCTGTTCGAAGATGAAGATCAGTTGCCTGAAGGAATGCAGACGAGGGTCACCAAGGGCTGCTAAATTCTGCTTGGGACAGGAAATTGTCGCAGCCTCTAAATCTAAAGGATTTCATTAGTCTTTTGAAGATCGTTAAAATACCTATTTTGTTTTTAAGCTCGTTATGATTTTGAACTGAACTCTCAATCAATTCAGTTGATTTTGGCGGAGCTACTAAAATGTTTTATCAAAGAATAGGGATGCCAAAGCTGAACCTGATCTTGAGCAGAAAGCTGGCAATATTCTGCCAATATTTTGACCAGTAGATAGAATAATTGTCAAATCGATTCTGCAAATATCTCTTGAAAATTATTTGAACTATTGGTGCTTATTACGATAGTGGACCGGGTGGGCAATCGGTAATGGGCTCGAAGACGAAAGGGAAAGTGGTCGTTTCTGGATCCCGTTTGGAGGCGTGCAGATAGTTGCTGAGAATGTTGCCTGATTGAGTCAGAAGTCGGTAGGACATTCCGATTGGGAGGGAGGGGAAGCCAATAGGGGAGGCGACTGCTGTTTGAGGCATATCTTAATATTTGAATTTAACCTTTCGAAACAAGAATGGTAAAAAAGAATGAAAAATTGCAAGAAAATAACTAACCTGATTGCATGTAGAAATATCCGAAATCAGCCAACTCATCCTGAACAAAACTGAAAAGAGTAGTCTGATGAGATGACGCAAAGACTCGAGCATTGAAGATCGTTCCATCGAGGGATTCGAGCCGATTCGGACCTGATTCTGACGAAAGGTACAGCACAAAGAAATTTCCGAATGCAGCTGGCGCTACTATGATGCCTTTCCCATTGAAATAGTACGGGAGCTTAGGTCCTGAAAAGGAATAAATTAGTTGAATGGAAGACGATGATGTGCCTAACCTGAATTGATGTCGAGAGTTACGAGAACCCAGACGTGCTGATTTTCGAAATCTCGCTGTGGAATGAAGGTGATGTTTCGCTTGTTGGTAATTCCATAAAAGACAGCCAAATTTTCAGGCATTGCATGCAGAGCGAAAATGGCTATGACCTAGAAGAATTGTTCTCGACAGTTTTGTATTTTTAAAAAATATATTCAGCTTGAAACAAAGGGGAAATGTGGGTAGAATAAGTTTTGTTTCAATTCACTCGATTCTTTGTCATCCAATGTAAATACTTACATTTGACAGTTCCGTCGAGTTGCAAACGATCAAGTCGCCATGAGTAGCCCTCGTTATTCGGCGGTACACATCGAATTTATCACCGTCTGATTTGATTGGGGAGGAGTCATTTTGCAGAACAACTAGGGAGAGCTAAAATTCAATGCAAATGGTTTTTTTTTTCAAAAATCCTTACCTTGCTCCTCCAGGCTAATCCAATCTGGATTATTCTCTGTTCGAGATTATTGTCAACAAACGACAATGATTCGGCAGTTGCATCAGAATCGGGGGTGTCCGTAAATACCCAGACTAGTGAAAACCCTAGTGGAAATCTAAAGTCATTCGTTGAATAACTAAAAATCGATAAAATAGAGAATAGATTTGTCTATCTTTCAAGCTTATTGAAAAGGTAAAGTTCGAACAAATTTATTTGAAAAGTTGGGTATGTTTGAGATTCAGAATTTTTGAATTCTAGATCTATTTTTTTCGGAAAAAACAATAGAAAAACTTACAGTTGTTGAGCTCTTTCAATAGCAGCCATGGCAGGCTGCACGATATCTCCATCGAAAAAATCAATGTTCTTCAAAAATCCATAGAAATTAGCATAGGTTAACATATAAATAATGGAAAATGAAGATGTACCGTCGTCTGAAATAGGGATTGATTTTCTCGAATATTCAACTCATCTAACAGTGTCTTATGAAGCCAACGAAGATAAATCTATCAAATAGACCACCATCCTTCTAAAAATCAAAATTAAAGTGGAAAGAAAAATTGAACACTACAGTCAGAATGCTGACAGTTGTGTTGAGCTGCTCCAGAAAAATGGGGAAGTACTGCTTCATAGAGGATCTCTGACTGAACACAATAACGAGAGTTCGAGTTGAGGCGTCGAGAACATTGTCGATAGCTGGGCGGAAACCGCCTGTAACGAATGAATATGGCAAGCATCACTTCAAAGCGAACTAACGCATTTCACAAGCAATTGAATAAGCTCCTGGCGGACAAGCGCATTGGCTACCGTCCAAAATACCCATATTTTGACAACTAAAATGAAATTTCAATGAAAGTTTTGTCACAAATGCATGCATAGACTTTTCCAGATTTAAATGAAATGTTAACAATATTTTACAGAAAAAAGTTACTTGACAGTTTCACATGTCTTCCCAGATACGAAAGAGGGGCACGAGCAAGTGCTATTTGGCAATGGAAATCCATCATTTTGACATGTATTTGTTTGAGATCGGATTGAAGAAATAACGCTATCTGCAAAGTTGTTCAATAAAATTATACCTGCTAGAAAACTTCTTACACAACATAAGAAATTTTAAAGTGTATAGCATCTTCTAAGATTCTAAGTAATGCTTAGACTAGAAAATACAAGTTCGTCAATTTCGATAAATTGTAGAATTCATAGAGAATGCTTAGATCAGTTCGAAGTGCACTTTGAATGGTCTGTGCCAAGGAAATGGAAATGATAGTATAATCAATTCTTCCGCACGAAAAATGAGACTAATCCCTTTTCTTCTCCAATAGTTTAGAAGAGGACGGGCCAGACTGCACGCAGTTAATGCTTTTCGTATTGTTTTGCAAATGAGAGTAACCAGGAAAAGATTATCAATTAGTCAGAATATTTGTCACCTAATTCTGTCAGGCTAGAAATTGTCACCTAAACTATCAGAATAAAAATTTTACACCTAACTGATTCATTCATTGAAATTCAAAGAGTCAAAAGTGCAAAGGTGGAAATGGGAATACTCACAGCTGGCAATGAATTTGACTGATAAGCTCTGTCAATACACATCAATTCAATGCCTGCAGAGGGGAAACGCCATCACAAAGAACGTTTCGAATATATTTAAGAAAAAAAGGCCTAAATGCATATTGGAGAAAATCGCTGTAATTTGAAAATTTGTAAAATTCAAAGTGATCTGCCTGATTACTTCTATATAAGAATGTAGTCTTTTTTTTTTTTTTTTAAATTTCATACCAATTATACAAATCGACTAGAGATTTCAAAAATAAAATCATCGTCATCTTTATTTCGATTTTGCTTCGCGCTTGATTAGAGAAGATGGGTAGAAAACTAGGTTTAGCATGGGCAAAATTTCATACAAGATTAGGAGATCTAGGGATAACGAAAATATCAATTTCTGGAGTGGATTTCGACAAAAATCTGCTGAAAATCAGCGAAAAATCGATCACCGAGCGAAAATAAAATAATTAATTTTCGAGAAAGTCGTTTACGATCTTCACAACCACTTGCTCATTCATTTCGATCCCAAAATTTTCCGGATTTGTCTCGACTCGATTTTCGCTATTTTGTTGATGATAATGGCCCTAATTACTCTAGTTGCTTCCAATTAACTTTCCAACTATCCTTCGAAGCTCGGCTCATAATTGGCATCGAATTTTCTCGATCTTTGAAATGAAATGACGATTTTTCAAGTTCTGCAATTTAGGCCAGCTTTCGTTCTTTAATTACAATTTAATTCTCCTCTAATTGCCCCAATTAACTTCTCGCTAATTAGATAATTAATTTTACGTTTGCATTAATTCATTTTCGAGGTTAACTCTGAGTCTCAATTTTCCAAACCTCTAAGATTTATTTGAGAACTTCTCGATATAAAATTCTTAATCTTGCCTTCTGATTTCGCAATTATTCGATGCGTAACGTTTCTCACAGCTTGAGAAAAATGACTTTCTGTTTCAGTTTGCTGTCAGTTCTCAAGCATCTAACCATGTCTGAGCAGGTGCAGGAAGCCGTCGCTGAGGTTTGCAAGGGTAATTGAAAAGAGACCAGAAAATCTGGAATAATTCTGATAATTTCAGGAGTGAGCGGACACGCAGAGCCAGGAGTGGAGGAGAAGACGTCCCCCGAGCAGCCGAAGATCGACAAAGTGGTGGACTCGACCAAAAGTAGAAAGGAGGGCGAAAACGAAAATGCTGCTGGAGATGCTCAGGCTAACGAGGAGAAGTGAGTTGGATTTGAATCTGAACCAATTGAATTATTTCGCTTTAAGATTTTCACCACAGAACAATCGTAATTTTCTTTAAAAACATAACAGGGAGACTAAAAATTTATTTTAAAAATATAAATTGCAGCTCCTGTGATTCGGTGGAAATAATTGCGGACTTGGCTGCTGCAGTGAAAGAGGCGGATGCGGAGAAGTCGGCCGAAGTGAAGGAAGGAGACAAAGGCGAGGATGGCGAAGACGAGTCCGGTCAGGAGCAGAAAGAGGAGGAACAGGCCAATGTGAGTGGGAGAGTAAAAAAATCCAGAAAAGCCTCAAATAACTCGTATTCAAAATGTCTCATATGAGAGGTTTTGAGATGGAAAAATCACCAAGTCAAAATTCATTGTTTTTTTTGTTCATATCGAAGTTGACTCCCCAGACTTTGACTTGAGAAATAAAAACTTGAAGGTTAGAATTTTGGAAGTCGAGGTTTCATGGCAACTCTAATTTACATGCTTCTCCTTCATCGAACAATCGTTTCAATTCCAGGGGCACAAGCGCAAGTCTGTCGAGCTGAGTGCTGCTGCGGAGGATCCGAGCGAGAAGCCGGAGGCCAAGAGGCAGAAAATGCAGGACGAAAACGAGGAAAACGAGAAGGAGAACGAGAACGTCTCTCCCTGAGCACTCCCATACTCAGTGACTTTCCATTTCATTCCCACTTTTCCTGCCCCACTCAAATCACTAATCATCCCCCATTCTCGACTTCTCATCTTTATGTACCTCGTCACATATCATCAAACTGATAAACTCAGTCAAATCTCTACACAATTTTGACATTTCTCGATTGTTTTGACGGCACTATTTCTCCCCTCTAAAATTAGTGAAATTCTTTCTCTTAAAAAAATCACCTATTTTCTGTGCAAGTGTTCTCGATTTTTCTATTATATTAACCTCATTTTTGTCCTGCTTCTGGACGTATTTTTTCGTTTCTCTGTTTTAAGTTTATTTTGTTATCGTTGACTAGAACGAATAAACTATGTCGCTGAAGAGCTCGAGTTTTTGTGAAGAAGAATCGGGTTGAAAGCCAATTGTGAAAAAATTATCTGAAAACTGGGCTGTAAGAATTGATTATTCGAATAGATCCAGTTTTTGTTTATGGGCTTTTGCAATTCTTTGGCAAGTTCGAAATAGGGATTCTGAAAAATGATTGAAGCTCACCAAATTGGAAGTTATTTTGGGAATTGAGAAGCAGTTGATAAAGAACATTTTCGGAATTTTCAAGAATTCAATTATCCACCAGTGGAGCTTATCATTTGCAGCGACAATGCTCTCGTTTTCTGGATCGGATACAATGTCTGGCGAAGAGGCCTCGATTCAAATGTTCGAATTGGAGGACAGCGATCGGGCTGGGAATGAGGCAGAGCAGAGCGGGGATACAATGGACATGCATATCGATGGGAATTTGTGAGCCAATCTAATTGTTTCTCAGGATTCTACATCGGGAGAAAATTGATGAATAGATGTCATGCTTTAAAAACTTGGGCAGACCTGGTTTGAAGATCTTTTTCCGTAAAACAGTTTATTTGGAAGACATTTTCGGATAAATTTATGACATTACACTACAGTATCCCAAATACTTGCAAAATATAACTTTTCGAGTATTCTAACGATTCATAAATTTCAGCCTGAAGAGGGGTTTGCCACTCACCAACAATTATGCCACGATGAACTTGAATGGGTAGGAGTGAATCTTTGAATGCAGAAGAAGAAGAATGAATTACCTCCTTCTTGCAGCTGGGAATTCGTGGAATCGAATGCCATTCCAAGCAGACAGGACTTCGCTGCACTCGCTCGGCACTACGGCCAGCCTCTTGTTATCAGATTTTATGCCAACGGAGACGATCCAAATGTGCTCGCACAGATTGGAAGTATGAATTTTGAAGAACTTCATTTATTTTTCATATTTAAAAATTTGAATTTGGATAGTAAAATTCGAGAATTCGACTTTGAACTTGCACTGCTGAAAATACGTCAATGGCACTGATGACAAACAACTAAGATATTTCCAAGGGCGCGTTCATGCTAAGAAAACGGAGAGGGTATGCAGATGGAGAGATCACTTTTCTTATCCACTCCATTTGCATGCACTTTTTTCTTAGTATGAACACGCCCCAAATGATATTTTTGGTCAAATTGGAAATTTCTCTTTGAGACTACGCGAATGTTCGACCAGATGAGGCTGTGCGCTGTCTGAACGAGCAGAAACAACTGCTCGGCTCGTTGAATGTCAAGATCCATATCGACGTCGAGAAGCCCCATCACGTTTTTCAGACTAAGGTTCGACAAGATTTTCTCTAAAATTGCTAATTTGTCAGAAAGGGCAATTCTGAAGAACAGACATGTCCAAGATCTACTCGTTCCCGTCTTCGACCCAGAAAAATCAAATTTTGAACATGTTTGTTTATGAATCTTTTGGAGAAAAGTTCAGATAGCGTGTCCTGAATGAAGATCATTTTCCGCTTCCCTCAATTTCTCGTCAGTCAAGATATGTTTTGCTGTTTCAGTTGGCCCTGCAGAACGTGCTGACCCGCAACTCGTTCGCCCTACCTCTGGGCAAATCTGTCGAGCGTTGTGAATTCATTCTGCGCGACTTCGTCGGCTGCCAGCAATTCTCTGCTATCCTCAATCAGAAATTCAACAAGTTAGACTCATGACTTTCTAGGAAAACACCAACCATTGATTTGAAGAGAGCACAATCGTTCATGCTAGCCAATGGTGATCTTTCCAAATAGTCTGATTTATTTGATCTTTTCTGGACTTGCAGACTACTCGAACTCAACATCGGCGCTCCTTTGGCTAAGACCAAGAGAAATGTAAGGAAATGCGATCTTTCCAAGATATTTATATTCAAGTAAAGCTTGGAAATGATCAGGAACCTATTTTAAAATTCGTCTTCATTTACACACGGAGTACCTTTTCTTTTGAAAATCTATTGCTGAGAAGTTTATTTAAAAACAGACTTTTCAAAACTCGATCTTCAAAAATCCTCAAATCGACTCACATACAAAAGAGTGCGTCATATCGGGAGAAAAAAGCATGTCTTCTTTATATCTCTCGAAGAGATACACTACTTTTCTGTGGGTTTATCTGCAGTTTTGCGGGTCGAGTTTTGAGAAGTCTGTTCAAAAGAATTCTTTCAGTCTCCGGCGAGTGAAGCGGAATCAGTGCTGGAATTGTTGTGCGACTGGGTTAACGGGTCCTGCGCCAAAAGTCTCAGGTTTGCTATCTTTGGAGTCTGTTGCTTGATGCTCATTACAAAATCGCAGATGCCTCCGCATCTACTCGTTCATCAAAGTCTGTCCTGTTTTGGAGAAGCTTCTCAACAACTGCCCTCTGCTCGAACATCTCACTCTCTCCAAGGTTGAGGATCATATTTGAAGGAAAAAATATGAGCAAATGCATAACTTCGTTTTGAGATTTGTGCTGAGAATTTTTATAGAAATTTTAAAAGTCATGAAAATGAAAATACTCAATTTTATGCAAAATTATCCTTCAGATTTTCTAAGACTTTGATGTAAAGACGAACATCGATTAGTTTCCATCTTTCTTTCATTCTTTTCAGTTGACCGAACTGCGTCCGATACCAATCTTCAACGAGATCAAGACATTCGAGTTCGCCGGCTGCAATTTCGCCTTTACCTACGTCGACATCGAGCTGGCTAAGGTTATTCACTTGGATTCTTTTTTCTTGATTAACACTCATTTGAAAATATACGACCCGAGAAAATAGTAGGCGAAGAAAAGAAGAATGAGCATGAAGGATTAGAAATGGATAGGATCGTGAATTGCACTACTAGTGCGCTTTTCCAAATAGAAGAAAAAAATTACAAAAATGATCTGGGTCCGTACTAAACCACCCCCTAACTTGGCCTCAGGTTAACTTGACCTGAGAGGGGGTTTGGTACGGACCTTGAAATATTTAGAAGGTGGCGACAATGTTTCCGAATCTCCGCGTGCTGGCCTTCCTCGATGTCTCCTGGGAGCCTGTCATGATGTCTCTGCTCAAGTAGGTTTAACAATCCGTATCGAAAGGGTTGATGAATTTTGTTTCAGAGAACTTTGCAACCGCTATCAGCAGAACATGGGGCAGAGGCACAAGCTGTCGCTTTATCAGAGTTTCGATGACTTGGAGAAGTGAGTTGGTGAAGCTTTCTCAATATTAACTTTCCTCGTTATGTTTTTCAAGCGTCAAGGTTGAGAAATTCATGTGTCAGAGAATATCATATTTTCAGAGGGGAAGATCATAATGAATGCAAATATTTTCCTATCCTCTATATAGAAATGCCAATCTGTATTTTATCACGAATGAGCTCCTTTAAATTTGAGATTCGTGACGAACACGAAAGCGATGTTCAACGTGCGCAGCAGGAAGGAGATGCCGATAAGTGTGGAAATGCAGCACTCGAAGAGCCACCTCACTCTGACTGTCTTCAGAGCTTACGAGAACCACGTCAACTCGTCCTCCTCTCAGTTCCACTAGCAATTAAGTAATTAGTTTATCATCGCTATTTTTCTTTTTCATTTTCTTGTACCATTATCCAAAGTTACAAATCTCTCGTTTTTTTTGTTCTACCGAAAGGTTAAATCTTTATATAGTTTATTGTTCTTGTAATCAAAATTACGGTAAGAATAAAGTTTGTACAGTAAGTCGAAAAGTCTCAATGATCTCAAATTTTCTCCTTCTCAATACTGCCTTTCATTTTCTAAAATTCTGACGACGTTTGAGAAATGAAATTCGACGTTGGAACATTAACTTTTCCATCTTAGATAGAAGTCAGTTGAGTATGATTCTCAAAATTTTCTATAAAAAAATAATGAATCCATTACCATTTGCTGGCTATAAATCAAAAATGGTGATAACTTTCTGGTTTTCTTTCAACTCATCACTAGCTTATACAGCAAGTTTCTGTATATTTCCATTTCTGCAATCATACAACTCGATTGAAATTTGAATGTAAAAATTGGCATTCGAGATGAGCTGCTGCATCAGAATGCATTTTCTTGTCATTACCGTTTTATGCTCTTGAAATGTCGGCAGAAGTGAAAGAGGCAGCTGCTGAATTGCTGGAAGACAGGGAGGAAGATGGGCAGAAAGAGGAGAATGCTGATGAGGTGAGAAGCGAGAAAGATGGAGAAGGTACACAGTATGAAAGCAGAAACAGAAGCAGTGAAGAATACTGTTACTTCCTATCTTCATTCATGAAAGTTACCTGAAAAATGGACTTTTAGGAGACGAGCTCGGACTCCGACACGGACAGTGTGTCATCATCGTGTGCAACGGCGATCGAGCAGACTGCAGGACAGAAGCCTGTCGAATTTGAGATAGTCTACGTGCATGTAAGCAGAGTTCAACGTAGACGAATGCTTGAAGTGGCAATCTTTTTTTTAGTGAATTTGTAAATTTCACTAATGACTGAAACATAAAATAACTCACTGCATTTATTCATTGATGAATAGAAGAAGAACAACAACAAAACGATAAATTGCAGATCCCCGAGGATGCAAAGGAAGTGGACTTGACTCGACACAGAATGAAGACCATCCACGGCCTGGAGACGTTCACGCAGGTCGAGAAGCTCTGTCTCCGATGGAATCTGCTCAAGAAGATCGAGAGTCTCGATTGCACTGCCAACACGCTCACTGAACTCGATCTATATGACAATCAGGTGAGGGGACGTGAAGATCAACTTCGATACACCTACTTTGCGCATGATATATTTGTACACAAATGGGATGGGAATGTGAAAGTGTAGAAAAAGTAGAATTAAGATTTGAAATTACTTGTGTTGTTTTGCTCTGTTCGTTTCTGTTGAGTTCGAGTCAAGTCACAACATTTCTATTATCACTTTATTTGCATGGATGCACAAAGTTCACGGAGGAATATAAAGCTAGACTTTATTGAAAAATATGATTTGTGCAATCTTGAGAATTACGTTTCATGTCAATCATGAAAGAGATCTGACTATTGAAGAAAATTCAATAATTCACGACGAATTCCCTTTCAGATCGAGAAGATCGAAAACCTGAGCGCCTTGACGCATCTGGTCACTCTGGACCTGTCCTACAATCGAATTGCGGTCATCGAGGGACTCGACCAGCTGGTCAATCTGAAGACGCTCTACTTCGTCCACAACAAAATCACCAGGATTGAAGGGCTCGACAAGGTATGTTATTGATTGAAGAAGTGACTACAATCAAGATCATATATATTTTTCAGCTCGTCAACTTGGAGTACTTGGAGCTGGGCGACAACAGAATCAAGAAGATTGAGAATCTGGACAACAACGTCAGTTTGAAGAGGTGAGGATTGAATTAAGAGTGGTCAGAACTTTTGATCGACAAAAATAGTATAATCTTTCTTCATATTTTGACATAATTTTACCATCCACATTTTCTATGCACAAAAATAGACTACGAGAAGTTGATCTTTACGAAAATATTCCATTCCAAGAAAACAACTCAAATCAGACTGTTCCTTGGCGCGAACCAGATCCGCAACATCGAGAACGTCTCGCATCTGCACAGGCTGGAAGTGCTCAGTCTGCCCGCCAACGCCATCATCCACATTCAGGTCTGTTATAGAGGAATTGAGGGAGACAAAACGAGAAATAAATTGCAGGGACTTGAAAGACTGCATAATCTGAGGGAAATCTACTTATCGCAGAACGGCATCCAGCACGTCAAAGGCTTCCCGCACAATCCGAAACTCGAGGTTTGTAATAATTTCACTACTAAACCATAATTAGTCTTTCATCATTTCTCCTTTCATAATAATTTCATGATATCAAAGCAAGAATGGGGAAATTTGAATAGAAGATTTAGAAATTCTCATACTATTTCGTCACATTTCATATTTTGACGTTTCACGCTACCCTTTCTATCTTCCTATATATCCTATTTCTATTTTTAATGAAATGGAACGATATTTTCGGACATACTGAAATCTCGCAATCCACAACCTGACGAAACAGTAAATAAGGTGAGGAGATGGTGGGGTAACTCTAACTTTTGATAATACTATTTCTTCAAGTTGTGAGATTTCCGAATTACCATGTTTTCTCAAGATAAAAATAAGAAATGAGAAATAAGATTTAGCATCCATATTCAGATCCTGGATCTGAATCAGAACCGCGTCGAGTCTGTGAAAGACATCCGCCATCTGCGGAATCTGACGGACTTCTGGGCGAAGAGCAACAAGGCAAGTCGGTTCTCTACAATATTAATTTGCAAAGGACGAAATGCACATTTGAGGATTAGAAAATGCAACACTAGTTTTCATTTTATCCACAAAATCTTAGCTAATGCTTGCAAGTAATGAAAGTGAATGAATGGTTTGTAGCTGGTCGACTGGTCTGTGTTCGACGAGCTGGAGCATCTGCCTCGTTTGTCGTTCGTCTACTTGGATGAAAATCCATTCTCCACCAATAATGAGACTTACAGGTGGGTGAGAAGGGGTTTTAAAAAAGTACAGGAAAGTTCAATGATTCGTTTCTCAATTCAATGAGAAGAATGAAATTGACCCGGTCACTTTCAAAACAGACGATTCATTCATTCAACGATGCATGATTGTTACAGAGCGAAGGCAATCCGCCTGCTGCCGCAAGTGCGCCGTCTGGACGCGCAGTTCGTGAGAGACGAGAGTGTGGGGGTGAGACCGTGGAAGACAGACAAACAGGATGAGCAGTAGATGAACAGACAGACGAACAGGACACATCTCCATCATAGCTGTCAATAAAGAGTCTCTGAAAATAGAGAGCAGTTGTTATTCACCGAACTACATATATGAAAGCCTACTAATCCTATAAAGAAAATTAAAGCATTCGTGACATGCATGCCATGAGTTTTCAAATTCTATTGGGGAAATTCAAGCCTGCACTTTTCTTGAGACATGGTTTTAAAGTACAAAGCCATCTTCATTTTTGATTCATTGATAAGAATATCTCAAAATTAAACTTTTTGAAAGTTCATTCACATTCAACAATGAATTATTTATTTCTCAAAACACCAAAAAACACTCAAGCAAACGCTTGTGCACAGAAAGCAAATGTGAAAACGAATGGAGCAGCGGGCTGTGGAGTTGCAGTATTCTTGGCAATCTTATATTGAGGTGGAGTGGCGGCATTGTTGACATAGAAATTGAATGCCACGGCATTAATGACACTGTAGCACGAGCAGTTGATAGCTTCAGCGTTGTCGCCCTTCGATGTTACTCCCAACGGATACACATGGAGTGTTTCATCTCCAGCGCCCGGACACTTATCGGCAGGACTATCGAAGACCGTTATCACGTTTATGGCTAAAATATTAGTGCATTAATTTTTTTGAAATATCATATTTTCAACTGACGTCGCACTTGCTTCGCCTAGAGTAAGTTATAAATAAATACGTTTTTTGAATGATATCTAAGAAATACCAAAAATGCCTGTTGAACTCTCTGCCTGATGCAAATGCCCAGTCGATTGAAAACTCGATACTTCTGCATAAACTTGGTTATATTACTTACTGCTATTCAGGCATAGAAGTGAATTAGGGCAGGCTCTATCACTCGTCTCCTGATAGCACTGCTTGCGCAACATACCGATGCTGAAATAATTCTTTAATTAGAAATGAATTTCCGATTTTTCTCTTACCATGTTGTCGAGCCATTTTTACACGGTGTCAAATAATCATACGATACATTCGATGCGTTTCTATAGTCAGAATAGATAATTTGTTTGTCTGGTACTGTGCAAGATGATGGCGCGGTCGTAGTGGTCATAGCGGTTGTAGTGGCCATAGTGGCTGTAGTGGTCGTAGGAATCGTAATACCAGGGTCCTTCCCCTAAATGTACAATTATTTTATTGTTAGAAATATTTTGCGCATCAAGGTACAATTTGATTTGTGTACAGTAGCGGATAGTCTTCGATCAGGTTGCATTTTTAAGAGTGAACGTGAGTAAAAGACCAAAGTCGGTATAAATAGGGGTCCATCAATTTGGCTGATTGTCACACCATAGATGCAGCTTTGCACGCTGAGTCTCGTGGTGCTATTCGTTTTTCATTAAAAAAAAAATGATCGTATACAGGATTACGGTAGCTTGAAGTTTAGATAGACCCGACCTCAGGAAAAAATTCATAACTTTCTTATTTTTGAACTAAATCGAACGGGGTTTTCAGTATTAAATAACCCATGAAAAACTCTACAAATAATGTAACTACGACCACCTGCTGTGATCAACAACTTCCCGCCAAAAAATTAATTTCCGAAAATTCGACCCTGACCGGCGACGGTTTTTCGCGATTTTGACCTCATCGATGTCTTGGGGAACCGGCCGGAAATGATCTTATTTTGTAGAGAATTTAATTCTGAATAAAAATATGTCACTTTTTCGAAGAAAAAATGATTCCTGGGGTCAAATAAACTGCCGAATGCATAAAATTGGGTGATTTTCATGAAAGAAAATTTCAAAAATTCATAGCTCTTTGTGTATGCACATTCTAGAATAAGTTTTGGAACAAAAGTTGATCAACTTGAAGAGCTCTACAAGATTTCATGGAAAACTTCGATCCGTTTTTAGCCGTAACTTGCGATAGAAAGGTCAGATCTGAAAAATGTTCGCGTCATTAGACTCAGCTCATCGAACTGAACAATCTGATATAGGTTTCGGGGGTATCGGGATGACTTTTAAAATTTGACTCTCGGACCCCGGTATCCGCACCTGGACTTGAAAACTTCAGGAAAAAGCCCCAAAACCGTGTTCTCCAGGTCGAATATAGGTAGGAAACGCTCAAATATACTTTCAGAAACGAATTTGAAGTCTCTGGTCCGACCCCTTCTTTGAGATCGCCGAGAATTACGGAAACTCTGTTTTAAGTTTGGACTCAGCGTTCAAGCAGCGTATCCATGTGGGGTAATTTGCGGATCCGCAGCGCTGTGGGTCGATATGAATGAATGTGGATCCACACGGGTCCACAAATTTGCAAATTGTGAATCCACATGGATCCATATTGGTCCACTTGCATCCACAAAAACTGCGAATCCGCAAATTACTCCCATATGGATCCGCAATTCGCGACTGTGGGTCCACATGAATCCATATGGATACGCTGCTTGAACGCTGAGGAGGTTCAATTATTTTCAAATATTTTTACCATTGAGCCAGTGCACTCTGCCTTCGTGGGGTTGATAGCTTTTAAAGTTGGGTATCTAACAGTGACTTCCCACTTTCCCGAAGAATCGCATCTGAGAGGTACAACATATGTAGCTCCACCAAATATACCTCCTAGAAATTCGCCGTTGGTACCAAAGAACTAAATTGTCGACATCATTCAAACACATGTTTTGTAAATATAAAAACTGAAAAGCTGTATTTTCGAGGAACAACTTGAAAACCATGAGCCCTCAAGCTCTCAAGGAATGCGAAATAGTATGAGGAAAGAAATCTTATCATCCAATATCCTCTTTACTATGTATTATTTCTCATAGCTTGCTCTTGAGCGCCTTTGACTTCCAAATAGCCTTTGTGAGGTTAAAAATGATAGTTCTCCATAATTGGACATTTAAAATTATTCTTATACAATGCAGTCACACGATTCCCTTCTTTAACGAAGAAAAGACACGCTCCTTTTATCGTTATAATTGCTGAAAAATAAAAAGTTATCCGTGGCGGGTTTGCTCTAGAGAAAGCGAAATAGTATGTGACGTTTTTATCTCTCTGCAGCTACTTTTTATCCCCCTCTCTTGCTCTAACATAGGCGTACTAACCCATCGCGCATATTTAGCCGGAAAAAGGAAGTCAGAGGAAAAGAACAGGGGACTGACCTAAAAACACATACGGTATGGACGTTTTGCTCCGCCCACTGATTTTTGCAATTTGCTCGCGCGAAGGAGGCGCTAGTTAATGAAGGGAATCGAGTGGCAGTATGAAATTACTGATCTGAAGAATATTTTGGCTTAGAAAAACACTAGCTTGTTTATAATATAATAATTTTGTAGGTATTACTATTAATCCTGCGCCTGGTCCCGTACAAGTGAGTGTGATTGTGTTGCACCCTGTAGCATCGATCTCAGTTCCTCCAGCATAGAGTGTATAATTCGGTGCAGAAGATGAAATTGTAAGCGCCGTTGCACGACATCTTCGGCAACCTGAAATTATTGGCATTTGATTTACCGTAATGTCTCTAATAGAAGCCCAGGGGTTTCTATTTTCAATACTCCTCTAGAGGGACTTCAAATAGAGGGAGGGCTACTATTTCTCAACCCTAATTTTCAGAAAAATTGATAATTTTTGGCTATTTTTAATGAACTTTTATCCGAATTTTAGTGTTCCACAAATTTTAAACATTTTTTTCTGTGATATTATCAGTAGATAGACTAAAACATGATTTTTCGACCCTATTTTTAAATTTATTCCACAAATGTTTTATTACATTTTTGCAAGCTTTTTCAGATAAACTCTCGAAAATACCACGCTCAGGAACTGAAAGAAAAATGCATTGCTGCTGTATCCAAAAGTAAGTCGATTCGCAAAGCTGCAGCAGATTTTGGACTTCCGTACACAACGGTTCGTGGATGGACTGCTATTGTGAAATCAGGTAGACCACGTACTGTTAAGAAAAAATCGGGAAGACCCAAAAAAACAACCCACAGAAAAGGCTGACAAATGCATCATTCGAATTTCGAAAGCGAACCCTCGTCTGACTGCGCGTCAAACTTTACCTTCGATCCAATGCAGGACCGAAAGGCACCTCACTTTTCAGAATATTTGAAAACAAATATATATTAAGGTTAATTTTACTCTTCTTTTGTCTCTCGCTGTAGAATCACCGAAAAATTGGCAATGATATCTACTATAAATATAAGTAGGACTGTCCGTAGGGCACGTCTTGCAAAATTCTTTCAAATCTTCTTCCCGAAATTTTTATTTACATCTATATTCGGACGAAACGTTAGTCATTATAAATTTAGCATTCACGATGATTTTTTAAATTTATATATTTGTTTTAAGAGTGAATGTCTGAGAAGGCTATTATAGCTCATGCTTGAAAACTATGAGGCTGATGAGAAGTGCGCTCCATTGCTAATTCATTCTTGCCTAATTTGGTGATAAAATGAAGCTAGCATTTTTCCCTTTGCACTCTACCTTACGACAATTCTCTTTCCAGTGAAGAGAAAGAGGAAATAGTCGCAAGGTAGTGGCAGAAGGGAAGATGTGTATTGCACAGCGAGATAGACTCAACTGCCCATCCGTTTGAAACAAATAATATCTCTGATCAGGCAAAAAGACTTACCAGCAACTTTTTTAAGGCCTCCTGAAATTGATAAATTATATAAGAACAAAAATAGGATCTAAAAGCATAATTTCTTCTTGAGTTTGACTGTCTATTAAGAGTGAATGTCTGAGAAGGCTATTATCGTTCATGCTTGAAAAATGTGAGGCTGATGAGAAGTGCGCTCCATTGCTAATTGATTCATTCCTACCCAATTTGGTGATAAAATGAAGCTAGCATTTTTCCCTTTGCACTCTACCTTACGACAATTCTCTTTCCAGCGGAGAGAAATGGAATAGTCGTAAGGTAGTGGCAGAAGGGAAGATGTGTATTGCACAGTGAAATAGACTCAACTGCCCACTCGTATGAAGCAAATAATATCTATGATCAGGTAAAAAGACTTACCAAAAACTCCCTTCGGGGTAACTGAAATTGATAAATTATATAAGAACAAAAATAGGATCTAAAAGCATAATTTCTTCTTGAGTTTGTCTGTTTATTAAGAGTGAATGTCTGAGAAGGCTATCATCGTTCATGCTTGAAAATGTGAGGCTGATGAGAAGTGCTCTCCATTGCTAATTCATTCTTGCCCAAATTGGTGACAAAATGAAGTGAGCTTATGCACAGTTAGGTAGAAAATGTAATCATTAGAAAGGTCTGGTTCATCCTCTTCGACATGTTTGTCAAATTTTGTTTTCGAAGTTCTCGGCTTCATTTTATCAGCAAATTCGGCTCTCACTCGGGACACCCTGTATATTAGTTTAATACGAATAGGCAGTTGGCAAGCATTTTCCCCTTTGCACTCTACCTTACGACAATTCTCTTTCCAGCGGGGAGAAAGAGGGAATAGTCGTAAGATAGTGACAGAAGGGGAGGTGTGCATTGCACAGCGAGATAGACTCAACTGCCCACTTGTATGAAACGAATAATATCTCTGATCAGGCAAAAATACTTACGTATAGCAAGGCCAAGGGCTCCTGAAATTGATAAATTATATAAGATGAAAATAGGATCTAAAAGCATAATTTTCTTCTCGAGTTTGTCTGTTTATTAAGAGTGAATGTCTGAGAAGGCTATCATCGTTCATGCTTGAAAATGTGAGGCTGATGAGAAGTGCTCTCCATTGCTAATTCATTCTTGCCCAAATTGGTGACAAAATGAAGTGAGCTTATGCACAGTTAGGTAGAAAATGTAATCATTAGAAAGGTCTGGTTCATCCTCTTCGACATGTTTGTCAAATTTTGTTTTCGAAGTTCTCGGCTTCATTTTATCAGCAAATTCGGCTCTCACTCGGGACACCCTGTATATTAGTTTAATACAAATAGGCAGTTGGCAAGCATTTTCCCCTTTGCACTCTACCTTACGACAATTCTCTTTCCAGCGGGGAGAAAGAGGGAATAGTCGTAAGATAGTGACAGAAGGGGAGGTGTGCATTGCACAGCAAGATAGACTCAACTGCCCACTCGTATGAAGCAAATAATATCTCTGATAAGGTAAAAAGACTTACTAGGACCAGCTATTGCGACACCTGAAATTGATAAATTATATAAGATGAAAATAGGATCTAAAAGCATAATTTTCTTCTCGAGTTTGTCTGTTTATTAAGAGTGAATGTCTGAGAAGGCTATCATCGTTCATGCTTGAAAATGTGAGGCTGATGAGAAGTGCTCTCCATTGCTAATTCATTCTTGCCCAAATTGGTGACAAAATGAAGTGAGCTTATGCACAGTTAGGTAGAAAATGTAATCATTAGAAAGGTCTGGTTCATCCTCTTCGACATGTTTGTCAAATTTTGTTTTCGAAGTTCTCGGCTTCATTTTATCAGCAAATTCGGCTCTCATTCGGGACACCCTGTATATTAGTTTTACACGAATGGGCAGTTTGCAGGCATTTTCCCTTTGCACTCTACCTTACGACAATTATCTTTCCAGCGGGGAGAAAGGGAATAGTCGTAAGATAGTGGCAGAAGGGGAGGTGTGCATTGCACAGCGAGATAGACTCAACTGCCCACTTGTATGAAACGAATAATATCTCTGATCAGGTAAAAGACTTACTATCCCGATGCCAGATATCTGAAATTGATAAATTATATAAGATGAAAAATAGGATCTAAAAGCATGATTTTCTTCTTGAGTTTGTCTGTCTATTAAGAGTGAATGTCTGAGAAGGCTATTATCGTTCATGCTTAAAAATGTGAGGCTGATGAGAAGTGAGCTTCATTTCTAATTCATTCTTGCCCAATTTGGTGATAAAATGAAGTGAGCTTATACATAGTTAGGTAGTAAATGTAATCATTAGGAAAGATCTAATCCATTCTCTTCGACATGTCTGTCAGCTTCTTTTTTTTTTTTTTTTTTTTTAAATTATCAGCTTCATTTTATCAGCAATTTAGGGAAAAACGAATGAATTCGATAATGGAACGCACTTCTCATCAGTCTCACATTTCCTAAGCATGAACGATAGCACTTGGCGTACAGTGCGTCCTTTGACATTATACGCACCAAGGATGCATGAAGCTTAAGTTTTGAAATTTCCGAAACAGACTACTACTTTTAATCGACCCGACCCGATCGGGTTGAATCGGATTCAAGTCGATCGACTGAATAAATTGGCTCATCGCTCTCAAAAGTTGTAAATCAAATTCAAATTCTAATTGAAATTGAATTCGAATTTCTTCTTTTAGAAATTTCTCAACATAATTTGCAAATTTTAGTTTCAAATGAAATTGCTTACCCCATCCAGCTCCAGTTGCTGAAATTAAAATTAGAATTCAAAGACAGTTTATCGTTTGTACTGATGATTTTTTAATTAAATTTGAAATTATTCTCTATGACTATCAATGATAAGACCATTAAATCAACTAAAATATTAAAACATTCGTTATCAATGTAAATTTCTGACAACGAATGACAATCAGATCTGCTTACAGGTCAATTTTAGTGATTTTATCATTCTTTATCAGTGATAAGGTAACTCTAATTGATAAAACGGTAGCATATTTGTGAGCAGTGTAAAATTTCGAATCGAATGAGTTCTATTTTGGAATAAAAATATTAAGCTTTGAAAATTCGGAATCAACATTGAAATAGAAATTGACCGCTAACAATTTTCAAAATCGAAATCGAAATGAATTTCCAAAAATTTTCGTCAGGCGAACTGCACAATGTACAATTAGTTGTCATTCCATTCATTTCCTTATTTTTAAGTTCTCTTGATGTTGTTGATATTTTTACTTCATTTTGGATGTAATTTCAAGTAAAAACTAGAACTTTAGATCATCCAGCCACTTTGGATCACGAAATGAAAGAAACATGAAATTTTATTTGGTTAGAACAATTCAGCATTACTGGGCATATTTTCGCAAAAAAAACAGGTACACATCGTTATATGGCTCCCTTTTTACGGTATAAACAACGAGCGAGCAGCGAAAAAATAACGCACAAAGTGGGGAGGAAATAAGAAAGGAGATAACGCGCGAAATGAAGAGAAAATAAGAAAACAAAATAGTGCGCAAAATGAGGAGAAAATAAGAAAGGAGATAGCGCGCGGAATGAAGAGAAAATAAGAAAACAAAATAGTGCGCGAAATGAGGAGGAAATAAGAAAGGAGATAGCGCGCGGGATGAAGAGGAAATAAGAAAGGAGATAGCGCGCAGAATGAAGAGACGCAGACTTTTCTTTTTTTCTTTTCTCCCGACGAGGGAACAACCGTAATCCTCGCTATAGGTCAATTTAGGCCAATTACTATGCTTTCTACTTCCAAAATACGCATATCGTGAAGAAAATATCCTAGACGGCGTGGCATCCCTCTCGCTTTCCTCCTTCCTTTTCCTCACCTCTGAAAAAGAAAACAGAAAATCTCTCGCCTGTATTGAGGCATAGCTGCAAAGGCGTATAATTTATATTGCATGAAAATGGAGGGGTGTCAAAAATGGAGACTAAAGGGGCGCCTGCCAAGACGAACTGTTATGACGAATTTTATCTCTCTCGCCGAGAGACGCAGAGAAAAAGGGGAAAAGTGAAAAGGGGAGCCATGTAACGTTGTGAGGTATGGATTGTTCAAATATATCGAGTATCCACCTGTAGGCCAAATTGATTAAAAAATAATTGCAAAAATTCAACGAAAATTGGGAAAAATAAAGAAATGAAAGGAGTAACGAATAATCGTATATTGTGCAATTCTCCTGGCACAAAGTTGTACACTGCGCTTTAGAATTCAATTAGTTTGTGGGGTCTTATGATAATGATTATAATTTTTACCTATTGGATAAATAAAGACCTAAAATTTTATTAATTAAAAGAAAGATTTAAAAAAGTTTAGTGTAAAAACCTGTGCTTTCGTCTGGTTAGATATGCCAGGGACTTGAGCAGGAATAGGATTTGATTTTAACTGTTGCATAATATTTCCATTGATCTAGAATTTGATTAATTAAAAGAATAATTTTTAAAATTTGAGTGTAAAAACCTTTTCTATAGCTTCCTTGACCTCATTGATCTAGAATTTGATTAATTAAAAAGAATGATTTTAAAAATTTTAATGTAAAAACCTTTCCCATAGCTTCCTTGACCTCATTGATCTAGAATTTGATTAATTAAAAGAATGATTTTAAAAATTTGAGTGTAAAACCTGTGATAGCAGCAAATCAACTTTATTAGGAGAGGTAGGCATAGGAGCTGTTTTGGAAGGAACTTGTCGCTTTTTGAGATTTCCAGATCTCTCAATGAGCCCACCAAACACAAGTGACATCAGAACTCCAAAAATACCGATTAAGAGAATGATTTTCATTCTGAAATTGTTTCATTTATGACTGATAGATTTTTTTATGAAATAATTTTGTTTTGAAACAATACGGGCTAGTTCTGCAAATATATTGATAGACTAAAAAGACTTATCACTAACTGATAGGCTGTTGTCAAAATCAGAATCTGCATGGAAACGATTTTGATTACAATATTTGTCTAAACCTGGAGCAAAAACAAATGAATGTGGATTTCGGAGTGCCTTGATAAGAGGGGAAAGCTCTGATAGGATGATGAATGGGGAATCAAAAGATCGAGCTCAAATTGGAGGTAGCAAGGTCTTTAGCCCTCGGCGATTCACCAAAGAGTATTCAAGAACAAAGAGATTGGATGCTGGTAGGTTGGAGATAAGAAACGTTAGCTGATTGGATAATTCAAGTAGCACGATGGGTAAATCACGAAATTATTTCAAAGATAAAATGGACCATCTTCGCAGGGAAAAGGGCTCGCTTGTCCAATTAAAATTTGGGCTCATTTTATATCGAATCAAAGGAGCGCAGACTCCGCCTCCATTGATAAAGTTTGTCAGCATTTTTATGTCGAACCCTGTGCTATCTTCAACTTTCGGTGATTACAATAACTTTGGGAGAAACATCATTTATGCAAATTCAATTGGTCTTTAGTTTTCTGACGCGCGAACGACTGTTTGATCGAACGTTTTCTCTTCTGGGATTTTTGTAACAAAAATCAGAACTATTGATTTATTGAAAGGGGAAATTCATTAAGTTTTAATCGAATGGATAAAAAGAAATGCAATACTTACAAGATGAATATTTTCCGACGAGGATTTTGTCCGCATTGCTTTCTCACATACGAATGATCATTTCTGTAATCGATTTAATTCTGAATGAATATCGAGAAATAGATTTCAAAATTTATTTAATCTTCATAAAGACTCTTGTATTCAGGTATTCTTTTCATTATTTTTCTCACCCGCTGACACTAATTTGACCTGATGATCCGCTTTCACATTCAGATATTTCCAGTGGATCTACAGATGGAGTGTCCAAATATGGCATCCTGCTAAAAAAGATTGAAAAATAAAAACGAAATTTGAAACTCAAAGCAATAATGAAATTTGTAACCTCAAAATCTAGCGATTTTTTAGTTTTCAAGCATAAAAGACATTGATCATTATTGTAATTTGCATGGTGTTTGAGAATGTATCTATATTTGTGAATATCTGCTAATTCTTATTGTTAGTTACTGTTGCCTGAGTAACGATTTCATTTGAATATGCTGAAAGCGATTTCAAATTTGCACATGCTCAAAACCTAATGTTGGTATCGATTTGTACCAGGGACAAAGTTTGAAGGGAATTTTTAGCGTTGGAGAGGAGATGATTATGCAAATTATGCAGTGATTGACGCACGAACGACGGTTCTAGCAATATCCCTCCTGGAAAAATTGGGATACAAACTATAAGTTTATGAGAAATAGTGAATAAGCTAGAGAAACATAATCGCTCATGAAACGAATCCTAGAGAGGTAAAAATATCTATGGACGTCAATGCAAATTAGCATTTCACAAAATCAACTAACATCAGCGACACTATCGGATCATAGAAAGTTCGACAATATCCCAAAGATGGCAATTGAAGTTGTTGATTATCGATTGATGAATATAAAATTATAAGTGACAAGCAATTATCAAGTTGCTGGTTGCAACAATGATTATTTTGCAATGTTTTTTTCCAATCACAACTGATTTTGTAGATATTTTCTCATAAATTTAAATTATATTCAGTATGTCACACCACTCAAAATATTTCCTTATTTTTCAACCAGTCAGATTCTTTCTAGATCTACTGTAATCCTAAATCCATGTATGTATCAATAAAATTGACTAACAATCTCTTCCATTCCAATCGTCTGAGCAGACTGATTTTGGTCGATTCAAACATGAGGAGCTTGTGGTTTTCCATAAATTTTCCATGAGAAAACGCGACTTCTGGCCTAAAATTTGCTTTTCTACAAATCGATATTTAAAAAATGACAATAACAAAATATCTTCGCTTTCTCTTCAAATACATACTAGTAGTTAGAATAGGTTAGATTAGACAGTTCTGGTATAACGATATTCCTTGTTTCTATTTCAATATTTTAGAGCTATAAAATTTACATTTCAATGATTGTATCGTCCTTCCTCTCATCTTCCAGCACATCGCTTTCAAGCAGAGGCACGGTTTCTTTATCTCTGTCCAGCATCGTATGAGACCAACTGAAATTTCAAGATAAAACAAAGCAAACCTCTTTGAATTCTGAAATAAACATCTCTGATGTCTTACAATTAGACTTTCACTTTAGTAGTTACAGATAATCGCAGGTGTTATTTCGTGTTTGTGAAGAAGACGTGAGATAATTTAGTCGCACGGTTGTCTTGACAACATCTCGTATGACACGGTTCTAAACTTGCAAGATGTTAATGAGCTACAACATTAGATACAGAGACGAAATCGATTAATAAATTTATTGATAATGAAATTAAACTATCGTAATAAATATGAAGTAGAGAAACCACATTTTTATGGGATAAAAAGGCTACAATTTCATTTGAACACTAGAGATTTAAACTGATATTAATGCATTTAAATAAAATTAAAACCTCAACAAAAAAGAATGTGAAATAAAGATATGTGATTTCATTAATTTTTACTTTGCTCTTATAGCTTTGAAAATATATGCGTACTAGAACTTTAATGATATCTACTATCTTGGAGATTAGTAAATCAGATAAAATCTCTCCAATTTCTTACAGAATTTTCTACAAGTCCAACCTATCCTGGTGCTTGTTTTTGACAAATTGAAATTAAAAATAGATTATTCTGGCTCACCAATTCTAATTCAAAATTCGAAATGAAATTGAAATGAATTAATGTCTTGTTTTATTTTAGAATTTGCCATCCTACTAATAAAAGAGCTCAAGAATTTAAAAAATTTTCAAAGCAATAATGAAATTTGTAACCTTGAAATCTAGTGATGTTTAGAAAGTTTTCAAGCATAAACGACACTGATGATTATCGTAACTTCATAGTGTGTTTGAGAATGTGTCTATATTTGTGAATGTCCGTTAATTCTTAGTTACTGTTTTCTGCGTAACGATTTCATTTGAACATGCTGAAGTCGATTTCAAATTTGCACCTGCTCAAACTCAGATGTCGGTATCGATCTGTACCAGGAGCAAAGTTTGAGAGAAACTTTTAGCATTGGAGAGGAGTTTATGCAAATTATGCAGTGATTGACGCACGAACGACGGTTTGATCGCAAGTTCTCTCTCCTGGAATTTTTGGATGTTTTCTATCGATTGGCTAGAAAGTGAAACCCATGCAATTTTCAAGCGATAAAAAAGAAATCAAAATCACAGCGAAACCTATTCGATTAAAATTAAATTTATGTAGCTGAAATATTCGATATAGAAAATCGGTTATAGTAATCGTCAACTTATATTCTGAAGGAAAATTTTTTAAAAATCGATGCATTATTAATTGTTGGATCAGGTAGTATCACAAATCATGCTTTAAAAGATCAGACTAATTTCAAAATCAAATATTCTTCAAATAAAAATTTTGATCGTCAACATTTTCTTTTATAATCTTTATGTTATAATTGTGACATGATCAGAATCAACGACACCAACAACAGGTTGAGAAATGAAATGATTTATTATGGGGAACGGTCATTGCGCACAAATTTTTTTTGTGCGCAATGACATACACCCTAATTTTTGCATTATTTCAATTATCGCAGCCCATCTGTTTCCCGATTAGCAGTTTCATCTCGATGCTGCTTTTGTACGCGTCTCGCAGCCATCTGCAATTAATCGATCCAACTTTCTCGAACACTTTCCCACACTTCGAGTTTCGTGTTTTGCTGACATAAGGATGAATGGTGGTAGTGCTAGGATAGAGTGGTTTGTTCTTGAAATTATTATCCCATCCCATTTAGAACATAATTTTATGCTATTCATGCCCTATCCAATCTTTACCACGTCCCTAACAGCAAGTTCCGATATTCATAGTGACGATTCTTCCAAGGAGTAATTTTTCTTTTCAATTGTTCCGATTTTTACCCACTTGTTAGACTGGATTTCCTGCATGGAATATCCATTTCCTGTGTGATTTCTCTTCTTCTTTCTGCAAGGCAGTCCCACTTGCGATGCAGATTCCAGCATCAGCGAGTCGCTGCTGAAATTCATCCCATTCTTATCAGGAGAGCTTTGAAGAATGTGAGAAACTCCTTGCAGTTTCATGAAATTTGATAATACTTCCATCTCGTTCAGATACAGATCGAATAATCTCATTTCTATTTACAAAGAAGAAGAGTTGAGAGGATTTTTCTATTCTCGATCTTAGCAATTATATGATTTGAGAAAATATTGCAGATTATGTATCTTTAAATTCTGCAGTTGTTGCAAATCTTATGAAATCATCGAATTACTGATATTTTGCCCCATTAAATGCGCACCCCCTTACCTGAACGATCTAACAGCTCTGCATCCCTGTTCGTCAACTTGCTTGTCTCTGTCTGCACTGTCTGCATTCCTGCCCATTTCCATCTCCAACTTCTCCAACTCCCTTTCGACTTCTTCTTCTTCTTCTTCTTCTTCCAGTCTCAGCCCCAGCAAATCTCCCTCAGGCACATCTATTTTTCTCGCTTCTTTCGACTGCTTTTTCTGCAAATCACACACTGATCTTCATCGATTCTATTGATTTCATAGCAATTCAATTTTGCAATCAAAGGATGAATCAACCGATCTCGAACAGAGAACTCAATGCGGATAGAGAGAAAGTTTCACTCAGTTCGGCTATAAGATACAGAGAACAGCACTCTCAACCCTTTTCTCTTACCGATTTGTGTTTGTGTGGATTGCTGCTGTTCTGCTCATTCCCATTTTTATGTCCTTTGGCAGTTGTAGACCCATTGTGCAGATTATTTTTTCGAGAGTTGTTGTTCGGTGCAGAGACGTACAGTGAGGAGAGCACGTATTGGTGGCGCAGGGTCTGCAAACCAAGAAAATCTACCATTTCATCTTATGTTTCTTCTCTGCATATCTGAGATGTTATCGTCTTGTCGCCGTTTCTTTCTACAAATATTGAGCAAGAGCTGATTATTCTCACTCTGATCTTTGGCAAGCGAATCAATGGAGTGAAGATAATAGAAGCACATAAGCTTATGAATAGGAAGAGTCAATATTCATCTCGTAAATGTCACTAATTTTGATGGAAGAAGTTTGAAAAAGATAGTGACATTTGTAGAATCAACTGATCAACTGTCGCATGAGAACGTGTCTGCCAAGTCCTTCCTTCTCTGCACCAAACCTGAGCATCGACTTCATAGATCCGTGCGATTTCGACGAGTCTCCGATCTGCGAGGACTACCAATTCCTTCATGCTCTTATCTTTCCTGCCATTCCTCTCGTCTCCCTCTCCTTCTCCGTCACTGTCACTATCCCTGTCCTTGTGCTGGCGTCTGCTTCTGTCAGAGTGTCCATCTTCCACGTCCATGTGCTCTGCCAACTGCCTGTCAAACATGTTCTTTACACAGTAATGATGATTTAAGGATTACGATAATTCATGCGATTTATGCATTCAAATTTTGATGATAGAATCGGTGACTTGTATATACGAAGAGAATACTTTATTTTAATAAAACAAGAATAAAAGACCAAAATAATTTCGCAAGTTTGCACTTACCCATAAATAAATTAGGATATGTATGTACACAATTTTAGCGAAACAAAAATGAAAAAAAAAATTCAACAAAAATAAAGATGGGAAAAAGAATTATAATTAACTTGAACGACTGCGAGTATTTTTCACTGAAACGCGACTATTTTTACTCAAAATAAGGGAGGAAAGTATTTATTTATAGGTGAAAAGTACTTGCAGACATGTTTTACATTTTAAATTTGAACAAAAATCAATCGATTGAATTACAAAAAATAGATAACGAAGTCCTGTGATATCGATTTCTTGATAAATTAATGTTTTAAGAAAAATATGATGATGATAGCAATACTATGATGAATTGATTACCATGATTGAGCAGCGAGAGGAAAGGGAAGTGAAGGAAAAAGTTCCGACAAATCCTCTCAGAATTCGACATCGCCTGGGTGCTGGCGAGGATTCTGCAATTCATTCTTTTAAACTTTAATCGCAAGTTTTGGATAGACCTTCTAAAATTTGAATTCTTGTGTAAGGAAAATCAAGTTTCAAAAAGATAGATAATTTTAGGATAGGGAATCATTTCCGAGTTTTCCTTGGAAATTTTATTTTATTAGGATAGAAAAGTTCTTGAAGCTGCAGTTCAACAAAATTACCTGTTTGAGAGTTTCGATGAAGTTGCCGAAGAGATTGTTGATTCCCATCTGCGCGTAGTGCGCATCATCTGCTAGACCTCTGGAGGAGCCTCCCTCGTTGAAGAGCGTCGCGCGCAATTCGAATGTCTCCAGATCTGCCTCGTCCTCCAGAATTCTGATCAGTGCCCTCAGTCTGCAATATGATCTTTTTTTTTGCTTCTCTAACATGTAACTAACAAGTGGATCTTTATCTTTCCAAAAACTTTTTGTCCTTTATCACTTTTTATCTTTAAATATGGATTTCACTACTGCATCACTCATTTATCGCTTCTCCACATCACTTTGCCATTAACCTATCAATGATGTTTGGCGCGGCATCGTCAGGACCCAGGATGTCCAACTCTCCGCACGTCTTCGCCCAGTCTGTTATCCCACAATTCGGGCTGAAAAATAGGCCTTCTTGAAATTGAATTAGTCTCCTAAAATAAATTCATCTTTTTCATGTTCTGACTGAGAAGGAAGAAGACTATGCTACTTTAATCATTAACTCACAAAAACTTCTTGAGCTTTTCGACGCATCTCTCCATTCTGGAATTGAATTTCTCGATATCCTCCTTTTTCGTGCCTCCCTGCAATTTGTCTCTGCATCATTATTTGCCTGCTCAGCCCACCTCAGGCAGAGTGAGGAATCGCATCTCGGGAATCCATCGCTTCTTGGGCACGTCCACGTTGCCTTTCTGCACGAACAGGTGAGACTTTATGTCGAAGATCTGGCAGAGAGCTGTGAAGAATCTGCAAGGATAAAGGATAGTTTAGAAAATGTGCGAAATTAAGAGGAAAGTTTAGAGGGAAGAGAATAACGATTATTCTAGTTCTGTGGGAAAAATCTTGAAACCAATTCCAAAGTCGAAATTTGAAATTTTTAGGAAAAGATAAATAAAGAACAAAGAAGAAAGTATACGATGTACGTTTTCCGAGAAGGAAATACAAGCTTTTCCCAACCTGAACGCCTTGTGTTGTGCCTTGTCCCAGTCCCAATCCTCCTCCTTCTGTGCCTCCTCACTCAGTCCGAGCAGATCGTCGTGTCCCCAACACAGATACACATAGCGCAGTTCCAGCTGCTCGGCCACCATCACCGACTTGAACATATCGATTATGTCACTGCAACAGAGGAAATGAATGAATAGCTGGCAGAGATCCATCTGCATCACTCACTCAGGTTCGAGGGGATCCCTGATTCTGAAGAGGGCGGCGTTCTTAAGGCTCATGGCGTTTAGCAGGGAGAGCCCTTGATCGCTGATAATCAGAATCCCTAAACCATTTGAATGAAAATTAGAAACGATTTGATAATTTGTTCAAAATCAGGGCGGCTATGTGGAAACGTTCCGGAAAAAAGAATCTCCTTCTCTATTCCACTCGTGCCTGCCTTTCTATCTATCTTTCCTTTCGTTTTGCCTTCTCTGAATTGTTTCGAAGTTTTCAAAACGGAATGCAAAGAAAGAAAAGGAGTGTATGTGAAATAGAAAATCTTTCTCCAGAGCATTCCACACAGTCCTGCTCAAAATTTATTCTTGATTTTCTCGAATTTTCGTCTGTTCGAGAAGATAACCTTTGACGGGGACATTAGCGAGTGGCTGTGGGTTGGTCTGATCGGTAGGCTCGAGTCCCGGAATGCAGTGTGGCACCTCGAAGCACAGCGTCTTGGCCAATTCTGCCAGCGTTTCCACGGCGTATGCACCTTCTTCCAGATTCGCTTCCTGAAAGAAAGTCAACTGTTGGTGAAATTCCCGCGAATCATAAAGACGCACATTTTCGATCTGCGGAGAGAATTTGCCGTGGATGAGCGGAGAAATGGGGGATTCGGGAATGTCGCGCCCGTTCGCTTGCTGAAATGTGAAATTTTTTTAAAGCGATGAAAATTTCCTAGAAGTGAGAGAAACGTAGTTTTGTAGGACTGAGACTATTTTCTATTCGGCCTTTTCTAAATGTCAAGAAAAATGGCAAGTAAAAGAAATGATGCTAGGGATTATGCAATTCGTTTTCTAATTACGCCTACCGCGAGCATGTCCCTCATCTGGACGGTATACTTCTCCAACTTGACCAGATCGATGACCCTCTTGGTCTGGTTGTAGTTCCTGTCCAGCCTGCAAATCAGCAATCAATTGACTGCAGAATGGAACATGCAGCTCACAAGTACTGCTTAGCGTTCTCCTCCATGCAGTGGGCGCTTGGGGCGGGACGAATCTGAAAAATGAAATGACTAGTCGTAAAAATTTCGAGCTTCAAAATAGCATTATATAGGAAGTGTAAGTAAAATCAATTATTTTCCGAAAAGTAAAATTAAAAGAAAAATTTGCTAAAAAGTCTGAAAAACTAATCAGGCAAAGTTAATTTTCCAGTGCTTTGACAAACTCACGTAAGGGCCGAGCGAGAAGAGTCCGTTTTCATCGGAATGTAGCCAGTCCCCGACTTCTGACAGAGTCGTGTCCTGAAATGGCTTGCATGAATTAATAGGAAGAAAAGGATATGGAAAGACTAACGAATGCAGTGTAGGCTCCATTGTCGTGCATCGACAGCACTGGCTGAGGCTGGAAATCGCCTTTGCACAAAGCACGCGGCTCCGATTGACTGAAAGCTACGAGTCAATTCAAAGGTAACTCATCGTTGGAGAAGATCAGATCCGCAATATGTTTTTTTTTTTTTTTTCTAAAATTTCCGAACCCTCTTATAAAGGAGAGTGGTGTTACGAGTAAGAGACCCCTTCTCTTCCACGAATCTCTTTCTGGCAACACCGCTCCCTTTATAACGGAAAGTACAACCGCTCTGCTAAATAGGAATTGAAACTCACTCATGAAAATAGAACGATTGCGGACTTTAGTTACCGAGTTAGTGAAGATTTACTAACCTGATCATGGGCCTGTTGTAAGCGTAGATGCGCACCGTGTTGGCCTCGCTTTCGAATTCTACAATGTGAAGCGTCACTTCGTCTAAACTCTTTCTACAACAAACCGTGGAATCTGACAGTCTTGACGTTCTTCTCCTTCTCCTTTTCAGTGTCAGATCGAGGCTCCTTCAAGAGGCTCTTTATTGGAGCTGAAATTGAACTGAATTAGCACTATCATTCCTGTTTGAAACACGAATGAAAATAGCAATAATTGATCAATGGCTGCTCAATATTCCGTAAAAGTTCAACCAGAAGCTTCAATAAATCGCAAATCTGATTCAACAGGTTGTCTTTCCGATGTTATATAATCGGTCTTTCCCATTAGATTTAGAAGAAAACCATAACTGATTAATCTAATTTTAGCACTCATTTTACCCTTGGAATTAGCCTTCAGAGCCATCAAGTTCCAGAATGAGTCCTCATTTGGTAGGTCCTCCAAATTGAGGCCGTTTTCAAGCTGAAAAATTATAAATTGAAGGATTGCCTATGAGATGAAGAACAAACCTCGTATAAGTGTTCGCAGTCGGGCGTCCACTCCCAATTCGACGAATTCAGGTCTCCAGAGCCGTGCATAGTCAGCATTTCCTTCTGAAGATAACATCTTCTTTTCGAAAATCAAAACAAGACGTGATGAGACAAACCGTGGGGTGGATGAGCGGCCGGAAGTGGGGATCAGCGAAGGGGCCAGTTTCGATCGCCTGCGGCAGCAGCCCACTCAGCTGCTCCGTCACGCGCTTCATTTCCTGCAACAATATTTTACTTCCGTGGAAATTCGATCTCGATAAAATTCATTCATTCGATAAAGCAGAAAGTTTGAAAAATAATCGAAAATGAGTTGAATAGAATTATCCGGCTATTCTGTGAAAGCTCTCGCGATCCTCATTACAGTCATTCATATGCGTAATTTTCTTTTCTCTCTGTAATTTGCAAAGTGTAAACAGCTAAAACATTGGATTTATATTTCCTATGAAAGATCAATAAATTCGGCTATCGGCTTGAAAATGGGACCAGTAGAAATTACAACAAGCCCTCTTCTTTTTACCTCGTCAGAACTTTTAGATCCCTCGGCCGTCTGCTCCACCTCGATGTCCATGTTCGCAGTCGCCTCTGTCAGATCTTCCTTTCCTTCTGCCTCGGCATCTCCATCGTTTTCATTTCCATTCTGCGTTTCATATTCTTCATTCGTAGTCGTTTCTCCATTCTCCTCCCTGCCAGCGTCCGTCTCCTTCGTTTCCACAGACATTGCATCACTGAGCACGTCCTCCTAAAATCAAGCCTCGATTACTGAATTTCTGTTCAAAAATTACTAGAAGCGAGATTTTGAAAAATAACAAATGTAAAGAATATCATGACAGAAGAAGCTTGAAAATTAATGAAAAACAAAAAAAATTGATATTCTTCTTCTTTTTCTTTGAATTGTGACCTACGACTTTTTCAGTATTTTCCGAACTTCAATCTTTTGAATGTTCTGATACAAAGTTTCGGACCTTCGTTTTCACTTGGTCTGCCTCGTCGGAATATTCTCCCTCCTCTTTCTCTTCTTCGACCCCCTCCAACTCCACGTCATAACTCATGTCGCTCATCAACTCCCGCACATGGACTCCCTCATAGAAAGCCGCAACGTTGTTAAAAGGATAGTCTGTAGTGGCTGGTCTGTTGCTGTCGGAGTGGTGAGCGCGTTGCAGGAAAATGTCTTCTTCCTGAAAATTAGCATAAAAATTGAATGACCAAAATAAATTTGCGATAAATCAAGTATTGTTGAACTTGTTTTTACATGGTGCGACATAAATAATGCCTGATTTCTAAACCTCATCTATATGCCATGTGCTCAAAACAAGATGTTCCTGTGATAAAATTAAAGTCATGATATAAAATTGCCAATATCTCAGATCTTGAAGGCTACATCAAATCTAGATGATGTTATTGGGATCAAAATTTCTTAATTTTTATTAAATGATCTTGCAATGCGAATGAAAATCAGACAATAATTATGACGTGCCCTATAATTTATTTAAAAAAAAAAAAAACTCTGAAAAGTCGTCAAAACTCCTACCGGCTTGATGATTTCCAGCTGGACTTTAGCCTCGTGCCTGATCGTCTCTACCGGTGGAGTGTTCCCCTTGTGCTGTTTTGGCTGCTCCTCGTCTTCCTCGTCACTGCTCAGAATAACCACATCCACTTCCTGATTGTGACTGGCACTGCTACTGATTGCTGACTGAGACTGTGCAGACGCAGATGTAGGAGCAGGGTCCGGGGGAGGACTGTTGACTGTTGCAAGGGATTTGGGAGGCTGAAAATTGCAAATTTATTATCCTGTCATTGAAAAATTTGAAATTAAAGTTCTGACGCAATTTTTTCAAAGACTAATTTCCCACGAAACTCTCCAACAAACATGTCATCTTAGTAGAACTAATGAAAATTGAAGCTAAAGAAGAAGACGGAAAATCTATCAATTGAAAAGGTATATAGACTGCCTGCCTGCTGATAGAGGGTCGGATTGACAACGAGTCCAGGAAGAATAGGAGGAGTGAAGATTGAAGGAGGGAATGGGAATGCCTGAAGATTTAACCTGATAAGCTTTATAAGAGATGTTTTGAATTAAAGAAGTTTAATCTCTTTCGCTGTCTCAAAACTATTCAGTTAGTTAATTAATTTTAAGCAAATTTGACTATCAAAATATTGGCTAAGAATATGAAAACTATATATCCTGACTTGTTGGTAGAGAGCCGGATTGACGCAAAGCTCTGGTGCAGAGGGAGAAGGAGGAGGAGGAAAGCAGTTTGCTGAGGGGAAAGGAGGTAGCTGAAAATGCAAGATTCAGATGAACGATAACTTCGAAAAATTTTTTTAGGAAAAATGAACAAGTCCGTTCTTTAGCTGACTTTTAAAGAAACTCTTCCAGGAGTAGTTTACTGCGAAAAACCATAGAGTTGATAAGGACAAGTACATCGTTTTTCTGGTTTGTTGACTAGACCGTAGGATCATAGATTTGAATAGCCCATATGGTTGTACTAAAACAATAGCTTTTTACAGTACTATTATACCTACGGCCTATTCAATAAGTCCGTTGTCTAACCTGTTGAGAGAGAGTGGGATTGACAACGAGTCCAGGAGAAGGGAGAGAAGTGTACATTGCTGTTGGTGAAGGAGATGCCTGAAAATGTGCAATTCATAACTGATAATTAATTCTTCCTTGAATATTTTCAAACTATATCATAAATATAGAATGCATTAGTTGACTTCAAAAAATCATCTTCCAAAATGAGTTCATATTTTGAGGCGACAAATTCGATACTGCAGAAGAATATCCTCCTCCTGACTTACCTGCTGATAGATGAAGTGGGGAAGCAGCAGAGGAGAGAATTCGGACACTCGCGAGGAGGAAGGCAACTGGGTCGGATCGAGAGACTGAGGTTGCGGCTGCAATTCCGCTTGTCTTTCCTTGTTCATCTCTGCCCCTGCAGTACTCGGTTTCTTCTCCACGACGTTTCCATTCTCAGGCACTGCTTCTGACTGTCCACTGCTAGTCTTCTCAGCTTCTGCCACTCGCTGTTCTGCGTCTTGAGCCTGAAAACCAATCGTGAAAGTACTGCTTTCTAGATTAACGGGGAAATGAGGAATTTCTAGCATCATATTATTTTTTCCCTGGAAAAATATAATTAAATATATTGGATACGCAATTGATCGCAAGAGAGAAGAATATTTGCGAAAATACTCTCTCATCTATTGCTGACAATATCGGTAAGCGAAAGCTGAGTTCAACAATTAATAATGGAAGTACCCTGTCTCCGTTGCTGTTGATGGAAGAAGCAGAAGGACGGAAGGAGAATTTGATTGTGGAGATGAAGCGTTGCTGAGAGGGCAGATGAAGGGAGGGGACCTTCGATGGAGACGGATTGAGACTGTTCGGGGCAGATGGGCAGTTGTTGGCTTCAGAATAGATATCCTGAATGATTCGCGTATTTTCTGTTCAACTCAAAGATGGGTTGGAACAATCTCGGGAAAGGGATCAAATGCACTAATTACAATAAGCGTTCATAGCGACATTTCCTGCCAAGAATTGTAAGACGTTTCACAATGATACTGTGAGCTATCTCTGCGATTTGTAGATCTCGGCACAGAAATATTTGGATTTTTAACAAATCTTAGAAAAATACAAGAATCGATTTCTTGTGGTATAACATATCAAAAGCTTTACTGATTTCTGATAAAAACTCTTCAATTCATCTTATCCTGATTTGTCATGTTTCTTAACGCTGCGTTCAATAGAAGAGCGTTGAGTGGAAAGAATAAATTTAGCGCATATTCTTTATTCAAAAAGACACTACTTTCTCTAGATTCCTTGCTCTAAGAACCGATCGTAAGTCCGCTGTCAACTGACCATATCTTCCACATTCCCCCTGAGTCTGTCGATGTCCTTTCCAGGGAAGAGACTCATGAGCAGCTGGTTCGGATCGAGTCTGGAGGGCTGCATGTCGGGCGACTGTCTCCTCTGCTCCTCGACAGGCAGAATTGGTTGGTTGTACATGATGCCGTTCACAATGCGGTCGCACCAGTCAATCTCCTCCACTAAAACCCAAAGAAAAATATCTACAAGTTCGTCTACACAAATTGAAGATGCCTATGCAAGAGCTGGTTAAATTATTGAAATGAATAGGAAACAAAACTTCAGCCGCGTCTTGAAACAGTTGAATCTGAGAAAGAAAGCCTTCATTTGCCCAAAATGACAGGTTTAGAATAATGTCTCACATTCATCTGCAGCAACAGCAGCGCTCTTGGCCATTTTCTCGCTGATAGCCGTATGGTCGATTGGACTTGGACTTCTTCTCTTTGACGAAATTCTGAAACTAACAATGAAGGTATGAATATTGAGAGGAAGAAGAACGTACCGCTTCTTGAGCAGAACGCTGGGAGGCATGCTTGACGTGCTGTCTGCAATGCGAATAAAGTTATTCGAAATGAAATTCAAGAAGATCAAAAAAATCAAAATGGTCTCCTGTATTGTCGAAAGCTATTTTCTTATTTTTCGTTTTTTCCTAAACTCCTTATCCGTTGGCAAATACATATATCTTCCTGTTAATCCTTTGTGAATACAAAGAGCGAATCAAAATCGAAAGAGTTGGGATAAAATTCTTTCATGTTACACAAAATATTGCATAGCTTTTCCATAAACAAAATTCAAGTCATTCAAACCTGCATCGTCACCAGCTACTTCTTTCTGTTCAGTCTGTGTCTGTCTGCCCAGCTCCGAACTGCATCTGCCTGTCTTCTTCATTCGTCCTCTGCTCGCTTCTTCCTCGTCTATCCCGAGTCCTTCCAGTTTCTGAGCCATCAGCTGAAAACTATCCATGAGATTTGCGCATCATAATCAGACTTAGAATTGTTCAAACCAAGGCTAGCAATATGACATGAAATTCTCTTCGACAAAGATAAGAAAACTAGTCTTTATCTCGACTCATTCATTTGGTTAAAATAGTTTAAAAAACCGAACATTTACAGGAAATCTCACCTCCTGCACTCCATCGATGCCCATCGCAGAACTGGTCGATCCACTAGATGCGACTATCTGGGCGTCATCATTCCTGCTGCAACATATTTTTATTTTTGTCCAGTTTAATGTTACATAAGCAGAAATGAACGGGTAGAATTTTATATTCGTAAAGGTCCTTAGAGAATAACTAGAATTTTATGTTAGAAAAGTCACAATTGTTTTAGACATTATTTTAATAACGCTTTCGCGCAACAATTTTGCAAAACCTACCCCTCCACCCGACTGGTCCGATTGATGAAGTCGAACATGTTGAATGTCTTATTGTCGACTCGCTGCAACTCCAGTTCCATATCCAGACAGGTCTGACTTGCTTCGGCCAGCAGATTCGGTATTTCTGAGAAAAAATTGATGAACTATCGATATGCATCGCCTACGAGGAAATAATTACCCAAAGTGACTAGGAGAAAATGAACGAACTTCTTTTCTAGCAGATTTCAAAGAGAAGGAGAAATGGTCTTATTGTATCTTGTCAATTTTCACGATACAATTTGATGCCCTCTTCTCGGTAACAACAATCATGAAAGGACTGACTGGTTGGATCAGAGAAGGCAGACATCGGGAATCGACCAGTGGCGAGAAGAGCTCGCATGAGGGGCTGCCAGAGACGCAGACACGCCTCCCTCTCCTCCACTTTGCTCATCTTCACCTGAAATTAGAAAGAGCTGTCTCTCGAATTGCGTGGTGTCCTTACTTGAATAGAGTCCTGCCTTTGCCTGACGAATGCCTTCCTGTAACGATTGATAATGATCTTCTTGAGACGATCCAAGCATTCTGAAAGTGGTGAGTATCAGTAAATGAATGAATGAATGAATGAGTAGAAAAAGATTATGTGTAAGGCGATACTTTGGTGAATTATGTTTAGCCTCTTGTACTGTTTACCCTCGCCTTTTTGTAGTTTTCATCCTCTTTTTCTTTCTCTTGATATTTTCCTGAAAAGGGAATAAGAACTACAAGAGGGTGAGGGTAAGAGGTAATTTAGGGGTAAAAGTCCAAGAGGCTTTATGTTTGTGGCAATTCATCAATGTCAGTGTTAACACATGTATCAATATCGTGAACTTTTGTCACCGCGTTGAGAATACTTGCCTTGTTCCTGAGCAGCAGTCACTGGGTAGAAGTCCTCTGCATAGGCCAGCTCGTTCTCGATGCCATTGAAGAGCCTCAATTATGAACTCAATTCTTTTTCCAGAAGATAAACAGCTATTCTTGTTCGCATAATCGAGCGATATCTCAAGATAAGGAATACAATCTCAACCTCATGCCACAGGTAGTTCAACTGATCATAATTGTTAGTCAAAATTTACAGAACAAATATTAGTTCCTCACAAAATTGAAAAGTGGCCTTCTTCTCCAGATAACTGAAGGAATAAAACAATCATAAAGCAGAATCCTACTTCTGGATGTTGTCCACGCTCTTGCACCACTTCTCACACTCAGTGACATTTTCAGTCAGCAGCCGTTTGGCCTCTTCCTGCAGCGCTTCCGTGAACGTAGTCTCTGAAAAATGATGATTTGAAAGAAATCGCAATTCAAACGACAAGGAAAAGGTTATAAAAAGAAAGTTTCTCAGTGTCTGTATCCATAAACACGCTATGAGAATCTTAATTGCTTGCCGCGAAAAGCGATTGAGAACCTAACAGTGCGTTATGGATATGAGCAATGGTTTGCAGATTCCCTTCGTGGATATTTAGAAAGAAAAGCATAAGAATGTTTTCTAGGAAACTGACTTCTCTTCTTCAGTTCCTGCCTAGCCTTCTGCTTCTTGATGCGCTCCCTTTCTTCCCTTTCCTTCGCCTTTTGCCTCTGATGTTCTTCACGCCTGCGCTTTTCTTCTGCCTCATCTTCTTCGACTGAAATGAACGATGATTGTTGATATTGAAAAAGAGCAGATGGAACATTTTCATACTTAAAATCTGACTGGGTTTGAGCCTTTATTAGGTATCGGCTTGTTTCGTCGACGGTTTTTATTTCTTTCCTAATTCCATATTTCCCATTCCAATTGCCGACGATACAGTGTCGCGTTCTGGACACGACCAATTCTGTGCAGACAGCGAGAAAACTGATAAAATAGTATGCAATCTACAGTACTCCACTGTCTAGCTCCATACTATTATGATCAGAAAAATAAATTTCGTCATGTCTCAAACGCGAAAATGCGCGGCGATGAATCAAGTCGATCACCAATACAGGGGACCGTTTTCCTGGACTTGATAAAATGTTTTAACAAAAGAAACGAAGTGACTTACGAAATTCATCGAAATCCAGGTTGAGGCCCATATCGTTGATGCGCAACCTGAATATGAAATTTTGTTGGGAAAATGATTTTGTCAAAACCTACAAAACAACGAGGAAAAAGTCGCGGAAAATGAGACGCTGAAGCATGAAGACTGATGAGTCGACGAGGAGAAAGGAGTTTGAGTACAGAATTCTAGAACCATCAAAAGGTGCCCTTCTACAAAAAGTTGAAAAATAAAGAGAACGAAAATTAAAGTGATTAATTCGAGTAGTTCCCAAGCTCTGCTCCTTTGCAAAAATATGTCTTTGGTAGAAATGTGGTAGTTTGAAAGCGAAAACTTTGGAAGGAAGTACTCCTTCAAACCTCTGAAATCAGTGCGCCTACATCAATTTCTGACGAAGAACATGAAGAACGTCGACGGAAACAGCGCAGAGATGAGAAAAATCGACGAGAAGCAAAGCAAACTGCCACTGGCCGAAAATAAATCGTGCTCGATTGACGCTTGGGGCAAAATTTTAGGCCAAGGAGAATCGCCATTTCCCATTTCATTTGTGCAAGTGTTCGCGCAGTGAGAGGTCGGTTTCCCCGTTTTCTCCCCAGAATTGTTGCGAAATTTGTTGAAATTTCTAGATTTCTTCAATCCTCGTGAACAGTCAGCAACAACAGGACCACTAAGAATGAGTAGCGGATTTGGGTCGAGCGGCTTCGGTCAAGGAGGAGGTCGGAGTTTGCAATATTTTTGGGACTTGCAAATTTTGGGATTTTCCAGAAACTCCGAAAATTTCAGGGGGATTCGGCAACGTATCGTCGTCGGGCTTCGGCTCCAACTCGAGTGGATTCGGCAATCCGGCAGGCGAAAATGCTGGTGGATTCGGCGGCAATTCATCCGGCTTTGACTCCAAGCCAAGTGGATTTGGCAACAAGTGTGAGTCGAGGACTGGCGGACTCGAAGAAGACCCCCAACATTCGTTCAGGAAAATTCAAGCCAAGCTCTGGGGGAGATTAGCACTTGAGCATGTTCTCGCGAAAAGTTTCGGGAGTTGGCAGCGAATTTTTCGAAATGAATAACCCGAGTTTTCTAAATTCAACAAACTTATGAGAATCGTTTCAGTCGGCAGCAGCGGTTTCGGCGCCAGACCCAGCGGATTCGGTAATCAGGGAGGCGGAAGTTCGTCCGGCTTCGGCAACGGCAGCAGTGCATTCGGCTACAACCCGGCTTCCGGCGACAAGGATAGCAAGCGTGAGTGGGGAAGTCGACTTGTACAAGTTCCAAATGCGAAACAAGGAAAAGAAAACGCAAGAAGCATTTGGGAACTTCTCTTTAAAGAGGACCGATTACCCCGTTTGATTATTGAAGAAGAAGATCTCATTTAGAACATACCGAGTTTCTGAGCGAGTTCCTCCTTCAGTTTGTTAGCTCAGCAAGACTAATAATTCAACTGTTTTCAGCCAGCGGATTCGGTTCTGGAGGCGGCTCGAGTGGATTCGGCAATTCGGGCGGGACGGGATTCGGCCAGAGCAGCGGGGGCGGGAGCAACGAGTGCCGCTACTGCCATCAAGAAGGACACTTCGCCAGGGAATGCCCCAACAAGAGAGCTGGTGAGTTGAAGTGAAGAGGGAGATGAGTAAAAATGACATGGGCTCTCTAGTTTATCATTCACACTTGCCTTCCTTCGTGTGTCTCATTGGTCGTTTTCACTCCGTTTCCCAGGGTGATTATTAAAAAATAACTACAGGGGCTGTCGAATGACGTGATTGATTGCAGGTGGAGGCGAAGGCGGCCAGTCGAGTGCGTGTCGTTCGTGCGGACAGGAAGGTCACTTCTCGAGGGAGTGTCCCAACAAGAACAGTCAGTTAAACGGGGTTGATTCCAAGGCTAAACATGGAACTTCAGACAAATGCTTCAACTGCAACCAGGAAGGACATCAGTCGCGCGATTGCCTCGAACCTAGAAGGCCCCGAGAACAGCGAGAGGAGGGCGGCGGCAACCGCTTTGGAGGACAGACATCATCGGGAGGTGAGTTGAGGAGAAAATCGGGCATTCTGGATGAAGAGGAAAAAATCGTCCTATTGAATAAGAACGCACATGAACTCGCTTGAATAATGGTGTACCACTGACATTTAAATTTGGATGAAGAGGAGACGGTATGGCAGGGAATAATCATATTCTCCAACACATGACAAAAAATGTGCATTTTGAGATCAATATTAATCTTTTCCATTCTCCCTTCCCTTTCCATGACAGAGTTGTCGAGTCCCCTTTGCTTTTCCAAACAGCCGTATTCTCTAGAAGCTGGAAAATCATTTTTAAAAAAATCCAGCTCTGAATGGCATTTGAACATTCTCAACGACCCCAATTGATGTCCAAACTTCAGGTTTCGGCGGCAACTCTCAGGGATTCGGTGGCGGCTCGGCCGGCTTCAGCAACACGGCCTCGACCGGTTTCGGCAGCTCGTCCGTCTTCGGAGGCGGTCCCTCATCTGGCGGCTTCGGCAGCACTGGAGGCACGTCGACTGGATTCGGCAACTCGGGCAACTCTGGTGGCTGGGGCAGCGGAAACACGGGATTCGGAGGCAGTCTGTCGGGAGGATTCCAGAGTGGCGGAGGCCAGGCATTCGGAGAAGATGACGGCGGACAGAGACAGCAGTCGGGCAGCGGATGTCGCTCCTGCGGACAGGAAGGTCACTTCGCCAGGGACTGTCCCAACAAGAACAGTCAGTTAAGCGAGGTTGATTCCAAAACGAAACATGGAATTTCAGACAAATGCTTCAACTGCAACGAGGAAGGACACCAGTCCCGCGATTGTACCAAGCCGAGAGAGCAAGGTAGAAGAAAGAAGAGACATCGCTCAAGTGGCTAACCAATCATTATTTGCAGACCCTTTCAAACCGATGGCGTCGACCTTCGTCCCACCCGAAGCAGCCGAAGCCGAGTTGTTCGAGCAGCACATCGACCCTGGCGCCCTCTTCGAGAAGTTCTTCGATGCGAAGGTCGAGTACCAGAGACACGGAGGCGCCCCCAACCAGCACCAGCCCATCAGAACGTTCGAGGAACTGGGTCTGGGCGAGACTATCCTCAACAACGTGCGCAACTGCGGCTACAGGAAGCTCACGCCCGTCCAGCAGCATGCGGCCCCACTCATTCTGCAGAGTAAGTTAGAGATGGAATGGATACTTGGAATTTTTCAACTTTTGTTTAACGCTATGAAACGAAAGTCTTATCTAGAGAAGAGAGAATGTTTTATTTCATTCTCTCTATGATACTCGTTTAATGTGGTTAGAGATTCTTGTAAAAAATGCATATCTGATGAGAAAGGAGGGTGGACATGAGTGATCAAGAGAAATTGCAGAAATTGACCTGATGGCCTGCGCGCAGACCGGATCGGGTAAGACGGCCGCCTTCCTGCTGCCCATCATGAGCTCCCTTCTCCAATCGCAGAACCTCAGCGATCCGGGCGAAACCATCACTGCCCCCAGGTGAGTTTGGTTAATGGGAATGGAAAAAGAACAAGTGGAACGAATGGACTCGTCTATTTCTTCCTGAAAGTTCCTTAATATTCTACCTTATTAGATGTCTCAAATTTGTAATTTGCTTTGAAAAATCCAGAAAACGATATATACTCCTTTGATCAACCAATTCACTGAATTCAATTTTTTTTTTGCAGGTGCGTGATTCTGGCACCGACCCGCGAACTGGTGCAGCAGATCTACAACGAGGCGAGGAAGTTCGCGTTCGGCACGATCATGCGCGTGGGCATCTGCTACGGAGGCACGTCCGTCGCCATGCAGAAGCAGAATCTCGGCAGGGGCGCCTCGATCATCGTCGGCACACTCGGCAGATTCGCCCACTTCGTCAACGAGGGAATCATCACTCTCGAAAAGGTGAGGCAATCGATGCAGTTCCCACTCACATCCCTTGCATTCCACAAGAATGGATGGTATGGAGTTGTGAAGATAATAGATGATGAAATAAATTTGCAGATGTGCTATTTGGTGCTGGACGAAGCCGATCGAATGGTGAACACGGACGGCTTCCACGACGACATCGTCAATCTGCTCAGCCATCCCTCCTGCCCGCCCAAGGACAGTCGCAATACCGTCATGTTCAGGTGTGATTCACATAAAATAATGAATTGGTGGAGAATTGTGATAAATGGAAATGTTTGAACCTGAACGAAAAAGTAATTCACCTTGAAAAATTGGTCAACAAGCAAAAATTCGAATTTTCAGTGCCACGTTTCCTGACAGTGTACAGCACCTTGCCCGCAACATGCTCCGCGAAGACTACTACTTCGTGACGATCGACAAAATCGGCACGGCCAATCCCTGCATCACTCAGGAGTTCATCAACTGCGAGAAATTCGAGAAGAAGGACAAGTGCCTCGAGCTGCTCAATATCGATGTTAACAACTACACAACCAGCAAGAGTTCGTTGAAGATGAATTCTCGCAAAATGCACACAAATTTATCCTACTTTTGAGAAATAATCGAAACATTCTGAACTTCAATTATGATATGACAGTGATTTTCAGACGCCGAGGTCTACAGGAAGAAAACGATCGTGTTCGTGTCGCGCAAGGTGTTCGCGGATACGTTGGGCGGCATCATCTGTCAGGCAGGCATTCCGACAGTCACCATCCACGGTGACCGGTTGCAGGGACAGAGACACGAGGCTCTCGAGGACTTTCGCCGAGGAAAGACGCCGGTATGTTTGAATGGATTGGTAGAGGCAAAGAACGAGTTGCAGGTGCTGGTCGCGACTGCAGTGGCCGAACGCGGACTAGACATCGTTGGCGTGGACCACGTTATCAACTACGATCTGCCTGACGATGTCGAGAACTACGTCCATCGCATTGGAAGGTGAGTAGATGGAGAAAAGACGGGAGATTCTTGAACTTGACAAAAGAAAACGAAATGGTTTGCACTATGAATTGGAAAATTGCAGAACCGGTCGAGTGGGCAATCCCGGCCGAGCCACGTCGTTCTACATCTCCGGAGAGGACAGCAGAATTGCCTCGGGACTTGTCCGAGTCCTCGAAGAGGCAGGACAGGTACAGACAACCTGTTCATCTGACTTTGACATTCAATGGTTCGACATTTTGCAGATCATCCCGGATTTCCTGAAGGCCGAAGCGGGTGGCAGCAGCTACGCGGTTGGATTCGGCATGCCGATTCAGACGAGTGGATTCGACTCGGCGCCTGCAGCTGCAGCAGCGACCGCCGCTGGGAACCAGGACGAAGAGTGGTAAGCGGCAAGACACCACAGTTCACAGCCAACCACTCGCACCTCACCAATTTACTGCAACTTGACCTGATCATTTCCTATTCAATCAAGCTTTTATCCCTTTCCCTTTTCCTCCAATGTTTTTCGTTATAAATTCTTTGTTATTGATTTCATATCTAATCCGTTTTCTGTCTAGTTATTCTTTTAGAGTGCTTATCCATGCCGATTGAGAACCCCTGAGCATTGATCTCGATTACTTTTTCGAATTCATTATTCGAGATCAGTGCTCAAATGTGGGGGGATTGATTGTTGCTAGGACTACTGTTCTTTTTTTATTTGCTCTGAGACTACAGAAATTTGTTGTTCTTTTACTATTATTTATTTATTGAAAGTAGCTTTTTTCTTTTTATTTACTAAAAGTTCGCTTTCGAGGCTTCGATCTCGAAATGCATATCGTCCTTCTTGATTTTGTTATCGCTATTATTTTCTTTTTTTGGTAAGAATAAATTATTGAAGAACTTCATGTATTTTGAAAAGAAATCGTTTCCACCTTCGAATATCTTCGTTCCTTGCGATTGAATTGGCATGATTTTCTTATGTCAAATCAATCATTTGCAAAAAAAATAAGCCAATAACCGTGGTTGCGGTTGACGATTTTCGAACAAATTGCTCATTTGAAATCAATTGAGTTGTTCATGCAGTGCTCGTTGGAGAAAGCTCAGCGGTGGACAAAATTGAGCCATTCCTATTTCATAAGATGTAAAAATTCAGAAAATCATAAAAAAAAAAAATCTTATCGGGCTGCATTTTGATATGCATTTATGTCTTACAGCGGCGAATACGTTTGCAAATTTCGTCTGAATCTGATCGCTACAAAGAGCTGGGCTTCAAATCGATGGTGAAATATGGAAGACCCAATATTTTTTCCATCTTTCTATATTCTTCTTCCTTCATGCTAGAGGTTAACTCTCTTCTTCTATTCAGTTCACTCTCCTTGTCCAATCTCTCACCTTTCTTCCTTTCCCGCTAGTGCCGCCTAACGGACACTGCTCATTCCTTCTATAGCTCTTCTTCATCTTTTGTATTGATCTCGATTCTATGACCACTGACTAAGTATCGATTGGTCATTCTTCTTCCAGTACTCAGTCTACTCATCTGTTACTTGAGTTGCAAGTGTGTTGACTGGCATAAAAGGGCAACCATAACACTTCATCACAATTTTGGTCCCCTGTAAAACTCCCTAGGCTTAAGAGCTAGGGAGTGTTAGGGAAGCGAAAAAGGAACTAATGAATTTTACAAATTGTGGTACTGGTGAATTATACAGAGGCTCATACTTTTGAGTATAGCAAGTCATTTTCAGGACCAATTCTTTTCTCTTTTTTATAATTTTGCTAAACTTTCTACTACTCATCTTATGCGCTTTCTTATCCGGACTTTTCAATATTTTAGTCTTAAGAGCGTTTTTAATCGAGATTAGATATGCTCATCAAAAGTGCTTAAGTGGGGACTAAACTCATCGGGGTTTGAGAAGTAAGTTTGAAGGAAAACGTTTCGCTCTCAAGTGGTTCTAGTAGCTGATAATTCAATGGTCATATTCATTTGTTCAACGTCCTGTAGCTTTAAAGCTATTCCATAGAATTAACTGATTTTTGTGCATTTCTTTGTGAAACTATTTTCCAGTCACATTTAAGCTTGCAAGTGTTTCCTTATCTTGCCCTTGCCCCAATCACTTGACCCCCTCACTCAGTCAATCTTCCCTCCGATTTGCATTTCCTCCATCTCCCCTTCCCTCACAAATGTGCAAGTCCTCCTATCGGCTTACTTGTGCCGTGTTTGCACAGTTCTGCTAACCATTTCTATTTCTACCATCTCTGTCTCTGCATTCCCGCTTTATTGTGAGAGGCGAGTTAAGCGCAACCGAAATCGTGGCTTCGCACACACACACAGAAACTCGATTGCGGAGGAAGCAATCAGTTATTGAACTGCAAACTGAAATGCGATTCTTCTCAAAGTCTGCATTATCGACAATCCTCAATTTTTCTACTTCTATTTTCCCCATTTGAACTTTTCGATGATCGATTTTATTTGATTGCCATTTTTGGTTTACTGCCCTTTTACTCTGTTTCATTTCAACTTCCCACCTTTATTTCCTATTTCAACGACAATTTTTTCATCGATTTTCTCGTCCTGACTGGTTTGTTTATGTTCGTCTGAAAAACTATCTGTCTCTCTGACCACGATTGTATCCTTTTTCTCTGTAATATTTCTGATGCAATGTCTGACAGTTTAACGCCAGCCTTATCTCATTCGTTCCTCTTCTCTTCCTTCCTTTCAGCCATTGCGTCCTTTTTACTCCCTTCCTCCTTCCTCTTCCCCCTCTATTCTCTTTCATTTCAGCGTATAGCCAGCCGCGTGTCTCTTCAATCGATTTTCATTTTTTTTAGTTTCTTCTCTGGTTGTGCAGTCCATTGCAAATAGCTGCATTAAGCAGCGGCTTTCTGCTTCGCCTCTCTGCTCTTTAAATCCTTTCTTCGTCATTTTTCTCTCCCGTTTGTCGAATTCCCACACCGACTATCATCAACCGGTTTCCGTCTGATCCGTTTCGCTTTAGGCCGAAAGATGGCCGAAACTAAGGAAGCCTTGATGGCCGAGGAAGGTCAGGGCAAGCCCGTTGAAAAGGCGGAATTTGCTCGGGTGAGTATGCACCAAATTGCATCATATTCGATTTTTTTCTAATTTTATCGACCTGTAACTCTAGAGTCAGAATGGAGAGACGGTGAATTTCGAGTTGGAGCCGAAAACGATTGGTTTGACGAAGGAGCAACTCGAGAAGTATAGGAATCATCCATTCTGGAAGCCACTCAGGTAAGTTTGCAGTGATCTTCAAAAGTATGAAATCAGCCATAAAATTATTGTCTTTTTGCTCTTCAGCTAGATGAACTCATTTAGCTGAAATTCTGCATGCACATTAGCATACATATGAAAAGAATGTATATAGACTTCTGTGCTAGTTGATTCCATTCAAGCGGCTGGCCATGCAGCCATTATATACGCTTGGTTTCATATTTTCTCTCCACTATATTAGACGATTCAGTACCTCTGTTATGATTACAGATTAGCCCTCTATGCGATTTTCTGGCTGTCATGGATCGCGATGTTCGTGGCTGCAATCGTCCTCGTCGTGCTATCTCCCAAATGTGCTGCTAGATCGAAGCCTGAATGGTGGCAGACTAAAGTCTCTTATCAGGTTGGTTCTTCATAGCTTACAAGCTAAATTTATGGTCTTACCAATTTCAAAATCCCTAAGCAATAGTTTAAAATAGCATAAAGCGAATATTTTACATCCGGAATCATTGACGAAATAACTTTTTATAGCATATACATCTGTATAAACATATCATCCATTTTCTAAAAAAAATATTGATATGTAGTCTGTCTTTAGATATGAGTTTGAAATGCAAAAAAAAAACATTTCGAATTCGTTTCTTCTCTTTAGAGTTTGCTAAAATAATCGCGTAATTACTCATGCTCATGTCATTAACATGATATCTTTCTGATGATCATGGCAAATATTGGTGTATTACATCGTCCTGTGTCTTCATACAGCGGCTGTCATTCGATATCTCCCTGCAAAGGTGTTGTGTATTTGCTTGTATCCGCTGTGTCTCCAGTCGGACTGACCTCTTGCCTTGTTTATGCCCATTCCTTCTCTTCTCTTTTTCATTTCTGCCAGATATCCATCTCAATTCATCTCTTATCTCTCACTGCTTTATTATGTGTAAAGCGTTCAAATCGAACGTGTTTGCGAGGAAAACTGATCAGCCAAAATATCCTAATAGCAATTTGTCAGGAAAAATAAGAAAAGTTCTTCCTTTAGATTTTGACAGCGACGTTCTATGATACTGATAAAGACGGAGTGGGCGACTTCAAGGGAATCTCGGACAAAATCGATCTGCTGCGGAAGATAGGAGTGACCACTATTCATCCATCTCCAGTCATCTCGATTCACAAGGTGGAGAGTTGAGGTGGACAATTATCCAAAGACAATAATATTAGGACGAGTACTTCAACTGGTACGATGTGGTTGATCATCTGACTGTGGACGAGAGATTCGGAACTGAGGAGGACTTCCAGCAACTCATCGACAAGACACATTCCAGAGGTAGTCAAAATGCCTTTATTTCACGCAGGACTGTACCTAATTCGAAAGAATAAGCTCATGAGGACATTTTGATTGTGATGTTCTTTAGAATTGCTGAGCTCCAAGTATAATAGAAATTATTCAGTTACAGTCCTGTTTAAGCTTTCTTACCTTCATGAACAAACTTATGTTTCATAGGAAAATCAGATGATCATGTGCTAATTCCAGACATGAAGATAGTGATGGATCTGCCCGTTTCATCTGTTTCTCTGAATCATCCTTGGTTCAAGACAAAATTGGCTCACCGCTTCATCGTCATCGATCAGAGATCGCCTGCATACAATAACAACGAGAAATTCTACGATTTCGGCAATGGCACCAAGTAGGAGATTTTCTAAAATCTATGCTAAAATGGACCTTTTCTAGATACCTTGGCTATCCGAATAAGAACAATCCTGTCTTGAACTGGAACAACTTCGAAGTGAAGATGTCGATATTCGAAGCCGTGAAGAAATACTTGGAAATGGGAGTCGATGGATTCCACATCGATCACATCAGCATGATGGCTGTTGATGCTAACGGAAATCCTGATGTAAGAGAAAAAGGCAACATAGATTCTTCGCAACTCATAGTTTTCGCGATCCTTTTCGGTAATTTCTTCAGAAATAGTGGTCACGAAAATTGCAGATGCAAGATTTCCTAAAAAAAAAATGGATCGCGAAAAATCCAAGAAAGAATCGCAAAATGTATGCATTGCGAAAATCTCAAATTGCCGAGAAAACAGTTTTCTTGCAAATATTGACGATGAAAATAGTGAACTATGCAAGAATGTTGGCAATCAGTGCATGATAAAAAACTAGCTTCCAATACAGTGCAACGCGAAATTTTTGAAAGGTCTTTCAGTGCAGTGCGGAATTTTTTGCACTGCCAACATCTCGAGCATTTATAAGAATGAAGACTTAGTTTGAAAGAGAAATATCAAAAGCAATTATTTATTTCTCATCCTTAAATCGTCAAGTTTTAAAATCGAGCGTATTTCTTCTGATGATCAATCTGATATTTTCAGCATGACAAGGCTATTGTCGCCCTCAAGAATCTGACTGCTTCCATCAAAGACTTCCTCGCGAATCATACCGAGCTGCAGGACAAGAAGATGTAGGCGTTCGAATAATAACAAAAAAAACAATTTTGACCGAAAGTTTGTGATGAAACATCAAAATTATGAAGTTCGTATTCATAAGCTTTAATTGCAGTGCTCTATTCTCTTCTCTGCGCGACATCGAAGATTTGCACGCTCAAGCGCAAGAAACTGGAGATCTTCATTACGTCATCGACAATTCATTCACCACCTTGAAGTAATTTCAAAACATTTACGACGAATTTCAAGCAAGCAATATTTAGCAATGCAAAATGCGGAGATTCGACGGCCAATTGTGTTCATGATGCACTTGATAAGGCTTATCAGAGATATTCGGTTGGAAACGACGATCAATCCTTTAGCAAAGTTATAATATTCTAGGCCAACAACTATACTCCTCACTGGCAATTCAGTAACCCTGAATCTAGTCGATTGGCTTCCAGATTCGATTCTGATACAGCTCACCTCCTCAATTTCATGCAGGTAAGCCAGAACCAATCTTTGATAAAATGCATTTTGTTGAGTTTTAGCTAACTCTTCCCGGTGCAATTTCCCTTTACTATGGTCAGGAATTGGGCATGAAGGACGCGAAATTCAATGGTAGTGACTATTTTACAACTAAACGTTTATTTTACACATTTAGGCAACCCAACTCAAAGAGGAGTGATGCAATGGTCGCCGAAAGGTGAAGATCATCACGGCTTCCTCAGTGAATCTGGAATCGATCAGCTGTTCTTCGGAGAAAACGAGGAAGGAGAAGGAGACGATAATTACGATGTTTGAGAATGCAACACTAATCCTATTTGATCGTCAATTTTAGACGCAATACTTCAGAGAATTGTCTCCTCTGAAAGTCTACAGGAAACTAGCCAAATTGAGGCAGCGAGACGAGGCTCTGGTTGTAGGAACGACTGTCAGGGACAAACTCGTGGACGATGTCATTCTCTACGGCAGATACGCCAGAGATGCCAACAACACTGTTACCGGAAATGTAGGTCCATTGAGTTATTTACTCAAGTCGATGAACCATTTATAGGCCTATCTCGTGGCACTGAATTTCGGTAACGAAGAGAAAACCGTCGACTATGACTATCAAGCAGTCGAAGTCGTTCCGAAATCGAAAGATCTCGCCAAAGCTGAGGTAAATATCTGTCCTAGGAGATGTCGTAAACATCGAAGAAAATACGAATCCATTCACAACATAAGGGGAGAGCAAACTTGTATCATTATAAACAGACTGAAACAAATATTTTCGGACCGAATTCTCTTTCAAAATAGGTTGATATAGTTTGAAACAGGCGTGCTCTTATCGTGCTGAGTCATAATTGTAATTGAAGTTTCATGAATTAAGTTTTTTGTCAAAAAATTTCTGAAAGTTCACAATTTTCGTCTTTCAAATATTTAAATTTTAGATAGCAGTAGTGACGATCGGAATCGACAAATACAAATCTCGAGAGAAGATCGATCTGACCGCCAACAAGCTCGTGCTTCCTGCCAAACAGGGCATCCTCGTCAGAATCTAGCTATGAATTTCAGAAAGCACTCGAAACATATATCTCTGAATCTTCACAAATTGTTACTTTGAAGAATAAAAGTTGAAAGAAACAAACCATCTTTGACATTTAGACGTGAAATTCTGCATTAACTCGAATGATTCCTTGTAATTAGCACGCTCAGCCAAATCTTGATACTTTTTCGTATCTACAATGATTTTCGAAACATCTGCTGTGTTTTGTGCTATAGATTGTTCCCCAATTATTTTCTTCGTGAAATTAGCTGATATCCGTTTCTAATAATTCCACCTGCGTTATCACTCCTTCTACAATCTCAGAAGTAAATGTTGCTTTCAGTTCAGCACGTCTGAATGAGCATTAAGATGTGATATTTGCTATCATTTCCGACATTCTGTTGCGGGTATTTGTGTGATGACTTCTAATAATGCATCATTTGACCAAATGTCTGAATACTCCGCCAATAATGAAACGCAGAATAATTCGTGTACATGTAAGTTGGATAATAACAATCGAACTCAATTGATTGATATTTTAGTAGTCATGGGTACGTATTTTACAATCGATGACTCAAGTCCGTATCAAGAGATTTGGTACATTTCACTCGGATTTCGTCTTTCTCTTTGCATCGTTGCTTTATTTTCAAACTGTCTGTTCTTCATTTGTTCAACCAAGACACAGACTTTAGAGTACGGCATCAAAGTGAGTTTATTCATTTCATTTATATTTCTAACCTTCGCCATTCAGATCATACTCTATAGCTTGATTACCGTTACATCCTTCAGCGCGTTATTCAATGTAATCTTTTATCTGTCCGATATTTTTAACTTTAACACATTTTTGAAGAATGTACTCACAAAATTGTACGCCTTCGATATGTGGATCGCCGTCATAGGTAAGTTCTGCATGCAATGATAAACAATATTGCCTTGGTAAAACAGAAAAGTTTGGTTGTTAAATTGTGCGGCATTTACTCAAATGTCTGCACATTCGCGTAAACGCCGTGCAATTTAACAAATTAACTTTTTCTCTATTTAACCAATAAAATAGTTTGAAATCATGCAGCATTTTATCAAAAATTAAATAAGCGTAAACCCTTTTATGAATTGGCCAAGATAAAATGTAAAACATTAACTATTCGATGCGGTTTTGTTCGACGTGATTGATAAATTGGACTAAAATTATGGTCCAACCTCTATCATTAAAATCTAAACGATAAATTTTAGCTGGTATGCATATATCAACCATTTCACTAGAGCGCCTATTGGTAGTTATTTCCTCTACTTATTCGAACAAACATAATCATTCTACAATAATGATACTAGTCTCTTATCCGGTAATAATCAATTTATTTTTGGTTTCAGACATTAAACTGTTTGACACTGACACTGCAGTGCCAGTGTTAGTGTCGCAAAATGGGGTCATCTTTAATGTCTGCTTGGCTTGTCATATTCATTGTTATTTCACTGTATTACAGTACGCATCATGTGTGGCAGTTCTTTTATATAATATTTTCAATCATCAGCTTTCCGGAGGATTATTTATTATACTTATCAGTCTTCCTATTGTGGTATGTGATGAAGTTTATTTTCAAAAATTATTATAAACAAGAATATTTACTTTAGTCCATGCCGTTTATTTATGTCGCGAATAGGCGAAAGTATACTAAATACAGGGAAAGACATGGAGAACAATGTTCTATAGAAGTAAGATCATAACAAAAACAATCCATTTTCCATATCTGTTTAGGCCAGAATGCATCTTCGTGAGCAGAGGCTCATAAACGGCGTGTATTCCATCGGCATCATATTTAATGCTGTAAGATTCGCTTTATACGCAAGTCATATTTACCACGTTATTCAAGATACATGTCGTTATGTCATGATACTGCGGTAAACCATTTGAGATTATCTAAATATCGATAATCTTGACCATTGACTTCTGCTTTTATTTATCGGTTTCATGATTTTAGTATTGCATTGGATACTTGGGTATTCCTCTGTGATGCATTGATTCCTCTTTACCTTATCTTTTCTGAGCCCACTGCGATGCGGAAACGAGCCATAAGTTTACTGGAACGTTTCGGTATGTAACCATCGAAGTATATCCTCTGCATAATTAATGAGTTCAGTTTGCGCGAAAAAGAATAGAATCGAAAATGTTGAAAGCAATAGGGAACCTTCGAATGAAATTCGGACTGTTGAAGGGAAGAAGATTCGACTAAAATACAGCGTAAGTTATTGTTGTTATGGCCTAAACAATTAATTATTTAGGCGCATGAAGAAGGACTCGTATATTTTCAACAGCTGAGAAATCAATGGGATCAACCTCGAGATGCGCAATAATTTATGATAAATAATCTATTGAGTTAGTCAAGTGAGTGAGAAGATAGATCGTAATCTTTCGTTTAAGTTATTTCGTATCATTTTGTGTGAAATTATTCTTCTGGTTTGCTAGATTTTTATTTTATTTGCCAATATCCTACATTCTTAATCTCAGAGGATTTATTGCCAATGTACGGAGTTTTTAGGAAATAATAAATTATTTATTTTGAATTTTTATTGTTTCTGATGGTTTTTCACGCAAGATTTTGATTTCATCGGACGTGGTTCGGTCGATCGAAATCGGAAGTTAAGAACAAAAAAGTACTGAAGAAGGGGACAACTAGGAAGGAGAAGATTGAAGAGAGTGAAAGAAGGAGAACGACGTGACAATGAGCTTTCCAAAGAATCAACAGAAATAGAGACTGAGACAGAGTTGGATACGAAGCTCCTTCCTTTTTCTTGTCTTTTTCTCATCGTCTCTCAGTAGTTCTATATCCATCGAAAAAATCGTTCCCTTCAGAAAATGTAAAAAATGGATCGATATTTTTTCATAATTAGCTGATTTTTAAGTCCGATTACATTTTTACCAAAATTAACGAGAAATCATGTTTAAAAATTTATTACCCTAAAATCTAGATAGAAGTTCATGGATAGGGTTTCCAATCTTGCTCCTTGCAAAAATGTTTCCAAAAATAACATTTGGCATATCCACTTAGGAACCCTATCCGTGGATTTGTTTTTCAGTCTCCAAATTTTTAAACCGCTATAACTTCTCATCTAGGTATCGTAATCACTTCAAGTCAAGACTAAATCCATTTTATACTCTCAGGAAGAACATTATAAAACGCCTTCCAGAAGACATTAGTTGGGTAATGGGTAGCTCTAGAATTTTGAGAGGCTCACTCTATTACGAAGAGACTTCTAATTTAGAGCGACTTAGATTTTAGCTTTTGCAGTATTCATTTGATGAGCGAATCAGGGTGAAATTTGGAAGATTACCATGCTTCTACATCTCCTACAGTTTCTTCTAAATTTCAGATATGTAAAAAGTCATTGAAATAGCGAATTTTCATAATAATTATCTGGCAGTTCAAATCGAGTGTCGTAAGAATCCAGGCGCATAAGACACAAGCAGTTACATGCGTTTCGCGTCCACTCCCCACTCCACTTGACTCATTTGTAACTTTCTTCTTCTCCTCAGACTAAACTTTTCCATCTTCTCCTGTCTATTTTGCCTGTAGCAGCTTTCACTCCGTGGATGTCTTATTTGACTGTTTTGGCTGAAGTGCTGTGTGTTTCTTTCGTTTTCTTCGTTCACTTCATTTCGACTTCTCTCAGAATTGCTCTGTTGCTGAACTGCTCTAACCCTCTGACTCTCTCCACTCCTTCTACTACGTGTTTGTACGGTCTCTTCGAATGGACAGGAGACTGTATTTGGAGATAAGTGAGAATGGAGAGTCAAAGATGCAGAGATAATAGAAATAGTGTTGAGAAGAGGAAGAATGTGTCAGAGGGGTCCCTCCGTTCTCTCTCGATTTCCCTCTTTTTCTTTGTTTCTCAGTCCTTTGAGTGTGACGGTTCGCTTCTTTCGTTTCTGTTCCTTTTGTCATTCGCCTCTCTTCTTTCTCTTTTTGCAGCTTTAACATTCGAAATCTTGTCCAGTGCGCGGACCTTCTAAATTAGTCGATCTTCTTCAGTTTCTTGGAGTTGCAACATATTGATCATGATTGAAGATACTGGAGCAGATTTAGTTTCTTAAAGTTTAAAAAATTAACAATCTCTAACTTCAACGCTCTTTTCATTGAACTGAATGAACGAAAACAAAGATAAAATTGGAAAGCAGCAACGGAAAAATTCAATAGTTTCATGGAATACCGTATGTTTTCCTCTACAATCGCTGGAAGACTAATGAGGTCATGCAGTTTTCCTTAGTCTATTGTGCATCATTTTCACTGAGCAAGCGTCGAGAATTCTTTTGTCTGTGGAAACCCAATTCCCTCATTTCTTTATTTCTTCTTCGCTTGATTTGTGCGTTCCTTCGTTCCAGCTTCCCTCACTCCTTGATGCAGTCCTCCTCTGTTCCTCCCTGTCCATTCCTCTGCAGCTCTTCCCTGCAAATTCTCTCTAGCGGCTTGTTTGTGTTTGTGTGTATTGCACATCAGCTTCTGCTTCTTCTGCCGATTGTCCTTCCTTCCCTCTTCCTTTCCTCCCACTCCCTCTTTTTCTGACCGTTAAGCAGCTTCAGTCACCAATCTAACTGTGAGGATGCTCTTTCGACCTTTCATCCATTCCTTCACACCCCTTTTCATTTCAAAGCATCTCAAATATTGTATTTTATTAATTTCCTCATTTCTCATTGTTGAAATACATATGGGTTTCTGACAATAATATTTTGCATGGCATTTTTCTAATTTTTAACGTATTTTTAATCGAATTGGTTGATCTTCATGCTTAATTAGTTTTTAACCTCGCCTACAGAATATTAGGGAAAGTGAATTAATTTGAAGTCAGCTATTCTTGTTTTCACTATTATATATTTCATTTTCATCACTGAAACTTGATGATTTTCATACAAGAAAAATTGATCTTTATTAATTTTATTGAAAAAAATCTGATTTTGTTTTCTTTCATTTCATTACACAACAATATATACTGTCGGCCAAAAGTTTGGAGCAGTTATGATTATGAACGCAGCCTGAAAAGTCCAATTATAGTGGACCAATCTGAATCAGATTTTGCACGCATAGCCTTCTCACTGAATTTAAAATTCCTTGCTCACAATGTATTCTTTTATTCAAATTGATTCACGATAGTTGATCCTCTCAAGTTGAGTTCATAATCATAACTGCTTGAAACTTTCAGCCGCCACTGTAACTGTTTAGCTTTTTCTATACAGAAACTTTTCAATTTTATCAGTAGCAAAGTTGATCTTCACGCATATAACTTTTGTCAAAACGCACTGCAATTTTAATTTGATTTCACTTACTTTTTCATAAGAAAATATTTTGGGCCAAATTATAACAATTTTGTTGATGCGCATTACGTAAAAATATCAGCTACGGATGTTGACAACTATGCAGTTTTCAAATTTCATTTCAACCGAAACTGCACCTCTAACATATTTGTACTTGTCAAAATAACCCATTTCCTGTTAGATATCAATTATTTCATTCATTCATTGCATTGTACATGTTCTGTATTCTAGAATGCATATCCAGATTGACTTGTCAAGAGCAAAAGTAATCCAATCTAATCCAGCTGTATGTATTGTGTCAAGTAAATCTACCCTCGGGATTCCTCGACTCTTTGCTAGTAATCCCCTTTCGCTTTTTCATTGAATCATTATTGATCAGAAGATTATTTGCTTATCAAGAATGAATATCTTCGAGATGAGGGACTTGTTCTGCAATTTGTAACTGGAATATCATAAGAAGGGAGGGAAGGCTCACACAGTCCATTCCTCTGAATCATTCCTCTCCTCTCTGTTCTCTCGACAATCCTCTCTTGACTCATCTTCATTTTCTGCATCCCTTCGTCGTCATCATCTTCAGTCTAAGAGCCTCCAGGCACTTTCCTCTTTTCTGCCCGCCGCCTCAGTCAGATTTGCACAGCTAGGCCCTCAACTTGAACACACAACAATTTGCCTCTCTGCTTGATTTTTTCCGCTTCTGTTTTGATGTTTCCCCTCCTTGTCTGTGAATATTCTTTGCATCTACAAACCAGTGTCTCCAGTCCAGCAGTGAGGCTGTGAGTCTGTAGAGCTCCCTCCTCTCCCTTCTTGCAGTCCTTTTTTCCTTTCTCGTCCGGTTGCTGTCTTGTTGCCTCGCCTCGCACATTCACATTCCCCGTTTTCTCTCACATTCAGCGCAGTATTGTATTGCATTGAGCCTAAGGCAGAAACAGCCACAGCAATGAATGGACTCAAAATGCGAAGAAAAATACTGAAAATACAGAAAAATGTGGAAGAGTGAAGAGATGAAGAGAGAGAAAGAGAGTGAGAGAGAGCTGCGAGTGACCGGAAGAATGCGGAGTTGTATACATTCTTCCACTCTTCGACTCGATTCCCAACCATGCAGCTGCCCATTTGGGTCATTTTCAGGATCGAATTCCTCATTCGATTATGCATTTTCTGCCTGGCGACTTTCACTTGTCTTGTCCGCTTTTTTGCACAAATCGGCAGAGTTTTTGTCCTGTCTTTCCTTCATTTCTTCCCGATCATCTACCTCCTTCCCATCCGCAGCTACTGTTTTTGTGCGTTTCCATTCTGCCTCTGCCTGTAGATGCCTTATCTTCGCGAGGTTCGCAGTGCGTCGATCGAAATGAAGTGAAAATTGGATCAAGTCGAAATGGAAATAAAGTTATATGGTGTAGAGTGAATTAGCAGTGAGAAGTGACCCTGAATGTGTTGGTTTCTGCATTTCCATCTTCATTACCTTTACTTCACCTCCCCTTTCATCATGCTTCAGTCACGCGTATCGCCAATCGACCCCATCGTCAATGCCTAATCCCCTTGTTTCAACTTTTCATTGTTTCTTCTGCTTCTAACCTGTGAATTTCTATATCTCGTTTTTCTGAACCTGTGTTGACCAAGTAGCCAGTCGAAAAAGTGCGTATCTTTACATTTCATATCGCTGCATTCCTCTCTGCAAATATTTTCTGTCGACGATTTCTGATTGCGTTGTCATTGTCAGTGACATTGTCACTCTATCATCCATTCGACCATTCTCTGCTCTCTTTCTCCTTCAATCAAAGTGCAATCGCCTTGCCATCCCCTTTCCATTCTCGATTCTCAATCAACACAATTCATCAGTAACTTTGTCTTCATGCCCTATAGTTCTGTTGTCCTTCTCCTCCCTTCTCATTTACAGTCGACCCTCTGCCGTTTGCAATGTGATCTACCCTGCGGCACTGCCCTCTGTCTCTGTCGATTCAATCAATTCAATTCATGTCTGTCACCCAGCTGCTATTCATAGTTTTCGAGATTCTCGATTCTCAGCTTTTCACCTCCATCGTTCATTTCTTTCGACTTTCCTTCTGAGCTGTGTATTCGTAATTTCCGCTTGCCTCTCAACAAGGCCATTCGCGTTAACGATTAGCGGCTATCGTCCTTTTGATGGGTCTCATTCTATTTTTTCCCTTCTTTTCTCCAACTTTTCTCGAATTGCAGAGTAAATCTGAAATCTTGACCCAGTTAGTCGTTCATCAGTTAGCATTCTTCGATCAATCGCTGTGGAGGATTTCAAATTCTTTCACCTTAGTTTCAGGCTATATTATTCTTCATCGTATTGTACTTTCTTAATTTTACGTTTGCCTTTATGATCCTGTGATATTTATGAATTTTGATGGTGATATTGCAAGCGGGCTTCACTTCATCCACTGCCGTATTCTTCTCTTCCCCCCCTTCATTTATCGATGCTAATTTCTTGTGTCATGCTGCCAAACTATTATTCTTTTCACTTGTTCTGCATGACAACCGTAATCATCTGTCGCTTCTCCTCTCCTATCATTTGTATCACAGCTGACCGCCTGTTTTGCTTGTTCTGCTTCTGCTTCTGCTTCTGTCTCCCTATCATCTTCCCTCCTTCTCTTCCCTTTCTCCTTTACAGTATCAGCCCAATTAACAGCCCCCCAATTATCGGTTAATTATGTTTTTCGCCTTCGATCGATATGCCGATGATTTCATGTTTTTCATCAATCAGCTGCCCGCAAATTGTCACTAATTTTGTGGGCGACAGGCTTGCGCCTCGGGCATCTCTCTCTTCCCTTGTTAGAGATCATCATTTTGTCTGCCTGTCTCCTGTCTCTCCATTATTTATGTGCTGTACCTGATCTCTCACATAAACCGTTTAATGGCTTTCCTTTTTCATCCTTCGTCATTCCCAATCTGACCCACTGAATTCATCGTTGTGGGGGCAAATTGTCGAATTTCATCCGAATTAACTATTGTGTGCATTCATTCATCTTTCATATTCGTTCCCGTTCACATATTCATCCCTTTCGAATTGTTTATTGTCTGCCTTCCTCCTTCTAATTATTCGCCCATTTCACTTTCCTTCTTTACGCAACTTTAATCTCAAAATAGCGTCAGGTTTTTGCGTATTGCGTTTTGGGCTGTTTTCGTGTTTATTTTTATGAATTTCGATTCTTCCCTTTCCTCTTTTTCATTCGACTTATTTGCTGCAGCAAGTTGGAGTACTCGATGTCTCGGTCAGTCTTACTGCCTCTGCTAAGGAATTGAATGAAATACGGAATTGGGAAATAGTTAGCAGGTCAATTGAAGTCGAATTACGCAGCTCCAATTCGAATTATTCTGAATTAGTTCAACGAGTTTTTCTTCTGTTTCTAGGTTTAGGTCAAAAACCCCTTCCCGCAGTTTCGAGAATTGCTTCCTTATTTTCTCGCATTTCACTGCTCGCTCTCCAACTGTTCTTCATATTTTGCAACATCCACTCGGCTTAAATCTCCTTGATCCTCTCTACCAGTTCTGGCCTTTGTTATTCTCCTTCTTGCTTTCGCCTTCCCCCTCTGGCAAAACTCCAATCCTCTCATCCCATCTCTCGGCTTTTTTGCATACTATTTTCCTCCGAATCTCGTTGTTCAATGCGGCTTGCTTTGCTTTGATTCAGCTTAAATTAGCTCTAATTTTGGTTCCTCGAAATCAGCCGAATTAGTTCGTGTTTGACGACGCGCCGAGATTAGCCTTGAGGCTGGAGAACCGAAGAGAATGGATGCGAACGAGACAAAAAGAGGTTTTGAAATAAATCATTTGGCGCAGCATCATAAAATTTACCAAGAAATCACAATTTGATCGCTCTAATATGCCGTAAAGTGGTTGCCATTACTGTATGTCTTCCTATTCCTATGTTTTTATCGGTAATTATATTGATTGATGCGATCTTTCTGTCTGCAGCTTGTCGATGCCATCCTCCTGTCCTTAGTTCCTCTACAATGGACTTCCCATCTCTGATTGCCGATTGTAATTCATCCAGTTGACTAGTTGATTGCCAATTACCATATCAGGTCATTGAATTGCTACAATCCTTCATTGTGCTGCTTGCTTGTTTATTCTTGCCTCTTCCACGAATGACCATATCCTTGTTTTGGCAGCCCAATCAATCAATCAATCAATCTCCCATTTCCATCAGATCTTCCAGCTTCTCGCAATCTTCTTTATTTTACCCCTTCTCCTTCCCCTTATCAGCCTTTATCTTTATCACTTTCCTTTCCTACGCGTACGCCTTCGATATGATGTCTCTTCACGCGGAATCCGGCTTTTTAACCGCCTCATCGTTTTTTCGCCTCCCCTTCCACTTTTCATCTAATTTCATTTGATTTGATTTTTTCGGCTATCGATTGCAAATTCTCGCGATGATAAGCGATAAAAATTATCAGAAAATGGTAGATAGTTATAAATTGCAGTTAATTTTGCGACTGTCGTTCTTATTTCTTTCGTTATTTTTTAACGTTCCATCAGTTTTTCCTTGGTTTACTCATTCCCTTTCTTTTCTCTTTACTACTTTTTCTTGTTTCTAGAAAGGACGAGGTTTCTGAAAGAAGTGCGGTAATTTATCTGATCGAGTTGTGAATTGCGCGATCGAATTCAATTCGAATATTTGAAATTGAATGAGAGGACGTCCGTCAAGGCTGCTGCGATAATTGGGAAAAATAAAAGAATTAAATGAGCAAATTAAAACAAAGGTACCATAGAATCTGTTAGTAGACTTATTCGCGGACACTTATAATCGGGCCATACAATATGCTTCAAGAAGTAAAAATTACATGTATCTTTCTCTCAGTTATTTTTAGTAAGAATTAGTGAAAGAGCGTATCATTGAGTTTGAAGATTACTTATTTTGAAAATTTCGTGATTTTATCGTACGACCTAATAGAATACAGCGCTACATAAAATCTGAACCAATGCCTAATTGATTGATATGCTCTGTTCGTTCATTTTTTGATGAACTGTTCGGAACTGATATGGATGATAATAACTTTCGGGATTTCTGTGTTTTGATGTCGTTTGAAAGGTTCTCTATGTTCCGTGAAATTGGTTTAATAACATTGAGAACGGGCGTATAAATTATTAGATTGCTCATAAGTTCCTAGAATTTAAAATCACTGATACCTAGTTTCAAGATTATCTTCACTATCTCTGGACAGATATTGTTCAGAATAGGAATTTTTCAACTTCCTAATTTAATGAACTTGTTTAGCGGTTCAATATTGTATAGTCTAAGATATCTTGTTCTACTTTACATATCTCCAATTCGATTCAACTATTTTTAATCTCATTTTGCCAATTTGGTCATTCACTATTTTCCGAGTGCTGTATTAGGAACTGTTTGGCATCAATCTGGGCCGGATCTGGGGGATCCTGATTGTGTTTCAAAAGAATAGAGGATGGAACAGAATGGAATGGGGTGGATTGAAATTAGAAACGGAATGCAGAAAAAGAAGCAGACATGGAGACGTGCCAAGGCAGTCAGAGGCAGTAGGTTGGGCCAAAACAAAGCGGAGACGAAGCGATAGCGCTTCCCTTGCTGCCTGCTGCCTAACTGTCTCTGCTTGTTTTCTGTTTTCTGTTTCTTCTTCAAGCTTCTGCCTCTTCTTGCTGTTTGATTTTTTTCTTGCTGCCTTTTGCTTCGGTTCTTCGTCGTTTTCTCTCAGCCAGCTGACCGTGAAACGTGTTCGTCATTTTCAGCCTCAGCCTCAGCCTCAGTCAGGCAGTCAGCCAGCAGTGAGTGAAGAGGGGCATTTGACCGGGGAAATAAGCTGTTTGCTAGGGGCTGCGGGTGAGAGTGATACAGCAGCAGCAACAGCAGCAGCAGCAGCGGCAACAGCAATACGAGTGCAGTGCGGAGTGCGAATATGGGACATGATCTAATGCGCGAATGAGAATGCACAAGGACACAAGGAAAGGGATATAAGAAAAACTGCGAAATCGAGACACATCTCATCGGGACAGAAACAGACAGGCAAGCAGGCAGACAGACAGACAGACAGACAGACAGACAGACAGACAGACAGGGAGATCGATACTGTTTTTATGAGTTGCAAGGTGGTGGTGACTCCTCGAGAACTGAGATCCGAAGCGATCAAACAAAGCGAAAGCTGCGACAAAAACGGATAAAACTAAGCCACGAAGAAGCGAAATCGAAAGAGAAAGGCGCTCGTCCATACACAAATCTAATTCCACACAATACGACAAGAAGCATCTCACTCCTCTTATCATCACTTTCTCTGGAATTCCCTCCTAATCACCTTCTATTTTTAATTTAAACCAATCATGAAAATATTAAACGAAAAACAAACGGTTTCACTTTTGATGCCACGAAAAAACTACAAATGATATTAATTGACTTTTTCGTTTCAATGTTATCGTAATCAGTCAATCGCAATCAATCAATCAATCAGTTATGTAATTGTGTTTAGTTGCAGGGTGATGTCGTAACCAAAGGAAGTACGCTACAAGCCAGGAAACGAGACATTGACAAGGATAAGGACGGAGAGCAGAGAAGAAAAAGATGAAGAATATGATGGACAGGAAACTGCTGCTTATCTTCTGTCTCGGTGCGGCACTGCAAAATGTAGTCGGACTTCAGAAGCTGTGCTCGGTTTACGATCCGTTCAAAGTTCTGCCTGATAATAACAAAGTAAGATTATTTAAATGACGAAATAATGTCGTGATAGATTTGTTTGCTGAAAGCTATTCTATATGATTTGATATGAACAAGTGGCACGTTTGTGGTTATTCGGGGTGTTAATCAGTGTTTCGTTGATTAGAATCCTAAATTTTCCTATGCCACAAGGTTTAGATAATAAAAACCTTACAGAAGTAAAAAATCTGCACGAATTATGTGACAAACTAAAATTTATAGTAAAAATTTTGAACTAGAAAGGAAATTCTGGAAAATTCCGTACTTGTTTAACAGTTTGAAGAATACTGAAACGGAAAGCTGAAACTAGGTATGAAGAATGAAAAAAGTGATGTAGCAAAAGTGCTAGAAAGCTAGGAGAGAGCAAACCAACAAGTTGATAGTGAAACATTTACTTTGTAAATTAGCTAATGGCTATTTGCTATTGATTATTCGTAATTTGCAGTTCCAAATCGGAGGTTCTTTTCCTCTGCACGGAAATGACTGTGTGACACTGCGACCTGAGACTGTACAGGAAATTGTTGCCATTCAATGGGCTCTCACGCACTGGAATCAGAATTCGCTCAACACCAACTCCAAAATTGGTAAGTATTCATTCGATTTGCTGTAGGATGATGATGCAAAATATCATAAAATCTAAATTTGTTCCATTGCATTTTCATATTCATCAAATATTGATCAAGTGAAAACCGAAGGCAGTTGTAGTTAACGAAATAACGAAACGACGGGGTATGCAATGGCGAAATGCTTTCTTGTAAATGATGGAGTGGTGTTCTGTCAAATGATTGAGTCTCTAATACTTTCAATATAAACAGTTTTTAACAAAAAAATCACCTCATCAATTACAGGAAAGCATTTCGTCATTGCACACTCCGCCAAATAATAGTTTCAAAACTGAAGAAGCACCATTAGACCACTGTTAAAGAATCTATTAAAACGATACTGTAAATTTCATATAATTTTTTGCATCAATTTATTATTTCATTCATTTTCCATTACTCGAATATTGCACTACCTCAGCATCGATATCTTTTTGCAATACTAATGCTATGATCTTCAGGTCTGTACGCTGGAGACACTTGCTCAAGATCTCGAGAAGCGCTTTCTCAATCGCTTCGGTTCCTCGATTCAGTTGGATTTCATGAGCCGAAGGAATGTCGTACAGAACAACCCGGAGCAAAGTTGCTGGGTAAACAGTTTGGATTTTTCTTTCTGGCTATTTGTTTTTTTCGAATCTCAAAAAAATGATAGAATCTTTCTAGTGACTATGAGTGATTTTTCAGGCCTGATCGCCCCGAAGGATTACAACTCTTCGGTCTCCCTGGGCACAATGCTGACCGTGTCAGACCTGCCGATTGCAGCCTATTCCCCTCAGTCGGCCAATGCTCTGGTCGATTTGGAAGTGGAGAACGTGATCGCCACGACTCCAACTGTGTCCGTCTACGTCGAGGCATTAATCAGGTAAAACCGTAAAAAATGCCAAAAAAATACACAGAAACATAACTTTAATGCTGGCCCACTAACGCGTTCAGCAAAAATTTTAATGCTATTTATGCGAGCGAATTTTTTATTAATTTCGAAAACTGGAACGGAGATGAAAGATTCTTTTTTAAAACGATGAAAAATTGCATTTCGCAGAAATTGAACAGTTTGTGATAGAAGAGTTCGAATAAAAATGATTGAACAAAACGTTTGTGGATGGAAAAATAATTGTCGAAATGGATTAATTTAACCGGATTTTATTGGACTATTTTCTGAACGTAGGATAAAAATATTCTTTGAAATTGAAAATTTGAACAACGAGAAGGTTGTTAATTTGCACCAACACGCCTTTATATTTGATCGATTTTCCTGTAACTCATTGTTGAAACAGCGAAAAATTTAACGAAATAGGTTGGCAAAAATCCTAAATTAGTGGTTGATCATAAAGTTTTGTGAAACATGGATTCGAAAAAACAGTCAATGCTTTAGCTCATTGAATTGTCAATATTTTCATCGTGAAAAGACAACTAAATAATAAAGAATATATTTAGATAGCAATAACTAATACGCAATATCTTAAACTGTCGTCAATTAGGGAGACAATCAAGATTCATCGAAAATTTCCAATTTAATTCACGTAACAAAATTCACGCCATTTTCAGATTGATGGGAGCGTTGCGCTCCAACCTGGTGGCGATTGTGGAAGACGGCTCTAAGCCAGAGATGGTGAAACGAGTTGTCGACCAACTGAGAGAGGCAGACATTTACGTGTCGGAGATTCTGCCCATCGACCACCCCCTTCTGGCTCAGGCTCTCGATGACAGCGACAGTGGAATCGTTGTCAGCATTCTCAATAAGAAACAGGTCGAACATTATTTTCAACCTACAACTAAACTTTCAAAACTGATCTTGATTTTGTGAAGACCAGACTCGATTTTGGAGGGAAATATCGTAGAAATTTCAAATATTCTATCCATGTCTAATCTATTTTCTATCTTCTAATTTAATTTCGCAAATATTTTATCATTTTTAAATAAGTTTCAAATTAGAAAAAAAAAACAAACGAAACTTCGCTCCTCTAATGCAAGTTATTGAGTTTGTTTCAGCTCTTCGAAACCCTGAGAATTCCATCGGTTTACACAATGCAGAAGCTATGGATCTCGATTCCATCGAATGGAGAGGCGCTCAACGAGGCTGAACAGACCAGCATTCTGCACAAACTCGCCAATCTTGAGGTTGAAAATGACTATTTTGAAAATGAATAGCTTTTCATTTAGATCATTTCTTTGCAACCTCGATTCAAAGATCTGCCCCAATTCCGTGACTACTTCCTGCGAGTTCTGAAGAACAACTACGACAGCTACCAGCTGTTGACTGCCTACGTGCAGCAGGTGTACAACTGCAGCGGCACTGACTGCGGACTCGACTCGAACCTCATGCTGAAGGAGTACAGCCAGGCAATGACCACGGAGGCAGCCATCCGAATGACCTATGCCTATGCTGCTGTGGGGGCGAGGATCGCAGAGAGTACAGAGAAGGAGCGGGTCTGTGCACATCCGTCCTCAGAGTGCACGCAGCTCATCGTCAACGAATTCCTCGATCTCGATTTCGAATTTGGCGCTAATGATCCTGCAGGTATCGGATTTTTGATGATTTTATCATTAGAGTCAGAATTAGCTCTGGGATTTCATCAAAAGACTTGACGAACTTTTCAAAAAAGTAATAACTCTGAAATAGTTATCCCCGAAACCGTTCAAATTGCAAGCATATGTTGAACACAACTATGAATACAATTGCAGAGATGATTGGAGAGAAGTTGCGATTCCATAAAGGCAAAGACGGAGTGCTGCTGGTGAGCGGAATGACCATCGACGCGATCGAGTTGTTCAACGACGAAACGGCTGGCCATCCAGTCACTTACCGCCTGCTGTCCTACACCACAGGCAGCCCTCCCACTGTGGTCGTCTCCTCTGTCAGATCTGAAGACCAGAGACTTCGCTCTGTCTGTGCCCCCTATAGGCCTTTCTGTGGAAAGTGCAATAACAATGTGCAGAATGTTAATTCTGAGGTAAGAAAATTTCATAGTATTGATCTTCCTCGATAACTCATTTCAAAACGATAACATGACGGAAAGCATGACTGGGATAAAATAGGAGTATGAGGATAGAGAGCGAAAGCGAGAATAGAAAAGTATCATCATTTTAGTTACTCTTATGTCTTTGATGCAAACATAATGATTTTAGCGTTACTTCTTGTCAATTCCCCGTCACTATCAGATGTACTTGGTCGGGCTGTTCGATCTGCACGCGGGAGCCAGTTGCCAGTCCATGAAGAACACTGACATCAGTTTGCCGATGGCATTCGTGCATACGGTATGAAGGTTTTAACGAATAATTGACTTTTTTCTGTAAAAGCCGTACACTTATGATGAAAGATGCATATGCCTGTTTAAAGAGTATAGGGGTATGGAAAGGTAGGCTATGTTAGGTCTCAAAATGATGAGCAGCATGATTAGAGAGTTTCTAGATACTATTCAGTCTAGCCTACCCAACCTATGCCCAAGAAGCCAAGTAGCTTTTTGTTCGGAAAAATAACTTCGAATCAGGAATTTAATCCAGGGTGAACTTCATGACTCTGAAGATCAGTACCTTTCGCATAATCGGTCTAAATTAAATTTCCTACTTCGTTTCTAAATTTTATTCATTTTCTTACGAAATGTCTAATTCGAAATCTTCAAATTATACATTTTAGGTGTGGACATTCAAGCAGCGATTCCCGCAGCTGTCCGTTCTGAACAACCTGGACTTCGGAGCTTTGCTTGTGGACTCCTGCTCATCTGGCCGTCAAGCCATCGAATCGATCGTTCGTTCAGAAACTCAATGCTTCCGATTTGCCCAAGCTGGCAGAAATATCACAATCGTTCCTGGATCTGTCTTCGGTTAGTAACTTCTCATAAATCTCCTTTCTTGTAGCGACAGAATAATGGAAATGCTTTTTTCTACCAAATATGTTCTTTTCCTCCTTCCTATTTATACTAGCTTTTTATCTTTTATCATTATGCCATTTACAAACTCCAGTATTTTATCTAGCATTACTTACTTTTAATTTTCAGGCTATATCTCAGCACTGGGCGGCGACAGTCTCGGCTCTCTCAAGGGCTATTTCTCTTCGGGCGATTCCGATGCAGCTCTTGTGTCTGTTGATGCAGAGCATTCTGGCGTATTCGAACACTCTTACACGGTAATTCGTGCTCGATCTAGGGACAGGAAATTTGCATTCTGAAAAGCAGGAACAGATTTTAATCTCCTAATTTTGGGTTGAAAGTGATTTGTGCTAAAACTTACGAGAGAGAGAGAGATCCCTATAATTTTGGTACAATCATCTTTTTTGTGGCACAAATCGCCTTCGACCCCTAATTTTTCGTAACCGAGAAGATGTCTAAATCCTCAATGGGAAAAATTTCCATGTCATTTTATTTTTTATTTATAAATGACTTTTTTTTATTTCAGGCAATGCCATCAGCCAAAAGCCAGACCCTTGCCCTGCTGCGCTTCCTCGTCAGACAGGAGTGGCAGTTCGTGAGCGTGGCCCTGTCCGAGCAGGACCCTGAATCCCTGTCGCTGTTCCGTCAATTCGAGCGACTTGCCTTGGACAGGGGTATTTGTATCGCTGACGTCATCAACATCGGTGCTAGCCGCGTTGACAATCTGCCCATTGGAACGTCCACTAACGTGACCGTTGTGAGTTTCCGAGTTATTCTCTTCGAATTAAAAAAAATAAAAGTGATTGTGAAAAGTAAATTATTTGAAGCATACTTTGCCATGAACTCTTTTAATGATTTAATAACTTATGAGAAACACACATTCAACAAGAAAAAGTTGATCTCCTATATTTGTCAACGGGCGGGGAGGCTAGAGAGTGTAGAAAATGGAGAAAAATAAGAAAGAGTAGTTGACGTTGACGAATACAGGAGGTCGAACAAGTTTGGAGTTAGAATTGTTTAGTTTGAGGGCTATTTTTTTTAATAACTTCAAGTTATCTTCCTCATAACGTCGAATATGGATAATAGCTCGTAGTTATCAAGATAACAATACCATTTCTGAAGAGATCATTAAAAATTTAATAAGAAAATTTCTTCTAGGTGTTTGCAACAACTCGCGATGCAGCTTCTTATTTGTTGCTGAACAAGAGAAACAAACGCGACAATGTCGTTCATGTTATGATGGGTTAGTCTAGATTTCATCAATTCAATGATTTTTCTCAAATTTATAGGCGATGCTCATGACTGGCATCTGTACATTCCTGCCAAGGAAAGAGTCAATTTCGTGGGCACAGTTTCCGTGCAGCCAAAGGACATTCTATATGCTGATTTCCACGAATGGCTAGAGACGACAACACCCTTGACTTTGCCTGAAATGTGGTATTGGTAAGTTACTTTGGAGCGTTATTTTAATAGGGAAGATGGAATAACTAATTCTAGAACAATCAAATTCTTCTAAGAGTTTAATTGCGGATAATTGCAAAATTCGCATTTTTAATTTGCAAAAATGGAAGGCATGGTTAGAAGAAGCGAGACTACCTTCTTTTGAATACATTTTTCAAGTAGCCAAATTTGATGTAATTGTAGAGCATAGTCAGATCTTATCTTTTCTACTTTACAGTCATGATCTATTGCAACGTAGAAATTTACCTAATTTAGGGCCTACATTGAAGATCAATACCAATGTGCGCTGAGTCAGAAGAGCAAATTGATCTACGGCAAGATGTGCAGTGGAGATGAGCTGTTGAATGTGAAGACCCTGGGCAGAATGACGAAGGCCGGCTACCTGGCCAGAGGCCTCGAGAGATTCCTCTTTGCCATGGACTCCGTCTACAAGAAACTCTGTCCTGGACAGAAGGGCATCTGCCTCGAGTTCTATGAACAGGGCAGGAGACTCATCCTCAATCAGCTCAAGAAGACCAACGTGGAGGATGACATCGAGATTATGGAGTACGTCGAGGAGGAAAATCGTGAGTTCTTTGACTAATATAAAAAGCTAAACTTCGTTTTGCATGCGCCAAAAATATTTTCTCTACCTGTCATCAGAACGAAATTTTTCTTCCACAGAACCATAATTTGTATCCATTCACTTATAAAATAAGATCACATCTGAAATTGATATAACACTGTCTTTCATGAAGATCTCAGAGGGATCATTGATCATGCTTTATTTTAGAATCCCTGAACTATGTTCCAATCGCCAATTGGTCAACTACGACTGGTCTCCGTCTTAATTCCGTCTATCGATCAGCGAGCGGAATACAGATTTCCTCGAAATGCCATCCGCCCATGTGCAAATGTTTCCTCGACGGCAATTTCTTCAACCGCCCTCTGGATTCCTTCGTCATGCCTCAGATCGACGAGGGGGCAGACGGAGTGAGTTCCTACATTCGCAAGCAGCCCGCTTTCGGATCGGACAAAGTTGCCTATGCATCGGTAGGTGGAATGTTGACGGGTCTAAAAGATTGTATTGTGAAAAAATCTAATTATAAATAATGATGAAAAGAACTGCTCTCATTTAGTTATTCCATTCAAGTTATCGCGAATCTTTATTCTGTAAATGTATCAAGTCGTTGCTTCAGATGTATGACCACCTGACGTCAGGCAACTGGCGGAACTACCCGCACAATTTCGTGTTGCTGGCTCTCGTCGCAGTCCTTGTTGTGATCGCTGTGGCCGTTCTCCTCTTAGGTAATCATCGAGTCATTCTCCTTCAGTCTGTTGAAGTTTGTTTCGAAAGTCATTTCTTTCTTTTGTAAAAATCCTAAACTGACAAATTATACCGGCGACCGAGCTGATTTTTAGGCTCATTAAAATAGACAAAGGTTGGTAATATGATCAAAGTGTTTTGAATTTGAACTGGGTTGAAATGTGTGAAAGAAGGTGTTAAATTTAGCATCTCTTCCATATTTTGATTAGCACCAAATTCAAGCATTAAAAGCTGCTTAATCTTATAGTATATGAAAAACGTTTAGAATGAGATTAGCCTAGACCTTATTTATAAAGTTGGCACAGAATATTCTGTTCTTTTGAAAATTTACCAGATATAATGAATGTGAATTTCCAGTGCTCGTGAAGTTGTACTTGCGAGTTGTGAAGGGTAATCAGTCCCTCGGCATTTCCCTGCTGGTCGGAATCATTCTCCTTTACATCACTGGATTCTTCTTCGTTTTCGATGCTACTGATCTGGTCAGTTAATATCTAGTTTAATGTTTTTTTTCAACTTGCGAAGATTTACAAGCTGATCTTCATTTTTATCTTTAAGGTGTGCCGCTTGCGCGTCATTCTGCACGGCCTGAGCTACACGATCTGTTTCGGAGTGATGATTGCAAAGGCCACTCAACTCAGAAACGCAGAGACTCTTGGTCAATCCGTACCATTCGATCTTTCCATAATACAGTAATTTGCAGGATTCGGAACAGCAGTGCACATTTCCTTCTGGAACTACTGGCTGCTGCTATTTTTCATCGTTGGAGTGCAGATTGCATTGTCAACAAGGTAGGTATTTTCTTTTATCAAATTATTTTTTCCTGATTATTTCAGATGGATGGCAGAACCATTCATGTCCACCCTGACTTTGTTCGACGACAATCACACGCAAATGATGTGCAGCGTTAGCAGAGAGGTTCTCAAATATAGAAAAACATACTTTTTAGTTCAATGATTTAGGAATTCGTCTTGTCCAACATCTACGTTCTGATTCTTCTGTTCCTCGCTCTTTTCATCAACAGCAGGAATAGAAACATTAAGCGGAATTACAAGGTGATTTCAAATAATAGATGTAAAAATGCTCAATCTATTGAAAAGTAAAGAACAAATTCTCTGCTTTATTATATAATAAAATTTTAGATGACAGCAAGGATATCGTTTTTCACATAATTACTAATTTTAGGAGACAAAATGGTTGTTCTTCGCTGCAGTCATGTGCACTGTCATTTGGATGGTGTGGATTCCAGCATACTTCATCGTTCCCTTCGAATACAAAGAGTCGCTAATCGTGTGTGAATTGATTTCCTGTGGAACAGTTCTACTGGCCTTCTTATTCGGCCCTAAAATCTACATTCTTCTGTCGTATGAGCCGGTTGTTGTGGAATACAAGCCTGAAGCCGTTCCAACACAAAATGGGCTGTTTGAGAAGGGTAAGAAAAAACTGAATTCCACTTATTCTGCTCGTTTGAATGAACGACAACAATTCAAGATAACAGAATTGGTATTTTTGGATAAATCCATAGACTAGGAATAAAAATTCACTTGTCAAATAAGATTCATCGGAATAATCTTCTTAGACGATGATCTGCCCTCAGTACGAGCAGTGTCTCCTGCAAGCAGTACTGATTCGAACACAAATCGAAGCAGTGCAACCTCGTACAGCTCGGGCAAGCAGAGGACCAACGGGGGAAGATCTGCTCAGGGAACTGTCACTACGACCACTAGCAGCAATTACTCAGATGAGCAGGTTAGAAAGATTGAGTTTTAAGACAACAATACGATATTTTCAGTCGCCAATATTCCACACCATAATGAGAAAGAAGAACAGGGTACACAGATCGGCGAGCGAGCACGATACTCTCCAAAATAATGTGAGCTTTGAAATACATTTCGTAAAATACTTCGAGAATATTATTTTCTTTCTGAACCAAATGCTCGGAAACGTTAACAAGAATTATATACGTTTATATTTTATCCGACAGGTTTTATGACTGATGATGAAACAATAATTCTATTTCACAACGAAATTCAGGTCAGATCATACGCTGGTGTACCAGTAATTCGAAGTCCGTCTTCTCGACTGGACGTTCCAGGAACGATGACGACTCCTCGAGTGCACGACCACCTGCACCCGCACCATCCACACCATCAAACTGTTCGATATTAGACCTTTCCTTTTCCGTCTAACATCCGTTTTTTAATTCTTCAATTTTACCTCGTTGGTCTCATTTCTTTTCCTCTATCTTATCTCATAATTTCATCATGAGAATTGTCTTCCTTCCTTTTTCTCTCTTCATTCGAGATTCCCATACTTGTACATGTCAGCTTTCACTCTTCCCCTTTTTCCTTCCTCCAGCGATCATCATCGCATCCCTCGAAAGTCACCGTTGCTCAATCGTCCATTCAAATGTGATTCATCTCCTCTAACCTGGTAATTATTTCCTTTAATTATAGTTAATTAATTGACTAATTATTTCTTCGGTCAGTTTCAAGAAATAGTTATTTCCTCAATCGTTATCTATCTATCTATTGTCTTGTACAATACATCTTCCCTTTTTCCGTCTTCTAGTTAGCAACCAAACTGCCATACTTACTGATATCAAAACGCGCGCATTTCTTTCATTTTCATGAACGTTTCTTTGTAGAAAATGAATTAACTATTATCATCAAGAATAAATTCTGCAAGAGCAAAATATTTGAAGATGGAATATCAGTAAATCGATTGGATTAGACCAGAGTGTCGCTAGCAAATTGTCCAATTATTTACATTTCGTTAACAAATAAACTATTTCATATCAATAGCTGATGAATTTGTTGCAATCATAAAAATCGGAGGTGAAATTGAGCTATCGAAATCGAAAATAATTTGAATATCAATTTCTGCAGAAATGCGCACTTGTCGCATCTTGACTTCGTACTTTTCGGCTCGTACTGCCTTTACGCGTAAATGACATTGGAAAAATCGTCCTTTCGGTATGTCGCGTAGAATGACATGGTGAACAAATTTTGTTTCAGAACCGATTCTGGATTCATTATCATTGGGGTTCCAGAATTTTTTAAAGTACGATGGCCAAACTCAAGAACTATAAAGCTAATTCATTCGAGATCTAGAAAAACGTTCAAATTTTTCACTTTCTATATGCAACTGACTCCGAAAGTTAGGATAAATACCCAAGTACATGGTAGAAATTCAGCTGTATAAGCAGATGTCATTTTCAGACTAATAAGTTATGCCTAAAACAGGTGAACATTCAAGACACTCATTATTTTATTCAAAGATTATATCGAATTTCATCATTACACATCTAAAATGCAGATATTCTAATTGCTATTTTTATAGGATTTGAAGTTGAAGTGTGATTTGATCAAATATGAGACGATGAGCAAAATTCTTCAATGTTGTTCAATTTAATGAGAATATCATACTTGTTGAATAAAATTATTTTGAAATCATTTACCATCGTTTTAATGATGGATTTTCATATGCAATTGATATTTGACGTTATTAATCTTTCAAAGTTGAGTCCTGACAGGGTGGTTGCGGTCCAATTTCAACTGAGGCACGCTTCGGTTTAGGAATATTTGGGATTTCAATCTCGAAAATTTCCGAATTCAAATTGAAGCTCCTAATTCCAAAAAAAAACCTGGGAATCTAAATTTTTCAGAATTGAATCGAAATTTCGAACACTTCTTGCTCGATTTGTTGAGAATATCTAAATAACCTTGCGTTTCAGTTCGGTTTACAAAGAAATTTTGAACTACGAATGCCTATAGCTCTGAAAATGGTCTACATATTTGGCAGGAATAATGTTTGTACTTGAGGTTTTCAAATATTTATTGTTTTCTGATTTGAAAGTTTCTATGAGTAATGATACTTTAAAAGTGACAATTGATTTATGATTTACTCCCATGACGTTTGCAGAGATTTAAAATAGATATCAGCCTCTTCGACTTTATTCTGCCTCCATTCTGGTACAACTGCGCTATTTTTCTTACAGCAGAATATTTTCAAGAGCCATTTAAGTAGTAGGCTTCGATCTTCGTCGACTAATAAGATGGAAATCGATGGAAGGATCAAAATACTGCTGAAAATGTTCTCATTAATGATTAATCCTTGATATTGTCCTGGTCAAACGAAGTGACAGATCGTGCGTTGAAAAATAGGGAGAAAAGGCGAGAGAAGCAAGGAAAATTGCGTATCACTCTTTCTACTGTCATCCGCTGATTCTCCTTTCTCTGCGCTCTAGCCTCTCCCTCTTTGCGCATAGTCGTGGCGCACAATATACACTCATTTTTCTAAAGGCGCTTTTTAGCACACGAACTGTCACTTCATTTGATCGACATAATAGATTAGCTATGTCTACATGGGTAAAAAAAGTTCCGCTACAGCGAACAGGGCTTGCATTTCGTATTCCATATCTTGAAAGAGGCAATAGATTCCTGATCCAATTATTCCGGTTTCAATCGCGCCTGCGAAAAATCCTATTGATATTGCCACTTTTATGACCTGAATTATCACGCGTACAATAATGCAATGTTTTTTTTGAGAAAAATAATGCAAATAAATTTTAGCATAACTACCACGATAAATTGAAATTTAGTTACTTTTAATGAAAAGATGATTTATTCTTGCTTTAATATTTCAAAACAATGATATGTTGCATTTTTGTCTTATTTCTTTGGAATATTAATAGGAAAGTACCTTCAGAACAGTGAGATTCGCGGATAATTGGAATCGCGTATTTAACGAATATAATTTGCTCCATGATTCTCGCTGATTTAGCAAATCCATCTTCTTTTGATTATACTTTGTTAGGTATAAAAATGATGCTATTGAACAAATCTCAAATATGACAACAAGCGTAAAAGCAATAGTTATATAAATCGGTCCAAGAATGAAGACTGAATTTCTGTCTAAAATGTAATCACCCTAGTTTTTTCTTACTAAACATGATAATAGGCGCCACGACGAAGGAGCATGCAATTTCCGTGTAAATAACTAGGAAAGAAAATATCCAAGTGCGCCGCTTCTCGTTACTATCGTAATCAATAAAACATTTCGAAGCAAAAGCTCTCTCTAAATTTAGGAACATATTATTGGCAAGAAAAAGGATTTTTATTAATAAACACCTATTAATAATATAGATACAGAAATCCCAATGAAACCTATTCCTCTACACCGTATGAATGAAGCCAAAATCAATATGAAATCGTGATCGAGTGAACCTAAATTGAGCAGTCAGAAAATTTATGGATCTGAAATCTTACCATGAATTTGGATGATTCCGATCTCATACAGAATAATTATAATACGACACAGTAGGCTAATGGAAAATGTGATAACTCCATAAGTCAGAATGTCTCTCAGCAGAGTTTGAACTTGTGGATGTTGGCGAAGAAAGAGAATTCCTATATTGAGGTAGAATATTGATAGTACATTCAATACTGCTTCACATATAGCGATCGTCTGAATTTCACATTTCTATTCTTATATTTATATAAATAAACGCGGTAAAATGATACCATAAACAAGCTTGACTTTGCAAACTCGCTATCAGGAAATACTACCAGTATAATTCCAATACTAACTTGAGAACCATCACTTTTGGTAATGTTATAAATATATATTGGAGTCATTGAAGAGTTCTCGGATTGAAATTGAAATGCTGCAATTAATTAGATGACGAGGCTCTTGAAGAAATTCACCGCATCCATTGATTGGAGATAAATTATGGACTAAGGAGAAACTTCTGCAGCAAAAGAGTCGCAGGTGCTATTTTGTTCTTGCCTAATTAGGTCCTATCGCAGATAATGCTAGTTCATCTACGGTCAGTATAAAAATCAAACTGAGTTTCAGTTTCATAACGGAAGTTTTCGTAATAAAGTTTACGAATTTAGGACGAAAACTCAGCTCACACTTCATTGAATTGAAATAAAAAGAAGCGATATGTATGGAAGAATATTTATAGAAAGATCAGTGATGCCAATAAAACTTACTCGAAACTGATAATTTATCATATGGGAAATGAAACTCGAAAAATAGAACACTGATTCTTCACGCTGTAGTTACATTTTGAGCACGTACGATCATGAGAGAGAAAGAAGCGATATTTCACTATTTAGAAAAGTTAATTATTTTTGCAGGATCAGATCTTCCTGAATGGCGTAAATATGCATATGTGGCTTATTTCAAAGACAAGTTGTATTATTTGGGTGGATGGGATCCTAAAACATGGAAAGATATGAATCGAGTTGATGTAAGAAGATCGAATGAAAGTCCATGAAATAATCTATTCAGGTTTTAATAGATGGAAAATGGCAAACGGGACCTGCTTTTCCTCTTCCCATTAGATTTGTTCAAACAATAACATGCGATGAAATTTTATACGGTCATATTATAGCATATTCATTATTGTAATTATGAATATTCAGTTATTAATATGCTTATTAGTAATAAGATATATCGATTATCAGACGATGAACAGGAATGGACTGAAATCGAAGAGCTTCCAGGAGAACGACATTCCTTTGGAGTTGCATCGTTAAATGGAAGAATTTACATAATTGGAGGATTCTAGTCGTTAATTTTGTATGATAATAATGTATCATTATATATTTAGTGATGGTAATATATTTAAATCCTGTCTGTGTTTCGACCCCTCAGCTCCAGTTAACAGTCGAGTTTCCCGAATCGCAAATATGAATTATGCAAGATATCGTCATTCACTCATTGCCGCTAACGGGAAATTGTATGCAATCGGAGGGTGAGCTGAGATTTTGCATATCTTTATACGAAATATTTGGTAACTTAGATTTCAACAAAGTTTATTTTCCCGTGGACATTTTTGTGATTCAATCGAGGAATACGATCCACAGATGAATGAATGGCGTGAAATCGGAAAAATAACAAAATAAAGCTTGATTATAACAATCTCAGCTTTCATATTGAAATTTTATTAAATAAAATGTTAAATAATAGTTTGATTTCAATGCACACGATACAGACAACTCTCGAAGACATCCAATAAAGACGCTGAAAAATTACAACTGAGATAAATATTCCTTAAAATATTTTATTTCAAAGACTCTTTAATCAAATTCAATATTTATTTTATAGTAATTTCAAAGTAAAGTTTTCAAAATATATAGCAGAAATAGTTAATCTATTTCTTGTGAACAGTTATTGATGACACTCCCGCACTCAGTTTGATTACACGCCCCATGGTGCATTTTTACCCTGGCATGTTATACATAATTTTGAAGCTCTTATATAGGGGCGCAATCGTATTATTTTAGTTTTTTGATTTTCGAAATAAAACTTTGAATTTTGGGTGAAAAACTGTCAAAAATGGTTTAAAAAATCGATTTTATGCAAATTTCGACCATTTTTTGAAATCGAAATTGAAAATAGGTTTTATTTTCGAAGTCGCCATAGCCAGTTTGTATAATTGGTATGAAATTTTTGAATGAAAATTGAAATTAAAAAAAAAGGATGACTACAGAATTATATAGTAGAGAGGTATAATTTTACACAAATATTTATCGGGGGGAAAATCAACATTTTCTAATCAATCATTTTATCAGGATCAGAAGAAGAATGACGTATTTTGTAAGCATTAGTTGGCCTTCTGGTAGGGTTTGTCGTCGAAGGTCGAAGAGCGTTCAATGGGGACGATTTCCTAAAATTGCTATATCATTAATAAGCGGACTGAGAATGCTGATAGAAGTGTAATTAACTTCGGAACATATCACTTCGAACTCGTGGGGAAATGGCTCTTTGTGGCGGAGTTGTAGCTGAGGGCATGTTCGGGAAGTCAATGCTCGGAAGCACTTCCACTCCACGGACACGACGCTGAATCGAGAAGATTATATGTCTGTAGATTTTTTAAAATCCTTTTTTTTTCATCTTTCTCTTAAATTTTGCATCATTTTATGCAGCGATTTCTGTGCAATTGTACGGGAAAGATTTTGGTAGATATGATTATAAATTGCAGATAATATCGCTTACAATCAGTTACTCTATTTGATAGCTAATAAATAGTTATTCGAATTCTCTTACCTTTTTCTGCGCATCCCCACTTTTTTTGTCTGCGTTTCCATTTATATTTCCCTCACTCTCACCCCTCTCCTCGACAACAGTCATTGTCGAGCTGGGCTGCCAATCAATTCCCACCACCTCGTTCTGCAGCGATGAAGGAGCGGACAGCTTCATTTCATTCACCTTCTCGTCCGTTTTGATTTCTTGCTGCATCGTGCTGCGAGGTCTTCGAGAGTGTTGCGTTCCCATTCTGGTTGGAGTCCGGTTTCTTGATGGGCCCTGTAAATATTATATTTTAATAGGAAAACTTGTATAAATCGGCCTGTCGTAAAGGACGCCCGGACGCCCGGACGCCCCTTGTAAAGGACGCCCACTTTTTATAGAGCGCTCAACTTTGAAAAGTGGGCGTCCTTTACAAGGGGCATCCGGGCGTCCGGGCGTCCTTTACAACAGGCCGTATAAATCCTCAAAATACCAATTTTGAGGAGATGTCAACAAAACAAAATTGTTCACCTATCCTTTGGTGATGCTTTTGTTAGAGGAACTTTCTCATGAAACTCCTTTATTTTTAAAATATTCTAGGTAATGAAAAATGGCTTTGTAAAGTTCGCTTCAAAAAATTTGACTCCACTTGCGCCCTGTACCTCATATCATCGAATTCTACGAAGAAAAATTGTATACAGAATTTTAATCTCGTTCTATTCTTTCCTATACTATCTCGCGTTGATTGAGATATCGAATGGGTTAGATTCGAAATGCTCTCACAATTATTCCATACCTTATCAATAGGGTCGTCGTAAATTGGGTCCACTCTTTCATGTCCATGCAACAAAATCAGCGCTGTTTCGGCTCCGACTTTCTCAATTGTATGAATTACCTAAAACATTTATATCTTCGTTTCTAAATTATTTCTTCGTCCTCAACCTTTCTCCCAATATTCTTCCAGTTAGTGATGGCTTGTTTGCGCTGCTTTGCTCTCGTCTTTTTTGTCTGTTTGATGACCATCAATCCGCGTGTTTCCATTCCACTCGATGAGTCCTTTATCGAACATCGTATTTTGCTTGTTCTTTTAGCTATTTACCTGATTATCCAATCGAATACTGTACTCTAACTGAATATTCGCTAACTTGGTCTTATTGACAGATCGCTCCAACACCATCAGAATTTTGGCATACTGTAATTTTTGTTCAGATTTTTCAACAGATTTTTAAAGATGATTTTGATCTATCTTTACCCTGAATTCTTCGTGATTTTGATTTAAAAAGTTTTTAATTTCCCTAAATCCTAAGCAAAACAATCCAAAATGTGCCCTAAAATCTTGTTACGGACCCTTTTTGTATCCAACTTTCTATATAAGAATTTCGTTCTACGAATCTCGTTACATATAATTTTGCGTTCTGGCCGAAAGGCTACGCTTCTGTGTTTGCCTGATCAGTCACTTCGAACTTGTAAAGTATTTTAAATTCAGAGTCAACTTGCCTGTTGCCTCCATGCTTTCTCCGCTTGCGCAATAACCGTAGCATACGTATTACCCATCATGGCTGTAAATTTTTGGACGAATATGATCTGTTCGAATTTAAGCCTTACCGATAAGAATGTTTATCATTATGATATATTCGGTGAACATGTATAGCCTGAACAAATCATTCATTTAATTTAATGATTCATCTAAATTGTCATTTACACGAAGAAGAATTTAGTCAGCGGCTCATAATTGGCACAATCAAATTCCTCATAATCATAGCCACCCATCGAAGCTCGGAACAAAGTGATGAATGTCTCGAGGAAATTATTGTAGGTGTAGATCGTGTAGCCTGAATATGAGTACCATGAAAAATCAGGCATTCAATTGAGATAAGCAGCATGCATTGTTAGGCGGCGCATTGTATAGATTCATGGAAACTATTGAATGTTATTCAACTTGCACTAAAATATGCCCGATTGACTAAAAGCAAAGAGTCACCACGACGCACGTCAACTTATTTCGCAGGAAAATCACTATGTGAGATTTTCAAGTTGTCAATTTAGTCTCACTACTTACGGTCTTCTAAAATTTCACCACACAAAAATTCAATCTCCATTTGATTACGACGATTTTTGTGAATTATTTTTGCAAAATTTAAAACTCGAATGATCGGTTATAGAATATTTTCCAAATTTGAACTTACCGCTGATATCGCATTTGTGAGGATTATTATCACTGAGAAGCTGTTTTGCATCCATGTCTTTGCCAACGAAGAAAAACACTACAATTCATTGTTGGTTGCAAAGAAACGATGAGTTTTCCTGCCTTGTGCAAAGGAAACCAAGAAAATCGAACTAATCACTGCAAATCGAACCATGTCTCCTGCAATCATCGAGTAGATCATCTGCACGAAAGGCCCAGTTAATTTCGCACTCCTGTAATTCAGTTATCATTTAGAATTCCAATTTTAACCTTCTTAGTAATCTTTATTCTTGCAAAGTTTCTTCTTAAAATGGATAGCCAATAATGAGTTTTTAAATTTTCAATGACATAAACATAGACAACTAAAGACTACCGAAGACGTTTATAATTAGAAACCGCAAACTCCGCTCCTTGCATTCTTCACGCTGTTTCAAAAAGTGATCATTTAAAACTCGAAAAATAGGAAGAAAGTATGTTTCAAAATGGCTAATGATAAAAAAGCATGGTCTAATTCGACGAACCATTCAACCAAATAGCTCTTTATCAAGAATCAGCACGAAATTCGCGTGCTCATTTCTGCTCATGACGATTTTGTAAATTAAAAACGTGTCATTTTGATGACTGCTTCTGGTGAAATGTTTCAACCAGGAATGATTTTTATTTAACCTTTTTCTTCGGATGTTTTAGTTACATCGTAATTGCTCTGTTTCAACTGAAAACTGAAAATAAATAAATTTTGTAAAACTATTTGCGATCCCTGTTTATAAAGCTTTTTTCATCTCTGATTTCATGATAAAATGATCTACCTTGCAAAGAATAGCAGATAGATCCAACTGCCAGGCAGGGCGAACACGAAGAAGGCCTCTTCGATTTCGTGCAGCTGAAAGAATCGGAATACTGCACAGAGCAGCAGAAACACATTCGCTATGCAAAATATGGCTTTTGCTGGGGCTGTTCGCTGTAATTTTATCGAGTCGAATTAAATTTATGCAGAAGCTAACCAGATTCTTGAAATATGCTTTGAGTCCTTGCGCTTTCAATTCCATTAACTGCTGATAGAAGATGAAGTACATGCAGATTCCGAGACCAATAATTTCGAACACAGTACGCACCTAAAGGATATCAATATGTGATATGAATAGGCTATCATTCGTTACATAATCATCCCAATTAGGCTCTCGCATATATAGCCGGTCGACTTCAGTCGGTCTGACATAGGCAGCAATCGAAATGACGAACAGATGAACTATAAGAAGGCCCAATCTTTCATACATTTTCCGCTGCAAATATTCATCATTTTTAAGCGAAAAATAAATTTTTTTAGAATGATATGCGTGATGAACAGGGCCTGATAAGGATTTTTCTTTGGAGAATTTCTTGTAGCTTTTATCTTTTGACCTTATCTTCGAAATTTAAGCACCATTCCTTTTGAAATGTTGCAAATTGAGTTTCTACTCAGATCTCGAACGCTTACCTGTGCAAATCCTTTCCATTTATCAGCCAATAAGCGTTGAATCACTTCAGACCCGATCATATCCAAGTGCTCAGGTGTATTCCCGTTTATAACTGTCATCAATGCGGAATCGTAATCTCAAATAATTTACGGCATTTCAAATGATTCGGACTGATTTTTATGACGATTCATTATTATGCAATACACGTTTTGATTGTTGAAATTGTTTCTCAACGACTATAAATGGAAGTTTACTTGTAGATCCGTCAGGTTGAATTGTATCTAGAGTGTTGAGAGGATAGGCAGAACATGTCATATCCGAGAAGCGCCAGAATTCCTAAAAAAAATCATATTTTTCCATCAAATATTTGAGCAATGCTTACGATTTTCATGAGTTCTAACATTTCATCGAAAATCTGCTTCCTTCCCAATTTTGTAGCGAGAGTCAGTGGAGTGTAGCCTGCGTTGTTGACTATGTGAGGATCGGCTGGTTTAGCCCAATGTCTGACTGCATACGAGTACATTGACTGAAACACTAATGGAATAGACAAATTAAAATTAGCATACTTTCGCTAATTAAATTTTCTTATAACTTTGTTAGTATGAGATGCGGAAAATACTAATTTATTGTGGTTTCATAGAATCGATATTAGGGTAATTAGTGCTGCACATCAAAGTTCAACTTCATGAACCTGAATTTAGAACAAAGGCACAATGGAGAATTGAAATTCGAAAAAATTCAACTTTAAACACCCATGTTCGATGTCCACTGAAGAAAAGCTGATCTTCATCGTTATTATGAAGACTTACGCTGCTGTAATTGATGACGCACATGTGGAGAATCGTATTGCCAAAGGAGTCCTGATTATTTGGGTTAGCTCCATGTTGAATGAGTAGGTCGTAGATATCCTTGTTACCGAAACAGGCGGCAAATGCAAGGGGGTATTCTCCATAATATGCATAACCTAAAACGGGGGCTCAGTTTCGGTCTACAACATCTTGTGATAACCCTGATAATCGATAATTTTATTGTAGAGCTTGAAATCTTCGGGCTGGAAGAAGTTTCCGCAGGCTCGCGAATTCACATCAGCCTTGCAGGACAGGAGCAGATGAACTGTTTCATAGTCATCGTGCACAATTGCAAGATGCAGTGCTGATTGACCTTAACGGAAAATTTTTAGAAATTATATATTTTACTATTAATTTTATTTTACCAAACATTTCATCTCCAAGATAGATGTCGTTAGCGAGTCCTGGGAATCGTTTGATGAGAATTCGAGCGATTTCATAGCAGACTTGCTGTTCTCTAAAATTGCTATTTTTTAAGATCAGCATGCATGATATTATGGCGCCCAAAAGTTTGAAACTGCATTTTTAATGTGACCCAGTCAAAATCGATTTAACTCTTCTAAAACTTAGAAATTTTCGACTTCAGACCTTCAATAAGAATTCCGAATTTAGTACGGTTTGAAAAATGAGAACACACATGAGTCAATCATCGTCATATAAAATAAAAAAAGAGATGCATTGTGTCCAAGCGTTTACTATCTCTAACTAATGCATTTCGTACCGATTGAGCAGAAGGTGAATGATATTTTCTCCTTCGACTCCGCGTTTGTTCAATTTCCACAAGGCATAGTGATCCTTGAATTTAGCTTCCTGCATGTCGACACTCTCCTCGTTCAGTCCGAGTTGAATGGTCTGAATTTCGCGTTCTGATTGGCAACCATTGAAGAATCGTCATGGGCATACCACCCCCTTCTTCCACTTGACATAATCCTGATACTTGATCAGATGCGGCTCCCTGCCCTCCTCGTACAGCATCGACAGCATTTTCTCTTCGGCGAATTTCAACACCCCCTCTTCGCCGCTGTTTTCATATATCGTAATCAGCTCTCCTCCTGAAATATCATCTCTGCATTCTTGGAATTACTTTTGCCTCAGATAGAGAACAATTCAATAGCCTTTGTGTGGGATTTGTTATTCACAATTCGCGCATTTCCTGGAAAAAGGCGAACTACAAAATTGCCTCTCGCACCTTCGTTACATGATAACGAATTGTCGATGAAATTAGCGATATAAAGTCCGAAAAAATGTTATATGAAACGAATTTTCAGGACCAGAAAACGTTTCACTTCGAATCTATTTCAATCTACGCCATTTAGATTCGACATTTTTTAGTTCTCATTGAAGTGGACTGAAGTTGAAGTGATTCATTTTTTTTTTATAAACGCGACAAAATATACTTATTTGTTTCGATTTTTTAAACAAACACGAACCTCTTCTGACTCCAACCCATTTATAAAGATGGTTCTTCTCCCTTTCTCTGTACAAATTCGACCATTTCTCGTCCGGGTCAAATCCCAGCTTGGCTCCTTCTCCTCGGGGCTCTGTCCGATTCCGGGATTGACGCCCACCCATCTGAATCGAGAAATTATCTGATAAGCATGATGATGACAACGCTATTTGAATTCAAGATGAAAATACGAAATCGACGAGCAGATGAAAATAAATTAATGTTGCCGAAGTATGCAAGAGAAAATAATGGAGCTTTAAAGTAATAACTTCGAGAACTGATTGGATTTCTTATTTCATATTCCACATCTAAGATTCGGATTGGATTCTGTCTCCACAACAACCGCAATTCCACCTGCGATAATTTCATTTCTCCGTCCGACTCCGAGTTTATAATCGCTTTCTTTCTCAACTTTATGACCGAAATTAGACAAGATCACGCAAAAAGTCGTCATATTTTATAATTTCGATAAATCTTAATGAGTTCAAAAGTTCTAAAAAATTATGGTATCTAGATAAGAAGATGAAATGTGGAATTCGATAAATATTGTATCTGCGAAAATGAGGCCGAGTCGATTGGGAAAATGGCAGACGCAGGACAAAATTGCGTGAGAATAATGAAAATTGCTGTCGACAACAATAAGCCTGAAGCACATAAAATGGACATGCAAATGCAGAACGAATGTCACTTAGAAAAACAAGAACACGAAAAACGCCTGCTAGTTTCTCATAAGTGACTAAAACAAAAATTGATATATGGATTTAGATTAAAATGCACAGATTCAACACATATGGGGTGAAATTGAAGGAAATGTAGCTGAATAATATCGAGAGAAGGTAACCAGAATATGAAATGGATACAATTTCTCATGATTTTTATTTGTACTTTTAGGATGGACTATTTTTCATTCCTTGCTCGACGTCAACATTTTCGTCATTAATGTTGCATCATTGGCATTTTCCCTGCGTTGCCAAGAACAGGTCTGCACAATCTGCAGTTTGTCTGTCTAGCGCCTTTCCCAACAATTCTGCAATTCTGTCTGCCAACGGGTTCATCGTCGTAGTGCTTTGCTTCTTCTGCAGCATCTTCATGGTGTATGGGTATATGGATATATGGATATTTGCCCATAGATGGTATCTGCCTCCACCTCATCCCCTTACGTCTATCCGTCCTCCTTCTCAATCTCCTTCCCCTTCCTCTTCCTCCTTCCATCTCATTGCGTCCTCGATTTCTTCTCTTCTTTCCAGATCCTCGTCAATTTGTCTACATTCATTTTAGGCATTTGATCTTTTATAATCATCAGATATTGTGTCCAAAATTTCTACGTGTGTTTCCCTTCGTTATATAAAGGCATTATTTGCATGCTATTTTGATAAATTAAAAGATGGCAATAAAACATTTTCGAAACGAAATTTCAATTCCTATTAATTTGCTCAGGTTATTCCTATTTTTATTTTTTAGAAAATTTAGAATGTTAATCCTCATTTTGATGTTTGAAAATTCAATTGACAAACGTTTATGTGATGAGATGAAGGGACTCGGTGTAATTAGTGCGTATCCACATGGATCCGCAGTTTTTGTGGATGCAAGTGGACCAATATGGATCCATGTAGATTCACAATTTGCAAATTTATGGATCCGTGTGAATCCACATTCATTCGCATCGACCCGCAGCACTGCGGATCCGCAAGTTGTCCCATATTGATACGCAGTTTGAACGCTGAGATATCGACCATGATTTAACTTTAAACTACTCTAAAACTTTCGCATTTTGCTAATCTACTAATATACAAATGATATAAAATATTGCATTTCAGATCCGCTACTATTTTATAAATTATTCTGCTCGAGGAAATATATCTTCCCTTATTTTTCCAATCATTCCGCCTCTCTGATGCATTTCTGGTTATGTATTTATCTAGTCGAATATCCCGTTTTTCGTAATGCAGCTTCCATTGAATTTTTATTCAACGCAATGTAAGGACAATTGCAAGGTAGTTATTTTAGTATGGCTTATTTTATTTTTGACACAAATTTTGCATGGATTAGTAATTTTTCTGCGCATCGTATCGTAGTTTGCAATCTAAAGGATCAATAAAATAACCTGTTTCTTTCAAAGATTTTTCACGCAAATCTATGTTTCGTGGCTAAACTTTTGAAATGCTTCGTTTATATTTCTGAACTTTATACTTTAAGACAGTTATATGTTACGAAATGAAAATTAGTTCGTTTCTTTATGATATCACATCCCATTTCAAAAGTCGTTAGAATCATGGTAGGCTTTATTGAACTATCCATAAATGCGCCACGCAAAATTCATATTCGATTGAAGATCAGCTTTATATTTAGCGCTGTCGTCCTTTCGTTCTATTCCAACAGTGCATAGTTTACATCACCAATGTTTCCACTTCCTCGTTCGTCCTTTTTCTGCTCATCTTCTCCCTCTGCTATGTGGTCTATGAGGTGCAGTACAAAACGGGCATCGAGATTTTCCCATTTATTCCGATCGATGATAGTGGATTCGAGTAAGACGATGAAATTTTTCTAGGAACTATTGGCTATATGAATATGCCGACGTGCAAGAACACTGCAAACGAGTTATGGTTAGGACTAGATAGGCTGAATTTTATACCAATCTGTGCAGCTCGATGAGCTTATCATTCTAATACCAAATTTACCTCTACATGATCCTAACCTGGCCCCTTAAGACTCGTTTCTGGCGATTTTTCAATTTCTTGCTCGACGGCATATTCTAAGGGCCGAACTATTATCTTTTCTTTTCAGGGAATACAGCGAAAAATTACTGTCAACAGTTCGTTCCTCTCTGGCAGCCAGAAATCAGGATAAATCAGGCAGTCTTCTCTGTTGGGTCATGACCACCTCTATTTATCACAAAACTAGGGTGCAAGCTATTAACGAAACCTGGTTAGATATTCGTAAAAAAAATCACTAACTTTTATCGTTTATTTTTTAGGTTCAATAAATGCGACGCATCTCATTTGCTAACGAACAATGGTCGCTTTCTAAATATTCACACTTCATTCCACACTGTATTCCACAATTTACCTGAGAGCTATTTCAAACTGTTCTGGAAGACTCGACTTGCTCTCTATTTCCTCTACAATAATGTATCTTCTGAGTTTGATTGGTAATTCATACATCTTCACATAAATGTTTAAAAATGGAGATAAAAAAGTAACTGATCTTCCTATTCGTGACCGAATATTTGAAATCGAACTGAAAGCTTCTTTTGATTCAACGTCGACTAATAATGTCTCAAATTTCGCTAATAATCGGTTTAGAAATATCGAGAACGGGAAAATCAAATAGAATGCATTGTTCCAAACTCTTAATTTGCATTGTATTTCTGAGACAATTACATAATTTAAGGTATTTCAAAGCAGACGACGACACTTATGTAATAGTCGAGAATCTGCGCAGATATCTGTCGAAATTTGACCCGAACGAACCTCATTTCATCGGCTACCGACTTCGGAGGAGAATGGTAGCGCTTTATGGACTTACAGCCATTTGACTGAGGATTTCCCCATTCGATAAAATCCTCTGAATGCAATAAAAATGTCTGTCTGTTCAGCCTGAGAATGGGTACAACGCAGGCGGGTCTGGCTATGTGCTGAGTAGGGCTGCAATGCGCATGTTCGCTACTCAACTATTCCATGACAAGGAGCTATGCCCATATCACGAGTGGGAAGATTATGCTGTGGCAAGGTATTAAAGGGATTATTGCAACTTAAATCAACTTTCTTTATAAGAATGGAAAAAAAAACTTTTCTGTAAGAGATATGTAAAATTTTGACACATTTCACTCACATATTGGAGAGGAACATTCTCTAAAATTTAGTTTCATTTGAAAATGGACAATACAATCAGAGATTTGACTAAATTCCGTATCTGCCATTTTATGAACCAATTCAGCTCCGGATATGATTTCAGGCTTTACTGAAAATTCATTCCAATTATGGTTACAATTAAAAAAAAAATCATTCTTTTTTCGTCCTTATAACGAAATTCTAGATCTTCTTAGCAATGCATTCTCTTTCAGATGTCTGTCAAGCCTGAACATCTATCCGAAGGACACTCGAGATAAACAGGGCAGGCAGCGTTTTCTGCCCTGGCGTCCAGAACAACACTACCATGCTGATTTGACGCGATCATTCATTATGGATCCTGTCGACAAATGGGGAATTGGCATTTTTCACGAGAATCTCATTTCGATGCATCATTTAAATCCTGATGAGATTAGACTGATTCACGGAATGCTGTATGGAGTCGCTCAGGGCATTTGGACAGACAAAGCGAAACAAGTGTAAGAAATAATTCAAAGTTGATAGCGGAGGATCTTAAGTTTCTAGTACCCAATCCAGCCCGATTCTACCTTTACCCTTAATATCTGAGAATGCAACCTCGGTCCCATTAACAAAGCCTTCACAATTACACACAATGGCTACTGGACCTTATATTAAACCTCAGAATTCTACATAGCAGCAGGCTTGCTCGCTATATGCAATCAATCAATCAACGAAAAGCTAGTTTCTATAGTAACTGCCAGCAAGTTGGGGTATTTTCGTATGTTGAACCATAAAATAAAAGAGTGGAAAGATTTTGGTGCGGAATCAAGATCTCGGACTAAATAATTTTCAGCTAATATTTCTGTTGCTTACCGTACTATCCAAAAATAAATTTATTGATCAACATCCTTAATTTGTAAAGTAAGAGAAAAACACATAAGGCCTATGAAATTGACAATGCACAAATTTATACTATCTGAAGAGAAAAAGAGTTAATGAACACAGAAAGTTATGTCATGGCTGCCAAAACGACAAAGAATGAGCAAAACTAACACAAATTGTCATGAAACTGCACATATTAATGAAAGGAAATGACAAATTTGGTCATGTTAATATCAAATTGAGTCATGGTTCAAAGATTGACTAATTCACCTGAAGTTCGTACAAATAAAAAAATGAGGATTCTGAATAATTATGAATGAGAAATTGCAAAAAAAAAACAAGTGGCTAGATGACTAAATGAATTGTGTCCTGTCGATAAGAATTGAGACATTGTTTGTTTCTTTCTACCGGAAAACGAAGTGTTGGAATGTTTCACAGGGAGGAGATTCCTAACTACAAAGGATAAATCTAATGTAAATACAGTGACACATGATATAATTTAAAATAATGCATGATATTAGTGCATCGTCCACTCGCTCTTCGAAGATTAGTTTTTTGATGAAAATCTAAAGATAAACTCACTCAATAAAAATAAACAAATGAGGCATATCTAATATCATGAATTATTATAAATTTTTTTTGTATCACTGCATAATTTGATAGAAAATTAATAAAACCCGCAAAAATAGAATATTCGAGACTTCTTTACACGATCACGAAGTTTTGAATGATAAGAATAATGAAATTGCTCATAAGACTCATAAGATGCTAGAAAATCATTGCTTAAAATTGACAATAAAACGAGTAAGTGACTAAATCGAGAATTCTAAGGCACAACATGCGCTGACAACATGGCTCAAATAAGGGAATGAATAAAGCTTTCAATGAGAAAATCATGGCCGATATTTGGTCGAGCATTTTTGATACTAATAAAATTTTGTGAATTATTATAATTTAGTGGAGACTAATATGTTTAAAAATTTCACTTTTACCTAATTATTATAGAGCTACTATGATAGCTGAATATATGCATGCTTTTGTAAAATCTAGGAAACGCTACGTATGAACAGTCACGTTAAATCGCTATGAACATCTTGGTGTAAAAATGTTGAAAGCATGATATAACGCGATGATAAATATCGTAACTCGCTCATCATCATCATCTGCCTGAATTGTTGGATTATGTCTTATATTTAGGATCATGGTTGCTGCTGCTGTTTGGGCGGCTCCTCATAAGTTGCCTGCGCGAACAGGGCATTCAGCTGTCTCTGCTCAGCGCCCGAGGGCTTCCTCTGCACAGTCAGCTGCTCCTTTCCACTGCCGTCTGTAGAGTCAGCCCCACTGTGGCCGCTGTGTCCGCTGTGAATCGAATCGTTCCGCAGATTCGCCATCAATTCGCTTCTCAAATTTCAAGATTATATTTTTTGAAAGAAAAAAGAAAAAAATGCTATGACTCGCAAAAGATGCTGTGTTTTCCCTTTTAAATTTTTGTAATAATTCATTGAAACACGCAGCAGCAACAACAACAACAAAAACTTGTAAAGGAAAACGTGAAAATAATGCTGTAAGAAGGATAGATTCTAGCGGTAGAACTCGGATAGAAAGCGAATTCCGTTTGTAGTTCAATTCGATTAACTATGCGATTTTGTTGAGATTATAAATAGAGTCCTCAAGTAGATATGCCAAATTGTATTTTTTGGCAAAATTTTGGAATAGAAAGGTGATCTGGGCTGTAAATAAGGTTTTTTGTGAAGAAAAAATAAAAAATTTTCGATAGAAAACATCGTAAAGATATGTCGTTCAAAATGAACACATTTTGACAAACTTCAAATGACCTGCACACGATTGCACGGGCACATTTTGTGCTGATTTTGGCACGTATCCATTTTATCAGATTTATCATCGATCTAGGTTGGATTTTTTTTAGACATTCGGGGTTTGAAGGACACTTCCTTCTCAAATGTTTGCTCTCAAATTACCACGTTTTTGCAAAGGGACAGAGCTTGGGACTCTAACTATAAGCATTTGAATAGTTATAATGTGTATTCGATCTTTGCCTTCCATCTATTTTTTCTCTAAAATGCCATCTAGCATCTTTTGCAAGTCATAAGTCATCTGTAAATTGTAATTCACACTGTTTGTCTAAAAGGGGAAGATGATACGTTTTTAACTTGGAAAACTGTCAGATTTACACTAATTTTCACACGTTTTAGGTGTACTCGTTTCATGCGCAACAACAAGCAATTATTGTAAAATCTCAAGAAGGAAATAACTTATTAAATTGAAAGAGCAGATGCAAAAATGCACACGCATACAGCAATTCAATCATCACCATTTTATTGCTCGATTCTTACCGACTCATTCGCCTATAACGCGAATTATTTCTATAAGTGTAGCGGGCAATTTGAGGATTGCTGAAGAGACGTTATTATGTTATCATTATCATTTCCAGACAGATGGTTGAATTTGATTTTTGAAATTTACTAAATATTGAGTTGATTCGAATTGCTTCATTTTGGAAAAAAATACTAGCGCGGTATAATTTTGTGCAGAGTTGGCATAATTTTTCAAATTGAAATTTTTTTTTAATCATCGGGTAGCAAAAGTAATTCGATAAATCCCACCTGTGATTGCTAGAATTGCTGTCCTTGTGCGTGAGAGCATTGGTGGCCTCAGTAGCCTGTTTGTCCAGATCCAGAAGATTCTCCCGGCTGTCATATCGAGACTGGGTGCTGTCCGCATCCGAAGCTGCGTCGTTCTCGTCGATTCCTCAAATAAATAAATAAATACGAGAATTTCAAATGATAAGAAATAATTTGTAATGCTGAATAGATAAACAAATGTAACACTCAAAATGAAAAAGGTAAGTTTCGGAAATGATAAGACCAAGAGAATATTGGCTAGATGAATGATATTTTGGCCATGGAAAGAACTTCTTGTTAACTCATTGTCGTCATGTTGCCAAAGTACAGGATGTTCATTCCTAGTTTTACGACTTTTTTCCTTGAATAGCTTTCTTCGGAAGCATTATTTCGGAAAGCATCCAACTAAACTTACTTTAATTCAGCTCGGTGGGACACTGATGAAAGCGCAGGCTCATAGAAAAAGACACCGGTTTTTTTCTTTTCTTCTCTTGCTTTCTCATACTATTTCTTAGAAAACCCGGTGTCTTTTTCTATGAGCCGAAAGCGCATGGTTTCAGCAGTTTCCCATTTACGGTTAGACCTGAGGATACTGGTAGCAGGGTAAAATTTTCAAGTCTTCTTATACGTTGAGCCTGCGATTTTTCGAACATAGAGACTGCTTTAGATTAGTGCAAATTGAAAACGACGTTCAGATTCAGAATCAGCATAAAATTCGACATATTTTTATGCCCAATTTAGCTAACTATCCTAAAAATGCAAATTTGCGATTTTTAGACTGTCCAAAAAGGGCCCACCACCAGTATGCTCGGGGGCTACCCGTAAATGGAAAATGGGATAAAACCATGCATTTTCATGCGTGTCCCATCGAGATGAACTAAAGCGTAGTTGGAAGTTCAACGAAATAGTGCTTCCGAGGAAAGTTATTCAAGAAAAAAAAAGCTGTAAAGTTATGAATGAGCATACTGTATAGTTATTGATAAAAGACTTTCACGTATTTATTTTAGAAGTTTTTTACCTGTAGGCTGTGCAATGCCGACTTCATCCAATTCCTGAATGTCGTCATCGAACCTCACGGAAGGGGCTGTCGATGAACTCAATGGACCAATGTCTCCCTCCGTCTCTGCTGCAAATGCACTCGTTTGAATGCAAAACGAATGTAATAACGTACTCAGATCCATCCCAGACAGACTCTCCATCAGCCATTTGTGGTCCTCATTCAATTCACTCGCCATAACGACAGAGCGTCTCCTCTGCTCTGCAGCAGCGACCTGTTGCAGTAGCGGTCCAGGTCCTGTCTGACTGAACGAGCCTCCAGCTGCAATTCTTCCGGCTTCATCTCTGCCCTCTTTTCTTTCCCCTCTACCCGGTTGCACTCCCTGCATTCCTTCAGTCAGCAATGGCGCAGTCTCTCGAACCACATTCTCCTCTTCTTCATGCTCTTCCTCCTCGTGTAGAGTCAAGGCCTTCCGTTTGTCCACTCTCACGCCAGGCATATTCGGCCCGAATGCCTTTAGAGTCTCGATGAAAAGTCGAACGATAGTCCAGTCACCGAGGGATAGCTGAAACGGGTTGAGCTGTTAGTATTGCTCTTCTGTTGTGAAAATGTGACATTTTATATTTTTCGATGCATATTTGATTGAGACATAAATGCTTCCCAATGATAACAGATTCGGAAAAGAGATTCTCTGATAATACTCAGACATGAATGAGTTAAAATGAAGATCTGCTGGTTAAACGACCGTCTTTGGCCTATATATTCTCACAAATACTCATCCATTTTTACACCTACATGAAAATTTTTGTGAAGAATATCTGACGCATCGAAAAAAATTGACTATTCAATCCGGTTAAAAAATAAATTTGTACCTGCAACGCATCCCTCAACTCATTGAGTGTGCACGAAATGAGAACGAGTCCATTCAAATTGAACTGTCTGAATTTGGCGAGGATCTGGTCGATGGAATTAGGGGGCAAATCGAGTCTTCGTAGCAGCGAGCAGATTCCTTCCAACTTCATCTCTGCCAGCGGAGTGCACACCGTCGTCCACACTTTCTCGTCCTGCAAACTCATCGCTAAGGTTTATAGTTCCAGGAAAATAATAAAAGACTAACACACAACTACAAGGAGCATATGAAATACTATAGGACAGATTGGAAAAAATAATAATGTAATTTTCTCTATCGCTGCTATTCCAATGTCAGTTGCTTTCTCGTGTTGTCTTCGACTATTACTCACCGTGAATAGCAATTTAGCATTCTGAGGTACAGCCATTCCAGTCGTTCCCATGTGTCGTTCTATCTCACCAAGGCCCTTGCTTCTCTCTGAAGAACATTTTTGTATGATAGGATAGAAATGTGAAGAGTACAAACCTCGGATAAGTTTCCTCAGATATGGATCGAGATTGCTGGTGCAGGGCACGAACTTCTTCACATGTCCGACTGTGAGTTTCTCCTGCATCGGAATGGCCTTCGAATTGAGGAACGCCTCGAAATTGTCGGGATTTCTGTCCAAAGCAATCAGCGGATCGTCCTTCGGGATGTGGTCTTTCAGCTGGTAGTAAACCTGAAAAATATGGACATAAACTAGACTGATTGTTATTGCAGTACCTCAAACAATAGCAGTCCATTATTGGAGACCTCGGAAGCTCTATCGATCAGCCAGCACATTCGACTGGGCCACTGCTCAAGCAGAGAGACCCAATGGCCGAGGGACAGCCACGAGAAGTCGATCTCGAAGGCTCGCATCAAGCGACCTAAATTAGTAGAAATATGGGGTTGCAAGTTAACATTTTCTCCACGAGTTAACAAAAAATCCGTCTAGTTTATTTGCTACCAATTTTTCCCTTTTCTTTATCTCTCTAGACCTCAAAAATCCGGTGACAAATAAGGGCTTCCAAAAAGTCTAATATAGCATTTATCTTCTCGGAAATTTCACTTGTTCAACAAATCAAAAATAAATGATAAAAATTCATTACCAGTAAGTGTGAGTGCGTTGACGATTCTCCTCATGGCTCTTGGGTTCATGTTCGAGAAGTAATCCTCTCCTAGGATGCCCTCACTCACGTTCCTTGTTACCAGTCCTCCCAAGTTCATGGCTGATTGTGGGTTGACTTGAGACTGAAAATAAACTTGTCGTTGGTTGAATTCATCATAATTTTTTGAATAGAAGAGAAGAGAAATAGAATTTTTAGAAAAATAAATCATATGAGAAGAAGTCAACACAAAATGTGTGTGTGAATAAATGGATGGAAACTTGAAAATGACAGAAGTAGAGAAAAATTTACAAGTTTTTTCTTCGTCATTTTCAAATTTTCGCTTTAATCTGTGATGGAATACAAAACAATACGAGGATTAAAAATGTGGGGAGAAGTCGACCGATTGACTGCTCACAAACATAGCAGCTGAATGACTGCAGGACTGAGTGAGGACGACACAAAGCATTAGAAAATCTGCTTCACAATGCAATGGCAAAATGGCACGGGAATTAGAGCGCTGTCACCAAAACTGCCTCACGATTAGTTGTTGAAGATAAAAGGTAAAACGTTTCGAATCGAGAAATCAGGATCGGATTTGTCATAATGTCTTTCCAGCGTTTTTTTCAAAACTAATAGAAAAGATATCCTTGCAAGAATTATGACAAATTGAAACAGAAAAGTGATAACGTTTGAATGAGAATGAAAACGTGATTTAGGAGTTTGGAGTGCGACATTTGAAAATTTGCACAGATTTGCACAAATATATTTCGAAAAATAATTGCTTACAGCAATAGATTGGGCTCTTTGACGCATCGATTCCTTTAAAGTTTAGTTCAGTTTATGGAAACTTCATTTCCAATTTTCATTTTGAAAGCAAACGAATAAAATGGTAAATCTACCTTTCGACTGTTCCTTCCATCGATATTCGCAAGCGAGAGATGAGAGCCGTGGAAAGTCTCCTGTCTTCTGAATCGCTCTTTCCAATCCGCTAGAGATTCGCGTTTCTCCTGAATTATCAAATTTTGTATAGTTCTAGAGCTAGAAAACTATAAAATTAAACATTTGGCTGTGGTACGTTCTGTAACAAAAATAGTTATTTCTTAATTTTCGCTACAAAATATGGTACACGATAACGATTTGCGGTAGAAAATGAACAATAAGATTTAGAAAAATGGTACAAACCTTCAGTTTAGCCTGTAGCTGTCTTAGTGCTGAGTTGTGCAAATAGAAAGGCATGTTGACGATATTCTTCAAGTAGTCGTGGCCAGTCAGCTCGGTTCCTGAAAAAGAAATTTTTTGAGGAAAATGGAATAATAGAATAATGGCATTTCGACCTGTAAGTGCGGAATGCATGTTGTGATTGATTGCAGAGATGATGATGTGCGGATCGACGGCGATGATCGTTATGAAGGGACGTTGCTTGCGGGCTGAGAACAGCAGCTCCAGTGCATCCAGAGTCTCAAAGTTGTCATCGTCAATTTATGCAACACATTTCTTGGAAAAGGTAAACCAGAAAACATGGCAAATAATACTCCATATGAAATAGTAGTGAAGAGAATAATTTATTAGACTACTTTCTGCATGTCTGCATGCAAAATGCCATGTGTGTTACTTTTTCCTCACATATCCCAATAAAGATTTATTGCTTACCTGCACCATCCTTTCCTGTTCACAATTATCCAACCCATCCACAACCACGACTAGTCGAGTCTGGCTCCGAGTGAATGCATCCAGTGTTCGAATCATGTCTGCTAGTAAATCCACCTGCAAAATTGGAATGCCAAATTGTTTGATTTATGAATTTCGGACCTCAGTTTGCAGTTTCTGCATGAGACCTTCGAATCTCAGTTTGTGCACATTTCTGGCTGCTGCATTGACGCGTCTGCGAGGCACATTTGTCCAGGAAAATCTGATGGAAAGGAAGATTGGATAGAGAGACAGGAGCAAGAAGAACAGAAGGAGGACCAGGGAGATGATCAGGTAGCTGAAATCGAAAATTTGGAACCAGGCATTTTAAATGAAGCGTAGGAGCAATCTTCACGTACGAATCTTGATAAGATTTAACAGATGTTTATAGTGTAATATCTCTGCTGTAGACGCTATATTTCAAACAAATCGGTCAATCAAGACTTGGCTAATCAGACCTAACTAAATTTGATGCTCGACTCCAAATTTCTGTAGCCATTAATTTCTCTAATGATCAGTCATTGAAAAGACTTACACAGTATAGTCGTTAGTCCTGTCACTGAAGAGCCAAATGGTCATGAAGACGTTGAAGAGAACGAAGAGGAAGAGAGCAACGGCAAAAAAGACGAGCAGAGGAATGCCGCAGTGCAGACGGTACATACTGTGCGTGGCTGAAGGGAATGAACCTATTGGATGACAATGGAACAAGATACAAACAACACGTCAATTTATATAATTATAAAAATAAGCTCATTTGGACTGCAAAAATTGAACAAAATTCACGATATCAATTCAGACCCGAATTCACATTCACTCCACTCCACTCCACCTTTGTTTACCTGACTGCCTCTTATGCTGCCAAATGTTATAGCCAGGCAAGTGTTTATAATAAAACTCATCGTCGAAATTTCCTGTTTTCGTTTAATTTCAATCATTTTTTAGAAAATTCAAAATACTCACGATATGGTGATCTAAGTGCGCAGAAGAGACGGACAGGAAGAACGCCGAAATGCGACTCGGCCGCTTCGAACAAAGTACACACGATTTTGGCTAGAGCTTGTTCACCTCCAATCGAGGATAGACGGTGGTAATCAGCGAACAGAAAACTGAAAATAGAACAAGCCATTTAAATAAAAACACTCAATTAGTTTTGCTGCAATACAAATTACTTTTATGCAAATATCCTTGAATAGAAGAAATGACAATAGCTTCTTCAGAAAATATAAAGCTTTAATGGTAGTCAGTTTATTTAAAATGAGTGAAAGTAATTTACCTGACAGGGTTGCTCGCATTGCTGCTGCTGTCATCGCTGTGCAGGGGCGCGTAGAAGAAGATGAGATTGAAAATGAGTCTGAGATGGCAGAAGAAGCGAGCCGAGAAGTCTGCCAAACGAATTGCTGAGGCCCAGCCCTTCGTCTCGCTGCCGTAGTAAATCAGGACTGAAAAGTGTAAATGAATTGAAAATTAATTAAAAAAAAGAAAAAAAAACTATAGAAAAAGCGTAGAATAAAGTGGTGCATAGGTTAAGCAATGGATGATATTTATGCTAGTATGTATGATTCATGCCATTTTACAGAAATGAACAAACTGAATCTTGAAGACTTGTTGCGATTGGATGAGTTCTTCAAGTGTAGCGAACTAATCCGTATTGCTACTGCATAAATTAGAGTAGTAAGAACATTAAATAAATATCATCCATTACTCAAAACGCTTGTGAGCTATATATATTTGAGGTTATGATACTTTGAGAAAGAAAGCAGGAATTCGAGTTTATAACTCAAAACTGTAATAGAATAACTTACTTAAGGTTGCAGTTAGAGCGACATAGAGAAGGATTCCAACAACCCAAATAGTGATGTAGAGAGGAATGGATCTGAGAATGGCTGAGATGGTTGTGAGAACCAGAGTGCACAGAACACATACAACCAGCATTTTGAAGAATGTCAGGAAGGACAATCTGAAGAAAAGGTACAATGAAAAATCAACTGCCAAAACTACCTCAAAGAAGCTCCTTCAAGCCAGCTGCGAGAGAAACTGTGCATGGATTCCTTGAGTTTGGACAACAGAATTGACTTGCCAGAGCCCCATTTTGCATAGAGACCGATTGTCAGGGGGAGAGCAAGAGATGGCTCACAGACTGAAAATTAACAAATATAAAAAGTGCAATGTAAGGTGGAATGTTTTATAGGTTGCTACCAAAAGACATCTCCAGCCAAAAGACACTCATTTGGGATGCTCATTTTGGAGATGTATTTTAGTAGTGACCATTTTATTCAAGTTGAAAGTAGATTTTTAAAAAGATTTTCTCCCTTTATCAAATTGAAGAAAAAATAAACGATAAATAACGAACCGATATCAGCCAGAACATTGCTGTAGACATCATAGCCCATCATAGTGTCCATGTGCTGCTCCGCATCAATCGGACCGAAAATCAATGGCAGAATCGGCTGCTGATTGCGCTGGTCGATGGAATAGGGCGTCTCTCCCAGCTTGTTTGGACGGTACAGCAGACGGGAATCAGAGGGATTGGCTGCAGAACGCAGATAGTATTGAAAGATAGTTTTGAAGAAATGTATTTGCAGTGTTGGCATACGAAATAGGATAGAGAAAAGGTTTTATCTTCATACTATTTCGCATGCAATGATACAAATACTTTTCCAAATCGTCCTTTGAAGAACCATAAATTCTTACTCAAAAGAGCTTGTGTGAGTCGTCTGCTTCTGGCCTTGAGGGCGATGTGCAGGGCATTCTCCCCGCAATTGTCTGTGGCACTCAGCTTAGCGCCCGCATTCATCAGGTACATGCACAGCTGCACGTGGCGCAGTTTGGCCGCCCTCAAAAGGGGCGTCTCCCCATCCTTGTTCTTGATTTCCAGATTCGGTCGCTTTTCCAGCAGCAAGTAGGCAATGTCAGTGAATTGTTTGTCAATTGCAAGATGAAGAGGAGTTCGGCCTTCCTGAAAAGTTTTTTAATGATATATTTTATTCGGATCTAGAAGTGTGCAAATAAAAAGGTAATTTTTAACTAATGAAATTCCTTGATATAGAGTAAGAAAGGGAGAAATATTGGGGGAAAATCAATTTATCATCTCGCGCAAATACAGATATGCATGTTATAATTGATAATGTTCGGTTAAAATAAGCAAGAAAACACTAACCGAATCCCTGCAATTGACATCGGCAAACTTGTCCAGAATCATCTTCACAATCGAAATGTTACCACTTCGCACTGCACTGATCAGAATCGGGTTTCCAAATCTTGAATTTTCCACTTTAATCAAAAACAAAGATTCATTATTCTTACCTATCGATATGGTTCACGTAAGCGTCTCCATTGATAAGCGATTGGCAAATATCTCCGTAACCCTCTCGGGCAGCCATACTCAATGCACTCAGGCCATTCTGACAATAAAATCCTTCAAAGTGTTCAATTGACAGAATTCCTTACATTATCAGTGACATTGACATTCGGTTCTCTCGTCAGCAGCAAATCGACAACGCCCACGTAGTTGCCTCGAGTCGCCATCATCAAGGCGGTTGAGGAGTACTGAACAAAATAGCATGAGAAAATGAATTGAAAATAAAATCTATGTACCATGCCAACAGCATCGACCTCTGCGCCTGCATTCAGGAGCATCTCCACAATCGGCAGATGGCCTTTTCGACACGCCCAAATCAGCGCTGTGCTGCTGAATTTGTCGCATGCGTTCACCTGAAAAGAAACTAATAAATGACGAGGAAAATACATGACTTTAATAAAGTGGCGATTTTCATTCAACTCTATCCCTTGACATAAAGCATGTAAAAACTCAACTTGCTAGCTATAAATATAAATTTAACTTGAAAAAATCGAACTAAAGTTCAACTTGAAAGAGTAGTTCTAATCGAACTTTAGTTTGAATTTAGAAAGGAAAGCTAGTCTGAATGCATAATTTTAGATTTTTTTAAACTCCTGATAAATATTTGACAAATACAAGAAAAATATTGGTACCTGAGCCTCGGCAGCGATAAGCTTCTCGACCATGGTCGTGAATCCTCGTCCAGAAGCGATGATCAGAGGGGTCAAACAGTCGTCGTCGCCCATCACGTTCACGTGAGCCTGCAAAAGGTAAATAAATAAAGAGCACAAAAATAAACGCATGAATTTACCCGATTGTTGAGCAGCAATTCAGCCACTTCAACGTGATTCTTGTATGCAGCCCACATTAGAGCGGTCCAGCCCAGCTAAAATAAAGAAAATAAATGAAATATGAATAGAACACTTTCAATCTTTTTTTTTCGAAGAATATGACTCTCTGCATAACTCACTAAAGATTGCACTATCGATTTGTAAAATTCATCAGGATTTAGGACTAGGAAGTGTATGAAAGTGGGTGAATTTTACAAATTATTGGTGGTAGTGTTTAGTGAATTTACAGGGGACGGGAAAAATATTCTCTAAAACTCACCGCATCAGGCAAATCGACACTGGCTCCATAATCGATGAGTATCTTTGCAATGTCGTAATAGCCTGCATTCGATGCGTTCAACAGAGCCGTCCAACCGTCCTGAAATGAATCGACATGAAGACAAAGGTGATCTGGAAAAGAACAGGACAACAAGACGATAAGACATACGAAATAGTATAGAACAGGGTCGAGGGAAGGGTGTTGTATGTTTCTTTTCCAATACTATGTCACCGTCTTGTTTTTCTTATCCAAGTTGCCGAAATAAATTAAAATTCCTCTCACGTTATCCGTATCATCGAGATATTCGATATCGAACTGAGCCAATTGTTTGACTGCCTCCAGGTTCCCGACTCGCGCAGCCACTATCAGCAGCGATTCGCCCGTCTGAAAACTCAATTAGTTATTTTAAAATTTCCAAAAATCTCAACATTCATTCCTTCGATTCAAGTACTTTCTTCATACACAAGTGTGTGAGCAAAGATCAATTTTTATAGCTTTTTATGAGTCACCCTTCAGAAAGTTCAATATTCCGACTTACAGCATTTCTGATGGTTGTCAATTCAGGCGTCGCATGTGTGTCTGCATCCCAACTACCCTCTTCCACCTGAAATTAGGGGTTCATTTTCAACTGAGTTCGTTAATCGATAGGTTGAATGACTAATTGCTTCAAACTGGATGAAGCTTGATGGGAACTCTCAAAATCTTACAAAAATGTATGAAGATTGGCCTGATAAATTCAAATAAATTAACCTTGTCGAATAACTCGGCCATCTGCCTGGAATCCATGGCTGTCGGCAGGGCAGAGGCGATAGCGAACGAGCTAAGGCCAGCTTGAGCCCAATTCCGATGGGAGGAATGGGGGTGAGAGGAGTGAGAGTGAGAAGAGACTACCATCGCTTCACTCCACGCTCCAATGCCAATCCCAACAAGAAAGCGTAAAAACCGAGTCGTGTGGAGTAGGAGTCTGAAAATTGCAATTTTTTTCATAGAATTATCTCCGCAATCGGATTTACTCAAATCTATAGAGTATTTTTGGAGGGATTAATAAATAGTGATCAGATAGAATTTATTTTGCACTAGATTTTGGATGCATTATTTGAAAATAGAGTATTTGAATGATTTGTGAAAAAAGACTGGAAAATTGATGGCATTCTTAACAAATTTAAAGAAAAAAAACAGGAAATGAAATCGAAGAAATAATTGCTCAGAAAATTGCATCAGTCCATCCTAGTTCCAGAAAGAAAGAAACAGAAGGGAAGATATAGATCTAGGGATCTAGAGGGTCTGGACAAGAAGAAAGATGAAATGTGGAAATGTGAAGAGATAAATTAAACGAACTGAACCGAACCGAGTAAATAATATTAGACTCAAAAATGAGAATGAGACAGAAGCAGAGGGGTATTGAAATTGAATGAAGAGGAAAAGAAACAGCAGATGAGAGCAGACGAGGAAAGAAAGGGGAGAGAGGTTTGCAACGGACTCTGCAACTCATGAAATGTGAAATTGGTATATTACACACAGGAAATGGAGAGGAAAAGACGTGAAAAAGTAGAGGGAGGAATGAAGAATGAAATCTCGAGACCTCACACCTCACTTCACTGCTTCACACTTGAGATGGCCGAACGCTCACCCACCCAACTAATCATTCTAGTCCCATTTCTTTTGCAGCCAAATGATAAATTCCATATCAACCTCACTCAAGCTATTTTCGATTCTTCGTGCTCAAATTGGTGCCAAAAGATTTGAAATGAGATCTCTTCAATAAATGTTGAGCAGAACTTTTATCGGAGAAGCTTGGGTTTCAACATTCCCAGAACACAGGTAAAGTATTTCGATTTGAATGACAAAAATAAGACATTTCAAGAATGAGCTTCGCTCTAGAAACCTTTCACTCCAACTAAAAACTATGCTTCAAATTAATGCATGGAAAATAAAGATGAAGTCCATGCATGACTGCAGGAAAGCTTGATTTAACTCATTCAAGTCATCAGACGCAAAAATAAAAGGCTAATTTTCAATTCTTGTAAAAATTAAAACCAAAAAACTCACAAATTCGTTCACAGGGGGTTGTATTCTCGCTTCAGCTGTCCATTTCCAATTAGATTGACTTATTTTGAGTGTAAGTTGAATGATCTCCTGAAACAAAAAATAAAAGGTTTGGAAGAATCAAAATATCAGACGAAAACGAAAGAATTTCAACAAGTGTGTATTGTGATCTGTGATGACAGATTCAACGAATTGCATTCAAGTTATGCCTTTTCTCGCTTTTCTCGATAAATCAAACATTGTCGAGTACGGCAGCACCAAAATTGTCTCCCCTCCCTTTGCTTCATTATCGGCAGCTGTACCGCTGCACTGGGCACAGCCACCTGCCATCAAAGGATAAGCGGTAAGCCCTCTACCTTCTCTTTCTAGCCCCCAGTAAACTATAAACTCCTTTCCCTAAAATTAGCAAGGCATCTTTTCCTTATCAAAAATTCGAAGAATTACAAAATCGAATCGAAATATCGAATGTTTCGAAAGAGGATTACATTGAGCCGATTACAAGGCAAGCATGCCGAATTAGAATTAGTGCCACCCAAAATCGAAAATGAAATGAATATGGAAAGAGAATGAATGAGAGAGAGAGAGAGAAAGAGAGGAAGAGCGTGAGAAAGAAAGGATAAATGATGTAAGAGATACATGTAGATCTATTGAAGCATACAGAAAAGACGAAGAAAAATTAGGGGGAGAGGGGGTATGGAATGAATAGAAGGAGGGGAGAAGAGGGAAGCGGGTAACCCGATTCAATTTCGATCCTTGTCCAAGGGTCTATCCAAAAGCAGAGCTCTCGTTGAAAAGACGTCAAAAGAGCGAATTAGAGGACACAGAACAGAGACATAGAAAAAGAAGAAAGAACAAAGAAATGATAAAATATGACGGAGAGTGAATAATTTGATAAGCAGAGAAGGGAAGAGGAGAGGAGAGAAAGACTAGTAGCGGCCAATCTATCATTTCATCTGCCTGTCATTGGTTTCCCATATTTTTCCATGCAAATCACCCAATCAACCCATTCCATTTGCATCAAACATTCAACTTTTCAAAGCGGGAAAAAAGATCAATGAGAAATCACTACTTTATTGAGAGAAGAGAAAAATGCCACGAATAAGAACAAAAGAAGAAAACATTTTTGACAAATAAATGATTCACAGTATGAGCTAAAGACAAGAAAATCACAGAAAAAAAACAAAAATAATAAATTAGAAAGGTGAATTACTCATTAGGTAGGCACTTAAATTAAAAAAAAAAAAAAAACGACAACATTGTTACTTCTGATTCTTCTTTCTTAATCTAGAGCTCGCCATTTCTGTCGATCTTCATGAGCTCGACGTCGAATTTCAGGACCGAGTTCGCTAGAATTTTTAGCATTATATTGACAATTTGAAAAATATTATTTCGATCAAATAAACAATTTTCTATTGCAATGGCCAATAGCTCGGAACAAAATAAACAATGCACAAATTCGAATATACAAAATGTGCATTGCATATTTATAAAGTTGTCTAACTTTTCTTCGGAATATGATGTAATAGCGTAAAGTATGCTACAAACAGTACGCGAATCCCCGCGCATAAAACTGTTTCATGTATTTCGTCCCAAGTAATCGGTTATTTACAATACTAACAATATCAAAGATATGTAAAAATCGCGCAACTTTATCCCATTCCAAAGATAAGCTTTTCTCCAATATAGTATCACTGTAAGTTATTTTATGCATACATTTTTCGCGGATTTTTGAGACAAGACAATTATCTTCCAAATTATTACCAAAACAATAAAGGAGCTTTAAAGCCATAAATCTGAAACTTACGAGGGATTTTCTCTCCAGCCCCTCTTTCTCCGTATCCGAGATGAGGCGGGATCGTCAGGATACGTCTCTCTCCGACACACATGTTCAGCAGTCCCTGGTCCCATCCCTTGATCACCTGGAAGAATATTTATCTGGATCAAAATGTATTTTTTTTTAAATGCTGTAGAAGTACTTCTAATTTCAAACACATCATTATGTTCGTTCAATTGTTTGATGAAAATGAAAAAATGAGCTTTTATATGCAGAAAATGAACAAGTGTGCATTATAGATTTGCTTATTGCTTCATTGTTTCTTTTAATTTTCCATTTCTTTTCTCCACTATTTTTACTTGAAAGTTCTTAGGGCAATGCGGATGTCTAATTCAATTCGATCGTTTTTGTTCGAATGAAACCATTTTGCATGTTCATCAAATATCGAACTTCAGCAATTCCTGTTTTCGCTAATTTTTAGCAGTTTTGCAAAACTGAATTATTCTCTTACCTGACCCTGACCAATGGTGAAGACGAACTCCTGATTTCTGGTGCGACTCGAGTCGAATTCGGTTCCATCCAGCAGAGTTCCAGTGTAATGCATGTGAAGCACGTCGCCCTTTCTGAAGAACATCATTCAATATTCAAAGATGAGGATTTTTAGTTCATTTTAATCTTATAATAATCTTCCGAACCTGCAATTCGCGAAAATATCAAAAATGGCATTTTTAGGGAAGAGTTACTACTATTTCGGTTATCGATTATCAATCTCTGATTCAGTAGCGAGAAAAAATTTGACACCAAACGTGATTCTTAAAATGAAATGTATAATCATTTTCGTTGGCGAATGTTTTTGAAATTAAGCAAACTTGTAATCTTCAGTCTCATAAATGTGTGATAAATTGCGAATGGCTTGTTCACGAACACCATGTTTCATGGCAAAATCGGCGTTTGGGTCAAACTATCACTCGTCACTTTAACTTATTATCACGAACTAACTAAAACCAACATCATTTTCCAAACAACGATATGCAAAGTTTCATCATCATTACAAGATTATCAGGAGTATGAAACGTGAAAATGCCTACTTGGATTTTATTTCGCAATTCTCGGCCCTCTGCTTGATTCCAATCTGCAGTTTGTCGATTTTCTTCTCCTCACTGGCAAAAGCGGTCGACAGAAGAACGAGACCGAAGGCGAACAGGAAGAGCTTCATTTCTGAATAAATTGCATAATTTTTGTCAAGTTAAAAAAAGACCATAGATATTTTCAATGGTAGAATAACCATCATGAAAATTGCCACAATTTGATCGAAGAATAATTTTCAGCATTTATTGGAATTAATCAATACCACGTATAATATTGCCGCATCGACGAAATCAAAACTGAGGTAAGATAAAAAAAAAATGGAAAAATACTAAGGTATATGTACTGAAAAGGAAAGAGCAGGGAAATACAGCATTTTGTAATTACAACTGGAGAAACATATCTAATAAATAAACCTGGCAGCTTTGAACGATCTATATAAAATCCCGAGGAGCTATGAAAGAATGGAAGATAAATAAGATATACCTGACATAGTAGAGATTTACTTCTTGCTGACCTGCTTCTTTGCAGGAACCTTCTTCTTGGTCGTCTTGTCTGTGTTCGTCTTTCTCATTTCCTTTCTTTCCTCTTTCTTTGCCATGGCCTCCTTCTTCTCTTCCTTCTTCAATTCAGTTACTTTCGTTTTCCACTCATCGTGCTCCTTCTTGTAGCCCTCGTGCAGACGCGTCGATTCCGCCTCGAATCTCTGCAAGCAGTTCAGAATAGTCATGTAAATGACAGAATAATATAATTTGATCAAAAATTCCGTCTGAATTTTTGATTTGTGAACGACTACAGAAGCATGAGCGGTTTCCGATTAATTTACTTTCAAGCAGATAACAAGTTGAATATCTTTTATATTTAAGAAAAACCCACCTTCTTCTCGAAATCAGCCAGAGTCTTCCACTGATTGCTGAACTGCACGAGATATCCCGAGACATTCTGTCGACTCAGAGCCGTGCCACTCGCCTTGAGTTTGCCGAATTCTTCCTTGATGTAGAGATTACGGGCCGTCGGAGGGGGAGTAGGACGGCCGGTCTCCTTCCACATCTGGAATGTCGATTTTGGGAGGTAATTTGAAATCACAATCGAATTCTGACATAAACTGTTCGATAAAATTATATTCTAATTTGATCTGATGCAAATCTCGGAAACGATAAAGCTACTAACTCTAAAAGAACCCTTTTGGCCAGACTAGATATACAAGGCAACTTTAACTCGCGAAAATGAATCAACCAATTTGTCAGTTTTTCCGAAATCTTCGTATTGCAGAAGAAAAAAAACTAACGGTTCATATTCAAAAGCGAACAAATCAATTCGAACCTTGTGCTTGGCGATTTTCTCGCTGGTTTCAGCCCGTTTCTCCTTCTTCTGTTGGGCCTCTTCAATCAGCTGCTGCTTCTTCGCCTCAGGCAGTTTCTCGAATTCCTTCACCTTCTCCTCGCGATGTTTGGCCGCCTGGTCGAAGTACTTCTGAAAATATTCACTACTCCATCCATTGCATGCAAGAAGTACTTTATGTCTACGTCTAAATCGGGAAGTGATCCGAAATTTTACATTTAAATGCTTCTGCCTCATTTTTTCCAAAATGTATCACATTAAAAGACACGTTTAATTTCGAGCAATTCTATGAAAAATAACAAAATCACGCACCTTCTTCTCAGCATCGCCCAACCTGCTCCACTGCTGCGAGAGCAATTTGCCAGTCGACATGACGTCCCCTTTGTCCACGGATTTGTAGTTCTCCTTCACGAAAATCGCATACGGATTCACAAAGAAGCCAAGTGGAGGCAGTTTCGTCGTTCTGAAATCATTATTTATCACTCATTTCTAAAAAAAAATAAAAATCAAAGAAATAATGATTTTTTTTCGCGATTTTACGAGGTTGTGTCCTCATGATTTCATGATCAAGTCAAGAGTGCAGGTGAAGGACAATCAATCTCTCTTCTCCACACTATTTCTCCTATCTTCTGAAACTTTGCAAATCCAGGAATCCCAAAATTCTGAGTTGTCGGAATGAGCGTACTTGGCAGGCGTCTTTTTGGCAGCAGTGGAGGCGAAGAGAAAGAGTCCGTCCCCCGGCGGGTGACTGATGGTCAGACGCGACAGATTCGTGATTGCACGCAGAGCCGACATGTCGAGATTCCGACTGAAAATTAAAACTTAGAAAGCAAGAGCAAGTGGCAGAAAACAAACACAACGAATAAAAACGAACGCTGTGCACCACAAACGAACAGAGTAAAACTGCACGAATACTATAACTGACACCTGCATTTTGGGGACTGCTCATTTTTCATCAGATTTGGAAAATCTGCCCAGTTTGTTCGCAATTTTTCACAATACCGTTTTCGTTTTATATACACGCGCCGTGATTGAGCGTGCAATTCAGCTTGGAAATGAGCAGCCTGTCGACAGTGCCGGACAACATCAACTTCGCACAGGAGGAGGAGAAGATTCTGGCCAAGTGGAGGCAGGACAAGGTCTTCGAGCGATCCGTCGAGTAAGCCATTCCTTCTGTGCAATCCTGACTGAATCCACTTACTTGCAGACTGTCCAAAGACCGTCCTCGGTACTCGTTCTTCGATGGACCTCCCTTCGCCACTGGACTCCCCCACTACGGTCACATTCTCGCTGGAACTATTAAGGTAGTCTAATCGAAGAAAGGAGTAAATAACTGAAAAAGCTCAAATTAAAAAAAAAAAAACCATTGGTGAATTTCAAAATGCCGACTTTTGAAGCGAAGACTGAGTTTCTGCGAACAACGATTTGAAATTCACTTGTAAGAAATATTGGCTCCCTAAATTTGTCACCGCCACAGCTCGGATATTTGACCAGTTTTTAGGGTGAGTGAGTGAGTGAGTATTCAAGCAGGGAATAAATAAAAATGCAAAATCGGCGACGAACCCAAACAGTGACGGTAACATCGCGATGATAAAAGCCAGAGGGCCAGAAATACTTTAACACATGGTTTCCTGTTGTCGAAGAAGGTGTTCACTAGGGAATACTCATTTCGGATCAAAACTTGAAGAGCCTGGGATTTCTGTGTTAAACAATAATTTGCCTTTACAGGACGTAGTGACTCGCTGGGCGCACCAGAATGGGTACTTCGTGGAGAGGCGCTTCGGCTGGGACACTCACGGTCTGCCCGTGGAGTTCGAGGTCGACAAGACGCTCGGCATAAACGGGCCTGCAGACATTCTCGCAATGGGAATCGACAAGTACAATGCCGAGTGCAGGAAGATCGTCATGAGATATTCTAAGGTTCGAGATTTTTAATAACAAGGAAATTCATTTTTTTCTATGGTATAATAAGAAAAAAGTTCGGAGCTGAAAATGTAGACCTCCGTTAATCACACCCATATCCATTTGTATGCCATATGCCATATCAATCAAAGAGCGTTTTTGCGGAAATCGGGAGTAGTTTACAAATGATCATGGTTGCTGAGTTACAGAGGGCAGAAAATATTTTCAGTAATTGATGATGATAACGGGTTTTTTTTTTTTTTTTCAATTTTCAATCATTTATAAAAACCGACTGTAATTTGAGGAATGGGAAGAGTCGGTGGGTCGAGTGGGTCGTTGGATCGACTTCCGCAACGACTACAAGACGCTGTATCCCTGGTTCATGGAGAGTATCTGGTGGGCCTTCAGCGAGCTCTTCAAGAAGGGGCTCGTCTACAGAGGAGTCAAAGTATGTTGTCGTATATGAATAAAATAGGAAGGATCTTTCATTTCAGGTGATGCCCTTCTCGACAGCCTGCTCAACCCCTCTGTCGAACTTCGAAGCCGGACAGAACTACAAGGACGTCGTCGATCCTGCGGGTAGTTCAAATTTCCAAATGTGTTTTTTTTCTCTTCCACCCACGGCCTTACACGTGTCTTATCCTTTGAAAGATTCCTGCGTTAGCTTAGTTGGGCGAGAGAAAAACTGTCTACTTCTCGTTCTAGCTCACTTCCCTCTTTTCCCATTTTTTCGAAGGATAAGGCTTGTAAAGGCATGTATCTGCAATCCCTTTTTCATATCTTGAGAAAATCATTCAATTCTTCCTGTACTTTTACGAATAAAGTCGTTAATTTAAAAAAAGAAGTAAATGGCGGAATTTTGCAGTATTCGTGGGTCTGCGTCTGGACGAGAACCCTAACCGTCTGCTGGTCGCCTGGACGACCACTCCCTGGACGCTGCCCTCCAACTTAGCCATCTGCGTCCATCCCGATCTCGAATACGTCGTGGCAAAAGGCATTCATTCGAATACTTGAGAGAGGAGATAAAGCCATTCAATTTTCAGACAAAAACACGAATGTGGAATACGTCATGCTGGAAGTGCGTCTACCTGAGCTGAAGAACGAGAACTTGAAAATTATCGAGAAGGTATTTTTAATCTATTTTATTTGTAAGTACCGGGAAGGTCAGCACATTTTTAATCCAGAAAAGAATCGAAATTTCGAAGATTTTAGGGCTTGAAAATTCGACTACGAATTCGGAACTTTGAGGATTGAAATTCCGGATATCGTTGATAGATATCTTGTCCAATCTTGATTATCCGAAACGCTTCATTTCTTTTCTTCTATCCCACTTCTCATTTTGAACGTTTTCATTTCAGTTCAAGGGCAAGGCTCTCGAGGGCAAGACCTACCAGCCTCTGTTCCCCTACTTCTCGCATCTGAAGCAGGAGCGGGGTGCATTCCGAGTCGTGACAGGCACATTCGTCACTACAGATCAGGGTACTGGAGTCGTTCATCAGGCTCCCTACTTTGGAGAGGCGAGAATTCATTCTTTCAAGAAATTCGTATATTGCTATGTTATGTTTTCAGATCGATTTCGCCACTTGTCTGGAACATGGTATCATCACAAAAGACATGAAAATTGTCTGCCCTGTCGATGAGAAGGGAAAGTGAGTGGAATCTTTCTTTTTTTTTTTATCAATTAGTGAAATACACCAGAAAGCTTAAACAGGATAGACTGAAAGAAAAATCGTGAATTTTGCAATATTCTAGCAGATTCTTGGAAATTTCAAAGTTTGTAAAAGAATTGTGAACGGCAAAAATAAAAACTGCGAACTTTCTTCACGATTTGTCGCTAAGCTGATTGAATTCTTTAGAAAACTTGTTTTTTTCCTTAAAAAAATATTTTGCAGGTTCACGAGCGAAGTGACTGACTTTGAGGGGATGTACGTGAAGGACGCAGACAAACTGATAGTCAAGAAACTCAAGGAAATGGAAAATTTGGTCAAGGAAAGTCAGGTAAAGAAGGAAATATTTTCGAGTGGAGTTGCTTATGCGAGCATAAAATGAAAAAGTCTAACTAACAAACAGATTGCAAGGACTAGCAAAATCTGATAAAAATAAAATTCCGACCGTCCTATCAATAATTACACTGCATTTGTTGTCTTCAGGTGAAACACTCGTACCCGTTCTGCTGGCGTTCGGACACTCCCCTGCTCTACAAGGCAGTTCCCTCCTGGTTCATTCGAGTCGAAAGCATCGTTCCTAAATTGCTCGCCAACAATGATCAGACTTACTGGTAAGGAAATTTTCATTTGTTTTATTTTATGGTGTTTTCCAGGGTTGCAAATTTAGATCCGAATAAAACCCAACAGGGCTTTCCTCTCTTCCCTTCACGCTTCTTTTGCACTCTATATCCCCTATGCTATTTTTTCATTTTCTGCCTCTCTTATATTCATGTCAGTCGCAATGTTCGATCGGGTCTCTCAAATTTGCAACCCTAGTGTTTTCTAAAACTCGGTAATTTCGGTGAAAATGAATTTCGCTGTTTGCTAAACCCCGATGAAAAGGAGATGGAAGAGAGGCAATAGTAAGAGAAAGTAGTAGTATCTGGCGAAAATTTTAATCTGAATATAGTAAAAGCCAATTTATCTTTTATTTTTAGCTGTCAGAATTTGCTATCTTTCTCGATTTTTGGGAAAGAATTGGCGCAGGATAAGATTTCTTTTTTTTTTTTACAAATAGTAAAGCGAATAGTCCAATTTGGTCGTGTATCATTCATTTGTCATTCTTTAGGGTTCCTGCCTTCGTGAAGGAGAAGCGCTTTGCGAATTGGTTGAAGGACGCGCGCGATTGGGCCGTATCGCGCAACCGCTTCTGGGGCACGCCCATCAACTTGTGGGTGTCTGACGATGGAGAGGAGATCGTGGCTATTGGCAGCATCAAGGAACTGGAGGAATTGTCCGGGCAAAAGATCACTGATCTGCACAGGGAAAAGTAAGCCAGCCACTTGTTGAAAGTACAAGTTGAGTTTTTTTCTCACTGGAAGTTATCAAAGTTCCAGTTTTAAAATTGGTTTTTTTTTCTACAAAACCAGGTTCATGAACATCTAATCTTTTCCATTTTTTTCTCCCAGGAAAAATTATTATAGATCAAATTCATATTTTTGAAATTGGAATAAACTCGCACTTTCAGCGTCGACCACATCACGATTCCCAGCAAGATGGGCAAAGGTGTCCTCAAACGTGTTTCTGAGGTGAGCTTTTTCCGAATTAGTGCTATTTCATGTGTTGCCTGTTTTGCAGGTGTTCGACTGCTGGTTCGAATCGGGCTCTATGCCCTATGCCCAAAATCACTATCCATTCGAGAACAGGAAAGTGTTCGAGGAGAACTTCCCTGCAGACTTCATTGCGGAGGGCATCGACCAGACTAGGGGTTGGTTCTACACGCTGCTCGTTCTCTCGACCGCTCTCTTCGGAAAACCGCCTTTCAAGGTATTTTTTCACTAAATACATCCAAAAATGATTAAAAAAAAACTGAGATTGACTTTCATTATTGAAACTTCAGTGGCGGTTGAAGGTTTAGAAAATCTTGCTTGTGAATGAGCTTGGTATGATCAATAATCGTAAACTTAACTGAGTTCAAGTAGAATTTCATTCAAATTTGTCCACGACATGCGTGACACACCAGACTCAATTCAGAATTACGAATGATCCCGAGTTTTGTCACAGCTATATACCCAATTTGCAGAACCTGATCTGCAACGGCCTCGTGCTCGCATCGGACGGCAGCAAGATGTCGAAGAGAAAGAAGAACTACCCCGACCCGATGGAGATCGTCAGCAAGTACGGGGCTGACGCGCTCAGACTCTATCTCATCAACTCGCCTGTCGTCAGAGGGGAAAATCTCAAATTCAGGTAATTAAATTCTTTTGCCTTTTCGGAATGAGTATCTAGATACAGCGAGATTCTGAATAAACATGAAGTTTTCCACCACGTTTCCGAACATTCAGAAATTTGATTATATTCGATTCTATTATTTCTACTATTTCATCGATTTTCACGTCTATGATTTTCTTTTCAGAGAAGAAGGAGTGCACGAGCTGCTGAAGGATGTGTTCCTGCCCTGGTTCAATGCCTATCGCTTCCTCATTCAGAATGTCCAGCTTTACGAACATGTTAGTTACTCGATTTCAAAATCATTTTGCAAAGGCATACCATGAAAGTAATAATGCAGAAAAAGGGATCAAATCGTGATCCAATTTCGCAAATATCAATATGTAATCCGTTTCCTAATCGCCATTTTCATAATTCTATCTCGCTAATTTGCCATTTCAGGAGACCGGTCAGACGTTCTCGATGCAGTCCCCGACAAGCAGTGAGAATGTGATGGACAAGTGGATCGAGTCCTTCACCAACTCACTCATTCAGTTCGTCAGAAATGAAATGGCTGCGTTAGTCTAAAAATTGGATTCTTCTCTAAGAAAAGAATATTGTTTAAGCTATCGCCTCTACGCTGTCGTGGTTCCTCTGACAAAATTCTTCGAGATCCTCACCAACTGCTACATCAGACTCAACAGGAAGAGAATCAAGGTAATTATATCTTTCATTTCGCTAAGAGGATTGATCATGAATTCCAATAATTTCACATAGAAAACGAAGACAATTTTGAGGGTGAAGATGGCGTTTCCGAGCAGCTTCACGCGATGTCAGCCCTGAGCCACGTGCTGCTCGCCATCGTCAGACTCATGGCTCCTTTCAGTCCATTCTTCTGCGAGTACATCTGGCAGAATCTCAGAAAGGTGACTTCTTTTGCAACTTGGAATCTGTAATCTGCTTACGTTACGCGACAAAGCATGACAAATAGTAGTGAAAAAAAAAACATTTTTCTAGCTCATGTCTCATTTGTCTTTTCATGCGAATTCCAAGTTATGCTTCACAAGAATTTTTCGCAATAAATTGGCTTCAGATTTCCGGTGACAAGGAAGAATCGGTGCATTACATGCTGTTGCCGCAGGCAAATGAGCAGGTGATCGACAAGAACGTGGAAAGGAGAGTGCAGGCCATGCGGGATGTCATCGACTTGGTCAGAGTCCTCAGGGAGAGGAAGGCTGTTCCTGTCAAGGTTAGAAACGTTTTATGATTTATGCAGAGGAGATGAATGAACCAGGAATAAACAGAAATTTTCGTGTTTCAATCTGTTCGATAAATTTACCCTCTCCGTTCCTTAATTTTAATGTCTTTTTCTTATATCAAAATCTTTGGTTTCAATTTCGTTAAATTTCTGAATGAACTTTCATCTATTAAGTCTACAAATTAAAAAAAATTTATTTCTAATTTTCAGTATCCTTTGAAAGAAATGGTGGTGATCAATCGCGACTCTCAGTTCCTGGAAGACGTGAAGAGTCTCGAGTCCTATGTTCTCTCTGAACTCAACGTCAAATCTCTCACTCTGTCACAGGACAAACACAAATATGGCATCACTCTCAAGGCAAGGAGAACAATTAAATTGCTTTTTTCATTGGATTTTTTTCAGGCTGATCCGAATTTCCGTCTGCTCGGAGCCCGTCTGAAGGGAGACCAGAAGAAGGTGACCGAATATTTGAAGAACCAGGTCACTGAACAGGAGCTCGAGCAATTCTTGATCAGTGGTATGATTTTTCCTATATGATATGTTCAGATAAACCTTATCCCTCGAAAAAAAAATTAGAGAAACTGAGAAAAGTAAAAACAATAGAAGAAAATGGTCTCGCTATGATTTAACTTGCTCCCCTCTATCCTCCAATATCGCTAAAAACGATTCAATTTGAGGTATTAGTCTCGTCTTTTCATGACGAAAAGCTACCTATGATATCATAGTTGTGCAACATCGCGTCATAAAGTGTCATTTATTTGGCTACACTATGATGCCATATTGATCATAAGACATATGAGAAGCAACATTATAATAAATATACGTCACCTCTTATATTTCGATCGATGTTGATTTGTCCGATTCAGGCAAAATGACGGTGCTCGGCCACGAACTGACCTCGGAAGAAGTGTCTGTGTCGTATGCGAATACGACAGCCGGGGGCAGTGCCGAGGCGGGCAGATTCGAAACGCACTCGGATGCGAAGACGATCGTGATGGTGGACATGACCGAGGATGAGGGACTCGTCGAGGAGGGCTTGGCCAGGGAGATCGGCAGCAGGGTCCAGAAACTCAGGAAATTGGTTAGTACTTAAAAAAGAAAAGCCCTTTAACTAAAATAATATGCAATAGGTGATTATTGACTTTGTATATTGCAAAGAGTAACTGAATTCGAGTACTTCAATCTGCACCCTGCTTCAAGTCTTTATCTGTGTATAATTTATTATTCTTAATCTAAGTTTTGAATAATATCGAACTTTTCTAGCTAGTCTATTTCTTACAGGCCAAAATTCTCGCAACCGACGGAGCTACTGCCTATGTGTTAGTGGAGCCTGCTAACTGTCAACTGGCCCAGATCGTGCAGAGTCGCAGAGAGGACATCGCGAAGAGCACCGGCACTGCAATCAAAGTCGAGAAGTTGCCGAGCGGAGTCAAGGCTGATGCTGACAGCACGAGCAATGTCAAGGACGCTCAAGTTACGGTGAGCCGAGGGATTTCTATTAGTTCAAAAAATCAATGACACAAGACTTCTTATCTTATTCCTCTTTTTCTCAATTAAGCAAGAAAGTAAAAAAAAAACAAACAAAAAGTCGAAAATGCATGATTTTAGATGTGGTTGGTCTGTGAGAATGCGAAGTCGGCCTCGCCTGCAGCTGCGAACAAAAACTGCAATGGAAACAGCCACGTAAAGGAGAAGATCAAGAGGAATTGGACGGGCAAGGAGACAGTGGAAGTGGTGAGCGGACAGCGGAAGGTGCAGCTCAAACTCGTTACCCAAGATGGAAGTCAGGCTATCGAGAACTACAGCGAGCTGCTCTACGAGGTTCGTCTAGAAAACTCAAATTTTTCAACTGAAAATTGTATCTTCTGTCGGTAGTTTCAAATATTATCGCATTTCGAATAGAACACTATCTAGTAGAATGCTTTTCGCTCTCCGCTTTGTGTACTTCTCGCTTTCTCTGCCCTTCAAGCTCCAAGTGGATGAGAAGTGAAAAGTAATCGGAAAACAATCACATAAACTTCAAAAAATTGAGATCCTCTGAAAGATAAACAAATCAAAGACGGTAAAATTCTCTAATTTCTCTTATTTTCAGGTCCGTTCAGTGTTTGGCCTGTGGAGTGGCCGCGTAAATCTGCTCACCCCTTCCGGACAGCTCGTCCACCCGACAACCCCTGTCGAGTCCCTCTATGGAACCACCATCGTCGTTCAGGAAAAGACCAATTAGGTTATTCACTCAAATCGTTAGTTCCTTTTTCATTTCTTTTCTTTTTATGTGGCAGATATAATTCAAACCAACTCCTTTTTTTATAATTAGTTAGCTTTTTTTATGACAAGTTATTTCTCAGAATCTATCTTGCAATAAGGTCTAATGATATTTTCTCATTCGTTATTCAATTCTTGCAAACAATCATTCGATTTTTTACTACTTTTCATCAAATGCAATTTGTAGAAATTTGTAAGAATTTAATTGAACTCTCAAAATATTCGAACTTATTCAATTCTTACAGACAAGTTCTCAAATCTTTATGGTCAAATAGTCTATTGTTATTTACTTTTTCGGTGTCTTTTTCGTCATAGCTATTCTCTTTTCCTTCGTTTTATTGTTGATTTTCACCTTATTTACCCTTTTATGGGACTATCGTTGGCTTCATTTTTAGCTAAGTTATTGTTTTACCGGCGAGTGCCCGCCCAGTGATTATGAAATGTTTGTTGATTTTTAATTTGAAATGGTATTATTAATCCTCATTTAGAACGGACTGCGACCACAAGAAAAGTGCAAAATGAGAGAGTCCTTGTGGTCGCACCAGCGATGCTCTTGCTTTTACACACCATTTTCTTGTAGTCGTACCTCGTTCTAATGAGAATTAATAATACCACTTGAATAAATTTAAAGTTTAATTCCAAGAACATCACTTATTAAGATAAGACGATAAATATTCCAAAAAAGTCCATAATTCACGAAAGTTTCGGGGTTTTAGTGCATTAGTAGATGAATCTACGGAAGAAGATGTAAGAGGATAGAAAGAAGGCTGCACTCGTGAAGGGAATGACGAAAGTGTGGCTAAGCCTGCAAGGAATATCAGTTTTGATGAAAGTAGTTTCTTAAGCTTATTATTTTTAGATGGACTTGCACAACTAGAATGAAACAAATAAATTAGGAAGCTCATCTATTTTAGAGACGTCTCATTGAAATGGTAAAAAATGTTACTAACCAATTGTTTTGCCTGTAGCTATAGTTGTTCTCTCTGAGCGTCTTCTCGACCCTGTGGGCCAGCAGATTCTCCTCGAACGCCCTCTCGCCCCTCGTCTGTCTGCCTGCGCAGACGATCTCGAAGTCGTCATGCTTCCCGAAATAGCTACACAGGTGGGCGTAACTGAATAAGTGAGATTAAAAAAATAATTTCAAAACTATTTTAGTGGCTTCCTGCATTTTTCGTATTTTAAAGTTTAAAAATGTAGGTAAAGAAGAGAAATTAAAACGAGCCCGTGACAACTACCGAATATCATTATTGATAGGTGAAAAACGCATTTACAGAAAGAAGATGAAGGAGAAGTGCAAATTTTCAACGTTTTAATAGTGCGAAATTTATAAGTCGATTCTCACGTGCTGGCAGTGTTGGTGGCAATCTCGAGAATCCTTCCGTCCTCGACGAGACGAAGGTCGAAGCGGAACGAGCCCAGAGCTGCAGACAGGAAGATGCGCAGATCCGACACTTTAGCAGAGCAGATCTGAAAGGCTGAAAGATGAAAATAAGGAAGAAATCTGGAATGTTCCAGCCTTTGCACAGCCGAAGAAATAGCGAGGCAGCAGACTGGTGAATTTGGAATCGGGCTGTCTCTTCACAAGGCGAATCACATCTGGACGGACTCCTTCCGGATCAAGACCGATCTAAAGATGATCAAATTTCTGATTTTTTTCTCTTATGTTGTTAAAGATACACGAAAGTTCGCGCAAACGGAAATACACAGACTGGTTATGAGGAGGATAGATTTTTCGTCGAAATGACAATGAAGGAGAAAAAGTTGCTGTGGAAGGCGCAGCAACTAATTTGCACCCCCCATTCTGCGTACTTTCTTCAATGCTATATTACGCATATTTCCATTCGCGCCTTATTCAATCCAACTTATTATAATGATAGAAAATAAGGAGAATTTTTAGGATCACCGAATCAAAATTCGACTTGCCAAATTGCAGAAGGACGAATCGATGAGCGGCAGAGGAATGCGGTTGTCGCAGAGAGGAGAGACGAACGACACCAGCTGGTCCAGAGACAGGTCCTGCAGCTTGGCTTCCTTCATGCAGATCAGAGACAGCTTGTAGAATATCTCCCCAGTCATCGCTGCGTCGTAGGCGGAGTTGTGCAGCTTCAGAGCTGGAATAACAAATTGCATATCCGATTTTAAAATAAGCCATTTTTAGACATTTCGTTTTGAGAATTACAAATTGTCGTGAGAGCCATTAAAAATGAAACCCTGGAAAAGTGCACTCCATCTCAGAAATGTGTTTTATTTTAATTTAAAAAAAAAAACGAGTGTTGTCCACTTTTCTTTTCTTCCTTTTAAAGATGAACAAGAAAACGTGTAATAATTCATATTTTTATCTGACTACATTTTTGGGTTGAAATGAGTATTGTAACGTTAAATTTTACTGGTAAACTCTGCAAACCAAAAAGACAAAAGTAAATTAATGGTCCTACCATGGTCTCCCCTTTCAGGCAAGAAGTACTGAATCTTACACATCTTTTGAGGCAGCAGTAACCTGCTTCGTGGCCTAAAATGCCAATTAGAAATCATAGAATTTCGAAAGAATGGCACTCTGCGAAGAAAGCGATGAGAGAGTGGAGCGCGTGTTCCCTCTGGCCGTATTCACTCAGAACCTGAAAGAAATCGTTCATTTCATCAGAAGATACAGTTTTTCTTGTAATGAAATTCAGAACTATTCGAGTGACTTGAAGGCCACGTTGGTTTACCTTTGCCATCTCCTTGGCCAAGATCCTGGTATCGAAAATGGTGGAGAAGTTGTTGCTGACCGACTTCTTCCATTCAGCATAGGTCTCTGTAAAGGATAATTTTTCATCAAATTGATGATTTCAGCAAGCATTCGAGTCTTTGGCACTGACGTATTAAGAAAGACGGCAAGAAATGACGAGATAGTGCACCTATCCTCGCTGATAAAGGAAAGAAAAAAACGAGAACAGGCATAGGGTGAACTTAAGTCAGGGTGGTTGTGCGATCTACCTCCTATAATATTTCCTTCAGTTTTGGATCTCTAGCCTTGGTTTTTCAAAAATGCTCACAATTTGTGATGAAGTCATAACGTACATTTTGCTCTTGCGGCCTACTCTCGTATATTTTGATCCTAGCTTAAGTGCTCCTTAGGTCTGAGCAAGAATAACTTTCGCATTGATTTTTATTTGACAATGGATAGATGAGTTATTTCGTCATATCTTGTCGTCATTCTTAACATGTTAATGTCAGAAACTCTAAGAGCTAGATTTAAGAAAAAAAAAACCAGGGAGATTCCTGTAGAATGCCTGATAGAGATACATATGGTCGAGTAGCGAGTTGTGTCCGACCAACTTGGCCTTGTGACGGACCAGAGCACGGAACACCAGACTCACACCGCATATTCCGTCGGAAATTCTGAACAGGGAAAATTAATCAGACGAGAAGTTGATGAATTCTCACTCTTTGACCATGTTCTTCGTTTCCTCTCTGTATTCGAACTCGTCCTTCCAGTTCGGAGTGACTTTCAGCTGAAAGAAAAAATCTTCAAAATCAACAACTCAACAGGATCCATTGTACACAGAATTTACAATCTTTGAATTAAATTGAAATTTTCAATATTTGATCGAAATTGCGGAAAGATAGTATTTTCTTACCAAAGTCATGTCGTCATTTGCGAATTCGACCCTCAAGGGCTTGAGATCCTCGTTGAGACAATAGAGAATGTAGTTGGCTTCGAACCGAGATGGCTTCGACTGCCAGAAATTGGATGGAGTCAATCTGAAAAATGAAGTTTGCGATTTTCATAGACCAATTGAGAATGACTCGTTTTATTATTGTTCGTTTTCATCAGGGCTGTTCGAATTTGAGAATTGAAATTTCGACGTCTCCTGTCGTTTCCATACAATAGTTGTCATTTCCCCATTTTTCTGCTCGTCTCTTCGGAATTCTGAGACAAGACAACAGAGAAAGAGAAACCCCGCAGAGGATAGTTATTGAGCATATGGAACGAAGAAAGAGACGATGAGATTCCGGGTCATAATTTTAGTGGAAGATCCAAATTTAGCTTACTCCTCTCCCTCGTCAATAATCGTCTCAGAGGACATGTTGATCACCAGGGAATGGTCATTCTCGCTTGGATCCTAAAAAGGAATTTCTGATAAATTCGTTATTCATGTGTTCACCATGGTGTTGAATTTGCCGAGCGAGAGAATGAGCAGCTTGGCCCAGCCTGCCTTCGAGCGCATCTCCTTAAAATTCGGCCTGAAACAGGAAGAAGTTCGAAAAGTGAGTCATCAAATTTTCTTACAGATCATCCAGATCTTCGGCGAATATCTTGTTCAAATCTGCAGAGAGTTCGTCCTGATTGCTATAGGGCAAGCCATTGTGAATCCACTGAACTAAGTCAAATGTAGATTGTTCCTTCGCAAAAAAGTGCTGATTAGAGTATGAGATTGAAGTTATTTTCAGGAATATTGGACAGTACAATGTGATTTTTTTTGCACAGTCAACATCCGTGATTATCTCCACTAATGGCTAATTTTTCATTTTTATCATGATTCCAAAGCAATAAACTTCTCAATAAAATCTTCAATCATGAATTGTAGTGGCAAGACTTACCTTATCGAACTCGTATCCATTGTCGCTGAGGAATTTGAGAGCCGAATAAGAGAACGAGGAAGACCCAGACGGCTTGAACAGGGGGAACCAGTAGCTCTTCACCACGATCCTGCAAAATTGCCTATGAAATTTCATAATTTCATAAGTGAGTAGAAAAATGAAATTCATGAAACTTATAAAAATCAAATAAAACTTTGAAAAGCTGACTTGTTGTCCTGCTGCTGGAAGCAAGCAATGCCGAACTGACAGGGAGGGATCTGCTGCACGGCTCTGCGCAGCTTCTTGTACCTGCACTCCACGGAGTCGAACAGAGTCATTGACGAGGCGTCCACTGCAGCCGGCAGACCCAGCAGCTCGAAGTCGAAGCCTAGAATCTAAATCCTAGTCAAAAATAAAGACAGCAATTGGAACAAACCGACGAAAGCAGCCTGTTCGATGGCCTTTTCGATTTCCGGTAGAAATTCATAGAAGCTCGACGAGGTCACTTCAACCATTTTCCTGAAAAAAAAACCGAAAATAGACCTGAAAAAATCATGATTTGAAATACGCGGGCGAGAAGAAATGAAATAATTGCACTCTGCATTCCTGCATCCGTCCACATTTTCCATTTTTCCATCAGACGCTTTCACGAAGGACTCAAACTCCTCTCTCTTACGTTTCTTTCTTTTTTTTTTTTTTATTTTTTTAATTTTGCGAATTTTCAGGAAATGATTCTCCGACCGACGAAGAAGTATCTGGTCTATTTCGGGTATAACGGGTCGAAATTTCCCGAAATGGCGAAAGGCAGCACCGGCTATGGAGTAATGGATTTCGTCAGACAGGTTCACTTTTCGATTTTTTCTTTCTAGAAAATATTTTCTTTACATTTTCAGACAATAACGGACTCTCTGTTCGGCCTTCCCCCTTACCGTCATCCAATCTTCGATCAAGTTCGCATCTCCCCAAGCAGTCGGTAATTTATATTTTAATTTTTTTTTTTAAATATTCTGACCGATTACTCGAAATTTCACTTAGAAATGAAATTAGAGCCAGGGCTTTGTGCGATTTGATATAGTTCGACTTTTATTTTTAATCGATTCGATTCCGTTTCAATTTTATTCGAATAGCGCAAAACCTGGTTGAAATTGAAATGTTTTTATTTTTTTTTTTTAAATCGGAATTCAACAACCAGAAATTTTATTTTTTTTCTTTCTGAATCAAAGCAGCTTTGATAAGTGTTTGGAATCCGATCCTCATTCTGAAGACTGAAGTTCGGGAGTTTTGGACTTCGAATTATCGATTTTGAGCTCAGATAAACTTTAGTCTCGATATAGATTCTTTTTATTGAAAACTCGTAGATCTCTGACCCTTATATTCTTACTAAATTTTATAGAACTGACCGAGGAGTGCACGCGATTCGAAATGCCCTGGCCCTGTGGTACGTGCCTGAGCACAAGTGTCATCTGGACGACACGCCCGAATTGCGGCAACACTACATCGATGACTGGAACAGAAGAATGCAGCTCGCTAAACCTAGTCGGTTCTTAGTGTTTTTCTTTTCTAAATTGAGTTTGAATTTCTCACGGTATTTCGTATCTTCTGCAATTTGATTCTTTGAAAATCGTCAGATAAAAGCTGATAAAGCAATAATCCGAGAGAGGACTTACTGTGTTGTTTTTTTTTTTTAAATTTATTTTGCATAGTTCGTGCAATTTTGTGACATTTACATAAAAATACTTGTTAGAATATTGAGGAAAAAAGCTGAAAAATTACTATATATTCAAAATAATTGCAGACTCTCTAATAATCGAAGATTTCCACGAAGTTTCTCCAGGCTTCTGTACTCGAATTCACGTCCAAATGCGGTAATTTTTATGATAATTTAGAAGAAATAAAATGTTTTTTAACTAGTAAAATGAAGAATTATTATTACAAAAAATGATTTCTGTCCAAGCTACCAACTTCATTCATAATTTCACTTGCTCATTTCAGTCGTTATGTGTATCGGATCGCAGTGGCCCGCAGCCAGGAGATCTACGAGGCGATGCGGACAGAGCCTTCCACGGTATGTTTCTCAGAGAGGGATCATGCTTGGTTCCTCCCTCCAGGTCTCGACCTCTACAAAGTGCAGAAGGCCTGCGAATTATTCCACGGTTCGTTTTTAATTTTGTCTAAAAAAGATTAAATAATTTTTATGGAACATTTTTACATCGAATTTCAATAAAAAATTACAACTTCCCAAACTTGAAAATTTGATTCTTCCAGGCACACACGTAGTGGGTTCATTCTTCCTGCACCGAGATCGAGATAAGCGAAAGGAGCAGCGTCGTGGCGAGTACGTCAAGGCCATTCGATACATCGAACATTGCGGGGTTTCTAAAGGTTCATTTTTAATTATTGATTTTTAAAGGGCAACCTGGAAAAATAATTGCAATAGCTGTATCGTTGTATACGAAATAGTATGAGGAAAGAATCCTTTTGCTACAGAACTCATATTTCATATGCGACTACTTTTCCAAATTTCCAACTTAAACAAAATTTCATTTTCAGGTGAAGCATACGCGTTTGACAACGACCTCTACGACTACTACAACGTGTCTGTCTATTCGCGGTCATTTGTAAGGGAACAGGTAATAATTTTCTGTTGTTTTTGCAATGGGAAAAATATTTTAAGAAAGGTTTTTTCTAGTATTTTTGAGCATGAAATCCTTCGATTTAAATTAAAGTACTAAATTCTTTTTTATTAATTTGTAGAGAAAATTCGAAACAGGATTTTCGACAGGGTGTGAACCAAAAGTTTGGACCGCTTTCATATTTAACTTTGAGGCTGTAGAATATGACATGTTCATAACCAAATGATAAAACAACTACGTTGTTGGTGTTTTAGTCTAGGAGATGTTGAGTCTAAGTTTTCAGAAATTTATACTTTTTTACTTCTTAGTATGGGTTTTTTTCTTAAAATATCTTTAGCACTCCAGATTCTTGGCGCACCTTATAATTTGTATACTGAAACTCATAAGGAAGCTTTTTAAGCGTCCACTTCCAGTTCGGCTGATTTTTGCACCACGAATGCATTTCAATGCGTAGATAACGATTCTGAGATCAAAAAGTGCAGATGTTCGACTGTTCAATTCATTCAAACAGTAAATCCCGAAACCCGCTTTGCAAAACATAGAAACAGCATTCGAAATTACAATTTGACATTAGTACATTATTTCTCCATACAAAAAAGAATTTTCGATATTTCCCTCCCGAACGTTTGCACGTCAGAACTTTTTGACTTTAGAATCGTGGTCTACACATCGAAATATCCCTGTGTTGACAAAATCAGTCGAATTGGAAGCGGATACCTCAAACAATTTCCTTATTAGATATTGAATTATAACATCGATTCGTAGAATTTATTTATCTTATGGAAACTATTTTCATTCTTTCAGATCCGTCGCATGATGGGTGCGATAATTGCACACGGCTACGACCGCATCCCGCTTTCACTGATCAAGTGGTTGCTGGCCAACCCTATCTCCGACAACTTCTGGGGCCTGCGTCTGCGCGTAGCCCCTCCTTATGGTCTGCATCTGGTCGATGTGAGTTACGATCCAGTCGACTTCGTCAATCCGAATCCCTATGTCGATAACAAGGTCATCGTGGTTGGAGAGGATGGAACGATGAAGGAAAGACTCGAGAAGAATCTGGATGCAGAGAAGGAAGAAAGGGAATTGGACGAGGATGACGAAGAAGACGGGGATGGAGATGAGTTGTTGGAAAACGATCAACGAATCGTCGGTTCTAGTCAACGATAATCTTTGTTTTACTGGGTTCGCAAGGTTGGGAAACTCTCAGTTTTATCAAAGCATTATGCTATCGGAATTAATTGCAACTTTTTTTATTTCTACGCTGATAAATTAGAAATACACGAGTTTCCCAACTAGGCGTAGCTCAGAGATGCTCTTTCAAATGTTATAGTTTAGAGAAATTTAGTTGATTGTTATTGAATTGTTAAGTTACGCAATTGTTGAACGGTTATTAGTCGATTGAATGAATAATAGTTCATTCTGAGAGTCAGTTTTTGGGCGTGCCCTCTGTCTCTGTTTCTGTCTGCTTGTGTAGTGTATTTTCATCCTCCCCTTTCTTCTATCTTCTGTCCTTCTGTCTTCCCTCCAGGCAACCAATTTTCCCTCCAACTGGATGCTCCCATCTCCTCCCCCTTTCCTCTTCCCTCCCTCCGTCCTGACTTTCCTCTTTCTCTTTCACTGTCTAGTTTTCTCTTCCACAATTTTAAAAATCGTTTTTCCATCATTCTGGATGATATAACTTTTCAATTTGGCGCTACTTTTTCCGCTCGTAATGTTGCATGAGCCTATCATCTTCTATCATCTAGTGCTTCATCAGGATACTGTAATACTTAGGCAGACTTTCAGTCGGAATAATAGATTTTAGGGAAGAGAGTGGTCAAGATAATTTTTTATGGGAAAATAATGTATAGGGGGTTATGCAACATGATTTGCGAGGAACATTTAGATTAAAGAGGGTACGAATTGAGAGTCTGACTTAAAAGTCCTGCCTAGGTCTGGATACTAGATATTATCAACCAGTATCTGATTAATTTCTTCATGTCATCATCACATCTAACCCATTTCTTCGATATCCACCGTATTTATTCCAATTCAAGAGCATCCTTATTCTGCTTATTTATTTATTTATTTTTCTCTCAAGCTTGAATCTGGTGACGATTAACGCATTTGATTCAGACATTTTCCCTGGTGACTATATCGGAATTTCTCCTCCCTGACTTCGTCCTTAAAATGGGACCCCCGTCTCTGTCCCTCCTGCCGGTGCTGTCCATGCTCGTGTCATTTGCGGCCAGTTGCGCCCCTCCCGGATTCATTCAAAGCAATGATCCTGGTATGCGATTACTTTTTCTAACGAGTTTCTACAGTAGTCGAAGAGAAACACAACCTCGATCGATCTCGAACCCTCTGTATTTCGCGTCTTCCATCTCGTTTGTACGTCATGCTTTGACTCTTCAAGCTGCTGCTCGTTCACTTCGATCTTCATTCACAATCTCTTTTTCTTACTGGCTTGTCCGGTTATTCTCCCCATCCTTTCTCTCTATCCTCTGTATAAATTTCATAGAGAAAGTCGAATTATGATGGGAGGATAGGTAAAGGTAAAGGGAGAGAGACAGACAGAGACTAATGCAACTGCAACGGTGCACTTTATGCAGCTACTTATTTGAGATCGAAACAGAGGACGAGGTCGATTGGAAGGAGAATTACTCAAACAGATGAATTGTATTCGACATGGCATCTAGAAATTTCCAGAAATGAAACGAGCATGATCTGCCATAATTACTGTTTGATTTCATTTACAGTGCACGATCATTTAGCGCTAAATTTAGAATTTATTAAGCTCCAAATCAGATCTAAACTTAGTGTAGCATTCAAGACTTGTAACGTCGGTAATTTTTCATCAGTAACTCTAGTTTTATCATTGAAGTATCTCGCTTTGAGGTCATATAAACGAATTACAGAGTGCGTCAAAAGTCTGGGCCGCTTTTGTGTTTGAATTCAGGGCTTTAGAAAGCGGTATAATCTTAACCAAACAATATTTTTGATAAGTTTGAATCTAGGGTATGTGAAATCCAAGTACCCAGAAAAATGTTGATATTTCACAAATCTTAAATATTTTTATTCTAAAATATCCTTAGCGGCCCAGAATTTTGGAGTATCCGTAGATAGACAATATTTATAGCGCATCCTGTAGATTAGAAAGAAATCGAGAGTTTTTCAGCCTTGGTGACAGCGCGGTGCTCCGATTTGATTCTGTATCCCGTATCAGCCGTAGATCAAAGCGATCAGTATAGGCAAGTCAATAATTTCGACTTTAAATTATTTTTGGCTGCTAGAGGAAAATCGTAACACGCGTGAAATTTATCTTCAGTTGTCAGCGGTAAAACAAAAATTGCAACTAAAATCTCATACCGGTCGCACTTTACGTAGCCGGGTGATATAATAATTTTTGTTGGCTAGAAAACTTATTGTAATATTCAAGAAAGTCTTTTTCGGCTGCCATTAGTGAAACGAAAATAGCATAATTTCAATTTTCAGGTTCGACTACAGTGATGTGAGCTTCGGAAATACGCATGCTTTGGGAGCGACCGTTTCAATAACTTGCACAACCGGGGGCCAGGCTGCTACAGTCGAAGGATACGATCAGGTAGATTTTCAGTGTTTTTTTTATCGTGATGCAATAGTTCTCATAGCAATTCTTGTTGACAGATTCGACATTCAAATTGTACAAAAACATGTGCGCATGAGAGATTTTTGCCCGTTCATCGATAATTACCCAAACTGTTGACCTCCGATACCTTCATCCATCAGATTCCATACTATTGCTCTATTTTCATGATACAGTATATCATCCTATCTCATTTTATGTCGGATTGAAAAATTAGTGCATTTTTAAACTACGTCTATGCAATTGATATATCTCATTTTACGCTTTGCATATCATATATGCTGATTAGCCGCGTCCATTAAACAAATGCATTTCGTTAGAAAATCTAAGAAAGCGTAAATAGACATGATTCAGCATTGTTACTTTTGGCGACAAATCATGCAAAACTCCAATAGTAACTTGGCACTTTTCGAATTTGTTTGGCCGAGTTTCCTTGACAATTCGAGCACAGCTTTTGGCAATTGCATAGTGTTTTCTGCGCATTACGAAAGGATGATTTGCTAGAGAAAAGAGAACTGAAGGAGAAAGTCATGGAAACTTGACCAGGAAAGAGAACAGAATACGAACTGAGATGCTCCATTTGTGCTCAGAAACTGAATGACAAATGGATGCTTTGTTACACGAAAACCAACAAATCTAAAAAATCTTAGCCTAGCCAAAAACTGAATGCGGTTATTTTGGGATGCGCTGACTAATTTGAAAGAAAAATAATTCTGGTTGCGTAAGAAACTGACAGAAGTAATTATGTAGGAAAGGTCGAAAATACTAGACGCTACTATAGGCGAATATTTTAGGAAAAGCCGTGGTTTACAAACATGTGAATGTTTAATGTCTAAAATCTGGAAATTTAACTTGAATATAAGCGATATAACGTAAAAGAAACTCAGACATGTCATTATTTCAAAGTAATTCAGTCATGCTTTGATTTCTTCGAATTTCTGATCTGATAAGCATCGACTTTCAGCAACGAACATCGATATCCGCGGCGCCGAGTCTGTTGGCCTCCTGCACGAATGTGGGAGGCAGTCAATACACCTGGACTATACTCGGAAGGATATTGCAATTTGTCGATTGCCGTTTCTAGTTTATCCTATATTTTTGCGTTTTATGAATCTAACTTTTTTGTCAAATTTATCTTACAACAATTTACGGAAAATCTCAATCCTTTCATGGCTTTACATTTTAAGCTTTTTTACATTAGCTATTTTGAAATAATTTGTATAATCATTCCTCCTCATCTAATCTCACTCGATTACCTGCCAAACCAATGCCTAATCCGTGTCTTTCTATTTGCATTTTCCTACTGTATTTGATATTTAGCAGAGAGGAATTGCGTAATCTCTCTTGAATAGTAAAATTTCATCACTACAGTCAAAATTGTGTCAGATTATGAAATGTTTTGTGGAATAAAGAATGAAAAAGTGAAATTGGAAAATGGACTGTACATTTGTGATGATAGAATGCAACGCGGTGGTTGTGAGCAGATAATTTGGAGATTCGCTTGGATTTGGAAGAGGAAAAGGCGAAAGGATAACTGGGCCATCAGCTAGCTAGGGGAAGGCAGAAACAGACAGGTAATTGCTGGTGAAAGACAGGCAATGACCGGTCCAGACTCTTCCGAATGATGAACCCCATCATCCAGTTAGCAGCTAGAAGAGAAACAAATAGAGCACAATAAATAGGCCAAATGTGCAATAGGGTTCATTGTGAAAAAGAATGACTTTCAAAATTAGCCAAAAATGCCAGCATTCTCACATAAAGTTTGAAAGTGATAGCAATTGGGAGTTAGGGAACAATTGATGAAGTGGCATGCTATTTATAGAAAGCATATTGTAAATCACTAAGGATGCAACCGTAATAGTGCTATTTGTCAAAATCCGAATCACAAACTTCGACGATTAGGCTTAAACAATTATTTTCGATATCAATTTGGGGTCTGAATCATATGTGTGCTTCGATGCTATTCTCTAGAATCATCATCAAACATTTATTCGAAATTTTAAAACCGGTCTCCAAATGAGAAAGAAGAAGAAGAAGCATTGATATTTGAATGGAATAAATAAATAAACACAAACGTGTGTGCATCATTTTTTAGATTTTCTTCGAAAAACAAACTCGGATAGATAAAGATAAAGATAAAACCTGTAGCCCCTCCAATAGCAACTGTGGAATGAGTCGCCTGGTGCATTCTAGTTGTCATCGGGTTCCTGATCGATGTGAGGAGGCAGGGACAGGTGCGGCAAAGGAGCCTTGAACATAGGGAAGTTGGGCTTGTCCGGACGGAACAGCTCCAGTGTCGTGCCCTTCGCGTCGATCACTGACAGACGTACCACACCACCGGACGAACTGGAAAAGGATTAAACATAAATTCATTGAAATGAACTGTCATTTTTGTCATGATTTGATAAAGTTCATTCGTAAAATTGCTTGGATTTCTCATTACTTGTTTAGAAATTAATGAAAAGTTAGTGAGAGTTTCAGGTTTAATAGGTCTCTTCACTGATGAGATTTTGATTAAAAAAAGTGCATAAACGATCATTTTAGAAGTAAGGTTATTGAAGTACGATTTCGAAATTTAGTTTCGCTTTCATGAGATCCTACATTTCGTATATTGTCGAAACAACTAGAAATCTCGTTTTCCAATTCGTTAATGATAATTTGGGGCTCAAATTCTTATTTCCGTTTATAAAGAGGTTGAAATTTCGCAGTCCTGCGTTCTTGGAATAAATCGTTTGGAATTTCTTGGCACTTATTTGTAGTTAAAATGTCTATTTGCTCAGAAATAATTTCAAAAATCGCGTATTCTTCGCAAATTGAAAACTAAATAATGACTCACCCATCGCGGAAGACGGCGAGTCCGACAGCCATTTTGACGATCTCCTTGCACTCGTCTTTCGTCAGGTTCGGCTTCCATTTAGAGTCCAAGAAACCCTGGAAATGAAGGATAAGAAAGAAGTTGGAGAAGACGTATGATTGATTACCTGAACAAAAGTGGATCCGGAACCAGAAGCAGTAGAACGCTGCCGAGTCACAAACCCGCCAAGGGGAATCGCGTACAACTGAAAATTTCCTGCTATAATTATCAGATATCAGATATTTCCTATTATCATTTCATGTCAAGATGATAATAATAGGCATGAAAAAGGTGATTTATGTTTCATTTCAGCTAGAATGAACAGAGATTTCGAAACTCAACTCGAACTCAATTAGTTATCTATCGAGTTTAAGTTAAACCCGGAAAAATTTAGCGAGATCATGTCAAGCAGAGTTCAGGCTCGAATATTTCGAATTTCCAAAATTCCTGATAAGGAGTTATTTTCAATTTTTGGTTCAAAGCGTTTATAAAAAATTGAAATTATAATTTTTACCTGTCCGCCATTCTCCTTGTCCCAGCCGGCAACGAGGACTGAAGCAGAGAGCGAGTCGCGATATTCGTAGAGGAAACGACGGAAGATCTGCGTGATGCGGTACACGGTGAGGGGCTTTTTCTCCACGACCCTGCAAAGGACTGACTGCTTGTCGATCAGAAGAAAGGCAGCCTACGCGTGAGCCTCATTGTGGTACTTGACGATGTCGGCGATGGCCTGCGTATCTGCAGCAGAGCCCGAACGACACACCACGATGTTGTCCGTGATCGGGGTGATCTTGTTCGTCGCGCGGGATGAGATGAACGATCTGGAAAACCGCTTATAAAAATTCACTTTTGAACTATATCTAGGCTAGGCAGGGCTTAAGCCGAACTCTCCATGCGTACCCCCTTAAGTAAAAATATTCTACCAGAGTCTTGATGTGTATCTTTTACGCATCGATTTGCAATAGAAAAGATTTGATTTGCGTACCACCTACCCTATGTTTTTTCGTTCTAGATCAAACTCTGTCTAGGCCTGTTTCGAAAACAGGGGGTGTTTGGAATTTCGATTTAGGGTCTTTGAAAAAATTCAATTGACTCCGGGGCAGTAGAAATGTTTAGTCCTGGTCTCAATTTCGAGTTTTTTTTTCAAAACTGAAGTGAAATTTCAAATATTCGTGCTTAGAAGGAGCAGAAAATTGAAAAATGCCACATGTTCTTCTATTTCTAGCCGATCAAGTTCATCTATTCACACGAGTTTCAAGAAAATTTGCACCTTTTCCCATCTAAATCAGACTCGGGCCTCTTCGAAATCTAGCAGATAATTTGCAAGAATGAAATATTAAAATTTCTTCAAAGTTTTGCATCCTTTTCAACAAATGCACAATGTGTTTCGCTGAACAATTTGCGGATGATGGGCCAGAAATGGAATTTATGTTCAATGCCTTTATTTTCATCGTCACGATTCTCGCGTTAAACTGTATCGGGTTTTCAGTACGAGAAACAGTTTCAGTTTTGCACGGGGCTTTTGAGCGAATTGCAAAAGACAAACCCAGAGCTGGTTCTGGAGTCAGTGCCCACGACGACGCCTCCGTCGAACTCCATCGAAATCAGCGTCGTCTAAAAGAAACTCGGGAATAATTGTTTTTAAGCCTTTAATTTCAGGACTTTGAGAACTTTTTTTTAAATTGGATGACAAACAATTCAAATTTCTTTCAACGAAATGACTCACTCCAGTGCTGATGTTCTCGTGCGGGTAGAAGCCGAGTGCCGGAATGGCCTCTCGCATGTCCTTGCGCATCGTGTCCATCACTGAAACTCGGAAAAAAGTAAGAAAAATTCGAAAAATCCCGAAGGAAATCGAGAAATCGCAAAGTGATGATAAAGGAGGCTGCCTGCAACCGCGCTCCACTTCGAATCTCTGCTACTGCTCGACGGTTACTGTACATTTTCATTTCTCCCCCCCTCGCAGATTTCACTCGCGAGATTTTTTCGGCTCGAATTTCCGACAACTTTTCGAATTTTCAACTTGCCTTGTGAATTCCTCCCTACCCATTGCCATCTCCAGTCAAACACACCCACATTCCCAGCCCAAAACTGCCAAACTTTCAAAGTCAACCCCTCTCGAAAATTCAAAAATTTTCAATTTTTATTCTTCGCCTTTCATTTTTGTGAGTTCTTCTCCAATTTGCCAATCTTTCAAAATTTAGGTACCTTTCTGCCCAGTCCTTGCTATTTTAGCCCCATACTCTCCAAAAATCGAAAAAGATAGCGAATTCTCATACTTGCTCCTATTCCCCTTTCCAATTGGCAATTTGCCCAACTTTATTCACGTGCACGTGCCGACTCATTTCCTCCCTTTCCATTTCCCAAATTTTTCCGCTCAACTTTCTGATTTTCTTGAGGTTATTCGGCTTTTTCGAGTCCCAAAATTGAACCCCATCATTTCAAGTAATTCACAGCTTCTGAAGCTTGTAATTTTCAAAGTCTTCCAACTTTCTCTATTTTCGAAACTCGAGCAAAAACTAATTTTGGGATTTTTTAAACTATTCAATATCGACGATTTTATGATTGTCTCGCTTTTTTGTTTTGACAACATTTTTCATCAAAATTTCAAAATTCATTTTGTTTTCCTTTTTCCTCTCGTCTTTCACGTCTGATGTAATATCGAATGATGCAATCCTCCCATTTTCGATCAAGAATTGTCACATTTCTCCTCTTTCATTTAATTTCATTTTGCTTCAATTATCCGGAATTCGCAATCGATTTTTCCCTGTGAGTACTTCCTGTACCAAAAAGAGATGAGTACATTTGTTCCAAGAGAAAGAAAGGGCGTGAGAATTGTTTGCGGACAAGTGCGCTCATTTCAAATTTCGGTACAGAAGTATTCGTGTACTCGAAGCTCGATCTCTAGTTTATCAGATACACATTTTTGACGCCCTTCCCGTAGACAGCGATTTCCCGTTAACAACAGACATGAATGAAATTTTGATGAAGAAAAATTTCTGAACTCCTCCCACTGTCTGAATGTTAACGACGATTCACTGTAAAGCTTCATCGGATGTTCCTTTTGCTGAATATCCGATGAGGCATTTGAGAGTTCCGCCCCAAGTTTCGAGCATTTTAGTGCAAGTACCTTCCCCGCACGGATGAGTACACTGCTCAAAAGTGAGTATTTCCTTTCCAAGACGAACGTTGGAGAAGTGTTCACTATTATGTCTTTGAAAGAAGTAAAAACTTGCTATTTGGGAAGAATGTACTCAAGTTTGAGAATAAAGTACTCTGCTGCAGGAAGAAGTTCCCGGATCTTTGGGTGCAAAGTGCTCGTCGTCTGAGTGAATTGGGCTGTGTGATTGGTGTCGAGTTGGGTACGCGTGAAGCCGTAAGAAGACATGTCGGTGTGCTATAACTGTAACGAGACGGGCCACTTCTCGAGGTATGTCCAGCAGGAATGAGACCGAATTCCGGTGCCGAGTACCCTTTCCCTCCCTCCCTCACGCGTGCTTTTCACTCTTTCTCTAAATTCCGGTTTCGGTCTGACCGAAATTTAGAAAAAGAAAGTGGAGAAAGAATGAAAAGCGCGCGTGGGGGAAGAAAAAGAGATACTTTTTCACACCGAAACTCCGTCTCGTCTCTGATGTCCAGAAGAGTTGAAAACCAAAATCCTTTAAACTTGATAACGAGTTCGAGTTGTCATTCTTATACACTATGCAGGCCCTTTCGTGATCTCCACCCACATCAACTTGTAATCTTCTACTAATTTTGCGAATTCTCATGATTCTGCGAGAAAAATTTGTGGAAATTACAAAGGCGTCGACATGTTTTGTTGAAAATACTTGTTCCTCCACCCAACAGGCTATTCGTTTTACAAAAACTGCAATCATTGTCAGACTTCTCACAAATTCGAGTGGATATTCATATTTTATTCGGAGAAGAAAATAGCGTCTTTTCTGGAAAGCAAAACAAGTCTGGTTTTTACGAAAGAATTAATTGAAACTAGTTCTCGATTTTTTCAAGGAGAACTTTTCAAATATAAAAAAAAATTATGAAACAATCAAGATTTGATTGAATCTCGAGATTAGATATTAACTTGCAGGGAGTGCCCGAGTGGCCGTGGATCTGGCGGAGGCCGTTCCGGAGGTGGCCAGGGCTGCTTCAACTGCGGCGAGACCGGCCACATGGCCAGAGAATGCACCAGGGAGAGATCCAGCGGTGGCGGTGGCGGCAGGTCAGTAGAAAACGCCCAATTTCAAAAATGACTCAAATCAAAGACGAGAATAATATTAAATTGAAAGATTCCCAGATGATTGAGAAATTTGCGAACTTTTCCAAGACACCTTTTCTTATCTCTGATCTGAAGAAGATTCAACATGTTTCCTCTTCATAATCAGGGCTCTGATGACCCGGTCCGTATTTTATGGGCCGGGTCGGACCCTGGCCGAAAACTTTCGCCCCGTTTAGAACCCTATTCGTAATTCTTCCAGAATTACCACATTGCTTTCGCGGAATCTCGGAATTGGAGAACGCGTTATATTTGTACAAGAATATCCAAATCTACTCAATTACTTGTTTCTCATGACGAACTAATGCGATTGTTTCAGAGGCGGCGGAGGATCCACGTGCTATGGATGCGGAGAGCGCGGACATTTCTCGAGGTTCGCTCGGAGGAATTAAAAGCTGTTTTATGGGCAATTTCTAAATGACGATCTATCATCGAGGGAGGGAGAAAAGTAAAGAAAGAAGAAAACCAGAAAGATATGAATGAGTATAAGATAGGCCACGTCATATAGTAGCTGCCCATTTGATGGATTTGATACCCCTCCATTCTTTTAGAGCGTGTTTTCATGCCAAGCCAATTAAAATAATCAACTCATACCAGTTCTGAAAGAAGAAACTTATTTCATGTGAAAAGGAAATGCTCTTGAAGAAACGATTTGATAAATTGCAGAGAGTGCCCGAACGGCAGGGGATCTGGTGGCGGAGGTGGCAGAGACAGAGGCGGATGCTTCAACTGCGGAGAGACCGGCCACATGGCCAGAGAGTGCACTAAGGAGAGATCTGGTGGCGGAGGCGGAGGCGGTCGCAGGTAATTCTCAACCAAAACCAATGAAAACATTCCTCTCATGGAATGTGAAAATCCTAATCTTTCGGAGATGAAATGACATATATTGTTTTGGTCAAATGGAGTGAAAGTTGGGGTTTGTTAATGCACGTCGCGACTATGCGCACAGAGACGGGTCTGAGTTGTACAATGAAAAGAGTAGTCTCCAATACTCGACGTTTCTTGCCTTTTATCGATATATTTCAACAAACGAACTTGCAGTCCTATTGACTGAAACAATAGTGGCTATTAGGCCGGTGTATAATAGTTTCAAGTCATACTCGAAAAATATTTTATATGCCAGCCCCTTCGACATTTTTTCACGGATTAGAATTTCAAAGTTTTAGTTTTAGAAGACTGCAAGAGTGGTCTCTTGAATAGAAAATGTTTGAACTAATCAATGTATCTGCTTTGAAGGAGCTAATGTGCTTTCATTTCAGACGCGGTGGTGATGGTGCATCGTGCTACAATTGCGGTTTGTATTTAATATAATTTGGATGACACTGAAATAATGTCTGGCTTTATTTTCCACAAAAATAGGCCAGTTCAGAAATCGAGAAATTTCAAAAACAAGTCATTTGAAAAGTTCGACTGATTCTACCTTCCCACCGATATTTTTCTTCTCAAAAATATTCGAGCTTTCCAAATAGGCACGCGTGTCCTGAATCGAGTGAATTTCCAACTAGTTATGAGTTTAATTTGGCCTATATTTCAAGAAAATCTTGAACAAAAAAAAAAGAAAAAAAAAGTCGAATATTTGCAGGTGAGCAGGGCCACTTCAGCCGTGAGTGCACCAAGGAGAGAAACTGATCGACTCGATGCAGTGGTCCGGTGAACCGGTGAATTCTCAATCCTGAATCCCCCTTCCCCCACAAGATCCACTCAATTATCTTTCATCCTCCTCCTTATGCCTCATTCCCACCATTTCCCTCGTTCTATCTTCTCCCCTGTGACCCCTTTCCTTCCCCAAATTTTTTCCTCAGTTAAAATTTCTCGTTTTGTTACCGTTCTATATAATTTCTATAGTTTTCCTTGTTGTGTTCTTTTTCTTATCTTAAAAATTTATTGAATTTTCTTTCTTTCATTGTTGTTGTTGTGAAAATCCGACCGGAATAAAATGCCTTTGCTTAGTTAATAAGATTTACATTTTTTTTTTTTTCAAAAAGCATGTTTTTAATAGTTCATGCAAAAATAGTTTTCTGATCTTTATTTGAGTTGCGAGATGAATCTTTCAAGTTGTTGAACCAAGAATGTTCGGAACTTGCATTCATCAGCAAGTCGACTTCGATTTTTTGAAAACTATTGAATTCGAGTTCACCTCCGATAAAATTACCGTGTTAGACCCAAAGTTAGGAAATGTTTGAGAGTTCGGGGTTCAACATTTTCAAATTTCCAAAGGCTCAGTTTGAAGAAAAGAATGTTTCATCAGCTCTTCTTAATCTCAATTTTGGTGCTCAGGTTTCTAAAAAAAAAACGCACTTGCCAGGCGAGCGAATTTCTATTTTTGCAAGACGGCGGTTGAAAGGTTAGATTTTTCATTTTGAGAAAGCTTGGTAACAAACACAGTAGTCCATAGAAATTTGATCTACGTATGCTTTTCCTTAAATAAAATATTTTGTTCCAAATTAATTTTTCTTGCTTAATTTATTTCTAGGAGACAGAAAAGATAAAAATGGAAATACACTATCTGGCAATATTTGTTCTTTACTGTCTAGAACTAGTTTCTATCTCTAAGAGTAAGATGATTTATTCTGACTAAAATTTATTATTCCTTCGTTTTGAACATTAATATTGAAGCTTTTTAATCCGGATATCTTATTTCTGATAGTAACAGACTTGCAGATATGGGTTTTATAGTTATTCCTGTTTCTTTACTCACTCCTCAACTCAATTCCCACTTGCAGGTAGTATTTCTTTCTTCCTTCAACGTCACCGTCAATCTCCATGGCAACCTCTCTCCAGTGCAGAGTAGCAATTCGCTGCAAGTCTGTCTGTCTTCCCTCTATCTTCACAATCGGCATTTTCCCTTTACTGCGTCACAAACTAAACTGTCCAGCTCACTAAAATAGGCAAGATTTGTTGAAACTCGTTTTTTCCAAGCAAACTATTAATTTACTCCTTCCGTCAGTAATTCCAGCATTGCAGGCTGCAATTGCTGCTGATTTGTGTTGTCATTCGCCCGCCTCTCCCTTTCCTTCTTCCCTCTGATGGCCGGCATCGTTTTCATGGCCCCTACGATGTTCTGCTGCTTCAAGATGCACAGAAGATCAAGAGCCGATCGATACAAAGTCGATGAACAGGAAACCAAACAGGACGCGGAGAAGAAGAACGAGCCACAATTCTCATGGTTAGTGCTTTCGAATATTTGATCATCAGAAATATTAGAAGCTTCATGTGAAGATGTTTCCCACCTGAATTTTTGCCTTCGAAAACTTCAAACTGAATGTTGAAATTGCATTCTTAAAATTAAAAAAATACGAATTTAGTTCCGAAACTTTGTGATAAGTGTGAATCATTTTAAAGATGAAAGTGCAGTCTTGTCAAAATGTAGAAAGGAAAAAAGAAAGCGAAAGGATGACCTTTACCAAGAAGATCTGTTACTTCTTGATGATATTCAGCTTATTTTTGACAAGGTTGTCTTCACATTCATGATTGTGCATCCGTGTTTCTCTCATTTTTTCTGCAAATTTCATTAAACCTGTTAGCAAAAGGGCAATGCAAAGCTTGTGTTACTATTCTTCTGGAAGGAAGATGATAAGGTATGATAGAAATAGTAAATGGAAGATGAATAATGAATTCGAGTGACTGGCGTCCGGATAAGGACTAAAATGTGAAGATAGCGTGCAATCTCGAGCCTGCAGACCTATGTCAGGGGATGAATTTGGAATTCTCCAGAAGCAGATCGATGGAGTCACATTTTGTGGACAGATATTTCTGAAAAAGAATGCATACGAGTTTTCCTTATCGATGACGGTTTCTGATATTTCAGGGACAAGCGAGAGGACGTGGACATGCAGCGATACTTGATTCGAGACGTGCAGGGAGGGACGAGAGTCAGACAGAGGGGCGGCAAGGATCCACTGCAAATCGAAAACTGTTCGGTATGCATTCGTTTTTTGAAAGGAATATTTTTGAATTTTCATTTGAAGATTTTTATAATAGACCGTAGGGTAACAGTACTGTAAAAACACTATCTTAAACAAACCTTTACGGTCTATTATAGTAGCCAATTTGAATACCAGTGATGAGTAGAAATTCTGTTTCCAATTCTGAAAATGTTTGAGCCATCGTTCTGATTTCGAGTTCGGTTGTTCAAGATATTATTTCTACCCCATGCCTGTTGAAGGGATGAATAACAGATTTGATCTTCAGCAATTGAACCGAACATGAGTTTCTGAAGCATGATATTTCATATTTTTCTCTTTTCGTCACATCTATGAGGTTTATTTCATTTAAGAATGCAAACATCGTGATTCTGTCCTCAACAGCGAGTCTGACGATCGACGATTGCAAGCAGTGCTTCATTATCATCGGGCCATGTGCCGGAAGGTAGGCTCTTTTATATTGCCATGGCTGTTCATTATGAGATGAAATTGAATGTGTAAGATCTAATTCTCGCTCTTCATCGTGTATAAATAGTCTTCCCATATTCGCCATCGGCTTTTTTCGTTTATGCTCTTTATACCTCAAATCCGATGGAAAATACTGGAGTTTCACAAAATACAAATTCTGCTGAAAGAAGACAGAAATTCATTTCGTTCCCTCTGTGTCCTTACTAAACAATGCATCGAAGTTCGATCGCACAATTCGAGAGAGTAGTTCACGAACGATAAACCTATTTCTTTCTGAATTTTAGATGAAATTTGAAGATAAGATCCTATAGAATTGGTGATGATGAAAATTATAAGTGATAAAAAATCTATTTTTTATATTTTGAATCAAGAATTCAATGGGTTCAGTTTACAGAAAAGAAAAAAAAACATAATCAAAAGCTTGCAAAATTTTACACCTTCAATCCTCTTTAACATGCGCTGATTGTGAGACAACATGGCAGTAAAACAGCTTTGGAGGAGAAAAGTTCCAAATATTTCATTCTGCCTGACATTATTGCATATCTTTTGTACTTTCTAAACTGTCATCTAAGTACTCTGGTTGGAAGTACAAATGAATGTTCTGACAATTTGAGTGTGTTCCTTCGTGACTGTTCCGACTGCACGATCCTGTGTGCGTGTCAGCAGCTGCGCACCCGCGACTGTGCCCGCATCGAGCTGGCTTTGCATTGCGCCACTCAGCCCATCATCGAGAACAGCACCAACATGGTCTTCCATCCTCTCGTCATCAATTATCCCGGATTTCGTGGTAACCTTTTCTTCGAAATATTATTTCAAGGAAATATTTGTTGAAAAGAGTATTTTTCGAGCAAAAAGTATCAAACATCGGAATTTTTAAATGAGATCGAATAAATTAATTGTGACTAAATTAGTTATTCCTAGAAAGTTCACTCACTTTTTGTTCTTTATCAACATAATTTTACATTAAATAATATGGATGTATTTTCTTATCGAGTGAGTATTGAACAGACTGAAATTTGATATCGAACCACGAAGTTTTCGCTGATCATTCTTCCTTCCATCTATTTTTACGAAAATTCATTTCCTTTTACTTATCAACAACAACTTGATTTCAGAAGAGATGGCATTGGCCGGATTGAGTGTGTTCCATCATCACGGCAAGACTGTGCACGACTTCACTCCGAGCAAAGGTTCTTCCAACTACAAAATCTCCCCCGATCCCCTGTCCTGCGTGAGTTATTTCATTCAATTTTCATGTTTTTGAGTTCTTTTTCCCTTCAATTCTACGTCATCGGGAATGGCATTTTGGCGAATTAGAAAGTGGAGTGGAAGGAGGAAAGTGAAGGTGTGGCCTGAAGACATGAAGAATGATTGACTTACTGGCTGACTGAATTTCTGATGGAAAAAGAGATTTTGGACAATGGCAGAGAGCGAACGAGATGAAAGGAACTGATTGAAGAACTACAGGAATTCGAATGATTAAAAATTAATGATAGATGAAATTAGGCGAAAAAATAGTTATTTAGCGAAAGAAAACATTTATTGATGATTGATTAGAAGTAATTAATTAGAAATTCAATATATAGTTTATAAAATTTGAGTAATTTCAGTCAGCGAATCAGATGCAATGCATCCACGAAAACATAATCACAATTGAGGCAGAAAAGTCTGCCATTCCTGTTTTGCACAAAGTTGACTATGACAATATTGAGGTAGGCTACTTCATCTTTTCCCTAGGATCCCCAATATCTTATATGATTTATCTCAATGCTCTCTAAAATGAAATGCTCTGCCGTTTCGCAATTTTAATCTTTCTTTCCAGATATGGCTCCTGATCTATCTTAGTCTTTCATAAAATATGACTTTCTTTCTTTCGAAAAATGATTTATAACTAGAAAGATAACTTATCTTGTGATTAAAGCTAGCTTTCCAGAAACACCATGCATATTCGACCATCCAAAACGGTGAATCTGAATCGGAGTTTGTGGAACGTTGTGCAGATTTCGGAAAACTGATTTCCATGACGCATCGACTGAAATTGGCTTCCACACATGATTTTACGTTAACTCATAATGAAGCGATATTTCTGCCTGAAGGTAAGCTGGCCGATTTTTTATCAAAGCTTAGGGAAAAATGAAAAGAATTTCGAAATTTTAAACAAGGGTGGAAATAATTAAAAACAAGCTCTATTCTTCAAAATGGTCAACTTATTTTCATATCTCCATATCATCTTTAAAATAGAGCAAAATCGGAATCCCTACCTTTCAATTTTCTATTTGTGGCCTTATATTTTTCAGAATTGAAAGAAAAACAGGTTTTATTTCTCTAATTTAGTAGTAATTTTGTGTCGATTTTGAGTTTGATTAGTAATCAACACGAAAGAAACCATTTTAAATACCTAAAATTTAGTACTTTTCCTAAAACTCCTGTTTATTTCGAAGTTGACCTTGTTCAATGCAATTGTGCCTTTCCATCAGGCGGAAAAAGTGCAATTACACGGTAAATTCGATGAATTGGATCAGTGGAATCTTTCTGAAAGTGCGTTTCTTCGTGCCTTTGTGCTCTGCCGAATTCTAAAGAAAACAACAATTTCCCATGTTTTTTCTTTCGCCTTTTTTGCCGCCTCATTTTCAGCGCTATTAATCGCGTCAAATCACCCCGCTGACCTTCGTCGAAGCGGTTCGAATTCGAACTCGAATAGCGAGGAATCCATTTAAACTGATCGGGTCAATTATTGCGCGATAAAATCCAAAAAAGAGCGAACGAAGAGTAGAATGCAGAGAGCGATCAATAGTGAAGAGTTATCATTTGAAGTACTGCAATGCATCTTCAATGAAATAAGTTATGAGAACCAATGAGTTGGAGGCATATATTAAATGACTTATAGGTTTCAAATCAAATTCATCAACTTCTAAATTCAGGTAGAGTGATATCCTTCGAAATAGTTGGAAGCGAGCAGGAAGTGGAGCAGTTATTGCATGATACAGATCTGGGATTTACTCTCCTTCTACAGGAACATCAGTCTGCATTCGACGCTCTGCTCACGGCAAAGGAGAAATTGAACGAATAAATGTAAGATTTTTCTTTTTTTAACTAACAAAGCAAAATACAATATAGTCTTTCAGCATGCCCGCTGATTTATCTGGAAAATAACATTATTCAATTCAAAATTACGTTTTCTATCAATAATTGTAGTCAATTTTATCCGAGTACAATTTCGAATTACATATCGATATCTATGATTCTGCATACAAAACTTTCAACTGATGATTCTCAATACCAATATTAATTTATCCAGCTTTTTCTGGGATTTTTAAACTTATATTCACGCTTATTCGGTTAGTAATATCGTCCGATGATCATCACTATCTATAAAATTACTCTATCTAAATAAAAATGATGAAAGCTAAACGTAAAAAACTTCATTTTAAATTCTCCTTAAATTACCTAAATTCAATAAATTAGTAGCTATTATCAAATTTTTGAACATTGTTATGCGTAACGTGACATCTAGACAAATTGAAGAGAAAACTGAAATTCGAACAGAACACATAAAACTGGGAACATGCAAACAAACCTGACTTGAAAAAGTCAGGAGCATTGTTTAGGAAAAAATGTCTGAAAAGATTGATCAGGCATGAAATCGGCGAATTGGCTAATTCCCAATGACAGACCTTGATAAACGATAAAACATCATGTATGATATATCGTTTGTATAGTTCTAGTGAAACTTGAAGTGCAGAATTATGAATTTATGGTAAAAGTCATTTTGTATCCAAGGAGCGATGACAGACAGACGGCTGTTATTATCAAGTTCATTTTCCTATTTATATCTGCTTTTCTTGCATTCCCTAACCTTCTTTTGTCAGCTGACAATACAGTCGCCTATGTCTGGCATCCGTCTTGAAATACCGAAACTCATGATAAAATGGAACACACAAAAGTATGCATCTTAAAGCAAGAATTGTTAATTTAATGACCACTAAAAATAAGTAAAGTATCCTAGCGCTCACAATTAACTATTCGAAAGTCGAAACAATGCGAACCATTTTCATGAAATAATCCTATCATATTTTTCTACAAGAATTTTCAAGAGAACAGCGTCAAACCGTAAATCCCCAGTGCTCAAGGTTAAACCGTTTCTTCAGAGTCTGAAGGATCAATAAAACAACGAAAATATTCGCATCTAGAACGCAAATCGAATCACTTAGAAAAAGATGTGAAAACAAAATCAAGAAAATAATCGTGGGACGAAAGATGGATGCGAATAAATGCAATACAAACGCAGTAATCGAAGCGTCACCGTGATATTTGCTATAAGTTGAAGTTGTCGTAGAGTATGTTTTAATGCTGAATATCCGATGCGATTTTTTGCAGAAATGATGAACAGACAGGTTTCCGGCAACAAATGAACATATTTTAATGATAAAATATTCAGACAAAAATAACATTCATTGAAATTTTTCAAGTATTCCCTATTAGCATGAATAGGTCAAAATTTATTGAATTCGAAATTTTTAAAAATCAAACAAAATATAATAAGGAAATCGTCAATATAGGAACTAACAAATCTTAATGAAACTTCTTATATTGGAGTTTTCGATGACACATCACGATTATCACAGCAAAGAAGCTCAAATACACTCTGAAGCCTTGAATTTTATTTTTATATGATTTCCTCACTTGCATTTATGAGTTTGCAGAATTAGCTTACATGATTGGCAAGCGAATTTTCTTATTTCTCGTATAAAATGCGAGTGAAAAATCGAAGGTTTCGGAGTGCGCCTTAGAACTTTTTGATGTGATCATCGTGATAGCGTCATCCAAAACCTCTATTTGATAAATTTCATCAAGATCTGTGAATTCCTATGTTGACGTCTCCCTTGTAAGTCTGATCATTCACAGTCTGAAGAAGAGAATAAAAAATGAACTGTAAAATAATAAATAAAGAATCTTGATAAAAATGTTTACTTATTATGCAATTTTGTGTAGTAATTTGAAAGAAAAACTTTTTCACTTTTATGAATTATCTGAATTAATGAACATGCAGAATTTTCACTCAAAAGTTAAACCATGATCATTTCAATTCTTTTCATAGTGCAAATTGAACTGTCAACTGAACAATAGGAATTGTATGCCCGCAACTTTGGTCACTATTGTTTGTGACCAATTTTCAAGGTCTAGAACACACTTTCACTATCAATATTCCGTGTGATATTTCGTTTCATGAACTTCAAAATTCTATAGATATTATTTTCACAGAAAGCTGTATTCTTCTATCCTACAAATTATATGATATTGTCTATGCAATCGACATTTCTAATTTTTATGCTCTATTCTTCAAATTTTCGTCCCCGACTTGACCATATCAGATTGTAGGAATTTTCTAGGAAATAGGAATGATGAACAAATGATGATGAAACCGGTTCAGAAACTGATCAAGCGACTGAGAATTTTTTAGAAATTTAAGTTTGAGATGGATAGTTTGAACGAGAATTAACAGGAAAGAAGATACAGAGATAGAGATCAGTTGGAAATAATGACAGAGAGTTTTTTTTCCAAACGATTGTCTGCCCTCAGCTCCTCTTTTTTTCCATTTTCCGTACAATTTTCGCATTGTTACCCATTTTGAGAGACAAAACATGACTTCGCAGAATTGCAAACGACCGATACTATCATCGAAAGGGTATACTACTATTGATAATGAATGGCAGGAGAACTGAAATCGATACAAATATCGCGAATCGCCAAAAACACCATGAATTACGCGTAGAAAACGTAGAAAATTCTACATCAAATTTTATGATTTTACGAGACGTTACGTAGGACAAAATGAGACATTCTTTTGATAAAAAATTCGTGAGAATCGTAAAATAATCAACAAGAAATCAAACATTATCATTAGATAGGAAAATTGAAGGTCTAACATCATTGTTAGAAACTTGAAAGAATAATATATAGCGAAGTATTAATTCTAAAACTAGCATTATTTGAAACTTCAGCGTTACATTATTGAAAAACCATGAAATGCAAAGTAATAAAGTCAGTGTAGATATTACATTGAGAATGAGTCAAATTTTAAGAATAAATTATTAATCATGATTCTACAGTATTCAGTTTTTCTATGATAAATTTTTACGATTAATAATTATAAAAATCTCACAATATTTTAGAGTGAAATATTCAAGGGAAAATAAACGCCTCAGATAAAAATATAGAAACAAACTTCAATAAAAATCCGAAATGATAATTCGTACTGTTTTCCACAAAAACTCGCGAGATGAGTTATTCAATGACAGCAATGATAAGATCATGAAAAACATTAAATTTATTGTAATAAACGATATCAGAGAAGTTAAAATAAAACAAAATTCGGGTTCGATTAAAAAATAAGTGCAAGATCGCATGGTTGTATGCGAGTGACCTGTATTCTCGTTATCGTTCCAAAGCAATCAACTGTTTTATAAGCTGCACCTGCGTAAATTTATACAGCAATTAACTGTCGAAATAGACTTCTGGAGTCTGTTAAATCGTTCAATAAAAAGAGAATATATTGAAAAGTGAAACAGATAGAAGAAAAAGTGAGACTTCGGCAGAAAAAACTCGTGCTATTTAGGTTGTAACCTTTCATGTGTATGTGTGTGTGTGTATATATACAGTATAGTTTTTTGGTTATCAAATGAAAAACGCGCAATCATCATTGGTCATTTCAAATTTCTAATCAAGTCATAAATTTTATCAAAATATCCAAATGACTATTTTCCGGTGTGTTTTAATTGTACGAGGTGTTTGTGTCCATCGTCAAGGCTGTCTACAGATACCGAAAATCATACTTGTACCTGTCTAATTTTTCAAAATTCATACCTGTACCTTACCTATGGGCAGCCTTGCTATGCACTAACTATCTGAAATGAATTACTTTAGATCCTATTTTTATCTTATTTCAGAGATTAGGATAATTTTTCATTTGATGATTCTATGGAGTGAAAAAATGAGTTGAATGACTTTTGCAGACAGTTGTCATCATACAAATCATGTTTCAAATTGCAATCTAGCTAAGTCATCATATCCAGTAACTATTTAAGGTTTCATTTCATGTTGTTGAAAACTTTATTTATAATGTGAATCGATTAACTATTTTATTGTTAGATATTCCTAGATTCAATGCGTTTTCGAAGAATTTACATTTGTTGTCATCCTATTCTTGAGTTTCATGTTGTCGATGACCAACAAATTGCAACGAAATAATTGACACGAATTTCGGACTCGCAGAAATTAGCATGTTGTTTTCAGGTAGCTTTACGGGATTTTATTTGATCAAGGAACATACTTGACGACAACTTCTAAATTACTCAATTCACCCTTTGCATTTTAATATTTGCGCATTATGAATTGTGTTGCAAGTTATCGGCCTTTGGTAATAAACAGATGTTGAAACTACTCCACAAATACCATAAATATACTATGCTAGCAAATTTCAAATCATTCGAGTATTTTATTCACCTATCAATATCATACTAAACAATAATAGAGAAACTAATCGCACTTGATGCCAAACACATTCAAAAACATTTAATTTTATTCCACATCTCTAAAGATTTTTAACAATACCATTGATATTTGATTCATAGACAGGTAAAAAATGCCTAGTGATTGAGAATTTCAACCCGCCAAAAGACCGTAGTAAAATCGTAAGTATAATGTGTTTGTTCTTATCGTAAACGTCTATTTTGAGTGGAAATTGAATAGTTATGCTTCAAGAATAGTCTGCTGCTTACTATAAGTGCTGTCCAGAAAGGAGTCGAGAATGGCCACTTCTTTGCATCTCTCTTCTGCTTGTCTGCCTCTGTCTAACTGTCTGCGGCTACGAGATGTAATGTCTGCATTTGCAGTCTCAATTTCATTGTTTTCTCCCTTCGCCTGTCTTCTTTCAGGCATTGTCTGTCTCTGCTTTTCCTCTCTTCCCTCTCATTTCATAGTTCAGGAACTCTTCAGCACTTTTTATCGTCCTCTTCTTTGTTCGAATCGAGTGCCGAGTGCTGCGTACGCGAATATCAATTTCTTTTCTTTTGAACTTTAACTTTTCAGCTTCGACATTCAACACAGCGACATGTCAATTGGCAGAGGTACAGTAGAGGCGAGAGGAAAAAGAAAAGAAAAGAAAAACACCTAATAAGTGAAGAAGAATGGAGAGAGCTACAAGAAGAATAGAAAGAGGGTGGGTTCCGGTTTGATGTTGAAATGTCGAAATAGAGTAGAAGATAGAGATGGGGGGAATCAAATCAGAAAAATATCAAAATCGCTAAGGTTAGACATGAGAGAGAGAGTGCACTGTTTTTCTCTGCTCATTCTCCATTCTCCATTCTCTTTGCATTTTTCGATCGGCCGATCGGTTTGCGAGTTTGCCATCTCGAAGAGGATGGGGAAATGGGCGGACCTCTATGGTCGTTTACATGCCTTGAAAATTTCCATTTAGGACAGCGTTGGCCGTTCTGTTTGTCTGGCTGCCTACTCTCTCACCGCCTCGCACCGTAGCGATCGTCCCCACTATAAAAGGTAGTAGGGCATTTGTTCTGACAGGCACACAGGCAGTCGTCTCCAAACTTTTCGTCATGAAATTCGCACTCCTCGTCGCATTCTTTGCACTTGCAAATGCAAAAGCTCGTAAGTATTACTTATTTGCGTGCCCAACTTGCAAGCATATCCATTTTCAGTTGTGAAGAGAAACTCGTATGGAGATGAGCAGGTAAGGAAGAAAAATTTAATTTCTAACTGTTTCAAATTTATCATCGACCATAAATTTTGCTCGATTCTTATTCTAGATGGATATATGAACGAATAAAATATGAGCCATTATGAGACTCAAATAATTGACTTACCTTTCAGGTGACCCCCGCTCCTGCACCCGCAGCCGCAGGTAGGAATATTATTTACTATTTTACTTTTCACATATTTTTTAAAAAAATTTTCTTATGTTTCTTCTTCAAATTCGATTTCTTCTTTATACATTTGATAGCGCATATTTTTAGCATTTCGGTATTTGAATGATAACTAATCTCTACTGTGAGATAAACTTGCATCTTCAATTTAATAATTTCATAGCAATATTGAAATTTAGCCATTAAGTTTTTTTTTTTTTAATTTATCCATCATTAAATTTGGATTTAGGGCTGTTAAGTGCCCATTCATATTTCATAGTCAAATATGATTTTATAGTCTTCGTTTCCGATTGTTTCTTCTCATAATCTATGGCGATTTTTTGCTACAATTATGCTGCATTTTTGAGAAAATCCTTTGAGATATGACAATGATTAAATCGTTTCACATTTCTTCTTTTCTGATTTGGAAGAGCGACATTCACATGAGAACTACTGATAGCAGTTCTATAATTAATTCGGTTTGAGAGCCTGCACCAGCTCCGGCAGAACAGCCAGCGGAAGCTGTTTCGAATAGCGCTCCTGCACCTGCAGCCCCCGTGGAATGCGCCCCTGTAAGCTTTCACCTTAATTAGTCGTTCATTTTTTGATTTGGCTCATAAAAATTAGGCCAAACTGTCTAGTAATCAAAATTTCAATCAGGAATGTGTGGCAGTGCAGTGCACAATTTTTCTCTTTAATAATAGTAACAAATTGCCGGCATTCATAATTACGATTTAGAAGGTTTTAGAATTGCATTTTAGCAAAAAAAAAACTCCTGATAATAATTACTATTTAGGCTGCTCCCGCTGCTGCCGTAAGTCATGAATATTTATTCAGTGCTAAAAATTCATTTGGCACACGTTTAATGTAGTCTTAAGCTTCAAGCATATTTTAAATCTAAAGTGAAAAATTTTCAACATTCTAAGGAAAGGAAACAGAAACCGAATCATTAGGAGTTAACCTATTTCTTTAAAAAAAACCTATTAATAAATTAATGAAACAGAACAAGTATAATTTAAGAAAGCTTACACTTATTATAAACTCAGAATAAAACTTAAGGCTGCATCTCAGCCAAGCGGTTATCGTGCCAAGAGAAACAGCTATGGAGATGAGAAGGTGCAAAATTAGCAGTTTTAATTTAATAAATGAAAAAAATGACGATATCTATACAATTTTCTACAAAATGAGGAAATATTTTCTATCGCAATCATCACACTTTAATGATAAATCGTACTGTGATATTAGTAGAAAAATATTTACCGTAATATTTGAACTGGCAAATGAGAATGATAAATATTCCCATTTTAGATCACCCCTGCCCCTGCCGCCGCACCTGAGCCCGCCCCAGCCCCAGGTATTCAGATTTCTAGGAAAAAATTAACGAATTTGAAAGATCCGATATCTCTAATAGCCGTGCTTTCGCGTGGCATTATCTTCAATCGATATATATATATATATATATATTTTAAATCTCAAGAAATCACATTAAATTGAAAAAGCGAATTTAGCCGAGGAGGCCCCTGCAGCTGTTGAGAATGCCGCCCCTGCTGCCGCTGCTCCAGCCCCAGACTGCGCCCCTGTAAGTTCTATTTGATAATTGGATACCGTATTCTCTTTAATTAAAGGTTAAAGGGTATGCATTTCTATCTTCAGATTCTAAATTTTCGAGGAAAAAAATTGTTGCAAACAGTCATAATTCCTTATCTAATTATCGCTGAAGTCTAGCATAAAATAAATATGCTCTAATCCCATTGAATAATAGATAAAATACTTTTCGAAGTGATCCAAGTTGAGTATTATCAGCCTTGCCATTTTATAGGTGCACTATTATTAGATAGCTTCCTTTACATACAGATGTTCTTCATTTAGAGGGGATACGGTATTTTTCTCTGGTTTTTTTGGGTATTGTATTGTGTACCTTATCTCATAAATATTCATAAAATGATATCCAAAATTTAATTTCAAAAGGAATTTATTTCAGGCAGCCCCAGCTGCTCCAGCTGCTCCAGCTGCCGCTGCTGTAAGTTGTAGCCGTGATTAATGGATACTTTTTTCATAAATTCAAAATTCAATTTTCTTATGACTGAATTGAACATAACAGATAGTAGTTTATATTATTTTAAGAAGGAATAGCTCCTTAAAGATTGATGGTTTTGAACTTTTCTGATAAATTAGTTCAATTGATGAAAGCCTAAATCACTGCGGAAATGTTTAATATTTGCAAAAATAATGACTAAAATTTAGGAATCGCAGCCATCAGGATACAGATCCAAGAGAAACAGCTATGGAGATGAGAAGGTGAGAAATGAGCCCTTTCTCTAATAAATGATTATGATATACTGCATTCTAGATCACCCCTGCCCCTGCCGCCGCACCTGAGCCCGCCCCAGCCCCAGGTATTCAAATTTCTAGGAAAAAATTAACGACTTTGAAAGATCCGATATCTCTAATAGCCGTGCTTTCGTGTGGCATTATCTTCAACCGATATATATATTTTTAAAATTCCAAGAAGTCACATCAAATTGAAAAAGTGAATTTAGCCGAGGAGGCCCCTGCAGCTGTTGAGAATGCCGCCCCTGCTGCTGCTGCTGCCCCAGCTCCAGCTCCAGCTCCAGCTCCAGAATGCGCCCCTGTAAGCTTTCATTAAACTCCGTTACTCATACTCTTCAAACAAACATACCAGAATAGTCTTTATTAAATGCACACCCTAAATCTCGTTTATAGAGGAAAAATTGAGCAGAAATCGAGAAAGTGCACATACACACACTACACATTTATTTTCACAATCTTCAACAGATCTAAGCCCTAATAAAGTACCTAAATTGAGCTCAACCCAAGTTGTCAGGAATCTCTTCAGAAATTCCTCTACTTATCGTGTCAATTTAGTCAGCTCGGTTAACCGAGTTCGATTTAGGTACTAAGTATGGGTTTGTCCTCGCTTACACATTAGTCTCTCAAAGCGTTTGGTTCATGTGCACATTAAGCGATAGTATTTCAAACAGTAGTAACTTGTGTTGTTCTGACAAAACACTATCCAAAGGGGAAAATATATCTATCGTATCCTGACTGTTTTAGATTCATTGCGATTTTATCTCTTAGAAAATCACGCATTGATCACCCAGAAATATATAAATTTTGTGAAAATAAGATGACAAATATCTGTTCATCATTGATAGATACATTTTAGGCCGCTGCTCCTGCTGCCGCCGCCGGAGTGAGTCTTATTCATGACAATAAACTTAAATTTAGCATTGATTCAAGTGGTCTCGAACTTTTTAACGATACTTGAATCTGAAATGCAACAAGATTAGTTCCCACCTTTGAAGAGTAATTGAATCGCTAGAGATCGATTGCACTTGAAGTCTTATGAATTAGTCGCCTCATGTCAATTTATGGAAAAATTAGTTGTTAGATACTAGAAGATAGTCATCATTTTCAAAGAAAAACTGCATATACAGGGTGCGCCATAATTATCTATGATAACTTTCAAACTTGTATATTCTGGTATAGCTAGCATCGCACCAAATACCTAAAATGGGAGTTTTCATAGGTAATTGTGACGCACTCTATATCAGATTTAAAAAAAAAAAACTAAAATTAAAAATTCAGTCTCAACCAAGCGGATACAGAGCCAAGAGAAACAGCTATGGAGATGAGAAGGTGAGAAATGAGCCCTTTCTCTAATAAATGATTATGATATACTGCATTCTAGATCACCCCTGCCCCTGCTGCCGCAGCCGAGCCTGCCCCAGCCCCAGGTATTCAGATTTCTAGGAAAAAATTAATGACTTTGAAAGATCCGATATCTCTAATAGCCGTGCTTTCGCGTGGCATTATCTTCAATCGACATACTTTTAAAATCTTAATGAATTACATTAAATTGAAAAAGTGAATTTAGCCGAGGAGGCCCCTGCAGCTGTTGAGAATGCCGCCCCTGCTGCCGCTGCCCCAGCCCCAGACTGCGCCCCAGCCGCCGCTGCCCCAGCCGAAGCTGCCCCAGCCGCAGCTGCCCCAGCCGCAGCTGCCGGTAGCCAGCCTTCTGGATATCGAGCATAAAATATACTATAGTTTCAATCTAGTTATCATTACTTTGTTATCTCATTTATATCACTGTCACACACACAAATCAGGTCAAACTTTAAATGGAGTACTGCCACTTCATCATAATTAAATGTTATGAAATAAATAAATTAAACTTTACAAATTGAGCAATCGCACATTAAACTTCAAATACGGTACAAATCAGAAGACGTGTAGAATTTTATTAACTACCTCTACTATATAAGAATGCATACATTTTTCAAGGAAGGTTAATTTTCAAATTTGAATTCCAAGATCAGATTCTCAGATAAACTACCCAAATCGATCATGCTGATTCCGAAAATAGAATCTATTTTCAACTTCGATTTAGAAAAAAAGGTCGAAATTAGCATAAGATCACTTTTTTAACCATTTTTTGAGTTTTTCATCCAAAATTAAAAGTTTTATTTCAAAAATAAAAAAAATAACACGATTGTGCCCCTATATAAGAGCTTCAAAATTATGTATAACATGCCGGGGGAAAATGCACTCATGGAGCGTGTAATAAAACTGAGTGCGGAGTGCCAACAATAACTGTTCACAAGGAATCGACTAGCTATTTTTGTTATGTTTTGAAAACTTTATTTTGAAATTCATTAATGGATTGAAATTACTATGAAATAAATATTGGATTTGGTTGCAGAATTGAAATAAAATATTTGAAAGAATATTTATTTCAGCTAAAATTATCCCTCATCACTTTTGGATGTCTTCGAGAGTTGTCTGCATCATGTGAATTGATTGAGTTATTATTTCATTTTATTGAATAAAATTTCAATACGAAATCTGAGATTATTATAATCAAGCTTTATTTTATGTTAATTTTCCGACTTCACGCCATTCATTCATTTGTGGATCGTATTCCTCGATTGAGTCACAAAAATTTTTAGATAAAGATTTTTGAAATCTAAGTTAACAAATATTTCGTATAAAAGTGAAAAATCTCAGCTCACCCTCCAATTGCATACAATTTCCCGTTAGCGGCAATGAGCGAATAACGATATCTTGCATAATTCATATCAGCGATTCGAGAAATTTGACTGTCAACTGGAGCTGAGGGGTCGAAACACAGACAGGAATTTAATACGTCACCCCTAAATATATAATGATACGTTATTTATAATACAAAATTAACGACTTTTCTCCTCCAGCTATATAAATTCTTCCATTCAGCGATGCAACTCCAAAGCAATATCGTCTTTCTGGAATCTCTCCAATTTCCATCCATTCCCGTTCATCGTCTGATAATCGATATATCTTTCTACTTCCAAAACTATCAATAACTGAATATCCATAATTACAATAATGAGTATGCTATAATGTGACCGTATAAAGTTTCATCGCATGTTATTGTTTGAACATCACTAATTGGAAGAGGAAAAGCAGGTCCTGTTTGCCATTTTGCATCTATTAAAACCTGAATAAATTATTTCATGGACTTTCATTTGATCTCCTTACATCAGCTCTATTCGTATCTTTATATTTTTTAGGATCCTCTCCACCCAAACAATACAATTTGTCTTTGAAATAAGCCACAGATGCACCACCACGCCATTTAGGAGGATCTGGTCCTGCAAAGAATCCACTAAAATTAAACCAATCTACTGGCTTTTGTAGCGTTACCTCTATTGAGTTGTCGAGTATTCAAGTCATATATTTCAAACCATTTGTTATCAGAATTCAATGCAAAAATCTAAAATTTACAAAATTGGCAACGTTAAATAAATATAATCTACTTTATCTTTTGTAGTTGCTACTTCATATGGCTCATAATGATTAACAAAGTTCTCAATCTGCTTAACAGAATTGGTATGTGAGTCAAACAGACAAATTATTCCTTCCCAACTTTCACCGTTTCTATAAGGTACTAAATACTAAAATTAATTTTCGCTCATACAAGAAATATTTTCCTACGATAAAATAAAAATTTCCTCTCGAGCGTTATCGGGAGATATTTCTTTATTATTCCCATCACCCGTTTATTAGTCCAGGCCAATTGTCCCAGGTCTTTGCGTTCGGGATATTCGCAGATCAACAATATAATTTCGACTGGCAAATTGGCTAGCATCTTTGTTAAGAGACCTAAACAATCACCATAGTATTATTTCGAAATGGAAATAGTAAAAGAGTATTGATTGAATGAGAAAGTCTGCAATAAACGAATTTGAAGTTGATTATTGAAGAAAGGAGAACGAAACTACCAAATTGATGCTTCGCAACTTTTGTCAGACTAAAAATCGATTCCTAAAACTTGAATATAGATGCTGAAGTAAAACTATCCGTGTATTTATTTGTCAGATATAAATGACGGAAATACACATCTCGTATCATCAAGTATTTGCCATGATTACTAACGTTATGATATCGTTTCTATTGTTGCTAAAAATCTGTTCAATTTCAAACTGAGTTATTTGGAAGGTAGATGATTGTTCATAACGTTCATTCGCATTGATGATATTATAATCTGATAACACCTGAGTTGTTAAAATTTGAATTTTTTTTTCGATACTTGGTTTAGCACAGAATATATTTTTTTTAAATATTAGTAGCATCAATTTTGGATGAACTCAGCAAAATATCACTGTTGAATGCATAATAAGAAGATTATTTTGATTAGTGCAGTGGTTGTGTGTCACTGTCTAGAACATGGCTTCAAGTTCGCTCCCACCTCGACCCAAACCAAGGGGTTTAGGAAATATTGGTTAGTAGATAAAATCACGAAAAATTTGCCTAAAATCCTTCGACTGTTGCACACAACAACAGTCTGTCTACAGGACGAGTCACTAAATAGAAAATTATATATTGATAATGAAAGTAGATTTTGCTTGACGTTAATGATTTTATAAGTCTCTAAATTTGAATGTCTGATGCAATTTTGACAAATAATAAGCATGGATCAAGATGCAAACTACATTTAATAATTAGATTTCAATTGTCTGCATAAAATAGTTTTCCGATCAAATTTTTGATAAATTAGGCTTGTGGTAAAAGACGTCCACTTTTCAAAGTTGAACGCTCTCTAAAAAGTGGGCGTCTTTTATCATAAGCCCAATTATTGCACTAATTTACCAAAACAACACGGTATTGTCACACATGTTTATCTGCATAAAATGACCCTTTCCAAAGATGTACGATTTGTTGGGGGTCTGTATAAATTCCGAGCCTCTAGCATAGAAAGGAACTTGCATTCAAATGATAAGTGCTAATTACGATACAAAATTTGACTCTTAAATATGAGTTTAAAGAAATTCATCGTGTCGAATTCGTCATTTTGGATCGTCATTATCAAGATCGCTCGTCTCGAAGGAAGCCGAATGCACACGTCACCAACCACTCCGCCTCCCGAACAACAACTGTCCTCGCTATCCGATCCGCTAGGGTGAGGAAAGAGAAGAAGTGCTACACGAATGATGATAGAAGTTCTGTACAAATGCCCGAAAATGCTGCAAAATGATACAGAATATTGCATGAAATGGAAATGAAATTATGAAAGAATGATGTTGACGTTTCGGAATACGACAACACGAAGTCATGAGATCGATATTGCCAAGAATTTATTGCGGTGAAACTTAGCCTATTGTTTGCGAATCTTTTGGCACACGAAATGACGACACATGAAGAAGGGATGACGTTGATGAAATGATGCTTGATTCTTGCAGGAAGAAGCCGCCCGATATCAACGAACGAAAATCAACCCCTCAAATGGTTACTGCCAGGAGCGACCGAGAGAAGGTTGGACTTCGTGTCAGGACAGATGAAGAGAAATGTTGCAGAATCTGTCACGTGCAGTTTGCTGAATGAAACAACTCTATCAATGTGCAAATCGGCGTAGTGAAAAATGAAATCATAAAATCTTTGCTTTAATGCGACTCTGCATCTAATTCATGTATGAGATGCTTGGTTCATTTTCACTACGTGATCTGCATATTGGTTGAAGCTTCTGTTCATCGCATTATCATTATAATCGAGTGATTACTGATCATGGTAGTGTCACCATACAGGCATATACAAAATTTGCCTGTCCAAGATTTCTGGTGATTTCCCCGCCCCCTACTGAGTCCATAAGAGTAGTAGACTCGTCCGCATTCCAACTTTAAAATCTCCACACGTCTTCGTCCAGTCCCGTTCCAAATGTTTTAAATATCTATGCTATTCTCTACCTCTGATTTAAAAGAAAATTCGGCTCATTCCTGCTCCAAAAAATCGAATCTTGCACATAAACCTATCGTCATGTTCCACCTCTTTCATCTTGAAATAAGTACACTTGCTCAAGCACAAAATGACTAGATCTTGCAGTATTTTTTAAATCATCTTCAATGCAACAAATGAACGACAAACAATGGACTAAATGCCACACTTTCAGGAAGACAAGGGAGTGGCGAAGAGCGATGGAAGAGGAGGATCTCCCCCAGACAAACCCATCGAATTCGCCATAATCGGTAAGGAAAGCGACACGAATAAGAAAAGATGTATGAAAATGCACACAACGCAGATATGAGAAATATTGAAAAGAGTCAGAAAATTTTTTCGCATGCCAGTATATCTGCATATCATATTTGATTCTAAGATGTCTACGAGAAGAATACCTATTTTCGTAATTTACTTGTGTCCGAATCATTGCACAGGATAGAGTGGAGGAACAATCTTTATTAGCGAAAGATTGCTTCTTTATCATATAAAGTAAAAAAAGCTAAAAGTTTGGGAAAGTTGATCTTCGCAAGAAGATCTTCTAAACCAAGCCGAAATTTATTGTAGAATACAATCCTCTAATCGTCCTGTTTTCAGGGCCGGTCGATGAAGCAGCGAAACAGCCGATGGACGATGAAATGCTGACGGCTCCCACGAAAAAGGCACTCAGAACACCATCTATAGCCGCCCCGACTCGCGTTCGCGAGACGTTCGACATCCCCAATGCGCCAATCGACTGCCCAATATTCCACGGATATATTGCTCCAGAGGACAGCAAGGTAAACAAGTCAACAAACAGAAGAAAAATCTCAGTTTCGCACTGAATTTGAGCATAAGATGGTTATGAAAGTATGTCCACTTTCGTAACAAGTTTTGAAACAATTCGAATCAGAACGAAAAGTAACTTGGTTATCTGTCTGTAGCGGACTATAACAGATCTTACTCTAGCTATCTGTTCTTTTCTTCAAGATTTAGCGGAACATCTTCTGCCATTTACTTACTAAATCGATTTCAATTCACAATTGCAGTTGGTGAAGATCAGCTCATCATATGTGTTTCAGGAACTGCTGCATAAGGATGGCGACTACCTGATTCGATGCAGCGAGCAGCGCACGGCCGATGGAATGCCCCACTTCATGCTCGTCGTCAAACACGGAAAGGGCCACATATCGTGAGTCCCTGTATCTACTCAATCAAAATATAAATTCAATTTTGATAACAAACTAGTAGAGCCTGATGAAGACAGTCATAACAAACAGCATATTTCAGGTATCCCCTCAACGAGGATAAGAGCGGATTTAGCCTCGACGAAGGACCGAACTTCCCGACAATAGACCAGATGCTCAAGTACACCCTGCAGAATCAACAACGACTCAACCACCCGCAGAAAAAGGGACACGTCACGCTCGCCAAGGGAATTCCACGATCAAAATGGCAGCTCAAAAATCAGGACATCGAAGTAGGTGAAAGGAAAGAATGATATAATTTTATGATCATTTAAAACTGCAATCAATCAAGAAATGAGAAAATTGTGTGTGAGAAAAGAATTTTATTCTCTAAATTAGAAAATTAGCATTAATTGAGAAATTGAAAACGTGGCATTTTTAATAGATTCTATGATTATGGGTGAAATATTTAGTTTTTTTACACTAGGTATTCGAATTTCTCGGCGAGGGCCAATTCGGGATCATCTTTCGTGGCTATCTGCAGAACTACGACAAGTCGGGCCCGGTCGAGTGCGCGGTGAAGAAACTCAAGAAGAACTCGGACGAGATAGTCGGGGTAAGAATGGGAAAAGGGTTAATTAAAGATGATTTGATCACAGAAAGTGAATTAACAAGCCATAACGAGATGAATAGGCATACATTTCTGAGAAGAAATCTATTCTGTCATCCCATCGTCAAATCTAATAATAAGTCGCCAAAATGGCACCTAATACAGAGAATGGGGATAGAGATCAAGAATAGATCAATATCGTGTGAGGAAATTACTTTCGTCATTCTGTCAAAATCTAAATTAGCCCAAAATCATTTTATTCAGAACAAAGAGATGACGAGCGAGGCCCGAATGATGCGCGCCTTCCAGCACGAGAACGTCGTCAAGCTGTACGGACTGGTGGCCGAGACCTCGCCTGTGACACTCGTCGTGGAGTTCATGTCGGGAGGAGATCTTGCAAGGGCGCTCAGGAAGATGAAGATACCGCCTCAGTACAGAATACAGCTCGCCCTGCACGCTGCACTTGGAATCGAGCACATCCACGAAAAGTGAGAAAGCAGCTAGAAGACAAAAATACAGAAATTACTAAATGGTGGAGTGTGTCTTTTCCACAATATTTCTTTCAAATTCCATCCTCTCGTCTATCTTTAACTATAACGCTCCGCCATTTAGTGATTGTCCAAAAATACAGGGTAATTCACGATAATTTGACAATTTATTTTTGCTTTTAAATTTGTCATAAAAATCAAATTTTACAAATTCGACTTTTCTGCAGCTAAGTCCGGGCAAGGGTCCGCTATCAGTATGTCCAAGGGATATTGTAGGAGAAAAGTGGATGAAACTACATTTTCATGAATCTTCCGCCGATCTAAATAATATCTCGTTCGCCGTTTTCAAAAATAACTTTTAGGGAAAATTTAAAACTGAAAATAAGTTGTAAAATTATTGTGAAACACCTTGTGCAATTCTAAAAGATCAATGACAATGAAATTAATTTCAGGGATCACATCCACAGGGATTTGGCCGCTAGAAATTGCCTATTAACTAAGGACTACAGAATACTGAAGATAGCGGACTTCGGCCTTACAAGAAAGGGACACAGATACATCTTGAGGGAACGCGAGGCGATTGCGATACGCTGGCAGGTATGACAATGCAGCTCAAATGAGTGCATAACTATTGATTTGCTCGAAAAATTCACCTTTTTGAAAAAAAAACCATGGTAGGATGTTCTTCGCAATGCGATCTCTCAGAAAATCCAAGATCTCTAAATAAACTAAAACGTTGATAACCTTTTTATAGCCTCCGGAGGCACTACAACATCACATCTTCACACCTCAGTCCGATATATGGAGCTTCGGCGTTTTGAGTAAGCAGCAACGCTTCTACAGTTGGATAAAAATTGAAACCTGCAGCTAAAACTAGAGAAAAATCAAATTATTCCAAGAGATGATAGGAAGATGACAATAACTAACTGTTATTTCAGTCTACGAGATTTTCACGAACGGGGCGGAGCCGTACGAGGGGATAAAGGACGTGAGGAAGGAGGTGATCGACCGAAGAGGCCACGTCATCTTCCCGGAAAACGTGATCAAGGAACTGCCCACGCTTATACCGTACATCACTCGGAACGCGTTCGCTTACGAACCCGACAAAAGGCTCACCATGAAAGATGTGAGCCTGATGAAGTGAAGGAAATTGGAAACGAATGAATCCAATTTCAGTACCGAGCAGTGCTTCAGAAAGTGGTGGCCGCAATGAGCGGAAACTCAGCCGGACAGTCGCACAGTCGCAAACGCCGTACCAACCGAGCAAATGCAGCCAACTTGTCCAATAGACCATTGCGGTTAGTTCAACAAAAGTCCCATAAAGTTCCTGATGATGGAATAACTGATTTCAGCTCAACGATTTCACCGACTCCGCAGCAAAACAAGTCGAGGGGGAGCCGTCACGCACCGGGAGTTCCCCAGCCGGCGGTGATCAGCAAGAGAATAGGACAATCCAGGCGCAAAGAGCCCTCCGAAGCGAAAAACTCGTCCAGAAGAAAAAAGAAGGGTACGAAAATCAATATATCTGACTATCCAATTGCAACGAATAATGACGACATAATTTCAGAGAATCGCAACAAGGACAACCAGCAAAACCAAGGCAGTTGCAGGAAGAAGAAGAAGAGGGAAAGAGACGAAGACTGAAAACTCCGCAAAAAGATAGACACAACTCAACTGCTGAATGACAAGATGAGAAGGACAGAGCACATACAAACAATCCCCCATATCCTATCCTAGTTCCAAACGGAAAATAAACCTTCGGCAGGGAAAAGTCATCGTTTTCTTTCAGTTAGCAAAAAAATGATCAAGATGTTCGCATAAAAATTCGCTCCTCGAATGAGCTTCCTTAGATCAAATTTTGATTTTGATGTTTCATGGCACTTATTTCAAACCATCTTTGATTGCGATGATGCAGTTGCGCATAGAAATGTCATACAATGCAATTCAATTATTTTGAATTATCTGCTGTGAAATAAATGCAGTTATAATCTTAACGGACCGTTAAAGGCTCTGAACATCATCGCTACCTATAATTAGCTTTCATTCAAAGAAATAAGCTGCATGATAAAACTAATGTTGAGAAATTTTTCACTAGTTCAGGTAATGTGGAAAAGACCTTTATTAACTTCGGATTTGAAGAAGAGAAATGTATCTTTCTCATACTAATTAAAAATAGTAAAAAAGGGATATCAAATAACATCTGTTTATGAAACGATAAAGTAAAGCAAAGAAGGATACCGAACTGTAATAACTGTAAATAAATGAGATCGGTCAAATAGACGAGGTAAAAGAAGTTGGATAATAAGTGATAAAAAGCCATAGAATGTCATAACGACTGATTGTAGCTGTCAATAAAATTAACAGGAGAGAAAGACATTTTTCAAAGGACTATGACTGGAAATTAACCCGGAAGAAAAAAGTGGAGAACAATAAATAGTGACTAAATTGAATAAAATGATCAGTTTTGAAAGAGAATATCTGGATGAACCTTCGAAAAAATGGAATGAATAATTTCAAATACAATATTTGTATTGTTTGACTGAGGCATATGTACGAGTTTGAATTGGTGAAGAGGGGAAGGAAATGAAGATGATCGAGTGCAGTTGAAGTGATTAGCTCAGTAGTCGTCATCCTCAAAATCGTCGTAGTCCGGGTAGTCATCATCCTGAATTTATATCAATTTGTTGTGTTATGTTTGATTATGCATATAATTTGAAAATTAGGAAAATCAAATGAAAAAGTATGCTAATGGAATGATTCGGAATTAAGTTTTTGACAATTGTGTTGTCAGTTTTACAAAATGAAAAGAGAATAATGGACGTACAACTCTGCACCACTTTAAAATATCATACCGTCTTTCAGATAATGCATTACTAGGGGTGATTTCTATCGATCGTCATAAAAATAGGTTTGGAAATGCATTTCAAAATGAAGATTTTTCAAAGTGCTAATAGTGATTGCCAAATCGTTAGTTAGTGAAGGATATTTTTTAATATGGTAAATGATTTTACCGCATCGGAAAAGTCCGGGTCTGGATCGCTGTCGAAGATGGACACTCTAAAATGAGGAGATGAACTAACAGACAGGGATAGAGGATGAAAACTAACTGCTCGACCATGTCCGAGATGATGGAGCTGTCCGGAGAGTCTAGCACCTCGTCCAATTCCGCAGTCTGATTCGCCAGCTGAAAACGTATTGTTGCTTCAAATTAAACCTCCGAGTTATTTTAATCAAGGGTTCAGAATTGCAATGGATTTTAAAAAGGAATTTCGAAGCTCGAATTTGAATTCTCCAATGAGTTCGAGTTAAATTTTATCGAGGCCTAGTCAAGTTCAACTCGGAGAAAATTTGCGAGTTCTAGTTCAAAAATGAAGAGCTTCATACATCAATAATTGTAGCATTATAATTCCAAATAAATGGCTATCACTTATGGGTTATTCGTTTAAAAAATACTCTACCTGGATTGATCTACATCTGTTGAGACTGTCGACCTCTTCCTTGACGTAGATGACGTGCTGCTCGTCGCCCACAGTCAGATGCAACTCGAAGATGCGGCGCTCGACCGTGCCCATCGCCGAATCCAAGTTGAATATCTGCAAATTAGAAAGTAAGATCATGAAATCAAAGATCCGTCAATGTCTAAACATAATTGCAAATTTTTAAGCCTGTGGGTATGAAAATTTGCAAATCTGACTCTAAAAATTAAAATTTTTTTTTTATAAAATAAAAATTTCTATCCGAAAAGGGATATTCAGAATTAGAAAAAAAAAAAAACATGGAATAATATCGCGTTGAAACGCGAAAATCTGAAATTACCTCCGAGCCAGGAGGAATGATGTCTGCGACCAGTTCAGACAGCAGTTTGTAGCCATTCATCGCTTCCCCTTCCTTGGTCACTGTCTCGTAGCTCATCTCGAATGTCCAGTTGACGATTCGTTTAAGGGCGGCCGCAGCAGCACTTCCTTCTTCGAATTTCGTCGAGACCAAAGTCTGAATTTATGTCATAAGAAATGAGTTGAAAAGGCGTTGATATCGAATATAAATGTGCAAAATGTTCGTTTTATTCTAGACCATTTTCCCTTTCATTTGATTGTCTTAAGAAACCATTTATGATCTTCCTCTTTGTCAAATTTTAGACAACACTTTCGTTTTATTACGAAAACTCAAATTCATTTTTGCAGGACTCACATTCAGATATAAGGATTGAAAATTTTGCTAGGTATTTGATAATCGGATTACTTATGATAAGCCAATTTACAAAAAGTCAGAATGTGAGTCTTTATAATTTAGAATTCATAATTGAAGATTTCAAAAGTTGTAAAACTTATAATCAAGTCGAAAGAGTTAAATAAAAATCTAGCTTTTTCAAACTAAGGCGAATTGAATTACCCTGAGGAATTTGACGACGTGCCCATCGTGGAGGAAGGTAGTATTGTTGAAGCAGAGGAAGGGAGGGAATTTGGACAAGTGACTGAGCAGCGAATCGCCGTCTGCGTGCACGGGGCCACACACATTCAGCTTGTTCAACTGAAATATATCTATTCATTCTGAATCAAAGAACATAATAATTTCTATTTAAAAAATTTATCTGGAAATATATTTTCTCATTTAAGAGCGAAAACATGAAATTTGAATGTCTGAATATTGATTGAGGGATTTTTCTGAAATTTTGACCTTTTCATTCATGTTAAGATAAAAGGTAATAAAAAGAAATGAACCTCGAAGAGAGCAGGGGCTGCCTCGACGAGTTCATTCAAAGTAGTCCATTTTTCGTTGCGGTAGAAGGTGAGCTGCAGACAGCTCGGTTTCAGCACCTTAATACATTTATATCAACTAAATTTATTTGAAAATTCTAAGAAAAAATTAGATTAATACTTGCTTGCACAAAGAGAATCAGAGAATCTTACAGGTAAATTACAACAGGCATAAAAGTGACGTCGTTACTCATCTTCCATTAAAGAGTGCAAATCCTCTAACAGATTTAGCAGTGAAACGATTACTTTTCCCTCACTCAATTTTTTAGACTTTTCTTATCATTTTGGAAAGAAGGTAATTAAATTTGAGAGAATGGACCTATTTAATTTTCGGAATAAATAAACATGCTTCACAAATGAGAAATTTATCCATCGAAATGCTTGACATTTACATTAACTTTTATATTTCTTTCGAAAATTTGGAATTACAAATCGTTTTATTTTGAAATAAGTGCTAACCTTAACGAAGTCGAGCGGCAATTGGAAATCGAATTCGTTCATGTCGAAACAGAGCTTTCTGGTCGTGGTCGAGGTCGATTCCAGTGCGTTCAGCAGAATGGCCGTGTGCTTGCTCTTCGAGCCCAAACCCTTAAACGAAGCGTAATATCGGTAAGGTTTTCTTCGTAATCCAGCCATGAGTCGAACAATTTTACTGCATTATCATAGTTGCAGTTGCATTCAATAACAAAGATAACAGACAGTACAGGGAGAAGCAAAGCTTTATCTTTGATTTGTTTTAAAAATTAGTCTTTCTCCTCTTATTTTCTAATTTTTATATTTGTCCTACTCATTAATGCATTTGCAATTATCGTCAATCTCGCTTATATTTTTGCCGGATTGAGAATCTGCTCCAATGCGAAAATCGAAAACAAGCAATAAACAGTAACAGAGGAAGAACACTTGGGTGGGGCAAAATGGAGAAAAACGAAGTGTTCATTGACGGGTTATTGCTTGTTTTCGATAGTTGCTCAAGAGCAGATTCTCCATCCGATGGAAATATATAAGCAGTATTTATGATAGAATTGTAATTTTTAGCAATTGAGTAAAACAATGAAATCAAAACGATTGACATACCGTAAGCACGACTTGATTGTGCTTCAGGCCAAAGATCCTGGGGGGCTGTCTCAAGCCGAAAATTCCGGCCATCTGATCGCCGTAGAACATCGTTTCCTTCGACGACTGAAATGAAGCTTGCATAATTTCGAAATAGTCAGACATCGAATTATGAAAGGGAAACGAAATAGGAAGATATCCAAGACATCTCTATTCAATTCATTACTAGGGAATGCGTTGTCGAAATGATCACTTTGGGAAATCGGAATTGAAATTTTAGTCCATTTTGCCTTCCTCCTTCTTCACCTGTCAATGTCATAAAAGAGCATATGCAATAATGCATAATAAGTCGAGATGATCTGGACGAAAGTGAACACGTTTTTTTCTTAGAAAACTATGATTGACCTTGAAAAATATTGAAGCCATGAAAATCAAAGAATAACTTCACCCCAAGTCTTGAGATAACGATTCTAAAGTAAATTCGAACTTTCAAGAAAACTTACATATTTGATGTAGATGTCAGGCGGCTCGACCTCGGTACCTTCCCCTCCATCGGCAGCATTGGCATTGTCGTGCGGATAGGACTCGTTGATGACCGAGAGCAGCTCAGGGTACGCGCACAGCAGGTTTAGCCTGTCGCCACTGTCCAAGCTCTTCTGAAAATCCTTCAGTTCGTTGTGGATTATAAAGAAATAACAAGGAGATTTATGGAAACTGTTTGAAACAACTTTTTCCGATCCTTCATGCTGAAAATTAAAGATCTCAATGAGTAAATTTAAAAAATTGAGACATTTGAATTACACTACAATTTTTATCTTCCATGTTTAACTACAGAAAGTTTGCTGTATTAATCTTCCTTTTATTGCCTTTCTTCCAAAATAAGGATTTTCAATTCAAAGTTTGAATGTGATTGAAAGTACCTGTTTGATGATCTCGATCTGCATCTCGACAGGCAACCTGCTCCAGTACGTCCCCCCGAGACAGGCACTCAACTCGTCATCGCTCTGTTCGTCCGACCACTTTTCGCTCGTCCCAGCCTGAAAGAAGCGCACCGAATAATTCCATTTCAATTCGGAAATGATAAATTCGATTTACCTGACTTGCAACAGTCTCTCCAGACAAATCATCCATTTTCGATCGAGTGAATCGCTGAAATGAAGCTTCTTTTCAATTGGCCGAAGGGTGAAATCGATAAAACAAGAACAAGGAATGTTTGAATGATGGATAAAATAAAAGAAAACGCGCCTAAATGCAGCTAAATATCACACGGGATGCAACATAGAAGTAAAAGCACAAGAAGAAAAGAATCATATTTGGGTCTCCACAAGTAGATATGTCGAAATGGTGTTAAGGGAAAGATTTTCTGTGTAGAAATATTATTAGGGTTGTAAATAAGATTTTTGCGAAGAAAAAATAAAATAAAAAAGTTTCTAGTTGAAAAAATCCCAAAAGTTCATCGCTTAAAATAAACATTTCAAGCAAAATTCAAACTACATGGACGCACATGAACCAGGGCTGTCCAGAAATGGTTTTTTTTTTTTAGGATTTCGGAAAACAAACAGAAATGGCCAAAAATCGACAGAAAACAAAAAAAAATAGAACAGGCAGAATTTCTGGACAGCCCTGACATGAACGCAAAAAATTATACGTTGGTTTTTGGCACAACCATTTTATCAGATTTATCACAGACCTAGCCTAGCTCTTTCATGACTTATTTAGCTTGAAGGGTAGTACCTTTCAACTTAAAAAAAAATTTCAAACGACTGTTTCCACCAAAGACGAGTTTTTCAAGGGGACAGAGCTTGTGGCCTCTCTCAATTGAAATCGGAGTTGAAAGGGCCCAAAATCCTCGAAATTTCGTCTCAGCTCTGGTTGCAAGTGGCAATGCAACTAGTATGGGCGGCTCCCTTTCAAAGATACGAACGACGAATTTGACTCTTTCTGTTTTCTTGGGGTTTTTGTAGTTTCTACTGTTTTCTGGAAAAATCAAGGAAAAAAGAAGATGGGTAGAAACTACAGAGGGCCGTCGTCGTTTCGTTCTGATATTTCTCGTAATTGTCGTTTTTTCCCCGATGTTCGCTATGAAGAATTCGTGTTTCCTGATGAATTTGTGTCCTTTTCAGTGAACGAATGATTCTGGACGGGCTGCCCTTAGAGCTTATGAGGGAAGTGCTGCTGGACTTGCCCACAGTCGATATCATCCAGACTGTCAAGTGCACTCGCCAACTCTACCACTTCGCCAAAGCCGACAAGGCTCTCAGCCGTCGACTGCAGAGTCGCGTTTTAAATGTTCATCTGGGTCTCGGCGACTACGATCTCTGTCCGGAATGTGAGAAGCTGGTAACAAATTTTACGATTTAAAATTTATGATTATAACAAATTTGGGCTTATGGAGAAATTTTCCTATATTTAGGAGATAAATGATCGTTTATCTGCACATTTTTTCGAATTCGAAACATGACAAATGTAATTTTCTGATAGTGGATTGCTTTAATTGCACACTAATTCCCTGATTTTTACTGAATACAAAAAAAAACACGTGCCCTAACACGCAGAAGTGTATTTACGATTTTGGAACATTTGAATGGTTTTTAATTGCGAATCATATTCATCCGTTTGCAGGAGCTACCTCTTTTGTTGAAAGTGGATCTTCGTCGGACAAATGTGACCCGAGGAAACAACAGCAAGTTCAACTTCTGGTTTGAAGGCGGATGCGAATGCGACGATCTCGATGATTCGATACTAGAAATCGAGCACGGTCTTCTAGATCAGCCGTCGCTTCTCTATGAAAGTCACCTTCTGAGGGGCTTCGAAGATGGAAGTAAGTTGTCATAATGATTATTTTAAACAATATGGCTACCCTTAGGAGTATCATCTCTCCTTTATTGTTCTAATCTTTTTTCTACTTTATTAAACAATTCTAAACTGAAAGGAATCTTTAAAGCAAATTTTGTCAAAAATAATTAACATTCGCCAGCTATGAGCATGAAATCGCTTTCCTTTGAATTTGATTAATTCAGCCAACTTCGTCATCAAAAATGGCTCGCTGGATGAGGCAATCGTCAACTGCGGCAAGCTCTTCAACATTCTCATGAAGTTCTGCGTTGTCCGCAAGTTTCAACTGGTCAGTTCCTTCATTCACTAAATTTTCTAATTTTCATTGCCTGGACGAGAACTTGGAGCATAATTTTCAGCATTTTTTCACACAAAAAATACTTCATACGATGAAAGTTTCATCTGTAAAAACTTTCAATAGAAGCGATTAATTGAGAAGTAATGCAGAAGAAATAGACCTATTTTCATTCACAACTTCCAGAAGTAACAAATTTCTAAAAAAAAATCGATAAAATCACCATTCTCAAAATCGACTATTTGTGCGATAATTCTATCATTTTTACAAGATGTTGAAAACCGTGTGTTGATGCATGAATTTCAGGATCTCGACGGTAACGATTATCAACTGTGGGACAAAATGAACGCGTTCTTCAACGCCAACCCCCCAAATTTGCGCATTCAGCCCCTCGTTTTCATCAATCCGGAGACCAATCTTGACAGTTTCTTGACGAGTAGCATCTTCCAGAGTGGTAAATCTCTAGGTCTTTTTTTTAAATAAATTTTCCTCTTGCCTTTCTAGAGCTTGCTGAAAAATTTAAATTAATACTGCAAAAAGATTTGAAGTAGAAAATGCTGTTTTTGCTGACATTATTATTTAAAAATGCGTTTTTTTATTTATTAATTTAGCCTTCTCCAATTTAGTGAAGCTTATTGAATTCAGGTATCGCCAAAATCATGGCCCTCGGCGGAGATGACTTCTTTTCGACTCTCGAGGACCCTTATCATGAAGTGCTTAGAAGGGTTAGTCAATTTATTCTATCCTTTTCTTATTTTATATAGAGAAATTAATATCGGAATTTTTTGTTATAAAAAAAATAAAATTCCTTATTTCAGACTCCCAGCGTCTTTTTTTTCGACATGCAGCTCCCGTACACCTACGAGGATCTGTTCGGGTTCTTCAAGGATACTAAAAAACTGAGCTTCCGTTCTGGAACCCGCATAACCGACCGAGAAATTTGCCAACTCGTTCAAGTGAGGAATGATTTTTAATAGGAGAAGTTATCAAATTCGGCTATTCATCCAAAGGTAGACCTAGGGAGCACTTTCGTCAGATGAAAATAAACTACAGGGGGTAGATCGCAAGAGGTCTTCGACGATCGTCCTCCCTAGGTCTGTCCGAAACTTATCGCTTCAAAAATTCGATTCAATTGTCAATTTTGTTCTTCCAGCATTTTTACGAAGTCAAGCAGGATGAAGAACGCATGTTCGAAATCGCAATTGGCAAGAGCTTCCTGGTCAAAGATTTCCTGACGCTCATTCCGGAGGAGGCCTACAGACTGCGCAAGAAGGTATTTTCACGCGAATTTTTAAGCAAATTTGAGGGGTCATTATATTTGTCACCCGATCTTTTTCCTATTCTCTCTAATTCTAATTGTCGAGGTAAGCAAATCAGATCAGATTGCGCTTGCAATCAAGCAGTTAAAATAACGTAGTTTTTTTTCGAAAAAAAATACTGAAAAAGGTTGATCTTGTAGTGTTTTATAGTTGATTTTGCAAATCGACTTATCGTAAAATCTAAGCTCGAAATTCACGGGCTTCTATTTTCGATCTCCAAATTTCCTAAAATTCGAACTTTCAAACCGCCATAACTTCTCATTCAATTTATGACTAAATACACTCTACACATTAAAAAAACATGAAACAATTCCCGAAATGATCTGAGTTGGAAAATGTAGTTTTGACATTTTGGGGAGTGGACTTCTATTATAGGATAACTTTTAATTTAGTGAGACTTTATTTCAGACTTTACGGTAATTACTACTTTCAGAGAAGTGGAATTGTGGGTTCTAAACCGGAGACTAGGACTTGGGCCAAGATGACGGACAAATTCGGTGGAAAGTGGGCCCTGATGGACCTGCGCTCGCACTCTAACTGGGCACCATATAAAAACGTTTTGCGCATCTGCAATATGAAGAATCTCACCAAGAACAAGCCGGTCGGAGTTTTGTGACCAATCTGACTTTGACTAGTTGTGAACTAATTTTGGCAACAATAGTTTTTATTTCACTTTCTTGAAATAGGTACGATTTTTTATTTGATTATTTTTGATAGAACCTCGTCATTTCTAAATTAACATTTTTTGATTTATCGAATTTTGATCTTTTATGAGCGGGTTCCATTTACACAATCACTTTGAATCTTTAGCACGTGTTATGTGTGATTTTTGATAGTCGATAATTATTAAAGTTGACTTGGTTTTATTCATTTCTTGTCTGTTGCAATTTTGAGTTCGTTTTCAAACGACTTGCTCTACTTTTGTTGATTTTTGACAAGTTGTCTCAGAGCCTGATATAGACGTTACCTCTAAAAAGGCATACAAATTCATTCAAAATTATTGTTATTTATTCCAAATATCAAGCATAATTTGCCAGTCAATGTCCATCTTTCTTGCACAAGAAATATTTACAATAACTTGGTATGTCTTCAAAACTCTTGTCATTGCTAGCCTGCCAGCACACTTTCCCATGCAAATCAATTACTGCCTGAATTAATATTTTATGAAGATTGAAGAAGATTAACTTACAATGATGGATGTGTATCCGTTGAGTGGCACAGAGCTGAGACGAAATTGAAATTTTAAAATTCGAAATCGAAATGGCCCAAAAACCCTCGAAATTTCGTCTCAGCTCTGATTGCAATGCAACTCGCTCGAAATAACATGGAAAATCAAAAGGGTACAAGAAATAATGCAATTGCGCTCTTTTCGTTTCCCATGCTATTTTGAGCGAGTTGCAAGTGGCAATGCAACTAAATATGAACTTCCCCTTTTCAAAAATATGAAAGACAAATTTTATTCTCCTTTCTGTTTTCTCGAGGGTTTTTTTTTTTTTGTAGTTTTCACCCTTTCCTAAAAAATAGCTCGAGGAAAAAAGAAGATGGGTAGAAACTACAGAAGACTGTCGTCGTTTCATTCTGACATTTCTCTTCATTTTCGTTGTTTTCTTCGATGTTCGCTATAAAGAACTCGCGCTTGCTGATGAAGTTGTGTCCTTTTCAGTGAACGAATGATTCTGGACGTGATGCCCCTGGAGGTGATGAGGGAAGTGCTGTTGGACTTGCCCACGGTTGATATCATCCAGACGGTCAAATGCACTCGCCGACTCTACCGCTTCGCCAAAGCCGACAAGGCTCTCGGCCGTCGTCTGCAGAATCGCGTTTTCGATTTGCATCTGTGTCTTGGCGACATGTTTTGGGCGAACTGTGAATGTGAGGAGGACCCGGTAACAAATTTTACGATTTCAAATTCCTGATTATAACATTTGGGTTTATGGAGAATTTTTCCCTATATTTAAGGGATAAATGATCGTTTATCTGCACATTTTTTCGAATTCGAAACATGATAAATGTAATTTTCTGATAGTGGATTGCTTTAATTGCATACTAATTCTTTGATTTTTTTCCTGAATGCAAAAGATATCAAGTGCCTAATACAAAAAGTGTATTTACGATTTTGAAGCATTTGAATGATTTTTTAATCGCGAGACTTATGTTCATTCGTTTGCAGGTGCCGTGTCTCTATCTGGGTGTGAGGTTTCGTCAGGCAAATGACGCGGTGGCTCAATGGAACAGCAGCGAATGCAAATTCGTCTTCTGGTTTGGAGATCAATGCAAATGCAACAGCAGCAAAGCCCTCTTCTGGTATAGAGGCGAATGCGACGATCTCGATGGTCCGACGCTAGAAATCGAGCACGGTCTTCTAGATCAGCCGTCGCTTCTCTATGAAAGTCACCTTCTGAGGGGCTTCGAAGATGGAAGTAAGTTGTCATAATGATTATTTTAAACAATATGGCTACCCTTAGGAGTATCATCTCTCCTTTATTGTTCTAATCTTTTTTCTACTTTATTAAACAATTCTAAACTGAAAGGAATCTTTAAAGCAAATTTTGTCAAAAATAATTAACATTCGCCAGCTATGAGCATGAAATCGCTTTCCTTTGAATTTGATTAATTCAGCCAGTTTCACCATCAACAATGGCTCGCTGGATGAGGCCATCGTCAACTGCGGCAAGCTCTTCAACATTCTCATGAAGTTCTGCGTTGTCCGCAAGTTCAAACTGGTCCAGTTCCTTTATTCACTAAATTTTCTAATTTTCATTGCCTGGACGAGAACTTGGAGCATAATTTTCAGTATTTTTTCACACAAAAAATACTTCATCACAGTGAAAGTTTCAGATCTGTAAAAACTTTCAATAGAAACGATTAAATGAAAAGTAATGCAGAAGAGATAGACCTATTTTCATTCATAACTTCCAAAAATAACAAATGTCAGAGGAAAGATTAATATTACCTCATTCTCAAAATTGACTATTTGTGCGATAATTCTATCATTTTTACAAGATGTTGAAAATCATGTTTGATACATGAATTTCAGGATCTCGACAGTGGCCATGGTCACAAATGGGACAAAATGAATGCGTTCTTCAACGCCAACCCCCCAAATTTGCGCATTCAGCCCCACGTTTTCATCTATTCGAAGATCAACCTTGACAGTTTTTTGACGAGCAACATCTCCCAGAATGGTAAATCTCTCTAGGTCTTTTTTTTATTATTTTTCCTCTTGCTCTTCTAGAACTTGCTGAAAATTTTCGTAGTCAAAACTTTAATATTGAAAAAACTTAAAGTAGAAAAATTGCTGTTTTTGTTGACATTATAATTTAAAAATGCGCTTTTATTATTTAGCCTCCAATTTAGCGAAGCTCATTGAATTCAGGACTCGCTGAAATCATGATCCTCTTTGATTATGACTTCGGTCCGATTCTCACAGACGCTTATCATGAAGTGCTTAGAAGGGTTAGTCAATTTATTCTACTCGTTTCTCATTTTTCATAGAGAAATTCATATTTCTGAATTTTATTTTTAGTCATGAAAAAATAAAATTGCATTATTTCAGACCCCCAACGTCTTCTTTATCGGGCTGGATCTCCCGTACACCTACGAGGACCTGCTCGGGTTCTTCAAGGACACTAAACAACTGAGCCTCCGTTCTAAAACCCACATAACCAAACAACAAATCTACCAGCTCGTTCAGGTGGGGACTAGTTTTTTAATAGGGGGATTCATAAAATTCGACTATTCATCTGAAGCCAGATCTAGGGAGCACTTTCGTCAGAAGAAAATAAACGACAGGGGGTAGATCGCAAGAGGTTTTCGACGATCGTCCTCCCTAGGTCTGTCCGAAACTTATCGCTTCAAAAATTCGATTCAATTGTCAATTTTGTTCTTCCAGCATTTTTACGAAGTCAAGCAGGATGAAGAACGCACGTTTGAATTCGGAGGATTTGCCAAGCAGTTTCGGGTCAAGGATTTTCTGAGGCTCGTTCCGAAGGAGGCCTACAGACTACACAAGAAGGTATTTTCACGCGAATTTTGAAGCAAATTTGAGGGGTCATTATATTTGTCACCCGATCTTTTTCCTATTCTCTCTAGTTCTAATTGTCGAGGTAAGCAAATCAGATCAGATTGCGCTTGCAATCAAGCAGTTAAAATAACGTAGTTTTTTTTTCGAAAAAAAATACTGAAAAAGGTTGATCTTGTAGTGTTTTATAGTTGATTTTGCAAATCGACTTATCGTAAAATCTAAGCTCGAAATTCACGGGCTTCCATTTTCGATCTCCAAATTTCCTAAAATTCGAACTTTCAAACCGTCATAACTCCTCACCTAATGATCGCAATCACTTTAAATTATGACTCAATACAATATATATTCAAAATAACACCATAAAATACTTTCTGAGATGATATATGAGTTGGGTAATGAATAATTTTGTCATTTTGGGGAGCGAACTTTTATTACAGGGGGACTTTTATTTTAGACTTTATAGTAATTACTGTTTCCAGAGACGCGGAAATATGGATATGACTCGTGAATGGAGAATGAGGATGACTTGGGCCGAGATGACGGATAGATTCGGTGGGAGATGGGCCCTGATGGACAAGCGCGCGCACTATAACTGGGAGCTATGTGAAAACGTTTTGCGCATCTGCAGTATGAAGAACTTCACCGAGAACAAGCCGATCGGGGTTTCTGACCTAGCTGATTTCGACTAATTGTGAACTAATTTTGGGAACAATATTGTCTATTTCACTTTTTTGAAAGAGAGACAATTTTTTATTTGATTATTTTTGATAGAGCCTCGTCATTTCTAAATTAACATTTTTTGATTTATCGAATTTTGATCTTTTATGAGCGGGTTCCATTTACACAATCACTTTGAATCTTTAGCACGTGTTATGTGTGATTTTTGATAGTCGATAATTATTAAAGTTGACTTGGTTTTATTCATTTCTTTTTTGTCTGTTGCAATTTTGAGTTCGTTTCAAACGACTTGCTTTATTTTTGACAAGTTGTTTCAGAGCCTGATATAGACGTTACCTCTAAAAAGGCATACAAATTCATTCAAAATTATTGTTATTTATTCCAAATATCAAACAATTTATCAATCAATGTCCATCTTTCTTGCACAAGAAATATTGACAATTACTTGGTAAGTCGTCAAAATTCGTGTCATCGATAGCCTGCCAGCACACTTTCCCATGCGGATCAATTACTGCCTGAATTAATATTTTATGAAAATTGAAGAAGATTAACTTACGATGATGGATGTGTAGCCGTTGAATGGCATGTAGAGAGTGGGACATCCAGTTTGTGGAGCGTAATTCATAGGTTCCCCGTCTTGCCATATCAGATTCCTATCTAAACGATAAAAAGGCGTTATTTTTCCAATTTTAAGCTGATGAAATGATATCTATAGATAAGATGCATTCGAAATCGTGTATTGAATATTTGAAACCGGAATCCAGACACCGTTGTTTAGTCACTCCAAATTTTCGCATCAAAAATGTCTCGAAGTCGACGTACCGATATATCCAGCTCTTCCAATCATGAGCATTTCGGTGTCATTTTGGCCAGTGAAACAAGAAGTTCCAGCGAAAAATCCAGCAGCAAAAACTAGATTTTAAAAATTATTTCACAAGATTTTAAAGCCACTTCTTACCTCCTACAAACCCATTTTCTCCAGCCGTCCTAATTGAATTGTCACTGAGAAAATGGAATATGTGGGCTAATCTGTAATAATCTTGGATTTAAAGAATTAGTGCAATACCTACCGGCTTCAAAGTGTAACAATCATAAGTTGGTGGGTAGAATCCCCAATTTATGGGACAAGCGTGAGGGACAGTGGTTGCTGGAATTGTAATCGGAGAAGGTATCGTTGATGCTTGTGACAGAACGGTAACAATCAATTCTCCTCTTCTGCCCGGTTGCTTTCTCAGGTGCTATCGACGGCACTATTTTTGTCCATGCGAATTGACTTGAGCCTTAGTCGAGTTTGAAGCTTTATTTCATATTTAGGAAAAGGACAAAAATAACAGCAGTCGTGTTCTGCCCTATCCGATAGAAAGAACAAAATTTTGGAGGCACGGTAGAGAAGGTAGTCATCCTTCTAGCGAGGGATACATGAAGAGCGAAAGAGAGCAAAAAACAGTCCAGATGTTCAATATGGGAAAGACGCTGAGTCAGGCGAATCGCGAAAGTTTTTTGACCGGCGAATAGCTTCAAACTATCAGCACCAAAGATTCAAAAACCGAAGAAAATTCAGTGCGGTAAGCACAATACTCTCTGTGGCGTGTTGAATTTTCAGGGCGTTATAAGTAAGCTTAATGGGTTTAAAAAAGGGAATGTTTCTTTCATCATAAAATAGTTATTATACAATAGGAGCTCTAGCACCGGTAAGCTGAATCATAAAAAGAATGTGTGTTAGATAAATGAAATCGAGCAAATGAACTTTTGATCACTGAAAAATGGTCGATAAAATGACCCTTTGTAGTTCTCCCATCCTCTTTTTTTGCCACGTTACTTCTCCGAAAAGAGATTGGAAACTACAAGAGGGTGGGAACTACAGGGGGTCGATAAAATTTAGATAATGTAGAAGACTATGCAAATACGTTAAGATACATATTGTGATTAAAAAATAAATGAAATATCACATGATCGAGTTTCCATTCCTCATATTGTGCAAATGTGCATCCAGTCATGTATCACAGCATTTCTGCCTCAGCGATGTGTTCCTTTTTGAGAAATGGACCGGGAAGCGAGCCGGACAGAGTCATGTGGATTATCGCTTTTGGAGCCAGGCCCAAGTCGTTCAGAGACTTCTCTTCTGCAAACTTAAAATGAATATTCGGCATTCGGTTGCATATGAATGAATAATTGTGCGCAAAAGAGTAGATTCGATGAGTTATCGAAATGCAGAGTAGATAATAAGTTTGAAAGAAAACAATTGAGATGTGATTCATTAGAAAATGTTGTTTTTATTCCAAAAATTAGTTGATGAGCGAACGAAATGACAAATCTTGTTTCCACGAACTAATGAATTACCTGCACTAAGCACTTTGTTAGCGACAGGGTCTTTGAACTGGAATGTCATCGTTTCCGAGGAGAGAGTCGGGCAGACGAATTGACGGACTGCGTCCAGAGACTCGTACACTCCAAATGTGCCCTGCAAAAATAAAATGGAATGTTGAAAAAACAACCAAAATACCTCGATGACGAAATTATCAGGCGTCCTGACTCGAATTAGAGTGTATTTGTAACTGGGCTTCCTGAAACCTCATTCATTAAATTTTCTTCACTGAAATTTCCCTTACTTGAGCACATCTCTGCTCCTCATTTCCTGCGTCCTCAAACTCGTCAACTTATCTACTTCTTCCTCTCTCAGCCGTTGTTCTCTCTTCAATTCTTCAGAACCCAAATCGAAGAAATCCTGTGGTAGTTCGGGCGCCTGCAGCCGCTTGCTTGGGTTAATTTTGTAGATCTGAAGAAGCCGAAATATTATTTCGCAAAATGCAGCAAATCATCAAGGTATCATTTCTAATCAGGAAAGAGCAAAATTTACTCGTCCCCGTCCTAATTTTTAAAATCTCTACATGTCCTTTTTCCAAAAAAAAATCAATTTTTTAAAGCTTGTTCCTATTATCAAATATTTCCTAAGCCAACCTTCAAATTCCTGTGGAGCTTGATAGGAACGCTCTGTCCCTTTTTGAGAGCCTCAAGCGAATTCACTAGACCGCTAGTGTTCTGTGCGCGATCTTCCGACATTATGAGGAATTTTTCTGGTTCCGCATCCTGAAAATACAAGTTTTAGGGAAGAACAAAGGCTAAAATTTAGCCATTCAACAGCTTTCGAAGCAGCTAGCTCATAAAACAGATTGCGTATCTTTTCGATAAGGTAAAATGGCTTTCTGTTTGAACTACCCATTTTTTTCTTTTCTACTACTCGCTCCTAACATTAGATGTGGGTTGATTGTGGGTAGGCCGAACAAATGGTCAGTAAAATATCACGTTTCTTTCTGTCTCTAGAAAAAATATGTTATCTATCTCATTTCATATTTTAACCTGTTTGAGAAGCTGCAAGTCTGCTAATTTTGACATACCCCTTCAGGAGCTTCCTGTTTCTCCTCGAATCCAATCGTCTTGAGGAAGGCCATCCCGCCTCTGCAGGCTGCGATTCGTTCCTAGAAATCAACGAGATTTTCCTGGAATTAAAGCAATCAAACCTGAAAAGCCTTGTTGGATATTTTGATCTCCCTGTATTTTGGATCGTCGGAATGCTCCAGAATGTTCGAGACGTACTTTCCGATTGCGTCGATACACGTCTGAAACCGAAACTTCGTCCTTCGATAGTAATTTTTTTTAATTGCTGCATTTTAAGAGTTTCGATAATCTCTTTTTCACGTATCATAAAAGTGGAGATTTCATTTGAACATAAAGGAGTGTATTTTCACGCATAATCTATTCTTTCGCCTTTATAAGTCATTTCACAAACCAACTTACATCCTTGGTCTGTTTTTGGTTGAGCGAATAAATCATGTATATGGCCGAGATCATTCCATCTTCTGTCTCCAGCCGCGTTTTCAGATAAGTTTCCAGTTTATCGGATAGCTAAAACATAATTCTCATCTTTTCCTTGAAAGAATTTCGTACTTCAGTCTTGGTCCTCGCGACGTTGTCTCCGAGAAAATCACAGGTGAAGTAAACACTCGAAATGACCGGGGAGAAGTCGGATTCACGCACTTCGGTTTGAGCACTAGAGGGATGTTTATTAGGAAATCGGAGATTGAAAATGACATTTTTGTGTGACATGACAAATTTTATAAAGACGGCGAAAAAACCCACGAAATAATGTGCAAATTTCAATAATCCAGTGTCTACTTCATAGTAATTTGGTTAGAAAAAAATATGATTCGTCAGGTCCCAAATGCGAAAATATCTTACGGTCCAGGTTCCAACTCGAGTTCCCTTCTGTATGCGGGATCGTTTCTTTTTCTTATTTCCTTCTCCAATTCTCTCTTGGCCTGAATCATGAAATTAAAAAATATCCATTTTTCTTTCATCATACAATCAGCTGAGTTCTCATCTGCATGGGGGTGGGCTGCGGTCTTTTGTTCTCGGGGTTCCTTCTGGCTGCTGCCTGAGCAGCCGCATTTGCGGCAGTCATTCTGTCCACTGGGCCACGCTGAAAGAGAATGACTAGCGATGAGTGAAAAGTCCCTTCTAAGAATGCAGCTCAAACCGGATGCTTCCTTTCGATTCCGGATTTCTCCCAAACATAGCTTGCTGACAAATATCACGTCAGCTTTAATCAATACTTGGATAAACATTTCCCCTCGTTCGCGAAAGAAAGTATAAAATTTCGTTAAAATTAATAATTAAAAGAAAAACTCGATGCCTTCCGCAAGAATCACAAAGAATATTTCGTCATGACAAAAATTAACATTTCTTTTCGAAATGATAAGGAATCTAATGATTAGATGATATGAGACCTGATTAGATCTATGGACTGTGGTCGGAATTAAGGAAGAAGAAGAAGATTCATTGGCGAGCCGCTGCTCCTCGCCAGATTCCTCGCAACACGTTCTCAGGCAACTACAGAATATACCCATGTCTGCCGATTGCGATCAATTGCCCGTTCTTTCCTGAAGATTTTTCGTGAAGTCATTCAGATTTTCACTCCTTTTTCGGCGCATTTATGGCAATTTTTCAGAAACATTTTACTGAATCCAGGTAATTTACGATGAAAATAAATCCCGGTGATTAGAATCTTGATGGAAATTTTCGCCGGCTAATACTATTTTCCCCCTATTCTAACCTTTTCTCCCATCTTTTTTCATAGGAATTCAATAGTCACCGGGATTTACCAGAATTCCGAATCAGACAAGGCATAAAGTGGAGATGTATTTTTTTGAAAAGAATCGAAATTTCTTCTTCCTGATCAAGTAACTCACTCGCAACTTTCTCCCTCTCGACCTGCTGTCTCCTGGTCTTTTCGATTCCTCCCTAAGCGAGAAGTCAGAAATGATGATAGTATTGCCAGACGATGTGCGTGCAGAGCGACACAATCTCACCAACAGACTCGACAGCAGCAAACCGAGGCACACCTACAAGAAATTGGTTGTAACGAAAAATTGCGAAATTTTTTAAACTAGTCGACTGAAAATTGAATGTGCTGGATGTCAACCAGAACGAAATTATGTTTATTTGGGCAGGAGGATAAAGAAAATCCTCTATAGATTTTTCTAAACTGCAAACCAACTAAATTTATGAAAATTGAAGAAGGAAACATGAGAAAAACGATACAAATTTCGCAATATGAAATGGCAAAAATATAATAACTCAGCGTTCAAACTGCGTATCCATGTGGGGTAATTTGCGGATCCGCAGTGCGGTGGGTCGATGTGAATGAATGGATTCACACGGATCCATAAATTTGCAAATTGTGAGTCCACTTGCATCCACAAAAACTGCAAATCCGCAAATTACCCCACATGGATCCGCAATTCGCGACTGTGGGTCCACATGGGTTCATATGGATACGCTGCTTGAACGCTGAGAAGTAAGCAGTTCTACTAACGCGCATTCACAAGGTTATTGGTTAGTTCATAGCTCGTTTTCAAAAAATAGTTTCAAGTTTTATCATAAAAAGAATCTAGAAATCTCATGACATTACTAAATGGTATGTCGAAATAGTATTTATGATGATGACTCATCCTCTAATTAAAATTAAAATTATTTTTCCTTGATATCTCGGCACGTATTATCCATTTATCTCATAAGGTTTCCAAATCGACCACCATAACGAAATTTGAAAACCCGAAAGTGATAAAACGGAAAAAAAACTTTATCAGGCTAAAATATAGGGCCTCTTGAAAATTGCAGAAAAGTGAATGAAATTATAATCGATAAGCCGACACTCCTCACTCTGACGAATGTTGCGAATTCTCTCCTTAACAGAAATATCACTTCAAGGAGTTTTTGAGGCCTGACCTGCTAGTTATGGGGGCCTGGGGCCTGAACTTTAAAAAAACGTAAATTCTTTTAAAAATTGCTTGAGAGCAAAATTTTATCTATATAACTAGAGTCCCCAAGCTCCGCCCCCTTTGCAGTTTCTGCCAATGTTAAGAAAAGTGTGGTAGTCGGGCTTATCTCGAGTTCTGGGTTATTTTTTACCATTTTTTTTCGCTGGCCATATGATTGTCGATAAAAAATGATATTTATAGTTGGAAGTTACCCAAGAAGTTCGCGGAAATGAGCTGAAATCCCAAAAACAAGCAAAAAAATTTCGTATTTCTGCTCCTGTATTGCCCACAGGCGGAATGTCACGAAAAACCTAGGTTAATTCGACGAGGATTTTGTCAATCTTGATCCCTGAAAAGAAATTAATCAATAATTTTTGCCTACACGCGCCTTCGCGGCGATTTTCCGATCGACGTCAAATCGTTCAGTCTGTCCGGTGTTTACGCCCTCTGAAAGTGAACATTTACGTTCAAATTTTTTCATAATTGGCCCAATTATCGTAATTTTTCGCTTGTTTTCCATCGTAATTTTCTCGAAAATGATCTGTAATGCTTCAGGGTGACGTCGACTAGCAGCAACAGGAAGCCGAGACAGGCAACAGGATCGAAGGTTAGTGAAATTTCAAATCAACATGCACGAGGCTGTCTGATATTGTTAAAGTTTTGCTAGAATGCTACATTTTATCCCTATCGTGGCATGTCGTTTCATATCAAAATCTGCACGTCAACATGTGGATGATGTTCTTGATTTTTTTTGGAAAAGATGAATTTTTGACTAGTTGCAGCAGACTGTCATTTGAAATGAATGTATTAGGGAGCAGTTTGCTTTGCTTGTAGGAATATTTTCAGACTTTCACGAACGTCTCCAAGCAAAGAAGATCCTCTACAGCAGTCGGCAAGACGTTTAAAGATTTTTTTTTTTCAAAAAGAAAGTTTTTATTGTTTTTTTTTCTGTATAAATAAAATATTTTCATATTGTAAGACGCTGTTTTGATAATTTCGTTGTTTGCAAACAATCAAAAGAATTTCCTGACTAAGAAATTTATTAAAAAAAGAAAATTACAAACATAGAAATATACATTAGAATAAAAGAAAATGTCGCCGTGGCCCCCGTTTATCTCTTCCTTGTCGATCCGCTGCTGTTATTGTCGAATTCTGAAATTATTCCATGAAAATACTAAAGTTATGATGTGGACAATTCTTTCAATCATTACACAATTTTCGAGAATGTTTATGAAATGTTCAGTTTTTGAATTTAATGACAGCAAACTCCACTCAAATTTCATTCTTCAACAAATGAAAGGTCTCCATTTCCATTTGTGATCATTAATCCTTAAAAATCATAAATGGACTCACATTTTCATCTTTTAATCGATCCACTGCTCCATCCGGCTCGACTGTCTCCCTCCCTCTGCTCTGAAAATAATCTTGGAAATTGACAAAATTTCACCAATGAACTTCAAAAATCGTTAAATTCCATTTCAAGTATAAAATCATGCATTTACGTTGAAAAAGTTGAACGGGTTGATAAAGGTGCAAGTGCATGTTCTAGCTCGTGATTCGGAATAATTATTTTAAGCAGAAAGAATTTTTAGAAATAAAAACAATTAAATTAAAATATCATTTTCTGAGTGAATTATTTACTGACTTTCTCCGAGCAGATGGGCGCACTCCCGTGATCGTCGTCGCGGCATCTGAAGACCTGAAATTCGAGGGATGATTATCGAGGAATTTAGAAGTCGAAAAAACAAAAATACATAGAAAAATTAACCTGAAAATCGACGAAATCCCTTTGAAATGCGAAGTTGCAATGCCCCTGCACGCTTATGCATTGAGATGCATTAGGCCCCGCCCCTCCACGCGTTTCCTTACAAACTCTGTTCATTTTGACTGTTACAAATTAGCATTTTTCGGGTTTTAAGTATTTTTTTGATTTTTTTTATTATTGCCATCGTCTAAGGTACTTTGCCATGGACGTTTTCATACCCAACTCGACTACCATACTTTTAATCCCGAAACCCACTTGGGGACTCTATATATAACATTAAATAAAACAAACAATTCTGAATTAGCATTATAAATTTATAAAAAAAAAAATTTAAAACAATAACAAAAATCGACTATTTGGAAACCTGAGAATACAAAACATTTAAAATGTAAAAAGATATTAAATAGTTGATTCAAAAAAAATAATAATTTAAATAATTATCTTCTGATATTTCTTGGTACCTTACATATTCCATGTTTTATATATCATTAATTTTCCAGATTTCCAAATGGCAAGTTGATCACAAGTTATTTCTTATTTTTCAGAGAAAAATCTTTGGCGATAGGAATTTTTGCGAGGTAATTTCGCTCAAGTTGAACGTTTTTTTTTCCGAAAGAACAGATTTAAGAATAGAGAATGTTTGAAAAAAGACGAACTTTGAAATGTTCTGCTCTTTTTCCATTATTTTTTTTCTTTATTCAGGCCTGGGATCTTAGGCCTGAGTCTGATAATTTTTTTTAAATTGAGGCCTGAAATTCAGGCCCAGGCCTTGAAGTGACATGTCTGATTCTGACTGATAAAATATTTGCATATTCGCGATCAGCGTTAAATTTTGAGAAAAATGAGCTCTATTTGATCAAGAAATATTGACTTTTGAAAAATCGATTTTTTGACGTGACGCATTCCAGAAGTTTTAGAGGCCTTAAGAAGCATTTTCAACCCTGCACATTATATATCATTTTGAAGCCAATGAAATTTGCAATAATCGTAATTTGTTAGTTTTTTTTTTCGATTTTCGATTAAAAGTTGATTTTCTACGAAAAGTCCTTGACATTCGGGACAATATTCTAATCCAGATTTGCTCTTTCAGAATTGAACAATAAGAATTTTGAAGCTTCATGGTAAAAATTCTTCACTTTTCTCCACATGCATATGAGTGAGAGGATGGAAATTATTCTACTTTGGTTTAGAACTTTCTACATTACTTTAGCTCTTTATTCGAACGAAAATCTGTGCATAAAACGATCACATATCGAAGAAGAAACCAGACAGACAGCTTCTGAAACGATACATAATCTTTGTTTTCTCCATAAAATTAGATTTTATTAGAATCATTGGAATACCCATTTTATATGTCAAGAAGGAATAGAATCTTTTGCAAATAAACAATAAAACAAAAATCGATAAATTTAATCAATCAAATCAATGCCTAGAGGTCGTTCATTGAAATGACCATTTGACTAGCGATTAATCCACGTAAATCAGAACAAAAAGATAAAAGATATAAAACGAAGCGGATATTTGGCGAAATCACATCGACTACAAAATCCGAGGATTTTGAACTACTCATTTGTTCGATTTGATATGTGAGGGATTTAAAGTTGAATGGGCTAGAAAGGCAGACTCTAGAATTTTTTCATACTTAATTTATATCTAGTGAGAACACGAGTCAGACATAAGTTGGCATGCATCTTCTGGTAATTATCTTTCAACCTGACCTAGGTTCTCCTAAGATTCCTTTAAATTTCGAATTGATACCGTTAAGTAGTTGTAAGAGTTCAATAGTAACTAAAATAATTAAGTTTTCAGTACATGATATTATTGAAAATCCGATTTTTTTCACGACTCAACGATATTTTTCACGGAATTAAAATAATTGAGACTGGACAATTTTAAATTAGCAAAATATGTTAAATTTCGAAATTGATACAATCGAGAAGAAAGTTTAACTGCACACAGCCATGTAATTAGATGAATTCTGATTTAAAATGTTAGATGCTTTTTCATAATTCGAAAATGATTAGGTAAAGTGAGACATCGCTTTTGTAACGTACGAATTTCAAAAGTTACCTACTACTTTGTTTGGGATAAAATGACAAGTAAAAGTTTGGAATGAAAGAATCTACCAGCTTCGATTCGAAGGTCCTCTTTTCATGTGCTCATGGTTTAGGGCAATTTGGACGTGCTTGGGATGTGAGTGCTCTTGATGATGTCGTCCATGTTCTCGATGCAGTTGAACAGGGCCGTATACTGCACGCCTTCGTTCATCAAGTGAGTTTCGGCCTGAATTCAAATCAATATAATGCTGGATGACTAATATCATTATTGAGGAGAATGGTATTGGATAAGGCGTAAAACTCAAAGAAAGATTATTCTTTCGAAAAAAATATCTGGCGCTATGTGAACTTCACTCACTTGTAGGTTTCTAGAATCTAGAAAAGTAAGTTTTGCCAAAATAATGGTATTCATAGAATAAGCTAGAAAATGCTTAAATCTGAGTAATGCTGCTAAGTATGTTAACTAGTTGGGAGAAAAATTTCTACATTCTAAAACTATCCATGCCCACATATCGACGATAATGATGATTTTTCCAAGTGAGCAAAATGAATAAATGAGTGAAATTTGCAGTAAGTCAAAAATTAGGTGAAGCATTTGTTCTGAATATCTGATTGCAATACAATTTTGAGAAATTACGGTTCTATTGAAAAAAAGAATACTAAAAACCTTCCCTTGAAATGAATAACTTTACAAAATGAAAATAGCCTTCAGAAAACTTGCCGTGATAATACTGAGGAGAAGCAGAAACTGGTTGAGCATCACCATTGCATCTTCTGTATTGCCGTTGCACTAAAATCACAAAATTGAATAGGGAATGAATCGTAGAATAGCGTACCCGAGCATATTTGAGGAATTGGAAGAACGCCACGATGTACTTATCTCTCGTCTTCTTTAGCAGTCGTTTCCCTTCACAGCTCATTCCTGTGTCTGCAAATAAAATATTAATATTCTCGTTCAATTAAGCTAGTTTGAATTCGTATCAGATCCTTTTACTTGCAGAAAATGCAAGCTTGAAGGGATTTTTAAAATTAACGTTTGTCATAGTTTCATATAACAAAAATCTTAATTGAGTATAGAAAGATCGAGATTCTCTAGTTATTTCGAATTTGAATTTTAAACTTTTTCAGACCAAAATGAAATACCTAACCTTCAGCGAAGAGAGTGAGCACCTTGAGCATAACATATTCGTAGTCAGTGACTTGCACCCTCTTGAACCCACTCAGCAGTTGCGATCTGTAGTAAGGCATTGCGGTCTTGAATATCTCTGTTATCTTCGCATCCCCTCCTTCTACTGGGTGATAGCCGCCTGCGGTGAAGGCAAAGCCATCCACTCCTGCTTTGTACGACTGATAACCGAAGAACAACCTGCAATATTTTTCATTCCACTTGAAGGAATGTCAACTTTATTAGCCTCTTGTATTCCATATCTACTCTAAACCCACACCCATTTTATATTACACCTAGTTTCTGTATAAATTACTCTATATCTGTCAGAAAATGGGTGTAGACTCGAAATATGGAGCCATTTTATTCGTCTTTAAATAATATGACTCTAGTCTAAATAGAATTATGCCATTTCTCTAATGACAAATTCATTCTTGTATGATCATTTTGAAGAAAAAATACATATTTTCAAAATGAAAATAATTCAACTTTTCTTTCACGAACATCTAATTGCCAATGTTATCATCAGAAATGATAATAATGTTTATACAGTGAACAAAATAAAGGAAAAACTTACCATCCTAAATGATGGAGTCTGCGCTGAGCGAGATTGGCCTGATCGCTGTCGGAGAAGAGACGGAAGTCCTCGAGCGCATGACACCAGTCAGAGTATAGAACGAAGTGGCGCTTCCACTCTTCAATTCATAAAATTAATGCATTTCGCAATTTGCTAGACGTACCTGTGAGCCATTCATCGATGTTGATGAGATGGTCCGCCTTGAAGGTGATCGGCGTCCGAGAGCACAGAAGCAGAGGCCGCCGAAATACCACCTGAACAAATGTGAATCGAAATGAAATGGTATTGCACTTGAGTGTAGTATGAAGAAATTATTATACAGAAAATGAGCTAGAACTTTTTTAAGAAGGATATTTGTCCGAGAAGATTTTTTAAATTGGTGAGGTTCTTAATTTATTAATGGAATATTCTTTCTTCATCAAAAATAGTGAAAATGAATTTACCTCAAATGGAAGGGCGACCTGAGCCTTGAAACCGCTGTTCAGATAGAGATCGGACGAGATGGAAGACGTGTTGTCCATCAACTGAAAGAATTGTTCATCGACTTTCAAAGAGTGAATTTTCTACCAAATTGTCGAGATCAAGAAGCATCTGAGGAATGATGAGGAAGTCGCGCGGAGTGGGCAGATCGTTCGAATCGGGAGAGCCCTTGGCAGAGTCGGGCCGCTCATATCTCGTCAGGGGAGACGAGTTCAGCGACTCGTCTGTCTGAAAATAAGTCGATTGAATGGAAATCGAGATATTTTCAATTTGAAGCTTATGTTGGAACAGAACATGAGGTAGAACATTAAAAAATTATTTAATTTTTGAACGAATAAAGATTTCTGCAGAATAGAAGGGTGTCGATCGTTCTGTAATACAAGTTCTGATTTCCGAGGAAAAAGTTTCGAGAAAATTCTCGACAAAGTTTGTTTCTGAACTCGATGCTTTTTTTTAGGAATGTTCGATATTTCAAATGATAAACTAACGAATAACTCCTACCTGAGTTGCAATCTGCAAGGTGACTTTGTGAACCTTCTTGATCTGCCGCAGCTGGGTGAGTTTGCCGCACGAATTGTTACCTCGATCTTTCATGTTCCGGTCTCTTTCGTGCTGCACTTGGTCCGGATTCATCCCGACTGAAATTTGAAAAAAAATGCGGAGAAATGAACGAGTGAAAAAAGCGAAAAATGGACATCGACAATTCCGCCACTTTTGAAAAGTTCATTTTTTTCGTTTTCATTTTCGCTCATTTTTCGTTTTTTCGTAATTTTTGCCTTTTTTCTTTCGAATTTTCGTTTTTTTTATTTATTTATTATTAGCCCTAGAAAAGTTCGCTCAGTTCAGAAATCTCTCAATTGGAGAATTTGCAGTTTTTAGAAAAAAAATAGTATTGAAAAATGACGAAAAAACTGAACGAGCATCTAAATGAGGTGTCTCCGAATGGAGCGAACTTTTCATAAAGCCTCTCCATTTTTCAGTTATTTACCTGCAAAGCACTTCTTCAATCGACAAGATCGACACACGTTCCGATGCTCCTTGAGAACTGGGCAATCGCCTCCGAACCGACACGAATAGCTGCGACGAGACCACACACTACAAAATCTAATGTAAGGTAAAGTCTTTTTTATATATATTTTTTTCAAATTATTCAATTACTTGTGGATTATATTAAGTGTTTCTTTAAAAATAGTTTAAAAAATTACCTTCGTCGGAAGAATCCTAGAATTTGTTCTTCGTTAACAATCCGACAAGATTTGAAGCGAAGTAATGTGAAAGGTCTAAGGAAGAATAATTCTCGTAAGAATTTAGACATTATTTCGCTATTGTCTGATTGTTAACAAGAAAACCCATGCCTTTACATCCGTTGCACGCGTAGATTCTAAAGAAATCTTCAGTTTTTCATCTGGTAGTTTTAATCTAACAAACCCGTAGTGTTTCCCAAAAGCTTGATCTTCGCATACTTGGCAAGTATGACGAGCGTTCGAATTTTGTTTGGAGGATGAAGTTGAAGGGGTCGCTATAATATAATATAATCTCTTCATTTTTGCATAAAAATGTAAATGATTTTGATTTTCCTCATGATTATATTGCTCTTCAAAAATTACCGACGAAATATGCGAACATTTTTCAAACTCATTCAATTTTTAGTCACTTTTTTATTTTATTTCATTGGGGAATTTCCTAATTTCGCTCCTTATATGCGCTTTTTCATCCTTAGATAGTAGATTTTACTAGGTCCGTGATGTTATACTTTTCATTTTCTCAGCTACCTTAACTCGGTCTAAATTTTAATAAGACTAACTAGCATCTTCTTCATCTTCATAGTCCATATAGTCCTCCTCTTCTTCCTTGATTTCGCGCATCGTCATAGTTTCTGATTCCATTTGCATTTTCTCCACTGTTTGCTTGTCTTTCTATGCAAACATTCCCTCCCTAAATTAGCTGAATTAGAATGAAAATGATCAAATGGGTCATAGAAATTCCATGGTTAGATAACCGATTATTGTAGATCAGGAATTTACACCAACTCGAGGTCTTTATTGATGGAAATGGAAATTGACGACTGATTAATATTGAAAAAATTAAATATGCGTAGAGGCGATGAATTGGATGCGATAGTGGCATCTGAGAGGTACAAATTGAGAAAGAATCGATACGTTTGGAAGAGATATTGGGGAAAAATGTAGGAAAACTACAATATTTTAAATTCTCAGAATCATTGAATAAATAAGTAGTTCCTATCACAATGATATTCAATTCAATTCACAGGGAAGCTTTCAATGTCTAATCACAGAAATTTAAGCCAAGAATAAATTAATAGAAATCTTTGTAATTTTTGTAGATATGTAACTGAAGTATTAAATGTAGCAAAGTTACTGTTTTTGATATGTTTTAGGATTTTTCTACTAAACTAATTGAATATTGCTAGTTTCGAGCGTTTGATATGACCCAAAATTAAAATTGAATCATAATTTAAGAAGTGCATAGAATCTCGATAAAACGAACATAAGAATTCGGATAAGTAAGGCAGATTAAAATTCGTTGAATAGCATTATTAACTAGACTCGGTGATAAAATGATAAATAAAAAATAATAATGTAAGATTTGAGCTAAAGTTGAAAAATCGCATACAATGCAAAAATATTGAATAGAAAGTATGCAATTCGATAATTGACATGCAATTTAAATAATCATAAAAGTGGGAAATGAACGATCTATTGTTCAAATGAGAAGTGCATTTGGTTGGTATGATTGTGAACAGCACTGGTGGAATCGTTGTTAGTGGCCGAAGTGGAACAATCGATTGTAGGCGAGTTGCAGCGAGGCGAATGCAAATGCGTGTTCTGCATGAGCACGTCGAATTTGAAGATGTCGAATAGAGACGAAATTTGCACTTGTTCGTTCGATAGATGTACCAGAGCCTAAATTAAAGTTATTGAGTTACAGTAAATTGCTAGATAATAGGCTAATAAAAATATAATGTTGCATATTCGCGTTCATACCCTTTTCGTTTTATGTGCTTTTTCACAATAGACTCAACGGGAATTTTCTCGATGTTATTCAGTATTATGTGCGAAAGCTAGCAAATTTTTATTCGAATTCGAAGTAAACGAATTTCTAGATTTGTTCTTTGAATATTCATGTGACTAACCATTTTACTAAGTCGAGCAAATTTAAATTGAAAAGTTAAATATCATTCTCATTAAATATTTCACGACTAACATACCGTAATGGCGGACAGCATGACGATGTATTTGGTGACTTTGTAAGTGGCTGAGTCACAAGCAACTCCCTTATTGTGTTTGATGTAGTTGTAGAGAGCGAAGATGTATTTAGTTCTCGACATTCTAACCACCTGCTGGCCTTCTTCACTCAAACCGGCTTCTGAAATTCTCGAAAAATTAATTATAAATATCATTATTGCATAGCTAGTGAAATTATTCTATTGTTAGAAATATCATCACACATTTTTATTTCATAAATGTTCGTCGATCTTAATATTTTGAAATGAGCTGTTTACCTTCAGAGAACATTTGAATCGCCTTAACGAGGACCATTTCATAGTCGTTCATTTTGTACTCTCGCATTGGCAAAATTACGTAGGCTATGTATCTGGGCAACCCCGCTTTCAGGAATTCAGCGATGCTAAAAATTGAACAATCAGTCTCACTGAAAGAGTTTTTACGACTAACTCGGGATTTCCTCCGACAAAAGGATGATATTGTCCATTAGAGAAACAGATACAATCCTTTCCATTTTTGTAGGAATAATACGCATGAATGAACCTAAATATTTACAGCGATTTACAAAGGCTAACGAGTTGTTTGAGCAGACCAGAAATGATTAATGATCCTCTTGCGGGCCAAAATCAACTGATCCTCGTGACTAAGCAGATTAAACTCTTCTAACTCGTGACAATAATCCACATAATATACGAAATGTCGTCGCCAGGCTGCAAGTAATGCAATGAATTGATTCTTGAAAGTTGATCATTCGAACCATCAATGAGTCCGTCAGGAGTGAGCATATTCTCACTCACATATCGCATTGGGTATCGGGACGATACGAGGATTGGGTTGCAAAAGGCTGTCTAAACATGGAATTTGTGATGCTATTCAAAATAACGTTTTTTTTACTTCAAATGATAAATCGATGGATGTTCGTCGTGTTTGGAAGTCTGTGTCGATCGGAATATTGAAGAAGATCTGAAGGACGATGTTTTCAACATAATAAGAGAATTCATTTCAGTATCTTTTTCATGTAAATTTAATACATAGCTTTCTTAGTCTCGTTCATCATCATTCATTGGTGAATTTTTTTCAGTAATATCAAAAGCCATGAATTTATCTCTCAATTTATTTTGCTGTTCTATTCTATCTAAAAGAAATACCTTGCTTTCCAAGTCGAGCATCATCTGCGGAATCCTCATGTGTTCCATAGGCACTGGCAGGTCGCTGTGCATGGCTTCGGATGGGCTTTCGGCCTGGATATTGGATGAATTGGAGCCGCCTTGGCATTCAGATGACAGGGGAGAGGACAGAGGAGAAGAGGGCTGTGAGATGGAGCCGGAACCCCATCGATACGCAACCGAGTCCGTCTGACAACAGAGGTCACAGTCAACAACACGTCACTTCACTGTTGAAGTCTTTACCTGTGTGCAGATGGTGCTTTGAGGCGGTCGAGGTCGTCTTCGTTTTATTGTCCCATTTGGCATAAAGATTAACTCGGGTGTGGAGTCTTCCTTCAGATTGCGATCTCGCTCATTCTGCACGCTTTCCGGGTTCATACCAACTAAAATTATTTTGATTGCGATAGTCTGATTCGTTTATGGCTACCAAGAAAGCATTTCTTCAGTCGACATGATCTGCATACGTTCCTATGCTCTTTAACTACGGGGCAGTCTCCGCCGAATCTACAGGAGTATTGTCGACGACTCCATATACTGAAAAGATAAAATTTTCCACTTTTTGTCGTTTTAAACTCTAACCTTCTTCGAAAGAATCCTTTACAACCGTTGCAGGCGTAAATTCTGAAATTATTACAACTCATATCTTCTAAAGTGATATTTGCAAGTACCCATAGTGTTTCCCGAACGATATATCTCCACAGACTTCGCATATCATTTTGATAGGGACATCGATAGAAGAAGTCGACGGAGAAGTATCATCTGAAATAAGAATTTCTAGTTGTTTTGAAAGGAATGGAGATGTACTCTCGGTCCTGCAGGAATCATCGTATCCCTCGAATTTGGGTTGATAGATAGCAACAGTGACTGCGGGAGCATTCACTCTTTCGATGTACATTTGCTGCATCTGTTGTTTGGGCACTTCGAAACAGCCATTCAGATTCATCTGGGATGGACAATGCGCAGAGGGATGCATTACTTCGTACGCCTGAAAAGTAAAAAATGAATTGGATGATTTTTCAGTATATTTTCATAGCTAGATACATTTTAGTTGGCTTTATGGCCGTATTATTTAGGATTAACAAAAAATTGTTGTTAATCAGGAATATACAAAATTTAAATCACTAGATTTCTGTAAAATTCCGTAATATTGAACGACATGCGATGACAAATATCAGACGTGTCTGGGAAATTTGTTCTACAATAAATGCGTCGGAGTTTATGATCAAGATCAGCTTTTGAATTCGATAGTTTGGCATATATCAAACTACAAGTGCTTTGTTTTCATTCATAAAGCTTGCTACAATTTATCAGACATTTAAAAATCCTCGTGTATTAGGAGAGGATTGAGACTTCGATAATCGCATTCTGCATGAATAATAATGGACTGAGAGGATTTGTCTAATCTTCGAAAGCTAATGAAAATGAAATGAGGAGAAGATATTAGCAGACAGTAGAAAATGACCACAGTAACTATTTGAACAAAAATGTTACGTCCGACTGTGAAGCTGATTGACCAACAAAAATGAAAGAAATGAAGACGAACAAGATGTCTGATGGAAGAAAATCCGCTGTGTCAATTCAGAGCGAGCAGAAGTTAGAAATGAAGTGGAGATTAAGGGAGAACGAAAACAGAGTCCAGAATTTAACTGGGAATACATTGTAACGGAAAATGATGATTTGATGAATTATTGAATGAATTTCTCTCAAAATGAAATACAGAAACAATACTCTAGTTTAGTTATTGATTCACTCAAAGAAATCAAATGACGGGATAATATCAATTATGCGATAATACAAATAACTAATATGTAAATGGAAATCGATGTGAAAAGGGAAGAGGAGATCGACATGAAGCTGCTTCGATAAAACAATGCGTGCGAATATGCAGATGCTGACTGAAGGAGTGAGGGAAATAGGTGAATGAATAGGGGAATTACTGATAGATGAAGGCAGAATGCAAAGAACGACGAAAAGCTGGAGTATCAAAGTGCAAATTAGGTAAGGCGCTCAAAACACAGACGTGGATTAGCCTGCTACGGATAGATCACAAACTTAAATAAGATGAGACAACCTCTACGCTCTTCTCGACGCCAGTCCTTTGCAGATGAAATAATATAAATTAATGTGAAGGTCACTGTTTGTGTCCAAATGGACCTACATACTTCAAAACTCCAGTTGACTAAATTTATGATTGAATCATAAACAAGGCGTATCTCTCAGAATTTGTTGAAAATCGAAAGAAGGTGGCAAGTGAAACGGTCAGTGTCTTTGAAGATGAGAGTCGAAACAGAAGAGGAGAGTGACCGAATCGGTCACGGCAAGAGAGTCAGTAGATTGGAAGGAAGTTGAACTATTCAAGACAGTGCTTGTTGACCTCTAAAATGCTGCTGTACAATAAATAAACAGACTGAGAAGGAGAAAATGAGAGGATAATTAGGGATTGGGGTGTCTAACTGAAATATTTGAGAAAGAGATGGAAGCCGTGAAATAGTAACATTCTGAACTGAACTGAGTGGACAGAATGAACTGATTGCTCTTTCTGCACTTTGCATTCATTACATGATATTTTTGAACTTATCACGATTGTTTCGTAATCTAGATAATGAGCTGCTATTTAAAATGTACAGGAGGGTTATAGCATAGAACTGATAGAGAATAATAAATCATGATTATAAAAGTTTTTAAAGTGAGGAGAAATCAAAGGTGCAGAATAAGTTTATACCATCGGATCCACTGGGTAATAAATCTGCTGCTGTTGCTGTTGAGTTTGTTGTTGACTAGTATCCTGTATATCATGATAATAATTATTGTTGGTCTCAAATATGATGTATTCCGAAGGAGCTGGAGGAAAGGCACTAGAAACATTGGGTGCATCATTCAGAGGTTGCAGAGTGTAGACTTCGGGGGATAGTAACTCCATCTGATCGACTAGATGTGGAGAAACACCTGCAAGAAGGATCCAAATCAACTGATCGTCATTGCATCACAACAAACGAAAACACGATAAAGAATGGAAGAAGAAATGAAGCCAATCATGAATAATCCCTAATTCGCCGCAAATCACAGGAAACTGGGTAAGTCAAACGAAGCGGGAAAAGTATCGGAATAATCGTAAAATGAAAGAAATGGCATAAAAATCGAACAAATTCGAGTTCATAGGGAGTAAAGTTTTAATTCTCAGAACTTGCCACTTCCTTGATTGATGAGAAGGAATGAATGGGAACAAAATACAGGCAAGGTGTGACTGAATTGTGGAGACTCGCCAGAAGCAGAACTCGAGCTGCTAGGCGGGTGTTTGTGCAAGAAAAGGAGGAAAAGAAGGATGGAAAAAGCTGCTGAAACTGAAGAAGAGGAAGGAAAAAGAGGGGAGGGAATGCAAGAAGAATGGAGGGGAAGAGGGCAGAGGCTGGTTGGTCGAGGGCCACAGAAAGGACCATTGCAAACTGGACAGCACTACATGATGCTGGAATGATGAATGCAGAATGCTAAAGGTGCACAAGGGCAAACATATCGAAACAGGAGCATACAAGGAAAAGTATATGTTTAGCATTAGGATCTGGAATAGTCAATAATTTAGTGATAGCAGCAAAGTTGATCAAATCTTAACATTCAAAAATGAAAATTCAAACATGAGGATTAGAGCTGTACGTAAATAATTTTTTTTTGTTTTGGGATTTTCTGAAACAACGGAAATAACTCAAAATGGGCGGAAACAAGTTTTCGGAATGGAACGAAACTTTCCATACGTCCCTGGATGAAGATGGACTGATAAACTGAGCCAGGAATACCAGAATGATTTTATTTAATCTCATATTCATACTACTTTTCAACACATATCGCAAAAATAGCATTTGAAAAATGTTGAATGATGCTACTCTAAATTATTTTCAAAGGGCACTGAAAGCGCCATCAACTAGCTTTCCAGAACTTATATGAGTTATGAGTGACTATATTCATGGAGGATCATTAGAAGAACTCACGCAGGATGTTGCAGAAATGTGCGTAATTTGATGCAGCGGCAGAGAGACAGATAATAACCCCCTCCCCACAAATAATCGAAATAAGTGAGAAGAAGCACGAAATGCGCATGTAGACTGAAGCTATTCAGGAAAGAGTTACTGAATTTAAACTGCTAAAGAACAATAACCCAGGGGAAGTACGGAAAAGGAAGATGGACTTGCGTGAATGGGGAACGATAAATGCACAGATCTGACGAAGGAAGAATGATGTTTGCAGGACAGAGCGAATTAACTTAATGAATTGGGGCAAACATAGAATCATTCATGCCACTTATAGGAAAAGACATTTGTAGTACAATTTAGCCAGTCTGGGTTAAAACTTTTGCAGACTATTTTTAGAAAGTACTTTATCGAAATAATAATTTGTGTTCATGCAGAAATGCACTTGTTCTTTCTCGAGTACTTGCAGAGAATTGCAGTCTGATTGAACAGAACAAAGTAGAGAACTGTCCTGTCCTGTCTTGCATTCCACTCATTTACTTTTCCATTCATTATAGTTACTCAAAAGGAAGGATGCTCTTCCCTTCAAGTTAATTGTCTTATGTCTTGTCTTTCCTTTCACCTATCCTCTTCTCTGCCCAACCTGCCATCGATCTCTGTTCGGTTACCAAGGACACGACAAACTTGTAGGCATACCAAGAAGTTGCGTCATCAAAATTCCGTCAGGAGAAGCGCATTATTGACTTTGCAAGTAAATAAATCGAAAACACATCTGGATTAGACTAATATCCCTGGATTTGCATTTCATAATGGTAAAAGATAAGATGTGCGCCTGACTAAATCTGCTTAACTGCTCGAAATAAGATAAATGTTCAGAAAGTGATATTTAGAAAATGCATGTAAGCAGGCAGAAAGGGAAAATCAAATGTACGTTTTAAGATTTCGACGGAAATTCTTAGTCAACTCGAGGAGATTAATAAATTATTAACGCGGGATCAAAAAATCAAAAATTGCATAAATTTAGGCCTACAAATATCCGCATCATGTACAAATTTAATTAAAATATATAAGCTATATGTAAATCAAATTGAATGAGAATTATAAATTTAGATACGAGGCTATAAAATAAAAGTTAGGTGAATAAAAATCTCGAAAATTCGTCGTCAGTGTTTATAAATGAGGACAGACCTTCAGAAAGTTGCTGCTGCATAATATTTCATGCTTCGATCCTCTGTCTCTGTCCTGTCTCGATCAAACGACGATCGAGGATCTGCAGGTCTTCTGACTGACTGGGTTGCTGAGCGGAATTTCACCTTTCTTTGTCCCCTTTCTTCTGCTTCCAATTCCCGATTTCCCGACTTCCCGACTGCCTGATGGAATCTCGAAGCAGCAGCAGATGGAAGGCAAGATATGAGTGAGTGAATGCAGATAGCCTGTCCGATGAAACACCCGACACCCACACAATCTGCGCAGTGTCCCAGAGAGTATCGAGGTCAGTTGGTGAGGCTGTGAAGACGAGCTGCGAGTGAAACACTGAAATTAGGCTTTATTTGCACGTAAAATGCAACAACTTCTGGGTGGAAATAGACAGAACGATTCGATTCGATGGACTGAGGAAACGGGTAAATGGTGTAAAATGAATATTCACGGAAACCAGGAATTATTAAGTGGGGAATGGGCAAATTTAATGCCGATGGTACATGATGAGAGTGGTCATTTTATTATTCATGCTTTTTTTATTTTCAGTTCTCAAGATTTTTAATCTATTAAAGGTCTTCATTCAAGTAGGAATAAGATTATTATTGAGAAAAAGATGTGCTAAATACCATGTGCACTTTAGATCAGATATGAACGAAAAATGTGCTATATACCACTCTATTATTATTTCAAAGTGAAGGTAATAATTCCGAGTTAGAAAAAGTTCTAGATATAAATTGAGATAAAGCCAGACGGGGGTTTCTGAAGAGTATTCATTGATGATTTTGTGAAACAAATTGGCCTATCAAAAATAGTGAATTACCTAATTGGATTTTCTCAAATTATTCTAGACGGCCAGTGTTATTTCAACAAATTTGCAATGTTAATTTAGATGAAAAGGTTGAGTTAATTTTAATTAACAGCGCAATATTTTATGATTATTTCTATCACTCATTTTTCTCTTAACTCGTTGCAATACCCCTCTGAAAAGTATAAGTTCAGTGCGTCAGAAGCTAATAATAAATTGCTATGAGAACATATGCATTGAAATTGATGAAAATCATAATATTTGCAGCATTTTAGATACGGATGTATGGCATTGAAAATATTCACCATCAAAGGGAAAACGAGAGAATTATCGATTGAAACAAAAGAAGAAAGAAACAGGAGTCGGTTATTAATTTGGACGATGAAACGTTTTTCGCAGTGCAGCCGTGCAGCAGTGTTTGTGTGTGTTGAGTTGACTTGGCATTGCACACTCTTCTCCTCTTCTCTTCCCTTCCATTTCTCTTCTTCTTTCGAATTCCCCTTCCTCCCTGTTCTTTTGTCATCGATTTATCGCTGATCTCTGCTCGATTTACAACGTGGTCGAATGCGTCCTCGAGATGAGGAAACGGATTGACTGTTGGCCGCTATTTACTAAATTAGGAAACAGAGACAGAGATATTGATTGAAGGCGGCAGGTGGAATGAGGAAGGAAAAGAAGACATCACAAATGAAAAGAAGCCACCCCAATTAAAGAGGCTTCACAAAACGACCAGCGTTGAAAATGAAACTTCATCAAACAGAAAGGAGAATTAGAAATGAAGGGGCATGTGATAAAAGCGTAAACGCGACAGGTATTGATTAGGAACAGAAGGAAGGAGGGGAAAGGGGCGAGAACATAAATCGAAGAGTATTGATTGGAGGGGAAGCAGAGACTGAAACAGAAACGGACATAGGACAGAAGAGAGAAAGAAAGAGTACAAAAGTACAACAGAGTGTAGAGGAGTTGGATATGCGAACGTGTGACATGAAAGAATGAAAAAGTGCAGGGTGATTAGAGAATCGAGAGGGCAGAGACACAGACGCAGAGAGAGGACAAAAAAAATAAGCAGCACTCGAAATGCATCGAGCTCGCAGCCAAGCTTTCCCCTTTCTTATTCCCATTTCTTCTTCTGGCAACTTTCCTCTGCTTCTTTCTGTTTCATTTTCTCATAGGTGAAAGCTCCATTTGGTTTCATGCACATGGTCCACATTGCCAGAGGAAATGGAGAAATTAAATGAAAGATGAAACAAGAATGCGGCAGAAAACACAGCTAGAATGGAGATGAGGATGAAGAGCGCAAGTGGGCCACTATTTCAGAGAACAACAATGAAGCAAATTGAATTGTCCCGACATTTGCAATATCAACGTCCAGCAGAAATTAGGTTTACAAATTAATCATTTTAAAGATGATTTTCATTTACACGATACTCCATAGTAGACTATTTAATTAATCCATGAGGTATTCATAAATATAATAAATTCGAACTTATACAATATAGCTAAAAAAAATCAGTGTAGTAATGTTTAAAGGCGAAGTTGCAACATTATTGATTTAATCAGAGATTTACGAGGGTTAAATTCATATTCAGTTTAAATTTCAACGGAATCCACAGAATATTTTTCAACTCCAACTTACAAGGGAGTTTTCCCATATAGGAACTCGCATATCTTTACGAAAACTTCCACACGGGAGTTTACGACGAAGTAGATCGCTATCATCGTGTCAAAATCTGTCAAATGAAGACGTTGAGCCAGAAAATTCGTGATAAATAATTCTATTTTCTCCACTTTACATTTAAAGTTGAAAATTTAGCATACATATTTGACAAGCGACCTGTTAAATTCTTGCACAAATTACGAGTGGAAAACGCTAAAAATTCGATGACTCTGCGTTTTTATTTTGCACTTTTGTGAGTTTACCATCGTGACTCCCGTCATCGAAAGCTCGTATATCGTGTTTTGACAAAATCTGTGAGAGTTCCTACATGGAGTCTCTCGTTAAGTTTAATCGAATTAAATGTTTATAGAACCCTAAGTTTAACTAAATTATATAAAGAAAACTTATCCTAAATTAGAAGTGAAAAATGTACATATTGATAAAGGATGAATAAAATATGGATCAATATACAAACTAGGAGATTTTAGTCGAATTGAAACTTTGCGTGGAAAGCTGAATATCTAAATGAATGAACTGAGACTGCAAATATGGAACGAGTGGATAAGGGATTTGGAGTAGAGATAAGATAGGATAGGATATCAGATAGAGAAACGGAGTGAAGATGGGAGATAAATGGGGCTGAGATCTGTGGTTTGACGTTGTAAATATTAACAGAGACACCCGAAAGACAGATGACATATAGAAAAACAACCAAACATAGGCATTAGTATTTGAATGGAAGCTGCGAAAGGTACTGCTAAATCCTTCCTCCTTCTGCTTATTACTCTTATTCTGACTGCCCATACAAGTGCATTTGCAAGATGGGGTGAGAGTTTCTTCATTGTTCGATTACGGATCGAATCAGATCTGACTCATAAATTATCTGCTTGTTCAATGCTGACTTTCAGAAAGAAGAACGTTGACTTGCAATGGACTCGAATGCAGTCTTACGAGGGGAAAATCTGGGGAAAATGAAACAGCAGAGTGTGAAATGATGGAGGGTAAAAATTGAAGATCTGAATAATTTGTTGAAAGTTTATGCCGTAGAAAAGCAGCTATGCAATCTGCATTGTGATGGAGCGGAACGAGATTCAGTAATCTCAAAATATCCTAACTCGAATCGGCGATGCTTACGGTGAGTTGGAGAATTTATTTTTAGATGAAGATGAAATTGAACAATTTATAGATTCTTCACCTACAACACTATGAAGAAGGATAGGAAATGGCTAATGTGGAGAAGTGAGAATTGTCTGCATCAAAATATCTCTCTCGAAGTCCACTGTGGTTTTCCTTCTCCTGTTGCATAATAATTTATTCTTGAAATGCAACATCGAATGTTTATCCTTGAGTTGTTTAGTTTTTAGCATTAGTATTTTCATAAATCTCTAAAGTGGGCTAATAAAGTCGAGCGGTTCAAAATAATCAAATCAAATGCTGCTGCATTATCGATTTGCTAGAAAATGAATATAGAATCCAGTTTTATCAATGCCAATTGCCCTGATTATATCATCAATGCCATTCTCCCTCATTCTGTCATCTATTTATTCTTATCCCATATATTCTTCCGAATTCCATTGCATCATGATAAATCTGTCTAATTTTCTATTTTTTCTTTCATTTCTATTGGTTATTCTTTCCGAATCAATTCCTCCCTCATATTCATGGAGTAAGTTAGTCATAATAGTTGATGAAGATTCAATAATTGTATATCAGTAAAGCGAACCTTATCCTGTGAATCGCATGGCGTAAATAATACTCGTTGCGAACTGAGAATACCTGATTTCGTCATGCCTCAGAATCCAAATTGCTTCGATCAGCTGGATGATAAGGTATGAATACAAAAATTTCATAATACATTCTGCCCTCTTCACTTCATTTATTTAATTTCTGCATCATTTGAAACAATTTGTCAATTAAGGACAACTCTGTCCGAGTGTATTGTGGAATAAGATGCGAAACAGCAGACGAAGTGACGGTTTCGGCAAAGAAGCCTGGGAATAATCGACAATGCACACAACATTTCACTTATAATTTGGAGAGAAGGAAATTTGACTGGTGATGATAAAATTATGCAATCACCCTCTAAACGATGACAAAATTCAGGTATTTATGGAGATCGGGTGGATGCATCGACAGCACTGTGGAGCTTGAGCTACTCTGTGGAGTTAACAGGGACCCAAAGATATTCTACCGACAGTTTTCCTATTTACTCGACTATGAAGATAAACAATAAAGCTGATCCTCGTGCATAATGGCTTCTCCGCGTATTTTTCCATTCAAGAATACTTTTATTAAGCCTTTTAGAAAATATATTCTTCTCGTTTCAAATTTGTTTGAGTGATTTATCGAGCAGATCGAATGCGATTTCGAGGTGTTTCTTCTCGAAGATCAGAGCTGGCCGGAATCGCAGTCCATTATCGCCGCAACCTCCAACCAGAAGTCCGTTGTTTGCTGCCTAAATTAAGAATTAATAATGGAAGCTAATGCAAGAAATGTTGAGAATTGACCGAAGTTAATACTTCAACTTCACTCCTCTTCACAAACGTTGCACAATTGAAGGCAAGTTCAATTTTCAAATCATTTTCGTGAAGATATGTAAATTTAAATATGAAATGTGAAAAGGTCTGTCATGTCTAAAACAAATATTTTACCGTTGCAACTAATTTATCGCGAAGCTCAGGAGTAGGGAAATCAATTGCAGCGAAAGTACCCAATCCGCGACCTTGATGCAATTTGTTTGAATATTTCACCTAATAATTATAAAATCTGTAAGGTGATATATTCAGGAAAAAAACCTGCAATTCATTCAAATTTTTCTGGAACAGTTGACCGACTTCCTTCGTCTTTGCCAATAGATCATCACGTTTCATCACCTAAAATGGTGCAATACTTTGTCATCTTCGTAATTTATGAACTACTTCAATTAGTTTCTCGAGAATAATCTGCTTAGCAGGATCGCCACACCACGTATTCTGAATTCTGTAGCCCTAAATTAGTTTGTCCAAAATATCGCTGAAATTAAATGATTCACTTCTTTGATTCGAAGATGCTCGAGATAAAAGTAGCCGCCGAGCAGGGTTTTCTTTGAGAAGGTTACAATATCTGAAAATATTCAATCTTTTATGAAGGCCAATTAACTGATTCGATCTGTATTTTCTAAATTATATTTTTTCAGTCAAATTAAGCGAAAGTGCGTGTGTCGAAAAATAGCGAGAAAATGAGAGAAAGGCAAAAAATTGTGTGTCACTCTTTTCATTATCCCCCGCTGATTGTTTATCACATCAGCGCTCTAGCCTCTCTCATTGCACATAGTCGTGGCGCGCTTCTTAACGCACGAACTGCTACTTCAGTTGACCTCTATAAATACCTGGTGGAAAAGGCAGATTCCAATGCGAATGCGCCCAGTAGTCCCCAGTAGCACCACCTCCAGTTTGCACCTGAATTTACATTCTAATCGAGTTTAATGACGAATCAAAGTCGGTTTTAACTTTCTAGAATTCGAATAAAATCGGAATAGTTCATTTCGTTAAAATCAATACAGAGCCGAAATGGTATCAGTCTTCGTCTTGTACATCTATATTGGATGGTATATTCCTTGAGAGATTTATCTTACTTCATCAACGATGAATACGATGCCATTCTTCTTCGCGATTTGCTGCAATCCACGGAAGAATGCAGGACTTCCATAGTGATCGCCTCCTTCTGCTTGGATTGGCTCGACGATTATTGCTGCTACCTCTTCGCCCTAACGTAAATATGATGAACCAGAAAATGTTTTACAACTTGTAGTGTAGTTATTTTACGGAATCTATTCTAAAGCTAGAATATGTCTGTCAATTTCAAGATATGCATTGATCCATTTTATGGTTCAACTTGATGGCTTTTATCTCTACCTTGGCCTTCCATTCTTCAATCTTCTGCTTTACATCATCTAAGCATTCATTATCGATGGTTTCGTTTTGTTTCGTATTCTGATCGAGCGGATATTTATAGCGGGGGAATTTAGCCACTGGCCAATCGAACGCGGGAATATCTACCTGAAATCTTGTACATTTCGCTGCATTTTCAAGAATCGATCTATTACTTTATGGATAGGTTTGCTTCTCGTAACAGTAAGAAGTCCCAGAGTTCTTCCATGAAATCCGCCCTAAATTTAAAAAAGTGAGTTCTTAAAAATATTTTTTAGAAGATTAATCGGATTTTAATAAAATGAAGGAATAATTTTTTAGTGAGATATTGTACAAATTTCTTTCCTAATAATATCGACTGTTTCTTACATCGAAAGATAGAACACTCAATTTCGGAGTGCCGGGTTGTCGATGCTTCATGCATGATGAAAGATGCTCCGCATCTGGAGGGTTGCCTTCTCTTCTCTGTGTCATGTACCTATCAAAGTTATTAGAAGTTACTGTTGAATCAACAGATCGACCTACCAAATGAAAGCGGCTTTGATCGCATTTTCATTTGCAGAACTGCCGTCTGCCATCGTTTGAACTGCCTACACTTTTCATCATTTCATAATCTTTCCAAAAAACTCTTACTTTCATCCCTTTGGGAGCGACGCATCCGAATGTTCTCTCCAAACTGTCCACGAAATCAGATCGGGGGAATAAAGCTAGTGCGGGACGAGAAATTTGAGAAACCTAGCAAGATTTTATGCAATTTGAAAAAAAAATCGAAATTTTCGTACTAGACATTGTGGACTGGCAGCAGCTTTGAGAAGATCTGTAATCAAATTCCGAATTCATTTAAATTCGAAGTTAATTTTACCATGAAATCAAAATGATAATGCTAACAACTTCCTTTATTGTTAACTTTGATCTCAGAGTCGAGTTGTTTATGAATATGACACATACCTGGATGATTATAGCCTAGAGGTAATGATGAGATTTGCATAAACAGATCAAGAAATGTATTGCCTGAGAAAAACTAATTGATCTTCAGAAAATATTCAACGATTCACCGTCCACATCAACCGCATAATTGCCAAACGATCGTTCAAAATCGAGAAAATATCGAATTGCCTGAGTGCCCTGCAATGAACATCCACAATTTTGCAAAGAATTGCAATAAATTATAGAGATTTACATGAAGTGCCTCCATTTTTGCTTTGAGCCATTTGGAGTTCTGTCCAGGAACTGATGTGGTTCGCATAGAAGGACCAGAAGGCTCACTTGTAGCTATGGAACTAATCGAACGGGAAGAGGGCGAAAAGAAGCAAGAAAGACGGTTTACTAGGCCATAACGAGGAAACATCGCTGAATATGAAGATTATCGAAAGAAGGAGTGAAAAATTTAGAAACTATTCTCGATGAAAATCGAAGTCCAACTTTAGAAATGCATTTATCACACAACGAGTGGCTAAATTGAAGAATTGTACAGCGGTTTCTTCATTTTCTCCGTATTTCTAATAGAGATTTTCGTTCCCTAGCACTCGTTATTTTCATAAACAGAAATCTATTGAAAATCGAAGAAGTTTTTGAAAGACTGATGGACTATGGACTGATGTAACTGATGCAATAGAAATTGGGCGGCAAAATGTGATGTGGGAAGGGAGAATTCACACGTGAAGGTTCAATCAATTGACAAACGACTAGAGAAATGGAATTGGAAATGGAATCGAGATAGAGAAGGCATGAAACTGGGAGGAAAACACAAAATGCATAAACAAAAAGTACCGAGGGGAGCTGGTGTTTGTTCATTGACCGATCCACGTTGAATGGTAGAGATTGTATTGATGCACTTCGAGCTTGCAATCGGTCTATTTTATCATTCACTTCTCCTTTTATCACTCCCCGACCTGACCCATTCGCCCCGCCTCTTTGTTTCCTTCTATCCGATTCCCAGGTCAGCTGCTCAAAAATGTCTGCTTACTCTCTGATTATTGATAATCATTATCCATTTTCTGTTGTTGCAATTCAGTTCAGAAATTGTGCAATTTTACGGCTCATTGTGGAGATCTCCAGATATTCTCCAGTGCACTCAGCCTATACCTATTCGACCTTTGTCCCTTTCTTTAGACATTACACCTTCTTTCTCATCCACGTTTTTCTTTCAAGACATTTTATAGTCGTATGATAAGGAAAACATAAAATGACCCATTTTGTTAATTTTCACGGCAAACGCGGCACAACAAATCGCCGGTAAAATTTAACGATTTTGTACGGAAATTGTCATTTTCAAATGGGTACAATTTATTGATTTTTAATCTTGAAATCATTGCATAATAATGATAGATTTGCAACAAGAATATATTACTACTCACAAACACATAGTGTCTAATTGTCGGCCTCCTGTAAAGTTCACCAATCTTTGGGACGAGAGAGTGTAGGGAAAAGAAAAAGGACTGAAGAATTTTACAAATGACGGTCATAGTGAACTAGTGAATTATACATGAAGCCCTAATTGTCTAAACAGATAGATTCGATTCGATTAATAGAGCAAGGCAAAGTCAACTTCTCAGTGTGAATTGTCGTGGATTGTGCGGATTCAGAGTTGCTTGAGTGACTTGTCGAGCAATTCGAATGTCAAATCCACGTGCTTCTTTGTGTAGACCAATGATGGACGGAAACGTAGCGAGTTATTGCCGCAGCCACCGCAGAACAGACCGTTGTTGCCGGCCTGAAAATTAATGATAAATCAAAGTATGGATACTATTGTTTGGTAGTGGGAATGAAGAAATTATTTGAACTTATATACGAAAGTATCGTATTCTCTTGTGAGTAGTTAAAATACTACTGCAGAGGATACGATGTTCAAAGCATGAAGTAAAAATTCTACTTTTTCACCTATTGAGAATCGCGCCATCACATTCTAAAAGAATCGTGCAGTAGATGTCGACGAGGCGTATTTTTCAAACTACTTATCATGCGCGAATCCAAAATTTGTAAGGAAGCAATAAGTTGATTACTTCCTACATGAGTTCGTCTTTTATCTATGATTTCACAACTTTTGAAAATTTAAATTTACAATCGATCTGGTTACAAAAGACGAATAATACACTCAAAATTGCGTCTTTTCAGAAAAGTAATCAATTTTACATTCCACAATAATTCCAATTTTTAATATTGATAAAGTGGTTATAGAAGACGAGAGGGTGCTAGATAAAACACATAAAACTACGCCAACTCTTCATTATGCACGCTAGTTCGTCGAAGAGATGAAAGAAAATGAAACGCATAAATGACCTCTATGCTCGAATAGCCGAATAATCGCTTCTTTGTGTGTTGATAATAAGAACATTTTTTTTTCGAGCAACAGAAAAGCCTACCACTTCGACGAGCTTGTCCCTGGCTTGTGGATTGGGCAAATCGATAGCAGCGAAAGTGCCCCTTCCTCTGGCCTGACTCAGCAGGGAACTGTGATTCTTCTGCAACTCAACCATCATTTCATAAATTGTATGCTTGCATGCCTGAAGTTGCTGCAGTTTTCCCTGGAAATACTCGCCCACATCCTTTGCCTGCTCTATCAGCTTGTCCCGCTTGATCACTTTCATCACTTCGTTCAACAGGAACAATTTCGTTGGATCTCCACACCATCTGAAAAATGCGAAATTAACTTGAAATCCAATTGTATCTAGACAAAACTATAATTAATTCTTACGTGTTATAGATGCGATAACCCTAAATTATTCAATAATTTTATTTCGATAAAGAAAAACAAATATTACCTCATGGATCCTTAGATGCTCAGCGTGGTAATATCCGCCAGTCAACATTTTCTGAAATCAAACTGTATGCTCGATACATCAAAAAGCTCTCATTAGTGAATTATTTAATTTTGAAGATCTTCTAAGTAATTTCACTACTTATAATCTAGTGGAATTTAAATTCGATGAGTAGAAAATATTTAAAATTTCAAATTACCTTCGAGAAAGTGACGATATCGGGTGGGGAGGTCAGATTCCAGTGTGAATGCGCCCAGAAATCGCCTGTAGCTCCGCCTCCAGTTTGGACCTGAATAAATAAATCTGAGCCTTTCTTCAAGGAGAAAAAAACCAACCTCATCAACAATGAAAACGATGCCGTGCTTCTTCGTGATGTCTCGCAATCCCTAAAAATGCAATATGAAATGGAAGGTTAAAAAACTGCCTTTTAACCTGGAAGAATTGCGGAGAGCCGTAGTAATCCCCACCTTCTGCTTGAATTGGCTCGACGATCATCGCTGCGACTTCGTTGTCCTCAAACATTTCGAATCTCGTTTTTTACGTAAAAATTGGATATTATCAACGACCGACTATTATTTGAAACAATAAAAAGGTTACGCAATGCACTGTATGTATTCAAATATGTGATTGGTTTATCTCGTCTCAAGTAATGTCATTGACAATAATTATGTAGTCTTGCAGTTTGAAAAGACACTATGCAAAAATTAATGCGCTTCTCTACCTTCTCATAACCCTACATGTGTTATTTCGTCAAGCTACAGGCTGAGAGATTTCCGAACATCAGAAAATGTCTAATCAGTTGATTTAGAATTTAGAGTGCCTTTCTCTCTAAAAATACACAAAATATTGCAACCTTCTTCTTCCACTCGGCGATTTTCTGCTCGACATCTCTGAGGCACTCCTTGTCCTGTGCATCGTTGTAGTCCTTGTTCTGTGCCAGGGGATATTTGTAGCGAGGGAATTTGGCAATCGGCCAGTCAAATGCAGGAATATCAACCTGAAAAGTGAAGTCATTTTTCCATTAAAACACCAAAACATTGAAATTAGTTGATTACCTTGTGAATAGCCTTGCTCCTTGTCACAGATAGCATGCACAGACTTCTTCCGTGGAATGAACCTAAATTTCATTTGTGAATTTCGATTCTGATTGTGAGCGGAAATTTCAATAATAATTTGTGTATGAAAAATAGCTTTTTAAAAAGCTCTTGTGATAAAAAAAAAGAAAAATAAGAAAACTGACCAAAAATATTGAACATTTTTCCTTTCAAAGCTCTCCTTTACTAGAACAACTAAAGCCTACCTTCAAATCCCATAACAGATAGACGAGGCGTTCCAGGCAGTTGCTGCTTCATGCAGGAATCCAGATGCGCCTGATCCGGAGGCTTCCCGCCTCTTCGTTGGGCCATGAACCTCAAAAGGAAATTGCTTAGAAAAAAAAGTATTCAACTTTGAAACGACTACGGTGGCACACTTTTTCTACGTGAGGGGACAATTTCTAAGAATCGTGAACATTTTTTTTCCATAGAAGCACACTGATTTAGTAAAAAATCGTGCCGTCATATTGATATTATAGTTTTGAAAAAATACAGAAAAGTGACTACTCCTTACCAAATGAATGCAGTTTTGATGGCATTTTCGTTGGCCGAAGTCCCACAGAGCATCGTCTGAACTGCAGCCATTCCCTTTGGCTTGACAGCGTCCAGGGCAGAGGCCAGAGTCTGGGGGAAATCTGTGCGTGGGAATGAGCCCAGAGCAGGACGGGACACGAGCGATGTCTGAATGGGCGCAAATGAACATTGATAACTGGATAATCTTTCATAATTCATTCGTTTTCTATCGATTAATTTTGGGCATTTAAAAAAGTTAAATTTATTTCGAATCTTATAGATATTTTTGCCTAATAAAATTACGGATGTAAAGTTTTAAAATGATAAAATATTAAAAATAAGCTAAATTTACAATGAAATTCTCCCCAGCAGCTGCGCGCACAAGGTCTGGATGGTTGTAGCCGAGCGGGAGTGAGGAGATTTGCGTGTAGACATCGAGTAGAGCATTGCCTTAAAATTAGAGGAGTCATTTGGCATTAGTTAGGAGGCAAGATATGAATTTTAATTTTAAAGGAATCGTAAATTTATCCCATTATTTCAAAATTTGAATAAATGCATCATGAACATTTTCAGATACATAAATTTCACTCGATATGAATTTAAAATAAGTAATGTTTACGTCTCAGAGCGTAAAATTCTTCGTCATTTATGCGTCAAGACCAAATTTTAGACAGTGAAAATAACCCTTCATCGGAGAGAAAGATATTTATTTGAAAGATAGCTATAAAATTTCATGAGTTCCTCACCATCAGCATCGACGATATAGTTGCCGAAGCTCTTCTCGAAATCGACGAACACTCGGACAGAGGCTGTTTGCTGCAATTCCAATCATTTATAAAAAATCACACGAACTTGATATGCAGAAAATGGCTAACTAGTTAAATCTATGCATATTCTGCTCAATTTAGAAATGTCATATTTTATAGAAAAATTCATTTGAAAGTATCATCATTAATTTTTTGTAAAGATGTGACGAGATTTCCAAGTTACAGTAAGAAGACTTCTTAAAATACGCAGAAATAAGTTTTTCGAGAGAGAGAAAAAGAAGACATGTTCTTTTTTCTCTCGAAAAGATGCACTATTTTTCTGCGAGTCGAGTTTTGAGAAGTCTGACAGCAAGAACTATTATTTCATATGATTTACATGGATGGGTTCCATGGTGCTTTTGAGTTGTTTTGACTTGGGCCCTGGCAGAGGCGTCTTCACGCTCGGTCCGCTCGGTTCCGACGACGCGATCGCTGCATTCCGAACTGCAAGCTTTCTTCTTGATTTTTCTCGATTTTCATTATTTTCCTCTTCCCTTCAAGATTGTTTATTTCTGTGCCCCTCATGGAAGAGCAAATTCCCAGGCTTAGTTTAGTAAGGGCTATTCTCGATTTTTTCGCAGAATAAATTTGTTGCTTTCAATTAAATTTCCCCAATTGGAGTATGAAGATAATCAATTTGCCAGCAAACTCGGAACAGTTTCGATAGTTTGTTATTTTCAATTTTTACTCGATTGTTCTGTTCTCTTCAATCTCTGCATTCATTTTATCAGTCTTCGATTTAATATTTCTGCTAATGTTTATGGTCAATTTTGTTGTGCCATAAAAGGCAAATTGATAGTAAAACCGAGACTAAGAGAGGAAGGTTATCAATTCTTATCACTGGCAAATCAGCAAGAGAGTGGTCTTTCGTCAAATTAGTCTGATCCTATCTCTCCTCACCCCACCTAACTTCTTCCACTCCCCTTTCTCTTTATCCGTCCCCTGACATCCCCATCCTCATTCTTCATCTCCTTGCTCCCCTCTGCTCCTTCCAATTGAAATCAATACGTGCCGAATTCCTCGTTCTTTGCGTCCTTCGGCCCGTCTGCTCTCACGACAAATCAGCGATAAATCGAATTGAAATGCAGGGAATGTGAGCGAAAAGCAGGCGAATTGTTGGAGATAATAAGAGAATGGAGAAAAGATCGATATCAAATGATTGAATGACTGAACTCGGAGACGGAGGAAAAAAAGCAAATTCCATTGCAAGAAGCGTGACTATTCTCAGGGTTAGGTTCACTACTTACTCTAGACCTAATAATCATCTTTGCTTGGGGCAGAAATTCAAGCACTTCTCCCGTATTCACTCATTTTGTTCTTGAAAAAAAGAAATGACCAACCTGACAAGGAGAACTGCCTGCAGGCAATTCTGGAGAGCATTTTGGCAGAGGACGGAGGAAGGAGTTGCCCTGAAATGGGTAAACATTATTGGAAATTGAAGCAAATCCTAAAAATTGGCAGAAACATACGAAACGAGTGCAAAAGCAAAGCAACAGGGAGTCTGGCAATAATGACCAAGTGAAAGAAAGAACGAAACAGAAAAGCGAGAAAAGAAAAGAATATGAAAGGGGCGGGATCTGTTCACAAGTTGCATCCAGCATTCAAACGCAACGAAAAGATATCTACGATGCTGCCGAGCAAGCAGTGCCATTCATAATTCAGAAACAGAAACTAGTCAAATTTCGAATTTATTCTAATCATTTCAGTTTTCGGAGAAGAAATAAGATATCCGGCTCTAACAACACAGCCTAACTAACAAAATGTGTTGAAAAAGAAATGTAACAAGAACGAAAGTTAACCTGCCATAGTGTAAAATTCATTCTTCAACGGTTCAAATGTACGAGATAATTTAGTTCTGCAAGAAGTAAAATGACTTTCCATTCGTGAAAAGCTGGATCATTGTCATATTCAGAAAAAGAAAGACGAAATGTCTTCGCGAAGACCAACTCTTTCACGAATGAAGGATAATCAGTGATGATGATAAGACAATTTGAAAATGTGATACCCTTAATTTAATGAATTCTGGAGAGATCTTCAATCAGCTTCAGAGCACTCAGCGCACGTTCTTCCTTGTTTCCATCTGAAATAATAAAATCGAATGATAAAAGAAGGCTACTTGGAAATGTCGCAACGACGCAACATGGGGGAAAAGTATGTATGAGGGCTAGGAGAAGCTAGAGGAACGCTCTCACTTGGTATAATATTTCCTCGTGTTGTCACATTGCGACATTTCGAATTTCACCGCCCTGTCTCTTAACCACTGAGGCATCCGTTTCGACCTCATTTTTTAATGTTGTTTTTTATCTCCTAGTTAGAAATAATGTGAAGAACATGGAGACAAACAAAAAAATTCTTGCTATTAAAAATATGTCAGTGAGATTGATATGAAAAGAATATGCCTTGCCTTGAGTTTTAATGTCAGGAACGTTGTGGAGTTTGGATAGAAGCTCGATGGCCTCGTTCCTGGGCATGTCCAGAATGCTTTCCACCACATCTCCATCGATGAAACCACGAGTCTGAAAATAATGATGTAATTCGAAAATTCGTCATGTTTAGAATGATGAATTCGGGAACAATAAGGTATCATGCTTCCTATAAAAAAATACCGCATGATTATCTTCTATATTTATGAGTTACAAATTGTTATTTCCGCACATAAAATAAGTTTTTCTTCGAATTAGCCTTACTCATAGAAAAAAAAAACTTGAGGGATTGTTCTTTTTTGCTACATCAAAATTTTAATAAATAAATAAATAGATAGAAAAAGTGAAATTCAAGAACTAACCGCTTCGACTTGTTTGTTGACAGAGAACTGTCGATAGGTCGCGTGATCGACTCGCATGCAGTTCTTCTGGCGGTTCGAAATCAGCTTTTCCACCTGAACAATGATAATCTTGCAGGAAGTTTATTTCTGCTCGTATTACCTGCGAGAAGAATAGCCCGTATTCATCGGGGAGTCGGACGATGAGCCCGATGCTGCCTTCAGAAGTGCCGTAGAGAAGTGGGTGGTTGAAGGGCAGCTGACTGTCTGCCAGAGGGGCCGCGAGTCCGCCTCGACGAAACACGTTCACCATTTCTCCCAGATAGAACAGACCTTCCGACTAAAAATAGGCTCATTAAGATTCCTACTTTGATGAGAAAATCGAATTTCCCTTTTCCCTCGACAAGAAGATTTTACGGAACTCAACCCTACTTTTTTGTCTTCTATTTACAGAGCTCAAGTAATGGAATAAAATGTTCGACAAACGTGGACATTCAGAGATTTTAACATCTCTATTGTTGATTTTACGACTTTTCAAAATAATGCAATGCATAGTTAGTATGTTCAAGCCTGGATGTAATTCATTTTGTTGCGAATTTGGTTTGATTGATAGTTGGCGCAGTTCGCGGACTTCTTATGTTTGGGTCATACTATTTTCCAAAAAAAACTCCCGCGAACTATGAACTAAACCCTCAGATTTTCGCCTTTTGAGCATATGGATCTTTCAAGTAACAAGTCAGCAAATTAATAAAGAAAAACTCACATGAAGTCTCATTCGGGCCTCGTCATGCTCCCTTCTCTCCCTGTCCAATTCACAACCAATTATGTTGCAGTTCGTCTCTGCAGCCACCAAGTGCTCTGCATCGAAAAATTCCACTGCCGAAGTCCAAATGGAACGAGTGTCTCTGTAAGAAGAAAAGTTAAAAAAAAAAAAACACAATCACATGTTCATTAACAGCCAAGAACAACGCGATTAGTCGTTTCCTTCTTTACGCTATGTTCTATCTCCCTTCGAAAAAGAAAAAAAGCAGTTTCCTTTCCTTTTTATCTCTAAATTTTTAGAGTCCTGCTTTTATAGTTTTGAGTGAAAAAAAACATGATTAATAAGAGAAGTGTACAGATCTGAACTCGCAGATCTTGATGAAACCTATCAAACGGGGGTTTTCAATGACGGCGATCACGATAGTAAAGTAAAAATTCGTCAAATAGACTTAGAAGTAAAAAATTGCATAATACATTTTAACAAGCGAATTTGATCATTTATCCCACAAAATACGAGAAAAAGGGCTGCGAATGCTCGTTTCAGGTTCCCTATCGACGGATTTTAACTTTACCACCGTGATCCCTGTCATCGAAAACTCGTTTGATAAATTTCATGAAGACCTGTGCACTTTCCTTGTGAGCGAAAAATAAACAAAAAAGTAATGGGCTTACTTTGCCACTTCTTCCAGAGTCGTCTCGACACTTTTGTAGCTGAGCAGAGTGACGGAACGCATCAAATCGCCCACCAGAATGTTCTCTCCCATCACCTGAAGCAGAGAATGAGAATTGAAGATAGAATAATGGTTACCTTGACATAGAGTGCCTGAATGTTGTTGAAGTAGGAGCACTCCAGTTTGAGCTCGTGTTCTGCATTCCACTCAAACAGGCGGATTGAGCTGGAAGTTAAACCACGTAGAAATCTTATGATGATCGGAGCATTGCAAAATTCGATTCCAAATTGGTTCTTCGTGAAAAAATCTCGCATCTTATCATATTGTGAAAACATTTCATCGTGATGCAAGCGACAAGCTAATATATCATGTCTGATATTTTGACAAAATTCTAGCAAAAACTGAAAGATGTAGCGTTATTCAGAGATTAACAATACAACCATAGATTCCAACCTGTTGATGGAAGCGACGAGTTTTCCACTGAGAATGGCCAGAGAGAATGCACAGCCTTTGACCTCCTTCTCGCTTTCCAGTGTCAGTTTTGATTTGTCGTCTGCAGAGGCTCTGAAGACGATAATACGACCCTGAAAGAACTCAAATGAAATTCCTCATTCAAAAATAATTTGTCTACCGATTTAGCTTCAGTTTCATCGGGATAGACGAATGCAGTCCCGACAATGTAGTATTCGATCTTTTCCTCTCCCAAACACGCAGATATCAGACTAAAAAGCCAAAATTCCTCATGAGAAATCATTTCGAAGAGGAAAATGATGAATTGAAATGGAATCTCGTAATGCTGTAAAACAAATTTAAAGATGAAGTGATGGGAAAAATAGCATGAATTGGAGAATCTATGACAGTATGAGCTGCTGCTAGTATAATGCACCAGAAGTGAGTACTTTGTTACCAAAGCAGAGTGCATGGAAAAGAAAAAGAGAGGGAAGAAATTTTTGATGACAAAGTATACACTTGTGGTAACGTTTTACTTGCGACGATATATGGCAGTTAAAAATTAACAGAAAATACCTGGTTCCATGTTCATAGGGCGACAATTCGTGTGAGTGCATGGCCTCGAAAGTGTTCTGGTCGAGAATGACGAAGGAGTGCGTCGCGAAGGAAGTGATTTCTGGCTGATTACGGGCTCCTGAAGCTGAAATGAAATTTACTTTCTGAAGGGATAGAAAAGAAGTTTCAGGCATTTTTGCTCACAATTCAGCATAGTCCACCAACATTTAACACATGAACTTTCTTTCAGAAGGAGATTTCTCGTATTTCATTCGCTCCCTATTTTCGGGAGGCAAGTATTTGTGGGAAAAAAGAAAGAATACCAGATGGCGCATTGCTGGATGTGATGACCTTCGCTGCCCGAGACACAGAATGTCGCTCGGAGTTCTGCAAAGTCAAAATCAGAATTGAGTAATCCAAAGAAAGAACTCGTACCTCCTCCCTGTTGACGAGAATTCCCAGAGTTCCAGTGCTCTTCTGATACGCAACTCGGCTCACTGATTCTCCCAAAGGGACTGTTCTGGAAATAATCGTCTTGTTTTGAATGTCTCACAAAATGGACGCGGGATTTTGTGTAAATGGCAGAGCGCTGTTTGCAGTGCAATAAAATGCCGGACCGCATTGGATGAACTTAAGAAAAAATGGCACACCGCACCGCAAGTAGCCTTGGTAAATAGAATAATTTTGGACTTGTAAAAATTTTGTTTCACCATTCTTCATTTTTTTCTGAAAAATCAGCTCACCTAATGTGCATTTTCTGAATGTCATCAATGGTTCCAATGACGAGCGTGTCTCCATCAGACATCACAAGAGAGTCGCTGAATTCAATCGAAATTTGAAAATAGAAAGAAGAAACTTTCTACTCACTGATAGACTTCCGAGTTGAGCAGACAAATCGTGTTGACCAGCTTCACATTCACATTCGAAAAGACAAGTTTGCCGTTCGAAGAGAATATCACTGCAGGCCTAAAGATGAGGATAAACATTTAAAATGGAAAACATGAGCACTCATATTATTGTCAGAAATTTGAATGAGCAGATGACGATAATAAAGAATAGTTTTGTTCAAATTAGCTATATTCTGTCTGTCGCTGGTACCAGAAAGCGCACAATTATCCCCGAAAAAACAAGTCTAACCTATCACTGCAAGCGAAGACATGAATTGAGCCATGCGTTCTGAATCGATGCAAACTAGGTGGCTGAGTGCCGAGCGACGCTTTCTTCACTTCCCCAAATTGGCCTGAAATTTAAAATAAGGAGGAAAAACCTCAAATAATTCCTAACCATCATTTCCGACCGGATAATAGTAGAGCGATCCGTCACCAGTCGCAACGAGCAGATAGAGGACGGATTCCATCGAACAGAGAATCGTCGAGCGGGGCAGCGTCTCTCCGGGGAGGCGCTCGCGGGTCATCTCAAAATAAAGTCAAATTCAATCAATTAGGAGCTTGTAAAATTAAACCAGAGAATGCAGTTCAGTAATGCCAAAACTTTTTGACAACAACACTTTGGAATAGCATGACTTATTCTTTCTTGGCAAAATTTATTTTCCGCCTATCTAATAATCTCTCTGTGCCATGTTACTTTAAATCTCCTTGCCAAAAAGTCTGGTCATTTCTGGATTGCCAAGTGAAAGAAACAAATCGAAAAGCTAACTAAAATTAATAGGGTTTTTTTTGCTTTCCGTACAACTCTAGAAAAAAACGGACCTCCTTCAAATCAGGCAGTGATAGCAGCAGAGCAGTCAATTCACTCCACAGACATACCGCGACCATCTTCGATTCACCCGAATCGGCTGAAAAATTATATATATATATTTTTTTTTCTAAAAATGAAAAATTCCCCTACTAGTCCCCAAATCCATGCAGGCGATTTCGTTGTCCATTTTCTTGGATCCAATCAACTCGAACTGCCCACTGTCGCAGCGCAGATAGTACAGATCACAGCCAGCAGAAACGACTATCTGAAGTGAACATAATCAAACCTGCAAAATGAACACACTCTGGCCACTATAAATTTGTGAAAATCAACAATGATGATAGAAAGCATATGATCTTTCGTGAATTTATGAATCTCTGATTAACCTGTCCCGAATCCTTGTTGACAGAGACGACGTTCATCGTTGCGCCATCGTCTGCCTGCCAAGTCGAGGACGTCGATTCATCGACGGCAAGGCGCATTTTTGAGGGAGTTATCTGAGTGGTAGCTATTAAACTTGTCAAAATTAAACGAATGCCTGCAGAATGTTGTTTCCCGAGCCAATGCACCCAGCGAACAAGGTCTGTTCGTTCGTTTCCAAATCTGCAAACATCAATTTCATTTAGATTAAAGGGGGCAAATTTGCCGAGCAATTGTGTGTCTTCCAGTTCCTCTCCTTTCAGCTCGAGAATATGCGTTTCATTGGCCAAAGACACGAGGATGTAGTTGTCGAATTCGGCCTTGTATCGGAGGGAGAAGAGTCGCTTCACACCGGGCAGATCCACCGAGGCTGCCTCCTCGATGCCGATTCCATTGCGGATCACCCGCAGAGAGCCTTCCTGAAAAACCAAACATTCGCACACTAGTTTGCTCATAAAAAAGCTTGAGGGTTGAGCTTTTATAGCTCTAATATATCTCAAGTTCAATTTTCACCACTTGCAAAATAAGACTATAACTGAACTCGACAAGCTATAGTTGAGCTTCATCTGAATATCTTAACGGTTCAAAGCGCGCTTATTCGGGGATTAGAGATGAATGAGAATTACGATTTCGACATTTTTGAGGTCTACTCTTAGCCTGATTTCGATTTTCCAAAAAATGTTCATGTCAGCCAATTCGCTCTTAGACTGCACACACATGCAAATTGTCTTACCTTGAATGCGCCACTTGCCGTGATGAGATGAGTCTGACCGTCGGTGGAAACGATGCACAGATCACGAATTGGAGCCAAACTGGGGAAGGATTCCAGAATCTGGAAAGAGGCAACAGTAAATAGCAGCAGACCAAAATAGATTTTCCCTACATTAACATAAGTATTGTCGGCGTTCGGCACATCGTTGAGTCGAATGAGTTGCGAGTCACCCAATCGAGAGGCCACAAAAACCACGGAATTGTCCAGGTAGACAATCGCCTCTGCAATAGTCGTCTCGCCCAGATATTCTAGCTGAAACATAATCAACAAATGAAACAATCGCAGAGGAAAAAAACTCACAGTAATGGCAGTGACAGAACTCTCCTTCAACTCCAGGAACATCATGTAGAGTTTGCCTTGATCGTCTCCGAGCAGGAATCTGCAAATTACGATTATTTTTGTATTCTTTCCGAGTTGAATAAATGCTTCGAATATCCTTAAACTTTTCAGAATGATGGATAGGGTAAAAACAAGAAAAACAGACAAGCTAACTACTTTACCTCTGTCCGTTTTGATCGATTTTTCCATAGCAAGTGAACGTTGCCTGATGCATCAGATTCGAAGACATTTGCACAGAGAAATGAGTCTTGTCTTCACTGCAAACGAAAACGTTATTTTAATTCACAAGGAATGCGCGCATCAGTCAGAACTCTCAAATCTTGACGAAATTCTCAATATGAGGATTCTCGATGACGTAGATTCCGGCTATTAACTTCAAAAGTACTAATAGTAAATGGAAACCTAGAGCTCATACATCTTCTCGCTTTTCGCATGTACTTTGTGAATACGAGTGAAGAATCAACAATTTTCGCTAATTTGCTGGTTCCAGATTCCTGCTTGGCAATTATGTTATAAGTTCATAACCGAAATTTATGTAATCGAAAACTTCTTTTCGGAGATTTCGATTAAAATGTGAGAGCTTCGATATACGCATTTCTCGCGTCAATAAACATGAAAGGATCTTACGCTTTGTAGAGAATAGTCTCTTGACCAAGAACGATCACTCCTCCGAACGGACGAGGCACGGGAATCACCATCATCGCTTCGCTCTCGATGCTGTCCTGAAAACATTATTCTTGCAGGATTGTACAATTCAAATAGTTCAATTTAGACCTGTCTGGAGACGGTAGTCAGTTCCTTCTCATTGATGTTCAAATCGACAAATTTCAGATGTCGCCCCCTCGCATCTTGTGAGATGTAGGCTAGACGGTACAAGTCTTCTCGTTCTAAAGTATCCAACTTCAGAATATTTTTTCTGCTATAGTGTAAAAAAGACGGATTTCTTTATTAGCTATGCATTAGAAATTGAGCTAAAATTTGTATCTTCCCAGACAAAAGCATGAAAATAACAGGAAAATCAGTGAAGGATCCCCCCAGAATAGTGGAATATCAGAAACTCAAAGTTCTAACAAATAATCCTAATAATTGAAAAGGAATAAAGAAGGAAAGAAAAAAAACATACCCGAATTCATGAAACAGACATCGATGACCATGAGATCCTCGAACCGCACGTTGTAGCATTTGAGCTCCTTCTCCTGGCGCCAATCCGCTATTTTCAGCGAGCCTTCGAACAGACGCAGTGCAATCAGCTGAATTGATGGCATTTTTAATGAATCGACGAAGCACACTCATACTCCAGAGGAATGAACAGTGACGACAGGGCCCAAATCGCACTCCCTGCCAACCCGATCCTGCACAATGCCGTGTGCTCGAGTGATGACTGTATTCCGGCTGGGGTCCCACGACACAACTGCCAGGTTGTATTTGGCTGTCAGAATGATCACGCTGTCACGGGTCTCAAATGAAAAGGATCAGAAGGATGATTGATTGATAAATCAATAGATTGAGTTCAATTTCACATAAGAGTTTGAAAGAGAATATATTTTTTATCTTCGTGCATCTATGATTCAACAACACTCCAACAAGAAAAATATCGCCAAAAGGTACAATTCTATCAACTATCAATAGGGCATTTAAATGAGGAAATCGTCTATATTTCCCGATCCGATGCAGTTCGTTTTCTTGTGAACTAATGTTCAGAAACAGAATTCTCAATTTTAAGGCAGCAATATATATTCGGTCAACTCACAAGACAAGTAAATCAGGTTTTCTTCAAAAGCACACGTACCTCTCCTTTCGGTCGGAATATCTTGAATGCAGTGATCCTTCCATAGACAGGCACCTCGGCGATCGGCTTCAGTCCATCGGGGGTCACTGTGAGCACTTCGAAACGATTCACTTTCTCCAGGATCAGATTCAGCTCATTTTCTCCTGCAAATCAATTTGCAATCATTCCTTAGAAATAGTAAGCCATGAAACAGGAGATATAAAAATTAATATTGATCACGGAAATTCCGGAAGCTTAATTTTTCGAAAGAATATCGGAGTTATGGTGTTTCTGAATCCCAGTGAAAATTTTCGCCCACGAATACTATTTTCTCCCACTGCCATTTCCCTTCCCTGTTTTTTCAATGGGATTTAGTAATCACCGGGAACTACTGGGGTACAGAATCAGTCCGATTCCATCATTTAAAAAATCCATTTCGTAACTTATCAGATGCCATTTACTCACCAGTGAAGTTGCCGACGACAGCGTGGGAGCAGGCAGTGGCCTTCTTGGCAGAGACGATATAGCTGCTCTCAGGCATGGCAGCACTCAGTTCTGCATAGAAATTCCGCAATCAAGTCGATAGTCCAACAGAAAAACCGAAAATTCGATCCTGAAGTCAACAAATTTGAAAGTCACCGGCAAAGTAAATGCGTTCGATTTTATCAAGTGGCGAAGAGGAAATTCGTTGTTTTTCAAGTGGTTGCTTGAATTTGAATTTTCGTCATTTTCCGCTTTTCTTTTTTATTCTCGTAAATTTTCGTGTTAAGGAATCTCGTCAACGATGGCCGCAATCGACATTCCTTTGGACGACTTCATCAAGATGAAGAAAATCAGGGGGTCCGGCAGAGGAGGCGGGAATCGTACGTCATAATTTGCAATACTATTTTGAATTTTAAGACTAGAACAATTCATGAATTCCGAAAAAACGCGAAACAAAAATCCCTTCCTTCAACGGGAATATTTCTGAAGGAAAAGTCTTGTCAATTTCGAGTGTTTAGGGAATGGAAGACCAATTCACATTCCATACCTAGTTCTGGGAGAAAGGACATTTCTAATTTGGCATTTTCAGCGAACAGACGCCGAGGTGGCCACCCAGGCGGTGGAGGCGGAGGGTTCAGGAGCGGAGGAGGCAGAAATGCAGGAGGCAGAAGTTCAGGGGGGTACTCGTCCAGCAGACCGCGCAACAGCTACGTCGATCTGGATGACCCACAAGTCTTCGCAGTCCCCTCTGGGGGTTAGTTATTCATGGCTATATACCTGAATTTGTCTCCGGCGCTATTAGAGTGAGGGGGCATGGCAGTAGTGAGAACATACGAAAAAGCTGGTGACAAATCCATTGTGCCGCTATTTATCTCTCATTCAGTTCACAAGAATCTATAGATAGAAATGAAAATTAAAACTGATAATTTTTTCCTGAAACCCACGAAAAATCGAATTGTTCACCTGTCTGTTCAAACATTAATGAAACTGATTTGTATACTTCTGAACAAGTAGCGCACAATTATGTGCTTCTCTTGACAATCTTTCCATGAAACTTTTCTATTCCTTTCTTTTCAGTGTCGTTCAACAAGACAGTCCGCATCAACATCTCCAACCTGGCCCCCACAGTCATCTCGGAGGATCTCGAGGAACTCTTCCAGTCGTACAGCATCGAGTCCGCCACTGTGCACTACAATGAGTCTGGTAGGTGGAGGAAAAATTAATGCTCTCGACAGACTTGCAAATAAAAATCCGCACCTGCAGGTCGTTTGTCATTTTTGTGGATCGAGTTAGGTGCAGTTATTTTGGTTTAAAAAAAAGTTCCAACTGGTTTTTGATCATCTGTCAAGCTGAAATAATATTCACATTTTTGTGAAGTCGTCTACATTCTAATCCATCCACACTTCTGCATCAGGGCTATTCGAAATGACCATTTGAGATTTTCGGAATACGGAATGCGGAACGAAATACTCCTCACAGCCTTGTTCTGCACGACATTATAATCAAGCAGAAAGTGGGTGTGGTGTATTGTCGCGTGTGAGGAGATAGATACTGCATATTCCTTGCAACTCGCTTCTCCTATGCCCCGTCTCTATTTCTCTTCGCTTTTCCGAAGAGACCAGAAGAAGAAGAAGGGAATAGCGAGGCGCGTGCGAAAGCGAGTTGCAAAGGGAATATACAGTATCTGCCTTCTCACACGCGGGGCAATACAAAGGACCTCTCTTAGAGATAATAAATGAATGAGGAATTCTAGGAAATGTTTTCTCATCACTTCTAGATTTTGATAATTCGATTATTTGAAAACAACTCCCGTTCAGGCGCGTCACTCGGCACGGGAGACATATTCCTGAAGAAGCGAGATGCAGAACGTCTTGTTAAGGAGTTTGCCGGGGTGGCCCTCGACAATCAGGTATAATTCGGCATTTGTTGCAAATAATTGACTAGGAAACAATATATGATGATAAAGTTTGCTAGATAATCCTCGTACAACTCATATTCGCGAGTAGTACACAGCTACCTTCAGGGTGTTTTATTCAAGAGTTGAGATATTCGATAATTGGAATAGGCTAAATATAGTCGATAAATCGAGGAAGAATGAAAGGGGGAATGGTCTAGCTCATGAGACGTGACATTGCATGAATTATCATACCCTCGTTCGTTCTTCTAGAGTTTTTTTTTATGTTAGTCATCATTTGATTAACTAAGCGCTTGAAAAGAAAGCATATTGCAGAAGAGGTGATCATTTTATTTACAATTTTGATCAGATTTATGAATTGAATGGTTAATTAAGGTGATGAAGTTCCTGCTGGTGGACGCGGCCGAATCGCTCGTGAGTCGAGTCGACTTCAGCGGCCGAGTCAGTGGGGGAATTCAGAAGAGGACGTCTCAGCCATATAGCAGAGGAGGAGGTGAGGGAATGCAGAATTATACCTTTTCAAACCCGCGAATACACTCGCATGAACGAGATAGTGTGTTGTATCGGGAGGGGGAAAAGAGCACGCCTTTTTCTTTTCTTAAAACTCCATACTATTTCGTTCATGCTGACACACGCGGGTTTGAACATTGACAAGTCTGAAGGAATGATCTCTGATTGCGACGATTCAGGAGATCGTCGCGGCCCCCGATCTGGTGGATTCAGAGGCAACCGTCCGCAGGGAGGAGGTGGAGGTCGACAGAATGGAACCGGAAGAAGGCGCGAGGAGAGGTGGGGATATTCCAATTTGCTTGAAGTTTTTTCATCCACCCTTTCCCATCCTTCAGTTTGAATGAAAGCATTTCGAAAATTCGACAAGTTGCTCTGCATTTCATTTTGTTGCATTTTTATTCAAAGCTTATGCTAAAATCTACAATTAGAAATAATTAGAAACAGAAGTAGTCACAAAAACAAATCGAGCATGAGATGTAACTGTTATTTCTCAAAATATCAGAGCAACGAAAACGATGACATCTTCTTGACTGTAGTGCTTGTCCGTATATTCTTCAGTGAAATTGGTTGTCTTATGCTTTTGAAACGAACTATTGAAGGTTTTCCAAATTCATAATCGGTTCAGTGTTCATTTGGTCATTTTCAGACCGAAGAAGACGCAAGAAGAGCTGGACGCGGAGCTGGATGCGTACATGGCCAAAAAGAGCGGCTGAATGCTCCTCTACTTTGGACTCGGACAGGCTCCCCTCCTATTCGATATTCCATTTTCCTTCCTTATCTTTTAATCATAATTTATCGTCAATTTTTGGCTCTATTTTAGTACACTTTGTTGATATTTATTATTTTAAATGGATTATTCAGACCACTAGTTAAGACAGACGAATTGTTTGAGGTTCAATATTCATCAAAATAATTGATTTAAGCTTATCTAATTGTTAATTAATCTCATTTTTTGTTCTTGTTAAGTAACTTTTCTGGTGGCAGCATTGTGGACTGCAATCCATTCAGCTTAGCCAATTCTCAATAGATCCACTCATTATCTCGCAATTATTCAAAACTGATATCGTTTTTATCTAATTGTTCTTACTGTAGTAATAAGATGAATTTATTTCGTTGGCGTTGTTATTCCTCTTCATTTTTATCACAATTGATTGATGTGTATTTATGATGAACCTTTTCAAGTGAATAAAGATGGTTTTAATTCGTTGACTTATGATTTTAGTGAATTTGCAGTTGAGTGGCTGTGAAATATCTTCTTCTCATCTATTTTCTGCTTTGTAGATTTATTTGACTGTGTTTTAGATGACGGACTCTTCATTCGTGTCGGACAGCCAGACGATGAATTCCGGGACAGAGAGCAGTGCCTTGACAGGTGACACCAGCACTGCAACTGCTAGTGATTCCTGCACTTCCGTCTCCAGTCAGGAACCAGACAGTTAGATTTTTATTTATTCTAAATGTTCGAAAATTTAGAGGGCATTTTCTTCTACTTGTTAGCAATTATGCTAGTGATCTTTTAGTTTAAATTTCGAAACGTTTCCATCAAACGAATGAATATGTGAATACAAGTATCACTTGATTCTGAAATATCCCAATTTTAATGACAGCCAAAAGTTTAGTCATACATGATCTTTTTTTTAAATTGACTACAGACTGAATAATCTTGAACTGTTGTAACTAAAATTTGTCTTATTTACTATTTGCTATCCTCTAAAGGTATGCTGAGTTTGAGTTAAATTAGATCAAGCAACCGTCTACATTTGAAGATAATCATGCTTGTGTCTAAAGTTTCGGCTGTCATTTTAAACGATCCTATTAACGAATAAATTCCCTGCTGTTCCAGACACCCCGCGTGCCACAATCGAACCTCCCGACTGGCCTGCACCCTTCGACCGAGCCGATGTGATGAAGGGTCTCGGCAAGCGACTTCTTCATTATGGACCCATTGTTGCACTCTGCATTATCTTCTTCGTCAGTTTTTTTCCTTTAATTTATTCGACAGGAAATAAGATCTGGGAATGGTCATATTTGTGAGTATTTTGATTATCAGAAACATCTCTTCAATACATTTGATAAAGCGCGTGTTGTTCGAGCTTATATCTCATATACAAAAATTAAAGTTTGCCAGGTCATTTTTATCTGATTTCACAAAAAAAATTATATCTTTAGGTCGGAACAGTGACGAGTTTTTTCGCGAATATGTACCTGGCGATCGACACCCTACCCGGCGCTGTCAACCTGCTCGTCTTCCTTTTCTGGAACTACGCGACTATCACCAACATGTGTCTGGCTGCCTATGTCGGCCCCGGATATGTTCAAAAGAAATGGCATCCTCCTCAGGCATACCCAATTGGATAATCACAATCATTTTCAATCGCACTTCAGAAAGAACACGAACCTCGTCTGCAGTGGTGTGCAGTCTGCGAGGGTTACAAAGCCCCTCGCTCCCATCACTGTTCAAAGTGCGGAAGATGCTGCCTCAAAATGGACCACCATTGTGTAAGATATTTTTCGATTATGCGATTTTTATTCTCTTTTCGCATAGTCGGAAGTATTTATTTATGGTTCCAAAAATCGGAAAATTCACCTCTGCTCAACCAAATCAGAGAACTTTGAGAAACCTATTCTTCTTAGAATTTGAAAATTCAGCCTTAATGTATAAAAATAATTGAATTTTTTTATTTTCAGCCGTGGGTGAACAACTGCGTGGGACACCGTAATCAGGGCTACTTCATTCGTTTTCTGTTCTACGCCATTTGTGGCTGTCTGCACGCATTCTGCATGCAGATTTCTCTTATCTACGTCATTTTCTTCGGAGTATGTTTAATGTTCCATTAACAGTTTAATGCTGATGAACATGAATACTGAAATTTGACGAGTGTCAATATCGTCAACATTTGAAAAATTTGACTTTTATTACTTTCTTTTTATTTTATCCTTTTCCAGAAATGGCTAGTGTCCGATGATTTGGTCCGCTGGGACGGGTTCTCCCTGACCCTGCCCCTGTTCTTCGCGTTCGTCATCGCCAGTGCACTCAGTCTCGCTGTCACCTTAGCTCTGTCCTTCCTCCTCTATGTTCAAATCAAGAGTGTCTGGAAGAACGAAACTGCCATTGAAGAATACATCGGTAAGACACAAGTTTATTCTTACCAGAGATGGTAGAAAATAGTGCTTTTTCATCTTATTTATGTATCCTCTCTGCATGAACGAATAATCTAAGTTTATAATATTGAAATAAAAGAAAAGTGATTATAGAGTGCTTTCTCAATTTTCAATTTTTCTCAAATGTATCACCAGTAAAATACGCCATTCTCCATCTCACCTTTTCATAACACAACACAATGATTGTACACTCCTCAAATCTATTCAAGTTTAATGGTATTCGTAAATTCTCATTTTTAGAAGCGAAAATCCAGCATCACGGCTCAGTGACAGGCCGTCGTTTCGTCTACCCTTATAATCTCGGCTGGAAGCGCAACATTCGCTATGTGCTCGGCTCGTACTCAGGCAGACCCGAAGGCAACGGCTATTGGTGGCCAGTTCTGGAGGGATGCGACCAATACACTCTCACGGTACATTACAATTTGCTGCTTCTTCCATTTCGAGTGAATGCTATTTGACACGGGAAAGGAGGGAATGAGAGACATCTGCTATTCTGCCAAAGGAAGGAGCTCATAAAGAATTTTATGTTCACGCGAATTTCTTGTCTCCTCATATTTATCGCGCATTTTCCACACTCGCTAAGCGGCTGCCATCAATGAGAAAAGGAGAAGAATTATGGTTCTGTGAAAGGGAGGACATTGCAATTTTTGAAAATTTATCTGTTCACTTTAGAAAATTGTACACTTTTTTGGCGAAATATACGCTTGAGAGAGGACACAAGGATCTAGTGTTTTGCAAAAACTTGCCTTTCAATTTTCAATGCACATGCTTGAATTTTAGGAGATGATTTTTGCAATTTGACGTTAATTGTTTACCAATAATTTCTCGCCATTAAACTCACTTCTATCGTGCTGCTGATTTGCCTAATTCAACAAATTTGATGAATTTCAGGAAGAGCAACTTGCTCTGAAGAAGCGTAAGATGCAGGCAGCCCGCCCTGGCAAAGTCACCGGCGACTTTTTCCCCCGTTGCTGTCTCTGCTTCCAGTTCGGATGCAAGACCTGCTGCACTCAGCCCATAATCGATGGAGGAATGCTTGAGGTAATCTTCATGCAATAATCGTTTTTTTTTCCTTTTGTATCATATTCAGATTTAAAAAAAAAAAATTCTATTTACAATGAATTTTCATCTTTCTTTGTTAAAGAATTGGAACAAAAGTATCCGAAAATTCGTGAAGATTTGAATACTTGGTTAAAGGCTTGTACCAATTCAATCTTTCTAAAATATAGCAGCTTTTTACTATGTAATAGTGTCATTATAACTGAAAATTATTGCGAAAAAGCCGAAAATTTTTCAATCAATTGAAACTGGTAAATAATGTATGCTAATTTTCAGGTTCACACAGACGATCGGGTGATGTTGACTCGCGCAACTCGGCACTGGTTCTACGGCTACAGAAATGACGATGCAACGAAGAAGGGATGGGTCCCTCGAGCACTGGTCGTTCCTGTCAAAGAGAAGGAGGAGGAAGCCACTGAAACGACCACAGAGACTTCCGAAGACAGCGACAGGGAGGATGTGCATCAGGGAGACAAGAAAAATGACTAGGTTTGATTTGTTTTCTAGTCGCCATCGCCATTAGAAAGTTAGCTTGCTTCGATCATTCAGAATGCGGCAATTTCTTTCAAATGATTTCATTCTCTTTCCAAGTACGTGTACTCGTTTATCCAACTTACTAGTGTTTGTATCTGATGAAGCGGATCGCTAGAAGAAATGACGAAATTATGTCATCAACAGTAAGTAAAGTTCGTGACCTAACATATTCTTTCCATTTTCATACTGTATTGATATGGAAAAATATGGACGAAAATGTCGCGAGTCGCGACCTAAACATATTCTTTTTTTTTTTAGATTTCTGAAGTCACTTCTATAAATTCACTTCATAAAACACACGGATGTTTTCTATCGATTTACTTGCACATCTCTGATGATCAGCTTGTTCTGCATCAGAATATTGTTTTATCAATGCGATGCAATAATTCTCTTTCAATGATGCCATATTCATATTAAACTTCTGCATGCTTATTCATTTTTGTCGTGCTTATTAAAGCATGTATTTACTCTCCTCTTCTACGGCTCCCATACTTTCTCTTTTGATTACTTGACTCATTGTGAAACTCGATTTTATCTGTGTTAGCTATATTTTCGTTGTGCCTTTTTAGATATTTCGAATCAAACCAAAAACGATGATAGAGCCTTTGATTTTTCTTTTGTAGATATTTTTATTTAGTTTGTTTTTTTCATTGAATCATATGCAGAAATCTATTAGTGTCTCTCAAAAGTTTGGAACAATTGGACATTTTTGCATGTATCATGCATCACTTTATTGAACAACTCATGATGAAGCAAGATGCAAATGTTAGATGATATAAAATCACAAACTGCCATTCAGATCCATTGATCACTGTGAGTATTCAATCATTTAACGAATTATGATTGTTCTAGACTTTTGCGTGACACGGTATTTTTAACAAAGATCATTTTCTGCACACGATCATGCATTGATAGGAATGTGTTTCGAATGAAAAAATATGGATTGGATCAGTGAGACAATAAACGAATGAATATGAAAGTGTAATGTAATGAAGTGTTGCGATCCAAATAAAGTCAAAGTAGTCGATTTTTCTTTCCGTAATCTCGTTTGATTTTGCAATAATTTATCCGTCAAAATGGATTATGGCATGGTTTTCCTCCCTCCCCTCTGTCGAAAGGGGCGTGTCGATTCTCCATCTTTTCGTCCTTCCCTCTCTTCCCTCCCTATCCTTCTCTTTCTCCCACCCGGCTGCCTTTACTTATCGAACTGCCCCTCTTTAAGTGTTATTGTGCAGCCTGCAGCAGCAATGAGCATGCATTCAGATGTCTTCCTCTGTATCTCTAACGACTTACAGTAATCTCTCCATTATTACATCATCAGCCACTTTCGTGATGATGAAATCCTGTTCCAACTATAAATAACAGCTCACTCACAAATTACGCATTTTGCTTCGATTTCTAAATATTTTACACATTCAGTTTTTGTTTTGTCCCTTTTCTCGCTCTGCTATCTTATCTCTGTTCGAATCGAATCGCACCCCGGACAGATCAATCGTTCCATTTTTCTTCTTTGTGGGAAGAGCTGTTCTTCTACTAACTAAAATACCTGCTCTTCAATTCACTTCATTCAGATTATTCACAAATTATTCACCTCTTGTCATTTCTGGCTTAATCATCCCTGTTCATCTCCATCCCTTAGTGACAGTTTTGTCCCTTTCATTCCCATTTTCCTCGCCTCCCATTCCCAACAATGGGCTCCCATTGTTAGGCTCCTTTCATTTCAGTTTCTTGCCTTCAGCCTTCTTCTTTCAAGTGCATTTAATTTTGTTGTGTTGTCATATTTCGCGTTTCGAATCGATAATCTTTCTCCTTGCAGAGATGAATCACGTGGACGTGGATCAGATTCTGGAGGACTATGCGTGGCGACAGTTCTCAGACCTGCAGTCCTTGAAGAAGACCAGGTTGGACGACTTCAAGAACCTCGAGAAGGACGACTGCGAATTCTTCATCGTGAGTCAAATTATGCTTATCAATTGAGTAAAATGAATGAGATGGGACGGAATACTGATACTTGTACTTTTTTCTGAAAAGTCAACAAACATGTTTACCGATATTAAAAACTTCATTGTGAAAGAGGTGATTTATTCATTTCGTTATGCAGATAGGAATGACAGAAAGCTATCGGATGACGATCACAATTTGCGCAATTTTAAGACAATAGACATGCGCTTATTATGATTTTTTTAAATTTGTATTCCATCTCATCTCTGAACAGTTCTTTTCATAAATTTTAGCATTACAAGAGTCTATGAATTGACACATCCAATCGATGTGTAATGTTTTGCTCCTTGCCTTTGCTTTGCCACTCTCGGCTTGCGTTCTTCCTCATTCTTGCTTTATCAGCAAATCGCCAGCGGCTCGTGTTTCTCATTTCTCACCTCCTCCTTTCCCTGATTATGCGATAAAGCGATAAAATATCACAATCAAATAGCGATCAATATACGAGCAATCTCTAAGACAAAAGCATAATGCTATTCTTCGTCATAGATCGAATGACTCGGTGAGTAGTGTTGAAAGAGAGTTCCGAAATTTCATCTCCCCTCTAAATAATCATTGATATGCCTTCTCAATTAGCCGCTCATCATTAATTCCGCTTCAGTTTACATCTCTCCTCTCTTCCCTTCTATGTAATCCTCGTTAGTCTGCTTCACTTCTGCTCTGCATTTGCATTTTCCTTCTTTGGAATGTAAAGGGAGGACTTATCTGCTCGCATCGATGCATTTCTATGGCGAATTTGAGAGGATGGAGTGCTCTTTGAAAGAGATAACGAGATAATTGGGAATATTATGAAAGAGAAAGAATGACGAGAGCAATTCCCCAGTGATCTGGCACATTATTGACTATGACCGACTAATGCTGAATAGGAGAATATTGGTGTTCTAGAGATAAGCTCTCCCCATTCTGCTTGTATTTCTGTTCCTGTTTCGATATCTCAAGAGGCCAATTGTTTCTCTCCAACCACAATGTGTGTAATGCGCAGGAAAACGGCTATTTACATGAATGAAGGACAGCTCGATCTCTCGGCTACTTCCTGCGAGTTTGACAGGAACAATTATCCGTGTGCTCATAGTCATTTTAGAGCTTCTTGAATCCCTCAATAGTCTTTGAAATCATGAATATCATTTTACGATGAATGATATTAGTATCGGCAAATTGAATTTTGCGCGATCTTTCCCGGATATTTTTCAATTCTTTCTTTATAATTCCTTCAGAAATAGTGGCTGCACAACTTCAAGACACAAAATTGGCTATAAGATTGGTTGCGAAAATCCAAATAATCGTATTATTAAATGAGGAATGAATTTCTGAATATATCTGAATTATTATAAACCTGATAACTCTAACTTGCGCACATTATTTTGATGAGAGCTAGTAAATAATCCATGAACCCTCTTATGGAATCTCCTCCCAATCAATGCGCATATTCCTGTGTCATTCTGCCACTGCGCGCGCGAGGTGCTTCTCTGCCCGACTGCTCGGAGATTAGTCCTTTTCTGCTTCTGCTCAGCCTCGGGCAGGAGGGATTATTCTTCCATTTCGTTCTCGTTTCGATTTGCCTACAGCTCTTTCCTCTCTTCTTCAGGCTCTGCATTTCACGACTCCAACGCGGTAATTCGATCTACGTCCATACGGGTAGAAATGGGAATCGTGAAATGCTCAGAAAGGAACTGAACTCAATAACTATGACAATGAGACTATAAATGAACAGAAAAAGTCTAGTAGAAGAGAGTTGTCAGCAGAAATTCAAAATATGTATAAAAAATGCTGTTTCAAATTTACTTCGATCCGAGTTTAAGTAAAATACCCCTGAGAATATTGGATACTTCTCGATTTGGATACGATATCTTCGCGCAATAAATTAGCACCTAGGATCTGTAGAAAGTCATTTATCATCGTGCAAAAAGGGTTTAATGAAGGTGGCCTCAGATTGGTAGGTTGCAATTAGACGGAATAGCCTTTGGAAGGGGGATTTATGAGGAGATAAGATGTGAATGGAGGGAGATATTAGGGGAGTGAGTTGAGAAAGGATTTAGCGCCACGATAAAGATGTACGAAGTGTTTTGAAATGATAGTAAAAGTTTAGAAACAAACGACTTTGCCACATCATTCATTCGTTCTTTCCCTGAAAAAATTAGCTCAAATTTTTCTAGGTTCATAAATCAGTCCTAACTTCGATAATCATATCGAAAAGTCAGAAATAGTCTATCACTTTTCGAAAAAAAAAACCCCCCTAGATTTTACCTGCCAACGTCGCCTTTTATTCAGATTCATGATTGCCGTAGTGGCTCTTATAAACATTAATAATAACTCCATATTGATCCGCTAGAGATGTATGGTGATTTGCGCGATTTCTCACATCCCTGTCCGTTTCTTGCTCCTCTATTTACCTTTTCCCTCCTCCGTCTTTAACTCAAACTCATATTTTCCACCTTGCTGCTGTCGTTTGTTTCCTTCAGATGAGGCATATCGAGGCAAACATTTCACAATAACTCCCTGTCCCTCTGCGTCTCTCGCTTTCCTCCTCTATTTCTCGTTCCACCGTACTTCCTTCCAAACTCGAATGAGTCATGCAACGCTCACGTCAGAAGTCAATTGCGAGTGAGTGAACGAGTGAAATAGTGAATACGAAATTTGAAGCAGCAGAAAAATTGACTCGATTCAGAAATAGATCAGATCAGATGCTTATCTATTCCTTGTACAAGACAGATCCAAACGCGTCACGCGAGTCATTGCGATTTCCCAATTCGCTGTTTCTCTGACCTCAGCAGTTTTTGCTGTTCGAATGCAAATAAGAAATCGGGACAAAAACAGTTCTTTACATCGATATGGATCACCTTGAGGAAAATTAGATTCGACTAATGAGAAAATACAAGAATTCAAGGAAAATCAATAATTAAATAATGAATAAATTTTAGAATCGGAAGCAATTGGTAATCGAACAGGATGAGCCACAATATTCCCATTTCATGCCTAGCGGAGCCAAGCCCTACACTCTGTTCAAATCTGTCTACACAAATTCCACAAATCGGTATGTTCTTCATCATGAGTTTATGTGAAGATCAGAAGAAAAAAGAAACGTATGACTTGTAAATGCAATGGCTGTACAGGAAAGTTTGAAGCCATGCATGATATTTTGGTGTGCTCCATTCCTCGCTTTTACTTGAAGTGAGGTATGAGCAAAACTCGTCCTAAGCTGACAGGCAGAATGAAGTACGCAATGCGCATTTTTATAGAGGTATCTGTATGAAAAAGAAAAAAATTAGGAATCCATAAACATTCTAGTTCAATTATATAAGCTTTATAACCGGAACATCAAATTCGAAAAGTCACTTGTGCCCGCTAAGCAATGTTGCAAAACGTTTGTGCATCACTACTTATGATAGTTGATCTTCACAAAAATTATCCGATAATTCGGTTAAGTTAAAATAGTCAACACATATCTTTCAACTAAGGAAGTTAAATAATGAAAAATTGATAATTCACTACATTTCCTAAATTTGTCATTATGGTATCTTAATCTAGACATCTTTTCAGACCGCAAGAATATTCATTCAAAACGGAAAGGACAACAGAATCGCTGTGTTCGATTGTCAGAGAACAGGGATACACGATTGGGGCTGAAGCTGAACTCACACTCAAAGTGCCTTGTAAGTCATTTTCAGCATCATAAAAAAATACAGCAACATAGTCTTAATTTCGAGAGATTGATTGAAATTCGCCTTTCAAACAAGCCTAATTTCTCGTGTAAACATTTGATTTTATAGCGCCAAATCTATAATATTTTGCAGCCGAACAGCAAAACTATCGATTAGTCACCAAATACGGAATGTTCTAGTAGAGCGAAATCATTCTGTTTCTATTCCTGATTCCCAGTGTGTCTCAGCGGGACTCCTTCCTTCTATTCCTTTCCTTTGCCTGCTAATCCCATCGTTCATCGATTCTTTTTCATGTCCTTCTTCTCACATTTTTCAACTCTTCCGATTCGATTCAATTTCTTTCGATTTGCCTCGCAACCTGTCCCCCAGTCATTTCGGCCTTTCTGCAGTAATTCAAGCGCAAATCACAGGGATCCCCTCTGTAAATTGCATATTTTGTGACGCGATGCGTAATTTCGAGCAGATTAGTGCATTTCCAAGGCTGCAGAAACAACCGTAAAAAGGCGTAAAATGACAGGTTGGCAGGAAGACACAAGGAAAGAACATCTGAGGAAAGGGAGTGCGCGAAAACAGATTTACCGACACTATCTCAAGGTGTATCGCTAGTTTCGAAGGGAGATTTGCAAGCTCGAGGTCATTCTTCATCCTCATTCTTTACCTTTCCTCCTATCGGAACCTAGATCTACAAAGCCTTTCTTTTGTAGTAGACACATCAGTCAAGCGAAAAAAGTCTCGATTCTCGAAATTTGTATAAAGTAATGAAATGGGAATAGAAACTGCTATTAGGGGTTTCCATTTTCTTTTCTAATTTAGTGCATCACTTTACTCATTATTGCTTGAGGCTATAAAGTAGATGAGTCTTTGGAGGAGGGAGGAGAAGATAACGCAGAATGTGCAGAGGATGTTAGCAGACGCTGTAGTGCAGTTTGCGTGTGGGAAAGTGGCACCCATTTGGAAGGCACACAAATGGAAATGGACAAGGGATGAGCATTGTAAACAGCAGCATGAGGAAGGATGTGTGAGAATTCAAACACAGTCACGGGAATGAGGACAGAGATCGATAGTCATTCTATCACTATGAACATTTTATCTTCTCCTAAATGGGAAAATTAAATAAGTAAAAATAGCGTGCAAATTTAGGGAAATTCATTCGAAAAATTAGTTATGAGATGAAACTGCTTTGCTGTTTTAAAAAGAGGTTGATTCCAACATTAAAAAATTTGTTCTGCTTTATTTCTGAAACAAAACGAGTATCCATATTATAAATAGTAAAGAGCTCCATCATTTCCATGGTCAATCGCATCATTCCTTTCACTTTCTATCTCTCCATCTTCAGGAATTTTAACTGCTTTTGTCTTTGTTCGCGCGTTTCTTTGCACATAATAGAAGGGAGGCTATTTGAAAGGGAAACTAATGAAAAATTCAATATTAGCCAGAAAAAATGGGAAAAATAATTACGATAAATACTATTTTCAGGTGAAATCGGAGAACTGAAGGCAGGCTTTAAACATGAGATGCACTTCAATAATTTGAATGAAAACTGTCAAACAGAAACGTTGTCATGGGGCGTTGATTCAAATGTTACGGTAAGCTAATTAAAACTTTAGAAAAAAAACATCAAGACCAATGAAATAATTCAATAAATAAATTTCTCAGCTAAATCTTTCCCGATTTTTCATAAATAAGATTTTAAAAAATCAAGTGCGTGCTTTTCTAAATTATGACAAAGTGGAAACAGTTTAGAAACTTTGAAGTTGCGAAAAATGAAATTTATGTTAGCACATGAAACTTTTAAAAGCGAGAAAGGAAACTAAATTATGATTTGATGTTTTCTTCTAAAATACAGAATCGACTGGTATTTTTCAATTGATATTTAATTGATCTTTTAAGCTCTCATACTCATTCCCACGTTAGAGCTTTCGAATCGCGCATTACAAGGTTCAAATAGGGAAAAAGGCGAATTTTAACTTTCTTTTAATCCTACCGATCAAGATATTTCAGTCATTGTTTTCTCATTATTGCGCAACAGCAATGCTTCCGTTTTTGCGACTCTGAGTATAACGTGAAAATGAGTTATTGCGTCAGAAGATGATCCTGAAATTTAAAAGAAGTCGGCAAGCAAAATGGAATTAAATCTAAAAGCAATTTCCAGGTTCCTCCGCACTATGTAACAGAAGCATCGATAGTGATTGACGAATTGAATTACAAGGGCAATTACACGGTTATGTCGAGAATCAGTGGATGGGTTATTATCAGCATTAGGAGGTTAGTCGACTTTCCAAACAGTTAGATATTAATGCTGGAAAGTTGTCATTTCAAAAATTTCAAAATTATCCATATCATTCTGACAATTGTTCCAGGAATTAATATCCAAAAGTTCCATAAACTGAAGAATTGAATCAAAGTGAGGGAAATAAAACAAATCTAGAAGCAATTGTCCAGAATATCGAGAAAAAAATGCGTACAGTGGCGATCAAAAGTTTAGAACAATCGCAAGTATGCTCTAGTCTGATAACATCAATTTTTCATGGACTATTTCGAATGAAATTTGACCACTACTTGCATCTCAATGAGAAAATTATGTATGCAAATTTCATTTGTAGTTTTCATTCTTCTTATCTCTCTAAATTTTTTCCGGCGCTGAATATGCTTTCAAAACAGTTATGAGTAAATCGAGTGACGAATGAGTAATGCATAGATTGCCTTCATTCACTTTGTGCCGCCACAGTCCACTCGACTCTTTGACTGTTTCTCCTTCCCCTTTCCATATGTTTGTGTGAGTCTTTAGCCATTCATTCAATCACTTCCTTTCCCTTCCCTCACTTTTTCCTCCAACAATAGCTCATGACCTTGACGCCATTCTTATCCTTTGCCTTTGCCTCGGCGCAGTTTAGTCCTCTCATTCATTCCATTTTTCTTCTTTAATTTCCTCTAAAATGAAGTAAATTGGTTGCATTTGTGCAGTGACTGTTTGTGACTGCGGAGATGCATCGAAATGCACGCCAATTTGTGAGGGAAATGAGGCTGAACGATTGAACGAAGGGGACGTAGAGTGAATGAAGAGAGGGAGGTAGAGATAATTATGAAGTCTGCCAGAGGGGATATGCAAAATGATACAAATGAAAAACTGGAATACAAAGAATTGAGTTAAAGGGTGAATTTTAGGAGAAGAGACAATGCGCTGGTGATGCCTCTTCGGGTAAATGTGGTCGAAGTCTTCAGGCATCTGCTCGACAGCCCTTATTGCAAGAAAGAGGTAAGAAATTTGGCAATTTCGAATATCGTTGAATACTTGAAGTGATAAATATTTGTCGAAAATATAGAGAAGTCGAGTAAAAAGGCTAGTAATGTTAGCCAAAAGAGTTTTTCAAAATGATATAGACGAAATCTTTCTTGTACATCTCGTCCCAGAAAGATCCTGTAATTGTGGCAGAGAATGAGAAGTTTTGAAGGATAAATAGGACATTATTTAGTAGAGATCTATGAATTAAAACGAGAAATTTTAGAAGCTTAGAAAATGTCTAAGCAAAATTGCGCACCTACCAAATCTAAAATGCAAATTGTGATATTTATGTGAGGAAAAGATATTAGTTTTGTGAAATTGGCCTTATGTAATTCCTAAACAATTCAAATAGCATTACGATATGTTGTAAAATAGCAACGTCTTACCTGAAGACATGAAAAAGAGGGAATTGTAAATTCGGTGTCGCGCAATTGTAAAATTACAAATGTCCTAAATGCTAGAGATAGGTGAAAAACAAATTTGGATAAACAAAATGATAAATGAACTGTTTCAGATCAAAGGAACTGTCTCTATCGATCAAAACCGCTGTGTTCGCCTAATCTCAAAAGGATCTTGTCACTACCAGGTTAGGGAATTCTAGACATTTCCCTCTAAAATGAATCTATTTTAGTTCGCAATGAAACAGCGCATCGATTTGAAAGAAGCTCCAATGACAAGGGGCGATGAAATTATGATCGACTAAACGGCTAATTGGCTATGCAAGTAGCAGATAAGCAATCAGGAAAAGACATTCATTCGTCACATTTCGAATCTCACTCACCCTGCCATTCTACTCATCTCAACGCATTCTCAAAATCTATAAATCTGTTGTTGAAGTATAATCACGCCCTAAACGTTCTCCTTTCTACCCTCAACGATTAAATTTCGCATAACATTTCTGATATTCTTAAAAATCATTATTTATCACTCGTTTATGGCCTAATTCATACTGTAATGAATCCAATCGTTAAATTCTCTTCATCAACCGAGTTTACTTATTCTTGTTTAGCACTGTTAAAGCGAAATATTTATAATAATAATACCTACGAATGATCACAAATTTCTATGTTGTTATGGATTACAGATAAATTTTTAAAACTGATTTCTTATTCTTGAACAATTGGTCGGTGGTATTGAGAATCATCCATTTAAATCTGAATCTTTGCAAAAAAAAGATTATGAACTAGCTTTCTCAAAGAAGCTATTCAATAATTTTATGAGAAATGCAGTGAACGTAAGAAATAAATTTGGTCTAACTTGTGCAAAGTTTTACAGAAAATTTTCTAAAAATAAATTTATTTTCAAATCACAAGAACTCTAGACCCACTTTAGAATAAAAATACCATTCTAAAATATTAAAAATCTTTTCAGATGAAATGAAATAGCATTCAATTTGACTATCTTTTTTCAAAAAATAATTCATTATTTAGATTCAAATAAGATAAAACAGACAGGAAGGGAATGAATGAAAGAGTCGTTAAGCTCTGGAGAATTGATCGGATTTACAAAATCAGAGCCAAACTGGTATGTTGTCCATGTAATAGTTGCGCAGACAAAAATCGAGATATTTGAATGAAGGAAAGGTGGATTGCTTAGCTCACGTCCACCTGTTGTCTGTCATTGGCGCTGGGAGCAGAAGAGGTGAACTGGAAAGGGGGCTGATTGGGCTGAGCGCTGCTTCGCGACAGCGGACGACGGAACAAAAGCACGTGACGCTCGGGGCGGTGGATCATGTAGTGCACCCATCCAAGCGACTGCAAAATTTGAGAATTTTTAAATGCCTACGAAGAAAAGTATAAAAGAAGAACTTGCTACAAACGTCGTTAATTTTTCTTGCATTATCAAAAATCATTGAGATGCTGTATCATAAAGCCTCGTTTTACCTGCTGAATTCCGAAGCTGCGCCACTCGGTTTCGGACATGAGCCGGTTCTTCGGGATGCGTTTCGACGCCTTAATAACTGAACATTTCAGGACAAGAAAACGACTAGTTTTTCTCTATCATGCATGGATAAGATAATACAAAGTAGAAATCTTCACTTATTTTGTCATGCATCTGTTCACGATTACATTTAGAAGATTCGTTGAAATTCTGACTGTTCAAAGTTACTGCGAAACAAAAAGATGAATCCTGATCAGAGAAGAATCGGATATCAAACATTTTCAAACCAATACTTCATTACAAAACCCAATTATCCGAGATTCATGTGAAAATTTTCTATTATCGTTACAAACCCCACCTCCTTGGTGATGTGGACGTGTCTGTACTCGTACTCGTTGTCCTGGTACCTTGCCGAATAGAAGAATTTATTCGGCCTCGTCGTCATTCTGCTGCACGATTCCTTCGATCAGCACAATGAATTTTCTGCAAGTTGAATTTGACAGTTTGTAAATTATGGAGTGATTTTTTAAAAATAATTTATTTTTGGAGCGATGTTCTTGAAAGTCACTCCGTCATTTACAAGTTGTTAACTTCAATAAAAGACAGGAAAAATGAAACGATATTCCTAAGAAACGAACTTCTTTTTGAGCAATTCAATCAATAAAAATTTCAAGAAATAATTTATTTGTCACCTATCAAAAACAAATAAACGAACGAATTAAAGAAGATTATAACAGATAAGTATTGGATTTGTGCCCCTGAAGAGGACCGTTGGGCTAGATTCCTGGAGTGTCCTTGTTCAGTCCAATAGACTTATCCCCGAATCCGTACAGAGTGCGTCCCTGTCGTTTGAGAGCGTAGACCACGTCCATGGCTGTGACCGTTTTGTGTTTTGCGTGCTCGCAGTACGTCACCGCGTCACGGATCACGTTCTCCAGGAACATCTGCAATTGTCTTTGATGAATTGATCAAAAATCGTTAGTCTGCACCAACTTTTTCACTTCCTGCAGCAAAAACATAATGACGAAACCTATCTTTTCACTCGTTATTTTGCTTTACTTTCATTCTCCTCTATACATAACTGTAGGTAACGTCATCTAGACATTGCCTATCCTGTTGACGATGCGACATTTAAAAATTTCGAAGAAAAACCGAGTGAGGCGATTTGCAAAAAGTGGATAGTCTCCGTAAATTATTACAAATTGTTCCACATTAGAAAAAATGATGAAGCTCAAAGAATTCGCATTTTGCATTGAAACTAACCTTGAGCACGCCATGAGTTTTCTCGTAAACAAGTCTGGAGATGCGTTTGACGCCGCCGCGACGCGCCAGACGACGGATGGCAGGCTGAAAAACAAAGAAACTAGATAGTTTCGGAAATTCTTTGAATTCTCAACCGACTTTAGTGATTCCCTGGATGTTGTCCCTGATTACTTTGCGATGGCGTTGGCCCCGCCTTTTCCGAGTTCTTTGCCTCCCTTTCCACGGCCAGACATGTCGATTGAAAGGTTGAGGGATGAGAATTGAAAAGTGAAGACGAACACGAAGTTGGATACAGAAATGCACAAAACTGGCGCCACTCGGGAAACGAGGTGAGAAATTGCGCAATCTTCGAGTGGGCGGGGCCCTTTCTTTCGGCAGTTTTCTCCTTTTGCTTCATTGTTTGGCCACGCCCACTCAAAAACAGTATAAAAGTCGATTTATTGATTTATTTCCCGAGTTCTGCTCGTCAATTTTCGAATTTCCTTTCGACTTCTTTCGTTCCATTCTTCTGCTCTTCTGTCTCCATTTCGTGATGGCCCGCACCAAGCAAACGGCTCGCAAGTCGACTGGCGGCAAGGCTCCGCGCAAGCAGCTCGCGACCAAGGCAAGTTTCAAAGGAATTAGGGGTATTTTAGGCGAGAAAAGAGATTTTGTAAAAGCCTCGACAAACCAAGCTAATTTCACAACCTGTTATGGCGATGATCTTCACAAAAGATGAATTCTGTCAAATGTTTAGGCAGCCCGCAAGTCGGCCCCGTCGAGTGGAGGCGTCAAGAAGCCGCACCGCTATCGTCCCGGCACTGTGGCCCTGCGCGAGATTCGACGCTACCAGAAATCCACCGAACTCCTCATCAGAAAGCTTCCCTTCCAGGTGCATTTCCTGTTGTCAAAACAAATCAGGAAGAACTCAAGAACAATTGATTTCCAGCGTCTGGTTCGCGAAATCGCACAGGACTTCAAGACGGATCTGCGTTTCCAGTCGGCCGCCATCGGAGCTCTGCAGGTTAGCAATCACATCTTTACAAATTCCATCCACAAGGTTTATTGTGACTGCTCCGAAAATCTTACCTTCGTAGAAATATCTGCTCGATTGCTAAATGCTAGTGGCTGTTTTCTCCATTATGCGAGATAAAGATACACTTACATTCCTTCGTTAGAAATATTTCTTGCAAACGCAAGATTTGGGATATGTGATTTCAAGAGATGAAGTCAAGATATTTTTCGTTTAGAAAAAAAAACAAATCAAACGAAGGATAAATGGATTTTCAGGAAGCAGCTGAAGCCTACCTGGTGGGTCTGTTCGAGGACACGAATCTGTGCGCGATTCACGCGAAGAGAGTCACCATCATGCCGAAGGACATCCAATTGGCCAGGAGGATCAGGGGCGAGCGCAGTTAGATTGACAGAGGGCGAGTGACAGACCAGTCAATCAAAGAGGCAATTCATCCCAACGGTCCTTTTAAGGACCCAAACTACCACGTCTACACTTTTGTACAGAATTTTCTTCGTTCCATTCATGCCATGCATTGTTTTCTTCTCATTTCCGTAGAAATGCAATAAATATTTTGAGAAATGAACTTGTTTTTCATTCGTTTGAATATTTCTTCCTGATCAGAGATGTTGGCGAGTCGGTTTCAAAAAAGGCCGGGGGTCATCAATAATTCCCGTATACCGTTCCATACTTGTGCAAAATTATTTTATTGATGACTTGAAATTTCCTCAACATTCAAATATCTTCGGCTGTGATTCGGGTATTCTCGAGGATTTTCATAATCCTCGAACTTTTGTAAATCTCAAATTCAGTCCGTGCGAAATTTATCTTGCACTTTTCAAGTAAAAAAATTCGAATTCTAAAGATGAAATGAGAAAACTTCGAATCTTCAAACATAAAAAATTCAATTTCGACCTTCAATTTCCAAAATCCGAATCCTTCAATCCTAATTTAGATTTTCTTGAGTTCATAGAATTTCTTTTAAACACCTGAATTTCACGCGGAGTGAGTGGATTTCTTGCCGTAGTTCGACAGTTTGGCTGTCTCGGCCACGACGCGCTCGTACACGTCCTTCATCATGGAATTTATGATCGTCATTACCTTGCCGGCAATTGTAATGTTCGGGTGCATTTGCAATTCAAGAAAATCGTCTCCGATTGTCTCCAGAAGTGAGAAAAATCTATCAGTTTTTGTCAAGGAAAGTCGAATTTCTGCCACCTGTTTTCTCTTCTTCTTGGCTTCAATTTTCGCGTCTCCAGAAGCAGACTTCTTCGACTTGCTTGTCTCCGTTTCCAGTCGCAGTGACTGCTTTTTCGAAAACGGCCATCACAAAACAACAGTAGAAAATGAAGAAAACGGAAAACTCGCAAAAAATGAGCAAGCGACGAAGAAAGGAAGAAACAAGTGTCTTTTACATTCCCTCTTCGGGCCACGCCCACTCATTTCGTTCTTCATAAACCGTGCCCTTCTTCATTCGCCCACTTTTGCATTTCTCTGCAATCCTTTTGCTTTCCTGCTCCAACCGGTTTCTGCAATGGCTCCCCCGAAGAAGGCCGGCGCTGGCGACTCTGCACCGAAGAAGGCGATCAAGAAGTCGAGCAGCCAGACGAAGCCCGGCGACAAGAAGAGGCACAAGCACAAGAAGTTCGACTCTTATTCGGTCTACATCTTCCGCGTCCTCAAGCAGGTCGGCACTTGAAATACACATTTTAGGCCTTGGAGGGGTTTGAATTTTTTAAACTTGGGAGAGTTCATTCCTGAATCTGAAGTAGAATGGGAGAGTTGTCCAGAATCATACAAGTCGGAATGTAACAAATTCGCTTGTGAAACATTCTTCGAGACGAGAACATTGACAATCCTCGTCATTCATTTGTTTCGTTGCAGGTCCACCCCGACACGGGCATATCCGGCAAGGCGATGTCCATCATGAACTCCTTCGTGAACGACGTCTTCGAGCGCATCGCTTCGGAGGCCTCTCGTCTCGCTCACTACAGCAAGCGATCCACCATGTCGTCCAGGGAAATTCAGGTTGGAAATCAGAAAATTGACAATTCAATGCCCATCAAAATGATCAAAGGATTCTTCCTGTTTCTAACTCTTCATTTTGCAGACGGCCGTCCGCCTCATTCTGCCCGGAGAGCTGTCGAAACACGCCGTGTCCGAGGGAACCAAGGCTATCACCAAGTACATGGCCAACAAGACGCCCAAGTAGCCGTCCTCGCCTCGGCAGCTGCAGGCAGCAACTCGTCATTCCCAATTCACCCCAACGGTCCTCGTTAGGACCAACAATCTCGCCTTATTTCTGTTCTGTCCCATTCTTTTGCTCATTCACTATGAAATACCAATAAATCGATTATTTTGTAATCACTTGATGTTGAACTTCTTGAATTTGTTTCTTCAAGCTCATTTCGAGCTACATCATCAAAAAACATTCAAATTCCCCAACTTCTTTATTCAACTCGGAGATTGGGTCAATTGTGAAGACTGGGAAATGTGAGGAAAGGAGACTTTGAGGAAGTGATACCGAGGACAAATGAGTGGAATGGAGAGGTGACTGGGCAAAAGCGCACTCGGCATTAATCGCGTAATGAATTTCTTGAAAAAAGATGAAGCGTGATTACAGTAACCTGCTTGATTTTTAGACTCATGTCAGAAAGTATCTATTCAAAAAGTCCGAATTTATATAATTAATTTGTCGGAAATGGAAGCACTGCTCATTTTGTGCCTCTTCAAATGCCGCTTTGGTGGTCGACGAGTATTCAACCATAGGTAGACTGTATCTGAAATAGACATACATACAATAATTGGCTATGAGCACAGTTGTCCCAAAAGGGGGCAATTTTATCCCAAACATTATCTTTCTTTCTCTTCCTTATTCTATTTCTCCTTTCTCTTGCTTTGACAAAAATACTCACAGCTACAATAATTTGAGCGAACATAGATCTTGAATCTTCCTTAAATTCATCAAACTGCTATTCTAGCATGCTCTAATTGCGTTTTTAGCTGTCTTTAAAAGTTCACAAACTTGCTATTTATGTTTTAATATCGCGAAAAATGACAGCATGTAAACCGAGCGGCATTCAAGGCCTCAAGACATGCGACATAGTGTGAGAAAATGAAGCCTCTATCACCCAATGGCCTCTCCTAACCATACACTATTTCACCGAATCACGCTTATTAACAGTCGAAAGCAACGCGATTTGCCGTCTGCTCTTTCTCCTTCAAAAAAGAAAGCAGTTTTTCCTTGTTTTCCCCTCTTCCAGCTCTAGCTTGCCTGAATCTAGCGCGTTGGCTGTTAATAAATATGATTTTATGCTATTTACCATGTTTTGTCCTGAGGTCTTGAATGCCGTGCGGTTTCCGAATAGCCCGATTCGTCTCAATACAATGAATCTAATTCGATTCTAAATCAGACGACGTGCCTTTCCTCAACAGACTCTTTACCCCCTCCATTTTTATTTTTGTTCCCATTATCTTTAAGGATAGCAAAACAAACGTGTCTAAAAATTACCGAACGCTTCCATGAGAACGATGATCTACAACAGGAATACTACCACACTGAGCTTGAAGAAGTATATCATAGATTTGCATCTCATTCCAAAGGTTTTGATAAGGAAAAATGTTCCGATTTTTCTCAATTCTCAATCTTCGATTATTGATAGGTGGAGAATTAAGTAGTGCCTAAATTGCTATTATTTAGTGTAATAAGTGAATTTATGAGATGACGTTGCATCCTGTTCTTAATGCAATTTTAATCATCGATTAAATTATTTAAAATTCTATAATTTACATATTGACTTCCATTTGAAATTCCTCAAGAAATTGAACTAATTATGGATCATTTTTAGAAGTAGTTCTTTAATAATTTCTTAATAATTACATTAACAAACTCCTGAATCGATAAATCGTTTGCCTCAATCACCACTTGCATTGCAGTTGAGAGTGGCACTTTATCAAATTGAGCCTGATCGATCTTTGTTATCATGAAGATCTGAAAATTTCGAATTTAAGTATTGTTGATGCCGAATTCTGGGAGATCGAAAGTGATTCTAGATCGGTCTCTCCTTTTCAGGTGCTATTTCTCGCTTTTCTAACCACTAAGAATAACTGCACCACTTTGCACCTTCCCAGATTTCAGAATTAGCAATGAACGAATTGATAGATTGAATGTTAGAGTACCGTCTCTTGAAATTGTTCCATATTTAGAAGAGCGTTGACTGAAGGAATGTTTGCAAATTTAAAAGCCTTGACATCTAAATTGGTATTTCGAATTTATAAAGTGAATAGAACATCAGAGGTGTACGAGATTTTCAGATGAGAGAGTATCTCTTTCTGTGTTCCACGTGTGCTTTTCTTTCTTTACTCCCCGTTTCCGTATTTCTTAGAAGTTAGGAATGCGAGAAAAGGGAAAAGAAAAGCGCGCGTGGAGCAGAGAAAGATACTCTCACCCGGAAATCTTCGTTCAGCTCTGAAGGGCATAGTGATGAATATCACAACGCCTATATCTTATGCTTTATCTTGTTACCAGTCTTCAAGAATGGCGAATTTTGGATGAATCCTATATCGCTCGTTTCCAGGTGGAGTGTGGGGCAAAATATTAATTTAGTCTTTGCGATGCAACGAGCCGAATCTAGACAGTCAATGACAGCCAAAAATTGTTGTCGGTTACAACCATCCTAAAAATATGTTCATATTTCAGAAGTTTCTAAGCATTTATAATAATCTAGACTAAAGCTTCAAAGTATGCCTTTTGATTAGTGCAGTTTGTTAAATGAGAACGTGTCAAGGCTGTTTGAAACTCCGACCGGAATCCCGAACAGCCCTGGAATGTGATAAAATAATGTTTAGGTCTATTCGATTTTGTTCTTACTATTGTTACATAACCGAACGACATCGTTGACAGGAATGAGCGAAGTTCGACAACCAAACATTTGTCACCATACTTATCATCGCCATTTGGAATGCCCTTCTTGAAGCATGATTCTAAGGTCAAATCTCGAATATTTGTTCCAATTTCTCGTCTCTTTTCGCCTAAATCAATCATCATGAATAAGTAAATGAGTTTGATCCCAAGCTGTCTGTAGATGATTAAGAAAATGAAAAATAGGATAAATACCCGATTTGAAGAACTTACAAAATTTGTGGTAACTTCGGTAAAGTTGTCGAAATTTTCTATGGCGCTCTTCGTTAGGCTTTCTGGAGTTGAATCTCTCAATATAGGCCTTCATTTTATTGACTGGATATTTCTCAAGATATTCTTCCTTCGAAAGCTTCCGATTACTGTCTACATTATCAACTACGATTTCGAATAGCTAAATTCAGTGATTATCCTCCATACAAAACGCGACTGTTATGATTAGTTACAATGTTTCGAAAATGAACAAAGATGTGGTAACTTTCCTCCAAAATACATATTTGTTTCGTTAAATTCATTAACTTCTATATAGCAAAACATTGTCAATACTCAATTGCCCTTTCAAATGCGTTACCCCTGGCGTAGTTGACGGGGAGATTATAATTTGTTGAAGATGACTTCTTGGTTCAAGTGCTTCGGGGTAGTACCTCTGCACAATTCTCATGCATCTTCTCTGCGTCCACGAAAGATTCTCGATGCTTCCATAGTCCAAATAAACGAAAATTTCGAGAACTATTTCCGTAGGTAAACCAGTAATCATCGAGGCTGAAATTATGGGTGAAAATAAGATTTCTCGAATAAAAAATCCTAAAGAAAGTGAAATAGAATTGAACCCAGAACCAAAACGACGAATGTCTAGGATGTGGTTTAATAATCGAGGGAATGCATGGTGACAATCAATGAAGGATGACGTGCATGTGGCCAGTGGTCTGTGAGTAACACCTTCACACCTTCGATTACGATGCATTACAATCGTCATTTGTTAGAGACTCACTGTTTCCCTATATATTTTGTGATTCTTCAAGCCATTTAGAGTTACATCAGAAAACATTGAAATTCTCCAACTTCTTTATTCAATTCTGAGATTGGGTCAATTGTAGAGGTTGACTGGGAGATGTGCAGAGAGGGGACGAGTGAGGAAGGAGATGAGTGGAGTGGAGGTGGCAGAGTGCAATCCGTCAGTTGATCAATCACAGTCAGTCGGGCAGAGGTCAGCAGGTCGGCGCGCATGGCTGCGGCTGCCTGAACATTCTTTTGTTCATTCATTCCATTCATTCACCTGTCTTCATTTTACCTTTGCTGGATCTCCTGGATCTGGCCGATTTGGTGGGTTTGCGAGAGCTCTTCTTGTTGCTCTTTCTGGCCCCGCCCATCTTCACAAATCGTCCCCTGGCGTCTCTGAGTCGAGTGGCCGTCTTCCTGCCCTTTGCCTGGTCCTTCTTCGAGCGAACAGATCCGCTTTTGCTCGAGCGACTGCCACTGCTACTTCTGCTACGGCTTCCATTGTGACTGCGGCTGCGCGACTTCCTGAATCCATTTCTTCGTAAACTCACTTTTCATTCATTCATTTTGGCATTCCGTACTTGTTATATGATTTTGGATGTAAAGAATGGAGAAATTTAGGAAAACTGTCAGATAGAGGCGGTCATCGTTTGTGATGAAGATAAACCTTTAAAATGGTCCTTTTCGTCTAAAGAGCAATAGATTCCCCCTTCCAAAACTCACAAAGCCCTGCGCGCGGCTCTGCTGGAACTCCTTTTGGCAGTCGTTCTTCTTCTTCTGCTTCTGCCCGAGTTCGAGCGCGTTGCAGAGCGTCTGCTGCGGCGGGAAGAGGTCGATCTGCTTCGGCTGCGACGTGCAGAGCGGGAGCGGGCGTGGCGAGTTGTGGATCTACAAGCAATGCATTAGTTCTATTGATTTCGGATTTTGTGAAGCCCTTCGAACAGAGTGGTTAGAAAACTTCAAAATGAAGGATAGGTTGACGAGGACGGAGGTCGTCATGCAAGGTTATTCATTTTGTAGTTGTCCATCTCGAGTGACATGATTTCCGTGATCCTTTTCGAACTGTTTTTCTTCTCTGCAGCTTTGCTCACTTCATGACTGGTCAGTTGCCTGGTTGGAGCCGGTCTGCTGGTCGAGTGCAACTCAGTTAATGAGAAATCTTTTCAACCGACTGCTTATATAGAGGGAAATATCGCATTTTAGATAATTGTATGCTAAATGTTCCCATAATTGTAAAAATATATTCAAGTTTCATGCATCTTTCGTGGACGGCTTTTAAAAATCATAGAAACATCAATCAGAACTTATTCTAATCGTTCATTAATACTTCGAGTTGGATGAATTGTCTAATTCGGAACAGAAGAATTCAAATTTGACAAAAATCAGCAGAATCTTTACCCGTTCAAAAATAAAGATGAAACTGAAGTCTATAAATGGGACATTCAATGAGCGGTATGTTTTAAATAAAATATGAAAATTCCATTGATACCGTCAGCCCTTGAACATCTCATTTAGAACATTGCACGAATATAATCATAAATTACTAAAACCTGGATAGTCTAGAAAAACAAATCAACAGAAAATAAAACAAGAAAAGTCAAAGACTGAATGCCTTAGAAAAATTTGCATGAATGATGTGAAGAGAAAATGTCCAACTTTTGAATTGACCGCTTCAAGCGCGAATCGACTCATCTTCTACGAAATCAATCGCATCTGACTCGCTGATTTTCGCGATGTGAGACACCTGCAACAATTTCAAGTTATTTGCAATATAATGTAATGAAAATCGAAGAACGATGTAAGTAGATATTTGCTATTCTCAGCGAACTGATATTATCTTACGAGAAATATAATGCTTCTAAAAAAGCAGTTCATTCTGAAATCAACCAGTCTGCCATAACCAGAAACCTATTCGGTGTAGAGATCTTTTAGCATTTACATACCTTATTGATGAATTTGACACCGAATCGAGCTTCAGCAGGGCCGAGCAGTTCGGGGTGGAAAGTCGTCACGATGAACTGGCTGTTGCCACAATACTCGTTCAGCAGATCTGAAAAAGTACGTTTCTAACTTTTAAAGAATAACTTGATGAACGAATTTATATATGTGGGAAAAATTTATTTTGGAATAGGGAATGTTAATCATAACTTTGAAAGTTTGACAAAGTTTTGCTTTAATTTTGATTGATATCACAAACATTTTACCGGCGAAAAGTTTGCGGAAAGGGGCATCGATTTCCGCGTCCAATTCATCGAACACGTAGAATGGGGCAGAACAGACGCGCTGAAATGTCTTAGTTCATTCTTACTTGGAATCCAATAAGAAAAAGATTTGGAGCTCAAGCATGTTATTGTTGTCTAGTTCATTATGCATAACTTTTGTAATTTTGTCTAAAATATAAAGGAAATAATCGTGGAAATGGTGATTTCCGTCTTCAACAGAAGGGAAAATGATAATAAATTACATCTCAGTACAATATAATATTTTATCGACTCAAAATCTACCTGAATAGCGAGAATGAGCGCGAGAGTGACCATGGTGAGTTGACCGCCCGACAGGGTGCTGCAGTCCACTGCATCCTCGGCTGAATTGCCTGTGAACGACACCTGAAATATCTGTGCTAAAATATGTGATCATATTTGTTGAAAATAGCTAAGAACTATTGATCTCTCAAGTGTTTTGTTATTTGGAACATTTTTACCCAGTAACTTACAATGAGATTGATTCCCTTGCAGGTAACTCTGTCGAAGACGATAGTGAACGATCTAGACGAGCTATTCGAGTCGACTCGCACTGTGCCCACAGAACTCGCCTCGGCTTGCTGACTTTCCTGAAACATTGCAGATTTGACCATTTCTTACAAGCATAAATGCATTATGTCAAAGTGAAAATTGAAGTCAAAAATCAATAAAAATACGAAATTTGAAAAGGTAAAACTTTCGTGATAAAATTTGATTTTCTCCAAATTTTCTAGTATTCAATATAAAACTTCATCTGACTCACCGGATCATCAGTGCTGAGTCTCATCTCTCCATATCCATTCGGGACGATCTTCTTGAAGATCTCTTGGAAATTGTCTCTGACCTAGAGAAAATGATTTATTTCTTGAAATTAATCAGAATTAGCATACGTTCTTGAAGATTTCCTGCACGGCAGTATTGATCTCCTTATCGAGCTGGTCGAGTGTTTCACGGATTTTCTGCAAAAATTAACGATATCAATAGTTTCATCAGCTAAATCTACATTTTTACTTTGGATAGAAATTATTCATAACTCAAAAACGAATTTGCAGAAGATAGCAAATTCATGAAGAAGAAAGAATTTGTAACGTTTGAGACGTAAATTATTTTTTTAATAGAGAAGACTGAATTTTCTTGTTTCGAAATATTATTTGCCTTGCCAACCTGTGTGCACTGCTGGATCACCTCGACCTTTTCCCTACAGCTGTCTCTGTCCTTCGTTAGCATTTCCAATTCCTCCACAGCATTTCTGTTCACATTCCCCATTTCCTTCAATTCCTTCACCACTTTGCGCAGTCGCTTCTCCAGCTTGTCTTTAGTCAGATTCTGGTATCGAGTCGTGAACTCAGGAGGGAGGGCTCCCATTTTGGAAATCTGAAAGATGGAAAATCTTGGCATTATGCAAGGATTAAGTAGCGGTGAGTGTAAGAAAGATGCAATTTCGAAAACAAATAATTGTATCGTGGAATGAAGAATATAGAATAAGGTTTAGTGGGCAGATGATGATTTGATGCTTTTCCAAAACAACTTCGTATGCATCAATACAACAATGGAAAGTGTATTTAGAATTTGTCAGAACAAGAATACAATCACCGAAGATGCATGGTTATGAATGCAAGAGTTACAAACAAAAAGTACTCCAACCTTCTCTTCAGCATTCTCCTTCGCAGCAATGCATTTTGCAATTCTCGCCTCGAAGGTGTCCTTTTCCCTGTCCACTTTGGTCACTTCATCGACGATCTTCTGCTCCTCGTTTCCCATTTCGCGCAGCTGCTTGTCGAACCCGTCGATTCCGCCCACAATCTTCTCGATTTCTGCATTCAGCTCCTTTCCTTCTTTTTCGATTTCTGTCATTCTGCAATACAAAAATCATTGTCAATATTCATGGTTTTGCTAATAAAGCACTAAACTCAAACTTTTCATAAATAGAGTGCTTCATTACCGATCATTTTACCTGTTATTGCTGCTGTTGTTCTGCTGCCCATTCTCCTGTTCTTCTTCATCGTTCCACTGCTTGTGAATCTTCAGCTGCTCCCTTTTCTGAAAAAATGAATTTGAGTTTTTACTAAAAATTGTCTCATTAATAGTCAAGAATCATAATTGAAAAGAAGATTACTTTCTTTTTATTTTTAAAACATGGAGTTTGAAAATATGTTCCCCACAATCTGTATTCGATAAAAATCTTGATGATCGAACCAAGTAATAATCGAGAAATTTGATCTCATCATATCTTATCATTGAATTTCATTATAAGATTATGCAACCCTGTTAAATACTCACAGCAATGAGTCTGGAGACAGCCGAGCGATGCATAACCAATTCGGCTTCGATTCCATTCTTCACTTTTTCTGCATCATTCCTTTTCTTTGTCACGTCGTGGAGGCGTTTGACAATTTCCTTGAGCTCTTCCTGAATTCAAAAATATCGATTTGAAGTTCTCATTACTTCGCTTCGCGAATTAAAAATATATAATGGTTCATTGACAGTTTTTATGCGACGAAATTTCTGTTGATAAATTGTGAAAAATAGTTTTTAAATCCCACCTCCAACTGATCGAGTCTGTCTCTGCCCCCGTCATCGTGCTGCATAGGCCTATCCCTAACCTGCCTCACATCCTCCAACCTTCTGCCCAATTCCCCTGCCATTCTCTCTGCTCTGTCAATCTCCCTCTTCAGCATGTCGCAGTCAGCCTTCTGTTTGTCGATCGTCTCTCTGCATCTCTGTCTATCAGCAATCAGCTCCTCGTGGTGAATTTGCATCGTCTTCCTCTCTTCCTCCTTCTGAAATCACATGAATCGATTGATTTTGAATTCGCAATCAATTTAATAAGTGAATTTAGATCATGAACAAGAAAAGTGTATAACATATTTCTTCTTACTCTTTCGGTCAAAATAGCGATATGTATTCTTATTCATATTTCATGAAAATTCATTGAAGGAGATATTCAATTTTAAAGTTAGCTTCATATTCAAGAAGTCATGGGTAAATCCTTCCTGGAGTTATTTCTAGCCAACTCACATCAGCGATGCTGCTTATCAGTCCATCGACTCTGCCCTTCAACTTCATCATCTTGGTGTGATTCTGCTCCAATTCCTCCTGAAATTCTTTCGACTCATTCGGGATATCAATTTGAAATTCTACCGTCTTCTGCCTCAATTTCTTTTGCAGCTCCTTGATTTGTCTGTAGAGAGGCAGTTTTCTCTTCGATGGATCCGAATAGCCTCCAGACAGAGTGCCTCGATTAGAGTACTGCAAATGCGAAAAGGATTGAATCAACTCGGTTATTATCAAGTTCATGCATTTTTTCAAAAACTAACTTGCACGACTTTTTCTCTATTTAGACTGAGACTACAACTTTCTAAAGTATTTGCGTAATTTTAAGTTATTTGTTATTAATTCCTACCTCAACTCCGCTGAACGTCACGAGGTTGAACTTGGCCTTGAAGAGAGTCTTCCTGGTGTTTTCCTAAAAATAAAATAAATAGATTTTTGGAGAAATCTGGAATCTTCCATTCAATGTTCCCATATATTCATGTATGACTTCTCGAAGGCTAAACAATCAAATGATACTGCTCAGAAATATCATTATCTGCATTTTTAAAACACGAACTCTATCCTTACATCAGGTTGTTTGACGAGAGCGACGGCCCCAAAGATCGACTGGAAGGCGATATCGAATTTGCTGTCGAACTGGATCACGTCCAGCAGTGAGAGGACCTGAGGATGAGCCTGAAATGCAATCCATGGGCTCATTATTTTTGATTTCTTAAGAGCAGACTTTAGGCCAATTCTCTTCAGTACTGAACATCGGAAAGGTTCATTGATTACCTGGTCAGGATTGACACTGGGAGGGATGCGTTTGGGCTGTTGCTGAGTGAGGTGGTTGAGCGGAATGAAGGTCGGCTGACCGGGCAGCTCGCGAGCGTCGAATTCGCGCAGCAGGAATTGCACTACACTGAAAACGAGGAACTGAGTGGATTAATGGATCAAAATGTCATTTCTGCAGGCAAAAATAATAAGATTGCTAACAATTAATTCTTTTCGTTATTCTTGTCTCCGTCTCTGACTCTGCGCATCATACTTCATTCATTCGAAACTACCATTTACACACAATTACAGAGGGAAACAGTTTCTTACGTGTGATCCCTGACAATGTGGGAGAAGAGTTTGTTCTTCGCGATGGTTTCGACCGCATCTGCATACACGTCCTCCACTTCGCACAGATCCATCAGGCTGCCTGAATTTTCCTTCACGAGTCATTTGTAACAAAGCACTTTTCTTCGAATTTCATTTTACTAAAAAAGGGGAGAAAGATGGTATTGCAAAATTTAAACCGATCAACTTGCCAATTCCTCGGTCAAATTCGAATCAAAATCTACCGTAGTATCCATCGAGCGCATTCTGCTCCTCTGCAGATCGGTTCTCGCTGTCACGAATTTCCTCGATGATTTTCTGGATGCCAACCATTCCACTGACCGCTGCCTGAAACAAGAAGATGATTATACTCTCCTTTATCTCTCAAAAAGAATTTCGCAAAGGGAGAAGGGGGTATCCGCAAGATTAATCATTATGCCTCTGCGTCTTTGCACCCTGCATCCCCATTATGTCATTCGCGGATACGCGTCCCGCCTCCTTATACAAAAGTCTTTTTCAAAAACAATAAAGACTACATTATTCTACAGATGATTTTCATATGGACCATCTTCATCTTCATATTAGCACATTGCAATTCTATTTATCAACGAATAGTTCATGGGATCATAAAACAACTAGTCCATTGAAATTCAAACCTTGGCGGATCCCTTGGAGAGTCTGGACATGGTCTCATCGTGCTGCGCGTCGAGTGCTTCGCATTCCTTCTGTAGACTCGTCTCCTTGAAGAACGCATCACTGAAAAATGAAAACCTTCGTCTTCTCCAATAATTTACAACATTCATGTGGTTCACGTACATGAGAAATTAAAAAGGAATCGCGAACACTGAACAATTCAGCATACTCCTTCACTAAGGACTTCTCATACTTGAGCTCCTTGCCGATTTCATCCAACTTCCTTCTCTCGTCTGCCAGTTCCTTTGTCAATTTCTCCATTCGCTTGTTTCCCCTCATTTCCTCGATTTCATCAGCCAAGTTCTTCAGCAATTCTTCTTCATTCTTCTCCTTCCTCTGCATATCGCGAAGATTTTCATTCAGCTGAAAATAAATTTATGTAAAAGAAAATAATGTCTTTAAAAATTGTATTTTCATTGTATAAATCAAAATTCTAGTGTATTGATGCTAACTCAAACTCATCTAAAAATAGACAAACTATCGATTTTCAAATACAAAATGATCTACCATTTGCAGTTCCTTCTCGATGTCATCCTTCAGTTTCTGCAGCTGCCTGATCTCATTGTCCAAGTGCTGATTTCTTTCTCTTTCATTCGCGAATCTGAAATCATTTTTTTTATAAATGAAAATTTCCAAAATAACGAATTTAAAGAGTCAGAATTGTATACCTGCAATTGACCCTGAGCGGAGCGATCTGCCTCTCCTTTCCAGTCATCTCGTCTCTCGCTTTGGACTCTTCATTGAGGCAGTTCTGCAAAAGTCATATTTGACTTCACAAATAACGAAACATGAATATTTTCAAATTCATAGCACGACTAAAGAAGAGTTGGGGAAAGAACAGTGATAATTTGTATTTTTCAATGGCAATTTTCATACATTCCTGCTTGTTGCAGTATAGTCATACCACCAATGCAATTCCGTTATTCACTAATCATTCCTCCTACCTGATACTCCTCCTTGTGATCTTCCAATCGTTTCTGCAGTCCCTCAATCCTCTCCTCCTCGTTGTCAATCTCCTCTTTCAGCCTCTTCCCTTCATCCGCATTCGCATTCCCCATCTTCTTCAAAGCCGCAGTCTGTGCCTCCAGACTCATTCTTCTGTTCTTGATGCCTTTTCTCTCGTTTGTCAGAGCCTTCTGAAATTCATTGAATGATTACCATGATTTTGAACAGCTCGAATTTGAGGTTTGGAAAGTTTATAGTGATAAGATTTTGCAATATTTTAGGTTTTAAAGAAACAAATGTTTCAAAAATTTGTATGTCTAACATCAGTAGTTTTGTGAACGCATGACGTTTCTCTGCCACTTTGTGTTTTCCTCATCTACTTTATACATTGATTTGAAGAATCTTTTATGTTTGAATAACGCATTTTCATCCGTCTGTCCACTTTCTCAATCAATGATCAATTCGTTTATATGCAATACAAGATTCAACATATCCAATCGTTCGACCTACCATTCTCTCCTGCAACTGCTCATATCTGTTCACAGCCTCCTGTCTCCTCCTCGTTGCTTCTGCCATTTCTTCCCTCACTTCATTCAGTTTCATGGACACCTGAATTTCGTGTTTGACCAAATTATTCTGATTTGCCTACATTTCTGCGTTTGTCCAGATCGCGATCTTCTCCATCCTTCAATATCCCCAATTCCTTGATAGCAGTCTGAAATTATTTCCTTTGATAAATTTTAGTGGATGAAATAATCAATGATATTCTAGTGGATGCCAAAATTCAGCAAGTTTACAGAACAAGGTAAAAATGAGAAACTAGCAGTCATTTCACGAAGAAAATCTTAACGGTAATTTCAAAAAGTGTATTTTTATCTCATAAATATGCATTATTTCTTGCTTCTACACTTCCTTAGAAAGTCTTAGACTTTATGCACATTATTGTCTTATGAATAACTTGCATTGAGATTGAGTTCAGCAATGGCGAATTCGTATCCCCTCTTCTCCCTGTCGAGAACGAGGAACTTCCTCGCGACCTCTGTCTCCTTCTCCAAATTGCTCATTTTCCTCTGCTTTTCCTCAACCTCCAGCTGAATTAGCTCCCTGCTCGTCTCTGAAAGATAACATCATCGAAAATGATCATGTATGCAAATTCTTCAACGTATTCTGACGAAAAGAACTTTCTTCTCATGAACGGGACCATTTTCCTTTTCACTGAATATCTTCTATAATTTAATTGCATGAAATCTTTTTGTTACGCATTTATTTTTGAAAATCGACTTTTTCTGTAAAATTATGAACAAAAGTTATTAGCCTACCAATTTTGGTGAAATTGTCAATGATCTTCTTCCTCTGCTCCTCGAACACATCTGCTCCTGCCAGTTGACAGATCAATTCCAGTCTGAAACAAGAAACAGTTGTATGAAAAATGGCATTAGAATGGAAATCACTGTTTAGAATAGCATAATGTGCAGGTTGGATCGCCCATCTTTAACATTTGGAAGAGGTTTCTTGAACATTTTACATAAGGGAGTATTCATTGTTTTCGTTAATCAACTGAAAAAATAGTCAACTGCATATCATAAAATTCTTCAAACTTATGAAAAATAGATAAAAGCTCTCAGAAAGCAAAGAAAATGTACTCATATCTCCCACATATTTAATAAAGACCAGCTCAATATTGCAGAATCTGTCATAAACCGTTTCAAAGCCCACCGTTCGCTCTCCTTGGCAGAGGCCAATCGACAGACCTGTCCTTGCTGCACGATATAATAGGCGCTGGTCGTCGAGAAGCCTGAGGCGATCAGCAGAGAACGAAGCTGACCAGAAAAGCATCATTTTCAGAAAGGAGAAATGATTTTCACATTTGAAAAATGTCAGTCGCTTTGAGAACTGCTCAGAGTGCTGATAGCCGAACTTCTTGCAAAAATCGTGAATAAATTGCATCGACTTTTCCAAATGATAACACATTTAATGCAGTGCATTCATCAATATCAGTAATAGTAATTCAGAATCAGCCTCACCTCTTTGTGAGTGACGACTTTATCGTTGATTGTGAGCTTGTCTTTCTTCTTGTCCATCATCCTTGCAATCGTCACTTTCTTAGGGTAATCTGTCAACTGAAATCATAAACCAATTCATAATCATTTGAGAACTGAATAATGGGTGAAGGTTATCCTTCATAATATCCAAATTCTTCTGGGATTTCTTCTTTGTAGGAATTGAACGTTTTTCCTTTATAAAAATTACGAAAAGATGAATAAACTTTCGCAGGTTTTGACTAATCAAATTTTTCTTCTACTTTGAAACTGATCTCCAATTCAAGAAATTAACATGCTTGCCGGAATGGATTTATCCGAGTTGTCGAGAACGATTTCAACCTTGCAGAAGTTGGGTCTCTGCGCAGTGGAGGCAGTGGAGGACTGGTTGATAAGACTCAGCCGGTCTCGCTCGCGAACATTCTTGTAGCTGTCTGTCAGCACAAATTCAATTGCTGTAAGAAAAATCATTCACTTCGAAGAACATTGGGTTGGGAATTTAATAAATCTCGATTTTCATTCTGACAGAGGTTGGTAATGTCCTTCCCAAAAGAGGGCTGATATGCAGAAAAATCTTTTACTTTCACATTGCATAGATTCTTTTCTTTTTGATAGACAGTGGACAAGTCAAGGATAAAAACAAAAATTGACTAGAAAGAGATTAAAACTAAATTTCTTCAAACCCTTCTATACCAGGAAAAGAGGTTAGGTCTAACAAATTTACGCTGCTGCAAGCCTCAGAATATCGTGCAATTTTTAGGAAAAACGAATTCACCTTTGAAGAAGTTGGATTTTCCGCTGCCATTCCTGCCGACGACCACGTTGAGGTGCTGAGAGAAGTCCGTGATCTCGACTCGACCTTTGTAGCTCAGGAAATCCGTGATAATCACCTGAAAATTCGGAGATTTAATTTGAGGAAAAAAGAAGACGAATTGTACCTTGGTGATGTGCATCCTTCGAGAGGATTCCTCCCAGCAAATTTGGCTGCTGTAGAAACTCGACTGCTTTCTGACACAAACTGAAACATAATTTGATCGAAATGTGCTCATAACAAATAGCGGGAAAGTTCACGAAGGCGTTTCAGTCAAAAATAATCGAGAAACTATTCTAATTCTTGAATATGAGTAAAAGATTTTGCAAAAGTCAGATGTTTCGTGAATCGCAAGAAAAAGAATACTTTAGGCAGGATGAGTAGAATGAAAATCTTTAAACGTAAGAATCAGAATTTCGCGACCCATACCTAGGCCGAAATATGCCAAGATATTTTGAAGAAAGCTATTGCCAGAAATCAATCAGCAAGAAAAACTCGAATCAATTCTGCAAATCGGATCCAAAATCTTTAGGATTTTTTCCCAGCGTGAACAGTCTCAAGATTCGAAGAATTGTCGGTGAGTGATCTCCAAACAATGAACTCTGATCGAGCTAATTCTCAATTAATCGGAAATAAATCATTTAGAAAGAAATTTAGAAGGCAGCATTTATAAAAAAAAAAGGGCTTATTCTCATAATCTTAGCCTTTGAGATTTTATCGACAATGTGCGAATTCAAAATGAAAGGGGCGGAGTTTGTGGTCCCTAACTAAATCTTTCAAAGCCATCCTTATCTATCCCGAATGCCTCTTATCGAAGAAATCCAGAGCGATTCGATCACAACACAAGTCTATTCTAATTTTAGAAGGAAGAATAACTTTATTTATCATGTAAAATTCTAAAGAACCTTTTTTGAAAATGTCCTTTTCGGTTTTCTTGTTTCTTTCCCTCTAATCTTCGGCATTTTCGAAATATCGAGGCGCCGACTTTTTAGCCATCTAAAAATGAATAGTCTTCAAGATTGGAATGAACAAATAAATTAAATATTTAATCGTCGTAAGAACGATATTTCATCCTCATAAAACTTTAATTGAAAATTACAAGAAGTACTTTATTCTTCAGAATCGGGAATTAAGCCACAAGAAAAATAAAAAGAGCAGAATAAATTTGTGAACTAAAAATCTAATAAATTATAGAAATAATCGAAAAATTTTACCCAAAACAAGAACTCGTCAGTAAAAATATATGTTAAATGAAAATAGAAAAATTAGTGTTTGTAATTTTTGAACCACCCAGACTCTTTCGGACTCTTCAGCGTATTCATTCTAGCAGGGTCCAGGACGGCTGCCAGCTAAAATCATAGATATGACATTATGGGTCATAACATTATACTATTTTATAGATCTTGAACCAGCCGAGGTGGAAATGGATTGATTTTTTTTATCGTTAGAAACAAAATTCGAAGTTTTAACATTGTCTTCGAGTTTTTGAGTATTTTTAAAGATTTATTTGAAACTTATCGATAAAATTGTGGACTAACCTTGATAGGGTAGAGCTGAAACTTGGACTTGGGAACCTGGTTGGTGAAGTGCCTCTTGATTTCATTGCCAATCTCCTAAAACAATTCTTTGCCAAAAATTCTTCGAATATAAAACAGGCTGTAGGTACTTTGTTACCAAGCGCTATTTCTTCCCTTTTTTCTCCTCATCCTACACTATTTCTGCTTTGGTAACAAAGTACCTACAGCCTAAAACTTACATTTCGATCAGTGAGGGAGCGTCCATCGTCGAGCATTACGACTGATTCTTCCGAGAAGAGACTTGAAATCTCCGAGGGCGGCTCATTTGCGATGTAGTGGTAGAACTTCACGACGAATTCCTTGCCGAGCTCTGTAAAAAATATTATTTTTCGAATTTTCTGAAAAATTTAAGCAAAAATCTAACCTTGCGCCTCGGAACTTTCCACCGTCTCCGGACGAATATTTCCTCTCATGGTTCTAAAAAAGCAAGAAAATGAAAAACACAATAAAATCAGACGGAAACAGAAGGTGAGACGGATTTTAGGGGAATGAGAGATGGGGGATTCATAGTTGGTCAATGGTGGAAGAGAAAGCAATATAAATGAAACAAGATGTAGACGGAATGAGCAGTATCCGATAAGCGACACTGGCGGGAAAGGGAGAAAGGTGAGAGATTAGAGAAAGAGTGAATTGAATAAATGAATAGTGAGCCCCTAATAGTTATGTACCAAAAATCAGATCGAAACATTCACATCCGTGTACCGCCGCGGGGGTTTTTGTATTGCGAAAACGTGTTCATTTGGAGTTCGGAAAGTGCCGATTCTTTCGTTCAATATCAACTTTTATTTGATTCTTCTTCTTATCTCAAGCCTTAGTTACCCCAGAATGCATCTTCTTGAACAAAAATAACAGCGGAATATGGTTCCCATGAACCCGTTTGCGTTCTCTAAGTATCTAAGTTTCTGCAACCTGCAAGTTTCGACCAAATTATTAATTTTTGAAATTCTTTGAAATGTTCATTTTTCTTGGCCTTCATACAATTTCTACTTTGTGTTAATGATTGTTCAATGTTTCTTCGATCTTCGACTTTTACTTGCTTGTCATTGATATACTCGTCTACTATTCCCGAGATCGGAGTTGCCTTCTCTGGGGGAAAGGAGGAGATGCAATTCCCTTCAGCCTGCATCCTCGCCACGCTATCTTCACTTTTTACACTATTTTCACTCGCGGTTTGCGTGCAGCTCACACCATCACCTTTGACCAGAGACAGACAATTCCGATCCCGGGAACAATTGAGAGTAAATAGTGTGTTGAAAAGAAACGTGCTGTATTGTTGTTGTTGTTGATGCCAATCTTGCTAACCATTTTATTCATAATTCACAAAAAATAACAATCCAAGTTCTTACAAAAATTCTATTATGGCCATAATTTTTCCAATCTTAGTTTCTGAAAGTAAAACCGGATCTATAAAAGGGTTAAGAGATGTTCTTTCTAGAAAGGAAGATGAGACGTGATTACAGTAGTCTGCTTGATTTTTAACCTCATGTCATAAAGTATTTATTCAAAAAATCCTTGTAAATTGAGGTCTATTGATAGTTTGTCGAAAATGAAAGCTCTGCCAATCTTGTCCCTCTTCAAACGCCACTTTGGTGGTCGACGAGTATTTAGCCATATCTATACTGTATCTGAAATAGATATAAATACAGCAATTGCTGTGAGTACTTTGTCTCAAAGATCTGAAATGAATATATTTGTCCCAAAAGGGGGCAATTTTATCCCAAGCATTATCTTTTTCTTTCTCTTCCTTATTCTATTTCTCATTTCTCTTGCTTTGACAAAAGTACTCATTTATTTCTTTGAGACAAATACTCACAGCTACAATAGTTTGAGCGAACATAGACCTTGAATCTTCTTTAAATTCATCAAACTGTTATTCTACTACGCTCTAATTGCGCTCATTTAGCTATCTTTAAAAGTTCACAAACTTGCTATTTATGTTTTAATATCGCGAAAAATGACAACATGTAAACCGAGCGCCATTCAAGGCCTCAAGACATGCGACATAATGTGAGAAAATGATGTCTATCACCCAATGGCCTCTCCTAACCATACACTATTTCACCGAATCACGCTTATTAACAGTCGAAAGCAACGCGATTTGCCGTCTGCTCTTTCTCCTTCAAAAAAGAAAGCAGTTTTTCCTTGTTTTCCCCTTTTCTAGCTCTAGCTTGCCTGAATTTAGCGCATTGGCTGTTAATAAACATGATTCTGTGCTATTTGTCATGCCCTGTCCTGAAGTCTTGAATGTCGTGCGGTTTTCGAATAGTCCGATTCGTCTCAATACAATGAATCGAATTCGATTCTAAATCAGACGACGTGCCTTTCCTCAACAGACTCTTTACCCCCTCCATTTTTATTTTTGTTCCCATTATCCTTAAGGATAGCAAAACAAACGTGTCTAAAAATTACCGAAGGCTTCCATGAGAATGATGATCTGCAACAGGAATACCACCACGCTGAGCTTGAAGAAGTATGGCATCAAGTTGCATCTCATCCCAAAGGTTTTGATGGGGAAAAGTATCCAGATTTTTCACAATTCTCAATTTCCGGTTATTGATAGGTGGCGAATTAAGTAGTGCCTAAATTGCATATTATTTGGTGCAGTAAGTGAATTGACGAGATGACGTTGCATCCTGTTCTTATTAATGCAATTTCTTCCTATTTTAATAATCGATAAAACAATTTTAAATTGCATAATTTGCATATCGACTTTCACTTGAAATGTTTTTCACAGAGGTCTGTTCTTAGGTTCGAGAAAGAAAAGATTTGAGGTTTCGATTACGATATCGGTTTTCAAAATTATTTAATTTGAAATTCCTCAAGAAATTTAATTACGGATCACTTTTAGAAGTAATTCTTTAATAATTTCTCGATAATTACATTAACAAACTCCTGAATCGATAAATCGTTTGTCTCCATCATCACTTCCATTGCAGTTGAGAGTGGCACTTTATCAAATTGAGCCTGATCGATTTTTGTTATCATGAAAATCTGAAAATTTCGAATTTAAATATTGTTGATGTCGAATTCTGGGAGATCGAAAATGAGGAAGAAAGAGTCATTCTATATCAGTCTCCTTTTCGAGTGCTATTTCTCGCTTTTCTAGCCATTAAAAATAACTATGCACCACTTTGCACCTTCCCAGATTTCGGAATTAACAATGAATCAATTGATAGATCGAATGTTAGAGTACCGTCTCTTGAAATTGTTCCATATTTAGAAGAGCGTTGACTGAAGGAAGGTTTGCGAATTTAAACGCCTTGACATCTAAATTGGTGTTGAATTTATAAAGTGAATAGAGCATCAGGGATGTACGAACATTTTCGGGTGAGAGTCTCTGTGTTCCACGTGTGCTTTTCTTTCTTTACTCCCCGTTTCCGTATTTCCTAGAAGTTAGGAATGCGAGAAAAGGGAAAAGAAAAGCGCGCGTGGAGCAGAGAAAGATACTCTCACCCGGAAATCTTCGTTCAGCTCTGAAGGGCATAGTGATGAATATCACAACGCCTATATCTTATGCTTTATCTTGTTACCAGTCTTCAAGAATGGCGAATTTTGGATGAATCCTATATCGCTCGTTTCCAGGTGGAGTGTGGGGCAAAATATTAATTTAGTCTTTGCGATGCAACGAGCCGAATCTAGACAGTCAATAACAGCCAAAAATTGTTGTCGGTTACAACTATCCTAAAATATGTTCATATGTCGGAAGTAGCCTAAGCATTTATAATAACCTAGACTAAAGCTTCAAAGTATGCCTTTTGGTTAGTGCAGTTTGTTAAATGAGAACGTGTCAGGGCTGTTTGAAACTCCGACCGGAATCCCAAACAGTCCTGGAATGTGTGATAAAAATATGTTTAGGTCTATTTGATTGTTCTTACTATTCTCACATAACCGAACAACATCGTTGACAGGAATGAGCGAAGTTCGACAACCAAACATTTGTCAGCATACTTATCATCGCCATTTGGAATGCCCTTTTTGAAGCATGATTCTAGGGTCAAATCTCGAATATTTGTTCCAATTTCTCGTCTCTTTTCGCCTAAATCAATCATCATGAATAAGTAAATGAATTTGATCCCAAGCTGTCTGTAGATGATTAAGAAAATGAAAAATAGGATAAATACCCGATTTGAAGAACTTACAAAATTTGTAGTAGCTTCGGTAAAGCTGTCGAAATTTTCTATGGCGCTCTTCGTTAGGCTTTCTTGAGTTGAATCTCTCAATGTACCCCTTCATTTTATTGACTGGATATTTTTCAAGATATTCTTCCTCCGAAAGCCTCGGATTATTGAACACGTTATAAACTACGATTTCGAATAGCTAAATTCAGTGATTATCATTCATACAAAATGCTACTATTTTGATTATTTACAGTTTCGAAAATATACAAATTGAAATAGAAAAAGCTGTGATAACTTTTCTCCAAAATAATATATTCCGTTAAATTCATGAACTTCTATATCGCAAAACATTGTCAATACTCAATTGCCCTTTCAAATGCGTTACCCCTGGCGTAGTTGACGGGGAGATTGTAATTTGTTGAAGATGACTTCTTGGTTCAAGTGCTTCGGGGTAGTATTTTTGCACAATTCTCATGCATCTTCTCTGCGTCCACGAAAGACTCTCGATGCTTCCATAGTCCAAATAAACGAGAATATCGAGAACTATTTCCGTAGGTAAACCAGTAATCATCGAGGCTGAAATTATGGGTGAAAATAAGATTTCTCGAATAAAAACTCGTAAAGAAAATGAAATAGAATTGGACCTAGAACTAAAATGACACGTCTAGGATGTTGTTTAGTAATCGAAGGAATGCATGGTGACAATCAATGAAGGATGACATGCAGGTGGGCAGTGGTTTGTGAGTAACACCTTCACACCTTCGATTACGATCCATTTCAATCGTCATTTGTTAGAGGCTTACTCTGTTTCTCTATTCAATTCACTCTCCCTTCCTGTCAGTGCCGCCTAACGAACACTGTTCATTTCACCTACATCTTCTCTTTCTTCCACCACTAACTCACTATTGATTGGTCTCCCTTCTTCCTCGACTAGTGAGTCTCATCTAGGGATCGTCAGCCATTTTGCCAAACTGACCCCATCGCGCTGATTTACCCATGGATAGACAGGTCATTGGGTCCTGCATCCATTTCCGAAGAGAAAGAAATCAAGAAATTATTTTAAAAACAAGATCGAAACGCAAAAACTGAAAATCACTCAGATTCGTAGGGTGAGCTAGAGACGCATAGTTTGCATTGTCTCTCGCTCCCCTTTCTTTTCCTACCTTCGGGGATCTTTTTTCCTGCACTCTCTTTCATTCAGCATTGGCTTCTTTTATATTTCGTGGATTATCAAGATCTCAGTCGCGCGTCCTAGGATTTTTCTAATTTTTACATATATTGTACATGTCAACTAGGTGTACCGATTCATCAAAAAAATTGCGATAGTCGGAAGGGCTATCAACTATGGACAATATTGAATCTAGTGAAAAGGGCGGAGTTTGCGGTCCCTAACTAAATCTTTCAAAGCCATCCTTATTTACCCCGAATGCCTCTTATCGAAGAAATCCAGAGCGATTCGATCCTTACTCTGCAACCACCTGCTATTTCCTTCGTCTTTCCGTAGTCTCCTTGATTTTTCGCCACTGCGCTATGCTGTTCATGTCGAAAACGCTCTTCACGGGCTAATGACGACGTGTGCAATGTATGCAAATTCGATCAGTCTTCCAATCTATTGTTGAGTCGTGGAATTTGAATGTGAGAAATGCAATGAGTTACGTCGTCACTTCATTCCAATCGCATTCCTCTACTCGCCTAGAAGATGACGGTCAGCTACTCGCTTCTGGTCGCCACGGCATCGGGCAAGTTTTTAGCATTCCTGTTGGCAGTGTAATGGGCTTTCTGCAAAGTTTATCAAAGAAAGCTTCATAAAAATTTCTGTGGCTCGTTCCACAAAAGTCTTAAGTGTTCCTAGTCGCTCACAGTATGATCCTTTTTTCCGAAACTTAGAAAAGAGGCTCACATATGGAGCACCCCCAATCTTTCGTAGATCTGGTCACTGGTTGAGTGTTTGGATTAAAGTTGGATAGCTGGTGTGTTATCAATCTGAATGGATGACGAACCTTGCAAGGCGCATCTGTAGTCAGTAAAAAGAACAGTAATTCTATTCGTTATGCATCTACATCGTTCAATCCTTGACCTTGATTAATTCTATTCGTTTTCAGCTCGTACATCACTTTTCCTGCTTCTCCGATGGCGAGGTGAGTGAATGTTTTCTCCTCTTTATATGAAATTAATTAGCTTTTTGGAAGGGCAACTCGGCATGAAAGTTGAAAAGTGCACAAGCTTGAATTAAATTCAACCGGATAGGAGGACCATCCAATACTTTTGTCCGCCACTGTGTCTACCCCTCTGATCTATTCAAACCTCTAGCCTATTTTAAAAGCCCAATGATTGCATAACATGGCTCGATTGTGTTGCAGGTTCAGTCTGGAAGGTGGTCTACAAGGAATTTATTGTCTGGCTGCTGCTGCTCATCGCTTCCACCCTTCTCTACTATTTCGTCATCAAAGTAAGATTTAATTTTTTGCATAATAACGTTTTTCTAATTACAGAGCTCCTCCTTCGACAGCGATTACAAATGGTTCGTGAACTACGTGGATGCTGTGTCGGCCAAGGTATGTACAGGCTTTTCAGTTGAGTAGATTTTTCTATCTCGTACACTCTTTACGAGAGTTTGTAAACTGATAATCACACTCTGCTCAAAATTAGTGGATAAGTGGATTCGAACCTCCTAATAGCGAATATCTATTGAAAAAGTGCCCATTATAACCCGTTTTTCAGGTTTTTGTATTGAACTTTGCATATTTTTCACGTTACAAGCATAACAAACGAAAAATTAGCATACATGCAATTCCCAGTCTTCTTTTTAGTATTTTTGTAAAATGTGTCTGTCTGTGTGTCCGAGCTTATTTCCAACCACCTGTCTATCGTACCCCTCATGTATGATACACCGTTTGATAGGTCTCAGTTGAAGCCTGTGCAACGTAACTTTTTCGGCGATTTTTACCTTCATTTTTGAATACTTTTGGCCCAAAAACTATAATATGCTAATTTTGATAATGAAATTTGCAAATCATTTGAGAGATCATTACCGACAATATTCACTATTTCGCTGATAAACTCTGTTCTCTCTCTACTATCTTATTCTAAGTTGAATGAATATGAAAATTGATGGATGTGAGAGTTCATTACTGTTACCACTCCAATGAAAGGCAGCCGACCTACACTAGTGATATCATTGAGACTAACATCATTTTTCTTGTCTAACATACAAATCGAGTATGCCATTAAAATTTACATAAATATCGAAGGGGCTGCAATAACAAAAAAATGAGAATAAACAGTATTCAAATATGAATAGTGGATTTTCGAGTGGCATTGAACCTCGAAAAACCACATAATAATTCAACGTATTATCATTTGATAATAAATTACCGTATTGAGGACTCGTAATCGAATCTTTAACACGAATAGCCTTCGAACGATTAACATTCGATATCCTGAAATAATAGTAAATTAGATTATGGCACAATTTTGTGAATACCCTATAAATTTCAAGCTATTCGACACATAAAATGGAGAACTTCAATCTTGTGATCGATTATTTTGTAAAATTACAGATGTTATTATATCTACTTCTGGTACATTCTAAAAGTGAACACTAATGTAAAATCATGCGAATGGACAGATGCATTTATTCGATTTTAGTGTACATTAAACATTCATCGACTGCGACATTTAAAATTGATAAATTTATTTGTGGATGAAATATTATAACAGATAAGAATGAGATAATAGAATTATATTTTAGGACTTTATTTCTACGACTAAACTCGATTCATTGTTGACTGCTCCGCACCCGAGACTTTGACGAGTGGCTGTGGTGAAATTTGTCCTTTTCTTCTAAACAGAATTATCATGTCATAATAAAATTCCCAAGAAACGTTAATTTCTCACCGAATGTGAAATAGATTGATTATAGCTTTTCGTCTGGTAGGACTAGAAATTATAAATGAGAGCGGTATCGTTATTGACCACAAATATGCATCGATCATTTTCATAGTGATATAATTATATATTTTGTTCTCGCTTTCAGAATTACCTTTGAAAGGCACAAGATCAGTCAATAGTTGTTCATATTTATTAAATAAAGTATTCCAGCTGAGTAATAATAGAGATACAATCTAAATAATACATCTTTTTACATACCGTAAAACCTCTATAGTTGAAACCCCTCTAAAATAGATTTTCCACAAAATGCCCGATCTACAAATTACCCAACTCAAATCATCTAAAGAAGTGGTTTATATAATGTTCTTTGGAATGCGTCACGTATTTTTGCTTCTGATCGTAAGTTTCTACGATCACAAGATGACGAGATATGATCGATTGGAAATTGCAAATTTTCCGAAAATAGGGGTTGAAACTAAAAACCACGGGATTTCAAATAGAGGCTTTACGGAAACTTTTCATAAATAATGACAAAATATTACATGTTGGAAAGCAAACGGGATCATCTGATATAGAATTCGTCGATTTTCTGATCCATAATTTCGACTTGATAATTTTGCGAGACTTTGAAATTTATAATAAAATATAAAATATGTAAATGTAGAAAGAAATGCACACATATCGATGCTCATACTGAATAGCTAAGAAGAAATTTGATAATCAATTAATTTACGATAGATTATTCACTAACCTGCACACATCTTGCATATAAATGATCATTTTTAAAATAATAAATGTAGAAAATTATTGTTGCGTGAACAGCTGAAATAATGCCGCTGAAGATCAAAACAATCCGTATGGTTTTGTGCAGGTTATTTCTAAATTTTTGATTAAAATGGAGTATTTTATCATCATGCGTCCTGAATAAAATGCGCTACATTTTGAATTTCAGTAGAAAAGTTGTTTCTACTATCCCTTTCAGGGATGTGCCGGAATTCTGGTTCCGGATTCGAAAATTAAAAAAATTTCATTCCGGCCTACCTCTGATCCCTTCCTAGTAATATAACTCTATTTCAAACTAAAGCCTACTTGGTCAGGATTTTTGTAAGTGTTTCATTTTCATACAGCAATGCATATCTTTGTAGAACTAGGCATATATTCAATAATGATAGTGAATAGCAAATAAATGGTGCCAATAAAAAGAAAGAAATTGTAAACATGATATCAGTAATCATCATTTCAATATAAAAATAGTGCATAATTATTTCATTCCCTAAAATTAAATATATGTATATAAATTACTCAACTTTAATGAAGTTTTAGAGGAGTTTCTATCGTTCGAACCTATATAGAATGATGAAGTATATTAATACTTGTCACTTTTAAAATAATTCAGTCTTATTGTTAAGAATATGTAGGAAAAAAATTAAGAACTCTTAGTAAGAAGATAATTTGTAGTACGTAATGTACTTGCCGTCTAAGCATACAATTGAATAAGATACTGATATCCATACGAATAAAAAAAGTATAACAATAAAAATAACAATTAACGGATATGAAAGTGCACGAAATTTGATTATTATCGGATAATATGGGGCCTGAAATTAATCATTCGAAAGTATAGTCGAATTATTATTGAGTAAATGTGAATTAAGAAAAGGTAGGGAATTTTAGATTTTTTTCTATTTATTTTGAATGGTGTGATGAAAGACGTTTATAATTTGTCTTATTTTCTTCGCACCATTTCTTAAGACGCGTTCTTTGTAAGACTCGAACAACGATCAAAGGAAATTTGCATTAGTGTAAAGTATCTCTGATCCAGATATGGACCATATGGGTGGATACCCCCTTGGACTCTGATCACAGCGATGGGGTCATTTTGCCCCTTCCCCTCAAGTGGGCGGGGTTATGCTAATTTCAAGTTTGAAAATGATACTCGTTAGAAGGTACAAAGAAAACTTTTTTGCTATTTATTATTTTTCAAAAATTTAAAAAGCATTATGTTCTTCATTAAATTCTGCGTCTTCTGATATATATTTTTCTGGGAATTAACCACTTGCTTAGTGCAAAAAGTGGGCCCGAAGTGAAAATTGATAATTTTTACCTCCATTTTTTGCACAAAATCGATTCTCCTGAAAATTTTTGTTCGATGACCATATTTTTAACTATATCTATGAGAAACTACAGCCAATGTAGAGCCTTGTTAAAAAAAGAAAATCAAAAATAAAGGTCGATTTACCCAAGTTATGAGGGCCCAAAGTTGCCTGACCAAAATATCGAAATTTCAATTTTGAGGGTTAGACCTCACAATATGTATACCAATCAATAGAGTTCATCAAACTGAACAACTTTTGTGAAGACACCTCATGGTTATCTATTATGGTATGCATGGTATAGAAGTTTGAATGGATCTAACTATGAAAATGACACAAATATTCAAAAATTCATAGCTTTTGTAAAATCAAACGAATTCGAAAAATCTTTTCGGAATATAGCATATTAAGGGCAATACTTCATTTTTGCTTCCTAGAGTACCGTGCTATCACTTTATCATGTTATCATATGGGTTCATGCTATACCACCCATATGGTACCCGAGTAGTACTATACCAAGATGGGTATCAATCGACTCGAAATCGACTGGAGAGTAATATTCGAGTCCATTTCTACCAAATACAGCAAGTGGTTTTATTATACCATCATTTTAATTGGCTATAACCACCTTACGAGAAAAAGACCAAAAATGGAGTAACTTCAAATGACTATAAAAGGCGATAGACTAATCTGGTTTTCAAATGGTTTTCAACATATTACTCAGCTCGATAAGGGCTTTCATTTGATATATAACATGATGGATCTTATTTAACAAATGGTAACTTGACCATATGGGTCGCTACCATTTGGTTCAATACTATGTTTGGTATCGTTCGGCTCCAAATTGAATGGGAATAAATAATGGATGTCTCTAGCTTCAATTTAAGCCCGAATTTTGGTAGGCTACCTATGAAAATATTCTCGTATCATTTTCTTGAAAATGGACATTAAATTTTGGTTTTTGAGGTACCACTCCCATACCATAATAGATAACCATGAGGTGTCTTCACAAAAGTTGTTCAGTTTTTCGAGCTCTATCGAATGTTATACCTATTGCGGGGTCTAACCCTCAAAATTGAAATTTCGATATTTTGGTCAGGCAACTTTGGGCCCTCATAACTTGGGTAAATCGACCTTTATTTTTGATTTTCTTTTTTTAACAAGGCTCTACATTGGCTGTAGTTTCTCATAGATATAGTTAAAAATATGGTCATCGAACAAAAATTTTCAGGAGAATCGATTTTGTGCAAAAAATGGAGGTAAAAATTATCAATTTTCACTTCGGGCCCACTTTTTGCACTAAGCAAGTGGTTAATTCCCAGAAAAATATATATCAGAAGACGCAGAATTTAATGAAGAACATAATGCTTTTTAAATTTTTGAAAAATAATAAATAGCAAAAAAGTTTTCTTTGTACCTTCTAACGAGTGTCATTTTCAAACTTGAAATTAGCATAGCCTCGCCCACTTGAGGGAGCGGGGCAAAATAACCTCGTCGCTGTGATCAGGGTCCGAGGTGGTATTCACCCATATGGTCCATATCTGGATCGGAGATACTTTGCACTAATGCAAATTTTTGTTCGGGTCTTATAAATAGTACGTCTTAATATCTCATTTAATTCTATTCGATAGTCATTTTAAACAGGTATATGTGTGACAACAATTTTTGATAACATTTCCAGCACCTCACATTTTGATGGCAAGCATTGCTAGGGAAATATTGCAGAAATTAAAGACTAGCTTTATCATCGAAAAAGAAGTTTACTCGAGATAAAGTAATTTTAAATTGATAATTAATATCAATTAATATTTACTGCTTGCCATACACAAATTTTACTACAAAAATAAAATGACTTGCCTCTCGTTTTTCATCAGTAATGCGAAAGGAATATGCCATTAAAATTTGTAGTATTAGAGCAAATATTCCAAAACCTAATAATAATAAAAATGGCAAAAGAATATTTTCTACTATTTCCCTAGATATATCGCTAGCTGAAACGTTTTATTAGACTTTGCAATTTTGACGATTTGGAATTGTCACAACGACACAACATGAAAATGACGCAACGCTTTCTTGAAAGTGTTGCAACAATTCCAAAACCTCATAATTTTTTAGTAAAATCATGAACAATTTTGAAATTTTAATAATATTATCACCTTCAGTAGTAGCTTCTGTATTATTAATCATCTTTGCTATAAATCGATATAGGAAGATCTATCAGAATTAATAACTATTTCGCACAGCAAGAAATTTTCTGAAATGAATGCAAGGTTAGATAAAATATATCTTGAAAATTGTTTTGACAGGTTAAATTATAATTTTGCTAAATAAGATTAACCCTGATAGAGCATAACTTGAATTTTATAACTCAAAAGAGTCTGCTCACAGATATTTTATAGTCGATGGAATTCAAAGGACAGATGATTTTTCAAATTTATTTATATCATTTATGCACAGAAAAGAATCGTTTAATTGACAAAGACAAGTAAAATATAAAGTTCACCCATTTTGCAGATCGGCAGATGGAATTTCTCGATTAATGGTGCCTATTATAACTAATCGTTCTAACATCAAGCTAAACTCGCCTAGTCAAATCAAATATGCACTAATGATGACTTTAACGAAGTTTTAAATGCCACTGATCTTAATCTACTCAAATATCAATACCGTCAAGTATTATCATCTGCATTTCAAAGCTCAGATTGCTGAATTTAGTAAAATCGAAATGGCTCGCTAAATCGCTATCGTTCAACCAGAACATTTCGTAATTTTTATTATCACGACGGCAAAAATCAACTTTAAAGATTTATATGTAGAGACCACAAGTGATATTCCCGATTTGAAGACAGAGTCATGGAAGTATTTTTTTTTAGGATTCTGTAGGACTAAACAGGATTATAGCAAAAAACCGTATGAAAAACGGATCAGTGTAACCAAAGATATGAATTTTCGAAAATTTTAGCGAAATTGCCCTTCTTGACTTTGACTTCACAGAGTGGGCGGAGCTTGCGCTCCCTACCTATAAAGTCAAATCTTGGAAATAGGTAATATAATGGGGCACTTTTCATTCAGATATCGTCATCGAGATGCTAGAATTGGCTATTCTACTAATCTTGAGAAAAAGTTGTGATTAGCACGCTGTTTACATTCCTCATTAGAAGGGGTTTGAAATGCAAATCGATATACATTCATTTCACAACTCTTCAAAAATAATCATTTTTATATGAAATATTATTCACAATTTCTAAAATCCTTGAACTGTACGGAAAAAGGCAACAAATACGAATATTTTCCCAGCTTTACCTTCACACCCTCTTTCCTCAGTGTATATCTTCTGATTGACGTTACTTTCTGTTTGCAGGCCCCTGTTCTAATCGTGCTGTCGTTTGTCACTAACATAGTGCTGACCCGTTGGCAGTCTGTCTACCTGCAGTTCCTTTGGCCCGAGAACGTCGCGCTCACGCTCAAGTACTTCATCAACGAGCATATTGTGAGTTTTCTTCATTTCATTCATAGTGAAGATGATATTATTGAATCAGGTCAATTGAAGAACGAGTCCCATTTCAACGTAATCCACATGTTTACAAACTCCGACTTCACAAAACAGATCATAGGCTGAAACTTCCCAAATGGGTTATCGATGTGCCGCTGATCTCTCTTGTCAAGTCAAATAGGAATCTGGAATCAAGAAATTAGTTAAATCCTTGATCCTTCACTCACGTTAACAAACTTGCCTATATTTGTGACAAACGGATTTGCTTATTTCTCACACAAAATACGAGTGGAAAATTACTGCAAATTTCTCGATTCTATGGTTCGATTTGATGGATTTTGACTTTGATATCTAATATTTATGCCATCGAAAATTCTGTCTGGCTAGTTTCGTTAAGATTTGGGGTTTCCTAGCTATGCACTTCACTTGTCAGTTTTTATCTTTCAGCTCTTATATTTTTTGAGTTAATTTTTCGACGTTATTAAATAATAATTAGTATTCCAGCCCGATTCGAAGTCCATCCTGACAGTGGCTCAGCGCTATTTCCTTCTGTGTGCTGCACTCGTGTTCAGGGACGTGAATGTGCAGATCAGGGATCACTACTTTCCGACCTATGAGTCCTTCATCGAGAAAGGACTTCTAACCAAGTAGATCTATTTCAACAGACACGATATCATTGAAAAAAGTATGATTTGCTGGATATGATGATAATGGGAAAAATGAGAAGTCGTTCTTCTTCGAATTATTTTAGAATATTACGAAGATCAGGCTTATGATATTTTCTCATGTTTCAGATGATGATTTGAAAATAGAAAATCTTTTTGTGACAGTTTTGCTGTTGTAAACCATGGTATTTTCTCTTCTCTTTACTATTGATAAGGAATATTTTTGAAGACATTGAGGTGTAATCTTCATTCACTAATACTGTAATAAATGAGTAAATGAAAATGGGGTTTGTTAAGGGAAGAGAAGGACATAATGTTCTCGACGCAGCTGAAGCCGACTGCCTGCAGATATTGGTTTCCACTCCTTTGGATCATCCAACTCGTCAAGAAACGTTACAATGCAAAGAGGTGAGGGAAGCACTGTAGCTGCAGGCTATTTAGACAATTCATTACTCTATTCTTTTGATAGTTATCCACTGTTACGCTAATTAATATTCTTGGTATAGGACTAGAGGTATAATTTGCTATGCCATATTTTATTCCTAAGTGATCAGCTCGTAGAGTTGAATGTTTTTTACTGTTAAACCTGTTTTACAATATCCTTGTTACAAAGGGTAGGATGATTTTTCAAAAGAATGGGTTCTTTAAAAACTCGCTACTGAAATGAAAATAAAGCACTGTTGCATTGTTGCAGGGGACTGTTGAGAACGAGAAAGGAGGCTCTCATCCTTGAGAAGCACTACTGTGAACTCGTCAATGCGGTAATTAAAAAAAAAATGATAGGAAAAATCTCGTTTTTCCTGTTATTTAAGAGACCCGGTTGAATGTTTCCAGATCAACGATTACCGCGCAGGCATCAGCGACATTATGAGCTACGACTTCATTCCCATTCCACTCGCACTCACGCAGGTAGACAGACTTCTTTCGTCATTAATGGCTAAAACTGAGATTTGAAGACGTGTTCTCTAAATACTTCTAGAACATGCTAAAACCTCCATTTTCATATAGAGCTTTCCAAGAAGACGTTGTAACCAAGATGAATAGTTCCATTAATGCAGAGGAATTGCAGTCGAAATAACTTCTTGTTCTCTTAGATTGGATTTGAAAATATTCTTTAGAAAAGTGTTCGAATGCAGAATAAACTTTTAATCAGAAACTGAAACCTTCTTCGTTCTATAAGGTAAAGAATAAATCGTCATGAAGATCAACCTCGTTCCTTTGTCATTTGTTGTGAAAGTATAACTTTGTTTTATCTAATTTTCCAATTTAAGAATTTCTAATTCAATGAGGTCCTAATTTTTCTTTCAATGAACCTGCAATTTCAGTTATTCACTTTCTTCATCTACTCGACTCTGTTCCTTGGCATCTTCAGCTTCCAGTCGCGCGTGTTCGACTCGATGCAAGCCCCAGATGCCTCGCTACCCACCGTTCTCTCCATTCAGTTCATATCAGCAGGTTGTGGCAACTTGTAAACCGTACGAAATTTAAGACCTCACGACATATGAAAGTGGGAAAAAAACCCTATTAGTCGATGCCCTATTCTAACTCCGTTATTTCGCATGTCTTGAGGTCTTGATGTCGTGCGGTTTCTGAATAGCCGAATAAAGCGATCACCAGAATTGAGTCATTTCATTCAGCAATGTTCAATCTGTTCTTCATCGGATGGCTCCGAATCGCTCATATTATCTTGAATCCTTTCGGAGAGGTATTATTTTACACTTTGATTTTTTATTTGCCAGATTAGATAATTGAAATTTATTTCATACTTCATCTGATATAAAATGAAACTAGGTCTATAATGGGCAGGCTGAAATGATTTTAAAGCGGTACTGGAATTTTCTATTTTTCAGATTTTATCTGGTTGGATACACTTTCACGATTTTGCTTACGATATTGTATTATCTGTTTGATTCACATCTGCAATTCTCGTGTAAGACAACCCTTTGAAATTGTATCTTTAATTTTTCCGATTACAAACTATGAATTCAATTATCTAATCGTGAGAAAGGTGAAACAGATTCTCCTTTGCTCGTTAAACCTGTCACTTCTCATTTATCAGGTCTGTTGAATGTCAGAGTTGCGTTGATTCCACAGTAATCGTGTTATCGTCCCTTTACTGCTCTAATTTTATATTTAAATGGAGTGTTTTATCAGTGCGTACACAAGATCCACAGGAGGGGAAGAGTAGAGAAATAAAGGGCCCTAGGAAAATTTTCTTCTTATTGCACTTTATGGTTCTATTTCATATCAGGAAGGAAACTCGTAAAATATGGGGGAATAGCTGATAAGCGTAATGCAGACTTTATAAGCGATAATTCTTAATATCACTTCTGAACATTGTTTATAGAGAAGATCAGTCATTTTTTTTATCATTGTTCGCATATTTGATTTCGATAATTTTCAATGAACATGGAAGGAAACAACAATCCTAAAGGACCAGTAGGTTTTTTCTATAAAATAACCAATGGAAATTATGTTAGGAGTACATTTCAACAATTGGAAGCGCTTCAAATGGTGAAAGACCACAATTTTCAAATGAATCGAGAGAAAATGAAGATACATTTGATTTGATCCCTGATGAGGTAATAATATTTATATTTTGTTAGCTTTTTATTATTATTATTTTAGCCTAGATCATGCTTGGTAGTGTGGTTTTTAAGTGTTCGGCGCTCAATTCGAAGGTTTTATCAGAAGAATCTTGTTCTTCATTAAATTTTGAATTGTATTGTACATTCAATTATTATTAATAAAAAGCATAATAAAAGGTGTTTATTTATTTCTTGTATTCAATTTTCGTTGTTTGGGAAACCTAGATATTTCAATAAATGTCCAGCAAAAATTCGGATAAAATCACATAGAATAAAATAAAAATTATTCTTTTTCCTCGAAAAAATTAGATAGGTTCCAATAAAATGAGGAAACATTTGCATAAAACTACGAAAAAGTCATCCGATAGATTTCTAGGACAATAGAGCTTCAATTTAAAAATTATGAAAAATTCTAATAAATAAAATAATGTTAACTGAATTCGCCAATTCTGTACCTTCTAAAATTAATTATTTGGCTTTCAAACTAAAAGTAAATGCCAGTAAGGACCAAAGTCTGTATAAACAGGGATCCGCAAATCGGGCTGATTTTCACATATATTGTTTAGTTTTTCACGCTGATCATCATGGTGCTATCCGTTTTTCATAAAAAATTATCGTATGCAGGAGTATGGTAGCTTAAAGTTTTGGCAAACCCGACCTCGGGAGGCTCCTAGAAAGACACCACTTTTGCCAATCTTTTTTCTTTCCCTCAAATTATTTCTCGAAAAAGTTGCCTTTTTCTAATTGGTGTCCCGGTGTCTTTTTCTGTGAGCTCATCACCCAGAATTTTTGAATTATCGATAAAATTGATAACGTGAGACGCAAATCTTGCGTACATAACAATAATGGAATATTATCGGGTTTCTAACAGTTGCCTTCTTAAAAACACTAATAATCATGAGCAAAGATAAGATTCATCTAAATAAATGCAAATGAATTCGCTTAATTTTACGATTTTCAATATTTCAAAATTACATCTCATTACTGAATTTTAACTTTACACAGGAATAATTAAGAATCAGGATTCTGAAATGCGACTCAGAACTTCTTAAAAAGTGATAAAACGAAGAAATTTCTGCAATGACTAACGAAGAAATGTTTGCAATGACCTGCAGAGTAAAGATAAAGTCGTAAAACACGGGTAAAATTTGAAAATTTCGATAAAATCATAACTACTTTCAAAAACATGAAACATGAAAAAGAGAAAAGATTCTAGAAATACTGGCAGAATATCAAGTGGGTGAAATAGAGAAATTTATAAATGAAAATGGAATGAAATATATGTCAAATTTTGCAAAATTTTGCTTATTTTAACGCAAATTTGAAAAAAATGATGCCGACTTATTCAGATATTTTTTTATGATTATATTGTTTTTTTTCGAATAATTGGAACTTTCTATTGCAAACCGTAGATAAGAATTTTGTATCTCTAACAATGCATTATGAAACTTTATTCTTAAAAATTCATCAAATTTTTCTAGTTTCTTCAATAAAATTATAAGTTTACCTTCATTCGGACCCGTTCATACTTAGTTGCAATGCAACTTACAATTTGTAGCTCACTCAAAATAGTATGGGAAGTGAAGAAAGAACGATTGCATAATTTCTTGTGTTCCTTTCATTTTTCATGTTATTTCGAGCGAGTTTCATTGCAACTAACGTCTGGACGATCCCTATCAGTAAAAATTTTTTAGAAAGGGTAAAAAAATGCTGCGTATTGATGACTCCTGTCAGTAAAAAACGTTGTGTCTGAACGATCCTTATCAGTAAAAATTTTTTAGAAAGGGTAAAAAAATACTGCGTATTGAAGAGCCCTATCAGTAAAAATTTTAGAAGGGACACAAAAAATGCTGCAATTGACGACGACCCCTAGCAGTCAAATTTTTTAGAAAATGTAAAAAAAAACATGATTTGTCAATGTCTCCACAACTCACTGACAACTTTAAATCCTTTTACCTTCCAAGTTTCTCGTCATTTCAGGATGATGACGATTTCCCTATGTGTGAATTGCTGGAGCAGTACTGCGACTCGCTCTACCAGATTCTGTGCGTGCCGACAGACGTTCCCATCTACAAGGAGGGCGACAAGGCACTCATTCCCAAACTGCGTCACACTGTTGCTTCTGCGTTCCTCAAGTAAGTCGAAAACATAAGAGATGATAAGGAAGTATCAGGTTATTTGAATGGTTACGTTAGATTCATAAAGTTTATCAACTAGTAACAAAATTTTCGATATTTTGCACAAACCATTTGGCAATGGTGGATTCATTTCACATTGATGAAATATCTTCATACGCGAAGAATAAAATGATTCATGCCATTATCAGCTATCAAGATCATTGTTGTTCGAAATTCTGACTTTAATTTTTCGAGAACACAAGATGGTTGTTGATTGCAGGAGAGGCGGCAACAAACCGGACATCGGCTCGGCAGTGAATGGAGGCAATGAAATGGACGAGCAGAGAGAGGAGATGATCTTCGTCAGGAGCAGCGAGAGATGAGGACTCAACGACTCAGGGATAGGCAGCAGTGGAGAAACAGAAAATATACCAAACGTACAAACCGTAGAAGAGTCGAAGATACAGCAATAAGACTAAATATTTATTTGATTTCATACTTCTCAAATTAGAAAATTCATCAAAAACATACATTTGTTTGGCAACTTAGGAAGAAAATCTTACAAACACTGATAAGTATGGCCCATAATAACTAGGAAAATTTTTAACAAAATCATGTATCTAGCCTTATACCATCAGAATAAATTGCGGATTTTTCCTAAATTATCGTGGACCATATAAATTTAGCCTCTGGGTCTTTTTGATTTATCATTCGTCAAGTGAGCATTGAAAGGCACTCATTCCCAGAAATATCTAACCGATACTGAGTTGAAACAAAAATATAAATAAGGAAATGCTAGCCGAAAGCATTGCTAATATGGCATCTGAATGAAGGAGAAAACATCTGTGGTGAGTTAGAAATGACACAGAAAAGTGAAGAGAAGGAAATGTGTTTGATTCTGAAATGAAATCGAAGAATTGAAATTGAAACAATCATTTGGATATTTGAAAGATGAAATTATACACGACCAGATTTAGGCAAGGCTTAAACCAAAACCTTCATGTGTACTCCTCTTGATGTATCACTTTTTTATAGAAATTTGTTTCTGCGTACCCTCTTCCCGAAACTTTCTCATTCTGGCTGCAAGTCTGCCTCGATCTGTACACGACTTTGGAAGATAGTATTGAATAGATGAATAAATGCGACAAGGTAGAAAGATTATGTATATCAAGAATCGTGGATTTCCTAATTTGTCTATGGAATCAATGAATTAGGCGGAATCGAATCGTTTGGCCCACTGAATCATCTGCAGAGGCAACAGAGCCAATGCGTTCTCCTTGTCCAAGTCGTCAGAATGCACGAACATGAAATTCTGAAAGAATTGATAATTTTTATCACGAAAAGATCCTGACAGAAAATTACGCTGTGTCAATAACGAATTTTATCGGAAAAAACTCAGTTTTGGAGAGCAATAATAAATTCACCTACTTCATAAATGATAATTCTCGAAATTTTACCTGTCTGCAGAGAGCCCGCCCATCGGAATGTTTCAACGTTGGCGACAAAAGAATGTCCATTCCAGGAATCACTTTCTTCTAAATTTTACAATTTGAATATTTTCTCGCGTTTGAGGAAGAATTCACCTTTCCGACCCCGATAGCGAAAACGCTGCAGGGGAAGTAGGAGGAGTCGACGATGGCATCGATAGTGCGTTTGTTGTTGCTGGGGGCGCCGTCCGTCAGAATCAGCAGACAGAAGTATAGACCCACTCGACGCCGAGATTCCGCTTTCGCTAGGCTAAACAGAAGATTTTCAAATATTGCTGTTGAGAATGAAACATAGTAAAAAAATGGAATTGAAGAACTGTGCAGAAAGAAGAATAGATAAACTCTAAGATTTAGAAGGCTTTCTCTCGTTGCTTTTCTGATCTTTTCTTCTTGAAATATGGTGTGAACATTATTATTCGTTTAAAAATACTGTTTGAACGCATCACAAAATTTTAAAGGTTTTGATAGACTTGAAGTCGACGTATGAACATACGAATGGAAAAGGAATGAATTATTCGTATAAAGAGCCAGCTTTCAATAAAGTTCTCTGATAACTCACGTAGAAACGTAGTAGATGCAGTCAGCGAATTCGGTTGGAGCGAAGGGCTGCAGAGCTATTCGGGAGGTGCGGTAGGCATTCAGCAGACCCACCAGGCCATCCACATGCGCGTCAGAGGGAGATCCATTCTGAAAGTTGTTTCTTCTACTTTCATTAATTTTTGAAAAAAGTTAGTCCGCTTCGATAAATTAATATATTTAAAAAATCATTCGACACATAGATGAGTGGATGATTTCTTCATGCTCAACATAAACTCCGATTTTATGTGAAATATACATAAAAAAATGATTTATCGAACCAACTATACTAAACAACGCTTACCAAATAGAAACACTGCGACAGTTTGAAATCGTCGCCGACTTTGGCTCCGAATCCGAGGGCTGCAATGCGTGGGTTGGCGAGGTAGGCCAGAAGAGGGGGAGTGACGGAGAGGATCGAACGGAGATAGGCGGAGGGCTGGTGCGGGTGGATGAAGTGCAACGAGTCTGGAAATGGTTTGAAATCACTATCTGAAGAAATTGGAACTCTTTACAGTACAAATATTCTATAAGAAGAACAGAATTTATCAATCTAATCTAATCCATAAAATTGATCAATGTTTTGAACTGCACATACAATGGCGATCAAAAGTTTAAATCTATATTATAAAAGTAGAATGAACCACAATTAATTTAGAATAAAATTAAAGTGAATTCATTCTGGATAACCGAATTATCATGAACTGAGTATGGCATAAAATTTTATAAAATTGGTTGACGGGAATCGAACGTGCGAAATTATTTTTATGACAGTGATTGTTCCGAAATTTTGGCCGTCACTGTATGTGTTATGAGAATGCTTCATAAAAAGATATCTAACAGTTTCTGCGAAAATATTTTGTTTATCGTGCAAAAATTGAAATAAAATAAGTGAACTTTTACCTGGCGAATTTGGATTCCCATTTGAGGCTGTCATGTCGACTGCTTCCGTGAGATGTAGGTGAATTCTGCAAGTTTATTTATCTTGCATTACATATTGGCATCTTTTCACTTTCATTTGACACTTCACTAGTTCTTTCAATCACGAATTAAAAAGTAAATTGAACATTTGGAATTCAGTGAAATGCCTCACCCTTTGTTGATCAGGTCGAAATAGGTTGGACCAGTCGTAAGATCGCATCTGCGCAGCATCAGACTCGTCTTCTCGTGAATATGCACTCCATTCATGTCCAGCAACTGCAAATTGGATTTAAAGTTTCTAGTTTTAAACTCAGAGTTACCATGTAAGAATTCATCGCGCCGGGTCCTTGTTGCAGTTGGTAGAGAGTTGTTCGACAATGGCCTGGAAGGAAATAGCAAAATTAAGACATATCTTTGAAAATCGAATATTTGTAAAGAAGCGATGCAAAGAAACCTATATCCGTAAATGTACAAAAGCTTGTAGGAAGAGTGCATATTTTCATCAAGAAACAGCTCATTCATATCTTCGCAAAGAATTTTAGATCGATGGGATTTTATGGAATACTTCGATCTGTTTTCCCGCAAGAATACAAGAGTTGGAAAGAGTAAAAACTTACCGATGAAACTGTCGGTCGCGTTGACGTTGAAATTGTAGCATTTCAACTCGATGGATCCCTCGTGGAATTGCTGCAGAACGAAGAGAGGCACTTTGAAGGCTTCCCAGTGCGGAGTTTTCTCGTCCTGCAATGCAAAATATAGGCAAGATTAGAAAAAGCGAAATTATAAAATATTTGAAGGAAAATGTCTTTTTCATAATTGTAAGGTGAGTATCATTGGGAGTTCTCATCAATGAATTATATTTAAAATTGACAAATATTCCTGTCCTGTCAAAATAAAAAATGTTATTTTTCACTTAGAAAATCACTTACTTTGATGACCTCACTTCGATGCAGAACAATGGACAAATCGGGAGAGACCTGCAGAACGAGCACGAAATAGGCAGCCAGGGGATGGGACGTGTTCGAATGCAGGTTGTGGCCGTAGAACTGAAAGTTTTACAAAATACGCAATTTTTACAGAAAAAACGAAAATTTTGGATGAAATTTCTCGAGGTGAATCGAAAAGATTGAGAAAAAAACACGATTTTTGTAAATAACTATTTTCTCTTCGATATAAAAACTACAAAATCGTATGAAATCATTATTCCTGAATCTGAACGAATAAAGAAAATCGAAAAATTACGTTACTCGATTGAAAATAAGGAAGAAATATATAAGAAAGTTTAAATGTACCTGCAGATTGATGTACTGTGCGTAGAACTCGGGAACAGTGATGCTGAGTTGGAGTTGAGAGGAGCTGCCGAAGGGAAGGAGCATCTGACATCGATTGGCGATCGCCACTGACAGGTCGCACAGACACTCGCCCAGCTTCTCGGAGAATATCCCCGATTCGTCCTGCACTCCGTAACTGAAAATGGAATATTGTTTGAAATAAATCAAGCAAATCTCCACTCACACGACGAATTTCAATCGCTGCAGCTTCTCAAACTGGTATTTGACAGAGCAACTGTGCTTGAATTCGGCATCTCGAGAGTGGAATATCGTCTCCGTTTGAGAAATCTGAAAGTCATAATTCGGAAAATATTACCATTCACCAAAAGAACACGGAAAAGGAGTGGCAATAACTCTAAACATGTAATAATCTTTAGATTTGGATTCTCAAATCCAATGTTATTTTTTGCGTGTTAACAGTCGAATCATTAATTTATAATCGGGGGTAAAGTGTATGTTATAGATTCAGAAAAAATGGAATTCGAGAATATTCAAGGGAGGGGCTAAATTAAAGAAAAAGTCAAATTTTCTGTCTATGATAAATTTATGAGTATGACTGACCTCGACAAAGTTATCCGACGAGTGTTGCGTCTGAATACTCACTCTGACTCCAGAAGTCGATGGCCCGTAGTGCACATTCCTGCAATCAAAACGTGAATTTGTGAAGAAAGGCACAATATTTGAAAATACCGAAGACTGAGATGAAGTTCGGCAGTGAAGGAGGTCATTGGCGCATCCACTGGAGACCTGCAAATCGACATTTCAGGAAAAAAATAGGAGAGAAATGGCAATGTTGGCGAGGGAAAACTGAAATACCTTAAAGGAATTTCAAAAGAGTTACGAGAAGCTTGCACTGACAAACCGATTTCTCTGCACTATACTCCCTCGTTACGTGTTGCTTGCGTTTCGAACGTTCGTATTTATTTATCTTTCAAAATTTCAAAACTTTGCAAATTTCTACAAGTTTTTATCATTACTGTTCAGGAATTTGTTTGAATCGTGATTCAGGTTGATCGTATGGGCTCGTAGAAATGCATCGAGGAATTATCACAGGCGCTAAGCGGGTAACTTTCAAATACAATCTTCCTTTCTGCGAGTTTCTGAAAAACTTGAATTTAAGTGCTTGTCGTTGGCTGAAGCAGCCGTCCGTCGACCCGCGTTCTTCCCTGAGACAGTCGTGACGACGACTGACAGTGGATTCAGAGTCGCAACTGAGAACACCAACATTCCCACCGCTACGGTAGGGAATCAGACATTTTGCATCATTCCTTGAATTGAGAGAATTCGTAGTTTTAAAAATTCCGAACAAGAGTTGATTTTTACAATTTCTACTGATAGGAATATGCTATATAAAGTTTCTTTTAAGTTTGAAATTTATTGAAACCCAGACTTTTCTTCATCCTACAAAACTAATCGGAATTCCGAACGTGTTCATACTTGCCAATAGAGCCGTGACTTGCAGGTGGGCGTGTGGATCGATGCCGGATCGAGGTATGAAACGACGAAGAACAACGGAACTGCGCACTTCCTCGAGCACATGGCATTCAAGGTATGCGGGCTATTTTCAATCTGCTCTTGCTGCAATTTATGCCGATGTTTCCCTAGATAGCGTTTTATATCTGCTTATTTTTATTAATCTCTCAACATTTCAACAAGAAACTCGGATACACGGTTCAGGGAACAAGCAAGCGGAGTCGCATCGACCTCGAACTGGAGATCGAGAACATGGGTGCTCATCTGAATGCCTACACGAGTCGCGAGCAGACTGTCTACTATGCCAAGTGCTTCTCGAATGACATTGAACGATGTAGGCGAATTTTTTTTTTTTTCTAAATTTCATATTTTCATTTGAAAACAGTTATGACAAAAAGAAGGCTGAACAATTCTCAAGCATCATTCTTTCCTTTGAAATTCGCACATTATGATGTTTTTCTCGAAAATTGCTCTTTTTTATCTTTTCAAAACTTTTGAGCACATCGTTTTCAGCGGTTGAAATTCTCTCGGACATTCTGCTGCACAGCAAATTCAACAAGCGAGACATCGAGAGTGAGCGGGGAGTGATTTTGAGAGAGATGCAGGAAGTCGAACAGGTATGCTGTTTCTATTATACTTTTCAAGAATAATCTTCACTCGCTGGGAGTGGCGGGGCGGATCTCTATTTTTGAGAGGCGGACACGAGTTGAAAAAATGAAATAAACTGTAAAGAGTGCGAATCGAGAATATACAGGATGGCGTGAGTGTGAATTCAAAAATTTGGCAATATTGAGAAGTCTGATTTTCGTTGACATATGGAAAGCTGTAACACAAGTTCTCTTATTTTTAATAAAATTTTTGAAGGAATCCCCATTTAACTTTATCAAAAAATCTGGGCACTTGTGTCATACATCGTCTCACTTTCATTTTCCACAACGCCGAGGGAAACATGACTTATTCTTCATTCAGAACATGCAAGAAGTCGTATTCGACCACCTGCATTCTGGCGTTTTCGAGGGAAATCCTTTGTCGATGACCATTCTTGGGCCCGAAGAGAATATCCAGTAGGCTTTTCCCTCATGAATAACTTATTTGACAGGAATATTTTATTATTCCAAAAATTAAACTCATTTTTGTATATAATCCTACAATTTGAAGATAAAATTGTGTTTGAAATTTAGGTCGATAAACCGTGATGACCTGACCAATTACATCCAGACGCACTATCGCTCTGGCCGAATGGTCCTGGCTGCTGCAGGCGGCGTCAATCACGATGAAGTGAGTTCTTTCCATGCTTTATTTGAAGACGCATTACCTTCAGCTGATCAAATATTCCGAGAAGTATTTCGGCGAAGTGAGTCGCGGCGACGCTTCTTCCCAATTCATCCCTGCTGTCTTCACTCCTTGTCAGGTAAATAGCCTAAGATTTTTATCTCTTTACCTTTGACATTCTTCATGTCGTCATGGCTTTTTCCATCAGGGAATAGAAAATGGTTTTCTTGAATATTTAACAGCAGGTTTGATGTGAAATTTTGTCGATAAAGAAGGAAGAAACGCCAACTTTCCGTATGAAAGGCGAATAGTAAATGGGTAAATCTCAAAAGCGATGAACAAAATACTTATCCGTTTTGTAGTCTCTCATTATCTTCTAGTTACAGTACAAAAATTTCAACACACACGCAGATTTGACTTAACGTTGTTTGAGTTCAGCTAAAATTCCGAGTGCACGATATGGGCTTTGTGTACGGCGCACTGGTTGTGAAGGGCCTTTCGTGGACGCACCAGGACAACCTCTCGCTGATGGTGGCCAACATCCTGCTGGGCGAGTACGACCGCAGTCGGGGTCTGGGAGTGACTGCCCCCTCGAGACTGGCTCGTCGCATCGGCAACCATCCGGGCGTCCAGTCGTTCATGAATTTCTCCACTTGTTACAAGGTCAAATTGTTGCTTCATCTTTTTCCAGCTTCGAGCTGTCTTCTTCTTCCCAGCGAATTACAACATTTTGTTACATTTTTCACGATAACAAAGTCCAAGTTCTCGCAGATTCGGATAAGATTCAATTTTGAAAATTTATACCTTCACCTCTTGAGAATCTAGACGTTCTGAGATTCTATAAAATATTCTCTTCCAGGACACAGGTCTGAACGGCATTTACTTCGTCACGTCTCCCGATTCTGCTCCTCAACTCATCGACGCAGTCACAGAGGAGTGGAAATGGCTCGCCGAAGGCATATTTATTTGTTAATTAAGACTGTTTCCATTGCAACAAATTGCAGGAATCGATGAAGAAGCGGTGGAGCGAGGAAAGCGCGTTCTGCTGGCGAATTTGCTGCTGATTTTGGACGGCTCAACCCCGATTTGCGAGGACATCGGGAGGCAGATTCTCTGCTATGGGAGACGCATCCCCATTCCCGAATTGGAGATGAGAATCAAGGTTGGGCTTGAACAATTATGCATAAGAAACCTAAATGGCAATTTACCAGCAAAACTTGTCTCGTGACAATTTTTGGAAAAAACGAGTTTTTGAATGTTCTGTCTAGCAAAGAAATTGCAAAACTGTTAGGAATAGGGTGAGATCAAGTGATGAGTTTGGCGTCATAATCATACTATCCCGTTTCTTAACGGCAGAAGCATCCGTTTGTTTCGACTTTCTTCAATTTCTATCTAGAAAAGAAAAATAGTATAGAATTGGTGAGAGAATGTTTCCTTACTCTTAAGATAATGAGTAGATTGATGTCCTGATTATTTTGGTACCAAATTTAGGTTCAAGTAGTTCTGTACCAAAACGAGTGAGTAAAAAATAGTAAAGGATGGTGAAATAAAAGGAGAGAAACTGCTTCTGGGACAGAACTGATCTGTTTGACAGAAATCTTCCTGATCTTACAATAGCTTGCTTTTCCCAAGTCCATTTTCAACTTATCTGCAGGCATATTCGAAAAGTCTTTCTTTCGGGCTATAAGCAAAAACGCTATAGCTGTTAGTGGAAGTTAATGTTGTCAATTTGTATCTTTTATTGTTGGATATTTTGTTTTAAATATCGATTGTCAGGCAATCAATGTGAATTCGATCAGAGAAGCGTGCAGACGGACATTCATCGAGGGCAGAGTGGCCACCACGATAGTTGGTGAGTTACTAGCATTTTCCCCAATCAACAAAATAGCGCAACAATTTTAGGAGAAACCGATGGCTTTCCCTCGAACGAAGAAATAGAGCGACGACTTAGGAAATAGTCAATTTGTTAGTTGTTACCACTGAAGATTTTTTAAAATATATATAAAATTCTGAATTTTCAATGGAATTTAATGTATGTATATGGTAGCATAGGTTAAATGTATTGCATGGAAAGAGATGATTGAGGAGAGTTAACGAGTTGCTATGTGCATTTGATATTCAGAATGTGTTGCACGCGATTCCCCCTCTCCTTCATCTCGAACCCTCCTTTCTCGTTTCCTTCCTCCTTCCATTCCCCTCTCCTTTCTTCCCCTTTCCTTTGCCAGCTTCAGATACGATCTCCCTCGCCTCCCTTTCCTCAACTTGCTCTTTCGCTGTAACATTCACATTCCATCATCCCATTGCACATTTCACAAGCACAGCGCATATTCTAACCCATCGATCACTCGATCCATTTCTAATATTGACTGAGAATGTCTCTGCCAATCAAAACCAAAAATGACCGCCTTTTCGTCGGCAAAATCCCCCTCACGATCGAGAAGAGGAGGATCAAGGTTGGACTTCGCTTTGACTATGCAGTCTATGATTGTGCTCGATTAAGACCCTTCTCTCATCGATCTATCCAGAAGCAACAGAAATCGAACTGTACGATGGACGGGGATTCGCCTTCCTCCAGTTCAAAGATGAAAATGACGCGAAAATCGCGAAGGAACGAAACAATGGGAAGCTCGAGGTGAGTTGAACTTCATTTATTATTATTATTATTATTTTTTTTTCATTTTTTGCTGTTGTTAGAAATAGGTTGAAAATGCTAAAAACGTAACATATCGAATTCAAACTAGTTGGCTTCATAGTTTTGCTATGGTTAAATTTTTGAGCTTTTTGTCAAATTCGCCAGGTTTTGAGGGCAATTGAACATATCGTAGATCGATTTTTCACGTCTTTTCCTTGACTATTTTCAGATAGAAGGCAATGTGGTGATGATAAAGTGGGCGAACAAGGAGGATTCGACAGCCGATCCAAATATCATGAGCAAGGTGGCAATATTTTATTTAATCTTGGAAGAAATGCCCATTTTACAGATCGCTAATTTGTTCGTGCGAGGATTCGACGACAGTGTGACTGAGATGCAGCTGAGGGAGGCGTTTGGTGGAGTCGAAGGGGTTGGTTTCTCAAAGAGTTCTTGTCAAGAATCTCGCATCTTTATGATAATATCGAAAAATAGTTGAATCGTTACATACAAATGGTAAAGGAAGAGAACCTTTTCCTTAGCCAATGTTGTACTATTTCTCATGAAACGATGCTATGATGCGACTACCTTTTCGAGTTGCCCATCTTTATACGCATTTTCCTAGGAAATTCTAAAACGTTGTTTAAATGATTTTCAAAATAATGACTGAAATTTTTTCGTGACGATAAATCAAAACTACCAAAACACTCAACAATTTGTGGCCCGGTCAAAGTTAGTTTGAGGTGATCACAATTTCAGGGAGTTCAACGCTGTCACATCGAGAAGAAGACCGCCTCACTTCCATTCGCATTCATTCTCTTTGCCACGAGGCAACAGGCGGAAGTGCAGATGAACAATTGGAATGGGAAAATTCTGGTAATTGCTGAGTAATTTTGTAAACCTGAATTTTTAAATAATAACTAAAAAATTTTTAGCGTTAGGTTTCATATTGAAAATGGTAATATAGATTCGGAAGATTTTTTGAAGAAAAGATTGAGATTTTGAGAGATTCCTTCAAGAGTTTGGCAATCAATTGATTTGTCTCAAACGAATCTCCACAAATGAAAGGATGAACTTTCAGAATGGCTCAATTTTGTCGGTTCAATGGGCTCGACCGCCAGCCGCAACATCGCCCAAATATCATCCCTATTCCAGGTGCGCTTACCACTTACCGTATTCTCTCTAGTTGAAGGGAGCACTCCAAGTGGGGGGAGGAATCTGAGACTAAAAGGACATGCCCCTTTCGTTAGAGGGAAGGGGGAATCGAGTGTTTGACTTCGAAATTTGGAACTTGTACCATCTTCCAGAGTGACTGTGACCCCTTCTGCGGTTCCACTTCTGCCCTTCACACCGTCCCCGCTGGTGCAACTTCCCCTGCCATCCGTCTGCCCTTCCTTCCCTCCTCTGCCTCTCTTCCAACTCCCTTCATCGTTCGACCCTCTCCTCATCCCTCCAACCATTCCCTCCTTCCCTCTTCTGCCTTCTGGGTTCGACATCTTTCCGCTGTCCTCGTTCGACCATTTCCCCCCTACTCTGTGAATTCGGTTATTTCGAAATTGAAATTAGACTTGTACAAGGAGTTAAAGTTATGATTCGGGCTTATCTTTATCGCGGCAAAGTCGACCTTCATCTGTGAGATTTTAAATTTATTACTTCCAAAGATTTGTTGAGTCATCGTTTCTTTCTCTTGTACATTATTTATGAATTACATTTTCTGATATGGTAGGCATAAATGGATAGGAATTATATCGTGATCAATTCTCCATTTTATGTTCACTGGAATCTTCCATATGAGGATGATCTGAATCATTAGAAAGAAATTATAACTCAACTCGATATTATGCTACTATTTAGTTAACAGCTAAATTTTCAAACCTTCAATTCGAGCACTTCGAACAAACTATTCTGTGAATAGTGTTCTGATTCTGTTTCAGTTTATTTGCTCGTTTCGTAACGTCCTTATCAGAGTAGCGATTGGTTGTCGTGTTTGTACTGTTGCACAATCTGTGGAGTAGCATGTCCAGTTCAGTTTAGTATTCCATCCGACACTTTACATTCGACTGTCCAGTTGAAGTTTCTGTTATCACTTCTTCATTCCCGACTTTGCCGTTCCTTTATTTGTCTCTTTTAGCAGTTTCTGTCTAATCCTTCCATTTGCAATCTTCTTCCTTCCCCCTTTCAAATGGCCGCAAGGTAAAAAAAAGTGTGCGCGACAGGCGAGCTGTGGCTATCAGTCCATCCCCATGTGATTTGCCAATTTGTGTGTAATGTTCAACTATTTGTCGGTCACATCAAATGGCTACTTTGCTATAGCATCCAGCAATTTTGTACTTTCCAGTAATTCTGAGTTTTCATACTATTTATAAGCTGATCTTCACAAATACGCAGAGTTCATGTTTTATTTTTAAGGTAAGTGTGAAAATAAATAATGGATCAAGATAGATGATTTCGCTAATTTCGATTTTGTTGATTGTGATTGTGCGAATGACAAATTGTCTCTCTATCTGACTCTATCATTTTGTCTCGATTTCTCATGCTCATTCTTGCAGCAAGTGGCATTTTGACTGATGTCTTGTCTCAGATCTTCTTCTCCATCCCTTCTCAGCCTAACTCTACGAGCAGCATTCATTTATGACCCATCATTTTCTCGCCTCTTCCCCCTTTCCTCGTTTCATTTTATTTGTAATTCCACCCATTTAACTGCCTCATTTGTTGCCATTTTTACCGACTCCCTCTTACTTCGACTTTCTGTAGGATCAGAATTTCTCAGCACACAATTTTCCCGCTTGTATCGGCTAATTCTACTCCCACTTTTGACATCGACAATTAACCGAATTATCTCAATCGGGAAAAATATGTTGATTTCTTTCAGATTGATTTATTGTCTGTATTCACCTCATAGATCTTCTTCTCTCTGCTTGAGGCGAAGATAATTGTCTGTCATAATTAATGTAAGCCAGGTGATTGACATCCCTTGGCAGAGCTGATCTTCATCTCACTCCCTGCTCTTCTCGCCCTCTCCCCCCTTTCTGCTCAATTTCTAAGATGTCATTTTATCATTTTTTGCTGCTCTGCATTTCAATTTCATACTTTTCTGTGTAACAAGTCGTGGTTTCGTTTTACTCTCGTTTTTCCACTCTACTTCTCTGCACCTCTGACTCTTCACGGTCTGCTTTTCTTTCGGCAGGTTTGCATACACATTTCATCTACTCGTCTACGTGATGTTCAATTTCTGATCAAAAATGCCTGTTCTCTCGCCATTCTGTGCTTATCAAACATTCCTCTCCCCTCTCCTTTATCATTGTTATTATCAGTTTGTTCTGTTTCTTGCCTCCAGGCAGTTCATTAATTCATTATTACTTTATTAGTTTCTTTCCTCCACCTTTCGAGGTGTTTTCTTTTGGAGTTCTCCTTCGAGCTCACAATTTCTTGCTCACTTTCTATAGTTTTTCCTGTCATTCGATCTCTCTTTATCCCTTTCTTGAATCTGCAAATTTTATTCCTTCCTTTTTCTTCATTCGATCAATTTCCAATTCTAAAACCAAATGGCCATTCAGCTCAGCTCAGAATCAGTGATGACTCGGATAAGACTCTATCAGTCCATCGTTCTTCTCATTTTAGCAGGTTAGTGAATTTGCAATTACGTAATGGAACGAAAACAGGAGCAATATATGCGGAAACGAGCATTTTCTGAACGGAAATTTTCCTACAAGCCCTAGTCAATTCTATTGTCTCTTAGTAGTATATGAAATTTCCAAATTGACAGTGGATGATCTGGGCAATTACCAAATGGTGAAGTGACGAATAGCAGAGTTCTATGGTTAGAGATAGACGAGAGAGTGAAATTTGAAAGAATAGTATGGAAAAGATACGCTCCATCAAATAGTAATTCGCGATAATTTTGGGCGAATTTTTCAGGAAGTTCTTCTTTCAATACATTTGTCTATAACCTCAATTCAATTCTTTGTTTCCAGATCTGTGTCTCTCAAATGAACTCTCCCGATGTTGTGGCGGCGGATCTCGGCACTTCAGAAAGACTTCGACCTGCTCGAACATAAAGAGTGAAGGCAGCAGTGCTACCTGTGTCAGGTAAATTCGATTTTTATGAACCAGAATTTGGCTTAGAATTCTGTTCAAAAGATTCCATTTGAAAATACTAGTTTTGGCTACGCCTCTAGACACTTTAAAAGTGCATCTTCTGTCTCAGATTCTATTTCAAATTTTCAGCGATTTGTAATTTCTATGAAATTAAAAAGTTTTAAAAATGCACTTTGAGAGCTGCCTCGATTTGCTGCCTGCGCACTCTGCTGGACGAATCGTGTGATGACGGAGCTCAGGTTGCACAGGTCGATGAAACCTGTCCCATTTCCATCAATGTGCTGGGAGGAGGACTTAAGAGGGTTGACTAATTCATTTTCTTCATAAACCTTGTAGAAAGTCCTAGTGAAAGATGACTTCCGTTACATTACAATTATGAAAAGACATGTTGCAATAGCATTGATATTATTTTGAGGAATGCTGTGAATGTTGTTTGCTGGCGAAGGACATTTTGAAAAGGAACGAGCCTTGCATTGCACCAACGGGTTTCTCAGCTGCCTGCCTGCGTTCCTTCAACAAGTGCTGCTCATCTGGCTCGTTCGATCTGACACACTCCAATGGAGGAGGCAGCATCATCACAGGTGGGACTGAATTGCTTGACTCACATTGCAAGAGAACACTAACATTGACATGCGAATCGAGTTAGACACGTTTTGCCAGAGTCTCTCGATAACATCTCGCATTTCAAACTCAACAACAAACAGGAAGTGCAAAAGAAGATATTTTCAGGCCGACCCTACGAAAACACACAAATGCATTTGGGAGACAGATGCGAAAACGCTCAGTGCGAACATTTGTGTCATGACAGGTTGGCAATCAAACGTGATGTTGATAGAAAACAGAAGGAAGCGGACTTGATTTTCTATTTTGAACCGAAGTCGAACATTTCAATCAAAACGTTGAAGTTTGGAAGATTTTGACGCGTTTTATTTCTTCAGAAAATAAAAAAAATTGAAAGCTGATTGACGCGAATTGTTTTTATTCTCTTTCTTAGCAAAGATGAGGCATTTAAAGTTTTTTGTACTCACAAAAATACTCTTAGCATCAAAGCTTTCCTTCATTCTTTTAAAATAGTTGAAAAATCTTCACATTCTGAAGAAGAAAATGTTAAGATAATTTTGGAATTAGTTTTAGAGGCGGTGATACAGTTGAATGCAGCTGCAGAGTTGGATACGATCTGGCTCCCGATGGATATTCCTGTGTCGGTGAGTTTGCCTATTCATAAATATGCACATTCACACCAGGAGTGGACGGAATTTTCGTCTGCTCCTGATCCACACGCTATGCAATTCTCCCTGTCCGTTCACTTTGAATGCGAATGAATGACGAAAGGACAATTTTGAAATGACGAGATGACGTGAGGACGTGTGCTATAGTTAGAGATAGGCGAGGGGGTGAGAGTAGGGAGAAATAGTGTGGGAAAAGATAGCTTACGTCATTCTGTCATTTTTCAGTTGTCTAACAAAAGCAATACTACGAATGATATTTCAACCATTTCGGCACGTTTTATACGAAATCACGATACAATAATTGGGTATACTTTCTAAAAAAAATACCGTAATTTTGTAATAGCCAATTGAATGAATAGCTACAGTGCACGTGCATCGACATCGACCCGCCTTGTCATTCGGAATGGGCTCTGAAAAATGCATCAACGAAAAGGGCGAGTACTACGATTGTAGTATGGCAGGGCTGAGGAATAAGGCTGCAATTGGGGAGGTTAGTTCACTTGTTGAAAACACAAGAAAAGTATAAAGATTGACAATTATTATAACAAAAAATTTGTCAGATTTATTCATGAGTTTTTTTTCTGCAATCGATATCATTTTTAGCAACATGATTTTATTATAGCATCATACAGAATACTTATTCCTTACACATTTGAACTTTATAAAATTCAAATTCGTTCACGCGCTCTTTTGCAATGATTGTCACTCTTCACATTCTTCTTTAAACTCATCATAGTGCGAGCAAAGTCATGCTATAATGATGCAATTGCCAGATGACAGTTCGAGAGGGAGAAGTGCCTAAACGAGACTCGAAAATTGCCAACAATCCTTGGAAGATGTCAGCAGGAGCAGGAGAGCAGAAACGAGGTGGAGCGGGATCGATTCCGATCAGACAGAACGGGAAACCGACTGCAATCGGCTGTGCGAAGGGGTGGAATTACGAGAATGGCAGATGTGTTGGTAGGCGAATCGAGGATGATGAATTGAGTGAAGCGTGAGTTCTTCTAATAGCATGAATTACATCTGAATCTTTGTTGCTTTGCAATAGTGCAATAGTTGCATCATGTTGAACGGGCTGCTGCAGTGTTTATGCATTTCTTGCAGACATCGATGAATGTCAACTGCTGCAGGACGACTGTCTCGAATCGCAACGATGTTTCAATCTGCCTGGCTCCTTCAAGTGCATCCGAACACTATCTTGTGGAACGGGATATACCATGGATTCCAAGACTGAACAATGCATTGGTTTGGTTTACTTTTTGTTGGTCTTTAAAACTAATAATCCAACTAACTAACTTGTCTGATTTTCAAAGATTTTGTGACATGATGATAGGACGAATCATTTTTAGTCGACTTACTAATGCGTCTTTCAAATTAAAAATTCTTAATGTCTGATATTTCATATGTGGACGAGTGCAATTTGGGCTCTCATGACTGTGGCGCGCTTTACATCTGCAGAAATACTCAAGGAAGTTATCGGTATGGTTTTTTCTCTCAAAATAAAAATAAAGTCCATAATTTTAGTTGTGATCCAAAGAAATGCGGAGAAGGGGAGTTGCAGAATCCTATCACAGGCGAATGCATTTCTGTACAGTGCCCGCTCGGGTATTATCCCAAAAATGGAATGTGCAATGGTAAGAACTTATACCTATTCCCTTTCAATTGGATTGTCCCATAAGAGTTTGGAACTCGTCGATATCAATACTCCATTTTCAAAAGTTCTGATCAGAGTTCGTAAAAACGATATTTGACTTGGAGAAGAATACTATTTCCAAAGAACGATAACTTATTGACTGGTACAATATTTGGCAGGAATTGTTCTCAAAGATAGCTGTCATTTCTTGAGAAAATATTCTTGCGCAAATTTTCTTTACCTTAAAATATATTGTTATCGTTTCTAGATGTTGATGAGTGTGCTCAACAGGATCGTTGCTCTCCCTCTGAGGAATGCGTGAACACTCCCGGTTCTTATCGATGTCAGCAGAAAGGAAATCTCTGTGGAAATGGGTACGAAGTCAACAAAGACAGTGGATTCTGTGAAGGTATTGAAGAGTTATTTTATTTTATTTTCTACTCAAAGAATTTAGACATTGATGAATGCAAGACGGGTATGCCTTGTGGCAATAACATGTGCATAAATGTTCTCGGTTCCTTCAAGTGCCGGTGCAATGCTGGATACGAGTTCAATGATATTGTAAGATTATTTTTTGCAATGATAACTATTCTATTCCGAATGAAAGATATTTGTAAAAGTGATTTCCACGTAGTTATTTAGAATAGTTTTGAAGAGATAGTATAAGGTTGACATTCGCATTCGATGCTAATTTGTTAGAAGTAATTACATTCGGGTTACGTGGCTACTTTCACAATTTTTTTTCTGTAGAATAGAATATCTTATATATGTATTTGATTTTGTCTTTACTTTTTATGCCATTATTAGCACTTATTATTGTTATTTATTATTTTCATTAAACCCCTCCAAAATTTCTTCGTAATTTAGACGAAACGCTGTGAAGACATTGATGAGTGCAAGAAGTTCGCTGGTCATGTCTGTGATTTGTCTGCCGAATGCATCAACAAAATCGGCTCGTTCGAATGCAAATGCAAGCCCGGATTCCAATTGGCTGCTGACAAGAGGAAGTGTGATGGTAATTGAGTTGAACGAAGCTTGTGATCTTCATTCAATATTTTAGATGTGGATGAATGCTCAATTGGGCTGGCAAAGTGCGAGCAGCGTTGCATCAACACGCCTGGTAAAGACTAAAGAGAAACATCGTTAATTTTTATTGATTTTCAGGATCCTATCAATGCATTTGTGATCGAGGATTCGCTCTCGGTGCGGATGGGCTGACTTGCGAAGACATCGATGAATGCTCTGTTTGGGCTGGAAGTGGTAAGTTCGGAATCTTCTTCGAAATTTTCTATTTTTAGTTTTTAATTTCTGCAAATTGAAATTTTGATACTTTTTCAGGTAATGAATTATGTATGGGTGGATGCATTAACACGAAAGGAAGTTATTTGTGTCAATGTCCCCCAGGATACAAAATTCAGCCGGATGGACGAACTTGCATTGGTATGCCTCTTTTTCTAATTCTTTTTTTTCATTTTTATCATGAGTAGAAAATTGTGATCTTCATCGGCAATTTTATTCCAAAATGTACAAATTGGAAACCGCAAAAAATTCTGACACAACATATGACAAAATAGTTTGAAAAAGGGCTCTTTATCTGGTTATTCTACTCGACTTTTGTCTATATTCCATATTTCGATATCTCTCGATTTCCGAATAGCTTCAGAATGAAAATGAATTTTTAATTTGGCCAATTTATTAATTTCAACTGTAATTTTCAGACATAGATGAATGCAGTGCTTCGGGTGAATGCCAAGGGGGTGAAAGAGTCTGTGTTAACACCCTGGGATCATTTAAGTGCCATCAAATCGAATGTCCAGAAAATTACATTCACGATTACAACAACAAAAAGTGAGCAAATTTTAGAAAGTATATGCATGAATTTGATTAATCGGACTAGCTTGTTTTCAACTAATCTTCAGTCGTTGTAATCGAGTGCAAAATGCGTGCTTGGGTTTGGCTCCTTCGGTTTGCATCGCTCGATACCCACTTTACATTACATGGCAGTTTATTTCCTTGGCACGACAAGGTAAACTGAAACGTTAATCGTTTCGATATTTTATGATGTTTGCTCTTCAAGTTGAAATTCGTCTGACCATTAAGTCAGGGGTTGTGTATTAAAAAGCCTGAATTATCACCAATTTCTTGAAAGTCCCCAACTAACATAGTCAATATCGTTTTTGCAGTGCCGATTTCCCCTCACCGCCCTGCAATAACTCTATTCAAAGTAACAGCTCCCAGTCAAGGCGATGTGCAGGTTCAATTCGAATTGACCCAGAAGAGCGCTATAACTGGTGTGCGATTGTAAATGACCGATTACTTGAGACGAAGCATATGAAACACAATTTTTACGCGCGTGCGCGCGTTGTTTGCAGCACACTTTACGCTATTACATCATATTCAGAAGAAAAGCTAGACGACTATTCGTAAATACGCAATACACACTTTGTATATTCGAATTTGTGCACTATGTATTCTGTCTCAAGTTATCGGTAATCGACAATATTTACTAATTCGGAAAACTTGGATATTCCGCAGTTCTAGTAACTTTAATATGCAAAGGTAGAACATGTCTCTCTAGCCTCACCTAGCAATGGACTTCTCTACCCACGCATTATTTCTTCGTGTAATGATGCTGCAATATTGCGGAATATCCCGATTTTCACTAATCTAAACTAAAAACTAACCATATATCAGGCAATCCCTCCGTCATTCCTGCAGTACGAGCGAATTTCCTGCTGCAGAAAGGGGAGAAGAGAAATTCCGCAGTGGTGACTTTGAGGGACAGTTTGGATGGACCGCAGACAGTGACACTCGAGTTGATACTGAGAATGAGCAGGAATGGAGTGGCCACCAACAATTACCTGGCCACTCTCGTCATCGATGTCTCTGCGCACAAACGACATAACCAATTCCATTTGCCTAATTATTAATTGATGCATATAGGTTTTCTGACACTTTTAGCCAGGGATATATCGAATAGCGAAAAATCGCCATTAATTCCACTCCACCTCCAGTCTTATTTCAAAACTAAACCAAATGAAAGTGGAGTTGAAATATCCCTGATCGCTGAGTTATTATTAGTCTTGCCCAATTGTCATGCTGTGATCTCATATATGAATGCGATAAACTTACAAATTTCCTACTTTTACGATTATTATTGTGTTTTAAGAGAGTTAGATAAATTTAAAATGGCAATATCAATATTTTGTTGAATTTTAGCAGCGTTGAAGATGGTTATTCATGTCTGAAGAATTGCAAGGAAGAAGACAACGTGTGTATCGCCAACATTACCCGGGAAATTCTCTACCAATTCAGAGCTATTCCATCGTTCAAATTCATAAAATTCCCTATTGAAGTGAGTTTTGCAATCTAAATCTCGAGTTCCAATTTGAAACTTTGAAATTTCAGGTGTCCCGAATTCATACACACATGGAAGTGCCATTTTCAGTTGACTATCAACTCGACAAAGCATCACAGCGATATTTCGATATTCGACAAGAAAGGAATATTGGTAAACTTTTATACTCATTTAGTAAGAAAATGCTTTATCTAACATCCCAAAGGTCCAAAAAAAAAGATCAGACATATATCCAGACTTTCAGTTAGACTAAAAAGGGAATTGCAGTCGGTTAAAATGACTGAAGTTCAGCTTTTGCCTAAAGTTTACAATTTTAGGAATTGTCCAATTGGTTAAACCTATTGAAGGCCCCACTATTGAAACATTATTGGTGCATATTCATACAAAAAGTCGGACAAATGTGGTATTGGCGTATAATTATGCAATCATAGAGGTCAATGTAGCTCCATATTTCTTCTGATTTTTCCATAATGACTTCTATTTATCGTTATCTTCTTTCAAAATTCTACTATTTCTCGAGACTCATTTATTTGTTGTGATATGTGAGATTTGACATAATGTGCCTCAATTCGGCTATTCACATGCTGGTTCTGTACAAAATCTGGAATTTCCCTTTTCAGTTATTTTAAACTACAAGGAAGGATGATACAAAATGTTGCCTTTCCCAAGATATCATCTTTCTTCGCATTTTATTATTTTATATTACAGTATATCGCCATGTCTAACTGTTCTTAGAATTATAACGCGGTCATAAGAATAATAAAGCACTGCCGTCAAATCTCGAGAATATCAGATTTCTCGTCGAAGGGAGATGGGATTCGATCGAAAATCAAACATCTCTGAAATGATCAGTTTTCAAGTCATAATATATGACGGACTAGTGAACCCTTTCTTTTCCCACACTATTTAGCCCTATTTCGGATCCCTACCCTCTCTAATTATAAATTTCGTCATTTAGTAACTCTATAACTTAAGTCCCTTCTAGGTCTACTCGAAAAAACATGACCATTCCAAAAAGTAGAATGATACAACCCCTAAGTTTCTGCAAAATGAATGAATTTCAACAAAACCTTGCTTCAAAAACAAGATAAAACCATATGTTTATTGCCTTATTTATATTAATTCTAAATTTACAAGAAGGAAAAGAAAAAAAATTGAATAAGGAATTGACAAGAAATTTCCGAGAAAAAAAGAATGTGACTGAACCGGCCAGTGAACTTGAATGATGGAAAAGAATAATCTAAAGGGGAAAAATAATTGCAAAGACAATTTGAAAGAAAGGCCAGGTAACAAGTAATTGAATTTTTGTAGACTTTCAAAATGGTAATGGTCAAATTTTTCAAGGAAAAAATCGCTACCATTTTTAAATCTACAAATCACAAGACCAAAATATTAAAAATGAAAAGCAGGACAAAATCAAGCTTCCAGAGAAGAAAAACAAAGAAAATAAATTCGGGTTCGATGACATAAATTCTGAGATAATTGCTTTGAAGAAAGAGCCAAACAAATGGTGGATGGCTTGAATTTTGAGGTCGGGGAAATGAAAATAACATGGAAATAAGGGGTAAGAAGTAGAATGACATTCAAAATGTCCTCTTTCATACTACTTCCTCATGTTCTGCTTTGTATCGCTCTGCCCCCTGCCAGTCAACTCACTCTACGCTCCTGTCGTTCTCCTGAATGGTGGCCATCCTCCTCTCGACCTCCAGTCTGTTCCTGTTTTCCCCATTCGAATCGGCCATCAGCTCAGTCCCAGTCTTGTGCGTCCTGGACAACTGCAGTCTCTGCGGACTCATCACTCCTAGCTGGTTCAGGGGTATTTCCAGCAACGAGTCGCGGCGGTTGAACTCAGACTTGCGTCTCTGAAGCAATCAAATCGTCATGAAAAGTCATGAAAGGAGAATATGACGACTCTTCAAAATTTCTAGATAAATAATAATGCAAATCCAAGATGGATGAGGGGTCTGATTTAATTTAGCATTAAAGCTCGACTCGTGTGTTTCAAAATTTTGATAATCGTATTCTGAAACACCCACTTCAGTATTGTATCCATTGAGTTCGAGGAGCTGTTCAATGTCGGGAAGGACTTCAGGGTCGGCCTCGAGAATGGGGCGCTGTTTGACGGATGGAGTCTCTCCTGCAACCAACAACATCATCACTTCAGGATGTTTGCCTGACCTGTGACGGTGGGATGCTGCCACTTGCTGTCCACGAGCGTGTTTACAGTCTCCGTCTGCTGCTGACAGGTCTCTTCCGACTTGGCGCACAGAGAGGCCACGCTGTCTGCCTGAAACCAGGAAAACGTTCAAAAAATCGATTCGTATGATTTAAGAGATGACTAAAAACAAAATATATGGAGATATATTCAAATCTGATTATTGTAGCGACCAAATTGATTGAAAGTTCATTTGTTGAAGCGCTCCCAACGAACAACGTGTGTATGAACTATGCGAAAAGGGGAAAGAGGGAGATTAAGAGCTAAAGTAGCAGTGAAGCAATCTGCCAGAGTGCTGAAAGGGTTGCTCGCAAAATAATATCTACGTCTCACGAATTTTATCGGCATTTTTCGACAAAGGAACTTGTAGTCAATCTGGTCAACACAATATGGGTTTTGGGTTTTTCAGTGAATTTGTGGAAGGATAGCAATTATCGTTTCTTCTTGAATTTATATTTCTCGCTTTTTCGAACTTTCTAAGAAATTCTTCCCAGCTGACCTGGTTGGTGTTGTGCTGGTTGTTCTGCTCGAGCAGTGCCTCGAGGTGCCTATCTCCGTTCTGCTTGCACTCCTCCATCTGCACTTCCAGCTCCCCGCATTTCTCTTTTATTGCAGCGCCGAATGCAGTCGAGCGCTTCTGGTCCGATTCCATTTGTAGCTGAAATATTTTCATCACTATTATAGAATACAGAAATAGACCCTGCGCTTAGGAACATAATAAAAATTCTTTCAGTCTAAATATGATTTTTTCTTCATCTACACAAATGTCGAACCCAACCTTGACAGTCTGGACGATGTTGTCGGTGGTCTGCTTGACCTGCTTGACAGCCTCCTCTGCCTGTCCATCCATCTGCTTCCATTCCAGTCTGCTCTGCTCAGTCTGTCTCCCAATCTCTCCCAGACTCTCTCCAACTTCATCCTCATGCCCTCGGCAGATGTCCTCAGTCCTCTGCCACACCTCGGTTGCCTTTTCGAAGGTGGTCTGAGCCTCCAGAACTTGGCTGAAAGTTGAAAATTTGAGTGTGACTAACGGAATTTCTTCCTGGTATCTGATAGGCGTTTTTTTTTAATAAGTTGGTAGTAATTTTCTCACGCTTCCTGCCACTCCTGTTCATCCTTTTCCATTACAGCCGTTTCGGTCAGAATGAGTTGTGCAGCGGCTCTCAGCTGAAATTAAATAAATCACCTACATAATTTTCGGAGAAAATCTTCAAATATTTTCTCAATTCCCCCACCTTATTCATGCTTTGCCTGTACTGCTCGAGTCTCTTCTGTGTTTCCTCCTCAGCGCGCTCCTTGGCCTGCATCGCCACATCGATTCCCTCCGTCCTGGCAGCTTGCAGCTCCTTGCCGAATCCCTCGAGCTGTCCCGTCACCTGCCCGATTATGTCCTTCACGATCTGCGCAGACGCGTCAGTCTTTTCCAGTACTGCTTCCATCGAATTGCGCAACGAGTCCTGAGAAATTCTTCTTTGGAAAGGTTCAAAATGTTCATTCCAGCACCACATAAAATATCATCTTCAAACATCTTCAGAAAATATGTCATGAGCAATGAGCCCTTTTGTACTCAACACATACAAGAATCTGCATGTCTTTGCAAACTATATTCCCATCGTCAAACTCGAAAACTTTTCCAACCAGTTGACTGTTGGCATCTTGTCTCCTCTGCTCGTGTTCTGCCAATCTCTGTTCTGCTTCTTTCCTCTGCGTCTCCAGCTCCATTTCAGTGGTCTTCTGCACTTCGTGAGTTGCAGTCTGCGTCTTGTCGAGTTGGGTTGCGAGCAGCGTTTTGATCAGGTCGATGGTTGCCTCTGAAAATATTAAATTCACCAAAAAGTCAATATCTATATATCATTGAATTACAAAAGAATTCTTCCAAAATGATGTTGTTTCCTTTCATCAGGCAATAAAGTTCTCGATTCTGAATAACCAACCGAATTGTTGCGTCTGAGCAGTGTTTGCAGTTGTGAACTGTTCTCTGATCTGGTGGAGGGCGGCAATGGCAGCGCTGGCCGAGTCAGTGATCGAGGCTCTGGCCTGAGTGACTGCATTTTTGTTCGCATTCGCCAGTTTCCACATCGCGTCGTACTTTGTCCTCAGATCCTGCAGATCCAGCTGCTGTTCTTGACCCACTTGAACTGCCTGAACATTTTCTTTTAGAGAATGGCATTTTCCATGAAAAGAAACTTCTTTTGATAGAATTTTTAACGTATTTTTCCTCATCATAATATTTTATCAGATCAAAGAAACAAGTCGATTTCATGTTAGAGAATTTTCCAAATCTTCTAACCTCATCCAGTTTCTTCTTGAGGTCATTGGCGATCAAGTCTACGTGGATGAGTGTGTTTTCATAGGCCTGAAGCTTGGTCTGCTGTTCTGCTTCCTTCTGAAATTATGTAATTTTTTTGTAGTTTTCTTTGAAAGATCGCGACTTTTCAAAAATCTGCTTTCTTCTAAAATATTGAGATATTCACGATTTTCTATGGCAGTAAAATTCAATGTCAATATTCCCCCTCGAATTTTTACACTTTCATTTTTGCCTACCATCCTGAGCTGTGAGATCTCCTCGTTCCTGTCCTGGAGTCTCTGCTCCAACTGGACAGCTCTTTTGTAGAGAGGGAAGTACGAGTTGTCCGTGAGCGTAAGGTCGTCAGCCATCTGTTGTAGCTGCCTCGAGATCTTCTGGCAGACCTCGTCCAGTTCGGCTGCTCGTTGACTCTCCGTTTCATATCGACTGAAAATTCAACGCTTATCCCGAAATATTTCATCTTTCATTCGAAATTCCTGGATTCTTGCAGTATTTTGATTTATAAAATTTCAAATTTCAAATTTCAATTTCAATTAGATTATTCATTCCTCAAGTTGCTCACTCGTATGTTTCCTTGGAGAGATAGATGCCGTTGCGTTCGTGTGCAGCCTTGAGATCTTTCCTGAGCTGGTCGATTTCTCCGGCCAGCGAGTTGAGCACCACCTTGCCCAGGACCCTCTCGTTTACTGTCGGCTTGTTGACGATGTTCCTCGCGCGTAACGCATAGTCCAGTGTCGAGGCCGTCTCCTGAAATTTCGGCATTTGTCGTCCTCTTTGGGGTTTTCAAGGAAAAATACGTCCATATAAACCTTGCACAAGAATATTATAAGCATCATTATGCTAACAATAAGGTTGCCGAGCGCGGAATGAAGAATTCCAAGTTCCACTTATCTGACCTCGAGGTTGCAACTGGCTGGGGAGACTGTGGCGATGAGAGAGGTGATGGATGAGCCGCCCAGTGCATCTTGCAGTAGACGGGTCAGCTTAGATTCTCTGAAAATTCAAATTCAGAAAACGTCCCAAAAATGTTTTTTTTTGAAATATCATTTCTCAAAACTTCAAAATAGTTTTTGCCGAAAAACGCTTGACCGAACCGATAGGGGATATGCTGGCCAGAGGACACGGTGAGCGCGGTGATGACGCGTCCGAGAGTGAGCAGCGACTGGTTGATCAGGCCGGCCTCTTTGGCTGTTTTCCCTACGGCTCCCGATCTGCCTATGCTCTCGGAGCCTGCCAGATCGACGAGGTTCAGCTTGCCCTGAAATTTTCTGATAAACTTCGACAAATCAGAAATATAATTTAGAGAAAGATTCAAAATTCCAAATATCCCACCACTTTGAGCATCTCTTCATCCCCGATTTCGTTTGTTTCCTTCATCGTGATGGTCACCGAAAATACCGTGTGACTGCGACTGAAAGTTGAAATGGTCATAAAATTATATCAATAAGAATGAAATTAAAAATAAGATTTAGAAGGGTTGTTCGAAATTTGAAATTTCCCAGTTTTTGTCCTCTCTTATTCCAGATGAGTTTCTATTTTCCGACCTGCTGGATGCATTCATGAGCGTTGCGGCAGTTCTTCTCTTCTCCGCACCGGCTTTGAGCAGGTTGAAGACGTCGTGTCTGTGGGTCACAGCGACCTGTTCGAGGCCTTGGACCACAACGGAACCCTAAAAATTAACGAATTTTATGACCTGTATTTTTTCATTCTTAAAAATGTTCCAATTATTGTGGGCGTTTGAGTACTTGAGATGAAAATGAAAAACGTCGAATCTTGAATGCTTTAGTGAATTATCGTTTCGTGGGTGCACACTATCTTACGACAATTTTCCATCATTTCCATTAGAAGTGTCGTCAAAAATACTCCTGTGTGTATTTACGATTCATTCCATTCAAATGTTCGAAAATTTGATATTTTCTATATTTGAATCTCTTTTCTGAAATGTTCCCAAATGTGTGGACGAATGTCTGACCTTGTGGTTCTCATCTTCGTAGATTCGGAGTCTCTTCTTGTCCGGCACGTAGGGCGTGTTGGGCGCGAGCAGATCGGTCAGCTCCTCGTTGTACAGCTCCACGTACGAGACCCTCACAGTGTACTCCGTCGTTCCCTGCAACAACGCATTCATTCTTGACAAAATACAGAAATGTTATTAATCCTCATTAGAATGAAGTCCGACCACAAGAACATAGTGTGCAGAAACGCCGATATTTTTCATCGAACCAGAGACACTCTCGTTTTTGCACACTATTTCCTTATGGCCACAGCACGTCGTTCCAATGAGAATTAATACCGCCACAGAAAGAGCAATGCTGAGGAATTACGATTTTATGATTTTGATTGATCGAGTATCAAGTCATTTCCCGGAGAATGCCTTTCAAGTGTTGCATTCGAAGCGCATTTTCGGTTTTCATACCAAATTGTTGATTTCAGTGAAGATTTCCTCGACGGCCCTGGGAATGAGCCCCGTGGTGGGGTCGGTTGCCGCCGACAAGATTTCCTTGGACGTGTTGCCGCCCTCCATCGTGTACGTCTTGCCCGTCCCAGTTTGGCCGTATCTGGAATTGGCAAATCTTGAACCTTGAGAATGAGCTACTCGAGTTGTAGTCGTTTCCTCAAAACTAGATCGATTTTGAGAGAAATTGACTACTATTTTGAAATTTTAAACGTTGAAGAGTCCATGCTCTTTTCTTGAATCCTTACGCGAAGATGGTGCAGTTGTATCCGCGGACGGCTCGCTGAACGGAGGGCTTGACGAGGTCGTCGAATATCTCCTTCTGACTGGAAGTGGGGCCATAGACCTGCAAGCAAATTCATAGGTTCCCTGTGAGTCGAGTCGGATTTCGTCTTCTTGAAGAGCTTTTACTTTTCCTTATCGCTTTTCAATCTCCAGAAAAATGCTCTTCTTCAAGGATGAAACTCCTGAGTGCTCTCAATCTTGAACTGACCCGATCGAAGGGCGTGAGGCTCTTGTTCTTGAGGATGATGGCCCTGTTGATGGTGTCCGCGCGGCAGATGGACGTCGCACCGCTCGCCTTCTCCGAATCGTTCATCGGTCTGCAATGAAAATAATTTCAAAGCCTTCAGTTTTCTCTCAAAATGGAGTCAAATAACCAGGCATGAAGATTTATCCTTCCTGTCCTAGATTTTTTCTTTGCAATTTTTCTATTCCTGTCCGTTCTTTTTTAAAAGAATATCCGACCGCCTCAATTTTGTCCACTTTTTAATAATTTTTCATACAGAAGTTCAATTTTTTGAAGCAGGAACAGGCGGTAAGGTATGTGATTTTAGAGTTTGGGACGGGGACAGGTTTGACTTTTAAATCTAGAACGGAGAACGAGTCGGGATTTCCTAAATTCGACACGGGAACGGGAAAGTATTCAAGAATCTTTGACGAGAAGAAGTCAGGTAAATTTGCACAAGTCTGTTGAAGTTCGTTTCCGTTCCATTCCCTACCTGATTCGGGCAGCGACAACGATGTTCCGCGGCGTCTCCTCGCTCTTCCCACCCCTCTTCTTTGTCGTCGTCTCATTGCCGATTTTTGACATGTTGCTATCTTTCTGGAATTAAACGAAGTAGAAAATTAGAAAATTGAGAAACGTGAAGCAAATAATAAAATGTCAAATTCGAGGAGAATAAATACATTATTTCGATTTATTCAGATAGGTGCGATTTTTTAGAATGATTTCTAATCCCTGGAAAAGATATCGGATGCTTGAAATGGATCGAAGAAAATACTGAACAGAAATCAAGATTCAGGAAGAGAAGAGCATAAAGAAAAAGATTTTTAAAATCGAAATTTCAAACCGAATATTCTCCCGCCTCAGCTAACATTGCACAAAACTGCGTTGGGTGAAATTAGAGAAAGGGGATATTGGAGAAGGAATGTCGCCTACAAGATGCAGAAATCTGAATAGAATTTTCGATATTTTTGGCTTAAAAATCTGATCTCCTTAAAATGAATATAGAGGCCGAAATAGTTGAAGCCCTAAATTATTAGTTGCAGATCTTTTCTGAATCCGGTATAAGGCATGGTCAAAATCGGTTAATGATCAGAATATAGGCACATTAATCTATTAAAACTAGCTTGTTCGCCGACGGAGCTTCTTTACTCAAATCATTACTTTGTAAGTAGTATTGTTTCAATTACAATTAGTCCGAATTTTCAGATATCCACAAGGTGATTTAATACGATAATTGGTGTACGTAGACTGTATTCTGACACCAGTAATGTAGGAATTTTATCTTACAAGACAAGATGTTACAGTTTGATATCAGCTATCTTCGAACAGAATGAATGAAAGCAATTTTTTTATTGATCATTCGACAAATTAGACAAATTCTCGGAATGCATTTGAATAGATAAAATAAAATGAATACATCAATTCAATTAAAGAAAGAGTTAAGCAGTCGTGAGTTGTATAAACTTTCCCTATACATATAGAACGCCTTTTCACATTTTACCATAATTTCAGATCAATCTTGCTTCGTGATGAGAAAATATATCCGGGTGCAGTTGCTCCGGGCCATGAGGTGTAACTTGAATAACTTTGACTACTTCTTTCTTAGTCGATGATATAGTAGTGTTGCTCTTCTAAAATTGTTTTTTTTCTTTTACATGCATATGTACATAAACTACCTTGATCAATCCTCTCACTAAGAAAAACAGGGGAATTGTTTGGAGACATGGTCCAATTTGGTATATAAGAATAAACATGTTCTGAAAGTTTTTTATGCTTTCTTGGTAGAAAATGTAACTTATTCTAGTGTGAATCCATTTCTTATGCTAAAAAAGTATACTGCTCAAGATTTATTCAAAAAAACAATTCCTAATTTTACAGTTGCTCTTTCTAAGCACATAACGCGAAAGGAGTATTTTGGTTCCTCAAAGCACGATTAGCCGAGTTCTATTCTCAAAAATTAAAAGCAACATTCATGTGTCTCCTATCCGACATAAAAAATGATTATCGTTTATGTAAATAATGGTAAGATCGAAGGATTCACTATTTAGAACGTTCATTTAGGATTTCTCAACGCATATTTTCCAGGATATATGTTGGTAAAACAAGCTTTTCCATTTCTTTTGTTAGTTAATATGAAAACTTGTTATTAATAATGCTTACTCGTATATGAGATATCACCTTCCATAACAAGGATTCATCATCGGGAAAACATATATCTAAAATATTCTAGTAAGTTCTCTCAAAAATCTAAATTTGAATTTATGAAACTGATTAATTTATGCTATTTTTCGTTAAATCGTGAACAATTTTCATTGTTTCAAACAAATTCTTTCGATATCATCGTTCTTTTGGATAAGAGCGTTTTAAAATATATCGAATCTCTCTAGTTTTTTCGTTTGTAAATAAACAAAGACATTATGCTATGACTTATACAAAGGGACAAAATAGTTTGGGAATTATAAATTTCATCAAAATTGCTTTTGAATAAGTCATTTCGTACTCGCTATAACGAATCTCGGCATTTTAAACCAGAGATTGGTTATAAATATAAACGAATGTGTGATTTGATGTATTAACCAAGTTTGAGAAATCAATTATTTACAGATTCATCCTCCTAATAGACTCGTTATATATGGAAAAATTATTACAATGAAAACATAATTAATTTTGCACAGGATGTTTAAGATATCGAAGTTAAAAGATTAAGAGAACATCCTACCTACATAGTCCTCTTTCTGATTGTCCCAAACAAAGCAAAAATCGTATAGTTCAAAAATACTTAAACCATTCGTTATCACTTCGCATAAAATCTAGACGTTATGCGTATTCATTTTCAACATAATATGGTGAAAAATTGACCGGGCTAACTTACATATGCCGTTAGGTATCGATTTAAGCGTCGTTCAGAATTTCTTGCACTTGGGCTCAGATTGCCATACGAATTAAAACGCCGCTTTAGATAAATAAACGCGGCAATGCTAATTATAGTCTGAGCATAACTTGCTATGATCGGAGCTATTGTATCGTAAAAATCCTAAAAAAATTATCTACATAATTGATATTAATAATTGTTATTTTGATAATATTCGTTTAACTTACAATCCATTGTTTAAGAACCACTATATATCGTATATAAACTATATCAACAATATGAATAATTCGATGAGCGTCCAATAAGCCAATTGCAAAAAAAATTAGCTGAGGAATACAGCTAAAAATAGTATGAAGTCCGACCAATGTCCAAAATATAATGGCAAATAGCTGAGTTAGTTTTTCGTTACGGTGACTAAATTGAATCATTTTGTATCGAAACTGACATATGTATGTAGAAGAATGTCTAACAGTGAAAATATCCTAGCTCTATATATCGTAACTTCAGTCGAAACGAATCTTATAGGCATCATCAACCATGTCTCTTGAACAATCAAAGATAATCCATACAATAGTTCCTACAATTCCATTTATCAGCTATCAATGCAAAATTTGAAACTGTATTAGATTGAAGTCAACTTTATATGTCAAATAAATTTAAAATAAAGTGGTATTTTATAGTTATTTGAAAAAGTTGCGACAGAAAAGTAGAAACATTATGAGGAAATAGTGTATGGAAATCTACAATAATACGATCCATACTATTTCACAAAATGTTGACATTTTTCTGTAGCAATACAGATGATATTTAAACGTTTCGCTTAAACTGTAGATAAATATTAATTGATATACGTGGCTAAAATTTTAAATTATGTTACCTCGTATTCGTTATAATATTGGCAGCAAAATTGAAAAATATGATCATAGATAGTAAACGAAAACTAAAGTATTATCCTGCTTCAATGCATATATTGAAAATTGCATCATTAAAAATACTATAAAACTTACAGTTACCAATGAACAAATAAAAAGGAGTACATTTAGAATAAGTAAGATGGCTATTAATTTTTCGAATTGTGACAAATTTTCATGTTTTCGAAATAACCGATATATTGTAAATATGCCGATAAAAGTCGAAATTAATACGATGCTATAGAAAATAGCTTCGATTTGATACTCTATAGATGAATTTATTTTTTGAAGATAACATCGATATAAAACTATTTAACTAACTTGTATCAAATTTATCTCGATGAAGTATAATAGTTTTCCACGTAACGATAAAATCGTAAAGTAATGAATCTGACGTTAGAACTTCTAAAATAGTAAATCGTTACCGAGGTTTATAAAAAGAAAAACAATGCAGAATAGTATGTAAGAATAAGTAAACTGAAAATTAATTCACCTTTACAAATTTCATAATCCTTTGCATAAGGCGTAGGTTTATTGCACCAAGACATTCTATTCTGCGAATTATTTCTCTAATGACAATAGTAAATATGTAGAATAACAATTTGAGAAAAATGATCCCAATACAGTACAATTTAGAAAGGGTAGCGTTTTCGGAACGAAAATGGCAAAACTTGAAATGAATCAAGTAGCAATGCAAGGCGTTTCTTAGGCAATCAGCTTTGTATTTATAAGACTCGCCTAACTTATAATTTAGTATAACTTCAGTTTCAACACTCCAATTATGCCTTGCCATATGTCTTGAGAAACTATTAAATTTGTATATAGAAGTTGTAAAGGGTGCGAGATTAGAAAATCGACTTTTTCAGTTAATTAAAAATTATACTTGCGCTAAAATTTGTCCTCCAGCTCAAAAAATGAAGTAGCTTAGAAATTAGATCATGTGCTGAAATCGTTCATAACTCATCATCAGGGTTGTTTGCGGTGCAGCTGATTTTCATTGTGATGCGATGCGGGCAGTGTGGGATTTTTGGAAAAGCTTGCGGTGCACCATCTTGCACCGCCAGCAGTCTTGTCCATCATGAGAATTTTAGAGTAGTAATTCCAGACACAATAGTTTATCATTGTCTATGACATATGTGTCAAAGACTCTATGAGTTCCTTACAACTATGAAGAATATCGAGATACTGTATGATATCGACAATCTGTAAACATTGAAGTCTCATCATTTTTTGACATTTCCGTGTTCATCGTAAAAATGCATAATTGTCGCTCCAATGATAGTTTTGAATTTTTCACGATACGTTCCTTAGACCTTCAATTATCAGTCTGTCATTGTAATTGCTGGTTACACAAGTCTGGGACTTATGACAAATTTTTAAGAATCGATAATCATAATCTATGTGTACGAATAAATTTGCTTGAGAATGATTATTTTGAGAAATTTTCAGATTCTTGAAAAATAGTACATGATTTTAGAAAACCTTGAGATCAGAAACCATATCAAAAACTGTATAGATTGACGTTTTTGAAAATGACAATGTAAGGTTTGATAATGAATGCGATTCTTTCTCCCCTATCTCCTTCTCTGCAGGCAAAGGAGAGAAATAGTGCGCAAAGAAATCACAATTTGGCACATTTTTCCTCTATGCCTATGCCCGTCTTGATAGGCCATGTTCTTAAAAATTTGCTAGTGTGTGATGTAAAAATATTTATTCTTAAGTTATCGTACTCCTGAGATTTATACCAATCAATGTAGTCCAGAATTTAAAAAAATGAAAACTCTGATTCGAAACGAAATCTAACGTACATCTCCAGACCTAGAAAGGACGATCATTAAAGACTTCATACAACCTACTCCTTATAATATTTTCTTCACAATTCAGCCTCCTTTCTCCCTTCCTACCCTTCATTCTCATTTTCTAGTTCTCAGCGTATAAAAATTACTCTACACCTTTTCACCAAGGTGTCTGTGTGGCTATCAAATTATCAGGAAGAAAAACCCAATAGCAATTAGAGTGATTGAATGTGTTTCTTGGTGAGATGAAGTGCTTTGATCCGCTCTAGAAATCTATTGGAATTGCTCAATCTGGCTGAATTGTTTGAAGCCTGGACACTTGATGGCGATTCTGCGGCTCGCGGCTAGGCATCAAACAGCTGCTCCCCCTTCTCCCTCGTTTTTATCCCCTCTTTCTTTCCTTCTCTTTCAATCTTCCTTCATCTTCATTACTTTTGCCTGTCGCCCCTCTGCTCTCAGATTGTCATGTTTTGCCATCCATAACAACCCCACTCAAAACATGCTACAACATGAACAAGTCAGTCTAATATTTCCTTAAACTTTTTCCTAGACCTCTTTCAGCTTGTTCAGGTATGAATTCAGAGCTGTTGAAATGATAAATGCTCCCTCCAATCTGCAATCATTTTCTTTCCTTCTTCATTCAACCACTTTTTTGACTTCACAAATCCACATTTTCGTTTCCGTTTCGAGTTTGCCTCCAGATTTCTTTCTCATTCTCAAGTGTATCTACCCTCTCTATGCCTGTGCAGTTTTCCGCATTTGTGGAGTATTGCAGTTTTGAGTTGAGTATCCTCTCGATTCAGTAGCAGTGGGTGTGAAATTTTCCTCTTCGGGCCAGTACCCAGTGAATTTAGCCAATCTCTTCCCTTCTCCTTCAGCTAACTCATTTTCATTCCAACTCTTCTCATTTTCATTGCTCCTCTTCCCTCTAATTCCTTCAATTACCCGTTTCTTGCGCAGTAGCAGGTGGTTGCATTGCACCATCATCATCATTTCCCTTGTACGCCAGTTCTTCTTCTTCAATCAGTGCTCTATCTGCCTATCTTCGCTGCCCTCTAATCCATCCTACATTCATTTCTTCCGTTCTGCCTCTCTCCCCCCTTCTCTCTCGTTTTTGCCTTTGAAGTGTTGGCCTAACGAAATTGTTGCAGTGTTAGAGTTGGATTGTGAGATTGTGAGTGTTAGGCCACAAATGCAGAGAAGAATACACAGATTGATTGAGAGAGTACGAGATGGGAATGGGAGATGCGCTAAGCAGTTTCCAGATTCCAAACAAATTCGGCCTGCTTTGGTAGTCGCCGACCGACTTCCCGATTTTCCGATTTCCCGACTTCCGCCACTCGGACTTTTTGCCCAGTCGAAATACGCGATATATGTACAAATCTCATCATTTTACACAAGATCTATGTAAAAATGGAAATATTGTTCGAAAAAGAAGAGCAAATACATTGATAATTTTGTGCGCGCAAGTCTTAGTCATACTCTAGCATTTTCATTCTTTTTCGTAGTTTTTTTTTTTTGTTTTTCAATTTTTCATATTTTTCTTCCTTTCGTTTTGTGCACGAATATGTATAGAAAGGTGTATGTGGTGATATGAGAGTGAGAGAAAATTTGAGAAGATTTGATATGAAACTATGAGTGAGTTGATTTTTCTATGTTTGTGAATTTTTTATCAGGTTCGTTCCTGTCGAGCTCGAGTCGAGACGCAATGGTTTCGTCTATCACAATTTATTGACATGTATGCTTGTCAGGATTTCTCATTTACTGCACAATTTTCTTTTTTTCTATTCGGTTTTAGTTTGTTTTCAATCTGATGGTGCGCTTGTAAAATCAAACATAATCAATCTTGATTGTGAAACACGATTGAATTTCTCGATTCATTTGGCACTGCACCATTCAAATAATTCAGATGGTTTGCTTTTGCTCTACCGTATTCTTCTCTTCTGCATAATTGCTCCTCCATTCCTCCAGCTTCTTCTTCATTTGTATCCATTCTTATTCCTCACTTTCTCTTCTCTTTCCCTTCTTTTTGCATCATCAGTTACTTCAAGTGTCCGCTCTCCACTTCGAATTTGTATTTCGTATAGATAATAGCCGATAATTCTGCCTTCTTGTCGTTTCACAATTGTGCATTCTGGGCATTATATCTTCTCTATCTGCATAACTTCATGCCCCTCATTTCAGTCACTCTGCCTGCAATGTGATGAGTCGAATTGTCTGTGTCTTTTGCCTGTCTTCCTTCCTTCTGGCAGTTGGCAGCTCTGCTACTTCACCTCAGCCTAAATTCGGTAGGAATTTCAAATATGGGTAATCAGAAGCACGATTTTTGTATTCAGGCCCTCCCAAACTCCTCGAACAGTCGCCTCCAGATGTGTGGTATCAAATAGATGATCCATCCGCTTTGCTCAAGCCCAGACTCAAATGCAGAGCAACAGAAAATGCTGACTCGTAAGATTTGTTTAAAAATTTCTTCTTTCTTTCTAGAACAACTAATAATTTAAAAAAAAAACGACATAAATTGTTCAAATAAATTATCATACACGTTTTGAATAGTTTGTTGTTTTTGAACGATGTTTCAATGATTCAAAACTTTATCTTACCATTAGTTTAAAATTTGCGCAATGAACATTCTTCCTGTTCGAATTTTTCATAGACAGCATGACTTATGAGATTTCCTCTTCGATTTATTGCAAATTGCAGATATGTTTGGCTGAAAAATGGTAAACGACTGGATATCAACCCTGCTGCAAATGGAATCGAGTGGGAGAACGAGGCAACCTCGGGCAATCTGATTCTGTCCCTGAACGCCTCGCACCAGGGATTCTATCAATGTCTCGTGTCAAACATCTTCGGCACTGCGCTCAGCAACAAAATTCATCTACAGTTGGGAAGTGAGTCCTTTATGAATCTATCAGGTTTTTTTTTCTTTTAATTTTATGCTATTTGTTTTCTTATAGGTTTGAGAGTTGTTTTATCTCCAGTTATAAATTTTCCATGGCAAAAATTGTTCTCTTCCCTTACAATTCTTATGAAATCGTTAGAATTTAAACAAATGAAGTTTGAATAATCTTTCGCGCATTCAAGCATCACCATTCAATTTTGCTTGAAATCATCAAAAATTGCCGTTTGATGCGTTACCTCAGCGAATTCGTTTCTTGTAACCCATCTATCGATAAGCATTATTTTCTTTATTTTCATGCATTAGTCGATATTTCTGCAAGTTTTATATCAACAAGCAGAAGCAGAAAACTTCTCTTTCTGTTGCTTGTTGTGCCTTCTCCAAGCCCTGCTCCCGGATGTATTGCGTGCCTTGTTGTCAGCCTTCATGCCCTCAATGATATCGCCTTTTCTTCTTCTTCTCCTCTCCTGCTTCTCACAAATTGGTCCGTTTATGCAGCTGTTTGGCATTTGCATAATGACTGGATGACTGTTATGGCCTCGGGCTGATTAGAGGCATTTCGAGGGGAGAGAGGGAGAATGACAATTACTATGCGCAATGGGCAATGGCCAGTAAGCAATTGGGCAGGCAGGCAGGCAGGCAGTCATTCAATTATCAGGAAAGGAGGAATATGCAAACATTCAATTAGACATACCGAAGCAACGTGTGAATCCCAATAGACAATTTCTAAGTATCATGTTATCCCATAATTTCGCGCCGAATTTCATAATCTTCTTCTAAATTAACAGAAGAAATTGTTACGCTTGCGATTAGGTGGTTAGGTAGTTTACCAAAGCGAAGCCCAATCTAAATCTAAGCTTTCCCGCAAATTATAATTTTTCGAATTTATTTTATCTTCTGATCTGATTATCGAGTTTAAAAATATATAATTTGCACACAAGCCTGATCTTCATCTAACAAAATCCTGACAGTGGAAGATCTTTCGTAATACTTTTCTCAGAGCCTATCTTAATCTAATCTGATAGTTTTATGTAATGAGCCAAACGCACATAATGCTGTCCACTTGCCTTTTTATGAGTCCATTCCCCATTTCAGCCCTCGAACATTTCGTGTCCCGTCCCCTCAGAGAGTTGAGCGTCGTGGAGGGAGAATCCCTCACTCTCCAATGCACGCCTCCAAACGGACATCCACAGCCGAGAATAATCTGGCTATACAGGTACAAAACTCGACATGTGAAACTAGAGCAAGAGACAATTATAAATGATTGCGTTAAAATCATCAAAGAATGAAAAGTTGACAAAGACTCGTAGAATTCTTAGCCTTTTATATTTTTCACAGAGCTCTCATTCAATTTTTGGAATGCTATTAATTCTTCACAGTTATACTCGATGTCGGTGAAAATTTTGACAAAATATGAGGATGATAAGTAGTTGTCAGCACACAACGGTCTAAATTTGATCTCATTTTGGTTTCTGATGAAAACTCGAAAATAAACCAATAAATTTAGGGATATTGAGGACAATTCTGTGATTGAAACGATTCGCAAGAGGCACATAATCGAGGATGAAACAGGCAGATTGCACTTTCTGGCTGTGGAGAGGAGCGATGGAAGGGAGGTATGACTCGAAATGATGAGGAATGAAGAAGCGAAACCACAAAATGAAATCATTCCAGGGACTGATTTATGAGTGTGCTGCCACCTCGCCTGTACTTCATGACGAATATCGGTCTGGAGATCAGTTCAAACTCAAAGTTGAGCCCAAAAGGGGAGGTGAGATATTGGTCGTATTTCCTTTTTTTGAAAGTAAGGCAGATAAGGCAAAGGGAAATATTTGAATTTTCGACCAAGATATGATTTCTTGTTATTGAATGAGTATTCAATGTGTTACTATGAGCAAAATGGATTGTTTATTATTGCTAGCTAGAAAATGCAACGAATTGTAAAGATTCAGGCTCGAAAGCTGTGTCGATCAAGAAGGTGCACACTAGTGACAGTCAGATTACTGTTCGAGCTGGAGACACCTTGAAATTGCAGTGCATTTTTGCAGCAAAGTGGGAATTTTCTATCTTCATTTTTTGTCAATTTATTGAATTTCAGACCTGTTCCTACAGTATTCTGGTCGAAGTTGGACGGAGCACTGCCGACTGATAAAATGAAGGTTGGAAATAAACCACTGATTTATTCGATTACATTAGAAGAAATGGTAAAGAACACAAGTGAAGTTCGTTCAAATTTTACATGCGATTTTTTCCCTTTTTTACTTTAGCACAGCTCTTTAGGATAAAATAAGCTCTTCAAAAACGATAATATTTTTGTTTCAGGATACGAACAGTTACGAATCAGATTTCGGACAGAGTTTGGTGATCGAAAGGGTAAATCCTGACGATGCGGGCAGATACGAATGCAAGGCAGGACACTTCACTCACACAATGAATGTGAGGGTGGAAGCGACTCCTTTTTGGGAGAATGGACCTCCTAAGGATGTTGAAGAGGCTGAGGAGAACACTGCCGAATTGGAATGTTTGGCTGGAGGCACACCCAGTCCGATTACGAGATGGTACTTCAATGGACGGCCCCTGCATGGTAATTTTGAAACAATTTGAAAATACATAGATTGGAAAAGGGGGAAATATTACAAAAGGCTCGAAATTTATATTTGTGTTCTTCTCAAAATTCCATTTTGTAAAATTTCTTTAAAAATAAAAAAAGCTTTTACAGAAACTGGTGAAGATACGCGAAGAATCTTGCTCGATAATGGGAGAATTCTCCGGATACAGCAGCTCAATCACGATTTGGACACTGGTGTTTATCAATGCAACGCTAGCAATCCGCTGGGATACGTCTTTGCCAATGCATTCATCAATGTTCAAGGTGAATTCTCGGATTTTCTTTGTAATTCTTGAAAATTACTTTAACATTTTGTGTTCATAAGAAAGAATTCTATGCTAAAAAGAGTTTCTGAACCAATAATGATACTGAACTCTCATGAATGTTAATTACATTATTTCCCCTTTCAAAACTTTTTTCTCAATAACTGGTGTGTGAAAATCCGATTTCGAGGTTTTCTAGCTTGAAATTTTAATTCCTATTCTGTTTCGGGATCATTTTTACTAAATTTTTTTTTCGGAATTTTTCAAAATTCAAAGTCCGCACACTCCTGGCAATAGTGCATTTTCAATTTCGTTTCTGCTTCAGCTCATGCACCCCGTTTCTTGATGCCAGCCGAGCGCATCTGGCGAGTTGTGCTGCATTCTCGCGTTTTGCTGGACTGTTCTGTGGAAGCTGCACCGACTGGAATAGTCAGATGGGTGGATGCGGATGACAGGCCGCTGCAGATTGTCAATGGAAAGACGAAGGTAAGTTGAATTTTGTACAAATTCTTTATTCTTCGAAAAGACTTCATTTATGTACATACAAAAATGACTCAGAATTTCAAAATGACTCTAATTCTTGAAGGCCATAGCTACGATAGACATTAGAGTGACGAATGAGAGCGAGAAGTTTGTGAAAGCGAACTCTGAAATTGCGATTTTTGCAAAGAATTTCTTTGATAGTCTTACGTTCGCATTCAATAACCGCATAGTATCCGTTGTCTTGCAATTGAGTATCGTTAGTGAAGTACTGCACAGACAGCATATTTCCGTTCATGTAGTAGTTGCCGCTCATATTCGTCTCGTTGGTTATTCGTCGCTCTCCATTCTCGTTGCTGCCAGAGTATTGCAGAGTCAGACTGCTTCTTTCATTGATGTCTCCGTACACCTAGAATTGAAGTTCTTATCCTGTTGAATTTTGAAAGTCATTAGCAGAATCAAGATTGGTCGGAATGATGATTTTAGACATGGAATCGAAGTTATACTTGCGAAAATTTTAGGATCAGAAATAGTTTCACTTATAAAGATTCTAGCTATTCGTTAACTTATTCTTACCTGAACATTGAATTTCGAATCAGTCTGTGCAGCATTGAAGGTGTAGTTGAGAGAGGTTGTCTTTCCCTTCAGTCGGTAATTAGGCGACATCGCAATTGAGATATCACCCCAATCCATATTAACTTGCACATCGCTAACTAAAATTCTATTTTTGTACGAATTCATTGATTTCCTCCTAACCATTTCTGCCTTGAGCACGGAAAGTAAAGCTGCTAGGCTGGATGGCGAGTGATTTGTGTAGAGTGATGAGAGGCTCGAGAACAACCAAAGAAGCGTTAGTTTTGGCTGGCCCTTTGCTAAAACACGATAATTTCAAAGAATTTTCCTTTTTTTCCTAGTTCATTCTCATTCGTTTAGGCCTAGTTCTTCTATATCTCTTATTTAATTGCATGCTTTCAAAGTGAATTGGAGTGAAATACGTAGATTGTAACTGTCTAAATTTACCTCAAGTCAACCAGATTGTAAGAATTATCCACAGCTTCTTTCAATCCACCGACAGACAGAGACAGCATTGTCAGCTAAAATTTCAATGCAATCATTTTGAATCATTATTTTATCGGCGCGAAAAGTCCATTTTTACTGACATGCTATTATTTTGAAATATTTTCAACTTTCAATAGATGATAATCTGCTAGGTGAAAAGTTGGAGAGACGTGTCTATATTATTTCTATATTTTTCCTTTTCCGATCTTCTAATCAGTTCATTCATGTTTATCATATAGAAGAATTTCTCGCACCCCATTAATTCCGTCGAATTGACTCAAAGCAACGGCCCCCATGGGGGAGAGCACAGTGATGTACTCCTCGTTCACGTTGTCTGCTTCCACTTTGTAGGTCCAGCCACTTTGAGGGGCGTCAACTACAGTGCTCTCTAGAATTTAGCATAAATTAGTCAAATTTAGTTAAATTTTGATATACTATGATTGTTATCTCCTGTAACGACAACATACAAGAAGCCAACATTGTCATAGTCGGGGAGGTCAGGGTTATTGTTGGTGATAGTGACGCTCACCACTCCCATCTCTGTCATCGGACTCTTGGTATGATCCAAATTCGTAAGATTTGAGATTTCAGAGAAGCTAAAGTAGGACAAAAATTGGATCCCTTTTTCTTTAAAACTACCTCTTTGTTGTGTTTCCAATAGTAATCATGATGTTGCTCTCATAGGCAATGGCTTGTGGCGACTGGGAAGACGATGCATAGACCTAAAATTATTGGATTGATGATAATTCACTAATACAAAATGTAACTTGAAGGAAAGTATTATTTCTAGCTCTAAAATTTAAATCCATATATTTCGAATATCTTTCCACAACTTACAAGAACATTTGATCCGTAAGGCTTTTGTATAGTTCCATTTGGAGAAATATCAGATACTCTCAGAACCTCGCTGTAGAAGGTATTAGCCTGATTATTGCCGTAACTGTCATAGTAAGGGGCTGCTTGGGTGAGGATAAGTGTTGACAGGAGAACGAATAGGTTCATGACTTGAATTTTCCTTTATTTATTGAAAATAATTTTATTTCTTACCTTGGGTCATATTTGAGTGCTTAGCAGTTGAGTCTCAAAAATAGACTACGCAATGCGAGAGTGAATAACACTGTCTGTTGATGGTTAGATTGGCGTTCAATTTTTCCTCCTCCTTATAAACTCGCATGTTATCATCTATCAACAAGGTATGCATAGGTATCATCTGTGCATTCAGCTCTTTGCCCTTGTATTTGTCGCCTCCTGTCTCTTTCTGACTGTTTGACTGCCTATCTTTCTGACTCAATGATTCATCCTCTAGAATCAAATCACCAAAGCCTCTCACATTCCTTTGTGAAAGCATTGCGAAATGCGGGGAAGATCCATTTCTACAAATGAGTAACGCACAAAGGAATAGCGGGAAAATGATAAATTGTGATAGCAGATTATAATGACACTAATAAGGCAAAAACTAAATTATAGGTGGTAATGTTTGAGGTAATTATTCATGCATCATAACACAATAATGAATAATTATGCAAATTTATGAAACGGAGGAGAATTTACACAATTTAATTGGCTCGTTTTCAGTTGCATTCCAACAATACATTCGAAATAATCGATGTGAATACATCGGATGAAGGACTGTACTATTGCAACGTTTCAAACAAATATGGCCTAAATCGAGCAACAAACAAGATTCTCGTCTACAGTAAGTTTTTTTTCAATTATATCTTCAAAGTTTAGAGAATTTTTTGAAATTGAGAAAAATCCAAAGCTACAAATTGTGCTACACGATCGTGTAGAAAATTTGCAGCTCTGGAAAAATATTCAAACTTAAAATAACAATACCTATTAATCTGTCATTGCATATCTTTCCATTCATTTTTACTATTCCTATTTTTATTTTAAAAAATATACAAAAGTGTTATGAAATAGTTTCTTTATCAGCTGAATAGCCTAAAATAATCATTTTCACTCTCAGAAGAATCATTTTGTTGTTATCAGTGTGTTCCCCTTTCAGTTCACCTTTATGTGAATACAGTGAATCATAAGTAAACATCACTTTCATTTCTTATGTGATTTAGAGCCCTCCTACTTTGTCCGAGTTCCGACTCCCCGTATTTTGGCGATAGAGGCAGGCGAAGTCGTCAAACTGCAATGCGAGGCTGTGGCCGATCCCAAACTGTCCGTCACATACAAATGGACACTCAATGGAGTGCCGATCATGAAAAACTCCGATGTATTCGAGTAAGTGGAGAAATGTGAAGCTGAAAGATGCATTTTTACTCATGAAAAAGCTGATCTTCATCCAACTTGCTAAAGTATTGATATATGGAGATACAATTACGACTAAAATTTCTGTACAAAATGAAATTAAATCTATTCTGGATAATCAAATTATCATGAGCTGATCAGGCTAAAACTCACCGAGAATATCCAGTTGAATGAACTGAATATAGACACACAATATTATCAAGATTGGTTGACGGAAAATCGAAAGTACCAAACTTTTTATGATAGTGATTGCTCCAAAACTGTGGCTGCCACTGTATGATTGACTTTTGAATCACGACAAAATTCAATTGTATTTTTTCTATAAATTTATAAAATTTCATGTGTATTCAGAATCAAAGATCACGAACTTATCGTATCGAAAACTCGTGGCCGTGTGTCGGGAATCATCGACTGCATGGCCATCACGGATGTCGATGTCAAGGTCTCTTCCATGCAGCTCATTATCAAAGGTTCGAAAGAATTGATGAAGATCAGCTTTATTTTTCATTTGTTGCAGATGTTCCTTCCACACCCAAGATGATATCCTTCGAGTGCACGGAGAGAAAGGCTGTGCTAAGATGGAATGCATCGAATGAACATAGCGATCCGATCAAACGATACATTGTTGAAATGCAGACGGGCTTCAGAATCGTAAGTGCAATTTTTGACAGTTTGGGAATTACATCACGCATAGTTCGAAAAAATAAAACGAGAGTAGGGAGAAATATGATCAGTGAAGAAACGTGACACCATTTCGCCTATGTTAAAGTTGTCGGTTTGTTTATGAAGCAAAAATCATGTGAGGCTATTTAGGGACATTGGGAGAAAGTTGAAGAGGAAACGAACATTGAAAAACTCGAATATGAAGCTGACATCACACTGACTCCTTGGGTAGGAAAATCCTAATGAGATTGATGAAAAGTCTATTTTCAAGGTGAACTACACTTTTCGAGTTGTGGCAGAGAATTCCCACGGTCGATCAGATTCGTTTGGAGAGCCTGCAGAAATGGGCCAATGCCAGACGAGATCTTCCTTCCCCTACAGCAATCCGCATGGAGTCAGAGCTGAAGGAACCCAGCCAGATAATCTGGTCATTTATTGGAAACCCATGGACAAGTACTATTGGAATGCTCCTAATCTGCAGTATCTCGTTAGGTAAGTAAGATCAGCTATATCTAAATTAAATTTCTAAACTGAATATTATTAGAATTGTTTATTCTGTGTTACTGCTTATAAATTTGTTTCTATGAAGTACTGGTTTTAGGTACAAACTGAATAAGGAATACACAGCCTGGAATGAATTTCTGGTGGAAGATCCGCTAGAAGTGAGTAGTGTATTCAAAAATACTTTTTATTTAATAATTCTCAGAATCACACAATCGTCCGAGAGCAGCCCACTTTTCAACCATATCTAGTCCAAGTTCGAGCTGTAAATGCAATTGGTCCCTCTATCATCGAACCGAATATTGTCATTGGGTGGTCGGGGGAAGATGGTTGGTTTTTCGAAATATTATTTTCAGTTATGAGTTTGGCGAAATTAACACGATGACAATTTTCTAAATAATTTGAACCTTTACTTATTTGCCTTTTTTCTATTCATTCACATAATTTTTGGGCGGCTTATTCAATGTAGAATTATTTTCTTTAATCTGTTCGAAATTTATCGTAAACATTTCGTGGAAAACTATTTGCTGAAACTTTATATTGTTTCAGTTCCTTCGGCTGGCCCAAAAGATTTCAAAATCGATCAGATCGCTAATTTCTCGTGGGTAAACTTCACCTGGACAGGAGTGAATGCGAGCTCTGTGAATGGGCACTTCGAGGGCTACATCATCGAATACAAAAGGGACGACATCGACAGAGAGCCCACGAGGGTGTTTTCTCCTGTTGGCACTACTCATAAGGTAAACATTACCATTTTAAAGGAAAATATGCCTTTTTTTATAGACAGTAACCAGCTTATTTGCAAATTCGAATTATACGGCTGTTGTGAGGACGAAAAATCGTCAATACATGAGCAAACCGAGCAATGCAATCAGGTTTGCAACGCCAGAGGGAGGTTGGTTAAAATGAAAAGGCTTTTGAAGTGGAGAATGAGTTTAGTGCCTTCAAAAGTGCACGATCTTCGTGTCTATGCAGTGGGGGCTACGTCGATTCTGCTGAAATGGTCGCCTCCTCTCACTCCAAACGGAATTGTCAGAGGCTATTTCATTTCGTTCCATGATGATAGAAGTATGTGTCTTCAAGTGTCTTGAAAAATTCATCAATTGTGATTTTAGATGAAACAGAAGAGACCTACGTGATCCACAAACAGACTCACTATCTGCATGAAAGAGGTTTTCCAGACACAGGGTATCGAGTAGCTGTGTGGGGAGAGACGAGTGCTGGAGAGGGGCCGAAAACGACCAGAGCTGTCAGGACTTGGCCTGATAGAAGTAGGGATTTTTTAAAAAAAATATTGATAAGGATTATCGTAGTCAACAATCATTCATTGCATGGTGGAGAATAGAGTTCAGTAACTAGTCTTGAATTTTCTTCCAAAAAAAACATGCTTTGTTGAAAATTCATTGCCAACATTTGGGGAGTTTATGAAGTTCAAGAAAGAAATTATCTGATAACGAAATAAACTGATAGTTTTTTTTCCAAAATGAAGCATTTCCAATTCTCTTCACTGTTAAAAACACTTACAGAACCCGATGTGCCAGTGTTTCGAGTGAAGAATGTCACCACAGACACGGTGTGGATTGAGTGGGTCCCTCATGTCGGGAATAATTGGAAAATGCCCGGAGCTGCGTTTTATGTTAATTTTTCGGAGCATGGTACTCTTTTCAATTCTTCCCCTCAAACATATGATTTTTAGGTAAGGGTGAATGGAATTCGTCAGAGCCAATTTATCTGCCCGAGTTTCGAGTGAAAGTGGACGGCTTGGAGGAGGACACTCGATATGACGTGATTGCTGTGGCGAGGGATGGAAGGAGATACAGTGAATCGGGAATGCTCACTATTTCCACTTACGGAAAGAGTGATTCTGGACTCAATAAAGGTAAGATCTACATTTACAATTTTCGGTAGTTAATTTCGGTTGAAACGTAGTTTCGATTTTTGCGACACGATAAAAAGCGAGGAAAGAACATTTCCTATACAGCAGTTCGTATAATGATGATGAAATATGTGTCATCAAACATGCATTTTCGATATTTGTCTAGACTAAAGTCACTTCAAAGGCAATATTCAGATTCTCTACGAAGTGCAGCTTGGTTCATCGCAGTTCTAATTGCTCTTGCCATTGCTCTAATTACCGTACTTATCACGTGCTGCTGTGAACGAAGGAAAGGGGGAAGATACCCTCTTCGACGAAAAGTGACTATTTTCCAATAATTTAGAAAATCGGGAATATTTTAGGAGGTCGAATTTGGTCATAAAGCAGAAATGGAGGAGGAGAAAAAGTTCCTCGAATTTCAATACGGGTACAAGTCGTGAACGAATTAGGAACTTTATTATTTTCTATTCCATTTTCAAACAAAAAATCTCTTGCCATTCTTTGTCGCTGCCATTTAGTAATTTATTCAATTTTTAATTTAAACATTTTCATTTTCATAAAATAAAATTTCGTTTTCTAAAACATACTCTGAATTTCTAATTTAGATCATATCGAAATTTACAACAACAAAAAAGAATAAATACTGAACTTGGAAGGTTTGGATGTAATGAGAAAGAGAGGAGATCCTATTCATAAAGTTTTCATGAAAATCATAAATTTTCTAAAGGGAGTAATCTGAAAGCTAACCCACACTCGATAGGATATGTGTAAGTAGAAAATCACCATCTTCAAAGCTTGTTCTCAGAAGGCGCAGTCCATTTGTAGGTTCCAGTGAACACGAATCCGTGCTTCTTCATCAACTCATCCGCTTCTGTCGGACCACGACTGAAAATGGAATATTAAAAATGAATGATTTGATTTGTGTCGTTCTTCAGCTCTACCATTTCTATAGAAGGTTGGAAGAGGAGTGTTCGCGTGTTCGCATATTCGGAATTCCGATTCCGATATTGAGAAAGTTTCAATTTGGAAATGGAGGATAACGAAAAATTTCAAGTTCGACTGCGATTCCAATTCCGAGTGATTCAAATAATGTTTGTTTTTTCCTCTATTGATAAGAACAAAATTGTCAAATGGCCCACCTTCCAAATTTGTATTGCACAGGTTTGACTTTCTTTTCCTCGAGCTCCTTGAGAATGGGAGTGATGATTTTCCAGGCATATTCCAATTCATCGGTGCGGACGAAGTTGATCTGAGAGCCCATAAACACCTCCAACAGAAGACGCTCGTAGGCATCCGGCAAACGGACGTCCTGAAAGAATAAAATATGGGCTGAATAGATTTTATGATGGGAGTACTTTTGTCCCAAAGAATGAAGTGAGTATAGTTTTAGCAAAAGTGAATTTTTATTCCAAAGCAAAAAAGAGAAATAGCGCTTGAGATAAAATTACTCACAATCAGATTTGGAACGTAAATACTCACTTCAAATCTTGAGAATAAAAGTATCTGAAACCAAAATTTATATCTTATTTTCCTACATGTTCAGGAGTAATTTTCATAGCAACGACAGGAGAAAAACTTATCATAAACTTCTTAATTTGAATAAATTCTAGCCTTGTATCGATTGTTGTAGGTGAGATCGAGCTCGGTCTCTTCGACCCCAAATCCCATGCCTGGCTTCTTCGTCATTATCTTCATATAAACTGCCTCGTTCGGCTGCACTCGCATCACTAGTTCACTTCTAAAATTCTTCCCTAAAATTCATATGCTACAAATTTAACAGACCTCTTCAAATCTCCTGGTGGATAAATATCTCCGTTGACTTCTTTGAATTGAATTCGGACTTCCGCTTTTCGTTCATTCAGAGCTGAAATTTATTAGGTTTTCTTATATTTTTTCCCATATTCAATTTTTATGAAGCATAATCATCGTTTGAAAGTTGATGAACTTGCATAATGTTAGACAAGTCACTTCGCATTTTTTCGCGCACTTATCAACTTTCATAATCCTTCATGAAGTTATGATAACGATTTCTTTCTTCATAATGAACGAATTAAGGAATGCCCTAATATAAACATTTTTCTCGAGAAAAATGTCCAACCTTTTCCACATCTGAGGAAGAAGGGCACCCCCTCCCATCGTTCATTGTGCACGTTGAACACTCCCAGTGCGTAGGTGGGAGTGACTGAGTCCTTCGGCACGCCTTCATCGTCCAAATAGCCGAGTTTCGCGTCGGGGTCTGAAAGAATTCATTTGTATCGGCAAAATAGTGACGTCTCGTTATACTTTTCTCAAATATTTTCCAGTGTAATTTTATGGAATGTAATTACACTGAAAATGTAAACTTCTCTATACCACTTGAAAGTAAATACTCTTCAATGGTAAAGTTCATCAAACTATGTGGGTGAAACGTAAATAAACTCTTTTAGACACAACGTCAAATGTAAACACTAAAAATAGCCAACTCGTTATTCTTGTTATTTTGATGCTTTGAAAATATCTTACAGAAAGAATTTAAAAAAAAAAAAATGAAAAACTGACCGTTCATTTCGGGATTGGCAGCGTACTGTCCGACTACGATGTCTTTCAACTCGATGGGTCTGATGGCCTTGAGCACTTTGACCTTCTCGTCTCGAATGTCCTCTGCCTTCAGCGAGGCTGGCTTCTCCATCGCAACCAGAGTCAGAATCTGCATTAAGTGGTTCTGCATCACATCACTGAAATTCTAGATAAAAACATGCCAAGATTTAAAACTCCAACCGAATAATTCCGGACTTATCGAAATATCCGCCTCTTCCCATCGTGCCGAAATCCTCCTTGAAAGAAATCATCACAGAGGCGATGTTGTCACGGTTCCACGAAGGACCCAAAATTCGGTTGCCAAATCTGAAAGAATAATCTTTTGGAAGGGAAATATTCGAATGGAATGTACCTCAGAACCATCAAATTCTGTACCATTTCCTTTCCGAGATAGTGATCGATGCGGTAAATTTGATCTTCCTTGAATAGCGACGACAAATGCTTGGAGAGTTTGGTGGAGGAGTCCAAGTCGTAGCCGAAAGGCTTCTCGATGATGAGGCGGGTCCATGAGTCGCTGAAGATAAGAAATATTGTACTGAACAGAATTTTTCTCTCAACATTCTCACATATTCATTAGAAAAGCCAAGTTGCTTTTCCATTTTCGACAATTCGAAAATGACAAGACTTATTACTTCTTATTGTAAATCGTGTTGTCGTCAAGTCTTGTCATTTTCAAATTTTTCTTTTATGAACATATAGCATTTTGCTATGCTTTTTTCAAACTAAATGAATTTCATCTACATAAATTGCATGTCGAACGAATGATAAGAATGAAAATTATAGAAAAAATCAGTAACCCATTGTCTTTGTTGTTAGCTGCGAGTTGAGTGGAAATAGCTTCAAACACGGATGGAGGCACCGCCAAATAATAGAGACGGTTCACGGGCTCTGGATTTTTTAAGATAATTATTTTTCAGTCAATATTCCTCACGATTATTGCTGACTTTCTGGAATTCATCGATAAACGTCTTCAAGGCAACGAAACCCGCAGCTTTGTCGTATTGACCCTAAAGATTTCCTCGCTAATCGCTTATAGTTCAAAGTTTAAGGGAAAATAATCCTTACTTGAATGTAAGAGCATTTCTTGATGAACTCCTCGAAGAGACTTTTCTCCCCGTCGCGAACCTGAAAATGTGATAAAGCTGATAAGAACGTGAGAAAATTTACGATGCAATCATTTTGTCACTTTTTCGGAAAAAAGTCATAATTATCTTGTAAGAAAATGCAATCGATTAGTAATGGGCCTACCTTGCAATTCTTCTCGAAACTGGCCCTCAATTGCTCGATAGTCATGTTGGATCGAGCATAGCCCACGAACATAGTGTTGTTCGGAAGAAGGTGGTCGCGGAACAGCCACCAAAGGGTTGGGAAGATTTTCTTCTTCGCCAAGTCTCCCTAAAATATCAATTTTTTGAATAATTTTATGGGAAGTATTTCGTAAACGTTAAATAAATTATCAAACTCTTTGAAAAAAATGGGAATCAACTAAAGTTTCGAGAAAAAATGTGAATGGCTACCGAAGCTCCAAACACAACGAAGACATGAGGCGTTTCGAATTTGAGATTCTGTGCCATGGAATCCCTCAGATATTGAATGATCTCCTTCGTGAGAGGCGTCGATGCGGACATGGCTCGTTCGCGGGATGGACTCGTCACTGCCAAACCTGCAACATTTCATTTTTGTGTTGTAAAACAAACAAAAGTATTCCCTATTCTCATAATATCAGTATTATTGCAATGATCTAAGAAAATGATCATTGTTGAATGAAAAAAATCATCTACTCACCACTCATTTGTTGATTCATTTCTTGGCTGTTATTTTGTTGGCCAGAACACAGAGAAACAGACGCGAGAAGAAAGACTCTGAAAATCACACATGATTTCTGCATTTGATTTGATTGAGATATAAAAACAACAAACAACCGTACAAAGTGAGTGGCGTCATAGCGTTGAATTCAAATTTGATGTACTTAGAAAAGAGGGTAGAAAATAGAAATTAAAGCAGTAGCCACTAATGGGAATGAATGGAGAGTGACCCTGACAAAGAGTGAACTGATTGAAGTCGAATTGGAGAAATTAAGAGGTGACCATTTGTAATTTTGCCTTTTTCTTCATTCTCATCGCAATCGAAATTAATTCTCTCTAAGCACTGCTTCAATGCTGATTGTAGATGAGTTCATTATGAGTAAAAACTACTCAAACTCGCGCTAATTCGACTTAAATGCGGCAAGTTTTGAACGAAAATGAAAAATTGCAATGGGAAAAATGGGAGTCTCGTCTCGTATTTCGAAAGAAAGGGGGGAATGCAGACAGAAACAGAGAACAACAAATGGCTGACGAAAGGCAGCGAATCAAAAAGCGGCTGAAAGGAAAGGAATAAAAAGCCAACTTCGAAAGCCAAGTTGAATTAAGCGTTTTTGACAAAATGATTGTGAATGAGGAGATGAAATGTGAATGAATTAAATGTGAATGGAGGAAGAGAATGAACTTTTGTTTACTGAAATGTCATCATGAAGTGAAGTGAAGGGGAAGGGGAAAGATGCAAGCAGCCTGTAGAAAGGATTGAAAGGTTAGAAAGGGGAGGAAAGGGAAGAATGATGACAATTCATCGAGAGAGCAGAGCCCATGGCAAACATCGAATTAAAATTGACTGGAAAATAGAGAAAGAGAAAGAATGCAACTTGTTTGTGCGGTTCAAATTGGAGAAGAATGACACAAAACAACTTGAAAATTGATTATTAGCAGTTAGCAATGCGAAGGAAATGAACAGATCCATAAATGGTGCGATTGGATAAGAATGAAATGGCTCGATTGAAAGAAACAAAGAAAACAACCAAGAAAATGACGCGAGATGCAAAAATCGTACGAGAATATTTATGAGTTGATATGTTTGGAGATAAGGCCTGAGCCTGCCATACAAGCAAATCGATTGCTGCAGAAAAGAAGCAGATTCCCACTTGAAATAACTTTATCAAACAAAAACGAAAAGAAAAAACAATAAAGTAGGTAAAAATGACCGGAACTTCGACTCAGGTTTCGAACAATTTTGAGATCAATTATTCAGATCGCTAAAGCAAAAATTGCAAGATGGTTCCGGTCTCAAAAATTTGAAATGAAGTTCCGATCATACGATATAAGAGAATGAAGATATCCTATCCTTCGAGATTGATTCTGTCGCCGAATTTGCCGTACAGCAACTTCTTCAGCTGATCCATTTCTGCCTGGATTCCACCGTTCTTCGACTGAAATGAATGACATTACTTTTTCGAAGTAAGATAAATAGTCAGCCTTTTAATTCGCGACTTTATTTGATAACAGGAGAGAAAGTTCATTGAAAATGAATCTCGCATAAGAAAGTACAATTTACAGAAATTCATCGGGAAAAATAAGAATTTTTTGATTTATAATTTTCAGCCAAAGTAATTGCGTGATTCCAGCCTTTTGGCGCATTGAAAAATTTGCAATCCGACTTGTTACTCCCTCAATCCAATCCGATATTTTCAGAAAATCCGAACCGAAGTTTTTTTTTCAAAAATCACGATTCGACACATCGGATCAGATTGAATCCAACAAGCCTGTATGCGTGATGTGAAATATAGATAACGAAAGGAATAGGTCTTCTTTTCTATTCTTAGTTTTATTCATTCACCCATTTGAATCGTCTCAGATCCAATGATAAAAGTTTAAAAAATATATAGAATATGCAAGAATAAATGATTCAAAAATGCTCACATGAGTTTACTAACTTGCAAACGCAATTAGAATAAAGAAAGCTACAAATTCGAAATCGGAATGCTGGATGCTTTTGTAGAAAATCAATCTTGCTTGATAAATCTGATAATCATTTCAAGAAAACCAGACGAGATGAAGGATTCAAATTCAAACGAACGAATGAATCAAGCTTAATACTTGTCTGACATAATCATAAAGCGACCCACCTCTGCTTCGTTGAGTTTTGCCTGCGCGGCTTCCTTCATTCCTTCGAGCTTCGTGCCCATTTCATCCTGAACAATTATTTATTGTTCTGCCAGGCTTTTATTCCAATGTATCTAGTTCATCGTTCATCCAATTGTAAAATTCATCCACTATTTTAACTAGGGTTGAATTAAGTTTGGGTAGTATTTTGTTGTTTCCAAGTAATCAGCTAATTGAGCTTGATGTTTGGACTATTAACTCTACATGGTCGTGCCCTAACCTATTCTTGTTGGGAGTAGATGAACTTTACAGGAGACAATCTCGTTCAAATCGTGTTTTCTCACCGAGTCGAAATGGACGAAAACCTTGCCGATTCTGAGCGGGACGGAGGCCGCGTCGTCTCCATCCAGCAGCAGCAGCTCGTCCGCTGCCTCGTTCAGATTCTGCACCTCGTTCGTCAACTCTTTTATTTCTTCCTGAAAATCGAAAATTAATTTTTTAAAAATCAGAAGATATGAAAAACCTTCAATTGCGTGAAATTCTGATAGAGTCTGGCGAATTTGTTGATGAGCTTCTGGTCTTCCACGGTCACGTTCGCTGCTGGAGTCGTCATTTTCGAGGCTGAATTGAAAAAATAGAATTAAAATAAAAACAAAAGTAAAAAAACTCGCGAACACGACCTTATGAATTCTATGCCTTCATAGCGTCCTGTGGTTACGCTCGAAGAAAAGAAAATCATGTTAGCCGCATAAATGCAGTGAATTTTCGATCGAAAATCGTGAGGAGCTCTGCACATTCTCGATTTTCTTGCGTTTCCGGTGGATGAGCAGCGTGTCCCCAGTGGCAGGGGAAGTGGTGCTGTCTGGCGAGCAGGAGGACCTCGACTCTGTCAGAGAGCAGACCCTTTTGTCCCCTTCTGCAACTGCCTTCACAGACCCCGAACAAACCCATCCATTCCTCATCTTTCTCGAGTCTCTCGTCAATCTCATCTCCACGCACTTCCTCGTTGACAAACAGCAGGTGAATTTAGAAGAAAACTATTCATGATTCCTCGCAGAAACAGAATTAAAATGACTTCAGGAAAGTAACAGATTATTGCGAAATTTTGATCATTTTCTCGTGTTTTCTTCTTCAAATTCTCATGAATTTAGTTGATTTGCAGTTTAGAAAAATCTATAGAGAATTTTCTTTATCCCCCTGCCCAAGTGAACATAATTTTCGTTATGGTTGACATTCAGCACATTCAATTTTCAGTCGACTAGTTTTAAAAATTTCGCAATTTTTCGTTACAACCAGTTTCTTGCAGGTGTACCTCGGTCTGCTGCTGTCGAGTCTGTTGGTGATTGTGTCGCTCTGCACGCACATCACCTGGCAGTACTACTCGCCCATCATTGCTGACTTCTCGCTCAGAGAGGAGATCGAAAAGGCTCGGAAACAGCAGGTCGAAAAGGAGAAAGTTGCAAGTGAGCTACTTGATTAGGAAGAAGAAATTTCGATTCTTTTCGAAAATAAATCTCCACTTTATGCCTTGTCTGATTCTGAATTCTGGTAAATCCTGGTGACTATTGAATTCCTATGAAAAAAGATGGGGGAAAAGGTTAGAATAGGGGGAAAATAGTATTAGCCGGTGAAAATTTCCATCAAGATTCTAATCACCGGGATTCACTTTCATCGCGAATTGCCTGGATTCAGTAGCAGCCTCTGCTTCTGTTGATAGTATCTGAATTTTTGAAACACGAACAAGAAATTAATACAAGTGCACTGAAAAAGAATGAAAATCTGAATAACTTCAGGGAAGGACGAGTGATTGATCTTAATCGGTAGAAATGGATGCATTCAAGAGTTTCCTGAAGAAGAAGAAAGTGGACAAGCATTTCAAGAAGTCTGGCGAGGGGCAGCGACTCACCAATGAATCTTCTTCTTCTTCTTCCTCAAAACCGAGCATCGTCTCTGGGTCTAGTCAGGTCTCATATCATCTAATCATTAGATTCCTTATCGTTTCAAAAAGAAATGTTAATTTTTGTCATGACGAAATATTCTTTGTGATTCTTGCGGAAGGCATCGAGTTTTTCTTTTAATTATGAATTTTAAAGAAATTTTATACTTTCTTTCGCGAACGAGGGGAAATGTTTATCCAAGTATTGATTAAAGCTGACGTGATATTTGTCAGCAAGCTATGTTTGGGAGAAATCCGGAACCGGAAGGGGGCATCCGGTTTGAGCTGCATTCTTCGAAGAGGCTTTTCATTCATCACTAGTCATTCTCTTTCAGGGTGGCTCAGTGGACAGAGTGGCTGCCGCAGATGTGGCTGCTCAGGCAGCGCTCAAGAGGATCCTCAAGGATGACAAACCACAACTCACCACCACACAGAAGAACATTCAGCTGATTGTATGAGGAAATAAAAATGGACATTTGTTTAATTTTTTATGGTTCAGGCCCAAAGAGAGCTAGAAGAGGAAAGAAGAAGGAACGATCCCGCATACAGAATGAAGGAACTCGGGCTGGAGCCTGCACCGTAAGATATTTTCACATTTTCGCATTTGGGACCTGACGAATCATATTTTTTCTAACCAAATTACTATGAAGTAGACACTGGATTATTGAAATTTGCACATTATTTCGTGGGTTTTTCGCCGTCTTTATAAAATTTGCCATATCACACACAAAAATGTCATTTTCAATCTCCGATTTCCTAATAAACATCCCTCTAGTGCTCAAACCGAAGTGCGTGAATTCGACTTCTCCCCGGCCATTTCGGGTGTCTACTTCACCTGTGATTTTCTCGGAGACAACGTCGCGAGAACCAAGACTGAAGTAAGAAATTCTTTATTTCTTGGAAGAAAAAATGAAAATTATGTTTTAGCTGTTCGATGAACTGGAAAGTTATCTAGAAACGCAGCTGGAGACAGAAGATGGAATAATCTCGGCTATCTTCATGGTCTATTCGCTTAACCACAAACAGACCAAGGATGTAAGTTGGTTTGTGAAATGACTTATAAAGGCGAAAGAATAGATTATGCGTGAACATACACTCCTTTATGCTCAAATGAAATTCCCACTTTTATGATACGTGAAAAGAGATTGTCGAAATTCTTAAAACGCAGCAATTAAAAAAAAAATACTATCGAAGGACGAAGTTTCGGTTTCAGACGTGTATCGACACAATCGGAAAGTACGTCTCGAACATTCTGGAGCATTCCGACGATCCGAAATACAGGAAGATCAAAATATCCAACAGGGCTTTCCAGGTTTGACTGCTTTAATTCCAGGAAAATCTCATTGATTTTCAGGAACGAATCGCAGCCTGCAGAGGCGGGATGGCCTTCCTCAAGACGATTGGATTCGAGGAGAAACAGGAAGCTCCTGAAGGGGTATGTCAAAATTAGCAGACTTGCAGCTTCTCAAACAGGTTAAAATATGAAATGAGATAGATAACATATTTTTTTCTAGAGACAGAAAGAAACGTGATATTTTACTCTTTTGTTCGGCCTACCCACAATCAACCCACATCTAATGTTAGGAGCGAGTAGTAGAAAAGAAAAAAATGGGTAGTTCAAACAGAAAGCCATTTTACCTTATCGAAAAGATACGCAATCTGTTTTATGAGCTAGCTGCTTCGAAAGCTGCTGAATGGCTAAATTTTAGCCTTTGTTCTTCCCTAAAACTTATATTTTCAGGATGCGGAACCAGAGAAATTCCTCGTGATGTCGGAAGGCCGCGCGCAGGACATTGGCGATCTGGTGAATTCGCTCGAGGCTCTCAGAAATGGACAGAGCGTCCCCATCAAAATCCACAGGAATTTGAAAGTTGGTTCAGGAAATATTTGATAATAGGAACAAGCTTTAAAAAATTGATTTTTTTTTGGAAAAAAGAACATGCTGAAATTTAAATTGGGACGGGAACGAGTGAATTTTACTCTTTCCTGATTAGAAATGATGCCGAGATGATTTGCGGAATTTTGCGAAATAATATTTCGGCTTCTTCAGATCTACAAAGTTGACCCAAGCAAGCGACTGCAGACGCCCAAACTACCATTGGATTTCTTCGATTTGAGTCCCGAAGAGTTGAAGAAAGAACAGCGGCTGAGAGAGGAAGAAACGAAGAAGTTAACAAGTTTGAGGACGCAGGAAATGAGGAGCAAAGATGTGCTCAGGTAGGAGAATTTCAGCGAACAAATTTAAAATGAATGAACTTTCAGACAGTACAAGTACAAATACACTCTAATTCGAGTCAAGACGCCTGATCATTTCGTTATCGAGGTATTTTGGTTGTTTTTTTAACATTCCATTTTATTTTTGCAGGGCACATTTGGAGTGTACGAGTCTCTGGACGCAGTCCGTCAATTCGTCTGCCCGACTCTCTCCTCGGAAACGATGACATTCCAGTTCAAAGACCCTGTCGCTAACAAAGTGCTTAGTGCAGGTAATTCATTAGTTCGTGGAAACAAGATTTATCATTTCGTTCGCTCATCAACTAGTTTTTGGAATAAAAACAACATTTTCTAATGAATCACATCTCAATTGTTTTCTTTCAAACTTATTATCTACTCTGCATTTCGATAACTCATCGAATCTACTCGTTTGCGCACAATTATTCATTCATATGCAACCGAATGCCGAATATTCATTTTGAGTTTGCAGAAGAGAAGTCTCTGAACGACTTGGGCCTGGCTCCAGCAGCGATAATCCACATGACTCTGTCCGACTCGCTTCCCGGCCCTTCTCTCAAAGAGGAACACATCGCTGAGGCAGAAATGCTGTGATACATGACTGAATGCACATTTGCGCAATGTGAGGGATGGAAACTCGATCGTGTGACATTTCATTTATCTTTTTTTTTATCAAAATTTGTATCTTAACATATTTGCATAGTCTTCTACATTATCCAAATTTTATCGGCTCCCTGTAGTTCCCACCCTCTTCCCGCATCACCCTCTTATAGTTTTCCAACTTCTTTTTTGAAAAATAATGTGGCAAAAGAAAAGAGGGTGGGAACTACAAGAGACCATTTTTCAGTGATCAAAAGTTCATTTGCTCGATTTCATTTATCTAACACACATTCTTTTTATGATTCAGCTTACCGGTGCTAGAGCTCCTAGAATGAAATGCAAATTATTTATTGCGATTTTAAGATTGCTTTGTGGGGATTTTTCTTAGGAAGATTGTCTTAGTGAAATGGCATGATTATTGGATAAGTGATAAAGTAAAATAAAGTTTTAGGAAAATTTTATAATTGTTGCTATTGTGTGAGTTGCAATACTCGTTCGTACTGTGTTCAGTTGCAAATAATTCATTTTCGGTTAATCTAACGATTTTCCAGACTCGCAAAATGGATTCGATGCAGGGACAAACAGTCAAAACCAGCACAGACACGGTCACTCTCGTCGATCTCGATCGAAGCAAAACAGCCACAAATGGAAATGGTTAGATCCAAATTATTTCGGTTTTTGTAAAAAAATAATTTTCAGATAAACTACTGATCCTCACGAAAGAAAAGCCAATCATAGAGTCTGTGCAACCATCCTCTCTGCTAAGCAGGCATTTTTAATGAATTTCATAAAAATTACATACATTATAGATTTTAACAAATACCAAACAATTTTAAAATTCCGAGGAGATTTTGTTCGAATAAAATTCGAAAAATCTTTAATTTCAGACTGAAGACCTTCCTGCCTCAAATGGAGGAATCGAATCGCAATTTGGACAAAGAAGCAGCAGATATTGGAGTGACTGTGATCAAGGCTGGAGATGAAGAGGAAGAGGAAGGAAATACGAGTGAGGAAAGTAGCAGCGAGGAAGGGGAGACGAGCAATGAAGAGGACAGTGACACAGAGGAGATTTCTGAGAAGGATCTGGAACAGGTCACACAGTCAGTCTTCAAGAAGAAGGTGGGCAAATTTATGAAATTAGAGTTTACTCATGTTATTTCCAGGACTGGTTTGTGATGCAGATATTTTTGCTGATTAAACTAGTTTACAAATTACAAAAATTAGTGTTCGGAAATCAGATTCCATATTCTTCCTTGTTCTTGGCAAAAAATTATTTTTCTGGTTTATATAACCTTTTCAAAATTGAAATTACAAGAATTTTTTAATGCAAACTTCTGTCTTTTCCTCTTTCAAAATATATTTATTTTATTACAGATAAAACTGGACGTGGATTTGATTCGAGTGGACGAGGCAGTGGATCTCTCTGATGTGTCTGTGCAGGCTGTCGAGCAATTGCCCAAGGGATTCGTTGAAGAAGCGATTGAAGATGCTAAAAGTGGAAAGAAATTGATCGAGGAATTAGATTGAACTGACAAATTTAGATGATTGTTCAAGTTTGTTCGTTGTTGTTTTTCCTGTTTTATTTATGAAGTCTGTAAAAATACGCATCTTTCTAATTTTATTTGATGAAAAGGCTTGTAGCCTTGGGATATCTATTGAGTTTTGATTTGGCGTTTATTGAAATGAGGGTGTTTTATTGTGAGATGCATCATATTTCTCTTCGAAATGTGAATATGCGGCTCGGTAAATCATTCCTATTCATGCAATATTCAAAATGCAGGTCAACCAGACTGTCAACTTCCTTTTTTCTTTCTTTTGCAATTCGAATTGTCTTGGCTGTGGAGAGCAGGCAGAGCAATGGCGACGGCTGCAGAGATCGACGTGAAGGGCCTCGAGAGGCTCAAGGATCTGTACGGGGACTTGGCTCAGCTGGGCATCCTCACTGGCGGCCGAATCACTGCCAACAATGGCAAGCATATCAATGTGAGTCGTTTACTCATTGAGCAGTTTGAACTGAAGATGACTAATCATCGAGGGTTTATAAATCTGATGAAAGCTGCGTTGAGTTCGTTTAAAACAAGCACCATAAATTCGTGTACTACAATTCTCTCTGCTGAAACGAAGAAAACAGCATTTACCACCACAAGAATGTCAAAATTTCGAAAATTGCATCTTTATACTCGCTCACAATTGTCCAAAATATATTATGTCAGGTGATAACGATGTGGGACAATCGAGTTCTGACGATGAAAAAGTTGGTGAAGACGCAGCGACTCGCGACTGTGGAGAAACTGCCTGACGGGGAGATCAAACTGCTCAGCACCACCTCCATGCCCATCACTACTTACGACTCCCACGGCCTGGCCTTCACCAAGAGCAACGACAAAGTCGCTCAGCTGTTCACGATTCCTGATGGAAACGACAAAAAGCAGTATTTGAGAGTGAGATTTCAAACGACCATTTCGTTTCTTGCTTATCAAGATCGCAGGTTTCGAGGGTTAATTTTGAGAACTCGAAACCGAAAGTGGATTTTAACTTTCGAAAGAGCTTTGAAGCCGTAATTGAAATCAGTGAAATCCCGTAAAGTTTTCCCTTCAAAACCGAAACTTTCACACGGAATTAATCAGGAACTATTAAGCATTTTATTTGATAGACATGAAAAAGATCAGCAACTTGGAAAGATGTTCAGCTTTATTACCTACAAAACTCCTTCAGATCTACGATATGGAATCACACGTCGAATTGCTGTCCGCAGATCTGTCAGGACAGAAGAAACACGGCAATATCTACGGGCTTGGAGCTTGTAGGGGTTTTGTTCTCAAAATAATTTGACAAAATCATCGTTTCAGCGCCATTTGGCACTCTGCGCTTCTCGCACGGACAGGGCCACGTGCTGTATGCGGCTGAGAAGCAGGAGAAATCGGCCAATTACTTCGATGCGGACATCGAATGGGACAATGAAACCAAAGTCATCGAGAGCAAAGTGGTATGATTTTTCTTAGATTTCGATAGTTAGTCCTCTAATAAGTTTTTAGAGTTTAAAAGTTAGCATGTGTTTCTTCACGTCATATTATTTATGGCTCGAATAGGTGAAAATATCATTGAAGTTAAAGAATGCCAACTTGTGAACTATTAAGAACTAATTGAACTATCTTTAATTATATGAAAATGAAGAGCGACTATTTCATGCTGAGCAATTTTGCATTTCCAGGGCAAGAAGTTCGAGCTGCAAGAGTCGTGGGGCGAGCAGCTGGACGTGAAGCGGCCAGTGTTGGGCATCGTCGACATCTCCTCTGGCATCGCCACTGTCCTCGACCAGATTCCTCCCGGAATCTCGCCTGCTTTCGTGAGTAGTTTTCATAATGGAATTTCCTTTTTCATCATTTTTATTTGTACGGCAAAGTAGAAAATTGGATTTTTAAAGAGTTTTTTTTTTTTTGTACAATTTTGTTTAGCCAATTTGGGCTCCCGACGACGGTGGAATCGTGTTCTTCGGAATGAACGACGACATCAAACTCGGTCGGATCTATTGCGGCAACAGAAAGTAGAAATATTATTGAGCTTGTTGTTTGTTTTTTTTTTCAATTTATTTGTTTCAGAGGCACTTTGATGCACTACGACCTGAGTTCCGCCGTCCTGACTAACATCGGGAAAGCGGACATGGCCATCGAGAATCCCCTCTTCTCCCTTGACGGAAATAAACTCTTCTACTTCCAGCGACCTGCAGACGGACCCCATCAGGCTTATTTGGAACTCGTTTCGGTTAGTCAAAATCTAAGCTTGATTATTATTTCGATAAAACAAATTGATCATTTTTTCTGAAAAAGAGCAGTGAGACGCAGAGGAAGTTGCATTATCCCCAACTGACTTTATTTCTCTGCACATTATCTCCTCCCCCTCTTTGCGCATAGTTCATAGGAGCAATTCTCGTATTAAAGCTTTCAACACTTGTGCTATTTGTTCATTTGACCAAGACAATATTACAGCTGAAAATGTAAAATTTTAAAACTGGATTAAACACACAACGTATCAAAACATGATAAAATATGTAATTTATGGATTATTTTCCTCACGAATTTAAATGTTTGCAGGTGCCTTGGTTGTACAACGGTGCTGAGCCTACGGTAATTGTCCAAATCACAAGCCAACAGAAGGCGCAGAATGAATTCCCAGGTTGATTTATTGAAATCTTTCATTTCTTTCTATGAATGATGCATTTCTCAGGTCTATCTTTCGTGCAAATGGCGAGCAGAGCCTGGTCGAAGGATGGAAAGCGAATGATTCTCTCTACGGCTTGGGGAAGCAAACAGGCATTATTTTGTGCTTATTTGAAAATTGACAGAACTTGCTATACACCCGCCATGTTTTCTTATCGGATCTAAATCGTGTAAATTTCAGGAGCTTATCGCCATCAATGTCGATACTGGCTGCGTGACTCGTCTGACCAATCACGGTACACTCATTTGCTTTACTTTTTCAAGGTTTAAAAGAAAAAAATGCCTATGCAAATTTCCACTCAATCATATCAAGAGCTAAAATTCTTTATCTTCCCAATTCTCACTCTCTAAACCAATTCGTGGAAAATCCTGCATTTTTATTAATAATTGCTATTCACAATTTCCAGGCAAAGTGCATGGCTCGTGGGCAGTGCTGGACGTGGATCACGAGACGGATACGATACTGGCTGTGTGCTCCGCTCCAAATCGACCCCCTGCTGCTTTGATTGGAACTCTTCCTGAAGTTGGAAGGGAGGACAAGGTACTTCATTTATTCAGATCATTTATTTAGCTGTTTATTTCCGATTGTGTGGAGTCGGCTGGACACGAATTCCGTGATCGAAAAGCGTCGTCATTTGGTCAACTACAACTTTAACATTCTTGGATTCAAAAGAGGTTGGAGTTTTCTCTCTTATGCATACTTCATTTCGAACAGAAGTGAGCAAAGATGCAACGTTGAAAATTTCAACTACAGGAATAAAGAATTCGAAAGCTACCAAGGACTAGAAAAACCCAAAGACATGTTTCTCATTATTTGATGATTTATGCTAGATTGTTTTATTTAAATTTCGGTTTCAGAGGACGACCTGCAATACGAGGGAATTCTAATCACCCCTAATGAGGGCGATAAGCTGCCTCTCGTCGTCAACCCGCATGGCGGTCCTCATGGCATTTCGATCGCTTCCTGGCCGCGCAGAGACGTCTCCCTGCTGCTCAACTCCGGATTCGCAGTTTTGCAGGTCAATTATCGCGGCTCTCTCGGATTCGGCGACAATTTCGTGCGCTGCTTGGCTGGACATGTGGGCGATGCTGATGTCAAGGATGTCCATGTGAGAATTTTATTTTAGAATTTGAATACTGAGCAATGAATCCATGAATTCTTCAAGGTCAGTTCATACTTCGTGACATCGTGTCAATGAGAAAATTTAACGTGTAAACCTTTGACCGATGTGTCAAGCGTATCGAAAATTTGCACGTAAAATCCTTGGCATTGACACGATGTCAAGAAGTAGGAATGTACCCCAGCGGTTCTTCAAGTGTGTAAAAATTTTATCAAATTTACTAGAAATTATGAGCTTATGCAATTCAGCACGCAGCACAGACCGTCCTGAAGATGGAGCCTCGTCTGGACGCAAGCAAAGTCGTTCTGTTCGGTGGAAGTCACGGCGGGTTCCTCGTGTCTCATCTCATCGGACAATATCCCGTATGATCTTCCTTTACGAGAATTCCGAATGCTTTGATTCTTGAGGATTTCTACAAGTCCTGTGTGGCTCTCAATCCCGTGCTGAATATCGCCGCCATGCACGACATTACCGACATTCCTGATTGGTGAGCAGGCATTCCGATCATGTTCAGGCTTCTCTAAACTGTGGGTCGCTCTATTCGACCTGCAGAAAAATAGTGCGTCTTTTCATGATAGGGAGCAAAGAGGCCATGCTCTTTTCTTCTCAAATGACACTATTTCTTTAACGGAGCGGGTTGCATTCGCAATTTGGAAAATTGATGTTATTTTTTTCTTACAAATATCACAAAGTTCGTTTCTAAAGTGGTTGACTGGAACGAATGTCGAACTTTCACACGATGATATTGATTACTGAATTTGAGGACTTTGTACGAAGGAACAGGCGACCAGGACTTCTCCTGGAAGAAGCCTCTGAACAACACGGAACTCCAGGCAATGTTCCAGTCCTCGCCAGTCGCTCATGCTGATAAGGTTGACTGCCAATGATTGCAACTCATTTATGCTCTTCTGTCTCAGGTCAAAAACCCGTATCTGTTGCTGATCGGAGAGAAGGATCTGCGCGTGGTCCCTCACTATCGCTCGTTCATCAGGACGTTGAAGGCGAACGGTGTCAGAACCAAGTGGGTTGACTATTTCTATTTTGCTATTTAGTATTTCGAAGAGTGATATGCTGATAGAGAAGAGTAAAATAGCTAAAAATTGAACGAGTCTCTCAATAAACTCAACATGCAATCTATGTACAATTACAATTTCACAGAAAAGTGATTAGACCATGTGATCGGTTCAAATTCGGAATTATAGAAACTTGTATAGTTGACTGAAAATTGCTTTGTTGCAGAATCCTGTCTTATCCCCCTTCAAACCACCCCCTAGAAGAAGTGGACGTCGAGGCGGACTACTCTATCAACATGCTGCGTTGGTTCCAAAAAAGTCTCTCCGTCTGACGTCTGACGTCTGAAGTCTCCTTCTCCCTTCCCCCATTTAAATCTGTGTTAGGCTGCAAGTAAGCCCTCTATCTATTCCTATAATCGTCATCGACATCAATGACTATTTTATCATCTATCTATAGAAGATGAATTTTATTTCAGCAGAATTTTACCGAATTAAAATAAAGTTTTGGAAAATATAAATTCGACGATTCGAGAGTTTTAGTTAGGCCTGTAGATGTTGTGTTTTTGCTAATATCACCTCTCACTCGCACCATATTACCCTTTGAAATTGGTCTTCTTGTAGCTTTCCTTCTGAGACTTCGAAAACTAGACTAAAATGATGTATTATTTGCTGTAGGATGAGAATTAGTTTCTCTCTAAACTTTCTAGAATTCTAAGCTTCAAATTGCCACTATTCCCGTTCTAATATTTTGATATTTCTCTAAAAATTTTCATAAACTTATAGACCTAGAAGGAAAGATGCGTTTGAAGTTGGTGCATTACGCGCATTAATCTTCTCTACTCCCTGTTTTTACACTGCAATTTGCGTTGCCAGCGATTTTGCCCAGCATTGTATTCTCTTTCTCTCAATCGCTTTTTTCACTAATTTGAAGCTCGTGATAGAGTACATTTGGTTGACTAACTGTCCAAGCTGATCGATAAGGAAGAATGGCTCTGGCAGCCAGTTCGGAGGGCTCAGGCCTGAACCCGATGTCGTTCACAGACCAACACGCTTCTGTCGGTGGGTGTTCAAAACCTCCTTCTTGAAATGTATGCATTTCCATTTCAGTGCTAGAAAGACTGCGTTATCAGCGAAACACAGGCAGATTCTGCGATGTTGCTCTAATCGTGAAAGACAGGCAGTTTTCCGCTCACAGAAACGTCCTCGCGTCCTGTTCGCCCTACTTCGACTCTATCCTCAAATCAACCAAGGTCGCAAAAGAGCAGGTAGGAATTTTTTGAGGTGTATAAATTGTCTTTCTTAACTCGCAGGTGACAATCAATTCGAAGAACCCAGCAGCCTTCGAGCTGCTGCTGAATTACATGTACAGCGGCTCTGTGGTCATCGACAGGTCGACTGTCAGTGAATTGCTTAGGCTTTCTAATAATTTTCTGGTAAGGAGATTTGTTTATTTTAAAGCTTAGCAGTTGTAATTTGATAAGAACTGATTCGATTGTGATTCTTACCATGGCATGTTTTCATAGGAAATAAGAAAAGCTCTTTATCGGAATTCAGTTATATTCGCAGATAATGATCAATTTCATGATCGGGTTACCCTTTTCTTCCTATTTCCAATACCTTTCTTTCAGATAAACAAAGTGAAGAACTATTGTGCAGAATATTTGGATCGATACTTGGACGCGGCCAATTGTCTCACTGTCAAACTGCTCGCCACAAAGTACAATTTGCCTTCTCTTCTCAAGGTAGAAAGAAATTATCTAGTTTGTGTTCTAATTTACTGTTTCAGGCATCTTCTGAATACTTCGACGTGAACATCAACCGCTGTCTGCTCGAATCTGTCGACATCCTACAGTATCCTATTTCACACCTGACGAAGATCCTTCAAGAACCCAAATATCAGGATGTTATTACGGCTGATACTCAATTGAAGTCAGTTTTGTATTAGTTTAATGTTTTATCAAAATTTCTTTTCCAAATATTTCTGTCTAACTTTTCACATTTTTTACAAAAATTTATAAGTTGAAAATTCATTATTCTGGCAAATACTATTTGACGATCTGATAATCTGTTTTGCTAAATTACGATCTATTTTTTCTTTTCATAAGAAATCCGATCTTCATTTACACAGAGATACTCCTTCCATCATATAATAAATGCAGTCTGTCATTTAGTGGAGTACAGGTCGCCAAATAGAAAATATCCATGATTTTCAGACTGATTGTCCGCTGGGTTGGAGAGGAAGTGCAGAGTCGCGAATCGCTCTTCCGACAACTGCTCAATGCCTGTCCAATCGAGCACGTTTCCGTCGACACTTTCGACTTCCTCCTCGACTATTCCAGCCTGTTCCGAGAAAGTCAAACCAGCAGATATTTGATGTTACACAAAATGTAAGTTTTTTTCCTCTCATTGGAAAATTAAATAAACTACTTTTGAGGAGAGAACTGAGTGTTCTGCCAGAGAAGTACGATGCACAATATGTCCAACTGGCTCAGACGCTCGGGGCTGAAGTGCTCATGGAAGCTGCAGAGGACGAGGAAGACGATATGTCTAGGTTGGCAAATTCTCAACTAGTCAACTTTCGAATTTCTATCCTTTTAAATTTTAACAAACTCGTTATGAATGAGATGTGTGCATTTCTTTTCAATGTATCATTACCTCTGTCATTCAATTTTGACTATTTCAGTTACGATGAAGAAATGGCTGACGAAGACATGGAAGAGAACGATGGAAATGCCAAAATTGTGAGCTAGCATTTATGCGTCGAAATGAATTTTCATTTTTAGTGCGAAGAAACGTACGAAGATGGTGTTGAGAAACCACGACTCAAACTCAAAATCAATCTGGGAGGAAGTGATCCACTGAAGAAACGGTAATGAGTTTCCTTATTTTGCAAGAACTTCGTCTTTTTAGTACGAAGCCCATTGATAAACGTCGGCCTGGTCCAAGGAGAAGAGGGAGACCTCCGAAGGTTAGGACTGAGGAAAACGAAAGTAGGTTTTCTCACAATTTGACGAAAAACAATGTTAAAATTGAGTGATTCCGATGATGGATGACGATGAAATCGATGGTGTCTATGCGACTGCATCTCTGAAGGGGGCCATCACCTACACCGAGGAAGACAAATTGGACCCTGATGAGGTTGCAATTCTTTTTTTTTTTTTTTGAATATCACATTACAAATTTGAAAACATGTCTGTTGATGAAAAATAATGTGAAAGAAAAAAGTTCTTAATCTATTTTGGCAACTAAGAGGAGACATTTCAATATATCAATATTTCTAAAAGAAATAGTATGAAAAGTTCAATTCAAGTTGTCCTACCTATTCTATTCTTGCCTAGGCATGTTGGTGTATGTCATTTCCGAGTGATCATCTGTTATCTTTCTTTTCACGTTTGTATGTCATGTCTTTTTCAAGCAAAACTCACATGAAATAAATAACTCATTTTCAGATAGAAGATGGGGAAGACAACGCGGTTGAGAACGGGTCATTCAACTGCAAATTCTGCAAATTCGCGACGAATTCGCCAGAGGAGTTAGAGAAGCATAAGGCCAGACTGCACAACAGAAACACGCTATTTCTGTGCCATTTGTGCGAATTCGAGACCAACTGGAACAAACCATTCTACGAGCACATGAAGGAACATTGGGTAAGTTTAGTTTATTGAACATCTACTGAGTCTTTTGATTAAAAACGCCACAGAATTCAATTATTTAGTTTTCATAATTTGATTTTAAAATTTGCTAAGCTTTTCTTCCAGATCGAGCTGCCGTATCGTTGTGATCAATGCGATTATCACACATCTGGACCGATCTATGAATTCCTGGCACATCGACTCACTCACAGTAGGAGTCTAATAAGATTTTTTGTTAAATTATTAGCCAATTTTAGACGAGGACCGCTTCTTTAAATGCGCGGAATGCGCTTTCCGTGCCAGAACTCGGACGCAGTTGTGGGCTCACGAACGAATGCATTCTGTTCTGGGTAAGATTTTTCTCAAAAATTCGTCCAATCAATCATTTTTATTTTCAATTTGACAACTACATGTTTATGACAGAATTTTTCGCTCAAAATCTTTACCTTCACAGTCTTCTCCATCTTTATCTATTGAGTCCATCAATTTGTCCTTTATTAGTAATCTTTAAATTGCTATCTCTTTCAATCTTCTATATCTCAGATGAAAGACCTCTGCACTGTGAAGAATGTGGCCGAGGCTTCCACCAGCACACAGCTCTCATTCAGCACTCCAACACTCACGATGATAATCGGTAATTTTTAAACGTTTTCAAAATTTCATCGAGTTAAACCCAGTGCCCGTATTCATAAAAAATATGAAAAGAACTAGAGATAGAATGACTAGTTTCGAGATAATAAGCCTAAAATTCAGTCTATTCTTTTTCAATGTTTTTTTCTCTAATTTAGCTCGAAAAGATCTTGTGCATTTAATATTTGTTTCAAAATTGACTGAATTTCAGTGCCCATATTTGTGAGGAATGCGGCTTTGCATCGAAGAATCCCGAGCACATGACCAAACACAAAGGACAGCACAGCGGAGACACTTTCTTCTGCTATTTCGGTTTGTTTTTTTTTACTATTTCATACTTATTGTCTCTTTTCAGGAGGATGCGACTATTCATCCCCGAAGAAAAGCCAACTGGCTGCCCATTTGAGAACACACATGCATGTGAGGGCACACATGTGCAAGGTTTGTCACTATATTTTATATCTTGAGAAAGCTATTTATTACGAAAGCGTTAGAAAAAAAGTCGGTTTGGATTATGAAAATCTTATTCTTATTATCTCATTTAGACCTGTGGAAGGGGTTTCATTGAGAAAAGTCACTTGGTAAGGCACGAGCGAATTCATCTCGAAGACAAACCATTCAAGGTATCAAATTCTCGTTTCTTAGCTAAAATAACGAGTTTCAATATTCCAGTGTGACCTCTGTGAATACGGTTCAAGTAGAAGAGACAAGCTCAAGGTATGAAATTTGAAAGCTGAATGGGTTGATGAAATCTTTCAGGAGCATATTATCAAGCATCACAATGGAACAATTCCTGCGAAAATTCAAAGACGTCGCTACAGACGAGCTAGGCAATTGGCTCAGAATGTCCAGCAGCAGCCGCCACAGGTAAACTCATTTCATCGTCAACCAAATAGGACATGGTTTCAGCAACGTCCATCGATGAACGAAACAATGTTCAGACCGATTCCTTCGGGTGAATCGGGGTCACAATTTGGTTCAGAATCGAGATCATTCCAGGTATGCTTTCTTCAGAAACTCTAAATCACGTACTGGCCAATATGGCGTGAACTTTGATATTGAACCCACACCTATTTCACCCATTTACATTACCAAATAACCAAAATGATGCATACATATTGGAGGTCAACTAAATCCTAAATGTGATATAGATCTTACCTTGATCGCCCCCCAGGTATGAGTAGGTAAAATGAGAACAAATTCCGATTCAAATTTTTATTATTTTGAGTCAGTAGTGTACACCATGAGAGAGTTTCATTTCATCAAACTCTTCCAAAGAATGCATTTATTTTTTTAGCAATTTGTCCCTCCCCGAGCCCTTGGCGCATCGACAGCTGACCAAACAGCCCTGCTGTCCACGCATCTGTCGCTGTCCCCTCCCCGAGCGATGTCAGCAGCCACAGGCGGCAGTGCAGGCAGTGGCAACTCGAACGCAGTCACTCGCACTTCCCCAGGCTCGATGTCGCTCATCAACGTGCCGCTCGGCTTGAGTGCACTCAATGCAGCCAGCTCGTCCTCTTCGCTCGCCAAGGAGCCTCCCAGCGAGACTGTCACTGGCTTGGGAACTATGCCCACTTTTACTCTCATTCCGAGGTTAGTTTTCGAGTATTCATTTTTAGAAAGAAAAGGAGGAATAGCGTTGAGAAAAAAGTGAATCTGGCCATTTTGAACAAGCAAACACCTTTATACTCAGCACTCCCAATATGAGAGTCAGCAACCGATCGGTAGCCATCTTTGAGAAAAGCTAATCGGTACTAGTCAGTATCGATTGGTTTTTTTCCTCAAACATTACTACTGATCGGTTACCATTGGTTGCCAACTGGTATTGAGAATGCTGAATAGCTATAGTTAGAGCGATATTGAACCTGCTCTTTTCAGTTTCATAAATCCTCTCGTTCAGATCTCCCCACAACCGCACGGCGGACCCATTTGGAGGCCTGTCGACCCCCTCGGATCCGCATCGACCCTTGTCTCTTCCCCAATTCATCGAGCCGCTACCTCCTTCCACCACAACCAGCAATCTGCCCAATACGCAGAATTACTGGCAGTGATCCTTCAAATCTGGAATTGTAAAATTGTTCATCGCACATATTTATTGATTGAAGTTTCTCTCTGTTACCCAAAAATCAACACATTGAAGCAGGTTTGACTTATTTATATTCAAGTATCTTTCGTTTATCGTAATAATGCATAAATAAAGATGTTTGTCATTGATTGTTTATGGCTACGATACGAAAGTGTTGCATAAACATTGGAATATTTGATCACGTTTATCGAGTACTGTGTCATCTGTTCGTCTTTCATTTCCTCTTTCTTTCCATCTTTTTAAATTATAGTATCAATGGTAACTCGAAAATCCTGGAACTTTATGAGATAGTATGCGAAAGTGAGAGCCTTTCCCCCCTACATTTCTCTATCCTTTCCTATCCCTGCATACTATTTCATCGAGTAGCGATGTTGCGAGGCTGTAAGATTTTCGAATACGAGCACTGCACGTGATCACCATCGCCGTTTACAATTTGTTTCTGTTTCTCTAATTCCCCATTACCCTTCAATCTCTAAATCTCATTTGAATTTCCTTTTTCAGAACGTGCGGTTTGGTTTTTAGCTTTAGGAGAAATTCACTGTCACCCCCTTACATTTTCTTGTGAATTGAACGTTGTGAAATTTTCCAAAAGCCTCCAATTTCGAAAATAATCGATGAAATTTCAGCTTGGACGGTTTTTCAAATGACTGACAAAGCGAAACCGAGCTTCAGAAGAAGAAACAAGCCTTCGGGAAGGGTATGCACAGCTCTCTTTATCATCCATTCTGGCAGCTCATTCGACTGTCTGAACTGATAGATTGGTTCCCTGTAAAGGGCACTCACCTTAAAATTGGGCTTAGGGTATAGGTAAGTCAGATAGGCTAATTTTAACTCAAATGACGGCATCAATGTGCTTGTCATTTTGAGTTCAGGACAGTCTATCCATCATTACCCCTATCGCTTGTACAAACAGTAGAAATTTGTTAAAGTGAGTGTCTGAGTGCCTTTTGCAAGGAGCCGATATATCATCCAGAAAGAATGATCCTGCATCTGAAATTCAACGATTTTATCACGGGGATGATGCTTGCAATTTAACACATTTTAAAATATCTTCAATAACTTGATCAAATTTACCACGTCGAAAAATGAGCACAAATTGCTCCACTTGAAGCCATACATGATTGAGAACTTTCAGCAGCGCCTGCAGACAGCAATGGCGAACGGTGGAATGTCTCTCACCACGCTGTACAGAATGATGAATATGAGGCAGAATCTGGCCATGGACCGTGATTCTGAGGAGGTTGGTTTATTGTGATATTGTGAAAAATTCCGGGCTTTTCTTTGTTGAAATTTGTATTCACGCTCACTATTCTCGATAACGTTCCTTTGAAGTTTGGTGATTTTACATGAAACATTCGAAACGTTGAGAATAATTGATTTCATTTGCACAAATTTCAGACGACGAGTTCTGAAGACAAGCAGGTCTCCAGCGAGGAGGATACTGAGGCCGAGAAGAAGGTCGAAGAAGTGGAAGAGGAAACGGAGCCGATTCCGACTGCGACTTCAGCTGCTTCCACCTCTGCCATGTCGGTGAGTTCGACTGCGAAGTCGGGTGCAAAGCCGAAGATTGTCGTGAGGAACGTGCCGCTTAAACTGAGCACTGGGTGGGACGAACCCGAAGTAGACTTTGATTTGTGATGCTTATGAAAAGTGCAAATCCTTAGCAGCATCACATCCAATCATTACGTCCGTTCTGTGGCAAATAAAGCACCGAACTGTAGAATAAGAGGCAGAAAGACGAGAGAAAGGGAAAGACTCAGTCAGGGTCTTTATCGATTTTAGCTGTCACTGTAATTCCTTTCCAACGAAGTCTTTCAAAGCCTAGATAAAGTTTCCACTGCATGTCTCATGACTTTCAGCCTTTTCATTAAAACGTTCATGGGCAAAATATCGAGTGACGTTGATTTTCGACGAGATTTTCTAAAATGTTTGATATTAACAGAGTCGTATAACATCAGATATGACAATTCGAATATGAAAAGTCGTGAAGCGAAAATGAATGGATTTCCAGGAAGTCGAAATAAAACCTTCGATCGTTCCTCCCAAACATGGAGGTAGAAATGGCAGACGGGAACAGAGAAGGGCCTGGCAAAAGAGGGAGGAGGAGAGGGCCACAAGCGGAACGAGTCTGGATGAATACGAGACTGAGACTGACAAATCCCCTCAGAACAGCACAGACAGGAGTGCAAGCGCTCTGTCCAATTCGGTTAGTTGTTTTCGGAATAAAGGATGCTATTTTCCACTCCATCTGGCTCATTAACGAAGGCTGGGGTTCCACTCACTTTTAAAATACTACACGTACAACTCAAATAAACATAGGAGGCACAAAATCTTTCGAAAATACGAGTCTCAAGTGATAAAAAGGGAAAATGGTCCCGAAAATGTTTCTCACTATGCTAAGTGAGCGTCTCCCAATTTTTCTCCGCCTTTTCAATCGCGCGCACAAAAATCCTTGTTAATGAGACATATCGAGTTTTTTCTCTTCTAAATTTAAAGTCGTTGATGGATACAAAAATTTCCGATTGAAAAGAAGGTTCAAAAACTACTTGAAATGATGCAAAATTCTTCATGAATTTTCGAATATAAGAACACTAACGTTTCATATAAATTTGTATACTTAGGGATCTGATGAGTATGAGACGAGTGGGGATGAGACGACGGCGACCAGCAGCAGCAGCAGAAGTGATGCAAAGGACAGAATCTACAAATTTCCGATGCGCTACACCAAGGACCATATCAGGGAGCACTTCGAGTACTGCGAAAGCGAGCCCCCATCCAACTCCATTCTCGACAGGGATTTCGAAACTGGCGCCTCCATCTTCTCCACCGAAAAGGTCCGATTTGACCTTACCAGTAAGTCTTTCTTTTTTATTTCGAAAAAATGCAAATAGCTTGAACATTTCTGTTAAAACTTTTATCCCACCAGACTTCCAAATTCAACAATTCCTGAACCTGTCTGGCTATATTTTCAAAAATTGAAACCAGCACCCTCATTACACTAAAAATGCAAAATTTCCGATTTTGCGCATTTCTAAGCACTAAAATAGGTTGTTCCGAAATCCTGAACTGGCTAAATTTGTTGAACATTGCAGCCATTTTTATTGGAAAAATGCATTTTTCATATATGACTTTCACTTTTTTAAGTCGATCCTCCTCCGCGCCCGCAGGTACGGGTTTTTTGGTAGAGTCTGAACTTACATTTAAAAAAATTCAAATAAATCTCAACAATTATTAGTAATTTTGAAAAGGAATATAATTCGTTCAGGGATACCCTACCTTCGCAGACAGAAGATCCAGGAGAACTACGCGAACGTCAACGAGTATCTGGACATCCTCGGCAGACTCGAGCACGAGGAATTCGACAGGCCACTCAGGGAAATGATCCAACTCTACAGGGCTTCCAAGGGTAAACTTTTGAACGTTTGAAATCAAACAATTTTTCGAAAAGAAATTCCAATTTCCAAAAGTTTTTTTTTTTTTTTAATTTATTTTTTATTTGAAATAAAAGAAGAGTGAATTGCAGTCAGACCCGAAAAAAGGCACGGGATCCGAGTGGCTGCTGTGAAGTTCTTCCAGGGTTCGAGGGACGACCCAAATAATTCCAACACTTCCTGGGACCGCCCCAAGCGCATCAAGTACGACACTCTCGCCTTCGAGCTCATCGAGCAGACGCTGGAGATCAATCCTGAGGTGTGAGATAAAAAATAAACACAATTTCTAAAAAAAATAAGTAATTTTCTAAAATAAAAAATCCAATATAAAAATGATGAAATACAGCCTCACAATGGACACGTTTTCGTAAAGCAAAAGCCCGTGAATGCGAAAATTAGGAGCTGATTTTTGGCACAAACCCGTTTTACATGGTTTATTGCCAATCTTGACTCTCCCTTTTTATGACTTTGCAGTCTAAATATGACTTGCGTCTTATTTTAAGGTCCCCCTGCTATAACTTTTTCAACACCACCATGCTTTTGCAGAAGGCGGAGTGTGCGCTCTCTAACTTGATTTCTGTCCTTTGAATGAATTTGCGATACATTGCAGAAGGACGAGGTGGAACTGGACCCGTTCATCTACGGCCAGACGATCCTCATCTCGGACAAGGACTTCTACGACTCCCCGATCGTCGCCCAGATTGGAGGCAAGGTCTGGAAGCCCAGCGACAAACACAGAGCTTCGGGAAGTGTGAGATTTCTTCGGGGTAGAGAGTACAAAGAGATTATTGAATTGTTCCAGGAAGTGAAGCTGCCGATTGGTAGCGATCAGGACAGAGAGCAACTGGTCAACGCCTCTGACAATCAGTTCTTCATCATGGAGCCCACCTCCATATTCTTCTTCCCTACTCGTGTCACATTCGATGTCATCAAGGTAAACGAGGAAATTACTCTTTATTTATCTGTTTGATAGAAAACATTGATATTGTGAAAAGTCTATATTTTGATAACAGAAATTGAATTTGCAGCACCGACTAAAATTATATACATATATAATTTTGACTCTAATTCCCTCCCCAGTTCACCCATTTATACTTAGGATCCCCAAGTAGATCTAGTGAGTTGATATTCTAGGCTATTTTTTGTGCAGAAATGCCATCGAAGTTATAAATAAGAATTCTGAAGGAAAACTATAAAAATAATTAGAAATTTTGGTAGCCGAAAGAATCTCAGAAATTCGTCGCTCTAAATGAATACATTTTGGCAAACTTCAAACTGCGTGAACACGGGTGAACTCAAAAATTACGCCCTGATTTTTGGCACAGAACCATTTAATCAAGGTTATCGTCGATCTAGACTAGGTCTTTTATGACATTTCGGGTTTGAGGAGTACTTTCTTTCCAAATTTTCGATTTCAAGTTACCATGTTTCTATCGAAAATGCAATTTTGCAAGGAGGCGAAGTTTGTGATCCCTAATAATTGGATGAGCTATGGATGGAATCAAAGTTCAAGGGTATAGCAAATTTCTGCCAGTGTCATGTTTCAAATTTTCCTTCAAAAATGTACTTTCTAAACAGTATTTTATCTTTTATTCTTGCAGAACATGTTGAACGACAAGAATGCCTGGCCGAAGCAGTTTGAGCAGTACATGCTCAGGGCAGAGACCGTCAAGATGCCCTGGACGGCTATGGGCGAAATGATCGCTGACTTCCGTGAGTCTTTTTTGATTCGAATGAATTCTTTTGAAAATAGTTTTCAGACAAGGATAAGATCAGCCTGTTCGAGGATGAGTTCGACTTCGACCTGAGTTGGGAGGACGAGTTCTACAAGTCGGATTCCATCAAGGCAGACCAGAGTCAGCGCAAAGCTCTCGCCACTGCACTCAAGAACACTCTCACGCTCATCCAAGGCCCACCAGGAACCGGTTAGTTGGACTTTAGATTCTTCGAAGACTTCATTTTGTTGAAATTAGTAGATTTCAAACCCGGAAACATGAAATGAGGCTTTTTAAAATAATTTTACCTTTACACTTTTCTGTGATCTTTACTTTTTGCAATTTGTACAATTTGAGGCAAGACGTACCTGTCCGTGGCCTATGTGATAGCTATGCTCTCACTTAACCTGGACCGTCCCGTAATCGTCTCGAGCATGAAGAATCTGACTCTCGACCAGATGATCAACAGAATCGAGGAGAAGCTGCTGCAGATTGGCATGAAGCCCGAAATATGCATCTGCAGACTCGGATTCAAGGTCACCAGCGAGGAGATCTAGTAAGTCCAGGTTAAAGTCTATCTATAAAAGTGACGAGAAGGAGTAATTTTTTGAGAAATTTTACCAAATGCTCGAAAAGTTTGACCATCTTTGTACATTTAAACTCGAGGTTCTATACGTAGCATAATCATCATGAACAAATAAAATTGAACTTTAGTGAACAGTATTAGTTCCGGGAAGCATAAAATTAACGTTTCAACATTTCTAGAAAACCTTTGTCGCTATTATTTTCGCATAGTATTTTTTACAAAATATCTTTTCTGGTTCCGACCTTCGACACACTATAGTTAAAAATGTCAAGCAAACCTGTCAAAATCAGCAGAAATGATTCTGAGTAGGTCCAATGATTTTCAGCGACAAATACACGCTGCAGGACGAGGACAGGACGAAGTTGTGGCGAGCCAAGGTGATCTTCGCCACCTCGACGGGAATCGCTATCCATCGATCCAAACTGCTCTCCGTAAACCCTATCGCCTTGGTCCTGGATGAGGCTGCTGAGGTAAACAGATAAAGAATAGTCGCTTTTTAAACTCAAGAATGGTTTTTCGAAAAATTAGGGAAAGAGAAGAAAACTTGAAAATGCCTGTTTGCAGCTGACCGAAGCGCAGACGATCACGTGCTTTCTACCGTGCCTCGAGCAGATCGTCCTGGTGGGCGATCATCAGCAACTCAGACCTCGTCCCAGTAAGTACAATTTCTCTAAATCGGAATGTGTTGAAATCAAAACGGCTTCCTGTATTAGACGCCGGATTTCAGGGTGAGGGAGTGTAGGCAAAAGAGAAGGAAGTAAGAAAACGAGCCGGTTATTAGTACAGGCTGTGGCGGTGTCTAATACAGGAGACCAATGAAAGCATTCCATTGAAATTACTTGAATCTAGTAGGCAAAATGATCATTCTCTGCAACACCTCCCTATTTAATGAAAAAGAGAAAGGAAATAATGAAAATAGCGACTTGCTCGTTTTTAGACGTGCAGGACCACGAGCTGTTCGGGATGAACATCTCGTTCTTCGAGCGACTCGTCATCAAGGGCTTCGACGTGCAGGTGCTAACCATGCAGCACAGGATGAACAACAACATTGTCGACACCATCGTCAGACCGTATTTCTACAAAATGTTAGATATTCCAGCTTCTAAGGAATTATTAAAAAATACACTTCTTCATTCACGTATTCTTTAGATTGAAAATCTTCGAAGTTTATAATTTTCGCAAACAAAATATCGACTTGTCAGATTTGTCATTCTTCTTGATTTTGAACGTTCTTAGGCTGGAGAGTCATGAGAGCGTGCGCAGCTATCCGATTCCCCCCGGCATGAAGACCAACCTGTTCTTCTGGAACACGAATTCACCCAGCTATTCGCGCCACAGCTCGTTCGTCAACAAGGCCGATGCGATCCGCATTTTTGGCCTCGTCAGCTACATGCTCAGAGTCGATGGAGCACTGCAGCCCGAAGACGTAACATTCAGTCAATTTGTGTTTTTTTCTGCTAAAATGCAAGGTTTTTGCAGATGAAAAATGCAGCTTCAACTTTAATCCTTCAAAGAAATTATATTTTAAATTATTATCAATGATCGGTAAATTGGGAAGAAAGAAATGTTGCGAAAATTTTAAAATTTAAAGTGTGCATCGCATAATTTTAAATAGTTGTAAAAGTCGTCATCCCTTGAGTCAGTAGAGAAATGTCGTTTATTCATTTGCAAATAGCGCGCTAATTTGCGTCTTTTATTTCGCCTCAAGTTGTCGGTCATAGACAATAACTCCAACTAAAATTGCATCTATACCAAGTTAGAGTTGGAAAAGCCCTGCTAAATGATATATTTGAAATTTTATACATTCGATGTGAAATGATGAAACGTCAATGGAAACAAGTAAATCATTAATTTGCAGATTACTGTGATTTGCATGTACAAGGCCCAGCTTCGTTTCATCCGCAGACTCTTCCGCGACTACGGCAATCTGAAGGTCAGGGTCGAGACCGTCGATGGCTATCAGGGCAAAGTAGGGTTGATTTTACTTTCACTTAAAATTTAGAAATATTACAATAAAAAGAACAAAATTTAAAAATATCATCTTTATCATTTTGTCGACTTTATCAAATGCTCGTTTTCCAGGAGAACAAGGTCATCATTGTCTCGATTGCCAGATCCAACACCAAATCGATCGGATTTCTCGCTGTAAGTCTCTTTCTCCTATTCGAATAATTTGGGATCTGAATCTATTTTGAGAAGCAATTATTTGCTAAGGCGTATGAAAAATTACTCAATCTTGTTCAAATTCTTATCATTGTGTCATTCTTGTTTCAGCTGATCAACCGCTCGATCGTTGCTCTGACAAGAGCTCAGCACGGCATGTACGTGGTGGGAAACTTCTCGTTCCTGTCCAGACACTCGGCCGAGTGGAAGGCCATCTACGAGTCGGCACTCAATGCCGACTTCGCTGGAGATGCTCTGCCTCTCGTTTGTCGCACTCACCTACATGAAATGGTAAAAATGATATTTTCGGCTTTTAAAGTGCAATAGCAAACGGTAACTTGGGTACTTTGGTTTTCAGTATTACATCATGAAAAAATGATATGCACAAATAGTTTTCCTACAGTGAACATATCCACTCCTATTCTAACATGGTATTTTATCATACTTTGTGTAGGGCTGTAATATTGCAATATTTCCTAGATGCCGTAGCGGACGAAAGTATCCGACCACCCATGAAACTTTGATTGCCTAGATTAGACATTTGTAATACTTCAACCCTCATGCAAATTGGCAGTCTTTAATAAGGATTGGTTATATTTTTATGTTGGCAAACTTTTCACTTTTTCAAGTCACAACAATAATCAAACTAAACAGCGCTTCCGTGTGATTGATTGGATACTTTTGTCCGCTACTATATGTTCGACTCGAAATGACAATTCACACCTAGTTTTGCCTGAAACATTCCTAATTTTTCTATTCAAATAGAAAGAATGCAAAAAAAAATACCTGGAGTGGGGCCTAAATAAAAATTACTGTCACAGTAAAATTCGACGAAAATGTGAAGGAATTTCATAGAAAAATATTACTGCCACGATTACTGTGACAGTAATTTCTTATTTGAGTCCCACCCCTGATTTTTAAAATGAGAACATTTGTGTTGCAGAAGGTGAAGAAGCCTGAAGAGCTGCGTCTGAGCGAGGTGAATCAGACAGCGAACTGCTTGTGCGTGCTCGTCGAGAAACCCACGCAGGAGGCCGAGACTGGTCCCAAGAGTCTCTACTTCAATTATGGGTAAGAACTCGAAGCTCCTTAGCTTTCATTTCTATCCTAATTTTCACTTATTTCAGACGTCATCTGGATCCACTGTACAGAGACAGCGCCAGTAGCAGCGGCAGCACTCAAATTGGGCAGAATCAGACAGAGATGAAGGGAGTCGAGTACGAAGAGCAGAGGAGGAGCAGTCACAACTACAGTCAGAGAGACGGACATGGCCAGGGTTGGGGCTGGAGAGGAAATGCACAGCCATTCCCGTCCAGAAATGCCGTCTTCGTGCCTTGGCCCGTAACGGTTAGTCTCTAACTTTTTATTCGAACAAATCTACAAACTAAAACAACTTTAAAAATCAACTTTGTTAGATCATCAACTCATCGACATCGTAGTGAAATAGCAAATAGTCGAAATAATAGATCCGCTTGAATAGGTTCTTGATATAGGTATCGTTCTGCAGCATATTCAAAAAGATTTTCCTCTTGGGGTAGAAAAAGGTCGAATGCCCGGTTTTGGAGACTAAATCATGAAATAATTTTCGAATTTTTATTCGAAAGTCTACCCATGGAGTCATGTTTGATTTTATCGGTGATACTCTTCTCGACTCCATGTTGCGCTAGCAACTTGATAATGTCTTGCATAGCTTTCTTTTTGCCACGTTCGCTATTGTCATAACGAATGAATGCGTATTCATGGAATATCTCATTGAAGTTGCACATCCTAAAGGAATGGAAGTGGCGATAAACTTGGGAAAATAAGTTAGTGACCATGAGGCTGGAACAAAATGCCTATCTTCATAAGTGACTTCCAACTTCAAATCGCCCCTGGAAAACTGCATCATCCTCATATAGACCGTTTCGAGCACGCACTTCAAATTCCCATCGCAACCATAACACAGTCTTTTGTCTATTTCCGTTTCTCTAAATTTGCATATTTGTAGAAGAATAGAAAGGACAAATTTACGCTAAACACTTGTTCATAAACGCCGATAAAAATCTATCAATAGGATTTCGGATAACGACAAATTTGGTGAATTTCTCGAAATTTTTCTTATGATCCTGTGGGAATTTGTTCTTCATAGGATATGTCCAATTAAAACCCTCATACGACTTCCAGCAGAAACTAAAGGGATTCTTTGAAGTTGCGATAAGTTATAAAAGCGTATGAATCGTTCTGGTAGTTCACCTTTAAATTTTACGATTATATAGGGAAAGGATTCATGTTAATTTGGAAAATTCACAAACAAACTGAACGATCCAATTACATTTCCTACTTCATTTTAAACAAGCTGTCAGTGATTTTCAAATTCTTCTCATGGAATGTCTTTTCGGACCACATCAAGCAAAAAATGGCAGTGAGTAGAGTGGACAGATTCTTTTCGAGAAGACAGGTCGCTAGGCCGTATTTCTTGGATAACTGCAACAGGATATGAACATAGAAACGGTAAGCTCCATACCATATACGTTCTTTTCATATCGAAAAATGGAGGAACGATATCTCGATACTTTTCTGAAACTTCTGAATTATTTGACCGCCGGAAAAGTATTCTAACTTTGATTTGCTAATTCAAGTGCTTGAATGACGGTATTACTTCTGCTCATATTCATTGGAATAGTGTCGAGTCGAGTCGGCTGCAACCAATAATCACCCCGTTGGATTTTAACTACAGTAGGAGGGGAGATGACATTATGAATATTAGTAAATCTGACGATAAAGATGGTTGAAAAGAATATTAGAAGACAAAGAATTGCCATTGAAGTACTGCGATTTACTATGTAGCTAGGAAAATAAGACCATAGAAAATCATTAAAAATTTTCTAAAATTGAAAACAAATCGTCTAATCCCATAAATATACTTGCCTCTTCTTGAGAGAGTAGTTTGCGCTTTTCTTGCATCGAAAAATGATATATTGATCAAAATTTTCAAATAGTGATCGATTAATTAGCTCGACTTGGGGAGAGGGATACTCATGAAGCAGAATCTTGGTCTAAGTTCTGACTGTTTCTCGAAGAAAGGAAGCAGATTTTGACCATAAAAGCAATAGACTTTTGACGCGATAGGGGAATTTTGAAGAGTGAAATCGAGATAAGCTTTCTTCTGGTTGATGCTAAGATTTCATAGTTCTCGCGCTAGACATTATGTTAGATGAAGAAATTTGATAAGTAAAAACATGAAAGCAAGCTTTAAGGATTTATTAGCAATTCCTTGTAATATTGAAGCGCATTGCTGGGAAGGGCTTGGAACCCCAAAATTATTTTCCTAAAAATGGGTCCAAACAATGTAATCGAGGGTGGAGAATCCGAAAATTGAGGTCCTGGAGCTCGGATGCGCGTCATTTACGTTACAGTAAATTGAAATATCGTTAGGAAGCATCTAAATGGAGCAAATTTGGTATCAAACGCTTCATATCGATAAGCTAAACAATTTTTGTCCCAGACTTGTTCTAGACTGTGCACACAGGGAGATATGAATTTTTGAAAATTTTCTTAGACTATCAAGAATTAGCTTTTCAAAAAACAGATGGTTTTATGAGTATGGGTAATTGGTTTCGACAGGAGTTGTACCAAACAAAGCCATAACGTGAGGAGAGTTCCATGCAAAAAACCGTGCTCAATTTGGATCAAAAATGATATTATATTAATCAAAATTTTCAAATAATGATCGATTAATTAGTTCGACTTGGGGAGAGGAATACTCATGAAACAGGAGAATCTTGATCTAAATTCTGAATTTGTTTCCGGAGAATGAGGAAGCAGATTTTGACCATTAAAAAGCGAGATTTTTGACGCGATAGGGAAATTTCGAGGAGTGAAATCGAGACAAGCTTTCTTCTGGTTGATGCTAAGAGTTCATAATTCTCATATCAGACAGTATCTTATTGTGTTGGTCAATAAGTCTTTTCCCACTTTCGAGAAAATTTTCTATAATTTTTTCTTCCTCTAAACAAATTATCAAAAAACCAACTGTTAACGATAATGATAGAAGACTATCAGCTGATTATCGAATAGATATATGAATCCCTCTTCATTATGTTTATAGGAAAATATTAACCAGGATGTGATAATTGTCATTTTAAAATTTCATTGCATTCTCTATAATGTTTTTTCATAATAACTACGATGCATGACCCGATAAAAAGCTACAATATTCTACACTTCTTTGGTAATAAGATGTATAGAAAATTGTTCTTAAAATCGCAGGGTATAACACATTTTCTGGCAACTTTCATAATATCATACCTTTTTCTTATGCAATTTTACGACTATAGATCAGGGTACTTAAATCAAAAACTTAATTCTACCTCAATTATGGGAATTAATTAATTGATTACAGTAATATTAGATGTCCATAAGCCCCTTAAACATATTCATATAAATTGCTTTATAATTCGACTACAGCGTGTGACAAGGTAGTCTTTTTTTTAGAAAATGATTGATTCGCCATATTATTCTTATATAATTTTTAATCTGAAAGGGCTTAGCATGAAATAATTAATGAGTGTATTTGTAGGGTCCTGTCTAAATGCACGGATGATATTTTTAATATTTTTCCATTATTCGTTGAAGAATTGGACGAAAAATAAAAAATCACTCTGTATAAACCCTATCACAATTATTCATGCTAAAGTTTGATAAGCAACATATGAAAGCTTGAAGCATCATCTATGGCAAGCTTAGGTACTGTACTCTAATATACAGTAACCCTTTCCATGTTAGTATTTACCAGTCTTTAGTTATCACGGAAGGACGAAAGTGGGAAAAGACTTATTGATCAACCCAATAGATTACGAAATTTGATAAAACACGAAGAATGAAAAGTTAAAACATTTATTCTGCAAGATTTATCTAAACATCAGTAAAAGAAAGAAATCAAATAATGTAAACCTATAACGCATAAAATTTGAATCGATTGATCTTCAGATGTCTCGGCACGAGAGTCAGGTGCGCTACGAACGCTATCAGAAGGGTCTCTGTGCGGAGAGTGCCAACTGTAGACTTCCCAACGGACATCGATGCTCTTTCCCGTTTGTTTTTTTTTTTTTAAATAGACTACCTAACTTTTTTTTTATGTTTTTGTTTCGTTTAAGATCACTAGACGAAATTTGACATTTACGAATGAGCTGAATGAGTCAACGCTTTTCTTTTTGTTCCCACTAGGCAATCTCTAATGGCGTTAACTTTAATCAAATCTTTACTCATTCCTTGATAAATTTTGAAAGGCCCATTTTTCAGACTCGGCCATAAGGGTCCCCACTCGACTTCATCCCAGTGCACTCGCTGCATCCAGACGAACTGCGAACGCAAGAAGAAGCAGAAGAGCAAACCGCCCCCAATGACCAAGGTTAGCTGAAAGCGCACGCCTAGGGAGGACCATCATCATCAGAAGCCTGCGACCTACTCGCAATATGTTTCCTAAACAAGTTTCAATCTTTACCCTTTTCAATGCCGAAAATTTTGATCTTGCAAAGCATTGTGTCATAAAACCATGAGTTCGTTAATGCGATTTACCTTCTGTAGTCGTTTTTCGTCTGGCGAAAGTACTCCCTTGGTCTGGTTGAAGAAAGAAATGGATGGAGCGGAATAATAGAGGAATTGCAGGAGCAGATCAAGGAGTATCATGCGAAGGCGAAGGCTAATGCAGAGGCTGTGCTCAAGAGGCTGGCTGAAATGAAGAAACTCCACGCTGAGGAAGAAGAGCAGGAGAGGAGGAAGGTGGGCATTTTTTTTTGACTTGATTGAAGATTTCAAGAAGGGATAAAAATTTATTCACGCTACTAATTCATTTTTCTTTAGTTTTGGATTGGTTATATCTGATTCAAATTTTATCGAATGATATCATCATCTTTCAAGATTCACAAGCTATTATTTTCAGAAGGAAGAAAAAGAGAAGATGAAGGTTGGAGCTGTACAGAGTGAGACTGATGCGGAGAAGAAGGAGGATGAGGCTGAGGCTGCAGTACTGGAAGTGCAGAAGGCGACTGAAGAAGTCAAGGGGCTGAATGTAAGTAGTTTCGGAATTGACCATTTTTGGCATAAAAAACTTTGAAATAACGCGAAAAATTCCTCCTAGCCAAACCCTACTCTCAGCCTATCAAAATTATATAACTCTTGTTATTCCAAGTCTTACCATTCCCGAATCACTTTCAATTTTTACTACTTTATGCAATTCAAAAGATATCAGTATGTCATTTTTTCAAATTTGATTTTTGTGGAAGTTATCTTTTCTTCTAAATCTCCTATCATGAATCTTTTATAGTCGAACCGTGTAGAAATGCGCTCCGAATTCAAAATCGAAAACCCGAAATAAACGATGAAAAATGCCTTCGTTTTCGGGTGAAAGACGAGAAAAGCTAAGTTTCTTCACTATTTGTTGTGTTTTCAGCTGTTAGCTTCGGAACGCATTTTTATCCGGTCTCCAAATATAAAGAAGAAAAATTCATAAACGCTTCATTTTCAGTTGGAAGATGCAATGGAAGCACCGCTCGTCGAGGACAACAGCGACTTCTGAATGGATTCCTCCAATTTCAGACAGACAGACAAACAGACGGTCAAACCACTTCAACTAATGATATCATCACAGAATCTACAATGTTACAGTGGGTCATTTTATTTTGTCCTTTCTTCTCATCTTTTATTCTAGTAAAGATGAAGAGTAGAAATCCTTAGACACGATTCTTCCCTTCTTAGTTTTTTGTTTACCTAACTTTGGTACTGGATTTGAACAGATATTTTGTGATTAATAATTGTTTTTTAGTATTATTTCATAGTTTCCATTTTAAAATTATCCATTCCAAAATTTGCTGCTCCTTCATTTTGATCTAGGTCTGAAAAATTCTAAAGGCGAAATTATATTGTTTTTACTGCGGTAATGCTTTTTCTCTTTAATCTTTCTATTCTTTCGTTTCTAATGGAGCAGGTATTCTAGAGAACTTCTTTAAATTATTGAGTTTTTCTAACTTTAATATTTACTTCATTAGAAATAGGTGAATCAACAAAATCACGTTTCGTTGATTTTTTCGCTATTTTGTCGACGGCTGAAATCCGTTCAAAATCTACTCTAAATGTTGAGATTGATGTGTACTCTCCATTGTCCCCGAGGCCAACCTTGCACGTGGCCACTCTACGTCTATGAATTGTGAACAGCACGCTTCCTCCTCTCGTCGCGGCTTGCATTGAAAGTCATTATTCAAACGGAATTTTCGCTTTCAATAATTTTCTATTTTCGTTCGACATTTTGGTAATTATTCGATAGCTAGCCGACAATTAGGATATAATTACAGACAGAAATTTTAGTTTTATGTTATTTCGTTTTTCTTCGTTTTCTTAATATATTTTGATCGGGTTTCTCGAAAAAACTCACGAAAAAACGAGGAAAAGTCACGAAATAAACCAAAACTAAAATCTGCAATTGTAATTATGCCCTAATTATTGGCTGATTGTATAATAACTACCCAGATATCGAATTAAAACCGAGAGAAAATTAATGAAAGTGAAAATTGCGTTTGAATAATTTCAGTGCATGCCGTGGCGAGAGAAAAGCGTACTGTTCACAAGCCATAGACGCAGAGTGGTCACATGTAAGGCTCATCTTGGGAACAACGGAGGAGAGTATATCTAAACTATTTCTGAACTCATTGATCGGTCAAACATCGGATTCTTGTTTTTTCTTTTTAGAATACTCGAAGAAACTCTATATCATTTCTCAGTTCTTTCAGACTGTCAGGTATTGTTTCAAGGTGTAGCATATTTATGAATTCGGGCTCATTTTATATGTTGTTTTTTGATGTGCCGTTTTCCCTGTGTATTATATCAGGATAGAGAAGTCGAAAAATTAATTGAACGTTTTCTTTTCTTTTTTCATTTAGTTTCTCTATTCTGAAAGGTTCTTTTCTCGACATTCATCGTTATTCACTGGTCAAGAACTAATTCTAACTCAATAAATATTTAGAAAAAAGACTCGTTTTAAAATTTAAATTCAAATTTAGATTGATAATCCTTCGGAATATCTTTTTATTTTACTATTTTTTTTTTTGCAAAAATTCATCTGATTTGGTATTGAAATACATGAAAATTTCTATTTAAAATCGCTATTAGTGAAATAATTTATTAGAGAATTTATGTAAATTTTACTCGTTTTACATCATTACATTTTATAAGATTCACAACTTTTCAAATTTACGGTGCGAAATAATGATTCCCTGAATTGTAGGTTGGCAATGGGGCGTCGCAATTTGATAATGAAGTTGAAGATACGGCTGATACTAAATTGAATTATTTTGTAAGAAAACTGAAAGCACGGCCTTACAGGCCTTATCCTTTGAAAACAGTAAGGAAAAACGAAACTTCTCTTTTTCTCTGTCACATTTGAGGTAAATGCAATACGTTCCCAAAGGATAAGGCCTGCAAGGCCGTGCAAGTGTTAATTTACTATTGTTTGGCAGAATGATATAGCCTGAACCGGAACGGAAGAATTCATATGTGGCTGCAACCGCCATACAGTCGATATTTCTACAATTTCGTGGTTGCTTGGTTCTGTTTTATTCTCTTGATCGATTCTTTACCGTTTTATTCGACTGTAGCAGACATGAGGAGTGAGGCATCGCGACACCTTCAAAGTGTAATGTTCATCGTTAATTGCTCCCATGCATCGATCAAAATCCTAAAATTCGGAATAAATTATTAATTATCAAGAATCGCACAATTGAGCTAAAATATGCACGTAGAGCTAAAAGGCTACATAGCTTAAATTTAATTGTGAAATTTGGAAAATTGCTCGAATCATTGGTTAAAGGGTGTTTCAAACATGCTTATAAATTCATCTGCCATTAATTCTGTCTCAATTGATCGAACTCGACCAATATGATATCTTCAAAAATTTACTTTTAAAGATGCAGTGTCGGTTTTATTCAAAGGGTGATATTTGAAATCCCCAAATGATGCCTCTAATCTCTTTCTCCATCGCCTAAAATATCAATTATTGGTATAATGTTGTCATTTGCTGTGATCTACTCATTGAGAAGATTAGATAGCGGACTCATATCAATTGGGGTAGGTGAAGGCACAACTGCGTGAGAATGTCGCAAATGGTAGAAATGGGCCTGCAAATGTACGATTTGCAAATTACTGGAATTATAAATGGACCTGTCTACAGGGAACTCTAGTCTGTACATAACCGAATCTATGAATGCCTGTTTCATGCATATTCACCGAATCGACTCGGCCTAAATGGATATCTGAAAAAGAGTAAAAGCTTTATTCTTACTAGCATTAACAGCGACTCTGGTCTTCATTCTCCACACATTGCAGTTCATTTTGTTTCTCGAATTTTGCAGAAAATCGAAATTGAACGTAGATAGCGTGTACTTATTCTGGAAATTAATAATTTTATTTCAATTTGCATTCTTCGCGATTTTGCGATCCTTTCTTGGATTTTTCTCGACTAATTTCTGATCTTTAAAAATAGTGACCGCTAAAATCGCGAAGCGAAATAAGCTATAAAATGGGTCGCGAAAACCCCAAGAAAGAATCATCTAAGAATAAATATACGAGTCGCAAAATCACTAAGAATCCAAATCTCAAATTTAATTAAATTTCTTCCTGATTTTTACCTGATTCTCCGGATAGGAAAATTGCACATCTCTATGTTCGAACAACAATGAGCCTGCCTGAGGATGTTCAGCAAATAGGCTCTGAGTATTTTTAAACTGATAACATTATCTTCTTATTTATATAAATTACCTTCAAAATTTTCAAATTGATTCCCTTAGAAACCATTGTCGGGTCATTAGGCAAAAGCATATCATCGATGTCCGTAAATACAACCAAATCTGCGAATGGTTTCACGAAAAATAGACAATTCACATGAGATTCTTCTATTCCTAAAAACTGAAAGTTAAAAAAGAAATGATATTTGTGATTTACCTCGACTCAGAACTAATCCATTTGGATTGACATCGGATAAAACGGGCCATTTCGGCCAATGTCTGATTATTACGATACCTGAATTTTGTCATAATTCAAAACTCTATCGTCAGCAGAGATGTTTCAGGTTAAATTTCGACAGGAAGACGAGAATGAAATTTGAAATCGAATTCGAGTGAATTGATTATTTCCACTTCCAAGCATTTTGACCTTCTAAAAATTACCTAGTTTCTCATATTCTTTGAGGATCTTGTAGGTCGTTGTCGATGCCGATTGAATAGGAACAACGATCTTTGTTGCTCCCAAAGCCATCCATGTCTCTGAAATTAATCGATTTTTAGCTTCTAGGAGTCTCTCTCCCATGCCTATTCCTGCTAGCAGTATTTCCCAATCAGTGTACATGTACATCGGTGCCATGCACACGACCAAATCGTGCTTCTTCTCTCTAAAATCGTGACGGTTTTAAATATAACCTATGCAAAAATTTAATTAACTTGATAGGAGCTTCCGGTGTAATTATGAATGAGTCCTCCACGGCTAAAGTTGTGCCCATTCTAAAGAAATAATAGTTCTGGTTTCAAATGGACGATAACCTAAATTCCCTATAGGCATGAGGTTCAACTTCGCACTCGGCAATATGCCCGGCCCACGAACAGACATCGGAATTCGCCCTCTTTCCTTTGTGAATCCTCTGCACAGTTGCATGGGAAACTAAATTACTCGATGTAATTAGCCAACTGTCGATCATTCATACTCAGATATCGGTTGTCAGGCTGTTTTGAGAAGCAATAGACTGGATGCTCCATTCGAACGTCGCCTAGAAAATGGATTACCTGAAATTTCACATTCTCTCTTGGTTTTTAATAGTTGTCTTTGATCTACCGCAAATCGTCCTTTTACATTTTGTTCGTCTTTCTCCCTCCAAAAGGCTCCCAATACTATTTGTCTGGTGCCTTAAAATAAGCTTTTTGGTAGTCAGTTTCTTTATTTTTCTACCGATATCCTTGTGAATGAACGTGTCACCGATGTTCTTCAAAGCCCATAGATTGATGGTTCGTTGGTACCAGGCAAAACCGCATAAGATTATGAAAAATAGAAGGGCTATCCGAAATGTCTAAAAATAATCAAATTTAGAAAATGAACGTCTAGCTGGTTGAGAAAATCGTTGCAAAATTATGCTTGCAAATCTCAAAGCGAAGTTTGCGTTTTCAATAAAAATTGCAAAGTAAGATTCACATCAATAGCTCATCATAATTTATGCATAGTAGCAATGAGTTCTTCTGTGACTATTATATAAAACTCGGAAATGATCTCCAGGACGCTATGCTGTAATACTTTTCAACTTGATATTCTATTCCTACCCAATCTCCTAAGCATCGAATATTCGAGTTGGGATATTTCTTCTGCAGCAACCGAACGAACGACGTCGTCCGTCGCAGATAATGGCGCATCAAATAGGAAAATCGAGGAATTTTGCCAGAATTTTGGATAGAATTTCAAATTCGGTAAATCGATATTCGGAACACACTTTTTCTTGTATAGGAATAGCGATTTCAGTCGGATAAAATCTATATATTCGGCGAGTATTCGGGCCATATCTTCGATTCTTCGCCTTACTCTTATTTCGCAAAGATCCTTCGATAGATATGTATTATTCATATAGAGGGCGCAAGTGATATTCCCGATGTAAAGGCAGAGTTATGAAAGTATTTTTCTCAAAATCTGATGAGCTAATCACAATTATAACAAAAAAAGCCACATGAAAAACGGATCAATATAACCAAAGATATGAATTTTTGAAGACGATGATCTGAAAATTCCTTTTTGTGAACGAATTTTCGTCAAGCGAAAAGTCTGCCCTACCTACACGTAATAGCGCAAAGACTATTTCAAAGGGAGAACGGCTTTGTAAGGATGTGTTGCTTGAACTTCTTTGCTTGCTTCCGGAACATTCCAAAGTTAATGGATTTTTATCATTCTCGAAATGATAGGCCACGCTCATTCTGCAATTTGAGGGCAAAAAGCCATGAAACAAGTGCCAAATAGCTTTGTATTGCGTTATTTCAGAAAAAAAAGATTTTGGATTTGTATTTTTGTGTTTTGATCGAATTTTATGGGATTTTTTGCTCAAAATAATCAGAAAGGACTGTTCTTTCGTATTCAACTTAAGGAAATGGTGAGCGAGATCTGTAAGGCTCAAACGAGCGATTTGAAACTTTGCTGTGCATTTTGGTTGGCTCAAATCAGGTTTCGGGGGCATGTTTCTGAAGCAAAAATGTACCCTAGGCTCATATCTAATAGTGGGAACAATAAGAAAAATCTTCTCGCAAAGTTTCCGTGATTTTACCCACTACTAATATTTCTTAACCCCTTTGGTTGGGTCGAGGTAAGGGCGAACTTGAGACCCTAGCTGCAGACAGTAATACGCACAACCACTGCGCTAGACCTCTTCCTAGGTCTGAAAAGTGAATAATTATTAAAATTTCATGATATTTTTTAGATTTTGGTTATTTCGAAATCAGGAATTTTGGTCTCAAAATATTGTCATCAAGATTCGTATTATTTCGGAAAGAGGAGTTTAGTTGTCTTTCGAATTCTACGCGGTTGGCTAAATAATCAAAATGAGTTAATAACCACTGAATCTCGTCACTTGATTGCACCTTTTCCTGTGCAGCAGTGATAATATCAATTCTAAGGTCTATTCGTCTTATCATATTGGTTGATTGCTAACGGAAGCAGATTAGAAAAAGGACAGTCTACAAGGAAAATTCATCATTTCAGCTGTAAAAGGAAACTAGAACGATATATAAGCAGACAGATACAAAACAATCATTGGTCGTTCGCGAAAATTGAATTTATTTCTACAATGAAGTACATCATTGTTTTCCTCCAATTAATTGCCCCAGTGATATCACAATCTCTAAACTGTAACTCTGGTGATGTTTTCGATCAAAATAGGCATGACATTTTAAATAATAATAATTTTCTTAAAATCAATATTTTTAGATGCTACAATTTGCCATCAGTATCGTTAGATTTTACTTCAGCACATTATTTCTGTGCATCAATGGGCTATGAACTTGTCTCAATCACTAATCTTTTCACGAACAATTATATTCTCGGTATGTTTCTTGAATTTATATTATTAAGTTCAGCTTAAACTTATTACAATATCATGAAATAGTAATGAGAAAATGTTTCGTCTTACTCACTCGAGATTTGATTTATCACTAAATTCAATTTTTACTATGAATTAAAATACTTCAGCTGAGGCAGAGACTCATTTCAAAGATTTATCGAATTTCTGGATCGGTTTTGTGAACACAAATGGGACGTGGGTCTGGCTTGATGGCACTGTCAATAATGGATTCCAGAACTGGGCTCCTCGTAATTTTCTTCGGATTTATTCGACTTACTGAATTTGTAATTCAGAAAGTTCAAATTGGACATTACCTCTAGCTGCAACAGTCAGACAAAGCGACGGAAAATGGGATCCAATGCATCTGAACGCATCACTTCCATTCGTTTGCGCATCTCCAACTGGAGGTCATAATTTTTTTAAATCAAAACAAAAATTCTATTCTGATTATTTTTCAACTTTTCATTCTATCATATTCTATATTATTATTTTTGTACAAAGGAACTTGATATTTTCGTGACTTCTCTACCCTTTTCTTGATTTTTTTCGGTCCCTCTGGTAATTTCTTCAGAAATAGTGATTGCGAAAATCGCATGAGCGCAATTTTCTATAAAATTAATTACGAAACTATAGGTTGCGAAGTTAGGAAAAATGCAATTGTTTTTGTGGAACCATAAATATTTTAGGACCAACAACTCCAAAAGTTACGACAAAAAGTACGACAACGGGACCTCCACGCACAAAGCCCCATGGAAATTCGTGTCCTGGAAACTTGTATTATAACGAAGATACCGGCTATTGTTATGCGGGATTCGTTGGTGGTGGATTGAGCAGTTGGACTGAAGCTAGTAGTTTTTGTGAAATTTGGGGTATATCATCATTATCATATACTTTATTATGATTTTTCAGAGTTCTAAATAACTTATGAATAATGAAAAACAAATCGTATTCGTGTGTTCTTCACAATTGTAATGCTATCATGTTTAGGCAATACAGTCCAACTTGCTTCTATTCATTTCGATGAGGAAAATACTGCAGTTGCAAGTAAAATATATTCTGAATTATTTTCTAAAGAATATTCGTTTAGAAGATGCAGAAGGATACGCGTGGATTGGACTTCGCGGTCCTACGAAAGATAACATGACTTGGTCAGGTAATGGAGTGAAAAATCACAATTCTTCTATAAAACAAAATTCGCAAATGAAAAGAGAATATTTACTCGTCTAAATTGACAGTTATTACTATTTTAATTAGCAAAAAACTTATAATAAAGCTCAGACGGAACGCCTGTCGACTATACGAATTGGATAGCTGATGACGGTTCATTTGCGTGCTACGATGGAGATTGTTGTTCATTGATGGACGGACGAAGTGGACAGTGGTATTTCACTGACTGCAAACGAGCTGAGGGTAAATATAATAAAAAATTATGATTATAAAATGGGAAAAAGAAGTTTCGAATAAAAAACCTTCAATATCATGCGTAAACAAACCATCTAAATTCTGAAATTTTTGATTTAGATGATTCTCTAGTAGAAGCTGTCGTTTGTAAGGCAACGCCAATCTGATCTTCATTAAAATGGATAATTTATTTAATAATTAACATAAGTTATAATTTTATTCACTAAACTTGAATAAAAAATTTATACAAAAATGTTCTGCATAATAATATTTTACAAAGACTCAACAGACAAACAAATGGAATAATCTTTTTTTTTAAATCGCTTCGCAAATTTTCTAAAAATTTCAGCGAAATTGCTTTCCTTGACTTTGACCTCATAGAGTGGGCGAGACTTGCGCTCTCTATATTTATACCCATTTTCTAAAATACAATGGCACTCATAAGTTTGCATCATCCCCAAATTATTATGCTGATCATTTATTTATGTATGGTTATCGATTCGCCTGAAACTTGACGACTTTCATGGCTAATTTTTCACAATATGTAAACAGAAAATTCCATCTGGATCCGTGTTTATCAAAAATTTCGTAATTTATACATAACATGCCAGGTATGATGCAAACTTTTGAGTGTTCACCTTTTATTCTGCCTGAGCTTTTACGCATTTTATCTAGATGTTCGCTTTAAATTTTCGAGTGAATGGAAGGAAGACTTCGTTAAAAACCGTTTAATAAGCCAGAAATTCGTTTTATCTCGCTTCAATCAATAGTTTAAAAATTACAACAAAAATAACCATTCACATTAGTCCATATTATTTCATAATAGTTTCCACGTTATATTTGTATCACTGGATGCGAAAAAACTGTTAATTATAAATTTCCTGTAGCAATTGAAGATCTATATGATTTGGATAAAAGAGTTTATCGGCATTTTATTGCTTTTACTCATCTGTCGAAATGTCGTGATTTATCCACACGTTTGCTTTCTTCAATCTATGCGAAATATTTCGAAATTCCTATATTCAGATACCGACGATAATCTCAGAAAATTTTAAATTAAGATCGAATCAGAATATTTCCAGTTAACATTTTCATATAATTTATTTAGAGATACTATGATTCATATGGCCATTTGGTTACTATGATCCATCTTTACTTTTTATGAAATTTTTCATACTGAAAAACGTTGAACTGATTATATATTTTTAAAATTTTCTATGAACAATTCTCCCATATCCGTCATTTTATTTCCACTGAGTAATTATGCCACGTCGCATATCACTTTTTATTCCAGATTTATAATAATTCACTTTTGCTATACGTTGTTCCTATTCCCCTCTTCCCTTTTTCAAGCTCCAATCTTTTCGATAGTATTAATTTCGCCTGCCGCGTTGCAACCGCCTCGCATCTACTCAGTCGGCATCTCTCCGTCTCTCCTCCCTCATCATTCGCCTCGTCGCTCTTTCGTTCATCGATTTCGCATAGCATCTATGCGTGACTCTGCCCTTCTCACACCATTTTCGACCATTTTCCTGGCAATTTCTAGATGTTTTACTTACAATTCCGTTTTCAGGAATGAAATAAGATCAGAAGTGGCGCTCCTTCTTTTCAAATCCAATCATAAAGTCCATTCATCTACCTGTCTCAAAAACGAAGAGACATAAGAACAAGTAAGTTACTATAACTCGTTGATATCGAATTAAGACTAATTGTAAGACAATCGTATATATTTAAAATGTGCGCTATTTTCTTTGAGTTTAGTTAGAACCACTTAAATAATTGGCACTTTTACTTATTCTAAAGCTGACATTCGATCACCACTTTTTTATCATAACAGAAGAATTTCAGACCCGGTTTCGTAAATAAGATCACCACCAACGAACAACCAGAAATGGACCAACGAAATAATAATGCAGCCGAACTCCAAGGTATGTTAAAGATAATGCATGATTACGTGAATTCAATGATTTGTCGGGAAATGAATATCTGACAAAGTGTTATTTGGTCCGTAACCTGAGAGGTGCAAAGTCATACAATTATGTTCTATGATTAGAAAAGAGATGTAGCACGCGGAATGGAGAGACTGAGCTAAAATAATTCTTTCTTACTGATTTCGAAATCGGTATTTTCAGCCAATACCAACAACAAGAGCGTTCCAATTCAAACACTGAGAATGCAAGTGCTGTTCCTCCGTGCCTATGTTCAAATGCAATTTGAGAAATGGAACCAAATGATCAGGGAACGGGAGCACGAAATCGTCCATATTGTAAGCGTTTCAATATTCGTTATCAATCAAAATCTGTATTCATTATTATCAATTAGTTCTAAAAATAGTATCATTTGTTTATGTTCGTTTTTCGCCACTACAAAATCTATAATGTATTCTATAAAAATTCAAATTCAAATGCTACAGTATGGAAAGAAAATCGATTTTAGGGAGTATTGAACCGAATTATGTCAACCATTCGGGGAACTCTAATTGGTCTACTTGCAATTACGACCGAAACATCAGACGAAGCACATCTGGAACGCATCAAAAGGTAATAATGCACGTGAATGAAATAAGCGCGCCTTTCTTTGCATACTGTAGTTTATACTAGGTGTCAAATCATTGCTAATACAATTCCTCTTTCATCATCTTATTGCCTTCGCAAGTTCTTTTTCTCGCAGATAAGAAAAAAGATATGGCATAGAATTTCGAAATCTGACGAATCACAACTTGCATATAAATAGAAAACGCTTCTTTCCTTCTCAACATAAACTTTCGTTCGAATATTAAATGCTATGCTTTTTTTTTTTTTTAAATATTTTATCTAATATCTTTGATTGGAGAGAGCGTCTATATTCATGCAGCAATTAGAAATCGAATTTGGAGTGAAATAGTGAGTCGCGTAGAAGAGAAACGAGAGACAAATAGCGTAATTTTTTAATATCGACGCTCTCTCCTAATTAATATTTCTATATTATTTGAATTTGAATTGAGCTATTTTTATCTTCCAAAAATCTAATATCAATCTCACTAGCAGAGGTGTATAAAATTGAACTTTGGATTTGCGTTAGAGTTATTTACTAACGCCTTTTCTTTGTACGCCCCTGCTCACTAGTAAAAAAGTCTTGGGATCTAAAATGCAATATGAAATTTTTCAGGGCAATTGAATCTCATGAGAAGCTGCTCAGCATCACTTTGATCTATTTCGCCAACATCGATCCCGAATTGTCGGTAGAGATCGAACACGACGTGAACATCCTCACAAACGGAGTTCGTCGCTACGTCTACCCAGTTGTGCCTGCCAATCTTAACCGTTCCTGCATGGTAGCCAGTCGCATGCTGGCGTACCAGGCACATCTGCCAGAGAGGGTCGCCAACAATATCGACCTCTCGATTCCATCGACAAACAATGAGATCACGCCTCCGATCGTTATCGCCTTGGTTGTGCTTCGCGACAGCTGGTTGTGTCTCGACAAATCTGCCCAGCTTGGTGCAACCTTCGACGAACTCGTAAGACAGGCTAATCGTGCTTATTATGCCGCTCTTTGATAATACAAAATTTTCTTCGTTATTTATGTTCAGCTTATAATTTCTCCGGCGTATTTTATTCCTTTATTTTCGAAACAAAAATTGGAAAGGTATTTTTCAACGTTAATGTAATGGGGACAAATCTACATTTAAGCTATTGTGGAGGGGTCAACCAATCATAGTATTAGACAAAACCGATTTGTTTTTGCAAAACTCAGAAAATCAGACATAACTTGGGTAATGCAATGTTGAATTTGATTTTGATAACATCACATCGTCTCAGATTGCATACGGTTCCTTGTTTTTCTAGCAGCAGCCTAAGCTCAAAGAATAGCGATTGCTAAATGCACTGGATTTGATAGAAAATGTGTTATGTCACTTGCCGACTACGCCTTTAGTCCGATGCTGATATATAACACGTTATATGCGCGCAAAACTGGTTTCCTTTGGGTCATTTTATTATTTCGTGAAAGTCACTCGATACCAACTTCACTGTTTTCATACACAAAATTGTTGGAAAAAATCCAGATTAATGAGAATATTTTGCAAGTATACTATTTGATCAGACAGCTGCGTGGACTGAGCATTCTACGCACTAAACTAGCTTTCAGTTTAAGCCTATAGCCCGTTGTAATCCTTGGTATCTTCAAATGAAGTTTTTCGTTTGTCGATACACCTTCAATACTGTCGAACATTCTTCATGAATATTCATATCGAACGTTAGCTCGAGCGCACAGATTTTATTTAGTGATCAGTGATCACTTTTCAAGCTTGGCAAAATACCGTTAGAATATTTTCTTCCGTAAAAGAGCAACGATATTGATTCGTTTAACTTGAGCAAAACAGATATAGCTTCTAAACTGTTGAAGTTTCCAGTTCGCTAACGACTCACCATGACCTGACCTTTCAGTCGCAAGCCCTCTGTAATCCGATACTGAATACGTTTCATTTGAATAATACCCCAAAACAAATGTATGAAATCAGAAGAGTTTGGTCCGAGTTAATGTTCTAAAAGGCTCTACTCCGTGCACTCTTTTCCTCTCTCCTCCCCACTGCTGAAGGTAAAGGGAGAGAAGAGAGGGGTAAAGCCAGGGCGTAGAAGCGGGCTCTGCCTCTTTGAGATAAAGGAATGAATTGGAAAGAGGATGAAAGCATGATAGAGACTTTGGCGATAGAAATGAGAGAAAAAGTAAAATGATTAGTGTTTGGACCTATGTATAAGGCATTGAAAAGTTGGGGAAAGGGATGGATTGCTATGCGCGCAACCACTGGACAAGATAGGCTCTGCAAGCCTATTTTTTTGTAATTAAGAAAAAATTCCTATAGAGGAAACTGCCAAAGTGTCCTCTACCAAATCCTCTATTTTTTACACTCGGGCGTCTTCGAGTATCCTGATCCCGAATCTGAAGTTTTAGAACTCGGGTTTACGACGCCGTAAGGAAAAACGAACTTCAGATTCGGAATCAGGATACTCGAAGACTCCCGAGTGTAAAAAAAAATAGACGATTTGGTAGAGGACACTTTGGTAGCTTCCTCTCTTAATTACAGAAAAATGGTGCTTGCTCTATTTCATAACATCATTTACTGAGACATAACGCGTTTTGGAAGTCGAACATAGAAAAATTCTCTCTGAAACAAAAAAGTCGTCTTACAGCCTATCCTGTCCAATGCAATTCAATCTAGCCTATCAACTGCATGCAGCCCCCTCACTACTCAACATACGCTAATTCGGGTCAGACGTGTAAGGAATGGCAAAATAAGGATATATCGTGGTTTCAAATAGTTTCTCGATTTTCGCTGGTGTCGCGGATGCTCCACCCCATGAAGCGAGCTTATGAGTGTTGTTGAATTTACGTTTGCAAGTTTTGCGTTTCTTTTTAAGGAGGCAGCATTACTGACACGTCAGACGGTCTGAGACGGGGATGAGCACTTGTATTTGATGGAGTGGAGTGGCGGTACAGACAAAATAAGGAGTTGGTTGTTGTTCAATGGGGAAAAAAGAACTCGGTGCATGAATGGTCGATTGATATGAGGGCGTTCATTGGGGATGGAGTTGCAATGCGAGCAGTTTGTCATTCTTGGCAGATTGCTTACATTGCAACTTCATCCTCCGATAAACGTTCTCGTATCGATCGATCGTTCGTCCACCGAGCTATTGAGCCAACCAACTCTTGTCTGTACCCGAACTCCATTCCACCCGGGTGCTCATCTCAAAAAGTTATCAATTATCAAATCAACACGAGAATTCAACTTTTCCCAGTCAAACCGTCAATACGAATTGCAAACTTACTGCATTATTATCAAGAATCGGAGGTCTAATACAAAAGTAAGTAATGTAAAACACCAAACATTACGATATTTTCTTTAATAAAAAATCATTCAATCTGATTTGTTCCTCATATCATTGTCGCAATCATGAATAAGAATTCTAAAAAAAACACCCCCAATCCATTCCAATTTCAAGTTCCATCTTTATTTTCATTGTTATTTAGTAAGATTAATTGTAAGATATACTTTTTGGGTATACATATTCCCCACACTTTGCTAAGATGTATTATTGCAAATTTTTAATTATATTATTTGTCGTAAAATGATACTGTATTTGGAGATTGATTTATGATATTTGGCAATTAATAAAGCATTTATTATTTTTGTATGTTGTTTGAAGACGTAAATACGCAAAGAGATGAAGAACAAACAAATTACGTTTTGCGATAATAATCTCTTTGTTTCTGAATGAAGTCCTTGTAGAACCTGGCAGAATCTTTAATAGATCTAGTCTTTTGTGGCGAATTAAGATCAACGCTAAATTAATAAGAATTTTTGTAAAGAAATTGCTTCCGAGTCCATGCCTGCAAAGCCCAAATTTCATCGAAAATCCATCAGTCCATTCAAAATTATCGATCAAAGACCATGCCAAATATCCGATCACGTTACTATTGGCGCTAAAAATGAGGAAAAATCATTCAAGATTTTGCATGAAAAAGTTAGAGAAGCATTTAGCATTGGGTTTTACTAGTTTTCGAAAGAAAAACGACGTTATGTTCTGTTCATTAACGGTAGAAAAATGTTCCCCCTCTCCGATTTTTTCATATTATTTCTCCATCCCAGCTACTAGATATAGTGAGAAGAAAACTGACAAGAGAGATACCCACATAGGAACTCGCAGAGCTCGATGAAACTTCTCTCATAGAGGGGAGGAGTATTCGGTGACGCTGATCACTTTTATCAAATTAAACTTTCTTTGTATTACACAAATTTGCAAAGTTTGAATAAGTCATTTCCACAAGTAAAACAGCCCATTTTTCATACAAAATAGGAGTTAAAACTGCAAGATTCTAGAATGCGATTAGGCACTTTGACTTCAGAATCGTGATCAGCGTCATCGAAAATCCTAATTTGGAAAGTTTGATCAAAATCTGAGTTTCTATGTGGGAAGTTCCCTTGCGAGACAAGCATATTCTTCTGCAGTTAAGGAACAGAGCATATATGAATTTTATAACGCTTCTTCTATTTTAAACCGCATTATTTTGAATTACCATTCTTTTTCTTTGTCGACGATATTTCCATGTTCAATTGCTAAATTGACCATAAGCAATGTTGGCACATTTTTAAAATTCTAACCTTGATGTAAAGCCAAAATATGTTCCGAAATGTATCGTATTCTATGCGGATCATGAGCGGTTTGCGGAGCGCCAACAATATCAGCACACCCATTTTCAGTTATCAAGATCTAAAATAGTCAATTTATCAAACATTAAAAAAGGTTCTGATCAGATAAACTATAAACTCTGAACGAAAATCTGCTATAAAATGTAAGAAAAAGTAGCTCAAATGGAACGATGTTTAGTTTTCGAAAAAATAATGAAAAATATAGGAAAAACAAATAATTTTCATTTTAATCGTCGTTCTTTTACTTCGACAATTGCTCGTATCCATTAATTCATAATTTAGTACATCTAACTGAAGTAATGCTCGTACTTTTGGAGAGTCATAGTCATTCTTTAACATCGCCAGAAGATAAATAAGTCCTGGCGGATGCAGACGAAGCCAAGTGTCTCCACTTATCCTAGATGAATATGAAAATTTATGGAAAATAATACTTTGTAGAAACTTTTCTCCCAAATCTTCTGCGTATTTAAATCTTCCGTCAATTTCCTCTGCAGTTTCGCATAACTCGACATTCTCGGGATTTTTTACTCCCGTACTCAAGTAATAGTTTATTCCTATGATATCCAATGCTCCTAAAATGGCATAATTCAGATCTAGCTATTAACATAATGTCGGCGTAAAATTTAAATTATGTAAGTTTACATTACATTGCGTCCTTATCATCTCGCAATCTACAATACCTCTCAACTTTATATTTTTAAATTGTCGATCCAGCTTATTTGAAGAATAACTTCAACCTTTGAGTATCTTCGATTCTTCTTCAGTAAACGAAGGCAGAGCATCTCCCAGAATGTTTTTCATAATGTCAGGATAGTCTCCTTTGTAAATTGGATCGAGAATATGCTGGAACTTCCATGCATTTGCTCTCGTTTGCGCTTGCCCATCTTCATCGCTGATTGATGCTCTGAAGCAGTATCTGCCAGTGATAATCAGGCAGATTTCTCCTAAATATCCTAATAAAAATGACTACTTCGGAAATAAAGGAACCATTTTGACTCGTTTTGTAGTTTTGTTCATAGAGTCGGTAGGCTCTCCCATGAGCGATGAGCATGTGATGCATCGCCAGATATGGCATCTTTCGAGGTTCTATTCCCAGACGATCTCCCCTATAAAATACGTCTGGGTCTTTAAATTTAGACTTTGATTACCTTGCCGGTGAATGATTAGGAAACCCCTTCTGCGGATAGACATTCATCCAGCCATAATTCGTGATTTCATTGAACGTTATCCAGTATTTTACCTAAATCTGAGTTTTTAATCGTCCTCTTCCATAAATTCATACGAGATGTCCGTATGTTTTGAAACAAATATCAACGAGCTTTAGGTAGGCCTCAATAGTATCTCGAGATAGCCAACCGCCAGATTCAAATAGGTACATTGGCATGTCAGAATGGAACAGCGTTACCTAAATGTTTGAAGATAATACTTTGAAATCGCACGAAGATCTATCTACAATAGGCTGAATATCGTTTCTGATCAGTTCCTCTATGAAAGTTTTGTAGAATTTCAATCCTTCCTCATTCAACTTTCCTGATTTGTCAGGGAAAATTCTTGACCAGCAAATTGAGAATCGATAGCAAGTGATCTAAAATATCAATGATCTGTCAATATTGAAGGATTATTGTCTTACCCCAAGTTCTTTGAGCAAGTTGATATCATCCCTCCAAAATTTGTAACTTTCACATGACAAATCAGGATCTGACTCGTCGGCAATGCGATTTCCCTCTTTTCGAATCACGTCCCAGACACTTTCTCCACGTCCTGATAGTGTTTTTTCTTTGAAAGATTAAACATTTTTAAGAAAAGTCATTTGAAAAACTCGAAAAATTTTGACGGAAGAATGCATACAAAAAACATTTTTATCGTGATGAACAACTTTTATCATTGGATTGGATATAATTCAGAAAATCAGATAATAAAGATCTAAAAATAGCCAACCATCTTCAGTCGATCCTCCCTCAACCTGATAAGCTGCAGTTCCAACTCCCCAAATAAAATCCTTCGGGAATTTCAAATTATCCACATTCGTCATTTTGGTTTAGAAAATATCTATAAGAAGAAAGGTAACATTTATTGGTCAACGAAAGTGCCGAGAAATCGATAAATAGTCCTAGAAATAGGAAGAATTCGATAAGAACAAACCCCATATCATTTTTGCTGTGAAAGAGATGATGATGCAAAATAATAGAAGATGAAATGTGCTGAAAGTAAATAAAAGTGTGTCGACAAGAGATCAGAGATCGAATACTGTTCAGTCTTTCGTGCAATTTTTCAACAGATAATTGATATAATTCTGGTCGAACATGAAGATGTGAGAGACGGCAGGGAATCTCCACCTGAGTTATTCATTTTTCTCGAATAATTTAGAAACTTCATCACCAGCTTCCTTTGTTGCACTCTTCAGTCTCCGCCTGCGGACAAATGTGATAATTTGAGGCACTCATGTGAGACCCGTAAAATACCTAAAAACATATTAGATTCACTTTGAAAATGAGAAGAAATGATGTGCTGATCGCATCTAATTTTCTTAAATTTCAAATCTTTGGGTGGAGACCTTTTGATCTCTTCGCTGCTCAGAAAATTTCGGCTCAAGTTGCCTGACTTAGCGACTTTTATATATCACTTTTCTTCTCTATTCCATTGTTCCTCTGTCATCTCACGATAAAGAGATGATCTCCTCCTCGACCGTGCCTCCAAAATTTAGCTTTCTCATAGACAAGGCAGAACACTGTTGCTGTTATTTTTGTTCCATTCCATCAAATGAAATAAATATCTTCAAAAGATTCGACTATGGGCTCAAGTCAACTCGAGTGGACTCAAATAATGCTAAATTCCCTAGCACCCTAAGAAAGCAATCAGCAGATCATTTGTTTCCGTGTCTGCATAAATAACCTCGTATGGAGTGTGATGAGGATTTGGTAAATTTTGCGAGATTCGAAACGGCGTATCAGGCCTGAATTTATGAGCTTTCGAAAGAAATGAATAAATGAGCATGACTTACACCCAATCGCCGTCCCGAATTATACGGAATGCATGTTTTACCTAAACTTTATTTCATATCAGAAATCAGGAATTTGATCGAGAAGAGCTATACAAATTTCCTGTGCAGAGCAACAAAACCCTCATCTCCAGCTCTGGGCCCAGACCAGGCATATTCAATCACATCGACATTGAAGTTCATCGCTATGTGCAGGGAAAATATTGTGGCCAAAGTGCCTCCCAGTGAATGGCCACAGGTCTAAAAACCTTGCATTTGATAGGATTCTATAAATGTTGGACTGTCGCATAATTTCGTGCAGATCTTAGTTTTAAAAAAAAAAAAAAAAAAAAAAAACAACAACAACAACAACAACAACATTTTTCCTCTCTAAACTAAACAAAGATATAAGTCATATGTATAGAATGATGTAGTGTAGTAATCATAATGTATTTGTGTGAAATCCTTATTCTCAACATTGGAAAAGTCATGTTTAAAGGATTTCGAAAACAATGAATCGCTGCACGAAACTATTCGATAGTCCAATTTATGATTTTTTCTTACAAGTGGCTGATAAGTTGGGTATTTCTGAATTGAATCTCGCAGAATCGCTCCGAATTTTTGTTCAATCATATCGTTGTAGGCTCGATTGTAATACGAGAGCATTTTGCCACCGAGTTTGAAATCCTCCATCATTCCCAATACCATCGTAAAGCCTTGGGCGAAGAACTAGACAATCAGAAGAAAGATTAAAGATTTTCAAATAGTTAATGACTAAAAATCTATTTTTAGGGGTGTTCGAAGTTTGAGTTGAATGCTCTCTGTTCACTTGATGAAAACACATGCCATTCACTGTTTCATTATCATTATTTTGAATTTCCCGAAAATATTCGAGTCAATTAATGAGTAAAATGGGTACCTGTGAAATCGAATCTGAAGATCGGAAAGCGATGATAAGTTTCTGATGAGCATGATCAGCCACGATCAATGCAGCCACTTCGTCCTAAGTTTAAAAATGTACAATAATTTATTCAGGAATTTTACATATTTTCTCGTAACTGCATAAAATTCATGGAGTATCGTATAATTTGATCTTGTTAATTCAACACATGATTCTACCTAAAATTTTTGCACTAATTAAAAATGGGTTTTCTTTTGAAATATTACAGCTCCAATCATGTCACTATTATGGACTCTGTTAACCGCCTGAATGTAGAAGGAAATGACTTCTCGATTGAAAGTGTCATTGTAAACGGCTGAATCTGTCATATTCAGGGGGCAATTCACTGAATCGAGAACCGTTCTACGAGGATCGCATCGATATTTAGTAGCAACACAGGCGGCAGTCGGTAAACACCATCTAAATAAGGTTTTTTGTTCTAAAGATTATCTGGAAAAGATACCTGCATTTGTTCGCTCCAAATACAGTTCCCGCACAAGTTTCACATGTGTTGTAATATCCGCAAGAATTCACTATTTGTAATTTTAGATAAACTAGTATTAAGCAAAGATTTAGAATAGTCATCAATAGACGAATATCAGCTTCAAAATAGCAGAATTCGAAAAATTACATCGATTTTCAACTTATTAGTGTAATTCTTAAATGTTCAATTTTAGACTTTATGCTTAGGACTAAATAATAATAAGTAAGAAGAAATGCACATTTCGCATTTTCATCTCAATCTCAAACGGCACCTGCTCATTAAAGCGTATATTGAATATGAAAAAGGTGCTAGGCGGGAAGGTAAAAATACACGAAAATGAGGTGGTAAATAATCAAAGAAAGAGCTAAATTGATAATATAAGATTGAAATTGTATCGGCACGATACAAAGAAAGGGCAGCCTCATGAAGAAAATGCATAATTATGCAATAAAAATTAGGCATAAATATGAAAATTGGGCTACCAAAATAATCTTTAAATTTTCTCACGATATGCTTCAGAAGTTCGAATAATTTTACGCATAAATTTATCATCAAAATTAGAATACATACTGAGTTATGCATTAAATTTCAATGAGAACTTCGCATGAGAAAAATTTCATTGGGATAATTGAAACATTTTACTCATATTGCTCAAATGTGAATATTTTTCTATGCTTTATTAATTTTGAAAATTTAGATTCAATCTGTACATGTAAGAATTTTATGGAATATGAATAGAGTTACTAGATTTTCGATTATATTATATTTCATTAGGATTTTGTTTTATTTTTTGAAGTTGTATTTTGAACTGCGAGATATTTTAAAACTAATTTTTCTGAATATCTTGACCAATAGCGTGGCTATTCGATCCATTCGCCATATTAATTTATTATCCGTGGCTATCTGTTATCTTTTGCCATCAACATTCTGACGTTTTTGCGACAGTCGAACAATCAAGCAGTCGGGCATTCGGGCAGTCAGCTGGAAGGCTAATGCCTCTGCCTTCAAATGTGTTGCCCTGTCGTCTCTTTCCTTTCCTCTCCTCGGCATTCAAATCCTGTTCCCCTTTTCTTTCACTTCGAATCCCATTTCTTTCGGTCAGATACTCCCAGTTTAACTGAAGAAAAACCTCGGTCACGCTTCTATTTGTATAAGGCTGATATAAGCCGAAATGATACTTTTCCATAATTTAGTTGACTTTAACTTTGCAATCGTTTTATCTTTTTCATACTGATAAGAATTTGCAGATGGACCGCAAGTGTGTAGTCTCACTGATTTGAGAACTTTAAATAGTTTTTTTAACACCATTTCCGTGAACTAACCCTGATAAAATTTTATACCCATATTCAGTTCATTCAACTGGATACTATTACCGAGTTTTAGTCTGATCAGTGCATAATACTTCAGTTATCCAAGTTGAGTTCAATTTCATTCTGTTCCAAACTTTTAACCGTCATCGTATGTGAGTATAAGGTCTGTCTTCTTATTTTGAAAAATTGAAAAAATCGTCCAGCAACCACGGCTATTTGATACATATTCAATTGAATTGTGATGAATAGGTGGGGTTATGATTATTTCCCACATTGTAAGGAAACTATTGCGTCATCCAATTCGAAATTTTTCTAATTTAATGACTTTATTCGATAATCTCGCCATCGAACGCGCCCTTGAATTCTCAGCTTGTCTTCCCCTTCCTCCCTTCCTTCCTTTCTGCCTATCCTTCCGCTGTTCAGGTTCTTCTCCACATCCTCCCTTGATACCCTTCATTTCAGCTTTTCTCAATCTTCATCTTTTCATTTTTATCCCTCACACATTTTATCCCCTGGCTAATGTTATTATCTTCCGCAGATATAAAATTTTTATTTTATCGCCTATTTTCGTCGATTTTTAATTTGGTCATTTCACCACGTGGAAACTTGGCCAGTTAGTTTGAGTCGAATGACTTTTCCTGCATTTGTAGGGTATGACGATGTTTTCACGTTATGAAGTGGCGAAAAACCCGAGTTTCCTTTATCCTCTTGTTCCTCGGAGTGACTATTTGTTGTTTGCAGCTATGAAAGACCCGGGAGCAGTCGCGACATTCATCGCCATAGGCGTGTCACTCACGATGATGTTCGTCTGCGGCATCTTCTCTGCCAGCATCTTCACCGACATCGATGAATTTCACGACAAGAGTTTCGCAGAACTCGAACGACTCAAGGTGAATCTTTAACAAATTTTACGAAACTCGTGATAAAGTGCATGATTGGACAAAATCTATTCGAAATCTTTATGACTCGCTACAATTGTCGAGAAAAAAAACTAAATACGCATATCTTATGCTAACAAATGTCGAATTTTTAGTCTAAATGGAATGCCATTGTTATTAACCAGAAATTTATCTAAAAATTTTCATAATCTTCCATCCAACTTATAAACGGATAATCAAACTCCAGTGGATATATCATGTCTGAGCAAGACACATGAAATTTCTAGGCATTGACCGACGTCGCGTGGACAGAAGTGATGGCTTTCAATCGGAGGAAGGACAATCAGGAAAAGACACAAATGTTCGACGCGATTTTCAGACAGAAGAGGAGTAATCAACTGCCTGATTACTGCAGTTAGAAAAATAACTAAACAATAACATTTTTCTGTTAAATTAGGCTGTATGAACACAAATCATTGTCCCGAGGGGCCGCCAGTTAAGATTTTCAGACAATATCCAGCATAATCGAAGATAATTTTAGGTGAACCAGGTAGAAAATCCGATATGATTTATTTGCAACATGAGATAAAATGGAGTGTGTGTGATTATTTGGAACAACCAAATTATCCCACATCCGCATTTATATTCCATGTTAAAGACAGATAAATCATCTCTGATTCACAGGATTGGACGGTATCGATGGAAGTGAGTTTTGGTTCCCTTTCAAAGTAATAATAAAGCTTACGTATTTCAGTTCCTGGAGAAGAAGGGCCTAGGTATCAAATCTAACTATTGGGTAGTTTGGATTTGTCGCAATATTGTATCATGAAGGAATAATGTGAAAGTGAGAAAGCGCTTCCCTACTCCCTTTTAACGCTACACGCTATTCTGTTGGTCTGCTGATCGCGACGTCGTGTCAAATCCAAATTTTCAATCACCGCGATTAATTCAAAACGTTTCATTGCTATTACTTTTTAAAGAGGACCGAACGGTGTAGATGCAATCGGCTACGAGTTGGAGATGATGGAAGAGGAAATGGTCGACTGCATTCATTGTCCTGCAGGACGTGAGATTGAAATCTGGCAATTGTTAATCATTTCATAAATTAGCGCCTGGCCCGAAGGGCGACCGCGGTCTGCCTGGTCCAACTGGCGAGGTGAAGAATTGAACGTCGCTATAATAAAACAATATTCGAATATTTCAGAGAGGGCTGCCAGGCGAACAAGGAATGCGCGTATGGCCTTTCTCGAGAGAAAATTTCGTTCTTGAAAGTATATTATAGGGCCGGGACGGAATGGACGGAGTCGAGGGACCCAGAGGTATGCAATTTTAAAGATTTAAGAGTTTTGCACAAGTTATAATACAATTATAATGGGCTTAACGCTCATATTAATCAACCTTCTAATTTTAATGCCTGAAATAGCATTTTTTTTTTAATTTCGTACATGTACATGAGAGACGAATGAAAATAGACATATAGTCTAATAAATTATGCAAACCATTAACTTCTTACTCTAAATCAATATGAATATTTTAGGGAATCCGGGTGACTATGGACCAAAGGGCGAGCAGGGTCCGCCTGGTTAGTTATAGATATGAACCTAAGTTTTTCATCAAATTTTGACATCAATGCCAAATTTACTCATTTTTACTATTTGCCCATAAGTTGAGCATGTGAGTTACAGGTCCAAAGGGAAGCGGCGGTGGCGTTAGATCAATTCCTGGACGTTAGTTTTGAAATCAACAAGATTAATTATAATATTGGTGTGTTTAGCTCGAGGACCCAAAGGCCAACCTGGACCAATTGGTTCGTGAAATTAATAAAAATAATAATGTTTAAATTACTCAATTTTCAGGTCCGCCAGGAGACCAAGGTTTCTTCCCATTAATTTCTAAAATATAATGTCGATAAAAATCGCTAATTTATAGGAGAAGTTGGGGATGGCGAGGAAGGACCAGGTATTTATCAAATTGAAGTTGATTTGCATAATCAGGTGATTTTAGACGGACTACCAGGACCGCCAGGAGTTCGTGGACGAGATGGCGTAAGTTCTTGATGATTTCTAGTTTATTAAGCGATCTGAAGATGTATTATGTTCGTCCGACTGCTTGTGACTATGTAAAATATTGAGTTTTGAACGTTTGAATGAGTGACCATTTCGCAGGTGCCCACATGGATACACTATTTGACGACACTTCTAGTGGAAAAGATATAAGAAAATTTCGCCAGATAATGTGCATGTGTGCACCGTGAAGTTACCATTCATTCAAACGCTCAAAATAGGATATTTTTCATTTTCATCGAGTAGTCAGACGGACAGATTATAAATAACTTGATTCTAGATGCCAGGACCGATGGGCAAGGAGGGGTAATTTTTCGCAACTTCACTTTCAATATCTAATTTCATGTATATTTTAGACCGAGAGGACCTCAAGGCTTGCCAGGAGACGATGCGGGTAAATTTTTTTGAATAGCGATGAGAGAATCAATGCGAATTTAAAAAGGCTACTGCCCATGTCCGAATGGCCATGTAGTGAATAATCGCTATCAAGTCCCACCTCGACCTCGAGTGGAAACGACACCTCCAAGACCCGTTGAAGTGACCAAGACACCCACATACACAGTTCCGACTGAAGACGTGGAGAACTCTGGAGAGGAAACTGAGCCCATACAAGTCACACCTGCAGAGTACCTCAAGGAGAATCAGAAGAAGCGACAGGATGAAATAGAAATACCGAAAAAAGTCGATGCACCTGTCATGGTTGAGGAGAAGGAAATGGAAATACCACATTCAGGTAGGAATTAAAGTTACAATTCAAACTTCTCATAAACAAAATGATGATCAGAAGTTCGGAATTGTGGGCGAATTTAGTTGTGCTCAATTAATTCTTATATCATTCGATATTATCAATTTTGACAGACGCTAAAATTTATTCATAAAATATCTTTTTTAACCTGACCGCGTTTGCAATAGCATTAATGAGCATCTAAAATCGCTTTTGATTGCAGACATTTGCCTAAAATTGTGATTAGTAAGGAATAGAAAAAAAAACCTTTGGAAATTTCAGTGACAACTGAACAGACGGTCGGTGCGACTCAGGTTCCCGAAAACTGGGATCAAACCTATGAAACCCCAACCAATCTTGAACAAACAGTCATGGAAATGCAGCAGACAGACAGCCAATGAGGCTTAGAGTTTATGCTGATTGCAACATAAATCTTTACTCATTTTCCTCTAGTTTCTAGATGAATAAATTGTGTTGATGAATTCTTTATTTTATGTTTCATCGTAAAAACTCAGTTTTACAAATTTAATCACGAATATCTCAAAAATATCATCGAATAAGTTTTGAAAGTAAATATATTATAAGGGGAAGATAAATTAATCTACGTTGATCGTATGTTGAGCTTGACGTTGTCGAAGTGCTTGTTCGAATGCTTGAAGTCGTAATTACAGCTGTGGAAACGGTGCAATTATCAAGAGATTGCACATCCTGACAATCGTGGACTGATCTTGGACCGCATGGCTTGACGCAATCCTAGATTTTTAAAGTTATTCAGAAGCATAGTTCGCATAATTGCAAAATCATCCTTATTACTTTCAAACTTGGGAGGCAGTTAACATCTGGCACGGTGTATAAATATGGAGTAATATAACTGTATGTTGTATGCAGAATATCGTAAGTAATTTCGGATCGACCTACAGCAATGACAGTGAAGGATATGCAACCAGTTAAATAAATTTTATTCAGTTCCTAGAATTTTATCATAGAACAGAATTAACGAAATTTAAAAGATATCTCTTTACGTTTCTAAATGCATTTCTATCGACCGAACTATTGAAAATACGATTTGTTAAGAGCACGACCGTATTATAAAGACATCGATTATTAGGTAAACTATAATATTTGAACTAAAAACGAATGATGAAATTGAACTGATTATCATATCATTCCAAACCTCGTTTATAATAGTAAAACTAAAATTAGCACTGGAACTTTCATTTTGAATAGGATCTAATGTGTCGAAGTGGCTAACAAAGCGACCATAGTCCAAATCATCGATTTTCATATCACACTCATCTTCATTGCAGCATGTAGTGTTGCTTGACTAAAAATTGCATTTTGGGTGCATCTTATTCAGAAAATAGAGAATCATACCGATTCAAACATGGGATAAATTTGAGTTCGATATCCAATGCCTCTTTGCATACAAGAATTGATTAGATCTTCTAGGAAGAAAAGGATCGTGTGAAAGTCCCCATTCGATGTTAATGTCTGATCAAGATCTAATAAAATAGCGATGTTGCAATAGTGTGTTAGCTAGAAAATGTTGCATGCAATTTTTAAGCTGTAAATCTAACTTACAGAGTTGTTCTTGGTGTAATTTTGAATGGGTGGTATATGCAAATGTGAGTAATTATCAACATTGCAAGTGAAGTATGGATTATCCGGAGACTGTCTATCATCATCTATGTCTAAAATTTATGCATCATTTATTCAGGAAAATATTAACCTTACCACAGAATTGAGATTCAATAGGCTTGAAAATTAAAATCACTACAATTATCAGAAAGAAAATAACTGATTTCATATCGACTACCATCTAGGAGCTAAAATAAAATTAAGATCTGCAACAAACGAGTTTTAAACCTTCCAGTTAAAAAACAAAGTATTGAAAAGGCGAATATAAATAAATCGATGATTCGAGCATTTATAATCGCATTATAAAATATCCGGTTTAACCTTGTATGCTTATCACCTAAACGGAGTTGTTAAATTAGCGGCATGTTTCGTTGTCATTATCAGTAATTGTTGGCAGGTCAACATTTGTGCAGATAATATACGACAAATTTTGTTCCGTTAGCGACAATGAGTGAATGTTGTTTTCTTCCATAATTCATGTCAGGGATCCAAGAATTTCGACTGTCAACAGGAGCTGAGGGATCGAAACACAGACAGAATTTGAATAGGGTGTGGGGCAACTCCCCCCACTTTTCCGACATTATGTTTTATCGTTCCACGAGTTTAGGGAGAGTGGAGGAAGTTGACCCGCACTCCCAAGCTTCGCCCCTTTGCAAAAATGCATTTGTGGTGAAACGTGGTAGTTTGAAACAGAAAACTTGGGAAGGAAGTACCCTTCAAACCCAAAATGTCTCAAAAAAGTATCTATATCGACGATAAACTTTATGAAATAGTTCTATGCCAGAAATCAGGCCGTAATTCTTGTGTTCACTCGTATTCCGCAGTTTGAAGTTTGTCAAAATGTGTTCATTTCGAGCAGCGTATTTTTGCGATTCTTTCGACTAGAAACTTCTTAATTGTTAGAGGCTCATTATTCCATTAACCCTTTCTCTAATCTCTCGCCTTTTCCCCTACTATATCTCTTTTTACCGCCAGTGCCGCCTAGCGACACTGTTCATTACCTCTCTGCATCTTTCCACTCACTTTTTTGTAGTGTCCTTTCTTGTTCTTGTTTCACTGATTTCATCCTTCGGCCAATTGAAAAGAAGCTTCATTTCAGCGATTCACTCGATCGAGAATGGATGATTTGTCTGGAGAGACTGTTGCAAGTCAGGTAAATCGAATTTATCATTTCCGAATTGAAATAGAATTGTTTGATGCGCTTCTTTCAGGCTGGGACGAGCGAAAAGTGGCCGGACGAACAGAGCGGTGAGGAGTTGAGTGCCTGTCTCAAGGGGACGTACTGGAGCAGGTTGCCTGTCGAGATGCAGATCGAGATCCTCAAACAGGTACTTTCAACCGCATTCAAACTTTGAATTGAAAATTCCTATTTTGGAAGAAAAATAATAAAAGGAAAACTAAAAGAAAACTTCCCGTAATTAAACATGGAAGATAAAAATTAGTGTAATTCAAATGTCTCAATTTTTTAAATTTACTCATTGAGATCTTTAATTTTCAGCATGAAGGATCGGAAAAAGTTGTTTCAAACAGTTTCCATAAATCTCCTTGTTATTTCTTTATAATCCACAACGAACTGAAGGATTTCCAGAAGAGCTTGGACAGTGGCGACAGGCTAAACCTGCTGTGCGCGTACCCTGAGCTGCTCTCGGTCATCAACGAGTCCTATCCGCACGACAATGCCAATGCTGCCGATGGAGGGGAAGGTACCGAGGTCGAGCCGCCTGACATCTACATCAAATATGTAAGTTTTCTTGAAAGTTCGAATTTACTTTAGAATCGTTATCTCAAGACTTGAGGTGAAGTTATTCTTTGATTTTCATGGCTTCAATATTTTTCAAGGTCAATCATAGTTTTCTAAGAAAAAAACGTGTTCACTTTCGTCCAGATCATCTCGACTTATTATGCATTATTGCATATGCTCTTTTATGACATTGACAGGTGAAGAAGGAGGAAGGCAAAATGGGCTAAAATTTCAATTCCGATTTTCCAAAATGGTCATTTCGACAACGCATCCCCTAGTAATGAATTGGATAGAGATATCTTGGATATCTTCCTATTTCGTTTCCCTTTCATAATTCTATGCCTGACCATTTCGAAATTATGCAGATTTCATTTCAGTCGTCAAAGAAAAAGATGTTCTACGATCAGATGACCAAAATTTTCGTCTCGAGACAGGCTCCCAGGATTTTCGGTCTGAAACACGACCAAGTTGTGCTTACGGTATGTCAATCGTTTTACTCAATTGCTAACAGTTACAGTTCTATCGTAAATGCTGCTTATATTTCCATCGAATGAAGAATTTTCTTAAGCAAATATCGAAAACAAGCAGTAACCCGTCAATGAACACTTCGTTTTTCTCCATTTTGCCCCACCCAAGTGTTCTTCCTCTGTTACTGTTTATTGCTTGTTTTCGATTTTCGCATTGGAGCAGATTCTCAATCCGGCAAAAATATAAGCGAGATTGACGATATTTGCAAATGCATTATGAGCGAAAAAAGATACAAATTAGAAAATAACGGGAGAAGGGCTGATTTTTAAAACAAACCAAAGATAAAGCTCTTCTTCTCCCTATACTGATTGTCATCTTTGTTAGGTTCGTGATTGAATTAAGAAGAAAACCTTACCGATAGTTATGCTTCGTTTAAGGGTTTGGGCTCGAAGAGCAAGCACACGGCCATTCTGCTGAACGCACTGGAATCGACCTCGACCACGACCAGAAGGCTCTGTTTCGACATGAACGAATTCGATTTCCAATTGCCGCTCGACTTCGTTAAGGTTAGCATTTATTTCAAAATAAAACGATTTGTAATTCCAAATTTTCGAAAGAAATATAAAAGTTAATGTAAATGTCAAGCATTTCGATGGATAAATTTCTCATTTATGAAGCATGTTTATTTATTCCGAAAATTAAATAGGTTCATACTCAATTCTAATTGATTTACTTGTAAGATTCCCTTTGTGCAAGCAAGTATAATCTTGGGTCGAAAAATTAAGTTAAGTAAAGTATTAGTCTAATTTCTTTCTTGAAATTTCAAATAAAGTTAGTTGATACAATTGTGTTAAGGTGCTGAAACCGAACTGTCTGAAACTTGACTTCGACTACAACGAGAAATGGACTACTTTGAATGAACTCGCCGAGGCCTGCCCTATTCTCTCTGAAGTCTATTTTTTGTTACCTTTTATCTTAACATGAATGAAAAGACCAAAATTTTAGAAAAGTTTCTCAATCAATATTCATACATTCAAATTTTAAAGAAAATTCTATTCTTACTATTCAAATTCCATTTTTTCCGCTCTTAAATCAGAAAATATATTTTCAGTGAAATTTTTGAAATAGAAATTATTATGTTCGTTGGGCTCAGAATGAATTGATGTATTTCAGTTGAACGAGTTGATTGTGTTTGGTCCCGTGCACGCAGACGGCGATTCGCTGCTCAGCTACTTTCCCAAATTTCCTCCTTTTCTCTACTTCAACAACGCTTTCTCTTCCGTCCCTCTCGAAGGCTTCCTCCACGATGGGCACGTCGTCAAATTCCTCAGGGTAATTCAATTCGCCTTAGTTTGAAAAAGCTAGATTTTTATTCAACTCTTTTCGACTTTATTATAAATTCTACAACTTTTGAAATCTTCAATTATGAATTTCAAATGATCAAGACTCACATTCTGACTTTTTGTAAACTGGCTTATCGTTGATCATAAGCCATCCGATTATTAAATACTTAGCAGAATTTTCAATCTCCATATCTGAGTCGTGCGAAAATGAATTTTGAGTTTTCATAATAAAATGAAAGTTTCTTCTAAAATTTGACAAAGAGAAAGATCGTAAACGATCTATTAAGACAATCAAATGAAAGGGAAAACGGTCTATAGAACGAAACGAATATTTTGCATTTTATATTAGATATTAACATTTTAATCTTGTTTCTTTATGGCATAAATTCAGGCTTTGGTTTCGACGAAATTCGAAGAAGGAAGCGCCGCTGCGACCGCTCTTAAACGAATCGTCAACTGGACATTCGACATGAGCTACGAGACAGATATTGAGGAAGGAGAAACGATGAGGGGCTGCAAACCGCTGTCTGAACTGATCGCAGACATCATTCCTCCTGACTCGGAGGTAACTATTAATAGATTTTAGCATTTTAATGCGATATTAATCTATCTTTTTTCTAATTCTGAATAGCCCTTTTCGGATAGAAAATGTCTAATTTATTGAAAAAAAGAATTTTGAACTTTTAGAGTCCGACTTGAAAATTGCAATTCTGTTTAGAGCATTGAAAAAAATTTTTATTGTAATCTTACTTTCTAATTTACAGATAGTGAATTTGGATTCGGAGACGGGCACGGTCGAGCGTCTCATCTTCGAGCTGCATGTGGCTGTGGGCAACGAGCAGCACGTCATCTACGTCAAGGAGGAAGTCAACCATCGCCGCGAATTTAGACTAATCCAGGTCGAGTATTTTTTAAACGAATAACCCATAAGTGATAGCCATTTATTTGGAATTATAATGCTACAATTATTGATGTATGAAGCTCTTCATTTTTGAACTAGAACTCGCAAATTTTCTCCGAGTTGAACTTGACTAGGCCTCGATAAAATTTAACTCGAACTCATTGGAGAATTCAAATTCGAGCTTCGAAATTCCTTTTTAAAATCCATTGCAATTCTAAACCCTTGAGTTTGAATTTGAAACAACGGAATATGTTTTCAGCTGGCGAATAGGATTGAAGACTTGAGCGAAATTCTGGAGTCTCCGGACGGCTCCATCACGTCGGACATGGACGAACAGTTAGTCTTCATCCTCTATCCCTGTCTGTCAATTCATCTTCTCATTTTAGAATGTTCAGCTCCGACGGCGATCCAGATTCGGACATGGTCGACTCTGATGAAGAGGTAAGATCATTTGCCATATTGTGAAAATACTCGTACTTCAAAAATATGCCATTCACTAACTAACGATTTGGTAATCATTGTCAGCACTTTGAAATGCATTTTCAAATCTATTTTTATGAAAATCAACAGAAATCACCCCTAGTAATGCATTATCTGAAAGACGGTATGATATTTTAAAGTGTTGCAGAGTTGTGCGTCCATTATTCTCTTTTCATTTTGTAAAACTGACAACACAATTGTCAAAAACTTAATTCCGAATCATTCCATTAGCATACTTTTTCATTTGATTTTCCTAATTTTCAAATTATATGCATAATCAAACATAACACAACAAATTGATATAAATTCAGGATGATGACTACCCGGACTATGATGATTTTGAGGATGACGACTACTGAACCAGTCACTTCATCTGCACTCGGTCATCTTCACCCCCTTCTTCCCATTCGCCAATTCAAACTCGTACATATATCTCAGTCAAACAAATATTGTATTTGAAATTATTCATCCCGTTTTTCAAAGGATCATCCAGATATTCTCTTTCAAAACCGGTCATTTTATTCAATTTAGTCACTATTTATTGTTCTCCGCTTTTTTCTTCCGGGTTAATTTTAAATCATAGTCTCTTGAAGATTTTTTTTTCTCCTCTGTTAATTTTATTAACAGCTACAATCAGTCGTTATGACATTCTATGGGTTTTTTTTTATCACTTATTATCCAACTTCTTTTACCTCGTCTATTTGACCGATCTCATTTATTTACAGTTATTACAGTTCGGTATCCTTCTTTGCTTTACTTTATCGTTTCATAAACAGATGTTATTTGATATCCCTTTCTTTTTTGCTATTTTTAAGAGCCATTCCACGAATAACTAACAAAGGGTCCTGACAATGGCAAAAGTGTCCCGAATCCGAACCAAACCTATATGGTGGATACACCCATGGGCCCTAATCATAAAAATGGGGAAACCAGGCTTCGCCCCCCAAAGTGGGCGGGGCTAGGTGGGGGTCAAGTTGGGAGTTTTGATGATGTGACGCCCGTCCGAAGGTACAAAGAAAACTTTTGCTAAAAATGTGATCCATTGAACTATATATTATTTTCCATTCAAGCACTGAATTATTGAATTTTGGTAAAGTTTAGAGGAAAATGAGAATTTAATTTCAATATAAAAATTCAGGAACTTTTAAAAATCTAAGAAAATTGAATGAAATATTGGTACAAATTTGAGTATGTTTTGGATTCGTAGAATAAGATCTATAGATATAAAAAGATGGAATGAGTATTTTTCAATATCTTCATATTTACCTCTGAAAATTCTATCCTGCCATCGATTTGCCAGAGAAGATATTCTTCCCCGTTCTTTCACCTCTCTTCACTTTTCGTTGTATACTGCCAGTTCATCTGCACTTGTTGTTTTCGTGAGTCTTTTTTCTCTATCAGTGATGATGCAACGTAAATTCTATTTTTGTTTCCCTGATATATTCTCTTTGCAATCTTCAAATGTACAGTTTTATGCAGATTATTTAAATCATATTCATTTTTAGATCCACAAAATAAATTACCTTCTAGTTAAAAGAGTAATATGGCATTCTTTGGTCTGGCAACGAAAATTGGGTCCAAAAATGACGTAAGTTTTGAAATGAACTTTGAAATAAATGCTCACAAACAATAAAACAAGTAAATAGTTGTGGTCTACGAAATAAGCCAAACGAACAGAAACAATCAATAACATGGAGCGCCGCTATGCTTGTTTTGCACTCTTTTCGTCATTTCTCTCTAAACATCATAGTTCGCTGATCTATGATATAACGATTGAGAGGTGACCGAGATTGACTTGATATCGTAGTTTTTCCAACAGATACTGGACTCAAAAATGCAATATTTATTCGTTTGCACTTTTGGTGTTTGGTGTTTTCTATTTTTTCTTCTTCAATGTTTCCCTCCAATTCATGGCAATGCGTAAACAAGTCTAGAAATGAGTCTGTTTTCTTCACTTCAGCTGCAGGCTTTGGCAGGCATTCATTTTCCGCGCTCAAAAAATTCACAATCTTTTTACGCAATCTTTAAAGATCTAATTTTATCGTACGTTGATTCTGATTCATTTATTATAGACACGAGAAATTGACCCATTGGAAGAGGCAGCCAGGATGATCGAAATGGTCGAAAATGGAGTGCATTTCGATTCGGCATCGGATTTGGCAGAGTCAGAAGAGGCATCGACTTGTGCGGAGGACAAAGAATCCTCGGACAGCAATTCCGAGTTCAGCAGCAGCAATGCATCGGGGTTAGTTGGATAGTGTGGATGCAAGATAAGGGATTTTCCTAATCTGGCCAATAATAATAGCTTTAAAATCACTAAAATGATAAGAAAGTAAGGTCGAGATTTCAAGAAATGAGAGAGTCCGTTTTATCCATATTCCGTTAGAAAATCCTCAAATTTCGCGTTAATTGAGAGGAACACAAATTACTACTTCTATATGATATATGATGAGAAATCACGAAAAAATATGCGCAGTATTTTAAAAAATCCAAATGAAGAAAAAAGTATCGACCAAAAATGCAATCGATTTTTTTGCATTTCTCTTTTTCGCAAAATGCTAATTTCGATTTTTCGCCGAATTTTCCGAAAATATTTTGATTTGTTGCGAAAGCGAATTGCGCGATGATGTTTAAGAGGCTGTGTCTGGACTCCTGCCACGATGAAGGCATCGGTTTCAGCTTCCTGACTATGCTGTCCAACATACTCAACAAGGCACCGCAGAGGAAGGCGAGCTATGCCACAGGCACTGATCATTGGGTCCCTCTGGACCCAGAAGAAATCGTCATTATGCCTCAGGAGGCCGTCGACGGTTACAAGAAAGTGCATCCACATGTCGGTGAGTCGGAAATACGAAGCTGTTTGCATAGGTCATTTATCGTTTGCTTTGGCAAATGTCGCCGTGAAAAGAATTATCGTAAGATAAGGTGACATTTGCAGAAAATGACGACGACTTATGCAAGAAACAAATTGCTAATCTTTCTCTAAATGAAAATGATTACTACTTCAGGAAAGGACATCAATCAAAACGGCAACTTCAGCGTCGTTACGAAAATCGTGAGTCGTCGTTTATTGAAAATAGCATGAAAATTAATTGAACTCAGATGAACAGCACACCTCCCGCAGCGAAGAAGAAGGAAACAAAGGGAGAAAACACTAAGGACGTGGAGAAAATGCTGCAGGAACTGTCAGAGGGCTATGGCAGCGAGATCGAAATGAAGAACTCCCCTTCTGACTGTGAGCAGGAACAGGAACAAAAGGAGAATGAGTGAGCAAATTCTTTAATATGAGGGATAGATGATTTTTTATTTTGAATATTCTGTTCACTTTACTAATATTTTTTGACAAGTAAAATTCCAGCCAAGATTTGATCATTTAATAACACGAAATTGTGCTAAAATGGTCCTTCTCTTTATTCATCTCAAATTTGATTAGCATATTTCTGCCAATTTTTAATATTTTGCATCTGATGAAAATAATGTTCATTTCAGCGACCGGCCGCCAGTGCATCATCTGGTCATCACGTTCTGGGGCAAGGACGGAGAGAGGAAGTACTTTTCACTCTACCGAAGTCGAAAGGTAATCAGCCATTTATTCTTCAGGAAGATTCAACTTATTTTATGCCTCTTGTTCACTTCAAGTCAGTCTATCTTCATCATCTATACAAATAGTTTCTTTCTCCTGGAAAAGTGGTGTGAAGCTCAATTTCTTGCATATCATAGAAATTCTGTCGACAATATTTTCTAAATGTGCATTTTTAGGTAACGGATGTGATTGCTTTATGCGAAAGATCGAGAGAATGCATTCAACTTTTTCGTTTTCAGCCCAAAGGTTTGCAACAGTGTTATTGTTCTCAATATTATTTGAAATTTTAAATTTAGGCTTGGAGAAGAGCGACTACATAAGCAAATTGCTGTCCTGTCTGAAAAAGAACCTGCTCTGGAAGTCAATTCACGTCGCTGCGAGCCTGGGGATCGTCGAGTACTTCAAAGAGATCAGCCCGCACAGGATCAAGAGGTAGTTTTTCGACTTGTATCATTTATGCTTCAAATTTTGTTTCGAAAATTACTTGAATTCGCTTACTTCTTTTCCATGAATTTTTAATGAAAATGCAGAAGATTGTTGTCGTATTTACTGGTGTTAATACTTTCAGCAATCTGTACAACACGTGTCCAGAAGGATATAGCGCCCTGCACCTGGCTGTCAAGTACAACAGGTGAATTTGTCAAAGAAATTCACTATTGATTATTGTAATGTTCAGATTAGAGGTTGTGAAGTTGCTAGTGGATTTGGGGGCTGATCTGAATACGATCACCACGAATGGGGACAACTGCATGCATCTCGCTGCTTTCGCTTCTCCTCAAATGATCGAGGTGAGAAAATAGCTTTCATAACAATTTGAACGATTCAACATCAGTCACAATCAAATAAATTGTTCATTCCATCCTGTCTTCAAATTTTCTTCATTTTCATTTTTAAACTTTTGTCAATGAAGGTCTGCTGGAGAGGGTAACAAATTTTAGAAATTTCTATTATTCTTTTTAGGCATAATCTTTACTAAAAATGCTGGTGATTGTTGCTTTCAGTTTCTGCACGACACGGGCAAATTCACGTCAATAATCAACGCGCCGAACGGCGATGGATCTTCCCCTCTATACCTCGCAATGAGCAATGCCAATCCTTACTGTGCGAGGGTCTGTCCTCTTGATTTCTTCTTTTCCATTGTTCTCCTCTCTTTCAGGCCCTGCACAATTGTGGCGCTTCTCTGACAGCAGACCCTTTGGACACCTCACCCCGTCCTCTGATCGACGCGATCAAACGGGGCAAACTGGATGAAGCTACCCTCGACCAGATTCTCGAGCAATCGCCAGACTCGCTCAATCAAACTGAGCCTGTCACGGGCAATCACGCTTTGCACTGCGCCGCTTACAAAAAGGATCTTCTCGTTCTTCTTGATCAGAAGGTCAAACTTCGATTGTTATGGTTTTGAATCTTTTTTATTCAAAAGTACCGTAAGAAGCCATATTTATCGTATTAATTAGTTATTGTCATCAATTTATCAATACCGAATCTGGATGAAATTTTGCTAATGGTTCGCCTTGATCACACATTATGTATTGAATAACTTTCATCTTGCTCCTAGTTCATTTGTTCTGGTTTGAACGAGCTAGGAGCATGACATGTGACAAAAATTTTCGATCACCTATTAAAATGATCATTGTAGGTGTCTGCGTTGAACCTCGACATGCGGAACAACTCGATGCAAACGCCGCTGCACGTCTATGTGAGGAAGAGTGACCTCTCACTCACCATGGCCATTTGTGCCTACAAGGTCGACATCAATGCAAAGGACATCAACGGCAACACTCCTCTGCATATTGCTGTCATGGTAAGTTACCATTCAAAAATTTATAATTAAAATAATTCGAAGGAAGTTGTAGAAGTATTTTTAAAATCCTCATTAATTTTATTTATTTGAAAGCTTTTCTTGGTAATTTATGGCAAAAATCAAAGATCGAAGATATTGCTTGATTGCAGAACTTGAACATCGAAATCGTCCGTTTCCTGCTGTGCATCGGAGCTAATCCAAACCTAGTCAACAATCATCGCGAATCGCCGAGACACCTGGCTGCCAGATATAAAAACAAGTAGACTTTTCCTGGCATGTTGATCTGTAAAATTAACTGACAAATTTTCATACTCGATGCCCACAACAACTTGATTTTCATTATGCACCATCTGAATGCAATAGATTTGTAAATTGCTGTAATTGCATCATTTTTGTATTTTAGTGAAACAGCCCGTCAAATCGTGCGTTCCCTGATTATCTGCGGGGCCAAAACGTGCCCAGCCAATTTCGTTGGCTGCACTGTCTGCTGTGTTCACAGGTAATTAAACTATTATTTTATCAAAAGAAGAAATTAATGTTGTTTGCAGAGATAATTTCATCGGCGAGCAGTCGCCCCAGTCTCCCTCTCTCAGCAGGAAAAGTACGGCTTCTTTAGGACTCAACGGTACACCTTATAATTTTATGAATTCTTCGCTTGTGACGAAAGATTTTCTTTTTGTTTTATTTATACTCATAGCGGATTTTTCTGCAATTCAGTATAAAAATTCTTTAACCCAAAATATAATTCATTTTTTACTTGGTTTATACAAAAATATTTATTTCGCAGACTTCAGACGAATCAAAAAGTGAAGATGCGAAAATGCGAGATGTAGCTGTGGACTGGAACGCACCAACTGGGGCATACGAATTCGAACTCGACCCAGACACTCACGAACTCGACGAGGCCTACAAGGAACCCAACCGAGCTAGGAGCTTCCCACAAGAAGTAATCACGAACTTATTATTAATGATTTTTGCCAAATAATTGAATCTTTATTTACAACTCAGATCACCTTTCTGTTCAAAAGGTTTATCCCAAAACTCGAGTTGGCAAATCTACTTAGGGACCCTATCTATGATATTTTTTTTTAAAATTGTCAGTTAAGAAATGAACATTGCTATATCTCGCGAAATAGAAACATGCAGGATAGTGTTAGAATAGTACTGAGAAACTTTTCTTTTTCTAAGTTATGTTCAATTCTCAAATGTTTAGTTGGCGATAGAGCGGACGATGGAAAAGCTGAAGGAGTTTGCAAAGGATAGGAACAAGCAGAATGTGATTTCTGTGCTGTCGCTTGACGGAGGAGGAATCAAAGGGCTAGTTATGACGCAGGTAAAGCCTTTTTTTTCTAATGATCAGCATTTTACTATTCTTCAGATTCTCCTCTTTCTGCAGCAATATCTGGATCAGCCTGTGATGGACTATTTCGACTGGATCGCAGCAACTTCCACTGGCAGTCTCATCATGTCCACTCTGTTCACAGGCAAGTTTTCATAAGAGGTCAAATCGGCAAAATGATTTGGAATCTTTCATAAGTTCATCCGTTAAAAATTAGAAATTTCATTAAAAAATTCTATTTTATTCTGATGCCTGCATATCGTTTAGAGATGTTTTCATAGCTGCTTATTCTTCGAATTCATTCAAATTCAATTCTCAATATCCCTTTTATGATGGTAGTTTGCAGGCAATTCCCTGCGTGCAGCTCAGAAGATGTATCTTCGTTTCAAGGACATGGTATTCGACAGCTGGACGCGGCCCTACAACAGCATCATTCTCGAGAAGTTCTTCAAGAAAGCATTCAGCGACTCCATCACAATGTCCCACATTCCATATCCAAAGTCAGTCTCTCTTCCCTTCATACAGCGATACCAAAGAGTTGAAGTGCGAGTCAAATTTTACAAAAAGATAAAATAAAAAGGTGTTATAAATTTTGATAAGATTACTTTCTCAGGGTGCTAGGGAATTTTGCACTATTTAAGTTCATTCGAGTTGACTTGAGCCCATAGTCATTGAACTAAAAAAAAATATTTCATCGTGAAAATGAAACAAAAATAACAGAGCAACCGTGTTCTGCCTTGTCTATGAGAAAGCTAAATTTTGGAGGCACGGTCGAGAAGGAGATCATCTTTATCGTGAGATGACAGAGGAACAATGGAATAGAGAAGAAAAGTGATATATAAAAGTCGCTAAGTCAGGCAACTTGAGCCAAAATTTTCTGAGCAGCGAAGAGATCAAAAGGTCTCCACCCAAAGATTTGAAATTTAAGAAAATTAGATGCGATCAGCACACAACCGATATTTCTCTCTGAATTAATTTATTTTTGCAGAGTGTTCTACACGACAGTCAGAGCGGACACCTTCCCCGTTCAATTGGAATTGACCCGGAACTACCAGCTGCCGCTGTCTGCAAAGGAGAATGACGAGTTGGGATTCGCCGATCCGGGAAATGTGCTTATGTGGCAGGCTGCAAGACGATCCTGTGCAGCACCCACTTACTTTTCTGCTGGTAGACATTCTTTTGATTTTTCACCGTTTGGAGAGAATCTTGATATTCTAATTATTCAGATTTTTCACTAGTTTGATTGTTCATCCATTTTCACTTATTTTTTATTTTAGCTGAAGGCAAGTACATAGATGGGGGAATGGTGTCGAACAATCCCACGCTCGATCTGATGTCGGAAATTCATTTCTGGAACAGTACATGCGATTTGATGAAGGTATTCACACTTTCCTTTTCTGGGAATACTCGCAGAAAGTTGATTTTTTCATAATGATGACTTTGAAATTTCAAGAACTTAATTTCTATTCTTTATTAATTTTCTTCAGAGACCCGAGCACAAAGTGGAGGTGGGCTGTGTGGTCTCTATCGGCACGGGCATCACTCCAATCAGCCCGGTGGATCCCTCGCTCTTCGAGATGAACGATGTGATGGGAATGCTCAGGGGACTCAAGAATCTCTCCCTCGTCGTACTCGATCAGGTATTTCTGCTGTTTCATATTTGTTATCTTTCACTTTCAATTCATTTAAAAGTCATTGTGTTTCTTCTTAACTCCTTTTTCAGATTATTAGATTATCAATTTCATCTGTTTCACAAGTCGAAGAAGGAAATTTACGCAAAAAAAAAAAATAGGGAAAATGATACGTTGTGAAGGATACGTGATGATATTTTCTATTTGCTTACTTCCAGGCAACAGCAACCGAAGGTGTTCCAATCAGTCGTTCTCGATCGTGGTGCCATTCGCTCGGCATTCCTTACTTCAGACTAAATGCTCCACTTTTCAAAGTATTTTCACATTTATTTTCAATAGTTTACATTCAAATACAACTATAAGCGTACTAATGAACAGTGTAACATCTTGTGCCAAATATGATAAGATTTTGAGAAAAAATAGCTGGTTAAAATCGTGGTCTTTGCAGGATGTGCTTTTGGACTGCAGAGAAGACTCCGAGTTGGCCAGGATGATGTGGGATTGTGTGGTATATGGACATACACATAGGTACAGTTTTGGAAGTTTTCGCTGTTTTTAAATATTTTCTTTCAATGAAATTGTGTTGAATCATTCAATTTTCAGTCAATAACACTCTAATAATAATCAAAATGATTAAACATTTCCATAATATTTCAAGTCTCTATCATAATTCATATCCACAATTTGTGTAGTTTATCAAATTTTGTGGTAGGAAATGTAGGAAAACCAAAAAGAAGATATTGAAGCATTATTATTAGGATTCCATAGTTCTACTATCATAAAATTTTAAATCTCGTGTATCAATTGTTAAAGTTCTAAATTCAGGAAGGACTTTTACGAATTAGCACAGCTGCTGAAGGCAATCGGCACGACGAAGTACCGAAAGAAACGATTCTCGACTCAACTGACACACCCTCCAGCCAATTCCTCTGGCTCCGCCCACTCCACTCCTACCTCTACTCCTACCCCTCCTCCCTTTCCATCGTCTTCTGTCTCTGCAAAAGAACAAGGATGACAGAGTTGCATCCATAGCTTCAACCCTTGCCAAATTTACAAACAAATCAGGAAACTTTCATTCCTTTCCTTTTTAGAAAGTATATAGATTTTCTTTCGATCTGATAGATCTCACTTAAATATTAGAACTCATATTTCGGGTAATAAATTGAGAATTTACGAAAGTAACTTCGAATATATCAAGCATGTAGATTTTTAGTAGAAAAGCAAGGTAGCTTGCATGAAAAGCGGAAGCTTTTAGGTTATAAACGCTTTATAGTTGTTAGATCGTATAGTTTGAAGGATAGCAAGATTGAATGCTCATTTCTGGAAAAATGGAAACGCTAATAACAACGTATAGGGTCATGGAGTATAATAGATTCGCTTATTGATTTTATGACGACTAAATTTAATTCCTTAATTCAAACGAGTAATTTTCGCAATTCCCCTGTAAATCACACGTGTCGGTCACAAAATGTTCAATCAATGATATTGTTTATGCCTCCATTGTATCCCTCTTTCGCTGTCTGGCCTCTCTTCTTCCTTTCTAGTTCTCCTCTTTCTCCCTCTGCTTATCTATCGCCTTGTCATTCTCCCATTCCCTTCCATTCGACGCCCAAAAGCTTCCAGTTTCTACATTCAGCTAAGAACACCAAATACGTAGGTTTAGTTTTGAATTAAATATAACGCACTTTCTATAATTTAATCGAGCAAATTCTTCTAGCTCAAATATATGCAGCCAATTTCAATATTCACTATCAGTTTTGCAAATAGCGCGGACTTTGCTTTTATGCAAAACCATAAAATATCAAGTTTTTGATTATGAAATTTTGTGAATATGATGAATCTTATAAACTTGTCAGTATAAAAGCGATAAAGCGATACTCTGAGAGTCCAGTCTGAGTTTTCTATTCTATCACTATTCCCAATTTTTAACTTCTCCGGTAATTATCCTCAAGAAAAGAAATTTCGTAATTTTATTGATTTTATTTAGCTCTTGATTGATCGACAGCACTGATGGCTGCAGGCCAAGAACATCGCAACAACTTGCATATGCAGCCAGAGCTGCACAATCCAGGTATTTTACAATTTCACTCAAATTCAAAATAACCGGCAAAAGTTGCTTAAAGATTGATTGATCCTTATATTTTCATGAAGAGAAATCTTTAATACAGTAGCCCGAAATTTTGAAAAATCACGAATAAGGATCGTTTTGTATGCCCTCTATTCATTAACCATTTTGAGCGAAATTTTTGTACTCACATTCTACTTACTGTATTAAAATTATGCAGGACTTAATTCAAATTTTCTCTCGATGAGTGGGCATACAATGTTCTATCAATAATTACGGTTGTTTCAAATTTTGATGGCACTGTGGGTATAGTTAAAATGAGTTATTTATCGAAATTTCATCATTCTTTAAATTTTATGAAATAATGGAAGGGAATGAAAAAAAAAGTTTGATACAAAGCAATGTTTGCATTATATGGTATTTAAAAAGCGCTTTTGATTACTGTAGATTAGACAAGAACTTTCACAACGCAAATAGAGCTATCGCTATCAAAAATATCATGCGATCAAGAGGCCAATGCGTAAGCAGATTTCGAAATCCCCCTAATATATTCGCAAGCAATCCGAATCTTATGATACAATAGTAATGCTAGATAATAAGAACAATCGTTTATTAGAATAGACTGGCGATCTGGAAAAGTAGTTGCAATAGCTGCATCGTTGCATTCGAAGTAGTAAAGGAAGAGTGTCTTTTTTCTAACAAATTTTATACTATTTGGCATGCCACGTTGCTACGGTACAATTACTTTCCCAAGTTTTTGTCAAAAATACAGACTCTATTCTCTTCTTGCAAAATAGCGTTCGAAGAGAGCAAAAGGATACCATACGGATTTTTCTGGATACCAATTTGATTGCGATAGCGAGTAATTGACTAATTTAAATGCAATTCAGTGGGACTCGAGGGCACCAATATGAGAATGTTCAATCCAATCACCACTCCACGTTCATACATCGACACGATTCAAAACAAGATCGAAAGGGCCAAATATGACATTCAGAACATCCACCCCGATGTAAGAAGCCACTGTATTTCCTCTATTTGAAAGGCATACCTTTTTGTTTTTCAACAAAAAAAGATTTATAAACATCAATTCTCTTTATTTGATAATTGCAATTAGTTTAAATTAAAGCTAATTTTGCACTGCCTATTCTAAAGAACATTATGAAATAGTCTGCGATGATTTAATGGTAGTCCTGGCATTTAGGACTTTCCCTCATATTAGAGGCTATATATCGTTTAAATTCAAATAGAGAAAATATAGTAGTTGAATTAGTATAAAAAACTGATAAGCATTCTTCAGGAGGATATCCTCAATGCGATATCAAACTACGAAGATCTGGTGGAAATGGTCTTGTCCAAGATCAAAATTGACACTCAATTCCGTTGTGCAACCTTCATTCGCGGACAGATCTACTTTAGGTAAATTTTAATTTAATTTATCGACTATTTGGCTATTTTTAGTTTTCTAAAGGGATCCAACCATTTCGCCAATCTTCTCTGCTTTTACATCTCTCCGCATATTCCTGCTCTCATCAGAGAGCACATCGTAAGTTGTGACTTCGGAATTTGTTGACCAAATCTCAAATATTCTAGGGTCAAGATTGTGTGCGTCTCGCCACATTTGCAACGGAAATTATTGACGGCTCGCCTATTTCGACAACTGCTTCTTCTCTAATCAACGGAAATCATCACAAACTGGAGCCATACATCGAGGAAAACATCGATCCTAATGACAATGATCAGCTCGCCATCGTGTTGGCGATTATCGAGGAGCTGGTCGAGTGCTGGCTGGCTTTCGACTCGCATTCACTCCCGGCCATTATTCCTTAACCAATGTCGCTTGCTTATGCATCAATAATTCTGAATTCTAACAGAAATATGCTTATTTTCGAGTATATTGATATGTTGAGCCTATTTTTTTCGTAATCATTATATCCAGTGTTCTGATTTCAAAGAAAGCTTATCAATTTGGAAAGGTATCATTGCAGAACTTCATTGTTTTGCTATTGATAACATTCAAATTCGCAGTTTTTTTCTCTTCTGAATGCTACTTCAAATATAATGAATTACAATTTCTTCCATCAATGTCTCTACAGTATTCCCTAATTCATTTATCTTTAAAAGGAATATTTGAAAAATCTCTTTTACTTCAAATTTTTGTAATTCTTCTGTTTCAATTTTGAAAGGTTTGGCAAATAGTCTAACATTTTTCAAATCATTTTCATCTTTTACTTTTAAAATTCTTCAATTTCACAATGCGGAAATGTCTTAAAATTCGCCAGAACTTTGCAATTTTTATTCGGTCACTTCCCTTCTTTCTGATAAGAGGACGTTAGAAATTGTTTGAAAGTTTTAAAGAAAACCTAAAATATTCAACGTATTGCTTATTTCTTGTTTTGAAAATTTATGATAATCATCTTCCAAATATTTTATTACCCATATAAAGCATATAATTGTACTCATATTCAACTGTTCGGAATAAATCATATATCGAGAGAAGTATACAATCATTAAAAATCGATATAAATTATAGGTTTATTGTAAATCGGCTCTGTCAAAGGAATGTGTCGAACGTTCCCGTTTCTTTCATTTGCGCGATATAACTGTCCTGAGTATATAATTTATTTTTATTTATAAATTATGTTGAATACGTACTTTTATAGCGAAATCATGTGCAATTAGTCCGAGCGGGACCCACAATATGAACATGCTTAAATGTGGCAGCGCATAGAAAACTCGATACAACCCGTTAATTATGGCTAGATCCTAAAATAATTAGCATGCGTATGCAATTAAACATTATATTGCCTACCTTCCAAACTGGAAATATAAAATAACAAAAAGTACAGGAATAGTGAATAAATAGTGCAATCATCTGAAGTATCGATAATTGAATTGGAATTCCTTTTAAATTATTGGGATGCTCGAGAAGATTTGTAATATATCATGTTATTTTCCTTCATCAATTCAGAAAAATTCAAATCGAATTAAAATGAAACTTGCTAATTTGCATATATACCATGGGAAATATCGGCGAAATTTAGATTGAATTCCATATGAGTAAATGTTTGAATTTTGACACGACTAATAAAAATAACTTGTGACTGAACTTTCTGATTAGTGTATTTTGTCTACTTACAAGTAAATAAACGACCCGAATGAATTTCTCGAATCTGGCGCAGATAAATAGCGTAATGAATAGAGGAAATAGCCAGTAGAATAGGAATCGGAGCATTCGAATATGCAGGTGCTGCTCCAGAGATAAGGTGCAGGTCGTGTCATCGACTATTGAAATTACATCTTCCGAGTCTATCTGAAAATAGTCTCCAAATGTTGTAATACGTTAGAATTTGTCTGTTCATAATTCTTTCATGCTTTTTCTCTTGATATATTCAATTATAATTTGCATGAGATTTTCTATTAAAAAAGCGAAATAATTCAAGTTCTCATGGAAAGTGCATTACTTTTGACTTTAGATAAAATTAATCATCAGATTTCCTTAATTGAATTCGGTTAAGTCATTGAGAAGCTTTGTATGAACCTTGTTCTCGAAGTGAAACTCTGAATAATAATATACAAAAAGGTGAATATATTTCTGATAATCCCTTGTTATTCATCATTACAAATTATACGTTGTTCTTAAACGTACAAACACGCAATAATTTTATATTAAATTAAACACTTACCAAGAATAGTAGAGGCAGAGGTAGAACCAGGGGCAAGAAATATGCGGACACAATGCTCTTTTTCCTGCATTTTTCACTCAACTTGTCGTTGCCTTCCAAAAATTGAAGTCGCTAAATCCGTCCGGTGCATTATTTGGATTTGAACGGGATAGACAAAGGCAGAGGGATTAGTGAATGAAAAATGAAGGGTGATACTTCAAGAGCCAAAATCTCACAAAAGAGGATTAGCTAATTAAAGTTTGCAAATAGAAAAAAAACGGTCTAGTGAAAGATAAAGTTCAAGCACCTACAATTGTATTGTGCCTAAATTTTAGCTTACAATTGAAATGGCAACAATAAGAAGTGCCCAGGAAGTGGCTGCAATTTGAAAGGACATCACCAAACTGTGGATCCGACAAGCCAGTATGTCGAATGACCATCGGGCTATCAGCAGCTCCAAGACAAGTGGGAACGAGGCTAACGGCAACTAAATTTATTCAAAATGGTAGGTTAGATAAGTCTCTTCAAAGTCAATTTTGGAGTTTGACATTGTATTTGTGACATTTGTTCGGTGACGTTCATTTAGAATTTGTATGGGACATTTAGAAAATTTTAGAAGAAAGCACCTACTGCAGTTGTTATTTTGTATCGTAAAGTTAACACTTTACCATTTTAGATTCAGAACCTTGAAACATATCTCTTAAAGTTCGTTTTAATATTGCATACCATCTGCTTTCTAGCCAGACAAACTTACGAGAAAGTTTATCTTATCTATGCACTTTTTATAGCCTCTAAGAAAATCAAGCAGAAACAGAATCATCGACTTACAACGCAATAGAAGGCGAAAATGGCAGAGAGTAATGGATGAACTCTGCGGTATGAGGAAGAAACGAATCGTTGAGATTGCGACTTCACCATCATGCCTTCTCGGCGCTGATCATAGCATGATCGAGCTGATATAGGCAGGACCTGAATTCATTGATATCTCAGATATATGTTGAAAATGATGTGTTAAATACAGTGACATTCGAAAATTTTGCATCATCACGCATTTTTATCCTACAAACTCAGATACTTGCGATGAACCGATGCAAATGACATTTTGCACACATATCGTGAAGAACTAGTCTTGAAGGCTCATTAATTTTTAGGCGAATCGATACACCATGAAAAGGATAAATAAGCAAACACAAACGTGGGAATTATGCAAATTTGTTAGCGTTACTGTATTTATTGTTATATCTATTTGGTTAGCGCGTAATAATTTTCGGAAATTAAAATTGAATTGAAATGAAAGCTGGATAAAAATTTGAAAAAAAAATCTTCAGGATCGAATTCAATAAATTGACAATATAGTTCAACCTGAGCAGCGAGTTGGCTTGCATTTCCACAAATTGCCAGAGTGATGAATCCGAGATGTGTACAGGCAAGGAACATCTCGAATGCAGATGGACTCTCCGGTGGTGGCTTCATGAAATTCCTAGGCACCGCTAAAAAGGGCTGCTCCAAACGATTCATTCTAAAGATCAAGAATAGCTAAAGGCTAATGGTGAAAATTAAAATACGAATGGAGTGGTGCAGGGAATATATGATTCTAAAATATTTCCTCATCCCAAATTGTGTTTGGAACAATTTTTGGAACCTATTTCACAATTCAAGTTTTCTCGATTGATAATCATTTCAAAATGTTATTGAAATTAATTTATGTAAAATAAGCGAATAAAACATAAAATCATATTGATTGTTAAATTCCGTGTGTCATCTTATAACAACAATATTTCTCGAAACCTTAGATAAAGTAATAATCAAAGCTTTGAAAATTCTCAGATACACGATTAAGAGACAAAGCTTTGTCATCGCTGTTAAAAATGACGACATCACGAAATGATTTAGGGAATTGGAAGGAATTGAGAAGACAAGGGGAGAAGAGTATCTCAAAAGCAAAATGGACTAATCCGCAAGTAAAGAAGAATAGAGGAAGAAACGGAAGAAGAAAAATGCATGAAAAAGAGATCGGAGACTCTAATACACCTAAATCTGGATTGAGTACAAATCTAAACTGAAACTGGATACAAATCCCTAGCATTTGACATAGTGAGCATGGCCATATCAGGGGGAAATTTGAAAAAAGAAGAAAAAGTCCAACTTCAAACTTCGAGCGCAATTGCACCTGTTTCATGAAATTATACATTGCTCGACTTGAAGCTGCGAAATATTAAAAAGAAACTAATAAATTGCAATAAGTGTGGCTGGAAGTTAATCTAGTGGTCCTCAAAGTGACGGGCAGTGTAGTCATTATTGAAGTCCATCGAAGTAAATAATGGGCCAAATGAAGCGATGAGATGGAACAATAGAAATCCAAAGGGAGTTGAAATATGAAGCTGCATTGTTTGAGGATTGGAAAAAAAACAAAACATAAGATTTTGTGTTATCAAAGGGACAAAAGACTGGGGAAGAATTCAAATGAAAAGGGTGAAATACGCACAAAATGTGTGTAAATTGGGTAATCGATGGGAAAATGATAGTCCAATTGCCGCTCTGCAGGTGTTGCGTGAAATGCATACAAAAACGCACCACACAGAATAAATGCCGCTATTTATGGAAATACGATGTTTGGATAAGATAAACAGCGAATTTGAAATGTTGTGAGATAATCAATGGATATTGAAAATGTAAAATGAAATTTTGTGCCAATAGTTGAATTTTATAGGCTACTAGCGCTAATGAACAAACTGGTTTCGAGAATAAAAGGAAAGATCAATTTTCAGCGATATCCTTTCATTGGAAATGTCGCTGCTCGAATTTTTTGAAATTATCAATCTTACGAAAATTAAAGTTACAAAATAATTTTCAGGAATATTTATCCTCAGCTTCACAGTAATAACGGAGCCAACATTACAAAGAATCTAGGATTTTCACTCTCGATTCCTTTAGATGATCAAATTCTCAATCTATATTATAAAAGCAGACTTCTTATCCGAAATTAGAATGGAATTAACCATCCATGAAAATAGAATGCTGCAGATACGAACACTGATGAAGCAAAATAAAGCCGAAAAAGAAAGAAGGGAAAGGAAAACAACCAATGAACCAGGAAAATCAAAAAAGGAAGGGTAAATTGGCAAAGCCTTGGAAGGAGATGAGAATGAGAATGGATGCAGAGGACGTGACAAGGGCAAAAACCCTGCTCATCGACTCATTTCCGTAAGCAATACACAAATCTCCTTTATATACACCTTGTTTTGTAGCCCTTCACATATAGACAATAGAAAAGATATCCATTATCTAAAGTCAGACATTTTGCGAAATGTGTCTAATCTGCTGATGATGGTCATTTTTTGTACTTTTATAGAAGAATCAGACTCTCACCTTAATGATCATCGAGCATACAAAAATCTGAAATTTCTAGTTTAATAAATTTATACTTTGACCAATCATTATGAAATTACAATTGTATGAATAATCTCAGTATCTCAATCGAGTGAAAGAAAAAGGTCTGGAAAGTGAATAATTATTCAAATTTCGTGATATTTTAGAATTTGGTTATTTCGAAATCATAAATTTTGAGATCAAAATAGGCATGATATTTTAAATAATAACCAATTTTTAATCAATATTTTCAGATGCTACAATTTGCCACCAGTATCGTTAGATTTTACTTCAGCACATTATTTCTGTGCATCGATGGGCTATGAACTTGTCTCAATCACTAATCTTTTCACGAACAATTATATCCTCGGTATGTTTCTTGAATTTATATTATTAATGGTCGGCATTTATTGCAATATCATGAAATAGTGATGAGAAAATGTTTCACCTTACTTATCTATAAGATTTTATTTATCAATAAATTCAATTTTTACTATGAAGTAAAATACTTCAGCTGAGGCAGAGACTCATTTCAAAGATTTATCGAATTTCTGGATCGGTTTTGTGAACACAAATGGGACGTGGGTCTGGCTTGATGGCACTGTCAATAATGGATTCCAGAACTGGGCTCCTCGTAATTTTCTTCGGATTTATTCGACTTACTGAATTTGTAATTCAGAAAGTTCAAATTGGACATTACCTCTAGCTGCAACAGTCAGACAAAGCGACGGAAAATGGGATCCAATGCATCTGAACACATCACTTCCATTCGTTTGCGCATCTCCAACTGGAGGTAATTTAAAAAAAAAATCAAAACTTATAAAAATTCTATTCTGATTATTATTGAACTTTTCATTCTATCATACTCTATATGATTATTTTTGTACAAGGGAACTTGATATTTTCGCGACTTTTCTGCCCTTTCTGGTATTTCTTCAGGAATACTGATCGCGAAAATTATATGAGCAAAATTTTCTATAAAATTAATCGCGAAATTATAGGTTACGAAGTTAGGAAAAATGCAATTGTTTTTGTGGAACCATAAATATTTTAGGGCCAACAACTCCAAAAGTTACGACAAAAAGTACGACAACGGGACCTCCACGCACAAAGCCCCATGGAAATTCGTGTCCTGGAAACTTGTATTATAACGAAGATACCGGCTATTGTTATGCGGGATTCGTTGGTGGTGGATTGAGCAGTTGGACTGAAGCTAGTAGTTTTTGTGAAATTTGGGGTATATCATCATTATCATATACTTTATTATGATTTTTCAGAGTTCTAAATAACTTATGAATAATGAAAAACAAATCGTATTCGTGTGTTCTTCACAATTGTAATGCTATCATGTTTAGGCAATACAGTCCAACTTGCTTCTATTCATTTCGACGAGGAAAATACTGCAGTTGCAAGTAAAATATATTCTGAATTATTTTCTAAAGAATATTCGTTTAGAAGATGCAGAAGGATACGCGTGGATTGGACTTCGCGGCCCCACGAAAGATAACATGACTTGGTCAGGTAATGGAGTGAAAAATCACAATTCTTCTATAAAACAAAATTCGCAAATGAAAAGAGAATATTTACTCGTCTAAATTGACAGTTATTACTATTTTAATTAGCAAAAATAATAAAGCTCAGACGGAACGCCTGTCGACTATACGAATTGGGTAGCTGATGACGGTTCATTTGCGTGCTACGATGGAGATTGTTGTTCATTGATGGACGGACGAAGTGGACAGTGGTATTTCACTGACTGCAAACGAGCTGAGGGTAAATATAATAAAAAATTATGATTATAAAATGGGAAAAAGAAGTTTCGAATAAAAAACCTTCAATATCATGCGTAAACAAACCATCTAAATTCTGAAATTTTTGATTTAGATGATTCTCTAGTAGAAGCTGTCGCTTGTAAGGCAACGCCAATCTGATCTTCATTAAAATGGATAATTTATTTAATAATTAACATAAGTTATAATTTTATTCACTAAACTTGAATAAAAAATTTATACAAAAATATTCTGCGTAATAATATTTTACAAAGACTCAACAGACAAACAAATGGAATAGTTATTCAAAAATCGCTGAAGTTAATTTATCCTCATTTTTAAGATAAATTGCCAATTTTTGTGATTGTAGGAAAATAATTATTGTCATGTGTGATTTAGAAGGAAAAATGAGCCGTAAGGTAGAAAAATACTCACAATTAGAGTAGATGCTGCCTTTTAAAAGATCAATATTTAGAAATGAAATTTACTAAAAATTATTATGTAGGCTGAAAATATCATCCAATAAAAAGGAGTTTCAAATTTTTCAGTTTTTTTTATTAATTACGTCAATATTCAGCGTAATTCATGGAAACTGATAATTCACTGGATAAAGTTCGAAATATTGATAATGGCAGCAGAATTCGTCAATTTACCGATAATCGTTTGATAATGTGACAAAATTATTCGAAAATATAGAAAAAAAATGGCAGGTCTATGGAAAATATAAATACTCAGCTGTGAACGAGTTCATTCATGGTGACTTTCAGCATCGTGTCGACATATTCATCTACTCCATTCGTCGATGCTCCGTTTGCTCCATCTGAGTTCGCTGCTGGAGAGGCTCCGTCTGTCATTAATTTTATCGTGCCTGAAGAAATAGTTGATTTTTTGCAAAGTAGTCAGAAATCTAACCGAAAGACACTCTTCGTCCTCTATTATGAGCAACGGATAGGCCGCCAGGCGTAGCTGGCTCAGAAACGAGCGGAGAATTCTCGATGACTGAATCTGGACGAGAAGCCTTTGGAGAAGGAGGCTGAAGGCTTAATAGGCCGGACAGAGATGAATGGACACCGTCTGAATTGTATTAACAATCGGTATGTTTGTTTTGAAAAGTAAAGTTACCAGCGAATAGTCTGTTCAAGTTGATCGAGTAAATCTTGTTGTCATGCCGAAAAGCGACTTTGTTGTAGCGAAGTGCCGTCGATGCAAGCACGACCAAATCGAAGACCCGGGATTCCATTTCAGGATTTATGAAATGCGAGCCGAATGGAATTATTGATATCTAGAGTTTGTACGATAAATGCATTTCTGGATAATTCTTACAGTGTATTGCATATGCGAGTGCTCCCTGAGACTGTTGACCATGGCTTTGAGCGCTGCAGCCAAATACGGCCACACGAGTCGCATCGGATATTCACAGTCATTTCCCTATTATCGAATATTTGGAGTTATGTATTTTGACTAGTCATACTTCCAACTCGTCCACACAAATCCTCGAACTGATTTCGATTATCGTGTCTGAGAAGCGCTGCACGTGAATTCGAGTCTAAATTTATGAACTCTTTACCAAAGTGGTTTACAACGAAATCGACATTGATAATTGTAAACAAATAATACATTTAGCGGGATAATGTCAATTTTAATGTATCAAATTTAGTGTGTCTGATTTTCTCAATTTTCTCATCTCATCAATAGCCATTTAGTTAGAGTAGTTGATATTTCGAAAGAGGGTATTTTTTCTATACAAAGATGATGAAAGATGCGCAATTTTAGTCATGCCATATACCGGTTCAGAAGTCAACAATATGCCACCAATCCATTCATATGTCGACTCAGCGAGAGGCTTCAGGGATCTGCAGATTTGGCGGAACATCGGCTCATCAGGCCCGCTTAAAATGAAACATACTACTTTTGAAACAGTAACAAAGTATACGATAGTCCGAAAGACAGTCGCAGAACTAGTTGAACTTCTCCTTCGAGAGGATCTGCAGTCCAGTGTAGAACAGGCGGTTTTGTTGTGTACGAGCTGGAGTCCCCATCCTCGGTTATTGCCAAAGGCACTGAGCTGACCAATTTGTCTACTTTCGACTAAAATATTCAATTTAGAAGCATTGGTTTTTTTGTTCAAATTCAACTACTTTCAAATCGTCATCGAGTGTGAGTGCAGTGTGATTTATCGTAGGAATCGTTTTCCAATCATTCAACTGCTGAAGTCTTTCCCGCTTCCATTCACAATCAGGCAGATTTCTAAAACTGAGTATTCAGACAGAAGTTATTATTCTGCGCAGTAAATATTTTTCTCCGCAGATTGTACTAAAATCAGGATTGAGAGGTATACTTCAAAAATTCTTATAGACCAAGAAAAAACAACTAGTTTCTAAAACTCTAAATTCAATGTTCTCTAGACTAATACTGTTCAGCAGCAATATTTCATTTAATTGTCTTGATCAAATATATGATATTTTCTACAGGTTAAAGGTAATATGGGGTCAATACTTTTGGTGCATTCTGGAAATGTAAACCAATAGAGATCAGCTTGCTCCGTGTGCATTACGCTTTAAACACTTTTTTAATATATGATATCTTCAACAGCAATGCATTTATCTCCAATTATTTGTGATATGATTATGCAGATCTTACGATATTCGGTCGACAGTAGCAGCATTGTTAGCATTAGCCCTGTGGTACTCAGTCCGAACAGCCTCGTCGAGTCTCTCAATTTCTTCCTGAGTCCAATCCCGCTTCACCACGATCAATTGCACGCTCTTTTCAGCCTACAAATTACAAGAATGACGCAAAATTGCTGCAATTTTATTCTTTCGTAGTTTGCTTCTTCATACACTCTGAATAATTCCCAGACAAACGAGGCAATATGGCCGCATATTTACACCTCCTTCAGCCTGTCCTCTTGTTTGTTACTTGAAACTGCTTTCTTCCCTGCTTTTCTTTCTCCTTCTTGCTGCTTATTGTGTTATCTCCTGCCTTATTCTCTGTTCTGTTCTATCCCTACGCTTCTCTTCTCTCTGCCTTCATCTAATAATGTCTGTGCTCTCAAAGGCGACAAAATTAGCAGTAGAATGCGAGTTGACTAGCTGAGAATAAACGACTGCCAGAGTGTGAGGAGTAGGGAAGAGAACTGCCAATTTGGGTTTGGCTTGGATTGGTTCGGATTGGCTGGCAAAGTGGCTGGAATGACTGTGGCGCTAATGAGCTGAGCTATAGAGCTGTACTCCAAATTGCTTTGCATGAAGGAAAGACTCACGTTTGCCAGGCAATAACGAATCGAGAAACGCAGATTCGCATCGGTGACTTCGTTGATGCCAACCACGATCGAGCCTGAAATAGAAAGTTAAAGTGAGTGTTTCAGAGATCATTCGACAACTATTTGTAGCTGTTCCATACTCCTGTTCCAGATCTATGGAGAATGTCATTCAGAACGGGAGATCATAGAAAGGGCACAGCAACAATATCTTTCAATAGAAAACAAATGCATAAGAGGGTTCGCAACTAATTTTGCCGAAACGTTTTATCTCAGGGGAGACTCGCAATGAATAATTGCCTCAAGCTCTGCCTATATCTGCTCTGTTCTCATCGTCACTTTCCAAGAGTGATTTCTATCACTGATAGTTACAATTAACTGTCGATTTTTCTATGGTCATTTTTGATGAATCTATAAAGTTTTAGATGAAAATGAATTCGAATAAATTTTCCATCGCTATTCTGAGCAACTCTGAAATATTCTTGAAACTAAAGAATATAGACCAAATATTAACCAACCAACACGATGATATAAAACTCGTGAAGGTCAGTTAAATATTAAGTATTTCAGGTACTTTCATTGGTCATTACGTCTATTAACATATTCAAACAATTTGATAAGTTTTACTGTTCGACTGACCAGGTGCCGGAAGTGGTCTGTAGCTGGAGAAGACACAATCTGGAGAAAGACGGAGCACACCGGCTAGGGAATCGCGCAGAACGCGATCGCTACTGATTGCGAACATCTGAAAATATCCTAATGACTGAACGAATGAATGGGGCAGTGATGGAGTGATGATAAGGAAACAGAACAGGAACATGGACTGAGCAAAGGGATGGGGGAAAAAAAAAGGATTGTCAAGGGGATTCTGACAAATCTGCTCTATCTGCTCTGCTCCAGGCTGCACATGCAACTCGTGAAATTGGCAATGGAAAACTCGCAGGAAGGAGGAAAGAAGAAGAGAGCCATAAAAGGACGAGAGAGGAAAGGGATGAAGGGGATGGGACGAGATTGAACTCGAAATAGAAAGGAGGGAAGAGATGATGAAGCAGCACAAGTTGAATACAAGGAGAAGGAGAAGGAGAAGGGGAAGGACCTGTCGAATGCAGAATCAGAATTCGAGATGAATTGACAGCAGCAAAAAGCAGAGCCGAAAAGCATGACCGGAAAGACGAGAAAGGCTGGGGGTTGGCATGCAAGAACACAGAATGACAGAATGAAGACAATCCTCTTGGAATTGGGAGGCACGACGATGATGCAATAATGGGATGCAAGAGAGTGATGACCACCGAAGAGGGTAATGAAGATGGAAGATGAAAAGACAGAACAAATGAAATCGAGGGAATGGCGATAGGGAAAGAATCGAAGAATTGAGGGAAGGGAAGGGAAGGAAAAGCTTAGCTGAGAATGGCAAAGCAGATCTCGCCTTACAAGGAAAGCAACTGGAAAGGGGGAATGGAGAAGGGAAGGGAGGGACTGAGAGTGGAGAGGGAGAAGGAGCAGGGGATATGTACTCAATCATGCACAACACAATCCGCCAACAACAATGAGAAGGAAACAGGACACATATTATGTCATTATGAAGATAGATATGCCTCCAATGAATGAAAGAAAGGATACAGAGGGATAATGTAATTGGAACCGCGTATCTTATAATTTGAAGAGCAATCGAAATAAGACTAAAGTAGGGTCTATCCAATTCCAAATATAAACAGCCCTCATCCCCATTTGAGTATCATTAGCAACGACATTTTCCCGATCATTTTGTGCTGCCTCAAATTCGCCCTGTGCGCTTTTTGTCGGACCTCATTTTATTTTCGCATCTTGAGTCTAATTTCCGTTTGTGAAAAGAGGCGAGTTAGTTGAATCGAGGAGTCTAGAGGAGAACAATCAGAAGGAAGATGGGATTGAGAAAGGACGACATCTGACAAGGGTAGAAGATATCTGATCAAGTCGAAATCTTATCGCACAAATTCCCTTTCTTCCCTTCCTTTCACCTTCTCCAATTCTTCGTCGCTTTTCCAACTGCTAAAAATATCACATTTGTCTTACAACAATATTCTCAGATTTTCCATTTTTCATAGGTACAAATATGCGATTTAGCAATTATCTTGAGAGCGAAGATTCTTGAAATTTTAAATTCGTGTGAAATGTACCAACAGAAAAATATTTATCAGACCGCAAATACTTAATGAGGCTATCGCTAACACCTGCTACGATTAAAAGTTCATCTTAAAAATTCGTCTATCAATCGAAATTTTAGACTTGGAGAAAATAACAAAATTAGTCGATTGTCAAGTGCGATAACATAAATAAAAAGGTGAAGATAAGTTGGTTTTGTCGGTGTAAATTTGCGATATTTTGCTGTGTGGCAGGCTGAATTGGCTGCTGTTTTCTTAGAAGTCACAGCTCATTCGCACATATCATTCGACAGTGAGCGAATTATTAGGAAATTTGCGAGTCAACAAGTTGGACTGACAAGCAGAAGCAGAAAAGACAATTGGGAATGAATGGAATGGGAAGTGCGAGAAAAAGGAGAGAGAGAGAGGGAGAGAGAAAGGCGGAATGGGAATGAAATTGGGAGCGGAGATGTGCTCTACTTGAACAGAACAGCAGAACGGAGGAATGGGAATAGGGTTGTTGAAAGAATGGAGGACGAAATGCTCGAATGCAGTTGTTGAAGATGTAAAGCCAAATGCAAAGGGGTACAAATCGAAATTCTCGCGGCTCTGAAGCGGAGCAGGGCAAAGCAGGTGTGCGAGGTGTGTGTGTGTGTATGTGTGCAGTTGACCGAGTTATGCACCTAGCTGCTATTACCACAGCAGAGGGAATAGAGGCTGTCCCCTCAAATACCTACGAATGATGACGCAACTCAGGCTGTCAACCCTATCGATGACAATTTTGACACGAATTCTGCGAAAGGATTGAAAATCCGAGAGGTGAAGGAATTATGCAAAAGTGGAAGAAGAAAAACGGTGAAAGAATAGGGGAGAATGGCCCAAAACGATAACTGCAAATATCAGGGGAACCATTCAAGATACCAATACGAAAGAAAAGCCATTCCACTGGTCATTTTGATCGAATGAGCATCTTTGGATGTGAAAAGTTTAACGATATTGGTAAATATTACGAACAAAATCGATTTCATATTTTGTCGTTTCAGGCAAGAGATTACATCGACCAAAAAACTAAACGAGTCTCGCCATTCCAAAAAAAGTTGTAGGTTTTTCTCATAAATCAACATTTCCGACAATTTATTTGAGAACTTTATGATTTAATATGGCAGAAGAATTTAATGACAGAAAGTCGTATTTTCAGAGATCATTATATCATCGATTTTCAAGTATGGCCATAAATTCTCAATAAAAAAACTCAGAGATAACTCGTGCTATGCAGGAAAAAATAATTGAATTTTCCCTAATCATATCATGCATCACCAAACTATAATTTATCCCCGAGTTTTGGCCAAAGAACTTCTCTAGCCTTATCCAGTCATTTCGAAATTGTTGCATTTTCCACTTGCCTAGTTGCTCTCTAGAATTGACAGCTCTCATTCATCAGACCATTAACTAGTCAGACAAAGGAATTAAGAGATCATCAGGAAGATTAGCAACCAGTTAATGGAGCAGAGGTGAGAACATCGAACACAGACAAAGTCAGAGACAAATGACAAGAAAAATGAAAGTGATAAGACAATGAGGAATGACCATAAATAGACGAGAAACAGCAGGAAGAGGGAAGTTAAGTGCCGCCCTAGTTCTCTGCTAAATTCAATTGACGTCGCAAACAGCAATAACACAGCGAAGTGGCGTTGATATTCGAGGTCTTGCAGAGAGGAATTCCGAGAATAAAATCAAAAACCGGGAAATGAAAATTATGAGTTTGGAGTTAAATTAAGGGAAAAATGAAGATAAACCTCAAACTTTTCATGATTTTTTTTCCTTTTTGATAACCCTGATGTAAATATGACTTGATTAGCTGCAATCGACAAGAAAAATGTTTAACGCATGCTATTGAGGAAGATGAATTTCATGCCATATTTTATGGTTTGAATACGAACTTTGATGAGACTATGAGATAATAAAGAATTATTGCCTGAGACAGAAAATAGGACACTTACATATTCCTTAGCGAGTTTCGAATTTATCTTCTTGCCCATTTTGTGTGAATAGTTTCAGTGAATGAATAACTTTTCGAGTCTTTGAAGATTATCAGTCTTTTTCCGATTCTGATTCCAATTCTAAAAATGGATCGATTGAAAGGAAAATTTCGGCAGTTGTTGTTGAATGATCAAACATGTCAATTGATAAAATGCGAGAGAAGGGGACTAATATCATCAATATCACTAAAGATCATGGCACTTTCTATCTCTGTCGAAGGAAATAAAATCAGGAGTTTTCACGATGACATGCAAACAATTTTCTAAAAGACTAACTATCGATGAAATGACGAATTTGAGACTGCTAGAGAAATCGTCTAATGAAGGAAAGAGATGGAAATTTTGTGAAATTTAGTCATTAAAATTCAGACTATTTCTTAGGTCAAAGATATGCCGAGAAAGTGATATTGAAATGCCATTTCTGGCGAAAATTGTGAGAAAAATAAACTAGGAAAGCAGAAGCTGAAAAGGAATATCACCTGTCGATGGGCCTGCAAACGAACTAAATGAAGGGAAAAGGGAAGAGGATGGATGAAGGAAGAGTAGAGGGAATTTAGGGGCAATGAAAATTAGCCGCTCAAATTGAGTAGTAGAAAATAGATGAGAGGACGGAAAACTGCCTGAGTCTGAGGATGGCAATGAAGCAATGAAGCAGAGCCGCTGAAGCTGAAAGCCGAATGAATGAGTGCAAAGCTGCTGAATGCTGAAATAGACCAGCCTGCAATTAAATACAATAGATTAGAAGATTGATGGAGAGGCAAAGATAAAGACAAAACTCGGAATCAGCATCGACATTCGACATGAGAGTAGTAATGCAATATGCAGGAATCTGACATATGGAATATTATAGGATCAAACCACAGGCAGTCAAGAAATCAAGAAATAAACATTATGACAAAGCTAGTAGAAAGATTAATTCTGGGAGAACAGATGCATTTTGAAATGCTGAAAGTTTTGAAAGAAAGACAATTAATAAAAAGAAAAGTAGTACCGAAAAACGGATGAAACTCGCTGCGAATTCTTAAAAATGCCAATTTTATGTGCTAATTTTATTGATTGCCGAAATAAAGTATTGATCAATTCAATAGATAAAAGTACTTCGCATGAGAAAATGCGAATCTTATGAACTCAATTAGAAGCAATGACGACGTGTGAACAACTCTCGTAAATAGAACTACATGCGACATTTCGAATGAATCTGGAAAAAAACTAATTGGTTCAATAAGAGATCTGTACATATTTTGCATCCCTCACGTGAATATGATTCGGAGAATTTTTATTCATATCTTGCCATTACACCATACGCAAAATAATAATCAAAATGTAATCAATTACAATGGAAATAATGAGTACAAATGAAACGATACATAAAATAAATGTAAATTATTACAACTTTTGAGATCAAATGAAAGCTTTCTGACAACTGAGATGAGTAAACAAATAAATTTAAAAGTCTTCATAGAATGGCGGCAGCAATAAATGTCGAAACTAATTCAATAATCGAAATGATTAAGGTTGAAAGATTTGTGGTAGAAGAACACAGAGGTGCCGATCTATGCTTCTCCCTGACTCGAGATTCCCTCGAACCTGATTCCAGTTCTGCTCTGTATGTCGTTTTTAGTGCTGTCGGTTTGATCGTCCTTACATGCGTTTCTATAAAATGTCGTCGAGCTTCAGGTGGCTCACGAGCACTAAAATCGTTAGTTTAAATCAGAATATTTTAGGTAGCTTCGATCTTGTCGAAGAAAGTGAATGGATGATGATATCATAAAAATGTTGACTTCATTTCATCTCTTATCTTTTATTTTTAATTTAATCCCATAAAGTCTGGTTTTTAATTAAAATCCCTTTTCCAATAATCATACCTCTTATTGAGAAATTCCAAATTCCGATTGCACCTGTCGTAATTGCACTGACAAATCACTTCACCGAATGCTTTGAAGCAAAACTAAAACAGAAAAGGGATCATTAGATTTTTGGAAATTTGATTTTAAAACTTTTAGAACCACTTTTGATTCAGTACAACAAATAAAGTTAACTTATCGTATCTTCGACAAATTCTTCGTCAATGTAGTAGCCGCCACACTTGTAATGACTGAAAATGAATTTATTATTGTCTGCTAGCGAATTGTATATCTAACCCTTCACTGCTGACTGTACAAATTCCAAAATCGCATATCGTAGCTTCTACAGGCTCGCCTAAGGTTGAACAATGAAGGTAAGGTTATAAGATATTGTCGGTGATCGAGGATTTGAGACAAAATAAATAGAATGGAAATTTGATTCATAAAATTAGCGCGATGTTCGCAATCGAATTGACTACCATTCAATTTAATGATTCAAAAAATGATTATCACGATTATTTGAAAAAAAACGAAATGCATATTTTGCGCTTTCAAATTCCCTAAACCATTATTTGTCTCAATTTATCGGTCTATGACAATAATGCATAGCTATTTGGATAAATGATAAGAATGTCGTAATATGGAATACATTTTACTTCCTTTTACCAAAATGATCTATCCTTCTCAAGTATGGTTTTTGCGTTTAAATTAGCTTCTAAATAGACTAAAATCAAAAATTCCAGAAAAGTGATGAAAATTAGAACTCGATGAATGCACACGAACTTTCGTAAGTCCTCAGCTCATTATTGAAACTAAGCTAACCCTGTGTGCCATTTTATACGAGATTTCTCTCGCGATTCTCTTAACAGAAATGATTGGTTGCTTCTCAAAAAATAGAATAAAAGAACGAAGAAAAGTTTCGTCAATGAGCAATTTTTACGACAAATCGTGACATTCGCCTCTTGTTTGCTGAAATTCTAACCTTTACAAATTTTCTGCAAATTTTGATTTTAGTCTATTTTCGCTGGAGATAGATGGGTAACCTGGGTTATTCTTGTAACACTCGATAGATTCAAGCCTTGGAGGCCGTTCGATTTTCGGTCCATTACAATAATCAGTAAAACAGTGGCAGCGTCGAATATATTGTCGCTGGTGAAAGACATCCGTGCAATGCTGAATATTTTTAAAAAATTTAATTCACTTCATAAATTTGCATACAATTCCAGTTCCCCACGAAATGTCCGTGCTGCAACTTTGTGACTGGATACTTGGATCATATAAGTCTCGATCACTAAAAGCTTCTGTAAAAATGAAAATACAGCTTCTACATACAAGATGCATCCTCCTGTATTTGTTTCACATGACGATGTATTATGACTACCACTGAAATATTTTATCCATAATTTTTGATAATTTGAAACACGAACTATAACCTCAGAAAGCACTGAAGAGCTGATGCAGGCCAAGAAGATATGGAAATGATAGCAGACTTGAATAGCCATCGAAGAATCATTGTCTATTAACTTACTGAAAAGTGATGAATCAGAAAATCTATTTGAAATATGCACAATGTCATAATTCCTAAGAATAATATAGTGTCAGACGAGTTTAGAAGAATAGATAAACAATTATTCGTTTTTGCGCGATTTATTTTAGTTAAGGATTAGTCACGATATAAGGTACCGCTAAAAATGTGAGAATTGTCATTGTTGCGAAATGAAAAACTTCTGTCAAAACGGGCAAAAAATGTAAGAGCTTGAAGATGAAGCAGGCAACAAATAAACAATGAGAAATATGGAATACGGAAGAAGAAAAACCGAAGAAGAGGACAGACAAAGTGCACGAAAAGGGAATAAGCAGGAATGTTTGTATGATAGACACTAAATAAGGACTGCGAAAGTCTTTTTGGAACGCCTCAATGATTATCGTTCGCGTACTATTTAATTTTTGAAGTTTGTATCAAACGAACATAATTTTATGATACGCAGAATTCAGAGTTCAGATGAGAGGAAAAGTAGTTAGCCTGAGTGTGTAATAAAATGTGTAGTTTATTACGAGATCAAAATGACAAAGGTTATACTAGAAATTACGTAGAGCATAGAATGAGATAATAACGCGAACATGTAATTTCTTTGAGTTTTAGTAGGTAAAAGTAGGTAAAATTTTCTAAATTTTTAAACTCAAATATTCTATGAAAGGTAAGCAGATACTTTTGAATATTTTTTGCAAAAGTACACTGAATGAGTTGCAAGGAAAGATGCACGAAAGACGAATATTTAATGAATTATCAATGTTGCATGCAGATACGAGATTGAATTACAGAGATTGAAATATTTTCTTGCTAATCGTAAAGATAAATGAAATGGAATTCATAAAAGTAGGCAAATTTATGAAAAGTACACTTCTAAAATAAGAAATCACATAAAATAAACTTCAGTCAAATAAATACATTTTACAGCTATTTTTTTCTCGAACTCATGCTACTCAGCCTCTAATCTGGTGGTAATCGACAAGACTCGACACTCCTTTTTGAGAGTGGCTTCTGGCATTTTATCGCATTTCGGCCGGAAGTTGCAGATTGAAAGATTTGCGAAGACGGATGATGATCTAATAAATGGAATGCGGGAAGGGAAAGATGACGGAGCGAGTTTAGGTTTGAAATTCTGAAGAAAAAGGAGAAAAGAAGCTGGTAAAATGATGTGCTATGAAAAGATACTTGAAACGATACGTCACAATGCACTTCGTCAAATTGCATCAGAAGTTAACAAAGCGATAGAGCTGCAAGGCAGATCCAGATCTGAATATAGATTTAGAAGAAGTGCTTGATTTGATTATTGCGTCATTTGCAAATGTCGAATCTGTTCTGCAATGTGTGATTGTGTTTGAGTGTCGAGTGCAGACGTGCATTTGAATGTTCATCTGCTTGTTCTCCTCTTTCTTCCTTCCTTGGCAGTGCTTTTTGGCACTTCCCAAAATTCGTTTGTCTTTGTGTCGTGTTAAGCACTGCACTCCTTCTCAAGACTAAGCCCCATTAGCAATAAATTTTCAACAATGAGCATATGAGGAAAGTTCGAATAAAATAAAACGCACAAAAAACATTATGACTGAAAAAGTAGCTGGACGGAAGCCTAGTTCTTCTTTTAGATATTCGTTCAGATGTCTTTCTGCCTTGTCTTGCTCTTGACTCCGCCCTTTAGTTGCGCCATTGCATCATGAATATTTCACGTCCAATATCGAATCGTCTTTATTTCTATTTCTGCTTATTCTTGTCTTCTGTTCTATTTTCCTATTCCTTTGTCAGATGCCATTCATTTTTCTATATTAGTTCTTTTAGCTCTTTCTTGGATATTGTCCTATCGTTGCTTTCTGATGAATTGAATGAACATACGTACTTGACAGATTGGGACTGGAATATACAAAATGTACGAACACTAATAAATAATAATATTGCAATTGTCACGAAATTTATAGCTTATAGCTTGGACTATGGAAATATCACAAACTCAATTCAATTGAGGTGTTGAATAGAGCTTTGAAGACGAATGTTTTTTTTTTTATCTAATTCTTCGCTATTTGTTGAACGAAGACAATACAAAGATTAGGATATTTCTATTGAATTATTCAATCATTTTGAAATTCGATATATATAACTCAACCAATTCATAGAATTTATTGCCTAAGAGGAAGTATATTTGGAATAACAACGAAAAAGGCTAATCTTGTGAATAAATGTGTATGATTGATGCAGAGAGCACAGATGAAGAGGAACCCGATTACAATAGAATTGTCATCAGAAATGGAGGGGAACCGCGTGAATAGTGCAACTTCTTTGAACCGGAAGGTCGAATAAAGATGGGGGAAAACTGAGCAAAGCTCGAAATATCGATGCGTGTAAATAGAAATCGAAATATTATGAAAGGATAACAACAACAACCGATTATTCCAATGCGATAGTGCACAGAGTGATCTGACAATGAGCGATGACAAAAATGAGAATATCAAAGAAAAGAAAATTGACAGGGAGAATTGAGCTTCATTTTAACTGCAGCAAAATTCTCATTGAATTGTTCAACAAGTCTTGCAATTGTCAAAATAAGGAGTTCCAACTTCACTGACATTTTCACTATCTTGAACTAAATATTCTTCGAATTCAAAGAATTGCCTGATTGCCAAATAGTGAGCTATTTTTTCTGTTCTAATAGGAGTAAAGGGTTTTCTTCCTATCAACAAATTCCTTATTCTTTGACGATAAACAACCATAGATTGGAGTACATGAATAAATATGACATGGCCTCATAGAGGAAGGAGAAAGCAGAGCATACTCACAATCAGAAAATTATTGGACTAAAATATGATATTCTGAATGATCTAAATGAGTAAACGGATAAAAGGGGATAAATGAAGTGCCTAGCGAGTCGAGAGTCAAAAGACGAACCATTTCGAGGTAATTGTTCACGAACTGAGAGGGGTGACTGTGTGCGTCGCCTTGATTCCGAAATCCTCCAATCGCTTCAGAGCAGGGCGGTAGACTTCCTTGTCGACTGGACGCAGAACTCCTGGCTTCTGGACCTCATCTGAAAATGGTAAATATAGCCACTACTTGAATGTATGAAAATTCATGATATGATTAGATGAAAACATACATAGTGAAAGCGGATTTTTGAACTTTATCTTATTTTATATGCTTCTATGCCAGAATTTCGCTTTTTTCCAAGCAGCTATGCTTGATTGTGAATGTATAGGGTAAAATGTTAAAACGATACTAAATTTTGCATAATCAAAAACTAACCCATTAGGACCATTTGTGAGATGACAGCGCAAGTGTATCCGACTGTGCGAGCCATTGCAGAGAAGCCGCCTGGCTCACCATAAGCAACCAGACTGATGCGGTGACGCTCCAAACTTCCACCTAAAAGAAGCATAAAATAGAAAAAGTGTAATAGAGCTGGTAAAGCAGACCTTCGACTACGATGTTATCAAAAATGAGTACATTTTGCCAAAAAGTTGAAGTGTGTACAATGCTACCAAAAGCGATTACTATGCTACTAAAGCAGAAAATGTGATAGAAGAAAGAGAAGGCGAGAAATAGCGCTTGGCAATAAAGTAATCACTTTTGGTAACATTTTACTCGCAGCCAAAACATAAACGCTCAGAAGATCCTTCGGTGTTCAATGACAGATTCAGCATTCTCTAATCATAGATAAGAAATAAAAATCATACTAGGCAATTGAGCATCGACGTCATGATTGAGAATGACGAGATCGCGTTCATTCTCGTTGAATTTGAGCACTTTGGAGAGGTAGGCGGCCAGAGTGTCGATTGCAGAGCCTTTCCTGTCAACCACTTTGTCCTCGAACAGATTCAAATCTACCAGGGCCTGAAATTCAAAGAATTATGATTTTAGGAATCAAATCATATGCACTTCAATTTTTCTTGAAAAAACAAAGCTTTGTTTTTTTTTATTTCGATTTTTTAATTCAGCATTTCGATAAACAGTCAATAAACTTCATTCATTTTTTACCTTGTATCCAGCCTTGTTGTCCTTGCCGACCTTGGCAGCGACAATTTCCTTCAGCGTATCAGGGAAAATGTCGGGTTTCCGATCGCACAGGCTGGCCATCAGCTCTTTCTGAAATAAATATGATGAAACTATTGCAAACTTGAATAGCCTATTTCAGAAACAATAGTTTCGTTGATTTGATCATATTTTTGCTTTAGAAATAAAGAAATTTGCTGGCTTGTAATAAAAAGTACATAAGTTTAAAAGATCTCAATAGTTTTATAGATAGCTTGAAAGACGAACCCAGGTAAGATCAGGCCCGATGGTAGACATGAACAGATCGGCCTGCTTCGTGTCCAGCAGCTTGACCGCGTGCAGAGCCTTCACTGTCTCCACGAAGCCCTGCAATTGATCATTTCAAATGATTTCAAATTAGTTCGTCGTCAAATTTCCCAACCTTATATCTGAGAGTTCCTCTGAGAAGGGTTCGGCATTCAGGTCCGAGCCCATAAATGTCAGCATATTTGGTGGAGTCTCTGTTGGGGAACCCGATCAGATTGAACCCGGGCATGAAGTCGATTGCGATCAGATTGTCCACTACTTTGCCTGGTGCCACTTCCACGATCTGGAAGTTGGAATCATCGAATAGAGGAAAGAGAACTATGTTTTTACACAAGAAAGGCTAAAAGTTGATACATACAATACATATATCGTGTTTTCTATTAAGAGGAGTAAGAGAGAAAAAAATCATGAATAAAAGTGGTGATTTACCTTTCCATTCTTCCTGTACTTGGCGGGATTCATGAGGGCAGTGAGAACTCCCTTTGGGGACCAGCTGAATTTGTATCGAAGTGGATTGTCGGAGCATTCGGGCGCAGGCAGACCGCCGCAGAACGACACGAATGAAGTCACCTGAATCATGCATGGGTTTTAATTTGACTGAACGAAAGGTTGATTAAAATCGAAAGTTATCATTTTTTTCTAGAAAAAATATCATTTCTTACCCTTCCCCCATGACCGGTTACATCATCGAAAGCTTCACAAGCCAACATATGATCGATTCCCGGGTCTAGGCCAGCCTCGTTCATGATTGTCACATTCGCATCCTTTGCACTGCAATATATTGTTTTTCATTTTTTATTTGACTTGAGATGCGAATAGGCTAAAATAGTTTATAACTGATTTCGATTAAAAAATTGAAGATTTTTGATAAAGTATCACTTTGAACGCAAATAATTCCTTACGCCTGATCGAGAGCCTCTAATTCAGGGGAGACATAGCTGCTGGTGACCATGTCCGTGCCGTTCTTGATGCACATCTTCGCCACTTTCTCGTGAAACGTGAACGGAAGGAGAGACACAACGAGGTCGTGCTCGCTGGAAGAAAGTAATGAAAACGTCTTTCAGTCATTTTAGACCGAATATTTCAATAGAATGGTATTTTGGTAATTTAGAAGCTGAAGACAACACGACAACAAGAATTCAAAATGGTATAGAGCAGAACAGGGAAAGTCGTGTAATCTTCTCTTCTAACGCTACTTAATCGTCATGTCGCCTTGTATGCACTTTTTATATTGCACTATTGTTCAAGAATAGTTCATAAAACCTCCGAATAAATACTCGAAATCCAAGTGAACTAACCTGATGAGTTTGTCGAGCACATCGTTCTCCTTGTTGACATCAACCACCACATTGCAGATGTTGCCTTCGTGCCCGAATTTGACCAGCCTCGTGCCGTCGCTCTCCAACTCAGTTGCCACTGTCAGACGCACCTAAAATAAGAAAATCAAAATATTTCCTTCTTCACTTACGAAAATAAGTCGTCATAGTTCGAAATAAATTTCATTTATGCACATTCAGCAGCATAGAAAAATAGTTGTATGTCAAATTGAATAGGAAAAGCATACTTTCCCTACAAAACACTAGCCTATTTCGCATGCAATGATGCTACAACGCAATTACTTTCACAAAGGAACGCTTAAACTGTGTATACACAAAGGGTCTTGTTTAAAATTGATAGGAAAGTCAATTCGAGTATGCTGATAACGAATACCATGTTGAAAAATGTCCATCATGCTTCCAGTGTTCCAGAATTTTCCATCAAAATTAGCTTACTTTACTTTGTAAAAACTCAAATGCCAAATTAGCTTACATCGCGAAGCGAGCATTGATAGACATTATTTGCTGCAGCAGCAGCAGCATACTAAGAAGGAAAACTTCGAAGTCAATTCCTATAACAAGGTGCACGATGCTCACTTTTCAACATGATATTCGTTATCAGCGCACTCAAATTGATTTTCACACTAATTCTGAGCAAGATCCGTTGTACACACACTATTGTTAACGCTCCTTGTCAGGTTCTTAGAATTTACTAAAACGATTCCTACCTTATTCTGTTGTCCATAGAATTTAGCGAATGGGCCGGAGACCATTCCAGCGCCAAGCAGCAGCACTTTCTTGTCGTCACTTCCCATTATACACGACTTGTGCGCAGATTGCCTGCAATTTAATAAGTTCATGGATTTACGTCAAAATTGATATCAAGTTCGGCTATTCTAAACTGCATTTACTTTTTATAATTTGTACTTTCAGCAGGTCGACTTTACATTTAATTTAGACAGAACTTTAGCGTAAAAATTGCAGCGAGAGAAGCAGGATAAAACGAATGTCTGTCGATAGAGAGACCTTTTGCCTGGAAACATGGAAAGGGGAGAGACGCAGAGGAAAGAGAGATCAACTAGACCAGATGAACAGGGAATGGGAAGAGAAAAGAAAAATGAAGAGTTTGAAAAATCATCCAAACTTACAGAGATTTCTGTCTTCTCAACTCAGTAATGTACTCGTAGTTGGGAGTGAGGTTGCCATCGCTCGTTATGACCGCGTTCTTGATTTCGTCTCTGCATTGCAGACGGTCGAATGGCTGCGAATACTCGCAGTTCAGCTGAAATTAGGAAGAATTATGGAGGATGCTAGATTTTTTTTTTATAAAATTAGAGCTGTTCATTATCTCGTTGCGGAATACTTGTCAAAAATCGAAACTGGTGAAAGAAAAGAAAAGAATTGCTGTTCTGTTTAACCATATAATTAGAGTAAAAAACGATACCATATCGATGAGCCAAGGATAGAGGAGATCTCCGAATTGGGTGGTTGCCTCGATGGGCATCTGGGCGGGCATGTTGTCGATGCTGCAGATCAGACAGCCAGAAGGAGAGGCGAAACTAAAAGTTGCGATGATCATTGCGCATCTTTCATATAAATTTCAAAATTAAGAACTAGATGGTCATGACTGATGTGACAAAATAGAAGAAAATTGGCAACAGCAATATGACGGTAAGGACAACGCGTTTTTTATGCAATATATAATGACTTGATTTGTATCAATTAGTCTGCTTCTATTTAAAATCTGTCAATAAATTGTGAAAACAATTCCGTTATATTGTAGGAAAAACGTGACGGTCGTACCATTTTAAAATGCAGAAAAATCAATAGAACTCCGAAAAATGCTGAACCTTACAGTTATTTCAAGGAGAAAAGAGTTATGTTCTTACCTATCAGTAGTCTTGTTGAAGTCAGCATCATAGATGGTGAACGGCTTGTCGATGGTGGTGCATTCGGTCATGAACTCGATCGAACCGCCAGGGTCCGCAGAGATATCGCAAATAGCGATCAGTCGATGGGGCAGTGTCGGTGTTCCGGGTGTATCGTACTAAAAAGAAGAATTATCATTGGGAGAATCACTAATTTAGGAGAAAAATCCTAACAAGAAAGCTCTCGTTTCGCTGTTGGATATTTTTATGTGACATTTGCTCTACAAAAACCCGTCCTTTCTAATTTTTGAATAGATTATTATGAGTCATTCGACTTTTGTAAGATAGCAACAACAAGGTGTATGAAATTTATAACGTAAAGTATTAAAGAGAAGCCATATTTCTTCTTGTCTAATTTTCATTTTTTTCTGTAGGCAGTAAGATTTGTCCTACCTTCTGCACAGGAGTGAAGAGACTCTTTGCATCAGGATTTGTAATCAGACGCGGCGATCTCTGGTCCCAATACACGCCGTTGATGATCACAGAGGAATAGGGGGCGATCTGAAGACAAGAATTGTCAAATTTAGAAAAATGAGTCACGTTTGAGAGATATTAGTGAGTACAAAAAACGCAACTTGTCAACAGTTTGAAATTAATGGCAAAATTACCTCAGTGGCAAATCTGGAGGTGTACCTCTCGGGGTGTTCATTGAATTCAGCCTTGTCGAACACTCCCCCATTCTTTGGGACCATGTGATCGGCTCGAGTCACCACGCAGCCGTACACTTTGTTCAGCTCTGCAAAAATCATTCATTTTTCTTCGTTTTCAGAATAAATAACTAACGTCCTTTCTTCGCGACCTTGGGCAGTGTCCTGACATCGACATATTCGTGCGGCAGATGCTCGAACAATTCCTGGGCACCCTTCGACACGTTGCCCGAGCCCGTGAACACGAACACCAACGGGCCCAGAGATCTGCAATATTACTTGACCGTCTCTAAAGCTAGTTTGAAATAAGCTAAAAATGCATCCTTTGAGCGCACAGGTATATTTTGATACTCAAAGCAAAGTATTTCGAAAGAAAAACTGATGAAACCCTTATGCACATTTGGTACTTTCGAATTTTCACATCATTTTATTTTCTAATAAATCATTCGCGTAAGAGCAATATCATCAATTTTTCCATGGTTTTTCAACTTTTTATCCCGACTTTTGCCCCGTTCTGCAAAACTCCTTGGTTTTTTTCTCGATTTTACACACGAGAAGATAGAAGTCGAATCTTCGGTTTGCTTTTTCCTGGCCACTTTTCTTATCTCCTCTTTCCTCGCCCCATTCTGTCGACAAAACGTTTCGGTCTCATGGCAGAGGGCAAGAGAGGGAGGGGGAAGGAGAGAATTCAGTGGCATGAGGTAGGCTATAGACTGAAGGACAGGGGAAAGTGAGGAGATGACTTTTTGAACTCTGCTGTTTAGCCTCCTTCCCTCTCTGTCAGTGAAATGTCTGCTTGTGAAGGACGAACCTAGGCATTTTGTCGAGAGCGATTTCGTAGCCGATGTCTCGCAGAGCGTTGATGGCCATGTGCGAGTCGTTGTAGTTGTGCGCCAACCCGCAGTGCAGGAAGGGTGTGTGGTGACCGAGAGCTAGCAGACTGGAATGGAACGATAAAAGTTGCAAAATGTACTTCTGATAAAGTCAATGTTCGTTGAAATTCTTATCGGAAATGGAACAAAACGAAATTTTGAAAACTTAAATCGAAATGATCATATGAAATTTAACAGTTGCGAACGGAATTAGGAAAAATTCCTATTCTGTATCGGAGTTCAGTTTCATCAATGATTCCGATTAAAATTATATCTAGAGAGTAGTAGCTTCATTTGAGACTTCAAAAATCCTGGTAAAATAAATTAAATAAATCTGCTCACCGTAATCCGAGTCCATGAATGAGATCGATGAATCCCGCATTGCCGGCCCACTTGCCGAACATCACCAGACGCTTGTTCCTCTTGTCCACGATCTTCTCGTAGTCAATCAGCCTGATTTTCTGAAAGAAAACGTTAATCGTCGTCGTTTCTTTGCATTTTTGTCATGATAAAAGCCACAGAATTTGTAAATTCGAATTTTTTTTTTTTTTAAGTTTTGAAGATTTCATATAAACAAAGAAGATTGAGAATGTTTGATTGCGGGTTTGTCTCGTATAATTAGCAGGTTTTCCCAAATCTTTAAAGGAAAGTTTCAGCTAACTGAAAAGAATAGCGCAAATTCTATTTTCTTTAACTTTTAACAAAGTATGAGTTTTATAAAAGAGAAACGAAGTTTTCAACCTTCTGGAGAATGGCATCGAGCATGGGCATGTTGTCCTGCTGAGCCTTGATGGTGTGCGAGAAGAAGGCATATGTTTTGTTGGGGATGAGCTGGTCGATTGGGACCTGAAATTCAAGCATTTTCACTCCTTCGTAGGACAGTTTAGAAATCGGAAGAAATTCATGATACAAGACGTAGCAAAACAGCAAGGAAAGAAGATATCGTATCCAAGCTTTCTCTAGCCCACTTTGTCCGTGCTTTATCATGATGATACGAGGTTTAAAAATTATCCCTTGATTGTATGAATTCTGCATTGTTCTAGCCTAGATCAGCATCATTCATTTCTTCTTCCCTCGACTCTTCGAATGTGATCAAGAATGGTGCATTGCAGCATTGCATTGATGAGGTAAACATATCGAAAGCGGAAGCACGTGGTTGTGAGGGGAAGAGGCAAGGAGGAACAAAGAGAGAAGGAAAAGAGGAACAGACACGAGGTGATCATCCGATCGGTGGAAACGTCAGACAAAATGAGGGAATTGAAAGAGTTTAGCGACTAGGACTTTTTCTTGCTAAATTTGCCTCGTGGTCATGAAAATGCATGATTCGGGTAAACAGACCCGAAACAACGATAAGATCTGCAGTATAAATCTAGCAAATGCAAAACAATTATGATCCCAGAATATAAATTTAATAAATACGTGTAGAAAATTTAAGAAACTCACACTCTTGACAGACATGATGACGTGAGCCTCAGACAGGTCTTCCTTCACACTCGCGCCAGCGGCCACATAATCCTGAAATAAAAATTAAACTTCTTGGAGAAGCCTCACAGTTTGAAGAAAAAAAAAAACCGCGTGGGTAAAAGAAGAAAGTAGGTAAACTGACAACACATGTGTGGTAGATGAGTCGAATGGGAATTTGAATAATTTGAGAAAACTCATTGCCTGAATAGGATAGGCCCTTCTGTTGCTGGGTTGAATGAGGACATTGATGCCCGACTTGGTGAGCTTCTTGACGTGGGAAGGAGCGAGAGGAGCCCTCCTCTCCCAAGCATTGACCGTCTCTCGTCTGATTCCGATTGTGGGTGATCCTCTTAAAAATAAATATGTTTTTTTTTTAGAAAATCGTTAATGAAGCTATCTTCTTCCTCCAAACATGGAATTATCTCTCCAAATCTCACGCGGAAAACTTTTCTAATGTCTCTAAAACCATGCTGTATAAGTGGGTTTATGAGTACATGAAAAAAAAAACTAAACAAATTTTTCCATAGCATCAAAGATTAAACTTCCATACCTACTATTCCAATGGAAATTTCTAGAATGCTTTGTAAAAGAATGAAGACAAAAATCGCAAGAAAACTTGGACTTACTTGCCGACGAAGACCTGACAGTGCCGCACGGAGAGGCCGATTCTGTATGAATCTTTGAGCTGGAACAGTCGCATTTCTCCACTATTCTGAAATGAGGAAGATGGGAATAAAGTGGACACACGCGGAGCGGGAAAATGGAAAGTGAGAAATGAGGAAGGGGGATGGAAACGTGGGACTAGGGAATGGAGAAGGAAGGGGAGGGAAGAGACAGCGATTTTCGAAGATGGCTATCAGCGATCTGCAGGAAAAGGGAGGAGGCAGCCGCGTGGACCTTCCGATGTCCACTGTCTGCATTTCTGTATTCCCTCACTCACATGCAGATTTGGTCTCCGATACTCGCAATCTCGCATCTTTCGAGATCTCTGTGTATTCGCGCAAACTTACAAATATACCGACACATAGAATGTGCAACAAATGTCTGTGAAAGAAAAATGAAGAAAAAACACCGAGAAAAAGTCTCGACAAACACACAGAACTATCAAAAGCGCTTTTAAAAATTGGGGAAAGGGCAGCGAGAGAAGAAAACACGAAAACAACTGCAACTGCACAACTGGGCTGGGGGCTGGAAGGAGGGAGGAAGGAAGGGGAGGGAATGGATGAATAGCTGAAGTGATGCAGATGCATACGAGCTCCTAGACGAAAGAAAGAGACAGGAGAGGAGAAGTGGTTTAGGCTAGCTGTGAGCAGAGGAAAAGGAGGAGGAGAAATGAGAGACTAGGAGAAATGCTGCTGCTGGCCGGAGAGGGAAAGAGGGAAAGGAACAGACCACGTGGAAGGAGGAATGCAGAATGCTGCAATTCATTGCTATTTGCACAAAGAGAAAGAAAACTTGAACGACGGAAAAAAGCAAAAGCTCATTCCACCTACAGTGCACATAGTTTGATATCAGAAATTTCATGTTGCTTCTAAAAACGAGGCTTCAAATATTATTTATTGTTGTTAACTTGATTACCATAATTTCATCTTTAAAACAGAGGAAAAAAACTCAAAACAAAGATCGATAGATAGATAGAGTTATCCTTGCGGAATAGAACAAAGAAACACGAAGAGATAAATGAAAAAGCGAATAAAATGATGCCAGATAAAAATATCTGCATAAAGTTTATGCAAAGTTTGAACGATTAGAATTGAATGATTGCAGAACAGAAATGAAACGAAAACGGTAAACTGCTGCTCCACAACAGGTTATACAGATTACAAACGAAAACATAAATTAAAGAGAAACATTCATAACCAACAAGGGAATAAATGAATTGGAAGATCAAGACTGAATATGGACGGGGTGGGTGGGTGAATGAAGAGGAAACGAGGGAAGGGGGATTGAGATCGAATAAATGGGAGAAGCTGCTAGGAGATTATGGATTGGAGTCGAGGGAGTGAGGGAAGTGGTCTAGTAGCGACCGCCGCCGTGCTGAGCATTGGCCCACTGCTGCTGTCCGGAATGACCCCATCCGCCTCCCTGCTGACCGCCTGCGCCCGGTGCCTGTGCTCCCCAGTTCTGCGCTCCACCGCTCTGCAACTCATATATTCGTTCGTTATCAGATCGTCGTCTTAGATGAATTTTAGTGAACTACTAATTTTAGAGATCGATAATAAAGCCGCGTTTGAAAGTTTCAAGCCAATTTCAATTTTAACATTCTATATACAAGTCAGTTAGAAACATGGGTCATTTGGAAATGTCGCAATTTGAGAAAATAGGGAGTAGGATGAGCAGACGGTAGAGAGATGATCTCCCACTTTTCCATGCTATCCCTTCAAGTTGCAACAACATTGTGGCATTTCCGAATTGTCGAAATGCAAGAATTCTACAGCAACAACTGACTCGATTTCAACAATTTCTTTCTACAAATCAAATGCAAAAAATCTTAGACATCATTTTAACAGAGGCGAGAGAGGCTTTATCTTTGTCACTTGAAAATATGTCTCTAGGGTTTCAGTAGTTCAGAGAAAAATTAAGTTGGAAGCTTTATTTTTGCCTTTGATTTTGGAATGTCGAAAAGCGAGTCTTTGTCTTTCCGTTTTTGAATTTTTTTAATTCGAGACATTTCCCGTCCCTGGTTGTTAAAATTGATTTTTTACTTTTTAATTAAAAAAATTCTTTGTATGAAAAAGATCAAGAACTCACCCATTGCTGGCCCTGATATGCTCCGTAGCCGCTCGCTGCGTCGCCGCCCCATCCACCCTGGCCGCCGTAATTTGCATATCCTCCTCCTCCTCCTCCAGCGCCCCAGTTCTGACCGCCTCCACGTCCCTGGCCCTGCCACTGTCCTCCTGCACCTGCAATATTCGTTTCAATTCGACACCTTCATAAACGCATAAATAGAAATTCTCTATCGGCGGTTAGCAAAATATAAAGAATCTCTTTCAGAATAATCTCGTTTCTTCTCTCTATCTAAAAACTAAGCTTCTTCTAATCTCATTAGGTTAGCTGCTGTTAAGAAAAGCAATCCTACCGCCTCCGTACTGCTGCCAATTTCCAGCACCTCCTAGAAAAGCTCTTATTACTCATTTATTTATATAATTTAGCGAGTTGGGAGTTAAATTCAGTTTCCGCCCCTTCCTTCTTTCAACCCTAACTCCATCGAGTAGTGCTATGCTTGAATTGTGCTTACCGCCTCCAGCACGAGGATCGGGTCCGCGAGAGCGTCCCTGTCTGTTGCCCATGTCTCGCTGCTGCTGCTTAAATCCCTTAAAAGATAGAATCTCTTGCCCTCCTCTTTGCTCGATTACCTTGTTCATTTCGTCCTTGCTGAGCCCCTTCTTCACATCGCATCTGTAGCCGCTGATCATGTGACTTCTCTGCAGAACGCACTGGTCCACGGGGTCGTAGTCGTCGAACGACACGAAGCCGAATCCGCGAGGCTTACTCGTCGCCTTGTCCAGGATGATCTCGCTCTGAAACTCGTGAATTGTTCTCAAAGTCGATATTTAGAATAAATACAGAAAGGACGTCAATGTGAATAGTTTTCAAATTTGGATCCAACATTCTTATCGAAATTTGTAAATCCATGATTCATTGAAAGTGGCGACAAAAACCCGTGAAATTTAGAGGACTACACGTCGTTGCTTATTTGAAAAGATCACTGCTTTTTTCAAGAAAGAAAATAGCCGGAATCTAGCGAAGGAGATGCTTTGAAAGAATTCCAGTTTGCAATTTTTGTCGACATTCATTGTCTTTCAGGTAACAGGAAAACTCTCCTACCTTGACAACATTGCCGAACTTCTTGAAGTAGTCGGTGAGCATTTGCTCGGTGTGTTCCTCGCGAATTCCACTCACGTACAGTCTCTTGGTGGACACATTCGACTCATTCCTGTTCTTGTCGTCCTTCGGCACAGCCCTCTTCGGGTCCACCTGCTTCCCGTCGATCGTGTGCGGGCGGGCAGCCATCGCAGCATCCACCTGAAGAAAAAAACTAATGCTCAATTGAATTACAGTAGAAAATGAATGAAAACTATATTCTGAACATGACGTTCTGACTTTCTTCATTTCACTACATGAATCTCTGAAATAACTGCAGAAATCGCTCTTAAAGCTAGAAATCAAAACCACGTGACAAACATCAGAATCTGATCTGTTCATCAACAATAAGATAGAATTGAAATAATGCAGGATGAACACCCGACACATCTTCAATGCAATTTTCGCAGATTTCTCGAATACACGGAATTTCGCATGGGTTCAATTTGTCTGATATTTGGCCGAGATTTGTTTTTTTTTTTTCAATTTATTCTCCACTTACACAAGCTTTGCTGGTGAAAGTGATGAAGCCGAATCCTCTGCTCCTCTTCGTGGTGGGGTCCCTCATGACGATCACATCGGTCAGTTCCCCGAACTTGCCATAGAACTCCCGCATCATCTCATCCGTCGTGTTCGAGGTCAGTCCCCCCACGAATATCTTCCTGAAAATCATTCTTCACTTTTATAATGATTTAAAAAAAGTTTGTAAAGCTATTCGGAAATCACAAGACCGCAAGAAATGGATATAGTAGGAAAGTGCTTTTTTCCATAAAATTTAGCATAATTTATGAACTTGATGTTTCAGAATCGTTGTTCACAAATGTTGCAGGACAGAATGGTCTCAATCTTCATTCGTTGTAATTTAGTCTGTGTGTTATTTTTCTTACAATACTTACATAAATCAAGAATTCATTCTAAAATCTGCAGCATTTGAAGACATTTCTTCACTTTTAATATCCCACCTGAAGTTCTCCGGCTCTCCACTGGCAGCAGTCTCAGTTCCGTTGCCATTTTGCGGCTTGGTGCCATTTTCCTGGTCGACAGACTGAAAGTTGGAATATTTTCGAGGAAAGGCGGAAGGAGTTGAATCGCACAACCAACAGATTGGCAGATTTGATGAGGTTTAGATAGCAGAATTAATTACTACTCTCAAAATGGCTGTTTAGTTTGAATGATGAGAGGCTACAGCGCTTGAATGCTTGAATGCCTGAATGCATCGATGCACAGAGCACTACAACAACCTACTCACTCACTCTACTCTTAGGTTTAATTTGAATTTAGATTTGGTTACCTTGAAAAGTACCTAAATGAATTGAGGATTAATGAAAACTCAAAACTATGAACCTTAATCTCAGTTCCTTCGGTGGTCATCTCACTACGCTTGTGATTGTTTTGTTCTAGAAGAGACAAAAATGTGCTTGAATGACAAGTGGTCGATAGAGAATGTTACCCCTCAACTGAAGTGTCAACTGCACTACGCGCTCTGTGTTCTGAGTCAGTGAGTTTGTGCTTCTTCTTCTATGCAACGCCTAGTCTTAGAAGTAGACGTCAAGAGAACTCTCTAGTCAGTCACCTAAACCAATAAAAATACTCATTGCTGAATCTAAATCGTCTAAAACGTGATTCGGTTCCGCTCGAATCAATATCAAATTAATATTTCGGAAAAGTTAATTCAAAAATACATAATTACTAGATGCTAGCTATGAACAGTACAATCAAACTAAAGGAACGACTAAGTAAGTGTGTTCGCCTAGTCCATAAGCCTTCACATGGAATTACAGAAATTACGAAGCTCAATCGAAAGGAAACGGTATTTCACGCCATGCATATCGAAATCGAAATGTCGAAATGGGAAGAGAAATTCGAAAATGTTCGGGATTTCACAAGCTTTCTCGGAGAGAAAGGAACGAATTTAGAGGAGGCGTAGAAATTTCGCGAATGAAGAGTGAAGAAACATGCTGAAGAATGAATGAAGAGCTGACGATATGAAAGTGAAAGGATGGAAGGGTGTATGCATGAATGAATGACTAGCGTGACCAAGTGTCTATTGAAGTTGTTCTGATTGGTTGATTGGTGCTACACAGCCACCACCCGAATGATCATTACCACTACGATGATTATGCACGCAATTAGGACAACTCAGCAGTCAGCAGAAATGCAGTAATCAGGCAATTAGAGCAAGTGGTTGATGGGAAACTAATTACCGACCTGGCACAGGCAATTGACTGGTTAGAGAATAGGAGGAAGCGACCGATCACCACCAAAACGCGGGGAGAAATAAGCAATGAGAATTGAGGATAACAGGGCCACTCGATATCGATCGCTCCTGCACGCTATTTCTCCCCCACTCTCCTTCTCTGCGCAGTGCATCGCTGCGAGACTGGCGCCATAAACAATGGCTGGTCACAATTTAAATCTTGCAAAACATTTCCACTTTTGCAGAAAAATAGCGAAATTTCCCAAAGGTTTTCTGAACTTGATCCTAAAATGTCCTCGAATTTTTGGGAGTTGAAAAAAATTGAAAAATCTTCAGGAACTTTTGGCGAACACCTTCATCAGCCCACCTCGAAATTGAACCGCGTCATCGAGTCGCAAGTCGCTGCTTCTAGCTGACGCTGACAAATTGTCACTTGAAGAAACGCGAAAATTCAAAACTGATCAAAAACGAAAGAAAACAAGCGGAAAATGACGAATTTGAAATGAGCAACCACTTGCGGAAAAAAACAAGTGCGAAACTTGAGCACGATCATTTTCACTTTGCCGGTGGCATTTTCGTATTATTTTTTCGGCTTTTGGTGTGAACGTGTATTCTATCCACTCAGCTATTCCAGGACAGCTCTGCCACGCTCTGGATCCGAACTTATTCGATTGTCAACGTTGTTTATCCTTCCTGCTCTCTAGCTTCTTCTCGATTTCTCTATTTATTTATTTGCATTTTTGGCTCTGCCCTCTTTTTTGCGTCTAATTTTATTTTTTATTCGATCTGTCTACTTCCGAGTTCTTGAAAACCTATCGATTTATCCCGAAGATTGCACAGGTGCAACGTGTCGTCTCTGCCAACATGTCGATTTTGCGTTGTCTCATTTCAACTCATCGCTATTTCTTCTTCAAATGTCATTTTCAGACGAACGCGTTGAATGGGATCAGTGGAATAAGTCGATCAGCGATGCATTCGAAGACCTATTCTCGTCTGGGTGTATTTGCGTGGAGCCCGACTGGAGTCGAGCCGAAGGTATTTTCTTTTCCTCATTATTATGAAGAATTTATTTATGCTGCTAAATAGGAAAAAAACCCCCGACAAAAAATGGAATAATATTCTGAAGTGAACTAGTTCCAAAACTTTCATGAAGCGCAATAATCATCTTGCCCTTCTTCATAACTCTCGAGTCAGCTCCATAAATCCTGCACATTTTGTCGACTATTTTATCGAACCCAGTTTCAGGGTCTGATTGTGGCAGACTTTGCCCAGTACTTCGACCCCACCTCAGCCAATGTGAGCAGTTCCATCGAGTTCCTGCCCATTGACAGTATTTATTCGTCCTCTCGACTTACCCCTTCCATTTCTGTCCCAATTCAGTACAGGTTGGCGTCGTTCTTCAAGTTGCATACTTTTCTCATAAGGATAAGATAAATATTGTCCCTCGAATTCTTGCGATTCCTTCATGAAATGGCTGAAAATATAAATTATAAGGAATGAAGGAGGAAACTTTTCTTCTTTTTTTTTTTTTATTTTTGTAGTCATTCAATAATCAGTATTCGTGGAATAGATTTGACTGATTGTCAGAAACATTGCATATTTTATGAGAGAAATTATATCAGAATCGTATTAGTTCATGAAAATTGATCCAGGAGTTCCAACAAAAATACGTTGTTTTCAAAGTTTGTCAATCATTTGCAGTAAAAAATCGCCTTCATTCCTTCTTTTTCAGATTCAATGAATTGTCGTGGTCATATTCGGCTTCTTCTGCTCATTCTCTCGGAATCGTGGCGGGTGGCACGGAGGATGGGTCGGTTGTGTTTTTGGATGCTGATTCCATCATCAACAGTCAGTTTCTAGATTAAAAGTTTTATTTTTTTTCCGTAAACTAAATCCATGATCTTTCGGTGGTTAAAATATGATCGAGTATTTTTCCCCCAAATGTAGGGTTGATTGCATTTTTCCAAAATGAAATAGTATCACTTGACAAAAGTCACTTCGTCTTTTTTTGTTTTACGTCCCAGTTTTTGCGCGATTATAAGGTTTTGTGCAGAGGCAATCCGTGGATTATATACCAAGGCAGTTCGAACTGAACTGAACTTCGAACTGCCTTGGAAGTCCAGTTCAGTTAAAGTTCGATTTTGTTCGAACTGCAGAGACAACCCTGTGGATTACAGAAGTGTGGATGTGCAAGAGATATAAATCTCGGAATACTGCACAATCACGTATTTCTTCCAGAATCACAAGCGAATATCCTGTCTGCACAGCGAGTCCATCAAGGCCATGTGCTGTCAGTGGCTCATTCTCAGGACTCCCGCTGGCTGCTTTCCGGAGGCGGATCGGGTCAACTTCTGCTCTGGGATCTGACTAATTTCTCCACTTTTTCACCTGGAAAACCAAATTATCCTGACCAGGTTGGCGAATTTCAACGAAATAAATCACACCATTGAAGTTGTCGTTCCTGACAAAATTTCTAGTCGCATTTCAAAATTCCCCCAATTCTATTATCATATTTCAAAGTCGTTCATTTTAGATCAAAATGGTGCGATGGAACAAGAAAGCTGATCAGATTGCTGCTTGCATTTCTTCTCACAGATGCTCTGTCTATGACTTGAGAAGACCTGGTGCACCAATCATCGAATTTGGAGAGGTTTGTTTCGACTTTTTTAAGTAGGAAAATAAATTCTTTTGAATCTTTCATGTGCTGATCAGATCTTTCTTTATAAAATCGTGCATTTCATTTCTGAATTATTTGAGTTCTTCATTTTTTCATGCAATTTAGACTTCAAGTATTATTCACAGCTTTCTCTCTTCAAGATTATCCATTAAATGTATCAGAACTTTGTCTGATTCAACCAATTTTCAGCTGGGAAGTGGCTGTGACTGGAATGGCTTGAGCTGGAATCCAACGGACGCGTCGAGTCTGATTCTGTGCAGTCAATCAGATGCTCTGCCCCTCGTGCAAAGATGGGATCTGCGATTTGCCACGGCTCCGCTCAAGGACCTCAGACTCCATCAGAAGGGAGTTTCTGCTGTTGATTGGTGAGCATATTTAGAAAATTTGTTTTAAAATGATCTACATCGGCTCAAAGTTCAAGCTATCTCCTATGTAATTTTCAAAGTGGTAATTCATTTTGATAGGGCGTAAATCAGACATTTCGCTAATCCCCTGTAATTATTATCACTACTCAACTTTTTCAATAATTTGACGTCTTCTCAACTCTCGACCTTTCACCATCAATTCTCTTCAAATAGTGCATAACTACCATTTGGAAAATTATACACTGCAAATCTTCTGACATCTGCTGATAATGATAGGGAAAGGGGGATTTATTGAAAGAATCTTGATTTTGAAAATCTGGAATCAAAACGCAAATGACTATAGAATTAGTCGGTTTTTGGTCTCACAATCAGTAAGAACGCACGGAGGCAACATGAAATTTCTTTGAAAAATTGTAAATCAAGTGAATTAATTTGAGAAAAAGATGGCTAACTCTGCAATAGCACATGCATTTCTGCTTCTTGTTACAAATTGCCTCCAAATGCCTGCATTTTATGACTTCTTTAGAGATTCAGATTCGACGACATTATTGAATAGTGGCAGAACTCTTTATGGCTTATAAGTTTGGGAAAATAACTGGATTTCGAAAGACTTGAAGGAAATTTCTTTATTTTCAAGTAGAAATGCATTTTTCAAATGGCAGAAGAGGATTGAGCTGGTGAAGCGAAGGCTGAGACATTCGTGACTTGAGGAGCGCAATTGCAAAGATCACGGGCCCTGTTCTTGAGTGACGGTACGAAAAATAGATAGACGGTCCTAAAATGTTACTGAGATTGTAGGTGAGCATTAAATCTCACCAGATAAATGGTATTGTCGAATCGAGTAGCACCCATCCTGTTAGAGTTACATACTGAATTACCTTCTTTTCATATAATAAGTTAAAATTCCCTACCTTGTTTCTTATTTCAAACAAGAAATTCACTATGTAGATCAGAATAATCGGAAAGACTAGAAATATCGGGATACAACACGAGATGAAGAAAAGCTGAACAACTTTCTTATCGCGATTATCGCGATAGTATCTTTCTTGGGTCTGAAGGAAACTTCTTCTTTGAGTAGTTTTGAATTTTTCCTACCATAAGATCTTTATTGATGAGTTTGAGCATTTTGGCGTGTTTGGATAACTTTCGATAGATGACAAAGTAGAAAATCATAGCGCAAATGATCGAAATCCATTGAATGACGAACAGAACTCCCTTGGTCGCCTCGCTGCCTCGGGCTATCGGACAAATCATGTCGTCTTTCACAAACTCATTCGAAATCCACGTATTGTAAACAGAGGTGAGTATGCCCATCAGAGGAAATGCGCAGTAGAACAGGAGTATCCTAGATTGCGAGCATTCTCATGCTTGATTTGATAATTTTGTGATTACCATCGAATCTTCAAAGGTTTCGTTCCAAATATGGCGAAATATCTGTCGACTGCATCTACAATTCCTGTCACTGATAGAGGATTCGTTATGAATCGAGTGATAGTGCTGCACGTTTGTACAGTCAGCTACAAAATTCTCGGATAAAATGATAAGAAAATCTCATTATTCCTACCGTCTTCCCTCTCAAATAGAGATATCCGACGTCAAACGTAATATTATATCCAGCGCATAATGTGAAGAAGAAGCAGTTGAGTAAAAATAGACCTCTTGGTCGTGAATGGAGATATGAATTTGTTGCTATACTCCATAACATGAATAGCATGAAGACGAGGGTTAGAGCGTGAATAGGCAGGTAGACGTGAACATCGGATAGGTAATTATCGAGTACCAGAATTGTAAAATTCTAAAATCCAAGATAACAGGTATTTCAAGTAATTTTATCATTTTTGTCATAAAAGTTTTTTTTTAATTTCCTATCCAAATTACTTGAAACACTATTTTGTTTTCTTTTTTTCATACTCTAACTACTATTTGCACATCTTTCATTTTACCCAATATCTTATGATAAATTTGCAAATTAATAATCGCCAAATTGCTTCTTCAACTCCCCCCAGAACATTTTTACAAATACAACTTCAAATCACTTTCAATTTTAAATTAGAGCTAACGGAATAGAGCTGAAGCATAATGTGAAATTGAGCCGTTCTTGTATTCAACGATTCCAAGATCTTCTCTCTATCTGATGACAAATGAAATTGTCATAGAATCGTGACAATGGAAGATGAAATGATTTGAAGACTTCCCAGATAAATTAGGCATTCATCTATTTCTGAACTACTTACGTCAAAATGTTTCCCGCTTTCCGAAAAATTCTCATAAAGCTTGTCCAAATCTATGTCATTCTCCGCCATTTCAACTGGAACTGAAAGTTAATGTCGATTCTTGTGAATACAGACTTTTAGAAATGAGTAAATGGTGGAGGAAATAGGAAAATCAGTTAGAGCAAATGAGAATTTCCTATAAAAATTGCTGATTAATCCTGCGAATAGGAAAAAACGAAGCGAGGCATGCAATTTTAAACATTTCGCTGTTTTCTAAATATCACCTGCCATAATTATTAGTTGGATATGAATAAATTGTGTGTGTATTGTAAGCAAATGCGAATATGAATCGGGCTAGTCTTTATTCGAGGCCCAGAGGCAGAGTTTAATGAGTTTATGTTTATGACGTTATGACTTTATGACGTTCGTGCTAGGCTTCGCAGTGGAACGAAGGGAAGTTCAAATAGCTGTTGAGGATTGAGCCGGCGTAGTGAAGGCTGAAACATTCGTGACTTGAGGAGCGCAGTTGCATAGGTCGCGGGCCCTGTTTTTGATGGATGGTACGAAGACTAGGTACACCACCCTAAAACGATTCAATTCATTTCATTTTCTCATTTCCTCCTCACCATATGAACGGTATTGCTAAATCGAGTAGCACCCAACTTAGCAGCGTTACCATCTAAAGATGTCTTTTTTGTAATCTTGATATTGGAGTGTGAAGTTTACCCTATGCCTTATTCCAAACAAGTCATTTACCGCATGAACCAACATGTTTGGAAGAACTAGGAAAATGGGTAGGCTGCAGCTGAAGAAAAACAGCTTGACGACTTGCTTGTCTCTGTAGTATCGTTCTTGAGTCTAAAAATATTGCTTATTTCCAACTACTCTAAATTAAACTCCATATTGTTAGGGACGGAAGTATAATTTGCAAATTTTGATTTCACAAACTTGATGAAATGCAAGTTCAATAAGTTTAATCTCGAAAATCTAATTAACTTATTATCCACCTTGATTTTTCATCTCAAAGTAGTAACTTAATTAATTTTACCATGAGATCAGGATTAAGCAGCTTCAACATTTTCGTATGTTTCGCTAGTTTTCTGTAGATGACCAGATAAAATACCATCGCTGTGAGAATTGTAATCCTGCAAAAGTCTTTGCTTTCGAGAAAAGATCGTTTCTGAAACCATTGAATGACGAGAAGGATGTCTTGCAAAGTTGCACTGCTTCTGGTGATCAGACAGATCATGTCACTGGTGATCCAGTTAGTCGATATGAAGACATCGTAGATTGAGCCGCATATTCCAATCAGTGGAAACAGGCAGTAGAAAAGAAAAATCCTAAAATCATCTTTTCAAATTACATCCCCAGTTTTATCTAGTTCACTCGAAATACAGTGACGGTCGAAAGTTTGAAACAATTATGATCATGAATGCAATCTGGTAGATCCAGTGATCGTGGATCAATTTGAACAACATTTTTCACACATGATCATTTCATTGAATTACGAACTATTGCCAAGTTTCATTAAAATTGGTTCACAATAAGTAGACAAACTAGTCCATAATCACAATAATAAATTGTTCAAATTTTTGACCACCACTAAGTTTTTTTTTTCTGGATATTTTCATGGCTTGAAATAGAGATGAAAATTCTGAACACTATATCGAAGTTACCATCTAATCCTGAGTGGCTTCCTTCCGAATATCGCAATATATCTATCAACTGCATCAACTATTCCAGTCACCGAAAGCGGATTTCTCATTAATCTAGTTGCAATGCTACATGATTGGACGCTCAGCTGCAAATTTATTATAGCAAATTCTTTCTTAGGTATTAATGATTTTTACCGTCTTCCCTCTCAAGTAGAGATATCCTATATCAAACGAAATATTGTATCCAGCGCCTATTGTGAAAAAGAAACAGCTAATGAGAAATAGGTTTTTTGGTCGTGAATGGAGATATGGGTTTGTCGCCAAACTCCACAGCATGAATAGCATGAACCCGAGAGTGATCGCATGCACCGGAAAGTAGATATGTACTTGCGGAAGATAGTAGTCGGTGACTAGAATGTCGAAATTCTGAAATTTCATGAGGCTTTTTTCCTAACATTTACTCGAACATGTATGGTTTCTATCATCTAGTTAACCGTATGAAGTTTATTAAGGGTGTAAGATGTATGTATGATAAGTTTTGAAACTAGTTATAAGAGAGCATTGAAAAAAGGATCAATTATCGTAATTTACTATTTGAGGTGTAAAGGTTCGACTGTGATATCTTTTTTCATAAACACCTTACGCTAAAGTCCTGAGAATTGCTGAAATTCGCGTAGAGCTCTTCATAGTCGATTGTTTCCTGTTCCGCCATGTGAACATTTGAAAGTTAGGATGATTTTCTTGAATACAGTGCTTTCAATAGTGCGTCCAGAGTAATAGAAGATTCACTATGTCTGAATGAGGATAAGAAAACTCTTCAAAAACTTGATCTACTTAGTGAATGTGAGAAAGGCATGAAATAACAGCGCAGAGGCATATAATTTTCTAGGCATTTGGGCGTTGCTAAATATCAGCTGTCATAATTAACGGGGCTGGACTGCCTAAAACAAGAAGTGTGTATGCACATAAACTGAAGAAGGAAAGAAAGCATGCAGTTGTAATTATTGAAACTCATGTTCTGACGAATTTGATGTCGAACTTAGAATGTTGCTGAAAATCGTACCAGTCTGATTTAGATATTTCATTGCTCTGTGTGTAGCCTGAATTAAATTTGCAGAAATTAAACATAAATTGTAAAGTTTAAATTTAGAAAAGTGTATACCTTTACCCTAAGAGATTTAACTTTTCTTAAAATAATATTCATTTTCAAGAATAGCAAAAACAATGCTATTTTAGGCACGATGCGGATCCCCGAATGCTGCTGACGGCTTCCCACGATGGACAAATGATCATCTCGAATCCTGACACGACTGAGATTATCGGGGCTGTTGGATGCGAACAGGTACAGAAACTTAACGAACTTACAAATAAAATTAAAAAGAACTGAACATTTTTTAAAATCATCTTTCAGTAGTAGAATGAAGAAGGTGATCTTCGAGTTAAAATATTGAAAATCCTCGAGAAATATCCTTTATCAAAGTTGTAAACAGTTCAAACTGCAAGAAAACAAGGAAAGTGAGTTTAGGAAGAGATGAAAATGTATCAGCAGTTGAGCTTTATAAGAATTAGAAGATCTTCAGATTTATTGTAAAGTTTCAATTTCGACAAACTGCAGAGTTCTTGTTAGAAACGTTTCTAATTATGTGAAGTTTGACCTGTTTAACTGTGTATTAGCTTAAGCTTTGGAATATGCTAGATTCATTCATTGAAAATGCAGCAAATAAAGCAGGAATCGTGTTACTTGTCATTATTGCATCACCTAAAAATTCGAGCACATCATTGCATTTAGAGTGAATGAATCAGATATTTCCTAGAAAAAGCTGAAGACGACAGGTTTTATTCATTAAATAATTCTTTTTGAGGGTGATTGGATCCGATCGATTTCGTGGAATCGAGCTAAGCCCGACCTGCTGGCCATCCAGTACTTCCAGCACCCCATTCAGATCAGCTCTATCGAGCCCATCGCTTCTTCTGCAGAAGAGGTTTGATTTTCTTAATGAGAATACGTAAACCGGAGTAAATCGTGACACAAAGACATAGAAGAATAATGTGAAAAAAGATCGTATCCTAACATTCTCTACACTATTTCACCCATTTTTATGTGATGCGATTTGCAAATTCCCTCTAAAACGTTCCACATATTGCATCTTTTCAGTCGACTTCAAGTCACCCTGTGCAGTTGAATGTGGTACCTGCGTGGGTGGGAGCGGCGCCTGTCGGAGCTTCGTTTGCAATCGGCGGGAAGATGGCTGTTTACTACAAGAAATGGGACGATTCCACACAGTCATGGACGTACAATGTCGAATTGAAAAAGGTAGGCAATTCATCTGCGAAAAATGTTATTGAAGAAGGACGACTTTTTCTATCGCATCAGGCATGATAAGCGAGAAAATTTAGCTAATTTTTATCTTCAAAGTTATGGAGTGCATAAGTTTGCTAAAGATTTTATTTTAAAAAAAAATTCATAAGCGTTTCATCTTTCAACATTCCGTTATGCTCAATTTCAGATTCCCGGTGATCCGAATTTCTGTCAGCCGATGAAGGAGATGATCGAAGCCTGCGACTCGCAGGTTCTCACTGAATACTGCAACAATCGGTTTGTCTCGTTCTGAACCTCATTATTTCTATCGAGAAAATCTTGCAGATCAATGGAGGCAGGCAGTGAAGAAGAGCAGTTGATCTGGAGATTTCTGTCTCTGCGAAAGGATATCGACAACTTACCCGATTATTCCGAATTCATTCAGCTTCTTGGATGTTGTAAGCGTCTTTCTCTGATATTCTCTTACCTCATTCCAACATTCTTTGCAGATTCTCATCGTCCTTCTGAAAATCTCGACTCCTCTGACGCAGCCAACTCCAATTCTGTGTTGACTGCAGAAGCAATCAACAGACAAAATGCATCTCTCCCCAGTCATCCAACACATCCTTCTACTGTAAGTTTTTCTTCCTTCATTCATTTGCAATGAAAACCTGCATATTTTTCATTTGAAAGTAATGGTTGATTCTTCTACCTCTTGTTTCTAATGTTTCTAGCAGGTACAATGAAATCAAGATTGTCTCCTAACAATCTAAAACTGATCATCATTCAAATAAATTTTCAAAACAATAATCAAAATATTCCCGTTCCAGGTAGCTCGAACGAGTTCTTCCTCTTCGACCTGTTCCGATTCATTCGAAGACGTGTTCTCCAACCAGGGGCGGCGTAGCGCAGTGGTTGTGTGTTACTGCCTGCAGCCTAGGGTCTCAAGTTCGGCCCCCGCCCTCACCCAAACCAAGGGGGTTAAGAAATGTTGGTAGTGGATCAAACCACGAAAAATTAGCCTAAATCCCTCGGCTGTTGTACACAACAACAGTCTGTCCTCGGGACGGGCCACTAGTCCTGTGTGGCTAGGATAGGCCGACTGTCCCAATAAGAAGGCTGAGCTTCATTACGAGCTTGAGGGTAGCCGACCCCACCCAGTGGGAATAATAAGGCTAGGAAAAAAAAAAAAAAAAAAAAAAAAAAAAAAAAAAAAAAAAAAAAAAACGTGTTCTCCAACCAGCCGCCCATCGACTGGAATCACCTGGGTAAACCTTCTTCCATTCACTGGCTCATTCTTATTCACAGTCGAAAGCAACGCGATTTGACAGTTTGGAAAAGATGGAATGATAAAGTGGTTTCTTGATTTTAGCGAAATGACAAAATGGCAGAATGCTTCCCTTCCTCACACATTTTTCCTCCTTTGATCTTACGTTGTTATTTTGTCAATTTATCATTTCGCCAAATTTAAGAATTTTATCATTTTGCATTTCGTCTTTCAAAGGCTGACACGTGGTCTACCGTTCATCATCTATGCTTAATGCTATTTTATTCACTTTCTCGTTCTTTTCACCTTCTATCTTTGCCTTCTTGAATTATTAAGCTTTATTGTGAGGCAACATGAGCGCTATTTAGATCCTCTAATATTATGTGGTTTGCAGATGTGGAATCCTGGAAAATTGTCGACCAACTCATCGCGAATGATGACGACTCGCTGATTGCTGGATTGTTGGAGAAGTAAGTCAATGCAATAAAGAAATTTATTTTTAACAAATTCAAACTTCAGAAAAGACTACGCCTCTGCCCTTGTCTACGCTTCTCATCGACCGAAACTCTTCAAACAGGTTCTGCAGGCATATTTGAATGGTACTCTCGTCCATCTTTTCTTCACTCATTTACTGTCAATGCTTCAGAGAATCTAACAGTCTCTTCCCGAATCATTGCCTATGCAGATAGCAGCGAAGGCGTCAAAAATGTGAGTTTCAAAAACTAATAATGTTAAAAACTTGGATTTATCCAGTGCAAGTTTCAGCTGCTGAGTTCCTGTCCAAATCGCGAATGGAAGAGGAAACTCGCCCTTCTGCTGTCTCGACATCACAACGTCGGAAAGGGATCACAGGCATTGGCTAAGGAATGGATTGCACAAAATGGTACGCACAGTAGTAGCTTTTCTCTTTCATTGATAAAACGGGGTTGAAAATTTCTCACACAATTTTCAAGCACGCCACGTAAACGTTTTATATCGGAACCAAAATGTTGATATGCCCTATTTTACAGTAGGCCTGATAGCTACGTTCCCAGCCATAATGTGTGGAGATGTAGACCTCCTTCTGGAGGCCAATCAGTCTCTCAAGTTGGACATTCGCATTCTGCAGGCCGTCGCACTTCGTGTCGCTCTCAACCATTCCAGGGGAATTTCCAAGGGAAATCGTGTCTATCCGAAGGTAAATCAGTAATTCTTTCAATCTCATTCTCTATTCTCTTCATTTTCAGGTTCTGTATGAATACGCTCAGCAAATCGTCGCAAGTGGAGAATTGGAAGTTGCATTTCGGTTGATGCGAGGAGTCGACACTGAAGATGAGGTGAGGGGATGTGATTGGTTTGACTTTTCACGAAAAGAACTTCGACTTTCTATGTGTAAAGTGACTACGAGCACTTTTATTCTAAGACTGAACGAGGAATGTCGCTCCAGAAGAGTAGTGTACTCACTTCCAATTTTGGTAGGATTCTATTCACACTTGGAAGAAAAAAGTACTCTTAGACACAGTTTAGCAATCAAAACTGATATCATCAAAAATGTGATTTTGCAGGAATTCGGCGCTTTCCGCTATGCAATTTACGAGGCTTTGGGTGGCTTCGAGGGTACGAAATGCAAACCTCCCACGCTGCCCGCACTCCCCGTCGAGCGGGCCAATCTCATCGCTGCACTCAAATCCGATGTGAGTTCGTACGTTCGTCTCCATTTATGAGAAAATCTGTTCATAAGAGACAACAACTTCGTCGTGATAGTGCAACACTATTTTCGGAATTTTCTTCTCGAGTTTTATCCTGTATAAAAATAACTTCTACCTATAGTTTTTTTCATCTATCTGATTGCAATTTCAGTCTCGCTATCGCCAGACAAATATGGGAGCTAGTGGAGGACCGAGAGGCTCAATTTCCTATGGCCGCTCCGAGCCGTTCACTCCTCCCGCAACTGCGTCTGCAAACAGTCGGTCTGCATTCGGAATGCCTCCACAGGGCGGCTATCCTAATCCCAGTCAATATCAGGTTGGATTCAAATCAGTCACTTTTGCGAATGATGAAATGAAAGACGTGGGCAACTTCGATTTCTTATCGCCCTACTTCTCTTAGAAATATTTTTCTTTTATCTTTAAAAAAAAAATTGACGACAGCGCCCAAAGTGATCCATCCTTGATCTTAGCGCGTCGTACCATATCGTCTTTAAAGCTTACAATTGCAAGTGGAACGACTTTCGGCATAGATGGGGCCATTTTAGCCGCTACCAACATTGCCTGACTTCAAAAGAGATAGATCTGACTTCTCTTCTAAATAAATTCACAAGGGTTAAAAATGGTTTCAGCAGCAGCCAGTGTCGAATTACGGCGTTCCTCCCCCTCCAATGCAACCTGCCTATGGTCAAATGCCCTCCGCCCCAATGACTCCTTCAGTCAATCAAGTTCAGCCTCCACCTCTCTCTCACAATCAGCAGTTCTCTGCAATGAATCAACAATTTGCATCAATGCCCCCGCCTTCTGCTAATGGATACATGGTGAGTTTGCATTTTTTTCGCTGTACTCTCTATTATCTCTATATATATATATGAGTTAGATATAGGATCATCATGCTAACACACTCGTCGTAATTACTACCTCTTGCACTAGTTAGGCTCATGTTACCTTTACCCTTTTGTTGTTCTTACTCTTTTCTCTTCTCCATACTGTACTCCAGAAAAGGAGGTGAAAACTACAAAAGGATAAGAGGAGTAACTTGAGGGCAGCGATAACACAAAATGAACATGATCCATTTTTACATCATTTTCAGCAGCCCTCTCCTGCCCTCCCATCTCAGCCTCCTCTCAACACAGCTCCTCCACCAACGAGGAACTCGACATCGGGATGGAACGATCCCCCTCCCGTCCAGAGAAAGACTGATTCTCCGAAACCGACTAATGTCATGCAGGTAGGAGGAGTTTTTCCCTTCAACACTTATCTGATGATTCTTGACAGAAAGAAAAAGCATTTGATTTAATTTTAGCTAAACTTTTTTTTTCGGATTGGAAGCGATTTGTACCACAAAGGGAGTGATTTTTTTTTTTTTTTTTTAAATTGTTGGGGCTTTCCTCGTATATTTTCGTACAAATCACTCTCAACCCCCAACTTTTCCTCTGAAAATGTGGTATCATTTGAAATTTCGCAAAATTCATAATTTTATCGAACCTGCGAAGTAGGTGACATTTTCAGATTCAATGGAACCCGGGCAGCATGCAGCCACAGCAGCCCTCGTATCAGCATCCAGGCATTGCATCCAGCAATTTCTACAATCAACAACCCACAGTGGCAGTCCCCAGCTCGGTTCAACCATCCCCTTCAGCATTCGACGCTGCATCTACTGCCAGTCTTAGTCCCGCGCCTCTTGCTGCTGTTGCTATTCCTCAAGTATGTTATGCGTTTTGCTGCCTTCTTGGAAGGTTCATACTTTTCATCCGCGAAAGTGTTGATAGAGAGGGAAAACTAGATATAACCTCCCAAATGAAGGAATTTGCAAGCCTTATTCTTTGAATGCGTCTAACGTACATCCTTAACAGTACGCGAAGGAAAGAAATAACTCACCTCCCGTTTTCCCTCGAATTTTCTAAAAATTAAAGGTTACTAGGCTGTGAATATATGACGCATGCACTTTTCAAACAAGGTCAATTATTTACTCAAAACTCCTCTCGTTCCAGGTGCAATTGTCAGCAGAGGACCAGCCAATCATCGACAAACTCAACGAAGTTCTAGCAGCGATTCAGGCAGCTAATCCACAGCCAGTAAGGAATCTTGAAATTGGAGTCATTTGACAGACATTTTTAAATCATCTGATCCCCATTTCATAATCAGATAGTGACTGACCGAAGTTGAAATTTGAAAGACAAAACCTGAAATATCGGAATCGAAACCAACGTTTTTTTTCCTGAACACAACCTACATCGACATTACGGAATTCTTCGAAACCACTTGTCTTCGATAATTGAAATTTTCTCTCGTTTTTATTCAGATCATCATTTGTCCTTCCTCGAAATTTTGACATTCTTCATTTTTACAGAGACAGAAAGATTTTCAAATTATATTCAATCTATTCAACACAGGCAATCGAGAAATGTTCAATTTTCAGGCAACTCTGACTAAGGTCGGCGACATCCAGCGTCGCATTGCAACTGAGTTGTCGCCTCGACTGGCTGCTGGAAAGGTATACGAATTTTGCCTATTTCTTCTCAATGAATCGTTCTAAACAAATAGCAATACCAAGAGTTATTCAATTTTGACTTACATCTTTCAGCTATCTCTGCAAACGCGTCAATTCCTGTATCAGTTTGCGGATCTGCTGACTCGAGGTGAGTTCCGTGCGGCGCAGATGATCACTGGGCAGATGGTTCGGGTTGGTGGGGACTTCGTCGAGGTCTCCTCTTTTCTGCCCGCCTTGAAGAGCTGCTGTTCAGTCGGAATGCAGGTCTTCGGTGCAAGATAATCACAATTTCATTATCTTCCATTTTATGAATGATCAAATAACGAATTTCATGAAACATCAGCTTCGGTCCTTGCACGGCAAACTTGTTATCACTTTTGAAACCTTTCTAAAGTTAATTGTGCACGGAACTGAAAAAGGAGATTTGTCTGATACATAACTTGATGAAGATAAAAATTCCTGAAAAACTTGCATAATGTCATCTCCATTACTTGTATACATCGCGAAAAATAGTCGAATCTTCTGCCCATTAATTTATTCCTGAGTTGTGATAGATTGTAGGTAGTTTTCGGGAAGAAAATGAGATATGAGATCTCAATAATTTCACCTACAATTTCTCCAACTCATCCAAAATTTGCTATTATGAAACATCCAGTAGATAGACTTAGGGTTTTTGAAGGATTTTGTAAGAAAAGATGCCTTGTTTCCTTTGATTGTCGATAACCTAAGTGACCTAAGCCTGAGCCATAAGCTTTCAACTCTCTAGTTTTAATCCTTTACCCATAGAACTCCATGAATGAATCCACTGTACGAGTTAATTTCTTGCGATATCCAATTCAGCTGTATTCTCTTTACTTTTCTACTATTCAGACAAATCTTCCGTAGGATCACTTTGCCAGTCATAAGTAAATTAGCTTCATTTTATCTTATCATTTGATCATCTGTTTCATCATCGGATTTATTTCATCTGTTTTAGCCAATTTCAGCATTACCATATCCTGTTTTATCGTTCTTGGTGTGATAATAAATCGTTTTCAAAATGTTATTCACTGGTCTTCAAAGAGTTTCTTTCTGTGATGCATAAGAAATTTGAATGCATTCTTATAATTATGAGAAAATTTAGCATGCAATTATCTAAAATGCGATATCTCCCTCTATATAAGCAGTCGGTTGAGGAGATTCCTCATTAACTGAACTGCACTCGACCAGCAGACCGGCTCCAACCAGGCAACTGACCAGTCATGAAGTGAGCAAAGCTGCAGAGAAGAAGAACAGAAGTTGAGAAAAAATCACGGAAATCATGTCACTCGAGATTGACAACTACAAAATGAATAACCTCGAATGACGACATCCGTCCTCGTCAACCTATCCTTCATTTTAAAGTTTCTAACCTGACTCTGTTCGAAAGGCTTCACAAAGTCCAAAATCAATCGAACTAATGCATTGCTTGTAGATCCACAACTCGCCACGCCCGCTCCCGCTCTGCACGTCGCAGCCGAAGCAGATCGACCTCTTCCCGCCGCAGCAGACGCTCTGCAACGCGCTCGAGCTCGGGCAGAAGCAGAAGAAGAAGAACGACTGCCAAAAGGAGCTCCAGCAGAGCCGCGCGCAGGGCTTTGTGAGTTTTGGAAGAGGGAATCCATTGCTCTTTAGGCGAAAAGGGTCATATCAAAAGTTGACCTTCATTATTCATAAAAATGGCCATTTCTATCTGACAGTTTTCCTAAACTCCTCTATTCTACATCCAAAATCATATAACAAGTACGGAATGTTAAAATAATGAGTGAAAAGTGAATTTACGAAGAAATGGATTCAGGAAGTCGCGCAGCCGCAGTCACAGTGGAAGCCGTAGCAGAAGTAGCAGTGGCAGTCGCTCGAGCAGAAGCGGATCTGTTCGCTCGAAGAAGGACCAGGCAAAGGGCAGGAAGACGGCCACTCGACTCAGAGACGCCAGGGGACGATTTGTGTCGATGGGCAGAGCCAGAAAGAGCAACAAGAAGAGCTCTCGCAAATCCACCAAATCGGCCAGATCCAGGAGATCCAGCAAAGGTAAAATGAAGAAAGATGAATGAATGGAATGAATGAAAGAAAGAATGTTCAGGCAGCCGCAGCCATGCGCGCAGACCTGCTGAACTCTCTCCGACTGACTGATTGACAGACAGACGGACTGCACTCTGCCACCTCCACTCCACTCATCTCCTTCCTCAACTCATCCCCTCTCTGCACATCTCCCAGTCAACCTCTACAATTGACTCAATCTCAGAATTGAATAAAGAAGTTGGAGAATTTCAATGTTTTCTGATGATGTAACTCGAAATGGGCTTGAAGAATCACAAAATATAGAGAAATAGAGTGAGCCTCTAACATGACGATTGCAATGCATCGTAATCGAAGGTGTGAAGGTGTTACTCACAAACCACTGCCCACATGCACGTCATCCTTCATTGATTGTCACCATGCATTCCCTCGATTATTAAACCACATCCTAGACATTCGTCGTTTTGGTTCTGGGTTCAATTCTATTTCACTTTCTTTCCGATTTTTGGAAGACCGAGTTTTCCCCAAAAAATCGACCATAGTAGTATATATATGACGTTTCTGGTGCACCCATATTTACCCAAAAAATCACTTAAGGTTCATCCCTTTTAAAGCTATTTTCCGCCTTAAAATAGGCAAAAACCTTAAAAAAAAAATAGTTTTTCTGCTGCTCATTTTGTGTCTATTCATGTCTATTTTGTCTTTCCTTACCTATTTTCTACGGCCTGTGGTAAAAGACACCCACTTTTCAAAGTTGTGCGCTCTCTAAAAAGTGGGCGTCTTTTACCACAGGCCATTTTCTACTTATTTGAATTAGAGTATGAAATGTATGGTAAATCTCAATTTCCAAGAATTGCATATCTATCCCTAGATATCTCACCCTCGAGCACTATATAAACCCTCAAATCTCATTAATAAATATTTCTGTCATCATCAACTTTCCTTCCTCGTCCTACACAGCACTCGACAGTCTTCAGAGGTCAACAGAACAACTATTTGCAGCTACATTCCAACTATTTATTTGATCAAACTATAAAAATGGATTCCAATATTAAAAAAGAATTGACTGATCAATTAAATCAACTAAAAATTGAGAACGATGAGTAAGTCAAACCAAAATTTGCATAATTGTACCCTTTCATTCAAAGCTCACTTCGCATGTATTTTCGATCGTTCACTCATTCTACTGTTTTCAGATCTCCAACCATGCCATTTCCAGTTACTGGCGCGACTCTTGAAGTTCCGGACACTGCTACCATTGACGTTCATGCAGTCGGGATCGAAATCTACGACGCCAACGACATGCCGCTCATCGACTTCGAACATGGACCGCAAAAGGAATATAGTGTTACTCTGGGCCAGTATCGGAACAAAATGACGATCTATGATATGCGCCAGATGGTTAGTTGCTTTTACTTTTTATTTCCTCGCGCTTTTAATCTTTTCTCACACCTATTCAATTTCTTCTTTTTAGGGGATCAACAATTCTGGCGGGCAAATCGAAATGGCGGCATTCAACCTCGTGTTGATATTCAGGGACGGCGATAAGATGATCGAATTTGGTGCCAGACTGCGCGACCTCGGGTACGCTGCACGTCCGCGACGTTAGATAAGTAATTTTCAAGTTTACAATTTTATCTCATTTTTCAATTTCAGCGACCACGACTCGTCAAGTGGTGCACAAGAATACGTTGACTCGAGCCTTCCTCACTCTCAATTCCCTCCCCATCGCGCAAAATAAGGATTCAACTCGCTCGAATGCCATGAATAATGGCTCAACATTCTCGAGATCATCCTCACAAACCTCATCAATAAAAATTTGATAAAATAACTCCAATTAAAGTAGTTAACGATAATTAGTGAAAAAACGAAGAGAATCGACAATTGAAAGGATAAACAATGAGTACATGCAAAGCGAGCGCATGCTCAGAACGAATACTCCACTTTCCCTTATTTTGACAGGCCGTGTATTGTTTGGGGATCATTCACCGATAATTCTTCGAATCTTGAGATTGTTCACGCTGGGAAAAAATCCTAGAGATTTTGGATCCGATTTGCAGAATTGATTCGAGTTTTTCTTGCTGATTGATTTCTGGCAATAGCTTTCTTCAAAATATCTTGGCATTTTTCATTCTAGATATGGGTCACGAAATTCTGATTCTTACGTTACTAACTAGGGACCGCCAAGCCCCACCCCTTTCACTTGATTCAATATTGTCCATAGCTGGACAACCCTTCCGATTATCGTCGATTTTTCTTGTTTTATTTTTGTTTTTAATAATTTATCGGTGCCTACTATACAATTCGATACCGCTCTTTCACGTGGCGATATCGATTTATTGATTGGGTGAGAAAGAAGTCCACAAATGAGCGTCAATTACGACAATGCTAATATTTCGAGCTATAAAAGAAATACATAAAATTTTTTAATGAAATGATTAATCTATTCGTCCACTGTTACTGACATAAAAGTCAGAAAAATCCTAGGATCCGCAACTGAGATCCTGATAATCCGCGAAATATAAAATAAGCCCATGCTGAAATGAAAGAGTGCAGAGAAAAAGATTCTCAAAAGTAGGAAAAGAAAGGGAGGCGAGAGGCAATGCAAACTATGCGTCTCTAGCTCACCCTACGAATCTGAGTGATTTTCAGTTTTTGCGTTTCGGTCTTGTTTTTAAAATAATTTCTTGAATCTCTTTCTCATCGGAAATGGATGCAGGACCCAATGACCTGTCTATCCATGGGTAAATCAGCGCGGTGGGGTCAGTTTGGCAAAATGGCTGACGGTCCCTAGATTAGACTTGCTGGTCGAAGAAGAAGGGATGATAACTGACCAATAGTCAGTGGTGGAAGAAAGAAAACAATATAAATAGAGAGAAAGAAGATATAGACGGAATGAACAGTGTCCGTTAGACGGCACTGACAGGAAAGGGAGAGTGAATTGAATAGAGAAACAGTGAGTCTCTAACAAATGGCGATTGTAATCCATCGTAATCGAAGGTGTGAAGGTGCTACTCATAAACCACCGGTCACCTACATGTCATCCATTGATTGTCATCACGCATTCCCTCGATTACTAAACCACAGCCTAGACATTCGTCGTTTTGGTTCTGGGTTCAATTCTATTTCACTTTCTTTAGGATTTTTTATTCGAGAAATCTTATTTTCACCCATAACTTCAGCCTCGATGATTACTGGTTTACCTACGGAAATAGTTCTCGAAATTTTCGTTTATTTGGACTATGGAAGCATCGAGAGTCTTTCGTGGACGCAGAGAAGATGCATGAGAATTGTGCAGAGGTACTACCCCGAAGCACTTGAACCAAGAATCCATCTTCAACAAATTGCAATCTCTCCGTCAACTACGCCAGGGGTAACGCATTTATGTATTCGAAAGAGCAATTGAGTATTGACAATGTTTTGCGATATCGAAATTCATGAATTTAACGAAATATGTATTTTGGAGAAAAGTTACCACATCTTTTTCTATTTCAATTTGTATATTTTCGAAACATTGTAACTAATCATAACAGTCGCGTTTTGTATGGAGGATAATCACTGAATTTAGCAATTCGAAATCGTAATCTATAATGTGTTCAATAATCCGAGGCTTTCGAAGGAAAAATATCTTGAGAAATATCCAGTCAATAAAATGAAGGCCTACATTGAGAGGTTCAACTCAAGAAAGCTTAAGGAGGAGCGCAATAAAAAATTTCGACAACTTTACCGAAGCTACCACAAATTTTGTAAGTTCTTAAGATTGGATATTTATCCTATTTTTGAATTTTTTTAATCATCTACAGACAGCTTGGGATCAAACTCATTTACTTATTCATGATGATTGATTTAGGCGAAAAGAGACGAGAAATTGGAACAAATATTCGAGATTTGACCTTAGAATCATACCTCAAGAAGGGCATTCCAAATGGCGATGATAAATATTCTGACGAATGTTTGGTCGTAGAACTTCGCTCATTTCTGTCAACGATGTCGTTCGGTTATGTGGGACTAGTAAGAACAAAATCGAATAGACCTAAACATGATTTTATCACATTCCAGGGCTGTTCGGGATTCCGGTCGGAGTTTCAAACAGCCCTGACACGTTCTCATTTAACAAATTGTACCAATCAAAGAGCATACTTTGCAGTTCTAGTCTAGATTATTGCAAATGCTTAGACTATTTTCGACGACATATGAACATGTTTTTAGGATGGTTGTAACCGACAACAATTTTTGGCTGTTATTGACTGTCTAGATTCGGCTCGTTGCACCGCAAAGAATAGATTTATATTTTGTCCCACACTTAACTTGGAAACGAATGATATAGGATTCATTCAAAATTCGCCTTTCTTGAAGAATGGTAACAAGATAATGCATAAAATATAGGCGTTGTGATATTCATCATTAATGCCCTTCAGAGCTGAACGAAGATTTCCGGGTGAGAGTATCTTTCTCTGCTCCACTCGCGCTTTTTCTTTTCCCTTTCTCGCATTCCTAACTTCCAGGTAATACGGAAGCGGAGATTAGAAAGGAAAGCACGTGTGGAGCACAGAAAGAGATACTCTCTCACTCGAAAATCTCGTACATCCCTGATGCTCTATTCACTTTATAAATTCGAAATATCAATTTAGATGTCAAGGTTTTTAAATTTGCAAGCCTTCCTTCAGTCAACGCTCTTCTAAATATGGAACAATTTCAAGAGACGGTACTCTAACATTCGATCTATCAATTGATTCATTGTTAATTCCGAAATCTGGGAAGGTGTAAAGTGGTGCATAGTTATTTTTAATGGCTAGAAAAGCGAGAAATAGCACTCGAAAAGGAGACTGATATAGAATGACTCTTTCTTCCTCATTTTCGATCTCCCAGAATTCGACATCAACAATATTTAAATTCGAAATTTCTAGATTTTCATGATAACAAAGATCGATCAGACTCAATTTGATAAAGTGCCACTCTCAACTGCAATGCAAGTGGTAATTGAGGCAAACGATTTATCGATTCAGCAGTTTGTTAATGTAATTATCGAGAAATTATTAAAGAATTATTTCTAAAAATGATCCGTAATTTAAATTCTTGAGGAATTTCAAATAAAATAACTTTGAAAGCCGATGTCGTAATCGAAACCTCAAATCTTTTCTTTCTCGAACCTAAGAACAGACCTCTGTGAAAAACATTTCAAGTGAAAGTCGATATGCAAATTATGCAATTTAAAATTGTTTTATCGATTATTAAAATAGGAAGAAATTGCATTAATAAGAACAGGATGCAACGTCATCTCGTCAATTCAATTACTGCACCAAATAATATCCAATTTAGGCACTACTTAATTCGCCACCTATCAATAACCGGAGATTGAGAATTGAGAAAAATCTGGATATTTTTCCTTATCAAAACCTTTGGAATGAGATGCAAATCTATGATATACTTCTTCAAGCTCAGTGTGGTGGTATTCCTGTTGTAGATCATCGTTCTCATGGAAGCATTCGGTAATTTTTAGACACGTTTGTTTTGCTATCCTTAAAGATAATGGGAACAAAAATAAAAATGGAGGGGGTAAAGAGTCTGTTGAGGAAAGGCACGTCGTCTGATTTAGAATCGAATTAGATTCATTGTATTGAGACGAATCGGGCTATTCGGAAACCGCACGGCATTCAAGATCTCAGGACAGGACATGACAAATAGCACAGAATCATGTTTATTAACAGCCAACACACTAGATTCAGGCAAGCTAGAGCTAGAAAAGGGGAAAACAAGGAAAAGCTATGTGCCTTCTTTTTTGAGTGAGAAAGAGCAGGTGGCAAATCGCGTTGCTTTCGACTGTTAATAAGCGTGATTCGGTGAAATAGTGTATGGTTAGGAGAGGCCATTGGGTGATAGACATCATTTTCTCACATTATGTCGCATGTCTTGAGGCCTTAAATGGCGCTCAGTTTACATTATATCATTTTCGCGAAATTAAAACATAAATAGCAAGTTTGTGAACTTTTAAAGATAGCTAAATGAGCGCAATTAGAGCGTAGTAGAATAACAGTTTGATAAATTTAAAGGCGATTCAAGGTCTATGTTCGCTCAAACTATTGTAGCTGTGAGTAGTTTTATCTCAAAGAAATAAATGCGTATTTTTGTCCCAAAGTAAGAGAAAGGAAAAATAACATAAGGAAGAGAAAGAAAAAGATAACGTTTGGGATAAAATTGTCCCCTTTTGGGACAACTGTGCTCATAGCCAATTATTGTACGTATGTCTATTTCAGATACAGTATACCTATGGTTGAATACTCGTCGACCATCAAAGTGGCATTTGAAGTGGGACAAAATTGGCAGGGCTTCCATTTCCGACAAATAAATTATATAAATTCGCATTTTTTGAATAGATACTTTCTGACATGAGTCTAAAAATCAAACAGGGTACTGTAATCACGCTTCATCTTCCTTTCTAGAAAGAACATCTCTTAACCCTTTTATAGATCCGGTTTTACTTTCAGAAACTAAGATTGGAAAAATTATGGCCATAATAGAATTTTTGTAAGAACTTGGATTGTTATTTTTTGTGAATTATGAATAAAATGGTTAGCAAGATTGGCATCAACAACAACAACAATACAGCACGTTTCTTTTCAACACACTATTTACTCTCAATTGTTCCCGGGATCGGAATTGTCTGTCTCTGGTCAAAGGCGATGGTGTGAGCCGCACGCAAACCGCGAGTGAAAATAGTGTAAAAAGTAAAGATAATGTGGCGAGGACGCAGACGGAAAAGGAAGAAAGGCATCGCATCTTCTCGTTTTCCCAGAGAAGGCAACTCCGACCTCGGGAATAATAGACGAGTCTATATATCAATGATAACCAAGTAAAAGTCGAAGATCGAGGAAACATTGAACAATCATTAACACAAAGTAGAAATTGTATGAAGGTCTAGAGAAGTGAACATTTCAAAAACTAATAATTTTGTCGAAACTCGCAGGTTGCAGAAACTTTGAGATACTTAGAGAACGCAAACGGGTTCATGAGAACCATATTCCGCTGTTATTCTTGTTCAGGAAGATGCATTCTGGGGTAACTAAGGCTTGAGATAAGAAGAAGAATCAAATAAAAGTTGATATTGAACGAAAGAATCGGCACTTTCCGAACTCCAAATGAACACGTTTTCGCAATACAAAAACCCCCGCGGCGGTACACGGATGTGAATGTTTCGATCTGATTTTTGGTACATAACTATTAGGGGCTCACTATTCATTTATTCAATTCACTCTTTCTCTAATCTCTCACCTTTCTCCCTTTCCCGCCAGTGTCGCTTATCGGATACTGCTCATTCCGTCTACATCTTGTTTCATTTATATTGCTTTCTCTTCCACCATTGACCAACTATGAATCCCCCATCTCTCATTCCCCTAAAATCCGTCTCACCTTCTGTTTCCGTCTGATTTTATTGTGTTTTTCATTTTCTTGCTTTTTTAGAACCATGAGAGGAAATATTCGTCCGGAGACGGTGGAAAGTTCCGAGGCGCAAGGTTAGATTTTTGCTTAAATTTTTCAGAAAATTCGAAAAATAATATTTTTTACAGAGCTCGGCAAGGAATTCGTCGTGAAGTTCTACCACTACATCGCAAATGAGCCGCCCTCGGAGATTTCAAGTCTCTTCTCGGAAGAATCAGTCGTAATGCTCGACGATGGACGCTCCCTCACTGATCGAAATGTAAGTTTTAGGCTGTAGGTACTTTGTTACCAAAGCAGAAATAGTGTAGGATGAGGAGAAAAAAGGGAAGAAATAGCGCTTGGTAACAAAGTACCTACAGCCTGTTTTATATTCGAAGAATTTTTGGCAAAGAATTGTTTTAGGAGATTGGCAATGAAATCAAGAGGCACTTCACCAACCAGGTTCCCAAGTCCAAGTTTCAGCTCTACCCTATCAAGGTTAGTCCACAATTTTATCGATAAGTTTCAAATAAATCTTTAAAAATACTCAAAAACTCGAAGACAATGTTAAAACTTCGAATTTTGTTTCTAACGATAAAAAAAATCAATCCATTTCCACCTCGGCTGGTTCAAGATCTATAAAATAGTATAATGTTATGACCCATAATGTCATATCTATGATTTTAGCTGGCAGCCGTCCTGGACCCTGCTAGAATGAATACGCTGAAGAGTCCGAAAGAGTCTGGGTGGTTCAAAAATTACAAACACTAATTTTTCTATTTTCATTTAACATATATTTTTACTGACGAGTTCTTGTTTTGGGTAAAATTTTTCGATTATTTCTATAATTTATTAGATTTTTAGTTCACAAATTTATTCTGCTCTTTTTATTTTTCTTGTGGCTTAATTCCCGATTCTGAAGAATAAAGTACTTCTTGTAATTTTCAATTAAAGTTTTATGAGGATGAAATATCGTTCTTACGACGATTAAATATTTAATTTATTTGTTCATTCCAATCTTGAAGACTATTCATTTTTAGATGGCTAAAAAGTCGGCGCCTCGATATTTCGAAAATGCCGAAGATTAGAGGGAAAGAAACAAGAAAACCGAAAAGGACATTTTCAAAAAAGGTTCTTTAGAATTTTACATGATAAATAAAGTTATTCTTCCTTCTAAAATTAGAATAGACTTGTGTTGTGATCGAATCGCTCTGGATTTCTTCGATAAGAGGCATTCGGGATAGATAAGGATGGCTTTGAAAGATTTAGTTAGGGACCACAAACTCCGCCCCTTTCATTTTGAATTCGCACATTGTCGATAAAATCTCAAAGGCTAAGATTATGAGAATAAGCCCTTTTTTTTTTATAAATGCTGCCTTCTAAATTTCTTTCTAAATGATTTATTTCCGATTAATTGAGAATTAGCTCGATCAGAGTTCATTGTTTGGAGATCACTCACCGACAATTCTTCGAATCTTGAGACTGTTCACGCTGGGAAAAAATCCTAAAGATTTTGGATCCGATTTGCAGAATTGATTCGAGTTTTTCTTGCTGATTGATTTCTGGCAATAGCTTTCTTCAAAATATCTTGGCATATTTCGGCCTAGGTATGGGTCGCGAAATTCTGATTCTTACGTTTAAAGATTTTCATTCTACTCATCCTGCCTAAAGTATTCTTTTTCTTGCGATTCACGAAACATCTGACTTTTGCAAAATCTTTTACTCATATTCAAGAATTAGAATAGTTTCTCGATTATTTTTGACTGAAACGCCTTCGTGAACTTTCCCGCTATTTGTTATGAGCACATTTCGATCAAATTATGTTTCAGTTTGTGTCAGAAAGCAGTCGAGTTTCTACAGCAGCCAAATTTGCTGGGAGGAATCCTCTCGAAGGATGCACATCACCAAGGTACAATTCGTCTTCTTTTTTCCTCAAATTAAATCTCCGAATTTTCAGGTGATTATCACGGATTTCCTGAGCTACAAAGGTCGAGTCGAGATCACGGACTTCTCTCAGCACCTCAACGTGGTCGTCGGCAGGAATGGCAGCGGAAAATCCAACTTCTTCAAAGGTGAATTCGTTTTTCCTAAAAATTGCACGATATTCTGAGGCTTGCAGCAGCGTAAATTTGTTAGACCTAACCTCTTTTCCTGGTATAGAAGGGTTTGAAGAAATTTAGTTTTAATCTCTTTCTAGTCAATTTTTGTTTTTATCCTTGACTTGTCCACTGTCTATCAAAAAGAAAAGAATCTATGCAATGTGAAAGTAAAAGATTTTTCTGCATATCAGCCCTCTTTTGGGAAGGACATTACCAACCTCTGTCAGAATGAAAATCGAGATTTATTAAATTCCCAACCCAATGTTCTTCGAAGTGAATGATTTTTCTTACAGCAATTGAATTTGTGCTGACAGACAGCTACAAGAATGTTCGCGAGCGAGACCGGCTGAGTCTTATCAACCAGTCCTCCACTGCCTCCACTGCGCAGAGACCCAACTTCTGCAAGGTTGAAATCGTTCTCGACAACTCGGATAAATCCATTCCGGCAAGCATGTTAATTTCTTGAATTGGAGATCAGTTTCAAAGTAGAAGAAAAATTTGATTAGTCAAAACCTGCGAAAGTTTATTCATCTTTTCGTAATTTTTATAAAGGAAAAACGTTCAATTCCTACAAAGAAGAAATCCCAGAAGAATTTGGATATTATGAAGGATAACCTTCACCCATTATTCAGTTCTCAAATGATTATGAATTGGTTTATGATTTCAGTTGACAGATTACCCTAAGAAAGTGACGATTGCAAGGATGATGGACAAGAAGAAAGACAAGCTCACAATCAACGATAAAGTCGTCACTCACAAAGAGGTGAGGCTGATTCTGAATTACTATTACTGATATTGATGAATGCACTGCATTAAATGTGTTATCATTTGGAAAAGTCGATGCAATTTATTCACGATTTTTGCAAGAAGTTCGGCTATCAGCACTCTGAGCAGTTCTCAAAGCGACTGACATTTTTCAAATGTGAAAATCATTTCTCCTTTCTGAAAATGATGCTTTTCTGGTCAGCTTCGTTCTCTGCTGATCGCCTCAGGCTTCTCGACGACCAGCGCCTATTATATCGTGCAGCAAGGACAGGTCTGTCGATTGGCCTCTGCCAAGGAGAGCGAACGGTGGGCTTTGAAACGGTTTATGACAGATTCTGCAATATTGAGCTGGTCTTTATTAAATATGTGGGAGATATGAGTACATTTTCTTTGCTTTCTGAGAGCTTTTATCTATTTTTCATAAGTTTGAAGAATTTTATGATATGCAGTTGACTATTTTTTCAGTTGATTAACGAAAACAATGAATACTCCCTTATGTAAAATGTTCAAGAAACCTCTTCCAAATGTTAAAGATGGGCGATCCAACCTGCACATTATGCTATTCTAAACAGTGATTTCCATTCTAATGCCATTTTTCATACAACTGTTTCTTGTTTCAGACTGGAATTGATCTGTCAACTGGCAGGAGCAGATGTGTTCGAGGAGCAGAGGAAGAAGATCATTGACAATTTCACCAAAATTGGTAGGCTAATAACTTTTGTTCATAATTTTACAGAAAAAGTCGATTTTCAAAAATAAATGCGTAACAAAAAGATTTCATGCAATTAAATTATAGAAGATATTCAGTGAAAAGGAAAATGGTCCCGTTCATGAGAAGAAAGTTCTTTTCGTCAGAATACGTTGAAGAATTTGCATACATGATCATTTTCGATGATGTTATCTTTCAGAGACGAGCAGGGAGCTAATTCAGCTGGAGGTTGAGGAAAAGCAGAGGAAAATGAGCAATTTGGAGAAGGAGACAGAGGTCGCGAGGAAGTTCCTCGTTCTCGACAGGGAGAAGAGGGGATACGAATTCGCCATTGCTGAACTCAATCTCAATGCAAGTTATTCATAAGACAATAATGTGCATAAAGTCTAAGACTTTCTAAGGAAGTGTAGAAGCAAGAAATAATGCATATTTATGAGATAAAAATACACTTTTTGAAATTACCGTTAAGATTTTCTTCGTGAAATGACTGCTAGTTTCTCATTTTTACCTTGTTCTGTAAACTTGCTGAATTTTGGCATCCACTAGAATATCATTGATTATTTCATCCACTAAAATTTATCAAAGGAAATAATTTCAGACTGCTATCAAGGAATTGGGGATATTGAAGGATGGAGAAGATCGCGATCTGGACAAACGCAGAAATGTAGGCAAATCAGAATAATTTGGTCAAACACGAAATTCAGGTGTCCATGAAACTGAATGAAGTGAGGGAAGAAATGGCAGAAGCAACGAGGAGGAGACAGGAGGCTGTGAACAGATATGAGCAGTTGCAGGAGAGAATGGTAGGTCGAACGATTGGATATGTTGAATCTTGTATTGCATATAAACGAATTGATCATTGATTGAGAAAGTGGACAGACGGATGAAAATGCGTTATTCAAACATAAAAGATTCTTCAAATCAATGTATAAAGTAGATGAGGAAAACACAAAGTGGCAGAGAAACGTCATGCGTTCACAAAACTACTGATGTTAGACATACAAATTTTTGAAACATTTGTTTCTTTAAAACCTAAAATATTGCAAAATCTTATCACTATAAACTTTCCAAACCTCAAATTCGAGCTGTTCAAAATCATGGTAATCATTCAATGAATTTCAGAAGGCTCTGACAAACGAGAGAAAAGGCATCAAGAACAGAAGAATGAGTCTGGAGGCACAGACTGCGGCTTTGAAGAAGATGGGGAATGCGAATGCGGATGAAGGGAAGAGGCTGAAAGAGGAGATTGACAACGAGGAGGAGAGGATTGAGGGACTGCAGAAACGATTGGAAGATCACAAGGAGGAGTATCAGGTAGGAGGAATGATTAGTGAATAACGGAATTGCATTGGTGGTATGACTATACTGCAACAAGCAGGAATGTATGAAAATTGCCATTGAAAAATACAAATTATCACTGTTCTTTCCCCAACTCTTCTTTAGTCGTGCTATGAATTTGAAAATATTCATGTTTCGTTATTTGTGAAGTCAAATATGACTTTTGCAGAACTGCCTCAATGAAGAGTCCAAAGCGAGAGACGAGATGACTGGAAAGGAGAGGCAGATCGCTCCGCTCAGGGTCAATTGCAGGTATACAATTCTGACTCTTTAAATTCGTTATTTTGGAAATTTTCATTTATAAAAAAAATGATTTCAGATTCGCGAATGAAAGAGAAAGAAATCAGCACTTGGACAATGAGATCAGGCAGCTGCAGAAACTGAAGGATGACATCGAGAAGGAACTGCAAATGGTAGATCATTTTGTATTTGAAAATCGATAGTTTGTCTATTTTTAGATGAGTTTGAGTTAGCATCAATACACTAGAATTTTGATTTATACAATGAAAATACAATTTTTAAAGACATTATTTTCTTTTACATAAATTTATTTTCAGCTGAATGAAAATCTTCGCGATATGCAGAGGAAGGAGAAGAATGAAGAAGAATTGCTGAAGAACTTGGCTGATGAAATCGAGGAAATGAGGGGAAACAAGCGAATGGAGAAATTGACAAAGGAACTGGCAGACGAGAGAAGGAAGTTGGATGAAATCGGCAAGGAGCTCAAGTATGAGAAGTCCTTAGTGAAGGAGTATGCTGAATTGTTCAGTGTTCGCGATTCCTTTTTAATTTCTCATGTACGTGAACCACATGAATGTTGTAAATTATTGGAGAAGACGAAGGTTTTCATTTTTCAGTGATGCGTTCTTCAAGGAGACGAGTCTACAGAAGGAATGCGAAGCACTCGACGCGCAGCACGATGAGACCATGTCCAGACTCTCCAAGGGATCCGCCAAGGTTTGAATTTCAATGGACTAGTTGTTTTATGATCCCATGAACTATTCGTTGATAAATAGAATTGCAATGTGCTAATATGAAGATGAAGATGGTCCATATGAAAATCATCTGTAGAATAATGTAGTCTTTATTGTTTTTGAAAAAGACTTTTGTATAAGGAGGCGGGACGCGTATCCGCGAATGACATAATGGGGATGCAGGGTGCAAAGACGCAGAGGCATAATGATTAATCTTGCGGATACCCCCTTCTCCCTTTGCGAAATTCTTTTTGAGAGATAAAGGAGAGTATAATCATCTTCTTGTTTCAGGCAGCGGTCAGTGGAATGGTTGGCATCCAGAAAATCATCGAGGAAATTCGTGACAGCGAGAACCGATCTGCAGAGGAGCAGAATGCGCTCGATGGATACTACGGTAGATTTTGATTCGAATTTGACCGAGGAATTGGCAAGTTGATCGGTTTAAATTTTGCAATACCATCTTTCTCCCCTTTTTTAGTAAAATGAAATTCGAAGAAAAGTGCTTTGTTACAAATGACTCGTGAAGGAAAATTCAGGCAGCCTGATGGATCTGTGCGAAGTGGAGGACGTGTATGCAGATGCGGTCGAAACCATCGCGAAGAACAAACTCTTCTCCCACATTGTCAGGGATCACACGTAAGAAACTGTTTCCCTCTGTAATTGTGTGTAAATGGTAGTTTCGAATGAATGAAGTATGATGCGCAGAGTCAGAGACGGAGACAAGAATAACGAAAAGAATTAATTGTTAGCAATCTTATTATTTTTGCCTGCAGAAATGACATTTTGATCCATTAATCCACTCAGTTCCTCGTTTTCAGTGTAGTGCAATTCCTGCTGCGCGAATTCGACGCTCGCGAGCTGCCCGGTCAGCCGACCTTCATTCCGCTCAACCACCTCACTCAGCAACAGCCCAAACGCATCCCTCCCAGTGTCAATCCTGACCAGGTAATCAATGAACCTTTCCGATGTTCAGTACTGAAGAGAATTGGCCTAAAGTCTGCTCTTAAGAAATCAAAAATAATGAGCCCATGGATTGCATTTCAGGCTCATCCTCAGGTCCTCTCACTGCTGGACGTGATCCAGTTCGACAGCAAATTCGATATCGCCTTCCAGTCGATCTTTGGGGCCGTCGCTCTCGTCAAACAACCTGATGTAAGGATAGAGTTCGTGTTTTAAAAATGCAGATAATGATATTTCTGAGCAGTATCATTTGATTGTTTAGCCTTCGAGAAGTCATACATGAATATATGGGAACATTGAATGGAAGATTCCAGATTTCTCCAAAAATCTATTTATTTTATTTTTAGGAAAACACCAGGAAGACTCTCTTCAAGGCCAAGTTCAACCTCGTGACGTTCAGCGGAGTTGAGGTAGGAATTAATAACAAATAACTTAAAATTACGCAAATACTTTAGAAAGTTGTAGTCTCAGTCTAAATAGAGAAAAAGTCGTGCAAGTTAGTTTTTGAAAAAATGCATGAACTTGATAATAACCGAGTTGATTCAATCCTTTTCGCATTTGCAGTACTCTAATCGAGGCACTCTGTCTGGAGGCTATTCGGATCCATCGAAGAGAAAACTGCCTCTCTACAGACAAATCAAGGAGCTGCAAAAGAAATTGAGGCAGAAGACGGTAGAATTTCAAATTGATATCCCGAATGAGTCGAAAGAATTTCAGGAGGAATTGGAGCAGAATCACACCAAGATGATGAAGTTGAAGGGCAGAGTCGATGGACTGATAAGCAGCATCGCTGATGTGAGTTGGCTAGAAATAACTCCAGGAAGGATTTACCCATGACTTCTTGAATATGAAGCTAACTTTAAAATTGAATATCTCCTTCAATGAATTTTCATGAAATATGAATAAGAATACATATCGCTATTTTGACCGAAAGAGTAAGAAGAAATATGTTATACACTTTTCTTGTTCATGATCTAAATTCACTTATTAAATTGATTGCGAATTCAAAATCAATCGATTCATGTGATTTCAGAAGGAGGAAGAGAGGAAGACGATGCAAATTCACCACGAGGAGCTGATTGCTGATAGACAGAGATGCAGAGAGACGATCGACAAACAGAAGGCTGACTGCGACATGCTGAAGAGGGAGATTGACAGAGCAGAGAGAATGGCAGGGGAATTGGGCAGAAGGTTGGAGGATGTGAGGCAGGTTAGGGATAGGCCTATGCAGCACGATGACGGGGGCAGAGACAGACTCGATCAGTTGGAGGTGGGATTTAAAAACTATTTTTCACAATTTATCAACAGAAATTTCGTCGCATAAAAACTGTCAATGAACCATTATATATTTTTAATTCGCGAAGCGAAGTAATGAGAACTTCAAATCGATATTTTTGAATTCAGGAAGAGCTCAAGGAAATTGTCAAACGCCTCCACGACGTGACAAAGAAAAGGAATGATGCAGAAAAAGTGAAGAATGGAATCGAAGCCGAATTGGTTATGCATCGCTCGGCTGTCTCCAGACTCATTGCTGTGAGTATTTAACAGGGTTGCATAATCTTATAATGAAATTCAATGATAAGATATGATGAGATCAAATTTCTCGATTATTACTTGGTTCGATCATCAAGATTTTTATCGAATACAGATTGTGGGGAACATATTTTCAAACTCCATGTTTTAAAAATAAAAAGAAAGTAATCTTCTTTTCAATTATGATTCTTGACTATTAATGAGACAATTTTTAGTAAAAACTCAAATTCATTTTTTCAGAAAAGGGAGCAGCTGAAGATTCACAAGCAGTGGAACGATGAAGAAGAACAGGAGAATGGGCAGCAGAACAACAGCAGCAATAACAGGTAAAATGATCGGTAATGAAGCACTCTATTTATGAAAAGTTTGAGTTTAGTGCTTTATTAGCAAAACCATGAATATTGACAATGATTTTTGTATTGCAGAATGACAGAAATCGAAAAAGAAGGAAAGGAGCTGAATGCAGAAATCGAGAAGATTGTGGGCGGAATCGACGGGTTCGACAAGCAGCTGCGCGAAATGGGAAACGAGGAGCAGAAGATCGTCGATGAAGTGACCAAAGTGGACAGGGAAAAGGACACCTTCGAGGCGAGAATTGCAAAATGCATTGCTGCGAAGGAGAATGCTGAAGAGAAGGTTGGAGTACTTTTTGTTTGTAACTCTTGCATTCATAACCATGCATCTTCGGTGATTGTATTCTTGTTCTGACAAATTCTAAATACACTTTCCATTGTTGTATTGATGCATACGAAGTTGTTTTGGAAAAGCATCAAATCATCATCTGCCCACTAAACCTTATTCTATATTCTTCATTCCACGATACAATTATTTGTTTTCGAAATTGCATCTTTCTTACACTCACCGCTACTTAATCCTTGCATAATGCCAAGATTTTCCATCTTTCAGATTTCCAAAATGGGAGCCCTCCCTCCTGAGTTCACGACTCGATACCAGAATCTGACTAAAGACAAGCTGGAGAAGCGACTGCGCAAAGTGGTGAAGGAATTGAAGGAAATGGGGAATGTGAACAGAAATGCTGTGGAGGAATTGGAAATGCTAACGAAGGACAGAGACAGCTGTAGGGAAAAGGTCGAGGTGATCCAGCAGTGCACACAGGTTGGCAAGGCAAATAATATTTCGAAACAAGAAAATTCAGTCTTCTCTATTAAAAAAATAATTTACGTCTCAAACGTTACAAATTCTTTCTTCTTCATGAATTTGCTATCTTCTGCAAATTCGTTTTTGAGTTATGAATAATTTCTATCCAAAGTAAAAATGTAGATTTAGCTGATGAAACTATTGATATCGTTAATTTTTGCAGAAAATCCGTGAAACACTCGACCAGCTCGATAAGGAGATCAATACTGCCGTGCAGGAAATCTTCAAGAACGTATGCTAATTCTGATTAATTTCAAGAAATAAATCATTTTCTCTAGGTCAGAGACAATTTCCAAGAGATCTTCAAGAAGATCGTCCCGAATGGATATGGAGAGATGAGACTCAGTACTGATGATTTGGTGAGTCAGACGAATTGTTATATTGAATACTAGAAAATAAAAATTTAGAGAAAATCAAATTTTATCATGGAAGTTTTACCTTTTCAAATTTCGTATTTTTATTGATTTTTGACTTCAATTTTCACTTTGACAAAATACATTTATGCTTGTAAGAAATGGCCAAATCGGCAATGTTTCAGGAAAGTCAGCAAGCCGAGGCGAGTTCTGTGGGCACAGTGCGAGTCGACTCGAATAGCTCGTCTAGATCGTTCACTATCGTCTTCGACAGAGTTACCTGCAAGGGAATCAATCTCATTGTAAGTTACTGGGTAAAAATGTTCCAAATAACAAAACACTTGAGAGATCAATAGTTCTTAGCTATTTTCAACAAATATGATCACATATTTTAGCACAGATATTTCAGGTGTCGTTCACAGGCAATTCAGCCGAGGATGCAGTGGACTGCAGCACCCTGTCGGGCGGTCAACTCACCATGGTCACTCTCGCGCTCATTCTCGCTATTCAGGTAGATTTTGAGTCGATAAAATATTATATTGTACTGAGATGTAATTTATTATCATTTTCCCTTCTGTTGAAGACGGAAATCACCATTTCCACGATTATTTCCTTTATATTTTAGACAAAATTACAAAAGTTATGCATAATGAACTAGACACCAATAACATGCTTGAGCTCCAAATCTTTTTCTTATTGGATTCCAAGCAAGAATGAACTAATGCATATTTCAGCGCGTCTGTTCTGCCCCATTCTACGTGTTCGACGAATTGGACGCGGAAATCGATGCCCCTTTCCGCAAACTTTTCGCCGGTAAAATGTTTGTGATATCAATCAAAATTAAAGCAAAACTTTGTCAAACTTTCAAAGTTATGATTAACGCTCCCTATTCCTAAAATAAATTCATTTATCAAGTTGTTTCTTTAAATTTTAGAAACAAATAGTGTTTTTTTTCAGATTTGCTGAACGAGTATTGTGGCAACAGCCAGTTCATCGTGACGACTTTCCATCCCGAACTGCTCGGCCCTGCTGAAGCTCGATTCGGTGTCAAATTCATCAATAAGGTATGTAAATGCTAAAAGATCTCTACACCGAATAGGTTTCTGGTTATGGCAGACTGGTTGATTTCAGAATGAACTGCTTTTTTAGAAGCATTATATTTCTCGTAAGATAATATCAGTTCGCTGAGAATAGCAAATATCTACTTACATCGTTCTTCGATTTTCATTACATTATATTGCAAATAACTTGAAATTGTTGCAGGTGTCTCACATCGCGAAAATCAGCGAGTCAGATGCGATTGATTTCGTAGAAGATGAGTCGATTCGCGCTTGAAGCGGTCAATTCAAAAGTTGGACATTTTCTCTTCACATCATTCATGCAAATTTTTCTAAGGCATTCAGTCTTTGACTTTTCTTGTTTTATTTTCTGTTGATTTGTTTTTCTAGACTATCCAGGTTTTAGTAATTTATGATTATATTCGTGCAATGTTCTAAATGAGATGCTCAAGGGCTGACGGTACAATGGAATTTTCATATTTTATTTAAAACATACCGCTCATTGAATGTCCCATTTATAGACTTCAGTTTCATCTTTATTTTTGAACGGGTAAAGATTCTGCTGATTTTTGTCAAATTTGAATTCTTCTGTTCCGAATTAGACAATTCATCCAACTCGAAGTATTAATGAACGATTAGAATAAGTTCTGATTGATGTTTCTGTGATTTTTAAAAGCCGTCCACGAAAGATGCATGAAACTTGAATATATTTTTACAATTATGAGAAAATTTAGCCTACAACTATCTAAAATGCGATATCTCCCTCTATATAAGCAGTCGGTTGAAAAGATTCCTCATTAACTGAACTGCACTCGACCAGCAGACCGGCTCCAACCAGGCAACTGATCAGTCATGAAGTGAGCAAAGCTGCAGAGAAGAAAAACAGTTCGAAAAGGATCACGGAAATCATGTCACTCGAGATGGACAACTACAAAATGAATAACCTTGCATGACGACATTCGTCCTCGTCAACCTATCCTTCATTTTGAAGTTTTCTAACCACTCTGTTCGAAGGGCTTCACAAAATCCGAAATCAATCAATCGAACTAATGCATTGCTTGTAGATCCACAACTCGCCACGCCCGCTCCCGCTCTGCACGTCGCAGCCGAAGCAGATCGACCTCTTCCCGCCGCAGCAGACGCTCTGCAACGCGCTCGAGCTCGGGCAGAAGCAGAAGAAGAAGAGCAACTGCCAAAAGGAGCTCCAGCAGAGCCGCGCGCAGGGCTTTGTGAGTTTTGGAAGGGGGAATCTGTTGCCCTTTAGACTAAAAAGATCATGTCAAAAGTCTATCTTCATCACAAATGATGACCATCTCTATGTGACAGTTTTCCTAAATTTCTCCATTCTTTACATCCAAAATCATATAACAAATATAGAATGTCAAAATGAATGAATGAAAAGTGGATTTACGAAGAAATGGATTCAGGAAGTCGCGCAGCCGCAGCCACAGTGGAAGCCGTAGCAGAAGTAGCAGTGGCAGTCGCTCGAGCAGAAGAAGCAGATCTCCTCACTCGAAGAAAGACCAGGCAAAGGGCAGGAAGACGGCCACTCGACTCAGAGACGCCAGGGGACGATTTGTGAAGATGGGCGGGGCCAGAAAGAGCAACAAGAAGAGCTCTCGCAAATCCACCAAATCGGCCAGATCCAGGAGATCCAGCAAAGGTAAAATGAAGAAAGATGAATGAATGGAATGAATGAAAGAAAGAATGTTCAGGCAGCCGCAGCCATGCGCGCAGACCTGCTGAACTCTCTCCGACTGACTGATTGACAGACAGACGGACTGCACTCTGCCACCTCCACTCCACTCATCTCCTTCCTCAACTCATCCCCTCTCTGCACATCTCCCAGTCAACCTCTACAATTGACTCAATCTCAGAATTGAATAAAGAAGTTGGAGAATTTCAATGTTTTCTGATGATGTAACTCGAAATGGGCTTGAAGAATCACAAAATATAGAGAAATAGAGTGAGCCTCTAACAAATGACGATTGCAATGCATCGTAATCGAAGGTGTGAAGGTGTTACTCACAGACCACTGGCCACATGCATGTCATCCTTCATTGATTGTCACCATGCATTCCCTCGATTATTAAACCACATCCTAGACATTCGTCGTTTTGGTTCTGGGTTCAATTCTATTTCACTTTCTTTAGGATTTTTTATTCGAGAAATCTTATTTTCACCCATAATTTCAGCCTCGATGATTACTGGTTTACCTACGGAAATATTTCTCGAAATTTTCGTTTATTTGGACTATGGAAGCATCGAGAATCTTTCGTGGACGCAGAGAAGATGCATGAGAATTGTGCAGAGGTACTACCCCGAAGCACTTGAACCAAGAATCCATCTTCAACAAATTGCAATCCTCCCGTCAACTACGCCAGGGGTAACGCATTTATGCATTTGGAAGGACAATTGAGTATTGACAATGCTTTGCGACATAGAAGTTAATGAATTTAACGAAGCATACGTATTTTGGAGAAAAGTTACTACATCTTTGTATATTTTCGAAACATTGTAAATAATCAAACACAATCGTGTTTGTATGAATGATAATTACTGAATTTAGCAATTCGAAATCGTAATTTATAATGTGGCCAATAATCCGAGGCTTTCGAAGGAAGAATATCTTGAGAAATATCCAGTCAATAAAATGAAGGGCTACATTGGGAGATTCAATTCAAGAAAGCTTAAGGAGGAGCGCAATAGAAACTTTCGACAACTTTACCGAAGCTACCACAAATTTTGTAAGTTCTTAAGATTGGATATTTAGCCTATTTTTGAATTTTCTTAATCATCTACATACAGCTTGGGATCAAATTTACTACTTATTCATGATGATTGATTTAGGTGAAAAGAGACGAGAAATTGGAACAAATATTCGAGATTTGACCTTAGAATCATACCTCAAGGAGGGCATTCCAAATGGCGATGATAAATATGCTGACAAATGTTTGATTGTCGAACTTCGCTCATTCCTGTCAACGATGTCGTTCGGTTATGTGGGACTAGTAAGAACAATCAAATAGACCTAAACATATTTTATCACACATTCCAGGGCTGTTCGGGATTCCGGTCGGAATTTCAAACAGCCCTGATACGATCTCGTTTAACAAATTGTACTAATCAAAGGGCATACTTTGAAGCTTTAGTCTAGATTATTGCAAATGCTTAGATTACTTCCGACATATGAACATATTTTAGGATGGTTGTAACCGACAACAATTTTTGGCTGTCATTGACTGTCTAGATTCGGCTCGTTGCATAGCAAAGAATAGATTTATATTTTGTCCCACACTTAACTTGGAAACGAATGATATAGGATTCATTCAAAATTCACCTTTCTTGAAGAATGGTAACAAGATAATGTATAAAATATAAGCGTTATGATATTCATCATTAATGCTCCTCAGAGCTGGACGAAAATTTCGTACATCCCTGATGCTCTATTCATTTATAAATTCAACACTAATTTAGGTGTCAAGGTTTTTAAATTTGCAAACATTCCTTCAGTCAACGCTCTTCTAAACATGGAACAATTTCAAGAGACGGTACTCTAACATTCGATTTATCAATTCATTTATTGTTGATGCCGAAATCTGAGAGGTGTAAAGTGGTGCAGTTATTTTTAGTGATTAGAAAAACGAGAAATAGCACCTGAAAAGGAGAGACCGATCTAGAATCACTTTCGATCTCCCAGAATTCGGCATCAACAATACTTAAATTCGAAATTTTCAGATCTTCATGATAACAAAGATCGATCAGGCTCAATTTGATAAAGTGCCACTCTCAACTGCAATGCAAGTGGTGATTGAGGCAAACGATTTATCGATTCAGGAGTTTGTTAATGTAATTATTGAGAAATGTTTTAAGAAATACTTCTAAAAATGATCCCTAATTAATTCAATTTCTTGAGGAATTTCAAATGAAAGCCAATATGAAAATTATGCAATTTGAGATGGTTTAATCGATGATTAAAATAGCAAGAAATTGAATTATTGAGAACAGGATGCAACGTCATCTCGTCAATTCACTCACTGCATCAAATAATATGCAATTTAGGCACTACTTAATTCTCCACCTATCAATAACCGGAGATTGAGAATTGAGAAAAATCTGGATATTTTTCCTTATCAAAACCTTTGGGATGAGATGCAAATTGATGCCATACTTCGTCAAGCTCGTCGTGGTGCTGTTTGTGTTGTAGATCATCGTTCTCATGGAAGCATTCGGTAATTTTTAGACGCGTTTGTTTTACTATCCTTAAGGATAATGAGGACAAAAGTACTTAAAGCCAATTTTTGTATTTATCTATTTCAGATACAGTATACCTATGGTTGAATACTCGTTGACCATCAAAATGGCATTTGAAGTGGGACAAAATTGGCAGAGCTTCCATTTCCGACAAATTAATTATATAAATTCGGACTTTTTGAATAAATACTTTGATATGTGTTCAAAAATCAAGTCGACTACCGTAATCACGCTTCGTCTTATTTTCAAGAAATTTAACAACACGTGATTACAAAATAATCGATTTATTGGTGTTTTATAGTGAATGAGCAAAAGAATGGGACAGAACAGAAATAAGGCGAGAATGTTGGTCCTAACGAGGACCGTTGGGGTGAATTGGGAATGACGAGTTGCTGCCTGCAGCTGCCGAGGCGAGGACGGCTACTTGGGCGTCTTGTTGGCCATGTACTTGGTGATGGCCTTGGTTCCCTCGGACACGGCGTGTTTCGACAGCTCTCCGGGCAGAATGAGGCGGACGGCCGTCTGCAAAATGCAGAATTAGAAACAGGAAGAATCCTTTGATCATTTTGATGGGCATTGAATTGTCAATTTTCTGATTTCCAACCTGAATTTCCCTGGACGACATGGTGGATCGCTTGCTGTAGTGAGCGAGACGAGAGGCCTCCGAAGCGATGCGCTCGAAGACGTCGTTCACGAAGGAGTTCATGATGGACATCGCCTTGCCGGATATGCCCGTGTCGGGGTGGACCTGCAACGAAACAAATGAATGACGAGGATTGTCAATGTTCTCGTCTCGAAGAATGTTTCACAAACGAATTTGCTACATTCCGACTTGTATGATTTTTGATAATTTTCCATTTACTCGATTCAGAAATGAACTCTCCCAAGTTTAAAAAATTCAAACCCCTCCAAGGCCTAAAATGTGTATTTCAAGTGCCGACCTGCTTGAGGACGCGGAAGATGTAGACGGAGTAGGAGTCGAACTTCTTGTGCTTGTGCCTCTTCTTGTCGCCGGGCTTCGTCTGGCTGCTCGACTTCTTGATCGCCTTCTTCGGTGCAGAGTCGCCAGCGCCGGCCTTCTTCGGGGGAGCCATTGCAGAAACCGGTTGGAGCAGGAAAACAAAAAGAGTTGCAGAGAAATGCAAAAGTGGCCGAATGAAGAAGGGCACGGTTTATGAAGAACGAAATGAGTGGGCGTGGCCCGAAGAGGGAATGTAAAAGACACTTGTTTCTTCCTTTCTTCGTCGCTTGCTCATTTTTTGCGAGTTTTCCGTTTTCTTCATTTTCTACTGTTATTTTGTGATGGCCGTTTTCGAAAAAGCAGTCACTGCGACTGGAAACGGAGACAAGCAAGTCGAAGAAGTCTGCTTCTGGAGACGCGAAAATTGAAGCCAAGAAGAAGAGAAAACAGGTGGCAAAAATTCGACTTTCCTTGACAAAAACTGAGATTTTTCTCACTTCTGGAGACAATCGGAGACGATTTTCTTGAATTGACAAATGAACTGCAAGTGCACCCGAACATTACAATTGCCGGCAAGGTAATGACGCTCATAAATTCCATGATGAAGAACGTGTATGAGCGCGTCGTGGCCGAGGCAGCCAAACTGTCGAACTACGGCAAGAAATTCACTCACTCCGCGTGAAATTCAGGTGTTTAAAAGAAATTCTATGAACTCAAGAAAATCTAAATTAGGGTTGGAGGATTCGGATTTTGGAAATTGAATTTTTTATGTTTGAAGATTCGAAGTTTTCTCATTTCATCTTTAGAATTCGAATTTTTTACTTGAAAAGTGCAAGATAAATTTCGCATGAACTGAATTTGAGATTTACAAAAATTCGGGGAATATGAAAATCCTCGAGAATACCCGAATCACAGCTGGATATTTGAATGTTGAGGAAATTTCAAGTCATCAATAAAATAATTTTGCACAAGTATGGAACGGTATACGGGAATTATTGATGACCCCCGGCCTTTTTTGAAACCGACTCGCCAACATCTCTGATCAGGAAGAAATATTCAAACGAATGAAAAACAAGTTCATTCCTCAAAATATTTATTGCATTTCTATGGAAATGAGAAGAAAACAATGCATGGCATGAATGGAACGAAGAAAATTCTGTACAAAAGTGTAGACGTGGTAGTTTGGGTCCTTAAAAGGACCGTTGGGATGAATTGCCTCTTTGATTGACTGGTCTGTCACTCGCCCTCTGTCAATCTAACTGCGCTCGCCCCTGATCCTCCTGGCCAATTGGATGTCCTTCGGCATGATGGTGACTCTCTTCGCGTGAATCGCGCACAGATTCGTGTCCTCGAACAGACCCACCAGGTAGGCTTCAGCTGCTTCCTGAAAATCCATTTATCCTTCGTTTGATTTAAGAGAGCGTATTTGTAAGACTCGAACAGTTTACGGATTTCAGAAAAAGTCTGAAAAATCGTGATTTGATCATAGAGGTGAATATCCCTATGGGTCCTAATCACAAAATCGAGAAGATTAGGCCCCGCTCTCAAAAGTGGGTGGAGTTATGCTAATTTGGAAATTTTGATTTCGATAAAAAATTGCTCGTTAGATGGTACAAAGAAAACTTTTTTGCTATAAAAGATTTTCGAAAAATTTAAAAAGCATCATGTAGCCCATGTAATTGCTCATCTTCTGATATATAGGTTTTAGGGATATCAACCACTTGCTAGTACGGTAGACCGTCCCAAAGTCAAAATAGGGGGTAAAAACACCCCCAAAATTTATAAAAAATCGCTTTCCCTGAACAAAAAATGTTATTTGTGTAAATGAACGGACACCATAGGATTATTCTCCATGGAAAACTGCATCGAAATCAGCCAGGAAAATTAAAAAATAAGGGTACTCTTTTTGAGAAAAAAACGCCCAAAGATGGTGTGGTTAGAGGGTCGAATTTTTAAATTTCATGAAAACCCCCACAAATTATATACCATTCAACGCGCAATGAAAAACTGAGCAAACTTTGTGAAGACACCTCATGGTTATCTATTATGGTATGCGTGGTATGGAGGTTTGAATGGTTCAGACCTACAAAAATGACAAAAATATTCAAAAATTCATAGCTTTTGTAAAATCAAACGAATTCGGAAAATCTTTTCTGAATATAGCAGTTGGAGGGCAATACTTCATTTTTGCTTCCTAGAGTATCGTGCTATCACTTTACCATGTTATCATATGGGTCCATGGTATATCACCCATATGGTACCCGAGTGATACTATACCAAAATGGGTATCAATCGACTCGAAATTGACTGCAGAGTAATATTCGAGTCCATTTCTATCAATTTCAGCAAGTGGTTGCATTATACCATCATTGTAATTGACTATAACCACCTGCTGAAAAAGATCAAAAATGGGATAACTTCAAATGACCATAAAAGGCGATAGACTAACCCCTTTTTCAAGCGATTTTCAGCACATTACTTAGCTCGATAAAGGCTTTCGTTTGGTATATAACATGATGGGTATTGGTTACCAAATGGTAATTTGACCATATGAGCCACTACCATTTGGTACAATACCATGTTTGGTATCGTTCGACTCCAAATTGGATGAAAATAATTAATAGATGTCTCTAGCTTTAATTTTAGCCCGAATTTTGGTAGACTACCTATGAAAATATTCTCGTACCATTTTCTTGAAAATTGATATTAAATTTTGGTTTTTGAAGTACCACTCCCATACCATAATAGATAACCACGAGGTGTCTTCACAAAAGTTACTTAGTTTGGTAAGCTCTATCGTTTGGTATACAGTTTGGAATATGTACCTCACATTTTCACTTTTCGACCCTCTAATCACACCATCTTTGGGCGTTTTTTTCTCAAAAAGAGTACCCTTATTTTTCAATTTCCCTGGCTGATTTCGATGCAGTTTTCCATGGAGAATAACCCTATGGTATCCGTTCATTTACACAAATAATATTTTTTGTTCAGGGGAAGCGATTTTCTGCAAATTTGGGGAGTATTTTTACCCCCTATTTTGACATCAGGATAACCTACCGTACTAGCAAGTGGTTGATACCCCTAAAACTCTATATCAATAGACGTGGCCCATTGTCTAGTTTACTACCCTTTTTAAATTTTTCGAAAATCTTTTATACCAAAAAAGTTTTCTTTGTACCATCTGATGGCCACTTTAGCGTCAAAAGCGTGATTTTTAAATTAGCATAGCTCCACCCACTTTTGAGAGCGGGACCTAATCTTCTCGATTTTGTGATTAGGACCCATAGGGATATTCAATTCTATGATCAAATCACGATTTTTCAGACTTTTTCTGAAATCCGAGTTTTCTTTGATGACTGTTCGGGTCTTACAAATACACTCTCTTAAGTTTTTTTCTAAACGAAAAATATCTTGACTTCATCTCTTGAAATCACATATCCCAAATCTTGCGTTTGCAGAAATATTACTAACGAAGGAATGTAAGTGTATCTTTATCTTGCATAATGGAGAAAACAGCCACTAGCATTTAGCAATCGAGCAGATATTTCTACGAAGGTAAGATTTTTGGAGCAGTCACAATAAACCTTGTGGATGGAATTTGTAAAGATGTGATTGCTAACCTGCAGAGCTCCGATGGCGGCCGACTGGAAACGCAGATCCGTCTTGAAGTCCTGTGCGATTTCGCGAACCAGACGCTGGAAATCAATTGTTCTTGAGTTCTTCCTGATTTGTTTTGACAACAGGAAATGCACCTGGAAGGGAAGCTTTCTGATGAGGAGTTCGGTGGATTTCTGGTAGCGTCGAATCTCGCGCAGGGCCACAGTGCCGGGACGATAGCGGTGCGGCTTCTTGACGCCTCCACTCGACGGGGCCGATTTGCGGGCTGCCTAAACATTTGACAGAATTCATCTTTTGTGAAGATCATCGCCATACACAGGTTGTGAAATTAACTTGGTTTGTTGAGGCTTTTACAAAATCTCTTTTCTCGCCTAAAATACCCCTCAATCCCTTTGAAACTTGCCTTGGTCGCGAGCTGCTTGCGCGGAGCCTTGCCGCCAGTCGACTTGCGAGCCGTTTGCTTGGTGCGGGCCATCACGAAATGGAGACAGAAGAGCAGAAGAATGGAACGAAAGAAGTCGAAAGGAAATTCGAAAATTGACGAGCAGAACTCGGGAAATAAATCAATAAATCGACTTTTATACTGTTTTTGAGTGGGCGTGGCCAAACAATGAAGCAAAAGGAGAAAACTGCCGAAAGAAAGGGCCCCGCCCACTCGAAGATTGCGTAATTTCTCACCCCGTTTCCCGAGTGGCGCCAGTTTTGTGCATTTCTGTATCCAACTTCGTGTTCGTCTTCACTTTTCAATCTCAATTTCTCAACCTTTCAATCGACATGTCTGGCCGTGGAAAGGGAGGCAAAGAACTCGGAAAAGGCGGAGCCAACGTCATCGCAAAGTACTCAGGGACAACATCCAGGGAATCACTAAAGTCGGTTGAGAATTCAAAGAATTTCCGAAACTATCTAGTTTCTTTGTTTTTCAGCCTGCCATCCGTCGTCTGGCGCGTCGCGGCGGCGTCAAACGCATCTCCAGACTCATTTACGAGGAAACTCATGGCGTGCTCAAGGTTAGTTTCAATGCAAAATGCGAATTCTTTGAGCTTCATCATTTTTTCTAATGTGGAACAATTTGTAATAATTTACGGAGACTATCCACTTTTTGCAAATCGCCTCACTCGGTTTTTCTTCGAAATTTGTTACAATGATGCATAGAGGAGAATGAAAGTAAAGTAAAATAATGAGTGAAAAGATAGGTTTCGTCATTACGTTTTTGCTGCAGGAAGTGAAAAAGTTGATGCAAACTAATGATTCTTTGACCAATTCATCAAAGGCAATTGCAGATGTTCCTGGAGAACGTGATCCGTGACGCGGTGACGTACTGCGAGCACGCGAAGCGCAAGGCGGTCACAGCCATGGACGTGGTCTACGCTCTCAAGCGACAGGGACGCACTCTGTACGGATTCGGGGGGTAAGTCGATTGAGCTGAACAAAAGGACACTCCAGGAATCTAGCCCAATGGTCCTCTTCAGGATCACAAACCCAATACTTATCTGTTATAATCTTCTTTAATTCGTTCGTTTATTTGTTTTTGATAGGTGACAAATAAATTATTTCTTGAAATTTTTATTGATTGAATTGCTCAAAAAGAAGTTCGTTTCTTAGGAATATCGTTTCATTTTTCCTGTCTTTTATTGAAGTTAACAACTTGTAAATGACGGAGTGACTTTCAAGAACATCGCTCCAAAAATAAATTATTTTTAAAAAATCACTTCGTAATTTACAAACTGCCAAATTCATCTTGTAGAAAACTCATTGTGCTGGTCGAAGGAATCGTGCAGCAGAATGACGACGAGGTCGAATAAATTCTTCTATTCGGCAAGGTATCAGGACAACGAGTACGAATACAGGCACGTCCACATCACCAAAGAGGTGGGGTTTGTAACGATAATAGAAAATTTTCACATGAATCTCGGATAATTGGGTTTTGTAATGAAGTATTGGTTTGAAAATGTTTGATATCCGATTCTTCTCTGATCAGGATTCATCTTTTTGTTTCGCAGTAACTTTGAACAGTCAGAATTTCAACGAATCTTCTAAATGTAATCGTGAACAGATGCAGGACAAAATAAGTGAAGATTTCTACTTTGTATTATCTTATCCATGCATGATAGAGAAAAACTAGTCGTTTTCTTGTCCTGAAATGTTCAGTTATTAAGGCGTCGAAACGCATCCCGAAGAACCGGCTCATGTCCGAAACCGAGTGGCGCAGCTTCGGAATCCAGCAGGTAAAACGAGGCTTTATGATACAGCATCTCAATGATTTTTGATAATGCAAAAGAATGAATGGTGTTTGTAGAAGGTTTTTCTTTTATATTTTTCTTTGTAGACATTCAGAAATTCTCCAATTTGCAGTCGCTTGGATGGGTGCACTACATGATCCACCGCCCCGAGCGTCACGTGCTTCTGTTCCGCCGTCCGCTGTCGCGAAGCAGTGCCCAGCCCAATCAGCCCTCTTTCCAGTTCACTTCTTCTGCTCCCAGCGCCAATGACAGACAACAGGTGGACGTGAGCTAAGCAATTCACCTTTCCTTCATTCAAATATCTCGATTTTTGTCTGCGCAACTATTACATGGACAACATACCAGTTTGGCTCTGATTTTGTAAATCTGATCAGTTCTCCAGAGCTTGGCGACTCTTTCATTCATTCCCTTCCTGCCTGTTTTATCTTATTTGAATCTAAATAATGAATTATTTTTGAAAAAAGATAGTCAAATTGAATGCTGTTTCATTTCATCTGAAAAATTTTTTAACATTTTAGAATGGTATTTTTATCCTAAAATGAGCCCTCGAGTTCTTGTAATTTGAGAATAAATTTATTTTTAGATTCGTTTTCAGAAAGATTTACTCAATTTTTCGGTGCCCAAATCTATGAAACTCCGAACCTCCGAAATTTTCGTAAATCCGGGCACAGTTCTGTCTGATCATGCACTCTTCCTTATTTCTTATCACGATTGCAGATAATTTTTGGAAAAATCTCATTATTTTTGAAGTTCTTCTTCGAATCGAACCTAATAACTTTGTCTCTCACATCCTCAGGCCAAATGTCCCATTCTGCCCACTCAAACACTTTTCAGTCCCCACCCATTCTGGACATTTGAAGATAAGAACGGCAACTTGTTACAACTGTCCACGTTCGTTCTCACTTTCAACCACTCGTGCACTTCTCTGTCCTCGCCATTCATAGTCAATTAGTCAGTGTTGAATCGACGGATTTGCTATCGATTTCTCTCCATTCTGCTCGCAATGCTGTCTTCGCTTCCAACGGAGCTGCTTCTGTTGATTTTGCGCTACCTGCCATTCAAAGACATGGAGCAGCTCGTGTGGAGTAACAGAAGGCTGATGCAGATTGCGAGATGCCATTTCCGCCTGTCATTCTCGAAGAGAAAGCTCATTCACGCCATCGACATTCAGCCATGCACGGTACAGAAGGTAAGATTTCCTTCAACCCACGAAAAATTCCAATTTCCATTTCAGAATATTCTATCTCTGCAAGTCACCTGGAATCTGACGAAATACTGCTATCATCATCTGGCAATTAAATCTCAAATTCGCGATTCCAGAGAGAGGAGAAAATTCCACAAGGAGGATGAAAAGGTCTTTCTTCTATTGCAGGAGTACTACCGATACTGTAAGTTCGAATCAGTTTTTTAAGGAAATTTTTCTAATTCTTTTTACCGTTTTCAACAATTCCCATTCAATGCAAATTCTTATTGTGTCGGTCAAATCGATTAAGGTGTCGATGAAAATGAAAATACGCAGAATGAAGTGCAGGTTGTCGTCCAAAATACAACGAAAGAAAAAATATTGAATTAAAATCGACGACTAATCGGCGCCTCATTTTGCATATTTTCATTTATACGTAATTATTTTTATCCACTTTACTCAGTCTGACTTATGCGATAAGATAAAAATGAAGAAGCTAGAAGTCTGTTGAATAATTTCCAATCTTTGCGAATAGTTATGTTCTCTTCCAGGCCACCTGCAACTTAATAATTATATTCGATTCATCGACTGGAAGACGTTTGCGAGACTGCATGGCTTTGACGAGGAGCCCATCGTGGAGATGCACTGGTTGATGGGTAGAATCAGCGTCCAGAAATTATTGCTGGTGAGTTTTATGAAAAAAAATTTACTGATGGGATGGAAAAGCTACAAATTCCTCTATGAATCTTTCCATTCTGATGTTCCAATAATTAGAGAGCGAAAACAGATTCACGAGAGCCATATTCCTCTATTATCTATTATTGCGTAACTAAGACCTTTGATAAGAAAAGAAATCCAAAATTGATTTTGAACGAAAGAATCAGCACTTTCCGAACCTCTTAATGAACACGTTTTCGCAAACTTTCAAACTGTTTACAGGAAACAATTATGCGCTGATTTTTGACGCAGAACCGTTTCAGAAAGTCTAACGTCGATCTAGGGGTGGTTTTTTTTATGATATTCGGCTTTTGAAGGGTATTTGTTTCTCATTTTTGGGGTTTCTTAACTACTACTCTTTGTTACATGCTGCGCACTTGCAGAGTGGCGGAGCTTGCGCTCTCTACCAATAATACATAAAATCGTAATTAGTTAAAATTAAAGCTTGTATCATGATAATTTTGGTAATTTTCAACGTCTTTATGATTTATTTTGTGGTTGAAATTATTTTTCAAAAGTTGCGACTCTTAAAAACTTGGAAATATCGCAAAATATCAATTTTTTGCTAACACAAGGCAGAATATGCAATTTTGTTTGAATTAAAAATATATTTTCAGGAATCGATGGATCGTTATCAGTTCTGGAGAATGTTAGAAGTGATCGAGTCAGTCCGCACAGTCACTCAGGAGAACAGTATCCAGTCATACAAACTGCAATTCTTCGAGTGCGACAGAAAATGGTTTCAGAATTCTCTCTTCATGAAAAATGGTAGGCCGATTTTCGAATGACATCCTTCAAGTAAGTTCATTTAGAAATCAAAGTGTTCGAAATCAGGGCTTCCCCTTTGACTCCCGAACTTCTTCTAGTGCCACAATACATGAATGCAGTGAGTTCCTCACAATTATCTATTCCAAGAAAGTCTTTTCGCAAAGCTATTCATGATAGTTACTAGATCAATGACTATTTTTAGTTGAAATGAGTTTTATTCTGGATCCAGGACGAGCAAAGACTTGAATTTACAATTTCAGAAACAACACACAACTTTCATAAACTCCAGAGTCAAGTCAGACAGAATTTCAAATTTAAAAACCAAATTTTACCAATTCTTGTTCTAGATACGATAAAATAGCAATTCGAAAATAATTTCATAAGTGGGGACGTGAAAGTGAATGAGAGAAAGCAATACTAGTGCGGAAAATGCATTTTGTCGTTATATCAAATTCAAGTTTTCGAATAAACACTTCATGTATTGTTCTATCATTCAGAAATGGACGCTGTATGACCTGCCCTCCTCGCAATTTGCCCTGCTCTCCAGCCTGCCGACCGAGCGGATCGTGGTCCGAGGCGGCTCGATGTCTGTTCGCCAATTCATGCAGAATCTGCTGCTGGCCGCCCCCGTCAAGAGACGATGGCACTTCTCGAACATCAGGAACGAGGACGACCAGCTTGGCTGGGACAGCATTGGCGACTTGCTACGGTCCAACAAACTCATTCATTGGACTGGGGCTCTGCTCAATGACATGGGAGTGAGGTTGGTGTGAATTTTGACTTTTATCATGCCCTTTATCAGAATTGAAAAGTAATATTGTTAATTGAACTGATAAGGGGGGGGGGGGAACTTATTTAGAATTTTTTGAAATTTCCAGACACAAGTAGATGCAACTGAAATAGCAAAAAAATTGTGGGTGATTTTATTTGTTCAACAAGAGTGAATACCCACAACAGATGACTATTTTATATAATCAATCTTTTATTGGGAATTGTGTGTATGCCAATTTCTGCAATATTCTTTATATTGAAAAGCTTATCGGTAAACAACTACCTGCTGCAGGAATTCATTTTTGTTGAGAACATTACACCAACCCACACGGAATTTTTGCTCTTTCAGACGCACCTATTTTATTTCGAAAATCCACGGGACCCTGAAGAAGTGTACTTGTGAGAATCTTAAAACTTTCTTGAATATAGTACATTTCTTAAGGCGATTAGTTCAGGTGACAGTAATTTCTGTCAATCATTCTAGTTATTAAAGAAAACAAAATTTTAATCAGGAAAATGATCAATTTTAATGAAATGTTGTCAAATTTTCAGATTCAAAGTGCAGACCCATGATCTGTCGTACTACCAGATGATGCACTTGGAGATCATTCACAATCGACCAGACTTGTTTGAATTGAACATCTACTGACAACTGGCAACTCACATGGCAAGTTTGCTCTAATGTGATAAATTGATCTGATTTTGATTCGACTTTTGAAAATTCTGAATAAACGAGAATAAAATAATCTAGTCTTTGGAATAGTATGCACTATTTTGGATATCTTTAAGAATAGCGATTATTTTCAAGCTTGACTTCACGCATTTTGCATTAGTGATAGGCATGCCATGATATTTAATGAAAATGAATAATTTATTGCTTTCGACCACAAAGTCGTGAGATGAATTGTACTTTCAGAGGTTGCATGACTTTCATCGAATCAATTTGCTCGATCATCTCGTTGTGTGGAATACTGAAATGTACGCGGATGATTTGATTTGTTTGAGTAGGATTGTAAAGGATAACTTTCAAACATATAAGACTTCTGTACTTTCCATCGTCCTTTTCTATTTCCCCTTTATGCTTATATCCCTAAATCTGATGGATAAGTAGAAGAAGGTCTATAATACAGAGTCAGGACAAATCCCTGAGCAAAAATCGGAGTAAGACGCTCCGTTACAGCCCTGTGTTTCGAAGAATATCTTCGTTACCCCGTAAAATGTGCCAGCGAGAGGTGTTTCATCGAGAATGTGCTTGTTGTTGGCGATCCAATCGCGGACTGCGAAATCGTCTGCAGGAACTCGGCTAAGCTCTCTCTGTTGCCAAGCTGTCTTCTGCTCGAATAGCAACAGGACAAGCACGTGAATGCCTGAGGATACGAATTGAGGCATTGAAATTTCTTCCATCGTTTATATACCTTCGGGCTTATCAGAAACGTCCGGTTGCACATAGGAAATGATGGCCCTCGTCCTTCTGCTCAAGTCCAATTTCCCATCGATAGAAGGAATATTTGCCACAAGCCAGTTCACTGTTCCCGTTGTCGCATCTAAATGAAGGTGTTTTAAGTCTTGATAAACTGTTGCAAACTTTTCACATCAAACATTTGATCTTCAATGATTTAAAGATCATAGCTTCATTTTCGGCTAATTTTTCTAGATCAATTATCAGATTACGATAGCTATTCTGTATACTAGAAGCCTTACCAACAAGTATGAGCGTGTACATTTTATTATCGTCCGTACTGATTCCATAAACCTGAGGAGGCTCATCGAATATTTCGATTTGCGTCACATCGACTAGTTCAGCGAGTTTTATCTTCCGATCCATGAATGTTATCTAATCAACCGTTTTTAGTTAATGAATTTCTATAAAGTTACATTCAGCTGAACGACTGGAGCATTGGGAAGCACAAATGGGACTATTTTATTCTCTCGAAACGCTGAAAAGGTATTTATTTCGGTCAATATTGTAAATCAGCAATAATTTTAAAGATCGACTTCTAGAGATATTCTTTTTCAAGAAAATATCAATTCGTACTCGTTTCCGGTTCGACATAGGTGATCGAATGATTAGGCTTGCAACAAATTCGCAGATTCTCATCGCTAGCGGAAGGCATACATTTGTATCTGAAATTATGACGATGCTATACTTTTGTAACCAGGGTTGTTTGCAGTGGGGTGCAGCAGATATGGTCACGTGCGGTACGCCGTTATTCTGCACCAGTAACTTCTAATTCTCACCCTTTTGGACAACCGTTGTCAACATTATCACCACAAGTCATTAGAAGTGTCTCGTAGTATTTGGGGCACACTGAAATTGTTATTGCGATACAATTTTCTAGATAGCATCTTAGAATAAGCAATGCCGTCAGAAGATGAATGCCGATAAAGTTTAGCATATGATGAAAGCTATTCATAATAATTGAGGCCGAGAATTATTCTATGCTTTTTGCGATATTATTTTTCTTCTGGTGCTTATCTTATTCTAAAATGTATAACTCTTTCCTACTCGGCTTATCAGCATCTTCCCTATCTTGACAGCAAATGTAGTTGAACGATTTCATGGAGAAGACGCATTGTGAATTTCTTCCTTCTGGACATTCCTTGACTTCCGGATGACACAGCAAAGGGCGGGAGGGGTGTAGGATTGTCGACACAGACATCATCGGAGCTTGCCAGGGGCGAGAGCAATCTACTTATTTAAATCATGCTTTATGATAATTGATACTAGTTCTGAGTGAAAATCAATGACATAACCATGATTGTGATCTTGCGATTTATCCCCCGAATATTTTTAAGTCTGACTCAAACGCTCCCTCGGTATGATGGCAATTTCAAAGTCAGCTCATAATGTTGCATTTTCTTTTGAAAGGAAAAGGAAAAATTATGTGCCAGGTTCAAAATGAGCACTTTTCTCGAAGAAACCCTTTCAACGACTATCCAACTTCTAAATGATGATTTCTATTAAATGAAAATCCATTTTAGGAAGTTTTCGAGAAGTTCATTCAGTAGTTAGATTGTTATTGAAATGGTCATTGCTAAAATGATTATCAATCAATTGTTCGAGATTTTTATCACTTTTACAGATTACATCATTCAGCAAATCAACATTTTCTAACCTTTCAATCTCGAATCAGCTCGGCAATAGAGTGGAAAGATGAAGAGAAGGAATATTGAGAACATTCGAAGTGGAGAAGACGTGAAGAAATGAAACGATTTGCCAGAAAATGCCCACTTTTATATCGGATAGAGTGGACTCTGCGAGGGGTGAAATGGCAGAAGAGTGGACACTGCAAGCAGAACAGGCAGTGCAAAGATTGGAAGGGACGCTCCCCACTTTCTTCCTTTTTCGAATGAATCACTGCGATGGACATCCAAAAACGTGAAGGCACTATGTTTGATGTTTGTCTAACGAGAAATGCACGCTGAAGGCGCGGACAAAGTGAAGGCGAAACGCTCCAACAACTATCTGCGACATTCGTTCAAGATTCAAAATATAAGTCTATCAAAGCTCATTTCAACCCGTAAAATTCAAATAGCAACAAACACCGATAATCTTGTCACCGATTTTGACAATTCAGAAATGATCATACTTTTTGACAACAAGGCTTGAACAGGGTTCTAACGATCCGGTCCGGGCTGCAAAAATTTCGCCCCGCTTAGAACTCTGGACTGGAAATAGTAAGCCTTGGAAACTATTGAATAGATGGAGAGAAGATTTGGCTAATGTGAAATAGGTTTGTTATTTTGCAGTCCTCTCGTCAAATGGTCGTCATTTTAGAGTTGCCCAAATTTCGTTAAAATCCTATGGGCAAATTATCTAAACTTAGACGATACTGTGAAGATCAGCACTTGAAATGCTGTAATTTCCTGGTCATGTCCTCTCCTCTCTTAACACTCGCAAATTTGTCGAACGAATCTCGAATCTTCTCGAGATTATGACCCTGGTATGGAAGACCAAGTCGGTGTTTGAGATTTGCCACAATTATGTTGATGCAGCTCTGATCGTATCTGAAAATAATTGAAATTACGAAAGAGTCAGATTGAAAAAAAATACAGAATTGATTGCGCCAAGGAATGATGACTACTGCTATTTCCTCTTTGGAAAAGCAGATGATAAAGCGCAGTCATTCAATGGCGAACTCGATTATTTGTAAAAATTTTGGAGGGGTTTGCAAAGATAATCTGATTGAATTCCTGCATAGATCTGAAAACTGACATAATGTAGCCAAGCAAAATTTGGGAAAGGGCAATTTATTCTAGAAAAAATTGCTCAAAATCTAGATAGTTCTGCATGAAGAGCAACTTTATTTCTGATGGATGATACTATCTGTCATAGACTATGATATTTTATCAATGAACGAATAGACATACCTATGACACCCAGCAGAAACTCCAAATCTGTCACTTATAAAATTGCAGCCGAGTTTCGACCGTGGAGGGTCCATGCATTCTTTTGTCAATGCGCAAAGCAAATTCCATTTGACAGCTTCTTTCGCGAAATTCGATCGAACGACGAACATCGTGTTTGCATCGAACATTGAATAATTGCGAGCTATCGAGGTTGATAGGGGAAGGTAATTGTACATCTCTGAGTTTAAATGCGAAATAAAATCGATAGTGCAGTTATTAATCAAAGAATGAAGATAATCATCTTTTCTTGTGTTAGAAAGTCAAAGTGGAAAGAAGAATACGTAAAAATAGAGTTTGAGATGGACAAAGCTTACTCTCCATTATAACCGAAATGATTATTGTCAGCGAGAGACCCCACCCTATTTTCTCCGTCGTTAACCCTGCTACCCTCTGCAACTCTCGCGTCTATCCTTCATTATTGTCGAGCGAAAATAAGGAATAGTCTTTTGCATTTCTTCAGTAGAGAATTGTTAAGGACAGACGCGAGAGACGCAGAGGATGACAGAGTCAGCGATGAGGAAAATAAGGGAATCTCTCGCTGGCAATAACCATTTCGGTTATGGTGGATGAGTAAAATGAGACCATTAATAAGTTCTTCAGGCTGACAAGAAGAACAAAATAGCGTACCATTATGCGTAGCAGCAAATATGCTGTGACTCGAGGGATGCCTCAATGCGAATGGCTCGACTGCACCACTTCTGACCCTGTCGTTGAATCGTCTCCAGTTGGTCAGATTCGTGAATCGAGCACTCGCGTCGATTATCCAAAACGCCTTGAACTCGCGGAAAATGTCCTGAAAATGAAGTAAAACTCATTTTGTCAGAGAACTCTTTCACTCACCGCAATAATAATCGGTTTGAAATGATACCCATACAGATTCCTAACAAATGTCGGATACGCCGTGTAATTGAATACCCTGATTTCTAGATTGCAAACGCCTTGCAGCTCTTCTATCTGTAATTCAATTATTTTATAGAATAGAAAATAAATGAATAAATCTTACATTTAAAAGACTGACAAGGGAACTTTTTACCCTCGTCCTGGCGATATGAGACGAGAGTACCCACATCTTTCTTCCCATGAAATGAGGATTCCAAATCTGTAAAAATTTTTTGCCCGTTCGCAAAAATACACCCGCCCCGAGGGTGTCGAATTTCTTCTATTTCACACCCTTTACTCTCTTCGGCCGGAAAGAAGGAGAGGTGAGACATGTAATCGTGGCGCAGTGGTATAGGGTTGGCCATAAGGGCACTATGCCGTTTTATTATCCATCACTATTCACTTTTTTCCATTTCATTTAGAATAATTTTTTTTGCAAAATTAATTTCCAACCTAAACGAGTTTTTTTGCATATTTGATAGCCCTATATAAAAGCAAGAAAATGGTGTATCATACTCGACACAAAGATAGCATTTTTGAGAAATTAATTTTTTTTCGAAATACAAACAACGTGTCATTCTAAATGTTTTGTTTCATTATGAATATTTAGCAAAAAATTTTGCAAAAGATAAATTTTCGAATAAATAAATTTTGCAAAAAAATAATTATTCTAAAATGAAATAAAAAAATGAATAGTGATAGATAATAAAACAGCATAGTATCCTTATGACCAACTCTATACCACTGCGCCACGATTACATGTCTCACTTTCCCTTCTTTCCGGCTGAAGAGAGTAAAGAGTGTGAAATAGAAGAAATTCGACACCCTCGGGGCGGGTGTATTTTTGCGAACGGGCAAAAAATTTTTACAGATTTGGAATCCTCATTTCATGGGAAGAAAGATGTGGGTACTCTCGTCTCATATCGCCAGGACGAGGGTAAAAAGTTCCCTTGTGAGTCCCAAATCGTAGAATATGATTTTGTTAGTAAAGTTATTCACTCGCAGAGTGTGAATTCCCATTTTGGATTCGGCAAAGTGATTGCCTGATGCATAAGTCACGAACACTACCTCATTGTCCTTGAAGATCAGATTAAATTTTGAATCGAAAATGATACTGACTTGGAAATCCAGGGAATTCTCGTAGAAATCAGTGGAAAGAAGCTCAAATTTCTCGAGGTACGGAATGAGGTCGCAGGGGAAACGACGACCGAATTTGACAAAGGATTTGTTGTGGAAGACTGGGAAAGACATCTGCAATGAAATAAGCATAGACATAGATGAGATTACTAAGAAGGGAGATATTGCGTAAGCAACTGACAATAAATATGATCATATCTGAATTTTTGAATCTATTCTGCAAAAATATTACCTTCTTGGAGAAAATAATTTGATTAATAGAATAGAGTTATCAGATCTTTCGAAATCATAAATGATTTTTCCCGATAATTGCTACACAGAAACAGGGATGAGACGGAATGATATTTAAAATATTATAACCGGATTCGGAACCGGAATTCTGTCTTGCCTCTGCTCACAACGTTTTGTTTTTCAAAAATGTTAATTTAAAATGGCGAGAAAGAACATACCAGTTGTATGTCACATTTAGTGTCTTCAGTGTCTGGAATAAGATCTTCAGCATTGTCCCAATCATCTTTTTCCTCATTGTCATTGCTTTTCAAAGGTACTCCTCTCCAATACGTCAATTTAGGCGCCCTGTCATTTAGTGCTCTTAGAATAACGGTTGAAACACAGATGCAGGCGATTAAGAGAAGTCCATTGCGATAGCGACGCTGAAATCGCGCTTTTATCAGTCGCAAATTCAAATATTCATTTAGGAAATTTGTTTTCGTGGAAGATCAAAATAACGACGAAATATCCAAACTAAAATTACCTGTTGGGAAAGCATCACATTGTATCTGAACCGCTTCTGCATAGAATATAAGTCATTTAACTCTCACCTCGCTTTTATAAGAATAAATTCTGAAATCACATATTCCTAAAATTAAATTGTAAAGCTAACTCGTCTTTAAAAATTATACATTTTCCTACGTCAATTTAGAATGAAGAAAATAATAAAAGCAGCAAAGCAGTAGATGTAATAAGTCGACAACTATTGCTGCAAAAGATTTGATATTCGATATTTCATAGGTCTTTTCCTAGAAAATTTTCGCACTAAACATCACCAGAAATCCTATTTTGTATGAACGCAAGAAAGATTAGAAACAATGAAACTTGCATTTTTTTCATCCAAAAATCTCTCCAGCATGGAAAGTTTGTCAAAAATTCTGGTTGCCTACGAAACTCGTACACCATTTGAAGCATTCAAAGTCATCTCTAGCAGTATTTGCTCGTTTCAATTTCTCACATTTTCAAAATGAAGGTGATTTCGATGTATTGAGATTCTCAGAAATGCGTAGAGATGAAGAACTCTAAGGAAAGAATTATGGAATAACCAATGGTAAAGAATTGGCGCCTAGGTTGTGACTAGGGACCGCAAACTTCTCCCCCTGCATTTTTCCCTTTTGCTGAAAAAGTGATCATTGAAAACGCCAAAAATAGGAAACAAGTCCCCTTCGACTTTTGGTGTTCACGAAAGATCATTATCCGAATCGATGAACCACTCATAGAAATGGTTGTTTACCAGAATATCTTGTCAGGAGGCGCACGTTTGCAGGTGCTCGCGGGATTTTTATACCACGAAACCGTGTTCACCTTCCTGATTGATCTTGGCGGTATCTTTCGATTAAAAGTTACCTTTTATTTTATTTTTCTCCACTGATATCTTAGTTATATCGTATTTGACTATTTCGAGTAGAAAATTGTAAACTATGCAAAGCCATTTGTGAGGTCCCTAGTTACGATTTGTAAAACTACAATTCTGCTTCATGGGCTTTCTTGTAAAATATAGTGAAGGGATTTCAAAATTTTTGCCGATACTACAGCACATAAATGAACATCTTGAGCATTCCATTAGGCGAGTTCATACTTTTTGACATCCTGTCAATGTTAAGCGATTTTAAATGTATACAGTATACTCCTAGCATCAATGTCAAGTTTTGTCAAAATTTTACACATAGAATAAATTGACACTGACAAGATCTCAAAAGGCATGAATGCACTCTTAGAATTGTACCGAATTATCTAAACATTTTTTTTTATTATAAATCATCATTGTGGGACATATGATAAAAGCATGGCAAATCTCATCAACCGTACTTAGCATTTTCAAATAATTCATTTATTTTTTTCAAATGATTTTCAAATATTTGACCTTGCTTCGTTAGAATTTATGAAATATTTGAATAAAGAATTATTATCAATGGAATTGTTTCTATAACGGCCTTCGTATTGTGGAATCGTTTGATTTTTGGTGGAAAAAAAATTAAAATCGCAAGTGAAATATCACTTTTCTTCCATTTTTGGTCTAATTTTATAAGCAGACTTAGGACTTTTCCACCGTAATTGCGACGCGGTGGGGGAAAAACTAGATTAAGCTGCGGTGCGGTAGCCAAATTTCGAAAAAGTCACAAGTCTGTTTATAGATTAGAATCATACATCAACTCGATGAATATTTGCATGTCATTTTGAAGCTGTTTTAATAACAACATTTTATCAATGACTCTTCATCCGAAACGACACCAGAAAATAATCGGTAAAAAAGAAAAAAAAGGTAAGAAGGAATTGAAATCAAATAGAGTAGATACTTTATATTTGATTAGCCAAATAGATACAAGTTGGTCTAAAGCAGCTGCATAATAAACGATAAGGATTACAGGCTGACAGTAAATGGGTTGGGTCTTTAACAAGTTTAAACGAATCATAAATTAGCATGCTCATATTTTAACCATTTTCGATCAGAAAACGTGACTAAAGATTGCTAATTCTGAGAATTGGGAGAATTTGTCAGAAACCCGAGTAATTGTGAAGTGGAAGCCCATCTAGGGAATTTTGACAGAGAAGAGGGGAGAGTCAGAGTGCAATATCTGGGAATTCGTAGTAGAAACTGTCATCGGAGTCGAATTCGGAGCTGGAACTCGACTTGGAAAAAGCCTGGGAGGTGGCTTTGCGACAGACCAGCAGGGGCGACAGCAGCACGCAGACCGTTGTAGCTCGCAGACTCACCACGCCTTTCTTCAGCTTGAACACCTAAAAAATAATTGCAAAACCGTATGACACTGTACTCGAGTTAGAGGGTGTAACACTGTTGAATCCCAAATTAGCGTTATTACAGGGTCAGACCTAAGGAGCGTTTCCGTCAGACGAAGAAAATATACAGGGAGTAGGTCGCAAGGGCAAAATTATAATTATGGTACAAGGACGCATTGGCGAAAATTTTGATTAACTGTAGATTATAGGGACATATTTGCTAAGAAGATATATTGGGGATAGGTCGCAAAGGTTTTCTAGCGATCATCCTCTCTAGGTCTATACAGGATTATAAAATATTATATTGTTCTGCCATTAACACTGTGCTACAAGTTATCCTAGACTGTTTCGTTTTCTGCAGAGTAGCTCGTCTATAAACGCGAAATTTTTATGTCGCGAAGAGTTCGTTGTGAAAGATATGTCATATTTTGAAATTAGGCAATTTTACCAGTTTCGAATTCATACGATACAGAAAGGCCGTTTCATAGAAAATCCTTTATAATTTTGCCAAATTATCTTTCATAATTGCGAAATTTGAAATGCAACAGTTAGACTTGAAGAAAATATGATCTAGTTTTAAATTACAACCCAATCGACCAACCTTTTTATTCTGCCTGATGGCATCGAGGATTTTATCGCGTCTCTTCTCGTCTTCCGCTTTTGTCAGCTGAAATTGAACTTATTGAAATGACCTAATTACTATATTTCATTAAAAAAACTGCGATTAAACCAGGAATGAGATAATTATAGCTTTCTAGAAATGGGTTTTAGAGTTCGCTTCTAACCGCTAAATAATTTCAATTTTTCTATCAATAATGGTCATCTCGATTTTCATTTGGTTTCTGATCGAAGCTAAGTGTAATTAAAATTTCACACAATATCATCAACGAATGAAATATTTTGTTTCTTCGGACAGCTTTAAGATAAGACCGATGAAGAACTCACATCGAGGATTTTGTGAATGGACGTTTTTCTGCCTGGACGAGCCTTGAGCAGCTGATAGAGTTTAGCCTCGATCGAGTTCAGATGGAAGGCCGTCATCATCGACAATTCGATCAGGAGCCAATGCGGCAGCACCTCAAAATTTTAACATTTTAACTTTCTTTAAAGCCACTATTATTGATTTTTAGACGCAAGTTGAGATAATAATTTTGCCAAAGAATGAGTATAAAATTGTGTCGAGGCTTGAAAAGAAGGAAGATGAAAGACGGTATTTAGCAATAATGTGCATGCAGGGTTTGACATTTTAGAAAACTGTATTACATGCAAAATTTAACCAGATTCATCAGTGATCGTATTAATCCTCATTAGAACGAGGTACGACCACAAAAAATAGTGTGCAAAAATGGGAATCCTTGTGGTCGCACCCCGTTCTAAGAGGATTAATGCCACCACAGAAAAAAGAATAAAATTTAATTGATCAAGTTGAAATCCCAAAAGTGAGAAGTTCCTTTTCTTGTAAGGCTACTTCAAATGAATGAATAGGGGATTTTTTTTTGAAGATTATTATTCAGTCATTTGTGGCATTTGTAAGTTATTTCATGCTTACCGCGCATTTCTTCGAGTATATGGAATCGAACTGCATGAGTCCCTGAGCGAAGACGGTCATTCTGCTGGTTCCGCCGATTAGTCGCCACACCTCGCGAGTGCCTTTCTCTGCGACTCTCGCACGCACCACAACTCCAATCTTCTCGCCGTAGAAACGGCAGATCGCGTCCTAGAAAATAAAGAATTAAACTAGCATGAAGAAATGTGTGTAACTCGTTTCTTCATACAGCATAGAAATGATTGAAATTAGCTTGAAACAGGTAGAATTTAAAAAGCCAACTAAAATATCAAGAGAAAAGGCCCCTTCAGAGCATCGCTGAAGACAGGGAAATTTGCAAAAAGAAAATTATGTTTCATTCTAATTGCTCCAAGAAAACGAATCACAAGTAACCTGCTGCTTTTTTGCGACTAGAATGAAATGAACTTTTTCACATTTCCTTATCTTCAATAGTGATAATATATCACCATATCGTTTGACTTGGTTACTTTCCTGATATATTAAACCTATCAAAAAGTATGAAAGTAGTCGATAACTCACCAAAACGAGCATTTCGAACTTCTCGATAGCGACCTTCTGTCTGTCTGCCAACTCGTAGGCCTCCCTGATGAAGTAGAAGAGCGAGCCGCACAGAGGCAGAGCCGGCGGCCTCCACAAAGACGAGATCACTGATTTCAACTCTCTTAAATAGTTTATTTTCAAAGTTTGTTCTTTTTTTTAACTATTCATGAAAAAAAACTTACCGAACAATGACAGCTCGACGACTTTTGGATTCATCTCCCTTCATCTTCAGACGACGGCGCTGAAAATTACGACATTAATTCTATGTACGCTAGAAGTGAAAAATATAAATTGAAAAAATTCTAAATAAAAACATTTTTTCTTGTTTTGGGTGAAAGAATTTCTTAGATGAATCTAGTGCTAAAATATTCATATGAGCTTCAGATTTTCGATTATTTCCTTTTTCGCCAACAAATATTGTGCTGACCAAACGAAGTGACAGATCGTATGTTGAAATTATAGGGAGAAAAGGGGAGAAAGGCAGAGGAAATTGCGTACCACTCTTTCCGCTGTTCTCCGCGGACTCGTTTTCTGCACTCTAGTCTCCCTCTTTGCGCATAGTCATGACGCGCAATTCCCGCAAGGCGCTCTTTAACATACGAACTGTCACTCCATTTGACCGATACAATAAATACAAGACTGACACGAAGCAACAAAAGAAAAAGTGAAAAAATCCCCCACATCCAAAAATCGTTCCAATTTGGAGATCTTACGCAAGAGCTTCATATTTTTTTTTCTATTGACATACCATTAAGGCATCGAGAACGCGTAGTTTTCCCTCGGAAACCGATGTGTTGTTGCACCAAGGAAGCAGGACTTCCTTTTCGTTCTCGAAGCACTCCCCGTATATCATCTTCTCTGCTTCTTCCTAAATAAAGAATGTTTATCGTTGTCGCCAGAATTCGGCGCACGGCATCTTTAAGAGCGTGATCTTCTTTTGTTAGATAAAACTTTAGTCAAATTTTGACTGCCACTTATTAATTCTAGTGATTTTGACATTTATTGAAGAGGGTGATCATCAATGCTAATTATAGCTGTGAGGAAATGAGCTTAGAGAATTTCGGAAATGAAAATCAGCCAGAACTGAGTGAAAACCAAAATATTCGAAACAAATTCCCGCATATTTCCAGTGCCAATGTCAAAGAAGATATCAGTATCATAGTTTCACTTCTGTTCGGGATCATTTTTTCTCCAAATACAATAACTATTTGACACACGCACACCATCAAGCCCTTCAAACGATGCAAAATGGTAGGGGAAACACTTTGGTTTTTCAATTACCGATGTGGCTCATGGACTTGAGAGATTACGGCTTTCAAGTTGTTATAACAGGATTGAACTAACCAGTGAGAGGTTATTGGCTTGCTTGATCAGTTCGTGGAGCACACCGGATTCGTCACTGCGTCTGTCCAGAGGAGGGGTCTCCTCTTCAGCTTTGACGTTTTCATTGTTGTTCCTGAATTGACTTTTCCACTCTTCAGTTCGAATCGACTCACTCGTCCACTTGCAGCTCAACTCGATTGGCGGAGGCAGCAGCACCACGAGAGCACACGAAGAAATGTTCGTCAATTGCCTCAATAAAGAACCTCTACTTTATACAAAGCACAGATTAACACTATTGCATTCTGATATTAACCACATTTTGAATCTTGACAGATAATCAATGTCAGCATTATATATTTTTGAGGGTTCATTTCTTTATCGGGATTAATAAACATAACTAAATATCTCCTGCAGGGAGGTATTTTTCATAAAAATTTGGAGAGATATTCGACTTGGATATATTTACCACGATCATTTAAAAAAAAATCTCCGCTTTGGTAAAAAAGTTTGCACAGCCAAATGTTTATGAATCTGTCTTTTTGTTTTTATTCACTATCGAGTATCAACCAATTCGCCTATCATCTGCAATTTCTTTTCCTGTTTCCTTTTCTTGCCCTTTTCTGCTTCTCCCTGAGTGTGGACTTCAAGGATTTTTGGTCTGAAATGTCGATAGTTATTCCCTTTCTTTCTTTAAATAAGTAGCATGGGTTGAGAAGGTGACGAACAGAGCGACGTAGAAGGGATGTACACAGAGGGGTAGCTTCAAGTAGACAAGTTGAGACGAGAGAAAAGTTTATTAATGACTGATATCACTTTCTAATTTGGGTGAGATTATTCATTACCTAGTTACCTAATTTACTCATGTTAATCCATGCCCTAACTGCATGCATCATCACTGCAATGATGAGTTGATAACCAGCTTCATATCCGAGTTTCTGTTAATTATGAATAACGAAATAAGTTTTAAAAAATTTTCAAGACTGCTCTTTGATGGATAAGAGGAGAGACGAGCTTCTAGAGTAAACATCAGAATGCACAATGAACAGTAAGTTTTTGCAGTGTTTGAAAGTTTAGGTTAACGACAGGCATGACCTGTTTCAACTTCTTCAATCGTAAATTAATATGTTTAAAAAACTCAGAGCTTACCTTCGATTTCGACTTAGCCCCCTTCTTCTTGGTGTTCTTGGCCTTCTTGCGCTTCGGCTTCCTCGATGAACTCGACGATTTCAGCCAAGCTCCTGCCATCAAATTGCTTCACTTGTCCTGCAACAGCTACCCAACTGACAGTTTGAAAATGATGAGGAATTGACCCCTTGTAGTTACCATCCTTTTTTCTGGCCAAATGCCTACGTACTCGTCAAGAAATTAACGTACACGTCGAAAAGCTTCGAGAATCTCCAAACAAATAATTGAAGGTAAAACGGAAATCAAAAATAATCAAATTCAAGAATCGATGAAAACAAAAGAAAAGTGTTCTGCGGCAAACGATCACGAAAACAGGTTGGAAATGAAGAGCACAACTGGGGATGTGCTCCTGACTAGATAGCTACAAAACTTCGGGGTGGAGCAACCAGAATAGTCCAGAAAAATCCGGAAACATGCCAACCATTTGTCAAAATGCTGTGTGAAAAGCGTGCGTTTGTTTACAGCATGTTTTACAAAGTATTGTCAATTCATTTCTTGCTGGCCTAAAATTCGCCGTCATTTCCTCGTCAACTTGAATTCTTTCCGTGATTCGCTTGTCGGATCTTTCGTCTCATTTTCCGTGTCGACCACATGGAAGTGAGATGAAGTAAGCGGGCGACATCTAAAAATCGAAAATTCCGTAGCAGATCTTGTGAAATTTCTCAAATCATGTTCCGAGTTTTCTTGTCCCTCTACATGAATTGCTCCCCGTTTCATGGTAAAACAGCGAGCGAGAAAAGAAAAAAATAGCGCGCAAAGTTAAGAGACGCAGATTTTCCTCTTTTACTCTCTTTAACGAGAGAACAACCGTAGTCGTCGCTATGTCAATAGGAAAATTACTGATTTATGACGAACTTTATCTCTCGCTGAAAGACATAAAAAGAAAAAGTGAAAAGAGGAGCCGTGTAACAGTGGATTCAAAGTGGCAATCAAAATGGGAATGGAGAAATAATCGAAATGGGAACAGAAGGTCGAAGATGGAATGGTAAGAGTGGAAACAGGAAATGGAAACGAACAGAACAGACAAGTGCGGACAGGCAGAGACGCAGACTGATAAGGCATTGCCAATTTAGACAGTAATTCTCCATCTCTCACAACATTCCTCCACATATTCTAATTCCGAAATTTCAAAACTACCATGATAAGTTCTTCTAAATCAATTTCAATTCATTTTTTTTTTTTAAATTTTAGACATTAATTTAATTACTTTTTGTCAATATAACCATTCTTTTGTAAACAAGTGAAGAACTTACCAATTTCATCATTCAGTCTTTGAGATAATTCTAACAGTTTTATTCAACTGAATTTAGCGTGATTGTGTCTTAGACGGGTTACAATGCATTTGCTGATTTGATTTGAAGATCTTAATTTATTTTGTAGTTGATTTTGGAAATTATTACCACCATCACATTCAAGTATGAATTTATTTTAGAACTGATTATTTCATTGTTTTATCAATGCAAATGTTTCAAACACATTGTGATATCTTGATTTCAATTATATGATTCTTCGATTTTCCAGTATATTTTTTATCGCAACTCATTTCCAGAAGTTCAAATGAACAGCCAACTGCCCAATGGGCGGGCGCAATTCAATGGGGGAATGGAGCAGTCGGCTGAGATGGGGGTAAGAAACGAGAATGAACGAATGACTGCAGACTATGGAATTGATCTCATTAGAAAAATGAGTCATTTGCATAATTTACGGAACGAAATCCCCCAATTTGTTAATTTCTTCTTCACAATCAAATTTCATTATTCTTTTCCGAGTAGATTCAATCATTTGAAAGTTGAATAACTCCTCCTTGTTCAGCAGCAGATTTTGAGCCATTGGTCGATTCCTCCTCAGCAGCAGCAGCAGCAGCAGTTCTTCTGGTAAGACACATTTTCATTTTATACTCGAAATTTCAACTGGCGAGCAAAGAGGATGAGCTCGAATAACTTTACCGCAATTTTCCGATATAAATGCCGATGATGCCTCGATCCGAATTTCTGATACAATTCATTGGACGTTCTGAAATACTTTGAAATGTTCCTCATTGTAAATTTCAATATTTACCACGGTCAGAATGGGATATATCATGAATTAATTCAATAGTTCAAAAGAGATTGTTCGATCATGTAATAAGCAGATAACTTATTTGGTCTTCAGCCACACGACTCCGTCAGTCAGCACTGCCCCGACCAACTCGATGCTGCAGTTCAGCCAGCAGCAGCAGCAGCAGCAGCAGCAGCAGCAGCAGCAGCAGCAGCAGCAGCAGCGGCAGCAGCAGCAGTCCATCCAGCCTGCTCCTCAATTCCTCCATCAACAGCCTCAGTCGGTGCTCCCCAACCAGATCCCTCCATCTGCCCCCCTCCCCGTTCATCTTCCAGCCAACCCCTTCCCTGTGCCCCGCTGCTTCTGCGACAAGAAGAAGCCCAAGCCGGTGAAGACCTGCAATGGAATCCTCGTCCAACACTCGTGTCAGATTCTGATGGAGAACTTCAACAGCTGGGACCAGTTGCTAGGCAAAAAGGTACAGCAGACACAGACAGAGCAGGCAGTGCAGCCGCGACACATGCAACAGGCCGTGCACTCTTCTGCACAGCAGGTAAGGGAATTTGGAGTATGTTAAAGAAGAAACGAATAAATGAATTGCGTGAAGTGTCTAAGAAGAATGATGAATTATTTGAGAAACCAGAGTAAATTTGGCTGTAACTATCGAATCTTTTCTGAGAATTTCTAGCATTTCTGTTTCGAGAAAATTGATCTTTTGCAAATGCAGATCGTGAATGCCTACAACCACCTGCGCAATCCGGCCCTCGTCATCAGTCATCAGACTCATCCCCCTGCAGCTCAGATGCAGCCACAGGCCTTCCAACAACCCTATCCCCAGATGTCCGCATTCAGACAGACTGTGCCTGTCTCCGTCCCTGCTCCCATTCCAACACAATCGACTGCAGCATTCATGGCAAATGGTTAGTCAGTGAAGCAATTATTGCATTGGCCATATTAGTTGAAAATTTGTTAGTTCAAAAGTGAAGAAAGGGAAAAGAAAGAATGCAAACATTTTCCTCATCATCATGGAAGAATTATCTAGCCTCTTTCCTATTTTCTATGAGTTTTTTCCACTCATTTATCTTATGAAACTCTTTGACGAGCAAACTGTTAATTCGCTTGATCGAAGTAATTCAAGAAGGAATGAATGATTCAGACATTTCGACATTCGCACAGAGAGGACCATCCACTGCAGAGATGAATGGATTTGCAGCAGGGTCGCAACGGGCTCTCCACACTCAGCCAGTCAATCACTAGCAGGTATATTTTTTCACTTTCTGAGCTTTTCCTACATGAAGATGAGATTGCTAGTTTCAAATTATTGTTTTGCTAAACTAGCTAATTTCCTTGAAATTTACAGAGAGCTCTAAATTTTATATTGATAAAATGTTCAAGAAACTCTGAACTTCTTCAAACTAAATCTGCATAAACTCTCTGAAATAAAAACAACATGTTTTCGAAAGAAAACGAAGGCATACTCGTTCTCTTTCAACTTAGTGCATAGCTTTTCTGTGGATTCATTCAAATCAAGTTTAGAAACTGAGAAAATCTTCATTGACAAATTATACAACTTCAGACCATCCCCGTCCAGTACAAGAAGGGAGGCTCGACACCAGACGAAATGACCTATTTCGAGTTGAAGGAGAAGAAGCGGGCAGAGGTCGAACGTGACATGCAGAAGTACTTCAGGGTTAATCATTGAAGTTTCATTATAAAAATACTGAATCAATCCATGGTTCTTACTCACTTTCAAAGAACTTGCTCTTCTTCCTTTAAGCGTAACAAGCAAACGATATATTCTTAATGATCAAGTATAGTAATCAGTAATTTATCGGGTAGAAACAAATGTTTTCATCATTCTTGTAAAATTGAAGAGATATCGATCTTGAAGGTAGAGTAGCCATTTTGAGGTAAATTTGTTCTATGATCATTCTTTCGCATTAGTATAACTAGTAGAACCCGGACAAAATCTTATTATAATTTTGGAATTCACCTCAATATTATAGACCAAAAGAATTTTCTCTTGGCGTTTACGCTTACAATTATTTTAAAGTTGTATATCATTTAAGTTTTCTGATTTATCGAACATAAAACTCACTTTGAGCATTTTCATTTCAGCCGGCCGGAGAGAACAGTGAACTGTTGCGTCGACTAGGAGGAGCGGGCCCTGTAGTGGGTTTCCTGACCAGCACGGCTGCCCCCTCTGCAACAGCAGCAGCAGCAGTTCAGTCCCCTGTCTTCCTCCCTCCCTCCCCTGTTCAAGCAACTCCACCTCAACCAGCCATTCTCCACAATGCGCCACTTCCATTCGACAGACAGATGGCACAGGCGACCGACGACGAGCAGGACATGGTGGAGCACGAGTCGAGGGAGTGAGTTTGAATGAAATGAAAACACGTTCAAGATCTCTTACATTTTTCATAGAAATTTGGAGATTAATTCCTAGAAGATGGATGAAAATGCATTGAATTTGTTACATTTTAGATCATTCTGCTCGATCTACTCGGACGAGGACTACGGGGATATGGACCAGCCAACCGAGTGGAAGTACGGTCTCACAATTGGTGTCCACCGAAGACATCCTCTCCTGGCCAATGGTCTAGCTCAGCATAACGGCATGAGTCTCGTCGTGGTTTGTGCATTCTCTTCTTTGTAGGATTACTTGAATAAAAGCAAATAAGTGAGTATCACACGTTCTCAGCAAACCTTGCTCTACTAGAAACATGTTGTATTCCTAAATGCTATTCATTCCCTCTTTTTCGCTCATGTCTTCTCACAGTGGAAGTAAAAAAGGAGCCATTACACATTTAGTCTTAGAGCATGCTCCTAGAAGGGCCCGATTTGCGAGACGTATATACGATAAAAGCAAGAAAAACTCATATATTGGAGAAAAAGAGTTTAAATAGAGTACAAAAAGTCGCAAAATTGTCATGAAATGCTTTTCTTTATACTTTTTCAAGTCTGACAATTTCAGATGGAACTGTACACTCTGGAATTCGGCAGGACATTCATCATGGTGAGCGAGAGCGATTCGGACAGATGTGCGCAAGCCGAGATGGTCCGCTTCAAGCAGATTCGATCTGACATCAGCATCGTTAGTTTGTTCAACATTTTATTTTTCCATTTCCACGACAGTCCAAGCCCTAATGCTTGCTTTTTGCAAGTTGCTTGAAAAGTATTTGGAAGGCAGGGCTTACAAAAAAATTCACAATCAAAGTTCGCCAGCGCTTTAGGGTAAGACTATAGCCAAACTCAGAGAGAGATAGGAGATACTGCAATACGCATTTTCGATCTTTCTTTGCCTTTTTCATCGCTTAGTACATTTTGATAAGTGGATCCACAGTTTTGAAGTATTATTTCGGAATTACGTTTTTGTAGAAATTTTGTGAGTTTGTTCATTTCAGTGCAAAGTGGCGCCGACGTTCATCCGCCACATGCCATTCCAAGGCACAGTGAAGATCCGTCCGGGCAGGCAGATCTCGATGAAGACCGTCGGGCTGTGCGGCTACATGAGGAGCAGTCTGACTGAGTGCGAGATTAATAGAATCCCCGTTACCATCTGGTTTGTTGATTCTTGCATCAAAATATTTTGAAAGGTTCTGAAATCCCTTATTCTGAATTCATTTTTCAGGGTGGATCAGATTGGCCTGCTGAAAGTCGACGCGCGCTACTGCAGCCGGCATCAGACGAGGAATCAGTACGACCAGAAGGACTACTTCGCGCCTCTCAGGCTCCTCGAAGTCACTCTCCAATGCGACCATCACGAGTATGAAATTATTTTCATTTTTGTTAGAAACAGCGATTTTTTATTTTAAAAGAAATGGGAAAACAATATAAGAACAAATTTAGCTTGTTCAAGAAAGTTTTAATTTCATTTTGATTCATGTTTTTCCAGTATCCTTCATTTCGTGCATTTTCAGAGACACATTCTCCCAGATTCTGCCTGAGCACTGGCGAATGACGAACGCAAAGGCCATCTTCGAGGAGAAGAACAGCGTTCTCGCTGGGGAAAATGTGGGTCATCTCCATATATTGGCGGACTGGTCGATTGCATGATTGCAGGAATCGACTCCGAGTTGCTACTGGCCTGTCTCGGCAGAGAAACACGAGGATGTCTTGCTCAGAAAGGATGGAGTGAGTTGAAGAAGTTCAGAAACTTATTAACGGATCTACAATTTTTTTGAACCGCAGTTAATCACATCAAAGAGATATTTAGTATTTTTCACAAAGAAAAAATTCTATCTGTTTGTCGTCTCTTTATAAGAGACACTGCCAGGTTTCATGCAGTTCAAAAATTTTAAATATTCGACTTTCTACTTAAAAAATTGAAAGATCTACCTAAAAATTGACTTATTCACATTTTAAATGATGATTGATTTCCTATCTTTCCAGCTGTCAGACGGCATCTGGGAATTCCACTCGTCCGACTTTCCGACCCGCCGAATCTGGGCGACCGAGCAGCAGATCGTCAACGCTCAGTCGGTACTCAATTCCAGAATCAGACTCACCGTATGTCCTTACACTTCTTTTTAAAACTCCTCCATTTCATCTTGAGGTTCGAAAGATGAGTTATTATTTCATAAGAATTGATGAGAATTCCAATTTCTAAGAACATTGTTTGGAAACAGTTATTATATTCTTCCACGAAACTAATCCCCATTCTCCAGGCAGTGATCGTGCCCATCCACCTCGGCCCCTTCAAAGGCACCTGGCAAGCTCTCATCGTTGGCCATCACGATGTAAGCCTCCTTCCCTCTGTTAGTTTACAAAGGGAATGAACGACTTGCAGGAAGTGGAGCGAGCGACGGAGCTGAGAATCTGGAATTTCCGAAGCATGACGAGGCTGAAGGCGCACAGGGGAGGCTGTTCCAGACTGAGAGACAAAGTCCAGAACATTCTCATAAGGGAGTCCAGGTTCAATAGGGTAAGTGGAACTGCAATCAAACATAATGATTTTGAATGGTCAGTTGAAATTTAATTCATCGTTGATTTCTAATTACGTTTCACGTAACATTCGAAACTTTATGGATTTAGTAGAAAAATGACTTCTAAGAAAAGCTTTAAAAACGTGAACTTTATCGGCATACATTTCTAAGAAGTTTATTTTTGGTGACATTCGGAAATAATTCAATTTTTGTGAATACATGATATTTTCAGGCGAATATGCCAATCGTTGATGTGGACGAGGGAATTCTGGAGAGAGGGACGGACTACCCGTTGGAATGGGACAACGTGATGGAGATGAATGTAGAGAAGTGAGGAGCAACAGCAAATGGAATGGAGGAGTCATGCAACACAGGTAATCAATTCGAAATTGATTGGAGGAATTGTTGAAGTCGAACAGAATTTGCTTTGATTCTTTTCAAGGTTTCGCATTATCATGAATTTTGAAGACCAAATGATTGTGTGATTGCAGCTCTCAATCACTGCGGTCAATTTCCCATTCAGTGCTCAAAATTTCATCCAACACCTGCTGTATTTTTATCATGGCCCTTTTCATCAGACGAATAATATTCCAATTCATTTGTGCTAGTCAAACTTTTTCTTATATAAATCACCTTACGAGTTATATTTCATGGGCAGTACAAATCATTGTAAAACTCGAATCTTTCAGAATATCTAATCTTGTTTCTCTGTTTCGTTTTTCTTTTCCTTTCTTTTCAAAGTTGAAAATGTTGAGTTGGGTTAGAAATTTTCAGAAAAATAATCACGAATTTCATTTCTGTCCTGACTCAAAATTTAAAAGTTCCGCTTCTTTTGTTGTTATATCAAAATCTCTATTGTCGAGAGAATTTTCAATCAGATCTCTCAGTATCTTCACTTTTTTCTTTTGTTTTGTTATGGACCTTCGAATCGCGTTTAGCAGATAGCAGTTATGCAATGGAATAAATTATCTTTTTCTTGTAAAGTTTATAATATCTATTGTGAAAACATTTTGTTTAGATCAAAATAATTATCTTCTTCATTTATGATTTATTTTTAAAATACTATTTCTAAGTTCTGCATACAAGCAAGCAGAATATCTTCGACATTTCGGTCATTTATTTAAACATTTTTTATTGGTTTGGATTTATTTATTTCGGTTTTATTTATTAAAATCAGAAAGGCGTAACGTTTGGAAAAAACATGAAGTAGGGAAAATTTTATTTAATTATCGTAAATCAAAAATCATATGAATTCACATTTGAAATGCACTAGTTTTGGTTCATTGTGAACGACATGAAAATATAAATTTGAAAATTACGAACTTTTCAAAACATTCTACCAGGAAAATAAAACATAATTATCAACACTGCATAGTTTTCAAATTCACGCACTGCTTTCACAATAAACCATATTTAAAGCCTCCATCTCAATTTGATCACACGAAATGCCTAGGTATCACAGAATATTGCAATAGCTCGGAAGTAAATAATCGACTCGTATCATTGTCATTTTAAATTTTGGATCTAGAGTCTTTTTCTTTATCTTCTACCTCGATTATTCACTTTTTGAAATACAAATGATAACTCACAAAGAACGTAATCTGTGTTAATCACAGATCCTTGTCAAAATTGTTGAATACGTCAATTCGAGTACGCCGATAGCAAATATCATGTTGAAAAGTGCCCATCGTACACTCTTATTCCAGGATATGGTTTCTATTTTTCCATTTGAACCCTTTGCTGTGCAACGAATAATAAAATTGTCAATGGTCGTTTCACGATGCAAACTAATTTTACATTTGAATTTTTACAAAATGAAAGAAGCAAATTTTGATAGAAAATCCTGAAGACTGCACGGTGGGCACTTTTAAAAATGATATTTGTCATCAGCGTTACTCGAATTGACTTATTCAACAATTTTGAGCAGGATCTGTGATTAACACAGATTACGTTCTTTGTTAGGCACTAATCAAACATGGGAATAATTATGAAAATCAATGTATAACGAAATAAAAAATGAGGAAAAATGAGGTCAATGAGCTGATGAATGAAATGATATTCTGAGTGCATAATCCAATCAGTCAGCTACAATTTACAGATATTTTGTCGGCACCTAAAATTAACAATGAAATTTTTTTTTTATAATTTTCTATTTTAGTTCATTCTTTCTTATAAATATTAAACAGTCAAATAATATTGGCATATACAAATTACATGTTTCTTTTCAATGCAAAATATGAATCACTTATGCAGCAATAGCAATAAAATAACGGTGAACCTACCCAAACATTGCAATGATCAGTAGGGGCCATTTGTGTATCCGGTTTGCAGTTGTATGCATTTTGGAAGGCTGGGAAATTCTAAAAAAAAATAAAAATAGAAACATTCATTTGTTGATTAGTTGAATGATCTTCATCATACCCTTATTGCGCCCATTACTCGATAGACAGATGGTGAGTGAGGATCGACCATCAGCTGTTTGTACATTGCATCATTGGTTGAGGGCGCCTGACACCACACTTGAGCATATCCTAAGAAGAAAAGTTGATCATGGGTGAATTGACCGGTCAGCAATTTGTCAGGGAGCAAGGGCTCCAGTCCGTCCAATGCCAAATGCGTTCTGTATGCATTGAAAGCAGCGTGAATTCCTCCATTGTCTAAAAGAACTCGATTGTTATGGTGATGATACAAGGACTCTGACCTGCAATGTTTTCGCCTTGTGTTTGGTACCCGTTGACGCAATTTGGTGTGTAATTAGATGGAAGCGGACAGAACTTGCTGTACTCTAAAAGATAAAAGTTAAAAATTAGTAGGTCAATCCGCTGAAAATGATGTAATGTATGAGCATCATTCATTATTCTATTTTTTCAATATATCAACTTTGGACAGATGCAGAAACTCTTTGAAGAGAGACTTCTAAGATTGAAATGCAATTTTGAAAATGGGATTATGCATTTGGTAAAGTATGATAAAAAATTGACCTCTGATAACACAATCAGTCATGTTCTGGAATCCTGCCAGTGAACTATTGGTTATCCATGGGTTTAGTGTTCCATCTGATGTCCTAAATTTTTTTTCAAAATGGATTTTATTAACATTCTGAGTATGTTTTTTACACCTAACTTGTTACCATCTACTTCTTTTTAGACATTTATATCACCATCAATACTTTTCTTTTGCCTAATCAATTCTAACGATGTCGTTCTGACGTCATGTCAGATTTATTTTTATTCTTATTATCTTTTCTATAACTATTGATTGAAATCAACATTATATTTTTCATCTTCCATGAAACGTAAACAACTTTCTCTCGACATTAAAACTAATATTAAAACGTCCTCTTTATAAACCCTCGTCTCCTTCAGTTCCGAGGGAGTCCAGAGCGATTTCCCTTGGATTAATCATCACTTGAATAGCCCTCGACTATTCCTCTCCTAACTTCTACATCTATTCTATCTATTTTATATATCTTGGGTATGGGATGCAAGCTAAATATAAATATATTCTGATAAGAATGAGAAAATATCTGTTACTGGTCACATGATCCACACACAAGTCTCATAGTATCTCATCATCTTTTCCCTTCTTTTCTTAACTTTGCTGCCAGAACAATATTCTATCAGAACTCATCTAGTCTATTTCTTTGCTGATCAATAGGCATAGTCAAAACGTCGAAATCTAACCATTGCACTCCACCATCGTCGAAGCCGTGAGTTAGTTCGTGGCCGGCGACCAGACCCATTCCTCCATAATTGATCGATGAAGGCCACTGAGGATTGAAGTAGGGAGGCACGAGAATTCCAGCGGGGAACTAAAGGGAAGATGAAATTCATCGTTTAAAAATGTGTATGACTGACAGTGATCGAGTTCAATTCAGGCTGATACCACGCATTAACAGTTCCTGGCTGTCCAAGGAAATCGTGTCTGTCAGCCGGACCATTCACAGTCAGTTGTTTATATTGGATGTACAGGTTGAATCTGAAAATTCCCTTCATTTCATCGTATATGACTTGTTATTTTCAGAATTTAAATATCGAAATGTCATTTTAGCAATGTGTTCTGAGTTGCATTATATGTAGGGACCGTAAATGGTTTTGCGAAAATCATAATTTTGACAATTTTCTTTTTCAAATGATCACTTTTTAAACAAAAACGAAAAATGCAAGGGGGCGGAGTTCGCGGCCCCTAATTACATGATTCTATGAAAATTTGGGAAGCAAATGATCTTGTTATCTTTGTTATTTCAGCTCATCGATTTAAAAATAATATTTGAAGCTTATGAAAGCACAATTTTGACTCACGCAGTCAACTTTTCGAGCATATCGAAATAAGTGTCTCCATCGACGAAATTCAACGTGTCGTGATACAAATCTAATCCGGTATCGTTTTTGATCCAGTCTAAACATAACAGATAATAAAAATTTTCACAAGCAATTATACAAAACCTGGGAATGCAATGTTTTGGACGATATTTACTGTCTTATCGTAGGCGAATTTCCGAGTATCTTGATCCATCCAATCTAGCTGATCCAACATGCCTGAAATTTTCAACGTTTTGTTAATAGATTAAACTTCGTCAATATTGGGTGTGTCGTTGCGCACAAAAGATTTTTTGTGCGCAACGACCGTTCTCCTCAATATTGAAATAGATTTATTGTTTTGACTGGTATGAGTTTTATTCTGATTAACCCTATTAACTACTGGATTATTTTCACTGATTTTCATTTTAGTCTGATTTAGCGCGCATAAAATGAGCCCAAATTACTCGTATGTACCTTGGAAAGAACTGAGGATATTGCTGATGATTCCACCGACTTGTTGACTGATGCTGTCGATCGATGCTTGATTGGGATACATGTAATCGATGAAAACTCGTCCATTTGCGAACTGCATGAGATTGTTGGCCATGTTGGCACAGTTTGCTTCGGTTGGAGTTGATTCTGCATCGATGGGCCTGTGGGAAAGCAGGGCGGAGAGCTGAGGACGGAACTGCGTGAAGCGAGTCTTCTCGCGACGACTCAGACCAAGCACTGCGGATTCTTCGGGCAGATGATCGAATGCGGCCGAATAGGAAGGTATATAGATAGTGCTGCCGAGCAGCAGGCGCATATAGAGGTAATTGACAAGAGTGGTAGCATCGAATTTTTTATTAGTGTAGCCGCTGTTCAATTGCCCAATCATATCCACCTGAAAATGATAAGATTAGTGCTTCTATTAAAAATATAGTTAGTGAACGAATGAATGAATGATTTCTGATTTTGGAACAACATTAATTGAATTACGATTTTAGTCAAGTCACAGCATTTGACTTGTCCGGTGTCATTTTATTGAGGAATTGAATAGAACTTTTCATCTTTCTATTATTTTTAAAATATGTTTGCAGAAATATTCTAGAGAAAATACTCCCTACAATTCTGCCAAAGCAGATTTTTAAAATTGGTCATAACTTAAGAAAAGATAGATTTTTGAGCCATTTTAAGTGGGCTTTGTCGGACAAAGTAAAGAGAAAGCAAAGCATTGTGAACACTTGGCTATGAGTCAGAGGGGTCTTACCTCCATCACTGAAACTTGATATGTCCCTGAATTGACCACTCCACTTGCAACGTCCGGGACCTAAAATTGATATTTTTCATCAATAACTCAATTTCTTTTTTATTACCTGTTTGAAGTATGCATTCCAATCGATGAACGGATAAGCGGTCGTCAAATCAGCAGTCGACATCAAATTCCAAGAACGGTTGAATTGTCGACGGGTATCGTCATCAGTACTAAATTTTGCATATATTACTGAATTGAGATGAAATATAGGTAAAGTAATTTTGATAGGAATAATTGAAAAAGCGATCTGGAAAGTAATCGTTGCATTTCAACTAACATGATAAAAAAAAAATTACGCCTAGTCTTTCCATATTTCGCATGCAGAGATGCAACTACTTTTCCCAGATTGTAAGATTGAGTGGTTATTATACCTGAGATTGTATGCTAGAACCTGCTCGAAATCGACCATATTTTGAACTAAAGACTGTGTAGCTGCAGAATCGAAAGGCTTTCCTCGTTCTCTCGTGTAGTTTCTGAGAACCTCCATGCACGTTTCAATGTATCCTGAAAAGATAAACCATGCTTGTATCTGCAGAATTGTATTGCACAACTAATGTGTTAAAATTTAAAAATAGTTTAGATGTTACTTTCTAATGACGAAACTAAATTTATGTCAATTAGGGATGTTTTCAATGATCATTTAGACAGTTAATTATAAATCTTTTTGCATTACTTTTCCCTCTAAATATAGTGGCGAGCAAAAGTTTGGGAACAAAATATTTTAGAATCTTGCTTGGAATATTCATTTGCCGCTATCAGATTTGGATAACATTTTGACGGATGTTGAGAGCACTAATTTACATAACATCCTACCAAATATCAAATAAATTACATCACATTGGTATGGGCAATCGGTCAAATAAGGCAACAGCTATATGGCGACCTGATAACCCACTCATTGCTAAATGGCGTACCTTTTCTTTCTCAAATGTTATTTCTTTTCAAAATTTATCAAAAGGAAATAGCATTTGGAAAGGAAAGAAAAGTCCATCATTTAGTAGAAAGGGGGTCGTCATTTAGTAATGAACGGGTCGCCAATAGAAACTGTCGTCAAATAAAAATAACTGTTTCTAAACTTCCGCCCTCCACTGTATTATGTCATCATTTGATCGTTTTGATAATAGTAAACTTTCAACCTATCATTAGCATTCATCTTTTCTGGTTGGTTATATCTCGGAATGATCAAATTTAGATTATATTTTCAACGCTCAAAACTTTTCCTATTTTTCGTTTGAAAAAATGCCTTACCATCTCGTGTGATTTTCCAAGCATCAGGTTTGTAGTAAGTCTTGGCCATGTAAGCACTGTTCTGATCGATGAATAGTCTGTATCCCTTGGAAGGATCTTTCCAATTCGTGTCGACCAGAGGAGTGATCAATGTGTCGATTCCCTGTTTGTAGGAGAGATATCCGAGAGAAGCGCCTAATTGAGTAGAGTTAGGGAGGCCAGTCACAGGCCCATCCACGAAGAAGCTCTGTCCTAGCAGACCGTACAAAGTATCCATCATTTTGTCGATGTACTTGTTTTGAACCAATGTTTGATTTACGAGACCGTTGTTGTGAATCTGTGAGCAGGAGTCGAAGAATTTCTTCTCTTTGGTTAAGGCAGTCGAATTTTGAATGACTGGTTGGTATGAGGGCAATTTGAGTTGGTCAGCCATGTGGTACAGATTCTGAGCTCTCGCAGCGAAGAATGAGACGGGCTGATTGAATTTTCCACAGGCATATTGATAAAAGTCCTCGCACGGGTCTACGGTCGTGTCGGTCGAATTCGTGAAGTAACTGACCGCTTGTTGATAAGCAGCGAACTTGTCGACATTTCCTGATGTTATCTGCGGAGTGTCTTCGATATTCGTGGGATTCTTAACGACTGGCAACCCGATTTGAGTCGATACATCGGATACCCAGACATCGCAGTGCTTAGATGGTGCGTAAATCGAGTCGGGAGGGCAATTGAAAGCAGTTCGGAAACCGGGGAAGTTCTGAATTGTGCCAAGCACTCGATAGATCGAGGGAGAATGCACATCCACGAGAATTTGACGTAAGAATTGAGCATCCGTAGGCTTGACTTGACACCAGACCTGAACGTTTTTAGGTGATCTTCGTATAAAATCGATTTTTATAACTGATAAATTGTTCTCATATTATGGACGAATCTAATCTATCCTTTGTTAAATAATGATTTTTTTTATGATTCGACTTCTATGATGTGATTTTCAATAACGTTTTATGAACCTGTGCGAATGCGAGGAAGAAGAGCTGATCACTTGTGAAGTACTGGAAAACGTCATCCGGCAAAGAGGGATCGGGACCGTATAGCTCGGTGAACGCGTGATAGGCACGCCATGCAGAGTGCATTCCTAAATTCAAATAATAAAATTCAACTCAAATCGCTAATTGATTCTAAATATTATTGGACTATCGCATAAGTTCTGACCAAATTCCTGAAAATTTGATTTCTCTAACGAGGATTTATGAAACCGAATAGGGTTTCAGTGTTAGAACCATCTTATTTTGGACTTTCATTCCATACCATTTTTGATTTTGTCATTTAACTGATAACGCGTAAACGATATCCATGAAGATAGGGCATTTTTGAGGTTCATAAAACAATTCACTCTGGAGACAAGGAGCATGAATTTTCGAACAAATTTGGTAAGATTAGAAGGAGCAGCTCACATACTCTGCAGTACCATAGACTTTAGGCTTAAATTGCAGACATACACAGTTTGCGCGTCAATCGAAAATAAGTTCCATTTATGAGGGGTCGACAAGAAATGATTTTTTTTAATTTTAAAAATGATGGATAAAAATATATTAATTTCAAAAATTAAAATTTAGATATTGAAGAGATGAGACAAAATATATATAATCACTTGATAAATAAAAACCGAATGAATTTAGATAAATCATAAACGCAATAAACCTCCGTTGTCTGCGACGTTTTCGCCTGCAGTTTCGACGCCGTCCAAGCAAGCAGCAGCTCCGTAGACGTTCTTGTCGAGAGGGCAAAAATCACTATATTCATTAATAACGCAGCCAGTCATCTGCAACAAAACTATTGATACCGGACTGAGTTAATTCAAATATTGCTAGGTAGAAGAGCCGAATATTAAACATTGAAATTAGATACCTGAGAGAAGTTCCCAGAAGAAACAGAGTCCATCCACGAGCTCAGAGAGCCATCGTAGCTCCATTGCACTCCTTCATCGTCGAATCCGTGAGTCAGTTCGTGGCCAGCGATCACGCCTATAATTCTGACACAAAATTAGGCACTTAATTAGTTTCAAGTTTGGAAATTCGAAAGTCATTTTTGACAACATGGAAGAACAGGGGGAAGAGACTGGGAATATACTATCTTGTCAAGTTGTTAAAAATCCATCTTTTCTAATCTGTCACTAAATTACCCATTGCACCGAATATCGCAGAATTAGGCCAATTTGGATCGTAGAATGGCGTTCTCAAGATGGCTGCTGGGAAGGTGATCGAGTTTAACTAAAATTTTAAAGCATTAACATAAAATTGTATCAGTTCTGTTTTTGCTACTATCATGATTCGTTACGACGAGAAAATAAAGGACCTTCTACACTAGTTACCCTCAAGTTACATTTACCCTTTTGTAGGAATTACCATCTTTTTTTCTTTTCTACATTTTATTTTTCAGAGAAGGATAACTCTACAAGGGGGTGAGATTAGCTTGAGGGTAACTAGTACAAGGGGCCGAATAAAGCATGAAAATTGAAAATACCCAGAAGAAATGTTATGATTTAAACTGAAAAAGAATACACACCTCAGGCTGATACCACGCATTTGTCGTTCCAGGTGGTCCATTAAATCCAGTTCTGTCAGCCGGACCAGGCAAGAGCTGATTCCACTGTACGAAATAATTGAAGAACGATGTGTTGTTGAGCATGCTGAAGTAGGTGTCAGACTTTGAAAATGTCAACGTGCTATGATAGGCTTCGAGTTGTTTATCGTCCATGATCCAGTCTGAAATTGATTATTATTTGATTAAAGATTGGTAAGCTGGTAATACTTTCAAATAAACGAAAGTTATATACAAGCCAGGGTTGTACGAAAGTGTTCGTTTTTACCCATTTTTGAGTGATTTTCGCTTCCGTTTTCGAAAATTTCAAAAGTCAATTCCGTATAGCCCTGATGCAGGTAGAGATTTTTAAAATTTCTACTAGCTGACCATTTAGACAGAATTTTACTAGATGTTCTTTTTCATTTCAAAATGAATCATCTCCATTCACTACATCATTTCCCTCCCCATTCTGTCTTTTCGTTGCGCACTATCTTGCTGCAACCTCCTTTAAAATTCCCCATTAAAGTTCGTCATCCTTCCCATTTTGATCGCTAACAGAGGAAATTAAACGATGTAGTGCCATTGTATTGTCATAAAGAATACCTTTCACGTTTACCTCTACAAATTAAAATAAAACTGTTATTTAGTCTTTTGATACGCGATGCTTTCAGTTCATTATGAGTCAGAAAATAAACCTGGATATGCGATATTCTTGACCAAGTTGTCCATCTTGGCGTAAGCGGACTTCTTCGTGGCTGCAGTCATCCAATTCAGCTGATCGATCATTCCTCTGAACGCCACGACGATGCTCGTTGCAATCTTCCCAACATGCTCCTTGATGGCACTTCGACTGTCTGGTGTCGGGTAGATCTTATCCACGAAAATGCGCGCATTCGTGTACTGAATATTTAGATTTTGCAGAGGAAAAAATATTTTCCTTTTCGAGTTTCAAGTCAAAAATGACAAAAATGATCATCTTTACAGAATTTTTCTTTTGAAAAATTAAATGAGAATTTATTTGCTAAAGTTCATATTGATAACACTCAGATCCATATTTGAATTCTGAGAATAATCTTACCATCAGCAACTCCATAGTCTCTGCAGCGCAATCGATTTGTATGTCGCTGATATCGTCCATTTGTCTTCGTCGCCATTTTCTTTCCTCTGAATTAAGAGAAAAATTTCTAATTTCAATTCATCCATTATTTTTCAATGAATATCATGAATGGATTAGAAAAATAGCGTGTAATTTGTAAAATTATTCATTTTTAGGTTCGTTAAAAATTACCAGGCATAACATGCTTGGGTCGTCCCTTGTGTTTGATTGTAATCTTCGGCGCTAGTGCAAGACTCTCATTGTCATTGGATTGAGGAAGGAAGTCACTGTTTGCATCAACGAGTCTGTAGTAGAAGTAATTGATCAGAGTCCGAGGAGTAATTCCATAAGGATTCTTATCCACTGAAAATTTGTTTGAATTTGAAGAAATATGAAATTTTATGAATTTCTATTCTACCAATTAAAATAATTGAATTGAATTAGTTGCACTCATATTACTATTAGTTAATGTAAGCACGAGGGTCTAGACTTCAGAAACTAGAAAAAGATCGAAATTTATGTACGTTAAATGGTTCTTACCGAATGCATTGAGCAATAACTTGAGCATGTCGATTTCCATTGGAATGAAGAAGTTGTACGAATTGCTCCCACTCAACACGTAGAACATCGCATCATCGGCAGGACCCATTGCCTTAAATCGTGTCTATTTTTCAAATCCGTCTAAAATTTGAATTTGTCAGAAAATGCATCTACTTCTAGATTATATCGTGGCTTTTTCTTATATCAATTGGGTAAAGATGTGATTATCAGGCTGAACAAAGTTGTCTTTGTCTTTGAGGGTTTTTGGAGACTTTGTCTTCGACTTTTATTTTGGGGCTCGGAAAAATTGAACTTTTATTTGTCTTTGACTTTTTTTATTTTAGTCCGATCAGCCCTGGTGAGCATTTGATTTTGATATTAGAAGCAATTGTTAGGATGTTCGATTTACAGAATCAACTCAATAACCCACATAGGGAATGAGTGAATGCCAACTAATCTGCGGTGCAATTGCATAGAGTCCATCAATCAGCATGGGATTGTAATTTCTGTTGTATTTTCGTCTAGTATTGTCGTCAATACTGAAATGTTATCTTGAAAAAAAAACAGTAAGATGCTTCCTACCTGAAGTTCATAGCGAGCATGTAATCGAATTGCACCAAATCGTTGACATCCTTCTGCAACTGATCCTGCTTCAAAGTAATGTTTCGAACTTTAGCCAGCAGATTCATCGTATCTGTTATTTGTGATGTCAATCTGAAGTAAATATAAATTTGAAATCAAATTTCCTTAGGAGAAATGGAGAGTGAATAAAAATACCGTTTTCGAAAGAATGATTATTTCTTACTTATTAAATAAGTGAAAAATGATCAGTTTTATTAATGAATTTACTATGCGCAGTTTTCTTTTATTTTTGTGAAAAATATACAAATATTCTAGTTTTCACCTTACTAATACTAACAAGTAAATTACGAAATGTTAAACTCACGCAGACTGTGTCGCATTCCAATCCTTCCTGTAGTAAGTATTTGGATACAATGTGGTTGGCTGATCGAGGAAGAATGCAAATCCGTTCTTGCCGAGTGGATCCTTCCAATTGGTGTCCACGTATGTTGTAATCAGCGTGGGAACCTAAAAATTATCATCAAATCTTTTTAATTCTGCCAAATTCTAGCAGCTTTCACACCCAAACAACTTAATTATCATCTATACCGATAGTAAAGTATCCCAATTATTTTATTTTTTATGATTTGAAGACCAACCCCTTCGAATCCATTGAGATATCCAATCAAATATCCCAATCCGAATCTGTCAGGCCAACTAGTGACATTGGCAGATTGATTGAACATTGGGAAAGGAAAGGTTGTCGAAGAGTTTTCGACTCCTGAATGCACCATTCCAGTCGCCAGACGATTGATCGCATTCATGACCTGTAACATACATTGAATTATTCAATTACTCTTGTCAACAGGGCTAGGCGGAAGTCAGATTTTGAAAAATTCGAAACCGACACTTCCGCCCACCCTTGCTTGTCAACCAATTTACCATGCTTCCATCAGCGACAAGACTATTCCAGTTTTTTCTAGCATCAGAACAGGCATTCCAATAGTCGATTGTTCGTTGCACAGATCCCGGCTAAATTATTATAGCGTCAGTTAGTTGTTGAATAGAAATATTAGTTTTTTTTTTTTCAAATATTTGAAACATTTTCTACTTGTACTCATCAAATTTTAGCTGAAAATGCTTTAAAATAAAATAGCATACTATCAGCAATCTTAATAAGAAGAAATTGTCACATTTTGCAATTGCAATATTTCATATCATCTTAGTTGGTTATTCATATAATTAAAAATGCTACTAGATTTCACAAATCATTTAATATTTTTATGTTTGAATTTTGCAAATTGTAAAACAGCAATGTTCGGTATTTTAAAGATTTCAGTTTTCGGCTCTTCGGCACAATATTCCAAATACTTTCATCAGTTGTCAGCAAACTAACTTTTACAGAAAAATGAATAATCCTTATTACCTGTTTTCATTATTAAGAAATAGTACATGTTTTACCGATTTACTGTAGTAAGTAGCATCGCTCATTTGCTGTGCCATTTTGAGGAAATTGTCATTGTCCGAGATGTCGAAAGACATGTCGCCATTAAAGTTTGGACCGCATGTGTAGGCATAGAAATCGTTGCAAGGATCGACAGAGGTGTTGACCTTCCCTCTACAAAGTGATTCTTTTTATTCTTTAATGAAAAAATAATTTTATGATGAAATGAATTAAGACTTGGACAATTTTTTTCTATTAAATCCGGCAACCTGCAGTCTCAAGCCCTTAAGCCATGCGAAATAATGTGAGAAAAAAAATCGTTTTCCCTACCATCCCTCACCCTATTCCGCATGGCTTGAAGTTTCCAAATAGCCTTGCGGTCCTATATATGACTTACTTGAATAGATCCACTACAGATTTGTATGCACTGTATTTTGGATCACTTGTTGAAATTGTCGGATTCGGCAAGATATTCAGTGGATTATTGGCTAAATGTTATATTTCATTTGGGAAACGATTTTTTATGATACATTAATACTTTTCACCATCTTAAGATGTTAGTACGAAATTTTGACGATATGCTATGTTGTCAATAATCTGCACATAAAATCGCTTTACAGTGACAGTATGTAAAATAAAAAAATTATACTCTCTCTAATTTCATCATAATTTCACCGTGAGTTAATATGAAGTTACTGTTTTCTATGTGCAATTTTGTACTTTTTTCATGCTCACTCTTCTTTGAAAATTCCCCATGATTAAAAGTTAATTCCGTTTTAAGTCGTACTTTAGCCCTTTGATGGTCTGACGAAACAAAAGATGACAATTATGCACTATGGCTAATCTAGCTTCTCCTTCAGAAAGGACGACTAGAGGTGAGAAGACTGATTGTAAGCAGAAGATCAAAATGATAAGGGAAAGACGAGTGATTAGGCAGAAACTAAAAGGCGAGGACAGGGAGTTCGGTGGGCAGCTATTCAATAAGTCATCAAGATGACTGACTGTGTGCCCACCAACTCGAAACTATTGTCTTCTCCTTTTTCTGCATTAAATTTTCCACTTCTAATCGCCTTTCCTTTCCCTTCGAGCAATTAGCTTTTCATTATCAATTTACCATACACAAATATTCACGCTTCTATACTCATAATCGCCTAAAAACAAATCTTATACAGTCTGATACGATGAGAAATTCATTTGAAATTTATGTATGGTTTGTAGGTGAGAATTTTATGCAACTGATACGGTTATGAGTAATTCGATCAAACAACAATGCACACGAAGAATATGCAGATGTGTCGTTTTTAAAGTAAATTTTCAGACAGGATTAAAAATCTCTACATCATATCAACGATGATAAAAACTATGAATAATGAATACTATTCGGAAATTTTTTTTAAATTTTTGCTGAAAGCACGTCAGAAAATCACGCCATAATATGATGTTATTTTCTTAAAAAGCAAAACGTATTTCTTTAAACTATCAAACTTGTGTAATTATCGTTATAGTAATTCTAAATCAAACATGAACTTTATGAAGGTTATTAATTCAGCTGCAAAAATCAAATTTTAATAAACCCTATCCTTAGACTTGGAATTTTGCGCCAAACCATCAAATCTATGGGCATTCAAGTTAACATTCTGAAGTCATTACCATGATTCAGATCTATTATTCGAAACGAAAGGAAAGGTAGTGTGGAATTGTGACTTCATTTCTATTTTCACCTTCTAAATTTTCGAAAGAAAAATTGATCTTTTCACTGAAATTTCTCATGCCTTTTGAACTGATAATTTCTATGAAAAATGTAAAGACAATTTTGTATAGCGGGTTATCGTTATTAGTTTTTCTTAATAAAAAATATTATTCGTAGATGCAGCTTTGTGTTCGCATTTTCTTGTATTTGATAGGGCAATAAAGAGTTCTCATTTTGTAGTTTTGCAATCAGCACTCAAGAAATAATATGAGTGAGCGCATTATAAAAAAAGAGGGACACAGACCATTCGATGGCTAGTTAATAGTTTCAATCACAATAAGAAATTCACATTAAGCTGTCTGTGTCATCATGTTAAATATAATGACTTTTTAATGCAGAAATCATCACTCAATACAAAAGTAGAATTGATTTTAGGTTCAAGAATGGTAATTTCATAGAATAAATGGGAAACGAGGTAAAAAATTTCGAAATTATGAATAGAGAGCGCAAGTGGTTTCTCGAATTTGATTTTAGTGGGATTTGAATTTAGCAAAAAAATTGCTTGACTCTTCTAATACTCAAATCAAAAACAAATATTCAACTTGGTTCAGTCTAAACCCCTAATTAGGTTGATAATTATCCGAATAAATTTTACGATTCTTCGTAAACGAAAATTGAAATTTCGATTCGATTTTGAAGTATTCGATTCAAAAATCGATCATTTATCTTTCAAAAACCATCAAATTTCAATTCATTACCCAATCATCTCAGTTTCATGCTGGCGATGAGTAAAGAATATTGCAAACTATCGTTCTCACAATGAGCAAAATTCCGAAATTAGATATATGTAACATGCTAATTTTGCAAATTTCTGCAGGAAAAGAGCAAAATTTTAACGAGTTGAACAAAAATGGCCATTCATTGTCGGGGCTCGAAATCTCAGGATAACACCTTTATCCTGGTAGAAATATACTGCCAAGTGCCAAAAGTTGGCAACACAAGGGAACGGATTTTATACCATTTTGGCTACCTTTGAACCCCAAAACAGGCATTTTTGTTGATTCGCCAGTTGGCCCAATGGCAATTTTTGTAGAGCTTAAAATTTTACTAAAAAACCCGTTTTCAAATCTCATCAAAATTTCACGTACTCTTTAGGATTCAAGTTACAAATTTCGTTTGCGCAAAATTTTGGCATATTCAAATTTGAGCATTTGCGTTCTTTTAAGTATATGCATTGATGATTTAAAAGCAAATTTAGAGTATTCATTGAAAATGACATACGTGGATTATAGTTGTTATTGTTGTTTTTGTTGTTGATCACTGTAACGAGAATTGCAATACTCACTCCAAGAGTGCCCAATATGGCGAGAATTAATGTCACCTGAAATGTAAGAAAACTAATTCTTCACAGAAACAAGGATTACTGTAACTGTAGCATACCTTAAAGATAATAGAAAGGGGTTTCAGATGTTTCTGGCTCATTTTTGGGGATTTTAGATGACCCCTAGAGGCCTTTTAGCTTGACTAGCAGAATGGAATTTCCAGTGGTCGAAATGAAAGACCAGACCAGACAAGAATGGAAATGAGCAGCCCAAATGAAAAGAAGAAGGAAGGGAATAAGCTGAATGCAGAATGCCAAATGATTGATAAAATTTCATTGGCATTAGTGATAATAAATGAGGCTTGGAAGGCGGTTGTCTAATTGGACACGCAAATTTTCCCTCTCCGGCAAGAAGGAAAGGGACTGTTTCTCAGCTACAACAAACATTTCAACGCCTCTTCCAAATGCATTACTAATCAATCTAATTATAATTAAACAAATTTTAAAAAATCTATTAGATCCAACTGAATTCTAAACTGCCCATTTCCAATCAAGTATCTACATATTCATTTGATAAGTTTCATGAATTTAAATTGTTGAATAGGAAAACCTTGTCATCGTTTCATCATCGACATTCATAAATGAATCGCTTTTGAAGAATGAAGAAATGATGCAAAAAGTGCACAATATTCTTGATCTCAATCTCGAAATTTTTAATATATATCAACTTTTCTGAATTATGAATAGTCGTGATTTTTTCATAAATATTGAAGAGCTGCTGACAAACTGCAAAAAAAAATCACTATAAAATTTTACTTAACCCTTACAGTGCACTCTTATCTGTATTCTTATTCAGATCATTATTGTTTTTCATTGTCAGTGATCAATTTTCTGATTTTACATTTTATATATCTTTATCTGTAACAGCAATGCTTAAATGTGAAGATTTCTAAAAGGTCGATATCATCAGAAATAAAACAAATTTGGGATATTCGAGTTTAGGATCTAAACCCTCAACGTAAGTAAATGAATCCATCCAAAACACTAGGTCCTCTGCAATAGTTACCCTCAAGTTACTCTTTCGTAGAAGTTACCCTCACTTTTCCTCCTTCACATGCTATTTTCCAGAAAAAGGTAACCTTTGCAAAAAAAAAAATAGTAACTTGAAGATAACTAGTACAAGAGGTCACACGATAACACCATACACATGTTATGCTTCATTCGATACTTCGAGAGTAGACTACAAAAATGCCACAAATTTTCAGAGGTCAACAATAAATAATCACATAAAGGAAACGAACACAACAAGAAACAAGAAAACGAATGTCTGGAATTACATTAAAATGTTTATATGATGAAAAGCCCTGGTCGAACTGAATGAAATGAATAACGAGCGAGTATTCGGGGGGATACTTTGATGTTTAAATGAAAAGGAGGAAAACTTCCTGCTGATTCCCTTTCTGTGCTTTCGTGCTTGTTCTACCATCCGTGATGTGAAGCTGCTAGGCTCGATCGCCACTTCTAATGCGACTTCGCAGACTGTTTAGAAGGCCCCTGAAAAGTAAAGTCGAGTCTGAGAAGTAAGAAAAGTTCATCTTGTAAATGCATCTAGATTAAAGTGAGCATTCTTGAATAAGAAGAGACTTATGAGTGAAAGGAGAGTATAATGGGAGAAAGTTGATTAAATCCTGCAGAATTTATAATCTTGCTTTTTCTTTCCGAAAACATGATAAAAAGTTTTCTAATTGTTCGAAGAGTTTCATTTTCTGCTATAATCATACAAATTAGTCTTTATTTCGGAAGAAAGGCATATCATTTTTATGGAAAATTGACAAGCATGAATTTTGGCATGACAAACGAAATATGAGGTTCTAAAGTCGGAAGAAAATAAATTAATCAAAGAATATGTTGAAATTCGATAACTGTTGCATAAGAATTTGGAAGAAAAGAAGACTTACATGACGCATCCAAACTCCTTTCGTTTCTTCTCCCTAGTGCGCATTCGGTGTCTGTAGATGTCAGCGACCACGTCCCCAGGCATTTCCGAAAACTGGGTCGGATTCAGCTCGTCTTCCTCAAAATTATTCCATTTCTATATATCCTAAAATCATTTTAGGCATTGCTAAACATACCGTAAAATTTATCGATTTCATGACTGATCACAAAGAAAGAGCCAAAACGTTTTTTTTAATGAACGCACTTCTATTTCAATACATCTCATTAATTGTGACTTCAAAACATGTTCTTCTTTACAATACAGTAATTTCGTTTTTTTCCAGTATCAGTGAAAATTAGGGATAAAGTAGTGCTTCGTGAAAAGAAAGCAGACTCACTTCATAAAATGGCACTAATCGAAGAGACTTTTGAGAAATTCTTGAATAAACCCAATGGTGGCATTAATCCTCGTTAGAACGAGGTGCGACCACAAGAAAATAGTGTGCAAAAATGAGAGCCTTTGTGATCGCATATCGTTCTAATAAGGATTAATACCACCACAGAAAATCATTAAAAAATAAATCTTTGACTGACCCTGATTGACGCGAGTCGGTCGATGAGAATGGTCAGATTCGAGGAGTTCGGGTCGTACTGCGAGACAGCTGTTGTTATCTGCAAACAACTAATTCGTCATTTATCTCTAAATAGATCATCTGGCAATTCTTCAGAGTTGAGAATGTTTGATAGTTAAACTTGAACATGTCATGATGATGATCTGATAAAATTTAAGTCATTCACAGGTCAATATAAAGAAAAATCATTCTCATAGCTTTTCAACGATGTAATTATAAAAACTGATGATTAAAATTATGTAAAACATGAAAGGAAATTATATTTGGTCAAAAATAAAAGTACCTGAAGAAGTTTGTTGCGATCGAGCGTGTTGACTGCATTGGCGATGAAGACCTCACATCTCGCCAGTATTGGCTTCATCTCGAAACGCGTCGCAACGCGCAGCACCAGAGGAATGTTCGCAACTGAAATAAGCAAAATGAGCATTTATCCTCAATCCTCAATAGATCTTTCTCCCTCTATGTCGCATTTTGTTCACTTTATCAAAGAAGTCGCCATTTACCAGCTACCAGTGTGTTACTCACAGAATCGATCTATTTTTTCAGGGCAAGTCAATTCGAACATGCCGATCACGGTCTATTGTAGTATTCGCTCAATTTCTTAAAAAATAGTATGGAGAAAAGAAAAATCGAGTGAATACTACAATAGACCAATAGACCATGATCGGCATGTCCGAATTGGCTTATCCTGGAAAAAATATGCGGATCTGTGACTAGCACACTGGTAGCCTTCCTTGTTAGCAACTCGATAGCCAATTTACGGCAAGTCTTTTCTACTAATTTATCTATTCGCCTTTTTCCACGTCTCTACTTATGAATACCGTCATGACTTCATCTAGTAATTACAATTCAATAACGTAATATTCTTTTCTTGTTTTTTTTTTTTTTTTTTTTTTTTTTTAAATCAAATCTTCTATTTCTACTTTCTTCTTCATCCTACCTCGCAAGAATGAATCAGCACAGAATCAAATAAGACTGATAGAAAAAGCGTACTGGACAGCGGTTTTCTTGTAGGACAGAAGAATATGCACCGAAGGAATTCGAGCGTTTCCGCCGGGGAAATGTCATCGACGATGAGCGCACTGCCCGCTGTGTCCTCTCCGAAGCAGTAGTCCTGGAAGAAGGGCGACAATTCCGCCAGCCACCCAGGGTTCACGAAACTGAAACAAACACATTTGTGGTGAAATAGGCAAGAAATTTAGATTTTTCCTTTTAGATTAGAGTTTTTCCAAGAAATCAGCGACTCACAAGTGTTTGTTCTCGACGACGAGCTCGAAATTCCTCTAGGCAGTGGGCTGGGCGAAGTCGTTGTAGCTGCATCGAGTCACCACGACTCCCTTGTCCATGTCTGCATAGAGCGAGGAGGGCTGGTATGACGAGGGACTGTTGTGACGGATTGTGATCATTGCCAACACGATAGTGCAAATGCAGGCGAGAAATGACGAGCAAACGGGAATTTTAATGAGAAGAACACTCAAGCTTGCTAATTCAAAAGCGGAAATTGAATATCTCTTGCAGAATGCAGATGAGAAATGTAAAGATTCAAGACATTTCACTGCAGGAATGAGTGAAAGATAAAGAAGAGAGAAAAGGATAAGAAAATGGGACGAAAAATAAATTCAACACTGCGATATGCAACTGATATCTAAAATAGAGTACCGAGTGCAGAAGAGTGATGTACTGTTCGACCAAAATGTTGAAATCTTGTCGAATCCTGACGAAAATTTCAGTATTTCATGTTCTGGGACTGATATTCAAAATTTAGTCCTTTTGGAATCAAAAAATCTACTTTTCATCCGAAACAGTCACTCCTGTATGTGAATTGGCCGGCTATTTGAGGAGAGTGAGATTCGAAAACTTCGTATTTTTGCAAGGGGGCAGAGCTCGGGAACTCTACCTGTATTATTGGTTGTCATGACTATGAAACTTGCGTATGAATAGGGATTAAAAACTATCTTTATATTTAATTTTCACATTTGAGGTTCAGTCGATTTCAAGCCGATCACATTATCGGGTTCATTAACAAAGGATGTTCTAAACGCAGGAAAAGGACGCCACATAGAAATGAGCAAAGTGGGCGGGGGTCGACGCTACCGTACTGCTACGCTAGCATTTTCCCTTTTTCGGGTTTTTGTCGATTATTTTTGTTATTTCTTTTTCCAAAAGTTGTTCCCTATCGTTCCAGACGTCCGACACCCTCTGCCTGCCCACATCTGCTCAAGGAACGGCGAGGGAATCCCAAAAATTAGGCCAGTCTTTTTTCTTGGGCAAATATTTGCTTACTTTTTATTTATCTTATTTTTTAACTTAAAATAATAATTTAATAAATTACACTAATTTTAGCTGAAACCTAGAAAGAAAATAATTTTTTTTTCTAAAAACGGAGTATTACAATCCTCTCGCATGATTTTTGAAAGGTGGGTGGAACCAATTTCCTTTGTTAATGAACCCGATAACGTGCCGATGAGTATTTATCGTAATTTATTCGAAATCCATTCATTTCAGCTGAATTGTTCTTCAGCCGAAAACAGTCGTAATGCGTGAGCTAGCTCTGCATTTCTGCAATGCATACTTTTATACGCGCGACTTGAATTCAGCAGGATATTTCGATTTTTCTTTTATTTTTCAAATTCTGTATGCTAATTGGCTGATTATATCGTTTTCAAAATTGCATTTCAACTAGTCAAACTACTTTCCAATTCGATCAATTGTTTCCAATCAATATTTCGCGCCCCTTCCTCTCGCTCATTGTGATGATGCAATTTCTCCGATCAGGCCATATTTCACAAATTTAGGTAATCCAACTTTCCTCGATTTCCCAGCAGCAACCAAATGGAGGAATACACTCGCGAACCTTGGTGAGTTCGAATGATATTTTCTAAAAATAGATAACAAGAAACGTAAAACTGTCAGACTTGGTAAAGAAGAAATTTCGATATTTTGCATCATCTTGTTGGTTATTAAATTTGACTTTCTTCGTTCAACTTTCATTTTATTCTGTTTGAGCCCGTACCGAATCGGCGACGATGTGGGCTCTGCCTTCGCGATGGGACTCGTGGGCGGATCCATCTTTCACTCATTTGGTGGCTACAGAAACGCGGCCAAGAATCAGAAGATCGTAGGTTTTTACTTATTTTTTATTCGGAAAATATTGAAGTTTAAAATAATCCTGCATCCTGAGTAAAGGAAGCAAAGTATCTAATTTTGATTGACGAATGATCAATAAGGAGAATTAATATTCTGGTTCACGATTATTCAAACCAGATCTTAGGGAGCACTTTCGCAAGACGAAAAGAAACCAGGAAGTAGGTCTCAAACAGACTTGGGACTTTTCCACCGCAACTGCGGTGCAGTGGCCAAATTAAAAAAAAAAAAAAACCGAGTCTGATCGCAAAGTGGTTTCTTACGACCATCCTCTCTGGATCTGATCCAAATTCAGCTTGTTGTTCTTCAAAGAACCATAAATTATATTTGGAGGAATAGGCGACAAGTCCTTATTTAAGAGACATTTGTTTTTAGGTGAGCATTCTGCGTGAAGTGCGAACTCGCAGCACTCTGACAGGCGTGCAGTTCGCTGCGTGGGGCGGCATGTTCAGTGCCATTGACTGCACTCTCGTCGCTATTCGTAAAAAGGTATAATTTATCGCTTTTTAACAATGAACATAATTTTCGAAGTTAAATTAAATTAGAGAAATCATGGAGTTTGTCATCTGTAGTCGTCAACTGATATTTTTGTTCCATTTCTATATTCCATAAGCCCCTAAATCATAAAAGTAATAGATGTTGATGTAAATCAGTTGTTTACAAATGTCCACTATCTCATGTTTTAAAAAATGGCATGCGAAATACGGGGAAGAAAGAGGTGAATTCCATGAACAGCGATTTTATTATCATTATTCTACTAAAAAATCAGCATAATGCTTTTTGCTTTTCTATCAATTTTTTAAGGAAGATCCGCTGAATTCGATAATGTCGGGCGGTCTGACAGGTGCGCTGCTGGCGATTCGTTCCGGCCCCAAGATCATGGCCGGTTCAGCGATTCTCGGCTCGGTAATTCTCGCGATGATCGAAGGCGTCGGCCTGCTCACCACTAGGATGATGGGCGCCATGGCTGATCCCACTGCCCCTCCGGTAAATTCCCTTTTATTTTTTACATTATTTTCAAGAAATTATCAATTCATTGCACTTTTAGATTGAAAGTGAATAGATTATTTCGCCTTTATGCAAACCATCTCCTTTGTTGACATATTTCTTGGAGAGCATTTGAAAACGACACGAGATTAACTATTTTCTAGGGCTGAAAATCAGACTAGGAAATCATTAACTTGTCTTTCTGTGTTTTCAGTGTCTGATCAGCATCAACGACTGTATGTATTTGTCAACTGATTGAGATTTGGAGGTGTCAAGAACACAAATATGGAAAAGTTGTTGACATTTACGGCTGTTGACGTTGATCAGTCCCACGGACTTTCAACAGTTCTTTAAAAGTTTCAGTCGATTTATTCTTGAATTTCAGCCAGAAGCTCTGGACGACCCACGCACTCTGGCAGCCTCAGGTCCTCCCAAGCCCACTTCAGCCGTCCCGTCCTCAGTCCCGGTTGGCCAATCCGAACCAGGCATCGATTCTTCCAAAACCCCCACTTCGTCTTTCGGTCTGCCTGCCGGCTTCTTCAACACTCAGTGAACGATCTGTGCGATTCAAGCGAGCGAGGCTACCTTCTTCTCTGTCAGCCTTTCTACTTTCCATTTTATTATTTCGTTTTCCATTTATTTTATCGGCAAGAGCCTACAATTGTAGTCCTATCATGTAGAATATGCACCATTGTTGGATGTCAAGAAATCTTCCCTTTTCTTTTTCTTCAGGAAGGAAGAAATCAGCAATTTTCCACGGAGGATATTTGATATGGTAGGATATTTGTAAGTTTTTGTTGATGCTAGTTACAATTCGATCGAATTCATCTTTTCGATTCAGACTAAAGTAGGATTGCTAAATAATTGAATATCTGACTATTTTATGTGTGTCGATCGGGTATTTTTTTTATCCATTTTCAGCAAACTTTTCCCTTTATATATGGAGTTTTAAAGGCACTCACTAGGACATTCTCTAGTAGACTTCTATATTTCCTTTCAGATAAACCATAGAAATTCTAGATTATTTAGTTGAATCCTTGTTGCAGTTCTTGTTGTTGTCCCTGTCATTGAAACTGATCTTTTTCTCCCTTTCTTCAATTTTCATCAAACATTTTCTTCTTTTTCAAAATTGATGAATTTTTGAACATGAATCGAGTCATCTTATGCCGGAATAAAGTTTGTTGCGCAACCTGATGCAATCGATATTCTCTAAGGGAGACAGTTACTATTCTGTGGAAATCTCTTTAAATCGCAGGGTCTACTCTAAATTGCACAATCTTATTTACGCATTTCGATTTCAGGTTCTGTGTCGTATATGAATGTGATACCCCGACGCATCTGCCTCTCTCAACCAATATTCACCTCTCTTCGATCTGCAAGATCGTTGTCTTCTGACAAACCGGGTCCAAGCAAGCAACAACAGGTAATATTTTTCCTAAAAATTATTTATGTATAGATTTAAAGTTACTGTTCAATATTTATGATTAAGCATGAACGTTACTTTGGAAAAGTCGCATTTTGTCTCGTACTTACTTTTACTTTTTACAGCTAGAAAAGAAAGGAATGAAGGACAGACAATATTCTTGTAAAAATAATGTGCAGTAATTCAATGAAAAATATTAGAAGTCATTGTCACTGAATCACGCCGTGCGCGGAGGTTATATTTTTATCTGACTTCGAATTAAAAAAAAACTACTGAAACATGATTTCAGGAAACTGAGCCAGACTTTCTGGCCGATCTGAGAGAGCAAGTTGCAAGGAACACTCAGGTTCTTCGCAAACACGCCTTCTCCCATCTCAAGTGAGTCATTTTGACGAATTACTGAATATCTTGTATTTCAAAGACACAATCGAAGATCGAGGGTAATGACTAATAGAGTGATACTGTCTTTATAGCCTTCGAATGGAAGAGAAATTTTCAAAGTAGGCATTTCAAAACAAACATTTTCACGTTAGAATTCTTACCTAACACAATCGCGTTCGCATAGCGATTTTTTTTTGCATATCTTTGCGTTATTATTATATTTTAGACGATTCTAATTGTTATTTGATATATTCAGTCTAGAAAATTTGAAACTTGAGCGTCTCTTCACTGCTTATTTGATTTGTTGAAATTATTCGAACTCAAAAGAAATGTGAAATCTTAAGAAAGTCAACTGATTTTGATATCCTATCTTTACGATCGTTCAGTCATTCATTCATAAGCAATTTTCAGGTCGAGAACGGCGCTGAATTCAATTGCAAATCTGCAATATTCTTTGGCAAAAGTGGAAGAGAAGCGGATCCGCGCAGAAATGAGCAACTCGATTCTGAATGCCGTGTCCAACATCCCTTCGCATGCTTCAATCGAGGTGAGTATGCATGTCCACTTTTCGTACTTATTTTTACTATTTTTGTTGGCAGATTCTTTAGAGTTTCTCATTCACGATATTTTCCAACTACTATCCTAGCATTAGTTTTCGGCGTAGTGAAATTTGCCTTTGTTTGCAGATAATCAGCAATGGTCGAGGCCCGATGAAGGCGTGTGTGGTGATCCGCACCTCGATGAAGGCTTATCTGTTCAACTGCCCCGAGCCGGTCGCTCGTGTTCTCCACCAGTTCAGACTCAGAGGCACCAACGTCTGCGACATTTTCGTCACTAGATGTAAGTCAACATTGAATGCAGTAGGAAATGAAACTTAGACTTTTCTAATTTATTTGAGAACGCATTTTCTTGTTTCGCCAGAATTCGAAATTTACCATTTCTATATTTTTCATGAAATTTTCAGCTAGCGAAATTCAATTTTATGAAACTGCTCATACGAATTAATTTAAGTATCTAATTTCAGCTGTGTGGGACAACATCTCGGGCATCTCAGCGATTCTCCTGGCCAAAGACCCTATGAGTCCTCTGACTCGCATCCACGGCTCCACCAACACCAAACACTATCTTAACACCATCAGGCCTTTCGTCGACTCGGACACTGGATCTAACTCTGTCTTCTCGAAGGCAAATCCAGTTTCTCATTTACAACAAAATGCTTCACTGCTATTGACATAATTATTTCGAAGATTAATATTTCTAAAAATATATATTTTGCACAAATTTACGAATTACAAATGGAAAAAAAAACCTGCAGGTGGATGAATTGCCGTATTCGAATGAAGTGTACGAAGATGCAGCCCTGCGAGTGACCTACATTCCTCTCGTGCCCAGCAAGAGAGCGGGCAGTTCACAGCAATCGGGTGGGGAACATCAGCCCGCTATGCAAGGCATCAGCATCGCCTACTATGTCGAACTCAAGGAACCGCCCAGGAACATCGACCCGCTCAAACTCGTCAGCCTTAAGGTAAATTGCATATTTTACAGATGTGAAAATTTTGCACCAAATTCTTATCTATCTTTCTCGAATCAATACTGATAAAAATTGAAGAAAAATATTGAAGTTCAACAATCCTTAAAAGCGTTCCGAATTTAGTGAGAATTTTTAACTGAAAGCGAGTTGAAAAACGGCGTAGAATGTTTCCGAAGAATAAAAATCAATTATTCCATCTCATTCTCACTTATCTTTATAATTATTTTTCGATTTTTAACAATGTCCATCCTTGCAGATTCCCCGTGGTCCATGGATAGCCAAATTGAAAGCGGGCGAGAGCATTACTTTGGAGGATGGCCGAACAATTCGTCCCGAACAGGTCTTCTCTGATGAGGAAAAGGTAAAAAATGACTTAAGTTGTGAGAAATATTTGTTCTTTTATTTTCAGGTGGAATTTCCTCGTGCTTTGATCGTCGATTGCCAAACGACTGACCATGTCGAGGCTCTGCTCGAAAGCACTATCTTCAATGCGAGTTTCTTTTCATTTATTTTCGATACTTTTTCATGCATCTTTATCAAATTTAAGAAATACACCGGTCATGCTCATTAATTTCTGGTTTCCGTAATTTTCTAATTTAATCGCTTCATAGTAAATATGCTGAATGAATGTTCTAAAACTCGAAACTTTCATTCGTACTTTTTAAAGAGTTTTTAAAACTTGATTTACATTTTTGCTTTCAGAAAATAGTGGACGCAGACGGACTGGGTCACTGCATCCACATGGGCCTGCCCGCAGTGGTCAATTCTCCCCTCTATCAGAGGATATTCCAATTGCTGCCCAGAGCCAGACATCTCATCACCAATCAAGAGGCTCCATTCATTCCTTTCATGGAAGGCATCTACAAGTATGTCTTTACTTCCTTATTTATAATTTTGCAATGAAAGTAGTGTTTTTCCTAATCAGGGACGATGGTAGCGAGTTTTTGTCTTCCTTTGCGATAGCGATATCATTTATCGAGGTATCCCTCACAATTTGCGGTATAGCGGTAGAACTATTAGAATAATTTCAAAAAGTACGTTTGTGGTATTTTCGTAAAATGTCGTGTTATTACCGCTCGTTCTCGTTCATAATAAGAGCAAACGTCCTGTCATCTTTTCAACTTTATCCCAATGAAGCCATGATGATTTTGGCAAGTTCTGCCTGTGAGTTAGAACAAAAAAAATCTTCTCTTTTACAATTAAATTAAATAGATACGATCGGCATTAATTTTCTGAACACTTGAAAATATTCAAAATCGAAAATGGCCTTTCCATGTCCATAAGAAGATCTATGAAGTAGGATTTTTGAGGCTGAACCGTCTGATGACTTTCATCTGTCCTGCAGTGTTCCCCCCGATTTATCCGCTGGACTGGAATCACATCGTTGCACAGAACTCGGAACTGGCGGAGATCCGACAGACCGACGGGGCGATTCTGGCAGCCCCTCTGCAGAAGATGTGGATGAGGGAGGGCAAGGAGGAGCCGATTGTCATCAACCTGGGAGCTGGCGAGATCGAGGACATGGAGAGGATCACTGACAAGGTTAAGCAAATGGTCGACCAGGTCAATCAAGGTGAGAAAATTTGCAAAAGTTGGCTATTCCAGGAAAAAATCAGCTAAATATGTCTTCATATTTTTCATCCTCGAACTTTTAATATTTAGCTTCGTTGATGTGACCAATTTATAATCTTGGAAATTCATAAAATTCTTTTAAAAAACATGTGGATATGAATAAAAACGAGAAGAGTTAATGTTAGGCTACTTGTTAGGGATGTATGGAAGCGTTTACAGCAGTATATGAATCATCGAACTAATCTAAAATTGTCCTTCTCTAATCATTTTCTTTAAGAATCAGCCTCACTGCCGCCCGACTGCCCCTATCCAGCAGTCTCGTTCTTGGGCACATCCTCAGCCACTCCATCCAAATACCGCAATGTGTCAGCCTATTTGGTGGAGGCCAATCCTCACTCTTCGTGGCTCGTCGATGTCGGCGAGGGTACTTACTATCAGCTCGTGCTGCTTTTTGGAGAGGAACGAGTCAAACAGGTACAATCAACTTTACAATGTTTCAATTCAGTCTTTTTTCTAAAAGAGTTCTTTTGATAACAAAGCATTGAATAACGACAACCCCTATTCTGTCCGACATTACTCTTCAACTATCTAATAATTTCTACAGTGACGGTCAATAGTATGGGGCCAAACGCAACATCTTGAATCCTCGGTTTTTCAACTTGTTGTGGGTTGGTAGTGCTGAAACTTGCCAAGCATATGGGGATATGTAAGACCGAAATATCCTGAAGATCAATCTGATTCGATTCCAGATAGGGAATGCAGATATCCAGACAAAATTATGTTTGGTTCCATAATTTCGATTGTCACTGTATGACTTGTCTTATTGTCAAAGTCTGCCATTTCCGAATACCCCGAAGGACTTCATTTCCGCAAACAAGTAATAAATTCTTATTCAGGTTCTGGTGAATCTGCGTGCAATTTTCGTGACTCACGCCCATCAGGACCACATGAACGGAATGTTCATGATTCTGCAACAGAGAAAGGCTGCTTTCGAGAGTCTCGGACTGGAATATCAACCTATCGTGTGGGTGCTCATTTCTACATATAAGATTTTTATAACTTCTTGTCATGAAGAAAGAAGGTCCAATTTGTAAATGCATCCACTATCCACTTTTAGCTATCTAAAATAACCTCCTTGAAGGAAATATAACGAGGAAGATATCGTCGAACCAATGATATTGTTTCACAATTGAAACTTTTTAGATAGTAACGTGGCCATTTCTCCAAATAACCTGAAAATGTCTCGAAATAACTTGAGTTTTTTTCTCTCTAAATTTTCATGATAGAGATCAAATATTGAAAAGTACGAGCTCATGTTTTTATTCGTTTCAGTTTGGTTGCCAATCGGAATGTGCTGAAGCCCCTGAAGACTTACTCGCTGTGCTTCGAGGATCTGACTCATCTCGTGGAAATCGTCGACATTTCACAGTATTCGGCACCTCCGCCGGACAAGTCGAATCCAAATACTTCTAACAGGTCGAATTCATAAAAGAATTGCTAATTGATGAGTGAATATGTTTAGTCCTCCCGAGATTTCAAGCAAGCGACGTCGAACGTCGTCTCCCACTCTCCCTCCCTGTAGGGACCTCGTCCACGAAATGCCCAAACACATCTTCGATGCAGACAAGTGGGGACTCGACAGCATCAAATGCGTTATGGTAATTCTTTCTATTTTTGAAAAAAAATATTAGAAGGGTGGAACTCGGATTCTTATTCTGAAAAAGACAATAAAAGTAGCACCATAAAATTGAATGAATATGCATATTTTAGGCCAATTAAAAAAGTAATAGAATGCTGGATATCAAACTTTTCAGCCCAGAAAACTCTTATGGTGATAATTTAATAGATTTGTTTCGGTACTGCTTTTATTAGTTGCCAAAAAAGTACTCTATTCTGGTGTAGATTTTCGAGATCTCAATATGTAAACTTCCTAGAAAAATTTCATAACTACAGAGAATTTTTGCTAAGTTCAATCACAAAGGGTTTATGTGTAAGACCGAAGAGAATTTATCAGAGTTTTATTCGAAATTAATTGCATTGGAGCGTTAAAGTTAATATTTTCAAAAGCTTTGTAAAAATTCCTGATGAAGCAAAATGAGTAGTGTTCTCATGAAATATAATTTGTAGGTGCACCACACTCGAATGGCGAATGGGTTTGTGTTCCAAGCAGCAGGCAAGAAAATCGTCTTTTCTGGGGACACAAAGCCTTGCGAATTGCTAGCGAAGGAAGGATTGGGAGCGGATCTGCTTGTGCACGAAGCCACTTTCGGTGATGCTCATGCTGTAAGTGAATTTTTAATTTTAATGTTTCGAATATTGTTCAAAACTGTTTAATCGAAATTTTGGCAGCCGAGAATCATAGTTCTTATCGTATAAAATGGAAAAAGCCTGAAAAATTTCGCTTATATCTAAACCTTCTTTCTTATTCACACAGATTTCTTAGTTTTTTTGTACCTGAAAAGCTGTATTTTTATAATCTCATAAACTCAGAATTTGCTATCAAATCTCTAAAACTTTCAACAATTTATGTTCAATCCTAAAGTGTTCATTTTCAGGAAGACGCTCTTCGCAAGAAGCACTCGACAATGAACCAGGCAGTGGAAATCGGCCGGAAGATGCAGGCCAAATGGATCATTCTGACGCATTTCAGTGCCAGATATCCTAAGGTATCACTTTTAAATGCCTGATAGCCATGGGCCATTTTAATTTGCTTTCGGTTAACAAGCTAAAGTAGATAAAATGGGTATAGCGAGATTAGGGTCGGGTCAAGTTCGAGAAATTTAATATTATCAACACACAAGAAAGCGATTATTCAAGCATAAAGTGGAACGCAGGCTCTTGAAACTTTCTTCCATCCTTTCAACGAACAGTATGCCCGACGAGGAGATTTCGATAATTTCTTTGCATTCTCAAGCTCCCGATGACCGTTTGTTTCGAGTTACTGATGTCATAGTGCTCACTATGTCGTCAGGCTGCACATTTTGATACCAAATCTATTTCTATCCATTTACCATTGTTTAACTGCGATCATATAAAATTGTCACTTTATGCTAATTTGGCTAATTTGTTCGTTTCAGGTGCCAGCACTCCCTGATTATCTCGACACAATGGGTAATGTGGGCGTGGCCTTGGACTTCATGCGAGTTCCCTTCGACAAACTTCCCATTTTGCCGAAATTCATTCCACTGTTCAGGTAAATTTGATCATTTTTGGCTAAAGATACTAAAGAGAAAATTAAAATTTATGTTGTTTCTAATGAGCTCTTTTGTTTTTTCTTCTGAAAGTAATGCATATGATTTTACCTGAAAAGAATGTTTATTTCTGAATTAGCCTTTTTCAGCACATAATTTTACGCTGGTCTTCGAATGAATTTAAAAAAAAAAATATGTTACAGCTTATTTTCAATAATTTCTTGAATAATAATACAGTGGCGATCAAAAGCTGGAGTCAAGCGCAATATTTTGAACTCTCAGATTATGACTTGCTGTGAACTAATCAAATCGAACTGTTCTGAAGATTCTAGCCTAATTAGCTTCTATAAGAGAAATTTAGGCATACAAATAGAACAATGATAGGCTCCATACTTTTGACCGTAACTGTAGTTCAATTTCGTTAGAAAACGTTTATGCAAGGAAGAGAATTTTCAGAGAACTATTTGGCGATGAGTTGTTCGACATCGAATTGAAGAATGCACAGAGAACGTTGAAGAACAAAGAGGAGGAAAGGGGCAGAGACTTTGATGTGCTGAGCAACCAGAACAAGGCTATGAAGATTTGAAGCAAACACGATTTATTAGAGCACTGGGTAGTTTGTTTTCCTTCTTTATTTTATTATCTTATTAGGGTTGATTCTCAAATTGTTCTCGTTCTTGTTACACACAAAGTTAATCATAAAGTTTATTGCTAAATCGGAATATTTGAGAAATACAAAACTCAGAGAAATCTAGCGACCAATTGAAAGTGAAGAGGATAATATTTGAAACTAAATACTCAATGAACCCGTAGAAATAACCATGAAATATTGTCATTTTTATTAGATAATTCACGTTTACGGTGAATATTTTTACTTAGGATCTTGTGATAGAGAAATTTTCAATTCGATGAATTTCAAAGTGATAATAGATTGAATCACAAGTGAAAGACGATTTCTTACTAAAATATGTAAAGAAAGTCAAAATATTGCAATTAGAGGAAGGGAGTATTTACAGAATGTATGATTCTCAAATTGACAAACTAGAAAATATTCGCTCAAACAGCAGATCAGTTTTTCATCAATTTGAAAATTATTAGAATAGAATCGAGGTGGATGAAGGAACAGCTCCGTTATGTGATGATTACCTCGTAATGGAATAGATCAGAGGGGACACGAATTTGAGAGGAAAGGGAGGAAGAAGGAGAGGAGTGACAGAATGACAGAGGTCTGCTATTGTCATTGTCAGGGTAATTTTGGAAATTCGCAAAGATCTTGGATAAAAAAATGGAAATTCTCCTAATCTCAAATATAAGTTGCGAATTTTCTAAAGCCAATTGCCAATGCCATTGTCATTGCCACTCTAGCAGTGCGCATTAGTTCTGACCCAAACAGTTCTGTAAGGCAGTGACTGTTTGTTCTTCTTCCTGAGAGGCGTGGCCAGCAGGTCAAATCTGTAAGTGGCAGCAGGCTGCAGGTCTGTGACTGTTGACTCGATGAGTCCTTGCAGATCCTCGAGGGGCAGTTCATTCGAAGCAATCGGTCCTCGGTGTCTGTAGCAGCCAACCAGTTCAGAACTCGATATGCCTCCTTCGCACAGATTGTCACTCTGAATTAGACAATCGTCATTTAGGCATTGATGAAAAGTCTCGTAAATCAATATCGGAGTTTCAGAGTGAAAAACTAATTGCAATAGTTGCATCATTTAGTTTGAATGAATGGGGACGAGTTCTTTTTCCTTAGTCTTTATTATCCTATCGCTTATACGCAGCGATATAGCTACGTTTTCGAATTTTCGGAAAACTATCTATCGATGTACAATAGTGAACAGAAGTATCAGGCCATCGATGAAAGTTCGATGACCTGGTTTGAGCATTTGTGACTTTTGGATTCGTCTAAAACTCGGCGATCTTTCATTATGAAATGATCATTAAGTGTGTGTGTTCAAAATGTTCATCCTAATTGGAGACTCAAGTTTTCATGGATGGTCGGATACTTTTATCCGCTACTGCATGAAAGTAGACTTTCTCTTTCGGTACTCAAGAAGGTAAGCACATTACTAAAGAGTAGATTTAGCATAGAGATGATTTTCAAGTCTTTATGACTCGTCATTCCTTACCCTGCTAACAAGTTGTTCCAAGAAATTGGCCTTTTCCCTCCTCTTGTAGATGCAATATTCGGCCCGTTCATCTGAAGATCGCAGCCATTGCAAGGTCGCAGTCGTGCAGGTTCTTCGCACAATTTTCACGCTGAATTTTGGTCATTTTGTTGTTTATACATTTTCCGTTATTTTATTAGTGAAGTGATTCTATTGGACTTGCATGGAAGGATCAAAATTTTAGCCGGCAAAAAAGTGAAGAGACGAAAGAATAAAGGAGAGAAGGAATGCTCGAACAAGGGGAACATCACGATGGAAGACGCAAACTGTCAGTCAAAGAGAATGAAAACGAATCAAGAATATGAACATTTGGCTGACAGTTTTAGGCATTTTGACGCAATCAAATAATTCCACAGTGATATTTGAAGGGATAATAAACAGAACTAATTTGAGAAAGGAAATATTCTATTTTAAATTTTATCGATTTTCTTTTTTTCTCAAAAATATATGAATATGATATATTTTTATCCAAACCCTCTTTCTAACTTTACGCAAAAATATTGGCCCAAATATTTTTGATTACGTGATAATAGAGAAATCTAAATCTGAAAATCTACCTCGTGTCCTCAGGCAGCATTGGATAGGGTGATTTATTGGAATGAGTGCTGGCCCACAATCTGATAGTTTTTGAATGTCCATCATCGTTGCTAATTTGGAATCTAAGTTGTCCAGCTCGCACATTTGTGATTAGAAATCTATAATCCTTAGATTCTTTTCCTTCAACAAATTCTATGCTTACCGTCTAAACCCGGTGAAAGGTTCACTCTTCTTGAGAAGAATTCCATTTCTGAAGACTGACATTCTGACGTAACCATTGCAGGAATGCACAATCAGCAGCACCTGAAGATCATAAATTAGGCGTTCTGTATGAATTCATTATGTCCTATTACGAAGGTTATCATTTTTTCATTTATAATTTATTGAAAAATAGGCGATCTTCGTACTGGAATGAAGAGTGACATCTAGAAAAGATCATAACTCGATCCCTCTATTCATAGCTCAAATCTTCCCATTCACCTGAATCATTACTCATTTCCCCTCTGCTCTCTGCCTACCTCCAATTACCTGTCCCTGTCACTATCAATTACTCCTTCACTTCTTCATAACCTCTCAGTTTCACCCCTTCATTCCCATCCTTTCGTCCCTTCGTTTTTATCTCTTTATCACACCTCTGCCACTCTGCCAGTTTTCCTCTATCATTTCCTTATTACTCCTCTCGCTCTGGCTTCTCTGTTCATCTTTCATCTCTCCCCTCCTCCCCTTGTCTCTCATCAGTTTGGAATGCACCTCCTGCTCTGTATATCCCTCTGCAGCTCAACAGCAGTTGGTTGATGACGTCAAACGGCCTTCCTCTCGACTATTTCCAGCATAAGGCTGTGTATTTCCGTACAGTTGTTGGAGGGAGACGAAAGTTGAAGGCAAACGGGAAAAATAGAGGGAAGGGAGAAAGGAGCCGGCAAAACAGACAAAAACGTGCAGAGAAAGACGCAAATCGAAACGCGAAATGCTAGACTGGCTTGTGGATAATAGAGATGATAGATATGCACATGGTCTGGCTCGCATTGCAAATTTCAAAGGGTAATGCATAAACAGATAGACTTACTCGCTGAGCTCGAGTTGAATTCGCCACTTGGAAAGTGTAGTCCGTGGAAGAGCCGATGCCGTGGGAGAGACGGGCTGCTTGCAGAGTAGCGTCTCGAAGGATACGGGACTAAAATTGAATTGTGAAATTAAGAAAAATGATATCTTCATGAAGCGAGAATTTTTAATTCTGATCCCAGTGCGTTGTTGCTAGAAAATATTTGGCCTCTTTTATCTGTTTTTACGCTCTGATACATGACTTGCGACTTTAAATTAAAATTCAATGATTTTGTTGAAAGATGACAATTATCTACCTTCTGTCGGCTAGTGACTGGACGTGAATCAGATGGTTGAGAAGGAGCAGAAATCTGCAATGTCTCATAGCTGGATGTGGTGCCGTGCTGATTGTCTCTCACAAACAGGGTCACGAAGTGTCGTTTGCCAATTCTAGATAAGTTTCTCATTAGATTCCTCGAGTTCACGCTTTGTCTTTCGTTTGTTGTCCTGTCATTTCTTCCTTTTTGTTCATTTGATTGTCAGTCGTTTTTCAATTGGCCTCTCTCTGCTTTCTTGAATTCCATTCTCTTTATTGAAGATAGAGGGAATGTTACACAGACATAAAAAGAGATTGGAATGCAGCTGAGAAATGCTCTTCATCCTCTATTTCTTTATCTGTTGATAGCTCACGAGGCCAACTAAAGGGGAGAGAAGAGTAAAAGCATGTGTCATTTCGACCCCTGCTCCCCTGCTTTATATCCCTGACCTTTGAGAAATTTCTTAATTACCGTACTATATCTGATCTGATCGCATTCCTTAGGATTGAGAGAGAGAGAGATCATAGAATCTGGCTTCATAAAATTTAGGGGAAGTCATGAACACTGCGTTATTTTGCTCTCATTTCATTTGACAAAGAATCTGGGAATCCTAGGATTGTTGTGCAAAAGCAAAAATAATTGGTTAGAGAAATTAGATAAAAACAAAATAATAAAGTGAGATAACATACCGTAATTTGCTAATGGTCATGGAATTGTTGATTTGAGGCACGCAATGAATGGAATCGAGTCCCTCGTCCACGTGGTCGCAGTATGCCCAGCTTGGATTCTTATGTGAAACAACTGCACAGAATCGGTAACGAGACGGGTCGGCTGACCTAAAAATAACATTCAAACTCTCTCCAACATTTTTGTCGCATAAGTTTCTCCTTATCTATGCTTTATCATCAGTTTACAACAATTTTAAATAAGTTATAGGTGATAAATTTTGAGACTTGGAAGGTGTAAAAGTGATCGATTAACCTCATTTTTAGAGCAAGAGATAGACGAAAAAGCGGCTCGTAGAAAAAGACACCGGCTTTTTTCTTTTCTTCTCTTGTTTTCTCATACTATTTCTTAGAAAACCCGGTGTCTTTTTCTATGAGCCCGAAAAAGCTATACTTCATCATTTTCAGACTTTTCTTTTAGTTGTAAACGAGTTTGGAAACACTATTATTTTGATGTTTTATCTTTCTATTTTTGCTGATAAGATCAAGCTGGAATTGGCTGGGTTACAATTTTTACACCGAACATGCGTGCTAAATTTCATTCAGGCTCGATCTTGATAAATCTGAGAACTCGGTATGCATTCGATATTATGTTTCCAAACTTGTTCTTTTCATTGTGCTACTGACTGTGATTACCTAATCTGATCAGCGATTTTCCAAGCAATGAGAGCGGTCTGGGTGTCCCCCTCGGTCTTGAGTGCAGAGGCAATTCTCGAATCCTTACAATTAGGCATTGGGGGATAGTAGGAATCCATGGCTGTCTGAATGACAACATCTTGATGCACAAGAATGTGACACATCACTGTTTGTGTTTTGCAGATTGGAATGCAGAAAAGTAGAGAATGATGATTGAGTCGCGTCATTTGTATTTTGAAAATAGTAGGTTGGTAAGAAAGTGTTGTCGCATTCCATCTTTTGGATCTCTCAATTCTTCCAAAATGAGGAGTGAACTTTACAAATTTAGGCTGGATATGCTCTACCACGAATGTAAAATGGAATGGCAAAGTCAGCCGGAAACTGATTTGAATAGGTGTCGAAATAGACTCGGAGAAAATATGAAAATATTGCATCTGACAGAACTTTCCTATTATCAACCTAATATGTCACTTCAAATACCTGATCGCCTGTGAAGAAAACTCGCGTAGAACTGGGGGAAGACGAGCGAAGACGTAGAATTAGTTCTGAAAGAAATAAACTCACTTGTGCATAGTTTCAATCCCTTTCTGTTAGGAAAAAGGAAAGTAAGATATTCTTGCCACAATTTTTCTCAACAAAAAACCTCAATCCTCAAATGACAACTTGAATTTTAGATCGTGATGATAGAAGATTACTTCAATCATCTTTCTTTTCTAACTTTAAAATATGCATTTCGTTATTTTCAGACAACTTTTCATACGAACTGAATTACGGTAAGATGAACACTTACTGTGTGGAGTATGATGTGAGTAGAATTTCATCCTGGAGTCATCAGCCTCTCCGGCAATCAGCTCCACGTCATCTGAATAGGTCAGCGATTCTGTCTTCAACGCTTCAGACAAATCTAAAGTTACACGATTTATTCGCTTTTCTTGTTATTCCTTCGATAAATAATGTGCATTTTGTTTTATTTTTCGCATATTTTGCGGGAGATTCCAATGGCTGATATGGGAATTCGCTGGGGACCCATTCAGAGTAGATACATTGAGCATCGAAGCAGGAAAGAAGAGAAGGAGCAGAAGAAAGGAGGGGAATAACAGATAAAGAAGACCTATGCAAAGAAAACTGACATGAACTGAATTGAACTGAGATGACTTGCAATTGAATTGAAGCAGAAAAGATGAGTAAAATTGCGTCGTGTGAAATATGGCACCTTGCGAAAGAAAGTGATAGCCTACTTCAGAAAAAGTGTCTGACGCTGAAACTTCTTTTTTGAACGTCATAATTCTTCAAAAATATTTCAACCCTCGAGTCAAAATAGTGACGTGCGTCATTTTGTCAAGGGTCGTGCACGATTTTCTTTCGTCATCTGGATTTTTGCAGATTTCCGTCGCCGTTTTCACTTCAAAATTTACAGTATGATTCACACAAATTGAATTCCAATTTGACAAAGAAAGGTTGAATTTCCGGTAAGAGTATATGGGATTTTGATTTCGGATTCTTAAACATTTCAATTCCGTCTGATTTTGATGCCGAATTTTCAAAATTGAAATCTTAGCATCTCTATTTGAGAAAATAAGTTATGCGTATTGTAGAGTTTCTATTGCAATAGCCTGTAGATTGTATTCCTTCAGTAAAGCGCATGAGCTTTACATTTTCTTCAGTTGCAAAATTTTCACGATTTCCTTTCGCATACTCGAAAAATTGAAAATTTCTCTGTGGCACTCGAATTGTTCTGGAGCTTTGTAAGGAACTAAAAAACAATAGATAAAGAGGACCACTCACTGGCAGATTGGCTGTGGATTTCAGGCAAAGCAGAGGAAGGAAGCACGTCTCCACAAAGTCTGTCATTTCGTAATAAAAACTAAAACGCAAAGTGCTGCGCTTTACGGGTTAAGTAGAATAAGGAAGAAAAATGAGAGGCAAAAGGCTTAACGAAATGGGCAGATTTGCTGGGAATGGCAAGAAGGGAACTGCTATGTTCAGAGAACGCGAAAGGACAAAGGACTTGAATGCTCTCCAACAGAAAATGAATTTTGAGAGATTACTGTAACGCAATATTATTTAGAAAATCAGAAAAAAAATCTATCGCATTTATACCCAAGGTGTTATCACAACTGATTTTAGTTTCATTATTGTTGTTCTTAAAAATAGGGTAAGATAAGCTGACACTTGAAGGTTGTTGTGATAATTTTTTGGTAAAAATCGTGAGAGATGGCAGAAATGTCAGGTATTTGCGCAAATGAAATCCAATTTCTAATAAACTATTTACTTTTCGTAGGAAAAATGTATTAAAAATGACCTCCTTTGACTGCATACAATTGGTAATGGACTGTAGCTCCACAGGGCGTGATGTAGAGAAGCATTGGAGAATCTGGGTCGGAGGGAGAAACTACGAGCCTCAAATGGAAACGATGAGGAAATTGATAGATGATTGGAGATAATCCACCTCTGTTCATTTCCATGAGAAGTCTCTACGATCGTCTCGATGCTCTCTGCGATCTGTCTGTAGCTGGGCGAAGAGACGATTGACAGGAACAAACAGCAGAGAAAGATAAACTGACAATGCCGCTGACAGAGCATTTCCTGAAATGACGAAAAACCATAAGATAAGCCAATTGGGAAGAAGGATTTCGTTAACAATAGAGCTGAAACAAGATTTAGGCTATTACCAGCTAATTTTTGCACCCAGCCAAAACTATAGCCGTTTATAAAGAGCGTATCATAAAAAGAGCAGAAGGAATGAATCATACAGATGGAAATAATGAAATAACTCGAAGACAAGTCAGAGGGATTAGAAAAAGTGGAAATAGAGGATCATAAAAGAGTGACAATGGACGAATGCAATGGGGAATTGGGGGCGGCACAAAACTAAATATGGAAGCAGTTTGTACGAAAATATGCATTCGTCAGTAATTTATCAAATATTACATATCGAAGTGCTTTAATTGAAATTCAAAGTACTACATATTAAAAAATATCTGCGTGTAAACTAGATTTGTTTCGTATCAGAAAGTGATCATTCTCATTTTTCAAGCGGAGACCCAAATGATACACTATTCAGAAGCCTGACACAATTCCGAATATGATCAAGCGGGCGAAAATTGCTTACGCGAATGCGCTAAAGGGCCAAGGTCCGATGCGTTGAAATGTAAGAAAAATGACAAATTCTTACAAAAAAAGCATTAGCAAAGAAGATAAGCTTATTATGCAAAGAAAAGGAATGTAGCGCAGTGCGAACGAACGAATTTTACTACTGATAAGGGGAAGAAAAAGAAAAAACGGATTTGAAATGTCGGTGACAGAAAAATTGAAAAAAAAACAATTCGTGTAATGTTTGATCAGAGAAAATAGTAGAGAAATGATACCGATGAAAAAGAGCGAAATGAAGCATCATTTATTTTCCATATTGACTGATAACAAGATTAAGAAGGGCAATGCAGGAGCAGTTGATCTATCAAGTCAGAGTCTGCGAGTCTGCATCCGGTCATCCCAGTCAGACTTCTCTCCCTCTCTCTCTCTTATCCTCTTTCTAAGCCACGCCCCTCTATGTTTGCTGCGTTTTTGTGGAGCTTTCTGTTGTTGCTGCTGCTGCTGCTGCTTCAGGCAATGTGCAGTGTTGTGTTGTGGAATGTGAAGAATGCAGGCAAGATAAAGGAAAGGCGAGGTCACAACCAACTGACGAGAAACACACAAACACTTGGTTATGAACTGATTGAACTGATAGAGCTGATAGACTGATTGCTGAGAGATGAATGAAGTGGATGAATAACGCGAATGCATAGCTTTGGATAGATATGTTATCGGAACAGAGGGACACGTTGAAAGAAGAAAGAAGAGGGTTGATGGATGTGGAGATAATGCAATCTGCAGACAACCACATTCCAGACATATCAATGAGCTAGAGCAATTCATAACAACAACACAATGTACATCATATCGCAATTCCTCATGCCAATTCATCATCAGAAACAAGTGGAATGCGAAAAATCAGAAAGAGCAATTCTTGGAAATGAAGCATTTAGAATTGTGAAAAGAAGATATTCAATATTTGAAGCAGAGGCTTATTTCGAGCCTCATTCACTTCACCGTTCATCCCTTTCTAAAGGCCACCAATATCTTGTAACTAAAGTAGGTTAGAGAGGAACCGCTAGGTTGAACAGTCCAAACAGCCTATTCGATAAGCTGATTCAGGAGAACAAAATAGTCTATTCAATCCTTAACCTACCCCAGTTATAAGGGATGATAGTACGGGAACCCCTGAAATAGAAAGCAAGTCATGTTTAAAGTGGGTCGACCAACAACGTCATTCTAGGATCGACAATAGACCTCATGAAATGACACTATAATAAAAATCACCGAAAAATACTCGCATACAAAAACGAAAAGCCAAATGAAAATTTTAAAAACGTGTTCATAATGAGGTCCAGAATTTAGTTATTTTCTACATCAAAGAATTTTTTAAGATTATTTCTCTTTCTAAAGGTCTTAGTTAGACTCGAATACATGTTTTGACAAAAATAACGGCGGAATATGATTCTTATGGGCCCGTTTGTGCTCTCTACCTGTTCGGTGTCACTTTAAAAAATAAATAGAACTTTTAGCTTTTCATTATTTAAAACTGTCTTTTTCACTGAAAAAAGAAGCAGTCTAGATTATACACGACTCGTAAGTGTACGACCCGGAAAGTACACAACCCTCTATATTCGAACATTACAAGACCCTCTTTTTTCTTGCAAATAATATTTCATCTGAATAATAGTTTTTTTTCGAAAATTTTCCCACTCACCGAAAATTTATTTGATTATTTCTTGCACTTTAAAACTTTTGGATCTAGCAATAATGAGAAGGTTATTTCGTTTTTCAGGAATGTATGATTTCTGCAATTTATGGGATTGAAATTAATCAAGTGAACGAATATTTGAATTGGTTGGACAACGATTTTCTGATTTCGAATGTCATCCAATATGCCATCTCGTATTCAAATAAATTAAATTATTATTTCACATTTTATTTAATAAAATTTCTACATTAAATTTGAGATTAATATAATCAAGCTTTTATTTTATATCAATGTTTCCGACTTCTCGCCATTCATTCGTTTGTGAATCGTATTCCTCGATTGAATTACAAAAATTTCCTCGTAGAATTTTTTTAAATCTAAGTTAACAAATATTTTATATAAAGATATGCAAAATTTCAGCTCACCCTCCGATTGCATATAATTTCTCGTTAGCGACAATAAGAGAATGATTCATTCTTGCATAATTCATATCAGCGATTCGAGAAATTTGACTGCCAATTGGAGCTGAGGGATCGAAACACAGACAGGATTTGAATGTACCATCAACATCATTATCACTAAATATATAATGATACATTATTTATCATACAAAATTAACGACTCCGATCCTCCAGTTATGTAAATTCTTCCATTTAACGATGCAATTCCGAATGAATATGGTTCTTCTGGAATCTCTCCGATTTCAATCCATTCCCGTTCATCGTCTGATAATCGATATATCTTTCTACTTTCATCTTCATCAATAACTGAATATCCATAATTATAATAATGAATATGCTATAATGTGACCGTATAAAATCCCATCGCATGTTATTGTTTGAGCTTCACTAATTGGAAGAGGAAAAGCAGGTCCTGTTTGCCATGTTCCATCTATTAAAACCTGAATAAACTATTTCATGGACTTTCATTCGATCTTCTTACATCAACTCGATCCGTATCTTTCCATGTTTTAGGACTCCATCCACCCAAATAATACAATTTGTCTTTGAAATAAGCTACAGATGCCCAACGACGCCATTCAGGAGGATTTGGACCTGTAAAATTCTTTGAATCGATCATTCGCGGATTTGTTGAGCAGACCTCTTGAAATTCGTCGAGTCTTCAAGTCAAATATTTTAAATGACTTCTTTATGTTGTCAATTCCAAAAATCTGAAATCTAAGAAATGACTCAAAATAACGAACATAAGAAGTCACTTTATTCTCTGTAGTCGCTACTTGAAATGGCTCATAATAATTGTGAAATTTTGCAATCTCTTCTACTGAGTAGGTAAATGAATCAAACAGATATATTATTCCTTTATACTGTTGATTATTATTTCGATGGCAACCTAAATTATTATGAATTGTTTCAAAGTCTCTTACTTAGTTTTCAACATATTCCTTACCATAAAATAAAATTTTATGTGGGTTAATTTCTCCAACTTTACGCCATTCATCCGTTTGTGGGTCGTATTCCTCGATTGAATTACAAAAATCTCTTTCGAAATTTTCTTGGAATCTAAATTAACAAATATTTGGTATAAAGATATGCAAAATCTTAACTTACCCTCCGATTGCAAACAATTTCCTGTTAGTGACAATGAGCGAATGTTGTTTTCTTGCATAATTCATATCAGCGATTCGAGAAATTCGACTGTCAACTGGAGCTGAGGGGTCGAAACACAGACAGGAATTTAATACATCCCCATCATCACTAAATATATAATGATACATTATTTATCATACAAAATTAACGACTCCGATCCTCCAGTTATGTAAATTTTTTCATTTAACGATGCAACTCCGAAAGAATATCGTAGTTCTGGAATCTCTCCGATTTCAATCCATTCCCGTTCGTCGTCTGATAATCGATATATCATTCTACTTCCACAACCATCAAGAACTGAATATCCATAATTACAATAATGAGTATGCTATAATGTGACCGTATAAAATTTCATCGCATGTTATTGTTTGAACAAGATAAATTGGAAAAGGAAAAGCAGGTCCTGGTTGCCATTGTCCATCTATTAGCACCCAAATAAATTATTTCATCGACTTTCATTCGATCTTCTTACATCAACTCGATCCGTCTATTCTTTGGCTTCCAGGAATATATCCACCCAAATAATACAATTTGTCTTTGAAATAAGCCACAGATGCCCATTCACGCCATTCAGGAGGATCTGGGCCTGTAAAATTCTTTGAATCGATAATTCATGAAATTGTTGATAAGACTTATTGAAATTTGTCGAGTATTCAAGTCAAATATTTCAAATGATTTATTTAGGTCATCAATTCCAAAAATCTAAAATTATCAAATTGGCAATGGCAAATAAAATAACCTACTTTATCTTTTGTGGTTTCAACTTCCGATGGCGATAAACAATTAGTAAATTTCGCAATTTGCTTAACAGAATTAGTATGCGAATCAAACAGACAGATTCTTCCTTCCCAAATTTTGCCGTTTGTATAAAGCACTAAATACTAAAATTAATTTTCGCTCATACAAGAAATATTTCCTACGATAGAATAAAGTTTTCCTATCGAGCGCTTTCGGCAGATATTTCTTGATTATTTGCATCATCCGTCTATTAGTCCAGGCCAATTGCCCCAGGTCTTTGAACTCGGGATATTCGCAGATCAACAATATCATTTCGACTGGCAAATTGGCCAACATCTTCGTTAAAAGACCTTAACAATAAAAATGGCAATAGTAAGAGTATTGATTGAATGAAAAAGTCTGGAATTAGTGAGTTTGAAATTGATCATTGAAGAAAGGAGAATAAAACTACTAAATTAATGCTTCCCAATTTTTATCAGACTAAAAATCGATTCCTAACACTTGAAGATGCATGCTGAAATAAAAACTATCTATGTATTTACTTATCAGTTATAAATGACGCGAATGCACACCTCGTATCTTACCTTTTAGTATTTTTGTTAAATGTATGTTTGTCTGTACACGCTTAGTTCTCAGCAACTATCCATGATAACCTTCACGAACCATATATGGCAGGAAAGAAAATTTACTGATGTGCAACGCAAAATCTCAATTGATTTTGGATTGAAAATTCGATACTTATACCCGAAGAGCGGCTTTAACCTGATGAAGTGTTGACTGTCAAATATAGATTTTAAAAAAATTACCATGACTTGCATATGGACTATAAAAAGGGGAATTCAACACAACTTTCGATAGAGGATGGAGAGTTATGCTGCATGTATTCATGGCTATTTTTATTCCAATCTTTTTTTTTCTAAAAGTCTTAGTTAGACTCGAATACATATTTTGAACAAAAAATAACCCCGGAATATGACCCTTATGAACCCGTTTACGTTCTCTACATGAAGTGATGATGAAAGAAAAAAGCAAGTGGCAAAAATCGGGTGGGAATTTTAAAATCCGTTTTGCCGATTGTCAAGTGTCGATTTTCCATTTTCACTCAATTTTCTCACGATTTGATCACAAATTTTGGCATCTCTTTGGAACATACAGTCTCTACACCATCTTGCAATGCCCAATTTGCGAATCAGGTCTGGCCGAAATTTTGGTTTCGAAATTTTGTTTACGGTTTCGCCAGGCCTGGTTCTTTTGTTTTTGCGACTTTTTCCTTTTTTCATTACTTTTTTTATAGAAAATGATTTTTAGTGAGTTTCTGCTGAATTCTGCCAAATGAACCCACAGTTCAACTATCCTCCTGCCTTCCTCAACGAATCGCTATGGTCCGATTGGATTTATATACTCGGCAAACAAAATGCAGGTTTGAATTTTCTTTGAAAAGGCTATCTGGAATTTCTACTCGCTATAAAAAAAAACCTGATAAAAAGATATAAGGATGGAGATTAGGGAATGGCAGATGTAAATCATTTTTCCCGTTAGGCGAAACACAAGGCGAATTCTTAAATTTTCTAGTAAATCTAATTTTCTTCCAGATCGAATATCATCGTGTGTGGACACCGCGGGCCAATGCGACTTTTTATCCGCTAAAACCGTTCGCTATATTTTCACAGGTGGGTGAAGAAACATCACAAATTGTGCATATATCTCTGTGATAAGTCTACAACACACTTTGTTTTCAGTCTGCATGCGGCTGCGACTGCCTAACGATGTCCGCTACATCGCTGTACAGCTTTTTCAAAAGTGAGACAAAAATGTTTCTGTTTTGGATTCTGATGACGATCGTTGCAGATACATGAGCAGACAGCTGCGACACCTCGTCCGTTTCTTCGACAATCTGGAGGAGAACAAAGTGGCAGAAAGCGTAGATGCACTGCTAGCTGAGTGGGAGAAGGTCGAGACCAACATGTCCAGGTAAGACTTTTTCAAAATGATATCTAATAGATTTGAAAGTTTCAATAATTGCCAAGCATATGAAGCATTTGAGCCAAACGCAAAAATATCGAGCAAAACCGCAAGGGCAAATTTACGTTATAATCGCCGTCATCACTAGATGCAATTTTCAGGCAGCTGCCTTTGCGAATTCTGAGCGTAATTCAAATCGCGAGCAAAGTCAGCAGCTTTCACGATGTGAGTTCTTGATAACGGTTTGCTGTATTTATCGGCGGCTAGAGAGTCTAGGGAGCAGAGTTGCAAATTTAGACCCGAATAAAACCCGATCGGGCCTCAACTTTGCAACCAGGGATGGGCCGGAATTCCGGTGATCTGAGCGATTTTTTTCATTCCGATCGAAAATTTAAAAATTCCATTTCGGCCCACTTCTGTTTATAACTCTGCTAGGGAAGTGTAGGAAGAGCAGAGAAATAAGAAAAGCCGCCGACAAATACAATTATTTGTATCAGTGCTATATGAAAATAGAGCACTGGCTGATAAATGTTTCGATCTGCCGAATGCTTTCTTCATCCATTCATCGACAAGAATGATCATTTGCGCAGAGTCTGTCAACAGTGGAAACAGCAGCAGCTCTGCGCGCACTCGGCCACGCCTACACTCAGAGGGCCATGCTCAAGTCCGAAATCCGCATCCTCAAGATCATTTCCTATCAGATCCCCGACTCGCCACTCAGCTACATCGAAGCTGTCATCAGCGTTTTCTGTAAGTTAAAATTATTTCAATTTTCGATGGATCGATGAAATATTCGTAAAGTAAATTTTTTGGCAACCTGGAAAAATAGGACTTTTTGTAAACTTCATCTAATCATTACTAAATTAAGGTAGGGTAGGTTCAAATAGTAAAACACCTTACTCGGTGGGCTGATCATTTGGAAATAATATAGGACCTACCCCATCCTACATTCTTACCTTCGTTATAAGTGGACGAGGTTTATAAAAAGTCGAAAAATAGTTAAGAAAGAGAATATTCTCTTTACAAATTCCTCTTCTATTTCGTCTGCAACGATTCTACGATGCAACTACTTTTCCAAATTTCCCATTTTTAAACTGCTTCTATAAAAGAGAAAGGAAATGCACTTGTAATTCGTCTCATTTTGCTAACACAGGAAATTCGGTGTTTTGGAATAAGACGATTTTTATCAAGTCTTACAGACACGCATCGAACCATAGAAAATATGGAATCTCTCTACCATCATTGTCTTCTGTACCTCGACATCTTTCTGCTCAACCAAAGAGAGGTTGGTCATTTGTTTTTTTTTTTCAAATTCAGCGTGAATTATTGAATTCCAGGTGATAATATCTCTGTATCGAAAAGTGACATTCAACGATACGCTAATGTCTCAGGAACAGATACGGGTGGAAACCGAGTAAGAATTATTCAAGAAAATTGTAAAAATGAGTTGTATTGTGCAAAAGTCTAGTAAATGATTTTTCCATGAATATCTTCAACTATTTCATTTTCACTTTTCAATTATTTTTATCCTCTTCTTTCTTTCAGAAAGTACATCGAGCGAACTCGGAACAATTTCTACCTTGTGGCGAGTGGCGTCGTTTCTGCTGCAGCACAGACCATTTTCAGTGATGAAATCGCTGAATGGGTAAGTTGAATTCGAAAATTGTTCTGTTTTTCTTCAATCTTTTAAAGAGAGTCTGCTTGTATTTTTCTTGACACTTACAATTTTACTCCACATACCTTAAAGAAAGACATAGGTACGAGATTGGGGAAATTTTTACAATTATGATGATGCAAACGTAAGGAGCATAGACGAAGAAAACCAAACACTCGGAATTTCTAATAACATTTCAAATATTTTCAGGCGTGTTCCCAAATCGTTTCTCGAATCGCGATTTCGCGTGCAGACATGGCGAACTTCGCGGACGTGCTGCTGAGTGTGGTGCTGAGGAAAATGGCCGACAAAGACAGACGACTGCAGCAGATGCAGCAGAGACGGACTGAAGTGGACAAAAGCAGTGGGAAGGAGGACGGCGGAAGTGAGAGGAACAAGTATGCAGAACATGACGAGGGGTGGCAGCCATATGCAAAGAGACGACGGGAGGAATGATCGAAGGATTGCGCAAACAGGTGAATTATACTGCTTACATAAATCATTCTTGTGAAAAGCACGATCGTCTTTCTTCCTTCAACTTAGTTTGGCGGGAAGACAGTCTGGAAACCGCGGAACGTCGGAGACACAAGACATGGAAAAATAATGTAGGAAAAGGAGTTACCCTACCAATATCTATCCTATTTGGCTTGTCTTGTATTACGATGTCTCGCAGTTTCAAAGTTCCCTTTGGAAAATTCACTGATACTGATATTACTAATCTGGAAGACTCGCCGAAGTTGAAACTCTCTTATTCATACAAACATTGTGAGTTCTCCAAATTTTGTAATTTTCTCAGTCAGTCCTCAAAAACGTATCCTTGAAAGCGTTTCATCAATGAAGTTGAAAACTTAAAAGTAATTTACAGTCGGCTGATTTTCAGAATACAACCAATGTGCGTTTCCCCTACTTCAGCATGCAGATCCTCTTCTCTCATTCGTAAGTTTCTGATGGTTATGCACCATTTCATTCGTTGCAGTTGATTATTTCTCCGAACTTTTGAGTCCATTTTTATATCTTTGAGAAATTTCTGATCTAATGTTGGTGGATAGTAAATTCAAAAAGTATCATCGCAATCCTACACCAGTACTTCTAAAACTCAATGGTAATAATTCTCACTATTTTTTTTGGATTTTTTAATTCAACTTAGCTAGTCTTTCTTTTGTTCGTGTTTTCTATGACTGAATTGTTCATTTATTGGCACCTAATTTTGTTAACCTTATCCTCGTTCATTATTTTGATGGTGGAATTTATCAATTTTTCGGATTAATTTTACTAGTCTTATCCATTTAAACTTTTTTTTTTCTATATTTTTCGGTTAGTTTTGCTAATCTTATCCTCATTTGTTAGACTGATTTGTTGACCGTTTCGAAGACTCTTTATTTCTGTACGATCTATTGTCAAATCGATGTGTGGTCAGTGTTTATTTGAAGGAAAGACAACATTTCGTTTCAATTCTAATTTTTTAGAACCTATTTGACAAGGTTTTCTAACCTTTCATATCGATCTCCCACTCAGTAAATCGAAACCACTAATGCGTTATCCCTTTATACGGACGTTGTCATTCAAGGCAAGGCGATTTTCATCTTCGATTTTCGGTTTTTCGCCCTTTTTCACACTGACTAAAACGGTGTTCACTATCTTCAACCAGTGGTTTTTCATTCATTTCTCACTCTGTCATCCTTGATTTCGTATTTTCACTTTGTCTTGTGGATTGTTTCTAACTTTCATGCTTGATTGCTGTGCGTTTGCAGCGCCTAGCTCACGAGGGACTGCAGAGCATGCGTCGCGTGCCTTTTTCCTTCTCCCCCTTTCCTTACTCTGCCTTCTCTTCTCTCTCTCCACTACACCTGCTCTCTTCCCTTGTTCGTTCCCTCCCCATGTCTCTCGAATATCAGACGGACGGCCTCATGTCCTTGCATCTTTTTATCCATCAATCTACTTCTTGTCCTCTCGTTCTTTGTCAATTTTATCAGGATCAAGTCACCAGTGTCTCTGCACTGTCCTTCACACCACAATTCATCTGACCTCGCGCAATTCTCGAGACGAAATTCGTCATTTCTCCCAAATTTCGAGTTTTCATCGATTTTGTTGCGAATTTTGAATTCGCGATGATGCAATTTTGTTGGCTGCCGAATTTTTCATTTCCCACTTTTCTCGTCTGTTCGTAAGTATCGTTGGTGAATTGATGACCACTCCCGGTTCGTCCCTTGTTCTGTTTCCTCTCATTGTATTCCTCTCGTTCTAGCCCTGTATGTGGCCGAGCGTCTGCACGAGAAACAGCTCGATGACAATCGGCACCACGACGGTCTTCTTTTCGTTCATTTCGTCGCGACTCTTGCTGGCCTAAATTCGTATCATTAATGTAGCTGCTTTGCAGAGCTTCCCGCGCCCGTGAAAGTGTGCCACTGTCTGAACATGTCGCCACCACAGTTCGCTGATCTCGGCAAATCTGCCAAGGATCTCTTCAACAAGGGATACAGTCAGTCATTTTCTCATTCGTGAAAAACATCGAAAGACTTGTATAGTTCGCCAGATAAGCGTTGTTGATTTTTCTTTAAATTCATTTTTTTTACTATAAGTGCATTAATCTAAAATCTGGTGAATTATAGATTAGGTTTTTCGAAAAAAAATAAGAATTTCTGTACACCCGTTGCAAAGTATTCATATATTCGTCACCTTTGAAAAAGTATACAGATGTGGAAGAAGCAATGAAAACGCTTTCTCTTTGTATACTTTTCGAGTTGAGAAATTGTGGCATTGACAAATCCTCAGGCTATTTTTTCAAAATTATCTTCGAGAAAAAAACAAATTAATAATTCAAAATGGCTTTTTTCGGTAGTCTCAAATTGCAAATAAAATAATCTGTTCGTCTTTCAGACTTCGGCTTCCTGAAAGTCGATTCGACGACGAAGACTGGCGAGAACAAGGAGGTTGAGTTCAAGACTGCGGCCGCGCACAACATCGCCAGCGGCAAGCTGGGCGGCAACCTGGATGTCAAATACAAGATCCCCCAGTACGGAGTCACGCTCACTGAGAAGTGGAACACTGAAAACCAATTGGGCACTGTTGTCGAGGTTCGACACCCTTCACTCTTCTCTAGCTAAAACCAATGAAGTCGGGAAATTCTTACTCGGACTTCTCGATCAGAGACTTGTGGGATAATAACGACAAAATGTCATCTCAGAACTGCCTTTAGAAAAAATCAAAAGCCGAAATTTCACTCCACTATTAAATTAAATTTATATGGTAAAATAAAATAGGAGAAATTCTAGTGTCAAATGGACCTATAGGAGTTGTCGGATGGACACTTTTCATTGATTTTTAAAACTGCTTTATTTACAGGTTGCGGAACAGTTCGGCCGGGGATTGAAGCTGACTGTGGACACGATGTACGCGCCACACGCCGGCAAGCGCAGCGGCAAGATCAAGGCTGACTGGGCTCTGCCTACTGCTAGAGTAAGTCGTTCAGATGAAGTTAATTCGCGACAAAGCCAAACCAAACAAAATTTACTCTAATTATGAAATTTTTCCCTAATTTATCATAATTCTGCCAGTGAATATAAAGGCTTTGTCGCGAATCGACCATTTTGCCGTGTTCTCCGTTGTTTCTTCCCATACACATCAGCTCCTCTTAGCTAACGTTAATTTTATCAACAGTTCTGAGGAATTCTCGAACGAAGTTTGATTATCGCGGAGAAGGGTTAAGAGTGAGTTTGATTTGATCAATGTTTTTTTCTAAAAAATCAACTAAAATGCAAGAATTGATAGTAATTGTGATTGTTGTGAAAATACAGGTGAAAGTCCTAAAAATTTAACCAAATGTAAGAAAATAATTAAGTATCATATCGATTTCTTGAACAGGACAAGATACAGCATTTTTTGAAAATCTTGGAGGCTTTTCCTCGAATTTAGGAATGTCTTATTCACGAAATCATCGAACCTAACCTATCGTGATTTAACAACCCTTCTTATTCCCTCGTTTGAAATGAACGTATTTTCAGATCAATGCGGATGTGAGTCTGACCTCGTCGCCAGTGATCAACGCCTCCGGAGTGTTTGCTCGGGAGGGATGGCTCTTCGGTGCGCAAGCCACTTTCGATACTGCTTCCAATAAGGCAGGACTATTTCTCGTATTCTATAAAATGTTCGGGATATTCAAGGGTTTGTCCGAATTCGATAGTTTTATTCGAGCTTTGTCAGTCAGAACTGCTGAATCAGTTCGAGAAAACCTCTAAATAGAAATCGAAACATAATAACGATAGTAGAATTCCTAAAGTTATCGGTAACGGATTTTAAAAATGTTCTTTCTTCATTTTTAAACTAGTGCTTTTGTTCAATAAATTATTATTATTATTTTTTAAATTTCAGTTAGTCTCGTCTTCGCTGGCATTTGGCCACCAGACCAATCAGTACACTCTGCACTCTTTCGTCGTCAATTCGACTGACTTCGGCGCCTCTCTCTACCACAAAGTCGCTCCCAACGTCGAGCTCGGTGCTCAGCTCGGATGGAAGGCAAGGAGAATTTTTAACATAGCATTTTCTGAATATGCTTGATTCACTTGAAAAATATGCACAGTATAAATATCAGTGCAAGACAAGTTAAGTACAAAATGAAGAAAAAGTTATAAATTTTCATTTTTTTCTCAAGAATTTCGAGTAATCATTTTCGTTTGCAGATGGGCGGCAACTCGGCAGACTTCGCTCTGGCCTCAAAGTACTCGCCCAACCGCGATCTCACTCTCAGGGCCAAGGTCAACAACTCCAGTCAGGTAATTCACCTACAGTTACAAGAGTTTGTAACTTTTCTTCAATATATAATTTTTATGACTAGTTTTTTCATAGAAAGGTCATGTGAACAGACATGCTCAAAATTTGATTTTTCTGGACGCTGACGAATAGTTAATTTTTCTTTTTGCAGATGGCGGTGGCAGCGACGCACAATCTGTCGAACGCCCTGAAGATGACCCTGTCGACGCAGTTCAACCTGCACGCCAACGAGGCTCACAAATTCGGACTCGGACTGGAATACGAGCAGTAAGGTGTAGGGCAAAGCAGGGAGACAGAGAACAAGAGATACCACCCAATACATCCATCAACTATCTTCTAGTAATGAATAATTGGTTTCTTTGGTAGATTGAATTTCTATGCAATTATTCTGTCATCTTCCCTAATCTCCCCTTTCTCCCGCTATCTTCTATCATATTATCTTACTAGATTCTCTCCACCTCCTTCCGCAATGAGTTTGTGCGAGATTCAAATTCCTCTTCCTTCTCCACCGTTAATTATTCTTTTCTCCTTATTTGGTCTAGTGTTTTATCCTTATTCTTTTGTCTTCATTTTTTGTGTTCAGAAGTCGTCGAGTTTAGTAGTTGGAAGTTTGTGTTGCAAGACATAAGTAAAAATAAAATATTTTACCAAAAACCCGTACATTGATGTTATGGAATATTTTGACAAAATGGGCGGCACGCATGATTGTAATCCAATTTTTGAAAATTACTTTTGCCATCATAAATTTCAAGTTTTGACAACGAAAAACTATGAGTTGAATGTGATTAGTAAGTCGAAACTTCAACGAAAATGCACAATCACTGAGGATTATCCAGTTTGGGTGAAGATTTCGTTTGGACGAAGATGTTCATTCCTAAAAAAACTGACTATGAAACTGGAGCTATTTTCGAAGTTTTCATGATTTTCTTATTTGCACTCTCATTAGAAACTTTGAATTTCGAAGAAAATACTCGTGACAAAAATGTGGCGATGGAATTTCGGGAGATCGTTGAGAAGGAGAGAATCCTTGAGGATCCGGATTTTTTCAGAAGGAAGTTCGGTATGAGAAGTCTTGTTTTGCTTCGACTAAGAAGAACGAAACATATCAGAATTGCCGCGAAATAGAAGTAAGTTTTGAACAGGATGAAATTAGAATATTATTCGTAAAAAACAAACCATTGAAATAAATGATAATTTTAGATTTTTGTATGATTTGAATATTTTCAGAATTAATAATTACAGAATAGAGGTTGGTTTTTAACAGGCAAAAATGATTAAAATTCAAATATTCGTGGCATAAGAAAAAATCGAACTTTAACTTAACTTGAGCTGAAGAATTTTCGCGATCGAACTTGAACTGAACTTCCAGACAGTTCGAACAGCCCTGATTAAAAGGAATATTTATTTCAGTTGCATTTTTTCAGTATCTTTATTAGGTGTCTTCGAGAGTTGTCTGTATCATCTGCGTTGAAATTAAATTATTATTTCACATTTTATTGAATAACATTTCTATATGAAATCTGAGATTATTATAATCAAGCTTTATTTTATGTTAATTTTCTGATTTCACGCCATTTATTCGTTTGTGGATCGTATTCCTCGATTGAATCACAAGAATTTCTGTACGGAATTTTTTGAAATCTAAGTTAACATATTTCTCATAAAGATATGCAAAATCTCAGCTCACCCTCCGATTGCATACAATTTCCCGTTAGTGACAATGAGCGAATGATAGTATCTTCCATAATTCATAGCAGCGATTCGAGAAATTCGATTGCCAACTGGAGCTGAGAGGTCGAAACACAGACAGGATTTTAATGCATTAGGATGACTAAATATATAATTATACATTATTTATCATACAAGATTAACGACCCCAATCCTCCAGTTATGTAAATGTTTCCATTTAGTGATGCAACTTCGAATAATCTTTGACTTTCTGGAATCTCTCCGATTTCAATCCATTCCTGTTCATCGTCTGATAATCGATATGTTTTTATATTACCCAATTTCTGAATAACTGAATATCCATCATTACAATAACGGATATGCTATATTGTGACCGTATAAAATGTCATTGTGTGTTATTGTTTGAGCACAACCAATTGGAAGAGGAAATGCAGGTCCTGTTTCCCATTTTCCGTCTATTAAAACCTGAATAGATTATTTATTACTTTATAGACTTTCATTTAATCTTCTTACATCAGCTCGATTTGTTTTCTCCCCTGCTTTATTAGGATCCCATCCACCCAAATAATACAATTTATCTTTGAAATAAGCCACAGATGCACCATAACGCCATTCAGGAGGATCTGGACCTGTAAAATTCTTCGAATCGGTCAGTCACAGATTTTTGATAAAACCTTTTGACATTTGTCGAGTATTCAAGTCATATATTTCAAATGACTCTTCAAAATTGTTAATTCCAAAAATCTGAAATTTGAGAAATTATTCGAAATAACGAACACAAAAATTTACTTTATTTTGTGTAGTTGCTACTAGATATGGCGCATAACAATTGTGAAATTTTGCAATCTCTTCGACTGAGCAGGTAGATGAATTGAACAAGCATATTCTTCCTTCATTTTCACCATTATTTCGATAACAAACTAAATTATTACGAATCATTTCAAAGTCTCTTATTAGCTTTCAACATAAATTCTTACGATAGAATAAAATTTCCTTCTTGCTATTTGATTGCATCAGATTATTTCGACCTGCAAACATAGCTAATGCACGAACCAACTCTATCAACTTTGCAAATGATATTCGACAGAACGACGATAATAAGCGGTAATTTTGAATTAAACATATTATCGAGAGAAAGATAGGCCTGAGCAAAATTCGAACATCGCCAGATAGACAGCGCGAAATTGTGAAACTGTTGATAATGAAAGGGGCTTATCGTCCTTAGAATTTTCTCAGCTAACGAGCTTTTCAATGATAATTTTGAAATGACGGTATGACGGTGCGTTTCCTTTCCTATGCTATTCCTCCTTTACCTAGCCACCTTGCCTATCTTTAACTATGGGTACCGTCGTACCGTCATTTCCAAGTAGCCCGAGGCTCAGATCATTTTCCCAGCGTTATTACCGAATTGGCTTGATCGGGGAATTCGGGTAATAATGCGATAAAAATGTTCTTTGTGTAAATGAACGGACGCCATAGGATTATTCCCTATGAAAACTGCATCGAAATCAGCAAAGAAAATTGAGAAAAGGGGTAGCATCAGTAAAACGGTAACCGAGTAAAAGAACTACCTCTGTGGTTACCGCGGAGAGGGACTCAAGTCAGAATCTGCGACCAACTAGACATTCACGCAATTTAAACCCTTCCACCTATCTCCTACCTACCCCGGGAACAACTGTTAGTTTTTTCCTATAACTGGTGTCTGACAAACTGCTTGTGAAGAAGATCATCCATTGTTTCGTTGATCAAGAACATGAGTTCTCAAAAATAAATCAATGGTTAATGTACTTTTTCAAATGTTAATATTGAAGATACAAATTCTCCAAGTTTATTTGGACTGTTAAAAATGAAATAATTTTTATATGGCTGACTATTTCTCACACTGAACTTATTGACATCATGCTATGCTTTAATATTAGTTTTGCAAGATTGCAATCAACTTGGTAGTTAAAATTTAGGCGAATCAATATTGATTAGGCAATATGATCTAATAGAAAATCTGTTTTTTTTTCTTTAATCTATAAAATTCGTATCTTTTTCGTTTTGAAATTGTACAGGATGGGGACAGGCCTAGGTAGAGCTTAAGCTAAAAGCTCCTTCCGTTAAAGACTTCAACCAGAGCTCCTTTATGGACCCATCTACCCAACAATTTTTCATAGTAAGATTACCATTTTCGTACCCCTCCCCCTATACTTCCTCAACTTGACTGAAACATTGTCTAGGTTTGAGTGCCATAATTATAGCGGCACTCATTTATTCTTTGTTATCCATATCAGATTTGATTAGCCTATGTTTTACAAACATTTTTCTGAATAAGAGCTGTGAATCAGAGATTTTAGATCATATTTTTTTTTTCTATTTTTTGGCTAAATTAGTGAAAAACGCGTAATTTATCCTATATCGACGTTTCAGTTGGTGTCGCTATAATTATGATCCATCCTGTACTTGTGCTCAATTTTAGCTTTTATCACTAAGATTTTGTTGAGAATTATTTCTTAATATTTTCTTTGTTTATGTATTATTTGCATTAATTAATGCGCGCATTCACGGTAAGAATTTTAGTTATGCATGAAACTATTTAACAATTCCATTGACTTTGAAAGTCGATTTTGGATTTTGAAGGAGTGAAGACAGCTGTTTAGAGAAAATGAAGCGAAAATAATTGCGAGTGTTCCATTGAACTTGAATTTGAAGTAAAGCACATCTTGTTGATTGATAGAAGACATTGTCCTGTGCACATTTTTAAATAAAATAAAAAATAGAAAGGAATGGATTTTGGGAAACTCGTTGGGTTAACAATTGTTGCTCCTGCTGTTATTTGAAGGACTCGACAAAACTTCGACCGAAATCCTGACAAATGTAACTTTATCGAATAAAACGCACAATTTGGCAACTTCAGCCTTATCTTATCATCAATTGAAAAATCATACATATTAGTCATTCTATAGAAATCTGTAGAATGACTTGGCATAGCCCCAAAATTAATTATTACTGGAAATGGTCCCTAGTAATGTAATCGAAGGTGGAGAATCCGCAAATCGGTCTGATTTTCACATATTTTGTTCAGTTTTTCACGCTAATTCTCATGGCGCAATTCGTTTTTTCGAAAATGATCACTAATTACCGTACTTTCCGGAATAACTCACTTCATAGTGAATATTTTCGAGGGTTGCGTTAACATAAATTGATTAATTTCGATATGCTATCAATTATTTATTGTTTTTTTTTCTAGAATTTATTCGACTACATTTAAAACAAATTAGATTTTCTGGTAATGACATTGTCGCAAATAATGGGGTCATCTGGAATGTCTGCTCTTTGCATCTTAAATTTAACCCCAACTAACACCTACAATTGAAACCAAGAGGGCAAGAGCTAACGTGCCTGCCATATGTGTTACGATCTGAAGAAGGATGAGCCGAGCAACACTACGCTAGTGAGAGAGCATGATAGAGAGGATGAGAGACCATAAGAAAATTCCTAGCTATTTAGGGGAAATCTCGGATGAAGTGAAGAGTATCTGCCCACCTGTTTTGGTGTTTTTATACGCGTGTTAATGCTTTTCTTTCCAAAGAGGGATTTTCGCGGGAAAACAACGGTGATCTACTTAAAAATAAAGAGAATCATGGCCACTTGTTCCTTCTTTATTGACTTACGAGAAACAACCTCATTCTTCTCATTGATCATTTATACTGATTTTTTATTTCGACTAAATTATATTGCTTGATAATTTAGAAGCGCATTTGGAGATGCTATGCAATTTCCCGACGGAAATTATCAACGAAATTCTAATGTATTTGAGCACAGTTGATCTGATCAAAGTTATTCAAGTAAATCGGCGACTTTTGGCGATCGCTAATCTGTCTAAATGTCCATTTCGACACCAATTGATGAGACGGTATCTCGAATTATCCCTGAATACTGGAAATATCAATTATATGGGCTGGACACCATGCCTTGCGTGTAATGTATGTTTATGAATGAAATAATTTTCAAAAATAAAATTACGAGTGGGTGATTTCAGAATAGATTCATGGAAAATGTGCAATTATCAATCGTGCAGAAATGTGTGGATGGCCAAAATCGGAGAGATTTTTTTTGTGAAATCACAAGAATTTGTTGCAATAGACGGTCAAGGCTGAGAAATCTAGCTTCAGAACCTGGTTATTATATATCGTCGTCTTATGAACTCATTTCAATGCTTAACAGTCCGTTCGATACTACACTAGGTATTCATCGTAATTGATTCAAATTATGCAATTAAGCGTAGTTTGTGTTATAACTCAATTTTAGATAACACCACCAGCAAGTATCGTTACGAGACATTCGAGGAAGTTATAAATACATTAAATAAATTGTTATACTATCTGCTCAGGAATTGTATCATCAAAAAGTTACATGTGGTAACATTTCGATTTTACCTATTACCTAAGATAATATAAATGTAAAATTTTAATATTTTAGGGGTTGGCTGACGATCTACATATTTGGAGAAATCTGAATGGATCATTTGAAGAATATCATCCATCAATTCGTTGTCGCCCTAGTATTAAGTTGGTCAAGAGTTTTTGTAAGTCCATTATACCTATAAAATAGCTACACTGCAATACGTGTATACATACATTCCAAATTTTAGTTAAAGACATGGAAATCGATGGTAAAGAACTGTTCTTTCATCGAATATTTATTAAAGGTACTTATCAATATAATAATCACGGTTTCATCCTTCTTTCAAGAAATACAACTACAGAATTTACTTACCGTATTTGCTCTAACAGAAGAGCATGCCCTTTCATTCTCAGACTCGTTGGAATGTCTCACTATTTTCTAAAGCCCCTTTAGGGGTGTCCTTCAATTAGAGAGACTACGGTAAGTAAATTTGTCAAATTCTGTAGTTTTTGAAAGGAGGATGGAGGAGTGATAATACAAAATAAAAATTCTACTCTACATTTAGGTATTTGCAATGCTTCTATAAGTACATTCGAAAACTTAAGTCCATTTGTCAGTCTAGTCTATTCCGATATTCTATTGACGGTAAATGAATTATTATTTTAAAAATATTATAAACTAAGAAAATATGAGATTTCATCAACTTTAAATATAAAGAGTGTCTTGTTGCAATAAAAACAATAAAGGAATCTAGGCAAATCAAATTTGCATTGGCGGTCGAGATCTCGAAATGGAAAGTGAAATGATGTTGAAGATACTGAAAAGCGTTAACGATATTGAAATTTCTTCAATTGTCGATTCATGCCATAATACGATATCTAAACTTTTAGAGGTAACATTTCCCATATTTTTTAAAATGGAAAATGTTAAAATAGAATATTTTTAGCATTTCTATAAGAATCATATCGAGCTGAAGCGAAAAATAGTTATCCACACTAGAAGACACGATCCTAAAGATTCTGTTGCGATATTTTTGGCCTTAGTTCCGAAGGAAGCTTACGAAATTAGTAGTGATGGAATGTCATTTATAATGACAAACTTATACGGACAGAAATGGTCATTCAGCAAATCATTTGGTGAATATCGCTTCATTATTAATTATCAAATATTATCGCAATTAACTGAACTGGATCAAGATTAATAATCTATCAACAGCTGAATTACCTTAAAATAAATGATAACTACAAAAAGTGATGTCACGGAATCGAATTATTATTTTTTTCGGAACAGATCTTTTGTTTATGCTAATTTGAGTATCTGCGTTCTCTAGATATACAATGCCATATTTCCTATAATATCTCTACATGATTTCATAATATGCTGATTTGTCGCTTTTTTAAACTATCTCATTCCATTGTCTCTTTGTCTATTCATGATTTGTTCTATGATAGTTTGAAATAATTTCAATAAAATGTTTGAGCTAAAATGCTTATTGGTCTAAATTTTGGTAATAATCAGAAAAGTAGTATAAGCAATAATAGATGCTTGTCTTTGTAGTACTGTATCCTGACAAAGGATCACTGAGATCGTCTAAAAACCTGACTAGAATAACATTTCACTCCCTAATTATGTTATTCAAAATAAAAACGAAATTTTATCAAAAAATATTTTTTTAATTAAGAGTGAATGACAGGGTCAAGACTGAAGTTCGAAAATAGAACTTGAGCTGAACTTCCAGACAGTTCGAAGTTCAGTTTGTACAACCCTGATTAAAATGAGTATTTATTTAAGTTATAATTATCTCTCATCACTTTGGATGTCTTTGAGAGTTGTCTGTATCATGTGCATTGAAATTAGATTATTATTTAACAATTTATTGAATAAAATTTTTACATTAAATTTGAGATTAATATAATCAAGTTTTTATTTTATGTTAATTTTTCCCACTTCACGCCATTCATTCGTTTGTGGATCGTATTCCTCGATTGAATCACAGAAGTTTATCGAGTCATATTGACTACCAATATTTTGAAATCTAAATTACTAATATTTCGTATAAAGACATGCAAAATCTCAGCTCACCCTCCGATTGCATACAATTTCCCGTTATAGACAATGAGCGAATGACCATGTCTAGCATAATACATATCAGTGATTTGAGAAATTTGACTGCCATCTGGAGCTGAGGGGTCGAAACATAGACAGGATTTGAATACATTCCAACTAAATATATAATGATAGATTATTTATCATACAAAATTAACGACTTCTCTCCTCCAGTTATGTACATTCTTCCATTCAGCGATGCAATTCCGAAAAAATCTCGTTTTTCGGGAATCTCTCCAAGTTCAATCCATTCCCGTTCATCGTCTGATAATCGATATATCTTCCGACTTCCCCATCCATCAATAACTAAATACCCATAATTACAATAATGAATATGCTATAATCTAACCGTATAAATTTCCATCGCATGTTATTGTTTGAGCAAGTCTAATTGGAAAAGGAAAAGCAGGTCCTGTTCGCCATTCTCTATCCATTAAAACCTGAATAAATTATTTCATGGATTTTCATTCGATCTTCTTACATCAACTCGATCTGTCGTTCTTACACTTCTAGGAATGTATCCACCCAAATAATACAATTTGTCTTTGAAGTAAGCCACCAATGCCTGATAACGCCATTCAGGAGGATCTGGACCTGTAAAATTCTTTGAATCGATCATTCATGGATTTGTTGACAAGACCTCTTGAAATTTGTCGAGTATCCAAGTCATATATTTCAAACCATTTGTTAGCAGAACTCAACGAAAAAATCTAAAATTTACAAAATTGTCAATGCCAAATAAACTAATCTACCTTATTTTTTGTGGTTGCAACTTCCCATGGCCATAAATTAGTAAATTTCGCAATCTGCTCAACAGAATTAGTATGCGAATCAAACAGACAAATTTTTCCTTCGTTAATACCGTTGTTGTTTTGATAATGCACTAAATACTAAAATTATTTTCGCTCGTATAAGAAATATTTCCCTACGATAGAATAGAATTTTCTTCTCGAGCGCCATCGGCAGATATCTCTTGATTATTCGCATCATTCGATTGCTAGTCCAGGCCAATTGTCCCAGGTCTTTGAATTCGGGATATTCGCAGATCAGCAGTATCATTTCGACTGGTAAATTGGCCAACATCTTTGTTAAGGAAACTAAACAATCACCATAGTATTATTTCGAAATGGAAATAGTAAAAGAATATTGATTGAATGAGAAAGCCTGCAATGAGTGAATTTGAAATTGATCATTGAAGAAAGAAGAATGAAATCACTAAATTGATGCCTCGCCATTTTGATCAGACTAGAAATCGATTTAAGGATAGGAAATTGAAGAGATTAGTCGTTTGAGAGGTTTGTTTAGAAGAAATAGTTGTAGAAAGGCAAGTATGAAAGACAAGATTTGAAATAGAGCAGTGAATCATCATTTTCATCCAAATCTGATGTTCAAATCGGAACATGACAATTTGAGGAGAAATGAATATTGAAAAAGTAAACAGAATTTTCCTTCTTAAAATGATTTAGAAGTAGAAACAGTCATATTTGGGCGACATATCAAGTTGAGATTCGGAATATACTAATTGAAGCTAAAAATAAATGAGGAAGAAAAAGAAGGATGACCATAGAAGACGAGAATTGAGAACTGAATGAAAAGGATAAAGAATTTTGACAAGTGGAGTTTTGGATCACTTACTCGGTACTTTCTGTATATTTCCATCCACTGTCTCTTCATTGATTATGCAGGTGATTTTTGGAGGCGTGTCGTGACCACTTTCAAAGAGCCTTTGGGTTAAAATTGTCTTCATATTTATGATCGTAATCTATCTAAAAAGTGAATGAAGTGGAATTGAACGAGATCTGGATTGGGGAAACAATTAAAGTTCTGAACTTCATAAACTTATGTTATGATGATCAGATTTGAAAGATCATTAAGCAGGCACGACAGAAGTAGATGAAATGATAGTATCGAGGTCACTTTACCGGGTGTTTAAGAACGCACAGACCTAGGGGGAACTTAAGTCAGAATGATCGTGCAATCAACCTCCTATAATATTTCCTTCACAATTTTTTAGCTCTAGCCTGAATTTTCTACAATTTTTACCAATTCATTGTCATTTTTTCAAACTTTATAAAATATAAAATCATCATTTCTCATTCGATTTATAGATTTTGGAAATTTGCAGGTCGGTGAAAAGTTGAACCTCCTCACTCAAACAGTCGACTGGCCCAACAAAAGACGCATTACCATCGTGAATTCATTCGGATTCGGAGCCACAAATGCCAGCCTCTTCGTAGGAGAAACTTGACAATGTTTATTTATTCTAATTTTTAAAAGAATTAAAAGAACTTTAATAAAGTTTAGAATTTTCGATTATTAACTCTTGCATATAATTTACCCCAAAGGTCATTTTTAAATAAATCTGCTCATTGGAATAGTCAATTCGGATGCGTAGAACACGAGTCTGAAGTTCGTTTTCAAAAAATATGGTAAGCTCAGGAAAACCTCGAGAAGTTGAACAAATTCTCCGATGGGGAAGTAATCTATAGGTAAGGACCGTCACCCCTTTCTTTTCACTAGATACAGATGCTGACAATTTGGACTTTTCTAGGATAAGTTACTAATCAGTATTTTGCTGATACCCAGAAGGGATTTATACAATTCGACTCTAAGAATCAGCCAATTAGATGAACCCCTGTCCCGCACCCTTTGTTAACATTTTGGTTTTTCCTGACAGTCACTCTTAATAGAAAAAAAGAGAAAATACGGAAAACACATGAATGCTCGATAATTAATGAATGATGAATGACACTTTGCAAAACTGGCACTAAGCCGATTTTCAACAAGTGTCCGCTTTTCCTCATTCGTTCTCATTGTTCTCGCCAAGATTGGTAATTTTCTCGACTTTTTTTTTATTGTGGGCCTTTACCATGTAAACGATTTTTTAATTAGAATTTCTTTTTGTAAAATGAAAGAAGATAACATTTTTTTGCCAGAGATTATTGTTCCCCTCGAAATTAGTGTACTGCGTGTTTCATATTTAATCTTTTATAAGGTATCGAAAATAAGATTACGGACTTGTTTTCACAACATTAATCGTTTTATTTCAGGCTCACGCAACAGCAATGTCCTCGTTGTTCGGCTCGTCTGCTGCATCGAACTCAAGTGATCCGAACATGACCTCCACGAATCAGCTGAATGGCCTCAACGGACTCGGTTTCGGCTCGGGATCACAGTCCTCATCAGGTACGGCAATTTTTGAGTTTTTCTTTGATAGGGTATTTTTGAGATTTTCTCCTTTATCTTTGAAAAATTGAGTTTTGATGATTCTTAGTTTTGTATGCGTTTAGTACATAGGAGTTTTGCATTTTTTAAATTTTCAACTTGTTTTGAATAATTGAAATGATGAATCATTTGGACTAGATTCGAGCAATGACAAGATGAACCTTTTGATAATAAGCTATCATTGGATTTTCAGCTTTGCAAAAAGTAGGAAAAAATGAAAAGTGAATTGTTTATAATAAAAAATATTTTGAGGCACATCGTCGGCGCCAAATCTGTTCCCGGGCTCATCGTCTTCCGCAGCGACGAATCCAGCAGCCGTCAGCCGAACCTCGTCTGCAGGAATCAACGGCAACAGATCGAGAGACGCGGTCACCACAGGGGCTGTTTCCACTGGACAGGTCAAAATTGAAATACAAGAGCGTGGAAAAAATTGTCATTTGAGGGAACTAACATGTAAAAATGGGATCATTTTTGAAAATATTTGGAAGTTATTACCATGCTGTGCCAAATCACAAGCATGAGTAAATTTTTCCTAAAAATAAATAATCGATTTTTTAAAATGATAAGTCCTTGTTTGAATGACGTGGCTCTTTTCGATAATTGATTTATTGTGAAAGAGATTGAAAACGAGAAAAACTAATGAAACTATTTGCTAATTTATTTTTTCAAAGTTTATAATTTGCAGTCGAATTCGGCACCGACTTTCGTGAAGATCACGGTGTTCCGAACGAGTTTGCTCGAGGACTCTTTCCGGGAAGTCATGCGCGGAAATCCGCACGATCTGCGCAGACGGCTCTACATCCAATTCAGAGGAGAAGGACTCGATTATGTCAGTGCGACCAGGTAATTTTTATTCAGAGTTAAAATTTTTATCGAAATACTTATATTTCATTAATTTTCTGAGAATTTCATAAAAATAAACCTTGATCTCCCCCAGAAAATCGCTAATTATCGATTTATTGATTATTTTGCAGAGAATGGTTTTCCCTGCTGTCTCGTGAAGTGCTCAGCCCGATGCACGGTCTGTTCATGTACGCGGACAACAAAAAATGCTCCCTGCAGATCAATCCCGCATCGTCCGTCAACCCGGACCACCTCGAGCACTTCAACTTCATCGGGCGGTTCATCGCTATGGTACAGCTTTTATTTTTTAATATCTAGAGATTTTTGAAGCTTGAAATTTTATATGTGAAGTCAATGATTTATGGAATCTTTGATATTTCTTTATTGTTTAGGGTTTTAAAATTTTAAATATGAACGAAATTCAGGCCCTCATCAACGACAATTTCATCTATTCCGGCTTCACGATGCCCTTCTACAAGAAGATGCTCAACAAAAAGGTCACGCTCAAGGACATCGAGCAGGTAATTTTTCCGTTATTTAAGGAATTTATTTTTATCCCTAGAAAATATTCATAATTTTTCTCTGACATAATTTTAAGAAAATCATGTTTTGTAAGATAAATTCAGGTTTATTTTTAACAGCAAATTAACGATTTTATCTGTTAAAATTGAATTTTTCAGATTGATCCTGGATTCTACGACTCGATGGTTCAGCTCAAGAACAACCCCATCGACGAAAATCAGAAACGGTATTTCCCGGACAGTCACGGGCTGCAAATCCCCGTGACGGATATGAACAAGGACAAGTACATCGATTGGCTCGTCGAGCGGCGATTCAACTGGAGCGTCGAGCAGCAAACCAAGGTTATTTTTTAAAATTATATTATTAAAAATACTTTAACTAAATTAAAAAAAAACAAGTTTCTACTAAATTTTGCCGATGAGAATGAAAGACATGGTTTCGCAAATATCTCCTACCTGAAATAGAATGTCTTGGCTGTCTGAGGCTTATTTATTGGACAGATAGAAAACCTAGTCTTCATTGAAGATATTCTAGTTCACTCGTAGCTTATCCCGAAAATTCACATTCATTTTTCATAATACAGAATAATTTTTATAGATCTGAAAAGATGGATGATTTTTGTTTCAATAAACCCAGAAAAAAAATAAGGAAGAAATAATTTAGGCGTTTTTCGAAGGCTTCAACTCGGTGTTCCCGCCGGAGTGGCTGCAGCATTACGACGAGAGGAAACTCGAACTGCGGCTGTGTGGCATGCAGGACGTCGATGTGAATGACTGGCAGAAGAACACCATCTACACAAGCTGTATGTCTCGGAGCAAACAGGTCACTTTTTATTCCCTTTTAAGTTGATTTATTTTGAAATTTGAACATTTTTATGTAGGAAAGATTAAGGAATTTTCATGTTTTTTTTTCTTAAAAATGTTTATAATTTGGAAAAGTGAAACTGGATTACTTTTTGATAGGAAGTTAATTTCTTCTGAAAAAGAAGGGCTTATCATTTATGAGCAAAAAACTGAAAATCTTATTTTTTGAAGAAAAAAGAAAATCAAATTAGAAATTGAAAATATTGGAGATTTTCAGGTGACCTGGTTCTGGGAGTGGGTGCGGAGTCTGGACCAGGAGAAGCGTGCGAGGTTGTTGCAGTTCGTGACGGGCACTTGCCGAGTCCCTGTGGGGGGATTCTCCGAACTCATGGACTCGAACGGACGACGACAGCCCTTTTGCATCAAGGGGGTTCGCACGGTAAACATCATTTTCTTGAATTAACAATTGATTGGTTTGAAGAAGAACGTAATTTTGGCAAAAAATTAATAAACAAATTTAATCGAAAGAAAGTTTAAAGATATCTTTTCTTTCTTATTTTTCTAAAGTTGAACTTGCGTAAAAAAAGGTAAAATATTCGACTCCATAAAAAGTTTCGAAAAATTGAATTCTAAATATCGATTATAAATTGTTGTCTTTTTCTTTTAAAAATTCTGAAAAAATTTATAAAAATAGAATTTGCAGCAAAACGGGCTGCCTCGAAGCCACACGTGTTCCAACACACTGTATCTACCGTCGTATCGAAGCCCCGAGCAGCTCGCGGAGAAACTCGCCGCTGCCATCGACAACACGGAGTGATTCGGCAATAAATGAGGTAAGCCACTTATCACTCGGGAGAAATAGAAAGGTCAGATTTTGAAGGAAAAATGGTTTGAGTTGTGATATCAGCATTATAAAAGTGTTGAAACAATTTTTTTCGGAAATACTAAACAACGAAATTTAGAATATTCAATTGAAGGATTGATTTTCCCGAAAAATTGATTTTGAAATATCGAATTGAATTTTAATACTTTTCATTGGATATCGTGATATCATAACTTTTCCAGATTCCAATCCCCATTTCCCTCCTTCAATTCGTCGCGCAACTCGAAAGCATAGGATCCTCAGAAAGCTTCGTTTTTAAAATAAACCTTAAAATTCAGCGTATATACAAGAATTGTTTGTCGCTTTTTGGCGACGTTTTCATGCAAACCTGGTCGTTTAGAATTGTTGAGAATTTCAAGTTTTATCATATTGTGGGTTCGAAGAAAGATGAAAATATGTAAAAATTAATTTAAAGTTGTTAACTTTCAAGGGCTATAAAACTTGGTAAATTACAGTCTTTCTTTAGAAATCCCTTAAAATTATCCAACTTTTATCAGCCTTATCAAATTTTATCAATTTGTCAAGGTACGTAAGGTTGTACATTTGTTGATGGCTCTTATTAGAAAGCAATCATTCGAATGCTCAAAGTCACTTGTTATCCCTGAATTTTTTTAACTTTACCCCCAAAAATCTTTGTTGACTTGTTCTTCGCGCAATTTTTTTAATATATAGCGCTAACTTCTCATTGAAGGACTTATTCGATACTTATTCTTTCAAGGTTACGATAGAAAACGGTTCTTTTTTCAAATACCGTAATCGTGAAATAATTTTACATTTTTCATGTGTAGAATTTGTATTTATTGAAAGTTTCGTTTTTATGTTATATATTCATCTAATTTCCGTTGTACATTTTCTAGATTTTAAGTCGACAACATTTCGGTCGTGTATTTTAGAAAATAACATCAGTTTATTCTGTTATTTATTTTAAAAATAGAAAATTTGTCAGACAAATACGAATAAAATGACGTGAAAATCGATAACCTTTGTTATTGTTGATCGCTTCTAATCTACAGTATTTCTCCGTAATCAAATTTGACAAAAACGGCGAAAAGCACAAATTTGGGACTTTATGGCAAGGGTTTCATTCACAAACTAATTATTATTCTTGAAAAGAATCAATGAAAACGTAGTGAAAGGACATTTTTCGAAAATCACTTACTTTCGCTATTTTAACACCGCCATTTCTGACTTGTTGCATCCGGTATTCCAACTTCTTTTTTTCTCCTAAAATTTCATGAATTTTTGAATTATTCTAATTTTTTAAGTGAGTTATTGTAGGAGCACTATATCGTGATATGCGAATCGAGGGTATCTGATTCTGATAATACTTCATTGTTTTTCGGCGAAAACTTTGAGTACTCTAGAATATTTTTCGCTGACCTAAACTATCCATTTTCATTACTTCCTTCCAAAAGCTCAGGATTGTTCTAGAATGTTTTACCGTGATTTGATTTTTTAGTTAACATAAATACTAATTTTTGACTTCCCATTAGTTTATTCTTTAATGAAAAATGGAATAGTGGGTAGTCATTATTCAACATATCTTGGCCTTGAAGGGTCGTCTCCAGATAGCGGGAAATGATATCAATGAGTATAAGAATTCCAAATGCAGATATAATGAAATTAGCAAAACTTATATTCAAAATGTATAGATGGCAAAGAATTGATAATTATCATTAGGGTGGAGATGGAGCTAGAGGTTCAATGGAACCAGATAATTTCTATGGTTGAAATAAAAATGAATAATGGACCGAAAGATCAATATCCATAATTTTATGCTAATTTTTGAAGGTGTTCAAATTTTTGGATAAACATTTCATGTATATTTCAAATTATAAAGCGAGTTCGGCAAAAAATCAAGGTTGAAATTTTAATTCACAATCCAAATTAAAGTTCAAATTCAAACTAAACAAATTGAAGGTCGAAGTCAAGATCGAAAATCCCAGACCAAATTCTAATCCAAGTTCGGATTCAAAAATTCATATAAAATTCAAAATCACATCCCAATTAAATCAGTTTCTTTGTAATAATTCAAATAACGTTTTCAATTAAATTAAAATTGAAATTCGGCTAGTCATTATATACAGTGATGAGCAAAAGTTTGTCACATTTTGAAAAATGTTTGTCATTTTGCTCAACATGCACCAAATCGGATGCTATTTGGCTGGGATGTGTATTAGGTGACCACCCATGAGTACAGAAAATATTAACCAGAAATACCGTAGCCTTGCTAAAACCGAGCATATTTATTAAATTCATATGTGCAAAAGTTTGTCACATTTTGCATAGTGGTTGTAAAAGACCTGCTATGTGGGTGATACCCGAAGATATCGGATTCCAAAATTTATCACGAGTTCCCATGGATATGTACTTGATATCTACCAAGTTTCATCCCGATTGGATTCAAGATTATGGAATTATGAATTTTCTTCGAAGACCCTCCTTAACTAAGAAAATAGCAGTAATTGTCGTTTTATCATCTGAAGACGTGGCGCCATGGAGCACCAAATGAATTAATCGAGAAAAGGGCTAAAGGAATGAATTCTCCGATATTTTCTGCGTATTTTACTTTAATATTCACTTCCTGATCGCCTCTTATCAAAAGTTATGGATGGTTGAATCATATTTTTGCAAAATATCCCAAATTTATATAGGAAAAGAGCTAATTTCAATGGAAAAACATTTCATCCTTCTGAAGCGTTTCAGGTTATTTTTATGTCCTTATAAATCTCTAAGCTAAACAAGAAGAAAATATCAGAGAATCCATTCCTTTAACCCTTTTCTCGATTGCTTCATCTGGTACCTCATGGCGCCACGTCTTCAGATGATAAAACGACAATTACTGCTATTTTCTTAGTTAAGGAGGGTCTTCGAAGAAAATTCATAATTCCATAATCTTGAATCCAATCGGGATGAAACTTGGTAGATATCAAGTACATATCCATGGGAACTCGTGATAAATTTTGGAATCCGATATCTTCGGGTATCACCCACATAGCAGGTCTTTTACAACCACTATGCAAAATGTGACAAACTTTTGCACATATGAATTTAATAAATATGCTCGGTTTTAGCAAGGCTACGGTATTTCTGGTTAATATTTTCTGTACTCATGGGTGGTCACCTAATACACATCCCAGCCAAATAGCATCCGATTTGGTGCATGTTGAGCAAAATGACAAACATTTTTCAAAATGTGACAAACTTTTGCTCGCCACTGTATTTAGTGCTAGTGTATTCAAATAGAAAAAAGTTCCTAGCCTTATTCCTACTAGGTGGGGATCGGCTACCTTCCGTCCGTAATGGGACAATCGACCTAGCCTAGCCACACAGGACTAACTCTGATCATCATGATATAAGTTTATGAAGCTCAGAACTTTAACTGTTTCCCAATCCAGATCCCGTTCAGTTCTACTTCATTCACACTTACTAGATTACGATCATAAGTGTGAAGACTATTTAAATCCAAATGCTTGTTGAAAGTGGTCACGACACACCTCCAAAAATCACCTGCATAATCGATGAAGAGAGAAATAGTGCATGAAAAGGTACAGAAAATACCGAGTAAGTGACCAAAAGATCCACTTGTCAAATTCTTTATCTTTCTCATTCAGTTCTCAATTCTCATCTTCCAGTCATTTTCCCTTTTCTTCCTCACTTATTTTTAGCTTCAATTTGTATATTTCCGATACGGAATCTCAACTTGATATGCCATTTAAATAGGGCTACTTTCACTTCTAAATCATTAATTGCACTTTCTCATTCGATCAATACTCTTTTACTATTTCCATTTCAAAATAATACTATGCTGATTGTTTAGGTCTCTTAACAAAAGATGTTGTCCAATTTACCGGTCGAAATTATATTGTTGATCTGCGAATATCCCGAATTCAAAGACCTGGGACAATTGGCCTGGACTAACAATCGAATGATGCGAATAATCAAGAGATATCTGCCGATAGCGCTCGAGAGGAAAATTTTATTCTATCGTAGGAAAATATTTCTTATATGAACGAAAATTAATTTTAGTATTTAGTACCTTATGAAAACGACGACATTTGGGGAGGAAAAATTTGTCTGTTTGATTCGCATAATGTTTCTGTTGAGCAGATTGCAAAATTTACTAACTATTTATTAGCACATGGAGTAGCAACAACAAAAGATAAAGTAGGTTATTTGATTTGGCATTGCCAATCTTATAATTTTAGATTTTTGCGTTGAATTCTTCTGAAGAATGGTTTGAAGTATATGACTTGGATACTCGACAAGTTTCAAGAGGTCTGTTCAACAAATCCATGAATCATCGATTCAAAGAATTTTACAGGTCCAGATCCTCCTGAATGGCGTGGTCATGCATCTGTGACTTATTTCAAAGACAAATTGTATTATTTGGGTGGATACATTCCTAGAAGCAGAAGAACGACAGATCGAGTTGATGTAAGAAGATCGAATGAAAGCCCATGAAATAATTTATTCAGGTTTTAATGGATGGACAATGGCAACCAGGACCTGCTTTTCCTTTTCCAATTTATCTTGTTCAAAAAATAACATGCGATGGAATTTTATACGGTCACATTATAGCATATTCATTACTGTAATTGTGGATATTCAGTTATTGATGGACTTGAAAGTAGAAAGATATATCGACTATCAGACAATGAACAAGAATGGATTGAAATTGGAGAGATTCCAGAAAGACGAGATTTTTTCGGAGTTGCAACGCTAAATGGAAAAATTTACATAACTGGAGGAGAGAAGTCGTTAATTTTGTATGATAAATAATGTATCATTATATATTTAGTGATAATGATTTTGATGGTACATTCAAATCCTGTCTGTGTTTCGATCCCTCAGCTCCAATTGAAAGTCGAATTTCTCAAATCGCTGATATGAATTATGGAAGATATGATCATTCGCTCATTGTCGCTAACGGGAAACTGTATGCAGTCGGAGGGTGAGCTGAGATTTTGCATATCTTTATACGAAATATTTGCTAATTTAGATATCAAGAACGTTTGGATAAAAATTTTTGTGATTCAATCGAGGAATACGATCCACAAACGAATGAATGGCGTGAAGTGGGAAACATTGACATAAAATAAAAGCTTGATTACAATAATCTCAAGTTTCATATTGTAATTGTATTCAATAAAATGTGAAATAATAGTTTAATTTGAGTGCATATGATACAGTCAACTCTCGAAGACATCTAATAAAGATACTGAAAAATTGCAACTGAAATAAATATTCTTTCAAATATTTTATTTAAAAATTCTGTAACCAGATTCAATATTTATTTTATAGTAATTTCAATCCATTAATGAGTTTCAAAGTAATTCTTTCAAAATATATAGCAGAAATAGTCAACCAATTTCTTGTGAGCAGTTATTGAATGTATTCAAAACATTGTTCGTCAGCAGCATCAATATTAGCGTATTTTCCTTATTTTCTCGATGTTTCACTGAAATAGCCTATGTATTTTCTTCTCAGTCACTCTTCTTCACTGCCTGATTGATGATGAGGCATTTCTTTTTTCATTTTCATGGTATCAATCCATTTAATTTCAGTTCAATACCTTTCAGTATTTGTTAAGGTTATTTTATCGTTCTGCCACTATAATTTTCGTTCTTTTTTAATTCTAAATGTCGATGCAAAAATGTTTAAATAAACGTAAATTTAAATTTACAACTTCATTTGAAGGAAACAATCCATATAATTAATACTAGAACTTCCATTATCTCTACTAACATTTTAGCTTGAAATTTTTGTATATTTTATATTTTTCTTTTTATTAATAAAAGGTTTAATTACCCTAGTTTGAAAGGCAACTACCAATACACTACTGCGAATACTTGTTTGACAACCCCTACATCTATCTCCAACCAGATTTGTTACATATTTCAGCATGCATCTTCAACTGTTAGGATTCTTAAGACGCACTATTTATAAGACCCGAACAAAAATTGCATTAATGCAAAAGTTTTTCAATCCGAATATGAACCATTTGGGTGGTATACTATGGACTCATATGGCAACATGATAAAGTGGTAGCACGGTACTCTAGGAAGCAAAACTGAATTGCCCTTAATCTGCTATATTCTGAAAAGATTTTTCGAGAATAACCGGCCAGAGTGAATATTTTCGAGGGATGTGTTAACATAAGTTGATCAATTTTCGATATGCTATCAGTTATTTATTATTTTTCTTGAATTTATTCGACTGCATTTAAAATAATTAAATTTTCTGGTAATGACATTGCCACAAATAATGGAGAGTAAATGACAGGATCAGGGCTGTCTGAAGCTCGAAAAAATCGAAATTGAGCTGAACTGAACTTCCAGACAGTTCGAGATTTAGTTCAGTTCGTACAACCCTGATTAAAAGAAGTATTTATTTCAGCTACAATTATCCTTCGTTACTTTTGGATGCATTCGAGAGTTGTCTGTATCATGTTCATTGAAATTAAATTATTATTTCATTTTATTGAATTAAATTTCTATATGAAATCTGAGATTATTATAATCAAGCTTTATTTTATGTTAATTTTCCGACTTCTCGCCATTTATTCGTTTGTGGATCGTATTCCTCGATTGAGTTGCAAAAATTTCCCCATAAATCTTTTTGAAATCTATGTTAACAAATACTTGGTATAAAGATATGCAAAATCTCAGCTCACCCTCCGACTGCATATAGCTTCCTGTTAGTGACAATGAGAGAATGCCAATATCTTTCATAATTCATATCAGCGATTCGAGAAATTCGATTGCCAATTGGAGCTGAGGGGTCGAAACACAGACAGGATTTGAATGCATTATCATAATCATAACTAAATATGTAATGATGCACTATTTATCATACAAAATTAACGACTTCCGTCCCCCAGTAATGTAAATTCTTCCATTTAGTGATGCAACTTCGAATAAGTTTTGTCTTCCTGGAATCTCTCCAATTTCAATCCATTCCTGTTCATCGTCTGATAATCGATATATCTTTCTACGACCAAGTCCATCAATAACTGAATATCCATCATTACAATAACAGATATGCTATAATGTGACCGTATAAAATTTCATCGCATGTTATTGTTTGAACAAGATAAATTGGAAAAGGAAAAGCAGGTCCTGGTTGCCATTGTCCATCTATTAGCACCTAAATAAATTATTTCATCGACTTTCATTCGATCTTCTTACATCAACTCGATTCGCATTTCCACCCAAAGAATACAATTTGTCTTTATAATAAGCAACAGATGCACCTCCACGCCATTCAGGAGGATCTGGTCCTGTAAGGAATGTAATAAAATTAACCAATCTATTGACTTTTGTAGTATTACCTCTACTGATTTGTCGAGTATTCAGATCGAAAATTTCAAACAATTTTTTATAAGATCCAATTGCGAAAATCTAAAATTTACAAAATTGATAATGTCAAATAAGATAACCTACTTTATCCTTTGTTGTTGCTACTTCATATGGTTCTAAATATTTAGTAAATCTCGCAATTTTCTCGACAGAATTGGTATGCGAGTCAAACAGACAAATTATTCCTTCCCAACTTTCACCGTTTCTATAAGGTACTAAATACTAAAATTAATTTTCGTTCATATATAAGAAATATTTTCCTACGATAGAATAAAGTTTTCCTCTCGAGCGCTTTCGGCAGATATTTCTTGATTATTTGCATCATTCGTCTATTAGTCCAGGCCAATTGTCCCAGGTCTTTGAATTCGGGATATTCGCAGATCAACAATATAATTTCGACCGGTAAATTGGACAACATCTTTTGTTAAGAGACCTAAACAATCAGCATAGTATTATTTTGAAATGGAAATAGTAAAAACGTTGATTGAATGAAAATCTGCAATTAACGAGTTTGAAATTGATCATTGAAGAAAGGAGAATGAAACTACTAAATTTACCTCTTATATATTGATGCTTCATAATTTTTATCAGACAAAATCGATTCCTAAACATGGTTTAGCATTTAAGAGTGAATTTCAATAAGGACCAAAGTCGGTATAAACAAGAGCTCCAGAATTTGTTGAAGTTCAATAACCAACTATTGAAAAGTGCTTTGAATTATTCTTATTTGGCCTTCAGATATGATTCACTTCCTTCAAAATTCAATACGATTTTTTAAATGAAATGTCATCACTTATCTTTGCAAAATGCATACTCTGCAAACATAAAAAAGCTAGTGACACACTCGTTCACCTATTTTCTCTCTCTGTTCTCTCTCACTTATTACCTATCTTTCCACCTTTTCAAACGCGTTAATTTGGCGGGATATTTTTCGCAAATGTTTGAACCCTCGGCCTAGCTTCGAAATCTTTTTGTGCAGCGATCAAATATCGATTTGACTATTGATTCATCCACTCTTCTCCTCTTACTGACCCTGTTCCCTCTCTCTATCCTCCCCTCTTTCGACTTCTTGCCTTCTCATCTTACATTCCTCTCTGCTTCCCTTCCTCCCTTCCTCTCTTCCTTCGACCACTCTCACTCCACTTGTTTTCTTCTGCAGTTTGCAGTTCTTTTCGTCCCCTGCACATTTACATTTCACATTCCCCCCTTCTTCATTTCTGCTTTCAAATTCCACCCCTTCCCATCATTTTATCGCTTTTATCGTTTATCATTTCTGCTTACGGCACTCTTAATCACTCGAATTATTTGTTGCGTTGCATTTTCCCTTTTCGAGTTTCTTATCGAGCAAATTCTATTGAATTCCAACTTCCATTCAGGTTACTCGATTCTTCGTCAGCAACGAAATGAGAGAAGTCATCAGCATCCACGTTGGACAGGTTAGTTTTTTGTTCGGGAAATTATGAAAGATCACGAAATTTAAAAACTCCTAAACCTATTTCGAAATATGATCTCGGAAATCTGAAAATCGATTTGCAGGGTTGTAAAGGACTGGCTCGAAACTTTGATAGTATAACGGTCCAGACCAGGCCCCGAAAACCTTAAAGTCGTCTGGTTCTGGACTCAAATTTTCGGCCCAATTTACAACCCTGTTGAATTGATGTAATACGACGTACTGATTCAAGTATTCCTGAAATATGGTCTATGTTTCAGGCGGGAGTGCAGATCGGCAATGCGTGCTGGGAGCTGTACTGCCTCGAGCACGGCATCCAGCCGGACGGAAAGATGCCCTCGGACGCGGCCTCAGCCGACAGCACGGACTCCTTCACCACGTTCTTCTCCGACACTGGATCCGGTCGCTATGTGCCTCGCGCCGTCATGGTCGACCTGGAGCCAACTGTCGTGGGTGAGCACGGAAGAAAATGATTAAATGAACAGAAACTCCGAGTCAGAAAATGAAAAGATTCAATGCGTTTTGCAGGGATTCGAAAAATCTAGGCAGAGAAATAAAACGTTCAAAGCTTTAGAAACTTCTTTTTTGTACAGAAAAGAATCCCTTGATCTTCAAAATCGAGGGGACTTTCAAAACATAAAATTTAATTTTCCCTTTAACAAATAATGAATTTGCAGATGAGATCCGCACGGGCACGTACAAGCATCTGTTCCACCCCGAGCAGATGATCACGGGCAAGGAGGACGCGGCCAACAACTACGCCAGGTACTACACCACATTCATAGGCGATTAACGATGAGTTAAATGCCAATTGAATTGCAGAGGCCACTACACGGTCGGCAAGGAGATCATCGACACTGTGCTCGACAGAATCCGCCGTCTGGCTGACAACTGCTCGGGACTGCAGGGCTTCTTTGTCTTCCACTCCTTCGGCGGAGGCACGGGCTCGGGCTTCACGTCCCTGCTCATGGAACGTCTCTCAGTCGACTATGGCAAGAAGAGCAAGCTCGAGTTCTCCATCTATCCTGCTCCTCAGGTAAAAGAAACAAGGGAAGCATTGCAACCAGGAACAGGACTGGACGAAATCTGTCTGCATTCATAAACGTTTTGGGAAGTCCCAAGGAGCTTTGTTTGCGCGAGGTGCATTTCCAATGAGAATCTCCCAGTTCATTCATGAATACATATAGTAGTGGATTATGACAAATTTGAGTCCAGAGATATCTAAAAACTTTAAATCTCAACTCCTAATCCGACTTTTCTGATGATGTTCATTCCATCTTCTCTTTGCAGGTCTCTACCGCAGTGGTGGAGCCGTACAACTCGATCCTGACGACGCACACCACACTCGAGCACTCGGACTGCGCCTTCATGGTCGACAACGAGGCCATCTACGACATCTGCAGAAGGAATCTCGACGTCGAACGCCCCTCCTACACCAATCTCAACAGAATCATCTCTCAGGTCTGCCGACAGGAATTTAATGAATTCGAAAAAGAGTTTGGCAAGTACTGAATTGATTAACTTGAACTCATTATTTCTGCATCATTGTAGAAAAATCATTTCAATTTCAAAAATTTTTGAAAGTCACAAACAAATCGCTGCCTGTCCTTGAATGAAAGGAATGATGCGATGCGCAGAGACTTGCAGACGAATATAAAAACGAGCATAGCGTCATGTAATTAAAGCTGCTGAACATGACGATGTCTGGTTTATTGTTGTTTGAGAATGCGACTAATTATCCAAAGTTTTTCTTGTTTCATTTGAAGTTTTGTTCAGCCGAAGTGACAAATGTCACAATGAAAGTGAAGAGTTATTCCCTGATTGAACGTAAATTGCAGCTTCAATAACTAAAATCTGGGATTATGATACCCACTATGAAAGAATAAATTTGCAGGTGGTCTCCTCCATCACCGCCTCGCTGCGTTTCGAGGGAGCCCTGAACGTGGACCTGAACGAGTTCCAGACCAACTTGGTGCCCTACCCACGCATTCACTTCCCTCTCGCCGCCTACTCCCCTCTGATCTCGGCAGAGAAGGCCTACCACGAGGCGCACTCCGTGTCCGACATCACCAACTCCTGCTTCGAGCCTGCCAACCAGATGGTAAGGATTTAATTGAAGTAACGAAAAAACGAAGAAAATAATCTGCAAAACATTTCGAAGTCCGCGTTTCCTCGTCTCGATTGGAATCCACCAATTCACTTGCATCTATTTCTCTAATTTGCAGGTGAAATGCGACCCCAGACACGGCAAGTACATGGCGGTGTGCCTGCTGTATCGTGGCGATGTAGTGCCAAAGGACGTCAACTCGGCCATCGCGGCCATCAAGACCAAGAGGACCATCCAGTTCGTCGACTGGTGTCCCACCGGATTCAAGGTCTGACCCCTCCTTCCATCCCCACTGAAATACTGAATGGTCCTCTCTGTTCAGGTCGGAATCAACTACCAGCCCCCGACCGTGGTGCCTGGCGGAGACCTCGCGAAGGTGCCTCGCTCAGTGTGCATGCTCTCTAACACGACTGCCATCGCTGAGGCCTGGGCCAGACTCGACTACAAGTTCGACCTCATGTACGCCAAGAGAGCTTTCGTCCACTGGTAAGCAGAATTCAATTTTCTTGAAAAACGACTGAAAATAATTAAAACAAGATTAAGGAAAGGGAAAAATAAAGTTTGAAGTAGAAGGGTTAGTTAGTTACGAGGAATAAAAATCAATTCGATGGAATCATAAAATTCGTAAAATTTGAATAATCTTGTACGGTTTGCAGGTACGTCGGAGAGGGCATGGAGGAAGGCGAGTTCTCTGAGGCTCGTGAAGACCTGGCTGCTCTCGAGAAGGACTACGAGGAGGTAGGAATTTTTACTACAATACGAAATATTTCGATCAGAAAGTATGAAATGCATCACTTTGAATCAGCTTAATTAATTTGCTTAAACTAAAAGCACTTGAGAAAGCATAGTTCATCACTCACTATCCGATGACAGAATCAATTTACCCTTAAAGTCGTATTTGATATCGGCAACGCTTTGTAAACTTTTCTAGATAGCGATTGCACCTTAATGGTTCAGTAAAAATGAAGGATTATCATCCAACGGAGGCTTTATTTTCAAGGAGAAAAGGAAAACCTAATTCCATTTACTGATGATTATTTCTTGACATCGATTGTTAGTTTTGGGGTGCGCATTCGTCTCCAAAAAAAGGTTGCAAGGCATTAAAAACGATAGCATTTCAATGTGCATACATATTTTGGAATTATACAACATTTTTTTTTTTAGAAATTTGAATAGAACTTATGACTCATTTCAAATTTGATTTATGAATGTTTAGGTCGGGGCCGATTCCGGCGATGCTGCTGAAGAGGGCGGCGAAGAATATTAAGCTCTTTCATTCAACTATTTAACTTCTTGTCCATTTCCCACAACCCATTCTCTTATAGATCTTCATCGTTTTAATCTTTAATTTATTCTTTTTCACAAAGAAGTGTTACTTTTCAGATCTGTTGCTGTCGAAATAAATATTCATACGTGTAAAGTGCGTGCTTAAATCCAATATACAATAGAAAGATTAAAGAAGGAATTATAGTCTGTTTCGTCGAGTTCTTGGCAGAAAAGCTTTTGCAATAATGATCTACAAATGATAAGTGTAGTGTTTATAAATACGATTACGGCCTGTGGTTCGCTTGTCTAATTATCAATCAGACAGGACTATCGATTTCCTCTGCTCCATTGGCACGAAAACAATGCTCTCCTTCAAACTCGCCTCATTCGTCCAATTTACAATCGCAGTTGCATATCTTATAACAGGTAATTTTGTTTCTTCCTATTGATTTTGCCCTGTAGACTTATCAGTCTTGCCAATAGGCTATCGATTGTAAGAAGTAACACTGATAAAATACCAAATTTGAGATCATAAAAATGCGCCTAAATTTATAGTAGACCGTTTTTAGCTTTCGAGATATCATTTGAGATAAGTTGCCTGAAATCTAAAGGCAGTTTGTAAATAGCGTAACGTTTTTTTAGTATTTGACGAGATGCTTTCTTTTTCTGCACAAATCCTGTCAATTTCTATTGCGTTCAGCCATTTTTGCACTTCGTCATTTCATCATATCATTTACAGGTTGCCAATCCAAAAGCAAATATTTGCACCACGAACAATTATGATAAACTTGCGGTTAACACAGGCTAAACTAAATGAAAATAAGTTCAGTGGCAATGAGTCAAGACGTTCCTACAGCATCAATATCTTCTCATGCATTGGACATCACTAGAGGTGTGCCAGCCTCAGGAATGCAGGTTCTTGCTTGGTATTCGAGGAATGATACCTGGGTTAAGATTGGCGATCAGTAAATTAAAACTGGATTAACTTTCTCAAAGTATTGTTTAGATTTACTCAAGACGATGGTCGAGTGCCCTGGGTCAGTCCTGGATTCACTCTAGTCCCAGGAATGTATAGGTTGACGTTCCTTACCGAAAGATATTTCAATGATCTCGGAATGAAGCATTTCTATCCATTCATCGAAGTGAGCTGAAATAATAAAAAAAAAAAATAGGCTATTTTAAAACCATAGCCCTCAAGCCATTGCGAAATACTATATGGCTAGAGGAGGGTATTACAATGTGGGGGTTCTTTTCCTATACTATTTCGTATGACCTGAGGGCATATGGTTTCCAAGTTGCCAAAAATATTGTAACTGACTATTACTTTAGGTCTATTTTCAAGTGTCTGATGCGACAGTCCATTATCATGTGCCCATCACTTTGAGCAATTTCGGCTATTCAACATACAGAGGATTCTAACTCCAATAACATCACGGATAAGCGACGATAAAATATCTTTGCCCCACAGACAATTGTCAACTTATTCTAGGAATAAATTATTCGAATTGATCGTCAGATCAGTGTTATTATGCAGGAAAATGATAGTGAAGAGAAGAGGAGTGAATGCAATAAACAACAATAAGCAGAATGCATTGTACAGGAAAACAGGGAAATGGAAGATGACGATGAAGAAATAAATAGGAAGGAAAAGAATATGTTATGCAGACAAGTTTGAATGACTTTGCAGATAAAAGAGTCGAGGGGTTAGGGAAGAAAGTTGATGCCAGTTGATTTGCAAACTGCCAGACTGCATAACTGCATCATTCGTTAGTGCGCAAGGCTGTGGAGTTTCAGCGATATGTTGATAACTCGACTAATCATATTCATTTTCCTGCAGGTAAGATTGTCTCAATTATTATTGCTACAAATTTAACCGATCTTCAACGATATTTAATTAACTAAGTTTCTACATAAATATTTGAAACTTTTATTAGACATGGCATTTATCGAAGAAAATGCTTCAGATAGTTCCCAATATTTCCTCTGAAGAAGTTACACCATCCCCAAGACATTCTGCTTCTGATGAAATTACTCCAATTCCTATTGATAAGACTGATCCTAGAATTAGAGGTGCTGCAAATCATATTCATCTCAGATTATTTTACGATTTCCAGAATTTCATATGCTTGATTCGAACAAAGATTCAATGGTGACATTCACGGAATTTATTCTAGCAGATCGACCATATATCGAGAGGAAATCGAACATTTTCCATATGTTCGACAAAAATCGTATGAATTTGAGAACTCGTTTCTACCTTTTACATCAATTGATTTTAGAAGACAATTTGATAACCCAGGAAGAATTCCAATCGCATTACAAGAAGATGGATGACGATCGAAGAGCGAGAGATTTCGACAGGGCTGATTTCTTCAGACGACTTGTAAATTTGCTTTTTTCCAAGAATTTTCGATCATTTACAAATTAGAAACATTTCGATGGACCGTTTTTCAACAACGACCACCAGTTTTTTCCTGACCTCCTGAATACAGAACGAAGATCAGTTGAAGATCGTGGAAGATCTGCAGAAAAGGGACCTAAAATAGTAAGATTTTGAATGTTTTGTTGAAGGTGGAAAATTAAAATAGAATAAAATAAGACAAAATTAACGGTTTGTAGCCTAAATAGTGACATTTCATGATTCAACGAATGATTTTTTGCGCCAATCTCAATATCACGCAGTGCACACTTTGAATTATCGAATTTGCATCATTAATTTAGTTCTAACTGATCGATTTTTAACAATCACTTGTTTAAAGTTTTTTTGTTGAGATTTTTAAGAGTGAATATCAGTTTTTCTTGTAAGTGTAGAGATATAATTTTCGACAATTATGTAAAAATGCTCATCAAGTTTATTCATTAGAGTTTTCACAATGTTCGCAGTCATCAAATATCACCTAACATCAGGTATGTTTCAAGCTTTATTTTTAGATAGAATACACGACTGGCAAGGAAGAGCAGGAGCGAAATCGGACTCTGATGCCTGGCCCGCCTCCTGAAATTCACCGACAGCCGAGATGGATGCACTTCGATATGGATTAACACTGATTGGCCTCCTCACACAATATCTATGATTTAGATTGCAGATTGATATGTTTATCTTCGAGTGTTATCTATTGCAATATTATGTAAATTTGCAATAAATCTAATCCCAAAGTTTGCAGTGTTTTACTGTTGGACGATAATTAGAGGATAATCTAAAGAAGTAGGAAGAGACGAAGGTAACCATGACAGATTCATGCCGTCAGCAATCCATGACAAGAAATGTTGTCCTAGTAGGGAAGAGAAGAAGGATATAAAACATGAGAATGCACTATAACATGTTTACAACACTACTTATCGCAATTTACTACCTGCGCAGTTACAGTAGTCTGCAGAAATATGGGGTCACGAGTCAAACTCTCGAGTGAAGATTTTACGACTCGCGTAATGAGAAAGTTATAAAACACTACTTTATTAGAAGTGATGGCTCCATAAAAGTTGGCATTTTGACATTCAGTAATTTATAGTATTTTTATACCATTTACTTCAGTTGAAATAATGTTTATTCTGTTAGATTATTAAAGTTTTTAGTCCACAGTATTGATGATGAAATTAATGGATCCATTTATTCGGGAGTTTCAATAAAGTAGGGAGAAAATTCACTCGGCAGAACTGTAAATTTTCTTCTTCCATACTTTACTGCACCTCATGCCAATTCATCGATGTTTATCACTAAATCTATCACAATCTTGAACTCTTATATCTACACTTGTAAAATGTCTTCCCCGATCGTGAAGATTATCCACCAATTATGGAGTTAATCTGCTTGTGCGTCGGACACCTGGAACTTTGCCTGCGCAGCCTTGTCACTGGGCTGCTAGATTCCCAGGGGCAAATCGAGCGAAGGCAATCTTGGAGGAGGAAAGGGCAGGCCGCCAAGCAGACCTAGCAAAACGGGCAATTACCAGGGGTCAAAGTTAGCCGAGACGAGAGGAGGGGAGGGGGATGCAACTTGCGCGAGAAGGAAGAAGAGATACTGTAGAAGGACAAAACGATGCCGCTGACGGCCACAGACAGGACTGTCAATCACATCAAACTGTCTCACTGCCTGCCTGCCTGACTGCTTGTTTCGGAACTCAACTCACCAACTCATTATTGACATTACTGACTGGCTCATTAGATCGTACTCATTACTAAGACTTTCCGACGTGTCAAAAGATTTCTCGAAAGTCTTGATGAAAACCGACACACATTATGTATGGGAGAACATTGGAGTTTTATTATGATATTCCGATCAACAAACGAGCTGTCAATGACTAATCACAAATTGATGTAAATTAGACGATGCAGAAGTTTGAAATTTATGGCGTCTATTGTCTAATGTCGAAATCATGATCCTAATTTTTCAAAAATTACCAAATTGACTGACAGAAAAGTGCTAACTCCTAAAAATAAACCTTTTGGACTTTCATTTCATCTTAGTTGGTTGATTTTTTTAATATTAAATGTTTCTTTCCTGAAAATCATTTCTGGGAAAATTATTTCCAATTTCAGTTCATTCATCATTTATATTATATGATTACGGCAACACATGAATGTTATGCAATGGTTACAGTGCAGATCTCAATATGTCTGTTGATCTCGAATCCCGCAGTTCTTCCATTCTGTAATCATGCAGCATGCAGCAATTCGTCCCTCGTCTCTCAACCTCATCTTACCTAACCTGGATGAATGCAGAAATGCAGAGAAATGAGTCGATTTGCCCTTGACTTCCTCACTCCTTCTCCCTTTCCTCAGCTACAGGCAACTCTCTAACTTCTCTCGCAAACTGCAACCTCACTTGCCGTGATTTATTGTCCAATGAATATGTGGCTCCCTTGCATACAAAACTTCTTACAGACCAAATATCTGATCTGATAACGCAAATCCACACATCTTCCGAAAAGGAGGAATAATGAAAATCATACATTAAAATCTATCTAATCTCTGAATCTAACAATAACATCACAAACAGATCATTTTATCTGTCTCTAATGAGGTGACATAGAAATTAGACTTCTCTGAAATTATAAACGCCATTTCTCAGGTTATCGTCAATTCAATAAATAGAAAATATTGACAACATTCGAAATGACGCAAGTTAGATAAATTCTATCTACTTTTGTGCCAAGTTGTGAAGATAGACAATATCTGCGAAACGAAGGTTTTCATTGAATTTATTCTGACTTTTCACATTTTAAGTTGCACTTGCAAATCTCAGCTCTTCCAGTCGTCTGCCCTCTCCCTTAATTTTCCTTCTTCCATCCCCTTTCATCCGCTCATTTATCATCCCAAATGTCTCATTCGCAGTCTCGGCCTCAAATCCCCGTGAATGTGCCATTCGAAATGTGCAAATGAGGCAGCTGTCTGACTTCGACGAGAGAAAATCGGGACTGTTGCAAGCGAGGCGAGTTCAAAAGTTCTACTTCGAAAAGTCGATGTCGGAATCGGGGACTCAGATTATCCATATTACAGACAAAATATTTTCGAAGCTCTGAATATTCATCAGAAAATGTCATCAAGATCAACTCCATCTTTAGTATCCACTTCAAGAGGAATTCGTCTGAAACGAATATAATTCATCAAGACATTTGCAAGTATCGATTTTCGTTCATTTTCAGTGCTATTCCTCGAATCTCTTTTTCTTCTTCCTTATTTGCGTCTCTGCATTTTTGATAGTATCTTCAAAAGCGAGGAAAAGTGAGGAGGGATCGACGAGAACGAGAATGGACAGGGTGAATCGGAGAGGAGAGGCGTATGTTCTGTTGCGAAGATGAAGGAGAAGGAGATGATGGCCTACATCTTCTGCATCCTCACCCCCTTGACTCCCTCACATAAGGAACCGAAGGACAGAAGGACAGAACAAATCGACAAACCACCTCAAATCAGGTTAAAGCGGCACTTCTCAAATACAGTACCCCTATCCCTTTCGTATTGATTTTCTCCTTTTGTGAGGTTGCTATTTTCAGTGAGAGCAACCTCTTTTTTCATTCTCTTCAAATTGCTTCGCTCTTTTTCTCGAGACTCAACTCGAATTAATCGTTTCTCTTGCGCATTCGAATCCGAATCCACTTCTGCGGGGAGTTACAGTAATCGAAAACGAGTTAACGAGACAATAAACAAACGGGCAGAGGAGAGAGGCTGGAAGGGAATTCCCCCGAGGGCTGGATGTGATTTTGAAGCGGTTAGAGAGGATAATGAATTAGAGAGGAGTGGGGGAGCACGATAAATCCAGACTAGAGAAGGGAAAGGAAAGGAAGAGCTTGACGGATTCACAACCGATTCGGGAAATAAGCAGAAAAGGGGAAATAGCGAGCAGATGATAGAGAAACAGAGACAGACGACAGATTTTATGCAAATATGAAAGAGCGGCTCATTGAGAGGGCAGGGTGCCGAATACAGGAAAGGAGAAGGGGAGGATAAATGAAGGATGAATGGGATTATGACAGTGGAGAGAGTAGAGAGAGAATGCCACAGGCAGCTTATGACTGCAAAGAGAGGACAATTCATTCATCTGGATTACTGTTCAGATGCGCTTTCATCAAAAACGCATTCGAGAACTGTTGCATTTTCTGATTTTCCTCAGCTATATATCCATATTCAATTTCGATTTTTGTATATGAATTGGTTAGATGATGTGACTCTTTGAAAGCTGTACCCTTCAAATATTATATTCAATTCACTGGAAAATAATGGCTTTTTCATTCTACGATCGGATATTTTTATGAGAACTTTATGATGGCTTTTCAAAAATCCTCATTGTCAGTAATTTTTCATCTTATATTATACCATACCGATACCACAGAAATGCTGTTTATCGTATTTAAAATTGTCTACGGACGAACTTCTTTAGAGTTCATGGCATAACATTTTGAATAGACTCCTATTGTGTACATTATCTAGCAATAATTGTTTGAATGCATTGTTGCGATTATTCGATTTATCAAAAACACCGCTCATTTAGCAGTTCTTCTGTCAGCCGCTTCACACTTCTCTTGCAACTCACCTCTGATTTTGCCTCTCGATTTCGGTCGGATTTCAGTTGTAGATTCAAGTATCCCCAAAGTTACCCGCCCTTTTGATGTATCTGACTGGATGCCCCGTGGAGTTGTCACTCCTTACTCTCCTTCCTGCTAAATGGCTCGTGTCCATCCATTCCTTCAGGCAAACATCTTCAGTTTGAGCAACTTAAAAAGTATTTTGTAGCATCATAGTCAACCAAAAATGTTAGGATGTGATAGAAAGAAAAACAATTTCTCGTACCATTATGTTTTTGCGTGGGATTTATTTCCTATTAAGCTAAAATGGTTTTGTATCATAGATGTTGTTATTTTCTCTATCTCTGTTTCACTATATGACGATATATTATTTTTAAAAAAATCCTCGAACGAACTTCACAGAAAACTTTGCATACCATTTCTTATTATACGGTTCCATTACTTTTTAGTTACTCCCATTTTGTTGTTCTTACTTTCGATTGCAATTGTCTTTATCCCTTACAGTTTGTTTATCTCTGAGAATTGGCTGGACTTCCGCAAAGGCGAGTTTGGAGCCGAGTGATTTGTGGTTGAGAGAGGGGCTGCTTCAGACAATTAGCGGCTGCCTCAGAAAGTGCGCGAGCTGTGAATTTATGCGATGAATGAAGGGAATGGGAGGAACAGGTGCCATAAAGAGAATTGGAATTGGAGAGTTGGGATTTGAGGGAGGAAATGGAGAGGATAAGCTGATGAATGGCAACAGTACTCACTCTACTCCACTGCTTTTTGCATCGTATTTAATGGGGTTTAGCTCGGATATATGGAGTCTCAACACAACTTTAAAAATTCATATGCATCTAAAACAGTTTTTGAAGATCATGCGTACATTTTATCATCTGAGCCTGTAGAAGAAGTAAATATGCGATGATGAATAAGCAAAACTTTGGAAGTTTATGCTTTATGCATTGTTTTGAAGATAGTTTTCAATTTTGATCTCTGTCTCTCTCTCCCTTAATCTCCAGTTATAATCGGTTATTTATAGAGTGCGGGGTCGATATTTTACAATTAACTCGGTGATGGGTTATCTTACTTTCCGCTTACTGGCAGTGTCATTTCAAATCTGCCATCCGATGCGATTTCTATATACGAGGTGAAGAGGGACTGAATGCGTCTGGATGACTACGGTGGATGTGAGCAGATCGAGGGATTCAGGGGATATGCCCAGGGGACTGAAGCAGCTTATCACTCACAATGAAGCAGTCGGAGAAACGGAGAGAGGAGAGACTAGTCGACTGAGCCATTCAGCCATTGAGCAGCTATAATCGAGGCCATTAATGAAGTCACTTTGTTTGGGGGATTGCGAATTTCGAGAATCTCGAAATGATGTGCAAAGTAATAAGCAAGCAAATCTCATATCAATCGTTCTGCTGTGCGATCTGCCTATCTGCACGGCTCATCAGAAAACATCCCGCTCGCGCGAGATGTTTTCTGTTGATTTTGCGTGCCTTCAGCATCTTCTCTTCAATCTATCGATTTTTACCCACGATTCCAATAAATCAACTCGAAGATGTACTTCATTCGTTGTCATTGGCCATATTCGGTAGTCACATTCAGAATGAGTCAACGCGTTTATTTGTCCTCCTCTTATTTCGCAATCCCAGCTCCTAATTCGTCTTACTTTTCCAATAACCTCTTCATATTTTGCCGTCCCTTTGGCTTCATCCTCAGTTTCAGTATTTGGCCAGCCATAAATTGCCATTTTGACATATAGTTGTCAGCATGACTTTTATCACAATCCCCACTCCCTCTTCCTTCACTACCATCGCCCTTATTTCCCTCCCCTCTCGATTGGCCTGACTCCTCCCCTTTCCTCTCTTCGCCAACCCCGCCTCCCTTCTGTCGGTCTCCAACCCGCTCTGCATCCCATGTATTGTCAGCAGTGGTCTTCCTTCTTTCCCTTCTGTCTTACAGCTATCAGTCAATTTCATCAGTCATTTAGCGATTATCACTCCAGATTGCCTTTTTCTATGCTGTGTCTTATTGAGTGCGAGCTTTTGATGAACGATGGCTTATCTGCATTCAGCATTCAGATGGCTATCTTCCCCTCTGCCTCATTTTATGTACCTCTCTAAATTATCATGGTTTCATCATCGATTGTATCTCTCATTCCGCCATTTCGTCAAGATATTGTTCCGATGTTCATTTCGATTGCAAATTGCCAACCGTTTGCCATGCGAAAAGTGAAGGAGAAGCTGTAATGTTTTGGTGCAAAATGTTGAGGTTCGATGAAGGAGAGAAGAAGAAGAGGAGAGGAAAGACAGGAGATGAGTTGAGAAGGGAAATTGTTCAGAGCTGAGGAGAAAAAGATTTTACTTGAGGAATTCAAAACATAATCATTTGCAAACATTTAGCGAATTATTTTTTTCAAATTAGTAATATAACAAAACGGATGAAGCAGTGTTGTATTTCAAATTAGATGGTTAAAAATCACCATGCTTTTCAAAGCAAATTTTTCTTCATCTTCTAAATATCTTACATTTGAATTTTCATAAAACTGCACAAATTCGTTCCTTTTCATAAATTTTATGATGGCGAAATGTTTGCTCAATTGCACACAACAATTACGCAGAGTCTTGTTTGCAGTTCGAGATGAGCGAATTCAAGTACGAAGGAGCGACAATGACGATTCCGATGTACCAGCATACGACCATGCTCGATACGACCGCAGACGCGGTCACCGTGGGAATCGGGGTCGGGCAGGACGACACAGCTAATGCTGTCACTGGAGCTGTTTATGTCACCGAGGGAAGCACTGATGTTACTGCTGCTGCTGCTGCTGTTGTTGCTAATGGAACTGGAGCTGGCAACACTCCTATTGACGATGTGGTAAGAAATTAGAGACTGAATTATGATGAGTGTGCAAACGCTCGCAGATAGAGAGAAAACGAACCAAGGAGTTTTGGTTCATTTTCTATCTACGCTTATCTGAACAATAGTTCGGAATAGTAGGCTCCCGTCCGCCGACGGGCACGATAGGTGAATGGTGGAGATTGCATCTGATGAGGGCAGGCCAGTCTGGCTGGCTGGCTGAGAGAAGGGAGGGGCGAGCAGATTTGATCAGCTGCAACAACGGCCCTGCCTCATGCCAGATGCAATCTCCCTTGCCAAACACTTACTTCCCCTCATTCTTCAATCACTCAGTGCAGTCGTTTAGAATGTGTGCCAATCCTTTGTTCCTCTCAAAGCCCCGTTCAACTACGGTACGCATCCCGCAGGACTCTACTACACCCCGACCAAGCCTGCCGATCCCTATCCGAGTAAGCTGATGAACATTTTTTTTTGCATAAGCTGCGATGCCACATATCTATCTCCTAAAAGATTTCGTTATTCCTCGGAATCATACAATCTTAAAATTGACTCTTGAACTGTTTATCGATGATTTCTGGTATCCCAAGGGCAATCGCGCGAATCCTGTTTTCTGATCTGATATCTTATCACTGATCAAATCACTTTCTCTGTAATCTATGTCTTACGATCACAACAAATCACTCAGCTTCGTTCTTTGTAATTTGGTTTATTTACAATCTTCTGATGATAGTTTAAATATTTCCTCTGCGAAACCGCTTATCATCTCATGCATTACAAATATGACAAATGTGATGTTTAATCAGAACTATATGATATCGTACTTATTCGGCCTAAATTGCTAAATTTAAACAAATTTTATACAATTTATAATTTACATTTGCGACTGCGATATTTTGCTGGCAGCTTTGAATAATTTTCTCAAAAGTCGTTATTTCGGTATCATCAAAGAGTTCCTACTACTACTCGCGTTTTCATTAAACACTTCTTGGCCATTTCGATCTATTTTTCCTAATGCCATATTGTCTTCTTTCTGCCCCCTCTCTAGCTCATTTCCTGTGTCATCATTCTCCTCCCTTCACCGAGACTTTTCCCAATCTGTTCATTTGCTCATTCGCATTTCGTTCCCATAGCTTAGTCAGTCTGCTTTTTGCCACCCTGTGCATTTCTATGTTCTATTTTCCCTGACAGTTGCATTGTTATCCCCTCTGAATTCACACATTCCCATGATGCGTTTTTTTCCTGCTACTCAGCGCGCTTTTTGTCTCGATAAAAGAATTCGTTGGGGGTCGAAAAGCTGGCCTTCTTCAATCTTCAAATGCCCCATATGGGTCATCCTCCCATCCCTCGATCTTTCTCGATGGTAGCTTCTCCCCGTTTCCTCGATTCCAATTCATTCATTCGGTTCATTACCCCCATCTCCTCCTAATTCTGCATCTTCACGAGCATCGATTGCCCAAGAGCAATGCGGAAATGAGCAGTGCAAATTCAGATTCATTGCACTAGGAAGAATGATAGTCAAAAGCATAAAAAATGATGATATTTTTCAGCAAACTACCAGATTCTCTTGCCCGGCGGTACAGTCTATCCGACCTACACGAGCACTGAAAATGGCACTTTTGGAGGAGCCATTGTCGAGCCGACCATGTTTGCAAGTGAGCATAATAGCTTTTCCAAATTTGCAAAATGACTTTTCAATCTTGCACCACAATGATGATTCTTTTTTAATTTAGTAAGTCAGGTTAGAACAATTCTAATCCAAACATACTTTTTGCATTTCACTATGAAAGATGAACATAAGCCTGATCAAGTATAATGCAACAATTTAACAGTTCAAGATAAAACTACAACGTAATATTTTCAAACAAATGCAAGGATGGAGAATTCAAAAGTCTTCAGCTCAATACCAACCACCTGATGGCATTTTGTCTTCCCCTCCTCTCTTTCCCCTTCTTCCATTTTCTTATCTTTTCGATCTCGGATTTTTTTCGCGCTGCTCTCTCATTTTCGCGTGATCTTTCTTCCTAATGAAAAGCGTTCCGTTGTAGTAATTGGCCATTAGAAGTTGGCTTTTCTGCGTTCATTCCTTTTTACTTTCATCCCTTCATCTCACTCTCATTGTTCGTTCAAATCTTACTGTAATGTTTTGAATTCGATGCAGTTGTTACAAAATCGAAATTCTTTCAGATATATAGACAAATAAAATTAATCTATATTTTAGGCCAGAACTTCTACGCAGCCCCGTACGGCTCCGCGAATGGGTTTACCTATGCCTACGACGCTTCGTCCTTCCAGACCCTACCCCGTGTGACGACCTCGTCGGCCTCCTCGATTCCCTGCACCTCGTCAGGCTCTTCCTCGACGTCTTCTTCCTCCAACAGTTCTGCCAATTCCACGTCGGCGAATGGCTCGACGGCAATCGGCCTCCTTGCCACGGGCCCAGCCTCGGCCAATCACTCCAATCATCCCAGCCACGCCCCTCCCAGAAGCAGTAAGCATCGTTCAAATGCATGTACGTGATAAGTGATCGACTGTTCTATCTATTTTCCATATTTGATATTGTGAACAAAAGTGCCCATGTTCAGAAAGACGAATCATTTTTTGATTATTTAGTGATGAATGAAGAACGTGATCTTCATGGATAGTTTGCGATAAAAATGATAGAAATTGACTGTTGTATTTTTAGATCTCGTATTACTTTTTCTTACATAGCAAATTAGGTGCATTCTAAAAAGTTTAAAAAGCTGTAACATCTTTCTGAATACGAGTACTGGTTTAATATCGTCGTGTTTTGAACAGGAATAATGAGTAGTGTCTCAGTTTCAGCTGAGGGCCGTGAATGCGTGAACTGTGGCGTGACGAACACTCCTCTGTGGAGACGAGACGGCACTGGACACTACCTCTGCAATGCCTGTGGACTCTATCACAAAATGAACGGATCCGCCAGGCCTCTTGTCAAGCCGAAGAAGAGACAGGCAAGTCAATTTCATAGTTTGAAATCATCCAACACAATTTGCGCATTAGTTTCAATTTTCTCTCCTCACACATTCTGCCCTGTTTCGGTTATTTATTCCCTTCCCCATTTCGCTTCACGGTTACGGTAGTCGCCCTTGCAAAAGGAAAACTGGTTGAAGAGCGCAAAAGAGGAATGAAATGAAAGAAGAATGCGAAGACGGGAGGAGAAAGGTGTTGACGGATTACGGTAGTTATGTCAAAATACAAACTGCATTTCAAATCATACGAAGTTTTTTTTTTATAACTTGAAAATATTGTTAAGATTCGAGATAACTGGGCTTATCTGTATTCTTATCAAAATTGCTCAACCTTGAAAGTTTTTATTTCTCGGTCTGAATGCGTTGGCAAAGATAGGCAAAGTTGATAGATGAAAATTTATGGCCATTGGAGAGATCGTTGGAGGGGAGAAAACGAGATGGAAAGTTAGCAGATAATGAGATAAAAAGTTGCGCAATGCTTGCATCTGATAGATTATAGAGGAAAGTTTACCTTTCCATGATCCGTGATTAATTATGAGTGATGTGGTCTAATATATCGTTATAAAAGGCTCTAAAATTTCTTAGAAAAGATTCATTTCATTTCACAGAAAGGCTATACTTTACTATTCGAAATTTCATTCCTTAACATATGAAGAAAGCTGTGAAAATGTTTCGCGATACTTCAGACAATTAGAATGTTTCACGAAAGAAGTTGCATTTTTGAGTAATCTGTTTGATATTTTGTCATTCGCACAAATTTCCCACTTGCCTTGTCATTTAGTTCAGTTTACTCATTTTCTGCCCTTTCCTACTTCTCTATTCAAAGTGCGCGTTTGCACTGTCGACTGTTCGTGAAAGGGCCCTTTAAATGTCATAAATCAACTGCGTCAATTTTTCGGCATTTCGTTCAGCTGACCTTTCCATTGAACATGTGTATTCTCTGAAATTCCCTCTTTATCCATGAAACAAAGCTAAAAAATTCCAATTTCCAGAATGCTCAAAAGAGGACTGGCGTTGCCTGCGTCAATTGCAAAACGAACACGACGACTCTGTGGCGACGGAATGGAAGTGGGGAGCCTGTCTGCAATGCCTGTGGTCTCTACTACAAACTGCATAATGTAAGTGATTAGAGCGTCTAATTGAAGTGAAATCTTCAAAATGTGCGAGAAAATTGATCTACGATAAATGAAGATCATTTAGTCAGGAGTATGACAGGCTTCGGTCACTTTGAAAATCGGTCGATTCATCAAAGACTCTTGATTCCCATCCCATCACTTGGTGTCCCTGCGGCATAGAGTTTAGTAATAGGGTATCGATTTTGACGAGGAAAGTGGATAATTGTTGCCTGCCATCGGTCATTTCTCTTGGCGCACCTTCCAAAGCCGATTACCCATTACGCCATTTATTATTATCAGAGCCGACACAGAAAGAGGGAGGACTGATAGAAGAGAAGAGGGGAAGAGAAGGGAGGTTAATGGCAGAGCGGAGGGGAAGATCAGAAAAAGACTAACCTCCAACCTGCAACATTATCCATATTAGAGACACTGACGCAATATTGTCGCAACACAAAGTCAAAATATTGTCGCTTCCAAATTATGCCGGTTTTCTGAGCAATTAAATCCGAGAATTCTTACGCGTTATCTTTACTCTTCAAATTTAGGGAATAGTCATTTTCTGAAAATCCGATTTATCATTTGAGTGTTTTCAGGTGGAGCGGCCGCTGACGATGAAGAAGGATGGAATCCAGACTCGAAACAGGAAGGTCACATCGAAGAGCAGTCGAAAGTCGAAGTCGAGCAGCAGTGACGAGGAGTGGATGAAGCAGCAACAGACCGCAGCGATGATCGTCCCCACTCCCTACTTCAACACTCCTTATGGCGCTTTTGCATTTAGTAATATCGATTCCATGTAGAACTCTTTCTCATTCACTTCAATCTTTATCTTCATCTTACCCATATTATATTTGTCGACAAAAGGAGGACATCATAACTATTTGTAAATTTGGTCATTATCAAGAAATGATGATATTTGAAAATTATTATGATGAAATCTTAGTGACAAATACGATAGGACTTCATTCATTTCTATATCCGGGTTTCGGCGTTGGGGGTACAAAGTATCTTTTCTTCTCCTTCATTTTCTGTAAAATATGTTGGAATATCTCAAATTCGACAAGGTCTAACATTCAGTTGCAATATTTCTGTTCATTCTTTACAAACCAGAGTTTTATCATCATTATTTTGGAGACTTTAATTGTGTGGCTATTTTCTTTACTTCACTCTGCCTCAGAAATAGAATTCTTGCCTGACTTATTCTCGTGACGAGAGAAGAGACAGCTTGAGAGGCTGATCTCGACTATCTATCGTTCAATTTAAAATTTAGTCTAGCTATAAATTATTTTTAGACTTTTGCAAATATCAATTTCCGCAAACTTGGTATTTTTATTCATTCTCCTCATCATTCTATTTTCAAGCATAAAATTCTTGCAGACTATCAAAATTCCGTCCAGAATAATCATGCCCTGTAGCCAGAAGCTAATTTCCCATCTTCATTTACTCTTCTGTCAATGGCACCGATTTCTCTCAGTTGCCTTATTTCTTTCCAAACTTCAAATGTGATCCTGAGATTTTTTGCATCTATACAAACATTTTCTGAGATTCCTAATTTATTTATTTTCTTTTCTTTTCAACCCGCTAATTCCTGCATGATTATTTTATTTGAGAGCTATTCTATTGTGATGAAATTATGATTTCTTTGTCAAATAAGATTTTTTCACGTTTATGCGAATGAAATTTATTTACTTTCTTTATCTTTTACGAAATCGTTGAATAAAGAAAATGTCTATGAATTGTAAGAATGTTGAGTTGGCACAAGATGGAGATGTTTTGAAAGACAGAAGGAGAGGAGATCGAGAATCTTGCGCAGAGAAAATTCTTGAGCAAGCACTATTCAGTTTTATAGATTACAGAGTATGGCAAAAGTGTTCGACCCAAAATGATTTCATAAAGATGCCGATATAGGTGTGTGGAAATTTTCAGATACCATTTTCTTATTTCCATATTTTCATATTTCAATCCTCATAACCGTCAAGTTAACCATGTGTTTATTCAGTGTTTTAACTTATCGAAGTCAAATCTAATGTTCTTCGTGCAAATACCTTGTCAAACCCTATAAAATGAAAATTTTTGTTCGTAATCAGAGAAAAATAATATGAATTTTAGGTTATGTGTGAAGATTAGCTTTTTTCCTATCGAATAAATGATATTATTGCTTCACTGGTGTATTTATGAGAAAATACCCATCCTAAAGTTATTCTTCCCACACTAATTACCGACAACTTGTCCGCCTGTGGCGTCATTCTCTACAATTCTTCAGTGCATTTGTTTGGCTCTCGTAAATCACTTCCAATCGTATTTATGAGCCACCGATCGAGCAGCGATGATTATTTGTGATGTGCTAAAGGCAAATTGGAAGAGGAAGAGGGAAACAGGTGGGAAGAAGGCAAGGATGAATTATTGAACGAGTACTGAGGGAAAACAACAAACAAACTGCCAAGTTTATCATCATGGTGAGACGAAAGACTACCGTAACTTCATAGTGTCAATACGAATTTGGTGCCAACTCGAGTTTTTCACTGATTGATTAGGCTTGTCATCATCATTTTCAAATTTTCCCCCTCTTTCACGTTATTCCTCATTCACAGTGACCGTCCTCGTTTGAACTCGACTAGCTGACTTCGAATAAGGAAAGAGGCAAATCGAAGACAGAAGACGTGTCTGTCTACTTCTCTACCTCTCATTCCTCTCCGTCCTTCTCCCTTTTCCCTCTTTTATATCAAACACATCGCTCAACAGCAAAAACGCTAGAAGATAGTGATCTCCGTGGGATCTGACTGTTAAAGAAAGAAGTGAGACTAGCAGAATTTGAGAGAAATAAGAAGCAGAGATGAGGTGAGAGTGAGTGACATAAAGAGGAGAGGCGAACCGACAAAATATGTCGATTCCTTTAATTTTCTCGCTTCGCTTTCTCTGTACAGGTAAATTTCGGGGGGCAATTTGAAATATCTGGCAATGCATCTGTGGGCGGGGGCTGGCAGAAATGGCAGGGCAAATAGATGCCAATCGGTCAGATAATAGGGAAGGGCGATTGTGGCAGGTGAATGAACACTGTGGTTGCAGATAGGCATCGAACGAGGTACAGAGTATGAGAGTTCAATTGAAATTGTAGATATTATAGATTGAGGTTGGAAATCGATGGCAAAGTATATGAAAAGCATAAAGGTCTATAAAAGAGTACATGTTTTTTCTCGTAATTTTTGTGGCCAAAAACGGTATTAGTGGCGCGGAAAAAGGGGTCAGCGGTAGCTGGTACATTCAGAGGAAACGCTTCGAGACTATGTCCATAGTTCTCTTCACTCAACACACTATTTCGTTATAGGGTTGCCAGATTCTGCTTTTCCCCTCTATTCTCGAATAACCTCTTTTTGCGTGTTGAAAATAAGAAATATAATACAAATTTTGGAAATGGATAAATTTTAATCCATTCCTGAATTTGATTTTAAAAATTAGTTAAGAGCAAAGTAAAAAGTCCATAGGGTTATCAAGAAAAATGTAAAGAATTTGTATTACTACTTTTCGCGGAACATGGTTCAATTCCATGAAACGATACAGAACATAATTATACGGATAGAGAACTAGAGAATAATTGATTGTGAGAACATCGGAATCTCACTTCGGAGCAAAGGAAAGGCAAGAGGAAAGAAAGGAACGTAGCGCGACTGCGGCAGATCTAATCAGTCAAAGGGCGAACTGACAGGAAGAAATCTTTGGATTTCTCTTACCCACGCACTCTTCTTGGCACTAACTGTTCGGATTGCAAAACAGGCTATTTGGCTGATCTGATCGGTTGAATAAATGAAGGATAATCTCCAATTTGTCAATATTCTTTTGTAAGAAAGACTATGGATAATTCCTAATTTTCACATAATTTATAAAGAAAGATTTATTTAGATTAAAGTTTTTATTCCTCTAAATATAGCGTGAAAATTCAAATTTCTTGATTCTAAGAGCAAGTTTTATTCCTCATTAAAGGCACAAATTGCTTGAACAAATATCAACAAAGAAGAGCAAAAATGACGCAAATTTTAAAACAAGGCTGAACGAAAAACAGAAGATGAAGAGTGAAATAAACTCTGGAAATGCACAACAATTTGTTCAGATACAGATTCAATAAGTCGTTTGGCAATAAAAATAAGGAGGATTCAGTGATAGTGATGAGTATATAAAAGCTTTAAATTTGCCCTGAATAAACCAAATCTGCTAAATCCTAATGTAACAATAAAATAACAACAAATAAATTTAAAATTTCTGTAACTCTAAAGGAATGTACGAAATAATGACCTTTAAATATTACCCGCATTATTAATATCACGGATGATAGTGGATCGATTATGAAGGCTCACGATGCGAGAGCAGAGACATTTCTTCCTGAAATAAAAAAAATTAGTCAATCTTTCAAATGAATGAAATTCTCGTGAACAGAGTCGGGACGTTTTCCACCGCAAATATCCTTTATGCGGTGAATTATTCCATTCAGTTTCGCATTACTATCTTTAATAATGGGACGAGAGATGATGATAACCGAATTTTTACGATTGAAAAGTCCCAAGTCTGCTCTTGAATGATTTTTTTGGGAAATGTATACCTTCTCACGTACTGATTCAATAAATTTCTATGCCTTATCTTTAACCAAGATTTTTTCAACAATTTGAAAACCTCGCCTCTTCAGCTTTAGGTGCTTCCTTGTAATTGTTCCCCTTAGGAGAGTTAGCAGCAGAATTTAGCGCTCGAGCAGCTTCTTGAGGTCCGACGGATCCTCTTCCAGTCTCGGGTACGAGCAGGGCCGTCGGATCGGCAATTAGGGGAGGTTCCTGCGAACTCGACACTTCTGATAGAGTGCTTTTCCTTCGCAGAGACGGACTGCGAGAATTCGCTGGTGATCTGCAAATATCATTGATAGATAGGGAATTCAGTGTTCATTGTTTTTGGAAGCGGTAAAACACTGTCTATTCAAATGAATTTCAAACGGAGATTCAAGATTCAACGTTAGATTCAAATTTTTCTAAGTCGAATATTGATTAAAACTTTACATTTAAGTTCGCATAGTTGAAGCTAATGCCTAATCGTAAGTTGGATACATTCTAGCACTATTATCCATTAGCAGATCATTTATTAAAACATTACCTTTCTCTCTGCATGAGTGACGATTTATAAGCGTTGATGTAGGCAGCGACGCTGATTTCCAAATAAGTGCATTCATCTTTCACAATTACCTAAATCAAGTGTCTGACTGAGAAGGTCAAATTATCACTAACGTTGTAATCCGGAATGAACATGAGATCAGGTCTTCTGGCCGACAGGTCAGAAGTGTCGACGATGGACATGGAGCGACCGAGAGTGCCTGCACTGGCGACCAGCTTCTTCATCACATCAGAGCCGAAACTGTGCCAGGGACCGGCTTCGAAGGTCATTCCACTCTAGAAATTTTGAGTTTCTCGTAAAATTGTTATCCTTCAAATAATGAATTTAACAGAAAAGAAAAATTTCGAATAATACAAAAAAAATCATCACGTTATAGAAATTTAAAATTTCAAAAGTCTTTTAAAAATGATGTGCTCTCACAAAAATAAAATTTTAAAAAATCCAAATGATGCACATGAAAAAGTATCATAAAATTAGTACCTGTCCAATGGTGACGCTCACTCGTCCTTCCAAAATGAGAATGAACTTATCGCTAAGCTCATCCTTCGTGTACAGCTTGGCCAGTCTCGGCACAATCATCCTGTCGTTTTCATTGCCCATCGCGTGAAGAGTCGAAATGTCGACCTGGATTTGTTTCTGATAGAACATTGGATTTCTGTAAAATGCATACCCTCTTAGCGCTATTCCTAATAAGTCTCTCGAGTACAGTGGTGTCGATGTACTTTGGAGTGAAAGCCTCTTCGTTCGCAACCAGCCATTGCAAAGCAACCATTTGGATCTAAAATTGGAAATGCATCATAATAAAGTGATTTTTATATACTATTTAAAATGTAGCTGTTTTCAACTTCTAACGATATTCAATGATAAAAATTGAAAATCTTTGTTTCATCATTAGAGCTTGTACAAAATCTTACCTGCATAGAAATCTGCACTTGCGGTGCTTCCTTGTCGAAGTATTTCGTCAAGTCTCGCGGATGTTCCTTTGTTATCTTCGCCTTTTGCACATTATCAGAAATCACATCCGTTTCATCGAAGATTTCTGCCTAAATCACAAACTCGAGACTTTTCTTCAGAACATGGCTTACCTGAAGAATTTCTTCAACGATATCCTCGAGAGTGACGACTCCAACTAATTCATACGAAGGATCTTTGTCATCGTTTGAAATCAACTTTTTCACCTTAAAATTTTATGCGTAAATTTCTAATCAATAATTTGAATAATCGTACCATGGCCAAGTGACCTTCGCCTTTCTTGAACGCTTCAAGGAGGTGCGGGAGCGGAGTGTCGTTCATAACGAATTTGACAGGATGCTTATGATAGCCACAGACTGTTTTCACTGTGAAATTGTCATCTGGGTCAAGCAATGCGAGATCCTATAATAGTATTCATTGATGAAAGTTGAAATCGAAGTTCAAGATTGGAGAACGAATTATTTCAATCATGGTGCAGTTTAATAAAAAAAATGTTTAAAATGAAACTATTTTTAGAATTTTTTAAAATAGGTAAATATTGCCAACCTTCACAAATAGCAAGTCAGTAACATTGTTTTTGTCTCCATTCGTGTATACCGGAATTCTCGTATAGCCCATTTTGACTATTTCCATCACAGTTTTAGCGTTGAGCACAGTTGTGTCTGGCAACATGAATACGTCCTAAAATGATCAGGATAAAATTTAAAAAAAAAATCATCGTTAGGGTTGTTTTAATCTTCTCATCTGATATGTTCTAGCTGCACTAAAAGTAACGAATTGTACGGCCAAATTTTGCAAGTTATTTTCAAAAAGTTTTGTCCCGTTTTCAGTTTGAATGTCGTGCGTTGCACAATTCTATTTCTCATTTTATGACCATTTTAGGAATAGTAAGCAAAGAAAACTCACAGGTAATTTGGTCATGACGTTCTCGACGACCTTGTCCGCGATCTCGAGTGCGCCCACAGCAATCCTCATTTCATTGCTCATGACCCCGTTCTCCTTCATCGACATTTTGATGAGTTCCATGAGCCTCTTCCTGTCGTAAGACTGGTACTCGTCCCCTAGTAGACAGTCCAGCAGCTTGCTAATTGGGTAGGCCAAGGGGAACGTGATGAAGCGGAAGAAGTTTGTTATGCCGATCGTGTGTGCGCCCACTTCTAAGCCCTTTCTGCAATAATAGCACGTTCAATAAACTATGAGCAGGTGTGTTAGAAAGTTCAATTTTGAAAAATTAGAAACCAGAATCGGAATTTTGAACACCGCGGATTGTGGTATGCAAACCAAAATTTCGACATTCTGTTTTCTTTGATAAATTTTAAAATAGATCTTCGAAGTATGTAACTTTATCACAAAATTCGGGGAAGAATTCCAATGTAAATTGTCGTTTTTCGGCTCAAGTCATCAAAAATCACCACAAATTGTATTATGCGAAGAATAGGAAAGGAGACAAACTCGAAAGAAACGCTCTAAATCATTATTTATGAACTTTTTTTTAAGTGAAAATATCTGCATCCCCATTTCTCTAGTTGAATAAAAAATAACAAAAAAAACTCACTTGACACATATACTTTGCGGAATAATTTCTCCAAAAATGACGATTCCAAGTGATGAAATGAACAACGCGAGGAGACCAGGAGCCAATTCTCCCATTATAATTGAAATAGCCGAATTCACAATGACATTGCCGAGCAGTAGGGTGCATAATAGCTGATTTCCTTAAATCGTAATTCGAATTTAAACGGATAATGGAATCTCGAATAGTCTTCAACGCATTATCGAAGATCTGGGTGATCCAAGTTAAAATTTAAGAAAGTTTTAGAATCAAATTCCTTAGACTCCTCATTGAATAAAATCTAACCTTTCTTCCTGACTGGCAATATCTTCTGAGCGCATTTCGCTTCAGTGGATGAGCCAGACTTGATGACCAACTCCAATTCTTGAGGAGTCAAAGACATCAACCCCAAAGTTAGTCCGGAGAAGAGAGCTGACATGCACAGACAAAATGCCACAATTACTATCTGAAAAAAACTATTTAAATTAAATAAAGCTTGATGTTTTTGAAACAATTGTCTAAGAATATTTTCTTCCGCGTAAAATTTTGAAGTGCATGAAATTGAGCCCTCAAATCCTGCAATTATTGTTTACGCGACGAAAACTAACCATAAAGGAAAAGAAAGACTAAAGAATTCAATTTCTTTTTTGAAGTGTCACGCTATATTTTCGAGTCTGAGTAATAGTAGCAATAGTAAAATTCGTAGATAGTAATAGAATTATTAACCTGAGCCCAAATCGGCACGAGATATTCCTTGGGTGGTTTCTCGGTGGTTATCCACGTAGAAATGTCTTCAAGCTAAAAAATCGTTATTAATGATCAAATAAAACAAAAAATTAAGGAAAAAACTGACTGGGAGATCAGGAATAGGCATCCCCTTGGCTTTGACGCACATCTTGTATGCATGCACTCCTTCTGGCAGAAGCGGAACACTCAGTTTGAAATCTGCCTGCAAATGTTGCGAGATTATTTCAAGTAAGATGTTGTGTAATATGTTATTTCAATAATCTGGTGATGGTAATCAGGGTCGCAGGAAATTGAGAAAATCGAAATCAAAAATTGGATTTTTCAGAGCACCTACATCTAAATGAAATTAGCATAAACGTTTCCAGCTCGAATAAAAATCGAAGTAATTGCATCTCTAAACATTTCTATAATTATGAGTCTCATAAAATCGAAATCAAAAGTTCGTGCGGTCCTAACGCTAATGCAACCCTACTTTTTAGTATGCAACATATTGCAAAAGATTTTTCATCGGTTCAATATTACAAACTCATATTATAGGATGTGTAAAAAGTCGGCATGTTTTCCATTTGAACATGAGGCTATAGAAAATTCAATAATAAGGGCCAGATAAAATGAATTCAGAATTTCTGAAAATATCTTTAATGGTCCAGACTTTTGACGCACCCTATACTATAGTACTTTTAGCTCAAACAAACAAAATGATTGAATGTCAAATTTTGCTTGTAATAAAGCCTACATACCTTATGAGGAAGAAGATGTAGGAAGTTGTTAACAGGATCGATTGTCCTGGTCGGATCGGAGCAGTTGTCCGTATGCGTGAAGTACAGCTTGTCGATCTTGTCGAAGTGATTCCCGTAAATGGCCACTTTGAACTCCTCGTTCGGAGTGACGATGCATACTCCCGTTTCCTGAAATTATTATGATCATTTTAGTTTGATTGATAAATTTTCTGCAATAATACTATTTTCACGCATTGTAAAGTTTATACTAAAGGTGAATATAAAAATATTGATTGAAAATTGCTTTTCCCGTAATCATTCTGAGAAATCTAAACCAACAATGCTATATGGTGAAAATGTGCAATTTCATATTCTTTCTAGACGTAAAAAATGAATTCGGTCTTTCGAACGAACGATGAAAGCATTGCGCATGACGAGAGAAATTCGGACAATTTGATAAAGGCCTCCATTTGAAGAATTTCGAATTCGAACGAAAAAGAGAAAGGAATTCCGAATTCGAAGTTCGCGTTGTGCGATTTGACAATGAATAGATGCGTAAAATTATGAAGGCAGTTTGTAAATTCCGTTATGTTGCAATGATGAAGTTTATGGAGAATAAATTCGAAGAAATGTCATGATCTAAAATCTCGTAAATAAAAAACCAAAGCAAATTATTGTTTTTCAATTTACCGTAAGGTAAATCTGGATAAAAGTAAATTTACCCGAATTACTGATTGGACCTGATCATAATATTTTCTATTTAAGAAAGCTTAAAGAAAGACTAAATTTCAACTTACATCATAGCCGAATGGGTCGTCTGCAGGCAATTCGACTCGCATCCCATAGATATTCGGCTTCCTTGACATGGTCGATGCGTTGGTTGGCGATGCGGGAGGGATGGGCAGCTGAAACGCGAACAGCAATCAATTGGGAATTATTGAATAAATTAGGGAGAATCAAGAGACATCACTTTAGCACCAATTATTCTTTCCCCCGACTGCCCTGTGTCCCTCCCTGGCTAAGCCCTCTACTCGTCCCAATTCCCCACGCAGCAGCACATCTCGAAGAATATGAAGAGCAAAAATAAAAGGCAAGGCAGAAAGCAAATGCTCACGAATCGGGGGTAACAAAACTGCATGGAAAGGACGAAAAGACAGAAGGAAGAAAGAGACGTCGCGCAGAAAAAGAATGAATGAAAAAGGAAGGAAAAGAGAGAGGAAGTGAAAGGAAGAAGTGAGGCCTCCTCATTGTGGATTTGTGCTCGATCGACAAGGGAATGGGAAATGAAGGAGGAGCCATTGCCTAGTGCCCAGGGTCGGGGAGTCGCTCGAAGGAACCACCACTCCAAGAGAAGGAGGGATTTCACTCGATTTGCTTTGTTTCTTATTCGCTTATTCGCACTCTCCCTCTCCTCTTCCATTCCCCTCCTTCCAGACCTAACGTACCAAGTTTCCCTATTTCTCAATTCGAGAATGTTTGTTTACCTTTCAGCCCCTCAGCCCGAACTCCAGTCACCCCTCCATTCAGACATGTATTTACAGTCCTATTTCCGGTATTTGGCCCTTTCATCTTCCACCTTTCAATTTATAACTCGATCAGACCGTGTGTACTCAAAACTCGTACATGGATTAATCTTCGAATAGGTGCAGCAATTCACGAAATCCGATTCAAATTGGGTCGCGGGAAGGTGATTAGTTTATAATAGCCGATTATTAGTTGCGAAACTGGAAATGAATGAAATTGGAGAAAATCCCATCCCGTAAGGTAGAATTTGCTATTCACACCTAGTCATTTTTATTAATGGTTTTTTTCAAACGAATAAAATAGACGTTCGATTGTAAAGCTTTTGAATCCAATTCTTTGAAAAAAAAAATTGAAGATCAACTTGGAAACTATTTAAAATTAGTTTCCCAAACGAATAAGTAAAAAACTCTTACCCCAGTAGTCGAAACATCAGATGCTTTGCTATCAGTGCCGATGCCTGTAGCATTCTTCTCGTCTGCAGTCAGAATGCCCTCTGCAGCATCGATTTTCGTCTCAGTTTGTGGTATGAAAATGCTGCTTCCGACTAATATAAATATCTCAGATATCCGCATTCTAAAAATTGCTCTTTCTAGTGAAATTTTATCCCTCGAATAAAACAAATGAAAATTATGTCAATCGTTTTGCATGAAATTAGATTTAGAAGCCGAGCGGAAACGTTTGGACGGAAAATGAAGAATTGCGCTTATGAAAAGAGAAAAAATAAAGAAGAAAAATGAATCAATGAAGCCAAATGGGTGGGAAGCTTAAAATGCTGAAGAGTATGAAAGAGTATAGTCAGTGGCTTGAAGAGAAAGGAGGAATTGAGTTATGCACATTCAGAAGAAATCTTTTAGAAATTCTTAAAAGTACGAAGACATTATTCTTTTGAAAATAGAAGGAAGTTTTGTTGAATCGACCAAAAACATTCAGTAAGCAGGGCTGGTGAATGGTTTTTGTTGTGCTATCTTTCAATCGCTCAATTTTTCACCATTTTTACTTCAATTCTCCAACCTGATTGTCTACTTTTTGGTTGAATTTCCAACGGCGCGGAGACATGGTGACGAAATTGGACTAGACATGAAATCGATATCTCGACCGATGAGGTACGGGAAGTCAAGGGAATTCAGAAGGCTAAAGAAGAAACAATCCTCCCTCTTTTCTACTCTATTTACTCGCCAATTCACTTTCCTATTTCAGTTCATTCAAACACAGTCCATCGATTTCTTTAAAAAAAAATGACTGACTGATTAGATCTCGGCAAAGTGAACTTCAATCCAAATTTTGTTTAATACCCGCTCAATTCAGAGCTAAAATAAGAGCATTAGAGAATTCAAGTCAAAGCAATGGCGACAAGATAATAATTCAATGAAAATGCTGATAAAGATTAAAAATCAAATAGTTTCGACTGAAATAAAATGATAGTACAAGTGGAATGAAAAATTCAAGCAGTAAATTCGCCTAAATGCAATCAACCGCAAAAAAATAAAATAAAACAAGCAGTTAGAGTTTACGAGCCAAAAAGGAGAAGGCAATGCTAAAAACGGGTAAATAGGCACAAAAAGGCATGACGAGAAAAAAGGACAAAGGTTGATGAAGAGAAACAAAAAGAAGAAAAGAAAGGAAAAGGAAAAGATTAGAAATTGATTGGGAATGTGAACTGCCTGAAGCAATTGGATTGTAGAGCGGAGCGGAGGGACTGAAATGGCAAGTGGAAAGAGAGGAGAGAAATTTGAGAAGACAAAAAAGGAATGTGCATGAAATATCGAGAAAAAGGGGGAAAGGAAGGTATCTTCCAACTGCTCTTCTAAATGCATAATGAATAATGAACCCGAGGACAGCAGGCAACATTCAAATGGCGACTAAAAATCGATATCAGATGAAAGAGAGATGAAAAACGCAGCGGTTTCATTCAATCTCTCTACTCTCTGCTTGTTTTCATCCTTTCCTCCCTCTCTCCCCCTTTCCTCATTTTATCCCCATTCTCCATGTCCAAACAGCCCTCCAGCATAGCAGCAGCTGTTTTGCCCAAACTGCCTCAGCTCAGTCGATCTCTCGATTTCTGTCAGTCGAATTCTCAAGGCTCGAGAATCAACAAAAACTCGTTAACTCTACTCATTTTCTCATTTTACCGGCACGAGTCGAACTCGCTTCCACGAATTATGAGCCAATTATTACAGGAAATTTCGAGCAAAGACTAATCAGCTTCATATTATTTGAATTTCTAAAAAAAGGGAAGAAATTCATAGAAATAGAACAAATCTCTCAAAAATGAACAGAAGAGACGGAATCAGAAATTTAGATATTTTGAGTTACAATTTGAAATTTTGCATTGCTAAATTGTCTATTTTATATGCATGCAGGGGAACAATTTAGGAGAAAGGAGGTAATGTTAAACCTACAAGGTTTAGAAGATACTTCATTGTCTGTAGTTATAATAAGTTCAGAATTAGACATTCTTGTAGCGTCTTTTTGATTCGAAGGTTAAATCAATCTTGCCTTGCATGGCAAATGATGTCAGATCGAGCACATTGAAATCTTATGGAAAACAAATAATATGATTGTTCGTTGTGAATGAGACACATAACCTGTGAATGAATTGTAGACAAATTCAGGAATTCGAAGGAAGGGAATTGAATTGTGGAAGTCAAATGTTTGTTCAAACGATTACAAGGACAGAAGGAAAGAACGTATAACTTCGCCAGAGTGGAAGAGATTTACTAACGAGTATTTAGGAAAGTAATCTAACTCTTGGAATTTAGGGAAAATCACGGAATTGTGACTTTCAAAGATGCGGTGATAGGGGAAACCCCGTTGGTTGAGATCGATGATCGGATCAATTGAAGAAATGGTCGTGTTTACACAAAGTCGAATTATTCTGATAATCTGTCGTACACTACGCATAAAATCAACGAATTTAGTAGAATGGCCTATTTTCAATCGTCTCACTGGGATAATTTGCTCACAATCATTGCTCCACGTATCAAAGTGTGTGCCATTTTTTCTTTTGTAAAACTATCATCTTTAATGTAAATTTTGATTTCTAAACACTTTAGATATATAATGAGTCCATGGGTTCAGATGAAGAGGGAGCCATAGGCATTGAAAGAATGTCTATCGAATTTTAGTTGCGACACTTTTCTATCCTTACCTTTCATTTTGAATAAATTTTCAGTTTTATCAATACAAATGCATTGCATTGTGTTTTGGAACTGAATGTGAAATATCTTCCTATTCAAATTCGATATCTTTTTTGTATAATTTTTGTCCAAGTTTCCTCAATCAATAAACTTTTCTTGAATCCATTCAAAATATTTGATAGCTCCCAGGAACATCTAAACAGTCACTTGTTGATTCGGTTATTTGTTATTGCGCTGCTCTCGAATCATTTTTCTTCGATTTTTCCCTACCCATTTTGCATGCGATTTCAGAGCCGGTTAGTTTGAGTAAGGGAGAGAGAACATTGGGAATTTCGATCTGATATTTTGATGTTTAAAATTGTAGAGACTGCCTGAACTAGTTAATCATTCCATTCAATTCGGCGATTCGACAATCGGTATTCTTTTTTTTTTCTTTCCATTGCATAACACTATTCAATCATCGTTTACCAGCCATAATCACAATCAAAGCATTTTCACTATCGATTATCAAGAAATCACAACCTATTATCACGTTTTCAGAATCGTTATTTTCTATTTTCTACGTAGACATTCTATTTCCTATAATTCACTTTATCTGTCATTTTTTCATGTGAACTGGAACCGTTTATTTTTTTCTCTCGTGTAATACCGAGGAAGTCTTTGCAAATCTGTACTTGCGTAAGTACGTCTGAGTTTCTCATTGTGAATAACTGATTATTGCCTCAAAATTTTCGACTATCATATAAGTCCTACTTCTTAACCCATTTGGAGACTTCATCCTATCACCATGAGTTATAATATTTATAGATATAGTTAGAATGTTTGCCATGCAAAAGATCTCTTTTATAGGATGAATATTTTCCTCCGATGTGAAAATATCAATGATCATCATCACAAATTCGAAAATTCTAATCATCCAATTCCATTTTTCTGAATTTTAACTCATTTATTCCTACTTCCTGAGATCTAACTAGAGACATTTGGGTGCAGTTATGTGTGAATTTGAATGTTTGTCGTCGCGTAAATACACCGATCGTTTATGTAATTACCATTGTCGATGTGTGACTGATTGCTGAATGCGGTTTGCAGGCTGAAGACGAAATTAAATTCGAGAGGGTACAAAATTCTGGCTGATAAGACAACATACACGAATTGAAAATAGAGTCTTCGAATTGGCAGTCGGTTGATTGGCTGAAGGAAAGGTTAGATGAAAGTCGGTGATACAAAGTTAAGGTAGGCTATTTTCAATATCGAATATACTCGAAAAACCCAGTACTCATATGAGATATTCTCTAGGGCAAAATGATACCAGTTCCTTCTTGAATCAATTCCACTGCTTCAGAAAACTAAAAATTTGTTTTTTCTACTACATAAATCATCCAATCATTTAGCAACACAAATGGCATCACACAACTCGATGTCCATGAAGAAAGTAAGTATTTTAAAAATATTCTTAATCAAATTATAAAGAGCTCTCCAAAACAACATTTTGTTAGCTATTTCAGCCTCGAGTTTTCTATCTACAACTCGGCTTTTATGTCTTGTGAATTATTTCCAGAACAAAATTTCAGAAGTAGATGCAAAGGGAAAAGCGAATGGATCGGGCGATACGACGGATCGGGCAGAATGGAACAGCACAATCGAATATATTTTGTCAATCCTCGGCACTGTCATGGGATACGGAAACATTTGGAGGTTTCCAGCAATAGCCTATGAAAATGGAGGAAGTAGACGGTTTTCGGAGAATAAACATCTTTTTTTTTTGCAATTTCAGGCGCATTTCTATTGGTCTATGCAATTCTAACGATGCTTTTCGCATTGCCTATTATTTACGCAGAGTTAGTGATGGGTCAATACTCACGAAGTGGATTATCCGTAATTTTCAAGATGTATTTTCCTGCTATGCAAGGTAAGGCATGAACATTTTTCTGATCTGAATCGGAGAAAACATTCTGCAGGACTTGGCTGGGCTATGGCGCTGCTCACTGTATCTATCACAATCTATTATATTCTTGTCGTATCTTGGGCTGCGATATACATGGTTTCGACACTTTGATCTAGAAGGGAAATATTTCATCTGCAATTTAGGTGTCGGTTTTATTCGGCCAGAGTTCGCATTGGGTTACGTGCGACAATTGGTGGAACACAATATGTAAATAAAGTCAGACATGACGTTTTTCTATCGAATCGATTTTTCAGACTGTTCTGAAGACAATCGAAATGCAGCTTGTGCCAAGACCAATCCAAAATTGCCGATATTCTTCAATGGAACTTGCATCGCCACAGCTTCCCCCAAAATGCTGAGTGCCTCTGAGGAATTCTTCACGTGAGTCTACCGGTTTGCGTTGATTTTTCGACTTGCCTTTTCGTTATATGCAAAATATGCACCTCCGCAGCCTTATAATCGCCTCTTTCGATCAATTTTCGCATCTGTGAACTTTGGCTTTATGCTCTGGCAGAGGAAAAATCACAATTCCAGAATATGATAAAAGTTGAGAATTTAAAGGTACTTCGTGATTGAGCCCACGAATGGAATCGATGAAATCGGTTGGATCAACTGGAAAGTCGCCCTGTCGTTTACGATCATGTGGATTTGTGTTGCACTTATTTTGTACAAGGGAATAGACTCTTTCGGCAAAGTTTCTTTGGTATGAATGTTGAGCATTTCTGAATTAAAATTGCTTTATTTCTAGGTTACAGCCACTCTGCCTCACATAATTCTCATAGCCTTGTTCATTCGAGCCATCACACTGCCAGGGTCAGGCACGGGAATATCGTACTTCATAGGACGACTCAATTTCGACTACGTTTTCAGGATCAGGGTATGCGCGTCTGCATTGAATATTCGATTATAAAAGAAGAAAGTATTCATCATCTGGATCCTTTTCTCGTCAATTTTATTGTTTCCGTTCCGCTCATGTGATATTAGGGAAGATTGTTTTTCATGCTAAACAAAACTGTAACCGTAACTAATCGAAAATGTGTTTGCTATTTGGATAGCTCAATGAACAAGTCTCTAGCATGATAAATTTCAGACATGGGTAACAGCTCTGAAGCAGCTCTGCTTCTCACTATTTATCGGCTATGGAGGACTGATTACCCTAGCATCCTATTCCAAATTCCACAACAATTGTTTCCGAGTAAGTTTTCTCCAAATAAATTAGTTCCAGTGAAACTTTTCAAGATGAGTCATTTTATTTGGCAAAAAAGTAATAAGATATGAAAGTTCTGTTTTTTTGTTGTAAATTCCTTTAGAACTAATGTCATGATTCAGGACGCCGTTATTCTTGTATCGACAGACACGATAATGAGCATCTTCGGTGGAATAACTGTGTTCGGAACTCTGGGCTATTTGTCTCATGAAGTCCATCTTCCTGTCGACAAGGTAGTTCAAAGCGGTGAGAAATGTATTCTTAAAATATCATCAAATCAAATTCCATTGCAGGAACAGCATTAGCATTCGTGACTTATCCTAAAGCAATGTCGATTATGCCTCTTCCATGGCTTTGGTCTTTCCTATTCTTCGCCCTTCTCTTCATACTGGGCACATCTTCACAAGCGGGAATGGTGGAGGTATTTTGCACAAGTAAGCTAGATTTTTGCATGAAGTTCATTGTAAGGTGGTCTGATAATAAAAAAAAGAAATTGATGTGAACTGGGTAAATCAATGCCCGTATTCAGGACAAAATTTCATAAGTCATAATTATCTTCTTGTATTTCCCCCACTCACTCATTTGTAATCTACACCCACTTCCTGCACAAGAGTCTTATAATTGCGCAGAAATTGAGTATGAATTGCGAAAGGCCGCCGCCATAGTTCTATGCCTAAAAATGTCCCATTTCATTTAGCTTTGTACGACCAATGGCCCTCGACTCGCAACCACAAAACCATTGTCTCTGCAGCGACCTGTTTCGCTATGTTCCTCATAGGATTTATCATGTGCTGCGGGGTAGGTTTTGATTTTTTGCCATAAACAGCTCAATGAAACAACGACCAGATATGAGACCAATCAATCATGGCAAATTTTGCAAAATTTCGAGAATGCTAGAAGACGATGAAACTCTTTGTTAAATATCAGTCATTGAAGTGTGTTCAAGTAAATAATGGAAAAGATAGATGTTTTATATTTGTAATTTTTCTTCTTACTTTTGATGAAACTTTAGTTTTAGTGTGGATTCTACTGGTTCAACGTCTATGACGAGTTTACTGGATCGACAGCCATTTTCCTGACGATAGCACTCGAGTGCATTATTTTGTCGTATTTTTACGGTTTGAATATCCAATAAAACAAAAATTTATTTTAAAATATCGTAGGTCGCAGAAACGTGATGAAAGATGTGGAAGAAATGCGCGGACCAGCCAAAAAAGGAATGATGAAATGGATTGGCGAGCACTCGCCATACTATCCCTTCAACTGGCTATGGATTACCCCACCTATTGCACTTGTAAGAAAATTTTTACGCAGAAATCCCATAACATATGCCTTATTTCAGGCAATAATGATCTTCACTCTAGTTCGCGACAGAATGACTCTGAGAATCAAGGGAGAAGTCTACACATTTCCACTGTGGGCAGAAGTAAGAAACTATTTCATTTGAAACTTTTTCAAAGAATGGAAATAGAACATGGAAGATGGAGTTTATGCATAATGGCTGAAGAATTCAATAAACCATTTTAGAAATGTTAGGATTTTGAAGAAGTATTGGCATGGAAATATGATGCATTTCCCAATTCATTTTCAAGATTTTATCCTGATGCGCAATTTCATACAAATTATTTAGATAGTCGGGTGGTTTCTGTCACTATCGCCTCTGATTGCAATTCCAATCTACTTTGTCTACAACTACTTCAAATGGAAGAGGAAAGGAAAGGTAATAAAATCGAAGAAATGAAAAAATGGATTAACTGAGTGAGTTTGCAGTCATTCAAAGATCTGTTCCGAATCCAACCAACCATGCCTTCCTACGGCAGAATCGCATCCGAAAAGAACTTGAATCGGCAGTAGAATCCGTGAGAAAATGACCATATTCAGGTTGATCTGCAGACAAAACAAATTACGTCATATCCATGAACCGGTACTAATTCATTCCATGTTTAAAATGGAACAATATGTGTTGAAGATATTGATAATGTTTCTAGCATTATTTGATAGATGAATAAATCGTCAATTTCGATAAAACCTACTTTATTTTCTTCCACTCTTTAAAATCAAATCAAAATTCAAGTCCTACCCGCTTAAAAATCGCAAATGAGTTCGGGAATTCTCGAAAAGTCGAATAACATCGACGAGAATCAATATGTAATGCACTTTGCCTAGAAATTCTATGAAACAGAACAGATACAATAGAAGAAATTAGCAATAATTTACCATAAAATGAGTTCAAGTTGAAGAAGAGGAATTTTTGAGAGAAATCTAGAAGGGATAATTTACAAGAAGGAGTTGAGAGAAAGAGCCAAGATAAAACCTCAAAGTAGAACGTGTAAAATATAAACATGTAGCTGCACATGCGGAGAGATGCAGAGATGGAGCAAGCATCGAGCAGTCTGCGCCTCCATGCCTCAGAGCCAATACTCCTCCTCGTCATCATTGGCGACTTCCACGGGCCTCGCGCTCGCACAGCAATTCTCCTTGGTCTTCAATTTCAGCGCTTCCTTGCTTCTGAACTTCATCACCAGATCGTGCCCATTCATCCCACCATCCTGGAAATTAAACCAGAATGAAGATAATAATAAGCCGGATCAAACATCGTTTCATCGTTTTACATTTCGAATAAATAAATTGTTCAAAATTTCATTCCAAACCACATTCGACTTCTTTACAGAAAAATATCAATTTTAGCTCTGCTCATATTTTTTCAAATAATTACGAAATTTATTCACGTTTTCGAAGATATCAGTTCCCTAAATGTACCTGCATTCCATTGATGATCTGCTGCTGCTTGACCTCCTCATTGATCATCCTCAGTTTATCCAAATCGCTGCACATTCTGTCCGTCGACAGATCGTCAGACAGTCTCTTCTGCTGAGTTCTGCAAATTGTACGATTGACATAAATACAACTCAAATTCAACAATCATTAGACAGAGGATGAAGTAATGACGGGTATTTCCCGTTTCTTCAACTATCTCTAACTACAGAAACTGCAGACTGTCCTTGTTTTAATAACTGATACCCAACCTGTCATATCCTTTGCCAAACACGGATTCAGAGACCGAACTCTTCTTTTCCAGCATATGGATTGGCACAGAAGACGAGTTCTTTCTGGAAAATAGTTAACTGTTTAAACAGAAAAAGGGAAAATACCTTTCATAGGAGTCCTTCCTGTTAGGCCCAGAGGAACGGGTATGACCATTCTGGTTGGAATTCGAGTGAACAGTCGACAAACGGCGACGCACAGAGCCCCCCTGAGGACGAGCTGAATTTATGCATTAAATTTCAATGAATGGTGGTAAATTATAAAATCTTGAATAATACTCATTTCGGATGTTGTTGGAGGTGCGAAGTTAAATTCTACAATCATCAAATGATATGGTGTGATTATTTCTTGCAGAAGCAACATACTCAAAAATTTGATTTGGCATTCTGAGAATCTTTTCAAAATAGAAGCGTAGAAAATGCCATTTTGAAAATTCACACTGCAGAGGAAATTCGAATTTCTTGCACTAGACAAAATGAATATTATTACCGTAACGGGAAGTGCGAGTCTCGTTGTGCGACTCCTCGATCTTGATGACTCCCATCTCAGGAAGGTAGGTCTTCATGCGCGGATTCAGCGGGGACACTTCCTGAGAATTCGATTCGACTCTTTATTTGCATTCACCCCCAATTAACCAACCTCAGCACGATCACGCAGCTTCTCGAACACAGTACGACTGTTGGCGGTCATGTTGCAGCTGCTGTGGCGCATCGAATCGTAGCTGAAAATCCAAGAATTTCAATATTTCGTCATTTCTGTTTGTCGAATGGTTGACAATTTGGAGAAATAGTGTGTGCAAGGAAGAGTATTTCTACTTTCTCCTCGCTAACACACTGTAGTTCTTCATATTCTAACGTTGCAATGCATCCAAACTGCCAATTGGCTTAATTTTCTTTTAAATTTTGACTTTGAGAGATTTAGTAAAAATATAACTGCCCACTTTCTCTTGTGCACTCCCCAATCCTCGTCCGCGTTGACAATTTCCCCATCGCGAGCAGGCGAAATCTGTCCCTTAGCCAGTCGCTGGTTGTACTCTGCCACGCTCAGACCCTGCAATAAATGAATAAGCGACGAGATGAGTGAATATCCCAAATATTTCAATTAGTAAAGCAGTATGATTGTATGGATTGGAAAATAATTAGTTACCTTGATCATCCTGTGGATGAACTGACAGCGACTGCCGTAGGGACAGGAACCCTTGAGCGAGAATTTGTCGCACAGCTGCGTCTTGTACTTCGGATGCAACTGGCCACGCGGCTGAAAATAGCGAAAATCAAATTTGCAGAAACTTCATCTTATTCCTCTTTAAAGATGGAAAATTTTTAAATTGAAAAATACCATTGTAAAGCCATAAATCGTGATAAACCGCTATTTTCGATAAAGTTTGTTGCAAAATTCAATATCCACAGCTCATGGATCATGTCCCCTAACTTATTCACCCTTTCAGGTCTTATCAGAAATTCGTACATTCATTTGTCTAATAAAATTCAATTTGATCAATTTGAACTTACCCTGGGAGGATATCTGAGTTCAGCCTCTCCGTGCGCGAATCTGCACTCCTCCCCATACGAGCAGGGCTGACCCTTCCGCCACATGTCGCACAGCGAAGTCTTGAAGGCTTCCTGTCTCCTCAAAATGAAAAAATCATCAATGAATTCAGCAGCGATCGACATTTTTATGGGTAATTCTATGAAGTTGAATTTGTATTCTCGAAAGATCGCAGCAGAAAACATGTCAAAAGCTTGTTAGAAGTTCATCAAAGCCTTCATCTATATGTCCGAATCCATGAGACATTCGGAATTCCTCTTTGTATATTCCCATAACAGGCATTTTCTTCCAATGGAAAGTTCGTGAATCAGTGCGCCAATCTGCACTATGCCATTTCAAAACAGACTTGCAACTTTTTCGAAATTTTGACACCCGTACTCGCGGGTTTTGTTTGTAAGTCTGTTTCAAAATAGTCACCATTACAAAGCAGGGAGTAAACGAATTGCGTGAACTTTCCAACAAACTAAGTTGTCCTATTTCAAGAATGAAACTTCAGATAAAAACGACGATAACCTACTTTCTCTCCCTCATGGCATCCTCCATCTCGGCATCAGTCATCCTGGTCGAGTCGTTGCCCATCTCCTGTCCCATTGCCTGTAGCTGAGTGACTGTGTGCATTTGCGCCTGGTGTGTCTGTTCATGGAGTCCATTCAGTCTGCTTCCTTCCATTTCCATCATCTTCCCATTCGCACTCATTCGTCTCTCCTGCAGCATGGTGGGGCAGCCAGCGAGGATCGACTCGTTTGCATTGGCGGGCCGCGTGAACACCTCCTTGTAGTAGGGAGCTGTGAGGGCGGCCACTTTCTGGACGGACTCGGGCAGGTCCTCGAACTTGGCTGCATAGGGGTCGAACGAGGCGCGGATGTGCGGAGCGTCGGGCGGGAAGAAGTAGGTGCCGTCCGCGGAGAACTGCGCAATCGGCTTCATCGGTGCCGCTGCCTGCCACGCGCGGTACATCGAGGGAGGCATCGCTGAAAATCGTTCAAGTTTTCGAGTATAAAATTCCAGACAATAAAATTTTTTAAAAGAAAAATCGAATCGAAATTCAGAACAAACTTGGATACTACAATTTCGAAATTTTCAAAATCAAAATTCACTGGCATTCTAAAGGTTTTGTGAATACTTTAGAAGAGAAACCCACGTCCACTGATGTGTTGGGGCTGAGGATAGAAGAGATTCTCGCCCGAACAGAAGGAGGACGGAGGGTAGACGAAGTAGGGCTGCGAGAGAACGGGAGCCATGGGGGCAGCAGGGCCGACTGCAGAAGGGGTGGGAACTGGAGTGACCGCAGTGGGCGTGGGAGGAGGGGCCAGCAGATCCTTGTTCAGAGGAGTCGGGGTTGTCGGAACCTAGGAAAATTAATTTTTGGGGTAGAATGGGAATTTCGGACTTCCGCTTTCGACATCATAATTTTCAATTGGGAGAGTTTTCAAAGCCGCCATAGCGCAGATGCAGATCAATTTTTACTATTTTGCTATGCAGGACAGTTCGATTTAAAAAATTTTCATTTTTGGAGTTGAATGTGTGTGAAAGCAAGCTCTTGTGAAGCTATCACAACTCCAAGACTTATTCGGCATTATTTTGATCTTGCTCTATAGTTGAGCACCACAAAGAAATTATGGAAGCGGAGTTACCGATACAGGATGCGGCTGGTAGATCTGGTGGTGATGAGCGGGAGCGGACATCGAAGACATGGGGATGGAGTGGGTCGACTCGGCAGAGGAGGCTGCAGACGCAGGACGAGGCAAAGGCATTCCCGATCCGGGGATGTGGTGATACATCTTCTTATTCAGGGCACACCTGGAATTGGAAGCACTAAGTCAGAAAAAACCGATAAAATTCACCCAAAACTGAGAAACAAAGAAAGAAATCGAGGAATTTTCGAAGACAGACCAAATACGCGTGAAAATTAAAAGGCGGCGAGATGAAAATGAGCAGTGTTGGGGATGATTAAAAAATTAGCATACATGAACTAGAGAAAATAAAAATAAAGTTTGCAAGAACAACAATCAGTGAAAACACAAATGAATTCCATTTCAATTTGACCGTCATTATTGAATCGGTTTGAAGCTCGAACGGACAGACCAGACCAATCGGTGAGCTTGGCAAGTGGGTGGAGCAACGAAGAAAGGAAAAATTACGAACCCTCCAAGAAACTTCGAAAAAAATCGTGACAAAATGAGAAAAACGGAAATTCATGCAGAAATGAAACGATTCTGCTGCATGCAGACAGACGGACAGACACTTGCAGAAATGCATCAAACATTTGTTTCTTTTCGATGGATTTCGCGTTTTTGTCGTTTTCTCTCGGTTTCTTCCAATCTCATCATCGTGATTTTTCTTTCATGCTGGATGAATCCGCCAGAAGTCCACTCTCGCGAGTCGCTCAGTGGCAAAGTGGGTGAGTTTATGAGTGACTCAATCAAAGAATTAGCCCTTCTGATTTCGGCAATTCGGATAGAAATTTGAAAGCGGCAACTCGAATTTCGACATGCTCTACTCTTGACATTCAACCTATAGAGTTTGGCGTAGAAATGCAGATTCTGCTTTCATATGTCCTTTCCAGGATTTATACGATCTTGATGAAGGGCAATTACTATTTGACGAGGCCTATAGTTAGAGATGGGGGAGAGAAGGAAGATAGAAAAATAGTGTGAGAAGAGATAGAAATACCGTTTTTCTTGCATTTTCATTCAATTTGATTCTCAAAAAGTAGGAGAGATGAGATCGAAAATTAACTTTTTCAACTGCAACCAATACTCCGAATTGACAGAAAAATATCCAATAAATCTTATCAAAAATAATAATTATGAAAATGCTGACGATCAAAAGTGTCATTTGAGGGATATTTTATTTTGAAATTAGTCTGATCTTTTAAAGCATGATTTGTGATACAAACTGATCCAGCAAAATAGTGCATCGATTTTCAACATTTTTGATAAACTAAATTGGTTTTTTTCAGAATATAAGTTGACGATTGCTATAATCGATTCTCTACATCGAATATTTCAGTTGCGTAAATTTTATTTTAATCGAATGGGTTTCTTTGTGGTTTTGATTTCTTTTTTTTATCGTTTGAAAATTGAATGGGTTTCACTTTCTAATCAATTGATAGAAAGCATTCAAAAATTCCAGGAGCGAGAACTTGCGATCAAACAGTCTTTCGTGAGTCAATCACTGCATAATTTGCATAAGTTCCTCTCCAATGCTAAAAATTTCCTTCAAACTTTGCCCCTGGTACAGATTGACACCAACATTTGATTTTGAACAGGTGCAAATTTGAAATCGACTTCAGCATATCCAAATGAAATCGTTACTCAGACAACAGTAACTAGCAATAAGAATTAACGGACATTCAAACATAGACACATTCTCAAACATACTACAAATTATAATAATCATCAGTGCCGTTTATGCTGGAAAACTTTATAAACATCACTAGATCTTGAGGTTACAAATTTCACTATTGCTTTGAAAATTTATTTTTCTAATTCTTGAACTCTTTTATTAGTAGGATAACAAATTTCAAAATAAAACAAAACATCAATTCATTTCAATTTTATTTTGAACTTTGAATTAGAATTGACGAGCCAGAATTTCATCTGAAATGAAAATTTGCAGCTTATCTTGAGGAATTCTAAAGAAAAAAATCGAATTTAATTTCAACTTTCAATTAGAATCTGAATTTGATTTACAATTTTGAGAGCGATCAGCCAGTTTATCCGGTCAATCGATAGCCTTAGAGTGTCAAAATTTTATTTCAAGCTAATTTATAACAACTCATCAAAATGTGTTGTTTCTCTACTTTATATTTATTACAAGTTTAATTTCATTATCAATAGATTTGTTAATCGATTTCGTCTCTGTATCTAACGTTGTAGCTCATTGGCATCTGCAAGTTTAGAACCGTGTTATACGAAATGTTGTCAAGACGACCGTATAACTAAACTATCTCACATCTTCTTCACAAAAACGAGATAATTTGTGATTATCTGTAATTACTAAAGTGAAAGTCTAATTGTAAGACATCAGATGTTTATTTCAGAATTCAAAGAGATTTTCTTTGTTTTATCTTGGAACTTTTAGCTACAGTCTCATACGATGCTGGACAGAGACAAAGAAACCGTGCCTCTGCCTAAAAGCGACGTGCTAGAAGATGGAAGGAAGGACGATACAGTCATTGAAATGTAAATTTTGTAGCTCTAAGATATTGAAATAGAAACAAGGGAATATCGCTATATCGGAATTATCTAATCTAATCTAACCTATTCTAACTACTAGTATGTATTTGAAGAAAAGTTGAAGATATTTTGTTATTGTCATTTTTAGAATATCGATTTGTAGAAAAGCAAATTTTAGGTCAGAAGTCGAATTATCTCATGGAAAATTTATGAAAAACCGAAAGTTTCGTACATTTGAATCGATCAAAATCAGCCCGTTCAGACGGCTAAAATGGAAGAAAGTTAGTCAATTTTATTGATACATACATAGATTTAGGGCTACAATAGATCTAGAAAGAATCGGACTGATTGAAAAATAAGGAAATATTTGAGTGGTGTGACATACTGGATATAGTTAAAATTATGAGAAAACATCTCCAAAATCAGTTGTAATCAGCAACTTGATAATTGCTTGTCACTTATAATTTTATATTCATCAAGCGATAATCAACAACTTCAAATCTATCTTTGGGAAACTTTCAGAACTTTCTATGATCCGATAGTGTCGCTGATGTTAGTTGATTTTGTGAAATGCTAATTTGCATTGACGTTCATAGACATTTTTACCTCTCTAGGATTCGTTTTATGAACGATTATGTTTCTCTAGCTTATTCACTATTTCTCATGAGCTCAGTTCGTATCCCAATTTTTCCAGGAGGGAGATTGATAGAGCAACCGTTCGTGCGTCAGAAAATTAAAAACCAATCAAATTTGCATAAATGATATTTCTCCCAAAGTTATTGTCATCACCGAAAGTTGAACATAGGACAGGGTTCGACATAAAATGCTCTACGAACCTTATCAATGGAGGCGGAGCCCGCTCCCTTGGCTCAATATAAAAGGGGCCCCCTTTTCCCTGCGAAGATAGTCCATTTTGCCTTTGAAATAAATTTCGTGATTTATCCATCGTGCTATTCGAATTACCAAATCAAATAACGTTTGTTATCTCCAATCTAACGACATCCAATCTCTTTGTTCTTGAATACACTCTCTGGTGAATCGTCGAGAGCTAAAGGTCCCCATACTTCCAACTCGAGCTTAACCTTTCGATTCACCATTAATCTTTCCATCAGAGCTTTCCCCTCTTATCAAGGCAACTCGAAATCCATTGATTTGTTTTTGCTCCAGGCTTAGACAAATATTATAATCAAAATCGTTTTCATGCAGATTCTGATTTTGACAACAGCCTATCAGTTAGTGATAATTAATCTTTTTAGTTTATCAACATATTTGCAGAACTAGCCCGCATTGTTTCAAAACAGAATTATTTCATTAAAAATCTATCAGTCATAAATAAAAAATTTCAGAATGCGGTTGATCGTATTGGTTGCAGCCCTTGTACTTATCATAGGGCTAACGTCAAGCAAAGCGTTAGAGAAAAGACAGGTAAAATCAAATCATACTCATCTTTTTGGTTCATTTCATGAGATGAATTTGCAGGTTTTTATACTATTTTTTTTTTAAATACTTCTTTTAATTCATAAAATTCTAGGCCAGTGGCGGTGGATCCTCTGGTTCTGTAGTAGGAGGTAAAATTTATAATCATTATCATAAGACTCTGCAAACTACTTGAAGTCTAAAGCGCAGTATACAACTTTGCGCCAGGAGAATTGCACTATGTACGGTTATTCGTCACCTCCATTCATTTCTTTATTATTTCTCAATTTCCATTGAATTTTTACGATTATTTTTGATTAATTTGGCCTACAGATGGATACATTAGGATAATCCACATCTGGGTGTTTGCGAAAATATGCCCAGTCACATTGTGAATTGTTCTAATAAAAAATCCATGTTTCTTTCATTTCGTGACCCGAATTGACTGGATGGTCTAAAGGTCTTGTTTTTACTTGAAATTACACCCAAAATGAAGTAAAAATATCACAACATCAAGTGAACCCAAAAAAAATAAGGGAATGAATGGAATCACGACTAATTGGACATTGTGCAATTCGCCTGACGAAAATTTTTGGAAATTCATCTTGATTACGATTTTGAAAATTATTAGCGGTCAATTTCTATTTCAATCTTGATTTCAAAAATTTCAAAAGTTAAACTCCGTGCATCCCTGGTGCGTATGATGTCAAAGGGCGCACTGCTCCAAGTGCTATCGTTCATGCTTGGGAAATGTGAGACTGATGGAAAATGCCTTTCATTACCGAATTCATTTGTTCTTGCCTAATTTGCTGATAAAATGAAGCTGGAAATTTCGAAAAGAAAGAAATTGACAGACATGTCGAAGAGGATGGATTAAATCTTTTCTAATGATTACATTTGCTACCTAACTATGTATAAGCTCACTTCATTTTATCACCAAATTGGGCAAGAATGAATGAATTAACAATGGAGTGCACTTCTCATCAGCCTCACATTTTTCAAGCATGAACGATAATGGCCTTCTCAGACATTCTTAATAGACAAATTCAAAAAGAAAATTATGTTTTTAGATTCTATTTTTCATCTTATATAATTTATCAATTTCAGGAATCGCTAAGGGACTTCCTGGTAAGTCTTTTTTACCTGATCAGAGATATTATTTGTTTCATACGAGTGGGCAGTTGAGTCTATCTCGCTGTGCAATGCACACCTCCCCCTCTGCCACTATCTTACGACTATTCCCTTTCTCCCCGCTGAAAAGAGAATTGTCGTAGGGTAGAGTGCAAAGGAGGAAAGGGAAAATGCTTGCCAACTGCTCATTCGTGTCAAACTAACATACAGGGTGTCCCGAGTGAGAGCCGAATTTGCTGATAAAATGAAGCTGAAAATTTCGAAGAGAAAGAAGTTGACAGACATGTCGAAGAGGATGAACCAGACCTTTCCTAATGACTACGTTTGCTACCTAACTATGCATAAGCTCACTTCATTTTATCACCAAATTGGGCAAGAATCAGCCGGCCGGCGGAGGTTGTATTCGCTTTTAACAATGCGTGACAGTTTGACCATAAAAATCGACGTAAAACTCATTCTGATTGATTTTGAAAGCTAATTTCGATGTCAGATTCGTGTTCAGCGTGGTCGAAAACCCTGGTGTACTTTCCGGGGTCGAAACTATACCAGAGATCGAGATATCGACGTAGGTCATGTTCAAAAAGTGGTGTTTTGCGATCTCTGTCACGAAATCAGTTGTCCCGACTTTTTTTGATAATTTTTAATTCGTTTCCGATCGGGTTTTTTTTTAATCGAGAGGCCTATGGGTCGCATTGTGGGGCGTAGAAACTCAGCCATTTTCGACATATGGGGGCGGAGCTACAGTACTCCAAAGTTCGAAAAAAGTGATTTTTCGAAAATAACTTTCTTTAAATCGATTTCTAGGTGAGCCAATTTTAATATGTTGTAGAGCTCGCCATTCCACGTCGATTAAAAAAAAGAACGTCGATTTTGGTTCAGATATAAGCGAGTTATGGTACTTTGAAAGTCCAAATATCTCATTTTCAAGCCAAAATTAGAGTATAAAAACGAATAGTAGAAACGCTCAAATTTTGTATTTAGATAACACTTGATGAGTACTTTCTAAAAATGTAAAAATATTAAACTTTTTATTAACAAAAATTTTCGTGACAGCCTCTTGAAAATCGCATTTCGACTTTCTGGAATATCTCAAAATTTCTCCGAATGAGTCGACTGAGGATTCTGAAGTCAAAAATTGAAATTCTTTTTTTTTGCACAAAAACGCAGGAAATTGATAGACAAATCGTTCTAGCGTCTGATTGACGACGAAAGATCGCATTTTGACGTCGACATATCGGCCATTCTATACAAAAGTGAAGCATTACTGGGAAAGACGGTACAGCCCCAAAATTATTTTCCTGGAAATGGTCCCTAGTAATGTAATCGAGGGTGGAGAATCCGAAAATCGAGGTCCTGGAGCTCGGGCGCGCGTTGTTTACGTTGTAGAGAATGTCGTACTCGAAAATTCAAAAATCGTTAAAAAGCATCAATTTGTCAAATTTGGCATCAAACTCTTCGTCGCAATGAGATAAACAACTTTCATTGATAAATTTTTCCGACATTTTCGATCAGCACGTTCGTAAAACGCAAATGGTACCCGATTTTATTGCATATTATTATAGCCCAGTTGATTAGAAACATTTTGGTATACGATACTTGCCATAAAAGTGAGTGCTGTTAGAGAAATGAATTGTTTTTCGAAATGCGGTCGTTTCGTTTTGAACGAAAAAATTCATTATATATTCCAGCACGATGATAATCATCACTTGGGAACTAAATGGTTGTCTGTAAATGAAGACAGAATTTGGATGTGGATCATTGTGCCTTACAAAATTCACTAAAAAGTCCACCAACATCAATCGACCACGTTGAACACGAATTACTTGCATGTTATTTCGGATTCTGCAGATATTTTTAATAGTCAAAACTTCGTTTTGAAATGAAAAGAGATCAACCCATTCAAAAGGGTTTTATATTAAAAAAATAAAAGCGGAGGTTGTTTTATTCGTGAAAAGCGCTCGATTTGTATCCAAGTGATTCCCACGAAAGGAGATCAACCAATATTTTTTTTAAATCTCGACGTCCGTTGCTCGTACATCACCCAGGTAAAAATATTTTTGCGACTGATTCCATATTTGAGGGACTTTCACCTGCGAATAAAACCGACGCGCTTCCTTTGAATCTTATTAATAAAAATATTTCTGTTCTAACGCACAAGTAATGATGTTTTGTCGCATGATATGGCTCTTACTGGGAAGATATTTATTCTTATTCTTTTCGTTTGTTCTGATATAAACTTTATTAATTCACTGCTACCAAATAGACAGATTATTCTAATCACCGACGCTCGCAAGGCACTTGTCTGGGAAAAGGTACTGTCCTCTTGCCACTACCTTACAGAACCCGGCAGAGCATTACAATTTCTTTCTAATGGATATTTACATCATCATTTATGAGTTATCTTTGTGAGATCACTGAAAGAATATTCTCCGATTGTTAAACGTGCATTCTACAAGAATAAATATGAATTAATCAAACTATCTAGGAGGCGCGTCGGTTTTATTCGCAGGTGAAAGTCCCTCAAATATGGAATCAGTCGCAAAAATATTTTTACCTGGGTGATGTACGAGCAACGGACGTCGAGATTTAAAAAAAATATTGGTTGATCTCCTTTCGTGGGAATCACTTGGATACAAATCGAGCGCTTTTCACGAATAAAACAACCTCCGCTTTTATTTTTTAATATAAAACCCTTTTGAATGGGTGAATTAGTTGGCAATGGAACGCACTTCTCATCAGCCTCACATTTTTCAAGCATGGCGATAATAGCCTTCTCAGACATCTAATAAACAGACTCGGGAAGGAAATTATGCTTTTAGATCCTACTTTTTATCTTATATAATTTATCAATTTCAGATATCAGTGCGCCTTTTAGTAAGTCTTTACCTGATCAGAGATATTATTTGCTTCATACGAGTGGGCAGTTGTTTATCTCGCTGTGCAATGCACACCTTCCCTTTTGCCACTATCTTACGGCTATTCTCTCTTTCTCCCCTCTGGATAGAATTGTCGTAAGGTAGAGTGCAAAGAGGAAAATTCTTGCCAATTTCCCATTTGTGTCAAACTAATATACAAGGTGTCTCAAGTGAGAGTCGAATTTGGCGATAAAATGAAGCTGCAAATTTGGAAAAACTTTAGCTTCATTTTATCGCCAAATTGGGCAAGAATGAATTAGTTGGCAATGGAACGCACTTCTCATCAGCCTCATAGTTTTCAAGCATGGCGATAATAGCCTTCTCAGACGTCTAATAAACACACTCAGGAAGAGAATTATGATTTAGATTCTATTTTTCATCTTATATAATTTATCAATTTCAGATATCCCGATACTATCTCGTAAGTCTTTTTACCTGATCAGAGATATTATTTGCTTCATAAGAGTGGGCAGTTGAGTCTATCTCGCTATGCAATGCACACCTTCCCTTTTGCCACTATCTCACGACTATTCCCTTTCTCCCCGCTGGAAAGATAATTGTCGTAGGGTAGAGTGCAAAGGGGAAAATGCTTGCCAATTTCCCATTTGTGTCAAACTAATATACAAGGTGTCTCAAGTGAGAGTCGAATTTGGCGATAAAATGAAGCTGCAAATTTGGAAAAACTTTAGCTTCATTTTATCGCCAAATTGGGCAAGAATGAATTAGTTGGCAATGGAACGCACTTCCCATCAGCCTCACATTTTTCAAGCATGGCGATAATAGCCTTCTCAGACGTCTAATAAACACACTCAGGAAGAGAATTATGATTTAGATTCTATTTTTTATCTTATATAATTTATCAATTTCAGCAATCTTTGTCGGACTTAAACGTAAGACTTTACCTGATCAGAGATATTACTTGTTTCATACGAGTGGGCAGTTGAGTCTATTTCGCTGTGCAATGCACACCTTCCCTTTTGCCACTATCTTACGACTATTCCCTTTCTCCCCGCTGGAAAGATAATTGTCGTAAGGTAGAATGCAAAGGGGAAAAGGAAAAATGCTAGCTTCATTTTATCACCAAATTGGGCAAGAATGAATTAGCAATGGAGCTCATTTCTCATCAGTCTGACATTTTTCAAGCATGAACGATAATAGCCTTCTCAGACATTCACTTTTAATAGACAAACTCAATAAGAAAATTGTGCTTTTAGATCCTATTTTCATCTTATATAATTTATCAATTTCAGTGCTCTTCCTGAGACTAGCTGGTAAGTCTTTTTACCTGATCAGAGATATTACTTGTTTCATACGAGTGGGCAGTTGAGTCTATTTCGCTGTGCAATGCACACCTTCCCTTTTGCCACTATCTTACGACTATTCCCTCTTTCTCCCCGCTAGAAGAGAATTGTCGTAAGGTAGAGTGCAAAAAGGAAGGGGAAAATGCTAGCTTTATTTTATCATCAAATTGGGCAAGAATGAATTAGCAATGGAGCGTACTTCTCATCAGCCTCACATTTTTCAAGCATGAACGATAATAGCCTTCTCAGACATTCACTTTTAATAGACAAACTCAATAAGAAAATTGTGCTTTTAGATCCTATTTTCATCTTATATAATTTATCAATTTCAGGAGTCGTTAACGAACTTCTTGGTAAGTCTCTTTACCTGATCAGAGATATTACTTGCTTCATAAGAGTGGGCAGTTGAGTCTATTTCGCTGTGCAATGCACACCTCCCCCTTTTGCCACTATCTTACGACTATTCCCTTTCTCCCCGCTGAAAAGATAATTGTCGTAGGGTAGAGTGCAAAGGGAAAAATGCTAGCTTTATTTTATCACCAAATTGGGCAAGAATGAATTAGTTGGCAATGGAACGCACTTCTCATCAGCCTCACATTTTTCAAGCATGAACGATAATAGCCTTCTCAGACATCCACTCTTAATAGGCAGACAAACTCGAGAAAATTATGCTTTTATATCCTATTTATCATCTTATATAATTTATCAATTTCAGATTACGCTAAAGGAGTGATTGGTAAGACTTTTTACCTGATCAGAGATATTATGTTTCATACGAGTGGACAGTGGAGTTTATTTCGTTGTGCAATGCATACTTCCCCTTTTGCCACTATCTTACGACTATTTCCTCTTTCTCGACTCTGGAAAGAGACTTGTAGAGTGCAAAGGGGAAAGGGAAAAATGCTAGCTTCATTTTATCACCAAATTAGGTAAGAATGAATTAGCAATGGAGCGCACTTCTCATCAGCCTCATAGTTTTCAAGCATGAGCTATAATAGCCTTCTCAGACATTCACTCTTAAAACAAATATATAAATTTAAAAAATCATCGTGAATGCTAAATTTATAATGACTAACGTTTCGTCCGAATATAGATGTAAATAAAAACTCCGGGAAGAAGATTTGGAAGAATTTTGCAAAACGTGCCCTACGGACAGTCCTACTTATATTTATAGTAGATATCATTGCCAATTTTTCGGTGATTCTACAGAGAGAGGCAAAAGAAGAGTAAAATTAACCTTAATATATAATTATTTTCAAATATTCGGAAAAGTGAGATGTTTTTCGATCCTGCATTGGATCGAAGGTAAAATTTGACGCGCAGTCAGACGAGGGTTCGCTTTTGAAATGCGAATGATGCATTTATCAGTCTTTTCTGTGGGTTGTTTTTTGGGTCTTCCAGATTTTTTCTTAACAGTACGTGGTCTACCTGATTTCACAATAGCAGTCCGTCCACGAACCGTTGTGTACGGAAGTCCAAAATCTGCTGCAGCTTTGCGAATCGACTTACTTTTGGATACAGCAGCAATGCATTTTTCTTTCAGCTCCTGAGTGTGATATTCGCGAGGTTTTATCTGAAAAAGCTTGCAAAAATGTAATAAAATATTTGTGAAATAAATTTTAAAAATAGGGTCGAAAAATCAGTAAAATAATTAAAAATGCAAGCTGGTCGAAGACTTTTATTCGCTACTGTACACAAATCAAATTGTACCTTGATGCGCAAAATATTTCTAATAATAAAATAATTGTACATTTAAGGGAGAGACCCCGGTATTACGATTCCTACGACCACTATGGCCACTACAACCGCTATGACCACTACGACCGCGCCATCGTCTTGCACAGTACCAAGTCGACAAATCATCTATTCTGACTATAAAAACGCATCGAATGTATCGTATGATTATTTGACACCGTGTAAAAATGGCTCGACAACATGGTAAGAGAAAAATCGGAAATTCATTTCTAATTAAAGAGTTATTTCAGCATCGGTATGTTGCGCAAGCAGTGCTATCAGGAGACGAATGATAGAGCCTGCCCTAATTCACTTCTATGCCTGAATAGCAGTAAGTAATATAACCAAGTTTATGCAGAAGTATCGAGTTTTCAATCGACTGGGCATTTGCATCAGGTAGAGAGTGAGTTCAATATGCATTTTTGGTATTTCTTAGATACCATTCAAAAACGTATTTAAGTACAACTTACTCTAGGCGAAGCAAGTGCGACGTCAGTTGAAGAATATGGTATTTAAAAGTTTAATGCACTAATATTTTTAGCCATAAACGTGATAACGGTGTTCGATAGTCCTGCCGATAAGTGCCCGGGCGCTGGAGATGAAACACTCCACGTGTATCCGTTGGGAGTAACATCGAAGGGCGACAACGCTGAAGCTATCGACTGCTCGTGCTACAGTGTCATTAATGCCGTGGCATTCAATTTCTATGTCAACAATGCCACCACTCCACCTCAATACAAGATTGCCAAGAATACTGCAACTCCACAGCCTGCTGCTCCATTCGTTTTCACATTTGCTTTCTGTGCACAAGCGTTTGCTTGAGTGTTTTTTGGTGTTTTGAGAAATAAATAATTCATTGTTGAATGTGAATGAACTTTCAAAGAAGTTTCATTTTGAGATATTCTTATCAACGAATCAAAAATGAAGATGGTTTTGTACTTTAAAATCATGTCTCAAGAATAGTGTGCAAGCTTGAATTTTTCCCCAATAGAATTTGAAAACTCATGGCATGCATGTCACGAATGCTTCAATTTTCTTTATAGGATTAGTAGGCTTTCATATATGTAGTTCGGTGGATAACAACTGCTCTCTATTTTCAAAGACTCTTTATTGACAGTTATGATGGGAATATGTCCCGTTTGTCTGTCTGTTCATCTACTACTTATCCTATTTGTCTGTCTTCCACGGTCTCACCCCCATACTCTCGTCCTTCACGAACTGCGCGTCCAGACGGCGCACTTGAGGCAGCAGGCGGACTGCCTTCGCTCTGCAACAATCATGGATCGTGAATGAATGAATGAATCGTCTGATTTGAAAGTGACTAGGTTAATTTCATTCTTCTCATTAACTTGAGTGACAAATCATTGAATTTTCCCGTACTTTGAAAAACTCCTTATCACCCACCTGTAAGTTTCATTGTTGTTGGAGAATGGGTTATCATCCAAGTAAACGAACGACAAACGAGGCAGATGCTCCAGCTCGTCGAACACAGACCAGTCGGCCAGCTACAAACTATTCATTTACTTTCATTACTTGCAAATATTAGCTAAGTTTTTGTGAATAAAATAACAAAATGAAAACTAGTGTTGCATTTTCTAATCCTCAAATGCGCATTTTGTTCTTTGCAAATTAATATTGTAGAGAACCGACTTGCCTTGTTGCCCTTCGCCCAGAAGTCCGTCAGATTCTGCAGATGGCGGATGTCTTTCACGGACTCGACGCGGTTCTGATTCAGGTCCAGGATCTGAATATAGATGCTCAATCTTATTCCTTATTTTTTATTCTTATCTTGAGAAAATATAGTAATTTGGAAATCTCGCAACTTGAAGAGATAGTATTGTCAAAAGTTAAAATTACTCTACCATCTCCTCACCTTATTTACTGTTTCGTCAGGTTGTGGATTGCGAGATTTCAGTATGTCCGAAAATATCGTTCCATTTCATTAAAAATAGAAATAGGATATATAGGAAGATAGAAAGGGTAGCGTGAAACGTCAAAATATGAAATGTGACGAAATAGTATGAGAATTCCTAAATCTTCTACTCAAATTTCCCCATTCTTGCCTTGATATTATGAAATTATCATGAAAGGAGAAATGATGAAAAACTAATTATGGTTTAGTGATGAAATTATTGCAAACCTCAAGTTTTGGATTGTGCGGGAAGCCTTTGACGTGCTGTATGCCGTTCTGCGAGAAGTAGATCTCCCTCAGATTGTGCAGTCCTTCAAGTCCCTGCAATTCTGTCTTGTCTCTTTCAATTCCTCTCTAACAGACCTGAATGTGGATGATGGCGTTGGCGGGCAGACTGAGCACTTCCAGACTGTGCAGATGCGAGACGTTCTCGATGTTGCGGATCTGGTTCGCGCCAAGGAACAGTCTGCTATTTGAGTTTGTTTTTTTGGAATGGAATATTTTCATGAAGACCAGTTTCTCATAGTTTATGCTCGTGCATAGAAAATGTAGATAATAAAACTATTTCAAAAATATGAAGAAAGGCTATATTATATTTGTCAATAAAAAATTCTGATCACTTTAAATTCAATTCTCACCTCTTCAAATTGACGTTGTTGTCCAGATTCTCGATCTTCTTGATTCTGTTGTCGCCCAGTTCCAAGTACTCCAAATTGATGAGCTGAAAAATATATTTGCTCTTGATTGCAACCACTTTGTCAATTAATAACACACCTTGTCGAGCCCTTCAATCCTGGTGATTTTGTTGTGGACAAAGTAGAGTGTCTTCAGATTGACCAGCTGGTCGAGTCCCTCGATGACTGCAATTCGATTGTAGGACAGATCCAGAGTGACCAGATTCGCCAAGGCGCTCAGGTTTTCGATCTTCTCGATCTAAAAGAGAATTCATCGTGAACTATTGTATTTTCTTCAATAGTCAGACCTCTTTCATGACTGACATGAAACATAATGTTCAAGATCGTACAAAGCATATTTTTCAATAAAGTCTAGCTTTATACTCCTCCGTGAACTTTGTGCATCAATGCAAATAAATTGATAATAGAAATGTTGTGACTTGACTCGAACTCAATAGGAACGAACCGAGCAAAACAACACAAGTAATCTCAAATCTTAATTCTACTCTTTCTACACTTCCACGCATCCATCCCATTTGTGTACAAATATAACATGAGCAAAGTAGGCGTATCCAAGTTGATCTTCACGTCACCTCACCTGATTGTCATATAGATCGAGTTCAGTGAGCGTGTTGGCAGTGCAGTCGAGATTCTCGATCCGCTTGAGCAGATTCCACCGGAGGCAGAGCTTCTCGACCTGCATGAACGTCCCCAGGCCGTAGATGGTCTTCATTCTGTGCCGAGTCAGGTCCACTTCCTTTGCATCCTCGGGGATCTGCAATTTATCGTTTTGTTGTTGTTCTTCTTCTATTCATCAATGAATAAATGCAGGGGGTTATTTCATATTTCAGTCATTAGTGAAATTTACAAATTCACTAAAAAAAGATTGCCACTTCAAGCATTCGTCTACGTTGAACTCTGCTTACATGCACGTAGACTATCTCGAATTCGACAGGCTTCTGTTCTGCAGTCTGCTCGATCGCCGTTGCACACGACGACGGCATACTGTCCGTGTCGAAGTCAGAGCTCGTCGCCTAGAAGTTTCATTTTTTTAGAAAACTTTCATGAGCGAAGATAGAAAGTAACAGTACTCTTCACTGTTTCTGCTTTCATATTGTGTACCTTCTCCATCTTTCTCGCTTCTCACCTCATCAGCGTTCTCCTTTTTCTGCCCATCTTCCTCCCTGTCTTCCAGCAATTCAGCAGCTACCTCTTTCACTTCTGCCGACATTTCGAGAGCACAAAACGGTAATGATAAGAAAATGCATTCTGATGCAGCAGCTCATCTCGAATGCCAATTCGCACATTCAAAGTTCAATCGAGTTGCATTATTGCAGAAATGGAAATCTAGAGAAATTTGCTTTATAAGCCAATGATAAGTTGAAAGAAAGTTAGAAATTTATCGCCATTTTTGATTTATAGCCAGCAAATGGTAATGGTTTCATAACTTTTATAGAAAAGTTTGAGAATCATACTTAACTGACTTGACTTCTGTCCAAGATGGAAAAGCTAATGTTCCAACGTTGAATGTCATTTCTCAAACATCGTCAATTTTTAGAAAATGAAAGGCAGTATCGAGAAGGAAAAAATAGAAATCATTGAGACTTTTCGACTTACTGTACAAACTTTATTCTTACCGTAATTTTGATTACAAGAGCAGGAAACTATATAAAGATTTAACCTTTCGGTAGAACAGAAACAAAAAATGAGATTTGTAACTTTGGATAATGATACAAGAAAATGAAAAAGAAAAATAGCGATGATAAACTAATTACTTAATTGCTAGTGGAACTGAGAGGAGGACGAGTTGACGTGGTTCTCGTGGGCTCTGAAGACAGTCAGAGTGAGGTGGCTCTTCGAGTGCTGCATTTCCACGCTCACTGGCATCTCCTTCCTGCTGCGCACGTTGAACATCGCTTTCGTGTTGCTCACAAATCTCAAATTTGAAGGAGCTCATTCGTGATAAAATGCAGATTGGCATTTCTATATAGAGGATAGGAAAATATTTGCATTCATTATAATAATCTTTCTCTCTGAAGATATGACTTTCTCTCTGATACATGAATCTCTCAACCTTAAAGCTTGAAAAATATAACGAGGAAAGTACTCTCGAGAAAGCTTCACCAACTCACTTCTCCAAGTCATCGAAACTCTGATAAAGCGACAGCTTGTGCCTCTGCCCCATGTTCTGCTGATAGCGGTTGCAAAGTTCTCTGAAACAGAATTATCAACCCTTTCGATACGATTGTTAAATCTACTTGAGCAGAGACATCATGACAGGCTCCCAGGAAACATCGAGGAAGGCCAGCACGCGGAGATTCGGAAACATTGTCGCCACCTTCTAAATATTTCAAGGTCCGTACCAAACCCCCTCTCAGGTCAAGTTAACCTGAGGCTAAGTTAGGGGAGTTTAGTACGGACCCAGATCATTTTTGTAAATTTTTCTATTTGGAAAAGCGCACTAGTAGTGCAATTCACGATCCTATCCATTTCTAATCCTTCATGCTCATTCTTCTTTTTCGCCTACTATTTTCTCGGGTCGTATATTTTCAAACGAGTGTTAATCAAGAAAAAAGAATCCAAGTGAATAACCTTAGCCAGCTCGATGTCGACGTAGGTAAAGGCGAAATTGCAGCCGGCGAACTCGAATGTCTTGATCTCGTTGAAGATTGGAATCGGGCGCAGTTCGGTCAACTGAAAAGAATGAAAGGAAGATGGAAACTAATCAATGTTCGTCTTTACATCAAAGTCTTAGAAAATCTGAAGGATAATTTTGCATAAAATTGAGTATTTTCATTTTCATGACTTTTAAAGTTTCTATCAAAATTCTCAGGACAACTCTCAAAACGAAGTTATGCATTTGCTCATATTTTTTCCTTCAAATGTGATCCTCAACCTTGGAGAGAGTGAGATGTTCGAGCAGAGGACAGTTGTTGAGAAGCTTCTCCAAAACAGGGCAGACTTTGATGAACGAGTAGATGCGGAGGCATCTGCAATTTTGTAATGAGCATCATCAAGCAACGAACTTCAAATATAGTAAACCTGAGACTTTTGGCGCAGGACCCGTTAACCCAGTCGCACAATAATTCTAGCACTGATTCCGCTTCACTCGCCGGCGACTGAAAGAGAATTCTTTTGAACAGATTTCGCAAAACTCGATCCACATAAACCTGCAGATAAACCCACGGAAAAAATAGTAGTACATCTCTTCGAGAGACATAAAGAAGACATGCTTTTTTCTCCCGATATGACGCACTCTTTTGTATGTGAGTCGATTTGAGGATTTTTGAAGATCGAGTTTTGAAAAGTCTGTTTTTAAATAAACTTCTCAGCAATAGATTTTCAAAAGAAAAGGTACTCCGTGTGTAAATGAAGACGAATTTTAAAATAGGTTCCTGATCATTTCCAAGCTTTACTTGAATATAAATATCTTGGAAAGATCGCATTTCCTTACATTTCTCTTGGTCTTAGCCAAAGGAGCGCCGATGTTGAGTTCGAGCAGTCTGCAAGTCCAGAAAAGATCAAATAAATCAGACTATTTGGAAAGATCACCATTGGCTAGCATGAACGATTGTGCTCTCTTCAAATCAATGGTTGGTGTTTTCCTAGAAAGTCATGAGTCTAACTTGTTGAATTTCTGATTGAGGATAGCAGAGAATTGCTGGCAGTTGACGAAGTCACGCAGAATGAATTCACAGCGCTCGACAGATTTGCCCAGGGGTAGGGCGAACGAGTTGCGGGTCAGCACGTTCTGCAGGGCCAACTGAAACAGCAAAACATATCTTGACTGACGAGAAATTGAGGGAAGCTGAAAATGATCTTCATTCAGGACACGCTATCTGGACTTTTCTCCAAAAGATTCGTAAACAAACATGTTCAAAATTCGATTTTTTCTGAATCAGACGGGGACAGGTAACTCTTGAACATGTCTGTTCTTCAGAATTACCCTTTCTGACAAATGAGTAATTTTGAAAAAATCTTGTCGAACCTTAGTCTGAAAAACGTGATGGGGCTTCTCGACGTCGATATGGATCTTGACATTCAACGAGCCGAGCAGTTGTTTCTGCTCGTTCAGACAGCGCACAGCCTCATCTGGTCGAACATTCGCGTAGTCTCAAAGAGAAATTTTCAATTTGACCAAAAATATCATTTGGGGCGTGTTCATACTAAGAAAAAAGTGCATGCAAATGGAGTGGATAAGAAAAGTGATCTCTCCATCTGCATACCCTCTCCGTTTTCTTAGCATGAACGCGCCCTTGAAAATATTTTAGTTGTCTGTCATCAGTGCCATTGGCGTATTTTCAGCAGTGTAAATTCAAAGTCAATTCTTGAATTTTACTATCCAAATTCAAATCTTGAATCATGAAAATAAATAAAGTTCTTCAAAATTCATACTTCCAATCTGCGCGAGCACATTTGGATCGTCTCCGTTGGCATAAAATCTGATGACAAGAGGCTGGCCGTAGTGCCGAGCGAGTGCAGCGAAGTCCTGCCTGCTCGGAATGGCATTCGATTCCACGAATTCCCAGCTGCAAGAAGGAGATCATTTATTCTTCTTCTTCTGCATTCAAAAATTCATTCCTACCCATTCAAGTTCATCGTGGCATAATTGTTGGTGAGTGGCAAACCCCTCTTCAGGCTGAAATTTATGAATCGTTAGAATACTCGAAAATGATATGTTGAAAGTATTTGGGATACTGTAGTGTAATGTCATAAATTTATCCGAAAATGTCTTCCAAATAAACTGTTTTACGGGAAAAGATCTTCAAACCAGGTCTGCCCAAGTTTTTGAAGCATGACACCTATTCATCACTTTTCTCCCGATGCAGAATCCTGCGAAACAATTAGATTAGCTCACAAATTTCCATCGAAATGCATATCCACTGTATCCCCACTCTGCTCTGCCTCATTCCCAGCCCGATCGCTGTCCTCCAATTCGAACATTTGAATCGAGGCCTCTTCGCCAGACATTGTATCCGATCCAGAAAACGAGAGCATTGTCGCTGCAAATGATAAGCTCCACTAGTGGATAATTGGAATTCTTGAAAATTCCGAAAATGTTCTTTATCAACTGCTTCTCAATTCCCAAAATAAACTTTCTAATTTGGTGAGCTTCAATCATTTTTCAGAATCCCTATTTCGAACTTGCCAAATAATTGCAAAAGCCCATAAACAAAAACTGGATCTATTCGAATAATCAATTCTTACAGTCCAGTTTTCAGATAATTTTTTCACAATTGGCTTTCAACCCAATTCTTCTTCACAAAAACTCGAGCTCTTCAGCGACATAGTTTATTCGTTCTAGTCAACGATAACAAAATAAACTTAAAACAGAGAAACGAAAAAATACGTCCAGAAGCAGGACAAAAATGAGGTTAATATAATAGAAAAATCGAGAACACTTGCACAGAAAATAGATGATTTTTTAAGAGAAAGAATTTCACTAATTTTAGAGGGGAGAAATAGTGCCGTCAAAACAATCGAGAAATATCAAAATTGTGCACAGAGAGGTTTGATGGAGTTTACCAATCTGATGATATGTGACGAGGTACATATGAAGATGAGAAGTGGGGAATGATTAGTGATTTGATTGGGGCAGGACGAGGGAAGGGATAGGAGAAAAGTGGGAATGGAATGGAAAGTCACTGAATGTGTGAGTGCTCAGGCCGAGACGTTCTCGTTCTCCTTCTTGTTCTCCTCGTTTTCGTCCTGCATTTTCTGCCTCTTGGCCTCCGGTTTCTCGCTCGAATCTTCCGCAGCAGCACTCAGCTCGACAGACTTGCGCTTGTGCCCCTGGAATTGAAACGATTGTTCGATGAAGGAGAGCAGCATGTAAATTAGAGTTGTCATGAAACCTCGACTTCCAAAATTCTAACCTTCAAGTTTTTATTTCTCGAGTCAAAGTCTGGGGAGTCAACTTCGATATGAACAAAAAACAATGAATTTTGACTTTGTGATTTTTCCATCTCAAAACCTCTCATATGAAATATTTCGAACACGAGTTATTTGTGGCTTTTCTTGATTTTTCACTCTCCCACTCACATTAGCCTGTTCCTCCTCTTTCTGCTCCTGACCGGACTCGTCCTCGCCATCCCCGTCTTTGTCTCCTTCCTTCACTTCGGCCGACTTCTCCGCATCCGCCTCTTTCACTGCAACAGCAGAGTCCGCAATGATTTCCACCGAATCACAGGAGCTGCAATTTATATTTTTAAAATAAATTTTTAGTCTCCCTGTTATGTTTTTAAAGAAAATTACGATTGTTCTGTGGTGAAAATCTCAAAATAAAATAATTCAATTGGTTCAGATTCAGATCCAACTCACTCCTCCTCGTTAGCCTGAGCATCCCCAGCAGCATTTTCGTTTTCGCCCTCCTTTTCACTTTTGGCCGAGTCCACCACTTTGTCGATCTTCGGCTGCTCGGGGGACGTCTTCTCCTCCACTCCCGGCTCTGCGTGTCCGCTCACTTCTGAAATTATCAGAATTATTCCCGATTTTCTGGTCTCTTTCAATTACCCTTGCAAACCTCAGCGACGGCTTCCTGCACCTGCTCAGACATGGTTGGACGCTTGAGAACTGACAGCAAACTGAAACAGAAAGTCATTTTTCTCAAGCTGTGAGAAACGTTACGCATCGAATAATTGCGAAATCAGAAGGCAAGATTAAAAATTTTATATCGAGAAGTTCTCAAATAAATCTTAGAGGTTTGGAAAATTGAGACTCAGAGTTAACCTCGAAAATGAATTAATGCAAACGTAAAATTAATTGTCTAATTAGTGAGAAGAATTGGGACAATTAGAGGAGAATTAAATCGTAATTAAAGAACGAGAACTGGCCTAAATTGCCGAACTTGAAAAAATCGCCATTTCATTTCGAAAACTCGCTGCCAATTACGAGCCGAGCTTCGGAGGATAATTGAGAAGTTAATTGGAAGCAACTAGAGTAATTAGGGCCATTATCATCAACAAAATGGCGAAAATCGAGACGAGAAAAATTCGGGAAATTTTGGGATCGAAATGAATGAGCAAGTGGTTATAAAGTCATAAACGACTTTCTCGAAAATTAATTATTTTATTTTCGCTCGATTATCGATTCTTCGCTGATTTGCAGCAGATTTTTGTCGAAATCCACTCCAGAAATTGATATTTTCGTTATCCCTAGATCTCCTAATCTTGTATGAAATTTTGCCCATGCTAAACCTAGTTTTCTACCCATCTTCTCTAATCAAGCGCGAAGCAAAATCGAAATAAAGATGACGATGATTTTATTTTTGAAATCTCTAGTCGATTTGTATAATTGGTATGAAATTTAAAAAAAAAAGACTACATTCTTATATAGAAGTAATCAGGCAGATCACTTTGAATTTTACAAATTTTCAAATTACAGCGATTTTTCCCGATATGCATTTAGGCTTTTTTAAAAACGTATTCGAAACGTTATTTGTGATGGCGTTTCTCCTCTGCAGACATTGAATTGATGTGTTGACAGAGCTTATCAGTCAAATTCATTGCCAGCTGTGAGTATTCCCATTTCCACCTTTGCACTTTCTGGCTCTGAATTTCAATGAATGAATCAGTTAGGTATAAAATTTTTATTCTGATGGTTTAGCTGACAATTTCTAGCCTGACAGAATTATGTGACAAATATTCTGACTAATTGATAATCTTTTCCTGGCTACTCTCACTTGCAAAACAATACGAAAAAGCATTAGTTGCGTGCAGTCCGGCCTGCCCTCTTTAAACTAGTGGAGAAGAAAAGGGATTAGTCTCATTTTGCGTGCAGAAGAATTGATTATACTATCAGTTCCACTCCTTGGCACAAACCATTCAAAGTGCACTTCGAACTGATCTAAGCATTCTCTATGAATTCTACAATTTATCGAAATTGACGAACTGGTATTTTCTAGTGTAAACAGATTATTTGGAATCTTAGAAGATGTTGTACATTTTAAAATTCCTTATTTTGTGTAAGAAGTTTTCTAGCAGGTATAATTTTATTGAACAACTTTGCAGATAGCGTTATTTCTTCAATCCGATCTCAAACAAATACATGTCAAAATGATGGATTTCCATTGCCAAATAGCACTTGCTCGTGCCCCTCTTTCGTATCTGGGAAAACATGTGAAACTGTCAAGTAACTCCTTTCTGCAAAATATTGTTAACATTTTATTTCATTTAAATCGGGAAAAGTTGATGCATTTGTGACACAATTTTCATTGAAATTCCATTTTAGTTGTCAAAATATGGGTATTTTGGACGGTAGCCAATGCGCTTGTCCTCCGGGAGCTTATTCAGTTGCTTGTGAAATGCGTTAGTTCATTTTGAAGTGATTCTTGCCATATTCATTCATTTCAGGCGGTTTCCGCCCAGCTGTCAACAGTGCTCTCGACACCTCAACTCGAACTCTCGTTATTGTGTTCAGTCAGAGATCCTCTATGAAGCAGTACTTCCCCATTTTTCTGGAGCAGCTCAACACAACTGTCAGCATTCTGACTGTAGTGTTCAATTTTTCTTTCCACTTTAATTTTGATTTTTAGAAGGATGGTGGTCTATTTGATAGATTTATCTTCGTTGGCTTCATAAGACACTGTTAGATGAGTTGAATATTCGAGAAAATCAATCCCTATTTCAGACGACGGTACATCTTCATTTTCCATTATTTATATGTTAACCTATGCTGAGTTCTATGAATTTTTGAAGAACGTTGATTTTTTCGATGGGGACATCGTGCAACCTGTCATGGCGGCTATTGAAAGAGCTCAACAAATGCAAGTTGTTAAATTGCTTTTAAAATAGTTCTATAATTTTAAAATTCTGAATCTCAAACATACCCAACTTTTCAAAACAATTTGTTCGAACTTTACCTTTTCAATAAGTTTGGAAGATAGGCAAATCTATTTTCCATTTGTATAGTTTTTAGTTATTCAACGAATGACTTTAGGTTTCCACATAGTGGGTTTTCACTAGTCTGGGCATTTACCGACACTCCCGATTCTGATGCGACTGCCGAATCATTGTCGTTTACTGACAATAATCTCGAACAGAGAATCATTCAGATTGGATTAGCTTGGAGAAACAAGGTAGGGCTTTTTGAAAAAAAAAATCGTTGCATTGGATTTTAGCTCTCCTTAGTTATTCTGCAAAATGATTCCTCCCCAATCAAATCGGACGGTGATAAATTCGATGTGTACCGCCGAATAACGAGGGCTACTCATGGCGACTTGATCGTTTGCAACTCGACGGAACTGTCAAATGTAAGTATTTACATTGGATGACAAAGAATCGAGTGAATTGAAACAAAACTTATTCTACCCACATTTCCCCTTTATTTTAAGCTGAATATATTTTTTAAAAATACAAAACTGTCGAGAACAATTCTTCTAGGTCATAGCCATTTTCGCTCTGCATGCAATGCCTGAAAATTTGGCTGTCTTTTATGGAATTACCAACAAGCGAAACATCACCTTCATTCCACAGCGAGATTTCGAAAATCAGCACGTCTGGGTTCTCGTAACTCTCGACATCAATTCAGGTTAGGCACATCATCGTCTTCCATTCAACTAATTTATTCCTTTTCAGGACCTAAGCTCCCGTACTATTTCAATGGGAAAGGCATCATAGTAGCGCCAGCTGCATTCGGAAATTTCTTTGTGCTGTACCTCTCGTCAGAATCAGGTCCGAATCGGCTCGAATCCCTCGATGGAACGATCTTCAATGCTCGAGTCTTTGCGTCATCTCATCAAACTACTTTGTTCAGTTTTATTCAGGATGAGCTGGCGGATTTCGGATATTTCTACATGCAATCGGGTTGGTTATTTTCTTGCAATTTTCCATTCTTTTTTGCCATTACTTATTTCGAAAGGTTAAGTTCATTCAAATATTAAGATATGCCTCAAACAGCAGTTGCCTCCCCTATTGGTTTCCCCTCCCTCCCAATCGGAATGGCCTACCGACTTCTGACTTCATCAGGCAACATTCTCAGCAACTATCTGCACGCCTCCAAACGAGATCCAGAAACGACCACTTTCCCTTTCGTCTTCGAGCCCATTACCGATTGCCCACCCGGTCCACTATCGTAATAAGCACCAATAGTTCAAATAATTTTCAAGAGATATTTGCAGAATCGATTTGACAATTATTCTATCTACTGGTCAAAATATTGGCAGAATATTGCCAGCTTTCTGCTCAAGATCAGGTTCAGCTTTGGCATCCCCCTATTCTTTGATAAAACATTTTAGTAGTCCCGCCAAAATCAACTGAATTGATCGAGAGTTCAGTTCAAAATCATAACGAGCTTGAAAACAAAATTGGTATTTTAACGACCTTCAAAAGACTAATGAATTCCTTTAGATTTAGAAGCTGCGACAAGTTTCTGCCCCAAACAGAATCTAGCAGCTCTTGGTGATCCTCGCCTGCATTCCTTCAGACAACTGATCTTCATCTTCGAACAGAGCAAGCAGATCGAGGAGTGTGCCTCAATCATGGGAGGTCTCATGCGTCAAATCGTGCAATCTGTTAGCCTCTCCATCCAAAATGTGCAATATTCTCTGCTGTCATTTGACAGTGACAGTAAGTTGACAACCAAGATTTTTCGAGCGACAATGAGATTGCATTCAGATGTGCGAGTTCTGATGAGCACATACGATGGTGACTTTTTCCAAAGAACATTTTCTTCTGTCATCGCAAACCTGACATTCTATCCGAATTCTTTTGGAAGACCCTTGCGAGTTCAAGATGCAGTTGATTCTGTAAGCCAATTTCAATGCAATTTATTTTGAATTAGAAAAATAGGATATAAATCTGAGTGGATTTACTTTTCAAAGCAAACACAGATCTTCTTTCATTTTAGGCGATCAAAATATCAATACTTTCTCCAGCAATAATTCATCTATTCTCTTACCGATCCAGTTTAAATGCCGTTCCTAAACGATTCTATGGCCTGATTCCTAAGGATGTCCAGGTTAATATTCAACTTGCTGCTAAAATAAAGCGATGAGTTTTAGTTGAATTTCTATTCTGCCTATCCTACAACTGAACTAATTCGATCGATTTCTCAGGCAAATAAAGAATTGCTTTATTTGCAACGACAGTCTTCTGGGCGATACAGACCAATTCGGACTGAAGCTACTCCTACTGTCAGTTATCCTGACTTGTTTTATGAAAATCTTACATAAGTTTAGCTTTTCCGAGCTTCGGCCGATGATATGTTAGCTACACAGCTGATTTATGATTATCGGGTTAAGGTATGAAAGAATAAAGATGATCTTTACCATAAATTATGTTAGGGCTGCTCTGGAAGTGGATATTCTTTCAATTTCTATGTTGAAAATGAAGTTACTCAACTTGTATTCGACATGTTCGGTTTCAATACCAGCAGAATATTCTTGGACGGAAACAGTTAATTTTTTGCATATTTGCACAAAATGTACTAAACATGCCTATTCCTTAGATGATCGTGTTAATTCGACGTTCAAAGCCACCTATTTCTCATTAGAATCCATCCAATATGCTATTTGTAAGAAAACCTTAATAAAAAATCAGGAAGAATATAATTTAGCTACCGACGGCACAACTCCAGGAAAATGGACTGTGATTATACAATCAGCATCTGATTATGAATGCGGCTTGCAGGTGGAAAATATTCTTATCGACTATATCAATATTTTGCGTTCAGGTTCGAGCAATAACACCTTATTCACTAATTAGTGGGTTTGTATCTGATTCTTCAAATGATTTTCCAGCTTCGCAAGTTTTCAGTCCAAGAGGTAAAATTTGTCTAAGCTTTATCTTCTTCATTTTTTGATATCATAAAATTGTAAAATACAGTAGCACCATAAGTTTGGAAAGCATGCATACTATGAGAAGTACTGCTTTATTGAACCGAACTTTGCTGAAATTAAAATTGACACTAGAAAGTACCAATCCTTCAATTATCATCCAAATTGATTTACAAAATTGGATAAACTAGACATATCAAATGTATAAGATTTACAGTATTACCTTATTTGCAGGTACGAACTCGAGTACTCGAATGGTGTTTCGTCTGTCAGATTCCCGTCAGCCTGCATCTTCCTCCTCATCAATGCAACTCATTTCCATTTCTGTGTTGGGCACTTCAGTCGAGCAGCAATTCAATGAGAGCGAGAGTCTGTCCACACAAGTTATTCTTTCTCAAAGGGATGGAGGATCATGTGCATATCAATACATCAGTGATGTCTTTCAGGTAATTTCTTTAAAGGAAAATCTTATTTTTCTGCTCACAAAAAGCTGATCTTCATCTAAAATTCATTGAATAAAACGCGTGAATAGGTTTGAATAATTTCTAAAAATGACGAGAAAATAAACTAAATTTTAATTAATTATTTAGCATTATCATTTAAGATGACATCACAGCCATTGCTTAAAGTAATTCTTCGAGGAAGTGATCCATTCAGCAACTCAATTTTGCAGCGAACATTCTATTACAGGATAACTGAGCAAAATGGTATTCTTACCTCAAATCTCTGCTTTTCCCAATAATCACTTCAGACCCTCCATATTGCAATTCAAATCAAGCGAATCCATTTGGAGAATGCCTTTGCCCAACGAATTACACAGGTTTGAGGAGATATTAAAGATGATCCCATTTTTGCGACACTGGCACTGACAGTGTCTAAAATCTTGACTCTAACATTTCAGTGTCAGTGTCAAACTCTTTAATTTCTGCAGGTGAATTATGCGATCAGAAGGTTTGTCAAAATGGAGGCACACCCTCGAAAGGAATTTGCGTTTGCGAAATAGGATATATTGGACTATTCTGTGAAAATGGCAAGGATATTTTATCTTTCATGGTTTTCTAACCAATGTATTTAGTCGTTGTGCCGAACAATATTGCATTTTCAACTCTGGTTCCTCCGAATTCGTTTCCAACAACACCTTCAGTCACCCCGGAACATACAACTCATTCGGGTTCTCAAATGATCATACCATCAGTGATATTATTGTGCGGTTGCATTATTCTTACCTCGATTCATAATTTCATAATGTTTTGGTGATGAAATTTTGTCAATATTCAGGAAAATGTCAACGTAAGAGCAAAGTAATATGAAATTTTTCACATTAAATAACGATCAACAACATTGCTACTAATTTACCTTAACGTTAGCATTTTCTCTGAATAGTTTATTTATTATCGTGTAAAGAGATTTGAATAAATTTCTCGTTTTATTTGGAACTCTAGAATTATTTGAAAAGTCAGGTTCATAGAGCTGCAATTCTCAGTCGGCATACGATTTGTCTTTGGCATTTGCGTTTCATTTCTTTTGTACTACGAGAAGCTGATTGACATGATTTGTTGTGTGCTGCTTGTATTATATTTTTTTCTTTTTCAGTGTCAAATCTTTTGCCCACACATTGTGAAAGAGTAGAGAGGCAATGATGATGCAATTGACTGAAAGACTACAAAGCAATCCAGCCTCAGATAGAGCACTTACTATACAGCACAAGGATAGAGAAGATAGAGAACAGGTAGGCCAGTTCTGCTCCTACTCATTCCAAGTAGAAAGGTAAAGAATGAAGAAATGCCTGAGGGCAAGTAGGTAATAGGTAAGAGGATGAAAAGAAGAACTTGATGTTAGCCGCGAAACTATCGATAGAATCGCAAATATACAGCTCAGAAAATATTCGAATTTCTTGTAATTATAAGCGAACATATACATTGCTAAAGTTTAGCAATCGAATAGAATAGATTTTTGAGGCAGTATCGTCATAAAATCATGATAAAGAGAAATATTTTATTCTTCTTTGAGAAAACAAGCGAGATGTTTTCACATTTTCACATTTGTGCAGACAAGTTTGAGGCATTAGATCTAAAGAATTAATTTAGAGAAATTGGAACAACATGTACTGTACAGACAAATAGGTAAACAAGAAGACAATAGAATAAAACAGAAATAAAAGTGAAAGCCCGTCGAGCCATGGGATGGACAATTTTCGAAAGTTACAAAATGTATTTTGAAGAGTCGAATATTTTTAATCGATTTTACAACAAAAATTCTGACTAAACAGAGTTCCGAATTCATAACACTTCCTGATCTTGAGGTTCAAATTTGAAAATTTCAGACTCTGTTCAGCTCTGAAAATTCAACCCCTTCAAATATTTGCGATATTTACAAAGAAATGATCACCATCTATGAATGAAGTCTGAAAGACGTTTGTCGAATCAAAAAAATCATAACAACAATTGAGTGAGCAGTGTATGGCGCGTTTCACACAAATTTACAACACAGGGAAATTTAAATATTTAGAAAATTAAAACTCAATATGTTGTTCTCTAATTCTCTAATAGAAGTAATTCGTAGGTCGGTCATCGAGTGTGTGAGCTGCAGGCAAATCCAAATTGACTGGAGGAACTGTCGAGTACGGCCGATCGATCACTGAGACTGGGCCGGGACCGTATATTGAGGCTAGAAATTGAATTTTTAAATAAGAAAAAGTTCATATTTATCCTGGCTTTCCCAGAAACGTTCACTTAAACAAATCTTTCGTTTATCGTTCACGAAAAGGCAAAAATCTAACTCGATATCCACTACATCACACTGCTATGAAGGGCGATACGCATTTTTTGGTTATGTACTTGATCAACAGAGACGAGAGAGCACGAAAACGGCGAGATTTTGAGAGGCTTGGAAAAAGTAAACGTTTCTGGGAAAACTTCTATAATGTAGGTGCGAGTAATATGCGGAAGAATAGCGCAATAAAATCTAATGAATATCAAAAACTTGGAATAATCATGAATGCGGATGCAGTCTTGCACGCATATTCACATAAAATGAATCAATTACACTAAAAATTATGTCGTTAATATATTTTGCTCGTTAGATGTTCAATTCCTATGAATCTTCACTAAGTTTTATTTATTATATGAAGGCTATGTGAGTGCATCAATAGCTATGAATATTCCAAAATTTTATCAGCCACTATTTTTCAGACATCATTTGAATTGTGAAAATAGAATCTTGATTGATTCCTCTTTTTATAAATGATATGTCGTAGGGACTAAAACGGTTCTACGCTCGTAAATAGCTTGAAAAGGCGACTTTCAATAGAGCCTATCAAATTTCATTCCTTTCTAAGAACCCGAGCCTGTCCAAAGATATCTTTTACGCGATCTACGTGTGACACAAGCAACAGCAACGACCATACAGACTAAGGACTAAGGGCTAGGGGCTATTTTTGAGAGCAGTCTTTGAGATGTCAAATCCGCTGAGCACGAAAGTAGCCAGACGATAAACGAATCGAGAAAGACGAAAAAGGAGATGCAATTGAAGAAGAAGAAGAAGAAGAAGAAAGGGGAGAAGGGTGGATGACAGCCGTGAATGGAAGTGGAAAAAGCAGCGCAGAAACGAGCCAACAGTTCAACAGTTGAGCTGTTGAAATGCATGAACAAGACAAGAGACCGAAGAAAGAGATCAATAGGTCTAACTTCGCGCTTTCGAATCAGATTACGGAAGAAAATTAAAGTTGGGAAAGAATAAAATAAAGGATGCGAGTAAACTTTTAGGAAAAAATTATTGAAAATCATATAAGAAGAATACACATTTTTGAGAGAAATATTCAAATACAAGAAGAAAAAATGATAAACATTCAAAATACTCACTTGCAGATGACATAACCCGAACGTCTTCCTCGATTTCTGCATCCTTCTGCTTCTTCCTTCGATGACTCATTCCATAACGGACAAGAGCCAACAAACATATCGAAATGCAGAGAATCGTCATGATGATGGCAAGAATAATCCATCCAACGACTGATAGAGCTTGACCCACAAGGGGCTGAGCTTCTTCATTGTTCTGACAGAAATCGATAGATCTGGAAAAGTACAATATAGTCAAAGCTAAATATGTATTCATAGAGATTAGAGTAATTTCGAGATTAATATTCGCAAAAATATAAATATCTAGGAAATGAAGAAAAGCAGTAGCAAAAGTGGGCATAGGAAATAGTAAGGGAGGAAAATATTTTTTACTACCAAACTCTTCTATTTGACAATCAACGATTCTACGATTCAACTACTTTTCCAAATCTCGAATTTTTACCATTACCAAAAAATTCAGACAAGTTGATTTTTCTATTAAAAAATGATTGATGAAGATCGGCTTTTTAATGGGAATAATATTTTTTCCACCTCAGCGGAGTTCCTTCCACCGGACATCCATTTGGAGAAGCAGCACAAACAGCCAAGCAGCCGGGCTTCTCGATGTCGATGTCCAGATTGTCTCTGAACAACTGTCGCATCCACTCCAATTCATTGTTGCAGTACCACGGATTTCCTGAAATTTCTCCTCTTTAGGACAATGATATTTCGTAATAACAGGTTTTTTGTTGTTGTAACAAACCAAGAAGAAATACTAGCAGACTATTTTACGGATAAAGATCAAGTTTGGTTGAAGATTGAATTTTTCATTTTATCTTTTCGTCCAACTCTTTAGAGAAGTCATGTCATCTCTGATCTTCACAAATGATCGATTTCCCTCCTTCATCTCTCTCAATGAGTTGGATATTTATGAACAGAGCCGCTCCCTTTTCGGAAAGCAGGCAGAACGGAGAGGGGAAGGAATTCTTCTGACTGTCCCTCAACAGTCAAGCAGTCACCGACTGTGCAGCGTGTTTCTCTATCAAAAAGAGTCGAGGGCTAGCGAAGGAAAGAGCAAAGAATTTCATGTAAACTTGAAGAAGAAGCGGACAGATCAAGGGATAAAGAAGGGCTTTCATCCTTCATCATTTGATTCTCGAACGGACTTTAATCACAAGGATTATGAAATTCGATTCATGCTTGAAGAAAAATGAAAATAGCATGAAAAACTAATCCGTTCAACCTAATTCTTTCTTTTTTCGAAATTCAAAAATACCTTTTCTGCCTACATTTATTTCGAAGATTTGACTGTAATGAATGAGTAAAGGCGAAGAGTCAACAAAACAGGAAAAGTGAGAAGAAGAGAAACAACAGAAATAAGGAAAGAAAAGGAAAAAAAAAGTGACTGACCACAGACGTAAATGACTCGACGGTCGTTGGGATCTGGCTGGAAGGAGCCCTGGAACACGTCCGATGGCATCGTTTGCAGTTGGTTGTAACTGAGCATTTATTTATTGATTATTGAGTTTAGTTCTTCTTTCCAACTGTAGTGTAACTTTCAGATAAAAGTTGTATAATTGGCGTAACGGCGAAATTGAGAAAAAAATATTTTATTGACGTATCGTTTAACGGTTAACCACCATCTCATTTGCAAGTCGACCTATGAGTTTCATCATTACGCATCTTTTTATGAATTATTATCTCCAGATGAAGTTGTCTTCTAATAGCGTAAAGTAAGAATGAAATTGATTCTTCATAATTTATAAAATCCCCTATCTCCTAATCATATTGATCGCTTTCATATAGATCTCAGATAAATGACTATTGATCCCTCCCTCCCCCTCTTTCGTGTTTGCTTCTGTGCATTTTTCCATTATTAATCACTCCCACTGTAAATGATCTGCCCTGAATGCGAGTGGCACGCCCTGCCTTCGCCCGCCCGACTTCGATAGCTGATCGGCTCGTTTGTGCAGTCACACAGTCGTGCAGGCAGGCAGGCAGAGAGCTTGCCCGTTAGATCTGTAGAACTGGCTCCCCCCTCTCCCCTTTTCCTATCTCCTTGCCGCAGGCTCGCGCACCTATGCAGCACCTAGTCATCGTCAAATATAACAAGCACACTAAGGACTGGGGAAGTACGAAAGACGAAAGGCAAAGGCAAAGGGGAAAGAGGGAATGTATGCCAATTTCTGCCTCTCTCGAATCTCTCCTCCTCATCACTAGGCCTCTCTCTCTCTATTTCGTTCCCGGCAAAATACGGAATGAATGACTGAAGACTGAAGGCTGCCCGCGAGGCCTGCAGGGAAATCGCCGTCTCTGTGGCGATCTGTTTTGTGCCGTGCTGTTTTTAACCGCGCACACTTCAAACCCGCAAGTCAACGCATCGATTTTCAGCGATCCTTATCCGCGACAAGGCAAAGAGACTCTTTAGTGGAAACAGGGAAACAGAAGACATTGCAAAGCCCTCACTCACCAAACACAACACTTTCTGATCATCAACAAAGGTTGGAAATAATCGATAAAATGAGTGAAGATCAACCTGATATCCAAGTGATTGAGACTGGGCAGGTTGGCGAAGGCCAGGTTCTGTACGTTTTCGATGCGGTTGCCCTGCAGATCGATCGAGTACAAATCATTCAGTCCTTCGAAGAAATCTTGGCGAACTCTGAAAGAAACTCATAAGAACAGTTACAAATGATCAACATCGGTTTTTGTCATAATTTGAAACATAGCTCTTATGGATTCTTTGGAGGGTAAAAATTGACCTTGTCAATGAAAAGAGAAATCTTACTGTGAAAGCCTGTTCTTGTTGAGAACGATAGCCTGAATTTGGGGCACTCGCTGGAAGGCGCCTCTTTCGATCGTGTCCACGGCTGCTTCTGACATCTCCAGACGAATCAGATGAACAATGTGCTAAATAAGTCAATTACTGCAAAAATAAGCAATCTAAAATATTTTTTGCTAAAACTCATGTTTACTCACATTCCTATTTCATTTTTGCTCCGTTTTCATTTCTACATCTTCCTATTATGCGTTTTTTTTCTCAAACTTCACTGTGAAGAAACATAAGCTAATGATTTGAAGAAGGCGGTAGGAAAGGTCAACCTCTTACCATAAATGCATTGTTGGGGATGACAGAGATGGGAGTCTCTCCGATGCCGAGCGTTCTCAGTTGGGGAATGTAACGGAACATCTCGACTGCCCAGGACGGGAATTTGTTGCCCGTCAGGTACAAATATTGAAGATTGGGAAGACCCTAGAGAAATAGAATCAGCGAATAAAGTGTAGGATAAAATTGAATTTACCTGGAAAGCTTGTGGAGGAATAACGGTGATTCCGTTGAATTCCAAGGATAGAGAAGTAAGATTCGGGAAGTCCAGAGCGCCGACTGGCACCTGCAAGAAAATTGATGACGTCGCCAATTTTTCGAAAAACAAAATGGAACAAAAAGTTATGAAATTTTAGATGATAGATCCAACAATTAGAAAAAAGATCTTCAGTCAATAAATTGAAAAAGTAGTCGAAATAGCAAACGCTCACATCATTGATGTTGTTCAAGCCGAGATTGAGATTCGTCAGAGTCTGTTTCTGGTTGACGAGGGCTGCAGAGGGAATTTGAGTCAGAGCATTCGTTTCTAGGGAAAGTTCCTTAAATACAAGAAAGATGGTTAGAAAATGGGTGCACGAAATAACCTGTAGCAATTTGAGTGGTCTGAAGACAAGCGAGTCTCCCAGCGTAGCATCAGTGAGTCGATTGCCCGCGATCTCCAACTTCACTATCAGATCGGCACTCGCGTAGTTGTTGAATGCAGTCGGTGACAATTGACTGATTCGGTTCCTGAAAGTTTTAAATTCGCAAATCAAGATTTGGTACTATTTTTTTCTCCGTTGTCTATCAAGCATTTTCGTGCTTGAAAAGTTAAGCTGCGAATAAAATCTTGCTAAATTTGAGAAAAAGAAAAGAGAGTACTCACTTCAGAAAGAGTTTAGATAAAATTGAACTCATTCTTGGAAAGTTTGTATTCCAAGTTAAAAGGTAACACAGGACAATTTGGAGCCAGCACAATGAACTTTGAGAATTAGAAAGAAAAAAAAAAGGATTTACCTGTTGAGGTATAACTTTCTGAGATTGCGCAATCTGGGGACTCCACTCTGAGGGATCTGCCCGAGATTGTTGTCATTGAGATCCAATTCGACGAGGGAGTCGATCAAATTGCCATTGAATGCATTGTCGTCGATGCTCTGCAGAGTGTTCCTGTTGAAGACCAGCCTGAGGATGGTGAAGCCCTCGAATGCGTTGGCAGGGATCGAGGTGACAGCTGTGTCAACAATCATCAAGGAATCGATCTGAATCCGCATATTTAGGCATCCAGAAGAATGATCAGTAAATATATTATTTTGATTGATTCCTTTCCTTGTTTCTTAGAATAACTAGGTAAAAATATATACGAGGAGTCCGAAAATGCAAAAATGCGCAAATTCGAATGATATTTCACGAAGACACACAATGGCAGTCTTTTAGAATATGATGGCACGATTTTCAATACTAAATTAAAGGATACTTCAAAATAATGCCGTCATATTAATAAAAAATTGTGTCATATATTCCAATTTTTCAAAAATTATGAATTGAAAGAAAAAATATTGGTAAGAAAAGCCTATTCTTTGAATAAACGGTTCTTTCAAAATTAACCTCGGTAAATTAATAAAAAAAAATAATAACTTACAGGAATATCCCTAGCAGGTTGAATAGCTTGAATGACATTCTGGAAGCTGCCTGCGTTCGAACAGATAATGGCAACTGGCTCGTAGATGGAAGGGGCACATTTGCAGGGGCCTGTCAGAGCGGGACATTGGGCAAAGGCCCATGGAAGCCAGGTCCAAAGGACCAGGCACAGCAAATAGCGATGAAACATCCAATCAATCAAGGAGTTCTTCTTCTAGACGGTGTCGATCAGAGGTTAAAACGAATGAAAATAGAAGGGATTGTGGGAGAATGCCCAAAGACGGTGTTGTTCTGTTCGTTTGATCCTTGTTTTTCCTACTTAACTCGAGGAATTAACACGATCTGCACAATTTTGGACGACGGTTTCTCTCCGAAACGAGAGAAAATGAGACGAACAGGGCACAGAGAAAGAGAGAGAGAGGAAGGGAGTGAAGAGAGAGGCAGACAGACAGAAGCTTTGCTGCTGCGCCCTCAGGGCTACGAGATTAACAGGCAAAGGCGGGGCTTAGCGAGAGAGGGAAGGAGGAGAGCATCCAGAGAACAGAACCGGAAATACGGATTGCTGACTGCTGGAAGCTGACTGTTAGTGTTAGTGAGTGAAAGACGAATGACAAAGAGGCAAACTGTAAATGAAGAGGTTGGAAAGAGAACTGAATTACTGAATGATGAATGACAGGAAAAACAAATATGCGAAAGAGTAAGAAGAAGAAGAAGAAGACAACATGCCTGAGGGTTGTGAACTATGAACTGTAAAAACGAAAAATGACGGGAAAAGTGAAAGAATATGATTGAAAAAAAAACTAAAATACTTTGGAAAAAAAGATAATAAAGCATGACGAAAAAGGAAATATTTTTGATTGATCGAATCAATTTAAAAAAAAAAAAGACCACGAAAAGATAATGAAAATAGATAAAATCGACTCGAAAAGGATATCATCTACGGTTTGGCCCGATATCGCGAGTAAATTTGGGAAAAAATGAAGCGGCTCGTTGAAAATAGAGGATGGTTGAAGAACGGAACATAAAATGGACGCGCAGAGGCGAGAAGAGAAATGAATGACTGACTGACTGTTGGTCAGTAAATATGGAGAATGGAGAGGAGAAAAGGGAATAACATCCGAAAACTGAACATGAAAATGGAAATGAATGGGAAGGTGAAGCTTGAGCTACGAAGAGAAAGGTTGAATGCTCGGGGCAATAGATTGGAAGGGGCTCTTGAGGAAGGGGGACTATTTGCAGCTGGAGATGACTCTTTGACTGTCTGATTGGAGAGAAGGAAAGAGGAAAGAGGAATGCGTGAGAGAGAAAGAGGAAAGGAATGACGTCCTCTCGCTGATGCACAATTGCATTGCTTCAGGGAATGGATGATAACAATACAACAATATAACTCCCTGACCTCGTGGACAGAAAGATGCAGCAGTTTGAAACAGTACAAATGAATTGAAACACTAATTGGACCGACAGAAACACGAGAAAACAAATTAGAAGAGGTGCAGTCGGAAGAGAAATAAATAAGGAGCAAACTGTTTTGTTCGAGTAAAAAACCTCATTTTTCGCACTTTTAATTTTGAAAAGAACTTTGGTTGGAGATTCGAGCGATAAATCAGAAATGAATTTCAGACAATCCAATTAGAATTTCACTATAGTTCTCATCAGATTGGGAGTCGGATCGAAAAACTCGATCTGATCAATTTTTTGATAAATTCGAATCCAATCCGACTCGATTCCGTCGGATCGGATTAAAAGTTCCAAGCCTGGTTCTCACTAGCAGATTCAAAGCAAGAATGACTTCAAAGATGAGCTGCAATCATCAGAGGATAAAAATTCGCAGATTAGGAAATCAAAAAATAAAACCTTCAGGCTTCAGAGATAACTCTCGAGATTAACCGATCCTGTAACTCTTTGGACAGTTAAAGTCTGACTTCTGATTATTTACGTCTTTGAAAATTTTCTTCGATTTTCTGTAGAAAAGCATATATCAGATGGGGCACTCGATTGTGAGCCATGTTGGATGTGACGCTTCGCAGGGCGGAGGGAAGGCGATCATCGCTTGGCACAACTCGTCCATACTCGCTCCTGCAACAAACCACAATTCATTAAGTTATTCTAGCATTCTATAATTAGAATGTTCAATTCTTTCGTCCCCTTCTGCGCTTATTTTCTCATTCTTGCTTGTTCAGAAGTCAACTTCCATGTGATCGTGAAGATCCCATCGTTTCACGTTTCCCCGATTATGCTGCCTTTCCGACGGAGATTCCCTCGAAGAACTTGGCGATTTCGACGGTTCGCTGGGTGCCGGATTCAAGTCTCTGTCATCGTCGTCCTCGGTGTTCATTTTGTCTCAGTAGGTTGGCAAAGAAGTACAATTTTTGACCATTGATTTCAAGTATTTTCTTGCGAATTTGACGTACTAAAATGTTACACAAAAGGAGAACAACTTTTCAGTTTATCAAAAAATTTATTGAACACGAAATCATTCAAATTCCAGAAAGAGTGGATAGATAAAAGTCATGGAGATAATGCTAGATCATAAAAGAGGAATGAAAGGCATGAGCCAGGCAATCAAACAGGAATAATTTGGTGGTTGAAAATGGGAATGAAGGTGGAAGGGGAGGAGGGAGAGTGAAGGTAGAGGGGGATGGGATGACTAGAGAAGGGAGAACACGCCGATGTAGACATCAGATTGGAAATCAGGCCGCCTTGACTTCTCCTTCTTCGTGATCCGGCTGCTCATCCGCAGGTGCTGCGGCATCATTCGAAGTCCACAGAGTCAGATTGTCTCTGAAACAAAATTAGTTTAATTTTTAGATGTCCTTAAAATGCTTTGTCGTCCCGTTTTCATGTTTTGAATAAGATTTACTTGGTCCCTTTCATGATGGTCACTCATTTGAACGGTTTATTTCAAGAAAAAAAAACTCGAAACAAGCCTTTCCAGAATTCAACTGATCAAATCATGTCCGACTTCAAAATTCTGTTCATATCCTGCTAACCTGAGCAACTGCATGATGAGCGTGGCATCCTTGTAGGTATCCTCGTTCAGAGTGTCTAACTCCGCAATCGCATCGTCGAACGCCTGCAAACACACAATCAGTTAATTCTTTTCAATATTTCCTGTGAACATACCCCTTTGGCCAGCTGAATGGCCGCGCCAGAATCGTCCTGGATCTCGAAGTAGAAGACAGAGAAGTTGAGAGCGAGTCCGAGACGAATGGGATTGGTGGGCTGCATCTCCTTGACTGCCAGGTCGAAGGCCTCCTGATAGGCTTGCTGCGAGTGCGACACCACTTCTGCAATTCAATTCAGTCATGTCTATCCTCTTGGATCTATTCTCCACTCACTGTTCTTCTCCTCGGCCGAGGCGACCTCAGCCAGATATCTGTAGTAGTCGCCTTTCATCTTGAGGTAGAAGACTTTCGACTCGGCAGACTGCGCCGAGGATACCAGGTGATTGTCCAGCAGATTCTGCAAGTTCGTATAATTCACCTTTTCAAAAGCGGATCAATGAAAATTCATTCGTTTCCTGTGTTCTTCAAATTTGGGATTTAAAGTGGTTGAAAAAGCTGCAGACATATACAGGAAGTCGTAATGTTCAAAAATTGTTTGGGATTTCAGTTTTTCTTCCAACTTCGAACAACTTGATTTTTGTTAGAAAATTTGAATAACTTCGTTTCGAAGCCCAAAATGAAATTTTATCCACCCCGACTTCCCCAACTCACGATGACTTCCTGGCAGATGTTGTTGAGCTCTTGCTCGACCTTCTCCCTGTACTCCTTGGCGAGTCGCTGCTTCTCCTCGAGCCCTTCAGCCTTGTGTTCGAGCGAGGAGATCACCCTCCAGGAGGATCTGCGAGCCCCGACAATGTTCTTGTAGGCCACCGACAGCAGATTTCTCTCCTCGTTCGAGAGCTCGCCTCCCTTTTCTGTCACCGTCTTCATCAGACTGGCCATGTCGTCATACCTCTCGGCCTGCAAAGTTGTTGAATTTGATGAAAAAGGCAAAATTTTGAAAGAAAAAATTCAAAATCCCAAATCAGAAACTGAATTAAATTGTTCTGATTTAGAATCCCATTTTACTTGTCCCAGAAATTGTTTTCGAGATAAGCGGATTTTCACTTTTTCCGACCTGTTCGGCGAGTTTAGCCTTCTGGAGCAGCGCCTCCCTCTCGCCCATTCCAACCTTGTCGCCGTCCACCTCCATTGCTGGCGTTTAGTATAATGGTACTGAAATTTAGAAGATTTTCACACAAAAAAAAAATCGCGAGAAACGCGCAAGAAACGAAGAGAAAATCGGAAGAAATGAAACGGAAATCACAAAATGTTGCGGCCTAAAAATGACCACTTTTCGAAAATCGAAAATTCGGGAAACGATCACTTGCGTTTTTGAGAAGGGCCTTCCTTGAGAAAGCAAGTGGGGGAAAAGAAACGCCGTGGGGAAGGGAACGTTACCCTCTGGGTATTCATTGTCTTTGTCGTTTTTCTTTATTCATCTTACTTTTTAGTATTTTTGCTATTTCTCTTTACCATTTGCTGAGGTACTAGTTCACTATCATAGGATTCATGTAATTGTAAATTGCGTTTCTAATTACTGCTGTTTTCGTTTATCTTTTTTTTTTTGATTTGATGAACTCAAAATAAATTTCTTGTAAATGATGTTCATCATTTCCCCATGATATTGTGTTGAAATCGCATTGCTATTTGAGAATTTGTAGCATTTTGCACTTTCTCAGAGCTCAGTCCACTGAGAGAATGGCGCATATTTTCGGGCGAGGACTAAAATATAGTTTTCCTGTATGAAAGTCCCTCCGCAGATGGAGTTTAAAGAAGTTTTGTCAAATTGAATTTTCCAGATGATAAGCTCTGAGTCTATTGTGTTGGAGCACGAGTTCGAGGGCGCTGAAGAGGAGGCGATTGAAGACAGGCAAATCGATCTCGGCATCCATGTCGGCAACAAAAAACGCAGGTACTTACTTCCTAACTGACCGATTACATATACAAGAAAATGATTTTTTAAAGAAAATTCCCACTTCTGAAATTTTCAGAAACGGTTCATTTTATGAAAATTCTATTTTTTACAGTATTGCGCTCGGAAAATTAGTTCAAAATCATTTGATTTTGAAAATATCAATTCTTGAGTAAGTTGAACGGAGAAAATCTTCTAATAAAAGAAACGATAAGAACATAGAGATATGTGCAATTATGCGAAATTGAGATTTATAAATTTTCAGCAAGTACTCTGGAGCAGGCTCGAATCAGACAGAGGAAGATGTGCAAGTGGAAGCTGAATTAGAAAAGAGCAGCTCGACTACCGATATGATGTTGTCCGTGATTGACTCGACTGTGTCTGCCTGTAGTCTGCTCGAGGTGCCTTCCCCTCGCTCTTTCAACTCGTCTCTGATCAAGGATACTTCGAGTGATGACGAGTTCAAGATCGAGATCGAGGAAGTCTGCGAGCAGTCTGCCCTTTTCGCGGCTCGCTTCCCACAGGCAGACAGGCACAAACCCGAGCCGTTCGTGCAGTGCAAACGCCGCTCAGATGAAGATATTGCCAATCAGACTGCGAAACTCGTCCGCATGGCTGGCTGCTCGGAGCAGGCTGTCGAGAAGATGAAGGATAAGCTGATTCACGAACTGTATCAACATGCTGAGGAGGTTAGTCAAATACATCAGAATTTCAGCAAAAAAGAACAGAATACGCCCACTTTAAAATTTAATTTGACAAAATGTGGCAAGAATTGCAAGTTATTTGAATCCCGCGATAATGTTGGCTTCACACAGTTTTTGAACGTATAAAACTTTCGACAAAAGTTATAACGTTTTTTTTCTAGTTGGAAGAGCCAGACAAATCTCGGCTGCAAGAGGCTCTGAAGAAGTACTCCGAATTCCCCTGGCAAAGCAGCTCGTTGTACCTGAAGACTGGCACTGCTAAGGATCCCAAGTGAGTCGACCATCATTCAGCCATTCATTGATTGACTAATGATTGTTTTTCAGCGGCCGTGGCCTGTCCCTGTTGCATCTGCTCGATCTGCTGGCCAACAGCCAGGCTCACCTGCTCGTCATGAACGAGGAAATCGCTCTGCACATGTAAGGACTATTTCATTGTTTACCTTGGAAGAATTAAGTAACTTTTGGAGATCTAAAATAATCAATTCACTCGATGCCCATAAACTCGCAGATCAATTCCACAAATTGAATCCACGTCCACCCTATGATCAGTTTGAAAGGAGAACATGAATGCAGGAAAAAACCGACCAAACTAAGACTCATTCGTTTTAGGAAGCGCATTTCGGAGGCTCGATTCAGCAACAATCTGCGCAATCTGGGATATGAGGTGTATTGCTCCGCCATTCATCATCGAGTTATTCGTGAATTTTCAGGATTCTGGCAACCGCCGTCTGCTCTCCCGCTCCATCCACAGCATGAGCCTCTCTCTCCAGAAACTAGTCAAGTGCATCGAGGACTTGGATACTAATATCAACGGCAGAATGTGAGTTGAATTAAAGAGTACAAATGTCACAATGTCAGTAGAATTTCTGAATCTGCATTCCAATCATCTTGATGAAAATGTAACATGTCAAATCATATAAACGTCATCCATTTCAAATGAGAAGTTTCTAAGGGTGTAGTAATTTTCGTTCAAACTTTTGCCATTTCTAGTAGCATTTCATCTCTCTCCTAAAGACTGCAAAATACTTCTTCCAATTTTGGAGAAATTCGTACTTTTCCTAGTATTTTATGTCAGCAAGAATGCTGTAAACTCATGTTTAAATTCGAAACGTGACTGTTCTTGCAATTCCAAGGGAACTCCGCTATTTTTGAGGAATGATTTACACTTTCCAAATAATTTTACCAAAAAAGCCGTTCAACCGCTCGAATGTAGTTACAGTTATGATCGTGGGTTGGTTTGCCTGCAGATTTTTTCTGTCTAACTCAATGTCTCCCAGGCTCCCAATTTGTTTGCATTTTCAACTTTTTGAAGGCGCGAAGGAGAAATGGCGCATTTGCTTAGAAAAGAAGTGTGTCTGAAGACTGCCGCACTTGTTGTTTAGTTTCGTTTCAGTTTAGACGGTGTAGTATTGTTCCTTCTCTCTGCCTCATTTCTGCTTGACAGACAAGAAAGAATTGTTTTACCAAATGCCAATCTTTCAACTTTCTATTAGTTATTTAGAAGAGTAGAACAAAAAGACGATTTTTTTTAGTTTTGTTATCAAGATATTTGATCTTCAAAAATTGAGTAATTCATTTCAGTGCGAAGTCGATCTCTCCTCTTCCCCTCTCTCCCCATTTGACCGTGCCTCTCGTTTGCAGCCTCTCGAGTGTGGCCTTCATCAGCCTTGCTTATTATTTCCTCCGAAAGTGAGCATTTTGTTCTGCATTGACTAATGCAAGTTATTTTGCTAAACCTTCCTAGTGTTGAGAAATTGCCCTTTCCCGTCCTTTACATAATCAGACCTAGGGAGCACTTTCGTCAGACGAAAAAATCTATGGGGGTAGGTCGCAGAGGGAAAATTTTGTACGGCGAGGTAGGTCGCAAACTTGAACGTTTACGTTATTGATTGATTAGAGATACAAAACTCTTAAGAAAATATATAGGGGTTTCCGACGATCGTCCTCCTCCCTAGGTCTGTTTACATTGTTGTTTCTTTTCCAACCCTTTCTAATGTTCCAGGATTTGTTCCCTTCTCATCCTTTTATACTGTCATTTCCTCTATTATTGTTGTTACAAATTTCACTTCCTTTGCCCTCACTGTTATTTATCTTCTCGTCTTATGCAATTATAATCCTCTCATCCTTCTTATTGTGATCATTTTCATTCATTACCAAGTTGTTGTTTTTGTCAGTGATCATTTTTGTTCATTGACGTTTATTGAAAGAAAAAGGAGTCGTTAATTGTGAAAGTGACATGATTTGATCAAGAACGATTTCACTATCGTTGAAATATCTTTTCTTTTAGTTTCTATTGCAATTCGTATCCTCCCTTTTCATTTCCCTTCATTTTATTTGGAGCGACGCGACTCTGTCTTTGTTTTACGCTCTTCATCGATTCTCCTCCCATCCGCCCCACGTTTATTATCGTGGCAATATTTTGAAGTCTCGATTTTTATATTATTTTTAAAAATGAATCTGTCAATCGCTAATTTCGTCGTTTTCAGTAATGAGCTATAGCAACGATGGCCAGGCAGGCTCTGGCGAGAGCGGCGATCAGGCCATCTACGTGAAGCTGCGCGGCCTGCCCTACACGGCCAGCGACAAGGATGTCAACACTTTTTTCGCCGAGAAAGGTTGAATTTTAGAAATTATAAAAGTGGTTTTGAAAACTAGAATTACTAATTACCAGAAGAATTCGCCACTCTCAAATTTACCATGTCTTCCTGATTTTGTGAACAGACTTGGAACTTTTCTGAAATTTGGCCACCGCCGCTCAATTCAATTTTCCCTACCGCGACCACACCGAATCGCAGTTGCGATGAAAAACCCTAAGTCTGTTTTCGAATTCAAACCAAATCTGGGATGATTTAGATCAGAATTTACAATCTAATCTAATGTTTACTTGCTGACATTTTTGTATTTAAATTATTTATTGTCAGAGTAAATTTTTGCTTTCATATGATAAATTCGTGACTATGATCTCGTTCGCATGAGCTACTTGCCGAATATTTCTATTCTAACTTAAAGACTTCTTGCGTATGTCTGATTCAAATTGAGCACTTCATAAATTTATCTTTCACTTATTTCTGCTCTTGATACAATTTCAGAATTTTCAAAATACAAATGAATAAGCTACTTTCAGCCTTCCTCCCGAAAAAGATCTACTTTACCCTGACAGAGGACGGTCGTGCATCGGGAGAGTGCTTCTGCCAGTTGAACAGCCTAGAGGAGTGGAACAAGGCCATGGAATTGGACAAGAAGGAAATGGGCAGCAGATATATCGATGGTAAGAGACAGTGTAAAGGAAGAAACACAATTGATCATTTCGAGATCACTATAGTAGAATTCAAAAACCTTGAAAAACAATCCAGCCTATAGAACAAGACGAAATAGGTCAGAGAGGATTTTCATCTCAGAATGCGCTGTTAGAGATAAGCTGATTATTTTGGAGCGACATTTCTCTAGACATTTTCAATTATCGAAAAAAAAAACCATTCTTCAGCTTGAATATAAGATTCACATTGAATAATGAATGTTTGTAGTTCTGGAAGCGACTGAATCGGATGTGAAGACGGCAATGAACGAGGGCGAGATTGCAGGCATTCCTGGGCAGGACGACGAGAACAACACCAAGGGCTCGGTTGTCAGACTCAGGTTGGATTTTTTTTCCCTACTATATTAACAAATTCTAAAAATGATGTATCTTGTATGGAAACGATAAAAGTTAATAAACTATGCCACCACTAAATCTTTCCCAATTGCAAAATAGCAGATCTCATGACGCATCTCAAAATTTTCAAATAACTACTCGTTATTTCAATCAAATTGGTGCCTGGCTTTCAAAACCGTATGATCTGTTTTCTTTCACTCTTTTGAAAAGTGAGAGTATTTTTGGCAAAAACATAGCAGAGATGAATTCCCCGAGCCATTGCTCACGTCAGATTGCAACAAGCAGACGCGTTATTCACTATGCTAAAAATTATACCTGCGGTATCAGTATTGCGTTATGTTCTTTCTTCAGATGAGTTTATTTCTCTCCATGTTGCATTATCTCTAACAGCTAAATAGAATTGTTATAATATAGAAAAAAGGCCATACGGTTTCGAATCCCAGATGCCAATTTGATTGAAAACGGGGTACTTGTTCTTGTAAAAATCGAATTTTTATTAGTCAGAAAGAAAAGTGAAAAAATAAGCATTTTTCTATTTCAGGGGCCTGCCTTACTCTGCCACTGAGGACGAGGTGAAGAAGTTTTTCGAAGGTTGGCATTTCTTGATTTTGTTTTGAACGATGTCCACACTTCCAAATCTTTCATGTGTTGAGAGAAAATCCGTAAATGGTGTTGTTGTTGCGGGAAATGGACAGGAATGATGACTCATTCAGGGAGAATGATTTTTGAGTATCAAATTATTATGCAGGGTTGGACTTGGTGGCTGTCAAGATCCCTCGGAATTCCACGGGCCGTAGCACGGGGGAAGCCTATGTACGCTTTGCTACGGGAAAAGATGGGGCCAATGCATTGACATATAACAAGAAAAATATCGGAAGCAGGTGGGGGCGATGGCACTTTTACACGATTTCAGCCAGACAGTCAGTCAGTCAGTCAAACGACAACGCAATGGCCCATTTTGACCTAGCAGAGATAAAATATGAGTGACAGAGATATGCCATGAATGTCAAGTTATTACTAAAATTAAAAAAAAAACAGTTGTAAAATTTCATTTAAAAAAAATAAAGCAAATGAGAATTCTCTTCCTAAAATAGTTCTTGTTTGCCCTCTCTTGCTTTTTTCTTCTAATTCATTTCCCTCCCTGTCGCTTGTATTTCCATTTCTAGCAGGTCGATTGTCTGATTTATTCGACGGTATTCGCTCATTAATGCGTTATGGGTAGTGTTTATTAGTGAATTCCATGTAGCTGGGCTGGACTGGTGGAATTGAGTGTGGAGGAATGGGGATGATTGACTGATTTGCAGATACATCGAGGTGTTCCGCTCTTCGCAGGAGGAATTCGAGAACAACGGGATGCTCCGATCGGGCATTCCCTCGATCATCTCTTCTGGCCGCATGCAGACCAGTCCCCCCAACATGAGGGGCGGTGGTGGCAGAGGCGGCTCCTATCCCAACAACGACTATGGAGGCAAATATGGCAATTCGGGAAGCGGACATGGAGGGTAAATTGTTCTCTTATTTCCTATGAAAATGATAAAATATCTCATTTTAATCACCTCATGAAAAATTGAGAAAGTTTCGAGTTTATCGACATTTTCCTCGTTTTTAATCATCATTTCATTTATCTCGAAGCTCTTTAAACTTTGAGGTTCTGAGGAAGAATAACGGCTGTAAATAGGCTTACTGTATGTGTTATCCAAATTACCGGTCTTCAAATTGACCCACTTTCCAAGAAGTCCCATTTCGCCATCTGAATTTGCCACAGCCTTGTCACCGGCTCTTTATTTCTCTCTTATGTCTGCACTCCCTCGCTTTAAAGCCCGACGACAGATCTGGGGAGTTTCCCATTTCCAAAAATAGATGTTTTTCTTCTGTCAACGCATATCACTCATTCGTGAAAATGATATGCGTTGAATGTGAAGGTTTATAGAATCCGTGATTATCGTTCAAAGATTTCATTTCAGCTACAATGATTGGGGCGGCTACAACTATTCCCGCCCTGCGCCCTACAACGTGCCTCCCGCTCGCGGCCAGCGTGGCCGTCCTACTCCTGGTTATGGTGGGTCGAATTACAACGACTATGGAGGCTTTTCATCTGCTCCCAAGGAAGCCGTCCCCACTGAAAGCACGGTAAACGGTGCATAATTTGAACAAAATAATAATCTGATACTGTCAGTTGTATCTGCGCGGTCTGCCGTTCGACGTGAACGCGCGGATGCTGGAGGAGTTCTTCGAAGGCCTCAACATTATGGACATCAAGGTAGTCTTGCTATCCTCTAGGGTTCACTTTAGATAATATGTTCAATCTTTGACAGATCAGAATTGATTTTGCTCCTCGAATCACTGAAAACAACTAGACACTTAATTCTAATGTCTTGATTGCTCAGAAGAAAGAATTATCCCTTCTTCTTCACTTTTAAATTTTTTTTCATTGAGACTGATAAATCCGTTTGATGAGTTTATTCAATGGGGAAATTTCAGCTGGGCTATAACAATGAGGGCAGACTTTCGGGAGACGGAATGATCGAGTTCTCTGCTGCGAAAGAGGTCGATCAAGCAATGGAGAAGAACAATCAGAAGATGGGATGGAGGTGACCATTTTTAAATATTATGTCATTTTTTAAATTCTTTCTCTGCAATAATATCATTCCAAAAATTATGAAATTTACTTACTTTAAAGAAGACTTCTACTCTTCTTGTCCAGGTATATTTTATGGGGCCTTTGACTACTTTGAACGACATATTTTCGTTCAAATTAAGAAATCAATTCATGTTCTTAATTTCTTTTCAAATAATAGACTTACCAAGTTTTTCTCAATACCTTCATTCATTCCATCACTGCATTTTCAGATACATCGAGCTGTTCAAGCCGAACGATGCTCCGTTCGCGATGCGCCGCCAGCCGTTCAAACCCGTGCCTGGCTATAAGGCCTCTTCTGGCTCTGGAGGCAACAACGGATTTGGCTATGGGAACACGTATGGTGGAGGTCGGAACTATGACTCTGGTCAAATTTAAAATATTCATTTTCTAAAAAACCGCCTTGTTGGGAATACTGTGATTTTATTATTATTATTATTATCGAAAAATTGCAGTTTTATTTTTTAAGTAAAGAACTGCAAATTAGCCTTATTTGTGATTGAAGCTCAACATAATCAGAGATCAAAATTTCAGTTTTTATGGAAGCATAAACTTGTACTATTTCATTCGACATTTCAAACGAGTCATTTGTTGAGAAGAAAGTTACTCCTCGCCATTAACTTTAACGAAGTTTCAGACTACGATGATTATCCGTCGAGATACAACGAGGGATATGGAGACAAGGAAGAGCAGGGATATGGTTGGGCTGCACCCCAGTCCAGAAGAGGAGGCCGCACTGGAGGCTATTACTGATTGACTCGAGAGAACCGACAAATCTGGCAGTTGATGCAATGGGTTAAACACTAGCATCTCTTTTTATTCTTTGTTCGTTATTATTTCCCTTTAGTTGGTTCGTTTTATTTAGTTATTAGTTCCTCACTTAAAGATACATTACTCAGTCAGTTTTCTTTTACGCAGTAACTAGCAATTTCCTCAGCGGTAACAATATTCCTACTGTAGGATTATCTTATTCTTCTCTCTTTATCTACTCATTTTCCTACTCTATCAGTGCTGGACGAAATTTCGGGAACGAGAGTAATTCTCTTTTTCTGCTCTTCGTGTGCACTCGCTCCACACTCTTTCTCCCTTTTCTCGCCCATCGAAATTTCGTTTCGTTTTCGCTACGACGCGAAATTTAGAGAAACGAGAAAGGGCAGAAAGAGTGAAGGGCTTGCGTTGAGCAGAGAACGAGCGAGAATCTCGTACCAGAAATTTCATCCAGCTCTGCTTCTCCTATATTATCGCTTATCTGTTTATTATTATTCGATTTCCCTTCTATTTAGATTGTCATTCCGCCCAATTTTCGTTTGTAATCTTTTTCATGCTTTTATTCTTTCCATGGCTTTATTATTATTATTAGAGTTTGTAAAAACTCTTCTTCGATATTGTTGTTGCACGTAAATAAACGTGTTATGCATAAAATCATCTATTAAATTTGAAATTAAAAGATTTTCATGCATTATTCATATAGAGTGTACCATAAATGTCAGTGACGACTTTCACGAGGCTATGAAATAGATTCTGATAATGTACGATCCAGATTTTTTCATGAAAATTTAAGAATTATTCTATGACCATTTTCATTCGTTTTGAAAGATAATTTTCACACGCTCAAGTTGGGAATTATTGAGATTGGAATGCTTTATCGTAAATTGAAGAAAACAGCCCGAATTTGGTTGATTTATCAGAAATTTTCTCAAAAATGATTATCAGGTGTAAAATTTTCAAGAATTCATTAAGTTGTCTATCCATGGGCTCAGAACTGCGGCCATTTCGAAATTAGAAATTTCAAGATAGTTTCGAAAACCAGACTAAATCATGCTGTATCTGGAAATTTTGGATTGGGATTTAGTATGAATCCGATTCGATTCTATTAGTAAATACAAAAAAATCGATAATTGTTGGATAAAGATACCGAATTTTAAAACTTTAAAAATGTCGTTGATATTTATGGCACATCCTGTATGCCTTCTTAATTTTCACTATTTACTGTGAATATCTATAAAAGACGAGGTTTAATTTTTAATTTTGTTCGACTTGGAAAATGAAGCTGATATCCCTGATTTATTCATCGAATTTTTTACTTCAAATTCACAAAGAAAACATCGAGAATTATTCACATTTATAAATTCATTATCATAGTCGCCACATGATATTTTCTATTTCAGCGGTTACTGAATCCAAACGTGATTAGAGTTTTGAGACGATATCCGATGAATAATCATTCATGCGTCCATTCTCGGTGACAACAAAGACGACAAGACGGTGCCAGGCGAGGCTGGATTGAATAAGACGAAAAGCTACAGAGCCGTAGGTTTATGTCTCGATCACGGGCTTCGAGCCATTTGGTGTAGCCCGATTTGACGATTTGCCTGAGCTCATTCCCCCAATCCCCTCGAATCCGATCAGAAGAGCCCCGTCTTGTGGTGATAGTCCCCAGTTTATCTCAATCCATCATATTAGTCTAAGAACGGACAGGGACCACATATCCTCCTATATCGCTTGGTTTTGCTTCGTACCTGCAGATTACATTATATTATTGTAGATTATTAAAGATATGCCGACAGTGCAAAAAGATTTTGAACCAAATTCATCAAAATCAGAGAAGATAGGGGAGTCTTAGAGATGAATGTATAGCCTGTCATCAACTTGGGAGGGTTTGTTTGAACATATCTGAAATAGAGACCACCATCCATGATTAATCAAATGAGCTTCTTAGAGCTAACGTGAAAATTTCGGTACACTATAAAATTAGTAAAAGATGCATTCAACTATTCCTATCACTGCAAGGTGTTTGCATTTTTGAAAGAACTTCATAGATATTTCTCTGCAAAGGTATGAAAAAATTGATGAAATATAAATGATCTAGTAGTTTCATTAAAAAAAAACTATTGATATTTATGATAATAAATTTAAAAAATTATGTATCAAGCATGCAAAATTTTGTACCTTCATCTAAAATCGCCTTCTGGACGCTTCATACTTTCTGATATCAAGTCAATGTTAAGCGATTTTACATGCCAATTTTATACGTTTTTCATCGATGCCAAAGAACTACACATAAACACACTTTTGGCACTTTACTTGACGTCAAAAAGTATGAACTCACCTTCTTTGGTTAAGCTCGATAATAAAAAAAATCAAATTAACTTCGCTATTTATTTCGTTCAACAAATAATGCTGTCTAATTTTACATTATCAACTTGCAGGTGTTACATATGATTCTCAAATGTTTAAAAATAATAATAATGTGTCTATTATCAACCCCTTTCGAATTTGCATCATTTGTATCTTTGCTCTTCTGTGTTGATCTTGTTTTCTAATATCATTCTGCTTCTTCTTCTTCTTCTAGCTATTTGGTTGGCTATCTTCTCTTCATTTTTCATTCTTTTGCATTGTTACCCCGTGCTTGGCTGTTGCAGAGCAAAAATAGCTGATGGGGGAGATTTTGACTGGAGGCAGAGACGCAGGGTAGGAAAAGACAGCTAGAGTCAGTGGCTGTTTGGAACAGGAGCAGAGGGCTCGCCGTCCTAGGTAGTGCCAGTCCAGCCACAGCACCGGACTGCGGACTGCAGAGAGGATCTATCTCCTCGCTATGTTATGTAGATCGGCAATATATAGTCAGAGAATCACATTCTGCGCTCGAAATAACAATCGAGAGATACAGAGAAATAATCGCATGAATTGGATTCAATAGCAATGTTTCGAAATTGAAATGGAAATAAAATGTGATTCATTTTGTTATTGAAATACAAATTTAATAAAATGGGAATATGAGGCTTGGAATTACGAATTTTTGAGAAGAATACAATTGTTTCCGAAACTAATATGAAGCATAAACTCGAAGGAATTTGATCAAATTCGATGATATTTTGACCAATTTGGCTTTGGTTCTGACATCATTTTCAGTTTTCCCATTTCTTTGTATGCTTTCGAATGAAAATGTGCAGTCTTCGCAAATCGACGTCACTTTTGTGCAGATTCGGGATGCTCGATGCGCGGAACGGTGATGATTCAGAAGACGAATGAGCAAGGAAATTGTTGCCGGAGGGAAGAAAGAAAAGGGAAGTGAAGAAAGGGAATAGCCAGAGGGCAGTGAGAAACTAACAGAACTGAAAGAATACAAATGAGAAAATGAGAAACCGCAATACTCAAGTAAATGACATCATCCATTTGCTATATCGTACAGTCGCTATTATTTTTAGTTTTTAGCTTTACACATAATAAACTTCATTTTGTGTGTGTGTTTCAGTTACAAATTCAATGTTTGCTTTTATTTTAATTCTAGCTATGAATTGTCCGTACATTCAGGGAAGTAATTAGGCAATTCTCATAAATGGGAAAAGAGGTTATTTATGAGCCTTTAGTCTTTCAGTCTTCAGCCTTTAGGCCATGTTTTGCATTTGAGCTATTTTGCCAGTCATTTCACATTTCACGCCGCGTTCCAAGGGATCCGTCCTGCTATCCCTGTGCTAACCTGCACAGCCACAACCACGCAGACCGCAGTCCACTCGCTGGCCAGCAGCAGTAGCGCTGCGAGGCCAGGCCGGTGCCGTTCTGTATCAGGCTATCTAAAAAAGGAAATGAAAGCGAAAAGAGGAAAGCCGAATGACTATAGTCAAAGCAGTAGGCAGTCGAGTTAGAGATGGAGAAACTATTTATACATATCTCCATATCTCCAACCAACAAGCAATCTCTCCACTACCCTTTCCGAGTAAACTAGATAGAAAACAAAAAAGAGCCAGAGTTGAACGAACGAAAAAACGTGTTGTTATCACAAATATTACAGAAGAAAGAGACTAAGAAACCACGCCCATTTTTGGAGCAAAAAGAAGGAATCGAGGAATGGACTGGTCAGAGGAGAAGAGAAGACCTGCACAAACAGGCCTGAGGGGTGGAGAGAACTGGACACTGCTGGTTAGCAGGGAGATATCACTGAGAAATTCAGCCTCATTTAAAACTCATTTGCACATTAATTTTATCATAACTTATTCTGTTGTTTCCAACGTGATATTTGCATGAAGCTGATAATTGTTTATAACAATATGAGGATGATTTTCGAACTTTTTATTAAAGGACCCACGCAATTACTTGTTTTCTATCAAAACGAAATTACTTATTTTCTATAAAAAACGAAATTACTTATTTTCTATCAAAACGAAATATGAAATATCAAGTGACCATTTATTTTTTCCCATTTCTCTGCTCGTTTTTCTATTTCGTTTCTGCTCCTCATTCTCCCTTATGCCCTCGGGTTGAACTTTCGCAAAGTGCGTTTTTTCGTCTCACTTCTATCTGCTTTCACGTTATTGCAATTCTCGCTGTTATTTTCATTACCATCTACTTTTTGGTATTTCGTGTGAATGTCCTTATCTCGCTCATAATCCTTCTAGAGGAATACCTTTCCCGCTTCCGCCAAGGAAGGAAAGAGGAAGGGGATATAAACTTTGTGGTCTTTTCATGCAGCTCTTCGAGCTCATTGAGTTGTCCATTCGCACGTCTGCTTGTCTGCTCTGCTTCATCTATTCGACTTCCCTCATCCTCTTCCTGCTTATTTCTGTTTCTGTTTTAGGCGGAGATCATTGCTTATTAGCGGTTTTACTTCAGCTGCTCAGAGAACGCTCACTTTCTCTATTCAATCGCAACTCTTTGTAATAGACATTTTTTTTTCTATATTTACTCGTTAGTTATCTGCCTTTAGTCGAATCATTGCATTTTTCCTAGCTAAAATTGACCGTTTTTACATTATTTTAGAGGAGTGATAATAGCAAAATTGAAACATTTCATAATCATTTTCTAAATCTATTTTTTGTTAAAAACTTATCTCGTAAACACACATTTCTTGTTATTTTGAGGGTGCTAATACATTTTTGCAACTATTTCATCATTGCCATTTTTTTCGTTATTGTTTATGCATTGATCTGTGAATTATTCCATTTCTAATTACCCGTCCATATTTGCGAAATCCTCGGTCATTCCCAGTAGCTCTAGCTCTTCGTGCTCTATTCGAGTCCCGTGCCACTCGTTTCGTAATCTGCCTCTGTCTGATTCCGTCCATTTTCGGCATTCTCCTTCTGCATTACTCACGCGCACATTTCATTCTCAATCTTGTTTTCATTTTCTTGTGATGCTTTCTATTTTCTTCTATGAATTCAATTGCTCCTGCAATTATTCACTCCTCACTTTTCTCCATTGGTTTTGTCCGTTTCACCTTTGTTTTGTTTGTCTGCTTTTCTGTTTTCCAGGTTCATTTTCTATTCCTTTTCCCCTTTTTCCTTTTTCGTTCATTGACCATCAGACACTTCTTCGCTCATTCCAAAGGGAAATTATCTGCCTATTCCATTGCAGTTGCAACTGCGTGATAGAGCAAAAGTGCAGGCATAGAGTGCAGAAATAGAACATACATTTTCTATGGCTCGAATCATAAATCGCTCCCCTTCAATGCTGTGTTGTTTCTGTTTTTCTCGTTCATTTTTGAGTTCTGAGTTGATTACTTCTGTTAGTTTTGTTAGTTATGTTACTCAACCTGCTCTCCGAACATTTCGTCCCATAAACACGGCTATATTTGTGTGCTTTAACCTCGAAACATGCCGATGTAAACAGGCTGAAGGGGCAATGTGGAAATGAAGGGAACTGGCCAATGGCATAGGAAGAGAAATGATGATGAAATGCGTGTAGAATGGTTGAGTAAGAAGCTGATTTTCACGAAGAGACTTCAGAGCTGTGAAAAGTGAATTTTTATTTAACTCACTTTCAAACTCTAATTCAATGGATTTTCATTTTTTTCCTCCCAAATTTACTCGCAAACCTGAGAAATTTAGGATCCTAGAACCACATAGTCATGTTCATCAACGAAGGCCTACCACGCCTATTTTACTCCCAAAATATATGCATTGCGAAGAAATACTCCAAATATTTCAGACGCACTTCTGTTAAAAATAATCGAAATCTGCAAAAGTTCCGCAGACAAGAAGCCTTCATTAATGAACAGGACTGAGTGAGGATATGAAATATAAGCATGCAATGCAATGGCCCTAAAGTAGGACTTCATGAGGGTTAGCTTAAAAGTGATAGAAAAGAGGATATGACAGATGATAAACTTTGAACAATTTCCACTTCCAAAATCTATTCTTCATATTTTTCTTTCTAATTTACTCAGAAACACCTGGGCAAAAAGTATAAACATGGAACGCAATAGCCCCTAAAGCAGGACTTCATAAGCAATTCACATGAGTCTCACCGCCTGGCACATGGCTTCGTACTGAGCCCTGATCCTCTGATCCTCGAAAACATTCACAATTCGAGACTTCAAACTCAATGTGTAGAATTGTTTTCCAAGTTATGGCTATTCTCGCACTCACTCATTCAGTTATCCGTTTCATTCCATTCTTATTTTATATCTGCCATGCAGCTGACCAGAGATCTTCTCAAAAAAGAACTCTGCGTCACTGCCAATCGGAGTCCATTCGCTACTCGCATTTTTATCAATAGCACTAAACTCCACTGACTGATGACACTTTTCAAGCACATTTTATTATTCAAAGATCGAGAAATATTGTTGATCGTTAAGCGCCTAAATGGCAAGGAATTATCTGAGAAAATTCAAAAACAATAAATTCGAAGAGCTTCAAAACAATGAGAAACGCGTTTGTGTTTCTAATCATCGAGTCGAGCGAACCTGATCTTCAAGCAATAAGTCGCTAAGTAGACGAATAGTCGAAACCGTACGGCTTATTTATTCTCGATCATAAGTGAAACCACGATAAATTAAGCAGAAAAGGTTGGCTGGCAGTTCGTGAAAAACAACAATTAAATGGGCTCGTTTCCTCATTTCTGAAGAAAGTCACGAACCAGTGACAACATTTTAACAACATTGCAATAATAATAATGAAGAGTCGAGTCTCTCGTTCGTTCGGCTTCAGCAAAACAACTGCCTTCAGTCATTCGGTCTGCCTGTCTGTCTGTCTGCCTATCATTTAGCGACCATTCGAAATGTAGCAAAAGCACGCGTTGTTGTTTATGCATCGTTATTTTGCCCCGAGAGGAAGAGATAACGTGAAATTCTCGAATTGAAGAGTGGAAGAGCGACGAGGAGAGTGGTCAGATGGGAGGAAGAAAGGAGAAAGGGGGAAGAAAGGCAAGGAACGCGGTCAAACTCGTCTGAACCATGAACAAGTTGGGCAGATAGTATGGAAATGCGAGAACGACCAGGGAAGGCGAAAGTTGCGCGGTGCGGAAGCCGACTTTTGACTGCCTATTTAGTCATGATCACTTGGAATCGCCTGCCGTTCTCGTGCTTTCAACTATATTTTATAATATAGATTCATTTTGGGTTGCGAATACATTGCTGCTGAAATGTATTTGCTTTTTCATCAGATATAATTTATCTCCTTTGGCAATAGTGTAATAGTGTATTCACAGCTCTCAATTTGTATGTAGTTTAGGTTTAACAGAACTATGAAAATGAAAAACTATAGATAGTTTATCCGTTTTGATGCTATTGTACGAAATGATCAATTTTCTATTTCTATTGCAATGTTTCTCTGTATCTGTGTATTATCTATCTCTTTTCTTTCTCTGTTCATTCACATTTCACATTCAGCCTTTCTCTTCTTCTCCCCCCTCACATGTAGCTCTGTTGACATCTCTATGCTCGGCACATCATGGTACGCGGTACTAGGCTGAATGCCTGAAACCAAGCCCCGCACGGCCACAGCCACACAGCCAACAGAACGAATAGAAACACAACTGCCCACAGCCCGCAGACCACTGCAAAGAGCCGTTTCCAATAATAACAAATATACAAAATCATCGTAGAGAATGGCTATCCATTGGACGAGAACGTACAAAAACGAGCATTCATCCATTCAAAGCCAGGGTAAGGATTCAAACAGCAGCAATCAGCAAACAAACCATTATCCTTCATTTCTACTTTAGCTTTTCATTGCCTCTTCTCCTTTTGTGGCTATTTCTCAGCAGATTTGTCCTTCTCGTATCTCCACTCTCTAAGCAGGTTGTCCTTAGCAGGCTTATCCCAGATAAGCTCCAAAAATTCTCACATTTCGGCAGAAAATCTCGAATCGGTCAGTGATAATCGCCCGAAAACACTTTATTCTATTAAAGAAACTTCGAGTTTGTGTCTCATTATTTATTGCAGCTATTTTTGCTATGTTAAAATAGGCTATTTTCGAGCTCTTAGAAAGGAAAGGAGAAGGGATGTTTATGATCTGAGAGATGTTTATTGGCAGTTAGTTAGAAATGTAATGCCTTTGGCAATTGTGACAAGAATAGATAGCACAAACAAACAGATTTTGCGTCTCTAAATCTGAATTTACTCTAAAGTAAAAGGTTTTAGGAAAATATTATTAAGTCCAGATAGGCAATTTTCAATTCCGATATTCTTGAGAGCGTTTTCTTTCTATTTCAGCCCCAAAAACTCTTATGAGATCATTCGAATTGCACTCTTTCGAAAGTCCATTCTCATTGGTCACTCATTTTCTAGGGACTTCTTTTCTCAGAGACCAATGGGCTTTCATCCTCTGCCTTATATGGTAGCGTTACCCAGGTAAAACACAAGACATGGTCATTTGATTGAGAACCGCCATCGAAAGAAGTGAAAGTGGAGTGAGAGTGTCCAGTTCTGAAGAGGGGAAAAGAGACAGAAAATAGCCCGAGGGAAGGGGGAAGGCAGGCAGGCAGCATGAGAAGGACAAAACAGCAGAAAAGCAGAGCAGAAAAGGAGGGAAGAGAAGGGAGGAAAGGGGAAAGGGAAAATGGCTGGCACCATGCAGAACGAGGCAGAACGAGCTGCGGACAGAGAAAAAGGAGAAATTTGGAAACATAACAGAAAGGGAAAAGGGCATTCTGCATTCAGTCTTGGGGTGGGGAGTGCCAACCTCGACTGATCAGCCATTTTAACAACCACTTGCTGGAATCCCTATGATTGTTTTGCTGATAGCATTTAGCGGTCAGTAGGACGTCATTTGCATAACTCCGCTTATTACGTTGTGCCTATGTATATGTCCATTTCAATTTCAACTTTTCAATACGCAACCCTTTATTTTTTCATCATAATTAGTCGCATATTCATTAGTGAATTTTACTAATTTGAATTTCTCAGTACATGTACTCTAGCCTTTCTGATAAGCTATCTAGAGAGAATGTTTATCTGAAGAGAAGCTGCATTGTGGTTGTTTCCCTGGAACAGTTCGCTTTATTTACTCACTAAAATATTCCTGATTTTCGTTCGAAAATACCAAATTTGGCGATGATTTTAGCGTTGTTTACGCGAATAGCTTGCAAGTTTCATGAAACTCTCAACTCGAATCGTCGTCCCCTTTCTGCCTTTGTCCAGTTTCGACTGTTTTTCCTCGAGATTCGTTCACTTCTTTCTCGTGTTCTCTTCAAATTGCCTATATTCTAATTTCTCTCTTCCATCCTAAACTTGTTATTTTTGTGTCATTTTGGTTGGGGGTGCCGCTTTTCGTCTGCAGTTTATTCCCCGTCTCCCCTCGCCCTTTCCCGTTTTTGGCACTGGCAGGGACAGGCACCGGCTCTTCGTGTCCGCGCCTATCAAGGCAAAGCAAGAGGAAGGGAAGGAGGGAGAGGATCCTGATGTGCTGCTGCTGCTGCTGCCGCTGCTTTGAAACAAACAACGCATTTCTGAAATGCTGCAACGTCTCGGCCCAATTATTCATGAAGGTGCACTTGTAGCACCGTGCCATGCGCCAAATCAGCTGTTTTCTGTGGGTCATCATTTCTTCACTCGTTCCCCGTCAGCGCAATTTCTCATTGATAACAACCGTTTCTTTATCATTAGGTCTTAGATTCCCTAAATGATAATTATCAATTAGTATTGCAGCATAACTATATGCATTCTTTATTATATCGTTATGTCCTTATATCGTTACTCATTTTTTTCTTTATTTTTATGCTGACCCTTCATTATCTTATGTATGTATTTTATTAGCTATCATCGTACTTCTCTATTTTAGTAGTATCTTCTATCATTCTATCTGTGAGTGATGCGCAGCTTTGTTTTACAATTGCTTCATTCTTCATCTCGTTTCCTTCTCTCTGCCCTCTCTTTCTGCTCTATTCTCATATTCTTTATCTGATAGTCTCCAGTGCTCAGTGCCAGGTCCGAATGTCCACGGGCTGCCCCCGGGCCTTGTGCCCGGTCTTGCAAATACTCGGATGAGAATAGAATGAAATTGAAAGTGGGAAAGTAAAAAGGAAACCAAAGCAAAAATATCTTCGCTCTTTCTGCTGCCTGCTGAACGAAACATGGCACGAACATACTCGGAGAGGCGAGGGAGCACAAGAAGAGAGAGACAGAGAGGGGGAAGGAAGGCAAGGGAGAGCAAGCCCTAGAGCAAGGCAGTGCCATAGTAAAAAGGAGCACGGATGGGAGGAGACTAGAAGAGAATATAGGGACAGGCAGCCAGAGAGTGGTCAGAAGCTGTTCTGACGCTCTCTGCCACTCTGACGTGCAACACTGATGAAAGTAAATACGAGCGAGAGATTGAAGAATTCCTGAGAATGGAGCAATGATACGAATACAAAATAACTAGGAAGCAAAACAGATTAGTTGATTGAAAGAAAAAGGGATTCGAGCAATCTAACTGTCGATTATTTCTGAAGGGCTAGTTGACTTTCTAGAATTCAATGGTTCAACGCAAATAACGAGTCAGAAAGCCGAAAGGGTAAAAGATAAGGTGAGAGGAGAAGGATGAAATGAGAACGGCATTGGCAGACGTGAGAGGAAACGCGCAAAAAGACAAACAAAAAATCTCCGAGAGGCAGGCAGATGAAGAAAAATATCCGAAAAGTGCAACGAAGGGAGAGCTGGGGGTCGGCAGGGCAAAAAATGAGCGAGGATAGAGACGCAAGAGAATTTGCACTTTGAGGGGAACAGAAACAGATCAGACGATTCAAATCCGCACCAGCTATAATAACTAGCCCGTCATATCCCCACTACTCATCACACGAGTTTATATTTGGGCATTGCACTTGCTCATAATTAATAATCTCGATTCTGATCTAGTGATTCTTGTGAAGTAAGCAAATCCCAATCTGGAAAGACCGCCTAATTAGAAATTTTCATTTCCAAACTACACAGAGCCGCCGTCCTAGAATATCAATTCCGAGTATGAAACTTGTGATGTTCTTAAGAAATGTAAAATTTCGACTTCTCATTCATGTTGAAATTGGTGTACAAACTTGAGTCCTCGATTGATAGTATCGATTTGCGCGTTATGTGTGTGTGTGTGTGTTATTATTTATTTGGCCAGCTAAAGTTATGTTAGATGGATGCAGGGCAATGGTGTATTGGGGCCAGGCACTGCCATGCGTCGCGTTCTGTCTGTCGATTTAGTTTTGCTCCTCTCTCCGAAATTCGGTATTTCTCTCTTCTCCCAACTTTTTTCTGTGATTTTTCCATTTTTCCTGGGGGTTCACGTTTTTGTTAGCAGCGACTATTTGAGGGCAGAGGGCACAAAACCAAAGTCAACAGAAACACGGAAAATAGAAAGAAATGGAAAAAGGGGACGTGGAGAGTTGAGGGAGGAATGGAAAGTCGAGCTGCAGAACTGCAGAGCCAGCAGTGGAGCACAAGTCGAAATGGGGGAAAAAAAGAACTGACTACGAGAGAAATGGAAAGGCAGTGCCCGGCACGAACTGTTTGGACTGCTGTTACTGTGACTGTTGCTATATCTGTTTGTTACTGCTGCTGCTGCTGCTGCGGTCCTTTACTGTTCTGTCTGCCAATCCCAAATATCACTTATATCACTTCAGAAGCGATCATTTAATACTGCCAAAACACTTCATTTCAAATATCCCCTGTCATGCTAATATTTTTGATTGAATATCTAAATGAAGTCATATCCTAGATCGGAACATTTCACATTGATCACAATATCCATCGATCCAACATAAAGGTTGAAACTATTCAGTTTCAATACATTATCTTCAAAGATCCATGCTTCATTTGTCTGAATCCATTCGATATTTATGCTCGATCGCAATTCTCACGTCGAGTGTTGACCATTTCAATTTAGCAGTTTGTTTAATCTAACTGTTTTCAGTAAATGATACGGGCCAGTGATACGCCAAGCGAAAGCAAAATGTTGAATGATCTCGAAGAAGGCGAGCAGAAGATCGATGTCGAAGAGGACGGCAATTCGGAAGATCTCGAGGCTGCTGAGCTTGTAAGACAAAGAAAAATGCTGTAGAAGGGAATAAATGAGGTGAATTCAGGAAATGATGCATGAAGAAATGGAAGGAGAAGAGGAGGAGATTGTAGACGAAGAAGAGCTGATCGAGGCTGAAATTGACGTCGAAAGGGACGACTCTGAAGAGCTGGTAAAGATTCAGATCATAGTTGCATAAAGATGCCGAAAGCTTGTAGGCATTAATGTTTTCAAAGCCAAACTCCATGTTTTCATGATTAAGAGCAAAGATTCTGAAAGCTGATCTTCAGAAGATACATTTAAATTTAAGGAGGGAAGTGATACTTCATCATCAATAACTCCACAGTCGCCCCACACCTCATCCATTCGCAGCTCCTCCCACAGCAGTCAATCACCGAATACAATCTCTTCTGGTGACAGCCCACAGAGTGTACCACAGGTCAGATTGAACTGAAAAGGAAACAAATGAAGCAAATGATCAATCTTCGCATTTTAGCGCCATGCTGATTACAAACACCACAACACGCACCCAGCGAATCTGCACGAGAAGAGGCATCTCTGTGAAATCTGTGGAAAGGTACTGAACGACAAACTAGAACAAAGCTGATCTACAATTTTAGGGATTCCCATACTTGTCCATTCTGGAATCTCACAAACGATGCCACACCGGTGAAAAGCCGGTAAGCAATTCATTTACGAGGACCTTCATAATATAAGTTGTCTCTTTACAGTTCTCATGCCACTTCTGCGATAAGCGATTTGCCCAGAAAGCAACCCTTCAGGTCCACGAAAGAACACATACCGGTGAACGACCTTACCAGTGCAGGTAAATATAAATATGGTGGTCTTCAGTAACAAACTCTGGACTTTAAGGTATTGCAACAAGAAATTCGCGCAGTATGGAACCAAGACTGTGCATGAGAAAAGTGCTCACTTAGGTATGAAATTGTTTTATTTACAGGTGGAAAAGAGTCTGAATCGCCTTTATACTTTTGGCATATATTATAAATTAAAAAAAAAAAATTAAAGCGAAAGTTGGGGGGAATTTTTCTAAGAATTCCTAAAAATTAACAAAGAATAATTTAATTGGTGATTTTTAGGCATTCGAAATTATAAATGCCCAAAATGCGACAAATGCCTGTCATCTCCAAGTGCTCTTTACACTCACAAGAAAACTCACGGGGATAAAGTTTTCAAGGTAAATATTTACTCATCCGAATTCGATTTCGAACAAAGCAAATATCCATTTTAGTGCCAATTCTGTCCAAAGACATTCACTCTCAAGAATTACCTGAAGCTCCATGTCAAACAGGTAAATTAAAACAATTCTTTTTAGAAAATATGAGAGATAAAATTTTGTAGGTCCATGAACAAGCAGAGCGAAAACACATCTGCAAGTACTGCAACAAATCATTCGCGTACGCTGGAAGTCTGCAGGTAAAAATAGAATTCATCGCCCTAGTTTCAAACCAAAGTTGATCTTCGGAATGAATTAATGAAATGGGAGCAAAATTTTCAAATTTAGGTGCACATTCGTACGCATACTGGAGAAAGACCCTATCAATGCCGATTCTGTGTGAAGGCGTTTGCATCGCAGGGAAACCTGCAATCTCACGAGAGAACTCATACGGGCGACCGACCGTACACTTGCAAGACCTGCAATCGCACGTTCATTCAGGTTCGATAGATTATCTGCATATCTGAAGTAGTGTCTGAATTTAGAAGTCGCAATTGACGGCACATGAGGCTACCCATCTGCTGGAAGGAGGAGAGGAACAACAGGCAGTCACACCAACGAGTTTACCGCAGGGTGGAACGCTCTTGCCTAATTCCGATTCACCTGTCATGACCATCAAATCGCCAGATGGTAATTTAGATATGACAAGAGAAATAATACTTAAGTTATTATTTAGCTGTGATTCAATCGGCCAAACTCCCGATGCCAATGGCAATGCCACTGTCAACAGAACAGCTTTCTGTAGTTGGACAACAACCTCAACAGCAGACCCAGTCGCAGTACATCTGCAAGTTCTGCGGAAAGCGATACGCATATGCATCGTCACTCTACGTGCACACGAGAAATCACACGAATGAAAGACCCTTCAAGTGCCGATATGTAAGGGTTTTAAACAAGTTCAGACTGATCGATAAAATTTTCAGTGCGACAAGACGTTTACGAATCAGGGTAACATGATGGTCCATCACAGAGTTCACACAGGCGAAAAACCGTATGTTTCGTTCGAATGAATTCAAACGTTATCCATGACATTTTAGATTCTCCTGCCCAACCTGTGGAAAATCGTATGCTCAGAAGGTCGGCCTGAAGATCCACTTGGAGCAGTGCGGCAATGGCACCAACAATTTCTCTGTGCCAATTACTTCGATCTCTTCCACTCGTCAATCATCTGAATCTCCGATCAATGTCGACACTGATTCCGACGCTTCCTATGGTGCATTGTCACGAAGGAACTCCATTGCTATTCCAAACGATGCATTCAAATGTAGTGCTTGAAAATGAGTTGAAGAATCATAAAAATAAATTTCAGCCATTCCTCAGCGAGTTGACGGTCTGAACTTGCATGGAACTACAGGCATTGACAACCCCTATGCTAAGCTGCAATCATTGACTGCTCCTGTTACCAGCGGCACCAACAGCCAGTTCACTTTCCCAGCAAGTCTGCTTGGCAGCCAGAATCAGGTGCTTGACTAAAGTTGACTTCATGAATATCAACCTCAAAACTATAGATTTCATCGGTCGACTTCGGCCCGAAGCCGGCATCGAAACCTCCTCTCCATCTGGAGATCTCTATGCCAGAAGCCGGATCAGCATTCCATGCCCCAGTCTCGAAGCCTTCTTTGTTATCTGGACTGTCTCTGGGCGGCGATCTATCAGTACAAACTCCTCTGTCGGCTCCAGCTCTATCGCTCAATGGATTGCCTCCTCTTAGCATCGCCACTTCTGCACCAAGCCTGCTGGACCCGCAACTTCTGGCTATCAAGGTAAAAACGTCGAAGACCTTCAGAAACAACACGTTGGTGTTTTTCAGGGTCTGTTGGAATTGAGCCAAGGTCTTCCTCCTCCAGGCTCGGCAGCCCCGCTTCTGCCGAATCTGTCGAGTTCACTTCTGACCACACAACTCCTTTTGCAGCACCTACAGAATCCAGCAGATTCCCTATCCGGCCTATCCGGTCTTCTGCAGCTGCAATCCACCCAGACTCCGGTCACTGCAGTCAGTCTGCCACCTCTTCCACAGTCCGCTTCCGTTTTGGGCTCATCTTCTACAGCTTCGACCCCACTGTCAGCCCCTCCTTTGAGTGCCGCACTCATTTCCTCCTTCTTCCCACTTCTGGCCCAGCAGCCAATTGACATGAAAACTGCGTAATAATGGACAGTGTTTCGCCCATTCCAAAGCCGAACTCCCCCTATTCACAAAGGCATTTTTACTTATACTACATATTCTTTCTTCCAGATATTTATTCACTGTTTTTCAATATTCAAATTATTTATCTCCTCTAGCATGAAATCGCTATTTCATGAATTTCAGAGCGATTTCATGTATTTTTTTTCTATAAATTTTGTCTTTTCTTGTGAAGGATATATTTATTTTTATTCCGATACATTGCGTATATGTTGTATCATTTGTCTTTACTCATTTTGGAGCTTATCTTTTATTGTTCTGTCTGAATTGAAGAGTCGTGCTTCGTTCCTCTTCCAATTCTGATTCCTCCCCAATTCTCTTGTTTGTTTGTTTACAATCATGATTTGTCTCCTCCTTGCCGTCTTTCATATTCTGGCGCAGCTATGCGAGTCCGACTTTCACATCTAAATTTGGTTCGTCTATTTTCATCAATTTTAATATTGTTCTGTCTTATTCGTCGGGTTATTTAATATTTTCTTTGAATAATTTTCTCTTCTAAATAACGATTCGTTTTCTAATGAATTTATAAGTGGGCGTGGTCTCCTCCTAATTTGTCAATTGCAATTCTAAATCCTCGTAGAATTCTTGCCAAACTCTTCTCATCAACTTTACATTACAATTCCGGTAATTAATTCACTCTTTAGTATTACAGAATAATTCAGTCGAAATGTTGTATAATATGATGGCTTGATTAAGCCCGCCCTCATGAATCTCCTACTTATACTTTCCGATGCACATAATTTTTATTGTTCTTTAGTTAGAGAGCGCAAACAGATCCCCCCAAACCATACCTAATATGGTTAAATATTGTTAAATTGTCCGCAGGGATATAACTAAGATCTTAGAGAAGTAAAAAAAACGTTTTTCATTACCCGAATCTAGAAAAAAAATAGGAAGCTGATCCTTTAAATGAACACGTTTTTGCAATACAGAAAATCCCACGGGATGCGAAAATCGTGAGCTGGTTTTTGGCACAAATCCGCTTTACATGGTTTATCGCCAATCTCGACTATGTCTTTTTATGACTTGCATCCTATTTTGAGACTCCCTGTACTACCATTTTTGTGCACTACTGCGCTTTTGCAGAGGACAGTTTGCGCTCTCTATCTTCAGTATTTCACTATTACTTATTGTTGCATGCTTTTATAGATATTCTTGCCTATTCGGTAATAATTCACCCCTCCCCAAATCCGGTTGTAGCTTGTCTTGCTGATCGCATCATTCTTGCATTGCCCGGCTGATTTTCATCATAGACTTGTAAGCCTTTGAACATGCTAAATCTGGTCAAAATTCCCGTTGACTTCTATGCAAAAATATCTATTGTTAATCCCGAGTGTTGCCAAATTCTGAGATAATTATTTCGGCAACATCGTATGATTTAAGGCATAGACTTTTTCAGAGTAAAAAAATGTTTTAAATCCGACGATGTGCTTTCATCATGCATTCTCTTGTTCTTTTCGATTTTCGATATTTATCGATGAGTATGACAAATCACAAATGAAAAGATATTATTTATACTTCCTTCAAAATGTAAATAGTTTTCAATAATCATATACGCAATATCTAATATCTACTCCAGAAAAATAAAATCTTATTGGCAGGAAATTTGTCAGTATTCAAATAGTTTGCATGAAAGATGGCTGATGCATAATAAGTTGAATTTTTGTCTTTATGCAGAAGATGAATGTTTTTGCCAAAAATAAGCATGAATAATGTGATGTGAAAGGGGAGCTTGGAACAGAGAGGTAGCGATGTTCAAGTGCTCTATCTGCAGACATAATGCAGATATGTTTCCGGGATTGGCCATCCATCCCAATCCAGGCCAGGGGATGCATCTTCTCATCCTCCTCCTCTTCTCCTTTTGCTAATCGACTGAAGAATCTCCTTGGCTACGACGTGTAAATGAATTATAGCCGGCAAGCAGTTGGCGGGGACGAAACGGAAGATGCAAAAATCAACACTTCCGATTTGAGACCTCACTTCTGTACATCAGTCACCACTCTTCTTCGCTAAATCCTCTAGTCATTATGCCTTCCCTTATAAACATTCAAACGAACTGCAGTCCTCTCGATGTTTTCATTTCCATCCCGAGAATTTTCTCCCCCTTCTCGTTCGCTTTCGAAACTCGACGAAATCTATCATGCAAGTAATTTATTCCTCACATTGATTATCTTGTATTTTGAAATCTCAGCATTTGATGTTTCGCTTGATTTTCTCATAAACAAATAGGGTAAACGTTTCTAGATTTCGCCAGCTGCATTTGCAATGTTTTTGTTGCAAGATTTTGTCGTATTTTGCAGAGTTATACTTTTTCTTTCATTTTGTATTTCTCTCACTCAATATTGAAATTGAGCAGGCACGGCCGGAAATTTGATGCAAATTCGGTCAGGGATTGCGCACATACTACAACCGTGGCATATCATTCATGAAATTCGAGCTTCTTCTGTATTTATTCCTGCTGATCGACCTCCGATCTGTGAATTCTCTCCATTTCTTGTAACAAACTTCTCCGAATTCAAAGAGTGAGAATGAATGAATGAATGAATGAACTGCAGAGACAAAGTATCTCTACAAAGCAGGGCAGAGCAGATAATGTTTCATGAGAAAATGAGGAGAGGAGAGGCATGCACAACTCTCGCCTGCATCTACGTGTCCTTCTAGTCAGACACGAGGCAAAGCATCAACCTCTGTAATTCAATCATCTATGTAACTCATTCTCATCTATCCACTCTCTACGTATGCATTTCATTCCATCGCCTTCTCGAATATTTCTACTTTTCAATGTCATTATCATATTTGAATATTGTCGAAGAGCATTCGCTTGAGACAGAACAAATGATAGGAAATTTTGCATTATTTTTGATTAACAAACTATTGCATTTTAGCCGTAGATATTTTATGAGCAATTAACTATTTTTCACCTAAATACTATATGCGATCATCATATTCCGAATATGCTAAATTCTTGCCATTTATTTGCTCAATTGATCGGTCTTTCAGTAATATTTTTTAGATCTCCATTTTGGCAATTCCAATGCCATAGCCGAGTGTTTATCCTTCTTCTGATTCAGTGCCTATAAATCTGCAAGTAGATGTTGAAAGACAATAAAGTCAGCCCTCAACAGCAGATTGCACAGACAGCTCTGCACAAACACAACCATGCTCACAGCGCTCACAACAGTCACAGCCATGGGCATCCATCCCACAATCACAGACTCTTAAATGGAACTGGAAATGGCAACGGAACGATCGTCACTGAGCAGTCGCAATCCAACAGCCACTCCACACTTTATAAGGACGCACTTATCAATCCGAGGGAGGTCTGTGCTGGTCGTCTTTTCTTACTGTATTTTATATCGTTCAGCTTATAGAAATTTTTGAACAAGAGTTTGATGAAATTTCGATCTTAACTTTTTCAACAAATTCAATCTCAGCTAATTCCTAATTCTTATCAACTCAATAACATTATAATTGTGAATTAAGATAATGGCTCTCGGAGATCACGATACTACTGCGAGCGCAATGCCCCCTAGGCCGAATGTGCAAGCTCTAACGGAGTTGATCAACCGAGGAATGAGTCTCTCGAAGGATGAACCGCAGGTTTACCAGTACTTCAAAGGAGCGAGGAATATGCTGGCTGTCAGAACTGAAGATCAAGACAAGGTGCACTTATGAGGAAATTAGTCTGTCATGCTAGAGATTAAGATAATCGGTCTGTTCTGGGACATCGGCTCATTCCAGGATTACAGCAAACGATTGAAGACACTGATTCGTCTGAGACGGCCAGATTTGATTCTTCTGAACAAGCTGAAATGCGATGTGGAGCCAGTGTATGAATTCGCCAAGGAACAAGGTTACGAGGCAACGTAAGAATACGCTATTAATCTCGACGATTGACTATTCTAATTATAGGGCGTTGGCTGGATTTCCCATTTCGGAGGGCGGAGTTGCAATTCTGTACGATCCGAGAAGAATAAAGATGGCCAAGAAAAATGCGGGTCACTTTAAGGTAGGCAAAACCAAGATCAGCGAAAAACAATCATTCACACGTCATGTTTCCAACACTGCACATAATAATAATTCAATTAGTAAACATATGATGCAAACCAAAATATACCACAAGCGGTTACGTCACAACCACAGCATATCAAGGCAGCAAGATCACTAGCAGTATTTTGCCAAACCTATCCCTCACTTCACTCGACCTTTCCCTGGTGCTTTCCATATTCAGCATAGACACAAAACATTCAAGGAGGGTGACAAATCGGCCATTGACTGGACTTGGATCGAGTTCTCGTTCGCAAGCCACTACTACAGAATCATTTCCATGTACTGCAAGTCAGAGTGTCGAAAGGTAGGAGAACAATAGTAAGAACCTGACTAATAGAAATAACTAGGAGGACATTCGAGATGTGATCAAGCAGATCGGCGAAGCTGAACGACGTCGAATCTTTCTGATGGCCAACTTCAATCGGCAGGGATTCACTTGCAATCAGATGAAGAATTTGGTAAAAATTAGCATCCTTTTCATTCAAGTATGAGGATTAGGTCTGCATTGAAATTGTTAGAAATATTCATGTTTTTCTCCAAATTTGGATTAAGGTGTTTTCAAAACTCGGAGCTTATTCAACATTTCTGTACATTCTTATTTTCATTGTTAGCTTAGGCGTTGCTAATGCTCGCATGTTTTATGTGAATTACTCTTTGTGCGAGTGCTAATCATTCATTTTTATTTGTACTAAATGCTATTCTCGTTAGCTGATTTAGTGTAGACTATTAAATTAGCAAGATAATCAAATCTTAGGTTAACGGACGACCAACTTATGCAAAGATAACCAAACATGAAGGACAAGTTGTGTCTGCAGCCTATGCTAGGTAAAAACGAATTAGCTAACTTTTGTGGATAATAAAATGAGTTTAGTCGTGACGGCATTCTGTGCTCGGCTGCAGATTCTCTGCACATCGAGGTGGAAAATCCTCGAGAGCCATTCTACGCCTGCGACGCGCCTGACAACGGAAAATTCCACTTCGTGATCAATTTTGCCATTCAGTCTGACGACGATTGAAATGACTATTTGGAAAGTATTCACACGATTAGATGAAAGCAAGCATGAATTTAAGGAGAATCGATGAAAATATCTTGAATTATCATTTCCAAAGCTACTTCGTAATTTCATCATAATGTTGCCTTGTAATTTTCAGATAGTCATTAAACCAATCATCCATCGCTAAAATCCGTTAGTTGCTTATATTGTCAATGACCAATGTCTTGAGATAAGATAGAAGGTAAAAAATTGAATATATGCAAATTAGCACGTTGTTTGCAAACGAGTAGACGATAATTCGTCGATTCCCAATAAATGACTTTGACTACTTGTAAATACGCAATGCACACTTTGCATATTCGAATTTGTGCACTATTTAGTTCGTCCCAAGTTATTGGTCATCGACAATATCTACCGTGTCAATCCGCGTTCAGCACAGAACTAATGCATTCGATTCTTTTTCAGCTGCCTCAAATCCATTTACGCATCATTTATCAATCGGTGTATTGTTTAAATTGTTTAAAAATTTCTATATTTTATTACTTCTTAAAAAGAAATTTTTAAATAAATATTTTGGAGCAAATAATGTTCCAGTTCAAAAACCCCCAGAAATGAATGAATGTCTAGAGAGCGCAAGTTCCGTCCGCGCTCTGTGAAGTCAAAGTCAAGGAAAGCAATTTCACTAAAATTTGTTCTTTTCCCACTATTAGATGTAAACCCTAGAGAACGTTTTTGCTTCCGGAAATGCCTCCGAAACACGAATTGGGTCGATCGAAACGTACAGCAAAGTTTTCAAATCATTCGTTTGGACCTTGCAGACCTCGCTCATCATTCTCTCAAGCTGAATATGAAAGAACAGTCCTTTTTAGTTATTTTGAGCAAAAGTCCCATAAAATTCGGTCAAAACACAAAAAGACACCCGAAAATCATTTTTGCTGAAATAACGCAATACAAAGCTATTTGACACTTGTTTCATGGCTTTTGTGCTCAAATTGCAGAATGGGCGTGACCTATCATTTTGAGAATAAAAAGTTTTATAACTTTGCCTTCACATCGGGAACATCACTTGCGCTCTCTATGAATGCCTGAATAAAATCGAGTCTAATGTGAAGTCATTAGACTGAAAAATTTCAACGAAAATAAAATAAATCACAGATGACTATTTGCGAGTTATAATTGACGAATTTATCCATCGAAGCTAGAAAAATAGAAATCTTCAGATAGTACGAAATAAAATGAAAAATAATCGGTTATTCTTACTTTGAACGTATACTTTTTAATAGTTTTCTGACAAATTTCCACATTTTTCAGTCTCGATAATAATGAAAGACCAACCCGAATAAAACTGATTATCCTGTTCGAAAAAAACTGGTTTCGTTTTCTTGAAGTTGATAATTCCTACATTTCTTCTATATTAGCCATTATTTTACTGGACCCATTCATTGAGGAAGCTAAATTTGAATTACGTTACTCACTTTGGATTAAAAAACCTAGATAAGTTTCTTTTTCTTAATTAGGAGCTTCTTGAGATAGCTTATTTTGAAAATAAAAATAACATCGTATCGCGATATTTTGCTTGATACAAAGTGTCCTTCTTTAGAATCGGTCTAATTTTACAAACAGAATAGAATATTTTGGAAAGATATTATTTTAAATTCTTAGAAAAAAAAACATACCCCGTCAACGTGTCGGTATCCCACTTCTCCACGTTCAGAGTTTGCCGAGGAACACCATTTGCGTCCTGGAACATGAATTATATATATATATATATATATACATATATAAGATTTCGTGATAAACAACTCTTTACAACTCGATAAAATAATGCGTAAAGCGTTGAATGTTAAAGTCAACCTTGAGAATGATAGTGGGCCTGACTCCTCGAACGTGCCTGACTTTGACACGGCCTCCCCAGACAGCAGCCATGTCGTTGTGCACGAAGGCCTGCATTTGCGGGAATCGGCCCAAATTGCACTCGCACACTTCCATAATCGCCAGAGGATATTTCTGAAATTTCAAAACGTTGAAACGAAAATAATTGAATACTGAAATATTCCGACGACAAGAACACAACTCATCGGCCCATCCTCAAAAGCTCACAGAAGTGATTTCTGGAGTCTGTTAACCACTTATTATGTCGAACGAATTAATGTCAAATTATCAGTGGCAACCATCGGAGCCGATTGGGAATTACAAGTGAAAAAGAAGTCGTTAAACACAAAGATGCATAGCAACCCACCTCGTGCTCAAGTTCCTTCTCCTTCGTGCAGCACCCAAGACAGTCAGTCATCAGAGTGTCCAAATTGAAATCGCCCAATTTATGGCAGGAGTCACACTCAAAAGAAACAATAAGTCAAGAAAAAATCGACAAAAGTCTTACTTTCAAAGATTCCGGAACGAAACCGGCCTGCCGACATTCTTCCGGAGAAATTTTGTATTCCTCGACTTCTGCCAGACCGCCATGCAGCAGAAGCAACAATACGATTGCGGAAAACATCTAAAATTGCGAGAAATCGTGGAATATTCGACAGAAAATTAATGAAAATCAAGCAAAGCTTTGCATACGTAAAAATAAGAAAATAAGAAATGGAGCATAAACGGAGTGCAGAATGCGAGTTTTCAAGTGGCAGTCAGTGGTCTTGAATTTTTTTTTTATTTTGCGTATTTATTTCTTCGCCTTTTCAATATTCTCTTCGGATTTTAGGTATTTCCCGCAGCATCTATTAGTATCGCTTTCCTGATGAGTGACGACAAGCAGAGTGCCCTGTTTGTATGCCTCGGTAAATTCAAGAATTTTGATTTTTTTCGCAAAAATTCGCAAATTCCAGGAAACATTTGTCGTTCTCCAATGGCAGAGGCGATTTTTGGAGATACTCTCGAGAAGCGGGGAATTCGAGACAAGTAAGAATGATTAGCTGGAAAAATAGATGTGCCTGAATCGAGACTAAAAATTTTGGACAAGATTTCCGATCCATGTTAGTGAAAGAAAATAGACGAAACTGACTCGTTTTCAGATGGCATGTGGACAGCGCTGCAGTGGTCGGCTATCACACAGGCAAGAATCCTTACTCGAAAACGATGTCAACACTCGCGAAGAATGGGATCACCAACTATTCACACAAGGCGAGAGTGGTAGGTTTATGATATTTTCTCTCTTGAATGAGATTTCGACAAGAATTTCGACTTTAGTAATCAGAATTGAATTTTCACTTTCACAATCTTGATCGTGTCTTTTGATTCAAATAGTAGCTTTTCCAAGTAAAAAATTCGAACTCAACGAGACTTACAATGAGTTTTGTAGGTCAGTTCTGGTGATTTCAAGAAGTTTGACCATATTTTTGGAATGGATGCGGATAACATGAGGTTAGAAGAATCCCTTGAAAGATTGGCTGAAAATCCTGGTTGAAGTGATTTAAGGGATCTGAAACGGCTTGCTGGTGCAGAGTCGAAGGCCAAACTATACTGCCTGGCTGATTTCGACCCCAAGAAGGAAATCTATCAGATTGTCGATCCCTACTACGACAGCACGGGACAGCTATTCGACCAGGTTGAGAATTTTCTTTTTAATCTTCAAGCAATTTTCGCTTCAGATTTTCCCTGAAATCACTCGCTGTCTCGAAGCTTTCCTCGATTCACTTGAGAAATAGGTTACTGTAGTTTCACTTTGCCAATTTGTAATAAACCTTTGTTGAGCTAATTGTTGTATTGTGGAGAGAAACTGTTGAATCGACAGGAATATTTTCTAGAGGTTTAAAATCTTCCTATTTATGTTATTTTTCAGAAATGTCGTCGTATGTGATGTACCTGATTCTGCGTCGCGACCTGTCGACAGCCTTCAAATGGCCGTTCGGAGCCGTTGCCACTCAAGCAGCCCACGCCGCCTCGGCAGTCATGTGGATGTTCAAAGACGATCCCAACACTGTCGAGTACACCAAGGATCTCGATCATATGCACAAGGTTCTTCTCGGAGTAAGACATTTTTTTTCTCGTGAAAAATCAGACTTTATTTTTCTTCCTAATTGCGAGTTCACAAAATCGAAAAAAGACGAACTCTTATGCAAATTAGCTGGATATCTGATTCTTTTTGAAAATCTCGAATTTAATTCATTTTTAGGTGGACAGCGAGGAGGCTCTGCTCGAAGTGAAAGCCAAACTCGAATCGAAAAATCTCGATCACAAAGTACGCTTCTTTTTCAAAACTTCCGCAAATACTTCTTGAAATCTGCAGGTTTGGATAGAAGACGACATGCCAGTTTGTATCGCTCTGAAGCCGTATCCAAAGGAGACCGCCAAGGATGCAGTCAGGTCCTTGAAGTTATTCTAGAATTTTAACTTCATTTATTTCTAAAAATATTAAATTTCATCATCGAGACGGGGTCATTCTTTCCTCTTTCCATCGTTGTTTATCACATTCAGACATGCAGCTGAAAGAGAGGCATGTCGAAAGTAAAATAAACTATTTTCGAGCGATTCAATCGATCAATGCACTGCTCGTTGTTAATGCACTATTTTTGTTATAATTAACTCACGCAACTATGGCTAATTACTTCACGCTTTCACTAATTATCGTATTTTCACTTGCTTTGATCGGGGTTCATGCCGTATGCTATATGAAAATACCATCTCCCGTGCTAACAGCAGATCAGGTTAGGCAGGTTTTCTGCAATTTCTAATTTTTGTCACTCAGTACAACGGCAGTTGGTTCATAATCGCCCGAAAACGTCCAGCCAGTATCTATTTCTTGCCTCCAAAAATCAACTCCTCCCTCATTCGCTTCGAAATCATCGACAATTCAACACTCAATGTCACCGAGTATCACTCGATGTAGGTAATTTAGTGTAAATAGAGTCTCCAAGCTTCGTCCCTTGCAAAGATGCATTTTTGGTAGAAGCGTGGTAGTTTTAAATAAGGAATTTGGGAAGGAAGTATCCTTTAAACCCAAAATGTCATAAAAGACCTAGCCTAGATCGACGATAAACCTGATGAAATGGCCCTGTGCAAAAATAGGTTAAAATACCTGCGCACAAACAATATTTCATTCATGGAAATGTGTTCATTTTGAGTGATGAATTTTGCGGTTTTTTGTTCGAGAATTTTTTTCTTCGCAAAATTTACTTCGAAACACGCTTTCGCATATCCGCTTGGAGACCCTAAGTAAATTATGAATTGGTATGCTTGATGAGGTTGAATTCCTCCTTTCTATCCGACAAGGTTAAAATTTGCAGAAATGGAACTTGTATGCCGCCTTTATCAGGAAAGATGACGAAGCATCAAGTCGGCTACATTATGGAAATACGATCTTCGACTGGAGTCTTGAGCAAAATTTAGTAAGTTTATGAAGTCATCAACCCCAGAAAATGATGGTCTTTTCAGTATGCGGCCAATTTATCATGGCTATTCAGGAGAGCAGAATGAAGAAATGAACATGGTTCTGTACGGCTGCAATCGGGAAACTTCTGATGGTGAGAAGGGAGTGTTTATCTTACTTGATTATCTTCAGGCGGCTGTCCTATCGGAGAAGAATTGGTTCTGATCATGAGTAATTCAAGGCATCCGCAGACTCTGCAAGTGAGCTTTCCGCAATTTTCAATAGACTCTCATTGTAAAATTACTCTTGCTCGGCATAACGATGTGAATTAAGTTATTCAAATCTGCACAAGTGATTGAAGACGAAATCTGCATTGACATTCTGCATTTCGGATCATTGAACACTTACAGTAAGAGTTATTTAGCATAGCTTTCTTATTTGATTTTTGAGCCGCTTGTGGAGACGAGATTGTGGATGAAGACCAGAAGTTGATCCACGCGCAGGTCGACGAGAACAACGAGTTCGTGGATGTCGAGTGCAAAGTCGCCAATATGAAGCCGTCCAAGCCATCCGACATGATCAAGTTCTTTGCGAGTTTTTATTTTATGATCTTCAATTTTTTCATCCTTCTATACGTTTCTTCCTAAAATCAATGATTTTCAGGAAGAACCTCGAATTCTGACGGTCGTCGCCTACATCGACACAGCCTTGACGAATGAGCAAATAGCCCATATCAGCTGCAGATATGAAAGTCTGGAGAGTGCAAAGTGCGAATGGATACGGTAACTTTTCTGTGATTATTCAAAGATTCTCGGAAAAACTTTCAGTCAAAATGAATGTTTCAAGACGAATTTGAAGCAGAAGATCAACACAGGGATGATGCAAATCGAGTCGAATTTTCTGAGAATCAACGGATCCGAGGATATGATAGATTTCAGTGGAATGGTAAGATTTTTTTTATCGATGTTCGCTAACAAATTTATCCTGACTTTTTACGTAAATTCCGATGAGTATTTCTATTCTGTGCTCTGATCAAAGTACAATTTAAGGTAATTTGGGACAATGGTGATGAGTACATTTCGTTGCACTGCAAAATTGCTGATGATGATGGGTCATGTGCCGATTACAGGTAATCTTTCAATCTGTATTCCTTTTAAGTGCTCATTTTCAGAGTGTATGTATGGTCGGACGAAGATCACATGGACCAGCCGACCATCACAGAGATCTACCGACAGCTTCAGGCAGTTTGCGTCGATCCGACTGATCTAATCTTTCTCAACACATTTCGTAAGAACTCAATCTAAACGTTCAGCAAGATATCGAGAGAAATTGAGACGAATGCAACGACAAACCGAGGGAACTGTCGCCTGCAATTCACTGTGGCCCGGTTGATGGATGGTCGCCTACAACCAGAGCTATGCTAGAAGGCGTTTGGTTAGCTATTTAGCAATTCTTCCGCATCTTAAAAATAATTTTCAATAATGAACTTTTGAAAATGACTTACTTTTCACCTTATTTTGTTCAGGTACGTAGCGGCAGATCTCAACGACCATCCGAAGATCTTCTTGAAGAATGCAGTTTTCGATCTCAGAGCAGTTGAGAATACGATAGAGTGAGTTATCCAATTAGTTTCCAAAAAAAAGATAAAAGATAGTCATTTTCAGCATGCAAACAGTGACATACTTCGCCCAGAAAGAAGACGATGTGGAATGCATCGGACCGAGGAATGGATCTGTCAAATTGCTACCGAATTCGACTATGGAAGTCACCATTGAGTATCGATACACCTTGGTGCCTGGGCATAGGAATACGCTCAAATGTAAAGGCTTTTAGAATGATCACTTTGGAAAATAAAACCCATAGATTTGCCATTCTGAAATCGAGAAGAACTACAACTATTTTCGATTTGGTTTATAAATTTCCGTGTTATAGAGCTCTACCGATTTATTTACTTTTCTGTATTACTATTGTTCATTAACTTTTCAAATAGTCTATTTTATTCTCGTAGCAAATCATTTAATGATGACAAGGATGCATGAACTAATTAATTTTTGCAGTCAAATACCAAGTTCTATACCTGGACAATCAGCGGGCAGCCCTGTACTGGTGTTTCAAGCGATCTGCCTCGGGAAGATGCCTGCAGCACGACATCAACCTGCTTGTCCGTTCCCGACATTTCTCTCTCAACGACATGACCATGATGATGCCTTATCTGGACAGAGTCTGCATCCAGAAGAAGCAGCTCAGATGGTTCGATTTGAATTGTGAGGGGTTTCCTTTAATAATCATTTGCATTAAACTTTTATGCGAGATTATTATCAAGAATCTTGCAGATTTGCTTTTCTTCGAAGATTCAAAATTTTCTGAATAATAGAAAGCTTATGATATCATGACACGAGATTTGATTAGTTCGCGTGAAAAGGGTTGACTTATCCTACCATCCCTACTCTACTTTTCTTATGCTTTGTATCATAATGTGATATGGTTTCCGGATAGCCAATTTTTCTGTAGATATTTCAACAATATCAAGTTCGAAACTTTTTGTTCCATAAATCCTTTATATCTGTATTTTTCAGCTCGTTGTGGCATGGAAATCGCAGCGACAACGAAGCTGAGACGCGATTTGATCACCCTGTCGCATTATGATGTCCTCGACATTCTAACTGACGTGCAAGAGCCAAAATGCACTGTGCAAGGAGGACTGACTGGAGTTAGAGCGCAGCTCACTTCGGTGAGTAAAGTTGAACTTTTATAAAACAGGCATCCCCAAATAGTATGCACCAGGACCGGGCGGAAGTCATAATTTGAAAAATTCGAAACCGAAAGTGATTTTTGACCCTTGAAAAATTTTTTAACCTGAATCGAAATCAAAAGTCAAACCAAAAATTTTCGGAACTGAAACCGAAACTTCCGCCCACCCCTGGCATACGTCTGAAAGGTGAGTTTCATAAGCTAACTTTAGAAAATTAGTTTTTTTAATTGAAAGTCATCGACCTTTGTCTTTTTCAGCTTGAAAAGGGCGGTATTTGGTATCTTCTCTCCCGATTCGATGAGATGGCGATGGACACTTACGCGATGATCGGCAGAATCAGCACCGTCTCTGAAAACACAGCCGTTCTCAATCTGAGGCAATCTGCGTAAGAATTACAAATTATGAAACAAGCAAATTTGAATAATAATAATAATAATAGTTTTCCAGCTCTTATCCTGGCAATTCGACTCAATGCTTCACTCGAGCCTTCACGATTTGGGAGCGAAACAACGGGTCCGATTACTATTACGAGCTGCATTTTGAGTCGACCACCAAAAACTCGACAACAAGTCAGATTTTTCTACTTTTTCATGAAAATGTATAATATGTAGCAATATCGAAACTTGAAAATTCGTTTAGAGGAAAAGCTTATTTTATCTTTCGAAGGCCGACAAATTGAGACAAAATAACACGAACGAAAATTTATGCGTATAAGGAAATGAGAAGACTGGATATATTTTAACTTATTTCTTTATTCTAGAAGATGATATAATTTATTGCACAATAGGTTTTGGTTTGGAAAGAGTGGATTCAGCTGAATAATATTAGCCTCTCTGAAGAGGAAATAGAAAAGAAATTAGGAGAATACGGTCTATTTATAAGAACGCTAAATTAATAAAGTGGAGAGATGTTAGATAGATTGCGCGTAATGAACCATTTTGTAAATTTGGTCTTGAAATTTAGAAATCGTATAGAAATTAAAGAGTGAAAAGAAGTATTTCACGACAATGCGCCGAATTTAGCTCAGAGTTTGAAGCAAAATTGACGATATTCTAGTCATTGTTTTTTTTTATCATTTATTTTGTCTCAATTGATCGGTCTTTGACAATACTTTTCCCGCTCATGCATTCTTTTTTTCAACTATATAGCAGCTTTACGACATTTTCGTACAACCCCTTTCAACTTCCTTTTCCTCGACTTGTGTCTGTCAACGTTTCGTGTCAAGTGTGGATTTCATTCTCAGATCAAAGCATAGGTGCGAATGTCCAAATTATCCCCCCCCCCCTTTTTTCTTTCCGACTTTCTGTTTGGTAGTAGTCGAGGGTTTATTCTGTTTCTGTTCGACTGCAGTTGGAGAAGGGCTCCTTATTTGACAGCTGATTGACAGAAGCAAAGAGAGAAGTGAGAACTGAAAATTCGGATTCCAAACTGGCAAATGTGGGAATAAAACAAAAGAGAATGAAAATCGGAGATGTTCGTGAATTCGAAAGAATGACATTTGTTAGACAGACATAAAAATGACAAAGTCTGATGATTGAATCACATCATTTATTGTTTATTATGTTATTTCAGTGATCTTCCGATTCCTGTTCTACAATCGACACGTCGGAGTCGTTTATTCCTGCATTGCGAAGAATGGAGATGGAACGTACGAGTTTTTTTTTTATGAACTTGCTCAATTTGGATAGAAAATTTATGACGAAGTTAAACACTCCTACTTTCTATGGCACAGTAAATAATGAATTTTTCATCTGAATTTTGAATGATTCTGAAGACATGATATCTGAGAGTTTGAATTTATTCATCGTTTCAATTTGAGCTGCAAAGAGCGTGCGATCTACGTGCTGTCGCGCCACGAGTCCATCGACAATGCAGAATTGACGGTGCTGGACATGGTCGCCAAGTCTGTCTGCATCGAGCCCAAACTACTCTACCACGGGCACGTTCACGGTATGTCTATCTTCCCTATCTTCCAAATAAATCCCCAGTTTTATATTTTCGCGGACGTCACTTTTTCCCTTCTATTTTTATTCTATCTGCTCTTTTCACTTCACGGCTCTCGGATGGAAAAATAAAGGCGAAAACGAAAGAAAAGGAGACCGCAAAGGCAAATGGAAATGCGCTGCGCGGTGCCGTGGCAGGGTGGCAGAGCTCACATCTCGTGGCCATCGGAAATCTAATTTCTGCAGGCTGACGCTCGGCTTTAGTCTCAGCCAGTCAGAAATAGTCAGAAAGACAGAAACAAGCGGCAGACTCCATCCAATTGTCTTTCCCTTTCTAACTCTGATTCTCTGACTCTGCGTTTGACATCCTGAGCATCGATCGGCTCGTTAGAATCCGGATCCGCTCAGCCTCTGTCCAGCTGCTTTCTTCACTCCTCACTTCGCAGCTCTGCCTTCCGCTCTTTTTCTGAATTAAGTCCAGTCTCTTTTTCTCATTCCAAATCTGTTGCACTTCAACAAAACATGCACTGATGACACAACCACAGCCAAAAATATCCGGATCAGATCCAATTCTGTTTGTGAAAAGTTCAATTTTGAAACAGTTTATCATTGCGATGAAATGAAAACAAGGCACTTGGATGATGATGAAATACAAAATATCATTTATTTGGAAGCATAAAATCTCTAGCAGATAATATCTTTGAAGGAAATAGAAATCACAAGAGAGGAAAGGCACTGACGATGAAATATTCATAGATTTGGTTGAAAATATTTGGTCAAGATCTGGGTTTGGATGGGAAAACGGATAGATATGGTCGTTGACAGCTGCTCTCAAGACGAAAAACAGCTATAAATTTGGAGAATTGAAATTGCCTAGAGAAAGACTGAATGAATACGCTGAAATGGAACAAGTGAAATGCGATGACTAGAAATTAACATAGAATATGGATATATTTGGGAATAAACAGACGAGGGGATAATAAATAACGAGCGAATGATGAAATGATGATGATGATGTGTTGATGTGTGTTGGCTTAGATGGCTGTATGGATCAATCCCAACTGAAGACTCCACCCTGCAGTCTGATCGACATCTCGAATGCTGCGGCCGAATGGGAACAGCTCACTGAGGCACAGATCGAGGTGGGCCTAAATTCGAATTATCTTTCATTTTCACTTTTTTTCTTGAGATAGATGATGGTATGATAGTGAACATGCAAATGGTGCTTATAATTAGAACATTACAGTTTAAATCTAGTGAATCACAGTTTGGCATTATTCTATGATCTTGTGCAGCTATTATCGCTCGATCATATAATACATATAGTCTGGAAGAATTGAACAACATTTTTGTTTTTGTTCTAAATATTTTTGCCTTCTTGATCTAACGAAATGGCGAAGTTCTGTCACGTTTCTTGTCTTGCAAACTTGATTAGTAGTTCAAAAGCAGATTTTCTCCTTCAGAAATCAGTACTTCTTTCAAAGCCGCGTTCGCGCTTCATTCAGTTAACTTTCTGCCTGACTACCCATTCTGTTTCTATTGTTGCCTCAATTCTGCCATTCCGTTTCACCTTTCCTTTTCAAGAAATAGCTTTTGCTTTCTTTTTCCTTGCCGTTCCCCACTTTCAAATTCTCCTGGTTCTTCTTCATTTCTTCTTCGCCCTTCACGTTCTGGCGCTTTTCACTCATTTCCGTTTTATTTGAAAAATAGCCCCTCTCTTTCTAGTCTCTCCTTTGCCTTTGTATCACTCTGCGTCTGCGCAGTCACTTCATTCATCACCAAAAGGAGAATGAAAACGATTCCAGAGTAAAGCAAAAATAACCAATTCGACTAAAGATAAAGAATCATCAAAGATATGGTAAATAGAAAAATATCTATAAAAACTAACGAGTATTGCCTTTCATGGTTTAGGAAGAGATCCACACAACTAGACAGTTATCTTAAGGAGGCACATCATCACTAGAATTTATCTATATATATATATATATATATTTTTTTTTTTTCGAAATTATTGTTGATCATTTGAATTCTGTCTGTGTAATTCTTGCAGGTTACCAAAAGATAGTGATAAATTTAGGCACTCTACGGTAAAATTGTCTACTATTCCGTGGCTGTTTCCCGACCCGATTCCACTCCCATCGCCATACAATTCGACGGAAAGCAATTCCAGAAGATTACGGAAGAGTAAGCCATTTTTGCGAATCAAATAATATGCATTTGAATAGACGCGGGGAGATTATTGCGTGACAAGCACATCACTCAGATTCTTCTCCTTCCCTCTTTGCATATTCAGATTCGGACAATCAGACAACAACAACAATGCAGAGCAACTCTCTGTCCATAGTCAGTTTTTCCCATCCTTTGCAATGCTGCTCTGCATCGTGCGCTACACGAAATTAGTCTGAATTTGATGGAAGCAAGCTTGAATTTCCCTGTAGAGCAGTTAGGAGTAATTCAATAGTTGGAGTGCTTTAGCGGAGACAGGGAAGGCCAAATCAAGCAGCCTGCCGCATGCCTTATTCCATTATTGCTGCCCTCAAAAGTGCCACTTGCCTTCCTCTCCCCTTCATTCTCTCATTGACTCGACGACTCGACTTTTCAACTGACTCACGTCTATTTCGTCTATTTTGCGTCCTTCTCGAGCCTCAAGCGCTTTATTCAGTTACCCAACTCAAAGAGCCTAAGTGCAGTGCCGTATTGTCTCTAATCTCTTTTGGCCTCTCCTCCCATACTTCTCCGTCTTTCTTGACCTATGAGAGTATCCAGAATGGAGAGATTGCAGAGAGGCAGATATTGAGTTGTCTCTGTAAACTGCAGTTTAGTCATTTCTGCCATTGAAAAGTGACATGAAAATTGCTCGACTTTTAATAGCGAAACAGCCCAAAATACGCGAGTGTCTTGAACTGAAATGGGATGTGGTCGTGAAGGGGGGGTAGGAGGAATGGAGAAGCAAATGGGAATGAACGAAGAAGCGATGAAAACTCGAAAGACAAAAGGTGAAAGAGAAATGACTAGGAGATGAGCAACAACAATGTCCAAGTTCAACCAAGCACAACACGCTGAAGTTTAGACGCATAACGATAAAATAGACTTACTTGTGTAAGAAGTTCAGACTGTCTGGTTGTCTGTATTCGCCAGTCTCCGTGCAATTCTCAGCCAGAAATCGTCTTCTTGCTCGCATCCAAGATGACGTCGTTCTCCTGCATCCGGCAGCCACTCGAGACGATCTGCTCATGAAAGAGGCCCAATTGTCAGGCACGCTGCCCTGTCTCCATCCTGTCGCTCTTCGTCCCAATACGTCTTCCTGCGCAGCTGCCATTCCTCCAGCTTGCAAATCGTCAGAACCAGTGAACATCGCCGCGAATGAGGGAATATTGATGAAAGTCATCTTTTTCTGATGATTGAATTGCAGATGCTAGGCGAGTGGATGTTGTATGCGAGCGATCCTTCGTACGTTCTCAATTGGAAATGCAAAATTGAGTTGGATGGACAGGATTATGTGTGGGAGTGTAGCAGTGAAAGGTATGAATTCCATTCGCTGTCATCTGCTGCTCATGAGAATTTAGTTGGATAGGCGAGTGTGACGCTCTGAGCACGAAGATCCGTCTGTCGGTGGATGTCTGGGGTGGGTTCGTCACGACCCCATTCGACCCCGCAGCAGCCACGCTCTATTCCATTTCCGAGCTGCTGTCCCACGGCAATGTCTCCGTCTCTGCCGACCGACTCGTTCTGTTTGCCGACGGAGATCTGGTCGGAAGACGATATTCGGTGTGGACCCGACTCGGCAAAGAACTACCTGCTGGGTTGAGGACTGACTTGGCTGCATTCTGCGTTTGGCCCACAGAACCGCAGATTCGAAGCATGGTGTGGAATTGCTAGTGTGGCTAGCAGAGATGGCAGTATGAATTGAAGGCCACTACCTAAAACAACTAAATATATGCTATGCTCTGTACATAATGTTCATGAATTGTTATCGATAAACAGAGATCTTCCTCTAATAGATATCCTATATAAAGCTTTGAATAGATTTTAGCAATGTTAGCCTTTATTTTCTATTATCTTAGGAGGAAGATTTAAAGGCAGGATTTTGATGCTTCAAGGAATATCAGTGTCAATAAGTAAAGAAACGCTTACAGCGATAGTGGCAGCGCCAACAGTCAGGGGAATGACAACCAGCAGAACGCTGACTAGCGATCGTTTGTTGGTGACTGTGGGTGAATCTCCGTAATTCGGTGGTGGTTGATCATCTGAAATCGTAATCATAGTAATTTGTAGCGCTGAGTTAACTTTTACTTTTGATTCAAATCATCAATGAATCTTATTATTTTTCACTCAGATTTTAACAGCTTATGAACACTATACCAGGTCTGTCCATTCGATGGAAAACGACCTGATTCTGTCCACTCAATTCCTCTGTAGGTTGTTCTTGCGAGGAGGTCAAAGGCTCTTCGTCGGGATATGAGGGACGATTTCTGAAATCTCCGCATAAGATATGAGTTGTGCTTTTAGATATCATGCAATCTCGGAGAATCACACCCTCCTCCATCTTATGATCGTATAGTATGAGAGTATAAATTAACGATAACCTTGCATGAGCTCGGAGGAATGCGAAGGTGTTACACAGAGGTTGATCGCAGGCGCACAAATCCGCCCAACGAGGATCGCCAGATCTAAAATGTATCATTTTTATTCTATATGCCAGACAATTTTTTCTTCATCCTCCTGCACTCCTAGTCATCTACCCAAACGGGAAATTGCAACTCGTCGTACTCTCAAAACGGCATAGGAAATGAATGGTTTTTCCTCTTTCTGGTCTATTTGAAAGGGGTGTGCAACATTTCCATGAATGGTTGAGTGTTTTTGCGTAATTTATTGCACAAATAATCTGCCTGCCAGCCGATATATGCCTTGCCTTTGGCTATAGTCATTTTGGCTTTGCATATAATATTAATAGACCTGCAGCGAGTGAATTCTCATCACAATTTCACACATCTTTGGTTGACTCGGGACGAGGAGCGTTCATGCTCGAATGCTCGAATGAGTGCGAAGAAGCAGTTGATGCAGTTGAAGGAGATGAATCTCTCTATGCTGTATGCTGTCTATATCTTTCTCTATATCTCTTAGCCTTAGCCTTAGCATTTTCAACATCCATCCGCAAGCTTTTGCATTTGACATGAATGGCTCTCTCTCTCTCTCTCTCTCTCCCTTTCTAACACAAAATAGACCCGAAGCCCACAGCCCGAAGTCCGCACGCTCAGCTCTGCTCGTCTGGATGGAAATATATAAAGCTCAGGCAGAACTACTTGAACACAAACTCATTGTTCGAATAACAGAGGGCAAAGTGACAGAGACAGAGACGGGAGCGGCAATCAATTGAAGAAACAAATCAGTGTGGTTGAGTTGAAAATGATTGGATCATCACTCAAAATAGAGGAGCTGCTTGAAGAAAACACATGTGAACTTGTGCGAGATTAAGAAGATATTTTCTGTCATTCCTGTCATATTATTTTATTATTCTTGTATTTCATATGCAGTATCTCCAGGAAAACTAGAACGATACTGTTCAGCTCAAAGGTGGATTTCACTATTGTGGTTGTTTTGGGAGTTTACAATTTTCTTCTTTATCAGCACTATTTCATCTCTAAAATGCATGAGCTTTCTAAACTAGTAGTGGGTGAACAAAACGATTTTTCCATGAAGACCTGATACTTTTCATTCAAAATTCAACCAGGGGAAAATGTGCAAACGAATGTGTGAAACTGAAGAGATCTTCCCCACTTTCGAGTTGACGTGATTATGAATTACAGAAAGAAAGAAAGGGAAAGGAAATGGAGAATGCTTCGGGATTCTCAGGATCCTCGAAATGCTTTCCAATCCCGGCTCTAGAGTAGTAAATTCATTTATTCAGTCAGTCAGTCAGTTTTTGGCTCCTTCCTTCCCTTCGTTCCTGCTTATCGCGTTGATTGTGAGCAACACTGCCCTGCGTGCTTTTTCTGCACTGCGCTATGCAAGACGATCCTCCATCGTCTAAGATTTCATTCTTTTTTCCTCCAGGTGAGCCGCTTTCTTTCCGCCTCTCTCTTCCTCATTATCTTTCTTCACGCCCTCTTGCTTTTTCCAAAGTGCCAGCGACGTGAATATCATCTTTGAAGTGTAGGTAGAATGTTTCTAGTGAAAATGTTTTTGTAAAAAAAAAGTCGCTGTAAAATGAACAGCTATTTGATAGCTTATCTAAAATAGACAAAATCTGAGAAGAGAATAAAGAAGGAGGAAGGAATAGAACAAGGACCTATATTTTGGGTACGACAAATCAAGGAAATGATGCGTGTCGATACAAGGGGTAACCACTTTTCATCCCCCAGCTCTGTTTTTCAGCCTTTCCTTCCCTTCCCTTCCTTTTCCTTTTCTATTCTCCTTTCAACATCAACATTCTCTAGCTCTTTTTGCATGACATAACAATGATCGAGTAGAGGGTTTTGTGAAGACGCGCGCCCCATCAGAAAAAGCCAACAACAAAATAAGAAAATAGATAGAGAATTATGTAGTTATGCAGAATGCTGATTCTATTATGAAGAATATTTGCTTGATAAGAAGATCTATGAGCAATGCAGATTATCCCACCTGAGTGCGCATCCGAGAATTGCAAGCAGTTCTCATACATATTTTCACTCTCGAACAGGCGCTGCATTACCGCGACAATTGACATAAATCTAATAAAGCACAGGCGGATATGAAGGATTTCTATGCACATAAATCCCTTTTGACAAATAGGATTAGCCCGCTATTTTTATGTGCCATTTCTCTCAGCTACAGTTGTAAATGGGAAGGTATTTGCGGCTGAACACTAAAGCAGAACTTCACATGATGGTCTCCTCTCAAAAACTCAGACGGGAAATTATGTTAGAGATTTTGTATCTATTCTCCTTTAACCCGATTAAAATACAAATGTCGTGAGTGTTTTGTAAAAGGAATGCAAATATAATACCTAAAACATCCAAGAGGTCGATTTCCGCAAGTCCTAATTACATCGTTGTTGTCTGCCAAAATACCGACCAGACAGACATCTCCTTCGCACGTACCATAAGGGCTGGGACTGCAAAACCATGACAATTATTTGGTTCCTCAATAACTCGATCGACTATGATTACGTTCAATTTTTCCATAAATTATTCATCTATAAATGAATACTATTCGTTCGAGAGCTAGCTTGATATCCTAACTTCTGTTCTTAAGAGAAATTTTAAAAATTATCTCTCTGAAGAGATTATGTAACGCATATAGCGATGACGAGATTCTTACCAGTGATCATCCGTGCAGTAACAAAGGACAGAATTAACGCCTGGTGGAATTCCAATTGAATAGAAAAGTAGAAAGAGAATAAGGAATATGGTAGGCATTTGGAAGACGTTGAGGCTTCTGCTTTATCTCGGTCGTTGCATCATCTGATCATCTGGATTCTAGCATCGCTAATGTCTCCAGAATCCACTTCACGCCTCTCCAGCCGATTCTTCCGTTTCTTTCTCGCCGTCGTTCGTTCTGCCTTCAGAATGTTGCACGTCCTTATTTAGGGAGTTGAGATATTCAAAACAATAATAACGACGCTCAACAACAACAACTGAGTGTGGAGTGTCGTGCCTCAGCTCAGCCCCAGTCCTGCCTCTGCCTCTGGTTCAGTCCGCACTTCTCTACTGCCTGGCTGCTTCTTGCTTCCCTTGCTCCCCTTCCCCTTTCGCTTTCTGCTTCAGGCATCGATTTAGCCCCGCCCATTTGTGCGTTTTTATCTCTTCGTCTCTATCATCTCAAGCTTCGTCCACTACTCTCTAGCCTTGCAGACCCCGCCCATCTCTGCATGCAGTGGTTTTTGAAGATTTTATTTGAAATGTGTCCAAGTTTGGGTGTGTGTGTGTGTTGAGTGTTTCAAGCCAACTATACCCCCTTCTTCCTTCTGGCAGCAAGCAGTGAGTGGTGTAATTAGAAAATGTGCTGCTGCCGCAGCGCTTTCCTTTCCAGGCTTTCCGCTTTTTTTCGTCAACATGAATTTTATTGGCTTCAAGGAGGGGAGCAGTCGGCTCACTTCAATCTATTTTCCCCAAAATTATGGTGTCATTCTCGTATGAATTTTAAACTCAAACAATATTTATTCATTTATAAAATTGGCAAAAAGAAGAACAAAATGAATAATGATAATCCCGTTTGAAATGTTGAATATTTAGTAGAAATGAAGGGAATATGAGGATTGCATCTGAGGGAGCGAGATTGATGAATTCGGGTTTGGAACTGAGACAGAACGGAGCGGCGAAACAGCTGAATCCAGAAGACCTGGCATTCGGCCTCGATTCTTGCCGTTTCTAAGTCCATAATCCATTGGGTTTAATGCCGATGCAATGTTTCATAGAGAAGAGCTCAGCCCAAAAAGTGAACGTTGGAAATATTCCAAATGAAAAATGACCAAAATGGAGAAGGAAAGAGACAAACGATGCGGCAAAGTCAAACTTCGAAAGAATGAATTGATTCTTGTCTGCGAAAGAAAATGAGCAGAAGCAGACGGCGAAATGAGAAACACATTGATTTTCCGATTGAGATATCTATCAAAATTCTTCGTCAAAAGTTTTCAGAGTTGAATCGAAACTTCATCTCTTCACTGATCCATTGATCAGAGTCGCCGAAGTGCTTTCGGAAGGTAGAGAACTGAACGACGCCTGCAAGGAATGTAGCGAATGTCTGTCAGGGTGGATTGGGAGAACGGCAATCGAGTCAGTTGATCGGCTGTCAGTCGATCAGCAGCTTCCCACTTCAAATGTCTCTTCAGATGGGCAATCAGACTGTCGGATGCATTTGGCACTCAAAATATGGTTATGAGATACAGTGATTACGATATGTCATGGTTTTATCATTCTACAAGAAAAGCTATGTTGAAATTGTTGTGTCGTGAAGAGATTTAACGATATTGATGCGCGCTATTACAGATTTTAATGAATGAGTAATTTGAGAATCAGTTTATACCATCTAAAGCTAGAAATGTTGTAAATTTCGCAACTTCATGAGGATATGCTTATTGTTAAGAGTTTATATGAGACCGACAATGTTTTCTTACTCAATAACATATCTAACAATATCTACTGTATCTTCTTTTGATATCAATATTTTTAATATTAATTTGTACACATATTTATTTTTCCTGTCTTTGGAACACAGAATCATGTTTACTAACAGTTGAAAACAATACGATTTACCGTCTATCTTATTTGCGTAATGTTCTTTCTTCCTTGAAAAAGAAAGAGGATAGTGCTTCTCCTTTTTCTTTTATTCTCCTCTTCTCGCTTGTCCGAAATTTAGCGTATTGGTTTGTTAATAAACATGATTTAGTGTTGGAGTAGTTCATTTTCATTCCTCTACCCTCCTCCCTTCCTGCTCTCAATTTCTCTACTAACTCAACTGCTTTGGGCTGTGCCGTCGTGTGTGCTCAATTCAATTAGTGACTCTGACTGAAGACTGAAGAGGTAGACTCAACACAGGAGATAGCAGACAGAAAAGAATATATAAAAGTAGAATAGAAAAATAAAATAGAGGAAAATAGGACGGAAAGAGAAGATAAGTCACCAAGGAAATGAGCTGTGGATGCATGTATAATTTCTAGCTGAAATTAGCTTTATGCAGGTTATTTTTGGAACGCACAATCGTCATTCACTTTCAATTAGCAAAACAAACATCTCGATCTAACAGGAAAAGTTTGGGTTATTCTAAAAACGCGTATTACTAAGAAGAGTTAGCATTGGAAGAGGAAGAGTATGTTGTTACAATTTTCAGATTGCTACAAGAAATTTTTTCAGTAGTAAATAAAATATACCTATTCTCCTCCAGTCCTGTTCGCCCCCATTTTCTTCGAACACGATCTTGCCAGCATCGGGCATTTCGTCCCACGATGCCCATCGTGCTCTATTTGGCGTACCAAGCACTTTGCAGATCAGCGAAATCTGCTCCAAATCACTATGGCCCTAAACAATCTGTATGTACTCTCCAAAATTACTATTCTCTACTGTGCCGTTACTAATATTTTCATTATCAATAGCCTTAAATGGCATGACGCAAGAGAAGACCTATTTTTGGCGATTGACGACAAATATCGACATTCATTTTTATGTAATCTGCACTTTTATTTGCGATAAAAATATCGCGAAGACTAAAGATGCGTATATAAAATTTTGAACGATGTCTCTTTGAACAGACGACCACGAATGCTCGTAAAGAGAAGAACTGCAAAGTCGCAAAACACATGAGACATGCTTTCGGACGAGCATGAAAGGATAAGGATAAAGGCATAAAATGTGGCAGATTGGATAACTGGACCCTCGAGAGATAAAAACGAATAAAACATTGCTGCAGCTAAAAACTGACAAGAGAAAGAAGTGTGTGAACGCCCTTTCTATGACAAGAAAAAGTTGAAAATGAAATTAGGGAATTTTAAAATTCTAAATCGGAAATTCTACCTCAAAAAGCGGTCTCCTGAGAGCGAATTCCGCGAGAATGCAGCCCAGGGCCCAAACATCCACCGATGGAGTGTACTTTCTGAATTACAAATTAGGCATACACCTATGTGTCTGATATGCACTGCATGGTGAGAAATGAGAAAATATTCAGTTTTTTCTCGTCATTCTTATGCATTCATTGGTTTATGAGATGTCTATGATTCAAAAAGATGTGTTTCTTATGAAATGCTTTTGATGATGGACACTATCTTGCATCATAATCAGAGTGAAGACATTTATGGATTTTGACAAGTAAGAATGGAGAAACTTGTAATCACCTATAATTATATAATGCCATGATATTTCGAATTAACATATTATACCCTTACCTGCATCCGAACAATAGCTCCGGTGACCGATACCACCTTGTAGCTACCTGAAAACACCATCGATTAACTACCGCTTGTGAGATAAAAGCCATCAAATCGACTTTCAAAAGACTTAGGTGGGCTGTAAAATAATGACTGGCAACTATAATCGAATGAGCGATAAATGTATGCGTGAGTAATGATTGAGACGCAGCTCTGATAGCCGACACGTGTTTGCTCGTTTGTTCTCATCATCTTTATCTTCTAGACTAATATCTTTTTATCTGTTGTTGTGGCTGTTCTATCCTTTCATTTGGCTGTAATAAGGACAAGCAATGTGGTGTCCGTCATCAATCTTCCACTCTAACTGCACAAGCACAAGATCACCCAGAAATAATGGGAAGGACAACGAAATTGAGCTGTTTGTATGAAACGAGAAACGAGACAAGGCAACTAACTACAAAACATAATAATTAGGACTGGGGATGTTTTTGAGGAGTAGCAATTTTTACTCTGAGGAAATTCAATTTACCGTAAATGTTGATTTGGTTTCGAACATAGGTAAAATCTTACATCTTCTTCATATTCGCGATCCTTTTCTTCTGGAACGTAAATACAGGCTTGCCCGAAATCAGCCAACTTTACGATGTTTTGACTCGTAATCAGAATATTTTCAGGCTTCAGATCCTAAATAAGATATTTATCGGGGAAGTAGGGCATTCTTCGAGTTACTCGATGCATTATCGAAACCGAGTGCATATATTGAACGGCTGATAATATTTGCGAATAGAAATGTCTAAATTATTCGAAGCTTCAAGGGAAAACATGGTTCTCATTGAAACCTAATAAAATTATCATCGGCTGGACGTCTCGGATCCATAATAATGTCATTTAGATGGAACGGCACGTATTCTGTCACAAGAGATAATGTATCTTGCGTCGAAAATGTATCGATTAAATTGATTATCTGAATTGGAATTATTTTAGGATTTATATTAAAATATACTAACTTTGGGATGTCGCAAATTCCTCAAAGACTCCACTTCTCTTGCAATCCGCAATTTATCCTTCTGATTTGTGACTATTCTTTTGATGGCTACGATTTGACCAGTCTAAAAGTTGCATTTTAAACAAGATAATAATCTTGCAAATATTGCCGAAATCGAACAACTGAAGAAAAATAAGCTATTAAAAATTGGAAAATATAAGGTTTGCATTGCGACATTTTTATAATTTGGACCAAGATAATTTTTCGAATCCTTGATATATCAGCAACTTGACTGCAGACAGCCGTTAATTTCGTGAATCAATGTCGTATGTTGTTTATTTCGTTAAAATTTTTGCCATTTATGCGAGCACGGAAAAAGATCGCGTTGACTTCCTCTGGGTGTAGATATACATTATGCTTTCCAAATAGGTGTAAACCAATTACAAGGTTTTTATTCCATCATTCGATTAAAGGACAGACAATAGCCGAGCAGCCGTGTTCTGTCCGATCCGAAGAGAGAATTAAAAATGTAATACGGGGAAAAGAACCCGATCACACGATAAAAACCTGCAGTCAAAACATGGAAAGAATACAGGAAAATCCGTCCAATAAAACACCGTCGAATGTCATGGAAGATTACACAAACTCGCGGTTAGGATCCCTCAAAATAGCCGAAGATAAAGATAAAGAATCATTCGAAGTTACGCAAATAGAATAAAAAGGGTACGAATTTTCGCACACTATTCGGCAACAATACATTTTTAGGAAAGTTTTATTAAAAATATTAAAATATTCGTTTTTCCTACCCGTTTGCATTTTGCCTTCACCACCACTCCATACGCGCCATTCCCGATCCTTTGCAAATGGACATAATTGTCCATAGAAACATTTTCGATATTTTATTATTTTACGGCCTAAAATATTATTACAATTAAGACAAAATCATGTAAAGTTCTAACAAACAAGCAAATTATGAGGTGAAAAGCTAATTATTTTTAGAAGATCGAAAATTTTGCCCAACATTTCGTAACCATGGCAACTGACACAAGCAGCAGTCAAATTATAAAGAGTACATGCATTGTTTGCTCAAGCATTAACATATTCTTTTCGAAGCATGTTTTTATTTTATAAGGAAAGTCTGTTTATTTCTAAAACCCCTTCCAAAATTTTCCTTTGAAAAGTGTCGAATTGTGTGACTTGATGAAATTACGCCTGCAAGGAAACCTTGTCATTGTTCCAATCTGTGCTAATGTACCCAAGGGATTACCGAATGACAGAATGAGAGTGACAGAAACAAACACTTTGGTTCGCTTTAAAGTAATTTGGCGGACTTTATTTGATTACCTTGAATAATTTTGACTACCTTACAATGTGTCTTAGAGTTATGTATATTTACATGAAAGTATCTATCAAATTTACGATAGTTTTCGTGTAAAATTTCATAGGAACAAGCTAATATATTATTATATCCAGATATTCGGAAAATTTATATTTCGTCCTGCAGCTCTTTAAAATGTTATTTGAAAACAAGTGTTCAGCATCAATGTTTGCAAGGTGGAATTCATCCCCCGAATTATTCATCATTCTACTTCGCGGAAATTTCCTTTGATCTAGCCGATTCAATATTCAAATGCGGTAAAAGATTCCGAAAGGTAAAGTTTAGGAATCACACAGCTCAATTAGCTTGTTCAAATAAGGAACAAAATGTATCACTTCCTGTCCTCTTTCAATTCTCCGTTTTATCCCCCTTCTCTCTACAATACCTCGATATCCGCAAAGGGGTGATTATGACATGTCTCTGTGCTCTCTGACAGACACAACAAAAACAGGGTCGTCCGGAAAAGGGAAGGGAGAGAAAGAACAAGGAAAAGAGAATGGAAATGGTCTGGGAAAATTGTAAATGTTTTGATAGTTTGGATGACTGTAGAGTAGAATCCTCATTCCATCAGTTATTCCCAAATCTGTCGGCCACCTTTCATCATTGTTGCCCCTCCACAAAATCGTTGTCTTTGAAATTTCAAAATCAATATCTCTGAAAAAACCTTCATCATCATCATCATCCGGTTTGTCAATGGGCCTTGTCATCCCTTTTCTTTCCTCTTCTTCCCTTCCTTTCCTCTCATTCTCCCATTCATCCCAAATAGCCATTCCTACAGTAATCCAATTGTGGAAGGATTGAGTTGAAAAACAAGCATAAATAATTTATTGATTATTTGGAATGTATGAAATGGGATAACCTGATATGATAAAATCAGCTACAAAATAAGGACACTTCATGGCAAGAGACATATTTGCTCGAAGGCAAATTCGAAATGACGAAACGCAAACGAAAACACGTATTTTACAAACTCATCAAGTGAAGATATTTTCTAGCTAATGATAAAATCTTTCCGACGTGAAATCTCATGTAAATCACCCTTAAAGCGCCATTGAATTTAAAACAAGAATAACACACGAAATAGGATCATCTTTATCTAAAAATGACGATTTTACATAAAAGAGCTCAGACATTTATGGGTGCATATTTGCATCAACGTCATTGCTATTGTCATCTTCAGTCTCGGTGCTCTTGTTTTCGTCAGCTTCAGGACTGTTGTCTTCCGCTGATTGGTCAGCCCTCTTCAGCCTAATTTCAGCTCCGCCGTCAGTATTTGCTTGTTCATCAGATTCGTCAGTCTTGTCATTGTCTGTTTCTGGCGATTCAGGCGAAGAGTCGGCTCCATTCTCATTCGTCGCTTGCCTTCTTCGTCGTTTCTGACCAGTTTGCTGCTCTTCGGATTCCATCGACTGGTTTGTATTCTAAAATAGCCAGAATTCAAATGAGATTATCAATGGAGTCATGAAATAAAAATCAATGTTGCATTTTCATTTTAGATAGAAGATGAAAACGAAAACGTTTCTTGTTCTAGCGTTATTATCAATAACTAAATTACGCCACTTTCAAAGAGTAATGATTTCTAAAATATTCCTCAGGGAAATTATGTTGCATTCAAGCCCAAATTGGTGACAATATTGTGAAAAAATTACCTGCTCTTGTTCGTCCTCTTTCGAGTTTTCATAGCTGTTCGCATCATTTCCACCGGCTTGTCTCTTCGCGATTCCTCCATTTTCTGCACTTTCTTGGCTGTTCCCGTCTTCTGGAGAAGAGTCAGCCTGTCTCTTCTTCCTCATTTGTTGGTCTTCTGCAGATTCGGCTGATTCTGCTGATGGCGGATCGTTTTCTTTTGAAACTGGGGCTGCTTGCAGCTGAAAGTATAAATGAAAATTAATTGCAAGAATTCGCTTCTTGTGAAGTGCGTACGTTTTTTTTTTTTAAATGATTTCTATCTCTTCTCGAAATAGCATAAACTTTCGAAGTTCTCAGCTTACAGACAACGAATTTTCCAAGAAGTCACAATAATTATATGTAATCACTTACCTGAATTGCTAACAATCCCAGCAAACTAATGATGAATATTGTCGATATTTTCATGGCTGGATAATAACAACTCGATTCGATAGGTGAATAGGAATCAGTCAGGTTCCGAACCTTTTATAATCGAAATCGGAGAGATTCGGGAAAGGCAGGAAAATCAAATGTCGGAAAGTCGGTTGTCGTCACAGCCCAACTCTGCACAGATGCGTCATTCAATCATTCAGAGTCGAGAAGAAAAAAAAGAGAAGAGAATGGAGGATTATTACTGACAGAACTAAAAAAATAGAAAAAGAGTTTGAGTTGACGATTTCGACAGGCAGAAAAGAGAAGGGAACGTGATTATCTGCCTGTCCAAACGGCGAAAACATCTGCGATGAAGAGAGACAGAGGGACCAATCCGAGTTCAGATTCAGTCAACTTTCCCTGACAAGTTATTCTGGTATTAGTTGGGATTACCATTCATTCACTTTCGTTCTCTGCCGACTGTTGACATTTGACATGGAAAACGCATGCGCATCAGCACAAGAATAGCAATCTGCTCATTTATTTGAAGATCCTTGAAAATATTGCGTAATTGCGATGAACCGCTTATGAACTCTATTTCTTTATTTTACTAATATCAAACGCCGAATTATGCCCAACTGATTGCATATTAAAATTCTTAATGAAAAAAAATCAGTTGATACAATACTTTTTTCAAACTCAATATTCCTGCGTAAATGTACAAATGCATAAATATCCACGTATAATTGCTTACAGTTCCCTCAATCATCAATTCACTGACCTCTTCGTGCCAGTTGACTGTCAATTGCTACTCTCCCCTCTAATTGTTATGTTGCAATGTAATGTTTATTGACCGCAAATCTGCGGTGCAATTTCCGTTACACAGTCAATCATTCATATATCCACGATGTCTTTTCTAATCCTGTTATTCATCTGACTTCCCGCAATGGAGTATTATTGCAACGATGGAATATGGAATTGTTGAATTATCCCCTTTACTTGTCTTTCTGTGCATCAAATCCTTCACTTCCGATCGTTTTCTGGGTCGATGCCGATTATGAAAATATTGCAAAGGATGAGGATATGCAGATATGAGAGATATTTTGAAGGACACAGGAAAGGTGAATGTAAGCGGCTTTGTGATTGTTGTCTGTTTGCTGTGTGTTGTTTTGCTGCTGATGTAAATATTTGGATCGATCATAATTTCCTCATTTTGCAAGATTAGCAGATCAGATGACCTCGAATCTCGCTTCCATTCACATGTTTGTTGAGGAACCGAGTAAAAACCCAAACTTCCGGGACATTTGGCAGATGACTGCAGGCAAAAACGCAGATATGCGTACCTTTCTGACGCCAGGTTAACGCATTATTGAAAGTAATGAGTTTTTAGGGATGGAAATATGAAATGATATTGGATGGATTGTCAATTGAAGTTGCGCGTGAATGTTATCATTTAATCAAAAGCATGTTCGAAAAATATTCTTGAGAAATGCTTTTTAGATGTTAGTTGAAGAAATTCTTTGATGAATACTCGTAGATTTAACAAAAAAAACCAGTCAACATGATTTTATTCTCTTTTTTTCTATATTTTCTCGGCTGAATCTGGTAGACTCAGCGGAGCCGTTCATGAGCCAATTCGTCAATTCGCCGCTAAGCTGCTGGTAAAAATACGACCGAAAATGAGCGAATGAATGAAAATGAGCTTGGCTTTTATCCTATTATAGAAAGTGAAAGAGCAGTGAAATAGAAGAGATGCAGAAATAGAATGAAATGAACAGAAAGCGAGAGATAATTTGGCAAATAAGCATGTCATCGAGTGAATTGGATCCACTGACAGCTCCCTTTGCGTTTGAATTGCACTGCAGTGGGGTCGAAATAGAACAGGATGGACATAATTAGTGAAGATCAACTCTATATTTGTATGATTCATATAATATTTATTCGAGAGATAATAAAAGTGAGATTCAAAGTGCCCCATCAGAAATTATTGAATATCAGAAATCATCACCAAGCATCACAAAATCGAATATTCAAAGAAAATAACTGCAATTTGTAGATCTAAAATGGCAAGATTTGTAAATAGCTGAAAATGAGACCAATATTTCTCGTAATGCAAAAGACCAATAAATGCAAATGAACGATAATTTAGAAGGCAACCTCTTTGTAATAGTCTCATGATGTAAAAATTGAATGCATATCAAGAATGAGGTGGAACCTTTTCCTGCTTTCATTTTTGACTATTTCAAAAAACATGTTCGACTCAGAATTCCAAAACTCCCATTCCATCTTATCCATGATACATATCTGACACAAAAATCACGCATTGATCTGACCGTTATGAGCAGAAGGTGATTGTTGTTGCTGAACCTGAGGCTGACAAACTGTAAGAGGACCGAGAGGACAGCGCATCATCCAATCCTCGCCATAGGCTGACAAATTCGCGAATCCGGGCGGAATCGAGACATCTTCCTAAAAACCAGCTGAGTGCCAAAGTATTGAAATATTTTCACGATTACTTTGATAGCAGACCGAATCAACCAGTCCTTCTGCTTCTGCTCAAATCCTAGTAAATCGTTGATATTATATGAAGCTGAAAGTGGATCATAAAAGAATCTTTAAGTCGGATAATTTTGTATACCAGCAGCAAATGGAGAGGTAAGAACGGTCGAAGTCGGAGTTATCTGAGGTCGAGTTGTGGCTGTCGTTGTCGAAGGACTATTGTGATTCTGGGCAGAGTTCGAATTCGATGATAATGATGTCTAAATATAAAGAATTCAGATAGAAATACAGTTCCGGTCAAAAGATAGTAAACACCTTGTTTTTTGACCATAACTTTTTTTCTACTTTACCTATTTTGACAAACTTTTTTTCATTTGAAAGAGGATAAAAAGTTACATAAGTGTGCCAATTTTCAGCTTTCTAGGTATACCAATTCACGAGTTATCGATTTATTTCAATTTTTGCGCGGACAAAAGATAGTAAACAGTTTTGAAAATGGTCCAATTAAACCAATTAGCGGGGGATAATTAAGCGCGGATATTTTTTCTCGAAAGTAACCTTTTTCATCTATATATTTGCCAAGTTTCAAATCAATTGGATTAGAAATAAGAAAGATACGAATTTTTTTCGGAGACCCTCCTTAACTATAGAAAATAGTCTATTTTGACGTAGACGCATCAGAAAACGTGATGACGTACGCGAGTGGGTGGAGTTTGGCGAGAAAGAACTCCTGTGTTTAATTCTCTGATCAAATCTGCATAAGTTCCATATAAATTTCCTTTATGAAAAAAATCATATGAGCACGTTGAGATGAAGAAAAATGAGGTACCCAAAATTGCTTTGCTTAACTATGAAAAACGTCTTATTTTCATGGAAAAAAAGATTCGGCATATTGTTATCTTTTCGAACAATTTTTCATAGGGTAAGTTTTAACAATAATTGTGTAGTTTTAATCGGAGAATCAGATGTAGCCATTTTTCACTTCCTAACTCCATCCACTTGCGTACGTGATCACGTTTTTTGATGCGTAGACGTCAAAATGGGTTATTTTCTATAGTTAAAAGGGACACCCCGATCCAGAACTGACAAATTCAGAACTGTCCGATCCAAAACTTTTGTTAGCCCAGTCAGACACGCCTATTCACAAAAGTTCTGAATCGGGCAGTTTTGGATTTGCCAGTTCTGGACCGGAGGTATCCCAATTAAGGAAGGTCCTCGAAAAAAAATCATATCTTTCTTATTTCTGATCCAACTTATTTGAAACTTGGCAAGTATATAGATGAAGAAGATTACTTTCGAGGAAAAATATCCATGCTTAATTATCTTCCGTTAATTGGTTTACTTGGACCATTTTCAAAACTGTTTACTATCTTTTGTCCGCGCAAAAATCGAAATAAATCGATAACTCGTGAATTGGTATACCTAGAAAGCTGAAAATTGGCACACTTATGTAACTTTTTATCCTCTTTCAAATGAAAAAAAGTTTGTCAAAATAGGTAAAGTAGAAAAAAAGTTATGGTCAAAAAACAAGGTGTTTACTATCTTTTGACCGGAACTGTATGTCCATTGAAATTTACTTTGTTTCGAACGATCCTATTGATGGAAGATACTGAAGGAACATTATCTTGGTCACATATTCTTTCCTAAAATTACTCCATTTCATTTTTGCTCTTCCTTAAGATGCCATTTAACCATATGAAAATCTCAGATAATAGGAGGAAGTGGTAAAGTGTTTTAAAAATAATCGTCTCTCTCATACAAATTTTTAGACTCTAGGTTTGCAGGCTATTCCTTGACTGTGATTACTTGAATGAGCTTTTCCCTGATCTCCCAGGCAAACATGGTTGGATTGGCTCGTTTGTATGCCGCTATGCACTGAACGACTCTTGGAGTTGCTACCTTCGGCTTCGATCCGCCGATTATCCCTGAAATGGTTCAAATCATTCTTTAATATTCGGTTTCAAGATTGGACGAAGTTCCTTAATCCGAGTTTTTTGTTCTGAACTAAGAAACTGTTTTGTTTTATAAATTGGAATTTCAAAACTCCGGATTTTCTCAATTTTTCCATTGCATTTTGAGTTTCAATCTACCGTATCTTTCCCATTGGATTTGATTTGTTTCGTCAAATTCTCTCAGACCCTCCCCTTTCTTTCTTTTGAAGGTCGCCTTGGTTCCTCCTTCCTTCTTCTCTTTTTGCGTCTCCCTCCATTCGAAAGCACCTCTTTATGTAAGGCAACACAATACGAAGTGAAATAACCACAAAAAGAGAGGAGAGGAGAGAAGAAGAAAGTTCTGCTCTGATAAGCATACTGTATGCGTGGCAAGTCGAATGGGAGAATTGCATTTGCAGCAATTCGAAACCAAAGCACGTCAATCATTTTGAAGGAATATTTGTTTGCAGGTCTTACCAGGTCTAACTGATCCAGTCTCGTAGAATCGACCCAGAATTTTGGAGACGCATCCATGAGAAACCCTGAATTTATTCAAGCGGATTATGAAAATTTGCAAAAGAAATGAAGGATTTTTGTCAGCATGATTCAGATTTCAAAGTCTTGAGTACTTTATCAATTATCTAACCTCAACTGTCGTGAGATATCACATGGTCTGACTCCTTGTTGAGCCATATCCACAATCCGCGATCTAATTTGATCAGGCAGAGGCCTTCCATTCACGAAAACTCCTCCCAATTGGTTCACTCCAGTATGACCACTATCTCAATATCAATATTCATTTTCTGCTAGTTTTTTTTATTATTCATGGAAAACTATTTATTCCAATGTCTTATAATTGTTTGAAATTGTTTTCAGATAACACTTCTGAGGTAAAAAACATGGGAATTGCGAAATCCGTGAAATTCGTTAAAAAGAGCATTTTTATCTCAGAACAAATTGAAGGAAAACCGATCCATTGAAAATGTCGAACTTCCTGTCAGTAAAAGAATAAAGAAACTTCGTAAAGATCAGCTTTCTTTTACTATAGTATCAGTTTTTTTTTGAGAATTTCTAAAACCGTCTCTTCTTACCTAACGGAAATATGCCGCTTGATGATGTTACAGAGGTGAGTGAAGGGTGATGGATTGTGCCGAAGGGTACTGTAATTGGTACGTGGACTCCCGCTGGTAGAGAATATGAGGCATAACTGCTGGAAGCTGACGCTGATGAAGTAGTGACTGGGACAGTGATAGTGGCGGATGCAGGAGCAGAGTAGCCTCTCCAGATGTGCTCCATGGAAAGTCAGGCAGAGCGGTCGGTCAGTCAGGCGGGCAGGCAGCGGTGCGAGTCGTTGCCCTCCACCGACTCGATCCAATTCTCCAATGCAATCCTCTCCTTCCTTTCCTCTCCTCTCCTCTCTCTTTCATTCCTTCCCTCTTCCCCTCACCTTTCAACAACCAAACACAGCATTCCCTCCTTACTCCCCACGCGCCCTTCCAAGATGCCAAACTCCGCCCACATTTTAGGTAACCAACATGATAGAATAAAATGGAATGTGATGCTCATGATGAAATTGATCGATTTACAAACCCGTGATAAGAGTGATTTTATCGATTATCTCAGCTTTCAAAATCGTGATTTTTCGTCTGGAGTGTGAACACGAGAATTAGGCAGTTGAACATTCTAGCCTCTCTCCGATAACTTTCTTTTCTCATAGATAAGAATATGAAAACTGTTCATGTTATAAAATTATAAACTATTTAAAACGTTGTCTTGTTAAAATAAAATATCGCAGAATTCTAGCCTGCTTCGAGTTTTCAAGAGTCATTTTCCAGAACGATGAGTGCATTTCAACATTGTCATTGTGCACTTCTTTGGAGTGGATAACGGGCCACGAAATTAGCCCAGAGAAGCACTAATTGGCCATTTCAAGTGTAAAAAATTTCCTTTCTGAAACAATATGATAGTTTGTTGGTCTGACTCCGTGGCTCCTTCTCACTTCCTAAGCACAAACGATTTGTGGCTACGAAATAATAAATCGATGGAATAAATTGTGTGAGCAGTGATTGGATGAAACAATATCCGTTTCAGATATATACCTAATTAAGAATATTCACTTTAAATCTAAAATGATTATTTTTCCTAAATTGATCCTCGGATCATTGCCAAGGGGTCTTCTATTGTGCGTAATCGATCGACTTGATCATAGAACTGCGTTAAAGTTGTTTTTCACAGTACAAACTGGGCCAAGATGTAAGGAAATTCATGCGAGATCGACTGAAAATACGTCTTCCATTTGTTCGGACTGAACCAGCAAGATTGTCATATCTTAAAGCAGATAAAAACTTATGCATTGTTCCAAACTTTTGTGCGCCACTGTATGAACAACTCGTGATTAGCGATGTCATCAATACTAAATGTTTAAAGCAAATTGTACAAGTTTTCATTAAAGAAACTCATGAATATTGAAAATAGCTCATTGTAAGTTCAAATAGTAATGTTCAGGCAGTTATGTCGCAATCATTCGCTTCATTCATCGCCTATCTTTATGCTTTAGCAGTGCCTCTAACATTTATGATCGGAATTTCGACGAAACGAAAAATTGTTTACAATCTCTTCAAAAAGATTCCAATTCCATACAAGTTCAAAATTAAAGGGAGCCGTGAAAGTCACCCGAATGAATCTACTCCCGTTAAATAAATTTGAATAAGACCGACCAGTTTGCTCCAGAACTTACCTAGTAACCATTTGAAATAAATACTTACCCAATAAATATATAAAACGTATAAATTATTTACGTTTTCATAACATGTTAATGTTTCTGCATGATATTTAAATCAAGCAATTTTTATTAACGATATTACTATAATTTCAATTTATTCATTGCCTAAATTATTTGACCGTGAAAGCACATTTACAAATTCGATATACTCTCTTCCCAAATTGATGAGATCTTTGCCTGTGCGATTCACGCCATTTGGGTTTTATCGCCACTCGCGAGCGGATCCGTTACTTCCCTTCTACTTCCTCTTACATCAGATTTTACAATCTGACGCAATAGGGAGATAATGCATCTTCTTGAGAGAGCAAAGAGAAACGCCACGCAGCCGCTCGCGTGTGACGATAAAACCCGAGTAGCGCGAATCGCACAGGCAAGGATCTCGTCGATTTGGGAAGAGAGTATCACAACTGATCATTTGTACTTGAATTTGAGATGTCTTGAAACAAGACAGTCAAAAACTATAATAAGCAGAACTTATACTCGATGTAAAGCATCATGTCTGTGGCATCTGCAGTTCCTAGATAAATTCCATTGGGTTTTATAAACCAGAAGTGATTCCCAGATTGACCCTTGTAGGCTTGCCAATGGATACGTCGTCTATTCAGCTTAATTTCGCACCAGAATATTTCGTATTTCGAACTATCAGGATCTAAAATTTTAAATCTTCTCATAATTCCTGAACAAGCTCTAGTTTTATAAAGTCGTTAAAAATTCAAACGACTAACCGAAATCGAACAAGAACCACTCGTTCCTTCGTAATCTTTGCGAGTGACTCCATTCGCCGTGTTTCGAGAAACAAGACACATTTATCGGAATTTTCAGGCCATTATGAACCTAAAGTTTTAGCATGTTCATAAAAACCTGCATCAGCATAATCCAACTCACGCTAGTTTTAATTCCCGATAGAGCTCGATCCATCGCCAGAGCCATTTTTCCAGCTTGACTAATAGAGCCCACACCGGATATGATATCAGGGTAGATGAACGACCGCCTGAAAATAAAAAATTACTGCAAATTTAAAATTTCGAAATACCGTATTCTGGAGCTTGGTACTGTGGATGCTGACCATGCAAAAACGATTATACCGAGAAATATTCTCGTCACGCTATCGTTAATTCGAGATTTCATGCTAGGATATTCTGAAAATGGTCGAAATGATTAAATCGAAGAGAGTTCAATCAAGTCATGAAAATAAAACTTTCTTTAATCGCGGTTTGAATTACACGAAGAAGAGGAATAATAAGTCTACCGTCTCTTGCAGAAATACAAGAATTGGAAAATGTCTGACACATTTAACTTACAAAATTGAACAAATATGGCTAAGAATCATGATGAAATGAAATCACCAAACAAAGTGCAGCTTTATCAGTCCGGTCACTCTAATTCCGAAACTACAAATTTACTACTCATTTTTCAACTTGTAATCTGACATTTTGGCGCCTAACTTCCGTATTTTTGCATAATCATTCAAAATTATGGCGAAATAAACAAATGGATTATGATTTGAACTTTAACAACATTCTTAAGAAAGAAAGCTGATCTTCGCGAAAAATAAAACTTATTGCAAGTTTCAATCGTATTATAGAAAGTGGTACGAAATCACTGTATGAAATAATATTAGCTTCACTTCTCATAGAAAAAGCGTAGCCAATTGTATGAGCGAATGACATATCAAATGATTATCACTTCTGCATATTTATGATTTGACTAAATAATTGGGAAAGACCCTTAGGGTTTTGATAACGCATAGGCTGTTTTATAAACTATCAACGATAAGAATTCCAATGCTATGCGCCATTTTAAACATTAGTATTTAAAAGTTTTTTAAAAATTTGAATGAAATGTGATGTGACCATGCTAAAAAGAAAATGGAAGTGAAGTTTAAAATTACATCAGTTTACAGTGTAATCTATCAATAAAATGTGTCATTATTAAAACGTGTAATAATGCTTGGTTCTAAGGAATTATTGAAAGGTATTAGAAAGATATATAAATGTTACTACAAAAATTAATGAGGGCTCAACATTTACCAATTGGAAAATCGTAATCAATTCGAGCCAGTATGCTTCTTCTGAAACCATCTTGGTATTTCGCCAATTTGATAAGGACTGATTATGCATTCGGAAATGTTAACTACACACAATTGCAAATTAACTGTCACCATTCTTGTCAATTTTTATTTGATCGTAATTATCAAAATGAATATCACTCATTAGCATTCCCCATGACGTTGGAATAAATTCAGATTTAGAGTTCTTTTTCAAATATGCACTTCCTTTTTATAACTCCTTACAAAAATTAGTTGAGCTTCAGTGATTTGTTGATATTTTTCTTGCAAAAAGTGAATTTCCATGCATGATTTGCTGATTGGATTTATACGAATTTCCTCGTGTCTGGACTGCTGCAAACGGCTGCAGGAGAGACTATTTTCAAATTTAAAAATATCTGAATTAACTTTGAAAACCTTTTGCTTCATGCAACATTTGCCATTAGGCTCTGAGATATCAAAGTCCGATTCTGCGTTTAATGAGAATAGGAATACTTATCTAAATAAAGAATTCGCAAGACTACACCCATAGCATTGAAACAACTTTAAAAATTAGTGAGCAGAAAATCTATTTCAAATTTTTCAAAACTAAATAATTTAATTTACCATTCTCGTACTCGTCGAGTTATAATAAGATGTAAATAAAAAGTAAAGTTATCGTAATCTAAGGTTTTTTTTTTGCAAATTTATTCCATGTCATGATGAAATATATGGCTTCCAGGTTTATAGATCATCTGGAACCTCATTTCATAGAAGAGTATGTTCGTGATCATCAAAGATTACAAAATTTAGGTTTCGATGATGTTGATTGCACGATATTTTACAAGTCATGTTTGAAATTAAAAATGGAACATTTCGTCAATTACACCAGCTCAAGAAGACCGTCATGAATGAAGAAATGGATAAAAGGGTGGTTCAAAGAGTCCGCTAATCTTGAATCTTCCTCAAGCTAGTTCATATCTCAGGTCTTATTTCCACGAAAAGTTTAGAGCTTTTCGAAGTCCTTGTGATAATCTCTTCGAATTTGCACTGATAGCTTAAAATAATATAATTCCCTGATTTAACTGCTCACGGAAGGCTGCCCTCATTTCTACACGCGACTGCATTCGTGTGCACCTACTCGAACTGCTCACTATAAAAAGTAGTCGCCCCTGCTGCCCGATTCTGCAACTCGACTCTAATCGACTGGTTTGCAACTGATTTTCGCTGATAGTTCTGAAGCTTCTAAATCGGTTAGTTACTTCAATCTCTTCCAAGAATAGAGAATGTCTACTGCACTTGTTAATTTTTTTTACATAGATACCTTGATCTTCACTTCTTTCGACATCTTGAAAAAGTGTTGACTTGGTCTGAATTTCTGAATTCGAAGATGTAAGATTCGGTAAAATCATAGAGCTTTTAGATAACCTGTAAATGGCATACATTCGCCAGATGGCGACCTGCGGTACGACGATCATCGGGAATACACCGATGCTTAAACTGAAGAATGTCGTCGCTGGAACCAAGGCAAACATTGGTGAGCATGAGAATTTTAACAAAAAAAAACGATCCGTTTTCACAATAAGCTGTTTTCTCAAATATTTGATAATTTCATCGGACTCATAAATTTCTTCTAGCCGTCAAGATGGAGTACATCAGTCCGTCTGGCTCGTTGAAGGATCGAATGGCGTCGTATCTGCTCGAAAGGGCTGAAGAGGCTGGCAAAATTCGGCCTGGTGATTTTTTTGCTAAAATAAAACTTCGTAACTTTTTCTGTAGGTGAAACCGTGCTGATCGAACCGACCAGCGGCAACTCCGGCATTGCACTCGCCCACTGCGCTGCGTACAAAGGGTGGGCATAAAGTTTGACAAAAATGAAATGAACGATTCTCGAACAAGAATATGGGACCATTAAATATTATTTGAGAAATAACTTTCGAAATTCAGATACAAGGCAATACTCGTGATGCCAGCGAGTTCCAGCATCGAGCGCAGAATGCTCATCAAGGCATACGGGGCTGAGGTTGAAAAAGCATTATTTATTGGAAAAAAATAGAGCAATTTTAGGTGGTTTTGACGAGGGCTGAAGATGGTTTGGGAGGAGCTGTGCGATTGTCCGAGGCGTTAGCCTCGCGCATTCCAAATGCCTTCTATCTCGATCAAGTAGGCCTAGTGAAGTTCAATATAATACCGAATAAAATTGTTGTAATTTTCACTAATCATGAAAATCGACCAAAATATGCGTAGCTTTTTATGAAAAGATTTAAATTCTTGTTTCAGTTTTCGGATTCGGCAAACTACGAGGCGCACTATATGACGACGGGTCCGGAAATCTGGAGTCAGACGAACGGCGAGGTGAAGGCACTTCTGATGGGTGTTGGCACAGGAGGAACCATCGTTGGCATCGGCAAGTACCTCAAGAAGAAGAATCCTGATATTATGGTATATTGTTTTTCCTATTTTCCTCTTTACTGATCGGGTTTGGAAGGCGATTTCGATGTCGATATTTCAGATCGTTCCAATAGAGCCGTTTGAATCTTCAGTGTTGTCTGGCTATCCCGCGGGACATCACTTTATCCAAGGTGACGAACAAATCACGAATGCCAACAACCAATTCTGTTCATCTTTCAGGAATCGGTACGGGCTTCATTCCGAACATTTTGGACCAGTCGATTTTGACGACGCCAATTCGAATCACATCGGCCGAAGCGATGCAAATGGCGAGACGACTCGCGACCGAAGAAGGCATTTTGGCCGGAATCGCGTCTGGGGCAAACGTCGCTGCAGCTATCAAAGTAGGCACATCACAATTGTCCTATCCAAGAAAAATGTTTAGCAAACCTAACTTTGTTTTTCAAAACAACTTTCATTTTGAAACAGTAGTACTGTTCATTTTTCTCGAAACAGCGCTATTGATCATTGAAAATAAAGCTGATCTTCGTTTATTTATTTATTCATGAGTAATAGCAAACGGATTCCAGCTAACCCAACTACCCGATTACCACGACGAGCTGATTGTGACCATCATCAGCAGTTCGGGAGAAAGATATTTGTAAGATTCCGATTTCCAAATACAACAGTATATATTTTGAAATCAGATCGACTGACCTCTACGCTGACATTAAAAGGGAACTCAAAGAGCGAAGGGCAATGGATATTAATGAATCTCTGGAAATCGTCTACAACTATCTTAACAATGAGCATAAATCGGTTAAATAAGGCGAAAAAATAAAACATGTTAACTAGGGTTCTCAAGTAGATATGCCAAATAGCATTTTGGGATTAACTTTTGAACAGATAGATAATCTGGGTTGTAAATAAGGCTTCTGTGAAGAAAATTCTCTGATCGAAAAAATCCGTTACAAAATGAACACATTTTCGCAAGCGAAATATTGCTTGTGCGTGGTTATGTGCGGCTATTTTGGTCTGATTTTTGCACAGAAGCATTTTATCAGGTGTATCGTCGATCTATTAGGTTGGATAGAAAGTCCTGCACCAAAAAAACATTAATTTTCATTTATTCATAACTTTATTTAAAACCATCAAAAATCAACGATATATTCACCATTGAGACTCATAACCTTCACCCATCTATTGAGCAGATCGTTGATGCCCTGCGCCCAGAATTCAGGAGACTGTGACGCGAAGAACTTGTCGACTACTGTTTTAAGGTCATCGTATTTGTCGATTTTTTTCTCACGTAGATGGAGCTTTAAAGGATGAAACAAATGGTAGCCTGGCAGAGTGAGGCCCGGCGAATACGATGAGTGGATGACCGGATGCCAGCCGAGCTTTGTGGTCTTCTGGTGGGTGCCCGAAGCGACGTGTAGTCGCGCACTGTCATGCAGGAGGTGGACAATTAAGCGTTTTGGCCATCTTTCTCGAATTGCGTCAGCCAATTTTTGAAGCTAATCGATATAGATGGTAGCTGTGACGGTGCTGCTTGCAGGAAGCAACTCGTAGTATATCGACCCTTTCGCGTTCCACCAAACGGAGAGGAGATACTTGCGTTGGTGGGGTTCGGTTTCGGCTGCGTTGGTGGCTCTGCGTCGCGCGGGAGCCAGATGGCGTGTTGTGCATCGTTGTCGTAAGGGATCCAGCTCTCACCTCCAGTCACTAGATTTTTCAGAAATTCCTTTCGGTGAAGACGAAGGGGGAGAGACTGACAGATGTTAACACGCACTTTTTATAGGCGTCGGTTAGCCGATGGGGGTTCATCTCAATTGAATTTTTCGATAGTCGAGATCATGGAAATGGGCAACGATGGTGGCATTGGAGCAGCCGAATATCGTCTCCAATCCTCACGTGGTGGCTTTCGGATTGGTCTTGATAGCGCTCTGCAATTCGTCGTTTTTGATGAAGGATAGTCGTTCATTGCTCTCATTTTCTTGGAGGCTCATATTTCCTGCCGCGAAGCGATAGAACCGACGGTTGAATGTCCAACAAGAAGCAGTGCCCTCACCGAATGTGTTGTTGATGTTAGCGGTCGCTCTACTTGCGTTGTTGTTTTGGCGCCACTCGTAGTAGATGACTGTTCAAAGTTGGGGTTCGCTTATAATAATCGTAAATCATCAAACCCCTGAGCGCGGGTCCTTATATACCCATGTGGTGATAGCTTCGAGAACATTCTACAAGGTTCTCACACTTATTAGGGCATTTGACTCATTTTTAGAAAATTATAGATTTTTAAAATTTTTGGTGCAGGACTTTCTATCCAACCTAATAGGTGGGGTTTTTGGAGACATTTTGGGTTTGAAGGATACTTCCTCTCCTAATTTTTGCTTTTAAACTATCGTGTTTACACCAAAAACGAATTTTTGCAAGGAATAGAGCTTGGAGACTACATATTAGCATCGAATATGTTCCGACTATTAGTTGTTTTACTATTTTGAGGCATGCTCTGAACAATCTCAAAAATGTCCTCTGCTTTGATTATTTATTCAAATTTTCATATCTTGGAGGTAATAGATTGTTTTCTCCTTGTTCATTGATTTCTGGCAATTCGGCATCATTTTTTGTCATGGACTTTAAAATTGGAGGTGCACCTGGAGTTGTATCAGGTGAATCGTCATATCTAAATCATAGGAAATGATTTTTCTACGTTTTACGTCAATTCTGAATAAATTGACAATTTAATATTCATAATTTTATGAAATTGTTGTTTCATCATTTAGAAAATTATAAGATTTTTTTCATTTCCAATTTTGTAAATTTTCGTTTATCTTCATCTAGTCAGCACTTACTTTCCAAAGATAAAGTAAATGAATACACCGGCAATGAGCAAATGAAATGACGCAATAGCCAATGTTGCTGATCCTACACCAATTAATGCAGCATTTGATCTATAAAAATCGTATTTTAAAATTTGTATTTAGAGGGCGTAAGTGGAATCAAATTTTTGAAGCGAGTTTTATTAAGAAATTTGTTGTCACCTAGGATATCATAAAAATAAAGAATTTTCATGAGTAAGTTTCTTTGGAAAATGCAACCGAGGGATAGGTGAATAACTTTTCTTCCTTGATACCATTTCTTTCACGCATTCTTGCCGTACTCTCTCCTAAATTAACGGAAAATGGAGAGAGAAATGACGATTTTTATTTTTCATCATTTCTTCACCGTTTGAATGCAATCAAATCCCCAAAGCGAATTCAATTGGTGAAAAATGTTAGCAAATTGATAATCCTGAAGACGATTTCTCAACGCCATAACTTTTTATAGAATTATTATTATCCATTTCGAAAATGGTAAGAAGGTCTAGAATCAGTAAAAGCCAGGCTTTCAGGTAGACTAATTTTATTCACCAGACATCTCATTTTAAAATCCACTTGCGTCCTCTATTTATATTCATTATTGAAGTTACATTTCGATCGAATCTTTACGAAGTATCATATAAAGACCGAGAATTATTGAAGAGACAGCAAAGTAGAGCTAAAGTGTAAACTATTATTTATCGCTTTTCATTTACGTGCATCACTTATGCACATAAAATAAAGTCTAGCAAAACGTTGAACATAATTTCGCACATAGGCTAGTATTCTAAAGATTGTACACGCACTTGTTTGCAGAAATAATTATTCATTCTTTAGTTCGAGATGTTGCGAATCAATAAACGAAACATGTCCTACCTTAATGATTGCATACATCCAAAGAAGATGATTTATATCTGTTACACATCGAAGGCAAATTCTGGAAGTTGAAGAAGTTTAAATCGATTCTAAAATTTGAACGCACCTTCCCATAAGTATTAGTACTTTTGAAAGAATGAGAGATGTATAGCCGATAGCATAACTTCTTCCAATTATTAACAAAACTTCACAAGTTGTTATTAGTCCAACTCCCAATAAATAAATGATCAATGCAAAAGACTAAATAGATTCAATATTTCATAGCAGACACAGAGATTGAAATTTAGAAACATATATTTATGTAGTGATCGTATGAACCTACAAATGAAAGCAATCCATGTTGTGCAACTATCTTGTAGAATAAATTCGCCATATCTAATAAATTGATTTAGAAATAAATAAAATAGCTAGAAATTGTAATGTTTTGAACCAAATACAATAAAATCGAGAAAACTTGTTCCGTTTTGTGCATGTTTGCGAATTATGAAATGGAGGATGAATTGTGTTATCAGTTCTGGAAGAACACGTCTGATGACATCAATTCATTCGATTTTATGGATCATTTGCTAAGAAAAGTCAGCATCCTGACTGAAAAATAAAATGAACTCAAAACTGGACTGTTATCCTTCATTGTCATCAATTTATGACTCACAGTATCAAAAGATCGCAATATGAATTTCAACAATCAATATTTATTCGTTTGAAAATGAGGATAGAATAGTTTTTAAAAATCTTACTACAAGACAATTTAAAAATCATTAGAGAACTGTTATCTTTTTCGAATTTTTAATTCTAAAATCTTCGGCAATGGTTAAGAATCTTATGCATTATTATTAGTGCCAAACAAATGTAATTTCCCAGTGATAGCATTTGTCGTGGTTTTATTTATCTCGTTTTACTTCCCATAGTGTTTGTATCTACCCTGCATTCTGCATTCTAATGGTTAGCAGCCTCTTTATTTTCCATCTTCCGATCTGAGTGAGTCTCAGTCTCAATCCCAGAGTCTATTGCATAGGAAATGATTCGTTGGGGTTGTGGCTCCACTCTCCATTCCCGGGCAAATTTCTCGCATTCCTTCATTTTTTTCGCTCCATCCCTTCCTTCCTTCTTTCCTTTATTCGTTCGTTATATTATTTTCACCCTTTGATTTCGCGGCAATTAGTTTTCTTTCGAATTTTTTTCGCGCTCTTCGCGACTATGGCTGAGACTTGTTGCGTGGTCAATTCCCCTGTGGCGATGATATAAATTGGCATGAGGATAACGAGGATGGACATGTCTTCTTTCTTTTCTGCCTTTCTGCTATGCATATCCATTTTCATTCATATTGCATCATTGCATCAAAGCCGCTTGCCCAGACCTGCTCACCATTCTCTTTTCATCTTCATCTCTCAACGACACTTCTCTTCCAGCCAATTATCATATTTTGATGATACCTTCTTTCAGCCATTCCAATCAGCCCTCATTTCATATTTACCAGCAGAACTCTGCTGCCTTTCATTATCTCAATTTTAGACAATTCTCAGGAAATTTGTATCCATGAGAATATTCAACTTTACGTTATTTTTATCGATCATTTTGCATATCTCAGAATTTCGATATTTATTCGTAAGCTTTATTTGGTTGAGTAGATTTTCCAGATTTAAAATGGAAACGATGAGTCGTGAGTCTCTGATCAAAGCCATTGAAGATCGGGATGAAATTATTGCGCATTTGGCAAGGGTTTGTTTGAATTGAAAATCACCCATGAAGAGGTTGGAAATTTAGGAATTGCAAAAATTTAAAAACGAGTTTTCGATGCGAAAGACTGCTGTTTCCTCAGAGCCAGATATGCAGGCCCTCACCAAAACTGCTGTCGTCAAAAGTGACGAGTGAGTGTTTGACTTTTAATTTACCTATTTTTTATCTATCGTTGGTTAAACTGCTTATCGAAGCCACTTCTCACCCACATAAATACCTTTTATTACTGCTTTTTTTTTCTCGCGCGGTTTGTAGACCAAACGAATTTGTGCAGCAGTGGCGAATTTTAGAAGTTAAGCAAAGCGGAAAAACTGCAAGGAATGTACAAAGGTAAAAGAGCAAATTGACGAAAAGAAGTGAAGGTGAAAAAAGAGTGGAAGAATGACAGAAAATGACCCTACGGACGGTACAATGATGCAATTGAACGCGCATTGCGAACACCAGACGTGAAAGCACACAAAAGTGCAGGTAATCCCGAGGCGGAATGGACAAATGCGCACATTGCACATAGAGCTGCAAGGAGAAACGAGGAAAGAGACAAACTCCGCCCATTTCTGCTAACTGTTTGATAATACTGAACTGAACTCATAGAACTGTTCGTGCAACTATTCTCCTTCCTTCCATTCATAAGAAAACTCCCCATACAGAGAAGGCCCCATTGGACTTTTCTAAAGTGTTCGTATTCTCGACTTCTTGATTCGGATTACGGTATTTGTCGTCTCTAATACACATTTCAAGTCTAAAAATGGTCGTCCTGAAAACAGCTCTCCGTTGTCGTGAGAATTTTCAAACGAGACCCGCTCATAGAAGAGGAACACAAAGATATATTCCACCGAGGTAAAATTATTGGAAAATTTTGAACCATTACTATACCTATGTTTTTTGTATGCAAGTATTATATCTCAAATTAGACGTTTCATTATAAATAACGATAAAAATTAGTAGCATTTTTGCATCGTCACTGCAGTTAATACTTGGTCGTTCCTTGGGGATGTGTAGAAGCGTTTACAAGATAAAGGCATTTATTGGTTTAGGATAACTGATAAGACATTAGAGACTAGCATGAGGACTACAATGAGAGTTAGAGTAAAAGGGAAAACCTAGGGACTGGGTCATCAGATAGGACTTATCTTTCCCTTCTCACTTCTGTCTCAATCAGGGCTTTTACATCTGTGTGTCTATGTTATGATAGAGGAGATGATCAGTTGATCGTATATGCTATAGTTATGGGAGAATTTGAACGACTCAAGCATTTACACTACTAAAAATTTGCATATGATATTGCGGGAAATTATGTAAGGTGCAAATATGTCATCATTCTTATAATCATGAGAACCTCAATTATGCGCTTATTGTTCTTCCAATTCTAGTATTACACATCCTCATGCTCGATACATCATTGCGCATCTTTCATCAATCTGGCGCTATTTTAGGAAGGTCGGTTTTCCCTTCTAAATAGATGAACTGTAAGTCAAAAGTCATTTATGAACTAATCAAATGATTTATACTTCGCATGTTTCAGTGCATATTTCGAAATATCACCATCATTCACTTCCCTTGCAAGTTTTGTATTTTGTGTCGAATTTGTTACTGTGTTAGGAAGTTGTGCGATTGTTTTTGTGCAATTCGATTCCACAATTCGTTACCGCTGCAAAGAAGCGAACTGTGTTTGTACAAGTAATGGCTTAGAAGTGAAAATCAAAGGAATCAGAAAAACAGACACAATAAAGCGAGACTTTAATCTGATGAAGAAGAAAAGATGAGTCTGTCTGTCTGTTCTGACTGTTACGAAATACATTATGAGCATTTATCGTTTTTATTTGAAGCAAACCAGTTTGATCTCTAAAGCTAATAGAGAAATTAGAAATGGAAACTGAAAACGACGAAGAAGAGGAAAGATTGAGTTAAATAAAGATGAATGGAGAATTTAATGGAAGAGACAGTTACTTAGCGATTCTCCGGAATTAGTAACTTGGTCAGCCGCTGACGTGCTTCCCAAATCTGAATGAGCCTTCTGTGGTCTGGAGGTTCTTTGGAAGACTTCCTCTAACCTCGAAGGGGGTTTCGCAATCGAAATAATTCAATGAAACCCGAGATTATGGACAAATATTTTCAAGCGGAAATGAGAATAAACAAGTAGTTTAGTTATTGGAGAGATCTATAGACGAAATGAGCAATACCAAAACACAATGGGAAAAGCTTGATTCGCAGAAGAACAACTGAGTCCCTGCAAATTAGAGTCCTCAAGCTCCGCCCCTTGCAAAGATGCATTTTTGGTAGAAGCGTGGTAGTTTTAAATAAGGAATTTGGGAAGGAAGTATTCTTTAAAGCCAAAATATCATAAAAGACCTAGCCTAGATCGACGATAAACCTGATGAAATGGTCCTGTACAAAAATAGGTTAAAATACCTGCGCACAAACAATATTTCATTCATGGAAATGTGTTCATTGGGGTGATAGATTTTTGCGATTTTTTGTTCGAGAATTTTTTTCTTCGCAAAATTTACTTCGAAACGCGCTTTGACATATTCGCTTGAAGATACTATCTGCAAATGAAATAATTAGCAGAAAAATTATTCATAATTAATTATCACGTTAGACACATTTTCATTTGATATTTTAATCAAGTCCTATCCTAAAATAATTATGTTTCTATAGTGTATAATTTTAGAGCCCTTCAAACAATCGAACATGCTCTTCGATCGAACTCTTTCCTCAGCAATCTGAGCACCACCCAAATCGAGAGAATTGCAGCAGCCATGTATCCGATTGAGGTATTTGGTATCCTAGAAAAGGGTGTGAGGAATTCCAACTCAGAGTTTTTCAAAATTAAAATTCTGGACGCCTTAACCTTATATAGGCGTATAAAAATATCAAATTCAGGTGCCTCCTGGAGCAGTTATCATCAGACAAGGAGATCTCGGATCGATTATGTATGTCATACAGGGTAAGTACAAAATTGTCTCGTAAACTATCTAACTCTCAGCTCGGGAATGTGAATTATCGAATCTTGGGAATGTTTAGCAATTCTGGTTTATGAAATTTCGCAATTTTGGTAAAACATCGATAGAATCAATGCAACCTTAACTGAAACTTGATACACACCCAAAATGTACTATTTGAGCATTTGTTTGCTTTTTGAAACTAAAAAATTACTTCACACACACACACATGGTTTTTTTTTTTATAAATATTTAACAAGTTAGCAATTTCAGAAGGCAGTGTGCAGGTTTCAAAGGACAACCGATTCGTGAGAACTATGAAATCGGGAGTGTTTGGAGAATTGGCAATACTTCATCAGGCTGAAAGAACTGCGTCTGTGAGGGGTATAAAATAATTGAAATGGTGAATTGCAAAATATGCACAATTCAGCAATCCAACATTGCTATCTCTGGGCAATCGAGAGAAAAGTATTCTGCTCCATCATGATCGAAACGGCAAGAGAGACTACAGCAAGTCACAAAAGACATTTGAAATGGTATGGGTTCAGATAAAACTTGAAAACATTAGCGCACATTTTCTGAAATTTGTTCTTCGGAATTTAGAATTCCCCAAATATAAGTCAGGGAGCACGAAGTTTTCATTTTAAACTCCCCGAAGTTGAAATCATTTAAAAGTTTAAGTTGAATTTCGTAGACCTCTGATAGAAACGACCTTATGATCTTTTTCTAGAATCAACTTTCACATAACTTTTTTCAGGTCGAAGAGGTTTGGACATTATGGCAACACGACTCTGAATCGGCTTTCTGAAGTGTGTGCTGAGACGACAATCGACTCTGGCCGAATGCTCAAAATCCGACCGCAATATGTCTATCTCATCACGAAAGGAGAGGTATGACTCATTTCGACATTCGATAACTACAACAAAGAATTGAAAATACTGCACGTTCACAGCACATGATACTTCAACCAGTACAAATCACTAATTCATTACTTGAAACTAGTATGATGTCAATGTTCAGCGAAATATGTTTTGGTCTAAACTTAATCAGTTCGATAGCATAAAAGTGTTGATATTTTTACATTGATCAACTGATACAGACTAGCACCTGTTGCAGACTTTTTGATATTTACTTTGCAAATTTATAATTTCAAAAATCAGTCACGTTATTTTTATCCTGTGATATTTATATCTCCATCAACAATCAATTGCATCGTTGAATTCATAGCATATCAATATTGACGTCTTTAATTTTGACTGTTGAATGCTGAGTGGCTGAATGGACTGGTTTCATTTTTCTTGGTAAAAGTTCTTTGAATTTTTCGATAAGCCGAGTCACAAGAATCGAATAACTGACTGCTGATGATAAGTGATAGTAAATGGCTGATAAAGTGATCGTAATCGATAAGGAAATAGCAGGCTGAAGAGAAGAAGACAAAATGTGTGTTGCATGCTTTTCCTCTTATCGTCTGTTTACGTCACAGTGCTCCTTTCATTCAGGTGCAATTCAGGTGCACCTGCACTCTAATCAGTGTAGCTGCACCCGAGTTTTCAGCATAACAGTCATATTCTAGCTTATTCTTTCGAAATGCAGCAGAGAACGAGCAAAATTCGCGCGTACTTTGTCTCCTTTACACATTGCTTAGCGCTCCCTCGATCATTTGTCGGTGGATACGAAATTTATCAGTCGAAGTTTCGCTGTTGTTTAACGCTATTTTTCCTTGCATCCTCCTTCCTTTTTGCATTTCAGTAGGGTGGGTCATTGAGTCGTTTCATGTGAATGCAGAACTAATGGGAAGAGGTTCAAAATAGAATTCAACGTTTATAGAATTGCATCGAGAAAATAGATAATTGATGAAAAATTAATAGTGAGAAAGGAAAAAGGCGAAATGTGGAGGCACTGATAACAAAAGAGAGAAAGGAAAAAATAAGAGGAACCAAAACCAAATCGGATTAGTACGTTAAGGAAATAAATGAAAAAGGGGTCAAAGTATCGACGAGCCTTCGTGTAGAGAAATGAATTCCTCTGCTTTTTCGGGAAAGGAACGAACGTTATCAGAACGAAGCACATGATTCCATTTTTCCACATAGTCTCTCAACAACTCAGCGATTTCTTAGACAAATCGAAGTCCGAGGTCTCGAGACTCGAATAGTTCACTGATAATTCGTACTTTTTCTGGTGAACAGCACGTTGATAGGCATAGATTTGTGAGATCGATAGATCACATTTAAATTTGTCTGACCATTAAAAGCATTTATACTAGACCGCCCTTATCGTGACTTTCATTAGCAATTTTAGGCTTAAAAAATTTGAAAATAGTAAAAATTGCAGAGACCTGAAATTGGCACCATGAAATTATCGATTAAGTTAGCGCGTTAATCAATTGATCACTGTTGTCTTTCTTTTTCTGTGCAGAGTAATTGATATTTCAATCACTTATAAAATATCACGATCAGTATCCTTTCAATCAGTATGATAAATGAAAATGATAGATCAATGTAGGTAACACGATCAACGATAGTCAACTAATGCGGATTGATATTAAAAAAAAAATAGCGCCGGAAATGGTAGGTTAAAAATACCCTCGAAACTGAATGGATTGTCCAAAATAGAAATAGATTGATTGATTTGATTCATTTATGTGTCTGTGTGTAAACAGACATTGTTGAATCGGAATTTTATGCTTCCCACATTTATAGGCAGAAAGAAATTTTCTTTGTAGAAATGGTAAAACAAACAGATGATCTTTGAAAGTTCAGAGTTTTCTTTAGAATTGTTGATGTTTACGAAAATCTCCCATTTTATCATAGATTCAATATGTTGATCATGTGATATGTGATAATCATAGTCAAACTGTCTGTTCCTCATCACTTATCGATTTTTTGCTGACTGACTGTTAACTTCTAGTGATTCTTCTCAAATCTCACCCCATTTTGTTTATCTTTTCATCTCTGCATCCCAGGTGACAAACATCTCTTTCAACTCATCATCAACAACAACAGTCAAAGAGCTCTGTCTATGTCGCTTAGTCATTTCGAAGAATCGCATTACATTTCAATCGATCGTTTCTTGGAAACCATCAGCTTCCCAGAAAATTTATCCATTTTTTATTAGTATATCAGCGCATTTGACTAAAATAAGTTGATTTTCAAGAAGTGACAATCGATAGTATATAGACCGATCGATTCAACCATACAATTCGTTTCCTCTGATGTAAACTGATTGACTGCAGCTACACCTTCGGTTGTATCGGACTGTCAAGCGATTAGCCACAGGGCCACGTGCAGAGTTGATTCGATTAGTTGCCGCGTTTTGTCCTCAAATACAGAAGACGAAGACAAAACTGAGAGTTTCACTGGAAACGGACATGTGATCGACACGTGAGAAGCAGATCTGGTGAATAAATGGAGATGAAGAGCTGCTATGTAAAGAATCAAGCAGAAGGAATGAAGCCGGTTGGAGGAAGGGAAAATGAACAGAATGAGGGAATGAAGTGCAGCACGGCTCTGCCCTCGAGGCGTCTTCTTCTTCTTCTCCTTATGATTCTTCAGATTCACTGAGCAAAGAGTCGATGAGTACACACAGATTGTTGATCGAGACAGAGACGTTCCTTCCCCCCACATATATTCTCAGCTGATTCTTCAGGCAGTCCTCAGACAAAAACTAACCAACAAATCCAAATATCGATTTTTGAAGTCAGAAAGATATTCGCGTCAATTTTCGATATGAATCATCGATTGAATGAAATAGAAGCAATGACAAACATCTGACAACTCGCAATTTCAAATCTCATTGCATCAGATTTTCGCATGTGTTTTTCACGAAAACCTTTCGAAATTGAAATGCAAATCATATTATAGGGTGCTCTGTAAAGTTCAATAAAATTACATCACATCATGAAATATTCAACGGAAATGAAAAATGACATAACACAAGGAAAATTTTTAGTCTTTTTACGAAATGAACTGTAAAGAATATCATTTTCAGGCAGTGATCTACAGTAATGGAGTAGAGGTGAAACAGATAGGGCCCGGAGATGATTATCAGTTTGAAGAAGTGTCGAATAGCAGGTCAGTATTGATGTTAATAAATGAAACAGAGGATGCAATTGCATAGTCATTTGGATAGTTGATCTCTTGACTCTTCACTCTTCCCAGTTGTCAATGGGCTTTGATTCTTTGTTATTTATTATTCTGAGTGCATTGCGCGTCACTTTGCTATCATTTCGAGTACAAATTGTTATAAAAGCCACCACTTGCATCTACAACTTGCATATAACGTGCGAATCGATGATTTCATCAGCTTCATTCTTTCCTACTTTCATTTCTAAAATGCCATTCATTCTATCGATCTGCCATTGTCCGACTTTTTATTTATCAGTTTGTATTTAAATTTCTCTCGTGCGTATTTCCAAAATTTCTTTGTCCTTGCTCCGTAAAAATTCCGTGTCAATTTCACTTTTTGGATTTGGCCTGCTCTTTATTCTCTTCCAATTGTGTGTTATTGACAGACCCGAGTGGAGGAGATGGGAGAAGGCAGATATGATTATCTTTTATCACAAAGTGCATCGGAGGGGGCGACAGTCAACTAAATTTTCGTTTGACTTTCAAAACTCGATCAATTTTGTACGATTGTCTGTCGGCTCAATATCCCAGCTTCATCCATGTGCATTCGAAGGCACGTGAATGCGCTATTGCCCTTGGCTCCGCCCCGTCTATTTGTGTATCATTCGCGTTCTCCTTCCACACTCAACATTCAACATTCAACGTGCACAATTAGTCTTTCTCTATTCTTCTCGAAGCCACGCCCACTTCTCCGCCCTTCAGCTTTTCTCTGATTCTACACGCATTTCTTCCCCGTCTCCTCATTCCCTCTCTATTGTCACCCCTCTGAGCGCTTCCTCACCGGATTCGTATCTTCGTTCAACTTTGCCAATCATCTTTCTCGAATTATCTTCAATTTTCCTAATTTCTCTCGATGCTGAATTCAGTCATCTTTCGGAAGAATATCGATCTGTCTCTTTCTTCTTCTTCTTCTTCAAAGACCTCCTTGAGAAACTCGTTTCCATCACCGTAGCAGAGCGTTGTTTTTAAAGATGACAGTCTTCAGCAATCAGTCAGCTATAATCAAATCGTTCTTTCGCATCAACATCGTAAATTTGCTTCTTTTTCTGGCTGATATCTCTATCTCTTTGAATCTTTAAAGATGGGCACGTGTCATATCTGTGCCAGTCACTAGTTTCATGCAGCTTTGCTTTGATATTTCATACATAGATCAGTCTGTTTTCTTCCCTATAAATGGGCTATCGAATATCAAATCAATGCAATGTGATTCTGTTCTCATTCAAATAACCTCCTTTCGATCGACTGATCCTCTGGACAGATGCTTTCAGATTCTCTTCACAAATTCAATCATTCGCAGCTGACCTAGGACCAATTACTCTCCTCAAAATGCATGTAGATCAACTTTGTAAGGCCCTTGACACTACAGATTTGGATGATGAGATAAAACCGGTCATAAGGTAGGTTATAGGCAGTAGGTGAAGTGATAAGTTAGAATAGGTAGAGAAAAGTGCCTGCACTACTTGGGTCTCGAAAACAAATCAGTTCGCAAAAATAAGAAATCCGGTTATCATTTTGACCAACTCGGGTGACGGCGATAAGTGCTAATAGTTAAAGTGAAGTGTTTTTGTTTGTGGCAGGCGGTCACACATTTGATCGTTCTCTGAGGGCTGCTTGGAAAATTGAGAAGGGGGATGAATTGCTTGAAGAAGATCCACTGTACAACAAAGTGAGTGAGGGAGGGAAAACTGTATAGAGCATCAATTATTGCAATGCAATGGGAAGCAGGGAAGAGCTGCACGAAACCAACACAAAGCGGAGAGAATTCGTAAAAGTCTCGTGCTGCACAGCAGCAAATAGCCACAGACAGCCACTCTGACCACTACTCTGCTTCTCTGCTCTTCCAATCTCTCCATTCTTCCCCTGCAATTCACGTGCTCCTAGGGGCCAGACCAAAGTCCTTACGGCCTGACTCCTCTTTTTATTTGTCTCTGCTTCTCATCCCTCTCTTCTCTTTCGCTGATAATCTCGACAGAGGGAGTGATTGCGCCCCGCTGCTTTCTGATACTGTGCAAGAAGCTGAAAAACCGAGCTGAACACAGACAGGACGACTCAGAGGAAATAGAGAGGGGAAAGTGTGCAGAGAAATGAAAATCGTGATCAGATACAGAATGAATCACACATTCCGAGGATATAGTAATACAGACAAAAAATCACTAATTAATCTTTGTGTAGTTTAGATTTTCAATTTATTATCTATAAATTCCAACAATTTCCCAATTTTCACCAAAATGAAGATAGACCTAGCGAAACTGGGCTTTAACACCTTTGATCTTTTCGCTGTCTAGTTTAGCAGCAAAATCAAGGAAAACGATAACTTCAAAAATCGTCTGCCATTGACCTTCCTACTGCTACAATTCTCGTATCACCTAATTTCTCCCTGCTTCTTTCACCTCTTCTTCCTCTATTTGTTTTCCTGCCTAATATGCAATCGTGCATACACTCGCCAACCCTGCAAAAGCGAGAAGAAAACGTAGAATCAGATACACAAAATCAGAAATCAAGAAACCAAAATAAATGATGCAGACATGTAAATTGGGAGAGAAGGAATAAAACTATTCCGAGACCGAGACAAAACAGGGCAATTAATTTGACACCGCCTGAAATTCTTGACAAAACTATAGTTGAGTTATACTTTATTTTAGCTAGGAAAAAATCAATTAAAAACTCGTAGAAAAAAATCTTGATGAAAATTGGCGCATTTTAATGAGGCAGCGAATATGCGCTAGTGAATGTCGTTCTTGTTAAGATAATACGTAATCGCAATAAAGAGATAATCGAATAAAAATAACGTCGAAAATTCACGAGAATTTAGTAGGAAAAAGTGCGATGCGTTTAAAAATACGACGATTAGGGAAAGCAAGAGATGAGATGCGCAGGAGAATTGGCTGATTACAATATGCTGTGTGATTAAAATATTGGCCTAAACAGCAATATAAATTCAGCTACTTTGGAAAATTAATGAATAAAATTGCTGAAGGAAAAGTAGATCGAAGAAGCGCAACTCGATCAAAGTCTTCACGAGCAGGACTTGCGATTGCAGTAATTAGCACAGAATTAGAGATGAAAAATTGCGAAAATAAAAAAGCGATGATGAATGAGAACAAGTGGTCTGCTGAATTGGAGCGCGAATTCATAAAAATCGCGAAAAGCCGCTAGTTTTCGACTTCGATTTTCTTTTGCTTGGTTTCGAGTTGCGATGGTTGCGGAAATTACCGTTTCTGTGCTGATTTCGAGTTGCCGCAAGAAACGACTCAAGTAGGGCAGATTTTAGGCAGTTTCAAGATGGCGGCATGAATAGTTAGGGAGTTCAAGATGGCGATTACCTAAAGAACATCTCCATGCCGTCATTTTGTTGCTTTTCGGATAGATTTTTGAAATATCGAACTAATTGCTTGATTTGCAGCAAGGACAACGACGAGACAGTCGGCCTGGAGCTGTCAGACCTGCACACGGTCAACACCCTAGGAGTCGGCGGATTCGGCAGAGTCGAACTCGTTCAGGCACCCAATGGAAAGACATTCGCGCTGAAGGTAAACTGAAAGAAGCATTTTTAAAAAGAATTGCTTGAATTCAGGTAATGCAAAAAGCTCACATTGTGGAAACGAAACAGGTCAACCACGTGGTTGCTGAAAGGAAAATCCTCCTCAACTCGGACTGCCCCTTCATTGTCAAGTAGGAAATATTCCTTAAGCATCTTTTTTAATTTTCGAATTTCAGATTGTACCGAACTTTCCGCGACAATGAGCGCATCTACATGTTGCTTGAGCCCTGCCTCGGTGGCGAGATCTGGACAATATTAAGGAAAAAGTAAGAATTTTAGAAACTCATCAGAATTTCATAATTTCGTGATTTTCAGAGGCCGCTTCGACGAAAACATGTCACGGTTTTATTGCGCTGGCGCACTCGAAGCTCTGGATTACCTCCATAAGGTAAACAAACGTGAAACTGATACAGATCAAGTCGATTTTTTTTCCAGAAAGGCTACGTCTACCGAGATCTAAAGCCCGAAAACATGCTGTTGGACAGAAGCGGGTATCCGAAACTCGTCGATTTCGGATTCGCCAAGAAGCTGAAGGCAGCCAAGACATGGACATTTTGCGGCACTGCAGAATACGGTACGAAACTAGTTCTTTGGAAAATAAAGTTGCAATGAATGAGATGCATGACTCGAGATATCATGTGGAAGCTCTTATCATATCAAATCCAATTGGGCAGCAAGCTTTTAACCAAAGATTTTTATTGATCGATGCGATTTAAGTGGCCCCTGAAATAGTGCTGAACAAGGGCCACGACATGGGAGTGGACATCTGGGCGTTGGGCGTGTTCAACTACGAGCTGCTGACTGGATCGCCTCCTTTCTCGAGTCCTGACCCTATGATCACCTACAATGCTGTCATCAAGGGATTCGCATCCTGGGCTTGGCCTAGGTAAAAACCATTCTTACTGAATCTCAAAGTTACTTTGATTTTCACAGAAAAATTGGAAGATGAATTATTGATTTTTCCTCCTTCAGGTACATGTCAAAAGAAGTGGTGGATTTGATTCTGTCGGTGTGCAAATTCGAGGCGACAGAGCGTATCGGCTACTCGAATGTCGACGAGATCAGAAACCACTCCTGGTTTGAGGGATTCGACTTCGCCGCCTTCAAGAAACTCCAAATGAAGCCACCCTATTTGCCTACGGTGAGCATATTCTTGAAAATGATAGAAATTGAACTTTCCTATAATTCCACGATTTGTTTGATTCTAAATTTCCGAAATATTCTTTTTCATCGTCACTAATGTCCATTTTTCAGGTGAAATCAATAACAGACACCTCCAACTTCGACTCGTTTCCCCCATTCGACAACTTCACGACCGGCGAAGTCCACGAATGCGATTTGGATTTCGAGGAATTCTGATCCTTTTCCAATGCTGATTCCTTCTAGAATATTCCCTAAATATGGCATACCGATAAGCCAAAACCCCCACATCCCGGTTAACCCCTTTTTCTCATTCTATCCTTCTATCTTCTCACAGCGCCTATGGCGTACATCAGCCGGGAATGCCATTGATTCTCCATCTCGCATAGGAATTTTGCATTATGAGCTTATTTTGTGTATATCAACTGACGCCATTTTAGACGTTCTTTATCACTTTCTCACTTCTCATTCTGATTTGTGCTATTTTGGCTCACTGTAAATTTAGCTGCCGTACCTTAGAAGTTTGCAAAGAGCTTGTTTCATGTTTGTCCATTTTTGACATTTTATATTTGTAAGTATGCTTTGTTCTATCATTTCGACGGGTGATTTCCAAATTGTATATCTTTTAGCAATGTTTTGTTTTGTATTTTATCTTGTACATATAGTGAAGATGAGCAAAGTTGGCTTCTTGGAAAGTTCATCGAGTTTCGAGTACAAATAGCTTTGATGAAGAAGAAATTTTACTTTTCCAAAAAACCTCGCAATTGATTGATTAACTGTCAGATCTATCTGTTTCTGTGCAAAGCAATTCCGAATCAAATGAAGAATTTATCCACTAAAACAACTGTCCTTGTAAAATTTGAAACATTGTAACAGAAATAACGATAACAAGTACTTTCCAACGAAAATTCGAAAACAACTTTAATAATCGGGGAAATGGTTGATTCTGTAGAGGAAGAATTTACCGTCTCTGCAGCCGACTCCCAGATAACCACTGTTGGGGGAGAAGTCCAGACTTTGGACGTCTGTCACCTGAAAATGGTCGTTTGGATAGGAACCTATATATTTTAAGGTTCGAAACTACTATTTTCTCGTATAGTGATACCGTACAGTTTTCAGGCTTCCTGTACTAGTAGTCGGGTTTTAGGATGAGAGAGCGTAGGCAAAGAAGAGAAACCAGAAAAAGAGTCGGCTACCAATACAGGAGAAGGTCCAATTTTCAATCTTTATAATTGGAAAAGCAAGAGAGGTAAAAGCTTTTAGATACTCGATTTCTTGCATATTTCGGTTTCCACGATAAATTTCGTCGAATGAAAATCCTACCTTTTCATGTTGCTGAGGGAAGTTCGGGTAGACCGATTGACTGCCAATATGGGCGAGACGAAGCTGATTTTGCTGAAAGAATGATTTCAGATTTTATTAGGGTTCAGTTCAGATGATGAAATATTGATGAGCAGAAGAGCGAAATGCGTAAATGAACTAATTTCCTAATAATCGCGTAAAAATGAAGTGTGCAAGAATCTCAATCAACTTCTGGCCTCGATACTTATTCCATTTTAAAAAAGTTTATATTGTTAAATCATTATCATAAACATTCTTCTAAGAATAGCCTCCATTTGATTCAAGAATGACAAATGAATTACCTTGACATGGCTGGCCATGGCGAGGAGTTGGCTGTCAGAGTTGAAGGCAATTGCCTGGCAACTGGTGGTGAGGTTGTCGAATGCCATCATCGGCTTTGGGTTGTCGCTCGTTCTTGCCTGGATGGGGTCGTACACGTTCACAAAGCCTGTGTCGCTTCTGAACAAAGGGACATTTGAAAACTAAGAAATAACAGATGACGCGTCCTATCTTTTCCCACATTATTTGATCCGGTAATTAATAAAAAAAAAGTAGTACCGAAAGAATTCATGAAATTATCATCATATTAGTTTTCTGAGCTGAAAAGTTTGATATCCAGCATTCTATTACTTTTTTAATTGGCCTAAAATATGCATATTCATTCAATTTTATGGTACCACTTTTATTCATTGTCTCTGATCCTATTTTCAGCCCTTCAACTATCCACCCCTAACTATAGATCTACTCATCTCGTAATATCGTCATTTATAAATTGCCGGAGAGTTGGATAAAATTTAGAGAATAAGAAATAAAGCAGACGTACGCAGTTGCGAGGTAGTCGCCCTGTCTGCTGATTGACAGCGCAGTGCCGTGCACAGAGCCTTCGTCCACAAACGTATGCAACCACGATTTACCATTCCGAGTGTCAGCTACCATCACATTACCGTTTTCTGAGAACTCCAAATAAATCTCAATTCGAATTGTTCTGCTCCTTTTAGAGTCCGCAAGAAATTTTTATTTTTTAAGCCATGAATGAGTGCTTTGATCAGAAGATATAAGAGTAATGAAAGTTTGGAGACATTTTCAGACTTAGAAAGCTCATTGTATTTCTCCACTACTTGAATTTTAGCTGAGTTTGGGTAGAATGATATCAGGTATTCTCAGAATGCTGGCTTCAGCAAGGAAATTTCAAAAATAATAATTCATAGATCATCAATTCAGTGCAAATTGTCAGATGCTAACGTTTCAAGGCGTGTAGTGTATCTACCCTCTGTACCAGGTAGAAAGTCGGCAGATTTAAATAGCCGATAATCTTCAAGATTTGTATGATAGGAGGAAAAAAACCCAACCTGTAATAGCCCACAGCTCATTAGATCCTCCCGGGAAGAAATTCGCATCGACGACTTTGCCGGGCGCGACGAGCTGTCGAACGTGCTCCATGCTGTTGGCGGCCAGAATGTGGATCTGTGAATCTCGAGCTGCAATGGCGAGCAGCTTGTTGTCTGAGGACAACGCGAAACGCCCCACTCCTTGACGAGGAATTGCTAAACAAAATAAAAATATTTTTTTCAGAAATTAGCAGCAATTTTAAAAATGAAGCAATCATAAATTCGAGTAAAAATGAGCATTATTGATAATAATAATAATGATTGCAAAAATCTTGGAATAAAATAAAACGACTCACAAGCCGGCATTCGAATCTGCATGACTTTGGCAGATTCCATGTCGTACTTCATCAGATATTCCTAAAAAATCAAATATCTCTTCCTCAAATGATATATAAAGAATACCGTAGCGAAAGATCCACACAGAAGAGCGGTTCCATTGGAGGTGATTTCCATTCTTCTGATCGCGAATTTCTTCAATTCCACGTTCTGCAGGAAATGGTCTTCTCTCGCGTTTTCACTCACCTAAAGCATTTTTCTTTTGAAGTAAATGAAAATGTAAGATTCACTTTGAACAATTGAATGAGCCCCTGCTCAGTGGCAGTGATGACGACAGGCCTGGTTTTGTGGAATCTGACCACATTGACAGAGCGAGTCGAGTGGCGGCCGATTGTGATGTCCGGTATGCGACTCGTCGAAATAAGGCCTCGAGGCAGAAATTCGTCCTTTTCAACGTATCTGAACGGAAAAATCGAGTAAATTTCAAATAATAATGCCGTATTTAAGAACGATTTCAATTCTCAGTAAATATTGTAATTCTCGCAAGCAACGGAATTTGATGAATTTTTAGAGTACCAAAAATCACCAAGAGTAAAAATTACCTCCCAACAGATCGAGTCATTTCTCCAATAGCCTGTGCAACTTCGTCGTCAGAATCAACGTCTTCTTCTGAAAGATAAAGGACGTTATCATTGAACAAATAAGTTCCTACCTTTCTCCGCTGCCTTATTCTGCCTCTGATTTTTGGTAATAGCCCAGGCCGGCACTTTTCCTGCATTGTGAGTACGTTGGAATGCCTGTCTCAGGCGAGATGCATAGTCCTGGAAGAAAAAAAGTTTACAATTTCACGCTGAACAGTGATGAAGCGATTAGTTAAAATTTTGAAATGTCATATATTCATTAAACCTAAAAATGGATAAGGTTGTGACAATCATTATTAAAAAAGAACCGACTGATTTTAGCATATTTACAGTTAGTAAGAAAACGCTAGGAAATAATAGATTTGACCAATATAAAATTCGAAAATTGCTCACCTTAGCATTAATTTCCTCTCCCGTGTCAGTGCTCTTTTTGATGAGTACTTTGGTTTTCTTCCTGGGCAGCAGCACAGTTTCACTCACTTCGTCTTCGTCGTTCCATGCAGCTGCACTCCGTTTCTCCTGAATAACTCGTCTACTTTGATTCTTCTAAGTCTTGCTTACCGTAACCCTTTCCACTTCCACTTCTTCACCCAGTTGCTTTTCCTCTTCGCCACTTTCGTCATCACTCGACTCTTCTGTCCATTTCTTCCCGAACAGTCGTGCCTCCAGTCGCTTCTCCTCTTCTGCACTCACGGCTTTTCTCGGGGAAATTTTCTGTAAAAAATATCATTTTATCACATCCGAATTTCGTATGATATTCAGGAAGAAGGCATTTTTCTGCGGGAAACTCGGAAACTACCTTTCCATCAGCACTGTCATTCGGTTTCGCCGATCCCTTCTTCGGAAATGTCCTTTTCGGTTTTCTTGCTTCCTCCTTCTCACCCCCTTCTACCTTTTCGAAATATCGAGGCGCCGACTTTTTAGCCATCTAAAAACAAATTGAATGTTAAAGTTTGAATTGAGAAAAATAAATAAAATATTTCATCGTCGTAAGAACGATATTTCATCCTCATAAAAATTGAAACTGAAAATTACAAGCAGCACTTTATTCTGCAGAATCGGAAATTAAACCACAAGAAAGATGAAAAGAGAATGAGTTCGTGAATTGAAAATCTAATAAATTATAGAAATACTCAGAAAGCTTTACCCAAAACAAAGACTTGTCGATAAAAATGTGTACTAAAAGAAATTCTAAATGAAAATAGAAAATATAAAATTAGGGGATAAATATCATCCTTAAGTAGGGTAAATTTAAAAGGGAAAATGAATTAAACCGGTAAATGAGTGAGAAAGGGGTAAGGGGAAGGGCTAGAGGAGAGAAATAGAGCCTGGGATTGTACACCCGAATGAACATAATCATAGAAATGGAGCGATCAGCAGAATTTGATATAAATCTTACCTATTTCTAATCAACATGAATGAATGAGATCACAATTTCAGAATTTGGGGGAAATGGAATAAGGCGAATTATGAGGAGATGTGAAGAAATAGAAATGGAGGATATTTGAGATGCGCACCTAGCTATTAATGGTCGGGGGAAGAGGATGATTCAGTTAGCCTTGGAAAGGTAGAACTCAAAATCGTTGACGATGGCCTGGTTGAGGCCCTGCAGCCAGTCGGGATGCATCTGGTGAATCTGCTTGTATGCATGTTCCGCGTAGAACGCTGGAAAACGAGTTTTCTTTCAACGGTAAACATTCCTAAGTTGTTGCGTTAATCGATACATTTTCAACAACGCAGTGACGGAAAAAGTTTATCAGCCGTGATTATGAACGGAGTCTTGTAAACAAAGCTAATAAAACTTTCCAATAACATTTCTTCTGAACTGTAAATTTTTGCAGAGTTTCATTAAAATTTGTTCACAATAAACGTGAACGTACTAGGCTTTATTCATAATCATGAGTTGTTTCCATTTTTGGCGCCAATGTATGAAGAAGAAAAGCGTTTACTTGAATATATATATATATAAAATATGGATAAACGCATGTCAAAAATCGTATTTTTTTTTCAAAATGTGATCAAGAATTTGATGAACTCGAAAAAAAAAAATTCTCACCTTTGTCATTAGGAATATGAGCGATGAAGGACTCCAGCTTGGGCGCATTGGCGAGTCTGCAGTAGGGGTTGACGAACTCGCCCTCTGCGTTGTACATCGAGGCCTGCTCTTCTTCTGGGGACACCGCAGCCACTCGTTCGGGGGCCAGACGCGCGAAGTTCGCCATACAATTCGCTATTTGCCAATACGTTTCCCTAAAGATGTTCGTCAAGTTGCATAAGATATGCTAAAACGACGAATAAACCACATTTATAGCTATATGGCTTCTCTTAAAATATCCGCACACCTGAGAAATATAGAGATAAGGATATAAGAAGTTGGGTAGGCTGGGCTGAACACTATCTAGAAATAGTCTACTCGTGCTGCTCATCATCTTGAGATCGAAAATGACTATCTTCTCATACCCCCATACTCTTTAAACAGGTGTATATATTTTTCACAAGTGTGCGAATGTATGGCTTTTATAAGAAGCCTTAGTTATAAAATTTCAGTTTGTTGGTCCTTGTAAAACTTAAAAAATAATAGAAAAACGATCATTTTTCTTCAGTGAAGAAATAAGCAGAACTGTTTCTTTTCAATGACATTTTAAAAATTGCTCACTTATTGATGCAATTGTGCGCCTGCTCGAGAAGTCTGCCCATTCCGATGAACACGATCCGTCTTTCTTCGTAGTTGATCATCGAGGAGATTTCCTGCAGAGTCGTCAGCAGAACTCGGTCCAGAATCATTGTGAACATCCCTGTCTGCATCTTCTCCACGGTCTGGAATGAAGCAATGAAGTAACGATACAAAATTTGCAACCCTGCAGATCACCATACTTGATTTGCAAGAAAATAGTATCATTTTGAAATAAAAACTACCTTAATGAAATCCTCAGCTCCTCGGAGAATGATGAATTTGAAGAGGAAGAGACAGAAATGCTTGATGAACTTGCTGGTCTTGCTGTTCTGCATTCGGTTGAACATTTGCGAGAGAATCACGTTCGCTGGACTTTGAGGATCAGTGATCATCTGAAAATGAGAAAATTAGATGAATAAAATGGAATGAGAGTCCTAATTCTATGACCATCCTTTGCAATAACAAAAAATAAAGGTGGGTCATAGTCAGAACCCTTCTCCCCAACTATTCATCATAAATTTCTGTGATTTAAAGAAAAGTGAATTCGGGATGAACGTTTCATTGATTTTTCGAGAAAATGTAGTAGAAACTCATGAAAAAACGTTCAAAATGTTCTCAACCGACTGCGCCGGAATTTTGGCATTGTGAACGATTTTGTTTTATCCTTGTAAAGAAAACCAAATACCTCCAAATGTGGAAGGAGAGCAGAGGCGAGTTGAATGGCGTGCTGATCGAGCGCCTTGATGCAGACGAGTCGAACGAAGTGGCCCATCAGAACCTTGCCGTATTCGGGCAGCACTGTTTGAGGGGCGTATTTCAGGTAGAACTGAACAGCGAAAAGTGAAAAACTCAGCCAATCATATTTGCTTTACCTCCAAAACAGTGAGAATGGCAGGGATGTTGGCAGAACGCGACCAGAGCTGCTCGTTGAGGAGGAAGCCCACGAACGAGGCGAACTGGCCGGGAGGGGCCTTCCGCATCACGTTCGAGGCAAACAGAGCTCCTGTAAGAAGAGTTTAAAAGTTAAAAAAAAGACTAAATTTTAATTGTAAAGAAGAAAAATTGCTACTTTCTGCTGGTTTTTTTCCAACTTGCAAAAAAATGACTCTGTATTTATCGACGGATAAGAAGAAATAGGGAGGGTAGGAAATACAGAGAAATAAGAAAAAGAGTCGCCGACAAATAAATAGGACCGCAAAATATGTAGTGAGTTATAGAACTTGAAGATATTATGAAAAGACTTAAAAAATTACCAATCAACTGCAACGCATATGGAATGAGATCCTCCTTGTCCTGAGTGAGAATGGCTTCGATCAGAGGGAAGAGTTGAGTGTCCAAGCTGCCTTGCAGAATCGTTGTTGTCTGGAAACAAATACAAGTTTTTTGTTATAATGATTTCTCTAAGTTCTAACCTTCTTGATGAGAACACACATGGTCTCGAATAGGAAGTGAGTGTGAACAGGGTCTGCCGGATTCTTCGTGGTCGCATCCACAAGCACCGCCAGGCGAGAGGCAATTGCACCCGCGTGATGCGCAGATTCGTCCTGAAACAGGTATTCCCTTCTATTTTGCGTATTGGGTAGAATGGTCATTTTAATTTACGTAACTTACTATCATTATCATACTTTCAACCTATAAGATGTTAAAATGCAATTTCTCACGTCAATGATGCTGATGACTCTTAGGATGGCCTTGATCAGGTATGGAGAATTCTGTGACTTGGGATCCTTTTCGAAGGCAGTCACCAAGTTGGAGAGCAGAGAGGCGACAGGCACTATTTGGGCAGAGAAAACCTGAAAGAACATTATTGTTTTTTTTGTAAGGAAGACATTTCCTTACCAATTGACCCTGCTCATTTTTGGTGATGAGTATTTTGTCGAGAGCGTAGGCGACGTATTTGTGGATCACGGGCAGCTCGGCAGTCAGCAGCTGGTCGCAGGCACGCACCACTTCGATCAGCACCTCAGGCGAGAACTGGTTCCGGAATGTTACGGAGAATCTGCAACAAATCAGAAATCAAATCAACTGAAAAATAGGGATCTCACTTCAAAGCATCGGCTTTGAGGATGGGATTTTCGTTGACAGGCCCAGTCAAATGCTGACGAACTTGCTGAGTGTAGAATTCTGTCACGTTGATCTGAAAATGATAATATTATGTTGAATTTGGTATATATTAGGTTGATGCATTCCTGTTTTCCGATTTGTGCGAAACAGTTCAACAGAACATAACTTTATTGGCTAACAAGGATATTAGATGAAATATTCGCCATCGCTGTCCACAGTCTTCTGCCAGCGACTAGGCAGCTTACGGATTCCCTCGCCGTACCAAGCGGGCTGTTTGGAGGCGAAGTAGGTCTTCAACCATGCGTCGACCTCCGCGCGGTTCTTGAAGTGTGTCTCGCCAAGGACTCGCTGCATGTCCGAGAAGAGCCAGTAGTCGCTAGGTGCCATGTCGGGCGAGTAGGGGGCATGGGGTACAATGTGCCATCCGAACGTTGTCAGCTCCTTTTTCACTTGTTTACACACATGAGGGCGGGCGTTGTCGTGGAGAAAGTGAAGACGACCTCGTAGCCAGGGAGTGGATTGGACGTGAGCCTTCAAGTCTCTCAGCTGGCGAGCGTAGACATCACCCGTGATCGTCGTACCCTCGGGTAGCAGCTCCCAGTAGATGGGGCCTTGGACGCCCCACCATACGGATAGCATCACCTTCTTCTGGTGCGTTTCGTCTTTGGCGACGGGTTCCGGCTGATCCTCCTTGTCCACCCATTGGGCACGTCTCACAACGTGATGGTAGACGATCCATTTCTCATCTCCCGTTATGAGATTGTCCAGCCAGGCCGTCGTCCTTTCGTATGTAAGAAGACTCATTGCTGTGTCAACTCGACAATTCTTGTTCTTGTCGCTCAAGACGTGGGGAATCCAACGGCCCAACTTTCGTACCTTGCCGAGCTTCTTCAATCCTCGAACGACAGTTGCCTGGTCTACTCCGAGAGTCTACGCTATTTCTCGCGTAGTAGCGAATGGCTCCCCTTCGACTGTGCTGCGCAGCAAATCCAAATCCATCACTCGTGCAGGTTGCGACCTCTCCTCGTCTTCGAGATTGTAGTTGTGGGCCTCGAATCGTTTGAACCAATTGCGTACTGTGTGCTCGGAGGGGACTTCCTGGGGATATACTCGGGCCAGTTGACGGTGGGTCTCGGGTGGTTTGGTGCCAGAGAGGAAGAGAAATAACATTACGTTGCGTATGTGGACACTGTTTGGGTGGAATCGATGGGGCATTGTGGGAACCAGACTGCTCACTAGCTGGTTGCGGCACTGCGACTGATAAGAGGGAGGGGCAAGTTGTTTATATTATAGAGCACAGTGGTTTTTGTCGCGGTCGGCCGCAGAGGGGAGGGAGCAAAGTACACATATCAAAAACGGAAAACAGGAATGCATCAACCGAATATATATATATATATATATATATATTTTTTTTTAAAATAACCCCACTCTGAGCAGATAAAGTGACATATAAATGGGCGAAAGGGAAAAAGGCAACTTAGTCTGACCAGCTGACTTGTAGTGATGGCTCCAGCCCTGGCAGTCTCCCCTTTGGCAGCCATTGCAGTCACCAAGCAGTACACGACGTCCAACTTCTTCCAGTTGCCCGCGTTTCGCAACTCGCCGATTATCTGCAACAGAAGAAGACAAATGAGATTCTCGCTAAACTAGTCAAAATATTATACCTGAACAAGAATCTGGAATAGCTGTGCCTCGAACCGTCTGCAGAGAGCCCTGACGAGATCGATGGCTCCCCTCCGTCTGGTCCCGACATCCGTGCCCTCCAAGTCCCTCTTCATGTAGTCCAGAGGCTCGTCCTCGAACAGCTCCAAATCCTCCTGCCGCAGCGTCATATTCTTCACACAGACACTGTCTGCAAATGTGTTTTGTGAAAAAGAAGATAGAGCAGCTGATCTACTTGCAATGAGACCGAGAACTCCCTCGGCTGCAAAGTAGGACTCGTAGTAGGTGCGCTGGCAGATCATCGCCAGGAAATCCAGGGCGGCGCACACCATTGTGTCGTATCTGAAGCATTAATTTGCATGAAATTAAAAAAGTTTTATGCGAAATTTTAAAATGAGAAACATTATTTCAAAGAAAACGGGTTCCCAGACCTCGTTTCGTTGCCAGTAGCCTCGACGAGATGCCAAACGGCCTGCATGATGCCCTGCATGAACGGCATTATCTCCTCCTCGTAGCGCTGCGCGTACAGAGTAACCACTTCACAGATTTCCGTCTGAAATAAGGGCATTGATGAAAGCGACGATGATTCTCCAGTCGAATACCTTCAACTGATCGAGAGAAGTTGGTTCACCTGCACTGGACACTTGCGAGGAGCAATCGAGTGCGAGCAGCTGCAGGAACCCGTCCATCCAGGGCTTTAGATGGTCCTAGAAATGAACGAAATATAGTTTTCAAAAATATCAGGAAGAAATCAACTTATATTTTAAGAAAGGTAGAGGCTTCTAAAATTTGGCTGTAATTTCAAAGAAATCAGGTATCAGATAATTCAATGGATCAAGGATAAACCAAATGTTTTTAGACAATTTTAGAAGTAAAGGTTACCTCGAAATACTCGGGAATATCCTGAACGCAGAGCGAGTGGTAGACCTTGACGATGAGGCACATTAGGTTGAGCCACTGCGCAACTCCATCTGGGCCCAGCTGATTCTGCTGCGACACGAAGCCGGCCATCTTGATGAACAGATCTGTTAGTGGAGCTTGCACCTTAATCAACTCTTTCATTTCAATATCACCATGTCTGAGGGTACCGCTAAGAGACAGCTCTTGAGCTCAGACCAGAGATCCATCGACTTGGACTCGTACTTGAACTTTTTGAAGAGCTGCTCCATCGCGGACAGAGTCGGAATCAGCTTGTCCAGATCGTCCGACTGCAGCTGCACGGCCAAAAAGGGCACCAATTCGGGCCATTTCGAGGGAAAATCACGCTGAATAATAAAATCGACAAATGACTGGGATGATAAATAAGCAGGAAGAGGTGCAATTTTAGAAAATCAGAATCTCAGAATCCAGAATGTGTTGGAATTCCCATTTTACTTTCAAAATCTCCATTTACACTGATGAGAAGATTAAGTGAAAGCCACCTTAGCGATGAGATGGAGCGCGTGCGACAGCTGATTCTGGAGGTTGCCTTTGCAGGCGAACATCGCTTCCAACACGAACTTGCGGATTTTGTCCTCTTCTTCTGGGGCCACGTCGAATTCGGGGGAGGGACCCTGCAAACATTAAACCCATAGAAAATCTCGTTTTCTTTTCAAATAAATAAATAGTCACCTTTACCAAAATTTGGCTTGTAAAAGCTGTACACTAGTAAAATAGGAATAAGGGTAGAGGGGCTCGGTAGATTAGGCAAACTTTTTTTTCTAGAAATACCCTGCACATGTTGCTTTATTATTTTGAGACCAAGCATAGTCTGCCTTTCCCTACACCGCTATCCCTTGTATACAGTCATTCACAGATTTGACAAGTGTATGGCTTTTACAAAAAGCCCAAAATACTCAAATAAATAAAGTTTATTCAGGATTTTTTCTAGTCCTATTTTAGGATCATCTTTCAAAATCCAAATTAAAAATACCTACCCAATTGACTTTGACGAAATTCTTGAGGGCGATTGCAGCGGCCATTCTAATTTCTGCGGGCATCGACTCGCTGCACACCAATTCCAGCAGAATCTGGCAATAGCCTGAACAACAACAATAGTTTTTTGTTTGAAAGGAATTTCCCAAACCAGGAGTCCGCTCGCCCTGTCTCAGCTGCTGCTCCGCCGACTTCCGAGTGCCTGCATCAGGGCTCAGAGTTTGCTGCAGCACCGCTGCTATTTGCTCCATCCTCTAAAATTACGTTTTCAGGAAAAAGAACTCGAAACTAACGAAACACATTCAAATAAATTCGTAGGAAAACAAAACGAAAACTGGCGCAAGAAATGAAATGGCGCACCATTGCTAAACGCAGGGAGGAAAAGAGAAATAGCGGGAAAAAGAAGGAATGTGGAAATAGCAGTGAGTTAGTTGATAGTGGCTGGGTTCTCAATCATTCAATAATTTCGAATCTACCATGGAATATATATGAATGATAAATCATCGAGACAGAAAATGGTGATCGACAAATGAATTCAAAGAGCATCAAATTGAAAATCGGCAAAATATATGAATACACAAACGTAGCGACAGGATTGTATGCACGAAGTGAAAAAATGCGAAAAAAAATATTCAAGGTTAGGCAAAGTTCGAGATAAAATGTCTGGCTTCAAACTAATTTCGACTATTAAGAGCCATTCCATGAATAACCCGAACAAAATATAAAGAGTGATCGGACAATTGCAAACGTGTCCCGGATCCGAACCAAACCCGTATGGGTGGATACACCCATAGGCCCTAATCACAAAAATGGGGAGACCAGGTCCCGTTCCTAAAAGTGGGAGTTAAAGTTGGAAGTTTTGACGATTTGACTGTAAACAGGAGGCACAAACTCTACCGATTTCCATAGAATGGCTATGATAAAATATTGCAAATAAAACACATTTATTTGTCTTCTCATGATTATTATTGAAAAGCAATAAACATTAATTTCAATTATCGATTAATTACTCGAATCAATTTAATTTAATTTAAAAATCACTGTTTCCTTTTCATTGCCCTTTGCCTAGGGACCGCCAAGCCCCGCCCCTTTCACTGGATTCAAAAGTGTCCATAGTAGATAACCCTTTCGATTATCGTCGATTTTTTTTGTTTTACTTTTGTTTTTAATAATTTATCGATACCTACTATACAATTCGATACCGCTCTTTCACGTGGTGATATCGATTTATTGATTGGATGCGAAAGAAGTCCGCAAATGCGCGTCAAATGCACACCAAACTACGACAATGCTAATATTTCGAGTTATAAAAAAGGCACATTTAATTTTTTTTGATGAATCGGTACACCTAGTTGATATCTACAAAATATGTAAAAATTAGAAAAATCCTGCGGCGCCAAACTTTTCCCGAGGCAATAATATATGTTCGCCTTTGCGGTACTGTATCTTGACAAAGGATCACTGAAATCGTCTGAAAACTTGACTAAAATAAAATTTGACACTCCCTAATTATGCTACTCGAAAGAAAAAAACGAAATTTTATCAAAAAATATTTTTAAAATTCATTTCAAAATGACCATTTTTTTGTCTTTACTAATTTGGATCGCCCTAGTCATATTTTTAAAGGCACATGTGTTTTTATTTGATATTTTGATTAGTTGGTCAATTGTCTATCTTCAGTGAAAAAATCAGAAAAATCCTGCGGCGCCGAGCTGAGATCCTGATAATTCGCGAAAATATAAAAGAAGCCAATGCTGAAATGGAGGAGAGTGCAGAGAAAAAGATCCCCAAAGGCAGGGAAAGAAAGGGGGAGCGAGCGGCATAGTGTCTTTTGCAGATAGACCACGCCCCTTTCCCTTGTCCACGGAAAGGAACGATTTTTCCGATTTTTCGCGTTAAATTTTATCAATTTTTTCATCAGTGACGTATTTTTTCGCGGTTTTTTCGGTGGGGATGTTTAGAGGGGCACCTCAGACCCTGAAAAATGTAGAAAACATGGTACCAGAGTGAATTTGGCAAAATGGCTGGCGGTCTCTACCTTTGCCCCTTTCTCCTTCTTGCTCTTTTTGTCTCTTCACTCTTCGTGCTCTTTTCGCTCAGCAGAGCGCGATGGGGAGAGGCGAGAGAGTAGTAGCGAGAAAGGTTGTATATTCACTCCCATACATTTCGTGACAAGCCATGGTCGCAATCAATACTCTTACTATTTTCATTTTGAAATAACACCGGTGATTGTTTAGGTCTCTTAACAAAGATGCTAACCAATTTACCAGTCGAAATTATATTGCTGATCTGCGAATATCCCGAATTCAAAGACCTGGGACAGTTGGCCTGGACTAATAAACGGATGATGCAAATAATCAAGAAATATCGACCGATGGCGCTCGAGATAGCGTTCGAGAGGAAAACTTTATTCTATCGTAGGAAAATATTTCTTATGTGAACAGAAATTAATTTTAGTATTTAGTATCTCATAGGAGCAACAATGTTAGAGAAGGAAAAATCTGTCTGTTTGATTCGCATACTAATTCTGTTGAGCAGATTGCGAAATTCACTGATCGTTATGAGCCGTGGGAAGTTGCAACCACAAAAAATAAAGTAGGCTATCTTATTTGGCATTGCCAATTTTGTAATTTTAGATTTACGCAATTGGATCTTGGAACGAATCGTTTGAAATTTTCGATTTGAATACTCGACAAATCACTAGAGGTAGCATTACAAAAGTCAATAGATTGGTTTAATTTTATTGCATTCTTTACAGGACCAGATCCTCCTGAGTGGCGTAATGGTGCATCTGTTGCTTATCTCAAAGACAAATTGTATTATATGGGTGGGGAGACGAATCGAGTTGATGTAGGAAGATCGAATGAAAGTTCATGAAATAGTTTATTCAGGTTTTAATAGATGGACAATGGCAAACAGGACCTGCTCTTCCTTTTCCAATTAAACTAGCTCAAACAATAACATGCGATGGAATTTTATACGGTCACATTATAGTATATTCATTATTGTAATTATGGATATTCAGTTCTTAATGGATGGTGGGAAACTATTATTGTATATCGATTATCAGACGATGAACGAGAATGGAGCGAATTTGGAGAGATTCCAGAAAAAGTTTATTTCGGAGTTGCAGCGCTAAATGGAAAAATTTACATAGCTGGAGGAATGAAGTCATTAATTTTGTATGATAAATAATGTATTATTATATATTTAGTAGTGTTTATGACGCATTCGACTCCTGTCTGTGTTTCGACCCCTCAGCTCCAGTTGGCAGTCGAGTTTCTGAAATCGCTGATATGTATTATCCAAGAAAGCATAATTCACTCATTGTCACAAATGGAAAATTGTATGTGATCGGAGGAAGGTGAGCTGAGATTTTGCATATCTTTATACAAAATATTTTCTAACTTGGATGTCATAGAATGTCAAATCGATTTTGTGATTCAACCGAGGAATACGACCCACAAGCGAATAAATGGCGAGAAGTCGGAAAAAATAGTTTGCATAAAACGCTATTTTACCGTAAGAAATTATGATGAAAGTTAAGTAAGAGATTTTGAAACGATTCGTAATAATTTAGTTTTTTATTGGAATAATGATGAATATGAAGGAAGAATATACTTGTTCAAGTCATATGACTACTCAGTCGAAGAGATTGCAAAATTTTCCAAGAGTTATGTGCCATATCAAGTAGCGACTACACAGAATAAAGTAATTCTTATGTTCTTTATTTTGAATAATTTCTCAAATTTCAGATTTTTGGAATTGACAGCGTAAAGAAGTCATTTGAAATATTTGACTTGGGTACTCGACAAATTTCAAGAGGTCTTATCAACAAATCCATGAATGATCGATTTAAAGAACTTTACAGGCACAAATCCTCTTGAATGGTGTGAAGATGCATCTATGTTCTATTTCAAAAACAAATTTTATTATTTGGGCGGAGTGGATCCTAACACACGTCAAAAAACGAATCGCGTTAATGTAAGAAGATCGAGTGAAAGTCCCTGAAATAATTTATTCAGGTTTTAATAGATGGGGAATGGCAAACAGGACCTAAATTTCCTTGTTCAATTGTGCGTGTTCAAACAATAGCATGCGATGGAAAGTTATACGGTCACATTATAGCATATTAACTATTATAATTATGGATATTCAGTTATTGATGAAGATGAAAGTAGAAAGATATATCGATTATCAGACGATGAACGGAGATGGATTGAAATTGGAGAGATTCCAGAAGGACAAGGTTCTTTCGGAGTTGCATCGCTAAATGGAAAAATTTACATAACTGGAGGAGCGAAGTCGTTAATTGTATGATAAATAATGTATCATTATATATATTCAGTCGCAATGATGATGTATTAAAATCCTGTCTGTGTTTCGATCCCTCAGCTCCAGTTGGCAGTCGAATTTCTGAAATCGCTGATATGAATTATGCAAGACATGAGCATTCTCTCATTGTCGCTAACGGAAAATTGTATGCAATCGGAGGGTGAGCTGATTTAGCATATCTTTATACCAAATATTTGTTAATTTAGATTTCAAAATATTGAGAAAATTAATGATTTATACTGTGAGATAGATTTTTGTGGCGTTATTGAAGAATACGACCCACAAACGACTAAATGGCGAGAAGTCGGAGAAATTAACATAAAATAAAGCTTGATTGTAATAACCTCCGATTTTATATGAAAATTTTATTCAATAAAGTGAAATAATAGTTTAATTTCGATGCACATGATACGGGAACTCTCGAAGACATTCAAAAGTGATGTAGGGTAATTGTAACTGAAATAAATATTCCTTTAATCAGGGTTGTACGAACTGAACTGAACTTCAAACTGTTTGGAAGTTCAGTTCAAGTTCGATTTTTTCGAACTTCAGACAGCCTTAGATAATATGGAATGATCCTTTACAAGAAAGGAAAAATAAACATTCAAATGATTCGAATGGCAAAAAGTAACGCAGCTAGGCGATTTCTGAAAAGACAAGCTTTGAAATAGGGCAATGGAATCACTTTTCTCTCAAATTTGATATTCAAATATTTTAAATTTTTCGAAAATCTTTTATAGCAAAAGTTCTTTGTATTTCCTGTTTACAGTCAAATCGTCAAAATCACGCCTTTCGATCCCACCTAGCTCCGCACACTTTAGGGGCGAAGCGTAATCTTCATTTTTCTGATTAGGATCCAAGGTCCTAACCAATCATGTATGGGTTTTGTTCGGATTCAAGAGACCTGTGCAATTGTCCGGATCCTCGTTAGCTATTCGTGGGAATGGCTCTTAAAATTTAGCAAAAAGAATTAACAAAGAAAAACTTTATTATTTCCTTACAACGAGTCCCTTTTTGGGAGAAAAAGGTAAAAATCATTCACATTGACTATATCAAATGGGGAAAATGATGCCACAAATCAAACGAAGAAAGACGAATAAAAAGATAAAACAGAAAAGGCAAATAAAATTTGCGCAAAATGAAAGTGAAAATTGAGAATCTGCTCTCACAAATACAAACTGACAAGTAGAAAGACAGATGCATAAAATCATAAAATGACTGAAATGATACAAGCAAATGAAATGCACAATGAATAAATAAATGGCTTGCACAAAATAAAGGGGAAAATGAACAGAAAATCCAAGAAAAATGCAATATTTCACAAATTCAAGTCAATAAAGCAAAATAAGCATGATGAAAATTAAAAAATGATGAATTATGCAGTGAAAAGTTGAAGATGGGGTATGGAAAAATTGGGAGAAAATGGGGAATTGCAATTCGAAGCCTGATGCCGACAAGTATCACGCGAATTCGATTGCTGCAGTCGTCTGAAAATGCACAATGTTACCAAAGCTAAACGAATTTTCAACGGAATGGTAATGTAATTTGATCTATCAATCTGACTACCTACTTCTTCATCTTTCACATTCCATTCTTCTGCTTTCTTAAAATTTATCCTAATTTTTTTAAAAATCAATTCCATTTTTATAATTATTCATTCTATCTACCTCTATATCCTGCCTCAAGGCGATGCGAGTCCTGCCTTCTTTGCCATCGCGTAGAACTCACTGCGTTTGTTGGCCAGCAGTGTTTGGGGCGAGTCGAACTCACGAACCAGCCCTTCGCTCAGCACGATTATCCTGCACGTTTTCGATAAGAACAAGAAAATTAATAATAAAAATTAGGCTTCTTGTAAAGGGCATATACACCTAGGAATAGAGAATAGGGTAGAAATAGTTAGGTAGACTGATTTTCGTCTAGAAATATTCAACTCAATACGCTCAACATGATTTACCTTGCCCTATCGGTAACCCTTATATAAAGTCATAAATTTTTAGAAGTATTTTTTTAAGTGTATGCTTGAATGTTTTTCGAGAAGCCGAAAAGTTTTTTTTTCAACAATTTCCACCTGTCATAGTCCATGATTGTGTTGAGCCTGTGAGCGATGGTGAGCACGGTGCTTTCTGCGAATTCCTCCCTGAAAAGTAATTTCTTGCAATTGATTGTCGTCCTGGCAAACCAACCGAATGGTCTTTTGGATGAGTGCATCGGTGCTCACATCGACAGCTGCAGTGGCCTCGTCCAGAATGAGCACTTTCGACTTCCGAAGTAGGGCTCGCGCCAGACACACCAGTTGACGTTGTCCCACACTACAATGGGATAATATTGTCTATGAACGTTCACTTGGAATCAAGTTAAAAAGAGCCTTTTTCTCCCTTCTTTGAGCCACTGAATGTGGACACAAACGTGCAGTTGTTCTTTTCGCGATCATTTATTGTTTTTCGTGTTTTAAGGATAATTAGTCAACTAATTTTTATCATCATCGATAGATGGCAATAATTGGCAAGTGTTAGTTGCAAAAAAAAATGAACGATGAAAAATGTCGTCAAATCATGGATATCCGAGGTTCAATGAATGAAGAGAAAGAAACGCCCCTTTACTTTATTCCAAGTGCATCGACAATATCATCTACTTGCCTTACATTTTTCATTTCTCATTGACAGGTTGTGAATTTTTAAAATCGTCACTTCAACTTGCCAACCTGATATTCTCTCCTCCTTCGGTTATTTCATGCATCAGTCCTGCATGTTGAGCCATGGCGAAGGGCTTCAGATTCGCCATTTCCAATGCTCTCCAGATTTCTTCGTCCGAATGACGGCCGAATGGATCCAGGTTGAATCTGAATGGAATCGATTGAAAACGAAATTAATTTGAATTAAAGGCAAAACAGACATGAATTGCATTTGTGCAAGAAGAAAAAGTTTTGACGAAAATCAGCCCCAATTTACCTGAGAGTGCCAGAGAAGAGGACGGGATCCTGCGGGATGATTGTGATGCGACTGCGCAGGTCGTGCAGACCCAACTGGGCGATGTCGATTCCGTCGATGCAGATGCGGCCCTCGGCAGCCTCGATCATACGGAACAGAGCCAGCGTCATCGAGGACTTGCCCGCTCCCGTCCTGCCCACTATGCCCACCTTCTCGTGCGGGTGGACCGAGGCCTGCAGCTGCCTGACCACCAGATCCAAACCAGGACGATATCTGCAGCAAGCAAATCATTGAACGAGATGAATGAATAGTAGTAATTTGTATTCTAAGAAACAATAAGATCAAACTTTCTCTTGGAAGTTTGAATCTTCCTCTTATTCCTACTATATCCTATCATCACAATGAGCAAAGTCATCTTTTCGCGACTTCTCGAATTTTTCTTTGCCTTTAACTTGGAGTTGACAAATCTTTGATGATGAATGAGCAAGATTCCAAAATTCCTCCCCACCTAGTGGAATATCCCTGTAGTTCGATCCTGCCTTGAGAGGGCCAGTCCTCAGGCGGCTGTCTTTCCTCCTCGCTTTCCCAGTCAGCCTCGGGGGTCGTCTCGCTGTACTCCTTGACCCTCTCCACGGACACGATGTTCGTTTCCAGCTTCGTGATTTGACGCACCGCGAAGTTCAGCACTACGGTGATCTGTAAAATTCGATTTCAAATAAAAGTAGAAAGATCGAAAGCTATTTGCAATCCCATCATCAAGTTGCTCTCGAAAATGTTCATAATGAAGAAACTATGCACTTTTCAAGAGAGATTAAAAGGGTTGAAATTGATTTCTTCTGACTCCAAATTTCTTGAAAAGAATTGCGCGCGACTCACATTGAGGGCATAGGAGACGGAGAGGCCGATGACGCCCGACGTGGTCGTGTCTCGGGTGAGCGTGGCGAAGAGGGCCGAGAAGAGGACGATGCAGTTGCCGATGAACTCGAGTCGCACGGACAGCCACCGGTTGGCCACGTAGTTGAGGTAGCGACACTGCACGTAGGTGTCCACTTTCTGCTCGGAGGAGTGCATGAAGCGGGGCTCGGAGTTGTAGGCTCGGATCGTGGAGGCGCCCTGGATGCTCTCGCTCAGATGGCTGTAGATCGGGGAGCGCGTGATGCCCTCCAGACGCTTCAGCTGGCGCGAGGTCGCGATGTAGTAGCGCTGCAAGCAAACCAGTGAATTAATGAATGAAAGGGGATTGATAGAACTCGTGAAAGATAACTTTTAATGGAGATGAGAAACATTGAAAAATTTTCTGGCATAAGAAGTTTCATAAGAGGAAAATCAAACCATGGCCATGAGGTACATGACAGCGAGGGGAATGACGACGATGCCGAAAACAGGCGTGGAGATCATAATGATGATCAGGGTGGAGGCCACTTGCAACAGGCACTGCAGGAAGAACTGCACGTTGTACGGCAGCTGCAGGTCGATTGTTTCGATGTCCTGGAACAAAACAAGAATAAGTTGAACTGAGGACTGAAGATAATTGCGAAGAATTGGAAACGGCTGTACGGAATATTCCGATTCCGTTCTGAAAAAACTGGGATTTCGACAATTTTTAGGCTTATTCCATTTCATACAACCCTGATTGGAAACATAAACATCCGAAGTTTTAAATATCGGAAATTCGAGATACTTCTTATTGACAAAATAAAGATTGTGGTATGGATGATGATTCTTCATAAGATAAGCAGACTTTCAGAACCTTGCAAGTGAGTTTCTTCTCTTATTGCACGTGAGAAGGTCAAAGTTTTGCACTTGCCTTGCCAATTCTGTTGAGGATTCGTCCAAACGGAGTGGTGTCGAAGAAGGCCATGGGGGCCCTGAAGATAGCGTGAATGAGGGGTGCGTGCAGGTTGCGGGAGGCCGACACTCCGCCGAACAGCAGGGAGAGCATTCCGACGAACAGCATGATCACTGAATCAAGCAATCGAAAGGGTAATTTGGATTTGAAATTAGGGCCTTGCATAAGTGTTGGATGTTTTCACCCCAATTATGAGAGTTCTCCTTTCAGGAATTGGAATTGATATATAAAATTTGAAAATTTATTCACATAGCTTTTGAAATATTTATATTCTCAATCGTTAACTACTTTCTTGCAATTGTGAATTAAACTGTCTAACCTTCCCCGAATCCGAGGACTGCATAGACGCCGAGCCGCATGCTGATTGCTTGATTGGCGTGTCCTTGCCCTTTGGTTGCATGCGCATTGTCATTCGACCAGTCAGTCAGCCACAGATTCCTCAGCATCGAGAACACGGCGGATAGCGTCATTCCGAAGATGAACAGCAGAGCGATGCGCAAACCCATCGCACTGAAGTAGTTCAGATACGTGTCGTACTTCACCTGAAAATCAAATGATTGATCATTTATCATGACCGCTCGAGTCAATATAGAGGAACGAAAGCATGTAATGAGCTCAAAATGTTCAATTCATTTGCTCACCCTTCCAGTCTCGACCCTCTCGACAGTAGTGAGTTGTCGTGCATCTGCAGAGGTGCCTGTGCCTGTCGCAGCTCCAGTTCCTCTCACAACCGAATGTCTTCGCTTCAGCTGCTTCTTCATGTTCGAAGTGCTCATGCGTCTGAAAACAAAAGTGAGATGAAGATACGATTTTTAATGGAAAAAAAACAAGGAGAAGAATCGAGTATGAATCTCAAATAGTTAAATCTTGAAATCTCTTGAAGAAAACGTATCTCGGAAATAAGCAATCATTTCTACCTTCTAGCGACGATTCCCGATACAGTGGACATGTGAGAGGAGCCGAGTATGTTATCGATGAGGGGCGATTCCGACACCAGGTCTGTAGTGATCTCGCCATCGCTGTCCTCGTATGCATCTGGAAGGCCAACACAGGTCGTTTTATCGAGAAAAGTCATTAAAATCGCGCATTCAACTTCACACATTTCCCTATTGTTCGATTTCAAAATGGCGTCAGTAAATCGAAGTTGTTTTCAAATTTATTTTACGAAGTGGAGTAGGGGTGGATTTGACAATTATTATTGCTAGCAATTTTGCACATTCTGTCGTCGTCCATATGTAGTCTCTTTCCTTCATTTCTCTTCTGCTTACCTCCCATCAATTCGTCCTCCGACTCGGTCCCGCCTTTCTTCCTCTCCTTCTCTTCCCGCTCGCACTCCTCCAGCAGCTGCTTCAGCGCTCCCTGCTGGATCAGCTCTGTGAATGTGCCCTCGCTGTCGATCTTCCCGTCTGAACAGTCATGATTTTCAATGAAACTCATCAAATTCCCATTTTAGACGACTAATTCTGGGCAAATTTAAACTCGTTCGAGCTTGAGAATGAGATTATGAATGATGGCAATTCCGATTAAATTTAAAAAAATCAACTTAATTAGGAAATTTGATGATTCCGAAAATGCTGATATCCCACATTGTTTTGACCATTTCTTCAAAACTGACCCTTCATGATGATGACAAGATTCGAGTGTCTGAGGAAGGACAGCTCGTTGGTGACGAGGATGCGCGTCTTGTTGCGAAGCATTCCATCCGGACCGATCACTGCCGAGAACAGCTGCAATTCGAATGTGATCGTTTGTCGACATGAATCAAAAATGCGCTTGTGAGAAGAAAGAATTCTCGTGTCGAGGAATAGATGGAACATTGCCTGATTAGCGATTGTAAGGAAAGCTTCACTTTCGAAATTTCAGCAAAACAAGCACGATCACGACTGAAATGTGCCTTGAAACCGACCTGTGCACCGACATGCGAGTCGACGGCACTCATGGGGTCGTCCAGGAGATAGACATCGTGGTTCTGGTAGACGGCCCTGGCCAGCGAGATGCGCGCCTTCTGTCCGCCCGACAGGTTGATTCCCTTCTCGCCGATTTCGGTCATGTCGCCCGCGGGCAGCATCTGCAGATCGGGGTAGAGGGCACACGCGTCCAGCACTCGGTTGTAGAAGTACTCGTCGAATCTGGAACGACTCATTTTAGTGCGACTCAAGAAGCTCAGAAAATTTCCCTACTTCTTGCCGAACGTGATGTTGTTGCGCATGGTGTTGTTCTGCATCCAGGGCTGCTGTGGCACATAGGCCACTCGCCCACTCATCCCGATGTAGCCGCGCAGCTTCTCCATTTCACCTGAAACGTGCCAGTTGTTGTCAGCAATTGATTAGTGAGTTGGAAACTGAACAAGTTTAAATTTATTTGATTTGATTGAGTTTTCATTTCTCACTGGGAATTCGTATTCGATCAACTAACCGAGCAGAGCCTGGAGAAGACTGCTCTTTCCAGCACCGACTCGTCCAACGACAGTGATGAGCTGTCCCCTCTGCACACTCAGATGGAGGTCCTTCAGACTGCTCGGCTCTCCTCCTTCGTTGCTGTCCCAGGCCAGTGTCGCGTCTGACACGCTGATCACATCTCCATCTGCAAATCAACCAATTAGTCGATAATATTTCAAAAGTGAAAAGTGTAATGTACAGACTCGTAACTTTTTCTAAAAAAAAAAATTATCAGCCGAAACCTAACCGCACCGCAACTATGGTGTTGCGGCTATTTATTTGCAAGTTTGGCAGTGTATTTCTAAAACTCGTGCTGAGTCGTTTAGAAGAAGAAACGAGAAAAATTTGACTAATTCTTCTATCTTGAAAATATTTATCTATACTATGGATTACTCATCCATTCAAAAACAGCGCGATTTTACCCTTTAGCTTATTTCGTTTAGTTCTATTTTCTCCTTCTATCTCTTCTATAGCTTTGCGTTTATCAATGTCCACTGTGAAATGACATTACGTTTCTTCAGTTTCTAGTGATAAAATCGATTTTCAATGTGTTCTGATTTCTTGTGGAAAGAAATATCCACTGACTGTCTCGTGCAGTGCGATCGATGCACAGCTGGTCGAGCTCGTCAGCCACGAGGAATTCCTTGATGCGTCTGTTGGACACGGCCACCTGCACAGTCATGGTGATGAGGTCCGCGATCTGCGACATGGGAGTGCGTAGCTGGTTGAACAGAGTCAGGGACACGAAGGCTATCTCGGGGGTGAGCACGTTGCGCGCGTCCAGCAGAATGAACGTCGCGAATGTCGACAGCGCCACCTGCAAATCACGAGCATTTGATCAGTTTGATGAAATAGTGTACAGGAGAAAATGATCAAATGATTAGGAAAGAAACCGCTCCCGAGTTGTTTTCAATTTCGCTTTTTCTTCCGACTTTCAAGAAAATAGCGGCAACTGCAGTTACGGTTGCACCGGAAAATTTCGGAAAAAAAAAGTTGCAAGTTTGTTTTTTAAATCCGAATCGAGATGAAAATAACAAACCAGAAATGGAGATGCCGAGTTGAGTATATCGGAGAGTGTGCGAAGGCATTCTCCTTTGCGAATAAGTCGCAGCTCCCTCTCTCTGAGCTCGTTGATGACCCGCTCCATGGGCGGTTCCCAGGCGTACAGCTTGATGACCTTGATGCCGTTGAGCACTTCATTGACCATCTTGGTCCGCTCGTCCTTGAGGTGCATCTGCTCGATCTGCCACTTGCGGATGACCATCGTGATCACGAAGTTAATGGGAAACAGCAGCAGCATCACAAACATGCCCGACATCACCGACACGCCCAGCAGATGCCACAGGAAGAATAGGGCGAGGCCGAACTGAAAGGTCAAGCGATTTTTAAGATTCTTATGAAAGAAATTCTTGAGGCCGAAAATCGAAGCTTTATAATTTAATTTTCACGAAGTTCACATTCGTTCATTCTTTTCTGAGGATGCACACCCTCATGCATATGACGGATACTTATAATCAGTGACAATGTAAATACCGAAAAGGCCTCCTATACATATTTTCGTAAGGATATATTTGTCGGCGTCTTTTCTATTCCTGACTTTCTACATTTCCTAATTTTCCAGTCCGTTTGCAAATACAAGCGTGTATGGCAATTGTATCAAAGCACAGTAGTAGAACCTATTGGAAAAATCTCATGAAATGTTGCATTTTATAAATTTCAACTTCACGCCTTTTCTAACCTGCAATGGGTTGCTCCAGTACTGCATGGTCTGGGGAGTGAGCTGCTGGAAGCGATCGATGTCGATGGCCATCAGATTCACGATCTCTCCCACTGTCTTCTCGCGGCGGGCAGAATTCGAAAGGCGGAGCGTCTGAAATGAGAAGATTGATCATAGTTCATTTTGAAACTTTTTTTGTTGAAAAATCTACAGTGCAATGTAGTTGTAGCGGGGGGTTACAGCCACTGCAACTACAGTTCCAGTTGCAAGTCTGTTCGACTTCTCACCTTGTTGTAGACAGCCGCCGTGAGACAGGTCTGGACGCGAGTTCCAACACGGTACATCAGATAGAAGTAGTGGGAGAGCAGCAGGGAGGCCAGCTCAGAAGTGGCGAACATCGCTAGAGCCAGCAACAGGCCTTCCCACAGCGGACGGTTCATGTCTTCTGTGAAGCGGATCAGTGATCTGCAAGTTGAAGAATAGAAACTTGTTAGCGCCATTCTATCGAATTTCGAGCTTTCTTCTCACATGAAGAAAATAAAATATGAATATTGGACCAGAAAGAAGACTCCAAGCCAGGAATGACAGAAAATGAATTGCAGTATACTTGAGAAGGAGAGGATTGCAGAAGGTGAGGATGTCAGACACGGCCTTGGTGATCATTGCAGTGATGATGTCCCACTTGAAGAGCAGGAACAAGCACCAGATGATCGAGGGAGGCTTGTCGCGGGCTGCATTGTACTCTGCAAATCAATCATGTTGTTCCTCTACAAGTAACAAGACTGCCTCACTCCTCATGCACTCATCCCACAGCTTCTCCCATTTGGGCACCAGATATCTGCTCGTGTCCTTGGTGTTGAGCTCGTAGAGATCGTTGACTTCGAGCGGCTTGCGGATGCCCTTGATGCAGATGGTGTTGAACCACCACATGGTGAGCCTGTTGAGGAAGGAGGAAGTCGTCTCGGGGGACTCCAGGTCGGACTCGCGCTCGCACGCTGAGACATAGTCGTCGTCATCCGACAGTTGCTTATAGGGCGAGGGGGAGTCCGCGAAGCAGTGCAGAATCGACTCGGCCAGGCAACTCCACCACCAAATCAGGTACAGACATTGCCGAAGTGTTTCCAGAGGCTGAAAACGATGGATCATTGAGACTCATGTCAAAGAGCATCATATTTTTTTTTAAAAAAAAGAAGTGTGCACGGCAATCCAACAAAGTCGGTTTGGAATTGCAACATTTCTCTTCTTTGCACACTATTTTGGAAAGTATCAACTGAATGCATGTTCGCGCATCTAACACTAATTTTCCGCTTTTCTTTTCCTCACAAATTGGAGAATGCGTTGCGGCAAATTCGACAATCATTTCCGTGCATACTGCGTTCTTATTTTCTTTTCTAACCTACTCGAGTAGATTGCTGTGTGCAGCGATTTTATTTTATTTCCGAAAACTAACTTTGCCATGAGTGTTGGCATTCATCCAGTAATGTAGTTCGGGCATTCCGCAAAGCGTGAAGATGGCCCAGGACAGGAAGAGACCGCCTGAGGTAAGTCGGCCGAAATGCCTGCCTGCGAAGATGAACAGTGTGTGCAGAATCTGAACCAGGGCATGATGGTTGCTGACTGAAGGAAGGATGATTGGCAGACCATTGCAAGACACAGGGCAAGTGGATAGACGAAGTCGACTGCATGGGGTGTGGAGAGGAACAGAGCTTCGTAGATGGAGGTCGAGAATAGCAGGATGGCCACCAGCACGAGCAGACACGACAGGGCCTGAATTGACAGTGTTTGAAATGCCCATCTGGAATTCCCACTTGGAGTGAGTGGCCCATTCAATTTAAATTTGAAATTTCGCTCGATCTGGAAATTCCTCTCATTCGCTATGAGAAAGTCTGATAACAGATATAGGGATAGGAGTTAGGAGATGACAGGGTGATCGTTAGCCTGTCCAGAACCTACCCTCTATCCATTGATACTAGGATTTGGTATATCCGTTGTGCTTCCTATATGGATTTATCACGCTTTTTCATAGCGAGTGGAATTTCCAGATCGAATGAGCCACTCCAAATGGGTATAGTCAACTGCACTACAATTTGTCATTTCATTTTTCTGCAGTGCCTACCATTTTGATAATGAGTCGGTTAGTCCATGGAAGTGGATGTGGCTGACAGCCCCTGTGGAAGAGTTGTGCAGCGAGAATAGGGGCGACGAGCAGATTGAAGCTGCAGGGAAGCCACACGAGGGCTGTATGCAGAAAGCATCGCGGTAGCTGAGGCAAAGACTCGGACTTCCAGATTCGGTCATCCTGAAAGGAGAAGAATTGAATCGATTGGAATGATTATCAGATCGGAAGATACAATTTCATTGCATAGATCTTTTTCGCTTGTTAAAAATTTTAACCTTCTTTTTCAAAATGAATTTTATTCTACAATATTTTAGAGAAAGGCTGAACTTAGCGGGAATCTTGAATGTGATAGGAAACAGAATTGCGACTTCTTTTTTTGTAATTTGGCCACCAGCGCCGCAGTTGCGATGGAAAAACCCAAAATCTGATGAGAAGTTTTTCAATTTTTCTCGTATTCTTTCATCAATATTTCAGGTTATCTTCTTAGAAAATTCCAGATGATTTTGAAAACCGACTTCTTGAAATTTTTGAACCAGCACTCGTCCCTAGCTGCTGCTCATTTGAATTTTTGAATCCACATCCGCCCTGCAAAATTAGAGCCAGTCCCACGGGTACGGTTTCTCAGTAAGTTTGTCCCCGAAAGATATCTTCAAGATGAAGCGGGATTGATCGAGTTTTAGGACGGATAAAAACTTAAAATTCCCCCTTCCATTTTGTTTTCATCGTGAAATTACCCAGAATTGTTCCCCGCAGAAGAAATCGAGCCCTCTGAATGTATCAGAGGTGGAGTTCCTCTCTGACATGAGCCTGGCAGAATTGCAGAACAGGAATTGGGACGAGGCAGGGGGTGGGCGGGTGACTGGTCAAGTTGCACGGCTGCAGGCTGCGGATGTTGGAAAGGGATACTTGCAGAACTGATTCCAGACTGCTAATTGCACTTCCTGAAACCAATTGGCGGTAATTACGAGGCAGATAATTGGGGCAAAAATCAATAAAAGTTGCGAAATTCGGGAAAATTCGACGAGCGAAAATGCAGGAAAATCGAATGGAAATTTTAGGCTAGTGACAGTTCAAAGATGAAAAGCGTGCAACAGAAAAGAAAAGGAAAGTGGTTACTGTCGAAATCTCAACACCATTTTTCATCTCCTCACTTTCCGTTTCTCTGGTTTGACATTTTTCTTCTTTTTGTTAGCAGTTTTGGGTTCTAGTTACAAATCGAACGATTGAGTGTGGTTCCCAAGCTCCGCTCCTTCATGTGGGCGGAGCCTGATCTCCTCATTTTTGTGATGATTAGGGTCCATGGGTGTATCCACTTGTATGGGTTTGGTTCTGATTCAAGAGACTTTTGCAATTGCCTGGATCTCCTTTGACAGTTGTTCTGTTTATTCGTGGAATGGCTCTTAAATATTGACTGTAGATCAGTTGATAATAATCGAATTCCAGATGAGTAATCCGGTGAAGACCCAGTTTTCGTCGAATCCAAATCTGATGATGGCCGACCACGTGTCACAGTCCGTCAACTCCAACCCCACTTAAGTTTTCTCTCATCATCTTGTTTCGATTTGCAATTTTTCGAACAACGATACTATAAAAAGGTATCTTTTCCTACTCATGGAAATTGTTATTTTCTTAGTCTTTAACAGACAGCATCTTTCTATTTCTTTGGTAAATCTTAGTTCTAAAAGTTGCAAATCCGATTTTGGTTGAGTCGACTAAAAGCATGATTTGCAGTGTGGATGTGACTAATCTGACCAGGCATCTGAAGGAGAGAGACCAGATCATCGTACAGCTAAGGTAAGACATTTTTGAGTTTGCTTGAAATAGTTAGCGGTAATCAAATGGCTTTTCTGATAATTTATTATTTTATTTCTTTTTTTCGTGACGGAGATCATTATCGAAAAAAATAATTTTGGTACAGTCAAATAATTGGTTCAGAAATTACAGTAAATGATAACATAGTATTTGCCTTCTAAAAAGATTTTTTCTCTATAAAATGAATCTGCCAAAAAAATTTAATGGAATTCTTATCTAAAATATTTATTATTCAGGCAGCAGCTGAAGGAGAAGGACGCCCAACTGGCTGAGATGCACAGCATCCTACAGAGTTTTGATCCTAAGGTTTGTACAATTAGTCAAATTGGAAAAAAATGAAAATGATGGTTAAATTCTTTTGGAATATTTAGAAATGGTTTTGTCAAAACCATTTTTGGTAGGTCAAAAGTGTTACCTCAGAGGGATCGATTTTAAAAATGGCGGTTAGACCCTACGATATGCATATTAATCGGTAGAGCTTGAAAAATTGAGCAACTTTTGCGAAGACACTTTGGATCTAGCTATAATGGTATGCGTGGTATGGAGGTTTGAATGAGTCAGACCCACGAAAATGACAAAAATCTTCAAAAATTCATAGCTTTTCGAAAATCAGACAAATTCGAAAAAATCCTTTCGGAATATAGCAGTTGAAGGGCAACACTTTATTTTTGCTTCCTAGAGTACCGTGCTATCACTTTATCATGTTACCATATGGGTCCATGGTATACCACCCATATGGTACCCGAGTGATACTATATCAAAATGGGTATCAATCGACTCGTAATCGATTGGAGAATAATATTCGAGTCTATTTCTATCAACTTCAGCAAGTGGTTAACCCTCCAAAATCTATTTTTTTTAGCAAGCACCGACGATCGAGGGCGAGACGTACCACCTTGAGCCATCTCGACTCACCGACAAGAGCGAAGCGCTCATCGACCATTCGGATTTCAGAATTGGGAATATCCGAGCCGCAGCAATCGAGTGCAAAGACGTCCTCCAGGCGGATATCGACCAGATGATTCGAAAGACTATTACGCTCCTAATGACCCAGGTATGAATAAATGAATTTAATGATTTCTTGAAGAAGAGTAGGGAGTGCAAGTGATATTCCGGATATGAAGGCAGAGTTATGAAAGTATTTTTCTAGGTATCTGTGGGGCTAGATAGGATTATAGCAAAAAAAAGTCTCATGAAAAGCGGATCAGTAACCAAAGATGTATTTCTAAAGGCGACGATCCGAAAATCCTTTTGTGAGCGAATTTTCGTCGAGTAAAAGGCATGTCCTGCCTTTACACGCAATAGAGCAAAAGCTATTTCAAGAGCAGCTTTGTAAGAACGTTTGTTTGAATTTCTGGAACATTCTGAAGCTTCTATGGGTTTTATCGTTCCCAAAATGATAGACCACTCCCATTCTGCAATTTGAGTGCACAAATCCATTAAACAAGTGCCAAATAGCTTTGTATTGCACTATTCCAACAAAAATATTTTTACAGCGCCCGACGAGCATCGGGCTGGAAAACAATGTATTTTCTATCACAAAATAAAAAGTAAAAGAATTTCTTTCATATTCAGCTTGAGGCACTGATGAGCATGGTCTATGAAACTCAAGCGAACGATTTGAAATTTTCACTATGTTTTGATCGGCTCAAATCAAATTTCGGGGGCATATTCTGGATGCAAAAATGCTCCCTAGGCCTATATCTAATAGTGGGAAAAGAAAAATAAAGAAAAAAATCTCCTCGCAAAATTTCTAGAAATTTTGAAAAAATGACAAAGCCACTCTTTGAATTTGACTTCACAGAGTGGGCGGAGCTTGCGCTCTCTAAATAGAATTATGCAATTCATTATCAAAAGATTATATTGGGCGAATAAACATTCTCATAATATTTCTAAGAAGAAAATACATTGCGAATTGCATCCGAAATATTGAATTTTCATTCGAAAATACAAAAAATCTCCAAATTGTGTGTATATTGAAAATAAAATTTTTGATATTCAGCTATTCGAATACGACAACACACTCAAGTACACGACACCATCACGGGGACTCAACACCAAAATGACTAGGTTCCCTGAGGAAATCTCGACCAAAATTGCAAGTAAGAAAGAAGTGTCCCATTGAGCTCTTGAAAACAACCAATCAATTCAGATGGAATTCTCAAACTCATTCAAACGAGCTCTAAGACATATTTGACGACTTCAGAGCTATGGAAGAGGTGGATCCACAATGAGATTACGCACGTCCTGTAAGTAAACAAATTTTATTTCACGCAAAATAAAAGAGTCAACATTTTTAAATCTTAAGCTTTTATAATATTTTGATTAGTAAATGCGAAACATTAACAGAAATTGGTCTGGAAAAATTCATACCTGTATTCGTATTTAGAAAAATGATCCTCTAAGATAACTTATCCTTTTGGATAAACTATCGATAGTTTATCTCAAACTAGTTTTTCAACACATCTCAAAGGATCAATTTTTCTGAATACGGATACTGATTTTCTTTGTATTCATTATATCTTCAGGGCGTGCTCCCCGACGAGGAGAGCGGACAGCCCCCTATTCAAACAAATCGATTATGAGGAATACCTCAAAAAACTCAACTTCGACGAGCAGGCAGCTGAAGACGGGTGGTATGCGAATGGTGAGTCGTTCAATATTTTCAAACTTTCACCGTTTTTATTCTATTTCCTAATTTTTATTCCTCGTTTTTTAAACATATCCAAAAGTTATCAGATGAGTTGAAACAATTTTTTAAACAAACTTCGTATTTAAATTTCGCTTGCATCTTACATTATTTATACCAAAAATGGGGTTACTTCAAATGATCATACAAGGCGACAGACTAATCTTTTTTTCAAGCGGTTTTCAGCATATTACTCAGCTCGATAAGAGCTTTCGTTTGGTATATAACATGATGGATATCGGTTACCAAATGGTAACTTGACCATATGGGTCGCTACCATTTGATACCATATCATGTTTGGTATCGTTCGACTCGAAATTGAATGGGAATAAATAATAAATGTCTCTAGCTTCAATTTGAACCCAAATTTTAGTAGACTACCCATGAAAATATCTTCGTATCATTTACTTGACAATTGACATTAAATTTTGGTTTTTGAGGTACCACTCCCATACCATAATAGATAACCATGTGGTATTTTCACAAAAGTTGCTTAGTTTTTCCAGGGCTATCGATTGATGTATCGTTTGAATTTTTCCGACTGATTTTGTAAACTTCGACCCTCAGGCCACGCCCATTTGATTGCATTTTTTCAAAATTGTCCCGCCTAATTCATGCTTTTCAGGACTGATTTTAGGGTAATTTGATGCGCAGAATCCGAATATAGCATTAGATTTTCGGAACTTCTCCTAAAATTTTTCAGGAAAATCGATTTTCTGCAAAAATGCATATTTTGAAGCTGCCGTTTTTTAAACTGTTGGCTTTTGGACCACTTTAACTCCAAGCAAGTGGTTGATCTCCTAAAGTCGATATATTTTTTACAAGGTACATTCCATGGCCATGTTCACCCTTTTTTAATTTTTCGAAAATCTATTGTAGCAAGAAAGTTTTCTTTGTATCCCCTGACGAGTATCAAACCGCAAAAATCACGAACTTTGACCCCCACCTAGCTCTGCCCCCCTAAAATGGGCGGGATCTGATCTCCCCATTTTTGTGATTAGGGTCCATGGGTGTATCCACTCTTATGGGTTTGGTTCTGATTCAAGAGACTTTTGCAGTTGTTCGGCCTTTGTTCGGGTTACTCAAAGTATGCGTCTTATAATAGGGTTTTTTCAGGCCCACGAACTGAAGCCTGGAGGAGCGAAAATCCGCGTGACGGAGGCGAGCAAGCACGAGTACATCGATCTGTTCGTCAAGTGGCGATTCAACCGAGGCGTCGAACAGCAAACGCAGGTTATTTTTTTATTATTATTCAAAATATTTTTGCTAAAATTTAAAAATATATCTCTGCTAAATTTTGCCTATGAGAATGAAAAAGACATGGTTTCGCAAATACTCCCTACCTGAAATAGAAAGAATGTGGAACGTCTTGGCTGTCTGAGGTTCATTTATTAGACAGATAGAAAACCTAGTCTTCATTGAAGATATTCTAGTTCACTCGCAGCTTATCTCGAAAATTCACATCCACCTTTTATAATACAAGAATTTTTTATAGATCTGAAAAGATGGATGATTTTTTTGTTTCAATAAACTTGAAAGAAACATAACGAAGGAATAATTTAGGCGTTCTTCAACGGCTTCAACTCGATGCTCCCGCTGGAGTGGCTGCATAATTTCGATAAGAGGGAACTCGAGATGCTACTGTGCGGCATGCAGGACATCGATGTGGATGACTGGAAGGATCATACCGCCTACAGAAATTATGCGCCTTGGAGTGAACAGGTCAGTTTTTATTTTCAAAATTCCAGATTTTTATGTAGGAAAAATTAAGAAATTTTCACCTTTTTAAATGTTTATAATTTAGAAAAGTGAAACTTGATTATTTTTTGAGGAAAAAATCGAATAAAATTAAATAAAAATATTGGAAAGTTTCAGGTCACCTGGTTTTGGCAATGGGTGCGGGGCCTGAACCAGGAGAAGCGCGCGAGGTTGCTGCAGTTCGTGACAGGCACTTGCCGCATCCCCGTCGGGGGGTTCTCCGAGCTCATGGGCTCGACCGGACTGAAGCAGTCCTTCTGCATCGAGAGACCTGACATGGTAAGCATCAGTTTCTTGAATTAACAATTGAATTTTGAAATAAACAAATAAACAAATTTAATCGAAAGAAATTTTAAAGACATTTTTCTGAAGTTGAACTTATGTAAAAAATGATAAAATATCTGACTCCATAAAAATTTTCGAAAAGTTGACTATTTTTACCTTTCTGGAATTGAATTCTAAATATCGATTATAAATTGTTTTTTTTTTCCTTTAAAAATCCTGAAAAAAATTTATACAAAAGAATAGAAAATTTGCAGGACTGGCTGCCCAGAAGTCATACGTGCTCCAACAAACTAGGTCTGCCGCCGTACCGAAACTACGGTCAGCTCGTGGAGGAACTCAACAAAGCCATCGACAACACGGAGGGATTCAGCAATGAATAAAAATGAGGCAAGCCGCTTACCACTCGGGAGAAATAGAAAGAGATCAGGTTTTGAAGGAAAAAATAGTTTGAGTTGTGATATCAGCATTATAAAAGTGGTGAAACAATTTTTTTTTCGAAAATTCTAAACAACGAAATTTAGAATATTCAATTGAAGGATTGATTTTCCCGAAAAATTGATTTCGAAATATCGAATTGAATTTTAATACTTTTCATTGGATATCGTGATATCATAACTTTTCCAGATTCCAATCCCCATTTCCCTCCTTCAATTCGTCGCGCAACTCGAAAGCATAGGATCCTCAGAAAGCTTCGTTTTTAAAATAAACCCTAAAATTCAGCGGATATACAAAAATTCTTTGTCGTTTTTTGGTGACATTTTCATGCAAATCTGGCGTTTAGAATTGTTGAGAATTTCAAGTCTTGTCCATATTGTGGGTTCGAAGAAAGATGAAAATATGTAAAAATTAATTTAAAGTTGTTAACTTTCAAGGGCTATATTTAAAACGATAAATTACAGTCTTTCTTTAGAAATCCCTTAAAATTATCCAACTTTTATCAGCCTTATTAAATTTTATCAATTTGTCCAAGTACGTAAGGTTGTACATTTGTTGATGGCTCTTATTAGAAAGCAATCATTCGAATGCTCAAAGTCACTTGTTATCCCTGAATTTTTTTTTAACTTTACCCCCAAAAATCTTTGTTGACTTGTTCTTCGCGCAATTTTTTTAATATATAGCGCTAACTTGTCATTGAAGGACTTATTCGATACTTATTCTTTCAAGGTTACGATAGAAAACGGTTCTTTTTTCAAATACCGTAATCGTGAAATAATTTTATTTTTGATGTGTAGAATTTGTATTTATTGAAAGTTTCGTTTTTATGATGTTATATATTCATCTAAGTTCCATTGTACATTTTCTAGATTTTAAGTCGACAACATTTCGGTCGTGTATTTTAGAAAATGACGTCAGTTTATTCTGTTATTTATTTTTTAAAAATAGGAAATTTGTCTGAAAAACGAATAAAATGGTGTGAAAACCGTTCATTTTCGTTACTGCTGGTTGCTTCTAACCTGTAGTATTTCTGTGATAAAATTTGACAAAAACGGCGAAAAGCGCAAATTTGAGACTTTATGGCAAGGTTTCATTCACAAACTAATTATTATTCTTGAAAAGAATCGATGAAGACGTAGTGAAAGGGCTTTTTTTTCGAAAATCACTTACTTTCGCTATTTTAACACCATCATTTCTGACTGTTGTATATCCGGTATTCTAACTTTTTTTATTTTTCTCCTAAAATTTCATGAATTTTTCAAATGAGCTATTGTAGGAGCACGATATCGTGATATACGAATCGAGGGTGTCTTTGATAATACTTCATTATTTTTCGGCGAAAACTTTGAGTGCTCTAGAATATTTTTCGCTGACCTAAAATATCCATTTTCATTACTTCCTTCTAAAAGCTCAGGATTGTTCTAGAATGTTTTATCGTGATTTTATTTTTAGTTAACATAAATATTAATTTTTGACTTCATCATTAGTTTCTTCTTCGATGAAAAATGCTCGTTAGATGGTACAAAGAAAACTTTTGCTATAAAAGATTTTCAAAAAAATTTAAAAACATCATTTAGCCCATTTTCTGATATATAGGTTTAGGGGTGTCAACCACCTGCTATTTGGTAGAAATGGACTCGAATATTATTCTCCAATCAGTTTCGAGTCGATTGATATCCATTTCTATAGCATACCATTCGAGCACCACTTGGGTGGTATACCATGGACCCATATGATATCATGATAAAGTGATAGCACGGTACTCTAGGAAGCAAAACTGAATTGCCCTTCAACTATTATATCCCGAAAAGATTTTTCCGGAATAACCGGCCAGAGTGGATATTTTCGAGGGGTGTGTTAACATGAGTTGATCAATTTTCGATATGCTATCAATTATGTATTGTTTTTGTTGAATTTATTCGACCGCATTTAAAACAAAAAGTTAAATTTTCTGATAATGACATTGTCGCAGATAATGGAGAGTATCAGGGTTGTCTGAAGTTCGGCAAAATCGAACTTGAACTGAACTGACCTTCCAGACAGTTCGAAGTTCAGTTCATACAGACCTGATTAAGAGGAATATTTATTTCAGTTACAATTATCCCTCACCACTTTTGGATGTCTTCGAGAGTTGGCTGTATCGTGTGCATCGAAATAAATTATTATTTAACATTTTATTGAGTAAAATTTCTATATGAAATCTGAGATTATTGCAATCAAGCTTTATTTTATGTCAATGTTTCCAACTTCACGCCATTCACTCGTTTGTGGATCGTATTCCTCGATTGAATCACAAAAATTTTTATTTAAACGTTCTTGGAATCTAAATTAACAAATATTTGGTATCAAGATATGCAAAATCTCAGCTCACCCTCCGATTGCATACAATTTCCTGTTAACAATAATGAGCGAATGACGATATCTTGCATAGTTCATATCAGCGATTGGAGAAATTCGACTGCCATCTGGAGCTGAGGGGTCGAAACACAGACACGATTTTAATACATCATCATCGCGACTAAATATATAATAATACATTAGTTATCATACAAAATTAATAACCTGGACCCCCCAGTTATGTAAATTCTTCCATTCAGCGATGCAACTCCGAAAGAATATCGTAGTTCTGGAATCTCTTCGATTTCAATCCATTCCCGTTCGTCGTCTGATAATCGATATATCATTCTACTTCCACAACCATCAAGAACTGAATATCCATAATTATAATAATGAATATGCTGAAATGTGACCGTATAAAATTTCATCGCATGTTATTGTTTGAGCATAACTAGTTGGAAGAGGAAAAGCAGGTCCTGTTTGCCATCTTCCATCTATTAATACCTGAATAAATTATTTCATGGACTTTCATTCGATCTTCTTACATCAACTCGATTCGTATCTTCCTCTGTTTCAGGATCCTTTCCACCCAAATAATACAATTTTCCTTTGAAATAAGCGACAGACACATATCTACGCCATTCAGGGGGATCTGATCCTGCAAAGAATGCAATAAAATTAAACCAATCTATTAGCCTTTATAATGCTACCTCTAGTGATTTGTCGAGTATTCAGATCGAAAATTTGAAACCATTTTCCAAAATATTTCAATGCGAAAATCTAAAATTTACAAAATTGGCAATGCCAAATAAACTAATCTACCTTATTTTTTGTGGCTGCAACTTCCCATGACCATAAATGAGTAAATTTTCCAATCTGCTCAACAGAATTAGTATGCGAATCAAACAGACAAATTCTTCCTTCATAAATACCGTCCTTTCTATAAAGCACTAAATATTAAAATTAATTTTCGCCCACACAACAAATATTCCTACTATAGAATAAAGTTTTCCTTTCGAGCGCCATCGGCAGATATTTCTTGATTATTCGCATCATTCGATTGTTAGTCCAGGCCAATTGTCCCAGGTCTTTGAATTCGGGATATTTGCAGATCAGCAGTATCATTTCGACTGGTAAATTGGTTAGCATCTTTGTTAAGAGACCTAAACAATCAGCATAGTATCATTTCAAAATGGAAATAGTAAAAGAGTATTGATTGAACGAGAAAGTTGGCAATTAATGATTTAGAAGTGAATGTAACCCATTTAAATGACATCAAGTTGTGACTCGGAATATACAAATTGAAGCTAAAAATAAGTGAGGAAGAAAAAGAAGAATGACCATTCATGGAAGACGAGCATTGAGAACTGAATGAGAAGGATAAAGAATTTATCAAGTAGATTTTTGGACCACTTACTCGGTATTTTATATATCCTTTCATGAACTATTTCTCTCTTCATCGATTATGCAGGTGATTTTTGGAGGTGTGTTGTGACCACTTTCAAAAAACCTTTGGTTAAAATTGTCTTCACATTTATGATCGTAATCTGTCTAGTAAGTGTGAATGAAGTAGAACTGAACGGGATCTGGATTGGGGAAAAATTAAAGTTCTGAACTTCATAAACTTGTGTTATGATGATCAGATTTGAAAGATTATTAAGCAGGGATGACAGAAGTAGATGAAGTGATGATATCAAGATCACTTTACCGGGTGCTTAAGAACGCACAGATCTAGGGAGTACTTTCGTTAGACGAAGAAAATATACAAGGGTTAGGTTGCACGAGCGAAATTTTTGTTATCACTTCATTATGAATGGAGAATTTTAGGTTAGAGATACAAAATTGTGAAGGAAATATTATAGGAGGTTGATTGCACGGTCATTCTGACTTAAGTCCTCCTTAGATCTGCGTTCTTAAGCACCCGGTAAAGTGACTCCGACATCATCGTTTCAGCTACTTCTGTCGTACCTGCTTAATGATCTTTCAAATCTGATCAACATAACATAAGTTTATGAAGTTCAGGATTTTAACTTTTTTCCCAATCCAGATCTCGTTCAGTTCTACTTCATTCACACTTGCTAGATTACGATCATAAGTGTGAAGACAATTTTAACCAAAGGCTTTTTGAAAGTGGTCACGACACACCTTCAAAATCACCTGCATAATCAATGAGAGAGAAATAGTGCATGAAAGATACAGAAAGTACCGAGTAAGTGATCCAAAAATCCACTTGTCAAATTCTTTACCCTTTTCATTCAGTTCTCAATGCTCGTCTTCCATGAATGGTCATTCTTCTTTTTCTTCCTCACTTATTTTTAGCTTCAATCTGTATATTTCCGACACGAAATCTCAGCTTGATATATCGCCTAAATAGGGTGCACATTCACTTCTAAATCATTGATTGCAGACTTTCTCGTTCGATCAGTACTCTTTTACTATTTCAATTTTGAAATAATACTATGCTGATTGTTTAGGTCTCTTAACAAAGAAAACAAAGATGTTAGTCAATTTACCAGTCGAAATGATATTGTTGGTCTGCGAGTATCCCGAATTAAAAGACCTGGGACAATTGGCCTGGACTAGTAAACGAATGATGCGAATAATCAAGAAATATCTGCCGATGGCTCTCGAGAGGAAAACTTTACTCTATAGTAGGAAAATATTTCTTGCATGAGCGAAAATTAATTCTAGTATTTAGTACTTTATGAAAACGGCAATATTTATGAAGGGAGGATTTGTCTGTTTGATTCGCATACTAATTCTGTTGAGCAGATTGCAAAATTTACTCGTTTATGGTCATGGGAAGTTGCAACCACAAAAGATAAGGTAGATTAGTTTATTTGGAATTGCCAATTTTGTAAATTTTAGATTTTTTCTCTGAATTCTGCCAACAAATTATTTGAAATATATGACTTGGATACTCGACAAATTTCAAGAGGTCTTATCAACAAATCCATGAATGATCGATTCAAAGAATTTTACAGGTCCAAATCCTCCTGAATGGCGTTATGAGGCATCTGTGACTCATTTCAAAGACAAATTGTATTATTTGGGTGGATATATTCCTGGAAGCCAAAGAATGACGGATCGAGTTGATGTAAGAAGATCGAATGAAAGTCCATGAAATAATTTATTCAGGTTTTAATAGATGAAATATGGCAAACAGGACCTGCTTTTCCTCTTCCAATTATTGGTGTTCAAACAATAACATGCGATGAAATTTTACACGGTTACATTATAGCATATTCATTATTGTAATTATGGATATTCAGTTATTAATGGATGGAATAGTAAGACATATCGATTATCAGACGATGAACGGGAATGGATTGAAATGGGAGAGATTCCAGAAAAACGAGTTTCACCCGGAGTTGCATCGTTGAATGGAAAAATTTACATAACTGGAGGAAAATAGTCGTTAATTTTGTATGATAAATAATGCATCATTATATATTTAGTGGTGAAGTATTCAAATCCTGTCTGTGTTTCGACCTCTCAGCTCCAGTTAACAATCGAATTTCTCGAATCGCTGATATGAATTATGCAAGAAATCATCATCCGCTCATTGTCGCTAACGGGAAATTGTATGCAATCGGAGGGTGAGCTGAGATTTTGCATATCTTGATACGAAATATTTGTTAATTTAGATTCCAAGAACGTTTAAATAAAAAATTTTGTGATTCAATCGAGGAATACGACCCACAAACGAATGAATGGCGTGAAGTTGGAAAGTTATCATAAAATAAACCTTAATTATATTAATCTCAGATTTTGTATCGAAATTGTATTCAATAAAGTGAAATAATAGTTTAATTTCAATGCACACGATACAGATAACTCTCGAAGACATCCAAAAGTGGTGAGGGATAATTGTAACTGAAATAAATATTCCTCTTAATCAGGGCTGTACGAACTGAACTTCGAACTGTCTGGAAGTTCAATTCAGTTCAAGTTCGATTTTTCGAACTTCAGACAACCCTGATACTCTCCATTATTTGCGATAATGTCATTACCAGAAAAATTCATTTATTTTAAATGCGGTCGAATAAATTCAAGAAAAACAATAAATAATTGATATCATATCGAAAACTGATCAACTTGTGTTAACACACCCCTCGAAAATATCCACTGAAATGAGTTATCCAGAAAGTACGGTAATTAGCAGTCATTTTCAAAAAACTAATTGAACCACGAGAATCAATGCAACAAACTGAACAACATATGTGAAAATCAGCCAAATCGACGGACCCGTTTATACCCCTTTTCTAAGATTTTGGTTTTTACTGACATTCACTCTTAACATATCTTTCAAGCAAAAATTCCGACTTTGTTCCTGGAAAACTCCGATTCCGAATTTTTCAAAACCATAACTCCGAACAACCCTGGAAACAAGATTAAGGAGAAATATTCAAATTTAAAAAGAAGATAATATTTGAATAGGTTATTACAATTTCTCAAAATCAACTTCACCAACAACCGTCCATTCATTTACATCTGGATCGTATGGATCGTATTCTTCGATATATTTGACAGTATTCTCTTTACGCGTTGATTTATTGTAAAATGTGCTATAAAACATAAATGTTATACATTTTGTGCAAATTTTAACCTACCCCCCGATTGCATACAATTTCCCGTTAGCGACAATGAGCGAATGGTCGTATCTTGCATAACTAATATCAGCGATCCAAGAATCTCGACTGTCAACTGGAGCTGAGGGGTCGAAACACAGGCAGTATTTTAATGCACCACTACTACTAAATGTACAATTATACATTTATCATACAAAATTAACGACTTCGATCCTCCTCCAGTAATGTATATTTTTCTATTTAGCGATGCAACTCCGGATGAATCTCGTCCTCCTCGAATTTCTCCAAATTCAACCCATTCCCGTTCGTCGTCTGATAATCGATATATCATTCTACTTCCACAACCATCAATAACTGAATATCCATAATTACAATAACGAATATGCTATAATGTGACCGTATAAATTTCCATCGCATGTTATTGTTTGAACCCATCTAATCGAAAGAGGAAAAGCAGGTCCTGTGTGCCATTTTCCATTTATTAAAACCTGAATGAATTATTTCATGGATTTTCATCCGATCTCCTCACATCAACCCGATTCGTATTTCCACTTAAATAATACAATTTGTCTTTGAAATAAGCTAAAGATGCAAATCTACGCCATTCAGGAAGATCTGGGCCTGTAAAATTATTTGAATCTATCATTCATGGATTTGTTGATAAGACCTCTAGTAATTTGTCGAGTAGTCAGATCGAAAATCTCAAACGCTTCCTTATGAGATGTAATTGCGAAAATCTAAAATTTACAAAATTGTCAATTCCAAATAAAATAACCTACTTTATCTTTTGTAGTTTCTACTTCCCATGGCTGATAACGATGAGTAAATCTCGCAATCTGCCCAACAGAGTTAGTATGCGAATCAAACAGGCAAATTCCATCTCGTCTAACATATTTGGTTTCATACTTCACTAAATACTAGAATTAATTTTCGCTCATATAAGAAACATTTTCCTACGATAGAATAAAGTTTTCCTCTCGAGCGCCATCGGCAGATATCTCTTGATTATTTGCATCATCCGTTTGTTAGTCCAGGCTAATTGTCCCAGGTCTTTGAATTCGGGGTATTCGCAGACCAACAGTATAATTTCGACTGGTAGATTGGCTAACATCTTTGTTGAGACCTAAACAATCACCATAGTATTATTTCAAAATGGGGATAATAAAAGAGTATTGATTGAATAAGAAAGTCTGCAATTATTGAGTTTAAAATTGAACATTGAAGAAAGGAGAATGAAACTACTAAATTGATGCTTCCTATTTTATTTATCAGACCAAAAATCGATTCCTAGACATGGTTTATCATTCAAGAGCCATTCCACGAATAAACAACAACGGTCAAAGGGGGTCCGGACAATTGCAAAAGTGTTCTAGATTCGAACCAAACCCATATGGATGGATACACCCATGGGCCCTAATCACAAAATGGAAAGACCAAGCTCCGCTCATTTTCTTGTTTCTCCAATGTTTGATTTTTTCGATTTTCGGTTTCAAAATTTTATTTCTTCTCGTTGTCAACTATTTTTTTGTCATTTTTCACTTTGGAAATGGATGTAGGATCTAGCTCCCAAAATATTCATAGGTAAAACATGGCGCTGCGACCAATTTGGCAAAACGCTTGGCGTCCCTAGTTTAATTTAAATTTTTATACTTTCAAAAATGTATAAACTGAAGTTTGTTCAATTTGGTTTCGAAAGTTTGAAATTGCTAGTTTCAAACGTTTTTCCTTGTTTCAAGGACAACTAAAAGTGTTTGTTCAAACAGCGTTTCTTTCCCCTTGCCACTCAAAATCGACGCATTGATCAATGGAAGATTGCAGAGATGGCAGATCATGCACCTAATTTCCAACCTCTTCCTCATTAATCCTTACTTTCGCTATATACAGTTACTCGAGTATTTATAGCGTTCAGGGTGGAGAATGGCTAATTATTGTGGATTGTGAGAGGAGGGAGGGAGGCTGTGGTGCATAACTGGAAGAGTGGGGAAATGGTGGAATGAGTAAAGAAGAAGAAGAAGAAGAGGGAGATAGATCAATACGAAAGAGAGAAAGGGATGGAAGGAGCCAGGAGGGCAAAGGGAAAAGGAAAGGGAAGGAAGGAGTGCAAAAAGGGATAGTGGTCGAGAAGACGGGGAGAGGACTTGCTGAATGCCTGAATGCAGACGACTGAACGAGTCTTTTCTCACTCACTCACTCTCTCCTTTAGTCTTTGCGTGTGTCGGCAGGAGGGGCATTGGCTACTAGTTTACAAGCCCAGTCCATCCATCGCACTCTAACTTCTGCCTGCCACACCCTTTCTCCTTCCTCTTTTACTATTCCATTTTTTTCCCGGAAATATTCATTTCGTCCCGCTCGACTTTCCTTGACAACCGTCTTCTTTTCTCTGTTTGAGGCGATTTTTTTTTTCTTACAGATCTGCCCTGGATCCCCTCTACCATCGTTCATCAGGCCCCATTCCCATCAACTACTCGGTGCCTGTCTCGTCTTCCTCTTCACACCATCCCAACCTCTACACTCGTCAAGCAGCAACAGCAGCCCACAGTGCAGTGCCATATCAATCAGTAGCAGGCGCAGGCTCATGGCCCTATGACTATGGAGTGGGACTGCAGCAGAGTGCAGCAGGGACATTAGGAATAGGCATGATGAGCACTCCTGGACCTGCTCCTTCGATGCGAATGGATGAGCAGAGGAGAAAACCACATTTGATCAGGTTGGATTTTTATTTAATTGAAACTTGAAATTTTTTAACTTCATCGACTAAAACACGAAATTGAATCTTTTTTTTTTATGTATGGGCGTTGGAAACGAATGCAATGGAATTCAGTTTCGATAGTATTTTCCAAAGTTTTATTCTGGTCTATCCTTAATTCGAGCTGACAAGGAAAGTGTACAGATCGGAACTTACAGATCCTGATGAAAATATCACAATAGGAGTTTTCGATGATGTTATCATCGCGATCAGCGTCATTTAAAAGCCCTTTTAGTCAGTTTTGTCAAGATCTGTGAGCTCCTATCTGTACACTTCGCTTGTGAATTGAACTGATAAATTTCACTGATAACTCATGAAAGATGAAGCAATGTCATATTAACTTAGACAGCACCGTTCAATGGACGGCATAGGCATTATGGATGCAGCTACGGAGTTTGGCTACGATCTGCCTCCACTGTCCGTCTCCACAGCACAGCATCCACTCGACCACAACCCCATTCGACATGGCTCGAGTCAGCCAAATCCCCTCTCCAATCCAATCACTTCCACACAGGCTTTCTGGCAGAGTCAGAGGTACATTTACGGTTTCTTTAGTCATTTTAAACGAAAATCGAAAATCGTAAACTAGTGTGACCAGGGCAAGACGAAATTTGATATCAAAATCAAAATCGAAAATTTTTGATACCGAAGTTGAGATCTGAATCGGATATCTTTTGCGAAGTAAAACACAAATAAATTTCCCTGATTGTGACGATATGTTGAAGTATCATTGGAGAAGAAGAATTATGATAGCTTCCTTTTCTGCTTTTCCTAATCCTATTACTTGTGTTTTGATGTCTTGATGTGTTTAGCTTTCAAACAGTCAGTTTATATTTTTCAGTGGTCTAATAACGAACGATTATGAACAGTTGAAAGCGGACTACTTGATGACGGTGGACAAGTTGAATCAAACGATGGGATCCATCAAAACTTTTTGGAGTCCGGAATTGAAGGTTCGGTATTTTTATTGAATTTTCAATTGAATTGTATTTTTAGAGGGAACGACAAATGAGAAGAGATGAGCAGGCGCGAATCGCCCAGCTCGAAAGGATTATTGCGACAGGAGGAGGAGGGGATGCAAGTGGTGAGGAACTTTCCAATTTTATCGAATTTTTTTGCTAATCACTATAATTTGTATTTCGATTTTATTTGGAAAGTCTTCTTTTTAATAAGAATGAAAATTCGGTTTGATAAATTATGTATTTTTTTATTGAATAGTGATGAATCTGGCTATTTTAGCTATGCAACTTCAAATGGAATTGGCGGATCGAGAGGACCAAGTTCGTCAATTGTCTGCCATGCTCGAACAGAATCAGAATCGAGGAATGACTGGCAATTTTGCAGACATAAAGATTCGAGAGCAGGAGGAAATGATTAACCAGTTGCAAGGCATCATTAGAACTTACAGGGAATACGGTAGTGGACAGGTATGCAGTGGAATTTTCTTTTCTATATTTTTTTTGATGAATTTGAAAATATTCAGCTAGACTAGGGTATAGAAAATAGTGTTGTCATTTTTCAAGTGCAGAATAATTCAAGAATCTTTGATAGAAAGATAAAAACCTGCAAATTATAGGGCGACAACAGAGCTCTGGAGAATACAATGCGAATGGTTGAACAGAAACAGACGAGGATTCAAGAATTGGAGGAGGAATTGACGAGACTGAGACTCGCCAGACAGACGCAGCAGCCCAGGGATTTCACCGACAAGGATCTATCCTCTCATGAGAAGGTTATTTTTAACTGTTTTTATTTCAAAAAGATGGATGACCGAGATTCTTCAAGTCTGTTTGGCTATTTGAATTTTTCGCGACTTTACGATATCGCTAGTGGACTGCCGCACTTCACTTCATAACTTTTAAATTTTTTCGATCTGAAGCAATTTTTTAGTCTTTGTTGTATTCGGATGTACCGGCAGTAGGCGAAAAACGGTGAAATATGTGGTAGACAAGTCGATGTCATAGTCTCAGAATCCGGTTATACATTTTGTGAACAGGGCCTAATTTTCGAAATACTGGGGTCTCGATATCCGCATTTTACGTGGGGGTTTCGAAAGAAGTGTCCAACTACAAAGTTTTAGAGAAAAATCCATAGTATATCATATAAAAACAATTTCCCAAGCTTATCAATCAGAAATTTGACCAGATAGGTCTGAAAAAAGTAGTGATAAATTTCAAACACGCATAATTCAAATGCTAATTTTGACATTGTTTCATTTAATTAACGATTGTTTTTCTGAAAAAGTGAATGTTTAGGTGACGTTGCGAATGAAATTGGAGCGATCGGAGATGGAGCTGAGCGAGAGGAAGCAGGCTTTGGCCTCGTGTCAAATGCGGATGCGCTCGATCGAGGAAGAGGCTGTCGATGCGAAGGCTCACATTCAGCTACTCAAGGAACAACTCACCAACAGGGAGCAGCAGAGCAGACTCATGCATGGAGATGTGAGTTGAAATCAAATATAATATCTTATACAAGTTTTTACGCAAATTTGAGATCTTTATGTTTATGTGTTGAAAGTTTTAAAAAATTTTGATATTATTTGCATCTCAAACCTTATATCTCAAGTTTGATCATGGTTGAATTGGGAAAAGATCTTTACGGATCAAACCTTTTTAATGTGCAACGATATATGTACATATTTTGGATCAGTAGTTGAACAGTTAAACTCAAACTATGAAGGCTATTTGGGTTAATATCGGCACAAGCATCTTTTCACAGTATGCAGAAGATAAACTAGAGAAGGAATTGCAGGTGGAAGCACTCAGACTGAAGCTGGACAGCAAGAATCAGCAAATCGAGCAGAGAGACCAGAGAGCTGAACGACTCGAGAGGGATCTCGGCGCTGTCAGGGGGGAGTTGGCCGAGAAAATCGAACAGGTTGGGAGTTTCGAATAAATTATCAATTATGTCGATTATGTTGCTTTGAGATTCATCTACGAGTTAGATGGAATGTTTTATTTCGTACTTTTTGAAATCGTTTATTCAAGAATTTCGCAATAATTTCTGCTCGAAACTTTAGCGATTGTGAGAGTCAAACGAATATTTTGCGAGTTAAATTTCAAGCGACATTTCAGACTCGTCAAAACGAGCATCGCATGTCTCAATTAGTTGGCAGAATCGATTCTCTCGAATCGACGCTCAGAGAGAAGGAAAGCCAATTGGACAAAACCAAGGTTCATTTTCCCAACTTTTGGAGAATTGTGATTCTTGAGATTTAGGTTAAATTACTTTCTCATCCTGACATTATCAAAGAGAAGGAATTAAACGAACGAATTGAAAAAGGAGAAAGAGAAAAGCAAAGACTGCAAGAGCACATCGATCAGTTGAGGAGGAATCACGAGAAAGAGAGACTAGAACAGCAACAGACTTTCCAAGCTGAGGTTAGACTTTTTCATTTATTTGGATTTAAAAGAAATTTTAGGTTGATCAACTAAAGAGGGATATTGAAAATCTAAAGAAAGAGTTGCTTGATAGAGATGTGTTATTGGAATCGCAAAATGAAAAGGTATTATTCCAGAAATTAGCATAAAAATTTTTGAAAATTTAGATAGGAGACATGGGACGTGAATTGGGTGCTGCCAAAGAGAGGATTTCGACTTCGATGGCTGATAAAAGCACAGGAGAACTGAGAAAAGAGGTAGGAATTGGCTAAGTTTATGGAGAAGAAATGAATATTTGGTCGAGTTTAGCTGGAAGATGCAAGAATGGAAGTGGAGAAATTGTTGAGAATGGTCAGACAGTTAGAGAAGGACAACGCACAACTTCGAATGCAACAGCAGACGAAGACTGAAGGAAAGGTAGGAGATTTGAGATGAATAATTATGATGAAATACGATATCATAAAATCCCTAGTTTTGGTAATTCGAAAAATTTATAGATTGAATTTGATATTTCATGTGTTCTATGTTGATTCATTGCTTCATGAAAGCTAAAAGATGTAGGAAGCATCGGAATAATTCCAATCCTGTCTTCATGCTAATGATTTTATATTAGGTTTCTGAAACATCGTCCATCCCTGCTGCCACTGGATTTACACCCGCACAAACTTCGATGAAGAAGAGAATAGAAGAATTGGAGGAGGCATTGCGAGAATCTGTGAGCATTACTGCAGAGAGGGAAATGCATCTCGCGCAGCAGAAACATCTACTGCAGCAGTGCAGTCAACAGGTACAACTTTATGAAGCTATCAAAATTTGGTTTCGAAAATTCTGCAATTATGATAATCCCATGGTTGTTATTCTGGATATTAATTGAAGAATAATCAACGAATTTTGAAACATTTTTTTCAATTTCATTTTTTAGCTAGCAGATACTCGTCGTGAATTGGGTGAATTAAAGCAGCAGAAGGAATTGTCAGGAGGCCCTTCGTCTTCTTCAGGTCATGCAGAAATGATCAGAGCTATGGAAACAGAAAGAAGGCAACATATTGAACAATTGATGCAACTCAAGTAGGATAAGCGAATAGAAAATGAAGAAATGAGGAATTATGACTATTTAGACAAGAAGCACTGTTAGCTGCAATTGGAGAGAAGGACGCTCATCTGGCATTGCTCGAAAGAGCGAAAGGCCCCAGAGAAGAAATCGAAACGATTAGGAGACATAAAGAAGCGCTGATGCAGAAACTCAAGCAGGAGAATGAACGGTATGCATTTCTGAAACTAAAATAGGGCTGATGCTGAGTTCATACTTTTTAATGTCGATATTAAGTGTTAGAATTTACACGTAAAGTCGCTTAACACTAATATGCTGTCAAAAAGTATGAACTCTTACCCTGATTCTTTTGAAAATTTGTAACATTTCAGGTTTTTCTTATTTCTGGATAAGTCTTGTTTATTTCAGAATTATTTATCATCAATCAATAATTTTAGAAATAGCCACATATCCAAGATCACAATGTAAAATATAGGGAGAAAAAGTTCTGCTATTTCCTGACCTATGATATATTGACCGTTCAGATATTTTTATATTTATTCCGAATCAACAAAAATCTGAACGGCGACTTATGCAGACGTGATTCAAAGATGCTGTTTTATCAAAATTATAAATTCAGACGGACAATGTTAGCATCCGGTCGTCCTGACAGTGCGGCAGCAGTAGCAGCGAGTCTGTTGCAAGGACCCGCCATTCAGCCAGGAGCTGCAATTCCTCTCCTCTCCCAACAAATGGCTGCTCAGGCTGCCTCTCAGCCTCGAATCGAGCTAACCGAACTCGATGAAACCGATGGAATTTGGGCATAACTATTGTCAATGCATCATTTTATGCATTTGGATTTACGGTATATTACTTGGAATACACTATTTCCTATTCATAATGCGCAGAGAATCATTTTTATCCGAAATTCGACGATTTTCCTTGTTTACTTTTACGAAACACGTAAGATTATTATACTTTATTCAAATTTTATTAGGTTACTCAATCGGCCCTGTGCCATTTTCGATATTTTCCCTAAATTATTGCACAATTTCCCTGTTTGATCCTCATTTGTCTGTTCGTGAACTGCCACTTACTTTTCTGTCACAACTTCACTTATTCACTCTGCATTCATGAGTTTATTCCTTTTCTCTTTCTTTTTCATTTACTACAGTGAGACTTTGTGATCTCGATTTCCCCATTCAGAATGGCATATTTTTGACCGAACCGCTGTGAATTCCCTTCAATTTCTAAGTCACTATTCTACGTATTTGAATGACTAAATGATCTCAACAACTTAACACACAAGAAGGTGCTTTTAGATGGAATTTTCTTTTCTAGGTGACATAACTATGTGAATTACTGTATCTCTTATGAAATCCAAACTATTGCAGTTTAGGTTTTATTTTTATTTATCGAGTTTATTATACAAATTTGTCTTCCTAAAATGATGGGAAATCCTTACTTACATTTTCTAATCATATGGCAGTCGAAAACGAAGATTGCTAATATTTTGAATATATAGCGTATATTTTAGAGAAGACTGATTTGTATAAAAACTCGATAATTCAATTCTTATCTGAAGTTTCCCGACCGATATTCTAGTCTTTCCCCAATGCACTCCTCACATATTCATTTTCGCTCTTCGCACTGCGTTATTCCTATTTCTTGTCATTTTTGAGCTAATATCATCACGTTTGTTGTAGAGTTTGAATAAATTTTAAATTAGATGTCAAGAATGTTATTGGATTTTCTAATTTGTCGTAGAAATGTCTGCTTGTACGTGTTTATCCGTAAATCTTCTCGGATATTGCCTTGGGCCCCTTCATCCCCCTCCACTTTGCACATCATAATTATAGCCCTGCCCTTGCTTGTCGCAATCTCATCTGTCATCCAAACACTTCATCCATTGACTTCTTGCATCTACAAGAGGATTTATCCCTGATTTGTATTTCAAGCGGATTTCCCTAGCATTATCTCGATTATCATGCATTTTGTACTGAGAAAATGTGGATGAGAATCCATGGAAACGATAAAACGACTCGAGTCAGAACTCAGTCACTGTAAATGCTGCTGCCTGGCTGTTTTTGCCTAAATATTGGAACGAAGAAAATTCTTGGGACATTATTACTTATGTATTTCAAACTAGAGTTGAATGCATTGTCAAGCTATTCCATAAGTCGAAGTTCGCATAGATAGACGAGTTATAAGGTGGTCTTCATAAACTAATGCAGAATAACTACTTCTTTCGGATTTTAATTTGGTTTTAGATCATAATCTCCGAAAATTCAATCATTTAGTAAACTTTTTTCACAGAAAGTTTCCAAATAATAGCTTGTCAAATGCATATCCACAGCCAATTGTTGCGTACTTTCGAGTTGCTTTATTAGTGAAATAGGCGTGGCTTGGCTAACGAATATAGGAAAAAGGAAGGCAAAGGCAAAGGCAAATGCACAAGACCTCGCGTATAATAAGAATATGCATAGCAATGCACTAATCAGCTAACAAGCAATAAGCAACACAGCATAAAAACAGAAACAGAAACACTAGCCAATAGCGAAATTGAAGAAGAACTCAGAAAGAGGAGACTAAAGCAACTAACGGAATAATGAAATTGAAGTAATGTGACAGCAAATTCGCATTCCAGACTTATATGGAGAGCAAATTATCAACCTCTATCTTCGTATATTTTCTGCTTCAGTGGTTAAACTAGGCTTTTCTCCGTAATAATCAGGCTAAATGAATTGAATTTATCACACTCTGAATTATGGAAAAATGCAGCTGAATAAACGGAGATTGCTTTGGAGAATGATGCGAAATATCAATAGCTTATCTTCTTTGCTTATATTTTACGTGAGAATTGTAGGTAGCTTTACTTTATCCGAACCTGGACCTGAAATAGAATCATTTATGCCCGACAAGTAGATTTTCTTCTCATGTTTCAATTTCTTTACTCGTTTTTCTTCCTCTTTAGCGTAAGGCAAACTCTTTTGCTTCCTTTTAGAGATCACCATGTTTTTCATGGAAAATTTTTCTACTATCGAAAGTGAAATGATTTGCGATTTGGTTATGTTTTAGAATTCATTCAGGTGCGTAGCGAGTATGGATTTATAGCCGAGTTGTGGACTAATTAACGCGGAGTGCTGAAGCGAGGCATAAAGGGAGGGCTGCTACCTGAAGAAGGAGAAGAGGTAAGAGATATCAGTGAATATAGGGGGACATAGATATAGAGCTAGGTAAAGGAATTTGTATCTTTGTCTGCGAGCCTCGTTATCTCTTTATCCCTTTATGACTGACCGAGTGACTACCTTGCAGCTTTACATAATCTGAAGCTCAACTGCAAACTGCAACCTGAATCTGAACCAGAGCAGAAAGTCCAGTCCTTCTAGCGACGATTTGCTGCTTGTTACGTTGGTATTTTTCCTACAATCCACAATCCGAGTCCAGTTAATTTCTATAGATGTGGGCAGGAGGGTAAGTTACCAAGAACTAGAAATTCGTTAATTATGAAGATCAGCTTTTTCACTAAATTTTTAAGATTGTTCTTCTTACATTCAGAAAAGAGACGAATTTCTGATGATTGGAAATGAAGCAGCTTTTATAATGACCAGTTTACGAGTTTATTGGTATTTATTTTTTAAATGAAAAACATAATTACGAAATATTCTGCAGTCTGATTGTTGCTTCATAGCGCGATAATAATTTTCCGAAGAAATGCTCTTTGATACTACCGTGTTTTATGCGCTGTAGCCAGGGAAAAATGTGATTGCACTAATTTCTCGCTTTCAATATTTCATAACAGTCCTTTCAGTCTTTGTATCAGGAATTGTATCTCCATTCGTTTCGTTTAGAACTTGCCTGCTTTCGTACTTATCCACTTCATCTTCTTACCTTCTTCTCATTTCGCACATATTTGATTTCCTAGGCAAATTTGGGAGGGTCTGGACGAAGAAACAAAGTAAAGTGAAGTGAAATCCCAGAGGTCTGAGCGTTCAGCTCGGAAGGGAAAGAGGAGGAGTACCTGACCTGAGCTTGGACGCAACTCAATTTTCAACCAGATATCCAAAAAGTGTACTGATTATGCTCCGTCCCGCTTATGTCTTCGCCATTTTTAATATCTTTTTTTCTTTTATAATTTATTTCGTTCCTCTTCCTGTTTCGTTCCGTTCATTTAATTGCACATCAAGTCATGTCCATCTTTGTCGTGTCACTATTTTCGAGTTGCACGCTTTTCTGACCTGAAGTTTTGAGAAAAACTCTAAGATGTTGTTGAGTAAATTGCCAATTAGAGTAGAATTGAATCAGCTGTTTTAGGGCTGATAATGGCAAGGAGAGAATGAAAACTGGTAGTGAAAATAGCATGGCATGGATATTTATAATAGAAACCTAGAAGATCGTTAGAGTTTTTAGAAACAATAAAATATTCCCCCTAATTTTAGAGAGAGAAAAAACCGATCTGATCATGGATTGTGGAATAATCATTTTCCCAAACACTGGATTGTCAAGTTTACTCACTTATTTATGAACTCATTATTCTACCCATCCATATGTGCTTTCATAGTGCGATAGCTTCTTCTCTCTTCATTCACCCATTCTCGCATTTCGCTATATTTTCTTTCTTGTCCTCTTGTCGATGACACCCAGCTGTTTCCTATTTATGCTCTAAATCGGCGAAATGGTGCAAGCTGCATGTCGAAAAATGCAATCAGATTATTTAGTCGATTATATAGCTACTTCACCTTATTATCTTATAAGTTTACTGTTTATGTTTATCCCTAAATTATCCCTCTTTTTGCTCACCACTGGATCTCTGAGTTCCTTTAGATTTGTCCTTTAATGGTTCGTTGCATTATCTTCTGTCTCTGTCAAATGTAGTAGTCATCTTCCGAGTCATTGGTCTCATTCTCTTGTCCTGCTCCTTCTTGTTGTTCTGCTTTCATGGACTACATCTTATCTTCTGTAGTCCAAGCCCCTCCCCGCCCCCTTCTATGCGCATTCTGTCTTCAACGAGCTTCTTTATCTCCTTAGCCTTAGCTCCTTCTGCTTCTGCTTCTGCTTCTGCTTGTGCTGCTACTTCTGTCCTTCAGCTTTCAAGCCATCCCTCATCCCCTTCCCTCCCAACCCACTTACCACTGCCATCTCACCTATTCCATTCCATTCCATTCCATTCCCACCTCAACCCATTTCCTGTTCCTGTCCTTTTCTCGACTATCACTAAATCCGGACACCGTGTCTCTTCTCACTCGCCAAGTTGCCATATTAGGGGGCTTTAACGCCCCGCCAATTCAAGGGTCTGATTTTATCATTTCATGGGCTCTAGAAGGAACTCAATCTTGATGATAAATGGAATTTATTATATATTTAAAAAAATTTTTTTTATTAATGCTTAATTTGGCTTAATGTATGCTATCCATTGAGAAAAGGCTGATCTTCATGATAATTGTTCTAATTTGTATTATGATCATACTTTCAGCGGAGTGGCAGCACGCGGCGAAATGTTCTTCCATGCCACCCTAGCTAGGACGTTTATGAATGCCTTGTCATTACGGTATATTCTAAATGAAATATAATAATAATAATCAATGACTTTCAGAGGCGATGATGATTTTGTCGATAGACTGAATTATTATTACACTCCTCTTATTCTGTCAATAGCTTGTCTAGTGATTAGTGCCAAACAGGTAATTCTTTTGGGAATTGTAGAAAAAATCTAATTGCTTTTTTTCGCCAAAAGCAGTAAATTGAATACAATAAATAAAGTGCCAAGGTAGAAATGAAACTTTTGGATTTTATGGACTATGTTCTTCAATAAAATTTTTATAATAGTGATGGAAAAGGTTTGGACACAAACGTAACTTTTAAAGTCGTTAGCAGACTGTTATTTTGAATAGATTTAGCTAAATTTGAGTTTTTAGTATATTATTCCTACTTGATACCATCAACAAGTTATGTCAAATTTCGGGCAAATGGTAGGTTTAAAATAACTCGATCCACGAAGGGTAGTAAAATCATGTTTGTGTCCAAACTTCTGACCATCACTGTAGTTAATGATGATCTTCACTGATATCCAACACTGTTTTATACCAAGAAGATTAAATTTGAGTACGGCGGAACTCCACTGGAGTGTTGGGTGAATCCTCATTCCCGAGAAAGCATGGAAGAATATATCGAATCATATTGTTGGATACAGAATACTTACTGGTATTTCACTTTTTCACTCTAAAATTAAAGCGAAATCGTTCAGGATTCCAATGTATGAGAATATTCCTGATGACCATACAGCCAGGGAAGGTATACTTTCTTTATTAAAAAAAATAATACATTTTAAATTTTATACCCAGAAAAGCAAATTGGGTATTATCAATGGGTCCCATTTATTCTGATAGCCGAAGCACTGATGTTCTCATTGCCCTGCATATTCTGGAGACTGTTGAGTTGGCAATCTGGTAGTGGATATTGATGTATTGATGTAATCACAACTAAAATGAACTCTTTAGGCCTAAATATTCAACATCTGATAAATTCTGCATGCGATACACAGGCATTGGTTGACCCGAGTGAGAGGAATAAAGTAATCAATCGGAATTATTTTTGCTCAATTTTACATGGTTTTGATTTTTAGGCGGTTGAAGCAATATCGAGCTGCTTCATCGACAACTTAGACCTTCAATCTCCGACAGGACAGGAAAAGAGTCTGCTGGCATACATCAAGTGCAACAGGCATAATTTATCCAAAAATAGATGCCTGTGATGATGGTTCATTTCAGACTACTATCCGGTCATTACGTTGCAATTGTTTATGCTATCACGAAAATTTTATATGCATTCAACGTCGTCGCACAATTCATTATTTTGAATTATTGTCTAAAGTCGGATGAGTATCTATTCTTCGGGTTTCAAGTAAGAAAAGAAATATTTGACACGAAGCTTATCATTATTCCATTCTCATGAAAAACAATAGAAAATCGATAAATTCGTCTACGAAGAAGCTTATGTTTCATTGCGTAAAATTACAGGTTCTTCATGATCTATGGCAAGGCAAGCCTTGGACAGAATCTGGACATTTTCCTCGAGTCACTCTTTGCGATTTTGAAGTTCGATACTTAGCCAATCTTAACCGGTGTGTTATGAACTAGTTTTGGTCGAATCTACATTTATATTCATTTTCAGGTATACAGTGCAATGCTGTCTCTTGATCAACATCATCAATGAAAAAGTATTCGCTTTTCTCTGGTGCTGGTATCTGCTTCTCGGTGCAATCACAACGTGAGAATTTCATCTTACCCAAATTTGGGATATTCGGATTTTGAAATTCAAAAGCTTCAACGTTCAGTTGTTCAACAATTTTCTGGATGATGAGCATGTTCATTCCCTCTGAGAAAGCAGACTACGTGTTGAAATTCATGCAGATTGCACACAGCAGCGATATGAAACGATCAGAAAAGTTTAAGAAGGTGTCTCTTTCGATTTGGGGCAATTGCAAGTTTTTCAATCTAGGGACCACAAATGGAACGCGTCTATACGGTAATTCCATATGCACCACATTTGCTAGAGCGATTCGTTGGAAGTTTCTTGAAGTCAGACGGGGTAGATTTTTACTATCATTTCTTTGATTAAATATGATTATTTTTTGGAAAGCTATGATTTCGTGCTTCTATAAGATGCCAGCCTTGTTCTTTCTCTCGTAAAGGTCGCAAAATTTAGATCTTCATTCTGCGAATGATGGCGAATCACGCAGGAGATTTGATAGTTGTTCACATTGTGAGGGAACTGTGGCAGGAGTTCCGAGAACGACACTGGAGAGAGTTCGAAGAATTCGAAGAAATCAAAGAACATCACTGGAACAAGCAGAGAATGTATGACATGATGCAGTCTTCATGACATGAGAAAGAATTTAGGTCACAACCAGCTCAATATCCAGCACGAGGTGGCATCACAATTCGCAACCCTGTCGCGACGACGATCATGACGGAATCGCAGCTAAGCGAAAGGGCTTTCTTGTAGTATTCCTTATCTGCGATAAAGTAGGTATTGAAGATCAGATCCAGTCATTTTGTTATCTCTTGGAGTCCATTTTAATTTGAGAGGTTATATGTATGAAAATTAACTTCATCGCGTGAATTAGTGATATTTTTCTCATAGGAATAAGGTCATTGCTCATCTTTGAAATGAATTGTACATAAAAACAAATCAACCCTAGTTAACCGGGTCATTTGGTCTTCATATTATCCTAGAACTTTTCAAAAGACAATAACGGGTTTCTTGCGCTTTGTCATTGCTTCATTATATACCTGCCAAATTGAAGAATTTATCTTTCACTTTCCATAAATCATAACACTGAAATAGACAATTATTTCGAAAATGTAACAATCATTCTTCCTAGTAAGCGAAAAATAATAACTCACAGAAAGGTCCACTCATTCATCAAAGCATTGCAAAAAAATAAAAATCTATAAAGCTGTCATCTTTGATAAAGCACAAATATGCGATAAGGATCAGTTTCAGAAGAAACAAAATGATATTTGAAATTTAAAATGCATAGGCAGCGAAAATAGAAATATGACAAGAAACGTCATTCGAATATGCTTCATAAACATTTGTCAGGGTCGTGAGATATAAAATGCAATTTATGAAAGGTTTAGTCTGCAGAGATGTTCCAACTCCAGCTTTAACCTAACTTAACTGAAATTTTTTGTTTCAAAATTTTCTGAAATTGAATGGATATTTTTCAACTTCGTACACATCTGTTAGTCAGTTTCATTGTATTGGATCTTCATCTCCTTGATGATCAAGTCGAGCATTTTCTCCAACTTGGTCTGTTTGTCATTGATTATGTCGATGTTCCTCTGCATCAGATCGATAGCCTTCTCCTGTCGGCGAAAATCATCGCGCAATTCATCTTTTTCGTCCTAAAATTCAGACTTTTTTTTTCAAATTTCTAACTATAGTATTATCAATTATTGAAATTTTAAGATAAATAATGCTACAGTGCTGACCAAAATTGTATGCTTTCGGGTTGATTTCAATCCCAGTTCACCTACTTATGCCAAGCCGATCATGTCAAATTTTACAGGAATGTCGGGGGTACCATATTATAAAAGTATGCAGAATTTTATTCGGATTGGCTCACTATAAATGGGGTGAATCGGGGCTAAAGTCAATATAAAAGTATACATAATTTTGGCCAATAATGTATAAGTCAAGATTAAAATTCTATCTTTAATCTGGTAGCATGTAAATCGCAGGATATCATAGTATAGGGCACGATAAAATAGCATTAGAAAAGATACTGTAATCAGCCCTTTCTAAATATCATTTTTCCTATACCTCGTCCATTGATGTTATAGGATTTACAGACTATTCTTTGACTTTTTTTTTTTTTTATTTCATAGTCAACATATTCTTGGCAAGTAGAGATTTAGTAAAGCCAAAGAGGAATAATTTTTATCACATTATTCTTCAAAATGAAACTTTGACAATACCTCAATATCGAGATACTGATCCTCATCGATGTCAGTCTTCTGCGCGGGGCTGTAGCCGAATCTGCGAACGATTCGTTTCCACCAATTGTCCTGATTCGGGAAGAATCGGTAGATGCCGATGTGACTGAGGCGGCGAATGAATGGGGGCATCGATGCCTCTATCTGCAGTACCGTATCCACCTAAATATCTGATTAATTTATGGTAGTCTCAAAATGACGGCACGATGGAATGGAGGAGCGCTACTTTTACAATATGTTTCGATACGATTTTATTTTATATATATATATATATATATATATATATTCCACATAGAATGTTGTGATTTGGTAGATATTGTAGTCACATTGTTGTGGTCTTAATTTATATTGTAAATAATAACCATCATGGCCAGTCTCTGCAATTCAGCCTCTTCTTGAACGCCTTTGATGTCGTCGACAGCCAAACCGACCAGCAGATTCATCAGCAAAATCGTCATCACGATGCAGAACAGAAGGAAGATCGACTTTGCCCAGGGAGGTCCGTACAATCTCTCTAAAGTTTAGAAAAATTTTATTCAATTCAATTTTTCACTGTATGATAATTTGAAAATGATGACACCTTGTAAAACAAGACATAAAATGGCAAGCTCTAGATTCTATTAGACAAGTGAAGATAGCGACTGGCTATGAAGGTATTTGCATTGTCATTTCGAAATCTTTTTGTCAAAATCAGTGTTATTTTCAAGTTCCTGTTGCATTATACCTGAATGGTTGACTGTATCTCCGTGAAAGATCGAGACAAATTCGAACTCTCCAATCATCATTACGGTAGTTTTCAAAATGGAATCTGTCAGACTTGAAAATTCTGACTGAAATTCGGAATTTTATTATGGCCGTTTTAATTTAAACAGATACCCGATTTTGCATCATGATGAAGAAACTAATACTGAACGCGAATATGAATAAGGCGAAAATTATGACGAAGCGGGAGAACGTGGATAGGATATCTAAAAAATTAAGGAAATACTTTTCAAATTATGAATTTTACCGAAGAACATGACGACATAAATGCCAAATCTGGGTAGTTTTCTGATGAGCAGCAGCAAATTCAGCCACGCAACAAAAGAGCACACGGCCGCTAAAATCCATTGCACATTCTGAAACTATTTCATTTTTTGAGTATTTCCACGAAAAGCAACCAGTCGAATTCCAGTTCTGTGAGAGCAATCGCTAATGTCAAAAACGATGAAGATCGTCGAAATGTAGATGAAAATTTCGATCCCATTTTCTATCGACAAATAGGCCAGTCTGCGCTTGTAAAATTGGAATCCCTAAATAGTTCCGGTTTGGCGAATTTTAATTTAATTAGTTCTGACTTCTTTACAAAGTTGGCAGATGGCTAAAATCACGATCAACCATTTGACATGGACCTGTTTGTCGTGTTCCAGGTACTAAAATTAAATTTATGAGAAGAATTTTCAAATTATTAAAATAGGAATTTGGGGAAAGACAATAAGAAAAAGCATCCGAATCTAGCAACGTCGCAAGATGAAAAAGACGAAGCATGATTAAGGAATATTAGAATGTAGCATTTTTCGAAAAAAAAATATTTCGTGTATTAATTTGCTAATTTTGTATCCAAAATTAGTCTCTATATGAGAAGAGAAACAGTTTTACCACAAATTAGCATATCATCAATTTTTCCACGTTGCACACCTACACCAAATTACCTTTTCAGTCATGTATAGCACATGGGAATCAGATAAATCTATCATAGAGAACTAAGCTTGGACAGACACACAAACTTAGCAAAAATACTAATTGTTTGGATTTAGATTCGGTTAAGACTAATATCGAGAGAAAATTTTAAGTGGCGATCTAGATTCTGTCAATTTCTGCTACAATAAACCAACCACATCAGAGCAGGTAGCATCGTATTCCCAAAGTTTATAAGACAAGTCAACGAATGTGTGAGTGGCGTTGTTGCTGGGCACATGATAGGGAGCTGTACTGTAGGTGATGAACAGGGTGAACAATGTGATGTACAGAATGTAGATTGAAAATGCTGAAATCAGATCATAAAATCACACAACAATATACTTCAGAAACCAGTGTAATAAATATATCGGCCGAGATTGTTCCATTTGTATTTTATCAGCGTTTTTGTCAAGGGATGAGATAGAAGTTGTACGTTAAACTTGGATTTTTCCTAAATAAAATGCCCGTAAAATATAATTAATGATTAAATTCAATAACCATTTCTCGGAGCAAATGATTTTGTGCAATTAGATCGTAATTTTCAGTGTATGAACGAGCCTCTTTGTTCAAATTCCCCAAATATTCATCGTAGAGAGTTTCTGATGAAGTTAGCCCTAAAAATTATTGCCATGATTCTTAAATATTCAAGTTGATTACCATTTCCGTCCTTTTCCGGCATGAGGTAAGTGTCATCGAGATATCTGAAGTCATATTCGACGAAGAAGTTGAAAGGGTTTGCCGGATCATTTCTCTTCCTAAAATAGCATTCTATGATTCTAAATAATTTTAGCACAAGGAAATGTTAAAAGTGCAGTTTTTCAGTTTCAGAAAATAGAAAGAAATTGAAGAAGAAAAGGAGACGAATTTTTTTCTGGCTTGATAAACATTGTAAACAGTAAAATAAAATTTCATTTCGCTTCGATAGACAAAATGCCTTACGTAATGCATTCATCCAGAACGATATCAACGAGTTCAGGGAAGTTCTTAACGAGCTGTCTGAATGGAGTGTTTCTAATGAAGGGATGCCTGCCGAGAGGAGCTCTGTCAGTCGGTTTCATCAGACTGCGCCATTCGGAGTTCTCCAGCAAAATTCGAATAATTTCCTTTCCTTTCGTCCTATAATTGCTGTTATATTTTCGTCCTTAATTTTATTGTTCTCACTTATCCTCCAATCTCATAGCGATGTCGAATACAGTCTCGCCCTGAGCATTTCGGGCGTCTATTTTTGCCTTGCAATCAAGCAAGTATTTCACAATATAAACGTGACCGTTTTGAGCAGCCAGATGCAAAACCGGCGTTGTTCTGTAATGAACTCGAACTAATTTTGAGTATGTAGTAAATTGATTATCAATCAATATAATACATTGATTAAAATGGATTGCCAGTGATTTATTTGAGCAAAATTATGTACAAGTTAGCATATCACTAATACTGATTGGATAATATTTTTTTTATCGATTTTTGTGGTACTATTTTTTATTAATTGCCTCAATGATACATATAATGAATTTGACAATTATGCATGGCTTGTATAGCATGAATTTTGTTTCAATGATCTGATATTCATTAAGTAATCGGAGAATATTCTTTATCTTAACCTACCCTCCTTCTGTAGCATTCACTTTTGCACCCCCGTGCGTAATTAGTGCAACAACACAGTCCATGTGACCTTCATTAACGGCACACCTATGATAATTGATATTTCACTGATTATACACAAATGAATTTGATACATAAGCGGTGTTTGTTCGAATACATTGCGAGCCTCCACAGTGTCGGGATTTTGTTTGATCAAAGCCAATGTAGTCTGATCCAATCCTGAAAGGACGAACCTTATGATCTTCCTCAGATAAGTTCTATTTTGAGCTTTGGATTTACATCACTTTGCCATCAAAAACCTGCATTTTATACTAAATAAATAAATGGTAGGAAGGAGTATCAATCTATTCGATTATTTCGTAAGTTGTGACGAAATTTTAAGATGGTGAATAATCCAAGTCACTTTTAGTTATTTTAAAATCACTCCATTTATTTGTGAATCATCTTCAATATTCCTTCAGATCCCGCATTCATTCATCTACCCATTGAATTTTCGATTTGTCTGCGACTTTTATCCATACCTTCAATTCAATCCTACTGTATTTCATCTATCTTCCATAAGATCTCATATTTCTGTTTATCCGGTAATTATCAGTGAGCAATCCAGCTTTGTCATTTAATTTCCCCAGCCTTGACTCACCTGCACACCCATCTCATCATCATCCCTTATCCTTATCCTCTTCTGATTCGTCTGACCGTAATCCTCCCTTCCAATCTAAATCCCCTTTCCCCTCCTTTTCATGCCTCTTTCATATTATCTTCATTTTCCTGGCCTTTTCACGCATGTCACATCCTCATTCTGCAATTTTGTGCAGAATTCGAAGCGCTTCAAACGGATTTCGAGATTTGTGAAATGCATAAAATTAGAAACGTGGCATTACACATCAAAATATACTAATCCCATTTGATACATAATGAGGAACTCACTCGAGTTTAATAAACTTTAAATCGTAATTTCAAATTCCCACAAAGTGAATGAGCGCAGATATGGAAAAGTCGTAATTGTACTTGTAATAATTTCGAATGTTTCGCATCGTTAGACCTGGTCAATTTTATAGTAAAGAAGTATTTTCACAGTTGCCCTTTAACTGGACATAATCTACTCACAAAGCAACCAACTTTACAACGACAATATTCATTCTCATGCTATCGAAATTCGTATTTATTGATGATTTAAATGTCTCGTCATTATGCTTCAGTAAAAAGTGGTATAGGTTCCGTTCAAATGTTTCACCATAATACTACGTGCCTTATTGGGTTATTCGAACCATTTGCATAATAAAGTCACGGATTATGATGAAGCAAGAGCGGATATATTGATTAATTCAAACACTCTAGACCGTTTCGATTAAACTATCACCTCTTGGCGGGAAAATTAATCAAACTGAGAATCTTTGGATCTCTATTGAGTCGTATTCATCGTTTACCGAATCATAGAATAAGAATTCGAAAAAACCTCCATTTGAAAATGAAATTCTGCAGGAGTAGTAGAAGATAAAAAAATGTTAAGAAATATGAAGAAGAATTTTAGCCTAGATATTAGAGATCATCATGCCTTCCACTCTTAATGTACATTCATGAGACCGAGGTACACTCTCCCACTCCCACAATCTCGCACTTTCAATCTCTCTCATTTCTCGCTTTGCATAAAGCCCTAAGGTCTAAGCTGCTAACTGATAAATATGCAATGAGCACTCACTCCACTTGGCCTTAGACTGTGGATGCATTAACTTGGCACTCATGAAGATATAAAAAAGAAGAAGAAGGAGAAACTAATCAAATCGGATAGAGAGGCAAATCATTGAGCTGAAGTTAAAATAACAATGCTTCTCGATGTAGAACAGAGGAATAATAGGGTGAATGAGTAGATGGAATGAATGCAATGGGTATCCCATTCCGAATAGGTCGATTGAATGTTAGCTGCTGAAGGCAATGGGACAGGGAATGGGAAGGGAGAATAAATGGGGGCGGGACTGAGGAAATTGCTCATGAAGGGATAGAAGACAGAGGCAGATGACAGAAGGGGGGATTGCAGTGGGAGGGGAGGGAAGAAGGGTCAGAGGCCAGGTGCAGGCAGAAATTGCAGAAATGGGGGGAACTGTTAGATTGGAAGAGGGAAGCGGGATAGTAGTAGTAGTAGCAGTAGTACAGGTGAAGACTGAGGCATGCAACACAGCGGGAAGAGACAGAGGGGTGAAGCTGCGGTGGTAAGTTAGGCAGAAAATGGCACTGCAGTACGAATAAGGATAGAGGGAAGGAGGGAGGGAGGAAGCGGAGAGATGGGCGGGACGGAAGAGAAGGCAGAGAAGAAGACAGCGAGCAGAGCCAGGAGCTGGGAACTGGGAACATGCAGAAAATCGATGAGCACCCACTCCATATAGAGAAGGCAGGCCGAGAGAGGACAAATATGAAGAGTTATCACATTTATCATTCACAAAATATCACGCATAAAAGAGATTTGCACGGATTAGATGATTCAGAAAAAGGGGGGTTTGAGAGGCGAATTTAGACACAACTTAGTCGGAAGATAAGAAGAAGCTGACGCGTGATAGATGTAGTAGTGGCTACAGAAATGATTCGGTTGGTATATGCAGCTGCCTGAGGTGTCAAAGGGAGGGGTTGGCATGACGACCAGCAACGAATCTGATGAGTAAGCAGGGCAAGTTCGGCGAATTGTGAGGATACAAATAGAAGACAGGTGAGATTAGACGAGATGGGGGCTGATATGATAGGTGAGCAGAAATTAGAACAGAATCGGGGTGACTGAGGATTGTGCATGGGGATCAAATATAGACGAGATTTAGAAACTCTGGCAAAAATAACCTGGAATAGAGAAGGAGAAGGGGCGAAAGGGTTAAGATAGAAAAAGAGGGACAAAGGCAGAATGGCATGGAATAGACTGCCTGAGCCGACAATGGACATCTAATTTCATATTCCACTCATCTGCATCTCTGCACTCTCCCCGTCTTCCTTGTACGGTTATGTTATCTCTCGATTTCCCGCTCATTTTTTCTTTGTTCTGTTAGTTTCTTGAATTCCTGTAGGCAATCATCTCATTCTTCTTCTTCTTCTGTACTGCCCTACAGGCATACTGTACATTCATCAATTTATTCGGCATAAATATGTATGCAGTGTCACTATTGCTCAATTATTTATCTAAATACGGCGCATAAAGTGGATTGATTGAGGCGTCCCAGAAGAAAATCATTAGTTTTCAGGGAAAGAGCTGAAAGAACTTATCAAGGTCCGAATCTACTGTGTTGAAATGAACAACGCGTTGTGAGTGCTATAATATAATTTAGAGAAGTTATTAGAATTGTATAATTGAAATAATTCTTTTCATAGATAGTTCAATTCAAAAATGTGTGCCAATTCAATGTACAAACCACATAAGCACGGAAACACAAAAGATTAGAAGTGTATTTTAATGATCTAATACTAGTAAAGTCATTAGGTTGTATCTCGAGCATCTGCATCCCTCTTCATAAGTACTCATCTAATAATGACAGGTGCTCCCCATTTCCATTCCCTTTTATGGCTTATCTCTGCATGTGGCAAGACCTCCATTCCATTCCCATTCTGTGCTGATGTAACTCTTTCCTCTCATTTCTCTGTCTGCTCGTCTCCTCTGTCAGTCATCAAAGAGCAGAATGGCAGAATGATCGTCAAATCGCACGGATAAATTGCATAATACAGCATAAAAGCCAAAAATTGCTCGGAAATCCTCTTGATACCTTTCAACCAAAACCAATAATTACGGTTACACTCCTTTCAAAAAAACGATCTCAACTAGTCCTGTTGAAAAATGATTAATCTGGCATTCTAGATGAGGAATTAGATTATTAGAAAAGACTAAGACCTTCATATGGTATCATGATAAGTCTAGGTTGGTGATAAATTATAGTGTAGTGATGATCGTAGCAACGATTTAGATCTGAATTCGTGAGAAACTCAAGTTGAAGTTGAGCAAGGAGTAGGTAGATGGTAAATTAATTTAGTGGTGTTTGAGTGAAACGATGGAATTGGACTAAATATGGCTGTTGATGGTGACGCGCTACATGTCGAATGTCCATTAGTAGGGCATTTAGACAGAATGGCACAGAATATGTCAGTTAGAGGGGAAGCAGCAGTACTGCTCTATCTACTGCACTACTGCTCTGCTAGTTGAGCGAAGTATTGAAAGTCAATTAGGCGTGTAAACTCTCCAATACTTCTTCTTCTTCTCCAGTACTGCAATGCAGAAATGCATCGAAGGCTGCTGCTAAAGGCACTGCCAACAAGGCTAATTAAGACTAAACACAAACTGAAGTTGTCAGAAGCAAACCGACTGACAAGTAAGAACTAGCTAATCGATGGAAAACGTTTACGAGTTATTGGATATTCCACGCGCTGGCATAGCCCTGACGGCGTAGTGGCGCGTCTCCCCGGGTGGCGGATGGGGGGTTTCGGCTTAGGCCGACGTGGACCAACCAGGGCCGGTCGCAGCCATGAGACACGGGCGGGCTTGGGGGATAGGCTCCTCAAGCCTTACAAAATCCCGAAATCGGAAGACATGGTGCGACCGGGACGCGGGTTTGTGGCGCGTCCAAAATATAGCCACATTAGCCTCTATGTGCGAAGCCCTGTACATAGTCCCCAGGCGCCCCTGCCGGAGGGGTTATAAATTCCGTGCACCCCCATTCCGGCGTCAGGACAGTTGTGACAGTCCGGCCGAGAAAGACCCCGCCACAAACCTAATGGGTAGTCCTTTAAGAAACCAGACAAAAGCTAGGGCGTCCCCCACAAGCGACGCGCGCCGCCGGAGCCCGGGTAACGCGAAAAATCAGACAGGGTGCCCCCGGATTCGCCGACCGGGGCTAAGTAAGCAAGGCCAAATCATCATCTCCCCTCCTCCAGTCCACCACCTGAGACTCGGAACAATCAATGTCGGATCAATGACAGGGAAAGGCAGCGAACTGACCAAAGAAATGAAAGCTCGCAAGATCGACATCGCGGCAGTGCAAGAGGTCAAATGGTCAGGCGGCAAAGCAAAAGACCTGTCCGATGGCTACAAAATCCTCTACAACGGCTCAGGCACAAAAAGAAACGGAGTCGGAGTCATTGTCGCATCCAACCTCCGGGACTGCGTGGCCCAAGTCCACAGATACTCCGACCGACTTATGGCCGTAACGCTCGACATCGAAGCCAGCAGAATCACCGTATTCTCAGCCTACGCCCCTCAATCCGGCTGCAGCGACGCAGAAAAGGGAGAATTCTATTCCCTTCTGTCGAGGGAATACGATGCACAGCCCGGAAGGAAGGTACTGATGGGAGACTTCAATGGACACGTCGGAAAGCAGGCTGACATGAAATGCCACGGAGGGCACGGGTACGGAGACCGAAATGACGAGGGGGAAAGGCTGCTCGATTTCGCCGAACAAAGGGGTTTAGTACTCATCAACACGTACTTCCCCAAACGCGATTCCCACCTGATCACCTACAACAGCGGTGATCGAAACTCGCAAATCGACTTCATTCTGGCACAAAAACGCGACTTCAAGAAATTCCTGGACGCAAAAGTCATCCCCTCCACAAACGTCGCACCCCAGCACAGAATGCTGATTGCCGACACGCGCCTCCCCATACCGAAACCGCCCAAAGCCGACAGAACGCAGACGGCAAGAATAAAATGGTGGAAGCTGCCCGAACTGCAAAATGGCCTAAACATCAGCTTGCCAGCCATTACGACTGTCGAAGAAACATGGTCAAAGCTGAGGTCGAACGTTCACAAAGCCGCCACAGAGCAACTCGGCAAGACAGTCCCAGGCCGAAGATACATCGACAAGGCTACTTGGCTCTGGACCGAAAGCGTCAAAGAAGCGGTGCGAGCGAAAAAGGCCGCGTTCAAGAAATGGAAGGCCACAAACTCCCAAGAAGATAGGGAAAAATACTGGGAAACAAAAAGAGCGGCGAAAGTGGAAGTGGCAAAAAGGCGAGCAGAGTACACCGAAAGACTCTACACCGAAATCGAAAAGCCAGGGGGCGACCGTCTGATCTTCAGAATCGCCAAACGGAGACAGAAAGCCACAGAAGACATCGAAAAATATGTCTGCATCGACAACGAACATGGCAATCTGATCACTGACAGAGAGGAAGTCAAACGGCAGTGGCATCGGCATTTCGAGACCATCTCCAACGTGGAATTTCCCCATCCGCCAATCCAAGTCCACCCTCCTCTTCCTTCCCATCCCCTTCCAATAGAAATGGCAGAAGTCGAAGAAGCCATCGGGAAGATGAAAAACGGCAAGGCCACGGGACCAGACGACATTCCCTCAGAAGTCTGGAAGTCCAACCCCGAAGGCGTCAAATGGCTAACTGACTTCCTTAACCTCGTCGTCAACACAAACACGTTCCCGTCTGAATGGTACACATCGTCCACAATCCCGATCTTCAAGAAAAAGGGATCGCCAAGCAACTGCTCAAACTATCGGCCCATCCGTCTGCTCTGCCATACGACGAAAATCCTGGAACGTATCGTGGATAAACGCATTCGAGCATGCGTCCAAATCTCCTCCCAACAATGCGGGTTCGTCAAAGGGAAAGCCACAACAGACGCCATTTTTGCTGTACGACAGTTGGTCGAGAAGTTCACTGAAAAGAAGCAGCCCCTGCACCTGGCCTTCCTTGACCTCGAAAAGGCATTCGACCGAACGCCCAGAGACGCAATCATCATGGCTCTGCGCGACCACAAAGTCCCAGAATACCTCATTGAAGTCGTGAAGCTGATGTATCGGTCCCCAACAAGTCGCGTCCTCTCAGCCGCTGGAATGACCCTACCATTCCCTGTCACCGTAGGTGTCCACCAAGGATCAGCCCTATCTCCTCTTCTCTTCATCCTTGTCATGGACTCTGTGACCCGCGATATCCAGAAACCCGCCCCCTGGTGCCTGCTATATGCAGATGACGTGATGCTGGCGAATGACTCGCGAGAAGAACTGCAAAAGGAGGTGCAGACATGGAAAGACAGACTGGCAAAATACGGGCTAAAGCTCAATGTCGGCAAGACGGAATACCTCGAAATCGGTGAGCAGAGAAGTGGCACAATCAAAGTCGACGGCCAACAAGTTCCCAAGACCGACCTCTTCAAATACCTTGGCTCAAGACTCGCGAGCGATGGTCACATCAGAAGAGAAGCCGAATCGAGAATCGCAGCCACATGGTTGAAATGGAGGTCAACAACCGGAGTCATGTGCGACAAAAAGATCAGCGAAAAACTCAAAGGCAGGCTGTACAAAGCAGCGATCCGCCCAGTCGCCCTCTATAGCTGCGAAACTTGGCCGACACCCGCAGAAGTCGAAAGAAGACTCGCGACAATGGAGACGCGAATGCTCAGATGGTCACTAGGTCACACTCTGCTGGACCACGTCAAGAACGAGACCATCCTGAAGAGGACAAACGTCGCCCCAATCAAAGACAAAATGCGCCAGTCGAGACTGCGATGGTACGGCCACGTCCTCCGTGCTGACAGAGAAGCAATATGCCGCTCACCAGAGACTGTTCAAGTGCCGGGAAGCAGACCAAGGGGAAGACCGAAGCTGAGATACTCCGACACGCTCAGTAGGGACATGGAGGCCGTCGGACTGCGGCCAAGTCTTGCACAAAATCGTGAAGTCTGGAGGAGGAAATCCCAACGCGCAGACCCCTTACCGGGATAATGCCAAAGAAGAAGAAGAAGAAGTTATTGGATATTAATAGGGCTGTTGTGAAAGTTATTGACAAGGATTAAATGCAACTATTTGTGAGCTAAATGATGATGATTTAAATGTGCAGCACTTAGAAAACTGAATGAAAGGTGATGAATAGATTATCTAGATCGAAATGTGTGACATTAGATATAAATTCAAAGCGAGGATCGAGATTGACATAAATATATAGGAAAGCAAATATCCAGTTGCATATTTAGCTCTAGCCAGCCATCTGTAGTGTCAATCCAATCTACTGCTTCTATCGTCAAGTTTACAGTCCTGCATACCATCTTCTGGCTGCCTGACTGCCATCTGTTCAACAGTGCAGCTCCCCTCAGCTCTTTGCAGTTCTGTATCCTTTTTCCTTTCCTTTTCTTTGCCTTCCATTTTAGGGCGAATAAAGAGATGCTAACCAAACTCTTCTTTCCTTCTCTAATATCCCCCCTCTCATTCACATTACCATCTGTCAAATTGCGAGTCTTTTCCCTTCCCTCTCCTTGTCTTCTCTTCCCTCTCATTTCATGACCTCACAAATGCCTCATTTTTGTAGAAATCAAAAAGAATAAACTTTGCCTGCCGAGAAATAATTGAAAAATTGATGAATAAAACATTGATTTGGAATCGAGAATGGGATGACAGGAACAGGGGAAATTGAAGGGAAGGAGGACGATTAATTAAGCAGCTGCCTATGGCTTGTGCTTTGTGCCAAAGAAGGCCTTCCTCTCCTCTCTTTGACGCTTTCCTTCATGCAACCAAATGACCGACTATTTCTGACCAATCTTTTCAGTATTCCTTGAATATATTCACCAAGCTCATCAAATTTAGTCGTCGAAAGATGCAACTACTCCACAATATTCATATGTGGTTGTGCAAAGAAAAGGGAATTTAAAGATGAGAAATAATATCATAATCTCGCGCGTTAATTTTATCGCATTTTTTATTAAAAATATCATTTGAATGTTTTTATCAAATCTAAATAAAGATAGCGTACCATTTCGACATGAAAGATGCAGTGCTGTATTGCCCATATAATCCTTATTCAGACACAGGGTTTTGTCCCATTCGACTAATTGACGAACTGAAGCCAGATAAATTTACAATTTATTTGACATATGAAGATCAGACCTGCATTAGTCGCGCCGAGAGCGGAAGCAGCCTGGTGCAAAGCAGTTTCTTCGTCCTCGTTCAACTGCGACAAATCCGCGCCCATATCGTGGAGATACTGAAAATTCACAGAATATTAACTCGGTTAAAAACGTCAAAATTCAAATGAGAGATAAATCTATCAAAAATAGCATCTTCTAACCGATTAATTAATGATAAGATTATGTGTATAGTTGTCTTAAATTTCAATTCACATAAAAGTTTCATAAACACGCTACTTATACACTTGATAATTGGTTGTTGAACTTACAAACATCATGTCTGTATAGCCATTTGCGGCAGCAGCGAACATGGGAGTGTCGCCCTCGTTGTTAGGACGGTTGACCATACTCAATTGTCTCTCCTTAGTTAGTTTCTCCGCACTCCATTCAGCCTCATCCCGAAGTGACATTCCTTTCGGCTTGACTCTCGGCTCATCAGACATTAAGCTTAGAACTTCTTCCCGCACCGCTTCCATTATTCTCTGAATGACATTTATTTTAATTTGTATGCTCATGAAGGCAATCTGTCATTGAAATGGATTAAGAGATTAGCGAAGTAAAAATATCTCTTCTTGCAAATCGTCCGGATCCCCTTCGGGAACCTCTCAAGACGGAACCAAGCCTTAAAGTTTTTGGCACTTCCATGTTAAACATGACAACGAAAAGAAAGAAGAAATAGCACGGAAGCGCACGGTGGCAGACAACGAGAAGAAAAGTGAGAAAACCCATCTTTTTCTCGTTGTCTGCCACCGCGCTTTTCTATACTATTTCTCGTTTCTTTTCGCTGTAGTATTTAACATAGGAGTATTAAAAATTTTAGGACCTGGACGGAATATTCGGAACAGACTGGGATTGTCTCAATATACTCGGGAAGACATAGGAACGATTTACAGGAGCCATGACATTGTATAATTTAAATCAGGTTAATTACTTGTAAGGCTCTAACTTGACATTTGATTGCTATCAGTTGGCAAAGTGTACCTTAGTAACATCGACAGCCCCATACTTAGCGGCGATGTGTAAAACAGATCTTCCTTCATTATCTATCTCCCAAATGTCGGCTCCCAATTTGATGAGTGCCTAAAATTTGTTTATTTCATCACTTTCATACAACCTTCAAAATCACATCAACAGCCGCGAGAGAGTTCGAAGTAGCCGCTAACATGAGTGGAGTCATTCTGAATTGTATCTATCAAAATATCGAATTATTTTCCGAGATTCTTAATAACGATAAGAATGTATTATTTATTTTGTTGATCTTGCTAAAATTTTCGATAATTTCAATGGGTTTGAACTTGAAATCATATTCTTTAGAAAATGAATATAAATCAGATAAGTGTTCCTAACCCGGAAGCGTCTACTTCATTTATCACGTTCTCCTTAGTTTCCGTCAAATTCGAATAATCTAACTGAAAATTGAAATAAATAAGTGATGATAGTATTTACTCTACAAAGCATACCTTAGCCAGAAACTCGATTAATTCAACGTGGTTGTTCTTCGCTGCATTGTGCAGAGGCAGGCGGTAGACGTCAGAAATTTGCAAATCTGCTCTGTAGCCGTTCTGAAATTCAAAATCGATGAAGGTGTAAGATATCATATATTTTTGGGATCAATTCAAATGATTTTTGTCTTCAATAGTTTAAATTTTCAAATGTGTACCATAAGGATTTTTTTCATATTGTTCAAGAAAAATTCGAAGACGACTTTGATAAAAACAGATGGGTCCAATAACAAATCTATCAACCTCGACTAGATTCGAAGCGATCGCCAAGTATCCTTTGGATGCAACGAAATGAAGTAGATCAGGATCCACTCTGAATTATTAGTTATTATCTTTCGAATAAAAATTAAAGATGCTCTTCTTAAAACTAACGAAAAGAAATTCAGCTATCAACCTATGAATCATTCTCCCATTATAGGAATTCGCAACTTGGAAATCCATAAATTTCGTGATCGTTTATGGATTTTTCGCGACTTATTTCTGGCAATTTCTTTAGAAACGCTAATTGCGAAAATTCCAGATGCAAGAATTTTCTATTAATGTATAGCGAAAAATGCAAGAAAAAGTTCGCGAAGAAGAGAAGAAACCAAATCGTTGTCATTATAGTTCTCTATTGAAATGCCTATTTTTCGCAATACGACTTCATCTAAAAATGTGTGTAATAAAACTTACTGCATGAAGTTCTCATTTTTCTCCGTATATTCCTGGAGAATGGTCTTCACAGTGACAGGATGGTTGCCTTCCACAGCCAGTCTCAGAGGGGTTTTGCCCTCATTGTTCTGCAAGAATATCATCCTCTGTAGATCTCTGTCAGATGCATAGCGAGACTCTGAAACCCGAATACTGTCGAAGATCAATCATAATTTTAAGACAAAATGAATGATGAGATCATTTTTGAAAATGAAGGTATGCATTGCGAACTAAAAATTTCGTCAAACCCATTCATTGAATAAAGGAAATGTTTGCTTCAAACGAGATGTCAATTTACGAGCAGAAAGACAACTCTTTAGCTTGATTTTTGAACATGACTTCATTTTGAATAAAATGACTAACTGATGACATCAAGGAGAATTTTGATGATCATCCAATTTCCATAGAAGGCAGAGATGTGGAAGGGGTTGTTGCGTCTGTTGTCGCGCATCCCCAAATTGGCGCCTGAAATTTTGTTTCCGTGGATTTAGTTGGTAATAAACGTGTACTTTAGGCATCTTATGATAGGCAACCTGGGAAAAGTAGTTGCAGTAGTTGCATTGCGAAATAGTATCACAAAGTTCGTTTTCTCTAATAAACGTCACCTCTATTTCTTCTGTAGCGAACGATTCTGCGATTCAACTACTTTTTCAACTTGCATTTTATGGAAAGGAAGTTTAGAAAGTAAAACATTATTCATAGAAAAGTAGCATCTTTAAAATACCATCAAAATGAATTTCAATACTATATAAAACATACCTGCGTCAACAAGCCATTTGATAATTTTTGAATCCTCGGTAAGCTTCTTTTTGTGAATACAAGCCGTCAACAAAGGAGTCAATTCGTTTCGATCTTTCACCTAAAATATTTTTATTGTTTTTGAAAATGCAGCTTCAGTTTATTACGTTAATATTTGCGCCAGCATCCAAGAGAGCCCTCGCAGCGACTTCGTTGTTCTTCTAAATAGTTTTATAGGCTAGCTAGTTTCTAAATTTAGTACCATATTGGCGAAATGCAACGGCGTCATGTTGAAAGACTTTTCGCTTTGTGCATCTACATCGCTAGAAATTCGATAATTATTTAGCATCAAAATCAATGCTATTCTTGCCTCTGTCTATAAATTAGCATATCGATGATCCGTTTAGTAACAGACTTCTTATATTGTTCTTCGTTCACTAAAATTCAAAAATAGTACCTGTAAATTAATTCAAAGTCTTCAGGATAATTCAATTTTACATGAGAAAATGCGAAAATATATAAATCTTTAGAAAAAAAAATACAATGTGGGAATCTTTAAGCTGGTATTATTTTTAATCTCCCAAAATTCACTAAAGAGCCAAAAAATAAATTAGCTAATTTTCGAGATAGACATAAGATTTGATTGTCTAAGCTATTCAATGGACTATTCATATTTTCTCAGGGTTTATTTACTTCGGCACTTTAATTTTAGATAGCAAATTTGATAAAAATTGAATCATTATTGAATTTGATAATTTTTGCAAATCGTACTATAAATTGTTTCCGAGCCCATTCCGCTGGAGTCGCTCGAGTATTTGGCAGCGATGTGCAGACTCGTCAGCCCGTCATTGTTCATCGCTCTGGCATCTGCTCCTTTCTGAATTTATATCATCGCTAAGTTTCTGCTCTAATTAGATCTAATATCCTACATAGAGAAGGTATTCCACTGTCTCCACATGCCCATAACGAACTGCGTAATGCAAAGGAGTATTCTGAAAATCATACCTCCAATTTGTATGAAATCTAATTTTACCATAAATAGAATTGAATTTAATCTAGCATTAACAATGTATCATTTGTTACGATATATTCACTTACGAGTTTTAACATGAAAATATTCTAAATGACCGAAAACCTGAAACGAAATAAAAAAAAGCGTTTTCCTTTCTTCTCCTCCTGTGAGCCTCGAATGCGCGTCGACGAAATTCGTTCATTTTGCGATTTTTCTTATTTTCTTTCATTTTTCTTTGTTATTTCATTAGAATTTAACGGGATTTTCGCAATAAGCACTTGGCAACTATCTTCTTCTATCGGTATTGGTCAAAATTACCCGATTAATTATCGATAATTGTCCTTAAAAACGTGAAAAATGGAAAGAAAGAAATCTCCTAATGAACAAATGCTCGTCTCTTGCGCATTCCGAGGCTCACAAGAGGGGGAGAAAGAAACACGCTCCTTTTATTTCGTCTCAAGTGGACGATCATTGACAATACTCGTCTTCATTTTTAATGATCATAAAATGTGAAAATTCAGCAATTCTTTCATGATATCTTCCAGATTTTAGTGAAGATCATAAACTTTGACTCACATTGTCAACGGAATCGGGTGCATTGACTAGATTGGGTATGTACTGATAAGTCTCGAGAATGTTCTTGATCATATCAGTCCTCCCCGTTTTGGCATATCGATTGATCAGGGAAGACAAATTGCGTGGAGAAGAAGGGTTGCCAGAATCGATGGATTTTCGAGAATCTGCAAAGAAAAAATCCATCAAATTCGAACCCATTATACGAAAATGCAAAGATTTTTATTGTAGAATTATTGAAAATTTCATCAATTTACCCTTTTCAATAAGAGAAATTTTTGAGCCATAAATATTGCCAGAACGCGATTTCCTCATTCAAACAATCTGGTTCGTGCAACTTTCTGTCGGAATGTGAATAACTCTAGCCTAATCGAATGCAACTAGCAATACAAATTTTGCAGCACTTACTCAAAATAATATCACTATAACAACGCAATTAGTCTGTACTTTCAAATCAAATTGAAGATCAGCATCGCAGAAGAAAGGTGAGAATTTTCAAATTAACAATATCTCGCGTTAAATTTGATGAAATTTAGTTATGTTAAAACACCCGTTTAAAAAATCATTGTAAATAATTATTTTGCTTATCGCTTTAAAATTTCTTACCTTTGTCTTCATCCATTTTTCGCGCAGTCTGATCCATCAGAGGCAGATTTTCCTCGACGTCGAATGCGACTCCAGTCATCTCTACCTTTCCTTTGCCTTCTTGTCTTGATGACTGCACAACTTCAGCCTGAATTATCCCCTTTGGTTTGTATTCTTGCATCTATCGATGTAATGTTGTGTATCTTTTAATTGCTCTTACTTTCTCTGCCTCGTTCTGTCTATCGTCCCTTCAAACTGCCGGCAGCACTATTTTCACTTGTTTCTGTCCTCCTTTTCACTTTCCGTTCCCCTTCCTTTCTGCCCTCTGTATCTCGAATCGTAACTTTCTAGCGATATCGATTAGTCAGCCCTGTCAAAATGTTCAATCCTATAAAATCGACATTTTGACGGCTTTTTTTTAATAAAAATAAGAATAACGACGATTATTTGTTAGCAAAAATACTCTAATGTTATTCGTAGAATGAGAACTATGTTGAAGATTTTGCAAGAAATGCATTTTTCAAACTCTGAACATCAACATCAACATTTCGTAATTTGGGTCATAGACTTCGAAAGTAGTAAATTATTTCAGAATTTGTGATGGCGCAACTTTTCCTCTATTCTAAGCCTAACAACATTTTATATTTATTTTGCATTACTTCTCATACTCTCCCCTTACCACATCATTCATGCACTCTGTCCTTTTCTCTCTCGAAATATAAGAATGTCCTTAGCAACGTAGCATGAAATAAGAGAATTCTGCTAGACTATCACGGATATTCACGCAACAAACAACAATAACGAATAAAGCTGCTAAATACTCGCGATTATCAGAATTTTAGAATTTATGATTAAATTTCGAAAGAAACAATGAGCTTTAAAGTAAAATTAAAAGCGTTAAAATTTGAGAGCCAAACCAAAATAGGAAAAAAACGAAATATTTCTGAATCATAGGCAGAGACAAACTGAAAAAGCAAAATAAGACAGAGACTGTGAGAAAATAGCAAATAGGAAATGAAAGGAAAGTTAGAGATAATATGAAGTGAAGAGGAAGCAGGGGCGAAAAGGAATAAGAGTAAGGCAAATAAAATCGCCCTGTCCACAATGCTGAATGCTGAAATATGGCTGGGGCAGTGCTGATGCAAATAGTGAAGGTAGAAATGAAGAGAGCAAGATAGGGGAGTCCTTAGGTTTGAGTTTGATCGTGAGTTCTAAGCCGGGAATGAGATGCTATCCTGAAAAATAGTTAAGGAAACAGGAAGAAGGAAGGCGGATCTTCATTGTTAGGTTTGATCTGGATTGTGAATTCTAAAGTTGTGAATTAGGCAATGTTATCTGGAGTATTAGGCTACTTTATTATCTCATACAAATTTTGGCTATCTCCCTCCTCTAAACTAAATGACAGAATTGAATTTCTTATGATAGTGTGGAATGATATTCAAATTTATCGAGTAAAAATATAAATCATTGAACCCATAGAATTGAGACGATGATGATATTCAAGAAAGAATAACAAAGATATATATGAAATTATATTTAAAAAAAAAAAAAGCAATAGCGAAGATGAAGAGGCGAGTTTTGTTAGAATGAGCTTAATTTTGAAGTACAAGCCCTGCGTTAGACACAGCACAGAAACATACTTCATCGACAAATCACTTCATCCGATCAGTAAGACCTGGGACTTTTGTTGAAATTTTGCCACCGCACCGCAGTTGTGGCGAAAAAATTCCAAGCCTGCGATCAGTTTAAACATCCAATGTGAAGGATGCTCTGATAGTCGAGAACCTTTCTTTAGCTCTGGATAATTTTAAGAAGGAAGAAGAACACTTGTTTCCAGATATATTTCTTATCGATGAGAAAAAGCACAAGGCGAGAGGAATTATTTTTGAGTGTATAGACTACCTACATATTGCACATTAAAGTTGAAACTGATCAAGTGATGTCTAAATCAATGTAGCTCGTAAGAAATTGATCTTCATTATCATTACATTTATTTCAATTTTACATATATCAGTGTTGGCAGTTTTATATCAATTTTGAAGCACCAAGCATCGTGGTTATACGGTGTATCGTTAAATGAATAAATTTCATAAATTAGAGCTCAATCATTGGGGAGCAAATATCACATAATAATAATAATAATGGCACATGAAGTGCGAAGATAGTTGCTAATCAGCTTATGACACATCATGTATTCACATGAAAGCTAAATTATAAGGAACTGTATTACAATAGGCGAATAAATTAGGCATAACATTATCATAAACTGATTCATAGTATCTCTCGTTGTTTCATATTGTCGAGTTGAGAAATAATATTTGAGCATTAGACGTTTCTTTATAAGTTATTTTTGCAGTTCATGATGATTCGGGCACCAATTTCTTGGTGATTTCCTGCAGGGGTTCGAGATCAGTGTCAGTAATCAATGAGAATTGTTTGGTGAAGAGGTAGAACTGCTTGTATGAAGTGTTCAGGTGAGGAATCGCGTTCTGCTCCCTCACATTTTCGAAATGTGACAGGTAAATGTGGCCATAGACTCGAATCATTCGGCGAGATATCGTCTCGCAAATCTTCTTGAAATTTTTCGGAAAATCTTTCCCTAAATGTTCTCTCCTTCTGATTTTAAAGATGTTGTAAGTTCATACCAACTTGAGTAGGGAACGTAGACTCATCATCAAACATGTCATTTATCCACGTCATTACATAGCCAATGTATAATGTAGCTGTTGTTGGGACGCTAAACACCGTCTTTGGCTTTTTTGGCGAGCATTATTAGATTATTGTGTAGGTGGAGAATAATGTAAGTGATAAAACTTTTTAGAGAGTTTTTAATTTTAAAATTGAGCGCTTTCTCAGTAAATAAGCACTGACAGAGAGCATAAATAGTGTGTTAATCACAGATCCCGCTCTAAATTTATAAGTAAGTCAATTCGAGTACGCTGATTACGAATATCATGTTGAAAAATGGCCACGTGACCCTGACTCCAGGATTTGACGTCGAAGTTTTCTCTTTGAACTCACTGCTACTGCAACGAATAGTGACAATATAATGGTTGTTTTGAAATGTAAGCCAATTTCGCATCTGAAAGTTTGTAAAGTAAAGAAAGAAGTCAAGTCTGATGGAAAATTCTGAAAACAAGAAACATGAGGGCACTTTTCAACATGATATTCGTTATCAGCGCATTAGAATTTACTTACCCATCATTTTGAGCAGGATCTGTGATTAACACACTGCCTACGTTCCTTGTGAAACTTAAAATTCCTATTCGATTTTTTCAACTTTAATACGTTTCGTCCACGAAATAAATTCTTCAATTCGAATAAAACAATACAATTAAAAAGTACTCACATTTGATCTCCATCGGTCCAGGAATATTCATGCTTAGGCCCAACAGTCATGAGAGGGCAGGTCTCCGGAGTGCAGGCTCCGCAGACAATTCCGTAGAGCATTTTGAGCTGTCGATAACTGTCCATCAGATTCGTCGATAGCCATTCATTCAAATCCACTCCGTCTGCAATTATAAACTGTGGTGCAAAATGTTACGGACGCCTATAAATCGGTCGACTTTAGCATGAAAACGGCGTCGCCAGGATTTCTGATGCTGATATAATGAACAAGCATCCTCGAAAACCCCTATGTACCAATTTTCAGGGAAATTCGTAAAATACGAACTGTGCAAAATAATCATAAACGATTTTTACGTGGTGCAAAATGTTACGGACGATTCAGTTCATAAATTGATATATCCCCTATAACTGAACCAATTCAGCTCAAAATTGGCACAATTATTGGAGTATATATCCATAAGATATCCACCAATTTTTAGCCGGATTCGAGTTATAATACGAAAGTTATGAATTTTTTCCACCGAGTGTCTCTTAACTATGGAAAATGGCCTAAAATGTTAAGGAAATGACTGATTGAAATTCTTCAAAAATTCATAATGTAGAAATGGACGAAGATATCATATAAAATGATATCGATTCTGAAAATACAAACAATTGAGAGTATTTTGAGACCAAAATTATAATCAGAAACTTCATAACTACCGAGAAACAGTGATCTAAATCTGAAGCATCGTTTTTACTATAGAAAATAGGGCAAATTTGAAGAATTTTTGGATAATCTCTTCCTGCATTCCTATAGATTTTTTTCAGGAATAACTATTATCATGTTTTCATAGAGTGATAATGAGGCTATCAGAACATGCAAACAATTCGATGGTTTGTTGACTAGATTCGGAGTTATGAATTTTTGAAGAATTTCAATCAGTCATTTCCTTAACATTTTAGGCCATTTTCCATAGTTAAGAGACACTCGGTGGAAAAAATTCATAACTTTCGTATTATAACTCGAATCCGGTTGAAAATTGGTGGATATCTTATGGATATATACTCCAATAATTGTGCCAATTTTGAGCTGAATTGGTTCAGTTATAGGGGATATATCAGTTGACGAACTGAATCGTCCGTAACATCTTGCACCAGCCAAAAAGTGATTATCGCAGCCGTGTGTATTGTATAATGAGTGGAGTTTTCCGGAAAAGTGATATAATAGTGTTATTTAATGTGGTGAATAATCCTACAAATATTAGAAGTTCTGGAATTCATGTCGTCAACTCAAAACTTATTTTATAGGCGTCCGTAACATTTTGCACCACAGTTTATTTCGATTATAGCTGTTTCAGAGTTGGAGCTAACATCAATCCAGCGTTTTAAATGTCAATGATTCATTACATTTGTCATTCAGAGATAGTATAAATTTAGTAGTTACCATCGAGCTTCCTGCATACAGTGAGGGTCAAAAGTTTGAAACAGTATGACTATGATGCAGCCTGTTAAATGGAATTATCATGAACCAATTTGAATGAAATTTTATGCATTTTTGCTGGAGTTGTGAATTCATGATAAGTATAATTCAAATTGGCTCACGACATTTCGACCCATCATACTGTATTCATAATCGTAATTATTCCAATCTTTCGGCAGTTACTGTATGCCATAGCTAATGTATTTTTCGCCAAATTTAAAGCTAGAGTATAGGCAAAAATGAGCTCAATTATAAATGCCGAGGGGAGTCAATTGCTCATGAACAAATAACTAAATGGAGTGTACCTGGCAGCCGAACAACATCTTCCAATCTGCCATCGCCTCCAAGTGTGGAATCGTTCGCTATTGCAGGAATATTGTTCATTTTCTCAAATCAAATACTGTCTTCATTCATTGAGCATAATGTAAATAAATTACGTTAATCGCGAATTACCGACGACATCTTATAATTTATCATAAGCATTGCATCTGAATACTTCTCGCGATATGTAATGGCACGACAAACCACTGGACAATATCTAAATTCAAACTTTTTCGTTTTTAAATATTTTACTCCAAACTTCGTTCAAAAATAGGAACAATTCCACAAAAGTTTCAATGGCTTAGAGAATTTAGAGATAGCAGATGAAGATGAGTCTACTACTCTCAGATAAAATATAAAGAAGGATTTGGAGCAAGAAGATGGATGAATGATGAACAGGTTAAAGGATAAAGGATAGTACCACAAACGCGTGTCTTAAAACAAATATAAAATGAACGAAGATGAATATGATTTGTGTAAGATATAAATAAAGGATTTAAATTACAATAAAATAAGTATTTTTGAATTTGAAAATGGATAGGAAAACAACAACGTCGAATTGGATATCCTGTACGAAGAAAGTTAAGAAAAAGAAGGATGAAATCAATCCAATCAAATAGAATAAAATTAGAGATGTGTTGTCTATAAAGCCATGGACAAATCTTACGATCCAAGCAAATCAAAGTTGTTTCATTTTCAAACTAAAAATAGATCAAAAAGAAAGTGGAGCTCATTTTGATATTTTTGACTGAACTCGATTTTGAATGATCGATTGAAATTGAAAATCTAAGGACCCGTTCAGACTTAGTTGCAAGGTGCAATGCAACTACGTCTGAACGGGCCCTAAAACTCCAACAAGAAGTCGAAATTATGGGATTTCTAGATATTAAAACAGGGCTGTAAGAAATCTACTCTAATTCTTTACAGGTTTGCTTTTAGAGACTGATTTAGACTTGACTGAAACAAAATCTCGAGTCTCGTTAATCGGATTCACAAAGAATTCAAAAATAAAAAAAGATAAATAAACGGCCTAGCGTTTGTTGTTGTTTTATCTTGAAAAAATCAACGGTTTTTTTTTTTAAATGGAGTTGAAATTTTTGGTTTTAGAATCCTAGATCTTCTTTAAAACTATAAATAAAACGAATGAAGTTGTATATAGGATAAAATGAATGGTAGTTGTATAAACCTACTTAGAAAACGTAGATGGGCGGAGAATAAATGCCGGGGGCAAGGGAAAGATGGGAAGGGGAAGGAAAGAAAGGGAAGGGGATTCAAAGGAAATAGTCGGGAGTTCGTCTGGTGACATGGGGTTCGCCTCTTCTGGGAGCGGGGTCGAACTGCAGGAAAGAGTACTTCAATTCGTCGTCCAACTCGACCATAGCTGCCTGATTGCCGCAACGATAGCAGTAGTTCGGCGCAGAGAACACGGTCACCACATTGCGGTCGTGACACCAGTTGTAGCCCTGAAAAGTCAACATAAAAATGAGGATGGTTTTATGACTGAGGTTTTTTTTAATCAAAAAGTCATGCTATTGATTTTGATCAAATGTGTTGTTTCGTGATGTACGTAAGAAGCCATATGAAGCACAAAGTGAAGCAGCAGGGGATGAAAATAAACATGTAATGAGATGTAGAAGCCACAGCAAGTAGTTTTATTATTCTTTAGATGTCTCCTTGCTTGACATTGTTTACATTTTTTCAAAATCATAAAGCATTTGTATAAGTTGGGATAAATTTCGTATTATTTTAAATCGAAAGTCTCTTCGTTTCATAGTTCAAATCGTCTGATGCAGAAGACAATGGGAAAAATCGAAGCGTCTAGCGTTTGCGAAAGTGTAAAGGTATAGAAAGGTGTAAGAGGAGCGCTCTTCCACTTGCCCATTATTTCTCATCAGGGCGCGGCGAGACGTTGCGACATTTCTCAATTGCTATGCGCGAAAGGTTCAAATCAGGTTGACAAATATTACCTCCATGACGAGCTGATGCGCCCTGGATATGAGGGTGAGTCCGTTGGAGTGGTTGAACGTCTCGGAGATGTCTTGGCCGAAAGTGTAGCCCGCTCCGCGAGGGGAGATTCCCCAGCCGCCACGATCATCGGGGTCCGACCTGCAAAATGGGTGGTTCGAATTATTTAAGCTTTTCTCCAATTTAGTCGAGTTTTCTTCTTTCATTTTTGATTCACATAAACAGGACTGTTTGGAATTCTCTGACTCCAAGTTTTCGACTGCCAGTTCTTCAAAATCAAACTCCAACACAGCCGGATAACAAATCTCTGGTCAAGCACAAGTCGAATCAAATCGATCAGCTAAAGATCTCTCACTCACCACAGCAAGTCGCACATGGGTCCCTCGTGAGGGACTTCCTGAATGCGGTCGAGAGCCCTGATGTGGTCGAGGGTGTCTATCGAGGGGGACAGACCGCCGTGCAGGCAGAAGATCTGACCGTCCACGAGGGCCGTCTGAAGCAGGAACTGTTATTTAGTGTAACGTGTGGAGCTTATCGAGAGGAACAAGTCGCTTTTTTGTGTTTATGTGTTTGTCTCCTTCAGTTCACAATTAAAAGACAATTCCTACCAATGGGAAATAATCGAACAGATCGGTGAAGTATTTCCACACATTCGAGTTGCCGTATTTGCGCAGACACTCGTCGTAGAACCCGTAGACCTGCAAGGGAATTCCGTGAAATCGAGTGATGAACTGAATACCGTATACCTGGGTGATTTGACGGGACTCGTGGTTCCCTCTCAGAATCGTGACGCGGTCCTTGAAACGGACCTTGAGGCAGACCAACAGACTCACCGTCTCGACGGAGTAGTAGCCTCTGAAAGAAGAGAAACATTGGCTGACATGGGCCATGTGATGGAAAAAAAGTTAGGGTCGTCTAGCTGTTACAAACGGTCATCATTATTCGGCATAAATGTGTGTTTAGGTTATCCTTTATCACATGATGATTCTTATCGAATTATAACTTCTGTAACGGTCCATAGAAGGAACGCTCTTCTGTAGGTTCGCAAATAAATAAGAAAATGCTAAAATCGTCCATTCGACAAAGCACATCGGAAAAGGATAAGTAGGTGGTGATTTATTATTTGCAAAACTCATTCAACGACTAATGTGTTCATAATAACGTTACATGTCCAAGATTTTGCTTGATTTTATGCCTACCTATCGACATAATCTCCCATGAACAGGTAGTTGGTGTCTGGGGACTTGCCGCCCATCTTGAACAGCTCCATCAGATCGTGGAACTGTCCATGCACATCACCGCACACCGTCACGGGGCATTTCACTTCCTGCACATTCGACTCCTTCTCCAGAATCTCTTTCGCCTGAATTGCCTCAATAAGGAGAATAAGAAAATCCATCTCTGGACTCCACTAAAAAATCAGCTCCAAAGTTGTGGAAGAGCAAATGATAAAATATCATTGGGGTTCTCGAGTTAACTTAATTTCAAGATCAGAGCTGCGCGGCGGAATGGCACTTTGAGATATTCGGAATACGGAATGGGGAACGAATTTCCTTCCTAATTTTTCGGAACGCAAAATAACGAAATGACCCTAAAATTATCGGAACTCCGATTCGTCAGAATAGAACGAATATTTCGCACAGTCCTGTTCTAAATTCATTTTTAGTTTTTTTTTTTCAAATTCAAGTCTGAAAAGCCTGATGCGTTTCGCAATCTGCTTGTTTCCAAGGAGCGATAAAAGGGAAAGGAGGGGAGTGATTACGTCACTGGTCGTGCAGCGATGCTGGTGCCGAAATGGCTAAAGACCTGCCTTTTCGCAGAGGACTTTGACTTGGTTCTCGGTGAGCTGCTTGCAGTCGTAGAGCTGCTCGATCCACGAGTCCACGTCCACGATGAAGTTCTTGTCCAGGAGCTCGCCTGAGCCGGAAGACGGGGCTGTTGTCATTCTGCAAGAGGAAATCATCAATAAATCGATGGCTAATCAATAAAATAACAGAGCAGACAACGAGAATGTCACTAATCAGCCGAAAAAATACATTTCGACAGAAAAAAACAGAAAATAAACGCATCAGACAGACCTCGGGAGAGATTAGGCCGAGAGAAACAGAGGAAGAGGCGCGGGGAAACACAGAAGAGAGAGGAGAATCGATTTTCCCCCACTGCCTCTAAATGCAGGGTGCGAATGTCGTTTCGAAACGAGCGCATTTTTGACAACTTGCCAATTTGTTCAATTTCGAATTTTCCTCGTGAAATTTCGCTGACCTGTAGGTAACTTGGCCAGAAATGGTGCGTGGGTCGGCAGCCAAGCGGGCCAAGTGGAAAATTGAGCAGAACGACGAGGAGAATGGGACCAAATTCGATCAGAACACGCAGATGGGTTGAGAAATTGGCCAGAAAATGACTGAGTTTTGATATCAAGTCAAAGTTCTTGAATTTACGAGTCCTTAGTATTCTTTTCTGCTCAAATTCTATTTCATTTTCAGCCTGGTATCAGTATTTTTTCTGATTTTATTCTTTACGTGGGTAAGGCACTCGTATCAAATTCATTTCTATTTCAGTACGTTTCTTTAATATTTTCTCCTTCCATTATCAGCTAGAATTAGTATCTTTTTCGACGATTTTACTCTTCCTTCTGTGGGTTAGACATTTATCTCAGTGCGAGTTTTATTGCTGTTCTTGCCTAATTTACCAAGTTGATTGTTATTCGAAGGTTCCTCGTAGAATTCGCTAGCGATCCATCACTATTACTTGTAAAAGTCACCTAATTTTTTACTTTGAAATATTAGCAATGAAAAGGGAATTTGTATAAATGAAGACGGTCGAGTTAGCCGGTGAATTCTGCAGGAGTCTTTCTCAACACTTGTCTATCAAATGCAAACCGATTTGGTAGCTCGTTTTAGCGTGATTAACAAAAATACTATTCATGAATCCGTGCAATATATCAATAAATAAACTTGGATACTTGAACTTCTTTATGAATCTTGAACAATTCGTAAGGCACATCTTTACAAAAAAGATACTACACGATTCTTCTACACTAATACAAATAAATAGGTAATTCCTCAATCGTTGATTCCCTTGGATTTTTCGAATTTGGACAATTCTTTCTCGACCAGGTCATCCGATTCGTCCTTCACTTCGATCACATCTTTTACCTGAATTTAGAATTATAGAATTTTTAGATAGATTTCAGCAGTTTGGATGAGAAAAGAAAAGTCACTAAAATAAAAATGAAATTACCTCAGGGATGTAGAAACTGAGCATATTCTGGATGCCTGATTTGAGTGTCACAGAGGAAGAAGGGCAACCCGTGCATGAACCCTGAAAATAGCGTTATATTTTACAGAATTCTAATCAACTCGATTGTGAGGATTTTTATAGCAAACGAGAGGAAGAATAGAGAAATAGTGTGTGGAACAAAGTAGTCGCTTTAATAGTTTGAAACCAAGTACTCGTTGTCAAGATTTTCGGTTCATTATTCCGAATACTATGATCACAAGTTGTTAAATTCTTTAAAAATGTCGAACCTTGAGCTTCAACTTGACAGTTCCGTTTTCGAACCCCATGTAGGTGATGTCACCCCCGTCTTCCTGCACCATCGGCCTGATTCTAGTCTCCAGAATCTCCTTTATCATCGACACCGTGTCATCGTCCTCGGGTTGAATCGCTGCAAATCAAACTCTTCAAACATCCATTTCATTTTTGTTTAGAGTTACCAGTATCCTGATAGTAAGGAGTATCTGCGTTTTCATTGATGATCTTTTGCTCTGACTGCACGAAATCAGCAATGGCAGAGAAGATTTCAGGTCGCAGCACGGCCCATTCGACTGACTCGTCCTGGAAGATAATGCAGTGAACTTTGATCAACATTGATTAAATAACCAAGCTTTGGAAAATTCGAAAATGATTTTAGCACGAGAATTTTAAATAAAAAAAAAACCCTTCCAACATCGAACAGCTCTATGCATGAAAAATTAAAATCGACAAAATTCTACCTTCTTTGTCACAGTAACAAAGTCTTCTCCAAAGAAAACCGACCCAACGCCATCGACCATGAACAATTTCCTAAAAGAGATTATAACTCTTGCAAGTTTCTTTAACTTACATAGCGAGTGGACTTTCCCTAGCGGATTTGGGCGAGCTGTATTCGTATGTTCTTCCAGACTCGACGATTTGTTTTCCAGGCAGAAATTTCAGCGACATGGGATTCGGTGTTTCTTGGACTTGAATGTACAGGGAACGAGCTGAATTGTGCAAATTTGTCTACGGTGATAATCAGATAATAATATGATTTAACTTTTTATCGTTGAGCATCTTTATGACAATGAGATGAATCTCAAACTCAAACAATATCTGCAAACCGAATTTCACATTTCGTTGTAGAGCTTCATCCAAATTCTTCAACATCTTTCACTACAGTACGTCTAATTTAAATTATTTACCTGTCGCCGCCATATTGAGTCGGCATTGCCTTCCAGTGCATAACAGACCTCGAGCGAATAAAGACTGCATTCTAATGCTCTAAAAACTCCATTTTGAAACTTTTATTTTATTTTTCTGAATATTTTTGCGATTGAAACGCTAAACATAATTTTCTTTCTCAATTTCTTCAACAGCGTATAATTTTCCAACAAACGTTTTTATTTTTCGGAGAAACTGTCTTAAAATAAAAAAAGGCTCAATGAGATGTTTAAAAAAAGAATGATGAAAAACCAGAGGAAAATATGCGAGAAACCGCACTTGAATTGAGAGAAGAACAAACAGCAAGTGATACAGAAAATAATCAAAAAAATCGCGAAAAAGGAACAAACCAAAGGAAGAAAAATTCTTACAAGATTAATTTCGTTTGATGACCCGACATTTTTAGAAATAATAAAATGGTCTTTCATCTAGAATTTGTCTGAAAAAATAATCATGAAAAAACAAACTAGATAATGATGAATGAAATGAAATAAAAAAGGTTATAGAAAAAAAACTGAGAAAAGCACTATTGAAGCACGATGGCCGGATGTGCTGAATGATGGTAGAAATGACGAAAAATAAGGAAAGGAGAAGGGGAAAGAAAAGGAAAATAATAGAGGAGCTGCTAATTGCTAGCTGAACGTTGAACATATCTGACAATCAATTTGAATCTGAATCTGAATGAATGAAGAACGAAAATAAATGGTTTGAGCATTCCTCTTTCATTTTCAGTGAACTCAAAAATTTGAGAAAAATGCACCAACCCAAAAATGGTCACTAATCAACTGGGCTGTTTGGCTCGGGGCTCGAATTAAAGGGGTAAGTTGGAAAATTCATAACTTCAAAACTAGAAGAAATAGCATGTACGATAGGAGAGATGGTCTTCCTTCACACGCACATATAGTCTTTCAGGTTGAGAAATTACGAATTTCCAATTACCAAATGAGGGATATTTCGAAAAAAAAAAGACGGACACACACAACTAACGTGATCACGCCCTGACAAACTGACTGCTCAATTCGTGGAGAGACGAAGAAAAAAAGACCCAAATGTGATGATTGGAGCTGATAATGAAATGAGTTGAATGAATGGAGGGAGGGGATGGAAGGAGGGAAGGAGGAGATGACTGACACTGCACTCATTGCCTGCCTAACTCCAACCCGCGCCCCACTGTGTACCGTTCGTCTTCCACGAACTCGAACCGTTACTGAAATATATATATATAGTTTAATGAAAAAGATATATTGTGAAATTATGTCGAAGAACTGAGAGTATATTCTAAAACGTTTAGAAAATTATAGACATTTCGAAAGCTTCTTCTATTATTCCACAATAAATTTCTGCATAAGACACTCGAATTATGCCGAAAGTGGAGGTGAATTTGGAGGGAGTATTGAGTACGAAAGGATGTTTTTTCTTTTTATAATAATTTTAAACAATCAATATTCATTTTAACTTCATCAAAGATAGAATAAAAACCAATTCGTTTTCAGAAGCATTGTTGAACTCCAAAAACTCACTTGGAATATGCGGAGAATGCTCCAGAAGACGTGTTCGGCTGGGGCAGCTGTTGAGAGGCCTGACTCATTTGACCCTGCTGAAGTAGCTGTGCCTGCGGGTAGAATTGGGAGCGCAAGGCTGGAGGTGGGATGGAGGTGTTCGGCTGAGAGTTGGGGTTGCCTGAAGATGATGAAGATGAAAGGAAGGAAACGTCTAAGGTATGAAAGAGTTGCGTGTATAATAAAACTACTACATATAAATCACAAGCCTTCACAAGTTGTGAATGATGAGAAATGAACGAGAATTTCTAGGACAATGATTACTTTCAAACTTTTTTCTATAAAAATATTTGAAGAAGAAATTTGAATGAGATAGAAGTAACAACTTACCAAACCCAGGTGGTGGAGGCGGGAATCCAGCCGACATGGCAGCAGCAGCGACACTGGCCCTGCCCGACTGCCCGACCAGATGTGGTCCTCCGACAGGCGTCACTCCACGACTGCCCCCAGAAGTGTGGGGCGGGTAGAATTCGCCGCCTGCCACTCCGTTCTGATGCTGATGACCCGACAGAATTGAATTCAGCGAGTCGAAGTCGTTGATATTCTGAATTGGAATAATAGCTGATGATAAACGCTAACTTGAATTCCCTAAAGAAAAAGGAAAGTAGTAAGGTTTTCATATATGAAGTATGAATTGATAACTAACTCCTCAAAATGATTCTGAAGAAGTGATGGAATTTAGATCTAAAAGGCTCAGAATGAAGCTAGCGGAATTTCTTTACCTGATGGTAATTGGCCATGTAGTTCTTCATCGTGTGATGTTGTTGGTGAGCTTGACTGAGTGGATGATGGTGCGGATTAGAGATGGCTGGCTGTGGAGGCTGGGGAGGGGTGTTGAGGCCCATACCCAGAATGGAGGGGTCCGTGTAGGAGGGAGAAGGGTAGTAGGACGAGGCTGCAGAGGGAATCGGCACTGTTGTCGAGGTCGCTGAGCTGGCCGACGAGTGAGAGCCTTGGTGAGTCAGCAGTTGAGCTGCCAGCTGAAATGAAAACAATCATATTCTTCAAGGATGCGAGCTTTTGCCAAACAAAAGTGATTCGAGATGTTCGTCATTATCTTTGAGATGAGCGTCGCCTCTTTCTCTGGGCTCTAACGCCGGTGCGAGGCCTTTGCTCTTTATCCGCCTGGGTTCTCGCCGCGCTCTCTCCTTTTCTCACACTATTTTCACTACGCGATTCACACCAGCGTCTCTACTCTTCCCGCTAGGCAACATTTATCTCATAGCTAATCGAGGGTTTCATTTGGGCATCTAAAAACCTTAAAAATCACCAATGTTCTGATCGGTTTTAACTATCGATATCTCGAATCTTCAAATTATCAGAATTATTGAAAAGGAAACTGATCAGGAGGTTGAAAAAAAAATTCAAGAATTGAATTCAATAAAAATTCGTATTCCAATAAATGATATTTATAAAATCAGTAAAAAATGAGTAGTTTACCTGATTGAATACGTTGTTATCCTGACTACCGTTGTGGCCAGTCTGCTGTTGTATATATGCCCTCTGCATGCCGACCTGTTGCATGATGGGCACAGCGGATTGGGATGAGGAGCGCAGAGACTGTTGTTGTTGCTGCATTTGCACTGCAGACTGAGAGCGGCCATAGCCGACTGCCTTCTGCGGCTCTGCATTCGAGGCAACTCCCATTGCGCCCAGAGAGGAGGACCAGTCTGGAATTTTTAAGATTGTATTTTAAAACTCGTGAACTTTCGAACATGAAATTCGATGCGGTTTATATAGCAGGCTTTCCCAAATCTCAGCCCTTTCTATCCTGTTATCAAAAGAAGCCAATGAAAAATCAATTAGATAAATTTTCCTACATCGTTTTTGTGAGATTTTCAAAAGACAAACTCAAAAACCCCTTACCTGCCGCAGTGGAATACATGGGGTTGTTGCTGGACGAGACAGCCGTCTGTTTGGTCGGAGAAGAAGACTGCAGTCCGAGGAAGTCGGTCGAATTGCCCCATTCCGCGCCCGCACTCGCGATGTTCAGCGAGGAGAAGTTGTTCAGAAGCAGCTCGCCACCCCACGCTGGACCGTTGCTCTGCTCTGAGCCTGGACCCCAGATCTGAAAATAAAAAACAATCATCAATTTTTCGCTTGAAATTTTGTATCGTCGGATTTTTTTTCTGAACGAGTTAATTGAAATCGCTCGGTCACGAGAATTTTGTCGTGAAAACGTAGAAGGATAAGTTCTTAATGGAAAGATCGCACATAATTCACAATTACTCTGTTTGAAAACCACATTTGAATTTCGAAAAATACTTATTCCATTTCAAATGATTTTGAGAAAAATCTGTTTACCTCCGCGAGTTTAGCATGAGTGGACTCATCGAGGAAAGTGATGTCAGTCAGATCGTGGCCTGTTGGAGTGAGCACCGAGTCCGTGGAGATGTTTCTCTGGACAGTCTGTGAATTGTTCGGTGCAGACAGAGGCGTGTAGGGCAGTGATGTGTTCGGGGTGACTTCCGGCAGAACTGGGAGAGGCACCGTCGGAGATGTGCGAATCGGCTCTGAAACTTCGCTTCTTTAGAATATATCTATTAGTCGTTTTCATATACGACAGCTACAACTTCTTGTGCATGATCAGAGTATGCAAAAATTCAATGATGAAACTCGGGAGAAATCTTCCCCCCCCCACGATTTAAACTGTGTGAAAGGTTGAATTCGAAATTCTCCGAGTTCTGGCAAATATCTATTATCGATCTTTCCTTAGCCTTTGAAGTTCATCAGTTTTGTTCTAAGATTCGGACTAACCAGGTTTATTAGCCTTCTTTCCTGTCGGCGATTCCTCGTCCCCTGATTTCTCTTTGTTGGGAGGCCCGATTGGATTGGGCAGTTGTTGGGGAGCCACAGCAGGTGGCTGCTCGATGTTCTGCGGCTTGGACGGTTCATCCATTGCAGATGGCTCCGAGATCGTGCGGGGCGAGGAGGTAGAACGATCAGAGCCTGCACGAACTGCTGGAAGATGAATAATTCAGCCAGATGAATGGAGGGCTCATCAAGGTAAATTTCATAGTTGTCGTATAAATAAAGTGAATGAAAATATTGCGAAGAGATTGGAGTTTACTTTACTAAAAAAGTTCTAAATGCTACCCTCCGTTTTCGTCCATTTAACCAATTGAAGATCTCATTATTTCTATACTCTTACCTTCCTGCTTCTCCCTCAATTCCTTCTCCTTCTGTCTGGCCATTCTCTGTTCCCAGACATTCGTGGTTGTGGTTGTCGAGGCAGAGCCCTGTTGTCCTGAGCCTGTGCCCGATTTGGACGATTTCTCGCCGGTGGAGGCAGCGGCTAAAAGTCAGTGATTGGAAAAAAAATTGTGAGGAATCATTATTTGGAAATTCTTGCATAAAATTGTTTCTCCAAAACAGGAATATTTTTCAGCTAAAATTCAATCCTCGAGTTTAATTTCCTGCCTGAATTAACTCATCATCAGAAATTTGTATTGCTTCCAACAATTGTGCTCAAACTTTATGTCCATGATCCTTATGATAGGCTTACATGCAGCCGCATTGACAGATGCGGTCATTCTCTGTTGTGTCTGCTCGTCCTTGTGTTTGTGAGGAATGTTGGCAGCTACAGGAACGAACTGTGTCTGTGGCTGTGTCTGGAAAGATTGGGTGAGAGCGGGAAGCGAGGCCTCGGCTGATGGCTGCGACGAGGAACGCGGCTCCACTGACGAGGAATTGCTGCGAAGAACCTGCAATAAACTAGTCGATTAGCCTACTTTTAAAAAATCTAAACTTGAATTGAATATAGTACAGTTCATTTGATGAAAATATGAAATTCAGATTTATCCAGAAAAGCTATCAGTAACATGTTTTCATTAAATTTCGAATTCTTGACCATTCTGCCATTTCACAACCCACCAATAAACTCAACGGATTTCATAATCCAGGAAGAGGGGCGGTGAAAAGGCATTCTAGCGATGTTTCTCGAACATGAATGCTCGGCTAATTCGAAAATTCTCGAGTTACATCGTAAATGTAATTAAAAATGATGGTTTTGCTCCATATTCGATACGAAAATATTCGAAAATTCGAAAAGTGAAGATATTTGTTGATTATGTAATTTTTTATGATTAAGTAAATCATTCATATATGATTTCGACATTTTTTTTAGGAATTTTGAAAATTTATTTAGAATGAAAAAGCTTACGTTTCGAATGATATCAGTGATGCTAGTGTCTCCGTCAGCGACGAGCGCATTGATCATGTGCGTCGCATTCCTGAATTTGCCTGCATCAACAAAAGGACATAATCAATAAAGTCTGACTGAGAAGATTGAAGGAGAGCTTGAAACGAAGAAGGGGAAGGAAGGAAAAGGAATGGGGGGTAATCGACTCAGAAGCTCAATTGCTCTAGTCTAGAAAGATGTGAATGAGATATTGTCAAGAATAGGGAAATTTCAGGATACAAGAAACGCAGTCTAATTTTTATTGCAGATCAAGTCGAGATTTAGTTGATTTTTCTTGAAACATTAAAGACGAAGAGCGGCTTCATCGTAAAATTTTTTGCATTTTTGGTATTATCTTCATACCGACTAAACTATCTTTCCCCTGTTAATTACAAGAACTGAAACCAGCACTATTGTTATATATATAGTTATTTTTTATTACCTTCTCACAAATAACTCGCAAAAAAGCAGCTGATTTTAACAACATTAATGAGAAAAAAGGCGGTTTTCTTTGCGAATCGTGATTTTTTAGAATTTAAAATAAAATCATCGGATAACGAGACACAATTCGAGCACCCACAGGATTTCCCTTACCCTTCCTTACTTTATATCTGCCTTGATCCTCATCCTTCTATTCATTGACTCCCCCTTCATCTCTTTCCTCCCTCTTTCCTTTCGATTTTCTGCTTTACACGCTCTAATAGGCTTGAGGAGAGAAAATATTGAAATTGAAAATCAAATGAAGGATAATCCCTGCTTACAAAAAGTACCAGAAGGGAGAACAAGAAAAAGAAATGTTAATGAATCGAAAGAAATGAAGCAGGGGTATTACGTACACAAATAGCACAAAATACAGAAGAAGCCATAGGAAATTTTTTGTTTGGAAAATTCATCCATCTGTAGCCAAATTGATGATAAAAAGAAAAAAGATGAACTTCTCAGCTAAATTGTGATTGGTTATTTCTTCGAAAGTTCATGGAAAAGTTATCCTATTGGAAAATCCGTCAACACATCAACCCAGATTTGTTTCTTTGGGAATTTCACTTATTGGTACTGCAATATAGCGTTGATAAAGTATAAATATTGGTAAGCTCTCAAAAAATATATATATAAAATAGCGATCCTGGAAAAGTTTATAGATTCATATACCATCCATTCATATTTTGCTCATTCAGAAACATAATGGTGTTTGTATAATGGAGAAAATTGATGAATTTTTCGAGATTTTCATGAAAGAGTGTTCCCCGCAAAGCCCTAGAAGACGTGAATTTGGAGGGAAATCGAAGTAGAAAGTAGGGGAGAGGGGGACTCTATGCACAAATCGACAGAGAAGCATAGAAGCATCAATTAGCAGAAGAGCAGAAGAGGGAAGGGATGGAGTTCTCGTTGCACGAGGGGAATGGAAAGGGTTGGCTGACTGCCTAACTATTTGGCTGGAAGGCAGAAGGGAGGGAGGGAAGGAGAGCTAAAGACACACAGAGAGAAGGAGAATACCAAAGAAGGAGAGGGAGAGCTTCTGCCTCCCATTCCCCCTGCCTCATGCATATTGATCTCTTCTCGCACTCGCACTCACATTCGCATCTGCATCTGCATCTCCCGCTTCAGCCCTAGAGCCTAGAGCCCTCAAGCCCTTAGGGTCGAACAAACTCAAGCTCTCCCCTTCCTGCTTTCCTCCTGCTTTCGGGCATCCAAAACGAATATCCAACCAGAAATTCTCCCACAATTTCATACGTCAAAAGTATCAGTCATAAGATGCACACACAAAAGGCTTCTAAGAGTAATTCTTTCAGTATTCTGTTGGCTACCTGTCTACTTATCCAATTCGACCCTCGAATTTCTTCACTTCTCTCCTTAGACTACCCATTTTCTTCCTTTTTCCCTTCATCTCCCAAGTTTCATGAGTCACAATCTATATTCTCGAATGCTCAGTCAGAGATAATGAATCATATCAGTAAAACACCCGACTGACTGACTACGTTGGAAGAAGAAAGATAAGAAAAGAAAAAAAAAACGTATGGTGAAAAGGAAAAACGAAGAACGATACTGATGAAATGTCTGACCTGACACTGTCTACCGTCCCTCGGATGGTGATTTGCCTGTCGTGTGGCTCCTTGCGATTTACGCTCTGCTTCTCCACCTGAAATGAGAATTTGCCTATTCTCATTTTGATTGGAAACGAATAGTAAAGAAATTGATCTTCATGTTATCTACTGAATCATCCAAATTGCTTTTAAAATAAACAAGCATGAAATTAAATGGTCATAAGAAGAGAAAAAAATCTATTCATGTGTTCTTTTCCTAAGATTTACAAGTTCTAAAACAAGGATTTTTACCTCGATGGACGCTCCAGTAGCCTCTCTGATTGCGTTGATGTTGATTCCGCTTCGGCCGATGACTCGCGCGATCACCGAACTGCTCACCAACAGTGAGCTCATCTTGCGACGGGCCTGGAAACTCAACATTCGAATTATACATTTTTATGTACCCCTTTCCCCTTGCTTCTATGACTAAATTGCGCATTTCGCATCTAAACACTGAAATATTGACACGCAACGTTGTTTCGTAAGAATTATTCATGAATTTGAGGTAAACATTTTGATATAGAATATTGACTTCCAGTAAATCTAGCTTACAAAAGATTTTCATATACACTACCAATTTCCTTTGACAAAGAAAGCAACTTCGCGTACATCCTTAGTCGGTAGATTTAGCACGGTAAAAATAAAACAGCTGCTCATAATAATGATCACCAAACTTACACTCCTTTGTTGCGACTCTTTTGCATCTGAAAGCGCGTTCGCGTTTGCGACCTCTCTGCTCTTTCGCGACTTTGGCTAAAACAACCAAGGTTGAGCTGATCAATTAGGGGGTTACAGAAATTAGGCAGCAAAGACTGTTTCACATCATCCTCATTTCATCACTCATCCTACAAATTTCAACTACTTCTCCAGTGATACTTATCATCGAGATATCAAATTTTTGCAAATACTTTTTCAACAGGATGGATTCTTTCAAATGATTAGAAGATACGAAATGCCTACCGCCTCGACATCCTTCCACCCGTTTTCCTCTGCAGAAGTAGGCTTGTCGATGGACGATTGTGGAGTGGGCTGCTTCTTCGTGGCTCCTCTCTTCTTCTGCGCTTTCTGCCACTCGTCCGATTGCTGCGGACTCATTGCAGAGGATCTTCCTGAAATCAATAAGTTTCAATCTGAATTTTTCGACATTTTTGTTCAATTTTCGGGCATTCCAATATCTTTAATTCAGTGTAAAGATCAAAGAAGATCGTAGAATGATGCAATTTTAGCATTTAATTTTTAAATAATTCGAACTAATTTTCATACCAGATCCAGCCGAAAGTTGTCCAGCCGAGGTCCTTCCAGTGGGCAGATGGACATGTAGTCTTCCAGGATGTTGTTCAATCTGGGCAGCATTCATTCCATTAGCATCGTCATGTTGTCCTCCAGCTTCTTTCTTCCTGTCCCCTCTTCTATTCGCTGCAGCAGCTTTGCCTCTCCTCTGTCTGTTCTGGCCATTCTGTCCATGGTCTTCCTGTCGACTTTGTTGCTGTGCGACAGGCTGCGACAGAGCTGATTTGTCGTGCTCGATCATCGTTGGCACGCGATCTTCCGACTAAAGAATCACTATTTGCGATGTTTGATCTTCATGCTACTGTTTTCAGGAAAAGTAATTTTAAACTATAAATGCATGAATTTGCCGCCTTCAAACGAGTTGAAAATTAAATCGACTTCAACATTTTTCTATATAAATCTTCGTCAATTCTGGCATGAATAATAACAATTTTTAAAATAAAGAGCGGATTTACAAGAAAAGATGTGTACTAAATGAACCATAAAATTGACCTGTTGAGTCTTTGCATCAGCAGCTTTGGGCGACGTCTTCAGCAGTAGTTTCTCCGACTCGTCTTCGCTAGGCTGAAACATATGCATGTTATTCAAATACTATACTATATAGATACCATTTCAACCTCCTCCTCCTTCTTCTGCTTGGCTCCAGCCTCCGCTTTCTGCTGTTCCTTCTTGCTCTCCACTTGAGGTGGCGGCTCTGGCACCGTCTCTTCGACTTCCTCCTCCTTGGCAGCGGTCGCTGACTCAGTTCCTTCAGTCTTCTTGCCAGCTGCTTTCTTCTCTCGCTTCTTTTCTTTCTTTCTCTGCTTCGCCTCCTGAATTATCAATTCTCAGTAAACTAGTATTCTCATTGTCCGCCTAAAATATCTACAAAATGATAAAGTTGGCCTTTTAAAGAATATTTTCTTACTCTTTCATGGACATTTTTTGGAAGATTTATGATGAAATCAATACTTGAATCAGGAACCATAAGTGAAAATTATAATTTTCCCTACCTTTCTAGATCTCATTTCCTCTTCCTCCTTGTCGAGTAGAGCGAGAAGGTCAGCAGCGGCCCTGTTGGCCTCCTCAGCCTGAGCAGTCTTTGCCTGCAGGATGATCTGCTTGCAGTCCTCGCAGGACTGTCTGAGGTCCCCAGCCTTGTCCACAATTGTCTGTATGTATCTGTCCAGTTCCTGGTCTGATGGGAACTGCTTCACGTGTTCCACCATGTACTTCACTACCTGCAAATTCAACAACTCGCACTTTTGCTTCAGAATGGAAAAGAGCACATGAAAAAGGAGCAAGATACCTAGAGTTGAAATCTATTGTCACTTAGAGATATCGCTGCACATTTTCTTGTTCCGCGTACGTTCAAAGATCGAGTTTAATTCGCCTAATCATCAAAATACAAGTTCAACTCGACATTTGCGTCCAAAGTTGTAGTTTACGCGGATAAAAAGTCGATATGATTACGCGCTATTTGTAATTAGAGGGATATAAACTTGGAAATTGAGACAAAGATGTAGGAGATATGGTGAAATATGCCGACTTAATGGCCTTCTTTGGATTAGCTGCCACAAACCTACTGTCTCTTCTAAATATCTCCTTATCACTCAAATACGAGACAGGGATTAGCAAAGCGAAAATAGAACAAAATTGTATCGTCGAGTTGAGCCACAAAATATTAGTTTCACTTTCAAGTCACAAATATCAAAAATTCTAAATCTCAAGGTGATGTTTAGTTTTGGGAGAATGTATTGTATCCGAATCTCCTACAAAAATCCTATATCAATGCCAGAAAGCTGAATGATTTGTGGCTCAGGAAATGTCGGAGTTGGACTTTTGTGAAAAGGAGTCAGGATAAGAACACAGATGCGTAAGAATTTTGAAAGATAAAAATATTTAAGTCTAGGCTTTGGCACTAGTTACACCTTCAAGTTGCTCTAAACCTTTGTAAAATTTACCTTCTTTTTCTTCCCTGTGCTATTTCCCATAAGAGGAGATAACTTTTACAAAGGATAAGAGTAACTTGGGCGTAGCTAGTGCAAGAGGCCTAAGAGTACTCACGTCGATCATTCCCTTCTTGTAGGCGATCATGAGCGGAGTGCACTTCCTGTTGTCCTGAGCATCGACATCTGCGCCGTGCTGCACCAGCTCGCGGACCGTCTCCAGATGACCGCCATGGCATGCCAGCCACAGAGCCGTGCAGCCCTGAAAAATCGATTTTCCCATCGGAATACTGATTCTTAGTCATCGAATGCTTTCGAGTCATCCATACTTTTGGCATCGTATCAAAGTCAAGCAATTTTGCGTGAAAGCTTTTGACATCGATGTCAAGCGTGTCGAGATTTTGCACATAAAATAGCTCGATGTATTGACACGATATCAAGACATATGAACGCGCACGATGATGCAATATTACTTCAAATAAGGAACAGAGTCACAAAATGTAGGCGGTTCATTGAATAACTTGCTTATAGAAATGTTTCAATTCATCAAATCTAGTCTAAAGCTCCTACCTTCTTATTCCTCGCATCGATGTTAGCCCCATGCCGGAGCAGGAGGCTGACGAATCGAAAGTGTCCTTTATCTGCGGCGATGGTGAGTGCAGTGTCCTTCGACGAGGGCACAGGGGCTGCATTCGGGTCTGCGTGGTACTGTAGCAGTAGCTCTCCCACTGCATCGTAGTTACCGTTCGCTGCCTCCATCATCGGAGTCAGGCCGGTCTGAAAGTTCTGTGTGTTGAATGAAATGCAAATCGACTTATTCCGAACACTCGCAACTTTTAACTTTTCCCATCATGCAATGAAGCTCTTTTGACGCTTGAAAGGCACTGTCAGTTCTGTGATAGCGCATTTGAAAAAACTCCAGGAGTTCGGCTTGCTTCACTAGTAGAATATGTTCTCCGATAGCCGAACGTTTCAAGATGCAATTGTTTGATTATCCCCACCTTAGCCCGATGCTCGACATTGGCCCCATAGCTGAGGAGGAGTCGGACGACCTCGGTCCTTCCCTGGAAGCAGGCCAGAGTGAGTGCCGTGTTGCGATTCGTCTCGATCTGCGCGTTGATGTCCGAGCCGTTCTCCAGCAGAACGCGCGTCGCCTCCTTATGGCCGTTCATCGAGGACAGCATCAGGGGGGAGATTCCCAGCTGAAGATGTTTAAGTGATCGATAGAACAGTAAGTATACACATTTAGAAAGTGTTCACGAAGTGCATGCTCTTCCCTCATTTGCCTTCTTCTCAGACAAAACTACGTTTTTTTTCCATTCTTTCGCTATTTCAAAGGTCGTGAAGCCCACAAAATCGGAATGAAAGTCTAGACAAACCTTAGATCCAGTCCGAGAATTGATTTCCGCGCCGGCATTCAGCAGCATCAGAATGATGTCCACATATCCGCCAGATGCTGAAAAAAGAAGAATTGCTGGATGAAAAGGATGCAAAAATTCTATACCAGCGAGGGAAAGGGGAGTGTAGTCGGAGACATTCCTGTGCTCCTTGTTAGCTCCTGCCTTGAGAAGCAGCTCCACAACCTCTTTTCTGCCTCCGGAACAAGCCAGCGATAGAGCCTGAAAGAGTCGAAAGTTCGAACACAAAATCGCTAGTGGGTAAATAGAAAGTTGAAAAATTGGAAGAAAAAATTACCGTGTCCTTGGTTCTCTCGGACTGCGCCTCCAACTGAGCACCGGCTTTGAGCAGCACATCCACAACGGCCACGTGACCGCCCGTCGCTGCGAGTATCAGTGGAGTGAAGCCCTGCAATTTTCATGAATGAACAGTAGAGAAAATGTTCAGAATTGGTACTTCCCATTTTGGAACATGAATATCTTGTTTTTCTAAACGAATAAAAAAGTAGGTTAATGCCAATTGTGTGCAATTCATTGCCTGTTCATAGTCAACATAGAATTTGCCAAAATCGAAAAGAAGAAGTGCTGGATCTAGTCATTTCAAATGAGAGGACTTTCAATATAGCCAACCTTCTTGTCGCGATGTTCGAGGGAAGCCCCCTTGGAGATGAGCATCTGGACAGTCTCGAGATGACCATTCGTGGCTGCCGCGGAGAGCGGAGTCTCGTTCGACGACTCCGTTGCCTTGTTCACCCCGATTTGACGCTTTCCCGACCTGCAAAATGTCAGATTAGCTTCATTTGGTCGAATTTCATAAAGGCTCTTGTGCCTGTCAACGCCACAATTTGCTAATTTTATCTAATTGCATCATGTCTTCCAGAAAATACGATACTTTTCACAAACTATAAAAGCAACAAGTAATGAAAATACAAATGAAATTCTTACTTCATATCCCCATCTCCTTCTGAATGCGTCCTGCGAAGGGAGGTGGCAGAACTATCACGAGAGGAGAGATTTGCGTAGAGCTGGGCCAAGTCTGCAAAAATTCAAAAATAAGTTTCTGACCAGGAAGGAATAGGAATGTACCAGGCGGATTGGTGCCGCAGCAAAAGGGATGATCGTGTGGACAGGTCGACTTGCCGTGCGCCTCTGCCAACATCGACAGCGCGTTCGCTGCGTTCAGCTAAAATTCCCGAAAAATCAGACGTAGTCGTCTATCGTTATCAAATTTTTACTATTTTGGTATAACATGGCAAATTTAAAAAAAAAAAAAAAATTTGGAGTTTGAAATTTCGTCTGGTCCTACATATAAAATTGAATAATAAAATGATACGTTGTAAGTGGCATCGAGGCTCTCACGAGCCTGCTCGTCGCACAGATCGAGGTACATCTCGTGGAGTTTGCGATCGACAGGCGAGCCTGCACAAGTGATGTCGCAGCTGATCATCTTGGCCATCTTATCGAGCAGCACGGCCTTCTGGTCAGGGTGAATATTGGCTGTCAATTCGTCCAACACTTTCTTGCCGGCTGAAATTACATCAATCTCAATCTGCATCAATGGTTTTGCAGGTTCATGGAATGTCAGTGGGCAGTTCAGATATTCCGCAACTAGAAGCGATAGTATGTAAAACGAGATTTTTCCCTATTCCCTTCTCATCCTGTACCGTTTCTTCAAGTTGCAGAATTTCCGAATACCCTGACAGACGTGTCACTGAGATAATTGATAAATATCTGCCTTCTGCACAATGCGCTCTATAATTGTGCAGAAAACGAGAGGGTGCGAGATAGAGAAGACCGTAAATTTGATCTAATTTTACGGCTATTTCTCCTAAAAGATAGAAAAAATTAATACATCGAACAGTGGAAGTCGGTGTAAAAAAACAAAAATTTAACTCACACGACCTTACCAGCCTTATCCTTTGGGAACGTCCTGCATTTACCTTAGTTGTGCGCAGAGAAACATAACTGTTTTTGTCTCTCGCTTTCCCTCACTATTTTCAAAGGATAAGGTTTGTAAGGCCGCGCTCACTCTTGATGTCTTCTGCGTTCTGCCCGGTGGGAGCCTGGTGTGCAGCGGAGAAGGCAGTTAGAATCACGAGTTCCTTATTCTTGATCGTGTTGCTCTTCTTCATCTTCTCTACAGCCATTTTGACGAGGCTGGCAGTGGCCGGATAGGCGAAATGCGAGCTACCCGCTGCGGAGCTCAGGTGAAATTGTAGTTGCGTCTGAAACCACGACAAATCAGAAATTTTCGAAGAAAAAACTAGGTTTATAATAAAAAAAATCCTACACTGAATTAGAAGATTTTGGCATAATTCAAAAAATCTTGCGAAAAAATAGACCAAATTAAAAAAGAATTGATTTTCCCAATTCCCTTCTGAAAGAGTGGCTCCCAGTTTGATGGTTTGGGGGCTCTGACCTCGGAATCAGACTCACTCCGCACTCGGGATACCTCCTTCTCGGCCATTTCCATCCATGAATTCAAAAATCGAACAAATTTAGGCCAGGCCTCGGTCATCAAAGAATGGAATGCGCAAATTAGCGTTCTGTCAAAAATAAACACGCTCCATTTCACCAAAAGCGAAACCCAATTTGTGTCGAAATTTTCGAAATACCAAATTCCTCTATGAAAAGCCCGACTTACAAAATTCCTGAACATAAAGTTCAGATTGAATGAGGAGCGCTGCTTCGTGCACTTCTTGCGACTCTTCTTCATCGCGCGGCACAGGGACGCGGGAAGTCAAAAAGAAATCGAAATTTCGAGACCGAAAATTCGAAATTGGCAAAAATTCATCAATTCGATGAGACGAAATAAAAAAAATTTCGAACGTCGCCTGCACCGATTTTAGGACGGAGTGAAGAGTGATTGAACTTTTCCATGGTTTATTTCTCGCTTTTCGCTCGTTGATTTTGCGTTTTTCTTTCTCGTCGAATTTTGTTCGTTTTTTTCTCCATAACGTAATTTTATATTAAATACCCCTCTGCATAGGACCTAAGCAGTAAATAGTCAAAGTGTTTTTCTTTTTTTTTTAGTTTAGAATTTTTTTGCAAGCACCAAGTCTCGGAATTGAAATAATTTGAAAATTTTTGGGAGCAGAAGTGAGACTCAAATTGATCAAAAACTCAGAGGTTCCGGTATTTTTAGACATATTTCTCTGCCACGATGTGGAATATCTGCGCAGAATTCTACCTTTTATGGTTATTTCGCTTATCCTATTTCGAACTTACGTGATAAGAGAAATCCTTAGCTGTGCCGCGTTTCGTCGATACGTCAGAAGACAAGATAGGGTCGCGGTATGACATTCCAATGTCCTTATGACAGATTGAGGGAAGCAGGGGACGGGCTCGGGCAGATCCGCCTGAATCGTGCTCGCACAGCATATTTCGACGTGTATGAATCAAGCCTCCAGAACCTGCAAAGATGCAATTCTACCGATTCTGCTTCTTTTTATCATTACCTTCATTGTGAATGAGATGTGTAACAGCCAGTTTAACTGCTTCCTCGGAAAGAGGTAGACTCTCGAGAGGAACAGTCACAATTGGCGGGCCATAGCGGAATTCACAATCAGCAGGCGTCTGATGCAGCTGTTGCTGCCAATGTTGATGGACTAAAAGATTCAATTCGTCGTTTTTGACTTACTATTCTTTTTTATCTGAATGACTTATTTGAAATCAATCAATTCGAACACATAAAATTCTTAGATCAAATGTTAGCATTTTCTTTCAATTTATGGCTTCGCAGAGCTATGAAGATGGAATAAATGCTAACAGCATGAGATATCACAAAGAAGATCTATCAACACACAAGGAAGAAATACTACAATAAAGCTAGCAGAGAATAGTACAAATTATAACATGATCAACGAAGCATTAAACGAGTATTTTTTAAATATTTACCAGTTGAATCGACTCCGGTGACATTCGGTTGAGCAATAAGCTGGTGATGCATCGCCAGCCAACATCTTCTCACACATTCAGCCCAGTTGTGCAGTCTCTTTGACTAAAATTTTGATCATAGTCCTTTCTCTAAATTAGCTCTGAAAGTCTTACAATTTTTCCGCCCTTTGAAGCCTCCTTGAAGTCTTTCGTCGATGGTACAGGTACTAGATTAGGATAGGCAGAGCCTTTCTTCGGTGGAATAGCCAAGCAGATAACAGCATAGGAGTGGTCGTATGGGTATCCCTGTCCAGCATGAGCTACCATTTCTCGAATGATCGAGTCCATGTGAATGAGCGCATCCAGCTCCACGTCATCTGTGTATGTCGTCTGCTTCTTCAATTCTGCACTCGTTGCCTTGATGCTCTTTAGAGTCATGTCATGTCTCATCTTTTCGAAGGCTTCACAGACTCGATTGTAGTCGTTCAAATCAACTTCATTGGAATGTTTCTTATCAGCCGATGAGTTTCCGGTTGGAATTGGCAGAGAAGATCCATGGTTTTTCTGCAGGATTGTCGCCAAGGCTTGGAATACTGATTGCTCCGTATAGTGTTTTCTGGAATATTTTTTCTTACATAAAATTGTCCAGGATTACATACCCAGTTGTAGCGTAGTGATGGTTCATTTTGTTGACAATTTCATCGAAGGCGGCAGACGCAGCGCTAGAGCTGATGTTCTTGATGGAAGACGTCGTGGAAGATGGTGGAGTGATCAGAGGAGAAGTTGATGTAGTGCTGCCAGAATGTGATGTTTTCTTCCTTCGAGCAGCTGCGGTCTAAACACTCGTACTCAATTTTTGAACTTGCTTCATTTCTTCGAACCTTGTCGATCTTGGCAGCAATGATTTTGGTCGATGTTAGGGACCCAAGAGCAGCAAGTCCAGGCTGATTCATGCCCCCAGTCGCTTCTTCACCCTCCTTCTGCTTCTGTTCATTTCTCTTTGCTTCTCTCGCTGCATTAGCTGCCGCGGTTGCGGAACCATTGTAATCGAACAGAATTTCCAAGATATCGTTTCTTCCAACACGAGATGCTTCGAGAACACAGGTCACACCATCCTGGAAACTGTCAGTAGAAAAATTTCATTGAAAAACAAGCACCTTCAACTCAATGGTTGGATCAGCTCCATACTCCATGAGAATTCGAACAATGTCCTTGAATCCTTCAGCACAGGCCAACAATAAAGCTGTCGCGTCTTGATTAGAGGAACGATAGTTGACATCAGCTCCTTTCTGAATCAAGTAGCGAACAATCTCGGTGTATCCTTGCTTAGACGCTCTCATCAGTGCAGTTCTACCATCCATTTCAACATCCTGAAATGATAATTATTTGACTCTGCCCATGAAAATTGATGTCTACCACAGAAGCACCGGCGTTCACTAGAATCTGACAAATATCCAGATGACCGTTGTCACATGCCAAAAGGAATGAGCTGTCTCGATGTGCAGCGAAAGTTTCAGCGTTCTAAAATATATTGTTATTTAATTCATTTTCTTCGGTTGTAGCTTACGATCTTATCCTTATTCTTATTACAGTATTCGAGAATGTAGTTCACTGTTTCAAGATGACCCTCCTAAAAATATATTTTATCATTTTACCTGAGCATGATCAATTCTCAAATTTCATAATTGTCTAGTCTGTAAGAACTACGAAACAATCAAAATTGTTCATAGGTACCGAAAATCGTGCCTGTACCATTCATTTTTCAAGATCTATATCTGTGCCTTAACTTCATCTGTCAAAATGTATCGTACCCCTGTACCTTATCTGTCAAATACCTTACATATGGGTAGCTCTGATGATAACTTAAATGAAAGGCGGCGGCCCGTAAGCCGACGATATGAACATAACAATTGGATGATCACAATTTACCTGTGCTGCTTCCATCAACGGGGTATTCGATCCTAGCTCCAGATTTGCACCTGCTTCAACCAGTGCCTTCAACACTTCTGTGAATCCACCACAAGCAGCGACCGATGCGGCTGTTTCTCCAGTATCTTCTGTCTGTGCATTCACGTTCGCTCCTCGTGTCAACAGAACTTTGACGACTTCCTGAACATATCAAATCAATTTGCCGGTTTCTTGCATCAGCTTTACCAAATGCCCTTCTCTCGCACTTTCCATGAGTGGAGTGTACCCTTCGTCGTTAGGCTCTTCGATATATGCTCCCCAATCAAGCAAAAGTTGGACCTAAAATGATTTTTATTTTTGTGTTAACCAATCGTTATTTATCGAAAATTGGTATGATAACTTCATGCTTACGAGTGAGTGATGTCCTCCAACACTAGCCAAAGTAAGCGGATTTTCATACGATTCTGTGTTCAGACTCACTGGGGCACCAGCTTGGAGCAGCAATTTCGCAACCTGCAATTTGATTCGATGATAGACTGGATACCTACGCAAATTTTTTGTACTCAATTTTGGTAAATTTTCCATAATTTTAAGTTTTTCGTATCACTGTTATGTTCGTGAAGTTGGAATAGTGAGCTTTGATAGGCCTATGAAATAACATGAAATTTTGATAAATTTTCTCTGCCTGATATTTCAATGGTTGGCAAGCTCTCAATATTTACTCGATAAAATAATTATTCTATGGTCATGAAAATTGGCATACCTCGGTGTATCCATCCATTGAACATTCAAGCAGTGCCGAATGCAGCTCCTCTTCCCTCGGTGTTGGTTCTGATGTTTCAGTCGTGGTGCTGTCGCTCGATTCACTATCGTCCGATTTCTTGTCTTCGGTTATTGATGGTCCCAGTGTCAACAGATATTCAACGACATCAGCATGACCTCGGTATGAAGCCAATGTCAAGGCGCTCTCATGTTGCTGTAAGAATATGAGCTTTTTCACCATCAAAACAATTCGAAAATTTACCTTGAATTCACTGCTCATGTTCAGAAAAGTTGGTTTCGCTCCAGCTTCCACAAGCAATTTCACTATTGGCAAATGACCACAACTGGCAGCTTCCATCAAAGCATCGTGTCCGTTCTCATTCCTCATAGTTAAATCAATATTTGGATGGCCCAGAAGCTCTTTGACCACTTCAATTTGATTTGCAGCTAAATTATAGATTGATGATGGCTAGTTTAGTGAACTATTACTGACCTGAGGCGTAGATCAATGCAGTGTTGTTAGTGGTACTTAGCGCATTCATATCGGCTCCGGATTTGAGAAGTCGACGAACGACATTCACGGTTCCTACGATGAATGAATGATGGAAGAAGAGAAATTATTTACTCACCAACGCATGCGGCTTCCATGAGGGGACTGCTGTCAATATTGCTACTGAACTCAGCAGAACCTCGGATTCTAATCATCATGTCGGCTACGTCCTCGTACTATAATTATTACTTGATGATCGTCACAATGAGCAACTTTAAAGAGCGTCTCACCCCCACTGCACAGGCCAGGCCCAACAAACCATCTTCTCGAACGGTTCTTGTTTCGTCCTCATCACATCGGAATCGTGTCGATCGATCGAAATGCATGACAGGATCATCCACTACCGCAGAGGCTGTGTCCGAATCAGATCCGCCTATCATAGGTCCGGAAGGCTCCGACGCAGCCGTCATGCAGCTTTCGATGTTACGAGTCACAGAACGACTAAATTTCTTGTCATTACTTTCTTTCGGAATTTCAAGAATACCGCATCGCTGCAGAGATAAAAGCTCCTAGAGCAGCAGCGGCCATTTCAACAGTGACTTTGGGCTGTCCACTGCCCGAAAGTTGGCTTGTGATGGAAGATGGAGGTGTAATGCAGTCTTGAAGGGTTTCAAGAGCTTGATCCATAGTATCAGCCAGATTGGGACTTGGCTAAAATTTGAAAGAATAGCAATGGTAAAATTATTATTGCCATACTGAACAGGATGACGAGTTGGCAGTTCGGAGGCAGGTGTTGATGAACTGCAGAGCGAGTCGATTGCATTCGCTTGCAGAAGGTTCTTCTCCGGGAGTTGTAGAAGGCATCTTTGCCGACCCTCCACAGGCATTGATCATCGACGCAGCAGCATCTGGCGCAGCTTCTGCATACGCCATCGCATAACGCATCAGATGAAGGTATGCCTAAAGTTAATAAATGAAAAATGCCAAATTTAGCCATTCATACCCGAACGCCGGTTTCGTAAAGAATCTCGTAGAGCCGCTTTTGCTCGTCTCCATCGAGTTTCTCCAAACTAGCCGGTAGGAGAGGCACAAAGGGAAGGAGATGATCACACCGGAGACCGGCAGGGGTAAACTTGGCGGAATGAATTCGAGACTTGGCCTAAAATGGGAATGTCACGACATACAAAATAAATTGGGTTCATAGCCGCTATTATATCTCATTGGTTAACGATAAATTACTCGATTTTTGGCTGATGATAAAATGCTCACGTACCAAGCAGGGAGCGATTTTTGGTCTATGACCAGGAAGGTTCACGGGAGCTGTTGTTGAGACAGTGGTGATCTATAAATGTGCAATGATGGATTTACTCGCTAAGTTTCCAATTTTACCTCTCCATGCGCATCGACCGACAGAATGTCGACTGCTTCGTCTTCGGCCATCGAGCCGACTTTTCCTTCTTCTTCTTCTTTCAGCTAATGTCTTCTGCCGCGGCAATGCACATGCAGTTGCTTGACGGCAAAATACTAGGAGAAGTTTCTGAATCGATCAATTCATAGATACAATTGAGAATGACCACTAAATATGTTGAATATCGATCACGAGTTCGTCGCCAAAAATCAATTTGCACACTTGCAAAAATCTTGACGAAGTTTGAAAAGATACCACTTTAATTGTGAGAAAAGTGGCGGGTGTTTGATGGAAGTCGGTAGTAGAAACGAAAATGCTGGCTAAGTTTTGAAGAAAATGATTGAAACGGTTTGCAAAAACCAGTATAGAGGCCCGCCTAACTGGCTAATCAATATAAGGCTCGTTAAAACTAGATTTTTGAATGAGAAGCAGTATCATCTCATAAGATATGCAGTGCTGATAGTGCAGGAGATTTAAATTGGTGCATTAGATAAGTAGACAAAATGAAAATGCCATTGAATCGCGGAAATCTCGCGTATTTCGCATTTTATCCAAACGATATGGGTCACTCCCACTATTGCACAAGCAGTGGCTGTTGACGCTGATTTAGATCCCCATGGCACAAACTGAGTGCTATAGTGTTGACGCATTTCTAATGTAGCATGCATTGCCAGCAGCTGTCATCTAGCAGACAAAGAATGTGAGGCTATGAAAATTGATACAATTCGATAGAGTAGATCGAGTACTACAGGTATACATAATTGCTACATCAGAAAGTTAAAAGTTTTCATGTAGAATAGAAGTTCGTGAATTATTTACAAGGTTTGGTTGACTGTAACTGAAATTGATTGAATTAATTAGATACCATCACAATATGTGCTAGTGAGCGATCCTTCTCGAAATTTCTAGAGTCGATACGAAAATTATATTAAATTTTATTTGGTGTGCGAATAATGGTACTGCTTGTGATTATTCCTACTATTTCTGCTACTTGATGAAATAGACATTGCGTTACTACTGTAAATAGTCGATAACTTTTTATTGAATTTATCTGATCTGATTTAAAGATGTGTTGAATTTTCGTATTTTTGCATTAAAGACGGGATTTTGTTGATAATCATCAAAACAGATTTAGTCGAGATGGCCTTGCGTTGAAGTAAAATCGGTCAGAAGAGAGTCCAATAAGATAGGCCAGACAAGGACGATACATCGGGAAGGGAGACATGCAGATGCATTCGTTTTATCTCCAATCTCCTTTCTTATCGAATGACCATCTGCATATTCTTCTTCATTAGTTCATTACTGTTTGTCTATCATTGATTTTCTATACTTGTATCAAATAGTTTCACTTTTAACTCCGTCTCAGATTTATGTGAAAAAGGGATGGAACGTAATTTTTTTTCTAAAATAGTTGAAATAGGTATTAGTACTGAAAATTTATAATTTCACTTCATACTTATGTAAATCATAATGGTTTTAGCATCATGAGTTCAATAGATTTAGCTTTATTTTGATAAAGATGTATGGTCTTTGAAATTATAGAGCATGAAATAATTAAAGATCTTTATCAATTTTGTAATGCAAGTGATGTTTTATATCCTCTCGATGAAATTAAGAACTTGAAAATTTGATACGTAACGGATTGCTTTTTGAACGTGGAACGGTATTTCCACGCATATCTTTCAATTCGAACCCCATCTTCAATCTTTCGGATTTCTCCTAATTGCGCTTTATCGTAACTAGGTCGAATCGAAACTCGCATTTCTATCCTCACGATTTTAGTTTTGTCGTTTTTCTTCCAAATTTCACCCTGTTGATGCCTTGAAAGTGCAGCAAGGGAAAACTGTTCCAAGCTGAATCCGAAGAAATTCGATTCAGTTTTAGTTTCAGTTTTCTGACGAATCGATCCGCATTTTTCTTCAGTTTTCTCGTCTATTAGTTTCTTATTCGATCGTGTTATCTGCTTCTTTGCAGCGTCTGACATCTCGAAATCTTTGTCATTCTTCTACTCAGCATGACGAATCACTAAGGGACTTGTTCTCGTTTTCCTCTAATCCTTATCTCAAACCTATTCATCCATCCATATTAAACAGAATTTGATTACTAAAATTTTAAAACGGAGATAAGATTTGAGTTTTTGAACGGACGTTTCAACACTGGGAGAAGCCTTGTCGGTTACAATATTCGTATCCGAAGAACATTATTTTAAGACAAGATTATTTGAAATTTTATCATCTCATACTTTTTTCTAAAGAAACTAAAAAAATCGATCTTGCAAAGAGAATCGAGCAATAAAACGGAAGGTGCTATACTAAATAGGACTTTCTCGTTGTTACAGTCTCGTTTCGTGTTAAAGAAAGAAGACCATCTTTAGTTTGATCTTTGCGTTCATTATTTGCTTCTTTGATGTGTATCATGACTTGATCATTGTACGCTCGTAATATTGTATTCTCTAGTGGTTATACAAGTTCTTCCGATACATGGATAGAAGCAATAAATCCTGCGATATTTTTAGCAAAGAGCAAAATTTGGTCCTTAATGTCAGGCGCGTTGCATAATAGCGATGAATAATCGTACAGACAAAATTTATTTTGTTGATCGTCATGCTGTTCATTTTCTCTATCAAAATTTTGCCTTTAGTTTTGAGAAACGAATATAATTTTTGAATTTCATTTCCGTCAATTCTTCTGATCAATTTCAATTTCCATACGATATTTATGACCGGAGATATGAAATTTTTACATGAGATTATTTCTGTGCTTACTTAAACTTGATCGAGAAATTAGAAATATCGCTTGCTAAGCTAGGTTATTCTTAATCGTCTAAAGCGCTATTTGATCGTATTCTTGCTTGCATAGTGCTGTTTAGGTTACTGTAAAGTTGGAAGGTGTACATTTCATTTCCATCCTGTCACAGTTCAGTGTCAACCCTCCCTTCGCCGAGTCTGATAGTCTGCCCCTATCTCCCTGTCTTCTCTGTCCTATCGTCATGCTCACCTCGCCATTTCTCTTTTCCTTTTCATTCCCCTTTTGTTTCTTTTCGCATCCCTATTTCAATCTATCGATTTTCCGATACCTAGAATGGGAATGAAATAGCAATCGATGTATTGTGTATGACCGCTTTCTGTGTTTTCATTTCCCTTGTCTTCTCGTCTTCTGGATTCAGTTGTTAGCTTTGCATGTCCATAGTCTAGCTGTCGCCTCATAGGCTTATTGCAAGTCATTTTTATCACTTACTTTTTTTTATACGTTTCTCAATCATTTCTTATCGTCTATTATACGAGAACAAATTTTCTAAACCCCAAGTTGCATGAACTCATTCAAATTAATTGAACAAAATTTGAAATACCATCTTATACAAGCATTTATCAAATAATTCTTCTCGACATCATATCTGATTTACAAATCATCATGTTTATGCTTATTTACCAACTCTGTCTAACATTTGAAAATTGAATTCTCAGACCCTTTCACGCTTATTTTACATGCCATCTTGTTAATATTTCAGGATAATGATGCATATTTATTTTAGTTAGGCTCGATTGTACCACTTATCACGGGTAAGTAACACGTGCACTTGCCTACCTCTACGTTATTTTCCTCAATCGTACCAATGGAATGCGTACTCAACAATAGGTATTGGAGTTGCTTTTCATGCTGAATTTTACTATCAACTATCTGTTATTTGAAAATGATGTATTGTTGCTAAATTGTGCGGAATTGATTTTCTACATGCAGTTTTGTTACTTTGCTCTGGGATTATTTCACTGCTATCGGCTAGTAGAGAGATTTGGCAACGTAACTCTCAACAATATTCTATCCGAGCATCGAATCATATTTTGAGAGAATTTCATCGACTTTCCCTTTCCAGCTTATCATTTCTGTGACATTTGACTGCATTCTTACGAATCAATGTGAAACGAGATTTCATGCATCCTCCCATCCCTGATTTCTTATTTTATCTGGGTCGCTCCCTTTTTGTTTAGGAAATTCGCGTCAATGATCATGTTTGTTTTAAAATTAGATATAAATATAGGCGCCTATGCATAGTCAGTCAATGCCATTTTGCTTAAAATCGATTTTTCATAATTCATGTCGCTCTTCGATATTTGATTGATTTATTATTCAATAGTTATCTGGTTTGAACAATTTTCAATGATTTGAGGATTAGGAAAATAGTCTTTTTTCAATGAAAACTGTTTGTAGACACTTGCTTAAAATCACTGAAATTTCTTCAAACTGATTAGTATCGATTTGAATTGAAGCAGATTGACAAGTTTTTAAATTTAGGATGGCTGCTGTTAGAGATGGTGGCTTCAAGGTCTCTGTTCCTATTATGGTATTACATTTCATTCAATCATTGATAATCTTCACGGTTTTCCTAGATAAATTCCGCCGATCCGAAATCGTTGTCGATATTCTCATTCTCACTGTCGGCTAACGTTATTTACGATGAACGCAAGACACCAGTCTGTATAAATCTAAACGTTGTAAGTCCACGGTGTTGCTAACTCATCTCCAAGACAATTAGTCGATACAGTGCAGAAATGTAATGGTTCGTGTGCATTTATGGGCAGTATTATGGTCTGTGAGGAGGTAGATACTGCACTCTTTGCAACTCGCTTTCGCACGAGCCACGCCTCATTCCCTCGCTATTTCTCGGAGGGTTGAGCCTGCGAAAGGAGAATTGCAAAGAGTGAAATATCTGCCTTCTCATACTCCATAATAATTGAGAAAACTGGTTCGTTCCCGTAGAAAATACGGATAAGAACGGGTCAGTTTCCTCCAATTACTTCCAGTAAATTCAAACGAGCACATTACGCTCTCTTACTATCAGCCCGTTGTACTAGGTTAGAGAACGTAAAAATACTTACAGTAGCGGACACAAGTATCCGATCACCTATAAAACTTCGGGTGCTTGGTCCTGAAATTTTTATGATAATCCGGTCGGAATGTAGTTGTTCACAAATAAAGTGATCATCGAACGCTAAAAGATTGTCCAATTGCAATTGGGTTGAATCACTCACTACAAGCGCCAAAACCAGGCCCTCAAATTTTTCATGGACGACCGGATACTTTTGTTCGCTATTGTACGATTATTTCATTCATTCACCATCCATCATCAGTATTATAAATCAGCTAAAGTTGTTATCATCCAAATTTTGAATCTTCAATATGCAACTTTAGGAAGTTAATGGTTGGGATAGTGCAGTTGCGAAGAATCTCGAAAATATTCCTACTAAAGTCGTTATACCAAAGGAGATGGGAGTGGAAAAGAAGGGCCTATTGCCTGCAGTAAACGGTTCTGGACAAGCAGGAACTCCGATTTCTGTCATTCCTGGGAATGATAAGCAAGGTAGTGACTTATTGATATATACGGTAACGGATAAAGAGTACTTGACTTTGACTACCCTCAACTTCTATTCAAACTTTATCCAAGCATCTGTGCTGCAAATACCCGAACAACACTTTGGGAAATTTTATCAGGATTTAGCCAATTGGTTTGATAAAATAGTATTTAAGAAAGACATATGGCTGTTTTTTTTCTGTAAATTACTGTAGGATAATCTAAATTAGACTAAAGAAGATTTGATCATTTTTTTTTTGTAATACTATAGACTTCTCTTAACAGCGAACGACGATCCTGTTTCTATGCGTGCTTTCTTTCATACCACCAAAAAAATGAATGTAGCGTGAACAGATTGTGTTTTAACAGCGCGATGAAATTACAAATCACATGAAGCGACGAAGCGCATAATTTAGGACATTTTCAGATTGTATTCTCCATCTTTTCCTAAAAATAATTTATGAAATCAAACATTATGCGCTAAAATACGTAAATTGTATTCTGATGCATAATTAGTTTGCCTATAGTTTCAACTCTCTTCGATATATCCACTCAGATTACGTGTCAATATGGTAATTTTCCGATGACAAAACGGTGAAGGAGTTCTAAATCGAGAGAAAATAGGAATATGTGCTTTATTTCTCCATCCTATTTTCATGGTAACCAAAAGTGACTTTACTTTCCTATGCGCAAATATTTTTCAGATATGTCAATTATAGATCTACATTCATCGTCTGAAGTTCTTGAAATGTGCAAACAAGACGTAATTGCAGATCTGAGGATATCGGTGCTGGAAGACAAGCTGAATCGTGCGAACAGCATGTTGAGTCAATTGCTCGTACGAGTAACGACTCCTCAGCCACAGACAAACAACTGTATGCCGTCCTGCAGTCGGAACGATGTGAGAACATTTCTTCATTGTGATCATTAACTTTGTTCCAACAACTCAGGAGGTGGAACAGTATTTTGTTAAAAATCGGAGGCTAGTACATGCATTTTTGAAATACTGCTTTTAGGCTTTTCTGCTCTTTAAATATGTAGCTAAATCTATACTTTATCAATAATATAGAAATGAAAGATATCGATTAGGGGTTGATCACGCGATTTTATAAGAAAATCAACGAGGATGGGTGTTTTTATCCTTCCTTTATTTATGCTCCCTGACATTTTTAGATAGTCCCATTTTAGATCGAATTTTCTTCATATCAGGCGCCATCCTACGACGAAATCGAGAAACTGAGACCTATATTCCTGCCTAATTGCGGCAAGCCGAAAGAAACTCTCAATGAACGCGAACCACTAAAAATGACGATGTAAGTAAGATCGGCACGATTATTTGAATGGTCTTCCAGCAAGAACTATCGATTTAGAAAGCGACCGAATGGGGGTTCATTGCTGACTGTGCAACTGAATAGTAACTCGAATGCTCCTGACAAACCTGTAAGAGATCCGTCGTGTGAAAGTCCACTCAAGATTGCAAAGAAACTATCCGATGGTAATAATCTAAATGCAAGACTGATAAAATAGAATTGTGTATGACTTGATGGAATAAACTAAACACAAAGTACCTTTTCTCTATCCCTAATCTTTAATAATCATTAACAAAAGCTATGATTGATGGAGAATGAATATCAGTGATGCTAAATATAAGGAATGACTTTTATTTTGTGTTGAACATAATCTTTTTAGTTGACGCTGGAAAAATGCCGAAATTGAATGAGACTTTGTCGTTTCTCGAACGCAGAAGTACCGAATACTTTGAGAAGAGGTGGTAATTGAAATTTGGCTGATCTATGTTTTATGATCTAAATTGATTTAGAATGAGAGAGGGACATTCGAAAGAGAAAGCCACATCATTAACTTGCACTATTTGCTCTGAAGAAGTTCATATTCACAAAAACACTCTAACCAATCATTTGTATAAGCATACAAAAGCGCCTTTGTTCAAATGCTCGTATTGTGAATTCACCAACAATCATTCTCATCTGGTAGGTGATCATTAACTCGTGAATATTTGATGGATTTTGTTCAGATAATCCAGCATACTCGAGTTGCTCACTCCGATAAGCCTCCTTATGAATTCACCGATAGAACTTCATTGTTCGATATGGAATTGTCAGAAATTGCGTTCAAGGCATTTTTTGACTTCAAAAAATTCGCTAATTTGGATAAGCAATAATTTATTTATTTACAAATTGCTCAAAATCTACCTGAGTTAGGATGCTTAAAATATTTTCTTATTTAAAAGTATCATATATTATTTTAGTTATGTTAAGCATTTATCACTATCGATTACTTAACTCAATATATATATAATTTTTCGCCATAATTATCATCTACACAATTTGCGTCGTTGTTGCTATGCATAAGCTTGACTATTTTTGGACAATATGTATTGATCTCTGAATGCTCAATTGGTGTAAATTAATTTTTCAATTTTGCATTGCGTGGCAAGGCCTTTGAAGTGCTTCGCCCCACGCACACATGCCTTCTCTTCCTTGTGCACGAGGATTTTCATCTCTTCCACATCTTGCCAATTCAAATGACAAAATTGAGGCGATCATAATTTTATGTTTTATTATTATCCATCAGTAAATGGCTATTTTTTATTTAATTTACCACGATGGTTTCACATCTTATAAAAATATCATAGCTAAAATTTTCGTTTTTCTCAATTTCATTATGAAGATTTATGCTCTAAAACCACCATCACTATCCAAGATCTTTATTAATAAACTTTATTGTGACTCAAATAGCGTTTGTCCGATTTATTGAAAAGAAGAAATGACAAAAAATTCATATCAGAAGTAGTTATTATAGCAAGAAGTTACAATATCTCTCAAATATTCTTATCTTGCATTATTTAAAATTTTCATTCATTTTTTGGAATTTATCTAAACGTCTATTTGGAAACTTCAGGCCCTCAATCCATGCGAAATAGGGCGAGGGATTCTAGGGAAAGCGGCTATTTTCTCACACTATTTCGCATGACCTGAGGGCTAGAGGTTTTCAAGTTGCCATCTAAAACTACTATTAAACAATTAAATCATTGATCGTGAATTCAGGAGAAATCCCCCTTCGTATTGCTCACACAGCTTTCGCCTGATAACTCACTCGCTTTGTCAGCCAGTCATTATGCAATTAGTCTCCTGTTTTCTGTCTTCAGTTGTGTTTGTCGAAAATCGCCGTGCCAATTAGCCTCCCTTCTTCTTCTTCTTCTTGTTCTGCCATCCTCCCCTTTTCTGTCTTTGCCTGAGTCTGCTTCTATCTGGACACATTTCTGATATCAGATATAAAAACAAGACAATGCAGATATGCACGTAAAATAATTTCTAAAATTTCTGCGACCCAGAACCATGATTGAAATCGGCATTTTTTAATTCCAATTCTATAATAGCTTCAATTTGAATCTGAATTAAAATTTTTAACTATCAAAAACGAGTTGAAGTGAGCATTCTGGCTATTGTTGATATTTCTAGATTTTTGAGCAACAAAGATCCTAATTCAAATCCAGAATGCAAATGTCTGATCAACCATCAAGAAAGCATGGATTGACTTTGTTCTTTCATCGCAACCCCTTTAGTTTCAGCATGATTAGCCATAAACCTCAACTCTCAAAGTCTGGTTATTTTTCGTCCACTTGCCTAATAAGTCCATTTCCGTCGAAGTCTCTGCTTGCCTCTGACTTTTTCTGCCCAAAGGAGGTTTCACTTCCGGTCGTATTTTGGCTCAATGGCTCGATATGGACGAAAAATAATAGAATGGGTCCAAGCTTAGGGGCTATTCATCGGTAGAAAATATAGATTCCAGCATCGCAACTTCATCTGAGCCTCTTCTATTGTGAATCTATTCAGCCTTTTGAAATCCTAATCTATTTTGCATTTTCGCGGTAAAAATGGTAATATTTTTTCTTTTAAATTTTATGACAAGGATTGGCATGTTTACCAAACAATACTTTGCATATTTTATAAGTTGGCACATATCAGTTACCAATGATAGTGAAAAAACCAGTCAATACTGGCTGGATATCAATTGATTTTTCTTAAACATAACTGCTGGTTTTTCACTATAATTGGTTATCTGATCGATGTTGACTGGTATAAAATACGCAGAAGAGGGATGTTAGAGAAATTTATAGAATTTAGAAAGGAAAAATATCTAAATTGAAAAATCGATCTCGAAAAAATCCGGAATCGAGTTTTGCAAAATTTTACCGAAACCGAAAATTCGCAAAAACGGCGGAACTACCGAAAAATGCGATATTAGAGGTAGAACTTGGGACATGATTTGGAGAATCAGTTTTTCATAATAGAAAGTTTCAAGCATTCACAACAGTTGATCTTCTTGAATATCCAATCACGAAGGAGTTGTGCATCGTAAACAGTAGTTTTCAAATTTGATCATGAAAGGAGGAAGTTTACGTAGTCCTTGCCAAACACAAAGCAGAATTGAGTAGTCTCAGTTACATTTGTCTTGGTGCTTCTTTCCTCAGTTTGTGCATTTTCGTCGTTTTTTCTGCGGTCTTCCATTCCTTTTGTCAATTAGCCACCAATTACTGACAGAAGTGTGAAAAGACGAGCAGAGAGGGAAGAAGGGGGAGAAATAGAAGAGAAGGGAGTCCTCGAAAGGGAATCTCTGCTTCAGGGTTTCTGAAGCACAGACGAAAGAGACACAGCTGCAGTCTCGCTAACTCACATTTGTCTTTTTTACAATTTTTCGTAAGCAAACGTATTATCAACAAAGACTTGGAAATAGTAGGCTTGTGCGAAAGATGGTTCATTGATAATTGCTATTAAAACTATTTCCTATCCTTTCAAGAGGGTTCAAAATATTCTCAGAGATCAAATAAATAAAACGATAAAACAGCGCTTTTTTGGTATGCGGAAATTATAACCTATTTGCAAACAATTTTGCAATATTCGAGCAATGGCAGAAAAATATACTTCTAATATTATTAATATACGATGCACATCTTGCATTTTTAAATTTATGCTTCCTTTGTTCTGTTTCAGCTAATCAATTTTGCAACAGGGCAGTAGTGGACAAGAGTATTGGACCACCCTTATTTCTTAATCAATTTCCAGCTACCTTTGTAATGAACAGATTTAGACAACTTTTATTGAATATTTCGTTCATGTAAGATACGAAAGTATGCCAAGTTTCAGTAGGATTTTATTTTTAAAAATGTGGCTTTTGAATTCCTGACAATCTGGCATGAAAAAGAGTTAACTAAATACCTTTGTCTACTACAATATTTTACCAATGGAGCATATTTCTATTTATCAGGCCATTTTCAAGGGTTTTGTTGATATCGATATCTTTGAATTTCTGCTTGTAATATTTGCCAATTTATCTAGGCTTCGCATTATTTTCGTTTTTCACTTTTCTCAAAAGCGAGATTTCCGGTACTTCTCTTTGCTTCTTTAAACTCCACCCTCATCATTGCCTCTAATAGCATAAAAGGGGAAATCGGTGTTTCAGACAGAATTTTTCAGTTGGAAGTTTTAAAGATAAATTAAGCATTTTATCTCTGCACCGGGTCTATCCAGATTTATTCGCTTATTTGAACACATTCCATTAGGGTTTCGCTAATTTTACTAAATCTTACGAGGTTTGTAGACTTTAAAGTTCAGTTGTTTTCATTTACTTTTTACTTATCATTCTGAAATGTGAATGATGCAAGATTACACTTTTATTCATTTGACATTTCAAATATCTGCTGCAAGATTACTGTGTGATGGAATGGATAATCTCTCAAACTATTCCCACAGCAATTTCCTCTCAAATTGCACGTGCAGATTCCGATTTCGATTCCGATTCATTTCCTCGGGATTGTCGATTTCATCCTGTTGTCTCCCATATCTGTGCGTTGTTGTCGTGCCTCAGCTAATAACCTCCTCCCAGTTCACTCAGCTCATTCCTCCATCAGTTCATCCACGAACATCTCGAATTTCATCTATTCAGCTTCTTGCATCCAGCAACTTGTGAATTGGTCCCTTCCATTTCTCTCTTCCCTGCACACCTCTCCCCCTCTCAATTGTTCCTGCCTTTCCCCTTGTCACCCCTTGCCCGGTTGATTTTCATTCCTCGAAATTTCGCACATCCCATCGGCCCTTCGGCTCAGGTTTCGTAGCACGCACTTTTGGCCGCATTTCCGTTTTTCTTGATTCATTCAACTAATATCCTCACTAGGATTTTTCCTTTGCGAGTTTTTTTTTTTTTTTTATTTCTTCCGAATTTTACAGCACGATTTAATAAGATCTCTTATGATATTAGCCGCAGCTGTGTATTAGTCAGAAATGATAATCAGTGAATCTGGCACCAGAACTGATGTGGCTTGTCTCTCAAATCCAGGCTGGAAGAAGAAAAAAACTAAGCGGATCTGGGATCTGGGAGCAAGGGAGAGAAAGGAAAGGGGATCGGGTGTCAACAACAAAACAGACAAATTAGACGGATGTAGAGGAAGGACTAGCAGAAAGTGGGGAATGTGAGAACTGCAACGGCAACCAGCAGCCAACCGCTAGGCGGGCAACGTCATCACTCTGCAGTCTCCCTCGACAAGCGTAGTTCCGTCCCCCCTTCCTCTCTTCGAGGGATTTCCGGTCGAACTTCTAAATCGAGTAAAATTGTGCTGTGGGCTGTGAGGGGCGTGCTACTCGATCAGTCCCTGCCCGTTTTGTGTCAATCCTCCAATTCACAATTCAAACCCAAGCCGCGAGGGTTTCCCTTCCGTTTTTTCGGTCACCACATCGACTTTTTCTGTGTCCTTTCATGTTTGCCTTGACAGCTCCTAAAGTGTCTTCTAACTTTTCTCAGAATTTCTTATTTTGCGAAGAGAGTATGTCTCTTGAAGAGTTAACGATGTAGCGATGAATTTTCGAACTACTCACCTTATGATAAGCCAAAGAAATCAAATTTTCTGTGGGGAAACACTAAAATCACATAAGAGATTTACTTCAGGAGCATTCTCTTTAGCGATCTAATTTAGAATGATCATTTTACAGGATCTAGCATAATTCTGAGTTCATAAGCTGAGAAAATATACGTTTAGAAAATTTTAAAAATATTTTTTGGTTATTCATATTTCGGTCCATATATCTGTCGGGTTTCAGTAAGTTTTAATTATCGTTTGAAGGTTATAACCTCAAATATAAAGTTTTTAAAGTTAATTTCGGCGCGAAAACTTGTCACATTCTCTAGGCAACTACACAAATTCCTGAGCGCACCTATCAATCTCCCTTTCGCAACAATTGTGAGTTGTGATCTGAGAACTCGAGTAATTTGTATAAGCTGTGGTGGATATGCTGTGCCTGTGTCTCTCGTTCCGTTTTCCTGGCCAAGCATTCCCTTACTTTGGTGGTTCTCGTTTACTCTTTTGCATAAAGAATGACAGGCGTGAGTGCAGGAGTGCAGTGGCTTGTGGCTTGTGACCCAATCAGTGGCTATGCCTTTGGCCAGAACCTACCCCTGGCTTGCTTCTCTTCCTCTCTTTCTTGTGGCTGATTTTGTGACAGCTCGATCGGACACCCTATTTCCTCTTCTGCCTCTTCAATCTCAGTATCAATCATATTTCTCCACCTCACAAATGAATCATTCAATTATATACGATTTGTCAAATCTTCTCCTGCCGACTCCATTGTCCAGATGTACTTTGCGCATGTTTGTTTAATGTTTAGAAAATTCGCCTTCAACAAATTTTCCGATAAACAAAACCACGTTTTTCATGTTTGAGCCGCGAGAAGAACCTCCTTTCTTCATCGAACACAATCCTTGTGTCTCGGTGTTTGTGTGCAAATTTCTCCCCGGAAAAGGCTAATTTTGCATATTGTTGCAATTATTGGTTGTTCTTCCGAAAATCGCAAATGATAGCATATTTATTCTGCAATTGTTTCTGATTTGAAATTTTCTATATCATCAGCTTCTACGATGATGCAACTATACGTTTTGTTTTGATTATGATTAATATCGATTTTGAAAAATTCTGAAGATCAAGTTATATTTTCCAAAGATTCAATTTTTCTTCGTTATTATTATTTACTAGACTCATGTTTAGGGACTGCAAATGGTTTTGCAAAATGTATACATTTCGGTAATTTCCAACCAAACAGATCGATCAATTAGATGCAATTAAACCATCCGTGAAGAAAAATAAAATAAAAATCATTTTAATCGAAAAATTTTCCCAAAAGCAGCCATTATAATTAAGAACACGTCTTCAATTAACAAAATCGCCATAAGCACGAGTGAGTACGCGAATTTCGCGCTGGTTTTTGGTACAGAGCTGTTTCATCGGGTCGCTCATCGAATTAAACCATGCCTTTTTATGTCTAGCTACTTTGAAGCATTCTTGTTTTCCATTTTCAGTTTCCAATTATCTCTTTTTGAAAAAAGAACAACACAAGGTTGCGGTCCCTACGTATTCTGCATTATTCTGTCACTTTATAATTTGAGAATTGTTCATCCTTCTAAGATTTTCACAGACCTCTCTTCAATTCTGTATTTTTTCTTATTATGATCGAATTTTTTATCTTCCAGTTTATCTATTTCCTCTATTTGCTGTACTTCTACACGCGCAACGATGCCATCATCAGTTCTAATATTTCCGTTCTAAATCTGCCTCTTCTACTGACTATCCTGCTGAATGCAATCAAATAGCGGCTTCCTTCCCTAATTCCACATAAATATATCCAAACGCACTACATTTAGGCATTCAGGGATTAGGCTTACTTCAATTGACTTTCGAAACTATTCATGCGTATGTGCAGTTGTATTCATTGATAGTGAGATGTTTGTAGTAATAATGTTTTACTAAACGAACAATTATTTCCATTCATCGTTTTAACTTTTCTTATAAATCATGAATTCTCGAATTTATCGTTTGAAAGAATGTAGCTTTTTTTTCATTTTCAATTGAAATGCCTGAGATATGCGCTACGGCTAGGTAATTATTACAATTCTTCTCATAGGCCTTTTTGACATTTGAAATTCTTGAAATTCATTGTTTGAAAATGAATTTCAAGAATGTGTGCCTCGAGTAGTCGGTAATTTTCCCCCAATTGGTGTTGGATTCCTTGCCACCTGCCCATTTATAATTCCCAGATTCCCTGCCATTATCTCTTCCCTCTTCGAAAAGGCCTAGACCCTGCGGCTTGCCACTTCCCCTTTTGTCTTCCCGTTCGAGCCTTCAGTCAGGCCTTCAGCATTCCGTTAGTCAGAAGTCAGTATTTATCTCAATTACTTCTTCCTATTTGCCCTGCTTCTATCCGCTTCCCTATTCCTCGATTCCTTCTTTCATTTTCATTTTCTGTCTCATTTTCCAACCTTCTCATTTATCCCCCTGCCTTCGGCTTCCCCCGTTTCCCCTACTTTGTGCAGTCATTTGCTATGCATCCTATCCACTATCCACAGCCGACCTTTCATAACTTTTTTTTTTTTTTTTTTGTAAAAATCTTCTGAAGCACTTTATAAATGCCATTCTCTTTTCGGAGAGCTAGCAATCGATAATAAAAATTATTCGAAACTTAAAACAGATACTATGAGGCAGGAATGACTTGATTTTTTTTTCTTTCTAACTTACCCATTTGATTTTTTTCTTCGACAAATCCATATTTCAACTCAAAATGTTATTTTTTTAAATCGTTGACTTCGTGAAGACTTTCACAACAATGATTTTTCTTCCATTATTTTATCATCCGTGTGTATTCTTAGGCATTTTTTATGTTATTGCAGCTCATTGTAGAGCCTTCCTTTTCTAATAATTTCTGTTTCTTTCTCTGCTCGATTGCCCATCTTTCTGCGTACTCTTTAATCCTTTTCTAACCTCGTGAGAGCTTTTGGAATTGTTCCTTTCTTCCTCGAAATTCGCGTTTTTACTCATCGTTTTTGTTTCAGATTTGCCCAATTCCAACACAGCATTAATGTGCATACAATAAGTCCTTCGGAATTCCATTTTCACCGAAAACTCCTCGAACTCTGCCGACAAAACTAAGCGAATTCCTGCCAAAGTCAACTTCATCTTGCCTAAATTGGAGTGTTCGATAGCTCTGCATAAATTCTATTATGACATGGTCGTTCCCTGGGAGCCTTCCTCCAGCCGCGACTCTGTCTCTGTCCCTGCTCCTCCTCACATTAGCATGTTGCTTCGTAATTCATCCTGCAAACGCTCTTGTCAAAAAGGTAAATGTGCAGTGCATTCAAATAGGCAAATACATGGAGCAGGGGAATTATGCAAATGGCGAGGTATTTTCTCGAATCGAAATCACCTTCCTCATAACCACACAACTCTGCAACGCATTTGCATAGATGCGTGAATGCAAATCAACACCGAGCTATATCCCAATATAGAAAGGAAGAGTGACGACAGACCAAAGGCTAATTAACAAAGTGGGGAAGTCTAGAAGTCTTGGAATCTGACAGAAGTCAGAAAAAACGCGTAGGCGAATTTCCCTGAAAAGCCTGAGACATTCATTTATCCGATTGAATGCCTAGGTCGGTGATGAGATTAAATTTCGATCTTTATTGATCTTCACTCTCTTATTTTGGTTCAATTTTGATTTCACAAAAGCGAATTTTTACTTGTCACTGGTATTTAGGTCATGCAAGTTTCACTAGTAGTTTTTGAATGCATTACTCATCTAAGGTCATACAAATTCTAAAGTCCAACTTTATTTTGATAAATGCAATGATATCCATCATTCTATCATTCAGATGCGAGTCCCTGGCGAGCTCGTGTTAGGTGGATTGTTTCCCATTCACGAGGCGGGCAGAAATGCAACACATCAGTGCGGCAAGATCAAAGTAAGAAGTTTTCCAAGTAGAGAATGAAAATATTCGCTGAAACTCCATCTAAAATTTGTCTTTTAATTGTCGAGACAAATTGAACTTTTATCATAAAAAGTCGACAAAACATGAGTTTGAACTGTTGCAACTTATAATGGATGTAATTTCTAGGTGGACCAAGGAGTTCAAAGAATGATTGCAATGCTATTCGCTATAGAAATGGTCAACAAGAACCGAGCTGTGCAGACCAGTATCGGCGCTACGATTCTAGACACTTGGTAAGCATGTAATCATATAATTCGTGGCATTTCAAATCAGCATGCAACATTTAACCTACCATATTATTACAACAAGATGATATTTTAGCCGGAGTTGATATACAAAAATATCAAGACATTTTGAGTAGAATTTATAATTAATTATAATGTCTGAAGAATGTTAAGAATTTATCTTCAAATTACATGCTTATCGTCAACTAATTCAAAGATCTAAATTGTAGCTCTGTGGACAGTTACGCCCTGGAACAATCACTGGAATTCATCAAATCAGTGATGCACACAGACGCACCGCTCTGTTCTGTAAGCAAAGACTAATCGCTAAACAACATATCGCTATTCTAAATTTAGGACGGAACTCCCGCTCAGACGACGAGGGAGCCTGTAGTTGCCGTCATTGGTGCTGCTGGTAGTCAGGTTGGAATTGTTTCCATATGAGCGGGGAAAACTTCGACTTTTTTGTGCAAAGTTCATTCCTGAAAATCATTAAAATTATACGATTTACATATTGTTCTCACTTTTTAAGCGAAAATCATTATTCCATTTTTGGTATAGTTAAGTTTATCAATTATTTTGATGAAAGCTGATCTTCACAGGGAATAATTGTTTCAGGTCTCCGTGATGGTTGCATCAATGCTGCAATTATTCAAAATACCTCAAGTCTCATATTCATCAACTGGTGCCGAGCTTTCCGAGAAGCCTAGATTCGCCTATTTTAGTCGAGTTGTTCCTCCTGACAATTTGCAAGCTCAAGTCATGGCCGATGTGGTACGTTGATAGGCATATTCAATGTTTGCATCATCGTGATTTCAGATCAAAAAGCTAGAATGGACTTATGTTCACGCAATCGCTGATACGGGTTCTTATGGTAAGAATTTATTTTTTGCCTTCATATATTCTTTAGAGATCCGAATTTAGAGTTCATTCGAAAGAAATCATACATATTTCGATTTATCGACATTAAAGAATGCTTCATTCGATAAAATAGTGTAGGAAAAATACACTATCCTATCGTTTTAACTAATATCGCAACATTTCCATAAATTTAGATCTTGATAATTCTGTAGCTTTAAGTCTTCGTTTATGTTAATGATTGCATATTTTAGGTGAACGAGGGATGGATTCGTTTCGAGCTTACGCAACAGAAAAAGGAATTTGCATCGATGGCGATGTGCAGAAAATCAGTAGACGATGGACCGAGAAGAATTTCAGGTTTTGTGAGAAGAACATAAGGAAACAAAGGTTGATCTTCAGGGAAATGTTGACGCGAATGTACAGAACTCGAAAAGCTCGAGGAGTAGTGACATTTGTGGATGAAGACAATCTGAAAAGGCTGTTGCATGTACTCGATTTGCTCATTCAGGAAGGGCACACGGAATTGCAGGGGCATTTTTGGTATGATGAAATAATTTATTAATTTCTGAAATTAATGAGCGATACATATTTGAATTTATGTCGTAATCACGAGCTTCGAGCATTGGTCTTCTAAACGAAAAATCATTCTGCCATTGGTTTAAAATTCAGAGAAACAGTCTCGATTTTAGGTTCGTAGCATCGGACTCATGGGGAATAAAGTCCTCTGTCGTCAAAGGCCTGGAGCATGTAACATTCGGTGCGATAACAATCGCCCCTCACGTCCGCATTCAAGAGGGCTACATGGAATTCATTCATCGACTCAAGCCTTACGGCCCCTTTCTCGAGGAATTCTGGAATCATCTAAATTGCTCAGGAGAGACTTTCGGCGATTGTTTCGATCGAAACGGAATCGCTCTAAAACAGGTGCAAAATTTATTCTTATTTTTTATTAAAGAAAAAATCTGCTATGTTATGTACGAACTTATTCATAACAAGTAGAGACACAGTTCTTGAGCTCCTTTCATTGCTGAGAGAATTAATTATTCTAAAAAGTATTTTTGAAAAAAGCCATAAAACTTATATACCGATTTTAGGAAAGCTATGTCCCCTTCGTAGTCGATGCTGTGAATATTGTTGCAAAGGCTATTCGAACATACATTGAGGTCTTTTTCCTTTAAAGGTGATCTTCAATAAGAGAATTTAGGATGACTGTGGGAACAAGGAATTCCAAATGTGCCACTTGTCGAAAACAGGCTTCAATGGTGAACGACTTCAGAAGTATTACAGAAACGTGTCGCTGCATCGTAAGTCTTCTTTAGAATAATGAGAATTTACTCTTTCTAAGGCCTGTATAAATTCCCTAAAATTGCTACAAACCAAAATTGAATTTTAGCCGGCGAGCCTCCTCTAATTGACGCAAATGGCGACGGACTGGGTCGGTATGATGTATTTCAGTTGGATAAGCACGGCACTTACAAGAAGGTAAGGATATTTTCAAGAGAGACTATTACGAATTTTTCTAATTTCAGGTCGGAGAATGGAAATCAACAGATGATCAGCAAGTGCAGTTGGATGTGCAGAGAATTCGGAAATCATTCCGAACGACTAAAGGAGAAAAGCCTGTGTCTGTTTGTTCAACCGATTGCCCAAGAGGCCATTATCGGTAGATCGTCGAAATTTTTATTTTTTATCTTCGAAAATAATTTAATATCGAATTAGAATTTTTCTAGGAACGAAAATCGGATACATCATTTTAGATCTTTGCAAAACAAAATCCTATGAATTCTCAACCAATTGTGTTTATTCAGCTCATTTTAAAGATGCGAATTTCAGAGCCTACCAAGATCAGACTTGCTGCTGGGCCTGTATTCCCTGCGACATGTCGACGAGCATCCACAACATCACTCACTGCGAGGAATGCCCCCTCGGAATGGTCCCTGATCGCACGCTCAGCTACTGCGTCAATATTCCTCCTGTTTCTATGCAGTAAATCATTCCGTTTCGAAAATTACCCTAAAATTATACCTATTTAGATGGAACACAACCTGGTCTCTAATTCCGTCAGTATTCTCCCTCCTCGGACTAACCTGCACTCTGTTCGTCTTCGTGGTGTTCTTGAAGTTCTCAAGTACTCCTGTGGTAAGTTGTGTTTCTCAGTTGAATGATAATGCAATCTGAAATTCTAAACAACATATTACATAATAAACGAAAAAATTGCATATTCAACTGATTCTGATAGTTGATCCTCACGAATCAATCCTTATCGTTGTGTTTGCAGATAATGGCCTCGGGTCGAGAACTGTGTCACTGCATGCTGGCAGGCATTTCGATGTGCTACTTGCTCACTTTCTTCCTCGTCTCCACTCCGACAGCAGCCACTTGTGCAGCCGCTAGAGTATTTCATCTAAAGTACAGTAACTTAAGAGTGAAATATTCATTTTGCAGGTAGTTATGGGGCTATCGATGTCGGCCATATACGCAGCAATCATCACGAAGACCAATCGATTAGCTCGAGTATTCAAACCAGACGGAGCTCAGCGACCCAAATTCATCACTCCTAAAGCTCAGGTATACTTATTTGATTCTCTTTTTCCTACTTTCGTATAAAGATTATGAACATTTTATTATATGATCTCGAAAAATTAGATTGCGAATCATTTTGCTACTTCATAAAATTTAGCAGTTATTGTTTGATTACGACAAAATTATCTGCAGGTAGTAATCTGTTTCGGAATAGTCTCGATTCAACTGGTTGTGATTATGGTTTGGCTAATTCTGGACAAACCAGGAACGATGATTATCTACCCTTCCAGAACAGAAGCCGTGCTCACCTGCAAGGTTGGTTCATTTCCTCTCTTCAGCTGGACTATTTTCAAATTTTAGGCGACTGCCTCTCATTTGCTCATTTCTTTGACTTACAATTTATTCCTTATTGTTGCCTGTACTATTTATGCTTTCAAAACGAGAAAAATCCCTGAGAATTTCAATGAAACTCGTCATATAGGTGAGTATTTAAAAAGATTTTTTTTTAAAATAAAAATAAACTTTGAATTTCTAGGATTCACCATGTACAGTACGTGTATTTTATGGCTATCATTTGGCCCTATTTATTTTGCTACACAGAATAATTTTCGGGTAATCGTAAAGATTTGATCTTGAAGTGATATATGATTTCAGATACAAATCACCTCCCTTTGTATGTGTATTTCACTGTCAGGATCTGTTGCCTTAGGATGCTTCTTTGCTCCAAAAGTAGATTTAACTTTTCTAAATAATAACAGTGGCTAGCCTGTATATTTCAGATTTATATAGTGCTATTTCAACCATACAAGAACGTGCGAACTCGTCAGTCTGCCGTGGGAAGACTTGTCAACCAACAGATGCGTTTCATGAGGTTAATATCATCATTTTTCATTACAAATTCATCATAGGCTCAAACCTATAGAAATCTCACTCATGTCGCAATTAAAATCCATGAAGATCGATTTGAAAATCATTCAAATTATTTCCCCTTATATTTTCTGTCATGCTCATCCCAATATTTTCCCTTTAGTCAATTGACATACAATCCTGAATCCTGCAGCGGAAGCACATACAGACCATTCTCTTCCAATCATTACAAATACGGATGTAAGTAATTCGTTCATTCATTTGCATTTTCCTGTTATGCATACACCCATGATAGTCAGTGTAATGCGTAAGACGATATTTTTCAAAACCTATAATGTGGTGGAACCAAATAGTAGTTAGTGGAGCATCGCTCATTTCAGTATTATCTAAGTCTGCATAAATTGAGACGGTTCATATTTAGCCGAGGAAGTCTCTATCTCGCAGGCGAGCTGTCTCCAATCGGGCTATCCGCCAATGGGAATAGAGAAACTGGCAAAGGGAACTGCAATCGGTGCGTTTTTAACAATAATCGAATTAATCAGTAGATAATCATCACGAAAATTTTGATCGAATAATTCATAATTTACTCTGCTTTTTTCAAGATAAAAATATAAAATTTGGCGTTTGCAGAAAAGAAAAACTCGCTTCAAGAAAAGAAAGTGTCCGGTGTGGTGGCAGACCTGCGCCGGCGTCGCCCGTCTTCTGTACATGTGATGGTATGCGAGGTTTACATATCACCTTGAATATTATTAGAGGAGAGATGGTATTGTGATTTGCTGATAAGTTCATCATTCAAAACGGAATTATTAGTAAAGGAGCATTCAAAAGTTATAGATGAAATAATTTATGACAAAAATTGACGCAACTCACAATTCCAAACCGTTCAGGTAGTCCAAGAAGCAGCGCATCTAATACAACAACAAATGAAGGAAGAAGAGAGGGAGAAATCGAATGCTGAAGAGATGGACACACAGACTGACAGGCACTCTGATAGACAATCTGACAGAGACAGCAACATTGACAATGACAATCTCATCTCCGTCAATTCCAACTCTGATTCATCTAACAGCCCGCCTATTCAATTGTTGTTAGAGGAAATTGCAGGCGATAATAATGCAACTTTCCTTTGATAATTCAACCATTATCTTCGACACTGCAACAAGGTCGCTCAATAAGCTCTATAAATTTTCAAAATTATCATTCTTTTACTCAAGTGTAATCTTCATTACTTGATCAAATTAACAAGGAAAGCAAATATGATAATTTTTGAACTCCAAAGAAACTACTTGAACAAACCAATAATCATGCAGATTCTTTAGTAAAATTAATAACTTTATTATTATCACCTCAATCCCGGTATCTTTCATATAGGTGTTATATTTTATAACTAGAGCTTATTTATATGATTATTTCTATGAAATAACATCTAACAGAGTCGATCTCAATAATTACCTGATCTACAACGCATTACCGGTCAAATATCTTTGTAATAATTTATTTTTATTGAATTTTATCACAAGTTATTATTGAACAAATATTTATTAATTATAAATTATTTATTATTAATTATTACCAGATTCAGTGAAAGCACAAATTCGTACCAGCTTAATAAGAGGAATGCGTTAGATATTGCACGAGAGGGATTATTAAGTTTTGACTAATTTGATTTAGATTTAGAAAAGTGAGTTAGAGCTCTTCGTTGCCGTATTGACGGGAGGGAATAGTTTACTGATATTTTCTTGCCAATCGGAAATGACTTTATCAATGGAAGGCAGAGTGGCAAGGGTGGGTAATGAAGTTGTCGCACCTAAAATATCGAATTTTTAGATGGCTATTGGATTTTCACTATTGCATGATGAAACGATATCGTCAAAGTTGAGAAAATTTCGTAGAGGCTTATACTTTTAAAGCCATAATCAATTTTCAAAGGATATCGTTTTAGAATTTATTGCCTATAACAATTCTGATAAATTATTCAGCACATTTTGGTTGCTACCATCTATGATTTTTATTCATAGAAGAATGGAAGAGCACAATTTTGAAGACATTGCGTCATTTAATAATATAAGGTTTGAAGGAATCATATCTCACCCAGCGGATCGGATCCCGCTTTGTTCTTTTCAAATAGCTCTTTGAGTAGACTCATTTTCGGGAAACTAGATAAAATCGACTTTGTCGTTGTTGCTGAATTAATGGTCCATAATTTCAAAATCGTACAGTAAAGTACCTTCTGGCTCCTTTGTAGTAGTTTTCTCTCTCTCTCGTTTGATGTCTTCTTCAATTCCCTCCGTTTCTGGATGTCTCCCTGAGTCCTCTTCAGATCCATAATAATCTGCTTCCGTCTCTTCATCAGTCTGTTCAGACTCTGGTTCTTCTGTTGTCGTTGTCAGTTTCCTTGCCTTCGATCTCAGTCTTTTCCTGCTGCTTTTGGCTTTTTTTGTCGTCGTGCTGGCTTCTGTTGTTGTCGTCGTTGTCGATGTCTTTGCAGCCAATTCAGCTTTTCTCTTCTTCTCCAGCAGTGCCTTCTGCCTTGCAGCTCGCAGCTTCAAGATCTTGTTTCTCCTGGCTCTTCTCAGTTCTCTTTGCTTCTTTCTCTGCAACAGGATCTTCCTTCTTTGTTCTCTCAGCTTTTTTCTTCTGATCACTTCAGCTTTCCTAGTAACTGTTTTATGTGTCGCAGCCGCTCTGCAATCACATTCATGGTAGAAAGTTTAAAATTCGAGACTAAATTTAGTCCTAAAATATAAAATAGTTTCTGATATGGGTGTTTGAAATTCAAAGCTTTCAATTCTCTGAATCGGTTTTAAAAGATCCTCAAGTTCAGAATGCCAAAATCTTAATTTTAAACGAATACCCTGCTGATTAGTAATTTTTTAGTTCGTAGGTAGTTTAGTTTAAGGATTGAACGTTCACTAATAAAATATTACTTGAATGATCTGTCTGGCTTCTCATCATCTTCCTCTTCTTCCAATTTGTTCTGCAGCTGTTTCCTCTTCGCAGCAGCCAATTGCAGAGCCCTTCTCTGATTCCTTCTCTCGATCTGCTCGGCCTTGACAATCTGCCTCTCCTCTGCATTCAGTTTCCTGATCTCCCCGATGGTCTTCTTGTAAGCAGCAGCGATCTGATCTTCCTGCTTCGTCAGACTGTTCAATTCCTCCTCTGTTAGCTTTTCTTCAGTGCTGTTCAGCCCCTGCTCGCCCTTCTTCATTCGATTTGCCCTCAGGAACACGGCATTCGATTCAGCGACTTCATCCTCCTTTTCCTTCCCTTCAGTTACAGTCGAATTGTCGCCCTTAACTTCCTTCGTCTTGCTGATCTTCTTCTTCCCATTCGCGGTACTCTTTGTCTTTTTATGACCTTTCTTGGTTTTCTTGCTTTTGACCGATAGATGGTGTGACTTTCGGCTGGAAGTCACTTCATGCGTTTTGGTTCCTTTAATTCTGGGTTTGCTCTTAGTGGATGGGGCAGTAGAAGAGGTTGAAGAACTTGGACTTGAACTGCTGTTTGTGGTTGAAGGCGCTTGTGTGGTCTTCTTGCTGGCCTCCTTCTGCTGCTCAATGTTCCTGATGATGGTCGAGCTGATTCTGTTGTACAAGGCTTCCCTCTCTTCGTCGGTCATGAAGTTCTCAGTCGGATGCTCCACCTGAAAATAATCTCAAACATAATATGAATTGAGTTTAGATTGTTAATTTTCGATCTCTTACTTCTATCACCATACAAGGAATGTGAAGTCTGAACTACGGAACCTATCCAAATTTACGGGGTAAGTCAGTCCGAACATGCTGATCATGCATCCTGATTCTCAAATTTGACATTGAAGTTTCTCCTTTTGAAGCCTACTCGTTCAGCGAATAATGACAGTGTCAAAGCTCGTAAATGTACGCTAATTTTTCATTACAAATGTTTGTAATGTAGAGGAAATGGGCAAACTTCGATACCAAATCGTGGAAACAGGATACAAAGTCAGGATTTTTAACATGCTTTTAGATGTCAGCATGTTCAGATTGGTTTACTCTGCAAAATTGAGATGAATTCACGATTTGCAGTTTACATTCCTTATTAATGCTTTCTAACCTTTAATTCGGTGATGCAACAATACACCGTTTACAATGGAGATAGTAAGTTTGGAAATGCTTATGATGATCTTTAAATTCACTGTTGAATCACTTTCTTAAGTCTAATTTTTCAGAAATTTGGCACACTAATTGAGAACAACTCTTCATGCCACAATGCAGTTTCAGGTGGATCGGTTAATGATTTTTAGATATGCAAAGAATCATTAAAATCATCTGTTTCCAAGCCTTTATCAAAGTAAAATTTATCATTAGCTCTTTTGATCTATAAATTAATTGGGAAGAAGAGTTTAGTTGACTGGAACAAGGCGGCTATAAATTTTGTATGGACGAAAAACTTTTGGCAGCCCCCAATTTTACGCAATAACTAAACGATGACTTAATATTTTCTCGAATCATTTTTCTTCCCCTTCACGTCATCTGACTACCCTTTTCTTGCTATACTTTTCGTCATTTTTCTATTTTGTTGTTTAATTATCAAGATAAATTTTATCCCTGACTCAAGAAATAAAAAATCCTGTATAAAGTTCTGTGAGAAATTTTGTCTTGATTTATGTAATTTCGAAATAATTCTCAGGATTTTCATCCGCTATCATTTTGTATTTTCTCACAGACTTGCGCGAAATCTGACGGATATGTGGGTTGATCGTGTGAAACAAAGTTTTCATGTCGAGAAAATTGAAAGGTTACTGTAATTGTTTTCTGCTATAAGTGCTAAATTCAAAAGGGTTCCGCACGCACCTGCAGAAATTCCTCTTGTCTGTGGTCCTTCAGCAGCTGTGCCATTTGGAATTCTCGTTTGTTAGCGGCTGCAATTCCCTCTTCCAATTTCTGCAGCAAATTCTCCTCGGTTGTACTATTTAGGAGACTCCTAAAATGTTTCGTCTTCATCGATTTGATTGATTTTAAAATTTCATTGTCATTTATTAACAACTATTATGAAATTATATGATGGCTCAAAATTAACTCTTCTTATGCTATTTCTTCAATTCGCATTTTTAGCTTGCCTAATGATGTCAATTAGATACAAATCTAGTGTCGCTTTTAATTTAATTCAGTATATTCAAACTCACAGCAAATCGTCCTTCGTAGCTCTGTCTAAGTAAGTCTTCACAGTCTGCAGCACTTTCTTCACTCTTCTTTCCTTCGCCGTTTCCTCTTCTTTGCAGTCCTCCAATGGAGGCGTCAAATCTGCTACCGGCTGAAATGACTCATTCATTCATTGCATAAATCAACAGAAGTTTGAAAATTTTCGAAATTTGGAAATAGGCATAACTTTTTGATTGATCAAAATATAAGAAAGATGCCATGGAAAGTTATTTTCCTCTATAAATCTACCCCTTTTTCCTAGTGTTCTTGAAATTTTCATATGGTCAAGAAATTATGTAATTTCTGGATGTAATTCGAGTTTATGATTCCCCTACCATAGCAGTATTGTTAGTTTCCATGAAGTCATCCTCGATCTGATTGACCATTCTCTTTTCCTCCCTCCCCTGCTCTTCAGTTGTGGGAATTTGTGTTGTCGTTGACGTCGAAGCTGCTGTAGTTGCCGTTGATGTCGGAGTTGCTGTAGTTGTCGTTGTTTGAATCGTCTTCTATAACCATATTCATTGTTGCTATAAAGCCTTATAGATTTGGGTCTAGACTAAGATACAATTTCTTCGGACACTTTTAAACTAGAGGTAAATTTAATCTTAGGGTTAAGCTACTTACGGTGCGTTATTCGTGGGATTCGAATTTGGGAAGGAAAGGAAAGGAGTAATATGAAACTTTTAACTTAATTTACGCAAATTTTCTCCCATATCAAGATCAATTCTTAAGGATGAAATGTCATATGAAAGTTTATTTATACCTGTGTGACGAGCAGATCTTCATCCTCGACTTTCTTCTCCTTTTCTTTTTCCTTGCCAGCAGTTGTGATTGTTGTGAACGGGGTGGTTGTGGTCGCATTGCTGCTATCAGTGGTGACAGAGACAGTCGAATTGACAGGGGCAGTGACATGATCAGCGTTGGCAGGCAGGGTGGTTGCATTGCCCTTTTCCTCCTTCTCCTTGCCTTGTAGGGCAGCCCTCTCCACTTCCAGAGCCTTCAGCCTCTTCTCCTCTTTCACTTTCTCCTCATCTTCGATCTTCTTCACCATCGATTCCAGTCGAGCTATCAAGTCATTAATCTTCTTCTCACCCTGTTCGATCTGAACTCATTTCATGACCAATTGACTTACAGAGTGAATAGTGACTAGCCCAAAACGTTAAAAATGTCTTTCACCTTTTATGCAAGATTTTCATGACAAAATGGCAGAAGCGTAAACCTTGAGTTTTGCCATTTTCTAATCAAAAATAAATTTCTAAGAAACAGTAATTATTTTACGAGATTTCAATCACTTTGTTGTTGTTGTTGTTGTTGTTGTTGATAGATAAGATTATAATTATGGTTCACCTTATATTTCCTATTGTTTTTGAATGTTCACTTTAAATATATTTTCGAGTTCAACTTTCTATGAATTATTCAAATCCTGATATTTACCTTTTCAATGGCGTTCCTCTCGACCTGTATGCCTTCACTCTGCCCGCTGCCCTCTTCTAATTCCTTCAGACTTGTCGATTCTCCCGTGTCTTTCGGTTGTTGAACGGCTGCTAGAACTAAATTTCATCTTATCTTATCGTTATGATTTTACTTAAGCGTTTCTTCGTTATTTATAACTTTTCACAATTATGTTAAACTACAATTCGATCATATTTTATCGTTATCACTAAGAAATCCTATTTCCATTTCGTAAAGATAAAAGCATAATCATGATTTCGCTTTTCAAGATATCAAATTCCCGTATTCTCACACTTTCACTTTATAAAATACCAAGATTGCTAATGATTTGTCATCTATCCAAAGCTGGACGAAGTATTTTTCTAACGATTTTCGAAACTAGAACGGAATACAAATGAATTCGCTTTTGATATTCGATAAGTGAAGAATATCGTGAAGTCTTTTTTTGAAAAAGAAATGCAAGGGGAATTTTATCACTTACATAGAGACCGCCAGCCATTTTGCCAAATTCACTCTGGCATTACATTTCCTACATTTTTCAGGAACTGAGGTGCCCCTCTAAACATCCCCACCGAAAAAACCGCGAAAAAATACGTTACTGATAAAAAATTTGATAAAATTTAACGCGAAAAATCGGAAAAATCGCTCCTTTTAGTGGACAAGGGAAAGGGGCGTGGCCTATCTGCAAAAGGCACTATGCCGCTCGTTTCCCCTTTCCTTCTCCTGCCTTTGGGGATCTTTTTCTCTGCACTCTCTTTCATTTCAGCATTGGTTTCTTTTATATTTTCGCGGATTATCAGGATCTCAGCCGCGCGTCCTAGGATTTTTCTGATTTTTTCACCAAAGACGGACAATTGACCAACCAATCAAAATATGGAATAAAAAAATATGTGCCTTTCAAAATATGCCTAGAGTGATCCAATTTAGTAAAAACAAAAAAATGCTCATTTTGAAATTAATTTTAAAAATATTTTTTGATAAAATTTCGATTTTTTCTTTTGAATAGCATAATTAGAGAGTACCAAATTTTATTTTAGTCAAGTTTTCAGACGATTTTAACGATCCCTTGTCAAGATACAGCACCGCAAAGGCGAGCATCTATTATTGCCTCGGAAAAAGTTACGCGTCCTAGGATTTTTCTAATTTTTAAATATGTTGTACATATCAACTAGATGTACCGATTCATCGAAAAAAATTTTATGTGCCTCTTTCATAAATCGAAATATTATCATTGTCGTAATTTGATATGTATTTGACGCGCATTTGCGGACTTATTTCGAATTCAATCAATAAATTGATATCACCACGTGAAAGGGTGGTATCGAATTGTATAGTAGGTATCGATTGATTATTAAAAACAAAAATAAAAGAAGAGAATTCGGCGATAATCGAAAGGGTTATCGACTATGGACAATATTGAATCAAGTGAAAGGGGCGGGGCTTGGCGGTCCCTACACTTACAAAGCTTTTTTTATCAAACTTTGAAAATATTATTTAAAAAAAGATCATTCAATTTGGTAACCTCGATTCTTCCCGAATTTGGTATCAGAAAATTTCGCGTTCATATGCAAAATTGTATTGAGAAAAGATACCCTACATTAGTCTACATTAGCAACCACGAAATTTCTGATTGGCTAACAATTCAAATAATTTTCAAATTTATATTCCAACCTTTATTAACAGTGGCCTGTTCCTCTCTGGAAGTCTCCTGCTTTTTGGTTGTTGTTTCTGTTTCTGTCTCGTTCGATTTGATTTCCTTGAATTCCTTCATCGCTTCCTCATAATCGATCTCAGGCGGTAGATGCTCAAATGCCAGTTTCATTTTCCTCCACTAAACAACAGTTCGCCTACTTTCTTCTCGTCTTTGTCTTTGTTGCCGCCCCCAATTCCGAAATAGTCGAACAATTGTTGCAGCTTATCATACATGTAGTTGGAAGTCTTCTGCTGCTGAAATGCTAACAATATTTCCTCTGTCACTCCTTCACCCCCCACTCCTGTCATTGCTAGTTGTGAAGTTATGATGGATGGGCGGGCGTCATCGTGTCATGACATTAGGGAATTCACGTGTTCACGATGGCACTTATTTAGAAAGTTTTTCTTGCTAGTTTGCAAATTTGAAGTATGAAAGCTATAATGAGTTCGGGTGTTAAAATGATCAGTAAAATGTGAGTTGAGTGAGATGAATTATGATCTTCCCCTGGTGAAATATGGAGTTTTATGAAACTATAATTTCCTAGAAGAAATTCATTTCTCAAAGAATTCACTAATCATGAACAGAAATACATGCATTATTTCCGACGAGTTTTTGTTTTTTACTTTTTGGAACCGTTTTCCTCATCCAAAGCAGCAATGCATTTGTGAATCCCAGCATTCCAGTATTTACTACTGGCTTACCTCTTCATGCTTAGCCTTGTCTCTTTCACAGATGAATCTGCTCGGTTCTTTGCCAGCATCCGTGCAATTTAACGTCTTCATCTTCACTTCGCCTAGCACAATTCCTGCACATCTGCCTTCGGCAGATTCATTCGCGAATTTCCTGAACGCGTCGATTTTCTCCATATTATATTGGTGCCATCCAATAAGTTATTGGGAATTAAAATTAGCATACCATGTTCATCTCACTCTATTTCTTGTCATAGATAATGAAAATGGCATTGAATTTCGAGAATGGTAATTTGAATGCATATAAACTTATAGTGCGATTCAATATTTTATGTTTGAGAAACTCTTACAGTCCATTAACGAATGGATTTCCATTGCCCCAGGCCCACTCGTGATTTTCATTTTTGACTAGACCAATCTAAAAAGGCCACTATCATTTTCTTCTTTCTGAACGACTTTACAAATTACCATGTTACCTTCAACTTTTTTATCGAAAATTAATTCATGAGACTAACGAAAAGTTATAGTAACATGGGTATTCTGTGAAGAAGTTGTTCTTGCCTGAAGAATGCGCTGACTTCCAGCTGAGACGTAATGGGCCAGCAACCATACCTGCAACGAAAGCGATACATCAAAAGAGAATAGAAAGAGATGGTCAGCATAGTCATTCTGTCATTCACAGTTAAACAGTCATCAAGTTGTCAATGAACACAAACACGCATTCTTCCATTCTCATTTGAGAACACAGAATACAGCTGATTTGACTATTTGGAAAATACCAAACAGCAAGACATGCGAAATAGTATTGGACAGTGTAGGGAAAGTTCCTTCAATAGTACTTTCCAATGCTATTTCAACATCGAGTGTCACTTAATTTCCATGTTACCGCTGGTTTGAATATTCGAATTGATTGATGGTTAGCGATGAGCTGTGCTTTCATCACGAAATTCGACATTCTGACAGTCCTGTTTCTCTTCTAATCATACTTCTTTTTCTTAACTTCTATTCCTCTCAACCTTAATGAGATTTCCCGGGTTAAGTCGCGAATTTTATATATCCCTCTGAAGTGAAATTGTGAAAGAATACGGAATCGTAAAATTCTGAGGAATGCATGATGTTCGACGCAAAAAGCGGCCTTCTTTAGATAAGCGCAGAGATTTTTGAACGTCGAAACCTAATAATTGAGATGAAACGCATACTTCGGCTCTAGATAAAATTTGATGATAAATTGTGATATGATGGATAAAAATCACCAGCTTTCTCTGAATTATCAATATTCACTTGAAAAAAGCAAATTGTTTACGCGCTTCAGCTTAATTTATGAAAACAAATAATAATTTGAGTACGCTTTTATTCACCGAATTTCTATGAGTTGATTTTGAGGTGTTGGTGTGAAATTTGACACGACAGCATCGATTATGCGGAATTCCAGAACTTAGTCAAATTGCAATGAATCAGAACACAGAAAGTCGGTAAACTGGACATGAAAAAGAATGCTTGTTTCTATGTTTTTAAGATCGTTCTAATTTCTTCATCACAAATTTTGACAGTCTAAAATTAAATCGCATGGTGAAAGCAGTTGACAAATTACGCAATAAGAAAAATATCCAAATTTCTGTCCGAGTCTAATTTCGATTTTCATATGATAGATCATTGAGGAACGTGATTTTTCCACTTTCAAAGTTCATCGAAACGGTTATTTTATAGGTAAAATCAGAAAAGGCATGCTTACCAAAATTGATCCATCTTCAAGAGTGACGAGATCTGCATTGTGAGAAAGGCAGTATTCCCTCGAATCGAGCCACGACTGTCTGGCCGTGTTGAATTGATAGTAACGACCATTCGGGCCCACAATCCATTCTCCGTACACGTAGTCGGAAGTGGGCTGCAACGATTACAGTACTACCACATTTTTATGCGCGAAGATCATTTGTATTTGGGATCGTATTGCTATTGTTCAAATTTGAGAACTCTACCAAATTCTAGGAAAAAATAATCGCAAAATTTGGGACGTTTAAAAATTTGACTATGCCTAGTCGATGGCGATGCAAGAGGTCCTAGTTAAATCGCGGACTTACTTTGTTCAATGACAGGATTATATGATTAGTGCTGGTATCGAATGCTTGTGATAGCGTCAAAATTAAGCTGAGAAACAAAAATAGAAGGAAGCTGGTCATTTGGATAAGGGACTGAAGTGAGAGGGGAGTGAAAGGAAGGTTGATTTAGAGAAGAGAAAGCGAGTGGAAGAGGAGGATAGCAATTGAGGTCATCTGAATGACGAGATGACAGGAACAAGCTGCTGAATCCGAGAGAATTATCGAGAATGACTGATAGACAGGACTTGCAAGGAATAGAGATGTGAGTAAACAGGTTCGAAGTCGAAACGGAACGGAACGGAACTGAACGGGGATGGAATTGGAGAGCACGATTTTGAGTGTATTAATGGTGATGCACAACGATATGATAGACGAAGATTAGATATGAGAAACGAATTCTTTAAAGGTATCACCAGTTTTACTAAAACAGCAATAGGTTGAATATCAGATAGTTTTATCCATAAACTCTTAAAGCTAGCGTTTTTCAACGAAATTTAATTTAAAACGATATCAACCAGGGGTGAGCCGGAATGAAATTTAAAAATTTGCGAAACCAGAATGAAAAAAATCGCTCAAAATGGTCGGAATTCCGACCCATCCCTGATATCAACATTCATAATATTAGGTTGGTAAGAAAGTTCTGTAATATTTAGTTATTTTCTTCAAGTTCACTTCAATGATTACTCGAATTATATTCAAACGAAACAACTATTTTGCACAAGTTATCAAGATAAAACGTATGCCATCAACTTCATTTAGACTGTTCTTCACCTACTTTAGAAAAAATTAGAAAATGAAATGCGACAAATCTTTCTTATCAGCCTATTTATTATATTAAAAAAAAATTAACATCTAACGTTTATGTCGGAATTTACGATGAGAGAACGTGAATTGGAAAATATTGAAACGGAGTTGAACTAAATTCTAAAAAGATTTTCTGAATAGGAACCGGAACAAATTTAGATTTCTTACATATCAGTGGCTTCAATTATCAATAATTCACGCATCAGTAACATTATTGTCATACATCACTTTGTCGATTCTCGATTGTTCGCTTGAACAACTCGGTGTTTGTTGTATGGAAGTAACATTGATAAACTGAAGCTGGTCCTTCTTCCACAAATTAGTTTAGAAACAGTGGGCAGTTGGTGTGAACCGGAGAATTGTCTGATACGTGATGTGTGTAACCGAGTAGAAGGGTGGAGGAAAATTCCAAGCATGGAGTGAGAGAAGGGAGAAAAAAGGGGAAGCGGTCAAATCGAATCAAACAGAATCAGAAATGGATTGTTTCGCTCTTTGCATTGCCATTTCCTTCCCTGTTAAAACAACATAGCCCTGCCTAATTTGGGCAAACACAATTCGAATCAGTTGTTTTAGTTCAGTTATCCTTCCATTTTAAACGTATTTGAATCTAGAAACGTGCAGTTCTTTTCCAACTTTGCTCATTATTTGAAAGTGAAGTTCAAAAGTTTAGAAATAAATCCAATTTTCTGTTTTGTTCATATCATAGGTGAACGGAATCGGGCTTACAAATTTCAACAATTCCTATTCCTAACTCGGAACAATTTTTCTTGCTAAAACACTGAAGTTTAGAAATGATCAATTTCGTTCAACTCTAGCCCATATTCTCTGAATCAATTAGACTAAGAATCGCCCCCTGATTTAGTTGCTCTATGTTTTCACGGTTTAAGATATTCAAATAAACCATTTCTAGAGATCTATCATGTAGAATGCTAAAAATCATGTCCCGCACTTTTTCCCATCTCTATTTCTCCCATTTATGATCAGACATTCTTTGTTGGTTGCATGTATTTTTTTTTTAAATCACTCCTAATGACCCATCAGACTGTGTGACTGTTCAATGTATAGATTAAATATTCAAGCTGAATAGGTTTTCTCGTAAATTAATTTTTTAATGAAATGCGACGAAACGGTTTTGGTGTTGGTTTTGCGGTGCGATTTGCGATCAAATTAGCCAAGAATGGAGTGGCCGAGTGCGAGTGCAATGATTACCATGAGGTGATTGATAGCCATTTCTGTTGATTAGTTAATATCAGTATTCTTCTACTCTGCTAAATCGGTCTATCATTTTTCTACCTTCCACCATTCTACTTGTACTTGTCGAGTTTCATATCAAATTATCGGGAATTCTAATTTCATCATGGTTACTCAGTAGTGTGTGGCTTTTAATATCGAGCCGCGTTCTTCAGCTCTCTGCCAGTCTGCCAGAATCATCATGCAGGTGGCCGACCAGTTGTTTCATTTCAATTCTTTATGCCTCTGCCAACTTTCGCTTGGAGATTATAATGCAATTTGTTCGCAATTCTACAGCATTTTCTGATCGTGCATTTATCTTTTAATGCCTGTTTTGTTTTGATCTGCCGTAATACATTCCCTTTATTCTATCATAATACCGCCTCCCCTCCCATTTCCTTGTCTGCAACATGCCCGTGCGCGATTTTCCTCCAGCAACCGTTTATTTAAACCAGCACGTCAGGGAAAAGACGGGCTGCAAAAAGGTGTTTCTTCCCTCCTCTTTTCTCCTTCTTCTTGCCATTCTCATGATGCGTACGATGCCATGCAGGTAGAGATGTGAGAAGATTGAAGATAGCCGAGAAGTGGGAGAAAAAGAGACAGATAAATGCCGTTCGCAATTCTCAGATCGCCCAGATTCTCTAAATCATTGTCTGGTCTGAGATCAGTTACTTTTAGATTATTCTTACTCGACACTCTATTTATCATTTTCCTCGCAAACTTGATCTAATGGTCATGATAAGTGCATAATATTAAGAACTATATAAAAGTGCACCTATATTTACAAATTATGACGATGAAAAATACTAGTTATTACCCATTTTGACACTGAGCAGTGATTATTACAGCCATTGTCACGAAATTTTATTAAAATCTTGTTTCCTTCTAGATTATTCGTGACTTTTCTACGCAACAACGATATTTATGCAATTTGTTAATGACTCATTCATTCAGTCAATTATTGTCTCATGCAGATAAACCCTGGTCATACATGTCTCATTCTTTTGTACCTAACTTCAGGTAACAATGACGTCCAATGTATCATTTTCAGCCAAACGTGCAATAAAGTTGGGTCAGGTGACTGCGGTGCTTTTTCATTAATTCTTCACTTACCTATGAATTTTACCTTTCCTATCGAGTTCGATTTTGCTTAGAAACAGCTAATTTTTGAGTCTCTAATATGAGAATTAGCGAGTTTGTTATTGGCAAAAACTGAGCAATAGTGATACATGAACGATACAAGGGTTTTCATGCGAAGTTATTAGCAGATCGCTGAAAGAGCTAGACATTTTTCAGCCAAAACTAAAAATTACAGGGAAGGGGGTCCGCAGATTTTAATTTTCCTATAATAGTTGTTGCATAGCGGATCTGCAACAAGAATTTGTAGCGGAATATTTTGTTTTACGGGGTCCCGCACAAAAGATTCGGCTTAACCCCTGCATAGTTGATTGCTAGTAAGTGAATTGAATACATTTCAATATTGCGCCATGAATATTTTGTATATTGAAATCTTTATATCGTTTTATTTCGTCTCACCTTCTCGACTTCTCAACGTCAAATGTTCTAATTAAACTCAGCAATGAGATAATAGCTGTAGTTCACATTTTTTTGAATGTTGGAAGTGCATGGATTCACAGCATTTTTGTGCGTCTCTGCGTGTTTCTGCTCCATAAATCTCCCTGTCATTTTGTTTTGTGAAGGGCAATTTTGCAGTCTTCTGATTGGAAAGGGAGCTGCCAGATCATTTATCTTTTATTGCTTATAGCTAAGGTGCCAATTTTCAGTTTCATTTCAATTTTCATTTGCTCATCAAATCTGAGTCAGGGATATGCATTTCTTGAATAAGAATTATCGAATGAAGCATTTCCAAGGGTATTTTTTTCTTCAAATTTAATCTATATCATCTTATGATCATCACGATTTCTGTAATTGACTTCAATTTATTGGCTTAATACTCTTCCGAGCTTAATGAAAGTATTTTCTATGTTTATTTGAGCTAAAATCAGACAGCTCAAAATTAAATCAAACCAATCATCAATGAAAGTGGGCGACCTAGTGCAAAATGGCGTGGAATGGTTCGAATGTTTATGTTAATTTGTAGCATTCAGCATTCATTCTGCCATTCTGTCATTTAGTATCCCTTTATTCTTGTTTCAGTTCCCCCTTCAGCTTGTATGGTTGCTGTGCTTTCAGTCCTTTCAATTTCAACTATCCAGCTCCTCAATTCCTCGTTTCCAGGCTTCATTCTATAATTTCGTGCATCTCCCCTTACTTTTTCTCTTTGTATTTCTCATCTACCGACCTGGTTACCTTCATTTTCATTTGTATTTCTCTTCTCTTTTCCCTTATTATTTTTTTCCTAAATCAAACAATCCACAATCGTTTTATTTTTCCTGGGGCAAAGAACAAAGCGCGATTTGCATCTGTATTTATCATTATTCAGAATCGAGATTCTTATCTTCAATCTCAAAATTATTGCATGCCCTCCAATTCCAACATTAGAAGAAGAAAGTTAGAAAAACTCTTTCAAATCACCCATGAAATGTTCGTCCCAAAGAAAATTTGAACATTAATTAACAAATAATATATTTGAACATAAGTAGGTGAGAAAATTCGTCAAATTCAGTTTGAGGTTTGTTTAGACTTGTTTTTTCTTCTTTAAAAAGATACGAACGTTTCCCAAGTTTCTGGCTGGTCCTGTAAAATTTCATGATGTGCATTTCGAAATTTCTGATCATTAGAAAACGAATTACGAAAGAACTCAAGAATGTGTCAGACAATGACATCATTTTCGGTATTCAAATCACTCCTAAATGCGGATTTCGTATCCTCTGGATATTTCAGTCGTCATTGGTTATCAACAATTTATGATTGGTGAATGGCATAATCTAAAATGGTGTAAATGAGTTTTGAAATTTTTGAAATCTAGTACTCCAAAAATTGCAAGAGTATTTTGATTTCTGACAATTAGAGACTCCATTTCTGTCATAAAACTCCGTTAAGAACTTACTTGTGAACGTTTCGATTGTCTAGCGAATTGTTGAATTTTTCTGTCATTTTCGAGGTGCATTTTATGAGTTCTGACCCTTGGAATTTCTCTCAAAGTTATCATCGACAACGTTGTGTGTTTTCAAGTTAAGGTCAGCGTGAAATGAAATGTGAAAAAGTGGAAAAATAAGGGAAGAGATGAAAGACAAAACGAGAACCAAGAGAAGAAGGGAATGGCGCCGAACGACTCAAAGATTCGAAGCAGAGGCAGAGGACAGGGAAAAGGCAAAAAGACTGTATTCAATCGAGAGGCAAATGCAGAAGGACAGAAGAAGAAGAAGTTACTTACAATTTGGTTTGGTTCTTCTCTAATTTATCAATTCGAAACCACAATCGATTCATTAATTTACGACTAGATTACCCAGGATTATGTCGTATTTTTCGACTAGTTATTTCATCTTTTCATTTGCAAATGTATCATCAGTCATGTGACTGTGCACTATGAGAACATTCTGATAATTTTACATTTAATCTTCCCATCTTCGTACGAGATTTTATACAAACTATCTTCATTATGCTTCTGAACAATAATTTTACTATTCATTTGTCAAATGTCAATATGACTCGCATTGGCTGTGCCATACAAAATCATATTCTGCTCAATTTGTGCATAATTATTCTGAACTTTGCAATGTAAATTATGACGAATCTAATGCGCAATAATCTACTTTTTCTTTAATCAGCGATACATTTCATTAACATTCTCATAGCGTTATAGTTGAACTTAAATTATATCCAGCAAGAATGACATGTTCGTAATTCTTACGTAAGAATTTGAACAGGCACTGTTTTGGAACTGGGAATTGCGATATTCCAGGAAAGCAGATGCAATTTTAGATGAAGATGCTGATATAAAAATGGGAAAGGAAGGAGTGAAGAGAGAAGGAGAGAGATTCCTTATGACAATTCCTAAAATGGCAAAGCGACAAAACGGCAGTCAAACAAGGTACTCAGCTGATTTTCTCTATACATGAAATGATAGGGCTACTTGGAAATGTCGCAATTCGAAAAGTGAAAAATAGCGTGCAGAGATGAGAGAATTTAGGAAAACTTTTTCTCGCTGTACGCAATATTTCTTAAAATTGCAATTTTAAGATTTCGCGACATTATCAGGCTGCAAATGATACAATATCATGTACTTCATGTACCGGTTTGAACCCACTCCATCTATTTGTTAGTTTTTCGCATTTCTACTCCAAATGCGCATCATATTTCTCATTGCCTTTCATTTGCAGCGCCAATTCGATTTCATCAAAAACATTACTCCCTTCAAAAAATCCACCATTTTTCTCCAGAAAGTTAATGTGATATTTTTCTCACTCGTACTCATCAACTAATGGATATTATTGCATATATTTATGACGATAATAATAGTGACTTTTATCAATATCATGCTCTCCAAAATAGGAACTTATTCAATGATTGTGTGCATTTATTCAGTCCTTTTATGAACCTAATCCAAATATGACAATTTTGACTCGACCTCTTCTTCTGTTCTACTGTATTTAGTTCATTCTTTTTGGCAAACAAACCCAATCGTGTCAGAAATTGAATACTATGACTCGAATTCGCAAATATGGAATGTGTCAGCTCATCAGACTCTAGTTCATTTGTCCAAAAATTCTCTAACTTTTCAAGGTAATTTCTTTCCTAACTCAAAAATTCAAGTTGATTACAGACTTGTGAGAAATTTAGCTGAAAATTTCTCATGGATATGTACGATTTTGATTTAAAAATATTGAAAAAATTGTAGGCGTGAGATAAGTTTGTTAGTGATTTGAGTGAGAATTCAGTTTGTGGATGTCATTCCGTGTCATTCTGCTGCTGCTGCTGAGCTCGTATAGTCAGATATAAATTCTGCAGTTCTATTCAAAGTCGATTACTCCTCCTAAACTTCTGCTCTTCTGCTAACATGATTATCGGTTGTAAATCAGACAATCAGATAAGAGGACAAAGCGTGTGTCATTTCGTGGAATGACAATGTGCCATTTGCCTTGCACTTCCTTCTTTCATTCTTTCTGCTTGATTGTCTTCAAGAATCAAAGGAAGAAAGCAATTCCTCTTCTTCTACTCCTTTACAGCATCGATTATCATGTCTTCTTTTTGATTATTTGATCGTGAAATAGATAATTCCGAATTGTGAGGAAGATGAAAATAGCTGCAGTTAGGGGAAAAGAGGAAAGGGGGAAATATGATCGGACTGTGCAGAATCGTTCTTTCAATGCACACATGTCATGCCACAATGCAGCAAACTAAATGGCAATCTGCTGTTCGCTGGAAATTTTTTTTGCACATATCAAGATATTTTTCCGCCTTAAAAAATAATTTGTAAGTCTTTGAGATTAATATTTTCTAAAAGAATCATTATCCCCTCTTTATGATTTTACTGCTCATCGTAACTACTGTTTTAAAAGCTTTCTTCGCTTGTTCCATCTTCATATCTTCACATTCCTTTCCAAAGTACCCAATCTTAATACCTTCATTCGTTCATTTGAGGTTGTTCGAATTTTTCGTTATTTTAATTTTTTCGAGAAATTAAATCGGAATTTACAGTAATCCCCTTTTGCTTGTTCGTGAAGCAAAATGAAATGTCTATCAATATTCTTCGTACTTCTCCTAGCAATTCTGCTTACTAATGCAATGCCTGAAGGTGAGCAATTCATATATCCGTTGGAAAATTAGATATGAGTTTTATGCCTTATTCATCACTAAATTAAAAAAAAGCTTCTATCCATAATTTTTACATTATATCTTGAATGAATGAATATTCAAGCATTTCGACAATTTACAAAGATGGATAAATCTTTCCCATTGAAATATCGAAATTGTAGTATTTATTATTTCCGTTTTAAAACTGCAATATTATTCATTCGTAGACCGGTTCCGCCGTTCTATGGCAGTAGCGAATGCGAAGCGACAAGCAGCCTCTGCGAACGGAATGAGGAGTGGCTACATTCGATTCGGGAAGAGGAAATCCAACCCAAATGATGACTTGCTCATGCTCGATCAACTCATCCTTTAGAAGCATATATTCAACCATTCGGCCATGATTAGATGAATATATTTATCCCTCCCTTCATATCATACATCACTTTGAATCAGTTTATAGTAAGACGGGCTATTTGTAAGAAATTTTACTAGCAATAGAACAGGAGCAAAATATTGTCTCATCAAACATTCATTTCTTACAAAGACTGTTGAAGGCCACTCATTCCTCTAGCAGAGCCCCAGTGTCTCCCACGTCAATCCCTGTGCCACAATTTTTCCTTCTCAGATTTAGATCTAGTTTTATATTTTCTATGCAAATGACAAATTTACCCCGATGATCTCAATTCGTATGCTTTTATCTTTTTTTTTTTTAATTCTCTTATCATTGTTTTGATTTTTTCTGCATAATAAATGCGTTAGTTTGTTGTTTTAAAATCGCATACTTTATATAAAAATCGAACGAAAATGTTTTTGAATTTCAACGATGCTCGGTATAAATAAAAACAAAAAGCTTAGAGAGTCAAACGACTAATTTCAGAAGGGTTTAGATCAAATTCATGTTGTCTCAATAAGTTTCAGAAGTTCAGGAAGGAAAAAAGTGAATGAAAACGTAGAAGAGATATTTTTTAAAAAATGAGATCTAACCATCTATATAAACCAGTTCGCTGACTCTGGTAATGATATTACAGTTTTAAAAAATTTGAATGATACCGGTAGCTTGAGAATATCTCTGACTGCTTGGTCTGCCTGCTTATCCTCCTATCCTTCCATGCAGCTCTATTCGACCATGTCTGCATCTATAATCTTCTGTCCTTCATTGCTCCCATTCGCCTTCGATGCATGCTCCAGTCTGAAAATGAAACTGTAAAATAAAAAATATCTTATGTGATATTTTCTGATAGCAAAATGTGTTAATAGGATTCTAAATATTTTCATGTCTATTATCATACAACCATTTCTATTGTTAACAAGTCATTTCATTGTTAGGAATGAAAATTCATTAAAAAATCTAACAATCTCCAATTGTATAAATTTTGAAGTCGCTGGATTATTCACGAGTCACGTACAACTGCTGATAGGCCGAATAAAAATTCCGAAAATTTGAGTCGAACTTTTTTCATTTTCCTACGAATATTATGAATACCGAACATAAGCAAAATTTCCGGGATATGCAAATGAGTTTTTCACTCGTTTTGAGTTGAAATTGAAAAGATCAAAATTTCAGAGAATCTCATGAGAAATCATCCAATTCTCTATTGATAAAAGTTAAGCATTTCAACTTTCTGAACCGAAAGAAAAGCACTTCTTACGAGATCGCAATATTTGAGCATTGAATTTCCTAATTATCTGCTTTTTACTTTTGACAAGCTGTATAAAGGAAGTCAATGTAGTGTAGATCGAGTTTTGAACTTACTTGAAATTCTTGTCCCCAGCCCCGAAAAGGTGCATTTTGAGGCATTGCGAGAGGTGGCCGGCTAGCACCTCGTGTCCAATCGACTCGCTGTCCAACGCAACCTTCTGCAACTTCTCGAACGTCTGCTGAAATTTGAATTCATCGCAATTCGGAAAAAAAAATCTGATGAACTGTTTTCTGAAACAACTCCTCGAATAAATCCATAATTTTAAAATAAAATATGCAAAAGCGGGAAGGAAGAATAACATTTGCTCGAATAGAAAAATTTGCTTACTATTCAGGTAGTTAACTCGTTGAAATGTAAAAACGTCAAAGATTATGAAATCTATACTCTCCATTTTCTAATAATGTCTTTTAAAATAAATGCAGACTCATATCCCACTCATAATTCAGGGATGTTTAGTAAATTTGACATTAAATGTCTATTTCTTTTTCTTCAGAAATGGAATGAAGGCTTACCTCAGATGGTTTCGAAGAGCCGCATGCCTTCTCGATGACCTTGAGTTTCTGCGTGACATCGGCCATCTGGTTGCGGATGAACTCGACATTCGAGAGCAGAGGGGACGAGCTCAGGGTGTTTAGCCAGTGCGAGTTCCACAGGGCTCGCAGCAGTTGTGCATCTGCAAACAAACTGCATAGCTAGAAAGAATAACCAAGGGATTCTATCCATCTTTCATTAAATTCGATATTTCATTCCCAAAACGGAGAATATTGTAGAAAAAAAGAATAGAAAGATTTTTGGTAGCGACAAATTGCTTGTACAACAAAACCTTTCTTCCAGTATGAATAACTTTTGCGAAAGATATCGAAATGCATATTCCCCTTCATTATCTGGCAAAGGAATATGTTCCCATTCAGAAAGTTTATGCAATTCATCGAATCGGATAAAATGTGCATACCGAGTTCGGACTTGAAGAATTGAATTTCGAGGGGATAGTACTCGTTGCAGTGGACACCAAAATCCTCGATCTTGTTGATGGGAATCATTTGGTACTCCTGGGGGCCGCGTTCTGGGGGTTTGTAGCCTTTGGGATAAGTGCGGAAAGCTCCGATATCCACCTGAAAGAATAATATTGAAAATGGTTATCGAAAAAAATGAATATCAAAATATTCTGCTAGGCAGACGCTTCCAATTATATCTTTCCAATTGATAAATTTCGAATTTCCATCAGGAAAAAATGAAAGAAACGAGAATTCTGTTAGAAATAAAGCGATATCACTTATTATCATGTCTGTTCACTTTGGAAGCGTGTGTTTCAACAATTGACATAAATCTCTCTCTCTCTCTTTCTCTAATGTCTCACCTTTCCAGCACTCATGGTCCTGAGAGGGTCGACGACGATGGCGAGCCAGGGCTCCTGGAACTGCTGATTCATCTGTTGCGTGGCGCAGTCGATGCCCGATAGCCAGCAGCCATAGCCTGGGTGGCTGTGATACCAGCCAACGATCTGGAAAGTTAAACAAGCACATATATAGCACAATTATACTGATTCTCTTAAATAAGTTTGTTGAAAAATTTAACCTTAAAAGAATACTGGATTAGAAATCGACTCTCTTGAGAACAAAATCGAATTTAAAAATAAAACCCAAAATCCAGTAAGGGAAAATTTCCTTGTTTGACAGAAAAAAAACATGATGTTCAATGAAAATACGACACATTCAGGTATAATTTTGGACCATGAAAATATTAATTGTGTTTGCTTCAAACAACTTTTCTCCCAAATCGCATTATTTTCTGACCTTTTCCTTGATGCCCATTCTCTCGGAGCGATCCGTGTATACGGTCATGTATTCGTAGGCCTGCTGCTGTGCATTGACGCGAGTCTCCGTGCCCTCCACGGGCAGAGCGAATGTGTCCAGAATGATGAAACAGTGCGCGTCCACACGACCCTGCAGCAGCCCCATCACCTGAAGCATTCACTTTATTTACAAAAAAAAAATGAGAAGGAAAAATTGAACGTCTGCAGAATTTTTAACAAGCTACATTCAGTTATTTATCCAAGTCCTTTTGAGGAGACAAAGAAAAAATAGACGGAATTTACAAATTGCGAATGAAAATAAAGGTAAACTTGTGAATATGAATTCCTGCTGAAAATTATTAGCGATCGTCTATATTTTACGAGACGAAATTGGATGAACTGCCTCACAGAAATGAATATGTAATTGGTCAACATGTTCAAGAACATTAAACGATTGGCTACTTGAAAAACACTCACATTTGTATTCGGAAGAAACTCATCTCTTGCAGATAATAGTTTTCATTTAAAAATCAACTTGACTCACCTCAATATTTTTTCCGCGCTTCGCGTGCATCACCATCTTCAACAGGGCGACGGCAGACAGCTTCACCTTCAATATATGATTTTTAGCTCGAGAAGTTAAAATACCGGAGAAAGAAACGAAATTTTCAAATTCAATGAGAAAAAGTTCGACAATCAACTAAATTCGATTTCTAAGTTTTTAACTGTCACTTCTTGATGAGGAAAAAACTCACGAGTTTGAAGTACTGTGGGTCTTTGTCCCAGGGTTTGGCCGCACGAATTTCCGACTGAATCGATGCGCTGTGCTCGAACAACTCATCTACTTTGATCTGCAATCATTTTATTCATTTTTGGGAAATAATTCAAAAAGTATCTGCAAGTTCTTCATTTTGTATGATTAATCAGATTTCGGATTGAGCTAGTAGGAAAGAAAGTGGATCCTGTAAATTGTGATAATTAGCTGATGAAATGCGCAAAGGCATACAAAATGACTAGAGCATGTGAAAGATTTGATGAAATTCCGGTGGTTGATTTTTATAAATTCGACATCGAAAGTCAGTGCAATTTATTATTGAAAAATCCGAATGTGCCAACCTGGTTGGCGAGTTCCCAGTTCTGCTGGGGGATCGAGTTGTCTGTGCCCGTTCCCGTTGGAGCTACCGCTTCCATGCTTTCTGCCATTGTTGACGGTATGCGCTGAAAATGGTGAAATTAGAGACGCTGAAAATAAATCAGCGAAAAACGAATGTTATACAAATTTCGAAAGCGAACGTGATAAATCAATGTACGTGTAATAGTAGAGCGGCTATAAGATGAAGGAGCTAATAGAAGCAAATTTTAAAAGAGCGATGAATAAAATATGATAATTTGGAAGTTTCAAATAAGCAAATTAGAAGACGAAAATAGGGAAATAATTCAATGCAAAATTTCAAGGAGAAAAAAGGAACAAGCACTACTTGATTTTGTGTTGTGATCAATTTCATTTACTGCAATTCTCAGAAGATTATGAATTTCAAATTGTCAAAAATGTTTTCTACTTTTTCGCCTCATTTCATGAATTAAAAACAAAGATATAAAATTCAAATAAGAAAGTAATCTTTCTTTTAAAATGACTTAGAACAGATATTGAAATTGGGCATAGGTATGAGAAAGGTTTCAACCTTCCTTAGCTTTTGCTTCAAATATATTCATTTTTGTATCTTTATCATGACAACATATTGTCTAACAACAAAATCACAACAATCAAATTATTCCATAAAATAAAAGATGAAAAATTCAGACTATAAGTGATCCACTGGGATATGAAACTTGGAATACACTAATTTGGAAATGGGGGACTATTCGAAAAATGTAATAATTACGAAAATAAGAAGCTCTGAGATAACTGAGAAAAAGAGAAGGAGTATGAGTTTGCCTTAATTTCACGCAGCCAAACTGCCGTAATAGGCAGTGACGACTTTGATCTTCTTGTTGAGAAGGCCCTGCTCGATTTCACATTTACCGTGGAGTCCAGAGAGCTCGATCAGCTGAAAGTGAGAAAAATACTATTTCGAAAAGGTGTAATTTGTACGTTTATGAATTAGATCAAAATGACCGAACATTAATGGAATAATTCAATGAAAATGTTGTATCTAAAAATCTTTAATTTCTAAATCGTAAAAGTACGTTTGGAAAGAGAAATAATAAGCAATTTTAAAAAATAAATAAATAAAATGTCCAAACCTGTTCGACCTTGGTGTGTCTAGGCAGGAAATAAGCTATGTTGGGAGATATCTTCACAGCCGCATTGTAGATGTCGTAGCCGTTCGGCACCAGACCCACGTTCAGATCGAACTCCTCAAAAATGAACATACAATAAACTTGAGAAAAGGTCAAGTTTGACAAAAATTTTCATCAAGTCTTGATGAAAAGCCTTTTAATCTAAAGTTTCAAATTTTTCTGAAATCTGAGGGTTTAAATGCAACGCCGAAATATTTTCGATTTTCTGAAAAAGTGCGAGTTGTCGAAGAGAAACAAAGGGAAGGATGTGGAGACGCTGGTTCATCGCAAGTCTTGCATAAATAACGAAGAAACGAGAACTATTCAATATGATGAGAAACTATAAAGAGCATACCTTGGATTGGAGGTATGAGGGCCCACCCCAAGGAGGACTGAGGAAGACTGCACCTATGGCCGGCCGCTCACTGCCATCCTTCGTCCACAGTGACGCGAAATGGAAGAAATTTGTGCAGATGAAATCGATCCGATCCGCCACACCATAAACCTGCAAATTTGAAAGGAATTGCGTTGATTTTCCCTGAGCTAATCTTATTACCTCTGCATTTCTTTTCGCACACTTCAACCGAACAGGGTCTAGGTCGATGGCTATCACTGAAAAACCCATAATTATTCACTTTTCCACGATTTCTTCCATAGTGTTGTCTATTTGTGAGAAAATTGAATGTATTGCGGAAAATAATATTAAACTTTGCAATGGAATTTAGGGAAAAGGGAAACGAAACAAAACTTTCAATTTTAAACAGACTTCTGCGAATAAATATTTTTTTTGCTAGATAATCGAACCTTTAGCCCCTTTGAGAGCGAACTGGATACTGTTGCCGCCGACCCCAGCGAACGCGTCTACGACAATCATCCCCGGCTGTCTGACGACGCGGTCCGCAATATGCTCGGCAAGTCGTTCCGGAGTGACCGAAAACCATCCTTCTCGATCCAACAGCACTCCCGAGTCGATCTTGGTGAACAACCGGTAGCGCTGATAGTAGTACTTGCGGATCTCCTAAAATTCATTTCATCATCTTCCTTATTTATTGTTAAAGCAAACGACTAGGGTGAGATAATATGCTACTCATTTAGATTCCTATCAGAAAGGGAAAAGAAGGCAGCGTTTTAGGTAAAAAAAAAAGAATCGAGCATTTTACAATAACATTGTCCATCTCTATATAGGAAGAATAATCCTTTCATCTCCACTTGTCTCATATTTTTCTCGAGAGGAAACGGGAGTGGTATGGAAAAAGTTAAATGTGAGAAAATTATTCCACCGTTAAAGAACAAGAAGCAAAGTCAATTCCTATTTCGAGTTTCAAATTACACAAATAATATTTACCTGGTCATTTTTGTAGTACTGAGCTGCATTGGATGCAACGAGATGTGCGTCTTTCTCTGGGTCGAAAGCAAACGAGATTTGGTCGAGATTTTGCTCCGTACTTCCAGAGTCCATCGGTTCGGCAGAACTGTTCAAATCTGTCGATTCGCTGTTGGCGGAACTCACCGTCACTGCCGAGTCAGTGTTCTCTTTTCTGAAATAAAAACATAAATAATAAGTAAAAATAAGCAGAATCAGAAAATTTCAGAATTGGGTATTACGAAAAGTTTGAAATCTGGACCATAAAATGTACTTCTATTCTTCATAGAGAATTCCTAACGTTCATATCAAAACCAGAAGAAAAAGAAACGTCTTCTAGCCAATATTTTATCAATTGTCTATCACTTGTTTGATTCCCAATACCACTTGAATATGTTCATAAATTTCTCACTTTTTCATGTTGAGGACGCAAGTGGTCTCGAATCCATTTCCATAGTACTCGAAGGACATGTCATTCAACGTGTTGAGCGTGTTTCCCATCACGATGTTCAGCTTCTCGGGGTCGGTCGTGAAGCCTATTTTCTGGATCTGAAAAATACGATTCACGAAGGCGAAAACTTAATCAAAGACATTCGAATTTGGTGAAGGTTTAAAGTGTATCAGGAAATACAAAAGAAGCCAATAAATAGAGTTGAATACTCAGCACCTTATGATTTGTTCGAAGTAAAAAATGATACCTTTTTGAAGAATCCATTGCACTTGTTCCTGAGCACTCCAGACTTGTAGATGGAGAAATCGAGTTCGACACGAGTCTTGACGAGGTCGCAGTGGGCCGCGTAGCGCTCATCCATCGATGCCTTTTCATACTTCTCGTCAGTCGTCAAACCACGGTAGTTGGGGTTTTCCTGAAATCGTTTCAGATCGCTCAAAGAATTGCAAATTTTCACTTATAGAAATTGGAATTTCTGATTTTATCATCGCTTTGATTGACGCCTCATTACCATTCTCGTTCACTTTGTGCGGGAATCTACATCCCTTTTACCCTATTTTGATAATTTTTTATCTTCGACTATTTTGAAGGACCCTAACCGCGAGTTTGTGTAATTTTCTTGACACTCGACGGTGTTTTTCTTGGATACTTTTCTGCATTCTTTCTATACTTTGACTGCAGACTTTTATCGTGTAATCGAGCTCTTTTTTCTATTTTTCCCCACATCACATTTTTTTTACTTTTCTTCGGATCTAGCAGAGCACGAATGCTCGGTTATTGTCTGCCCTTTGAACAAGTGATGAAATAAAGGTATTTGTTAATTCTTAGAGTAAAGAATAAATCATTGCAGACCTCCAAATTCTTATGCTCCTCCAGTAATGCAAACGGTCTGTTCTGAGTGAGGAACTTCTCCAGCTCTGCCCGTTTCTCCTCCGTCGCCAAATTGCCGTAGTCGATGAGCCACGTCTTCTGGATCAGAAACGCTTTTGCTGTCTGAAAGTTGATCGATTACTCTAATTTCTCAAAATAATACTCAATTCTTGGTGGAATAGTGACATTTTACTGTTGAATTTTGCAGTCCTTGTCCAAATGCAATACTCCGCCATCCCTGAGATCGGTGCTGCTTTTGTTTCGGAGCAAAACGAGTGGTGTGAAGCCTTTCTTTGACACTACGTTCTCTGCTCTTTGCGCTCTCTTCCCTTCTACACTATTTTCACTCGCGTTGCGCTCGCACCATTCTTCTTGGTCAGAGACAGAGGAGAGACAAAACCGATCTCAGGAATAATGAAGAGCATTTTCTTTCGTATATTTCAAAGTTTACCTCCCAATACTCCTCGGTAGACATTTCCTCCAGAACGACGGTGGACATTTTGCGTTTCTTGCCCCCACCTCCAGTCGACTTCCTTGAACAATTATCCATGGCTCCGAACTCCTTCGGGAGACTCGCCCACACATCGGATTCAGAATCGCCCACTTCCAACAAATCGGCTGAAATTTAAACTTTTTGGTTGCTGTTGAGATATTCATTAACTTTAGATGAATCCACAAAACCCAAGTAAACCTTTGAAGTCACACACCGAATTTGAACTCTCATGTGTCGCTACAAGATTAGTTCAATTTCACTTTCAATTCTAGAAATAAGAGAACAAAAATGGATGAACTAGGTCGAACGAGAATCTTCACTTGTATTCTATCGTACTCGTACTAGAATTGGGTGCTGGAAAGAGCGTGGTGTGCTTCAATGCAAAATGAGCGTTTTCCCCTTCACCTTTCTTCTTTCTTTTCTTCCCAATAACGAGTGAAGGCGAGAAAATACCACATTTCTTATTGGAGCGCGCTCTTTCCAGCACTGTACTCTATAGCGACGAGAACGATAGCATCTTTTCACTGCATAAAATATAGGATGAGCACACTGACCATGCGTAGCTACTTGCTGTTCCTGGTTGCTGAGATCCATGGCCTTGACATCCCTCTCCAAGTTATTCACATCCTCTTTCAGTTCCTTCGCGTCATCCAAGAAGCGGTCCGCCTCGCTCTTCTTCATCAAATCCATGTCCCTGAAGAAATATTGAGATTATCAAGAAAAAAATATTTTGGCAGAATAGAAATTTGGGATAAAAATAGAATTTTATAACTTAAAAAAACCTTTCAGTTGGAAGAAGTTGGTGAGAATAAATAATTCAGGATAAAAATGAGATGAGATAATACGTTTCGAAATTCAGGATTGCAACTCCATGTTTAGAATTTTTTCACAACAAAATTGCAAGATCGACTAACTTAAGAATGGCTCGGGAGAAGCAGACTTCGAGGTAGTCAGACAGATCCGAGGAGGTGCAGGGGGCTGGACTGGGGTGGCTGTCGAGAAGTGGTCGATAGTCGAGAGACAGAGTGGCCAGTTGAAACCAGGGAAACAAATAGCTTTCCTGATTGGCCTCCTGACCTTCCTCCATACACTCACTGATCGGCAGCACTGAAGAGAAAAAAAACGATTCGAAATGAATTTAGCCAAACACGATTCATAAAAATACGGGTAAGAGTAGACAGCATTGAAAGTGCTCAGGGAGAGAGAAATACCCAACAATCGAACTCGTGTGAAATTCGAAGATTTTGGACAGGTTATTGAAGTATTCTGTAGGAAAAAAATTCAATAGCATTTCTTATAAAACAGTAGGATCACAAAATCGCTATACTCGGGAATATTTCGAGCTAGAACATACAGAACTTGTTCTATATCCCGTTGAACTGGCAGAAATGTTTCACGATATGAGAGAATGTGATCCTGCAGCCTTTACAAACAGTACTGTAAAAAGAGTATTTTAAAAAAAAAAAATGGAAATATTTTGTAGGTCTTTCAACCTATAGCCATTTTCAGGCTCTCCGAGTTTCTAATTCAACACGAATAACGACTTTATCATTCGATCTCCCATCAGTATACTCGATAACATGACACAAATACACTCAAGAATACTTACGCTCAAAAATACACCAGAAGCTAGCCCTAATAGTCAATCGACACAAAATAGTTCAATAAATAATCATACTCGTCATAGGATTCACCACAATAGAAAATAGATGGAGCAAGTTTACGGTACTTTTTATGCAATTTATACAAGTTCGCCGTATGCTCACTCATAAAAAGCCAAAAATAGACTAGGGAATAAAAATATCCCGAAGAGTTAGAGTCAATAACATAGCTGAATTAACATTTTCTAAAAAGACATAACTTTACAGAGTTGTAAAATACCCGAAGTTAGATTAGAATAGGCTGGCTCAATTAGGTAGGGGAACATTCGAATAAAAATAAGTTAATCCTAGTTTACAAAGAGTAAAGTGCGAAAGTGATAAGTTACTCTAGTTGCTGGAATTTACTTCAACAAGAGAGCACCAAGAAAATATGGCAGAGGTTAATATGTTGGAGCGAATAACACAAACTATCTGAAAAAATCCAGTGCGACTAGTTTGCAAGAAAAATCCTACTTTTTCAGATTGTTTGAAAAATTTACCTAAAATAGACAAATAACGGATCCTCAAAATATTAGTATCTCGTTTCAAATTACAAAAGTGAATGTTAATCCTGAAAAGAAATGATTCAAAGAAAGATAGGAAATTTAAAAAGAAAGGAAATGCTAGGGAAGAGTGAGGATCCTGGATACACGATAAGTGTATTTTTCGATTTCCAAGAGAATTCAGGTAGTGTGAGTGTAGAAGAATAAGGCCTTCTTAGAATAATCTTACCGTACTTTTGCTCTGTCCTCCTAGAAGTTATTGGTGCGTTCGGCCTTGAAGCTGCCCCATCTGACGACGTTGGACTGGGTGGGATGGGGGAAGTCGGCGCTCGTGATGTGACGAGCCATGCGGTCCACGTGCGGACTGTCCGTCGACGAACGCGTGATCGCTCGCTCCAAGTCAGACGGAGTGTACATCCTGCAAAGTTGGAAATCAACAAAATGATGCACTGGGGTTTCAGTGTTCGGAGCCACCAGGATGATCTATTTTTCACGAAAAAAATCCTGCAAAGTTTCAAAAGTGAAATTTTCAGAAGTTTCGTGGATCCCGGCAGTATTAGGCCTTTTCGCAGAAACTTCACTCCCTCATTTGAATGAATGTAGAAATTTTATATCACCGGAAATAAACTTTCAATAATGATCAAATCAAAAGTTGAAATTCTTTTCAAATTTCAAAGAGACTCACGACTGATTGAAGAGGTTGCGCTTGATCATGGTTGACTTGGGAGTGGGCGGCAGGTGACCGGACTCAAAATAAACGGTTAGAAATATCGAACTAACTCTACAATTGCTCGCTTCTAGCTAAAACGATACTAGAGAAATATGATCGATTCTTCATAACACCATCAGCTAAAAGGGAAGAGAAAGTTTTGATAACATTTTGGGGGTGTGAATCGGGTTTATAAAACTAGTAGTTTTTTTTTTCCAGGATGAACTCAAGAAGTTTCTGATATCGATGTTTTTCAAGACTAAATCAACGTTTATTCGTAACGACTTTTTCATAAAGTCCACTACTCACACCAACTTGTTGAGTTCAATCAAATTTTCCTTGTTTGCAAAACTGAATTAACTTTACCAGGAGGTCTGGGAGAATTTTACATAAGACCCCATCCGTACCTGATGTTCAGAAGCATAGGCAGCTGCAGAGTCAGTCGGACTGGAACGAGTATGAAGAGGCTGAGAAGGGACAGCCACTCTGGCCTCGCCTCTCATTCCTACCGAGGTATTTGCCTGAGCGCTAGCGAAGGAGATCTTCTCGTTGGACTCGGACTCGCTAGTCGATGACGCGTTGTCGCCTTCAGAGAGCAGCTTACGAGTGAGCATCAAGCGCTGCTGCTGCAGGGCAGGGTTCGTGACCTTGTGGATGTACATGCATCTGAATGCAGTCAATCAGCCATTTTACAGGATGAGTTGTCCAGTACAGACTTGCAAATTTTGTTGAACCTTTGGACCCGCATTCAACTCGGGACTATATACAGGTTTTTATTTACAAGTCTACAGTCGCTAAAACTTTCACCACAAAAATAGGCATTCGCACCGCAGTTGCGATGGAAAAGTCCCGAGTCTGGTCCAGTATTTACTTTTTCATGGAGCAGACCGATTTTTCGAAATTTATACAAGGACGGGTATGGAGTTCAACTTTTGAACGAACAATGGCTCATTTTTGTTTGAGACAGATAAAAGAAGATGAGAAAATTGTTAGAAAATCTTGGAAAGGAACGTGTATATAATTTAGAATAAATCTATTTGCAAAAAAGGAAAACTTGCCTGGATCCGTATTTGCACCAGCCCGTCGTGCTGAACTTATCGCAGAGAACCGTCTTGTACTTGGGATGGAAGCGACCACGCGGCTGAAATTAGTGGATAAAATTCTGCTTGATCGTCATTTAGAATCTGATATTCATGATTTTCCTATCTGCTATGATCTCTTCATGCACTCATGAACTCACATTCTGAGGCAGACGAATTTCAGCGACGCCGTGAGCGAATCTGCATCTCTCTCCGTACGGACAGCGACCCGTGACGCGGTAGACGTCACACAGAGCCGTCTTGTAGGCGTCCTCCTCAAGCATAATGTTTCTATCAGAAATCTCTACGGCAAGAAGTAATGGCGGAATAATATTGCCAATTCGAGGATAGTAATTCTCGTAGTCAAATCTTGTCGGCATTTCTGTGCATCATTTTCCGAGCCATTGCAATTCCTAGTCTATTCTCACTCATACTTTTGCAGTTATCGTCTTTTTTGGAAAGTAGCAGGAAGAGAAGAAAAAGCGAAAAACAACGAGTGAGGGTGGTATTAGGATGAAAAGTTCAGTGAGCCAATTTTCCCACCTTGCGTTTCTGCTTGCGGAATTCCTCGCGCTCCTCATCACTGAGCAGACAGGAATTGGGCTTGAATATCTCCGCATAGACAGCAGGGTGCACGGGCAGCTGGGGCATGTGGATGGGCTGCTGCTGCTGCTGCCACTGCATCTGGCCGACCATCGTCGAACTCTGCAAATGATTCCTTTGAGTCATCAGCTAATTCTGCTATTGTTCAACTAATGAAATTCGGAAGCACTTTTCCAAGATTTACTCGATTGTAAAGCTGCTGAAACCTTAAAAATTCCGGTATTTTCAATTTCGCAATCTTCATTCCTTTTAGAATTTTTAAGGTATTTTCTGCTTGACTCACTCGACTGCGCATCCAGAGTTCGGGACAAGTAGTGTTGAAGTGGTCGTACTGATTGGCAGACTCGTACAGACTGATTTCGTTCAATTTATTCTAAAGTTTTTTTTTTCAGGTAAACGAATTCAAATAAATCAAAATGCTTGTTTCTAAATGGATAAGTTAACAGGTTTTCTGAATGTCAACGACTTTAGGAACTAAAGAATCAAGAAAACAAATATGGTAACATCCAGCTGATGTAATGGTGATCAGTCGATGATGAATAGGGTGCTAGTTGAATATTGTGAGAACAAAATTTCACTTTCTCGCAAGAGCTTTTTGGAAAGCTAACCATACCATTTTCGTCTTTATCAAGATTTTCGCGATCAAAATGGGTGAGTGGGTGAATTCTTCAAATGGGCGACAGGCTAGCTTCATCAATATTTTGCCGTTGAATATTCATCCTTTCCCTCTTCTTCCCACCTGAATTTCAGCGATCTGCATCTCTCTGTGCAGTTTCTCTGCTTGCTCGGCCTGCTCCTGCTGTTCCGGCTCCGTCTGTCCGCCTGCCGCACCCATCAGCTCTATCTGTGAGTCGTTCAGTCTGCTCTTCTTGCTCTCCTCTCCGCTCAACTGACCCACGCCAACCTTCACAGGACCATCCATCTTTTCGTTGACCATTTTGTGAATTCTAGCCTAAAAATTCGAGACAAAATGATCAAATTTCAAGAAACAATGTTAAAATCCACGAATATTCAAGTATAACGACTCGAATTTAATGTGATTCAAGTACGACGCCGAGAAGATGACGTGAAATTCAGGAGAAACAGGAAAACCAAGAAACAAACGGGGAAGAAAAAAACCACTTTGCAAAATGGCGCCAAACACGCCCATTCCGTTTCTCATTCCCAACTTTTCGTCTCGCCATTCCCGAATTTTCTATCGTCTCTGCTCGCGATTTTTCCGTCTCCGCCAAATTTCTGAATCCTTGTTGATTGTTTCGTGAATTTCTTATCAATATGATTATCTCTATTTTCAGCGCACTTGCAATGGCTGCCACTGATATCGCACAGAACAAGGTGAATCCTCGACTCTCTACTTGGCCTAAAAATTTGAAAAGTTCCCTAAATTCATTTTAGACTTTTCTCGATTTCTGAAAACTTTCTGGACTTCTAAAGCTTGAAAGCGATAAACCCCGTCGAGTTAGAATCATGCGAAAGTTTCGAATTGTCCAAAATATTTGAAATTCCAAAAATTTTAGGCCAAGTTTGGCAATTTCCGGAAAAAATCTAGATGGTTCTTTCGATTGCAGGTGAAGTCGAAGTCGTCTAAGACTAAGACTGTGAAGACTGCTCCCTCACATCCGCCGTACCTGAAGATGATTCAGGAAGCGATCGTCTCCATCAAGGATCGCAAGGGAGCCACTCGTCCCGCCATCAAGACCTTCCTTCTGGGGGTAGGAGAAGAAGTGCCTCATTTGTGAACGTCATCCGATTTTGTGCCTACTCATTTCCAAAAAAAAAAAAAAAATCAATGGCATTTACAAATTGTGACTGGCGAATGGGGAACTGCGATGTATTTTCAGTATCCGAAAAGCCTAAAATGCTAAGTCCTGGTGACAAATGCCCACTTCAGTGATTAACTGCTATTTTTGTTGCAGAAGTACAACTTGGATGACAGCTCGGGCACATTCAACCGCGTTCTCAACTCCACTCTGAAGAAGGGAGTCGCCGATGGCACTTTCAAACAGGTCGGTTGGAGAGGCGACTTGTCTATCAAAAATGATCGCATATTGAGGGAAAGTTCTGCGAGCGAGAATAGTGATCTAAATTTTTGGAAAATCCGTTTGAAGAGGCAATGGTCTGAACTCGACTTCAGTTGCTCTTTTTTGAACCTCCATCATTCTTCAAAAATTAGTTTCCATTTAAGCCCCACGGCAACCATGGCCGCTTCGGTCTGGGCGAGGAAGCCGCTGCCATTGCGAAGAAGAACAGCAAGGCGAAGAAGCGTCGTTCTGCGTCCATCGGCAAGAAGAACAGCAAGGCCGGGACGACTCTTTCCACTCCCAAGGTCAAGGTGAGCAGATGATGGGTGCAAGATTAAAAGATGCATACTTGTAACTTTTTTTTTTTTTTTTTTTAATTTGACACTGAGCCCGGACTCGCATATTCTTGTAAATTTGAGCTCGAACCCACATGCATTTTTTTTTTTCAAAACCCGAAATATCACACTCGCACCCGACCCATGAGTGCGGGTTTTTATTTGCAAACCTGGGGAAGATGACACTTCGAATCTGTCGCTGATATCTCCTGCAATTACAGGACTTCATTGTAGAGAAGGGCATGTATATTTGGTGTAGAGCGTCTTGCAACGAATAAGGAAGGAGCTCTTAAAAAGGCGTCTCACTTGTGTCCCAAATTTTCTACATCCTGCATCTTCCTCTACTCGAAAACTCGAATAAATCAACGAATGTTTCAGTCTGCCAAGAAGCCCAGCCTCGCCAGAAAGAAGAAAAGCACCGCCAGAATGGGGACTGGATTGGCCACGCCTACTTCTTCCAAGGTGAAGATGATTAAGTGAAGAATGTTGTAAACATGAAGGGACTGTTTCCAGAAGGCTGCAGTCAAGAAATCGGCCAGATCCTCGATGACGAAGTCTGTTGAAGTCGCGAAGAAGAAGAAAACTGCCAAGACCAAGAAGACGCCCACCAAGGCGCAGACCGAGGCTGTTCACTCCACTCCTTCTCTCCCCAAGGTATGAATAAATTTCCGAAGAATTTTTAGATTTTCTAACTCGTAAACATTACATTAGATAGATTTTCTGAAAACCAAGGATGCAAATTTGCCGATTTTACGACATTGATGCAAACAATGGTGATTTGTGTGGAGTATCAAAGTTGATAATAGTTGTGAAGTGTAGAATCTCTCAAATTCGGATACATTTACGGAAATTTTTGAGGGAAACGTGCAACTTGAAAATTTTTATCCAAGAAAATGTTGATTTAAAATTGACTAATTCATTCATTTTCAGAAGACCTCTTCGGCGAAGAAGCAGCCCCCTAGCTCTAGCAGACAGTCCTCCGCCAAGGAAACTGTCTAGAGGAATTCCTCCCCATTTTCCTCATCTTTACCCCTATTCACCTGATAAACCTGTTCTTGTCATTTTTGTTCGTGACTTTTGTTGATTTTTTGTTGTTGTTGTTTTGCTTTTTCCTTTTCTAAATGTTATTTATTGAATTTGACCCCTTCGCCCTTGCTATTTCGTATTTATTGTTTTGTACCTACTCAACTACCCAATTCCCCGATTCTATCTTACCTTTCCCCCTGTTATTTTGACCCCCTTCATCCTGTCATATACATATTCCACTTCTAAAGCGATAGTTCCTTATTTGAATTGGTTTTCGGCAATAAATGATGATGCCCTTGTAAAATCTGATATGACTGAGAATTTCGGTAAATTCACAGATGAAAAATGACTTATTTGGCACAGTCGTCAATACGCATAATCGAATTCGTTTTGTTTCAGGCAGCAGATTGCAGACAATGACAAGAGTGGCATTTTGAAATTCACAAAATTAAAGACTGCTTAAAACTTTCCAATTCCGCTTCTAGAATAATGAAAATTTGTTGACTTGAAGTGATTTTCTGCTTATTTTGATCATCAGAAATTTTATCTTTGCCAACTCAATTGGGTCGTTTTTTCGGTTGTCGTGAAATAGCCGTCAATCTCTGATGTTTGTGTGAGTCTAAAATAGTGTTTACATTTAAATTTGCTTTATTTTTATAGATCCGTTGTATCGGATCAAAAATATCTATAAATTTTTAAAGCTTTTTTTTTTTTTAGATTTTTGTATATAAAATTACGAGTATTGTTAATTAATGTCGCTATCAGACTTAGGGAGCACTTTCGTCAAGCAAAAAAAAATATACAAGGGATGGGTCGCACGAGCGAAATCTTCATTATGAATGGAGAATTTTAGGTTAGAGATACAAAATTGCATAGAAAATATTATAATGGGTAGATCGCAAGTGATCGTTGACGATTGCCCTCTCTAGGTCTGATTACTAGAAAATATTTTAAAGAATATTTATTTCGGTTGCAATTTTTCAGTATCTTTATTAGATGTCTTCGAGAGTTGTCTGTATCATGTGCATTGAAATTAAATTATTATTTCACATTTTATTGAATAAAATTACAATATGAAATCTGAGATTGTTATAATCAAGTTTTTATTTTATGTTAACTTTTCCGACTTCACGCCATTCATTCGTTTGTGGATCGTATTCCTCGATTGAATCACAAAAATTTTTATTTAAACGTTCTTGGAATCTAAATTAACAAATATTTCGTATCAAGATATGCAAAATCTCAGCTCACCCTCCGATTGCATACAATTTCCCGTTAGTGACAATGAGTGAATGATCCAATCTTGCATAATTCATATCAGCGATTCGAGAAATTCGACTGTCAACTGGAGCCGAGGGGTCGAAACACAGACAGGATTTTAATATGTCACCCCTAAATATATAATGATACATTATTTAACATACAAAATTAACGACTTCACTCCTCCAGTTATGTAGATTTTTCCATTTAACGATGCAACTCCGAAAGAATATCGTAGTTCTGGAATCTCTCCGATTTCAACCCATTCCCGTTCATCGTCTGATAATAGAAATATCTTTCTACTTCTATAGCCGCCAATAACACAGAGAGAAATGCCCCCGTTCGGGCCGCGTTCGTGCCGAGTAGGGCCCGTATCGGCGCCTACTCGGCATGAACGCGGCACGAACGCGGCCCGAATGCGGGAAGAGCGAGAGATAATGCGAGAGACTGCGAGACAAACGCGGCCCGAACGCGGCACGAATGAGGGAGGAACGAGGAACGCGGCACGAACGCGGGAAGAACGAGGAGCGCGGCACGAACGCGGGAGGAACGAGGAACGCGGCACGAACGCGGCACGAACGCGGCACGAACGCGGCACGAACGCGGGAGGAACGAGGAACGCGGCACGAACGCGGCCCGAACGAGGGCATTTCTCTCTGTGAATATGACCGTATAAAATTTCATCGCATGTTATTGTTTGAGCACATATAATTGGAAGAGGAAAAGCAGGTCCTGTTTGCCATTGTCCATCTATTAAAACCTGAATTAATTATTTCATGGATTCTCATCCGATCTTCTTACATCAACTCGACCTATCGTTCCTCCTCTTCCAGGAATGTATCCACCCAAATAATATAATTTGTCCTTGAAATAAGTGACAAATGCACCACTACGCCATTCAGGAGGATTTGGACCTGTAAAATTCTTTGAATCAATCATTAATGGATTTGTTGATAAGACCTCTTGAAATTTGTCGAGTATCCAAGTCATATATTTCAAACCATTTGTCAGCAGAGTTCAACGAAAAAATCTAAAATTTACAAAATTAGCAATTCCAAATAAAGTAATCTACCTTATCTTTTGTGGTTGCAACTTCCCATGGCCATAAATAGCTAGTAAATATCGCAATCTGCTCAACAGAATTAGTATGCGAATCAAACAGACAAATTCTTCCTTCATAAATACCGTCCTTTCCATAAAGCACTAAATACTCGAATTAATTTCCGCTCATATAAGAAATATTTTCTTACTATAGAATAAAGTTTTCCTCTCGAGCGCCATCGGCAGATATCTCTTGATTATTCGCATCATTCGATTGCTAGTCCAGGCCAATTGTCCCAGGTCTTTGAATTCGGGATATTCGCAGATCAGCAGTATCATTTCGACTGGTAAATTGGCCAACATCTTCGTTAGGAGACCTAAACAATCACCATGGTATCATTTCATAATGGAAATAGTAAAAGAGTATTGACTGAATGAGAAAGTCTGCAATTAATGATTAAGGAGTGAACGTGCACCCTATTTAAATGACATATCAAGCTGAGATTCGGAATATACAAATTGAAGCTAAAAATAAGTGAGGAATAAAAGAAATGACCATTCATGGAAGACGAGAATTGAGAACTGAATGAGGAGGATCAAGAATTTAACAAGTGGATCTTTGGATCACTTACTCGGTACTTTCTGTATCTTTCATGCACTATTTCTCCATTCATTGATTATGCAGGTGATTTTGGAGGTGTGTCGTGACCACTTTCAAAACACCTTTGGTTAAAATTATCGTCATATCTATGATCGTAATCTACAAATGTGAATGAAGTAGAACTGAACGAGATCTGGATTGGGAAAAAATTAAAGTTCTGAACTTCATAAACTTATGTTATGATGATCAGATTTGAAAGACCATTAAGCAAGCACGACAGAAGTAGATGAAATGATGATGTCGGGATCACTTTACCGGGTGTTTAAGAACGCAGACCTAGGGAGGACTTAAGTCAAGATTGCTCTGTGGCCTACCCTATAATATTTCCTATGCAATTTTGTATCTCTAACCAGAAATTTCAAAATTTAGAAAAATCCTACAATATTTTTACACGAATTCATAAGCTGTTGATTTGTCACTTTTTTAAACCTATTTCATTCCGTTGTCTCTTCGTCTATTCATGATGTTATACGATAATTTTAAGTAATTCAATAAAATGTTTAAGCTAAATGCTTATTGGTCAAAATTTTTATAGTAGCCAGAAAAGTAGTGAAAGCAGTAGTAGAAAATAGAGTATATTCCTCTGATGAAATAATACAAATTTCTCGAATTCATGGCTATCAATAATGCAAGATAAATGTTTATTGCAAATGCACATCAAATTAAGACAATGCTAATATTTCGAGCTATAAAAGAGGTACATAAATTGTTTTTGATGCATCGGTACACCTAGTTGACATGTACAACATATAAAAATTAGAAAATCCTGTGTAGAACAACTTTTCCCGAGGCAATAATAGATGCTCGTCTTTGCAGTACTGTATCTTGACAAAGGATCATTAAAATCGTCTGAAAACTTGACTAAAATAAAATTTGATACTCCCTAATAATGTTATTAAAAAAAGAAACTTTATCAAAGAAACACTTTTAAAATTAATCTCAAAATGACAACTTTTTGTCTTTACTAAATTGGATCACTTTAGGCATATTGCGAGAGGTACGTGTTTCTTCTAATATATAATTTCATCATATAAACTGGGCAAAAACCATTTTAAAAGAAATATGTTCCATAGAAGGGCCCACTCGGATGCGTAGAACACGAATCTGAAGTCCGTTTTCAAAAAAATATGGTAAGCTCAGGAAAACCTCAAGAAGTTGAACAAATTTCCCAGTGGGGAAATAATCTATAGGTAAGGACCATCAGCTATTTCTTGTCACTAGATACAGATGTTGACAATTCTGGTTTTCCAAGATTACTTAGTATTAATCAGTATTTTGCTGATATCCAGAAGGGGTTTCTACAATTCGACTCTAAAAATCAATCGATTTGATGAACCCCTGTTCCGCACCCTTTGTTAACACTTGGATTTTTCCTGACAGTCACTCTTAATAGAAGAAAACCGAGAATATAAACGAAAAAAATGTGAAAATGCTCGATAATGAATGAATGATGAATGACACTTGCAAATCTGGCGTCAAGCCGAATTTCAACAAGTGTCCGTTTTTCCTCATTCGTTCTCATTGTTCTCGCCAAGGTTGGTAATTTTCTGGACTTTTTTTTTTTTAAATTAAATTTTGGGCCCTTACCATTTACCATTTGAATCACTTTTTTAAACTAGGAGAATTTCTTTTTGTAAAATGAAAGAAGATAACATCCTTTTGTCATGAGATTATTTTTCCCTCGAAATTAGTGTACTGCATGTTTCATACTTGAAAATCTTTTATGAGGTATCGAAAATATAAGATCACGGGCTTATTTTCAGAAAGTTGGCAAAATTAATAGATTTATTTCAGGTTCGCGCAACAACAGCAGTGTCCTCGTTGTCCGGCTCTCCTGCTGCATCGAATTCGAGTGATCCAAACATGTCCTTCACAAATCAATTGAATAGCCTTCTCAACGGACTCGGTGTTGGATCGGGATCGCAATCCTCATCAGGTACGACAATGTTTGAGCTTGTTTTCTCTTTGGTAGGGTATTTTTGAGATTTTCTCCCTTGTCTTTAAAAACTTGAGTTTGGGTAATTAGTAGTTTTATAATATGCGTTTAGTACATAGGATTTTTTTTTTTTTAATTTTCAACTTATTTTTGAATAATTTAAATGGTGAATCATTTGGACTATACTCTAGCAATGACAAAATTGAACCTTTTGATAAGCTATCATTGGATTTTCAGGTCTAAAAAGTAGGAAAAAATTAAAAGTGGATTATTTTTGATTTAAGAAATAAAATTTTGAGGCACGTCGTCTGCACCGAATCTGTTCCTGGGCCCCTCGTCTTCGGCAGCGACGAATCCAACAGCTATCAATTGGACCTCGTCCGCGGGGATCAACGGAAACAACTCGAGAGGCATAGTCACCACGGCAGTCGCTTCCACTGGACAGGTAAAAGATTGGGTAGCTTGAAAAATCGAAACAAAAAACTATTAAAATATGAGAAAGTGGACAAATTACTCATTTTTGTGTGATTTGAAGAAACTAGAATGTAAAAATGAGATCGTTTTTGAAAATATTTGGAAGTTATTACCATGCTGCGCCAAGTCACAAGCACGAATAAATTTTTCCTAAAAATAAATAATCGATTTTTTAAAATGATAAGTCCTTATTTGAAATGATGTGATCATTTTCGATGATTGATTTATTGTGAAAGATCGAAAAGCGAGAAAAACTAATGAAACTATTTGCTAATTTATTTTTTCTTAAGAATTAAAAAAAACTTTTCAATGAAGATTTATTATCATGTATACATAAAGAGCTTGTTTTTATCCTGATGATGATTTGAATTTGTTCAGATTGGTGGCTCTAATACAACGGAGGAACGTCTGCCCGAGGGATGGGAGCTGCGTTTCGACACGTACTACGTGAATGGGACCGACAATTTGTTCAGCCGAGAACGGCCTTCCAATCAGCCGCTCCCCACCGGCTGGGAGATGAGGCGCGACAATCGTGGATGGGTAAATCTTGCAATCTTTTTATCTTCCTAATTTAGTATTCTAGAAAATTTTTAGTGTAAGATGATATTCTTGAAATTATCTAGACATCCTTGATTTTTTTCTTTAAGTTCTCTGAAAACATGACATTTATGCGCGGATACTTTTCTAGTGAATCATGAATTCTTTCGATGATAAATAAATAAAAATCAGACCTCTCCAAACTGGATCGCAAATCGACCCTCAGAAAAAGTATTTTAATGATAGAAAAAGAAGATATTCTCTTTCCCTCTCGATATGACAAGTATTTTTCTGTGGGTCGATTTGCGAGTTTATGTGGACCGAATTTGGGGAAGCTTGGATCAAAATAAAATTGATAAGAAGGATTTTTTTCGAATTGGGAACAGAATTTCTAAACGTTGTAAATTTGAGATATACTACTTCGATCACAACACGCGCAGTACGACGTGGCAGCGTCCGACAGCAGATGTGCTCGAAGCACATGCGCAGTGGCAGAGCGGCAGGGATCAGGCCATGCAGCACTGGGGGCAACGGTTTTTGCTGCAGGTCGGCGAGCACGAGTTTTGACAAAAAATAGAAAATTTATGAAATTTGCTCAAATTTGTTTTGAGAAATCGAAAACCAAACTGACTACAAATCTAGAATTTGTTTTAAAAGAAGTTTCGATATCCTTTTCACAACTTTGAAATATGGAGTGAAGAAATGTGACAATGAAGAAAACTCATTAATTGTGTTGTAATTTTTGAGTTAGCAAATCTTTAAAAAATAAATGTTGAATTTCTTTTTTAGCAAGGCGACGGAGCGACGGTGGCGAGCGACGACCCACTGGGACCGTTGCCCGAGGGATGGGAGAGGTGCATCGACACCTTCGGCAGGGTCTACTTCTTCAACCAATTCGGTGGAATCAATTCCAGTCAGTGGGAGGACCCAAGGACTCAGGGGTAAGATTTTTCAAAATTTAATTTTGGAAGATAGTTAAAAGAGTTTGTTGATTAAAGTAATCTAGAATTAAAATTGTTTTGAAATGGTAGGAAAATTAAGAATCAAAAATCGTTGAAGATAGCGTCTGTTTTTTTTCAGAGCCTCCGATCAACCCCTTCCCGAAGGCTGGGAGGTGCGGTTCACCGACCAGGGCGTGCCATTCTTTATCGACCACGTCAACAAAACCACCACCTACAACGATCCGAGAACGGGCAAACCGGTAAGCGATTCCCGAATCTTCAATATCACATCAACTTTATTTTCCTATTATTTTAAAAGATTTTTCTTACTTTCTTTTATAGTAGATGTCATTGCGCCCATTTATTTTTGAGACTTGAAAGTAATTGATGATTTTCAGGTCGGCCCCACTTGGATGTCGTCTGAAAGGACGTTCCGCTGGAAAATCTCCCATTTCAGATATCGCTGTCTGGTAAGGCTTTCTTTTTTTGGAAAATAATTTAAAATTTCAAAAAGCTTTAAATTTTATCGCATGACATTTTAAAATGCAAATTTAGCCGAGTTAAAGGGGAAACTGAGATTATTTTTTTTTTATAATTTACAGTCGAATTCGGCACCGAATCCCGTGGAGATCACGGTGTCTCGGACAAGAGTGTTCACAGACTCGTTCCGGGAAATCATGCGCAACAATCCGATCGATCTGCGCAGACGGCTCTGCATCCAGTTCAAGGGAGAAGAAGGATTTGATTATGGCGCTGTGGCCAGGTAATTTGCTTTTTGTTAATAGATATTTTCCAACATTCAAAGTGATGATTGAATTTACGAAAAAAAAGACTTAAACATATTCGGATAATTTTACAAAGAAAATCGATAATTTATCGATTTATTGATTGTTTTTGCAGAGAGTGGCTCTTCTTGTTGTCCCACGAAATGCTCAACCCGGTGTATTGTCTGTTCATTTACGCGGGCAACAACAAAAGCTCGCTGCAGATCAATCCCACATCATCCGTCAACCCAGACCACCTCGAGTACTTCAATTTCCTCGGAAGGGTCATCGCTATGGTACGGTTTTATTTGTCTACTTTTTTGATATCTCAAGTTTTCGAAGCTTGAAACTTTGATATTTTCTTAAGTTTTTGATATGTGAAGTCAGCGATTTATGGAATCTTTGATATTTTTTTACTGTTTAGGGTTTTAAAATTCTAAAAATGAACAAAATTCAGGCCCTGTTCCACGGCAAGTTCATCCATTCCGGATTCACGATGCCTTTCTACAAGAAGATGCTCAATAAGAGGATCACGCTCAAGGACATCGAGCAGGTCATTTTTCCGTTATTTAAGGAATTTATCTGTGTCCCTAGAAAATATTTGTAATTTTTCTCTGACATAGTTTTAAGAAAAAAATCCTGTTTTGTAAGATAAATTCGGGTTTATTTTTAACAGCAAATTAACGATTTTATCTGTTAAAATTGAATTTTTCAGATTGATCCTGGATTCTACGACTCGATGGTTCAGCTCAAGAACAACCCCATCGACGAAAATCAGAAACGGTATTTCCCGGACAGTCACGGGCTGCAAATCCCCGTGACGGATATGAACAAGGACAAGTACATCGATTGGCTCGTCGAGCGGCGATTCAACTGGAGCGTCGAGCAGCAAACCAAGGTTATTTTTTAAAATTATATTATTAAAAATACTTTAACTAAATTTTAAAAAAACAAGTTTCTACTAAATTTTGCCGATGAGAATGAAAGACATGGTTTCGCAAATATCTCCTACCTGAAATAGAATGTCTTGGCTGTCTGAGGCTTATTTATTGGACAGATAGAAAACCTAGTCTTCATTGAAGATATTCTAGTTCACTCGTAGCTTATCCCGAAAATTCACATTCATTTTTCATAATACAGAATAATTTTTATAGATTTGAAAAGATGGATGATTTTTGTTTCAATAAACCCAGAAAAAAAATAAGGAAGAAATAATTTAGGCGTTTTTCAACGGCTTCAATTCTGTGTTCCCGCAGGAGTGGCTGCAGTATTTCGACGAGAGGGAACTCGAACTGCTGCTATGCGGGATGCAGGACGTCGATGTGGATGACTGGAAGAACAACACCGTCTACACAAGCTGTATCTCTCGGAGCAAACAGGTCACTTTTTATTCCCTTTTAAGTTGATTTATTTTGAAATTTGAACATTTTTATGTAGGAAAGATTAAGGAATTTTCATGTTTTTTTTTTCTTAAAAATGTTTATAATTTGGAAAAGTGAAACTGGATTACTTTTTGATAGGAAGTTAATTTCTTCTGAAAAAGAAGGGCTTATCATTTATGAGCAAAAAACTGAAAATCTTATTTTTTGAAGAAAAAAGAAAATCAAATTAGAAATTGAAAATATTGGAGATTTTCAGGTGACCTGGTTCTGGGAGTGGGTGCGGAGTCTGGACCAGGAGAAGCGTGCGAGGTTGCTGCAGTTCGTGACGGGCACTTGCCGAGTCCCTGTGGGGGGATTCTCCGAACTCATGGACTCGAACGGACGACGACAGCCCTTTTGCATCAAGGGGGTTCGCACGGTAAACATCATTTTCTTGAATTAACAATTGATTGGTTTGAAGAAGAACGTAATTTTGGCAAAAAATTAATAAACAAATTTAATCGAAAGAAAGTTTAAAGATATCTTTTCTTTCTTATTTTTCTAAAGTTGAACTTGCGTAAAAAAAGGTAAAATATTCGACTCCATAAAAAGTTTCGAAAAATTGAATTCTAAATATCGATTATAAATTGTTGTCTTTTTCTTTTAAAAATTCTGAAAAAATTTATAAAAATAGAATTTGCAGCAAAACGGGCTGCCTCGAAGCCACACGTGTTCCAACACACTGTATCTACCGTCGTATCGAAGCCCCGAGCAGCTCGCGGAGAAACTCTCCAACGCCATCGACAACACGGAGGGATTCGGCAATGAATGAGGTAAGCCGCTTATCACTCGGGAGAAATAGAAAGGTCAGATTTTGAAGGAAAAAATAGTTTTTGTGATATCAGCATTATAAAAGTGGTGAAACAATTTTTTTCGGAAATTCTAAACAACGAAATTTAGAATATTCAATTGGATTGATTTTCCCGAAAAATTGATTTCGAAATATCGAATTGAATTTTAATACTTTTCATTGGATATCGTGATATCATAACTTTTCCAGATTCCAATCCCCATTTCCCTCCTTCAATTCGTCGCGCAACTCGAAAGCATAGGATCCTCAGAAAACCTCGTTCTAAAAATAAATAACCCTTAAAATTCTTGTATATCCGCTGAATTCTTCGTCGCTTTTTGGTGACATTTTCATGCAAATCTGGCGTTTAGAACTGTTGAGAATTTCAAGTTTTATCATATTGTGGGTTCGAAGAAAGATGAAAATATGTAAAAATTAATTTAAAGTTGTTAACTTTCAAGGGCTATAAAACTTGGTAAATTAGTCTTTCTCTAGAAATTCCTTAAAATTATTATCCAACTTTTATCAGCCTTATTAAATTTTATCAATTTGTCAAGGTACGTAAGGCTGTACATTTGTTGATGGCTTTTATTAGAAAGCAATCATTCGAATGCTCAAAGTCACTTGTTATCCCTGAATTTTTTTTAACTTTACCCACAAAAATCTGTTGACTTTTTCTTCGCGCAAATTTTTATATATAGCGCTAACTTGTCATTGAAGGACTTATTCGATACTTATTCTTTCAAGGTTACGATAGAAAACGGTTCTTTTTTCAAATACCGTAATCGTGAAATAATTTTATTTTTGATGTGTAGAATTTGTATTTATTGAAAGTTTCGTTTTTATGATGTTATATATTCATCTAAGTTCCATTGTACATTTTCTAGATTTTAAGTCGACAACATTTCGGTCGTGTATTTTAGAAAATAACATCAGTTTATTCTGTTATTTATTTTAAAAATAGAAAATTTGTCAGACAAATACGAATAAAATGACGTGAAAATCGATAACCTTCGTTATTGTTGATCGCTTCTAACCTACAGTATTTCTCCGTGATCAAATTTGACAAAAACGACGAAAAGCGCAAATTTGGGACTTTATGGCAAGGTTTCATTCACAAACTAATTATTATTCTTGAAAACATCGATAAAAAGAATACTAATGAAGAGATACTTGTCGAAAATCACCTATTTTCGCTATTTTAACACCGCCATTTCCGACTTGTATCCGGTATTCTAACTTTTTTTATTTTTCTCCTAAAATTTCATGAATTTTTCAAATGAGCTATTGTAGGAGCACGATATCGTGATATACGAATCGAGGGTGTCTTTGATAATACTTCATTATTTTTCGGCGAAAACTTTGAGTGCTCTAGAATATTTTTCGCTGACCTAAAATATCCATTTTCATTACTTCCTTCCAAAAGCTCAGGATTGTTCTAGAATGTTTTACCGTGATTTGATTTTTTAGTTAACATAAATATTAATTTTTGACTTCCCATTAGTTTATTCTTCGATGAAAAATTGAATAATGAGTAGTCATTATCCGACATATCTTGGCCTTGAAAGGTGGTCTCCAGATAGTGGGAAATGACATCAATGAGTATAGAAATTCCAAATGCAGATAGAATAAAATTAGCAAATTATCGTATATTCAAAATTCATAAATGGCAAAGGCCTGACAAAGAATTGGTCATTATCATTAGGGTCGAAGTGGAATTAGAGATTCAATGGAACCAGATAATCTCTGGTTGAAATAAAAATGAAGGCTCATAGAAAAAGACACCGGGACACCGATTAGAAAAAGACACCGGGTTTTCTAAGAAATAGTATAAGAAAGCAAGAGAAGAAAAGAAAAAAGCCGGTGTCTTTTTCTAACTGGTGTCCCGGTGTCCCGGTGTCTTTTTCTACGAGCCAAAATGAATAATGGACCGAAGGATCAATATTCATAATTTTATGCTACTTTTTAAAGGTACTCAAATTTTTGGATAAACATTTCATGTATATTTCAAATTACAAAGCGAGTTCGGCAAAAAATCAAGATTGAAATTCAAACTCAAACTAAACAAATTGAAGGTCGAAGTCAAGATCGAAAATCTCAGACCAAATTCTAATCCAAGTTCGGGTTCAAAAATTCATATAAAATTCAAAATCACATCCCAATTAAATCAGTTTCTTTGTAATAATTCAAATAACGTTTTCAATTAAATTAAAATTGAAATTCGGCTAGTCATTATATATTTAATGCTAGTGTATTCAAATAGAAAAAAGTTCCTAGCCTTATTCCTACTAGGTGGGGATCGGCTACCTTCCGTCCGTAATGGGACAATCGACCTAGCCTAGCCACACAGGACTAACTCTGATCATCATGATATAAGTTTATGAAGCTCAGAACTTTAACTGTTTCCCAATCCAGATCCCGTTCAGTTCTACTTCATTCACATTTGTAGACTACAATCATAAATGTGACGATAATTTTAACCAAAGGCTTTTTGAAAGTGGTCACGACACACCTCCAAAATCACCTGTATAATCAATAAAGAGAAAATAGTTCATGAAAGGATATATAAAATACCGAGTAAGTGATCCAAAGATCCACTTGTCAAATTCTTTATCCTCCTCATTCAGTTCTCAATTCTCGTCTTCCATGAATGGTCATTTCTTTTATTCCTCACTTATTTTTAGCTTCAATTTGTATATTCCGAATCTCAGCTTGATATGTCATTTAAATAGGGTGCACGTTCACTCCTTAATCATTAATTGCAGACTTTCTCATTCAGTCAATACTCTTTTACTATTTCCATTATGAAATGATACCATGGTGATTGTTTAGGTCTCCTAACGAAGATGTTGGCCAATTTACCAGTCGAAATGATACTGCTGATCTGCGAATATCCCGAATTCAAAGACCTGGGACAATTGGCCTGGACTAGCAATCGAATGATGCGAATAATCAAGAGATATCTGCCGATGGCGCTCGAGAGGAAAACTTTATTCTATAGTAAGAAAATATTTCTTATATGAGCGGAAATTAATTCGAGTATTTAGTGCTTTATGGAAAGGACGGTATTTATGAAGGAAGAATTTGTCTGTTTGATTCGCATACTAATTCTGTTGAGCAGATTGCGATATTTACTAGCTATTTATGGCCATGGGAAGTTGCAACCACAAAAGATAAGGTAGATTACTTTATTTGGAATTGCTAATTTTGTAAATTTTAGATTTTTTCGTTGAACTCTGCTGACAAATGGTTTGAAATATATGACTTGGATACTCGACAAATTTCAAGAGGTCTTATCAACAAATCCATTAATGATTGATTCAAAGAATTTTACAGGTCCAAATCCTCCTGAATGGCGTAGTGGTGCATTTGTCACTTATTTCAAGGACAAATTATATTATTTGGGTGGATACATTCCTGGAAGAGGAGGAACGATAGGTCGAGTTGATGTAAGAAGATCGGATGAGAATCCATGAAATAATTAATTCAGGTTTTAATAGATGGACAATGGCAAACAGGACCTGCTTTTCCTCTTCCAATTACATTGGCTCAAACAATAACATGCGATGGAATTTTATACGGTTACATTATAGCATTTTCATTATTGTAATTATGGATATTCAGTTATTGCTGGACTTGAATGTAGAAAGATATTTCTATTATCAGACGATCAACGGGAATGGGTTGAAATCGAAGAGATTCCAGAAAAACGAGGTTTTTTCGGAGTCGCATCGTTAAATGGAAGAATTTACATAACTGGGGGATCCAGGTCATTAATTTTGTATAATAACTAATGTATCATTATAATATTTAGTGGTGAGGTTGCTGTTCGTGTTGCTGTATTCAAATCCTGCCTGTGTTTCGACCCCTCAGCTCCAGCTGGCAATCGAATTTCTCGAATCGCTGATATGAACTATGCAAGATATCAACATTCGCTCATTGTCGCTAACAGGAAATTGTATGCAATCGGAGGGTGAGCTGAAATTTTGCATATCTTTATACAAAATATTTGTTAACTTAGATTTCAAAAATCGGGATCTGAAGATTTTTGCAATTCAATTGAGGAATACGATCCACAAACGAATGAATGGCGAGAAGTCGGAAAATTAACATAAAATAAAAACTTGATTATATTAATCTCAGATTTCATATTGTAATTTTATTCAATAAAATGTGAAATAATTTAATTTCAATGCACATGATACAGACAACCCTCGAAGATATCCAGAAGTGATGAGGGATAACTAACCGAAATAAATATTCCTTTTAATCAAGGTTTTACAAACTGAACTGAACTTCGAACTGCTTGAAAGTTCAGGTCAAGTTCGATTTTTTCGAATTTCAGACAGCTCTAGATAATATGGAATGACCGTTCACAAGAAAGGAAAAATAAACATTCAAATGGTTCGAATGGCAAAAAGTAATGCAGCTAGACGATGTCTGAAAGACAAGATTTGAAATAGAGCAATGAATCGTTTTTCTCTCAAATATTTAAAATTTTTCGAAGACCTTTTATAGCAAAAGTTCTTTGTATTTCCTGTTTACAGTCAAATCGCCAAAATGCTCAACTTTGACCCCCACCTAGCCCCGCCCACTTTTGAGTGAAGGGCCTAATCTCCTCGATTTTATGACTAGGACCCAGAGGGGTACCCATCTCTATGATCAAATCACGATTTGTGAGACTTTTTCTGAAATGTGAGTTCTCTTTGATGGTTGTTCGGGTCTTACAAATACTCGCTTAATTAACGCCGTTATATATTCTGCATAATGTGGACAAAAAGTTTATTCAAGGAACTTGCTTTTATGAAAGTCAATTGAAATTGCATGATTTTCAGTTATTTTTCATCACATAACACATTCGTTTCCATTGAGCATCGAGCATTGAGAGGTAGTTTCTTTCCCATCTTCGATCCTATACTAGAGTCTATTCGCTGCTATTTCCTACCTTCACAATTTCACGACGTTATTGTTAGTTAGTGAAGCTCGATGCGGATTAATTTTATTTGGGCGTAGAAACACATGACCTGAAAATAGGCTATTTTTGGAGATGATGAAATCAAGGTTACTGACCCGGAATGCTGCTTCCTGGTTTGGGGGCGATTGGTCTACGAAATAGGCTTCGATAAGATGGATGCACTGCAAAAGTAAACATTTCATCTAATTCTACAGTAATTTATCGAAACCTCTAATTATTCAATGATTTTTTACTAAACTTATAATCTATCAAGGCAAAATATGTAGTTGATGAAGAAAACTACCCTTCAATTCTTACTGACGCCGAATAATCCTATATTTCCAGTTTTGTTAAAATTTGGTTTGATTTGCTAAATCGATCATTCAATTCTTTTGAAGTGTTTGATTATTCATATTTGAAAAATGCTACTCTTTAGAAGAGATACTCACCCAATATAATGCAAATCCCGCTGATTATGCCATGACAAGATATTATTGAGAAGCATAGATTATTTAGGTCTGAAAAGTGGATTCCTTTTCGAAGTCTAAATTCAATCCTGACATCGATTACTTTGATCACGAAGATCCCGGGCCACAATGCCTATCATGAACACGACTGGCACGAAGATTATGCACACAGGAATGCCGATCTAAATCGAGAATAGCTATGAAATTTGAGAGCTATTTTTATTATTGATATATAAAAAGCTTTTTTAAGACATCATTTTCTATTCAAGAGCGCATCATATACTTTTTGAAATCTTATCATTGGGCAAGGTGGAATTCCGGCTCCGATTCCGAAAATTGTCGAAGATCATATTCTGGTTTCGATTTTTAATATCAACTCCGTCTCACCCCTACTTATCATCATCAAGCTATTTTCTCATCCATAATCTAGATTCCTCTGAGAGCATATTTGAACAATCAGACATATTTTCTAAGAATTCTCATCTTTTCTGATCAAAAACATACGCAATTGAAAGATGATAGTCATAAAGTAATGCTTAGAAGAATTTACCTGCAAAAGCAATGTGAAGAAATATTTGCGCTGCAAAGTCCGTTGCATTTGAGAGATGTGATTCATTGTACTGATGCAGCGAAGAGCATTGAAGATGAAGAAGGCAGACAAGCAGGTGGCTGATGACATGTAGATTACGGCAACGATGATGTAGGGGATGGGAGTGACATCTAATAGTAGAGTGGAGGGCAGAAGCAGTTCTGGTATCACACAATGACCAGATGATTGGATTTTCTAAATTTTCACATTTGATCATTGTAGTGGTGCTGACTTAGAAATGCAAATTTTGTTGATTTAATCTTTTTTTTTTTATAAATATAATGGCAATTACAATAAATTGCTTCCTATTCTTTGAGAAACTAACACTTGACTACCTTCACAAGTTGATCCTTGAGTTCGTTTTGAATAGGCAATTTATTAACCACTACAGGGAATCCTGCTACAATATAAATGTGCAGAAGCATACAACCGATGATTTTCTTCGTTTTGGATAGCTGCAATCGGTCGAATGATGGCAGAATTTGATAATGTCTCCAAGCAAACAGAAGAACGATCGAAGTCATTACCACTGAATTCGTAAAAGCATAAGAATGGTGGATGAAAAACATTGAGTAATCTTACATCCGCATACTGCAAATGCAATTATCATCAACGCTCCTGTATCGATGAATTTCAAGAATCCTAATGGATAACCAGCTAAATAAGGCAGCAACATCACCTGCAAATTGTAAGAATTCGTTCATAAACAATGGAAATGCAATTGCTGTTCATATAATTTCTAGGTATTCAACTATTTGAACTACTTGAGAATGCTAACTTGAATTATCGGCACGCATGAAATGTGTTCAATTTGACAAAAATTTTTTGGCTTTGATAGTATTCAAAACTAGACAGAGTTCAAGCTCGATTCTTCGTGCGGATCTTTCAACCTAAATTTTCACCCAAGACCCTATTACGAACCATCTCATGTATCAGTTTTCTTACAAAATGTTTTATCTTGCGGACCCTTTCCCCTATAATGTTTTTTTTCATTCCGACTGAAGGTCTACTTTTGTTTGATCAGATTTAGAATCTCGTAAAATTTCAATAATTTATTCTGACTCACAGGCAATATTGCATTCGATAGAAGAATATCGAGTACGGTGGCCCTAAAATAGATTGTGTCAAATTTATAGCGTGAATGCTCTAAATATCATACGCAAAAATATGGTAGAAAAGGACGAATTTAAAGCTTCCCATGTGGGCGGGCGATCTGCAGAGAATGCAGAATGCAGTGAGTAGGTTGACGAGCAGAGAGGAGAAGGAGATGACGTGCTGCGTAATTTTGTACGAATCGTAGGTCGGAATCTCACTGCTGCATAATTCGATTTCGCTCATTCTGGTAAATATCGTTGTGGAGATTAAAAAAAGAAGCGTGGCTTTATGAAATTTATCAGAATGGTGGAATCAAGCGATGAGAGGTGAAGAAGTTTCTCGCTTTCTTTTAAATTTCATATGACAATAAAATTTCTGCCTTGCCTCGTGCTTGCAAGATATGATTATTAATGGTGAAATAAAAATTTATCTAGGCCTAAATATAGTTAACGAGTCTTATTATGTTTCGATGCAATTTTAGGTATTGGGCAATTTATCATTATTTTTAGAAATGAAGTTCAGGCAGTTATTATCTGACACATTGTAATTTTTCTTCCCCGAACTATCGTTTATTTTCGTAAATTTTCAAAATTAAATAACTTACCACCGAAAAATTCGTAATTTCAATTTTTAGAAAAATATTTATAATAAGTAAACTGAAGATGTAGTTTTATCTGCGTCAGGCTTCAAGAGAGACACTGCTTGATTTCGTCTGCAGAAAGTCTTTCTGCATCATTGAGCGTAAACACAATCATTTAACATTTTTTCTTCATTTCAATATTTTAACACACGCTTTTCATCATGCAATGACGTCTTTTCGATTTTCACGAATGAAATTAATTTTATCTATATTTATTTGCTTCTTTTCTAATTGAATTTCATGACATCGTAAATGACACATGCGTCACTCTATTGCTAACTGAGCGTAAACGAATGTTATCTGAAATGAGTAAGAGTTCTTCTTGGAAAATGAAATCAATTATGCTTACCTGGACCAACGCTAACCGTATTGAATGGTCGTCGTCGCTGGTAAAACAGGCTTCGATATGACGGATTTGCTAAATTGCAGAATTTAAAAATATGATATTATGTAGATTGAAAATCGAATTTGGCATCCGTATTTAATGCATTCAAGAAAAGAATTATTATAGATAAAGTCAGAAACGTGAAAAGGGGTGAAAGGGCCAAAAATCAATAATAACCGTAACCCTGAGCAGATTTTTTTTTGTAACCTTAACTTTTCAAATTTCAATTATCATTTCCGTTAGCATCAAACTACGGTATATATTGATGCCGTTTTAATTTCGTGCAAATGCAGTACACAGACTAATGAAGTTGGGTTCGATTGTTAATAAACATGATATTGTGATATCGAAGATAATTTGATGAAGCTTTTCCGAATTTTCAGCATCGGTATTGATACCGTATTGTGGTAGATTTGTTCTACTTGAAAATAGCATAATTTGAGTGCACAGTGAAACCAAAATTCAACATAAATTTAGAAATAGTTTTCATTTGTTTCATTCTCACCGAGTATCATACACAATGAATCGAGCATTCCATGAGACGACCCAAATGCAAAACATGCGTTATTCATATCTGAAAGCTATAAATTGTCTTAGCAAAATCAGATCTTTAAAATTGTCGACTATTTTTATTTATCCGTGAAATATTTTACTGACGATTTTGATTTGATGGAGTGATTTAGTGATTTTTAGGCTAATGATAGAGATGCTGCTTTCTTTTCAGAAATATTGCGTCATTTGAAAATAATCGTTGTCTCTGCATACCCTATTAAATGAGGTAATTGCATTATTCACTAATCATATCATTCTCGTGACATTCTCAAATTACCTTGTGAATAGACTCCTCGAATGATGTTGACATATAAAATACCAACCGGTAGAACTATAGCGAATATTGGAACTGCAGTCTGAAAACTCGTATAATAGTGACGAACAAAATGTTGAATTCAGGCATTAATATCTTTCTTTTACAATAGACAGTAAAGTTACTCTGAATCTGTTCTCGAAGCTATTTGGATTTTTAGATGATATCAAACACCAAGCATATGACAAACTTCTCAACTACAACTGAATTGGTCTACAATATCAAGCGAAGAATTGTTGATTCTAATAATTTAGCCGGTATCGATTTTTAGCGTCGCAATATTTTCCAAAAATTAAATTAAAACTTGCCTGAATTGCTAATGCATGCAGATATTTGATCTGCAGTCGATAATGCCTATTCGATATGTTCGTTACTGTACGCAGATAGAAAAGAGCATTGAGCACGAAATATGCACAAATTCCGAGACAGGCAATGGTAGTGACTGCAGCGATGCTCTTCCCCTCACCCCCCCTCCTCCTAAATACTCCTCCTAAATATCCCCCTCCTTTTAAATATCCCCTTCCCCCCTTTTAAGATTTGCCTCGAAAACTTTGAAATTCCTTTCGATTTCTTTTGATTTTGACGTTAATTTTCCGATAATTACCTGTTAATTATCATTTAATTAGAGGGCCTTTAGTGTAGTGGTAGGGCGCTTGCTTCTGCCACTTACACTGAAGTCGAGAGGGGTCGGGGGATCGACTCTCGGGGTGGGGTTAGGGATTTTTGCAAATAACCCCACGGCTCAGATAAGTCAAGCGGCGACAGGCCTGGGCGACGGGCCGGCTGGTATAATCCCCCAGTCGCATCACACCCAACATGGGTAAAACATGGGCATGTCCTTTAAGCAAATACCGGTTAAAGCTAGGGCGTTCCCCCGAAGCGACGCGCGTTGTCCTCGCCCGAGCAACGTGTCAAATAAGCGAGGGTTCCCTGGGCAGGGGCGGCCTAGGGTAACGAAGTTAGTCCACAAGTACCACCGACTCCGATTCGCTACCATCAACGTCGGCACTCTAACAGGACGCGTAAGCGAACTAACAGAGGTGCTTCGCCGACGCAGAATCGAGATCGCGTGTGTCCAAGAAACACACTGGAAGGGAGAAAAGGCCTACCCACTGGGCGACGGCTACAAACTATACTACTACGGCACATCCAATAAAAGAAACGGCGTAGCCGTCGCTCTGGCAGACCACCTCGCCAACAGAGTGATCGAGGTCAAACGCGTATCAGATCGGATAATGGCAATTCGAGTCGACACTGACTGCGGTATCCTGCAAGTAGTGAGTGTCTATGCACCACAGACCAACTGCCCGGAAGACGAGAAAGATGAGTTCCTCGAGAAATTGGGAGATCTCGTCCGATCAGCTCCTCCGGAAGACAAGATCATCGTTGGAGGCGACTTCAACGCGCACACTGGTCGGGATCGCATAGGACACAAACGAACGATGGGACGCCATGGCTTCGGAAGTCGAAATGAAGACGGAGAAAAGCTGCTGGAATTCGCAGGCTCACTGGATCTCGTGGTACTGAACACGTTCTTCCACAAACGGGAGTCACAGACAGTCACCTACGAGTCCGGAAGGCACAGATCCCAGATCGACTTCGTCCTGGTCCACCAAAGCTACCTCAAACACGTGATGGACTGCAAAGTACTCCCCAGCGAGATAATAGCTCCCCAACACAGGCCTGTGGTCGCAGACTTCAGGTTCACAAAGAAGAAGGCAACTGCAAAGATACGAACAACGGGAGACGCTAGAATCAAATGGTGGAAGGCACGGGAGCAGTCCTCAGAGCAAGCCTGCAAAGACATCGTCAAAGCAATCCCTGAAATCAACCCAAGAGCCTCGGCTGCTGACAACTGGCAACAGTGTGCAGATGCAGTTCGGAAAGTGGCAAGTGAAAGGTTCGGGATGACGAAACCAGGCACAAGTCGCATCAAGAAGGAAACCTGGTGGTGGACAAACGAAGTCGAAGCAGCTATCAAGAGCAAGAAAGAAGCCTTCAAACAGTGGAGACAGACTCACATCCAACAAGACAAAGACACCTACAACCTGCGAAAGAAAGAGGCTAAGATACAAGTCGCGAAAGCCAAACAAGAACACTTCGAAGACCTCTACCGCAGACTGGAAACAAGAGAGGGTGAAAACGAGATCTACCGAATTGCAAAGGCCAGACACGCGAAGACAAGGGACATCGGCAATGTGAGAATAGTGAAGGCAGCAGACGGAAGGGTGTTATACGAGGACAAAGATATCATGGATAGATGGAGGGAGCACTACAAAGAGATATCCACAACTGAATTTCCCCATCCAAGAATTCCTCGAGGAACACCCAACCTCAGACCTGGCTGTGGAACGACAGACGCCATCTTCGCACTGAGAATACTCGCAGAGAAGCATCGAGAGAAGAAGCTGCCGTTGCACATAGCCTTCGTAGACCTAGAGAAGGCGTTCGATCGAGTACCACACGACCTGATATGGTACAGTCTCAGAGATGCTGGAGTCCCAGAGGAGTACATCAAGTGGGTGAAGATGCTGTACACCGACAGCCGAAGTCAAGTCCGAAGTGTGGCCGGCACTACAAGGCCATTCGAAGTCACGGTCGGTGTGCATCAAGGCAGCGCAATATCTCCTCTGCTGTTCATCCTGTGCTTGGATCGAATCACCCGAGACATCCAAGGCGAACACCCATGGACACTGCTCTACGCAGATGACATCGTGCTCGCAAGATCAACCAGAGATGAACTCAAGAAAGACCTGAAGAAGCTGAAAGAAAGACTCGAACGGCACGGACTGAGAATGAACACCAGCAAGACCGAGTACCTCGAACTCGAACCAAGGACATCAGGCGATATCGAACTCGACGGCACGAAACTCCCCAGAGCCAACGACTTCAAGTACCTAGGCGACAGAATCTCAGCTGACGGAGAGTCACTGAGTGCCGTCAAGAGTCGAATAGACGCAGCATGGCTCAAATGGAGACAGTGCAGTGGAGTGTTCTGCGACAGGAAGATGCCAACCAAGCTCAAGTCAAGAATCTACAGAACAGTGGTACGGCCCGTGGCTCTCTACGGATCACAGACATGGCCAGTAACCAAGAAAGTCGAACAGAAGATGAGCGTGGCAGAAATGAAGATGGCACGATGGTCTCTGGGCGTCACGAGACTCGACAGGATCCCCAACACGGATATAAGGAAGAAACTCGGGATCGCACCAATAGCCGACAAGATGCGAGAGTACCGCCTGAGATGGTATGGACACGTGCTGCGACAAGACTCGAACCAAGTGGCAAGGACAGCATGGGATCTGGAGTTGGATGGTACCCGACCCCGCGGAAGACCGAAGACACGGTTCATCGACACCGTGAAGAAAGACATGACAGATGCGGGACTAAGGGAGAGAGACGCGAGAGATAGAAAGAGGTGGAGGGATAGGACCCATGTAGCAGACCCCTCCACATAGGGAAGAATGCTAGGAAAAAAAAATTATCATTTAATTAGCTCAATTTAGAACTGTCAGATGTCTTGTGAACTTTTTCGGATCATTTTTCATTCTTTTGTCTGTCATCTTGCTCATTTTCTTGCTTTTTTCGAGAACTGATTTGTCTCCAAATTTTAGTTAATTACCGCTTTAACTACTTCTTAATTATCCAACTAATTAATTAATTGAATATTTGATTTCAGAGTAGTTCGTTTGTTTGGTTGGTTGTGAAAGATCCCACGCAAGTCAGCACCAAAAATGACTATCTCTCCAATCCACACTTCCTCAAGCATTGGGCGAGACGCGTCAAGATCAGACTCAACCAGGTACAAAATTAATCATTTTAATGGGTCCTTGATACTATTTTTTTTTGTGAATTTTTATTTCAAAATTTCGGTAGTTTTAATTGGACTTTTGGCATTTTTATATTTGAAAACATGAAGATGAAAATTCAATTTTCAGAAGAAAAAATTGTTTTGAAAAAAAAATTAGAACTTGAAAAATCTTGATTTTCAGCCGAGTCGCAAGCTGCACCGCAGAAACAATCGCACCAAGAAGGCGGCTGCCGTCGAATTCAGATCCGTCAGGTGTGGTATTTTGGGAAAATTTTAACATTTTGAAAAAATTCTACCTCAAGTCGTGACAGGATCATTTTTTAAAACTTCCCCTGTGAAAAGACTTAAAAATTGAACATTTTGTAAGACTCGGCTCAAAAATTTGAGAACTCAATAATTTATTTTCATTTTTTCCAATAATGCTTCAAAATTGATGCAAACATTTCTCAATTTCCTTATTGAAAATGCTTGATATTTTTAAACTTACTGGAAACCTCGCTTGAATTTATTCAACGTTTGAATATTTTAGCTGACGAAAGAAATTCTCATCACTTCATTGATTTTCTGAGTGGGATTAGGAGAATTTTTAAACCTACAAAACATTTTATTAACTTAAAAATTAAAACAAAATCTTTAGGCTTTTGAAGCATAGAAAAATTATTCAAAGTGAAGAGGTTGATATTTTCAGAAAATTGGCAAATAAAAATTTGAATATTTTGTTTCCAGGCCTGTGGTCCGCGCTATCTCGGCCAGCGTTACAACCAGCGCGTTTGTCTCCGTCGTGGCTTCTCGCTACAGGCATCGACATCTCCGTCGACTACAGAGGAGAGTCAACATCCCTCGAGGGACTCAATGTAAGCCTTGGAAAAAGATTTTGAAAATTTGAAGAAAAAAGTTTCAAGGAGAATTTTGTAATGTTCCCCAGGCCCATGGTTTGTGATAAAGCTTAGAAAAGATTTCAATTCCTGTGAATTTTACAAAAAAAAATATTTCGAAAAGTTGGTTATCTTGAACTTCGAGATGGCGAATTTGGAAAGATGTTGGTTTTTAAACCGTATCTTTTCGAGTAATTTAAATATTTGAAAATTTGTTAAATTCTTGAGTTTAGGCTCAAATTTTTAAAATGTATTTAAAAAATTCCAACATTTTCAGACCGACGTGGAGCGAGCGTCTGAAGGAGAGTACAAATTAATATGAGACTTTAGCAATTTTTAAAAATTCACCCTTTTCTAAAAAATGTCAACTTTTGGAAAATACCGACTTTTCAAAAATTTGCATATTTTTCGAAAATTGAAAGAAAAACTTGTGAAAATTCATCCAATTTTCTGAGTTTCAACAAAATTAAACACCGCGAACTCTTCCGAAGAGCTAATAAAATTTACAATTCTCGAATTTGTTTAAAACTACTTCAAAAATGCTCTCAAATTGGAACGTTTTTCAGCCGGAAGGGTTCAAGGTGGCCGCCCAACTATCCGGCGTCGTTCTGTCTCTGCAGAAAACGCGCACCTTCGAGGCCGCTAGATCTGTCACTGAGGCTGAGAAGGTAGGATATTAAATATTCAGGTTTAAATTTCGTATATATGAAATCTGGAGATTCCGATTTGAAAATAAACTAAATTTTCTCTTTAAATTAAAAAAAAATGCTTGGATATATAAAATCTGAATCCAAATTTGAAAAAGACGACCCCTTGTAGTTACCACCCTCTTTTTTCTCTTCTCTATGCTATTTCTAAAAAAATACTCTTTCAAATATCCTCAAAAATTACATGAAATCACGATAAATCATTCTTTTCTCCTGAAAATCATAGCAAATTTTACAAAATATAGGCCCACTAGTTTCCACCCTTTTTGGAGAATAGCACGGGAAAAGAAAGAAAAGAAGTGGAACTACAAGAGGCCCAAAACATATTCGTCAAGTATACGAGCTAAATATTTTGGCAGTTACTAAATGGCGGAGTCTTTTCCACACTATTTCTTTCAAATTTCATCCTCTCGTCTATCCTTAACTATATCCGCTCCGCCATTTAGTAATTTCCAAGTATTTTTTATTTAAAAAAAAAAAAAACATCAAATTTCTCAACAAAAGCCAATCGAATTTGTTCGTTCTCATCAGTCAGGATCATTTTGACCATTTTCGCGAGTGTTTCAGCTCGATCCAGCAGAGCGTAGTTCAGCGAGAGCATTTTGAAGAGCTGCAAGTAATTTAATTACCCATACTTATCTCGGAGTAAATTGCCTCCTAACTACTTCATCTAATTATTCCGAATAACAATCTCGAAGTAAATTGTCCTAATTATTTTACTTAATTGCTCCCTCATTACCTGCTTAATTGCCTCCAGTTTGACAGAGAAATTCTTGCGTTCCAAGCACGTTTGCATCCACTTTGCCTGCTCTTTCAGAATCTCCAGGTTCAGATCTGGCCGAAAAACATCAAATTTTTCAAGAAATCGAATTTTCAAAAGGGTTTTTGCAAAAGAAAGTAGAGATTTACAAATAGTAATTTTTGGAAAAAAAAAATAGACATCCAAGCATCTTACTTCTAGGCTATTATCGGGGATCAGAGGGAAGAGCAGACCCAGAACGTGAAGGAACTTCAGGAGTGATGTTGTCACGCATGTTCTGGAAAGAGTTATTCGAATTTCAACCGAAAAGCATTCGGAATTATCACTGTAGAAATGTTCACTTTGAAAGATTTTTTAAAGGCATGTACTATAAAATGCCAATTTAGACTTGAATTTTCTTGAAATCTAAAATGTTCCTTTTTCTGAATATCAACTTTTTCTTTAACAAATTCCTACCTCATCAATTTGTCTGAGCAAAGATTGCTTCGCGGCCAGATACAGTACGCCGTTGAGGTTCGAGCCTTTCGTGAATCGCTTATTGTTAGTGGAAAGCGGCTCCAGAACCTGGAATTTGTAATTTTTCGAGAACACAAAATTCTAAAACATCATTTTGCTCTAGAATATCAAATTCCTTTAGAACTGACCTCCAGAAGATTGCTCGAAATCGACTGTCGCATTGATCGCAGCGTCAATGACGGGTGTGATGACTTCCTTGCCGATAGTCTTCAGTCTCTTCTCGGCCCCGGATGCGTTTTTGCAGGCTCGGGAATTTCGATTTTTTTTGTAATTGTGATTTTTCATTTTTTTAAATCGAAACTAATTTTAGTGAATTTAAAATTTCATGATTTAAAACAATCTTCAAACTAAACAAAAATTCTTCTAAATTACCTGGCGATCACCTCTCCATAATTGTTCAGATCACTTTTTGTCAGTCTTCCACCGACGACTTTTGTGACCAAAATCCTCCAAATGACGGCTTCGCCCAGTTTTGGCACCACGAGGACCGCGAATTTGATTCCTGAATTGTCTTCTTTTAACAACTATTTTTAAACAAAAAAAACCCCCGATCATCCTCCGACCTGATTATGGACGGCTCGGCAAACGCCTTGAAAAGCAGCTCCAACTTGCAATCTTCCAAGATATCCTCAGAGTGTTTCCACACCTCGGTGGCCGCTTTTTCTAGGCAATTTTTTTTGAAGTAGTAAACAAATTGTTTCGTTAAAAATTTCATTCATTTTCACAATGATCCAACATTTTTAAATTTGAAATTCACTGAGTCAAAACTAAATAAGGCAACTCGTCAATGACTTAATCCCATCGTTTTGTCACATTATCTATTTTTCCTTCTTTTTCTAACTATAACTTATGTTTTGATCAGTTGTCAAAAATAAAAATAGAAAGTAAATTTAACAAATTGCCGAACCTGCCCCCATTTTGCCGGCCTTTTCCAGCGCATCTTCAATCAGCCGATCGAGCGTCCGAATGGAGTTGAGGCGCAGGTCTATGAGAGAGGATCGAGGGGGGGAGTAAGGTCAAAATTTTTTATTGATTTTTTTTTTCAAATTTTAAAATGTTCTTTTGTTATTTAGTGTTTATTTTTAAAATAGAATAGAAAGATCGATTTTTTAAATGTTTATTTTGAAACAAAAAAATTGACGAGAACTTGCTGCGCTGAGACGACATCAAGGTTGGGGGATCTTCTGAGTCGCTCACGATCTTGATAAAATCGGGCTGGGAGAGCTAAACATGTTTTATTACCTAGAACAATGTTTTTCTACTCGAGTAAAATACACCTTTGACTTAGAACTTTTTTTTTCTGTCCTAGCACAAAAATTATTGTTCTCACCCAAACGAATTATTTATCATTTTACTTTATTTTCCATAAAATTCTATTCTTCAAAATGGTAGGTAAATTATGTCAAATTTTTCAACAAAAAAATCCCCCTCGAAATCTATCAATCCCTATAAAAAGGAGACTAAAGTATCTCTAAAATTTGTTTACCTGGGTATTTTGCTCTGAAGGACCATATTCCAAGTCCCCGCCTGTTTCATCACGAAAAGCCACTTTCTTCCTGAAAGACCATTGCTCCATGGCTTCTGAAAATTTTAAATTTGAAAATTCACTAGATTACAGATATTTCAGGCATTATCCAGGCCATAATTCCACAAGTGGTTAGCAAAAACAAAACTTCAACACACCATTCTATTCTAACACCAGCATAGCCAAGGTTAGAAAGGTTTCGGAAACCAAAAACAAAGGTAAAAAAATCAACAAAAATCCTAAAAAAAGATATGACTTTTTGCCCGGATAAAATTTACCATAAATACCATAGAGAAATAATTCAACAAGTAGAGGGTTGTCAAGAAGGAAACAAAATCAACAGAAGAGAAAAAATCCATTAGAGGAAATGTATTCTTGACGAGTCTCGGCGAAGACCTTGGTGTGCCAAAATATGGCAACATTTTTCTTTTTCTCTTCTTATTCTATTGCTCCTGGGCGATTTTCCTCTTTTCTCTGATTTTCCCTGATGTCGCTTGTTTCTCCGCCCCTTTCGTTGTGTTAAGAATAAACCGTGAATCGAACGGTTGCTTTTTCCTTTTGTGAATCTCACTTTTTAGTAAAATTGTAAAGTGTGTTTGTCTGTCTGTTTGTGCACGCTTAGTTCTCGAATACTAAGCAAGATACCCCCATAAATTATACATGGTTAGAAAGGTAATTTTGTCCTGATGTGCAACGTAAAAAACCCGATCGATTTTGGTCCAATAAATGGGTAGTTTTACCCAAAAATGTGGTTTCCCCTGTATAAAGTCAGAAAATGGAGAAATAGCACATAACATGGAGAGAGCAAACAAAAAGGAAAGGAGGGAAGGAAAGACTCAGTGAGTCATCGAATTTGACGGGGGTCGAGACATGTCCCTATGGAAGAGTGGATATGATTCCTGCCTTTCAATGGCAAGGGATGAATAGAATAGTGCTCGGGTCCTGTCACCCTCAAAACTTTGCGGAAATATTTTTTGCAAAAATGGAAAAAATGTTTTAACTTCCTAAAAAATTCTAATTTTATGTATATGCAAATTTTTTATCCGAAAGACGAATTTTTATCACAAATAACCTCAGTCAGAAATTCAAATATATTTCAAAGAACGTTGATATTTCGTTAGAGATTACAAGGTTCAAAACAAATTCTAATCCTTTACCCAACTATCAATATTCCACCGGATATTAGAATATTTCACAATTCCTTCTTTTATCAGAAATATAAAGAAATGCTCATAAAATAATATTCACTCGGAAATATCAGAAATCAAGAACGATGGGATTATATCTGAACCCAACATGACCTAAATTTTCGATGAATCCAAAATTATCCAATGTTTTACCTATATTCGAAACAAACTACTCAAGTATTAACTGATATTGACATCACTCAGATGTTTTGTGAAAGCTTCCCATGATTTTATGATAAAACCACAATTAAAATCTTTTAAATTGTGCCGAAGGTTAATTTTAACCATACCTGAATCTAAAATTATCTACTTTTACCCATGTATGGTTTATCCAAATCTTTACCTAAGTCGAGCAAGTCCTGCTTATGAAATGAATAAAAGCAACAAAGAAAACATAATCGAACGAGAAAGGCTAAAGTTTAAAAGATCTTCGAGCCCAATAATAATTACCTAAAACATGAAATTGTTGCTTGCAATTCAAAACAGAAGGCATGATGATCCCTGCGCAACATCAATGTTATTATCTCAACATCCAAGTAAAATCACCCCCACAAACCATACACGGATAAAAAGGTAATTTTGTCCTGATGTGCAACGTAAAAAATTCTATCGACTTTGGTCCAGAAAATGGATACTTTTACCCAAAAATGTGGTTTCCCCTATATAAAGTCAGAAAAGAGAAATAGCACGTGACATAGAGAGAGCGAGCAAAAAGGAAAGGGGGAAGAGAAGGTCCAGTGAATCATCGAGTTTGACCAGGAATAAGAGCATGTTCCCGTGGGAGAGTGGTGTGATTCCCGACTCTCAGTAGTAAGATGTTAATGTAAATGACGATGTGAGTAGTGTTCGGGCTCTATTACCCCCAAATGATATTAAATACTTTTGCAAAAAGTTATAATACCTCAAAAATTAATTTCCCTCCCAAAATTCTAATTTTCCCCAAATATCCAAATATTTTGTAAGAACTACACTTTTTGTAAACACTCAAACCCTTCATCAGAAATGTAAAAATTCACAAGAAGGCGATTTTTGCCTGAAATTTAAATTTATAAATACATTGTGGGGGAAATTTAGTATGAAATCAATCAAAATCTGCGCTGAATTTTAGAAACAAAAGTTTATTTAAAATAGAAAGTTTTGATTTGAGCTGAAGTTATTTTAGAAAAGAAAGTATAAGTCTGAAATGAAATTGTTTCAGAAACATCTAAATCGGGGTTGAAGTCATTTCAGAAAGAAAAAGTTTAGAGCTGAATTCAACTTTAGAAAATCACTAAAATCTATATGCTGACAGATCTGTGGTCACAGACTTAAAGTACACAAAGAAGGCAACTGCAAAGATACGAACAACGGGAGACGCTAGAATCAAATTGTGGAAGGCATGAGAACAGTCGTCAGAGCAAGCCTGCAAAGACATCGTCAAGGCAATCCCTGAAATCAACCCAAGGGCCTCGGCTGCTGACAACTGGCAACAGTGCGCAGACGCAGTTCGGAAAGTGGCAAGTGAAAGGCTCGGGGTGACGAAACCAGGCACAAGTCGCATCAAGAAGGAAACTTGGTGGTGGACAACGAAGTCGAAGCAGCTATCAAGAGCAAGAAAGAAGCCTTCAAACAGTGGAGACAGACTCGCACCCAGCAGGACAAAGACGTTTACAACCTGCGAAAGAAAGAGGCTAAGATACAAGTCGCGAAAGCCAAACAGGCTCACTTCGAAGACCTCTACCGCAGACTGGAAACAAGAGAGGGTGAAAACGAGATCTACCGAATTGCAAAGGCCAGACATGCGAAGACAAGAAACATCGGCAATGTGAGAATCGTGAAGGCAGCAGACGGAAGGGTGTTATACGAGGACAAAGATATCATGGATAGATGGAGGGAGCACTACAAAGAGATATCCACAGCTGAATTCCCCCACCCAGATTCCTCAAGGAACACCTAACTTCAGACCTGGCTGTGGAACGACAGACGCCATCTTCGCACTGAGAATACTCGCAGAGAAGCATCGAGAGAAGAAGCTGCCGTTGCACATAGCCTTCGTAGACCTAGAGAAGGCGTTCGATCGAGTACCACACGACCTGATATGGTACAGTTTCAGAGATGCTGGAGTCCCAGAGGAGTATATCAAGTGGGTGAAGATGCTGTACACCGACAGCCGAAGTGTGGCCGGCACTACAAGGCCATTCGAAGTCACGGTCGGGGTGCATCAAGGCAGCGCAATATCTCCTCTGCTGTTCATCCTGTGCTTGGATCGAATCACCCGAGACATCCAAGGCGAACACCCATGGACACTGTTCTACGCAGATGACATCGTGTTCGCATGAAACATCAGAGATGAACTCAAGAAAGACCTGAAGAAGTTGAAAGAAAGACTCGAACGGCACGGACTGAGAATGAACACCAGCAAGACCGAGTACCTCGAACTCGAACCAAGGACACCAGGCGACATCGAACTCGATGGCACGAAACTCCCCAGAACCAATGACTTCAAGTACCTAGGCGACAGAATCTCAGCTGACGGAGAGCCACTGAGTGCCGTCAAGAGTCGAATAGACGCGGCATGGCTTAAGTGGAGACAGTGTAGTGGAGTGCTCTGTGACAAGACTCGAATCAAGTTGCAAGGACAGCATGGAATTTGGAGTTGGATGGTATCCGACCCCGTGGAAGACCGAAGACACGGTACATCGACACCGTGAAGAAAGACATGGAAGATGCGGGACTAAGGGAGCGGGACGCGAGAGATAGAAAGAAGTGGAGGGATAGGACTCATGTAGCAGACCCCTCCACATAAAGAATGCTAGGAAAAAAACTAAAATCTGTGCTGGGACCACTTTAGAAAAAAAAAATATCTATCTTATCTTATCTTACTTTTTAGTATTTTTCGTTAAATGTATCTATTTGTCTGTCCAAGCTTAGTTCTCGAATACTAAGCAAGATACCCCCATAAATTATACATGGTTGGAAAGGTAATTTCGTCCTGATGTGCAACGTAAAAAACCCGATCGATTTTGGTCCAAGAAATGGGTACTTTTACCCAAAAACTATTTCCTTACTTATGAAGGTATAAAAAAAGGGAAGGGAAGAAGAGAAATAGTGTGACCAAAGAGGAATAACACGATACGTGGAGAGAATTTAGGAAAGGAATAGAGGAAGCGGGGCGTAATGATGTGGCCAAGTGGGTAGAGTAGTGAGTGATTCGTTTGCAAATCGTGGCGGGTGTTCATAACCGATTGAGATCAGAGGTGGGCCGGGAGTCTCGGTGTTCGAGAAATTTTAATCCCGATCCCGGCCAAATTTTAGCGGAACTTCCGATTTTCAAAATAAGCAAAATAGCCACTTTTTAGTAATTTGACAATGGAATGAATTTTCGACTAAGGTGTGTCTCAAAATTATGAACGCACTTTGAGTTCAAGAGCCCCACACCCGCAATACCTGAATTATTCCGGCTCAAATTTTGTACCCAGATGCTCTAATATATTCCCCATATATCTGCAAGATTTCAGTCCGATTCGATTTACTATGCTGTTTCTAAGATTTTGTTTTGAAAGTATCCCTTAACTATGGAAAATGTTAAGAGAACCTTCTTCAAAAATGTCTATTTCTGAGTATAGTTAACCTATCAGAAAACTGGTAGCATGGAATGATAAGATCATTATTAGGCTTCCAAAAGATCACAACGATTTATAATGAAAAATCTATAAGAGCCTGGAACAATATTTTTTAACATTTCTTTAAATGGCATATTTTCCCATAATTAGGGCTACGTCGGATGTTTGATGAAGTGTAGATCTCCAGTAACGTGATGCAAGAGATGTATTTGATCTCAAAAGAAGCGGAATGGAATATATCTCCAGGATTTATGTCATTTTTGCGTATATCATATGAAATTTTCATCCTTTGAATTTTTCGAAGAAACTTTTCTTAACATTTTTCATAGTTAAGGGATATTTTCAGAAAAAAAATCATAGAAACAGTATAGTAAATTTAATCGAACTGAAATCCTGCAGATATATGGGGAATATATTAGAACATCTGTGTACAAAATTTGAGCCGAGATAATTCAAGTATTGCGGGTGTAGTGCTCTTGAACTCAAAGTGCGTTCATAATTTGAGACAAGGGATTTTTAATTTTGTCGCCAACGAGTCTACTGATGAAACAGTTCAGGTGAAAAGTGGATAGATATTATTCTTCTGTGAGCTTGATAGTATAAAATTATTATTTGACTTTTGATAGCATTAGCACCAGTCGGAACATTGCAAAAAAAAGAGGGGTGCGCTCATAATTTTGAGACACACTCTATAAGGTTTATTATACCTTGAAAATGCTAGAAATTAAAAAAGACTCCCGGCCCCGGTTCCGAATTTTTTTTTAAAGTCGGTCCTGGCCCATCCCTGAATTGAGATATGATAATGCAATCATAGCTCAAAAGTTTCCTTTTCGCAAAACTATCCACTGAAACTTTAATGATAAAATGCACTTTTTGATGAAAAATGACAAAAACTGATGGAAAAGGATAGTCAAGCACAGAGAATCTGAAGTTTATTTTCACTTTTAGACAACATAATTGTGGCTATTTGCATATGAACAGAATACGCCTGTTATTTTTAGAATTTGATTGGCAAATGACTAAGACTAATAAAGTATGGTAAAGTAAGATAACCAAGTATGGAACATCTGAATCTGACATCTTTCCTTCTTAGTAAAACTGCTGAGTGTGCCTGAGCTTAGATTTCGATACCTGAGCAAAGAAACCCACAGATGGTTCGAAAGATAATCGTGACCCGTGTGCAACGTATAGGTTTTATCGCGATTTAATATTTTTGACTTCATTAACTTCTTCTCTTATGAAAAATTGAATAATGGGTATTCATTATCCGACATATCTTGGCTTTTAAAGATGGTCTCCAAATAGTGGGAAATGGCATCAATGAGAATGGGAATTCCAAATGCAGATATATAAAATTAGCAAATTATCGTATATTCAAAATGCATAAATGGCAAAGGCTTAACAAAGAATTGGTCATTATTATTAGGGTCGAGGTGAAACTAGAGAGATTCAATGGGACCAGATAATTTCAATGGTTGAGATAAAATGAATAATGGACCGAAAGATCAATATTCATAATTTCTACCAAATGTTCATTTTATGCTACTTTTTCACATAATTCAATTTTTTGCCTAATTTACATATCTAAATACCAATATTATGCTAATTTTTAAAGGTAGTCAAATTTTTGGATAAACATTTCATGTATATTTCAAATTATAAAGCGAGTTCGACTCAAAAAGCAAGATTTAAATTTTAATTCACAATTCAAATTAAAGTCTAAATTAAAATTCAAACAGGCCAAATTCAAGTATTAGCTTCGAACATCCAAATCCATGTTCAATTTCAAAAATTCAAGGTATTTCAAGTCTAAATTAAACAAATTGAAGGTCAAAGTCAAGATCGAAAATCTCAGACCAAATTCTAATCCAAGTTCGGGTTCAAAATTCAAATGAAAACTCAAAATCACATCCCAATTCAAATAGTCAAAATTAAAATCAATTTCTTTATAATAATTCAAATAGCATTTTCAATTGAATTAAAATTGAAATTCGGCTAAGCCCTGGCGAAGCCAGGGTCTAGCCGAGGCGGCCGCGAAGCGGCCGTCGAAGGCTAGTAAAGTTTTATATTTGATAATTGTTCGTGATCAGTATACCAGATTACTAACATTAACCCACAGAAGGTGTACCAAAAGAGTACCCCCTTTTGTTCACTTGGATATAGAATTTTAGAATCAGGAAAAGTAGAAAAAGGGTGAATCTGAAAAGTGCAACTATTGCAAGTTCTCGAAATTCTGCAAAATAACTGCGCACCTTTCATTTCCACAAAAATAATCCGACACGATGTGTAAAACTAGTTATCCTAACAAGGGTGAAAAGTGCAGCATTTTTGCACAAATTTTAAAAATCTGCAACTGTGCAGCACATTTTTCACTTGTCCTTTCTTCTTCAGTCCTGTCGACAGCGGTATTGCCGTGGTGCGGCGTTCCGCAATTCGCTCACCAGACTTCGACCGACCGCCGACTATTTCCAACCTGCAAAATGTTTAAATTAAGTACCCCCTTTCAGACATTAGTTGCCAATGCAACTCGCTCGAAATAGGATGGGAGATCAAGTGAACAAAAAAGATACAATCGCGCTCTTTTAATTTCTCATGTTATTTCGAGCGAGTTGCAAGAGTTGCATCGGCAGCTAACGTTTGAACGAGTCCTAAGGCTTTCTTTACTTTTTTAATTTATTCTTCTATTTAATTAATTTACTTATTTTTTGTTTGTATTTTCGTATAAACATTTCGAACACATGTCATTAGAAATTTAAAAATTCCATTAAACTTGAGAAAAAAAAATTCGAAACATCATCTATTTTTCCCATTTCTAATCTCTATTCATGAAATCATCAGTGCAAAGAAAAATCAATATCATTGAAAAATCGGGATTTTGTTTAGAAGTTAAAAAAAAATAAAAAATCCTTACATCCTCCCACTTCTGCTTGTCATTTCTGTAGTCTCTTCTATCATCCCTGCCCCCGTTTGTCTCTGTTGAAGTTCCTGGGTCCTCAGTTTCCGAAGTCTATCGTCTCTGGACGATGGTGGTGCACCACGGAAGTCTTGGCGTGCTGAAGATTTTTATTAATAACTTTTATTCAGACAAATCATTTTAATCTCGGACTCCTACTTATTATGAAATTTTTGCAAATCGTTTACCCTGCGGTCCGTCGCGATCGAAATGCCTGTTCGGAGCGGAGCCCGGGCCAATGGAACCATCCTCTGCTTGCTGAAAACAACCAAAAAATTGAAATTATTTGCCTTTCTTCGAAATGTTTCATACGTCTCACAAGTTTCCAAGTAAAATGTGACGTTTGTTGGCTTTCATCTTTATTCCGTACTTTGGCTTTTGCACCTCACACCCACTTTGAGGAGAGAGCAAGGAAGGAAGGTAGGAGAAAAGAAAAAAGGTGGGCGTAGAATACAGGAAGCCCCGTACTTTTCAACAAAAATTGAAAAACATAAATAAAAATTAAAGCAAAAAACCCACGATGACTTTCTCGAAGTTGTCCTTGAGCTCATCCTGGGTCTGCTCCATGAAGCTGAGCGCGTCCTCCTTCACATGCGCCCACAGCTTGACTTGACGCTCTTGCGCGGCACTAAAAGTTTTCCATTTTTGAAGCAAAACAACATTTTTAAAGGAAATTCTTCAAAGCCTGTTCTTTCAAAAACTCCCATTTCTGCTTACCGATGACATATCCCGAGGCCAGGTTGGGGATGACGAATCGAATGGTCTTCCTGCCCTCCGCCTGCTCGCGAATCATCGCTTGAATCGCCAATTCGGCGAGGCGCAACTGCAACAAAATCAATATTTATAGATTTTATATAATCTTCGAATAGTTTTTTCTTACTTTTTAAATATCAACCCGTTAGCAAGGCACCTTCCTAATTATCACAACTCATCCGAAAAATGTTCGAAGCATATTTAATTTTTTTTAAATCGAATTTAATCATTTTTTATTTTTAAGGATTATCCAACCTTTTTCTCATCATGAGCGAAAATCTGGACGAAGTGGTGCATTGTGGAGCTGTCATCCCCCTCCTTCTCCCTGTCGTCGTTGCCATTCTCTCCCATTCCTGAAAATTTTCGCATTTTTCAATTAGCTAAAAATTGTTTAGTTTTTTTTTATTTTGGAACTTGTGGTTTTAGAAATGAAGATAATTCTTCCTCGTTCCTAAAGTTAGATTTTTCAAAAATCGATATTTTTAAGATCCTGAATTCAGGCAACGAGTTCGGTGTTGCTCGTATTGAGCCCGGCTCCATATCTGAGCTCGTCACCCGTCAACTTGATCAGCAGCTCCATGATCGTCTGAAAATACAAATATTAAAAAATCAAAATAGGATTTTTAGAGAAATCATGAAAATTCATAAAATTTGAAGAAATCGATTCCTTTTTTTTAATTTTTGTATCTGAGTTTCCTCCTCGATATCCCTCAAATTTCTGCCACATTTCCAAACACGAGGCCGATAATCCCCAGTGGGATCGGCATCATCTTGTGCAGCATTTTCTTGTCTAAAAAATCGAGTTTTAAAAAAGTGAGATTTTTGACCAGGAAATGGTATTTCCGATATCTCGCTTGAACAGCTTCGTGAAGACAGAGATTTTGAACGATTCTGATAAAGCAAAATAAAAAAATAACGACTTCAACGAGAAAATCGAGAGAAATGAGCGAAAATAAAAGAAACCAATGCTGAAATGGAAGAGAGTGCAGAGAAAAGAGAGGCGGCGAGCGGCACAGTACCTTTTGCAGATAGGCCACGCCCCTTTCCCTTGTCCACGAAAAGGAGCGATTTTTCCTATTTTCGCGTTAAAATTTATCAATTTTTTCATCATTAACGTATTTTTTCGCGGTTTTTTGGTAGGGATGGTTAGAAGGGCACCTCAGCCCCTGAAAAATGTAGAAAACATAGTGCCAGAATGAATTTGGCAGAATAGCTGGCGGTCTCTAGCTACAATGGTTAAGTCTTCTTCGATTGTTGTTCGAGTCTTATAAATCGCGTTTTAAGGTTCTTTTTTCAATTGTTTAATTGTGACTGAGCTTTGTTCCAATATTTTCACTGCAATCTTTTTTCAAATGATTAAATGTATTTATTTTCAAGTGAATGGACAAATCTAGCTCCGATGAATCGAATGGTTTGGGACGCAGTTCTGTAAAAAGTACTGCGAAACAGCAGAAACGACGTCGTAAGGGCTCTTTCAGTTTTTCAAGTAATTGGATGTATTATTTTCAGGCGTTTTGGTTATAGAATCTAGTGACTCAGATGAGGGGACTATCAATCTAGCAAGTAGCAGCACCCCGAAATCGACCCAGAAGCGATCGAAGACCACGACCAAATCCAGGAAGTCAAAATCAGGTCAGTTATGATTAAACATGAATTGGATATTTGTAGAGATAAATATAAAAATGATACATTGTCTTTTGGCAGATAAACTAGAATTCTGAAATGTCATCGAAATTTCCAGAATATTAACGAGATATTTAAGTCAAGCCAAATATTTTGAAAGGTAAATTCGATTGCAAATACAACTTTTCCTAGAAACATTCGTTACAAAAAGGATCGATAATTTATCATTTATGCGTATTATTTCAGACAATATCTCACGGCCAATTTCAATGCAAATTCATGAGAAGTACTACTCAAAACATTTTCAAGAACTTTTGAAAAGATCGAGCAAACCCAGCGGAAAAGTCAGGTAGATTGATGGTTCTATTTTTAAATTGTTCGCAAATTTCAGATTCGATAAAGCCAAAAGCCTGCTTCTCGAAGAGATAAACTCTGCTCTTCTTTCTGCAGGAGAAGAGCAGATTACAAGGAATCAACTCCAGAATCACATCAAGTACAAGGCAAAAGCAACAAAGAAGAAAATTCTTCGGGGTCTTGGAATGTAAGGGGTTTCATAAAATTTTGGTTTTGTTCTCAAAATCACGTAACTAATTTAATTTTTTTCGAAATGATAACCTAATCGTGTATACATAGCTTGCAATGTTCATTTTTATTTACAATTTCTTTTCAGTTCATCTCTCGATGAGATTGAGAAGTTGATTTATGCGCACCTGAAGCATGCGCCTGCTTTCAAAACTATACACTCGACTACTGATACTATCGTAAGAAGTTTCATTTGTATTGAAAAATGAGTGAAATTGAATAGAAATAAATAAACAATTTTCAGACATTGGAGGGTGAAAATCCTGATGACGAGGAACAGGACGATGAAGGCTGTGAAGGCAAAGAAGATGGAAGTCTGCCTCCCGAACCGCGCTCCACGCACACTTTGCGACCATCACCATCTGAGTGGGAGCGAGTGAATATTCAGCTCAATCGCGTCAAATCGAGACTTTGCCTGATGGACGATAAGTTGAACACAATTTTGGAAGTACTGGCTTCAAATGATATTTGGAAAAGAAATCCCTTTAATGTACTTGATTCAGCGTCTCGGTGCTGGAGTTCCAGTGACTACGAATGATCACAATCTCGATCAGGAGGAATTTGAAGAAACTACGGTTATCGTGGATTAACTTGAGAGTGCAAAGTAAGTTCAGATCTAAACATTTCTGTGAGCATTTGAATCAAATTTTTTTGCTCGTTTAGACAAATTCAATTTGTTTTTCGAACAAATTACTCAATGAAATTGATGTGCTATAAGCATGATATCGCAATATTTTATCTTGTACTTGTTACAGACCTAGGGTAGTTCGCCAGGCGAACAAATCTAGGGAGGGGGTAAATCGCAGAGGGGCTCCTAACGATTGTCTTTCTATTCCTAGGTCTGTATCCCAAAATTTGCTTCTGAAAAATTTATCCAATACTCTAATTATTATCGTTAGCTATGATGGCTAGCAAGTTATACCTAAAAGTCGAAAAAACTTAGGTAAACTATGCAAATGCCCGTACTCGAAAATTTTTTCATTACATTAGTAAATTGGGCTCAAAATGGAGCTGGAGTCGTGTACTATTCATCTACGTCGGATTTGGCGTCAAACGATGCCAAAAATGGTACGGTACCATATAAATATAGAATTAGGGAGCACTTTGTCATGCGAACAAATCTATGAGGGGTAGATTGCAGAGAGACTTCTAACGATTATTCTCCCTAGGTCTAGCTTACAAAGCGAAAAAGTATACGACTCCTGCTCCGTAAAACCCAGATTACTAACAATCTCTACGTGTTGTCTAGCTAATTCTAGTGATCAATTGTATTTAATGAGTGCTCTGCAGTTTACAAAGCTGCTTCTTGTGATTCGGGATTTTTATAGTATTATTCTTATTCATTGTTATCTTATGACGAGAACGAAAATTACAAGTTCAAACAACATTCTACATTTCAATGTCATCACACACAAACGAAATAAACTTTATTTACATTTGTTGGGTATAGAAACTTCTAGGACCAATGCAATTGATAGGAGGACGGCGGAGATTTTGAGGTATGAAATTAGGAGTAAAAAACGGTCGTAATCTCCATTTAATCAATATATTATGGAGTACAAAACACGACACAATGATTTTAGGAGCAAAATCGGTAGGAACGCGAATTTGATTTCGCAAAATCATAAATCGCTTTTTGAGAACCCCAAAGCTTTGTTCAATTAAAACCCTCTGCTTTTTAGCAATATTATTAAAATTGGGATGGAAAATTTCTATAAAGAGACATAGCGATATTTGAATTTGCTGATTTAAATGACTTTAAAGGTTATACGCCTATTAAGATTAAGACTTATAATGATAAAATTTGATACTTGAAAGGCAATATAATATTGATGGAATGAATAAAATTGGTTTGGCATCTAATTTAAAGAATATCGAAATAAAAGAGGAGTATGGATTACAAGTTTTGAACGATACATTAATTTTGAAAGAATATTTTTAACAATTGGACTAACGTTGAGAAGGAGTTGTTAACCGGGATGAAATAAATATCAAATATTGGAATAGAACTGAAGGAAAATGAAAAAAATTCGATGATTCGATGATTCCTCATGAAATCATAAATGATCTAGATAGTTTCTTGAATCGTATTGGAGGATTTACGTGACAGTTGGTGTGACTTTGGTTTACACCTCTATTGTAAGATCATTAATTTATATCGTATCAGTTTTCTTTAAATAATAAGAGACAAAATAAAATTAAATTAGTTTCCTTTGAGGAAGAGTCATTTCCAAGTAAAAATGGAAATAAAACTTCTTAAAATTGAAAGAAAGCCAAGTTTAACTAATTTTCCACCTGTTCTTTCATTGAATAAGAATTGAAAAATTAATACAATAAATGGTGTTAGTCTTTTCTATGACTAAAAGAAATAATAAGTACAAACTATTAGATGAAAGTACTGCTAGTAAAATCGAGCTGATAAAAGTCCATGATGATAAGAATCATGAGGAGAGTAAGCCATCGATTAATGATTATGATGAAATAACCGAGAAATTGAATAGAGATGGAAATAAAGTCTCATCAAAAAGCTTAGAAAAAAGAAAAATAAAGAATTTATCGATTATTTAGTAGGAAAAATGATAAATACGTAATAGGTTCTGGATTTAAAGCGATTTCTCTCATTCAAAATAATTATTATGTTAGTGAATTATCTCTTTCAAATCCAATTCAATAAAAATGTTAATGTTCTTAAAGTCAATCAAGTTATCGTTAATATCTACCAACTTTAAATTTATTTTATTTGGTTTGCTAGTTACTTTATGATAAATAATATTTCTATTTCATCATTAGGTCTAAATCTATAAATTGAATTTGACGTCTTTTTGTTAACATAACAATCTTCGATCAAATTGCATGTTATAAAAATATTATCAACTTTATTGGTATTACCTGAGCAAAAGTTCGAGAAGATCGAATTATCTTTAGGAACCTCTATAATATAATCTTTCTTCTTTTCATTATTATTTTGATAATTTTTGTTAATTGAGTAGAAAAATTTACTATTTGTATGAGTTATATTTATTTTATTCTTAATCTCTAAATAACCATCTAATTTTATAGCTCCTACTATTTTGTACTTCTTATGCAGCAACTCTTGTGGAAATGAATGCTCAAAAGTTGAATTGTTGGATGTTAGTTGCAATGGTGAAGTAGACCATTTATAAAGGAGAAAATTTGCTGGTGGGGCAGCAATAGGTGTGCCAGAAATTTTGTTAATAGAAAAAATACCTTAGTTTTAGCGATATATAACAGGCAAGGGTGGGACCCAAGTAAAAATTTTACCCTCCGGTAAAAAAGTTTTACCCCCCCCCCCTTAGTTTTTTTTTCGTCTGACGAAAGTGCTCCCTAGGTCTGTATATTTTGTAAAATTTATTTTTAAATTGATATAAAAATATCGGACTTGGTTGCAGAATTTATAAATAAAATATTTATTTCAGTTCCAATTATCTTTTATTATTACTGGATATCTTCGAGAGTTGTTTGTATGATATGCACTGAAATTACATTATTATTTTACATTTTTAAAATAAAATTTCTATATGAAATCTGAGATTATTATAGTCAAGTTCTATTTTATGTTAATTTTTCCGACTTCACGCCATTTATTCGTTTGTGGATCGTATTCCTCGATTGAATTGCAAAAAAATTCAGATGATTTTTGAAATCTAAGTTAATAAATATTTCATATAAAGATATACCAAATCTCAGCTTACTCTCCTCCGATTGCATACAATTTTCCGTTAGCGACAATGAGCGAATGGCGACATCTTGTATAATTCATATCAGCGATTTGAGAAATTCGACTGCCAACTGGAGCTGAGGGGTCGAAACACAGACTGGATTTGAATACACCATCACTACTAAATATATAATGATACATTATTTATCATACAAAATTAACGACTTCCATCCTCCAGTTATGTAAATTCTTCCATTTAGCGATGCAACTCCAAAAGAGTCTCGTTTTTCTGGAATCTCCCCAATTTCAACCCATTCCCGTTCATCGCCTGATAATCGATATATCTTTCTACTTTCACGACCATCAATAACTGAATATCCATAATTACAATGATGAATATGCTATAATGTGACCGTATAAAATCCCATCGCATATTATTGTTTGGACACGACTAATTGAACGAGGAAGAGCAGGTCCTGTTTGCCATATTCCATCTATTAAAACCTGGGGTGGGGCCTAAGTAAAAATTACCGTCACGGTAAAAAAAATTACAACATAGATCTATATTGTAATTTTTTTACTGTCACAGTAATTTCTCTTTTAAGTCATTTTTCAACATTTTTTCAATTTTAGCAACTAAAAAACTACTGAAAATAGCCATATCACAATTCAAATATCGCCCTTCTTTGAACCTCCAAATACCATGATGCAACTCCAATCTGCAGCATATCTATTCATCCACTAAGCACGTAAGTGCAAGTTAGGGTTAAACGAGCGTAGGGATAGGGTAAGGAATAGGATAAGACAAGGAATAGGTTAGTAAGCATCACTAACATCGAATTAAACAGACCTCCCTCACCTCACTATCACTACCCTCTACTTCATATCATCATTCACCATCAAACCTTCGAAAACCATCAAAATCAAAATCAGAACAAATTCCTCATCAAATCTCTAGTCTCATCTACATCCAACCTCCAAATCTTCAATCCCAACTATCTCCGCCCCTGTGCTAGATATTTCACTATAGTACAAGTCCGAATCCGGGCCATAAGTCAGAATTCAGTCAACTAAGAATTCGCACTCATGCCATCAATCAAAGTTCACATTTTTCAGCATTTATTCAGAAATTTTATCAACAATTATCCTCCGATGCATTCGCAAGAGGCGAGGATAGGCAGAGGGGAGGGTGAGGAAGGTAAGGCCAAAAATTGATTCATTTCAGATTCAGAAACTTCAGAATTTGCATCAACAATACTACTTCCATGTACAATATACAATTTAGTCAGATTCTGCATCAACAACACTTCCTCGACTTCCCAAAACAATTCTCATCATAAGAAACACTCAAATACTCTCAGAATTCGCATTTATTCACATTTACTCAGAAATTTCATCAATAACAATCCCCCGACATCTTCGAAAGAGCCAAGAGTAGGGATAATGCTGTGTAAGGCTTGAAAACATCAATAAACTCCCAAATAACTGTATTCTTCTTCTCTTCTGACTCCGATTCCTTCCAAACTTTCACAACAACTGCATAATAACATGTCTACTACTCCAACTCAACTCGCACTATCTATCTCTTTTTCTTCATTGACTTGCAACTCTAGCACTTTCTTACTCGTCTTTCAAACTGATCAATTGACTGAAGACGGTAGTGATTGTAGTAGAGCCTTTAATTGAGAAAGTAATAATGAAAAAATGGATGAGATCACAGAGATGAGAAGGGGAAAGATCATTCAAATTCTGTAGAAGGGGGAAATTAGTGCAACCAACAAAAATATAGAAACGCCAAAAATGTCATCAACAACAGTTTTCCGACACCTTCCAAAGAGGTGAGGGACATGTTTTGTGTAAGACCTGAATATTCTTTATCTCAAAATTTCATTGCATGTTATTATTTGGGCACGATTAATTGGAAGAGGAAAAGCAGGTCGTTTCCCATTTTCCGTCTATTAAAACCTGAATTATTTCATGGACTTTCATTCGATCTTCTTACATCAACTCGACTCATATATTTGTCTAAATGTACGAACATGCACGATTCAGAAATGTGTAAATCGCCGTGTTGCCCAAGTTCTGAAAATATCGGTAATTGAAGCCTCACTTTAATTGACCAATCAAAATTAATGTTCCATCATGTGTTATTTCATGAATTGGATGCATCTTATGCAATTTCGATCGTTTTTCATATTGATGCTGATCATTGTTATTACTGGGCTAAACTTCCAACTTTAAAACAAAAATATTTTAATTGACCATTATTTATTGAACTACAACCAATAAGTACGAGAATATACAGAAAAGTTGAGAAGGAGAGTATCGAAGGAGCATTGCAAGATTGTTGTAACCCAAGTACGACAAATTAAAATCAATACTATGAGATTACACACGAAAGAAAAGAAAATGGTCAACCAAGTTTAAAGAAAAAGTGTTGATAAATACGAGGTGAGACAAAATGATAATGTTATGACACGACCTCGAGAGAAAATCAGCAAATGAGAAATGAATCATTACAATAGCTACTAAAATTACTAGAAATTTCATTATCAAAGTCAAGGTACAGAAAATGAATGGCAAAATTCATGAAACTGCTCAAAAATTCAATTCTCCACTAATCTTGCCATATTTATAAAAGAATGGAAATCAGAAAACTTCAAATTCTAACATGAGTTGGGCCTTAAGGCGGGAGATAACGATAATACGACAAGAAGGGTCTAGGAGAATTTAGAAATTGCAAGATAAAATTCTGAAATGCCTTGTACTTTCCAAACCTTCATCAAAGGATCAAGTTTTGATTAATTATTGGGATAAGGGGACTTGTGTATGATAATAATTAGTGGCCAGAATTGATTAAGGGGTGTTGGAATGATTACGGTAGTTCAGAGATTTTTGAGGAAATGTGATGATTTCACAGAAAATATTGAGGTGGGATAGTGAGAACTCGAGATCAATGAAGAAAGCGCTAAAGAGGACTGGACCTGAAAATCAGTATGTTTAAAAATTTTCAAAAATCCATTTCAGGAGAATATTTCATCAGTTTTCATTTTCGAAAAAATCAAATTTACCCCTGCGCTTTAGTAGATGGACATGATGAGCTACATGATCTGAGCGAGTGCCTGTCGGCAACTCTGCTGACGATTGCTGTAGCCGTGGCTGATCGTATAGCTGCTCATCGGCAGCGAGTGGGCTGAAAAAAAAAACAAACAATTTTTTTGCACCTAGAAAAATGTTTCAATTTTATTAAACTAGAGACGATTTGTATAAAAGCCTTTTAACGATTTCTTTTCTGCTAAAAATCTAATAAACGAAATTCGACAGGAAAATCGATTAGCATTTGCTTAGTTTGCAAAAATTCGCATATTTTTGAAGATGAAATGATGATTTGGAGGAGAATAAAAAATGAATGAAATTTTCCAAAGTGGAAATATTTGTATGACAAAAATTCGCAGCCCACCCGAATGGTGATGGAGCCTGTGAATGGGCGGAAGCATCAGCGAATTGAGTGTCAGAGGTCAAAGACGTCGAGTTGGAGGGAGACGATGCGGATAGCGCGCGCGACGACGACAACGACGACGGACTGAACAGATGTGAAGGCAAATTCTGCAAATAAACATAGAAATTTTTCCTAAAATATAGCATATTTTCCATGCTCTGAAATGTGCTCAAGGAATCTCGAGTTTCTGATTTTTAAAAATCTTATGGATGCGACATGTAGCCATCGAATGTCTCCTCCATCATCTCCATGAGCAGGACGGGCGGCGCGTTCTCGAAGGCCGCCTCCGCCACGTGGGACGCGTACTTCTCTTGCGACATCGGGAGAAGATTCTTCCTTGAAGAAACCAAATCAATATTTCCTTTTTTATTTCTAAGGAAGTTTCAAAAAGACTGAGAATGATTTTTTTTCAAAGTTTCTTCAATATTTTCCGAATTTTCAATTTCAAAACTTCAATTTTTTTTTTCAAAATTTAGATCTGCCCCAACAACTTACAGAAGACACTGGTCGATGATGGCATCCCTGTACTCAGCCAAGGGGAGTCTGGATGATGTGCTGGACGACGTAGTTCGTAAACTCGTTGGAGGCCATGCGCGTGCAGTTCGACATGATCGCCGACATCAGGTCACGCAGCAGCGACAAGCACAATGCGTCCTGGAGAAAATCAATTTTTTCAGGATTTTCCACTTTCACTTTCAAAACATTTTCTTCACCTTTTTTATACGGAATTTTTGAAATTAAATTTTTCATGTGGACATGCTCTTGCATTTCAATAATCTTAATTTCTCCAAGAATTTTTCCTTACATTTTTAAGACCTTTTTGAAAATAAGCATTTCTTTAAAAAATTGAATTCTTTTCCAGAAAATATCATTTTTTCTTGACTAGCATGTTTGGCCGTCCGCGCGCACATCTGCTCGATGAACATCTGATGACGCGACAGCCGTACCTGTTCTCCGAGATGACGATGATCTGCTACGTGTCCAACAGCAGACGCTCCACCAGACGGCACCACGAGGCGGATGGAAACACGGCAACCATCTGCAGCAAACAAGAATATTTAGTAAATGAATAGTGTCATAATCAGAACGTTCAGTTAAAAAAGAAAGGTGAAGATGATCAATATAAAAGTATTCAATCAAATTTTTTCCTTGAAGAATCTGAAGATGTAATCAACGCTATGATCAAGACGTATTTTTGCCAGCTTTCTAGAAAACAAGAACATTCCGTAGGTGATCCCATCTCATTCCCAAATCGCCCACTCATTCAACCTAACCTTCTGAATGACGTGATTGGCGTTTTGGTCGACGCAGAGCGGCACGAGGCTCGTCTTCGTCAGCTCCACCAGCAAGTCGATCGTCAGGGACGAGTCCAGTCCAGGCACTGCAAGAAATCAATATTTTCATTTTCTCGGAATTTTAAAATTTCTTCAAAAAAAAAATTATTTCTCGATAAATTTCTCGTCTTTGAAAAATTCAATTTTTCTTAATCAATAAACCTCAATAGCCTTCTGTAGGACGCGACAGGGGTATCTGCTGAGCGCCCGGTTGCCGATGTCTCTTCAGACTGTCCACGAACAGCTGCATCTCCCTCCCGCACGCGTCCTTCGCCGCCTGAAAATCCAATTTCATGGGATTCTTCGACTAGTTTCGTTTTCTAATATCAGGTTAAATCTTTTTGAACACGGCACCTGGCTGATCATGTGCTGTAGAAAGAAGTTGGCGAACACGTCACCGCACAGCTGCTGAAAAATCATTTTTTTTTTTTTTCAAATTTCACCTTTTTAAGATAGCGTTTAATTTTAGATTTTAGGAAATTTTGATCTTTGAAGATTCAGAAATCTAACGTCGAAATTGATGGGGTTGACGAGAATTTGCTCGATCATTGAAACATTTTTCTAAATAAAATTGATAGTTTCTTTTACATACCAGAATTTTCTAAAAGGATTTTATTATTTCAAACTGACTGGCATCCAGTCTTGTCGCTGGCGAAAGTGACGAATTGCCCTCTGAGGATGATGTCCGAGAGAGTGGCCGCGATGTTGCCCGCGTTATCGAATATCCTGGAAGAGGAACTTTTTTTTTTTTTTAAAGTTAGACGAATTTCAAAAAATCAGCTGTTCAAAATTTTTCTTCAAGTTTCTTTTAGGACTTCAGATCTAAATCAACTTTTCCATTTTTACCAGGTAGGGAGAGTAGTGCGAGTGTTCACAGCGGACGAGAGCTAAGACTGGCCTCCACTCGAGCTGTTGCCGCGCGAGTCCGAGGAACGGTCCGACAGACCCATCGCCGACGAGTTCTCAAATTTTCCTCGTAAGCATTAGATCCAGGCAGTGGCTCAAACTTAAATGTTCGAATGTAACCCCTTTGAAGCCAGGATATTTCGCAAAAAATCTTGTTACGTAGCCCCTCCTCTAAAATTCCTCATTCTGTTCGAATGACTGCCGAGATCTGAGGACTATTCAGAGACCTCTAAAACGACCCTTTAAAAGTCCACGCACTTTCCAAAAGTATAGGAAGACGGTACGGAAAAAGAAAAGTGGGTGTGGAACACAGGAATATCCCTTGAAAGCTCGAGACTGGTTAAACTTTGCTTCAAGCTTCACATGAACTTACGGAATCGAATGAGTCGAGCGATTGGCCCAGGGGCAGGTTGGAGAAGGCACTCGCATTGCGCAGGTTGCTGACTGAAATTGAAAAAAAAAATTTTCTGAAGTTTCGCGTGGTTCATAATTTTTTTTTTATTTATCAACGCTATTCGGCCTCCAAAATCAAACTGAATGATATTTCGGATCTGGGCGATTTAAAATAAAATTAACGAGAAATTCTCGTAAATTACTGCAAATCGCCCAAAACTCGAAACTTTTCAATTGTTAATTCAAACTTCAGTTTACTATAGTCAATGTCCTTTTTCATCCCTTCTATATTTCTCAGAAAAGAGGTTAACTTAAAATAAAAAATTCCCATTTTCAAAATTTGCTCATTTTTGTCGGACTCACAGTAGGGCAGAGTGCCGATGTTGAGTGGTGATTCGACGCGAGGCGTGTGCATCAAGTAGCACATCGAGGCAGAACCGTTGGGGAGCAGCTGCTGCAGACTCGGGCAGTCCTTGCCCAAGTTACTCCTCTGTGTCACCATCGAATCGGGTAGGAGAACTAGTTAATTTTGCCTGCAATTAAGAAAACTTTGCCCTATAATTAACTAAATTAATTAGGACAATTAACAATAACTATGATTTTTAGGACTTGGGGCCTAAAATTGAAAATCCCATTTTAAGTAGTTTTTTGGGACTAAATCAAACAGGGGTCCCAAACTATGTCAATTCGTTTAGGGTAATTAACTGGAATAATTAAGGACAATTAACTCACGATTTCCAACGTGTAATTAGCTTGAAAGCGCGAGGCCCCGAGCAAAAATAAAGCAAAGTGGTTGGCGCTCGTTACGGTACTTTGTCGCGCGTAAACAAAGCCCACTTGCCGAAAATCGTTTCTTCTTCGATTTTGGGCCTAAAAATTTGTTTTGGGATTTTTGGGAGACTTGAAATTTCAAGCTCTTCCTTTTTGGCTTCCGGTTTTTAAATATCTCCGGATATACAGCAGAAGTCAGCTTTGAAATTTTAAGAAAATTTTCAACGAGAATTTTGCATGACTTTATGATTATATTTTTGGGAGTATGAGAATTTTTAAAAATTAAGATTTTTCCTCTATAAAAGAACTATTTCTTTGAGAAGTTTTGAATTTTTGATATTTGTTGAGTCTGAATTTGAAGATCAGAGGCAGAGCAGGAGAGTCCATTAAGGTGATTAAGTTGGATTTAATTGGCGAGTTATCTTTAATTTGGAAAAAAAAAATTAGGACAAATTATCTTTCATTTCATATTCTCTTCACGCCGATCGGTCTCAACTCCTTGGAGTCTTTTATCTCGTCTCTCTTCCCACATTCCCAAACTTCATCCGGCCGTCCTGCTGGAACTCTGCTACAGCAGTTGTTCCAAAGTGAGTGTCGTGCTGGGCGAGCCACAGTGGATGCCGAGTATTCGACCCGAGATGAGGGGGGAATGGTCGTTGATTTGGATCATCGGGTTGCTTTTTTCTTTATTTTTTGAGCAAATTTTTTTATCAAGAAAAATTTTTCTTTCGGATTTCATTTTTACTAAACGCCTACTTGGTGCGTGTGGATTTATACCATTTTGGTCTATTCAAAAATGAATAACCGGAAATTGGAATAAGGTTACATATTCAAAATTTGCATTAACTTAATTTTAAAACTTTCAAAAAAAAATCGAAGATCACTATCGGTTTTTTAATTGCGTTTTTTTTTCCAGATTTTCGACTACTGGACAACGATTCCGAAGGCGTTGCAACGAATGATTCTGGATCCACTAGACGCGACCGTCGCCAACGTCATCTTCGCGCTGATCAAATTCGTCACTCAGGCCGCTAGACAGGTACAGCGATTTTATGGATTTATTCAATTAACAGCGCAGTTCATTTAATGCAAATCTGAAGAGAGAATTTATTGTCCTATTCCATATTTTTGCCATTTTATTTTTCTTACGAAACATCCATGTTGCTGTACAGTCCCTAGGGAGGTTTTGATGGGGTTTATAAAAATACGGGGGTAGGTTGCAATAGGAAGTGACACATTTTATATCGATTCCGTTCATATTTGTTTCGGACTTCATAAAACCTCCACTAATCTTCCTCATTTTCAGCGGTTTCATGACGGGTGCCAAGCAGAAGATGGACGGACTGCGCAACTGGATGGCCGTTCGCTGTTGTGGCTGCGTTAAGGATGTAAGCATTGACATGTTATTTGTAAATAGCTAAGATGCGGAGCAACAGAATACAATTATGGCGTGATTTTTCAAAAGATCGTTTCTTTTATTTTTTCCAGAAGGCTGCGTTGCTTGACAAAAAATAACTCCGTCATTGACAAGTTGCCTCATTGATAATGTTGGATCATCTTACAACTTCTGTAGTTTCAGGTTCCCTCGATCGTGGTTCTGATCGGCCTGTGCCTGCTACTGGCTCTTCTTCTCGCCCTCACTCCCCTTCTCTTTCTGCTCTTGGATCGGGTGCTGAGTCGCAGAAACTCGTCGATCTGAATGTAAGAAGTGCAAGTGTGCTTTTATGTTGAAAATACATAAGGTACTTGTGTACAATCTTGCCAAAGCGGGAAAGAAAAGCGAAGAATAGTGCATCAAGATGGTACTCACTTCAAACAGCATGTTGGAAAAATCGTGTTCATCATTTTATCTGGCAATAATGTACTCACCCTTGGCAAAATTCTAGTTGTAGTTAAATGTTTCAACATCTTCCAAAATAGTACAGAAGTGAAGTTAAATTTTTGAAAATAAGCAGACAATACCAAAATTAGCGGAAAAAATGTTTAAGTTAAGCATTCTATCATATTTCAATTATTCTTGTTGCAGATTATGCGAAACGAGTCCTACCCCCCACAGTCGAGGATATCAACCACTGCCAAGGATTCGGATTCCATTGCGTCAATGAACTGGTTAGAAAATCATGAATAATCGGCATTCATTTATTACTCTTACACGATTACTGCAGCAGATCTTTTGGAGTATTTTGAAAACTTCAGTAGATTCTTCTTGAATTTACATGAAAATTACAATTGCAGTAGAAATTAAGAAAAAATTGTGTAGTACAGTTCATGTGATCATTTTTGAGTGCATAAAATATCATGACGCTCAAACACAATCAAACAATTTTCCAATTCAAAAGAAATTCTAAAACTTCTGAATTGCAGTCGAAAGTGGTCAGTGCATCGCTCCGCTGCAACGGCATTTCTGACTGCAGAGATGGAAGTGATGAAAAGGTTGGCTTATCGATTTTCATCATCTTCATATTGCCATTTCCTGGTTTAAATTTCAAAATTCCTTCCATTTACTACAAATGATGTTAACGCTCTGAATAACGCACAAACAGCTGATAATGAAATTTCAACAATTACAAAACATCTTCATAAAATTCTAGTATTGGACGTACGAAATAAAGATTTGTTTCCAAGGATGCGACTGCTTGTCGTGCTCGGGCTCAGAAGTGGCGCTATGTGGCGACGGGACATGCATTAGCAGAGATGCTCTCCCCTCTCACCTCCCTCTTAAATATTCTCTCTTGTAAATATTCTCTCTTGTAAATATTCTCTCTTGTAAATATCCCCTCCTTGTAAATATCCCCTCCTTGTAAATATCCCCTCCTTGTAAATATTCTTCTTGTAAATATCCCCTCCTTGTAAATATCCCCTCCTTGTAACTATCCCCTCCTTGTAAATATCCCCTCCTTGTAAATATTCTCTTGTAAATATCCCCTCCTTGTAAATATTCTCTTGTAAATATCCCCTCCTTGTAAATATCCCCTCCTTGTAAATATCCCCTCCTTGTAAATATCCCCTCCTTGTAAATATTCTCCTTGTAAATATCCCCTCCTTGTAAATATTCTCCTTTGTAAATATCCCCTCCTTGTAAATATTCCCTCCTTGTACATATTCTCCTTGTAAATATCCCCTCCTTGTAAATATCCCCTCCTTGTAAATATCCCCTCCTTGTAAATATTCTCTTGTAAATATCCCCTCCTTGTAAATATTCTCTTGTAAATATCCCCTCCTTGTAAATATCCCCTCCTTGTAAATATCCCCTCCTTGTAAATATCCCCTCCTTGTAAATATTCTCCTTGTAAATATCCCCTCCTTGTAAATATTCTCCTTTGTAAATATCCCCTCCTTGTAAATATTCCCTCCTTGTACATATTCTCCTTGTAAATATCCCCTCCTTGTAAATATCCCCTCCTTGTAAATATCCCCTCCTTGTAAATATTCTCTTGTAAATATCCCCTCCTTGTAAATATCCCCTCCTTGTAAATATCCCCTCCTTGTAAATATTCTCTTGTAAATATCCCCTCCTTGTAAATATTCTCCTTTGTAAATATCCCCTCCTTGTAAATATTCCCTCCTTGTACATATTCTCCTTGTAAATATCCCCTCCTTGTAAATATCCCCTCCTTGTAAATATCCCCTCCTTGTAAATATCCCCTCCTTGTAAATATTCCCTCCTTGTACATATTCTCCTTGTAAATATCCCCTCCTTGTAAATATCCCCTCCTTGTAAATATCCCCTCCTTGTAAATATCCCCTCCTTGTAAATATCCCCTCCTTGTAAATATCCCCTCCTTGTAAATATCCCCTCCTTGTAAATATTCTTCTTGTAAATATCCCCTCCTTGTAAATATTCTTCTTGTAAATATCCCCTCCTTGTAAATATTCTCCTTGTAAATATCCCCTCCTTGTAAATATCCCCTCCTTGTAAATATCCCCTCCTTGTAAATATCCCCTCCTTGTAAATATTCTTCTTGTAAATATCCCCTCCTTGTAAATATCCCCTCCTTGTAACTATCCCCTCCTTGTAAATATCCCCTCCTTGTAAATATTCTCCTTTGTAAATATTCTCCTTGTAAAGATCTCCTAAATATCCCCTTCCCCCCTTTTAAGATTTGCCTTGAAAACTTTAAAATTCCTTTAGACTTCTTTTGATTTTGACATTAATTTTCCGATAATTGCCTGTTAATTATCATTTAATTAGCTCAATTTAGAGCTGTCAGGTGTCTTGTGAACTTTTCCGGATAATTTTTCATTCTTTTGTCTGCCATCTTGTTTTCTTCGAGAATTGATTTAAGACGGAGTCTTTCTAAGACTCGAGCAAAGAACTGCATTAGGATAAAAGTCCTTCTACCGGGATATGGCCCATATGGGTGGATAGCCCCTTGGTCACTGATCACAAAAATTAGGTTTTTAGGTCCCGCCCCCTTTTGCATGCGTGGCCACGCCCACTTGCAATTTTGTCACATAGGCAAAAACATGGTCGTCAGAAGGGACAAAGAAAACTTTTTTGCTATAAGAGATTTTCGAAAAATTTAAAAAGGACGATCATCTGTGAACTCTAGCGCTTCTCCTGATATACAATTTGTGGGGGGGTCAACCACCTACTTGAGGTGGGAGGAGGTCCCAAAGTGAAAATAGGTGTTGCGCACACTGACATTTTTTGCACAAAATCGGCCATACTGAAAAATTTTGTTAATTCCCATCACGTAGAATCACTTTTAAAATATTTTCTATCAAGTTTAAAATGTTTTGGGCAAAAAATTTGGTCGAAACTACCTGGACCGCTGGGGTATTGACGTTCTCAAAGTTGCTCGACCCAAATATCGAATTTTCAATTTTGAGGGTTAGACCCCACAACATGTATACCATTCGATAGAGCTCGGAAAACTGAACAACTTTTGTGAAGGCACCTCATGATTATCTGTTATGGTATGCGTGGTATAGCAGTTTGAATGGATCTAACTATGAAAATGACAAAAATTTTCAAAAATTCATAACTTTTCCAAAATCAAATTAATTCGAAAAATCTTTTCGGGATATAGCAGTTGAAGAGCAATACTTCATTTTTGCTTCCTAGAGTATCGTGCTATCACTTTATCATGTTACCATATGGGTCCATGGAAAACCACCCATATGGTACCCGAGTGATACTATATCAAGATGGGTATCAATCGACTCAAAATTGACTGGAGAGTAATATTCGAGTCCATTTCTATCAATTTCAGCAAGTGGTCTCATTATACCATCATTATAATTGGCTATAACCACCTACCGAAAAAGACTAAAAATGGGGTATTTTCAAATGACCATAAAAGACGATAGACTGATCTGTTTTTCAAGCGGTTTTCAGAATATTATTCAGTTCGATAAGGGCTTTCGTTTGATATATAACATGATGGGTATTGGTTACCAAATGGTAGCCTGACCATATGGGTCGCTACCATTTGGACCATACCATGTTTGATATCGTTCGACTCTAAATTTTATGGGGATAAATAATAGATGTCTCTAGCTTCAATTTGAGCCCATATTTGACCGCACTTTATATGAAAATTTTCGCATACCATTTTTCGGAAAATTTATTTCAATTTTTGCTTTTTGAGGTACCACTCCCATACCATAACAGATAATCATGAGGTGCCTTCACAAAAGTTGTTCAGTTTTCCGAGCTCTATCGAATGGTATACATGTTGTGGGGTCTAACCCTCAAAATTGAAAATTCGATATTTGGGTCGAGCAACTTTGAGAACGTCAATACCCCAGCGGTCCAGGTAGTTTCGACCAAATTTTTTGCCCAAAACATTTTAAACTTGATAGAAAATATTTTAAAAGTGATTCTACGTGATGGGAATTAACAAAATTTTTCAGTATGGCCGATTTTGTGCAAAAAATGTCAGTGTGCGCAACACCTATTTTCACTTTGGGACCTCCTCCCACCTCAAGTAGGTGGTTGACCCCCCACAAATTGTATATCAGGAGAAGCGCTAGAGTCCACAGATGATCATCCTTTTTAAATTTTTCAAAAATCTTTTATAGCAAAAAAGCTTTCTTTGTCACTTCTGACAAGCATTTTTTCATCAAAATCAAAATTTTCAAATTAGCATAGCTCCGCCCACTTTTGGGGATAGGGTCTAAAAACATAATTTTTGTGATCAGTGACCAGGGGGCTATCCACCCATATGGGCCATATCCCGGTAAAAGGACTTTTGTCCAAATGCAGTCTCTCTTTATGGATTATTTGAGTCTTAGAAAGACTCCGTCTTAAGTCTTCAAATTTGCGTTAATTATCGTTTTAATTACTTCTTAATTATCCAACTAATTAGCCAATTGAATATTTAATCTTTAGGGGTAATTCATTTGTTTGGTTGGTTGTGAAAGATTCCACGCAAGTCAGCACCAAAAATGACTATTCGAGGCAATCAGATGCTCTTCAATCCACACTTCCTCAAGCATTGGGCGAGACGCGTCAAGATCAGGCTCAACCAGGTACAAAATTAATCATTTTAATGGGTCCTTGATACTATTTTTTTTTTTGTGAATTTTTATGTCAAAATTTCGGTAGTTTTAATTGGACTTTTGGCATTTTTATATTTGAAAACATGAAGATGAAAATTCAATTTTCAGAAGAAAAGATTAAGTTTTGAAAAAAAATTAGAACTTGAAAAATCTTGATTTTCAGCCGAGTCGCAAGCTGCACCGCAGAAACAACCGCACCAAGAAGGCGGCTGCCGTCGAATTCAGATCCGTCAGGTGTGGTATTTTGGGAAAATTTTAACATTTTGAAAAAAATTCTACCTCAAGTCTTGACAGGATCATTTTTTAAAACTTCCCCTGTGAAAAGACTTGTAAAAATTGAACATTTTGTAAGACTCGGCTCAAAAATTTGAGAACTCAATAATTTATTTTCATTTTTTTCCAATAATGCTTCAAAATTGATGCAAACATTTCTCAATTTCCTTATTGAAAATGCTTGATATTTTTAAACTTACTGGAAACCTCGCTTGAATTTATTCAACGTTTGAATATTTTAGCTGACGAAAGAAATTCTCCTCATTTCGTCGATTTTCTGAGCGGGATTAGGAGAATTTTTAAACTTACAAAACATTTTATTAGCTTAAAAATTAAAACAATCTTTAGACCTTTGAAACGTGCAGAGAATATTCAAAGTGAAAAGGTTGATATTTTCAGAAAATTGGCAAATAAAAATTTGAATATTTTGTTTCCAGGCCTGTGGTCCGCGCTATCTCGGCCAGCGTTACAACCAGCGCGTCCGTCTCGGTCGTGGCTTCTCGCTATAGGCATCGGCATCTCCGTCGACTACAGAGGAGGGTCAACAGATCCCTCGAGAGACTCAATGTAAGCCCTGGAAAATAGATTTTGAAAATTTGAAGAAAAAAGTTTCAAGGAGAATTTTGTAATGTTCCCCAGGCCCATGGTTTGTGATAAAGCTTAGAAAAGATTTCAATTCCTGTGAATTTTACAAAAAAAAATATTTCGAAAAGTTGGTTATCTTGAACTTCGAGATGGCGAATTTGGAAAGATGTTGGTTTTTAAACCGTATCTTTTCGAGTAATTTAAATATTTGAAAATTTGTTAAATTCTTGAGTTTAGGCTCAAATTTTTAAAATGTATTTAAAAAATTCCAACATTTTCAGACCGACGTGGAGCGAGCGTCTGAAGGAGAGTAGAAATTGAAGCTGACCCTGTTCTCGCAAAAAGCCAGCAAATTCCAGAAGGGAGACGCTAATGTGAGACTTTTGAAATTTTTTAAAAAACCATTCCCCCTTTCTAAAAAATGTCAACTTTTGGAAAATACCGACTTTTCAAAAATTTGCACATCTTTCTGAAATTGAAAGAAAAACTGAAAATTCATCCAATTTTCTGAATTTCAACAAAATTAAAAATCGCCAATTCTTCCGAAGAGCTAATAAAATTTAAAATTCGAGAATGTTTGAAACTACTTCAAAAATGCTTTGATATATAAAATCTTAATCCAAATTTGAAAAAAACGACCCCTTATAGTTTCTATCCTCTTTCTCTTCTCTATTATTTCTAAAAAAAAAAGCGATTCTAATTTTCAGCTTCCCACCGAACGGATGACTGGGGTGTGGATTACGATTCAGATGATGAGAAGGATTTCGGTGATTCGAGGGAGGAAGCCAGGGATGATAAGGTAGACTCCAAAATTTTTCTTTGAAAAATATACGAATTTTTTTATCTTTATAAGGATCTGAAAAATTTATCATTCTTATCGAAAAAAAATGAGAAGAAAATAAGATTGAATACCAGAATTCCAAATTTGGTGAATTAAAATATTTTTTTAAATGAACTTTTGCCTGTATTTTATTCCACTTCTCATTATGAAAAGTTCTTCTTTTTCTTCATAAAACAATAAACGACTGATAGTTATCGACGTGATCGTCGATAGAAGCGAAGGACTCTGCCCAAGGTAAACCAAGATTGTTGTGGTGTAGCAAATTTAAATTATTTTTATTAGTGAAAGTGTTATGATAGAGGCTTATTATTATTTTTTTTTTTTTTAAATCTATCCATTTATAGAAGATAATGATTTTTGATTTTCAGTTGTTGAAACACAAAGAGACAGGAATTAGAAGAGTTGACTCGCATCCATCTTCACCATTTTGTAAGTGGTTTTTTTTGTTTTTAAAATAAAAATATTGCAATTTATTTCACCTTTTCAATAAATCGTTAATTTCTATTCAATTATCCCCAGCTTTGTAAATATATGACTGATTTTAGACGTGACCGGCTCTTCGGATGGCTCGATCAAAATGTAGAAGTAGGGAGGAAAGGTAGTTTACACTGCCAGAATCGCCGGTCAGCATGCTAAAGTAGGCAATTTCTTAGTTAGAGATTCCCGAGACTTTATTGAATCTTTATTTTATTTCTTTCCAAAATTCTATGTAAAAATCGAGAAAATCTTGTTTGAACTTGGCTAAAATTCAATTTCAATTTCAGGTAACGAAGATCACGTTCTCTCACAACGGCAACAAGTTCGCTGCGGTGAATGGGGACGAGATGCTCTGCTCGTGTCAGGCCACTCAGGCGGCTGAACAGAAGAAACCTTGCTTCGTAAGTTTTTCCCAATCAAAGCGCGTTTTTACGCTGAATGTCATGAAATTTTGGTATGGGACCGTTTGTAAAAAAAATTAACGAAGAATCCCCGTAAATTTTACTATAAATCCCAGACCCAGAAATTTTTCTTTCAAATCACAATAATTCCATCAAATATTTAGGAAAAGAAAATTTTACACGATAAATTTTTTGTAGTGTTTTTCTTAATATGAACAAATATTTAGCAAATCATATTATTTTTTTCATCTTTAGAACACCCGCTGCCACAACAAGATAGCGTGCGACGTGCGTTTCCTGGGCCATTCAGCCTCGGTCCTCCTGACTGCAGGCTGTTCCTCTCTCGACCAAAACCTCGGCTTGTGGGACACTCTTCTGCCTCAGAACAAGGCCCTCGTCCACACGTGGGCCTGCCATCCCGAGGGAGCGCAGGTCGCTCTCTACCTACCCAATCAACAGGTAATTTTTCAATGATAGTTATACTTCGGTTTCTTAACAAATATTACATTCCATCCATTGACAATGTTCATCAGATTAGAAAACAATCATTTGGAATTGATAAAAAGAAAGATTCTTAGAAGTTAATAAATCCATAGCCATTTCTCGTCAATATTCTCGATCAGTTTCTTATTTTTAAAATAAAAAAAAAGAATTTTCATAAATGATATGCAGATGGATTTTATAAGCCAGAAATGATCTAGATTGGCAATAGAATTGTGTATATTTTTTGGTCTTTGTCAGCAAATTTTCATTTTTTAACGAAAATCTGTATAATCCATTCATTTTTCGCTTAAATTTGCAGGACCCTCATTGTGGTTGGATCTTCGGAAGGCGACCTCGAAATCTGGTCGGCTGATTCGAATCCTCCGCTGATGTACGCTCTGCCCAGGGAGCATGTGGTCAAGAGTGGATTCTCTTTCAGACAAGATAAATGATTTTCTAATGAAAAGGCTTTGGTTCTTCTTAAAATGTTCATCAATAATCACTTGGCAGTCTCTTTCTCCTCGGTGCAAGGCGTACAGCAAGTTTACATCGACCCACAAATGCGAATGTTCTCTTGCGGCGCCGATGCTTCCCTCAAATTCAGGTACATTTTTGAGCCTTTACTACTGTTTCACATTCGTGTGAGTATAATACAATCCTTCTATTTAGAAAATAGTATTCACTTCTCGAGAGTTGCGCTCGTAGCCATTTTTTGAAAATATTGCAAAATTATGAAAACTTAAATAGAAGTTCATTTGAATTTTTTGGCTGCTAGATTTTAGATTACTTTTTTCTTTTCTAAAATGTTTATGGATTTTCTGCATATTAGGAATCTATCGCCTGAATCGAACTAATTGTTTGTGATTTTATGACTAAATTTGACGACCAAATTTTAGTAATCGCTTGCTAGCTTTTCCACTACAAACGTATTCTATGAAGTTGTATTATCATTCATTGTGCTGATGTAGAAAATGACAAGGACCGAAAAAGTGAAGAATATGAAAGAGGAGAAAAATCAGAGATCTTCTATGTCAGAATACGAAATTTATTGGCAACTTTCTCTTACCCACAGACCAATTTATTCACCGGATCATCCCTGATTTGTGTCCACTTTTCAATCGGTTAGTGGTTCTATTTCTTTCTCATTTCTCATTCTAATTCACTTCACAATCTTGTCTTTTCTTTTATCCAGATTATTGTAAAATTCGATTTATTTGATGATTAATTTCTTGCTGACTTCCGGGATGATTTTGTTAAAAAAAGCCTAGTCTAACTTAAGCCTAGATGTTCCTGAAAACCCAGGCCCTAACATTCTGAAGTGAAAATCATTTTGGAAAAGCAAAGAACAAGGATCTTTCGGATGAAAATATCACTACTTTTAAGATTTTGAGAATCTTTCAATCGATGCAGAACTAGACGGGCAGCGGTATTCTCTTTTGGAAGTTCTGAATATAGTTTTGAATGAAGGAAATATTACCTATCTATTAAACCATCTGGCTATTACATACCCAGAAAAATTCTCAATCCTCCATATCTGAGTCGTGCAAAAATAAATTTTGAGTTTTCGTAATAAAGCGAACGTGTTTTCTTTTCTAAAATTGGCAAAGGGAAATATCCTAAATGATTTCTTGAGACAATCAAATGAAAGGGAAAATGGTCAAAATGCCCTGACTGATGGGGACGAACAGATCCGATTGGCTTTTGTTTCGAGAAATTTTTGATTGTGTTTTTTTCTAATTTTCAAATTATATGCATAATGATCAAGCATATCGCAACAAACTGATATGAATTCAGGATGATGATTTTGAGGATGACGACCACTGAACTAGTCACTTCATCAGCACTCTATCATTTTTACTTCCCTCTTCCCCCTCTTCACCAATTCAAAACAACACAAGTATTGTATTTGAAATTGTTCATCCCATTTTTTCAAAGGGTCATACAGATATTATCTTGCAAACTGGTCATTTTATTCAATTTAGTCATCATTCATTGTTTTCCATTTTCTTTCTTTCGGGTTAATTTTCAATCATTGTCCTTTGAAGTTTTTCTCTTCTGTTAATTTTATTAACAGCTGCAATCAGTCGTTATGATATTCTATGGGTTTTTATCACTTATTATCCAACTTCTTTCACCTTTTCTATTTGACCAATCTCATTGCAATTTAGTGTCCTTTGCTTTATCGTTTCATAAACAGATTTTATTTGATATCAGTCTTTTTTGCTATTTTTTAATTAGTATGAGGAAAGATACATTTCTTCAAATCCGAAGTTAATAAAGGTCTTTTCCATATTACCTGAACTAGTGAAAAATTTCTCGATCTATTATTTTTTATCATTCAGCTTACTTTGAATAAAAGCTCATTATTGGTAGCGATGATATTCCGAGCCTTTAACGGTTCCTTAAGATTATAACTGCATCTATTTCACAGTAGATAATTCAAGCTAATTGAATTTCATTATATGGCATTTTTATGCGAGCATCTGTGTAATTTTTTGTTAACGCAGAGGAAACAATGAATTTTATCGTTCCTAAATATGCAATTATGCGTTATTTATCATACAAAATTAACGATCTCAATCCGCCAGCTATGTAAATTCTTCCATTTAGCAATGCAACTACAAAATCCCATCCTCTACTCACCATATCATCACGCACCATCGAGTCTTCGAAATCATCAAAGTCAGCAAATTCATCACCAATCAAATCCTCAGTCCCACCTATGCGCCCTCGTACAGATATTTCATTGCGGTACGAGTCCGAATTCGTGCCATAAGTCAGAATTCACATTTTTCATATTTACTCAGAAATTGCATCAATAACAATCTCCCGACATCTTCAAAAGAGGCGAGAGTAAGAATAATGGTGTGTAAGGTCTGAATATCCTCTATTATTCCACAATTCCATTATTGTCATCAGAAATATCCAAAATAACAACATTATCACTTACAGAATATCATTCAGCATCTGTACAACTTTAATCAACAATAAATCAACATCCATCATTCATTCACTTTAGTTTTAGAAACAAAAATCTCACATTTTTCATCAATAATACCACTCATCTACATCAATTGTACATCAATTATACATCGATTATACATCAAAATTCATTCATTTTAGAAACGAGATCTCACAGTTTTCATCCCTGCACTTCATATAACTTCTAGATGAAATTACAAAATCTCAGATTTTTCATCAACAATACTCACTTTTTGAGAACAAATATTCACATTTTGTCACATTTTCCATCAACACCATTTTTACTCATCTTTGAAAACTTTGAAAAACACAAATGCTTAGATTTTCCATCAGCATCATTCCACCCACCTCGGAAAGCAAATTCTCACAATTTTCTCATCAAATACTCGCTATTTTGAAAGCAAATTCTCAGATTTGTCACATTTTTTATCAGCAATACTTGCTTTTTAAAACAAACGCATACTTTTTGTATTTCCACCATCTATCTAATATAATCTAATATAATAAATACCCACATTTTGCATCAGCACTACTTACCTCAGAGGCAAAAGCTCACATTTTCCATCAGCACCATTCCCACTCATCTCGAACAACAAATTCTCACATTTTTCATCATCAATATCAGCAATATACTCATTTTTAAAGACAAACGTTTACTTTTTGTATTTTATAACGCCCGTTTCATATCATAAATGCTCAGATTTTGCATCAACAATACTCATCTTAGAAGCAAAAGCTCACATTTTCCATCAGCACCGCCCATCTCAAAAATATACACACATTTTGTCCATTTTAACCACTAAAAATTACTAAAAATTGACTAAAAAACTACTCAAAATTTACATATTACAATTCAAATATCGCCCTTCTTTGGACCCCCAACTACTATCATGTAATTCCGGTCATCAAATATCTTTACCTATCCGGTAGGTACGGAAATGGTTAGGGTTTTTACAGGGCTAGACAACTTTCCGGATAATTGGAATACTGCACAGTCAACATGGGGGTATGGGACAAGCACACAAGTTCGGGTTAAGTCGAGAGTAGAATAAGGGTTAGGGCTAGGGTTAGGGATAGGGTAAGGAATAGGTTAGGGATAGGATAAAATAAGAAGTAAAATGTTATATTATGCCCTCTGAACATCAAAATAATAATATTATAGCCTCATGGTATTCTCATTTTTCAAATATCATAAACTATCGAATATAATGTCAATAGTGACATATAATATGATCATAATCATATACCAAAATGTTCCGAATGATAGTGGGAAATCCCCAAGGGTCCAAAATGTCAAAAACACCCTAAGGGTATAAAATTTTGGCAAAAATCATGAGAGACACCCGAATTGAACGGATAAGGAGTTCTATTACAACTATCAATCGATGAAAAGTATGAATTACAACACAACTTGGAGCATATCATCAATTCCTTGGTGAATCCAATTCTCCCACTCCAGAGGAGCAGATGCAAATGGTGATCAAGGTTCTGAAAGATGTTGGTTACAACAAACGGAAGCATCTATTTGCAATTGCTGTCCAAACAGGTCATTTTTTAGGATTTTACCGAGTAGTCAATAACTGATATCACAATGCACTAATTTTCAAAAATATAAATAAAACCGAACACAAATTGAAAGTTTTACTCGAATTAAAGTTGAACTTCATTGAATTGCAAATAAATTTATTCCACTCCAACAGCAGTATCAATGCTAATAATTTGTGATTATAATGCATAAATAATGACAACTCGAGTATAAAATCTGCACCCTAATCAGAAATTATTTGATGATACTTCTCATGTATTGAATAACATATTTTGTAACGAAATTAAAACTGAAATTTTGATCTCAATCGAGTTTGGGGTGGCTGAAAAAGAGATATTGGTGGTTTTACGTTTGAAAAAATTATAAATAATTCTTTTTTAATTTTAGAATACAACGGAGGTTCAAATTCAATCTTGTTTACGGCACGGTTGGTCGCGTTTATAAATCCCCTTCTCCAGAATGGTTTCATGCGTCTAATCATCTATTGCAACGATAATTCGTGGAAAATTTTAATTGACTCAAGATTGGCAGACGAAATGGTGCATTTTCCATCGAAGATAGTTTGTTTCATAGCGCTGTTTGATTCCAAAATAGAACTTATTTATTTCAAGAAACTGATGGGAAGTCAATGAGCGAGTATAATCATTTTTTGAATTCCCACCTCAACTTATGAATTTTCTTCAATCAATAAAGACTTCTAACCAAGATATCTTGAGTGGATTAACAGTGATCCGAAGATTCATTACAAGTAAAAATATGAAAATGATGAGGTAAAAATCCTATACGACCCCGCCCAATTCCCGCACTATTTCGCATTTCACGATGTCACAAATTTTCAAATTACATGAAGTAAAATAAAGTACTGAGTATTATTCTGTATGTTTTTGAAATCTTGCACATCTCTTTTGAAGTCACTCCATTTTTAGTCATTTTCACTGAAGAATTGTAAAGCTGAGAAATCGAGATGGTTTAAAGTAATTCAATTCATGCATTTTGTAAACCATAATTTTCCTAGCCAATGCGGAGAATAAAATTCTCATTGGAATTAAACATTTTCCATGAACTGCAGGTACAAGATCGCTTGCCTGCACTAGGCAATCAGTTCGTTTGAAAACACATCTTTAAAATAAATTTTTAGATTTGAAATTTGCCTATCAGTTCAGAACACGATCCATCAAAATCACTCACAACGGAATTGACACTTTTTATATGGAAATTCACTAAATTTTCTCAATGGTATATATTTTTAAGCATTAAAAAATTTTCGATTTATTTATTCATTGCATGGTAAACTACAAAAGTAGGATAATAGGAAGATAATATCATACGAAATAGTGTGGGAAACACATTCTCTAACCCTACCTAACTCTATACTATTTTCTTGGGTTACTATATTACTAATCTTCAAAATTGTCGATATTGATAAACCTCATTAAATCCTTTGAATTGTTTATGATGGAAACGAGTGACTGACGATTCTGCATCACAAATTTATTCAAATGTTACACAAAATAATGGCAGGAAAATAATGAACATTACTACTTCTGGGGGAATACTTGATGTAATCACCCAAAATCGTTCTATATCATATCAGAAGCGACGAAGCCAGGACAATAAATTGACTTTTATGCTTAATTACGAAAATCAAAGTAAAACATGGTCTAGATTACTGTATGTCTTGTGTTTTCCTCATATCATGCAGTCAGGGATTAAAAAGTTTGGCTCAAATGCCGGCCTGGAACTTGAAGACCTGAAAACCAGGTCCGAGTTGGCCTCCAGGACCTGGCCAAACTTTTAATCCCTGCATGCAGTTTTTAAGTTGTCTTTTAATAGATGGAAAATAGCAAACAGGTTCTGCTCTTCCTCTTCCAATTAGTGATGCTCAAACAATAACATGCGATGAAATTTTCTACGGTCACATTATAGCATATTCATCATTGTAATTATGGATATTCAGTTATTGATGGTCGTGAAAGTAGAAAGACATATTGATTATCAGACGATGAACGGGAATGGATTGAAATTTATGACAACGTTTGGCCTCTGCCTTTCTCTGTTGCCCGGTGAAGTGTGTTTGTTTGTGGTTGTGTGTCAAAACCTTTGACTCTTAACAGCAATTTATTAGTAGGAATATTAGACAGAAAATTAACAATTGGTTTTCGAAGCAAGCTCTCGATAAGAATAATAGCAACAAGCAAGCCCAACCCCCATCTCTCCCGTGGACTGAGAGAAGCTCCGCCCACGGAGGGGAAAAGAAAGAGAAATTTAGGAGGGGTTGGCTCATTCAAGAACGGGGATTCGTAGACCGGACAAAGGAAAAAATTAAGAAAGAAATTAGGTGCGACGAGCACAAAATTGGAGAGATTCCAGAAAACCGAATTGATTTCGGAGCTGCATCGTTAAATGGAAGAATTTACATAACTGGAAGATGGAAGTCGTTAATTTTGTATGATAAATAATGTATCATTATATGACGCGGTCTCGCTAATTTTGAGAAATATCAAAGAAGAGGCCGGGCCAAACATTTCCGAAGGTCCCAGGTCGGGTTTTTTAGTAGTTTCTGACTTATTCGACCTGGAAAACACGATTTTGGGGTTTTTCCCGACATTTTCAAATTCGAGTCCAAGTACCAGGGTCTGGAGGTCAAAATTCAAAAGTCAGCCTGACACTTCAAAACCTATATAAGATTGTTCAGCCCGATAAGTTGAGTCGAATGGTGCAAACATTTCTCGGATTCGACCTTTTTATCGCAAGTTACGACTAAAAACTGTAAAAGTGCCAAAAACACGGATCGTCGGGGAAAAATGAATTCTTGTTTTTGTAGATACGATCCGGATGTTTTAAAGTACATATTAAAATTGCCCATGAAATTCAGAATTTTTTATATAGGTTTGGTCGAAAAACTCGAAAAAAAAGTCTCGAAATCATGTGTTTCAAGTCGAATACAGTCAGAAACTACTAAAAAACCCGACCTGGGACCTTTCTGAAATTTTGGTCCGGCTAGTTTCGATAATTAGCGAGATCCTCTTATAATAACTAATAATAAGGTGGTTTTTTCACGATTGGATCTGCAGAATTCCTTGATTCTCTAGAGCTAAATAAACAGACAAAAATGTACGAATTATTATATAGACCCAAATTGTAATTGTCAAACCCTTTAGAGCATTTGCTAACTGTGCCATTATATAATGAGTAAAATCTATCAAAGACGTAGGGAGTCTGTGTCATATTATGTTGATCTCCGTAACAAATATTACTGCCATTTTTTGTTACAGAAAACGAATACAAGTTTTCATCGCATTCCACAGGCGGCTTTTCATCGTCCCAAATTTCATCAGTCTCATTGCCCGTCTTTTCTAAATATATACATTATTAAAGAGTGAATTCTGAGCTGCCTTTTGAATCCAAATGTGTATATACCTAGAGCTACTTCATCGATGTATAGTTGCTGTAAATCCTTTGGAAATCTTGCGGAACGGTTATCGAATTGGCACCAATAAAAACTGTATGTATATATGATATCGATATTGATATTAACGTAGCCTAAATTTTCATATAGATTACCAATAAAAATGGACAAAATCGCATTTTGCGAGGAAAAGGAGTGAATACTTATTATATAAATCGGCCATGGAGAGTTTAAAAAAATATTTAAGTCGTTTTGAATTATGCAGGTGGTCGAAATATATATATTTTTTGTCAACAAATGATCATTTTGGCAGTTTTTGAAAAATTTTATTATTCATGTAAAAAATTTGATTGCCGTAATTTTATCATCTATTTTCAATTTTGAATAATTATAAGTACCTTCAAGTCCAGAAGAATCTCTGCGCAAATATTTAAAATTAATTGTCGAATTATGTTGGGCTGTCATGAGACTAACGGAATGATAATGCTTTGGACAAGAAGCATTTCCCGTTAACACATTTGTGACATTCAGGTAGTCTTTCAATTCGGTGCAATTGAGTTGTCCCAGTGCGTCCTCTTTGGCCAAATCGTTTACCGATTTAGTAAACGAGTAGTCCTTTCCTAGGTCGGCCTCGATAGTCGAGTACAGACCTCCAAATGGCTTTCCATATATGCAGTTTTTATTGGAATTGGCCTAAAATAATTAATTTCTGTAAAATAAATACGCTATATCTAGCCTAACACTCTTAAAAAGAGCTTAATATGAACTTTCTAAATATGATTACCTGGAAATCGAAGTTTGAAGCTTTAATATCGGTGCAGCCGCTTTTCTCGTTTGCTTTATAATATGTGCTGATGGTATTTTCGCACAGAGACTTGATCCTCCTTATATCAGGTGATGATATCGATTCCATGTTCGGTATGATATTGCAGACGAGCTTAACATGATATTTCAGTGGGGCTTCCAGTAATACATCGTATGTTGTCTATAATGGTATCACTAAATTTTTTATACTTTAAAAGTTCTTACGTCATTTTCACCCGTCAGCGGTTTAAATTTTCCCTTTAGGTGTACTTTATGTTTTGCATCATCAATAGTCCTTGCAATATTTTTCCTATTCGAAAAAGAATTATTCACTGAAAATTAATTATTCTATAAATTCGAATAATATCTTTACCGGCTAAATCTCCATTCACCGGAAGGGGCGTTTTGACCCATACGCCTAGATGTTGATCCGAGTTGATAGAAGTGCTTGTGTCCAATGAGTTAAAGTTAGAGAACTTATATTCTTCAATAGAGGCTCCCAACTCAACTTTAGTGATGATGTGCGTGCCATAGTCGCTAATAAATTCGCCCATTAATATTATAGATTGGTTCGTGTTATTCATGATTAGGGCTTCTTTGATTTCATTAAGTCGACTTTGGACAGATGGCAGCAACTTGTACTTCTCGTCAGCGAGTTCCAATTCTCTTGTGACTACTTGAACTTTTAATATGCTCACATCCGATTGTTCTTCCATCATCGTCCTTTTTACATACAGAACATCTGCGTTAAACGACCCCCCTAAATGTAAAAATAATTATCAGGTGTATGATTTAGTGGTTCTTTAAAAGTTGCGAGATTGCTTCTACTTTCCTACACTAACTGTTTGTCTAGGTACCAAATAAAATGATAGCTTAAATGCTTACCAATTTTTGCAACGGGGCCTAATTGGAAATTTGCACCGGCTGTCATTGTTAAATGGTCCGATAAAAGTAGATCTTCGTAGTTGTCGATTTTTGTATGCGTATATCTCGAAGACTGCTCAGGAGACCGCCTTGCTATTACACCAATTGGCAGGAGCTCTGACCCGTCGCTCGTTGTCCAACACCCCGAGTAATCGTAGAGCATTAGCTGACTTGTGGGTTTATCCTAAAACCTCTCTTGCATTATGTCAATTCGGGCGGGCAGTATTACCATTAAGCCATCAAGACCGAACCCAATGTCGAATATGGTTGCCTCTTTAATCTGTTGGTTTGCACCGATTTTTTTATTGCATTGGTATATGCTCAGGGCTATTGATTTCTGATCTTCATTTTTGGTAACTAAATAAATATTGTCAACTGGGAAGTGCATCTGTTTTGGTAGTTTTTACCGAGCTCATTTATTGCTCCTGTAATTGGAAATAACATACCTGATTTGCTAGTCGTGATATCTTGCGCAATAGTTGCGGTTTGATAGGTTTCTAAATGCAGAATGTTTCAAGTAATATTCCGATCATGATATTTTGTATTTGAAGGGGCTGAAGTATGAATGAGACGGAAACGTTTCAGAAAAAGGTTTTGTAGTCATAAATATAGAAGTAACACGATTCACTTACTTTCTGCGTTTAGGCTGTTTGGTGGAATCAAATGGTCTGGAAATTTATTAGAGCTCCACACAATTTCATTATCTGTTCTAAATTTGTTTGAGTAATATCTAATGCCACATTTTAAATTTGTATTACTTCACTGCTACCATAAAATGGTTCCTTTCATCTTCTCGGATATCACCCACTTTTGCTTGCGAGTAATTCGCGCCAAATTTGAACCAGGTCCGGTTTTTTTCCTTGAGCTTTCCTCTAAATTTATCAATCAAAATACGCTTTATAGCCGTGTTAAAAATAGTCTTCTAGATGTTCTTCTACTGCTCTTCCTACAGCTGTTCATTTTGCTAATGAAACTGCTTTTTACTCACGTTCTTTCAATCCATTCCCACACTTGCACGTTCCGTTCCACTGACTTTCGGCTTCCTGGAGGCTTCGTGGTGCTAAGAGGTTTCGGGGTGCTGGAAGGCTTTGGGGTGCTGGAAGGCTTTGGGGTGCTGGAAGGCTTTGGGGTGCTGGAAGGCTTTGGGGTGCTGGAAGGCTTTGGGGTGGTGTTAGAAGATCCAGTCCTTCCTTAATGCATCAAATCAGTAATTCGTATACACTCCATTTCAAAACAAATAATATTTTCTGCTAGGAAATGATTGAAAATAGGAAAGTTATTCAGTTCAGAAATTAAATTGTCGAACATACTTGCAACATAGGCACTTGATAGAACCTATTTGTTCTTACCCGACTGGGACTGCGCAGTGTCGAGTTTTCCCAGCTCCTGTGGTGGTTCCGATGGGTTGCTCTCTATAGTTACTCTATTTATTATTTATTCATATCTTTGATTAGATTATTCTGATGCCGAAAATGGCATCAAGACATGGAAATTAGCAAGTTATTCAAAAGCAACACTGCCGAAAATACTTGAAGCCCGATAGTTTTAGGCTTTACCTCCGGAAGTTGGTCTTTTTTCTTTTCCACCCACACATAAGTTGATGATTAGCAAAAGGCAGCACAGCTTGATGAACAACATGTTTCCTGAGAAAATAAATGAATATATATGACGATATGCTTGCGCAATAAAGATGATAATAGCGACTTCTAGTTCATATTTTAGGACGAGAGGCAAGTCATCCCGCTAGGTAGTGGAATGACTTCCACCATACCATATTTCTAACGTTTGAATATTGTAATCTATGTCAACTACGGTAGGCTTACAGATGCTGATCGGTCGTCCGTTAATGCGGAAGAGCTAGAAAAGGAGAGGGAAAAAAGTAATGATAGCAAATGAAAGACGATGTAACAGGTTAGATAAGATTTTGAGCCTAAGTCCAATCTGATGACCTTATCAGAAGAACACAAGATGAACAGAAAAAAGAGGGGTGTCGTGCCGAGATGTTTTATTGGACCGTATTAATTCGAATAGTTATTGCTTGAGCTGAAAATATTAGAAGCTGTTGTAGTTGACGAAGCAGGATAGAATAGGAAGACTGCTCCTTTTGCAGGGCTTATATAGGAGACGAAATAGTATGAAGCAGAGAAAACGACGAAGACGGCACGGAGATGGGCCCGCCCCTTTTGTGAGCGGAGCCACGCCCTCTTGAAAGTCGCTAATTAATCAACATCAACCTTATCAAACAGTAAAAATAAAACTTTATTTCTTGGCCATTTCGATGAACAACTTTTTTCAAATCTTTAATTGATCAAAAGCTATATTTAGAATTGTAATTGAAGTTTACGTCAAAATTATCTTTGTGTTGTGAGCTTTAAATTTGAAAAAATGTGAAATGAATTTTGAAAATGGTGTTTGCGTGATTTTGGCGATTAGATTTTTGTCGGGAAAATCGTATCCGATGATTTCTGGAACTCCTTCGCAGACAAAGTGATGAAGTTCGATTGATTTTTACCTGAAACAAGATTATTTGTTTCCCGAAAAAACATAATATCTCCTTTACATAGGCTAGACGTTTTTGATTATTTTCTTGAAGTTTGACAAATAGAATCTCAGCAGCAAAATGAGCTTGGAATGCTACAGCACTTGTTGGATCTGGATCAGCCTCAAGAGGAGATGCTAGGCTATCTGGATCGCCGATGCTATATTCATCCCGAAATATCACATATCAACTAAAACCAGATTCATTCTAGTTAAAACTCGTTAAAAATCGGAAGAAATACACATGCATGCCTATTGAAAAAATCACATTCTAATTTTCAGATGGCGAGATGAGCCTCTAATCTTTTTTCAAAATTCGAGGGGATATTATTACTATTTTATGGCAAAAAGAAGTCTTATTAAATCATGGTATACGATATAATAGGAAGTCTGTAAAAGTAGATGCAATAGATACGTAGTTGCAACGAAATAGTATGGGGTATTGCACAAAAATGACCACGTCCATTCAAAGCAATCTTATTCGGAAACTTCTATAATTTCTACCCTAGCGAAACTGTAGTTGTGGTGTTTTCTTGCGTTTGTGCAAAATCGTAGGAATATCCCTGACCGAAATCGAGTTGTACTGGTTTAGCACTTGAGTTTACTGAAAGTTACAATTTCAGTCAAAGACTCATTAATTTTTGCTATGGGAACTCTTCCGAAGCCGACCAATAATATAGTGACTGACAAAACTTGGAGTAGCGAATGAAGTTTGAAGCGAGAAATTCTACCGATCGTTCTTATAATTCAGTTGAAATTTCGAGTTTCATATGCGAATTTTTCATTTAGGTGCGTCCACATTTCAAACCAACTGATTCAGGAAAATGGGTAAATAAATCAATCGAAATACTATTCGTTATCTTCAAATATTACTCTCTACTAGATTCTTATTCTAACTAATCAGGATAAACCTCGACCTGCTGAAACGATCAAAGTCGCTGTCGAATTGCGAGTATAATTGTAAGAATCGTCTGAAAGAACAGTAAAAGGCATTGGGCGTGGTCTAATGGCAGCTTTGCCCGCATCATTCGATAATCTGAAAGGAAATGATAATAAATGGAATTGATTGAAATGTGGATATGGCAAGTTATTTGTAAGAAGAGAGATCGTTAACAAAGCGGCTGGGACAAAATTTGGCCAGTAATAGGCTGAATAAATAACGTGTCACAAATTAATTAAATTCAACTAAATATAATGAATAGTGATGAAAATCGTCTTTTCAAACTAATGCAATGGACATGCAGTTGGGACGGTTTTGACAGTTTGAAAAACAGTTTTGAGTTCGAATTTATTTCTCGAAATTTTTGGCTCATTTACATTTTGGATTTTGCTTTGATCAAAATCGCCGTTTTCGGTTTTCGTCTTGACTATGTTGGAAATATCATTTTGATTCGATATTTTATCCATTCTAAATAGTTATTGAACTAAACTTTGCCTTAATGTGAAAATGGGTCGTTAGTGTACGTCGTGTGCGAGTGATGACACTGTGCAGTGTATCGTTAGGCTAGGCTTGTTGTTTGTGTGGATCACCTCAAACTTGGGTAATTAAACTTTTTATTCAGAAAGAGAAAATTAAATCAATAAAAATAAGCAAATTATATAAAAGGGGTAAATCTCGAGAAACTGAAAACTGCAAAGAAAGATGGTTTTTATCAAGCTGTAGGATCTATGAGAAAGCCAAAGAAAACATTTTCTACTAAATAAAACATTGAAGGTCGCTGATTGCGACATGCTCTAACTGGATTCTTACATCAAATACCTGAAAAGGATTTTAAAATCGTAAAGATATTCCAAGGTAAATGTGTATACCTTCTTGGAAATGGTATCTTGAAGAAATCTATACAAAATATCAACTTCTTGCAAAGAAACGAAGCAAAAAAATTAACAAATTTATTCTGAGAAGATTGATGATGATTGGCGAAAGAAATACTTAAATTTGCTTGGGGGAATGAAAAAGAATTGATTGATTTTGGGAGTGAAGTGGTAGAGAAGCCGATGCCGCTGCCGCTGCTGCAGATTCACGCGTTGAAGCGGATCTGAAAATTGAAGAATGAGCGAATGAAAACGTTTTGAACAAGTTGTGTGCACCTTTCTGAGCGGTTTGTTGCTGTAGGTTAAAGCGGAGTTGAGTCTCTCAAAGTCGACAGGACCGTCAAAACCAGAGCCGTACCTGCAGTTCTCGTTTAAATTCGTTAGGATTAAAGTGATCTCACTTGGCGATGCTGTTGTTCCTTCCTCTCTTGGCACATCTGTCAGCGACCAGCAGAGGGGCGGGCAGAGCTGTGGCCAGGTTGACGATGTTGTGCATGAACGAGAGCAGATGAGTGAGGCACTGAAATTCTCGCAAGGACGTGTTGAAGGCAATCAGATGACAACTCGTACCTCAATAGTGTTCAAGTCGTAGCCAATCTGGTCGTAGATGACGGAGTACTTCACGCTCTTGGCCGTGCCCTGTAGGAAATTCTAATTGTCATCAAATAATATAAAAGAATCAAAGAATTACTGTGAAATGTACCTGAAAAGCCAAGTGAGAGTTCATGTAGAATTCTGTGATCACTGGGGAGACAATGTGAGTGTCGATGACTGTTCCGCTCGGAATGTTCTGCTTCGTCGCATTTTCTCCAGAAAAATGCTGGAAAGAAAATGAATGAAGAGATGAAATAAACAAAACTCGTTGGATTTGAAATTCGCCTTGTTTATACACGTTATTGATAATTTTTCCAGATTGTTAGGAATAAGTCGTAGACAGACCTGCTGGAAGATTCTCTCGTTGTGAGACTTGGAGGCGACGATGATGGTGACCTGCTTGGACGGGGCAATGGCTTCCTCGATGCGCGGAGTGACCACAGTGATTAGCTGAAAGAAAGCATGACGCATTAATTCTCCCATTTCTGCTCGATCGACGACCCACATCTTTGAAGGAGCCCTCGCTGGGCCCATTCAGGTAGACGACCAGTTGGTTGATGGCAGTCTTCCTCGCGGCAGTCGCATCGGTCACAACCGTCTTGCAGATATCGCGAATGCACGCAGCCAGGGCCTGAAGAATGATCATTTGCATCCAATCTGCCTCTATAATTTTCATCCAACCTCAGGATTCTTGGTGTCGCAGAAGCGGTAGTCTCCCTTGAAGTACTGCAGATCGGCTCCGTAGTTGGCTGCGAATCCCAGACAAGGTGCCTACAAGAAATTAATAGCTCTTCCAAAATTCAACTTATTTTGCAACTTGGAAAGTTGCTAAGAAAAGCTAGATTGATTTTTGTGAATTTCATTCAGGAATTGGTTGTTGGCAGACCTCAGAAGCAGTGGCGGACATCTCGAATCCGAGGATGAGGCAGTTGGGCGACTCGATCGGAGACTTGGCCTGCGTCTTCAGGCCGTGCAGAGTCATCTCGTGGTTCAGGCCACCGCACTTCGCGTTGATCTGCAGAATCACAATCATAGACTTCATTTAACTGACCATGAATTGAAAACAAATGGGTCGAAATTCCGATAAGAAAGGGTATTCCCCTTTTCTGCTTTAAGCGCGATTTTCATCTGTTCCTTTTATTCTTTTTCAATCGAATCTCGATTTTGATAATGTAAATAAAGAGAAGACAAAAGTGAAAATCGAGAATGCGAATACTTGCCTCCCAGATGCTACTTTCTCCATCCTCAAGAGGAAGTACTCGTAGCATACCCTCATCATCCCCTACCTTCATGACCACATTGGTGAGCGTGTCCCTCTGGTTCTTCATGACCGTGTTCTTCATCTTGGAGTAGTCGATTTCCTGAGTCAGAATCTGGTACTCCAGCTCCATCAGCTTGATCTGGTCTGGGAAATTCATCACTTTCCGAGCATAATCAATGGATATCCAAACCGTGCAGCTTGACAGCGGTCTCGCTGATGAAGAACAGGAACTTGATGCCCTGGGTCTTGGCCTCTTCGAAGATGGCCTGCAATAAACTAATCATTTGAACCCTCCAAGTCCTACATTTTATCGCGTTACTAAGAAAATTAATTCCATTTTTCATTCTCAATACCATCGCTAAAATTAGCTCTCCAAGAACTCAAGATTTTCAAACTTATTCATTTCTAAACAAATTTCTACAAATCTACTATTTGATATTCCTCTAGAGAACTTGAAGATGTTCATTTACAACATCTCCAAAACGATTCTTCTACTGTCAAACATAAGCAATCCATATCAGTTAATTCTCTTTCTTCCTCGTTTACCCTAGCTAACCTTGACAGTGTCAGAGTTGGCTCTGCCGTGGTAGGCCACGTCTGGCTCAGTTGCCTCGGTTCCGCGGTCGCTCATTTCCCTCATCAGTCTGTTGTAGTAGTCACTGTAAAATAATAGTCTTGTCAGATCGACCTGTCTGCAAGTGTGACTCACTCGACGAGATTGTCGCTCTGTCTGGGCTGGCCTCCGTAGAGAATGTGCCACTTCCATTTGGGAAGCATCTTGGCCTTGACGAATCTGTTCCTGTCGATGCGCCATCTGCCTGCCTGTGCCTGCATGGTAGTCGGACGGTTTCCTCGTCCTGCATAGGCGATCGACGGCTGCGGCAGCATGCGGCCTTTCACCTGCAATTCACAATTTCAGTTTCAATTCTAATCAAGGATCAGTCGGTTTCTTTTCTTGTTTCAAGTTTTTATAGTCAAGTGACAGTATCAACGAAAGACTGATATCACTCCCAGCGATAGAGGTCTGTTCTCAAAATTAGACCTTGATTGAGAACGCTTCTGGTCTTTCGTAGACCCGGGGGGCAAGAAGTGATTTTTGTATCCATTTTCAATAAACGAACCATGGTGAATTTGTCATCCGGCTTGATTCCCGCGTTGAGCAGCATCTTGTTGCCAGGCACGAGTCCGATCTCCCTCTTCATTGCAGCCGTCTGGTTGAATCTCTTCTCCGGGAGTGCAGCAGAGCACTGCAAATGAACTCATTTAATGTGGGGATTGCAGATGAAATGACCGACTCTGATCATGATGGCCTGATTCTGGATGGACTCTTGCTCCTTCTTGACTCGCTGCATGTCGCACACCATCAGCAACTCCATCGGGAACCAGGGGCGATTGCCGTCGCGCATCGGGCTCTTCGGGCTCACCGTGAAGTACTGGGGATAGCTGAAAAGAAATGATAAATCTAGAATTCCTTCTATCGTTTATCAATCAATCACTCTGCCATTTCGTAATTTTTCATTGAGTTCTATGCTTTCAAAAAAGAATATTTTCCTTTGTCCATGCGCGGTTTTCAATACTTTCCCTTTTCTCTCCATCTGCCTTTCGTCATTATCACGAAATGAAATACAGGTGAGCGGAAAAGGAAAACAATAATAAAAGAAAACGTGGCGCAGAGAAAGATATGCTGCTCCCTCACGAAATTTCGCCCATCCCTTAATGTCAAACTCACCGCAGTTTGATGTTGTACTTTCTGGCGAAATAGTCAGCGATAGAGTTGTACTCCTCGCCTCCAGCGCCAGCGAATGCAGTCTCCTTGCTATTAGCCGCAGGTCCGTTGACGCGTCCAATCGTGAACGTCTTCGGCTCCTTATGCGCATCCTTGCCATAGGTCAGTACCACCGTCAAGTCTGAAAATTCTCAGATCGGAAATTCCTTACTCGTAGAGACAAGAGAAGAAAAGGAGAATTTAATGAGAAAGTGTTTCTATTTCAATGTGAAATGAAAATCTAAGTGATTTTAGTGTCAATGTTGAAAAGATTGAACGAATTTCCCTTTCTGATGGCTTTAACAATTATTAAATGGCGGATTTCTTTCAAATTTCATTCTCTTGTTTACCTCTAACTATAGAACTCCATCACTTAGTGATTGTCGATGGTTCTTTATAAGTCTTGAATGTGCAAGATTCCGACTTTACCTGCAGAAAACATTACTTCACTCATAAATCTCGTACCTTTTGTTAAAAGTCATTTCTGATATCAATTTCTCTTCAAGTTCTTCCTTTCATTTCAACCACTCACCCTTGATCTTATTCTCGGCGGTTTTCGCATTAAAGCTGTTTGGACGAAGATCGACCTGTCCGCTCTGCCTGTCGAACATGCTGAGCACCTTGTCCATGAGATTCTGATTGTCCCGGTGGATGGCAGTCTTCTTCAGTTCGGTCACTGCGTAGACAGTCGGCTGCTTGCCCTCGCCTTCCAGCACCTTCACGGACTTCGACACGCCCACCTTCATCTCCATGCATTCTTCCAGGGGCTTCAGGTCGTCGGGGCTGCAAAATGTTCATTTTCTCCTAAGAAAGAGGGTAGAAAAGAACCAACCCAAATCCGTTGGGAGCCTTGAGCATGAAGTGCTTGCACTGGCCGTAGGTCACCCAGTTCTGGCTGAAATCAGTCAATTTGTCAATGTTCATGGAATTGCATGGACTAACTCGTTGAAGGGCTTCTGCGAGATGAGCAGATTGTAGACTTCCAGAATCCCCTTATCAGCCTGATCGGGACGAATGTTGACAGCCTTGGCGACATCGTTCGACGAGACTTGGAAGTCCTCCGTCACACTGCTGATCTTCACGCGGATCTCGGCGGCTTCCTGCTTAACCGTCAACAGACTCGGAGGGAGTTTGAACGTGACGCCCTGCAAGTGGATGATTGGTGGTGATCGCTTGGATTATAATGACAGACCTGTGCAGGGACATTGAGCTTAGTAATGGAGAACATGACGGCCTGTCTGTCGTAGAGCAGCGTGTTGTTGGGTAAATCGAAGAAGGCAGCCTCCTGTCTAGTTAGCTCCTGCATCACGTTCATCGCCTGCCTCTTCCTTCTCTGAGTGTCTGGGCTGAAAGCATTCATGTTTCACTTTCATTCCTTTCAAAATTTCGACAACTCACTCATTCTTGGTTCTCTTGGTGAAGATCTTTGGTTTTTCCTCGTTGATTTCCCCGGATCCAGACGGCATGCGGAAGAAGAGGGCCATCTCCACGTCGTACTTGTAGTAGACCAGGTTCTTGGTGACTTCGAGGCGCGTCAGGTTGGTCTGGAAACGAGCCTCTGCGCCTATGTCGCCCGGTTTCTTCTTCGGCGCGTAGACGGCGGCCATCCTCTTGCTGATGCTCATCTTGCTCACGTCCGGCAGCTCCGACATCCTTTCTTTCTCAATTCGAGTAAAGTTGAGTTGGCTGCTTAGAGAGATATACGTTCTGATCAGCGATTATAAAGAGAAGTGAAGTCGAGTTCTGCCTTGGTCTTTCCGAGAGAGTAAGGGGTGTGGTCTAACCAGCTAGAGAAGCAGAGCAGTTGTTTTTGCGTCGCAATACACGCGCCCGTCTTTCTTTTCCCTTCGCTGTTTTCTTTTCTTCTCTCCGGAAAAGCGAAGAGAAATAGAGGCGGGACATATTCATCATCGAAATAAACAAGGAGAAAGATGCAGAATGAATGATTCTTTGTAGTTTTATTTGAAAGATGAATAAATGCAAAGATGAAATGTTAGAGCATGCATGGTTGTGAAATTTTCTTTCTTTGATTTTTGACCTATTCGTTTATTAATAAAATAAATAATTTATTATCTATTTCAAATAAAATGAGAACAAATATATAAAGATTTTCATAGATTGTTGTCGTCGTTCAGTTATCCCTTGAGGGATATCCAGGAAGCACCACGAGGAGGCAGACGAACATCACTTCCCGCCACACAATAACACACACACACACATAGATCTTAATTACAAAAAAATAGGCTTGCAGCCTATTTTTGAAAAAAAAGTTACCCAAAAGGTAAACAATTCGTCCAGTGTACAGCGCACATAGCATTTGATGCTATGCGAATGCGATCAGATGATGGAATCAAATGTAAGAACAGGCAATGAAAATGAATTACTTAAGTGCTCGATGAAGTGAAATCAATGAAAGGATGATTGGTATTTCAAATTTTCAATATTTGCTTCATCGAATACTTTTAACAAATACAAAATGACTGATTGAATCTAAGCGTTGGATCTAATGGCATCGAAGCGCGTCCCTATGAAACTGACTCCTGCTGATCTCGCCGAAGTCCGCCTGAGTCAATCCTTCGGCCGTGAATTGCAAGCATGTGGATCCGAAAGTTGACTTCATTCTATAAAATGACTTGTTTAGATCTCAAACAAGTTCTATACCTATGGCTAACCTTTCCGATCCTTCACGAAGAGTCTAATGTCGTTCCGCTTCGTGCCTATGAGATTTTCATAGATCAGATTGTTGTCGTCGTTCAGTTATCCCTTGCAGGACATCCAGGAAGCACCACGAGGAGGTAGACGAACATCACTTCCCGCCACACAATAACACATTCACACACATATATCCCTGAAAACTCAAATATTCAGAATTGAACCGAGAAAATTCGTCAAAATATGATGAAGACTTACTGATTGGATTGAACCCTCTCATAAGGGTCAGTCGACTTGCTTGGATCGGATCGGCTCACTTCGTCATCAAGGATAATTACTACCATAGGCTAAATTTGATCATTGACGTTGAAATTTATTTCGGGTACTTACGCCTTCGAGCGACTCTGTGTAGTGAGAGTTTGGAGAGAGTGCTGGAGTAGGCACGAAATAATTCTTAAGACCGATTTTCCCGAGCCTGGCTTCCCCCTATTGTCTTCTGTTGGTGCAGCTTCCATCCTTCAACCAAGACAGCGAGCTCACGTAGTCATCGAAATGGAGCTGAGATATCAAGGGGAGTACCTCTTCTTACAAAAAAGTCTGGCTTATATAGAGGGCTGAGGTATCCAATTGGGGAGGAGCTTGCCAGGACAGAAAGGGAGCAAAAGAGAAGCAGAACCGAGGCATCCAATTGGGCGGCGGAATTAGGGGGAGGGACTGGCAGGAAGAGGCGGAGAGAGAGGAAACAGGGCTGACGGACTCAAATCGGCCTCATTTCACAGAGCAGTCTCTAGGCGCCTTCACTCCACTTTCATGTCGCAAATAAGTTGCTCGCCTAAATCGAGTATTATTCGGTGTCGAAATCAATGTATTTCGAACTATGATTATTAAAGATGTTCCATAGAAGAAAAAAGTAAGAAAATTGCTGTTTCAAATAATTTTCATATCTGAAAATACTGTTACTCTAAAAATGTATGAATTGCGAAATTCAACAAATATTTATCGTTATTATTTTTGGGTTCTCGATTCCAACAAGTTCATTCTAAATCATTGTCATTTCAGAAAATGAATACTAATTTGGTACCTAAAGAAACTAGCGATCTAATCATCGACCTCATTTCGCACAACGAGTAAATTGTCTATATCACCAAAATACCAACTAAATTGAACAACTTTAGGATATTAGAACTCGAAATCTCTCGATTGAGAACTGAAAATAGACACTTGAAGGAGTGTAGAAGGGTCACCAGAGTTGTAATGAATCACAAAAAGGCAGAATTAAAAGCCGCGCTTTCCAAAAGAAAGCCAGAAATATGCGAGGTAAGCGCTCTTGAATTCCAAGACTGAAATTGAAAATCGCGATGCAAATAAAGCAATCAATTTTTAAAGAACGAACAATTTTTCTATGACTTCCTACTCATCAGCGAAAATTCTTGTGGCAAAATATCATTCATCAAACGAAGGCATCGTCTTCTTTAAAGCTCTTTACATTGGAGACAAAAGAGAGGTCATTCCCAAATGAATCAATTTTTCATTTAGAAGAGGGCCGTAGAGCGACATAATTGGGACCGAGGATGCGGCAAAATCCTCCGCCTCCGTAGTCGCGACGTGCCTTGCGAGATGGTGACATCGGATCTGTCTGACTCCGATTCGGATACATCGTGCTCGGACCAATTCGACCTCGAGATTGACATGGTCGACCAACCATCTCGTGGTAGTATGCTGATTTTTCTTATTCAATGAATCAGTTCAGAAATCTAAATATTTCATTTTTCAGGTGTGTGCGTGTGTGTGATTGTGTGGCGGGAAGTGATGTTCGTCTGCCTCCTCGTGGTACTTCCTGGATGTCCTGCAAGGGATAACTGAACGACGAACGACAAGACCTGATGTTACTACCTCACATTTCTCCATCGGGTATGCGAATTTACATTAAATTTAATTTAATAGTAAAGATACAAAATTAGGTGTCGAACAATACGATCTCTCTTCCCGAGCCGCTCTACCAGGCGGATGAATGGGCTAAGAGAGGTCGCAATCTGGAATGCTTACGTCGATCTGATGAAGTTCACGGCCGACTGACCCCCGAGAGGGTGACAATCCAATCAGTAAGTCTTCATCATATTTTGACGAATTTTCTCGGTTCAATTCTGAATATTTGAGTTTTCAGGGATATATGTGTGTGTGTGTTATTGTGTGGCGGGAAGTGATGTTCGTCTACCTCCTCGTGGTGCTTCCTGGATGTCCTGCAAGGGATAACTGAACGACGACAACAATCTATGAAAATCTTTATATTTATTCATTTTATTTTAAATAGATAATAAATCGTATTTAATTCATAAACGAATAGTTCAGAAATCAAAGAAAGAAATTTTCATAACCATGCATGCTCAAACATTTTCTGCCTCAGTTCCTCTCGTAGAATTCCTTCTACAAACAAGGACCGTCCAATGGCATCAACAAATTCTGTAAAAATAGAAATAAATTATTCATCAGTTTGAAATCTAATATTTCTAGCTTTTCAAGATTATTAATCTCTTTTCAAACGGATTAATTTTTTTCTGTACAATTACCAACTCGATTTTTTATTGAATTTTGCCCATTGACTAGAGTCGAACCACGCCCACTTTTGGGCGGAGTATTTGTGTTCTTGTGCTACCACCGAATCAGCCAGTTCCTTCTCTCCGCATTTTTGTCCATTGCCTACCTGTTATGAAATAAATAAATTTCGCAAATTATTTCCTTCTGTCAATTGTGCAACTGACTAACCGTTACCCTTGCTCTATTAACCGTATTTCTCCCTGCCTTTCCATTTTCTTTAGTAGAGGGGAGAGGGTACGGTAAGGGTAGAGTAGGGCTGTTTCAATCCATTCTTCTGCCAAGTCTATTATTTTACAGAAACTGGAGAATTTCACCATGAACTTCGAACTTCGAATGCAGTCTGACCTGGATGAGATCATTCGTTTCACCACTGGTAAGAAAATAATACTGAATATCATATCTAGGGAGGACGATCGTCAGAATTTCATCCGACCTATCCCCTATGCCAGTCCTTTACAATTTCGTATCTCTTGACTAAAAACTCTTTTAACCTTTCACTGCAAATAATTGCATCATAATCATTTCTATCGTGCAATCTACCTCCTAGTTTATTTTCGCCTGACGAAAGTTCTCCCAAGATCCGTCTGGAATTTCAGTTCGCAAAATAACCATTGAAGTTTAGCTATATTCGAGTTTTTCGCATTCTTTAGTTCATTGAAATTTCAAGGAAAACATAAGGGAAAAGTAAATAATCTTCAGACAAAGAGAAAATCACTCCAGAGAGGTTGGACAAGATTGCGGAACTCGTGGAGACAATCGAGGAAGAGCTGAATGACGAACTCGACAAGGATGAGCGCAGCATTCGGCTCGACGTGAGTCTTGTTTTTCTCTGGATCTCTGAATTTCTAATGAAATAATTTGAAAAAATAATCTGAAAAGAACAAAATTGGGACGAGGAGGGGTAAATCTTAAACACCACTGGCTTTGATATCTCATATTGGTCTTTCTATGAATTACTGGATCTTCATTTCAGATCATCGGCTCGAGCAAGAATGGCTTCGGCATGAATAACGCCGATGTGGATATCTGTCTCAGGTTTGGTGAAGAAGAGCCACGCAAGGTCGGTCTTAATTTCGTGTTTTCATAAAAGAATTAGCATTTTTCAATTTACAGAGAAGGGACTACAAGGTGATGATTGAATTTATCGGGGAGACGCTAAAACAGCTGAAGATGTTCGAGAACAAAAAGGTCGGCTACATCATAGAGACCAGAGTCCCCATCGTCGAATTCGAATACGAGAACATCGAGGGGGAGTAGGTTTTCTCATTCGAAATTTCTTATGCGTATGTTTGCAGTATTTGCTACCACAACATCTTGGCCCTGCACAACACTCGCATGTTGAAGAAGTACTGTGAGTGGGCCCCGAGGATTCTCCCTGCGTTAGGGATGTTTGTCAAGAAGGTAGAGCTTTCTCATGGTTTTATAATTCATGTGAGATCATACCTTCCTTCAAATTCGAAAATTGGGAACGAATCTTTCTTTCTAAAACGATCAGAATAATTGTGCATAATGATGGTTTTGCAATCGTTAAATATACAAGTGCCTTTCTGCAATTATGCTAAATCGATTGAATAGGATTTTCCTCCAAAACCTTCAAAAGTTGTCAAGAAGTATTAATTTAGTGGGCCAAGTCCGTTAATATTGGCTACGCAGCACGCGGAACGCTCTCTTCCTACGCGTTTATCCTTCTCACAATTCACTATCTCCAGCGCACATCTCCGCCCGTTCTCCCAATTCTGCAAGAGGTTTCATAGTCTATTACAACTCTAATGCAAAATTTCTAGCAATTTGACAATAGACGAGTCGAGCATCCGCGCGCCGAGGGCTGGGATGTGTACTTCCACGAGGAAGTCGTGGTAAGATAACTGGTTATCTCGTATGAAAATTTGCCAACTAGAGATTGGGAAATTCTCTTATTCTTCTAACGTTGTCCTGTCTCTTAACATCAGAATATTGTAATACTTCTCGATTTTAAGCCACTTTGGGAGAAATAAAGAATGAAGTAAGTAGAAGATTTTTCTGCCTTTTAAAAGGCATCTAACAATATCTCTAATATAATTTGAAAAGATTTGTTTGTTGAAAATCTTTAATCTTTCAGCCAGATTGGAGCATGAACACTCAGACTTTGGCCGAGCATTTCCTCGGCTTCTTGGACTACTACACAAAATTCGACTGGGACACACAAGTGATTTGAAAGGAACATCCTCGATGAAGTAAATGAATTGTAGGTAGTCCAGATTAGGAGGTCAGCTCCACTGGGGAAAAAGGAGAAGGACTGGGATAGCCTCATGTGTATCGAGGACCCCTTCGAAAGGGAGCATAATCTCGCTTCTAGGATCGATTGGGATAGTGAGTTCTTACAATTAGAATAGAATTCTCAAAGAATAAATTTTCGGGAACAAGGATAAATCTAGGATGAATACGAGTAAATCTTAGGCGCGTGTTATTTAAAAGACGAAATTTGGAAAACTTTTACAGGGAAATTATACTCAGAAGATGAATATTTTAATTTGTTATCTGAAAAAAGCTAGAAATTCTCAAAATTCGGCTCACAAAAACTCGCAACTCGACCCGTTGAAAAATAGCACTTTATTGTTAGGGAAAAGCATGTCTTCTTTCTTTCACTCAAAAAGATGCAATACTTTTTTGTGGATCGAGAGTTGAGAAGTCAGGAAATTCCGTTAATGAAATATCTGAATTTCAGCGTTCGTCTTCTTGATGAAGACACTACAGCGTTCGTGCACGGCATTCATGACTCCCTTGGTTAGGGAGAGAATGCAGGAGCGTTTTGAGCAGACAGACATAGAGAATCAGGAGGAAAGGCAGAAACTCTTCACCGAATATCTGGTGAGCCTACTGTTTAATGTTAACATGCCATTTAAGATTTTTTCTGGAAGTAAATTGTAATTTGTGAAGAAATCAAGCCTTCTTTCAAAATTAAAATTGTTTTTATGAATTTATGGGTATTTCATGTTCTTTAATGAGATTTCTAGTGATAATACAATTACAAAATTTCAAAGTGCCAAACTAATTCTTCATCAACAAAATGCATTTTCAGGACGAACTCCTGAAGGAGTCGAAGGTGAACGACACTACTTACGGACGAAGAACGAGTCGCTACGGGAATAGAACCAAAAAGAAGTGGAGCGAAAGCGACAACGAGTTGGAATGCGACGGAAGCTCGAGCAGAGGAAGAGACAGTGGCGGACCGCTTCCCGCAAGGAGTTCGCCTAGGGAAACCAATGGGTTCAGAGGCGGCAACAGGAATTCGAATTTCGAAAACAGGAGCTCAGACTTCGGCGGCAGAAGAGGTCAGATTTTTTAAACGACTTCGTAAAACCATTTTCAAGAAGTATACTTGAAAATTGTAGACACCGGTTTCTCTAGAGGCCCAATTTTCGTGGAGAACAACCGATTTGCGAATGCATCCGAAAGGGACTGGGACAACGATTCCGGATACAAAAGTGAAAATCCACACAGAAGCGGCTACGAGAATCGCAACGACAGACGCAACAGAGAATTCAACAGCGGCCCACCACAGAATGGGAAGTTCCGTGGCAGAGACGATAGTTCGCCCCCGCGCAGGGCCTATGACGACAGAGACAGGGGCGGGTATAGTCCACCTAGGTAAATAAACAATTTTTATTCGAAACAGACGAAACCAAATTATGAGATACTTGATGTCTTGGTAATTAGTTCTTTTAAAGAATAGTTATTTGAAGTTTGAACGTTTCTCTCAAAATTGGATGTTTATAAATTATCTGAAATTTCTAGATCCAGAAACTACGCTTCGCCTCCCCGTGACAGAGGTGGCTATCGCGACCGCGACGATTTCGGATCTCCCCCGACTCGTAGTGGCGGATACAGCGATAGAGGATATTGGGTAGTGAATCCGGCAAATTAACCCTATGGAAAACTCGAGATTGAAAATATTAGAATCAATATATTAGGCCTTTCGAATCCTCATTCCACACCCACTTTTGTTATGTCCGTTCGATTTCTGCAGATACTATTTGGTTTTGTATAAAAACTAGAAGGAACTCATAGGAGATCGATTTATTAGGGTGCATCCATGCTCCGCTCACGTGAGCGAAGTATGAACGCTTCTTTAAAAAATTTAAACTGAGACTTAAAAATTGGAGTTTAAAATGACGAATTTAATCTGCAGGATCCCCCATCCCCATTCCGTGGTAACAGTGGCCGCAGCTTCAATAACTACGATCGCGATTTCAATAACTACGATCACAACTTCAATAACTACAGCTTCTCACCCTCGAAATTTGACTCGAGAGGCAACGCGTTCCACAACTATGGTCGTTCGCCCGCTAACTTAGGCTCGGCTCAATTCGGCGGTGATCGTAATCGCGATTATTATAACAGGGTGAATCACTATTTTCTGATAAGAAATCTTAAGAATTCTTTCTTTTCCAAGTTATAAAATAAGAGTAAGATGAGAATTCATTTTCAGCCTCGTTACGACGATCGCCTTGACCGCGGTTGCTTCAATAACCCTTCGCGCGACGACGACTTCGGCTTTGATGGGAGAAGCAGAAACGATGGCGCTTATGGCGACTACAGCCGCGATCGCGACAGGAGGGACACCAATGGGTTCAGAAGCGGCAACAGAAATTCGGACTTCGGCGGCAAAAGAGGTCAGGTTTTTAAACAACCTCATAAAACCATTCTCAAGAAAGTATACTTTCAATTTTATTCTGTATTTTTGTACTTTTTGAGAAATTCTTTTTATAGCGAAAATTCCTCATTAAAAAGCTAAACTTCCTGTAAAAGTAATATTTTGTGGAGAAAAACGGATTTATCAAACACTTTCAGACGAAAGAGACGATCGCTTCACGATGCCCAATGTCCCCTCGCTCGACAGCCGGAACGACGGCGGATTCAGAAGCAGCAGGGGCGGCAGATACGAGGATGATCATCGCTATGGACGTTAGTTTTGTTTTTACATGGCTTTCAGTATTTGTTTTTTTAGAAAAATATTCAATCTGTAACACAAAATAGTGAATTTTTAATAAAATGAGAATGAATAAAACTTTCAAGATAAATGCATTTTTAAAATTCAGGCACCGGTTTCTCTAGAGGCCCAATTTTCGTGGAGAACAACCGCTTTGCGAATGCTGGGAAAGGTTTCGGAGCTTTCGATAGGAGAGTAAATAAAACAAACTTCGTAAAGTACTGAAATATGCTATTCAGAAACCAAATGACTTATGCTAATATCATGGATTCAGATAGTCGGAGAATCACAAGTATAATCACCGTTGTATCTGTATTCTAATTCCATACTAGGTTAAGAAAACTGTTCACTTATCAGTTTTTCTTTTCTCGTTTAAATCTTTAAATAGACAAGTATGAAACTAGCTTTTATTCTTTGTTCTTATAATTTCATTGCACTTTAATGAAAGAAAATAAAATTATTTTAAACATTTTTTCTATTCTCGTATGTTTTTAACAATCTGGAAAATATGAAACATTGTCACATCGATACACACAAAATAGTATGATATTTTGATAGAATCTTTTTTGAATCTTAATTGGCATACTTGAATAAGCTTGTTATCCCTAACTTGATTGTTAAAATTCTCAGTTTTATCTTGGTGTAATTTTGTTCACTTTTAGAAGAATAAACATTTTATAGAGAAAATGGTGTTTTATCACGACTTTATGAGCCCATCCTTTAGTAGCGTCCTGTGATTGCGCTCGAAGAAAAGAAATGTCTGCGAAAATGGAAAGAAAATTAATGATCGTTCAAAATGTGGACGGATGAAAACGAGGAATTGTCTCGTTCGATTGCCAGAATCTGTGCGATTGCATTGAGATGCACAACGGCGCAGCAAGAAGGTTGCAGATGGGCGGGGGCTAAAGCCTAACTATAAAGAACACAAGGCCGTGTTATTCCAAGTAAATATTCCCAGTTCTCTCAAGTCAAGAATAGATTTGTGAATAAATTAATCATTAGGCGTATGATTCGTAGACATGGCGAAATTTATTGGCAGATGAGGGTCGTCGCTCCTCCCCCACTTTTTTCGTGAAAATAGTATGGCGTTAGAGAACAAAAAGTGGGGAGTCGAGCCGGAGCCTATTAGAACTCAGAAGAATAAATATTTCTACGAAGTACTATTTATAAACTTCTATGAAATTATGTTTTCAAAAGGCTTGAAAATTACTAAGTTCATCATAAAGTTTTATTATAAAAATAATTATCTCATTTTCTATCAATCTATTTATTCATGCAGTTAACAATAATCATGATTGAAACTTTTATCAGATATGAACATATCAAATTTATCAAATAAAGATGCGTGAATACTTTTCTATGTTTGCAAAAATAGGAAGAGAATGAAGAAAAAAGAGTATTTAAGAAGATATGATAAATACATTGAAAACATGACTATTACGATCTGAAATTAATGTAACGAGAATTTAAACTTCGTTTGCACAACTTTCAGAGTATTCAGTTTTTTAATCTATGAACTGATTTGAAAAGCTGCATATTTTTCAGAAATTTATTGAGCTAAGACAATTATATGACATCAAAATGATCGTGAAGATTACGGAGGTTATATGTATAACATGAAAATCGGCTAGATAAGGAATAGCTTAAAGGTATCAATACCAGTAAGTTGCTAGGATAAAGCGAGATGGATGGATTTTATGGATCGTTATTATTCATAGATTCAACTGTTGAATAATTGTACATAAAATTGAAATTAAGTGAAAGAGATAAGCTAATTCAAGCATTGAAAAGAAATCTATAAAATTAGAAATAAAAAAGCTAACAATAAACTAAGAATCTTACAACTTCTCCCATTAGATTCGATAAAACTCTTCCCCGTCGTCGGATTCATCATTTTCCACATCGACTTGAGGGGTTCTGTCGTCCTCCATTTCTTCATAATCCTGTTGTTCCATGCTAGCTCGACACATCGTGAGTAGATTTGGATCAATTATCTGGATAGACTAAATTTAAGAATTCAAAAATTCAATTTAATGAAAATTAAGTCGAAAACTACATTTTGATCCATCATCAATTTCTCATTCTTCATTTTCCATGCGACTGGCATGTGGTTTTCGATCAAATTGCTTTGCTTGAAACATCTGAACGATACGTCTCGGATCTCGTCCAATGTCCAGGTCTATAAATGGAAGCCTATCAAGTTTGATCGGGATTACTAGATTGAACAATAATCTTTATTTATGCCATAAATTTTGGTTTGATACGATATCGTTAATCTCCCCTTTGCGTCTTTTTTTTTTTTTTAATTTTTCGTAGTTTCTTGCTGAGACTCCCGTAAATATTTGGCAAAAAAATCGCTATTCTTCTTATTTTCCCAAGTACGGTAGCCGTTGTCTTTTCAAAAATTCTGCAAGAGCTTACCATTATGCGATCATCGATTTGTGCTTCAAGGTTGTGGCTGCTTTTGTTGTGTCGGACTATCCCAACTCTATATTTGCTAGTAAAGTCGCATTTCGAACATGCGTATCTGGCCTGAAATTTCATTTTCATTCCGAATTTTCTGATATAAATCTGCGTATCAATGGTGCATGAAGTGCTTAATTTGAAAATTTTCAAAGTTCAAAGATTCATTTTAGAACATCTTGAAGTCGATTTTAGAGTATTCAACAATTGCTAAAATGTTTAAAGTCGAAGTTTGTGCACCGGTAATGTATTTAATACCTTTGAATAGATCAGTGCCATGTGTTTCTCTATATGTAGAAGTAGGCTTTCCATGTATCTCGTAGGAGGATAGATGTAAACGCGAATGCTCATGTTGTTGCATTCGTGACAGAACAACCAAATCGGCGTTCTTGAATTTGGGTCAATCGAAATGTTATCCTCATCCCGTGGCTGACAACGTCTACGTTTCGGCTCGGCTGCTTCAATTTGTGTTTCAGGGTTCCGCTTATCGTCTACATGAGACGTGATTTTCGAGGGAGATACAGCAACGTTCTCATTTTCGTCTCCAAAACACAATTCCATCATAGCCTAAACAATGAAACAGTTGCATCAGGAAGTTTTACATACATATAAGATTGGAAAAAGGACTTGAGACAGACGTGTGAAAATTTGCGTAGATTTTCTATTGGACAGAACGAAGAAAAATGCAATTTCTTCATTAAAATAACCAAAAAAGTAGGTTTTCTGGGGTCCGAATTTTTATAATCAATCCCATCGTATTCGTGGGGAAATTTCGAAAAGGATGGCTCGACTTTGCCTCGAACTTGAAATCGATACCGAGTACAGTCGACTCCTAACATCACTGCAAGTCAAATTTACCTCAATTTTATCAGAGAATTCGGAAATGCCATGCCTCTTAACCCAAGTTTCCTGGCTTGAGTTGTGCTGAGTCTGAACATGACGAATGATTTCATGTTCTACGTTCGATCTCATTTTGCAACCAGGAAAAGTACAGGAGAAAACCGAAAGCTGAAATAAATCATTGTAAATTTCTCAAAGCATGCGTAAACGTTACATTCTCTTCCCGTGAAAGATGAGTTAAAACGTGCGATCTCTTGTTGTTATAGAAATCTACAATTTTCTTCCCGCACATCCCGCATTCTATGTAAATTATTTCCCTGAAGAAAAATTGAACTGAAAAATTTTAAATATTATTTTACTCCGATTGAATATTCTTCGTGAGAATTTTCTTGACAATTTTGGATTTTGCGTTTAGTTTCTTCACTTTAATATAAATTTTTTGGAGTTTCATTTTCAGACGGGGAAGATTTTGGTGAACTTCTCCAAAATTAAAAAGTATACATTTTTGCAATGCAATAAAATTATGACTCACCATCCCGATGTCAAATAGTACCTCTCACTAGGAGACTGATTGGGAACCGAAATAAAACCCCTATTCACAACAGCTTGAACCGCAGGCGTAGATGCGTGAACAGGAGAAGACGAATGAATTGGGGCAATAGTTGGAAGTGAGTTCTTTGGAGAACCCACTGTTGGAACAGTCGATTCCTCAACAACATGTTCACCAAAAATTCTGCGTTCAGTTGAAGCTGAAACCAAAGATTCGATGACATTTTAATTAAAAAGTTAACCGTTCTCGTGATTGTTTTCAATTGCTGATGCCGCAGAAGATCGTCTTGGCTTTCTGGGCTCGTTGGGATTGTATGGCTGCACATGAACAATCACACAGTCGTCATCAGATTCGGACTCCTGAAAAATTTCTTAACCTATTTTCATTTTTGAGCTAATACCTTGAAATCGATAATCGATCTCTGAACCGGCTGCTCATAACTTGGGTTGGTTGAAGATGAAAGGTTAGAAGTAGCAAAGTGAGGTCCAGTAGCAGACATTTGATTGACCATAAGCGCCTCAGGCTGAACTTGACTCACTTTCAGCCCATGTTTGACAGCTTCCAGATATCTCTTTAATTCGTTATGCTTCTCACGATTCGGGATGTATTTCATCTGAAATAAATACGTTCTTTTCGCGATTATTGCTCAATAGCAATTTTGAAAAACCGTAAGCTCTCAACCCAAGAGGAAAGGTGGAAACTGAGGGCTCTGCTAATCAGTTCTCACCAGGAATAAATATGAATGAGTTCTAGAATTTGCGAATCGATAATGGAAATGTTCTCATTCGATTTCTAGCACGAAACTGACCTCTCAAAGTTTTAGTAAAAGAAAGTTCAATCAGGTCTGCTCAACGAGTAAGACTACCTCGCATTCTTCTCCGTGATGAGCGAGCTGATGCTCTTCAAGCTTCTGCTGACTGAATCTTACCGCTCCACAACCGTCCTTTCCACATAACCACGGGAAATATTCAAGATGCTCCACCATTAGATGGGTCTAACATTGAAAATTTAGAATCATTTTTCGATCGCCAAGTTATGCACCTTGATTTTCTGGATGCTGTTCCCTGTGAATTTGCAAATGCAGCATTCGAATTCTCCTTGAAGTGATGGTCTTGCGGATGAAATCGGAGTATTTCTGCCATAGACTGAGTCAGAAGTAGATTTCTCACTCCACTGCAGTGAATTCATGATGTTTCAAACTAAATTTAGCTGAATGTGCATTCTCATCAAGTACAATGTTTCGATCGGTAAATAAAGTTTAAATTCGTACTAATGCATCAATTTTAATTTAAAGAAATCGAAAATTGACTATTTTTCCAAATCTGCCTCTTAAAATTGCGCCAGAGAATGAATTTTGTTGTAAGTCGACGCAAAGAATAAAATACAATTGAACGATCTGAAATGAGAAAACACTTCAATGGAATCATAAAAACACGATAAGCTTGATGAAATATTGAAATCTTATGGAGAACTAATTCAGATATCAAATTTCTTCTGAGACGATAATCGGTAAACAACAATTGGATATGAATTAAACAAAGTCGGAGAATAACAGGTGATTGGTGAAAAAAGTGCAAAGATGCAAGTAAATCGGTCTGGAAAACACAAAAAAGGCTTGAATTATCATGATCGATTTGTCGATCAAGTTGCCACGGTCTGTCAAAATAAAGGGAAGAGAGCATTCGCTTTGAACCATTTTACCTCTTTCCTCCTTCGCGCTTTTTTTTGTTTCTTCACTCTTCACGCTCTTTCAGCTCAGCAGCGCGCGGTGGGGGGAGGCGAGAGATTATTAGTGAAAAAGTAGGGAATGCAAGTCCCGCCCATTCTGTGAAGACAAAGCCAAAGAGTGATTTTTCGTGGTTTTTTTCAAGAAATTCTAGAAAATTGCTAGTTCCCGCTGGTCGTGAGAACGATGACGCGAAGATTATGGACATAAAGATACAACTTAGCAGATTAGTGAGTGTCGAAGGGGCCCCGACGGACAACCTTCAGAGCCAAAGTACCAATGAGAAGGATGAATTGCATATTGGCTGGACTTCTGAAATCTTGCAAATCTGCGAAAAGTCAATCGATATCGACTTGTAAGTGGAAAATCTTTATGGTAGACAGAAGGCTTCAAAACTTTCAAACAAAGAAGGGAAGGAAGAAGAAACATAATTGCGTCGTAAGGCGAGTGAAAACTGTTGGGAGAGCAAAAACTGCATGACTGTACAGCTGATGTAGAAACGGCAAGATTCAATTAGGTTCATGGATTTCAACACAGTTGCTCGAACCCCTATACACTTTAAAGTTATTCTTGTTTCCCTGCTCATTCTAGAAAAGTGAACATGCATTTCACGCATCAAATAACGCAGTTAGATATGATTTTTTTTAAAGATTTTTCTTTTCTTTTACCATTTAAAATTTATTTCGAAGTTACTAGGCTGCCAAAGGGTAAATTTAGAATATTTTCCAAGTTACTATGTAGAAATTTAATAAGCTAATTGTACTTTCACCATAACTCAAGGCTTCAAATGAGATAAAATGATCATTTATTAAAATTCAGAATATTAAAAACCAAATTATTGAATATCAATAACGAAATTACAGTGGGACTATATAAAAAAAAGAAAATGAACAGATTTTTTAATCTATCAAAAGATGAAAAGGAAAGTAGATAAGGTAGATAAGAATTCAAGAAAAGAGCATATGACGCGTTAGAGTTCATCAGCAAATAAACTGATACCCAGTTTAGTCTATTTTACGACAGATTTGGGCACCAGCTAAAATTTGTTACATACAAATAGCGTGTCATATGTAACATGGAGAAGCAGAATTGTTTATGAGTGGTAAAGAAGTGTTCGGCTCATATACTGGGGGTAGGTTGCCGTTACGATACTACCCCTGCTCATGTTCATTCCCTAACTCCGGTTCATTCGGTCGCAGGTTATGGCGTTCGTAAATGGGTTAGGCTGGGTCATGCTCGTTGTGTATAGCGGCCCTGAGACCTTAGCCTACACATGTAGTGCCTTCCTAACTTATTGTGCTTGATTGGACTTACAGTGACTCTCTCATATTGTTTATTAATTAGGATAACTGGGCGGGATAGTTACATAAATATAATGTGAATATGCTTACGATAAATATAAATAAGCAGAATATAGAGATACAAAAGGGAATAGAAGAAAGCCCCGAGGCGTCACATCCCTTGGCCGTAGGGTGTGGGTCGATTGTCTCGAGGGGGCGAGTGCGATCCTTCAGCATGTAAGAGATGGAAAAGATAAAGATAAAGATCCGTGGGCGACGCGCCTGGCGTCGCCCTACACGTTCCTTTGGCACATTGCAATAACTTTTTGCCGAGCGCCCCCATTAGGTCTGATGATGAGGAATCTGCAAATTTAGAAAATTTATCTTTCTAATTTACAAAATTCTTTGCGACTGAAACGAAAGAAGTCTAGAAAAATTTCCATAACGTAACTAAGTTAAATCAAATTTCTTAGAAAGTGGTAAAATTCAAGAAATTTACAATAGAAAATATTATGATGAAGAGATATTTCAATTTTCTACCTGACGAGTTCGAATTGTCAGCTGCGCGATTTTTATTCTTTTCCTTCTCCTCTTCGTGTTTTCTGAGAGTCTCCAACATAACTTTCATCTTCTCTTCGCGTTCCTCGAGAACTTGTAATATTATTGTTCTCAGCTCATCTTTCATCTTCTCTTTGCGTTCTTCGAGAACTTGTAATATTATTGTTCTCAGCTCATCTTTCATCTTCTCTTGCAGAGTCGCTTCTGCCACGTCGTCTTTGTTCATGCTGAAATATTTTCTTTTAACCCTGGAATTTTGTTTCTCCTACTTCTGAGACGAGCTTCTAACGACGTGACCCTTCTTGACGCCAGGCGTAGCACGCTTTCTACCGCGATTCTGCAATAGTAATTCATTTTGCAAGTTTATTGTAAAATGCACTTTTTATTTTTCCAATTACTATTTCGCAGAAAAGATTGTAAAATGCATCAAAGTTTTGCTATTTCCCTCTTTTCTACCTGTCTGCAAAAGGGCTCAGCCACGAACTCTGGTGAAGGGGAGCAGAAAAGGAAGAAATAGCATGTAAAGATTATGTAATATGATGCTGGTTCATCAAGACAGGATCAAAGCTTACTTGAATCATTGGCGTTTGATTTGGTAGAGCTTGCCGTCGAAAGGCGTTTGAAGTTGAAGGCGTCTGTGCCAGCCGTTGGATACTCTCTGACGATGATCGATTGGTGAATTGTTGCTGCTGCGGCTGGTATTGCCGTTTCTGCTGATGTTGTTGTTGTTGTTGTTGTTGTTGTTGTTGTTGTTGTTGTTGTTGTTGTTGTTGTTGTTGGGAGTATCGGTACTGAACTTGGGTTTGAGCATGTTGGATCATCGACGGATGTGTCATCATTCCTTGGGGCAACATTCCGGGGTGAGGCTGGTAATAGCTGGAGTTTCATTATACGATTCGATCACGATAATTTTACAAGTACCTAGGCCCTGGTTGCGTGACGGGCTGTCCTTGGATCATAACCTGCTGCTGCTGTTGTTGGGGAATCATCATAGGCATTGGAACGTTTGGTTGGGCTATCATGTTTGGGCCGTTCTAAATCAAAGACTAATTGATTGATCGAGACAGGATCAGAATGTACATGTGCCATTGGCATTTGAGTCGATGGAACTTGCTGCGGAAAGGCGCTAGCGTTGGGAGCTGAGGGCGTCCGTGCCAGCTGCTGCTGCATACTATTCGATGGTGGTCGATTGACAGGTTGTTGTTGCTGCTGCTGCTGATGGACCGACATCGGGCCAGCTAACATTTGAGAGCTACCGGGAGTATTCGACGTAGCGCAGCTGCCGTTACTCGGAGAATTCTGAAGCAAAAATTGATAATCCATGAAGATTTAAGGATTTTGCTTACCGAATGCACTAAGTGCGCGATCGAAAGCCCATTCGCACTATTGTTACTGTGCATATTGTGATGAGGAGTTGTGTTGTAGGACATTTGATTCTGAGGAGACATGACGTGGTTAGCCGAAAGATGAGATTGAGGCAAGACGATTCCATTTGGTGTTCCAATTGAGTTTTGAGCTCAAATTTTTGGTTTATTTGTTTGTTGAATTTGTTGGATACCATCATTCTGCGCTTGCACATATGTAGGATTCGACATTGAAGGTCGATCTCCCGAATCTGAATTTCCGAAAAGCTGATCGTCCAAGTCATCCCCGAGTTCAAGTAACATTGGAGTCGTCTAAAATTTAGCTTATTTAAAGTTCTATTTTAGCGTTTTACCTCTGCTGCAATATTTTTCATGATATCTTGAACGCCGTTTTCGTTTAGGTTCGGCGTGTCGAGATCGGTCTCTGATTGTTGAGGAAACTGTGTCGGCGGCTGCTCAGGTTGAGCACAATTCGGCTGAGTCGCCATATATCTGGGATTAACGTTAGCAGGAGGCATGGATCCTGTCGAAGTCGACAGTAGAGTCGCACACTCTTGATTTGAAGCGAATCCTTGTGGCACTGGTGGTGTGCTAAAGGTTTGGAGCGGATACTGCAATTTTAGAGTCATTTACTGAAGATTATCTCGAAAAAAGATCCTCTTCATGATGACTATTTACAAATCCTTCAGAATGAGATAGTAAGAAGATTTAAGAAAAAACCTCTTCTGTAGTCGCATATACATTTTGATATTCGACTAGCGTGTTGTGTCTAATATCAGCCAAAGTAAAGAGGATACTTGTTTGCCTTGCTCGCATTCGGACTCTTACACCTACAGTTTGGCGATTTAAAAACATTCAATGCGTATACTGGTGCGATTCAGCAATTAGATGTAAGTATAATGCGGCAAAAGGTGGACTATGCCGGAAAATAGGCAAGAATGCTTAATTTTACGTCAGTTCAAGGAAATTTTAAAAGAATAATCGACAAACTATTAGATAATATGAAGAAGTTGAAGCGATGAACTTTCTACAAGAATCCTACCGAGTGACCCATCGTGCTGATTCCATTTGACTGGAATGCAGGATATTCATAATATCCATTCTGGGGTAGGCTCGGAGCTGAATGTTGCTGTTGCATCGTCGTAGTATGAAGATTCAACGACTGCACTTGATATTGTTGAGACGTCATTGTTTGGGGGCCAATGGGGTAGTGCACCCGGTTGTCGGGTTTATGATTGGAATGCATTTGCCAGCTGAATTGATGAAGATTAACATTTTCTTCGAAGATTTGTAGAAGAGCAATTGAAATTTTCATAAGATAAAATTTATTATTAGAATTTTTCTTTAATTTCGAAGTTGAATCGGGAGAAAATAGGAGCATAAGTAAGGGGAAATAAAGTAACGAGCGAAAGTTGTCGTCAGAGTCGGCATTTTGAGTACGAACTATAATATGATAAAGTATTGTGAGGATTCACCTCGCCGAAAATGAGTAAACATTTTATTAACAAAAATTGAAGACGATGTGTTATGCTTTCCTTTCTTTGCATATCGTTTGCTCATGAAGAAAATAATGGAGATGCTATCGAATATAAACATATAAACGAAATAGAGCAGAAAGGATATAATATCAGAATATAATATTTAAATAAAACGAAATTTAAGAGTGGATGTCAGAATTATTCAAAGTCGATGTTTCCAGGGGTTTGTCGATTTGGCTGATTTTCACATATATTGTTCAGTTTTTCACGCTGATCATCATGACGTGGTTTGTTTTTCATAAAAATTATTGTATGCAGGATTACGGTAGCTTGAAGTTTTGACTGATCCGACCTCGGGAAAAACTCATAACCTTTTTATTTCTGAGCCAAATCGAATGGGGTTTCAGGCTCCGGCTCGACTCCCCCAATTTTTGTTCTCTAACGCCATACTATTTTCACGAAAAAAAAGTGGGGGAAATGACACTCACCCATTGTATAGGGAGCGAGATAGCGTGTGAAGCTAGGAGTAGAGAATTTAGAGAAAAAACAATTAGTCTTCACTTTTAGTTATGTAAATTTTCCTTGTTTGTTTTAACGAAAAGCTGGAGAAATTATTTGCAAAATCTGGGGTGGGATTCAAACAAGTTTAACTACGACAGTTAAACATCGATCTGACGTTCTGGAGATGAAACTCAGCGAAATTTTTACCTAGTGTTGTAGCAAATGATCCATAGTGATCGACAGTAGCAAAAAATTGAAATAATTATCATGTGATTACGGTAATTGAAATAATTAAGCATGTTAGTAAAAGAGGTAGTTAAAATTAACTATGATAGTAACATGTTTAACTGTGATGGTTAAAAGTTTTACTATTGTAATTTATTGTTTTACTATAATAAAATTCATTTAGGTCTTACCCCTGATTGTATGCAAAGGCCGAAACCCAATCCATTTCTACATTTTGCTTTATTATCCCAGTCAATTTAGCTGATTTGAACGAGCTCTCCTTCCATCAGTCTGCACGCGTTTAATGCATGCAAAGGCCGAAACCCAATCCATTTCTACATTTTGCTTTATTATCCCAGTCAATTTAGCTGATTTGAACGAGCTCTCCTTCCATCAGTCTGCACGCGTTTAATGCATGCAAAGGCCGAAACCCAATCCATTTCTACATTTTGCTTTATTATCCCAGTCAATTTAGCTGATTTGAACGAGCTCTCCTTCCATCAGTCTGCACGCGTTTAATGCATGCAAAGGCCGAAACCCAATCCATTTCTACATTTTGCTTTATTATCCCAGTCAATTTAGCTGATTTGAACGAGCTCTCCTTCCATCAGTCTGCACGCGTTTAATGCATGCAAAGGCCGAAACCCAATCCATTTCTACATTTTGCTTTATTATCCCAGTCAATTTTGCTGATTTGAACGAGCTCTCCTTCCATCAGTCTGCACGCGTTTAATGCATGCAAAGGCCGAAACCCAATCCATTTCTACATTTTGCTTTATTATTCCAGTCAATTTAGCTGATTTGAACGAGCTCTCCTTCCATCAGTCTGCACGCGTTTAATGCATGCAAAGGCCGAAACCCAATCCATTTCCTACATTTTGCTTTATTATCCCAGTCAATTTAGCTGATTTGAACGAGCTCTCCTTCCATCAGTCTGCACGCGTTTAATGCATGCAAAGGCCGAAACCCAATCCATTTCTACATTTTGCTTTATTATCCCAGTCAATTTTGCTGATTTGAACGAGCTTTTTTTCCATCAAATTTCTCACCTCTATTGTATGACCTTATTTGCAATTATCTCCGCCTCCCTCTTTCTCCTGGACTTTCTCTTAAACTTTCTTTCCTCTTAACTCTTTCTCACATATACACACTCTCTCATTCTGTTCCTATATTGGAATAACTTTAACGATTACGATAATTTCTTCGAGACAAAATTATTAGAGTAGCTTTCAGATGGACCAAACTCGCAACCAGCCTGCACCGGGACCGGCACCGAGGAGAGTGCTGGGAATGCGCCCAACGATGGCACCATACTGGCCACCCACCCAGCCACACCGAACCACCCGGCGCGAGAATGCCGGCTCATCCTCCCCTCCCACTGGGCATGTCGGTAAGTGATTTTTATCATATAATATTTTTATGCGCGTACTCATGTCCTACATGACCGTCCATTTTTCTAGATCTATGCTAATTTTCTGAAGTTTTCCATGCTATTTTTTGCATTCAACTTAGAGTCCCCAAGTGGGTTTCGGGATTAAAAGTATGGTAGTCGAGTTGGGTATGAAAACGTCCATGGCAAAGTACCTTAGACGATGGCAATAATAAAAAAAATCAAAAAAATACTTAAAACCCGAAAAATGCAAATTTGTAACAGTCAAAATGAACAGAGTTTGTAAGGGAACGCGTGGAGGGGCGGAGCCTAATGCATCTCAATGCATAAGCGTGCGGGGGCATTGCAACTTCTCGTTTCAAAGGGATTTCGTCGATTTTCAGGTTAATTTTTCTATGTATTTTTGTTTTTTCGACTTCTAAATCCTCGATAATCATCCCTCGAACTTCAGGTCTTCAGATGCCGCGACGACGACCACGGAAGTGCGGCCACCTGCTCGGAGAAGGTCAGTAAATAATTCACAGAAAATGACTTATTTAATTTCATTGTTTTTATTTCTAGAAATTCTTTCTGCTTGAAATAATTATTCTGAATCACGAGCTAGAACATGCACTTGCACGTTTATCAACCCGTTCAACTTTTTCAATGTAAATGCATGATTTTACACTTGAAATGGAATTTTACGATTTTTTCAGATTCACTGCTGAAATTTTGTTAATTTTCCAAGATTATTTTCAGAGCAGCAGCAGCAGCAGAGGGAGACAGTCAAGCTGGGTGGAGCAGTCGATCGATTAGAAGATGAAAATGTGAGTCCACTTATGATTTTTTCGGAAGAAATTTTTAATCCTTAATGATCACAAATGGAAATGAAGACCTTTCATTTGTTGAAGAATGAAATTTGAGTGGAGTTTGCTGTCATTAAAACCAAAAACTGAACATTTCATAAACATTCTCGAAAATTGTATAATAATGATTGAAAAGATCGTCCACACCATAATTTTATTATTTTCACCGAATTATTTCAGAATTCGACAACAGCAGCGGAGCGACAAAGAAGAGATGAACGAGGGGTCACGACGACGACTTTTTTAAACTCTAATGTATATTTCTGTTTGTAATTTTCTTTTTAATAAATTTCTTAGTCAGGAAATTCTTTTGATTGTTTGCAAACAACGAAATTATCAAAACAGCATCTTACAATATGAAAATATTTTATTTACACAGAAAAAAACAATAAAAACTTTCTTTTTGGAAAAAAAAATCTTTAAACGTCTTGCCGACTGCTGTAGAGGATCTTCTTTGCTTGGAGACGTCCGTGAAAGTCTGAAAATATTCCTACAAGCAAAGCAAACTGCTCCCTAATACATTCATTTCAAATGGCAGTCTGCTGCAATTAGTCAAAAATTCATCTTTTCCAAAAAACAATCAAGAACTTCATCCACATGTTGACGTGCAGATTTTGATATGAAACGACATGCCACGATAGGGATAAAATGTAGCATTCTAGCAAAACTTTAACAATATCAGACAGCCTAGTGCATGTTGATTTAAAATTTCACTAACCTTCGATCCTGCTGCCTGTCTCGGCTTCCTGTTGCTGCTAGTCGACGTTACCCTGAAGCATTACAGATCATTTTCGAGAAAATTACGATGGAAAACAAGCGAAAAATTACGATAATTGGACCAATTATGAAAAAATTTGAACGTAAATGTTCACTTTCAGAGGGCATAAACACCGGACAGACTGAACGATTTGACGTCGATCGGAAAATCGCCGCGAAGGCGCGTGTAGGCAAAAATTATTGATTAATTTCTTTTCAGGGATCAAGATTGACAAAATCCTCGTCGAATTAACCTAGGTTTTTCGTGACATTCCGCCTGTGGGCAATACAGGAGCAGAAATACGAAATTTTTTTGCTTGTTTTTGGGATTTCAGCTCATTTCCGCGAACTTCTTGGGTAACTTCCAACTATAAATATCATTTTTTATCGACAATCCATATGGCCAGCGAAAAAAAATGGTAAAAAATAACCCAGAACTCGAGATAAGCCCGACTACCACACTTTTCTTAACATTGGCAGAAACTGCAAAGGGGGCGGAGCTTGGGGACTCTAATTCAACTAATTTCATTGATTTTTATGAATTTTTAATCGAAAAAGCTTCCCAACTTGATTATCAAATCGCGAGATCTAAGCTTGGACAGACACACTCAATGAAATGCTAAAAAGAAGATGCATATATTTAGAGGCCCCCCACTACCCCGAAACTACGGGAATCAAGTGGTCCTACGACAGGGTCATCGACAAGAGGATGGTGGGGAACAAGGTTGAGTACCTGGTTAGTCTACAACGAAAAAAGCACATAATTTGCGGCTAACAATAATATCGGCCACTATTCTATATTTAGCTCATACACCAGCCAATATGGGTCTCTGAGGACCTGATCCGCCCCGGAGAAAGGGGTCTGGAGGAGAACCTAACCGAGGTAACATTATATTTTGCAATCTGAAATTAATTTTTTATACTTTAGAATGAGCAGATGATGGGCATGTACCCGAGCGGCCCTCCCCCCACTCTCCCAAACAAATCACTCTCCAGCAGTTCCAACGTCTATGGAGGTCGCGATTTCTTATTTCATTGTTTTCATTTACTCTATTCTTTCAGAAAATGCTGCAATGGGCCTTGCAAACATGCCCACTTCGAACACGAATCCGGTCATGCTGCAGCACTCCCAGCTGCCTAGTTTCTCCTTCGATTCTGCAGTCTCCCAGTCCTATCGCATTCAACCCAGTCAGCAACAGCCTTATCCAATTCAACCCAATCAGCAACAGCCACTAATCAGTTCCCAAAACAATCGAACGCCTGAATCGGAGGTGTCCGATTTGATGAATCACATCGCTGAGTTAGCTCAGACTCAGTTGGGATCAAGGTGAATATTCCCTTCGAGCTCCTGAATATAAGCTGTCTTTCAGGCTCATCCAACAATATTTGAGAGAAGTACGAAATCTGGTGAATAACGCGACCAATTAAATGGATAACGACATTCCTGTTCTTCAAAAATAAATTATCGTTTTTTTCGAGTATTTTCAAGAGAATGGTGATGGAAAAGGCACTTCCTCCCTCTGATGCAGCCGACTCCACTTATCGATACTCCCTACCAGCACACACATAACGACTCGTTTGAGAATCCTTTGACTGACTAAATCACTGTTGAAATGGCTGAATAACTGAATGCAGGAATGCAGCCAATTCTCATTTTGCTATTGTTCTTTTATCCATGTTCTTTTTTCTTCTATAGAAACCTTCCCAGAAACGTTTGTTTTTTCGAGCCCCTCAAAATTGATCATTCATCTTTTCCTTACACAATTATTCTTAATTTTTTTCCGAGTTTTGCTTCACTCGACTAGACTTCTGTCAATTTCTGTATATTTTTGTAATTATTTGTCAATGTTTTTGTTCAAATTCATGAGGCGCTTTTCCTCATTTTCCTGAAAAACCTTGAATCTTCCCCCCGCCCATTCGTTCGTTCTTTTATTTTTGCCAAATAAGATGATTTCTTATTCACGAATTTGTACTTCAGTAAATGTTCAGGATGAAACCGCATATATTCATAAAAAATAATTGATAATCGACAGTCCAACAATTTAAATAAAACGAAATTTAAGAGTGGATTTCAGAATTATTCAAAGTGATGCGGGACAGGGGTCCGTCGATTTGGCTGATTTTCACATAAATTGTTCAGTTTTTCACGCTGATTTTCGTGATTCTATCCGTTTTCGTAAAAATGCAAGTGAACGGAGTTATGATATTTCAAGTTTTTACATACACCATTCTATCTTTTTTTCTTTTCTTCTATTTTCTTTGATCTCTAGTAGCCTTTCCCCTTTCCTCTTTGTGTTTTAAAGCAATTCGCATTGAGCGGCTGTTTGTGTTTGATAGATAAAACTTGTGTTCAGTAACTGTTCTTGTTAATCAAGCCCTTTACTAACCAACAACAACTAACCCACAAAAAGGTAACCCCCCACAGGTTCCTTTTTGTTCAAACTTGAAGGAATAAATTTTAGGAACTGCTCGAATATGCTTTGTTGAATCAGCCGGCCGCCGAAGGCGGCCGGCGGAGGTTGTATTCGCTTTTAACAATGCGTGACCTTTTGAGCATAAAAATCGACATAAAACTCATTCCGATTGGTTTTAAAAGCTGATTTCGATGTCAGATTCGTTTTCAGCGTGGTCGAAAACCCTGGGGTAGTTTCCGGGGTCGAAACTATATCGGGGGCCGAGATATCGACATAGGTCATGTTCAAAAAGTGGTGTTTTGTGATCTTTGTGACGAAATCAGTTGTTCCGGCTTTTTTTGACAATTTTTAATTCGTTTCCGATCGGGTTTTTTTTTAATCGAGAGGTCTATGGGTCGCATTGTGGGGCGTAGAAACTCAGCCATTTTCGACATATGGGGGCGGAGCTACAGTACTCCAAAGGTCCCAAAAAGTGGATAACTTTCGTTAAATCGACTTCTAGCCGGACTATTTTTGATATGTTGTAGAGCTCGTCATTCCACGTCGATTAAAAAAAAGAACGTCGATTTTGGTCCAGAAATTAGCGAGTTACGGTACTTTGAAAGTCCAAATATCTCAACTTTGAGCCAAAATTACACTATGAAAACGAATAGTAGAAGCGCTCAATTTTTGTATGTGGGTAGCACTTGATGAGTACTTTCTAAAAATACCAAAATATTGAACTTTTTATTAACAAAAATTTCCGTGACAGCCTCTTGAAAGTAACATTTCGACTTTCTAAGATATCTCAAAATTTTCCCGAATAAGTCGACTGGCGATGTTAACCAAAGTTGTAGAGCCTGAATTGGGCTTTCTAGTGCTTTTTACAGATCCGAGATCCGATGATCCCTTGGTGAGCTATGACGTTTCAAAGTTCCAGCTGTCAATAGCCGGATATCGTCAATGCATTATTTTCGAAATTTGAAACTGTCTACGATACGGCGCAAATGGTTGTCAGGTTCACAGCCGAAAAGGGGTGCCCTGAAGTGTGCGAGTGATCGCCGCTGGGGTTCGGCTCAACGAGCCCCAAATATTTTTTGCAAAAATTAGTAAAGATGAGAAATCATCTTTCGACGTCGACGTGGGGATTCTGAAGTCAAAAATCGAAATTCTTTTTTTTTGCACGAAAACGCAGGAAATTGGCAGACAAGTCATTCTAGCATCTGATTGACGACGAAAGATCGCATTTTGACGTCGACATATCGGCCATTCTATACAAAAGTGAAGCATTACTGGGAAAGACGGTACAGCCCCAAAATTATTTTCCTGGAAATGGTCCCTAGTAATGTAATCGAGGGTGGAGAATCCGAAAATCGAGGTCCCGGAGCTCGGATGCGCACTGTTTACGCTGTAGCGAAGGTCGTACTTGGAAATTCAAAAATCGTTAAAAGCATTTAAATTTGTCAAATTCGGTCTCAAACGCTTCGTCTCGATGAGATAAACAACTTTCATTGACAAACTTTTCCGACACTTTCGATCAGCACGTTCGTAAAACGCAAATGGTACCCGATTTTATTGCATATTATTATAGCCCAGTTCATTAGAAACATTTTGGTATATGACACTTGCCATAAAAAGTGAGTGCTGTTAGAGAAATGAATTGTTTTTCGAAATGCGGTCGTTTCGTTTTGAACGAAAAAATTCATTATATATTCCAGCACGATGATAATCACCACTTGGGGACTAAATGGTTGTCTGTAAATGAAGAATTTGGATGTGATCATTGTGCCTTACAAAATTCACTAAAAAGTCCACCAACATCAATCGACCACGTTGAACACGAATTACTTGCATGTTATTTCGGATTCTGCAGATATTTTTAATAGTCAAAACTTCGTTTTGAAATGAAAAGAGATCAACCCATTCAAAAGGGTTTTATATTAAAAAAATAAAAGCGGAGGTTGTTTTATTCGTGAAAAGCGCTCGATTTGTATCCAAGTGATTCCCACGAAAGGAGATCAATAAATATTTTTTAAATCTCGACGTTCGTTGCTCGTACATCACCCAGGTAAAAATATTTTTGCGACTGATTCCATATTTGAGGGACTTTCACCTGCGAATAAAACCGACGCGCTTCCTTTGAATCTTATTAATAAAAATATTTCTGTTCTAACGCACAAGTAATGATGTTTTGTCGCATGATATGGCTCCTATTGGGAAGATATTTATTCTTATTCTTTTCGTTTGTTCTGATATAAACTTTATTAATTCACTGCTACCAAATAGACAGATTATTCTAATCATCGACACTCGCAAGGCACTTGTCTGGGAAAAGGTACTGTCCTCTTGCCACTACCTTACAGAACCCGGCAGAGCATTACAATTTCTTTCTAATGGATATCTACATCATCATTTATGAGTTATCTTTGTGAGATCACTGAAAGAATATTCTCCGATTGTTAAACGTGCATTCTACAAGAATAAATATTAAAAAATATTAATTAATCAAACTATCTAGGAGGCGCGTCGGTTTTATTCGCAGGTGAAAGTCCCTCAAATATGGAATCAGTCGCAAAAATATTTTTACCTGGGTGATGTACGAGCAACGAACGTCGAGATTTAAAAAATATTTATTGATCTCCTTTCGTGGGAATCACTTGGATACAAATCGAGCGCTTTTCACGAATAAAACAACCTCCGCTTTTATTTTTTTAATATAAAACCCTTTTGAATGGGTCACCCATTTTGATAGCCGATTTCTTTATAAAATCCCTTTGTCGCGTCCAAGTGGTTATATCTAATATTTTATTTATGATCTCTTTAATTAGCAATAGAAACGCTTTTGGGGTACTATAGAATACCTGGGTAAAGACTGAATAAGTAGGAGCAACTTCTTTCACTCGAAAGACTTTGTCTGTTTATTTTCAGTGCTTTGAGTATTTCAGCCAGGCTTTAAGAGAACTTTCATTTATTTTTAGTGATGACAAGTTTTGAATTTTTAACGCTTTTTCAGTGCTCTAAATGACTGACGTCCTTCCAAACGAAGATGCCCTTCCAAGCCCTCCAGGCGAAGATGCCCCTTCAAGAACCGGGGACCCGAAACAAGAGTATTTAAAACTGAAGGTGGAACAAAAAGTTTTACTTTAATCCGTACCCGCGAGTTTTTATTTACAAGCCTGCCGTCTCTTAGATCGTACGACATTGCAAAACTTTGATTCTTTTTAAAAAATCTATAAAATTATAGGAAAAATCATAATTGAAGATAATTTGCAGGCGGTTGGCCAGGATGCATACGAGGTGCAGTTCCGCGTGAAGTACGGTACGTCGATGGCGAAGCTGAAGAAGTCGTACGCAGAGCGCACCGGTGTGAGCGTGTCCTCCCTCAGGTTCCTCTTCGACGGACGCCGCATCAACGATGACGACACGCCCAAGACCCTCGAAATGGAGGAGAACGACGTCATCGAAGTCTACCAGGTAAAGAGTGAAGAAAATTGCAATACTATGAGTTTTCTTTAAAAAAAATCATCACATTTTTACAAAATGATTGAATTTTCAGGAGCAACTCGGTGGCGCTAGACACTAGATGGCTCGTCGACGTTCATCCGGGCTCCTTCCTTCTTCTTTCCCTCTTCAAATTTAACTTCGTCCTTAAACTCAATCTAGCACCAGACTTCTGACTTCACCTCCTTCCTGTTAGCAACATCATCCATTATTTTGGTTTGTGAGACCCGTTTCTGCTATTTTTTTTTTAAATTTTTCCCAAAAATGTTCGTTGTAAAACAGGCGTGGGTCTAACATATCGTGATATCATATATTATCACCCCCAATTCTTGTCTGGAATAATTCAATCCAAAAATTGTACAATTTGTGGGAAATTCGCCAGGTTTGCAGTGTTTTGACTTTAAACAGATTGAACTTTCCAAAAATTGCCAAGGAATCAATTCATTCATCATTCAATTCCTCTTGTTCCAATCTCAGCCCCAAATCTTCCCTTCTCTTTAATTAATTTCTTGAAGTGCGAATACAAACTCTTACAGATTTCATTCGTGAGAATAAACTATTTCGTGTCGAGTAGTATGATATTTTGTGTTAATTAGAATTATTTATTCCTTAGCTGACAGTATTAAAGCAGGTTGACGATGTAGAAAATAGAAGAAGAAAGCAAGCTTAGTCTTTCTCCGAGCTTTTTATAGCATACAAAATAGTAAAACAGAAAAAACCCGATGGCGGGTAATCTATCTAGATCAAATTGTGATTGATTTGGAGCTCCTGGGACTTGTGTCCCGATGACAACGAGGAAACTCGGAAACAATTGGATTTCCTACTATATGGGAAAAACCAAAAATCAAAGTCTTTGCAATATTTCAAATAACAGTTGCATGACTGCAACAAACTACTCGGTTCTTTTCTTGCAAACAGCCCATTTTTTCATCTCATTATTATTTGTTCATTGTTTAATTAACTCTAATTGAGTAACTTTTAATCAATAAAGTTGACTTAAAAATGCGAAAAAAATCATTTTAACTCTATTCAACGTTATTCCAATTCACAAGGAAATTCGTAAAGTTTAACTGAAAACTACAAATTTTCGAAATCAGCCAAAATGATGAAAAAACTAGAAGAAAATTCTGTTGAAAAAGTTGAAAAAATAAATTTATTTATTCGCAATTTTTTCCTCAAATTTTTAATTTTCCTAATTCAAATGATGAAGAGAATGAAGCAACGAACTTTCAGGAGTTTGGTGGATCATTTGAAGTTCCTGTCATTTTTATGAACTTGACTTATTCATTGTCGGAAAATATCGATTTTTTGAATAATATCACACTTTCGGTATGATCTTTGAAGAGTCTTTTTCAGCGTCATCTACACTCTGAGAAGATGATGCAATGAGATTTTCTTCCAAGGATGGCGTGTCGATCGATTCAATTTGAGCATTTCCACCAGGTTCCGTTGTTTGACTCGTACCTGCAAATAAAATCATTCATCAATAGTCAAATGGAATTTTCGAACCAATTTCGCTGCCTAATGTAGTTTTCGATGGTGTGTGCCTTATAATTTGGCAGGGTCAATTTTTCATAAAAGATCTTCATAATAAAGGACAACGCCAATTCACCGCGATAAAAGTTGATTCATAAAATGTATAAACGGATCTGGAATCTTCATAGTCCATTTACTTTATTGGAATCGGCAGAATACAAAATTTGCCTTACAACCGATTGCAACGGTTTCAAAGTTTGGCGTTAAAATGTTAGCTCTAGACAACGCGTGCATAAAGTTCGTTGACAGGAAATGTTTATAAAATCTCCAGCCTTTCGATTTGGTCGATATTTTTAAACATTTGGGCCGTTCTGAGTACAATTTACGAATTGTCAAAAATAGCTTACGCTTTTCTTTCTTGTCATTAACTGCATTTCCAATGACGAAGATAGCCCTCTGCTCTTTGGCTACGATTTTGTTCGTATTTAATTGAAACCAGCCCAAGAACTGCTTCAGATCAAAACAATCTCGAATTTTCTGCCGTTTTTCTTTCTGAAATTTTGAAATTATTATAAATTGTAAAATGTGGAGTAAGTTTAGAGAGCATGCATGCAGTCAATTTTTGAAGCAAACTTTCTTAAGAATCTCCCGTCTATATGTTCTTTCTTGGTATTTTCATCGGTTTCTTGCAAAATAATGTTTAATAACCCCAGGTAAAATTTCCGAAGAACATTTCTGCTTCTTTGACTTCAATTCAAAACCCATTCCATACCGGTTAAACCAGAACCCAAAACTGAAAATCGTGTCATTTTTGTAATTTTTTAATCTTTTCCGAGTTTTTTGAATTTCCTGGAGCTCCCCCATAAAATCCCCAAAACGATTATGAACTTCTGATCTCGATAAGCATTTTAGGAGAAAGAAAAGCGAAAAACTGGTTGACGCAAATGAGTGCATCTCGTTTGAAAATCGCAAATCGCATGTAGTGCGCAATGCAGCCTTTTGATAGGAGCATCGGTATGGAGAAGTGTAAATAGATGTAGAATTCATACATCACGACTAACTTAATGATCTGGATTTCATGTCCAGAATGTTGACTTTGAAAAACCACTTGCATCCTCTAAACAAGTTTCAATACATTTTTTTCTTAAAAATTCAATAAAATCCTTAAGATATCCTCTTTTTCAAGTCTCAGTAGATTTAGTAATTCTTGAATTATGTTATGGAATTGTTTCGAAATTTGGTTTTCTTGGCATCTTGCTTTCCTTTGCATATTCGACATTCGTAACTGCCAGTTGAACTTCGTATCTTCGTTGAAAAGGTTTTCTATAAAAAAAACTTTTCATAATATCATAATGAAATTGAAAATGCAATATATTAGAAAAATTTACTTTCGAATGCCGAAAAACTGTCTGATAACGAATTTTATAAATTATTGGGATTTATTTATCGTTGGTTTTTGAAATTCTTATCTATCTCGCAACCCTGGCAAAATGTTATTCTTTCCTGATATTATTAATGGATAAATTTACCAATTACTAAGTTCGAGATCTTCATTATATCATACTCAGGGTTATTTCTAAAGATATTCTTTTGATTATTATTCAACATTTTTCCCCCATTTTCACGATTCTAATTAAGTTTTCCTTCGAAAATTTGTAGCCAAAATGTAAAAAATAGGTCAAAAATTTTCCGTGCCAAGGCCTTCCTAACAATACTACCAGTTTCTCAAATAGTTGATCATACAAATTTTTGCAAAGAAAACAGCCGTCAAAGAAAGTCGAACTCGCAAGGAGTATAATAAGCTCTTGCGCTCCCTCGCCAATCCACCATTCTACCACCCGGCTACGACCTGCTGCCGCCTCATTCCCTTGCGATCGGTCCTTATAATGCGCATACTGCATCAGCATGATGCAATTTGTCAAAAATCAACAAGCAGACAAACACGGAAACCAGATTTGGAATCCTCGTGACGTCGGCTATCACCCTGTATAGGTCGTTTTTTCGAAGTTTGGAGTCCCGTATGTGTCGACTCCTTGTTAGAAAAGCTTTTATTTTAAGATGTTTATCAATTCCAAAACTCCGAATGTTCTTGAATTCTATCAATTCAAGAACATTTTCATACCTGGTCTACCGTCCCATTTCCCAAGCTGACTTCTTGGTTGCCCAATTTCCCAGACTTCGTATTCATTCCCTCTGCATTCACGTCGCCCTTCAACTGCCTTCTCCTAACCCGACCACTCATTTTACCTCTGAACAATTACGAAAAACCGAAAATAAAATGGTAAGAATTTGAACGAAACGAAAATACACTGCACTAAACACCTAAACTGACGGTTATCGATGTTTGCATGGAGAGAAAAGAAAGATATGCATGGAAGAGAATTCAATTTGGGTTTAGGAAATTTGAAATATTCGTCTTTCTTGAAAAATTTATTAGTTCTCTGGCATGTTTACGTTCCTCTGAAATTTTCGGAAAATAAAGAAGGACAAAGCCCTTCTAGTTCAGCTCCTTGAGTTATGAAGTAGGACTCTGCTTCCCGTCTCGCTTGCGTGAAAGAAGGGAAAAAGGAAGGGGGTTAAAAAAGCAAAAAAAGGGGGGGGGGGAAGATTGGCATACTAGCCTATTGCTTTTTAGGATAATTTGATACGTAGAATCCGAATATAGCATTAGATTTTCGGAGCTTCTCCTAAAATTGTTCAGGAAACTATTTTCTGCAAAATATGCATGTTTTGAAACAGCCTTTTTTGACGCTTTTGGTTTTCGGATCCCCTTCAACTCCAAGCAGATGGCTGACCCCCTGAAACCCATATACTAGAAGATGTGCAATTACATGGGCTACTTTATGCTCTTCGAATTTTTCAGAGGTAAAATGAGTGGTCGGGTTAGGAGAAGGCAGTTGAAGGGCGACGTGAATGCAGAGGGAATGAATACGAAGTCTGGGAAATTGGGCAACCAAGAAGTCAGCTTGGGAAATGGGACGGTAGACCAGGTATGAAAATTTTCTTGAATTGATAAAATTCAAGAACATTCTGAGTTTTGGAATTGATAAATATTCAAAATTGAGGCGTTTTTTTTTCTAAAACTAACTTCTTCTGCAATTGAATTAATTCATTTACTTTTTTCTGCAGACATTTTCAATGCGAGTTGCTTTTATTCTGAGCGTGTTGAAGGAATCTCGAATTTTTCTCAAGAAGTTAGAATAATTTCGAACCGTTCCATTTCAGCTCTCCTCAACAGCTTCATCCTCTGGTGTTTTCCTTCAGACTCTGCCGAATGAATTGCGTCTGCACGTGCTCAGCAAAATGGATGAACGGGAGAAGTACAAAATTGGACGCGTCAATCGAGTTCTCAGGTCTTTGATTTTGAGAAAATCTTCAAAATAATTTTTCTAAAGAACTCACTCATAGATGTTGTTTTGGACAGGATCATTAAAAAAAAACTAAATAATTTCGAGAAAAAATCTAATATATATGCTACCAGGTTTTCTACTTTTTTCAAACTGCCAAACTAAGGTTTGATAATCAATTTGGAGACCAATTTCGAAACCCAACTTGCAAAATGAAAATAAAAAAAATAGGAGCTTCATGCGCAACCTACCCCAATTCTATCGTCGAGCGAACCTCGACCGAACGATTCTGCACTGCCAAATCAAGCGAGACGGGCTGTTCCTCGTCAAGTACCTCAGATGCGCTGAGTCATCACTCAGAAGACAGCAGTTCAGCGAACACGAAATGTTCAAGGGGGAGGTCGGTTAATTTTTACTTTTTATTGAAAAAAGCGAATAAAACTTCTCAATCTCATGAAATGATAATTTTTGGGATTAAAAGTTTTCTCTAGCTTTTTTCCACAACAGCCTTCTAGAATCTTGCTTCATAAATATTTGTGCAGAGCATGTCTTTCGAAAATGTAATACTTGTAAACCATTCGTTCAATTTACCATTTCTGTAAAAATTCAACATCTTTTTATTGCAGTGATAATTTGTATTTCAGATGGCCGCTTTCAAGGACTACCTCTCTGACAATCTGCTGCATTTGAATGCTCGTATTCTGCATTTGGAAATCGCGGATCTGGACGAAATGGCCTGTGATTCCTTCCTGCAAATGCGTCTCTTCACTGACGATGTTCTCGTCTTCGAAATCCATAAATGCAGTGTCGGTTGTTTTCTTCTTCTTCTTCTAATTTTCGAGAAAAATTTCATTTTCTTTTACGTTTTTTAAGAGATAAGGCTTGTAAAGCCGCGTATAGAATGTTTTTGAGATAGAGAGGGGTTTATTCGCAAAAAAACATCTCAGGTCTCTATCAATGGGTTATGAAATTAATAATTTCAATATTTTCGAGAATTTCAGATCCACAAAGATCGTCTAGCCCAGCTGCTCGCTCACTTCTCCCCCAAACAGCTCCATCTCACTGGAAATTTCGACCGCAGTATTCTGGACGCAGAGGTAAAACATGCATTTTGAAAAAGAAAAATACATCTTCAAACAAGAATTTATCGGTATAGTAAAACATCTATCTTCAATCTGAAAACCTCTAATCCCGCATCAGTGCTAACTTCTGAAAATGACACTTATCAGGCTCATTGAGGTATTTCCCGAGTCCACCCCCTCTCTGTTCATTGGTTGTCTTCCCGGCCAAGGCACCGTAGAGCAGGAATTCCAGCCCGACAAGTCCTTCTTCGACAGAATGCATCGCATCTGGGGCAAGTCCATGAAGAAGGTTTTCGAGTGAGACAATTTTGAAATTTATTGCGAATATCAAATCTTAAGAAGAAACAGACCTAAACGCAGGGCTTGAGCCAAATTCTTCTTGCGCACCCTCTTAAGCCAAAATATCCCGCTAAAATATTCTTTCGTACCACATCATGCATTACCTTTATAGAAAAATTGGGATTTGTGTTCTCCCTCCCTACAATTTTTCGTCCTGGCTGAAAGTCTGCCTGGGTCTGATTTTAATCTTATTTGCAAATCTCAAACTTTAAGAGAAAAGAAAAAAAACTACTTTTTCTCATCATCCCATATAACATAAAGATTTTCCGTTATTTGATTTCATCTGCTTCAAAAATAAACTTGATTTCAGCCTGAAAGATCCCTCAGACGATGAACGCAATCCTACGGTGTTCCTCGAGTTGACTGCCATCACGGTCACTGAGAAAATGCTTATCGACTTCATTCAGGTAGGATTATTTTTTAGGTTCGAAACTTTTCTTCAAAAGTTTTTTTTTAATTGACCTCCTATATTAGACACTGGTTCTTTTTTATTCCGCCCCCTCTTGCCTATTGTCTTTACCCTAGAATTCGGTGTCCTAAAGCAGGAAGCCTTCAAAATTAAACTCCGTCTCACTCCTAGTTCTCATTAACTATAATTTACCAAAGAAATGAAACGCGCTTTCAGAGCATTCTGCACGAGCCGTGGGACATGACCGGGGAGGTACATTACAGAATAAATGTGACGATTTACGGCACTAGAATCGATCATTCGAGGTATTCATTTGTAAAAAAGATTTGACCAATTTTTCGAAGCTGCAGATTCTGTCAAAATATGCAGCGAATAACTCAGCGGCTGGGTGTCTACTTCAGTTCGCTCGTTGATCGCAACACCATGCTCGCCCACAGGTTGATTCATTTTTTAATTCTTTGTTGGAAGGAGTGAAAAATCGAAAGTTCGGATTTCTAAGGCGAGCGATATGTGCGCTTATAATTGAAGATAGATAGAAATATCTTCTATCTTATTTAAGTTATTTTTGCATTTTATATTTTTCAGTTTTTCTTGAAGAGGATATGAATTAATTGAAATGCTGCAAAGATAATGATTTGAATGCAAGAAATGGAGCCTGTATTCAGATGCAAATAGAAAGGCAAAGAGATCTGCTCATCAGAACAAATCAAGTGTATGCAGTATTGCATAGCAGTGAGAGGCTCTGTATGATTCTGGCTTCGAATTCAAAAATTTTATGCTCTTAAACTCTGAAATATAGAAGATTCTTCTATTTTCCCCCATTTCAAAGCGTAGTGAATGTTATTGCGAGTAGAAGGCATTGCGCGTGCGATTATGTGCAAGATTCCGAAAGATTTTGTCACCTTTTTCCTCAAGTTATTTTTAATTTTTAATTATAGTTACATGTGGTATGTGCTGAGGGAAAATGGCCTGAAGATGCTAACGATCACAATCAACTTGCGTCAAACTGAGCAGGAAAGATATCTGATTGTGCCCAAACTGGTCCTCCGAGACAAATCTGTCGACAAGAATTTCCTCGTCAAGAGAAACCCTAGGAAACGCAAGGCTATCTAAATCTAAATACCGTATTTACTGTATTATGTTCAATACCCCTCTGGACGAGACCTTCTATTAGGGGTAGGCTTCTAATACAGTAAATACGGTATATTCTTTGACAGCCGGATTATATTGTGGAATAGTTATCTATCTGAAAAGGAAGCCAGAGTACAACTTGGTATATAATATCGGAGAAAACTATCTTATTAGTTAATTTATAAAGTAGCAATTCCAATGCGAAGGCTCTAAAAAGACTGAAATACAGTATAACCGTATTCTTGTTCAGTGCGTTGGGAGGGTTGCTTTATTCCATTACTGCATTTCTCGATGCATCACTTCTTGAAAAATTAGGTGAATGATTTATCAAAGTTATTTTCATATTTTTGAAGATGACATTGGTAGAATTTTAGTTACAACGCGTCCATTTATTTGTTCGAGTTAAATCTATGGAAAAACTCGGATAACCCTTTCTTTACTAAGCTGTTCGACCTTATTTACGATCTGGCTAGTTTAATCAAGACATTGCACATTTTTAATTTCGTGAATTAATAAAAGATTTTTTAGGACTTGTAATTTTGAGCTTATTTTTAAGAAACCACTAAATAATATGTGAGTTGTTGATAGTTTTTAGTCCAATTTAGGCTACCAATTATGATAGTAGACTAGAGTAGCTAATAGCAAAAATGCATGAAAAACGCCTTAGTGTAGCCAAAGGTATGAATTTCTGAAGACGACGATCCAAAAAGTCGAACGAAATGACATGTTGAAGGGATCTGAGGATGATGATCACGATTCTGAAGAAAAAACCACAAAAGGGACGAAAATGATTTTTAAAAATTCGCCGCAAAGCAAAATGAAGGAAAAGTCCCGCCCACATCGCTTCACTGATGTGTCGTACACTGGCCGTTTCAATGTGGCGAGAGGGGCTCTGCGCGCAGGCAGAATTTTTCATTTTTGGTGTTTTTGCGTTTTCTTTGAGTTTTTCCCCAAAATTCTTATCATTCTAGCTGATTCTAGAACTCTAGACAACACTGATGATGCTGAAGAAAAATACGCTGCCATCTGGGCACATGAATTCGCTTTCCTTGCCTCACGAAATATAGATTTGGGGCTGTCATGTGACTTTTTCTCGTCTTTTTCGAAAATAGTTTTTCGTGTTGATCGATCGATGTTTTTGATTAATTGATTGAATTCGAAGTCAACCAAATTCAGTCAAGATGAGTGGTGAACCTATACCAACTTCTCCAAATCCTGTTTCCAAAACCGTAAGTTGAAATTCCAATTTTATTTTCCGTAATGAATTATTTTTTCAAGATGATGAAATTTTATCAGAAAGTTTTAGCAACTACCATCATTTGTTGAAATGTTGAATGTTTCACAGAAAAATCTCATCAGAGGTCTATGGAATGCGGACGATTTATCTATTCCCGATAAAATTGACAGCATCGATTGGATTTCGAAGGAAATGCCATTAGAAGCAAGAAGGGAATATAGAAAATGGCGTTTTCTGATGGACCGATCGAGGGTAAATTAATAAGGATTTTTACCAATAAGAAATGCCAACAAAATTTCAGATGCCAGATTTCTATCATTTGCAGAATGATTATATTAAGAAAATTATCACTGCAATGCTCAAAGAGTCTACTGATTTAGGTAATGCAAATACACCTGAAACAACACTATTTCATGGGTTTAGAAGAATTTGCTCGAACCATAATGAGCATAAAGCCATCGTTGAATAGCCCAGACTCTTTCGACAAATGGATGGAGAATGAAGAAATCGAATTCAAGGAACCTCCAATTCAGGAAGATACGGAGAACCAACCAACTTCTCGATCATCACGACGTTCTTATGTAAGTAAGGTTGATTACGTTTTACACTATGCTATATTATTTTTCGCCATTTTTGGAAAGGTAGTCACGAATAGAAGTAGTTATATTTATTTTCCATATAAATGGTGTTTTTAGCATTTTGAAAATAAACAACTCATTACTAATATGGAAGTGATAATTTCAGAAACGAAACGCAATGCCATTGATTGCCAATACAATGAGTAAATTACCCCGGAATATCAATCATTCGCAGATTGGTGGAGACAATTCATTCAATAATTCGCATGGAATTTTATTGTATTGTAAGAAATTATGCTGAAAACTAAGTAAGAGACTTTGAAATGATTAATAATAATTTAGTTTATTATCAAAATAATAATGATAATCGTGAAGGAAGAATATGCTTGTTCAATTCATCTACCTACTCAGTAGAAGGGATTGCAAAATTCCATAACTATTATTGGCCATATGCAGTAGCAACTACACAGAATAAAGTAAATTCTTATGCTCGTTACTTTGAATCATTTCTCAGTTTTCAGATTTTTGGAATTGATATCGTAAAGAAATCATTTGAAATATTTGACTTGAATACTCGACAAATTTCAAGAGGTCTCACCAACAAATTCACGAATGATCGATTCAAAAAATTTTACAGGTCCAGCTCCTTCTGAATGGCGTAAATGGGCATCTGTGGCTTATTTCAAAAACAAGTTGTATTATTTGGGTGGATTCGATAATGAAATGAAAAGAATAACAGATCGTGTGAATGTAAGAAGGTCGAATGAAAGTCCATGAAATAATTTATTCAGGTTTTAATAGATGGAATATGGCAAACAGGACCTGCTCTTCCTCGTTCAATTAGTCGTGTCCAAACAATAATATGCGATGAAATTCTATACGGTCACATTATAGCATATTCATTATTGTAATTATGGATATTCAGTTATTGATGGTCGTGAAAGTAGAAAGATATATCGATTATCAGGCGATGAACGGGAATGGGTTGAAATTGGGGAGATTCCAGAAAGACGAGACTCTTTTGGAGTTGCATCGCTAAATGGAAAAATTTACATAATTGGAGGATGGAAGTCGTTAATTTTGTATGATAAATAACGTATCATTATATATTTAGTAGTGATTCATTAAAATCCAGTCTGTGTTTCGACCCCTCAGCTCCAGCCGACAGCCGAATTTCTCGAATCGCTGATATGAATTATACAAGATGTCGCCATTCGCTCATTGTCACTAACGGAAAATTGTATGCAATCGGAGGAGAGTAAGCTGAGATTTGGTATATCTTTATATGAAATATTTATTAACTTAGATTTCAAAAATCATCTGAATTTTTTTGCAATTCAATCGAGGAATACGATCCACAAACGAATCAATGGCGAGAAGTCGGAAATTAACATAAAATAAAGCTTGATTGTAATAATCTCAGATTTCATATAGAAATTTCATTCAATAAAATGTGAAATAATAATTTCATTTTAATGCACATGATACAGACAACTCTCGAAGACAACCAAAAGTGATGAGAGAAAATTGTAGCTGAAATAAATATTTTACTTCGAAAATTCTGTAACCAAATCCAATATTTTGTAGTAATTTTCAATCCATTAATGAATTTTAAAGTAAAGGGTGCAAGTGAAATTCTCGATGTAAAGGCAGAGTCATGAAAGTATTTTTCCCAAAATCTGATGGGGTAATCAAGCCTGTAGCAAAAACCGCATGAAAAACAGCTTACAATTAATGTAGCCAAAGGTATGAGTTTCTGAAGACGACGATCCAAAAAGTCGAACGAAATGACATGTTGAAGAGTGGATGTCAGTAAAGATCAAAGTCAGTGCTTCCAGGGGTCCTCAGATTTAGCTGATTTTCACATATATTGTTAAGTTTTTCACACTGATCATCATTGTGTAGTTTGTTTTTCATAAAAATTATCGTATGCAGGATTGCGGTAGCTTGAAGTTTTGTCAGATCCGACCTCGGGAAAAACTCATAACCTTTTTATTTCTGAGCCAAATCGAATGAGGTTTTCAGCATTGGATAGCCCATGAAAACTTTGAAAATAATGTAACCATGAGGCTAATAGAAAAGACACCGGGACACCAGTTGGAAAAAGGCACCACCTTTTCTAAGAAATAGTATGAGGAAGCAAGAGAAGAAAAGAACAAAAACGGTCTTTTTCTAGGAGCCATTTAATTGCTAATTATCTTAGAGATTTAGCCTATAGAAGTAATGCGGGTTATTCAATCAGGGGTGGGACCCAAGTAAAAATTTTACCCCCCATTTTACCATCCGGTAAAATATTTTACTCCCATTTTACCGAGGTTTTACCCCCCGTTTTACCGCAGAGTAAAATTTTACCCCCCGTTTTACCGAAGAGTAAAATTTTACCCCCCATTTTACCTTCTGGTAAAAATTTTACCCCCCGTTTTACCGAAGAGTAAAATTTTACCCCCCGTTTTACCGAAGAGTAAAATTTTACTCCCCATTTTACCATCCGGTAAAATATTTTACTCCCATTTTACCGAGGTTTTACCCCCCGTTTTACCGCAGAGTAAAATTTTACCCCCCGTTTTACCGAAGAGTAAAATTTTACCCCCCATTTTACCTTCCGGTAAAAATTTTACCCCCCGTTTTACCGAAAGGTACAACATTGAATTTTGCGGCGTAAAATCGACCTTTCAATCAACATTCATTTTCTAACGTTATCAGAGGCTGGTGCAAAAGGCCTGTCCCAAAAATTGACACGAATATGTTCTATTTATATCATTATTTATACTTAGGCTCAATCAATTCCATTTATTATCATTTCCTTTCAGATTATCGAATGATGCGAACAGAGCTGCCATTAGACCACGCCCAATGCCTTTTACTGTTCTTTCAGACGATTCTTACAATTATACTCGCAATTCGACAGCGACTTTGATCGTTTCAGCAGGTCGAGGTTTATCCTGATTAGTTAGAATAAGAATCTAGTAGAGAGTAATATTTGAAGATAACGAATAGTATTTCGATTGATTTATTTACCCATTTTCCTGAATCAGTTGGTTTGAAATGTGGACGCACCTAAATGAAAAATTCGCATATGAAACTCGAAATTTCAACTGAATTATAAGAACGATCGGTAGAATTTCTCGCTTCAAACTTCATTCGCTACTCCAAGTTTTGTCAGTCACTATATTATTGGTCGGCTTCGGAAGAGTTCCCATAGCAAAAATTAATGAGTCTTTGACTGAAATTGTAACTTTCAGTAAACTCAAGTGCTAAACCAGTACAACTCGATTTCGGTCAGGGATATTCCTACGATTTTGCACAAACGCAAGAAAACACCACAACTACAGTTTCGCTAGGGTAGAAATTATAGAAGTTTCCGAATAAGATTGCTTTGAATGGACGTGGTCATTTTTGTGCAATACCCCATACTATTTCGTTGCAACTACGTATCTATTGCATCTACTTTTACAGACTTCCTATTATATCGTATACCATGATTTAATAAGACTTCTTTTTGCCATAAAATAGTAATAATATCCCCTCGAATTTTGAAAAAAGATTAGAGGCTCATCTCGCCATCTGAAAATTAGAATGTGATTTTTTCAATAGGCATGCATGTGTATTTCTTCCGATTTTTAACGAGTTTTAACTAGAATGAATCTGGTTTTAGTTGATATGTGATATTTCGGGATGAATATAGCATCGGCGATCCAGATAGCCTAGCATCTCCTCTTGAGGCTGATCCAGATCCAACAAGTGCTGTAGCATTCCAAGCTCATTTTGCTGCTGAGATTCTATTTGTCAAACTTCAAGAAAATAATCAAAAACGTCTAGCCTATGTAAAGGAGATATTATGTTTTTTCGGGAAACAAATAATCTTGTTTCAGGTAAAAATCAATCGAACTTCATCACTTTGTCTGCGAAGGAGTTCCAGAAATCATCGGATACGATTTTCCCGACAAAAATCTAATCGCCAAAATCACGCAAACACCATTTTCAAAATTCATTTCACATTTTTTCAAATTTAAAGCTCACAACACAAAGATAATTTTGACGTAAACTTCAATTACAATTCTAAATATAGCTTTTGATCAATTAAAGATTTGAAAAAAGTTGTTCATCGAAATGGCCAAGAAATAAAGTTTTATTTTTACTGTTTGATAAGGTTGATGTTGATTAATTAGCGACTTTCAAGAGGGCGTGGCTCCGCTCACAAAAGGGGCGGGCCCATCTCCGTGCCGTCTTCGTCGTTTTCTCTGCTTCATACTATTTCGTCTCCTATATAAGCCCTGCAAAAGGAGCAGTCTTCCTATTCTATCCTGCTTCGTCAACTACAACAGCTTCTAATATTTTCAGCTCAAGCAATAACTATTCGAATTAATACGGTCCAATAAAACATCTCGGCACGACACCCCTCTTTTTTCTGTTCATCTTGTGTTCTTCTGATAAGGTCATCAGATTGGACTTAGGCTCAAAATCTTATCTAACCTGTTACATCGTCTTTCATTTGCTATCATTACTTTTTTCCCTCTCCTTTTCTAGCTCTTCCGCATTAACGGACGACCGATCAGCATCTGTAAGCCTACCGTAGTTGACATAGATTACAATATTCAAACGTTAGAAATATGGTATGGTGGAAGTCATTCCACTACCTAGCGGGATGACTTGCCTCTCGTCCTAAAATATGAACTAGAAGTCGCTATTATCATCTTTATTGCGCAAGCATATCGTCATATATATTCATTTATTTTCTCAGGAAACATGTTGTTCATCAAGCTGTGCTGCCTTTTGCTAATCATCAACTTATGTGTGGGTGGAAAAGAAAAAAGACCAACTTCCGGAGGTAAAGCCTAAAACTATCGGGCTTCAAGTATTTTCGGCAGTGTTGCTTTTGAATAACTTGCTAATTTCCATGTCTTGATGCCATTTTCGGCATCAGAATAATCTAATCAAAGATATGAATAAATAATAAATAGAGTAACTATAGAGAGCAACCCATCGGAACCACCACAGGAGCTGGGAAAACTCGACACTGCGCAGTCCCAGTCGGGTAAGAACAAATAGGTTCTATCAAGTGCCTATTGTTGCAAGTATTTCGACACTTTAATTTTCGAACTGAATAACTTTCCTATTTTCAATCATTTCCTAGCAGAAAATGTCATTTGCTTCAAATGGAGTGTATACGAATTACTGATTCGGTGCATTAAGGAAGATCGAGACCTTCAAGCACCACGAGGGCTTCAAGAATCACGAGGCCTTCAAGCACCACAGAGCCTCCACTTCGTGCACTAGGAGATGATCTAACCACAAGCACTCCAAGGTATAACCTAAGGTCTACTACTTCGCCAAAGCCAGCAACCACTTCCACCATGAAGCCGTCAAACATAGCTAGCGCATCTTTACCACCACGGAGTGCACGAGTGAAAGGAGAGAAAGCGAGACGAGAGCAGATGGGGGCTGAAAGCCAAGAAGGACTTTGTTGTGAGGAAGAAGGGAGAATCAAAGCTGCAAAGGAGCAAAAGAATGAAGATCAGAGGCAAGAAGATGAATCGGAATGCATCGCTGACGAAGAGGAGGAGGAAGACGACGACACTTGTGACAACAATTCTGGCGAAGACGACGACCTGATAGAGATCGTCAGGTAATGAGCCGATTTGATAAGCTTGAAAAAGGAACATTTATGTTCAGTGACGCAGACGACTTCGACAAAGTGAAGGAGAACTTGAAGAAGTCCGATTCTGGCGTTATCATCAAATTTTACAAGAGCGAAGACGACTTCAAAAATGACGTAAGCAATTATCATATAATCGCTAGGAAATGTATGCATAAGAACTGAACAAATTTTTGCAATATTTCAAATGAAAGTAGAACTCAAAATTTCAGAACGCAGCCCGCGGATTGTTGTATATGCCGATCCCTAAATTCTGCTCACACGTAAGTTTAAATCATTGGGCATTTTATGGAATGGTAACTATGGATATTTTAGCGAAAAGACGACACGTTCGAAGGAACGATTGAACGCATCGACAAAGAGCGACAGAACACCCAATTAAAGAATGCCTTTTCGAATAATCGGGCAACCGCAGAAACAGTGACATATGAAATGACGAATAAAAGGATGTAAGAATATCTATAGAAAATTGATTTTGGTAGGAAAATGAGTGAAGCATCATCATTCATTATAATGGTAAACTTTTCAATTGAACGTTCTAACTGTCGAATTCAGAGTCAAGCAACTCATTCTGCACCCCGTATACGACAAATCCAATCCATCGATGATGAAGTACTCATATGGCACGCTGACATACAATGCTGTATCAGAATTTTGTAAGTATAAATAAAATGTTCATTTATAAAAGACTTATTTAGATCGTTCAAAGCCGAAGAGCCGATATACCAATAGTAAAACAAAGGCGAGCTTGGAGGAGTTGATGAAAAAGGCCAGCTGCCCAGGATGTGATGATATCGGGCATGTCATTGGATATCTGTTGGGAGGGGCATACGATGCCAGAAATCTCTTCCTTCAAAATGCCGCTGTAAGTTTTGATAACTGAATTTTATTTAGACATGTAAAATCATTTATGATTTTAGGTGAACAACAAAATGGCAGGATTTGAAGTAAGGCAATTCAACTTCCTGATGCCCGATGAAGGAAGATCTATTGACTACATCGTCGAGTAAGATCATATGCCATAGAATAAAATTCAGCGTTTAATACTTATCATTCAGATACATCAATGGGGATAATGTAAATGGCTACATGCGCTACAAGGAAACCGTCTGGCATCTCCGATACCACGCGGAGAATGGGCTGGTTGGAGAACTACACTTCACAATGCCGAACCCAAGAGGGTATGCAAAGAAAGCGAAAAGTCCATATCGATGGAGTAATTACAGTGTGAAGGAAACGTACTTCAAGAAGAAGCAAGAAGCCATCGCCTCAAGAAAGTATGCAGAGCCGAATCTGGAGTTCGAGAAGCACTATGGCAAATTGCCAAACTACATCATGAAAGTATTGACAGACCTACGGAAATATTGTGACTAAAGTGCATATTTTAGTACAATGTTGATTGGTATGAAATGCGGCTGAATGTCCGGGGTGACTGCAAAAAGAACGGCTACGACACTCCGGATTTCGAGAAGAAGATCAGCCGAAATTCGGATGGACATATCACCCTTCACTCCATCTTCAGCAATGGAGGGAAAAGACTGGAATATCTGTACGGACAATTTGAAGTGAAGGAGCTCCCCGGTAAGATATCAGCGATCTAGAAATACAAAAAGAACTTTATGAATGATATCAGAGATAGAAACGATAAACTCTTGACCCAGAAATTTATGAAAAGACAATTTTAGATAGGGATCAGAACAATAAATGGAGAAGGGCACATAATTGGGAGGAAGCTGCACCTATGAAATTAGCCGAGAAGAACGCGCTACCAGGAGACCAATATGGCCACGTGCTTTCGGCATGTCTGGGCGGAAGTTTTGAGGACATCTACATGTACCCTCAAAATGAGGAGGTAAGCTCATGACAAAACTTATCGCTTTTATATTTTAAATTTTCTCGTGAAAATGGTGAGCATTCTGATTTTATCATAGCTCTATCCCATTTTCGATAATGTGTTTTCTGCATGTATAGGCGAAATAGTACATATGAATTGTAAAATGATGAATATAAAAATAAATAAGCTTCACCAAAATTATGTATTTTTCAAAATATTTAGATAAATATGGATATGGGATCTTTCGAGAGTGGCATCTGCAACAAGATCAGAAAGGACATGGAAAAGTACAAGGTCACAGTCGAGGCCATGTTCAAGTATGTGAAATGGATTTAATCGAGAACATTGTAGAAATTGTGTATTTTAGTTTCACTTATGCAAGCAGTGGCATCGATAACATGAAGAATCCAAGGCCTGAATCTACAAACGTCTGTCTTCGGATTAAGAATGAAAGAGAAGGAAAGTGGAAGGCAATTTGTTTCGACCTACCTAATCCGGAATCGTAAGTAAATTCATACATAGCAAATTATGAATCCTTACACTCATGGCATTATCATTGAGCTGTAAAAGCATGAAGATAACCCTTTGAATATTGCTAGTTAGTAATAATGCTGTGATTTCAGCGTCCTTCGTCCCTATTACGAGGAATTCGCCAGGTTGAATCAGGACAACTTCTTCGTCAGCACAATTCCCATGACCAAAAGGGGACAGGAAAAAGACGAAGCGTTTGCTGCTAAATACGGGTTCACCGTGCCTAGAGAAGGGGTAAGCATTGTATATACTCAAAAATGATCTCTAAAAACTATAGGAGAATAAATTTTCAAGAAATAACAGACGACGTGCTAACACATTGAAGTCGTAATGCGCAGCCAAATTTATCTGAATTTCTAAATTACAATTTAAAACTTATAATCTGTATAATTTTAGGTACATAATCCAGCGAATAATGACATTATATGCCCCATGTGCAAACAAACATCTGCATCATATCAACCTTTTCTACAACATTTGAAGTTCTTACATAAATTACATGTCTAGATAATAATCGATACTTATTTAGAATTCACGACGAGTACAGACTAAAGGATTGGAAATGCGACATACCTGAATGTATATTCCGCACGGATACACAAGCTCAGCTACGACAACATATGAAGTAAGTTTGTAGAAAAAGCTATCAGAATATAGGATAGGATTCAAGATTTCTAGAATCTTGCTAATTTCCATTTTATAGGTATAAGCACGGCGATCCTAAGTCATTAGATGAGATCACAAGGCGCGAGTGCGACGTCGTGAGAAAGGATGGGGAAAATTGCACCTTCTATGCATACACCGAGAAGGAAATAACCAAACACAAGGAGTATGAACTCTATTCACACATTGCTCAAGAGTAATCAATATCAATTTAGCAAGCATGAAGCGAACGTGAACAGATTTGAGTTGGACTGTCCAGTGAGCACTGCATGCCCATTTATGGCAGACACTGTCGGCGGATTCAACCAACACAACATGCAGTATCCTCTTTTAATTGCTCTTTAAAAATTAATTAAAAATCTAATTTAAGGGTGCACAAGTCGAAGGAACAATCGGGGTAAAAAGTTTACACATATTTATGCGTAAATATGAACATTTCTGGACGGATAGTTAGAAATGTTGAAACTCAATTTCATATGACTATATCAACCTGTTTGGCAATAAGTACGTTTAGCAAAGGAGATCCTAGCCAAGCCCCGCTGTCGTTAACGGGAACACGACCCGATAAAGAGAAAGTATTCAAATGCCCAATTACCGACTGCGGTAAGACATGGGAGATAAAAGAGGACATGGACTTCAGCAACTTTTTAGCAACTGTCAATCGCCATTTAGAGTAAGTGAATAATCCTACATGTAGTAGAAGATTGGTCCAAATTTAGAAAGGAGCACCGAGAAAAGGAATCTCGTCAAAAATTCCATGAATCCGAATTGAAGCAGCTGGCCAAAAACCGGGTCAAGGGTGTGAAGCTAGAGCCCTGCGAAATGGGATGCCTCAAGATATTTAGGGGAGAAAAGGGACTACAGAAGCATTATAAGTAAACTAACAAAGAATTGACCGGACGAACGCCGTACGAATGGCAGTGTGCTAGCCGCCCGGCTTCCGAGCGGCTATTGCACGGCGTTCGTCCGGTCAATTTTTCTGAGAGAAGGGCATATTTAGCAATTTCGATAAAAACAACCTCGACAAGTTTGAATAAATTTCTAATTTCTATTGCGTTTTGACTGAGAATTTTGTATCATAAACCACAGGTTTCTTTCTATTCTTTAGTACAAGTTTTAATATGAACTCTCCATGGATAATTGAGTCTAATGAAGCGTTTATCATGATACATGAAAAATCATATGAAAATCAACCTACCGGAATCACTATTCATTGGGAAGAATTGTAAATATCTGTTAGTTGTAATGATGATAATTTAAGCAGCGAACATCGTCCTACGTGCGTTGATGAGGCAAGCGCACCTCCCGGATACATGAAATGCCCAGTAAAAGGCTGCACATATTGCCAACCTACAGTCTATCAAAGTGGCAAATGCGCAGGGGATGACTTAACTCCAGGAGCATTAAAATATTACCTAAACAGTCACTTGGCGTAAGTCGATATTTTTTAGCTAGTGGCTGTTTAGATTAGAATTCAATTACTTACAGAGTGAACAAAGAGGAATACTATGAAGCACACGGAAAGGACAGGACAGATCCGGAGAAGCCTGAATGGACGGATGAAGAGAAGGAAATTCTGAAGAAGCATGGTTTGAAACCATCCTCTGGTGACAAAAAGAATTTCCTTCAAGTTGAGATCTTATAAATCTTAGTATTTTTTTTTAATTTGTTCAACACTCTCTAACCTAAAAGGTTTGATGAAAAACGCAAATGGTCATGAAGATCTGATGGTGGCAGCTACAGGAAACTGGGGTTTTATATCGTTATCATTTTCGAATGCTTACAAAATTCAGAACATATTACTTACGCTAATAAATGGTACAGAAGCATATATCGAAACTTGCCCATGAATGAAGGGGATCTGTAGAGTAGGCAATAGGTTGCAGTGATGTTGACGCAGGTGGTCAGAACTGACAGAAAATGCTCGGTCAGAATGTACTTAGGGTATCGAGGAATTGCTGTACTACATGCAGATGAATACGATTGGTTCATGGTTAGTTGTTTAGAAGCGAATGTCTAGAGGCATCTTCTTCAAATAATCGATCGCACAGACGAGTTTTTCTGATTATAAGAAATACGGATGTAGTAAAACACAAATCTAATATCAAAGAGTATGGAGGCGAACTATTCTGCCTGAATGATCAATTCGTAAGTATAAAATTGCATTTTGCTATGTGCTTTTACTTCTAAAAAGTCTCTTAAAGTTGCAGTAAAAATAGTAATTTTAAGAATTGCGAAACGCAATTAATGTCGGTTCTTGTGGAAATCTTCTAAATCTTTAATTTGAATAAAACGCATTTTCAGTGTAATTAACTCAGATTACATCTTAATCATTTCATCTGATATCGTGTGTTTTGATTTCATAGATATTGTAGTGAAGCAATAAGATGTCGGCTTACAAATCAGCCATTTTTTCCCGAAGAAGATTGTCATTATCTGATCCAATTTTGCCATATTATCGATTATGTGCATTTTTGATGTCATATTCGCTTATCGCCCTTTCTGTATTCTGATTTATCACTTCTAATTTCTTATCTGCTTCCCAATCAATCGTTCGGTCATAGTTTTTGATTGCCTCTGGACATCACCCACTCACTTTCTACTCTCTTTGTCCCCAACCCCAATCGCTCTGCAGGTCTTCCTTATAAGTGACCCCGTTATTATCTTTCACTTTTCAAATGATTCGTCCCTGCAAGTGGCGCTTTCATTTTGAATCATTATTTTTCTTTCTAAATTGAAATATTAACTTTCCAAAATATAAGCTCTCGAATTTTAATAGGTTTGTAAATAAGTTCAACTAATTGTCTTCAAATTCTCACTGAATAACATAAGCGTGCATAACGGATCCGAATGAAATCGGGTACAGATTGTCCTCTTTAGAGATGCATAATAGTGGGTAAAATTTCATCTGATCTGATATAATGAATATTTGTCAGAATCGACATGAGCAGGCTAATTGCTTGTGAAGACTTTTTCACCCGCCTAATATAATGTTCATCCATTTACTTGTATCTTCTATCATTTTAGTGTTACTTTAGAATTGGCATCTATTTGATTAAATGTCTCAATGCACATCATTCGTTTTCCATTTATCATGATCGAAAAATTCAGTTGTAACTGTAGCTGAAGTGATATTGCATCATGTTCAGATTCAGATGTCCATAGTACACATGTTCTGCAGAGTAGTTGAAAGTGTGAGATGGTTTTCCCATGTTGAAGTGCGTACGTGAGAGTGAGTGTTTACGATAGTGCTGAGTAAGATAGTGGTTAGATATAAAGGGAAGCAATCAGACTTTCTGCACTGTCGGCCCGAAGCACGGGGTTATCATGTGTATTCAACACCACAGTCCACTTGTTTTGGACTTTATAAATACATCTTATTTCAGTTTATCGATCCTTGTAACTTATGCACTATCCATTGAAATTCTGGGGTTTATCATTCTTAATTAGAAAGAGAAAATCTAAATCTTCCGAATTCTCCATAACTCATAAATAAATCTGTCTGATTTTATATGATCGCATCATGTATACTTTATCCCTTTACATCGCAAATCTTTTAAATTAATATTTAGATTAGGAAAACCAGAAAATGCAGATCTCCCGAGTTCTCATAGCCGACGACATCGAGAAGGAATGCGTCGACATCCTTAAGAACAATGGAATCGAGGTTATCCGTATTTTCAAGTGGAATTCGAAGAATTTGAAATTCTAGGTTACGATAAAAACGAAGCAAAAAGAGGAAGAATTGCTTGAGACTCTACCGCAATTCGATGCAGTGATTGTGAGGAGTGCGACTAAGGTAAGAAAAGGAATTGAGTTGGAGAAAACGAGGTTTCTCTTGTAGATTACGGACAAACTGCTGAGAGCAGCAGAGGGCAAGTTGAAAATGGTCGGCAGAGCGGGAACCGGAGTGGATAACATCGATGTGGGGGCTGCTACGCAGACAAGGACACTCGTTATGAATACTCCTCGTATGTTATGAGTTTCGTTTTGAACGTTTACATTCTTTTCTTCATTCACTCAACTACGTCAATCCTATGAAGTTTCGTAAAAACAAAGATTTGTCTCTGAATTATTGGAGATTGGGAGATCATATAAAGAACATGCTCTTGAGTATTTTGATTATCTGATTTTTGAACGTAGAAAGATCATAGTTCTAATATTCATTCAACACAGTTATGCACGATTTTCTGTTTTATATCATCATCATCACTCGGAAAATAACGACGAAACTTCTTATCGCCTATCTTATCAAATGAAAGTCCTTCATTCCTTTATCAATTACAGAAGCGAATTCTCGTTCTGCAGCCGAATTGACGTGTACCCTGATCGTCTCGCTGCCTCGACATGTGCCTCAGGCTGTGGCTACCATGAGGGACGGCAAATGGGAGAGGAAGGCCTTCATGGGGGAAGAGGTGCAAAATAATACGATAATACAATTTGCCAAGTTGTCAATTTCTTAGATCTTCGGACGAACTCTGGCCATAATTGGCTTGGGCAGAATTGGCCTGGAAGTGGCTACGAGGATGCAGGCCTTTGGAATGAGGGTCATTGGATATGATCCGATCGTTTCAAAGCAGGTATGATTTTGCTATTAGATCTGAGAATTGACAGGATTGCAAATCAATTTTCTTAGTTTAATTGTTTCAGAAATTTCTAATATTTTACCTTTATGCCATTATATCAATACTTTTTCGACCCATTTCCCGAGATTGCCTAGAAAAATAGCACAAAGTATCAGTTTCACAAACAACAAACATGTTCAATGTCATTCATTATCAGTATTTATGAGACATTCAGTGTTCCTAATCCTGAAGATTTTTAATCGAAAATTATTACCTATGCAAAGAATCATTCATAACTTTAGCAAGCAGCTGAGAAAAATATCGAACTGCTGAGTCTGGATGAGATCTGGCCTCAGGCCGATTACATCACGGTGCATGTGCCGTTGATCAAGCAGACCGAGAATCTCATCAACAAGGAAGGCAAGTGGCAATGAAAGGCTAGTATTGATGACTGGTTTAGTGCTCGGCAAGTGCAAGAAAGGAGTGAGAATCGTCAACGTGGCTAGAGGGGGTATCGTGAACGAAGAGGATCTGGTCGAGGCACTCAATTCGGGACAAGCTGCCGGTGCTGCTATCGATGTCTTTGTCGAGGTGAATCGAAGAATATTTTGGAGGAGAAAAACCGAATTTCAAAATTGCCCAATTTTTATGATCTTCAGAGATTTGCGCACTTCAACTTAGTCTAACTGCTATTTGTATTTAAAGTTGAGTCAAAACTGAAATTGTTCCTACTTCCGTAAATTTCTGATGATCCTTCTGGTTCAGAAAAGGACTAATTCTTCGAGATTCAAATATATTGAGATTATATTTAAATTGAAAATAGCAATATGGTGATTTGATGACATTGACTTCTTAACTAAGATTGCATATTTTTACATCATTTCTTAAGCCTGCACAACTATTTTTATGGTATTCATCAAATATTTCAGGAGCCACCCAAGTATCGTGATTTGATCAATCACCCGAACGCAATCTGCACCCCTCATTTGGGTGCCTCCACAATCGACGCGCAACTGCGCGTGGCTGTCGAAGTCGCTGAGAACATCGTCCAATTCAACAAGGGAAATCCCCTCGGAATTGTAAGTCTGAGAGATTTTTACCATAAAATAAGATATTTACAACTTGAAAGAGTATAAGAGACTATGAGGAAGGGAAGGTAAATACTCCTCATTGCATACGGGAGATGTTGTCAGTCAAAAAGATCTAGCATTAAATTGGAAAAAAACTGTTTCACTCTACTGCCAACAGTCTTGCTTTCATGCGTATTCATCAGATTGTGATGACTATAATATTTCGAGATTCCAAATCTTCAACTAAAATTGATAGTTTAGCTGAACCGCGAAGTACTGCAGCACTATTAATTCGTTTTCGCCAACGTCTTTCAGCTCGATCTAATTTTCTATCTATGGATACTTATGAAATCTTATTTTTAATTTATGCTATGAGTTGTTATGAATTGATTCATTTCTGAATAAACAAGTTCATTTTCTAAAATAACTTATCCATCATTAAAACCCTTGAAAAATTTGGAAAAAAACGATCGCAGAAAATACACGTAGAGAAATTTAACAATGATGAAAAACAAAAAAAACTGGAAGAACAAAGGAATTGAAATAGTTTAAATTGAATTGACTTTTATTTGGCCTTATGTGATCTCCACCACACTAGCATGTAATTTCCACCCAATTTCTGTACAAACACTCTTCTAATTGTGTGCGGAAACTGCATTGAGATTACATGTGAATGTAGATAAAGAGTGGGAGAAGATCAGCAAGACCTTTTTTTATCTTCTGAGATGGATGAAAATGTGCAAATGCACCATAATCTCCATTCCTCTTGTCGGATTTGATCTACTGCAGTTCCTTGGCCGATTTTCCTCTTCCTTTGGGCATTTTCTTGTTCGTCGAATCTTCAAGCTCCTTGCCTTTGTAGTAGTGCGGAGCAGCTTCTAACAGCCATTGAGATTCGATTGTTGAAATCTGAAAATGAATGATTGGGCATATTGTCGTATCTGTCGTTGGAGAGGTATATTCTGCCGAAAATTTATGATAGAATTATTTTACAAACGAGAATGTAATTTTGCCAGTTTCTGAGACATCAATAGTCTCGTCAGAATCGATTATCAGTGTAATGAATTTTTTAAATAGGGGCATGCAAGTCTAGGTTTCAAAAAGTGCAATGTCAAAAAGCTTCAAAATCTTCAAATTCAAAGCTTTGCACACTCCTGAAAGTTTACTTCGTCTTGCAAAATAATGACTGTCTAGCTTTGTGTCTGATTACAGAATGATTTTTGAAAAAGCATCAAAAACGGGTGAAGAGTCATTGATAAATGCCAAACCTCTCGCATGAACTCCTTGCTGGTGAAGACGAGTTCGAAGTAGCAGAGCCATCGGGGCGTTTCCTCGAACAGACACGAGTTCGGGTGGATGTGCACCGTGTGCTTGTGCTTCACAGTCTTGTAGTGACCTAAAAATTATCGAAATTAGTCAACTCTAAAATATATGATTTATGATATTTGAATTTAAAATAAAATATTGCTATAGGATTTTTTCACCCACCTCCACTATCCAATTTGGCACAATTGTAGAAGTATCCGGAAACGACGCATTTCAGTATGTTAATGTGGTTGTTCGATGATTTCTGGAATTTATCAGTTATTTTCATTTGAATTATAAACAGAGCTATACTTATAGCTTCACCTATTCAATAAAAATACGTGAATTTGCATAGAATATTCAATGTGTTAATGCAAATTTAATTTAAAATCAAGTAAATTTCCTCGACGTTCACACCTATGCCAGTTGCCTCTATGATAATCCGGCGACAAATTTGAAGAAGCATTTTTAATTTTTCAATACGTGAAGATCTATTTATGGCTCAGCTTGTAGAATGTTTTGCTGACTTACCGGCTCAATCTCGACCCTCTCGAGCAGTCCAACCAGCTGTTCCCTCACATCATAGGCTCGTCGCATTGTCCGGTGCTGCACGAAATTCTCCATACACCTCAAAAGTTTAGATATCATTATCTTTCATGATTTTTGCAGAACCTCGTCTATATGAATTTCAAAATAAGAGTTTTTTTTTTTCAGATAATAGAAGACATTTTGTTATTAATCTAGACTTTTTAATGCGCAAATAAAGCAATTTCAATCAATTGACAATGAGTAAAAATGCCTACCATTGCTGGGAATAGTTGGTCTCCTTCCACTTGTTGTAGACATTGAGCAGTGTGAGATGATCTCCATACTGACTCCAGAACCCTTTCCTGGCCGAGTCCGCGTGGATGATCATTGCCTTGGGCCTGTAGAACACCGCTGCATTCACGGACAGCATCGACGCAATTGTCACGATTTCCTCTGAGCACTCGTATCTAAAATTATTTTGATTTTTAGCCAAATTAAAAAAAAATTTAGAGATATTATTGCACCTTCAAAACATCCTATTCATAAAAATTTGCATTTTATCAGAAAGAAGTTAACTAATTAAACATGAAATAAATGTTGATCAAGAAGGAAGAATAATCTGTAAACTAACTCATTTTCAAACCTCTTGACGCTCATTACGAAAAGCATCAGATAATAATAACGTAGAGCATACTTTTCACTAGCGATGATCATCTTGCTCATGCATGGATCGCAGGGGAACTCAGCCATTCGCCTGCCTAATTTAGTCAGTTCCCCTCGGTGATTGAGAGCGCCCAAGGCATAGAGCTGTTCGAGAGCAATGACGAGTGTCTCCTGTGGAGGAGGATCGAGGAAGTCGAAATGCACCAGATCGTGAATGCCCAGAGACTTCAGCATCAGAACCACATTGCCCAGGTTGGTGCGTTGAATCTGGAATGGAGATTCATTAGTTCCGTCCATTAATACGAATCTTGATGACGAAGAATGAGTGTGAAGAAAATAGAACTTAGTCGAAAAGCTACACATAATTTTACCCGAATCGGTGTATCGATAATGAATGAAAATCAACTTGTCGAGAATGATAAATGAAAAGTTATACAAGATCATCTGGGTGATTACCTCAGGAATGGGTTGATCTTCCAATTCATGCTTGTAGGCCCAAGCCGTGTAGAGTCGGAAGCACTTGCCAGGCCCAGTCCTGCCTGCACGGCCTGCACGCTGATTTGCTGCTGCCTGAAAGTGGCATTTTTAATTTTTCAAGGAAGAAAATATTCATAGTTCGCAATTCTAGAAATTCGATAAGAACATCGGAAAAACCGCATGACATCATGATACGAGACATAGCGAAGAAATAATGTGAGGAAATACGCCTTATCCTTTACTCAATTTTTGCTATGTCCTGCTAGATGATGTCATACGGTTTCTAAATATCCTTCGATAGAAATACAAACTAACCTTGGAAATAGTGACGACATGCAGATGCTCGACTCCACTGCGAGCATCGAAGGAATTCTGCTTGGAGAACCCGGGGTCGATCACATACACGATGCCGTCGATCGTCACCGACGTTTCTGCGATGTTCGTGGCGAGAATCACCTGAATTGGTAAATCTTAGAAGTTTAAATCATCTCGAATTTCAACTCTACTTCATCAAATTTGCAGACGGCTCAAATAAATCGATGAACTGTCAAAAACCGTAAAATTTTCCAAATTTTAACTGAATGAAAGAGATATACTTTTTAACTCTCGAAGTGATACGTGCTCTTTCCTCTTTTGTAAAAATATTTTATCGTGATTAATGTCATTACCCAAGTGCAAAAATCTTAAACCTATGCAAAATTCTTTTGAAATTCCTACCTTCCTAGCATTAGGTGGAGTCGGCTCGAAGATTTTGGCCTGCAGATCAGAAGGCAGATTTGCATAGATGGGCAGGACAATCAGCTCTTTGATTTTCTTTCCCAACATCTTCGTCTTCTCTATCAGAGCTTCCATTACGGATTCGATTTCTTCTTGGCCTAAACAAAATTTCATACTTTATAGAAGAAAATGAACGATATAATTATTTCCAAAAGGGAAACTTTTGAAACCGTTTCACTTTTCCGATCATTTATAAATTTAGAAAGTAAAACTCGGAAAAAAAAACTTGCCGGTAAGAAAGACGAGAATATCTCCAGGCATGGGTTGTGTCAAGTGAATCTGCATGACAGTGACGATTGTCGCGTCCAGGTAATCTGCTTCGGGAGCTTGAGTGTAGTAGATGTCCACGGGGAAACTGAAGTAAAAAAGCTTAAAGTCAGATTCATGTATGTTTTAATCGAATTGTCATACATTGCAATCTTTTCAACTATAAATATTGAATATTTATCCTGCTTATTTGAAGAGTATTAGAGCTCACTTTTTAAAAATGGTACATTAACGTTTTTTTCCAATTACTATTTCATATCTTCAAAAAATTCTTACCGTCTTCCAGGAATTCGGAAAATGGGCGCATCATCGAAGAAGGTGGAGAATTTCTCAGCGTCGAGAGTCGCAGAGGAAATGAGGAGTTTGAGATCGGGACGGAAACGAGCTATGTCCTTCACGAGGCCGAACAAAACATCGGTGTGCAGAGTTCGCTCGTGAGCTTCGTCGATCATCATCACACTAAAAATGAAGAATTTATGAAAATAAGAAAATTTTCTATAAACGGGAAAAGATGAATGAAAACAACTTAACCAACCTATAAGATGCAAGATCAGGTTCATTGAGGAACTCCCTGAGCAGCATTCCATCTGTCATGTACTTGATCAGCGTCTTCTCAGATGTGCAGTCCTCGAAACGAATGCTGTAACCGACCTGAAATTGATATTTCAGAAAAAAAAATTTAAGATTCAAACGTAAAACTTGTGTGATATAAAAATGGAACTTTCATCGCAGAGTTAATCTAATTTCAGTATTTTCAAGATCAGAATTCTTTAACCAACCGTGCTACCCAATTTGCACCCAACTTCCTCCGAGACTCTCGCAGCGACGGACATCGCTGCAACTCGACGGGGCTGCGTGCAGCCAATCCGCTTCATGTCCTTGCAGAAACCCTGAATAAAACAAGGCTTTCTTTCAGCTTATTTTATGTCTGTCGTTTTGAAACTGACGTAATCGTCATTCTTTCAGGAAAGATAGAATGTTTCAAAGAAGCTTTTATAATAGATAAATCTATCGTCAAATTTTGATTAAAAGAAAGGAAAACTTACAGCTTCATAGAGATATTGAGGCAGCTGCGTGGTCTTTCCAGAGCCAGTTTCTCCTTCGATAATCAGCACCTGAATAAAACAAGATTGCATTTTACGATCCCACTAAAGTAATAACGGTAAAAAATAGGATTTTTGAATTTGGTGAACGATTCTAGGAGAAACTAATAATAAAACTAAAATTTGAAAGCTTAAATATTCAGTCCCTGTCCTACTTGTCCTGTATAAGAACTCGAAAAGTATAATCCAGACCTGATGTTCATGGACAGCCTTGATGAAATCCTCCCTGAACGCATAGACAGGCAGCGTTCTTCTCGTCTCTTGGATTGTCATTTTCCTCTTCTCGGCTAGAGATACTTGCTGCTCCTAAAAATATTTCAAATAAAAACTGAAAATTCAAAGAAATCAACCTGATCATCCTGATTAGTGCCGGCCATTTGCAGTGCCTGGATGAAGTCGATCTTCTCATCCATCAACAGGTCGAATTCATCTGCTTTCTGGAAAAAAATCTTGAAAGAATACAATTTATGGCTATTTCTTTGTACACTTGGATGAAAAATATACAAAGTTTCGTTAGTTCGTCTTTCAGCAAAAATTTTGATAGAAATATTCGAATTTCCTTACCGATTTAGCATCCTTGGCTCCGTAGTGCATCAGACTAGCCATTAGCTGTTCTTGCTCCCATTTGGCGCCGTCGCCTAAAATTGGCTTAATGAATTGAAGAAACTTCATAAATTGAAAGTGTACATTTTTCATCAAAAATTAACAATTACCTCCATGCATGGGTTGATCCTCCTCGACATAGGCAGTTGGAATTGTTCTGGTGGTCGCGTCAGGAATGTGATATCTGAAGAAAGATGAGTTCTTATCTTTCTAAAAAAACTTATTCGATTTTTGAGAAGTTCATATTTTAAAGTTTTTTTTTTTAAGAAAAAGAGATCAATGAGCTTTTCTGGGTTTCGATTGTTAACAAAATTTCATTTTTTATCCGAAGATTAAATTTCTCACCGATCGACTTTCATGATTTCCCCTGCCGCGTCGTGCTCCTTGGCATATTCGAGCACTTTCTTGCGATACTGCATATCGAGTCGCTCTTTCTCTGTCAGACTGAAATTAATATATATTTTTTTCTTTTCTAAAAACCTATTTTCCTTACTCTTCATCTTTAAACAGAGTCTCATCGTCATGGACCATGGCCTCCAATTCCTGTATTTTGTCCACCTTTCTCTTCTTCAAGTAGTCCTGTCGAGATTTGTAGCGCAGTTGAGCGATGTCAATTCCCTCTTTGTCCTGGAAATAAAATAGTCTTCAATTTCTTATTATTTGATTCGTGGCAATACAAGTTTCAACTTTTCAAACCCCTGTTTTCCCTCATAATGCATAGAAAAGAAGATTTAGAAAAAAAAAAAAACAACTCTGATCTGGGCAATCAAATGGTAAGACAGGTAACTTTTTAGTTAAAAATTTGCGTATCCATACATTGAAGGAGAAAACTAAGCTTTCTTACCTTATTGGTGGGAATCTCCCTCTTCTTCTCGAGCACATTTCTGGTTTTGTCCTTGTCCTTCTTCTTGAGTCTCTCATGCAATTGGTCCCTCTCGATTCTGTCCCGTTCATCCGAATCCGAGCTGTCCGAACTCTCCACTTTCTTCTTCTTCGATCTGTCCACTTTGCCAGAACTCGTCGTTGGAATTACCTGAAATCGAATGATTAGTTTTGAAGAGGGTTCCTGATAGCTGCTAGTAAATGAATTTTTACTCAATGAACATCTGAAGGAGAAATGCTAATTCAATATACACAAACTCTCGACTCACTAAAGCAGTAAAAACGAAAATCGTGAAAGTAGTTTGAAAGCCATTCCAAATTTCAAGAATATTCTCACATCACTGTCGTCATCGTCTGCCTGTCTCTTTCGGATGTGCTTGGTCTTGGTATTCCTCGGTTCGTCATCCACAATCACATCCAAGGCGCGATTCAACCGACTCAGTTCCAGGGCGCGCAGCTCTGCTGCTGAAGGACCGCTGTTGCGAGAGACTGGCTTTGGCGCTGAAAATGCAGCATATATTTTCTGAATCGCTCATTATATTTTGCATGAGTTTCAGTAAGTTTATGTAATGAATTGTCAATAAAGACAGATTTAAAAAATGCTATTTACAGATTAGAGTTCACAAGAACTTTCAAGTGACTTAATTATAATAGATTCAGAGGACCCACCACTGGAAGGCATCTTGTTCATGAGTTGTGCAGCGAATCTGTGCACGGAGGGGCTCATCTCCAGTGCATCGTTGTCCTGCAGCTTCTGCACCAAGTCATCTGCTGATCGACTCTGCAATTCACCACTTCATTACAAACTCTTTCTCAAGAATAGCATGAAATTGAATGTTTAAAAATATGTGTCAAAGAGCCTTTCGAGATCTCCACTCATTCTCCTCCGCTCGCACTTGCAACTTCATCAAGTTTCTGCACAAATACAAATGGCCTTTGATTTCATAAGAGCGGGATTTAGAGTGATGGAAATCACACTAGGCCGTGGCAATTTTGAAATTTGAAAATGAAAGCTTCACAAGGTTTTCGATTTCGAACATCTTTCCCTACCTGTCTAGCCAGAGCGATCACGAATTTGTTCGTGTTTTTGTCAGTGGCCCCGACAATGGCCAGCAACTCGTCATTCACCCACTCTTCGATGGACGACATCTTCTGGAAACTCACGAATTCGGTAAAAAAAGTAACGACGAAAAGAAAAATTCGAAAATTCAAGGGGGAATAAGACGAAAATAAAATGCGGCGCCAATGCGAAATGATTGGTGTGATTGGTGCAAATGGAGTGTATTTTTGAATTTCTCTATTTTTGTTTTCATTTTTCGTTGATAATTTTAGTTTTTTGAAGGACTCGATGGCGAAATCACCGGAAGAAGTGCCTGTGGAGACGAAAGGAGACGAGGGCAGAACGGACAAGGCAGAGAAAAGTGAGGAGCCAGTCAAGAAGAAAACCAAGAGTGAGTCTGCAATTTTTAATTTTTAATTTCCACTTTTTAATTTAATTTTTTAGAAGCAGAAGTCGAGTCGGAAACGATCGAGAAGACGCTGAAATACGAAGAAACCTACCTGCGATCGGTCCCCTCGGCCAGTCAGTACGAGAAGTCCTTCATGCACAGAGACACCATCTCTCATGTTCTCGCCACACAGTGAGTTGGTTTTCGTGAATTTCACGTGAATTGCCAAGGAGAATTCACACAACTTTCTGTGTACGTCATCGAAATATGGGCTAGAATGGATAGGAAGAGAAAGTAAAGCTGATGACAAATATATGAGGTCGAAATCAAACCTTCCTTGTTTAAGCGTAGATTTACAGCTGATTGCTAAAATTTAGTTGGTGAAAGAATGATGATTTCAGGACGGACTTCATCGTGACAGCGAGCATCGACGGTCACTTGAAGTTCTGGAAGAAGAAGCACGGGGAGGGCATCGAGTTCGTCAAGCACTTCAGATGCCATTTGCGTAAGAAATTTATTTTTATCAGTTCGATGAAGGTCTTGAGTCACCATTTCTTTCAATTTCATTACTTATTTGATTGATGTTTCTTCTTCATCATTCAATTCCTCTTCTTCAAATTCGATTTCTTCTTTCAGATGCCTTCTCTCACATCTGCTGCAACTTCAACGGCACTCTGCTGGCGACGGTCTGTCAAGCGGACAATTCGGTCAAGATCTTCGATGTCGAAAATTTCGACATGATCAACATGCTCAAATTCGATTTCCCTCCCAAAACTGCTGCTTTCATTCATCAAGGTATTTGATTTTTGTTCTTTCAACGAGAACTATCATAATTCCTCGTGCAGTGTTAGTGTCACAGTGTCAAGCTGTATCCGCTCCAAAAGCGACGAAGAGCATGTCAATTATAGTGAGAAAGAATCATTTCAGCCAGCGATGTCGTTCCGTATTTGGCGATTTCCGATGCGAAATCAGGTCGAATTGTCGTTGTAGATGCGAAGAGCTCAGCCACGATTCTGAACCCAGAAAATTCACCGCTCGACAAACTCCATTCGGCCCCTGTGACGCACATCGATGTGAGTTGAAGGTTTTTTTTTTTGTAAATGTTTTAACATTTAAGATTAGGTGACTAACAACGCCTTTCACGTATAAGGCATGTAGAAGGAGATTAGTTTATTCTGCCTTTCATCACCTATTTCATCGAGCTGAAATTACTTAGGTATTATCGAAGTTATAAGGGAAGAGTGATAAATTTGGGCATAATATTTCTTTCAAATTGCACTTCACGAGAGGTACCAGCGACAAGTTTCATTTTCTTTTAATTTCAGTACAGCACAACTCTGGATGTGGCGATTTCTACTGATGCTCGAGGCTTTGTTGAAATGTGGATGGGGTTCAGAAAGGACCTGCAGCTGCCCACTCATCTCAAGTGGAAATGCAAGACTGACACTGATCTCTACGAATTTCTCAAGGTATTTTAAAGTTTCCATGACTTGCTGTATTTGCCACTTGCTGATCAACATCATATTCTCTATCTGTAGCCGGATTCAGTAAATAGAGCAAGAAAAAGACAATCTAATGACAAATAGCCGATGATGGTGGTCAGATGGTAACAAATACAAGGAACAGTTTTTCTCTGGAAGAGTATTAAATCGATCCGTTCCAGACCAAATCCACAGTGACCTGCCTCAAGATCAGCCCTAGTGGTCTGCAATTCGCGACGATGTCGTCTGACAAAAAGGTCCGAATTTTCGACATTCTGACTGGCAAACTGATCAAGACGATCGATGAAAATCTCGGCAAATACACTTCAGAGGCTAAGGAAAATCGGTTAGTTAATTTTTAAATTCAAGAAAAGACGTCACAGTTTTTAAATGAAAATGTGATAACTATAGTTAGGGACTGACGATAGAGAAAGAATATAAATAACGAATTTTATGGCAAAATAAAACTCACGTCATACCGCGCATTTACGTATTGTCAAAAATGATGATCTAATTTTTCAGGAATTTCGGCCTGCAAAACATGGAGTGGAATCGTCGAGTCGCATGCGAGAAGGAAATGGACAAAGAAGACGACGAGAGGGCGAAGCAGCCCGTGGCCTTCTGCTGGGACTACACTTCCAATTTCATTCTCTATCCCTCCATTATCGGGATCAAGGTAGTTTCTAGCCATACTTTTATCAGGGGGTGATCAAGATTCAATTTTTATGGAAGATGAACGAGTAGATTTAAAAAAAAAAAAATCGTGGATGGAAAAATTTTTCTCCCATGTTTTATCAGATATTTTGCGTGTTGCAAAAAAAAATTTTATTTGAAAATTATGCTCGTTCCCAAAATAAATTTCATTTTTAGGTCTACAATATCACGACTGACAGAGTTGTGAGGACCGTCGGAAAAGAAGAGACGATTCGATTCCTCGCGGTTTCTCTTTGCAAGCAAGTTTTCACGGAATTTTCCCAAAGAATGCTATCGTTCCAGAGCAGTACCAGATGTGCGCGCCCGTTTGCAGGGAGCAGCCACGACCATCGAGACAGAGGCTGCCGAGAATCCCAATCTCAATAAGCCAAATGATCCTGACCCACTATTTGTGGGTTTTTTTTTCGTATTTTTATCTGAAACATGAGAATTGCAGATCAGTTGGTAAAAACCAATTCTTCTGAATTCTGTTTGAAAATTTTGATATACTCGAAGATTTAGTATCTTTAAAATGAATTCAGCGAACACCTGATTTTAGGCCTGCACCGCCTACAAGAAGAATCGCTTCTATTTGTTCACGAATGCAGAGCCATTTGCTTATGACGATGAGGAGGATGAAAATGCAACGAGCAGAGACGTGTTCAATGAGAAGCCAAAGAAAGAGGATCAGATCACTGCTGTTGAGGTCATTCCTTGCAGATTTATTCTTCCTCAATTATCCATATCAAATGCTTTAATCAAACGAGAATCCAAATATTTTACTTGAAACTTCATGCTTGAAATGTGCGTATACATAAAATACATAGAGAAACTAGAGTGGTAGATACACTGTCTGCTGATAAGTGAGGAAAACACATGCATTTTCCTCTTCATTTTACCGAGTTTGTTAGATATACGAGCATTAGGTGTGTCTGATAAAAATGTTAATAAAAATCAATTTTAATAAAAACGCGAATTTCAGGCCGATGTTGAGAATAAGAAACTGTCCGAATTCGCAATTCTGCACACTTCGATGGGCGACATCCGAATTCATCTGTTCGGAGAGGAATGCCCCAAAACGGTCGAGAATTTCTGCACGCATTCGAGAAGAGGCTACTACAACGGACTTACTTTCCACAGGGTCATCAAGTCCTTTATGGTTCAGGTTGGGCTTTATTTCAATTTGTGCGCATTTTTTTTTTTGCATATTTTCTAGGGAAATTATAATGGCGCGTAAAAATTTCAATAATTTGGATAACGCCTGATATTTGGAGTGGTCATTTTGAAAATTTCCTCAAATCAACACGACTTTTGGAGATAATTGTGGCTATATTTATCTTCAATTTTGTAAAATCTTAAAAGAAAATCTTTCCAGCAGAAATATTAGTAAGACACTTTCCAAAAATCATGAACAGTTTTAAACTTTCCCCGTCGCTATTTGTTTTGTTTTACGAAGTCGTAAAGATGTCCAAATCTTGAATATTCAGACTGGTGATCCGACAGGCAAAGGCACTGGCGGTCAGTCGATTTGGGGCGCTGATTTCGAGGATGAATTCCATCCGAGACTGAGACATGACAAACCTTTCAGGGTACGTTCATTTTTCCAATAAAGTCTACTTGAGAAGTTTTGAATATTTAGTCTCAATCAATTCACTAAAAACGTAAAAATTGAGGTATCAATGGCTAATGCCGGACCGAACAGCAACGGCAGTCAATTCTTCATTACGGTTTGCCCTGCAGATTGGCTGGATGGAAAGAATACACTCTTTGGAGAGGTAAAAATTATTCTTTCTTCGAAAAGGTCGGAATAATTTCTTGAAATTTCAGATAGTGGAAGGAATGAGCGTCGTGCAGAGCATAAACCAGGTTCCCACTTTCGCGAAGAGCGGTCGGCCCAGAAACGAAATCAAAATCATGTCTGTCTCGTTGAAGTAATTCGAGCAAATAGAGAAGGTGTTATTTTGGGTTAATCTTTTCTTCGATTTTTTTAAAGAAATTGAAAATGAAAAATGCAGAATAATTTGAAAATGTTTTAAATTATGAAATGTCGTCTTTTTCATTCTCTAATTGAAATTCACTTGCAATCCTATGAGTTTCAAAGACGATTTCGGGTGACGATCTCCTTAAGACCTGCATACTTTTGAAATACTTCGAGTTCAGAACCTTGAATAGCAATAACTCATTCCATAACTTTCCTAAATATGAAAAGAAATCGATATTAATTCTTCTCTTTTTTTATAAATAAGCAATGATCCGAGGAGGCATTTGCTAAATTTATAAAATTCTGACTTGAAAGGTATCAAAAGTAACATTTATTATTTATGGTTTTATGATTTGTTTTATTTGTTGAAGGATCGATAAAGATGAATTTAAAAAAGAAGATGGATATTTTATTGAGAACTCTGGTTCATAGTAATCACAAACTATACATACGGATCCTTGTTTTCACTAACTTTAGCAGGTTCGGGTGCATTGTGTCTGTTTGGGGTTCCATATGCTAACAGATATCTGGAATTGCGTCATCTAGTCTAGTTAGATGGAAATATCTATGAAGATCAGAACCTGTTTCATTGAGAGAAATAAAAGCTATGCTTCTGATTTCTAGATGAAAAAAGCAAGCATAACTTTATAAAAAAAATTGTCAATGGGGCAGATTTTCGAGTTTTTGTGACTCAGGTAAATGCTCCCCATACCTTCCCTCAAGAAAGCTTTCGTATGGGATAGTTGAGGATTGGCGAAATTCTCCAGCTCGAGAGAGATTTACTTGAGGAATTACATTTACGACCAACCTTCCATGTCTCTCGATTTTGCAAATATAGTCCGAATAGAAATTGCTCTTGGATGCAAAATCACCTAACCCCACAACAGCTTCGAATTGTGTGTTGAATGCCGTTTCGCATCGCTCCTAAAATACGCAAATTAAAAACGAATATTAACGCAATTTATCAAGAAAGTCAGAAAATATGACAATCTGAGTTGGACGAAATGATAGAGTGGCCAAACGAAATAGTTGATGGGAAAATTATTTGAGAAAAGAAGAACTTGGTCATTTTGTTAAATTGCAATTGATTATTTCGCCAACCCCAAACTGCCTTTTTCTATTCAATATCTCATTTAGACTACGTGATATTGATTTCATTATATGAGAAAATGAAATAGCTCCCAAATCAGCTATAATCAATAATTTGCATCAGTCAATTATTGCAAGAAGAAGCTGAAAAGTAATTCGCAAAGTATTAAAATCATTCACACTCAATATAAATTGATCTGATTAAAATTCCTATAAAAATCGTCTAGACAGTAATTTCATAACGCTATCAAATCGATAAGGCATACAGATATGCAAATATTCATAAGACCAACTGACGCTGGTGTTTGATTTTCGCCTTTCAAGTTATTTATCGCTCATCTATTCCCAATCGAGAGAATTGAACGATTTTTCGATTTGCTATGCATGAATTATTTGCCCATTTACTGTAGAATAGGGCATTAGACAGTCATCTCGCATCTGACAAATAAATGAGGGATACACAAATCATAGACAAGAAGATCGATAAATCAGAAGAAATAAAAGGAGAAAGACAGAAATGCAGATAAGTGATAATGATGATAAAAATGGAAAGCTTCAAAGTGACAAATGGGATATGTGAAGTGTCAAATGGAAACCTGATTGACTAAGGCTAAGGCATCTCCCAATCTCTTTGATTGTAAGCATCACTTCATCAGTGTGTAATTAAACTCATCATTTTTCACTGCAACGTATATATTTTTGCACCTCGAAAATTAGTAAACTGTATATGATATTAAGATCATGATTTGATGAAATAGTATTGGGAAAGAAAAGTGCATGACGTCTCCTCTACCCTTACTTCATACCATTTCCTTTGCCTACGTCTATTGTCTTGATGTCATGCAACTTACAGATGACCGACCACTTTTCTTGTCAGACAGCACTTGGTTTGAACTTTAGGAGATTCGTAATCAAATAATCAAATAATCAACCCGAAATGGCTGTCAAGTCGAATTCCCCGACTTTTTCCTGTCTTCAACTTTTTTCAATTTCAATGAATAAGAACGAGATCAGTGACGACAAAACATTAGTCTCAACGTATTCTTATCTAATGGCTTAATTCTGATGGATTACGAAAGATACCAGTTAAATTTTAATCTTTAGGAAGGATTAATATTAAATGAGAGAAATAATATTCTTATAATGACCTTATCAACTCGACTTTTGACTTTTTATCACGATCAAAACTGATTATCTTTATCTAAACTAGCGTGACGTACGCATTTCCGGAATCAATATCGTCGTTTTTTATTTTATGATTTAATTTATGAATACCTGCAATTTGTTGGCGACTTTCTGCACATTGCAGCTATTCCAATCCGGTTTGGCCGCCAAATCATCGATGGCCTGCTTCATGACTTGTTCCAGTTTTGGATTGCAGCATAGAAATCCTTAATAGGTAAAATTTCGGATATAACTATGATACTAACGATATTAAAAATTAAGCACATTTAGTTCCTCTGAAATATTGCTGGTATCTTCTTCAAAATCTATGTTTAACTTTTCTTTGATTCCTTGTTCCTAGAAAAATGTACTCATAGATTCTCTAGAAGTTATTTCTAACTTCATATTTTTTCAAACTCCCTAAGAAATATCGCTTTATGATAAACGTCTCCGCGAAACTAACGTTGGAAAATTCGTTCGCGTTCTGCAATAGTATTTTTTTTTTCTGTTTCCCCGCACCCCTCTGTTTCACTATTCCTCTAAAGAACGAATAGCATTTGTGAAACTAGAGTTGTCAAGGCAATTTAATAGCCCCTTTCTTCCGATTTCTCTTCTAATCAAACTCAGATCAGAAATGATGATATTTTCGAAGAGGCCATACTTTTTCGTCTCGTGCTTTTTCGATCTGTTTGGATCATTTGAGTATTTCATCGACAAAAGACAAGAGGCAATACACGATTACAACTGCAATTCTGCGTATCATAAAATTAGGGATCACCATCAGTTCGTACAATTTTCTCCTACTTCGGTCTTTTATTTTGCTACTTTGTGTCGGTTCGAACGTACAAAAGACCATTTGTTCATATAGCAGGGATGCTATGGACTACTGAATTACAGCACGATAAGAATAAGCGCTGTGAATTGCCATGCATCGTGGCATTCAACAGGTGAAGCAGAATAAGCAAAGTGGGGAAGTGATGGCCTATTCTAGGCTCCGACTCTCCTCTCCAAATCACATGCTTGCAGCAACAAAGGCGCAAGCAGAAAGGCCTACAACTCCTAGCAGCTTCCTAACTCTGCACGATAGCTATCACCGCTGCTGCATTCCATCCAGTGATAACCGATAAAACTCGAATTTAGTTGGAAACATCTACGCAAATCGACTGCAGTCAGGCGCATGGCCTGATGTGTTGTGCCGAGATTATTAGACATTTCAATGTCAAGCGAAAAATATAGGTCCATTCAGCCACAAAATCAAGTATAAAATGGAGGATTGTTGTAGACTTTGTACCGGAAGCCAAAGCTGTCGAGTTACTGCACGTTTCGCAGTGAGATTCTCGCGTTCTGGCAAATAGCAAACACACATTGGAGTCTAATTAGATAATGTGATGAAATTTAGATGTTCAGCACTAGATCGAGTATCAGAATACAGGGCATGACTAAAGTTTTCTGCGCATTGTGACAAACAAATGCGTTTCAGTTTGTTCCCGAATTTTCTGTCAGATCAAAAATGTTAGGAATTATGGTTTCGACCCCGAAAATTCGGATTTCGTAAATTTCCGTTTTTGGTTCGAAATTTTTCAGCATGGAAGTAATGGACATCAGCTTCAATTCATTTCCAATTTTCCCCTTAATTTTGCCATTGCCTGTCTTTCTTTCCCTTTTGAACTTCATCATATAGTCCACACGATCGGCTGATCTCAATTCGCTCTCTCCTCCCATGCATTTCCATTCGCTTCGAGAAGAACATGGAATATGTGGCATTTCGAATTTATGCAAATTGAAACTTATGGCATGGAAAAGGGATATTCAGACTTCAATTTGGGAAACTAATAATTCGAAAACAAAGTCGGAATTAAAATTTCCTACTACACATAATCGGAACCACGGAGTTTGAATTGGATTGCTTAAAACTTGAATTTGCAACCAGAATTTCATGCAACCCTAACGAGAAAACGTACCACTAGAATCAGTGTAGCAGCTTTTGAGCGGGTAGATTGTGGGTGGCGCAGTAGGATAAGTGTCGATGATCGAATTAAACGGATCTGGTGGTGAAGTACTGCTTTCTTCATGTTCTCTCAATCTTCTAGGTCTGTCAGGGATCGGATTGGCGATCTAAAAATCAGTAATTCTGGGGATTTTTTGGCCAATTGGCTCACATCTCGTAGCAGAATGCTGTTTGCATCGTCATCGGTGGATAGTTGCTTTTCGAGCAATCCTAAATGACACCAAATAAAGGTTTATGGGTTTTACTGATCGCTTACCATATCTCTGCAATTTTACAAACGGTTGTCGTATGTAGACTGGCTTCCCGAAGACGTAAACCTTTGTTACTGGCGTATTGTTCGGTGGAAAACTGTAAATCTGAGTCTGAATTGGGAGTTTTAGTTGGACTAAATTGAATAAAATAACTAACGGTTGTCAGTTTTTGTTTATAATCCACTGTAGATGTCTTGTTGTCTGAGTTTTCACTGATTTCAGTGATGAAAGCGATGGAAATTGCAGGACACACCAGGATAATCGACGTTAGAAATCGGAATATTTGATCGATAGAAGGATGTGTTGAATAGAATTGAGTAAAAAGCATTTCTAACTACACAGAAGTGAGGTTGAGGAATTCAAAGCTGTAAGGAGAAGAAGAAGAATCTTGATCTGTTTCTATCTGCATCTTCGCCTTTTTGCCAGTCTGTGGAAACCGCTTTGAGCGTGTCTTGTCGGCTCTAAATCTCAGCCGCATCGTTTTCTAAGCCGATCCAACTGCTTTCTTCTTCTTCTTCTTCTTGCGTTTATTTCTTCTCCTTCTCCTTCTCCTTTCTTCATTTTTCTTCTCTTTCACTTGACTGTTTGAGGAATGCCATTGACAGGCAAAGAAGGAAAAATGGCGATTATTCAACAAATCGTTGATGCAGCTTGGAAATTTACTCGATCGATTCGTACAACAAAAACAAAAATTAAGCAGATGGTTAATCAGATAGAAAATTAGACGAGGAATAGTGCATTACTTTATGCTGTCAATTTGACATCTTGGAAATGACGTAATGACGTAACGCGAAATGACGAAATGTTTCCTTTTCCTATTCAATTTCTATCAGTTTCTATTGTGCTTTACATTATTTCACGTTTCGTCATTTCACGCTACACCATTCTGTCATTACGCTAAATCCAGGCTGCCATCAATTTTATTGGCTTACTCTTTACAAGAACCATAATCTTTCAGAGAGAGCTAGGAAATGTTGTGATATTGTGAAATCAATTTTGAAGCACCACTAAAATTCAAGACTATTGTGTTCTGGATAAAAAATAGTTCCTGAAAATAAGTAAGGAAAATGCAATAATATTTTTAAAGTCATCTCACGATATTTCTATTTACTTTTTTCCATAATTTTTCTTAAATTTATCTATGTCTATTGACTGAATTTTGTTATTATTTTCACAAAATAACTTCGTATTGCTCAACAGTTCAAAGTTTTCATCATCATTCTGTCGATTCATTGCGATTAATACGCAGGGATATGTTATGCGCGTAGACACAATCTCCAATAGAAAATCGAGTTACCATTACGAAATTGTCCATTTCGTAAATTATGTGAAATTTTATAATAATCTAGCGAAGTACAGTGTATGTTCGAGACCGAGATAAGATCAGACATTATTTACTCGGTTTGTTTGAATTAGAGTTTCTCTCGAAATTCGGCAATTCGGCGTCGTTGATTGAGTTTATTGGGAATTGCGTCAAATCAAACAATGATGTGGGCAGTTGGTCTTCGGCACTGTCAAGCACTCTGAGACTGTAGTTTCAGTTTCTGTCATTAGTTCCTGATCAGTTTAACGTCAGGACTGTACCGAATATTCGGTTCCGAAAAAAAACAGAATTTTGGTCACTTTTGGGCTCATTCCGTTTCGTTCTGCGTTCCGAAAATCTCAACATGCCATTCCGTACAACCCTGCTTAACGTCTGATGCTAGCAAATTTGAGAATAAAATAGCGCTCCATTATAGCCAATTCATAAACGATGTACTTTGAGCTGTGCTCTAGCTACGACATTTATGTGCTATCTAATAGTTTCGTTCTCTTCTTTAGGATGTTCAATTTGTTATTTCAGACTAAATTGAATTCCAATGGGAATATTTTTTAAATTATATAATGAATACAACCATACCAGGCTGTTCGGATTTTTGATTTTGAAAAATTCGGAATCGAAGTCAAAAGTTTCCAGACCTTGGAGTCGGAATTCCGAACAACCCTGCATCATACATCAGCTGATGAACAATTATGTCACAAATTTATTGAAAACTAATAAATCAGAACGGTCTTTACTTTCGATAATTAAATTTAATTGCTTTCAACGATACTCTACTCTGCTGACGTGCTAACCTTTTGCACCTACGTCAGTCTCTTTCCGACTTTCCAAAATTCACATTTGATTTGCGCGATTTATTTGCAAAGATAAAAACGAATTCAGAACCAAAGTACTCTGAGTTCTGTCACTTATTAGCCTCTGAAACTCTTCTTTATTGCGCTATGAAAACCTCACACTTCCGCTTCATAATTAATACAATTTGCAAATCCAACGGGTAATTAAATTATGACATAAAGTATGCGATTGCAATTCACACGATTTTTCTCATTAATGCACGAAGAGTTTGTGCTGAAATTGTGACATGCATACGGCTTTTTCATTGCAAAAAATCAAATTCAAGAGGTAATAATTATGAGTTTAGCAGTTAAAAGTTGGCTATTAATTTCATCACGCCTTCATCTATTCACGCAGGCAGCAGCTCTACTCTTTTCTTGTTTCACTTTGCTTCTTATCTTTTTCTGCCCCGTTTTCATTCCTTATCATTAATTTTTATTAGTCGGTTCTTTTCGGTTTTGACGACAATCTAGGCCGAAACGGTTACTGCCTCCTGCCTTCTCTGCGTTTGCAGGCGCTTCTTTTCATTTCCATGCAAAACTTCTTTATTATTCACCACGATTATGATTCTGGTTTTTGATTCCATCTTCTCACTAGATTATTATAAAAGTGAGCCCTATCAAAATAATGCCTCAAAAATCATCAAAATCCCCGAATAATCTGACGAAACATGAACAATTATACAGATTACACGTTACACGTATTTTATAATTCCTCAAGCATAAATAACAAATTCAGAAAGAGTTGTTTTCTGAAAAAAATCTAGTCACAAAATGAGGAGTGTAGTTTTGATTTGTTGATTTCTCTCTTAACTATCAAGTAATCGCATCAGCGAGAAAAATAGATAAATTGCTCAGCAATATAACAAGAAAATAATAAAAATTGCCTGAATGACCTGAAAGAACCGAACAAAACCGCCTCTTCTTCACTAATGCCCTTTCCGATTCTCGTCAAACTCTACATCGTCATCGTCAATTGAGAGTTTTCTGTTACAAACTAAGCAGGTTTTGTTGAATGAATGAATGAATTACAGTAGACCTGTAAACAGATAAGCGGGGAAATGGAAAATAATATGAAGTTGTGGTTTGCGTAGCCTAGCAAATAGGAATAGGCTCTAGTCTAGGGAGAGGACCAATGAGTACCGTTCCCCTATTACCTTGCCTCCCCTATCTCATACGATACACCTGCATTGAATTGCCCGGGCTGTTGTATTCTATCACAACTAAACTCTAGTCCGTCATTTTTCTGCTTCTCTGTCTCTCTTTCCCTTCTCTCTGCATCTCTGTGCCTTCTCCATTTTCCATCCTCCCTCGTCAGGGATCCTCCCCTTTCCGTCTTCTGCACGAAGGCCCTAACTTTTGCCTCCCTTCTTTTTTGTTGTAGATAAGAAGGGGAATCAGACAACCAGGACAATCAGTAGTGCATCCCTGCAGTCCCATTAACCACTTGCCGTGTTGACCAGCTCTCGATTATATAAGTGTTGATTGCAGACGAGATTCGAGTTGCATTCCTCAACGCACAGTCGGCCAGAGATGAATCACAGTCGATGGGACCCCGCCAACATTCGGTATCTCTTCTATGGAGTCACCCCAGCTGAAACCACATATTCCAACATTGATCTCATACCCAATTTCACAGATCTAGTAAGTCAGAAGAAAGAAATCAAGCTTGTCAATTCAGTACCTGAAAACAACATTTTCATCCTTTGGTAAAGGATTGCTCTAGAGGCACAAGCTGCAAAAATTATTACTCCAATCTAGGTTTCAGGCACTGAAGTGATAATAATGAATCAGATTTGTAAAGATCGAATAAAATGATAGTATTCAGGCAACCCCTTCCATGCTATTACTGGTCATTATTGAATATTTGTTCCTGGATGAGCGAAAATATGCATTCAACGATACGATCACTTCAATGAATGCAGGGATGTTTTCTGTGCTGTCAAAGTAAGCATAAGTCCCGAATGATTGTTGTGAGGTGCACGAAAGTGAATTCTGAGATTTCAAAACGAAAAAGAGACTAAAATTTTCGCTCACTCCTTTATGGGGCGGAAATGATGAAATGATTGATTGTCGATTGCAGATATGCAGGCAAATCGATATCAGCTGCATTGTATGTCAGCTTGCATCCCCAAATCAACATTCTCCATTTGGATCCAAGCAGCACGACGACATGGCTGCTGTGCTTCCTCGCAAAGGACCTCGCATATTATCTGGCTCATCGATTCATTCACGGTAACTCTTATAATTAGCTGATTTTAAAGATATGACATACTCACATTCTTGTTAATTTGTTCACCCTCTTTCTGAACCCGTTTGAAATTTTAGCGACATAATTGCACTGATGATAAGCGAAAACTGATAAAGTTTTATCATCGATTTCGATCTGGCTTGTTGTATTATTTCTCCTTGCCTTCACCTTCCTTTTCTATATTATTTGCTACAAAAGGTGAATAATACAACAACCTTTACGACAGAAGTTTATTTATTGGATGGGAGAAAAAATAGAATCATGATTTGCGTCAGTTTTCAGTTCAGTCTAGTAAAATTATCTTGTTGATTAGCAATCATATTCAGAAGGAGGTGTGTTCTGGAGTTTCCATCAAATGCATCATTCATCGGAATTTTACAATTTAAGCACGGCCCTTCGACAGGGAGCACTGCAGGTGAGAAATTTGACACCTGAAACTGAAAATGACTAATTCCGATTGAAGATCAAGCATACTGTATTTCTGCAAAGATAAGGAAAGACCACTTTTATCAAGGTTAACACTTCTCAAAGTTTGATCTCAAATTCGCAGTTTTACGTGGTGAAAGGTCATTTTATCGATTATTTAAAGAAGTCTGCAATAACCCATAAATCACGAATTCGTTCCAGTGAAATCACTTTTAATACTGATTTCGCTGAAGTTATTTTCTTTGTCGGAAGTTCATATAGCTGGGAAAAGTAGAATATTTCTGCGCAAAATACCTATGGTGAAATACTTTCAGGATCTTTCAACATGGATCTTCGACATTATGTGGTGTCCCTTCATCCCTCCCAACGTCTTCATCGTCCATCAGTACTTCAATGTTCTGTATCAGTTCTGGATTCATACAGAGGTCAGTTTTCTATAAAGTATTACGGTAACGTAGAAGACGTAGACAATCGAATTAGTCTCGTCATTTATTTATCGCATCAATTTTCTGATCTGCTAGCGTAAGCAAGTTTCGTTGGACATAAAAAGTTAAAAAAAATAAGGTTTTGAAAAGACTAAAATCGAAGTTTTTATTTATATTCCAAAGAAGCTGATTTTCATTATTTTTCTCTAAAAATTGGTCTAAGGTATAAAGTATGTCAAATTTTTGAGTCAGATATGACTGTTATCTTCCATTTCACATTGCACGTGACGTTGTTTCTGACTACATTGTGTAGTGAGTCGAAGATGCATAATGCAGAATTTTTTTTAGATAATAGCAAAAATTATTCTGACAGATTTTTGCATTACATTAATCTAGACTTGAGATTAGTTTGAGATAAATTGGATTTTGAACTGATAATATGATAACTTAATTCGAGACTTTGTGAAGCGAGAATTTATGAATCACGAGAATTTGTATAATTTGCAAATTTATGATAAAATTTTACGAAGTTTAAATTAGAGTCGGTGATAAAAGTTTGAGTTTTAACAAATTTTAATTCCCTTAAATTCTAAAATGGCGAAATTAAATTTTTATCCCAAATTTAGCTTATTTATTATTATGGTTTGATAATAATAACACTTTACATTCTTTAAACAGATGATTTTCGAAAGCAAGTAAATATGACTATTTGGAAATCTCAAGCCATGCGAAATAGGGTGAGGGATGGTAGGGAAATGATTCTTTTCTCACACTATTTCGCATGGCTTGAGGATTCGAGATTTCCAAGTTATCGCGAATACAAGGACAAAATGTTTCCATTAATCCGGACCAAATTATTTGACTCTTCCTATAGAAAAATAATGAAAGAAGTTAATCGCATTAACTTAAAAAGTTATGTCTTGATGTTAGCTAGAAATGCTAATAATTGTAGATGATACCCCCTCTCGGTCCACTGGAGTATTTCCTGAACACTCCCTCTGCGCATCGGGTCCATCACGGCAGGAATCCCTACTGCATCGACAGGAACTACGGAGGCACACTCATCATCTGGGACAGACTGTTCGGCACTTATGCAGCTGAACGACCTGATGAGCAAATTGCATATGGATTGGTGACGCCTGTGGCCTCTTTCGATCAACTTTATTGTCAGGTAATTCAGAACTTTTCCACAAAACTAGAGTATGTCGAGTGTAGTTAATAATTCTGAAGCATCATTCTCATCATCAAAGAACGACCAATTGAGATATAAATGACACGCAAATTTAAATATGAAGATGTTTTGTGTAATTTTGAGTTGGGGATCAAGATCACTTTCTGACGTCTTAAAAATACCTTCAAGTTGAAAATAAACAACTTGCTGGTTTCTGAAAATAGAATTTCCCGTCACCTATTTTGTCTCAATTCATCGGTCTTTGGCAATCGAGGACTAAAAATAAGACATGCTATGTTTAACCCACATGAGAAGGCTAAGAAAATAGTCTTGCGGTCTTCATCGTTTTTATGCGATTTCTCTTATATCTAAATTTCTTTTATCTCGTATTTTTCTTTGCGTAATTTGATATCCCCTTCTCCCACTCTATTTCAACGATTTTTATTAGACGAGCGAAAAAATCCTTTAATGCGCTAAATCATTTAATTGCTTGAATCTGTCGTTTTTTTCTTTGGTTTCGCTTCTTTCCTCTGGTTTCCGTTTTCTGCGACTGTGACAGTAGGAAACGAGAGATATCGTTGGAATGAGAGGGTGGAGAGAAGCGGACAGCGCGGTTTATAAAAATCGAGGTCGGAATGGTTCTTTCCGATGGAAGTGGGTGATGACGAAGTCGCTCTCTGCTGATGCAGAACTATCATTCAAGGGGTGATACGATGCAATTAGGGAAATAGTATGGACAGATTGGAGAAGGCAGAGAAAGAGACAACCTACAGAAGACTCTAGTTGCTTTTTTTCCCTCTCTTCTCATCGAATGATTTTTTTCCTTTCTCTCAATTAGAAATTAGAAATCTCATCAATTGTTCCATTCACCCATTCCCCGAATTCGTACTCGATTTGTGTAGTTCATAGTCCGGAGTGATCGTCTTTCACTTCGAAATTAGCTGCCTGACACTCGCTCTCTCACTGTTTAGCTCATTGATTTTTGTACTAAACACGAACTGATCAATTAGGAAAAACGAAAACGGGAAAAGAAATAAAACGATAAGAAGACAGTGATATGCTGATATGAGCACCGACCACAAAAATTCACAAGTGCACCCATCACAATGCATTGCATATTGAAGATTGAAGTTGATCTTTTCATTATTCCATTTTCAGTTCTTCGAGTTTAAAGCGATTGGCTTCGATAAGCCGCGCATGAAAGACGCCAATGGCAAAGAAGTGTTTGTAGGATGGAAGGAAAAGGTTAGTGCAATAATACACTAGAGTGTTCGCTAGAATGTTAAATGAGAAGAACGCGTTTGATAAGATCTGTCAAGGAAATTGCTCACGGAAAAATTCGGAAAATGAATGATTATAATTTCAGCTTCGTGCCATTTTCGGCCCGCCAGGCTACTTCCCAGGCACGAAAACGCATTGGTTCTTCTTCTGGAAATGCGTCGATGACAGCGAAGAAGGAATTCCGGAGGTGTGTACGGGAAAATTATAATGAAAATAATATGATAGAAACGCCACTCGCCATTTTCTATCATCAAATACTTATCGATAAGAACTCGAGGGAGCTAATTGATTTTCGATTTTGACAAAATTAAAGTGAAATTAGTAAAATTGACATCAAAATCTCTGTATCTTTATAGAAAAAAACAAGTTATTGAAATTGAAAAAATAGAAGATTTTGCTATCTAGAATATCTCTATTTGAGCCATAATGTAACGATAAACTGATTTTCTTTTGATAATGTTTGAAAATTTCAGATAAAAGGTCCCATCTCGAAATATGACCGTCCCTGCCGCCTGTGGCTGCGCGTCTACCTCTTGATCCACTTCCTCCTTCTAATCATTGCCTTCATCAAATTCAACGAGTTGCGTTCCGCATCTACCACCTGGGAAGATCTGTTCGTCTACTGCTCGTTCTTCATCATCTCATTCCAGATGTATGGATACTTCTTCGATTGTCGGTAAGGAAGCACTTTAAATTCAAGCTCTTGGATAATCTTTAATAAGAAACTTTTTTTTCTATATTTCTCAAAATCGCATTTTTCATGATCCTAAGTCTGCTATTTGATAATAGTCTGTTTTACTAGGTTAAAATAATACTAGGAAAAGACAAAGCCCCAAATTCATCTAACAACCAAAAGCTCTTTTTCGTGAGCGCAACAAAGCAGTAAAAAGTCGAACCATTATTTATTTTTGACACTGAACTGGAATCAATTGACTGTGTACTACATCGAGAACGAGAGAGAGAGTGATTACGTCATCGAATTAGATGGGTAGATGTGAGTTGTGAATGTGAATTAGCGCATCCCCAATCAATCACATGCTAACTTTTCGCGTTTTTGTGTCGTCGTTTTGATGACTATTTCCCCTTTTCCCTGATGCTGTCTATTTTTGGTCTCCCCACAGTTAACTGTGTCGTTGCGTCTTCGCGTTTTAACCCAACTATGTCAGCGAGGTGCCGAGGTGGTGATTTCCTGTCAAAAATCAACCAGAAACAGAAGATAAATCAATCAAACAATCAGATGGGAACTATAGTTTTGCATTGTTTTTATTCTCAACGCGCAGTACACACAAGTATTCTAGAATCAGGGAAAATTATATGGATGCTAAAGTAGTTTTTGCAAGAAGATACATATGATCTTCATTAGATAATGTCAGATGGGATGAAAAAGTCTTATCAAGCGGATCATTTTCCTCAACTTGATAAAACTTGAGTTATAGATAAGCAGGATTAAGCCGAAATGGGAACTTTGAAACTCAAAATAAAAATAGCAATTGATATTCAATAATTTTTAAAATGGAATTTGCCAAAATCACATAAAAATCTTAATTTTGTATCTACTCCCTTACTAAACAATGCTCTTCTAACTAAAATTATATCTATCATATCTTCATATTTGTTTGTGCTTATAAAATCTAGAATATGAGACGTAATTTTGTCATATTTTCAGCTGGTTCGCTCTTCCATTTGAGAGTTTCCGTCTGCTGTCCATATTCGTGTACGGTCTGTATATCTCGGAAGCAGCCCTGACTTCATTTGCTCTGGCCTCTTTCGTTTGTCTCTGCTCCTTGGCTCAAGCCGGACAGATTCTGATCTTCGACGAGAAGAAAACAGTTATTGTCAATGGAAATGGAAACTGCACGAGCGAAGAGGGGGATAAAAAATCTAACTAGTCAGAATTAACTATGTTTATTTGTATGAAAATCCGAATATTTCTCTTGTTCATGTACTAAAAATAGATGCTAAATAGCTACGATTTATATTGGATCATCATTAATCAGCATCAACCTTGTCTTTTGACAGAAGAATAAGGGTATTTGTGATATCTGAATACTGGGGATTTCCCACAATATTTTATCATAAATTTTCGTAATCAACAGTATTCATTCTTTATTTTGTGCCATTATATTTGAATTTCTACTAGTTTTGTAGTAGAACAATATGTATTTGTTGCGTTGTTTGTGCATAATTGTTGTTTTCATTTTTATTTTGAAATCTTCATTGCAATTTGTGATATTTGAAGGGGGAATAAAGTGCTTTAGAGGAATGAGCTAACTTTATCGAAATCTAGCAGACGAAACTTCGTCAATTTGATTTTATAATTAGAGATTGGTTAGGTTGAGTTTAAATTATGAGAAAATTTAACAAAATGACAATATTTATCAGAAGATTTCCTCGAGCATGTGCAAATAATAGCTTTTAGGACATTCTAGAGTCTAACAGAATTGCAAATCGAACATTTGAACAACTTTCATTCATATGCTGAAATTAGTACGCATCATTATTCCTCATTCTTTCATTCTCCTTCTCCTCATTACCACTTCAGCAATTCACCAGAAATGCGGAATCTTCCTTTCCTCCGATCGATTCGAGCCCTCTTTGCTACTGCTCTGCTCGCTGCATTCATTCCAAGTGGTAAATCGAGAGGATGACCTTCCTCAATAAGGTTATGGCAATGAGTCTTCAAATTGCACACTAGCAATATCATGATTTGATGGAATCAAGCATTCAGTTCGAGTATGAATTGTATGCGATAATCTCACTCTATAATAATTGCATATCTGTCCTTAGATGTCTCACCCCTGTTCTCTATAAGTACCTCAACTTGCCATTAATAAACGTTTTCGTGCTCATCAATTTTTATTCATCTTTCTTTCATGCAGTACACAACTCCTCTAGTCTTCTGAGGTCAAACAGAACTCGACTCACCTAATTCAACACATTTTTCATCCAACGATATCAAATTGCAGATATCAGGGATTTCGGTACTCGACCAGAACTCATTAGAGAGTTCAAGTTCTAAAATTTCCGAATTTCTTTTTGGCATCTCTCTCGTTTTCTAAGGATATGACATTATCAACTAACTGAAAATGTGAGATTACTGCACATGTTAGCTAAAGAAAACGATTTCGAATCAATACCTGCAGCATCACCTAAAGAATGGGATAGGTCTACATTTGTGACAGGCCACGGGAACAATTCTCGTTTCCCCTGCCCGGGTTGCTTTCTCGGGGTGCTATCGGAGGCACTATTTTTGCCCCATGCGAATTGACTTGAGTCATAGTCATTGAATTCGAAGATTTATTTCATCTTTAGGAATGGGGCAAAAATAACAGCGACAGTGTTCTGTCCTGTCCGACGGAAAGAACAAAGTCTTAGTCACGGTAGAGTATGATATCATCCCTCTGTCGAAGGATTATATAGGAAGAGGGGGAACCATAAAACAGCAGACGAGTGATATGGGTAAGACGCTGGGTCAGACGAATTGCGAAAGTTTTCTGATCGGCGAAGAAATTTGAAAGATCGATACCAAAAATTTAAAAAAAAAAAAAAAAAAAAAAAAAAAAAAAAAAAGTTGAAGAACTTTTGATGCGATCGGCACAACATTTAACTTCTTTCAGATTAGCAAATATGATAGTCATCCTTTTTGAACTAATTTTCGTCGAAAAATCATTCAAATATACGTCACTATTAAACATTTGTGATAGACAATGCAGAGAATACTGAAAGGAAATTTCATGAGTTGTTTAAGACTTGCCAGATTAATATCACTTAATGGACACTACAAAATAATCCTTTTGTGTTGGGCAATGATACATGCAATAAGTAAGTCATGGCAAAAATATTGGGTGAACATATTTGAATCAGTAAATTAAATTAAACCCCGACGGGTCACGATTCGCGCGGTTCATTTATTAGGCATTATTTATTATGCCTGAACTACAGTCACACACAAATTTTAGAACAATGAGAGAAGTTTAGAAGGGTTGTTGTCAGAAGTTTTCATGGGTTAATCCTCCACTCTCATGTTTTTAACAAACGGCACACGTAAATCTGCCCGGATCGGATCAACGAAACTCTCGGAACCCTTCCTATAGGAACCTTCCAGCGGGAATATGGTTCCTAAATGAAAGTTTCGGAGCTTCCGAGAGTTTCATGGATATGGGCACAGGGCACATGAGTGTTGAGGAAAGAGCAAAAAACCGATAATCGCAATCCTTTATATATCGATTTTTTACTTTCAACTTTTAATTTTCCTCTAAACTCCATTTGCATCGAGATATGGTATGTTCATGTGAATTTTAGTTCTCTGCGCTGGAAATGCATAAATTAAAGGCGTTGTTTTCCGTCGTTAAAGCATGATATTGCGATCCGAAAGAAGGTTTCAATATTATTGCTATTTGATATCATTTGCAAATCTAAAACTTCATGAAGAACCTCTTTAGTATAGAGGGCGCAAGTGAAATTCTCGTTGTGAAAACAAAGCCATGAAAATATTTTTCTATTAATCTGCGGGGGTTTACAAGCTTATAGCAAAAAACGGATCAATGCAATCTACGATATGGATATCTGAAGACGAAGACGACTATCTTTGCAGAGGAGGCGACCGTTGTTCAACAAACTATATCGATGCTCAACAAAATTTTTGTTGAACAACGATATGGACTCTTTTTATGGAGTACTTGCTACATAAATCAAACTGTCAAATAAAAAGTCAATCAGAGATATTCGAAAGCAAGGATAATTTTGCATTTTTACGTAATAATACCACTTGAACTAAAATAATTTAAGTTAGTGATTCAGTTGTTTCAAATTCAAACATTTCAGGGAAGAAAGTGACGGGACGATAACAGTTTGCCGATATCTTCGTTCAAATCGAGCCTCGATCAAAGAAAAGAGAATCTACAGGATGCGGAATAGTTATGGAAGCAGTTAAGGCATGAATTGTATGCGATAATCTCACTACACACTAATTGCATATCTATCCTTAGATATCTCACCCTGATCTCTATAAATACCCTGAAAACTGTTATTAATAAAAGTTTTTTCGTGCTCATCAATACTCGTCGCTTTCCTTACACAGCATTAACTCCTCTACAGCCTTCCAAGGTCAGACAGAACTCAACTGAAGCACTTATTCGTGTACTAATTACTAGCGAACTATAGGCTCGAATAACTTGAGATAATTTTCTAAATTGATTTTAGCATTATACGACATAATTACACTAGAAATTTCTTTAAAAACTATTTTTATAAGCTGAGAGAAAAATTTTTGAAAAAATAATATTTTATGCTTGGTCAATCAAGCTATCTTAGGGATGAAACCAATTTTAATTTTGCTTCCTATATGCCGATATTTGATTTTTTCGCCCCAGTTATACAGCGTGCCTTATGGACCTTTAACAATCATATGTCATGGCCCTCGAAAAATTAATACTTCACAATTATACAACTTTTCTTATGAATTTATGATCTGTGAGCCCCAAAGATTCTATAAAAATTATTCGGGATAGTTGGTGCCAAATTATATGCATCTGGCAGTAAATAATAAGTGCTTCGATAATTTGTCCGCACCCTGTATAGATCACGATCTGTAGGTGAACTTTAATGAAGAGCAACTGCTTTATTGAAAGGTATTGATAAAAGACTACTTTGGACTTGATATTGATTATTTTCAGGCGCACTCGCGGTTAATTTGACAATTCCATGCAATCTCAGATACAAGCAAACTCATCGATTTTCTTCTCAATAGAAAATAAAGTATTTCTACTTGAATAAATCAATTTAATGAAACGCTTGTTCAGGCGATAAAAGCCAAGTATGAATACTGTAATAGATTTGAAATCAATTTGATTTTAAATTCTATATTTTTGATGGTTGAAGATTATTATTTCTTCTTCGAAAAATTGGTGTTTTGGTTAGTAACCTCTAATTCTAGGATTATAATTATCAGCTGATTATCAGAGTCTGAATGACAATTATGGGAGAAAGCATGTAATTAGTTTTTGATCTATCATTTTCCATATCTCAGATAAACTTGGGACTTTTCCATCACAGCTGCGGTGCGGTGGCCTTTTTCGCGGTGCGGTTGTGGTGGGACTGACCGCGATTGCGGTGCGGTGGCCAAATTTCGGAAAAAAGTCCCAAGTCTGATCTCAGATTGCAGTTTTTTTCTTATTGCAGTGAACAGAATATCGATAATTGCTATTTTGAAACTCTCGAAATATTTCGCAAATATACCTGTCTGAGATGATGAATGACGGCATTGAGTTGGGCTCTCGTGAGCTTGTTAATGGTTAGAGAATTCTGATAAGGAAAGGCGGAGAAGAAAGAATAGAAAGGGGGAAGCATATAGACTGAAACAAATGACTCTTCTCGTTTATATCTTTGATTTTTTTTTGCAAACAGAAGTACTCGGAGCTCGTTTGATTTATTCATTCAGTTCTTTATAAAATCGATGAATAATTTCGCCATTAAATTTTATTTTATGGGACTATATAGAATATTCTAGGGTTGATTTAGCAATTAAATTATTTTATTCTCCGCTAAATATGATTTAGAAGTAGATTAACTTTTGCAAATAATCCATGAACATTGCTGTTTGTTGTTGTTCTTTTCTAAAGCAATGCGAACGAGTATTATCTTTAATAGGTGTGAAATTGTGCTGTGCTGATCGATAATATAGAACAATTCTTGCTATGCAAATACTGGAACAACGAGTAGTCTGATAGACGAGAGAGCAATATCATGGAAAAGACTAAACATGTGATAGTTGGCGATATTGAATTTAAAGGTGTTTATTCGAACTTGTCACAAATTAAACCCATAGTCATTGAGCCTGAATTAATGATACCTTTTTACGCTATTCAATTTGTGTAGGCATATCATTTTCACTTTAAATTCATTTCATTGCATTTTCTTTTCACTCTTTAACAGTTGCCATGACAATTATTCTCGAGATTTTATTGCAGAGATTTGCTTTCTTATCTCATGTTGTTCCATGTTTAATTTGCGTTCATTAAATTGGAATTTCTATTTCAGTATTAGCCTAATTCGCCATTCGAAATGACGGAAAATCGGAATCGAGCTTGGAGTCGATTGACAAATGACAGTGAATTGGAATACACAGATGCACCGGAAACATTTACGTAGTTAGTTTTCTGACTTTTTTTTTTTCAAATTCCATATATTTTCCTGATTGTGGGAGTGAGAAAATTTTCATCTCCTGATTTTAGACTATTTGTCATACATTACGCTTTTCGAGGGTTGTAAACTTGAAATTTAAAGTTTTACAACCTGAATGCGATGCTATTCATTAGAAATTTCGAAATTCCGATAGAAAAATTGTAGTTTTTTTTCAGATTAAAAGATATGTTGTAATTTTCGAAAAAAAATATAGAGCAGGAAACAAGAAATACGCTGATGTAAATATTTTAGCAGCAACTCACTTGATCTACTTGACACAATCAAGGAAACGACGATCACTCTGAACTTGTTCATGAATAACAAATTCGAATTGGCTGAGGAACGGATGGCTGTTTTGTAATCGATTCAAAATCCTTGCATGTCCTAATTTGCTATTCTTTTCAGAGCTGACAGAAGTATGTACCACGCTCTCGGATATTCAACGATTCTTTTTATCAAAGCCATGATGACTTGCAACAAAGTAAGTTACCCTTTTTTCTCTTCTAAAAATCGCAATTTATATAGACAGACATGGAAGTAGCGATGGAAATGTGCAAACGAGCCTGCACTGTCATCGAATCCAAGAGGCAAAAGCTTAGTCTCTCAGAATCGATTTTCAACATGCGACAGAAATTGATGACAGATGGTGTGGCATAGAGTAGACGAATTGCAAGAAAAATGTCTCTTTCAGAAGAACTGCATGCAGAATTGTGCTACGCAGAAGTGCTTCTGATTCGTGCCGTTCTGTCATTCTTCCACGATGAAAGTCTCACGAGTTTTGTTCGAGGTGCTTTTCGAATTCGGACCTGTTATCAGACGTACAAGTATGGGAGTTTATATTTTTCTTCTCTGAAATCCAAAGCTCATTCAAAACTTGAAGAAGAAATCAAGTAAAAATTTTTCATCGACACACTTGCAGTTGGATTCGAAATTTAGTCTTGGCTATATTTCCTTCTCCTAACTACTATTTTATGCTTCGATTCAGATACTGCGAAAAAGTGCTGAATGACGATACAGTATGGAAGGGTCGAAATCCGATGGTGAGGAGACAATTCGAAAGCGGGGTCAGAATGGGAAATGGGATGTTCAACTTGGGACTGTCCACTTTGCCTTCGAAAGTTCTGAGACTTCTCGCTGTCGTTGGATTTTCTGGGGATAAGGTGAGATTTGAAAAAGAAAAAAATCGAATTTAGGAAATTAACTGAACTTTTTAGACAACGGGTATGGTGGATTTGCACACGTGTGCCTCGATGACGGACACTCTGTGCTCTCCACTAGCTATGATGACTCTTCTTGCTTGGCATCTAATCGCATGTTTCTTATTCGGATCGGGGCAACCAGGTATTTAATTTAAATTGCATATGATAAAATATGATCATTTTTAAAGATGAGTCGCTTGAAATGATCATGATAAAGGGTTGATCTATGGTCAAATAGCTGCAATTTGATTTGATTAATAATATTCATGTTCGCATAAAAATTGAAAGCAAATTAACGAATGTTTTAGATCTAAGAGTTTGCCACCAAATGATGCCAGCTCTAATGCACAAATATCCAAATGTATGAAGCTTTCAATGAAGTAAATATTTGTTTTGGTTTTTAGGGAGCCATAATATTATTCCTTCGAGCTCGTCTTGTGTTGATAATGTCGCAAGTCGATTCGGCCATCTGCTTCTTCAACAAATCTGTCAATTCTCAGAACGTCTACCTACAATTTCATCACATCTGCTATTGGGAATTACTGTGAGTTTTAGCATTTATTCCAGAAGAAGGGGAATTTCTAAAGTGCAAAGTTACACAAATTTTAGATTTGCTCATGCCTACAATAGAGACTGGACTAAATCGGCGAATTATGCTAGATTACTGTACAAAGAATCCAAATGGAGCCGATGTGTTTACATTTATCTGGTAAAATGATCATTTTCTCATTCAAACCATTTTTATTTTTATTATTTTTAACTCGCTATGTTCATGATCTTCAGATGTGCATATTTTTCGCTGCAGACACAAGTGTGGAAGAGAATAAGAGGAAGGAAACTATTGCAGCTTTGGCTAGGTTAGAAAAATCATTTAAAAAAAAAAACTTTAAACAAATGAATTTTCAGAAAAGTAGATGCATGTCGAATGAGGATCGCTGGAAAATCGATTCCGATCGAGAAATTCTGCGCTAGAAGAGCCAAGAGATTCCTATCCACTGGATCACTATTATTCGCCCATTATGTAAGAATTTCTCAGCTGCTTCATCGCTTCACTATGAGGATTTTAGGAATTCATCTATTTCTGGAACGGATTCGACATTATCGGCCAGAACGCGAATTTGATAGAACCGATATTGAAAGACATTGAGCATGTCTGGAAAACAGAAGGGAATAAGCGTGGTATGGAATTAAAAAATATATTTCATATTTTAATGCTTAGATATCGATGATGAAGCTCTGTATTTACTGTTGAAAGGAGTTTGTCTTCAAAAGCTGCACAAGTATGTTGAAGCTGAGGATTGTTTTCAGAAGCTCATACAAATGTGAGAAAAATTTCCATTTTTCTACCAATCCCCGGAAAAGTTGTTGCATCGTTTCATACGAAATAATATGGAAAAAAAAAGAATCCTATCTCACCAACCAACCAACCAATCCTTATTCTATTTCGCCTGTAGCGATGTTGCGATGCAGCTACTTTTCCAAATTGCCCACTTTCTTTATTGGCAATTAGTTGCATGTTGCCGACTCCTTAAAACGCTTGATTTTAGACCCACCCAATTCACCTATCTCCCACCGAATGCAACATTTGAATTGGCTCAAATTCGGATAGCTTACGGAATGAGAGAAGAAGCCGAAGCTTTGCTGGCTAAGGCTCGGCAATTCAGTGGCTATCCAATGGAAAACAAGCTGCATTTCCGAATTCATTCTGCCATGGAAAATCTCGGAGCGCGAACGCCCATGGCCCCAATGCCAAATGCGCTGTCGCTGACTCATTCAAAGAGCATGCCATTTTAGTTCTCCTTTTGTTTTGTTTCATGACTTTAGAGCTTTTCTTACGAAGATTATGTACATTCAGGTATTTTGATGTCACGCAAGGGTATTTTTAAATTATTTTCAAAGTCGAAAATGACAAATAATGAATCAGTCAAGCTGAATAACTCAAATTGTGAATACTAAATAACAACTTAGTTGATTATGCCTATATAATATAGTATTTATTCACATCCAGAATTTAAAAAAAAATTGTGTTTTGTGAACTTCTTGCCACAAATAGCCTTTAGAAGATTTTATTATTGTACTGGAATAGTAACTTTTATTCATCTTCATAGAATCACACAGCATTGTTTCTTCTTCTCGTTGTCACCTCCATCTGCAGAAACTTCTGAATTGATCTTCGAAATATTGGGCCCGTTCCCATTCGTTGATTTTCCAGAAGAAGATGAAGGTGCTTTCTTCACCTAAATTTCTAGGAATTTACTTTTGTAAAATATTTATCGAAAATCATTCACGATAAAAAATCTAACCTCATCAATAATTTCATCAACTTTCGGCCATGAATTGTTGCATTCCTCTATGAATTTGTACAGAATATTCCCCTTTTGATCCACCAAAATTGTTCCTGCCTAAAATTTCTCGATTCACCTATGATTGATAATAAAATTATCGAATAAATGATCATGATAAAATTGCTTAGCTACTAAAAAGTATGACGTTTACCTTCTGTCCAATGTACATCGTATCCTCAGGCAGATTTGAAGCTCTTCTGTCTTTGTCTTTGGAAGGAGGTCTTGTTTCCTCGCCCATATTCAATTCCACCGACTGAATCATTCGATCATTATACCTTCTCCACTCGCGATAATATCAATTCACCTTGACAAGTGCATTCCATGATGCCAATTTGGTTGCAGATCGCCTGTGAGCCTTCAATTCCTTCACTGCTTCTTCTTCATCGTACAACTTTTTGAAAGGAATGCCAATCAGCTTGATGTACGAACCGCCTAAAAATATCCACTATAAGAAGGAAATATTTCTTTTAAGTTTGTAGAAGAAAATTCAAACCTCTTGATCCAATTGGGGGTCCTTTCGTCAATAGAAATACGTCACAGCCCAGCTCATGGAAAATATTAATTTTGTTGTACAAACTCAGGATATGGTCATTAGCTTCTGCCGATGTGAAACTTCTGAAGTATCAATGAGAGAAATAGCAAAAATATCAACTAAGCCTACTGAACAACTACGATTAAAATCATATCGTATCCACTGTTTCGCACGTAATATGAAATCGTCTTAGATTGCACACCCAGTTCAGGTATTTCTTCATCTAAATGGAGATAGTTTAACTGAGTGCACGAAGAGATGGTTTTTGATAAAAGCTACCATCATCAGATTTAGTGCTAATTGGTCCCAGTTTTGCATCCAACTCCTTGTCGATGCTCTCTATGAACTCATTCCATTGCTTCAATAAATCCTCCAGTTGCATAACAAGTGGTTCTAAATTATTCATTTCCTGAACATGCTTCTTGGAGATTATTACCCGATTCGATATCAGTCTTCATATTCTCCAACGCTTTGTTGAATTCTGACCGAGTTTTCGCTTCCAATAGCTCGAAAAGCTTAGCTATTTCGAGGCAAAAATCCGAGGAAATAAATCGATTTTGAATGTAATTCACAGCGAATACAGCGGGTGAGTTTGTGCTCGCTACCTAAATAAAATGGGTGAGTTTTGTAGTAATTTCTAGAGGTTCCCAAAATAGCTACTCTTCAATTCGCGAATTATTTAGTTTTAACAAATAAATAGTGAAATTAACCTCTTTATATTCTGCCAATTTAGCTTCGACGAATTGCGTAAAGCTTCGGATTTGTTCATTTGCAGTTTCATGTATTGTGAAGTGTTTGTCATTCGGAAGTACCAATATTTCCCTAACCTAAATTTTCAACTTTAATTTTCCGATTTTCCATAAGTGCACTTTGTGCTATATTTTTCATGCAGCTATTTTGTTGATTGACTTTCTCAGGGCTACAAATATCCTCCCTTTTAGTTACTCTAACTCCACCTGTCTCACAAACTGGTCGGAAAAGCAATTAGCTATTAGCGAGCGTTTTTCATGCGAATTGTGGGCCATGAAGTATCGATTGAGCCGCACTTTTCAGAGGCAGGTTTGTCATAAATTAAAGTCTCAATTTAATTGAACTGGGATTACGGTTTGCATCGAATATTTTCTTAGAAAAATGAGCGTAATATTCATAGCAAAGTAACAAACCACATATTATTTTTTTAATGAAAAACCCTGTCAAACTTCAATTACTTGGTGAAAAGAACATTTTTAGACAAGCAAGAATGAAAAAGTGACCAATATAAAGTGATTCATTCTTTGAGCCGAGAAAAATGTTATTTACATAAAGCAATCGAATTCCCCAAATACCTTTTCGTCGGCTTCCGACGGATCGAAATTATTGGCCCCGCCCGACTGCCGTCTGTCGACGACCCCATTCGATTCGTGATTATTCGTCTCTTCGGTCATTTTACCTGCAGCCAAAAGCGGGTGAAGAAACTTGTGATAAGCTTTGTACATTGGCGATTGTGGATTAATTAGACGCGGGAATTAAAAATAGACAGAAACGAGAAGATGAATATCGGCGACAACATAAAATCGAGCAAAGAATGAAGTCAAATGCAGGGGATAAATCGAGAGAGAAAAAGTGCACAGACAAGGATGAATGCGGTAATTTAGGTACGAGTTGAATGATGAATTTGAAATGAGAAGATTTCAAATCAAATGAATGCCACTTGATTGACCTGTTTCTCAAAGGCAGATGCTTCAATTCTGCATCATCTTATCAAAACCACTAATCTTAATTAGATTCCCTCAAGTAAATCAAGAAAATGCAATTCCTCGAATCAAGATTCGAAAACTCAATCATCATTTTTTCTAACTAAACTAAAATTCGCCGAATTGAGTACATTTTAGCAGGATTAGTTGGTTATGCAAGATGAGAATAAGCAGATCGGTAAACGAACGAATATAGCTTCTAGTCATTATCGGGATTTTTCTAGGTTAACATATTCTAAGTAACAATAAGTTATGAAAATAATCGCCATAATTTATTTAGAGTTCTAATTTGTGCTCCAAACTTCAACAAAGATTATCGAGTCAGTTTTTCAACTATGCATGCCATTTTGTTACGATGAAATAATATTGTACGGGGCTAATATTGGATAAGAAAAGCTCGAAGTATGTGGCAGGCTGTTTTCTGCCTGAAAAAATAAGGTTGAAAGTCAGAGCAGCACGACTTCCCGATTCAATTTACTTGATTTCAGAACACAAAAAGTGGGATTGGAAAAGAAAAAACGCTACTACGCAAATATTCAGAATTTTTCACAATATTATCCTCTAAATGATAATCATTAAATAAGGACTATTATCATTTAGACTTAAGGTATTAGTAAATCTTGTAAAAATAGAATTCCGTGAATAAGTGAGAGCTATGAGTTGAGCAATTCGATATTTTCAGAATATGATAGCAGAATGGAACCAACGATAAAGGAACTGACAGAAAAAGGTTAATCTCCTTGAAAAACTCCGATAAATGCATGAATTCATCATTGTTAATTGTGAAGAGATGATTCTTTTTGGGAATGGATTATTTTCACACAAGCGTTCCCTTCTCCGTATTTTCCTGTGTAATCTTGTCTATTCCCATTCCGCGATACACGTCATACCCTTTCCCTTTTCTCTCCGCATCACATTTTTTAAATTAGAAATGCGGCATTTTTGCCGGGGGAAAATACCTCTACAATTCAATGGCAGACGTACAAAAACAATGCTCGATTTTTGTAGAGCTAGAAATTATTCTCAATTTCTTACACAAAAAAGAAGGATTAGAAGTTTCAATGATGCGATTATTATGCTTCATTAAACTTTGTATTGACAATTTAAAGAAACGATGAGATGACGAATAAAATTACTTACCTATTCTTTATATCATTAGTCACTAGATTACTAAAACTCATAGATCCGCATATAAACTAAAAATAATGAAATCAGAAAATGGAAGATTAGTGTCTAGCATAGAAAGGGCATTATCATTTACGATTTTATGATTATGAGATATGAGACTAAAGAGACGAAAGGAAGGTAAATCAAACTCGAAGAGACAAATGAGCAGGAAATGGAAGAATCAGAGAAATTGTGGGAAATCGAAAGAATAATTGACCAAGTCTCGAATCTCCAAGCAGCTGCAGTCACTTTCATTTTTCTCGCAAGTTTGATTATTCTTCCCCTCAGTTCATTTTCGCCCTCCACCTGCGTTTCTCCAGCAACGTTCGCTCGCTCTCATCCACTACATAAAAATGAGCACCAGAAATAATAAATGATGGAAATTGATGATACATGAGGTGAAAAACTTAGGCAGGATAAAAAGACATGTAACGTCACTTTTTCAAAGTCTCTTAGGAGGGCGTACAAATTCAAACCTGATCTTCAAATTTTTGACAAGACCTGGAAGAATAGCAGATTGATCTTGTGAATGTGCAAAATAAAACTCTACGAAGTTTGTAATAAATAGACGAATGAAATAAACTAAATTTCTCGATGTGCAGATAAAATTTTGCAAAATCAGATGATATATAAGGGAATAAATGTAGCTTGAATAGGTCTATGAACATCAATAAAATGATTTCTAAAATTTCGAAAGGAAATGAAAGAATCAATTTTCTAAATCCTAAATTTGGACTACTACCATTTTGACATTACTGAATTTTCTCACTACGGTTCTATTCGTATTTTAGCATTATTTTTCATTGCAAAAAAGTGCATTTGCTATTTCTTTAACTTACGATATTTGGATTCAGAAATAAAGAAATCAGCTACAAAGTAGGATGAAAACAACGAAGGCGAACGGCTCATTTTCAAACGAGAAAAAGGGGAGTAAAGCAGACTGTTTTGTTGAAAAATATCTCGAAAAAGAAATGAAAAACGAAGGGAAAGAAGCTAAGTAAATTATTTGGGTGAATAGACTGTTCGCAAAAATACACGGATTCATGTCGTAATTTTCTAAATTTGTCCATTCTTTCATTGAATTATGAACCTCTATGGTCGGTCAATTAGAAGAGGACCAAACCACGGAAAGGAAAATGGGTGACCAATAAATGAGAAATTTAAATTCGCCATTCTTCAAAAAGAGAATTTTGCATAGACTTTCGGAATTGCGATATCTTCACAGCTAATTTTCACATTCACATCATTTTATCGTCTTGTTTCAGCCAGAAATTCATTCTCACGAGCGGAGCAGACTTCAGAAAAAGTCAGAAGGCTGTTAGATGATTAGATTGAATGTATATGGCTCTAATCGATGCAGAAAATTCAAAATATTCGAAATGGAAAAGTTATAATGAATCGAAAAACTGTTAATGAGTTTGTTGTGAATATAAATAATTGAGAATAGTTGCAATCAAATATCAAATTTAGCAGCTTCAAATAAGCTAATTTAGTAAGATTAAGGTATAGAAAAGATATAAGCAGAATAACAAAGTATAATAAAGATTTGATAAATAAAGTAGAAATGCATAGCTGAAAAAACTGATCAGACTAAGATGAAAGTATAGATAGGGCTAACTCTGAGAAAATCTATCTGACTGATTGTTTTCATTTTTGTATCCAGGATTGCATAACAAAATGTGCAAAATAACATGAGAAAATTCGACAAAATAATATCTTCCACTTGAAAAATGAATATCGATGGTCGAAGAAGAATTGAAGAAAACAGAAGTGAGTGTGGGATTGGATGGCTTACAACCGAGAAGAGGAGGAAGGGCCGAAAGAAGGCAGCCGCCAGCCACATGTCGGATTGAGGTAATGAAGTAATAAATCGCGGTCATCACGTTAATCGTCCCAATTTAGAATTTATTTAAATTTCTGAATTAATCAAATAATGTATGCAAAATTTAACTTTTGAAATCAAAAATGCGTTGGAAAGTTTCCGTCCTTTTCTGGTTTTCCCTTTCTTCTAAGAAAGCTCAAAAATCATTTCTAAACACCCTGCTTGAAATGAAAAAGAAAGTGAAGATCAAATTAATAATGAAGTTCAACTAGTAAACCTGATTTTTTTTCTCTAAATTTTAAGAACAATGGAATTTTCACTCACGTTTTATTGATTTATTGTACCCTCATGGAGTGGTGTCCCCATGGAACTGGAGCGGGGATGAGAGGGAGGGAAGTCGAGTGGACTGGAAAGGATTCGGAGAAGGAAGGCAGCGTGCTTTTTTGGTGCTTCAGAAGTAGGTCTCCCTGTAGACGAATCCGTCAGGCCACTTGCGAATGGCCCATCTGCGCAGCTCGTCGTAGACGATGAGCAGCCAAGCGAACGGCAGCGCGACGAGCTGCATCTCCATCCGAGGGCCCACCAACTTGAGCACCCACGACAGACCGGGTATGTACGCCGCGAACAGGATCGTCATCGTTACCAGCACAGAGATATTCATTATTCGATTCCTCAAGTCCTCGAGTCAGTCACAATTGATAAGCAAATAAGCTAGTAGTGGCATTCAAGATCAACTCAAAAGAAAGTGAAATAACACCAATTGTAGGCGAAAGGTGGAACACTTAAAACTGTGATAGATGCAGACACTTTTATTGCCAAAATCTAGCCAATTGGCTGGCCTAGTGCAAAACGAAGGTCTCTATTAGGAAGAGCAAACATTTGAACTCACTCGATTCCCTGCATGATGAGCGAGTTCTTCCTGGTCTTGCTAATGAACAAATCTGCCCACTGGCTGACCACGATGCTAAAGAAGAAGGCCGCGTGGCACGAACTTTCCAAGGCCTTACGCGCATCCCACGACTGAATCAAGAAATTCGATAATTGAAGGAAAACTGAAAATCGAGAATTTAATCACGACGAAAATGCAATTGATATTCGCTTAAAAATGAGAATTTGTTTATACCCATTCCTGCCCGAAGCTGTCCTCGAGATCGTTGATATCCTTATTCTCCCAGTCGCGCATCAGTTGGAGCAGACGGTCTGGCATGAAGCCGTTGTGCATCATCAGGGTGAAGTAGACGCAGAAGCCGCCGCACGCTTGGATGAAACCGACCTGAAATAAACTAATTAAATTAGTCTTAAGAAGATAAAATCATCAGAATGCAGAAGATCTGCATTATTAATGATCGATTACTTGAGACGAAATAAATGGCAATTATTTTTGATTTTCAGTAATTAGCGCGTTGTTTGCAGTAGATTTTACGCTATTGCATCATATTAGAAGAATGAGGTAGACGACTGCTTTTAAATACTCAATGCATACTTTGCATAGTCGAATTTGCACATCATTTATTTGGTCTCAAGTTGTCGGTCATCTACAATATTGTGCTCGAAGCTGGAAAGAGTGCGTTTCAATGAGAAATAAATGTTATCTCTCTTTTCACTCATTATTGAAGAGAAAGAAGTAAGGAGAAACACTCATTTTGCATTGGAGCGCAATCTTTCCAGCGTCGAATTCTGGCGGCGATCCACGATAGGATAATCGAAAGATGATTTCTATCCAATCGGCACTGTGTTTGTCATAATCTGCTCTTATCGACTTTTTCTATATTTCGACTTAGGAAGTCATAAAGAAAGCTGGTGATGTATACACGAGATCAATAGGATAAACTTACAGAAAGTTGGATGATTAATAAAAAAAGCGTATTGAATCATAACTTTTCAAATAATCTGACCTGAAGATAGGAGAAGAAGATGAGTCTCCTGTTGACGAGTCTGTCCTTGATCGGATTTCTGGGTGGGCGTTCCATTATGTCTGCTTCAGCCATTTCGTAGGCAAAGGAAATGGCTGGCATCTGAATCAACATCTTGAGTTAATGCCCGACTTCTCAAAACTCGACCCGCAGAAAAATGGTGTCGTATTGAGAGAGGAAAAAAACGTGTCGTATTTTTCTCTCTCGAAGCGATGCTATTTTCTGCATGTCGATTTGCGGATCGAGTTTTGAGAAGTCTGATTAATGCAAATTAGATGAAAATCCTGCGAGATCGGTGCCGAGGTCGATCATGAGAATGGCAACCACGGACAGAGGCAGAGGGAAGCCGAGCAGCACGTACGTCATGAATGGGATGATTTCTGGAATTACCATCCTCAAAAGTATCACAGCTTTGAGATATTGAGGAAGAAAAGCAAATTTTTATGCTTAATAGAAATTGATGCAAAGAACTCGGCAGTTTATAAATGTGGCAGTCATCTTCTGTCATCTAATGAGAAATTCAGTATTTTGCCACTTCGTCAAATAAAAAAAAGTAATTCGTTATTCTGCCATGTTGTATTCCATTATTTACAAGTTGTTGAATAACTGAATAATTCGTAAACAATTTACCCGGAATGTTGCTAGTGAGGGTGTAGGCGATGCTCTTCTTGAGATTGTCGAAGATGAGTCTGCCTTCCTCGATTCCCGTTATGATGGATGCAAAGTTGTCGTTCAGCAGGATCATGTCTGCAAATTTATCAGCGAATAAATGAATTCTTGAAAATGATGAAAACGTACCGGCAGCCTGCTTCGAGACATCAGTTCCGGCAATTCCCATTGCAATTCCTAAAGATTAAACTTACTGGACATAGCAGCTACTATATGACGGAGGACAGAGGTCTTAACTATGAGATTGAGGGAAGGTATTCCAAAAAAACTGACGAAGTGTTCTCTAGTTAAGCCCTCCGTTATTAGTGAAATGCCTTTCATCATATAGCTGTTGCCATTGAAAATGCATCAATTGCACATAATTTAGAAAAAAAAATATTATGAAGTAGTAATAAACTATGATTTCTTTATTACAAATGAGAAGAATTTTGAGAAATGAAAATTGCGCGAACTCAACTAACCGATATCAGCCCTCCTCAACGCAGGCGCATCATTCACTCCGTCCCCAGTGACTCCAACAATCTGGTCGTTATTCTGGAATGCCTCCACGATCTCCAACTTCTGAGCGGGAGAAGTACGAGCGAACACGATCTCAAAAATCATATCATAATAAAATCAGACTTGGTGCGAATTAATTCGTTTTTTTCACAATTCTTGAAGCCGAGAAAAATTCGAAGAGAAATTTATGGAAATGACTATTCTGTTATCAAAAGTACGTTAACTATTTGCCCGAGTGGAAAAGGCTAGATTTGCTTGTCCACCAACCTGATCATAATTAGTGACGATTTCTTTGAGACTGACAGGACTGAGGTTCCTGAGCACTTCGCCATGCACGACGATCGCATTCGTGGCCTTCAGTCTGCCCTTCCCGTAGTGCTCGTCGCTCGGCACGTTCGCGTCGTTCGAAATCAGCGTCACAACCTGGAATAAAATGATTAGGCTTGTCAGTTTATGAGCCTTGATGTTGAATTCGAGTTTTTCAAGCAAGGGGGTAAAACTTTTGAAAATTATCACTACATGGGAACAGACGATAGATCGATTCATAATTCTCCCACCTCTTCCCCTTCCTCAATGATGTGCACTTGTTCTGCAATGGCCTTGGCGGTGATCGGATGGTCTCCCGTAACCATTACGACCTGAAATCGGAAACCAGAATTTGGTGAACTTTCAAAAAAATCAAGATAAAATTTAAATTTCACTGTTCGAAGTCGTGGAAAAAAGAAACCACAAAAAGATTGATAAACTTCAAAATTGGGAATACCTTGATGCCGGCCTCCTGACAGAGTCTGACAGCCTCAGGCACTCCGGGACGAGGCGGATCGATCATCGCAATCAGGCCGAGGAAGCGAAGGTTCTTCAGCGGGAAGTTGATATTCTCCGTGTCGAAGTCGTAGCCGACAGGAAACTGAGCTTCGTTCAGCTCGAGGTCACAGAAGCCCAGTACCCGCTCGCCAAAACCTCCCAGGGATTCATATGCCTGAATGAAGACTCTTATTTAAAACGATCAAATAGAGATTGAAAAGAAATCAATATTTGACTAAATTGTGGAAAATTGTATTTTGTTCCAGATTATCTAAACTCCTTTCAATCCAACCTCCATAAATTTCTTCTCGAATTTCTTGTCGGTGAGCACTTCCTTTCCATCGACGAGCACAGTCGAGCAGACTTTGAGGATCCTCTCAGGGGCGCCCTTCATCACGAGAAGATTGCGGTCGCCGTTCACATGAATCGATACCTAAAAGCCAAGCAAATTCATTAAAAATTACCGAAACCGAAACACTTGGAACTTGTTGGCAGAGTTGAAGGGAATCTCGGCGATTTTAGGACGCTGCTCACGGTAGTTGTCGACGTGGCTCTGAATTTTATACTCTTCTCAAGTTGACGAGATCTTTGCCTGTGCGATTCGCAACACTTGGACTTTGTCACTCGCGAGTGACAATAAAACCCGAGTGACGCGAATCGCACAGGCAAAGCTCTCGTCAATTTGGGAAGCGAGTAATATTGTCGGATGGAAATGAACGGAGATCTCGCACCTAAAATTGTGTAATTGCGTCGCAGCAATTTGTTATTATTGTTTATTATTATTATTTCTAGTGATAAGAAAGAGTGATATGATATATCTGCAGGATAAGAAATGCTTGTATTAAATAGTTTTTTTTCAAAGGTTATTCTTTCTTCAATAGTTTGAAAGAAATGAACAACCCAAATTATTCCGGCGCATGTTCTATTCACACCGTCGTTATATTGTTCATGCTGATAAAGAATCAGCAAAATTATAATTAAAAAAACGAAAATAAATATCAAAATCAGGGAAAACTCCGTGCCTGTCCTCCAATGAGTTCGCAGTACTTCATAATGGCTGCTTCCGAAGCGTCCCCAATCACATCTCGTTTCGGCAAGGGTGTCTTATCGTTGTCATTCTGAAACATTATTACTCCATTCAATAGACAATTCTATATTCCTGCTTACCTTCCAGTGTGACTTGGAGCAGAGAGTGGCGCATCTGAGCAGAGCCTCCATGGCAAGTCCCTTGGGCGGCTGCAGTTCGGCGATCTCTCCATTCGCATCCCAGCGAGCCGCGTCGTGAATCTTCTTGTCCGTCCTGGAATATTATTTTCTCTTGAATAAAAATGGAAGAACTTCATCATTCCTGTCAGAAGGAGGAAAAATTGAGATTGAAATTCTTCATATGCGAAACCGAAACCGAGCTACACAATGTCGAAATCGTCTCGTATCTGATTGATATTTTCCTTTCCTCGATTTTCGAGTCTTCTGATGTGACAGAGTTTTCACGGCAAAATTTCCGGAGAAAAATGACTTTCTTCAGAAGTATAACTTTTCTGTATTCAAGTGAATACCACAGGTGCATGACGGTCATTCTGTTCTGCGTGAGCGTGCCCGTTTTGTCCGAGCAGATTGTCGATGTCGAACCGAGTGTTTCGACGGCTTCCAGGTTTTTCACTAGGCAGAACTTCTTGCGCATTTTGATGGCTGTCAGAGTCAGACAGGCCTGAAAATAATCCTTCGTTCAATAAAATGATTTCTCTTTAGATGTTGAATGATAGAAGATGAAGCTAGAAAATTTTTTCGATTTGAAATAATAATGACTTCCTGTAACACCGTATACTTGTCAAATCTATATGTTATACAAGGGATAGGGGTAGGGAAAGGTAGACTATGTGTTGGTCCCAAAATGATGAGTAGTATTTGCAGAGTATTTCTCGAAAAAAAAAAGTTTGTCTAATCTACCGAGCTCCTACCCTTATTCCTATTTTGCTAGTGTACGGCTTTTACAAGAAGCCGAAATAATCTTTCAAAATGGTTAACAAAGCTCGGCATACCGTGACTGTTGGAACAATGCCCTCTGGCACATTGGCGACTACCATCCCCATAAAGAAGATGATAGCCTGGATGATGGGGTAGTCGAATATGAGGGCGAGCACGAAGAAGATGAAGCCGATAGAGAAGGCGACGCAGGAGATGATGTGGATGAAGTGTTGGATCTCGCGCGCGATCGGCGTGGGGCCGTTGCTGACTGTCGCTGTCAGGGCTGCAATGCGACCGACTATCTGCAAACATGCTTAGATTAGATGAAATTAACGTCTTGTGAGATGTAATCAACAGAAATTTACTCATCTTTAAAGTTGGCAAATAAATCATCAATAAAATTTTAGTGTACATTTTTGAATTCATAGAATGATTTTCACATTCCTTATCAGGAACGAATGGGAAATTCTAATAGTTGTCCCAAGATAGAAATTTTCATCATCTTTGGAAAGTTCGAATATTGATGACGACTCATAATTTGAAAAAAAAATCGACTTTAGCCATCTCATTTCTTGACAGATAGAAAACAATCTCACCGTTCTGTCTCCCGTCAACACGACGATGCCTTCTCCGGATCCTTCCAGAATGTTCGTACTGAACAAGACGATGTTCTTCGTTTCCAGCGGATTCTGACTCGTGAATTGAGGGCCTCGAGATTGTGGCTCACTTTCTCCGGTAAGCGAGGAGTTGTCTACCTGAATGAAATGCCTTGTTCAGATTCCTCATTACTTTATCTCTATCATACTCATGACTATGACCACCTCATTCTGTCATGGACATTGACTAATTTATGATTTGTTTTCCCATTCAAAACGATCTGTTCTATCGTGTTTGAGTGCTAGTATTCGACGCTGAAATGAGCACGCTCCAGACCTAAAATTCCTGCTCAATTCAAAAATACGGGGAAATGCTCTACTCTTATACATTTTTCGTTCGTAGCTGGAGAAGGCTACGATGATATTCATTCATGAATTCACTCACTGTCAATTCAACCCACCTTGAGTCCCCTAGCCTGTGTGACGCGAATATCTGCAGGCACTTTGTCTCCACCTCGAATTCTCACCAAATCACCGACCACCAAATCAGACACATTGATTTCCAGAGAGTTGCCGTCACGAATCACCTGAAATTTTTCAACTCTTGCGCCGCTTTTTCATTTTCCTAGTTTATATCCAGAGAAGAATATATGAATCAGAGGCAAACATATCCGAGGATCGCCCAGACATTCCGACTTGAATCCTCCTCTTAGGTTCGTTCCACTTACATGAGCCTTTGGTGGAATCATGTTGGCGAACGACTTCATGATGTTGCCGCTCTTCCTTTCCTGGTAGAAGTCGAACAGCCCCGTGCCCACCACAACGACAGTCAGCACGATGAACAGGAACAGATTGTCCATCGAGGCATTCTTCCCGATGCTCGATAGCTCCATTATGTATCCAGCAAGCGAGGCGACTGCAGCCACCCACAGCAGCAGATTGAAACCGCCGAAGACCGAACGGACTAGCTTGAAAATCATGGGAGTCGATTTGGGCGGAGTCAGGGAATTCGGCCCGTCCTTCTTCAGTCGCTCTGCTGCTAGCTGCTCGGAAATGCCCTGGAAAATGTGCATGAGACGTTTACTCTTACATGGAAGATCTATTCCTCCTCTCTGCATCGAGTATAATTCCTCTCCAACTCGGATTCTTCTCATTCCCGCCTACCTTCTTGTCGTCGGTGCTGAAGCGATGCAGCAGTTCAGGCAGAGGAATCGAGTGGAAGTCCTGCAAGTTCATTAGTTCATTAATCTTGTGAATTCCTTGTCTGTTCATTTAATGGCGGATGACGCATTTCCCCCATACCATATCGATATCCTTCTTGAGATCCTCGAGCTTGGGATCGAGTTTCTTCTTCTTGCAGCAGCTACTCATCAAGAACTCCATCTTGCTTGTTCTCCCGAATGTCGATGAAATGCGCAGATGAGGTAATGTGGAATACAATTTTTGAGAATTCATTTGGAAATTCTTATTCTAAATATCAGCCTCAAGGCCTCTTCACAGTGCTTTGAGACAAGAATTAGAAAAAGCGCGCGCTCGCAATTTATATCGCACTGAAAAGGAGAAAGAAATGGCCAAGTTTCGTAAGGGAAAAAGGAAAGCGTTCAATTATCGCTAATTAACGCAATTGATTTGGTTTTTCTTTACCGAAATCATTAAAACCTGAATAGGGCATTCGAAAGAGGCCGAATTCATCGCGGAGCGGTTTTAAACTTAAAAATTCCTCCAACCCCTTTATCTACAAATTTACCCATGTCCAAAAACATGAAAACTTTCCTATCATTTTTAGGATTCGTTCAGGTTTAGTTGCAATGCAACTCGCGACTCGCTCGAAATAGCATGGGAAATCAAGATAACGCGATTGCATCATCTCTTGTGTTCTCTTCATTACCCAACTATTTCAAGCGAATTACGAATTACAACTAAGTCTGAACGGGCCCTTAAATTTTCGACATTTATTTCTCGATGGTTGTTAAGATAATAAAAAGTGCATGAAAAGAACAACAATTTATAAATACTACACGAAATATTTACAAAACAGATCTTAAAATGACAGCGAAACTACAAATCGCGATGTATAACGAACAAGAAGTTACTCCAGATGATCTTGTTTGTGTGGTTGGGATTGAAGTTGAGGTTAGGGTTGAGGCTAGGGTTGAAGTTAGGGTTGAAGTTAGGGTTGAAGTTGAGGTTGGTGAAGGTGGAAGCTGCGGTGAAAGCTGCAATCTTATTCAATTGGGACGACAAAAATAAAACCATACCGGTGGGTTCGAAGAAATCACTTTTCTCGTGTAATCTATATTATTTTTGTTATCCGGGAACATAAAATTCGTGATCATTTGCACTGATGGACCTAAAATTACAGCATATGTTACGTGAACTTGATTTTTGTAATTTAGAATATTTAATAAATAAGTTACGAGGATAATTTTAAATTTATGCAAAAAAAAACTTACCAGGACGATCAAACGGCACCATATGCCCAGCTCCTTTGACTGTCAGCAAGTCGATTCTAGTGTTAGCGTTCTTCGGATTTTTTCCTGTGAAAGTTTCGTAGAACCCAGCCAATTGCTTATTGTCGCTGAAATACCAAGGAATTCGATCGCCATCCGTAAAACAGTTTCCTTGGCGACATTGAGCCTGATAATGGAGTTTATAGTTTATCGAAAGAAAAATCGACTACGATACCTTTAAATTATTGCCCTTTGCAACTTGGTTGATATGCTTAGCGTCTCCAAGGTAATTGCACACAGTATCAACGTCGCCTAATTTGGTTGATAAGTTATGATATTTTTAATATAACGCGTTTACCATTGTAGATCAAGAATCTGAAGTCCGTCTAAAATATACAAATTTAAAAAGATCATAAGCAAATTTCAGATACCGCAACATTCTGCAAAACGTAATTGAAGAATTGATTCGTCGTGTCGTATGTTAATGTATAGTTGTTATACAGATCGGTATTGCAGTCCTGCCATTGATATTTTCCATTATTCTGTTTTCTCCAATCTTGAGTTATGTGAAGTGCATCCTGAAAACTCATAAAATGAGATTATCTTTTGCTGAAATTATTAAAATTGCAGCCCTAAAAATACCTGCACATCTCTACGATTGGCCCAAAGTGCAGCTGCGTTGTCGCCCCAGCAGAAATAACCCCATTGGTTGTCGTTCGAAACTCGATTGACTAACAAGGGAACTTTTTACCCTCGTCCTGGCGATATGAGACGAGAGTACCCACATCTTTCTTCCCATGAAATGAGGATTCCAAATCTGTAAAAATTTTTTGCCCGTTCGCAAAAATACACCCGCCCCGAGGGTGTCGAATTTCTTCTATTTCACACCCTTTACTCTCTTCGGCCGGAAAGAAGGAGAGGTGAGACATGTAATCGTGGCGCAGTGGTATAGGGTTGGCCATAAGGGCACTATGCCGTTTTATTATCCATCACTATTCACTTTTTTCCATTTCATTTAGAATAATTTTTTTTGCAAAATTAATTTCCAACCTAAACGAGTTTTTTTGCATATTTGATAGCCCTATATAAAAGCAAGAAAATGGTGTATCATACTCGACACAAAGATAGCATTTTTGAGAAATTAATTTTTTTTCGAAATACAAACAACGTGTCATTCTAAATGTTTTGTTTCATTATGAATATTTAGCAAAAAATTTTGCAAAAGATAAATTTTCGAATAAATAAATTTTGCAAAAAAATAATTATTCTAAAATGAAATAAAAAAATGAATAGTGATAGATAATAAAACAGCATAGTATCCTTATGACCAACTCTATACCACTGCGCCACGATTACATGTCTCACTTTCCCTTCTTTCCGGCTGAAGAGAGTAAAGAGTGTGAAATAGAAGAAATTCGACACCCTCGGGGCGGGTGTATTTTTGCGAACGGGCAAAAAATTTTTACAGATTTGGAATCCTCATTTCATGGGAAGAAAGATGTGGGTACTCTCGTCTCATATCGCCAGGACGAGGGTAAAAAGTTCCCTTGTAAGTTCTGAAATTATTTTGAATCTAATTTATCCAAAACAATGATTGATATCCTGACAGCAGTATTCGGGTTCAAGTTCTTAGTGCCATTGAAATATGGCCGTCTTCGGAGTTTAGGAGTAGGGCTTTGGAATAGAGATGCATCGTAGCAATCTAAATAATGAATGTGAACTTTTAGCATTGGCAAAGGCTAAGTTACGATTTTGCTTTTCTTGCGATTTTGTTTCTAAAATTTTTGAAACGACGAATGGTTTATGAATTACAGAAAAGAGATAACTTATTCAGTCAATTTTATAGTCTCACCATAATAAAAATTGTATTGATCGAAACCCTCTGTTCCGTCGGCATTTTGAGTGATGAGTGATTGAACAATATTTCCACAGGTTGAGTTATCGCCAAGGTAGTCGATTTTATTGCTCGAATAGGTGTATTGCTATAAATGTTGCTTTTGTGTGAATTTAATTTTAGAAAAAATACTCTACCGAAAAATCGAAACTATCAATATCGTTCCCGTTCGCACAAGTCTTTTTCACGTAATCCCAAGCCCTAAATTATGAAATCGTAAATTAAAGAGAAAAAAACAATGTGAAACAAGGTATTTACGCCATTGATATCCTTCCATGATATGCAGACCAAAGGGCTAGAGCGTTAAGGAGTCCACGGACATTCATAAAACCGTTTCCAATAGCTGCTCCCTGAAATAATTATCATACAAATTTGATTCATCCCCGACAGAAATGCATGAAATTTCAATGTTAATTTTGTTGAAGGTGAAATCGAAAATGAAGTTCATCCGATGGCCAGAAGTACCTGGAAGTTTTTATTTGGAAAGTTGTTATTATTGATCTGCTCGACGAGTCGTTTTGACAGCATTGGAATGTAAATTCCTGCATAAGATTCACCCGACAGGAAGAATGAATGATTGGCGAAACGAGGATGGACACTGAAATCATCAGTTTTCTGCTAAAATTGATGGGAAAGCTTACTCTTTGAAGAAGTTAGTGAGTACTTGGAAATTCTGTTCTAGCGTCTGGTCATCATTGGCAATATAATAACTGTCGACATCAGTTGAATACGAAAATCCGACACCAATAGGACTTTCAATTGCGAGAACGCTAGCGTTCTATAAAAGCTGTCATATCACCAAATTTTAAAGATTAAAATATACCAAATTCCAAGAGAATGGATTTTCATACAACGTTTGACCTGAATTATTCATTCGACTATGAGCAAATATCGCACTCTTTGCTTACCGTCATAGTCGACGTACCAAGGACCCAACTCTTCTAAAAGACCAGCTAGCGAACTGCATCCCGGGCCGCCATTCATCCAAACCAAAACTGGATCTGTGCTCGGATTATTTTTGGACTCGTGCAATCTTAATTTGAAAAAAAATCATTATTATTTAAAAAAAAAAAAATTGACTCAGGTCTGATAGGAATGGAAGGTTTTAATTGTTTTAAAACTGACAGAGTCAACAGACAATTAAGTTTTTATCAGTCATGATTATGAGAACTGAATAAAGGTTACACGGTTACATTAATCGAAGGGTCTTCATGGTTTTAAGCTCACCTTTTCAAAGAAAAGTGCATCTTTTCGAAAACGTTGATTTTTCAAAATAAATTTTTAACCGACTTACACATAAAACATTTTCCACTTTCCATCTGCACTCGCATTCAAGTAGCCCGCATAAGTTTTGAAATTTGGTTGGAAGGTGAGACCCGGCAAGTTTTGCACCAAGTCTTTTTCTCCCGGATCTTGCGCTAGTGCTATCACAAAGAACGGTAATATCGATAATATCGAATATTTCATTTTCTAAATGAATATTTTTATGCCGAACTGGCATTTTTGCACATGAAAATACACTATCATAAAATTGTCTCTTACACAAAGATAAACTAAATTTTAATGAACTAAAACTGAAAATAAACGATCCTATTAAATTTTAGAATGATGATATGAAATTGGTATGCAGTCAAGAAATCAAATAAATCGCTAATACTATTAAAACGAGTAAAATAAGCTGACAGATTTTAAATTCAGAGAAGCATTTAGCGATTAATTAGCTCTAGGAATGATAAGAAAGAATGAAGAATCTCGAAAAGCTGACGCAATCTGTAAATGTTCTACTTTGTATAGTGAAATAATAAAATACAAGTGGCAAAAGAATAGTCCACTCACAAAGGGGAGAGATTAAATGAGCCAGTCACTGTTTTGCATTGGCAGTGGACAGAGTAATTTGCTTATCAAGACTCGATTCTCAAACAGTCCATTTTCATTATCAATTCCTCATCGGAATTACTTCGATTAGTCATTAGTCATCAAATGAGAAAATGAACAGAAGCTGATTTTTAAAACAATCAAAATTGTTTTTTTTATTTCTACGGATACTTAATTCATGAATCACAATCTACCAGCCAAAAATCATTATTAGAATGCACCATAACATTTATTTTTTAGAAGAAATTCTTCGATTATTTTGAACTCTGTTTTGATTTGGCTTCGGCGTAAAGCATTCGGTCGCATATCATCGTGTTGTCTATCTTGCCTGCAATATTAAACTATTCAGATATTATTGGTTATAAATCAGATTAAGAATTGCTTCCAAAAAGTTTCAAAGTTCAGCATTCAGCTTGTCATTTTTATTCCGATCGTTTATCAATTTTCACCTATCTTTTATATCAGACGGAGTTTTACCTTCGTAAAAATCTTTCAACTCATTTACGAAGAACATAGTGGTAGGCGCAGACATCGTGTAGCATTCGAATTTTGCTTGCTCATCCCAAGTCAATTGGTTGAGTAATTCTTCTTCTGTCGGTGGCTTCGTCTCTGTGTTCCAATCGTAATTCTGCAAATTAATTTATTCCTGGCTGAATTAGTAGTAGCAAGATATACGAAATAAAATTGATAATTTGTATTTTTCTTTTCTATTTTGTAACCAAAAAATTTCTTGCATTGCTAGCGTAGATAAGGTATTATTTCTACACATGATACTTTGCCTGTAGTCGCGAGATTTTCGAATTGTGATGATGAACTAATGTTTCTGGTAAAATTGGGCGATAGTAATTTTCAACCATCGTTTCTTTATGATATCCATCTTGCAAGTTGATCAGCCAAATGAGAAAAACATGCCCGAATGTATTCATTGATGAGAGCGTTGCTGATTTCGACCTGCTCGTTGCTCAACTCAGGAAACCATTCTCTCGTTCGGACACATCGCAACTTCTTCACCTCATCATACAGCTTTCTCATTCCTTGAAACAGTTATGGTTGTTGCATCATGCTTGCAAATCAATCAATTACCTCGATCGAGGAACAGTGGTTCGGGTTGAACGAAAGGTCGCAGTCCTTTGGCCCTCTGAACTATTATCAGTCGTAAATTTAATTTAGCAATTTTGATATCAGAGTGACACAATTTCGATCATGGAAATTTTTGAATATCGGTTCACTTTTTATCTGAATAATGGATGCACGAAATCTCAATTTAAAGGCTTTCAAAATCAATGTCGAAAATCGTGCTCTCTAACTCAATATTATTACGTTTCGTCACGAACCTGTCTTTCCTGCAGTTTCTCTATGGCCTTTCCAAGTACAGGGTAATGCTTTGAGTGATGAATAAGATTGTTCCAAATCGTTTCCAGGAAGGCTCCACTGACTCGCTTCGACACAGGCAAATGTGGTAATGGAAGGCCCTAATTGTTTTTGCAAGTTTCTGAAGCTGGCTTAAGTCTAACCTTGAGCCCCCTAACCATCATCGAAGCGGCTTCGACATAGTTTGTCTTGAAATAGCCTCCTTCAAGAACTGCCAGAGTTCGTCCGGGGCAGATTTCAGAAAGAAGACGAGCCATGTGTCCGTATCTGAAAGTCATTGCACCCATAAAACATTTTCATCGTGAGTGCTATAGAAATCAAAAAGTTTATGAACCGTCAACATTCACATCTCAATTCTTATGCTTCCAAACTACTAATTCATGTTACCCGTGGGCCTTGACTCCTTGTCCCAATGTCAACATGACATCGTAATATCCAGCATCAAAACCCGCCGAAATCAATATCAGCTAAAACAGTGTTTCATTAGCTTTCAGATTCAAGAATAAGAAAGACTTTACCTGTGGTTTCCACTCCTTCAAAATCGGAATGAGAACGTTGTGGAATCCAGCGACGAAGTCTCCTTCGGTACTCATCGCGCCGTTTAGGGGGAAGAATAGGGTATTCGCTAAAATTTTCCAATTGATTTTATGATCGAATGCCTTTCTTGCCGTCAGTCATATAGTCGAACTCCTGCTGGAACGGCCAAAACGCGCCATGATAATAAATGTGGAATGAAGTGAAGTGGAAGCGAGGATCATCCTTGAATCAAGAATAATAAAGCTTTCAAACTTGATATTTTTACCTTCAATGAATAATAAGTTCCATTTCCAGGATGAATGTCAAAATCCACAACGGCAACCTGAAATTGGCAGAATAGAATAGTATTGCGAAGAGACAACAAACTCTTTCAAGTCCCAAATGCTCGACCGCGTATTTCGCAGCGATGGCTACGTTGTTGAACACGCAATATCCCTGTGGAACTTTCCCATATGCATGATGACCCGGAGGACGAACGATTGCGAAACCACTCGAGATTCTGAGACAAGACTCATCCAACATTGAATTATTTGATGTTCGTGCTGCTACTCGAAGAAAAACATTTTAGATGGTATAGTTAAACGAATGACATTTTTACCAGAAGACTATAGAATTTCGGAGAAAGACTTACTTTCCCTCAAGACAAGCTTTCACCATTTCAATCGTTCCTCCAGCAGCCAACTTCGAGGCTTCTTCCGTTTTCGGACTCATCCACAAAATCTCCTTATCTCTGAGTTTCGAATATTTTTGTTTAAAAAACCCTCATAATTATGACCCACTTGCACCACTCTTCGCATTTTTCGTTCGTATTCAAATTTTCGATTTCTCTAATCAGCTCTTCTGGGTGATTCAGTATCAATTCCTTATCTGTAGCCAGTCTAGCCTCAACCTGAAAATTAGTAATTGGGAAAATGCATAATTGTCAAAGGTTTCAAGGGCCAGGTGCAATATAATTTAAACAAGAATTATAAGTTTAAATTTTTTAGAATTCACTGATAACCTCATTTTCGGGAAGTGAATGATAAAATTTCACTTAAAATCAATTTGAATTAATGTAAAAGCACGGAATGTAGCTCTCTCGAATTTAGAAATATTCTCTGACTTTCGCATTTTCAGACCAAAGCTATGTTGAGGATATGGAATAGTTTTACTAGGTATTTGCATGATGAAAGACGACAAAATGGTCAACTTTTCATATGGATATATCCTCACATCATCCAAATAGCTGGTATATCGTGCTTACTTTGATAGCGTCCTCTAGAAGGCCGTCATTCAGAAGTCTCTCATAGATAAGTTTCATGCGCTCAGGCCTTTCCGCCATAGTTGAGTCGTAGCCGCATTCGTGCTCCAGCATTCGTTCGTCATAAACAAATCCGAAGGGAAGTGACATTCTGCCAGAGGCCGCGATAGATGATGTAGAACAAATCTGAATGAAGGAATGAGTGTCCAACTTTAGAAGGAAGGTGCAATCAAGTCAGACCAGAGTGAGAGGTATCCATGCCCATTTTATGCGAATACTCGCAGGAATATGCAGACCTCCTACTCAAAATGCTTCAGAAGGCCGATGATTGTTTCCTTTTCCTTATTCTTTATTTCTTTTCTCCTCTCTAAATCATTCTTTCCAAATCCACTTCACTCTGCTCATATATTATGTGTCAAATAAGTTTCGAACGGTTCAGAAAAAGTGGCAGGAATTCATAAATTGAAGCAAATCCCGTAACTCATTAAAAGATGAGAAAATTTATGCGAACTAGAATATAATTGGTTAATTTCATCAAAATAACCCTTCAATGTGGCATGGAAATTTGCAGAATAAAATAACAATAAACGAATGGAAGGAGTATTGTCTAGGACAGTTTTGGGCGATAAGCGATGGTTGAAGAGCATTGATTTGAAGAGCGAGAGAACAAGAGGAAATCGGCTTATCATCGAATTTGGGAGGTCGCTGCGTGGCAATATGTGCTAACATACCACCACACAAAACTACCTCGGTGTATTATTTATCATCGCAAACATTCGATACTCTATGCAGAGTAAAAATCGAACGCAACGCAGAATTCTCAATTTCACAATTATAAAATAAGTGGAAAATCAGCATTACGATTGAAAATATCGAATTTTGCCAAATAGATTTTTATTTATAAAATCTAGCAGACCGTACGTAATTGAGCGAAAATCACTGTTAGAACTATACCGTTAGTGGAAGAAGACGGAAATGAGACATCTTTCAACTCGAATGGGAGTTGAGTTGCAGGGATGCCGAGATTCGGCAATTTGGTCAAATTTTCTCACACGTTAATTCGATTGATTCGTTGATGCATCATTTTAACATTTGATTTGATTTGAAATTTGGACATTCCTATTTTGCAGCGATAGGTAATTCATTCTGATTTGATACGGATGGCGTATTAAATGAAATGCAATGACAAAGTCTAACGCTGCGTCTTGATCAAATGCTGATTCGATTAGAAAAAAAAACATGAAAAATAATTAGAAATTTGTTAATATGCTCAGAACTAAAAATTTAAATGAGTTTATATTTTATTTTCTTGTATATAATTTTTGAAACTCGAGGTATTTTGAAAGATTTATCTGAAAATTCAATGTGTTAAAAGGAATATTTTTAAAATTGTCCAAAATTTTACAATGAAGCCTAGAAAAGACAGGTATTCTGTGTCATCTATGCAGGTTAATTTCAATATTCCCACAAATTGTATTTTAACTACTTATCCATGTGTTTTTCATCATTTTTCATTTATTATTGTCCAATTCACTTTCCGCACGCCAAATCATCATAATTATGTTTATCCGGGCGTAGCTTTGACTTCAGAGACTTCGAACTTTCATAATTCTTCACCTTTCATTCAAAGCAATGCACGTGCGAGAACCCGTATTTTCATCATTTTTAATTGTTAAAAATTTATTTACACTTTTGATTTAAAATAAGACATAGTACGACTCCTTTTTGAGTTCACAAATTACGAACTACATGTCACAAATATCAGAGTTTATTCAACCAAGAATTTGGGAAAATAACATTTGCGCAATACGTGCTCATTTCCATTGTTATTTTTATCGCGGTCTTCTAATCTTTCGGGCATTTTATATCCGCCTTTTCATTGCATAATAGGCTCAATTATATGCAAGTCTATAGGTATAGTATAGGTCGTAGTTTGATGAGAGCTGTGAAGACCTGAAAGGGGAAATACTCTTCTAAATAAGGCAATAAGAGGGAGGATTTCGCGATATTAGAGCCGAGTTTGCAAACTGACCAATTGCTCGAGCCGCACGGATATTTGCGAATATTTTCAATTTATTTTCACTCAAATATAGTCGTATCTATACGTCCAAATATGGCGAAAACTCATTAAATCATGCCGATTTTCTATTTCTCTGGATTTGAATCTATTAGTGAAGCAGGGCAGATGATACCCAATTAATGGAGTGCTGCTTTCTGAACTCTTCTCTCGTTTCATAAGACCTGAATCCGTCGTCATTCGAGATTCCTACTGCTCTTCGTTCTTTTAATAGTGCCCCTCATTTTTATCGTCTTTGAGCCTTTTCATGCGTGTTGAAAATCGAATTAACCTTGCATCGAATTCAATTTGACTAACTAACTGCCTGAATAAATGTCTGAATGTTTATATTTGATGTGCAAAGTCGATTGCAACTCCTTTCTGCGAGCGCTCTCTTTGTCTTCGAAGAAGAATAATTTGGTCTATTTATTTGGTCTTCTTTCTGAGTATTCATGGTGAAATTTTGCCGAACCTTATCTCTGTTTTTAGATTTTCATTTATGAAACTCCTCTCATTCCTGTTGCAGAAGGACATCTACTTCAGTTTTCTGTTCTATTTGATGATGATCATCACCGGCATTTCTCAGATTCGCGTGTTATTTCTGTCTTCCTCTCCCGTTCGTCTGCTGGATTTGTTTCCGTGTTTCTTTTGTTTTGGTTAATTGAATAACTGCTCAACATAAGTGTGTCCATGTGCAAGTGGCAGAGGCACAGCATAAGGGAATTCCAAGGGTTAACAGAACGGCCCTTCTCTTTGCATCTCTTGTTTTGTTATATCCTAGCTGCCTTTAATGGCTCTTTGCATAGAAAATAACAGCAAAGAAGCTTGAGTTGACAGAAAAATGCAAAAGAAATCCATGCAAGCAATCACACACAATTAGTTGATTCATTCTATTTTTTCCTATAGGAGTTTTCGTAAATTATATGGTCGCTCGATCCAGTTTATGGAACTCGGTTTTGTTATCTTGGTTTCTGATGCGTATCATATGTGTTCGAAGATCGAAAATTAAAAAAAAAAAAAATTTCCACAAATCAAGAAAAAACTGGATTTTGATTTCTGCTTATTTCATTATTAGGATATCTGATTTAAAAATGTTCAAACTGAAAAATATATTTTTAAAAAACCTTTGAAAATAGTCAACTTCGAACACACTTGATGTTGAGGATCATCACATTTTTTGCTTTTACTGATCAGAAGATCAGTATTCTAGACAGCGAAAAAGGACGAAGATTCAACACCGATAAACGCCATTCAAATGAATCTAATTAGTACATGTGGTTAAATTCGACCTTCCTGAACATCTATTTGCTTGCCTGATCGAGCGCAATGTTAAGAATTTAGCGCGTTGCCCTCTATGGATTTATCTCTCATCACTCATCTTTGGTTCCTTGACGCTCCACAAGCGAATCTGAATCTCGTCTGTCTGCATCGATGCATCCGAGCCTTGACTTCTTCAACTTGTTGTGCATTTTTCATTTTCCATTTCGAAAGGGAAATGAGATTTTCCTCCCCTGTATCTGTTCATATCTGTTGCCTCCTGCCTTTTCCCTTCAACATTCATATTCCCATATCCTTTCCCTCTCCTCCCCTTCCTCCCTTTCATCTTCTATCTTCTGCGTTGATGCGTAGGCTCCGCCGTGCGACGATTTTTCGACTTTTTCACGCCGTCTCCCTTTCTTATTCAGCATAAACACATCTATTTTGGACTGGGATTTCAAGAGTTTTATCATTTCATATCTGCCTCACATGATAAGATGGACTTCCGTCGAGTCATTTCAATTGTGGATTGTCTCGTTTGCGGTGATTCGAGTTCGGCCTCTAGGCTATTTAAGCTCTGCCTGATTGTGTTCAGGCCTTCTCGGCTTCTCACAATCAGTTCTTAATTCCAGTTGAACCTGAGCCTAATTCCTCATTACATTTGCCTGCCCCAGGGATATGTACCCCTCTCCTTCTTCAGTTGTCTTCCTTCCTTTCTTTGGTCCTTCAATCTGTCGGTCCCCTTCCTTTTCGTTTACGCTCCATTTTCCACTTTCTATAACCAGATTCACTTTTTTTCCTTCTTCGCTCGAGAATTATTTCCGGGAGCGGATTCCAATTATCGTCTTTTTGCCGAACGGATTATTATTCATTGACATCGCTCTAATTTCGATGCTCCATTCATAAATCAGAAAAACAAGAAATGGAACAACATTTGCCACTCTTCAGACCTTTTCCTACTTCATTCCCAGTTTTAGGGCCCATAATTTTGCGTAGAGTCACTAGACGTGTGCAAGAAGTCTAAGGGGAAAGTTTCGGCTAATTTCAAAGACATCCTACTTTCGAATTCGGCACGCAGTTTGTTTCTCTGCATTTCTCCATTTTGAGCCCCAATTGTTGCACGTGTATGTTCTAATTTTCTGAAAGTTCGATTTTTCTCCTTTTTGAAATTTGATATTGAAGCGTGAAACGACATTTTCTGTATGTAGTCAGCTGAGAAAGAATGTTTAAATTAGGCTAAATTTACTATTATTTCACGTCACTTATCCTGATTTGACACGTGAATTATAAGTTTTTTTTCTTTTTTTTTTTTTTTTTTTAAATCTTCTGACATTAAATGAAATTGAGAGTAATAAGTTAGTGGCATATCTGGTATTTTATTTTAGTACATTACTTCGCATGCTTTGATGTTGTGATTGCCGAGATTCTTGGATGTCCAATAAGTTCGTAAATCTGGGAATTTTGTGGACCGACAGCGATTTTTGTTGAATCTCTCAAAAATGTTCGTCGAGTATGATTTTATTGAACCTCATCGATATTGTCCTTTCTTTTTTCGTTTCGTGGTGTTATTCATCCGTTTCATTTGCTATGCCCACATTCTTTCCTCCTCTCTGCCTTTCGCCTTTCCGGCTCCGTTGCAGTCGAAGTCAGCGCTGAGTGCGAGTCTGTCGACGTTTCCTTCTCCCGAAATCGTTCGAGCAGAAGCAGCGAAAGGGCTGGAATTGACTGGGCAAGACACCCAACACAAAGCCAGGTTATTTCGAGTAGATTCTGATTTGATTTCATCTGGTCTCACTTCCCTCATTTCCTCCCACAAACATACGTCGTCTGTTTTTCTGCTTTGCTCGACAAACTTCCCTTCCAACTTTTCGAAGATCGACCGAATTATTCATCGACAAACCTCCAAAATGTTGCATCGATTATTTATGGCCGCTTACTGCAGATATCATCAAAATGATGAACACAGGCTGCGTTCGCACTTCCTTTGTTGCCTCTGTTCTTTCATCTCTTTATCCGCACTTTTAATGGGCTCCCAAAATAGCAAAAGTCGAATGTCGGATGAGATAAAATGTGCAAGAATGGTCTCTGAAATCATATACTTTTCTAGTGAATAACGCTCACCAAGAAAAATCTAAAATAATGCAGTGACTTTTCAACGCCTATCGATGTAACGTTTAGTTTTTAGATATCGTTAAAAATTGTCTCTGTCTCAAATTATCGCATTTTTGTCTTGCACAATGCTCATTATTACTGTTGTGTGGTCATAATTTTCGATGCTCGATTTGTTTCTGTCGAATTATTCGCCAATTCAACAGTCTTCATCGCTTCCTCTCTAGTTCGTAGTTTAGTTTTCACACCTTTTCTTCCTCTTTGATAGTTGGACTTCTCTTTGCTCTTGTATGGGTGCAAGCAAGCACTTGAGTCTCCCACCAATTAGCCGTAAACAATTATTAGAAATGATGAGCGATGAAAAATTTAATTGAAGTGTAAAATACGAAGTCTCCATTTTTATTTTCATTCATCCGAATCCGAATTATTCGGGTATCTAAGTCTTAAATGAAACATGGCATTTGCAATGTTCAGATGGAACTTCACACAAGTATACAGAGATTTTTGTACTTATCTTTAGATCATATACTTACGAAGTTGACGAGAACACTATTCCATATGCCGTATTTATTCTAATAGAAGGGCATGTCCTTCTATTTTCAGAGGCCCGATTGATTTTCAGGACTTTGAAATTTTCAAACCAGCATAGCTTCTCATCTAAAGATCGTAATCACCTCAAATCGAGATTAAATCCACCCTATAGGGTCTAAAGAACATTATAAAATACTTATTGAGATTATTTGAGTTGGGTAATTCTGGCGTTTTGGGGTGCCCTTCTATTAGAATAAGTACGGTATTGGGTTTTGCATAATTTCTTTTCTACGCGTTTTTAATGATTTTAGATCATTTTTGCACTTTTGAGTGATTGCGTTTATGGCTTGTCAGGAAGTCCTACATGGTCTTGCAAATAGCTTAAGAAAATTTATAGCGAAATTTCGTAATTCATCATCGAACCGCCGTACTTCCATCGTTTAACATTGTGAAAGGAAATTATGAAACAATCCAATGCATTGTGTTACTCAAAAATTTTTCCAAATGACTTCTAACCATCTTTCACCTTCAAATTGTGAAGTCCATGAGTTTAGTTGAAATAACGCGCTGCCTTTGATTTTTGAATTATTGCTATGAATTTGATGTCGGAGATGTTGGAATGGGAAATTAGACCTGAAGGGAGGGTATGTTTATGACTGGAGTGGTTCAAAGAGTGCACCTTCTTCATCTGTTTTGTCTGATATCCCTTCTGAATCTCGGATATTCAGTTCCTTCAACAGCTCTCTAGACTCTATCTCCACTCTCAGTCATGCTCCTTCTAATTCTAATTCGGTTAGCCTGCAGTTCATAAAGCATTCTCTGTCGTCTTGAATTATTCATTCATTAAAGGATCCAATTTGTTTTCCAAACCACATCCACATTTCCTTCTCTTCCCCAAATCACTTCTTCCCTTCGCCTATCTTTGCGTTCGAAATTATCGCTGCCTAGGTGAACAGTTTTGTATGAAATCCTATCAAGTCCAGGTTTTATCAGCTATTTCATAACAGTGCAATGATTGTATCGAAAATAATAATCGAATTCCTACGGTTTAGCAATTTTCTACGATCTTTAGTTCGGTTCATATTTCCAATGTGAGTTGAAATATGACTCGACTTTTTTAATTGACCAAAAACTATGTTGAGTGAAGATGCAGAGATGTCTGATTTCAAACGAGGGTGCTTAACTTTTATGACTTCTGAAGAAAATCATTTGGGTGAATATCACACAGATTATAGAGAAGCTCAAAATGGATGCTCCTTGAAACTGCAATCTTCATTGAATGTTGCTACGATTATCTTCCTAGTTGCGCCATGAATTCTTCATTATTTCCGAATTTCATACCATTTTATTTTAAGACGTACTTTTATCGTGAAACTAAAAAGAACTTGTACATCCAAAATTCGGAGTAGAATAACATAAGTTTAGACTTGTTTTCTATATTTTCTATCCCATATCTACCAATTAAATCTTGACTTCTGAGTTTCGATCATAGAAGCTAATTTTCTACGAATTCATCAACTCGAATCCTATACATGCTTCATCTTGCTCGTTGCTTTTCTGATGCTCCACAGATATGCAAAGGCACTGAGGGCGGAGTATCTGACTTCTCCTACTTCTAATTGTTGCCATTTTAATTAGTCATATAAGAAATTATTGGAGTTTAGTTGAGTCGAATAGAGTTCAAATTCACACTAGTTCAGATTTTGATGATGATAATGCAATATTTTGAAGTCACATGACGATCGAACGCGTTTTTTCAATTAATGCTGCCTCTTCATTCGCGTGTCCTTCGTTGCGAAACTAGATCACATTGAATCCGAATTTCTGCACAAATCTGGAATTTCATAGCATCATAATTTATCTCCTAAATCAATGCTGTGAAAGCTCAATTTTATTCCTATAATTCTGACTATACTAAACATAGATTTCATTGAGTCAACTCCTTTAACCTTCTTCGTTTCCCAAATTTGACCACCACGACAATAAATTTACTTCTTCGAAATGTAAATGTCGTTTTTCATTGTCGTAGTGGAATTCATCATCCGATGTTTTATCGTTGCAATGCAAGTGTTACTTACTGCAAATATATTTCAGTTGCAGTTCGCGTTTTTTTTACTTGCGATAATTATCCTACACGAATAACTTTCAAACTAATGTTGAAATATTCAGTAGCTAAACGCGAAATGTCACTATTCAACGAGAGTTATCTGATGTTTCTCGGAGAGACGATATGTGATCCAGAAGGAGCGCAAGTGGAAGGAACGGATGAAATTATTCCAGATGAATTGAATCAGTCGATATTCTGTCTGCCAGATCCGGCCGACACTCAGGATCATGATTCCTTGTAGGCATTTTATTTCATATTTAACAACTATATTTATTCATGAAACAGTTCATCGTTTAGCAAAAAAATTATAAACCAAACTATTGGAAGTCATAATATATATATATATATCATAGTATTTTCAAAACCAATGAAAAATATTCATTATATCATAATCATGCAAAAATTCATGATACAATTACATACATTTAGGCAATTTCAAATTCTCGCCACAATCGGGTTTGTCTCTTTGATGTTCGCGGCTGTCGTGGGCAATTGCATCGTAATGTGGATCATTTATAAGCACAAGGTTCAGTCGTTCAAATCAATTTCTAGTTTCATATTTATGCACTATTAGACGATGCATCACGGTTTCAACTACATCCTCTTCAACATGGCTCTGGCAGATCTATTCATTGCTCTGTTCAATGTGGGATTCTCGTTCAGCTACAATATTTCTTACAACTGGTGGTACGTCGATTATTTATTTTTATTACCCAATTTGTATCGCTGGATAATGTGTTAATTATTTGCGTCACTTTTGCAATAGTTTTGAATAAATTGTCATTCACTATTCATTTCGAATCATATGTCGTGGGAATCATTAAACATTCTTTTGTTTGTGTTATTCATGATTGTGTGAAAGTTTGAAGAGTTGACCCTATTCAAGAATTTAGTGAAAAAATATCCAAATAAAATAAAATGAAATAAAGCTAAAGTAAACACAAATATTCAAATAATAATTAATTTAGGTACGGTGAAATCCTATGTGTATTGACAAACTTCTTCGGCATCGCTCCAACGACAGTTTCTGTATTTTCCATGTGCGCGCTGAGCATAGACAGGTATTTTTTTTATGAACTTTTGTTCGAAATTCGAATCTTTCATGCATTCTTTTCCTTGCAAAATTCTTCACGAATCTAGCGTTCTTTTATTCTATTTTCTATTCTGTCATTCACGTTCACAATAGGTTGTCATAATGCAATTTTCGGTAGACTAAAGTATGTGCCAGAAAACGTTGCAATATCTTAGAAGGAATTTCTTGATAAATAAGAAATGTCTATTTCATTCGATAAAAATCCAGGAGCGATCAACAGTTTGGCACAATTTTGATTGTGAATGAAGCCCGTTACATCGAATTATTATTATGAACTAGTTTTATATGAAATTCGCAATTCAATGGAAAGGACGTGTGTAAATTTCACCTAAATTAATCTACAATAATTGAGCCTACTAAGTTCATTTATAATCACAATTGTTCCAAGCCTTTGTCCGACACTGTATGAAGAAATGTAAATAAAAGAGCAAATTTAGATGTCAAGCAATTTGCAATCCTCTTCGAAAAAGACCTTTATCTCGGCGTCGATCTCTTTGGCTCATAGCAACAATTTGGCTGTTAGCAACTCTCACAGCATTACCATTTCCTTTAGCTGCTGAGGTAAATTTGAAGAAAAAAACTTGAAATTTTATTATTTCATATCTCTAGGTCGGCACGATCTATTTCTATAATTTCGCTGACAAGACAGTGACATTGCGGCATACTTGTCAAGCAACGCCTAGCAAAGGGTAAGTTTAAAATGAACGCTTTGAAAAGTTGAAATCTGCTTTAGATTCGATCACATGCTATTCTACATCCAATACGCCCTTCCGTTGTTCGTATTATCAGTAACTTTCGGCCGCATTGCGTGGGCATTGCGCAATTCGACCGACGCAAATCATAACAGCACGAAATGCCCGAGTCAGGCCAAATCAAAGAGCAAAGTGAGATCCAAAATCTGAGATTAGAGGGACGAATCAGCTATGCACATTTCTAATTCAGGCCGTCAAAATGCTGGCTCTGATGGTGATAACTTTCATGCTATTCTGGCTTCCATATCATATCTACCATGCTTTCAACTTTGATGTAAGGAAGGGCAATGTAACATCACTCAAATTTAATTTTAGTTTGGGCAAAGCGTTTATCTGTTCATTTACTGGGTAGCAATGAGCAGTTCTGCATCGAATCCTGTCATTTATTGTCTACAAAATCAACGGTAATTTGAGGCACTTATTTTGCATGGAATCGATCATTTTCACTGAAGCATAAAAGTGCATATGATATCGGATGATGAAAATAATTGAGAAAGAGTGCATCACCATTTGCACAGCACATTGTATAAAATATCTAGCATACTTCTAAACATCAATTATTTTTAATTAAAAAAAGTCGTTGGATCATACAATAATTACAGATTCCGAATCGGATTCCGATATGTGCTACGGTTCCTTCCTTGTGTTCGATTCGAACAGGATGAGTATCTCTATTCCCAACTGTTTCCTGAACGACTTCGCAGCATGGCCCTCAGTCTGCACAAAAGCAAGGACGTCAAATCGAAACTCAACGGAGTCATCACTGAAAGAGCAACATTCAGCAGTTGCAATGGAAAGGAAAACTCGTCTTTCGGTCAGCTCACAATTTCTAGAAAAGATTACCCTTTCAATTTATTCTAGATTTGGGAGGCGCACCTCTCCAGCCCCTCGACATTCTGCAACATGTAATCGGTCAGGAAAAACCTTTGCTCGAAGAAGATTCTCCAGTCCACTCATGATTCATTCGCATTCATAATTTATTTTATTTATTTGTAAAATGAGAATTAATGATCTCAAATTCGACGAATATCAAATGTACAAACAAGCAGAAAATAAATAATTAAACAAAATAGGTATATATCAGCATGAGAACAACAGATAATTCTTCTTCCGTTTCTTATAATATCCCTTTCCAGAGAGTTGACTTTCAATAGCCTTTTCAGGGGTCTAAAATAGAAAACAAAAGTATTGATCTATTCGGAAACAATGATGAAAACCTGACTCCAAACTATCGGTGCCGAAATCTTTGCAAATCTACTCAATCTAATTGGAAGCATGCCGCAAGGGAGGTACTAAATAATTTCCGATGAAAATGATTCAAAATGAATAAGGAAATAGTAGAACCTGTTTATTCTCGAGGCAGAACTGCTTACACTGCTGGCCGTGATAGCTGACAAACGGAAAGAATTCGACGGCGAATGCCGAGGCTGGATCGAGAACTCGAAAAACGACCGTGGAGGAAGCATGAGATAGAGCCTAATAATAGATTGAATCTCTTTTTCAAAAGTAATAAATAACCTGGATATCGTAGGAATATCCAATTGGCAAATTACTTCCGATGCTGTGAGCTTCACTTCCAACTGCGCGACGCTGCATTCTGCAGAATTTCATCAGACTTCAATCCAACAAATTTTCCTAACCTCCCTTTCTTCTTGAATTCTCCCTCGATCACTGTAGCGGGGAAGTAAACGGTAGGGAAGGGCAGAGTGTCATTGAATGCGAATTTAGGCACACTGACAGGTCGATTCCAGCTCCGCATGAGTTGTTGACGCGCAGAAAGGCCTCTTGACAGTTTGACTGCAGGCAGGGAAGGAATAGGTGTTGTTGTTGGAGGTGAAGTCGTTTGATGAGTTGGAGAAATCGATGCTTCTTCAGTGCTGGAAGAAAACACATAAATTCGAGGTTTTTTTTTCTGAGAATAAATCATTCGATATTTTAGATCAGATGATAATTAATGCTACATCTTTCTCTAGGTTTAAATGCAAATGAGTTTACAGAAATTATCGCCCAATCAAACAGTTAATGTCAAAATTTATTAGTCGAAATTCACCTTGTCTCATTCAGATTTAATTCATTGCTATCAATGAACGCTGATGTTGAATTATTTTCTTCTTCAGTACCATTCAGCAACTGGTAGACATTTTCTTTCACGATCTGAGTCGTGAGTACCGGTCTACTCTGTGGGGTTCTTCCAACGCAGATTCCTGCGTGACAGACACTCTCGAAGCATCCATCTATTGCATCAGCTCCCTTGTTCGTTGGTTTCGAATTGCAAACAGCTCCAGGAAGGAGTCGAGAAGTGCATCTGTCTTTTGCATTACAGTACAAAAATGGAGAATTCATGCAAGATTCCGTGCAGTTTTCTAAATATGAAAAATAAATTTAGATCAGAGAATAAAATTACCATTTATCTGATCCTCCAGAATCAACGCCACAGAATGAAGGAACTTGAAAATTTGACCATGACCAGAATTTCTCACAGCCATCAGAATATTGCCATCCTTCGGAAGTGATCTAGAAGATTAATACTCCATAAAATTGAACAATAATCCAACCTGTAGCTCCTTTTCTTGAATCGCTTCGCCAGCGGGAAGAAGTCTCGAACAAATATCGTAGAAAATTGATAATTCGCGAGATCCTCATCCAATTGCATGTTCCAATATGGCGTTTTTAGACCAAATCGAGAAAGAGTTGAGTCCATTCTGAATTTTTTTTCTAATTTTTCAAAAACATCTTATTCGTCCCAACTTTCTAGCCAATTTGCAGGCTCCTTTGGTCGTTATCATCATGTCCCATTCTTTGAAATTCGTAAGTCGTTTCTCCTTGCGAAACGCTGCTGAAAAGTGCTGATTTGATTGGTTTGTGATGGATTGGGGAAGGGCTGTTTTTACATGCGATGAGATGTCTTTCCCGCTGTGACAGCTCTCTGATTTCACTTCGGCCTGCAACGTCCAGACAACCCGAGCAGGAAGTCGACTGAAATAAATCAATTCTTGCACTGATATGAATATATTGAACGAGTTCGTAGATCCATAAAAATGATTTATTGAAACACTTAGAAATATAAATGTCATAAAATTAAGAACGTGAGGAATGTAAGGGAAATAACGAATTTAGAATTTTCACTAACCATTCCACATGAATATTCATCGTAAGGACGCACGAAATTCAATCCCACGAATAAAAGTGCAAATCGCAACATTCCTATCATGATACGGTAGATGGATAATCACATTGTACGTGAATTTCGACAGAATCTGAAAACCTTTATGATTCGTAGTTATAAAATAAGTATCGGCTAACACAAACAATAGTGAAATCCTAAGAGAAAATGGCTACTAGCGAATTGGCAGGCAAATGTGGCTTTGATTAGTCCAGACCAGCAGACTTGACAGACTAGGCCGGAAAACGGATGATTTGTGAATGAGATGTGCTGGGCCGTGGCTCAGCCCCAAGATGTTCTTGCGAGGGAACGCAGAATGCGCACACACACTGAAGCGTTTTCCGGAATAATTTATGCCGAGTCGGAACGTTAGTCGGAGAGGACGAAAAAAACTACTAAAGAAAACTAAAAATACTGCGGCAAATTGTAAGGAGGCAATGAATTAAATAATCGGAACCATCGATGAATTATGGGATTAGGAAGGCATAAATCTGTGTATGCTAAATGAAGGGGGACTCCCTTCTTCCACTCAGCCAGTTGGTCCTCCCCTTTCCTTTCTCTTTCCGTTCCCTATCCCAAACTTTCTAGCTTATCCCTCTCCTTCCCTCCACACAATCCATCTATCTCAATATCCATCAATTATGATCGAATATTGGCCAGAAGACTGATCATTTCTGGCGCAAAGTGGAAGAGGAGAGCAATGCAAAGGGTTGAATCAAATGTCGCAGATTTGTATTTTTTATAGCTAGGAAATAAATAATAGTTGGAATTCGAGGTTTAGGACAACAAATGTATTGAACATTTAACGCATTTAGAGGTATAGTACAAATTTCAACAACAGAAAGCAATAAATAGGAAAATTGAAGAAAATCGTCGAAAATTATAGCGAGCGATGTTTCACGGTTCCTGCCTCAGGATTGCCGTGGAATGTTTTCCTGCGGTCAATCAGTTATGAGTTGTCTCCTCCTTCCTCTCCAGCTATCATCCATCATGGCCTTCCTGCCAGCTTATCCTTCCCCTTTCCTCCTTCTCTACCTTTTCATTCGCATTTTTAAGCGGCTGTCGCTAATTCTTCAAAATGTCACCACAGCCGAGTTCATTTTCGCTCCCCAAACTGATTATTTATGAGGAGGAACATTAAAACATTCCAGACACTGCAATTCAAGCTTGTGCCATCAAGTTATTCGAGAAAAATCGACGACTGTGCAAAGACCTATTTCTATGTTAAATAATAATTGATGCACCGGCTTCTTGTAAAAAAAATCTTTTAAAATACCAATAAACGTATTGCTGATGTTGAAAACTAGGAGATCGAAAATGAGAGGAGAAAAATGATTTTAGGCTAGTCCTTTTCACATGCTATTTTCGCTTTTCTAACCACTAAAAATGACTGTGCACTACTTTACACGCCTGCCAGATTTTGGCATCGACAATATAGGTTGGGTTGAGTAGGCTAATTTTGGTTTAGAAATGCCTAGCTAAATGTGCATTAATTTTGATACCATAATAACCTACCATCCCTTATTGCCAATGATCGATTACTCGAGACAAAATAAAAAGGAGGAAAATTTGACGCATAGAAATTAGTGCATTGTTTGCAAACGAATGGGCGACGTTTCAATGATTAAAGGAATGAATTTGACGACTTTTTGATCTTGCGCAATGCACTTTGCATTCTTTATTGTCTCAACTAATCGGTCGTTGATAATACACTTAGCCCTTGTAGAAGAGGTATTTATAAGTTTTGAGAGGTGAGTATCTTTTACAGGTGAGCAGGGCTGTCGGAACTGAACTTCGAACTGATGGGAGTTCAAGTTAGGAAGTTAAAGTTGGATTTTTTTTCGAACTTCAGACAGCCCTACTAGCCTCTCTTTGCACATAGTCGTGACGCATTTCTCGCAAGACGCTCTTTAACACACGAACTGTCACTTAAATTGATCGATGCAATAGTATTCGACGTTGAAATGAGCGCGCTCCAACCCTAAAACTCCTGTCCCAGTCGAAAATGAGAGCGAAAATAAGCCCCGCCTAAAATGTTCATTTCACGTGCCAAGTGTTTGCTGAAATCGAGTTTCCCGCCAGTTGCTCAATTCCGTTTTATTTTCGTCGGTTTTTCGAATTTCCGCTTTTTTGTTCAAATTCAAATTTGTGAAAATTAGCAGGATGTCGTCTCTGGTGAACGTGGTGTCGGCCAACTTTGAGCCGGTCAGCCAGCCCTTCACGGACTCGCTTTCTCTCGAGATCACTTTCGAGGCTTTCGAACCTCTTCCTGGAGGTTTTTCCTCAAATTTTTTGAAACCTTTCATTTTTTAAAATTCAGATTTGGAATGGAGTCTGATCTACGTTCCAACTGGCGGGACCAGCGAATTCGACCAGAAACTCGACTCGGTGCTCGTTGGGCCCACTCCGGAAGGCAGACATCGCTTCGTCTTCACTGTAAGATTGTTTTGAAAGTGTTGGGAAAAAACGAATAAATTGGAAGAAAATAGCTTTCCTTTTGGAAATGCAACACTGGTTATTTACCAGATTTATGAATTTCCTGAAAGATAAGTTCCAGGCAGATGCTCCCGACGCCTCGAAGATCCCTAAGGATGACATGGTCGGCGCTAGCGTCCTGCTCCTGGAAATCAAATACAATGAGCAGGTATAATTTTTTAATAGAAAACGAGAAACAAGCCTCGATCGCGCGTTCCCTCGGCTTAGTCCTCGTGTCGCAAAGGTTCCAAAACAACCCAATTTGAAATCAATCAAAGAAACAACTATCCCGCTTATTCATCCTTTTTGATACTGACCAATTAATCTGCAAATCTTTGCCGTTTATGCATTTTCAATTCAAGACCAGTTTACTAATTTTATATTCAAAGTTGGTCTTTATATAAAAAAAGGAAAATTTTTTTACCAGAAATTAGCATATTATCTAACCAAAGTCGATCGGACTTTACATTGCACACTTCCATTGAATTACCTACCTAATGCTGAAAAGCGCATTCCAATCCGATAATCACATCGCCAGATCTAAACTTGGGCAAACCACATAAATACATAAACAAGCAGACAAACTCAACAAAAATACTATGTTTAGATTTAGATGGGGTACATAAAATGAATTCTATTTGCAGAAATTCATGACTCTGGGCTGGTTCGTTTCGAACGAGTACAACGATGAGGCACTCAGATTGGAGCCGCCAGCCACTCCTCAGGTTGACAAGGTAAAATAAAGAAGAATTATCTAGTTGTTTTCTTTTTTCAAAGATAAACAGTTTTAGTTTTTTCCCCTTCAAATATCTAATTTTCAGTTGGTCCGGACGATCAGAGTGGACGATGTCCGCGTGACGACGTTCACGATTCGCTGGGATCCAAATCAGGAAGACGAAATGCCTCCCGTCGAGGGCGAGCCTGAACCTGAAGAAGGAGATTCTTTCCTGGATGAGCAAAAGAAGGAGGTTGGAGAGGAGGGTCAGCAGGTAGCAATTTTGTCGATTTATCTTCAAAGTGTTTGATTTTTTCTTAAAATAAGATGAATTTCATTGGACTAAAACACTCAACTTTTTCACAGCGGTTAAACGCAAGAAACGTGATGGATAAGTCTTATCAAGAGACGGGAAGAAGACATGTTCTTTATCTCCGGAAAAGATATTGCTCCGTTTCATGCTGTTAACCGAGATTTGAAAAGTTCAAGTTTGATTCAGAATCACTTTTTATAGCACTTTTCTGAATTTTCACCTCATTTTATAGACTTGTTCAATTTGCAAAGTTGCCTAAAATAAAATCATCGATATTTATGATTTGCAGGAAGAGGACGGAGAAGGTCAGGCGAATGTGGAGGACGAAGAGTCGGATGAAAACGATGAGGAGTTCGACCTGGATGACGAGGAAGATATTGATGAAGATGAGGGCGAATCTACTGAGGATGAGGAGGAGCAGGTACTGTATAAATTCTCTTCTTGCTTTTCAATTTCTCTTAAAAATTATGCAACTTTTCAAAGTCAAATGTTGAATTCATTTACGACGAAAAATAATTTTAAAATCTCGAAGTGAAAATGGCAGTGTTCATGGCAAGAAGTATCTCAATACGCAATTAAATAGGAGAGATAGTGTTAGATATGATTCACTCCGTCATATTCTATCTACCCTTATGAGAAGTTTCCATTTCTAACTACATTTTGAATTTTACACTACTTTTTTACAAAAATGAATTGGAATAATGTTGTCGATTTTAGGATGAGGAAATGGAAGTGGATGAGACGGCTGAGCTGCGCAAGGAAGAAGAAGAGAACAATAAGAATGGAACGGAAGCAGAGAAAGCGCCGGAACCAGAAAAGGCTGCTGAAGAGAAGGTTGTCGAGGAGAGTGCACAGGGAGATAAGGAGAACGCTGAAGTCGACATGCAGCAGACTTAGATCTTATTTTCATTCCTTCACTTTCATTTTTTAACTCTAAGATGATAATTCAAGAATGGCATAACCTTCACGACACGCAGAGGAAAAAAGTGAAAATCCCTATATCCAAACTCGTCTTCTCCACTTCTTTTTCCATTTTTATTGAAATCATATTTCCTCATTTGCCCTCTAAATTATTCTTCCACTCTTTCACTAACAAAATACCGGTAATTCTCAACTTTTTAACACTCATTTCGTTTCACATTCAAAGTGATTATTTGATGTGATTTGCTTATCTTAAATTTTCTTGTATGCTTGGAAAATATTCATTGATCTTAAAGGATGATTGGAGGACTTAATCTATTTCTGGATAAATCTTCTATATTTTATTATTTATTCGTAAATTCCTCAAACTTAACGATGTTCAATTTCAACAACAATACCCGCGTTGTTCAGTAACAAAAATAAAGGAGAAAAAAAAACTACCGGAATCTAAAAAATTCTATTGCCCTTCAGCAACAACAATGTGCTGTCTCTTTCTTTCCCTCTTCGGTCGATGCTTCTCGTGATTATTCGTCCACGGCCCGGTTGAGTCGTTCGAGTAGAAATCCATCGGCCAATAGTTGTCAGGGACAATTATCTGAAAGATAGACAAGTTTATCAAAAACCCTTCAGTTTACATCGTTTTTGATAGTCTTTTTCTGTCAAAAAATCAAATCCTTTATTCACGATAATTGAAGAAGAAACAACTTACTGCATCGAGTGCCAGAGCTAATTCATAGGGATAGAGCAGAGGCTTTTCAAAGTGAGTTCCCCAATCGATGGACAAACGAGGACACGCTACTTGGACCCAGCTGAAAAAGCCATGTCTAATAAAACATGAAAAATGAACACATCTTACCAATCCACATCCTTGTAGAGCGCCAATTTGTCGGGGAATATCTCAGACAGCAACACTCGAATGAATCTCTTTCCTTTCGCCTGCAGTTTCTCTTCCAGATCTTCGACGATTTTGATGTTTCCTTGCCGGCCCAGAGTTCCTTGAATCAGTCCGAAAGTTTGGCATTTTCTGGCTATTTCGACGGCACCTGGAAATTTCTTTTAAAAAATAGGAAAAAATTAAACGAAAAGTCAAATTCTTACGCATTCGATTGCTCTTCATCAGATCGAAATCGTATTTCTCCCTCGTCAGCTTTCTCGAATATGGGTCATATTGAAAGGCATCGATTGAGGGATTGTGGATCATTATCGATTCGAGGTGAAAACGACCGTCGCCGACATAACTGAAAGATAAAATAAGTGATTAAATGATAAAGGAAAACTAACATAATGAAATTGACATCATTCTGCAATCTCGGAGACGTGCAACCGAGAATTTCCCCGGGACTGAGTGGCTTGCACTGCGGAATGAGAATTCTGAAGCCGCACTCTTCCAGGGACACTTTTGCTGCCTGAAGCGTTTAAGATAGACCAAGAAGAACGGAGCGATCTATTTTGGTTTGAAGAAAACCATAAAATAAAAGTTCTACCTGAAGCGACGGGATAAATTGAACGGTACTGACGAGAGCGATCTTCTTTGCCGAATCGAAATTGGCCTGCAAAATGATAAATTGCCCTTCTTAGATAAATACTCCAACCTTGACACAGTCGATAAAGTGGCTCAAATTGATGTCGATGTTGACGAAAATGTAGAGCATGTGGATGCCTTCCGTGTTCTGAATCGGCACGAGGCAGCTGTGGCCGTAATGAACAAGCAGATCACAGCCTGAAAAAATACATTTGCTAGATCGCAGAAAAAAGAAATTGAATGACATTTGTTCATGTCTCAATTCCAAGACCCTCGATATTTGCTGATAACGTGTCATCACGAATATTTGAAAATAAATCATCGTTAAAGATGTGAAGCAATTTTTGCGGATGCACCTTGATAGAACAAAACACGAGCCCCTATTTCACTCGATAAAAACGCATACCTAGCGATTTCGCAGTATAGTCGTCGACACAACAGGCACCGTAAGTAACGTCTCCCATAATGATCGTGTCGCATCCCGTGTGCTTCTCCAGAATGTCTGCGATCACGCACGCATACAGCAACAGTCCTTCAGGAAATTGCAGAGCCACTGAAAACCGTATTTGTCATTTGTCGAAATGTTTAAAACTTCATTTTTGACGTTTAAAGAATTTAGGCTAATTTCATAAGCCTTTCGAAAATTTTATAGACTAATTTTAAAAGAAATACCAACCACACTTGCTGCTTGTCGATCGAATCTTCCAAATAGTTTTTGGTATTTCGAAAGTGTAGTTCTTCGGCAACTGAAAGCAAATTCGTTGTCAAACGATTCGCAAAATTGTATGCGATTTCACTTACAACTTTCAGATCTTCCTGAAGCGTTTTATCCGACGAAATCTGCTCGATTTGCTGCGAAATTTGTGCTGGCCTCGTCGCAGCCATGACGTCGCTCTGAATTTAACACGCGTTGTTTGCGGCAAAAGCGAGAGAAACGTCGATTTTCGAAAGTATACGGTAGTCATAGTCACTATGTTTCTCTACGCTCTCTCGCTCTGCACACACTCTTTTTTCCTGCCCACCCCCCTTCCCTTTCATTCTTTTCGAAAGTCTTCACCACTTTCAGCCGATCTCCATAATTTTCTTCGCGTTTTCCCCTTGTTCGTCGACTTCTTCGTCTATTTATTCAGTATTCATTCAAATTCAACCTACTCATTTTCAATGAGTTTCAGAACTGAATCCATTGTTGAGGTGTTTGAGCAGCAGCAGCAGTGCAAGGACAGGCCTCTGATCGGAGACGAGGACCCCGTGATCATCTTCCACAACCAGGCCTACGAGGACGAGCTGCTCGCCGCCTTCCGAGACGAAATGGAGAAGCGATTCGCCCAGTGCAAAACGGAAATTGGTAAAGAAAACTACAATTCATTCCAACACAATGACGATTTCGCAATACCCTCGAGAACCCTCCATTCTGACAAATCTGATCTTTCTTTGGACTCCACTGACTTTTCGTTTTCAGAGAGTCCTTCGAAGACCTCGTACTATGGGCAGCAATTCCTGCCAAGTCCCTCGCCCATTCCATCGCCCTACTCCAACGACTACGGCAGCAGCAGCAGCAGCAGCGGGCCTCTGTCTTTCGAGGTGAAATCTGAGTCGTTTTCTGATTTCGAACCCTTCTCAGTCCGCTCCCCCTCACCTATTCTCAATGTGTATGTGCCCAATTTGTACAACCATTCCTATCCCTCTAAGTCCACTACTGATTCATTGTCTAAGCTTCAGCCGAATTCTCTCGGCAACTCCAGCAGCTCCGGACCTGGACCGGTCAGACGCGGTCGCCCAATGAAGCAGCAGAACTCCGCCACAACCAAGATGGCCAAGTACGCGAGAGCCTACAGAGAGCAGAAGAAGAACGAGACCGCCAACCACCTGGTCAGGATTCAAGAACTCGAGAAGATGACTGCCAACCTCCAAACCGACAAGGAACAGCTGCTCGCCAAAGTCGCCGGCATGGAGGAGGAAATGAAGCAGTTGAGAGCAGTCATCAGCCGCGATTCGAGCATCGCTCGCGTCGTCAAGCAATTCGGGTCCAGCTTCGCCACCTCCAACCTGGCCTCACAGTCCGGTCTCGACAAGAACCCCTCTCACGCAGGCATCTGCCTCCACATGACTCCCAACGGGATGGACATTGAGTTCTGCAGCATGTGCAACGAGAGAGTCGCCAACCGCATGCAGGAGCAGACCAGCCTCGACAAGATCTCCTTGAGCCAAGACTATCCTGGCCAATTTCCCGAATTGGATGAATATCAATACTACTAGGCTTCTTCTTCGTCATTTCACTTGTTCTTGGTAAGATAACGGTATTCGGCAAATTCTCTTTTTCAAATAAGCAATCTTTCTATAATTTTCCGGATATTGAACTCGAATTGTTTATTTCCTCTTCCAGTGTATTCGCATTCCCACTTTCTTGTAATTTCGTTTTCTGAGGTATTATCAATTTGAGGCTAAAGCATATTGTATGAAGAGGCAAAGATCCTGTTAGGGTAGTACGAGTAAATGCGCACATCGAGCTATTCGTTTAAATTCTCATGCAATAGCGGACGCGATCTTCTTGTAGAAACTAGGATTCATTTTTATCTATTCTACAATTGTTACTGATGTTCTACTTTCTTTGCTTCATTATTCTCATCTGACCGGTGTTTTCTTTTTCTTTTTTTCTATTTTATTATTGTTTCATGCGGTTGTTCATTTATTCAAAACCAAATTCAGATATATGAAAGATACTATTTCAGCGTCCACGTTTAATTAATTCAGGAAAAAAATCAAATAATCGAGAATTCAGATATTCAGACATATTTTTTAATATCTCAGAGCTTTTATCTCATATCTTTATCTCATACTGGGTTTGAAATCTCATTCCAAATAATCTTTTATTTAGGCAGTGACCCACGATCGGTCAGTTCATGGGGTACTGTAGCCCCTAGCTGCAAATGCAGTGCGCACAACCCTGGAAGCACTGCACCAAGGTTCTGGACTCCTATCTGAGAGGGGGAAGGAAGGAACTGGGTCTGCTGATCTGCTTCAATACAGGGATGGCCTGCCTTAGCTGTCGGTTGCTGGCTCTTTTCATGAAGTCCCCTCGTGCTTCACACCATTCCTCCTCTCCCTCCCTCCCTCCCCTTCCCTTCGTTCCAAATGGTACCCCTTATTCTTCTCGACTCATAAACCAGTCTCTTTAGCTCGAAATTCCCGAATTCTAACTGACAAGACCAGGGATATGCTTGTGGAATGGTGAAACAAGTCAATCTGTCCCTTGGGATGACGGTCAAACGCCTATTTGAACAGATTGAAATTTGGTGAGATTGAAATTCCTTGGGAATAAATTGGTGGTTTTCAGTTATCTCTTCCCTCCCCCTCGCTATTCTTATTGAACAGAACATCGACAGAATTCGACTTGGCCACATTCGGGGCTTATCCGGATGTTGCGTTCTCTACGATGAAGTCTCCAGTTGGAGATGAATTCGCAATGAGAACCGGCTAAGGGCGGGTTAATTGGATCGACAACCCAATTCAAGAAGAACTCGACGGCGGAATGTAAATTACGATCTTTCAAATAAACCTTTAATAAATTTGTATAAATAACCATTGGTTCTTTTTTTCGTTCAAATCCATGTTTTAATCATGGCTCCTCTTTAGGAGTTACCTATTTTTATTTCAATGATTTTTTTCAGGATTTTAAATTATGATTCGCATTTCAGTATCTGCGCCTAACCCATAAGAAGTTCTCAAGCAAACTCAACGATTTTCTGAATTCAAGGTGGAGGAGGAAAGGATGGACAGCAACAGAGGAATTAGAATGCAGATTATGGATAGGAAACGAGAGCAGGAGGACATAGAAAGTGGACAAAATCTGTGGCTGGAGGACATCTCTAACGTGGACGATTTTAGAAGCAGGTTAGATTACATAAAATTAGAAAACGATCATGAAAAATATCAGTTGATTCAAAGAAAAAAGTGGTTTTCATACTTTTCTATCATTTTTTACAAATGATAAATGAAAGATACGAAAAACTCGACTGAACTGTCTGGTTACAGACTGTCTTTTGTATTCTGAAAGGCGTCACTACCCCTCTTCCCTGTCTTTGTGAATTTCTCCGACCCTAATCGGACCACTCAATTCCTGAATTCGATTCCGCAATGCCTTGAGCAATAGCAGTGAGGCTACATGTCGAACCCTCACTAATCAGGGCAGAATAGAGGTTGACTGCATGAAGCAAACGCCTTATCTTGTCTAGTGCATTTTGACGTTATAGAGTTGATAGCAGACAGGAATTGCCATCTGCTGACTCTATTGCGAAAGAATACGCCAGGCATGATAAAGTGATAAGTCATAATTATATGTAAAGTGTATTATGCAAATGTAACGGGGTTAACCATGCAATAGGATTGGTAAGAAGTTGCAGGAAAATTCTTAATGGATTTAGCAATTTAGCATTTGGATGGGGAAATACAAATTTATCTTTCAGCCAAGACGACTTAACTCCGTCGACATCTGCATCTTCGATTGAGGACTCCGAAGAGTCGTGCTCGTCTCAAGTCTTCAACAGTCAATCATCAATCTGCCATCAACGCAAGATCAAGAAGCTCACAAAACGCAAGGTAAAGAAGATCAAATGCTAATAATATTCTTTCGATTTTCAGATTTCCAAGCATCGTCGCCTCGGTCAATACAAGTCTCTGAATACTCTGGAAGAGCGAAAACGACTTCGAAAAATGACCGGTTAGCTGACGAATGAGGAGCATGAAAATACACAAACGTTTAGCATCGCGACTACGCAAAGCAAAGTACACCGCCAATACGGTTGAACGATTCAGATACTGGAAGGAGAAGGTGAATAGAAAATGAAGAGAGAAGTGAATGAGAATTGGTTAGATAATGAAAAAAGATTGGGAGTTGGTTGTGAGTCCTTGGAAGCTACGAAATAATTAACAGATCGACCGTGAATTCGACCCTGTCCTCGAAGAAACCAAAATGAGAGTCGAAAAATTGAGACAAGAAAATGAAGCACTCAGGGCTGCAAAAGAGCAGGTTTATGGAAGAGTGAGTTCTGATTTTATATTCTAAAATGCGATGTTCAAGAATACTAGCTGTCAATTCTTAAGTTAAAAAATCGTCCATCTGAATAAATTTTGACGAATGTCTTTAGTTCGAGAGTTTGGAACGAGATGCTCGTCAACTGCGGATGTTGGCTGAAGCTAGACAGGCAACAGTGATGCAATCGCTTTTGAGCCTAATTCATCGACAAATAGAGCAATTCGAAGATGAGGACGAGACTTACGTGTACATTCCCGATGAAGAAATGTAAGTTTGCGGGACAAATTCAAAGGTGAATAACTCGAGGAAAAACTTGCGTCTTTCAAAATTCATACTATTACAAAAGGGTAACTTATTAGAAAAGAAAAGAGCTGCCCCCTAAAAAAGTATAGAGAGCAGACAGCTAAAGTTAAAATAGAAATAATCCTTCTTCATATCAATACCCTATTTTTTCAATAGGCTTTTTACCTTGTAGACTTCCTCACTCACTGTATGATTTTCTGCGGAGTATTACTTGCAAAATATCGAGTCTGGAATAAAATTCTGAAAAAGCTTGATATTTTCAAATGATGCTTTTTCCCACGCGCACGCTTATGGTGTACCGTTTTAATTTCGTTTTTAAATGTTTTTCTTCTGCCTTTTTTCATGCATATGACAAAGTGCAGGTGCTTGTCTCCTCGTTACGGGTTATCAAACAACCAATTTTGGTCTTTAAAAATTCTCTCAATCCTTAACTTTCTAATCAACTTTAATCTCAAATCAACGTGTATATCCCTTGACGAGTACAGAAGTGCATCTTTCACTTTGCGCGCAACATTTTTCCTTTTTTGGATGGAATTAATTCAATATTTTGGCCTCTTGGAGATTACGCATCTTTAAAATTTGTTTTTATGACGGCGTAATTTCTTTCAATACCTTCTAACTAGTTTTATTTAAAATCAACCAACATTTTTACACTCCTTAAAATTTAAATTACGGTACAAATATGTTTTTAAGTAATCGAGTAGCAGGAGCTAGTCATTTGAAATGTTGAACCAGAAATTTTGGTGCAATGATCTCAAAAATTGCCATGAAGCGATCTGAACAATAATATATGATCAGGACATGCTTCTGCTCGAATTTAATAAGCCTTGAATTGACCGATGCGAACTAAATGTGAAAATAGCATCATCAGTTTTAGGCGAAGTTTTAAAGCGAGGTAAATAACTTTTGAAAATTTGTATTTTTGGTAGCTAAATAAATGGTTTCTTTTATCAGTTTGTGTCAATTATTATCGAGTAAATCACGAATAAATATTTTGATCTTCAATTCAAGTGTACTAGATTGAGTTGTGAATGGTGAAAAAATCTACAATAAAAATACTTGAAGAAAAATAACAATTGTGAAAATGAAAAATTCGATTTTCAGTTCGTTCAAATCGACAAAGTGGTTTTGCATCATTATTCATTCATTGTTCGATTTGACGATCGCAGATCTGTTGAATGTGTATGTAATTTTTATCTTTGTTCTGTTTTTTTTAATTTATTTTTAAAAATGTTTTTGAAAAGGGAACTTTGAAATCCATTTGAAACAGCAGTTTCTTCAGATTTCAATGATCAGAAAGAACGAAGACTCGGTGAAAAATTGGATGGACCCAAGTTGAGGAAGAGGTTGGGAAAAGCCCTCGAGCAGCTGAAGAGACATGATCCCAATGTGGAAGTGGCTGATAAGCCAACACAGGTTGAGTTTCTTCCTCATGAAATATATATATTTTAAATCCTTGTTTATTTTTTTCAAATATTTTAATTCCCTCAACAAGGTTATATTGTGTGAATTCATTTTATTCAGACCTTGTTCGTCGGCAACAGCAGCGTAATGTGCGGTGTCTCTCTCGAGGAACTCGAAGAGATCTTCACGGTCTACGATGGGAACTGTCAATTCATTGTCTATCCGAACAAAAGGTAGAATTTCAGCCATTGCAGACTACAACTATCATCTTCAGGACCTATTCGTTCGTGCAATTCTCGAGTGTCGAACAGTCTCAAAAGGCTTACGACGAATTGAATGGCTACATCAGTCCAGTTCTGAAGACGTCGCATCTGCCTTTCGTTATCGCATACATCGAAAATCGTGAGTTTTATCAAAATTATTCTAATTTCTGTAGACGAGTTGATTCCGGAGCAGACTCGCAACTTTTCGAATCACGGTAAATCCCATGAAACGAGATGGTTTGTCTTTTTCGAGAGAGGAAATAAAAACATTCTCTCCTCTCGACAAGACTATTTCGTTTCATTCGATTAAACGTGGTTAGAAAAGCTGCAAATCTTTTGGAAAGTAAACATCGGAGAAAAGTAATCAAAATGACGGAACTACTTTTCAGTGCCTCAAGAATCAATTACACCCGAGTTTCGACCAAAGGACTTGGAGATCATCGATGAGTTTGTCAATGAAGAAACTGAGCAAGCAATTTTGGATGTGATCTACAGTAATCCGAAAGGTTCTCAATACTTTGATTTCTTGAGGTGGTTGTTCATTTCAGCTCAATCGATGAAGCACCGTGCAGTTGTGCACTACGGTCATGAATTCGATTATGGCAGCAACGCAGCATTCAAACCGACTGATCCAATACCGAACTTGTTCGATAAACTCATCGATAGATTCATTCAAGAGGGATACATAAAGGAGAGGCCTGATCAGGTTTGAGTTTTGTGAGTTATTGAAGTTAAAAATTATTCAAGGTAGTTTTTCATTTAAAAAACGACTTATTTTACATTGAAAAGGCAGTCGATTATTATCGACTTTAATTTTTGACGAAAGATCTCTCAAGTTTTATTCAAATTTTCGAAATTTCAGATAACAGCAAACATCTACAAGCCAGGCGATGGAATTCCCTCTCACTACGACACGCATTCTGCATTCGAGAACGAAATTATCTCCTTGAGGTTGGAATCTTTCATTTTTAACATTATAATTTATTCAAGTCTTTTCAGCCTCTGTTCTGACGTTGTGATGGACTTCAAAGACGGTGCCAATTCGGCCACAATTGCTCCTGTTCTGTTGAAGGGACGCTCGCTCTGCATAATCAAAGGGGAATCGAGATATCGATGGAAACATGGGTAACATATTTGTTCTTTTCGATCGTTTCATAAAATTTCACAAAAGTTTGAATTTTTCTTCAGTCTAACTTTCACTTTCTTCAGCTGTTTTTTCCCTTAATTCTATTGTCACATTCCAGAATCGTGAACCGGAATAACGACGTCGATCCTCGCAGCAACCGAGTTGTCGCAAGGAAACTGCGAGTCTCTCTGACTTTCAGGAAGATACGCACACAGCCCTGTCAGTGTCCATACAAGGAGTTCTGTGATTGGGATAGAGAAGGTAATTTTTCGAACAACATTTTTTCGTACCAAATTGAGACAAAATGGGAAATACTTCAGGAACTAAATCTAAAGACTTCTTTTTCATTCGGAAACGGAATTATCTGAAACAAGAACAGACCGTTTTATTTTTCTATTTGCATTGCTTTACATCTTTCTATTCAAAGATAGAACATTGTAGATTTACTGTGTTTCAGGCGAAATGTGCATTCCGAGCACAGCGAATGCAGCCCTCAAACTGGAACAGACCTACGTTGCTGATGTCTATGAAAACATTGCCTCTCATTTCAACGAAACGAGACATTCCAATTGGAGAGCTGTTCAGAAGTAAATAATTTGTTGTCCTTTTTCTTTCTTTATTATTATTATTTTTTTTAATTTCAGTTTCATAAATTCTCTGCCTCGGTGTTCAGTTCTCTATGATGTTGGTTGTGGAAATGGGAAGTATCTCGTGCCGAAAGACGATCTTATCAAAATCGGGTGCGACATGTGCATGGGATTGTGCAAGATCGCTGCAGGAAAGGTGAACATTTTCAAATCCCATTCATTTTTAATTCCATTTCATATTCTACGGATGAAAGCTGTTTTGGAATTTAAGTTTAGGCTTTTGCGCATTTAGCTTTTCCTAACATTTTTCATTTCATTCTTTATTGTTTCATTTTCCAGAACACAAACGTAGTCAGAGCGGATGCCCTACATCTCCCGTTCCATTCAGCCGCAGACGCAGTCATTTGCATCGCCGTTCTTCATCACATGTCTTCATTCGAACGAAGGCAGACTGTCATTCGGGAAATTCTACGGGTAAACTCAGAATTATTCTAGTTTTGCTATGGAGGATTGTTCCAGGTTCTGAAATCGGGCGGACGTGCCTGTTTGACTGTTTGGTCGATGGATCAGAGCGACTCGGAATACTCGAACATGAGGAAGAATAAGGTAGATTTTTTTTTTCTATATTTTATCGAGATTAGGAACGGAAAAGAAGAATTTTTAAAATCTAGAAATAATATTCAGCTTTTATCTTCAGAAAAGCTATGGTTCTATTTTGAAAATTTCTAGTCCATCTCGAAAAAATGTCGTATAGTTTTTTTAATCTATGAATTTGAGGAAGAATCGAACGAACTGTGCGAATTGACTCGAGAAGCGAAGCGATTGCGGATTCACGATGGAAAACAATTCACGCAACAGGATTTGTTCGTGCCCTGGGTGAGCGATGAGAAGGAGACTTATTTGAGGTTAGAAGGTGAAAATTAAACACAAAGTAGAATTTCCACATTCAGATATTACCATATCTTCCGAGATGGAGAGTTAGAAGAACTATTGGGCGGAATAGATGGGTGTCAGCTGGAATCTATCACAAGGGAACAGGGAAACTATGTTGTTGTTTTTAAGAAAATTTAATAAAATGAGGAATTTTAACATTGTTTGATGAATTTTGCACTAGCACAAAGATCCCAGATTTCTTTTAAAAAATACTGATTTCACAGTCGATGTTCTATGCGAGTTTTTCCATGAATTTTCCAACTATCTAGAATTGCTAAATTTCCCTCAAAAAGCTAAATTTCACAATAACGCAATTAATTACGCTTGCTTTGTGTGAAGTTGCACAAAACAGTCTTTCCCCTATCATAGCTCTAACCTCTTTATTTCGCCATCCCCCATCCGTATATCACCGTGTCCTTTTTCTCAAATAAACAAAAATGCCAACACATAAAGAAGTTGGTGGAAGGAAGATAGAGAAAGATGTGCAAGCTGATGGTAGAAATGCGCATTGCTGGGAAGACGAGGGGAAGTGGGCGGAGTCAGGGCTCAATCACAAATGAGCTGCAAGAAGAGATGAATAAGAGATCGGAGAAGTTCGGAATTGACTCGATCAATTTTGCCTATCTGACACTATTCTAAACGTTTTTTTTCCTTTTTTTTTATCCCCATCATGACTTGGTCGACATTATTCTCTGCGGCTTTTCGTTATAAGTTGTTTTTTTTCCCTTTTTACATTTGGAAATACTGTATTCTTTCGATATTTCCTATCCGTTTACGTCTGAATTTCCATTTTTGTTGATAATGGATTCCTTTAGGATCTTTATATTTCTTTGATCGATTATTAATGGCCCCCAAGAAGCGGCATTCTTCAAGACGAGCTCCGAAGAGTGAAGACGATGCAGTTCTGCAGAGGGCTTGTGCCAATAAGAGGGAGCGACAACGGACTAAGGTATGGATTCGGTACTTTATTTTCGAAGACATTTTAAACTTCTTAGCCATGTACAGTATTTCCAAATAGAAAGGTGCCGGAAAAGCAGTATTCCATCGTAAAAGTCGGCTTTTTCTTTCCCCCCGATCATATTTCATCTTGTCACTCTTTCAACAAAAAGATTTCTTTGAGCCCGCGCAATTTTAAAGACTTTGTATTTCATGGAATTTAAAAAAAAAAATATTTTTATTAGTAACTATCCTTGCAATTTCATCAACGGTTATTCTGTGAAGTTCATTATAATTCTTCTTTATAGATTTCATGTTGATCTCCACGCCAATTTCAAAACTAGCTCGAGCATTTCATAAACATATCCAAGAAGCATCTGATTAGCAACAAACTTTTCTCGTGATTTCATAAAATCGATTTCTGGAGAATTCTAGGAATCACCCGGATATTTCCCCCGAAGTCTTCAGCTAATAGACCTGCTCTGCCAGATGTTGGAATTCCTTCCCATTTTCCTTAGCTTTTCTCCAACAAAAACACAGTCGCTTTGTTTTTATTATTCCCAGTTACCATTGATTTATCGACATTTCTAATGAAAAGTCTACAAAGCTACAAAAATACTGAATTAAAAAAAAAAATAACTGACCAATTTCTTAAGGATTACTGTAACGATGCATAGGGGAGTTAGCGAGCAGACAGCCGCATTTGAGAGGGCAGGCTGTAAACCGAAGGAAGGGAGGAAAGAGGAGTTGTGAGAAAGGAGCGATAGAACTTGCTTTGAGAGCCAAATTGAAGCTGTAAATGCTAAAGATAAAAGGAGATCTTCACTAATTGGGCAAATTTAATGGGTCGAATATCTTCTAGGAGCTGAACGATGCATTTGCAATTCTTCGAAAAATTATTCCATCGATGCCATCCGATAAAATGTCGAAAATCCACACGCTGAGGATAGCCACTGACTACATTCAGTTTCTCGATCAGGTAGAATTGTGGCAAAACCACAATAGTTCGAAATAGAATTGCTTTGCCTTGCAGATGAAACGAGATAATTGCAAATTGTTTGGGGTGGATATTTTCGACGAAGAGACGGGCTATGGACTCCAAGCATCGTTCAGCATTTGGAGAGGAAGTCATGGAGTCTCTGCCACGCCGATGACTAACGCTATGGGTAAATTTTTAAATCTCGAATAGTATTTTTTTCTTGAATCAAATTTTTCAGCCCCTTCAATGCCTCTTCAGATGCCGGCAATCAACGGCGGTTCCTGCATAGCTCCCGTATCTGTGCCCTACTATACGAGTAGTTACATCATCAAACAAGGCGATGGGAGTGCTGAAGTCTGGTATTGAAATATTTCTGATAGACTTGTTTATTTATGGTCTGATCTTTGTCGTGCCTTCGGCCCTCTTCCTGCCTCAATTAACCTCTTCACTCGATCTATTGAGTGAGTGTCACATTATGCAATTCGATATGTCTGATATTTCTCGCATTAATGCAAATATCTCTCTCTCTGCTCTGGAATGTTTTGCAAATCATATGTGATACAGATAAATACTTGCATCAGAAAGAACATCTTTTGAAAAACTATATTTACGCATTGTGTTTAATCAAATGATGACAGATATGAAGTGATTATGCATGAGATTCCATTATTATCTGAGATTCATAGCTCGAAATTCGATTTTCACATGTCTTGTTTCGATTTTGCAAAGCCTATTCTCTGCTTTCCAATATCAAAAATATTGCAGTACTGCCTCAGAAAGGGATCGCCCAATACCTGAAAAACCACTGATTGTTCTAAATTATGTTTATTGCAAAATCTTATAAACGAATTCAAATAGTTTCATTTTAAATTGCATTAACTCACCCAGCTTGGCCCAAAGCCGCCCGATTCGAATTCAAATAGAGCGAAAAGGCATCGGTTGTTCGTTGCATTTGTCTAAAACTTGACTTATTTAAGAAATCGACCATATTTGAATAAAAACTACCCGAATCATCATATTCACAGGTTCAACGTAATATGTATTCGGTCCAATGGTTATTTCCAACTCAGCAGGATGTGCATCGCAGTCAATCCAGTACAGATCTTCATCTTCATCGTACTGCAAGGCTTTATTGGCTCCAAGTGTCAAATCACACAATTTTATGGGCCCAAACTCTCGATTTGGCGATAATTTTCTCGCCTTTTCCTCGTTTCTTCGATCCAAATATGGTTCTTATCAATTGGTTGTAAATGTGCAGGGAAAAGCAAGATTGGAAAATTTGTTTGTATTCTAATCCAATGAGTCAGAAACTAGATGAGAATCGAGACGTCATGAGGTCGTAAATTTATGCGCAATGCGACGGAACTTAACCAGGCGCCAGAGCTAATTGTAAAATCGCCAATTTCAAACTTCAAAGATAAGAATATCGCTTCTATTAATTTTTATGCATCCGAAAAAGTAGTGTCGCCATTTAAAATTTTCATCAGGCTTGTAAGACTACATTTAAAAATGTACCTTCGCCCCAGCTGCCGAAGCCAGCGCATTAGTGATTGTCTTTGGACCGCCGATAAATCCAGAAGCAGTCGAGGAAATAGCTTGATATTGCCTTCTGATCGAGTAACTTCCCAGGGCAAGCCCCAATACCTAAAATCCATGACAGATCAGACGCCTTTTGAATGGTTCCTAACCTGAAACTGATAGAATGAAACTGAGGATAGTGGTTGATATGCAATATCTTCGGCACAATTCTCGGTGTCAATTCCTGAATTGATATAGATGTAAGGTTGAAATTGAATGAAATATCAACTATTTTAACCTCCATATGTGTAAAGGCCTCCATAGACATTATCAGCTAACCCACGATGCTCTAGATAAACCGTGAACAAAGGCTGATCCAAAAGTCCTAAAATACTTCTAAACAATACATCTTTATTGCAATTCATGCCTTGATTAATCGCGTTGATTAAAGGAGGAAGTACACCATTGACTGAAATCGAAGTAAAGGCAAGACCAACTACTCCATCATTTTTGTACTGAACATTTTAGATTTAAATGAGAACATCAAGTTGAATGTTTACATTTAGGAAAGATTTGGGTATGTAGTCTGCAATATCAACTATTGTGTGAGGCACGACTAACTGCTGACTGCCTTCACTCCCGAACTAAAGGCAATTAGATGAAATTGGAATGCTGATGTTCATCTGATTACTCTCATAGTATCGTTTCCCTGAACGCCTTTAGCGTGATCCCGTCCAAAAGGCATGTTCCAAGGTCTCCCATCATGCACAAATGTTGATGAACTTCCGTTGTCAAATTTCTGTTTGTCACCACAGTTCATGCTGAATTTTGAAATGTTGAAAATTCTTGCAAAGTGAATTCTTACCAAGAAATGCCACAAACAACCAAATTAGAGCTAGCAGTGTCCAATGTGATCAGAAAATGCTGTTGTGGGGTGCCTGTATATGTCAATGAATAAGCTTAGAAGAAGAAGAAGATTTACCAATTGTAATATTCGCGAAATATTCAACGTCTGAATAGTCGGTGGCCTAAAATATGCATTGTTTTGCAATCATAAATATTGTGAACTTGCATGCTGAGTTATAACAGAATTAAATCGAGGCCAGCTGATTTTGCTAATGAAGTATTCTTCATGGTGCTCGTGCCATTTATCATAAGATAGTAACTCGATCTAAATATAAAAGTAATCCAATCTATTATTTACTTAAATTAGAAAGAAACTCTTTACCAGTTGTGATCGTTTCCAAATTAAAGGAGTTTTAATAACGATTGGCTGGCAGAATGTAACAAACGAGAGGAAAATCGTTAGGAACTTCATTCTTTCATTAATTACCAAACTTAAAAATCTGAAATATACAAGTAAGGAACAAGAGCAGAAACAATGTGATTGAATGAAACACTTCGTTCCTTGTGCTATCTTGATATACTTGTGCAGAGCCATATAACCCACGAGAGGACTGATAACTCGACTGGTTGAGTGTCGAAATTGAAAGGGGCTGATTCGACTCATTCGCGCTCCTATCAAACGGCTATTCCATTAAAAATTAACTATAAAAATGGTCGATTTGACGTCAAACACGGACATTAAGTCAGAATCCAACTGGCTAGACATTAGCCAAATGATCATTTTTGAAAATCAGTTGTGAAATATTAGTTATCTGGCAGGTACTGTAAAAACTAGTGGAGGATATTGAATTTCAGGCAAATTTCGTGCTATTTATTTAATATGGTTTTTTCCAACAATCATTAAAATTCTATCCTTTGAATTTCGATTGCGATTTGTTTTATTCGATCTCGGAATTTCGCTGCACACTCGGCGACATTTTCATCATGGACAAGGTCATTTTTATGAAGAAGAGAAGACGACATTGTAAGTAAAATGGAAAGAGAAGATAGAGATTGAAAGGAAAAGGATGGAAAGGAGAAAAAACAGAAATGCCTTGCAGTTCTTCTGTATTTGCCTGTATTCGGAGATTTCCATTTTCACTGCGAATTACGACAAACCATTTTATTATCTGTTTTCAATAGAATCGCTTGATAAATTCTATTGTCAATATCTGACCTATTATTTACTCGATTCTTATTGTTAACAATGAGCACAGCTACAATTACCTATCACGAACTACCGTCATCTTCGTTTTGGCAGCCTGAAGAACAGTCTATTCAAATGGTGGTTCCACCGGTTAAAAACGAAGAAGTTGTGGAATCGAGTTTTCCAAAGAGTATGTGTGTCAGATAAATTATTATTGTCAAATATAAGAGGTAAATTGTTCAGACTTATAATCGGTGAATGTGCAACATTTGCATATGAGATGCAGTAATCAATCGAATAGAATCGAAATTCACCAATTCAGTAATTGATTCTGGTTGATTCTCGCAAATTTAGATGACCAAAGCGGTTGGCCATTTCAATATGACGACCCATCGACTGAGACTGTTCAGGTATTCACTTCTTACAGTTACAGTATGACTTCCACCTGATTCAATCGTTTTTTGCCCGTGTTCTTTCGATTCCCCTTTCCATGGTCCTCTCCCTCCCAAGGTCGACCCTGCCTGTCCCTGTCCTTCACCTCTGTCTGTCTGCGTGTCTATCTCGAATCTCCCTTCATTCCCCCCTCATCTCTCTGCATTTCTTCACGTGTCCGCACTCATTTCAATCGGTTCACGGAGCCATTTCCAATCGTGTTTCGAAGGGAATTCGAAGGCGAAAGTCGGGCAGATTTGCGATAAACACGCAGTGAAAATTTACCTGCGAAAAACCCGAAAACCGTTCCATTAGAGGGGAAACTGATATGATGGGTTTGTGAACAGGCATTATTGACAAGTGAAGATAGAAAATTTACGAGAGGTTATTAAGACCAAATCTTGGGTCCGAGAATGATAACATGAAAAATATCTACAAACTGGAAAGTGGAACAAAATTTAGCCCCCAGCCAAGAGAATACGCCTAAATAGTGACAAATCTCGTAATCCGAGTACTGAATTGTGCATGGTCTGTTCGGATAAGGCTACTGGATTTCATTACTCGTGCATTTCCTGTGATGGGTGTAAAGGTGTGAAATTAACGTAAATCAGTTTTGAATACCAAAGTTAAGGATTTTTTCGTCGATCAATTACGAGAAAAGCCGTGTATCGATGCAAATTCAACGAGACCTGCGAAATTGATCTGTATTTGAGGAGAAAATGCCAGTTCTGCAGAATGAAGAAGTGCAAAAGTGTTGGAATGCGCCCTGACTGTAAGCTATTTAGATGTGCTTTTCTGAAATTTTACAAATTTAGTAGTCATACCTGAGGAATTGAATAAGAAGAAAAGAGAAGCCAAGAAGAATATTGGAGCTGATGAAAAATTAGATGAAGGACTCGATCAGGCTAGCACGATAGATATCAAATCTGGACAAGAACCTAATGTTCACCCGAAAAATGATAGAGACTTGCCAGTAGAAACGAGCGAATTGATATCTCGCTTATCAGCAGTCGACAGAGCCACTTACTGTTCTTCAAACGCTGCTTTGAATTGTATCGAAGTATGAATTCATTGCACTTATGTGTGTGTCATTGGATTGCTTTTTCCACCTCAAACTTAATTATTTTAGCATCCCCATTCCAACTCTACAGCTTCAACCTTTGCACTTCTAGCAGAACTAACAATTCTCGAAGCCCAATCAACCCATGATTTCGTCAGAAAATTACCTGGATTTTCAACTATCTGTGAATTCGATAAGAAAATCATTCAGAAAGTAAAATACCGTGAAAAATATTGAATGTTATGCTAACTTATCTAGGAATGTAAGGCTGAGCTGATGTTATTCCGATTTGCTCGGAAATACAATGTGATTGAGGATGCAATCGTATTGGGCAATGATAGATACAATTACAGGTAAGTTCGTTTGATTTTTTAAACAGAACCTTGAAATATTTTCGATTCTCCAAATCTCAATACATAATGGCGAGTATGTTGCCTTCTCCTGAGAAGCTATTTCAACTAGCTAGATCTCTATCGCAGCTCACTTCAGACTCTAATGAATTATCGCTTCTAGCTGCTATCTGTGCATATTCAGGTTTGATAGAGAATTGTAATTTGAATTGTTTAAAAATTATTCCAGACCGTCCTAATCTTTCCCAGCCTCATATTGTAATGGATCTTCGTGAAATATTCACTTCTTCCCTGCAACAATACGTCGAATGGAAACGCCCCAAAGGCAGTGCGCATTTCGCTGCTTTAATCGCAAGACTGAGTGAATTCAGATCGATGGCTAGAGAAGACGTAAAATTTTCTATTAATTTCTGTATTAATTTTGCCATAATCGCAGAGTTTCTCGTCGTTTTACGATAACCCAGTTCGTCCCTTCCCCATCACTCTCCCTTCGGAGTTGGCTGCAGTGCCAGCGCCTGAACCAAGTTATATTTTCACAACTTATCCATTACCTTGATTTTTCATTTCTATTTAGTGATCAATAATTATTGCAGTATGTAAATTATTCAATTAGATTAGCATTGTTTTTTGCTTCTCCAAATGTGTTGAATAATGTAAACTTGTTAGTAGATTGTGAGATATAATTTAGGTATATAATATATAATATAGATATAATTGATTTAGGGATGTGGTATTGAGATGATTTTTCTTCTATAGATTAAGACACACAAGTTTAAGTAAATGTTTTTATTTAAATTTATATATTTTTTTCTATAAGTTATGCATAAAATACAATAGAGGTCTAGAGAGGGTTTATAAAAAAAGAACAAAGATAATAGTAAAAAGTAATAAATATTTCAGCTGCGTGACAACCAAAATCATGAGAATTCTTGTATGATCGACAAAAATTAACAGAAACAAAACAAGAAGGTTGGAAATGAGAAGAGGAAAGGGAAAGGAAAATGGGACTGTATGGGAAGGAAGTCTTTAGCCGTAGAGCTGACATGTAACCCGTCTTGAATGATATGATAATTATCTCTATAATTAATCGGTAATTAGTCAATTCAACTGTAATCGAGTAATTGTGGCTGGAATCAGTAGTGTGCAGACATTTTGAAGGAAAATAGATTAAATTCATCGCCTAACAAATTGAGTGACAGAGTTCATGACAATGCGATAAGAAATTCAAACTTTCAACTAGAAATAAATGACAATTTTTCACATTGCAATGATTTTTCTGTCAATAATAAAATCATGCAAATTTGGCAGAATAATAAAGTAAAATGTAATTTGTCGTACATCGATGAATACTGAAATTGCAAAACAAAAACGATCATCGCCTTGTATTTGGTGTATATGAAGAGTTTAAGTGCGACATCGATACCTGAAACCAAGCTTGGATTAATTTTCTTTCTGTAAATTTCGAGATATCTTCATAATTAGTTGTTTTTTTGCAGTAAAATTAGCAATTTACTATGACTTTTCATAAATATTCAGTGTTTACTTGAATAATTTTCGATTTCTAAAAGAAGTGTTCCGAAAATTCACGCAATCTACTGGAAACTTCAACGAATATTCAATTCTATGTTAGAAAACTCTTACCTCGTTGTTTTCTGAGCTATTGGTGTGATGGTTGTTAAGCAGGGCCTGTCGTTGGTCCTCCTGCTTGACCCTGGCAATGACCTCAGCTTCCAGCTCCTCGTCTCTCAAATATTCAAGGCCCCCATTTACAGGTCTTCCTTGCTCCTCTGATATCTCATGCAGAGCCTAGATTAATCCAATAAGCATCCGTATTCTAGGTATATCTTGAAAATATAAGACAACATACAAAATATCATAGGCTATATCAGTAAATGGTATCGCCATTTTGGGTTCTTGCACTATTTACCCTCAAACAGTCGTATATGGGAAGGAGAAAAAAGGGGGTAAAACGACAAATTCGTAAGAGTAACTATTGAAAGAAGAAACCGTAATTTGTCTTTCAGTGCTATTTCGTTGCCTTGTAGAAGTTAGTTTGCTTTTTCGTCAAAATTACCTTCCAGCATCGCCGATTGTGCTGAATCGACTTATAGGTGGATAGGCCTTCGGGAATTATTTTGGAGACCATCTCGAAGACGGGCACAGCGATTGTGTCCATGAAGTTGAGCTGGATCTGAGGCACACAGGCCTTTTCTCGATCCATCATCGCCACAGGAGAGGCACCCATCTGGCGCTCCAAGTCGCCTTGCGAGAAGAATTCTCGGTAGATATTCTCCTGAAATAAGGAAAAATCGTAAATGATAAATAGCAGATAACTTTTAAAATAAAGATTTTAACCACATGTGTAAATGGAAGTAAGAATGCTATATTATATAGATATACTGAGAGAAACAAATGAAACTATTGAAATAACGACACTAAAGCGGGGTGAAATATTATCAAAATTGATGAAGATCAGCTTAGTTCTCGATTTTTGGATTCATCTCATAATCTCAGAACGATAGATTTGCAAATAAGTGTAAAACTTACCGCAATAGCTTTGGAATTTCGGAAATCTTTCGATTGATCGGATAAATCAGAAGCCGTAATCATCAGGCAGCGGAATAAGTAATGATGATCGGAGGAAAATGAATCGTAGCCATCTAATAAGAATCCAATTACATTTTGAAAGAAAGTGAAGATCAACTTACTATTGACCATATGTTGTATCCTATCAACTTTCTGCAGATGCACTGCAATGTCTGTGGCAAGAATGACCTCTCGAATATGAGACAGAACTGTCTTGTATTGTAAATTCGTCAAATTCTCCAGAATATTGCAACTCTCCATCTAAATTTTTAGATTTAGAGTTTTCACAAGCTATTATCTAACCTGTAAAATAGCGACGGTCTGAGCGTAGTGATGCCTTTCCAGCACACTTCCTTCGCTACTGTATAATTGGGCAAGAGGGGTTTTCTGAAACCACAATAATAATTCACAGAAAAATTAAAAATAATGAATTTCATATGAAGTCTATCCAAATTCAAATTCCAAGACTAAGAAAAAATTCCAATTCTGAATACTTTTAATTCAAAATATACTAAATTTAAGTGAGAATAATTGAAATAAAAAGTACCGATTGCAGTTGGAATGAGTTGGTGGTTCCTCGATGGTCGATGTCGTGACAGAGACAGGCAATGAGCAGGGCAAATCGCTCCAATTCGTCCAGCCCTCTCCTCGCAGTTTCTGTCCTCAAGCACAACCAACAGAAATGCGCTACAGCGAATGCGTGCGACCAGTTATGGTAGGGGACCTGGAAAATTCAAACTAGAGACTGAAATTATGAACGAATATCATCAATTACATCTACTTTCAGGAAAAAGGTAATAAATTGAACGATTACCTCCCGGTATCCTTTCGAAACTCGAAGCACAAATGAGACGAGTCGTCTTTTTGTGATTTGATATCGTTGGACGAAGCCAAGGTCCTAGAAGAGTCGATTCAAAGTTTGATGCAGAATAAGATATATTTCTAACCTGAAACATGCTAAGCGCAGCCTGTTCATAGGTCTGACTGTTGCCTATCGACCGAGGGGAGAAGCTAAACTGGGCGAAGTCCGAGTGGAAGAATCGCCACTCGTGTACGGGCTCTGCTAGCAGACGACGAATCTCATCTTCCGATACCTTAAAAAATGTATTAGAAAAATATACTGTCCTTTTGGCTTCCTTGTATTTTTCACAAACTCACCACGATTACAATGTGTCAAATTCATCAGAATTTAGGTCTAGGAAGTGTAGAGAAAAGAGAGAACTAGGGAATTTTGCACATGGTGCTTATGGTGAAATGATAAAAATACAGGAACTGTTTTCCTAGTTATGATAATAGGATCTGTGGCAAAATTTTGCATGAAGCATAAAAATAAAAGATAAACAAATTGAAATTTTAAAAGATCCCTAATAATATTCTTCTCTAAATTTATTTCATTGCATCATCTATTGGAAATAGGAATTATTGTTGATGTTTTCCATTAAATGATCAAATTGGAAGAGGAAAACTTAATATTTCCTTTCAAAAAGTATTTTTAACAAGAAAGATATATAAGTCTTACGAGAAACTGATTGCCTTGGACGACCAACTCGGTTGCCATATGAGTTCTGCCCTGCGCAGACAGCACTTTCTGATAGAGCAGACACTGAAAGTCATACAAATTTTATTGAATATTAAAAATTATTCGATAATTGATAATTGAATTAGACATTCGTAGCTTACGATTAAATGATAAAACTGAAGGTATTAACAAGATAAATTGATAAGCAGTTAAATTACGTTTTAATTAAACGATAAAGCTGAAATTATTAGAGATAAGGTCATCTGTTAAGGTTTGAAAAATGAACGCAAGCCCAAATTTCCGAAACTACAGAGATCCTACGAAAAAATAATCTTCAATCTGCCACATCATAGATAAAAATGGTTCAAAAAACATTCCCAGCCTTTTTATCGTGATTCACAAAGAGTTTAGTTTTTCAAAGTTCAAAACAAAACTATTATCTAATTTTCGCGCATTCTACTAGAAAAATCTTCGACTAACGCTCATTTTTATGTGGTAGTTCAATGGAAAAACGAATACCAGAAACGCCGATTTTCAAAATATCTAAACTGAGTGATTGAAAAAATGTGACTGGCAAAATTAAATCGTATTCTTTCATATTTTCAAGAAAACCAATAAATTTTACAATTTCATCAGAATTATGAAAAGTTTCATATTGAGAATATGAAAAAAACGAACGAAAAAGTGCGCAACACATCTGACAAAGGGTATTCGAATTACTATAGGCATTTTTCTCGCGTCAGGCTGAAATATTTCGCGCGTTCTGTGAAATCGAAAGTGCAATTTTATAGGGCATTTGATTTGTTGAGTTGAAATCTTTACGACTGATCGACGGACCGAATCATGGGAAGTCGAATGGAGAGTGGGGGGATCAGATGATGGAACGACTCGAAAAGCGTAGGCAGAAAAGAAAATGAGCTGTGTAGGCGTTCGAAAAAAAAAAAAAAAAGCTAGCACATTTCTTCTCACCACACCAATGCCAAATTACCACTTCTCAGCATTATTCTCTCAAAAATTCTCATAAAACCGCAAAAAATGCCCATTTTCTTTTCGAGAAGGAAACATTTAGGAACCAAATTTCATTTGACTAGATCACATTTTTGAATGTGAATTCGAAACTACAAAACTAGAGAAAATTCTCGAATTGTCATTTTCATTTTATCTGTCTCAGATAATGAAGAATTGAAATGCTACTCGACATTTTGTCCGAAATAAATGCTACAAGAAAAGAAAAGATTTTCAAATATTAATGGCGGATTTTTGTAGTTTGAATCGGAGAAAAGACGCAGGGAGAAATTATTCAATTATTGACGACGCCTTTTGTGAGCTTCCTTCGGGCAAAGCTAATTTACAAATGCCTAGAATTGTGGCGAACTTCGATATTTACGCGTTGAGAAATTTTTGATTAATGAATTCTAGCGCTGTTTTCCAAATTTTAGCTCAGAATACCTAATTTTGCAATTCAGCAATAATGAATTCGACAAGAAAATAAATAAGCTAATTTCAATGTAAATTGATCGCCAGTCACAAATGAAGCTTAACGAAAAGCTATCTACTTTCGGAATTGCTGTCACGTTTCGATAGATCCAAATCATTGGATATATTTTATATTTTGTATAACAAAATAACTCAGAACTTACATGCGACACGCTGGTTGCGCAGTATACGGCAAACGTGCGTGCTTTCTGCTCGTCGTGACGCGAAAAACAGTTCTTCCCGATTCGGTTGCACAGCTCGACCACTCCAACAAATGTTCCTGAAATATCAATCATTAATTCTTCACATGTTAGACGTTATTCTGATTTTCAATATTACGTGAAAAATCCCCATTTTTAGCATAAAAATTATCGCCATTTTCAAAGATTCAGCGACTTTTTCATCATTACATTAATTATCCAATTAATTAATCAAAATCACGTTGTGACCAAACCACAAAATGTGGATTAACGAATTCCGAAGAAGAAGATAAACTGAAATGACAGAAGCAGAAAACGGAGAAAAAGGAGACAGAAAAGAAAAAAATGTCGAAAAAATTCTGCAGAACCATGTTTAGCATCTCGAACTGATATAGTTGATAAGGCGATAAAGATGATAGATAAGGGATAGCTAGCAGACCCAGCAAATATGTATGGATATGGGCAATTAATTAGAAAAGGGATGAGAGATTATCACCAGGAGAAGGCAGCCGCGCAGAAACGAGTGATTTGTGATTGCGTGAGAATGTCGCATCCATTTTCCCATGATATTTGCATTTCTCTCGGTCAGATGGGCCTCGATTCTGGCCCTCTCAATCGAGGTGAACTTTGTGCTGTTCATTCGTAGAATATGGCTGCCTGCTTTTGACGTCTATGCCTCATCGCAGTACGAGAGAGTATGGCGCCAGGAATCAGGTTGTAGCTGGGGGAATGGGCAGCTACAAAATCGAAGCACAGCGAGGCTGCTGCGGCAGTGACGATGAGAAGACGAAACGAGGAAAGGAGGCGTTCGAAAAAGGGCAAGGGGAGAAGAATGAATCGATTGAAGTGGAGCTAGAAAGGAGTGAAGCTGAGGAAATGGGGAAATTCTGCAGGGCAGGCACGGGAGGCACAAACTCATTATATACGCCACTTTCTCGAGGCTCAACTCAGACGAACAAGAAGAAGCAGACTCGAAGACGACATTTCAGCCCTCCCGATCTCCCGTACTCCAGTTCTCAGCCTTCGTTCTATTTCCACCCCATTCCCACCTGTCCCCATGCCCTTCTTCTCTTGTCAATCTCTCGAAATTAAAGACTATTTTATGTAGAATTTTCCAAAGGAGCAAATGAGAACGCACCAAAGAGCGAGACGCTAGAAGCTTGAAGTAAACAAATCGATGAACGAGTTGATAATGAGCGAGAAAGAAATGAAGAGCAACTTTATCACTATCTCATTTCATTTCATTTTACATTATAAAAAGCTGTCAAATAAACTAATGTTCGAAAATTAAGAACATTAGTGATGCGTACTCTAAATTTAATGAGAGTTAAATGATAAAATGTGTATGATATATAAAATCTAGGAACGGGATAATTCACTCCACCAATATTACTGGTGGATATGAGCTAAAAGCAAAATGAAATAGCGCAAAGAAAGACTAAAGATCAGCGCTTTGGAAAACAGCCAGAAAAGATCCGTTCCAATGAAAAATAATAACAAGCCCGATAATCGAAATTCGATATTTTGATTTTTATATTCTGATTGGAGAGAGACAAGAGATAAAGAGAAATAAAGAGCAATTGATAACATAAAAAAAAAAAAAAAAAACTGAACAGAATTGAACAACTCAACAAGCATTTAAATTGTCAATATTTGCAGATGAAAATGAGACAGAAACGGCAGATCGAGCGAATGAGGGGGATTAAATCCAATAGGAAAATTGACGAATAAAAAGAGGAATCGAAAAATCGTCAAAAATGATGATAGAAAAAAAGCATTTGCATAAACCATGCAGAAACTGCATAAATTAGGAGCTGCGTGTTTGGAAGGGGAAAATATCGAATTTTGCAGTATTCAAATTTGGTGCAATGATGAAACGATGAAACGTATTTAGTTATCTTTGTTCTTTCCTACTTATAACAATTCATTTTCTGTCATTAAGGCTATTTAAAAAAAAAAATTGGATCTAGAGATTTTCCCTTTGCAACAATCTGCATAGCCCTTTAAAGAAAACGTCCTCGTTCCACATTTTCGTGAAAAAGTAGCTGAATATGAAGAGACCGCTGATTAGCCTAATTTATATGCATAGTTACGCACTCGCTCTGCTCTCTTTGCTCAGAAACATTCCATTAATTTTCACTGACATTTCGACTCACACCCAGGGAGGAGTCCATAAATGAAAATGTGACATCTACTTGAAACAGGCTATACCTAAAAATAGAGGAAGGACAAATCAGTGCAATCAATGAAGAGATAATTGGCTCTTAAAAAGTGAACAAAATCATGAAGGATCTACACAAATTCAACGAATCTGATTCAAAATAATTTCGGCAATCTCAAATTCGCTAACAGCTATCCTATGTGTTATAATTACTAGGCCTAGAATTTCGTTGGAAACTATGTAGAAGATTTTCGAGAATTATTATGGACAAAACTCGTTGCGTTTGTTATTCTTCCTTAGATTTAGCATTAGCGAGAACGAATAGTTGAAATGAGACAAGGGTGTTTCGAAAGGAAAAATGGGGGTCGAAAAAGTGGCAATTCGAGATGATGAAGTGTTGATTATTGAGTGGGTGATTATGTGATGCAATTGTGATGGGGCAGCGATTGGAGTCGGAATCGATTGGGGGAAGCAGTGTAACAATGAACGGACTGCCCAACTGGCAGAGGACTGGCAAAGACAAGGATCGGAGGTCGGCTGCAACGACTCCAAGAACCGACGGACTGACTCAAGGACTGATTGAAGAAGAATCGAGTGCGGAAATGACGGGCTGAGGCTCGATAAGGCAGGGGCAAGGCTCTGCTGCCAAAGGCAAGAGTGTCGCTGCCAGAAAAACGAGCAGAGGGAGAATCGAATGGAAACGGGCGCGAGGGACCCTCGAGGGAAAACCAGAGAAACGAGAAAACGAGACACGAAAAGAGAAACAAAAAAATCGATGGACTGGCAGAATGGAGGGAGAAGCTGCTTGGTTGCCTGAAAAAGAGAACTTAGAGGGGAATGGGAAATGGGGAATCAGGCAAAGGAGGCAGAGACTGACAACATTCTCGTCAAATCGAGGTCCGATGTTCGCAATTCCCACGTTCAATGTAGAAAGACGAGAAGACGAGGCACAGACACTGATAAATCGCCCAGAGAAGCCAGCTCCAAGTCTCTCACGACGATAACTGAGGGCAGACGAAAAGAGAAGTTATGAAAAATGGCGCAGATAGACACCTTTTAGAGACAAACAAGGAGAATGAGAATAATGAATGACCTCTCTGAGACTCGCACACACTGGGATTTCCGGTGAAAATACGAGCAGCGTTTGAAGTTTGTGCGATCAATCTGAGTGAAACATAAGAACTCAGGGGAATTTTAAGAGATGTTAGAAATCATGTAAGCCACATGAATTTATGTTTTTTTTTTCAAATCTAATGAATAACAACTCATGATCTTTGAAATAAACAGAATAAAATTGGTAAATAATAAAAAGAGAATAAATTCAATAGGTTTTGATAAAGAATTACTATCAAACTCAACATTCATTTTCACTCTTTTTGATTTAAAAGCCCCTTTGGCCTATGCCCATATCTATGCCTTTTGATAGAAAGGATTGCGCATCGACTGAATGTGAATTGCGGTCTCGAAACAAAAAACTCAAACTTTGAACTAAACAACTCGTGACTTTTGATCAGAGCGATAAAATGATAGAAGTGAGAGAATTAAAAACAATGAAAATGCCATTGGACAAAACTTAACCGACAGAGATAAAGCGAGAAATAGCATCTTGAAGTGAGAGAGAAAGAGAGGCAGAAATGCATGTCCTGAAGAAAGAAGAGAAGAAGTTCACGCTTCTCTATCAATAACAACAGGGGAAAGCGAAGATATGAAATGAAAATCGCATACGAAATAGTGAGTGGAAATAGCGTGAAACGGCGTCTATAAAAGAGTAATGGGAACAGAGGAAATACGATGGAGAATGAAGAGAGCAGAGAGAAGCAGACAAAATGATATGAGAGGAGAGAAGTGATAGCAAAAACGGAGAAGGAGAAGAGAAGGAGGAGGACACTACTCAAGAAGAGGGGAGAGGAAAGGATAGTGAACGGAATGAAATGATTGTCACAAAAAAACGAATAATAAAGAAGAAAAGAGGAAAGATCAGAGCCCATTCGAATCTGAATGGGGAGAATTCGAGGATTTTTCGTTATCCTTATTATATTCGAATTTTGGCTGTGTGGAATTGGAGTTTTTCAAAGCGGAATCGATATTGACATTTTCCCGAAGCCGAAATCACAAGTAGAATTTAGCATAATCTTAGCTGGGCATTGAAACTTATATTACTCCTATTCATCTGGGTAGAAAAATAGAAAACTTTGAAAACATATTGAGAAGAGATTTGTGTGAAATTTTCGATCAAAATGAATGCGAGTAATATGACGAGGCCACTATAAGTAATTTGATACAGGAAGTCTTGTTTTTGACGAATGAAACATATGAAAATAAGGAAATGGTCAACTGACCTGCATTGTCGATGATTGGGAAGCAGAGGATGTTCCTGGTTTGAAAGCCGGTCAACTCGTCAACATTCGCGTAGAAAAATGGGCATCTGAAGGAGCATTTCATAAATTTGAGAAAAATTGATTTTTAAGAAGATATTGAAGGCTTCTATGCGATTTTCATTCAAGAATGAATTTTTCTGGCCTAGAACTTGCTTCCTTCGCTTCTCTATTAATTTCTAATGAAAAAGAGTTGATCTAAATTTATCTAACAATTTTTTTACCTTACAACATTTGAAAATTTCTCTAGAACCATGCATAGCTGATAATATTGGTATCATTATCCAAATTCCAAATCAGATTCCTCGTTCCCTCATTTTCTACATCATTACATTTGTGTTGCCTCGTTTTTACACCAATCTGTTTCCGTCTCTCTGCTTCTCTGTCCTTTCGTCTCTGCCACTCTTTCTGCCACTTCCTCACTCTTTAGATCAGAGCTATTCTCGTGCGAGCAAAGCACAATTCCTCCGAAAAATAAATCGGAACGAGATTTCAATCAAAATGAGACCAACGGACTAAGTCGTAAGGAAGAGCGAGCAACGGAGTAAAGAGTGAGGACTACATCATTTAGTCGTATTCTTATTCCGCCTTTCGAGAAGCTTCAAAATTCGAAGAAATAGTATTTCAAAGGTAATGTTAGAAAATTTCAAATAATACAAATATTGACTTTTTGACATCTCTGATGTTCATGATCGTCTTGTTAGAAGCGACCTTCCCGACGACCCCACATCCAAGAGGAACTCGAATCTGCTCCAGGTCATCGGCTCTTTCAAACACTTTCGCTACGAGATCGTTCGTCTCACGATCCAAAATAAATACGGAGCAACTGAAATTTAGGAACGTGGAATTCAAAGACGATTTGCCGCTTACGTCTCAGAGTGAATAATTCTCTTAGCCTCGTCGGCAATAGATTGAATCAACGATTTCATGTCGTCCGAGTGTATCAGCATCCGGTCATAGACACCGGGGGTTACAGGTCGATCGTGTTGGGCAGATGCATCGGCATTCTAAATTAGGACGAATTGTCATGAAAACTCACTGTAAATTTCACTCAATATTCATTAAAAAATATTAGTGGAATTGTAAGGTTATAGTGAGCCTTATGAAAAATCGTCTACTTTTTATTGGAAAGCCATATCTAAAAGAAATAGCTTACATCTCTGGGAGAAGCATCGCTGAAACTGCCGTGGATAGGTCTGTTGTGAGGGGGCATCGAAGCGAATGATGATCGAGACAAAGAGGATCTTGAATCAAGCAGAGGGCCGCTAGAGGTGGTCGGAACAGACGAAGAAATAGGCGAGAGGTCGATCGAGGTGATCGAGGACGAGGACGAATGCTCTAAAACTGCGAGCAGCAATAATTTAGGGCTCAAAGTAAACAAGTTTTAATATATGTTGTGTCGATCGTTTCAAAATGCCATCACACAAGTTTTAGGTATTTCTAAGATATCTGATTCAACGATTTTGTGCAATAATATATATATATATATATATATATATGCATGAAGATTAGCTTGAGTTTTATGATAAGAAACTTTGATCTTTCACAATACGTATTCGGAGTTAAAACCAATCTTACCAGAAGAAAGCGGCGGATGCGACGATTTCCTCCAGACTCCTGTGGCAGCGGACTGGGCGGTGGGCGCGAGTGCCCCTAAGTGAGGACTCGAGTTTCGACGCAATTCGACGACGGACATTCAACGGCAAAAGGCAGCAGCACGCAGCACGCAGCGAGGCAGAAGCACTTTTTATACGCTAGCTGATCTCAAAATCCATCCATGTGTTACGACAATTCCGATAACAAAATAGACATCGGGTGGCGAAAAAGCGACGAAAACAGCAGATAAAAATGATTAGATAACAGATGATAGAAGAAAAGGAGAAATTGAGCTTCGCGAGCTGAAGGATTCAAAAATAACACACAGAAGCTTATCTTGTGTCAAGTCGAGAGAAGAGAGAATGCGCATGTGAATGCGAGTAGAAAAGTCGAATATGTGAGAAAGAGAAATGTGACTGACTTGAAGGAGGGGAGGAGTGGAAGAAAAGGTGGAAGGAGACAAATCGATGTCGTCAGGTGTTTTCCAGGTGCTCATTAGCACGATCGAGAATGGTAATTAGAACGAAAAAGTTCGACTATAAAGGGCAAAACTAAGACAATCTTTAGAAGAGAAAGGGTATATGAGAAGGGGTGGTCAGGTTCCAGATTTGACTTGAAAAATTCGTAATTTCTGAACAACGCAAATAATGCTCGAGAATCATATGTAGACATATGAAGATGTTTGGGAGAACTAATTTGCTAACAATTTTACTAGTTGAGAAATTGTAAAGTCTTTAAATAAACACACAATGAATTAGAGGCATTATGCAATTGTATCGAAATATAGAGATTTACAGCAAAATGATATGGTTCCACGTTCTTTTCTCACAACAAGATTAGATTCTCTATTTTCCTTTAGAAAGAAATAAAACAAAGCATTGATTCGAAAACTACTCAAGATCAGGCATGCAAAAAATGGGTGCTCTAAATTGTCAACAGTGTCTCAAACTCATGACGAAGAATGGCTTACAGATGCTGTTTGGATAAGCGCAAATGGGTAAATTTGCGGAGTAGACTGTGAGTAATTTATAGCTCGAGAAAGATCAACTTGGTTTCATAGTTTAAGTTCGAAAGTTTAAGAGGCCGTGCAAATTGTGTTGACTCTTTAGGTCAAACTCACTTATTTCTATTCCTCTCCTTTCTGGTTTCATTCTTCAAACTTCACTCGATCTGTTCAATACTCAACTTTATTGTTTCTTTTTTGGCTTGCAAAAAGCGCGAACAAAGGTGAAACGGCGAAGGAATGCGTGCGCGAGTCACAGAGCAAATTGAGGGCAGAAAGGACGAAAGGACCGATAATCAGCGCAAAAATAAACAGACTACAGTCGAGTGACGCAGATTCCGCATCAGATGATAGAGGATGGAAGAGCAAAAATGGATGGAGTACATATCAAATTCGACAATTTAATGGAGCAATTAAAATAGTGAATCGAAAACCTTTGATCTAGTAGAAGGAATAGTCGGCGCTCAAAAAATTGAAAATCATGTGCAACTCAAGTTCGGTATGAAAAACCGGGATTTAAAACAGTAAATCAAAAGAAAATTCGAAAGAATTCGCTTGAAAAAAACGAATAAATCTTCTAAACTATTATGCGCACCTGGAGTTTTATAGGAGAAAATAAAATCTAAAACAGTAAATCAGAAGGAAAAATGAGTCAGCATAAATTTGATAACGACTCTGAAGTCCATAATTCTAGCCTATAACAAACTGGCTAGAGAATTATTGCAAAATGTCAAATGCATGCGCGTTATATTCAACACAGTTCTGATGGGAGATTTATGATCTGGCAGAGATGAATATTGAAATGAGAGAATAAAATGAAAATGGGGGAGATAAATCGAAACCGCATGGGCTTTTCATGGAGATTCGATTCGATGAAAAGAGGAAAGAAAAAGGGGATGAGAGAGTGGAAATGAAATGGATGGGAGGAAGGGGGATGAAATGGGAAGGGGTGAAGCCAAAGACTATCCCTCCCTTCCCACTCACTTTTATCACATTTTCGCTCTTCACGCTTTCAATAGCCATGAAAGAATGAGCTTTTTAGCCACGTATAAAGCAATAATCTCATCATCCAAAATAAGTCAAGTGTAACTTGAGAAATGGCACAAAAAATACGCTATGCGTAAAGTACTCGATGAAAATCGAAGAATTACGAATTCAAAGGGGCGGATTACTACTGAGCGATTGAGTGAATGATGACTAAAACTGATTCGACCTGCTCGATTTCTATTCACATTCTCACTTTCTCGACCTTCCCCCTTTTCCTTTTCGTTCTTCGACCAAAAATCACGCATCACGAATTTTCGATTCTTTCGAAATTGGTCAAGTTCGATTGAACAGAAACAGAAATAGTAGTGAAAGGGGAAGGAGGGAGGAGAATGGAAAAAGTGACAGATAAGCTGAGAAACATGAAATAGAAGAAGAAGTGCGACACGTGGAGAGGGGAGGGCAAAGGAAAACAGAAACAGACGGGAAAATAGGCGAAGGGGAGGTGATGAAATAGGGGGAACCCGAACTGAAACGAGAGACGAGAGATCTTCGGCTCGGCCATCAGACATCGAGACAGAGAACCAGCCTCCCTGTTCCTCCTTATTGCCCCTTCTACCTTCACACTTTATCCGACTCTCCCAATTCCCCTCGTTTCTCGCAGCACACGCTTTGCCTTCGTAAAGCTGTGTAAACTCGACCGAAAGACTGAGGAACGAACAACCGAAAACGACACGAGGCGAGCAGATACGAAAGTGGAAAGAGCAATGGCTGCTAATGGGAAAATGAACCACAAATAGAACTTCAGGAAGTTAATTCTAGAGTTAGGAAAAATAACGTGGAAAGGTTGAAGTTGATTTCACTACGTAAAGATCTGACAAGATGAAAAACCAGAAAACATACTCAAGACAAGCCCCCCATAGATCAAGATATAGAGACTCGCAATATAGAAATACGCAAGCCTCTTGAATTAAAGTGACTTATGCACAAAAAGTGAAGAAACTCACGAAACATTCGGATATTTCTCGAAAATTCCTCATAATCGCGTTAAATCAGCAGAAAATAGACGCAAATAAATTCATGTTTCGGACTGAGAAGCTATGGGTAAATAATGTTAAAACTCATGGTTCACAACATTTAACCTAAATCTATAGCACAAATGAAATATCGCCATTTGCCGATGAAATAATTCCAAAATACGGTGGAAAAATACTAGACATGCTAAATTAAGCATGAAATCGTAGAGTTCTGATGGATTAATGAAGACTCAAAAAGCATTAAAATGTCGCAGTATTTGGTAAGATGCGAGCAGAATTTTTATCAATTCAAAACCTATATACGAAGTTAAAATTTTTGAAGAATTAAAGTTGAAATTCTATTCTTTGCATCAAAGAAAGTGAGTTACGAAATTTGCTAAATTTCAGTTCCTCTCTTCCCCAAATCTCTAATTGAACAGAGAATTGTTTATCAGCTGTAATTGAAATAGAACTGTTCCTGTACCTACTCATACAAAGGGTGTGTCTGTCTGTTCTATTCATTTCTAGTCCGACAGTTTACCTATCGTCTGTCCTGCTAACTCAAATCCCATTCTCATTCCTCGTTATTTGCCGTTCATCATTTCAATTTATCTTCCGCTTCCACCCCCATCTATCGTCATACCCTCTGCACTGCATTTTTGTATTCTCACATTGCACTTTCCCCGTCCTCACATCTGTTTTTATTTCCGATAAGAGCTTTGGAGCATTAAATTTTCACGATTAAAATTGATGGGAATCGAGTCAGATCGATCGATTTTCGATTTCACAAGATCAAATGAAGAAAAATCAGAGCTGATTGAAGTTGAAGAAGAGAGGACCAAAGCGCAGGAAGTGAGCAAAGCGAGTGGGAGAGCGAGAATTGAATTGGATGGAGCTCGATATCAATCTTTATGAGTTGAGAAGTGAGTTATCGATGACTAAACTTTCAATAAAATGTTAGAAAGTTTGATAAAATATTTTAGAACGTTTTTGAATAACACATGAACTCTGAAACTATATATGGCAAAATAACATTGAAGAAGCGATTATTTTGGAGGAACAAAAGGGCATTCAAACAATCAAATCAAAGAATGCCCTTCGAGAGGCACAAAACAAGCATTGTCTGTTGATTGTCATAAAATGAATCAGGCTGAAATCAGTCGTTGGTCTTTCTGGCCGAATGCCAAATGTCAGAACACGGGATGACAACATTGGCATTCAGACTGACATAATGGCATTAACACATGAAGTTTGGCAATTCGAAGCGGAAATGTTCCTAACTGAATCATGAAAGTTTACCATCTGATAAAGGGCGATGAATAAAAGCTTTTCAAATATATATTTTACGACCAAATTCTTTAATTTTATAGACTGTTAGGTAAAGAACAAGCATTTCCTGAGTGGCTTCCAACGAATGGTTCAATTAGTCTATAGACTGTCTGTTTAGATACCAAATGACAAGATGAAAGCAGTGATGTTCCTAGTTTAGAAGTGACATTTGACACGTCTTAGGTTGCTTCATGCTTTCGAAACTTCAGCATTCAACGTCATGTGGCAAAGATGAAGCTATAATCCCATCAAATCGAGACGAGAATGATGAAATATGCAAAGATGATGCAACGAGTTGAAACACTGCAACACGAAATCAGATGGAATGCAGAAGCTGAAGGGGGATGACGATATTCGACTTGGGCAGATCGATGATAGAGGAGGAGTGGAGGATTGCACGAACATTCGAGTGATAAAAATTCACACAAATCCCCCTAACTAATCGAATTTGCATGTGCCACCTTCCAACATATAAAATGCATATTTAATGTCCTAAAGTTTCTCCATGATAGAATATGAAAATCGAGTATCGGCTATCACTAAAATTTCTATGAACTGTAATAAACATGAATTCAAGATGAAAACCGATAAACAGATTCAAAGAACTTTCATTATGAGGACTGAAATTCAAATGAACAGCTATATCTTTCATATACCGTTCATGAACAAATATCCTTTCATAAATTAGAGACAAAGTGAAAATTCGAAGACAAGATGCATGAATATATTTGCCAGTCTATTTGTCAGAATTTTTCATTCATAATAATTTCACTCACTTCCTTGTAAAGTAAGCTATAATCTAATGATGATTTTTTCCCAAGAACTTTAAAACTTCAAGTAAATTAAGTCTGCCTTCATCAATCTCATTTCCTCAATCAGAAGCCTCACTTCCAATTTTCCATCCCTCTTTCTTTCCCATGATCACCTGTTTTATTCAGTACTCTATTTCCCTTCTCTATTCTTACTTCGGCTTGCTTGTGACTTTCGTTCAGCAATTCAGCGAACATATTACTTTCGTGGGAATTTTCTTCGCACAATAAGAATTTCGAGTTTTTGTTTCGAATAATATTCGGGAAGAAAAATAATTTTCTCGCTGGAATGAGATTTTTATTTTCGTTTTGAAAAATATGAAAGATACAAAATTGCTATTATGTGAAGAAGTGGGACGAATTATGTATGAAAAAGGGTCGCATAAAATCACAAAAGAGGAGATACATTTTGTAATTCTTCGCCTCGAAATAAAGGATTGAATGCAAATGTACCACATGAATGTGGGGACGGAATAAATGAAATGAACGAGACATTGAAACTGCGGCAGAATTACTGAATCGAGCGAGATTTATTTTATCGCGATTTATTGGAATTGAATTGCAAAAATGGACCAGTTTGCTAAATATCATGGAGAGTTGGAATTAAAGGAATTTTTGCTAATGTTCCAGCCAGACTTCAATTAATCATAGGCATAAAACTAGTCTAGTTAATTCACAACGTAATTTTGGTCGTAAATGATCTAATTTTAAAATTTTATGGCAATTCATAGCTTAACATCTATATTCGAGGTTCATAAAGTATTCGTGATGACGCACTAACTCAGAACTAGTTCAAGGATGATCTCAACTTCAAGCAATAAAGCGTTCATAAGTAATTGCGGCTGAATTTCGCTTCATCCGTTTCTAATTAACGAACTCCTCCGTAGGTGGCCCTATTGTCTCGTAATTTATTGCTTTTCCTTTCAACTTCCCCCTTCTTCCTACGCTTCAATTTGTCTTCTCCAACTCACGCAACCACAGAGCTATTCAACTCATTCACTCGGATGACCTGCTCCATTGCAAGCCGACTCAACCTGGTCCATTTCCGGCTTGTTTTCTCCCAAACAACCTGATAGTTTTCCCGGAAATCCAAATATTCTCCCAGATATATAGTCCGGATGTGATGATCTTCCTGGAGGCAAACATTTGAAGAGTGATGAATGTCGTGAGCATAGCCCTATAATGTAATGCAGGATGCATCGAAACAACTCTTTTGCCTCTTTCGACTTGCTTCATTTACATTCGCGATAGACTAGGGGGGGGGATCCGAAGCAGACAGAGTGGATGCTCTTGGAATCGACTACAAAAATAGATGAGGATCATACAATTAGCTGGAGAGGCAAAATTAATTAGTCCAAGTGATATTTGATTACAGTAGTACTTCTAACTGACTTATGATGGCACACAGTTTAATTCGAGGGCAGCTAGACGGGACAAAAACTGATCGCGCACATTCTCGTCGGGGAGCAACTAATCAGCCGAAGCGAGCTGAAAAACGCCCGTGGCGTTCTTTCCCCTTTCCTCCCCAGTTTTATTTTTCGAACCGATCGCCTAGGAAACGGACATTTTACTGCCTACCCGGCAGGGACTTTTCGCGTGCCGAGAGATAAATTTATCATATCGGCTCTGGGGAAGGGAAGTGAAGAAGTGCGACGAAATACGAGCAAGAGCCGAAGAAATGCATGGAAATAAATCAAGCCAAAATAGAGAACAAATTTCTCGAGTCTGATTAGCTGAATTAGCGACTGGAAGACGAAAATGTCACTACGATTTATGTCCGAGGAAATTTATGTGTCAAACGCATAAAAATTATCAGGAGGAAAACCGATTTAATTTAACGAGTCCTGGGAACTTCCGAACAGTCTTGAGGAAAAATAACTTTGATAAATAAGAAGAACAGTGCGAACTTGCCAAGGAGGCAATTTGATTGTAACATGATGATACCATTTTACAACCGAATAAAAATGACGGTGCTGAATAGTTTCTAGCTGGACTGGACTGATACGCACCGGGGTGAATGCTTAGAAATAATTGGCAATTGTCACACGTCCATAAATGGCCGCACAAATACGCGAAAAGGGAGGGGAAACGACAACAGAACTCATGTGGAGCGGGATCGGAGCAGAGTCTAACATGAGGGAAAGACGGGAGGAGTAAAGAAAAAGAAGGCAACTTGAGCTGAGAGCTGACAAATGCATAATTCACATGCATATGGATATGAATATATGGGACCATGGGATGCCTATGCCTGGATACATTCCCTCGTGACACCCTCCGAGACAGAACGGACTCAGACAAGACAGGGCAGCAAGAGGCCTAATCAAACAAATCACTTATAAAATATTCTGATGCTCCAACTCTCATAAGGCCGATCCACTCATGATTCTTTGTGAATGTACAGAATTAGTGGGATGAATAAAGTTTTAGCGTAAATGAACGCAATATATCCAAAAACAAACTGAAAATGCAAAAAAAAAAGTTTCTAACCTATGGTTGAAGTAAGGCGCAAGGATAAATGTTATCTGCAGAAAGTAGTAACGAAAGTCGTGGCGAATAAAGTGATAATATTAACCGTTGAACTGGTTCGAATTTTAGGAATAATAATTTTGCATGGCATTATATGATGTTTTCTTGGAAAAACAGCGACTTTGTACACACATTGTGATCTAATTTGTCGGAATAAGCAAGACATTCGTTGCAACATCGATTATTATATTCAAAATTAGACTAAATAATAAGATGAATAATATGCCTATAATTGTGATCTTCCGTGTGCAAGAAGCCATCAACCCACCTCATCCATATATTTCGACACCTCATCTAATCTCCCAGTCCATTCCCTTTTCCGCTTCACGTGAAAATATTTTCGACTAAAACTATAAAACTCACTCGCTCACCGAGAATTAACAGGATTAGTACGAAGTTGGTTTCTGAGAGCAAAAGAGAAATAATTCGAGGGATTCTCTCATTGCAATGACAAATGGATGAATTCAGATATTCTTCTTCTTTTCGACACGTATATATTCATATAAAATGATCGTTCCTTGAAGGTTATTAGAACAAATTAGAGGGAGCCCGAGGGGATACATGAAGAGGGGATTATTACAGCTATCATCGGCTATAAATGACTTCTGAGAGCCAGAGGCTGAAGGCTGAAGGCCGTATGTAGTGTATTCACATGAAACACACCACATAATAATGAAGTGCACATCTATGTAAAATGAGCGGATAAAAATAGATATCGACACGAAAAGAGAACTCGGAATCTGAACAGCGCAAATAATGTTGATAAAAAGCATCTGAGGTACGAGTGTAATGAGATCAAATTTCCACCCTAACTAATAGTATACACTTACTAGAAAAACTGAGGGATTAGTCAATTACAGTCTATTCAACTTACTCATTGTACGATCAGAGTGTATTCGCAAAATAATTAACGCCACACAATTCTTATACGAAAAATAACAAAGAACATTGTTGAAATTGGATGTGAAGACTTGAATTCTCGGAAAAAATCGTCGAGAAAAATAAGACCGCAAATGAGATTGAAGATGGAAAAAGGCAACGGCAAAGCAGCACGCTGCTAAGAGTATTCGGAATTAATTTTCATATATCAAAGGAATCGCGAGAATAGATAAATGTGGAATGTAAAGCAGAAGGGGAAAGGAGTTTCTATTGACTAGTTCAAAAAATACTCGGAACTTAAAATTAGTATGCGTACCTTCTTCTTTTAGGGGAAGTAAAATAGAATGAAAGCTAAAGTCTAATTTCGGAAAAAGAAAGACTAGAAGGAAATGAGTAGTTTTGAATTTTGAAAAAAAAACATAGAACTATTAAAAATATCGCGGAACAGAAGCGGAACTTCAGTCTGAATTTATTCAGAAACTTCAAGAATTTCTTGAATGATGCAATCGAAATCAAAAACGACAGGGAATAATCTCTTGAACTTCGAATAGTGACAATCACAGTGAGAAATAGTGAAATATAGTCGGAAATGGCCGCAGGAAAATTGGGCGAACCACAAAATCACTCAAATTGGCCGATGGTTTGTCAATCAAACAGGGGGAATAGAAATGGAGAGGCAACTGCAATGTGTTCCTGCCTCGTTGTCAATGTCATTCTGTCTCATCATCCCCCTGGTTCCCTCTATCATTCATTTCTCTATCATTTCTCGGACTTTTCTTCTCTCTCCAACCATCACCCTCCCCCATTCTCACATTTCTCATAGAACATTTATCGATTTTCTCGCATTTTCTGGCTCTTCCTTCCGATTTTACGCCTTTGTTTTATTCTTTCCGTTTCGACTGATTGTTTCAACTTTGGTAACTGATTCAAAACATCGAATTCCCTGGCAACTCTTTATCATAGTAAAGAGAAGTTCTTAATCAATCAAGATAGAATTTTGTCTTCAATTCCAAATAACCAAACCGTAAATAACGAACATTTTGAGAGGAAGATCATTGAAACTTGGTCAGAATAAAATGCCGCTTAGGGAAGTACTTACTAATCATCAGTTTTGACTAAAAATCGTATGACAAGCGATTATGTGCTTGTTTTCATGAAAAAAGACGATTTTTGCGATAAGCGGATTCACGATTTGAGCCTAGTTTCTCTTTTTCGCTTATTAGTTTCCATTTCGTAATGCTGCGAATACGTTAGGAGAGCAGAGAATAAAGGGGCAATGACAAGTGGTGAAAATAATAAGCAAGGATTCTGATATTTAAACTGCATAAAAATTGTCATTATTCCGCTCATTTCGAAGATAAAAAGTAGAAAGCATAGTGACCATGAAACAATTACGTAAGATTTTCTATGAATTATTCAACATTTTTGGTGATAAGCGATAAAATGATTGATGCTTAGAAAAGAGATCAGAGCAATCATCTTCACCGAGAATACGTCATTAGGCAAAAGAGCCGATCTCGCATCCTAATAAGGGGCAGGGCAGAGCGATTCCAGGAAAGGGAATTAGAAGAGAGGCAGAAAACGAAGGGAATGACTTGATGAAAGCGTCCTAAATAGGACTGAGAAGTGAATGTTTATGGCAGACACAGAAAGAACACCGTGGAAGATTGAGAATGCAGCTGAAAGTCAAACTTTTCGGGGAGAAAACGATTACGAAACGAGCGAACAGATATTGGAGGGTTCGAAAAGTTCGCATAAATTCGAAAAAAAGAAAAGTTACGCACGCGCATAATAGAATCAGTCAGAAAGGCAGTTCGAAAAAGAAGAGTGGAAAAACACAAAGAAAAGGGACATTTTCGCGTGTCTGCTCAAATCGATGATGCATACACCAAGCGGCCAGACAGCAAGCAGTGCTCCTCGCCCCCTTCCCCAGGACTCCCATTGCCTCTTATCTCTCCCCTTTTTCTCGCTTTTCCTCGTTTTTTTCACTTACCCTCTTTACATATTTTCATCCTCCATGCCCCTTCACAGAACACAGAAACCACGCACGTGGTGCATTCACTGCTTTGCCTGCTCTGGGCAAAGAGTTGTTCCTTTTCCCGCGCATTTCGCATTTCTCTCAACTCTCAGCGCACTTTTCCGCACAACCTTCCCCCCTCAAGACGAACAAATCTAAACGATGAAAATACGGCAACTCGCGACCACTTTTCTGAATGGGACAAAAACGAGGAAGGACAAGCAGAAGAGAGGCACTAAAGTTGAAACTTCTAGCTTCTAAAGTAACTGAACAACGGAGAAAGGGAAATGAGAATTGAAGGATGAAGGATGAAGATGAAATGTGAGAAGGAGACTACGGCCTAGGAGCTTAGGGCAAAGCTGATTGCTCAGGATAAGGCCTAGAGAATTGCTGAGTGTTGGAGTGTTGACAATGTTTACGAAAGACAGGGATAATTTGCAACACGAGTGAATAGACATTATTCCGGGAAAAATTAGAATAATTGATTGAAACTTGATAAGCGGGATGAAATATGAAATGACAACGACATTTCAGAGACAAGAACGAAAAAATGACGACAGATGAAAAAGAAGACGCACAACAGGCAGAGGCGCTATTTCTGGGAATTGATCTGAGCACGCAACAGGTATAAAAATAGATGGAAAGAGAGTCGTTCTGAGCGAAAATACACCCCGACTTGTTGATGATCGAGGGGATATATCATTACTGCTGAAAGACGGACGATAGAGATCAGAAGTCGGGGAAAGATAGATGATTTACAAGCGGGGCATTTGAGGTTTGATAAGAAGATATAATTTTAGCTGAAAGCCGTCGTCCTAAATGAGACGAACCAAGTGGTCTACAGAGATGCAGTCAATTTCAGTCGCGATCTACCGAAATATGGGCAAGTTTGAAATGTTCCAGTGAAATAAAAAGGAATTTTGAAGAAAGCAAAAGCGAAACTTCATAACATCAATATCAAAGTTAACACCAAAACTTACGAGAACTCTATTCAATTATCGGCAATTTTTGATAATCACCAAAAACGTCATCTTCAGAACGACAGATGGAGTTCTTATCGCTGATGATCGCAAGACCATTCGATCTCCAGTCAAAATGTGGCTACAAGCTATGGATATTGTTCTCGAAAGACTGTCGAAATCAATCGACACCACAAAATTACGGGGAATTTCTGGATGTGCACAGGTTTTAATCCCACGATTAATATACAAGAGCTCCGTTTGATAAATTCAGCAACATGGAACGGTCTATTGGAAGGAGGGAGGGGAGGATATTCTAAAGCAGTTGAAGCCTGAATCGACTCTGCATGAGGGGTTACAGGTACAAGAAAGGAACGAGCTCTAGTTTTTTTTTCAACTTCGGTTAGAGATGTTGCTATGAAAGTCCAGAAAATAATGCCGTAATCATTAAAGACAAATATACAACATTTCATTACCCTCTTCTCTGGTGCAAGGAAATAGAAGGTATTGAACAAATAAAGCGATAAATTAAGGATGCCTTTTCATTGGATAACAGCCCAATTTGGATGGATTCAAGCACGGCAAAACAATGTGAGCAGATGGAAAAAGCAGTGGGAGGAGCTAATGTCTAACATATTCTCAGGCAAACACGAATATGATCTGTCGAATTTAGAAAATGGCCGAAATAACTGGATCGCGAGCTCATCTTCGATTCAGCGGACCACAAATCAAGAAGATCGTCGATGAAAACCCCAATGTATGGAGGAATACACAGGTCAGACTAGAGATGAGTATAGCTTTGGAGTGGGTTTTGAGAACGAGATCCCACAGGTGATTTAGGACTAGGTATTCAACTTTTCCATGATGAAAAACGAGGTAAGAAATGTTCTAGCTTTGGAAGAAATTGTCTATAAATGGGCTATGAGCAAGCATTTTTCAATCGAAACACGGATAGTCCCGACTGAAATGGGCCATATTATAATCAATCAAAGATTTTAGCTCGTTTCTGTCATCTCATCCTTTGCCTGTTCACTATTTTTGGGAAAGGTTGCACCAATTGACTATACAGATGGAAGTGGAATGAATCTAATGAACATACAGGTAAAGTTAACAATGATGAATCAGTAAATTTGGATATTGGCAGACAAAGCAATGGGATTCAAAATGTACTTCATCTGTCAGCGATGATGTGACTCAGAAGATTGGACAATCTATTGACCCATCAGTGAAACTAGTAAGGAGATTTTTGAAAATAAAATACTTGCGAAGAGTTTGACAACCTATTATCAAGCAAGAAAGAGTCTTGCATCGATGATAAGTTAATAAGTTATTGAAGTTCATGATGAAACTGTTCAACTTTCACATATTGTTGATGATAGAAAATGAAGATATTGAGAAACCGCTAGTGATCAGTCCGTCTAAAAGTCAGTGAACTTCATATCCTATGTTTTAGGTTCAACTAGAAATATGACATCACCTAAACGACTGATCCTTAAACTTTAGGGAACAATAAGCAGCTACATGAGCAGTCGGTACGGAATCCCGTCTGAGTGCATCATTCTTCCATTTCTGGGGGATAATCCTGGTACGGGGAGGATTAGGGTTTTCAACAAGAAACCCACAAATAGAGTTTTTTTTTAGCCTCATTGGCGGGATTAAATCTCTCAAAGGGGGATATCGGAGTGAGTTTGGGCACTAGTGACACTGTCTTCTTCACCACACATGTTTACAAGTAGAGAAGATCTTTTTGTTTTTCGAATAGAAAAAACTATTCCCCATTTTAGACCTTCAATAGATGCCCATATCTTTCTACACTTCTCAGGCGAAAATGACGAGTACATGCCGCTTGTTTGGTAGGGTTCAAAGAGAGAGAGTTTACGAAGAAGGACGAGAAATCCTGTAAATTTTCAGTTTCAAAAATGGCTCTCTGACTCGGGAAAGAATTCGACAGAAAGTTGGCTGCAGCTGGCAAGAGTGGAATAATACTATTGCACAGACTAAACCTGGGAACTCGGGGAATATAGGTGGGGCCTTTAAAAATGAGGGATAAGAAGCTAGATCATAAGTCTACATTTTCTCGAATACCAATTATAGAAAATCCGTTGGATGGATATAATACCAAATTTAGGCTTCTTCTTTGATACGGATGAAATTGCGCCGCGAATTTCTCGGGGAGACTATCTGTACGATGAAAACGATGCAAGAAAGGAGGAATTCACCAAAGAAGTTAGCAAATATTCAGTCAGGTTCATCAAAAGGCAATATTCAGGAATTGGCTCGAGCTGTATTTGAATCGCAGTGCATGAAAATGCGCCTGTATACAGAGAAGATGGGCTGTGTGATTGGGAAGGGTGAGTTGATAGGGTGATAAAAGGATAGGAAGTTTATCATTCCTTCAAGTGATTTTTCAAAGAAAAATTTCAGAAGAATAATCAGAAATGAGTCTGTGATATTTTAGGTCGCCTAATTCTAACCGGAGGTGCATCTACGAATTCTTCTCTGCAGCAAATGCTAGCAGATACATTCTCCATGCCTGTCTACACTATCGATTCGCCTGATTCGGCAGCACTGGGAGGAGCTATGCGAGCAAAATACGGTAAGCGCAGGGCTAGCTTGAAATGGCCTTTTGAAGAATAGGAGTAGCAATTCAGAAATCATGAAAAATCCCTGGATTTTTGATATTCCGCAATAGTAATTTTGGCTAGTCCTGAACAAATTATCTCCGACCTAATCTATGAATTGCCCAATTTCAGCCTACTTCAAACCGAAAGAATCCTACTCTGACCATTTTGGCAATCCCAATCTCCAACTCGCAGTCTCGCCTAATGGACAAAATCATCAGGAATATTCAAAGCATATGACCAGATACGAAAAACTATTGGGGCAATTGGCAGAATGCAAGGAATGAAGAAAAACCATGACATACAAGTCTCCTCAATAAATTATTTAAATATAAAGAAATAAAATTTTTAAATAAAAGTAAATAAAAATGAAAATGTATCTGACTTTAACAATTACTAACATTTTTTGTTGTTCTCGAAAAATCCGTCAAAATCAATTTTCACTCGCGAACAGAACTGACTTTTGGAATGTTCGATTTTTCGTTGGTCTAGAAAAGTACTCGTTAGTTGTTTTAGAAATTATTGATATTTCTGTGCCAAAAAGAAGAATCGACGAAAAATTTCATAAAGGATAATGAAATTGAGTGGAAGGCTATTTTATAGGTCCATGAAATTTTCCAAATTTCTGAACAATTTTTCTACTAATTTCAATATTTGGGAGCGTTTCTCCTAGTTTAATAGTAAGATTCGATTGTTTCAGAAAATTTGTTTTATTGAAATTATGCTTCAATTTTAGGAAAAATGTTCAAGATCATAGATGCATAATCAAATAAACGTAATTTGATTAGACAAAAATCCTAGTTTAAATGAAATATCACAAATGCAATTTTACAGTGAAAGCTAATGACGTCCCACAGAAAATTGAGGCGAAAAATTCCTAATTCTTTGGACAAAATTGTTCCTAAATTGGTAATGGTGGTCTACCCTTCAATTGTAAACAGTATTCAAAGTTTATAAGTAGTGCATAAATAAGATTAAAACTTTGAGCAACCCTTATGTTAATAGTTTCAACTATTCGTATAAAACAGCAAAATTCAAATGAAACCCAAATATTAAAAATGCACAGCTAAAATAAAAAGATCGAATAAAAATACCCATTTTGTGCTCGTATTTGGACTTAAAGGGACTAAGAACGAGAATGACAAAACGTAAAAATCAGGCTATCTAATCAGTGAGTGATTGATGAGGCTTCGCGAACAACTCAATTAGAGTCACCATATTGGCGTATATTCCACAGGCGATAAATGCAAATCCAAGGATCATAGCCGTGAAATTGCGGACGATTTTGAACATTCGATGACAGGTCGAGAGGTTGTCCTGAAAGAAGATTTATAAAAAAAAAAGTTTATTTTTAGATTTGTTCACAAGAAGGAGAAGTTAATGAATGAAAGTTTAAGTGGAATTTATCACATTTGGCCTAAAAAGTTGCGATTCTGACCTTCCAATCAGTCCAGAATACGATCACTTCGAAGAGCGGAGGGAAGATTAAGGCGCACATTGTTCCTGCAGTCACTCCGACGAGGGACATCATGGTTTCGAGATGAGGGATGAGTACGACCATCAAGTACGTCACTAACACCCAGAAAACTCTGAAAATTAGACTTGCAATCAAAAACTCACTGGTATTCAGAATCATTAAATGTACCTGAATCCCTTATCAGCAACTCCGATTGGGAAACTTGGGCAGATTTTGCCGAATTTAGTTCGGAAACCATTTTGGAACATGTCTAAAATAGTCGTTTCAGTGACAATTACTGAAATTTTCTTCAGGCTACTTACCGAAAATGACATACATGGCCATACCGTTGCCAAGCAATGATTGGACCATCAGGCAGATATTGACTGATGTGTAGAAACTGAAAACTTGCTAATTATCATCGACGTCAAATGGTGCACTCATTTGATTACCCGTCTTTCGGCACATTAATTGTGATGGTTGGTCCAACGTGTTGGGCGAAGGCAGTATAGCCGATGAAGCCCAGAAAAGTCATGAAGGATGAACAGGTGACCATCGTAATTGACAAAACACCGGCTGGAGCAAGGAATTTCTCAGGCTTGGCCAGCTTATTCTCAACCGGCAGGACCATCGTTTGGCCTTCGAATGCATAGGTCAAAATTCCCTAAATTAACAATTTTAGGACGAGTTCTTGAGTTTTATGTATCAACGTACCATCATCATGATCGTGCTCTTGAAATCAGTGTAAGCAGGAAGTTCAGACCAGTGATTTGGCTGTCTGGAAATTTCAGAAGTTGGCTACTTGGAAAGATTCTCTTTCGGAATTACCTGATTGTGTATTGAGCAATAACAAGAGAACCAAAGAACAAGAAGACAGTGGAGACAATGGCGAAGAAGCTGACGATCTTCATGTTGGTGAAGGAATTGGTCAGCAGAATGAAAACGAGGGCGATTGTCGAGAAGATCAGCATTTTCTGGTCCAAGGTTCCTCCAATCTGGTCACCGAACAAGTTCACCTGTAAATTCGCTTTTATAGTGATTATCTATGGTTTTAGGCATGATTATCAGAGATTGCATTGATTCATATGCAGGAAGTTGGCATATTCCTTCAGAATTAGTAATTACGATCAAACTATTGCTAACCATATTGTCACTGATGAAGAGGATGGCGACAGAGCATATTCCGAGCTGATATGCAAGAATAGACATGTCGACTGCGAACACCATTGCGTGGCTGTGCTTCCGCAGGAATTCGATGTCCGATGTTTCGCACACTTTTTTGGCAAAATGTCCATAATCAAGAGATGAACGACCGACTCTATAATAGAAAAATTAGTAAAAAATGCTGAATTTTTGAAATCTTACTTTTTAGAAAGGTATTGAGCAGATTTGGCCAGAATGTAATCGCCATACCAATTGACTAGAGCGATGAGGATTGATGCAGCAAATGAGACCTGAGAATCATTATGATTATCTATGGCATGGCATCTTTCACGCTTTCACTTACCCAAAGTCCTCCTAATTTCCAAGCATAGGGAAGTGAGAAGACACCCGCATTAACCATTGCTTTTGATAGCGTAACGATACCAGAGAATGTTCTGAAAATTTAGAATTGCGATACGAATTTAAAAGCAAATATACTTATGAAAAACTTACGAAATGGTGTGTTTTCTGGACGGGACGGGGAGCTCCTTCTCATTTTTGGGCTTTTCGATTTTACCTGATTCCAGAGCCAACTGCTGTTTGTTGGGAACTGGAGCAGTGTCCAAAGGCGATATACTTGCCATTCACAGCTAAGGGAGATTGGCTGACTGCAAGCAAACAGATGACTCCCATTAAAGATAATAAAGATTAGATCATCATCTCATATGATAATTCAGGCAAAGGCAAACATAACGTGAACAATTTTGGTTGCATGACGTGCAAAAACTAAACAAATATAAGAACTAGTAATGGAAAGGGAAAAGATGTGGATTCTCTTCCGAGAAACAACACAGTCACTGTTCGTCAGTAATTTTATACTCTCGTTACCAGCTGTTACCTGAATTATGAGAGGGCTGATGGGGCGTGTCCACGCAATCAGCAATTTACTGTCTCGCCCGGTCTTTATCATTTCCTAAGAGCATTTCAGTCGACTCGTAAAACATTTCCACTTCGTTTTTGGGTTCGCGAAGATGAACCGCCAAATTTATTGCTGCCAGAATACATATAGTGGATGGAGCGTTGTAGGAAGGGTGGTACTATCCGAGACAAAGATGTCGAGTTTTGGTGTTTGAATATCTGATATCATCACATCAAAAGGACTGCAGCATGCAAAAGAAAGGAGTTGACGTAAAAGGCCAAGAGTTCAGGACTGCAGTTTTGCAGATAACTTCTGAAGGCAAAGAAATGAAATCATCAGAATGCGATGAATTCACTGCTCTACCACTCCACATTCCATGTTCTATGAGTGGTCTTAATTTTGGAAGAGTACAAAATGAACACTGAAAAATTAACGATCTAACTTTCCTTCTGAATTACCGTAAATGCCATTTTAGAACTTGAAAGATCGCAAATTAGATCGGAATTAATTTGGAAAGTTTCAACTTATTTGTGTATCACCATGGAACTATAAAATATGGCGATAAATTTCGCCGGTATCATAAAAAGCGATCCTTAAATAGGGCTGGATGCCTATGGCAAGAGTAGGGGTAGAGGGCGGGGCCATTTGAGTCTGAAAGACAGTTCATCTTTCATCTTCTACTTTTGCATCATCTGTTATGAATGACATGATGACAGCATGCAAATTGTCCGTTTGTCACTTCGTCACTGATTCTTCGCCAGACAACGTCGTCGTCCTCTGTCGGATCGAATCATCGCAATTGCCTCTTTGATCAGGAGTCAGGAACGAGTTTGTCAACACCTCGACTATATAATATGAGTTCATTAATTCGATATCTTCTTCAAAGTGCTTCTTCTACTTCGCTTTTCAATCATTTAACATTTTCTGTTTTACTTTTTCATTATTTTTTGCATCGTTGGTTCTTTAGCATTTAGATTTTCGTCTTCTAAATTTTTGACCTCATGAAGTATCGCTGTTCAAAGACACGTCATTTTCATTCTGCAAAAATTTTTCCCATACGGTTTTTAGATTTTGTTTCCGAGTCTTTGTATCTTCACATACGGACGAATTCTGTAGAACCATAAAATATCTTATCTAACCGCGCAGCATCCCTAAAGTTGTAATACCGTAATGTTGGAAGAAATCCTGATAGTCTCAATTCTACAAGACCAGTAGAAAAATTCTCTCATCGTATATAAATTTTAATATAACAATTTCCGAACTTGACTTATAAAAATGTGCAAAGGTGCATAAAATCTCCGATTTTATTTTTATCTGCAAACGATTTGTTAATTTCGATGAAAATTAGCTAATTTGATGAGGTTTTCAAGTAGATACCGTATTAGGATGTGCGTATTCCCTATGATTCGATAAATTGCAACGCTTATTGTGGGGAAAAATCACAAATAACCTAAAATTTGCATAATTCACTGAATTTATTTGACCTAAAGACCCTGATTCACTATCATATCATTGCAGCGCAAAAGATCTAGAATGACTATTCGAAAAGTTATCATATCGCTTCCAAAAAGGTTAATTCTGTACTCATTCGAAAACTAGAAACAGCGTTTCCAAGTAAAATTTCTCGAAAGTCATAAATCCATGACGTTCATTATTATGATTTTTCAATTTCGCAATCATTTCACCTAATTTGAAATCAGGATAAGCGTCAACTGACAAAATCACGACGGAATATGCTCGTTTTGGCGATTGTCACAGTAACCATAGACGAACTAGTCGAGTGTCAAACAGGTCGTCAATAAATAAGGCAGAGAGGAAATGATTTCATCTTCCCACACCCTCCCCTTCACTTCTCCTCTCCTTTCCCAATCACATCATCGTGAACTTTCGCTCTGCGTGCATCTGCGGGCAGTCGACTACTCGTCTACCTGTTTCTCTTCTCGCCATAAACGGGTTGCCTTCCCCCAAAATAGGTCTTCAACTGACCATCCCAGTCGAATCACGTAATTCGATGTCGAGCGTACAAAGATGCGAGACGTCCAATGTTGAACTCTGAATTTTTCACGATTCAACCAGCCCGTTGAATAACAGAACTGCTTGATTTCATAGCTTTCATCATTCGGACAGTTGGTTTTTGAAATGATGGACTGTATAGAATTCAGATGGAGAAAATTCATGAATTTACGAGGCAATCGGGGGTGATACACGGATGCATGGTGCTATATTTTCACGAGATGTTTACTTCTATTATGAAACTGCTAACGGCAATAAATTCAAGCAGAAATATGGTTGCATTTGTGAAATCTCTAGATAATCTATCTATTAGGTATTATTGAAATTTTATGAAATGCGTTTTTACAAATCAGCTCTAATAGACTTTTGAAGTTTCAATATTTTGACTATGAAGTCTCCATAAATGGACTTGTCCTTCTACAGTATTCTGGTGAAGTTCATTGATGAACGAATTGAAATTCTTTCGTTAATAAATGTTCTAAACGAATTACCAGTCTTGTCGATGCACAAAGTAACAATTTTCGAGTGAAGAAATTTTGATAGAGTAATTTGGTTTAGGAAAGTGCAGATTCTGTTATGGTAGTTTAGATTTCGAATATTAGGGGAAAATGTTTATCTCAAAGTTCGCATTCTCGTCATGACATTGAATTTATTGGATTGTTCAAAATTGAAATGTCGTTGTTTGATTTCTGCCTTCGAGTTGGGTCTTCTCTGCACTAAAAGTTCAAAATGCTGCTTTTCATCTTTGGAATTGACTATGAGATGAAAACAAAGACTGATGACGACAATGGCGGGGCTAATTTAGACTGTAATCAGGCGCAGGGAATACTCAAATACACGACTAATCCGCGCATTTGGTGTAATGCACAGATGCACACAGGTTCATGAAACCCATCTACTTGTTTGTTTATCGAAATGATGATCTATTTTCTGTTGATAGAGTTGTATGTTTCACGTGAAGAGATGATATCAGAAAGAGTGCACTCGAACGATCATTAGAACTTGCTGAAAAATGGGTGCATCACAGCCTTACCCCTTCCTGATCATTAAATTGCAGACAGGTACGGGAACAACCCCTTTCTTCTATTCCGTTTCCTATTTTCTGCAGAGGGCAAAAACGATTTATGATGAAAGACCAAAAACTGTACACATGAAGATGCCCAGGATGCGCTGCACGTGCACACGACATATGGATGGGTTAAACTCGACAATCAAACAGCAAACCACCACGGCAAATATCGATGATCTATGTTTGAAATGGGTTTGAATCATTTCTACGAAATATTGGTTTAGGGAAGTTTTCAAGTGTTTTTGCATATAAAAATCAGTAGATCAGCACAATTAATAAGCTACAGTAATTCATAATATCACTTTGCATTTCAGTGTGAGCATGCTCTTCAAAATATGATCATGAGTAATTCTTTCTTAATCTTAAGATTCCCAAGAAGAATTTTTTGAAATTAAAACAATAATCAGACATGTCAGCATTCGTGTGTTATGTGTAATTTTCAACTGTAATAAGTGAAAATGCTTCGTCTTTATTCGTCAAAAATGCAAAGAGAAATTTTGTAATTTATATGAGGAAAATTAAAAATAAAATTTAGATGATGCTAAAACAGCGATCAGCTCCATTGGCAACCTCGTAGAATTATCACAAATTCAAAAAATGAAACTTAAATTAAGAAAGTGAAAAATGAATAACCGAGTTTGATATTTCAAATTTCAGATAGGATATTTCAATCTCTCGTCGGAAAAAAATGATAAAATATGTAAATTTTATTATTGTCTGTACTGAACCTAAGTATTAAATTTGGTCAAACTTTCCAAGTAATAATTAAGTTCAGTTACAAATGACATTTTGTTTTCATCGAGCATTTTCAACATGTCACCTAATTTCGAGGAAATTTAAAAGAACTCAAAGAAAACTGAAAATTATGAGAAAAGTTGCATTGCATTTCTAAACATGACTGCTCAAAATCGGGAAATTATTTTTAGGCAAATGAGATGAAAGAAAGTAAAACTCTGGATGCATAAACATAAATCAAGTGAAATATCCTAATCGTTGTGCTAAAATAGCAGGATAACTAGTTTGTTTGTAAGGCTGATTCAGGTTTGGAAAGTAAATGAACATTTGAAAGATATCACTATAGAAATACAGGTCGATAATTTAGACAAGTTTACAAAGGTCTGAGAAAATATCTATCATTTTCTGGCGGACTAAACTGAAAAAATCGGGAATATAACTTAAGAAAATGCGGAATGACTAAAATTCCCACTTCAATTCTGTTCACTTTTGGTAAATTTGACTTCATTTCAACTTTAGATTGAAGCGAATTTGGAATATCCCTAATTTAATATTTCAAAAAGTATCAGAAAAAGATAGATTAAAATGAATTACAAGAAAATGTCATACCCATGTTTGCGGTGTTTGGTTGCCTTCTGCATGAATTATCCCATCTATGGATCAGCTGATTGTGAGGGGAGTTTTGAAGGAATCGATGATGGCGATCATGTTGGAATAGACTCCGGCGATGATGAAGAACACCCCCAGCACGATGACCACCACGTTCAGACTGATCTTGAGCAGCCTCTGGCGGTACGTCAATAGACCCTGAAAAGCAGTTGTTGAGAAGTGGAACGATTCTTCTATAAAGATAGGCAGGAATGCGATTTAAAAATTGTGCCAACTTAAATTAAAAATATAGACGACTCAAAGTTGGAAAGCTAAACTAATCCTGTCTTATATATTTCATCTCAACAGTCTCTTTTCATAGAAAGAGGGCGATAACATTTCGTGCAAGATCGTCTGTTGTTTCAGCAGGAATAAGAGATTTTCAAATATAAATCTTGCAGAAAAAATAATTTGAAGACTGAACTACCTTCCAATCAGTCCAGAAAGTGATCATTTCGAATATGGGCGGGTAGATCAATGCACAGAGCGTTCCTGCAGTCACTCCGACCAGGGACATCATTTGTTCGAGGTGCGGGAGAAAGATAGCCATTAAGTAGGTCACCTGAAAAAATTGAAAATGAAAATCAAGACGTATTTTTCTTGCTAAAAGATAAAAGCTTACGAAAACCCAAAATATGCGGAATCCCTTGTCGGTGACCTGCTTGGGACAATTCGGAAAACGATTCGTCCATTTCCTTCGGAAACCGTTCTGGAAAAGCAGGCTTTAGAGAAATATATTCTCATTTCAGAAAAAAAAAACGATTAAAAGTTGAATACAACAAACCTGGAACATATCATACACAACATACATGGCGACTGAATTTCCGAGCAGACTCTGGATCATCAGAAAGACGTTCACTGTCGAGTACAAACTGAAATGCATTGGCGATTAATGCATTATTGATTTTTAGCCAATAAGTTATTTTAGGAAAAAAGTGACAAAAATACATACCCATCCTTGGGGACGTTTGTCGTGATTGTTGGGGCAGTTTTGTCACCGAATCCAGTGTAGCCGAAGAATCCGAGGGCTAAAACACGATAAATTTAAAATGCACAATTTGGAAAGGACAATTAAAAAACAAAATTTGAAATAGCAAAATTTATGGATTGTTGAATAGATGAAGAGTAGAGTTGGCTAAGGGAAATAAGTTTTTTTGTACCTTTAAAGTCTTATCATATTTGAATTGCCAAATATGTAACAATAGTTCATGGTATTTCAGTTTCGAAAAATCAATGTTATAAAATCTACCAGTCATGAAAGCAGTGCAGATAAGCATCGTAGTGGAGAGCACCCCAGTTGGACCGAGGAAAACGGCCGGATTGTCGAGTTTATTCTCGATCGGCAGAATCATCGTTTGGCCCTCGAACGCGTACATCGACATACCTCAAAGGTGGGAATATTTTTGGTGAATTGTCACGGAATTCTCACCAAATGACATGATAGTCGCTGTGAAATTCGTGTACGCGGGAAGTTTGTCCCATTGGTTTGGTTGTCTAAAATCTCGAAGAATTATTCAGCAGTCCTCCTCAATAATGAAAACGTAGAATTTTTGAAACGTAACTTCTAATTCACCCACCAACTGATAGCTATCGTTTTAGATTTTCAACTCTGATTCAGCAAAGGCAATTTTAATTTGAATGAATATCTGTGTACCTGATAGTGTATTGCATGATGACGATGCTTCCGAGAGCAAAGAAGACCGAGGAAATGAGTGCGAAAAGGGAGACCAGACGCATGTCCGTGAAGCAATTCGTCATTAGGATGAATACCTAAAAAAGAAGCAGTAAATAAAATGAAGAAAGATTAAAAAAAAAACCAGACCAGAGTGATCGTGGCAAAAATGACCATCTGCTCGTGTCGAGTGCCTCCGATTCTGTCGCCCAATAAATTTACCTGAAATATGCGAGCTATCTTTTCTATAAATTAATTTAAAATTTAGCAGAATTACATTGTAAACTCTTGAAAATTTGAAAGTAGGAATGTTTAACAATGGAGTTTTCCTTGAAGTCGATGAAATGATTATTATTTTAGGGAAAAAGAAGACATGTAAAAATTCAGCTTACCATGTTGTCACTGATGAACAGAATGGCAACCGAGCACATGCCGAGTTGATAAAACAGAATTGTCACGTTTATCACGTACCTGAAAATCTGATTCTTTTTCAAATTTAGAAATCCTCATACATGGCAGCTTTGCTGTTGTTCCTGAGGAATCGAATGTCAGAGAAATCGCAGACTTTCTTCGCGAAGTGACCGTAGTCCAATGCAGAACGCTCTGATCTGAAAATCTCAATTTATTTTTTTCGTAATAATTCAAGCTTTTTTTTTGTACAAATGAAAGAATATTAATTAAAAATTGCTTGATAAAATGTTGCATAAATGAATGACCCTCAAAATCAATTAAATAAAACTCTTCAAAAATTCAGCGATTTCTTACTTTTTGGCAAGGTGCTGACTGGATTTGACGAGGATGTAGTTGCCGTAGAAGTTGAGACCGGCGATAACGAACGACATCACGAATGATACCTGAAATAGAAATACCAATTGATAAGAACAAATTAACGATAAAAATACTGACCCATAATCCACCCAACTTCCAAGCATATGGCAGAGAGAAGCAGCCCGCATTGAACATCGACTTGGACAAGGTCATGATTGCGCGAGTGGGGCTGAAAATCCAATTTTTAAAGATCACTCATGCTTCATAGCAAACTGCATTCGACACAAACGGAGATGTACTAATTAAAAAACACATTTAGATGAGTAAGTAAAGACTAAACAGTCTTAAGATTATTGCCATTCAAGCTTCAATTTAATTTGAGAATAAATCATAAATCTCACGATATGACATCCTCGCCTCTGCTGATCGGAGGAACAAGTGCCCTGCCATCGTTGATGGACTCTCCATCCGCATCGATCGGCCTCACAATCTGTCTGTTCGGACTGTCGTTTCCCACATTCTCCTCGTCTACACCTGGCGAATCCATCGGGAAATTCAGAGACGCCAGAGCTGAAGAATAGCTAAAATTGGGAAAGTAGTTGATTTTGAATCACTAATATCTTCAAATTATCAGAAAAAAGTGAGTGATAGATTTGAATTCAATCAAATTGTACAATTCGAACAGTGGGGCAAGATGCGTTTGAAAAGGAATGCCTTTTTCATAAAAATGCAATTTCAACTAAACAAGAGAAAAAATCAAAATGAAATATTTAGATTCGAAGCTGAGTTTCAACAGTGTCTTCTGTGTAACAGAAATCGAAATCGAATCAGAAAACAGGCTAGAAACTGGTCAAAATCGATTGTGAATGTGTGATTCACATCACAACAAAACACTACTTGTACCAAAATAAAACAAAAAGGAAAAATGTCAATAAATAAAGTATTTCATGGTCGGGATAACCAATTATATTAAAAAAAAAATCTCAAATCCACAAAATTTCAAAATCTTTATTCACAATTCAATCATTCCTTATTTGAATACACAAGTTTGCCTCCAATATAAGTCGACAGAACATCGATGTTTTCGTTGATGAGCACTAAATCTGCGTCTGCATTCAGAGCGATTGTCCCTTTCGATTTGAGACCCAAGACATCGGCTAAAAATTGAAAAAGTAGAATGATTTTTCTACTAAAAATAAAAAAAAAATACCAGGTTTAGCAGTAGCGCAGAGGAGTGCATCGACAAGCGAACATCTGGCCGCTTTGATCAGTCTTCTCACGCAAAGAGGCATTGATGCCACACTAAAAATAATATTTTTGAAGGGAGCAATATTTGGGAGAAAAACACAAATTTACATTGGATTAAATAATTCCTGTTACACCCGTGGCAGTATGATACAAAGATGAATATAACAAATTATCATCCAATCTAGTATTTTCATCAATTCTCGCAAAGTGGATTTCTCCAGAGAGCAAAATCGTAAGGATAAAATTATAACCTCCCAGCAGCAATGTCCGTTCCATCGATTGTCGCATTGAGCCCCACGACTCGAATCGACTGGCTTCCGAACTTGTGAATTCCGTCGCCCATTCCCAGGGCAACGATTGCGTCTGTCACTAGTATCAGACCTTCGGGGCACGTTCTGAAAATAAATTGCCTTTTCTAGGAAAATAAGAGATCGTCTAATGTTTCCACAAGAAAAAAGCTGTAATTATGTCATAGAAATTACTCATCAAAATGATAAGAAACCCCACAATTTATGATTACTCCAAATCACTTACTTGTGCGCGATTCTCAGTGCCGAGTCATGAGTGTGAAATCCGTCCGATATAATTCCATAATACATCGGTTTTTCGATTCGAATTTTCTTCGAAGTCAGCAGACCAATCAAACCAGGATCGCGGTGGTGATACTGAAAAAAAAAGATTGCTGTTTGCTTGAACATAATAATGCCCAACTTGTGATTTTTAAAATTCAATTAATTACCTAGTAATCATGTAATTCATTGAAATATAAAATGTGCGGTTAAAATGTTGATTTCTCGTAAAAAAAAACCATTTCAAAAGAAGTCTTACAGATTTCATGGCATTGAAGAGATGCGTGAGAATTGTAGCTCCGGCAGAGATGCCCTTCTCTCCGTCTGCTAGTTTTGCAGAAGAATGACCCAGAGACACGACAATTCCTTGAGACGCCAAATATCTGCAAATTTTAACACAATCATTTTTAGGAAAAGGATTTTGGAATGAATCACTCATTTTTGAGAAATTGTAAACAATAAATTTAGCATATTATGAAGTTATTTTGAAAAAAAAGCGATAACATACTGCTATTCTTTTGAATGGGATCAAGATATGACTGAGCGAAAACGATACAATTTATAGAGGAAGCAAGAAAGAAAAGAGTTATTGATCATCTGATGAATGACGTCATTTCCACTTATCATTTTCTTTCGGTTTTTATTCGATTTTGAATGAATTTGGCTCCCACCTGATGACCTCTTCAGCCCCATTCAGCTCTGGCGCGAGTGTCACGATAGCTATGTTGTCTGTGCCGCCATACACCTGAACAATCAATTCACCGTTCACATTCCAATTACATTCTTTTTCAGGAAAACCGTTTTTTTTCCAATTCATCCACAAAATATATTAAAATCTAGCTAATTTTATTTCGCTTTCGACAAATATTTTATTTTACGAGTAGGTGAGTTTAAAAACGATGAAATGATGATAACAGACCTGTTGAATGGATTCGACCGGATTTGCATCGAATTGTCTGACGAATTGCGGCGGATGACAGCCTCGTTTCTCGAGGGAAATGAAGGGTCCTTCGAGGTGCACCCCCAACAGAGACGCTCCGGATGCAGAACCATTGCGACGAGGCAGCAAGGGAAGGATCTGAAATTTATAGAAATTATTAATTCCTGACAATTCGATCAATTTTTAAGACGAAATATTTTTGATAAAAGTCGAATGAGCGGGCTTTCGCAGAAACCAGATAAAAGTGATCGATAAAAAGCAAGCAAATCTAGAACTAAATTTGCGATTTGAACATGTCACATGTTAATAAATATAATTTAAAATTTAAAATAAAAACCGGCTGGAATGATTTGGATTTTGAGGCTTTGATCAAATGGATTGTGAAACTGAATGGAATGACAGGGTGAGTGCAGTCAGAGGACGCTTGTTCGACAAACAAAGAGACAGTAGAGGGGAAGAGAAAGAGGTAAATGATTACAACAGAGATGAGAAATGACTCAATTTGGTGAGAGATAGGGAGAATGATAGAGGAGGGGCTAGAGAGCACAGAGACCAACTTTCTTTCGCCAAAGAATACCAGCTTTTCATTGTGATTTGACAGTTTTTGACCGAAGCAGAAATGAGAAAAAATCGATAAGTCGAAAGAATTCCAATTGTAAAGAGAGGAAGGGAGAGAGAAAAAAGAATTGTAGACCAGAAAGCGTGCAGAAGAGGGAAGAGTCTAATTCGACACTCGAAAGTAGCCACTCTCCTACTTTTTCCTTCTTTCCCAATCCAATTCAATGAATATGGATCTCATTTCAAAGGAAAAATGGAATGATGTGAAGAATTATGAAGTGATGAGATGAGACAGAAACAACGACTCAATTCTCCAAACTACAAAAAGAAAGAATAAATGGTTCCAGTTTTCCGAGTCAGTGAAAAATTGATAAAAAAAAACTTGTATAAAGGAAACTATTCCTAGAAAACTGATTTTTCTCTCATCAAACTAGAAAATTCGATGAAGCTTCGCTACGCTAATTTTTTGAAACTTTATATGACCGAAGACAATGAAAAATATCGACCTTTTTATAAATATTCGGATCGCTGGTAATGACAGTCGGAGCAAAAGCGGTAACTCCATGCGCCAATAGCTGATGCGCCACTTTATTCACTCCTTTGGAATATTCCTCGGCCGAACCGTCAAAAGATGAAAAGTCCACTCCGAAACCGCCTGCAAAGTGATGTTGACTGTGACTGCCTCCCTTCGGGCGTTTAGGTTTGGCGAAAAGACGAGACGCTTTCTTTTCTTGCTATTGGATTATTCAGCAAGTTCTTGGAATTCACGAATTACTATACGTGTTTTCTCAGATCAATTCAAATTAGAAAAAATAAAAGTGGGGATTAAGGTTTGAGAATTCGAATTTTCAAAATTTCAAGAACCTATTGGAGGACCCAATATTCTTCTCCGTTCCTACTGCGTCCCTAATTTCGTCGTTCGATAAAACTCTTGTCCCCTTTTTACTCGATTCCTCCTTACCGTTAATCTGCAAATCGATGAATCCCGCACAGATGATCTGTCCTTCGCAATCCACTTGGATGTCCGCTTCTCTGCGTTCGTCGAAAAACACGCACATCGCATCGATTATCTTACCGTTTTTCACCTAAAATGAAGAAAGTTTTAACAGCCTTTCAAAAGTGATTCAAATTTCAACTGCTGAATGGTTAAAAATGCAAAATTATTGCAACTTCAAAGGGATTTCCAAGTTCGTTTCATAGAACTCATAGAAACTTACCCAAACATGATCGAATTCGAGCTTCCCGCCTCTGAGCACACGAGCATTGACGAACTGCACGAGGCAGTCGACTGGATATTCGTGCAGATCTGAGGAATTGAACTTGACCTTCTTCATTTTTGCGGAGATTTCTGAATTACTGAAACATCGGAAAATGAATCAAATTTAGAAATGAGACTGTCCCGAGTTTAGAAATGAATAGTTCACGGTAAATTAAAATTAAAATTTGATCCTTCAAAACAAATTATGTAAAAAATTTTCATGAAAATTCAACTGTTTCTTGAAAGAAACCCAAGTTTAGGTTAGAAAATAATGTGACAAGCAATATCAAATGTGCAAATTATTAGTCGGCTGTTGTGTCCATTCTTTTTCTCCTTCATATTATCTTTCCTGTCTTTGTTATCTAATCATTCCTAGCTTTCTGACCAACTACTGGATGCAAATATTGAAACATACGAAACTAAAACTAAACTAAATAATGCACAAAAAATCATATTTGTAAAAATAGTATTCTCGAAATGCTAACAGATTTTAATAGTCTTTAGAAGCCTAACTTAAGTTACCACAATAACGAAACTAAATTTATGCTCATTCCACCATTACAATTAAGATGTTTTTGTAACTATTTTAAGTCTAAAATTTTATTCTTTCATCGTCAAATTAAATTATCTTTCTGATATTTAGATCTCCAATCTACAAATTATCACGAGTCATGCAAAGGGAATAAGTTAGGAGAGATGTATGGATTTCTGCAAGAATATCGACCAGTTTTCACCAATAAATTAGAAATTGATTTAGGAAATTTGTTAAACTTGTAAAATTAAAACTCGCTCTTTGTTAAAACTGACAATGACCATCAAGTGAATTGAGTGAGAAATGCGGGGAATTTTCTGGGATCTAATTTTGAAATTCAAATAATTGAATTCAAGAAAGAATTTTACGAATTTTAAGGAATATCTGTGTGAAACGGACTTGTAAATAGGTTCTCATGAGAAAAATTCCCTTACTGCTAATGTAGAACATATTTTCTCTGAAAAGAAGGAATGTTCAGAACTGTTCATTGTGGACACAGTCATGTTAAACAGGGCGCAAAAAAGAGTGAAATAGCATAGGGAAGCGTGGTAGCAGACAACAAAGAAAAAAGCGAGAAAATTTGCACCCTTTTCATCGCTGTCTGCCGTCGCGCTTTCCCATGCTATTTCGCTTTCTCTCGCGTCATGTTTAACATGGCCATGTCCAAAGTGCTAATTCTACTAACAGTTAGCAATGAGCAGCGTTCGCATGAGTCGAGTATTTTCAGTCTTATGCTAACTTTATCCCCATTTATGATTTATGTTTGTTTCAATTTGAGCACAGCTCTCGAGTTTTCATCGTTTATGCAGATTCCCGTTTGCATCCCACACAGACGAGCTCTCTCCGGACATCGCACATCTTGATGCACCGTCTGCAGTAGATTCTCCCGCAGGTGAAGCAGTGGATTCGCCTGTCCACGGCAGAGGGGAACTCGGCCAAGCACTGCTGAGAAGCACAGCGGCGCGCGTTGCGAAGGGGCTGCCAGCGAACGTTGAAACGAATCAAGTCCTCGTCCTGAAAAATCGCAAATTTTTAAACGAAAAATATTTGGAAGCCATTTTTCACTGATAAATTTCATCAAAATACTAATTTTTTTTTCAAATTTTCTAAAATTCTACCTCCTTGAGAACTCCACTGGATTGATGAGTCTGTTCATAAACCCCACTTTCCTGACTCAATAATCGATTCGTGAGTTTTCCATCTTCCAAATCTGAAATACGCAACCTGATTAGCATTTTCTTCTAAAAATAAATAAATACCCCCAGCAGCTTCAGAGTTAGTCCCACTGCTGTCGTGTCCCGAATCGACCATCGAAGTCGACACGCTCGAGCCTCGACCACAGAGGCCCTTCAATTCGGCTATTCTCTGGAAGAGGAAACAGTTACAAAAACCGAAGTTTCAAGTCAAATTACCTAACGAGTTTACATTGTGGAAAGTAAGATGGCAAAATAAGCGCAAATAGTTTTATTTTATACTTATTTTTCATGTATAAATTTCACTAGAACACTCATGGAGGACTTAGATTAGTTGAATTCCTTGAAAGACAGATAAACTTCGACACTCACCACTCTCATCTGTGCGATTTGACTCTCGAGAATCCCCACATGCGCGATTGCAGACATCGTCGTTTCCGACAGATTCTCCTTGGGAAGTAGGCCATCGTCGAACCGATTGTAGAGGGAGTGCCACACAGAGAACGCTGCTGCTCGAGTGTCCAAATTCACCAGGCATGAGACGCGGTTCGGCTCAAACATTTAGCTTTAATTCCTTTTACTCACGGTCTCATCGACTTTATTCTTTAGAGAAGTGAAGAGTATAGTGAGAGAAAAATAGAAAATACAATCTTTTTTTCTTCTCTACGCACAATTATGGGTAGGAGATTTCTCAGTTCGGGCATTTCAACATGTTTATTTTCAGAAGAAAAATGTGCTTCATTTCCACTCTTTCAATTTCCCTCATTTCATATTATTTATCAAAAAATGATTTTCTTACTTTATAGAATGGATTCAAATAATCGTCCTGCTTGGAGTTGAAGTATGTCCAGAGGGATTTGGTCCGTTTCGACAAATTCAGATCCTGAATTGTTCGCATTTGGAATGCATGAAATTGCCTTGTTTTGCAGAGTTAACGACTCACTTTTCTGTCCTTCTCGCAGTTGCCGATGAACGTGCCGAACTGGCAGGAATACGCGTGCTCGTGCATCTCGATCAGGCAGCGTTCGTTGAACTGGAAACCAAAATCGAAAATAACTTGGAAAAATAAAGAGAAAAAACCTGAAAGTCCATTGGTCTCTGTTGCAGAAGTTGCCAAACGCAATCCAAAAATTGGGTAAACACGGGGGAGACCTAAAAAGAGTTTATTCATGCATATTTATATCATCATTTTCATAACACTATACACAAGAAGTGGTAATTTTAGGGGAATTGGATCGCCTTCTACTCGTATAAATTTGTTAAACAAAACTTTACTCTCTACCTCTTTGAGTGCCTCGTCATTCTGCGCTCCCAAGTGCGCACATCGGTCATCGAATTTGTGTCCGAAAGCGAGCCAGTCCTTCTCGACGAGCACTTGAAAGCCGTGAATGGTTCTGTAGAAAGGGTCGAGAATGAGCTGGGCGACTGCCACAACTTGGGAAGTGCGGTCCCAGCCATCCGAGCAGTGAACAACACAGGACATGCCTGAAATGGAAATTATTTTGATAAAAATTACCCATTTCAAATGGCATATAAAAAGAATTTTGATAAAGTGTGTTCATGTTGATCGTTGTAAAAGTCCGATCTTTATGCAAATTTTAAAGCAACGATAAAATGATAGCATACCTTTGATGAGAGCATCAGCAATGAATATTCCGCATTCGATAATCGACCGGACGTGCTTCAGCCAGCCCGAAGAGTCTAGTGTCTTGATGTAGTCCGTTATTGAGGTCGTTTTCGTTACTGCTGAAAATGGGTTCACTCGAAAATGTGACTTGAGATTTCAAAATACCTTCAAGTAATTTCTGCTGACTCTGACGCATGACGTGAATGTTATCGATGTCGAAAGTGATCAGTCGCATGTTCGTGTAGTTCCTCTCATCTTCATACCCTTTGCCTTGTGCCTTGTTCACCATTTGATTTATCTGAATAATTTTTATTAGGGTTTTTTTTCCTAAAAAGTGCGTTTATACTTCTTGGCATTAATGTCATTTTTTTTTCAAAAATTCGTCCGTAAAATTAGTGGCACTGACACAAAGTCAAAGAAATTAACCTGCTTGAAGGGGGTTCACGTTTTCATTAAAATAAGATGTCAGGAAGAAAAAAAACAATCCCAGTTCAAATTCATTTCCTTAATTTCAACAAAAAAAATTCATCGAATGAATGAACGTCAATTTCGCCTTCCTTACCTTCGGCCTAGTGTCAATCATGTAGAGGACTTCCCCTGTGCCACTCGCCTTTCCAATCAGCTCCATCAACTTCTCGTCCTCCACATTTCGAGCAGAGAAACCCGTCAAAGGCTGAGCACATCTGCAACAAATCAAAGATGGCAAGTAGGCACTTTTTGTAAAATTCACTAAGGACCATCACTACCAAATTAGCAACCTTAGGGATAAGGAATATATGCAAAAAAAAGAAACAAATAGGTGAATTTGACAGATTAGTGATTGTGGTTCTTGGTCAATTATACAGGGAGCCAAAATAGCTTTTTAAAATGACGTTAAAACAAACCTGCAAATAACAGCACCAGTCGGTCTGTAGAAGTACGTGAGCGCGGGCAATCGACCTCTACTGCGGAATTTCGTCGAACCGACAACCACATTCGCGTTGGCCGAGGTCGGCAACCACAGTCTTTCAGGATAAGTGTCACAGTTCTGAAAATGAAGAAAATGAGGTAAGTAGAATGTAATGAATGTCGAAACTCTTTTCAAAGTATAATTTCCAACAAGAAGAAATATGGAAAGTTAGGATAGATCCTTCTTTACCAACACTTGACTCTTTTTAAATTTGCCAGATCTGATGAAAGTAAGCCAAATTTATCGACCAACCTGGTATCCGAGATTAATTTTGTTGCATCCCCATGCATCGGACACGCCCTGTCTGCCGAATTCGATGTCCCAATCAAGTCGTGACCAACCGGGCAGATCCTCGATCAGATCACGGTTCTCGAAGGCCAGCAATTCGTTGCGATTTTCTGGAAAACATTTTCTCTCATTTCTATCTCAAAGAAGTCATTTGCTAAGAGGGATTTTAGAATGCACAAAATTTTTAGAGTCACGAACATTTTGTTGCAGCCTACTTTTGATGACTTTTTCCTATAAATAATGCCCTCAAAAATCTACCTGGCCGAGAACATCGCTGCAGAGTGACATACAGATCCTGGCAAGCCTTGTCGCTTTTGATAAGTAGAGATAAAATCTAGAACCAGCGCATGAAACATGGAATAAAGTGAAAGAGTGAATGAATGAACCTGGAAATGTTTGCACCGAATGATCAAGGGGCAGCCGACGATGGAGAGAGAGCCTCTTTCGACCGAACCAATCAGGCCATTGGCTATCTGAAATAGAAAAATTCGAATCTTCAAATGTCATATTTTAGGCTATCCCTAGCAATATTATTTGGCCAAAGAGAAAGATGGAATGTAAGTAATTTGAAATAGCTCGTTTTTATGAAAAATATAATAGTCTTTCTCGAAAAACCTATATTCTAAACAGAAAGGTATAAAAAGAAGGAAAAATCAAACCCAAATTTCCTTGCTCCCATCATCAGCTCTAAATATGAGATGTGTCGTAGTGACATGAACAGTCCCGACGATGTTCGACTCAGCACCAAATCGATTCACCAGTTGAACTTTGTCCACCTGAAATTCGACGTTCTTTTGATCAATACAATTTGTCAGGAATAGGCTTGCAAACTTGGAAAAGTCGAAATGTCTACATAATCCACGAAGCCTTCTAATTCTTATTGTTCTTCTTCCTTAACCCTCAAACTACGACCTAACGATTCCAAATATTACAAACCATAAATTACTCATTTCCCACTCAAGTTCATGTGATTTTCATTTCACACATCGCAAAAGCGCAACTTTCGAATACTTGATGGTGTTTCCATAGCTTCCGATTTGCATAAACACGATTTTTAGCAGAATACCGAGATTGGGAGGTGAATTATTTATTACCGTAATCGATAAGTGCATAAAATGCAAATATACGGTATCAAATTTCATATAATGCAGCTTTAGATGGGGAGAAAATGAAGCATATCTTCACTACCAAATAGAATCAGGGGTGTTCAGAAACTTCCATTTCCAAAAAATTTAACGAATGGAAAATCATTGAAGAACTTGAAAGAATTTCCACTTCAAAATCAACCTCGAGAAAATTTCTTACATTAAGGCAATGAGCTAGTTCGAATTTCCTCTCCTCATCCTTGCCTGTGATCGTGTCGAGGATCAGACTGAGTCTGTCTTTCAGCAGACTGCCAGCCACAGTGATGTCCTCTGTGTAGGCTGGATAGGTGCCTGATAAATCATCTGTCCTCCTCCTCGCAGCAGGCACATTTGCAGGCGTCCTTCTCAGTCGGACTACCACTTCCTCAGATTTCGAAGGAGCATCAAATGCTCCGGAAAAGTCCGTGGCTGCTGATGGAGACGTCTTGGTGGGAAACGACAATCCTGATGAGGCTGAATTCTGAGAATGCAGAGGGGAAAAGGAAAGGCAGGGAAAACGCGTTCGATAGATCTAATGAACAATTCAAGAGGTTCAAAGGAAAATTGGCTTTGAATAGACTGAAAATCGGAATTCCATCGCATTTCTACATGAGATTATCTTTCGGCGAAAAATTGTTTGAAAGTAAGGAAAAGGGGAAACATTGTTGCTGAAGTTCTGCACTGCTGCCTAAATCCCAAGAATCTGTCAGAATCAGTCAGTTTTGTGACCCGAGGATTTGGCAGCTTTGGAAGAGCTAATGCAGAGGAAAATGAGAGAATGGGGAAGAGAAGTAAAGAGAGGACTAAGGGAAAGAGAGAAGAGCGGGTGTCCTTTCCTTTCTCTTTAGGCATCTGCATTGCTCTGCTCTGTTTCGAAGCCTCGATTCGGTCCTTCGGCCCTCGGGCCAGAATGAGCCAAGGCAAGGACTGCTTGGCTGTTAGTGGCTAGGCAAGACTAGGGTTGATGCTGAATAGGGGCAAAGAGGGAATCGATGGGAAACAACGAAAGAGAGCGAGCAAAGGAGAAGAGAGAAAGGGGGAGGGAAGGAAGGAAGGGAGAAATGATTACAAGGTTGGAAGCTGATGAAATTCGAAGACTGGAGCAGAAAAAGGAAACCGAAAACGATGAAAGCTGAAAGTTAGCTGGAAAATGGAGGGATGGAAGAGAAGGACTGGGAATGAGAATCAGGACACAACAAGTAGGGGGAAGATTGGTCGCAGGGGAATGGAGAAGCTAGAGGAATCGAGCAGAGCAAACACAGAAAGCCTGAAAAATTACCCATTTCTGGGGAGAAACAAGGAACTGATCAGAATATAATGGTAATCGAAAGCGAGGCAACAAAACAACAACCAAAATCGAACCGAAGCTGGCTTGAATTTTGCACGTCGAATATTCAATTAGTGCGCACTGCGCGCAGCTCGTTGTAAACTTGCCAAGGGGTTGCAAGTCATTTTGAACGGAATTGAGCAATCCCAAGAAAGGTCAGGCATGGATAGATGGTGAAGGCAGAAATAGTAGAGGGATTTTAAAATGAAACTATTGCATTTTGAAAAATCGGTAAGCTATGGAAAGACTCGATATTTTTGGATAGTAAATACTGCACACCAGAACTTCTCCGAGGAAAAATAAACCCAATTATTGAAAAATACAGTATATTGCAGCATATTCCATAGTCAAAGTGTCCTTCGAGTATTTAGTAAAAATGCTGCATGAATATTGAGCAGGAAAAATGGCGCAACTCGTTACGTCTTCAGTGCTATTTTAGGAAAAATTAATCGAGAAACACCCTTCAAATACTAAAAAAGCAATAGATTGGGTAAATAGCTCACCCGTGGAGTGAGAATATCTTCAAATCGCATCCTTTCTGCTTCAATTTCTTCCTCTTCTTCACTCAATCGATCCACAGCTCTTCATTCCCCTGCACGAATTGACGATCACAGTCAGTTGAGATCCTGAAATTGGCACAATTCGTCATCAATTAACATGGAAATGTAGTCGAAGAACAAATGCAAATAATAGAACGCCCTTGCTTGAGAACGGGTGTAAAACCAACAAGGCCTTGGGGAAGAGAGAAGCAAGAAAGGGAATTGAAAAGGGAAAGGAGGGAGTGAGGAATGGGAAGGGGCTGTTGCAATTAGAAATGCACATGGGACAAATATCAATGAAAGCGGATAAAACAGCAATATGAAAAATTCATGTGAATTTTAATTTGAAGCAAAATTCAACCGTAAGCAACGGAAGGCAAATCGCTTTGTCTGAAAGAAAAGCAACATCTCAAAATTTCTTTATTCAGTTATCAAATCAAAGAAAATGATCAAATTTTCTTCGTTCTTCTTCATAAAGTTTGAGTCTCAAAAATACTTCATGATGGATAAAATTGTCCTTTACAAAAATGGAGGGTTTGTGATAAAATGGATGAATCAATAAAAGAAATCTACTACGTATTTTCCCTGTGCTATAGAATCTTATAACCTTACAAAGAAAAGACAAAAACGAAACATTCGACTGGCGATAATTAGGAAAAAGAAGAGAACAAGCTACTAAAATCTACCATTATCACTCATTACGAACTACGCTAAAATAGAAGAGAAATTTAGAATTATCTCAGGTTGTTTTGTGATAAATGAAATAAAATCAAATTTTGTTGGGCATTAAAATATCCATGGTTGATATTTCCAAAATATTCGGAAAAAGACTGAATATCTTGAAAGCAAACAACCTAGCCATTTCCAGTCGCATATTTTTTGGTGTTGTATAAGCGTACTTATCAAATTGAATGGAAATTCTGTCGTCACTTCAATTTTTCTCAAAAAATAGAAAATGAGAAGCAAAACAGTATTTTCATACAAACTGATGAAGTTTTGATAAAATAAGAACAAGAAAAAGAAAAGACAAAGTCGAACCGAACCGCGTACAAGTGTCTCTACTCCTGTTGTGTTTGTTTATTTCTTAGCAGCAGCGGCAGCCAACTTCATGAGTCCCTCGGTGGAGTGAGACTTGGGTCTCTCGAGAGGAAGACCCATTCCTCTGGCCCAGATCAGCTGGGACAGACAGCCGAGCGCGCGTGACACTCCGAACAGCACCGTGTAGAACGACATCTCCGTCATTCCGAAGTACTGCAGCAGCACTCCAGAGTGTGCGTCCACGTTCGGCCACGGGTTCTTCGCCTGGAAAGGTTGATTTTGAATTGAACCAATTTTCATCTACTCTTTATTTTCCCCGAAATGATCGATTGCAGAGGGGAGTGCAGCGCGTATTCGCGAAGGGTGATAAAGAAGGCGAAAGGGGCAGAGATATAGAAGCATAATGGTTAAGCTCGCGGGTATCCCTTCCCCCCTCTTTATGCAATCGATCGTTTGAGGGGCAATCGAGTACTGACCATGCACTGTATCATATGATTTCACAGCAAGGTTCTTTTTCTCAAACAAAATGTCGAATTTTCCAATTGAAAGTAGTCTTTTTCTATTCCTTTTACGCAATGCTAGAACGCCGATAAAATTGGTAAAATCCCTCAAAATTCTACTCTTGCTGATTAAAGAATGCGAACATTCCTACCTTGCCCTGCTCGAGAAGAATATCGGGAGTGATTTTGTAGAGAGTAGAGACGAGTTTGAACAGGTCGTCCTTGGGCAGATGCTTGAGTGCGAACTCGCGCTGGCACTCGTAGCGAGGATCCGTCTTGCGCAGCACAGCGTGACCGTAGCCTGGCACAACCTTAAACATAACCCTTCATTTCTTGAGATGCTAGAAAACTAAATGATTTCTCTTTTAGGAAAAAATAATAAGGCTCTGAAAAGTATTGCGAGGACAATGAATGAAAGACTCACGTAAAGTGTGGAAATGTGCGTAAAAATATGACAGTTTTGGTACTGTGAAAATTTATGCATTCCTGGGTTTTGGTTTCGAACGTTTCATTCATCGCGCAATTTAGTAAGATAAAGCCTGTTATGATGAATCGCTTGCTGACCTGTCCGCTCTTGAGATGCTTCCAGACCCAGTCCTTGAGCTGCTGCTCAGTGTAGTTGAAGCCGACCTCGTCGACGATCTTGTTCAGGAACACCAGCACTTCCTCAAAACGATATTTACAGAAGAAAATAGAATATCTTCACTCTTTTAAAAAATTCAAATAAGGCACAAATCCTGTATCATTTCGTATTCAAATGAATTGCTGCCTTCCATTTGCAGACGAGTGAAAATTCAAGGTTCAAAAATGAAACCCCCTCACTTGATTAGCCAATCCGTGGAGAGGTCCAGCCAACCCAGACATGGCAGCAGAGAAGGAGAGGTAGGGATCGGACAGAGCGGAGCCGACCAGATGCGAGGTGTGCGCAGACACGTTGCCGCCCTCATGGTCCGAGTGAATCACCAGATACAGACGCATCAGCTCTGAGAACAGCGGGTCGTCGTAGCCCAGCATCGAGCAGAAGTTGCCAGACCTGCAAACATAAAACTGCAAATGGTGCTGCCTGTTTTTTTGTTTTAATTACAGTACCATTGTCTTTTATCTTTCTTTACTCAAGCACTCATAAACATAGAACGCGAGGGTTAATAAAAACAGCTAAATACTGATTTTCAGTCGTTAAATGTCCAAATTTGGGAGCCGCTGTATTCTTTCTTGAAATTCCTTATTCGCAAGTGCAATGCATCCCCTATCACTCCTTTAAAAATCATAAGAATGCAGAATAATGCTGGTGTGTTGAATCAAAAGTCTGGCAGCATCTTTCTAGTGAATGCATTCTTTTGTCTCGAATTCTATGTCTGAATATACGTTGCAGAATATGTTCTGAATGATTCACGAAAGACGAATGAAACACGCTTCTATTTGATGCTGTACTGCGCCTAGCTTTCAAAATTGATGCTCAGAATGAGTAGAATATTTTCCATTTGAGGAAAAGTGATGTTATTTCGAAAGTGGTTCTAATTAGCTTTTCTAAAAAGACGAAGAAATGCACAAACCAGTCCTTCTTGGGATCGATGACTCCGACCTGGGATCCATCCCTGTACAGATTCCTGTAGATCATCGCAGCGACTGTCGGCAGCTTCGCCAGCAGATCCATCGAGTCCTCGTACGCATACTCCCAGTACGCTTAAACAAATCTATTTCTATAGTGAAAATGATCACTTCTGATAAATGAAGAAAAACGACTCATTCTTCATTGTAAAGTAGAACAGTTGAAAGATGGCACGAAGATAAATTGATTTTTCTCGTAATTCTTATTGATTAAAGAGCGTGGACATGGAAGGAATTTTCATTTGCATTCTCACATAATTTCTAATCTTTTTCCAATGTCTAGAAGAATTCCTATCTCTCTTATCAGTCATTTCGATTATTCAAAATTCCAAATTACATTCGTGTTTTGCTGACCCTTTTTCCTATAGGCGCTAAAAATGGAACGTGCAGTGAACATTATCGATGTGCGCTGATAAAAAGATAGAAACTAGTTTCTTTAGAAACGAAAGCGCATGAATTTATCTGGGTTCTTTTATATAACTAATCATTCATCGTCATTTTCAGTTAGAGAATGATCAAAGATGAATTTTATCTTCTAGAATTTGTAAAATAAAATTTGAAAAACTAGATGCAGATAATTTAACAATGTCCTTAAAGAGTACTCCTCTGGCAAAGTACGAATTTTTTCCTCCAAGTGAACAAAGCAACTTACCAGCCTTAGGCACTCCTCTGGCATAAGCAGCAGCGAATTTGCTCTCGTTGTTGAGGGCAGCGATGGCAGCGACGAACTGGGCCATGGGGTGCAAGTTGTCGGGGAAGTTGTCCAGCATGCGGGCCACGTGCGCTGGCAGGTCTGCACGCGCATTCCATTCCTTCGTGATTGCAGTCGTCTGGAAAAATTCAAATATCTAATTTTTTCAGGAATTCATGCACATTTTTCTACTCGAGGGTTTTTTCAAGAAAACATCAGTCATATTTCATTTCTTTACAGATTCAACGTGAAATTTCGATTCAAACAAACTTGATAAATAATCTTTTACCTCTTCAGGACGAATTCACCTCTTAACATTATCTCAAACTGTGCCGAAAATTTTGTCGTAAAATCGTTTCACAATGGCATAATGTCAAGTGAACCCCCGACTTTCAAATATTCGACAAACCGACCTGAGCCTCACTGGGGATGTCGCCAGTGCAGAGCAGCCACCAGATGCCCTCAGGAATGGGCTCCTCGCCGCCCTTCGCTTTGGGCAGCAGTTTCTGGCATTCGGGAATGGAATATCCACGGAAGCGGATTCCCTCCTCGGGGTCGAGCACAGACGTTTCCGTCACCATTCCCTTCATCGATCTCATTCCACCGTAGATCTAAAAATAGGAAGATTGCTTTAAAACTCGTTTTATACATTGAGAAAAATCATCAAGAAGGTTAATCATACCCTCCTTTACAGTTGATGGAATATACCGAAAGAATAGTTCCTAAGAAGGTTCATGGGAGAGTTCGCGACAAAGCCCTTCTAATCACATTATTTCCCCGGTATACAAAGTTCTAAGTAACTCACCATATCGATGGTGACCTGCTGCACGACAGTGTTGGCGTGTTCCTGTCTGAAGGTCTTGACCTTGGCATTGTGGGCGGGGATCTTCTTGGCCAGCACTTCCTTCAGATTCGTCGACGAATCGGCCTGGGTCGACAGGGGCTGACAGGTGGTCGTGGCCGGAGAAGCCACCTAAAATATTAGATAAACAGAAGAAAATCCGCGATAATCTTAATGATGGAAATTCTCAAATTGTCTATTTTGTCATTTTGTTCATCATTTTACAATCGATTTTCTTTGACTTCAATGCCAGAGTCTGCTGAATAAAGTTTTGCTTGTCTTTGATATTTTGTCAATAGTTGTTGTCGAAATGTTTCTTCAATTTGACTTAATACATTTCGAAAGAAACTTTTTGCTGAATGTTCAAATTCGAATCTTTGCTCAAATCAGTCTTGATCAGAGCTTCAACACTTCTTTCACAGGATGGGATTTTTGTTCACCTTGGAGAAGAGACCAGTGGATCTGCGCAGAATGGTCGAGGACAGCGACATCGTGACGATTTGCTTTTTTCGCCAGAAAGTGAGTGTTACCCTGGAAATTTCTCAGTTTAAAGAAGAGCAGCAAAAACTGAAGATCAATAAGAAAAATTATCGACGAAAACACGGATTGTGTATGCGATTGGCTTGAAAATAGGGCAGAAGAGAAGAAAGGAGGGACGCGTAAACAAGGCTGCGGGAAAGAAGAAGAAGAAGAAGGAAGAATGACAAAGTAGCCGAGTAGCAGTGACAGACAGACCTGAACCTGCCAAGCCTAAGTACTGAACTCCGATCTTCCAACGTGGAAAATGAGATCGCTTTCGAATCAATCAACAAAACCTGTGCAGAATTTGAAAATGTACGCTAGATTTCTGCGCGTCTCAGCGTATATCCATTTTTCGCGAAGACAATGATCATTTTGGCAGGCGGCCTGAAGGAGAGCGTCAATTTCGTTTTATAGCCAACACGCATGAACGTTTTGAAGAATGATAAAAAGTGAATGGGGCAGAAACCCAAATACTGAAAACGGGCGGCCAGCCTTGCCTCTTTTCTCGTTGATAGACAGAGAATGGGGAGAAAGAAGAAGGCAGGGGGGAGAGAGAGAGAAAGGAGCAACATACAGCCACTGCAAGACTGCAGAGGGCATGGAAGGGAATGCAGAGAACGATCGAGGTCCGGGGCGAAATCGGGCAAGCGCTACGAGGAGAACGTCAGCAGCATGGGGGGAATGCGAAAGAGGCTCCCCCATCCATTGAGCGATCAAATTAGGGATGACTCTGGAATTTTCATAACGAAAATATTCCGAGTTCGGAATATTTTTGAGCAATCATTCCAAATCCCAATGGCTACCTCAAAGAATTCAACTCTGAGCCAGCCCAGGACCATATAATCGAAGAGGCTATACTTCCAAACAATTATTTCATGTACCAAAGATAAAACTGTTTGTCTTCAGATTTTATCAATGTCCTCACTCATCTTCAAAAATGCATGACCAAAATATACACACACTGGACAGCTCAAATCGTACAGTGCACATTTGAAACTATCAACGTTCATCGTCAACTCCACGTATTGTAGAATCAATCAAAATGAGAGAAAAACCCCAGTTTCAGACCATTTCATGGATAGAAATTAGTGGGAGACTTGAGCAAACAGCTCAATTCTTCACTTTTCGCCCAAAACTCAACTATCAGAATTTATTGACAGAGATTGCTACTGATTGAAGCAGAAGAGATCTTTCTCTTCACTTCTTCCGAAATTGTAAGAACCAAAAAACGCTCAGATGCAAAGGACATCCAAAAATGGAAAGAAGCATGTGATTATCAGAAACAGAACTGTCCTTATCAGCAGATTGGCCCAATTTTGAGAGGGAAAATCATCGCTTGCGAAGATGATTGTGGCTCAATAAATCAAAGATGATTGCAGAAAATGAACGAAGAAATCATTTCTCCACGTTGGAGATGGGAAATGATACTGGACGAACGAGAATGTAGTTCAAAAGTAGTCAACTCATAATTCGTTGAGTTTTCTGGACCAGTTACAGTTGAAGTTTTGAAGGTTGACATCATGGATGCAACTCATTCAAAATGCGACCCCACAAGAACCTTAATCGGCCCTCATAAGAGAGAAGGGTTGTGATAATGTTCCGAATGAAATTTTCAAATCGACCAGATGGGAAATTTTGTCACAGGATGTTGCCCAAAATTTCTGTGAAAACTAAGTTAAACGAAAAGAAGAAATGACAAAAGCGGAAATTGTGAACATTTTTGAGTTCACACGAAACGGGAATGCACTCGTGCACTGATGGGGAGATTTCGGACAAGTCGAGGATAACTCTGGATACAAAAATAGAGAAAATCGGGAAAAAAAACCCGCGAAGAGAGGCGAAAAATTAAACCGAACGAGGATTCTGCGAAGTGGCATGGCTTTCGCGCTGCATTGACAATTGTGTATGCAGTGCTCATTCTCGTTTCGATTTTCGAATTTCTGCCCGATTTTCTCGCTGATTTTTCGAATTTTCCTTGTCGTTTTCTGAATTTTGATGTTCAGAGTGCAGGAATCAAGATGTATGAGGAGGATGACGATGAAATGCAGTACGAGGAGGGCGAGAATGACGAGATCTTGCCCGAACAGTGGCAGGTGGGAAGAAACTAACGAAAATCAACTTCTTGAACGACAACAACTAGGAACATACTTGCCAATAAAATCCAAACCCGCCGTGCTGCGCAGAGCGGGTGTATAATTTTGCATTGCGAATCAGGAATTTCCTTCGAAACAAAGTTGCAAATATGACTAGGAAGTTGCGGAACAACCGCACGACCTTTCGAATATTTGAGTACTATTCTAGTCAACGCATGCTTTCGTAGAAAATACGCTCATAATATTCTAGAAAATGACGCGTGTCGTTTTCTAGCTGTTTTCTTAAAGAATATATCCATTTCAATCGAAAACACAATTTGGAAATTATTCCGCTTTTAAAACGAGGCTGTGTGAAGAAAGATGAAAAACTGACGAACTTTCTAAATGGGTGATTAATGAATTATTCGAGACACTGAGAAATTCCAATAAGTTGGTCTAATTAAGGAAGCCTGTTGGGCAGTGATCTCGGCGTATTTCGACGAGAAGGGTCTCGTCAGACAGCAGCTCGATTCTTTCGACGAATTCGTTCAGGTAAAAATTTAGGAACACTCAGGAAAGACTTGAACTATCCCTATTCATCAAAATCTCATGTCGAGATAGGCCAATTCATCGGTCTGTGACAAAACTCTTGTCAGAATTTAGCACTCATATTTTACGTTGTCGAAATCAGTTCATTGCCTTTTCAACTTTGCCACCTGCCAATCATCAACAGATTTTCACTTCGAAATTTTCGACGAACACTTTCATGAGCAATGTCTTTGTTTCCAGATGACCGTGCAGAGAATCGTCGTCGAGACGCCTCCAATTGAGTTGCAGGCAGAGGTGCAGCATACGCATGGTGAGAATGAGTCTGGAAAATTGCAAGATCTGGGACGAGCTACTAAAAAGGAGTTGAGACTCATTCAGTGCCGAATTTCAAAAGAGACATTTGGATGATCTTGATCTAGAATTGCAATTTATTCTGAAAACGATCAGCCTAAACTTTGTATCTTTAAATTCGATAGTTTCTTTCCAGGTGATATGGAGAATCCAGTGAAAGTGAGTCTGAAGTTCGACCAAATCTACCTGTCCAGGCCGACCCACTGGGAGAAGGACGGAGCGCCTACTCCCATGATGCCCAATGAGGTGGGCAGATTAGCTAAAATAAAATGTCGATTATTTTCTGCTCGGACTTCGAATATTCTCCAGAAATCAAAAATAAACGAATCATCTTTCTCTTCCAATCTTTCCTAACTCAATAAAACTTTCTTGCTTCTTTTCCGAGTCGAAAGATGCTTAGAGGAAATTGATAAATTTATGAATCCGAAACTATTTCAACCATTTCTGAAAACATGAATATCCCCCTTTTTGATTAATTCTCTAAGATGTTTGTTCAAATTGCAGGCTCGTCTGCGCAATCTGACCTACTCTTCTCCCCTCTATGCAGATATCACAAAGACGATCACTCGGGAAGACAACGTGGCGGAGAAGCGATACGACAAAATTTTCATTGGCAAGGTGCCCATCATGCTCAGGTATGACATGAACTTGATTAAACGAAGACCACATTTCATTGTTTATTCAGAAACCGTGACTTGAAGAAAAGAGTCTAAGCTTGAAAGAATAATATGAAAACATTCTTTCACTTTCGCATAAATATCTTCAAGTTGAAGCATTGCCGAATTTGTAAATTCTTTATTCCAACACGTCCTCAACTTTTAGTAATTCCTTCTCACTAGTGTTGAAACATCACTCCCTTCAATTAGTTTTCTTGGTTCAGCTTTTCGAGTCAAATAACGCATTCAGATCGACGTACTGCATGCTCTCGAACATGAACGATCGTGATCTGTGCCAGCTGAACGAGTGTCCGCTCGATCCTGGCGGCTACTTCATCATAAATGGATCTGAAAAGGTACTAGCATCAGACCTGCAACTTTTTCTAGAAATTGTCAACCGCACCGTAGTTTTGAGACCACGGTCGAGAGCGAATCGCACCACAACTGCGATTGCGGTTATTTATTTTTCAAATCCGACTAACATCTCTCATTTTTATCAATTTAGTATCAAAAGTTGACTTAATCATGTAGGGCTTCTACTTGTTGCTATCCAGATTGTTCTGGAGAATAGTATGTAGAAAAAAGGATGAATAGCATAAGATGCCAAATTTCAACTAGAAGATCTGCAGTAGAATTCTGACAAGCAATGTTCTCTAAAAATGACTGACTTTGAATTTTCAGGTGCTGATCGCCCAGGAGAAGATGGCCACAAACACGGTCTACGTGTTCTCTATGAAGGACGGCAAATATGCCTACAAAACGGAGTGTCGCTCTTGCCTTGAGAATTCCAAGTGAGTGATTCTGTAGAGTAGGAATGAGAAATCATTGTACATGCAGAAATTTCAAAGACAAAGTCAAACAAAAATCCTATTATAATCGATAAGCAAAAGAATATGATAAACCTATATCATCCCTTTTGCAAATGAATTGAAATGCATTATCAATTTGCAGCCGTCCGACTTCGACGATGTGGGTGAACATGCTATCGAGGGGAGGAGGAGCAGGCAAGAAAGTCCATACTGGACAGAGGATCATTGCAATTCTGCCCTATGTCAAACAGGTACAATAATCACTTTCAACATTAGATTCTGCAGCCCAAACTGCATAAAAATTAAGTTCATAAATTTGAAAATTTTCATTTTTTTCTGCATTTCAAAGTTGTCAGAATGAACATCTTTCAGTTACACTCTTACTACTTTTCACAAACAAACGTTTTTCCTACAATTGAAAAACTATTTATATAATATAGCAGAGATAATTTTCTTCCAATTCTTTACACATAAATTCAACCAGCAATGTGTTTGATTGAGGAAATCCCCGTAATCATTGTGTTCCGTGCCCTCGGCTTCGTCTCCGACCGTGACATCCTCGAACACATCGTTTACGACTTCGAGGACAACGAACTGATGGAGATGATCAAGCCATCGCTCGACGAAGCTTTCGTCATTCAGGTATTTATTGTTAACGCTCAAAGCGGTTATTCGAGCATAGAGGGGCATGCAGGCGTTTGAAATCTTGTTTCATCCCCACAACGAAATAGCGTGTCCAATGGGGAGGATCGGCGTATTTTTTTTATGACTTCTCTGTCACTCTCTCGTTCCCAATAACCGCATTTTTCCTCAATAATTATTCACGAAGCATTTTTCCCTTCAAAATTTCACCTCACCTGAGATCGGGTACTTATTAGAAATGAATTCTGCGAATTTAGAAAATGAAATAAGAACAAAAGTCGATAAGAAAATAAACGAGAACACATTTTCGAGTATGCTTGTATTCATTTTTCAAAGGAATCATGTAGCCAGTATTTGAAGAATAGAATTTTAAAAAATTCTTGACCATGATTAATTTTGAATTCCAGGAGCAAAACGTCGCTCTGAACTTCATCGGAACTCGTGTGGCGAAGCCCGGAGTGTCGAAGGAGCAGAGAATCAAATACGCCAAGGAAATCCTGCAGAAGGAACTTCTACCTCATATCGGAGTGTCCGAGCACTGCGAGACCAAGAAAGCAGTACGTTTTTTTCGTCTGATTTGCTTCAAATGGAAATTCAATGTGTTGCGAAAGTCAGGGATGATTGAATTCTAATTTCTGAATTCCAAAAATTTTTAAATCGAATTACGTGTTATCTTTATTTCAAATTATTAGAAAGGTTTTTATTCTTTCGAAAATCAACTTTAATTGAACGCTTTGTCCATTTTAACGAGCAATTCATAATCCAGTTTTTTATTGAAAGTTCCAAGAAAAATAGACTTAAATTTTTTTCTTAAAAAACGTTTAATATTGCAGTATTTCATCGGCTACATGGTGCATCGACTGCTGCTGGCAGCCCTAGGCAGGCGCGAGCTGGACGATCGAGATCACATCGGCAACAAACGACTCGATCTGGCCGGCCCTCTCCTCGCCTTCCTCTTCAAAGCTCTCTTCAAGAATCTCCTCAAAGAGGTGACTTTTCTCACAAAATCTCAAAGAGATGAATGCAATTTTAAAAAATTCTTTTCCAAAATTATCTTTCCAAATTTCATTCCAGCTCATATCCAATGTAAATAAATTGATTTTCAAGAACGAAAGCTTGAACTCTTTCTTAAGCATTATTAGATTTCCTTTGGATATAAATGAAATCGAGCAATAACTATTTTTGACTAGATTAACTAAATTCTGTTTATCCATGCCATATTCAGATGCGTCTGATTGCCCAGCGCTATTTGAACAAACAGGCCGATATTTCCTTGGAAGTGTGCATCAAGACGACCACAATCACGAGGGGATTGGCTTATTCCTTGGCCACTGGAAATTGGGGCGATCAGAAGAAGGCACATCAGAGTAGAGCAGGTGTCAGCCAGGCAAGAATTTAGAACTCACGCATTTTGGACAGTTATTATTCTCATCCGAACTTTTCCTATCGATTCTTTACAGTTTTTCCTTCAAATAAATGGCGAAAATTAACGAATGAAACGAGAATATTCATTGCTTCACATGTCCATTTATTTGATCGATTTTTCTGTAGACATGAATGTGTTTTAGGTGTTGAATCGTTTGACCTACACAGCAACTCTGTCCCACCTGCGTCGTGCCAATTCCCCGATCGGAAGAGAAGGGAAACTGGCCAAACCCAGGCAGCTCCACAACACGCAATGGGGACTGGTTAGTGATCTGTAGAATAGTTTAGTTTGACTCCTTGAAGGTTTATCCAATATTCATTTGAAATATTGAAATATTCACCGAATACTTGTCCAAAATAAGTCAATTTTCTCAATTATCATCGATTAACGAACTGGATGCAATTACAAAGATGGCGAATCGATCTTTTTCATTTATATGATTGCAGGTGTGCCCTGCAGAGACCCCCGAAGGTCAGGCAGTGGGTCTCGTGAAGAACCTCGCCCTGATGGCCTACATCTCCGTCGGATCGATGCAAGAGCCTGTCCTTGAGTTCTTGGAGGAATGGTCCATGGAAAATCTTGAAGGCAAGGGTTTTTTTTCTTTTATTTTAGGTTTTAGAAGTAAGAATATGCTTAGAAATTCCAGAATACCAAAGTTAGCGTTCGAAATTTATCCCCACTTTTTTCCGACCCATCTGGTCTGGTTTCTAATTGATAATCATGGAAAATTGTTTTTTTTTATATGATACTCTTTGGATTTTTGCTCAAACTTTATAGTTGGGCACTTCCATCGAAACCTTTAAAAAAATCATAATTTTAAATGCCGAAACTACGACATCGATTTGCCTACCCCGTGTTTCATGCTATTTTTTTTATTCGAAATTCATGTTCTCCCATCCTCTAAAGAATGACGCTAGAAAAGTCGTATAAATAAAATATCATTGTACCAGATGAGTGCAGTCCCTCGGAGTTCGGTGGTTATTTTTTGAAATTCCAGAAGTGGCTCCGTCTGCAATCCACGAGGCGACGAAGATCTTCGTGAACGGTGCGTGGGTGGGCATTCACAGAGAGCCCGAGCAGCTGATGGAGACGCTTCGCAGACTCAGAAGGCAGGTCGACATTGTCGTGTCCGAGGTAGGAATTATGGAGCTTGTTTAGGAAAAAATCAGATCAAGAGTATGTCGGAATTAAAGATTCCTTTCGAATTCAGAACATGTTTGGGAGCTGATTTCATTTTCGACTTTTGAAAACACAATTCCGCGACATACTCCTAAATCAGATATTCTTTATTCTATGGATGAAATTGAAAGAAATCTAAAAAAAAAAAACCCCCACGATTTGTTCTGTTTGAGGTGTCGATGGTGCGCGACATTCGTGACAGAGAGATCCGTATCTTCACGGACGCAGGCAGGGTCTGCAGGCCGCTGCTGATTGTGGAGAATCAGAAGCTGCTGCTCAAGAAAAGTCACGTCGAGAAACTCAAGGTATGGCTTTGATGGACTTGACGAAGAAATGTTTCACTTACGATGAGATGCTTCCTCAATACTAGTCCACATATTTGCAAAAATCGTTTCGAGCTTTCAATATTCCTCTTCTTTTGTCAAGCCCCTTCAATGAGACGATTTGCAGAACAATGACATCGAGAAATATTCGTGGTCGAGTCTGATTAGTGAGGGAATCGTTGAGCTGATCGATGCACAGGAGGAGGGTAGGAGTTTTCAAGAATCTAGGAAATTTTTAATAGTTTATTCCGTTTCTAAGCATTTATGGTTTTCAGAAACGGTGATGTTGGCGATGATGCCGGAAGACCTGCAAGTGGGCGGCTATTCCGATTCGCACACGCATTGCGAGATCCACCCAGCCATGATTCTCGGCGTTTGTGCCTCCATCATTCCATTCCCCGATCACAATCAATCGCCTCGTAACACTTATCAGGTAATTCATTCCTACGAATATCAACTTCATCATTTTTCAACAGAAAATGATATGAAGAATAAGAAAGGTAGAATCTGGACCCAGAAACTCAATAAGAACTTTATCTTTGATTTCTGATATTCGCATTTAGTCTCATTTTATTAAATTTGAATTTTATGATTTTTTTCTTACAATTTACATGATTCTTCTTATTTGAGAGTGCTATGGGTAAGCAAGCGATGGGCGTGTACACGACGAACTTCCACGTGCGCATGGACACTCTGGCGCATGTGCTCTATTACCCGCAGAAGCCGCTTGTCACGACCAGATCCATGGAATTCTTGAGGTCTATTTGTTTGCTTTCATAACTTCGATAATTATGCATAAAGTTTCGAAAATAGTCGGATTGTCAGAATTGAACTCGAGTCTTTTTTCAAACAACTCAAAACAGTTAAACTTTGAGAAGAAAATTTTCACTCAGGTGGACATAACAATGTTCAGTGCAAATTTGCACTTCTTGAATTGTTTTTCTCGAGAATGTCTGGAAGAGATTTTCTTTTTCTTCGTGAAATGATGGTATTTTTTCAGGTTCAACGAGCTACCCGCAGGCATCAATGCAATCGTGGCGATTCTGTCGTATTCCGGCTACAATCAGGAGGATTCTGTCATCATGAACAGTTCTGCCATCGACAGAGGACTCTTCAGATCGGTAGGAATTTCATCAAATTGAAAAAGTGGCTTTTGGAAAGTCAAGATTTTTTCCTGGTTAGTTCACTTTTCTTCCACTAGCGTACAGACATTCAATATTGTTCAATGCGTCCTTTGAATAAGTGAGAAAATTGTTATAACTTTTTTTCGTCTATTGATATTTTCTTCTCGAAACAGTCTGACCTCTCCAAAAAACACTATTCGTTACTGGAAATGGTGCACGGAATTTCGATTCTGAATTTTTCAAAGTTCCAACTCAGGACACTCTGGTTGTAAGCATTGCTTGTTTACTAAACAAATTAAAAATTGCCATTATTGAAATTCTTCTGAGCTGTAAAGTAACTATTTGATTCGTCTATTTCTGCAGGTGTTCTATCGCTCGTATCGCGACAACGAGAACAATATCGACAACGCGAATGAGGAACTGATCGAGAAGCCGACTAGGGATAAGTGCTCCGGGATGAGACATTCCATTTATGATAAGGTGGGTTTTTATTTGGAAACACAGATTTTGTAGCGTTCAAATTTGCAATTTGACTAGCAACAAAATCACAAAGGAATTATCGAGTAATTTTGGACAACCTGTAAGTTTCATAGCAATGGACATGAGTAGTGTAGAATAGTGAAGCATTTCGTTATCTTCACAACATGCCATTTACGGAATGATAATTCCTTATATTTTTCGTAAAAAATGTTGAACGTTTCAGTTGGATGATGACGGCATCATTTCCCCCGGAATGCGCGTCTCTGGAGATGACGTCATCATTGGAAAGACCATTGCAATTCCTGATATGGTAAGGCATGAATAGGGAATTTCGACTCTTGTTTATTTATTGAAAAATCGTTATAGCGAAACTTTTGACTAAACATCACATTCAAGTAAGCAATGCAAAAATCTATTTAGATTTACTGTTTTCTGAATGTGGACTTACCAGAATTTCTCTATGGAAGTGAATGATTTTCAGGAAGACGACCTCGATGTGACTTCGAAGAGATACACGAAGAGGGATGCCTCCACGTTCCTGCGCAGTTCTGAGACTGGAATTATTGATCAGGTTGGGCTTATTGAAAAATTATCGGAATTGTCTTCGATTTTTTTTTGCAAATTTTTACATCCTTTTGGAATTTTTGTTCTCTACTCCGCATGTTAAATCTTCTTCTATCTTTCCACTAAATTACTGAAATAACATAACTTCGTTTGTTTTTTCAAAAATTTCACATCAATGCGAAATCTGATATCAATTTGAACAGATCTTGATGCATTTTTGCCAAATTTTCAACATTTGTTTGCCCAACTTTTACCTGATTATTTCCATGCAAAGTGCTGAATGCAGCGTATTTGATTCACCTTTTTCACAGGTGCAAGAATAAACAAAAACGTGACATAAATTTGCAGGTGATGCTTTCGCTGAACACGGACGGCAACAAGTTCGTAAAGATTCGCGTCCGCTCCGTGCGTCTGCCGCAGATCGGAGACAAATTCGCATCCAGGCACGGACAGAAGGGAACCATGGGAATCATGTACAGACAGGTATAGTTTTGCTATTTTCTGAATGACTATTCGTAAATGACGAAATCGCCTGACAATAAGACATGGAAAATGGAATAGAGACATTTGAACAGACGAAAATAAGTTGGAATTCGAATAGAATATTTCATGTTATTTCAATACCGGTTGCCAAAAGTCAAACTTTTTCCGATTTTTTTCAAATAACAATATTGCATCAAAAGGCTTTTGAATTGCGCAATGAGTTTTCAAAAATTATTGCTGTTTTTTTTTTTTTTTTTTTTTTTAAATCAAAGATTTGAATTGAAAAGTTAGACAATTTGTCTTTTTTCCAAAGAAAAGATCTTAGAGTTCGTTATTTTCTTCTCAATAACATTGCTTGATTTGTTATGAATTTTCAGGAAGACATGCCATTTACCTGTGAAGGTCTGACTCCAGACATAATCATCAACCCTCACGCAGTGCCTTCTCGAATGACCATCGGACACTTGATCGAATGCCTCCAAGGAAAGGTAACAATTTATTCAATCCTTCAAAATTCTTCTCAGTCAATTATTCATTTTTATTGAAACATCCATCATAAACATACTGAGCCTTTCAAGAAAAAATTTCTTGGTTTTTCCTAAGAAGCTTGCAATTTTCAAACATTTTCATTGCCGGAGTTTTTTAACTACAATAAAACAAGTAGGAAATATAAAATATCATGTTCAGCTGTCCGCCAACAAAGGAGAGATTGGCGATGCGACGCCGTTCAACGACATAGTGAACGTGCAGAAGATCTCGACCTTCCTGCAGGAATACGGCTATCATCTCAGAGGGAACGAGGTTATGTACAACGGACACATTGGATCCAAGCTCATCACTCAGGTTTGGTTATCTAAAAATCAAGATTCATGGTCGAAAACTTTATTCTTGAATTCGTCAGTAATTTTTCTTGAAAGTGCGTATTGTGTTTGCAAAATATTAAAGAATTTTCTGATAAGCCATAAAAAGTTTATTATGAAAAGATTAATTATAAATCTTTTTGAATGCGATTTTTTTAAAATGAAACCCAGCACACTCGTTTAGTTTTATTCAACATTTCTAAAGACATGCAATTTCGTTAAAATATTCAGTAGCTCGATTTGCAGGTGTTCTTCGGTCCAACGTACTATCAGCGTCTGAAGCACATGGTGGATGATAAGATTCACTCTCGCGCGAGAGGCCCCATTCAGATGATGAACAGACAGCCCATGGAAGGAAGAGCTAGGTTGGCAGATCATATTTTACGCTTTTATGTTGCATTTTCTTTTTTCATGACATACCATTGACATTATAATTATTCAAAAGTCACTCATTTTTAAAAATAACTTTGTAAAATCGTCTTCTTTAATTCCACGAGGCTTGCATTGTGAACACAGTTATGTTCTTTTTGTACGTGTTTCTCTTCTATAGCTCGCTTTCATAATGCTATTTCTTTTGAAAATAGAAAAAATTGGACATTACATAACTTGATAGATTTAAAAAATGATACTTCTTCTGAAAACGTTTCAACCTAATTGATGTGCTTACTTTCAGAGACGGTGGTCTGCGTTTCGGAGAGATGGAGCGTGACTGTCAGATCTCGCACGGCGCAGCGCAGTTCCTTCGCGAGCGACTCTTCGAGGTCTCGGATCCTTACCATGTCTATGTCTGCAACAACTGCGGCCTCATCCTCATCGCCAATCTCAGGACGAACAGCTTCGAGTGCAAGGCGAGTCTTTTCTGGTATTCGTAAAAATGAGCACAATAATTCCTTGACAATTAGCTGAAATAGTAATTTAATTTTGCTGCAGAATTTCAAAGCAACTTGGGTAAATATTATACAGAAAAGTTTACTATTTTCATATGAATCTCTTCTTCTTAAATGCTATTTCTCTATGTTGCAACATTGCGATATTTATACTTTTCAAGCCTGAAACGGCAACGATTTTATCCATTTCATTAACAACAACAAGTCAACTTTTGAGCCTATCAATAATGCCTTGTCTGAAAAATGCTATCCTTTTGTAAATGAAATTTGTTAAAATGTCTCATTCCTGATTTCACGTTTTTAATTTCAATCATTTCAGGCGTGTCGCAACAAGACGCAAGTCTCTGCAGTGCGTATTCCGTACGCCTGTAAACTGCTCTTCCAGGAACTCATGTCGATGGCCATCGCGCCCAGACTCATGGTCCAGTAGATCAATAAGGATTAGATCGGTTGATTCGTTTCATTTATCTCATTTCTTTTTCCGGAAAACCATACAGTTTTTCTCTTTATTAACACTATTACCTGAAAAGCGTGCATATTCCAAATACATGAAATATGAACTGTATGAATTTCTAAGACACTTGTTTCATCGTGGGAATTATGTTATTTGAATATATATGTTCTAAATAGCCCCTTTTATTTTCTTTAAGTTTAACCCTTACTCCTTGGTCATCCCCTAGTTTCTTCCACAAATCTCATTTCATACGAGGTTTTCATCGGTTTTATTGTTTTTTTTTTCTTTTTGATCCAAGGATCAGCAATTTTCTTCCTTATTTATTTTATTTTTAACTTAGTTTCCATAAACTTTTATATTCATTCTTTTCTTGTTGTTGATCAATAAAGTTGTCGTGTTTATGTAACTGATTCAATTATGAAAATACGGACAATTGCTCAAATTCAATTGACAAATATCTATGAGGTAGTTTTATACCCATATTTTGAAGAAGATTTCAGACCGGAGGTTTGAAAATTCTTACATTTCATCGTTCTAACGCCAACCTTTACAACCATCTTTCGATATCTCGCTATCAAAAGTGATGAAATAATTATGGCAGAAAAGGAAAAATCGAGATTGAAATTTTGAAATAATAGCAAATTTTCCGGAGAATGAGATCATGCAAATCAAATAATTAACCCAAATCAAGTTATAATGGAACAAATCAGATCTAGGAGATATTCAATCCCGCTTCGATAAATAATAATCAGGTTGAAATGGTTCGAGGGAGTAATGACAGGCGCAATTCTTGCAATAACCTGCGTATGCCTTTTAGACAATTGAACTGATCAGATCATCCGAATCACATTTGAGAATTAATTGCATCACTACTAATTTCGTTAGAATTCTTTTAACCGATGAAAAAACATCTGAAAGCATTAATTCAAGTGGATGTCCATAGATTTTTGAACAAAGGAAACAAATGTCAAGTGAGCAGCAATTTTAGTGAATTGAATGTCTGTTGTGAAGTGCGTTTCTTCTTCTTCTTGTTACGATGACGGCAGAACAGCGATAGGGCTGTGCTTCTGAAATAGTGTATTTGTAATAATTGATAAATATTCGAAATTAGGCTGCGAGTGCTTTCATTTCAAATTTTTGCAGCGAGTACTTTCCTCGTAAACTATGCTTCTCCCTTTTTTATTATTTTCCACCTCTGGGGGAAAAGCACTCGTAGCCTCTAGAGGTGGATTAATAATTTGGCGATAAGGTAACTTTGGTTTTCTTGAACTTTTAAAAGTGAATCATTATAAAATATTTCGCAATTGTCTGCATTTTACGAGAACATTCGCCGCCTACTTCTTGCAGTAATCCTATTCTTCAAAGAGCATATTTGTAACTCAGCTAGAACTAATTCTTATCTCATGATTTTTGAGAGTTATTGAAAGAGGATAGTGAATGAATCATAAAATATTCAAAGAAAATGCACTCATAATACTTTAATTAACCTGAAGAATTGTAAAACTCATACCTGTACGTTGAACTCATGAGTGAGTAGAGAGTGAACGAAGTGAGGCAGTTGATTAGTGACAGCAAGTCGAGCAGCTCCCCCAAATAGACATAGATGAATGTCTGCACGTGTGTAGGATAGATCGCTGATAATATCGCCAACAAACCTGGAAATCGGCGGATTCATTTTCTTCGTTGTTTGTTTTCCATTTTTCATATTACAAATCATAAAAATATAGTTTGAGCCTGTCAAAATGACAAAATTTAAACTGACGAAATGAATTGTTGGATTTGACTGGTAAAAATCATAAATGCTTCCTTTTCTCACACGAACTATTCAATTCTCTACTGTATTCTGGCATTGCCATTTCGTCAAACTCAGTTTGTCATCCGAACATTTCTTACCCTGTGGCAATTCAGTTATCAGAAAAATCAACAACATAATGATGAGCATTGAAGTAGTTTTATCAACGCTTATTGCCTTCTTACGTCGAGCTCTGAAATAGTAATTTATTGAAAAAGGCGAAGAATTCAAAGTTCAATGAGTAATTTTATAACTGTCAATTACATAAATATATGGCTTCAAGAGTTATTCTCATTGAGAAATATATTCAACTTCATCGTCAATCATTGGTTTAAATTTTTCTATATCTTTTCATATTCAATGCTCTTCCTTATAATTTTGTAGCTTTTTCAAAGTGGAATAGGAACCAATAATTAAGTTATAATTTTTCCCTAGCTTTTTTCTTTCAAAACTTCCGATTCGATGATAAACTTCAATACTTACTGTTGATCTATACCAATGAGCACATTTCTGTCAGATGCATTTGCGGACGCGCAACTAATCGAGGCCTCGCCTCTCAGCAGACGGCGCTTCTCGCTCACTTCGTACAGTTTTATGATCAGGGCAATCGTGAATAACAGCAACAAGCCGCAGGGAAGGCCCTACAACTCAAAATTGCTATTATTTTTCAATAAAATATTCTATTATTGTAAAGATTCGAAATCTTGTTAAAATGGGATTTTTAGAGAAAAATTGTTCTATTCGCAAGAATACTCCAATTTCTACCTTGAACATAATGCCCGTAATCCACAAATTTAGCCGGAATATCTTACAACCATTAATGTCCGTTTCATCCAATTGGACGGTATAGAGACCAGCGTACTGCAAAAACAAATCATTTGATAAGAAACATTATCGTTATGTGGGGTGTTAAAAACAGAAAACAGCTAACTAATGAAGACTTGTTTCTCAATTCAAATTATTTCATGCGTTGAAGAATATTTGATTGAATTGCGAAGTTCCTTTGAAAAATGACTTACCTGGGTGTCATTTGTGCCGAAAACTTCGCTGACGGGAACGATCTGATGAACCAATATAGTCGGAATGGAAATCAATGTTAGAAATAGGCAGGTGTAAACGAAGATGTACCTAAAATAAAGTTGTAAATAATAGAGTAGAAAGAAAGTAACTTTGTACCTAATGGCAGTGTGATTCATCCATTTTGCATCCAATCTGTCTAAACTTATCCATCTGATGTAAGCCATAATCACAGACAGATAAAGAGAGCCGGTGTGCAGAGCTATGGATGCAGTCACATGCCCGATCAGGAATATCAGCCAGTAGTAGGAATAACTAAAAATGATATTGCTAACATAAATTGAACGATAATTTCAATCATCTTTTCTTGCATTTGAAAACTAAAAATGCAGTGAAAACTATTGTCCAACTCTGTACAGGAGAAGTGGCTGGTTTTAGATGAATAAAAATAACAAATTCTTCGTAAAATAACGAAAATCGTCATGCGCAAAATCTAAAATTACAAACCCAATCGAATTCTCATCATCAATGAGCCTGAATCGCATGATGTAAATGGCATAGGAAGTCATCGTGAGTGCATCGAATACAGCCATCTGCCACAGAAGGGCGTTGATCGTATAAATTCGCATGCTGCGGCGACTGTCAATATTCAAAATTAATGATACTGTCTTGCTATCTCTGATTTTAAAATGCCACTATTCAGCGACAATATATTCTTTTTCGAGGAAAAATTGTTGCGCAAACTACCTATTTGACATTCCCGTCTTCATAATAATCATAACCCCTACGAAAATTCGATAATTCACCCTACTCAATGTAACTAGTTTGTTTTTATGTGACATTGAATTCCAACAGAATAATTTTGAGTTCTTCGATTTGTTTCAGACATCTTTTCCTTCAGACAAACAGTCAGGCAGTTCGAAATGTTGCAATTCCCTATTGTCTATTTCATCATTTCACCTCCCCTTCATTTTTCCCAAGCATTATTCAAAGAACGTCTGTTTCTGTTGCAATGCGGCTCGTACTTTGGACGAAAATTGATGACATTCTAGAATTGGATGAAATGTTCGGTTCTCACCTGAGGACGATGCAATGAATGAAATTGAGGAACGCCCCGAATATGCACACGAACAGACACAGATGACGGTGGATTATGGTATACACTCTGAAGAATTCACAGGTAAGATAAAATAATTTCCCTTTTCTCTAAGTTAAAAAAACTGTCGCTAACAATTTTATTGCAAAATTTATGTGAATTATATTAACTGAAAAAATAATCCAAAAAATATTTAGTCACAATGTGAAATAGCTCCGAAACTAGCATAGAATATTCGAGGTTTAATAAATTAGAAAAAAGACTAACTCATTGAATGCGATGAGCATCTGAAACATGCGAATTGTGTTGTTGTTTGTCAGGTCGAATAGCGGTGGATCGCCACAATGCATCATTTCTGTACTTTCTTCAATCTAGTTGAGAGTCTCTCCAATTATGCTCCTGAAAATAAAGCCTTTTTCTATCAGATGTCAGATAATGATGGTGATATTATAAATGCAAACATTCGAATAGAAATAAATCAAATCAGGTAAGATCATATGTGCATTAAACTCAAATATATCAACAAAATGACATCTACTTTGCATTCAGTTGAAGAATAAACATTTCTGAGAAGATGAGTTTTCACAAACGAAGCTAAAATGAATAAGCAGCTCGTTCTCACATATCCGAGCCTCCAAAATGAATTTCTCAAACCTCGTTTCAGACTGATAAACGAATAAAAAATAGAAATATCGCGAAAAGCAAAGAGGAGGAGGAAGGGCAAAAGGAAAGGATATTCAAGTCGCAAATTACTAGCTTCGGTTGAAGTACATGAACGCGGAAGCGGGAAGTGAGACAGATAGGTCGAAATTTGAAAGAATTAGTTCTGAACAGGGGATGAAATCGATAGACATGGAAATTGCGTGAGACTAGACTATAGAAATTGTGATTCACATGAAAGGGTTAGATTGCATGAAAAAATCAAAATAGATACAGAAATAAGTTTCCAATTCAAAGGCTATTTAAAAACTGGCTGCACATAATAATTAGAGATGAACAGAATAAGACGTGGAAGACTTTTGAGACATCCCATGATGAAGGAAGAAATTAAGGAAAATCCTGAAATAGTTTGTTCCTTGTAATAGCAACGCCAATTTAGTCGACAATAATGTTAATTTAAGACGAGCCTCGGTCGCGGGTTCCTCTCGGCTAGACCTTTCTTTTCCTTCACAAAGGCTCAGAACCAACCCAATATCAAAACAAAACAATAAACAACAGCAGTTTGCTATTTCATCCTTTTCGATAATGATCAACTCATTTGTAAAACTTTTCCTTTTATGCAATTTCAATTTAAACTCAGGACTAATTAGCCAATTTTGTATCTAAAATTAGCCTTTATATAAGAAATGAAAGAGTTTACCAAAAATTAGCATATTATGAATGCAAAGCTGATCAAATTTTTCTACGTTGCACACCTACATCAAACTAGCTTTCTAACCATGTATAACACGCGGGGGCTAGGCAAACCTATCATAGAGATCTAAGCTTGGACAGACACACAAACTCAACCAAATATTAATTGTTTAGATTAGTAGGCTAGACTTTAGACAGATAATTTTAAGAATGAATGAAATAGGTTCTAAACATAAAGGTGATATTTAGAGAGATATGACAAATTTTGCACCTTTATAAAATGAACGATGGAAAATTCTTTAAATGCAGATATCAATCAAGCTTGGGACAGTTAATTAGTCTGACATATTTCGCCTCGAAATTTGTAGTTTGACAGCGAATTAACTCTGTCTGCATATTTTAAGGCTAACACTGAATTAGATCAGTGCAAAGAATGTTTTGATGGCATATTTTCACTGTAAAGTCGCAGAATTCGAACACTTGACGATAACTAAAAATGAGATGGAGTCGTGAATAGCTTATTTCGTGTTTATCCACGTAATAACCTAATTATCTTTTTATAAAAACTGAATGGAGTCAACCTACATGTGAAGATATTTGATGGAATGCCAAGCTTCATTCTATGAATGAATGAACTGATATGTTTGATCTTTGAAAATTCACTGTTAGAGGAATTATAGTTCTGGCAGAAATTCGAAAATGAATAACTAACATCACTGTGCCTAATTTCTCATGACAATCAAACTGTTAAGATTGATGCAATCTAAAATTTGACTAAGAATATCAACCTTACAGTTGCATAAGATGCAATAAAATCTCAATTTGAATCAAATAAAATTGGAATGTGATGAATAACATTGAGCATATGAACACTGTTAATGAAGACAATTCCGAGCTAAAATAATGCCACAACATTTCAAACCTCTGCAATCTAATACAGGGACTCTGTTCAGATAATGAAGAGAGTTAGCGCATTTCAGGGTATGCAGAGATGACGCGTTATTAACTAACGCTAACACACAACGCGCTTTTAGGATAATTTCTAAAACGCGCACGCACATACAAGTTTGGATAAATACTGCGTTAAACGCCAACGCAAATCATAAATCGATTTTTGTACACTTCTAGTGCATTTTTGCTGACAATATAACCAAAAGCAATGTTCCGCTCGTATCGAAAGATCTCTAAAGAGCTAAATATGATAATTCCTCCATGCCTGAAATAACCCACATTAATTAGTGAAATGCAAATAGGATCAAAATGCATATTCTATGAATGATAAAATATGGCAGACTTAAAAACTAGTGTTAGTTCCAAAAGTTGTAAATTGAGCATTCAATTAGATTTTCGTGATAAGTAAGGTAGGAAATTCATTAAAAAATAGAAGACACACCATGATCATGATTTTTCGCGTTCGATTTCAATTATATCAGATTAGGGCTGCCGAAAATTGAAACATCTGGGGACTGAATTTCAACTCGAATGCTCTAGTTAGTTGAGTTTGAGTTATGGTTCGAGTTCAATTAGTCCCGAATCAGATTATGCAATTTATGGTCATGAAGATTTTATTTTTTTCTACGAAGATTATACTTCCAAATTTCTTGATTTTTTTTCAATTTTCAAAAAGCACTTTACTACGATTTAAGAGAGGAGGTTGAGCATTAGTAATTGAAATGGAAGGTTTGAAACGAGCGTACAAATGGAATTATGCACGCCTGACTGCGTGAATGCACGGTGCATTGGCCGTGGTTTTCTTCCCAAATAAGCAGAAGGGTCAAAGGCAGAGGAGGAAGGAATACGCAAAGTCACCAAACATGGCTCAGCCAGGACTATAAATAAACAATGAAAATGAGAAAACATGGATATTTTGGAAGAAACTGGCAGAAATGTTTTGCCAAAAACCAATTTCGAGATAAAACGAATGCCAAAAGTTAAGATTGGGAAGACATATATTGCGATATTTTAAACCAGTTGTAAAATCCTAGCTTGAATCATTGAAAACGTTGCCATGTCTGCTGCTAATGATGTGGAAAGTTCTACTCGAAATACGTGCGTAATTTTTCCATAAATGACCTATCTTTTCAGTACAAAGAATTTGAGCATAATAGAAAACAGATTGTAAATGAACAGTGAAAATGAAAAAGACGGGGACATTTTTAAAGATAATAGGAAGAAATTAAAAAGGAACAAGTTTGGCGACGACAACAGACGACAGCTGACAAAAATGCAGATAAACAGACAAAAGATAGGGGATGTGTGATACGGGATACCTGCTCTTTCCGCACGTCGCTTGTCTCCTAACAATTAGCCGACATGTCGCTCATTTTCTCGCTTTCATATGACCGACTCATTTTCATCGCCAATTCGGCAAATGACTGCTGATCTTTCGATATGTCAACAAAATTTTTGAGATTTCAATCAAATCAAATAAATTGTAAAGAATGAGCATAATTATAGAGGCGCCGATTCAGAGCAGCTAGAGTTTTTTTTGTGATAAAATGCGTTATTCCCTTAACAAAAATGGCTATTTTGTAATATAAGATATCCATTTTCTTAAAATCAAGAAATCTTAATGAAATATGCTTTTTAGTTCAAACTAGGCTCATAAGCGTGGCTAGGTACCGCTAATTATGACCTTCCTTATAAAAAATAAATGAAATGAAATAATTCTTTGGCAGACCTAAGGAGCACTTTCGTCAAATGAAGAAAATATGCGAGGGGTAGGTCGTAAGGGCTTTCGGGCGATCGTCCTCCCTAGGTCTTTTCTTTGGATTAATCTGATGAAACAGGTTGCTAAGCTAATATCTCATAAGATTATTTAGTTTAGAAAATCTAGCTCGAAACCTAATGAACTGCAAATTCCGAATTGCATTAGGGATTCGAAGCGAGAAATAAGCTACTATCAGCACTTATCACTAAAATTTATATCTTCGAGCATTACAGATATTTTGAGAAAGGCACAGTTTTCAAGAATCATCTCTATTCCCGCAAATCGTAGGTTTGCGAGCATCAGAAATTGCAGTAGGAGACGTGACTTTGAGGCTAACATTTTGAAAATTACAAGTTGTCAGAGAAATTATAGACAATTTACACATAGGGCTGATAGTAGTAAATGAATGAGAATAAAATCGGAATTTGGGTACTTGAGAAATGGGAACTATGGAAATGCTCCCAAGGCTATGATTATGTGAAAAAATGCGGGAGAATCGAGACTGAAGCATGAAATTACAGGCTCTAAATGAGAAATGCATGACTTAACTTAAGGTGCGGAAAGGGATTAGAAATTACAAATCGATGCATGTGATGAATTGTATAATGATATGAGATGTTTGACCAATCAAATCATAAATCAACATAACATGAAATTTCAACAAAATGAACAGCCTTTCAAAAGTTTTCTTATCCATCAGACATTTTAGAATATGGATAGATATCCGATTAATTACTTGTACCAAAATCATCATGCAATCTAGCACAATTTTCTAAACTGCATAATTTGAAAAATCGAAATGGCTTAGTTAATTTGGATAAAACTTATTTGAATTTAGCACATCAAAATACAACTTTCCAAAGTAACGATCTACGAAATTTTAATCGATCATTGATGATATCCCAGTAAATAAATGAAATAAATATCTGTCGCTATCCACCTCTAAATATGCATCGATTTTTAGGTTTTCTCTGATTTTCAATATAATTATAAGTACAAAAGGTTATTCAATGCATTTGCATTAGATTCAGACTTCATCATCAGACAAATCTCTAGTTCTTTTTGTTGATATTTTCCATTAGACAGAGTTCTTGCAAATCATTTGGAAAACCTGCGTTTGACATGCAAATTCAACTGCAGTGAATGCAAGTAAAATGAGGTGGGAAATTCCAATTCAAGCACAAACAAAACCGGAGAATTTATGCAAAATAACGAACTCAAAAAGGGAACGGGGGCAGCAGCACAGCAAACAGAAAATGCATTGGTCTGAGAGCGCGATTTATCAAAATATAAAGAATTTTTGGAAAGTTCACCCATTTTTGTCAATACAAATCCTCTTTAAATAGCCTATATTTGAAGGTGAAGGATTTGATTAATTAGATGCTTTTTGTTCAAAGAAAGCCTCGGATAAAGAGGAAGAATCCACATTAAAAACCTTTTTCCACATGTGTTATCTAAGAAAACGCACAAGATTTGGCGTTCTTTATAAAGGGAATTTGACAGAGGTAAAGAGGATCAGCAGGATAAATGGGGGAAAAAGGGGGCGGGAAAAGAAGAGGTTGGTCCCACACCCCTCATTCGAGCATTCTAGCATTCTGCTGATAGATGAGCCCTTTGCCTGGATTTGGCCAGGGATGCTCTGTCAAAAGTCGAATCTACCAACGTGATCCAATCCCATGAGAATAGGAAAAAAAACAGCAAAATCTCTATATCTCCATTTTTAAATATACCAAACATTCTCCAAGAACAAGTCAAAATAGGCTAGACAAAATAATAAAATGAAGAAAAACAATTAGTAGAGGAGGGTGATAAATGAATTCTCGAGGAAAAATAACATCAACAAACTTGCTTGAAGAATTCTCTTCTAGTTGGACGCAATTACATGAACTTTGTTCGGCGAAATAATTTAGAAAATTAATTTACGGATTTTTATAAATTCGGATTAAAAATAGCTCGTAGTTTTCTTGAACTTCAATAACAAAGCTGGTTATATTCTGATTTGAAGTGTAATTGTGAATTCATTGGATAAAGGCCTCCCTATTGTTGTGCAGAGAAACACATTTCGGATACGTGCATGTTTTACATAAATCTTTAATGATGAAAAGCATAGCGGCGTCAAGACAAAAATCCACGCCGCACATGGTTGTTTACTGAAGGAGAAGCCGAAGAAAAGGAAGTAAATTGGAACGTGCGAATGGCATAAGGTAGATAAAGGGAATGACAGATATCAGATGGAAAGATGAAGGATAGAGGAAGCAACTATTCCCAAATGGGAAATCTTCCAGACTTCTTTTTATTCAACCCGACGATATTTTTCTGGATTGCTACAGAATTTGGAGGTTGATTTTTAAACTGCATGAATATAGAATCTAGGCAATCATTGATAACAAGAATCAGTGAAATGTATGAGTGGTATCAGCATTTGAGATGATAGACATTTATCTCTATGTATGAGTTCAGGATTTGATTTCAGAAATAAAATATCGCGAAATTCATACTTTTTAATCGATAGGAGCAATGATATTTATGATTTCTTTACAATACATTAGCATTTTAATGAAATATAAATTTAGTAGATCAAAACAAATAGTCATGTTGTCTAAAAAGAATGAGTCATTTCGATGAACACGAATGAAACATAACTTGATTCGAGTTCTCATGACCCAAATGTGACCGAATTGTATCCTTCGTCTGACATAGATTTTGATTCTTCTTACATTTTACTTACCTCTTCAAACTGAATTGTCCATGCATTCATCTTTCAGTTTCAATGGGAATAAAGAAGGTTGCATTGTCTGATTCCAAGTCGAGTTCTCCAGCCAGAACATACATTTGCATTCGAAATCGACTAGCTGTCTGTCTGCTTTCTTCTCGAAATCCAATTTCACCAAATATGAATGGCAAATGCACGAAAGAAATCCAACTTTTCAAGGCTCGAACGCAAAAAAATAAAAAGATTCCTTGAAAATTGAACTATTTGAAATGGAAGTATACAGCCTTGTCATTGCATGAAATATTTCCACAATATTGATAATGATAAGCCTCTTCGTAATTATCGTTTCACAACATTGCGTGCGAGTTTATGAGTCATGATAGACATTCGTCTGAACTTTAAATTCATACGACTTTTGTAAATATCCACTCGTAACTAATAACTTCTAAAGCTAAGGCTACATTTACAAGTAAACTTCAGAATGCTCATGTTGGAATAGTCGTGAAGGGTACAAACTTCATATTAAATTAAAGGATTATCATAAATGAACTGAACCAAATCGACTAAAATGATCTATTGTGTCAAAAACAATGAAGAAAGTTTTATTCTGATAAAGTGTGTGATCATAACTTCTTCACACTAATTCAATGTGAAGACAAACTCGAACATTGTGAATCTTCATTGGCAGATGCACCGAACCACAGCGAATAAATTCATCGGTCAGTTTCAGTTTCACTCCATTTGCACGAGCGTTGCGAACAAATCCTGAAGACTCGATGCAGGAATCGAGCAGGAATTGCAGCACAAGCTCGGGCAAAGGAATGAAACAGGGTCTGTCTGATTAGAGATGAATGATTAGCGGAAAGAGGACGACTAATTAGCAAAATGATGTAATTTGCCTTTTCTGAAACATATTTCCTCTAGAAATTCTACGATTCTCTTAATCTCGACTTATAACTTACGACATCACTTCATTTTAAAATTGTAAAGGCTAGTAAATTTGTTTAAAAAAAAAAAACCCCTAAAATCTAACGATGACTAGGGTGTAGATTATACAAACGCACGAGAGAAATAATTAGCTGAATGAAGACGGATGAATGAGTTGAATGGTAGATGATAGAGAATTTTAATATTTGACTTATTCAATAAATTGGAGACCGATAGAAATGAGTTAAGTCAGGAGAAGAAGAAGGACTAGAAGAAAGTGCAAGGAGACAGGAACTCGGGGTGTCGGGCAGAGGAAATGCGCTTCGATGCACCTGCTCAAATCTGCCTGTCAAATCGACAAATCTGCCAAATTCACTCATTCGAATCTGCACAGGTCAATTCGACAATTCACTGAAAGAAAAGAGGAGACTTCATGGTAAGTTCGCCAAATGACTGACTACTCAGTTTTCAGAAATTAAGCTTAGTTAACGATAATCGAAGGGCTGGGAAAGAAGAAGCGATGAATCATATGCAGTTCTTCTGGAAATACGCCGCGACGTTGCACGAATGCAAAAAATATTCGTTTACCTTTTGCTAAGGATGAAGCTAATCAGCTTGCTCACCGATTCAGATTGGGCCTTTTAGTGCCTTCACTTTCTGTGTCAAACTAGACCACGATGAAAACGAAAAGTGCTATTTGTCCAATTTTAGCCCGTTCCTCGCACCTTCCGGGGATATGAACTACTACAAATATTATTCTTTATCACCAATCTTCATGTTCAGACAAAAAATCAAATTAAAAATACACAGAACTCAAGATAGACCAGACTACCTCGTTTTACCCTTTGTAAACCATTTCTGTAAAGGGAGCGGAATTTGCGTTCCCTACCAATTAACACTATTGGGGTCATTTGCGAAGAAAAACGAAAATTCAAACGATAACGACAACGGAAATGAAAAGAAACATTTGGCGAAATGGCGAGAAATTAGCGGCACGAGCAATTGCCACTGTCCAGACTTTGCGCTGCTTTCTTCATTTACGCTCGCGATTGATTTTTCATTCGATGTTCTTCCTGAGACTTTCAGAAATCATCAAGTGTCGATAATTTTCATGCACGTTTGTCGAAAATTTCATGAAGATGATCATGTTCTGCTCCACGCGATTCACAATTTTTCTGTTCGTTCGTTTTTTCTGTTGTATTTTCGCATGAATTTTCGGTTGCATTTGGCATAATTTGTCAGATTCCAGCAGAGCGATGTCACATCCCTTCAAGGAGCAGCCCAATGAATGGGACGAGTCTCCTCCAAGATCTCCGAGACAGAGCAGCGATTCGACTTCCGAGGAGGGAATCGAGCCTGCACTCAAGTCCTTGCTCGACAAACTCGCTATCGGTAATCTTTACTTTTTTTTTGCAAAACTAGAGTTTGTCTCATCGGGCATATTCTGCTTTAAATTTATTGTTCGAGATGAGTTGAGATAATTCAACCGATGACAAGATTAGCAGTAGAGTAAGACAGTGATAATAGATATCAGCAGATGACGATACGCGCGAGTCCAATTTCTCGAGATTCTATTTCCAATTCTGTAATCGATCGTCTTATCAACCGATTTGGGACGATGAATTTTGTGCAAAATGAGCATAAAATTCACAGAAAAATCGATAAGCGTCTTTCTGATCTTTCATTCGTATTCTCGAAGCGAAGTTCGTGTCTAATAAAGCGGCAATTTTGTTATCATTTTGCGATAGGATTTGCTTGTGGAAGAATATGAGATTTTTCTATTATTGTCCTTGTAGGAAATTAGGAAATGCACCGAAGGATATACAGTTAGATGTCGATTGAAAATGAATGGCTTATTTCCAGAGAACGACGGAGAATGTACGAGGATCATCGAGGACGATCTCAAGAAGGAGAAGCGCGACTCGGATTCCGACGCTGATTCCTATTTCCTTAGACCCGTCTCCATAAGGAGCGATCTGGTCGAGGAGGCTTCCACTTCGGTCGGTGAGTGCTTTGAATAATCAGCCAAATCTGAAGGCGACTTTTAACAATCAGAATGAGCTTGGAGTGAACGTGATTATGAGTTTTTTTTTTTTTTTTTTTTTTTAAATTTAAATTTATTTTTCCTATTCTTTTCTCAAATTGAAGATATTCTAGTGAGAAAATCCGACCAACAATCGTTATTCTCTTACCTATATGCGCATGACACACTCTCATTCCTCTCAAATGTGTCATGCATATTCAGAAGATGTATAGTTTTAATGATAGGAGGAAGAGCAGATGATTTATGGTCGGTTCGATTTTGAAAGCTAACTTCAATTTGGAAGAGCTTGAAAATCCATGACAAGGGTCGTTCGAAATTTCAATTTCTAAAAATATAAGGAGTCGAGATTAAAATGACCGTAACCCCGGAATCTGAATTTCAAACAGCTTCTTTACAGCAATTTTATAATTCAGACATATAAGACTATCGGACTCGGACTTTTTAACTCTATTCCTCCCTATTTTTCCCTACCCTCCCCCGGCTACTTGAAAAAGATACAGGTAAACAAGCACACACATACTTGAAAAGGAAACGGGCTCGAAAAATCAATTAGGGATAGGATCTGGTAAGCGGATTACGATTTCAGAATGTGCCTATTCAATGTGTTAGTCATTTTGGAACCATAATCACCCTACCTCTATCCCTATTCATCTGTTTTAATTTGTCAGCCCTGTGTCCCTGTGTCTTATTCAAGGAGCCCTTCCCCCCTCTTTTTCATCCTTAATTATGGAGTCCGACAGTCCGACATCTACAAACTGTTCCCCTGAATCCTGATGAAACATCGAATTATCAATGTTGAGGAATGCTACCAGTAAATCAGCGCTCGAGAGAGGTTTCGGACTGCCTTTTTCGAATGAACGCCATCCCACAAGCATTCATCAACCAATTCAACAGGCCAGTCGTCAAGATTGAAAATAATTCCATTATTCCACAAGTCTACAATTTCTTCAAAGAGAAAATGAAGACAAGACGAAAATCGATCAGGAGAATTAATGAAACTGAAAACTGTTAAACAGGCAAGATCAATATTTGCAAATAACCGTCTCTTTCTAGCGAATGCAATACTTTCGTCATAATTTATCGACCCTTAATTCATTTTCATCAGCTCACTATTTATTATCAAATCAGAATCATAAGTCTGACTTTTGCCTACTTTTAGATTCTAAATGAATTAAACTGTGACAAAGATAGTTTCTTATGAATTTACCAAATTCATAAGACGTGCATTTTGATAGAAAACGTCATTATCACGATTCTTTACATGTTAATTTTTAGAGCTTCTCGGTGCATGTACGCAAAACTGAAAACCAAAACGAGAAATGGAATGAAGGGCGCTATGAAACTGCTCTCCTTCCGAGCCAATCCTCAGCCCTATATTCCTGAGGTGAGATTTACTTTCTTTACTTCAAATCAACATTCTTTCTCATCAATAAATCATCGATGCAAAAAACATTTTTGAACGCAGATTAAAGTCTTTTTCTTCTATTTGCGCATAATTTTCCTGAAGTCTATGATAAAAATGCCACTCTTTACTTCTAGAAATAATTTACCAGAAAAATAGTTCTAAATTTTCGTTTTCAATAAGATTTTAACTTAGAAATTCCCTGAAAGCATCGATGAATTTGTCATTCTGCGTTTTTTTAAAGATGATCACGATCACTAATTTTTCCATTCAGGAGATTATGTCGACTATCTTTGTCGCGGAAATCTGGGAAACGCCAGAATATCTCTACAGAGGTGACTATTGAAAACGTAAAATCGGATTTAATATTATCTTTGATGATGATTTGGCATGAAATTCAATAATTTTGCCAAACTTCTTAAAATTTGACCCTCAATAACACCACCATATAGACTCACAGGAAAGAATGGTGCATTTCTTCGAGAGATATAAAAACATGATCTTTTCCATATTTTTATATGGCATGGTATTTCTTCCTGAGGGGTGATAAGTGAGTTTTTGCGGATAAAGTTTTGAAGTGCAGTTTTTGCAACTTCATCTTCATACTCAATGCACTCATTAGTCTAATTCAATTTCTTGTCAACCCATTTTGACATGATACATTCATCGTCTGCTATGAGATTTCTTTTATTTCCCGAAAACAGGTGCTAAATGACGGACCCTATAGTTAGAGAAAGGGTAGAAAGACAGAGTAGGGCGAAATAGTGTGACAAAAGACAAGGGTCCGTCAGTCCGTCACATAGAACTGTTGTCTTCCCTGAAAGTTAGTCCAAATGTAATTAAAAACAGCCTTTTCACGACGATGAAAATTTATTGCATTCATTCGATTCATGTCATCTCTTTTTATCATGCATAATTTCAGAGGACCCAGAGATGAAGCAGTCTTGGGTTTTCTCCGACCACCAGCCTCCCTTCGTCCACGTCAAGTTCTTCGTCGAGTCCAACGACCCCCGCTTCCACAAATGGCTCATTCTACCCTTTGGAGGGTAATACTTAACCATTTGTCTTTTTAATCAGGAGCATATTCGTCGTTTTGAAATGACTACACGAATTTGGCTGTTAGAATAGTCTACATTTTTTTTTGCAAAACTGTAAATATTGATCAAAGCACTAGCGACATCGTTGAGGATCGTTTTTCTCTTTCGGAATTATTCATGTCCCTTCTGATTTCGATTGAAGCGATGGCCATTGCACATGAGCAGAAAATCTTGGAATTGCAACATATGAAGTCCGCTGTTTACATTATTTTGTCGATTTTTGTCCAGAAGATGGAGCAAACGGCCTTTGAATGATTCTTACATTTGAGATCTCAGCGACAAAGTTTCAACAGTATTTTAGAGTTCAATATTCGCTCATTTATGGGAAGAAAGGGTGTTGGCATTTTCCTTTCTCTGAATGTTATTTTCCTTCACCGTTTGGTTTTTTTTCCAAAGTTTGGAATAAAATGATCTAATCTAGAGAATAATGACTATTTTCAGAAGCATATTCATTCCACCACCCGATGGCCTGCGAATTGGTGCTCGATACCTCGTGCGACTGCAGAACATGGCTATTGACAACAAAATCCAGGTACTCCATATTCACACTTCTTATGATCATCTTTCATCCGACGTTATGATAGACAGAAGAATCACTCGATAGTTTTTAGCAATCAGAATAATTTTCTCGATGAATATAATTTTTCACAATGTGCATCTCTTGGTGGTAGTGTGAAATTTTTGCGATACAATGTTAATATCTCGGCCAAACATATCATCAACTTTTCGTAGAAATGTGAATATGCAATAGTGTGAATTTTCAAAATGACAAGTTCTTCAAATTAAAGATGCGAAGTACATAGTGTTTTACTTTTTCTTTGTCTAATCCGGTGAAGCCCTCTAAAAATTAACTTAAAAATTGAGTTTTTCTAACTTTACATAAAAATTTTTGAAAATATTCTCCATTTATTTTGTCAGGGATATTTCTAAAATAGTACATAGATAGAAAGTTATAACAGTTTTTCTGAAAAAATGACGCCGGACAGCTCAGAGCACTGTGAAGTAATCTATCTTCTTACTTCGTGATAGCGATTAGAGATGAAATAGTCTTATGACATAATGTGTCCTAATTTTGCAAATGAATGAAAAGACTGTCAGCATCCCTGAACGAAATATGTTTCTTTTTTAGCCGTGGTCGCGTGTGAAGGGCCATCTGATCGAGACAAACTTTCCTGGAGGGAGCGGTCTGGGAACGGGAATGGATATGCAGGTGGAGGGGCAGAGAGAGAAGGCATTCGTCCCACTTATTCCCCTTCCTGCCGACTCTTTCCAAGTCCACGTCTTTCGCATAAACAGAATGGGAGAAACAAGGGAGTTCATTCAGGTTGGCTACTTCTTCTAGATATTCGCTTGTAGAAGCTAAAGAACAACTTCTTGAAAATATTATTCATTATAAAGGTGAACAGGGGACAGACCTCGGCATTTGATATGGTTTATTTTGCTTCATTTTTGGAAATATTTCATCTCGAGTATGAACAGATTCTCTTTTCTTCCTAGATGAGTTCTGGAAGAGAGATGAAAATATCTAATCGAATTATCATTCTTCCTGTCTAATTTTGTGAGAGAAGTTCGAAACGTTAATCTGGCATGCGCGCATTTATCGCAAAAGACCGTACTTATACCTGCAAAGAGTACAAAATATTCGTGCCAATCAGTATATATCTGCTCATACTAGTTGTAGTGAAAAACATCGTAACTTTACCTTACCTATAAACATCCGACTTCTCCAATTTGCGGCCTGCAGCTTGGAGAGGTTTGGTATAAATCATTTCTTATATGATCATAATTTGCTCATTCTGTTGCTTGTCTTTCAATTGGAATGTGATTTGAGCTGCGCACTCGCCTATTCCGACGGCGGAATCTCGGACATCGCAGACTCAACGAGCACACGGAGTTGGTCATGACCGACATCGGACTCGCTTTCGCTCACAACAATGATCAGGTTAAACTCCTTGCAAATTTGAGAGATTTTAAACAATTCTAGGAACTCAAAGTGAATTTTCATGTTCAAGTAGTCGTCTTTGTTCTGAATAACAAATTACGGAACATGTTGATAGCAACCATCTTGATTTTTTTCTTTTCGAATTCATCAGAATGCATACGTAGAGAGCTAAAAACTCTTATGCTAACCCTTTTCAGTCTTTTGAATTGAGATAATTTGTTAGTGAATTATTTTGTCTAGGTCAGAGATTAAAATTCGTTACCGAATCAGCATTTTTGACTGTTTGAAGATGTCTCTGTCACAACGGCGTAATTTGACGTGATGGTATGTGGGGGTAGAAGAAGATTGAGGAATGCCTTCTCGATTTTGCATATTGTCTCGTCAAATTGCGGCTTTGCGACATAGCGACGTTTCCAAATTTTCATATCTTCAGTTGTTCGAAATATCAACCGCGGATCTGTCTGAGGATTGTGCTATCGAATATCGCACTGTCATCGAACCACTGCCTAATGTACGGATTGCACATTCATGAATTCTCAACAGAAAAACTGCCGTACGGCATCGGTATCGAGTCCGAATGGCAGCTTTTCTGTTTATCTAAAGATAATCACAATAGGACATTAGAATTTCTGTCGATCTGAAAATGAGAAAACTTAGTTTTCTTCATTCGACGCAGGAGTAAATGCCCATTACTTTGGTAAAGATTGATTAGCCGATTTTCTTATTGCAAGGAAAGGAAAAAACGAAATGTAACCACAGAACGATTCTTTGCAAAATTAGACAATGCATGACAGGAATTTTCTCATTCGTAAAATTTAATTTATTCTGATTATTTGAGCCAATATTACATGAATGCTGGAAATTTTCTTTTGCTAAACTTCCTATAATCTTCATTTTGTCTAGAATCACGATAAATGAATCGTAGGGGAGATGAAATAACTGAGAGAATTCAGAACGCAACCCAGATGGCCGAGTGGATTCCGATGCTGCAAATCTTGGAAGCTGATGCGACTCCGAAGCAAGTAGAGAAGTACAGAGCGCGAGCCTATTGGAGAGTGACGGACTTGCTGTGGGACGAGCAGGACGAGGCAGAGAAAGGCCCTCAGTTCGTGCAGATCATCGAGGCCCCGCCCCTCGACATGCCCATATCGGGCATGTGGGATGTCAAGGATCAATCCTGCGATCTTCATGTAAGCAATCGTTATAAAAATTGAATGATAAACTTTGAAGTTCCTCTCCATTATCTATGAAATGAGCGCGTTTGCATTGAAGGGGGAACGCGTATCTGCGAGCGCGACGCAGAGGCACGTAGTTAAGGCTCACGGGTACCCCTTCTCTTCTCTCTTTGCAAACAGTCAGCTCGTAGAAAATAGTGGAAGTTTACAATGAGTAATATCTTCGTTATCCTTCAGATTCGGGAAAATTATCATCCTTATTTAAAGAAAAAAGATGAAAATTCAATTCCTTCACTGCTCTCCTGAATTCAAAAGTGATAAATGTACAGATTCACATTTCTCTTGTAATCATCCGTTTTCATTTTCATAATCAAATGAAGAACGAGACGAGCACTTATAAGGCGTTCTGTACATCACATATTTCGTTAGCAATTCAACCAATGCTCATTTTCAGTCTTCCAAAGTCCAGATGACGAGCGCACTGAGGAACTACTTCCAGAAGCAGTCGCTCAGAGTCCAGGTGGCTATTTTACAATTTAATTAATTTATTTCGATATGAGAACGCAATAGAATAAGATTAAAACGAAATTTACTTGCCCAACTTGTTTCGCTGCTCTTCTAATTCTATCTTCATTAGTTGTTGAGTTTCTTTCACAAATTAGTTGATTGAGCAATGTTAAATTTACGATTTTTTATTTGATAATCCGTATAATTTTGGAATAAGATTGGAAAAGAATTGTTTGATTTGAGACTCCGTACGACAGACTGCAATTGCTGTCGGCCACGCTGCACTACCTCGAGCTGTGCGTCTACGATCTGACAGAGGAGTTGGGACTCACCTTTCCCGCCGAGTTCTATAAGCACGTATGTTCGTTTTTATACTTAAACTAATCCTTGAAATCAGGGCTGGGAACTCAAGTTCAACTTACAACTCTTGTAAGTGACTACAGGGCTTGTAAGCTATGTTGTAAATTGTCCAATTTACTATGGAAAATTCACTTACAAAGTTGTAAATTGAACTCGAATCCAAGCCCAGTCCTATTAAAATCGAATCTCATGCTCCTGTTGCTCTCATTTTGGAATTGAGCAAAAATGATGAAATAATAGAATTCAATAATTAATTATGGGATAGAGGGAGGCGAGTAGTAGGGGAGATTGCGATAAAATATAACTTCGTCATTCATCCGAAGTACAAGTTGCCTTTTTACTTTTGCGACATAGCCGAATCTTTATTACCATCGTTCAATTGATTTTCGTAACGAACTTCTGTACCCGGATCTAGGAGCGATTGGGAACATTCTCACTATTCCTAGTGTGGGCTTCTTTTTCAAAATTAGGGAGAGAGAGCTCACATTGGGAGCACTGATTCACTATAAAAGAAAAATAACGACGATTAGATTTTTCGAAATGATGGGGTCAATATTGTATGTAGAAAACGGCTTTATTACTCAAGCTTATCCTAACGATTTTTAGAACTTTTCATGTTTCGACGAAACGAAAAAGCAAAATTACCGAATTAAATCAAGCACTAAAGATCCGAAATGACGCTTCTGTTGAAATTCTCTATGATTATTTTTACTGTTGATCTTTTTATGTTATTGAATGTCTGAAATTCCATTTGCAAACCTCATATTGGGGATTGATTTTTTTGGGAAAATCCATACAGTTGGAAAATAAAACAGTGTTGATAAAAGAAGAACTTTTCAAGAACCAATGAAAATGGGTTTGATTACATTTGAAATGTTATGATTTTAGCTAGCAGACGCAGCGTACGAGCTGAGAATGCTGGAAGAGAGTGGCTTGGACAGAAAGACGGTGTGGAACAGTAGCGAGAATCGGACGGGATGTTGGACGGAGAGGGAGACCAAGTCCATCCTTAATGCTATCGGAGTGCTCAACGAGCTCATCGACACTGACTACAGGATCGACAAGCTCTATCAGGCTAGTCGTCATCATTTTACGCACAAACTATTATTGGACTCTTTAGTGTAGAAAGATTGATAAAAACAAAGATTAGGAAACCCCGTCTTTATTATAACGTCTGCACGAAAATGTTGCAGAAACCTTTGTTCAATGTGATACTGCATAGAATGAGCCATTGATGAATTCTGGTATTTGTCACATTATCTACTTGACCCGATAGAATATTACTTTTGCTCGACTGAAACGATGTAATATCATTAGGAAATGACCATTTTCACCCTAAAGATAAAATTATCCAGATGGCATTTTATTTGCAAAATTCGAAAGATCTTTATTTTACATAGATCTAGGAAAGATGTTGATGAATACAACTTGAGCTTGTTGATTTGTCGGTGATTTATGTTAATGTTTGTCAATTTGAGTCGGGAGACGAAGGCTACCTGATGATGTTCTCGGTCGTCTACACCATCAAAATCCATATGATCTTCCTCAACGATGTGCTCAAGCCGAACGTCGATAAAAAGAGAATCAAAGAGCTCTTCACATTCCTCACTGACGGTATGACTTTACAATTACATTCTTTAACAATCACTTCATTCTGAACGAAACAAAGTGCTGAAATGCAACTATCATTTGGTAAAAGTTTTAGTTGATAAACCTAATTAGACAGGCGCTTGACTAGGGGTTTGTTACCACAGAGTAATACAACCAGCAGCAATAGCTTGAATTAGCTATGGACCGTGGTACTATGTTATTCCATGCGCACTCTCCTCTCCCTTTTTAGATTGGGACCGCCTCCTATTTATACACTATTTGGGGTTATGATAAAGATGCAGAATCCGAATTGGAGAAACTAGAAATGAGCCTAGTGGTTCAAGAAGGGAAGGAAGGTGCTCTAAATGTGTTTTGTATGTTGTATAGTTTTAGGGATTGCGAAATATTTGGTAATCTTATTCTTTACAATTTTTAAACTAGAGTTATGGATTGATTACATTTATACCAAATGTATGATGACATATAATAATATCCATTTCACAACATTGAAGCTAAATTAAAATTCGAAATTTATTCCGCCAATTTCGATTTTCGCAACTTTAGCCAACAGGAGAAAATGAAGAACGAAATCGGTTGTTGTTCAGTTTAGACGAAATGAGAATTCGCTCATCGAAACATGTAAGAAAGATGGTTTCCTCTTTTTGCGAAAAAAAAACTTTTTCTTCTTCCACTGAGTTTTGTGTCAAATTCATTTTTTACATTTATTGTTAGCGTTTTGGAAGGTATACTTTCTGTTCGTTTGACTGAAAGAAATTACTTTTGTAGTGCATATGATAAGATATAGTACGGTTGATGACAAGTGAATATTCTTTTCAGCCGGCACGAACTGGGTGTGGGCGACTCACCTGCTGATGGACTACATCGAGCCGCTGATCTTCAACAAGCGAGCTGCCAAGTCTTCCAAGGTTGATCTCGGATCCCAACGAGGCGAAAGCGGACAATACTAAGCGTCTGTAGAATTTTATTAGGTTATTTTCTTTTTTCTTTAATTTTATGGCTGATTTGAAATGCCACTTAACCATAACGAAAATGATGCACAACTTCATAACAAAAATTCTTTGATCTAACTCGGAAAATGAGAAGTTTAATTGGAAGTATTGCATTTCATTTTCATTGTCGTTATGTGCATTTTGTTGCTGAAATTCACTTATTATCGAGACCGTTTATGACCATGCATAATTCTTTTAAAAATTGGATAATGTCTATGCTGATCATAATTTAAGAATATCCAAAGGACGAACATATAGCAAGATCACTCAAAATTGTTGTCTTAGAAATTCGGGAAATTATTGACAATCATTGAATGTCTAGTCTTTGAGACCAGAAAATCTTATTTAATTGATAAGTTATCGCGCAAACATGTATCGATAAACAAATTTCGTTGCATTTAACTGTCATTTTCTTGAGTTTAAAAATTTATTATTAGTTTATTTCCTATCCACTGGAAAGTTTGAGAAAAAGCATATTCGAAGCAGACAGACATATTTTCAAAAGCAAATCAACGAATATCTTTCGAAAAAAAAAAAACCCGCTCATAACAATGATTCAAATCATAACTGCGCGAAGATAAGCAGTTGAAGCAAAATTTAGGATAATGAAACATTTTTGGAATGAATAACCAAACTTTTCTATAATAGTCGCGTTGAATTCTTACATATTGTGAGAATCGTCAGGTATCAACTAATTTGAAATAAACGGAAGATCACAATGCATCATTATGCAAAATCTCTTGTCCGAAAATTCATTTATCAATTGCTTATAATCATAATTTATCTAGAAATAAAGCAGCAAGTGAATCTTCCTTAATTTCTCTCATCTCTGCTTATCGTTGCGTCAAAGTTATCATATAAAAAATTGAAAAACAGCAAACCTATCCATAATAAAATGCATTGAGCACATGGATAATGAACGAAAGAAACAGTGAGTCAACTACTAAACGAAGTAGAAATTTCATCATGAATTTTTACCATTACAATATTCTCTTTCAAAGGCTTCTAAAATTTCCAGTTATGTTATTTTTATGTACTTGACTATAGAAATCTGCTGATAAAAATTATCGAAATTACATCACATTTCGAAATGAAATAAAGACAAGAAGATACCCGCATTTGGAGGAATTCAAGATAGCGTTTTCTAAAATATGGCTTTAGAACAATAATCATGAGTGAAGGAATATCGTAATTATTACGTCATTCTATCTTTTTCTATGATATAGTAATTATAATTTTCTATTTATTATTTTAAAATGAGACCAGTAGTTTGTTGAGTTAGTGTCGGGACGACATCCTGTCTTCACGTCCTGTTTGCCTTTGTCGAGATTCGTCCTCTGTTGAACTCTCCTCATTCAGAGAAACATCTTCATAAGCAGGTGGAAGAGATTCTAAATTTGCATGACGATTTTGATTGATAAATTTTGGAATAATGTATTCCTCTTCACTCATCACTGTTTATTCCATTCTTGCGAAAAATAATGCACATTCAGGTTTCATAATCACGAAATATCGAAAGCGTGTCTGATGAAGCTACTTGAATGCTATTGCTTTTTCCTAATACTCTTTGGACAAAAACATGTCAATTATCAGCCAACTCTTTCTATTGAAATTTAACGGAAATTCTGAGAAATAATACCTGCTCTAGATCGACCAGTAGCTAAACTGAAGTTCGGAATTGATGTGCCAAATGCGCCTTGTGGGATTCTTCCTTGTGAAGAATTGCTGCCTTCTGAAATGATTAGCTGTTTATGATGATTTTTCTCAAGATGAACGATGGAATATTTTTTTAAAAAAGAAGTCAAAAATCTTTACGTGAAGTCTGTGCTCTTCGAATTTCACTTGCATGTGGAGATTCGATGTCGATCGGACTGTTCGCACCTGCATGTTGCATTCCTATTGATGGCGCTACTGTCGAACTAAAATATTGAAAAATTTGGTTGATTTAAATTTGAAGATTAAAAATTTATGGATTCTTCGAGATCAGCGAAGTCATTCTATGTGTGCTTGTATGGAAAGATTTTCAAACATCTTTTCAATCAGCAGATGTTGAGATTCAGTTTTTGAAGTTCGTCAAATTGTGAAACGGAATAAAGTTTCAGCCATTCTCATATCCTCCTTTTTGCCTAATTCTATCATTATTTTGATGTATAAAATTCTATTGATCAAGAAGAAATTGGCAAACCTAATATTGCTAACAGAAATGTGCGCAGCAGAGTTGGCACTGGCATTGCTCCTCGCAGAAGTGACGTGTTCATCGTAAGTCGGCGGTGCCTGATCGATTGCGGCTGAGCCTGCAGCTGTTCGTTCTGCATTGTCTTTGAACAGTTGGTCGTATCGAGGTGGAGGATCTACGAATCCGTAATTCACACGACCCGCCTCAGCTGAATTCATAATTCTAGGAGGTTAGTTTGCTTTGAATCAATCACAATAATATCGTTAGTTTTCAATCATTAAAATTCTGAAAATGTGTGAAAAATTGCAGGAATTTCATATAATAAAATCTAATATGTATCGGCAATTGACTATCATATCGCATTCAGTAGTAAAGATTCAATTCTAGCATTGAAAGATGCAATATTTCAAAGCCTACTCGCTAAATAGCTAAATGGGTGTCCAGTAATTTCTTCTGTCTCTTGTCTTCGAGCTGTTTCTCTGTCATCATCCGGCTGCTCGAATCGTCGCCTAAATTCTCGAATATTTTCATTTCGATGCGAACTCCAACCGTTTATAGCCGCAATACATGAATAGAATTCGAGCTAAGCACATGACCAGAGCCAAGCAGAGTATGAACAGGACCAGAACGAGGAGATAGTTTGAGTAGTCATCCTGCAAGTTGTCGTTAGATGGACAATTCAGTTTGGGAACTCCTGCCGCTCTCTGTAATGTTCAAATACGGGAGCTTGTCGAGGAATTGGTGGTATATAAAAGTTTGAAGCAATGCATAGTATTTTAATAGCTGATTCCTGGATAAAATTTTCGGGGTAAATAATTGCCACTCGATACCATTTTTATCATGCAAAATTTCGAGGAAAATGTTTCTATCAAATCTAAATATGAGCATTTTCAAATATCATGCTTTGTTCCAAACTCTTGTGCAAGAATATAAGTTGACGGCATGAATAAGTATCAGAATAAATGAATTGCAGTCATAATGTGTTGCCTGTTTCATCAAGTCATAGAAATGATATCTTTTCACTTACACCGCATGGAGGTGGTATGTTGGTCGTTGTTGTAGTTGCTTCGAAAGTTGCATGGCGGTCATTGTAGCCAGATAATTCTTCTAATTGTGGATCCATTCCTCTATCTAAATTATCTCAATTAAAAGCTCAAAATTTTCCCGAAAGAACGAATCATTGATTGAGAACATTCGAAATCGTGACTGCAGGGAATAAAGGTGCAAATCAAGAAGAGCTGATATGAGAGAAGAATGAAAAGATAAGGAAGGAGATGAAAGACGATGGGGTTTGAAGAGAAAAATGGTAAGAAAGAAAATATAGATAATTTGGAAGCCTCATAAATACTAAATCGATCAGTGTCATATGAGACAATTTTGAAAAAAATTTAATAGACTTTGAAACTGTTCATGAGGGTTTGAATTTTGGGCAGGATATGTTTTCGCTGAATTTCAATCATACACTTTGCATAAACACCGATATATGGAAAAAATAAGCAGATTTTTCGTATTGAATTTTATCAATGTCGACAAATATTTGGAAAAACACCTAAATCTGGTCAATGACCGGAATATTTATGCCAATTAGTTTTTTAGCTTCACTTGATTAAAAAAGCTCAAAATATGAAAGTGTTGCATCAAAAATCATAAGAAAGTGATCATATTCAGAAAGAAAATCGAGGAAAAAGTGATACGGCTAAATAATATTTCCAAAAATACACTCAAAGTTGCAAAACGCAGATATTCTGAGCATAGAAAGTGCCTGCAGAAGAGAAAGTAATCCAACCCGAAATCAAACAAGGCAAACAACAGAGCCGCTGCTCGGGAGTGGACACAAATTGATGGAGGAATAGAGGGAAACACGCTGGTTATGAATAGTAATAACTGCCAGCTTGGGTTGATAGGCTCAAGTTTAATTTGTACACATCGATATGATATGATTGAAGAGAATTGATTTTTCCATGCTGCTCAATCAAGAAGAAATATCAGAAATCACTATCTGACAATGTTGAAAATCTAACAAACTTCAATAAAATAAACGCTACAAATCATTCAGCCGAGAGTAAAGAAGAATAATTCAAAATTCGCAATACGTAACTTCTAAATTTGTTAAAGACCTAAATTTAACAGATTATGTGATTGAGCCATAGTATGAAATGGGAATGAGCTGTATTCGATTATTTGCTTATTGAATGAATGGCGAATGTGAAAAGCTGCCTGCCTGAATCTATGAATGTGGATGGGCAGAGGGCAGATCGGCTGAGTAAGCAGCAAAAAATAAATAAATCTATACACATCGAATTAATCGCTTTAGTTGATATATTATGAAATTAAATATCAAGTAAATAGTTTGGTTTCTTGTATTAGTGCGATTAAATTAGGCAAGATTAATGATATGCAGATTTGATAAAATGCTGAAACTAGAATAATCATTTTGTAGCCAATTTGGCATTCTATGATTTCAGAAATGATTTTGACCTAAATTTAAAAATGAAGTAATACTGATTATGCATGTCAAATAGAAAAAAGAATGATCTAAATTCCGGAAAAAACTTAGATAAGCACAAACACTTCGAAAAAAGTAGAATAAATAGTAAAATAAAAATGATTGGGAAACTAGAAGAAAAGGGAATTATTTGATTGCATAAAGGGGCAGGGCGAACAAATACACACGAATGCACTTGCACGGGGCGACAGAGGAAACACTCAAAGAGGTCTTATCAAATCGAGTCTACTGATTGAAAATAAAATAATTGATTTTTAATGATTAAAATCTGAATATGCATAAATTATGCATTCTTATGCTGAAACCTTATGATTTTAGAGCAATTCATGTAAAACTTCTCAGAAATTGAATTTTATCAAAATTCGACTAGGGATGAGGAATGAAAATTTAGCATTAGTCATATTGAGAAACGGAACGAGATATGTGTACTGATATAAAATGTATGTACTTAATGATGCATCATTGTTGCATTTCTGCTATTAGTTAAACAAGTACTGCGCCTTGTACATTTCATTTGCTTATATGCCTTCCCCTTCCCCTTTTCACTCCCCCTCAAATGAGCAATTCATCCAACAAATCCCATTGTCTTATTTTATATTCAAAAGGACTTTTTCAGATAAAAAAAAATGAATATGATTTTTAATGCCTAAATCTTAGATTGAAGAATTCAGAAAAAAAGAAGTCTATGCCCATTCAATTTAAAAATTTGATAGAAAATAATCACCGTCTGCAAAGTTATCATTATTTCCACTTCAGAACAATAAAATGAGTTGAAATAGACCGCGAAATTCGAGCATCGGAAACGAAACAGTAAAATAAGATGGAAATGACTGAAACACGCGCGATGATTCAGTTTCGAAAAGGAAAAGCAACTTTACACACCACACAAAATCAACAATGATAGAAAAAAAGAAACAAAGTTTCGACATCCTTCCTGATCTTTTACTAGGTTTTTTTTAGAAGATCTCATGAAATGTCAAAGGAAACAGTAGTCATAAAATTGAGTTATAGGTAAGAAGTCGATTTTCTCTGATCCTTATCAGCAATCATTTCTGATTTTTCCGTGCTCCTTCCATTATCACATTTTCGTCACAGCTAGGCGACATTGTTTGTATCGAAAAGCCTCTAACCAAACTTGAAAAAATATGGCTCTTTTATCTATTTGTCATTATATTTTTATCATGTGATGATAAGGCATAATTCAAGAAAGCTGACTAGAAGTATTTCAAGAAAAAATTACAAGCATCTGTGAATAGAATGGCCTATCAAATCGGACTGATTTGCAATGACTGTTTGATAAATGAACAATTAGAGGAGGGATAAATAACACTTGGAAAAAGAACAAAGGGGAGGAAGCGAAGATAGGGAACGAAAACTTTTATTGAAACATTGATTGCATGAGCAAGTCGAAATGCAGATGAAGAAAAAATAATTCAACCATCAAAATAATAATTAGAATGATCATTTGATATTTTACCGATTTTATGTGAACAGGTATAAACTTCCGTTATGATATCATTCGTTGATTGATTACCAATGAACGTTCGCTGTTAGTTTTGACAGTTCAAATTCCACAACTACTTTTTTCAAATTTTTTAACTGATTAAAATGCATTACACTTCAGTCTTCAATCAATCATGCATAATTTTCGCATCAATTTGTATTACCAAATAGCATAAATGCGTGACAATAAACATCCTGCCAGTGTTAATAATTATTTTGATTTAATTAAGAGTATTTGTAAGACCCGAACAACTATCCGCATTTAAGAAAAAGTCTTCCAAATCAGGATTTAATCATAGAAGTGGGTACCCCTATGGGTCCTAATCACAAAACCGAGGAAACAAGGCCTCGCCCCACAAGTGGACGGAGCTATGCTAATTTGAAAATCGTGATTTCTATGAAAAACTGCTCGTTAGTTGGTACAAAGAGAACTTTTTTGCTATGAAAGATTTACGAAAAATTTAAAAAGATTTGAATACTTGATAGAGTGGAACACCTGCTGATATATGGGTCTTAGGGGGTCAACTACTTGCTGAAATTGATAGAAATGGACTCGAATATTACTCTCCAGTCAATTGCGAGTCGATTGATATCCATTTCTATAGTATATCATTCGAGCATCACTTGGGTGGTATACCATGGACCCATATGGTAACATGATAAAGTGGTAGCACGGCATTCTAGAAAGAAAAAATGAAGTATTGCCCTTCAGCTTCTATATTCCGAAAAGATTTTTCCGGAATAACCGGCCAGAGTGGATATTTTCGAGGAGTGTGTTAACATAAGTTGATCAATTTCGATATGCCATCAATTATTTATTGGTTTTCTTGAATTTATTCGACTACATTTAAAACAAAATTGAATAAAGATACTTTTTATTAAAACCATATGAAAATTACGAAAAATATGTTAAAATTGAAGATTTAGATATTAAACTTTCCGACTTCACGCCATTCATTCGTTTGTGGATAGTATTCCTCGATTGACCCACAAAAATCTCTCTCGAGCTTTTCTTGAAATCTAAATTAACAAATATTTCGTATAAAGATATGCAAAATCTCAGCTCACCCTCCGATTGCATACAGTTTCCCGTTATAGACAATGAGCGAATGAGCATATCTTGCATAATTCATATCAGCGACTTGAGAAATTCGACTGCCAACTGGAGCTGAGGGGTCAAAACACAGACAGGATTTTAATACACCATCATCACTAAATATATAATGATACATTATTTATCATACAAAATTAACGACTTCTTTCCTCCAGTTATGTAAATTCTTCCATTCAGCGATGCAACTCCGAAAAAATCTCGTCTTTCTGGAATCCCTCCAATTTCAACCCATTCCCGTTCATCGTCTGATAATAGAAATATCTTTCTACTTCTATAGCCACCAATAACTGAATATCCATAATTATAGTAGTGAATATGTTATGATGTGACCGTATAAAATCCCATCGCATGTTATTGTTTGAGCAAGTCTAGTTGGAAAAGGAAAAGCAGATCCTGTTTGCCATATTCCATCTATTAAAACCTGAATAAACTATTTCATGGACTTCATTCGATCTTCTTACATCAATTCGATCTGTCGTTCTTCCGCTTCCAGGAATGTATCCACCCAAATAATATAATTTGTCTTTGAAATAAGTCACAGATGCATGAGCACGCCATTCAGGAGGAACTGGACCTGAAAAATGATTTGAATCGATCATTCATGGATTTGTTGATAAGACCTCTAGTGATTTGTCGAGTATCCAAGTCATATATTTCAAACCATTTTTTAGCAGAATTCAACGAAAAAATCTGAAATTTACAAAATTAGCAATGCCAAATAAAATAATCTACCTTATCTTTTGTGGTTGCAACTTCCCATGGCCATAAATGAGTAAATTTCGCGATCTGCTCAACAGAATTAATATGCGAATCAAACAGACAAATTTTTCCTTCGTTAATACCGTCGTTGTTTTCATAATGCACTAAATACTAAAATTAATTTCCGCTCATGCAAGAACTATTTTCCTACGATAGAATAAAGTTTTCCTCTCGAGCGCCATCGGCAGATATTTCTTGATTATTCGCATCATTCGTTTACTAGTCCAGGCCAATTGTCCCAGGTCTTTTAATTCGGGGTATTCACAGACCAACAATATCATTTCGACTGGTAAACTGGCCAACATCTTTGTTAAGAGACCTAAACAATTATGAATATTATTTCGAAATGGAAATAGTAAAAGAGTTGATTGAGTGAGAAAGTCTGCAAATAATTATTTAGAAGTGAAAGTAACCCTATTTAGGCGATATATCAAGCTGAGATTCGGAATACACAAATTGAAGCTAAAAATAAGTGAGGAAGAAAAATGACCATTCATAGAAGACGAGAATTGAGAACTGAATGAGAAGGACAAAGAATCTGACAAGTGGATCTTTGGATCACTTACTCGGTACTTTCTGTATCTTTTCATGCACTATTTCCTCTTCATTGATTATGCAGGTGATTTTGGAGGTGTGTCGTGACCACTTTCAAAAAGCCTTTGGTTAAAATTGTCTTCATATTTATGATCGTAATTTACTAAATCTGAATGAAGTAGAATTGAACGGGATCTGGATTGGGGAAAAAAGTTAAAGTTTGAACTTTCATAAAAATTACGTTATGATGATCAGATTTGAAAGATCATTAAGCAAGCACGGCAGAAGTAGATGAAACGATGATGTCGGGGTTACTTTACCGGGTGCCTAGAACGCACAGACCTAAGGAGGACTTAAGTCAGAATGACCGTGCAATCAACCTCCTATAATATTCCCTTCACAATTTTATATCTCTAACCTAAAATTTTCTTCATTCATAATGAAGTGATAACAAAAATTTCGCTCGTGCAACCTAACCCTTGTATATGTTCTTCGTCTAACGAAAGTGCTCCCTAGATCTGTGCGTTCTTAAACACTCGTTAAAGTGATCCTGATATCATCACTTCATCTACTTCTGTCATCCCTGCTTAATAATCTTTTAAATCTGATCATCATGACATAAGTTTATGAAGCTCAGAACTTTAATTATTTCCCAATCCAGATCCCGTTCAATTCTACTTCATTCAGATTTACTAAATTACGATCATAAATGTGAAGACAATTTTAACCAAAGGCTTTTTGAAAGTGGTCACGACACACCTCCAAAATCACCTGCATAATCAATGAATGGAGAAATAGTGCATGAAAAAGTACAGAAAATACCGAGTAAGTGGTCCAAAAATCTACTTGATAAATTCTTTATCCTTTTCATTCAGTTCTCAATTTTTGTCTTCCATGAGTGGTCATTTCTTTTATTCCTCGCTTATTTTTAGCTTCAATTTGTATATTCCGAATCTCACTTGATATGTCATTTAAATAGGGTTATTTCTTTTTCTAAATCATTATTTTAAGAAGGAAAATTCTGTTTACTTTTTCAATATTCATTTATCCTCAAATTGTTTTGTTCTGATTTGAACATCAGGATTGGGTGAAAATGATGATTCATTGCCCTATTTCAAATCTTGTCTTTCAGAAATCGCCTAGCTTCGTTACTTTTTACCATTCGAACCATTTGAATCTATTTTTTTTCTTTTCTTGCGAACGATTATTCTTTCCGATTTTTCCATCTTACAATCATTTACTCTAAACAAATCTCTCAGATAAAATTGCGAAGAATCTATTTAGTAGTTTCATTTTCCTTTCTTATTCAATCAATACTCTTTTACTATTTTCATTTTGAAATAATGCTATGGTGATTGTTTAGGTCTCTTAACAAAGATGCTAGCCAATTTACCAGTCGAAATGATACTGCTGATCTGCGAATATCCTAAATTTAAAGAGCTGGGACAATTGGCCTGGACTAACAATCGAATGATGCGAATAATCAGGAAATATCTGCCGATGGCGCTCGAGAGGAAAACTTTATTCTATAGTAGGAAAATATTTCTTATATGAGTGAAAATTAATTCTAGTATTTAGTGGAATATGAAAACGACGATATTTGGGAAGGAAAAATTTGTCTGCTTGATTCGCATACTAATTCTGTTGAGCAGATCGCGAAATTTACTAGCTATTTATGGCCATGGGAAATTGCAGTTGCAAAAAATAAAGTAGGTTATTTTATTTGTCATTGCCAATTTTGTAAACTTGAGATTTTTTCGCTGAGTTCTGCTAACGAATGGTTTGAAATATATGATTTGGATACTCGACAAATTTCAAGAGGTCTTATCAACGAATCCATGAATGATCGACTCAACGAATTTTACAGGTCCAAATCCTCCTGAATGGCGTGATCATGCAACTGTGACTCATTTCAAAGACAAATTGTATTATTTGGGTGGAGAGGATCCTAAAACATGGAATAATACGAATCGAGTTGATGTAAGAAGATCGAATGAAAGTCCATGAAATAATTTATTCAGGTTTTAATAGATGGAAAATGGCAAACAGGACCTGCTTTTCCTTTTCCAATTAGACTTCCTCAAACAATAACATGCGATGGAATTTTATACAGTTACATTATAGCATATTCATTATTGTAATTATGGATATTCAGTTATTGATGGATGGGATAAAAAAATATATCGATTATCAGACGATGAACGGGAATGGATTGAAATCGGAGAGATCCCAGAAAAACGAGGTTCACCCGGAGTTGCATCGCTGAATGGAAAAATTTACATAACTGGAGGAAAGAGGTCATTAATTCTGTATGATAAATAATGTATCATTATATCTTTAGTGCTGGTTATGAAGCATTCAAATCCTGTCTGTGTTTCGACCCCTCAGCTCCAGCTGGCAATCGAATTTCTCGAATCGCTGATATGAATTATGGAAGATACGATCATTCACTCATTGTCGCTAACGGGAAACTGTATGCAGTCGGAGGGTGAGCTGAGATTTTGCATATCTTCATACGAAATATTTGTTAATTTAGATTTCAAGAAAAGCTCGAGAGAGATTTTTGTGGTTCAATCGAGGAATACTATCCACAAACGAATGAATGGCGTGAAGTCGGAAACATTGACATAAAATAAACCTTGATTACAATAATCTCAGATTTCATATAATTTTATTCAATCAAATGTGTAATGCTCAATTCCAATACATTTAAGTTTTCGTAATTTTCATATGATTTTAATAAAAAGTATCTTTATTCAATTGTTTTAAATGTGGTCGAATAAATTCAAGAAAAACAATAAATAATTGATAGCATATCGAAAATTGATCAACATATTAACACACCCCTCGAAAATATCCACTCTGGCCGGTTATTCCAAAAAAATCGAAAAATCTTTTCGGGGTATAGCAGTTGAAGGGTAATAGTTATTTTTTCTTCGTGTGAGAAAGTAAGCTCTGATAATTTTTAAATAAATTTATTTTTCATAAAATCATTTATTTACCAACAAAACAAAACAAAAAGATAACAATTCAAAATTCTAACCTCTGAAAACAATTTATCGAGTAACAGAATTAGGCCTTCTTTTTCCTCTTCATGGTCTTTGATTTGAGTTTCAACTGTTCGGTCATCTCTCGAACATCGCGTTTCTCCACGAATTTAGCCTGAAAAGAATAAATTTAGATATGGGCATTAAAGATGATCAGGAAATTTCTAAATATAAAGTCGTGAATTATTCTAAATTGCCAAGAATAAATCCAAATAGAAAAGAAAATATTTGATTCTTATTCCAAAGTGTCTACCTTGAGTTTCTTGGGCAATCTCCTTCTGTTCTTCTCTCCAGCCACAGGCAGAATGTTCCTTTTCTGCAGACTTTTCACTCGATCTGTCAAAATGTTGCCCTGCGGCTTCAGAGAGCGAAGATTCTCCGGCAGTTCTTCCTGAAGAAAAAGAAATTTCTTGAATTCTAAGAAGATACAATACATTTTGAGACGAAATTATGCTAATAAAGGGAAAAGTCGAGTGATTTTATTCAGATGAAAAGGAAATATTTAGCTTTTATTAAAAAATCTCAGAAAAAGTATGGAACTTTTCATCGAATAATTTATGAATTTAAACAAAAATACCTGTAACAAGAAAGGTTGCTCCTCTTCCTCGAACTGTCCCCTGCCCAATTTCTGTCTCTTTGTCAATTTATCGACCAGCTTCTGCTTGGCCCGTTCAACAGCCTTCTCAGCGATTTGCTTCTCCATTTCATCCAGCTCCTTGTGGATTTTCTTGGCTCTGAAATGTTTTCTTTAACAGTTCTATGAAGGGTTTGCAAAAAGAGTTTCACTCCTAAAATATTCTAAATTCGAGATGTGTAGAATGGAATAGGAAATTTAGAATTATTTGGAAAGAGTATAAAATTTTGGCATTCAGAAGTAAGAAGTAATATTGCGTCTAGTCTCCTTGCTCAATTTTTTCCCACTATATGTTTTCAAGATAGTCAAAATTTATCAAATCAGCATAAACGTGATTTACTTGAAGACATTGTTGGCCTCCTTCTGAATCTGCCTGTTCCTGATCCTCAGTTTCTCCTGTTTTGCCAATTTTCTTGCTGTTTCCTTCTTCTTTCTCAACTCCTTCCGAGTCAAAGTCTTTCCCTTCTCCTTCTCCTGCTGTGGCTCTGTATTTTCTTCCTCCATTTGCATTTTCTCTTCTTCCGTTTCTTCTTTGTACCGAGGATCGATCACAAGTCCCTCTGTCTGTTCGAGGAGGCGTTCTTGCTGAAGCAAAAAATATTCTTTGAGAAATTATGTTGTCAAAAACAAGTAAATTAAGAAAACCAAAGCGTGAATTTCTGACTAATGAATTTAGAATAAGACGCTTTATGCATCTACCATTTTTTTTTATCTTTTGGGGAAAAATATTTCAACAAACGCTGTCTGAGTTGCCTCATTCTTTGGAAAATGTGAAGGAAAACGAAGAGATAATGTGATAGCGAGAGGCGAAAACGGTACTTTCCCTACACACAATTAACCCATAAGCAGGAAACTTTTGAAGGATAAAGCTTGTCATCCTGTACAAAACGAGAAGAAATAAAAGATAAGATGTTAACTTACGTAAGTGACGATTTTCTCCTCCGCCGGTTTGATGCCCCGTTCAATCTTCTTCTCGCCCTTCATCACATCGCATTCTTTAGATGCTATTGAATCCACGTATGCCTGGAAAAAGAAGGATAATTTCGGAGAAATTGAAAAAAGACACCGACCTGATATTCATCAGCAGAAGGATTGTAGGAGGCACCTTCGTTGGCAATCGAAACTGCAGGCAGAAGGGAGGGAGGCAGTTTGCGAGTTGGAGGGAGCTGAAGAAATTCATTCTCAAGTTACATATTACATAATTATGGGTCTTGAAATGGTAATTTCGAGCTTTAAAGCAGTTGGAATGTGGGTTTTTCTTGGAGCAGAAATCATGGTTATGAACTTTTGAAAAACGAAAAGAAATTAAATGAAGTCAGTATTGTCCTGTTCCAGTATAAAGAATAAATTTTGAAAAACTAAAAAATGAAAAATGTCTTCTAACCTTAGGCATTTTCTTCTTTGTGTACCGCATCAGATGCTCCTCAGCTTCCGAGCAGGACGGACCAATATCAACCTTCTTCTGCAATTCAGTTTCCCACAAATCGAATGCAGCGGACGGCTTCGGCTTCTTTGCAGCCTTCAACTCCTGTGGATGCGGCACAGACTGCCGCAATCGAGACTGTTTTGGGGGGAATTTCGGCTCGGGTAGAGTAACCGGCTCATCGTCGCTGCAAACAACATTTTCATCGAGATTGCAAGGAGTGGTGATAAGGAATCGAAACGGAATCCCACCCCGTCACTGACTACAGACATGAATTCTATTAATTAAAGTTATAAATCTTGAGCTGCATATGAAAATCAAATCTAAATTTTAAAATTCTCAAAAATAAAGATTCACATTAATCTGTTGGAAATCTTGTTGAGTGCGGCCTGTTGTTTCCTGGTGAATTTCTTCTTCCCCTCCTCCTTCTCGGGCTCCTTGTCGATCTCGAACAGCTCTGCATCTGCTCTCTCATTCACAATGCCGCCATGGCTTTTCTGGATCGAAATCGAAGCTGCAAATTTATCATTTTTACCGAAACAGAATTCAAAAGCATGACAAATCTTCGATCGAGAAAACTGTTGAAGTTTCGAAATTATTCCGATCAAAACTTGCGAAATTTCATGCTTTCAAAGTGAAATCTTTATTCATCTACAGTTCGTTCATGCTTCGTCATTTTATGATTTTCTCAGCTTCATCGAATTTTGTACATACGAACGTACCGAGTGTGTCCTCGAAATCGGTGACATTTGTGCCTTTTCTCCAGTATTTCTTCTTGTGCCTCGAAGTCTTTGCAGCTCCCGTTTTCCTCGTCTTCCCTCCTTCGAACGACAGCATCCAATTGCTGCAATTACCAAGGCAATTAGCGGTAATTACCCCGAAAATTCAAAAGTCAGTCAGCATTACGAACAACTTCTATCACAAAAGTAACACGTAATCACAGTACAACTGGCGGAAAATTCTCGAAGCCCCGCCTCTTTGCCATTGCTCTCGTCTATCTCTCTTTCTTGTTGTCTCAATTTCTCCTGCTCTTTCAATTTTCTTCTTTTCTTTTCCCATTGCCACTTCTCGAAGACTCTTTTCGAATATTTTGGGATGTCCTTTTTCCCCATTTCACTCGATTTTCTTCGTATCGTTCGACACCCTTCTCGAAATTTCTCCGCCAAATCCCATAAAATCCGCTCTTTTATTGTGATTAGTAATTTCTGATAGCGTATTTTTGCAGAGCGTTCACCTGGTGTGTTCAACCTTCAAGCAAAAGCCTCAAGATGTCCGAGCAGCAGCAGAGCGGAGAAACGTTCGCCTTCCAGGCGGAGATCGCCCAGCTGATGAGTCTGATCATCAACACCTTCTACTCCAACAAGGAGATCTTCCTCAGAGAGCTCATCTCCAACTCCTCTGACGCTCTCGATAAGATCAGATATCAGGTAGGGCAGAAGAAAATTCAGAATTTTTCAAAATCTTCAAAATCATGAAATTTATGAAAAGAAAAATTCGAGAATCTTGAACTTGATTATGAAACTGACAAATGAGGGGATGGAAAGGCGTTTTGTTCTGAAAATGGGAAGGTTCTGTCATTTTTGACCGATTACTTTAAAATCCAAATAAAAGAGCTGAATATGAATTTTGAAACGAGATTTGCAGGCGCTGACGGAGCCGAGCGAGCTGGACACCGGCAAGGAGCTGTTCATCAAGATCATCCCGAACAAGGCGGACAAGACCCTCACCATCATGGACACCGGCATCGGCATGACCAAGGCCGACCTCGTCAACAACCTCGGCACCATCGCCAAGTCCGGCACCAAGGCTTTCATGGAGGCTCTTCAGGTAAGCAAAATTGGGAACGTCACTGTGCAGAAGTTTCTGAAGGAAAATAATAGTTGAATAGCTTTGTAAAAAATAGCGCAATGGAGATTCTTCTCAAAATCACGAATTTGCCTGCTTTCAGGCCGGTGCCGACATCTCGATGATCGGTCAGTTCGGAGTGGGCTTCTACTCGGCCTTCCTGGTGGCGGACCGCGTGGTGGTCACCTCGAAGCACAACGACGACGAATGCTACCAGTGGGAGTCCTCTGCGGGCGGCTCGTTCGTCATCAGGCCCTTCAACGACCCTGAACTCACTCGCGGCACCAAGATCACCATGTACGTCAAGGAGGATCAGGTAAGAGAAGCGTCAAAATGCTTGAAAGTGCAAAACTTGTTAAATAACATGGAAGAACTTATGAAAATGAGAAATGATAGTGGCGAATGGTTGAAATCGGAGAGAAAAGATTAATTCGAAATTTCAGGCGGACTTCCTGGAAGAGCGCCGCATCCGCGAGATCGTGAAGAAGCACTCGCAGTTCATCGGCTACCCGATCAAGCTGGTCGTCGAGAAGGAGAGGGAGAAGGAGGTCGAGGATGACGAAGCTGAGGAGACCAAGGAAGAGGAGGAGGTAAGCGAATGGACGACGAAGTGATATTTCGTGATTCAATCCAGTTATTGTTATGTAAAAAAATCAAAGGCTTCCGTAGAAACTGGGTAGAAATGAAAGTCCATGTAAAAAAAAGTTTAAATTTAATATCGTGCATGTTTGCAGAAGGAAAAGAAGGAAGGCGAGGTCGAGGCGGCTGAGGACGAAGACAAGAAGAAGAAGACGAAGAAGATCAAGGAGAAGTACAACGAGGACGAGGAGCTCAACAAGACGAAGCCCATCTGGACTCGCAATCCGGACGACATCTCCAATGAGGAGTATGCTGAGTTCTACAAGTAAGTTGGAGTCCAGAGACATTGGAACAAAGATCTAATCATTTACTTTTCTGAAATCTCAGATGTCTCAAAAATTTCTAACATACAATGAAAATGACTATTTGGTGTTTGCAGGAGCCTCTCGAACGACTGGGAAGACCACCTGGCCGTGAAGCACTTCTCCGTGGAGGGCCAGCTCGAGTTCCGCGCTCTGCTGTTCGTCCCTCAGCGCGCTCCCTTCGATCTGTTCGAGAACAAGAAGAGCAAGAACGCCATCAAGCTGTGAGTTGGGAATTCAGTTTCAGGGAAAATTTACGAGAATCTTTCTTCTCAAGAAAGTTGATATCTTTCAAAACCGAAAAATGATAGAACGAAAACACTGCATAGACTCGTAGAATAAAATGACGGAACTGAGAAAAGCTGTAATAAAGTTTATCTAAGAATTCTTTAAGTTTTCACAAAGTGTGTCAAATCCGAAATTACTCCAATCTTGGAAAAAAGTCGTTTGATTTTTTAAAATGACTTGAATTTCAGCTACGTTCGCCGTGTGTTCATCATGGAGAACTGCGAGGAGCTGATGCCCGAGTACCTGAACTTCATCAAGGGTGTCGTCGACTCGGAAGATCTGCCTCTGAACATCTCGAGAGAGATGCTGCAGCAGTCCAAGATCCTCAAGGTTATCCGCAAGAACCTCGTCAAGAAGTGCCTCGAGCTGCTCGACGAGATCGCCGAGGACAAGGACAACTTCAAGAAGTTCTACGAACAGTTCGGAAAGAACATCAAGGTGAGAAAAGAAGAAGAATTTAATGAGGAGAAAAAATTAATCAGAAATTGTTAGAAGATAGAAATTCATAATGATATTCATCGGAAAAATGAAAAAAATTAAAACATAGAATAGTTGAGCAAAAAGAGAATTTTCTAACTCACTGCATTTTCAGCTGGGCATCCACGAGGACTCGACAAACCGCAAGAAGCTGGCCGAGTTCATTCGCTACGCGTCGAGCGGCTCAGAGGAGCCGACCTCCTTCAAGGACTACGTCAGCAGGATGAAGGAGAACCAGACACAGATCTACTACATCACTGGCGAGAGCAAGGAGTCCGTCGCCAACTCGGCCTTCGTCGAGAGGGTTCGCAGCAGGGGATTCGAGGTAAATAATTGACTTTTCGAAACAATCTCGAGAAGAAATATGATCATTCTTCAAGTTGATTTGAAGAATACAAAAACCCAATCTGTAATTGAAAAAAAACGAAGAAAAGATAGTCAACTATCTTTCAAATTGTAACCTTAAATTTGGAGAAGGAATTGTGTTTAAAGTCGATGCTTTAGGTGCTGTACATGACCGACCCGATCGACGAGTACTGCGTGCAGCAGCTGAAGGAGTACGATGGAAAGAAGCTAGTCTCCGTCACCAAGGAGGGACTCGAGCTGCCTGAAAGCGAGGACGAGAAGAAGAAGTTTGAGGAGGATAAGGTGAGGAAAATGAAAGAAACTGAAATCTTGCTGACTTTTTAAATACTTGAAAACTCGCTATTTGCTTTTACAATTGATCTTTGAAAAAAGGAATTCAATGGCATTTTTAATTGCCTGGTTTTGCAGGTGGCTTTCGAGAACCTGTGCAAGGTGATCAAGGACATCCTGGAGAAGAAAGTGGAGAAGGTGGTCGTGTCGAACAGACTGGTCTCCTCGCCCTGTTGCATCGTCACCTCGGAGTATGGCTGGTCCGCTAACATGGAGCGGATCATGAAGGCTCAGGCACTCAGGGACTCCAGCACGATGGGCTACATGGCTGCCAAGAAACATCTCGAGATCAACCCCGACCATCCCATCATGAAGTGGGTTTTTGGAGGTTTTCATAATAATCGAAGAAGAGACTTAATTTCTATTTCTGGCAATTTTGAATAGCAACTTTTGCTAAGAAAGAATAAACAAAATCGCAAATGATTCTTTTTTCTAAGGAAAATGCTGTCTGAGGCTAAATTTCAATTTTAGGACCCTGCGCGATCGCGTGGAGGCGGACAAGAACGACAAGACGGTGAAGGACTTGGTCGTGCTGCTCTTCGAGACGGCCCTCCTCTCTTCAGGATTCACTCTGGAGGAACCACAGTCCCATGCAACTCGCATCTACAGGTACAAAGCGTTTCTCATTCTTCTTCAATCAAACATGAAATCGAACAACGTTTTTGAAGGCACATTTCTGGAATTTACTTGAAATACTTTTCTAAACTTTTTCTTGAAATTTTTACAAAAATATCATTTTCAGAATGATCAAACTTGGTCTGGACCTGGGCGATGACGAGGAGCCGTCGTCGAGTGCAGCTTCTGGCAGCTGCGCGGCAGAGGCTCCCAAGGTCGAGGGTGCTGAGGAGGACGCCAGCAGAATGGAGGAGGTCGACTAAATCTTGGGAGTCTTCCTGATCAGACAAATTTCTGCCAACCTCCATTTTTCCTTTCTTTCCCCTTCTATTCTCCCAATTTCTCCTAAATAAATTGTTCTTTTTCATTTTTTTTTGTTGTTTTTCAAAAATTATTCCCTTCTTTATTTGCTCCAAATTCAAATATTCTATCTAATTGTAATGAAAATTTTATATCCTTCTCTAAATGTTTACCCTATTTTTCTTTTTATATTTTCCCCTTCCCAGATCTCATTTTATTACCGGTTCAGATTATTTTCTTTTCGAGCACGAAGCGTTTTTCAATTTAATATATTATCTCCTTCGATTTACGATTGTTTTTAGTAAAGTCATTTTATGAAAATAAATGTAGGTTTGAAAAGTCCGAATGAAATGGAGAACCTGTTGATATGTTGTTTCTAGACAAGTGGTTACTGCTTCGATCTAATTGTGCTGCAATTCATGCGTTTTGTCTTTCAAATGAAAACTTTATTCTTCCATTCTTTCTATTACTCTTTCTCTGCTCTCTCTCACTTCCTCCTATTTCTCCCTCTCCCATTCTCAATTGCATTGCTCATCCCCCTTCCCCTTTCCTTTCTATTCTCCAGCCAGAATGTCTTATTGATTAGCTGTTTTCGTTCCCATTTCTGCGTTCGCTTCTAAATTTTATAGTTCCTTGTTTTCCTTCTATTTTTTTTTTCGAAAGAAGTTAATCGGCACTGAGATTCTATCACTTGTAACGTTTACGTGATTTGAAATGATGAATTCTATCAAAGCTGAATTTGAAATCTTTCTAAATGCACTTCTTTTGCTTTATTAGTTTTATTCTCTCATAAATATTCGGAATTTCTGTCCTAAATAATATGTACTTCTCCATTTCAGGCTTCACGAAAATGATCGTGGATCAGAACGGGGAGTCGCAATTCGCTCAGAATATGCGCGAGCTCATCGAGAGGCAGATTCCTGATCACAGGTTGGAGAGTTATTTTGAAACAAATTGAATCTAGAATTTTATCTTCAAAATATCTAAGTTTAATAAATTTTTACGAAAATATTTTTATTCTTCAAGTGGAGTATGATTACAGGGAAAATCTGGAGCAGAGTCACAAGAACTTGGAAAACGTTGCTGCCTACTGCGAGGAGAAGTATCTCAAGGCTGATGTGCGTTTATTTTTCTAGAAAGAAAACTATGAATCTTTTCAGAACAAGGATGCAGCCTTCCAAGAGACGAAGCACTACGCGTTGCAGTCTCTAGCCAGTGTCGCCTATCAAATAAATCAGTTGTCGAGGTGAGAGACTTTGAAATTCAACAAATCATGCCAAGCAGGGAATAAGTCGCGAAATAGGCTTTTCATTAAGTTAATATCAAAATATTTCCTTTTATGGTTGCATTAACTTAAATTTTAAAATTACAGAGGTCTGCTGGACATGTTGAACATGCAGACGGAGAAATTCCATTCAATGGCGCACAAAGTCGACAACATCGACATGGTATGTCGTTTGATAGGCGAATTTCCTTTGAAATTGAATATTTTTACAAAATAGCTCTGCCATAAGTCTTATGACTGAAATCATTTCTGACTACAGGAATAAAAAATCTAGTTTTTAGTAATCATTATTTGAATTAAGGTGGTGAAAATTCACAAGGAGAAGTTGGCTCGCCGTGAGATCGGCGTGCTCACGACGAACAAGTCCATTCCCAAACAGCCCAAAATCATCAGTCCGGCTATTCAGCCGGTGATCTCGAAATATCGCCGCACCCCAATCGACTACTCTGCACTGGATGGACTGGGACACGGCGCGAGGACACTCGAGCAAGGCAGAGGGGCCAATGTGGTGGGGCGTCATGCATTGTTTTTGTTTGAGCAATTCGTCTATTAGCTTTCTTTCTTTTCACGTGATATTTCTTGCTGCCGCATTAGATGATACTCAGTCTATTTCAAATAAGAATTCTTTCCATCCGAACTTCAAAGAAACTTTTCGCTGCATCCCTCTAAAAGCAATCCGATTTATAAAAAAAAAAAACAAATAGCGATTTTTGAAGAATGCCAGTCAATATTCAGGTGACTCGCGCTCCCTCGACAGTCTCCTGCAGCAACGGGTCGCACTCGCAATACGGTCATCCTTCTCAATATGGACAGTACGAGAGAACTGCTACGGTATTTTCTTATTTCAGAAGATTTGAATTTTTTAGTTGTGCAAATTTCTCGGTATTAAAGAGTTTTGCGCTCTCCCCGTTCGCTAGTTTGTCATTTGAATCGGAATTATTGTCATGACAGCTGAAGTCTTCTTATTTTAATCGTTTCCCTCTTATTTTCTAGTTTAGTTGGGTCGTTGTTCAATGCGCAGTGGCATGTCGATGGTTCCCTCGGACTACCGCATTCCTCAAGTAGTGCCCTCTGGAGATCGAATGGCGCTGCTGCATCAGCAGAACGCGCACTCGGACTATGGCGGCCATGGGATGAGTCTGCCCAACAGTGCAGGGGGCAGTCAGCACGGATCCAGTGAGTATGGGGGAATCATCGGTCCAATGGGAGATCGATACGGTAGGATTTTTACGTTAATCTAAACGCTTTTGAAAGGCTCAAAGAATTGTTTTTTTTGCAAAGGATTATTCCACATGAAAACTAAGCTTCCCCCCAGAAACTTTGCTTGGTTTATGAGATTTATCCTCAAAATGGAGATTTTTATTTGAACGGTTTTCACTCGTCGGTGAGGTGCTATGTGTGAATCTTCATAGGTTAAAAAATCTTCAAGTAGTCGCTTCTTGAACGCTCATGGTCGAAAAGTATTGAATTTACACTTTCAGGGACATTGCGAGGCAATCAGAACGGCGTGATGAACGGAGGGAGTTTGCGGCAGCCGCTTGACATGGGCAGGAATTACATGGACGTGGGGATGGGAATGAGTATGGGCATGGGAGGCAGACAGATGAGTCAGGGACACAGGATCAATGACCTGCCTCTGCCGCCTGGAATGGCTCCTCCCATGGGTGGACTGGAAGTGAGGCATATCGATGGACCCAACGACAACGGAGACTATGCCTATGGAAACGGAGGCACACTGACCAGACAGAGTGTCATGACTAGTCGAAGTGGAGATTTGACTTTTTTACGAATACTTTTTGAGGAAACTATGAATATTCGATGCAGCATTTTGGCGCATTGCCTATTACTTCATCGCATATGCAATTCATATATTCTCAACGAGACTTTATCATTGAATATTCTGAGCATACGGAAGATAGTTTCTCGTTCTTCTACATGATTAACTAGCAGTTAGATATTAATGTTATGTTTAGCTCGAAAATGTGTGTTGGATTTGATCAATATCAATTTCAGCCGATTTGCCTCCCCCTCCCTCCCAGCTGCTGAACTCGACTATTGAAGACGATCTGCCCCCGCCCCCATTCGGCAGCAACTATTCATCCGCTAACAATTCTGTCCCGCCTCCTCCAAGTAGTTCGTCGAGCGGAGCTCCGAATTTCTTCGACACGAATGCAGAGTGGGTTGCTGAAGGACATTACATTGAAAAGGGTAGGATTCTTTCATTTTTGCTGTTGACGTTGATAAATACAGGAATTGGTTGTTTTGAAAGAGAAAAAGAACACATGAAGTGAGCTAAATTCCCAACCTTGGAAACGTTTTCAGCCGTTTCTAAAAAGTAGGAAAATCAACCTCTAAGGGCATGATAATAAGGAAGGAGTGATTTATTTTCTACGTTTCCACCGTTCAATTCGATTTTCCTTCATAAGATTTTCATTTTCAGCAATAGCTTTGTACGACTACGAAGCAGAAAAGCCGGATGAATTGTCGCTGCGAGAGAACTGCCTCGTCTATGTGCTGAGGAAGAACGATGATGGGTATGATTTATTGATAGTCTGATAATGGTTTGATTGATGAAATCACTAAATCATGACAAATCCGAGTATATTAGCTAGAAATTATAGACGAAGCGAAGATACATCTAATTCCTTTTCAATATTAGTTGACGCTTCTCTGCAATACTGAAATATCCGAATTTTATCTTACAAAACTGCCAAGTTCAGATGGTTCGAAGTGGTTTTGGACGGAGTGACAGGTCTGTGCCCCGGTAATTATCTCCAAAGAATCAACTGAATCAGAGAAGCAGGAATTCTATGGTATTTATTTTCCTTTTTTCGAATTTTATTTTCACATTGCCGCTACATTTGTTCGATTTGCTGAATTGCATTTGTGATACGATTTGTATGTTCTGGATGATTACAGGAGTGTATTGAATCGCAATGTTTTGTCAATTCGAAGAAGAAGAAGAAGAATACGCTGATTTTGTTCAAATATTGGCTGGCAAACTCTTCTGCCAGTATAGAAAAATTCAACTCTATCCACAATTTATTGCGATTCAACATTTGTAATTCACCACCAGATTTTTCTACGTTCACTTCATCATCATACCTCAAAAATAGCGATGCATTTTTTGGAAAGACGATGATAGGTGATTCTTTTTTCAATTTCAAATATCGTTTATAGGACATTTCATCTGTTCATTTGACAGTACATTTACAGGTCCCCCTTTATTCATTTCTCATTCGCTTTTTCATTTCGGGCTTCACAAACATGCATTTACTTATCGTTATCAGTTTAAAAGAAGCTCAAATTTATAATTCAGATGTTTGTTCGTGTAAAAATGAGAGAAAATAAATACGAAATTACGACATTTATGGAGCAGGTGGTTGTGTCGCTTCTAATAAAGCCTCTTCTAATCTGTCCGCTTGAGAGAGTAATTCCTAAATAGTGAAAATTATCGATGGAAATACCTTTGAATTCGTTTTTCTGATTATAATTATTATTTTAGAAATGATTTAGAAAAACATAGCCGTAATGATAAAAGCTTTCTTTCGAAATTTGGTAAAAAGTCATGAAGTTTAAAAATTTACCTGTCTAACTGGCTCTGCATTTGCCATGGCCCTAAGTTGTGCCAACGCAGCCCGGCAAGTATCTCGTTTTCCTTCGTTAAATTCGAAGATTGCATAGTTTAGAACCTAAAAAATCACTTTCAAAAAATAGTTGAGGAAAGACTTACGATAGAGATCTTAGGTTCAATTTCAATCGACTTTTGATAGGCTCTCCTAGCGTTATTCATGTCGTTCATTCGAGATAAAACGACTAAATTGAAGAGTTCATCTTTGATAAAATGAATTAGATTCACCAGCCATTGCTCCTATGATTTGTGGGTCATTCCTCTTCAACTCTGATGCTTTCTTCAGAAAATGCAGTGCAGAACAGTATAAACCCATAGCTTCATGGACCAAACCGAGATTGTAATTCGTTCTAAAGTTCAGATTTGAGCTTGCGAATGAAAAAACCACTTCACAAGAAATAATTTTTCCTCACTTTGCAATTTTTAGATACAAAAGGTACGAAATATTGGCTTCACATTTTCCTTTCATCTATTGACGACGACTAGCTTATAAATGAGAAATGCAAGACTAGTTTCAAGCGCATTTCAAGAAATGACTTACTTGTAATCTAGTGGCGAGATAAAGGATGCCTTTTTGAGACACGAGTGAGCAGCTGCGAGTTTGCCGCGAGAAAACAGACACATTCCGATGTTGTTCCACAGACATCCATTGTAGTCACACAGTTCGGCTGCTACTCTAAAAACGAAAATACGAAGGCGGCTATTCAAACTAAACTTTTCTACAGATCAATGGATAGCTGATCTTCAATCTTCAATAAATTGAAAAGTTTGAAAATTCACCCAAAAATTATGGCATTTTGCTAAAGTAGGTAGGGGGAATGGGATGTGAAAATCATGAAATTCCCGAAGAATACCTGTATTTGCTTAACGCAGTGTCATGATCCCCATGCGCTTGCATTATTGAACCCATTGCAAGAATGCTCTAAAACAACAAGAATAAAAACAAAAATTCGAAAATTCCACTTACCCCGGCATGTGTTGGATCCCTGCTGAGTGCATTCCCGAACATGGCAAATGCCTTGTCTTCATCGCCGGATCGCAAATACAACATTCCCAATTTGTGCATTACGTCTAAGTTGTCGGGTTCCAACTAAATATGTAGAATTCCAAAATTGAAGTCATGTAAGTGCCTTGGAATTCAATGCAGTTTTTAGGCAACTACTATGTGACGGAAAGTGTCTTTCCCACACAATTTCTTTCTACTCTAGTCTCCTAACCCTATTCCTAACTATAGACTCCGTCCTCCGTCATATAGTAACTGCCTTTTTAAACTTTGTCATGTTTCTTATCAGAACTGTAAGAAACTTCGAAAACTCGAGAATAGTTCTCTTGCCTCAATGGCCCTTCGATAGGCTTCGGCGGCGGCATCACTCTCATTCAACTCCTCCAGAACCTTCCCAAGAAAGATTATTAGACTTGAGTTGTGCTGAATTTCAACGAAACTACTTTTGATTGCATTGCAAAGGAAACATCTACCTGAATAACAGGAGCACGAACAAGTAGATCTCGAGATTTCTCGACTGGGTTGAATAAATCTGTATCGAGATGATAAATCGCCCGGGCCAGCCAATAATAGGATCTCTGAAAATGTCTATCTTACGAAACACTATTCATCTCGAAAAAGTTGAAGAAATCGATGAATGAGGAAACACATTTTCATGTTTTTCTTCATTAACAACCATTGGGACAATGAAGATCTGCTTTCACATATCGTATTTGCGTTCTATGAAAATCTTAATACTTCAATACAACAGTAAAATGATTGAATTCTGACCGCATCATTAGGATCAGCCTTGATGGCCCTCTCCAGATAGTCGACAGCATTCGTCTGTCTGCCGAGCAACAGACTCACTCTGCCCAGCTCTATGTCGTAAATATGGCAGTTGGCCGAGGTTTCCCTGGCCTTCTCGAACCATCCGATTGCCTCCTCCAACTGGCCCTCGATTCGCGCGATCACTCCCCGAATGTACAACGCAAATTCACAGTCATTACCGTATTGGTTGATCAATTCCTGAGGATTCCAATTATTGACTGCTTTTGGCTTTAATTGACGAAGATCAACTTCAAATTAACTTCACATACGTAAAATTTGGCTTATTCGAGTTTAACCTGTTGAAAAGTAGAAAAAGGTTTCGTTTTGATTAATGAAGCACAGCTTCGATTGATCTTCATGGAGTAATTCAAGTCATCAAGAATGAGATATAAGATTTCATAACATGGTCTTCAATAGTTTAGGATGGATATGATAAGTTCACAAAGCATTGTCAACGAAATTTGTCTTGCATTCAAAAAAGACCTACCCCAATGAGACTCTTGCACTCGACGTAGTCCGCTTGCAGAAATAGCTGATGCAGTCTCGGATTGAACGAGTCGAAGGCAGTCAATTCGAATCTGGCAACGGATTTCTTCGGCTCGGAAGACGAGCCTTCACCTGATTTCCGAGGAGATTCCCCTTTGTTTGAGTACTGAAAAATAGAAAACCAAATTTTGTTCCTGAAGCTCAGCTATGGAATCGCATTTGTTGGTTTTTAAAACGTCGAAATTGAAGAATCTTTAGATTTTTCAAGGCGAATTTGGAATTCCTTTTCCCACTTCTTGAGATAGTTATTCGAAAAAATACAAACTTTATCGATATCATCTCCGACCAAACTCGGTTCATTGTCAGAGTTTCGTTCGTTGATTTCGTCCGAAGGCGGAATTCCAGTCAGACTCATTTCCTTAGATTTATTCAGAATGTCTTCTATTTTTACCAAGACCGACCGAGTTCTGCCCCCATTTATTCTTCTGTTGCCTCAGCAACGCAAATCATCAATGCGATGGAGCGAGAGACAAAACGAATGTCTTGCTCGACTTTTACAGAGCAGAACTGCAATTTTCGTTTTTTCGCATTCTTCGGTGGACTTTCTATTTATTTTTTCTGTTGTATTTTTCATAATTTTTCGAAATTTCAAGGATTTGATGAGTTGTGTCGACGACAGATGAAGTGCATCGAATCAGCAAACAGGTTGGATTAATTTGTTAAAGGTTTTTTCTTTTAATTTTCGTACAACATTTACTTCTTTTTTGTGAATATTTTAGCACTTCAAAGATTTCGTTTTCTGGAAGATCGATTTTTATTAGTTTGCTCAATTTTGCAGCTATAATGTCCCTGAACAAGCAGATGCACGAGAGGAATCCTTACAAGAGCAATCCGCCCGACTTCAAGCAGCTCGCCATCGAGTTCGAAGAGTTCAGGAAGTTCTGTACTCTCGGGCCTAATGGAAAGGTCAGTATTTTTCAATTATAAATTATTTTTTATGAAGAAAACCTGCGATTTTCTAACGAAATAATAAAGCTAGAGTTCTAACACTTTGAAAACTCCGATGCCTTTTCAGGTGACAATTAACTTCCAAGACGACGACGCTGTCCGATGTCTTTCGCGTGTTCTTCTCAAACGGGATTTCAATCTGAATGTGAGTCATCATTTTGATATTTTAAGATTTTCTCTTTCAAGCTACCAGCCAGATTTATTAAAGTGGCTTTTAACATTTGATTCTTATCCAAGATTCGAACTATTCTGCGAAAGTTCATGTGAATTCCTGAATTTATGCCAATTGACATTTTTGACTTTCAGGTCGACCTGCCGAAAGGCTCTCTGGTGCCTCGCATTCCTCAGAAAATCAACTACGTCCTGCACATCGACGATTTAATCAAGAAGAATGATCTCGAATCCAATGATAAGGGTCCTATTTACGGTATCGATATTGGTGAGTGAGTTTTGTTTCCCACATATCTTCTGTTCTTTCACATTCTAATAATAAAAAAATCTTGGATTGTATATTGGCAACCTGGAAAAGAGAAAGACGACGAAATAGTATTAAGAAAACATAAGATCTTTCTCCTACTTTACTCTGTACTATTTCGTATGTCTTACCGTCTTCTTGACTTTTTCCAGATTTCTGAATTGTCAACTATCCTAAAAAAGGTGTTTATTCGGAAAGATTCCATCAATGATAACTTATTCGTTTACTGTATTAGGGCGCGTTCATACTCCGCTCACGCTCACGTAAGCAGAAAAAATAGCACGCGAAAGTGAGAGAGGAAAAGAGCATATCTCGTCCTCATGTGCTATTTTTTCTGCTTACACGAACGTGAACGGAATATGAACGCGTCCTTACAGGTACGGGTGCCTCATGTATCTATGCTTTGCTGGGCAGTCGATTGTGTGACTGGAACATGCTGGCGACTGACGCTGACCAGTTTGCAGTGCAGGTTGCCACTGCAAATGTGCTCAAGAATCAACTCGCCAACAAGATCAGAATCGCTCACGTCGATGCGAGTCAGAAGGCTATTCTCCTGGTAGGAATTTTAATTTGCTCAATCATTCCCCTTGTTCTGTTGTTGCGACTCGTCCCACTTTCGTAAAGTGGAATTAGAATAAAGAAGATGAATCGCTACACACCCTTTCCTTGTTTTATACACTTTAATGAATATTGTTGATAGAAATCATGTCTTCAAAAATGTCCACGAAACTCAATTTTTATTTCGTTGAAAATAGTTTGAAATTTAAGGACGTCGTCAAACATCATGAAGACATCAAATTCACGTTCTGCATGTGCAATCCGCCATTCTTCGAGAGTCACGAGACTTCAAAGGTTTTTATTCCCCAATAAATTATCAGTCAAATTTGATCTTTAGCGATTCAAAGAACAAGAATCAGGCGTGTTCTGCAACAGACTGATGGATTACGATGAGAAGAGACCTGCTCCTAAATCTGCCACAGTTGCCAGGTCGAACGAATTGCAAGTCGAGGTTAACTTTTTCCTCTAAAAATGAACAAGAATTTTATTAGAGCAGTGCAAAAGAGAAAGATGAAGTGTCATGACTCATGAGCATTTACGTTGCTAACAATCTTTCTGGAGAGTGTTTAGAGAATAGCATTAGTCTTAAAAAAAAAACCTAAAATTTTAGGGTGGCGAATTGGCGTTTGTAAATAGGATAATCGACGACAGCATCATTTTGCAGGATAAAATACTGTAAGCTCAAACTTCTTCATATTTTTATGAGTTTGTTCGCTATTTCAGAATTTACACGTCGATGTTGGGAAAGAAACAGAGCGTCGTGCCTCTGAAGAAACGACTGGAGAGACTGATGGGGGTGCGATTCGCAGTGTCCACTTTGAATCAAGGAAAGACACAGAGATGGGTGCTCGCTTGGACGTTCAGACATGATATCATCGTTGATATCGAGGTAGAAATATATTTTTAATCGTATTAATGTTTATCCCTTTCTTGACAATTTGGAAAATGCAAAGTAAAATGACAGCAAGAAATACGAAACATTATAGAGACGGATGCTTATTTGGGAACTGCGAAATAGCGAGACACGAGACATAAGTGCAATAGGATCGGGATGATACTGTCAGACATTTTTTAACACTATTTCTCCATGTCTCGTATCTCGTGGTCTCGCGGTTTCCAAGTTGCCAGATGGTTAAGGGAAATGTATTGTAAATGTCATTTCATCTTCTCGGTTTCTTGTAATTTCCAGGCTGCTTTATTTCTCGAAAATATATGTCTTTGATAAAAATGCTTAGGCAAACCCAACCACCCATTCCCTTTCAACGGCAGGAATGATGGATCCGAGAGCCTGGGTCATCGACCAACTGGCTCGGTTGAACATGAAGAAGAGCGAACAGCATGATACAGTAAGAGATTTTTAAAAAAAAAATATTATTGACGATAATCATAGAAATGTTTGAGTTAAACGTTTCGTTCATAAAGCTTTTGAGTTTGACACGCTTCTTCTTTTATTCGACTGTTCAGCTACTATTCGATGCAAGACAAATCACATGGAGAAGTGAGAAGCAGAGGAAGGATAGTTTGAGAAAGCTGTTCGATGAGCCTCCACACAAAAGAGCTAGGTAATTTCCAATTCTTCTAATCTATGATTTTTGAGAGTAATGTATTTAAGAATGAATACAGTCGATGCTTCTTGTTCAACAGATTTGGGCGAGGGCGATGGACTCGATTCGTACACAGACGCAGGCAATGTGAATATTGTCGAGGCTGAATCGAGTGAGGATGGAAGGAGCAGGGTTGTCGCTATTCAGGTTAATTATTTGAACTTGCAGAATTTTCACTAGCATTCTATTTCTATGGTTTTTGAAATTTATAACCCCTTTCCACATTCAAGCTATTTACACCCAAAATTCCTAGGAATAGTGATAATCGTCATGTTTTTGACAAAGAATCAATTGTAAATAACTAAAATTGTTGTATTCACTGCTTTGAATAATAGATATGAATATCTTAGGCCTACTTTCCCGTCCCGAAAGACAAGATGTTCTTGCTTCGAGTAGCTGTTCGATTTCCTTCAGCTACAAATACGGTAGATTTCGAGCTGGTCTCTGGTCCGCCGAAGTACTTTCATCAGCTGGTTCAGTACATCCGCACGAGGCTGCCCAAGAACTATGAAACGTGAGTCTTTTTAGTGTCATAAAATATTCACTCTTTGCAGGATTAAAAGAATCAGAAACTCAAACAAAACCATTCCCTCGAACTTTTCCTCGGAGGAATTGGGGGTAGATGAATACCATCAATTATTTTCATTCGTGCAACAAATAATTCGGTCTTCATCTTCCATAAAAATGACTAGTTGTTTCAGAAACGGCACTTCATTGAATGGTCGTCCTAAGAGTGACAAGAAATTCCGCCCGCCTCACGACAGGTATTACGGCAACAATTGGAGATGGTAATTTTCTCTTTCACCATTTTAAGGCATTTTAGCGTTATTTCTAATTTTCTCTACTAATTTATTGTATAGCAGCGAAAAGGAAATGAATTTCCCTGTCAAGAATAGCTTTACGCTAGTATTTCGTATAGCCGAGTTTTCATCTTTCTTACGCAATGCGGTTCGAGTGTCATACACGTACTTATGCTTATCATTGATTAAAATTATCAACTTTGAAAAATTTGACATTTAAATTTAATTTAAACTTTCTACTGTAACTATCAAAGCTGAAAGTTCAAATCATATTTAATCCGGTCTTATTATCATGAACATGCATTAATTCTATCATCAAAACTTTACTATCTTGTTACGGTTGATCATTTTCATCTAAAATTATTTATTTTATGACCTCGCATAATCTTTTTTAATTTAGTTAGAAAATATGAATGAATGAAAAGTAAAAATAAATTAGACGAATGAAAAGAATAGTTTAAAATTTGGAAAGAGACGGATAATTATTGGCAACATTGAATACTCGTAATTTCATCAAAAATGAATGCTGCTGGCCTCGGTGCACACAATAATTCAACTGAACAATTCAGCTTTAATTGCACTATGCTTTTGTCACACAATCCTACGAATTCAGTTTACGAAATAAAGTGAAGGTTCAGAAACTTATCGAGATCTTTACTTAAATGTTATCTAAATTTTATGCTATTCCTAAACCCCCATTCTCTTTTTATCTAGTTTATTCCTCAAATTTTAGAAAATAATGATTTTGTATTGCTAAAATAATTGAAGTGAAATAAATCATGAATAATTAAGAAAACGCTCAATCATCCATAAATTTACTGAATATTCTCATCAATAATAAGAAGTGTATGAAATAGGGAGAAAAACGTACAGCTATCATTTTGCCTGATCACTTGAACGTGTGGTCCATGAGAGGCAACATTTGTTCGACTAGTTTTCTTTGAATGAACTGCAGACCGAGCATGGATAGGGCACTAATAAACAGACCCAAATAATGAATTCCTAAAAATCATAGAAAATAATATGAATCTTATAAATAGGGACTGCAATCTCCTTCACTCTGCAAAATGCAACATGATATAAAAAGTGGTCATAAAAACTAAAAAATAGAAGACAAGCTCCCTTCAAAATTGGTATTCACGAAAGATCACTATCAGAATCGATAAACCACTCATAGAAATGGCTGTTCATCGGAAAATCTTGTCAGGAAGTGCGCGTTCGCAGTAATTTTGTATCATGAAATCGTGTTCATTTTGCTGTTTGATTTTGGTGGCATCTATCTTCCGATCAAAATGTGTGCCTTTTTTCTTTACAAATATCCTAATACATCACAATTAAGCCGTCTAATAAGGAAAATCTCGAAAAATATCATTTGTGTGAAATTATTTGCGGTCCCTACTTGTAAATTATCCTAAATTCCAAATTACCTTCTATTACAGATCGATGAGATTGCAGAAAGGTTAGCGGTAAATACATTGTTGCGAACAATGATGTTAGACCTATCAGAAGCTAAATTTAAAAAATAGAAAATTATAAATTAAAAGTTAACTTACTATGCTCAAAAGGTGAGCATGCAGTAGGACTTCATACATACTGCCGAATTTCCTTCGAAGTATACAGAAAAGTAGGAATAGAAATGCGAATGTGGCGCCGAGGAAATGAATAGCGAATATGATTGACACGATGGCTGATCGCTCGAGCAGGAGTGGGTACAGTACGCTAAAATAAAATAATGACAATTCGGCAAAGCGATGGATTTTTGTCAGCGTAAAAAAACAAAGGAAATACGACGGTTTGCAAATGGCGTAATGACGGAACGGTGTAGCGTGAAATGATGAAACTTTTTTTTTTTTTTATATTCGATGAAATGCCTTTTTTCCTGTACAAATCCTGTCAATTTCTACTGCGTTCTGTCATTTTTACGTTTCGTCAAATCCTAAAAAGCGTTACGCCATTCCGTCATTTACAGGCTGCCAGAAAACACTGAAAAGAAGGCGGTTAGTTTAGGTTGAAGATAAAAATCACGTTATCGAGAGATCGCTCTTTTCGATTTGTTAAAATTATACAACAATCTGGGAAAAACTTACCCTAATGTGCTACAGAATAAGAACTGTACAGTAGTTAGAAGAATATTCGAAGTGGGTAGTGAAAGACCGCACAAGTCAAATGGTTTCTCCACATTCAACGATTGTTCTTTCGACATGGCTTTGTATTTGTGAAAATTGTGCTAATGCATGGGGAGGACGACTAGTATTATGATATTCTGTCGAACTTTGAAAATTTCCTACCTGAAAATATGATTTGTGAAAAATAGCATAAAACACAAACATTACGAATAAAAACATGAAAAGAAGTGAATTCAAAACCTTCCTTTATCCTCTTATTTTTACAAGAATCAATATGATAAATAGGAAAACGTTTTTTAGAAACTATGAAGAGCATTATAAAATCTCAAGATATCGATGAAATACGCGTGGAAAAGCTCGGTCTTCATTTATTTTATTTGAAGTATGACGGATTAATTAGGCATAAATCGATGAGAATGTCTCTTTTGGGGAGGGGACGAAAACGCGTCTGATCGTAGGAAGTAATGTGAGAATGTGCGATTTTCTCGAACTCCTCTTCTCACTTGCAGACCTTTCGCAGTTCTGCGTGTGCATACATTGCACATTGCAATTATCATCCGAAAGAGGATATAAAGGAGGCAAGTTTTTGAGGCGAGATTCGTAAAAACGAGAGTATCCGGCCTAATTGGCACCTACTCCTTGCAATAATTATTCTCGCACAGCCGTTTTGCATCGCAATAATTACGTCACAAATCTAAATCTCGAATTTGTTTTTAAGTAAAAATAGAAAATCAAACAAGACTTCGAGAAAAATCATGGAATTTATAGTTACGCGCAAAAAAGGATTAGTCCGAAAATGCTCTTAACTAGTCAAAGAACTCGAAAACTCATTTACTGATGACGCAATAATTTATGGTAATTTATCCGTACTTTCTCTCCAAACTAATTAACAAGAATGCCTCCAAATAATTGGCGCTGAATCGAAAGAAGAATGGCAAAAGTCGAAGAATTGAAGGAATTACAATTGCATGAACTTTAGCATATCTTTATTAAATTCTCAGCGTTTTAGAGATCGGTATTTTATTTAGATTATTACGAAAATCACACCACAATTCATCTAAACCAAGATATAAAATCACGACCAGGGGTGTACGGAATATTCTGTTCCGTATTTCGCATTCCAAAATCGCAAGACGAAAATTCCGCTCCGCACTCCGTATTCCAAAAATCTCACAATATCATTCCGTACGCCTCTGATCACGACAAAAATAAGACAAGCTATAAGGAAGATATGCAAGAACAATCATCCAACTGAACAGAAGAAAGTAAAGAGCAGATTAGTGCTGCTTCCAACACTTCACTTCTTTGGCTTTTTGTCTAATTACCTACTTTAGCTCTAGCCGAAAAAGTCATATGCATAAATTGTGCGTTTTCAGCGATTTTCCATTTTCATCCAAATCTTATTACCTCTTCACTAATAATGCTAATTAAATAAGCGATTTTAGCGAATTACCCAACACAGAGTGTGCAACTTTTGTGAACATAACTGGAAAAGGGCAACAACTTATGTCGAAGAAAAGGGAAAATAGGGAAGAGCTTTTAGGTGCAAATGAGTGCATACATTAGCAGTAGAAATGCAAAAATGAAAACTTAGCGGGTATTTAGGGAAGCGAGGAAGGGAAAAGGGGGATGCGATTGCGTAGAAGGGAGGGAAGGGGAGAGGGAGTTATGCAGACAAGTAGATACGCAGATATGTAGATGCATAGATAGGTAGATAGGCAGAGCACAGACAAGGCGATTTGAGCAAAAAGGCGAAAAGATTAACATTGAAAATATGGACAGATGAAAAACGATGCAAGATATTCACAATTTAGTCAAGATAAGAAAAGAATAGTAAAATTTTTGACAAAAACTGCTTTAAAAAGAAAAACAAGTTGGATATGGTTGAAACGAATGAATTATTTTGCTTCACGAGAAATAAATTTCGTTCTTGTGCTGAATATGCTTATAAGAGTTTGAAAACTATTATTTCGAAAAAAAATTTAACGACACTTTTCTCCACTTTGAATGTAATGATAGAGCAAGTCAGATCACATAATTATCATTTTCAATTTACTGTGTAGAAATTATTTAATTTATTCAAAATTCATATTGGGATGTGTGACTTTTAATATTCTATTCCATCGTCTGCTGAAGCTTGTGTGCTAGGAGGTCCTTCTTGAAGCTCCCATTTGAAGAATGATTTTGGAGGAGGGTTAGAACCCGAATTAAACGTGATAATGAAATTAGAGTTGCTTGCAAATATTGTTCTAAGCACTCGAGGTTTCGTTCCGCTATTAACCCTAAAATAGTCGCTTCTTGCGATAATAGATTTCACAATTCATCAACACAAATATAGATTAGTATGGAATATGTTGAATTAATGGTAATAATTTTATCGGAAAAAAACTTACTCCATGAAGTCTCCTTGATCGTTATAAATAACTAGCAACTTAGAGCTACCATCTAGCATAGAGACATCGAATTGGTTATCGTTGAACTAAATTGTTTTTCTTGCTTCATCGTGCATTTAGCTTACTTGGAATGAATTTTCAGGTTTGCTTATTTTTAAATTCCAGACACACTTCAAATTTGCTCCATATCCATTTACAGTACTAGCTGAGTATCCAGGTGACCAAACTGGGAAGGGATAGATTGAAGAGTTCATCTGGAATCCAGTTCCACCGACACAAGAGCCTGTATGATTTTTGCAATTACAGATATTTTTTAATATTTCGTATGTTTTACTTTGTGAGCATAATTGTGCTCCGTCAAGATTGCCAACGCAGGAGGTACAGAATGCTTGTCCATCTATGGTAATTGTATTAACTCATATATTGAAGATAGGTTGATTACTTAATGACACACAAGTGTCGTCGTCATTTGCATTATATTTGAAACACCTCTTGTTATTGCACACCAAACTTGGCGTGGTTGGCACTGGCGTCGGGCTTGTTTTCGGCACTGGAGTTTGAACTGAAATTAATCCAATATTGGATATAAATATTAATTCCGGAATATTCAAACCTGCCATGCATTTCTTATAATAACAGTTATTGGCATTCAATGAATTCAGGTATTGATTTGCATAGACCAGATTTGAAGTCATATTCGTCAGCATCTTTTGAATCTCATTCACTTGTTGTTGGAATGTGTTAACTTTTCTAGAATTATCCATCTAACACTATTGTGCAAAGTATCAAACTAACGCCTGGAGTTTATTTAATCTATCCTGAAGATCCTTTATTTTGTCAGATGCCTCTTGATTTGCACTATCGACGTCACTTTTATACGCCGTCACGTTCTAAAATATACCATATGATTAGAAATTTTTTTTACAAAGTTACATTTTCTAAGCCGGTAAGTTGGACACTATCTTCCGCCACAATAGACTGTTCTGTCGCTAGAAATCCTTTTTGATTTTGATTCTTTGGAAGATCATAGGTGTAGACGCAGACCGATTGATCACGATTCGTGATATTAGGATTGCATGAGAACGTGAACGCTGAAACCGTTAGTAAATTCAGTGTTTTCATCCGTTTCTTTCACCGATATAATTGACATTGACTTTAGGAGTTGTAGGCGTTGTGGATCCAGCAGTCGACTGACCTGGTCCTTGAGAGACTGTCGACCCTGTTCCAGCTAAACTTATGCTATTTTATGAAGTTCATATAAAATATCGCACGTGGAGTAGTTGGTCCATTAGATTGTGAAGTTCCGCTCGTTGTAGAAGCTTCTAATGTGGAACTGCCTGAAATTCTTAAAATTGGCATAATCTACCTGTATCATGAGTTTAACCTGCTGGCTTTAAGGGCATTATATTGGCTATTTTTCAGAGTTTGATAGAGATCGTTATACTTGCTAATGTTGGGATTCAAATCATGAAAATTGTTCTATCACTACGCAAATTGGTGTTTGAGTTATGCAACGCTGTCGAAATTATTCGTGCGCTTTACTGTCATCAAGATTCCCTCATCAATGTATCCCAGTGCTTATCAAATTATGTCGATTGACGAACCAGTGTATAGGGTTGTGCTTCCCGGCGATGGTGGCATTGTTGAAGATCCGGGTGTTGTGCTTTCGACTGTGCCTCCAGGAGTGGACGATGCCTGTGTTGCTTCTCCGGAGCCCGATGTAGTCGCTTAAATAGTAGTATTTGAGTTGATTAGTCACACAATAATTCTTACATCCAGGAGTTCCAGCTGATGTCGAACTAGGCTCTACGTTATTTGTCGTCCCAGCAGCAGCTAAATATTTATTATAGTAATGATAAAATTTAGACTCTATTTACTCGAAGATCCAGATTCAGTAGATGAAGCTCCTCCTGTAGATCCCCCAGTTGATTGAAACGCCGTTGAAGAAGATTGCATTTCTGCAAATGCATATTTTCATAGTTACTGTAATCAATTGATTACCAGTCGTTGAACTGCCCTCCTCTTCATTGCTAATTGCGACAAATCTGAATTTACAAAATTATTCTAATTTCACAAAAATTCAATTTTTTTACCCTACGAAAATAGCAATAAATAATGCTTTATGTAGAATCATGTTTCTTCGAGTCGGGTCGGCAGTAGCTGTTAGCTGCTACTGAATGACTCCCTTCACGGCTCTCCTGTCTCTCTCAATTCTTATCAATTTCCAGTGGAAGTTTTATTGCGCGTCAAGTTTTGCCTCTTTCTCTTCTGTTGCTTTGCATTTTATCGTTTATCATTTTCAAGCTTCATCCTGCTCTCCCTATCAGTTGACTGTTTAGGAAGCGGCTGAAAAATTTATTGCCCAATGAAACACGTCATAAAGTTAAAATTTCAGTAATTTATTGGCCTAATTAATGACGTAATCGAACAATTTGTACTGTAAAAGACAAAATTCAAGAAATCTCAATCATTTCACAGAAGAAAACATTTTGTATTTTTCACAATACATATGTCCCGATGTGAAGAAAATTTCGGCATTTGTCAAAATGATAAAGTAGATGCCCAACCTTAGAAACACTAACCATGGCATGGCTTTTCATGTTACACAATTGTGATGAATCCAATTATGTCGGAATAGTATTTACAAATAGAATATTCTGCGTAAAAATAATCTTTCTAATTCTGGTTGTATTGCGTCTGATGACTAAACTAAAATGCAACCTGATCTTTCACCGCAAATAAAATCTCAAATAGAATAAATCTGATCCTATCACATCCCACGTTTTTCATATTTTCATCGTTGGCGTTGTTTTTCTACATTGTCACTTCTCTGCGATTTTTCTCGAGGCCAAACAATAGATAGCATTCTCGCTATCAGAGCCGTCATTCGATTCGATATTTCATCGAATGAGCAAATTCCTTACCATTGGAAATTCCTCCTACCGAAATCGATTTCTTGTCAAGATGCGAAACTCATTTCCATGTGATTTAGTTTAAATAAACCTTAGTTTAGACACTTTCCATGGCCAAAAAATTCTCTTCATTTGTTCCAATTCATGCGTTTGAAGGCTCGATCGTAAACCCGTGATCTCTGCCAAAATCTAAACATTCAGCAGTCTTATTCTCACATTCTTTGCCTGGTTCTCTCTCTCGATTTTCTCATTTTCTTGACCATCTGGAGAATTTCGAAACTTTTTCCTGCCATTTCTTTCGTTTCTTCTTCACTTCGCTTCCTCTTTCCGTCTTTTTTCTTTCGATCTCACATTTTCCATATTTTCTGTCTTTGCGGATCTCTTTGTTTTGAGTGCATAGCACAGGAGTTCTCGCATTTGCTCATATTTCAGTCATTTCTCAGCCATTGTGCATAGGCTCGAAGAAATATTCATCCACCTTGCCAGATTTCATTACCTCGAAAATTGGAGATTCTTTCAGACTTTACAACTTTTTGTCCACCTGCAGTCTTTGTTCGGAAGAAATACGTTGATTGTAGTTTTCAACTAAGATATTCCTTTCTTCAGTAAGTGGAAATTTTTCAACGAGCATGATTGAAGAACGACTTTTAAGAGTAAATGAGATTCTGGAATTCACTCTACTTGGTAACACTTATATTTTTCGTCGATATAGTCAAATCGAGCGAACAAGGGGAAGTGGCCAGTGAAGAAGATGTCGAATATCGCTGCACGGACTTCGGCTTCAATTGGGCGGCGGAAATTCGCTGCCTTCGACAATTGCTGAAGTCCTGTGAAGAAAATCACACGCCTTCACAGAGATTGAGAGGTGAGAATTATAATTTTGTCATTATTACTGAAATCGTGATATCTGAGCAAAACAATAAAAATGATCTTCGGAAGGTCGACAAATTCGATAAATATTCTGAATCTGAATAAAAATCTTCATGGAGATCATCCAGTTTCAATTTAGGAGCCAGAACAATAGATTCACGTCCACAGATTCACAGTCAAAGACATACGGCTAGATTTTCTGGTGCTAATGGAAAAATTCGAGCTCGATACAATCAATACACTTCGCAAGAGGGTGAAATGCCTAGAATACTGCATCTTGGCCTTCATAAATTCGCAATTTCAGCTTCCTCTTATCCGAGACAATCGAGTGAAAATAACTATCCAGTCGAATCTTCAAGGAAAGCCGCTAATCAACAGAATGTCAGTATTTTCGTAGGTACGCAGGTTTCTCGTGAGCGAATAATCCTTTAGGCTGAATATTCAGTTACTCAAAAAGAACTCGAACAGAAATTGGCTGAAATGAGCAAAGAGAATGCCAGACTCATGCAGGGATTGGAGGTTCTATTGAGCAAAATGTATCATTTTAATTAAAGAATACAAATTTCAGGCCAAAATAAACCAATACATTCGGCTAGTGGAAGAGAAATCGTCAAATGAGCTGATTGAAATGCGACGTAGGTTCGAGTCAGAAATCAAGAAGATCAACGTATGAAGAAGGAGTTGTTGATTTTCCGAGAAAAAATGATTTAGAAGCGGATAACTCTCATGTCGGGCAAACAAATCGATGGCTTCGAATATCTCTACATCGAAGTAAGTATATTTTCCAAAGCTTTCTTGACAACTCACGCGAAGATGTCCTCATCTTATGTAAATCAATTCTCACAAACCTGTGAGGATAAAATATTAGATCACATCTGAGAATTTTCAAATTTAATTTCCGAAAATTTGAACTTTCATCACGAAAATGCCTCAAATAAAACATCTAATATCTATGGACGGATTGATAACTGACTTGAACATCTCATGTCTATAGGAGCGGCTATCTTGGTATCTGGCAGAGGAGGGCTGCAACGATTGGGGCGGTCATCTGGCTTCCATCCACAACATGAAGACTAATAATCAATTGACTGGTAGGAATTTCAATCTGAAAACTACAAAATACGATTTTTCAGATCTGATTCGCGACGAAGCTGCTTGGATCGGAACGAACGACGTGCAGAAGGAGAAGGAACTCATCAACTCCGATTATTCTCGTGTCGATTTTGTGAATTGGAAGAAGGGCCAACCGGATAATGCCAATCATAATGAGGTAAAAGAGCTATCTATCGATATGATATCGTTAGCAGAATTGCGCGAAAAGTTACACTCGACAGACGGAAAACGAAGATTTCACAATTTTTGGCGATGAAAGTCTGAACATCTGCGACCATGAATTTTCGCTTTTAGAACTGCGTATTACTCTCGAAAGACGGTCTATGGACGGATGAATTCTGCATGGTGACGAGACCCTACATCTGCATGCGACAGATTTCGAGGACTTGATCTCAAACATATCCGACTTACAAATTTCCTTTGACTTCGAATTTGGAAGATCTGATAAAATTTGATCACTGAATTAAATTTTGCAACATTTTGAATCAGGCGAATTTTTTCTCTTGAAATTGTACACCTGACAACTGACTCCGGGTTCATATCTCATTTTTGCCATTTGAATTATGAGTACAATCTTGTCTGTAAAGTTTTCTAGTGTCCTATTGTGTGGATTCTAAATAAAGTGATTTGAAAGCTTTGAAAAATATAAACTAATCAAGATGAATGATGAAAAACGACGAAACAATAGGGAAAACACCATAGTGAAGCAGATATGTTTGAAAACACGAAACTTCAAATGGACTTCAGCTCTGGATAAAGCATTTTCAGTTTATGAAACTCGAGGCAACCTGGAAATCTCAAGCCCTCAGGCCATACGAAATAGTGAGAAAAGAATCGTTTTCCCTACCATCCCTCACCCTATTTCACATGGCTCGAGGTTTCCAAATTTCATGAAAACTTGAACATGATAATGAAACAAACAGATTCGAAAAAATACGATCTGAAAGCTCAGCACACTGCATTACGCGGCTAACATTATAATTTTGATAGAGGAATTTCACTGACCATCGACTGTAGCGGTGCGAAGTGAGGGAGACGCGCTTTCCAAAGAGAGTTTGACGAAAAAGATTGGCAATGGAGCGTTTTTCTGATGCGAAGGCGAGATAGCATTAGGGAGAGAAAAAAGTTTTTCACTCTTTCGCATTCGGTACTGTAATTTTAAACAGCCGAATAATGCAGTGCGATTTTGAAGGAGCTTTCAGTCAGTTCTGCAATTTTCATCTGTCTCTGCTTGATTTTCAAAATTTTATCGTTTTACTGATTTTTCCTGTAATTTCTCAAACCTTTCCCATTTAACATTCTCCAATCACCGAATTCTGCGAATCTATTTGGAATTTCAAAATTTTCCTAACTCTTCCATCGATCGTTCTTCTGCATTCTGCCTGATAGTTCATAAATACGGACACTGAATATACGAATTTTCCCAAACATTCTATATTTTTCCTACTTCACACCTATTTGAGACAAGTGACAGTTCTGCAACGCCTTGCAGTCACAAACCTCCCTCTCTCCTAACCACTTGCTGCTCATTCTTCATTCGATTGTTCTTGTATCTCATCATTTTTCCTTATTTTCTGTGAAAATCACGTGAATTTCAGCTTGCTGCAGCTGAGAAGCCAAGCCAAGCCAAGCCCATTCTCGTTTTCAAATTGGTCTGCACTTGACCAGAGACTCGGAAGGTCAACTACAGGAGGCTGACAGGAAGGAGACAGGACAAAAGGCATAGGGAAAGGAGACTGAAAAGGGATGGCACCGTTGACTCGCTCGGCCACGAGGGGGCAGCCCGCCGAGGGCGTCGTCAAACGCAACCAGACTGCAGCCGCAGCCGCAGCCAAACGGTCAAGGAAAGCACAGCCCAGGTCCAAAGCCGCCATCCCTTTCGGTATGCACATTTCTGAGAATACTAGAGAAACTTGCTTTGGTGTGATTTACAAATTTCTCCCACTTCTTTAATTACAGAGCAGTTCTTCATAGTTTATTATTTCACAAGTTTCAACACAATGCGATATTTTAGATGTTCACACAGCTCTGATTAAAACATGCATTAGGCATTAGTTGACTTGAAAATGTCATAAAATTTATCGAAATATTTGAAAAAATGATATTTGAACGATTTTCGTGAACCTAACACTCATGCCGATGTCATCATTCACACCTCTTCGTAAAAAGCTGTTGAAAATCACATGAATTTTTGTTATTTTCAGGCGATAACAATGCATCTGAGATGGAGACGAACAGCCCTACCCCCGCACAGAGGAAGAGAAAATTGGTCCAGGCAGAGCAAGAACAAACTCCCGGACGGCCCACCGAGAAGATGCCTCGTTACGTGGCTGCTCTCGAAAAGGCTCGGTTCGCTAAGAACATGCGCATTCCTTCTCATGTAAGCAGTTGGATGCTTGAAAAACTGATAAAATGAATGTCTTTTGAAGTTGAAAACGACACTGAAGGAAAGCATTCAATCTTCTGTAAATCGACTCTCTTGCCTATCGATTATTCTTTTGCAATGAGAATTGCAAAAACGAATTCATCTTTCTGATACTCGTTTTGACATAAAAGATGCCTATCTTACAGTCAACATGAGTCATTCTGCATCTTTAATGGTTACTTCAGAAGTTCCTCGTTCCACCCCGTCTCTACGCTGTGCTAAACGGACCCAAACCCACTCCGGAAGTGGTCGTCAACCACGGCTGGAATGGAAATAAACTGTGAGTTGAGTGGAACGAAGTAGTAACTCGAAGTGACAGAATCTTGTCACTTTTATATGCATTGCACAGGCTTATTGGGAGGTTCATCAACTTTCGTCACTATCAATGCTATATCTTCTTCAAAGTGACGAACTATAAAAAAAAAAAACTTGCAAAATCAAACTTTCCATTTGATGTAATGCGTTTATTGATGTTAGAGATGAAGTGTATAGTTGAGTTGAAGCTGGCAATGAGACGGGAAAACTGATAAATAGATTTTCTCGGAATAATGATGTCTCTGTTGCAGCTCGGACAACGTGATGCTAATCGATCCGAACACGATGCTCAGAGGCACGCGGGCGCAGGTCACTGACTGCGTCATTGGCAAGGTTAGTTGCAAAAAAAAACGAGAACGGAAAATGAAATAAAAGCGGAATTTTGATCTGATGATTTTTTAAAAATGATTCTGTAAAAAAATATTTGGACACTTTTATCGAAAATGATCAGACATTCGTCTTTCCTTTCGAAAGTAGTCATTTGACAGGAACGAATTGCAGGTCGGCTTCAAGAGCGGCTTCCACGTGTGGGCGATAATCTGGCCGGAGGACATGCGAGGGACGAACCCCGTGGTGGGCGTGGCCGAGAAGACCATCGTCCCCCAGATGTCTGGATACGTGTCCATGTTGGGACTGCTTGCCGATAGCTATGGATGGGATTTGAGTTAGTCTTTTTGAAATGAAATTTCTCGAAACAAGGGTTGAGAAGTAGTGGACTTGGTTTTGATGATGAGTAGTAGTAGCATGTAGGAAGGGAAGAGGTATAGATATTGATATGATTTTGCAAATGCGTGAATGAGGGGAATGAATTGATAGAGCAGGAGGCAGCAGGGAGGGATGAGACGACGGGATTGAGTTTCGAAAAATCGGAACCGGAATTCCGTCTCGCCCCGATAAATAACAAAATTCGAAATAATCGATTAAACAAACTTGCAGGGAAAAATGAAGTGCTCCACGAGACGTTCTCCCACAAGGTTCCTGCCGTCAGCAGACGAGCCTATCCAACTCTCTTTGGCTCCAAACCTTTTGAGGCACCCAAAAAGGTCTGTCTGTCTGTCTGTCATACTTGGAGACGAAGCATCAAGTATCCTCAAAAACATTGGCTTCCATTTATGAGCATGGATAAACAAAACGACCTCATTTAATTCTGTTGTCTATCTATTCGAGTGGAATGCTCGAAAATGATAAGCAGTCTCTTCAAAACTAGAATATATTCTTTTGCGATTGAGATTCGTTTTCAGATCTACTGCATCCTGGATATGGACGAAGGCTATCTGGCGTTCGCGACGGACCACAGCTACCTGGGCGTGGCCTTCCGTGGTCTGCAGGGCAAGACTCTTTACCCGGCCGTGTCGTCTGTCTGGGGCAACTCCACCATCGCCATTCACTACATCGGCGGGTTGCCAGGTGCAATTTTACAAAAGAGTACAAAACATTGAAAATAAACTTTGACATAACTCGCCATTCACACTCACTCTGCCATCTCAATTCAGGTTTTACACAATATATTCTTTGATTTTGAACAGATTTAGTGGATCCTACGAGTGGGGAATGTAGGTTAAAATAGAAGAAAATTCGACTTATTGTGAATGTTAGAAAATGAAGTGTATCGACATATATCATGTCAATCATCATTCACAAATCACGCTGTTGTACTTGGACATTTCAATAGTCTGTTCAAATTTGTGTTGATGGAACCATTGGTGAACTATCTCGTGTTTCAGCGGAAGCCCCCTCCCTGTTTTCGCAGTGCATGCGGACTCTGCGTGGGATGCGCGACGCCAACCAGATTCCCAAACTCATTCCCAACCTCCCGCCCTACATTCAGGGAATGCTCTATTTCCAGCAATAGCCAGGTTAGTTTGAAATTTAGGACTTTTGAAAATTTCGAAAGCTCGCGCGCATACATTCGTGAAAAGTTGAAACTGCCTTATTTCTCATCCGAACTCATAAATGATTGGAATGAATGAATGAATGAATTGAATAGGATAAAAAAAAAAGTTCTCCTTTGGTCAATACTGAAAATCTTCAAGATGATTCATTCTTGTCGCAAGTTGTTTTCTTTTTCTTCAAATTCATTTTCTAAATTGACAGTTTGCACAAAATGTCTAGAATCAATGATTCAATTCAATCGATAATTCGAATAATCTCTTGATTTCAGATCAGCCCCGTGCCAGTGTCCTTCCGACCTCCCTGCCGTTCTGCTTCATCCTGTCAACTTCTTCCTGTCAAAATGCGTGATTTCTAGTCTCCTATCTCACTGCTCCCTCCTTTCCTTAGTCTCCGTTTCTGCTCTTCAAAACCTCGAAATCAGGTCCGTTCCCCTTTTTTCATGTGAAATTGTCAGACTAAACATCTCTCCTTTCTTCTTCTCTAGTTTTAATGATAATTACCCTTCATCATCTATGGATAATGATATGCTATGCTATTTTTACTTTAATTACCACATTTGGACTTTTTAGTATATATACCACTTCATTTTATTGTCTTTCTTACTCTTTTCATATCGTAAATTTTTTTTATTTTTATCCTTTTTCTTCAAAAATACCTAATTTAGACTATTTCTTGTATCTTCACAAAGTAATTTTAAAGTTGTATAAAATGTCGATCTCGAAGATTTTCCTTCTTCAGATCATTGAAAAAATGCAAATTTTAAATCGTTTTACAGGTTTCCCCTTTGGTCTTCATTCATTCATTCATTCATTGATTCGGGTAATTTTCGTGATATATTTGATCTCTAACTTCGATTAATCAATCAAGATCCTTTTTCGCTGTTTTATTTCTTGAGTTTCTTATCATCTTGTCAATTTTTCAAAATCGAGGCTATTTTTAGCGATCTTCAGTTCAAGGTATGCTCCTGCATAGTGTGAATCTTCCATAACTCTAGATCTTCTAAATTTGCACTAAATTGACCTTTGATTTTGAAAAATTTGCAAGGTAGCAAGGAAGACAAGATGCCCTTCTCAAAAATAAAGTTTTTAAACTTTTTTGAAATAAACTTCTTTTCTTCGTTATAAATGGTTCGTCACCAACAAATTATCTATTAATGAGAATTCTAACTTTTTATTCTCAGAAAGCGACTTTTCAACGAGAAGATAACTTTTACTTGATTATCGATTTTTTAAATTTATTTTTGTGAAGTCTTGCATGCTTCAATTAGAATCAGCTTCCTTCGGAAATTGGATTTTCAATCGTTCGCATTTTTAAAGTTTGTCTGAGATTCACAACTAATTCAACGATGTGTAATTTGTAAAGCTCACCTCATTTGTAAATGGGCACTTATTATGAAAGCTCATAATCACTTTAAAATTTCGCATGCTTGTAAAAATCACGCATTATATAATTCCCATCCGTGCAATGCTCGAATTAGGTGATGACGTTCTTGGAAAAGACAATGCTAGCAAAAATGTACGTGATACAGAATACTCGCGTTTTGTTACAAACTCGAAGGCCATACTTTGTTACAGAAATCTCGGCATCCGTCAGAATATGTGTAAACATGCGCAAACATAGAAAATACCTAATCACATCCCACATAATTTATTGCCCCCCTTGAGTTTGATGGCGTTGGCGTGTGGGTTGGTGTACTAGTACGTGTGTGTGTCTAGATGGCCTTGAGAGGGAGAATCACCTCGCCGCTCTGCGCTCCGGCTTTGAAGGGGGCTTGGGCATCCGCTTCGTCTTCAGGGACCTCAGCCCACTGTAATTGCATAAATAGCTGTGTGTTAACGAGAAGTGTAATCTGAGTTTAGGTCATTTGTTTGTACGAAAATGATGGAGAGATCATCGCGTTTTTGGTACAAATCACATACAATCTAGTTAATTTAGCCCTAGCGTTAAATGGTTCATGGATATCTTACCTGGACAACTAGCTTATCTTCTTTGGGGGGTCCTGAAAAAATATTTTATTACTTTTCACGAGTGTTGACAGAAAGCTAACATGTGTCAGTAATTATTGAAAAGTTAGTCAACATTTTGCAGCAAGATTATCCGTGTATCAAATCATTGTTCATTTCTATTTATCGCTATTGATTTGTCAGTTTCTTAACTTACCAGCCAGACGCATGACTTCGAGTTTGTGCGTGCCCTTGGCTGCCACGAATCCATACACAGGCCTGACTCTATAATGGTCGTTGTTGCTGCTCTGCAAATGATCCTTTTCTTTCATCATTCTTTGCTTTTGATCGAGTTGTTTGAAATCAAGATTTCTTGAGAATTTTGAACTGTCTGTCCACCATCTCGTACCTTTACTTTAAAGGCGTGGCGCGTGTCGACAGTCGACATGATCGTGCAGGTCGCTGAAATTCATGAAGCCTTATTCCATAGCTTTGTCGAGACGAATGGTTATTTGTAAGCCACAAACTCCCAAACAATTCGAAATCGAGTGAAGATTGTAGAGCACTCGTTCTTTTTCCACTCTATTTTACTTGCTTTGAGAGCTTGAAGACTTATCTCCTCGAAGTTGTCTTGTTGAATACCGTTTCCACCAGACGCAGGGAAGCTTGCAGAGCTTGGTTCGATGTTCAGAGCCATGTCGTAGATGAGAAGACGTGGTAATGAATTTGAAATGTTGAATACTTCACGGATATATTGTTCGTTCTATCTGTCTATTATTCTAATATGGCGAAGTTTCAGTAATGTATTCAAATGTTGTGATTCAAAGAAATTGTAATGAATTGAAAATCACAAAATTTGTTCATTTCTGACAAATGATTGACGATAACAGTAGACAATGGTTCTGTTGGATAGGATTAATCTTGATGCAGCATTCCATCATAGGTTTTCTTCTGCAAAATTGCCATTCGACGAAATTTTAACACAAAAAATCAGCTCTTCGTTTCAACTCATCATCAGTTTATCTTCGACGATGTGATTTCATCAAGCAAAACTTCACGAAACCTTTTCAAAATTTTATTGTCCCACTCAAGGAAGAGATTAGATGGGAAAGAAGAGGTGATAATGAGTGGAATGAAGTGTGGAAGAGAAATCGAGGGAAGTGGAAGGTAGGAACGGGGAGAGGAGGGAAATGGACTGCATAGATGAGGTGACTTTTTCAGGAAGTACAGCTACTCGGCAGCGCTCAGCTTCATGTGGGTTTCTCCAGCCAACTGGAATTAGCCACATTGATTGACTTGATAGATACGATATTTTTCTGTTGAAATTCTGTATTTCATTGAACGAACATAGAACTTTTTTTGCCATTTTTCTCGCTATTGGCAATACCTCGATAGAAGGAAGTCCGTTAGCGAAAACAGCAGCAGCGTCTGTCACGTTGGGCTCCGCAAAAGCGTATTGGAAGACCAGCTTGTCCTGCTTCGGGGGTCCGTTTATCCTGAAACGACAACATTGAACTGTCTGATTTCAATGACTTTCTTGATATTTTCAATGAAGCTATCACAGGTGTAGAATATTTGCGATTTTGTTAATTCCTTGCCTGGTGATTGTTAAGGAAGTCTGTTGCTTCGGATCGAGAAATCCCGTCACTTTGGAAACGGAATAGTTCGAGTTGTTGGAGGAGCGGGCTTTGAAAGCAAGTCTGTAATTCAGAGAGTCACTTTTGCAATTTTATCGTGTTTCGCAGATTTGCGAGTTATAGGAAGGCATGTGTAAAGCATCGAAATGGCATTTAATGACTTCTTGATCCTGACTTCGTTTTTTTACTTGTAAATACCTGACATCGCTCATGTTGATGATCGTGTGCTTCGAGACCCCTCCGGCCGCGGTAATCGGACACGTTGGTGGGTCGACTTTGATAGCGCCGATGAAGGCCATGACTTGAGAAGGAGAAGAGAAGACTAAACTGCTTGCGATGATCCGAGATCGAGTAATGATTAGTTTGGTTGATTTTGAACAATAAGAATTTCATCAGCGATTTTGATGTGTGCTAATATTTCAGAGATTCTTCAGTTAGATAGAGAAATTTTGATTTTTTTTTCCTGACAAAGAAGACGATGCAAGTAGATAATTTGTACTTAGGTTATCTGGAAAAGATTGTCTTTGAGATCCAATTTTCAATGTTTCTCTAATGATCATGTAAAAAATCAAGGTAAAATTTTATTGTTCGTCATTCTTTCAAAGTTATATATATCGAATTGTTAACATGTTGACACTTTGTGATGAATAGAAATACTCGCATCTTGAAACTAAATTCGTAAGAAAAATAAGCTATCATCTGTCTCTATTGAGCCAGTATGGATTTATTCTCCTTACTTTCCAATTTTTTCTAGAGGCAAAAGATGATGAAAGTATACAGCAAAAGTAGACGAATGACAGATAGTTATGAGGCTATTTGGTCCGTATCGTGTGAATTGCACGGTTTAATTGGGCTAAAGAAGAAATTAATCGTGTAGCGTCTCGATTAAGATTTATCGATGCTTCTTCGAAAGATTTCAGCATCACCAACAACGATTTCAGTGTCTGAATGAAAATTTTTTTTATGAAAGTCGAATTATTAGTGTAAATGCAGTAAATATCAAAAGCCAATAGTTGAATGTGGAAGAATCAAAAGATTACCTGTGTCAATTCAGTTTGAAGAAGTTCAGAATGATAGACAGACAAATGTGACAAGATGGCGATCAAATTAACAAGCAGACGGTCAGTTGTATCGACCAGCTAAAATATCTGTATTTTAATTTTTATTGAGAAAAATGCCTACCTCTGTTATCAGAAATCCTGCTTTCTCGTCTTTTCGTGAGGTTCTAAATACGAAGTTCATTAAACTAATTTGCGGCTTTAATTCAATCATTTTTCTTCCTTTTTGAAAATCATGATATTTCGAGAAAGTTTGCATCATTCGATTATGCTAGGCTAAAATAAACTCGATTTTTCGTACCCGGCTAAATCATTCGTCGATTGAGTTAATCTACCGAGGCAGTTTGAAATCCTCTCGATGATTTCATGCACAACCTGCTTGTCCTCTGCACCTTTGTGGTTGTCGTTGTGGTCCAATTTCGACAGTCTTTCTTGCATCAGAGTTATCCTGAAATTTGTTATGCTTGATTGCTTCATTTTATCGAATGCATAGATTACCCTATGAATGATTTTTGTACATTTAGTAACTCAGCTAGCTGCACTAATTTGATCCCGCAGGAATGATTGATATTCGAAAACAAGTTCTATCCCTCGCTAATTATCTAGTTTTAACGCCTCGAAAATCACAGATTAGTCTGATTTGCTGTTCTCTTCTTCTGAATTTTTACAAGTTTGCAGTTAAATTCACTGTTAGGAATCTCGTTTTCTGCTCGTCACGAACTCCTCTAATCCGATTTCTGTGTCTTGTTCCACTCGTCTTTGTCTCGGAATCATCTGGCATTTTCGGCAAATCCAAACACGAAATGTGACAAAAAAGTTAGAGAATCGGGGAGCCTCTTCAATATTTCATTTAGGCAACTAAAAATTTCATCAGTTGGAGTGCGTCATTTATTATGCCGGGGCTCGGCGATATTTGGAGGAATGGACAGAATTCGGCGAGGATTTCGCGAGACATATCGCCTGAGAAGAAAGCTTATAAGCAGAAAGGCCGGAAGAGTTTGAGATGGAAATAAATCCATTTCCTTATTAGATCCTTAAGCACTTGAAGATGTGAATGATCGAGCTTATGAGGCACCGAGTTCATACTCAAGATGAAGCAGTTTATTATTGTTTCTCAACCGGAGTAATGGAATCTATAGTTTGAAGATGAATTATGTTTTAGTCATCACACCGAGCTTCGATGTACATGAATTTGAAATTTGTCACGCGTCTTTTTATTGCTTGCGGAATGACAATTTTACTAGCTTTGTGGAGAATTTCTACTGCTTAGACCTAGCCTACTTTTAAAACATCTTTCGCTATTACGTCAAGACGATATTTGCGATGCATGAATCTATGCAAAATGAATTGAAGAAGATATGTATTGTTCTTGCAGAGACAGTTGATTCGAAAGAAAAATATTGCCGGACCTATAGGGATTTACATACCGTGCTCAGCTGATTTTATCTTTCGACATGTTTTTTTTCATGAATCTGCTATACACATTTTTGGATATTCAGATTTTGCTGATAATTTATGACATGATATTCGTAGGAATCAAGTTTATTTTATCGAGGGATGAGATAATTTTTGAAGTGTTCCTTGAAGCCTTGTTCTATCCAAACTTGCTTCTTACAAGTGGCGTATGACATTTTGACTCCAATCGAATGTGCTAATTACCTGTCTATAGCGGCGCTTGTTTCGATCGATTCTTCCCTTTGTGGAGTGAGTTTCTTCGAGGGCGAATCAGGCACATCTGTTGACAATACTGACCTTCTTCGGGCAGAATACGAACTGAGCAGTGACGATGGAGACACCGAGCATTTCCACGATGGCTGACTTATTTCGCTAAATTTAAATATCATCGAGGTGTGAAAATAAGTTAGAAGTCTCGGCTTAATTATGCATCCCTGCTGAATATGTAATTTTCATGGCATTAGCTAAGTGCTTCGTGCAACAATATCGATGACTCTAGTCTAGAAAACTCGAAGGAAATTCTTGGTTTCGTAATTTCACGTTATGCGCAAGTTGCAAATAATTTCATCATTTCTTAAAAATTTTGAAAAATAACTTGTTGTTCGGAGTCGTCAAAATTTTAGTGCCAAAGATCATGCGAAAGGCCAATTTGGCAAAAAAATTCTATGGTTATTTTCTAAATAATTTATGAGTTACTCGAGTTTTTCCTGTGGCTCGAGCCCGGTGAATTCCGCGAGACTGACGCGTCGCACGGGCACATTGTCGTTGTAGACACAGGCCGTTGGCTCCTGAAATTCTCAGAATTTTCAACGTCACTCAGAGCTATTTGCATCTTGACAAGAAGGAGTTCAGCTAGATTTTTTCGTCGTTAATTGGAATGATCTGTCATCCAAAAGTTCATCCTGCTACGAAAACAAGTCATCAGCCAATTTTCTAATTTAGGTGGCTTGTTGAAAAAGGTCGGGTTTTCAAGAATGGATAAAAATTTTGAACGTCGATGTTCAGAAATAATTAACCGTTTGACTGCAATTCATGAATTCATGAAATCTACATGTGTGCCTGAATATTTTGAGCAACTTCGATGAGCTTGCCTGGATTCTGGACTTTCACTTTTTGCTATTTCGATGGCGACTCGCTGAAAAACGAATTCGTCGCTATTTGTCAAATTTATTGCGCGTGCCTAGAGAATTTGATATGCGGTGCAGTGGAAAGAAAAAAGAGTGGGAATGAAAGAAGAGAGGGAAGGTGAATGATGTGCTGGATGCACTGAACATAGACTCGATTTTGCTGCTCCCCAATGAAGAGATATCTTGCAAATCACGTGGTCTCCCCTTATTCTCTTTCAAGAAAAGGCTTCACTCTCCGCTCTTATCTACCTCTCATAAACAGGCTTTCTGCTGGAATCAACCATCTTCTAGCTTTTGCCTTTGAAGTTGTCCAAAATAGAAAATTTGTCGGGTAAAAACAGAGTGAGGCAGCAGCAGTATATGCCACGTCACGGCTTCGCTTTTTGCAGCGATGCAATCTTTCATTGTCTCGGCCAGCTTTCTTCGTATTTCTCGAGGGACTTCCCTTATAGCTTCCCTCAATAAATCGCACTCCTCTGCCTGGATATGTTCCTTTCCTTCTTCTTCTTCGGATTCTTGTGCTCCTGGCAAAGTGTGAAGTGCTACTTCCCAAGTCCTTGTCTCTGCTCACATATTTTCTCTTTTCTTTTCATTTCTTATTGCCTGAGGCTTTATGGCCTGCAGAATGACTCTATGACTATCTTCGTGAGTCGAACAGCATGAAATGTGGCGAGGCATTCATCTGCAGGCAGAGGTGCCGCAAACCGGAAAATGCACAAAACCTTCTCCAAATTCCCCCGATTTGAACCACACAATTTAACGCATTATTAGATTACCGTAGGAGTGGAAATTGAAGCAGCGCACCTCAAGTGGACTTGTTTTGCTTTGTTTTGGTTGTGCAGGCAGGATTTGCCAGAGAGAGAAAGTGGTCTATTGCTCATCCGGGACGAGTGGAATCTTCAGAAAACAAAAACTCAAGAATTTTATGAGCGAGTTTTGTTGGAACGAAAGATATTTGAGAAATTACTCATCGGAAAATGGGCAATGTTATTGCGCTTGTATTATGATCGCGTTTTTATGAAGGTTAGTATTTTCATGCTTGTGTTTTTTTATGAAAGCACATTTCCATGGGTGGCAGAGCCTTGGATTAGGTTAATGGTCGAGACAAAAAACACCCGACCACTTGAAATTTATGAGAGTAGAAGCCCTAAAACGAGCAGAAATATAAGAATGCAGACATTCAAAGATGATGGCAACCATTTGCAAGTGCAGTTAGTTGCACGAAGTCCTTGGTCGTGAGATGTTTGTATAATCGAGAAGTACACAAAGGCAGATATAACCAATCTACATTGCAAAATACCCGACTATACAAGGCAAAAAGATCATTTTTAGTAAAGTTCAAATCTAAATCAGAACCTGAGTAAGACAACAAATTAAATATGATAAAATCTGCAAATTACTATGGAAATCATAGAGAAAGTTCAGCGATAACGAGATTATGATATATGCCATCATCTGATGCAAAATCATTGCAAAAATAGATTATCCAGCTCTGATCTTGTTAACATTCTTTTGCAGAAATGTACAACAAATTTAACGATGTACAAGAGAAATTTTCATCCATTTGTGCTCTGCTGTTTCAAAGTCAAAATCGAGACTAACTTAATTTCCCCATTGCACTTATTGCATCTCTTAGAATTTCCCTTCTAAATGCTCCCGATTTGCGTCTTGTCTTTCAGCCATTCTCTTCTTCTATTCCTTCAATCTTTCTTTCATTCATCTTTCATCTTTTCATTAATTTTTATTCTTCATCTTATTTTGCTTCGCTTCATTTGCTATTTTTCCCTTCTCTATTCACACAAATAAGCTTTGTCGATGCGTTGCTCTGCTCATTGCTTTTCGTAAGAAAATTGACGAGTAGATCCATCTTTTCTTCGGCCTAAAAGGCTTCATTTCGCCGTTTGTTTTGGAGATGTTTTCCATCTAAGAACTGCCTCTCTAACAAGTTGGCAAAGGGTCGATTTTTGCCCTCCAAATGTTCCAGAAATGTTTCTATTGTTATCCCCTCAGCTGATTTGAACATTTCATTTTTAGACCCATACGTAATACAAAAGGAATTGAATTTACCGATTAATGAACTAAAAGCGCGCAATGTGACAAAACCGGGAGGAATGGGAATATTCATTAGCTCGAGAACGAGATCAGAACTGCAGTAGAAACTGAGAAGGCGAAGACTCGAAGCTAATTGGCCCGAAGACGATGAAATGCTCGACGGAAATGAAAATTGATATTCGAAAGTAGGCGTACGTGAAGAAGAAAATCAGGAAGGGATGAGAAGAGCGCACGACGGTGACGGAACGAAGTAGACTCCATTCAGACGGCAAAATAGCAGGAAGTAGAATAAAGTGGAGTATCTCAACCACAATTATACGCAATTTCGCAATCTTTCACACGCTTTTTCCTTTACAATAATAATAACTCTAAGTTTAGAAGAAAATGTAGTTTCCGCGCTTGAAATCAAGAATTTTTTGCTTATGAAAATAATCTATTCCAATTTTTGTTTTTAGATATTAGGTGAAAGATTGCAAAATTAAAAACTATTGAGAATAGACAAATAGCAAAGAATAGAACTGTCAAATGAAAGTGAATTGCGATATTTATGCGCATAAAATAAGACGGTCGAAATTGGCTGCGATCAGTTTTCCAAATAACTCCAATAAACACGTAATTTGGAATTTGGATGGACCAACAGATCAGAAGTGCAATGTCTAAAACAACAAGATAAAAATAAACCGTACCTGATCACAAATTGAATTCGATCTCCGTAAGAAATCGGCTATGTCTTTGCTATTCATTCCAATAATCAATGAATCAGCTAGTTTTCAAGATATTAGAAGATTTCGTCGAAAATAGCTGGACGGATACTATGAAGAGCTCAGGAAAAGTAGAGATAAAGAGCGGGGTTGTGGTGCATGCAGAGATGAAGATGCAGAAGAAAAGGGTAGGCAGAAAGGGGGAGGAGTCGAGTTCCAAGGGGAAAAGCAGCAGACGGAGAGGAATAAGATAAACCACGATGAAACGGAAATCTCCTTCGAGAATAGATGGAGATGCACACGTGAGAAGACGATGTTCCGGTCGACTGAGAGATGAACGGTGAACGGTGAACAATGAAAACTGGGATGGAATGGGAGAATGGAAGAAGGAATGCGATAATGACCAGCCACAACGACTCGATTTGGATGAGTTATGGATGGCTTCTTGTATAAGGATTCTTTAAAGAATCACATGAAATTTTTTCGAATTTTCTCAATCATGACGGCAATTTTGAAGAAGGTTTTAATTAATTTGAGATTGAACGAAACGAATGACTACATTAATTTTATTCATTCGTTAGATGTGTAGGTGACTTTATGCTCGCGATAATGAGATTATAAGACGCATTCATTTCCAAGGATGCAACTCGATTTTCATCAAGAAAAAGTTTGACCTTCATTCGATAAAATCTGTTTTTCGGAATAAAAATTTTATCTCCGCATGAGCCAGACTATGTTCAATAAAATGCTGATCTTCTACGTAAAACTATTGATTTCGACCATAAAAGCTTGATCTTCGCCAATTTGCGAATTTTGAAATGGAGTTGGAACAGTCTCCTTGATGTCCTAATACGTTCATGTTCTGATTCCTTTTCGATTTGACCATTGTCAAATCAGATTCGCTATGTCTTCTTTTGTGCCCTTACCTTTTCATCATATTTATTTATCTACTGGGAAGAAGCAAATAACATCGCGCATAGTGGAGAGTGATGGTCAAAGAGGCCAAAAGCACTTGAGCAACACATCTGAGCATTCGAGTCTGCTAGCTGTGAGGCTACGAGGCTCACACTTAGAGACACACATAAGCGTGCACATTCTGAGAAGAGAAGGGCGAGAAGTGAAGAGGGGGTTGCTCGAGGCTCGCAAAGAGTCAAAGAAAGGTGAAGCATAACTGTCCTTTCCCTGTCCAATACAACCGCATAGCAATCATGCTCCTATGATGCACCGCAGATCGATTTTCTATGCATTCTTCTGTATTCTCTTCAAATTCAGCATTGCTCTAGTTCCGCTATCTGACAGTATTGATATCGCTAGTGCGCCTGCGGGTAATGTTCATAGAGAAAATCATTTTAAATACTGTATAAATTTTCGCCTTGCTTTGTAAATGTAACCCTATTTCGCCTTTATCGTTTCTCCAAGCATTGATTAACATTCCTAGAAGTAGGCAGCAACAAAACATGAGAATCATGTCTGGACGGATTTAAAGAAATTCTTATGAGATAACTATTATTTTTCATTCTACAGAATCAATCGGTGTGGGAAGTCGCTGCTCTGCAGACGCAGACTGTGTGCCTGGTGCATTCTGCGACGTTAACTGTCAATGTCTGCCAGATCATGTAAATGTCGAGAGATTTTGTTGGCCAAGTTAGTCAATTAAGTCTTTCATTTGTTGGAAAAGCTGATTTTCATAACATATTTCTTTTTCGCGAAATTTTCTATTTATGTTCTTGCTTCGTCGTTTTTTTTTTTTTAAATAATTCTCAAACTTATAGAGCTTCAACCGGGAGAAAACGGTTGCAATCACGATTTGCAATGCTCGAGTGTTTGGCCTGGTAAAATAATCTGAAGATTGTCCTTTCATATGAATTCTATTCTAGGAACTCACTGTAGTGGGGGAATATGTCGATGCCCAGTTGGACAGAAAGTTAGCAGAACCAAGGAGGGATACGTCTGTCACTATGCAGGTATCATTCATTTCTCCCACCTTCTTCTTTCTTCAAAATGATCTTCGTCAAATTATCAAATCAACTCTAATTTTTCGTGATTAAGTGGAAGAGTGGGAAAGATACCAAACCCTAACTTACTATACATAAGTCGCGAAGAATCTAAATGATCAATTGCACATGCTATGATTCCTATTTTCAGGGCAATGTCCTACGAACGGCGTGAATTCGCAGCTTTACGACCGCGGAACGAGAATTCCTTCCCGATGTCATATCTTCGATAGTTCGGTGAATTTCTTATTTAGAACGTTGAACGGAGAATTATGGTTTTTCAGACAAGTCAATTCCTCGGTTGCGATGATTCCCCCGAGCTACACGACTGCATCGACAATTCCATTTGCTGTCCTTCTAGAGGTATGCTCATTTGTTTTGAACAAAGTTTAGTATTTGAGTTTTTTTTTTCCAAAAATTGCTTATTTCATTACCTTAAAAATTTCATCATGACATACGAGAAGGCGAAGAAAAATATTTGATTCAATTGTTCCTCAACCAAGTGCCGAAGAATCGAAATTTAGAAATGTTTTTTGGAAGTACAGTGTCCACAATACGATAATAGTTGAATTAAATAATTCGAACAATTTCAGGCCTTGTCTGCATTCAACCGATGGCAGAAGGAGACGGAAAGGGGGAGCGACAGAGGGAGTCGAGATGGTTCCACAACTCGCATTTGCACAGGTGTGAGGAGTTCGAGTATACGGGAAGAGGAGGCAATGCCAATAATTTTCTAACTGAGGAGCAGTGCAGACATTTCTGTGAAATCCGTGAGTATTAGATTCTTCTGACAACTTTTTTTTTGCAAATGGAATAAAAGAAGATGATCTTTTGTAATGGTATAATCTGTAATTCACAAAAGGAATCTCTTCATTCTTGGTTATGGCTTACTGAAAGTTTTATTATTCCTAATAATTTGAAAATAATGCTCAGGATGCGAAAGAGGCGATCCAGAGATGAACGGGATGCAGCCCGTGATGTGCAACAATGACGCCGACTGCAGTAATCAATACAAATGCACGAAAATCGCTGACTCTTCATTCTGCTGTCCGAAAATTGGTAGTTCTAATCTTCTTGATTATTTTTAAAGAACGACTTTCTTCTTCCAGAATTCATTTGTTCGGAAGAAGGCGGTGTTTTATCACCAGTTCAACCTGCGTTGCCCTACAATCCAGGCTCAGACAAGTTGGGAGTCGGTTCAGTTACTAGGTTTTAGTCTATTTTCTAATTTTAATGACCCTCAAAGTCTAGGTGGTACTGGGATTCGAGGATGAACATTTGCAAAACGTTTAAATACCTCGGACAAGCCGGAAATTTCAATAATTTCATCACTGAATTCGAATGCTACGATTACTGTGCCAGAGGTAGTTTCCTTACCATTCACTTTTGGAAGTCGTAGTTTAGTTGAGGATAGAGATTTTTTCTTCTAAACCTCATATCCAACTTTTTAGCACTTTGCAAAATTGGTACTCCATTGAAAGAAGGCCCAGCGATCATCAAATGCTCATCAGCTCACCCCTGTCCGGATAGCCATGAATGTTCACGAAATGTTTGCTGTCCCTCTGCCCGTGAGAATTTTTTCAATCTTTTTTAGTAATAAAAACGACTTTGTAAATTTCTTTCGGTTTTTTGTTACCTATTTATTATTGACAATTTTTCCTGAAAAAAATAATCAATTTCCCAAATCTAAAATATGAGCCTAAAGAATTTTCAAAATAGCCCAAATTTTGAAACACTCAATTATGAGAAATCCTGACAGTTTTGAAGCACTAGCTATTCTGCAGGCACGATCTGCATGCAGCCCCGATCTCCCGGCAGTCGTTGTACTTCTTCCATTTCGTCAGTCACTCGCTATGCCTACACCACTTCTTTGGGAATTTGCCAACCTTTCATGTTCACTGGGTGTCAGGTACTTTCTTTAAATTTGTTCTAAGTCACAAGGAACTTTGTATATTTTTTTTTTTATCTTTGACGACATTTGTATCAATGAATCGTGGTTGTTTAGGGAAATGACAATAATTTTGCCTCCATTAATGAATGCCAAGATCTCTGTCAGAATATCGAAGGTTGGTGAATCGTTGTCTTATCCTGGAACGGAGATCAAAATTTAGCCGAGCCAAAATGCCAGCACGGTCAGGCACTCCGCATGAAGGATGATCATTTTTGGAAGTGTGGAGGAGCGAATTCTGATGGAGCTTGCCCCATCAATTTCGAATGCTTCTTTGGTGCGTCATTTTCAGTTTGAAAATTGTTTTGCGCCTAAAATATTTGATAACTTGCTTGATGAGTTCTCTTATTGACCTGTTCTGCAGCGACTATTCACAATTTGCAAAAAGTTTGCAACTTCGAAACATCTTATTTTAGACGGCGCCATTTACGGTTGCTGCTCCACTCAATCTCATATCTGCAGCATGCCGAGGAAGATGGGAAAACAGTGTCTGGCAAAAGCTGTCATTCGATGGTAGATTTCATAAATTTCCCATGAAGATGTTTCAATTATAGGCATTTTGACCCTTCTGTTCAAAAATGCAAATCTTTCCAATTTGGCGGATGTGAAGGAAATTCGAACAATTTTGCGAATCGACTTGAATGTGAGGAATTTTGCAAGACTCCAGGTAAAAAAACGACTTCTTTTACATTTTCTTAATCTATAAAAAAAAATTTCAGATTGCCCTGATGGAGGCACAGCTCTGGTCGATATTTCTGGAACGCAAATTCAATGCAGTGATCAAAATGGATGTCCGAGCACACACAAGTGTACTAGATTGGTAATATTTTCATTTTTCCCTTTTTATCTTACAAGGGAAGTTCCTCCGCGTAGGGATCCATAGACTTTGATGAGACTTCCCAAATAGGGGTTTCCAATGACTCTAATCACGATTCTGAAGTCAAGAAGTGCCGCCTAATCGCTCTCTGAAACCTTGCTTATTTTCACTCGTATATTGTATGGGAAGTGAGTTGTTTTGCTTGTGAAGTCATGTATTCAAATTTTGAAAATTCGCAATACAAAGGAAGAAATCAGATTCAACTCAAAATTTCAGAATTATGAGTACGATAAAAGTGATTAGCGTAATCTAAAACTCCTGTTTGGGAGGCTTCATCAAGATCTATAAGTTCCTATGTGAGAACTTCCCTTGTTAACCTAAACTTTGCGACTTCTATTAATTTAATAGCTTGTTAACAGACATTTTTATTATTTGACAACAAAATTTAGCTTCAGTCGTCCGTTACAAAAGTCTGTTGTCCCAGTCGGCAATGGGTCTGCAGAGAAAATGCGGATGTGGGTGAAAATTGTGGAGCTCCGATGAGAAGGTATTTTGGATCGTATTTTTTCAAAGAATTTTTGTTCTAATTTCAGGTATTACTACGACGCGATTTCTCACATATGCTTGGCGTTCAACTACAAAGGCTGCGCTGGAAATCAGAACAATAATTTTGCTACTAAAGCAGCTTGCTACAACTACTGTCAATCTGCATGTGAGTTTGTCAGACTAATCCGTGCAAATTTTATGGAATAGTAGATGGTTTTTCTTATTCTTCATGTTTGAATTTATTTTGAAAGAGTGCTAATGGACAAGTGATATTTCTAAGAATAATAATAATAATGATTTTAGCCTGTGCTCCATCAGAAATAGTTTACCGGACGTCGAATTCTGACGAGCCGTTTGATTGCTCCTTCAAAAGTTGTCCTCGAGGGTATTCTTGCATTCAAGACATTTGGAACAAGGAGAAGAAGGTTTGCTGTGGAGCGCCTAACTTTGGTAGGCTATGAAAATATTGGCTTTTGAGAGAAAATATCATAATTTCATGCATTCATGATGAAGATCAACTTTATGCATCCTTGTGAATATATTTCCTTAGCAGATCGACATAGTCTCGTCTATTCATATTTTGCAGGCGTGTGCCCTTCGGATCAGCGTCCTCTATTGGACCCTCGCACTCAGCAGCCCCGTCTGTGTGTTCCCAACCAGCCTTCGTCTTGTCCGAATGATTTCCTCTGCATTTACAACGACGAGAGGAACACGTACTACTGCTGTGGGGAGGCAGCGAGAGTTGGTTTGTGCATTATTATTTTCTCCGTCATCCAATGTGATTGTTGCAGAGACTTGTCCGGATGGAGCTAAAATGGTCCGATACCCAACAACGGGCGATCCATTAGGTTGCAATGCAGATTCACAATGCCCTGAATTTTCATCGTGGTACGATTTTAAAACTCTATCTTTCCAAAATGTTGGCATAACAATGAGAGTAAAGGTAACGAACAAATTTTCGGTCTAGTTGACTTAATGTTTTAGTTGAACCTAGTCTTTGAAAATGCTATTTTCAGCCACATTCCATTGGTTTACAGATCAGGATTATGCTGCAGAAATCTTGATAAAAGTAGGTACATGGGTTTTTATCAGAATTCACAAAGAATTTTAGTCTGCCCTCCTCTATTTGTCTATGATGAAGTTGCATCTGAAAAGGGAGAATGTTCACCGCTCAACAAGACTTCTTGTGGTACGTCATTTTTAAGAGATCTGCATTTTTCGTCGGCTTTATTGCATCACTTTTAGGCGATTTACAACAAGATGTTTGTCTGTATTCTGACAAAGTCGAGCGATTCGTCTGTTGCCGAAGGGAAGAGCGACAAATCAGCACAGTCGACAGATGTCCGCCTGGGTCGATTTTGGGTAATTTATTCAATTTTTTCCTCGGACTGTTCTTTCCAACTTTTTATGCAGGAAATATATCATAAATCTTCAGATGAGCATCGTATCTTCTGCACAATCGAAAAGATCTGTCCTCCCACGCATTTCTGCGTGAAACGCGACTCCGATCGAGTAGGAATCTGCTGCCGCCATCCTCGGTTGGGAAGGGGAAACAGGAAGAAGTTGGCTGGGAAGGGAGGTGGAGAGGGGAAACCGAAAACTACGCGAGAACCGTTGACTATCGAAACGACAACTATTGGAAAACCTAAGAAAGTCATCAGTAAGTTGGATTTGTTATTATTATCATCTTATCATATCTTTTCTTTTCTTTTCTTTTCTTTATTTTGAACAATGACATTCAGTAAAATGCCCGGCTGGAACATCGCTATTTATCGATCCAATAACTAACGAGCCACAAATGTGCAATAATCGATATCCATGTCCTGAGCCTTATAAGGTAAAAATCTTATCAAGAAATATTTTCGATGAAGATATGATTTTTCTTGTTAACTTTGAAGAATAACATTCGGAATATGCAGAATTAATGCGAAACTCCGCAGATTTACCAAAATCGAGATAAATTCTAAATAATAGCGTGCTCGATTAATATTTTCTTTATGATTTAGTGCACTCGCATCAGAAATCGTGATCCTTCGCGTCGGGTTTGTTGTGGTCGCGAGACGAAGCCGGAACCTGTGGAATGTCCGACCGGGGCGCTGCCTCTGTCTATCGATGGGAGGACGTTCAGCTGCAAGGAGAGAAACTGCCCGAGCAGTTATTTCTGCATTAAAGGGGAATGCTGCCCTAGTGAAGGTGAGATTTTGATTCCTCTTCCCTAAAATCAGAATTATTCAGAGCTTTCATGCAGCGAACCATTATATCATGGAACTTCATGCTCAGGATTCGACAATATGAAGAGGTTAGTGTTTGAAAAATTGGAATGAGGATCAGCTACTGGATTTAATATTCGATGATATTGACTCAGACGAAGATCCGCTTGTCAAATTTAGCTATATTGTAGATTACCTCATGATAGTAGTGTTAACTGATAAAATTCGTCCGTTCCTGACAGAATGGCTTATTTTATAGATTTTACTACGACACCGAAAGCAATTCCTGTGGTGCATTCACTTACCGAGGCTGCAATCCGAACGCGAACAATTTCGTTCGAATCGAAGCTTGCGAAACTGCCTGCGTAAAGCAGCAGAACGCAGAGGAGAGTGAGGAACTAGGAATGATGGAGAGTGAAGAGAATGGGGGTGAATTGAACGAACAGGGAATCAGAAGGGAAGACGAGTATGACGATGCTATTACTGGTGAGTAAGACTAGAATTTTCAAGCGTCGATCGTACACGATAAAGTCTTATCTGGAAATTCAATGATTCTAGAAAATGACGCTCTCCATTGCCCACCCCCTTATCTGCAAAATGATGAAACTGTTAGATTGTGCGGAGCAAGTAGAAAGCCTTGTCAGAGTAAGAACGCTTTTTTGCCGGAAAATATATTATTTCTTTGATTATTATTTGATCAAATTATGTCTTTCATCATGATTCTAGGCGATGAAAAATGTATACGAGTTTCGACTTTGAGTGTCTGCTGCAAGAGGCCTTCTCTAATCGCGATGAAATCATTTATGAGGGCTGTTTGTGGGATTGGCTACAATGCGTAAGACTTAGATTCTTAACTTGTGAAAAATAAATCTAGAAAAAAACCTTGCCTTTCAGAATTCCCGGAGCTCGCAATGAACCAGTGCATTGTGAGTCCAATGAAGAATGCCCTACGAAAGGACAATGCAAATCTAGTCCTCTGCTAAAGACTAGGAGTATTTGTTGCATTTCAGGTATGAAGTTGAGATTTTCATTTATAGAAGGTAAAAATTTAGCAGTGCCATTACCAGTTGAAACAATGCCGTATGATGATGGAAGGAGGAAGATTTGCAAGCAGGGCGAAGAGGAGAAGAATTGCTTGAAAAGTAAGTTAAGAAAAGATTTATGAAAATCTTGCTAGGACTTGAAATGAAATGCATTTTCCGAATATGAACCTTTACTAAAAGAATTTCCTTGAAACAAAGTGATCAAAGATTGTATTTGATCAAAGTGACAAATGACAGTGAAAAGAAATTTCTAAGCATATTATGAAAAATATACAGATTCTTGCTGATTCAATTTGTTATTTTCCAGGACTATACCCAGGAGAAGATGGATGCATTTCATCCGAGCAATGTGGAGGCCAATCAGAATGCCTCGAAGGGAAGTGCCAGTGCAAGCCGGGCCACGTGCTCTACAAGCGACTCTGCTGTGAGTTATGGTTCTGCAAGCAAATCGATCAAACGCTCCAATCCATTGCTCTTGCTAATTGACGCTAAATTAACATCATTGCCTAACTATTGCTTGATTAACAATTCGAACGACAGCAATAGTGCATTGAAAGGTATGGTTTTATGTTTACTTTTAAATTTCATCAGTCAATGTTTGATTTGAATGATCATGTAATTCTTGCATCTTACAATCGGAATCCGATTTTTCTAACAAATGCCTAACATTTTTAAAAATGTCGCTGGTTTTTTAAATTGCTTTGACTAACAAGACGTCTTGGAAAATTTACTTATTGTGATTCGATTTTACAGATTTTACCTGCCCAGAATTCTTCCGCAATTTTAGCGGCGTCTGCATTTGATGAGCATTCAGTTGAAATTTCTACCAAAATATGACCATGGCAACATTTATCTCAACTTCTTCTACGGGTTACATTCAGAATTTGCGTAATTGAGCCGAAATAATTGATGAAACTATCGCATTTATTTCGATTCAATGAAGCAAAAAGCTGATCTTCATGCCTAAATCACAATTTTAAAAGACATTTATTGTTATACAAATGCATCTTCAGATTCTGTGATAAATTTAAATAAATAATGAAATCGAGGATTTTCGAAGATAAAACTGACAGTGTGAAGGTAATAGCTGAAGGAGATGATATCTAGAATAGAAACTTTTCAATCTGAAAGTGAACCCGAATTGGATAGGGGGGAAATGAAAAGTGGAAGAATATTGTCTAGAAAATAGGAATTTCACTGGGATTTCAAATAATAAATACCGATTCGTAATAGTTGCAAGAAAAATCAACTTGATTCCGTTTTGGTCTCATCGCTGAGCGAGTTTTGTGAAGGAGATTCCGAAACTAGGGTGTGCTGCAGAATTGTTGAGGCGCCATTTTTCGACTGAAAAAAAAAAGAATTATATAGACTTCATGTCCATGATAAAGAAGAAATGTAAAACATTTTGATTTCGACATTGAAAGTGAGTAGTTTGAAGAAATAGGCGAAATGTTGACTCGATCGAAAGGAAGAGCATACCGCTTGCTCTCTAGCACCAGGCAGAGGGATCCATTTGAGTTTTCCCCTTCGATATTCCTCGACAAACTGACCGACCACCTGCTCGGACACATCGGGTTCGTCGCAAATGCAGAACTGCCCTGCCAGTCCGTCCACGATGCACAGCAAGGGCAGTGGAGCATCGCCTAGACCGAGTATCTTCTCGAGGATCTAAAGTTATTTTTATAAGTCTAGAAGATCAAAGGGAGGAATTACATGATCACAAATGGGATCTTCAGCCGTGTAGAGAATCTGCAGTGGATCTGCCTGGGGAGGAATCGTCATTTCCGAAGAGTCGATTGAGCTGCAATTATAGGATTCTTAAAGAAAATAATCAAAGTAAATTGGGCTTTATGAAATAGGCATAATTCAAGCTGATCTCCATTATAAATATACAAAAAAAATCATTAGAAAATTACAAATTTCCAACCTGCACTCATCACTGCTCGATGATTTACTGAGACTGTTTCCATTCTCCGAGTTCTCTCGATCTTCCTTCCTCTTCTCCCTTTCCTCGGCGCGTTTCTCTTCAATCTGTATTCTCTCTTCATATAATCGTCTGGCTACGGAATCCAATACAGATAGTGAAAATTGCATGTCCTCGGGGGAACCTTCTGAAAACATTCATTTTGTGATGTTTTTCTTTCACAACTGGGAATATTTAGAAAAACATCCTTATTGTGAAAATTTAGCTTTTCTTCTAGTTTTAGCGTGATCGTAAACTCGCTTACCGGTAAATAGAATCAAGGAAGGCTCATCTCGCAGTCGACACATCGTCAGCTCGTTGAGCTCGTACATGGATTGAAATCCCCAGGGGAATAACTGACCGAGTGGATCGGACAGAAGGGAAGAACGACCGTGACGAGACAGGATAGTGCCTTTGTCATCCACCAACAATAAAGCGGGTATTCCTAGAAGCGATTGCGTCAAACAATGATAGCCTAGTTAATTATCGGATAAACTAAGCCCTTTCAAAGACAGGTTATTTGAGAAATCTAAGGATTTGCGAAGACATTGTATTGGGAAAGAAGAAATATCGAACTCTCCAAGAAGTAAATTATTATTGTCGAAGAAACTAGTCAACATGGTAAATTTTAGATTAAAAACCTACCACTAACGTTCCACAACCGTGTCAATGCCAGAGTCTTTGCAGTGTCATAGCTGAATGCAGACCAGGGCATCTGCTCGAGGAATTGATCGAATGCATCCTGAGTCCTGTCCGAAGAACAGAAGACCAACTCGATGGATTTGCCATTGGATCGTAGTGATTCGTAGACGGGAATTAGCTGCTTGATCCACAGTCGGGCAGGAGGACACTGAATTCGCTTTTTTCAACGAGATCACAATATTAAATATTAGAAAAATAATGAAACGATTTTCATTTATAACCTTCATGAAGGAATGTGATGGAAATATGAAGAAGTTTATTGCCTACCCATTGAGCTCCGAATAGAAATCCTCTAACAGTCTCGGTCAAGCTCGAATATTCCAATTTTTCGCCGCCTCTTTTCACCAATGTTCCCTTCAACAAATCACTACTGTGAGGAGGCCACCTAAAGTTAAAAAAATAGAAGTTTCAGATCAATTTGACCAACCATGGAAAATTATTCCCATCAATGTCTTCAGCTAAATATCGTCTTCCTTGTGTAGTGACAACAGATTTAGAAAGGGTATCAACAACGATTAGAGACGGAGGAAATTCAAATCCTAGTGCTCGCAAAAGTCGGCTCTAAAATTTAAAAAAAAAAAAAAAAAAAAAAAAAAAATGAAAAATTGATGAATTCAGTATATTTGATGAACTTCATGATTTAAGATAGTGGCTAATTCTAGTGCTAGTAGCAATATAAAAAAAATAGCAGAATATTGAAGTCTACCTTGGTCGTAGCAGCTTGCGGAGCATAAATGTACCATCCAGGCTGAGCAAAGGGGATCGTGCCTGCAGTCTCCCCATCTGCCTGATAGTCCGTGTCGACCAGAATCACGCTCGTCACTTCCTCGTTGCACAAGCCGCCATCCTTCTTCGACTTTTTTCGCTTCATCCCAAAAAACCGACGTATTCGAGCTGGGGAGCTAAATTTTGTACTTTCTTCAGTTGCTATCATACCACCTGGCATAAAATGATAATATTATTTTTATAATTTAATCGGAAGTTAAGCTCTTTTCTAACCCTCAATCTTAGGAAGAATATTTTTTACTAAAAGCGTTTTTTTAATTTTAGATTTTTGAAGCCCGATCCTCATGTTCATCACTGAAAAAGATATAAAAAGAAGCTAGATCTTCAATCAGATGCCAAGTCACATTTCCTTCCTTGTGCTTATCTGTTTCTGCTTCTGCCTTCCATTCATTTTACAGCCCCATTTTTCTCGTCTTCTTCTCGAAAACGAGCGTCCATTTGCTCGGTCATTCTTCAATGTCCCCTTCGCCCTTTCAGTCTTCAAGCAACATTCTAAGCGACAAGTTACAAACTGCTCTGGCTCTGCTTCTGTTGTCTTTAGCATAATGACACTATTTGCAGCTGCCTTTCTTTGTTCCAAGCTTTATGGCATTTTGAGAAGAGTTTTGAAATTTCATAATTTGCAAGGAATTCTTACAACTAGGATGATGTGAATATAATATGCATGGTCTCCAAGTGAACGGTCGATGGAATAAACTTGACCCATATGAGGAATCAGGATTTTTCATAAGCATAAAAAACAAAGCAACTTTGAGCTCTCATGATTTTTATCTCCCTTGCATCATTTTTTCGCTTCCATATGTTAGACTCGCTGAATATTACAAAACATTCAAATTTAATGTGCAACAGCGAGAAATCTCTTCTCTGCAGACTTTACATCGAAACAGCAGTCAGAATGCATTCAGACAGCCAGCAGAGCTGGTGGTCCGTCCACTTTCTGGCTCGTTTAATGTCCGTTCCGGATCATAAAGTCGGTTATCTCGAGCAATATGAGAAAACAACCGAGATCTTTGGGAAAAATAGTAGAATTTCGAATCGTATCTTGCTCAACCTAACAAATAAAACGAAATTTTCGCAGATTTTTTTAGGAAAAAATAATCTAATAAATTCGTGCCGCTAACCTTTGCGGTTTATCCTTGTCACACTTCTCGTTTCGCTTTTTGACCAAATGGTCCAATTTGAGCGCCAATTCGGCCCCCCGATTCTGTGCCGTCAGGAAGAAGACCACATTCGTCGAGGTGGCCATCACGTGATTCAGAGTGACGAGCAAAGAAGAAGGCGCATCCGGCTCTTTATCCTTCTAAAGTAGACAATGTGATAACGAAGATCAGTTTTTCCAGACATTTTTATGAGCTTCATTGCATAATTTGTATAAATCAATGAAGTCTTACCTTGGATACTTTGATCAACGACACATTCCGAAAACAACTATCATAGAGCTCTTCAAATGACATGTTGATGAAGAGTCTGAAAAGCGATTCTTTAAAATTGCTTTAAATCATCATCAAAATGATGGAAATAAAACTAAAAGGTATCGAAAATTGATGTGAATTCGTCTCACGGAGATTTCGATGCATGAAACTCAGTTCAAATGAAACTCATAAAACGAAATAAATAAACTGTAAAGTCATGGAGATTTGAGGAAATTGGAGATGAGTAAAATAGGAAAAGAAGAGGAAGAGGAAAGGAGGGACAAAGATAGCGAATTTGACCAGAAAAGGAAAAGACAACAAAGATGGGAGAGGAGATAGCTGGATGGAAGGAAGGAAGGGAGGAAGGAGGAATGAGGTTGCAGGGGGACTTCCTAAAGGGTGATTAGAGGGACGACGAGGGCGCAGATAAACTGACAGAAAAGTGTGCATATTGGAAAGTTGAACTTCATAGAATTTTCCTGCTTTATGATTGAAACATCGGCATATCCCATGAATTGGCAAGCTTTTACGTGAAGTTAGAATGCCGAAAAAAACTGGAATTAATTTATTTCCCTTTTAATTGTAAGATTTATACGGTCAGTAGAATTTCAAAATGCTTTAAATTTTTCACAAAGTGAGGATATTGAAAAGCTGGAGTTCATTGAAGTACTTCTTTCAAAGTTAACATTGAATTGAAGATCAGCATTTGAACCGGCTGTACTTTGTAATGATTCTACTTCGACAATGTAATTCAAGAAAGTTCTTTTATTTCAAACCAATGTCGTTTGTCTTCGATGAAAATCCCCCAAACTCAACGCTGAATTTGTGATTCTCGAATTGAGCTAAAAGGGGAAAAAGAGTAGTTGAAACGGAAGAGGCAGATGTCGAAAGAAGGCAAAGCAAAGAGCAGTACGAAAAGACCGAGACAAAGCACATACAAATGAGATCAACTGGGAACTGGAAGAGAAGAGTACAAGATGCACTTGGTACTTGAACTGATCCAATCAACTAACCGATCTGGTAGTTGAGTGGACAGAGAAGAACCAGAACAACAGATGCATTTGAATTCAGACAATAGGAGAAAAGTTCGACATTCGAATGAATGGTTTATTATATTGCAGATGTGTATTATTATGCATTGATAATGCAACGTAATCCAATGAAAGAGGTGGTAGGCATTTAGAAGAACTACTGACAATATTATGAATAATAATTTGAAGAGAATGATCTGAAATTTGAAAATATGGCGCCCATAATAGAAGACTCCCTTATCTCCGTAACAGCAGATTTAAAAAAAAAAATCATCAGATTCTTGCCGAAGTTTTAAGGAAAGCGATCCAACTAAAATGAAATGTGGCAATATTTTCGTGAAAATCAACTTGAGATCGATAGCAATTTCAGTTGGGATGATCTCGTAGGCATTTTTCGAAAAAAAAAAAACAACCAGATAAATTTTTATAAGAAAAGCACATGATGCAGATGAAAATTAGACGTATAGCTAGAGGACTAGAGGAAAGGGGATAAAATAAAATAAATTCAGCTGATGACTGGAGATGCAAGCATTGGGCATGGGACATTTGGTTTCGATTGAGGAGAGGACAGGCCAGGAGAGGGAAGGGAAAGATGGAAGGAGGAGTGTTTGCAGGGCTGTGGCTCTGCGGCTATGAACGAATTGACTAATGAGTTAGGAATAACCGAGGAGAGGGGAAGGGACAAAGGTGGAAGAGCAGCGAGAAGAAGAGTAGAGATGGATAATCACTGCAAAACAAATGGATGGAAGGAAGACACACATTGTGACAACTACTATGTGAAACGAGACGGGGAATGTCGTAGGAAAATGAAAGATTTTTCTTCTCGAACCTCAATACTATAAAGTAGGATGATATAAATATTTCAAATCGATCTAGTTAACAGAATATGAAGATATGCTAAACAAAGGTAGAGAATAGTCGTGAAGATGAAATGAGTTTCAACAAATTTAATTATTGCTCTGTGAAATAAGCTGGATGCAATAACACATGTAAACATGCCTAACTAATATAGTAACAAATTTTCAGCTAAGATGAAGCTATATTGCTGAATAAAGTTTTTATCTATTAAAGTTTAGAAGATTTTTGAAGCTAAAGATATCGTTTGGTAAGTGCATATGTTTCGGAAGGTCAAGTGAATGACTGCACTGTTTTGTTATCTGGTTATCTGTGGCAGAGTGCAGTAGCTAACAGCAGATGATAGGGCTGTCAAATGGTTTATACAAATAAACAAGTTGTAAGTAGAGGAGTAGATGATTATCGAGCAATCCACTTCTAGAGTTTCTAGGTAAATAATAGATAGATCTTATTTATAAAAATGTAGCTATCATAGGACATGCGTTTCACTTTAACTATGCTCCAAAGTCTGACGAGAAAGTTGATAAAAAGTGATCATTTGAGCATTCAGATCAGGAGATAAGATCAATTGGGTCAAAAGTGACTACTTAAAATTAAAATTTAGAGCATATATGATATATACACGTCAATCTAATGAAACTAAATTCGATAAATAAAACTACCAATTTTTTTTTTTATAAATCCTAAATAGGTTGAGAAATGACGAAGCATAATAAAAGGTGAGAAGGTTTCACAAAATAATGTGAAATTTCTCATAATAGGTGATGGCTACCCTGTGTGCAAATATGCTGCGATCAATGGATGGAAATTAGAAGTGAGAGGGCATTGAAGGGCAGAGCAAGTGGCAGATAGGCGGATAGAGGAATTGACAAATTAGACTGGAAATGGGGATATTTCGAAACGAATCGGAGATAAAAATGAATACATTAGAAATTGAGAGAGCACAGAGAGGAGGGGCTGATGAAACTGCTGCTAAATTAGGAAGGAGGACGCTATTCCAGAAGCAGCCATTTTCGATCGAAAACCCCTTCTACGTTCCCTCTCTCGTTCCATTCGTTTTGATGAGGCGCTGACAATTTAATTCTGACAGAATTCCCGAGATTCGTTAAAATTCAGAGCAGAAAAAATGTAGCTCAAAAGAATTGGGATTTATTATGTAAAGGAGACAGGAGAAATCAGGAAATGGCATTAATGAAAATGAATATGACGTAGATTATTGAGGAAAATGAATTGACATTTGTTTGATTGAATAAAATTTTAGGTTTAGGTAGAAAAACGAACAAGAATGTGAATTGCAGGGAGGGACGCAGCTGGGAAAGCAGAGTGAAAATAAGAGAACAAGGAAAACAGAACAGGGACAGAGAAAGAGACCACACCGACTGAAATTCGACGGATCTAAACAGGAACGGAGACAGAGCCAGGCAAAGCCGATCGATAAATGCAAGCACCGCTCAAACACAGGCATATCTCATAAAGGCAAGGGGAAGGAAGGAAGAAAGACAGTCGGTTAGAGGTCGCTCAGACAGGCAGAAACGACAACAGCGGCTGTCTTTGTGAACCATTTTGGCGGGAAAATCAAAACCTATCCATACCATCCATAAACCAACCTATTACTTGGCAAACAATGGAAATCGATGAGTCAGGGAATTGATCAAAGGTGGAAGAGTGAATATTGGAAAGATAAAACAGAACTCTGAGATCGATAGAAACATATACAGCTATGAAAAATATATCGATACTCATCCTGCACGATAAGGAAGATAATCAGAAAGAAGAGTTTGAAATACGTGAAAGCTTAATATTCTAGAAAATGAAAGTTCGCGCCGCTTCTGCCCTATGAAAACGATGAAAATGGCAGAAATGAAAGCGAACAGCTCAAAGTGATTGCAATGTGCTCCAATTACATATGACACAGACTGTGATTGTTTGCTGATTCACAAAGAACAACGCGCAACTTGATCCCTTCCTCTGATTTGTGCTTCGCTTTTTCTTCCGACGGATTTTTGAAATCTCATTTTCCCTCCTCTTTTTTCAATTTCTTGCCTCGCTTCTCTGTCCATCGATCCAACTCTGCGTCCTTGCCCTGTGTCCTCTCTTCTCTTTCTTTCTCTCTGCTTCTTCTTCTTTCCTTTCCCTTTCTCTATGCCGTCTCATACCCCCTCCCCTTGTAATTCCATATATTTCACCTCTGTCATCTGCAGCTTGAGTGAGTCCTTCGTCTAATCATTTCATCTTTTTCCCTCACATTTGCACTAACAATGTCAATTTGTCGAGTCGATTGCTCACCTTTCTTCGACTACAATCCATGCACTGGGTGTTCCATGCCTAAATATGGCATATCTTTCGAAAAATCATGCTTTACCCTAAAATATGCATTGAGCAATTGGCAATTCGAAGCAAACTCCTTTCTATCGCTTTTTCATCTGATCTTCTTTAGTTTCTACGGATTGAAGTTTGCCTGCCCGTCTTTATGCTTACTTTTCCGTGAAATAACCACTCGAAGTACAGTTCAGTATCCGCTTCTCTATGTGTATTTCCTTTTACGCATATCGATAAGCCCTGTTGAACAAGAGAACGTTCACGGTTTACGACCACTCTCCTTATCATTAAGGCATCAATTTCTGTGTCGCTTCAAAGCAATTTTCGAATATCATTTCATTCGCACTTTTGGCTTTCCCAAGAATGTGGACTTTTTTTTCGCTGCCATTAATTCAATTTCACAGCTTATTCATATCATTTTCGTTTCGATTTTTCATCGTACTATGCAATTTTATTCTCGTTTCTTTCACTGAACTTATTTCAACCAGTTGTGTGAAGTGATATATCATTTTGATTTTTTCTTCCGAATTTTTAATAAAATTTCTGTTCATCATTTCTGATTTTATCAGGCATCGTTTCCTTTGACATATTTTTATGAAATGAAATGAAAACTCGCACGTGATATAATCAAGTGGAAAATACTTTTCCGATCTCATTTATCATTCTTTCTCAACTACTCGAGAGTTATCGAGTTATTGTAACTTCTTTGCTCTTCATCATTCGTTCCACATTTCTTCATTCTTCATTTTGCATTATTCCTTGTCGTCACCTTCCGTTGCATCATCGCATCAGAATGACAGGTCTTACACAGAGAAGTGAGAAGAGGAGACGTCAGGAAAGACAAAAGAGCAAGATGCCAAGAATACTGCAGTTATGATTTGAGCTAATTTTCTAAAGATTACACTCCTCTTCTTTTCTGACTCTTGATATTGTCTATGATTGAAACTTGTGATTTGAACAAACAGAAAAGATAGAGATACTTAACTTTCTCTTGCTCCACCTATGTTCTGCTTCTGACAGCCTGAATATTCTCGTTCTTGTCATTTTCAGACGAATTTTTCCTCTTCACATTCAATTCTGCAGGTTAATGTTCTATTTTCGGTTATCATCTTTCTGAATGATAAGTTAGGTTTTGAATCTCATTTGATCGGATTCGAATCTATGATTTGTTGATTGGTTTGTGTTTTCTTCAAGCAAGCCTGCAATTTTCCGATCTGAGAAGAGGAATGTTTGATTGATGAGATGGAAATACTCTTTACTCACATTATTAGAGAGTTTCAACTTGGTCATCACTAAAGAGTGTTGGTTGATCTTCATTGATTTGTAGAACTTTTCCCGTTTCAATGTAATATAATGCGATCTTCAATTTGGTTCGGATCTGTTGAGTGATCTGTTGGCTCACAGACATCCTCTTCCCCTCGCCCTTTGATTTACCTTTTGGCGCTGTTTGTTTTGTGATTGGATTTGGTGGTGGTGGTTCTCCTCTCGCTTCTCTACTCGAATGCTAATGCAATTTGTGGGTTGTTTCGATTCCTCTGCTCCCCCTTTCCTCGAAATGCTGTCTGCCTGAATTGAAGGCGGAAACGGGAAACGGACAAATGAGACAAAGAATTAAGGAAACGTGGAATAAAAATTTGAAGAAAGAAGGGGGGAGACATCGCAATTAGGCAAATTATTTATGCCAAACTCTGGGATATATGCGAATCTGAAATGCACTGCTAATTGTTTGTCATCCAGGCTAGCAGAATTATGCATACTTTGCAAGAATATGAGTTGTTCATATATGGGGCTTTCTGCACTAGTTACTCTTACTCTTTTGTAGAAACTATCCTTTTTCTCTTCCCCGTGCTATTTTCAAGAACAAGAGGTCACTTTTACAAAAAGATGAGTAACTTGAGGGTAACTAGTGCACTATGCCATGTATCGATTCATTTCATTCTTCTTAATCGTAAAAATATATCTTTCCCACTATTCAGCTTTTAGTCTCTGAAATACTAATCGAATTGTATCTTCTCAGCAGCTAATGTGAAACTTCAGATTCCAAATTGTAAGCAGACAAAATTCTGATTTTCCGAAAGAAAACCACAATTCTTGCATTTTCATTTTAATTTTAATTTTTATTTTTATTTCGGTTTGCGTATTTTTTATCATTTTGATCACAAAGATCGTTTTGTTCTTTCGAATTTCTTCATTTCCTTTACTCTTCCTTCTAAAATACGCAGAATGTTTACAAAGCCGAGAACGAGTCAAATTCTCTCTTCATGTTTTGCATTTTTCATTTTTCTATTCGATTTTTATTTTTGCTGCAGAAAATTCCTTCTCCTCTTCCCTGCTCAATTTCTTCTCCAATTCACCTGTTTCGTCGAGTTCGCGCAGCGTGCAAATGTCACTTGTTTCACATGTTTTCGAGCTGCAAATCTCACAACAAATTTCGAATTTCCTTCATCAGTTTTTTTTTGTTTTTGTTTTCAAAATATCCCCCAAACGTTTTCGCATTCTCGTTTTTCGTATCTTTTATTTGTTTTATCGTCATTTCGCTACTTTCAATCAAAATCGTTTGTTCTCGTATTTCGTCGAGAATTTGTGCGATTTTCAGCGTGCAACCTCTTCCATCGTTGTAGAATCATCCAGCATCTAGGTCAATTAGTCGATTAGCCAATCAGGCAAATTCGTGGATTCGGATGCCACCCTCCTCGGGGGCTCCGTCCTCGTTCCGCAGCCCTCCCCTGGTGCGAGAGCGGGGTGCAGTGTCGTGGTCCTTCGTGTCCGGTCTGCTCGGCCTGCTGCTCTCCCTGCTACTGCTCCTCTGTCTGGTCATATTCTCGCCTGTCTTTCTCGTCTTCCGATGCGTCGGCTTCGTCAAGAGGAAATCCCGAAGGTGGCAGTTCAACAGAACGTAAGTCGTTTTTTTCTTTCTTTCTTTCTTGAATATTCTATACCAAAGGTGGACGAAGTTGAAAGGTTTACAAATTTAATGTCGAAGTCATTTTTCCCCCAGAAGTTTTAGTTTCTCGAAGTTAAGTAGAGACTATGCACAGCTTTTTTCATAATCGTTTTTTTTTGCGCACCTCTTACTTCTTTACCGAAAAATGAACAGAATTGGCTGACATTTACAGGAAAAAGATTGAAGAAAAACAACTAATTTTTATGCATTAATTCGAAATGCTGCAATTTCAGTGTGTGCTCTCACAGCTGGCCCTTGAACCAGCCTCGAAGTCCAGAAATCTCTGTCCTGTTTCTGACCGGCGATGCTGATTTGACCCAGCTCAGTGAACAGGTAGGCGAATAATCCACTCCTCACGAGACTAGATCCTAAAATCTCTCATTAATTCGAATTACGGATTAGTTTTCCTCATGATTTTTATACGAATTAGATTTAGCCTAGAGGAATTATCTCCTCATCTTTATCCCCTGTGACGTCGTCACGTTGAATTTGTGATTTTCGAAATATCGACTTTCAAGACTAAAAAAGTTCGACCAAATTGTAGGCGAAAAACTATCTATGAATAATTGTCAATCTCAATGACTTCCAATTCGAGATTCAACTGAATCCATTTTCCAGAAAAATGAAATATATTGTTTCATATAATTTTTTTCTAGCTGAGCAGCCTTCCCTGTGCCTCGATTTTCACGGGTGTTTCCCTCTCCCCTTCCCTCTCCAGCTCACTGCATAATATCGACAATTCCACGGGTGACATCGTTAGGGTCTGGAATCAAAAGTGAGCGATTTGTATTCTTCTATTTCTAAATGATCATGAATTTTGCTGACATAATTTTCATAAACTCGTATTTTTTCTGTCAGTATATTGATATTCGAAAACCGATTCATTTATAGAAAATGACCCGTTTTTCTCATTTGATTTGTTCTCGAGCGAGAATTTCACATTCAGTCAACGACGCATATCGAACGAAAAGGAGCTTCAAATAGTGCTGAATGAGCTGCAGACGGAGTGGAATCAGCAGGCCACTGTGCACATCGTCAATGGGTGCACTCATAGGGCAAGTTGATTATTTGAGCCCGATTATCTTTGCTCCCTGTTCAATACGATGAATGGAGATTTTTCGAGAACGAGAAAGAAATTGATTTCGAGTCTTCATTTTGATTTTTCAATACGAAAATGTTCTATCTTGCAGGGCATCGAGCGAACAGTGCTAATCATATGCTGTCCATCGAACTCTGCCAGTCTGTGTCTCTCGCGAATCCACTGCCTTTTCTGTAATTCAAAAATCGGATTTGAGGTTTGTTTATGGATTTTCACTTTTCAAACATTCTATCTGAATGTATAGCATTTGTCATTTTCTTTTGAACTTTGATACGTAATCCTAGTCGTTTCATTGATTCTTCAGAGAAAAATATACTCGATGTTGAAGAAAGAAGATAAGGGATTTTGGAAATCATTCCATAATTTTCCAATTTTCAGATCGAACCACAGCCCCATTTCCCGTTTCTGTTTCCAGTGCAACGATTTCCTTCACTTCAGTATTCAATTTGTGCATATTCTAGGGTAAGTTGAGTTTATTTTAAATCAGTCAATGATTTTTTTAGTTTTTCACATTCGGAATAACTTCGATCGTCGGACTGGCTCTGAAGAGGCAGAGTGCGATTTGGAAGTACGTCGAGACGAAGTGCAAGACGCCGCAAAGAAATCGGTCAAATTTACTGTTTTTATGTGTTTTTATTCATTTAAAAGACATTTTCTAATATTCATGCATTTGACTGGAAAATTATAAAATAAGAAAAGTTTTTCTGATTCATCCTTCCGATTTTTCTCAGTCTTTGTATTAAATTTTTCGCCAAATTGGAGTTTTAAGCCGAAAATATTGACAAATTTTAGACGCAGGATAAAATCGGGAACAGCTACAGGCAACGGTGGGAACGATGACACAGCGTCATCGATTCTGATGGAGAATGTGCCTGAGGAAGTGGTCGTCGAGGGGAAAGCCAGCTCCAGAGGAAGTTCACTGCTAAATGAAGGTTGGACCATTTGAATTTAAAAAAAAACAAAACAAAAAAATCTACATAATGTCAACATTTTTGTTTCATTATGAACCAGGGATGTTAGCAGTACAAACTTATTCTGCACTGACAAAACGTGTGATTATTATGAATAGGCAGCAATTCTTTGATATTATTTATCTCGCAATTATCTCGATGGGAATGACCATGATCCATGATTCCAGCAGCCCCAGTGTCGGTGTCCCGTCGCCGTCAGTGTTGGATGTCGATTCCATCGCCCGAGATGATCAATCGGGCAGAGAAGCTGCTCAGGGCGTCCACTTTCGAGATGATGCTCTGTTTGGTGACGGGCACGCTCAGAGCGTTTTTTCGTGACAAGGTATTTCAAATTACTCACTTCATTCAATGCTATTTCATTGGAATTCTTATAGAGCCATCTTTTTCTGTTTCTTTTTTTAAACTCCATCGAAAAAAAAAAAAATTAGTGAATTCGATAGTTTTGCGGTGTAGTCGATTATTCAATTTTCATAAGATCATATTATTGGAGGATTTTATTTTATCTGAATCTGAAATAATTGATTTCGTCAGAATGAAATCTTTCTAGGAACTAGACACGACGTAATTGACTTGTGTTATTTATGCAGGGCCTTCCTCATCCCCCGGACATCGGTGCTGTAATGCCTTTTTGCTGCCGAGCGTACATGCCTGTTGCGGCTAACAAGCGATGCGACACTGTCCTTCTGCCTATTCAACTGCCCACTTCATGTGAAGGTAGATCGAAGTTTTCTTTTACTTCGACACTTTCTACCAGTGTCAGACGAATGTGTTTTTTTTTTTTTTTTTTTTTACATATTCTTCCTTTTGAAATAGATTATACTCATGGATGAAACTTTCATTATTAATTGCCTGCGTATTCACCGAATTTTAGTTGCATTTTCTCAGCAGATCACAGTTTTAAGAAGTTGAGAATATTACGAGTGATGAAAGTGCATAACTGTATGAGATTTTCATTTATACCTGCTACAAAAGTGCTCAATTCCTGAATTCAACGCTTCATTATTTCATTTCCAGGGGCAATCCCCCGTTTGTGGTCGATCCAACGTCGTCTGTCGCGAGCGATCGGAGGCAGTGTGCCTTCCTCTCTGCGTCTCTCGTGCCAGCTGGCCTCTGTCTGTCTGCCCTCTTCGTTTCTTTCTTCTGTCTTCTCGTCGCTCTATTCGTCCAACTCCATCTACGTTGCCTACTACAGATCCACGGGAGACTTCAAGGTTTGTGCAGAAAAAAACAATCGAAATAATTGAAACCATTATGAAAGTGTTTACGAAGATCTCTTTCTTCATTTTTTAAATCTTGGGAGCCTTACGGTTTTTTTTTCTTAGACACCATGACCAGAAATTTGAAATCTATAAATATTTATTTGTAAACGTGTACCATAAGCCTCTAATTCAATGTTTTCGATAATTTTTGATCAGAATGTACGAAATTAAAAAAAAAAAAAAAAAACGAACTTCTTTTATTTTGAATATTTTGAGATAAGCAGCAATTCATCAATCGACTCCATTGTGCAATTCCCCTCCCTGGCTGACTCGATCAAGGCCTCGTTCGTCTTCATCGAGCACGGTCGAGAGCTGACTCTGTGTGCATCGCTCTGCAAGACTACTTTCCCCGATCCGGACGCCATTCTTCACATATTTCGGGTAATTTCACAAGAATTTCATTCTTTTTTATTTGACGGATCATCATGAAAATCAATCTTTTCATGCAATTTTCTCATTCTTTGAAACTCTCATGGGGGGTCTTTTTTTTCGAAAATATCACGTTGAAAAATCGAAGGCAAATAAGCGTTGACGTTTCTACCTGACTTTTGAGACGATTATGTTAGAAAAAAAACGATAAAATGAAATTTTTGCACATTACCTATCATGATTTCATATCCTTATGCAGCGTTTTTCTTGAATATCTGTTATCTTCAACTTCTTGTTGTGTGTTTATTGTAAACGTTGCAGCGCGACACAATTCGTCTGTTGGACCACTTGTCAGTTCGGCTGCTGTCGCTGCCCCAGTCTACCTTCCTTCCGGGAATGGCTCTCTTCTCGGGAGACACGATCAGTTCGAAATACGACTCGAATCACATGCAGCAGGTTGGCTACACTTGTTTTATTCGGATTATTCTTTTTTTAATTTTATTTTGAAGAAGTTTTTATTTCTAAGACCGAAAAGTTAAATAAAATATTTTGTCAAAATTACATAGATTTCATACCCATAAACTTATAAAATGATAGTTGAATTGTCAATAGTTAACAACAAAAAAAATCTTAAAATTTACGTTTAGACATCTCTGCCCGAGATAAAAATGGACTCATCGGGGATGTCAGAGCAGGAAAGACAAAGGCAGAAGCAAACAGAAGACAAAGAAGACTATTCGTTGGAGCAGCTCTATGAACTGCTCTCCACCGTCCAGAACGAACTCGATGGAATGAGAGCCAACCCCCAGGTCGGAATTTTGGAATCTTATAGATTTTTCCTTCCAAATTTGGAAAATTCATCGATACAATCATAAATTTCTTGGAAAAAGCGTTAGGGGAAAGAAATTATTAAATTACTGCATTTCTCTATGTTCCTTTTTTGGCATCTTCAAACCTTTCTCGCTGGACTAAAGAAACGTTGAATTTGTGTTTCTTCTAATTTTAAGATTGCTGATTTACACAGCCATGATTAAAACTCAAATATTAAAATAATTGAATTTATATAGGGAGACAGAAACGAGCACATTCAGCGGCTGAAGACTCTCGAGGAACGGATGCAGAAATTCCACGAATGCATCATCAAGGTCAGCATTCTATGACATCTTGAAATTTCATTTATAAACTCCCTAATTGTTAAATCTCTCGATAGAAAATCGACGAAGAAATATCGTAAAATCACTGGTCAGTTTCTATTTTTCATTTGAACTGAAAATTTTCAGAAACATGGCATAGAAGGAATGGATTTGGACATACCAGATGAGGGTTGCGAGTCTGGAGATGCTGTACTCCATGTTCTGGCTCCCTATTTGGAAGAATGTGAGTGCTCTGTTATTCGATGATAGTTTATTTCAATCCAAATTACATTCTTCGTCAATATTTTTGAAATTTTATCCATGATTATTGAAGTCTATTTCCAAGAGTTGAATGTGTGATCAACACAGAATACAGTGGCAAGCAAAAGTTTTGCATCACCGTTATAATTTTACTAAGGAAAAGTTGAGAAATTAAACTTTTCATACGTTTATTATGAAGATAATTGTGAAAAAAAATTCTTTACGAGTTAGAAACTATCTTTATCGTAGAGTATTTTATCGGTCTATTTGATTGTTGTGAAAATGTTCCCTTCAAAGTTAGAGATAGGTTGGAAATTTTGAGCTTCTTTTGTTATTGAAAAACAGAAAATTGACGATTTTGCAGTCAAATCTCAATCGAACTTTATGCAGATTTTTTCATCGAATAATCTTTTCAGTATATGAGTACATGCACTGGGCATCAAATAGGGGCGAATTTGATTCCGTATCTTAACCATATGGGTCTGTGCAACTTTCTGAATGTGGCTAATTTACGATTATTTCAAGTGATAAAAGGTTTTTAAAAATTCGATAGCTTTCGAAAAGTTATCGAATTGGGCTGAAACTTTTGACAAATATTCATGATATATCCGTCCCAATACGTGTGCAAAACTTTGCTCGTCACTGTATATTCTTCACCGCATAGAATTGCGAGTTCTTGTCTAGGCTCATTAAGTTGGCTCACAATAATATAACACTCCAGACAGCATTCGTTGTCATAATTTCTCTAAAAATTATGATCGTCTATGCAAACTTGGATTTTATTCTTTACTCGAATTTTCTTCGATTTTCTACTACAATGAATTTCAGCAGCACCTCGCGGACGACGTTACAGTGCAGATTTACGGGCAAAAAATACGGGAAATAGGAAAAGTTCGAGGGCCTCAGTCTATTAGGAACTATATTTGAATATGCAAAGGCAATATTTCGAAGAGACTATTTCAAACTAGTTTTGGGCATTTTATTTCATTAACGAAACCATAATTCTAATTGTACAAATGCAATTTATCTTTTATTAGGTGATTTGTTTCCATGATCAACTTTACGCGAGAGTCTACTTTCGTAAATGATATTTGCCGAGGTATTGCAAAAGGTAAAAATGAGATCTTTAGATTTTTAAAAATGTCAAGTTCTCAGATAGTATAATTTTTGAAGATAGAAACTTGTATACGTGCAGGATTGTGCAAATTTAGATACCTACCCTCTCGTTCTCTCAACATGCGGAATAGTACTAAGATAGTTTATAAATGCTTCAGTAACCAAACAAAAGAGCCATAGAAGTTTTGTCAACTTAGAGTTTATTTGAATTAGATTTATTTTGCAATACCAAATTTATGAATGCAATTTTAAAAAGCTTATTTTCCACCTTCTATGCCTTTGTCGAAATCATTGCCATTTCAATAATGTATACCAGTTTAATAGCTCCTTTTATTTTTATATTCCACCTCTTCATTCCACGTCTTTTCTATTCGATCTCATTTTTCCATACGGTAATCAGCAAAATTAGCGATATTTTAGATATTCAAAATATTTTATGAAAAATTGTGAAATGTTACAACTAACTTCCCCTATCTATCTCCCTATTGATAAAGATCGAATTCGTAGAGCTAAACTCCTGTAAAACATATCCTTTTCTTCATTCAATGAAGCATATCTTCGGTTTTCCTAAACGTTCTGCAAAGTTTATCAATTCTATTTATCGATTTTCATATGCACAATTGAATCATTTCGTCATTCCATGACTACTTCAAACAGCTTATTTATTTATTTCGTTAATTTCAAGTCTTGTGATAATTCCACTGCGGGTTTTCGTTAAGATCATAATTTTCTTTAAACTCTAGGTCCTATCGAAATATTTATAATGCAAGCGATGTCTTCATTATGAATGAAGTTATTTATGAAAACAATTCTTGTTCACAAGAATTGAAAATATTGACATAGTTTCAAAGTTATGCAATTGTTTAAAAATATTATGAAACAATTTTATCACAGCTATCCATAGACTAGTATTGCAAATGACCTGTTTAAAAATCGCGTAAGATAAAATCTTTGATCAGTCCAGAGAATCTAAATTTACAGATGATATTAGAATACTATTTATGACCTAAATTAACAGTAGATCGGAAAATTAACAATGCAGCTGATGAAAATGGCAATTTGAGATAATTCTGAATTTTATATGCGTCTAGAATTAATTGCTGATGCCAAAATCTGGGAGGCGTGCAAAATGATAGTTATTTTTAGTGGCTTTGGTCCACTATTTTCCCAAAATAAAGAAACTATCGAAAAAAAACAATGTTCAAATCACAAAATTCTTGTCATACCAAATACTTGATTCTCTGTTGAAGTTGCCGATCAGGTTTTTTTCTTTCTCCAATACAAATCATAAGTTTCGAGCAGCACATTAGGATAAGTCCAAACACCGCTAAGAAAACGCATAGCACGCATAGAACCGAGAAGAAATAGAGACCCTGAAATTTTTTCGAGAAATTCAATTACATTGCTTTATCTTGATGAGTTTCAAATTAAAAATTTTTCGAAAAAGAAAGAACGAACGATGGAGAGCAGAAGTCGATGTTATGGTATTGATAAAAATGTCATTGGCATAATTTCTTTAATATTTGATGATATCAATCATGCTAGTATAAAAAATTGCAAATAAGAACTCTTAGTGAAACTCAGTAGAAATCTCAACAATTCCTAAGTTTTACCTGCAATGTAGAGATAAAGGAGGTTAGGCGCATCGAAGGTGCCTAAAATAATCGCTGAAATATCTTCAGCATCAAAATTCTTACCCCTTCACTACCTTCGGGCGACCAGTTCATTTTCTTCGGCTATATCGATTAAAATATCCGATGACGACAATATATTTGTTTATCTAGTTTTTCATGTTTAGGGAATAAATTTAGTATAATTTACAATGCTGAAAAATCTGTTCGTTGTTAATTTTTGTTCGCTATAAAATAACAACAAGAGAATATTCAATTGGGCTTAAATTTGAAAGGATCGAGTTGTGGGCGAAATGTGGAGTCTTAAAAATCAGAAGTATGGAAAAAGGAATGTTGATGAATGACTTGAATAGGGAATGTGTGAAATTCTCGAGGGACAAGAAATGAAACAGAAGCAGACAGAAAGACAATTGGAAAAAATTGAAAGTTGACAGAGAACAAGCTGATAGTAGAGTGAAAAAACTGATCAAATAAAAATAAATATATAATCATAAGAAGAAAAATGGTATGATAATTGAACATGGACGGTCATATTTCTTCTTTCAAATTTTCTTCTATCTACCACTCATGCTCCATTGGAACTCGAAAGATGAAAAAATAGAAGTCAAAAGTCCATAGAAACATGACGAAGTCTACTGATAAATTGAAATGAAAATTGCAAACAGACGAAACTAGGAACCATTTTCCATCTTCCGGCTGAATGAATTGGAGCAGATGCAAAATGTAGAGCTATGAAGAGGTGAAGAATACTTGAGTAGGGACCAGTTAAGTTTGAGAAGGGGGGAGAAGTCCAAAATAGATCATTCATGTCCTAAATCCGTGAAGAATTACTCGTGCAAAGTAAACTTATAGAAAATATATGCATAATAAATCTTAAAAACGACCAATTTTATATTGTCATAGGCTGATCAAATGGCAAAGAAGCTCCATACTCCAAAATTATAGTAAGTTGTAGGCAACCAATTTGACGACATTTCATTGATTCGAATAATCATTTTTATGATAGTCTAAAATTACTTCAACACATTTTGCATTTTGAATGTGCGTATTATTTGTTCTGTTTTAATTACACGAATTTTGACAGTAAGTTGCCTTGTGAAATAGTAGTAGGTGAATTCCTAAATCCGGGTTTAGAAAGAAAATCTAGAATTTTCACAACTGAACTTTGCTGCGCATACCTGAAATGAATGGAGAGTTCAGTTTTGCGTTATTTTTCACTGTAAAACTCGTTCCAACTTCTATCAATTGGACTTCGGAATGTTCCCGGATTCAACTGACCGTGCATTCGGGTAACTTGTATTTCAGCGCTGTTTTCCCGTCAAACTCCCCTATTCTTCGTCGCCAATCAGTCCCTTCCCTTTTGCAAAACGTCCAAATTTGGCTTTCCTTCCTTTTCCTTTCCTTCCCCCTTTCTTTCTCCTATTATCTATCTTTTTCAATCTCCCTTATATCGCTGAATTTGCGTCATATCTGCTCTTTTTCATCTGCTTTCGCCCCTCTTCGAAGGGCTCATCTCAGTCCTTTACTCGATTTTCGGTTATTCGAGTTCTTTAATTTTTGACACTTTATTTTTATCAGGTATTGTCGATGAAGGATCACTTGAAATAAAGCAGAAAGGACTCGTTTCTCCTCTACGCGACTCACTACTTCGCTCCGAATTCAATTTCGAATTTTACGAAATGAATATAGACGTTTTCTCGAATCAACGATATAGTTTTTCCTGCGTAACGTAGCAACTTATCGCTATGTGTATGTGTGTATGCGTATATTTTGAGTTTCGGTTGTAGTGATTTTGTTGAAATTGAGTAGATCAGCGGAAAGAAGCCCATTTTAACATTTATCTCTAGCTCTAGTCCTCTCGATTTGTCATTATCTCTCACTTCTCGCAGCTGTCTCTCTGCATCTTTTCCCCTCTTCTCGCGATTTCTCTCTATCATTTCCGATCAGTCAGTTCATTTATTAGTTTTTGGGTTTCTTAATTCGATCAGCAATCTCAGCTCGCTGTATTCTCGGTTCTCGGCTCGAGTGTCTTTCGTTCTAGGCACTTTTCATTCGAGTAATTATTGTTCGTTTACCGTAATCACGTTACTGTTAATTTGTAACTAAGCAATATTTCGATTTCGAAAATCTAGAATATTTACTATTTGAATATTTCGCAATTTTCTTTCTTTGAAATTGTTACAGAATCTGTGATTCGATTTTCTCTGTCAAATTTCAAAACTGTTTCAAGTCTTCTTCTATTCTCTTCCATTCCATTCGTCCTCTTGCTAAGCCTCACTTTTGAGTTCTTTCAAATTTATCAGCCTTTCGATATTCAACCTTAGAAGTATTTCTGTAATCGCGTCATGATCAATGCTTCTAAACTGCTCATCATTTCTATTTGTTTCTATTCAGCCCCAATTCAAATTCATTCCTATATTCCAAAACTAAATCGGACAATTTGTTCCATTTAGTCGATTTCGACAGGAAATGTTTCCCGTGTCTATCGTCATGTTCAATGTTTTGTCTCAACTCATTTCACACTTGTGCTGTTCGTCAGTCACCTGGCCGTGTTCGTGCCTCTCGAATTACCCGCCCCTCACCTCTCGCTCAGTCCTTCTTTCAGACTCTCAGCAGATCGCTCTTTCCTACATTTTGCTCCTCGACCTCTCATTTTCACACCTTTTTACATGGCTTGTTCTCATATTTCTCGCAATTCGCCAATTCCTTTGAACTCCGACGGAAAGACATCCATTCGGACATTTTTCACATTGCTCTCCACACTTTGAGTTCCAAAATGAGCTCTCATAAATCCTCATGCTCAGGCTTACGGTATTTTAACGGAGCCTAAAATGTAATTATCTTGAAAGATTACGTTATCAAATGAGCATTGTCAAAGATTCCTTTACTGAACTTTGACCACCTCGCATTTTATTACATTACTATTTTGGCATGATTTTTAGATTTTTAAAATTTTATTCGTGATTTTATTGAATTATTTGAATTTGATATCGCTCTTCTTTCTGCTAATTCCGATGAATGACATCGCTCTTTTTTGAAATCAATATCTTGTAAAAGTCACTCCGTTATTCTACTTCACAATCCAATCATGCCTTCATTTTTAGTCGATTAGAATCAAATCAGTAGTGGCTAAAATAAATCTGCTTCCCAGTTGTTTTTGCTGGGAATTTGCGTCAGAATCTGAGAACTATTGAATCTATTCAATTATGCATTGCTGCACGACAGAGTGAATATTCAGGCAGCAGAAATGGAGATTATGATTTATTCGAATGAATGTAGGAATAATAGGAAATAATCTTGAAAATAATCGTGAAAATTTGGAAATTAGTGATATTATAAGAATTATAGCTTTTGAAATAAGCCATGATCATGTAGGTAAAAGAGATTTTCGAATAGTATTTCATACATCATGATGCTATGATATTTCTGCTATTCCAGGTTCACGGTAATCATTTTATCAGTTCTCATATCAGGAAATCATTTATTACATGAAAATCTCATAAAAATTGCGAAATTTCATCTAAATCTCAAAGACAGGTCATCGATAAACCCGCTTGAAATAAATCTAACCAGCTGCCCACTTTATCATTTCCTTTCTCAAATTGAAATTTGAAGGGTCAACGCGAAAAGCAATTCATACATTCTTGAATTCCTGAATTCCCAACAAACTGAGTCTGCTTATTCGTTTCATTTATGAAGTGTTTTGTAGGTTCATTCATTTCTCACATAAATGCTATTTTTTTATACTTTACAACTGATTTTTCGCTTATTAGATTAACACATCGTCTTATGAATTGTATCAAATTTCAGATTAGAGAACTAGAAGCCAGAAATGGGGAACACAAAATCGAGTTCGTCGATAGAAGAATCGCGGGAAGACTCCGTGCAAAATCAGGGTGAAGCAAGCAGAAAGCCGAAGGCAAAATCAACGAGAAAACTTGGCGGAAGTGCAAGGTAATTCAATGAAGTAACATGCCATAAATTTTAGGCACTGAATCTTGGATAATCAGATGAATTGAATAGACGAAGAATCACTATAAAGGTCCCTTATAGTTACCATCCTCTTGTTTTCTCAATGCTATTTCTCAGAAAAGGGTGGTAACTACAGTGAGCCCTGAACCAATCGAAAATCTATCATTAAATGTCTGTAGCAGGCTTATTTTTGTTTAATTTATAGAAGCAACATTGTAAAAATAGCCAACGAAATGAACGAATAATTTAAAAATTCGATGTCGTAAAATTTCAGATCATCGATTTCATCGCAAGGCAATCGACGACCTATGCTCACTGCCAACCAGCGACTCATCATTTCGTACTGTCTCAGCAATGCCAAGGAGGATATCGGTGAGTTGTCATACATTTTCAATCATTGTCTAAATTGTATTATAATTGTTCTCAAATCTTCATATCATAGTTTATTTTAGCCTTAATACCATTTTCGATCCGCAAATGCTTTGTAAATTAGCGAAAAGCTTCATATGTTGTCATCGTATATATTTTTATCTTCAATCTGGTAGTTCTCTATCTGAAGAAATGATATACAACGAATTTTTTCCAGCTGCATATCACTAAGGTTATTTTCAAGTTTTCAGATCGCAACATTTAAAAAATTTTTTAAACAGTCTCTGTAATTTTCGAAGATGTTAAGGAAGGGGTCGGACCAGAGATTCGAGATAGGTCTTGGGTCGGGTTTTGGTGGTTTCTGATTATACTCGACCTGAAAAATACGATTCTGACTGAGAATTCTACACATCATTTCTCGCGTCTTTTTTTCTCGAAAAGAACTCCATACATTCTTGTCGGTTTGGTATACCTCGGCGGAGAAAATTGACATTTCACGATTTGTCCGGAAAGTCCCAAAATCGTGCTTTTTTCTGGTCGAGCATAATCAGAAACCACCAGAAAACCAGACTTTGAGTCAGTCTTGAATCTCTGGCTCGGGTAGTTTCGAGAATAGAGACTCTTTTAATACTCTAGTTTTTGTAATATGAGTAGAACAGAGTAGTACAAGTTCATTTCAAAAACATCTCGAATCTCTGGACTTTTGACTTTCATTCAACTGACACATTTTACATTTGACAAGTTGAAGAGTGATCGATTTACGCTGCGAATATGTGTTATGATGGCTGCATTTCGACGCGGCAGTTGGCATATTGGAAATATACGAAAAAAAAACCCTGGTGGCGAAAAGTGCTTTGATAAGATCATTGAAGCTCACTCATTTATAAATATCACTCAACTCAGAGAAAATGGATTTCTTGTAGATATGAGATTAAGTTTGCAGTAACCCTAGCGATACTTTGAGATGGTTCGTGTAAGCTCAACTCGGTTCTACATCTCATTCAATTTGAAGAAAAGGGTTCTTGTAAATGTTGAGTGAGATTTGCAGTTATTCGCTCTGAGAAAGAAGGTGCGAATGATTAGTGATAGTGATGAAAGAACAGAATCGAAAGGATAAAGAAGATCGGTCATAAAATAAACGCGTCAGGCGCTTGTTTATGTCAGTTTCAGCAGCACATTCTCCACACAGTCATAATGCAATTCAAGCATCGAACAGCATGAAAACAGCTATAAAACTAAAGTAGCGTTAATTCCCTTCAAATAGCCTTGCACATTGGAGAAATACCCTTTGATGTTAAAATTAGAACAGCAAATGAATCGATCAACTTTTGTCCAATATCAACAAGAAAAGATATTATTCAACCTTTTCAAATTTATCATATGCTTTGTGAAGAAGACGAATGAATTTTCAGCTGAACGAATTTTGCGACGAGGCTTCGAGCGACGAGACGATTTTAAGCAGTTTGTATTGGAGAATCTTACACGGGTAAGCTATATTTTGACTGATATTAAGGGTTCATAATTTACACTTAAATAACCTATAGAAGATTTTCTCAAATTCAATCCCAATGATTACTGTTCACAGTCTAAGATACTATATTTTCAACATTTCATCTTCCGGCAGTTTCATTCTAAACGCGCATATTGACTAGTGCGTTAGTGAATCTTGAGAACAGCAAGTTGTTGGACCAACAAATGTGCAATTCACCCGGGTTCTCGATACTCGATTTTGTCGATCATTTGACTGGTTAAATGGATGCTTGGCGATAAAGAATGAGACCTGAAGTAGGGCCGAGGCTGCTTGACGTAGCAAAAATCGCTGACTGATTGATGATCAGAAAGTGTACAAAGAGAAGGGGAATGCAAGAGGGAAAGGTGAGAAGTTACTGGACCGGGCTGACATGCGTGGGTGGGCGAGGGACGCGACAACTCACGGCGGTGATCAGATCACTCGAAGATTGAAAAATAGAAATCACACCCTCACAAATCACTCACAACCAAAATATTGACTCGTATACAACGTTCAATTACCAGGCTTTAGTAGCTTTGATGAAAGATATACGAATGAAAAATACTGTTCTAAACGAAAAACTAAATTTAGAACAATGTTATGAACAATGATTTATTGTGAGTGTTAAGTTAATTTAAGCAATGCTAGAGAATAACTTCGATGTAATTAACGGAGATTTTCAGCAACAACGCCACGATCTCGTTGAAAATCTGAAGGACTTTCTATTGGGCGTGTGTGAAAATTTGAGCGATAGCGAAGAAATTCAGAAGGTGATTTAAAAATGGATAGAATTTTCCAAAGTCATGAAATTTAGATGTCAGAAGCATATGGCGCAAATTACACTCAATACAGATCAACAGGATTTAAGCCAGGTAAAGTTTTACCTTGGAAAATAATGATACATATCTAATTTTCCTCTACATCATTAGTACGCAAAGAGGAACGGTCGTTGCGCACAAAAGTGATATCAGCTGATGTCTTCGCGTAAAAATGTATATCTTGCAGAAATACCCGTATTCGTTGCATTTACTAACAAATTTCTTAGATTTTGCACTACTTTCATGGCCTAATCTTATGAAATCATCTTATTTTCTATCATTCAACCTGATATTCTCTGTAGTTGCCCAATTATTGAATGTATTAGATTGGCTAGATTATAGATTTGTAGAGTTCGATGAAAAATAGTAACAGACTTGTATAAGATAGCAATAGTGAATGGATTTAGTCTCGGGAAAAGCAGAGGGCTAGGTAAGGGTGTAGGGGTAGGGTTGGAAAGAGTGGAGTAAGGTGTATAAGATATGAATTTATTTTACAGGAACTAGTTCGAATTTCACTTAAATCTCACTAGTTTCCAAGAAAAAAATTATATCCCAATCTGGCAATATTCAGCTATCATTTTCGTGCACAACGACATACACTGTGTGCAAAAAGTCGAATTTTGGGAGATCAGAAAGAAAAAAGTGGTTGCGCAACGGTCAATTGTAAATACAACCTCCGCTCGCTGCTCTTCGGACAGCGAGCTGGGATGAAAGTTTCATTATCTAGCTGCACATCCCAGTTATTTATACTCTATTCTATAAATGAATGTACTTAAATATGAATGCTAGTATTCTTGATTATTCAAATTTTGCGAAGATGTTCACATATTAATTCAGAAATTAATGGATCACGACATGATATGTCAATCAATATTCAAACGGATTAGTTTTAGACTTCTTTTCTGCGACAGCAGACGCCGTTACAACTGAGTGTACATTTTTGGATCAGGCACAACACGCCCCTTCAGAGGTCGCTGGATCATGGTTAGTAATTCTAGAAATAAATTAAATTTCTGAAACTAATGTCCTTAAAATTATTGTTTAATAATAACATGCAAGCTAAGAATCACTGTAGAAATGCAGAACCTATTCAATCAAAATTCAGGTCGATGTTGACATCGTTTGTATTCTCGCATGTGAGAGATGGATATTATGCAGAGTTGAGGAAGCAGCGAAAGACGATCAACACATTCAGGAACAAGCCATCGTTCGATGTTTCTACTGATGGAAGTGGTGATCAGAGCAGCAGGCGGTTAGCAATTATTACTAAATTAATTATGAATAACTAGAAATTATATAGTCTTGAGCAAAAGCAACATCGATTTTTCGAAACTTCGTGACGATTATTTCTTGGATATTTCGAGAACCTTTTTCAGTAATCCCTTCTTCAGAAATAGCGATCGTGAAAATTCCCTATAAAATGGGTCGCGAGATCGCGAAGTCTCGAAGTATCCAAATTGTCTGAGCCGATGAGAATTTTGAATTCGAGAGAAGAACGAAGAAATATCGCGGAAAGATATTCGTTGATAAAAATCCAAATCATAAGTCGTGGAAATATTCTTGCGAAGTCATCTAATCTTCATAATATGACTTCACCGATATGTGTTAATATTTGGTCATGATATAAGTTCATGCGCAGTTTTCCGAGTTCAATTCTCATTTTACTTTCTCAGGGCACAAAAACGATGAAAATGGCATGTTGATATCTGAATTTCAAATTCTTATTGAAAAAGAAACATGGCACATTCTGCACAATGTTCTATCTAGATTAGGACAACTTGAAAACCGCATGAAATGCGAAATAGCGTAGGAAAAGAAAGCCGCCTATCAGCCAATACCCTCTCTTAACCATACACAATTTCGCATGTTATGAGGTCATACGTGTCATGCGGCTCCCAGATAGCCTTAAAATAGATTATTTTCAGATCAGCCTCGCCTGCTTGCGAAGAATTGCCTTCGGATGAGCCGAAGGATACGCCCAATTTCCTGTTGCCGCCTCAAGTTTACTGATTATTTGAAGATCCGACAAATTTATTCAGAATCATACAGATATCAAAAATGTCTTGCCTTATAAAATACGGCTTGCTTTGATCATCCATTACTCTTTGGAGAATATTTATTTGTCCGGGGTTGAGCGAATTTCCATGTTATGTATTGTGCAATTCAGAAATCTATGACCCCATTGGTGCCAAATTTCCATGCATTTTGATTCTAGACATATCATTCAATACGTTTACTATGAAACTTTTTTTTTCGAAATTAAGACGATGCAATCAGAAACCAGAAGTTGTAGTGTACTTTCTAAGCGTGAATCTATGAATAAATAATGGATATACATAGTGCATAAAATCGATTGAAAAAATAAAACGCTCATGATGGATAAATAAAAATCTCTTAATAAAATTCGCTCCAGAAATTTGATTCTACCTGCGCCCTCTAAATCTATTGAAATTTTTTGAGGTCTTTGTTGTTTGGAAAAAGATGGCAAAATTAAAAAATCTTATTTTAAAATGCGTTTATTAGCCCGAATTTGTGGATGAAGAATGTCGAAATTTAACCGTTAGGCTTACGGTATATGGGTGCATAGATCGAATGTGATAAGAATTTGATAGGTATGAAGTAGGGAAAGGGCTATGAACAGATTCAGATTCATCTGCATCTGCAGGTTTGCGTTGACTAGATCAAACCGAACAATTTTCCTGATTGAATTGGGCCTTGTTCTTCTGTCTGCTTTGCAGAACATCCTACAATTTTTACTTTCGAGAAAATTAATGATTTTTATCGTTTAGAAGCATTATTCGAGAGAAATAAGTTGATAATTTTCGGAAATAGATTTTAGCCTTTACTTATCTCTTTCCTTAACTGTAGGGTTGATGAAATGTTTTTTGTTTCAATTCGCGTGATTTTTCTCAGATTAGAAGAAAAATTGAGGAAATTCGAATGAAACGATACTGCATCTCAAATAAATTATAATGAAAGAAAAATCGTTTGAAGATGGGAATCGTTCAATTCGGCAGAGCAGGAAAAAGTGGGCGGAGCCTGAGCGAGCGAAGTTGCAAAATGTATGCAGTAGCCACTTACTCAGGATAGACTATATGAAATCTGAGATTATTATAATCGAGCTTTATTTTATGTGAATTTATCAGACTTTACGCCATTTATTCGTCTGTGGATCGTATTCCTCGACTGAACTTTGACATCTAAATCTAAATTACAAATACTTCGCATAAAGATATGCGAAATCTCACAAGGGAAGGTTTCATCCTCGTCCCCTCACGTTTCGATACAAGAGTACCCATTTTTCTTCCCATGAAATGAGGATTCCAAATATGTCAAATTTGTTGGCCGTTCGCAGAAATACTCCCACCCCGAGGGTGTCGAATTTCTTCTATCTCACACGCCTTACTCCTTTCGGCTGGACTGAAGGAAACAAGAGGCATATAGTTGTGGCGCAGTGGTATGGAATTGGCCGCAAAGACATGATGCGTCCCTCGTAGGGAGTAGGGGGAAATAAGGGCGATGTTCAAAAAGGGGCGTGTAGAGTGAAAGGGAAAAGGGGAGATTATCAAAAATTGGGGGACCCGGGGTGTGGGGGAGAGGGCAAACTTCCTCGCCCTCTTCACCTCGCGTCTTGACTTCACTATTTTCTCTCGTTTCGCTTCTTCGATCTTGTTCCGAATTTCCTTCGATCGATTTTGAGCTGTCATGGCGAGAGATTCCAGTCGTCGTGGCCACGATCGCGTTCGGAATGGACATTGACAAAGCTGATGTCAGGTATGAATTGTCTTCTACATTTTACATTTATTTGTTTGGTGTTAATTTTAATTCGAGAAATGTATTATTTTCGAACGATAAATGGTTTAACTTGTGTACGTTGTACAAATTCAGGTTTATCTCTGAAAACGCTCACACATTTCAATTTTGATGTTTCAGAGTACTCAAACAGGATCAAGGTGATTATTTTGAATGTTCGGAGTTTCTTTCGTTCTTTTTTAATTGAAAAGGCATTTATTATTCTGTTGATCTCCAGTAGATTTTGAAGGAAAATATGTTGAACGTTTACACACGAAAATTTGTACTTTCCAAAGAAAAGATAAATTGTTTTTAGGCCAAAAAGGGATTGAGTGACGATGCGAAAGAAATCTAGATTTAGGCTCTGCAGACTGGGTTCGAGACAATGATCGAGTACTGTGAAAAGGTATGGATGCGATTTTTAATTGGTGAATTTTAGTTTTTTGTCCAATGCTGTCAAATGGAATACTCCTATACGCTATTTCAATTCCTGTTTTTTATTCTATAACTTGTGTTAATTTGCAGGAATGTATTTCGAAGCATTCAGATAATTGTTATTTTTAGGCCGAATGCAGACACAAAATGATGGTCTCGTTCTTCAATGAATCCGACCTGGAGAAGTGGTTGAAGAACTGCGATTTCTGCAGAATTTCCGAGAAGGTCAGCCAACAGGCAAATTGTGCTCAAAACGGTAAGAGATTTTGGATAGATTTTTCTTATTTATAATTGAACTATTTCATTTGTTCTGTTATTTTAGTGGCGTCAAGAGAGTCTGTACTCAAGAAATCAGAGACAAAATGGAGAAGCTCATGAACCATTCGGATATGAACCAAGGTATTTTTGTTCTAATAAATATTGATCAAAGCTTTTTTCAGGCAAAAGAAGGAAGAAGAGGAATATTCTGGATTCGAGAACAGGCTGGAGAGAATGGAAAAAGAGGAGGCTGCCAGGCTAAAAACTTGTTCAGGTAAGGAAATTTGAAATAACTCGTTGAAAAATATGCTATTCCTATCATTTTATAAACTCCTCTAGGCCACTTTTTAAATTTTATTAGTTTTCAGAACGAATTCGAACGTCGTCGCAAAGCGCGTGACTTGGCAAATGGAGGAGCTGCGAGGAAAGTGCGTCGAATCACTCACTATTGTTGTAAGTTTTTATTTAACATCGTAATTTGAACAGAAGTATCTTATACTCTACATAACGAAGTTCATTCCAATATCAATTATCTCAGGGGTTGTGTTTGATGAAACTGATATTCATGTTCAGACTGACACTATTAATTGTGTCGATGTAAAAATGCCGCTCAATTAGATCCCCTGATTATCGATTATTTAAGCTATTTTATTCAGCGTCGTGAAGCGATAGTTCGCACAGTCATACAGGCTCTGGACGGCAATTCCTTCCAGGCAGACAACCAGCAGGAGGCAGCTGACATCGAATACAACTGCTATTTGCAGTCCAAGACGCTCAGCTCCTACAGCCACAAGTCGTATGTTGTTTTTATTTAATTCTGGGGTGTCCAGTACAGTGCGAAAAATACTATTTTGTCGATCAGCACTGGTTTATTTGCACTGCTAATATTTCTGATCTTACCCATCAATTTCATAGCTTTTATTGATATCATGATTTATAATAAATGATCCATTTTCCAAATATTCTAACCTGAGATGGGAGATTGGTTAATTTCGAAGATAACTTTGACTTTACTACTTTACTCCCGTCTATCTATAATTTGTATCTCTGAAAAGCGAATGAAATTCTTTGATTTCAGTTGAGTGCAATCAAGGACGCGACAGAGAATGGAACAGAATACGATTCCTCTTCTGCTTCAGCCATTTGATAACGATGAAACAATGCATTGATATTCTCAATAAGAGTTTCATTGATTTCATATTGTGACACCATGCAATATCAGACAAAAATATATGGCAAATTGTTGAAGATCGATTTGTCAGAAAAGAAGAAATGGTGTGATAGTAGAAATCTAACTACGAGATAGTACAAATTGTGGATTTTTATGATGAGAATTCTTACGAACCTTTGGATCTTACTTTGTAAGGCTTAGTTCATGGTTCACGGGTTTTTTGGAAAATAGAGTATGACTCAGACACAAAAGTCCGCGAACCACGCCCTTCAATCCGCTGCGAGGAAAAACATTTGTTGCACTCTGTAGATTTCTAATTTTCGATTTTCCACTTGAAATATGCGTTGATTTCTTTACATCGAAAATTCGTGTGATTAGTTGGTTTCAACTAATCAAGCTTTAGCAAGATCTCTGTTTCATCAGTTGTATTTGATGAAGAAAGTTATGTCAACTAGATTAGTCATTCACAATAATCCTTACAAATTGAAGACATTTCTCTTGATAACTATAGGATTGACAACTAATTGAGATGCAACAATCTAGGCTATGATAGAATGAGTTCCTAATAAGCAGAGCTGAGACGAAATTTCGATTTCGAATTTTAAAAACTCATTTTCGTCTCAGCACTGCTAATAGGTATATTTCGTTATTCTCACCGAGACTATTTTAAAGAATACTTATTTCAGTTGTAATTTCTCGGCTCATAGAAAAGACCGCTTTTAAAGAAATAGTATGAGGGAGAGGAAAAAGATAGGCAAAAGTGGTCTTTTTCTAGGAGCCTAATTTCTCAGCGTCTTTATTGGATGTTTTCGAGGGTTGTCTGCATCAGAGCTGAGACGAAGTTTAAATCTTCAAATTCGAAGTTGGTCGTTAAAATTTCTCGAGGTCGAAGTCGAACCTTCGTTTCAGCTCTGGTCTGCATTGTGTGTATCGAATTCGAGTGTACGAAATTGAATAAAGACTTTTTTATTAAATATGAAAATTACGGAAACTCAAATGTGTTGAAATTGAAGATTTCAGATATTAAATTTTCCAACTTCTCGCCATTCATTCGTTTCTGGATCGTATTCCTCGATTGAATTACAGAAATTTTTAGGTCCCAATTCTTGGAATCTAAGTTAACAAATACTTCGTATAAAGATATGCAAAATCTCAACTCACCCTCCGACTGCATACAATTTCTCGTTAGCGACAACAAGCGAATGATGATCTTTTGCATAATTCATATCAGCGATTCGAGAAATTCGATTGCCAGCTGGAGCTGAGGGGTCGAAACACAGACAGGATTTGAATGCTTCATAACCAGCACTAAAGATATAATGATACGTTATTTATCATATAAAATTAACGACCTCAGTCCTCCAGTTATGTAAATTTTTCCATTCAGCGATGCAACTCCGAAATTAACTGGTATTTTTGGGATATTTCCAATTTCAATCCATTCCCGTTCATCGTCTGATAATCGATATATTTTTTTACTATTTCGTTCATCAATAACTGAATATTCATAATTGCAGTAGTGAATATGTTATAATGTAACCGTATAAAATCCCATCGCATGTTATTGTTTGAGCTTCACTAATTGGACGAGGAAAAGCAGGCCCTGTTTGCCATTTGCCATCTATTAAAACCTGAATAAATCATTTCATGGATTTTCATTCGATCTTCTTACATCAACTCGATTCGTATTATTCCATGTTTTAGGATCCTCTCCACCCAAATAATACAATTTGTCTTTGAAATAAGCCACAGATGCTCCATCACGCCATTCAGGAGGATCTGGACCTGTAAAATTCTTTGAATCGATCATTCATGGATTTGTTGGTAAGACCTCTTGAAATTTGCCGAGTATCCAAGTCAAAGATTTCAAATGATCTATATGCGCTAATTCCAAAAATCTGAAATTTGAGAAATTACTCAAAATAACGAGCATAAGAATTTACTTTATTCTGTGTAGTTGCTACTTGATATGGATAATAATTATTTTGGAATTTTGCAATCTCTTCTACTGAGGAGGTAGATGAGTTGAATAAGCCTATTCTTCCTTCATACTTGCCATTATTTGAATAATAAACTAAATTATTACGAATCGTTTCAAAGTCTCCTACTTGGCTCTCAATATAATTTCTTACGATATAATAAAATCTTATGCGAATTATTGGATGAATTGTTTCCACCAGTCTGAAAATGTTGATATTTCGGGCTAATTCATTCATTGTATTGTTAATCAATGGGATTTTGATTCTTTTTTGAATCTATCACTTCCATTCTAGTAATGGATTATGGTTGTACTCGCCGAGTGGGGTGTGTCAGTCAGAACTCGTTGTGACACAACTTTTTACTAGTACAACTTCAATCAGACAATTTAGGAGAATTGGAGGACCGACCATCCTCGAAGAAGACAGGAGGGTAGACTGACTACTAGGAGGAAAGTGGTCGATCAATAATCTGTTAATGGTCAGGGAATAGAGATAACTACTAAAGAAGAGGGAGAAGAGTTGTAGACGGAATGAGCAGTGTCGTTAGGCGGCGTTGTTAGAAGATAGAGATTAGGGGGAAAGGTGAGAGATTATAGAAAGAGAGTGAATGGAATAGAGCGAGTCTCTAACAGTTATTTATCTTCAAAATGCAAAAGAAGCGATATTTTGGATCGCCCTCATCAAATCCCCCAACGATTTATGATGTATTGAAGCCTTGCGGTAATTTTTAGATAGGAATCATGTATGAGGAGACCCTGTCGCATCGATTTTGTGTTAATTATTATATTCGGCATTCAAACTGCCGATCCACACGGATAGGTGCGGATATGCATAAATTAAGCTGAGCAATAATATTTTTCAAAAAGCCTGGTATTTTCCCCGGAATTATTGCAAGTAATGCCGATAATCATGTGGTTATTAAATTACCTCTGAGTCTGAATTGTTTTTGTATTGAAACCATTTTAAAACAACATTATCATCATAGGATTTTAATAATTTAAAGTACTCGTATTCTACATGTTTGTCCCTAAGGCTGACATTGAATGACATCGCTTGAATTTCTTTATCCAATTCTTTGATCTAAAATCAATTTTTTGTTGGAAATTTTACGATAATAATTATCTCGTTTATATTTTTTATTATAACAATAAGAATGTTGAATTCGAATAATTTTACTAACATATTAGAAATTTAATGATTAAACCACTTACTTTTGTAACTGTAAACTCATCTTCATATAAATTAACCATTTTATGGAACCTATTATTTTGTTTAAGCATAAGATCAAACATCTCCATTTGTTCTTCCTTAATTAAATATCTTTAGAATAATTTATCTATTTACACCACAAACCAAATGACGATCCATTATTTCTTGATCAATTGATGTACCAATTTGACTAGTGATCAATTCTTCAGCAATAGGTTTAATTTCTTCTCTCATGTTTGCAATAGGTTCATTTCTATCAATGATATCCCATACCTTAATGAGTACGATTATTACTGATCACCAGTATTTTCAGTGTAAAAATCCTTTCACTATAATGAAATATCAAAATTTCCCCATTGCACTGTAAAATTCGCTCATGATCATATTTTAACTGTTTTTCCTTAATAAAATATACTTTCCTTACTTGTTTGAATAACTCCATTTGACCTCGCGGTAATTGTAAAATCACTGCATGTTCATCGGCCAAACCTATTTATAACAAGAATAGTAATTATTTTAATTTTATATAATATAAATAAATACCTCGAGCAATGTCAGGAATTATTAATTTATTATCAATATTCTCAGCTTTCACTTGATAGATATATTTAATTGGTATCCAAAGAAAGACGATAATTTTAGAAAATAGTAGCATTCTCTTAAACTTTAGCAATATTTTAGTTTGAGGAAATGAAACAATTCTAAAATATCATATTATAAATTTTATTTTATGTGTGTAGGATCTATTCACTCACATGATGTAGTGCAATTATGTCGTAGCATGTAAAAGGTTCTATCACAGTTTAGAAATATTGACTAAAATAGGAAAAAGTCACAATATTTGTTAGGAATATAAACACAATAATGATAATAGTTTTGCACCTTAGTTACCTGAAATATATACCAATAATATGAATAAGCGTCACATTACTAATGGTTGTGTTAGTTTTAAAGTGTATCGATTTCCAAATCAGATAACAATCTTTATATGAGAGTAAAATATATGACTAAGATTTCAAAACAGACACGCTAGTGCATTATAAACATATTGAATATATTCAATAATTTATAATAAGTTTTTTGCTATACGCTTGATTAGTCCATCAGATTTTGAGAAAAATACTTCCATTACTCTGTCTTCACATCGGGGATATCACTTGCGGTCTCTATTTACGATTTCTAATATTTCAAATTTTTGAAAAAAATGTTTATTTTCTAAGTCACTCCAATGACGTGTACGATCTGTGAACATGATCTCTGCCTAAATTCATCTAAAAATTTTAGGTAAAATATATGTTCTTTGAAAATCAGAGAGTAATGCTTTTCTTTCTCACTTCTCCACACTATTGCATTTCTTTGGTTTGCCTCTAAATTTACGAAGTTGAACTTTATCGAAACTACCTCACATTTTTGTCTGAACTCATTTTGGTATTAGGTAAACACTTTTCTATCATGATTTACAACTTTCCCCAATTTCATCATAGCTACGGTATCCTCTCCTCTTCAGATCTCTCAAAGTATCAGAATATTTTCTGTTTGTCCAGGGTCTAGGTCCGTGAAAGTTCGTTTTAGATGATCATCGTTTTTCCTAAGTTTTGCAAATAATAAACCTCTATAAAAGATTCTGGACTTTAAAAAATCAAATTTTCCGGAGATCTTCTAAACTCATGATGAAGTTCATTCTGGCTATTTTCGCCTTATTCTTGGCTATCTTTGAACTAGCCTCAGCTCATCTTAGAATGGACCCAATGAGACCGCTAATTAGGGTAATTAACAAGTCAATTTTCGTAATTGTAGCTCAAGTCTTTCTACTGAAAACTAGTCTCAAAATATTCCTCCGATTTTAGGCCCTTTCTGAAACCTATCTAAAATTCAATTTTAGAGTCCTCGTGGCATGTATTCGGATGAATTGTACGACAATAGTCGCGATATGGATGATTATTACCGGATGCAGGTAGAGTTACCATTTTCGAATAGCTAATTTTTGGTAAAGCTACCATTGTTAACCAAATTACCAAATATTTGGTAACTTGGAAAATCCGCAACTTCGGAGCTTGTGAAATAGTATGAGGAAAAAGGAGAGCATTTTCCTACCCTAACCCTATATACTATTTCGCCAAGTTGCAAAGTTGCGAACTTCCCGAATACCCTAATATTTTCCAGAACGGCCAAAATCCTTCGACCCTACCACTGCCACTAAATGGTAACCGTAACCCGAATATGCCCATCAGTCGATCCACTAATGGTAATGGTCAGATGAACATTCTGCCATACACCCCTCGGCCGATGGCCCAAACCCAGAACCAAGTGAGACGGAAATAAAATCTCACGTTTATTTCACTTCAAATGCTAGAAATTGAAGATTTAATAATAAATACTGAGAACCCGTGAAACTTACAACAAAAAGTGGTTTTTGGAATTTCAATTTTAAAAATGAACAAAGCACTAATTAGGAAACAGTCCAAATGAAAAAGTTAATTACCTCAATTAACAAATTAAAGATTGATCATTAGAACAATTAGCTCATTTTTATTTACGCAATTAAAATACCCTCGAATAAATCATTGATCCGATGAAGACAAAGACGGTTCCGCAGATATGAAAGACGCTGAAAGGGTTGCCGAACACGATGAACGAGATAAACAAAGACAGGAATTTCCTGAAATTAAACTATTTCTACTTATTTTTGGTTTTTCTAAAGTTAAAATCACACTTAATCAGATATGAAATTTGTTAATGATATTCCCAGCCACACTATCAGAGGTCTATTAACAAAGGAAATTGGCTCCGCCCACTTTTGCAGAAACTATGCGGGAGGGTTTCATCGCATCAGGGGTGGAGCCTCGTTTATTGATCGTCGCTATTTTTCGCCGCAAGAAAGGAAAAATGGAGGAAATTTATGTTTCTTGCTAATTATCGTGACTAATTAGCATAATTGATAATTGGTTTACCAAAAACCGACAAATTATAGATCTTCAAACTAAATTATTAGCAACTTTGGTTCAAAAATGAAGTTGACAAAATTTCGAGAAATCTTTTCAAATCTTTATTTTTCATAACAAAATGACTCAGTTGGGAAAAAATTCCAGAATAACAAAGACATCGAATTATTTATTTACAAACAAAAGGACAATAAAATGAATACAATCTTCACGTCTTTATTTGCAGAAACTTCAGTAGCTTCCTTCGAAACGACGCGTTCTGCCTATTTCTCGATACAGAATTTATGTATCATAACTTTCAACAAAAATTTAATAAATTTTACCTGCGAAATTGACGGAGTTTTAGGATCGTTGTATTGATCATTCATGTCGGTGACGGCCGGAATCGAGCCTAAATGGTTTCACAAAGCATCATGAGCTTCTGGAATTATTTTTCCCTTAAAAATAAAAAAATCTTAAAATTTAAAACTTAACTGACGAAAGACGATCAAGTTCTGCCTTGTCCTTGATTTGGCAGATCTAGCAGCGCGATCCATTATCCAAAGGGCGTCTTCTCGCTGCTTAAATCGATCAAACCCTGAAATACTACACAATATTTTCGAAAGTATCCATTTTCTAGGAAGAAATTGACGAAAATACCAATTCTAGCCATTGCAGGCCGTTTTGAAGTTTCATGAAAAACCAATTTCTACTATTTTCATGACATAATCATGCTTCAGAGCAATATTACATAAAATACAAATATATGAACATTCTACCTCAAAATCCAGGAATCCTCTCGCTCGAATGCCGTTATGAACGCATTGCTGGCGGTGATCGAAGTGAAACTGAAAATTATTCACAAAATTAGAAATTTATTAAATAATTATCTTTTTAGAAAAGAAAATAAATAAAATAAACAAGTATTCTTCCAAAAAAGAAACTGGCCTAATTTTTGGCAATTTTGGGATTACCTCGACGTTCCTTCAGCAGATGTGGGTAGGCAGAGGGTGTCGAAGGTCTGGAACGATAGGAAATAATCTTTGCAAAAAGAAATAACAAAAATAATCGACAAAAATCCGAAGAACACGCGAAATTCGAAAAAGAAGGAAACTGCTAACATAGCAGTACGGTAGCGTCGATCCCCACCCACTTTGCCCTTTTCCATGCGGCGCCCTTTTCCTGCGTTTAGAAACTCCTGTTAATGAACCCGATAACGTGTTAATGAGAACAACTGTTGAAATCATGGAGCATACAGTTTGTCCGCTAGTTATTGTGACATCGTGGCCTACTTTTCATGTCCTGCAAATTAGCAGGCAACGGCAACAGGCAAATGACTGTCGATTGTTTCGCTGCTTTCCCTAGTCGATTCGATTGTAATTGAAGTAATGGTGAACGAATGAAAGACAAGCTAGTGAATGGATGACTGATTTCCACCATTTCAATTATGTATTCAAATTTTGTCGTTCAGGCAACGGAAAACTAATCCTTCAGGCCTACAACTATGCAAAATAGTGTGGGAAAAGAATATTTTTCCTCGCTCGAGTCTGTATGACTTGTGGGCTTCAGACTTATGGTTCAAAATAGCTTGTCATCTATAAGCTTCGTTTGCAAAAATCAACAAAAATTAGATTTGAAATCATCTTCTTTAGGATGCATTTATTTGCGAGTTTTTATGTTAACAGAACTGGCAGGGTTTAATGAAACGTAGAATCCTAAAATAGAACTTTCAAAACTCAGTTTCAAACCGATACATGTTTCGCAAAAATGCTAAACTTGCTAGAAATCACCTTTCATAATCGTCTCTGAATGCGGAAGAGAGTGTAGAAGCCAAACTCGTCTCACATCAGACGCGTCTAATGCATTTAACCTTGAGTGAAGTACCAAATTGAGTGTCGTCATGTGTGTTTCACCCCTTTATTTTCCGTTCGTGTTTGCGCGTTCTTTCGTGTGCAGTTTCATGTTTTCGGGAAGAAATAAGTTTGAAATTATCGATTTCGAACCTATTTTTGGTAAATTCATCCGTGAAATTTGCCGGAATGCACGTAATAGAGCATGCGCAATTTGGGCACTCAACACGATTCGAATTGGAATTCGAATAATTCGACTCCAGTGCTATTCGCAGTGTGCAGCTTCTCCTATATAAGCCCAAGCAGGAGTCAGTCAAACCATCAACTCATTCAAGGTTCTCATTCCTTCTACAACTTCCAAAACTCCCAAAATGGCCAAGCTGTTCGTTCTCATCGCCTGCCTCGTTGCATCTCTCGCCCTCATCGTAGAAGCCAGCTACTACCACGTAAACATTACAGACCCAGACTCGATATTCTATTCTTGAATTAATGATTTTAGAAGGACTACTACCAAAAGGACTATGGGTACGGTTACGATAAATACAGCTACACCCCCAAGAAGTACTATTCCCCGAAGAAATACTACTCGAAATCCTACGGATATGAGGTCAGTCATTGAGACAATGAACTTCAAACTAAAGATACGTTTGCAGAAGAAAGACTACTACTACTCGAAGCCATACTATGGTTATTCGGACTATTCGTCCAAGAAGGACTACTACAGCTACTACTGAACACCTTCCATAGCATAGCTGCCCTAAGATATTCATAGATGGTAGATCTTAAAATATTTCCTGAAGTTCAAATAAAACCATTTTCGCCATACATATTGTATTGTTCAATTGTTGAAAGCACACTCAAACAACACAAGAAGACAATGTTAGCATTGAATGATAAACACACGTTTTCATTAGCCTTCACATGATCATGAAATACTTGGAATTCGGAATCATAAAAGAGAATTTCATAAAATCAGAAAAACGATAACTTATTGTTTGTTTACAAATACTGGGATGATTACAATATAAAAATAACAACTGAAAGAAAATCATTGAGATGATTGGCGAAAGACAACTCCTTTGGCAGTGCAAAGCAGACTCGATTCGCTCGAAAGCGCCATTATTTCATCTAGGCTCATGAATTGATATCCGTCTCTTCCCTTCTTCGGAATAATACACCCTATGAATTATTTTCTCAAATCTCTGATCCAGTCAAATCGTTTACCGATTGGAATGATTTCGCCCTTTCGAGTGCAAGTGTATCTAATAAGATTCTCCTCGTCATCGTAAGTCCGGCCAAATGTGAAGCGTCTTCTGCTCAATTTGTCGAATGGATCGACCTCGGATGGGAATAAGCACCCTTGAAATTAAAACCCATTTTAAAGTCTGTGGTGGCATTCTCCTCCCCTTTTCCCGTGAACTGACCCTCGAGGATCGCGGAAAAACTGTCCTCCCTCGAGGTAAAACTCAAAGTTCGAGGGGGGAAAAATAGAGGTCGTGGGGAAACTTGTTTTTCTGCAAGAAATGGGGTAGATGAATACCACCACTGAATAAATATTAATAAATAGAAGTTTTGGCAGGGAAAAAAACTGATTGTTTCATGAGACTGCTGAAATTTACTGATTACGAAAGAATGAGATAGAAAGAAGAATCAAATCTCGAATGCATCATTTCACTTAGTAAAATAATGCATGAATGCCATAAAATGTATTTCTTTTTCTGCAAATGCGACGATCTCAGAATCATTATTATTTATCATGTCTCACCCACCGATCATATATATCTTTCCATCCAAACAAGTGAAGTACTGGTTAAGATCAGGTCGATCAAACGTCGGCTCGAAATTCGAACAGGATAATTCGTTATCAGGCAGAGGGCTACTGTATGCCTCTCGAATTGGAAGCACGAATATCAAGGAGAGAAAAACGTTGCATTGCATTCTGAAATTCTTGCATGATACGAATTTTTAACAGTGAAACTCGTGAAATTCAGAAACTTAATAAAATAAAGCAGCCGACTATTATGACAGACAAGGTTCTATGAAATGGAAACTCTCGAATATTTATTCATTAACGACAGGAAGGAGGAGGAGTCTCGGACAAATTCAATCGTGATAATAGACGTCGTTTCCTGTGCAGAGTCAAAACAATGCGCACTTCAGCTGATAAAGCCCCCAAATGGTTCATTTTTGGTTAAGATTTATCATTTGCCTGATTTATTATTATTCTTTTACAGATAGTTGCATTTTGCTGAATTATCAAAATCATGACTGCTCATTTCCGAACAGATATGCACAGCTCTGCAACACATCCCGAATGACATGAATGAATCTGCACTTATCATATGAAATATTATTCATCTTTCACAAACAAAATTATAAAACAACAAGAAAGAAACGAATAAAATAAAGGAAAAAACTGGATTGTTTTGCAAATTCGTAACTGATAAAATGAGAGATATTTTCGAATTCAGACCTTTCATAAAACAAGGAAGTTCGAAATGTTTCATGGTAACTTGGGAACCTCAAGCCCTCAAAGTATGCGAAATAGTGGGGCAAAAGAATCTTTCGCTACCATCCTTTCATCCTATTTCACGTGATCTGAGGTTTCCAAATAGTCTCGGAAAAATTTCGACATCGTACCTGCAAATCCAGAGCAATAAAAAATTGGACCAACTTTTTCTCGATAATGCACAAACTCGATCCACCAGCCAAGATGACTTCTTGTGGAAGAAGAGTCAACGATATTTGATGATCTGAAGCTTAACTTCATTTCCATTTATCAGTTTCTAAACCTGGAAGATAACCTATCTATAGATTCTGGATTCAACCAAATGAATTCGAAAACTTACGAAAAAGAATTGGATGATAAAAATTCATTGCAAATTTCAAACATCTGTACCCGCTTACAATTGCACAAGAAAAGAGAAAAGTTTCAATAAAATGAAAATTTCAAATTGTCAAAATTGATAGATGGTTTGGGAGAATTCAATCACGAATTCGAATCGATAAAATCACAGTAGGAAATATGGTAAAACATACAGACAAATGTGAATAGCAGGGTTTTAATTTTTGATACTGGCACGTTAAACATGCCAGCGCGAAGAAAGGAGAAATAGCGTGGAAAAGCGCGGTAGCAGACAACGAGAGAAGAGAATGTTTTCCTTGTTTTTTCTCGTTGTCTTCCACCGCGTTTTTCCATGTTATTTCTCCTTTCTTCGCGCTGTCATGTTTAACGTGCCAGTATCAAAATTTTTAAGCCCTGGTGAATGGAGAATTATACAGAATGAAACAGGAATGAGTGGAATACTGTGAGCTTTTTGAATATCCTGCAGATTGAAAAAGTATGTGCAGCCCGATGTGCTAATCATTTTTATATCAAATTTATCCCATCTCACTGTAGCCCTACTCTCTCCATATTAATTCTTAGAAATTCGAAAGTTTAGATTTACTGAGTATTCAAATGTCCGAGTGTGGGAAACATGTCTGCAGCTGCACTTCTCGGTCTGCTCTCTTTGCCCGATCAGACATCCAACTTGCCACCCATCTGCTGTGGGGGGATCGGGGTCGCGAACGAAGTCGCTTCCACAACTAGCTTCTTTGGAGCATCGGGCGCTCTACAAATCAAGCGATTATCTTCAATTGAAGTTAGGACTTGAGTTTATATTCCGAGAAATTTCACCCAACGAAACTTTGAGGTGCTCATTTTAGTTCAGATTGCTAATGCAAAAGTCAATACAAATTTTAAATTCCCGAAAAGTGTTTTTGCCTAAATTAAGATTCGAAAAAATAGACACATTTTTGGAATTAGATCTATGCTCATTCTTGATCAGAAAAAATCAAATGTCTTTAATTTTTCCAAGATTTCCTACTATTGTATCGGTCAAATTAGGTGAAAGTTGGTGTGTTAAAGCGCGCTTTGCAAGAAATGCGCGTCTGAACTATGCACAAAGAGGGAGGCAGAGTACCAGAGAAAGTCAGCGGGGAACAATGGAAAGATTGGTACACAATTTCCTGTCTCTCGGCTCTTCTAGTCATTTTTCGACACATGAACATTCGCTTAAATTGACCAATGATACAATCGACAGTTTACTGTTGACTGACTTCTCAAAGACGATTTTGTCCTCGTTGCTCTCCTCGTTCAACTCGCTGAGGAAGCCAGGAATCGAGCAGCGACGCATTGGGGCCTTCACGGTCGGCATCTTCTGAACGATTCATCCATCAACAATCTATTAATCATTTCCCGTCACTTCCAAGCAGACTTACAACTTTTCAAATCATGGTTATATGCATCAAGCAAGATAGTGTCTGTCGATAGATTAGAAACATTATCCTCTTGGAGTTATCGTGCTTGCCACTAGAATTTGGCGTTGTGAAGAGCGTACTCCAGTGAGAAATGGATGTTCCATCTTTTATTGGGAAAAAGGGGAAAACGCTCCTTTTGCATAACACCGAATTCTAGCGGTGAGCACGATACCATCAGTTTTTCCCTTCTCCATCATTTTTTTTTCAGAAATAAGGGTGGTAACTACAGTGAGCCAGAAAAACATGCTTCTTTTCACTTATCGAAAGACTCTCGTTTCATGTGGTTAACCGCGGTTTTGAAAGTTGCAAGTCTGCTTCAGATGAAAGACCTCGAAGCTGTAGAGGGCCTTGATGACGACGTAGACGAGATGCATGCAGAACAGGTGCAGACCCAGCAGAAGGAGCTCGTACAGGATCATAAGCAGAAGACGCGCTGAAATGAATATTGAAGATGAGAATAATTTGAAGGCGACAGACAACCTCACTTTCATTTTTTTTATGTCATTTTCTAAATTTTGTCAATTTTCCCTAAAATGTTGTCGCATTTCTAATTTTTCATGGGAACGGGTAAGAAAGCCTGACGCACTAACCATTTGGCCAGGATTTATCCTGCTGCTTGATGAGCACGAAAGTGGTGTGGCCCCAGGTCAATCCGAAGAAGAACAGAGCGGTAGTCTGCAGAGTGAAGAGAGGAACGAGGGCGAACGAGCGATTGGATCGAAGACCGATCGCAGCCAGGAGCAGGAAGGACAGACTGATGAGAGACACGCCCAGTGCAATACGATACTCGAGGGCGGTTAGCGGGGTAGTCGAGGCCGAGTACAGGAAGTGGGTCAGCAGGGCCACATAGGTAATCAGCAGGACGTTGCACCAGTTCTCAAAAAACAGAATCAGTGCTTGGAAAATGAAATACTAATCTCTAATAATCAGTGATCTCAAATCAGAGGTTTTGAAAATCCTAAAATTTCCCAACTCGCTAAATTTTCGAGAGTTGAACTCAAACTCAACTCGAACCCTTGCTAGCAGGTTGATTTCCGAAATTCCTACAAAATCTAAGCATTTTTCACCGAAATCGAAAGTTCAATCATCATATCCGCGGCATGTTTCTCCCAACAATTATGAATTTCTGCAAACCAACCTTGGCTTGGAATCCACCGAAGACGATGTCTGGCTCGTTCCTCGCCAAACGGCCTGTCACAGCCCAGGGAGTCGAAGCGTGCGTGACCGGCATGCTGCACAGATGCTTAACACAACGATTTAGGAAGAAAAACGGGAATTTTCGCGAAGAAGTGGAATTCGAGGGCGAATTTCACGAAGAGCGACTTGTGAGGCAAGAAGATACAAGGCGATTCACAGCCAATTACCAAATAGCGAGGTTCTAATAATTAAAGATAGGCGAGAGGGTGAAATTTGAAAGGAATATTGTAGAACAGACACACTCCGCCCATTTAGTAATTGCCCGATTCGCATCAGAAAAGGGGAGAATGAAATTTGGCATTTTCTTCGAAATTGAAACAGCTAAAGATGAAAAATAAGCCGGAAAATAAATTAAGGAGAAAAAGTTCGATATGAAAACATAAAGCGCCAGAACTGCTGAGATAAAGTGACACATTCAAAATTAGTGTTTTTCGCCCATTTTATTGCCGAATATCGATTATTTTGCCTTTGTTTTCGTCATTAATTGTTTGAAGTCCCTGAATTTTCCTCTCCATTCTGATCATCTCGAGTTTTATGAAAATCCACCTATTTTCGCATTTCAGGAATTTAAATGGGCGAACCTTCAGACCGAGGAGAGGTCGAAACGGAGAATATTGGTGATGATGAAGAAGAAGAAGAAATGGTAGAAGTGAAGAAGGAAAAAGAGCGAAGGGAAGCAGAAAGGACAGAGGCTGCAGAGCACAGACGAGCGGAACGTGCAGTGGACCAAGAAGGAGAGCACATTCTTCTAGCCATTTCGTACAAGTACGCATTATTTTATCTTACAAACAATTCTTTTTTAATTAGTTAATTTCGAAAGGCTTAGTTCATAGCTCGCGGGTCTTTTATTTCTGGGTCATACTGTTTTCTAACAAAAAAAAACCTGCGAACTATGAATTAAACAATTTTGAAAAATGGAAATTCCATTATTTTTACTCAGCAAACTCTTTGAGGTTTTCAAGATATTTCTCTAACCATATATGATAATTTTCTGCTTGGTAGAAATACAAATCTCCCATTATAAGGTTTCCTTTTAAAGGAAGATTCTTATTTCAGCGGAGGTCATTTCGGTGCGGCAGTCTACGACCAGCTGACCGCGACAATCCAACTTCTGCGCGACTGCTCCGAATCTCCTGATTTCAGACTAATTGAATCATGTAAGAAATTCCTAGTTTTTGAAAAGTCTTCTGTTCTAATTTTTCATCCAAACGACGATTTTTTGTGAAACTAATTATTTTCTTGCTAGAATCTGGTTTTAGTGATCGTGCAAACTCGTCCGACCATGATTCTGGCCTGCAGAAGTCAGGACTTGAATCTCCTGAGATGGCTCGTCAGGAATTGTAAGATATTTTCAAAACACAGTTTTGCATCTTCTTTTCAACTTTATGAAAATCAGATCAATTTTTGAAGAATTTAGCCAAAAACACAGGAAGATTTGAAAGTTGCTAGGAGCCTAATGGAGAAAGGAAATGTTTATTTGAGTCAGCGATGAGCCAGTGGACTTGGATGGCACATATGCAATGGGAGAGGACAGCACTCTGCCTTCAGAAAGAACGAACGAATTCATCACCACTGGAGAAACTGGGGAAGAGGAAGGTGACGATCATAATGCAGGTATTTTGAACTCCCTTTAATTTAGCCTAATTTTGATAGACTAATCGGATAGAAATTTTAAAGAAATACTTTTCTTAATTATTTTCCTTAAAATCATCGAAACAATTTTCCTTTCTCATTCATATTTCTTATTTCGTCGATCAGAATTTAATTAATATTCCTATCTTTCTTCTATTAACTATTTCGTTAATGCTAGAGGTTTATAAGCAGAAAATATGAATCATCGGGGCCCCGAGGACACGAATCTGGTAGGGTAGCTTCTCCTCCTTCTGCTCCCTGTATTTGGTGGCGTATAGGAGTTTAGGAAGCGCAGGAAATGCAGAGCAATAAGAAAATGAACCACCGACGAATACAGCATTTTAAATGAATTTTAGATTCAAGCTGGAATAAAGAAACATTTCAGGACAGCCAGACACGAATGAAATAGGCGGGGAAAGCGGTGAGAGACTCGACCCGGCCGCATTTAATCGGAGCTGCTCTCTGCGAGCGAACGATGAAAATGGAGAGGAAGGAATGGAAGTTGAAGGAGAGGAGCATGGGCAGAATGGGGAGGATGACGAAGCAGACGACATCGACGACGACCAGCAATGGTCCAAGCCCAAACTCGTCACTGTCGTCAGCAGCTCTTACAGTAAGAATTTACAATATTTTAACAGAAAATCGATTTTTTGAAAAATGAATCGGCAATTTTAGTGAATATGCATGAATTTTGAATTTCGAAATTTTTGAATAAGAAGTTCCTGCATCTTTATTCCCTATTGTCCTTAGTTGAAGTCTTTTCATCCAGAACTATGAAAATTGCAGAATACGAGAAAGCCGTGCAACGAATCAAAGAACTGTTTGAAAGCGAAGAGCCGAGCGACAAGCTGCAGACACTCACGCGGTTTCGCATCGATTTGGAGTCCAGGAATATGGTCGGACATTTTTGAATCTTCACTTATTTTCTCCCTTGAAGATGATTTCCGACAGATAAAATTTCAAATGTCAGAAGTTTTCGTAATCTTGTAGGTCCGTGCCTTTGGCGCTCTGCTTCGCTACATGGACGCTACTCGAATCGGTGTGCAGAACGAACCACTCACTGTGCGCTCGCCCGTCAGGGTCGTCAAAACACTCGTTCTGTAAGCATTTTTCCCTTCTGAGTACATTATTATGCATTTTAAAGATGTCGTTTCAACTCAATGTGCATATTCCATACTCACTCGTCGACCATTTATTCTTTCATTGTATAAATAGTCTTACAAGAGAAGCTCAGAGTGCTTAGCTGCGAAGTTCACAAGCCCACTATGTTCGTTAATTTTGTAATATTCTCGAATTTGTTGAACTATATGAAAGTTGAGGCTCTTTAAAATCTAGGCTAAAATTTCGTAATCAACTTTTTCCAATGCATTCCTCTCGAGAATCTTGATACAAAATGGCATCAATAATCACACTAATTGCAGTGAAGAATTGATGGAAATCGACCGCAACACGTTTCTGGCCCTGGATATTTTCGCACCGACTCGCCGTCAAGAGGCTGGTTATCGAAGTATTCTGGCAGGCGAATTGAAGAAGAATGCCACGCTGTTCGGACTCGTCAACAGGTGCAAGTCCACTCCTGGCAGGGCTATGCTCAGGTACGATTTTGTAAAGAAATCTTTGGCATTCAAATTCAAAATAGGTCAAAGCTAAAATGCAGTGATTCTGTTTCACGAGTTATCGATTTTACATTTTTGACAAGTTTTAAAATATATGATCTTCTTCAATATTTGCTATTTTCTTTAGACATTGGTTCGAGCATCCCATTCTGAATCGAGAGATCCTCCACAAGCGACAGAGGGCAGTTTCCTTCTTCACTCATGACTGCTACGCAGACATCACTTCCAACATCTTCTCCAGGGCTTAAAATTTTTGATACTGGCAATCCAGTGTGTCAACGACACTGACACTGGAGTATCAGTGTCAGTGTCGCGTTAGCGTCAGACGCTGGAGTGTCAGTGTCATAGAAGTGCCAAAAATTTTAAACCCTGATCTTCTTTAGTATTGGACGAATCAAAAGTGTTCGAGTAAGCTTTTTGAAGATAAAATATCACTTTCCTATTTTTCTATACCCAAAATGATTTTCAAAGTTATTTTTCATGGAAATTCAATTTGCAGGCGATTTTGAAGCGATTTCGTGCCGGCACGTCGACTGTTCAGCACTGGAAGAATCTCTACGATGTAAGAGTTTTGGGTTTTTATTAGAAAGGTAAAAATTTCCATTTTAGACGCTCTATTTCCTGATTACCGTCGGTCGAATTCTGCACGAGAACAACGTGAAATTGGAGTTGCTCGAAGACATCGGAAAGGTCTTTACAGAGGATCTCGCGGAGGTCGCCGTCATTCTGGGAACTGTGGCAAGGAATTTGATGATTTTTTCTTCACTTGTTTATTGAAAGACGAAGCTTTTATGGCTTTTCTGCGTTTTGTAGGAAACAAATGTTATAATGGTAAAAGAGCAGCCAATAATTTGTAAATAGTCGATCTCGAAAAATGACCGAGTTTCGAAAAAGTTTTACAAAGAATTTAATTCTAAGCTCGACAGGAATATTATTTTCAGATAGATTTTTCCGAGTCGAGAGTCGAAAATCGCATCGTCATCAATGAAGGAGTCGATCCTGAACTCGACAAAAGTGAGAATTTTGTTGTTACCTTTTTTTTGGAGGAAATGGGAAACCTCAGCCAAGCAACTCTACGCCAACCTGCCTGAAATTCTGACGGGAATTGCTATGGAAGAAGCGGTGAGGAGATTTTGTGTTCTCATCTTCAGCAAAGATAAAAATTCACAAAATTAACAGATTAAAAAATATATAGAAATTGTAGTAATTGAAATTATCTGAATTTGCAGAAACGTCTGCAAACTCCGTCCTGCTCAATCGGCTATATTCCACTCATTGGCTACCTCACCGCTCTTCCCCTCGACTACCCAATCGAATCCATGCCCGAGTAATAAGTATTTTATTTTTATGGGAAATTTTGAATATCCCGATTATTCCTCAAAAATTTTGAATTCTTCCGACACCATTTCAAATTTTCAATGTCGAGTGACATTTTGTGTGAGCAAAAAGTGTCGATAGTCTGATTTTTTAGGATAAACTAATCGGAAGAATATTTTAGCAGATTCTTTGAAAATCGACTCCTTCCAGATTGGAAGTGATCTACGAGACGAAGGACTCGGTGCAAGTGAAGAGCAAGAAAATGACGGAATTGGATGAGCAGCTGGGCGACGTGAAGCTGCAGATCATCGACAAGGAAACCACTATCATGCTCAGGTTCGTCAAGGACCTCATACACTTATTCATTTTATTAACAATCGGACAATTATCGCGAGGATGAGAGAATTTGCGATGGCACGGAAATATTATGAATACTAGACTCTGCTCCATATATTTTACATCTCATTGCATTGTTTGCATGTTAATGAAAGAGCTTCGAAGAATGATCTCTAATAAAAGGATAGAATTTGGGAATGAAACTCTAAAATCCCCAAAAAAAACGTTCTTCATTTTTTTCCTTCAGAATGCAGAAGAAAGTGCTCTCGATAGCAGGTCTGATTCGAGGTGCAATGCGAGCTGCGGCCACACTCGATGCAGTCATCTCACTCGCCATTTCTGCCAGAGAATTCGGGTGAGATACTCGTCCATTGTCTTTGAAAAAGACTTGCAGAGAGAGGCATGACGAGGGGGGATACAGGACGCATAGACGAAGAGGCATAATGGCTACTCTCACGAGTACTCCTTCCTTCCACCCTCTGCAAAAATCTTTTTGGAGACAAACGAGAGTTTTATTGTCAATGACCGACTACGTCAGACAAAATAAAAGGGAGAATAGGTTGATGCGTGAAAATGATTGCTTTTGCAAACGAATAGACGACATTTCATCGGTTCGAGTAATGCACTTTGACGACTATTTGATATTACGCAATTAACGCTTTGCACATCAAATTTGTGCATCATTTATTTTCTCTAAAGTAATAGGTCAATGGCAATAAGTCGTTCATCTTATTTTCCTGGCGATTTCCAAACTTTTCTGTCTGCTCAGTAATTGTGAAATTTGATAACTAAATAACTTCTCAGAGGGATATGATGATTGAGTTTTGAGCTGGCGCTGCCCCGAACTGGTGGATTCGTCGACAATCGAAGCGAAGAATGCGGAGCATCCCCTCGCCAGACTCATTGTCAAGAAGATCAAGAAAAGTTTCGTCGGAAATCCAATCAGGTTGATAAGCCTTGAATTTTTGCCAAAAAGTTTCTGAGGTAAAGTTTTAATAAGGCTTTTCATTCTTCATTTTTAAAATTTTTATTGCCAGATAAGAAAGATGATAAGTTTCAGTTCCGGCGGTGATTTTTCGAAGGCGAAAATCTTCACGGGCCCAAACTCGTGTGGAAAGACGGTCTACATGAAAATGGTTCGCTTTCTAAATTTATTTTTGAAAGAATGAAGAAAATGCAGGTAGGAGTGATCGCATTCCTGGCGCACATCGGGAGTTTCGTGCCTGCCGAAGGAGCTCGAATCGGGCGCATCGACAAAATCATGACCAGGCTCTACACGGTCGACTACGTTCTCGAAGGCATGTCCACTTTCGCCATCGACTTGAATCAGGTAATTGAAGATTTTTATGCAAGAGGTGAAGTAGTGGTAGTTCCGTGACTGCATTCATGACAACTTTCATGTTTATCGTTCTATATTCAAAAATAGAAGAAAACAACTGAAATAATGCACGACTAGATTCACATGCTTACTGCATTCTCTTTTCGAAGGACTTACTAAAATTCGATGATTCTGTTGCAGGTAGCAATGGCAATCCGTCGTGCATCAGGCAACTCACTCGTCATAATCGACGAATTCGGCAAAGGAACTATGACTGTGAGTAACATATAAGTTAAATAAAGTGTACGAAAAGAATACAAAATCGTCGAAATAGTTTTATAATTTTGGCTGATAAAATGCAATTATGTCTTTGACATTTCTGCAAAGACTTTTATCGCAAGCATTTTTGTAGTGATTCCAGAATCCACTCAAAGTAGCAACGTTTTTTTTTTTTTTTTTTTGCATTTTTTAATATTTGCAAGAAAATGATTTAGGAAGTGGGTCTCTCGCTGCTGTCGTCCGTTCTGAGCTACTGGATCGAGAAGGGCAATTCCAGGTGTCCGCATCTGCTCTCCTCCACGCATTTCCACGCCATCGCCAGCTATATTCCTGTCGATCACTCGGTCGCTTCTTTCCATGTAGGTAGACTTGGGAAATCTCGAACTGTATGAAGCGAGATAGTACGCTTTATCGAGAGAAAAAGAACATAACTTCTTTTTATCCCTTGATAACCACACTATCTCATTTCATGTGGTTAATCACGTTTCGAAATTTTCCAAGTCTGTATGTAGGTCTAAAAATAATTGAAAAATAAGGAGAAGAAGTGAAAATAAAATTATCTATCAGAGCAATATTCATTTTACTTTCTGTAGTCTATTTTTCAAAGCACTACTTTATCATTTTCCGTTCAGAAATAACTAGACATCCGCAGCAAAATTGAAGATAAATTAGGAACTTAGATTTGTCCACTATTTAAAGTATTTAATAGTTTGTGTTTGAATTTAAATTTCCTGTCAAATGATTTTTGAACGATGTAATTTTCTTTCTATTGAATTCTTGAAAGAATTGAATTTACTGCAGCACAGGCATAATTTTCAAAGGGGACATTTCGAAATGTTTATTGAAGAAACGTAATAATGACATAAACGAAACATGTTAGGCGGAAAATCAATCAGAATGGAAATTTATCTTTCATAGACAATGCTGAAATTCTTAGATTACGAAGAATAATCCATTCCATTTCACCAACTTCTTCCATTTTAGACCTTCGAAACTCGCCAAGTGGGCGACCGAATGCGATTCCTCTACAAACTGATCGATGGAGTCGTCGATTGCTCCTTCGCTGTTCACACTGCAAAGTAGGAATTCCTAACGAATTTCCGCCAAATATGAAAATTAAAGAAACTTTTCTTCCCAACTCATCTCTTGAAATTGCGAAATATTGAATGTTTACCCCTGAAACATTGCTAGTTGTATTTATTATTGACGATTTTCGTCACAATTGCTTTCAGAGAAGCAGGCATCGAGGACTCGATCATCGATCGATGCACTCAAGTTAGTCGTCGATTTTTTACTTTTATTTTTGAACTATTTTAAGAATAAATTTCAAACAAACTCGTTACTGCTTTCTTATAAAAAAAATTGTTGAAGAAAGTTATCTCTTCTGAAAAAGGCACTATTTTCGCCGAAATCCATATCTTATCAGTCTAGTTTGCAGGAAATTCAATCTAAAATTATTCATCTTGTTTTGAAATTCTAGAATTAATCTGTATTTTGAGGTGTACACGGCTCTAAAAGAGGGAAAATCGCTAACGGAAATTAAGTTGGAAGAAAGCGAGCAGGAAAGGAATACCAATGAGATCCTTCTGCATGGAATGAATAAAATCATGTGAGTTCGGCATATTTTACGATAGTTGTCAAATTTCCGGTTATCATTCTGCAAATTTCATGCAGATGAAACACGAAATTCATGTCATAACACAATATTGTAAGCATTATAGTCATAATAAGATGAAATTGTTCGAAATGAATATAAAATGAAGCGGGATTTTATTACTGCTGGTTGGAAGAAGAGTTACTGAAAAAGTAATTTAGAAAAAAAAAACCATTTGACTGATGAATAAGTTATTCTTGTGAATTGAAATGGAATTTGCATTCGATCTCCTAATTTTAGTGAAGAATTCTCGCAAATGGAACTCGAAAATCAGGAGGACGAGGAAAAATTGATGAAAATTATCGAGAAGAATTTGCACATTGAAGAAATCGAAGATTGAACAGCACAGTCAACGACTATAGGTGGATTGGACAATTACAAGTAATTTTTCATTTATTTTTGTCTTTGGTTCAAATACTTTTTTCTCATTAGTTGGTGCATTTCTTTGAATAGGAATCAAGAAATGCAAAAAGTTTTAAAAAATTGCGATTCTTGTACGATTGTTTTTCTTTCAAAACATCCCTTATCATATCCTTTTTTATCTTAACTATTTCAAGATTGAATGATAATGTGCAGTCGCGCACTTTTTCTATATTTCGTAAGATATATTGCAGGCTTCTTTTGCCCCTTTTGAGATTTTCTCGATCGCCTTTTCATTTTTTACTCCGATTTCTCAGGAATCGTTAAGCGCTTTATTTTTTTCTGTTCCAATCAATAAATTTATTTTCTGTATCGCGATATTGTTCGTTATTCGATTGTTTCGCTTGACTAACACCCGACTGCGAGATACTCAAACCGCACATAATTTTTTCTTCTTGTAAAAATTCTTAGTTTTTGACATTATTATCAAATTATTGATAAAAATCGAATGAATGAACTTGAAGAGGAATTTTGTTATTCTCCTTTTCCTTTGTTGCAGAAGGGTGTTTATCTTCTTCTCTTCTCCTTCCATATCAGTTTGGAAGCAGATTTGCAGTCGATAATCAGCGCAATCAGCTTGCATTCAGACATTATTCTACACTCCGTTTGTGTGTTTGATCGGCACATTTCCGTAATTAATTAGAAAGTTTATTGCCAGTTCCGTCATTAGTCATAATTTATTAATATTTGTTCGTGAATCTTGAACTTCGTTATGGTTCTTCTACTATTTTATCTAAAACTCTCATTTTCATGTTTCTTATTAAAATTTCATTCCTGAAATTAATGTCACTGGAGCATTTCTATCGTTTAGTTTTTTTTTTTTTTAAATCACGTTTTTATCAATTTTGAGATCTGCTTGAAATTGCCTATTCTAGGTAATCAAAATGAGCGGTGTGGTGTCGAAATTGCAAATGCTAGCCTCGACTCTCGAGGTCAAAGACTACGCTCCGTCACTCGCTTCCATCGCTGCCTGCATCGCTATTTCGAAAATCTACCAAATCGACTTACCGTAAGCATTTCAATAGAAGTTTCTAGGGCGATTGTTCGTTCGAATGAATATTTGCTATTAGGAAACCCCTCATTCATTCTCCTCCCCACAAGAAATGCTCTACCGCTTCGATGTGCTGTCACTTCATGAAGCAACTCATTCCTGGACCCGTTTCTCATGAGGTACAACAAATTTTCACATAGACGGTTTTGAAATCAATTTTCTTCCTAGCTGATCAAATTTTCAACAACTTTAGGCTCTCTATTTGTATGGATTACTTGGTAGCTTGATAGCAGAAGTCTACGTGCATTATTACACGATTACAACATGCACGAAGATGGAAGCGTGAGATATTTCATAGTTCCATCTAATCTTGACGATTTTTAGTTTCATTGTCGAAAAAGACTCGGTTCAATTTGGAATGAATCTGGTGAAATTCCTGCTGAATGTACCTCTACTTTCATTCGTGTCTTCTATCAAGCAGGTAAATTGAGTTTTTAAGTAATTTAGGAAAAATATTCACCACGATTTGTATACAAAATACGCAAGTTTCAGTTTCTAACTGATGAACTGAAAATTCGCTTCGGTGAACGACTCTCGAACCAACTTCATGCTCAATTCACAATGTAAGTAATGAAATTCAGGATTATATTTTTATATTCATACATTGAAAAATGAGTAAACAAGAGGCAACAGGAATAAAAACCAGGATACACTGTGGTATGGTGCAAAAATCGTTATTTACTGATAGTAGACCTGAACTGCCAAAACAGCAATTTGGCAAATGTTTATTGCATTTTCTGCTACAAAAGATAACGTTCGAAAACCATAGAACTGTGCAGAAAGGTTGACCCAGTAATTGAGGTAACACATATTTTTGAGGGATACGAATCTGTGTCACGACGATTCGTCTTTCGAAAATGCCGGCGAAGTTTTATCTCGAGGAGGGCAGAGGGTTGGTCGAGGCGTTGTTGATCTATTCGCTGAAATTGCAAAGGTTTGTAGAAATTATCGATATTTTTGAGAGGATATTCAAAATCAGGCACTAATTCAACTTGTCTTCTATTTCCGCGTCTTGTCGAAAATGCACGGAGCTGCAGTGCCGAAGAAGTTCCTGATCTTCATGATCATCGTGCACGCTATTATGGCGGCAGTCAGAAAGCCGGTAAAGAAAATGCATTCCTTAGTGAAAACACAATTTTCAAAAATGCAGCTTCGAAAATTGCGACATGAAAGTCACACGTTGGAGAAGAAGAGCGATAGAAATTGCCAGAATCTCGTCGCCAATGCTGAAGCAATTGCCGCTTCTAATGCAAGCAATTTTATTTGTTTCTTTTTAAATTTTACTAATGCTCTTTGACTATTTCAGGGAAGAGACCAGGAGACATTCAAGCAGAGAGGAATGATGAACACAGTCAGTGCACACATGAGGAGAATCACTGCAGCTACCCTCACATCAACATTGACTGATAATATTCTCACGAAGTACCTTGTACTGATCGCTGGATGGGCAACTTCTTCTCGACCATTCTTCGACTCAGAAAACGAAGCGTTGGCTGAGCTATCAGAAGTCGAAACTATGCCGGTAGTTTCATTCATAAAATTTTCTTTCCTGTCCGAAAAGAAATCTGAAATCACGTGAAATTCCTAGTTTTTAAAATTATCTTCATCTTCGTCCTTCGTATGCTCAAAATAATAGTATTCTTTTCTGTGTTATCTACCAGAGAAACGGAATTCTTGCAGCTCTACTACAACACAGCCAGATTCATGTTGGCGATGTACAACTCGATTGGCATGCTCAAACATGCAAAATGTCAAGCAGAATCTCTGCACAGAAATGTGGAAGGGATTGAGCAGATGATGGACAAAATGAACCAGGCAGCTAAACATAGGAAGAATCTGAACGGTGGGGAGTTTTGTCTCAATTGAATCTCATTCCATAATTTCATGAAGATAAAAATATTGTCTGGAATAATTTACTCTGAACAAATTTAGAAAAATAGTTTCACGAATATCAAAGATTCTTTTTTAGGTACTGTGAATTATGAAAATGATACGATTCGCCTGAACGAAGTTACATTTGAATGTACAGAGCACGAAAATCTCGTCGAAAATTGCACAATTGAAGTAAGCTTATTTCTAATTAGGAAGTTGTAGAAACAATGCAGATCCGCCGTGGACAAAATGTGTTCGTCTCTAGCACCGAAGGAGCTCGTGCATTTATGAAAACGGTCGCCGGAGTTATGCCTCACAAGAAAGGACAACTTACCAGACCTGCTAAAGGAAAGGTCCTCTACATCACCAGAGTGAGTTTTTGATTTATAATATACTCCTAAAATATGAATGGTCTAATGCAATAGCCTAAAGTTCAGAAGAAAATCCCTAACTTTGGACATACTTGTGATTCGCTTCAGATTTCGATGAATATTTATATTTTATGAATTATTTATAAATCATAGGCCAGCAGGAAAGCAGCTAATGACTCTGTGATTCTGTTATTTTCTTCTCTGTTCTGATCCTCATTCTCATGTTTCATGTTTGAGAGTTTCATTTGTTCAAGTTTCAGAGTCCGTACGTGTTCGAGAGCAGCCTAAGGGATGTACTCATTTATCCGCACAGACCGATAGGTTAGCACGAGAATTCTGAGAAGGAAATTATAAAATCAAAGATGGCTATAAATGTTTTAAAGTCTGAATATCATAGCCAAATTTTATTGAATCACAGAAAATTTATATACGAAATTTAGACATGATGGGAAATGGAGTGAATGATGCCAAGCTTGAGCAAATTTTGGAGAAGGCAACATTTTCTCAATGAAAAAGCGAATCTCTATTTTTCAGGTGCAACTGTCTCATTTTGTCGGTCGATTGGAGGAGGTAAACGATTGGACGGCTGCAATGACTAATTCAGAGAAGGAGAAATTGGCGGTAAATTTCCAATCCTCCATGATCTTTTGTTTCTTCTCTCCATTCAGCTAGCACGTGTACTTTATCATCGTCCTCAATTTGCTCTGTTCGAATATTGCACAGATGAATTGTCGGAAGATTTGGAAAGTAAGCAAGTTGTATTATGGTTTGCAAAAAAACATGAATCTATTTTCATTTTCATCAGATCTGATAATAACACCATTTTTTAAATGTAATATTTTACTTTAGCATCGATCTATGAGCTTCTTGCTCAATCGAATGTGACGTGCATCGTTCTGAGCAACAAGGAATCGACTCGCAAGCGAATGCCTTTCTCTCTGCATTTCGACGATTTTGGGCATGTTCAATTCGAGAAGACACAGTCTCACTAATCCATTTATCAATTATCCAAACTTATACTATTTAAAATGAATATTTTATCTAAATTTTGTTTAAACTAAAATTCGATAAAAATATATAGTCGCAAAATATTTATTCTCGTCTGCACATACACCGCCATAAATATCGAAACAAGCTATAAACATGATACGCAGAAAATAAATAGTCATATGAAAAGCTAGTAGAATGCGACTCGTATGAATGGACGAAGTGATATACCGTACTTTGAAATAGTGTACACATTTGGTGATATATTGTGTAATTAGAGGAACCCGGAAATGCAATAGAAGGGGAGGGAGAATTCTTTACAAATCATGAGACTCTCCTTGAATAATGCATGAATATCGTGTTTGTTGGGGGATAACCAGATAAAACTGCCTGTCATATCCGCGGCTGTATTTATTTACGTAGAGTTTTGGAAACATCAGCCATTTTCATGGATGTGTGAATATAATTAGCATCGTAGACCCTGAGTGGTTGTTTATCTGAGGAGATTATTCAGCCTATTAGCCAAGTTGAAACATAGGGACTACGGCCGGTGCAGAGGAGCGTCACAGTCGTCAGGATGTTGCTCTGAAAGAAAAAAACGTGAGAATGTGCACTTTAAACTGGATATTTTTTCTGTATAATAGTTCATGTTATTGCCTAAATTATTCTCAATGAAACTCGGCTGCGTAAATTATTTTTTCCTGTTAACATTATTCATTTGAACCCAGATTGATCTTCACCCATAACTTTGGCATTATTTGAAAATTTGGAGAAATAATGAGAGAATTATCAAATATTTTGAATGCAACCCCCACTGCCAACTAATTTTCAAGTAACTTATTTGAAATGATGATGGATCTTCAACATTTTTGGGTTTGTCGCGCAAATGGATGTCATAAATTTCAGTTTGAAGATTAATGCTAGAAATTTGGCAGAAACGTCGCATTCATAAATGTTTTTTTGCATTTATTTTATGTGAATGTGGATATCATTTATTTCATTCATTTGTCCTCCGCATTCTGCAAGTCGAACGCATATTTTGGATGAGTATGGCTAACTCAAATTGAACAGATGTGAGTCGAATGTAGCAAAAGGAGAATGAAGAAGCAGAAATGAATCGATTTTTAGGAAATGCAGCTTTGGTGAGGATAAAAGTTGCGCGTTGATCAGCTAATTGACAACGAAGTTCATTTGTTTTGATAGAGAGAGAATAAATAACTTGGTAGTGAATTTGAAGGCTCTTGTGCAGCACATGGTCCTGCAATTGGCCCAAACCCCTAATCTCCAATCGATCTATGTCCACTCTACTCGAAACTCCCAAATTAACATACATCCATCAATCAGCCAATAACCAAAATCCACATTCATCTCTCCTCAACTGACTGGCCATCTTCCTACTTCCTTCACCACCATCTACAGAAAACTAAGTAGCCCTGACAGGCATACATTTAATAAACTAATAGACGAAACATTAGGACTTGATTCGAACTCGACAAGCGCGCGAATCTGCTAAAACATTCACAATATACAAAATCAACTCACTCTCTCGTAATCCTATATCAAATCTTCTCAATTTCTCTCATCTTCACATCTCCACATACCTTTTTGTACACCACATTTGTGCACATTCTGTCAATGAAGAAACTATTGAAAAAATAACGAAATAGCATGAATTGTTGCACTCTTCTACTATTAATTTTGCATAATCCGCATATTTTTATGAAATATGTTTACTTGAGTAGGAGTGTTCCTGTGGCTCTCGCAATTTAAGCTGAATCAAGGCCCTCTGACGAAATTCCCGATTCAATATCAAATAACAGAAAAAGTGCAATCCACTGTTCGTCGTTTGCAACCTAAATTTGCATCATCATCATATTGACTAAATAAACTGCGCGAATATGAATTTATGCTATTTTTGGAGCAAATATCTCAAATTTCATATTTTCTAGAAGATGCAAAATTTGCTGACATTGCGTTTTTAATATAATGCAAAGAGAAATAGCCATAAAAATGTTACAATGTAGAAGGATAGGATTGTATCTAGTTAGCTTTTCATCCTTCTGCGAGCCAAATAAGAACTATAAGATTTATTCACATTATATTAGTGATTCTCATCGTAGAATTGAATCGCATAAAATTTTTATTATGAAATTTATCAAGAACTCTTCTATCAAACGTTCGAAATTCATATGTAATTCATTGATCGACCTAACAGTGTATTTCTGCTTCGAAAGTCAGACTTATCTAATTCTAAACACATTGTTTAGCTCAATTTCACAAGCTAATTTTTGATCGCATCATTTTATTATTAGTCATAAGAGAGCTTCCTACCAAGATGCAGGTTTGCTAACAGAATCTCCGACCCTCTGAACGTAGAGCTGGAAGAGGGCTATGGCATTTGGCAGGGAAACGAGCAAAGTCGATAGCAGTGAAATCAGCAGATAATAACGAATTATGGCCACTTGTCGCTGCATTCGACATCTGTAAATTACAATGTGAGAGCAAATTAACGGATTTATGAATCAGATGGAGCATTTAGTGAGATGGAAGATGTGATAAATTTGTCATCAAAATGTTAGTATTATGAAGAAGAAAGTTTGAAAAATATCAATTTTAACGAAAACGTGTAAATGTTATAGCATTCAGATGAAATCATTCTCAAAGATTGATCAATGTTTTATAAATACAGAAAGCTTCTATATTTTTAAATTTTCGATTTGTTGAATTTTGCATTTATCACATCTCTCAATTTACTTATTCAATCCATTTCCTTATACATTCTTTATTATATTGTAAGAAATCTCGTAAGAAAATGCATAAGGTTGGTTGCACAGAGCCTATTTCTGTGTCTGAGATTCTTGAAGGAAATACCGCATTTCCCGTCATAAATCTCGTCTTCTCGCTGGTTTTCTGATTCGTTAAAAAACGATGCAAATAACTGAAAAAGTGCACAATTTCCTATTGCTCTGAAACTATTTTTCGAATTCTAATTCAAGTTGAAAATAATCTAGACTACTACGGCGTGGAAATACAACTTTTCCTAGGACGCGTATTTTGAGTTTTATCATTTGAGTCACAGGTCTTCTTGTGCGCGCAAATTTGCAGGGCGTAACCATTGCGCATTTCAGTGTTTTTGATATTGTAAATAAAATCTGCAAACTAGTGATGATAAAAATGATACAGGAAATATAGTCCCGTCTGTAGATCAGAAAAATTTCAAAGAAATCGTAATAGACGACAAAATGACGTACTGTATTTTGCATAGTTGTCTGGCCCGTAGATAAGCTGCCCCATTGAGAATACTGCTTGCGAGGTTGCAGACGATGTTGCACAAATAGATGAACGTGCCGAAGTTCTCTCCGAACGCGGCCTTCCTTCCACAATAGAAATGCACGGGACGGTCCGAATTGGCTGCTATCGAAAATGCAATCACCATTGAGACTGCCACGAATATACACGAGATTCCGGGAATGAACACGAATCTAAAGAATTACGACTTGATGAGAAACTCTGATCAGTGATAGTTTCTGCAAAAGGAAGAATAGCGATGATACCATACTCATTTTTCATCTTATTTTACATGTCTAGATGTAGTTGCGTGAAATTTTCAGATTATATAGATGAGAATGGGTAGGAAATTCTTCTTTTTTGGGATGTTTTCCTAGGTAAGTATTTTCAGATTTGAATATTTAATCATCGTGCTTTGCTCATTTTGACTTTCCAAATAACACGTTCTCATAACCTTTCAGTAGACGATTGAAAAAGTTTGCAATTTTTCCTGAAGAGCATAACAACAATTTTGCAAGTCTTAGGATGAGAAGGTAAACTATAAATTGTCTAAAATGTAGTTCTTACTTCACGGCTTTTCCGTCGACACTCAATCGGTAGAAAATGGGAAACATTATTGCAGTAAATCGTTCAACTCCCATCCAAAATGTGCAGACTGGTATTAACAAATCTCCTGAAGGTCATCAAATTTAAAAATATTTCATTATTCGAGTAAATCAATGCTAAAACGCGCCATTAACCAGCTTTGTAGCTCACTCACATGGACCGCGGGAATTTTCAAAAGTTGAAAATTTTCGCTTATGGTTAAAAATTTTCAAAACTTGTGAAAACCCCAAGTATGGATTCGAATCGCGCTGAAAGCTGTCATACAGTCATTTCTTATGTAGCCCAATATGTGTACAAAATTTTAATCAGATCTGATCACTATAAATGAATGAACTGGGCATACATCAAATATCACAAAATATTCCAAACTTATGTGCACCACTGTAACTAGACGGTCAGCATTGTGTGTGAAACCTTTGATATTTTTCCTATTCAATGTACCGATGCATAATTCTCGTTCAATATGATGTTGTGTTATTGTACCTATCAATTTGATGATGAGCCACAATTCACTGGCGCATTCGAGAGAGTTTCGGACGGGCAGAGTCAAAGTGCGCATCGCAGTCGAATAGAGATAAATTCTGTTCAGTCCGGTTAGCACTGTCGCCAGACTATTGATCGAATCGCCGATACATAGCAATATAAGAAGCTGAAACACACACATTTTAGTGAAAATTCTCAATCTTTTTCATCTAATATTCATTTGTCACTGGCATTTTACAGAGTCGAAAATATTTATATCTTATTCCCATCCTTGTCAAAATAATTTTGAAAGTTTGATATTTCTGAACAATGACAACATAGCTTGTTTCTAAAATATTCTTCAAGAATCCCAAAATGTCCTACAGCGGATATACTTGGGTCAAATGTTATGAATTATTGTAATCGTTTCCAAGACAATTTTTGAGGGACAAAAGAATTCGAATGAACTTACGACGTATTTCCTTCTGAAGGGCGGATAGGAGAGGAATATAAATAGAAGGAGAATATTGATCATGAGACAGGCCGAACCGAGACAGGCATTGACGATGTGGTACGCGATCAAGTCGTCGAACGAAGCTACTACCGACGCGTTCACTGATATGTTGCGGGAAAACATCACATAGAAGAAATTTTAGAGCACCTATTCAATAAGAGGAGATCTGAAAATAGCGTAATTTAGAAAATGATCTTCGCCATAATGAAACGATATTTTGCGAAGTTGAATAATCAATAGTTGTGAAAAGTGTAAATTAGAAGTTGGCACCTTCAAGAAATTAGAAATCTCAAAAAGTACGAATTTGATTCATGGATTTTAGTTACTGTAAATAAAGAAAAATATTTAGGAAAAAATCTATGAGGAAATTGACAACCCAAAAATCACCGAGTGCAATTGCACTGACAGAGTTAAAGTGCATAGGGATGGAATGAAAGAGAGAAAGGTGATGCAATGAATGCATGCAAATATGTGAATGTGAATAATGCACAAATGATAACATGAGAAGAGAATATACATCGAGAAATTCAAAGAGAAAGAAGACTTTGATATTGATAAAGAGCAACGAACAGAGGATAAAGGCTGAATGGCTGAGGCTCGAGATTAGGATTAGCCAATTTGGAGGAGAATTTGAGGACTAATCGGTCGAACCTTGAAGAACGTGGAAATTACACATGAGAAAAACGACTGTTCCTAAAAAGTAGATGAGTTCTCAGAAAATGTGGGCTTTCTAAACTTTGATCTCCCTTAGAAGCAACCTATAAAATGTTAATAGAGTAAAAATTTTATGGGAACCAGTATCTTGGCTCATTTCCTTATTAGGATTAGAAAAGGGTAATAATTTTTGGAGAAATATCGAAGTACCTTGAATTAGGCAGAACTACTCCTACCGAATGCCCAGAGAATTTTCTTTGAATAGACTACACACGGGATCAATTCCCTTGTTATCCAGGAATTCTTAAATTTTTAGATGCCATTCATAATTTTCGAAAATAACGTGTCACAAGAGGCTCATTCTCATCAAAGATGATATATGAATTAAACCCAGTCAAACTCAGTTCGCTAATTCTTGAGTTCAAATTCTCCTATCTTCAGTCTTCATATTTCAAATAAAACAAAGCGCCGATGAAATTGCCGCAGTGGGAGGAGAGTCGAAGGAAAAAATAATCAAAAGAACAAAGAAAATAGGCAGCGGCCGGAGCGATTCGAGGGCCAAGTTTTGACGGGAATAAAATGGGAGGAAAAAATTGAAGAGAGCTCCCAAATAACCCCCACCACATTCGAATAGAATTTTAATTTATTAGACCTTTTCCTTCCCTCTCGCATGATAATATTTTCCAAGCGATGGAAATATATTGTCATGCTATTCGGTTTATTTTTCATTGAAATTTTGAGGTAAGTAAAATTTTGGGCCTTTCACAAAAAATCGGTTTCTCCCGGTAAAATTTATAGGTTTTTTTTTTTTAAATAAAAACACTTTTAAACTGTAAAGATACATTGATGTTTACTGAGATCATCTCGAACTCTCATAGTTGTTTAAATGTAAAATATAATAACAGGGCATGATTTTATATAGCTTTCAGATTTTCAAAATTTGTCATGATTTAACGATATTCTTATCGTCACTTCTTTACACTTTGCGCCTTGATGAATTCCACGAAACCTGGTCTCGGATAAGTGAACATCTCAATGCAAAAAGTGAAGAGTTTAGTTGTTCCCGAAATAATTTGGCTAACAACAAGATTGAGGCGAATCGCGTGAGAAACGAGGATCAAACGGAATCACGCAAGAACAGCGGTAAATCGAGCAGAAACTCGAACAGAGACTGAGGAGAAGGACAGGAAACCTGGCCAGGGCAAGGGTGTTCGTGAGAAACTGCACAAATGCAACACAAGCAGATCGACGAAGTAAGAAAAAGCCAGAGTTACTAGAAAAGGAAAACGAGCCTAGGCAGAAGAAAGGGGAACAGAATCAGCGTTGGAAGAAAGAAGGAACGAGATAAACTTATTGAGAATCGAATCAGAATCTGGAGAGTAAAAAAGAGAAGCTAATTAAAGGGAACGCGATCATTTAGGACAAATTCAATCATACAAAAAACAGCGACGCCTAAGCTATGCAAGTTCGAAAAACATATGAAGACGGGGGAAATTGAAAAGATTCAATCAATTTGAAATTTGCAAATTCTGAAGAAAAACACCGAATTTTATGTAGGCAAAAACGACGGGTATTTTGGAAGAAATGTGTGCTACTATCAATTTCAATTTGCAATTTAGAAAAACAAAGAAAAAATTTTGATGCAGAATCAAAAGCAAACATAGAAAAGGTTGATGATGTTTCTGGAAAAAAACGAGAGAATTATCTAGTCTCTGGTTGAAACCGAGAACCTAATCCAGTCACATCGACTAGGCGAAGGCAGAGTAGAGGTGGGTGCACTAAAATTCAACGACAAAGAGTAAAACCCCCACATGGAAAAGAGTTCCACTAGAGAGCTAGAGAGGGGGGGGGGGTACTTTGCATAAGATAGAACGTACACAGAATTGGATGGATTTCGAACTGAAACATAGGAGAAGAGAAGAAAAATAGACGACTAAGGAACAAGTGGATGATGATGATGAAGATACACAGAAGAAAAAAAAACTGGATGCGGTAAAAAAAAGGCAGTAAGGGGTAAAAAGGGAAACAGAAAGGGGGAATGGAAAGAGGGATGGGCCGGGAATGGCTCTCTCTCTCTCGCACCCGCTCGTAAATGAATAATGTGTAAATAAAATTGATAGAGTTGTGGTTAGAACTAAAGGAAGGAAGAAGGAGGAAGAGGAGGAGGAAGGGAATACATACGACAAAAAAGGATTGAATAAAGGCTACATTGAGGGATGGGGCAAATTCATAATACTGGAATTAGAAAATGTGAACCGAAAGACTGAAGACTGATTTAGATATGTAATGAAGAGCCGCAACTGCTTTTGACACAATGGGCAAGAAACGGGTTGCAGGAAAACGCTGCCGCTGAAAAAAAAAATGCGCAAAATTAACCGCACATCCCCGCAGTTTTTTCGCGTCTTCTAAAGCCTCTTGGAATAAAAATGTACAACACGCCATTTATTCGACTGAGAACCAGAGAATTACGAGCTAAGTATGCGCAGGTTTATGATTCACTTTATAATAGAGCAAAACAGATTTAGAAAACTATCCCAGTCCAATGAGCAAAAATAGGACCTAATCTCTTTAGAAATTCAACGTTAAAGACGACGAGAAACAGTTTTGTGAATTGAATTTTCAAAAACGGCGCAAAACAGGAGATGATAGAGGATAGAAATTGATGTAATAGGGATAAATTTATAGAATGAAGGAAAGCTTTCTATTTGTTATCAGTGAAATTTGTAAAAATCGGATAATTTTTTCTTTTGAAATTCGACGACGGATACAAATAAGAAATATGGAAAGAGAGCGCAATAAATCATCGTTCCAGATGAGATCAGAAATCCACTCCAAAAATGGCAGAGGCATCAGCGAAAGCTCGAAAATTATCCGCTTTTTTCGTTATTTTTTCTAGTCTATTCGTGCCTACAGGCCATCAACCCAAAATACAACATTCAAACAACCGAAGGACGATAAGAGAACTCGAGAGAATTAGGACGTCGACACTTCGTCAATTATTCACACTCATAGCAACACTCCAATATGATTAGCAGCAGAATTTATTAGGCGAGGAATTGAGAAAACACTCGATCAGACTAGATTTCGGAAGGGCGAAATGAGTTTGGGGGCTCTCAGAAGCGAGAATAATAATAATAATGAAAATATCTTATAGTTTTATGAAAATTTGCGTAAACCGAACGGAAATTTTCAATATCAGCAAGAATGAATTTTTTGCAAACGAGCGCTCAAAAGGAAAACATTTGAAAATATTCAAGTTTGTGAAGAAAAATTTCTTCGATTTCAAAATATTTTGAAATCGGAATACAAAAAATACAGATCGAAAGAAATGTAATATCTTTGAAGATAGTGACGCTTGAATCAATAAAACTTATCGAAAGAAAATAGTTTGTGGAAAACAGGAACGATTTCTCTAACGAACAGCAGGAAACGGACTCTCGATTGTTTGCCCTTTTAGGTTTTGGTATGAGAAAAAATCATAATCGACTGAACCTCGTAAATGTTACATAATTTTATGATTGGTTCTACACAGAAATCTGGTGATATTTACACAGATTCTAATGGTAACAAATGATGAGAATCATTAAAAAAAATTTCTAGGGTTCAGCAAGGATACAATTCCTGCTTTTCCTAATAGTCATCCAGTTTTTGCGTTATCAGATTTCCTGAATATAAACTGCACGAAATTTCCAAATGAATGGTGGTAAGTAAGCTGGATGAACTTTTCCAGGGGTCGAAAAATCATACATTCGAATTCGACCACCAAAAGAAATAACTCGGTCTCATCGGAAGAAATAATAAAAGCGAACGAGAGATTTGGCGGAAAAAGGGCCGAGACAAAGCACATTTATGCCAAAAGCTCGAGCCAAAAATGCCTGTGCCATATCGCATTACAGCATAAGCAGCTAAAGCTGGAAAACTAATGAGCAGGAGAACACAAACCAAGTGGAATGTGCAAAGTAGGACTGGGCTAGGGATGGGGAAAGGAGGCAATATTTGTAGAGCAACCACCCGACAGGCCAAATTCCTCCACTTCCCACTTCCACAACGATTCTATGTTCTGAAGGCTAAATTATGAATGAAATGGCGTGAGAATGCAGAATTCATGGAGGCATAGACCCAGAAAACCCGCAAGGTCGAAAGTGAATATTCACAGATCCACGAAGAAATGCAGACTTGTAGAAAAAATATCCAATGGAATAAAATGAGAAAGCGTTCGCCTTTCTGAAACTTTTTCTTCCGCTTCTAAATTGCATAAAGTTGCTGGAGATTTGATTTTTTTGCAATTGTTCCTATTAAAAATCCTCGTATTTTTAGAAGATGCTAGAATAGGAAATCTCCTTTCCAAACTATTTAATTAGACGCCATGAGTTATTTAGTGATGAATTTGAAGAAGAAAAAACTAGACAAAACCATTTCACTAAAGATATTGCAAAGCAATTGGGCAATAGAATGCTGAAAAATATCGTATACAATCGAAAAAGTTTCACAAAAAGTGTGTTCCGCGCTACTAAACTTCCTTTTATAATGCAAAATATCAAAGGTTGAACAATTTTAAAAGTTTCGAATAGGAAAAAGTTTAGCAGTCCCGACTAAATGAGCATAAATGAGCAGAGAGCCAGTGAAATTGCAGAGGGGAAATGGGAGGACAAAACTGCTGCCGAACAGCGGGCAACATTTCGAACAATTCACGCGATAATCGAGAGAAGTAAATTTTGTCTGTATTTCTGCTAGAAAAGACGACAGAAAGGTTCAAAATTAGCGAGGAGACGGATGAAAGATGTCCAAAACATACATCCAAATGAATTATTCACAAAAATATATTCCGACTCTAAAATATATCATCTTTCAATATTCACTAGAATGTTGCCACACATGCACCAAAACATTTGGAAGAAAAGAGGAAGGAAGTAATATTTTTTGGAAAATCATTAATTTACTAAATCACCAGCAAATATGAAATGCTAGATAAATGAGGTAATTTGAAGATTTTGAAAGGTCGCAATTAGGAGAAGTAATATATACTCACCATTGTTGCCCCCGAGATAAATCTTGCATGTGTCACTTTGCGTCTATGATTTGCGAACAGTGCGCTTCCCTCTCCCGTCGCGGCATGCCGCATGCGTCAAAAATCATTATTCAAACGGAATGCCCACTGTTATGAGTTTTCTTTGTTTTAATTTGGATAATGGTGAGTAAGTGAAAACTTTTTCCACGCTATATTTACAAAGACCGATAAATTGATACCAAGTGATAATACACAAACTAGAATATGTAAAATGTGCACTACATGCTTCCAGTCTGCTTCAAAATATGTAAACCCTTGAATAAAATAATTTTGTCAATTCGGATGCAAATAACTGACTGATTTCATTGCATCAAAATGGATATCATTAGTTGCATCTCAACTGATCGGCCACCGACAATACCATTTCCTGATTTTAGAAGCTGCGATATTATCAATTTCCGAAAAAGAACGCTGCGCATGAGAAGATTTTCTGCTAACTATCGAAGCTCGCAAAGCAACACAATGAAAGGCGTTAGTTAGAGAATATTGGATAGTTTGCAAGACAAACATAGAATATTCGATGTCTGCACATCTGTGTCATTTGATAATGAACATGTGAACAGAGGTTTCAGTTCGCTTCGGGATTCGTTTTCATCCAATCAACCTAAACATATCAGCCTGTTTCCATTGCCTATGCTTAAACATAATGATGAAAATATTTTCTCGAACCTCTGAAAATGATATTCGAGTGGCCACATATTATTACAATCCAGCGTTATGAGCGAGGAGCCTTCATTTATCCCATTTCCATTTCATCATTTATCCCCTCTCTGTTCTAATATCTAATAACTCTTGGATGCATTCAGCACTATTCAATACATCAAACACCTCTATTCATTTCACGTCAAAATGTATCAGAGCTCGTTTACATAATAAATAATGGGATATAAAAACTGCCTAGGATGTTTGCAATGCTCAAAGTTCAGATCTTTATTATCATAATGATTCCTTTGATACTTCTACGAGCTCATTTTCTATGATGATTCACATTCGAAAAAGAGAGGGGGAATATTTAGGGATGAAATGGAACGAACGTGACAATTTGAAATAAATAAAAGAGGTAAATAAAATTAGGGTAGACTTCTAAATTTATATAAAATTGTTATAGATAGGAAAAAATTCGCAACTAACTCATGTTGAAAAATAATTTTCTTGAAAAGATTACAAACAGCTGTCAGAAATCACGATAAAATTTATTCAACTTTAAGAAAAAGTCAATTTTCAAAGTGCAAAAGTGAACAAAAATCGCAAACGAAATTTGCTGACTGATGGAGAAACGAACAAACTGCAGAATAGAGTGGATTTGGTCAAAGAGGGTTGGATTGGAGTGTCAATTACATCACCAAAGGGATTGAGTTGGAAGAAAGGCAATGGAAAAACAGATTCAGAGGCAGAGAGACATTTGGAAGGCAATCCTTAGTCGGCATTCTGGATTCTGAGATTTGCCTTTGGCAAGTTTGGACGGCTCAATCCTTCCCCTTCTACTTATTTCCTTCGTTTTTCCTCTCCCTCTTCGTCTTTTTCTCGCGTTTTTCTATTTCGCACTCTTCTAATTGCTCGACGATTTCGGCTAATTTGTCGGTGATTCCATCCGCAAAAACTCCAATCTCGCGGCATTTCGTAATGCATATTTTGCACACAAATTGGCCATCTTTGAAAATCCACCACATATCACAAAATCAGAGGACGAACGCATTTTCTAATATTAGAAAATTCGGCAGAAGAGAAAAGATTGCCATAATAATGAAAGGATGATTGAAACGTCGAACTATTCCGTTCTATGGAAAATAGACGTTTTTTTATGGGGTTTTGAAATATTCGGGATCATTTTAGTTCAAATATTTTCTTCTAAGATAATGGTAATCTATTGTCTAATATCTATAAATATGCATGGTCGAAATTATATCTAGAACTATTTATATATTAACATTAGCAATTTCTCTGAAAACAATTTAAACATTTCAGCAAATATTTCGAAATTTTTTGCAGAAAATTGTAAGACATTTGATTCTTTTTTCGGCTTTGCAAATAAATGATACAGACCGACGCCAGACAGATTTATATAAATGTACCAGAAAAATAAAATGAAAATTGTAGCCCTTTCAAATAGGTGTCTCCTCTTGCAAAGAATACAACGCAAAATATATACTTGATTGAAACTCGACACGAGATTCGCGATTCCCGAACACAAACAAAATTAAATACAAATTCCCTTCGATTTTTAGCTTCTAAAGAAGCGATCTCTGAGAATATTCGCTCACCATGCATTTCGCATTAAACTTCAGTCGAAATTGAACACATTTATCCTCACTCTAACTCAACGTAAATCAATTATTGTAAATAACAAAGGAATTCAAGACATTCCAAAACAAGAATCAGAAATGAGCATTCTAATCGCAAATAAGATAACAGGGATAAATCGGAATAAGCCCACAAATGCAATAAATATTATTCACAATTAGATAGGGCTCAATTAACGATAGAGGATTATATCGGAACGTTAGTTAGGAATCATTGTGAACAATATTTATTGTGTTTGTGGACTTTTCCTCAGTTTTTCAGTAAAAATCTTCGCCCATTTCTAAACATTATCTTGAAACTCATAGTAGTACACATTTATGGAAACGAACAGAAAATCAACAGGCGAGAATGTTTATTGTGATGTTTTGATACGTTTGAAGTGTCTGTGTTTCTATTGGAAACTTTCGTGTGAACAAGTGAATTTCGAAGATTGTTGAGAGGAATTGCGGCAAATTGGAGATATGAGATGTTTCATTTTTCTGATCTGATTTTTGGATTTGGAATCGAACTCTGATGGCTAAATTTGAAGATGGCACATAGTGTAGTTAAGGGGATGAAGTGGATGGCCTTGTTTCTATCGCTTCCAGAATTTACGGGAGAAGATTTGTCGTCGCACGTTGGTTGCCTCCTAAAATCATAATTCATTACATTTTTGTCACTGAATTTTGCTGAATAAATTTAGGGCATGGTCACTGCGCACCAAAAATATTCTACTATGTCACTGCGTGCCAAAGCAATAACTCCATAGAAGAAATGATATGTTGGGTACTAAACTTCGTTCTGCCACAAGTTTGATACATTTCAAGAATCATACAATTGTTTGTTTCAAGCCACCTCTAATGTAGGAAGATTATACAAATTACAATTACAACTGTTAAGGATATGATAGAGGATAGGAGTAAGTGGGTAGAGGTAAGGTAAGTTAAATGGACGTATGGGATTTGACTATTAATGTCTCTCGAATTGGTTGAATACTCTTCGAATCTTCATTTATACGTTTGATTATACCTGTTATCTTTAGTTTGAGGATGAAAACTTCAGACAAATCTTGGTATAATTTTGGACATACACCCGATAACTTTTAGTAGGTATTATCATCGATAATGCAATAACTAATTAGATGGACTTATCCCTCCAGAATAGAATATTTCATGAGTCATTATGATTAAAAAGAAAATCTTACGTCTAAATTATCTCCTCTCGCATATAAACTTCCAATCATCTTTTGTAGTGCTTCTTGACGTGGCATTTGAAGGTTTGGCGATCGCATATCACGAGAAAACTGAAATGATTCATGAGTACAAAATGATTTTTCTTGAACTTTTACATGTTCGGTTATTTTGCAAATTTATAGCCTGCATTGTGATATTTTGAATATAAAATTTGTTGTCCAAAATCGCTTGTCTGGGATATCTTGACAGCTGCAGGAGATGTAACGAGGTTATAGTCGGACGCTTGAGGCCAAGTCAATTTTGGAATCAAATCATGCGTCTGATGTGCTTGATGTGCAGGGACCAGAGACATAATCGGGGGCAGGAGCCTGACAGATAAAAAAAAAGTCGCGCATCACACAAACAGAATAAACGGAAGGGAAACTGAAAGCGGATCGAATGACAAAAAAGCGAACAGAACAGCAAAGGAGAAGAACAACTAACTAATTAGGGAATTTTCAGGGCGAACTCATACATCGAAGGAACACTGCGAATATTTCCAGACAAATTAGTAAGACGTAAAAGCACCCGAAAAAGTATATAGAAGATATAATTTAGCGCGCTCTATGACGGATTTAACTTTTACGTTCGACGAAGCGATGATTTTGGATGATAAATAGATATCATGATTTCGTTAAATGCGTAGGATATTCATTGAACGATAACATGCTATGAGGAACTCATATTTATGTACTATAAATATTTAAGCTATTTATTAGTTTTATAGGAAAACAGTATGTAAAAGTATTGTAGACATGTGCCTTGATGCAATGTGAATTTTTGCATAGAAATCGTAGAACACTAGATGAAGATCTATGACAATAAACCCCCCTACATTATCCAATTTCAGGATGTTATAAAAATTAAAATCATTGCCTCAATGATAAATTATTGACTATGAAAAATAGCATTTTTTCCTAATTATTATATTTTCATACCTGGTGATCTTACTCGGAAAATCATCATTATTAGACAGCAGTAGTTCATTAAGACAGAACATAGTCAATCGAAAAATTAATTAATGGCATCTCATTAGCTTGTGTAAATATGTGATTCATAAATTATCCAAGTTTACTTATTATAAAGATCTAAATATAGTTTTTCTTATATCATCATTCGAAATTATTTCTCAAATATCATTGCGTTTCAATGAGAGTTCACATGATACCGTGTAAAAGTGGCCTATCTTCAAATAATTTATGCTCAGCAATTATGAAAGTTCAGGCGCCCATTCGTAATATCTTGGATAAATTTTAGAATTACGAAGGATAAATTTAGTAATATGAAATGTCGAGGATTTTTGTAGTCTTTTAGTATTTTTAGCGTCTAAGAATTTCAACATTTAAAATGTCTTGTTAAAATTTAAAACTACGAAATATTATTGGGCGACATGAATGTCAAGACTTCTTTTTATGTTGTCCTGTAATACTCTTAGCGACTAAGATATTCAACATTTGGGAAATGACCTTTAGACACAGCTGAGCTCATCTTTTTAAAAGTATTGGAAAATTAACTTCTCAAATGAGACTTTTTCGCATGTTTTGAGAATATGAGGTCTTTTCGAAAGGGCTTAAGTTGGAAGTCGTTTGAAGAAGACGAAAGTGGACTAATAACGCACTCAAATGAACACAGGCCAACACCAAAGTATCAACACTTTATAAGATTATTGTTGGTATTTTAAGAAAGGTGTTTAAACGATCAGTCAAATATAGCTGCAGAAACTCGAGAGGAATTTATAGAGTATGTTCCAGTCAAAATGATTAAGAGATATTTACAAGATAATTATTACTATTTGAGCGGATATTATCGCAAAACCTCATTAAATAGTGACATTCCAGTCAAATGTAGTATTCTTCCTGTCATATGAGTATTTTTCTAAACCTAGCTTGGTTTTTGTTTGAAAAAGCATGGGAATATTGAATCCTCATTTCCAAATTCATCTCCAACTTTATCAAATTTCGTTTGAAGTAAGCAAAGCTGAAGTTCAACTTTCCTTCTATCAACATCGAATAATGCGCGAATCCATATAACATTCTTCTGATATTATAGCCAAGATTATACAATTTTATCATGGTTTGCATATTCATCTTCAGTCGATGCCGTGCATGTTCTGCAATCATTCACAAAGCAAAACACGGAAAAAAGTCAGCAGTTCAGCATTTCTACACCATTCTGCATTAGATTTGCAATATCACTGCCATTGCGTATTTTCTATGTAAGAGTTCTGCATAATTATGTGCTCATATGAAAAAGCATGGCAACTTTCAACATTATTTTTAGGTTGGAACAAGGGCATAAATTATGCACAGAAAACATGAGACGCAATAGATCCTTGGTGGTCGGAGAAAGGAAATAATGGTAGTGTTTCTAATTTTATTTAGGCGCATTTTTTCGTCATGCGAGAAGAATGGTATCTATAAAGCTAACTAATATTTTAGACATAACGTAGCGCGGATAACCAGAAGTTGGCAACCAGTAGTCTTAGGAGTTAAAACTGCGTTTCTGATCAAATGATTTTTTTAATTCTGAGATAAATATAGTCGGACTATGAATAAGGTCCTTGAATTACAATGCGATATTAGTAATGGAAAACTAATTTAGTCGGATTCATGGAATCTCGGAAAAAGCGTTAATTTGAAAATTCCAAGAGATTCCATATAGAGGAATGCGAAAAAAACCAATCACAATAGCTCAATCAGCATTTTAAATACGCAGTACGCATATTTTGATGTCCAATGCATCCTGTATTACAGGTTGACAGATTTCAAAAACCAACTCTAACATGGCATGAAAGATACAAATCGCTAAAAAATTTAGATCAATTATTTCCCTTTCATAGTTCTAAAAAGTTGAGAAATTTAGATATCGCTTTCCAAAGCTTTAGATGTTATTACTTTTTTCTAAGATATCTACGGCTAAAACACGAATTGGTGAGGTATGGAAAATAATGGAGGATTAAGAGAACGTTCTAAATTGTTCACGTCTTGACACAATTTCACGGAATAAGGAACATGAATATTATCAGAATTTCTGTATCATAGTTGATCTTATGATATATATTGTTTTCCTGATAAAGACGGAGTGATAGCTTTCAATTAGCAAATTTTGAAACATTATGCTTGGGCTTTCAGGTTTTTTTTTTTTATTTCAATTTTAAGAACCACTAAACCGACTTACATAATCTGCATTAACTGATGGAAATAGAATTGCCAAAATTATTGCGAGAATAAGTAGAATAAAGGACGCTCGCAACGTGCGACCCATCTCAGAAATGGCGCAAGGGTACGGGAGGGAGCCCGAAGTAATCACCGAAGAGAGGTAGGGACTGAAGCAGGGACCGCGAGGGGCGGAGCAACGCAACTCGCTCCGGTGAGTCTGAGTTGTACCTTCCTCTCTGTGCTTACCTTATGCAAAGACATTTCGCTCTTTCGCTCATTAAATCATCTCGCTTCATTATCCCTTATTCATTATGTCACGGTTTTCTGGTCGATATATTGAAGAATAACTGCTGCAAAACCCGCTGTCATATCTCGAAATTTCATTCAGATATGCGTGTATCGCAAAGAAGAAACCTGCAGTTTGGCATTATCAAAAATTTATTCTTTCAGCCGGAATTTGATGAAACACTGATTTATTCATAGCCTGCCAGAATTGCCGCCAACTTCGAAGTGAAATGAAAGACACCTTTGGTCTAACGAACCAATAAAAACGAGATTATTACGAATAAAACAATTGAGATAGAGAAGAAGAACGTAGCTACAAAATAGTAACTGTAAACAGCAGCATATTATACAAGCAATATTTACAACGACGAAACGACAACTGAGATTGAAATGAAGGAATGGAGAGCGGAATAAATCATTGAATACCGCAGTAGTCAATGGAGCTCATTTTGAAGGAGAAAACGGGATGAGTAAGGGAATTACAAGGCAAATTCAGGCGGTCTTCAAAATGGACTTGCTTTGAAAATTTTCTCCGAATCATGACAGATTTATCCTGTGAAGTTGGTTTTATGGAGTTCAAAGAGATAGTGAAATGTCTCATGAAAATGTTGAAACACATAACAAATTCATGTTATTTAATGAAGAAGGATTATTTTGCATAGGTAATTTTTCATCGCTAACAACAAATATCGATCTGTTTCAACACTAACTTAAAATACTTCAACAATCTATCGAGTGAACTCAAGAAAAACCAACTTCTCAAAGAAATTTATCACAAATCATAGAATATGTTGATCTATTTTTCTTGGCAAAACCATTCCGATAACCTAACGAATTTCCATCGTCAATTCCAGAACAATGTTAAATTAAACCTGAATGAACGACTTGTCCTGCCATTATTAAAGTTTTCAAATTAGGTTAAATTGGTTAAAAAATAAAACAATCATTATGGCCTAGAAAGTGATTATGAAATATTATTTCAAATCCATCTAAAATCCTGTACATTTACCATCATTGATAAGAAATAAAATGACTTAAAAACTAACTGACTAGAAAAATGGGTTTGGAATGGAGGAGTTAGACAGCAGAGCCTCTTTGGATCGTGATTCCAGGGAAGAAATAGAACTTCTTGCGCAGTCTGCAATCAAAACCATGAATGATGAAAAATTTTGTTAACTGAGAGTGAATACATCTTGGAAAAAGGATATGAAAATAGCTGTTATCTATTTTACATCTTACATCTTTCTATTTCATTTCATATGGATACGAACACCTGTTTTCAAAACTCTTAATTTGAATTTAGTTTTGAATTCGGATCAAAAATTTATAAGAACTCCTAAGATTTCTAACGCAATAAAGATAAATTAACCATAGGGTCAAATTGATCATTAAGTTTACCTGGAAGTGGACTCAGGCATTTGTTTGTAGGCGGCTTCTGCGCCGTTGGTCTGGAAGCTGTCCGCCACGCGTTGATTCACCATCGTTAGAAGTGTCGCCAAATCCTGGTCGCGGGCGAATTTCGAGAACACCTGAAAAGTATTGACATCGGTTAAGGTTTGAAGTATTTATGAAAACAAAATGAACATCATTATAACTGATAGAGGAGAGACGAAGCTGGAAATTGATTTTCGAAATATCATTATCGTCTCACCCATAAAACTGCTATAAAATTATCCAAAATAATGAAAGATTGCTTGTTTGAGCAATTATAATGAAACGTACATGATTATTGGCAAGTTTTCCCTTTTTAATAGTAGCATGACGTAACCCCTTTTGGAGTGTGAACATTATCATCCAAAATGAATATTTTCATTCAACCCAAATACGCGTAGTTCCAGAATGTAACTACTTCCTTCCCTTATGTTAGTTCTTTCAAATCCGCTAAGATTTGGGAAAAAATTCTTAGAGTTTTCCATGTTTTACAAATTCTGGTGTAAAAATATTTCACCGTGATGGCCTAATGAATAATTCGCTTCTAACGTAAAATTTAGAATGAACACGTCTACTTCATGCAATTTTGATGCTCCAGACAATGGAGTGATAGGATTAGACTAGAAGCTCTCTGGAACTAATGGGTGATTTAGAAGAACAACAAACCTGAAGTGAATGAAGACAGGAATGGGGAGTGAGTATTATTATTTAATGGAAAAAAGTGCAGGGGATTGAATTTTTCCTGGGATTTTTTCCCAAAATCCATATTAAATTCTTGTATGCAGAAAAAATCCAGAATTTGTCATTTTCTCTTCGACCTTAAACTACATTTTAGAGTTGAAAGAAAACCAGAATGTCACAAGTAATTTTTCTAGCTACCGCTTCAAAACTTATTTCTGGCATCAATTTCGGAAAATGTAGAGTTTATGCTTTCATCGCAGGAAATTATTTGTGTTCATATCATTGTACTTGACATAGATTTAGGAAATAACACTGTTCGTGGCTACGAACTGACAGGATATGATGAAAGAATAAAATTGGTATAAATAGGTTTTGAAGATTTCATCTATTTTGAAAACGAAATAGCGGATGAATTGAAAAAAGTAAAAATCTCTGCACCTGACAAATAGCCTGAATGAACCAGGAACCGCGCAGCGAGTTGCGCCAGGATACATAGTAGGGTGGAGTGGCGTAGCCGATGAAGATGTCCGCTTCCACGGGGATCAGCAACGGGTTCTCAACAAAAAAGGATTATTTTCAAGTAAAAATTTTTATCATCTCAAGCGAAAAGCATTTCCTGGAAGAAATATGTACTTCATCGAAAACAGGATGTTATTTTCTGCCGAAAATGTGAAGTTCCAATTTATGCTCTTCCTGCAGACTTTTGTAAAATTGTATTTAAAAAAAATAAAGGAATAAATTAGTATACCTCTCGTTCTATGACAGGCCTCATACAGGTGGGCAGAGGTAATTTGAAGGAGGGCCAATCGGGCATCAGGCTGCCACTGCCATTGTCAGTCGCGTCCACGTGCTCCACGCCCAGATCGCGCATTTCTGCAAGGAAGATCAATTATATACGAGTAGGGAGGCTATTATTCACTGAAAAGTCGGATGAATAAACGCCGATTTCCAATCATAAACAGATCATTTTTCAAATTGTTCAAACTATTTATCGTTTTTATTTGAGGGAAAAATCTTTCCGTTTCTTTATTAATTTTTCATATTCTACCCTTTGATTTCAAATACTAATTTTATCACTAGAAGCTCGGTTAAATTCAAAGTTACAAACAAGAAAATAAATAGCTTACGCGATATTTCTATCCGCGTATCGTATAAAAGACGCCTAGTTTGCGGACGAAAAAGCGCCGCATCAGAGAACAGGCGCAAAATACGCACGGATATGATATCCCTGATTTGGCTTGTGGCAACAGATTTTTCTGCTCAGATGATCTCCTCTAATCACACAAAACTCCCACATTAGATAACTAAGCAATTCGACCATGAAATTTACGCATCCCATATTTCAAAAAATAATGAAATTCGTAGAACGAAGAGAGCAATTTTCACGGCTATTAGAGTCCGATGCTTCACGTTCGATTTCTGAGAGGGTAAAAGAAATGACATTTAGCAAGAAAAATCATCCTTTGAATTCCAATGAAAACCTAGGTTCTGAGCACTTATAGAAGGTCGAATCGTTTTTCAAACTAGGAAGAAATCGCGATAATTCGAAATGAGTATGATACACTAGAAAGGAAACTTCGAAGAAACTGATGAAAATTGTTAATATTGCCAAGAAAAACATCCAACCTCCTCTGCAGGCCTGTATGAAGACTATTTTTGGCTTGCCTCTGAGGAAGGGTGCCTTGAGTGGAGAGAGGTAGTCCAGGAATTTGTAGATCGAGATCGCGTCATCGTTCACTCCTGGAATTGAATTTCATAAAATCATCATAATTTGCCGATAACTTGATAAGTTTTCGAGATTTCGAATGAATTCAGGAATTTAAAACCATAATATTTCAGACAAAAACATTGCTTCTGCAAAACTTTTTTGAAATCTAACTGAACAAATAATTTGATAAAATGGCATTAAAGATTTCTTGGAACAATAATAGTCTGAAACAAATAGTGCTGAACAACAAGTTATTTGCCTTGGGAAGAAAAAATTAAAAAAAAAAAAATCAACAAACCCAGCAACTGCTCGTGTTCTCCATGAGTTAGTACGATGATGACAGCTGAATGCGCATTCCTGTGCAAGTCGTTCATCGCGTACTTCTCCATTACCATCCCCATTTCCTGAAGCAATTATCGACTTATTAAAAGGATTCTGACAAATCCAAAAAGAAATGATGAATTTAAAACCGTGATTTGAAACTCTCGTAAATTGAAGATAGTTGCAAAATAGATGTTTCCCTATACTTTTCTAGCACTAGAAACTAATTCTCAAAATTGCGAGGTTGCGACTATGGCAATTTTTAATGGTAAAAAGCGAACTTAAAAAACCCACCATAGTCGTCAGATCATCCTCGATTTGCACGTAATATCCCAGCTTTAGGAACAGTTGTCTCATGTTCTCCCGATCTACGTGTGTTCCCTGGAAATTCCAACAAAATTAGAAAACTCGAGAAAAAATCCTACAACTCTTCTGGGCATCTGCCTGAAATTCTCATTGTTGATAATAAGACAGAGTCCTTTGGGGTCGGCGAAGTTGGGGTAGATCTGGAAAATTTGCAAATCTTGGCATTCAAGTTACTTAAAAAAAATTATAACATCAAAAAGTTATTCATTCTAAACTTAAAAACTCTTATCTTAGAGAATAGGAAAACAACTAGTGAATAGTCAAAATTTTATGCAAGAACAATTTTCTCCCATTCATATGTCTAAAATTTACAAAAGAAATTTTCAACCTACTATATTCCTGTCTCTTTCGAACATTAGCATAGCCTGTTGTTGATCCGAGTCTCCATCGATGTGGTCGACCTCGATGTCGAGCAGTCCTTCAGGCTCTTCTCCGAGAGGAGGCAGCTTATCCTTCCAATTGGGCTCGTTCGAAGTCGAGGCAAAAGAAGGGGACAGAGGAACTCGGACAGGCAGCATGCTCGCACTTGACACACTACTTCTGTTTCTGAAGAATTTGAAATAGAACAGGATATTTCGATAAAGAAAACGATTCAAAATCTCATCGTATACAACACACACACACAATCTGGTCAAATTTAAAGAAAAAAAATAGAGATAATTTTCAAACACAAAAATTAACGTCATAAATTTTGAATAGAAAGGAGAAAAATAATGTAACTGAAGGAATGTAAAATTAAAGTGCGCCAACCTAATCCTGACTGCATCGTTGACATACGTCTCGATGAATTGGCAGAACTTGCCCTGACCAGTGTCGTGGAGAGCCACGTAAAACGCGTCGAAAGCTTGATTTCCACGACTCTTCAACTCCTTGAACAGCTGCATGCGACGCTCGTCCACATTGGAATATGCCTGGAAAAGAAGATTTTGATAATCGTAAATGTGACTGTGATTGTTGCAGATTTTCAAAAGATTGTCACTAGCAGTCATTTACAGAAAGCGAATGATAAGAGTTACTGCAAAGCGAGAAGTATAAAATTCGTCAGTTTATTTTCTAGATTTAGATTGTCTTTCAACAATCGTTAGCGAAATATGAAAATCAAATTAAGTTAAAGATTAATGACTATTTTTTGAAAATAAAATAAAAGTAAAAAATTCGAACCTTGATTTTCTCAACGATGGCATCGTTGAAGATGTTCTGCTGGACGAGAGAGCCACAGACCTGGTCGACTCGCAGCCCAATGCAATCGCGCACGCATCCATCCAACACCTGACGACGCTCGCTGTCCATTCAACCAACACCCCCAAACACAGGTGCAAAAATTAGAGAAACACTGAAATAAAAAAAATTATATCAAACTAGGAAAATGAGAAAAATACCAATAAGGGATGCAAAGCGAGATAGGAAAATGCACAAATTCATTTCACACAACAAGAACAATAAGAAATTTCAAATGTAAGGAAAAGAGAAATTATGAAAGTCGTGAGTGTACGGTAAAGTAATTAGACCTAAGTTCAAAGAAATGCCAGAACCTGATCGAGTCACACGCAATAAAATAAAATGAAAGTGCGCGAAATTGTCACAGCTCAAGGTGAATGGGAAAAGAAATCGAAGATAAAAGGGTTTTGAAAATGGATTGAAAAAGCGAAAACGGATGACAAAGACAAAGGGAGAGTGGACATCGCTTTGCGACCGCATAATAAATGGTATTGTGGCTGATCGTAAATAGCCTTGTAGGGGAAAGGCAGAGCTTGCAAATGGAATGGCGATTGAGAGATCGAAGAAGAATGGGGGAGAATGAGTCTGGACAAGGCAAAGGGAGAAGATAGGGCATGGGCACTGGGCACTGGAAGGAAAGACAAGAGACCGGACTAGACAAAGAATGGAGGTTACGAAATCACCCCAAGGAGAGAAATATGGGGATCTAGTGATCTGGAATTCCAACAAGTCTGGCAAATTCAAGAGAAATGAATTGAATAAAGTTTACGATTTTCAAGATTTATTCAGAGAATGATGACTAAAACTGACAGAAAATAAACTATCCAAAACTGAAACTGTTTCATTTATTTATTTTGAAAAAAAAAAACTAAACAGAAGATGAATATGGAAAAATCCCCGAAAAACGTAAACACAAACGGAGAAGGTGCGAGAAATGGATGGATGGATGGATGAATGAAGCTTGGTTTGAGTTTGAATGAGCTCAATGATTGGCGGGCAACGTGCAATATGAGCGCAGAGAAAGAAGAAGGGAAGGAGGAAAGAAAGGAAGGAAGGAAGGAAGGAAGGAAGGAAGGAAGGAAGGAAGGAAGGAAGGAAGGAAGGAAGAGATAGACTGACTAGGCTGACCTTGTTTGCTATTAGCTGCAGCTGGGATATAGGATGGGAGATTGCATTGTTTCGCCAACCATCTCGAGTATTTTCCCACTCTGACTGCCTGATTGACTGTCAGAATGAAGAATAAACCAGCTATTTTGTTCATCCTTCTAGAAAAAAAAAGTTGTGGGAACACAGCTGCACATTATAATTATTCTACAGGAATGGGGATTGTATTTAGCTCGCTTCTGCTCTTCTAGTAATAAAAATCATTGTATTTCTTCTGGCGAAGATAATTTATTGAAACATTCAAGCCGTACTTCATGTTTTTGGTGTGTGGATTTGTTCAATGATAAACTTTATTAGCATGGCAGCAATTGAAGAATGATGATGAATTTGTGGGACTATTACGATTTTTTATTATTATCTTGATTTAGAAAGTTATTGCTTGAGCATTTTGGCAAGTAGAAATGGATTGATTAATGATGGTTTGTCATAATTTCATAGAATCCTTCGAAGATGATGCGGAGTTTTTATTCGAGGCCTAAAAATGTCACTTTATTTAATAAAAATGCATTAATATTGCTCTTTAAAATTTTAGAAAATGATAAAAGAAAACCGGAATATATTCAATCACTCAGCCTTGGTGTGATCAAAGTAAATTGCAAATTATTTCACCTGTTTAGAGTTCAATCTTCTCCCATTCTCACTAATTTATCTTGGCTTACTTCTAGCTACTATAATGTTATTGCGAAACTCACATGCAAGTCTTATTGTTAGTGATTTCGCATAGCAACAGAATTGAGAAGTTAAGTTTTCCTCTATCTCACAATTGCAATTTAGAGACTCGTGTGAATAGTTTTATGAGGAACAGTTAAACTCATCCTTGTTCATATGCAGAAATGAAATTTGAACTGCTCTACCTGGGCGAAGTGGAAATGAGCATCTGACACCCAGCAGCAGCATAGATCAATTGCCTTTTCATCTCGTTCAGCTGCATGGCCAGCATAGAATTGTCGATTAGTTGACGGCATCTGAATGGATAAATGAGGGAAATCGGGAACAATGCACACTTCTCACTGACTCATTCAATGACTCACGCAATTAACCTCTAAAGCGGCTATTATGAAAATGCACAAAGCTCGTTATAAATGATCCTTTATAGTAGTTCGATATTAAGATCTATTGAAAAGTAATATTATTTCGGAGAACATAGAGAAAATTACCACAAAAATGGAAATGCAGTTTGGAAATTATTATTTTCATAGTATTTAGCAATTTTTTGCTTCTAGACAACTTGTGGAATAATAAATTAATTTTGCGAATCGAAGAAAGATCGCTGAAATAACTTAGCTTTCAGGCACTATTTGCATGACTATTTTCACATGTTCAAGAAAAAATCGAATTTTTCGAGGAATTTTCACCAAAATTCTAATTGACCTACCGATGACTAGACGCACAGCAGAGAGCGAGTTTCTGGCAGTGTTTCCTCTTTCTGACGAGTTGTTGCACGCACCCTTCATTATCCTTTCTGTCCTTCTCGAGGTCGTTTCTAGCCTTATTTTCAGCTCCCCAACAGACTTCATCATTCTCCTCCATCGTCTTGTTGTTGCTTCTCTCGATGCACGACAGATATTCCAATTCTATCTGACGGTTTGTCACTTCGATATTCTGGAAAAATCAGATTGAGTTTACTCTGAATGTATCCTTTTTAGCAAATGACAATTAATTTTTAGCAGCTCATAAATTGCTATTTGCTACCCCATGATAAACAATCAAAGAAAAATGTTAGGTGGGAGACATTTTTAGTTAATCATTGAAATTTGCCTGATATCGACTAGCGAGGATAATGTTGCATTTATTTGTCGCTTGTCCCCTGGCAATTTTATCCTCCATAATGCAGCGATCCTCCAAAGAACGTGTCTCCTCGATACAGTTCATGTAACGAGTGCAAACAGGTACCTAAATAGAGGAAGGGTCGTTTATCCTTGAAAATCTTTCTATAAAAATGTGTGTTAAGATTTACTTACTTCGTTATCCTCAACTTTAGTGCCATTGGGCAAAATGATGTTTCTGTCCACAACCTTTGGAGGTACTCTTAAAATAAAAGAATGAAAATTGAGAGCCAAAAATTATGGTAAGAATTCCACAGCATAATCAGGAATGATCATGGTATAGCAGCTTTTTTATCTACAATTCCATGTGATTTTCTATTTCTCTATTTTGAGGGTTTGCACTAATCTAAATTTTCCAATGAAACCTACATGACAACAGGAGGAATGAATGTTGGCTGAGGTGGTTCAGAAATAGGCTTGACTTCATAAGTGGTGAGTTGAATGGGAGTAGTCATCTGAGTTGTTGTCATTTCAGTCTGACTGCTTGTTGTCGTCGTTGTCAGTTGTGTCGTTGTCAAGCTAGCGGTCGTCAAAGGCATTTCTGTCGTCGATGTTTGTGCTGATGTTGAGAATTTAGCCATTGCAGGCAAAGTTATCGTAATTCGTTTCCTGGGCTTACGATGAGTGGAATATTTCTGAAAAAAAAACAATATAATTTAGCAAAAAACCAAAAATTGCGAAATATTTCAGATAATTTTGAAATTAGCAAATTAAAAAGGCATATTTTTAAAGTACCGTAACACTCTTCGTAGTGAGGGGCTCAATGCTTTCCTTATCCAATTCTTCCAAGCCAATGGCTTCAATCGTGCCAATTTCAGAAAATCCTTCCAGTGGGTTCGAATCAGCAGTTGGTGTTTCAACTGAATTTGAAAAAAAACCTTATGGATTTTTCGATTTTTATACCTCTAGGGGGTGCAGTTGGCTCGGGAATATTTATGGAGGAGCGAACAGGGTGGAGAGCAAGTGTGATAAGGGAATCTAAATTTCTTTTTACAGACTTATTCTTCAAATTATCAAAATGACTTTTTATCTTATAGTTCAAATCAAATCTGGCTTCTTTCAAATGGTCAAGAATTTCAAGGGTGATCTTCACAATATTTATTTCCAAAAATACTCACCATCAGATTTCTCATCCTCGATAGTCTTAGTGATATCTCCGACCATAAGTTTACCCTTCTTGCTTTCAATCGACTTCCATCCCGCCCTGATAGGCAATCCCCTCGTCTGCTTTACAATCAGAATCCGCTTCATATTCTTCGGGCCTTTCCTCAGCCGAAGTCGTTCACTTCGCAGCAATTTTCGATTCTCAATTGGTACGGCAATGTCGAACTGACTGTCGGGAGAGAGCTGAAGTTTTATCCGTCTATTTTCGACTTGGCAATATTGTGTTATCCATTTTTGCATTTAGATTCGTCAAGAAATGCAAATGGCAGAATGCGGTTCGATTCACAAGAATTCCGACAAAAATAGTTTCAATATGCGTTATATTTGCATAAACTTTTAGCAGAGAAACTTGATCTTCATGAAGGATCGCAAATATTTTGAAACACCAAACAATACTCATTCAAGATTTCATGTAGTTCTCAAAATATTTTCAAATTTTTAATTCGACACCTGCCTCTAATTTCGGGAGTATGCTCTGGAAACTCACCGGCAATGGTTCACGTTGTCTATTCCTGAGTGCCTGTTCGGCATTTTCACTGTGGGCAACGATATTCGGCACAATGTCCATGCGATCGATTGTCGGGGGAAATTGAGGTGGCGAAGGGGCATAGGCCAGGATGGCCGGGTTCAGAGATGAAGAATAGGGAGCTGAAACTCGAACAAACTCAAAACTGAAACTATTCGAAAATACGAAACAAAACACTTGAAGGCTATTGAAAAAGGTAGAGAGAGAGTAGTAGATTTGATCAAATGAGAAAATCTATCTTATTATGTACAAGTCTCGCTGAATAAGTAATGTTTATTTTCGAATTGTTGTAGAAACATAAAGAATTTTACCGTCAGTGTTCTGAGTGGGCTGATCTTTTGTACCAAGAAGATGATCTGAAGCTTTTTTTCCATTTTGACACTCTGAATCTAACCAACCCAAATAATGAACAGCAGTAGCTGGGGACAATTGCAGCGGGATAAATTTCTGTCGTAAAATTGGTTTTTGTCTTGCTTGAGGTAATTCTAAATGAAAATTTTGGAAGGAAAAGTGAAAATGACTTGTAGACTTTTCCGAATTCCGTATTGAAGAGGATTTTGAGAGTCGATTAGCAACGTTTTACTCGATCTCTGAATTGGAATTTATCGAGTTTAATAAGTTTTTTTTTGTAATGGTTGAAAATATTCATACCGCCTGAAATGGTCCGAAAGGAGAATCTTTCTCGGACACATTCAAATAAAGCTTCTTTTTCTTATTCTTCGGAGATCTGAAGTTCATTGTACCCGAAATCTGAAAATCCATCTCTTAGATTTAAATTGGATGAAGTTGACATTATCAAGATTGAAACGCAGCGAAGTTCTCTTGAGCTCTTTGGCGGCTTGGATCACTTGATTTGCGAAATTCTTTTCAGAACTGAAAATAAAATTTACAAAATTCATGAGACAGAATGATATGATACCTTCACCTAATAATAAAAGAAACTCTAGCGAAGAATATTACGATATTACAAATGAAAATTTGGCCTACTCTTCCATGCTGCGATGCTCGATTAGCCATTTCATTCGGTGTTCACAGGCATCCACCAATCGAGTTGTCTTCTGCTTCAAACGCTTGAGCGTGTTGCCAAGAGATGTCGACATCAATTCGAGATCGCATCTAATGTAGAAATATTTGAGAATCAACCATCAAGTTAAGAATGAATTGCATTGAGAGAGTAAGGTTATGAGACTATGACGAAAGAGTCTCACATCGAAGCAACAGGACAACATTTAGCCATTCGGAAGCAGGTCTGTGTCTTGAAAAGCATCTGACTCCAACAGGTCCGGCCTTCCAAACTCTGCTGCTCTCTCTTTATTTTTTCTTCGCTGCATTCTGTATCATTCTCTTCGATCTGATATTGAATAAAATTGATTTTTAGATAATGTGCAATATGCAATTTGAAATTCATCACTACTAGGGGCTGAGTAAATTATTATATTTTACGAAAGATAATGAGAATAAACATAAGCATAAACACTGTTTCGGGACTTACCATACTCTTAAGCTTATCCCTGAATTGCATGAAGTACCTCTCCGCCTCTCTAGCGATGCATCCAACATAGAGCATTTCCTTCTTGTAGTTCGCGACCTTCATTTCTCTGCAGATGTTCGTTTGTACATTTCAATATTTACATTCATTTTAGGCAAACATGGATATTTTCAAAGCAGTTTTTCGCATATTCAGATTTCCCTAAACAATTCAAAACTGGAATTTAGCTTCCTTTGTAAACAGAATTGTGAATTTGAAATGATAGTCTATTTTATTGAAACTATTTTTCAGGTACTATTTTAAAGTTACTCACATTTGAACAGCCTCAATGCCGCAGACTTTGTCAGTCGTGCCCCTGGCATCCGCACTGCATCTCCAGTGCTCCTCCATCAGTTCGTTTCTGCATTCCAAATACGCCGCACATTGGCCCATCACATTCTCAATTTCATCAATTTTTCTACTTTTCAGATTTTGGTGAAGATCAGCTTGAACTCGTGAAGTTTCAAAAGACTTTCCCCATAAATGTTGAAAATCGTTTACAAAGTGATAAGTTCTTCTGTGAGATTGCAAAAAAAAACACCTACCGTAGTTGCTGCGTGTTTAGCAAGAACGAAGAGAACGATGAGTAGATGGAATGAGTTTTGCATTACACATGAGAGGCCCGTCGCAGGTGGAATACTGGCTGAATTGGAATTAGAATCAAGAAAGCGGAAAGAGAAAAGGAGAATTAGAAAGTGAATTGGAATTATGCAGAATGTCGGCTTGTAATACCGAAACAGTTCCAAATGCAGAGGAACAGATGAAATGAAGATAGGCCATCAGGACTGGAATGAGGGAGTGAGGCAGAAGAAGGAGGGAAAAAAGTCAAACAGAGAGACAATCAGATTGTCGGATAATGACTGAACAATGAATATCCGAGAGGGAAAGGGAGAATTTGAATAAAGCGAGAAATCCTCACAAGCCAAAACGCGTTCGAGGATATATTAACAAAACAATTGGATACAAGAAAGTTGTGCAATGTTTTTTGTTATTTCAATTGGAAGTCGAAGTTAAAGTTGTGCGAAATCATGATTGTGGAAGGAGATTAATTAGAAAGTAGAGAAAAATATTGATAAAAATAGCTATGAAAGTGAAGATCAGCTTTTCAACTCGCTATAAATGTAATTTGATGGATACAGTCGTTAGAAATAAGAAAAAAGTGCAGTGAGAAATAGCAAAGGAAAGTCCGCATTACTTTCGAATTTATATTTACGGTAGAACAGTTCGAAAGATAAAATACGAAATAATAAATGCAATAGTGTGAATAAAAATGCATCGAATCATAACACACAACTGGCGTCGCGTCTCGGCTGAAAATGAATGTTGTGGGCATTTGCAAGCAGGGCGAACTCTGAATGCCTTCCAAACTCGGTTGGATGTTTGGAAGCCTTGAGGCTTCTCTTGGAGAGACATCGAAACATCGGAATGCCCCATGCATTGCGCATCGCGTGCTTACAATTCCAAAACAAACAAATCAAGAAGAAAAAGAAGAAACTATTGAACTGTTGCAACTGCAGTGAATGAAATGAATAAAGATAGAGGCCTGGCAGGGAGGCCAGAGAGGCAAGACGAGTGAAAGCGCAAAACAAACGTGCTCGTCCAAAAAGCTGGATAGCTACATGCAAGTAGGAATGACCCTTGCCTAAACATCGCAAGAAACGGCTATTTACAGACACACATACACACACCGTACTATATTTGAATGCAGACAATACTATTTTATTTTTATTATTATTGACAATATGTACAGAAAAAGTTTGAGCAAGAATGACATTCAAGAATGGGAGTTTTTGGAAGAATCAGGAAACTTTTCGTCGAGTATTTATTTTTGGGCTTCGTGAACTTTATATTATTGTGTTTGAAGTTGAATTGACTGAGATTTAGCGGAAGAGTCTAGTTATGAACAAATTTCAAAGACCTACAAGCAAGCTGCTATGAACAATATGTTCCTTCAGTGACAATAAATTATCATTTTCAAATCAGTTTTGTCCCTGACCAATTGTCAAAAGTAGTTGCAAATTGTTACAAATTCCGGGCTGCTCTTGCTTTGCACCAGGATTCGCAGGTGAAACTTTCGTGAAGCTTTTATCCCACGAAATGAAAGGATCCAGATCTGTGCCATTTAGACCGCATAGGGAAGAAGAACTAGCGATTATAGATTCAGGTAGAGAATAGTCGAATATCTAGAATTAATGAATTTGAAGAATTTTAGAGGTGATGAGAAATAACGTATAAAAATAGTTTATTACGGAAGAATGCCAAGTAATTTATATTTAAAAAAAAAAAAAAAACAACCGACCTGTGCAAGACTAATATATCCATGAAATATTCGAGCGTCAGAAGCAGGTGCCAATTCCAAAGTCGCCGTTTGGTCTCGAAACTGAAAATCCAATATTGCATTGTTAAGAACTTTGAAAAGCTTTGCCGTAAAATTAGTGCCAAGAAACGCCATGTCGGGTCTTTCATCTCCATCTAAGTAGACTTGCCATTTCTCTGTCAGAGATGGAGGAGTCTTTATACAGAGCTGAAATCATTGTTTTCAAATTTAACTCGCCTTCTGCAATTTTTATCCAAAACTAAAGAGACGTCTTTTTTGGTGCTAGAGAAACTGATAATCAAGTGAATTTTCCTTCTTTTCTCACTCAAATATTTCGAGTCTTACACTATGCCAATCCCTGGTTGAAATGTTCCAGTTCTTGAGCTCGATTTTCTGCCCGTTTGTGACGTAATCCACACGCTGCGACGAAAATAGAATCGTCTGTCTGAAAATAAACACGGGACGATCCATTTTTTGCCTATAACATCTATAGCTCAAAATATGAAATTGTTGCACTTCATCCCGAAAGGAAATTATTATTCAAGCATAAGCTTTTTTCCTGTCTACTAGTTTTAGGCTAAAATGTAGTGTAAATATTGAATGTTGTAAAGATCGAATAGATTGAATTTTCAGACTGTATGCCTGTATGTAGTGAAAATGCTTGATGAAAGAAAAGAAGCGAGAAATGTCTTTTGTGGCATTCCCCACTTTTATTCAATATTTTGGGGCGTAATTTTTCCAAAAGTATGATAAATTGACAAATTTCCTTCGAGTGCGTTCAGACAGTTACAATGCAATTCGCAACTCGTCCGAAAGAGAATGAGAAGTCAAGAGAGCACAATAAATAATGCAGTCTGATGCAATCGCGCTCTCTTCGTTCTTATGCTGTTTCGAGCGAGTTGCAGGTTGCATTGCAACCAAGTCTGAGCGGGCCCTTACATTTGATCTTGCAGAGACATGAAAGGAGCGAATGAAGATGTAGGATCCGCCGCGATGTCCATTAGAAACAGGCAAACTGTCATGTTCCTGTGTAATTTCGTCGAATAATTCGTCAATTTCTACAAATGTACCTGGTAAGGTAGGAAGAGAAATTTCGAGAAACGATCATCTGATTTTGTGGTTCTCCATTGAAGAAAATGTTGAAGGAATGGAATAGTTCTGAATTAAAAATCGTTGAAACTTAACAATAGCGTAGTTTAATCCTTACCAGTTTCGCAGAATCTTCCTGTGAATCCAGTTCCCGTGCAATTGCAAAACGGTCCTGTTTCAACGTCGACGCAAGTCGCATTGTGCTGACAGTCTTGAGCCATATCTGCGCAGGCTATCTGAATGATTGATTTAAAACAATTCAATGAAGACGAAATACAGACCATTCTCTCGCAATTTTTCCCTCTGTACAAGGAGAGGCATTGACATGAGCATTCAGGCCAAGTGTTGTTCACTCTGCCCCCATTCAGACAATAACAGTGCTCCATTAGTCGAGTCTCGCAAACCTTCCCGGTAAATCCTGCATTTTCAAAAAAAAAAAAAGTATTCTAATGCGATCTTTCCACAGAGCAATTCACGAGGCGACAAATTTTCTGATGGATTTTAGAGTTCTTCAACTTGTGCAATTAAAAAAAACTTGTCTTTATTTTAGATTGTTTTTTTTACAAATGACATACCAGGCCTGCAACTGCATCGATATCCCCCAATTTCCGATGTACAAGTTCCATTATACAGACAAGGCTCGAAATCGCAGTAATTCACAGCCACTTCGCAATTTCTCCCTCGAAAGGAATCGTTACAGATGCAGACCGTTTCGCCTGGATGAGACTCGACGCATTTTCCATTTCCACTGCACGTTGATGGTGTGCAACGAGATAACGGCTTCTCGCAGAAATCGCCTGAAATGTGGAGTTCATCACGAAAAATGAGAGAATAGTCCAATAACTGTCCATCCCTGCTCACACTGACAGAACTGACTCGCATTTCTGAAGCACCGTCCATTTTGACAAGGGTTATTCACAACGCATTGATCCTGAATTTTGAGACTCAAGAGAAGTTTCAACAATTCTTAAGAATGTGTCCGTGCCATGGTTCGATGCAACGCATGAATTCACCTACAATGCAAGTATTCTCCCCAACCATAACATATCCGGGTTCGCACTCGCAATGTTGAGATCCGTCTTGCCACTGTGTCTTGAATCCATGCAAACAATTATCGCAATTGATACTCGGAGTAACAATTAGAGGATCACAGGGCTCTGCAAGTTCAAAATGAAAATTGAAAGTGAATTTTTTTTAGAAAAGCATACGATCATCATCTTCAGATGTAGTGAAAATTCTGGATACTTACCACAGCTACAATGAACTTCGCCTCTAAACTTTCCATCTATGCACATTGTCTGTCCCTGTACACGGCAGCCATTCGCACAAATGAATGTGCCAAATTCTCCTTGATAATAGAATGACTTCTTGAATTTTCCATTTAGCATGTGGAATGAAAAACAGACTACGCCTAGAAAAACTCGAACGTTGAATGGATCGAAAAATAAGAAATTTAAAAACGATCATTTTTACCGGAAAATCCAAAATTGTAATCGATCCACTGCAAAGCGCTTTGTTCATTGAAATCACACAGTCGAAATGGTTCAACCGGATAGACCTGTGGAGGGGCAGAATAATCCAGACGAGAAAGGAACGAAACAGACATGGAAGAATTGATGTCTGTCTTGAGCATAGCATTTCGATGGAAAGCACTTTCTGGAGCAGGACAGAACATTTCTAAAATCAGTCGATGCAAACTCTATCTTTCTAACTTGATCCTACAATTTTAGCAGTTTCAGGATTTTTTGGCAAATGAAAGAAATCACAGAGAAGACAAAATTTGACTACTTCACAAGATTCTTATTACGAAGCGCGCGCCAGACGCTGGTAAAATCATGTGTTTATAAAGAACATTAGTAGGTAAAGAAAAATATCCTACCTCTGCACTCCGGCTCTGGCTCCCATTTGCCATGAAAACATACAGACTGTTGCAATTGACTCGAATAAGGCCGATTGCAGGCGAATGAGAGGGTCGTGTTGTGTTGCCAGGGGCCGAGCGAAGGGACGGAACGAACTTCGATCACATGGCCATTTTTGATCAGGGGAAGTGGGCAGAGGTTCAGAGCTAAAATAATCGATTTTTTACATAAATTAAAATTCAACTTGCCTTGAGACAGAAATGTCTGAGGTTGTGCATGAGTTGTGCAGAAGTGAATCAATAAAGCTGCATAAAAGAGAACGAGGAACATTGATTGAGCATTGTTAGGAAAAAGAAGAAAAGCCGGATGACCACGGGAAGAGGCAGGGTGGATGAAGTGGATGGACAGTACGCGGGATGCCGATATACCGTCGTGCAGAGAGAAGATAAAAAGTGAGAAGCGCTGCGCAAATAGATAAATAGATCGGGTGTGAGCTGCGAATCTGCGCGAAACCACGCTGCTCAATGCAAAATATTTCAAGGAAACAGGAAAAATTGAAAATCGGTCGGGAAAACGAAGTTTGAAAGTAGTCTAGGCACTGATGAAGACACTTGTAGTGGAATAGAAGAGGGGAAGAGGTTTAGCAAAATGCGGGATAGAACAGCCACGTATGAATAGAGATGATCAGATTCAAAGAAAAGAAGAGTTCCAAGCTAGAGTTTACCAATCACTCGCTTGAAAACCCATTCCCAAATCCGCTGTGAATGGTGCTCTCGTCGAGAACCATATTCAGAGTTCAAGTTTCTACATCTGCAGACAAGCTTTGCTTGCACATCTTCAGTCGCCGTCTTCTTCGATTTCTTGGTTTACTGTCAAGAGAGTTCTTGATTATTTATTGGTGATGAGCGTAATCAGACTTATCAAAATGCGCTGAGCCTGAACTTAGGAAGTACACTCTTCGTTCCTTGCCCCCTGCATTATCTTTCACAATAATTTCTTCTTTTCATTTTATATGAAGACGGTGCATAATTTTCATGAAATCGTAAGGATTATTCACACGAAATTCCAAATGACATGATTGTAACTCATGATCGTGCTTATTTCCTCGCTTGTGAATAAAGAAAAATCGGTGGTTTTTTCTATTTAATTTTTCTTAGGTTTTTTCGTGCATTGCGAGTTTTATATTTTACGAATTTTGTTTTCACTGCTGCAAGATAATAGGTTTCAAGCCGAATCACTTGACAAATCTTTATTTTTCTTCTAGTCCTATTGCTGATAAAATGATTGATAAAGAAGGGAAAATACGTGGAAACAAAGCTTTCTCTAGAAACGAGAAGAGATGCGGAGGCAACAAGTAATTGAATAATAAGTACAAACAATATAAGATAGAAAATGACAAATAACAATCCAAATTTACAAACAGTTGAATAATCGAATAATGAATAATGAGTGATGAAATGAATGCAAAAAATGTGGCGAACAGCCAAATTTAGAACTATCTTCTTCATACAATCAGGAATGTGTTTGAAGCAATGATGAGAATAATAACTTACAACTTACAATGATGCGAGATTTTGCAAGTTCACAAACGAGACAAGGTCCGAGTATAAAGATCATCGAATATGAAAGAGCGCTATCTAATTATAATGGGAGAGATTAATCAAAGAAAAAAGATACAATCAACTTGATGTTATTCCATAAAAGTATTTACAGCCAAAATTTTTACACGGAAAATGATAACTGGAATAATCGCAACAAAATGCCTAAATATTATATTCTGACCTAAGTAAAACTTTAGGTAATCGTTAGAATAATTAGATATGGGAAGGTGTGTGGCGATTCAGTGAGGCTAGTTTTGATGGCGGTAAACAGTTATTCGTTACAGAGTGTTGGACCTCAACTTGACTTCCTCTTCTTCGGCAATTTCATCTTCTTCCATGAGTTCGGAGTTGTTCGATTGCGAGAATGTTCGGTCGCGTTGCTAAAATGAAGAGGATTTTTCAGAATTCATATTTCTGTTTGAAGGAATGCAAACATCTCTATCTTTCAATCTTACCTCGAATTCCTCATCCACAATGATATGATCGGATGTCGATGACGAATCGACAGAGCTGCCTCTGCAATTTCGAATTTCAATTTCAAACTTCATCGTTCATTCACATGACAAATTGGTCCTCGATTTTTCTCGAGCTAGAGTCTCGAATTTTTGCATTGAAAACTTTCACTATCGATGAGCAAATAAGTATTTTTCGCTGAGCCTCTAGCCAATTGGCCGTTATCATTCTTGGTAAGCGAGTCTATCAGAGCGATTGCTCCAAATGGCCGCCGGCAGTCACAAGACCGTCTGCCTGCTCTTCTCTCTGGTCATGAATGTACTCTTTCCTCACCAATAAACAGGATACTTTTTTTCGAAACACAACATGAATCTAGAGCAGAAAAATAAGTGAAAAACAACTCACAAATTGAGCTGATGTCTCTTGATGTGTTTCTCGAGCATCGCAGGCGACTTGGAAACGTGACGACAGTGTGGGCATCGGCGAGTTCCTAGACAATAAACATCACTGATTAGTTCGATGCTGAAACGGCATACCTTGATCGATACTTTGAGGCAGAGGAATTCCATGGCGATAATATTTGTGGAAGTGGATGTATCTGGCTTCACGAGTCGTGAATTGACATCCTGGCAGGTCACATCTAATTGGAGGATTCCTGTGGTAGATGGTGACGTGGTAGGAGACAGAATTGTATCTTCCATAGATCTTCCTGCACACGGTGCACATGAACCCGTTCTCCGTCTTCTCGATGTATTTTTTGTTGCGGCACCATCCTGGAATTAGTTGAATCAGTGACTAGTTCTGTTTTTGATGGCTGACCTTCTTTGTCATTGCTGGGAATAATGACATCGCCCATGTTATCGAATGGGGCCGAATCGTCACAATCCAACGAGGCAGATTTCTTCATCTCTTTGTCTCGCTTCATTTTACAAACTGCTTCACTATTTTCTGGGGTATTCAGCAGATTCATCTGTGTAATTTGTTGTGCCAGAATCTGAAATGCGATACATATCATTTTAATATTCGACGACTGTTTAATACCTGCAAATATTGTGGGTTGAAGAGGAGAGGAGCAATGCTGAATGGCATAATTGGTAGCTGAGGATTGAGATTCTGGAGCAGAGGCATGACGGGTTTCTGAGGCTGAGGACGAGGAAGATCCTGGAGTTCTGGTTGAAGAGCTTCTTGGAGAGGACGAATTTGATAGATATCAGCGACGTTCTTCAACTGAAAATACGAATTTGTTGGTCGCGAAGGGAGTCCTCCTTGAACGTACCGCTTGCTTACTACAGGACTGCACATCCAAGATACCGGTCGACAGAAAGTCCATTATGATTTTTAGAATTTCGTAATTATTTGAGTGATGAATATCCAGGCGAAGTACGCGAGTGTTCTGAAAGTGGGAAGTTTATCAATGACAAGCGAGGAAAATGCCAAAACATCGGAAATATGGTGACGCCATGATTGAATGAAACAATGTGAAAGTGGTCATGAGGGGCTCTCTTCCGAACAGTAAAGAACAGTAAAGATAAGTGATACGCAACACAGAAAAGACTATCAAATAGAGAACCACCTAAAAGGGCCTAACGTGAAATCACGATTGTTGAAATGACCTTCAATTATTTAATTGATTCAGAATGTTATTTCACTTGAGTTCGAGCAATTATTTACTGTACGCACAATGCAGTTAACAAGAGAGTTGTTAGAATTAACTAACTAATTAGATTTCGAAAATCAGCTGAAATTTTGCGAATATTCGAGAAACCTAGACGAAACTCATGTTGGGCGCTTAAACTTTCATTTTTCAATTAGGCCTGCAGTTCTATACGGAATGTCAGTTTGCATCTGCGCCGCGTTTCATTTTATATCTCTGCAAAGATCAACCAAATTTAAAAATCGTTCAGAAAATTGCTTATGAGAAGAAGCTGCAAGTGTAAAACAGCAATATCCGCGAAATACAACTCGAGCCTTGAGGACCGATTAACTGAAACAGTTAAAAATTGAGATAGTCGAAAACTGAAATTGGATAAGGGGAATTTTAGGTCAGAATGTAAACTGAATGTTCGAATAAAAGAGCAAGACTTCAAATGCTATTTCAGAGATACTGAAAATTATGTTCACTTGAAGAGTCAAAGAAGGGATTTCTCGAAAGTTGAAAAATAATCGGCTGCGCCTACAGAGGAAATTATCGAGGAGAAAAAGTTGAGAATTACGATAGGCTACATTGACGTAGACTCACAAAACTACGATAAAGTAAGCAAAATGGTGAGAAATCATCGTTTTCGCTCACATTAAAATGTAAAAATACATCGAATTCGTGATGCCCTTTTCAATGAAGCGTGCTGAAGCGGATAATGAGAAGAATCAAGACTAGCAGAAAAAGTAGAGTTGCACCTCGAACTTATGACGAGACAAGACAGGCAAGGGAAGACCCAAATGAATTTTACTATAGTAAAACAACGAATTACGATAGTGACTTTCAACTATGGTAGTAAGCGAGGTAGTTAAACATTTTACTATGATAGTTAAATTTTCGCTTAACTATCGTAGTTGAACCTACTTATTTGAGTTCCACCCCAGTAGGCAAAAAGAGGGAACAATATACTTTGAAAATAACAACAAAGACAATTCAGAAACTAACTAAATCTGAAGAGTGAGATACGATAGCTAGGGGATTGGCTGAAAATCGTATAGTGCCTGAAAAAATTGACAAAGACCTCGCTGGAAATGGAATAGATAGTGGAATGATGAAACAAAGAAACTGCCTAGAGAGCCTAGGAAAAACCCTTATCACTGATGGCCAATCGGGGAGTCAGTCAGAAGGGAAGAGAGCCCAAGACAGGCGTCTTTCCTTTCACTTTGCTCCCGAGGCTCATTGCTACGAAGTTTAGCGTTTATACGAGCTTTCTTTGAGAGTCCTCGCGTTAAATACAGACCCACTCTCAATTCGTTATCAGTAAATCGGGAAAAATTTCTTTGCTTTCACCCTCCCCCACTTCGTTTTTCCGCTTTGGTTTATCAATGAAATTCGCCAGCGCATGACGTGTTCTCAACTAAAAATTCCTACTCGAACCTATTTTTAGCCCTGATTAGGGCACATGAATTTGTAGCGAAAACAGCAATGACACAACATTAGAAAGAACAAGCTCAGAATCAAGCGTTGATGGAATTGCTTTTGATCGATAACAATTGAAGGAGTTATGATGTGGTCATTGTTTTGGCTATTTCAAAACATTGTAACTATGCCGAAATTCTTGAAATTCCTTGGTGATTTTTGACTGATAATGACAGTACAAAATTGTATGAATGTAAGCCGATCACAATTGACTTTTCTTTGGTTTACAAGAAGGAATCTTGGTTGGATGACAATTATAAATAATTGGGCGTTGTCTACATAAAAATCAGAGAATTGATATTAGTCAAGAAAAGTGCAATACCTGGAATTTCTTTGTGACTCAATTAGAAAGACGGAAACAAAGGGTTTGTTGCACTGAAAATGAATGTCGTTTCGCGACGGAGTTGTAAATTGCAAAGAAAATTATGGATGCAAATCGAAGAAACTGCTAGATATAATAAATCTACTTTGAACTTTACAAAATCATAAGAAGTTTCTTTCTCGAGAAAATCGAATAGTTAGAAAAAAAAAGTTTATCAGATTGGCCTGTAACAATTAGGCAATAGAAATGCCGAAACCGACTATTTTTAGACGTTATGAGCTATAGTAGGATTTCAGAACACAATACCAAAAGAAATTCTAGTCAAATAAGTTTAGAAAATGCGCGAAAGGTGAGCTTTATACTGAGACTAATCTAATATAAAATGCATTTGCGTAATACTTTTTGTTCATTCTTATAAAGATTCTCTAGGAATAGTTAGGCTAGAACGCAAGACTACGATGATATGCATATTTGAAGTTATTTTGTGACCGACTACTTTACAGGGGAAGAATAGTCCAATGCGGAAAATTCTAGACTTCTCATTATTGAAATCAAATCTGCGAATTGCCCGAATTGGACAGATGTAAAATTTCCTAAGCATTCATTTCCATTCTGTTCAGCAGAAAATCACCTATTCTTCAAATCAAAATATCAGAATTTTAACAATCTATTGTCTTGTTAAGGAGAATATTTAACAGTAGGTAATGCTCATTTTCTGCTAATTTTGGGTTAATATTTGATAAGAAAAGTGCATTTATCAATTGCTTACGATAGTGGGAAAATGATAATCAAGACAAGTCCAAAATACAATTCAAAGGAGTCGTGAAAGTTCGAATTTTCAATTATTGGAAATATCATCTTTGACGACAAGAGTGAGCATTGCTCTGCCCGTCCTTTTGAAACTTTATTGTCTAGTTAAGCACATTTGTGCAGTTTCATACCTAAATTCCATGGTTATTTGATACTATGGTACTTGTTCATAACCTTATCCAACAGATTAGATGATAAAAGTGACCATATCAGAAGTTGTGGAATCCACTAATGAACACTTTTTGCGGATTTGGAAATCTTCTCAAAACATGACACTAATTATAATTAAGGAGCGTTAATTCGGTTAGAATTTTTATCATGAATTGTTCACAACTTTTGAAAAAGTATACAAAAATACAATATTTTAGACTCTTGGCACGATTAGCAGAGATTCTTGTACGGAATGGCTAACTTATTCAATCTATTTTATTACCTAAGTGCGTCAACAGTACGTCAAATACCGCATTTAGCTTCTCGATCTACATAATAATATTGCAAAAATGTAAAGTATGAATTTCCATGGCATGGAAAGCTCTTAAAGCCGACAAACATATCTGTAAAACGCGCACAAAACACACTACTGGCTAATTATATTCTGAAAGTTCGCAGGTGTTCTAATAACTCGCTGAAATTCCAAAGTTCACCAACATTTTCTTAGAGATTTAGTGCACACGGTAAAAAGTAATTTACTTGTTTTCGATAACGAAAAGTCTAAAGTTGAAGGGAAAAACTCAGTAATAAATCGTGATTTTACTAAGAGAGCAAGCAGGAAAATTTCTGTTGCCTCTTATAGGAAACATTAGTTCTGTAAATGCTATTTCTCCGATAAGTTATGTGAAAATCTCATTGTTGGAAGTTAACTATAATTGAATGAAATATCATGGAAAACAGACTAATGAGGTGAATGAATGAATCAGAGCACAAAAAATAATATGAGGAAGTTTGAACTAGATATTTTTCTGATTTCGAAATTAGTGATTTTCTTTTTATAAAAAAAACATCAAAACCTATTTGATTTTCAAAAATAGTATGTTAATCAATTATGCTTTTTCTTAAAACTACTAAAATAGGCGAAATTATTTCATGGCAGATTTTGGTGACTAATCTTCTAAATTTCTCCATAGGTTAGTCGTTTTTCATCCTAATTTTACAGTACTCCTTATTTTTCGTAAATTGTAGGATCAAAACAGAAAAATCATTAGAGAAAGCAAAACTCGGATAGGCATGATTACGGAATGCGATCATTGACAAGAACTCACATATTCATAGAGAGACGGCGGCTTATTCGACCCGATTAGATTATTGGCCTATCTCACGAAAAAGATTAAATAAGCTGGCTCTAACAGGCAGCTGTAGGCATTTTTCTCGGGTGAAGTTTCGTGATTTCAAATAAGCAGAAATAAGCATTTCATAGCCTTATTATCATATAGATCATACACTTTTCAAACCATTAATAATTTCCAAACAAACACTGTTAACCTTATACCGCAAGACATAAGTAAAATATTTAGGCTATTAAAATAATATCACCTATAATAGAAGCTATGAATAAAGTATAAGATCATTAGTGTATTCGAGAATAATAAATGAATCTGAACTTTTGCATATTTCATTGCATTTTTGTAAAGTCTAGTTTTCTTTTTCTTAATTTGGAAATATCACTATCGTGAATAGAAAGAATTATCGTAAAAAATCTTATGCGAAATTATTCAGCCTTTAGTTAGAAAACATATTAGACGTAATTGAAAGCCTTAAACTTTCACATTGCTTCATGGCATTTATCTACGTAAATCACCTTTTCTGGTATATTACAGAAAATTAATGCATCTCGCAAAAATTATCGCTAAATCTACCTACAGTGGCGGCCAAAAGTTCGGAACAATTATGATTCTAAATGCAGTCTGATAGGACCAGTTTGAATGAAACAATAGGAATGCAGTTCAGTGGAAAGAATATGTTAAATTTCATTCAAATTGGTCCTATCAGACTGTATTCAAAATCATAATTGTTCCAAACTTTTGGTCGCCATTGTATGTATTTTGACTGACCTGAAATTCCTGTGTCATCATGAGCAGATTGAAGAAGAATGACGATCCACGGAGAAGTTCTTCATTTGTTGGAATCAGCTTCGTCGAGCCAGCAGCTTGCACATGGCAGTCAAATGAGCATGGATCACACTTGATGGACGACATTTTCTGAGAGATAGATAAGTATTATTTCGCTTCAATTCCGTATCATTAAATTTACAAACGGCTATGCTAATGATGAGATATCAAATAATCTAGATGTAATTTTTTCTTCTACAGTATGAACAATGAAATTAGAAGATCAAGTGAAACTTTACTCATTTTTCATGCGAGGATTAGGTTCTGTGTATTTGACGTCATGGCATAAGAAGTGCTAAGATTCTAGTTTTTCACGCAAATTTTGCTCTTTTAAACGGTCGAGTGAACTCACTTCCTGCAGTCGGAAGGCTTATTTCTTATTTATGAAGTGATAGTTGGCGATAATCAATGATGCGAACACAGAGCAGAAGAGGAGCATAATTGATTGCGTCATGATAAGCGCACCGAGTAATTGCTGCGTTTCGTGGGACTGCTTTCCGAGAAATTATGGTCTTATCAGTTTATCAAATCATATGACCAAAAGTCGTAAAGGGTTTTTCGTTGAAAGGGATTGTTCAAAGAATAGCAATTCAAAATGCTCGAATCTTCTAGATATTTTGATATTTTTAATTGTAAAAGATGCGTATCATCAAAATGATGTGATAATTGCAAAATCCCCCCGACATTTTCCGATTTCGTTTCAAAACGGACTCTTCCTCGCACATTCCTTGATTCACAATTTTGCCAGTATTTGTTTTAGGAAATGCGCTAGCATCTCTTTCTTTGTAAAGTCCATATAAACTTCTCGAGATACTTATTCGCCTTTATTTCTATGCAAATATCGTATCACCTGGTGATTCGAGTTTCGAAGCAAAAAGCACAATGCAATTCTCAAAGTGCTCCGCGACTTTTAGTCCCCCCCATGCACTATTTTCGGCAGACGAAATTCATTAGAATTACAGTAAACCAAAAGAAAATGACACGAAAAGTGCACAGAAATGCCACAATAAATAATAGATTGAATGAACTATTATTTCTCATTTAAAAATGCCACATTCATCATTTAGTGGGTTTGAAAAGTTTATAATGATAAATGACTTTTTGAAATGTGACCCTTTCACATTTAACAACTCGATTTCCCTGAAAATTGTATGACTTTTTGCAATTAAACTTTTCTCATAAATACTACAGTTTAAAAATATGAAAAATGTAAATGATTTAAACGTGAAAAATATCGCACGTTATATTCATGTTTTCGTGTCCCATTGAATATAATTTTGAAAATGTTTGATTTCATGATGAGTCAAAGTACACGAAAAGCCTCTACTAATTTTAGACTCTATTGTTCCTTGCTTAAATACCTATTAATTCACCGGCGGTAATTTCGAAATTCGAAATGATAAGGAAATTTCAATGGGGGAATCCCTTTTTCCAAAAACACAAACCCGCATGTGACATGTGAAAGAAGGGAAAATTGTGGACTCCCGAAAACAACCTACTATTTGGATGTCCGATGGAGAGTTTCATATTTTGAAACATTTTTATGGGGAAAAATACAAGGACTAGGGGAAAAGATTATGAGCATTAGAAGGAACCAAGAACTAATAATGATTTTGATGGACACTATCTGGAGGAGGAGGTAAACAGAATCGGACTGTTTAGATCAGAAAATCAGGAAGATGTTTTCGCTATTAAGACTACGCATTCTCAAACATTTTCTGAGCATGCCAAAAAATATGAGGCTAATATTAAGAAAATAGTTGAATATCAATTAGAAAATTATTGAGATTTCAACGAAGCAAAAACATTTAAACTCTTCTATTCATTTTGAGATTGAATATCTGCTAGATTTTATGGGATTATTTCAAGCACGATGTTTGACATTGCCGAGACCCGACAAATTGAGACAGGATAAAACGTACGAAAATTCGATGTATGGAAAAGAGCGTTTTTTGTTGCAAATCTACAATAATTGGATGATTCAAGAAATAATTCTACGACTATTTGACATTACGCAATGCAAATCTTGCATTTTCAAAAGTTCGTAGCATTTATCTTGTCTCAATGTACCGATCATTGATGATAGTTCTGATCAAAAGCATCAGGTTTTAGTTCACGAGTTTTGGGCATAAATGGTGAAGAAAAAGATTAGAACGTGTATTTTTTGAAAGTTTGACAAGGACCGGGTACGTGAAAAACGACCGTTATAATGGCAAATCGTAATCTTTGAAAAGGACGAATTGGAGGAGAATGGGGGCGGGGTTTTCGAAGGAAAAGGGAGTTGCAGGAAGAAAGGGGAAGAGGAGAGGAAGAATGAAATGGGAAAGGGAGAATGCCATGTCAGTTAGACTAGCAATAGGAAAGGAGAAAGGACCATGAAAATGGGTTATTTCGAAAAGGAATTGTTATTGTTTCTTCCGGGGAAATATGGGATTTATGTTCCAAAATGAGGCGAAATGGGACTTTGAGTTTTGATGTTAACGATTTTGAAGTTGGGACTAATTGCTAAATAAAGAAACTCATAATTGCGAATGACTTTTGAATTGAATTGGTTGAAATGCCAGTCGACTTTTGTACAAAAGTTTAGATGAAAATGAGAATAGGTTATTTGAAGAGTAAGCTTGATTGAAATTGAATAATTTTGAAGGAATGATGTTTTCAAATATGACTCTTCGAAATTTTTCAATAAATTCGATGAATTCATGAGTTGAAAATTGACATACTCAATGCAATTTTCGTTTTCCTTTATAAAAATTGTTTTGAATAAAACCCTTATGAATTTCGAGTCCCCAAGCTTGCTGGACAACCTAAGATAAAATGAAAATAAGATATTCGAAAAAAAAAATATGAACAGGATCAGGAAACATTCCAAGTAACCCTCAGCGACCTGCCCTCATTCTTTATCATTTTATCACCCATTACTCCCTGCTCGCAAGTTGGCCTCATCTGATACCAACCTTTCTCTCCCTCACCTTTTTATCGGCCAATACCTTTACCTTCTTTGTCCCTCTGCCACTCTGCCATGCTTATCAATATCATTCACGAGGTCATTTCTGGTCAAACAAATAAGCATAGCGGGTCGCAAAGAGTTTTTCGCAAAATTTGCAATTTCCTGATGCTATTTTGGACTCGTGCATAGATGCACTTTGATAACTGATAACGAACGAACTTGAGAAGTTGGGAATTTCAAATCTGGTGGATGCACTATAAACTAGGTTTCAAAATTATTCTACTGAAAGTTGAATGTGATAAATTTCTTGGTAAAATTTGGTAAATTACATTTTATATTCTCAAATAAAAGATTTTTTTTTATAAATATTCTATATCGTATCTCACAAATGCCATATTTGAATTCACTTGGATCCCGACTCGAGAAGATATTTGAATTTTCCAATGCCGTTGCGTTGTTGTGAAAGAAAAGAGCATCAAATAAAGGTAATGCGTCAGAAAAAAGGGAGAGAGTGGAGAATCCTTGTATTGAGCCATTGGACTTAGGGACAGGTTGAGCGGATGACTAATGGCCTGAGGGGCGTAAGTGGAAGAAGAAGAAACGAAAGGAGACGGTCCACTCGGCACAATATGGCATTTTTCTTTTATTTCCACAAATCTTCTCTACAAAAAAAAGAAAAAATGCAAATATGGCAGAGGATTTGAAACGAAAATGAGAAAATTCATTGGAATTATAGAAGTTAGTTATATACAGCTGTTATAAGATGACATTTTTCATTTATTTCCTCAAATAGTTTCTAAAAATGATACAAGTTCAGATATTGAAGAGGATTTGAAATGAAAATGGGGACATTTATGTGAGAATTTGAAATTTAAATAAAATTTATTAAATATATGCGTAATGTATTAAGTCATCTTTCTATTTCACAACCTCTTTTCTTATAAAAATCAGATATGATAAGAAAAATAATAGCGAGAATGCGGATGCTTACTTGAAAATTTGAAATTCAGATGAAATTAGTTGAATGTAGGCGTTCTTGTCCACCCTTCTCAATTCCTTATCACTCAATTAATCATCGCATTCTGGAGACAACTCTTCCGCTGTTTGTTAGTGATGAATAATTTTTATATGGTGATTCACAAAATACAACTAACTCGTTGAATTAAAAATTCAAGAAAATAAGGGTTGAATATTTCTATGGCATGAATGATAGAATTTTGAATGTTTGGCGAACGTTTTGATTTTATTCATGATTTTAGATGATCAGCTTTCACATACTCGAATTATATTTAATATTTTTGAAATTATGTTGCACTAAACTCAGATTTTGCAGTTCTTTATCGAAATTTCTTTAAAAATGAACATTTATTCGACGCTGAGACTGTGAGATCCAAATGATAACCTCTGTCTTCTCGGTTCATCTTCGCAAGTGTCCAGATCCAGACTCATCGAAGCTCTGCTCCCAAACGAATCTTTCAACGAAATGTCCGATTGAGAACAGACTGATGGACGGGTTGAGCCATTATATCTGAAAACTGATGCGTTTTATGTTGATTAGAAAATCAAACCTATTCGTATCTCCATTGTACGAGAAATCATAAATTAATGAGAGTGCGGGCGTTCGCGATCGACTGATATTATCGCCCTGTTCCTCCTCAGTGACAATTATAGCTGGAACGTCAGAGGCTGTTGAAGCACTAGAAAGAAAATTTTGGAATTAAAAAATGACTGAGTTTTTTTTTCCAAAGATACATTTTCTGCATCAGCAGTTTATCAATTCCATTTCATGATAAGATCTGCATCAGTGATAATTTCTACAAGTGCACCTCGTATGCTTCCTTGGCTGATTGTTAGGTGGATTCGATAATTGTGGTGAACTCTTCCAATCTCTGGTTTTTGTCAGCCACATTGTCACCTAGAATTCCAAAATACCTTTTAAATATGTTGGTTTGGTGCTCTAAGGATTGAAAAATAGTCACCTTATTCTTGGCCTTCATTAATCGCCGCCTCTGTCGTTCTCGCATGTCCAATTCCTCTCGGAATCGCATTACATCCAACAACGCTTCTATCTGAAATCGAAAATAAGTCTTCAAAAGAAATTCCGAGGAGAAAATAACTTATAAAATATTGTGGATCTAGCCAGTGAGGAGCGTATTTTCAAAATGATAAGCTTCATTTACGAAACAAGATTTCCTAATGTTTACTTAACTTTGATACAGTGATAAGGTCTTACTTCAATTGCAGAAGAGCTTCGTTTGATGGACCGAATCATAAGCAGCACAATGACGAACGAGAACATTAGCAGAATGGCGATCGTGTAGATCATCCGCCCGAAGTCCGCTTCCTCTTTCGTGGGATTCATCAGTCCTAACAGATTATCCACATCATCCCCGCTCAAATTTCTGAATCTCGAAGAATATTCAACATTAAAATGAAATGATGAAAATCTATGACATTTTAATGCAAAAGATTAGAATAAAACTTTCCCATAGTATAATATTAGAATTTTAACGATTTTCAAATAATATTTATGGTTATCTCATAGGATATTATTCTATTTCGCAACTACTTTTCAGTACAAATCAGAGCATTTATAAAATTTACTAGGTTTTCATTTCGAAAATCTCATGACTGTTCATTCCGAAAGGCTTACTTCAGTCTGCAATGCTGCTCCATTTCACGGATGCAATCACAAGGCAATCCACTCGATGCTGGTCCGTAATACATCGAATAATTTTAGAAATAATAAAATAGAAACTCCAAATCAATAGGCAGCTCGTGAGTATTAGAAGAAGTGATAAATTTCAACGGATTTATGCAGCTTTAGCGGATATTCATATTCTTCGTTCACATTATCCTCCCTTCTCCTCTCGTCTCTCGTATTCTCTCAATTTCTCGTTGTATTTCATTCATTATTTTATCCATATCTCTGGTAAGCAGCGGGCTGTGAAGTGTCTGGCATTCCTCACTACTCTATCGATAGCATTACCATAGCAGCGAACGAGCGTTATTTATTTTAGTAGAGTTGTAGAAACCACTTTGTTTGTGTGAAAAATGGGTTTAAAAATTAATTTAATTAAGTTATCAAAATAAAAGAATTATAGCTAAAATCCATAGTTTTAGCATAAATCATCATATCACAACATAATATTGCATTTCACAATAGCCATAGTTCAATAAAAAGACTTTTCTTACATCATCACTTGAAATTCCTCTCCACAAAAAGACATTTCAGAATCCCACAATGATAACAAATCTAAAACACCGATTAGTCTTAGTAGTTTGTTAATTTATGATGTGTTGACTGGTTGGGGATTGCGAAATGTGCTTGGAACGGCTGGATGTCGAGATGCGGGATGGCAGTTAGCAAGTCATTTGGCCTACGACATCGACAGACTCAGGGGGGGGTTTGTTTTGCTCTATTCGCTTTTTCCTGTCTTCTCTCTGCTGCTTCTTTGTTTCATCTTCCGTCAGAGCTGCTCCTGCTCCTTTGCCATTGTGTAATAGTTTTCTCCTCATCCCAACATCTCTCTATCCCTCCTATCTCTTCTAACCATTCGTCTTCCCTCCCTTCCCTTTCCCTCTCTCAGCCTCCCCCGCTACAGCCCTCAGGCACTGCCCAACAACATAATTCTTCTTTCCAGAGCCGCACTCGCACAATTCAATCGATTCATTTTTCACCTCCTTCCGATAGTTTTTCGCATTTTCAGCAGACCCAGATTGGACGATGGCAGACGGCTTCTGGCTATTCGAAGGCCTCGAAGACGAGCCCTATGGACTCCTGCCGCTCGTCAATCTGTCGGGAAAGGTATACCTACTTGTTTGTAAAGACCGATCTTCGTAGAAATCATTATTTAACACTGCATCATAATGTGCAGCCTGACAAAAAATGATCAATTACTATTGCAACCATCGTTTCAATCTTTCTGGATCTTATCTTCATTCGAATGAGTCTCCGACTTCCATGGAATTCACAATCAGTTTATTTATGCAAAAAACAATGTCATGAAAGTCAACTTCTGAAAGATGAACTATGGTAGAATTATGATTATTTTATTAGGGCGGCCCGACAAGCACAAAATACGTGGACAGAATTGGCTCATACCAGTGGTTTTTGAACGATGAAACTCCCACAATTATTGTGCCAGGACAGCCCACGGAGAGTTTCTTCTGGCCGGGTGGAAAACTGATGCAGGATCATGGAGTCGTCATTTATGACGTCAATCACATGAAGGTAAAGAATTCAGTGCAATTCAAACGTTTTTCTCCAATCCTTATTTCTAGGTGAAAAATGGATCTCTCGACCCACTCATTATCGCTGCCCGATTGCTGTCGGAAAAGAAAAAGAAGCCCATCGATTTCAGCCAGTATCATTTCATCACAGATGCAGTCAATCTTCAGAAAATCTTCGCTTTTGCGCAGGTTATAATTTAAGAAAAATAAGAAGACAAGCATATTATGAAAACATAGGTGTTTGTGTCAGATAAAATTTAATCGAATGTCAAACGTACCTTCCGCTACTATATTTTTCAAATCTTTGATATCATCAATTTCGATCAATACTTTCTTTCAGCCATCAACTTCCAAATAGCCTCTATTTCGAAAGAAATCCATAAACTATTCTAACGATCAATACATAGTTTAGGAAGCCGGCGATGGTCTGTTCCGAATTGACTGCGAACGAGTAGGCAACACAGTTCTCTTCTCCAGGTTCCAAACTTTTCCAATAAACTCTTTTCTCGAACAGTATCTTTTTCAAGAATGGAAGCCTCTGACCTGATGGAGATCGGTCACGTGACATTCGACTACACGCTCAAGGCGCGAATGACTCGACCACGCAGCATCCACACCACGGGCCCCTTCTTCCAGCTCATCGGCTACCAATTCGGCAACTTCCGAATCCTCGTCCGATTCGAAGTCGACTGCGCTGATTATGCTGCCGCTAAAGTTGCTGCGTGAGTCGAGCGATTTTGATTTTTCATTCATCATCAAATTATCACATCGCAATTCATTAAATTACAATTTATAATTTGTATATATGAATATCATAAGAGCTATGTTTAATGCTGATCTTCATCATCATCATCATATAATTATTTCGATAATGGCAAAAAGTTCAGTTATTCTGGGATCAGTCGATAAATTTCACCTTTTTTCAAAATTTTGTTGTTCAGAGTGTCGGTGGACAAAGAAGAAGCACCCCTAACAAAGGAGAAATCTGACCTGAATCCTGATATCGAGGTTTGGAAAACATTAACATGAAATATTATCTATATATAAATTGATGATATCATAAATAGTAGAGGTAATTAGATAGCGAAATACGGTGAAGTGCCCCCCGATGTGCCGTTGCAACTGCTGACCACCTATCCTCAAGGAGCCGGATTCCCCTTCTTCACATGGGCACAACTCTTCTTCACCAATGCTAATCAAGTAGGTCTCTTCATTTTGCCTTCAGATTTTATTTCAATTCTCACTTATAATCATTTGAAATCAAATGCTGCAATTGACGCGCAAAGAATATAGATTTTCGATTATCATGACAACAGCGATATCTATCAGCAGGGATTTCAGAGCTTCAAAATTAATATTCTGAAAATGAACATTTCGAACCCATACATTTTCTCCTCTTTCTATTAATACGAGATATCGACATCATCATTATGGTGCATTAACAATACGTTCAAGAAAATGTCGATAAATCTTCAGATAGTATTCTGTCTTGTCTTGCTCTTTGGCGATTTTTGATCTGCTAAATATCACATCTCTCTACAAATATATCATGAAAATGTTGCAGGAAGTTGTCGGATTCTTCAAAGGTAATGGCGATTTCGGCAAACCGGCTCTGTACAATCTGCAAGACATTTCCAAGATGATGAAACCACTTCCATACGTCACCCTTAGCAAAGGTCATTGATTTTCTTCTTCAGTAATCTTAGCAAGAAAAAATTATTTTAGTTCACGATTGTCTCGATAAAATTCACAAATTCCTCACGAAAAATCGTCCCGATTTCCGATGTGGACTCGTTTGGAAGGGCAAGAATCATTTGGAAATCTTTGCGAAGGTATTTTTTAAAATTTATTTACGGAGCAAATTCATTAATTATTTTCTTTTCTATGTACTACAAAATCATCATTTCATTAAAATCATACAGGAGAAAATTCTTCAAGAATTTCGAATAGCAATCAAGATTTTTTACAATTTCTGTTCAAATTATCTTCCAAAATGTCTAATTATCATATTTTAGCACGAAGACGCCGATGGTGGCATTTCGAAGGGAGTTCGTGATTTCCTCGCCACGCAGTGCAAGGATAAGACCGACGACGAAGCGGGCGCCAGCTAAATCTTTCAATCTATGATAAATTTGATCTGCTCATTTTGAGAATGGTCCTAATTTGCTCAATTCTTTCTAAATTTAATCATCCTATTGTTAAAATGTGTTCAGTGCCTGTAAATCGATCAGTTCATTTGAATTTGATACTTTGACTCTAGCCGAGATGGCCTCTCTTTGCATTACGTGTCAACGAGTTTCATTTTTTTCTTTCGAATAATCAATAATTAATAAAAATGATAAAATCTCGAAATTTTGTCTATTTACCGCAAGAAATTGCATAAGTCACAAACAATCTCGAAATAATAATCGTGTTTTGAATTTTCCCGAGTATAAAAAGAGAATATTTTCGTTGAACTAAAGACTTGTTCTGTTTTATTTTCGCCCAAATGTTGAACTTCATTCAAATACAAGTATGATTGTTTTCAGAATAACGATTACTTTCTTGTTTTCTATTAAATTGTTTAGCTTTTTGCGCTGTTGCCCCATCTCCTCGTCGCTTATCGAGTTTCCCATGTAAGCGAATGTGGAATAAGTCGAGGTATTTTTCTCATTTTTTGTTAGCAATAGTTCGTTTTTCATCAATTCCATTCAAAAATATTATTGCATTTCAGAACTAGAATTAAATTTCGATTTTTGAATTTTTTATCTTTTCGATTTCAACTTATCAAATTTTATTTTGTCTCATATCATCTACGTTTTCTATGATTTCTTTTATTTCAAAACCGCTCAATTATCATCCTTCGAAAAACGGAAGAATTTCATGTTGTTGGCTTCTGCCACCCGGTTGCAAATCTGCTGCCGACTGTACGACCCTAATCACTTGGAAACACATCGGAAGGAGTCTGCAAGTGGAAATCGAAACTGAAACAGATCCAGACTTGCAAGATCAGTACATTGCATGGGGCATTTCAAAGGACAGTCAAATGGTAAGGAAATACAGGCTTGGCACGAGTTTATTGCCATAGGTTTTGGCAAATCGCCATAAAATTCGATTAGAAATTATGGTAGAAGAATTTAAAGCCATATTTAAGAACATTGTCAGAAAAGATGCTACAAGGTTCTCAATTACGTATCAATTCATGAGATGGAATTTCTTTAACATCGCATTTTATGAGTAAAATTTTTCAATAGTTTGCGATGCTTTGCCGAAAATGGAATAAACATTTATTTCCCAGGGAAATGACACTGTATTCGATTGCCATTTCACGAATTCTCAACGAAATGCTGTCCACTTATCGCACAACATACACAAAAACAATCTAATTTTGGAAGGAGTAAGTAATCTTCATTTTCGAATTTTTTATTGAAAATTTTAGGCAACGTCCATGCTTCTGAAAGATAGTTATGCCGAAGTACAAGAAGGTCGATTATTCTGTGGAGGAGAGTGGATGCTAGATAATACGTTAATTGATGACGGGGAAAGGAATCAGGTAATTACTATTCATTGAACAATGTAACTTTTATCTAATCTTGAAATTATGCCTTTCGTTAAAATGTCTTTTTGTTAATTTGAACATTTTAGATGCATCACATTCGATCAGGGAAATACACGCTCCTATTCGTACATGGTGAATTGAACGAAAACGGTAAATTACGCAATGAAATTGGTTTAATTTTCATGTGATAGGTAAAAAATCGATGCATTCGTTGTCAGGCAGAAATGCTCCGTGGATCTCGAACGAACAAGTTAGATTCTGCGAGAAATGCTCCAAAGCTAACCCACATATTGACCTATTCGTTGCGAAAACTTCATAGAATTTAAAATTGCTAAAAATCTAAATTTTTCTGAGCTTTACATTGTTACGTTAAAAATTTATGAAATCATGATCATATCGCTGTAAATAAAGAATTCAGTGATAATTCGTCTAGTAAAACATTTACGATTTGTGCAAATCATTGCAAAAAAATATATTTTTTCAAATCATACTTCTTCTGCTTTTGGTTGGCAGGCAGCATTGCTATTGACTGATTAGATACAAATGTGGAGGGATGTCCTTGATGAAGCTGACACGGGGCTGAAAATGCTAAATTTGGAAAAAATGAAAAATCAACAAAAATAAAGCAAGTCGTTTGAAAACGAACTCAAAATTGCAACAGACACAAAAGAAATGAATAAAACCAAGTCAACTTTAATAGTTATCGACTATCAAAAATATCGCATAGCACGTGTTAAAACTCAAGTGATTGTATAAATGGACCAGCTTTCACAAAAGACCAAAAATCAATAAACAATAATTTAGAAATGACGAGATTCTGTAAAAAAGAATAAAGTAAAAATTGTGCTTCTTTCAAGAAAATGAAATAGAAACTATTGTTGCCAAAATTAGTTCAATTAGTCGGAATCAGATCGGTCAGAAAATCAAATCGGACGGCTGGTCTTCATGAAGTGCGTTCATGCTGCAGATACGAAAGAGGTTTGAACTCGCCACCCAGCCATAGTACAAGGCCATGTCTATCATGGCCCATCTTCCACCGAATTTGTCCGTCATCTCGGCCCAAATCAGCATTTCCGGTACAGGATCCATACCTCTGCGTTTCTGAAAACAGTAATTACTATGAATTCTAAAATGGAAGTCCCCCTAAATTAGAAGTTCCTCTATAATAGAAGTCCACCCCCCAAAATGCCAGAACTACTTATTGCCCAACTCCGATCATCTTAGAAAGTGTTTTAGAATGTTCTTTTGAGCGTATAAAATGTAATTAGTCATAATTTGAAGTGATTACGATTATTGAATGAGGAATTATGGTGGTTTGAAAGTTCCAATTTTTAGGAAATTTGGGGATCGAAAATAGAAGCTCACGAACTTCTATTTTAGACGTTACGGTAAGTCAATTTGCAAAATCAGCCATAAAACTACAAGATTAACCTTTTTTCAGTGATTTAAAAAAAAAAACTGAGTTATTTTAACTGGTTGATTGCAAGCGCAATCTGATCTAATGATAAATATAAGAACCCCTTAAATGTTTCAAAATTCGTGTGCAGATACCTTCGGATGCAGTTTGTAGGCCTTCTTCGGAATGAGCGTCAGGAGATCTTTGATCCGGACTTCCTCGTTAATTTCGATTTCGAACATGCATTCTTCATCGTGCTGGACTTCGTAAAAATGCTGGAAGGAAAAAATTGGCAATTGAATCGAATTTTTGAAATTATAAGTTTCGGACAGACCTAGAAAGGACGATCGCCAGAAACGCGACCTATCCCTATAGTTTATTTTAGTCTGGCGAAAGTGCTCCCTAGATCTGGCCGGATGAATAACCGAATTTTATGAATCTCCCTATTAAAAAACATTCCTCACCTGAACAAGCCGGCGGATTTGCTTTTTGGTTATGCGGGTTGCAGAATGGAGGCTCAGTTTTTTCGTGTCCTTGAAGAACCCGACCAGATCTTTGTAAGTGTACGGAAGATCGATTTCCTCAAAGGAGACGCTGGGAGTCTGAAATAAGGAAATTTTATTTCTTCATAATTAAAAGTCAAATTCAGAAGTAAATTTCTCTATGCAAAACGAAGAAAGAGTAGAACAAATTGACTAACCCTTCTAAGCACCTCATGATAAGGGTTCGCCGTGAGAAACGGACCGAAGCCCTTGCTGATCTCGATTTCAGCAAGCCCTGAATTCAATATTTCACTAGATTAGAGAAGGCTAAATAATAAAAGCGCATTTCTAAATAATAATATCAACAAAAAAAACAATTTTTCTACTTCGTTTCTCGATATTTAAATTTTTCAGCAAGTTCTAGAAGGACGAAAGGAAAAATTTTTTTTAAAAATCTAACCATTCGAGAAGATGTGACCTGTCAAGAAATTGTCCAAGTTGATCTCCGAATTGATGGAAACGCAGGGCTGAATTCGCACATCTGGGGGATTGGCGTTGAAGAACGCATTCATTTTGCCCCACAGGTGATCAGCGCTATCGAAGAACGTCTGAAATTCATGCATCAAGCATGGTTTTCAAGATTTAAAAAATGACAGAATCAGCGCACAAATAGTCAATTTTGAGGACGAGGTGATTATCAATTTTTCTTCAGAATTTATTACCCTTGGGAGATGTGAATGAAAATAGGCCTATTTCTTCTGCATTACTTTTCAATTAATCGCTTCTATCGAAAATTGTTTACACATGAATTTTCACTATGATGAAGTATTTTTGTATGAAAAAATCAGGGTTGCTGATGAACCCGACCCGACCCGCATTTTTCGGGTCTGGGTCCGGGTCCAGAGAATGAAAAATTGGGCCCATCAGCAACCCTGGAAAAAATATTGAAAATTATGCTCCAAGTTCTTATCCAGGCCATGAAGATTAAAAAATTTTGTGAATAAAGAAACTGACCAGTCCGAGACTGCGGATAACGCAGAACTTCATGAAGATGTTGAAGAGCTTGCCGCAGTTGATGATGGCCTCATCCAGCGAGTCATTGTTGATGACGAATTTGGCTGAATTAATCACATTCAAAGAAAAGTGATTTCATGGTCATAACTGGCAGGTGTTCAGTATTTTGAACAAATTTAACTGCTTTAAAGATCCCTTTCAGTTTAGAATCACCTTTCATAAAGTAGAAAAAAAGATTGGGCAATAAAGGAAAGGTGGTTCTCCTAAAGGTAACCTCATTGTTGAAAAATAATCATTATGAAAACTTACTTTTACTTCCGAAGCCCCTCAGAAGATGTTTATCATAGAGGTATGACGGATGGTCTAGAAGACCGGGCTCGATTTCTTGGGCTGTAGGTACTTTGTTCCCACGAGTGAGTACTTTGTTACCAAGAGTGAGTACTTTGTTACCAAACGCTATTTCTCCCCTTTTTTCTTCTTATCCTACACTATTTCTGCTTTGGGAACAAAGTACTCACTTTTCTTCTACTCTTTGGGAAAAATGTACTCACTCTTGGTAACAATGTGCTCATTATTTTCTTTGGGAACAAAGTATTCACTCGTGGGAACAAAGTACCTACAGCTGATTTCTTGCATCTGGTCATCGTCGTTGCGGCATTTGCATCCGCCTTTAAGCCGAAAGAAGAAAGCGTTGTAGTTCAAGTTCCAGTGATTTACCGCATCACTTTCCGGACGGAAATCCGTTTCCAAAAAAAGTTGCAGCACCTGCAAACGAATGAACATAAATTTCGCGATTTAAAACAAATCGTAAATACACTTTCGTATGTTAGGCAAATGATTTTTTTATTCAGCGAAAAAATCGGAGAATTAGTGTGCAATTACAGCAGTTCTCTATCAGAAAATTACATTTGTCATATTTCGAATTCGAAAAATGTGCAGATAAACGATAATTTATTCCCAAATATAGGGAAAAAAATTCTTCATAAACCAAAATTTGTTACAATCAGGGATTTGAAATCGTGAAATGTCTTACCGGATCCTCACAAACCCTACAATGATCGTAGCTGTTGAGGAACAGAGTCAAATCGAAAACGCGATTCTGCAGTCGACGGCCGAGAGCCTTGTCGACCTTGGCGAAGTGGTAGAGTCGAAGAGTGCACTTGACAGTCTGGATGATATCGACCGTGGGCAAGTCCAACAGCACTTCCCTCATCAGCTCCAAGGGCAGCACGTCCAGAATCATTGGTTCTCACTGAAAAGAACACAACTTCATCAGCAAACGCGAGTTCTTCACAGCGAACATCGAAGAAAAAACGAAAATTAAGAGGAATGTCAGAACAAAACGACAACGGTTCTCTGTAGTTTCTACCCATCTTTTCTTCTTTTTCACTAGCTATTTTTAGGAAAGAGTGGAAGCTACAAAAAACAAAAGAAAACAGAAAGGAAAATAAAATTCATCGTTCGTATCTCTGAAGGGAGAGGGTCAAGCGAAATTTAGTTTTCAAATTTTGCACAAATGAAACAGTTCAAAAAATGCCATTTTTTCAGAACCGCAAAACAAAATTTTGCTCGGTCCTAAGCGAAAAAAACACGCAACGAGAGAGTCCAGAGAAAAATGGACCATTGCGAATAGTTAGCGATGGGGCAGACCTACGGGCACTTTTCTTCTAAAATCGAACGAGCGAGAGCCCCGCCCACTATCGATTTGAAACGAGAGATAGTGTTTGGCTAGAGAAAAAGACTTTCCACTCTTTCGCACTCGGCATTGTATTTTTGGACGTCAGTCGCATGCATATTGCAGTGATTTCGTGAATCTTGGATTTTAGGGCGATTTTTTAGTCTCGATTTTTTCACGCTAATTTGTATATTTCAGGCGAAATGTACAGCGCTCAGCCGATGCTGCGTGGGGGAAGAAGTGGGAGTGAGAAGAATGAGGTCGGTTTTGATATCGGGCCTAAAAATCGTTTTCAAAAGATTTTTTTTGGAGATTTTCTCTGAATAAAAATTATCAGAATTTCTTAGACATACCAATTCGACCAGAAAAGCATTATGATCAGAGATGGGCCGGAATTCCGATTTTGGTCCCGAAAACTTTAAAATTCCATTTCGGCGGCCTACCCCCTGGCCATGATTTTATCGGGCTCAGAAATGCTTCTTTCAGTACGCTCAGCAACAGCCTGTGGCTGCTCACGCGACCCCATCCGCAGTGCAGCCAGTCCAGTCACCGTCCGGACAGTATCCAGTCTTCCACCAGCAGGTGCCCTATGGCTACCCCGCTATGTACGGCTATGCCTCGGTGCCTGTGCCGACCAATGCAGCTGTCTCGGCCTCGGCCACTTTGCCTGTCAACCAGATTCCTGCCTCCTTCCAATCCATGCAGAGCGGCTACTACCAGATGGCTCCCACTGCTCAGCACATCAGCCAGCAGCAACAGCAACAGCAGCAGTTCTATCCCATCAGTAAGAAGGATTTTAGACTTGAAGAAGTGCGACGCTTTACTTTTCTCGTGGATTTGTTAATGCGTGAAGTTCTGAACTACCATGCTTTTAAGGCGTTTTAAAAGCTCAGATAAGTGAAGCTGCATTTTGTAGATATTTTATTTGATATTTCTTAACGTTCAGAACTGTTATTGACATCGATTTTTCCAAGAATTTCCCAAGGAAATATCCATCTCACATTATTTGCAGATGACTATGGAACGCAGTTCTACCAGTTCGCTCAGCCCCAGCCAGACGCGGCCTCTGTGCCTCTGTACAGCCACAACCAGATGCCCTTCTACAGTCATCCCCCCGCCTTCTTCTCGCAACCTGCAGCCCCAGCCCCTACTCCAATTCCTGTCCAGCCTCAGTTCTGCAGCGGCACTCCATCCAGCGAGAACGCACTCCACCACAACCAGTCGAATCAGCAGCAGCAACCATTCGTTGTGCCCGTCCAGCAGATCGGCCACTACACCAGCCAGCCTCCCTACAAGCCAGGTCAGATGAAGTGCTGTTTCGAGACACGCATTCGAATAATTCCATTGATCGTATTCTTATAAAAATTGCTCAAGTTTATGAGACTGCATGCAGTCATTCCTGCCGTTTTAATTTTTTTTATTTGCTATTTCAAAACTCTACAAATATGGATGAAAAGTGCATTTTCAGCCGGTGTACCGCTGCACGCCTCGACTCCTCTGAACGGCTCCGAATGGGGACAGAGCGAGAAGGAATTCGAGCAGAAATCGACCGCGAGCAGCGTGCAGCCGGGCAGTGGACAGAGCGCACAAGGAGCAATGCGCAATGTCGCCAGTGGCAGCTGCATCAGGTGGAGATGTGAATAGACTAAACTAACTGATGATCTCCTCTTGAACTTCTTGATTTTGTTCACATTCCTTGGGTGGCAACTAATAAGAAGATGGAGTTTTTTCTCCAGCACTTCTCAGATTTATCCGATCCTCCTATTGTTCTAATTTGATATTTGACTCTTGTTGATATTGCAGTGCGATCTACGCGAGCGACGATGACCTGTTCGGCTCTGGGCAGTCCGTGCAGCCGCAAATGCAACTGCAGACTCTGTCTCTCAACCAGGCACTTCAGCAGCCACCACAGCAGCCATTCCAGACACTCCACACACAGGCAAATCACCACCTGCCTCCGCCTGGATTCGACTACACTCAGCAGGGATATCGATATGTAAGGAGAGTACATCATTCTTGAAATTGTCATCTCCGCGTGTGTGTGTGTGTGTGTGTGTGTGAAAAATCGAGAAAATAAAGAAGTTCGCAAGATTCGACGAAATGTTTTTTTTTTAATCCTCACTTTCGTTTCAGTCTCTGCCCGGCTTGACTCTGCCAATCCAGTCGCCATCTTCCGGCTCGAATCTGCACAATCAGACGGCGAATTCGTGCGACGCGACAGTCATCTCCACTCAACAGCCCCTTCCCGCTCAACAGTCCACCCTGACCACTCTCAACTACAGCGGGCCGCGCGCCAACATCCACCGGCCAAATCCCAACTTCAGTCTGCACAGACGCAACGATCTCGTCAGAAATCGTATGCGACGACTTCCCTTCAAAATGAAAAGAGCGTTATGCGCGAGCTTTCTCTCCAGTTGTGTTTTGTTTTGACCAAGAACAATTCGAAGATGTTTCTTGACCTTTCTCTGACGTGAAATGAGCGCACATATGTTTCAGAAGGAATTGGAATGAACGGCATGGAAAGAAGAATGGAGGGGATGCGACTAGATGACAGAGCTGGCGTCAATGGGCCGAGTGAACAGGGCAGGGCAGACATGGCGAGGAATGAGTGGAAGGGCAGATTAACAAATGGGAATGCAAATGGACAGGAGGGATTCAGACAGTTCAACGGCAATCGCAATCCGTTCCGCCAAGTGGTAAGCTGGCTTGAATTCGATCAGGAATGAGACGAAATCTGCAAATTCTGAATCTTGATATTTTGTCTCATTTAGATTTGACAGTTTGAAGATGATGATACGTTTTCAACAAAAAAAAAGCCAATGCACTCTCGTTTATGGAGAATGTTTCAGCATTTGTGAAAATCATGTCCTCATTTCATTTTGCCCCACGATTTCAACGGATTGAAAAATGAAATTGTTTTCACAAAACCATGCATACTCGCATTCAGACTTCCCGCGTGCAGTCGGCCGGTTTCCGCACAGACGTCTGCTACAAGTTCAGAGACAACGCCTTCTGTCCGAACGGGGACGCGTGCAGATTTCTCCATCTTGATGCGCACGGCAATCCCACTAATGTGGTCAGTCAGTTTGACATTTGAAACTTTTTCCTCTTCAGAATAAACTACAATTTTTCTAATTTTGACTAACACCAAGAAATAAGGTAGTGTGATTTTTCAAAATAAGGGAAAAGACTGGCTTGTTTCCCTCGAAAATCATGCTCTTACTTGAGTCGGCTAACTGCGGTTCGAAAATTAGCAAATCTGCTTCGCAATTCATGAAATGATTTGATGATGTTGTTTCAGAACCAGAACTGGGGCCAAACAACGAAGGGCAGTGGCGACAGCGGCCTGTCGAGTGAAGACAACTCGAACCCGAGTGGGTGGAGACAGGGAGGGCAGACTGACAGACATGGACAGGCCGAGAGGAATGGGAGAAATGGACCGAGTGGAAGGGGGAACAATCACAACAACAGACCGTGGTTGCCGCAGGCGCAAGGACAGTACAGGTCGGATATTTAGATAATTTATGATTTTTTAAAATAATATTTTGCCTTACGCACTTATGCGTGTTTCTTCACAGAGGAGTTTATAAATACAGATAGCAAGAGATAGAATAAAGGAAAGAGAAAAATAACAAAAAGGAAAGAATAGAAAAGGAAGAAAGATGATGAACGATAAATCGCAACGCTTTCTATTGTTAATAAATTCGAGTCTGCGTCTAATTGTTGTGTCAATTTCTTCGTCCGTCTTCCAAAATGAACAATTGCAGACCATTCAACAATCGCCAACAGCAACAACCGCAGCAGCAGCAGCAAGCTCAGCCACAGGTCCAAGGCAATCAGCCGAGCAGACAGTCTAGTGGAGAGGGCAGAGCTGCTCAAGGAAGACCAGGTACACACTAATCATTTATGCTCCTAGCACCATTCGTTAAGACTGACTAATTTTAGAATAGTGAGATTCATTAACATTTTTGAATTCCGAAACTTACTGTATCGACTGACGACGAATTTGAAACAATGAATTATGCTTGCAGATGTTGGTGGAAGAGGAGGATTGGAGAGGAATCAGGGCCAGAGTCAGGCACAGAGAGGAGGATACAGACCGAACACCCGCTATGGAGCCCCGCCCATACAGCACAATCAGAATGGGAATCAGAACGAGGGCCATCCTCAGCTGCAGCGGCAGGCGGCCAATCACTAGTTCACTCATCCACTTAATTCCCCCCATTTCCTTCCCAAACTCACTTTGTTTTGAATCTTTTATCGCCAGTCTCTTTATTGTTTGTTTGTTTTCTTTTTTTTTTTGCATTTTATGGTACTTTGTAGTTCTCCATGTTTTTCAAACTTCATCGCTTGAATCATCAAAACTTTCTTTTGAATTTAAATTTCGAGCAGATTTTTACTTTCTTGCAGTAACGTATTTTACGGGTTTTATTTCTTTGTTGCTTACTTCTTTTTATAGGTTCAGCTCTTTTTGTTTGATTGTTTTGTAAAATTTGAATTTCTTCTTCCAGATTTTTAAAGTACTCTCCTTCTTTTACGATTTTTAGACTTTTAAAGTAAAATGAAGTTTTTTTTCGGTATACTTGGCCACTTTTGATCAAATCAGCTAAAATCTGATTACGATTATACCTCTGAAGTTGCAACTTACATAAATTATTCTGCGTGAAAATCGCTCTTTCAAGTCTTTTGTCAAATACCCTCGTGGGACAATCTGGGGTAGGACCCAAATGCGTTTTACTAGAGTAAAACAACTGATAGTTAAAGTTCGCTTAACTATCGTAGTTGAACCTATTTGAGTCCCACCTCCGATTGTTCTGGGAGATTAGTTAGTTGAATAATCAATTTTGACGAGATTTTGAAAATCCAGAAAGATTGTCATTTGGTTGGAATTTCGACTTTTCGAGGACATGTTAATTGTGAAAAAAGCTTATTTTTCGAATCATTTTGCGATTTGACAAATCTGCCACTGCATTGCGCCGCTCATTTCGAAAATGACAGTAGGTTTTGAACGATGCACTGCAAGCGCGCTCTATCTAGCAAGGGTGATGCAATTATTCCTTCACTATTTCGCCGAGAAAGCGCAGACAACGAAGTGAACGGCATAATGAAGTGCTGCACACTAATCAAACCCTTCTTCACGCGGTCATTTTTCAGATTTAGATTCCGAATTCCTTTCTGCTCTCCGTTCCACCAATTTCCTTCTCCATTTTGATTACGCTGACACGAACATCGAAACGATCATATTCACGTTTATTCCTCCATTTGCACGGTCGTAAATATCGATTTGATTCTCCAAATTTAGGCCGCTATTTAAATTTTTCACTTTTTCTTCGATTTTAATTTGCATTTTCAGCGACTGTGATGTCGGACTCTGACGATCTGGGCAGTCTGAGGCTCTGCGATGACTTGGTGAGAAATTCATGCATTTTCGGAAGAAATCTCAAAAACTCATTCTGAAAGTGTTGAATTCGTGAAAAAACAGGCTTGGGACTTTCCCATCGCAATTACGGTGCAGTGGTTTATTTTTGCGATGGCCAAATTAAAAACGTTCTAAGTCGGGAAAAATAAGAAAATGTGAAATGATTCAGGAATCGGAGTCGGATTCGGAGAGGGATTTCGCTGAACTCGAGAGAAAACTGATGTTGGGCAGGAAGAGGAAGGTGAGCTGCAGAAGTGACTGGAAATTGCAGTCATGTGTACGGATCCACGCCGATTGTGATCCTCACTTAGCTTCTTCTCGAGCAAAAATAGAGTCTAAAATTGGAACGTTCACTGTCGTTCGTGGATCCGGGCACAGTAATCATTCTTCGGATTTGTGCAGAAAGTCCATCATTTTTCTTCGAGTTGAATGAGCAAATTTTGTTTTACATTTTTAAGATTCAAGTCAGCTCGTCCTCGGATGAAGAGAAGAGCAGCAGCGATGGAGATGAAGAGGAAGGCGAGAAATCCACCAAGGCCAGGCAGAAGAAGAGAAGACCGGTGAGCTTGCAAAATGGAAAATTGCGTCGAATTATATACCGAACACGATAGCCGATATCAAGAAATTCTGATTAGCTCTTTCACCCCAACAATCATGCACTTTATCGTTTCTTCAAATTTAGAACATACTATGTCTGAATATCGTTATTCTCAAGGAGAATTCTTGCAAGCTGCAACATTGAGTCCTGATTAGATTCAGTTTCGAGTCGTTGTGCATTGAATCATGTGAAATGTGAAATCACATTTTGAGGAAAGATGCTGATAAAAGTTGCTTATTTTCAGCGTGGCTCGGTGCGCAACGAGTTCATTCTGGAAGACGTCGAGGTGGACGACGACGACGAAGAGGAGTCGGAGGACGACGGTTGGGGCGAGATAGAGAGGAACGAGAAACACGAGGTAGGACTGCGCGGTCAGACGCGGGATGTTTCGAACCTCATCAACGAGATATTGCTCTAGTCAAACGAAATGAAAGATCGCGTGTTGAAAAAATAGCCAGGGCTGTAGATCGTGTAGACGATTTGATGCACGACAGGACACAGTTTGTTTCATTCTGTGCAATTTCGATATTGCACGACACGACTCATATCGTGCCTTGTATTTAAGCTGTGCATCGTGCAATCGTGTACACGACGCAGCAGCCCTGATCAGAGTCGGGAATTGAATTTCAAACCATTCTGGTATTCACAAAAATGTCGTGGGAAGAAAGGAAGACTGCTCGTAGCAGAAATTGACTGGTGACTGAGTGCCGAATGAGTTGCAGGCAGAAATGGAGATGTTCCGTCTGGACGCGCAGAGGAGGCAGAGACATAGCGCACTGCAGGAGCTGTCCGAGGACGAGCTGGTCAGACGGCTCGAGGACAAGTACAGCAGACGATCGCCCAGGAAGGGCATCGACGATGACGATATCGGCATGGGTAGGTTGGCGGAAAAGGATCGATTACCAGCAGATTGACATGACTATTTGGTTGAAATGCATCAGGGTTGCAACGAATTTCTAGTTTTATTGAAAACGCTGCTGCAAAAATTCTTCTTTCTTTGAATTCTCCTTGTTTGGAGTATTGATAGGCGTTTCCATTTCTAAATGAGAATACTTACGATTCGAAGATTTCTTTCAACAAAGCTTATAGTTGAATGGATATTTTTTCTATTTTTCGGAGGAAAGTTATGGAGAATTGAGAAATCCTCTTATTTGACTTATTTAGATAGTATCGCACAGACCTCACTTCTGCCTCAGACGAAGGATCCGAATCTGTGGATCGTGAAATGCAGACTCGGCGAGGAGAAGGCAGCCTCTCTCCAGCTCATGCGCAAGTTCATTGCCTGCCAAAATCATGATCAGGTTTGATTATTATACGTTTTGTATGCTCCACTTCATTCTAGGAAAGACGACTGAGTGAATGATATTTTGATTGCAGAGAACGTCGATATTAAAAAAAAAATTACACTACTCATCTCTTCTCTTCTACGCGACTCACTGTTTCGCTACAAATTTGATTTCTAATTGGGGAATGAATATCTATTTTCTCTCCAATTAGAGATATTATTTGGAATAGAGATTAATGAATTTGGCAAAATTGATTCATTTTGAATACAAAACTAAAGTTCTGAACAACACTTCCTGGATTTTCCCGCCCTGTTTTAAAAACAAGCAGGAAAAGGGGTTTAACTTACACTACCTTGCTTACTTGGATTGATTGCATAGATGCATAGAGTTTCAGCCACTCCTGATCAAGTCAGTAGTGTGCAAGGAGAATCTGAAGGGAATGATCTACGTGGAGGCGCACAAGCAGACTCACGTTCAGAAGGCCATCGAGGGCGTGTCCGCTCTCAACTCATACGTCATTACCGTAAGCCATTCTACATTTTAAACATCAACGACAGACTTTGTCATCTGTTGTCGTTTTTTTTCAGAAAGAAAGTACCATCTAACGACAACAACGTATTGATAAATATGTTGTTGAGGCATAAATGCATCTTCAAGTTAATTTTTTAGCAATTTCTCTGAAAGAAAAAATGGATTTGAAAAAGATAAATGCAGTAAAATGCAATTAGTCTCGACAATAGGGATTGAAAATCAGGATATGAACAATTTCAAAACATCCTGACGATTTGATAGCAAGTTTCTGAAATCGAATAATTTCCGATGGTGCCAATCAAAGACATGGTGGACGCATTGCGAGTGACGAAGGACGTTCCTCATCTGCGCGTCGGCAGCTACGTTCGACTCAAACGCACCATTTACAAGGGCGATCTCGCACAGGTGCGCGCCGACTCATTTCTTCCAGCTTCGAGGAATTGACAACTTTTCTCCGCATGCATTTCTTTAATTTTTTTTTGCAATTTTGATTAGCGGTGATAAAATGTGCGAGAAAATTTATCTAACTTTCATCAAATTGAGAAGACCGTTTCGAAAATGGAAAAATAACATGATTTTTTGACAAAATAATGTATCAGCTTCTTCCAGTTTCATTTCTTTCGGAACATTTTGTCATTCTCAAATCAAACCTCATTCACAAAGCGTTTTTATCGAAATAATTTTTTCATCGAAGTTGGAAGATGAGCTAGAAGAAAATTTGCAGGTGGATTGGGTGGACATCGCGCACAACAAAGTCAACCTGAAGCTGGTGCCGAGAATCGACTACAACAAGATGAGGGGCACTCTCAGATCGGTCAGTCAATCACAAACGCTTTTCAGGCAAATGAAAATTTGAAGCGATTATCTTTAACGGTGCAACATTTTTCGCCATGCGTAGCGCTAAGAAGTCCATTTGAACATGAAAAATAAAACTTCATGTTCAATACTGTTTTCTTCAATTTTGAAAGAGTATTTGGAAAATTCGCAATTGTACAACTTGATGAAATAGTGTATAGGCTAACTGTAAGGAAAAGAGATGGGGATTATCTTCATCCTTTAAATATACTTTCTTTTTTTTTTTTTTAAACCGCCTATTGTTTTTCAAGATAATGAATTATCCTTTTTTCTTACGAATTGAACAAGTTCAGGAGAATGACAAGAATGCGAAAAAGACTCGAAAGCCCCTGCCGCGTCTGTTCGACCTGGAGCGAATCAAGGAGATCGGCGGCGAGGTCACCACCGACGGGGACTTCATCGTGTTCGAGGGCAACCACTACAGGGCCGGCCTGCTCTACAGGTCATTCTACATCAACGCTATCATCGTCGATGGCGTCAAGCCCTCGTTCACCGAACTCGAGAAGTTCCAGGAATCCGCCGATGGACTCCAAAAGGAGTGTTAGTTGGATTTGTCTTTTCACAGCTAATTTTCTTTGAATACTTGGTTTTGAATTGTGAAGAGGAAATCAATTTCAAACGAGGAAGAATTTGCAATGTATTCGTTTTCTTGGAGATTTTATAATGATATTGAAATTTTAGAATAATATTTAGCAATTAGAAACTCAAACTTCTATATTGATTTTGAAGAAATCTGAATCTGATTTCTTTGTTACTTATTCTGTTTTTTTCCCAAAATCCTCTAACAGAAAGTATTGTCTAAGAGCATAATTCTGCAAAAGTTCAACTTTGAAACGTGCAATTTCAGTGGAGAACACGATGATTCGTGAGAAGGGTCACTCGTTCGCGCCAGGCGATGTGATCGAGGTTCGATTCTGCGAACATTTTCTTTTCAAATTCTATATTTTGCTCTTTTCTGGGAGAAAGTACTCGCAGCTATTTTTTGAGAAACAATCGAATGAATTGAAATATCTCAGGTGGTCGAAGGGGAGCTGCAGAATCTGAAGGGAAAAGTGGAGAGTGTGGAAGGCGAGAAGGTGACCATCGCTCCAGACCTCGAGGGATTTCAGGTTTGCTTCGAGATTTTCTATAAGAAAGATTTTCATGAAAAGGTACCATCTTTCTTTAATACGAGTGAAGAAATGTAAAGGCAGAAAATTCTCTCGTTATTTTAGAAAGAGAGAAGGCACAGGACATTTAGATATTGTTCAAGAATTTTTTTTTTTTAAATACAAAGCTATAGCAAAAAGTGAGCATGCAATAAAGTGAACAAGTTCGATCTGAAATATAGCGAAAGATAAAAATTGCGACGTTTTGATATTGAATCACGTAGGGAGAATTTGAGTCAAAGCACTAATGAATTTTATATAAAATTCGTCTGCTCCTACTGTGGCGTGCGCATCCTCATATATTTTTAAGCTCGCCCTCTCAAAACTTTCCTAGAGCTATGTTGAGCAGCAAAGTGTTGATTTGATCAACACACAACATTGCAGGAGACGATTGCCGTTAACGCGGGGGAGCTGCACAAGTTCTTCAAGGCGGGCGACCACGTGAAGGTGTTGGCTGGCGAACACATGGGCAACACGGGACTCATCGTCCAAGTCGAGTCGAACGTCGTCATCATCCTCTCCGATCTCAGTCTCAGCGAGGTTAGTCCACCACAGTCATTTTTGCAAACTCGTCTAACCAGCAAAAATACTAGAAAGAACGGCTCGATGATATTGAGAGTAAAATATTGCTGAATTTTCTCACTTTAATGCTTACTTTAGACACTATATTGATTCTTCAAAATGAACCAATAAACCAATAATAATCTTCCCGAATCAATAACCCATCGAAGTGACTTTCTTCTGATTTTCGGTAGTTTACACTTCGGGAAAATCGAAGAAAACAGCACAATGTCTGCCCAGTCTGTTCATTCCAACATGACTTGCTGGTTCGTCTGCGTGCTACAGACAAACTAAAGTAGCAGGTCCCTCCACATAGGAAACAATGCTAGGAAAAAATGAACCAATCATTCATTTTGGAGAGATTTTATAGTAGCACTTCGTTTTCAAATTGCAGATGAAGGTGCGTCCGCGAGATGTGCGTCTGTGCGCGGAAACGATGACGGGCATCGACTCGATGGGCAGATTCAGATTCCACGACCTCGTCCAAATCGACCCGCAGACTGTCGGCGTCATCGTCAGAATCGAGAAAGAGGCCCTCGAAATACTCGATCAGTTCGAAAATGTAAGGACATGATTTATGAGGTGTATTAGGAACAGGGCTGGACGGAAATTTCCGAGAAATGTGGAAACGGAAATTGAAATGATATAAAAGATATCTGCATATCGAAATTTTTAACTCTTTATTTTGGAAAATTGAAAAACGGACATATTTGAGTATGAAGTCCGCAGAAACATGGAACTTCCAAATAAGCATGATTTGGTCAAATGCCTCATTTTACAGTTTGAACTCGAATGAATTTGTGACGATTATGACGATTCAGGTGCAGCGCATCAAGCCGCAAGCGATAATGGGCAAGAAGGACTGCAAGTACGCGGTGGCCCTCGACAAAAACGGCAACGGCCTCTACGCCAACGACTATGTGAAGGTCATCGATGGACCCCATGCGGTTCGTTATTTCATTTGTTTTTTTTTTCTAATTTTCAAAAATGCGTAAATTTACAGGCAAAGAAGGACAACAATGAGTCACCGCAGGTGGAGATCCGTCACATCTTCAAGTCATTCGTGTTCGTCTACTCGCGCATGCACACGGACAATGGGGGCATCTTCGTCTGCAGACCCAAGCACTTGCTCCTCGCTGGCGGCACTAATCGATGTAAGCATACGAATGTTCAACAAATCCAAATTTTCAATTCAATTTTAAATTGACATTTTTAGAGTTGTCCGAAATTGAAAATAAAAACGAATGAAACCAATCGGACAATAATCCATTTTCTGTGTTTAAAAAGTAAACCCAAAGACTTTCTAAAATGTTTCTACGAGATTATCTGAAGGAGTCTCTGAGTACTTTTGAATGTTTGGGATTTGATGAGCGACACATTCAGCGAACATGCCGGCCATCTGGAGACCCGGCTCGACCCCGAACCCGACCCAATCGCCCCGTCTGCCTGCCTTCGCTCCCTTCGCCAATTACAATCCGGAGAACATGTCGCCTGCTAGCTTCGTTGGTAGGTCGCTTAGTTTCAAAGTGATTTTTCTAGTCGCCTTATCTCTTTTTTTTTTTGGAAAATCAGTTGTTCTCTAAGTTATCAAGAGATGATTTGAATTCAGAACATCCATTTGATCTATTTCTTTCAGAATGCCATTTCTTGAAGATAGTATCTTTCGGAGAATAATACAAACTGAATATTTCGGAGTATTTTTCTAGTTTATGTGCATTGTAAATTCAATGATAAATTGAGAGTTGTTTCTAGCTGGATTCTCCCTGAATGACAACAATCGTCCGCGCAGAGACAACACACTGATTGGCAAGACCGTGCGAATCACCATGGGACCGCTCAAGGTTTGGCCTTCTTCATAAAATTTCTAAAATGTTTTTCGTGAAACCTCGAAAAAGCTTTAAAGAATGCTTAGAGTCCAAGTCAGGGCTGTGCGGAAATTTTCGCGTGAGAGCGCATGGAGCAGAGAAAGAGAGATACTCGCTCATTCGGGAATATCTGCACAATCTTAGTCCAGGCTATTTTTGAACATGCAAACATTTTATCTGGTTTGAAACAAAGATGGAATGTTCAGGGCTACGTGGGCATAGTGAAGGATGCAACCGACTCGACTGTCAGAGTGGAGTTACATGCCGAGTGCAAGGTGGGAATGAGAAAAGTTGATAGAATTTTTAGCAAAGATAAAAAATCGATGAAATAACAATCATTTAGGAAAGAGTGTCCTTTGAATCTGTCTCGATATGAATCGAATTTCTAATCATTTGTAAATAGAGGGACATATTTTCAGACCATACCGGTGGATCGCTCGCGCATCAAAGTCATCGGCGAGGAACTCAGCGGCCTCGCCAATGTGAGCAATTTCTCCAGGGTGAGCAGAAAATTCGTATGAAAATGAAAAAGATGACGAACATATTTCAGTTTGTCGATGTTTTCATTTTTAACCGGCATATTCATAAAGATTTCATACGCAATATCTACAGAGATTTTATTCTTCTCCGCGTGAAAAGAAGTAGCAATATTTCCCAAATCAGAAACTGAGAAGTCTTCAATTTTAAAACAATTGTTTTTCTACAGACTCCGGCCTTCGACGGCTCGTCCCGCACCCCGATGTACCACACTGGAAGAACGCCTACCTATCAGGGTGCATCCACGCCTTACTACGGTGGATCGACCCCAGGTGGGCTCAAGTTGTCTGAAAATTCATGCTGAATTTTCCAATTTCATTTTCAATTGCAATCAGACTTGGGGAAATTTCGAATCGCAGTTAGCCGCATGAAACGATATAGTTTATCTTACATATCGTGAAAAGAAGAGCATGACTTCTTTCTGTCTCTCGACAAGATACACTATCTCGTTTCATCAGTTGTGTGATTAACTGTTTCGAAATTTCCCAAGTCTGATTTCTGTTCCACTTTATTTCAATCGGAAATTTAGTAACGTCTTTTGCAAATACCGAAAGGTCATAATGAATTTAATTGAGATTTTTAAACTGCTTATTCTTGATGAGGCAATAAAAAGTTCAGGCCGCGCTCTCCAACACGGCTCGTCGACTCCTTGGTATGAAAGAGAGAATGAAGGAAAGAGCACGTCTAGCTACATCAAGGGAGCTGGAGAGAGGTAAATAGTTGCAAATCTAGAATATTACTGGACAGAATAGGTCAATTTTTATCATCAGAAAATAGTGACAGAAGAAGATCAAAAACTCATCTTCATTATGTCTTTTTCCTAATGCCTTATTATTCTGTGATAAGAAGACGTAATTTTCGAACAAAAATTCAGGTCGAGCGTTGAGGCTTCGAAAAATAACATTAGAATTTTCTCAAACATTTAGAGGAATGAACTTTTCGCATTGCCCTTTATATTTTTCATCGAAACTTCTTATTCTTTCACTAATTTGTGGTGAAAGATACACATAAAGTCGCGTATGTTCAGATCGCCATCACACAATGCGCCCAACAAGTTCAGCGCCACACCGGCCTATGATCCTTCCGCTGACCGCTTTGCCTCGTCCCCCTCGTACGATCCAGGCAACTCGACTCCCGCCTACGAGATCACCTACGAGAGTCCTGCTGCTAATGAAGACCGTAAGCCGCCATTTTGAACTATCTTGAAAATTTTAGCAGTAAATCGCACCGATAGAAATACTTATTGCTATCATTATCAAGCAAACTCCAATGACTAAAGTTGAAAATACTGATAATCTCTATTTTGTATTTAAAAAAATCTAAATTATTTTAGGAGAGTTTTCATTCAAAATATTACGAGTTTGAAAGAAAATCAATTAACTTTGGCCTCCTATTCGGACTACCGCCATCCATTTCCTCTACCATCCTCTCATATTATTCTCTTATAAAAAGTGGATAGTCCAAATAAGTAAATGTGGGTAGTCGGAGCAAAGACCATTCACCTTCATCATTCAGTATTTTTCAATGCTCGAAAGCATTCCTCCTGATTCGTTTTTGCACTTCAGAGCGTCGCGGTCCGCACACGCCCAACTACAACCCGAGTCCGTATCAGTCTTCCGAAGGCGGTTCCTCCCCTCTGCTCAAATACACTCCTTCCGTGGTCAAATTGGAGCCCGAACATGAGTCCACTCTGTGAGCGCCAAACCCTCACCTCGTTTGTGATGTAGGATAGTTTCTTTATCCATTTTTATCTTTACCTTTTCTCACTCCGGGGAAAAATTCATATTCAGTTAGCAAAATTGCACAATTTATTTATGCTTTTCTAAATGAATTATTTTTTAATGAAAATTTATGATGTTTTGTTGAATTTCTTTATTTGAAATTTCATCGATTTCTCGGAATTGACCTGCCCATTTACTTGATCTCTTTATTTGTACCAGATCATACGATTGTTCTCTAGTCGGATAACGTTTTCTTGCTAATCTTGTCCGTCGTTGCTGCGCTTATCAATTATAATTGTTGATTTATACTTTTCTTTTTTTAATTTTAGGAGGTGGTATCTTTTATAGAATGAGTAGTGTTTTGAAGAGATTTTTGAAGGCTCTTGTTTGTTTCTAGAAATTTTTCGTCATTTTAGCCTCGTTTCGTCGGAAATGATTTTACTCATTCATTTATCTTTGAATTGTTTTGTTGATTGATTATAATGGAATGTTTTTGGTAATCGATTTTTTCTCATCTTAAAAGTCCAACCAGCATTCGAGTTGCTGTTCGATATCTTATTGAATCGTTGAGCTTTTTCCAAGTGCGATTCAATTCAGTTTCAGTGTCCTCGAAAAATGTCGGACGACGTCCCGCAGAACGACTTCTCGGACTATCCAAGGTTTGATGACGATTTCAAAAGAGAAAATATGAAGATTTTAAAGCTTTCTTGTACCTGCATTGGAGTGAAATGAAAAATGATGTGGATATTCCAAACCTTTAGATGATTATTTCTTCGAATTAAACAAATCATATTGCTCATTGAATAATTTGGACTGTTTCAGTGATTTCCGCTGGGACTTTGACGTGTATTTGGAGAAGAAGAGAGCCGAACGGAGTCAGAGCCGCCGTCGCAGGAGCAGGAATAATGGGTGAGAGACGTTTTCTTTTTGAATATTTGACTTTCCATAAATAATTGAAGAATAATACTAATTCAGAAGAATATTCCGACACGAATTTGCTAACTTGTGAAAGAAATGGCTTTCTTTCTCGCTAATTATTCCATTTTGGCATGTCATTTCTGAATTAACTTCCAAGCCTTGCTTCCTAATTTTCTATTGAATTTCTTAAATATTTTCTGGAAATTCGCTGGACTGAGATATTTATAGTTAGTGGGAGTTGTTAGGAATTGAGAGTTAATTGACCTATTCAGAAAGGACGGAGGAGTGGATATCATCAACGACGACGACGGAGCGATTGCTGCGCTAGTAGAGACTATGAAGGAGGCTGCAAAGGTACGCTCACTCGTTTCTTGCATTTTCTTAATAGAAGCAAAAATAATAGAAACAAGGAGTTGTGTTTTTAGGAAAATTGCGCTTTGATTTTGTGTGGAAAGATACTATGGATTTGAATGGTAATTGACTGATTTCAGGATGACAGAACCGCGAACATGGAAGCGCGCCCCGCCCTGCGCAAGCGAATGCTGCTCAGACAGGTTAAGGCCATGCTCATCAGGGTGGGTTATCAATATTTGAAGAGTTTGTCTTTTATGAAAGTGAAAAAGACGGATATTGGAATAACAGAAAATGAAGAGTTGAATGTTAAATCGAGAATAAATCGACTTTTCATCGTCATGACATTTCATGTCAAGGCAAATGTATTCTTTAGTCAAATCACACATTCGATCTATTCAATAGCGTCTTTGCCTTGTCACTTCAAAATATTGTGGACTGCGAATTACTTGATGCAAATGAAAATGACGCATTTTTCACACGCGCGAAAATAAACGAGTGTGCATTACAGGCATATACACAGCTCTCCGTACTTTATAAAAGAAAGAATGGAGAAGTGAAAGAGAACGCGTGAAACAATGAACAAGTTTGATATGCATATATTATTTTTGTACGTATAGAAAAATAGAAAATGATTGATTTTTCATTTTCATCAAGTAATCCGCAGTCCGCAATATCCAACAAGGATGTTCGCGATTCGATTTGCGAAACAATGAACCGCGATAACCAATCGAATGAATTGCAGGCAGATATGGCAGAGGCGATGATCGAGAACGGAGTGCTGTCTGCGGTGTCCGAGTGGCTGGCCCCTCTGCCGGACAAGAGTCTGCCCGCACTCGAGATCCGCACCACCATGCTCAAGATCCTCAGGTCCTTCGGCAGGCTTGAAACTGTAAGAGGCTAATCGCTGAATAATGAACAGCGGGGGGTTGCAAATTTGAGACCCGATCGGGTTTTATTCGGATCTAAATTTTCCAACGAAATGAAGAGAAAAATTTGATCAAGAAAACAATGACAATTCGATTTTAGAGCGTCCTGAAGCAGTCGGGCATTGGGAAGGCGGTGATGTTCCTGTACAAGCACCCTCGAGAGACGAAGGAGAACAAGGACATGGCTGGCAAACTCATCCAGGAATACTCCAAGTCCATCTTCAATCTCGAGACCGAGTACAAGTAAGCCTTTGTGCCAGTCTCTCTCATCACACATTACTCATCTGTAAATTTGTTACAACATGGTCATAAATAGGGCAGTTTGTAAAAGGCGGAGAAATGCTATGACGCGCAATGTGCAATGGCAATAATTTCCTATAATTGACGAATTGGCTTTTTGAAACTTTTGCTGTATTATAACCGACACCGTCTGCATTAAACCTCGATTTTAGGCTGAGTGAGTATAGGCAAAGAGGGGAAATAAGAAAAAGAAACTGTGCCTTTTTTCAGACAGTGTCGGTGTTCCGGCGGTGTATAATATAGGAGACCACTTTGACAAACAGTGCATTTTCGATTATTTTTCCAGAAAGAATTTTGCTTAACGAAAAGACCCTTCGTCACTACAAGAAAATCACTTCATCATTGCACACTCCGTCCGTCTCTGCCATTTACTAGTTGCTCAAAATTAGGAAACATATTCTTAGTCAGTTGAACTAAAATCGCAATTAAAATGTGTAGTAGTGCGTAAGCGGTAATACGTTAAGTTAAGCTAAAATTAGTCGTAGAATTAACATTGAACGAAAGAAAATCACGTTGAAGAACGATGATAAGTATTCGCCTCACCTTGCGTACTTCCATTTATGCGTTATTGCACACGTTTTCTCAGACTTGAGTTAATCGGAGTTATTATTAAAATAATATACCAACAATTTATTGCTCAACGTATTTTCTTGATAAAATACCTATCTCATTTTCTTTAGAATCATATTATGATTTTGAAATAGAATTCCAACTCAGAAATAAACTATTCTTGTCGTTTTAAATAAACCGAGTTAATTCTTACATTTTGTTAAAATCGATGTGGTAAACGATCATCATTATAAAATATCTTCATAAAATATAGCATTTCAAAGCTTCTAGCGACTCAAAAAATTTTCAGAAGTATAGTATGAGTTTTCGTGGCGGATAAGCCGACTGTCTCATTACGGACGAGAGGGTAGCCGATCCCTACCTAGTGGGGACAAGGCTAGGAAAAAAGTAAATTTTGACTGGCATCACCAGTCCTTGTTCTATGTTGTATTTTTACCATCTGCCGAATTTCGAAGATACTACAATCATTTATAACCATGGTTACAGTTGAAAAAAGACGTGTTACTATTCTTGTTACAAAAGTTGTGTTTTAAAATAAGTTGGGAAAGAATTACATTGAACAAAATAGTTTCTAGCATAATTTTGAATGAATGAAAATATTAATGGATTAAATAAATCATAAAAGACGATGATGGTCATTGACATTTTTTGTTCTAAAATATGCAACACATTCAATTCTACAAGAATATTGGGTGTTTTCGAGTGGAATCGCTGTACTTTTAGAAATTGATTTTCCTTAAAATTTCATTGACAACTAATTTTCGAACGATTTCAGAACAGTTTCTCATATAAATCTTATAATTTAATCTTTGCTGTCGTGATCATTGAAATTACGAAATGTTCTGATTGAACGATAGCGATTTAATGAGACCTTTCTATTTTACAAAATTCAGCAATCTGAGCTTTCAAATGCAGGTGATAACATTTTACAGGTATTGCTATTTGAATAGGTTAAGATCAGCAAGACTAAATTTCGTTAGTCATCATTAATGCATATTTGATTTTACTTTTTATTAGAACGGTTAATTACAATAGGCATCATTAGTCGAGAAAATTCCATCTGTCGATTTGCAAAATTGAGGAACTTTATATTTCACCTGTCTTTTCCAATTAAATGGCTATTTTTTGTGCATAAATAAATAAACTAAAAATCGTTCATTCTTTGAATTCCATCGACCGTGAAAGATCGGTGAGCCGACTTTTGAATTATAAAATTCAAGTTATGCCCGTATCAGGGTTAATTTTATTTAGCAAAACCATAATTTAACCTGTCAAAACAACTGTTAAGATATATTTTATCTAAACCTACATTCATTTCAGAAATTCTTGTTGTGCGAAATAGTTATTAATTCTGGTAAACCTTCTTATATCGATTTATAGCAAATATGTTCAGTATAAATATCAATACGGAAGATGCTAGTAAAGGTGATCATGTTATCAAAATTTCAAAATTGTTCATGATTTTACTAAACAATTACGGAGTCCTGGAATTGTTGCAACATTTCCAAGGAAATTTTGCGTCATTCTCATGTTTCTACGTTGTGATAATTCCAAATCGTCAAAATTGTAAAGTCTAATAAAACGTTTCAGCTAGCGATGAATCTAGAAAAACAGTAGCAATCGTTCTCGTCATTTTTTTATGCTTTGGAATACCCGCACTAATATTACAAATTTTAATAGCATATTCCATCCGCATTACTGATGAAAAACGAGAGGTAAGCCATTTTATTTTTGTAATAAAATTTGTTTATGATAATCAGTAAATATTAAATTAATATTAACCATTAATTTAAAACTATTTTATCTAGAGCAAACTTCTATTTCGATGATAAAATCAGTCTTTAATTTCTGCAATATTTTCCTAACAGTGTTTGCCATCAAAATGTGAGGTCTGGAAATGTTATCAAAACTCTTTGTCACACGTGTACCTGTTTAAAATGGCTATTGAATGGAAGAATTAAATGAAATATTAAGGAATGGTGCGAAGAAAATAAGAAAAACTATAAACGTCTTTCATCGTACCATTCAAAATAAATGGCAAAAAATTCTAAAATTTCCTACCTTTCTCTTAATTCCAGGCGCCATATTATCCGATAATAATCAAATTTCGTGCATTTTCATGTCTGTTAGTTGTTACTTTGATTTCTATACTTTTTGGATGCATATGGGCAATAGTAGTTGCATACTTAAACGGTAAGTACATCACGTATTACAAATTATCTTTTTACTGAGAGTTCTTAATCTTTTTCTTGCATGTTCTTAACAATAAGACTGAGTTATTTTAAAAGTGCCAAGTATCAATATACATCATCATTCTATATAGATTTTAGTGATAGAAACTTCTCTAAAACTTTATTAAATTGAGCAGGTTATATACATATGTTTCATTTTAGGAAATATAATTATGTACTACTTTATGATTGAAATAATTATTACTGTTATCACGTGTGCAATTTCTTTATTTTTATTAACACCATTTATTTGTTACTCGTTACCACTATTGAATATATGCTTAGTTTTACAAAGATATGCATTGCTGTATCAAAATGAAACACTTACAAGAATTCTGACCAAGTAGGTTTCAGTTGAAGCATTGGTTTAAAATAAAATTATGACTAGGAAGGGATCAGGGGTAGGCCGGGATGGAATTTTTTAATTTTCGAAATCGGAACTAGAACTCCGGCTCACCCCTGTAAGGGATAGTAAAAACAACTTTTCTACTGAAATTCAAAATGTAGCAAATTTTATTCAGGACGCATGATGATAGCATACTTCATTTTAATAAAAAATTTAGAAATAACCTGCACAAAACCATATTGATTGTTTCGATCTTCAGCGGCGTTATTTCAGCTATTCAAGCAGCAATGATTTTCGGTATTTTATTCTTTGAAGGTGGTGATTCATATCCAGCATATCTGCAGGTTAGTGAATAATATATCGCAAATTAATTGATTATCAAATTTCTTCTTAGCTATTCAGTATGAGCATCGATATGTGTGCATTTCTTTCGACATTGGTATATTTTGGATTTTATCATAAATTTCAAACCCTTGCAAAATTATCAAATCGAAATTATGGAGCAGACAATCGACGAATTCTATATCAGATGATCCCGTTTGCTTTCCAACATGTAATATTTTATCATTCTTTGAAAAATTTCCATAAAGCCTCTAATTGAAATCTCGTGGTTTTTAGTTTCAGCCCCTATTTTAGGGGGGGAGGGTTTTCAACTAGAGATTTTACGGTATGTAAAAAGATGTATTATTTAGGTTTTATCTCTATTATTAACCAGCTGCATTTTATTTAACTATGAACACTTATTGCCTGACGTGCTTTTAAAAAGTGATTCTGAAGACGATAACATAATGTATTCAGTATATAATTATGTTACTGTGAAATTGCTCGATGCATATTTGTGGTCAATAACGATACCGCTCTCATTTATAATTTCTAGCCCTGCCAGACGAAAAGCTATAAGGAATCTATTTCGCATTCGGTGAGAAATTAACGTTTCTTGGGAGTTTTATTATGAAATGATGATTTTGTTTAGAAGAAAAAAACAAACTTCATCGCAATTATTCGTCCAAGTCTCGAGTGTGGGGCGGTCAACAATGAGTCGAGTTTCGTCGTAGACATAAAGTCCTAAAATATAATTCTATCACTTTATTCTTATTTATTATAATATTTCATCCACAAATAAATTCATCAATTTTCAATGTCGTCAGTCGATGAATGTTTAATTTACACTCAAATCGAATAAATGCATCTGTCCATTCACATGATTTTACATTGGCGTTCGCTTCTAGAATGTATCAGAAGTAGATAGAATAACATCTGTAATTTTGCAAAAATAATCGACCACAAGACTCATAAGATTGGAGTTCTCCATTTTGTGTTCGAATAGCTTGAAATTTATAGGGTATTCACAAAATTGTGCCATAATATAATCTAATTTACTATTGTTTCAGGATATCGAGTTTGAAATGAATGTTAATCATTCGAAGGCTGTTCAAGATTCGATTACGAATCCTCGATATGGTATAATTTATTATCAAATGATAATAAATGTTGAATTATTATGTGGTTTTTCTAGACTCAATTTCACTCGAAAATCCACCATTCATAAATGATGTTAGTCTCACTGATATCAATTGCTACAATTAGAGAGCGCAAGTGATATTCCTGATATGAAGGCAGAGTTATGAAAGTATTTTTCTCAAAATCTGATGGGCTAATCAAGCTTATAACAAAAAACCGCATGAAAAACAGATCAGTGTAACCAAAGATATGAGTTTCTGAAGATGATATTCGAAAATTCCTTTTTGCGAATGAATTTTCATTAAGCGAAAAGCGTAACCTCCCTTTGTAGGGAATAGAGCAAGGGGTATTTCAAAGGAAGGACGCTTGTTTGAATTTCTTAAGGAACATTTTTTCATTATCGAAGATTTATTTGACTGTTAAACTAAAACAATAATTCACGCAATTTTTGTATAAAATATCAGTGAAACTTCAAATGGACAATGCTATCCGATGAAATTATCTGATTTCTTCTCATTCTCTCCCCTCTAAAGCCACCGGCCTAATCGTCAGCTATCGAACCCTCTACATCTTTCCAGTCTCTCCTTGTACCTTGTAGAGTTTTCTATCCTCACGACCACTGACTTTCCTTCGAATTGTCTTCACCTCTGGCCTCACAATTGATTCGAGTCTCCTGCATTCTGGTGGGATAGTAAACTTCCTAATCTTCTCCGGTTATTGTCACTTCGACGTTGTTCTAATAAGAACTTGTGTTAATCCAAGTTCTGACTGGCGCCACACATCTAAAAGCACGATAATTTATACGTGTGAAAGTACTGGCGAGAGAAACATTCTAATTCTATCTTCTGAAAATCGATTGAGCATCTTTTCTGCATTGTTTTATTTTGAAAGACTATTTTGTTATATTTTTTAATCGAAATATTCCAAAATTGCAGGATCGTAAAATCGAAGAACACATTAAGGCTTATTAAAACTATTCTTCGAAAAGTCATTTCGCTAAATCATTCAATGTCACACCCGTCTCAGGTTTGTACAAATTTTATATTCAATAACGTCTATGCATCTCAGAAGATGTTGGTAGACTTGCCGCCTGAAGTTCTCCAGATAATCTTCTCGCGTCTGCCGATTGGAGATTTGGGCCAAATCCAAAGAGTTAATAAACGCCTGTATGCCGTTACGAATGAAATAAGAAATCCAAATGGAAAACGATTGGCCTGCAAAAACAGGATCAGGATAACCGTTTATTTTGTTGATCGTGGTGTGCCTGAGAACGAGCACCAATTTGTATTTGCGTTCTTTTTTATCTTGAAAATTAACCGATTTATTAGTTTCAATAATCAGTAGTTGTGATAAATACAAATCGAAGATTTTTCCAGAGATCAATTTATCTATTTGCCATAAAATAATAGATATTTCTTTCAGCAATTCAACGACATTGCCGATATCTATATGTCTGATCAAAATGATACAGGTAAGATAATGTTATTGTCAATAATGAAATAATTTATTCAGCCACTACATATATCAAAATATGATGTTTCTCTTGTGATTTTCTCGTGATTTATACCTTGACTCAAATAAAAAAAAAGTGTTATGAGAAAAGTACCTCTTTCATGTTCTTCATTGTTTTTTTGAAAAAAAAAGACTAGCTGAGGGGGGCAGGGTGCAATATGAAATGCACGATACAGAGGCACAGAGCGCAATGGTTTATCTCACGGGTACCCCTTCCTCTGCAAAAGTTTTTTGATAGACAAAAGAGTATTTGGATATAATTTGTGATTATTTTATTTAACCCTGACATCAGAGAAACAAGTATTGTTTAGGAGGTCGACTTCATCCGCGCATGACAATTCGAGCTCCATGTTGTGATAAACATCCACAACCAACTGAGGAGCAGATTCGAAACGTGCGTCAAAAATGGCCCCCTATGAAAATCGAAGAATTCTTCAAATCATTTCTTGAAGGTAGAATTTAAAAAACAAAAATGAAATTTCGATCAAATAATTTACTTGTTTTTTTAGAAATTGAAGCACGAATAAATGAGGCTAAAGAAACCTGCGAAGATAATCCAGATTATATATTTAGCATTTACCCAACTATTTCTTCTAACATGGAGCAAGTAATAAATTTAATATTTTAGAAATATTTACGATGTTCAAAAATAAATTTAGGCATTTTGGACGAGAGTTGAAGCTTTCGATTACCTCAAGGGCCTACTTTTCTATACTTACTATGAGTATGGCTATGTCGATTCACTAGAATTGGTAAGTGCTTATAGTGGTTTTTAATTCGAAATACGGATTATTTAGGAAGGAGTAACTCAGGAGACATGGATACAAATGAGAGATTTTGTTGACACTCATAGCTATTTGATTAGGAATAAAACTTCAATAGACATCAAATTTTATCCTACCAACATCAGTGAATTTTTTGCATCACCATTCTTTTCTAAAGGTGAGAAGAAATGTATTATTTTCAAGATTCTGTAAAAGTTATGCAAACTTCGTTTATACCGTATTTTCTCTAACGGAAGTTCCCCCTACCTTTTCGCATTTAGTCGGCCATATCACCCTAAAAACGTATATTTATCAAATTTCGAGTCCATATCTCGCATATTCATGAACTTTTATAACGCATTTCTAGCGAGCATTTGGAGTTCTGGGTCCTCAAACTTGACCTTCAAAGGGGAACTTCTATTAGAGAAAATACAGTATCATATTTACCCCAATAGTAAACATCATGAGGTTATGATTTTAGGCGTTAAATCTTTGTTAATTTCATATCTCGATGATGTTGGAATTGAGCCGAACTACGAATTATGTAGACATGAAACTGTGATAAATGTAGGTGTAAAATAAGTGCCATTTATGAGATTTTTTCAATCTGGTTCATTTAGACTGAAACGTTATTCGTTGGACCCTCCTTCGGAAATGATGAAACGAAATGCTTCGGACTTGATGATGCATTTCTTGCCAAAATGAAATATGAAGAATTTCATATTGAACGAATGAACATGACAAATAGCCGTTTGAAAATTGTGCTAAAGGTAATTTTTGAGGCACTATTTTAAAATTATTATTATTATAATAATAATTATAATTTTTGTTATTTCAGAATTTCTATGAGAATCGTAAGGGATATGTCGGCAAATTGTACTACTCATTTGAAATTGTTGGACCAATCGATTTGGAAAAATCCCTTAGACCTCTACCGGAGTCAGCAATTGAAATTCGGCAGGATGGTAGAGAATGGATGCTGATCAATCGGCATAGCGAAAAATTCATAATTACATACAAGCAACTCGGAAACAAAGATAATTCTAATTCACATATCATCTTTATCAGATCACTCTATTAGATCCTGTAGAACAATTACTAAATGACGAAGTGTCTTTTCCATCATATTTCCTTCAAATTTTATCCTCTCATCTATCTTTAACTGTAGTACTCCGCTATTCAGTAACTACCATCCTGTATCGATTATTATTACCTCTACTATAATTACGTAACCATCTTTTTTAATTTCAAGTTTCATTAAAAATTTTCATACCAGTTATACAAGCCGACTATGAAGATTTTTAAAAAAAATGTCGAAATTTAGCACTATGCCCCTCTAGTATTTTATATTGTAAATGGGCAGATCATTCATTTCCATTCATCTCTGCTCGAGTATGTTAAAAGTATAGTTGAATATTTTCCTCAAAAACGTTTTCGAACAAAAATAATCAAGAAAATGTATACATTTTAAAATTCATTCCATACAATTAGAGGACGCAAGTGATTTTTCGAAATTAAGAGCTCCGTTTAAAGCCTACATCATTGAATCGAGCTAGTTCTAGGAAGAATTGAACAATTTTCTTTTTCTAAATCGATGCTCTTATCAAAAGTTGGGTATTGCGTACTTTCGAAAATAGTGACTTTCAACAGGTTGTTGTTGATGATCATTTTTGAATTTTTTTGTTCTAAAATATGCAGCACATTCAGTTCTACATGAATATACTGGGTGTTTTCGAGTGGAATCGCTGTACACTTTTAGAAGTTAATTTTTCTCGAAATTTCGTTGACTAATTTTCGAAAAGTTTCAGAACAGTTTCTCATATAAATCTTTAATTTTTTATTGTTGCCGTCATGATAATCAGGATTACGAAATGTGCTAATTGGGCGATAGCGATTTAATGAGACCTTTCTATTTTACAAAATTCAGCAATCTGGACTTTGAAATGCAGGTGATAATACTTGGCGGTATTGATATTTGAGTAGGCTAAAATCAGCGGCATTTAAATTTCGTTAAAGTCATCATTAGTGCATATTTGATTGGACTTGACATTAAAACGATTAACTAAAATAGGCACCATTATCGGAAAAATTCCATCTGCCGATTTGCGAAGTTGGTGAACTTTATATTTTACCTGTCTTTTTCAATTAAAAGATTCTTTTCTGTGTATAAATGATAAGTAAACTTAAAAAAATCATCTGTCCTTTGAATTCCATCGACTATAAAATATCTGTGAGCAGACTCTTTTGAAATATAAAATTCAAGTTATGCTCGTATCAGGGCTATTTTATTTAGCAAAATCATAATTTAGCTTGTCAAAACAATTTCTCAAGATCCTAATTTTCAAGATATATTTTTATCTAAACCTGTATTCACTTCAGAAAATTTCTTGTTGTGCCACGCCTTTCTCCTCTTCCAAAATGAGATTCATTCCACTCAAAATTTTACTGATTACGAATATGCAGTGATCTTATTACTGATAAGGGTGATAAGCGACCATTTTTGAGTTATTTTTAGCCCGGATTATGAAAATAAGAATTGTGAATCATTTCCAACTCAATTGTATCACTTTATTATTAGTGATAAGAAATGATAATATTCTAACCGCAGGCACCGAAGCAACGCCTACGTGTCCCAGCCGAAGGCAAGTGAGCAGCTGCGAAACGGCCGCGAGTGTGGCCTTCGAGTTTCATTTGATATGTATGAATGCACAAGATATCCGAATTTTTCTCTTTATGAAGAGCCAATTTGCGAAAGTAAGATAATTATATTAATAATGCCGAAAATTAAGTTTATTTAAAATAATAGAACTTGGAAATAGTACATGGCACGTACAGGCATTGTATTACATGTTAATCGATCCTGAATATGGTATGTAAATATAGTTTATATCTTACTAAAATAAGTATCAATATTGAATATAGGGTGTTTCAAGTTTATCTCCCTATTTTATTTTTTTAATAACTTTTATTTCTCATTCAAATCGAGTAGGGTTTTTTTGCATGGTACTCTCCCTACGTTAGGGTTTTGTTACGTATAACTCTTGGGTCGAGATCAATCACCCATACCCAGAAAACCACCTGTTTTTCGACATGCTAATTTTTCATACCTAGGAAAATTTTCAAAAATTCATAACTCCCTTATTTCTGAACCAAATTGAATGATTATTTTTTTATTTCGTAGATCTTGAGTAGGAAAATAATGTAAAAATATAAAGGAATTTTTATAAATTAATTTTAGCGGGAAAAAGTTACCCTATATACTCGTACTGTGTTTACAAGTGTAATGGGAGTTAACGTCGGAGTTTTCCATGAAATCTTGTAGAGCTCTTCAAGTTGATCAACTTTTGTTCCAGAATTTATTCTAGAATATGCACACACAGGGAGATATGATTTTTTGGAAATAATGTATAAAAAGGCATTATGCTGAATTTGGCTATCTTATTTCAAAAAATTCTGTAGCTCAAATGGTAGTGAATCCGAGGTGAGTCTTGGAATAAAAGTTGTTCATCATGTCAGTCTACGTAACATACTAGAAGGACGAATTTTTTTCCAACGTCATTTACGCGTAAACGTAGTACGAGTATATAGGGTAACTTTGGGTAATTTTTTCCTACCAAAATTAATTTCTAAAAATTTTCTTTATATTTTTATTTTATTCTCCTCGACAAGATCTACAAAATAAAAAAATAATCATTCAATTTGGTTCAGAAATAAGAAAGTTATGATTTTTTCCCGAGGTCGGATCTGTCAAAACTTTAAGCTACCGTAATCCTGCATACGATAATTTTATGAAAAACGAATAGCACTATGAGAATCAGCGTGAAAAACTGCATATATGGTGTGAAAATCAGCCTGATTTACGGACCCCTGTTTATACCGACTTTGTGTCGCAAATATGTGACCTTCGTTTTTCATTTTTGCAAACATTTTATTTTTGATGTTTTTAGATCAAATCTATTCTCAACGCATTATATTTTGTTTGCTCGTTTTCCCCCGCTTCTCGCCTTTGCATAAAAGCAGCATACTTTGTTGCTTTAAACATTTCACCAGATTTATCTCCTTTTTATAATTTTCTTATTTTTTCATTTTTATTCTCTTTGAAATAAACAGTTTAATTACCCAAGTTTCTAGCCGACCCCATTCTGTGGGAATAATCATGGCTAGGAAAAAAAAATTACCCAAGTTTGAGGTTACCTACACACACCCATGTCTGACTTCCGCTGGCTTGATACTAACACAACACAATCACTATCTCGACCCATTTTCACTTTGGTTCTTGCTGACATTCACTCTTAAAATTAGATTATTTAGGCATTCAGTATTATTGTTTTCCATGGAATCTATATAATATACTTGGTTGGTTATCTATAATACCACTGATGCTAATGATACGCATGAAAAGAGCCCTTAATAAAGTCCGTGGAAAATCCACGACATTTGAAAGGCTCCTATCGATAGAAGTAACCTTCAAGATGTTTGGAATAATTCAACTCTTTATAATGGTAAATTGATTTACTAATTAACCATATTGAGATGATATCGTGAGGCCCGAAATAAGAGTGGGTGTGATGCGTCGTACGGTCATTTATTTTAGGCCAGCAATAAAGATTGGTGAAATAAGAGAACGACAGAAAACTTCCTATTCGCATTCTTTACTCTCTCGCCCACTCTTTGATCGGAGCAAGCGATACCTATTTTGATTATATTATATAAATAAATCTATGTTTCCATAAGGGAATTAAATACCGTAAATCCTCTAATAGAAGCCTCCTGATTTCTATTGTTCAAACCCCAAAAATCGAACATTTTCAAACTGTTATAACTCTTCATTTATACATCGTAGAGACTTGAAATCGAAAGTAAATATGTTTCAAATACTCTAAATAAAGTTATAAAACTTCCCAAGATGGTTTAAGTAGAGTAATGGGTAGTTCTGGAAATCCGTGGGGAGCTTCAATTAGAGGATTTACGGTATCGCTTAATTTAAGAAGCTTGTTGAGAACTACCGAATATTAAACTATTTCTGTTGTGATGAAGCGATATATGATAGCGTAAGTAGTTTAAAGTCGATTAAAATATTTGTATATTGGCATTATTAATAGCATTTAGTTGCTCACAAAACTTGTCGATCCTGAAAAAGTATTTATAAGCATTGGTCAACTTATTTCATGTGCTCTGGCTCTTGATCGATCGTTTACTCTGGCTGAGTAAGTATCAATACTCTCACTTATAAACGAGAGAGGTACTGCTATCGTGCGACCCTTCTTCCCGCCCTCCTTTTTGTTTAGCCATATGCGTACTCTATTTTCATTGTCAACGTGGGATGAGAGAGCGAAGACGGCGAAACAAAAAGGGACGAGATGGGGGTCTCTCGCTAGCAATACCTCTCTCGTTTATAATGATGCGTTTCTTCGATAGACATACAGAATTTGCAATTAAACAGTTACTTAGAATGCTTTAGCTCACCAAATGGCAAAATATCAAACCTAATAAAACAGCTATTTAAAATAGCCTTTATTGCATATATCGCTTTGATATGCTTTCTTTTAATACTCTATGTAATTAGCTATTTCATATACTTCGAATATTCAGAAGATAGTCAAGAATTTAGGATTTTCTCTCAAATATTATCCTTAGCGGTAAATCCACTCTATATTTTATGACGTAATTAGTTGTGCAATATTACAGATACACATTTTTACTTATTCGAATTATTTCGTAGATGGAATGAATATAATTATTATTTCGACAAGTGCAATATTCGTATTAGTTAAAGTTCGGAACCATTACAGTCAAATGACTACACTAAAGAAAAAGGATGAGACTGGTCTGAATAGACGTCTAATAACGCATGTATGATGATTTATAATAATATTTATGCTTATGAAATATTATGCATACAAGGTTCAATTATATATACAAATATTTAGGTCCTATGGGAACTTTTCACAAATAACATCGGCTATTTGTTTGTTTTTACGGAAGATATGTATATGTTTGAAGCTAAATCAGATGATTTATATTATAGGATTAGAAGGATCACACACGTAATTAATATAAATTTGTTCTTCACATATTGAAAAAATAGGCACGTGTTTCAGCCTGTATTATATAACATGATAACTTATGGAACAACATTTCAAACAATCACTCTGTATTTTCTAATCAAAAGAGCAATAAAGGCGAGTTTATCAAAAATGATCACAAACATGGACAAATTTAGCGTCTCGAAAATCAAGACAAGGAAAAGCAGAAAGTACAGAAGAACCAAGTAGCTCCTCAAGTAAAACCCATAAATATTTCAGTAATCGGTAGTTCTAATGTATGAATGATCAGCATTTATTAAAAATGATTAATTTCAATTTATCTCATTCGACACTTTCCATATTTGTACCATTGTTCATCATTTATTTGTTATTGTGAAATGTGTAATTCATGTGCATTTTCAAAATCAAATAAACTGTCTGAATGACAAACCTAATGAAGACCTTAGTAAGTTACCTTGAAAAATTACCTTTTATGTAATATTAGTTGAGTTCTGTTGGCCTCGGAAGACTGTAGAGGAGTGTGTGCTGTGTGGAAGGAAGATGAAGACTGGTTGATGAGCACGAAAACGTTTAGTGATGACAAGTTGGGGTATTTATAGGGATCAGGGGTGAGATATGCAATTATAGTAGAGTGAGATTATCGCATACAATTCATACCCCAATTGAAAGCTTTTGGAAAGTGGCCTGTATCGTCGAGTTTTGACGTCGTTCATGCCTTCAGAAGGCCTTTTTTGAAAAACCAATAACACCATCATTTCGGGCGTATTTTATTACCCTAATTAGTGTCTTGGTTTCATGAAATTATCAACTAGTTAACGGGACAATTAACGATAATTGAAACAGTGGAAAATTTCATGCGTTCTCTCTTTCTAAGAATACTCAATCTGATTTTATCTGAGTTTATTGAAAAACGATTTATTCATTGAGCGCGTACAATCGAAACATTTACACATGACAAATATAATAAACAATACGTAATAACATGGACGATAAATAAAGCTGGCAAGAGATGTCTAATAACCGTAGATATGATGGATAATCAAAATGGTCGATCAATGATGACTCATAGTGCATTACCGAAGCTGTAACTCTGCTTGGTTCGACGTCCTGGAATTCCATTTATAAAATCAATTTATTTTCAAACTCTTTAAAATTACAATGGTATCTTTCATTCTGTAAAAAAAGAATTGCTCCCTCTTTGACAACGTTTTTCATAGTATCTATCAGAATGATCAATTAGAAAATTTAGAAATAACAAAATGCCACTTTATTACTTACGGTAACTGCAAATGCATTTCATGGCTGCAGCGAAGCTGATCAGTAAAATGAGACCGACAAAAACGCCACAAGAAACGATGATCCACGTCTGAAGTTCATCGCGTTCATAGTTGGTTAAAAGTTGACTTCAATTGTATTTTTTAGCTTGAAGTCAAGGGTGAGCAAGATCTACTCGTCCCTGTCCTCGGTCCGTACCAGATTTTTGACCATTTTCCTTCCCCATTCCAGATCGAAAAAATTCAACCCGTTCCAGTCCCAGAAAAATCTAATTTTTCTCACACTTGCTTAAAACGTCAATCGCCCGTCACTTTAAACCCAGAATTATTTGGAATCTTTTGAAAAATGGCTAATGAATACAGTACCTGAATGTGCTTGCAGCAATACATGTTTTGGTCCCCACAACATGAGAAGTAAAATATCGCTGTTTCTAAAAATCAATGTCAAATCTAGAGAATTATGCAAGAATTTTATAAAAAGCCTACATTTTGAAAGAACAAAGTCACTTTTCTCGAGACAATTTTTATTATCTATTCTGAGAGTCGAGATATTTTACAAAATTGAGTATCAATTTCTAAGATACAAATCAAGGATATGAATATGTGATATTATTATATTTCGAATTTTGAAAGGCTAATATTTTCATAAGATATTTTTTCCAGTAAAATTTCATTTTTTGCAAATTTCTAAAGTTTCGTGGTGAAACAAACCTTGCGGACAGCTGCTGACTGCATCGTTATAGTCCGGGCAGTGAATGGTTTCATTGGAGATGCCCATCGATTGGAATGTGAAGTCGGCCATGGTTGGTCGCAGCAGAGAGAGCAGGCAAAACAGCATCACTCACTTCGAAGGCCAAACTTAACGCTCTTCTCAGGTGTTGAACTTATTCGAATTCGAAGCACTCAAAGAGTTTTATCAAAGTTTATTAACAAGGAACGTAATACAGTGTTAATCATAGATCCCACTCAAAATTAGTAGGAAAGCCAATTCGAGTACGCTGATAAAGAATACCATTTTAAAAAGTGCCCACCGTGCACTGCTTTCAGGATTTTCCATCAAAGGTGGCTTCTTTTTTTACTTTGTAAAATTTCAAATGCGAAATTAGCCTACATCTCTAAACAATCATTACATTGCCATTATTCGTTGCAGCAATGGGTTCAAAAAGGAAACTTCGGCGCTAAATCTTGGAATCAGGTGCACGGTGGGCACTTTTCAACATGATATTCATAATTAGTGTACTCGAATTGACTTACCCATCAACTTTGAGCGGGATCTATGATTAACGCACTATTTATGTTCCTTGTAAATTACAATGGAAAAATGTTGAATGAAAATCGGATGAATCTAGAAATGAAACTGTAGAAAATACAATAGACATAATGATTTTGAAAAGAATTCAAGAATATAAAGTCACCATAGTGCTTATCTGAACTTGTATAGAAAGAAAAGAATTACTTTCAATTATCAAGCCTATATAGAAATGATGTTTGAAATCGTAAGTAATTATAAGAAAAATATCTGAAGCCGAAAGAATGACAAAAATGCTGAAACCGAGAATGGAAGTGTAATTGTAAATGTTGGCATAGATTGATTGGGTTTTGTAACTGAAAGAGAAACAATCTCACGAATAGGTAAAATAACGGCAGTCATGACAGGTAGAGAGGAAGGAAGGGACCGGAACGAGGCAAGGCAGGAGAAAAAAAGAGAAGGGGAAGACGGGCAGAAGCTGCCTGGGGGAATGATGGGAGTGGGGAGAGATGAGTGACAAGATAATTGAGGAAGGACAACAAGTTGTGTGGGAGTGAGAAGGAAAAGAAGACATAACGGTTTGCTTGTAAGAAGAAAAAGAATAGATGATACTCTCGCGTAAAACTAACTGTTACTACTATTTTAGGATTGGATTTACAGAGAAAAGGAAGATCAACAGAATGATCTAGTTCGATTAATGATTCGAAGAAAAAACGTGAAAAAGTGAAATATACGATTTGAGAAAATTTTGTCTTAAAAGATTTGTTAGAAGGGAGTGTTATTTCGGGGAGAAGTCTACATCGAAGAATTCAGTGCTCCTCTCCCACTACCCGTTAGTACCATAATTGGCATCATTTGAGACAGGAAATGTGAAAATATGCCTGCGGCTCTGCATACATTTTGCTAGATTCGACAAATGAAGGGAATAATAACCTGCCAGTTTATGAATACTACTTTTACTATAAAAAGTTAGACCCATGAAAACTGAAAGTGCTGTTGACAAATTCATGGTTTATCTGATAAAATGAACTGTTTCGAATGAATAGATTATTACTTATTTAATTTGACTTGTATTCACAAAATCGAGCAAAATCTCTGACCAAAATTGAAACCATAAAGTTTGAAATGAGTAGGAATCAACGAATTTGTATTTGGAAGTAAAGAAATTTCAGTCGCATCTGATACGAATAGTGAACAGAAATATAATGAGTGAAAGGATTATGGAAATCTGATCTGATTCCAAATCTGGTTGCATATTTGACATAACGTTACTATCCTTGCCATGCGTTATTCATTCATTCAGCACATTGCATAGTAAACAGGTTTTGAAATTCGTTCACGCATTGATACTTTTCTATTAGTCATATGGTTCTGATATGGGCGTTATAAACTATATTTCACATTAAAAATTGCAATTCAAATTTTAAAATTACCAACCAGCAATTAGAAACTATTTTACCAAAGAAAATTCTAAGCAGATGAAATACACGCTTTGGTGCTATTGAAGGAGTGCATTTCTGAAATGTTGTCACTAGATTAATTCGAAAGTTCCAAAATAGTAAATCTAATGAACATAATCAAGAAAATCTATTACTAGTCCACTGATAGAGCTTTACTCGACTCGTTCTATTCGTTTCGAATCGATCAAAGATATTGTCGTGGTCAAAATCTTGTGAAAATTCTCATTACCAAACAAATACTGTAATCAAAAGTCAAAATATTCATATGAAAGTGCTCGTTTTTCACGTATTCTTTTCTTGTTTGAAACAGTTATTTGCCTTTCTAGAATTATTTTTGAAATAAAACTTCAGAATTTCTAATAAAGAATCTATTTATTCTCCTAAAAGACAAAATCGGACAAACGGATGAACTTTTGGGCGATAAAATTGTTGATAAAACGACTCGACGATGCGATTCATCTGACGGCAGGTTGAAGAAGAAGAAGAAAGGAAAATTGGAGAGACTGTGGAGATGAAGGATGGTAGACGGCGCAAGTTGGTTGTTTGGATGGACAAACGAATAATTCTTAGACTTGGCCGGACGCTGCCTTCAATAGAGCCTCAGCAACCTGGAAGTTATCTTTTAGAATTTTGACAAAAATGTTCTTTCTGTGAAGATAACTGGAATTATTCTGGCTTTAGATCTTGAAAAGGTAAAGGTTTGAATAAGACACGCTACTTGCAAGAATAGAGTTCGTCAGCAAAAAGCTGGCACTCAATTTAGCTTATCATACGGCAGATTTGGGTGCCAGCTAAAATTGATCACTTTACAAGGAGCATGTTATAAAATGAATTGTCTAGAATATTTTTTACTTATAAAAGAATATAAATTGGAAACTTTCTCAAAAAAATGTAGCTTCTTAGAAAAAAGACGAATAAATTAAAAGAAGTAAATTTATGAAAAATAAAAATCGGTCACCTCAGCCCGAATGGACGCCTCGGCCTTCGCCAAATCGCTACCCTCGTTAGCCGCTCGCTGCGCTGCTTCCAGTTCGGATCGGGCTGCCTAAAATTGGCAAATAAATGAACTTTTCAGATTCTTTAGTGAATTTTTATCACGAGCTTTCAATTTGAATAGAAAACATCTCGGAATTTTCTTTAAGAAGATGGATTGGATACAGAAATAAGTATTTCATATAATCCAGAGTAAAAATTGAGAATGAAGTTTGAAATTATTTTATTGTGGGCCTCGAAGAGAATAACTTTAATCTGATTGAATTTAAAAATAACGGCAACGAGTCCAATATTGTTAGCGTTATTTCTTCCCTTTCTTTCTGTATTCTCTTTACTTGGAAAAAATTGTACTCATAATCATTAAGAAATAGCTTAAATTCACTGACACTTTCATCAATTTCATCGACAGCGAGAACCTCCTCAGCGAGCACTTGGCAACTGCCGTCGATGTTCATCGACAGGGTGCCCGATGAGACAAAGTACTTCTTCGCGTTTCCTGCAAAATAACAATAAATGGAGAAGTAAAACTATCATTAGTTTAGCTGGTTTTCTGGAGAATATTCGTTTACCAAAAAATCTTATTAAAATCGCGAATATCTCATGTAAAACGTTATGAAGCCTCAATCAAAAAGTTCAAGAAAGTAATGCTAAAATATTTTTTTTGCAAGAGAAAAGGTTATTTTATTTTTTTTCAAAGATAATCATGATTTTCAAGAGATAAAGCCAACCATCGTTCTCGATGACCTGAACGACGCCCGGCTTGAGGACTCCGATGGTGGGGACGTGGTTGGCGAGGACGCCCACCACTCCGGCCAGAGTCGGCACGTCCACCTGCTTCACCACTGCGGAGGAGTACAGTGCCTGCAAAAAACAAGTCATTTCTTTCAAGAAAAAATCATTTTGGTCGTCTTTTTCATTCCCGTTGTTTTTTTTAATAGTCAAGTCCCTGGAATTTCTGACAAGATGCTGGGGTTTTCGAAGGGAAAAAGTTTCATGACTTTTCAAACTATTCTTTTGTTTTAGAACGGTAGTTACAAGATAACGATAGGGCATCATGGACGGCACGTTCTTTCTACAATATGGCGGCATGATTTTCTACAGATAAACGAGTGTTGTCCATGCCGTCATTTTGCTGTTGCCTTTTAGAGATTATTATTTTGTAAAAATTAATTTTAAATATTTCTTCGAAAGAAAGAAAAACTAGACCGACCCTGTCAGGAGAGGCGAAAGTGAGGCGCAATTCATCTGGATTGGCCTTGGTTTCGGCCGAGGCGGCCGCCGCGAAGCCACGTCGCGAGGCCACTGACACAAGGCGCGACACGCTGCGACTCAACATACCCTGCGAAATCAATGAATAAAATCATAAAATTAGGGAGAAAATATTTGAAGGCTCGTGAAAATTTCGCCGAATTTACTGACAACAGGTTTGGAAAGTTCTTTTTTCTCCATTAAAAATAGCGTTTCGTCCACGAACTAAATGAACTTTCCAAATAGGTAATAAGTAAACTCGGTAAACTAAATAAGAAATCTGCAAAAATCAAAAGTCTTCGATAGACGAAAAACGATAAATTTGGGATGATAAAGATAAGGAAAATGGGCCTCGTAAATTCTTCAGAATCATAGGGATAATTCACGATAATTATAGACAATAATTAGGGGCAATTAAATTCAAAAATTTGATGGGAATCGAGATAACTGCGACTTCACCGCCCATTGAAGGGAAGACATTGGAGCATGCAATGTGGCGGCGCGCTTTCGTCAGGCAATGGGCGGAACTTATTCGATTCAGCATATTTTTGAAAGGAAGGTGAAATCTTTCGACGGAAAATAAAGAAATTAGGATTACGGTATTTAATTTTTAATTGCCCCCACTATATAAGAATGTATACATTTTTCGAAGAGGGAAAATTTTCAAATTTTAGCTTCAAGACCAGATTCTCAGGTAAACTACTCGAATCGACCACGCTGATTCCGAAAATAAAATCTATTTTTATTTTGACCTCAGTAAATGCTTTAAATTAGCATAAAATCGATTTGTTGTTAAAATTGATAAAACTCGTCTTTATTCAAAGCCTCAATACTTTCATCGTTCACCGTCGATTGTGCATCACAGAAATCAAGAAATTTTGCTGACAGTTAGAAAAGTTATAGAAGAGAAAAATGGTATGGAATTTTAGGAAATAGCATAAATTGTGAGAAAATTCCCAGTTCTGTTACAATAGTGTTAGCAAAATCATTTCGTCAAAGATAGGATAAGTTATTCGTGTAGGCAAAATATCTAATGTCACCTAGTATTCTTACAGGTAATTTCTTAATGAATATGAATAAAATATCATGAATATGCATTTTTAGGAAGCCACTATTTCAACAATTGAAAAATCTAGTTTTAGGATTTTGCGTAATCGAATTGAAGATAAAAATTTCATTTTTTTCACTAAATAGAAAAGTCATAGGTATAAAATAGGTCGCAAAACCTAAATATCTTCATAAAAATTGAATAAGTTTTCTTCCAAAATATTTCAGTTCGATTCTGCAAAAATTTCACAAATAAATATTTCGAATAAACTAAAATGTCTATATCCTAGAGGGCTCCTGCCTGGTCCTGATGATGGCCTCTTGTGCAGTGGAGAGCAGAAGGGTGCCGTCCCTGGTCCACAGTCTGCCTGTGATGAAGGCCCTCGCGTCCCGCGCTATGCTCGATTCCGTCTCGTATAGCAGCCACTCGTCCGCACGCATATCTGTAATCAATCACATATTTTTGTAATTTTCATTAATCCTTAGCCGTGGCTCTAAATGTCAGTTACCGTTTACATTTTAGATACATTTGGAAGTTCGAGGTTTGTAGAAGAAATAGTAACAGTAAAAAAGTGAACATTCCAATAGGGGACATTTAAACTAGGAATTGTCATTAAATTTGGTATTGTTGATTGGGAAGAAAGTCGATATTCATTCAGCAATAATTTGAATATTGAGCGAAATAGTGAGTCGCGTAGAAGAGAAATGAGACAAATAGAGTAGTTTTTGAATATCGATGTTCTCTCCAATCAGCAATGTTACGATAAGCGATGAATTTGATACCTGGACTGTGGAACCAAATGTTATGATCTAAAGAGAACAGCATCGAGGGGTGGAAATTGTAGCTGAAATTCGAACAATGAGGTTTTGAATATAGCTATTTCGATCCGGTTCCCTCTAGGTTTTTCTAGTGACTGTAGCAAGATCTGACTTCCTAACTCATAATCCCCTTGTCTTTTTGTTCTTTTTTCAATTCATGGACGAAATGATTGCTTATCCAGCCTTAATTGGCGCCGATAGGATAAACAATGAATGAATTAGATGACGAGATCATAATGAGATCGATGGGGGAGGGCGTTTGCTAGTTTGTGATTTGTGAGGAATGGGGTATACGGGTTCCAACAAAATCAATCATCCAGAAAGAAGTTCTTTCAATTTCATATTGTTTTCATAGTGTAAATAATATTTCAAACTACGATTGAAATAAAAGTGATTGAAAACGAACATCAGAGAATTAAAAAAACATAAACTTTCATCAAATCTTAGAAATTAAAACAAATAAGTTCAAAACTCACGCATAATGCGGTCTGACTGCGGTTCCGACAAGCACGGAGTCAGTGTTGTATGCGATCAGATGTCTGGAAATTCAACAAATTCTTGGATTATCTAATTTTCTCTTAGACCTGTGGAGTTTTGAATCCTGCGAAGACAAATCGCCCCTGGTACGCATCCAGAAACACATTTTTGGTCGCGCGTCCTTGCTGATGCCGTAGTACGCCTCGATGTCGGTCGGTCTCATCTGCAAATAAACCAATAAGAGATATTCTCAAGAAAAATAGATAAGTTCTGAAAAGTAATCTTTATGAATAACTAACAAATCAATCATAGGATGTTTTCCAGAAATATCGATATATAATTTCAAATTAACATTTTTTTCTGAATAATAAGACAGGGGAAAATCATTTAATCTATTTTGAATATGTCTTTCAAATCGGAATTTAAAGAAAAGTGATTTACGAAAATTTTAAAAATTTAACCTCGAACAAATCAGTATCGGAAGTGTAGACGATGGAGTCGTAGCCTTGAATTCGTTTGCGAACAGAATCGGTCGGGCTTAATTCGCCTGAATTTTCGATTTTTAACAAATTTTCCTTGGAAATTCCTATTTACCGCTTTCTATTTTCTGTTTGAGAAAAGGAATGGCCTTTCTGAACCCGATGCAGTTTTCGGGCGGAGGCACTTTTGGCATTTCTGACTGGTGGATGATCGATTGGGGCTCGGGCTGGAATAATTTGATTCGGCCATAAAAAATATTTTCCGAAGTTTTATGAGGAAAAAAGTTAAATTAGATGGATTTCTGAAAAAGACTAATAATTTGGTGTAAGAAATACCTTGTGAAAACTAATCTGCATGCTGAACGCAGCCTTTCCATTCTGCACAGCATCTACTTCCCGGGTGCAGAACGAGCGACCGTCTCTGATACGACGCACTCGATATTCCAATGGTTGAGTCGTGTCCACTGAAATTTACATTTCAAATTTAAAAAATTCTCTATATACATAAAAGAAACCAAATTTTTTTTTGCAAAAATGGAAATATGACCACAACACAGGAATATTATCACTTTTTTCTTTAATTTGTCATGAAAAGAAAGTTATTCATTAAAAAAATGACCTACCATTGAGAATGAAGTAGGAGTGTGTAGAGTGGGGCCGCATCGAGTCATCGACAGTCCGCTCCGTGGCAGCCAGGGCCTGCGCGAAGATCAGTCCGCCATATGCGGCTTTCTTGCTGTTCTGACGTGAATTCGACAAGACTGAGGGTCTAGAAAGTAGACTTTGATCAGAATTAATATTTTATCATTCATCATACTATGAATTTGTGTAATTTTTAATTAACTACAAATTTTCTTTTTTGAATTAGTAGAAAATAGCCATTCAAATATCATATTAGAGCCTTAGATCATGTCTATATTCGAAAAAAAACACTTTTTCCTTCCCTAAGTATAAGAGCCCGCAAAAGAATAAAATTTTCAGCCTACTTGAAGACATCGAGCTGTGTTTCCTCCAACTCGAATAGCTCGTTGGAGAGTTGTTCGAATTGGGGCATTTTGTCGAGGGGAACGTCGATGAACTCCATCGGAATCGGCACTCCGCCCAGCAGGATTGTGTGTGCCAGACGCCTGAAAATACAGCTATTTTTACAAGAAAAATAGTCAAAATGTCGACTTCTCATGAAGATTCGCAAAAATCGATTTGTAGAGAAATTTTTATAGGAAAACGATCGAAACAGGTCCTGGATTAAGTTCCATACCTGCACCAAAAATGCGACAAAAAGCGAAAATTCCACGAACCTCGCGAAAGAAACGAAGCCAACGGCAGGGCGTAGAAGTGTCATTCTCCCTAGCCACACGCAAAAATGAACATTAGCTAATTTTCGTATTTCAAGCCGAACGAAACGAGTTTTGAAAGATATTCCTTTGATGAATGACAAATTCCTTCGAAGAAGAGGGTTTATCAACAAAGTGACTCTTTATTCCTCAACCCGCAAAGTGTCAGACCCATTTGTAATACAACAGGAAGGAAGGGAGGAATAAGAACTTCAATGATCATTGATCAGAGATTACTTTGGGAGGGGAGAAGAAAAGATGAAAAATAACTTTAACTTTGAAAGAAATAATGAAAATAAAGCTTCTAAAACCAAAATGTAGCCTTTTCGAAGGAAATGAAATGAACTGAATGATCAGGAATAAAGGAAACAGTTCCAAAACTCCCAAATCACATCATTTCAACCAGACACAATGAGGCTACGTTCTAGCCTAGAGGCTTACAACAGAACAGGGAATAATCGAATTAAAAAATTTAGAAAAAGTAACATTTAAAGAAACAACAGAAAACACAGAATGACAAAAATGATCTAATCCTACTTGGAAGTAATTTCCCTGAATTTAAGAATCCTTCTATTTGAAAATGGTTCTCCTGTAGTACTTCAGCTCGTCAATGCTCTCTCTGAAAATTTGAACTTCCAGGAAAATAACCTTTAGAAAATCTGAGAAAAAGTATTCGAAGATTTCTCTGTAATGAAAAGTGCGACAACCATGATAATTTATTGAAATTGTGCAAGAAATGATATTTCATTTTCGATAATTAAAAAGGTAGAAGAATTATCTACCTGATGTCATCGAGAGCCAGGTGAGCGAGTTTCTTGGGCGGGGCCTCGCTGAGCTCTTTCGGATACCAGCGGCGGCACAACTCAAACAAATAATCTTGGAAAAATAAGAGGAGAATTTACGCTACAAGATGTAGTAATGATCAGAGAACTCAACAACTCGTCTATTGTGAAAATTTGATGACTGGCTATATTACATTCGATAAAATAAAATTCTACTGACAAGAGAAATTCCCACATAGGAGCCTCCTTTGTGAAATTCAATTAAAAAATCACACCTCCTTGACAGTGGACACATCGATGATCCTGTAGTGGAGATGCTCGTCGATTTTGGGCATGTATTTGATGATGAATCGTCTGTCCGCGTGCACGGAATTGCCTGCCAGCGGGGACACGCCCTTGTTCGTGTATTTCGCGAGGAAATCCAGAGTCTCAAGTTTACGTGTTGATTTTTAGAAGAGAAGAGTGATTTGGAATATCTTTTAATGTAAAATCCGATGCAATGTATCTGAATTTCAACGATTTTAAATGTAGTTTAGACTCAAAGAAACGTCGGGAATAAGAAGTTAGAAAGTTTGACCAACTCTCTTACAGATTTGAGTAATATTCTGAAAAGGAAGATAAATGTCCACCTGCTGTTCAGCCTCAGCCAAGCTGGTCTTGCTGTTGCGGATCCTCTCGGTGAGTCCGTTCTTGGCGAACGTATTCTTGCACCAGTCATCCATCTTGTCGAGCACCTCCTCCGACTGGTGGATCACTAAATTCGGGCCCTCAGCGATGATCTAAAAATGTCATTCCTTATTTTTCAATGTTTTTCATTTCGCAGGGATTTTATTTGGGTATGAATTTTAAAAAGTCAGACTCGACAATCCTTCTCGAAGAAAATGCCCAGAAACAAAATCTCTCTCAGTGAGAAATTCGGGAATCGAAATTTATTCTCATTCGTGACTCTCATGTTCGCATGACTTGAAAGCTTTTTTCAGAAATGATTCTTGAAAGGAATCAAGCCCTACGTTGAGCTGTCCATCGGTAACGATCGTAGCGATCTCGACAATGGTGTGCTTGTCGACGTTCAACCCCGTCATCTCCAAATCGACCCACACCATGTTCTGCGACTTGTCCACCGCATCTCCACTGCCCTGAAGTTTTCTTGGATGAGAATAAGATCACCGCTTTCTAAACTGAAAATGACTTTTCTAGATAAAGCATGAGGGAACAGAAATTTAGAAATTGATAGAAGAATTCTGTACATTGCTCATCGTTGTTGTCGTTGTTGTTGTGAAGGTTCTTCGGACCAAATGAACAGGCTGAACAGGAAAAGAGTGCTTGAACAGAGTCCGACAGAGCACCTTCAACATAGACAAATAACTCACTAAAATCATAGTCCCATGAAAAAATGAATCGAGAGCTCAAATATTCGATTCGCGTCTCAAACGCTCTAGATATTTGCTAAGTACTTCAATCAAAAGTTTATATTTTGAAATTATCAAAATGATTAGATCATTTTCATTAATGTGAGATCGAAGGGAAGGTAGGAAAAATATAGGAAGAAAAGCCAGGTAGAATTTTCGGAAAAATAGGTTAAGTATAAAAGTGGGTCCAAAATCTGACGAATTTTAGAAGTGATGGCGAAAAAGCGAGTTCACAAAATAAAATAATAATAAAATTCGTCATCAAGTTTGAAGAAATTCCCACTGGCTCTGTAAACAACAAAAATTACAGAAAACAACCAACCGAAAATCTCTAGAGGCAGTTGAATTGGTTCAGGGGTGGGCCGGAATTCCGGTTCCGTAAATTTTCAAATCCCATTTCGGTCCACCCCTAATTGGCATTTTCTTGACGATGATCATGAGAATTTCTTGGAGGAAGAGAAACGAGTACCCAGGTAAATAAAAATCCTGTTTGCAGTAAATCTTATTCTATCTCATCAGACTTTCTGAAAACCCGTACCGTAGAAAAAATAACGCGCCATATTGAAAGATAAAAGCGTCGACGTTCTTCCCCTTTCTCAAAAAGATGTGCTATTTTTCTGCGGGTTGCGCGTTTTTGAGAAATCTATCTATCTATCAAGTTTCGTTTCTGCAAACAAGGATGCTAGAGTTTAGGAAAGAATGAATACTTTTCGAGGATAAATTACAAAGAAAAATGTTCGGAGAAAGTCGGTCATTTTTCAGAATTCCCAAATCAGTAGGGCTGGATCGTAATGGGCATGCGGCCCGTTTCCAGCAGCGTCTCGATTTGCGTCTTCGCCAGAATTCGGGCGTGTTCAGGCAGGGATCTGAAACTTCCGTCATAGAATATGAAAAATCGGGCCCCTTGTAGTTATCGTCCTTTTTTCATCTTCGTACTATTTCTCAGAAAAGAGGATAGTAGCTACAAGAGTGGTGGTGGTAATTATAGCAAGTCAAAAAAATCTTTTTCAAAACCTCCTGGAAAATTCACTTTTTTCTTTATTATACTAGCACTATTTCAAAAATAAGCGAAACTTAAAAAAAAGAAAGATTTTTATTACCTCAAATCAGACACAGCAGAGGCGGCAAATGCACTATCGCCGTCGAGAAGAACGTCGTCTGAAATTTAATTTGTTCCAGGAGTTGTTTTTGAAAGACTGAATGGATGATCGCTTCTTCCTCGCATGTTAGAAAGATAATTAAAGCTCGCTTTTCAGTGATTTTTAAAGACATGAAAGGAGAAAATATGAAATATTGTAATTTTCGAGGAATCAACTATATTATAGATATAATCACAAGAAAATATCTACCCGCTCTCTGGCTATTCAGGGACTGTCGTTTCGGGTCCAAAACCATGTAATTGCCCAGAGGTGCACTGAAAAACAAATCTTCGAAAGGAAAGCAAAAATAAAGATGAAACCCAGCAATTTCGTCAATGTCGTAGTCGGACAAAGTGTCGCCCGTCTCGTGTTTCCTCTTCACGTGTCTGAAAATCAATGAGATTTTAAAATTTCTAATTAACACATAGAAAATTACTGTTGTCGTTCGTCCAAAAACGGATCGATCCAGTTCATGCTGTCGAACAAATCCCATTGACTCTGGTCGTTCACTCCTGAAAATGCCTATTTCCTTTTCATCCTAAAACTTGCAGATTCTTCAACGAAGACGAGGAGCAATTAATAAGTAGTACCATAGTACTATAGAAATTTGACGAATATGCATATTTGAGCCAATTAAAAAAATAATAGCTTATCCATAAGATACAGAGTAGGGATTTAGTAATAGAATGCTGGATATTAAACTTTTCAGCTCAGAAAATTCATAGGATGATATTTTTTAATAGATTTTTTCGGTACTACTTTCATCAATTGCCAGACAAGTTTTGACAAAAAATTGATTGTCAAAAATGACACCAAGGGGGAAAGATTTGTCTAAGTCTTGAAATGTGACTTCATAGAATAGTTTCTTACCAATATGCCTGTTCATATCGATGCGCCTCTTCTCTCTGACGTAGCGATCTCGAATCTTCTTCCACTGCTTGTAAATCGCGTTGATGTCGTCTGCAAAAGGGAAACAATAATTTCAGAATATAATTTATAAAATACCAGGAAAATTGAGATGTGTGATGATTTCGCTCCAAGCCTGATTGCGGCACTCGGACAGGCGGTATTTGGGGTCTCGAATGTCGAACAGACACGGATGCGCACGGACCTCCTCCACCAAACGAGCAGCGAATGTCGGGTCGGACAGAATCATTTGCTGAACAAATATTTAATAGTTTTTAATTTTCAGTGTTCTCCGGAATTTGAAATTACTTCGCCAACTAACCATTTGAAAAGTTGATCAACTTTTCTTTCTTTAATAATACTACTTTAATTCTCAGAACAAGTAAACTTCCAATAAGTATTTTTGAATGGTTTATCTCAGAAAAAAATCGAGAAAAATGGTCTCATGGGATAAAAAGTATTTTTCACTTAAAATAATTTGAGCCTACCAAATCGGGATTATCTTTCCTGGTTGGACTGTCGCTCTGACTTCTGTCGATCATGTACGGATCGAGGAATCCGAGGTGTTTGAAGTATTGCCAGTTCGAGTTCTCCCCGGTGAAGCGAATCTTCTTCTTCTCTTTTCCGTATCTGAAAGCAAAAATAACTAGAAAATTCCGAGTGGAAAAAACACATGAATAGGAAAATGTTAGAATAAAGAAAATCATCGAAATTATTGAAGTTATTCAAATTTTAAAAATGAAAAATTCCCCTACTTGTCCCTGAGCTGCTTCCACCTGGCAGCCAAAGTGCGTGAATCGCCATCGAAGCCGAGATTGTGGACCAGTCGAGTCCAAGTCTGGAAGCATTCCATTATTATTTGATAGACAAATATAAAATTAAAAAAAAAAAATGAAAAAAAAGTTAGGAAGGACTCGAACCAGATCACCAAACATAACCTACTTTGCCCTACTCCTATCCCTTGTATACAATCATATAGATTTGACAAATGTACGGCTTTTACAATAAGCCATAAAAACTTTGGCACAATATTTTGGCTTAGGGGTCTACGCATAGGGAATTCGGCCAAACCCTGCCTAGGGATACTTTATTCCTTTTTACATCACTAGACTAGATAAAAAATTGGCCTTTTATAAAACAAGAGATAAAGATTTTTCCCTAGGGTAAAGATATTTGTTTCTTTCTTCAAAATGGAATTTCCCACCTTCATTTTGTACTCGGTGTTCCTGTACTGTCTGTCAGTGGTGTCATATAGGCATCTCGCATTGCGCACAGCCTCGATCAGGCGCATATTGAAGGTCGGCTCCACGATCTCCTCTGCGATTCGATAGGCAGAACTGGAAATTAGGGGGAAAATGAATTTTTGAACATCCATAGTTTAAATAAAAATTCAACTAACAGGAATTGAGTGATTTTCCCAAGAAGAAGTTTACTTGAAAGGTGATTTTTTGTGGTTTTGCTTTTTTTTAGATAATATTTAATCTTTCAGAATCGAATTGGATTAATTAATTAGGGATCATTTTCTGTTGAAACCAGCTTGAAAACAAAAAAATACGAACTCACATCATCCTGTCGAAATCTCTCTGCTTCTGCAGATTTTACGGCTTTTCTGCCTCTCAATTTGTGGATCCGGTGAATTCAGGAGTGGCGCGCTTCAATCTGAACATTTCCAGATCATTTTCAAATCTAAAAATCCCCGAAAATAAAAAAGTAATCGAAAGAAAGCAGTGGAATAAAATTCAACGGTGTAAACAAGCATTGCGAGTGAACGCCGTATGCACAGAACATTGCTTACCTCGCTTTTGCTTTTCTTCTGGCCGAAAATCGAATTTATCGACTGTTTTCAGAGAAGTGTCCATCATCGGTCTGGACAGACATGGCTCAGACAGGGCAGACAGGGACCAGGAAATACCTGCCGGAACTACTGCCCAGACCCGCACTGCTGCAGGTCTTGAGATATCTCAGGTTGGAATGACAAAAAAGTTTTTTTTTTAAGAAATTGACAGAGGTGAAATTTTGGAGAGGAATATGAAAACTGACACTTGTTTTTTTCGAAAATTCGATTTTTCATGTTTCAGAAAAGTTCTTTTTCAGAGCAAGTGAATTGAACGCCCTCGGTCGGGCCTATCCCTCCATCGACAAATCGTGCCACGACGAGTTCAATGAAATCGACAGGGAATTGGTCTGGAGGACGTCTTTCAAATGGTACGAATTTCTTGCTTCTTGTAATTGTCGCTGGTCAGGCTTACAATTTTCAAGTCGCGGTTAACTGCGAGAAACTAGATAATGCTTCATTCCGAGGACGGAAAGAAGGCATGCTATTTTTCTCTCGATATGATATACTGTCTCGTTTCCTGCAGTTAACCCGCGATTCGAAAGCTGCAAGCCTATCACCAATTTATCACCGCCATCGTCTGCACTCATTATTTGAATTGTGAGCTCAGAAGTGTAGGGAACAAGGGAAAAATCGGTGACGATATAGGAACTGACTTTGATCAGTATTTTTGTTGCAAATTAGACGCTCTAGGTCCCGCGCCTACGACTTGAACGCTAGTGAATTGATGGCGAGCAGGCAGAATCACTGCACTGTCTACTTCGAGCCTCAACATGCCATCTATCTGTTCGGAGGAGAAACCACCAACATTTACTCTGCCAGGTAGAAATATATTTTTTCCCCAATTTGCTTCCTTGTACATTTTTAGCATCGAATGAAAAGATAGAATTTGATATACGATGAGTAGAGGTTTAGGAAGCCAATTTTCAGAAACATCAATGGACACGGCCACAATCTGACTCCGATCTCCAGAAGCAATGCATCGTTCAACGATTTGTGGAAGCTCGATTTGGTATGGCAAAATTCCTAGAAGTTTCCATGAAAAATAAGAAAATTTTTGCTTAAAATGAACTTCATCAAATTTTTCCGAACTTATCGAAACATTGGGAGAAAGTTGAATGTTCAGGTTACCATGCACTGGAGTCGAGTCGTCGTGCCTGCTCCTCCGTATCCCCTGCCAAAATCTATGGCCACGATGGTTGTTTGGAAGGTGTTTTCTGGTTTTTTTTCTATTAAAATTCCTTATTCTTGTTCCAGAACGAAATCGTGCTGTACGGTGGTTTCCGCCCTCTGCCGGAGCAATCGGTCCATCGCACCTATCAAACTCCCCCGAGTTTGTGCGAAGTCCACATCTTCAATCCCGCAGTCAAACAGTGGAGACAGGTCACAAATTTCGATTTTATTTTTTTTAAATTCATAAAAATGAATAATTCTTCGGAAATACTTCTGTTGGAATGTTGAAAAATGTTGGCTTGAACAGTGACTTATGTTACACTTTTGGCAACGAGGAACATTGAAAAATAACGGGAAATATTGTTCATCCAACTTTCGAACTTTATATCTGAATATTACATAAAATTGTGCCCTTCTTCAGAAAGTTATATTTCCAGCTGAACACGAACACAGACGGTCCGTGTCTCGCTGGCCACACAGCCACAATCTCAGGCAATCTGATGATCGTCTACGGGGGCTGGGACGTTTACGGCAGCCCGTTCATCACCAGGGACTTGCACATTCTCGATCTCGTCGCTGAGAGATGGTACACCAAACGACTCATTGGTGGATTGTCTACGTGAGATTCTTTATTTTTCGAGAATTTTCCGTCTATCAAAGATTCGAATTTGTTCAAAGAATTATTTTTCTATTAGTGCTTATTTATGACTAATATTCAATGTTTTCCTACATTCATTTGCTGCAAAAATATTGTTTCCGAAGAAAACAAATTTGAAAATTCCAATTCTTATCTTCAGAACAACAGCCCGTCGCGACGTGCTCAACGATCCAAATCGTTTCTATCCCGAGTAGGAAATATCCTTTTATAGCATTTTTTAAAATGACTTTCATTCAGACTCCACCCAATCCGTTCCCACTTGATAACTCTCCGAGAGGGAGAATTGCTGTTAATCGGAGAGATGATGCCCCACGACTATGGATCCGCACTGCTCATCAAATTCGACCCGAACGACCCGCAGAACTGCGACTGGCAGTGGAAGGCTATTGAGGTGGGAATGTTGAAAAGAAAAATTTTGATTTAAACATGTTTTTTAATGTTGAATTTATCTTTCATTTTGTTATGCGGGATTTTCGAATTCGATAAAATTGCACTTGCAAATTCGGTAAAGCTGGGCAGGATCATAAAATCGGATTCACGAACATTGCGGCCTCTTTCTGAACATATTTATTCGAAAAAGCATTTCGGGTGGTTTTTCTTCTTGATTATAGATAATTTATCTACTTGTTATATTATACACCGCTGGTACACCGACACCCCGTCTGTATTAGACACCGCGATTTTAGGATAGAGGAGTGCAGGCAAAGGGAAGAAATAAGAAAAGAAGAGATAGTGTCTTTTACATGCAGTGTCGGTATTCCAACGGTGTATAGTACAGGAGGCCTGAATAATTGGATGCCGATTTACATTCAGGTTTAATCTTCTTCATTTTTTAGGTAACCGGTCGCTGGAATCGACCCAAACTGTTGGACGACGGAGCGACGAATTTCGCGTGTAGTTTGCCCAACTTCAACTACCCACAGCTGGCCGCTATCAGGACTGGCAAATTGCTCAGACTCGTTTCTCTTGGATTGCCGATCGATAAGGTCATTTAAAATTTTTTTTTGCATGTTTTCATTGATATCGGTTTTCATTTACACAAATTATTATCTTATTTGAAGCGAGCATTTTTTATTAAAAACTTTCTCTTTCAGTCCTCCACAAAAACCTATATTTCTGTCTACGACAAATGTCAGCTACGCGGCAAGAAATTCGTCGAGTGAGATTTTTAAAGTGATTTTTGGATAAAAATTAAAAATTTCAGCCTGGTCGCATTGCGTTTGGCAGAGGAAATGGACAGAAGGGAGGCTGCCTACAGACATTGCGCTGATGATGAGGATGTTAGCCCGGTAGGCTTTTTTCTTAAATTTATTTCTTAAGTCCCCCTGCATTTTTCAACGGTTCTTTTTTCTTATTTCTTCTCTTTTACCGCCCTCTCTATCCGTTGGCAAATACATCCGTCTGCGTCTGTCATCTGTGAATACAGAAACGCATTGCTTAGAATTTCCAATTTATATTCCATTTTAGGCCTCCGAAACAGTGGAACTCGATGGGTTGACTTGCAAGCTGGAGAATTGCTATCTGACTCGGGAGAAGATTTTGGAGTGTAAAAAGTAAGAAAAATTATTATATCTTTGAAGATTCATGCCATTTTTTAATCATTTTTAATAATAATTCGATGAAAACTGAGAAGTTATTTTAGAATGCCTCTGGATAAAAAGCCTCGCACAACCGAGCACACTTCGATCAGCCTGCAGTTGGATGAGAAACACGCGTCGCAACAGGCAGCGCCACTCGATGATGTCGATCTGGCTGAAGTCTCCTGCAAGATCAGGAGAGTCGTCGAGCAGTTGCGTAAGTTATTCAAATTCTAATTTTCAGTATCCTTCCTGAGAAAATAATTGATAAAGTATGAACAATTTTTCTTCACAATTTGAACGATTTTCTTATTTTTCGAGTTTGTTTTCCGGAAAGTTAAAGAAAAACGAAACTTCATTTTTATCAACGCGACAAACAATACAAAATATAATTTAAACTTATTTTTTCTCAACAAATACTCTTGCCTTTTTCCTAGAACATTTTATTTTCAGACGCGAAATATTCGACTTCCCTGCCGCAGCCAGGCGGCTCGTCGATGGGCTTCGAACGCAACAGTTCCCTCGTGCGGATGTGTGTTTACGTGGCTGACATCGAACTTGGAGACGACATCGACTATTTCCAAACCCTCAATCAAGTCAAGTGAGTACATTTATGGTCCCTTGTAGTTGCCGCCCCCGTGTTCCTCTTCTCCATATACTATTTCTCTGAGAAAGATGGTAGCTACCACAAAAGAGTGGTAACTGCAGTGATCCTGGAGTTATGGTTATTTTTTTCATTTACCAATTTATATATCAAATTTCGTTTTTTCATGATTTCGCAAACATATGTGGTAAAATTTCGCTGCAGAAGTCGCAATGAACAAGTTGTTTGTAACGTAATATGGTCGAGCTAAAGAAAGGAAAGAGCTAGAGTTAGGGAAGAAATAGCATGTGAGTAGAGATATTACTACCTTGCTACTTTACAAAACCTAGCATCTTTCAGATGATTCTGAATTTTCTACTAACTATTAATGACCGTTTTTTGCAGATGGCAACAGCAACCGATCGGTTTCCGCGCCCCTCCTGACACGGAATTCTTCTCGCTGACGGGCTGCAGGGGGGAGGTCGTAATGCACGGCGGCAGTCTCGTCAGAAGCCAGCAGGAATTCGCCATTCAGGCCATGCATCTCAACTATCCCATGCAGATGAGACCCACTGTAAGACATGTTCTCTTATTTTCAAAGAAATGATCGCATTTTTAAAAATATAATGCAAAATAGTTGTTTCTTCAAAAATTCAAATTTTTTAAATCTGAATATTTCATCCTATTTACTTGATTTGTTTAGTACTTCCCAACCCACACGATGGGCCACACATACTTGCTTTCCCCGATTTCTCCCTCAGCTCAGTCTGGTCCTTCGCTTTCTCACCTCCGTCGATCCTACGACAATCTCCGTGCCGTTTCCCGCTCATCCGGGTCCTCTTCCACGGATTAAATCAGAAAAACAGGTAATTTCCCCTATTCAGTTAGTTTTTAACTGACAATATCATTTTTGTAGAAATGTAAATGTTCTTCTAAATATTCGCAAGATTAGGCTTTTAATACTACATCCTTCCAGCTTATTTGTAAAATTTCGTCTTTGAATTGAACATTCCCTTTGCACTTATTATATACTCTCTTCCCAAGTTGACGAGACCTTTGCTTGCGCGACTCGCGCAACTAGAGCTTTATCGTCTCTCGCGAGGATGCACTATCTCTAATTATGTCAGATTGTACTATCTGACGTAAGAGAAAGTAGAAGGGGAGTGACGCAGTTGCTCGTGAGTGACGATAAAATCCGAGTGGCGCGAATCGCACAAGCAAAGGTCTCTCCGATCTGGGAAAAGAACGCATGTTTGAAGAAAACAATCCAATTCTGTCATTCAATTTTCGTATGAAAATAGAGATTTTAGTCAATTTTGTGTCTTATTTTTTCTGGCAGCTGCCATTTTACAGTCAATCAGCTATCATTTCATTTCATTCATTTTCTAACTGTGATACGAGAAGTATTTCCATGTGTTTTACTATAGTCTAATTTTAGTGCAAGTCATGATTTTGTGCATTGAACCAAAAACCTGAGCCTTCAATAGTTTACTCGAAAACTTCAAAAATTAGTTCACTTGCATAAAATACTGGTGCTACTCATATTTATTGTTATAACAAACTACCTAAATTCTAAATTCTATCGACGATTTGTTTCGGAAAACGCTGTATTGTTGTCTGTTTCATCTGAAATCTGTAGTATTTTTTTCGGGGTGCGGGAATAAAATTTTCCTGAAAACTAAAATTTCTATTCGAAAATCGTAACGACGATAAGGAGATATCTTTGATGAGTGGATGTTTTATGCATTGCATAATGACGACTCGTTTGCAGGAGGACGGCTGTCAAAAGCAAAGTAGCAAGAAGAGACTGGGAAAATGGTGAGAATAAATGATGAAGTTCAGCTTTCATGTCTGTCACAATTTTCAAAGATGATCAAAATGTTCAGAGTGCCTCAATGACAATCTGCTCGATTCCAGATGATTTGAAGAAGACGCTGAAGGAATTTCGGTTCGCGAAAAGCAGTCAAATGATGGCTATCATTGGTAAATTTCGTAGCATTTACAAATTTAGCCATTTTTATTATTCGAATATCAGAATTGCTTTTTTGTTCTTCTGAGGCAGTTCGGAAATAGCAACAATTTTCTTGCTATTTAAACTCAACTGCCATCTATCAATTATTCTCAATGTCTTGTCTCTTTATTTCTAACTATCAATGTTTTGAGTATCAATTTTGAGTGAAAATCGACAAAGAGGCACAACAATTGAAGGTGGAGGAGACATTCGATGATTGCAGCATTGATGAGGTATTTTTTCAGTTTATTTAGGAACTGAAATTACAATGTTTCCTGAATATGAAATAATTGCATATCTTCTAAATGATGAATCTATTTCATAATGTTCAGGTTCGTGACGAACTGCCACAGCAGCAGCCTCGGTTCGTTCTGCTCAGCTTCGCGAAGACGCATTCAGACGGCAGAGTCTCCTACCCCATGCTTCTCATCTTCTACAGTCCTATTGGTGAGGATTTTTCCATCAAGATTTATTATTTCTCATATATTTTTATAAATAATAAGAAAGGCTTTTTTTTTTTTTATTTTGATCGATAATTATCAAGTGTATTTATCATTTTATTATTTTTCATATTACAGGCTGTTCCCCCGACCTTCAAATGCTCTACGCAGGAAGTCGGAACAATCTCGTCCAGGAATGCGAGTTGACCAAAGTAAGTCAATTTTAATAAAAAAAAAAGTTGAAAATACTTTTTTTTTAAGAATTTCGAGATTCGTGAATTGGAAGAGCTTACTCAGGAATACATCGACTCTAAACTCTAAAATACAAAGTTTAGCCTTATTCAATTTTATTGCTTATCATGATTGAAATTTCATTAAATTCCTCAAAATTACTATTCTTAATGACAACATTCGCATCAAAAAATCTTCCCACTTTGCAAGGACAAAGCAATAATTAGTTTATCTCCTTAATTTGGGTATGGTAACTTTGTGCTAATCGACATATATCATTTTATCAAATCATTCCCTGAGATTTTGAAATCCAAACGATTACGCACTTTCAAGTTTTATCTCATAAATCTAATATTTATTTATTTATTTCACACGGTTAAATTGTTGACTTTAAAAAATAAACAAATACCATCAAAATAGATATACGCCAATATTTATAAGGTTAACTTATTATATACTCAGATTACCGTAGTCTGTATCAAATGCTGATATGATAGAATAGAGAGGAGAAGGTTGATTATAGATCAGGCTAGGAAAAGAGGCTATACAAATGTGAAAACACGCTATTTATTAGTATTGCAAAGTACGTGATTACTAAACTTTATCACGAATAGCTTTTAAAATAACGCACCAAAAATAGGGAAGTTTACGGATCTGAAACGGCCCATAATTCATCGAATAATTTAAGCAAAAATGTATTGCCTCTTATCAATACGAGATCATTACGAAGATAGGAAAAGAAAACTCCGATGATACAAAAACAAATACTATGGATCACAAGGTAAATAAGCGCACCATTTTTCCCATCTTTAAAATGATTAGATTTATTAAATAGTACACTTATTCTCAAAATACAACAGGATAAAATTAATGCATCGGGTTAAATACTCATCGCGAAGCTAATCTAAAAATATGATGCTTGGATATTGTGTATATGATGATGTGAATCTGCGAGATTAACCAGATTTAGAGAAGTCATGAATACCAATTAAGCATTGCTTACTCCAGTCATTTTTTAGAATCTTAGGATGAAAATTTTCTGGAGTTTTTCAACTCGGAATATTTAACTCGTGAATGGGAGAGCAGCAAAGCTGAGACGAAGTTTCTAGGATTTTTGGGCCATTTCGATTTCGTCTCAACCCTGCGAAGCAGTCAGGCTTTTCAGTTATTGTTAGCAGAGGAAGATGAAGTAGAGCTGCTGCGAAACGAGAGCAATTCCTCTTTCAGAGACAGAACCTCCCGACGAGCGCGGCAGAACTTACGAAAGTACAAGTCTGAAATACTTGCTGCTTGAAATATTCGAAATTAACTTTTGAAAGCATTTTTCAACTTACGACTTTTCTTCCTCTCCTTCTCCAATTCAATTCTTAGTTTCTCCTCTCCGCAAATAGCGTCCTTCAGAGTGTTTCTCAGTTCCGTGAATTCATCTGTAAGAAAATTCTTCGAGTTCCCTTCCTGTTTTGGAAAATTCAACCTCTTTCCTTCTGAATATCCTCCTTCTGCACCTTGAATATGTCCCTGGCCATTTCAATGAGATTCACCATTTTCTCGACCGCAGTTCTGCTTTCGTCGGACGAATTGTTACTGCCAGAGGATGACGAGCCTCGTTCAGTGATCGTGATCGATTGATTCGGCGAAAGCTGAAGATGCATTTTTGGTGAAGTTATAAGACAAAGAAGTGATCTTCACGGTCAGAGATAGATCGAATTGAGATGTTTAAAGTCGGATCAAGAATAAAATAACCGAAGAATATAGAAATCAAAAGTCCATTTGGTTCTTATTTTCACAACAAGTTTTTTATTCGCTTTACCATCATCATAATATTTTCTTTAGTTTCTGATCAGGTAAATCAAAGATGAAAATAATAACGCGATTTTCTAATGTTGACTTGGGTAAGCATATTAGTAGTCATTTTTCTCCACTAATTATCCTTAGTTCGGATAAATTGGTGTAATGCTGACAGATTTTTAACCCATATTATCCCTACTTATGTCGCACAATTTATAAATCCTGTTCTCTAACCACTAAATGTTCACAGAATTGAATAATACAGATTAGATAATATATGAACTGACGGCAACATATTGTATAATTTTTACTGAGTCGTAAAACTATTCTGACCTCTTTCATATTCTCTAGCGAATCATTATCCGAAGAGGGTTCCGATCCATTTTTGGTCAGATTCAGAGGCTGCGATCCTTCAGGATTCTCTTCACTCTCTTCATCCTTGTCTTCAGTCAACTGTTCACTCGAATTGCTGGAAATAAATCAGGTAATTCCTCATAAAAAACGGCATTTCCAATTACACACATTTCAGAAATGTTGCATGGAAGCTTTTTGATATCAACTAATTCACATGTTTCTCCCCTTATTTTTCTCATATTTGTCCTTTCAACAGGCATTCAATTCAGTCCCAATTTCAGTAATTCAATGTTTTCATTGTCTCTTTCCACGGTGATTTTCATCTGCAAAGAAACACTCCGCTCAATCGCAATTCGCGTTGATTTGACCTCAAAAAGCATCTGATTTTCATCTCGAATTCGCATTTTTGCATTCTACACATTCATTTGTAGGGGCTGTCTGAAGGGATAGAAGGGAGGAGGAAAACGAATCGGACTATTTGAGAGTGGGGAAAAAGCGATACAAGTACAGGAAAAGGACTGCAAGCAAGATCCCTCATAAAGATATGAAGGAAAGGACAGGACTGAGAAAGGAGAGATCGAAGTTTTGAAACTAGATTTTGAAGGACTAAATAAATTTCAGAGAATTTTGCAATGCATATAAAATTATTGAAGCTCGATATCTCCAGATTCCATATGAAAAAATACGGCAACCTGTAAATGACGTAATAACGAAATGCAAAATGGAAAAAATGATGAGCTGGTGAAATGTTTTGTTAGAGAGCAAAGGGAGGGAAAATAGTATAGAAAAAAGACCACTCTAGCATTCCGTCGTTAACAAACTGCTAAAAAATTTAGTAGTGATAAAATGATACCTATTTTCACTGCTAATCTCTATGTTGCTGGTAGTCGTAGCCTGTGTGCATTCATTCAGCTCTACGTCTTCATTCGTCTGTCTCTGCTTCTGCCTGTGAGTATCTCCGAAGTTGATCATATGCTGCATCAGCAACTGTTGTACGGCTAGAGGGGAGATGAGATGACTGAACAGAAGGGGATTCGATGAGCAGGCAGATGCTGGCAGAGTGGGCAGTGGAGCTGTCGAACTGAAAGCAGGGTTTATTTGGGTTTCTAGAAATGTCTATAATATGAGCTGTCTTCTTATCGCCATTGGTCCTCAAGATAATGGTGGTCCCAATGGGAGTTGTTGAAGAAGAAAAAAGCTTGATTTTCATGGTAAATAGAGAGACTTTTTTTTTTATTTATCAACTGAAGATTTTGATTCATGCCATCACAATACCTAGGCAGAAGACAAGGTGACGAATGAGACGAATCGTCAGACAGGAGAGCAGCGACAGAAGACACTCGGTGATCGAGGGCGGACAGTACAGGTGCGGTGGTCGGGTTATGCAGTCCAAGTGCAACCCCAGTCGGCGTCAAATTGCCATTTCCGTTCTCACTGCCACTGTCGTACTTGGCCTGTTTCCCATTCACCGCAGTCAGAGTCATCCACTCTTCTGTCGAATATCGCTTCGGAGGTCTGCCAGGACGAGTGCTAAAAAAATCTTATCGCTTCAAAATCGCATTATTTATGCTAGGTTTAGCGTTCAAGATGGTAGTAATCTTGATACAATACAATTCCTAGTTTAGCAAACCACGAAATTATAATTTCGAAACATAGCTACAAATGCAGGCTCAATAATTCATCTTTCAGAAAACGAATAATTCTATACAGATTTTAGCTGAAAATGAAAATTGAGAGTAGCATCTTGATATTTTTATAAATCTGATTCTTTCTCAGATTTATGATGATTTGATCAGCTCCAAATGACCAATCTGATTTCGACTGTTTTTGTTTGTGGGGCTCAAGTTCAATAATCAAAACTAAACATTCAGATGGTTGATAATAGCGGATATTGTTGGAGCACAAGGTAAACAGGGGATTGGAGAGATCATATCTGAGAGAGAAATGGGCAGAGAGGTTGAAAGAAGATAATCTGAAGTGAGCAGAGATATGGCGGAATATGGACAGCTAAGCGGCCACGACGGATTTAGATCGGGATTGGGGATTTACCATCCTATCGTTTGCACATCAATTTGTGCGCGACTTATCCCTCAGTTCTGAGTAAATGGACGATAAGTCAATTCACAAGGCGAATATCTACGCAGATAGGCGGATAGTGACGCAAGACCCGTAAGGCCAAAATAGAACTCTCTCTTGTAAATAGACAAGGGATTTGATCAAAGATGTCGGAGGAAGAGGACAACACCCTAGAAGATTTGGGATCAAGTGACGAAATTTGTAATGAGAAAGCCAATAATGAAATAGTTCATGAAAACTGAGTCGACGGAGACGAATTCTTACCAAGTATTCGTGCAATCCTCGAGCAGTTTTTCGAAATCGGAAATTTCGATGAGTTTGCATCTGTTAACTCCAGGCTGAATTGCTCCACAACTACGCAAAGTACGGACCTAGAAGTGTGTTGGTGAGGAATGCATAATTTTGCACTATATCATCGTGCCTGTTCAACATTGCATATCAGAGGAGTTACTTCCAGTCTCTTCAACTTTGTATACACCGTGTGCAGTCCTCCGACCATATTCTTCAGGAACAATTCATACACCTGAAATTATTTTAATCTTGAGTTTCAGCTTCTTTCATTTCTGAAAAGACCTTTGAAATCCGCGTTAAAGCTATTTTGAGTTAAAATTAGTAAACAATGATTTCGAATAAGACAATGTGTTTGCATACCTGCGGCAGACAGATCATATTCTTTCCATCAATTTCGAACCCAGCCACTTTGTGTCCTCTGTAGTCGACGATTTTTGCATTGAGTAGCTCCCCTCCACCTCCGATCACACTGCCATTCGAAGCAGCTCCGTTCGCCTCCAGACTGTTGTCACTCAAACTGCCAGACACCGACGAGTCCGACGAACTGTTGTTGTTTCCATTGCCTGCAACAGACTAATTCAGTATTTGAAACAAAAGGTAGGGAGTTTGAAAATTTAGCACTACAAATATGAACACATTGAATCATTCCCCCGTTTACTATTCGACAGTATGAACTTCCTATTACAATTGTCCTGATTAGTACACTAACGTACTGTCTGCAAAGGTATGTATCCATTCAGCTCATTTCAAAAGATATAAAATCGCATTACTATTCTACGTAACTCCGAAGCTAAAATGAAATTTGAAATCCTAAAAGATTAGCGGCTTCGTCTAAGACACCGCTTATCTTTCAGGTGTGGATTCGAGAGTCTAATTACAATCCCTTTTGGTATTGCATTTTATCGGACAGAAATTTCTTTCCTGGCATTATCGAAATGCTTACCGTATTCTGGCATAATTACTCATTGAAATACGGCTGCTAGTGTGAGTGCACAGAAATTGATTGAGTTAGTCAGGAAATCTAGTTTTCAGTCTAGAGAATTAGAATCGGTTCCCGGTTACCTGCGGAAATGGAACGAAATGGAAGAATTGCGTAAGAAGGAGACTAGAGGGACGGAGGGGCAGAGTGAAGACTGTTTTTGCTGTTGAAGCCGAAAGATGAGCTGCATGGATTGCGAATAAATGAAGAAGCTTCGAGTCCCTATCCCCTATCCTGCAGCCCATCCGGCTATTATCGTTTTATCCTTAGATCTAGCAGATTACCTCAGAACCTTCGAGAATCCCCCCTTCTCGAAGTCCCGCCCAAATCCTCCTTCCCACTCCCTTCTAATCACCCCATTTATCCGTCTATCCGCCTGTATGCCTGCGCAATCCGTACCGAGCAACCCAAACATAGTATCTACTGGCAGGTAATAACATCTGAGCCCGTACAACACATCGCATCAACAGATTACTCGTCGTCTACAGTGATTATATTGATTATCCTACCCCCTTAAACAGTAATCCGATAACTTTTCGAATTAGGTGGGATGTTGAAGCTATATCGGCTCAAATTAGTGTCTTTCTTGTTGAAAAATATAGATCTAATCAGTATTTGTGATTAAGAATTGCGCTAAGACGTCTATTTTTGAAAACTGAAGACAAAGTTTGTGTTTTCGTCTAAAAATTTTCGAGATCCTATCTGAAGTCAAAATTAAAAGTGATTAAACCCCCTAATCTCAGAGCATTTCGAAAGCTAAACCTCATACTTTGATCAGTGAATTTTTTTTTTTGAAAATTGAATTGAATGAGAAGTAAAATAATATCTTAATAATAAAATGATAAGAACAGATTTGTTTCAAAGGAAGTGTGTAATATGAATAAGCATTAAGAATAATTAAATGTGCAGACAGTCATTTATTGTTGGCATTTCGTAATTTGACTGGCTTACTTATAGGAGGTAGTTCTTGTTCTTTGTGTGCCATCGCCAGCAAGGATTCGGCATCGAATGCGAACGGACAGTCAGAGAATTTAGCTTGTAGTTCGGATAGACGCTGGATTGCCAATAGAGATTCCATTCTGAGAAGAAAATCTAAAAGAAATTTCGTAAAGTGAATCGTAACGAAAACTTATAGATCATATCGTGAAATTATCACTTTCATAAATGAAGCCTGCATAACTTAGGGCTTCTATACTTATTTCCAGCGGTGTATTCTATTCGTGCTCTACCGTTAATCAAGTGAAATCGTATCAATTCGATAAAAATGACAATAAAAATGAAGAATCTAGGTTAATGATGCTGTGATAAATAGCATGAAACTAAAGAAGAATATTTTCCGAAGGGAAGTATGACCTCATATTTTGATGCTCAAAATTTAGATCAAATGCGATAATTTTTGGAAAAGGAAAGAATGTACAGAACCCAAAAGGGCAACAACAATCGAATTGAAATGGGAATATAAACATGCGAAGTACAGTAGAGAATGGGAGAGAGGGAAATGGAGAAGAAGATACCTGGAAAGAAGGAGAATTGGAAAATGAAAATGGAAAAAATGAGACAGTCGAAGTGGAAGAGTGGAAGGAACAGAACATATACACAGATACAGATCGAATGCAGAGATAGGAGGAATTAAACGGCCAGCAGAACAGACAATCTGATTGCTGCTTGCCTTCCCAAGCAATGCCTCAATGCCTGACTGTCAGGACGGTGAAACGCACGGAATCTACGAATAAATGAGAGGACTAGCGAAATGAAGATGGCAAATTTTGGAGGAGAGGAATACAGAGCAAATGACAGGTCAAGATTTAGAGAAACAATGAAATTGTTTCTAAGTAGAGAGAAACTTTGAACAACGGAATTTCACTAATGAAATGAGGATTTCAAAACTTGGAACGCGAGGTGACGTGAGAGACAGACGATTCTGCATTAAATTAGGAAACTAATGATGAATAAAATTTGATTGCTAGTTAGTTGAATTTTAAAGAGACTATCAAAAACATGAGTGACAGAATCTGAATAACTACGTCGTTTGAGAGAATGTGAATGAGTATGTCAACGTTGTGAACTGTAAATTCAATGGGAGAACAATTTCTTTGTTGCTGCATAAAAACTGAAATGAACTGAATTTTCATTAACGAAATGTGGATGACAAATCTATGAAAATCTGAGGATGAAAATACAGAAGAAGAAGAGGGCTACGAATTAGTGAACAGGACAAATTCAATGCTTCAACACTGGAGGACTGAAATGAACTGAATATCCGAATGAATGGAGATGGCAGGCAGACGATGTTGCGCTGCGTTTAGATATGGCATTTTTACATCCACCAGTCGGAAATTACAAACGAAAGTTGTTCCGTCATTATTGGTCACAAGTTAAGATCAAAACTATTTTACAAAAAATATCTTTTCATCTTATAAATGACACATTTTAAACTTCGACTCTAATAAAGTATTGAGGTTCTGTTTACCCGTGTTATGACAGAATGTGTAAATTCATAGGTTGAAATTTTGAAAAGCGATATATCATATGCACGCAGTGTAAATGGTATGATTAAAAAGGGAATGGAACATTTGGCTATCTGAATATTTTTCGAATTCGTTATCATACGATCATTAAATTTAGTATGACGATTTGTCAATATTATTTGTGCAAAATCGTTATCATTGCTGCTCAAAAATTTGAATTATCAAAGCGGATACGGTAGTTCCTATTGTTTGCAATGGAATGCTAAATGGCATAATTAAATTAACCGAAAAACTGGAATACTAACTTAGGATTATTGCGCACTCGAAAACGCGACTGATTGAATGTGAAATGTCGGAAAATTGATAAGACTGAATATTATGAAATGCGTGGGTAAATAAAACGAGGCAGAGAAAATGAAGATGGCAATTTGAAATCGAAAAAGGAACATTTGAACAGAGACGGAAAGGAGAAAAATGAACAGAAAAGCGATTTTGAAAGTGAGTGATGAGCTGAGATAAGAATCAATTGGAAGGTGGAAGAGTAAAGGAATGGAGGAGTTGAAATGGATAGGCACAGGAGAGGACAGAACACCGTTCTCCGAAGGACGATTGATGAATTGTGAATTCGAATCGAGCAGGAGTAGATAAATTGACTGGCTGACGGTCGCCTTTCAAACTTGCAAATCAGCATTCATTTGGGAAACTATTGACTATGATCAGTTTACTGTGCAGAAAAGTAAACCTTTTCAAGTTTTATGTTTTAAAACAAAAGAAGCTAAATTTCTTGTTATGGTTCAAGAAAACGAATGATTTGAATGAAAAAAGCTTTCTTTGCATGTCTAATGATTGAATATTTTTTTCGAGTGAGTGATATTAGACAACGAAAAAGTGGACTACTGTAGATAAAATGCGATGTTTCATCTTCGCAATGATTTCGATTTGAACGGCACTTGAACATTCGATAAGTAGTCATTATAAATTGCAAAAGTGAAAACAACTTATCACTAATGTGCTCCTCATAATTGCAAGATTAACATTCCGTTCTACGGGAACTCTTCGCAGTCATAAATAGGCTTATTTTACGAAATGAATTCCAAAAAGTCATATCAAATGAATGGAAAGGTGAATATGCAGTGAAGCAATGAGGACACGCCTAACTGACGGATGACAGACCCTTCGAGTCGAGAGGAAGTCACTAAATTCAAAACGGACTAAGCAAAAACGATTAGAGAATAAAACTGAGAATTGAGAAACGAAATGATTGCATTTTGCATTGAATCGAAGATAACGGAGAGTTGCTTGCGAATGAATGAGCAACACCAAAATGAACTGGAAACAGAATGACTGTTTGGAAATTACGGGTTTGAAAGCTTCGCAACTTCAATCTTGGCCAAATAACTTGAAAGTTTTGAAGAAGATGTGTAGGAGGAAATAATAGGCAAATTTCCTTCTATTTTTCATAACATTTTTACATGCTGCAAGTAATGCATTTTTCAAGTTACTGAAATTGCTAGATTTGCAAAATTGAAAATATTAGAAAAGATCTATTTATTTTTTCTAATGCTATTTTTATCACTCTTTGCCGTTATCTGTTTTGAAATTTTCGAGTTTCCGAATGATAGGCGAAAAATGAATTCCAGATGAAAAGCTGAATAATAGTCAAGTGATAATTATTACATGAGGTTTACACCCAAATGAATAAATGATTCGTCACCATATCTCATCATATATTGGAGAATAATAAAAGGAAAACGGTTTGGAATAATTCAGTGATTCTTATATTCAGAACTAGCACTTCAATGTCTACCATAATGTATGTAACTGATAGACAACTAAAACACTCGAAACTAAAAACCTGAATGCCCATTTTGATATCATTCGGAAGAACACGTCATCCCCTGTAAAGCTGCAACTAATTTTGAAAAGAGACAAATGTTTATCAGTAAATAAATTGGAAAATGAAACTCATAAGGTTCATTTATTTTAATTTGCAAGAAAGTGTTAAAAATGCTGTATCTTCTAAGATTAATTCCCTTGCTATGCAAATTTTACATGGCACTCATGTAGCGCTGAATAATGGGACGAAATTAATATTGTTAAGAAGGTAGTATTCAGATTGTATGAAAACCATAAGATCTATCGATTATAATTTGTAAGAAAAGGAATTAAAGATACAGTATCCTCAAACGATATTCAGTTTACAGGAAATACTAAATTCGGTGATTTTTCTCATGATCCAAAAATAACAGAATAAAAATGATAGTTGATATGATTTCCAACATTTTTTTTAATGATTTTATCATAGCCTTATGATTCCTTTCGATCATTCTCCTTTCATGTTGAAATGCTAAATCTTGCTATTTTCCTCTTTTCATTGATATGATTCGTGTGGTTTTATGCGAATCTAATGTGGCAATTTGAGGAATTTTCCTCGCAATGCAAATATGCACTATTGCACTGTTCACAGAGAATCATAAAATATCAATTTGATAGTTTGACTGGTCTACAAGTCTTCATATTCGAATATTATTAACCTCAGAAATCAAAACTTCAGTTCCTCATTTCAGAAATATCACATTTATGATAATTCAATTTTCGATATTCATGTCATTTAAATGATTTTTGTACTGCGAAGTAAAATTCGAATTACCTTACCTGATATATTAAATCATAAACAATATGAATTAATCACACTTGTGAGCTCGAGAATATTATTCAAGAAATACCTCGAATATATTAATGACATCTTTACGATGCTAAAACTTGATCATCATGCTTTTTAGAAAATGTTGAAAGATAACACTTAGTGCAAGTGTCACACAATTCGTGAAATATTAGCTTTTCCTGCTCACCATTTTTGGCCGAAGTCTTCATTTACCTTAAAAATTCACATAATTTACCACAGCACGGATAAAGATACATAAGGAAAGAAAAACAAACTGATCGGCCTGAAAATGAGAAGAGAAACAACAATCAAATAAACGAAAAGACGACAACAGAAGATTGTAGATATACTCTCGAAGAGAATAAGAGAAATTGAAGAGAGAAATAAACAAAAATACAGAATAAATGGAAGAAGTGAACGAAATAAAAAGGGAAAAAGTGCGCGATGGCACGATCGTCTATTGGGTGAGGACTAACAAAAGTGGGGAAAGTGTTTCAGAAAGATTTAAATTCCGACAACAATCTTTGTCATCTGCTGTTGTTGTTGTCGAAAATTCCGCGACAACGACAAAAATGACAGATTATTCGAAGGTTAAAAAGAATCTTCGAAAATTGTCACCTAATCCTCTCTGAAGCATTGATAATCATTAAACGGGTAGGAATGAAATAACAAGAAAGAAGTGGATAAAGTTTGCAAAAATGAATCCGAAAATAGCGACATTGAAACAAATTCAAGATCCATGATTTTCTAATGTCACTATTTTCATATTTCCAGAAGAAATATTCGAGATTGAAAAGTGGGACAACGACGATATGACGGTATGAACAACGTGCAGTTTTACGATATGACGTCACGATTCGTATCAAATCACAGGTTTTCATGAGAAAAGTTGTATAATTTGATAGAACTGATGACGCTATATTGCAGAAAACTATCATTTGTACCGTCCTATTGTAACTGTCGAAAATTGGAAATGGGGAAGTTAATTTTTGACGTAAAAAGGTTATGAAAATGAGTGGGGTAATTTGAAGAATAATAGCATTGAAAAGTCATACCTTTTCTTGTTGATGCGACTATTTCTTCAGTTTACCAAAAGATATCCGGGATTGAAAAGGAGAAATTGGAGAATTTAAGAAGATGAAGAAGCCTGAGGACCGTCTGCAGCAGCAACAGCAGTCTGATTGGGAGTGGGGGAGTTAAGGAGAGCGATGATGACGGTCATGTTGTCGCAGCCCGTGCCGTCACCCGAAGTTGAATCAGCCAGGCAGTGGTCGCACAGCTGAATAGAAATTAAAAATGCATGATTTTTTAACGAAATCTGGAAAGATTGAAGCTTTAAAATAACACTGTCAGCGCACTGTTATGCCCTAAACGACAGGAAATGTTTTTGTACATTTTCTTCACTACTTTTAGCCAGGATGTAGAATAGCATGAAAAGTTGAGAGGAAGCGAGTTTTCTGCTGTTAATGTTAGGACGCAATAAATCGGAATGATGCAATTTTGAAAAGAAAAGACATTTGCTTTTTTATGATTGAAGATAAAATTGGCTCCCGAAGAGTGTTCTCTTTAGAAATATCAAAAGTAGCATTTTTCACCTCTTCGCAAATCTCCTCGCACGTGCTGCCATTAGCGAGTCGCTCGCGGACGAAGTCGACCACCTGCTGCGATTCGAGTGAATTCCTGCAATTAATAAATCTATCATTTTCATTTCAACAACTTCGACATGATTTTTAAATTTGGTGAAAAATGTTGATTGTGGGAAAGATTTCTATTTAAAAAATTTTCCCTCGATATTTTTCTTGAGCATATTTCCTTTGACAATTATTTTCGATTTTTTAACAACCTTTAAAATTTGTACGACATTTTCCATGTCATTTTTCCTTTTTTCTTCCTATATTTAGAATATAAAAATCCCGTACCAGATTCCATCGCAAGCAACGACGAGAAACTCGTCCTTGGGGCCGATCGACTCCATCTTCACGTCCGGCAGAGCACTGCAAATTCGAATTGCAGTAGGATTTAAAAACTGATTTTATCAATCTATGATCTTTTCTGCTCACCTGATCATCTGCTCCTTGAGGTGGAGAGCCGCGTTTTTCTTGTAGCAGTGATCGCCGAGCGCGCGAGACAGATTCAGACCTCCGTTCACTCTGGAAAAATATAAATTATCAACAATCAGTGTATTTTTAAGACCTAGAAGATGGTTGGGAACAAAAGATTGATTTTTTTTATCATAAATTATGATAAGTTGCAAAATTTTTTTCAATCGTCCATTTGTTGAACAATTGCGCATTTCTTGAGTTCGAAAAGTTTCCAGTAAAAATAGAGTTGATAAAATAAGAATCAACGAACTGATATTTTTGTCCAAAAAGCAAATACACGAATACTACCTTCCATCCTCATTGACAGTGCCACCCGCATTGTGAATTCTAGTCTTTTCGATATCGTCCTCAGGCTTGTGATCCACCGACAGATCGATGGCCTGTCCGTCGCGGCACAGCACTGCGCGGGAATCACCCGCATTCGCGACAATCACCTCAAAAGTCAAATGTCTTTGTGAAATCAGAACTAGGCAGCGATTTCGTCCTTTAGGCAAATCTTTATTTGCGCACCCCTTCTCTATAATTTTTCGTTTTCGCTGAAAGTCTGCTTAGGTCTGTGTGAAATTATAAAATTCTACTTCTCCTCAGATAGAATCGCAAACCTACTCCGTTCAGAATAAAAATTCAAATTTAATTGAAAAACAAGAAATTTTTGACTTGTCAAAATAAAATTAAAAAAGATATTTACCTTGTTATTGTTGATAAGGCAGACGCAGGCAGTGGTGCCGGAATCCTCTCCGGGAGTGTCATTCGCCAACAGACTGTTCGCAACTCCCTACAACTCATTCAGCATTATTCTGGAGATTCGAAAAACGTAGATCTTATACTTCGAAAGAAGTCATAATAGAGGAAGAAGGCGCGTCATTTTTCAAAGAGAAAAGAGTATGTTTCTCTATTGAGTTAGACTCAATGCACGTTTCTATGCAGTGAGCACTGGAAGGTAAGAGAATTTCATCAGTCTCCTTGATCAGCTACAGTATTATTTATTTGAATACCTGCTGCATGTATTCTTCTTCGTCTTCTATCTCTTCCTCTTCTTCGTCGTCCCCTTCGCCTTCTGCACTGTCCTCATCGATTTCGACCTCTTCATCTGAAAATTGTCAATTCATTTCAAATTCGCCAAGCTTTGAGAGGATGGGGGAGAGTAGGCAAAGGAGAGAACTAAGAAAAATAACTGGTGAATTTTACAAAAGACCATTTCAATCTATCAAAATATTCTAAGAAACGATTCAGAAATCGATTTTTATAGCCAAGTTCTAAAAACAGAAAAGTTGACAGTAAGGATTCTTCTGATAACTTGCTCAGTTCTAAGGCATAAAATAAATGCCGGAATTTTCAATGATTAGCAAAATTACAGTACCTGATTCCTCCTCTCCTGACTCTGCCTCGTTGAAGTCCTCGTCGTCTTCATCCGAAGTGTCGCCACCACTAAAATATCTTTTTTTAGTGAAGGGTGTGCATTGTTCAATAAAACTTTTGTTGAGCAATACTATGGCCCCTTTTGTTATTTAAACTCTCAAATTTAGCTTGTCGCAATAAGCAAATCCCGCATAGAGAAACGCTTGTCGATACGCGAGGTGAAGGACTGCAGATCGATTTAGGATTCGGAGAATAAATGCAGACTTCACACGTCTGCATTTAAGGGTATTCGTGAATCCAATAAGTCAAAAGCACTATGTTCAGTTTTCAAGATTCTTGAGTATCAAATCATCAACACAATACAAAATATAATTTTTGAATTGCAGCTGCTATTTGACGAGATCTATCTTTCCCCACACTATTTTACCAAATGTTAATGTGCAGTGGATGCGTTCAAAATTTCAATCTTGAAAAAATACAATCGGGGATTGGAGGTTCATTTTTTCGAGCTTTTAATAAAAATTGGGAAGTTTATGATGTGAAGACTTTTCTTCTTCAAAGCTTCAATGAGACTTACTCGAGAGCAGCACTGTTTGCATCACTGGTCTCCTTCTGGACGAAGACGGGCTTCTTCTTCTGTCTCTCGACGACCACAGGCACATCAGCCTTGTCTTTGTCCGTCTTCCCATTCCCAGCCTCCTTTCCGTTTCCATTCCCTTCTTCTTCTTTCACTTCATTGTCTTCCTTTTTGTGTCCATTTTTAATGCCTTCCTCGACTGCCTTTTCTTTCCTGAAGTTATCATTTCATGATTTTTTTCAATAAAATAGCTTTTGGCTGATTTCCTACTTTCAACAACATCTGTAAGCTTGACTTAATTTCGAGCAGAATTCCAAAGTTTCATAAGAATTATAATAAGTGAATTTGCCCACTTGTTCTCCTGGCTGTTGGTAGCATCTTTTTTGCCGTCCTCTCCGTTTGCTTCAGCTCCCTTCCCTTCAGACGAGCTCGCCCCAGCTCCATCAACCTGCCCGTTTTCAGAGGGGACTTTCTCGGAACCTTAATTTGAATATTCTGCTTTCGTCGTCAGGAAGAATAGAACACTAGGAATTTTTCAGTTAGTTCATCTTTCAGAAAATTTGAAGAAAGAATTCTCATTCAAAATGTCATAAAACTTCTTCTGAATTTGGGTAGATTTGAATTCAAATAAATTCTCTGACCAGCCGACTCTTCCCCATTAGTTTTGGGTCTCTTGACGTCCTCGTCGCAGTTCATGGGAGACTTACAGGCTCGTTTGTTCTTCTTTCCCTTCACGACCACGCTCGACGACGACACTTTGATGGCAGCCTGAGATAATCAATGTTTTGAGAAATCAGGAAAACACCAGTTCTTTTCTTATATATATATATATATATATTTCAAGAGCACGGCCTTGCAAGCCTTATCCTTTGAAAGCGTGCTGCGCGTTTAGCTTAGCCATGGGCAGAGAGATAGGGCATTGTTTTCGCTTTTTCTAAACGTTTTCCAAAGGATAAAGATTGTATGGCTGTGCGAGAAAACACTTTACCGAGAAGAAATCCTCATCGTTGGCAGCATTGACAATGGACTGCAGACGAGTGCCAGTCATGAACGAGTAGCCGTATCTAAATATGACAAAATAAACTATTCATCAAGATTACTGAATGATCATTATAAGAGTTAATTTAGGCAAGACTCAAACTTCCTAGCCCTTATAATTAATGTTTAAGAAATGCTAGACCCAAATTTAATGAAAAATGTTTACTTCTTTTTGAGTACACCTGTCCCTTTATTTATTTTTAGTCTGCGCGATCTTATGAACTTTATCATTTCCAAACGTCCCACGTTTACTATCGAATAAAGGAAATCGGAGTAAAATTCGAAGAAAATGAATGAATGTGCAGAAGGAATGAACGAAAAGGAACGTTGCAGATGGCGCAGGGCCAAGACCTAACCATAAAGAACATAAGGCCGTGTCTGGCAGAAAATATAACGACATGTCATCATGGAAATTGAGAATTGATGAGGAACGGAAGATTATCACTTACCTGGCAAGCAACTGCTCGAGCGGAATGCTACTCTCCTCGACAGTCTGAATTCTGTCAGCTTCATCCTCGGAGTCCTCTCCCTCGTTCTCCTTCTCCTCGTTGCCTGTCTCGTTTGCCAGTTTCTGCAAAATCACGTATATGAGTCATTCAATTTTTGGAATTCATATCTGAATTTGTGCAAGGTCGCATCATCTAGTAGGATCGGTTTTGCAAAATTCTCAAGAGAAAAATGTTACAATCACAGTTCATTGAAATAGCTTGTTTTTCAAAATGATCGGTATTCAAAGTTTTTGAGGCGCAATTACAAGCTACAAGAAAATTTTTTTAAAAATCTCTGCGATTCATAATAACCTCCCACCTTCAACTCCTTCATAACCTTGGCAGAGCGAAGAGTATCGTCGAAGTCGATGAAAATTTCCTGCAGACGAGCGGCGATGTCAGCAGATTCCCAGAATTTGCTGAAATGTCGAACTTTTATCATTATCTTAAAATTGCTACTCTCCTTCCGCATTATTCCAAAAATGAGACTAGATAAAGATAGAGAGGGCAAAGAACTGCCTTTTCCGAATTTCTCATGTTTTAAAGAGTTGCTAGAAAACGATGAATCGTACCTTTGTTTGAGAAAATCAGGCAGATGGTCAGCAGTGTAGCGAGCGACTTCGGACCCGCCGTGGCCGTCATATACAGCGAACAGATTCCATTCATCGTGCAGGTCCAATACGCAGTTGTGCGCGTCCTGGAAAATAATAAAGATGCTCGATGGAATAAGAAAATGAGTCGTTTTTCAAGAATTATTCATAAGAAAATGTTTCTGCCAAGATATAAATTATGAAGAATCAGCATCTTGCAAAATTCGAGTTAGTTTCAAGATTTACACTTAGGACAGATAAGTTCTTCAATATCGGTTTTCTTTCAATTATTGTCTCTTTCTTGGTTCTTGAAAAAAATCGGAGTTTAATTATTCTTCTAAAAATTATCGAAATTTTTCCAGGAACCCATGAGTTTATTTACGTCCGTCCTACCTCCTGATTGACCCTCCATCCCTGCATGCTGGTGGCAGCCCATTTCATTCCATTGCCCGCGCCAGACTCGGTCTCCTTCTCAGTCACAGGTTTCGACAGATAGGCTCCCATTGCTGTGGCTGTTCAGCGATCAGTCGCAGTGCATAACCTAGCTCACACAATCGGACAATCAGCAAAGCAACAGTGACAAGTGGTCGAATGGCTCAGTCAGATGAACGATCGATTCGGCACTCCACAACCAACCAAACACACACGACTCGGCCAATTCCCTGCAAAACAGGCATTTTTGGAAAAATGTAAAAATCATGATATGCTAGTTCTAAAATCGATAACATAGAATAAGAGCAGTAAATAGTAATTTATAAATTGGGAGGCATTGCAAAAGGTATGATTTATGTCAGCAGATTTTTTCCAAAATTGATAAAATTCCCAATCCCTCAAACAGGAAAATTAGAGTCCTAACAAACTATCAAGTCGTCCGTCTAAAACCTACAGGACACAAAACTAAGCAATAAATTGTGAATTCTATAAATGTTGAGTTTGATAAAAATTTGAAAGAAAAAAGGACTAAAGGATAGTCAAAGCAGGAAAGTCGCGAATTTTGAGCACAAATCTACGAATATTGAAATACCAATTTTCAAGGCTCATGAGCATCATATACTCGATAAAATGACATTCTGGAGCCCCATGTCGATGTCGACAGCCAACTCTGTTATTTGTTTTCGTTGTCGCAGAAATTATTCAAAGTGAGCATTTTGATTTTCGCTTTCGAAAGTGTCGCAGTTACGGCGTCAATGACGACGAACGACCAAGTCTGTTGTCGACATCAGAATCGTGAGCTAGGAAATGAAAAACGGGAAAATCGCGACGGTAAATTTTCAAAAATGGGAAATTTGGGAACGGCGAGAATAAAGCGAGCGGGAGTGGACTACGCGTCTTTTAGTCGTCTTCTCTGTCAAGAGTGCTGCATGACCGTCATTTTCTTATTTTTCATTGTTTTTGTTTTTCTGCCGGATTTTCGAAAATTTCTCAGCTTTTGATCGGACTTTCCTACAATTCTGGTATAGTTTATTATCCTCCGAGTTATTGCTGGTTATTCCAATCGTTCTTGTTCGATTTCTCGTTATCACGATTTTCGCAATACTTGTTCTTCTGCATTTTGTAAAGTGCACCTTGTTTTTCTTTACTTGATAAACACTATTTCGTTTCGAAACTCGAATTATTTTACATGCATATTGATGGTTGATGAACTGGTCGACATCCAAGAAGTCGATTTGTTGTCTCGATTTTCACACCACGATTGTCTTACCCTGTGATTGGTCGTGTATTGCAGAATGGCGTTAGTGTAAAGCGGTGGAAAGCAAGCGAAGGAAGATGACGTTTCTGCTGCATCCAAATCGGCAGTTCGAAGGTCAATTCAGTCTGCTTCTCCTGCTGTCACTCGTCTCCCTCAGTCACACGGGCATTTTCGACATCAGCGAGTTACGGTAGGGATTTTTCGTTTGTTAATAATTTTCGAAACTTGATAATTATGTCTTTCGTAATTTCCACCCCTTTTAACCTCCACATTCATCCTCCATCCTCCATAATCAAAATGCTAGTATTCGGAAACTGGATGGAGGTTACAGCTAGGAATAGTTGGAGATCAGAGGAGGCTCATGTGATATCGTGGTTTGAAAATGGTTGTTCGGAGAACTATAGAGTTGTGGAAATTTCTCCTGAATAAGTCGCTAGAAATTAATTTTGCATTCCTCGCGAATTCAAGGAATTCCGAAGATTCTTCCAGTTGTTTGTATAAATCTTCTAATCGCAAGAGCATTGTTCTTTCGAATTAAAGAAGTGAATTTAAGCGACATCAACTATGAATTGGAGATCGAATCAACCCCGATTGGAATTGACTCGGAAAAAAACATCGACAACTATGGAGAACAGGAACTGGAAAAATTGCGCAACGAGATCCTACAATCCATCCCTAAAGTTTGTTCACTCTCTTTTTAATCTTCCCATAACGGTTTCATTTTTCTTTATTATCTGACATCTGTCCGTAGAATTAGAGTGTGCTCATACTCTGCTCACGCGAGCGTAAGCGGAGTGTATGAACGCGATATGGAATGCATATTCGCAATCACAATTAACTGTTTTGAGAATTGTATATTTTTTTTTTTCTAAATTTAGCCAGACGATGTGAAATACGCGATTCTGACCTCGAAGACCGGGCAGAAATTCGCGTGTCACTTGCCGAGTCGAGTGCCCGAGGACGACGAGACGCTGGTGCAGAGCTACAATCCAAAATACCTGTCAGAAGTCGTCGCTGCCAGTTTCTACATCAAAAAGTGCATTGAAAAGGTCGGTTTTTGAAAATTTTCTAACTTCGTGAAATTCAGCCAAAGAATTCTAAAATTTCATAAAATCAGAAAATTCGATTAATTATTGATTTTGATAATTGGTTGAACGACGTAATTTACCGGGAAATTAGAGGGAATTGGTTTCAGAACACGGGCTGGTGGAGTTACGAGGTTTGCAACGGGAAAGTAGTCAGGCAGAGGCATGGGGCCAAGAATGAGGCCGACCAGGTCGAAAACTCGCTCGGGATATTCGCTGGAAAATACAACATGCCAGAATATACGGTAGGTAGATTCTCTTTATTAGCGGCAAACCAGAGAAAACATGAAGCTTTCACAAAACACATTCTGTTTGTGGTCAAATCAACCCGTCAATTATAAAATAATCTCGTTGTCTTTCATGCCTTGTTGACGAGCAATATTCTATTTTCGAGTCGACAATGTTGAAATTCTTGATTTCCAGCATTCAACAACGGAGCAGTTGATGTATGTTGAAGAGGTCTACGAAGGTGGAACGAAATGTGATCTTCCCGACATGGAAAAACCAAGGAAGGCGATTATCCGAGTAGGATTTTTTATTTTGAGAAAAAAGTGATAACTTTCAAAGATGAATTATTTGATGATTCTGAACATTCTCGTTTATTTAAAAATTAACTTATTTCATTTGCTAGATTAACTTGGGAACCATTTCTTTGGACAATCTGGATTTTTCGCGACCCGACGAAATAGTGTGTAAAAACGAGAGAACGTTCTCCTACAATCCCAACCCTATCCTATCTCAACACGCTATTTCGTTGGGTAACGAAGTCGCGAAAAAGCCAAGTAGCCTTTTTGCATTTTATTCATTTATCGGTGAAAACGAGAGCAGTAAGAAATTCCTATCAATAAAATTGTCATATTCAAAGCGATTGAAAATGGTAACGCAACAGAAATGTCCCATTTTCAGTACGAATGCGACCCCTTGCTCTCGACTTCCGAAGCTTACATCGACATGATTGACGAGTTCAAAAGCTGTGAATATCGCATCACTGTCAAGGTCGGCTCCCTGTGCTCCCTCAAGGAATTCGTTCCTCCTGGACAGGTTTGCATTTCTATCGCTCCCACTTTTTAATAAATTATCAAAGTTTTGCTGGTTTGAAGTATCTTTCCCTTTCTCCCTGATTATTCAGAGGATAAGATGCCTAAAATAATTGAAAATTTTTAAAATTTATGACTTTTCAGAGAAATGCCCGAAACATTGTCTGCAAGCCGTACATTTCCGAATCGGCTGCACTGAAATATCTCGACAAAGTCACTGAAAAACAAAAGAGAATGGTTAGAATTTCGCTATTTTGAAGAAGAAGGAAATTTCATTTTCAGTCTGAAGTGAAGCATTCGCTGAAAGATTTGAAAGAAGCGGTAAAAAGCGCAGAAAGACGCAGATCAGCAATGATCAGGACGGAACTCTACATCACTCCCTATGTAAGTCAAAGTAGAAATGATCTTTTGACAAATTTGATGTTGATATTTTTCCCATTTGATGAGTAGATTTTTAAAAAAATTATCATTTTTTCGAACATTTTCATCTTTATCGTCAAATGAAATTGTTTTTGCCAATAATTCAAATGGTTTTTCAGGAGCAGCGATCTCAAATCCGCAAGAAGCTGAATGAGGAATTGGTGAAACTGAAGACGGAAATGTTCATCACTACTTGGGAAGGTTGAAATTTTTGCCTTATGCTAATTTCTCCTTGTAATTTTTCAGCTGCAACTGGGAAAGAGCGCACCTCGAAAATGGAGGCGACTTTTGCCGAACTCGTCGAAGAAACTGATGACGACACCGCATACATGTCGGCTTACAGTAAGACTAAACTTTTTGAACAATCACCACTCGCATTGCAAATTTGATTTTGAAACATCCAAATTTGTTATTTTCAGCTTTGTTCCTTTGAATGATCTTATTGGCATATTTGAATAGGGCATCAAGAGAAAAGTAGAAATTTTGCTTTTTTGTTTTCAGTCGATTATAATTCCGAGAAGCACGAGGACAGAGGCAATCTGTGGTACTACTTTCACGATCCGAGATGGGACAAAAGCCACTATCCACCCGTGCTGCGATACGTCTTTGTAAGTTTTTTTGTCTTCTTAGTTTTCAAAGATTTGGGTTTGAACGAAAAATGAAATTAATTTGTGGCTTTCTATCTCGCATATAAAATTTCCTGTGAAAATTCAAATTTTCAGGGCCGAAACGGACTCGTGGAGAAACTGACGACTGGAGAATTGAGCGACATCCCCGTGGTGATGAGCAACTTCGACCTGAAATACAGACAGGGAAAGACGTTCAATTTTGACAAGATCAAGTACAAATATCTGAGGGAGGACCATGTGAGTTTTTTTCATTTACAATTAGTTTTCGTGATGGTTTCTAATGGGATTTCGAATCAAAACTATCAACTCGTCTTGTTTCAAAATGAATTTTCAGCTGATCGACCAAATGTCGAATCTGGTCCCGTTCTGGATCAGACGGGTTTTCGGTCACAAACTCTACGAATACGATAGGGCTTTTGCTTTGTTGCCAAAATTCATCAAACCTGACACTTTCTTTGGAGGATTTTGGTGAGTTACTAATCATTTATAAATGAAAGAATATCTTCTAGCAAATTTATGCAAAATTCACCACTTACCAAACTGATTCTCGCAGTTCGTTGAATTTGGTACCTTCACTTCAGGAAGAAAAGTCGTTTCCCCCATTCTCTTGAGTAGCTACAAGTCATAAGTTTCAACGATTTTTGTGAAGAAAAGCAGGATTGCAAAGTTTTCCACAATTTGTATACAATTCCGTGTAACTTACACACGATTTTCTCTCTCCATTTTCTGCTTCTTACTCGCCTCATCAGACATACTATTTCTCGTTTTATGCCTAACTGGTAGTTATGGCCGTGTAATCGTGTACACGATTTGCAACCCTGAAGAAAAATATTTTTTTTTCCAGGGACATGATAATTGCCGAATTCGTCCGTGCAGTTCGCGAGGACATCGATAACACAGCGGATTTTAACGAGAAGGCCGAGGTTCGCGAGAAGTTCATCCTCGATTTGCACGACTACATGAAACAGATCTCCTATGTATTCCTCATCATGATGGTTCGTTTCTTCCAGGAAACTAAGAAAGCATCTTATTTTTACTATGTTTTATGAAATCGAAAATTGATTGAGATTATTTTTGTAAGATCAATGAAGATGATTTTTAAAAATTTTCAGCGAATAATCGAAAAGAACAAGCTGATGATGGCAGTCGAATTGGAGCGGACCAAGGACGATTTCGCCTATCAGACCTACATCGGCATCATGTTCCACAAACACGCCATCAACTTTGTCATCAATGGGTAGGTTTTATCTTTTAAGATGAAATTTTGAATTAGTATTATTTTGTCTAAATTTTAGAGTCGTGGATATTTTTTTGATTTCAGCTACAAACCCGCCCCTCACCCAGAAGAAGACCTCGAATTCGATGAAGACGAATATCGAACGAGAAAGCAGAAACTCGAGAGGAAGGAGTGGGCTGAGAAAATCAGCAGGGACTTCGATACGTGAGATTTTCGGAAAATTATCAGTCTTTAGAAAATCACTTTGAAGTATATGATTTATCTGCAAAAAGTTTTTATCAAAAGTTTCTTCTTAAGGTTTAAAATAATTTTATTTTTCTATGCAATAGCAAGCATTCGTGAATTTCAATTTTCAGCTACATAAATTCGATCTATCCGGACCCAAGCTTGAATCCGAGCATGACAAAAGAGGCCATCGCCGAGGGAGTCAAGGTTTGTCACGATTTTTGAAGTTTTAAGAAAACAAAGGAATGTTTTGAGGAAGTGACGAAAGGCATGGACTATTCGATGGATCTGCAGCTGAGACGACTCCTCTGGTACTTTGAGGACGATATCGCTGGCGAAAAGTCCATTCTGGTAATCAAGAAATAAATAAAGTTAGAGATTCGTGAGCAAGTTCTGTCGGGTTTCTTCGTTATTAACATGTTTTTTCTCAAAAGTTGGTAAAATTTCAAGAACGCAAAAGTAAAAGAAAAATAATGATGATACTCTACGCTGATAGATGAGTAATTCCAGTGCGATTTGCAAAATTGCTTTATTTTTGTATTTTTCATTAAAGTAGAACATTTTCGAAAAATGCTATATTTTGTGCAAAATTAGCGATTTTATGGAAGTTAAATTAAGTATTTTAGGATGACGAAAGGAGGACCGAATCGAAACATCAATACAACGAACTGATGAAGAAAATGGGCGGACTGCAAGGACAGGACATGGACAATATTTTCACGATCGCCACGAATCTGAAGGATGCCAAAGAGTTGCTGGAGGAATTCCAGAACATTGAAGGTAGACATCATTTGGGGGCATTATAAAGTGTCTTTACAAAGTTGAGTTTTATGCGTTTTCTATCTGAATTACAGATTTTGGTAGAAATGTCGATAACAAACTGCAAATCTTGAGTGAAATGATGGAAAAGCGATTTTTTCTGCAATTTAGAATAAGAAATTGAAGTTATTGCGAATTTAGACATCGATTTTAAAGAACGAAAATTAAAATTTTGACTTTAGGCGCCAAAATCGAGGTTCAAGCCGCGGTGGTTCCTCTGGACGATATGTCGGACTTTCTCAAATTGAATGTGAGTTTTTTCTCCTTTTTATAAAAATTAAATTTAAAAGTTCGAGTCTTCAATTGCTTTTTATAATTCTCAATTTTTAAAGCAGGAGATCTAAAAACGCGCATTTTTACTAATTTTCTGCAGACAATCAGACAGTAAGATTTTTTGATGCTTGCAAATCATAAAATATCGATTTCTGATTCAATTTTCGACATACGTGCAAAAATAACTTTCATATCACTGCGTGGTTCGTTCATCTGCGAACAAAATTTATGACTGTATTGCATAAGAAAATAGTCATTTCTATTTGCTTATCAATGAAAAATCACGGCCTCGTAAAGGGTTTTTTTGTTCTTGATGACTAGTAATTTGAGCATGTTATTACTCATGCCATTTCGAGATATCTTGATTATTTCATCACCTGAAATTTCGAGATTTTTCTACTAATTTTTCCTGACTCTTATTATCAGTTTCTCCACTGTCCATTTTTATTCTGTCCTATCATTTTGTAGCACTTCATAAGTTTTGCGTAAAAAATGTTCTAGAAGAAGAAAATCAATAAGGGACAAAGATGCAATACTTCGACACTGAACTTTTTCATAAAAGATCATTTTTTCAGGATTTGAAGAAGGACGTGATCGAGGAGTTTTTCTCTGAAGAACTCAACGAGATTCGAGGTGAATTGAAGGCCAAAAACCGACAGAGAGCGTATGAAACTGTGGTGGATGAAGACAACGATTGAAGTATGAAGGAATGAAGAAAGCCATTTCTGTCGGTGGATAGACGACTCTGAAAGGTCATAATTTGTATCTTTTTCTTTTCTTTTTTCAAAATGGAGATATTGTATCCGTTCTAGAGTTCTATTTGAAGCTATTTTTATGATTCGCAAAATTTGTTAAATTGAAACAAAGTAAGTTTTAGCTTTACAGAATCATAAAAATGATCATTCTTTTAACAAATCTTTTCAGAGTTGATTATCCACTGATAACTGATTGTATCAGACGGTTAATAATAATTTGTGTTAATGTGAGGGTTGCTCATTCGTAATTCCAAGACTTTTCATCGACGGGTTTTTGTTGTTGTTTTTATTTATTAATTTCACTTCTTTTCATTATTTCATCGAAGTAATTTTTCCAAATCACATAGGCAATTTTTAAAGCGAGCTTTATCTTCTTCGTGTTTATTCATGATTTTCCGTATTTTTCGCAATTAGGCAGGAATTATTCAAATCGCCAAAATATTCGATTTAACTAGTCACAATTTAATGGAAATGGTAGAGTTTGTAATATATAGAATGAATTTTCGCATAAAATTTTAAGGATTTAAAAAAATTATTTTTTGACGAATATTCGGTTTTATACCGTGGAATATCTCAATCTTATGAAGATATGATTTTTATTGAGGTAACCTTTTAGAATTTCAGCTCAAAATGGACCGTCTTGTTCCTTTCGAAAAGCTGGAAGCGGATTACTATGCAGGCGAAATTTGGAACCAGGAGCGATACGACTCCGATGACGACGTCAGGTAGAATATTTTAATGATTCTATAAAAATTGTCATCTGCAAATATTTACTAGAAACCAAATTATGTAATCACAACTAACCAGAAATAATATGTAAAGATGTTTCAACGATTCGTGCAATGAGCGCATAACAATTGCTCTACGACGCTTGAAGATCTTCATTAAATTTTCAAAATGATTTTATAACAATGAAAATTGTTGTTTCAGCTCTGACGATGAGTTGCAGAAGGAGTTGAAAAAATTGGCAGGCATTGATCAGCAGAGGAAGAAGAGAAAAGGCAGCAGGGAAGAGCATGAACAGGCAGAGGGCAGGTATCACTTTATTTGTAGTCCTCAGCCAAAGAAGTTATTCTCGAGCTCAAATGTTAAGTATCATTACCATTTTATGCCTAGGGTTAAGTTGACTCAGGGTTATTATTTTCGATGCTCTTGGCCAGATCGTGCGAAGGTTTCAAAATCGAAAAATTCTCCTTCAATTTCGAATGTTAAAAATTTTGGTTTTCGCACGGCCCTGCATTTGGCATTATAACCCCAACGCTAAATTTCATAATATTTTTAAGATAGCGAAGAATAGCATTTTCAGAGGGCAGAAACGCAGAGAGCAATCGGAATTCGAGTGCGACATGGAGACTGAATTGGACCTATCCATTGCAGAGTACGCCGATCGGCACATGAATATGACTGGTGAGCTAAAATGTCTTCAATAGCAATGAAAATTCGATCTTGGGTCTCCAAAATTTTTAGCCCAACTTGAAATTTTTAACGACAAATGAACGGGAAAATGTCATAAATTTATAGGCAAAGGTATTTGAAAGGCACTGAAGGACTGATTTTTAGGGCTTAAAATTGAAATGAATATTTTTTCATAGAGAAATACCGATGGAAACTTAGATGCAATTCTCAAAAGATATTATTTTAGGCGTTTCGAAGGCAATGATCGAAAATGTGAAGGAAGAACCGTCGACTTCGAAGATCAGCAAATATTTCGATGATGGACCTCCGCCGTTGGAAGGGGATGGGGAATTCAGCGATGATGCGATGGGCGAGTTTTTTTTTTCTTTTTTTTCATTCAAATGAAGAGTTAAAAAATAGCAACGAGTTTCACTACTAATTATATCTATATGAGCACGTTAGTTATGCTAGTTGACAATACTGAAAATCGCTGATGAACATTCCATTCGTGATTGGCAATTATTACACAACAATAGCAGTCTATTATTTTTGAAATTTTCAAACAAGAAAGTAAAGAATTCCATTTCTTTTTCTTTCAAACTCATTTCAACGCCACTAGATTTGCATAGGATCATAGACGTTCTTGAAATGTTGCAATTGAACGAGGGAAAACACGTTTCAATAGTTGTTTTTCTGCGATTTCTATGCATCTGTTCATTCCTTCATCGTTTATATTACGTCTTCATTCAAATCAATAATCTATTCCAAACGTGCTTTTGCAAATCGATAATGCAACATTTTTGTCAATGGTTGATTAATTAATTATTGAAAATGACGAAATTGTAGTTGGATAACAAGAAGATTTCTTAACTCGATTTATAAATGTCCTCTCTTTAATTTCATTTCATCATAAATTTTATAATCAAATTCCTTCTTTCAGAAGGCATCGAAACTTCTTCATCGTCGAAGGAACCGTCCAAATCAGCCAGTCAGAAATCGGTAAGTGGAAAGTAGTGGCTTACGAAAAGTTTAGATCCACGAATTTTACTCTTTTTGTAATTCATTCTTTCAAATTTCTAAATTTGATATTGACGAAATTGCTAATCATGAAGCATTTCTCGAATGAAATGCATTTTTTTTAGTTTTATTCCGATTTCTTCAGTAAATTTAAGGAGTGAAATACAAAAAGCCACACGTATTTTTAATAAAAATTTGATTGACTGATTGAAATTGAATATTTCAGCCGAAAAAGTCGATTCTGAAGAAGCCGAAATTGGAGAAAAACGATGAAGAAATAGAGTGTGGAGATGAAGAAAAGGAGGATGAAAAGGAAGATAACCCCATCAAGGCCAAAGTCCGAATTGTCGCTGAAGATTTCAAAAAGGTGAGAATTTATTATTCTTTTATCTGTAAGTTTATATTGACAAATTTTATCCTTAAAAATAGTAATCTGAAGTCATTGCAACTTTGTATCTGGTATAAGTAAAAATGGAAATTCTATGCAAAATATCTAAATTCTTTCAATCAATAACGGTGAACCTCGATCACCGTACAACATTATTTGCTTACCTAATTTCATCTCAAACACGAGTATAAGCAATTTACAATTCGTCCAACAAAAATATCATTATTTCCAGGAGCAAGTCGAATTCTACGATGAAGATGAGGACGATGAGAATGAGAGGTGGATTGCTGAAGAGAGGAGGAGAAGGAAGGGGCAACAGGCTGGAGAGAAAACTGGCAAGGGCAATGCAGACTCAAAGCAGAAGCAGGGAAAGGCTAAGTAAGCCATTTGAATGATTATTGAAACTTAGGATTATGAACGTATCTGGATTAATTGTGAAATGTTTAATCCGAGGATAAGAAAAGACAGTCTTTTATGTTCTCTGTTGTTAACTCACTTCACATGACTGAATTTCGGACGAAACAATTTCTATATATTTAGAAATATTGGTTTGGAAAGTGGATATGAATCTTCCTTATAAAAACTCTTATAACGCAGGACTGATATTGGATGAAGTTCATTCCGATTTTACCACTTTTCATAACGTACCGTCTACTAAGAATAGGTGCAATGTCGAGCAAACTTTTGGAAACACTTGATCATTTTTATATGGCAATTTAGCCTTATCAATGATCAGATCCATTTGAAATTTGGCAAGATTACGTATTCTAGCGTATTCAATGTGTGCGTCAAATTTTATCCAACCAAATCTGATCATGGACAAATGATTTTACCAGACAACGCTTCTAAAATATTGTGTTTACAAACTTTACCCGCCACTGTATTTTGAAGAGAGTTAATATCGATTTAACTGACTGCGAGTCCTTCTGTCCCAAAGAAATGAGTATTTACGTTTCAAACGCTATTTCTTTCTCTACACCTCACTATGTGCACCTTTTCTTGCTTTGGGACACATGCTTATTTCAAATTGTAAGATAGAAGCGTTCACAGCCGATTCTATTCATCAATAATAAAATGCGCTCAGAAATCTGGACAACGACACAGACGCAGTGCTGTCGTGCCCCGGCTGCATGTCGCTCCTCACTCGCGACTGTCAGAGACACGAGATCTACAAGGACCAGTACAGGTGCATTTCGAAAATCATAATTTGAAACAAGGATTGATAAGAGTCGACTTTTTGGGAAAGTCGAAATTTGAATACAGCGTTGCTTTGTTTATTTTTGAATGACCAAATAATAGTCGAAAGTTTCGTTGTTTGGAATTTCTCAAGAAATAACCTCGAGCCGAAAAATGATCTTCATTTTCATAGATTCAGTGGAATAAGGTTAATCATAATTAAATCCTATTTTCGGAATCTGAAATATTCATTTATTTTCGCATCTGTTAAAAATCTGTGTTAAAATATTTTTAAAAATCCGCACTTTCAGAGCGATGTTCGTCGAAAACTGCAAAGTGGAGGAGGAGAAATTGACGATCGAAAAAACGGGCAAAGAGAAGCGAAAAATTCGCCAGAAGATGAAGAAAAGCGGTATTGCTATCATGGAGGTGAATAAGCGGAAATGCACCTAATTCGATTATGAAAATATAATTATTTTTAGCGAAGTAAAGAGATAAATTAAGTTGGAGGAAACGACTTAAAACTCATTTAATTGTTTGGAATCTCTGCAGCACATCTTTCATTCTTCAAATTTTGTGATGATTTATTTCAAATCAACCAATGAGGCGTTTTAAGACATCCAATTCATGCATAATTACTGATTTTATACTTATTATTTTAATTTGAAATATTGTAGGCCTCCCCCGAAGATGTATTCCAGCCGGTGAAGTGCGCAGTGTGCGACACGAACGTGGCCGTCATGGATCAGGACGAGGTTTTCCACTTCTTCAATGTGCTCGCTGGATATTCATAAGACTCGACTCTTGTGAGGAAAATGACCTGAACCAAATTCATCCTCAACGGAATATGTTTTATCCTGGCTCATCTACTGATAAGCTTTTCTTGCAGATAAATGGTCATATGACTTGTATTCTGTAAGAAAGTGATTTTATCCAGGCAAACTTCCGCTTTTGATGAGCTCTTTCTTGTCACCGATGTTTTTCTCCATCAATTTTTTTACAAATAGTTATCAAGAATTTTCATCGACCATTCCCTTATTATTTTCAGCATAATTTCACTGTCTCAACTTTCAGAAATCACAAATCTAAGGTTGAAATCCTTCGGTGTTGCCTTTTGTTTTGGAAAATCATTCCTTTCACTCAGAGAACATTTTATCTTTGAAACTTTTAGGTCATGAATAAAGAGTCGTTTTTTTCTGAATTGACTATGACTATAGATGGTTAAAACCATTGATTATCTGACTTATTTTGATATTTGATTGATTTTTGGTTATTTAGGAAACAAATGGGCGTACTACATGTGAATTACTTAGGAAATCTAGTCTATCCTAATTTCACATGCTAGTACGCCTTGTAGTTTCCAAGTTGCCTATCTAATGACAACCTGTAAATGACATAGTGACGGAATGGGAGGGTTCGTACTAAAACTCACCGTCCTCATCGGGTTTAGAATACTACTTTGCATCAGCCGCCTTTTCTCTGCCTTCCAAGGGCGAAAAATGCCCGAAAATGGGCGCTGTTGCGAAGTAATATTCTCGTCGTTGCGAGATTGTGAATTTTAGTACGAACCGATTGGAGTAACTCCATAGAAATTGATAAGAATTGGGCACTATTGATTGGGAGAGAACGCGTTGATACCCAAAAATTGCGCCACTCGTCTCGCTTCTCTTCAATGTCTTCTACGCGACTCACTATTTCGTGTCCAAATTCGATTTCGAATTGCTGTCTCATGAATATCGACTTTCTCTCTAATCAGCGATATAAATGAGAAGCATTCCGTCATTACGACATGTACCAACTGCCATTTGTTATTTATTCAATCTCATAGTTTAAGAATGGCTTACCCATCCGCTCCCAGTCAGAACCAGGACTACAATCCTCCGAGCTACGAGGAGGCACAGCGCAACGTGTTCGACGCACCCCCTTCGTACGACAGTCTCTACGGCCAGCTGCGGGAAGTCGACTCGCCCAAGGGGTTGGCCGTCTTCCTCAGAAACGCCTGCAATGCTATATCTAACACACGTGAGTTGTTCAGATTCCCTAGAAAGCTGCTATTACCATCACGATTAAATCTAATATGTTAGGCAATTATCAAATGGCAGAGTCCTATAGTTAGAGATAAACAAGAGGATGAAATTTGAAAGAACTAATGTGGAAAAGACACTCTACCATATAGTAATTTTCAATATGCTATATCAACTGGGATTTATCATAATGTCATGAAGCCGACATTTCATATCATTCAAAATTATAATGCATTGGAGAGATATTTCATGTTTTTTTCGTCCTCTAGCCATTTTAAAAGTTTTCTTTCATCGTAATTAGTCCAGATCATCGATAAGGTGATCAGATTTCTAAACAAATCCTATTGGAAGTTATGAATTTGCTCTCTCGAATCCTGGGTCATAAATTTCTAAATTTCATTGGATTCTATCTTCTGGGTGAACACCTGAGACTATGAAACGAATTATTTCATTTTCAACAAAATTCGCATTTAGTGGCGGCGGCAATCGCTTTGGCGATTCTGAACATCCTGCCGATTGCTATGATCGTCATTGGCTCGCTGAATCTGAACGACTGTCCTGACAAGGAGATCCTTCCCAAGTGGCTGCTCATCTCTGGCATTTTCTATCTCATCAGAAGTGGAATCAATTTCCTCTATCGACTGCAGGCAAGATATTGAAAGTTCTGCATAGAAAATGCGCAGAACTATTCCTACTAAATTTATCTCTACGTTTAGAAGGCTGAACAACAAAAGCCCCTTTGCACCCGATGCATTGAATCACTGATCGAGATTTTCCTGTTTGTCTGGTGAGTTTCATTGAACTTATTTTTAGAACTCATCCCTTTGAATTCTTCACATTTTGTTAAATTGGAGGTAAACAAATTTGTATGCATCGATCTTTACACATAAAGCTCTAAGAAATTACAATTGCCAATATAACTTTGGAAATCCCTACGATCACGATGTGCACACACCAGGGGCGAGACAGAATTCAGATTCGATTCCGAAATTTTCGAAGAAAATATTTCAATTCCAGTTCTTGTCTAAAAAAAAGAAATAAAATAATACTATTCCGGCACAATTTTTCAAAAGTCAATTCCGCCTTAGCCCCGATTCACATTATTGAACAATGGAATCCGGTTGTTTTATTCTAATTCAAATTGTTGAATAAGCGATTTAGCAGAATTGCTCACAGGCAAAAAAAATCGTGCCTTTACTTGTATGAAACAAATTTTTTTTATATCTGTATGCCTAGCTCTTCTCCTAGTTAGGGAAAAAATCCATGCCTATGACTTACCTGTCGGCAGTCCTAATTATAGGTTGAGATTTTAGCCATACGTTTGTTGTCGTTAAGATGCAGTAACAAGTTGTTTCAGGTTCATCCTCGGCTGCATCTGGGCGATTTCAGCCTATTCGACCGACAACCTGCAGTGCGACCGCGTTGTCGTCCTCTTCTCCTTCGTCTACGTCGTCTGCAGTTTGGCGCTTCTCGCTCTAAGCTGCTTCCTCTTCTGCTGCTGTTGCTGCTGCATCTGCTTCAAACCCAAACAAGAGCCCAATTTCAGCACTGCTTGAGTCGGTCAGTTTTCTCTTTTATTGGCACCATTAAATGAGCTAATTCATATAATTATGAACATCATTTTCCCTAAATATTATCACCATTCTATTCTCAAATAAGTAAAACAATTGAACTTTTAAAATCCTAATTTTTTTTTTTTAAATTCACCTATTTATCGATTTTTCAGCCTAAAAACTTTCAGTAGTTTTGAACATTGACATATTTGAATTCAAGTTAAATCGATAAATTCTTCTCGCAACGTTCGGTTAATCCTTTTTTAATTGGATATGGAATTGTGCTTCGACATAATGCATTATTTCGAATTTGAAGCAATGTATAAATTATCCACGCGTAAATTTCCTTCAACTTCTAATATCGGTTCTTTTTTCAGAATTCAATATTCGACATTTTCACTTTCCATTTAACCAGCACATAATTTTTGGCCTTTAGACGTGTAGATATGTAACCGGAAACTTGAAATTCTTTACGATTCCACTCAACTAATCATTCTCTTTCTGCTTTATGATAGTTTTCGACTAGATTTCACTTTGACAGGGCGATTTGAAAATATGCATCAATGGTAGAATATTTATGTTTTACTTTCAAAACATAATTATCGTTGATATTTTTCATTAATATTTCCCAAATGCGATACCAAAATTTTGAGTCATTCGTAGATTTATCTATCAAAAATCAATTTCAATAGTCACGAATTTATCTAAAAATTCACAGAATCAGATTTAGTGTTAATTTTCAAATTGCCCCCATAAAACTTCGGTCTGATTTGAAATTAAATTGCAATTACAATATGAATTTCTTCCAAATGTTTACGGGCATATCCCGTCTTCTCCAGTGATAAACTTGCTTTCTCCACTTCACTGCACTATTTTAAAGCTAACTAATACTTCCAATTCATTATCTTACAGTCTATTTCATGCACTTCATTACCCTGTAAATACATTAACATGCGAACTTAGCCTACGATCATCGATAATTGTATAAAATTTCTCTTATGCCCGAGTTTTCAATAAATTATTCATAATGCTTGACAATACAAATTTATGAATTTTTCATTATACTACGATGAACAAGCGTTAAAATTGTCACTAGTGTTGATTATAGATAGAGAGCGCAAGTCCCACCCACTCATTGAAGACAAAATCATTAGGTGATTTTTCGTCAAAATTTTCAAAAAAAAAACTAGAAAATTACAAAGCCATTTTTCGATTATTTTTCTTTTCTAAAATTTTGACACTGATAATGCAGTGTCAGTGTCACGAAAATGGGGTCATCTTTAATGTCTGAGCTGCCTTCACTGCATTTTGAACGATTTGCATTACTGTGTGTCCTTTGAAATTCATTTTGTACTGTACACAACTATCATTTGACAGTCACTTTAACCTACTTGGCTGTTCGTGATAAATTCTTAAGAACATATCGTACTTACAATTAGATAGTGTAATCGAACTTTTGCGCTGTTTCTTGGAGAAATTCAATTTTTGCTACTTCAAAGTTTTTCTATCTTACCTCTTTTTCTCTATCTGATACTTTTTTCATCAATTATACGGTATTTGCAGACGCTTTTTTTCCAATTTCTTCGCCGCCTGATAGAATCCATTGTTGTTAGAAAAATGATGAACGTTTCAAAGAAGAAAGTGCTGCAGAGATAGTGTCGACAGAATTGCGAAATGTGGGATTTCTGCAAAACTTGGCTCAGGATATCAATGATGATAATCAGCTGCATGTTCATTCCAAGCGTTGGAGATATTGAACCTCATCACAGCCAAGTCGATTGCGACAATGGAAGAGTGAAAGATGAAAAGGGTCAACACACTACCACTTGACTAGCGTGCAAAGCGCTGCAAGTGCAAGAAGAAGGATGGAATAGTGATGCTTTCTCTCATTGTCGGCCAGCAATGAAGAATGCATGTCGTGACGCCAATAAAGAAGTGCAAAAACCATCATTTTGGTAGCTTGAAGAATGTTCATGCAGCTAAAGTTATGTATTTGTGCACACAGGCGATATTTAACACATTTCTCGACGATGTGAATTTCCTCGTGCTAGACAACGAAGAGCTGTCGGTCTCTGAGGGAGCCTGCGACAGGTGGACGAGTGTCGGGGCTGTCATTCGTGTTGAAACCAATGCTGGAAATTGCGGTGAGAATTTGGACGGAAAATCTTCGATCATGAGCAATGAAACAAGTTGAAGTTGGAATTGAGATAAACATTCACAAAAAGATATTTCCTTAAAATCATTCCGAGAACTTGAATCTTTTATAAATAACATTGTAAAAATTTCGTTTCTACCGTAAAGTTAGTATTGAAAAGTACTAATAATTTTTTCCTCTTTTAGATTTGTAGCAAAATTTCATCGTCATGAAGTTGCAAGGGACCCTCTATAAAATATGTAAAATTTCAGTCAATATGAGAATCAATTCATTCGAGTTTAGAAGATAACATTTTCTTCGAAAAAATATCTTGGAAAAGTAGTCACAACGCTACCAGAAGAAATAGTTTATGAAAGTAATATTCTTAAATTATTTCGAATGGTGGCTGATTGGCTGTTATCTACCCCCGTTTTTCTATAAATTGCAACCTTTTTCTAGCTTCTCGGAATCTTTCCGTTTTCAACATTACTCTGACGGAAACTGGCTAACGTATGCATGCGATGAGAAATTGCTAATAGTTTGCAGAAGCCCGATAAATGCAACTTCATAAATCTGTTTCAACTTGTGTTGTTTTTATTGCAATTTAATCTTTAAATAAAATAAATGTTATAATTTGATTTACTATATACAGAATTCAACACACGCTACGATAATGCAAAAATTGTTCTATCATAACTAAGCTGAATTTTTTTACAATTTGATGAAAAGTAATGTGATTTTTAAATCCACTATAATTATTGAAAGATTCGCTTGTGTAGATTATAATTTCTTTCAGATAGAAACGAATGTAGAAAATAGATATTTCAAGGAAGTCATTCGTTAATTATAACGTTGCGCTGTGTAATTTGTATTTTTATTCAAGACAGTAGAGATACGAAATCTTATGAAAAAACATACACGCTTCGTATAGATTATGTTGAGATACATAAATATGAATTCTTTTAGCTATACTACATTCGCATTGCCTTGAAACTATTGATTGACTGTTTGATCAAATATTCCTATTACAAATAATGGATGAAATATTTGAAGGGATGAAACGTATAACCGCTTGCAATGATTCACTCTTAAACGACACTTCAGATGGTATGACATAGTAGTCACTCTTATATGTATAAATGGGACACTCCCAACCCAGAACTGCCCAATCCAAAACTCAGTCCAAATATCACTCCAAATTAATGTTTAATTCAAAAACTCGATCGGAATATCATTTTAGGGTGAAAATATGAAGTATATTTATTCAGAACTTAGGGAGGAATTTTAGAAGTGTTCGCTTCCTATTTGGCTTATTTCTTCACTATAGGGGTATTTTAGTGCGTAGATGACGGATCTGAAGTCGAAATGTGCGGATGCTGGGTTCTAGCTAGGATTTGGCTTTGAACACACATTTAATGCAAAACTTTGTCGTTTTAACAGAGGAGAACAATGAAGCTTCTCTCAGTCAATATATTCAAATTTGGATATTTCTTATACTATCTTACTGTTACGCGCTATTTTGTCGTTTTTTCAAAGAAAATTCCTTCCTGAGCTCTGAATAGTAGAATACAATATCATCATATCTGACTGAGTCCTGAATCGGGGTATTTCATATAGATTACTTTACAAGCCTATTCTGAACGAATTCTGGAATGGGCAGTTTTGGATTGGGGAGTTCTGAATAGGAAGTATCTCATATAAATTATATTTGGTCTATTTAATAATCTTGAGATTACTTCTTTTTTGCAGAACAAATAAATGCAAGAATCTCTGGCTATATTATTATATATTCACTAATTATTATTGGACTAACAGGACTGACTGTTTTGCTTACAATTTCTATTAATGCTCTGAAACAAGAAACAATCGTATGTTAAATCTATTTTATCATTTTAAAAACAATATTATTATAGGAATATTATTCTAGAATATTATGGCATTTGCAAAAGTTAACAGTAATTTACTTCTTAAATTTTATTATATTCACAATATTAGTGACTATTCAACTTACTTATAATCGTTTACTTCGGAATTGTGGGTTAACTTACAAAATTTGATGTACTTAGCGAAAAATGACTTTTAACTAGTATAAATTTTAAAATAAGTTAAACGTCGATTCAATTATTTATTCTTCGTTGTATTGCTTTATTTTGAAGCTTTCGATAAATCAAAAACAAAAACTATTCTCCATTCAAATTTTACTTATATTTAAATTTTATATAGCTTCCAAAATAAGTTCTATTGATATTTACTATGCTATTTTACATTAATAATCTTTTATTTTATGGTACATTTTTCTTAAAGAAAAACTAAAATAAAAATCCGACAATTATTTTTGAGCTCACCGTACTTGATAGAATTATTTTTTAGCAAAATACGGAATATGTATCAGTGAGATATCTGATGAAATAGACGATGTATGGATGCTACTACGACTAATTATAACATCCTATCTATTTATTCAGCTTGGCATAATTATTGCATCATTTCTAGTTGTACCTATTATAATCCTAAGCCCAATTTCTAGTACTGCGATTACATTGCTTAATTCACTCTTAGTACTTCAACGTATGGCGATTATATTCAATAAAAAATCACTTTCTAAATTTCTAACTAACAAGTAATTGCGCTTTTTATTGAACTTATAATTATTTAAAAGAGACTTTAAGAAAATCCATAACAACTTCTATACGATTTATCTATATTTTTTCGGTTTCATTTAATATTACGATAATTGCTGCTCATACGACAGTTATTATGACGCGGAATTGTGAATATGCCATTTATTTCTCGGTATCTTTAAATTAGTTATTATTATGATATTAATAGAAGCATTAATATTATTTTTAGATTGTACTACCAGTCATTGATGTAATTGGATTAGTTATAACTTGTCTTTATATTGCTATGTTTCGAAAAATGCAAGAAATAAGTTCCATGTCAAGTCATAGTTATGGAGCTCAAAATCGAAGGCTATTATATCAAATGTTGCCGATACTTTCACATCATGTAAGGTTATTTAAAATACGATATTTCCTCAATATATAAGAGAATGTTCTTATTTTTTCTAGAATTGCTTTTCAAAAAATACGCTGTTATAATCTTAATATTCATTATGTATGATAATAACATAAGATCAAAACAAAATCGATTGTGAAAACAATCTCCGCTCGTCTCCTTGCGTGCGGGGAGCAGATTCATTTTACGACCAAATAACACTATAAAATATTTATTTCGATGATCTCAGTTTTAATATCGGTAGTATGCTACTTTTGAAGGTTCTCTACTTTTGTGAAGTAATAGTTTATCAGAGAGCTTCTTTCATTAGATAAATGCGATATTGCATACACTCTAAAATGTCATATTTAATCTAGTTTCCTATTTAGTTATTTATTCTAATATTATGTTCTTCCTTTGTTGCTGATAAAAATTTGAATCAAAATGCATGCCCAATTGAAAAAGAAACTTATCCTACTGCAAATGATGAATGGAACACGATGGGTGCATCGGTAATATTTCGAGTAATTGAATCAATATCTTGGGGATTTCACCTGCCGTTATCGCTCCTGTTGAGCTCACCGGCTCGTCGCAAGGCTATTTATCAGTTTTTCTCCATAAAGTAAGATTGATTTTATATATATTTTTTTTTATAATTTTGATAATTTTAGAAAAATATTGCCATCTAGAATACAAAATGATCGAAGCACTAACAGTGAATGTCAACGAAACGCACCGATAGAGCTCGTTACGATACAATGAATCTTATAGAGAACAGCAGCCTTTTACTTTGTATTTCATCGATATTTTAAAATTTATATGCCAATTATAATTGAACGACAAATTGTTCTGAGCTGAATAAATGCAACGAATTGCCTATTGTATGTAAATAGATGACCGGATAATGGAACTTTATTAATAAGCTTTGCAGAGCTTTGAAAGATATTTTTACATTATTAAATACGTTTTCTTTATTCAGTAATGCTCATTCCTGATTATAGACTGAAAATGAATATGAAAATTTCACTCTAAATTTACAAGTGATATCATGTCTGATGGGATAAATCACTACTTAGATTTTTCTAGACGCTAATTCAAATGATAATCATAGGCTTATGCTAAAATACTACTGCAGCGCAAATAGATGGAAAATAGGTTTGCCTCTAAAATGTAACCAGCAATTTGCAATATTCGCTCCTATTTCAGTGATATCATTCGTCAAGTTTTCCTACCAAATTATATACCTGATTTTAAAGAATAGCATCATCTGCATTTCTCGCTCAAATTATAAATGACTTATTCATAGGGACCGTCAAGCGTTTTGCCAAACTGGCCGCAGTGTCGTGTTTTACTCATGAATATGTTGAGAGTTGGACCCTATATTGATCTCCAAAATGAAAAATGATTAAAAAATTAGTTGGAAACGAAAAAATAATAAAATATTGAAACCCGAAAATCGAAAAAAAAAAAAAAAAATCCCAAACATTCGAGGAACAAGAAAAGAGGCGTGGCTCGGTGGTCCCTAGTTTTAATACATGAAAACGTAGCTCCACCTTTAAATTCCCAGGTATATACTGGGAGCGTATTCATGAAACTTTGAAACTTCTTTAGTGGATAGGACGAATATAAGCATATTCAAATTACGATAATAAAAATTGAAATAATTTATTCCATAGTGATGTGATGGCGATAATAATCTTTAAGATCATTTACAAAAGCTTCATATTCTTCAGCAGTAAATTTGTCAGTGATGTCAGTATATATCTTCTTTGCCTTTTCAATTGGCAAGCTGTGAAAAGCGGATGAATATATAAGTCCGTTAATTTCTTGGAGATGTTCTAGAGGCTAAATTTAAATTGGGGATTTTTTTAAATATAGTTTAAGATTAAGTTACCTTTTCCGAAATTTTCTCCGATTTCGCTCTTTCATTAGACTTTTCACATTGTTTTATCTTCGAAATTTCCTGATCAATTGTCTTCTAAAATAATTGTATAATAGAAAAATATATAAAGCGACTACTTTCGTTAATGCATCGATAATTGGTTGAGGCACTGCAAATTTCGACTTCTTCTTTATTTCTATGTCATTGAGTTCGGCATAGATTGCACGAATTTTCTTCACTTTCTCTTCGATTGTCATATTCTTTGCGCAACGGACTTTCGATAACTGAAATATATATTTCGAAATAAGTGAGGATTCGAAAGCCTACTTCTTTGCATAATGCGATACTTTCATTCGAATAATCCTTATATTTGAAGTAATCAATCATAAATTGAGCTGAAAATAATGAAAATCCAAACATCACGTATATGGATATTACCATTTACGGCAATGTTCTTCCCGGCTTGAGTTGAATTGAAGTCAAGCACCTATGATAAAATTTTATATTCTTTTCTAAGTACTTTGAAGTATGATCAATATAAAATTCGAGGAAACTTTTACCATAACTCCGAACTCAGAAATTTATTGTTAATTGGTGAGTGATGAGAAAATATTCTTCGCGAAATTAGTATTAGATTTTCGAGAAAAATAAAGCTATGAAAAAAGAAGCAGAGCAAAGTTCACAATTTTTGAATATCGACTTTCGCCCCAATCAGCAGTATTTAAAGTGGCTAACCCGTGATTTTACGTAATCTTCAACAAGTTCCAGTTTTCCAGGAGGTGCCTCGAAACTCTGCGTCTTTTCCTTCAGACCATAGCCGAGCTTATCAAACATCGCAAGAATTTTATCGTCATATCGGTTCAGAATCCTCGAAAACAGCCCTCTTGATGCGTAATGCCTTTCTCGGGAAAATGTCTGGGATGTCGCTAAACACATCACCTCCAGCAATAAGAGTCGCAGCTGAAAATATTTAAGTTAGCACATCGATTTTGAAACAATGGCGAAACATTGAAAAGTTATAATATTATCCATTTGTAAACCACATGATCTCATGGCATTATTATAGGCAAAATAGTATGAATTTTGGAGGAGAGAGAAATGTTATCAAATTGTCTCTTCTCAATGCTTATTAATGTAATAGTGTCACATGGTTTTTTTTTTCAAATTACTTATAATATCCCAATTTCAATTATAGACTTGATTGGTATCTCATTATGATATTTCAAATGCTTCTTTATGCTTACATGCGGATAATATTCCACATGGTTGTAGTTTTCAGGTAGATTCATGCAGTTTATCACAGCGTCGACTTTGTTAAAAGCAAATTTAATCTAAAATAAATGAAATTCGAGAAAAATGGAGAATATTTCCTCGATTTATTACCCATCTATTCTCGAGATCGGTCTGGAAATTCGCACTAATTACGTAGACTAGTTCGTTGTAGAGGAACCAATAATTTTGTATGCCTTCGTACAGTTCAATCATGGCTAACTTAGCATCAGTTTGGTTGCACGAGGCGCTCTTTAATGTTAATGTGGGCATTTTTGATTTCATATAATCATGTATACCTTTGATTTATTATTGCCTTCTTGTTCAGCAACGAAGTCAATATATAGAGAAGGCGATTCATTCTCTCGACTTATTACATGATAATACGCTCGATAATAGTCTGAAACTGGTTGTCTTAATTTTTCTGCAATGGCGAACCTTCAATCAATTTTTCACGATCGATTTTCGGGTATTTAACTGGCTTCTGAAAGAAAAATTTAAAAAGTAGTCTGTATTTACAATACCTTCAATAGTTCAGTGTTCTTAGTCAATTTGAATAGCTCTTTCGGGTATGTTCTTGCGATTCCTAAACTTATAAAATAGGTAAATTAGCTTAATATTCTAGTACTTACTATGAATTCGATTGAGCAATCTCGAGACTTGCTGATCTCTCTTTAAGAGTGAATGTCAGTAAGGACCAAAGTCAGTGTTTCCAGGGGTCCGTTGATTTGGCTGATTTTCACATACATTGCTCAGTTTTTCACGCTGATTCTCGTAGTGCTATCCGTTTTTCATAAAAGTTATCATATGCAGGGTTACGGTAGCTTAAAGTTTTGACAGATCCGACCTCGGGAAAAAATTCATAACTTCCTTATTTCTGAGCCGAATCGAACGGGGTTTTCAGCATTGGATAGCCCATGAAAAACTCTGCAAATAATGTAACTACGACCACTTGCTACGATCAACAGCTTCCCGCCAAAAAATTAATTTCCGAAAATGCGACCCTAGCCGACTGCAGTTTTTCATTTTTTTACCCAAATTAGTGTCCGATACCCAAGCTGGAAATTGACTTATTTTGTAGAGAATTAAATTCTGCATTTGAATATGCAAAAAATTTTGAAAAAAAGAATGGGTTTTGATACGAAAAATGCATCCGAACGCTTAAAACTAGTATATTTTTTAACTATGTGGCAACTTTGATCCCTCATAGCTTTCTTATTTCTGAACCAAATTGAATGATTCTTTTTTATTTCGTAGATCTTGAGTAGGAGAATAATTTTAAAATAACAAGAAAATTTTTAGAAATTAATTTTGGCGGGAAAAAATTATCCGATGTTACCCTATATACCCGTACTTTATTTACAAGTGTAATGTGAGTTAACGTCGGAGTTTTCCATGAACTCTTGTAGAGCTCTTCAAGTTGATCAACTTTTGTTCCAGGACTTATTCTAGAATGTGCACACACAGGAAGATATGAATTTTTGAAATTTACTGTCAAAACGGCACTTTGCAATAATTGGCCATCATACTTCAAAAAATTCTGGAGCTCATACTGATGTGAATCCGAGATTAGTCCTGGAACAAAAGTTGTCCACCATGTTCATCTACACAACATGCTAGAAGGGCGAATTTTTTCAATGTCAATTACGCGTAAAGTCAGTACGGGTCGAAAAGTACACAATCAAGACGCGAAAAGTGCGCATTTCTGCCGAAATCAATATTCAAAAAATCTTATTTTATTGTCTGATAATCTAGAGACTAAATTCTGTCCAATAAAAAAAGAATCATTCAATTTGGTCCAGAAATAAGTAAGTTGTGGGGGATCAAAGTTGGCACTATGCAATAATCACCCCTGATTTTACGCGTTCTGACGCATTTTTCGTATCAAAACCCATTCTTTTTTTCAAAATTTTTTGCATATTTAAATGCAGAATTAAATTCTCTACAAAATAAGCCAATTTCCAGCTTGGGTATCGGACCCTAATTGGGGTAAAAAATTGAAAAACTGCGTCGAAGTCGAATCACATTTTCTAATTTTTTTTTCGAATTTAAAAAGTTTTCCGCCAAATTATCGACTTTCGAAAATGGTCATAGTTAAATAAAATGAAGTATTTTTCGTGGGCTATTTAATGCTGAAAACTTCATTCGATTTAGTTCAGAAATAAGAAAGTTATAGGGGATCAAAATTTGACATTCTATATAAGAATGCACTGGTTTTACGCATTTTTCGTATCAAAACCCATTCTTTTTTTCAAAATTTTTTGCATATTCAAATGCAGAATTTAATTCTCTACAAAATAAGTCAATTTCCAGCTTGGGTATCGGACACTAATTTGGGTAAAAAAATGAAAAACTGCAGTCGGCTAGGGTCGCATTTTCGGAAATTAATTTTTTGGCGGGAAGCTGTTGATCGTAGCAAGTGGTCGTAGTTACATTATTTGCAGAGTTTTTCATGGGCTATCCAATGCTGAAAACCCCGTTCGATTTAGTTCAGAAATAAGAAAGTTATGAATTTTTCCCGAGGTCAGATCTGTCAAAACTTCAAGCTACCGTAACCCTGCATGCGATCATTTTTATGAAAAACGGATAGCACTACGAGAATCAGCGTGAAAAACTGAGCAATGTATGTGAAAATCAGCCAAATCAACGGACCCCTGGAAACACCCCTTTACTAAGACTTTGGTTTTTGCTGACATTCACTCTTAAGTCTTCAAGAAGCATCCCATCGTCATTTTTATATTTTGTCCGATTGTAACTTGAGCATAGATCTTTAGCTTCATCAGAACCATCCCCACAATTCGAATTACCGCCATCACAAACGAGTTTCTGGGTGATACATTTTCCCGTATTTTTACACTTGAAATATTCTGGATTACAGGGAATGTCGCAGTAACTCTCATCTGTTTCGTCATTACAGTCGTTGATTCCTAATGGATAATGATTCAAAATTTAAAATTATATGACTATTCAAAGCATAGCAGGTTTGAGCGGAATAATCCGCTGCGAAGATGTGCCATTTCGATCGCGTTCTCGATCCGAAATATCCTGTTTCGTATTATTTTTAGAAAAATAAAATTTCCATTCCATTCAGGCCTGATTTTTAAGTAAAAATACTGTTCGATGGTATAAAGTAATAAACAGGAGTATGGTACGATTGAAACTTTTGATATGACATTTGATGCTTAGCTTTATGCATGCGAGCCATGTATAGCAATCAAAATGAACGTACCATCGCAAACAGCGGATGATCTGAGGCATCGATGATTATTGCATGTAAAATGATCAAGGCGGCAATCTTCAGGATTACAATTTCCGTTTCCTTCAGTTGCACAATTTTCAACTATTTTTTCTACGGGACAATCTTTCTCGTCTTCTCCTAGATTAGCCTATGATAATTATTATATACATATCAAAATTTTATCGAAGATATTTGATATCGTAATGTTTCAAGATTATAGTATGCTTAATTCATGATTAGTTCTCAACTTTTCACTTACCGTTACTGCAATCCTTATACTCATCACATTTCCAATGGGGTGAAATGCACTCTCCGTTACCACAGTCAAACATATAATGAGGACATTTCTTTATTTCAGTTGAATTACTCAAAGCTAGAATAATCATTATTGGAGAAAAACTTGATTGAAATAATTTGACTTACATTGGTTGTCAAAATCGCTTGACGATGATGAACGTGTTTGAAGAATAAATACGAAAATAAAAATTTTGAAATTCATCGTCTAGGTTTAATAATATTCGATATTAAATAAGAAATTCGAATAAATCATTCAACAAAACAAATTGTTTGCAGACGGAATTATTGAGATATCAACTTGTCATATCAAATTACTAACAAGTCATTGATTGTGCTAAAGTGAGACTTCGATTCAGTGAATACTTTTCTGTTTTGTCAACGTAACCGGTGGTCTGATTTTATCAAGTGTAATTTTACTACCAAAATGTCATTTATTCATTAAATTAAAAAAAAAAAGTATTAAATTTTTCAAGAGATCAACATATCTGATTCGCGTAGGAGGAAATTAGCTTTTGATAAAAAATATTAAAGACGTGTGATAAATATCCTTAAATAAATTCTCAATATTCCAAGAGGCATATTTGACCAAAATAAGAAATGAACATTTTCACGGATAAGACTCAAATTTTATATCGTTTTTGAGCAGGATACAAGTTCAGATTCGAATATTTTTCAATTCGGAGACGGATATTTAGAAAATTTGAAATCGAAAACTAACATCAAAGTTTTTCTAGACCGGGACCCGGGTGTCCGTACATCTCTGGTCAAGAGGAAACAAATAACAAAAATGTACCCCTTCTCTTCTGATAATTTATCGATAATGTGCAGATTGATAATGGCTCAATTTGTTGATTGATGATACATTTTCTTATATCTCACGATTCAACACCATTCAAACATCATTTATTTTCTTTAAACCCATAACTTCACAATAATAATTTAAGTAATATATTATTTCCAAGATTGCTGTAACTGGTTGAAATATTCATCGGTTAAGTTTCCATCTTCTATGCGTAAATGCTCATTTTTCGCTAATTTATTGGTAATTATGAAAACTCCGATAGGGTACCTGAAAGAATATTTTTCGGAGGAAAATATAAATCAATAAAAGCAGTACGCCAAGGTCTAAAATTCTTAATAATTTCTTAAACTTGTACAGTACTACTTTTATTAATGACCGGAAAATCAATAATTAAAAATAGTCTTACGTAGCCAACACAATTTCCATCGATACCATGATATATGCTTGATACGCGTATAGCGCAGGGATAAAAGCAGAGATCATGAACAACATAACGCTCAAATTCAACGTCATATTCAGGATATTTAACGCTCCGAAATACTAAAGCCCAAGGTGTTCATATTTTCGATTTTTGCCAAAAATAGAAAATATTTCAAACCTTAAAAACCAAGACGTTTTCCTTCAATTGAAACTTCAAACTTAGAGTGTAATGATTAACAGCAGGCTGTATTCTAGAATGCAGCCATCTAATGCACTTTTTATTATACCAGTTTAGAAATATAAATCCCTAAAGTATATTTAAAAAAAAAAAAATTTTAATTTAGAGTACCAAAATTGTGGTTACAGATAGAGTTGAAGCACAAGAGGCTCCAATCAAAACCTCATGTGAGCTTATAATTCTTCTAACATAAAAATAGGCCATAAATAGGCACAAAATAGTCTGAAATTAACACATTTATCAAAAATTCTTGTTATTTTGATACGGAAATATTTTATATACGTGTGGAATTCTTGAAATTTCTATTGAAACTTCTAACTATTTTGCGATTTTCTTTTGAAAACATGTGATTTTCGAAATACTGTGGTTATAAAGTTGAATTTTAACATGCCTTAATGGTAATTAGCGATACGCCAAAGGTAAAATGACGGGATTTTTCATAAGTTTGTGCCTTAAATGTCGCCACTATACGCTCGATCAATGACAGCTCCATATGAAATAGCAATGAATATAAAAACCAGAAATACATAAATGAAGCGTAAATCAAAGGGAAATCAAGCCAAAAATCTCCTAAAATTAAACCCCCAATCAATTAGTATTTTAAATTCATACTTACTCGTAATAATTAAAAGGTTCAAATGATATAACCTCAATATTAACTCCCCAATGCCGAAAAGTATGAATTCGAATAGCTAAATAAAAAAACGATTTTTAGGTTAAATTTAAAAATACCTGAAACTCTAATAAAGTTCGTATATTGGGATGTAAAACGCTATTAGTTAGCCGCTTAATCATGATAATAGCAATAATTATCGATATAGCCACCACAATAGCGTGTAGAATATAGAGAATATACACGGGAATATCGAGTTCGATATCCTTGTTGACAAAAATACCCGTTAAAAGTTCGAAGTCTCCAGTGTTAAAAGGACCGTGCATTATATAGGTCAAAGGCATGACTGTTTATGATTCAAACCAATATATCAAATCTCCAACTCTAAACACTCAGAAAAGCTGGTAATTTATGATGAAAGCGCGTTTTTCCGTAAATCGATTTATTTATCTTTTCTCTAACGTTCTAAAATGTTTCCGACGCAGGAAATTAATAATGCCGCTCTATTTTGAGAATGTTAAAATTGTAGGATAAAACAATTCACGTAGTCTGCACTTTATTTTCTAAATCATAAATGGATTTGCACATTTAAAATACGCCAATTTACCCATTAACTCGGTTCGGTTATGATTTTTACATGAACAAAATAGTCATACGCCGAATTACCGTGCTTTAGGACCTAGAGTTAAATTTAATCAATAATATAAAAGTTTCAGGCAAAGTTTGATGCTGGTATATGGAGTTATAATATCTAAGATAAGTAAAATATCAAACCAGAATTGCTAATGAGATAGAAAAGTGCATGCGAAATTGCTACCCTAAGACACTTGATGTTTTCAAAGTTTAAGATTCGAGCAAAATATATTATGACATGACGTAAAACATGTGTTATAATTGATGATAAAAATAGAAATATCTGCAAAAATTCTACAGAAGTTTCATAGTTTTGATCTATCATACGTAATTACTTGCGCAAATATAATTATATTATCTGAATTATCTGAACTAGAACTTCCTCGCTCGCTCGCGAAAAAGTTCTAGTAATTTCATTACTTTACCAATTCTTTTCTTTTATTGCCTTGAGATACCGTGACCCTTTTGCTCCCTTTCTCTCCTCATAGAAGAAAAGTCGAAAATTCAAGATACGAAATTGGATTACATCACATCAATCAAACTCACATAATCATTTCATCGTAGTTTCATCCCAAAGTCATTATTTCACTCACGTTTCAGTAGGCAGGTCGAGGGTAAGCAGATGAGAGCAGCCGTGACGCCGCCATCGAATTCCCGATAAACTCGTCAAACACTTCGTCAAGACTCCTTGAAAAATGTCAAAAAGAGATGAAAGTTGTGAAAAACAACCGACCTCTTGCAAAGTCCACCCAGTTCTATATAATCAAAGATCGTCTGTGCAGAAACGATTCTTACAAGGGCATGTCTTAAGCGCTACCTAGGTCTGGATGCCATGCGCTCTCCAAATAACTCGTTTTGATGGAACTTGTTGATAATGAATGATCGTTGGCATTGCAGGCAATCTTCGAATCAGCGTGACACGACATGGCATTGGCAAACGTGGTCCTCAACCCGTCAAAGTCAGTGACGTACATGCCGACGGCGATGAAGCAGCTGGCCGAAGTATCGATCGAGAACAACGAGGCCACGCCCATCATCTTCAAATGGAAGTCCACCAGACCCGGAATGTACAAAATGCGCCCAGTACGTTGGGGGAAGTGATAAATAGGCAGCTCGAGGGATTTAATACATGAACAGGAATGAGAAAAAATGAATTTTGGATCTTCAGAAGTGGCAAATTTCGTCATTTCTGATAATAAAATGTCAAACAAAAATGAAATCAAGTCATTCTCAAATTTGTTATGATCTGTAGAGGAACCAAGCTATCTTGAAAGCTGATCTTCACTGGATTCAATCAAAAGGAAGATTACTTTCTTACGCAAAGAAAGAAAACAACACATTTCTATTTCAGGTGTATGGCATCGTGCGACCGAGCGAGAAGAAGACGATCAGACTGATATTCAAAGGACTGGGCGGCAAGCAATGTCCCACGAAAGATCACTACACCTGCGTGCTCGCAGCGACTACCTCCAGCAATGTCCGTCCCGAGCTCGTCTGGAAGCAGCACAGATGTCAGACACAGATGGCAGACTCTTCCATGATCAAGCGGGTCCTCAAGGTTGGCAAGGATTTAGCCAAATCCTCAGTGCCGCACTCATATAGACCAAGACGTTCTATTGGTAACGCGGAAAAAAGAGGTTACTGGATCCAGCGCAGGGAAAAGTGGACGGAACCTCCTCTTCTCGCTTCCCCCTTTTCGAGAAGAAGAAGAAAGGAGAGAAGAGGAAGCTCTGTCCATTTTCCCTGTGCTGAATCCAATAACCTTTTTCTGCTTCGCTAATACTGAAATCTTGTTGCGGTCCCCTCTCTATCAGTTCTCTATGGAAAAAAGTTGTATTGTCGACCCTTTTCTTTATAATTTTCCGTTCTGACTAAAATCTGATTAGGTCTGAATGCATTCGGTTATGGCGAATGACTAAATGCGCATAGAAATAAGAAAGAGAGAAGTTAGAGAAATAGCATAATTGGATGCGTTTCGCCATTATGCTAAATCGATATGCTGATGAACGATATTGACGGATGAATAAAAATAGTCAATGATGAAAATCATCTTGAAGTTTTCCTAGGATGAATGAACGATGCGGCATCGGTTAATGATAGATTAGTATCATTTTGACAGCAGAAATGTATTTTGCATAGAGTAAGGATCATGCGAAAAGCTGATCTTCACAATATATCTTCTAGAAAAGTTCATTGTTCATGCTGAATATTGGAAAATGCAAGAATACGCGAATGTTTGCAGATCCTGTTTGTGGGCGTGAATGACGGGCCTGATGACGCGGCGGACAAGGAGAAGATGGCGGCTCTGCAGAAGAAGAGAGGCCTGATGGACGATGTGGGCGGCGTCAGAGGGCCCATCGTCATCGCTCTGTACGACGAGGGAGATGACTCCGCGAGTGGGGACGACGATGATGAGAAGGAACAGTCCGCGAAGAAAACTGGCAAGGGCAATTCGAGAATATGGGGGTTTAAAGGGGGACAAAATAATTATAGACTGGAATAGACTTGCGAATAGTTATGAATCAAACATTTCGCATTCAATTTCAACAAAGATGGGGCTCGAAAATTTCATAGGTTGGAGCGAAATTGCTCAAAACTGGGAATAAAATCCAGAATCACCCATCGATGCTTCTCGAGTTGTAGGTGCAAAATGATTGAAATTTATCTATTTTACAGAAGAATACCCATGGAGAAGATAAAATGGATTAAATTTTCAGACGAGGGCGGAAAAGCGATGGGTGCTTCTGCCTCTAGATCTGCCACTAAGAGCGCTTCGTCTACCACTTCGACCGTAAGCAGAAGCAAAAAAAGAAAAAAAAATGGACGTAAAGTAAAAATTAACAATTCTATCTCTTGATCTTTACAGAGGTTATGCGAAGTTACGACTTCTTGTAAAAGCATTTACAAGGGGATGTAAATGGGGGCTGTAAAAATGTTACATAGGGATTAAAATTTTACAATTACAAGAGGGTGTAATTTTACTTGAACCCCAGCCCAGATTGTTGAATATTATTTCTTGATTATGAAGGCAAAGATGTTAAATTGCAGAATTAAAAATAATAATTTACTTATTAGTTTATTTTTACAAATATACTTAGAAAATTAATAAGAAAAATGCGATAATTGATAAAATGAAAAAAAAAACAACAAACTCAACAATTCTAAGCCGTTGGATGAATTTTTTGAGAATTTTGAAGTGCCTGTTGCTTGACGTGTTTCCGATATCTTCTCAAATCTTTAAGCGTCATGTAGCCGAATATGATTATAAGAGTGTGCACTGAAAATTATCGGTAGCTCAGCAATCTCGCAACCTTGCTAATAAAAAATAGCAATCTAAAGCTAAATGCGTTCTCATACAGTTTCCTATCTCAAAATACTATTTCGTGGTATATCTGGAAAGAACCATAACCGCAATGGACAAGAACCGTAATAATTTCAGGAAAGACCAGTAACTGGATAATGCTAACTGATGGAACTAATCTAGGTCTCTAGATTTTTGCAAGAAAAATTACAGACTTTTTTCTGAAATCATTGCGGTTCTAGTCTTTTCTAAAGTTACCTATTTCGTCAGTTGCTAGGTTACGAGATTTCCAATATCTCCAAAGTATCGGGTAGATAACGAAGTTTAGTTTAAAATTTGTAAAGCAATTCACTTACGGCCTAGTTTAATGCTGATAGTGCCCCATGGAAGTGGAGGGTCTTCATTCCTAGCACTTTCGTCAAATGTCACAGCTAAGAAATCAAACTATATTTGTACCCGAAATCATTTTACTTACGACGATATAAATTGATCAAAGTTGAAAATAAGCTAAGCGCATAATATAAAACCTAGATTTCAGTTTAAACAAATGTTTTTTTTATAAAAAAAAAATCAAATCTTACGTTTAAAATATATGCAATTAGAAATATTGTAGGTTTTTTGAAGCATGAAGTTATGAAAAGAATTGCTTCGATCCCCGGCTAAAATCAGTCTCATGTTTACTAACAATCAGTACAGACAAAATTAGGATACATTAAAGGGAAAGAAAGGTCTAAAATCGATAACCGTAATCTTGAGCAGATTTTTTTCATTAAAATTTTTCAAAATGTAATTATGGTTTGCATTGACATCAAATCATGGTATATTGATTCCATTGAAATTTCATGCAAATGTGATTCACAAAGTAATGACGCTGTTTCTGATTGTTAATGAACATGATGTTGAGAAAATATATATTTTAAATAATAAAAATTTCTAAAAATTAAAATAATATACTCACATCAATGGCAACCGAAACAAGATATGTATATATTTCTTCTGAACTCATTTCAGTGTGCAAACCCAATAAAAACAGTGCGCATTGGAAGATTATTCGAATGATTACGAAAGTCTGCAACATTCTCTGAAATAGTTTTAAATTAGTTGGAACATGGAAAAAGTTTTAATATTTAGACTTAGATATCAATATTTAGGCAATTTATTAAAGTCCGAGTAAAAATAATTTCGATGCTAAATTTTTAGTATGTGCAAGTTTCTTAACACTCACCTTAACTTGGAATGCACAACATTTTCTTGGCTCGAAGTCGTTCGAAGAATTCGGAGTGGTGTTCATCTATGAAAGAATAGCTAATCAATAAAACCTTTGAAATTAAAAAGTGTAAAAAATCAATATTGATACTTCAATATTTCTTCAAAAGACAATAACACGTCTCAATCCTTTCGTAATTTCAGTGTGAGTTGTTGAATTGCTTACTTTCAGAGCGAATTCAAAACGGTCAACGCCGCGCAGCAACAGTTCGCAAATCAAGTCAAGAAGAACTAGAAGAGAGAAGAGAACAACAAGCGCCCCTTCCTCGAACCCATTGCACAAATCAACTCGAATGCCAACAGGACGGCAAATTCATCCGTCCTTCTCTGCACTCACATCTGCATACCTGCACAGCATCCGCACAACGCCTCAACACACTCCACTCTCCCACCTGCAACCCTCAAATGAGCTCTGTCATTCATCTAACCTCTGATCAACAGGTGCTAATAAAGACGAAGAGGATGATAATTTTTTTTTAGAATTTTTGAACATTTCGAAGAAATTGTCTCTACTATATAATTTAGTAAGCGTTTTTCAAGAAAGATCAATTTTCAAATTTTAATTTCAAAATCGGATTCTCAGATAAACTACCTAAATCGACTATGGAGATTAAAAAGTTTTCTTTAGACAATTTTTACCTAAAAAATAATCGAGATTAGGCATAAAATCGATTTTTGGCCTTTTTTTTTTTAAAGTTTTTCGCCCAAAATTCAAGGTTTTATTTCAAAAATAAAGAAAAACTAAAGCAATACGACTATACCCCTATATAAGGGCTTCAAAATTATATATAACATGCCAGGGTCAGACTTGGGACTTTTGTTGAAATTTGGCCACCGCACTGCACTGCAGTTGCGGTGGAAAAGTCTCAAGTCTGAATAAATTATTATGCCCTTCAACTTCCATAGGTAGAATTATTGAAAAATTAGACAATTTTATAAGTATCAATAGAGTCGAAATTTATTGCACTTTATCTGATACGCTCTAGAAAAAACTTCAAATTATATACTTCAATCGACAGGTGAATTAAAACGACACTAGCAAAAAATATATTTATACCATTCCCTTCGTCTTGATACGAATAAAATATCATCGACTTTAAAATTTCATTAATATTTAATGAAAAGGTATATTTTTATGATGGACTGTGAGGAGGTAGATACTGTATACTCTTTGTCCCTAACTCGTGCTCTCCACTATATGAGAAGCGACTGTTTTCCAGAAATGAATACTCACCAGACTTTTATCTAATATTGTCATCATCAAATATATGTTACTTGATAATAGATTCTCAGAAAAAAAACTGAAGATAACAATAATTTTACCCTTTATCAATAAAACTTGTAATGAATAAAAGGTACGATCTGATTTTCAATTAATACGCAGTTATTTGGTAGTCATTTAAAATATTCACTAAAGAGAAGTCTATCATTTTTATTGTGTTTTATGTTTAGATTTACAGACAAATTATTTATTTATGAAGAAACAGTGTTTTTCACAGCTTATCATATGAATTGATATTTTATGTTCTAAATGTCATTTATACAAGTGCGAAAATGTAAAACGGAAAAAATTCAAGTTAAAAATCATTTTTATTCATATCTTATTCCTGTAAAGTATCATGGGATTTCTTAATTTCTAAAGGTAATCTTCCCGTCACTTGAATGAATTGAGAGCGGAAATGCAATTCACAATTCGGCCGGAATCGAATGGACTCGAATTGCACTTCACAAGTCGTTTTATTCGATGATTCGCACGATTTTTCACGCGATGTTTATCGAATCAAAAGTGCAACTGAAACTGAAATGGATACGATAATTCAAGGATTTTATAAATTTGCATTTTTTCAAATTATTATTCCGTATCATTGTTTTTGATCAGATGATAATCTATAAAGAATAGCAGAAATTTTATTCATAAGCAACGAGAATTTGGCTAGCTGTCTTTATCATTCAAATGAATTTATCGGGATTGTATTCAATCTTTGCACATGTTGCTAAACGGTTTGTCCTTTTCGGCTGTTTGTTGATCATTTCACTGCCCTTGTTTCCCCTTCCGATTCTTCAATCTTCAATCGCACCCCTCCCTCCCTCCCTCGCTCGGTCCTTCTCGATTTCTAATCGAATCAGACCCGATCATCGATGCATTTCCCCTCGACATCTGTCCGTTCCCTCTCTGCCTACCTCTTCCTGTCTGACTCGCAATCAGCATCACACAGGCGCCGTGCAGACTCTGTCAGATGCACTTCCTTCATGCCAATTTTTAAATATAGCCATTTAGCTATCTGAAGAAACAGTATAGTGGAAACAGCAGACAAATTATTAGAACAGTAGATAAAACGCATTGTCAATTTGCAAGGATTATGGCATTGCTTGCTGAAAACTAACAAAATATATTTGATCATTTCAAGAAGCAAGTTTGGCGACTATTTGAAATTACGCAATGTATTTACTTTGAATATCAAATGTGTCACTCATTTATTCTGTTCAAATCAATCGGTATTCGACAATAAAGAGACTTTACAATAGCTTATCCGATCCAAAATCATGCTATTCTGCCTGATGGCTACGTGGCTACATTTTCTAATGCCTTGCCCTTTTTCCATCCTTCTCAATGCCCTTTTGACCCTCTATTTCCGTTCCGATTATTTCCCAGTAATCGTAATCCTATTCTATCTAAATTCGAGAACGCTAATTTGTGAATTCTCGTTCATAGCAGGGCAAATTTAGATAGTCATCTAGAGATGATGATTCGTGCACTTTTGCAAGGGCGAACTGCAAATTTGGGAAGACTTGTACTGAAATTAAAAAAAAAAAATTTCTTGAACATGAATAACATCAATGAAATGAGTATTATTTTATTTTATCTTTATTGATATAAGAGTTAATATTCATTATATTCTCCGTTCAAAGTTTACTTTACAGAAAAGGAAAGAATTTCTGACATTAAATATTTGCATCATTCACCCCTCTACTTGTCTTGTTCGATGTTTTTTCTGTAAAAAATCTCGTCGTTACAAAAGTGGCATACTTCGCATTTATCGAAACAATTCAATCAAGCATTCTCGAACGATCAAAGATAGGCATAACAATCTAAATATATTGCATTTTTGGGATGTTTTCCCTGTATTCAATGACAAACAGTCACTCCAAGCATTGCGGAAATTTTGAGAAAAAAATCGTGTTCCGATTTATTTTTCGATGGAAGTCAGAAATTTTCGTGACAGGTAACTTTTTATGAAGATTTCCGAAAATTGGCGTCTTGTGTTATGCTCGCTTATCTGGGTTTAGATCTGTCATTTGTATTTAGATTGAATATGCTATGACATTACTTATGAAAGTAGGAAAATAGTAGCAGATCGTGAATTATGTCAATTTGCCGTTTTCCAATTGCCTTTCTAAAGAACAGGGGTCAAAGATGCACGAATGTCAAAATAGTCACAAAATGGTCTGCATTAGTTTGGCCAGAACAGCGATAGTCACTGACTGTTAGAGTTAGCAATATTGATGTGTGTATTTCAGTTCATATTTTGTAATTACCGGGATATAATTCCTGCACAATATCGATCTTCTGATTCTTCTCACTTTTGACGGTCATTTTACAGTTTCGGCAATAAATTCACTGCATACAGCGAATGACTTTCGTATTTTCGATCGGATGTCCGTGCTGACTTGGGAAATGAGATGGTTCGACGAGAAATCGGCCTGTGCGGGCTGCAGGACGGAAGATTACGACTTCACGATGGATGACCGCTGCGTGAACGGATGAATGGGTGGATTGTTGCGGACCCGCACTCGGCCCTCTGCCTTCGGACTCGTAAATCACCGCCTCGAGGCAATCAGGCAGACGGCGTACGACTCGACCGAAAGAATTTACGATGCAAGGACGGGAAGCGAAATAAACACAGCCAACGGAAATGGAGATTGATCGTCAAGGAATCTCCAAAACGATGGGAATTTCCGTTGGAGGTTCGAAAAACACACTTTTTAAAATGCAGACAGTTTTCAACGAATATTCTTTACATTTTCATGAGTTCGTTAGACATTCAAATCGAACCCATCTGAAATGTTGCCAATGTATAGTCATAGAAATTAGATTGGGACAAATTGAGCAAGATTTAGTAAAGGTAAACTGATAGAAAAAGCTAAGAAAATGAGCACGATTTTTTTTACAGAACTTTATGAAAAACTTTTTTCTTTTCAAAGGATTATTTTTTATCAAATTTAGCTATCAAAATATAGAAAAATAATTTGAATTTTTTGCAAAAATATACCGCCTCCAAAATGCTGAAGGGCAATTGAAACTAACAGTTTCCGAAGAAGGAATAGAATAAAAGCGTGGGTGTTGACATTGATGCATCATTTGGATTATTCACGTTATTCTGGTCGTGCAATCTAATGGGTCGATAAGTGCACGTAGACAGAGTCAAAGAGAAGAAAGGAAGGACGCAATCGTTAGAACTAAAAATAGTCCTATCTGGTCAGCTGCTAAAGAAATCTTGTAAATCAGTAATGATTTGACTCTATGCCCGAATTTAGACATCATTTTACCTCAGACTGTTGTGCTTTTCCTATGTTAAATTGCAGGTAAAGGTTATTTCCCCTAAGGATGTCATTTTTCCTAATTCACGCGAGAACACAGCCATACATACAGTCGCACTATCAATTGGAGTATCTATTTCTCGATGAAAAACGTCGATCGCTTTCCTTAATTTGCAGATGCGCACTTTCATGCGTAAAACTGCAACAGCAAAGACATAGAAGTCGAATCCAATTCACAGAGAATTTGGGATGAAATCTGGAAGAAAAAGGATAAATATCACAGAGTGCAGAGATTGCATTTGTTAGAATTCTAGAAAAATTATGTTTGAAATATAAATATTGCGCTTTTTAGCGAATCGATTGCATATTTATTCATTGACATGACTCGAATCCTTGACAATCTAGAAAAAGCGATTGCAAAAGTTGTACCGTTATAAAAGATATTGTTCTGCTTAACAATATCCTATTTAATAAACAAAGATGCAACTACTTTGTCAGTTTACCTAAATTTTTGTTAAATTTCCAGTTGCATGTTTATAAATCTATTATCGATATGCAAATTATTTTGAATTGATAAGGTTGAATTTTTTCAATTTGGCAGATTGACATTCATTTTTCCTTATATTGGCAGTAAATCCGTTCATTTTTCTGTTGCGACAGCGTTGCTTTGCCTTGTAGGGCAGTGACTGCAGATGAATGAATGAATGAAGTGAATGAAGAGATGAAGGGAATGAAGAGAATGGGGGAAGATCGAGTGAATGAACGATCGCGTAAAATTCGAAAAAAAAAAGTTCGTAGAGGCAGAGGCGGAGTCGCGATAAGGCGATCGGTCCTTATACCAACTATAAAAGATGATGATGGGAGGGGCGACACCCGACATCCAATCCGTTTCAATTCAAATTCAAATCATCCAATAGACTAATATTCAACTATGATTTGCTTATTTAGGAAATACACTCTTCACTCGATTATATATTTTTGGATATTTATATGGATTATTAGTTTATTTGGTTTATTCTATCTGGATTGTTTTCATCGCTTCCTAAGATGATTTTTTGCAATTTCCAGCATGATTTTCTAGGATTCGTATAGATTAGGCTTTGAATTTCGAAATTCATCAAACTTCATACATTTTGGACGCATCCTAATTCTGAATAATGTACTTCTGAAAAACTGCATAATCTTGCGGCTACTTTCCTTCTTGCAACATTTTCATTCGTCGGTGTTTTTCGCCGATGCAGTGTCTAATCTCGATTCGATCACTCTGCTGATCTAATCGGAGCGCTATCACTCTCTATCACCTCCCTTTCCTTCTCCCTTCCGCTGACCTCCTCCATTCGGTCCCTGCGCAACTCGGTCTGTCTGTCTCATCAGCACTTTGTCCCAAAAGTCCATCCCCCAATCTCCTTGTATCTTTATTATCCTATTCACCTTCATATTCCCTTCAAATGTGCTAAATGTTGCTTTTCCTAATTCAACACCTCTTCATTGCTTTTAGCAGAGATGATCTAATCAGTTCACACTTTGCACCTTTGCTTTTGTTTGATCCTAATTTCCTAAGGACAACACATCTAGAGCGTCGAAACTTCTGCTATATAAATATGGACTTTTCCCAATTGTCATTCACTGTAGTTTTCTTCTTCGTTTGATAAGCTAAATCCTCTAATCTGTGAGAATATTGCGTTCTGAATAGACTTCAAGGTGACTTTACAACTTTTTCCTGCAGTTTTGTCGTCACTATCTCTTCATCATCGGCTTAGATTTAACGGAAACAACTTGATCGTCTCTTTTCTGTTCAGATGGAGTTGGTCTCGCTGCTTCTGCTGCTGCCGACAGTCTTTGGACACTTTCTGCCATCTCTCCTGGGCCAACCGGTCACTTCCAATTCCGGTCCGAGTGAGGTCGATGAAGGAGCTGACGAGCATGGTATTCAGATGATTGAATTTTTACACATATCACCTTTGAAAAATATTGCTCCCCAGTATTATCAACGGCTTTTTCTAAACTCGAGCACCCTGTCCGTTGCCAAACATGTACAGCCGCTGACGTTTATCAACCGTCGACAATACAGGAAGACGAGAATATTCATTTCTTCATTGTGATTATGCCTAATTTATATTGGATAGAATGTTTTCTTCGGTGTAGCAAAGATTTTAATGCTTGTTTCTTTAGGACACCGCGACAAACGATCCTACCGATACTGGTATTCGCACTCGCAATACTCCTACAGCAATAATCTGCTGATCAGCTCGGAGCCTCCTGACAACTACCTCAAGAAGTGGCTCACTTATGAGCATAACAGATACAGAAGAATGGTACATTCGTCATTTCCTCTCAATATTTGCCAACATCACTCTCGAAAATATTACAAGTTCTATATAAGCTGAGCTTCATTATCAACCTTATCTTTTATGTAGCTGCATTTCGCATGATTATTTTTCTGACTTTCAAAAGAGAAAAAACCCTTACGAGAACATGTTCAGGTACCAGCCACAGATATGCACATGCTGTATTGGTCGGACGAACTGGCAGCGTCTGCTCAGCGTCACGCAGACACGTGCGATTTTCGTCACTCGCGCGGCCGCGTCAATGTCGGAGAGAACATCTGGGCGGCCCCCTACAGCAACTATTCCGATGCCATTTCCATCTGGTTCAACGAGGCACGTTTACTTTTATCGCATCAGCACGTATATTATTAGAGTCGAAAAAATTTGAACTGCACTGCGGAATTGATAGGAAATTTTCGTACTTCACTGCCAACACTTCTTATCAGTTGGAAGTTAGAGATACTGTAGAATATGATTGATAACCGCGTCATTCGAAGATAACCTTCAACGCATTCCGTTTCACATTTTTCTGCTAAATCTTCATGAAAATTCATAGATTTCCGGCACAATCCATCAATTTTATGCGCAATTTTTATCGCGACAAGATCATCCGTCTTCAAATAAGAATGACTTTTGGAACACTTTCATCTATTTTATAATTCCATGTTTGTGAAATCAGAAAGCCATCTGACCTCATAAAAGTACATTTGTAGTTTGAATCTGATTACTTTTAAAATCTTTTCGCACACAGATTTCTGATTCTGTTTTGAATTCTGCACCTCTTGCAACGTTCCGTTGTTCAGTGATTTTCCCTCTGCAACCATTTCCCCCCTTTCGTCGGTCTCCTTTCATCTTTCATCTGCCTCCCTCCCTGTCAACTTGCATCAGCGAGCATCCCGTCTTCATGTCAAACAGTCTATCGAACATTCACATCGACAATTTATTGCCGTTCAAAGTGATTGAAGACAAGACAAGACAAGGGAGTGGGCGAACGAATGAACGCTGCAACAGACAAAATGACTGCGAATAAAACGCTGTAAAAGGACAATTTATGAGCGTTTATTGGGGAAGTTGAAGTTTGATTACGGTAGAGGAGAAATTAAAATTACAAAATACAGTGTGGATAAAAGAGTTGATGCTAATAGGAACAAAGCAAAGCATAACTGCATCCAAAATCTTAATAAATTATGCACATCATCACTTTTAAATATCGCAATTCTTACAAGAAAAAATCATAAACATTGACCATAAAATTCAGACACTAAAATGAAGAATTATAATGATGTTAAAACTAGTGCATTTAATTTCAGGTGTACAATTCGTGGTGTCAATGCAATCACGCCTACAAACACTGTTGTGGTCATTATGTGCAGGTTGGTATATTCGGTTTATTTTTTCATAGTCCGGCTAGTTATCCCTTTGGTTTGTCATAAACCAGAGCAAAGATTGACTTGTTTTTTCTTTCTGATGGTCCATTTTGTCATAAACTACTGATTTCATATCCTTCCCCTCTTGTCATTCATTCAGTTCCTTCGTCAAGGCCTTTTCTCTGACCGTCTTACCACTCCTCATCTCTTCATTCATTGATTCCTTTTCCCATTTCCGGTATCTGTTTCATTTTTCTCCATCTTTTCCCTATCATATCACTATTCAATCTTTATCTACTTCTTTTTCCTTATTTCATCAATTTATCCACATAGTAACAGTCTCGCGTAGTAAGTATTGCCGATTTTAAAGACGACGAAAAGATAAAGAAAAGTCGTAACAAATCGAGAAAAGATTATATAATTGCAGTGAATGGACGAAGTCACTCGGGCCAAAGAATAGAAAATGAAAATGCCTCACAAAATAGCGATAGTCGCTAAATCGTAACTTTTTTGATAATGAAATTGCTCACAAAAGTGATCTTGCGGTTTCTCACGTACATTTTAGAGAAAATTACTGTAAAAAAAGAAACGAAAATTTTTAAAGCCAATTTATAATGTGTAAAAATGATGTCATTATCAAGTAACGCGAAATGAGTTCTAAAATTTTGCAAATGTGCAATAAAATGATAGAAGATAATTTGTCTTCCATCATAAGTTTGAGATTATTGTATATGATATGCTCATTCTTTGCTTCGCAATCCTTTTCCTTTTTCAAACAGCCTCGTTCTTGTCGCCCTGTCTGCTTGCTATCAGAAGCGAAGCAGAAAAGGCAAAGTTTACGTTAGTTTTTCTTTCTTCGCGCTGATTCAAAAGTCGTTAATCATTTTCGTAATGAATGAGAGAACTGAATGAATGGACGGTGATGATTGAATGATTTTGAGAAGAGCGAAACGACTTTCCCATCAGATCGAACCAGCTTTCGAAAAATCGGAGCCGGACCAAATTACAAAATAGGATGTTTTGAAAGAATATATTTGGAATTATTTCAACTTCATCACCTATAAACTTCTCCATATCATACGAAATAGCTTAGACGGAATATCCTGTGCTCTATATCGAAATAATCAGCTAAAAAGTCAACTAAAATTTTTTGTGATTTGAAAAGAATCACAAATTGATAGTGGCCAATTTCGACAGTCACAAATCTAGCTTTGTTTTAGGTCCAAAATTATGAGATCTCATAAACTTCTTCAAGTTAATCTGATTGGATTAATGATGATAATGAGAAAAACATGATGAACATCTGTTTATCAGCCTTTATCATATGATTCATTATCCCCACAGTCCATTTGTCCTTCCTCCTAAATTGACTCCTCCATTCACACATTAGCTGTATTGACAAATAACGGCTGGCTATCCAATCATTGCATTAGGCGCGATGGACAGTCTTCAACTCTAACAGACTTACTTCCGTTCAAAACAACGTAATTTGCGATCACACTTTATCGCAAACTTACGAGAAAAACTAATTAAAAATGAATCATGCTCGGGGTATGAAAATCTAAGAAATGGAATTACCCTAAACTAGAGGAAGTGGTAGGATTACTAGGACTGACCACAAGCAGAGCTGAAACGAAATTGAAATTTTCAAATTTGAAATCGAAATTTCGTCTCAGCTCTGGTCACAAGCATCTTTTCCTTGCACTAGTCGAACTCATAAATTGTATGGGGAAAAGTAGTTTTTCCAATCGCGGAAATGTTGTCTGCAAAATTCCGAATGATACATTATGATGAAAAGGTACAAATTTAAAATATTTCAGGTAGTGTGGGCGAAGACGAATTTGGTTGGGTGCGGATTCGCTCGTTGCCGGGACGTACAAGGAGTATGGGGCCGAGGTCATCGGGCAGTATTCGTGTGCCACTACAATCCACAAGGCAACACGGTATACGTCACAAACAACCGACAGCTTTATGCGGTAAATTATGGCTTAAATTAACAACTAAAAGCTCAAAAGTGGTACGGATAAGGGGTTGATCGAATAGAAAATCACCAGTTACCCTGTTCTTGACATAAGAATTATGAGATTATGGGGTTTTTGCAAATACACGTTGTTCGCATCAGGGATGTACGGAATTTCAGTGTCTCTATCTTTTTCTTTTTTCTCCGCACACGCTCATTCGCTACTTCTCCCCTTCTCTGCTCGTCTCTTCGGAATTCCGAAGCTCGACCACAGAGAAGAGAGTTTCGCGGGAGAGAGAACGAGCCCATGCAGAAAAGAAAAAGATTCGGAATTCCACACAGCCCTGGCTCATACTCATTAACAAGATTGAGACATTTTGACAATATTCAGTTCGTTCTCTTGAAGCTGAAAATAATGTTGCAATTTCGAATCTGAAGTTTCACTTTTCTAATTTTCAAGGATGTCATGTTTATAGCGTGAAAGTGCGATGCATTTGTCGTATGACAAATTTGATCAAATCGGGTGACCTCGTTGTTGCACAACATCCTGAAGAGAAGTTAGAAAGCAGAAAGCTGAAGGACTAATTCAATTCTGCATTATGCGAATCTTCGATCGACTCCTTACAATACCCTAGAAAGTGTTAAAATCGTGACAATAATCGATGAAACTAGGCAAGGCTTTTCGCAGAAGAGTACCGGAGTGGAATAACATAGAAATAATAACGTGTATACATGGAAACGTGTCATAAAACGCAATATGTGTATCATTATGCGCACAATCAAGAGTGGTTTATGGAAATCGTCACGAATTAATATTGTAATAATAATTGCTAAAACAATCGCCTTAAATATAATTGTGATTTCCTAGGGTACAAGAGTCTTGCATGATAATTCTAACAATGTTTAGTGCTAAGATGTAGTAATAATGCCATCATTGTTTGATAATTCGTGCTAGGCAGAAAATTAGCAGTTTTTTTTCAAAAAATTTGATAATTCATTGCGAATTTAGTCTCATTACTAGCAAATTCATTATTTATGATTTAGCTGTCATTTTCTTTCCCAAACTCGCAGCTCCCTCCCTCGCGTATCATTTTTCAGTGTTTCATCGCCGATCCGTCGTTCTAAATCGAAACCGGTTATGATACGGGCGCTGCGCGCTGCAGGACTTCGAAATGCAGAGATGCACTGGCTGATGGCTGATAGATGGAGGACCCGCTCGGCCTTGCAACCCCCTCTTTCCGCGCGATTTGTCATCTCCCTCCCCACATTTTGTTTATCAATTCGAGAATTGCCAAGAGCCGCCCGCGCGATAACCGTTTCTGGCGATGAAACAAACGCAAAATACGGCAAAAAGTCGATGAAAACCCTGACTGGCACGCCATCTCGAATCAGCCAGTTGAAGGGCAGATAACCGTGTCCAAGACAAGGGAACAAACCATTGAAGTTCAAAGGGAAGATCGTGTTCAAAGCAGACTTTTGTACATTTAATATTCATGTGCGCCTAATAGTGTAGAATCAACAGTGTTAAGCTGCATGAAATATATTAGAAATTAAGTAATAATCGATGAAAGTGCTAAATTATGTGAAACTACTAAAATTCAATAACCAAATGATGCTTTTCAGATGCCAGCCTTCACATGGACGACGGGAAGCAAAACCCAATGTTCCGATTGCCCTGAAGACGCCCCAGCCTGCCATCAAGGACTATGCTACAAGCCGGACGAGCCTACGACAACAACATACAACTACGGGACTAACAGTCAGAACGAGTATACACAGGAGGAGGACCGAAGCAATTATGGAGAGACGAACAACCTTAGGTGGAAGCACAAACGAATTTAGTGACTATTGTGATGTTTTTCTATTTTTTATTTGCCATGAGATGATATTTTGATTTTTGTGATATTTGTCTTACACGATTTTATTATGCACAACTTTTCCTTGCAGTTTCACTACGCGCTTTAGAATATCTATCATCTCAAAATTGCAATTATTCTGGCATGGAATTCTAATATTTTACGAATTCATGTGTTCTTCAAGGTCACAAGATGCTAATAATTTTCAACGGCTCTATTTTGGGTTTGTTGGTTTGAAATTGAGTTTGGAAACGCTTATTGTTTTTAAATTTAATTTCCATCAGTTTATTCCTTATTTTTATATCTTTATCTTTTAGGTGAATTGATAGGCAAATAATCAATTATGAATCAGCAAATTATCGGAATCTCTCGTTTCAATGATCTTTCAGTTTTCGCTCAGTTTTCATAACCTAAGAAAGACGTGTTTGTAAAGTGAGGATATCATATTCCTATTTCATTGTTTTATTATAATGATAATTACATTTTCCAAAATTTCATCAGACGAAAAACTTTAAACAATGTATTTTTGAATGATATCCCATTCAAAGTTTCATTATGTCATTTTTTTTTTGTAAAATCGGTTTGAAAATTGCATTTTATTTATGCCTACTTACACGTATCTACGTCTCATGTTATCCAGTTTTGTACTTATTCATTTCTATTGTTTTATGCACGAATTTCAATATTTATTCTATCAATTTTGTCGTAATGCAAGTCTCTAATCTAACGGGTTTCTAAATTTCTCGGTGGTAAAATTCACTTCTCTACTGCCTGTGTTTTTATATTTTACTTTGCATTAATATGCAGATTATAATCTTTTGTATGAACACATTATTATATGACGTTAGAGGAGCGATTAATATCCTCGGAATAAATAAATTTATGAAAAATTGCATTTTCATTTTCAAAACAAAATTGCAAAAATGAAACTAAATCTAAATTTTTGAAAGGTTTTCAATTTTAGCAATACCTGATAACATCCCTTTTGATCTTCGCATTACCTTTTTCCAGGGCAATTGAATTGCTGTTAAATTATGAATTGCTGAAGTAAAGAGTTCAAATTCTCAATAATCTGTTCTTAGAACATGAAATTGGCAAATTGAATAATCGCATCTTGAAATTTTGCCAACTCACGTGCATTCCGAATTGCACTGACCGTGAAATCTCATCAATTATATCGTACTCACTATATTGAGAATTACCTACTCTATGAAAAATAGCCGTAGAACTGCGTTTCCGTTCAAGCCAGTATAAGGAACGGATGAACGAAAAAATCAAGCGGAGAAAACTCGAAACTGAAACGTGAAAGGGCGAAACCCCTCTTTCCTTTCATTTTTGTATGTGTATTTGAATTGCCTTGCCTTCCTTTTTTTCTAGCAGTGTTCGTTTTTCGCTCGAATTTCTCTCTACTTGTTTTTGTCTTTTTTCCCTGGTTTTCCCCCGTTCACTCGTGTCGCCAGTTAGTCTGGTGAATTGCAGAAGTCGTTGAAAGAAAAAAAAAGGTAAAAATGAGAATGATGAACGGAAGGATAAGAAGTTGGGGGGAAAACTGACTGATCGACTTGGGGAAAGGGAATGGAAGCGACCGGAAGTAGAACCCGATTTGACGCTTTGAAGATGAGAGACTTGAAGGCTTGAAGACTGGAGGTGAATGGGGATAGACGAGGAGACGGTGCGAACGGGGAAATATGATGAAAAAAGACAGCTGTGAAAAGCTGAAAGATAAAGACAACTGCATGACGATGTTTAATGATTGTGATATGGATATCAAGGGATTATGATAAATGATTGCAACTTAGACAGAGACAGGAAAAAATTGGAGATAAAGAAAAACTTTTTTTTTTTTATTTTGATAACTCAATATTATTTTATCTTATTGTTCCAATTTTATTTTTATTTGGAATTACAAAATTGCAAATTTTGTTCCTTGATTATTTTTTAGTTTTTTTCTTCTTTTGATATAACATGACAAAATTAGCGCAGAGTAGATAATACAATTAGAGGGCGCAACTGGATTTTGAAACGAAAAGATTAGTGGATCAAATTTTGTCCATATGAAAACCCGATTTTTATTGATTCTGAAACCTTTAGCTGTTTTCGAGATGAATAATCCTATCAAACGTTGTGGCGTCGAGAAGACGTCCTCCGAATTAGCATTTTTCGTCAATTGAGTTCCCGATCAGGATTTGAATACATTCAAACGATTGAAAATTGTTCAAAACCGTCATCTCTTGTTCATTAGAAAGGGAGCAGCATGGATCAGTGAAGGAATAGCAGAAATGAGTGAAAGCTGACGCATTTGCTCGGTTTGGGTTGAATAATGTATCCAAATTTTTTATTTTACTACAGGAAAACACAAAATCGGAGCGTCAGGCCCTCCGCAGATGTAATTTTGGTCTAGAAATGTTCGCAAGATTCGAATCTATCGAAAACACTGGGGATTTGATGGGACGAATGTCTAATTCACGTTTTAAAACCTTGAACCCATATTTAATAGACTTTATCGTAAATTCAGGGGGTATCAGAGAAGAAAAGTTGTTCGCCTATCCCTGAATTACAACTTTGCAAGAGAAACTTACCCATGAAGCCCTTTTGTCTACAAGATATTCTAGGTGACGAAAAATTGTTTCATAAAATTCGCTTCAAAAATTTGACTCCACTTGCGCCCTCTAAATACAATGACAGGAAGCGATAATGGGATTTGGATGTGAGAAGACGAAGATTAGAGGGCAGGAAATAAGGAAGGACGCAGGTGGAGAGAAAGAGGAGATACTCATGAATAGGTGACAAGTACAGGGAGAAAAGTTGTGTTGCGAATGAGAACTTGACTGCACTTTTCATCAGTATGAATACGGTATGGATATTGTGAAAAAAATATTTACCGATTTCATGCAGAAAATAGCATGCTTATCCGAAGGAGAATAAATATTAATTGTCATTGCCTATAACACATGTGAAATAATGCGGTTTTGTGAATTTTTTATTTGATATTATTTTATTCTAGTAATAACTATTTTCATCGTTGAGCTTTTCGTTTCGACTTTGCTATTGTACGTTTTACGAATTAGAACAATGTTTTATTTATCATTTTCTATTGACACTTCTATAATAAGCTGATCAGTTATTTTTATTCGATTACTGTTCCGTACTCTAGTTATTCTTTTCCTTTTCATCCTTCCATTCATCCTGAATCGGCAGCTGATTGATAGCTTCTCGCCCTGCTTGATCCCCCTTTCCCTAATATGCTAATAGCTTTTGTCCTGCCGCCAAAGCTACGGACCGTTTTCTTTACTGCAAGGCTGCAGCGGTTCTCCCCTCATTCCTCACTCATTTCTCACTCATTCTTCACGCATTTTCTCGGCTCTTCACGCAAGCGGAAAATCGCACTGATTGACACAAAATGGAAATGAAAAGGCCCATGAAAATCGGCATCCAAAATGCCGCTCAAAGCGAATCAAAACAATCGCAGATAAAGACGAATGGCTCGTGCAGTTATGCTAATCCTAACAGGGAAATTAAGATTACTGTAATGACACAGTAAAAGAGAAATTTACCATATTATTTTGTTTGCTATTCGGTTTAAATTTAGACTGTGGCAGAGAATGAATCGGATATTGCATAATTGCTCTCGTTTCGAATGAAAACAGGACAATTGCCTGTAGGGAATAGGGTATGCATGAGATTTTCAATTCATTTAGCGATTTAGAGCAATCAAATATTCAGTATTCAATCGCAAATTTGTGTGCATAATTGCTTTCAAATTCATGATTTGGGATATAACATATCGTTATTTCAAAGAATTGCGAATATTGACTTCATGATTGAATGGTGTCCTCATATTTCATTATTCAAACATTCAGGCGCAATATTCCTCTCCTCAACCTTCATGAGTGCCTCTCAGCCACTCAATATGGATTCCCTTTCGATATCCTTGCGGCTCCTTTCATTTCCCCCTCCCAAATAGGATCATCTCCTTGCAGCTCTTTTGCCTCTTTTGTCGCCCTCCCAGCTTGAGCCCATCTCGTTTACCTATTCATTAAATCAACCGGCCGGTCGAGTGCTGACTGTGGACTGTGAATGGCGCAAACAGCCCTTCCTGACTGAGTTTGCCTGCTCAGGTCAAGTCATCGCATGTTATGAAATTAGAGAGAGCTAGACAAACACGGATTGCATAATCAGCAAAAGTCATTATGAAACTGAGACATACAACATTTTCAGAGAAAAATAAAATATAAATGAAGAAGTAGTTTGGAAAAACAAGTGTTTTGCAATAAAATAAGCCAATTCGTAATAAACCAAATTGTGGACCATAGAATTTCGAAATGATTCGGCTAAAATTAACAAAATTTGTAACACCTTCAATAGTTTCCTCGAATACAAGAAGGTGCCAAAGTGCGGTATTTACAGATTTAGGCACTTCTGTATCTTCTTGATCCTACCGCTCTCTGACCATAAACCTCAGCAGTCCTTTTCTTATCCTCACCCTTCCTTTCGTATGTAAATTTGCCAGTCGCCTTACAATTGACTTTTATTAATCGCATTTTAGTCGCGTGTCGGGTGCATGAAAGACTCGGAAAGCGAAGGAAAAGGAGACTGTATGACCCGGAAAGGAAGAGCAAAGCAGAGTGTGACTGTAAGTAGCTCAACTTACCCGAACAATGTAAAGAGAAAATAAAGGACAAAACAAAGAAGACGCATTTGTGTAAAATTGAGAATTAGTGAAATTTGATGAAGTACTAGCTTTAATTGCACAAAGAAGACAGAAACGTCAAAGATATACTATGTTCGATTAAAACCGATGGATTTTAGTAAAACTTTTTCCCGCATAAAACTACAGTAATGCAGCAATCTTCGATACAAATCTATTGTCTACATGATAATTGCAAGTTTGACTCATTCTTAGATCTATACGGTAGAATGTCATATTCATGTGCGCATTCAATTATTCATTCAATGGGTGATAGTTCATTTATCGCGTTTTCTATTGCCACTCTGCTGTACACTCCTGCAGACAGTCTATACAGGCCATACAGCTTTCGCCATTCATTTCCATTAATTCATGCCAAATTATGTTCTGCCCAGCTATTATGCCACTGAGCCACTCATCCTCAAACTGACAATTATTTCGATCTCCCTCCCCGACTCGTGTAAAATCAGAACAGGTCAATGGCCTGTTGCAGTCATCCCCTGTGTCTCTGTCCACTCTGTTCAATTGCAAGGATGTACTCATGCTCAAGGGTCCTTCTCCACAAGTGGCTGCCATTCCATTATAGGCAGAGATTGTCAGTCCTTCCTCGCAGCCACTTCCCTTCCCATTTATGCTTCTGCTAATCGCTCTCATCCCTCATCCGTTACAACATGATTTTTGAGTTGACTTTCTTACCGAATGAAATCTGGTGTTATGCAATCAAATATCTAAATTTCTAATTACAGTATGCAGGATTTTTAAGCGGTATTAAAGCGTGAAGTACAGCTTTGTTTTTCATTAAAAAACACGAGCTTTCGACCTTACAGTAAGAAGTTTGAGTTTTTATTTCAAAGATTGATTATTTCATCCTTATCTCAAAAATTCTTGAAGCTATTCGCTACTTACGGAACAATCAAAGCTTCTTCTCGCGTGGATTTTGTCTGCTTTTCATCTGATCTATTTACTCAATATTGCATATCACCTTTGCTCGTTCTTTTACGACTTTCCGCCCATCGGTTAATGAATCCATTGCGCAATCGGCCATATATCCTCTCTCCTGACAGACTGCCAGATACAGTCCCTTCCCTCTCCAGACTCTAAGGCCCCGCCCCTCTCCCAATGGCAAGGGCGCCCTTCCCCCATCCAGTCATCCAGTAATGCGGGAGAAACAGTGGCAGTCCCTCCGGCAGATGGGAGCGGGCCGAGTTCCCCCCTTCTCTTCGCATCGCCACTTCCATTTCAGTTCCTAACTTCTTCTCTAATTGCACATCCTCTCGCAATAAACACTCCTTGTTTTCAACTAGCCAACTAGATTATGCTAATGCGCCACTTTGAGCATACTGTAGCTGGATGTTGGTAAATGCAGTAGGAGAATTTTTTTTCCACAATTACTTCTTCAGTATTTTCCTGTTTCCGACAACCCCAATATTCGTTTTCATATCGTTTTGAGCGTCCACTTTCATAACCCAAACTTAATTTTCAGAATGTCCTCTGAGCTTGACCCGAAATTAAAAGTGAAAGTCCGTCGATTGAAGGCCAATGGAAGGGAGCGGGAAAGAATGCATGGACTCAACAGGGCTCTCGATAAATTGCGACAGGTAATTTTCCTTTTCAAAATAAACATTTATATCAAAATACGTGTTTCAGTTCGTACCTCTGACAACTCAGCATCAGAAACTAAGCAAGATCGAGACCCTTCGACTGGCCAGGTAATAGTGCACCTACAGAATTGACATGTATCCAATATTTACCGAATATGGTTGTTTATTTGTGCTTTTACAAGAGAGAGAGAGACAGGAAGATATTTGATAGGCAGAGTGGAACAAGTGGACCAACAAGCATTGCATGTTACTGACAGAGAGGAGAGAAGGAAGGGAGATTGTCACAGGCTGGCAAACAGACAGGCAAATGATCGATGACTGAATCGAAAGCATGAGTAGTGAATAAAGGGCTTGACAAATTTAGTCTTGCATACAGTTATTAGAGGCTAGTTCTGCAATAATTCAGATGCAATGTTGATTTGAATGCCTAAATTCAAGACAAGAAGATGATGATGAAAAATTTGATCCAATTGCGGGAAAATTTTATAGGTGGTCATCAAGAGCCAGCATATGTGGTCATAAAGAGAGGTGAAAGAGTGAAAACCGCAACTGCGAGATGAGTTAATTCAGTGCCAGAGAGGCTACGCGCGAGATCATAAAAATTTCATTACTGGCCATCTTGATCATCTCGGGAGACGATTCATATTGAGCTTCATCTTCCAGCAAATTAAAATTATTGTTTGAAAGTCGTCATAAGAAATGGCAAATTCATCATTATCTTCAATTTCAGGAACTATATAGCTGCCTTGGAGCGAATGTTGGCCACGGGCATTCAGCCGACTCCTTTAGAGTATGCACACCAGCTGTCACTGGGACTGTCGCAAACCACTACGAATATGCTCGCTAATTTGCTGCAGGTAAACAAATCGAAAATAATCTTTTAGAAATTAGAATTTTTTATCGAAATAATTGATTTTCGCAAAATATCCCTTTATTATGGCAATATCTATCTTTAAATTTTAGAAAACCTTGCAAAACAAAGATTTTTTTTCAGGTCCAACCTCGTCTCCTTTTAGCAGCCTCCACGTCCTTCTCTCCTTCCTCGATGTGTTCAACATCGCCTCGCTGTGCTCCCCTATCATCCACCTATCAACACGCGACTCCCAGTGAAATGTTCCGTCCGATGTTTCAGCCCGCACAGCTGAACATGTCTTCTCCAATCCTGCCGCAGTCCCAGTCTATCCCCGTACCGATTCCAATTTCGTCTGCCTACAGCGATCTGAGCAGCGATGGCTCATTCGACAGTGCTTGTGGCTATCCAATGGCCTATTCACATTCGTGATATTTTCCCTCAGGAATTATGAAACAAGAAACCGCGATTTTAAAAGAAATTTCATATTTGTTCTTCGAAAGCAATTGTATAGACTAAAATTCTCTTAAAATTTTAAATTTTATTTATTTATTTTCTTCTTGAAACTGCTCAATTTATAATACTTTTTTCTATAGAATACTTTTCATTTCACTCATTTTCTACCACTCCTTTGTCCCCGCTTTCCCATCCAATTAGCGCTTTCCTCGTCTTTTCATAAGAAAATGCAAATACCTACGTACTTGTACTGTTATTCATTCTTCGAAAGTTCTACTCAAACCTACGGGCAATAATTTGATTTGTATTCACAAAATTTGTGAAATTGTTGTCAATAAATAGATTTTTTCTAAAATGTTTAACTTTTTGGAAATATAGAGAAGAGTTTGAATTTTATAGTCTGAGACTGGAATATTAAGTTAGAAGTAATTTTTACTGTTTGTTTTTCTCCAAATTAATTTAGAAAAAGCGTGAAAAGGATTTGAATTTTGTGGTCTGAGACATTCAAGCCATATTAGGTCAGAGGTCATTAGAGTGGCTTCCGAATAATTTACAGCCGCTTAATTGCTCCAGGACAATTATGTCATCACCACGGGAAGAATAAGATGGAAGGAAAGCCATTTAGAAGAAAAAACCATAAACAATAAAATTAAAGGAACATCTTACTTGACAGACCAGGAGTTGTAGCTAGTTTTGTTAGGGCTAAACTTGAGCTATTTGATATTCGAAAATTATTTATTTGGTACAGGAAAAGGAAAGATTTACCCGAAAGAATAAAAAATAAAGATGATGAGAGTACCAGCTGTTCGAAGATCAACGGAAAATAATTCAGAAAAAAAAATGAAAACAACAGAAAATAAATATAAAAGAATTATTCGGAGGAAGAGTTCGTGATGATTTGAGATAGAAATGAACAGAAGATAAGCAATACGCAACAATTTCTAAATCTGTATATGAATTCGATTCCTAGACGGCGTTTGACGAAATGAAGATAATTGTTTTCCAAAGGTAAACAACGGATTATAGAAATTCGTTGGGATAAAATTGAGAAATGGATCAAGTGTATTTGATAGCTGAATAATGAAATCATCGGATTGCCCATCTTCGACTTTGATTATTTGGATTAATTGAGAACGCAGAGCAGGTTGACGCCTGAAGGGCCGAGCGAGAGTTGGTCCAAGTGACCGTTGTTGTTCATCTGAAAACAGAGCGCTCATAAAAACGAATAAATATATTCTCGAGTTACTCGACGAGAAAGAAAAACGACTCGACGCGGAACGAAAATCCCTATTCTTAGCCAGAGATAAGAAAAATGAGACACAAAAATGTAACATCATATTAATTGTGGACTTTTCCCAAATTCACACGTCTTTGATAGTTCGCTTTCTATGCAACTCTCATAATATGCAACAGAGGTGGGCAGAAGCTCCGGTTTCGGTTTTAGAGTTTTATACGGACTTCCTACTTCGAATTTTTCAAATTCTGACTTCCGTCCGACCCTGATATGCAATCCCTACACTGCGCGTCAATATCTTTCCGCGTAAACACTAAGTCTTTGCAATCAGAAATGCATTTCTTCTTGTTAGAACGCAGAAAGACCGCAATATTAAAAAAAGAAAAAAATAAAAGTAATAAATTAAAAAAAAAAAAAAAATATATATATATATATATATATGACCTTGGCATGTCTGACGAACTGAACGAGGACTCGGAAGAGGTTGGAAGCGCCTTTGGGGGTCGACTGTCTGGAACTCGTGCCGTCCGCATCGGTGGAAACGAACTCGAAGTTGGGTGGCTGGGGAGAGGTCTGAGAAAACGCGGTTCAATTCACTATTCAAAATCCCCATGTTTAGTTTTTTCTTTAGATTTTCTTAATGTAATAATAATCGAAAACATAATTCATACCATGATATTAGTTCTAGTACATCAAAAAATGAGAAGAAAAACGTCATACTTGCTTAGCGCATTGCAAAACAACGAGTTTTCTTTAAAATTGTAAAGCTAGATTTTGAGCCCAGCTCTGATTTCTGATATTTTCATCAACTGTTTCTACAAAACGCCTATTTCCATGAAACGCTAAGACTAGCTCGATCTCAAAATACGAATATTGCTTATGTCGAATATGTCGAACTTTGTATTGGAATTACCATGTGAATATAGAAGCTGTGACTGGACAGGTGAATTGCGCCCGGCTTCTGTGGGGTTTTCAGGGTGTAGTGGGAGGTGAAGGGCTGATCGACTCTGGAAAATATGGAGTATAAAAAGTTTCTAAAATGTTCTTGCATTATGAACATCGATTTTCTTTCCAAAAATTATGATTTTTTCGTAAACTTAAGCTTTATGAATCAAACAGATATGATGAACAACTATTATTTGTGAAGGATAAAATTATTCATTTTAGCACTTTTCAAAAATAATAAAGTGAAAAATATTTTTTTCAAATTTTTGAAATACGCTCATTTTGGTTCCAAAACTAAAGCTATCCCACATATTATTCTCCTCTTCTCTTCTCTTTCGATAAAAGTACTTGTAGTAAAAAATAAAATATGAATTTACCTGGACGTGCCAACGATAGGACTGGAATTGAGCTGTGAGTCCATGTAGGCAGAGAAAAGGTCGAAGACGAACAGAGCGTCTGTTGGAAGGGCATCCGTCCAAGCACGACGAGCTGCACGGCCTGACCAGGCTGAACAAATAAGCATTTTATCGTTTTGAAAAATTTATGAAAGCTTACTTTTTTCTTCAAGTGGCTCCGTTCCTCCACTATTCCATTTGTAATCCCTCATGAATGGATTCGAAGCAAGCTCCGAAATGCGCTGCACGATATACGCCTGAATTTAGCAGTAATCTTTGGAATCTCTGCATTTCCAAATAATTATTTTCGTATTTTAGACATGACTAGGTATTTTTATGCAGACGTGAGAAATCGGATAAAGTGAAATTTACAGTAATCTATTGTGTAACCCCATGCTATTTCAGTTAGAAGATAAAAATTGACATTTCGCAAGTGCGAAAATATGATTAAATGAGAAAAAACATGAAACGCAAATGGGAAAAATCGAAATTTGAAAGAAGAACGGAACAAGAATTCAATTCATCTTTCATAGAAATTGTTATATCTCTAACGAATGAAAACAATTACTAAATGGCGAAGTGTCTTTTCCGCGATATTTCTTTCAAATTTCATCCTTCCGTCTATCTTTAACTATAGCACTCCGTCATTTAGTAATTGCCATGAATGAAGAATCTTATTTTGTACCTGATTGTTGTGGACACTCAAGTAAGGAATGATGAAAGGCAGGGCAGACGATCGAAGTTTAGGCCGCTCGTGCAGAGCCAGTTTGAGTGTGTCCACAGAAGACGAGCCGATACGCAGAGAGGGAGTTATGCGCTCCTCAAATTGGAATAATTGATGAATGCAAGCATGAAGTTAGATGTCGAATGTCTCGTATAAATTTGAAGAATTGTAGGAAAATTTTCTTTTGTTTATCCTCCTTTTCCGCCAAGTATCGTAGTGTCACCTCGTTAAAACGTTCAACTTTTATACGAAACATCCTACACTCCAGGATGAAATTTTAGTGAGTCGTCAGAAAATATACCAAAACGTGAAAGTAGAAACTTGACAAATGCACAATTTAGCATAGATGAAATGAATAACCGACCTGTTCCAGCAAGTGGTTGAGTTCTGCAACGGCCTTTGTGAGAGGAGTCAGGACGGTGTTGACCAGCCAAACCCTCATGCGATGTTCACCACGGATCCAATCGTTCTCAGTCAGAGTCATACTAAAAATGAAAAAAAAACACAATCAAATTATCGAGTTATTATTAGATGAATTGATGCTGCTCGTTCAAGTTCGCATGCCTATCTTCAAAAATTGGATAATGAAATTGAAATGATAGAACATGACTTCAGTTCGAATGATAGTAAAAAATGAAGAATGCAGGAAATGATACCCATAATCGATGTCAGCCACCGCAGGCGATTGCTGAGTTCTGTCTGGAGACGAGTGGCTGCGACGACGACGTTCAATTGAATCTGCACGACGCAGAGAAATAGGAGACTGAAGTTAATAACGTTTTGAAAAAAAGTTATTTTTCATTTGACGGATTTACGTTGATTACCTTCTTGGGACTCTGTTTGAGATGAATGATGGTAGACCGCAAATGAGCGAGTTCTTCTTCATCTCCATCGCCAAAGTACTTGGTCACGATTCTTCCAGACGCATTCCGAGTGATGCGGTACGCTGAAAGTTTGTGTTTATCATTGTGAAGTTTATGATTACTGGATATTTTCAAGATTTTGTTTTTGAAGAACTATGCAAAAATTTGAAAAATGGAGTGAAGAACGAAAGTTGTAATTTGAGTAAATGGCTAAATTATAAATTTGAAGGAGAAGAAAGAATGAACTCACGACTTCCGTCCTTGTCGACATTGGAGTCCTCCTCCGACAGCAGGTATCCCCTGCCATCCCCTGTATCGAACAGGTATCTCCCATACAGAGAGCTGTTCGAGTGAGTCATGTACTTGTTACGGTTCTCTCGGCTGCAATTAAGAAAAACCGATAGTTATTTGAGGAACTTCATAAAGTCATCCAACTTTGACTTTAATACTGATAACGAAGTAAAAAAGAATGGTATGATTGGGATGTGAAAGGCATCAAACAGGGCTGCATATATTTGAATCTTTATGTAAGTTTTTCTCCTGCAAATTGTACGAATGCAAAAAACATCTCAACATTTACTATTTGGCTATTATTTGACTTACTCCCTGCGCAGCAGTCTATCGAGTTGTTCCTGGGTGTGAATGGATTGCGGAGATTTGGGGAAGACTGCTGATGCAGGGCTGACAGAGGCAGAGGCAGAGGCGGATGCAGAGATACGCATCGAGTGCGAGTCGAAAGTGTCGCTGCGCAGCGAGTGAAATGAGTCCTCGGGCAGGTAACGGCTGAAACTTGAACTAACCAATTGCTAGATCATTCAAATCATTTCTCACTTTCTCATAGAAATGAAAGGGCGCGTTCATGCTTTTCGATATCGTGTCAATATCAAGCGTTTTAAATAGAAATTTTTAACACGCTTGACATTGGCACGATGTCAGAAAGTATGAACGCGCCCAAATGCCTTCAACGTACCTGCTGTTTGGAGATGGAGTCTGCGCGAACGGAGACAGAGGGCCGAAACTGTGCTGCTCGATCTGAAATGAGACAGGATGATTTTTTTTTAAATACTTCCATGTGGAAGAAATGGAGGGAAAACGCCAGCACTCTACACGCACTTTCTGCACAAATTTCTATAATTGTGCAGAAAGTTAGTCTGATATATGAATGGGTGTGGCTATGGAATACAAACGGTTCACTGGAGTATTCCCGTTTCATTCTTAAAATTCATGAATTAGAAGAAAAAAGATTTACCCATTCAACATTGCTACGACGCGAGGCATTCGGGTCCACAAATGAGCTGTTAATTTCTGGTTGGGAAATGGATGAAGCTGAAAATTCTTATAGTCAAAAAAAAACGTTTGGAGAATCGCAAATAAATTTAGGTCTTTGCAAAGAAAACTTCTAAAATAAGTCATTTGGTTATTTTAAGCAAATAACTTCTTGTAGGCTTCGGATTATTACCCTTTTTTTAATTCGGGGTTTCTTTCTTACATTTGATCCAATTAAAAGTGAGTGCAGATCCGACGGCTTTGGAGGCGAGGGAAATCAGGGACAAGAGGCAGATGGAGAAGAAGAGGTAGTCCAAACAGAGCACCGCAGAAATGGGCAGCCACGCGCTCAGCAGCCACACTGACACGGACGATTCGAACAGGAACACCTGAATGTGTATCCATTGTGTTGCAGCTCAAGTCTGAATATTAGTAAGAGCGTAGCAAGAAGTAACCAATAAACAATTAGGAGGGGACGAAATAACAAGAGGCAGAATTATTCCTGCACTGTTGCCATTCCCCCTGAGCAGAACGAACCTCGACTGACGATGCCAGCAAAGCGATGCACCACGGAAACAGACGCTCTCGGTACCGCTCACTTCTGGAACGGTAAAAATTCAATTTATTGAACAAGTCAAAAATAGCCGATGGAGTTTGAAATTTCGACAATTGTGAACGCTGATTCAGAAATGATTTTTCGATGTTCGAAAATACGCACAACGCTGACGATAAGCGGCAATTGAAGACTCATGATCCAAAAAATTCAGATTTTCCACAAAATTTTCGAATTTCCAAAAATCAAACCCATCAATCCCCAAATAAACTCACGCCTCCTTGACGAGTCTGTTGCGTCTCTCAGCTGCCTGTCTTTCGGGCGACAGAAGCGGGGACGAATTCGCACTGCCGACTGCCGACATTCAACCCAAAAGCTCAAATTATAAGATATTTGAAGAGTTTGCGGAAAAAAATCGAAAAATAATTCGAATGGAAGAAATGCGAAAATGGATAGAGGAAGAGCGTAAACGACGGACGCCTGGCTGTTGCTTGAACAAGTAGCGGTTGAGCCTTCCGATCCGAGATGGGAAATTTCAATTTTGAATGCCGATTCCTCTCATTTTCCGTGAATTGGATGCGCTTTTCATGAAATTTTTCAACTCACCAAAAATGATGAAAGTTCGGAGCAATGTATTATAGCCATTCTGACGCATATGGTAGCAAGGTAGTGTTACCGAAGAATACGATCCGAATTTGGATAAATTGACTGTAGTTCCGCGATGTTACTGAACCAACACTAGAATAGTCTATAATATGTTATGACCACAGCAATTCTTATAGCTAAGTGCATAAATTTGACCATTCTTCAAATAATTCTAAAATTCATAAAATCGAAACATCCTAACGCCTCATTTTTTCGGGTGTTAATGTTATCTGTCGAATTTTATGTGATTCAGTTTCAATAGTGCCGATTAGAAGAGGATTTCGCATTATAAAGGTGAGACTCGCTAGGTTATGGAAATTGATCAATAAATGAGCATTTGAAATTGTTGTTTTGTTCTGTGCGCTCGATCGCACCATTTTTCATCAATTTGAATTTTTTGGTGCTGATCTTCTCGCTGGTTAGAAAGCTTTTGCCCATTTGCCTGACCCAGCGATTTTGTTTATCGTTTTTTCTCTATTCTATTATTCTTTGTTATCCCCCGATACAGAGATGCTTTTCTTCTCTACCGTGCCTAAAATTTTATTCTTTCTATTGAACAAGGCAGAACACAGCTGCCCTGTTATTTTTGTCCCATTCCCAAAGATGAAGTAAGTCTTCAAATTCGACTAAGGGCTCAAGTCAATTCGCATGGACAGAAATAATGTATTCGCTAGCACCCGAGAAAGATACCGGCAGGATAAACATGCCTTTTCCGTGATCTGCATACGAATAATACTTCAAAATGTAAAAACGCTAATTTAAAAATTCATATTTTCAAATTTCAAATATGTTAGCAGGTCGCGTTTCGTTGTTTTCTTTGATTTAAAAAATTCCTGACAAATTGCAAGATTTTTATTTTCGAGAATACGTTTTATTTTTCCGGAAAGAGATCAATTCGTTTACATCGACAAACGTGCTCATTGACCTGTTTGAGTTTGGGAATCGAAGGACAAAATAGTTGACAGAAATAGACATAAAACCATTAGGTTGATTAAAAATCATCAAAAATCGAATCATCATAATTTATGACAACAAAAATTCATCTTCTTCTCCTTCAATCTTCCATGCTATTTTTTTTTAAATCATAGTTACTGTACTCTTGATACGAAAAGCATCGAAGAATGAAAGAGCCGAATAATTTAGGAAAAAGCAAGACAATGTGAACAAAGAAAATCACAAGTAATGCAAGGACTAGAAATTTCACAGATAATACTCGTCGTTTGGGAAATGCATAATGAAGCCATGAAAAATACTCATCGAATTACAAATTCTTGGAGAAAAAATTCCGACTATTTTACTCACATACTGTAGAACCTAGCGGTTTCAATCTCCAGGACTTTGCGACCTACATTATTCATAATTTATCAAAATAAGAAAATCAATGGGAATGATATCACAAAAATAGATGAAAGAAGTTCAAATATTCTAATACTCTTCAAACATCCATGTTGACAGTCTTCAAAGATGAATGCCTCTGTACACTCCAGCTAATCTGTGAGAATCAGATACTTTGCAAGGACTTCTTCTGACTGAGCGTCCTCGAATCTTTACTATCGCATCTGGTATAGGCTGTCGAAACACTTTGAGATCTCTTCTCCTCCTTCACGTTCTCTTTCGATCGCAGTCTCCTTAGAAGACGGGCTCGGAAATTCGCCGAACTGAGACAGAAAACGACGAAATTGATGCTTTTCCCGATCACGACCAGGAACGATACGATAGTCATCACTGTGTACCTTAAGTTCGATATGATTCAGTTGCTTTCTTCTCCCGATAATGTGTCTTGAAGTCTGTCATCGATTTTCAGTAGATGGAAAAATTGCCTACCATTGTTCTCTAGACCGGAAGGATTTTCCATAGAATGAATTGATGCACAGAATTACGGCTGATGGAGCCTGGAAGGTGGCGAAGATTGACAGATGATTTTGTTTTTCTTCTTGAAATCGACTTACTTGTGTCAGTGTGAACGATGTGACTACAGCGCATACAGTGACGGCTACTCGATGTTCGGTTCTTTGTGTCAGCATCTGATTTTTTATTCGTTCTTCCTTTCAGTGTAATTTGTTCGAGATTAGAGCAATCAATTCTTATCGCGAATTCCTATCTTTTATTTAGTTCTACTCATTTGAGTGTGGTGGATACTTATCGATAAAAATGTGTCGTCACGGCGATTTTTTGATAACGAAACTCATTAAAGTGTGCCGAGGCGTAGTCTTTGCTATCACGATTGCAAGCATATTTGTGCAGGAAAATGAGTATTGCTCGAGAGGAAATGTGACCAACATTTCTTTATCAATGAAATAGCCGATTCCCTGTTCCATATTATGAATTTCGCAATTTTAACCAGAAAAGTTATCCATTTTTTATTAAGTAAGAGAAACAAATTACCATAAAATGCTTGCCTAAATGGACGTGGGCCTGATTGATAAATTTTCTGGATAAAGGGGTTGAGAATAAGTGTCTACCTGATCGCTGTGTCTTCTGAATAGTGTGGCCACATAGGGCAGTGCAGCTTCACCTCGCTTACGCATCCGACTCGACACTTTTCCCATCGACGCGTACATGAAGTAAGATCTAAGGAGGGCATTCCTAGGCTAGCAATTTAACGCTACTAGGTTTCCTGGCCTTACCTTTCTTTAACATAATAAAGAAGCAATAGATTGAGTGCAATCAACAGCAGCAAAGGAATCATAACGACGAAAATAGCATTAGCGAATCGTGTGTAGGACACGTAACGACGAAGGGACAGTGGAGAGAAATTGGTACGATTTCCTGGCCATCTAAAATTTTAACATCGAACCATGAGTTGACTACCAAAGCTGATAGGCAGATTTAAAGAAAAGTATGTACTTTTGTTCAGTTTTGCTTGCAAGGGAAAGTGTTCTAGGATCTATGATTTTAGATCAAACATACGACTTACACATCCATATTCACGTCTAGACAGATGGCCATTATTTGTGTCGAATTGCAGAATGTTTTGATGAAACAATAGTGTGACACGTGGTTATAGAATGTCAAAACTGCACATAAAAATAACAGGATCAACAGACCTGAAATGTCTCATATTATATTGCGACATTATCTTGGATGGCTACCGATAATCAATTTCCCACGGGATGGCACACTTAACCTGTGCAGTGGAAATCTTACGCCTATAACTCGTTCGAAGCAAACACCCACAACCAGCCTAAACAATTTGCCATTTTCCCCTAACTAACGAGCTATGCGCGATATTTTTCCTGAAAGGTTCCTTTCATAAACTTTGCTCTTGACAAAATATAGTATCGCCACTGATGATCTGACTGACCAAATAGCAACTGCAGAGCTCCAATTTGCGAATGCAATGAGATGCATCTTCGAAGGCAGGTAGAAGTAGCGAAATGTGTAGCTGAAGGCAAATGCATCGAAGTTAGCCAGTGAATGAGGTACTATCAGCAGGATGAAACAGATGTCACAGAAGGCTAGACAAGTCAGGAAAATGTTGGCCCTGAAGGACTATTTCTTGCATCAAATATATCATGGCGCAGTTCGAATTCTGTTGAAATTTGTATTTTTCAGAATTTTCACCACTTCTTACTATTGACCATAAGTGAGCTTTCTGTTTGAATTTATTGAAATTCGTTCTTCTTATGAGATATATTCTTAAAAGAAGTCATTACTCACCTCGACATGAACTCATTTCCCAACAGCACTGTTATCGAAAGAATGTTTCCAAGCAGCCCGAATATGGCTATCGGAGGAAAGAAGGTCGTATAGAGAAATCTTTCCAACTCTAAACGAATCGCCATTTTCAAATATTTGCTAAAAGTCCAGGAGTTTACCTGATCCTGATAACCTCAGTTGGGATTCAGGCAGACAGACGGAGGCAACGTCCTCCATTTGTCTTGAAGATGAGTTTTGTCAGGAGCGAAGATATTGAATGAGGAAGTGATTGAAATGTCCAGATGTTGAAACGACACAGGGGCTATCGGTCAATATAAACACAGCACTGCGTAGTACTACGGCCAATAAAATCAACTAAAATTCGAAGAGAATGTCTGGATTCGAAGAGAAAAATGACGATTTTCACGTAAAATATGCAAAATAGATAAGAAATGAACAATAAGTATTCTCGAAAAATACCAATTTCGCTCTTGAAGGGACAGATTAGAGAAGGATTTTCACGATTACACGAATGCCAATCATAACGGAAATATGGAATCAGAAGAAAAATAAGTCTGCTATAAAGAGAGGCTATAGTGATAAAGATGCAATATAGTTGCTGATGTGAATTTCAAAGTTCGAGAACTCTCTGACACACAGACATGCTTATTTACCGCTATTTATCAAGTCTACACAAGTACCTATTTTTATCGAAAAGTTTAAATTATCTCGCAAAGTACGCAATAATTCTACCGAGATGTGGCAATTTTGCGTCAGTGTCTTCGAGTTCCTAATCTGGTCTGGTCGCCATTTAAAAATTGATAACAATCGCCGGAATCGCTAGGACTGATAAATGAAAAGCTGAACATATCGAACCTACTGATCGGCTAATCGGCTAGCGACTAGAAAGGAGTATAAAAACGAAACTTAATTCGGTTAGAGATGGTTTTTGGATTGAAAAAGGGAGAATATCAGAATAAGGTGCATGTTTGCGCATCCATGTCAAAGCAAATGAAATGTCAAAAAGTCAGGACCGTGTCTAATGCAATTTCACTAAAGAGATCTCCAACATTTCCTCTTCACTTCGACCTTATTTTCTATGTCGAATCTTCCTGATTCCCTTTCAATATTTGCTTTAAATTTGGTAGTTTAGCTTTTGCCCTTCCTCTTTCCTTCGCATCCTCCCTCATTTGCAGAAGAAAAACTCGGAAGTTAAAATTAGCATGAAATTCGATGTTCTTTCACGAAATTATGAAAATAGACGGGATTTGATGTGGTTCGAAAATTGAACTTCAAAGATTCGAGTTTCCATCAAAAGCGAATGCAAAATATTTCCTAACTCCCAACCTTAGAAATTTTCTAATTGAATGAGTCGCTATGTCATTAAAAACTCAAACCTATTTCCTGATTATCATTTTCCGTAATAATTGTCAGAGAAAAATAAATGACGATCAAAATGTAGCAGTGCGATGATAAATAATGTCGTTCTCTGAAGTAGAGATTTCGACATTTGATCGTCTTTGCATTTTTCTTCGAACACTCTTCATTTGCTCACATCTGCAGATCAACGACAAAAACGCGCCCTCTTGGAGTATTTTATGAAGCTGTAGAGGGAATAGTGAAGAAGGTGTGATAAGGAATGGCAAGAAATTTGGCTGCCGCCTCAAGGGATAAAGAAACAGAAACGAAGGAAAGCAGAGAAGATGAGCGAGTAAACAATCGGAGTGGAAACAAACAACGAACACCGACAGGAGAGCTTGGCGAGAGATGAAAGCGATATGCCACAGGCTTGTGACGCCCATTTAATCAAGCACATCCAGAGTAAAAACACTTGAGAGAAGCATTTTTTTCGACTTTCTGAATAAATATTATTCGAGCCAGATTACGCTTTTGAAATGGGAAAAATGATATTCGACATAATTCATAAGTTCAAGATAAATTCTTCGGACATTTGATCAAATTCTTCTAGACTATGAAGTATTTGATATCAAAGTGATAAGTAATGTGACCAAACAATTAAAAAGTTGGTAGTCGTTTATCAGTGCTGAGCATATTTCAGTAGATGCAAGATTGAAAATTTTCATGTGAGTGAAACTCCATTTTTCACAAATAAATGTCGTACCTTATGAACTACTCAAAAGTACGAGCATTTTTCCTCATCTTGCCAGAAAAAGAACGATGATACGAAAAAATGCAACACGTAATTGCCAAATAGCTAGAGGGCTCAATAACTGCACGAGAAATGTGCTAAAATAGGGTGAATAAGACGAAGTTCGGAAGGAAATGCGAAGAAAAAGCGAAACGAAAGGCAGGAAGAATATGTAGTGGGGCGACGACAAGATATGATGCTGAAAGAGGTGAAAGGAACATGAAAATGAGGAGCAAACTATACAAAAGAGTGGGGGAGGATGAGGATGCACATGTGCTTTTGAAGCTGATGATGCAAGAAATTGCACTTCAGAAGTCAAGAATAAAGCAACTTATGACATAAGCACGAATGATTATGCCTGAATAAAAATGCCAAATATGCCGAAAGAAATCATGACTTACTATGATAAAACATCTAATGCATAAATGCAGCATCCTACTGATAAAAATAAGTAGATTTCTATTTGGAAGATTATTCTGATCAAGAGTAATGAAACCACATGATTATTTCTGAGATGTAAAATTCCACTAAAATGGACTTGTTGTTGGTATAAAAATTCGAAAATCTGTATAATCCATCATTAACTGCAAGTTATCTATGCTAAGCTATACTTCTTGCTTCTTGCTGTAACAATTGTTGATAAACAAGCTCAAATTGTAAGGCTAACTTTTGAAAGAGTAGCAGATAGCAGGGGAGTAAGAGAATGAAGAGATGACTGCAGAAGAATGCCGCCAAGAATCAGGAGCCAAAACAAAAGCATAAAGTTGAATTTGAGAGTGGAATGCATAGAGAACGAAGCTTGGATTTGCAGGAAGAAGGATGAAAGGAATAAAAAGAGGTTCGGAAAATGAACAAAGGATGCAGTGAAAATGCGGTGTGAAACAATTGGAGTATACTGACAAAGTAAAGGAAGATGAAACATTATTACGAACGAAAATGAAGGTAGGTGTATCATGGCAAGCTGATAATGATTATTTTGATAAGACTTCAAAAACTGGTACGGAAGATGGATAAATTAAAAAAAAAAAATCACTCTACCAGCATAATATTGAACCAGATTTATTTATTTTGTTGCATAGTATACTTTTCACGTCAAATTGACGTTTCTCACTCATTTGTGAACGTCAAAAATCTTTAGCATAGTGAATTTTGACGAATTCGTATGTTCCCATAAGAAATGTGCGATTTTGAAGAGTTGTTGTAAAATTTTGAAAGTCAATTGGCAAGAACGGGAATTCGACGATTGAAATTCGATCCCTATACATTTGTCTATGCGATGAGTAATGAGTAAAATACGAAAAAGTCAGTTCAAAAATATGTCTATTAGTTGCTGGTTGCTAAAAGTACCCCTCATGCAAATTAATTGGGTAGTAGAACATATCTAAGCTTTTTCCGTATTCACTACTAACTAATAGTCTAAATATGAGAATTGACGGGCTAATTGTATAAACTAATAATAAAGGATATCCATGAGATTCGAAAGAATCCAGACAAATCCAGATAAAGGAAGCAGATATATCTTCTCACGCAGATAAACTGCTCAAAGTGAGGGTGGGGCATCGCATGGCCAACTGTTCGTGCAGAAGCGAAGAATAACTGGCTAATAATGAGGACGATGAAAATAACTCGCAAGGACTACTAATAATACATTCAATTGAAGACTAGAGCGCGGAAGCAAAAACAGCAGAAATATAAGAAATTGCACAGTAATTCGAAGAAAGCAACGTTTTTCGAAAGTTATTTCATAGCTTTGAAATTATTGAAATTGGAACAAATTAAAGTAATGTTGGGTATAGGTGTACAACCTGCTAAAAAGTAACTAAAATACAAAAATCTCAGAAAATTGCAAATAAAGTGATAAGTACGCGAGAAAGGAAAGTAATAAATCTTCGAAAGTGTTCAAATCCACACGCAATGAGCCACAGAATGACAAGCAAACTGCCATAAGCCCGGCATCAATCTCTTTGAAAAATTGAAAAGAGCAAAAGACAAAGAAACTAGCATCATCTTGGGAAAATTATGAAAACTTTAACGATGCCATTCATAAATTTGGGCTTTGGATTGATTTGTCAAAAATTATCGTGATTTTTATGAGAGAATGGATGGAATAAAGATTTGAAAAGTCAGACATGAAACGCGAATGGTTCATATGTATCAGATTCAGCGTTGTGTCTTATCTTTGATTCACATTTATTTATCATTGGTTGAGAAATTGAGATTTGGAATTGTTGGAAGGATTGAAAAATTTCGTTCTCAATTTTGCAGGCGTTCACCAAAATTTTCATTAAATTTCGCAATTTAGCGAGATTAAATGGGGGAGTTTATGAGAAAAAACCTTACAAATGGGAAATCTCAAGTTCAAATGCGTGGATTCCAAGAAACACTCAATTCGTAGTTCATAAATTGGAGAAGATAAAGCTGGAAAGGAAAAGGTTCGAAATTCGAGAATTTAGGATGAGCGAAATAGGTGAATGAATAATTCAATTCTTACCTAAACAACAAAACACCCTCACTCTGAATTGTTGTGTGCTTATTCGATTGCGGTGCAGAAAAGGAAGAAGTGTGGACAAGAATGATGTATTTTAGTCTTACAATAAATTGGATTGGTTAGAGACTTTTCTATTCGTACCGAAAGATTACCGATTTGATGTAAACCTTCTTTCTCTGCAAGTTTAAAAAATGGTAGAAACCATAATTAATTTGCAAAAGTTTAGAAATAGGTCAAATATTCATGACGTCGTACAAAATTATGCCTAGCGATGTATAACGAGTTTTTAATTGAAACGCTTATATGTTCTACGTCTAGCTCTAGATTTTCAAGATATCATTGAAGAAGTGTTAATTCGTGGAGGGAAAATTAGAACTGCAATAAGAAAATCTCACAATAAGATCTATTCCTGTTGCATTGAATGGTGACGATTTCATTTGCGTAAGTTGTTTATCTTTGACCATAAGGATTCTCTGATCAGGCATATTTGGAAATTTGATTCCAATTCAGAATTTTTAGAAATTGAAATTCGAAAGCACTCTAGACCCCGACCAAGTGATCTCCAAATTGCATGGCAAACTGATAGATCGGCTAAAGTGAAAGTAGCAGAGAGTCAGTGGAAATCCGATGAAAATTGAGACAGCCAAAATTGAAAGCACGCGAATTTGAAATCGAAAGGAGGTAAGGAAGAAAAGGGACACAAACAGCTGACCAAACAAGGCAATGGAGAGAAAATGTGGACACAACGAATGTTGAAAGTCGACTGAAATGAGCTGCCGATTCGAGCATCGATGCTGAATTGAATAGGAGAGAGAGATGCAAAATGGAGGGATTGTCAAATGAAATGAAATTGCCAAGATATTTTTATGTGGACACGCGAACAAGGTAACCAATAGGCTCTAGTCTTCTTATCGCAAGATTTCGGTTTTCAGACATGAGTGAGCAAAAAAATCAATCACTAAAAATCTTGAAATATTTCTCCAGTTTAAAAATTTCACCTCTTTCTTAAGACTGATCTGATAACAGCCATAGCTTCTATAAACCACGTTTTAGTTATTGGAAAGTTATATAACCTGTGCAATTTGTACCAACCAATTTCGAATGAAGAGTGATTATTGCAGTGAAGAAGGATAATGAAATGGGATGATTTTCTGAATTCGACGATCATTCAGGTTCAAAAATAAGAAAAATTTGTGGAATGCACGCTTTGATTTTTGCTATCTTCAATTCGGATTAGATTTCGGAATCTCTAAATAGACAAGAAAGGAAGAAAGCGAGTGAGTTGGTCGACACAAATCTGATCAGCAATGGGTCTGGAAAGCAGAAATGGATAGTTGGATTACGTGATTTACGTAGAAATAGAAGATCAAGACAAGAATAAAATAACACGAAAACATAGAAACTGAAATAGTTTATCTATTGAGCAATGAATTTCTAAATTAGTCGAAGCTATTTGATTCGAAATATAACAAGTACACGACCTACAAAACAAACAATGGATGATGGGCGTTGAAAATTTTATGATATTTGAGGCATCAAAACGAAAAATCGTTTGCCCAAATTTTCTACATATACTTTCTAACTTGTCTGGCCGACTCGTCCAAAAATAATGAACAGAAAATATTTGCCCATGCTCAGTTCACGAATATTATAAAGACAGTTGTCCATGAAACTTATTGTGCGAGGATTCCTCTGGCATTTATTATGACCCATTAATTTCATCGAGTTAAACAAAGCAAATCTAGCACAAATATGTACAAACGATAAACGACAACAACATGAAAATCATGATCCATTCCTTATATCGTCTGGACTTGTGTTCAGCATCTTCGATAGAAAGTCTAACGTTCTGCTTGAATGAGTCTACAATTTGGAAATATTTTTTAGAGTTCCTAGAAAATTGACTACCTTTTCTGAAGTCGATAATGAACTGTACCATTGCCGTGCCATCGACAATATTCGTTCTCTTGTAGCTCCCGTTCTGGGCGACATTTTATAGTCCTAGAAAATGCTATGAGCATCGAGAAAATGATTAAAAAACGAAAAATAACACATTTCTTCCTGTGATCATCAGAAATGTACACGGATCTTGGCATTTTTGGAGCTCTAACTTAAATCGAATTCGTAGCAGACACAGGGAAGACGATCTCATCAGAGATATTATGCGACCTAACCCCCCAAATATTTCTTTCAAATTTTGTATTTTTAACCAAAAATTATCGAGAATTTTCCCTGCACGTAATGCCAGAACTATGAGTTACGATTTCGCTCTTGCCACCTACTCCCTGTATATTGTTTTCGTCTTGCGAAAGTACTCCCTTGATCTGACTCGCAGCGAATTGAGTTAGCATATCCCTGTTGATCATGCTTGAAATTAATTAGAACTGGGTTAATTTTCGTGGCAAAAAAGAAGGAAAAAGCAAATTAAATAAGACTTACGTCAATGATTGCCTTGAGTTGCCATCGTCGTTCTGTTGACAGATATCCAACTGCTCCTTTAGATTTATTCCCAGAATTATCATTTTCATTCGATTTTGAATTATCCAAATCTTCTTTCCCATAAATCGCAGGATCTGGATTGGAGAAACGACAAGCTTGCTTCATATTGTCATATATTGATCAATTGATACAAAGTGAATGATGCACAATTTGGTTTATTTTTCAAAATGTCTATTGATTAATGCTGGAATTGTATTCGAAATCATTACTTGAATTTCTGAAATGGAAATTTGGTTGGAAAATATCGTGCTAAATTTTCGAGTATCATTCTTTGTCCCAGTTGATCAGTCTTAGAGAATAACGAAGAATCAGACATATGACAGATTCGAAATTTTCTAAAATTTATGATTTACCTGGCGGCGGGAGAATATCTTCTTGACAGTTAGCCGACGAAACGAAATAGGAAATTATGCAAATGTTTAGCAGACTACAAACTAGTAGCATATCCTTGCTTATGTGACAGATGCAATCCAAATCGAGTCGATAAATGGGTGAGTAAAGGTAATGTTGAATGGCAAAGAAATATATGTCAAATCGAAGAGACTACAAAGTGACAGACAAAGAGAATCCGGACTTGTTTCGTACAAATTGACTAGAAAAGGTGCAAAACGTCGATACGCATGTGCACCTCATCGAGAGAATGAGTGACAGAAAACAAAAACACATACAACGAAACGTTATGAATAAAAAATCCGTTTCTGAGCTTTGAAATTCACTTTTAAGACCGTGCAATGCTTTATTAATGTGCATCATTGTTGTCAAGGAAAAGACAAGGAAACGCGAAGAAGTGGATAGAAAATATCTAAGAATAATTGTGCTATACAGATGGGTAGAGAATTGACGAGGTATTACTATGTAAAGAGTCATATTTGGTTTTTCCTGAGGCAATAATATAGCAAGGTAGCATGGGAATACTTTGGCATTATTCTAATCCTGGTTTTCGCTTCGGTTAATGTGAATGAATTGAGGTATGGTATGGCGAGAATTGGGTAGTGAATCGAAATGACTACATAAACCGCCACTCAGCATCTAAATTTGAACAATTGATCGGTCAAAGCAAAAAATATGTCCTTACTTCGCCTTTAGTGGCTGTGGATCTCATCTTGATTCCAAAGTATTTGCGATATCTTCGCAAACTTGCAGCAGATAAATTTGACAGCAGATCCTGAGTCTTGATTTTCTTCTTTTGGTTAGGTTCTTCTTCTAGCAATCCAACGATTTGCAGCTTCCTCTTCTTTCGCTTTGATGGACTATCTTCTTGGTCCGCATCTAAAAATGCAATTCATTCGATTCAAATTAGCATATTTAAGGAACATGTTGATGCTAATAAATACGGGAAGAGAAAGGTTATTCGAGATTAAAGAAGCATACTCATACGTAGCTTTTGTTCCACACATTTAATGAGATAATATGTCTAAGGAGGATAGTTCGCCTAATTTTCTCCTAACCCCTAGTAAATCTCCTATTTGATATCCTTTCCCCGCTTTGATAATATTTAACTTTTTTTAATTCAAGAAGCAAGTTCTGAGATTGATTACTAGATTGCTGAAAAAGATATGTTACCTGAGTCTTCATCTGAGTCGCTGCTGATTTCATCCTCCTCCTCACTTTCGCTGTTCTCTTCTTCAGCTCCCCGCGTTTCATACAAATCAGGAGGATACTCATCGAACATTTCCGGTTCGGCCTTTTCCAACACAAGTCCGAATTCAGCAGCCAATGAGCGCAACTCGTTGCATTCCAATTCGTCGGTCAGCATGTTTTCCTCGTCACCATGTTCCATAGGCTCTTCTCTCATTTCAGCGGCTTCTTCTTTGATGACAGGTGCTCTGACAAGTCAAATATTTATTTCAGACACTTGCTTTTTAAAATTCTATTTGTTCAATGTCAAGAGATAAGTTGGAAATTTTTCTTACCTGGGAACATATCGGTAATTTCCATCCTCCAACTGCGCACCTCTTTTGACCCGGATCTTGTACTTCTTCTCAGGCTCTTCATGCTTCTGCCCATTTTTCTGCCAGATGACATGAATCAATTCCCCTTGTGCTTCAGTCAGATTCTTCACGTATTTCACTTCGACTCTTCTTTCCTCCAAGACCTGCTCGTGATCATCTGCTGGCTTTTGCTGTTCCTCATTTTTTTCAGCGATCAGCTCCTCTTCGACGATTTCATCGATGATTTTGTCGCCATCTTCGAGCTGCTCAGGCTCTTCCATTTCGAGCACCTCCGGCTTTTTGTCATCGTATCTCTTCTCGATCCTCTTCAATATTCTGACTTTTCTTTTCCTGACGGACTTCGAATGCGCTGCTTTATCATCATTGTTCTCTTCTTCCGAACTGGTTTCTCCATTGCCATATTCAAAACGTCGTTCCATTTTCCTCTTTAACTTGTGCTCCAGTTTCCTCTCCTTGACAGCATTCCACTTCTCTGCGATCTTCCTGTACTCCTCCTGTCGAGCTGCTTCTTCGTCCGTGCTATCCGTCTTTCCATCTTCGTACTCCCATTTTTCGAGTGGTTCATTCTTCAAGCTGCCTGTATCGCTGTTTGACGCACTCATCCACGCATCTGAGTCGTCCTCTTCTGACTCACTCGCCTTTTTCTGGAAAGCAAAATCATCAACTTTTGCAAGAGTTATTTCGCTTACTTCAACGTCGGATTCATCAAATAGCAACGGTTTGAGCTGAACAGCATGAGGCCGTTTGTCGAATTCTTCGATGATTCTTTCGTGATATCGGCAGATTCGAAGATGACTTGCCTGAATCATCGAAATTTTCTTTTCCAGATCATAAACATGTAAACTTACTCCTTCTGGATGGACTGCAATTGGCAGCTTGATCCTCAGGACTATATCTTGCAAAGCCTCTGTGAAGAATCGACGAGACGCTTTTCTCGGACAACGAAACCATTCACCATTGGCTTTTTGCGTTATGCAGCACAGAAGTTTGGCAGTCGATTTCTAAATTGTAACAGAAGAAATGGGACGAACTGCAGGATGCACTTACATCTGCAGAGTCGACTCCAAGATGCGCATAGAATGGTAGTAAGACAAGTCCATCGCTATCCCTGACAATCTAAATTGCGATTTAAAATGTTCATCTTTGAGACTTATAAGAACTTCTGATCATACTTTTTTCTTCCGTTTCGGCGGCAATTCAAACGGTGCATTCTTCACGAGCTGTTGCCAAGTTCTTCTTCTGACCGTCCTGACGAACTGCTTGAAATCATCGGCTATTTGGTCGTCGAATGGAGCTGTGATTTGCTCGTCTCCTGTTTTAGAAGCCGTGGATTCATCCGTCTTCTTCGTCTTTTCAGCTTTTTCGTTCTTCTCATTCATTACATAGGATTAGAAAGCTATTCTAGTTGAATAAAAATAGCGTAGATTTCGTATATAGTTTCAATATTTCGGTAGTCCAATAATAAAGTAGAAAATTCTATGAAAATAAATAGAAAAAATAAAAATCGAAAAAAATCGACGAAAGTGCCAGAAAGCAGCGACAGCGTCGAAGAGATCCGCCGTGTTTACGCGTAGTGCCGTTTTATTCAAGTACCGATAGTGTGTTTCGTTTTCTTCTAATTTTCGTCGAATTTTCAGTATTTTCGGGTAATTTGCGTGTCAATCTGTGCAGTTCGTGTTGCGACCATGGCAATGGTCACTTCTGCAGTCACCGTCAATACGGAGAAGCCCGTTGACAGAGAGAAAGTAGGGGCTTTCTTTGAATTCCTTGAAAATGATTCGAATCCTCAGACCTGTCCTCTGCTGCTGCGCGTCTTCTGTGCAAACGGCCGCCACAATCCGATGATGGACTACACAAACAAGAGCGGCGTTCCTGCAAACGAGCTCCAAATGTACACTTGGTAAGGAATTGTGGAAAACTGTTTAGAGATTTTTAGAAAGTTCTTTTTTATTTTTAGCAGAGGTGAATTCTGGAAAGTTGTAGACATAAGTTCAATGTTTCTGTTCCATAAAATGCAAGTTGTAATTCTGAGATTTTGACTCTTGTCTAATTTCCTGTTCACGCTTAGAGAGCGCAAGCTCTACCTCTGCAGATGCGCGGCATGTAGCAACAAGTGGTAGTTAGGAAACCCCAAGAATGAGAAGCAATTACCCTTCAAAAGCCAACTATAGCGAAAAGCAACCCCTAGATCGACGATAGACCTTATGAAACGGTTTTGTGTTAAAGTCAGTCCATAATTTTTCCCTGCAAGTAGTTTGAAGTTTGCGAAAACGTGGTCATTTTGGGGTTCGAAAAATGCGATTATTTCGTTCAAAATAACTTTATTTGATGACTTTTTCTTATCAAAAGTCTTAGTTACACCAGAATACATCTTTCTGGGCAAAAAATAATACCGAAATATAGTTCCTGTGAGCTTTCTTTGAGCTCTCTATTCACGCTATACCAATTTGAAAACTCGTTCTGTTCTTTAAAAAAAAAAAAGCTAAATACTGACATTTGCAGGATGGACTGTTCTCTTCGCGAGTTGACGAGTCTGATCAAGGAGGTGAATCCTGACGCGAGACGACGTGGCACCACGTTCGACTTCGCTGTCGGTCGGTATTTTTGCACTCATTTTATTACCAACAACTGCTAGTATTCGTCTTTTAACCATGTTGATTCAGTGTATCCCGATAAACAATCGGGTCGCTACGTGCTCAGAGAAATTGGAAATACGACCAACGGCCAGAGGGGCATGGACGATTCCAAAACTGTAAGCATTCTTTGAATTTACAGAATATATCATTATATTTTTTGTTCAATTCACTCTGAACGATAAATTCCTATACATACCCCGCGTTCAAATAGAATTTAGCACTAGAAAGGGCACGTTCCAGACAGAGAATAGTTGTTTTTTCAATATCTCGCCCGTGTTATAGATGAAAAAGTAGAGACGACCAATCATTTCTGATTGGAGAGCACTTGTTCCAATATAAAATTCTATTATCCCGCACTATGTCATTCTCCTAAAAACTCATTTTCCGATTTCAGCTGCAACAGTGCAAATTCGAGATCGGCGACTACATCGACGTCGCCGTTTCGATGCCTGGAGTTATGCTGGGACGCAGGTAAATTATAGATTCTTGCTTTACGAAACTAACTAAAACTCTTTCACTTTTCCTAGTAGGGTTCACAAAATCTGACATGATAGAAATGATTATCTGGGTGATGCACTATTCGTTTTGTATGTACACTTCAAAGAAAGAATCGTGGACCTGTAATCTTTTCTTCGACATTTGTGAACACACGAATAATTTTATCCTCTTTATGATTTCTACGTTTTCTCAGACCGTTTGCCGGCTTCGGCCGTGATCAGCGTCGCAGCAACGGAGATGATTTCGAGAGGAGACGCAGCCCGCCGATGATGCGTGGCGAGAGAGGCGAGAGGAACGACAGAGGAGACAGATTCTGAATACAGGACAGGAGAGAACAAACACATTCCAACTTATTTGAGAGGTAATTGAAAATGGCGGAATCATAATTTCCCACTTCTTTTCCTTTGTGTTACTATTTTTTCAAACTCTTATTTACCTATGATTCTGGAATTTTGAAATTGCTGACTTGAAACATCTTGAATACCGGAAGCATTCGGATGAAAATGATAAAGTTATTGATGTATTTTCTGACAAAATTCATTTTTCAATGCTTTCTAATATCAATTCCATCAAATTTTAACTTTCTTGTATTATTTATTTGTTATTGTTCGTATTTTCGAACAGATTTTGTTGTTTTTCCATGGTCTCACAGGCGTTTTATTCAAACCGACGAAATAAATGCAATAAGTCGAATTCAACGTCGTTTTTTTTCTGAGGAAGTCATTAGCGGCACGATTGTTTTCCGTGAAAATATCGTTGGGCATAATTTGTGATGATTGCAGTGAAATGATGCATTCCCATTCCCCTGTTCTATAGCTGTGTTCCTCTGTCTGTCTGTCTGTCTGTCTTCGATCAATACTCGCTCCCTTTCCCTCCTCCCTCTACCCTGCCCCTTTCATCCCCCCTTCACATGCTTTTATCGCATCACAGATTCTCCCTGTTTACCTCGATCTTCGTCATTCTCAGCATTATTATCGTCATTTTGCAGGATTTAATTCTCAAAACAACTGAAAATCGATCGATTCGTCGTTTTTGAAGGGGAAATTCGAAAGAGGAGAAGAAAATGTTTTGGCTTTTGACAGAATTGGGATTCAACGATGAGGTTTGTAGCCATTCCATTCCTTGTTATTGCTGCTACTGGATGGGAAGGTTTTAACGTGGAATAGGGAACCTGACTAACTCGACAAACTAAATCAATTTGAAATGCGAAACTATTATGATCATTAATAATTACACAAGGCGTCGAATGTTATAAAATAAGATCTATTTTTTTTATTTCGGCAGTTGTTATTTTGCTCCCTACCTTTTGCTTTCGACAATTGTTCAAAATTTGATACCACTCTTTGCAGATATGATAAGAAAAAAACTAAAAGAAGAGAATGGTTATGGTTCAGGCGATAGTGGCAGTGTTTGTGGCGATCTTCTTCGTGCTGATTGGAGCGGCCTGGTGGGTGACAATGCGACCGCCCATGGCCTACGACATTTACATCGTCGAGATGCACAACTGGGCACACAGGAGGGTCGTCCAGGTATGAGTCCTCATTTTATCTGTCTGATGATTCGCCCTTTTCAATACTTCAAGCAGTGTGCTCTTTGAAAATGCAAAAAAAAACCCACCAAAATATATTCCTTCTGAACTCTTATTCTAAACCAATTTTCTCCTTTGGAAATTACTGTATTCCGAATGTGAAGGACTGGATTTTCAATGAATACAATATCAAGGAATACTGCTGATCTGATAAAACGATGAATTCCTTCAGGTGATTCAAGTCGGTCACAGCTTCAACCCGACGAACGACTGGGATACGCTGATGAGGCGAATTCGGTCGCGAGTCACAGCGCTGCATGCGGCTCGTGAAGCACAGCAACAGTCACAGACAGAGCAGGAGGAGGGGAATGGCAATGCAGAGCAGAACGAAGGGAATGAACAGAACGCTGCTGCTAATGCAAATGGCAACTCTCTCTCTTCGCAGAGCAGCAACGTCAATGTGGTCGTTAGAAGCCCCATGACTGTCATCAATGAGTCCACCGGAACGTAAGTGGAATTTATAGCCTGAAGGGAGATTATCCTATATGTTGATCCCTGCCATCTTCACCCAGTTTCTACACTCATAGTGTTTGTGGAAAGCTAGGTGAAGATTTCAGGTGAGTATAAGCAAAGAATAAGCGAAGATTACAAATAACTCTGTTCTGCTTACTTTTATCTTTTATCAAGCATTTAAAATTGATCGCTTATATTTTAAGATTTTTCTGCATCTTTTGAAAGTCATTTAAAAAATCAGGAGTATAATACTGATATATCTCGTTTTTTAATTGACAAATATTCAATTTTCAATACTCTAGATTCGAAGTCCGCGAATCAGAGCCACTGAGTGTGTTGGAGATCGAAATGCCTGTTGCGGACGACGGGCCTGTGACCGATGCGAACAGGGACAGTCACTACGCCACTGCTGCTGCCATCGCTATTCTTTCTAGCAGGTAAAACTTAGAACTAGAATGAATTACTGAGGAACGTTGAACAATATCTTTTCTAGTTTCTTCCAAATATTTTCCATATGATTTTCCCTCCACTACATCCTGTTCTTTAAAGTCAAGATTTATCACTCCATTTTTTCAATTCTATTCCCCTTCTCAACTACAAATAATGGGAAGAAAATGGTGATGAACAGATTTTCCTGTCGTTAAAGAACAAGACGATGCTATTATGTTATTAAAGCAATTTCTTTCGAGTTTTTCTTGTCTTTTGGTTCACCATAGTTATCATTCTTTTTTGAGAAAGATTATGAAGAAGAAAAAGAGGATGGCAACTACAAGGGGTCTCTTTTTTGAATTTCTGATAAATTATCAATTTTCAGCAACCTACACTACATGAGAAGTCAATCAGTGACTGATTCCGGCCGAATTGTGGACGAATCAGAGCTGACTGGCATAGGCCAGGGGGAGCAGAGACGCAACGACAGAACCGAACCGATCAGTCTGACGTCGATCGTGAATGTGAATGTGGTCGAGATGAATCAGACAACAGGCAGAATCAGCACTGAGGATGCCAACGATCCCAATGACATCAGCAGGAGCACCAGGGATACTCCGGTAAACGATCAAGAAAAATATATTTAAAAAAAAAAAAGTCCTCATGCAATGGTCTGAAAAGAATTGCGAGCACGTATTTACACCAAGCGTGAGCATTCGTTTATCGAAAATGAGCGTACTGTTGCTCAAAGAACGAAACAGTAATTTGTTATCAAACGCTATTACTTATTCTTTCTTTTTCCTCACCTTTTATAGCAATATTTTTGCAATCGATCTAAATTAATTTTAAAATGTTAACTATTATTATTTCAATTTCCGTACTTTAAATTGAGAAATATCTTTGACAAAAAATCAATTTCCTTATTCGTTGTTTCATTTTGCAAAAATGGGTCATCGTAAAATAGTTTTTCTTGAAAAATGATTCTTTGTTCAGCCGAATTCTCTGGCGACTTCCGCAGACAATTCTGACAGCGAGAGTGAGGAGCGACAGTTCAGAAGACGACACCCCAGAATTCCGAGGGCCGAAAGGCTTCTCAATCAGTCGGGTATGCGATTTTGTATTTTTTTGTGAATGTACTGATCTGAGAATATTTTAATCGGTGAATTCTTCTCGATCACAATTATGAGGAGCGAGAAGAAATGGTGAAACGTGACAAGTCGGTATCGAAATTCCGTCTCACCTCTAACGTCACAGACAAATATGTTATTTTTGAACTTTACAAATGCCAAATATGGGGAAGAATGTTGATTCTTTGTCTTCAAAACTTGGATGCCACATTATCAATGAATAGCCCACAGACTTTGTTGTTCAGCGCCCCCATCCCGTCCGCTAACAACAACAACCCCGGTTGGAGATCAACCGAGCACTTCTTCTCTCGTGAATGAGGATGTGCTGTACGAGAGATTGAGTGAGGTGTCTGCAGATGCAGGACAGGCTGCAGAAGAGGGAAATGATGACGCTACTCCTACAGGTGCTAAATTTATTTTCTCGGAAAGTTCGTCTACGCTTTCTTACCTTTATTTGTATACTTTAATCATAAAAATCGGCGAGCTCTAAAATATCCTCGATTTATAAAATGACTTTATCCTAGTGGTAGAGTTAATTCTTTGGCCTAAAAACGTTCTAAATCCATGGTTAAGTTTAGTTCCGTGCTTAAAATGACTTTGATTATGATTTCAGAAGAAGGACCTCGGGGACAGAAGGGAGAACGAATCTGTGTCAGACTAAAATTCTTGGATGACACGCAGAGGGACGTCTCCGCACACACCTCCGATTCACTTGAGAAATTTAAAAAGTAGGATTTTTCTTGGAAACTGAATCTTTATTTTACTTCTTCCAGAAAACATTTTCCCGAAGATGTGGCAAGTGGAAAGGTCATCAGATTGATCTATCAAGGTAATATTCAACTTCTATCTTCTGAATAGATTTACTTTATGCAAAGTCGCTGAATGAAATGACTGAAACTTCGCACTCGATTCTTTTTGTCAGATCATTTTCTCTAATGTCAAATTCTCTTTTGACTTTTCTCATAGATATTTTCCAGGTCAGCTTCTGCGAGACGAGTCCCGTTCGCTCGAATCGTACGGAGTCAAAGAGATGAGCGTCATTCATGTGCACATCAGCAACGTTCCGTACAAAGTCGAGGTAAACTGATTCTTATTGAATTTGGATTTTACACAACGTCAAACGAATGAGCAACTAATAAAAGTAGTACCGAAAAAACCTATAAAATTATCATCATATGAGTTTTCTGAGCTGAAAAGTTTGGTAGCCAGCATTCTATTGCTAAATCCCTACTCTATGCTTTATGGGTAGGTCATTGCCTTTTTAATTGACTCAAAATATGCACATTCGTTGAATTGTTGTGGCATTACTTTTATTCATTGTCAATGAGTGTCTTTGCAGAACTCTGTCCGTCATCGAAATGTGCAAGTGAACGGTGATTCGACCCAGCAGATTTCATCGACCAGAGGAATGCAGCCGCAACAGCAGGGTTGGAGTTTTGGAAAATCGTAAAACTGCTAAAAGAATATCGCATTTTTCATGGCTTCATGAACTCATGCTGAATATTTGCTAGACTACTAAATTTATCGAATTATTTGTATGTAATATTATTCAGGCGATTTCGATCCAGCCAACAGCTCCTTCTACGTTATTTGGGCAGCCATTTTCCACTCCCTGTCGCCGTTCTTCTTCCGTGGCATTTTCCGTGGTCTGCCGCGCACTTTGCCTTTCAGAACTGGGAGATACATCACAGGGTTAGAAATATCTTTTCAAAATACCTGAAAAGCTATTTTTCACTATAATTTTCAATATATTTTTGAAATTGATTTCACTCTTCTATGCTCATTCTTACCTTTCTTTATTTCACCATGGGGGTTATTTGGCAACCACCATATATCACGGCAGAGAACATTGGCAAAGCAGAATGGAGGATAGGATATTCTATCTTTGCTTATACCATGTTGTCATGTTTGTATCATAATTTCTTACGGTTTCCAAGTTATAATCATAGAAATTAAAAATCATTTTCCTAGTTCTCTAAATTTAGTGCCTATCACCGCCTGTACAACGCGATCTTCAACGCATATAACCCATACGGAGAGGGTAATGACTCGTTGGACGCGGCCGCGGAAGCCGCAGCACGCCCCTTGCCTGTAGAATTCAACATGTCCGATTACATGATATACATTCTGTCAGGTAACACTTCATGACTTCATGATATAATATTGAGGGAAAAACTGAAACTATTTGGGCTGAATTTTACGCTCTTTATGTGTGTAGGTTAACAATTTATTTGGGAGTATTGATGAAAATCATTCGAAAAGAAATTTTATGCCTTTGATTTGTTAGTTTTTGAAAGTACACTTTTTCTTTTATTTTATGACCATTACAAAAAATGTAAATCAAAATGTGCGAACGTTACAGTTTCGGTTTCATTCATTTAATTACGATTTTCACATGCCCTGGTATGAGTGAATGAACGAACATTTGTTCCATTCAAATTCAGTGAGTGAGGAATTTCAGCGCACATCTTAGCAGTCTGGTCATTCGTGCTGCTGTTCCCGAACTACTGCGACCGCACGGCCTTCTTCCTGCTCAGCATTCTCACGGCCTATTTCGTCTTCATCATCATTCAGAATTTCGCTGCCCAAAGGCAGAGGAATACTGTCAGAAATTAAGAATATTTATTTAACAAAAAAACTTCACAAAAAGGTAGCAGAGATGGAGATTGCTCGTTTTCCAAAGGTAATTCAGGTGCAAATCGACTAAAGTTGTGATACACTCAATAGTTTGAAAAATCTAAAATAATTCACTTCATTGCTTTGTTAAAGTTTGCTATGCAATGCAACGCATACCACACTAAACAAATGCTTCATTCGAAATGATTATGCTCAAACATAGAAACCCTACGCAATTTGAACTAGAAAATTTAATCGAATTTTTAATCCAACCTAAAAAGGATCTTTATATTTTGTACAGAGGTTTTAAGAGAATTTTTTTCAAGAAATTGATTGATCACAAAAATCTCGATTACTTCCCGATAACGAGTAATAATGCAATATAATTGTGAATATCCATACATCTAATCTAATCGAACCTGAATTGAGGAGTGTGAATTATTTCTCCAATTTCTATTTCTATTTCTATGCATCTGCTTACGAGTAACTTGTCTTTGACATTTCATACGGGAACATTACAGAACATATGTGTCTAGTTCACCAGCCACGGACAAACTAGAAACGAAACGCGCGCGCAGTTTTATTCAATTTAGAATTCCAGTAAAGTATCATATTAAGTTACATGAACCTGAATTAATTGAATAATAGAAAGATGTATATTGTTTCAAATAAATTTTATTATTTATTAGAATAAAAATGGGAAAAAATAATTTAAACTAGAACATTAATGAAAAAGATTACTAATTTTATACTAACCAAATGAAAAATTAACACAATAACTGAAATGAAAAATGAATGAAAAGTAAAATTTCACCAACCATAAGAAACTAATAAATTGAAAGGATTGCCACCGGTTTACCCTTCATCTTTATGCTTCCAGTTCACCTCTTCTTTATGTCTTTTCACCTCTTCTCTATTTCTTTAGATTTCATCTGTCCTTTATGCTTCATCCTCTGAATTGGATGCTTATCTTCTTCTTCTCGTCTGTCTTTATTTTGACGGTTTCGGCCAAAAATGTTACTTACCCGTCTGCTCTTTCGCTCAACCGCTGCTTCAAACAGAAACTAGGATTTGAGGTAATCTTGACATTATCAAATTTCAACAGATTGGAGGAGATTTTTGTTCGTGATACGTTACGCATGTCGTGCTATTATTTCACTAGTCGCTGTGGTCATTTTATCGCATCATATGATTCGATAATATGGCATGGAAGATCGATGAGAAACGCAATGCTTTGAAGTTGACAATATTAGATAACGCAAAAATAACTGATTATTGTTATTTTTCCCTTTCCGAGTATTTTTAGCTTGAATGTAATAAAAATCTCAGGATGCGCTCGGACCTCGAAGATGGGTTTTTCAGTCGACCATGGTAAATTACAAAGACGATTGTTTGAGGAAATGTCTCGTGACGCAAACGACGGTTGGCAGAACATGCCGGAGTATAATGCATAGAGCGAAGGATAATGTGAGATTGAAATTTTAGGATTTTTAAAGAGTTTCGTGCACTTTGAGTAGTCTACATTCCATAGAGTTCTCTTGTTGCTTTGCTATATCATTGAATGTTTTCAAAATTTGGCTGAATTTACAAGAAATAATGTCCTCAGGCTACACGCATAATTATTTTTAGACTTGTCTCTTATCTACGGGGCTTGGTCACTGGATCAAAGGCGGTTGGAAAAGTGCACGTCGTCGACCGTTCAAATACTACGAAAACATCTGTATCACGCAAGGAAGTATGAGTTTGATATTTCAAGTTACAGTGGCGAGCAAAATTTTTAGGCACAATATTTTGAAACTTGTCTGATAAAATCATTTATCATGGCCAGGTTTGGGCAAAACTTGGCGTACATATAAATAACCTACAGTGCGTAATTCTGTCAAATTTAAGATGGATCTGTTAACATTGGCCAGGCTAAACTGCCATACAAAAATGATCAGCGTTTCCAAATTTTTGCTCGTCACTGTACACCGTAAAATTCCATATTTTGTGTTGAATGGCAATGATTGAGAGCGATGAGAATAGTATGCACTTTCCCGAAGAATAAGAATTTTATAAACTGCAGCAAACTTTCGAACAGAAGAACCATAAAACTTGGCGAACAATTAAAATTTCGAGGGCGATGCATTCATCGATGTTGACAGGCCGATGAAAGTTGATAGTCCGTTCAGATAAGAGGTATCGCGAACTGTAGAATAGGTATTTGCACTTGTCGATTGAGATTTGTTATGGAGTTCAGAAAACTAGACTTGTTGAAGGGAATTATAATTCACAAGGAATGCTCAACATAGGAAACGCGAATTTCCGGACAAGACCTATCCATTCGACGAAGGCTTGTTCCAAGAGCTGCTCAATTGTATAAACTTTGTCTGTAAATTCGTCTTTCCTATGTTGAGCATTCCTTGCCAGGATAATATTATACACATTTGATCAGATGCATAGCCTAGTAGGAAACATTTATAATTTGTCAAACTTTCACAACTGAAAACGCTTTTGAAGTTTCATTTTTTGATCATTTCTCCGTCAATTTTTAGTCAATTGGTCTTTCTTCTGTGCCATCGCAGGTTGAACTTGACGCTATCGTTGTCATTGCTAGTTAACGAAAGGCGAAGAAAGCTTGATAGAGTTGAGTTTGGTACGAAATCAATCTTGCCTTCTTTTCGCAGCCATTTTTCACCATCTGATGACTCGATTTTGTCAGGGTCAAAGTAAAAACTGTAAAGAATGCGCCTCGATGTCTCTTCTAATGAGAAATGTATCGTGTCTTCGGTGATGAATGAGTTGTTGGTCGGGGATGATAAGCAGGGCAGTCGGTTTCTCGTGCACACCTTCTCCTGCATTCACATCCATTGCCATTCTAAATGATAAAATAGGCATTCTCGCGTCGGTTCGCAGTTCCAATTCTAATTCTATTGCGGTCATTCATCGGTGTTCAACAGTTCCCTCTTCCTTCTTCTCCTCTCCTTTCGCCACTCCTCTGTCTCCTCCCCCCTCCCACTTTCTTCAATCAGTTATTTGCCCCTTGTCTTCTATCATTGTTTCATTCCTTCAACATGACTTCCTACTTCTACCTATCCTGTCTATTTCTGACCATCATTTTGGAATCGGCTTTCTGTGCCAAAGCTAACAGACAGCTCGTCAATCTGCAAGGCTGCTTCGAGTACAAGAAGAACTTTTGGCTCGTCGGATTCAGTTTCCATACTTCTTCAGTCTCTGTAGGTCACATTTCACCAAATCAGCTGAGGCAGTCACTTACATAACAAATGACTCAGGTTTTCTTTACCATTAAATTCCATCCTGTTTCATTGAATTTAGCCATTTTGTTTATTCTGCATGATTTTTTCCTTATTCTATGATGCTAAGGGTGAGCTGCAAATTTAATGATGACGGTTTATGAACGGCGCATAATTAACTCACACTCATTCGCCCACTAGAGTAAGACATCTGTGAGGATATTACCGTAAAATTATTTTTTGGAATATTTATATGCACTGCATCTTTAGATTAATCATCATTTGATTCTAAGGAGGTTTGAAATTTCCGAGTTGTTTTTTCGAAATAGTTTTAAAAACAGCTTACTCTCGTGGTAAACAGTGATTTGTACCGATTTTCCGCTCCAATTACTGTGTTTTGAGTTAGATGTTCAAAATTCGAATTCGTGCGCTCATCACTTGAATTTCCTTCGCTGGCAAAGAGCGTTCTGCGTTCGTCCCTGCACTCGCACTCGCATTCGCATTCCATTCTCCTTCAAACTCCCTCTACCTTCTCTTCGTCAAGTTACTTTCGTCTCGTTTCATTTTCTGATTCACCTTTTCATGTCAAAACACGTATACACAAATTTGCGAATTGCATTGGAACTAACAAATCAATTGATTACTGAGCAACGATGAAAATTGAACTGCAGTCTGCAGGAATAAAAACGCGCTGGGCAATGATATGAAAATATAATAATATCTAAAATCCAATTTTTGAAACTGTTGCACTTAATCATATCAGTCTTACACAAACTTCCACTTTCATCTTTTAGATTGCATATCACAAAACTGTGAGGGAAAATTAAATGCATTTAGAGATAAATTATTTCAATGAGCATAACAACTTCTGAAATTCCTTAATAGAACTTTGTCCAATCAGCATTCTTCTATCAAATTTTAATCCAATCTCACGTTTTCGATTGACCCTGAGTCATTTGTAAGTGGCCTCCTGCATTTTTCTTCGATACCCTTTACATGCTCCAATTATCATCGAATCAAACCAATCCCATTCACATTTCCTCCCACTTTATCATTCAATTAGCGTGCTTTCAGTTTAAAGACGACTGTCTGCGTCTGTGTTTATCAGCTGTGACTCGAGGTTCAAATTCATCGCTAAATTGCTTATCCCCCAACAGATCCAACCATCGAATTTTTGCCTAGAGAAAAACGACTCAAATCTGAGATTAACATAAATCCAAATCAACATAACTTTTTACATTTTAGAGCGAATTTGCGATAAAAAGATAAAGAACTTGTTTAGTAATTAAAAAAAAATACTAAAACTCTTGCAAAAGAAAAGTTGAAATGATTGATTTGTAAAGTGATTGTTGGATTGTTGGGAATAGCAATGATCGATTTTTGTCGTCATCATCAAGAGGACATTCTAGGCTCACTATGTCTGTCTGCAATGCACGTTCCTTCCGACAATCAATGCATCATCTCAAACCAGAATCAAGTTGGTATTGGTCAATAGCTGTCAAAAATAAGTCTTTGCTAGGTATTTGATTCGAAACATCGGAGTATTTTCATGCATAATCGTTAAAGATGCACAAACTTCGAGTTTAATCTCAAAATATCTCACACTTCAAATAACTTCCTGCTCACTTCGACTTCGGTTTTTTGATTATTCAATCGACACTTTTTACTTCTTATAATATAGTAACGGAAATTAAAAGCAATAATTAGTGAATGGGAATTCAACTTGTAAGCTGGATATGCAGCAAAGACTCAAAAGAACTCATCTTAAAACTCGACCTTTCATTCCTCATTTCTCTCATCAGATTCGTTTTGTCGTAGAAAACGAGGCCTGACATGTTTGTGGAGAATGACGCGGACCATGCTTTTACGGTCTCGTATTTCAGAAACGTCTGCGCAGACCCGCCTGAAGAAGGTTCGTCGAATTTGAATATTTGAATTAGAAGCAGTCTAAATACAGAGAGATCGAGTGATTACAAAATAGAGGATGAAATTGACGTTTTGAGTAATCCGCAACGATGAAGTTAAGGGGGGATAGGGAAACGTTCCTGCGTTGCATGTTTTTCTCATGTGAAAAGAATCTAAGTTGTTGATGAAATGTAACTTGCAAGTCTCCATTCCTATTTGATGAAACGAACAATCATCAAATTTACTGTCTACCTTCTGGAAGAGAAATCTTTGATCACTTCAAATTTGCACTAAAGTTGAAATGTCAAAATTCCGGAAACGGAAGTCAAATTTTCGTCCATCTCTTGTGATGACTTGCACGAATTGCTAATTCCAGAACATGAAATTTGTTTGTAACCGAATCCATCATTTTTGGCAGCGAATGTTGTAATAAAAGTGATAGTTCTAAATGGAAAACTGCTTCAACTCATTCATAAAAAGTTCGCTACACTGAACAAAAAAGAAGGTGTGGCTGTTTGAATGTAAGGGAGGAGTGTTTGATGCGATATTTATATGATGAATGAAAATAGTTTGATTGAAAATTGACAATGGCATTTATTGCGTTCAGACAGAAGTTCGTGCAGAGAAAGTTTACCTGTCTTGACGATTGTGACATCGAGAAGAATAACTTGATGTTTTCAGAAGGAGCCAGACTTGAAGCCCGTCTGACTGGTTTCAAAGGAGGTCAAGGGATTCTGGAATTATGGCAAAAGAGAGGCAAACGCCCTCAAATCATGATAATCATGACCGGTTTGGAGGAGAACAAGGTTCGGGCTAAATTATCAGAATCAGTTCTAAAAAGCCAACGTATTCAGAACTATCATGCAATCTTCGTGCCGATGGATTCAAGCAACGCTAAATCGTGCTTTAGAAGAGGATTGTCAAAAGAAGAGGCTGAAGGCGAGAAACTCATCTCGATAGTTGCCGATCATACTGGAATGGCAGTTATGGTGAGTCAATCTGAATGAATATAATCGCGATTGAAAGACTATGAAAATTCGTCCGAATCTTCTGAAGATCAGTAGCTGATTAGCTTCGTCAAGTTAAAAGAATTGAAACTTCAATTCAATGAATAGATAGCATTTATGGCACGCCAATTGCTAAACGAAAAAGATGTCATCTTTCACGCATTCAAGTCCTTCAAGATGTAGTGTTCGAATTCAGCCCTGGACACCTATCGACTTCCACGTTTTATCGGACGACATCGTTGGCAAACAAGTGCTCATTGTGGAGGAAGGCAGTCAGCAGATAGTCGATTGTGGTCGACTAGAGGTCAAAGGCAATCACTCGACTTGGTTGCAGGAAATCAGCAACTCCACAGGGATGTCGTCAGACTTCTCACTTATTTATTCATTATTTATTGCTTCGATTATGACGTTTATGCTCTTTTGAATAAAGCATAAATTATTATTATTCTCATTTTAGATGTCGCTACACTGAAAATAGCGAAAGTGCGGGGGGAAAAACGTCAACTTGTAATATTTCTCGTGCATGACGCTGTTTATTATTCTACTCTGCACAACAGCATGTTCTCTAACGACGGGAAATAACGCATTTAATTATGCATATTCATTGTAGAACTACAAATTTCAACCACATTCTTCTCTCTAACTTTATAGAACGCCCTCGAAATTTCACTCTTGGCGTATTTTGGTGAGAAGCGCAAAAAAGTGACAGAGATATTGCTGCACCATATGCTCTCTGTTGTCCATCTTTCTCTCTCTCTCTCATCTCTCCATTTCTCGTTTCCCAGCTGCATCTCTGTCCCCTGACCTCTCTCCATCCCATTCCCCTATGATAATCCTCCCTCAATCCGGCTTCTCCCCCTGTTTCTTCGACGTATTCGAATGATTCCCCGGGAATTCCTCCTGTCCACTCACTGTTTCCTACTTCTGTTCCAGTCCATCGAGTGCCTTTTCCCAGGTGCCGTTCCGGATGAAGGCGATATCAGGCACCTCTATCCTATGCTTAGGTGATTTTTTCGACTTTTCCTGACCATCAGAACTAAAATGATTTGCCTTGGCTTTTCGAAATCCCAACTGAAAACTTTGCTTTTAACTTTTTTTTTTTAAGTTTTGTTTATTTTCCCTGAATATTTATTTTATAAACAAAATTTTAAAAGGAGTTATGAATGTCAAATTTGTGCAGAATCCAGAATCATAATCCCGAGTACAACCTTCTGTAATCCACACCCACTCCAAACTCATTTATACTCCACATTCACTTTTTAGGAGAGTAGTAGAGGATGATGGTCGTGCAAAAGTAAAGAAAATGGGTGTGAATGTGGAATACAGGAGACCTCCCGAAACTCTTTCTAGACTTTCCTAATCAGAAGATTTTAAGCATCGCGATCGGAGTGGAAGAGCATGCACACGCACTTCCTTATTTCCTGGGCTGGCTTGAGAACATCGAATACCCCAAATCGAGGATCAATCTCCAGTTCTTCTTAAATTCCAATGAAGACTCGAGTAGTGAACAGCTCAAATGGTATGTCGAAATTTTATTAGCTAAAATTAAAAATGAAATTTTTTTTTCAAGAATCTGACTGCTTGAAAATGTGTATATTAGAAATTTTATCGGACCTTTCATACTTCAATTTCTAAATCTACTGAAGCTTTTTCAGGTGGAAAGATTCCGTAAAAAACTTGTTCCACACAATCAGTTTCGAGAAAGAATCTGATAACTGGTTGGAGGCTGCTTTGCGATCTGCTAGGCTAAAGTGAGTTTGACTTGGAGGAAAACTGACTTACTGTATTTATTTAGAAAATCTGGCAAGATCCTCCTTATCACTCCGGATTTCATTATCAGCGATAAGAGGTTCATACAGGTAGACGATTCTTTTCAAGCTTATGAATTACAAGAAATGATATATTTTGCCCATTAGAAATACTTCGTATTTATCCTTAACTGTGTACAGGGAAGGGCTATTTTCTTCTTCCCTTCCTACACCATATTCATTTGCTTACTTTTACAGATAAGGCTTATCAGGTCATGATTACCTCGCTCATTTATGTTTTTCTTGACCACCTGCATAAGTAGCTCCAGTAGTTGCATCGTTGCATAGAAAGCATAGTATTCTTGTAGGATAATTTTTCCCTATCAAACCCTACACTATTTCGCATGTAACGATGCGACTACTTTTCCCAAATTGTCAGTTTTCTTCAATTTCAAGATATTGCTTTCAGCATCTGGGTTCCGTTTCAAATCACGTCGTGGTTGTGCCCGTCGTGCGAGGAATCAGAGGCAAATTCGCGAATGTCGACAACGTCGACGAGGAATTCATCGAGGAATTGCAGACTGAACGATTCATCGTGAGTTTTTCTTCTTTGAAAGTAACAAAATGCTATTTTTGAGCTATCAGGAAAAAGAATGGGTCGGAATGGACGTTTCAAAAAGACGGAATCGAAATTTCGACTCATTTCTGGTCAAGAAATTTAGGGGAGGAAAACAATTTATGTTTCAGAACGACGAGGTATTCCTTCCATTGTTCGTGAATCTTACCGCGATGGACTCTTCCTATCTGACATTCGACAGTGGAAATCTGCTTTCGTACGTTGGAGCAAGCGATCCTACGGAGGTATAAAGAGAATTTATCCAGATTCAAAAATAATACAATTTTAACAGTTATGAAGCGACAATTTTTTTTTAATTTCAAAAATATTCGTATGAAATGCAAGCTTTTTTGCAGGTGTTCACAGTCTCAGCCAGCAGAATGAAAATCCCCATCTATCTGGACCACGCTCGTTATTATGGATTCTACGTCAAATCTGATATGGAGATCGAGGATAAGAGGCGACTGGTGAGATTTTATTCTTTGATTCTCGATTTTTTTTTTTTCAAACTCCAGTTATTGAATTTTCCTTTTTGGGTGTGTTGTTCAAATTTTGAGGTTTGTGCAGTTCTCTTCCTCAGAAAGAAAACGTCAATTTCCTCTCCCACTTTCAAGTTGTAAAACGTTCGTTTTTCTTCTTTGTTCGCAACTCCCTTTCAAAAATGTTAGGAGAAAACTGCACGAATCCCAAATTTGACCTGTCAGTTATAAAACAACTTTTCAGCTACGCTATTCTGTGGCTGACCTGCTAGCAGACGGCTATCCCACTCCAATCATTTCTCGAACAGTCCGACCCTGGGTTTCCGAATCGGAAAAATGGGGCGTCAACGAGTAAGAATTTTTTTCTTGAAATTACTTGATTGTCAGTTATCGATAACTTAAGACAGAATAAGTGATGCACAAATTCGTATATGAAAAGTGCATTGCGCATTTGCAAATATTCATCACCCTCATTCCTTGAATATGATATAATAGCGTAAAGTCTGCTGCAAGCGGCAATTCTAATTCCCCGCGCATCAAAATTGTATCTCATTTCCTTCGTCTCAAATAATCGATCATTGACAATAGCAAGGTTTTGTATGTTGAAAATTCAGACAGAATGATCATGATTTTAATTCATAATGTTTCTTTCAGAGTCTACCTGATAAATCTGAAACGCAGGCCAGAAAAATTGGAACGAATGTTGAAGATTTTCGAACTTCTAGGTAAATGGTAGGGAAAATGAACAAGAAAAACTCGATTTTTCCAGGAGTCGACTTCAAATACTGGGAAGCGGTGGATGGGTGGAGATTGGAGGACGTTCCTGAGATGAAGGAGGTCAAACAACTGCCTTCATATCTCGATCCATTCCACAAAAGACCTATGAAAACGGGCGAAATCGGATGCTTCCTCAGTCACTACAGGTGGAATACTCATCTTTGTTGCGGCTAATGAAGACAATTATCTTGGCCATGGTTGCAAATTTGGAATACGATTTGAGACACAACATAACACGACTCAAATCGTGTCCAAAATTCTCAGTCTGATTTTGACGAATTCAATAATGTTCCTCTTTGATATCTTCCTATTTCATTCAAGAATCAGAGATCAAACTATTTCGAAGATAAATTTGCTATTTTTAGGATTTGGAAAGATGTTGTTCAGAGGAAGCTCAGTCGAGTGATCGTATTCGAGGACGATTTAAGGTTTGTGACTTTTTTTTTTCGAAAAAATGAAACAATTTAACTCAGATTTGCCTCATTTGGTTTCGAACGGATAAAAGAGTTGCTGGAAGACTTGGACGCCTCTCTGCTTCCCTGGGACCTGATCTATCTGGGTAGAAAGAAGAATTCGGAAAAGGTTAGAGCTTTTAGAAATGCTAATTTTGGGGTTCATTTACTCAACAAGAATAAACAAAGAAAATATTCCTTGTTCAAACTTTCAAAGTTCGACTTTCCAATTTTCAATCAGATTGATTGTACGTGTCTTCTAATGCGATTTTTAACTTTCATTCTCCAAGAAGAAAATAACTATTTCATTTGGTTCGAAACTAGAATACATTTTACTCATCTAAAAAGTCGTTTTTTCAGGAAGAAACCTGGGTGCGTAATCACAGACATCTCTCGACGGCTGAATATTCGTATTGGACACTCGGCTACATGCTCTCTCTCGAAGGGGCAAGGAAATTGGTCGATGCAAATCCTCTGTCGAAATTAGTGCCTGTCGATGAATATCTCCCTATCATGGCTGATAAACACCCTAATGAGGCAGGTTTTATTTTTTCTTTCAATTTTTAACTTGAAATTTACATCAATTTTCTTACACCTGATGTTATCTTTCAGTCTTCATATTTTTAAACCTATAAAAATGAGGAACATAAAATTCTTATTAGAATAAATAGACACTACTAAAATAGGTATAAGTGGCATAGTTTATCTCACAAGATCATTTCAGGAATGGTCGAGTCATTTCCAGCCAAGAAATCTCCGAATGTACACTTTGTATCCGTTATCTGTTGAGCCGCAAAAGTAAGCATCAAATTCGAATCTCCATTTATCATGTTTTCAGATACACGACTGACCCAGATTACGTGAGCGACACTGAAGATTCGACGATAATACAGCCGGGCCAAGATTCTCACAAAAGGGATGAATTGTAGAGGCCCATCAGACTTACACCAGTCGCATTGCAACTAGGTATGAACGCCTCCTAACGTTTTTTTTAATGTAAAATTACTTATTTTTAGTCGTTTTACCCAATATTGTTTTCATTTTTATTTATTACCACTGTTTATTGATTACGGATCGAAAGTACTTGCCTTTTTCAACTTGGACGATGGGTATTTCTGATGACAGCTGCCTTTTCCCCCAAAGCTTTAATGTGATCAGTTAAAGAGTTGCAATTCAGCCATAATTTGTTTGTTCGAAATTCGTGAAGAAAGCATAATAAATCGTTTTTGATTTGATAAAATTCAATATTTTCTGTGAATTGGTTGCAGTTGAAATCTGATGAATTACTTCTAACTTTTCTTGCTGAATTTGAGATGGATCAGATGATTTTTCAACTAATTTATGCTTTTTCTTACTTCAGAGCTGATGGGATGTGCATTTTCTTCAGCGGATATTACAGGCGACGGCATGAAGATCAAAATCATCAAGGAACTGGCTAAGGGAGGGTTCAGCACGGTGCGAAATAATTTTCTTCCTGAACTTTGAATTTTTTTTTCATTAAATTTACAAAATATGCAAGATGAAAAACATGCAAAATATTCATCATGATATTTCGGTCCCTTGTGATCCCCATCTACACCCATTTATATTCCATACTTACTTTTTTATTTTCCCCTACTTCCCTCTCATATTCTCTCCTAAAAATGAGTGTCAAGCACACAAATGGGTGTGGATCACAAAAAGCCGCTTCGATTTAAAAAAAAAAAAAAGTTTCATGTACAGCACCTTATCATTATTCATTTTCCAGGTACTTCTTTGTCAGGATCTTCACAATGGCGATAAATATGCAGTGAAGAAGATCGAAACGCATTCGAAGGAGGAAATCGACAGAGTTATGCTCGAGGTAGGGGCTTTATAATCTCAAAAATTTACTTCGAAATTGTTTTATTTTTGCGAAGCATCATGATGGAGTCTCGAAACTTAAAATTTGACGAAATCTGCAATGAAGGAGTGATTTTTTTTCTAAGATGATGTAATGCCTCTTACTTTCTTCCGAAATGGCACTGCGTTGTTAACAAAAGTCGATTTGTCACTTTTTTTTTTGAAAACCACCCCGTCGCTGCGTCAAGTTTTAATTGCCTGGAGCTTGTGATATTGCAATATTTCATATCTTTTAACGATGGAATTTTCAGGTGGAAGCTCACAAACTTCTAGCAGCCACTCCTTCTGCGATCCAACTAGTTTCCCTCATTCAACTGGACAGCATTTTCTACCTGGTGCTCCCTTTCTACTCGCTCGGAAATGTGGCTGACGATCTCGCCACAAGGAAACCAGCCAACAACCATTTGTCTTTCAGCGAAGTTAGTCATGAAATTTTCTCAAAGAATCAGCCAATTTATTCTTTTAATTTGGCTTAACATGAAGTTGCTCACTCTATCATGATAACTTAGAGATATCATTTTGGTGAACAGCAGAAAAAACAATAACTTGAATAGTTTCGATAAAACGATCAATGCCATTCCTTCTTTACATGCTCTAAATCATATAGATTGTAGTTATGTTGATACACATTGACCAATCTATTTCAATTCTGAAAAAAAATCATGGTATAATTTCAGGTAGTAACATTTGCAATAGATGTCTGTAAGGCTGTGAAGATGCTGCATGAAAAGGGCTTTGCACATCGAGACTTAAAACCGGCGAATTTTCTGATTTGCGACGGACGAAAAGGAGTCGTCCTTTGCGATTTCGGATCTGTTGACAGGTAGTTTTTTTTCTTTTATTTAGCTTCTTATAGAGCATTTTTTAATACTTTTTACTGATAGATTTTCTCTTGATGTGCACATCTGAAAAAAAAAGATTTGCGAGAATAACTCTAGCCTAGAAAAGTTATTTTTTATCATGATAATATCATCAAATTGAAGAATAAGGACGCGTTCATACTTTTTGATACGCTTGGCATCGATGTCATGAATTTACACGTAAAATCGCTTGACATTGACGTAATGTCAAAAAAAAAAGTATGAACGCGCCCTAATAATTCTATTTCATTGACGATTTATTCATTTGAGAATCCCCTTCGAAGTTTCGTCCGCCCGCGAGCACCAGCGAATGTTGGATGCGGCAGCAGAATTTTGCTCGATGCCCTACAGGGCCCCCGAGCTGTTCACTTGCGATATCGGGTCGACCATCACTGCTGCTATTGATTTGTGGGTAAGAGATTTTTAGCAGACTATGCGATGGTTGAAAATTCATCTCGCAGAGAAACATTATCTTTTACCACTAAGTTATTGAAAAAGAAAAAAAAAACCTCCTAAATTTTTAATAAATCTCTGTAGAAAATACTTGTAAAGACACTAATTTCGATGTTAAAACTGACTGTATTCTATTATAGATGGTGGTGAATAAAAAACTAAGAAAATTTAATCCCTTATTCATTTTCAGTCGCTCGGTTGTTGTTTGTACGCTCTCTGCTATTTTCAATCACCATTCGACGCCGTTTATGAGAAGGGAAACTCGATAGCTCTTGCCGCTCAAAGCCCCGATAAAATCGACTATCCAGAAGATGTGCCGTGAGTTCTCATAATGTTTCCTCTTTAAATTGGCTTTTTGGCATAGATTCATCTTCTTTAGTTTTTTCTTCACTCAGAATCAATATTTTTATGAAAGAAGGGTCTTGTTCTAGGCTAAAAGTGATGTTGGTCTTCACAATACTTAGAAAAACTGCATATTTTCTTTGCAAATGTGCGCGAAAAAATATTCGTTCGAAGTAAAACTTGATCACCATTGCGACTTAAAATTGAAGCTCATTTTGAAAATCCCCTATGTCAATGTTCTGAAATATCTGAAAATTGTCAAAATCAACTGGATTTCAGTTATCCTCCTCGACTAATTCAACTCATCAAACAGTTGCTCGTCTTCGAATCAACTCAACGACTTTCGATAACGCAGCTTCTAGAAGAATTAGAGCAACTACGGACCTCATTACCGAAAGAATCTCCAGTTTTGTACACATAGAAATTCACTTCTGTACAAAGAGTACCAAGTCGACTAATTTATTTCGCATTGTTTTCGGTAAAATTAATAAATTTTTGACGTGTAGAGTGGATTGGCGGACAACCAACTTTGACCCCCACCTACCCCCGCGTTCACTTGAGAGACGGGACCTGGTCTCCTCGTTTTTGCCATCAGGGCCCATGGATGTATCCGCCCATATGGGTTTGGTCCGGATCCAGGACACTTTTACAATTATCTGAACCCTTGTTAGTTATTCGTGAAATGGCTCAATAAAATGGTTTATTTTTCAAAAAGTAGGTCTATCAATAGTATTACATATTCAATAATGACCATGGCAGTGATGGTGAACTTTTCTGAGACCATGAATTGAGATAGCAATCATGAAGACAGCGAGGATGGCCGCTACCAGCGAAAGATCCCAGGAATAACCCAGCTAAAAGGTTTTCAAGATAATCCGATATTACGTGTTCAGAATTTCAATTCCGACTCTTTTAGAATAAAAATTTTGAACACTATTTATTCGAATCGAAGGTTGAAAATTTTAGCAATTACCGATATCGATACGTCTCTTGCAACAATGCCAAGATCATTCGCGACTGAAAAATGAAGCAATAATGATTGAATAATGAAATAATTTAGGGCATACCCTGTGTAATATTTGACGCCCAAACAATGGTACCGATGAATAGGAAAAGAGCTATCAGACTTGACGCGCTTAGTTGCACACCGTGGCCGACTGGATGATGACGATAGCGGAGTCTGAAATGATGCTATTCATTCAAGAATCAACATATCATTAGGTTATTTTTAAAAGAGAACAGATCAGTGACAATTATACTACGGTACGCTTTTCACTAAAATATAGAACGGTTTTTAATGAATAGAACGATTTTGAATTCACAAGGCTATCAAGTTTCTTAAATCTGTTCATTTCACTTCAAATTGAGTCGATTTGGATGTCTGATAAGTAACTTGAAAACTGCATGACATTATGATAAGGTTTGACGAAATATTGAGAGAAAATCTACCTTACCCTACCCTATTTTGTCTATGCTTGTTCATTATATCATGCGGTTTCCAAATATGTTGCGTGAAAATTTTACAAAATTTGTAAAAAAAAATACTAAAAATAAAAAATACTAAAAGAAAATGATGGAAAATCGATAATGTCGTAGAAAAAATTGTGCCGTAGTTTAGAAATTGCAACGTAATGACAAACTAGTGACTTTATGTTTGTTTCAGAAATAAATTATATAATGTTTCAGCTAAATAATTGACAACATTTTCATTGTATCCATCCTAGAATAATTAGTTATAGCTTATTTTAAGCCTACTTTAGTGAAAATGTAGCTTACTATTTATTTCACGACTTACATTGAAATAAATGCATAAACCAGCGTCAATAGCTCAAGCGAGAAGCCCAAAAGCATCGTAACTATAACGCATTGCCACCACGCTGGCCTGGTCTGTAAAATTAATGATATTTATATTCTAAGCGCTCAAAAATTAAAACATGCCTGGAAGAACTCGCTCGCACCCGGTTTTCCCCATCTATATATACCAAACCCTTGGCTTCCATAATAGCCATAATAATAACTACTAACCACAACCCACGCTGAAAATAAATCAATATAATTCAGTTTATTTTAGTAAGAGTAAACTTATATTCATTTTAGATTTATTTCAAATGATAATGAATCGGTGTATCGATATAATGGTTTTAGTTAAGGATTAGTTGGTAGAATTTTAAATGGTGTTTCCAGATATTACAAAAATCTACATACAGCTTGTGAAAGTTCCAACTGCAGTGAATATTATACATAGAATTAAAACACCAATAAAGGCTCCGTGTGCGTGCTCGTGTTGGTGATAAGACATTGTTGTTATTATTATAACTAAATCTAAAATTTTACACTGCAAATGGCTATTGATAAATGAAAAATTGGAATAAGACTATCCGAGCATGACGATTTCATGCGGACAGAATTCTTACATACGCTTAGTTATTTGTTTCATAACTCCAATATAAGTTCCTAATTCCGTCTTATCATTTTGCCATTTATCCATTCTGATTCAATAGATTCGTTTCTAAACGTTGCTCTCATTATTTAGCATTGTATTTTTATAGTCAGTTTTTATCGTCTTTTCAGTACGCAGTGATCTAAACCAAAGAAATACTCCTTAAGTGAGAATTTATCATGTCATTTAATGGGTAATGCACAGAGCAAATACTAAGTTTCGTTTTCGGCGATGAATTATTTTGACATCATACTTAATCGAGTATTAAATAAAGAAAACTGTTCATTACTCATTCGATAAAATCAGCAAACCAAAATGAACTCATAAGTGTCATTTATGGTTTATTATAACTTATTACATTCATAAATTGATAATAAAATAGTTTATTCGCGTATAACATGCATAATATTGTCACTAACCGATTAATTTGAGAAAAAATAAACGATGCGCAAACTGAAATATGCAAAGTGTGCATTGCGAAGTTAGTGCGTATCTTAGCAAGTTCGGCACCTAGTGCTAAATCTTTATTTGCAAAATCTAAGAAAATTGATTGTTTAACTCAATTTTCAGAATATTCGATTATCCAATAATTCTTGGAGTTTAAAACCATTTACCTCTTGTTTCGAAAAGATAGAATTTTTATTTTCTGATTTCTTATCTTCTGATAAAATATCACTGATTATTTCTTTTTATCGCGAGTAATCTCATTCGTTTTTATTTGTTGTTTTCCACTTTTGGATAAAGGTATACAATTTTTCAGAAAATAATTTTAACATATCGCCTTTTTCACACGCTGAATGATTTCTCATTATTTTTGATACCGATGAGAAAATCGATTTTTTAAGAAAAATAAAGATGCTTGCAGAAAGGAAATTGATTTTCAAAAAGTTGTTATCTTTCTTTTATTCACGTTTTATGCAATATAATTGTCACTATACAGATTCGATTGTTTATTTCATAAACAGTGATTTTAGAGATCTCAAAAATTAACATGAATTGAAGGAAAAATCATATCTGATCATGACAATACGGCACCCCATTCTAGTGTATGAAAGAAGAAAAAAAACATGATGAATGACGAAGTGCATGAATTAACGCAGACCTAGGAAGCACTTTCGTCAGACGAAACTTAATTATGGAGAGTAGGTCGCACGAGTGAATTAATGGTTACGATATAATTTCGCACCGGTGAAATTTTAGCTAATTACATATTGGAAATAGAAATTTGCTTAGAAAATATATTGGGGATGGTCGCAAGGGCTCTTTCTGACGATCGTTCTCCCTAGGTCTGTGTGGGGAGTATTTATTATGAAAAGAGTCGCAGCTGACTGCAGAAAGGGGGATAAGAAAGATCGATTCAAATTCAAATTCAAATTTACTCAAATTTATAACAGAACATGGTGAAGATGTAGCCAAATATCCTAACGAACAGAAGAAAAATGATAAAAGATGAAATAAAATATTTTACAGAACTTCCAAATTTAGTCAACATAGCTTCACTGAAATCTACTTGATTTTTTCAGGTAATTACAAGAATGAAATGGGTAAACTTTGGTAAAATCACAGGTTCAAACCAAAAATATGAAAAAGTCGTTCTGATTAATCGATTACCGCTTTTCATACTGTCGATTCAACCGCAATGCTCTATGTAGCAGCAGAAGTAACAATGAGTGTCACGTCTCATGAGCTGTGATATGCTTATGTATATCTGCGAATGTAACTTTTGACCTGCGACAAGAACGCGTCCTTGTCGCGTCCGTACTGCTTCGCTGCCTCCACATTCAGAGGATCTTCGAAGTCGATCAGGTCCTCGAATAGAGAGGCAAGGCCGTAGATCACCTGCAATCAATTCTTACTTATCGTAATTTTTATAAAGGGTTGGATAAATACTGTGCTTTTAAAAGTTGAAGATTTACAGTATTTTGAAAATCTCATTGGGAAACGTTTAAGAAGGAACCTATTGTTAAAAATCACTATTCTGTCTAAATAAAATCCCAGTATTGAAGTTCAAAGTGAAATATAATTGCATTGCAATTTTGAAAAGAAATAAAATGAAGTTATTTCCAACCTCAGATATATTGCGAGTGGGCCTCCATCCAAATTCATCGAGAGACTTCTGTCTGAGAATGGACAGACAGATCTTGCCGTCCTCGGCAATATTCGGGTGCCAGATGCGTGTTAGGCACTCCACTTTCGGGGGCTGAAATAATGAAAGAATGTATGAGATTGTGCCATTCATATCTAACTTCAAAAGTAAGAAATTAATTAGAGGTAAAAGACAAGTTTTCTTTTGGAAGGATCATAAATGTCCTTTTGTGATTTGTCAAAGGGTCTTCTTCTTATTTCTTGACAAATATAACAGTTGACGAATATAAGGAATCATCTCATCATAAATGACAATTTTAACAATTTGGTAAAAATATTACTATTAATCGACAAAATTAATACTCACCGCGTGGTTGTATTCGAGCGGAACGGAGATGTGGAATTTGAAGGTGCCTCCCTTGTAGTATCCTTCCTGAGGAGTGATTGTCAGATCCATCTCGTGTCGCTCAGTCTCCGAGGGGAACGTCAATCGGCATTGCTTCAGATTCCGCAAAGTCTGCTCCAATTCGTGCCTCTCTGAAAATACGTTTCATTGACTCAGAAAATAACATCAACTTTTATGTTTATGGCAGAAATTCATTTTGGATGATCAGATACGTCTATCAGATGGAAAATGCTTAATGAATTCCATAACAAACTTCTTACAATCTACTTTTGTCAGTATTTTTCCCAAGACGATTTTCTATTTGCTCAGTGTAGGTGTTGGAAGAATTCTTATTCATTTCAGAAATGTATTCATACTAAGTTTGTAAAGCTTCATGACTTTAGACAGTCTCCAAAAACTCGAAGACAACTCATTACAAAGCCAGAATGTCACTTATAAAAACAATAAGCAAGCAAGTTTCGATAAATAAACGTAAATGCATACCCTGTGCAAGCAGCCTCTCCCGAACAGCGACTCTCGTCTCTATGTACTTTACGTCCGTATTCGCATTGCCATTCACCCGATTCGGCAGATTAATCATTGTTGCAATTTGATGCCAGAACGATTAACAGACTAGAAATTAATGGTGCAGTTGACGCGAACGCGATAGAGTTACCGAGAAGAAAGAAGGAGAAACCTTAAATTCGATAATTCAAAAGATTCATTAGAATTCCGAATATTAAAAGAAACGAAAATCTTCGAAATTGACGTATCGATTGAGAAAATTCTCGAAATTTCTAGTGTTTGCATGGAATTTGACAATTTGAAGAGTCGATCGATTGAAAAATGCCTAGGTGATAAGAAACGAATTGCATAAAATTAGTCAGTTTCATCGCGAGAACATTGCCAATTTATCATCAACCGAGAAATAACGTGAATTGCCCACATCGAAAGAAAGTCGTTTCGTTGAACAAGAACTTCTGGTCGTGAATGTTCGTCGCAATTCAATTTTCAATCGATATGCCTCGAATTTCACAACGTTGCAGATGCTTGCTAACGTTAGGCACCATGAGGATGAATTGATGAAATGAGAATGTAATGAATTGTGTTCTTCAGGTAAACATTTAGTAATGTATTTTCTACTAGCAAAACTGAATAAAACTATAGTTTCATAATTTATTATTGAGCCATGGATAGTAAACTCATTTCTGCATACATTTGCCCTTGCGTTTTTCATCCTGCCCAGTAGCGAAACAGTGGGTAAAATCAAGAAAAGAAAATTTCTCTTTTCGCCTTTTAGCGCCTAAAGATGGACGCTCGAGTTTCTTTCCATGCGACAATAAATTCTTCAGTTTATGTAGAGTTCCCAAGTGAGTTTGCAGAAATCGCCCCGAAAATTTTCAACCTACATAAAATACAGCAATCAAAAAAGAAGTTTATATGAACAACTATTGTGAGAATTACCTTTTTTAAAAGAATTATTCAAATTTGGCATTTATACTAAACATAAAGTTTATCATCGCGTCTGAAATCTGGGAGGTTGAAAATAGAGAAGAAAAAATGATTTCGTGCAAGCCACTTTTCATATGTTATTTATAACACAAAATTACTTTGCACCACTTTACATCTCCCAGATTATGGACCAGATAATATTCAATATCCCATTATGTACAGTTTCACGAGATGGCCATGTAAATATTGATATCGACTTTAACAATTTAAAAAAGAGTAACTCAGAACTCGGAAAGGTAATCTTGTTGCCATATCTGACCTCAGTTCTGAAGTGTCCAGTTCGGAAACGTCGCCGCTTCTGAATCTTATTGACATTGCATATTTATGTTAGAGTACCATTCACTCATTCTTTCATGTTTCCCTTTGTCTCTAACCTCTCTCCCAAATGCTCCTATTCCTTCCTTCTATGTCTGCTCCTAGTAGATGAACTTCTCATCCTCTCCCTCTACAGCCACCGGCCTAATCGTCAGTTATCGAACCCTCTACATCTTCCCTTCTAGAGTTGTCTATCCTCACGACCACTGACCATCCCTCGAATTGTCTTCACTTTTGACCTCACAATTGATTCGAATCTTCTGCATTCTGGTGGGACAGTAAATTTCCTAATCTTCTCCAACTATTGTCACTTCGACGTTGTTCTAATAAGAACTTGTGTTAATCCAAGTTCTGACTGACGCCACACATCTAAAAGCACGACAATTTATACGTGTGAAAGTGTTGGCGAGAGAAACATTCTATCTTCTGAAAATATCCGATTGAGCATCTTTTCTGCATTGTTTTTTTTCTGGAAAGGACTTGATTTTGCTACATTTTTCAATTGAACTATTCCAATATTCCAAAATTGCAGGATCGTAAAATCGAAGAACACATTAAGGCTTATTAAAACTATTCTTCGAAAAATTATTTCTCAAAATCATTCAAATGCCACATCTGCCTCAGGTTTGTACAATTTTATATTCAATAGTTCGTCTATGTATTTCAGAAGACGTTGGTAGACTTGCCACCTGAAGTTCTCCAGATAATCTTCTCGCGTCTGCCGATTGGAGATTTGGGCCAAATCCAAAGAGTTAATAAACGCCTGCATGCCGTTGCGAATGAAATAAGAAATCCAGCTGGCAAGCGATTGGCCTGCAAAAATAGGATCGGAATAAACATTCAGTTCGTTGATCGCTATGTGCCTGAAGATGAACACCAATTGGTATTTCCGTTCTTTTTTATCTTGAAAATTAACCGATTTATTAGTTCTAATAGTCGTGATAAATAAAAACTGAAGATTTTTCAAGAGATTAGTCTATTTGCCATAAAATAATAGATGTCTTTCAGCAATTCAACGACATTGCCCATATCCATATCTATGATCGAAAAGAAATAAGTAAGATAATTTTATTGCCAATAACGAAATAATTTATTCAGCCACTACATATATTATCAAAAGATGTTTCTCTTGTGATTTTCTCGTGACTTATATCTTGGCTCAATTTATAGAAAAATAGTTATGAAAAAAATACCCCTTTCATTTCTTCATTGTTTTTGAAAAAGAAATTACTAAGAGGGTGGGCGCAATATGAAGTACATGGTACAGAGACGCAGAGCGCAGTGGTTTATCTCACGAATACCCCTTTCTCTTTCCTCTACAAATTTTTTATAGGCAAAAATGAGTATTTGAATATAATTTTTGATTATTTGATTTAAACCTAATATCAGAGAAACAAGTATTGCTTAGGAGATCGACCTCATCCGAACATGACAATTCGAGTTCCATGTTGTGATAAACATCCACGACCAACTGAGGAGCAGATTCGAAACGTGCGTCAAAAATGGCCCCCTATGAAAATCGAAGAATTCTTCAAATCATCCCTTGAAGGTAGGATTTGGGAAAAAACACTGAATTTTGATCAAATAATTTATTTACTTTTTCAGAAATTGAGGCACGAATAAATGAGGCTAAAAAAGCTCGCGAAAATAATCCAAATTATGCATTCTACAATGAACTACCTATCTCTGTTCGTATGGAACAAGTAATAAATTTAATATTTTAGAAATATTTACGATGTTCAAAAATAAATTTAGGCATTTTGGACGAGAGTTGAAGCTTTCGATTACCTCAAGGATCTACTTTTCTATATTTACTATGAGTATGGCTATGTCGATTTACTAACATTGGTAAGTGCTTATATTGGTTTTTAATTCGAAATACAGATTATTTAGAAAGGAGTAACTCAGGAGACATGGATACAAATGAGAGATTTTTTTGACACTCATGGCTATTTGATTAGGAATAAAACTTCAATGGGTATCCTATTTTATCCTACCAACATCAATGAATTTTTTGCGTCACCATTCTTTTCTAAAGGTGAGAAGAAATGTATTATTTTCAAGATTCTGTAAAAGTTATGCAAACTTCGTTTATACCGTATTTTCTCTAACGGAAGTTCCCCCTACCTTTTCGCATTTAGTCGGCCATATCACCCTAAAAACGTATATTTATCAAATTTCGAGTCCATATCTCGCATATTCATGCACTTTTATAACGCATTTCTAACGAATATTTTGCGTTCTGGGCTCTCAAAGGGGAGCTTCTATTAGAGAAAATACAGTATCATATTTACTTCGATAGTAAACATCATGAAAGTTACGATTTTAGGCGTTAAATCTTTGTCAATTTCATATCCCAACGATGTTGGAATTGAGCCGAACTACGAATTATGTAGACATGAAACTGTGATAAACGTAGGTGTAAAATAAGTGATATTCATGAAAATGTTTCCAATTTGGTTCTGGTTCATTTAGGCTGAAAAGTTGGATGTTATTCCCTCCTTCGGAAATAATGAAACGAAATGCTTCGGACTTGATGATACATTTCTTGCTAACATGAAATATGAGAGATTTCGTATTGAACGAATGAATATGACAAATAACTGGCTGGAAATTGTGCTAAAGGTAATTTTTGAGGCACTATTTTTAAATTATAGTGATAATTAATTAATTATAATTTTTGTTATTTCAGAATTTCTATGAGAATCGTAAAGGACACGTCGCTATATTGGAATACATATTTATAGCTGTTGGATCAATCGATTTGAAAAAATCCCTAAAATCTCTACCGGAATCAGCAATTAAAATTCTAAAAGATGGGAGAGAATGGATGCTGGAAAATCGGCATAGCGAGAAATTCATAATTAGATACAGTCATAGTTATGATCATAGTTATTATATCATTTTTATCAAATCAGATTATTCGATCCTGAACCAACTAATTCTGTGATTTAAGAATCATTATTTTAAATGGATATTTTCATTTGTAAATGTTAACCAATTGTTATCTATTTTTATTTACTTATTTCATAATATTTTTACCTGCTTCGAAGTTCAATTTGTATTAGTGAAAATGTTTCATTTATTACTAAGCCGAAATAAAACATTATGAGTGAATTTCAGTAAAAACCAAAGTTTTAACTAAGGGGAGTCCGCAAATCGGGCTGATTTTTACATATATTGTTCATTTTTTCGAGCTGCTCATTATGGTGTGATTTATTTTTCGAAAATGGCCACTAATTATCGTACTTTCCAGAATAACTCACTTCAGAGTGGATATTTTCGAGGAGTGTGTTAGCATAAGTTGATCAATTTCAAATATGCTACTACTTATTTATTGTTTTTCTTGAATTTATTCGACCGCATTTAAAATGAAATTAAATTTTCTGGTAATGACATTGTCGCAAATAATGGAGAGTAAATGACAGGATCAGGGTTGTTTGAGGTTCGAAAAAATCGAATTTGAACTGAACTGAACTTCCAGACAGTTCGAAGTTCAGTTCAGTTCGTACAGCCCTGATTAAAAGGAATATTTATTTCAGTTGCAATTTTTCAGCGTCTTTATTGGATGTCCCCGAGAGTTGTCTGTATCATGTTCATTGAAATTCAATTATTATTTCATTTTATTCAATAAAGTTTCAATGTGAAATCTGAGATTATTGTAATCAAGCTCTATTCTATGTCAATGTTTCCGACTTCTCGCCATTTATTCGTTTGTGGATCATATTCCTCAATTGAATTGCAAAAATTTTCAGGTCCAATTTCTTGAAATCTAAATTAGCAAATACTTCGTGTAAAGATATGCAAAATCTCAGCTTACCCTCCGACTGCATACAATTTTCCATTGGTGATAACAAGAGAATGACCGTATCTTCCATAACTCATATCAGGGATTCGAGAAATTCGACTGCCAACTGGAGCTGAGGGGTCGAAACACAGGCAGGATTTGAATACTTCACGATCCCTAAATATATAATGACACAGTATTTATTATACAAAATTAACGACTTCGTTCCTCCAGTTATGTAAATTTTTTCATTTAGCGATGCAGCTCCGAAATCCATTCGTTGTTCTGGAATCTCTCCGATTTCAGCCCATTCCCGTTCATCGTCTGATAATCGATATATATTTCGGCTATTTCTTCCATCAATAACTGAATATCCATAATTACAATAATGAATATGCTATAATGTGACCGTATAAAATGCCATAGCATGTTATTGTTTGAGCCTCTCCAATTGAAAGAGGAAAAGCAGGTCCTGTTTCCCATTTCCCGTTTATTAAAACCTGAATAAGTTATTTCATGAATTTTCTCATTCGATCTTCTTACATCAACTCGATTCGTATCTTTCCTTGTTTTAGGATCCTCTCCACCCAAATAATACAATTTGTCTTTGAAATAAGCGACAGATGCAAATTTACACCATTCAGGAGGATTTGGACCTGTAAAATTCTTTGAATCGATCATTCGTGGATTTATCGATAAGACCTCTTGAAATTTGTCGAGTATTCAAGTCATATATTTCGAATGATTTTCTCCACGTATCAATTCCAAAAATCTAAAATCTAAGAAATTATTCAAAATAACGAACATAAGAGTTTACTTTATCCTTTGTAGTTGCTACTTGACATGGCCAATACCAACTGTGGAATTTTGCAATCTCTTCGACTGAGCAGATATATGAATTGAACAAGCCTATTCTTCCTTCATCTTTACCATTATTATTTCGATAAGAAACTAAATTATTATGAATCGTTTCAAAATCTCTTACTTAGCTTTCAAAATAGTTTCTTACCATAGAATAAAATTTTATGTGAATTATCGGGTGAATTGTCTCCACTCATCTGCAAATTATTGACTAATTAATTTATTGTATTATTAATCAATGGGATTTCAATTCCTCTGGAATGATCACTTCCATTTAGTAGTGAACTGTTTATCTTCAAAATACAAAATAAACGAGATTTTGGATCACGCTTATCAAATCCCTTAGCAGCTTATAATGGATTGAAGCATTGTGGTAATTTTTAAACGGGAGTCATGCATGAGGAGACCCTGTCGCACCGATTTTGTGTTAATTATTATATTCGGCATTCAAACTGCCGATCCACACGGATAGATGCGGATATGCATAAATTAAGCTGAGCAATAATATTTTTCAAAAAGCCTGGTATTTTCCCCGGAATTATTGCAGGTAATGCCGATAATCATGTGATTATTAAATTACCTCTGGACTTACATTTTTATATCGAAACCATTTGAAGACAACATTATTATCATAGCGACCTAACAATTTCAAGTACTCGTGTTCTACATGTTTATCCCTAAGGCTGTCATTGAATGACATCGCTTGAATTTCTTTATCCAATTCCTTGATCTAAAATCAATTTTTTGTTGGAAATTTTACGACAATAATCATCTCGTTTATATTTTTTGTTATAGCAGTATAAATATTGCATTCTAATAATTTTACTAATATGTTAGAAATTCAATGACTAAACCACTTACTTTTGTAACTGTAAACTCATCTTCATTTAAATTAACCATTTTATGGAACCTATTATTTTGTTTAAGCATAAGATCAAACATCTCCATTTGTTCTTCCTTAATTAAATATCTTTAGAATAGTTTATCTATTTACACCACAAACCAAATGACGATCCATTATTTCTTGATCAATTGATGTACCAATTTGACTAGTTATCAATTTCTCAGCAATAGGTTTAATTTCTTCTCGCATGTTTGCAACAAATTCATTTCTATCAATGATATCCCATACCTTAATGAGTACGATTGTTCTGATCGTCAGGAGTATTTTCAGTGTAAAAATCCTTTCACTATAATTAAATATCAAAATCTCCCCATTGCACTGTAAAATTCGCTCATGATCATATTTTAACTGTTTTTCCTTAATAAAATATACTTTCCTTACTTGTTTGAATAACTCCACTTGACGTTGTGGTAATTCTGAATTCACCGCATGTTCACGGGTCAAACCTATTTATAAAAAGAATAGTAATTATTTTATTTTTATATAATATAAATAAATACCTCGAGCAATATTAGGAATTTCCTCAGCTTTCACTTGATAGATATATTCAATTGATATCCAAAGAAAGACGATAATTTTAGAAAATAGTAGCATTCTCCTAAACCTTAGCAATATGAAAGGTTTTATCACAATTTAAAAATATTAACTAGAATAGAAAAGTCACGATATTTATTAGGAGTATAAACACCATAATAATACGAATTTTGCATGTTAGTTACCTGAAATATATACTAATAATTGAATAAGCGTCACATTACTAATGGTTGTGTTCGTTTTAAAGTATCGATTTCGAAATCAGATAACAATCTTTATATGAGAGTAAAATATATTACTAAGATTTCAAAACAGATAGATACGTTAGTGCATTATAAACATATTGAATATATTCAATAATTTATAATAGCAGTTTTTGCTATAAGCTTAATTAGCCCATCAGATTTTGAGGAAAATACTTTTGTAACTCTGCCTTCATATCAGGAATATCACTTGCTTCCATTATCTATACTTAAATTTTCAGAATTTTTCTCTTTTCTGTCTGTCTCTTCTTTCCCTCTCTCTTTCGCGCACTCTCCTTCTCGCCCGCGAAACTTTTCGCCTTTGAATTTTCCCTAGTCAATTGATTTTTGCGGTAAAATTCATCTTTCCGTCAATTTTTCTTAATTTTTGAGACCGGTAGTGATTTGTACGGAAAATCAAAATATTTACTTCTCATTTTTGGCACAAATCGTCTCCAATTCGATTTTTTCTGCAGTTTTCTACACACCCATTTCAAAATGAATATTCCTTTTTTCTCAGAAATTTCTCAATTTTTGGCTGTTTCGACATTTCGCTTTTCTTCTTGTTTTAAAAATTGTACAGTTTTATAATTTCAGCAGAAATCAATGCCGAGAGGAAGGCCGTCGCACGACGGAGACAACGTGACGTATCCCGAGGGCTGTCTTTCGCTCATCCGAGGAATCGACGACAATGAAACGGCTAATCGACTCAAGGTTTGCCACAGAATTAGGTTTCCTGTATACTTCATCAAGGATCACCACGAATTTGAATTTGAAGAGGACTTGCTTCCTACTTTTGGGGTTTTCAATGACAACTTTTGGACAAAAGTGAAAATGCAAGGATGAGAAGTTTGAGATCTCTAAATATCGTTGTTTGCAGGCGATCTACGAGGCGCTAGTCGCTGAGCCGCAGCCGGTCTGCAAGAGCAAGGACCCGCGTGACAAGTCCAATCAGCCTCGGCTTCAGTACCACAACAAGTTCAAGGCCCTCTACGTCAAGCTCCAGGGCCTGACTCGTCAACACTCTACCAAACATCGCCAGGTATGTAATGAAAAGTGCTGAGTAGTCTGTATGCTTTGGAATATCCCCTGATCAGACTCGTCTCAGTTCAACTCGCAGAAGAAAATTGTATCTTTTCGAGAAAAAAACGATAACATTTTTTTCCTTTCAATATGGCATTTTTGTGAATCAATTTGCGGATTTATCTCCGTCTGGTTTGAAGAATGCTGTTTCTCACGAGATAATTTCTTATTTCCTCTTGTAACATTCATTGTTCTAATTCTAATGCGAACACTTTCTTCTTCGAAAAACAGGCAATTTCTTTCTATTCGATCTTTTGAATGATGTGAAATTAAGGGAAATTATGCCCTGAAATGGTTTGATACTCATCCAAAAAAATCCATAAGAATTAATTTCTAATTTTTGAAACAAGTCATATTCATTTGCAGCTGATCCTGTTCCTGTCGTGCAGCCTGGCGAGTCTCAACCGACTCACCTACCCGCCCATCCTCTTCCCCGACAACATCTCTGATCTCATGGTTCGTCAAACGCACAAATTCAAAGATTTGCAAACCAAAACTCACACCTGCGGGTCCGAAATTTTCGAAAATTGCAAATCTGCTCATACACCAACTCATGCTTCTTCACAATCGAGCTTAGCGAAAGCAGAAAAGAAATCGAAGAAGGAGAGTTAAAAACAAAAGGATAGAATAGCACTAGTCAAAGACGATGAATGACGAATCGCAGTTTTCCGTCGTGCATAAACGTATGTATTCATATTAATGGGGAAACGATTAGAGAAAATTCAAGCTCTGAAATCTTATCGGTGTCAAGCGATTTAATGAAAGTTTTGTCAAAATTAAGATCGAAGTCAAAAATTCACCGGTAAAATCACTTGACATTGACACGATATCTAACGTACGAGTTCGGTCTTATTCCTGTAAATATGAATATACAAGGTTCCTTTTTTTAAGAAAGTAGAATTAATTGTTTTTTAATAGGATCTTTTCATTCATAATTCATCAAATCGATCATTTTGTTCCAATCTTCATTCAGGAGTTTATAGAATAATGGTATTGTAATTTCTGATGGAAGAAGATTCTTCAAAGCTGACTGAATTGAATATGTGGTGTTTTCAGGCGGATTTCGAATGGATGTTCGAGGATTGTCTGACGGAGATTGGCCACTGGGCGAGGATCAGTCGTCTCAGGCAGCATTACCTCAAGCTTGTTCAGGTGAGAATTCAGTTTTTCTTCTCCCAGTATCGAATAATGGACGTATCAGCAAATTGCTTCCACGTTTGATATTTCCTTTAGAAAGTTGAAATTCGATCCATTTTTGATTGAAATGTTTTTTCTAGATGTTTTTGATTGAGAATTCACTCATTTTTCTATTTTATGGAAAATAAGGACTGTTTGAAAGAATTTTCTATATCATTTTCTCAAATATCCGATATTTTACAACACAAATCAGAACATGATTTGGACTTGCTTAAAATTTGGTTACCTCGCACTAGATTCAGTTGATAACTAGAAGGTCTGGATAAAAAAATGTTGAATCTTGCAGATGATTACGATGGTATTCCCCGAGAGCATTGTGGCGAAGAGTCCGGCGGAGAGGAAGACGCACGAGAAGGACGCGCAGGCCAGGACCATCACTGCTCTCTTCCAGGCTGCGTTTCACATCTGTGGACAGATCGAGTGGAACGAGGACAACGACAATGCGAAGGCGAATGCATCTGTATCTGCTGGCGTCAATCAGGTTGGAGAATGCAAGATGAAATTTGAATATTTCATGCTTGTTCATTTTCAGAGGAAGCTCTAAGAATTGAAATGCATAAGTTTTAGTGGAAAACAATTGCATTATCATTGTAGTCATGCTTTATCCTGAAATAAGAATGAAATCGCGCAGAAAAGGATAATGCTGAGAAATCAAATTTGTTTGAAATTTCAGTTAAAAAGCTGCTTTGAAATAGCAGGAAATTCTTTCAAATTTGAGTATTGTAAATGACCGATAACTTGAGACGAAATAAAAGGAGCGTGTTTCTTTCTTCCTCTCACTTGAGCCTCGGATGCGCGTTGTCGACATTCGTGTCCATTTGCCGATTCTTTTTAAAAAAATTTTTCTACTTTTTCATCGAATTTAACGAGATTTTTGCAACAGGCACTTGCCAGCTATTAGCTTTTACCGATATTTATACAAATTTATTGGCTAATTATCGATAATTACCCTTAAAAACGAAAGAAAGTTAAAAGAATCGCTAAATAAATAAATGTCGTCAGTGCGCATCCGAAACTCGTAAGAAGGGGAGAAAGAAAGACTATCCTTGTATCTCGTCCCAAGTAGTCGGTCATTCACAATAAAATTAACATCTTTGTAGAATACCCAAAAATTGTTGAACTTGAGAGAGCGAAGCGAACTCGTCGCGATGTGAGCAACGATGGAGAGGATGAAGCGGACGAGGATGAGGCGGCCAACAACGCTGTCACTCAGAAGAAGGTACGACAGATAAAGATTATTGTAGATTGCAGGAAGAATTTTTTTCCAATTACAAACAGCAGACAAAATGTCATCAACAGTTTTTCTATGTAGGGAAAATCGTGAATAATTCTTCTCCCATTGATTTTTCCTTAATATTTCTGAAAAATAATGATCATTCGTTGGTTTTGAGTATTTTCTTCGGATTTATCGAAGAAGGAGAAGAATATTGTATCACGAATGCTCATTCATCTACATGGAAAGAGGGTTCAATGATCAAAGAGAGTAGAGCTGCATATGCTTTCTTCTTGAAAGGCATTCATTAGCAAATTTTCTCAAAAGTGAACAGTCAAATATTGACTTCTCTTATTCAGATGCTGGACGCCCTGACAGAGCTATGCAAACGAACGATCGTTCGAATGGAGTTCTGCCCGTTCAGCCTGATCGACCTGTTCTTCTTCCAGCTGCGACAGCCATCCCCACAGGGCAGGGCCCTCTCCACTGCGACTGCACTCGCCCGCACTCTCCTCTCTCACGCAATCGACCACTCCGAACACTTCAGGATGAAGATCATCAATGTAAGCCGGCAACATTTTGAGAAACTTTAGAGTTAAACATATTTATTTCATGATTCAGTGAGAGTTTGAGTATTGTAAACTGTCTACTAATTGATTAAAATAAAAAATTACGCATTTTCTGACGCACAAAAATAAGGAGGTGTGTACATCAAATCTGCTCATTGCTTCACGCTTTCATTTTCTTTTTCTCTATTTTTTTTTTTTTTTACAAATTCCGCAAGACTGTCCGTAATGCACACTCGTTTGTTTTGCGCGTATAAAATGCGTCATTTTTCTTCCATTTCCAATCTTGTAATCTCAAGATATTTCAAAAGAAACATTCAACAGAGCAATCAAAACGTGATGTTTTCAGACAAAACTGAAAATGCATTTCTTCTTTGTCGACTTCACTTCTTTAAATTTGAAAAACTTGCAGGTGCTGGGTACAGCTCTGCAACAGGACGTGAGCGACGAGGAGAAGGACCAGGAGAAAACCATTTCGCCTGGGGAATTCTTCCCGCTAGGCTCCAACTTCAGCAAAACTGACAGAAGTCTCAGCACTCTATACGAGTTGATTGTTGATGTAAGTCGATTTTTATGGGAAACTTTCTACTAAATTTAGAATTTTAGACTTGATAATTGAAATCGTGTAATGGAAATAGAAATTATTCTTCTTCGTTATTTCTGTGAGATTTGAAATGAGCTCAAAGTTTTACTATCTTTTCCGTCTGTCATTTTCTCCTATGAAAGATTTGATATGATATCCCATTTTTCAGGTGGTGCGCTGCGATCCCGAGCACAAGGTCTCCTTTCATCTCATCAAGCTGCTCTGCAGCGCCACTCACATCATCGTGAGTTGTTCATTCTCTAAGAAGAATAAAATTGAGTTCGGAAATTGGATTCTAAATAAGAAACAGATTCAACAACACTATTATTGGAGTTTGTAACCGAACTACAGATTCGCTGTAAAGAGGAAAAAAGACAACTTTGATTTGACAATGCTGTTCCTGTTGTCTTATGATTGTTGATTCCAGAATGAGCGCGTAGATTTTCGCCATCTGGTGACAATCTGCATGTCGCGCATCTGCTCCGTGCCTGGCGTCTGCTTCGAAATGGGAAATCTCAAGAAGGCTCACAAGACCTGGGAAATGTTCATGAACAGGTGCAGTTAGATGTGAATTCACTCATGCCGTCATATTTCATCGCTGATAGTAGCAAATAGTGCCAATAATGGGCGATTACCAAATGGCTGAGTTCTATAGTTAGAGATAGACGAGAGAATGAAATGTGAAAGAAATAGTGGAAAAGATATAACTCCGCCATATAGTAATTGCCGAAATAGTGTAAAGAAATGCTAAAAGCAAAAAAAAACTCGAATTCTCCATCTTAAGCAACTTTATTTTCGATAGAGGGAGAACTGATTTTGTTTTAAAAAATTTAGACTGTTTGTTGCGAAATGTGGAAAAGTGAATTTTAGAACTTATGAAAATGGTCGCGTTATTATTCCAAAATTTTCTTTCGAAATAGTTACATTTTTCGGCGTTTGTATCAGTAGACGAGAAAATAATAAAAAAAGACTTCATTCTCTTTAAACTTTCTAGTACGAGTTCTTCTTGGTAAAGGCGCTTAAAAATTTCAATCTTTATTTTTATGGTCTTCAGATTCCGTGACACAGAGAAGAAGATCCGAGTGCAGTGTGCGCATGACGCGAGGATGATGTTGGCTGAAAATCCTGCAATCAGGGAGGCTATCACTGGTAAGTCAGACCTGTTCTGCCAGAATAAACGAATGAAATTAGTTTAACATGAACATTTTTCTTGTTTTCTTTATCGTTGGTTCAAAAGTTGACAAAATCGATAAAAAATATTCTTCGCTTTTGAATCTGAATAGAAATAAAGAACAAAGATATGACAACAATTTTGAAAATGAAGCTGCGAGTGCAATATTGTCAAGCTCTATTCCTTCATTTTCTTCACTTTGGTGACGAGGGAAACTCGTTGCGTGTACAAAAATGTTTGTGCTCAGCGACATAAATCCTTTTTCTTTGCAGATAAAATGATCGAGTTGCTGAACGATGGAGCGGAGGAAGTGAGGCATCGAGCAATCAACACAGTGATGAGCCTGCTGGACGACACGAAGTACGAGGCTGTCTTCCCAAAACTCCTCCGGAAGACTGCATACAAGGCACTCACTGATCCTAAGGTTTGAAAATGAAAAGCTTCGTCAATTTCCACGTCTTATCATAAAATGTCCCCACTACATTAGCTGAAGATATTTCTCATTTTGTGACGAGGAATGGCATTTTCTAAATCACGGATTTGACTATTTCGAGAATAAAAAGGCAAGGGAGGCAAGTGAGAACAAGGGCAAAATAGCTTTCGACGAAAAATTTATTCGTAAAATAGCCAAATCTCCGATTTAATAACACTCAGAGAGGGGTCGTTGAATAAAAATTAACGAGTTTGCATTACTGCGAGAAATCAGCTGCTGAAATTTAAGAATTTAAGGTTTTCATTATTTTTCTGCTTTATATTGTTTACATGGACAAATTTGAGCCGACTCTACGCGTGGAATGGCTCAAAAAGCTGATGGACCACTGCAACAGGTGTCTGTCCGAACCGAGCACCTCTGCAGGCTACAAGCTACTGCTCGTGGTTGGCGCCGTCGCCTTCAGTGTCTACAACGAAATCAGCGAACCCTCCAAAACTGGAAAACCTCCTTTCAACGGAGCCAATGAGTACAGGTGAGATTTTTCTTCGATGGAAGAATATGAAATTGTAATTCCAGAAATTTGAAAAGATATGGCTTTCGAAAATGTAAGAGAGTTGGACGTATTTTCTGAAATTGCAGAATTTGATGCATTTTCAATATGAACAAGTTAATAAAGAATACTTCAAAGCGTATTTGAACGAATTTGCAGACACATTCTGCACCGCTCGATCTGCAGGCACTTGATTGATCAAAACTGGAATCCCTCGCAGAAGGTCCGTGTTCTCCTCGATTTGATCGCCACCACTGACCAGATCGGGTTCAAGTTAGTGTCGTACTTTATAGAAAAAATCTTTATAGTAACATATATTTCCTGAGTTCTTGTGTGAATAAAAGTCTTGAAAATGCAAAATCTATATTGTTCCCCATCTTGAGATTGAACGACAATTAATAAAACTTTCCAACTTCTGGCGATTTTGATTTGTACTGACCAAGCGAAACGAGCTGTAGGGCTAGGAGGGTGTAAGGAAAAAATGCTCTCACTTTGCGCACTATTGCGTCATGATGCGAAGTCGCGACAAATCAACGTCGCTCTTTTTCAACGATGAATTGAGAATGACTATCTTTCAGCGGCCTGCAGAAGCTGTTCGAGCGTCGAACCAAACTGTACGAGGCGTTTGTTAGGCTGCTGAAGTTGTGGAGCAACGAGAATGCAGAGCCGGGCGAGAAGGAGGAAGAAATGATCAAAATGTGCAAGCACATCGAGGACATGTGGTTCGTTACGGTAAGCATCATAAAGTACTTCTTGCTATTTATCTAGGATGATAGAAGCATGGCTTTCTTCTTTGGTGTTCTTCCAAGTTATTTTTTCAAACATTCCTGTCTTTTAGATATCAGAATAAAGAAAAAGTTGTTTCTTTCATTGAAAGGTACAGAAAAATGATTCATCGTGATGGAGAAACGCTTTCTCCAGATATTGATGGTAGTGCGTTTTTCTGCGCCGTTAATATTCAGAAGGTAAACATTATGTTGCAGAACCGTCCCTGGCTGTACACTCTGCTGATGGGCACGAACAACGAGAAGGAGCTGTGTGAGGACATCCAGTTGCTCGTCTCGGACACGCTACCACTCGACCAACTCGATGGCAAAATCGTGAGTTTATCGATTTTCTCTGCAGAAAATTGCCATTTCTCGAAAGATTTCCTATTTCTGTTCAGTGCCCAAAATTTTTCCTCTGAAAAATTTGAATCCTAAATTGCTTATTATTTCTTTTGAAGGGAGCATATCGTCGGCGTTATGATTGTGCATTTTATTCGGAAAAAAATGTCTCGGAATAAATGTAAATATTCCAGACAGAAATCTGGGAGCAAGTGCAGAAGGTGTTCAATCGAACCGGCGAGGAGAAGGAAATGTTCAGAAGGCTGATGGAGCTCCTCAGGCCATTCAACATCGACAAGGATTTCATCAAGGTGGGTAAAGGGTCGAATTTGAAAAAAAAGCCTTGCAAGTTATACATTGTCATTTGAAATATCATCAAGTTATTGCTAAAGGACAATAATATGATTTTGAGAGAGATAGAGATCGTATAAAACACTTGAAGAGTTGCATTTTCATAGATTCAAGAAAACAACTGCAGTGCGATACTGTTGCCTATTTTTACAATGGAGTTTTAGTTACAACTTTCAGACAAAGTTGAAAGTCTGTTTGTATGCCATTTTGAGAGACAAAAATTTTAAAATGCCATTTTCAGCACCTTCTACAGCACCTAACCAACTCTATGATCATGGCCCTGCACCTGACTGTCGAGGACGCCTTCTTCGATCTCAAAAAGGAGCTGGTCTTCCTCGAGGTGAATTTTTGCAAGAAATTTTAGGTTTTCAAAAATTCTGATGAGATTCAGTTTAATTTCGTGAAGTTCCTGCTGCAATTCCATCTTTGCACAGTGTTGCTGTTTCTATCTTTCTTTTGTAGCCTTAAATTTGTCAGAATCTTGACGAAGTTTCGGCAGTACAAGATAATGCATAGCACCTCCATTCTTTATGTACTAGTTCCGTTCAAAGTAATCGAGTCATTTCCAGACGCTGTGTCGCTACGAGTCTAAATTGCTGCTGGACGAGGACACGATCTTCGCCATTTTTCACTGCTTCATCACGCGCAACAACATGGGCGGCAATAAACAGTTCTTCAGTTAGTTTTTGACAAATTTTTCCATTTTCGTGAATAATTTGAATCTCTCCAAACTTTACGAGGGAAAATGATAATGAAATTTCGAGAATTCAATGCATTCTCATGTTTGCTATTTTTGGAAAATGAAAACTATCAAACTAAAATTGATTAATTTTCAGTGATCAAAGGAATGGACTGCCTCTCGTCGGTCGTGAGCAGGTCGGTGCACGACAACACGCTTCATCTATTCTACTGGTATACGTCATTCAAGAAAGTAAGATTGGCTTTTATGAATTTTTTGAGCTCAAAGTTGCGGGTTGAATGATAATGCTACAATCCTTTATAGAAGTTTCAAGGAAAATCGAAAATCGATAACAAACGACGTTTTTTTCTCTCTATTTTCCCATTTTTCATCAACGCTTTCATCTTCAAACTACTTGAACTTTCCAGGAATTTCTTTTCTTCGTAATCTAATTACTATGGCATTCTTATTGTGTTTTTACGAGTCAGGAAAATGTGCCATTTTAGGAAGTCGCCCAGCTGATCTTGACGCCAGAATTCGGGTGCCGAAAAGTGCCCCTGGCCGCGGTGAACATGTTCAACTTCATCGTTACTTCGGACATGGAAAAGATCGAGGTGTTCAAGGAGCTCATTGGGGAGTGCGATGTAGGATATTTTTCTAGAATTTGAGCATTCTTGAAGAAGAAAATCGTTCGGAAATGAAGAAGACTTCAAAAATTTAGAAATAGTCGTGAAAAGACTTGCTTGAAAATTCCGACAGAAATTTCTCTTTCATTTCGGAAAAGTGTTCAAGAATGGGAGTTTTCAGCTCACCACAAACGAGCACAAGTACGGTCAGCTAACGAACCTCATCGGACTCGACAAGGAGAGTAGCACGGGAGCGCTCAGGGTTAGATAGTCCTCAATTATTTCATAATTGCATGACTCGGTAAAGACAAAAATGGTGATAGAATCGACTTACCTGCATTTGCATACGGATGACAGAAACAGACAGATATTAGTATTTTTGAATCTCAATTTCAGGCCCTTCTCCAAATCTACACGCGCTTCCACGACGATCCGGAAATCAGAGAGTGCGTCTACGCCTGGTGCATGTACTACCAAAATGTGAGTTTTCAAAATTTCTGAACAGTTTAAATATTGAGCCAAATTTTGAGGTGCTGAAGGGTAAGGCCGAGCGACTTGGCAGAGGCATCCCCGATGTGGAGATAGCCCAGATCTTCTGCAAGGACGAGCTCATCAAAATCGCGCCGGAAGTCATCACTCTAGTAGGCAAAAGTTTCCAATTTGCCTCTAATTTGTCTCTCAAAATTTGTCGAATTTGCCTTTTTCAGTCGGAAATGCAGCGCTTCACGATGAACTTCTTCGTGAACGAATCACGCAGACCACGTCAGCCGGGCAGCGCCGAGAACTACGACGACATGATGGAATTCATTATCGACGTGAGTTTGAGATTGTCTCGATAAAGTTGTCATAAATATTTTATAAATGAACATTTTTTTTAATTTCGAATTATTTCAGTACATTCGCGACCACGGACTTCAGCGCGATGACGATATGAACATGCAACTTCAGGAGAATGTCCTCACTAATACAAGGTAGGAATTTGGGTGATATTTCAATGATGTCTGAAACTCTTTTTACTAATAAGCTACGAAAACTCAAACAATTGCTAAACATTGTCAATTCATACAGAAGTCTCGAAGCTTTCTATTTCTTTTTGCAAATTTAAAAAGATATTTCCTGAATGTCAAATGATTTGGCTGGTTTACAGAGAAGTGGAGGACGTGTACATAGCCGTGTACACGTCGATCCTGCTGCTGAAGAACATCGCCGTGCCCGTCGTCCAGAAGCACCTCAACCCGTCCATCGTCCAGAGGATCTCCAGGCTCTCACTGGTAGACTATTTCCATTCCTCACATCATTCAAGCACGGACGAACTTTCTACCAGAATGCGAAATTTTCGAGGAGATGCGCAAGAAAAAAAACTTGCTAGAAAAATGATGCATAACAGAATACGCATTGCCAATTTATCAATTTAAATCTCGCTATAGTATAATAAATTTGAAAAGCAATTGATAATTACATTTTAGGCAGTTCCCTTGGGAATTCGCAAGGCCTACCAAAACAAGATCTTGAATGGCGTCCATAGAAAGAAGTATGTCAATTTCAATGTTTTTTAGCTATTGTTAAATTTAATATTTTTATTGATTGAATTTGATCGTTTTGCATCATCTTTGTTAGATTTTGAAAAAAAAAATGTTTCGAATGTAGAAATGAAAAAGTTGATGGAAAATAATATTGAGGGAATCGTCTAAGAAATATTTTTAGAAATGTACAAAAATTCGGATACTTGGAAAATTCGTTCGGTTTGAAATTAAGATGATGTTTATAAAAATGAAAAATCAAGACTTTCTGTAAATTCCGACTTCTCAAATACCATTTTGGAATGATTGCAGAATCGGTCCATTCGGAGTGGCCTGCCTGTCGCTCGGTCATCTGTATCCCAAATACATGCGCAGCATCCATCACAAGGACAAGGAAGAACTCGATGATGCTAAAGAGTTTGTCCTTCCTTTTTTTAAACAATTAAAGACAAACCTAGTCAGATTTTTACCCAAAATAAAAAATATAGGAGAAGGAGTACGCAGGCACAAATTTCTATGGAAAATTGATACACAAAGAGACACGCAACAGGATTTTATCTGAATATGTTATCCTGAGTGGCACGCAAAAAAGATCTGACTTAAGCGCTGATGTGCCTGCTCAAAGATGACATCAAACTAAAATTAGACCTGGACTTCTTTACTTTTAAATAAGAATTGTTATTTAAAATGAACTGGTTTTTGAGTTTTAGAAAGTGACGAGATAATTTTTGTATTTCCCTGCAAAACTAAATGATGAAAAATTTCATTTAATGAATCCTTAGAAAGTTAAAAAAAGATCGTCTTCCTTTCAGCAATAATTTCGTGCTCCACACACTATTTATTAAATGCCTGGGTTTTAATAGGTCGTAGGGGTAATAGTACTGTGAAAAGCTGTCATCTAGCTATAAAAGAGACTAAGGACTCTACTGTCCTATGGCCTATTATAAAGCGGCTGCCTAAACTTGCCTTATAAAACCGAATGGATAAAAAATGAGAAACGACTCGTTGCAGGTACATGCATCAGAGTGGCGAATGCGTGATGAGCTGCCTGAACGAATTGAAGAAGGTCTATGACAAATGTGACGACAGAACAAGTAACACTATGAGTATTTAGAAACAAATCTTTCAAATATTTGAATCAAAATCATGAATAACTGGAGACAAGTAATTTTAAAAGAATTTTTGCAAAGGAGCTGGAGAAAAGCTTCGCATATAAGGGAAAAATTGTTCTTGCTAAATTGCGTTCTTTCAAGTAAGGTGTCAACAGATTTGATTAGTTATCACACCGGAGATTACTTTATGAGATCAAAATATTTTATTCTTTTATTTAAAATAAAAATAATCATGTGTTTTGAGTCTGATTCATTTTTTTTCTAAATTCTGTTTTGAATTATCAAACAATGATTGAATTTGCAGGCTACTTCTCTTTGTTCCGCCCCGAATACGTGCTGCCCTACACCATCTATCTGATCCCTCACGTGCACATTTCTGAGGACTTGAAGCTCTACGTCGGGTAAGTTACATTTTAGAAAAATTTCACTCACTTTTCATCTTTGTAACACTATTTTCGCGTTTAGAGTGAAACGACCTGAAAAGAACTCTAAATTTCATCTCGAAACAATTATGGGCAGAAACACAACAAGGAAATCGATCGACTTTGGTCGATATTTTCTTGCGAAATGTATATTTTTTATTAATTTGAGTGAGGATTTCGATGGTCAAATTTTTCCTACGTAATTTTCTTTCCTAAGACGGGAAAAGAAACGCATCGAGGAATAATGTTTAGGAGAAATCATTACATACTTTTGGGAGAAAAAATTACTCAGCCTCAAATTTGTAGACTTCTGCGGACACTCTACCAGCTGCTGCTCGACCTCCACGAAGACACCATCCCCGATTACAGAAAGCACGTGGGCAGGTTCGTTCGACGGATGATGCTTCACGTGAGAAATGTTTAGAAATTTATTCAAAACACCAAAACTCCCTCCTTAATTCATGATCGATACCGTTTTTCAGATGAAACACATGGGCGACAAACTGATTTCCCAGCATCTGGCAACCTTCAGCGAAGAGCAAATGCCCCTCGTGGAGAAGCAAGAGAAACTCTGGGAATCCGCCAAGGTAAATCTCTTTTTCGATCAAATATGCAAATTTCGTTCATCCTTATTCGAAAAAATAAAATTCAAAGTTAGGATTTTGCACCTCCTAAGGTTTAACTAAAATGAAACGTTAGAATACAAACAATGAAGATCTATTGTCTTAGTCAAATAGCGAAAAGGTTCATTTGTTAAATAGCGAGGTTATTACGCGAAGTCTACGGACGTGTGCACAACGGCCATTTGATGTGCAGAATTTCGATTCTCAATTCCGTACAGTCATGGTTGTTAAAATGAGAGTAAATCAATTGACTGTTGTGCGCACGCCCGCAAACATTCGCGTAAACGCCCCGTAATTTAACTAACGAACTTTTTCGCTATTCGACCATGACAATATAAAGAATAAGAAATCGAAAATTCGATATCATCTAATTGATGCCGAAATTCGAATAATTGTTTATGGGTTGCAGAAAATCTGGATTCTATGTGACGTGATGCTGCAGCTAAACGAGAGGAAGACGCGCATCACCGCGGGACAGGAGGGCAACGAGAAAGTCTTCCTCATGAAGGCCTTCTTCGCGCCGCTCAAGAATTCTGATCCCAATCAGGTAAGACCGTTTGACAATTCAGTGCCCTCGGATCCACGAAACTCTCAGATCCTCCGAAAGCTTCTTATAAGAATCTTATCCCCACTGGAGAGTTCACATAGGAAGGACTCCCAGAATTTCGTGGATCCGGACAGATTTCTTGAAAAATTCAGCCAATATGACAATTATAGAGATGTGACCAATATGAACAAATGTTAAAAATTTGAGGATTTTCTTGTTTTTTTCTGGAAAGAAAAATGCATTTGAAATACTTGCATAAGAAAGTGGAATTCATTTTTCAAGAATGAATGAACATTTTGATACTTCGGAAAAGTAGTGTATCGTAACACCTCGTTGCATGCGACTTTGTATAGACTTTATTAAGGAAAATCTTCTTTTTCTATGCTATTTTGCTAGCAACAATGCACAACTAGTGCAACTACTTTTTCAGGTTTCCATCAATTTGTGGCAAGCAATCCCACTGAATTTCTTTTAAAATAAAAAGAAAATTTATTATATGAAAGAATTATTCATTGCAAAATTCCAGCAATACGCGTCCGACGAACTGCTGGAGTACGCGAAGCACGATCACGAGAAGGAGCACGACCATAAGCCACCCGTCAAGTAGGCATTTTCTCCATTGGTGAACATTATAAAGACGAGAATCTTTCAAATTCAACTTCAAACTTGGGAAATTTCAAGCCGCGGTTAGCCTCATGAATGAGATGAGTTGCCTAATTGAGAGGCGGAAAAGATGGCATGATATTTCTCTTTCGCTAAAAATTATCTCATTTCATGCTGTTAAAGTGGTTTGAAATTTTTTGACTTGTAAAATTTGCCAGTTATTTGCTTTTTCCTGCATCCCTAACCCTAAGCCATGATGAATTTTACGGGAAGCCAATTTTCTCAAATCCGCTCAACTTGTCCATGCAATTCTCGAAAAAATGAATTTATTGATTTTTCAGAAAGAAGCAGAAGCTTCGCAGAGCGCATCAAGATGCAGATGAGGATGACGATTTCGAGGTCGAAGATGAGGAGGAAGAGAAAAGCATCAGGAGGGCTGACACCACGCACAGCAGGAGAAGGAGGATGTCCAGCAGGTAGGACCTCCCTGAATTGTTTGCTTCTTTCTGAGAAATTTTCAAATGTTTCGAGGAAGGCTAGCGTTTGTAAAGAAGAAAAACCTGCGTTTCATGATAGTTCCCTATAGCTTCAAATTAGCTTTGGATAAAAACATTGAAGATCATGCATATTTTAAGCTTTTGATTATTTGTAACGCGAAAGAAAGCGATCATCGAGAGCTAGAGAATGCAGAGGAAATCCTCTAACTCTACATTGTTTGCGCTATTTCTTCGAAGGGATGAAAAAAAGTTTCATTCACCTGTATGGCCCTCAATGATCAAATTATCGTTTTTTGCGTGTTGATAACAAGTCCGAATTAAAATAAATAAATAAATTTTATTTTTATGAAAAATTCGTGAACTTTTGAATAAAGAGAATATGATTTGAAATTGTTGCAGAAGTGACAGAGGACGCCGAAGAAGGAGCTCGCGAATGGATGATTTGAATGAAGAAGAAGAGGAAGAGGAAGAGGAAACTCCCCGAAGTGGCAGACAAAGAAGGAGAACCAGGCAGGGTGGTGATGAAGAAGGCGATGAGGAGAATACTCCTGGGTGAGATTTTATTTCTTTTAATATTCTAACATTTTTTCCCCTTAAAAATCATTTTTTTCATAAGAAAAAATTGCAGAAGGATGCCAATGTCGAAACGAGCCAGAAGAGCGGAGCAGCAGCAGGCAGATGAGCAAATGCACGAGGCAGAAAATGCAGAAGATGAGGAGTACGGCGAGGCGGAATTGGAATTGTGAAGCCGCTGGGGCGGAACAAGAATCGAAATAAGGAGCGAATGAATGGAGGGAGGATGGGCAACGGTGCCGAAACACAAAGCGGGTAAATGAGAGGATTTGGGAATTAGAAGAAAATTTTGCATTTCTTTTTTGTTTCTTCTAATTTTCAAATTGTCAAAAATGACAATTCCAACGTGGATCTTTTTTTTTTAATTTTCTCGTCCTCACCAAAATGTTTAAAATCATCAAATTCCTGTATTTTTCTCGATTTTCTTTTACAATCAAGCTTAACTTCATTTTTTGTTTTTCCGGGTAAGAAGTTCTTGTAGAATTATCTTGTTTAGAGACATAAGATCTCATTCTTTGTATATGATCATCATTTTATTATTTGTTAGACTCTTCTATTATACACCGCCGGAATACCGACGCTGCCTGCAAAAGACAGTCTTTTTCTTATTTCTTCCCTTTGCTTACACTCACTCACCCCAGAATCCGGTGTCGGTGTACCGACGGTGTATAATACAGTAAATCTTTTTTTTTGCTTTATTTTATTTGCTGGAAATTCAACATTTTGAATTTCAATTCTTTTGAGAAAAAATAAAGAATTTATTTGAAAAATGATAATCTTTCTAGAAGCAAACGGTCTAAGAACCCGTGAACGATTATTTGAAGTGCACAAATTTTCTAGAATTTAAAAATTAACTTTGTTTTTCGAAATAAAATTATACGGTTTGAGCCCTGTTTTTGTAAAAACCAAAATTAAGGATAACTGAACATAGCTTTGACAAACTAGCAAAATTTTGGCAAATTCACCTGGTCCTAATTTGGAAAAGGAAGAATACATAAGACGAGCGACTAGATTCTAAGACACTACTTGTTTTGAAACCATTTGAGCTTTTTTCAAAGAATTCAAATTATTCCAAATCTGATAAAATCACTATTTTCAAAAAGTACACACTTGTCTTACTTGAAAAGTAAGTAATTTTCAAATTTCTAATGAAGGCACTTGAATTTCATATTTTTTTTTATAAATAAGTCTCAAGGATAATTGTACCTTTCCTGGTTAGGCTTCATTTAGTCAATTATTTCTTTCCTTCCTGTTCTTGCTTCTGTTCAGCCTCCTTCAAGCGTCTCTCTCTTTCGAGTCGCTGTTCTTTCGCAATCGGGTCTTCCACGAAGTGGAACACGTTGTGGTTCAGGTAACGGGATAACTAGAACATGAACATGATTTTTTTTCCAAAGATCTAAGACTTTCTGAGCTTTTCTTCTTTAATAATTTTTAAAACAAAATTTATCAGTAATACGATGGAATGAATGTTTTGCAAGAAGAGATTGAAATTTAGTATCATCCGTATTTTAAGATATTTTCCCCACCAAAATACGTTTAATTCCTGTGCTCCTGTATTGGTAACCCAATTTAGAAATAAGAGTAGGAAAAAATAAAAACCATCCCTCTATTCAAATATTTATAAAAAGAATTATTGGATATGAAATGAAAATTAGATTTTGTAGAAATTTTTTATAATAATTGGGCGAAAAATCCCACTTGTCCAAGCTGAGCGGTAAAATTGGTGCAGTGACAGGCGAAGAGGAGCAGATTCCTGGGCTGAACGTGCCAGGCAAAGCGCATGAACACCGACGAGTAGATGCACAGCGCCGTCGTCATGTTCCCCGAGATCATGTCCGGGTTCTTCTAAAACAAAATTAAGACTTCCTGTACAATTCCCTAGCTCGCTGTGAGCACCATTTAAAATCCACCCGTCCTTTATTTTCCCTACACTCCTAACCCTAAATCCTGATGAATTTTACAAACTATGATCATGGTGAACTGGTGAGTTTTACAGCAAGCTCCAAATTAGCGTTAGGATTACTGTAGGGTTCTTGAATTTTGGATAGAAAGTCGTCGTAAATTCGAGGAATACTTTTCAAAGAAATTTCTGATAAAGTTCTAGAGTGCAGACTATTTTTTCTTGGACATAATATTCTTTCCTTCCATTTCCCTGGACTTTTTATCTAGCAAAAAACCAACCTTCAAATCAGCGATAGCAGCCAGCGGCAGGCCCCAGTTGGCGACCGGTCTAAAATTTCCAATGGAATTTTGAGGCATTTTTCACGATTCAAAAGTCTTACCCCCAGAAGTGCGTGGAGAGAAAGTAGTGGCGCCACTCCTGAGCCGAGTACCGCTGGAAGTAGGCCACCATTGCACGGGACATTGCTACAATTTTGGAATTACGCAAATCACGAAAATATCCATCTGCACTTTACGTCGATTTTTTGTCAAGTTCAAAATTTCAACAAAAAAGAAGGAGAATTTTGAAGAATTGACAAAACAATGAGTGTCGATTGATATTCGACAGTTGAAAGATCAATATGAAACGAGTGAATTGAAAAATGGGACGGAATTGAATGGAAATGGAAATGGGAAATGACCTGACGTGAGTGATGGTTCGATTTGCGAGAGAGGAGAGGGCGAAGGGAGGAAATTCAGAAAGACAAGGGCTGCTTGCACTTGTGCATTGGCACATTATTACTCTGTCAGTGTGTGATGTGGCGTTGGCAAATATGTCAGCCAAGCCGAGCAAGACATTTCGTTTTTCTCGCGAATTTCGTTATTTTCTCGAAATTTTATCGATTTTTGTTGATGTTTCGGCGACAAACTTTGTCGATCGTTATCGCTGTCATGAGAAATCTGGACGAAAGCACCGATTTCGTAGAATTTTTGGTAGCAACCGACAAAATACCAGTCCGTTGTGGGGGTATTATTGATTTTTGCTGATATTTCGACCACAGATTCTGTTGTTTGTTGTCATAGTCGCAAGAAAATTGTGTAGGAATCACTGGTTTCGCAGAATCTTCGAGACAGCGACAATGAGACGACAAAGTTTGTCGTCGGAGATTAGTTGAATTTTTAGAAGAAGAAAATGTGGGAAGATCCAAATGATCAGAGCATGCAGCCGCAGTCGAGTCACTCGAATGCAGGAGGACAAAGCAGAGGCAACTGGGGGCATGGCAGACCGCCCCACAACAGAGGAGGTGGAGGTTACAGAGGTATCCATTTCTGGAGATGATTATGAAGTGGGATTTCAGAAAACCTGAGAAATTCTTTGATTTCATCTTTTCAACAAATTCGATTATCAACTTTTCTTAAGAGAAGTTTTAAATTTGGAACGATTAGTTTTGGCAAGGAGTCTTCAAGATTTATCAATGTTTACCTCAGAAAAGTAAATATTGGATAGGCCCGATTCTGTCATCACTTTTCGATTCTTTTCGGAAATTCGTATTTTTTCAAAACCTACTTTACGAAGATTCATTTCTAACGCATGCTCATTGCCTTTACAAAAATTGTCCAATCAGCGGGTCATTTTGTGCTGAACATCAGATGGGTTTGTTAGTCGTTCCTCATGCGCAGAGCGAGGTAGATGCTAGAGAAAAACAGCGCGAGTCTAGCTCAAGATTTTTTGCAAAGGCAACGCGTGCGTGTCTAAGTATCAATTTTCAGGCCGAGGAAACTTCTACGCGAATATGTCGAGCCCCTACGATCCGCCTCAGCCTCATCAGTCATTCCAGAACTATGGACAACAGCAGCATAGAGGAGGGTTCCAGCATCGAGGCAGAGGCAGAGGACATCACAATGAATGGCGAGGACAGGGATGGAGAGGAAATGGACAAGCACAAGGATATGGAAGAGGGAATCGGCAAAACTGGAGAGGAAACTATCAGCAGCAGGGATATCAGGGACAGAACAGAGGTGGAGGACAGGCTCATGGGAAGGTAAAAAGAAAAGGCTATCGGATGATTTCAGGATAATTCATTTGAAAATTGTTTTTTCTTGTGAAATGCACAAATTGGAGATTTATCTGCAAAAATTCAATTATACCGGTTTTATTGCTGAACTTTTGGCAAACTTGTTCATTTGTGAAATCTAACATGAAATTTTGCCGTTAAGGTTGAGCGATAATTCATGTTACAACTTGCCTTGTATTTTACTATCGTTGATTGGAGAGCAAGGTCGGTATTCATGCAGCAATAATTTGAATTTTGGAGTGAAATAGTGAGTCGCGTAGAAGAGAAACTAGATGAATAGCGTAATTTTTGAACATCGACGTTCTCTCCAATCAATAATAACAGAGGTTGCGGAATTTATTTTCCAATCCAATAATTTTTCAAAATAAAAACGAAATGAAAAAGCAAATAGATTTCAGCAGGACGACTCGATGTACACGGCGAAAGACTACGTGATTCCCGCGATGACCTGCAATCCCTGGGCCGAATTGGAAAGACAGAGAAAGAGGGAGCAAGTGAAGCAGGCAGAGGTTGCTGAATAGGACAAGACATATTCCAAACAAGGTTATCATTCGAACAAGCAGCCCAGGTAAAAACCTTCCAAACTCTTCTAGACTCGTTGCTATTTTCTTATTTTATGTCGGTGTGTATCGTATTTTTGTTGATTTGATTTTTACGTATCGCGAAATGTAAAACGGGAGCTTAATGTTCAATTTGACGAGTTTTTCAAGTTACAAACAATGAAAAGTATGAAATGCTGAAAACATATTTATGGCAGATTTAGAAAAGTGACTTTTTCATACTTTTACTAAGAAGTGGGATCTGAAATTATTGAATTTAAACAAATTTTATTTCTCAAAATGAGACCGTCTTCTAACATAAATGTATAACAAAATAAATCACAGATTCATATATAAAATGATGATCTAGTAAACCTACTTTTACAAGAACACAAACCGAACGATTTAGCAGAATTTTGAGGACAAATCCGATTGTTATAATAGTCTCCCTAAAACCATCTTCTACATTTTGTAAAAATCACCACCTTTCCAGGGAAATACTAATAGAAGAAGAAAGTGGGTGACTTTCACAAAATGGAAGGCGATTTCAGGGAGAATTTTACAAAATGCCGACGAAAAGCTGGGAATATTATGATAAGGATAGATAGCATTGTTTAATCGAAATGAAAAGTTGAATATCATAAACCTGCATTTCAGGTACCAAAAGACGTTTTTCATAATTCTTTTTTGCAGAGAAAGAAAATACTTCTAATAATTTGGCAAATTTTCAAGCAATATTTTCTTTCTTTGCATATAAAATAAGCACATTTGAACGAGTAACAATTGTAAGAAAATCGCGAGTTGAAATGAAAGGGGTCGAAATGGAAGACGAATTGAAGGAGAATTACTGTATGGAAATCGATGATATGGGGAAATTCGAGGGAAAACGAATGATGGATTTTTCAAAAGTAAGTTTTTCTTCTGGAATTTAGTGCGCGATTGGTAAACACGCATAGCAGCTAAATTGCAGTTGGAAGCTATTTTTGTGGGTTTTCAAAAGTTATGGAATTTTTCGAAAGAAAAATCATTCTTCGCAACTTTTAAAAGAAATTATAAAGTATTTGCGACGTAAATTATTTTCTGAAGAATCTTAAAAGCAAAATTTTTAAAAGGCAAAAATTCACACCGCTTCCAATCGCTTTGAAGAGATCCGCCCACGCAAAAAGGTGTTCGCCTCATAAGACTTTATTATAAAAAAGTATGATAAAAATATACGGGTAGAAAATTCTGTGAAGTACACGATATTAAAACTACTACGGATAATAAAATTTTCGAAACAAAAATAAAAAAGAAAAATTCAACCGTAACAACCGGTAAATAAAACGACGATAGAGAATAGTGATTGGAGAGACGCAGAAAGAAAAGGAAAGCGAGAGATAAGAAGTGAAGAGATAAAAAAGACTAAAAAGTATAACAAATAACTCACACGAAATACGTGGGGTGATTGGCGATAAAAAAGGTGGCGCAATCAGCGCACGGCAATTTACATATTTTTGGGTATTCGATTTAATACAATTTTAGAAAAATCACAGAATTGGCTAAATTTGTTATCAAAAAGTTCGATATAAATCTGCAAAAATGAAGCTCCAAATAGCTGAATAGAAACATAATTTAGGTAAACAGGAAATCTCAAGTCTCGCTAAATAGAGTGAAGAATATCAGTGAAATGAATTCTTTCAACACACAAATTTATGGCTTGAGATTTTCAGGAAACATTTTCTAAAATTTTCAAGTCACGATATCCAAATGATTGTAAAATGACCGGCGCTGATCCCTGATTTAGCCTAGCTTGGGGTTTGGAATGGGAGCTCTTACTGTCGCCAGACAGTCGATGGATGAGGGGGAGGCACGAGTTGGGGTTGATTGTGAGAGTGGGAGGAATGGGGACGGGCTGAGTGGCCGACTGGATGACCACCAACTGAGTGAGCGGAAAGCTGTCGCTGCAGAACGACTGCAGGGGGACCAGGCGGTACGCCAGGCACGGGGAGGGCCGCATTCGGCTGAGGCGGATGCTGCTGCTGGTGGGACTGCTGAAACTAGCGGAATAAGGTATTTTTTGAGAATTTTGATTTAAAAGAACATTTTTTTCTTGAAAACATTGAATTGCCGAAGATTCCAAGTAGAAAATAATGATTTGGTACGAAAACCTTTCTTTTTTGTAAAGAAACACTTTTGCAGTTCAATCGTTTTTAAAGTTTTTTTTTTCTAAATTTACCTGATGTGAACTGGAATTGTTGGAGTTGTGCGCATTTTGCGCAGCGGCGGCCTGTCGCACTCGGTCCCTCTCCTTCTTCTGCCGCTTCGACCACATTTCGTGACAATCCTGCAAAACAGTCATTTTGCATTTTAATTATCAAATTGTAAATTTTTAGCCCGGGATATTTTCGTTTTTATCTGATTATTTTTTTGTACTTCGATATCAAGTTAACATCTTTGATACTACGGCAAAAGTTGTCCTTGAAAATTTTCAAACTTTGATTTGATTTATCTTCCACGTATTTTTCATTTCTAATTTGTCTACCTGATTTTCAGGTAGTTTGAGTGGAGGAACTCGACTTGGATCGAAGCTCCTGAACCAGGGATGATTGAGAGCATCTGCGGCTGTGATGCGTCGCGACGGGTCCAAAATCAGCATTTTGTCCATCAGATCCACTGCCAGAGATGGCATTATTCTGTAAGGGACAATTTTAAAATGATCGTTTTCTTTCTAATTTGCGTGACTTTAGGTAATTTCCAAATGGATTTCTTTAAATTTCCAGATATTTCTCGTATGGAAATCTTACGAAAAAAATTACAAAAATACGAAATGAAGTTCTCAAAACGTACGCCAAATAATCCTCCTTCAACTTCCTCGGATAGGAGATTTTGGGCCTGAGCGTTTTAAATAGACTCAACTGGTCCACTCCCTGCCAGTTCTCGGGACCCGGGGTTCCACAAACCTGCGAAAATTGAGATTTTTGAGGGTTCATACAAGTGTCAGACCTTAGAAATAAGCTCCAATTGCATCAGCTCGTTGCTACCCATAAATAGCGGCTTGCGCACGAAAAACTCGCCCAGAATGCACCTGGAAAATCAAATTTATTTTGAGGAATTTACGAAATGTTTCATCTTTTAAAGAGAAATCAGATATTTTCAAGGTTTTCGGAGTTTATAATATCGAAGTTTGGTATTTTGACAATCTTTTAACCAAGGAACAAAATCCTTCTATCAGTTTAAAAGAACTTGAACAAGTCTCTTGGAAAACCAAATTTTAAGAATTGATAGAACGAATTTCCTACCCGACGCTCCAAACATCGATGGCAGGCCCGTAATGCTCTTCTCCGAGCAGCAGCTCAGGCGGTCTGTACCACAGCGTAATGACTCGATTTGTGTAGGGCCGCTGTTGGTCGGCGTAAAATCTACGCGCCAACCCAAAGTCCGCGATTTTCAATTCGCCCCTGGAAGAAATGTGATATGTGAAATTTGATTTAGCGAGATTTTTCAGGAAAAATTTCTGCTTCTTCAAATTGCCACTGTGAAATACGGTATGAAAATTTGAATTTGATGAAATATTTTAGGTGAAATTTACCTATTGTTGACGAGAATGTTGCTGCACTTGATGTCGCGATGCAGGAAGTTCTGCTCGTGCGCGTATTTTATGCCCTGCAAATTTGATTCTTTTAAAGATCCAATTTTCATCTAAAATTACTCCTGTACATTTCTGATATTCATATTTTTAGTAGTGCAAGATTTCTTGGTAAGAGTATTTTTCGGAAAAAAAATCGAAATTTGGCTTAAGTTTCTCTGCTTATTAGGATGAGAATCATGTGATTCATCATATCAATCTTGGAATTTCCGAAGAATAGACTCGAGCGTTTTGTTTCTTGTGAAATGCTATTATGTTTCGAAGAATTAATAAAGACAGAAACTTAATCTTAATCAAATTTTGCAGACTTACATCAACAAGCTGCCTGAAGAGGACGCCGACCTGTTGGTCGGTGAAGGAGACGAGGTCGCGCGATTCCAACAGACCCATCAGGTCGTGGTCCACGTACTCGAACACCAGGTAGAAATTCACTAGAATAGAAAATTGCCTATTTTCATTTATAAATATTGAATCAGGCTAAGATATTTTGTGAAGAAAATGACTATTTCTAGACTATTCAGTGAAAAGTTTCATTGCTTTTCTTCTGAAAAGATGATAGAAATAACTTACAACCTCGTTCTGACCGCAACGCCTCGTAAGAGGCCTTGTCAGTGACGATGTCGATCAGTTTCACGATGTTCTTGTGATCCAAATTCCTAAAATATAGAATTTCATCGTTCATGCTATATCTTGCCAAAATCTTTCTGGAGATCAATCTATTCTACTTATTTCATCTCTATCAGAAATCATATTTTGGAGCTAAATCTACAAGTTGGATAATATTTTCCGTTTTTAGTCTTTTACTATGTGCCCACCCCATAATGACAATAATCCATTCATCTCCATTTTCGACACAGTATTTTTGCCAGAGAAGGAAAAAAGTGGAGAGAAAAGTTCTTTTTGCCATTCAAAATTCTAGTGCAGTGCCGCAGTCCGTACCTGAGAATTTTGATTTCCCTGACAGCAGTAATGGGGAATCCCTCCTTTTCGTTTTCCAGACGAACCTTCTTCAGCGCTACCCGTTCCTCTGCAAATTCCTTAGTTCTCCTTTCTTTTTTCAAATAGCCCTTACGACTAGAAGGATCCCTTGCCTTGTAGACCTGACCGTAGGTGCCTTCACCAACCTAAAATCAACAAAATTACAATTTTTTTTTGTGAAAAATGATTCCTCCGATTTCTTGCAAAAATAGTTATGAAAAAGCCATTTTAAAAGATTTTTTTTTCTTGTAAAAATCCTAACTAATTTCTTACCTGCTCCAGGAGATCATATTTGTCTACGAAATTGCTGCCCCATTCATGATCGTCCATCCGATACGGTTTTGACTTGTTGCACACGCTAAAATAGACGATCAAGTTAAATCGCATTTCTTCGCAAATTCTAGGGAAACTTATGATCACTTATTTGATTCAAGTAATTCTTGCAATTAGACAAAACACATCCAAATCCACTTTTTTAGATTTTGTTTTTAATTTCCATGTGGACTTACACAGGCTGGGGCACCCGTCGTGCAGGCAACTCCGGGACAACAGGCGGCAGGGGCAATTGAGTGATTGGGACGCGAGAGGGGACTGCCGAAACCGGAGTGGAGGGAAGACTCGGAGGCATCGGCATTATTCCGAGAGGGGTTGGCTAGAATTGGTATTTTTAATTGTTTTTTTTAATTCATTTCTTGGAATCATTATTCATTTTTCCGAAAATTCTCAATCTATTAAACAAAAATTAGATTGAACTTTATGCTCTTCTTCTTCTCCTCGATTTCCCCCTAGTTTTACAGAGAAAAAGTTCCCTCTTCTTTCACAGAAAATCGTGAGAAATTTCGGTCTATTGTAGTTTTTACCAGATGTATAAACGCGTAGTGCATGGCATATAGGGCATAGGGATAGGGTATTTTTTCCCCGAGTAATCTACTCCCCACCCTCAATCATTTTATATCAAAATCAGTCTACTCGCTTCGATCTTATGCCCTATATAACGTGCACTATGTTTGCGAATATGGCAAAAAAAACTATAGTAGTCCAAAATTTGCAATCTTTCTAAATTTCTCACCGGCTGTTGCATATTCTGATTCTGAACATGTTGTTGTTGTTGTTGTTGTTGCTGCTGCTGCTGTTGTTGTGGCTGCTGTTGTTGCTGATGATGCCAGGGAGGAGAGGAAGTAGAAAGTGATGAGGGATGAGAGGGGAATTGAGGAGGCACTGCCAGCTGGATGGGGGGAGGCCCGGGCGGTTGGAGAGGAGGCATCCCTATTCCTGGTGGATGATCGAATGGCTAAAATCTCTCATTGCTAAATGCAAAAATCTGGGAATATCTTTTCTGTCGAAATGTACTGAAATTTGTTTAAAAATTTTGGAAATAATTTTCTTCGGAATTGTGAAAAGGAGAAAAATGTGTTACCTGTGGAGGCATAGGAATCTGCATTTCGCCCGAATTGATGGGCGGAATTGGCGGAGGCGGAATAGAAAAATTGAGGCCCGCAGGTGGAGGGGGAAGCGGTCGCACTCCGCCTATCATCTGAACAGGAATTTTATCTGTGAACTTATTTTTTTTCTAGATTTTAATTTTTTTTTAAAATTATTTTCAGTCAGTTTCACACGCTAAGTTTTTCACAACACATAACTTTGATTGAAACTACTTTCTTTCAAAACTCGGCAAATTCTATTGATGAGAAGATGAGGTGACGAGACCTATCTCTTTCCCCCCACTTTTCTATCCATATGGGTATCGTCATTTCGTCATCTCGCCATATATAGCAATTACCCCAAATTTTATAGGTTTCTTTTCTAAAAAATAATAAAATTGAGCAAAAATCGAACCGTAGGAGGTTGATAGTAGAAGTTGGGAACGGGCGGAGGACAGGGCATGGGGATGTTGATGAGTTGACTGCTACTGGAGGGAGGCAAGACGGGCATGTTGCCTATACTCCCGCTTGGTCGGGCTTCGTCACTACTCGACGTCGACGAGGACGAGTCTCTCTTTCTCTTCCTCTTCTTGTGCTTGTTCTTCCTCCTCAGCGCACTCTTCGCCGACTCGCCGTGGTTCCGCACCAATTCGCCGAACAGCGTCGTCGAGTCCATTCTGGAAATAGACCAGATTTTTCTATCAAGTAATCAATTCTATAGAACTAATTTTCTCAATTACTATATCATTTCAGAGTTCGATTTTCCGAAAGGAATACTACTATTTTAGAGATGATCGTGAAAAGGCAACTTTTTCCAACAATCAGACCTAGGCAGGGTTTAAGAGAGCCTAAGCCAGATCTTTATTACATACCCTTCTCGAGGCAAAATTTGCTGATAAAATCACGTTGCGCGCCTCCTTGTGCATCACTTTTCTATAGAAAAAAACAGTCTCGTGTACCCCCCTCCTTACAATTTTATAGCTTGACTGAAAGTCCGTCAATAACACTTCATAAACTTTCAATGTTGAAAAGAGTAGGTTTCTTTTTCTAATTCAGGGAAATCATATTTTTTTCAAATTTGTTCCCAATATCTAAATTTTATCTACACCTATGAATTAGGAATACTTTGAACCCAAAGATGCGAGGATTGAATATTTGTGAAAGGGAGAAGCAGCAGCTCGCTCGTGGACGAGAATATGCGAATGAGCATGAATGCAGTGGTATTGCACTGCGGCAATCGTATTCTTTCATCCTTTCAGTTTAATCGGCAAAAGGATAACACGCATCCGCGGGAATAAGTCATTTTCGCCAAAGAGTCAAAAGAAAGATAATCTATCTCCATGGATACTAGGTTATCGAGAATCATGCAACACAGGTATTTTGGTGCACAAAAATCTGATTTGAAAGTGGGAGATGCACATCCTTGTCGCGACGAAATGATCAAAGGTTGAGGATAAAACGGGAAATTTTTGAAAATGAGAAAATTCTATCAAATGCGAAACAGAATTACTATACCATGTTCAAGCTTTTTTTTTTCTTTTTAATAGTCTCTTATTTCGAGTTTTACAGTTCCTGACAAGATAAATTATTCTTGCTAGAAAAATCAACTTTAATTTTTAGGAAAATTTCCCAGATAAAATAATCGTTATCCTAATCCTCCATATTTATGCCTGGCTTTCAATTACTACCAAATGAAATCCCCATACCTTGGGTCGGAGTCATCGGATCCGCTGCTGGGAGTTCTGTGTTTCCGCTTGCTCGACTTCGGTCGACTGGGCGTTCGAGAGCGCGAACGACGACGGCTTCTGCAACAGAACTATGGTAATTTTTGAATTCTCACGAAAATGATGAAATCAAGCCTCGAAAACGGAAATTCCCTTGAAATTTATACCCTTCACTTGAAATTTGGTAATTTTTAAATTCCGGATAAAATGTTCTTTCTGAACGCATTTTCTTCAATGAAAAATTTGCAAAATTCTGAACGGGAAGTCGAACATTGCGATCCCCAAAAAATCGTTGAGTTTCGTATTTTTCAAGGCTGAACTTGAGTTTCCCTGATCGGTGAGGACTGACTTTCTCTTGTGCTGCCTGGAGCTGCTGCGTTCGTGCTCCTTGTCGCGATTGCCCCTCGAGTGTCTGTCGCGGTCCCTCTGATTCGACCCCCGGTCCTCTCGACCCCCTTCTCTGCCGTCTCTGCTGTCCCTGTGGTGTCTGTCCCGGGAACGCGATCGCTTCCCTACATGCGGCATTTCGACCGGACTCGCTTCAAATCACAGAACAAATCCTGAAATCCGGAAAAATAGTCATCGAGAAAAATCGAAAAAATCGAAAATTATCGCGAATTTCACGAAGCGAAAAAGAAGGGCGCAAGTTTGGTGCATTCATTTGGCGCAACAATCGACTTTTTATTAGGACGGTTCCCCACTTGCATTTCCACCTTTTTGCAGACTAACTTCGTGAGATTTTTTTCTTTATTTTTCTCCGAAACTTTTAAAATAAATTTTTCTAATAAAGGGTTCATTGTTTTTCGAGAAAAACGAGATTTCGTTGGCGTGAAATTTGATGATTTGTACATTTTTAGATTGTGCCTCGCTTTTCAAAAGAAGTCATCGTTGAAGCGGCAAAATGTCGATCCTCCAGAAGATCGCCGATATCGAAGCCGAGGTGAGTGGGGAAATTGAAAGGAAAAATGAGAGAAGTTAGAAAAAATGACGAATTCTTGGACGAAATGTCCTAGGAAAAAATTCACATATAGCGAATCAGACAACCACTTGTCAAGAAATTATACATTTTCCTGGAGATGAAGTAGCTGGTTTTCAAAAATAAAAAATAAAAATTTATAAATTGAAAGTCTAGAAAATATAAGAGAATCTTGTTGCAGATGGCCAGAACTCAAAAGAACAAGGCGACGAACGCGCATCTGGGCATTCTGAAGGCGAAACTCGCCAAGCTGAGGAGGGAGCTGATCACTCCGAAGGGTGGGGGCGGACCCGCTCAGGAGGGATTCGACGTCGCCAAGACCGGAGATGCACGGATCGGCTTTGTCGGTAGGAAATTTTTGACTTAGAAAATAAGAAATTTATTGAGTTTTGCAAGCTTTCCTCTGAAGAACATGAAAATTTCTCGCCAAAGGGAACAAAATACACTTTATCTCGATAAGATACGCTTTCTCGTTCGTGCGGACACCCGCGGGCGTGAAAATTCACAGACCTGATCTCGAAAAAGAACTAAAATCCGACTTACAGGGTTCCCATCAGTGGGCAAATCGACGCTGCTGTGCAACTTGGCGGGCGTCTACTCCGAGGTCGCTGCTTACGAATTCACCACCCTCACCACTGTGCCCGGTGTCATTCGGTACAAGGTTGGAGAATTTAATTTTAGTAAGCTCTGAAATTTCCTTTTAGGGAGCCAAAATCCAACTACTTGATTTGCCTGGAATCATCGAAGGAGCGAAGGACGGAAAGGGTCGAGGCAAACAAGTTATTGCTGGTGAGCCTTAGGTTTATTATTTGGGATCTGAGGAAAAGTAGATTTTGAGAAGAAACTAGTGCTAAGAACTGTTTAATACTTATGATTTTTCTAAATTTTTTCCTGGAATACTCTATTTTTCAGTGGCCCGAACTTGTTCACTGATTCTGATGGTGTTGGATGTGATGAAGCCTCTCCAGCACAAACGGCTTCTCGAATACGAGTTGGAGGGATTCGGTAATTGATTTTTGTTGGATTCCTGTACTTATCATCGCTTTTCTTTTCTATAATTCCTAGTCTCTAAACCTGTGAGATATAGGATGCTGCTTTTAAATCGTTAATGTGCCAATTTGAATGATTGATTTTCAGGTATTCGCCTCAACAAGAAGCCCCCGAATATCGGATTCAAGAGAAAGGAAAAGGGAGGCGTCAATTTGACGACTCTCGTACCCCAGTCCGAGCTCGATGTGGACCTCGTCAAGACGATTTTGTCCGAGTATAGGATTCATAACGCGGATGTCACGTTGCGGTAAATTTTCAGCTTTTTCTGATAAGATAGTTACTTTTTTGAAAGTATTGTACAGTTCTACGACCACTCATTTGGGGAGTTTGTGTAGGATTTTTGCTTTCTTTATCAAGACTATCTGTGTTCGGAATTGCACGAATTTCCAAAGAAACTCAATAAGTAGGAATGGAAATCTTATGTATTCACTTTTTTCTAAAATGAGAGTGACTTTGAGAATATTCAGGTACGACGCGACTTCGGAAGATCTGATCGATGTGATCGAAGGCAATCGAGTCTACATGCCTTGCATTTACGTTCTCAACAAGGTAAGAGAATTTAACGGAAAAATATGTCTGATAAAAACCTTCTCGGGTATTTTAACCAAGAAAATAAATTTGAAATCAAATTTAGGGAAAAACGCCTAATTCTGAATGATAATTTGTTGATGAATAAAAATTTAGCGATTTTTCAGATCGATCAAATCTCAGTCGAGGAGCTGGATATCATCGACCGCATTCCGCACACGGTTCCTATCTCCGCCCATCACAAGTGGAACTTCGACGCCTTGCTCGAGAAGATCTGGGAATATCTCAACCTCATTCGAGTGTAAGTTTCGGATTTTAAAGAAAATTTTCAACTTTTATTAGGCCATCTACTCAATTATTGGAATTTTCAGAATTTGCATTCTCTTATTGTAACGCTATTTCCCCTCTAATTTAGAATAGCACTAAACACGCATGGTCTGATTTCTTATTAGTTATAAAAATGTATTAGGTGATCCAATAGTTTGTTTTTTTCTTTAATTCATACATTTTAATCTTGACTTTCTTGAAATTAAAGAAATTTTGGATTTTTTATTGTAAAATAGATTTTTTCAGTTACACCAAACCGAAAGGACAACTGCCCGACTACTCTACGCCAATCGTGCTGAACGCTGAGAGAAACACGATCGAGGAGCTCTGCATGAAGATTCACAAATCACTCGTCAAGGATTTCAAATGGTCAGATTTGTTTGCAGAAATTCAAATATTTGACAATATACTCAATGTAAAGCAAAAAATGAAATATAAAACTATAAGGGCATTATTTAACCTGTTCGAAAGTTTCACTATTTCTGAAAGAATAAAAATATGTGCAAGCTTTGAAAAGGTGCAACTTGCAAACTTTCAAAAATTAAGCAATTTCACTCTAACTCCGATTATTCCAGCAGAGTATTTTTGAACAACCTACAAATTCAGCGCGCTAGTTTGGGGCAGCTCCGCGAAGCATAACCCTCAGCGAGTCGGCAAGGACCACGTTCTATGTGACGAGGACGTCGTGCAGGTCATCAAAAAGTGAGATTTTCTTATTTTTTACTTCTTCTAGAACTTATCTATCAGAATGTTTCTTATCTTTTCCTAAAGAAGTCTCTAAGAAATCTTTTTTTTTTCATTTCTGCCAACATCTTGAAAATTTAGAACTTTTCCAGATGATTTCCACATTTTTACGAAGCTAAGATAGCTGGGAATTTTCTTCATTGGCAAATTATTTCATCTTTACCTAGTTTTAATAATTCAGGCTATAAGACGACGGGGATCCACAAGGCTTTTCGGTTCTTTAAACTCGACTTCGATTCTGGATTGGTTCGGTAATTTTATTCCTTTTCAACATTAAATCATTTTTAAAAATCCTAAAAATGAACTTTTGCTGGTAATTCTTTTCATTCGAAAAGTCTCGGTTTTATCATCTAATTGTTGATCACTTTTGTTCTGTTAGATATTCTCTTGAAAAAGAATAAAATAAAAATTTAGAAATTATTTTTATCAAATAAAAATGCATTCGAGACAGTATTATGAAATAAGCATCGTCCCGTTTGTATTGCATGCCAAAAGACTAATCCATCTTTGCTAGAGTGACAAGTTTCGTTTCATAGTTTTAATCTAATATCTTTCAGTTAAAAATTGCTTTTTCATAAATAGAAATCTTTATTTGAAGCAAAATATATAATTTGTTAGAAAAATACAAAAATAGGCACACATTGAATTGTTGACCGGATGGTTGGCAAGCGAATTGTATTGCTAATACGAGAAATGAGGACTAGGATTTTCATATAATAATAATAATCAAGTCTAAAGTTTCGAGAAAAATTACTTTGCCATGTTACATAGCAATTTTAGCGATCAAAATAATGCCGTTTTGTTACATGGAAAAAATGCTGATACCAATACTTGTAGGTGAACTCTAATATTGTGATCATTTGATATCCCTAAATTTGGCACATTTATTGTACAGGTAAAGTGAGTCGAACTAAGATTGGAAAAATGATAAAATAGTTTTTTTTTCCATCATTTTAGATAAAAAATGATGGAATAATAAGTAAAGATGAAAGAATTTTTAAATATAGAAAGATTTTTTTCTTGCAAGAACGATTTTTGAGAGCAATTGAACCATCGAATTTGATACGAATAGAATGGGAAATTGTTCTTTCCATAAATGTGCAAGGAGGATACTGTAAGTGATTGAAATGGGAAGGCAGTTCCAGTGTTCTTTCATCATGTCATAATGCAAGCGTATTTCTCTTTCGTTTCTCCTCTTTCCAATGCTATTTCAGAATGGGTACGGTAATTTGGTGGTTAAAATATTGAATTTGACAGAATTTCTGCACATTGTTGCTAGCTAAATACAGAAAATCGTGAATCAGAAAACATTATTCAACCAAATAGTATTGGAAAAAGAAGACGAGAAAACTCTTGGATTTCTTGTGACTTGTTCATAGCTTGCAAAACTTGAGCTGTTATTCGAGTTATTCATCCTGTGAATCAGCAGGTGGCAGCGGACTCGGCTGCTCAGCAAGTCGCATGTAGACAAATGAATTGTCATCCGGGGCGTGCTCCTGGAAAATGAATATTTTTCTGTTGGGATTTATGATCATTTTTAGGGTTTCTAGTTTATCGTCACCTACATGTTTTTCCTTTTTTATTATTATCTGCACCAATATTCACATTTTTGTCTTTTTCACGCTGCGCTTTAACTTGGTACAAAATAAGAATTTCTACTAGACATAAAAGGGAAGCAAATACAAAAATGAATAGATTCAATTTATATAGACAAACACTATTTACAAACCTTGTTGTCTTCCTCCTCAGTTTCTGATTCATTAGTGTCGGCATGATTGGGTTGCTTCTGCTTGTTTGTGGCCGCATTCTTCTTGTTCTCAATTTCAGCCCAGTCCTTCGTCGGCTCTTCATTGTCCTCGTCAGACAGCTTATAGTACACCTAAACAACACTGCTCTCGTCATGCTCGATATTTCAGTCCCCCATTTTAGATTCGGATATTCTTTTTCACATCTTCAAAGATTAGTTAAGGAAAAGGTTAGTTGAAATTGATCGTCAAGTAATTAGTTTTCGTTATCAGATTTGAACCAAAATAAAAACAAATTGAAAGGGGAAACTCGTTATGCGGCCACTTCAAAAGGGATAGTCTTGAACGTATCGCAATGTGATCATTCTCAGGTAAGAGTAAGAGGTTTTATCAAATAATAAACTTCTGTTCAACCATTTTCAAACCATTTGTGTACCTCGACATCTCCTTCGCTGCTCGACCATCGTTCACGGGAGCTAGATCCAGCGGGCGAGACAGGTGAAGGGACGAATGCATTCCGCTTCTCAGGGTCGATGTCGATCAGGTCAGGCAGCGGCTGATTGTTGTTGATCGTGTCCGGCTCGATCAGGTCAGTGAACAATTGAAGTTTCCCCGCATCCAACAGCGCATCGATGTCCGGCTCATCAACTCGGCTGCCTCGACGAGACTTCGGTCGTTCATAAACCTCCTCCTCGTCCTGACAAAGCATCTTGATTAGTACTGCGAATTCATAACAGAATCGGTTATTCGGTTCAAATCAAAACTCTCAGGAACTGCATTTCACGTGCTACTTTATCTTCGAAAGAAAGAGTTCGCTATCTATCAAATTTTTATTCGTCCTTGCCAGAAACTTCAAATTGAATATCCTAAAAATGCACAAAAGAAGACGGAGCTTATGACAAGAACGAAGTGAGAATATCAAACTTGTTGGTATTGTGAAAGGCACTAGGTGATTTAAAGGTTGGTCCTCAAATAGCTCTTATTTGTTATCTTATATATCTATTTCCGAATATAATCTTGAAGGTTAACAGAGAGCAATTCTTGTCATTGCATGCTCTTTTCATTTATATAGGTTCTTTTCTGAGACTTCTGACTATAGAATTCATCTACCAACAAGTCCGATGAGATTTAGAGTATTGTATGCTTGTGCTTGAACTAAATGAGCATTCTTACTTCCTGAACAGTGTCAGATGTGTCTGGGTCTGTTCCTGTTGATTCGGTCGAATCGACGATGACTTTAGGCATTCTGGAAGGCATGTGGATGACCGTGTTGGCCGTGTTGCTAGTTGCCGTGTCAGATTCGCTCCTTTCTGTCTCGAGTGCCTCTGTGGACTTGCCCTGTTCCTTGTCAGGAGATGAGACAGAAGCAGCAGGTACTTCGGAAGGAGGAGGAGGAGCGGCAGCTGAGGATGAACTGTCAGCTTCGTCCCAGGCATTTAGTGGGTCGGAAGGAGTGAAGTGAGCAGCTTTGAAGCGGAACGTCGTAACTGGCTGCGAGTTCTGAGATTCCTCCTCGGGTTCTTCCTCCCCTTCAGCTTCTCCGCTCGGCAGAAAATCGGAAGCTTTGAATGTAGTGGCCGAAGGAGCTGGGACCACAGAAGTAGGCTCTTGTTTCTGCTGAACCTCTTTGTTGGTCTTCTGCTCGACTCTCTTTGGAGATTCTTCTTCCTAAGAACCATGATTCGCTCAACGAAAATTTAATAACCCCTACCTGCACTACTTTCACTGTAGTCTGTGGCGGTTCCTCGGCAATAGAGTTTTCGACCGAGTCCAATGCCTTCATGACACGAGCTGCAGTCGCAGCGGCAACAGCGGGAGAAACCTCGTCCATTTGCGAGTCCATAGTGGGTTCTCGGGGCAGTTGCGAGGCATCGCAAGCGAACATTCTCCTTGCCTTCCTCGCTGATGTTTCCTCAGGCTTCTCTACGCGAGGCTCGTAGTTGTCCAACTAAATTAACGAGATGAGATAATGAATGTATGTGTTCCGCTCTGATGCTTTTTCACTTCCTTTTTGAACTATCAATCCTACAATCCTATTTTGCTCTTGGATCAATTTGAAGCTATTTATTAGATTTAGAGGATGGACAAGAAATTGACTTGTTCTCACAGTTGTAAACAAAAGACTGGAGCAATGTCTGAAATTTGGTATCCTTCGTTCATTCAATTATGCTGAAGCAGATTTGGATAAAACTACTAGAATTTGAAGGATAGTGTCTCATTCAGATAACTTCAGTAAAAAACATTGTCAGTTATCACACATTACTCCAAATTTTGTGATCATCTATTTAAAAAAAAAATAATAAAAACAACATTTCTTACCTCAGGAATTCCGGTAAGCGGTTGCTTTTCCTCCTTGGACAATGCAGACCCGTTTCGCGTCCGACGTCGACCCTTTTCAATGGCGCCGTACGTCGTCGTTGCATCCGTAATGTCGATTTTCGAATTCGCTTTCGACCGCATTTTCTTCTTGCGGCAATACCTAAATTTCTGGTTTATTTGATAAACTCTTTTTAAAATCACTCACAAAATCAGTCGAACAATAGCAATAATGTAGCAAATAACAAAGAATATCGCTACACATGCAACAATTATAATTAACCTGAAAAGTTCAATATGTGTTGCTTGATTTTTGTCGTTTTTACCTAGAATTATCGGTATCTTCTTTGGAGAGTTCCCTTTTTAGTCTTGCAGTCCTGACGCTGTCCAACTTGACTCCCCCGAGTATCCGAGACAGAACGCCTCTTTGACTGGCAAGGATCGTCTTCATCTGTAAATCGACGCATGAAGAAATGATATTTGAGTCTATAATTTCGTTATATCGATCTAGCTAATGTAAAACAGTGACGAAGTTTAATCGAATTTGGAAGGTCTAAGTCGGAATGGACTTTTAAAAGTGTTCGAAATCGAGACAGGAGCTATTCAAAATAGCTGGATAGTAATTGTTTCGTCAAATTCGAAGTGATTTTTCTTTCGAATGATAATTCTTTCAAATTCGGATCAGTTCGTGTATTTAAAAAAAAAAAAAAAAAAAATTTTGGCATCGTTTGTAAAAAATATAAGTATCATAATCTTGATCGACCTTCTCCGACTCCATCGTGCCTTCGGTCGTCAGTTGCCCTGCTTCGCCCAAACTCTTCGTCACTGCAAACAGAATTCGAGTCGTGTTCTTTTCCATCTTGTCCACGTTCAAAATCACTACGTTCTCCTGAAATTCACTTATCTCAGAGTTTCAAAATCGTGAGGAAGATTATCGGTGATCAAGTTCTACAGCAGAAAGTTTTCGGTTAGAGTTGTAAAGACATGATCAGAGGGGCGGCGGCTTGTCTTCGTTGGAATCTTTCAAAATGGCTGATATTTGAATCGTGGGAATAACCAAATCAACCAATTTATAGTTGTCTAACCGAAAACCCTCCCACTTTGTCTGCAAATTCACAATGGACTACTCGACTACACGCATTGCATCATCATTGTTTTTCTGCATTTCGTTTCTGTTTTCTACCCGAGCAATTGACCAATTCTCAATGGAAATTAGCTGGCCGCACATTTTGAATTCGGTTAAATTGACGAAGAAGCAGAAACGAAACGGCCCGTGGAAAAGAAGGAAGGAGGAAAATGAGAGCGACTAGAAGATGCAGGCGGGCGGTTAATCGAACTGAAACTGAAACTGAACGGAACTTAGGAAGAAAGAGGACGACACGATATGGATTTACAGAGCTTCCAGAACTGTCGTTATGCAGCTTAGAGTGCTGTTTTAATTGTTTTGAGCATGTTATTGTTGCAACTCTAAAACTTGGCGACGAATACAAATTTGCTGTTTTGATCCTTATATAAAGACACAAAGAGGTTCTGTTATGAGGCGGATTTTCTCTACTAAACACAATTATATTGTGACTAGACTATTAGAAATGTGGTTGTGTTCTGGAAGTTCTGCTTTGGCTGTGCGGAAATGAAACGAAACCAATTGTTGTTGTGGAACTGAATGAAAGCGGGGGAGAAGCTGGGTTACTCTCTATTCGAAACTAGGAATGAATGGAAATGTGGGTGCCTGAGTTAGCAGAGGCTCGGGATCATCGTCGTTTGCATAGAGAACGGAACTATCGATTTCGAATGGAGGAGGGGAAGAGGTTTGTGTAGCTGCTGGGGACTGGCCAGACGACGAAACAGCAGAAGGCGCCTACAACAGATCATTACCATCAGAAAGAACATTAGTATCCAATTCTCGTACGACAAACCTGGACTTGCTAAGGGAAACCCGATTGATAAATATTGAATCCTCCTAGCCTCTTCAATCATACAATTCCTACTTGAAGAAAAATTCAATGTCTTCAAATTTTTATTTTAGCTCTATTCGATTCGATTGAGAGCAAAAATCGAGGAATCAATAGTTCTTTTGTGTAAAAGTATTATTATCAGCAAGTCCAAATCCGATTGGTAAGAGATTGATAATACGGCAACGATTCAGGACATTGTTTAGCTACATGTTATGACTCGTCTCATTTTTCGAGGTTTGCGGAAATCGTCTTTTGAGAATTCGGAAATGAAACGAACAGAAAAATTTCCGTATCCCCTATTCCTCGTATTGCCTAGAATTTTAGGCATGAGCGGAAGTATGGTGGCTATTTTGATATTTTGATGTCAGTGTCGTAAAATATTCATTCACGTCTGTTCATCCCCTAAATTTCCCTCTTCAAAGCACTATTGTTTACGCTGCTTAATGAATAGTGTGAAATGGCATCGTGGACAGCCATTGAAAACACAGGAATTTGTGAGGAACAATCGGCAAAAAAGCAAATTTCTTGAACGCTTTCTTTGCATTTCACAGCATAAAGAAATTGTATCCTAGATCTAAAGTTTCACTAAAATCCAGGAAAAAAAAAACAAAAAACTTTAAGACCAATAGCTGGGATTTTCAAGGAAAGTATCAATGACTATTGGCTTAATGTCGGTTCGGATGACAGTTAGTTTGTTCTCACCTAGGACTAAGAGGAAAAAGGTGTGAAATCGAATGAACCTAGAGGATGAAGGAAGTAGAAACGCGGAGAATGCAGATGATTTTTGGTTTCATTCGACCGAAATTCAATATCGCCGCTCTGCAGAGATGTGCATGTCGCTGGAACGAAGCGGAAAAGTCGACGATGAAAACGAGGGCTACTCAAATGTCACAAAGCTGATTAGTGCAGAGAGTGACTGTAAACTGAGGAAAATGTATCGATCGCCTAGGATTTTCGAGGAATGTCCTCAACATTTCAGTTAGAAAAGTACATTCTTTGCTACTCTTAAACCTGATCTGAGCAAAATATTTTGGAAAATTTCTAACGGCTCATTTTGCAGGGAAAATGGATAGAGAATTTAGCAAATTCGTAACGAAAATATGTTATCCAAGGCTCAAAAATATCTCATATATGTCTCAAAATATCACAAAATAATGAGAAAATATAATTCCCAGAAGAAATTAATCAGCAATCAATTTGAAAAGAAAATAGAAATAGTGCAGAGCATTGCAATATTTATTTGAAGCCCATTTCCTAACAGAACTCGATAGCAAAACGGACAGAGAGTGACGAGAAACGGGAAAAACAAAGCCAGTTTGGGAGGAAAGGGGAAAATGAAGAATGACTGGCAAAGCTGCGATTCTGCGGGCAGAGGGAATTGATGGAACGAGCTGAATATAGAGAAGGATAGACACGGATTTCAGATATCCATAAATAAGAGTGAACATGAAAATCATAGGCGATTTTTGAGATTCTGTATAGTTCTGTAAACTGTAATCCTCATTTAAAACTGAGGAGAACTATCAGTGAGCTCTATAATTCATCAGCGAATCACACAGCATTTACTTGAAAAATTCACCAATTTCATTTTTCTATTACTAACAAGCCTAAATTTCATGGATTTTGCAAATAGTAGCAATGTTTCGGTGGCGAATTATACAAGAAGCTACGATTTCTAGGCGATATCATAAAATATGGCTATGTGTGAAATGTGCTCTAGAACGAGTGTCAGAGTATTGGTTTATCTCTTTATTTTTCCTATTTTCTACTCCCTGGGTCTGGGATAATGTGATATTCGTGAGAAAGGCAAAGGCAAATGGAATGACAAAATGAACGAAATGAAAATGCAAAAATGGGGGAAAGAAAAGAATCCAATTTGTAGTCGAAACCTTTTGACACAAACAAAGGGAATCAGGCACACAAGTTTAGTACAGATTGAGGGGATCGAATTCGAATAAAATTAGACAACGTATTATTGAAAATGTCAAAGTAACTAATGAAACTTGTAAGAATTCGCCTTCCTGTAAAATTTATAAGCAGGAAAATGATGCTAATTATAATTCCTTACATGCTTATCATGATAGCATCTCAATAAAGTCTCAAAGTTCACGCATCATTTCAAATTCTTGGAACGAGGATCGCAGAAATTGCATAACTTGCGTGAAAACGGACTAGGATTTGAATTGAGTGAGTTTTTCGAGGCTTTAAAAATTCGGGTTCAAGTAAATAATGGAAGAAATTGAGAATGGAATGAGAAAAGGGGAGGGGTGGGTGAATTTGAAGGCTGAAAGCTGTGGAGCTGAGCTGATATCGACTGAATTAAAAGGAAAAATGAAAACAAGAGAATGAAAAGAGGGTAGGGGGAATGTTGGAGAGGAAGAAGCTGAGGAGAAATGTCAGCTGTTGGCAGGCGAGTTTGAGGGAGAAGGCAGAAAATGCTGAAATAACAGAAGCTAAAGATGTAGAGAGGAAAAATTAGGAAAGTTATGAGGAAAAAGAGGAAGCACAAGGAGTTTTGGACTCAGACTGAGTATGAGAATGCGAATGAGACTCTGGCAAAATGAGTAGGTTGAGTAAGGAAAATGGGCAGACACGAAGATGTGAGTTGATGATGCAATTGCAGAGGGAGAATTGCCCTGTGGAATCGCTCAATATCACTCAAACTTGTTCCGGTGATTGGGAAAATGTTGAAAAGATGGAAAGATGGATGAGGCTTTTTGCGTTGTGGAAGGAAAAGCTTAGAAAATCTATTGCTATGATTAGACGACTCGAATCTGTTTCTTCGGAACTTTTCAAAGGTCGAAATTTCGAACCGAATTTTATTAATTCGAATGGAGAAAATGTGATGCCACATTTGAATTTGTCTTTCTCGCTTCAATTTTGATGAAGCTCTTCCAAAATCTCAACTTCTCCTTCTGCTCATTTTCAGGATCTGTCGTAAGTCACTTGCACTCTCTCACAATCAGTTGTCAATGGGAAGAGCCTATCAATCAGGATTAATCAGAGGATATCGTTGGACAATTAGAAATTAGAAATGGGATTTTTAACGATGGGTTTAGAAAGCATAGTTAGAGCCAACACAAGTAGGGGAATAACTGCAAACTGATTAGAATCCTTCAAAATTATGCAAATTTGCGTTAGGTATTTGCAAATTGGTCGAAAAATGCAGGAAATAGAGCGAGCAGGTTAGGATAGAGAGAAATTCAACTTATTGAAACACGAATTGAAAGAATTTTTTCAAAGCAATTCAATGGACATTAGGAAGCTTGAATCATATAGTTGAGATTTTCTAATTCGTGAGCTCATAAGTGCTAATGAATGATCATTTTATGTTTAAAATGGCCAATCAATTTGATCTAGCTTACCGGCCCTACTAGTGAACAACCTATTGCAAATATTTTCTAGATCCTAGGTAAACGTGAAAATAGCACAGAAAAGCTGGCAGAAATAAGACTGAAGTGGGTGAAGTGTGGAGTGGAGGCGAAAGCGTGGAAATTGGATTACCTTCTGAAGCCGAAGGGCTGTTCCTGGACATTCGTTGGTCTGATGCTCGCAATACTTGGACACGATCGTGGCGATGCGTCGTTTGAAATAGTTCTCATACCTCTCCTTCGTGTGCAGCATCGCTTCGAAATCCGCATGACGCATTCGCATATCCACTACTGGCAATTCACGACTCTGAAAGATGAGAACATTATTTTGGTCAACTTGAAAAATTTGAAAACTGAATTGTTGCTTCGTGCAATTTATTCCTTAGACAAGATCTGCTAGAATTGCGCTTTAGACACCCATTTCATCATTCCTCGCAATAGCCATCTGCATTATTATTGTCCTGGAGAAAAACTCTACAAAAATATACCCCCTGGCTACTAGGCAAAAAGGATGTGTTTTACTGATGAGAATTACTAGAATATATAAGAAGTCCTAATGGTCATTCTTGCTTCTAACTATAGGAAAGGTTCTGACCAGCTGTCAACAATAATTATGCACTAGAAGTCTTGAACAAACAGCTTTTTGTTATCACAATCTGGGATTTTCAAGATATCGTTTTGTCATAAATCTTTGATTTTTAGTTTCCTGTCCATTATTATTCATTCAAATTATTGTAGCAACCTACAATTCCTTTCAAATATTTAACTATTTAGAGATTTAGAGGAAACTTCTTTCTTCGATTTTCTAGCGGTTTTCCACTTTTTTCACGCGTTTTTCTTTCTTTTGAGCCTTTTCTTATTCATCTCTCGAATTTGCACACAATTCCCCAGCGCCTTTTATGCTTTTGCTCGATAAGTTGAGCTGCCAGATTCAGAGCGCAAGGATTCCTGTTTCTCTCTATGTGGTCAAATATAGTCCAAAAAATCTGCCTGGGATAAAATGAGAACATCTTCTGAATCCATCGTGGATAGTGTTTATGTTTCACGTCTTCTTTTGCCAAAATCCATTAAAAACCCGTGTAAAATGCCATGCATAGAAGACACATGATTTGGGAGGTGTCAAAATCCGAAAAAACACGAAAATTTCTTCAAAATAGTTGGCAATTTTAGCGATGTTCATATTTTTGCATGAAGATCAACTCTTCTCGAATACAAATGCAGATAATGCTCCAAAAATGCATGGTAAATGTCTATATTCCATCATATGTTGCCAGAAAAGCTTACTCTATCTAAAAATCCCTGAAGCTAGCTTAACAATAAAAGCTTAGTCTTTTCTTATTCTTATTTTTGCTGGGTTCAAGCAACTCTTGGTGCATTTTCAAAAATCCATCTCTTATTATTCAGCTCTGCATCTCGGCATTCAGCAACGCTCCCATTCACTCTCGTATTCACGGTGCAGTTTGTGAATGACTGAATGAATGCCGAAATGCAGAGACACGAAAAGCGTCGTCATTTTTCTCTTCTTTTTCCTCAAATTTTCTTTGCTTTTCGTTTTTCTACTTTTCCTCTTTTATTTTCTATTTTTCCAAAATTTGCGCGCGAGTCTTTCAACTCGCAAAATAGACAAAAATCACGTTTTCCAGAATTTTCTGAAGCAGATTATTCCAGCTAAATCAAAGAATGTGCGAGTCATATTCCAAGAAATTCCAAGCGTTTCTGGATCGGATTATCAGTTTTATGCAAAATAAATGTTATTATCGCGAGATATCACGGAAAAATCGAAATTGGCAGGGTTTTATGACATTTCGTCTGAATGAAGAGAATTTCATTTTTGTTGAATTCTTGTGCATTGCACGAAATTTGGCACGAGTATAAACGCGCGCATTTGAGGCTAAAAGCCGGGGAATTAAAAATGGTTCGAAGCGTTCTGACTGGTCTTCCCTCTTTAATTCGCATGTTGTCTTTTTCATTTTCTTCCGAATTCCAAGAGCCATGACAAAAGAGTGTATCTCTATGAATATCAAACAAACCAAACACAGTAAAAGACAAATGAAGAAACAAAGAAAAACATGATGCAACTCTAATGGAGGAAAGAAATAAATTAATGGAAATGGAATGGAATGAGATGCAACGGACCACTCATATGGGAACAAAAAACTCCATCCCATACCCCATAAAACGAAATATAACATCGTTCGAAAACTAGAGCTTATGCTGGATGAAGGAACTAGTTTTGGTCCCAAAAATAACAAAATTGATTCCGATGTATGAAAGTAAAATTATTAAACCAAAATATTATTCTGATAATTATTTTTTTGCCGAAGTCTAACGCGATTTTCAAGTTAGTGTTTTGTAGTTAGCGAAACTGAATGCTTCGCGTTTTTCACTTTATTGATGACGACTCATTCTGTTGAAATCGAACAATACAATTCTTCGGCTAAAATCTATAGAACGAACTCGACTAATTTTCGCTCTTCTCGCATAACATATTATCTGCTCTAGCAGTTTGAAATTCGAAGCCAATTTCAATTTCCATTCGTTAAGTTTTGAACTTTCACGATTTTTTCTGCTCGAGAAGCTATACGAAAGTTCAATGGGCCAACGGGTGGTTATTTCAAAGAGGAGGGACAGAAAGTCGCTGCTGAATGTTTCATTACATCAAATTACCGCTGTTGAATCGGGCAGGACGAGCTCTGCCGGGTGTAAATTTCTAAGCCGAATTAGGATGCGAAAAGTCGAGTGATATTCGAAAAGATATGTGAAATGAGACAGGATTACATCTAACACTCGAATGAATATGCTCATTTTGCATGAATAAACGGATCTATGGATTTTAAGAGCATAAAATTAGGTTTAGTCAGGTGCAAAAATTGTTGTGCGATGACGATTCTGTTGAAATTGTAATTGCAAACAACTGATTTGAGAGATGATGATAGCTGACTAAAATCATGATAAAATAACGTTTTTCTTTCAGCCAAAAAGCTTGTTCCAAGTTTTCGCATGCAATTTTCTGTGAGATTGAGGATATTTTCTGGCACAACAAAACAATTCTGGACTTTTTTCAAATTTCGGCAATTGCTATGAATTTTAGAAGAGTTCTGGCAGATTGAGGCTTTCAACAATTCGACTTGTCAAGTTTGAGCCTTTTGTTCATATTCCTTCCTTTCTTCCCAGCTGTTTGGTTATACTTTTGAGACAAAGCTCTTTTTTCGATCGAACTCGACTCACTTCCCTTCGCTATGGCAACCGGTAAATTCGTTAGGTTAATTGATTCAATTCTCATCTAAATACGAACAGCTGCGCATGGCACAAAGCGATTTCCAACGGAGCCTGACACCTTTTCAGATAAAAGTCTACCGTTCGGAAAATATCAAATTTGGATGGAATTCTATCTGCTTCTATATCTGAAGAGTGAAAAGTTTCGTTATTTTGAATTTCCGAAAGATAGAATCGATTGATCCGCCAGCCGTTTCCAGCAATCTTTATCGCTTTTGATTATCATCGGAATCATAATTCCCTCATCTCCCCCCGTTCATTCTGAGTGTAACACTGCGGACTTAACGATGCCCTTTTTCCATGTGCTGGAGGATACACATGAGCTCTGCCAACCAGGATCCGTCTTTCTGACTTCTATTGCAGCAATTTCTCAAGCCAGATGATTCTTCGAGCTGTTTTCTTCTGCGTAAAACGACTAGAATCTCATGAAAACAGCTTTACACACAAATCAGAATGCGACGCCGCCACACGTTTTGAGTCTGGAGACTTGACGCTTGAGATAAGGCTAGACAGAGGAAGTAGGCGAGGACAAAAAGACAGAAAAGAAGCAGATAAAAGGGATAGAGTTACTGCCACGGCAAGGACAGGGAGACAAACCTTCACGCAACAGAGAAGAGCCGCACAAACGGGCTTTTCAAAGGCAGCAATGCAGGATGGAGTTCGGAATGGAAAGACAGAAAGACACTGACAAATGAAGAGGAACGAATGAAAAACGCCCTTGCAGATAGATGAAAAGACGAAAAAGCCAGCACGAGAATCAATAAGGTGAAAGAGAGATAAAGACGCTCAACCACACGCGCTCGGCGCTTTGGCAAAATACGCGAAGTGCTGCTTGAAACTCGCGAAACAAACGCGGAACATTATTTTTTGACCATACACATGTTATTTCAGGCATGTATCGCGTTACATGCGATTGTATAGCAGAGCAAAATAACCTCAAGAATCATTCCCCGATTTAGTTTGTGAACTATGGACCGAAAATCGCTAATGTTCAAGTTGATTTAGAAATTGTGAGAAATAAAAAGAAATAGAATAATTCATTCATAGCCACCGCGCAAGCCTTTCATTTCATATTTGTGAGCAGAATATCATGAGAATGAGAAATTGGCCTCGGACTTATGAAAGCCTAATCCAGTCTGACGAAACACATATTCAGCTTGGAGAAAAATAAGGAGATATCTAATCTTTTGAGGAAACTTGAAAAAATAATCCCCAAAATGATAAAAAAAAAAAAAAAACAATAGGAAATTGCAACATTCTTTGTTGAAAATTCAAAAAGATAGAAATAGTTTTGAAATACTAGACTTGTATTGAAGACAAAAATCCCACCTTGATCAATTGAGTGCATTTTTTCTTGTCCTTGTAGGGAGCCTTCTCTAGCATCATTTCATCGGGTATTCGACAGATGCACTCGAACTGCGTGCCGTTGTTGCAAATCTGCGGCCGTAGTTTTGGATCATCAGCAATCGGACTGACAGCTCCCACATTGGTCAACAGCAACAAAATCAACATCGTATCGAGAATTAGACAGATGAGTCGAATTCCAAAAATCCCCATGGCTGATTGATGATTCTGGAATATTTTAGATAAATTTTTAGACTTGGATTTATATCAGATCCGAAATGAATTGGTATTTGAAAAAATCAACTCTGAAATGAAAATCACAATTTTCTAGACAGGAGGTGGTAAAAAGCATCTACTCAAATTAATCATCGAGACCCAAGCCGTATGGCCATCTTTTCCTCTCTAGTCTAACGATATAAAGCTGTTGCAGTGCTGAAGAAAAGATATTATACGGTCGGTTTCCCAATGATCAGTTGGATTGAAAACTGGGTAAATTGGGGTTTGGTTTTCCGTGGTTAACGTTGTCCCTGGGTTTAGAACGTTAATGGCTCTTAGTTTTCTCTTAACTAGATCTAGATCTAACTCATTTATGAACAATTTACCTGATAGGGTTAAGAATAATCGGAATGCACTACTGATTAAATGAAGATTAGATCATTGCCATGTCGTATCTCGATATCCGAAAATCGTGTTTGTTCATCTCTGGCGCTGGCCCGATTTCAAATAGACATGTTTGTTCTGTAGAGCAGGACGAAAATAATAAGTGAAATGAGTCGTCGTCGTCACAGGGGAATAATTAGAGCGATTTTAGGTCTGATCAACCCGCCATAGACGGGATTTTCCCTAGAAAGTGCATAGAAGTAGAAGAGGGATGATTTTGAATTCAAAAGAAAAGCAGTATCGGGTCTGGGCACGGACTAAGGACTTGGCCGCATTTATGCAGTAGTATATTGGGGGAGTAAGCTTGAAAAGAGAAGGGGGAGGAGAAAGAAAGGAGAAAAGGGGAATTGGAGGGAGGGAAGGAAGCAGGGAAGAGAAAGAAGACTGAAGGCTGAAGGCTGAAGACTCCACACAGAAACACATATGCACAAGAAAACTGCTGCAGGCACGCTGCCTTGGCCACGCCCATCGGCAGATAAAAACGAGGCTAGCTAAAGCCGAGCAAGGAGACAAACGAGTAGAATACGAGACGACATAGGCCAGGAAGGCCAATTATCTCCCGATCAGAAACAAGAAACTAGACAACTCCGTTAAAGGCAGTCAAACTAAAACGCGCTTATCGAGGTTTTCTTTGAAGTTTGGGAGAGATGGATTTCATCTGAACATAATGTTGCTTGGGGGAGTGAAAAGTGATTTCTTAAACACGAGGACATCAAGTGAAAAATACAACACCAGTTCTGACTATATCCAAATGTAATTTCAAATCTTTCAAGTATCAGAAATGCTAGGATCTTAGTGGGATCTAGAAAAGATATTCTTCCACGTTCATTTCTCATCTCTCAATTTATCAACCTAAAATATGAAAATATCCTCCATGCATCTGCTCCACGATTTTCAATGAAAATTATATCACGAACCTTATTCCATCTTTGGTGGACTCTCAATTATCCAGCTCATTCAAAATAAATTAACTAATGATGAAATATATCGAAAAGCGATTTTCTTAGTTAATCGCGATTTTTGGCATGCCGCAATAACTAAGTTTCGCAGAGGGATTAGATTTGTATTGTCGGAAAAAATAACCTCTGAATCGCAATTCGTCTGAATGTGCAAATTGAATAAACGCATTTTTATCATACAAAAAAGTGAACTATTCGATTTTTAGCAGCTGATTTTCTATTAAATATCGACAATTTCAATGAAAACTCTTTTATTTTCGTAAAACTGGCATATTTTATACATAGGGTAAATGTTCTTCAGCTTGAATTTTTAGATAATCTTCTTCGAATTCAGGATAAATTTTAGTAGATTTCTATTTTTCCTCTAGAATATAATCAAGTTCCGGATTTCCAAAAATTCTCGATTTGATTTGTTTAGATTAACTTTTTTCATTAACAGCTGCTGGTGGGAAACTTCTGCAGCTAAACACACAATATGCTCAGGTTTAGTTGAATTAGCCGAACACAAACAAACACATCGGATTGGCAGAAGATTGAGAAAAGGACAGTTGATAAATGAACGATGCAGTCATCGAGGATCATAAACAAAGGACATTTCTTGGGGGAAAAAGTGTGATTAGTTGTAGATGAGATTAAATTTGTTTGGAGTGTTTTTTCCTTCTGAAATTGACTACAAATCCCAATGATCAATGGATGTTCTTGTAGCGATATTGGTTGATGAGTTAATGCATAGAGAAACTTGGTTAAATCGATTGGAGTTGGATAGTGCTTCACCGCTGATCAATGAAGCTAGCATTCAAGTGAATTTGACAACCAAACAACGAAGTAACCCGTCATAATAATTCATTTTCATCTTAATTTTGAGCAATGAGTAGAAAACGTGTCAAAATACTTGGCAGCATAATTCTTTCTGTGTAGTTGAGTTGTAGACGTCACTACTCGTCTGTGTCTGACAGATTTGAGGCTGAAACAAACGCTGTTGAAACTGGTATTGAATAATAGTTTACATTATATTAGCTCAAGAAAAGAATAATGTTCAAAACATAACAATCGGCATTAATTTGACGGCAACTCGTATTTGATTATTCTTTTTAGTCGAAGAAAGAAAATCAAAGTAAAATTAAAGAGCCATTCCACGAGTAAACGCAACCACGATTGGACAATTGCAAAAGTATTTCGGATCCGAACCAAACCCGTATGGGCTATGTTCCGATAGAAGGACATTTGCACAAATGCCAAGCCTCTTTGGACGTTGTTCGATTCTTATAAATAATGCGTCTTAATGAATATGAATAAAATATCATGAATACGCATTTTTAGAAAGCCACTATTTCAACAATTGAAAAATCTAGTTTTAGGATTTTGCGTAATCGAATTGAAGATAAAAAATTTCATTTTTTTTCACTAAATAGAAAAGTCATAGGTATAAGATAGGTCGCAAAACCTGAATATCTTCATAAAAATTGCATAAGTTTTCTTCCAAAATATTTCAGTTCGATTCTGCAAAAATTTCACAAATAAAGTGTCTAAATCTTGGAAGGTTCCTGTCTGGTCCTGATGATGGCCTCTTGTGCAGTGGAGAGCAGAAGGGTGCCGTCCCTGGTCCACAGTCTGCCTGTGATGAAGGCCCTCGCGTCCCGCGCTATGCTCGATTCCGTCTCGTATAGCAGCCACTCGTCCGCACGCATATCTGTAATCAATCACATATTTTTGTAATTTTCATTAATCCTTAGCCGTGGCTCTAAATGTCAGTTACCGTTTACATTTTAGATACATTTGGAAGTTCGAGGTTTGTAGAAGAAATAGTAACAGTAAAAAAGTGAACATTCCAATAGGGAACATTTAAACTAGGAATTGTCATTAAATCTGGTATTGTTGATTGGGAAGAAAGTCGATATTCATTCAGCAATAATTTGAATATTGAGCGAAATAGTGAGTCGCGTAGAAGAGAAGTGAGACAAATAGAGTAGTTTTTGAATATCGATGTTCTCTCCAATCAGCAATGTTACGATAAGCGATGAATTTGATACCTGGACTGTGGAACCAAATGTTATGATCCAAAGAGAACAGCATCGAGGGGTGGAAATTGTGGCTGAAATTCGAACAATGAGGTTTTGGAAATAGTTAGTTATTTCGGCCCGATTCTAAGTTTTGCTAGTGACTGTAGCAAGATCTGACTTCCTAACTCACAACCCCCTTGTCTTTTTGTTCTTTTTTCAATTGATGGACGAAGTGATTGCTTATCCAGCCTTAATTGGCGCCGATAGGATAAACAATGAATGAATTAGATGACGAGATCATAATGAGATCGACGGGGGAAGGTGTTTGCTAGTTTGCGATTTGTGGAGAATGGGGTATAAGGTTCCAACGAAATTAATAATCCAGAAAGAATTTCTTTTAATTTCAGTTTTCATAATGTAAATAATATTTCAAACTACGATTGAAATAAAAGTGATTGAAAACGAACATCAGAGAATTAAAAAACATAAACTTTCATCAAATCTTAGAAATTAAAATAAATAAGTTCAAAACTCACGCATAATGCGGTCTGACTGCGGTTCCGACAAGCACAGAGTCAGTGTTGTATGCGACCAGGCATCTGGAAATTCAACAAATTCTTGGATTATCTAATTTTCTCTTAGACCTGTGGAGTTTTGAATCCTGTGAAGACAAATCGCCCCTGGTACGCATCCAGAAGCACATTTTAGGCTGTGCATTCTTCCTGAGGGCGTAGTACGCCTCGATGTCTGTCGGCCTCATCTGCAAATAAATCAATCAGATAGATATTCTCAAGAAAAATAGGTAATTTTTGGAAAGTAATCTTTATGAATAACTAACAAATCAATCATAGGATGTTTTCCAGAAATATCGATATATAATTTCAAATTAACATTTTTTTCTGAATAATAAGACAGGGGAAAATCATTTAATCTATTTTGAATATGTCTTTCAAATCGGAATTTAAAGAAAAGTGATTTACAAAAATTTTTTAAATTTAACCTCGAACAAATCAGTATCGGAAGTGTAGACGATGGAATCGTAGCCTTGAATTCGTTTGCGAACAGAATCGGTCGGGCTTAATTCACCTGAATTTTCGATTTTTAACAAATTTTCCTTGGAAATTCCTATTTACCGCTTTCTATTTTCTGTTTGAGAAAAGGAATGGCCTTTCTGAACCCGATGCAGTTTTCGGGCGGAGGCACTTTTGGCATTTCCGACTGGTGGATGATCGATTGGGACTCGGGCTGGAATAATTTTATTCGACCACAAAAAATATTTTCCGAAATTTTATGAGGAAAAAAGTTTATTTAGATAGATTTCTGAAAAAAGACTAGTAATTTGGTGTAAGAAATACCTTGTGAAAACTAATCTGCATGCTGAACGCAGCCTTTCCATTCTGCACAGCATCTACTTCCCGGGTGCAGAACGAGCGACCGTCTCTGATACGACGCACTCGATATTCCAATGGTTGAGTCGTGTCCACTGAAATTTACATTTCAAATTAAAACGAAAAATTCTCTATATAAGAAGTTATTTATAAAAATCGAGTTTTTTGTAGAGAGGGGTGGTACCCAAGAAGTCGATCCTCAAATTTCGAGCTGATATTTTGTCCCCGGGGGTTTTCGATTACGCTGATTACGAATTTGACGGTTAAAACTCGATCCGACCACTTGTTCCGCCTGTTCCGGAAGGTCTGCATACGGTAGTTCCAGAAAAATCTATTTTCGTTATTCGGCACGAGAAAAATTAAAATTTGGTATCAAAATGCTCGCAGAGGCCAACTGAACACGATTCTGAAAAGACCTCGTCGAAATGACACCGAATAAGGAAGTTATGATGAAAGTAGTGAAACATATGGAAAATGTCATATTGATTTTTCGCGTTTTTTTATTTTTATTTTTTTTTAAAGTGCCAGGTTCCGTGAGTTATTTATACTGGAAAGTAGCCCAGGTCTTCTAGTTTCTGAAACACTTGACCGTTTTCCTATAGACTGCCCGCTAGCGAAGAAATGACACTTCTTCGAAGAGTTGTCATGGCTCACTTTTGCCTAGTTTGATTTTAAAAATTCATAACTTCCATAGTTTCCATCCAAATTGAATGATTATTTTTTTATTTGATTACTATAAATATCCAGTTTATCAGATATCAAAAGAGAATTTTTTTGAATACCGATTTTTGCGGAAATGCGCACCTATTTGCGTCATAGCTGCACACTTTTCAACCTGTCCTGGGTTTACGCGTAAATGACGTTGGAAAAATCTGTCCTTCCAGTATTTTGTGTAGATGGACATGGTGAACAACTTTGTTCCAGGATCGACCCAGGATTCATTACCGTTTGAGCTACAGAATTTTTTGAAGTTCAATAACCAATTATTGCAAAGTGCCTTTAGGGCAGTAAATTTCAAAAATTCATATCTCCCTACGTATCAGGCCAAATTTCATGATTATTTCTTTGTTTTGTAGATCTTGTCGAGGAGAATATGAAAAGAATATAAATAAAATTTTTAGAAATTAATTTTGGCGGGAGAAATTACCCTAAGTTACCCTATATACCCGTACTGTGTTTACAAGGATAATGTGAATTAATTTTTAAGTTTCCCATTAAATCTTGCAGAGCTCTTCAAGTTGATCAACTTTTGTTCCAGAACTTATTCTAGAATATGCACACACAGGGAGATATGAATTTTTGAAATTTACTGCCCTAAAGGCACTTTGCAATAATTGGTCATTGAACTTCAAAAAATTATGGAGCTCATACCAATGTGAATCCAAGATCGGTTCTGGAATAAATTTGTTTACCATGTCCATCTACGCAACATACTGGAAGGACGAATTTTTCCAACGTCATTTACGCGTAAACACAGTACGGATCGAAAAGTACACAATCAAGACGCGAAAAATGCGCATTTCTGCAAAAAATCAATATTCAAAAAAATTCTCCTTTAGTGTCTGATAAATTTAATATCTATAGTAATCAAACAAAAAAAGAATTATCGAATTTAGTTCAGAATTATGGAAGTTATGAATTTTTGAAATCAAACTTGGCAAAAGTGAGCCATGACAACTCTCCGAAGAAGTGGAATTTCTCCTCTAGCGGGCAGTCTATAGAGAAACGGTCAAGTGTTTCAGAAACTAGAAGACCTGGACTACTTCTCAGTATAAATAACTCACGGAACCTGGGGCTTTTAAAAAGTTAAAAATTAAAAGAAGCGAAAAATCGATATGCTATTTTCCTTATGTTTCACTATGCTCATCACAACTTCCTTATTCGGTGTCATTTCGACGAGATCTTTTCATAATTGTGCTCAGCTGGCCTCTGCGAGCATTTTGATACTAAATTTGAATTTTTTCCATGCCGAATAACGAGAATAGAATTTTTCGAAACTACCAGATGCGGACCTTCCGGAACATGCGGAACAAGTGGTCGGATCGGGTTTTAACCGTCAGATTCGTCATCAGCGCAGTCGAAAACCCCCAGAGACAAAAAATCAGCTCGAAATTTGAGGATCGACTTCTTGGGTACCACCCCATACTCGATTTTTATAAATAACTTCTTATATACATAAAAGAAACCAATTTTTTTTGCAAAAATGGAAATATGACCACGACACAGGAATATTATCACTTTTTTCTTTAATTTGTCATGAAAAGAAAATTATTTATTCAAAAATGACCTACCATTGAGAATGAAGTAGGAGTGTGTAGAGTGGGGCCGCATCGAGTCATCGACAGTCCGCTCCGTGGCAGCCAGGGCCTGCGCGAAGATCAGTCCGCCATATGCGGCTTTCTTGCTGTTCTGACGTGAATTCGACAAGACTGAGGGTCTGGAAAGTAGACTTGGATCAGAACTACTATTTTTATCATTCATCATACTATGAATTTGTATAACTTTGAACTACAAATTTTCTTTCTTGAACTACTAGAAAATAGCTATTCAAATATCGTATTAGAGCCTTAGATCATGTCTATATTCGAAAAAAAAAAACACTTTTTCCTTCCCTAAGTATAAGAGCCCGCAAAAGAATAAAATTTTCAGCCTACTTGAAGACATCGAGCTGTGTTTCCTCCAACTCGAATAGCTCGTTGGAGAGTTGTTCGAATTGGGGCATTTTGTCGAGGGGAACGTCGATGAACTCCATCGGAATCGGCACTCCGCCCAGCAGGATTGTGTATGCCAGACGCCTGAAAATATCATTCTGAAAATATAGCTACTTTTACAAGCTGCCAAAAATAGTAGGTTATTCGCAATTATTATATGAACTAGTATACGAAGTTTCTAAAGAAAATCCAAAATTTTACATAATATTGACGAAAATATACTAAATTTAAAAAATTATAAGCCGTGACTGTTTCCAGGTTATTTTGGTTTGAATAATAGGTGCCTTCAGTTCCAGGCTGTCGATAGAAAGCCCTTTTCAGTTGATAATGAATCAGAGTTGTCTGCGTGGCGGGAATTTTCAACTTACTTATAAGATTTATTTGCTCGGCTTTGTGTCCTTATCACCACGAAAAGTATCGTTTTGAACGTTGACTTGACTATAATATGAATGAGATGAAAAAGTATTGGATAGAGACTACAAATTGCGGATTGACTTCATTTATTATCGCGTGGTTTTTACTCTTATCATATTTAGAACGTTTGATAATCCAAGATGTGCAAAATCATTATTTGTAGCTAGAGTGAGGTTTCTACAATGAAGACAAGACTAGCAATAAGTTATAATTATCGTTTGTTCTCTTGATGTTAGCATTTATGTAAATTTATAGTTATTTCCGATAGCAGGGCCAGCGTGAAATCAAATTTTGGACTTTTACGAAACGAAGAGAATCTTTTTTCGAAAATCGATTAAATTATGATTTGACTATAACTTCGAGACATTCATTTTATGATAATTGATCGGATTAGTTTGGTTCAGCTATTACAAAAGATGAATGAATCAATTTTTGCAAGTTTAGTAGAGATAGAGGGATCGACAAAAATTACCGTGTTTTATAAATTCTAAATTAATTTAGTTTTAAAGTCTTTTCATTTTTTTAGAAAAGGGGATTAGCTAATGTAATAGATTCTAACTTTGTTCATTTTGCAAGGATATCACTTTATTAGTCCAATATTCTTTCAATTGAATACAATTTGTATTCTGTTCAAGAATTCAATTTTTCGAAGACATTCTATTGGTTCAGTCATTAAATTGAAAATAATTCGTCATAGTCTTTTCGCAGGTTCAATTGTTCAAATTCTTTTTTGTCCACAAAAAATTATATACGTGATTATTACTGACAATTCGTTTATGTATTCGAAGTTCTAGTTCAATTCTGTGTCCATATTAGTAAATTTACAGGCAAAAATAGGGTAGGGAACGTTCTCTCCCTCCACTTTTTTCGTGAAAACAAGTGAAGGTAAAGGGGCGGGGGACGTCTCTCACCCCAAAAAATAAATCATTTGAAATCCTGTGTGTTTTCCTTTAGATATATAAGGCATTCTAACAGTCCTCGTGTGATTACATAAAGTTGATTTTTCCAGATTAATTATTTTATTTTCTGTTCAAATATTTGTCATAGGATGATGAAAGTCTCCTTGATTCTCTGCCTTTTTGTGACATTCGTTCTCGTCGCTTCAGAATCTGTAAGTTTGTAAGGGATAATGTACATATTGAAAAATTGAACTTCATCATCTCAGATGGAATAACATGAGATAAAAATTTATCTAACTTTCTACAATATTTCACGCGTCAAGACAATTTCAAATAGCACTTTGGAAAATAGTAATACCCGATTTTTAGATGTACAATCAAAACGTGAAGCGCAGGGCGCCATGCCACGTCGAGAGATGGTACTGTGATTACGATCAGTGCGACAGGTGTTGTCACAAATGCGGATCGAATGAATGCAAGGACTCTGAATGCGACCGTTGCTGCGCTCGTAATTCGATCTATTGAGTTGGTCAATAAATTTTTTCACCTTCGAGAAAATTTTCTAATTTTTTTCTTCCTTTAAACAAATTATCAAAAAATCAAACGTTAACAATGGTGATAGAAGACTAGTAACTGATTATCGAATAGATATCCGAATCCTTCTTCATTATGTTTATGGAAAAATATTAACCGAAGATGTGATAATTGTCATTTTAGGACTCCATTGTATTCCCGATAATATTTTTCCACTATTCGTTGAAGAATTGGACGAAAAAGTAAAAATCGCTCTGTATAGACTATCACAAATGTTCTTGCTAAGATTCTATAAGCAACATATGAAAGCTTGAAGCATTATCTATGGCAAGCTTAGGCACTGTACTCTAATATACAGTAACCCTTTCCATGTTAGCATTTATCAGTCTTTAGTTAGACGAAAGAACGAAAGTGGGAAAGACTTATTGACCAACACAATAGAAATTGTTTATTTTTCAAAAAGTGGGTCTATCAATAATATAATATTATTATATGCATTCAAGATTGGCTATGATGACAGTGGTGGAGGACTTTTCTGAGACCATAAATTGAGGTGCCAACCACAATAATTGCAAGAATGACCGCTGCTACGGAAAGGTCCCAGGAATAGCCCGGCTGAAATATTTGCAAAATAATCCGATATTACGTGTTCAGAATTTCAGTTCCGACTCTTTTAGAATAGAAATATTGAACACTATTCAAATCGAAGGTTAAAAATTTTAGCAATTACCGACAAGGACGTTCCATGCGGGGGACAATAATCCCAGACTGAAAAGTTAAGCAATAATGATTGAATAATGAAATAATTTAAGGCATACGCTGTGCAAGATTTAACACCCAAGAAATGACACCGATGAGTAGGCAAAGAGTTATCAGACTTGACGCGACTAACTGCACAATGTAGACGATTGGATGGTGGCGATAGAGGACTCTGAAATGACGCTATTTATTCAGGAATCAAAATATCATTAGGTTAATTTAAAAGACAACAGATCGGCAACAGCTATACTACGGCACGATATTCCTAATATACCACAACATGTCTTTTACTAAAATACGATACGGTTTTTTTATGAAGTAATAGAACGATTTTGATTTTACAAGGTTATCCATTTTCTTAAATCTACTCATTTCACTTCAAAGTGAGTCGATTTGGATGCTTGAAAACCGCATGGCATTATGATAAAATTTGATGGAATATTGAGAAAGAATCTGCCTATCCTACTCTACTTTGTCTATGCTTGTTCATTATATTATGCGTTTTCCAAATATTTTGCATGAAAATTTGCTCAAATCTGTAAAAGAAAAACTAAAAATTTAAAATAACAAAAGAAAATGATGGAAATCAATAATGTCGTAGAAAGAAAATCGTGCCGTATTTTAGAAACTGCCAGCAGATCGTTTCAATTAACTGCAACGTAATGACAAACTAGTGACATTATGTTTGCTTTAGAAAATAAAATGCATATTACTCTCGTAAATTGCAACATTTTTCAGTAAAATAATTGGCAATACTTTCATTGTATCCATCCTAGAATAATTAGTTATAGCTTATTTTAAGCCTACTTTAGTGAAAATGTAGCTTACTATTTATTTCACGACTTACATTGAAATAAATGCATAAACCAGCGTCAATAGCTCAAGCGAGAAACTCAAAAGCATCGTAACTATAACGCATTGCCACCACGCTGGCCTGGTCTGTAAAATTAATGATATTTATATTCTAAGCGCTCAAAAATTAAAACATGCCTGGAAGAACTCGCTCGCACCCGGTTTTCCCCATGGATATAGGCCAGCTTCTTGGTTTGTATAACCATAGTAAAATATAACCCACGCTGAGAATAAATCGATGTAATTCAGTTTATTTTAGGAATAGATTTTAGATTTATTTCAAATGATGAATCGCCGTATCGATATCATGATTTTTAATTAAAGATTAGTCTGTCGAATTTTAAATGTTTTGTTTTCCGATATTAAAAAATCTACATACAGTTTGTGAAAGTTCCGACTGCAGTGAATATTATACATAAAATTAAACAAATAATAAATGCCACATGTCCGAGCTCATGTGGGTGATAAGACATTACTATTATAACTAAATCTAAAATTTTACATTGAAAATGACTATCGATAAATGAAAAATTGGAATAAGACTCCACACGGACTGAATTCTTAATTCCGTTTAGTTGTTTGTTTCATAACTTCAATTATAGTTTCCCAATTCCGTCTTATCATTTTGCCATTTATTCATTCTGATTCAATAAATTCGCTTCTAAATGTTGCTTTCATCATTTAGCATTGTATTTCTATAGCCAGTCGTTATCGTCTTTCCAGTACGAAATGATATAAACCAAAGAAACACTCTCTAAGAGAGCATTTATCATTTGACTAATTGATAACGCATAGAGAAAATGCTAAATTTTGTTCTCAGTGACGAATTATTTCGACCTCATACTTAATCGAGTATTAAATAAAGAAAACTGTTCATTACTCATTCTATAAAATCAGCAAACCAAAATGAACTCATAGGTATTCGTTTATAGTTTATAACTTATTACATTCATAAATTGATAATAATAAGTTTATTCGCGTATAACATGCATAATATTGTCATTAATCGATTAATTTGAGAAAAATAAACGATGCACAAATTCGAATATGTAAAGTGTGCATTGCTTATTTATAAATAATCGTTATATTCACTCCTTGAATCGATGGAATGTCAGATATTTGTTTGCAAACAAAGGGTTAATTTCCATGCATCGAATTTTCTTCCCTTTTACATTGTCTCAAGTGATAGGTCAATGACAATAGAATGGTATCAAAAGGTCAGAAAGCAAAAGTTGAAACCCTACTGTTCAAAATTTTAGCCGGAAAGCTTTCTATTATACACCATTTCCATTTTAGTGTCTAATACGTATTCGGATGTGATGCAATAAAACAACATCAACGACGATTAGACATCAATTGAGCAAATTTTCTATGTAGCACCATTATTGAATGAACAAGCATTTGAGTTGTGATGCCAAAATATCAATAAATCTTTAAAGTAGGATTTTATAAAATATTTATGGAAACTTTATGATGAAAATGCTCGACCATGCATGATTATGAAATTTCTTTTTTGAACTATTTATTTATTAACTAAATGCATGGTTTATTGTCTATTTCAAAGATAATTAGAAAATATTTAGAGATTTTCATAGATCAGATTGTCGTTCGTCGTTCAGTTATCCCTTGCAGGATATCCAGGAAGTACCACGAGGAGGTAGACGAACATCACTTCCCGCCACACAATCACACACACCTGGAAACTCAAATATTTCGATTTTTTAAATTACATGAAAAGATCTTAATCTTCTAATCAAATCACATTTTTATCGTTCGACTGAACAAAGCGAGCGAAGTAGGGACACCCAGTCACATGCCTCGACTTGCAGCGGATCTCAACGTAGATGTATTTGAGGGCCGTGTTGCTGCGATCCAACCGCGAATCACGGATTGTTCTGATGGGGCAGTCTTGGCTCAAGAACCTCTCCACACTTTCCCAGCTGAGAAATCAAAAATTTTAAGTGTGGCAAATACTATTCGTTTTTATTTTTAAAAATACACGTTAATTTTTCTTTTCAACTGCCTGTATAAAATTCTATTTTGAAAGTTATTTCAAAAATATGTAAGAAAAAGATTTTCAAATGGAAAATTGCAAGCTCTTTCCATGAAGTGAAACAACTACTGATGCCACACCATTCAAAAGTTTCATATTTTCGAAAGATGCTGGCTATGGTTTATCGCTTTCTTAGATTTGGAATTTCATTCCTCGATAACAATGCAATTATTTCTCCCGTGAGTTGAGACATCATAGACAAAAAAAGCTTACTTGCTGAAGTTCAGCAGGGGCATGCTCAACTTGCCCTTTTTTTGGCGTCTCTCTTCCTCTGATTCATCGATACAGCGGTCTGTGAGGCTCTGCAATTTGAGTCATTCGTTATTTTAATGGGATAATATTTGTGTTATTAAGGTTTGACTATGTCGAACAATTGATAATTAGCCTAATGAAGAATCTATTCAATGATATCTTGTGAATTATCGCGTTCCAGATTTTTAGTTTAGTTTTATCGAAAATGAATATGAAAAAATTTTCGTACTTGGTGGGATACTTTGATACTCGCATGGTCCTTAGCAATGATTTCGAGCTTGTTGCATTCGTGCACATTAGCATTGCTTATTGCCTTCATGGGTGCGCTCTGAAACATCAGGAATGGGCAGCTTTATTTATTGCAAAGTCTTTATTTAAAAAGCATTTCGCAAAAACTATTTTTTTTAACTTTAGCGAAATTGCTTTCCTTGACTTTGACTTCACAGCGTGGGCGAAACTTGCGCTCTCTAAGTAGGACCCATGATCATCACTTTTTAAAAAATCATTTGGCTCCTCGAGGCATATTACAATTTACTTATAAAAAAAACGCTCCGTTTTCATTTAGGAATGTGGCAAGTCGCCAAAACATAGAGGGGCATCTTGGGGATGATCATTATGGAGACGTTTTTGTTTTTTTTAACACGTACCACTGCCTCCTGACGCGCAGAACGCAAGACTCAGCGGCTCGATCTTGAAAGCCATCACGTGAGCGAGAAGACGAAGTAATGATTTGAAATTGTAATGAAAATTCCTCGTCAATGTAAATGCTAATTTCGTCGGTTTAATGTCTATGCTGATATTTGAATAGAATATCCTCTTGAATGTAGAAAAGAAAGAAACAACATCAGAAGATTAATGGCTTATTTCTAAAAAAAAAAGTTACATTTTTACTGCGAAAAATTGATTATTGCATATCTTCGAAGCAGCAATTTATCTCTGGAAAAAGTTATCTTTCGTTTGCAAGAGAAATGGCTTGTTTATAGATATAAGCTGTTCACTTCTGGAAAAGCGGTTGTTATCTTTGGAAAAAATATTGCCCATTTCTGGAAATTCGTCGATAAATGTAGCTTAACTCATTTTCCCCCACCGCACCGCAGTTGTGGTAGAAAAGTCCCAATTCTGTCACCGAGCGTTTCTCTTTTTCTGCTTTAATCGATAAACTTATTTTCTGTATCGCGATATTGTTCTCGTATTCGATCGTTTCGCTTTACTAACGCCCGATTGCGAGATACTCAAGCCGCACAATAAGGTTGTGCAATCGTCAATTTTCAATATTTTCAGAGTTTTGTTGGTCAATAGCGTTTCTGAAGAAAATGGAGTTAGTCCACTGCATGGAGTGCTTCAAGTTCGTCAACAGCTCCGGCGGGCCGCATAAATTCGGCCTGACTTCGTGCGAGCACATATTCTGCGCGACATGCCTCGCCAACGGTGAATTTCTTTATTTCTTCAAAAATATCCACTCAAAAAGACGATTTTCAGTCTCAAAGATAACCATTTTTCAAAAATGATGAAAATGTTTAAAATTCAGAGGCGAATCGCAAAGAGTGCCTTGTCTGCAAGACGAAGGACTTCAAGATCATGGAAATCGGATCCAAAATGCCTCTGGAGGTTGGAAATAGATTTTTTTTTCAAAAATAAAGAAAAATGAATTTTTAAAAGTAGGGCAGGTTGAGAATGTTTCTTCGAGGAAAATAAAGATTTTGAAATTTCAGTTGCGGGAGCTCTTCACTCCGATGGAGGACACGTTGACTTCTTCGATTCAGCTCATCAAAGAGGTCGCCAAGTTCCAGGCTGAGTACACTCGCATCCAGATAGAACTTCATAAGAAAAAGGTTAATCATAAAAATCAATATTTATCTACCTTTTTAAAAGACAATCAATACTTGTGTTTTTAAATTAATAATTATTTATGCTTCAGGCGGATAACTACGAGAAGCTCAAAAACTACGCCAAGCAGGAAATCAACAAGAAGAACGAGTACAAAAAGTAGGTCTTTAAAAATAATAAATCACTAGCATTTCTGAAAAACAAATTAGCAAGAAATGAATAGAATCACTTAAGGTTACTGTAACTCACTCAGGAAAAAAGCAATTTTGAAAAGGGTAGCAGAAAAGAAATTGATTACAGTACTTTTCAAAAACCATAAAATATTAACTTTTGAGGAAGAAGACTTAAAAAAGATTACTGCAACTTTTCAACAAAAAATCGGGTTCACTGTATTTACCACCACCACTATCCTTTTATATTAGGTTGGATAGAAAGTCCTGCACCAAAAATTTTAAAAATCTATAATTTTCTAAAAATGAGTCAAATGCCCTAATAAGTGTGAGAACCTTGTAGAATGTTCTCGAAGCTATCACCACATGAGTATATAAGGACCCGCGCCCAGGGGTTTGATGATTTACGATTATTATAAGCGAACCCCAACTTTGAACAGTCATCTACTACGAGTGGCGCCAAAGCAACAACGCAAGCAGAGTGACCTCTAACATCAACAACACATTCGGTGAGGGCACTGCTTCTTGTTGGACATTCAACCGTCGGTTCTATCGCTTCGCGGCAGGAAATATGAGCCTCCAAGAAAATGAGAGCAATGAACGACTATCCTTCATCAAAAACGACGAATTGCAGAGCGCTATCAAGACCAATCCGAAAGTCACCACGTGAGGATTGGAGACGATATTCGGCTGCTCCAATGCCACCATCGTTGCCCATTTCCATGATCTCGACTATCGAAAAATTCAATTGAGATGAACCCCCATCGGCTAACCGACGTCCATAAGAAAGTGCGTGTTAACATCTGTCAGTCTCTCCCCCTTCGTCTTCACCGAAAGGAATTTCTGAAAAATCTAGTGATTGGAGATGAGAGCTGGACACTTTACTACAGCGATGCACGACACGCCATCTGGCTCCCGCGCGACGCAGAGCCACCAACGCAGCCGAAACCGAACCCCACCAACGCAAGTATCTCCTCTCCGTTTGGTAGAACGCGAAAGGGTCGATATACTACGAGTTGCTTCCTGCAAGCAGCACCGTCACAGCTACCATCTATATCGATTAGCTTCAAAAATTGGCTGACGCAATTCGAGAAAGATGGCCAAAACGCTTAATTGTCCACCTCCTGCATGACAGTGCGCGACTACACGTCGCTTCGGGCACCCACCAGAAGACCACAAAGCTCGGCTGGCATCCGGTCATCCACTCATCGTATTCGCCGGGCCTCACTCTGCCAGGCTACCATTTGTTCCATCCTTTAAAGCTCCATCTACGTGAGAAAAAAATCGACAAATACGATGACCTTAAAACAGTAGTCGACAAGTTCTTCACGTCACAGTCTCCTGAATTCTGGGCGCAGGGCATCAACGATCTGCTCAATAGATGGGTGAAGGTTATGAGTCTCAATGGTGAATATATCGTTGATTTTTGATGGTTTTAAATAAAGTTATGAATAAATGAAAATTAATGTTTTTTTGGTGCAGGACTTTCTATCCAACCTAATAGTTACCACCCTCTTTTCTAAGAAATAGCATGATAAAAAAGGGTGGTAACTAGAAGGAGCCAAAAGTAGCATATTTTTGCAGGCAGCTGCAGTCGATACGCGACCAGCTGAAGTTGGCGCAGAATCCTTCACGAGCGGCGCTGTTCGGGGCGATCGAGGTGAGCGGCAGTTCCGTGCGTCGCTCCACGAGCACCAGCAGAGCCCCGAAAGGGAACGATAGACACCGCAGTCAGGCGCCTCAGGTGCGAGATTTATGCCGTACTCTTGGGAAATGACGTTTGGATGAAGAAAAAATTGATTTTTATAAAGAAATTTAAACAGAAAATTCCGACCCTCAATCGCATCGCCAACTTCGGCGACTTCAGCCAGCTTTCGATCGACTTGAGCACTGCCTTTTCGACGCCCAACGTCAACTTCCATAATCCCAGAATGTAGCAGACGAAACGCCCCCGTTTCTAAGTCCCCATATATAAGATGTGTCCCTCAGCCTTCCGCGCTCATTATTATTATTATTGTGATTTCTGATTACTAATTAGACTGTCAGCTAATAAATTCTGCGACACATATTCACGAACCACGACAAAGATTACTGTAGTAACTACTAGAATTTATAGGGTTTAAAACGTTATTACATTGAAAACAGTAAAAATGGAATATTCTAATGTATTTTATTATTTTTTTTTTTTTTAAATTTTCAGATAATAAAATGAGGAACGAAACGCTCCATGGTATTTTCCCCAACGTGAGTGTTCACAAGTACAGAACTTCATCTAATGCCGGCGTCTCCACAGAGCGCTTGCCCAACGATTGGCCTGCCAAAGCGTCGAAATATCTGAAATTCGAAAAAATAAATAAATAAATAACAACAGATTATTCAGAAATCTGAAAAAGTAGTAACAGTAATGCTGTAACAAGAAATAATATCGAAGTCAGGAAGAAGGTAGTGATCATATCATTGCCCCCCTACCCCTATACTATTTTATGGGTTACAACATTACTACTTCTCTCGGTATTCAATTTATCGAGGGCTTACCCTCGAGACGCTCTTTTCCTAGTCGAGCCGATGGTGGGGTTGAACGCTCGCTTGCTCATCGAGTGCAGAGAAGGGCTTATCGCTTTCTTATATCGCTGAAACAATCTCACAATTAATAAAATTGCAAAAATATCACGCTCATATAAAATATACTAAAATACTACATTTTTATCGTCCTTCCATTATTCTAATGGAGCAGATGGAAGAAGATCTTGTTAAAATTTAGCTATAAAGAATATTTCATATGAGCAGAATTTTTTCTAAAGCGATCACCAAAGTCGTGGGCTGTGTAGAGATGAAAGGGATGGTGATGGCGAGCAGCAGGACGAATTTCATCAGGACCTCCATAAATTGCCTGTACAAAATTTCTGGATTGTGTGTGGATTTATGACTGATTTTGCCCAAGACTCTTAAAATCAAAAAATTATTTAAGCATTTAAACATTAAAGAATAAAGCGAAGATCAAGATTTACGACATAAAAATAGAAAATAGAACGCGCATTTCGAAATCTTCAAAGTTATAGGATTGAGAACGCGACTTGAACAAATTCAGAGCGGTAATCTGGCAAAAATATTTGAAAATCTGTCGGGAGCGGAAGTGTGCGGAAGGAAATATTCTAAGTGATAAGCGGAGCGCAGAAAGAGACTGATAAGAAGTAGTATGGACTGATAAATCGCTGATAAGCAGAGAAGCAAAAGAAAAAAACAATAATCCCTCGACACTCGAGACTAATATTTTGTAGTAGGACACCAGAAATTACCTGAATTATGTCAAGTGACGTGTGTTTTATGATGTAAATTCCCAAGAAAATAGCCTCCAAAGTTTGCGCGCCTCAGAAGATCTTAAACGGAATGCGGAGAACATAATCCTAGAGAGGATGATTGTCAGAAACCCCTTGTGATCCACCCCCAATATATTTTATTAACAAATTTATCTCTTCGGCCTGTTATTAGCCAAACTTCTTACCATTACGACCTGGCATCATAATTATGAGTTTGCTCGTGCGACCTATCCCCTAGTTTATTTTGGCCTGACGAAAGTGCCCCCTAGGTCTGGTTAAGAAATATTATTATTTAACTTATTGGTGGAGTGTAGAGGGGTTATTTTAACATATTCACTTGTAGGTTAGGATAGGTTGTGGTAGAGGCTAGTATAGTTAGAAGGCTACATTATTATATGGTTCTAATAGAGAACCATAATAGGAGTTCTAATGGTACTAGAATAGTACACAAGAAGAAAAAGATATCGAGCTTATATAATAATTCAGACTAATAAATATGTCGGCAAGTCTAAGTGACATGGAAGTTATAATTATGAAATATGAAAACCATGGGTCTTTAGGAAAAATATAAAATAACTGATTTTTTTTAGAAATATCATAAAACATCTCATAACGCAGCTCCATCGCTTTCTTCTCATGCGTTCCATTCACAATTGGAGTTTCAGTATCAAAAGATATGACAAGCAGAGAGAGTTAGGTCTTATTGGAAATGCCTTTCTCCTGTGTCCGGTGAAGTGACAAAGAGCTGGAGTGAATTCGAGTAATGAGGTTAGTCGTGGGATGCTGTCTGTTTTATTTGTTTGCTAGAACGCTTGAATCTTAACACTTTATTCAGCGGTAAAACCCAACTTATCGCAGCTTCCGCTGACATTGTTTCATTGTTAGCGAAAAAATACCGTGTTATTCAAAGAAATATATTTATCTTCATTCGATCGTTGATCTTAAAATTGAGATATCTTCGTTCGTTCTTTGTGATCACAACATAACTTTTCCCTGGATTTGTCTATCATTTTCCATTTAATTTATTTACCAGTTGTTTTGCGATTGGAAATAAATCTGACTTTATTGCGTTTGCTTCGGAATTCCGCATATAATTGGAAAAATTGTACAGCAGATCGAATTATTTTATTTGATTCACCAAATATACACAATTTCATAAATTCATAAGTAGTGCGAGTGAGGTAATGTGAGGCAAGATGAAATTTTAGGCACCTCATCCGGATACCTTCATTTTTAGGTTGGAAGTTTGCGTAATTTTAAAAATCGAAATAAATGCCCAAAATCATTGAGGCGATTAAAAACATGGAAATCCCGTGACGTTACAACATAGGAAATTGAATTGAAATGAAGAAAAAGTCATGTGAAATCGTACGTTTCTTTACATTTCACGATATATTTGAATTGCAGAAGAACAAGGGTAATCGGGGCTGTAAATGTTTCGGATACGTGGAACATTTGATCTCATTCGTTGAGCAGCAACGTTTCGATAGAGTCACCGCTGCGCTAGTGTGGCTAAAGCTCAGAGTATGAAATTACTGTATTCCATTCCTGTTCGTTTTGACGAGCGAGATTGTGAAGAGGAGTGCAGCGACGAAGAGAGAGCCGGCAACGACTCTGAGCCGTCTGATCCAAGCAGTGCGACCGATGTTCCTCGGGGGCAGGCCGCTGTGGTGTCGAATGTCCATATTGCTGCCAGAAGACATCATCCAAGAGTCCCAAATCAGCACAATCGCTAGCACGATACATGTCACTGCAGCTATTATGTTGAAGAACAGCTCCTGCAAGTTTATCGATAGCAATTAGAAATTATGATGTAATCAGTGGTGCACTAACTCAGATTTCGACTCCTAATATTTCAAAGTACCACAGGCACTCTGCATGAATGAAAACTATCTATTGCTAGAATTCAGTATCGAATGATCATAATTTTACTTCTTCTTTACAGAAAACTTTGCATTCTATCGTCAACAAGCGATGATCATGATATATGAATATGGCCTCCTGTATATGTCGCCGGCTTTTTTCCCAATTCTCCCTTGCTTCCGCTCCCTCACCAAAGTAGCCGGCTCATTACAGGAGGAGGCTAATGAATATAAATTTGAAATTGTGCTTGGCGTTTTTGCAAAGAACCAATGCTCATATGCAGTTCTGAACAAAACAGTTAGGAAAAATTATTTACCAACGTGATCCAGGGAAGATTGCCTTTAGCCTTGTGCAGCTCGACATAATAGGCGATGATGGTGAATATGCAGAGGAAGGCGAAGATGAAGCAGATCAGATAAACCAACGAGTAGAACCACCACTGGTTCCTGCCGTCCATGAAGAACACGATGCACAGAACCATCAATATCTGGAATGGAAGTCATCGTAGAAGACAGAATTGTGCCATAGGAATGAGATGAAATTTAAATTCCGACGACTTTGATAGTTTTGTTTGAATTTATGTTCTATTAAGTAGCGATATTATATCATTGATTTTTATCTTTTCTGTGGTTTATCACGAATGAGTGATTATAAAATTCTGGAGTTTGGATAAGCTTCGATCCCAATTCAGGTTCTACTTTTCAAAATTCTAGCCAGTCTGACCTTCCTGATGTATCATGATATTTCAACTTTGTCATTCCGGCAATTACTAAATGGAGGAGTTCTATATAGCTAGAAATAAACAAAAGGATGAAGTGATTTAATCAAAGTTATTGTTACAATATCCAGAAATTATTGCACTAGTGCTTTGCGGGTCTATTCGCATCTTTCACAAAAAGAAATGCGAAAAAACGCGAGGAGTTAAATTTCAGCTTAGCTGTTTACTTGCACTGATTGCTGCTGGATCGGATTTGTAGCACGTGTTCACTCAAATTTCCAAATGTAAAATGCGAAACTCGATTTCTTTCAGACATATTCAGTATGGTGGTAATTTTATCGTGTGCTAGAGAAAAAAAAGCGTCGGAAATCAATTCTTCAATCATTTCCAATAAAAAATTCAGACTTACGAGTTGAGCTAATTTGAGCAAGGGTAGCCATGTGAGGAACCAATTGACAGTCTTCATTATGTTCAGGAATCTATGAAGATGGGCTGGTGAAGAGCGGAAATCGGAGTGAGTTGTCGGTTAGAATCGAACAGACAGGGGCAGACGGGACGCGAGGTGAGAAGTGAAAAAGTGACACGAGAAAGTTGGCAATTGAAGATGAAGAAATACTGCTGATGAGGATGGCTGGGGGAAGGAGCTGGCAATAACAACAGAGCTGCAGGGATGGGGATGGAGGGGAGGAACTGAACAGAACACGTCAGGTGGCGGACAGAAGCTCACTCGAATTGTAAATCTAGCTCACTTGTAAACCTCGCTCAATTCTAAAGAGAAATACCTGCAGATATATAGGCAGGGCTTAGGCCATATCTTCAGCGCGGACCCTCCTTGAGCCAAAATATTTTCTCGAACTCGTTTTGCGGACCACCCTATGTAACAACTTTCAATAAAATTTTCAGACTGCGACCCTCTCCCCTATAATTTTCTTGTCCGGCTGAAAGCCTGAGTATTTGTAGATATGGGGTGAGGTTTACAATAAATCCAGGGAGAAAGAGAGAAAAGCAGCAAGTAAACCACATGTGGATGCAGAGAGACAGCAGATGATGGAATAGCGACAAAAAGCATAATGAAACGGCTAAAAGCTGCTAAGATAGAATAAGATAAAAGCGATAAAATGTACGGCATGATTAGTGATTAGCTAGACATGCAACTGGGGGAGGATCGCGAGACATGACCGATTCAACTTGGATGAAGACCGACTTGGAATTTATTTAAAACAGGAAAGAACTGCTAAAAATCTAGGATTTTTTAAAATGTATGCATTCGAAATTATATGCTCGGCATCAGGGCTGTTGCGGAAGTTCCGATTCCGATTTTTTTTGCTGAAAACGTGAGAATTGAAAAATAGAAAGACATACCCCTCTATTAGGAAAAACACGGTAGTTTTCAGAACTATTGTCAATCATTGAGGATAGTCTTTCATAAATGCGCAAATGTTTATTAATTCTTCATCAGTTAGTGCACAGATTTGGGTAAATTGTGAAACATTCCAAATTTCTCAAATGGAAGGTCCTTTTTTTATTTTTATTATCAAAGAAAATAAAAGATCCGTCCTCTTATTCGAGAAAATTGCAAATATTCAATTTTGTTAGGGATCATTTAGAAAGAGTCAATTTTTGGAAAGAACGCAAAGACCTGTCTCCGGGTTAAAGGTCGACTCAGAAGGACATTGGGAGCCCGGCCGGCCTTCAGTGTAAAATTCCCGTCCGAAAATGTTGCCTCTGAAAATTTCCTATCAAAAAATTCAATTTTTCAAAAATAATATTTTCTTGAAAACCTAACATTTTTAATGAGTTTTCGGCTTTACTAGAACTCTCTTTAGATTTTTAGTTTCAAAAACTCACGCCGGTTTGAAGTGAAATACGCCCAGAAATTCGTTGGGTTTCATTTCCACCAGAGCCGCGCCCATCTTTGTGCTTCGATCCGAGAGAATCTGAAAAAAAACTAAAATAGCTTTTCTTTAAAAAATTACAATTACCAAAACATGTAAAATTTTAAATTTTAGAGACGAATTTTCAAAATTTCCAAACCTGCGTCGTATGACCGATTTTCATGAAGTGGTTGACGTCCGTCGGCAAATTCAGGTCCTTCACGCCGTGTTCCTTGATCTCTTCGGCCAAATTTCGGATCATTTGCTGAAAAATCGATTTTTCTATCTTTCAAAACAAAAAAAAATCGAATTATTAGACCTTTTCTTTGTAAAACTAAGAATCGAAACATTTAAGCAAAACGTCTTTCTTTTCGAATTTTCTGGTAGACTTGAAATTCTTTTCGAAAGTTGCCAAACACAACCGCGGTTGCGGTTATGTACTTGCAAGTAGTCGGATTGTTGGTAAACTCAAATGTTCGAAAATTTACGGGAATATGCTTGGCGAAGTCCGGATTCGGGCCGGAAATCGTGAAATATCCCAGATTTTCCCCGACGTCGTTCCGGTCCTTCGAATGAGCCATCACCCGGCGGCGAGCCACCTTCAGAGCGGATGCCTCAAGTTCGGGATCCCAGGTCTAAAAATTCAACGGAATAGCAATCTTAAATATTCTGATTTTTGTAATCCTACGTTTCTAGTTCACAAACATAGATATTTTAAATAGTTTCCATCGTTTTTTATTTTATATTTTTCAGTTTACAAACTTATATATTTTCAAAGATGTTCTATTTCAAAAATGTTGAAAATCCAGGATTTTCTCTATGGAAAAAATGTTTTTTTGCAAAACTTGTTCGTACATTTTTTTATTTTCGAAGTTTTACATACCAATTCGATCATTTTCGCAGCCTTGGGCAAGTATCCGTCCCGATTTTTGTACTTGCCGAGGGCGGCCATGCTACGGTATTCGTTATGCATCTGAAAGTCACAAAAATCTCATGTATTGAAGGATAGAAATTAAAAATCCTTTAAAGATGAATGATATAAATTTAAAAAATCGTTTTGGGTATTCAAATTTCAGTGTTCTATTAATGGTAAAGGATAGGGGATAAAATCGTTTGATCTACCTTGAGTATGAGTTCTTTATCAACCTGCGTTAGCATGTTGTCGTCCTCGAGTTTGCGACTTTGCTTCTGTCCCATTTGAAAAGGCGAGGCTGGAATTTTATGATTTTTCGTTCAAATAGGGAAATATCATAAATTTCTGGGAGTTAGGAAAACATCTTAAAGAGACTATCCCTCTTCCTAAATTTTATTCGAAATTTATATAGATTTTTGAGCCTAAAAAATATGAAACTTGGAAAATGTTCTAAAGATCCGCTTCTAGGAAAATTTCAAGAGCCAATCCCAGCCCTCGAAACATGTAAAATGTCCCAATTGAATCGATTTCACGTTTCCATTTTCCATATGACGAATCGGGGGAAAAGTCGAAAAAGCACATATTTGATTTGCTATTAGCAATTTTCCCACAGAAAAATATCCCCGCATTTTAAAGGATGGGATGGGCAAATTTCATGTTTCAAATAAAACAAATGACTCACGATAGACGATCGAAGCCGTGAAGTAGACCAATAGGGAGGCGAGTGGGATCCATCGGAAAAATGTATAAATCAGACCTAGAGAGCAGCTTCGTCAGACGAAGAAAATATACGACGGGGAGTAGGTCGCAGGAACGAAATCATAGTTATGTTACCAGATCGCACTGATGAAAGTTTTGATCGATCAACTGCATATTATAGAGGGAAAATTTTTAAGGAAAATATATTGGGGATAGATCGCAAAGAGTTTCGACGACCCTCCTCCCTAGATCTGTGCCCTAAGCCTTTTCTGACTCTAAGGAAAGAATTAAAGAAAAACCGACCTTGTCAGTTTTCCCTTCCGCTCTTCCTGGTTCATTCTGTTCGTCCATTGAGCAGGTGATTTGCCGACCAATTCGCCAAATTTTTCGGGTTCCGAATTATTCGACTCCTGCCTTTTCGGTTGACAGTTCAGACACGCGATGGTCATGATTTAAGACACTTCGGGGTCGAATCAAAATTGGTAATGACGCTCTTTTCAATTTCTCGATCATCCTCCAAAATTATCATTTTCTAGATTTTCGAAAAATTGCAATCTTCAAACAAATTACCGAAATTCCGAAGATTTCAACGATTTTTTTCTGCATATTTCTGAACAATTCATCCGTCCATTTTTTAGAAAGTGCACCAGCTCTTCCAATTCAAAAAGTGGGTGAAATTTTCAAAAAAAATCGCTGCTTTGAAAAAATAATCATAAATCATAGATCTCGAATTTACCGTAGCACTCTTTGCACCAAAATAAAAGTGAAAATAAGAGTAGGGTGAATGGTGCAGTCTTTCTGCCATTTCGTCCTTTTATTTCTTCATCGTCATTTCTTGTTTTATGCGTTTTTGCATCAGACCACCCGATTTTTTTTTCGTTTTTTTCTTTTTCGCATTTTTCTGATTTTTATTTTTGAAATCTCGAAAATTCTGAGTTTATTGTCGATCAGCACGTCATCTATGTGGCGTCGTGCTGAAATTGCATTTTTTAATCGATCAATTTTACACACTTTTCCTAATTTTCATTTCTTTTCGTTATTTTTTTTTACAATATAGGTATAATTTGTCTTCAAATTTATTTTCACATTTCCAGGCATTTTTATGCTTCGTCGATCGGTCGTCAATGTGATTCGACGAGTGTGGAGCCAGCAGGCGGCCGAGCGACGGACGGTTCTTAGGTAAGCATTTAGATATTTTAAAATAAACATCGAATATTTTCTCTCGAAAACATGACTATTTAAAAAATAATAATAATTACAGTCCAACTCCTTATGAAAGACATGCAGCCCACTCGCTGCTGCTTCCCAGCTGCTCGAACTCGCCATCCACCGCTTTCTGTTCTGCCCAATTCCTTAATCGGTTCTTTTTCTTTATATTTGTTTTTTCACAAAATTTAAAAATGTTCAACAACACTTGCCTGACTTTTGTAGAGTCATGATGAAATTCATAGTTGCCTTTATCGTCAAAAAATATCTTCTCGGAAAAGTTAGCAAGAATCAATCTTTAAAATATAGAAATTCCACTTCTTCTTCTAAATTTCGATGATTAATTTGATTTTCAGCGGCTCCTTTCACGGACCCTTCAATTTCTTCAATCATCGCTCACTACACTCGTGTTCGCAGCTCTGCAGCCAGGAAAGGTCGCAACTGGATGAATCGACAGAGTTGCACAGAAGACACGAGGAGTGGGAACGATTTCTCGGCAGACGCAAGTTACAGAGCAGGAAGAGGAGAGCCATCACTGCCATGCACAGCAAGACGGTACGGATAAATTATTCTTAGGCAATAATTCTATAAATCTTTGAAAACCAGAAGTATTTGAAATCGCATTGAATAATACCTTCTTACTCCCATTCGAAAATTCGATGTTGAATGATGAAAAGTTATTGAAATAGTCCTGAAATTTTCAAAGAAGAAAATAACTTATCGCAATTTTAAATGGTAGAATTGTCATGATTACTTTGATATCAAAAACAGATTTGCAAATAAAACCCGCGGGTGTGGATGTAATTTTTCGAGATTTTTGGAAAAAGTGCAGGTGTTAAAATTTTGAAAAAGTTGCAAGTTTGATCAATAATTGTTTATATCTGGTTACTGATGACTGTTTGCAGAGACAAGAACCGACCGTGACAGCTCTGGCGATCGCAGAGGACTTCGACTTGCACGGCATCGCCAATGACCTGGCCATCAACAACCTCTACAACGTCACTTACATCGATGAAGGTAGCATATTTGATACATTTTCTTGAAAATTATCCATGAATCTGGACAATAAAATTTTCTTCAATTTAAACAATTGGATAGAAATGACGAAAAACTTGGTGGGTTTTTTTTTGAAGAAAAAAAAACGAATTTTCTGCTTTTTCAGAATTCGATGACACGCTACACCTGGCGAAGCGCATGGAGTACACGATCGACCCTTTGGTGCTGAGCGAGATATTCGTGTTCCGCGACGGCGCCGTCGTCTTTTGGAATGTCCGGACTCACGATGTAAACATTTTAGTCCATAATTTCAAAAGATAACCGACAAGAATCGAATTAGAAAAAAGGAAGACTACTGTTTTTCTCTTCAAATTTTATGCTGCCCTCTTTCCAAAAATTATTATCTTTGGATGTGACAATTAACTACATTATACTGATTCAAAAAAGAACAGACTTCTCAAAACTCGACCTGCAGAAAAATAGCGCATCTTTTCAAAAGAAAAAAAGAAGACGTGCTCTTTCTCGCTCGATATGACAATTTTTTCTGCGGGTTGAATTTTGAAGAGTCTGAAAAGGAAATATTTGTGTTTTCAGCGAGCCGCGCTGCTTCGTGACGTGGAACGATTCGCGAAGAATCCGTACGAGTCGAGCATCGCGCTGGAGGAACTCGACAGGATGCCTTTCAAAATCGTCGATGGGTAATATTTTATTTTGGAGTTCTTAGTTTTCTTTATTTAAAAAAAATGATTTTTTAAAACTTTTTCATTAAATTATTGTCAGTTTCTAGAATTTCAACAAGTTAGATAGATCTAGCAGGGAAGAACATAATTAGTTTTGAGAAATGACACGGAGATCAAGAACGACCGCTTCTGTCTGAGCGGTCTGCGGCACTCTGCCCCAGTGCATCGCAGCACAGAGAGCATTCTCGAGCGATTCGCCCTCAGTCAGGCTTTCGCTGCTTCAGGTCTGAAAATTTTTCTGAGATTATTTGAAAATAAACACGTGAATATTCGGTTTTAAAATTGCAAAAAATAACGATAATTTGCAGTGAAAATAGGCGTGTGGGAAGCGTCCTTGACTAATCTGGCCGAGCCGCTCTCGAAGACGACTCGAGCACTCACGCAGGGCTACATTCCCTGGAATCGCAAAGAGACGCTCAAACACTCGGGCGAATTTGCTGCTTTACGGTGGGATCTAGGCTCTTTAAAATATTCTCAGAAATGAGAAACTATTCTAGTTCTAGCATGTATAATTCATCATCGGTTTTGATCTCCCGTATTCTGTATAAAGTTCCAGGTTAGGGAGTGTAAGGGCACGTCTATACTCCGCTCAAGCTTACGTAAGCAAAAAAGAAATAGCACACAAGAGTGAGAGAGGAAAAGAGCCATGTCTTCTTTGCGTCTCTCACATTCGCATGCCATTTTTCAGTTCACGTGAGCGTGAATGGAGTGTGAATGGGCCCTAAGGAAAGAAGAAATCTGGTGAAAATGCAGAATATTGTCTTGTTTAATAAGGAGACTGTAGAATGTTTGTTTATCTTTTTACCTTTTAAAAACCACTTCTTATTAGCGATTATTCCCTAATTATTATAAGATGAATTTTCAGACATTTGATGAATTTGGATAGTAACCTGCTGAATCAGGATTTCTACTGGGATCGAGGCAATCTGGAGTCATACTACAAAATGGCTGCCAGACACTTCATGCTCGAAAGGAGGCTAAAGTAGGTTTTTTTTTAATAACTTTGCAAATTTTAAACAAATTTATTTACAAATTTTAGTTCTTTGAACTCTCGAATCGATTACTGTGAAGAATTGGTGAAAATGGTGGACAACATGCTGGCGCTCAGACATGTTGGTTTTTTTTTCTTTAATTTGCTTATTTTTTCCTAAATATTTTCAAAGTGATCAGTTTATTGAAATCAAAAGTAATAAGATTTTTGCATCCAAAAACTGTTACTCTTTCTCTCTTAAAGAATAAAAACGAAACAAATGAATGGATAGACAAAAGTCATGATTCTGTCTAACTGATAAATAAAATTAGGCAATTTTGAACATGCCCGACTTTTCAGGCCTCGACTCTGGAGTGGATGATCATCGTGCTGATCGTGATCGAAGTCATCTTCGATCTGCTCGAATTTCTCCAACCGCACAAAGTCGTCATCGTTCAGGAAACGTTACCGCCTCAAACAGCTTCTGACAAGAAATAGACGGTGACCTATCAATGACGAACTGTCGTATTAGAGAGCGAGGGAAGAGATAGAGTGAAAAACGATCATTCCGTCATTTGCAAATTGCCGGAATAGGTTGATTTTCCCCTTCATTTTTTCAAGTTGATTTTCTTATCTTTCTCAAATGGCACGAATTGATATTGCTGAAGTAAAAGAAAATAGATATAAGAGCATATTTTCACCTCCTCCAATTTAGACATCAATTCCCAATAATATAATTCCATCCAATTTAGTTTGATAGCCATTTTCTTGTTTTTAGCAAATACAGGTTTCTTGAAATTTGTGACCTTATTACTATTTTATCATGCGACTCATCAGAAATTTTTCAATTTCATAAAAATGTTGTTGTCACTTGCAAATTTCTAGTTAGTATTTGATTCTGTAAAAGAGGTAGGATTTAGAAATTCTAGATAAATTCGTTACTTTTCCATTCGCGACTCTGTTATTATCTATTGTTCGTTTATTTGTTATTCGATAGGAAAAGAGTAAAGAAGTCTCTGGTGATCTTTCAATTCGATTTGATCAAATTTTACAGCTTGTCAGAGCTGATAAGGTTGTTTGCCTTTAAATATCTTTTCCTTTGTTCGATTTACTACATATGATTTTGATATTCCTTATTGTTGGGCAGTCGCTCTTATTCAGCCACAATTCCAAACCTAGCCCAAATTAGCATACATTATGCTTATAAATCCTCAATGATCTCAGTCCCCCACAATCCTGATTATTTGATTCGTCTTCCTCTCGACCGGCCTCCACCTTTCTTCGACTTAATGAAAGGTTTAACTCAACTTCGAGATTATCCTTATCAGATCACTCACAAGTGGCACAACACTTATCGTTTGAGTTCATGCACAATGATGAAGAATGATAAGAGAAAAATGGATGGGATACAAAATTTATTTTTTAGGAAAATGTTGTCCTCTTGGTCTCGATTGGGTGCCTGTCAATTGGCAAGAACAACTGCAGCAGTTGGGAGGAAATATGCCACTTCAGCAGATGATTTCGTTCTCGCCGAATTCAGCCAGAAATACCTCGGATACAGAAAGGTGAATTTTGAAAAATTTGATGAAAACTTCTAGTTAACTTTTGAAAGTTTGAAATGACAGGTTCTCATGTATCTGCTATTGACTTTCATTTTCTCTATGTTCATCTATTTCAAAAATTTCAACGAGAAAATGCAGAGACAAAAGAGTAAGAAAGGGGAGGGTGAAACAGAGACAGATAAAATCTTTCTTCGGAATATTCCGTACAGTCCTGTTTTACAACGCAAAACTGAACATATTCTGAATGAATTGCGAAACTTGATGAAAATTGTAATGCAATTCGAATGACCTTACGGAAAATGTCTATTTTAAGGCAGCATTCACGGAGAAATTGGAGATTTTCGATGCGGACAAGACACCCGCTTTCCCCATCTACAGAGTCACTGATGCTGCAGGGAACATCATCGACCACAATCATGATCCTAAATTCGACAAGGTTGGGGTTTTTTTTCGAGACAATACACACATTCCATGTTTTATGACTTTTCCTTTACCAATGCCAACAGGTTTGTGAATTTTGGCTAATCGCAATTTTCAGGATTTCGCCCTGAAAATCTACAAGGACATGACGCAGCTGAACATCATGGACCGAATTCTGTATGACAGTCAGCGACAAGGAAGAATCTCCTTCTACATGACCAATTTCGGAGAAGAGGTGGGAAAAGTTTAAACTATTAAATACAATCAAACCTAAGGAGCACTTTCGTCAGACAAAAATAAACTATAAGGGGTAGGTCGCAAAGGCTTTCTGACGATCGTCGTCCCTAGATCGGAATACAATCTTTTGTTTCATTTTCGAATGGGAAAATCTTGCAGAATATTATGTTTTCGGATGAAAAAGTATTTTTCCAATACACACTTCTATTCAGCGCCCAGATCCAAGAAACTCGGCACCCTCGAAACTTTCCTATAGAACCCCGTTTCCTGCTGGGAAATTCCGAGAGTTTCGTGAACCCAGGCACTGCTTCTCAAATATTGAGTTGCTCAAATTAAACTTATGACTTTTCTATTCCAGTGTTCTATATTTTGTCTATTTTGTGATTTAGGGAAACCACGTCGGTTCAGCTGCAGCTTTGGAGCCTCAGGATCTGATTTATGGCCAGTACCGCGAAGTGGGCGTGTTGATGTGGAGAGGCTTCCCCCTTGAACAGTTCATGCATCAGTGCTACGGAAACAGCAAGGACATCAGTGAGCTGAAATTATTTATTTTCTTCATTCGGGCGCAAAATTAGTATGAAAAGAGATTAAATAGAGCAACTTGGAAACCTCGAGTTATGAGAAAAAAAACCGTTTTCCCTACCATCCCTCACCCTATTTCGTATGGCTTGAGATTTTCCAAATAGTCGGTTTTTGAACGAGGCTTCTTTGAAATTGTAAGTGAAATGAGGTTTCGATCCTCAGGCAAAGGCCGTCAAATGCCCGTTCACTATGGAAGCAAGGAGCACAATTTCGCCACCATTTCCAGTCCACTCACTACTCAATTGCCCCAGGTACGATTTACTATTATTCATGAAGAGATACGAGACGAGAATGAATATCATTGAATTTTGCAGCAGTAATTTATACCGTTTTTCACCGAAATCTGTCGCTGGCTCTCACTTTCAAGCGTTCTTCCACTCCTCTTTTCTTCGACGCATTTAACTTTGGACGTCGTGCAAAGTAAAGCGACTGTAACTCAGTAGTATGATTTTGAGTTTAGAGAAATCATTTGGCAACGATCACGACTCTCTCCTTTGCAATATTTTTGCCATTTTTCGCCTTAAGAGGCTAGAGAGAGTTGAAGTCGAGAGAAAAATGATTAATTGTGAGAACCAGAGTCAAATTTGGGTGAAAAACAGCATAATTGGCACAAATATATTTGAATAAAAATGATTCCTTGTTCCTTTTTGAAAAAAAAAATTAGAAAATTGAAGAAAAGTTGAATTTGAGGCTGTCGGCTCCGCGTACGCATTCAAGCGCCAGCCGAACAACGATCGCATTGTGGTGGTGTACTTCGGCGACGGCGCCGCGTCTGAAGGAGACGCCCACGCCGCATTCAATTTTGCTGCGACTTTGGTAAGGATATTTTCTCCTGTAGAGAATAAGAAATGTTTATTTTCAATTTTTGATAAATTTGACATTCTTCTTTTCTCATTTTCATAAAGTATTTTCTTCTTAGGAAGGCAATTTGTAACTTATGCCTTTTTGCTAAACTATTACACACAGATGAGATATAGGAAGAGGCAAAATAGAGAAATGCAAGACAAATAGTAAATAATGAATAAGTCTGAAAATGGTATTGTTTTCAGGACTGCCCGATAATTTTCTTCTGCCGCAACAACGGCTATGCAATCAGCACCCCGACCAGTGAACAATATGGAGGTGATGGAATTGCGGGAAAAGGGCCTGGATATGGGCTGCATACTATCAGGTAGGTAATCAAATCTTCTGTGATATGTTCCAAGTCCATCAGTTTTAGAATGATAATTATATCGATGAGAAAGAAAAAATGTATTGAATTTCCGAAAATCAGCCGCTTTGGCATTTTGAGTTACGAATTTTTGGTTTTTGATTTTTTGTTTCAAATTTTTCAAGGAATATTCTCATTCAGTTTTATAAATGATCTCGATTTATTGACCGTTTCTAGAGTCGATGGAAACGATGTGCTGGCCGTGTACAACGCGGTGAAAGAAGCCCGTAGAATGGCTTTGCAAAACAAGCCAATTCTTATCGAGGCGATGACCTATCGCCTCGGTCACCACTCCACTTCCGACGATTCAACTGCTTATAGGTATTTTCATATCTTCTAAACATTTGTAAAATTTAGCATTTTGCAAAAACAAAAAAAAACCGCAGCAACAAAATATACGAATTAATTAAGGTGGATTGTGAAAAAAGTCCCATATTTTTCCAGTGTATTTCAGTCTTATAATTTGTAGGTTACTAAAATAATTTCAGAAAGAAACATCAAAAATTTTTTTTTGTAATTTATGCTAATTTTTCAGGACTCAGCAAGAAGTAGATGAGTGGGGCGACAAGGACCATCCGATCACTCGATTCAAGAAGTACGTGATGGACAGAGGTTGGTGGGATGACGCGCAGGAGAAGGCCTGGCAGAACGAGGTTAGAAAATCACTTTTTTACGCAATTTATTGGAAAAATGTAATTTAAAATCCTCTATGAATCGGGTTCAATGAACACAAGTGAGCTTCAGAAACTAAAATTTTCAGGCTCGAAAACGCATTCTGACCGCCTTCAACGACGCAGAAAAGACCAAGCTCGCGCACTTCCACGACATGTTCGAGGGCGTTTACAAGTAAGTTTTTCCTAAAATAACATTTTTGTTCTATTTTTAAAGACCTGCGTATTTCTACTCGTAGAATAGTTTTCTACTTTATGTACAAAATTTATGATACATTTCTTCGCAATTTGTAATTTTCCAGAGAAGTTCCCGAAAAACTGCTCCGCCAAAGGGCCGAACTGGACGAGCACCTGAAGGAGTACGCGGAGCACTATCCGATCGGCAGACACCTCAACAAATGAAGCAGTCAAATCAGTCAAATAGGGCAATGAAGAATGAGCTTCTAATTTAACTGTTAGGATTCCAAAAGTTCATTTTTTCCTACATTCTTTATCTTATTGATTTATGTTTTATGCAATGAGAAATCCAGTATTGGGCCGCAAATTTGAAAACTTCGAGCGCAATTTTAATACGGAAATTGCTGTATTGTTGTTACATTTTCAACTGATTGGGAGATCGATATTTTTGGATTTCCTTTTCCATGTCATTATTTTGAATCTTTGCTTATTTTTAAAGGAAACGCGTAAAATTCTTGAGTGAATTTTAAATTTCGAAAAATTTCTGTTTTCGACCTAATATGATAGATTTTACAATTTTCTCGTAATGTTTTGTAGACTGAAAAATGTAGAGTAGGGGAAACCTATTCGGATACGTTTATTTCCATGACTCATTTGTTAGAAGGGAAACTATTGCCATACAACACATAATGCCACTCGGCTGGTGCTTAATAGACACAGACGTTTGTTGTTGTGATAAACTTATACGATTAAGAGTATTTTGATGATCGAATAGAAATCATTTTTGACGTTTTTTTTCAAAAATTCCTAATCAACCATCAAAATTCTCGAAATCTTGAATCTAGGAATATGTGCTAATGTTGTTGATTCATGACAAAATCGATATTGATATCTCGGTTTGATCAGAGAAGATATTAATTCTGATCCAGAAAATTTTGTATTCTTTTAAAGATATCGATCTTTAGTGAATTTTCGATAAAACATCTCCAAATATTGCCATGAAAATCAAATTTCATAAATAGTTACAGGGGATTCTTTTTTTTATATCAACTAGGTGATGCATTTATCAGTTTGAAAAATATTTTTTATTACAATTAGTGCACATATCAGTTATCATTGTTTTATAGCGACGATAATTTTGTACAACGAAGAGAAGTTTTTGATTTATTATATAGATCGTCAGAATAAAGAGATTTATGGTCAGAGTAGATTCGAATTTCTGTGCTTGAGAGCGATTTTCATTCGCTATACATATCTATTAACATTTTCAAATTTAATTACTGCATAATAAGTTGAAGTTAAATTTTTCATTATAAATCTATGGTTTATAATGAAGAATTTTGAGGACTGCATAAAATCGTCCATTCTTCTAAACTTTATTTCCTCTTTTCGAATAAACTTCGCTTCGATTTTCCAATGACCTGTCCAATGCCCTATCACTTTTCGCTAGACTTCAGTAGCAAGACGTGTAATAATCGATTTTCATCGTGCCAACAAAATTCGCTTCTCTTATCAAAATTGTGAATTGCCCACTCTTCAAGTATCTTTCAGTTCTAACAGGCCTAATTTTTTGACATCCTAAAATTTTGTGGTCAATTTGCTAAATTATGCTCGAATGATAACTGATCTAAAACCATGTTTTGTTACACTTTCTAAATCAAATAGTCTATAGAATTTTAGGAATATCTAAAAAAAAATTTAGATCTGAACTCTAAAACGATAGTGATTTTGCTGATTTAAAAAACAAATTTCATTCATTTATTGATTTTTAGGGATGGCAGTGGCGAATGGAGGTTTCCTAACGGACGAGACAGAAGTGATGGACAGACGAGTACTGGTCGAGAATGAATGGAATCAGGGCAGAGCTCCAGAGCAGAGAGCCGAAACCAGTCACAGCCTCTTCGAGGAAGACGATATAAGAAATGGTAAGCAAGAAATTTCTAAATTGAACTTATTTGAAAATTTATTATGATGGACGAAGTAAATCTAAATGAGAAAATGAATGTTTATTTTTCCCTTTCTAAAAACTTTAGCGGAGTTTGATGTTTCTTCAGATGTTTTTCCTTCGAAAAATTCGTGGAAAGTGCACTTTCTTTTTAAAAAGAAGACAATCTATTGTGTTTTGTCTTGAAAATCACCGGTGCACTTTAAAGATCATTGTTTAGAAAAGAAAAATAAAAATATATTTCTAACTTCTATAAATTATTTTGGGATGGAATTTGGTAGTGGCTGGTCGGACCACCCCAATATTGTTAACGATATCGGGCTTTATAAATGACGATTTAGTCATTCATCTGGGACTTTTACAAAAGAAATTAGATTATTTACCCACATGATCAGGCTGAACAGTTGAAGGAAATGAAGAGACATTCTTTGAAATAAGAGAATCTATGATGATAGAATTCACATGACGATCATAGAAAATTTCTAGCTTCTGTGAAAAATAAGAATTTGCAATTTTAGGAAGGTTGACTCGAACGTCATCTTCTTCGACTGGGGCTCACTGTCACGAAGACGATCGAGAGCTGGAGGAACAGCGAATTCACGTACGCCAATTTGTATCTTTTATTTTTTTTATTAAATTCCAGCTTTACTAAACTTTTGAGCATGAAGTTATTTTTTATTTCGTATAAAATAGATTGAAACGAAAGTAAAGTTGGAATTCCTTTTCGTTTTATTCCTTCAAGCCAATTTTATTCGTGTAAAGATCAATTGAATTAGATGCGAATTCGGTATGCAAATACTGAATGAATGAATGCATATTGACCGAAAGGATGAGTAACATCTAAGTTTTGAATAGAAAATGGGAGAACATTTATGGCACGCGAAGGTGCAATGAAGCACATGTGGGATTAGTTTATCTTGTAGGAGTACGATAGATTTTCACGGTAAATTGATTTTGAGCCAATAGCTAAACTGAATGAATTTATGGGCGCTTTTACGGTACATTTGACACAACTTGGGAATAGATAAGCAGGAATTTTTCTATATAATAATTATGCTCCTTTTAAACGTCTAACTATAAGATAAATTTAGTAGTTTTCCCTTTAAAAGCTTGCATAACTATAGAATGCATACATATTCGTTAGAATTTTCTTTATTTTTAGAAGTGACATCATTATTGCCTATTCTTGCTTATTTTTAATTCTTCCACAAATAACTCGAGTTTTTTTTAACTAATTTTGGGTAGAACGTACATCGAATTTTCTTTTATAAATTATAAAAATCACAACAATGACTAGAGAAAATTAGGATTTGAAAGAATGAAAATTCTGAAATAGTCATAGAAAATGAGAAAACTTGTTCAATTTGCTTCATTATTTCTTCATCTGATTAACCTTTTCTCTTCTTCATGTTAGAAGCATTTTCTTCTTCTCTAATTAGACACAGAAGCTCTTTCCTGCTGATTTTTTTCGAAGGTCATTCAGCCAAATAATGATTTTTGTTCTTGCAAAACCTGAGATTTAAAAAAAAATCTTAGGAACTTTGAAAAAATGACATGATTACTAAAATTTGTTTTTTTTCTCTTTTGCATTACGTAAATAGATTTCAATCAATTTTTCATAAGAAAAATCCTATACTGAATTATTCTGATGTTCATAATTCAGGCTTTTATCATTTTATTCTGCCTTCTGTATATGCGCGAATTTGTTGACGTAACCACTCCCCTCTGATCTAGGCATTTTCCATCTATCCATTTATCGTTTATTCTTCAATTCCATTCTTCCACATGCTTTGTCCACTGCCTTTGCTTTTCCATTTCATGCTTCCCATCGGCAAAGCCTTGTCTTCGATCTTTTCACACCGATCCCAATCGCACGCATGTTCGCCATTCTGTGAACCTCGAATAAACGATTCTAGAAAACTCAATCTTTATTTATCTAACGTCGAAATTTATCATGATTTTTCGAATTCATGGAAATTTCAATCTTTGGAATGAATTTTATCCGATTACTAAAATCAGATATGACTAAATTTTTCTTTCGATAGTCTCTTGGAAAGAGCGTGACACACCAAATAAATGCAATATAAAATATAAAATTTTACTAATCAAATGGGATGTCGGATGTTCAGAAACTAAGCCATAAGATGGGGGCTTCTTGAATAAGACACAAGCCTCGAAATTTCAAATAGAGATAGAACCTGGTAGGCTAATTACTGCATTAAAATGTGCTCGTTATTTTGATGCCATGGTCGGCCTACCCAGCCCTGTTCTTATTCCTACTCGTCCAGGCTTAAATTTGTCAGACCAGTGTCTTTTTTCAAATGTGTATCCGTCTTATTCAAGAAACCCCCATCTTATGGCTTAGTTTCTGAACATCCGACATCCCATTTGATCAGTCAAGTTTTTATATTGCACTTATTTGGTGTTCGTGTCGTTTCCAAATCATGCTGCGCCTTTTCTAAATCATCCTTTCGATAATAATGGTGAATAGATGATTTTCGATTCTAAGCTTTGGCTCTACCTTTCATATGTGACTTCAAAGCAGGGTTTCCATTGTACGGGTTCCGTCATTCTATTCGTTCTATTTTCATCTGATTCTTTATTCTTCATTAATTCCATTTGTTCGTTCTCTTATCATCATGTCACTAAGCAGCGCTGAAGAAAAATTAAAATACCAACTCTATTTTTATTCTATCACTAAAATATGATCATTTGCCATTCATCACTAGTTTGGATTTACCAATAGAAGAAGATAATTTAGGGTCATCCGAACAGCCAGAGATAAGAAAGAGGCTATTTTGATGATTTAGAAACATCTGACATATCATTATTGGCGCTTTTGAATCAGTATTTATAAAGCTGCTCAAAAGTGAATTTATTCTATCTTAATTTTTATGACTTGAAATATCCTTCTTTTTTAGTAAGCAAAAGAAAATTCATGATAATCCAAAATATATGCTCTGTAAATAATGCGAATTTTGCATTCAACTTTCCGAATATTTTCAATTTTTACTATCGTAATTGTTGATTACTCATTTTTAATTCGGCTATTTTCCACTCTATTTTTGGTGTTTACTAGTTCCCCTATAATTTGACGGTATTGCTTTGATCTGTAGAGTTGGTTTATTCATTTTGTAAAATTCTTGTTACAACTCGTTGGAACTTCTGGCGCATTTTCATCGTTGAACTTAATTTTCAACCTGGTAGTTTTAAGTAATCGAGTATCTGGTAGTTTTCGGTGAGAGACTTTAACTGATTTGACTGAATTTGATGATAGTCATGGGGAATTCACGTTTTTGGCGCACTCTCTCCTGCTATGCCGCTAATGAGTGATGCTTGTTGCTGTTGACCCACAGCGTCCTCGCTCCTTTTCCAAATCAAAAATGCGTCCTGCTCGCTCAGTCTTTCAATCCTACTAAATTACATATCCGTTAATTTTCCACTTGCATTATTTTTAGAACAATAGAATTTCGAAATTTTGAAAATAAAATTTAGAAAATTTTTCTCCGTCTCAGTTTTCTCAAAAAATTCAGATTGAATTATATTTTCGAGGTTTTAAAAATTACGCTCGCTCACACTTCCTGAATATTGTGGTTTTCTCAAATTGAATAGTAGTTTATTGCTTTATTTTGACGTTCACTTCCTAGACAGCGATATTCTTTTAGTGATTACGTAAAGCAGTGAAAAGCGTTAATGGCCTATGACGTAAAATTGTTGTTTAGATGAGTAGGAACGCAAATAGTTCAGATTTTATTGTTAGCGAAAGGTGGTTTTGAGTATTTTAGTAAGTTTCAAATTGTTCCCACTCAGTCATAAATCACAAAAATTTTGACCTGTTTTGACTGAACTCTAGATTGAACTTGAAGTGCAGACAGTGTTAGTGATGATGTTTCTTCTGTTAGAAGATGCTACTAAACATATTTGAACATTTGTTGACTTTTGTGATTTGTACTCACGATTTTCGAGGTTTAAAAGCGGAGTAGCGACTTTTACTCGGTCAGTTTCTCTTTACTTAGACATTTTTGCTGGCTACTGCTGGTTTTTTTCGAGCTACTTTCGTTTTTTTTGAAAAATTTTGATACAAATCACTTATCTAGCCTAAAACTATTATATTTGCATAAATTTTAGACAAATTTAATCGCCTTAATTTCTGAATAGGTAATTTAAAACAAATATTTTTGTGGTAAATAGCGTGGGAGTATTTGTGATTTGTAGTCGGGTTTCAACTCGATTTGATTGAAAAACTCGTCCTTTCTTATTTTCCTTGAATTCAGCCTCGTGCCTCAATCTCACTCTCTCTAACCTCGATCGTTTGAATCATTGAATTTTCAATTCTTCGATCTTTAAAATTCTTTGTGTCAATTTGTTGCGCCTCATTTTCATCTGATCGATGTAGTTCTCATTCAAAATTCGAGAGAATTGTTGTGAAAAGAAAAAAAAACGCTTGAAAGGAAACAAACATAAAACTCGAGTAATTTGAAAATGGTTATTCTTCTTTCAAAACAGAATATTTATTTTACATAATATTATGATTTATTATAAGAAAATTCTCGTTTTATAACTTTTATAGGTTTGTTGAAGTCATTTAGAGACTACTCGAATACGTGAAAACAGCTGTAAAATAGTATGGTATTGGGTATTTCGGTGACTTGTATTCTAGTTCTCTTATTCTATATCTTTCCGAGTTTACATTTCATATAAAAATTAGGCTAGACTATATCAACTAGTTCAACACTAACTTGACTTAACTTTTTATTTAAGAAACTATTAGGTATCATAAATTTACCATAGCGCATTTTTATTATTGGTCGATAAAAACTGGACAGAATAATTGAATTCAACCAGTGTCACCTGCATTGAAAAAGGGTGAAAAAGCAGGTCTCTCGGTTATTGAAACATTATCATTTTTAGTTTCATAAAAATCGTCGCTTTGTTATTTTATGGCTGCATCGAAATGAGTTTTGGTAATTCCTAAACAGTTCCAACTAGTTGCTTTCTTCGTGAACTTTTGAATTAATGAATTTTGACTTGAAACACTTTTTATGCAAATTTGCATTTCATCATTATCGTTAATCATATTTGTCATTCATAACTTGCATTAGATGTTATCACAATTTTAGAATATGTAGTTTTGAACAACAGGTGAATAATTAACGAAATCTGAATAGTCGCTATTCATTGAAAACTAGATATTTTGGTTTTGTAAAGATTCTATTTTGATGATGAATTTCCTTATCATTCATAACTTACATGAAAAGCATAATTTTAAGATACCTACGCATCTAGACTTTTTTTGCTAATATTTTTAGACTGAATTATTTATGTTACATTATATACTCTCCATTGTCTCCGAAACGAACCCTTGCAAAGAAAAGGGACAAGGGGTGCTCGCGAGCCTTAGCTATGTGTCTGCACGTTTGTTCTCTGTTCTCTCTTATTTCCCTCTAGTCTCTATGCGTGCGTCTCGCAGGTTATAGACGCAGAGTGCATATGATAAGGCTCGTCTCGAGGATAATGGAGAGTATATACAGAAACGTCTGACTGTATCTTTCAATTCTTCTATATTTATCTCATTTTTCATGAACTTATACTTCATATAAGGGGACTAAATTTTTCCTACAAGCGATAGCGGAAATCAATTCTTTGCTGAAAACACAAACTTTTCTTTCTAAACAGATAATCAATTTAGCTTGCATCTAGTGATGTAATGATTGCTGTGATATCGGCGTCATAGATCATTCTCCACAGTTCTTTCACTCGGTTCTCTCCCTTTCTCTCCTTCTGATTCCAACTTCCGCACCCAGGCACTTTTCACGCCTATTTGCGTAAATATACCAATTCTGTTTTATGATTCTTGATATTTTTTGCTCTTCAAACTTTCGTCATCCGGAAATTTCTGATTTCTAGCGTCAAAAATCTACTGATAAATTTTAAATTGAAAAAATATATTATTTAATTTTGACTCAAAATTAATAGCCAATTCTGTGATTCAGCGTTGTTTGCAACAATTTGCAACAACGCCCATTGCATCATTTTCAACTTTTTCAATAACTGATACGAGACAAGTCACTTATTGAAAATTACTCGTTTTTAAATTCCATTTAGCTTAGCACATTTTTTCGCCTGTCGACCCTTTTCATTTTCAAGTTTTCATAAAAAGCGTCATTATTCTGATCCCTTTTTATGGAGTACATATTTTGCCTAGCTGATGATATTTCATTTCGCATCCAAAACTTCGATATGCGATTACTTCAAGAATTTTTTAGTTAGGAACTATTTCTAAAATTGATTGATCTTCATTCCTAATTGGACGAAGTACAGATTCTTAATCTAATACTTTATTTCGTATAATATCTCGTGTTCGATTATTACGATAGATTTCAAAATTTTGTTTTTAGTTGATAATTTCTAAAATTGGCTCATCTTCGTTTGCAATTTGGTGAAGTCCAACTTTCTACCAGTGTTAATTTCTGTATCTGAATACTTGACTTGTCAAAATGGGCATTCAAACGAATGCAGTCATGGCCAAGAAACAGTCTATCGTTTCTTGTGGCTCGTATGAAATGGACAAAGAGGCCGAGGATATTAATAAGGTAGAAACAAGAATTATGAAAATATTTTGCCCATTTATTCTGCATTTATTCGATTGTATTCAAGCATTTAAAATTACATGAGACATGTAGGTGCAGTAGAAATTGGTGACATTTTAGCTGTTTTTTTAATATAGATTAGCAGTTGGCAATGAAAATATGAATTTTTACATTAATTATTGTAGCTTTGAGGGAATAAAATTAGAAAATTACAAATAGGAAAATTGAAAATAAAGGCATTTTTCAGGGCCGCCGAGCCGAGCGAGTTTTATGGATAGTGGCAGTTTTGTCGGCGATTTTCATCGCAGCCGAATTCACCGGCGGTTTGATCGCGTCTTCGCTCGCTATCGCTACAGGTAAATTTATTTGGTTGGTTGTAAAGCTCGCCAATATTTTAAAGAAAAATAAATCTCTTTGAAGTTGTGTGGGATAATAAAAAACATTGAAATTTAGCCTGAGTGCGTGAGAGTAAGCCCATTTATTAAGTTACTGTGAATCTCATCAGTATTGAAAAATATTTCTTTCAATTGCGTTAGCTTTAAATCTAGTAAGATTTACAGCCAGTCAATTTATATAGCTACAGTAGTTATTTGAAATGAAAAACATGACATCATAATTTTAAAGCGTGCGAATTGGCCTGTACGTCGTGCAATTCCTTTTCTTTTTTGTCTTTGTTTTCCTCCCAAAAACAATCTCATGATGTCATTTGCAATTAGTCTTCCCGAAAATTGCATTATTGCAGGATTGAAAAGAAATTTTGAACTTATTTTTAAAATTAGGGACTACTTTGAGGATTTGAAATAATTAGTAAAAACGAAATTTTGGAGTATGAATAAGCTACTTTGAGATGCGGGCCATATGTTGTCTGATTTGCTCTCGTTCATCATTTCGATCGTGGCGATTCGTTCTTCCAGACAGCCGGCTAGCAAGCGACTCTCCTTCGGATACGACAGGGCCGAGGTCATCGGGGCTCTGATTTCTGTAATTATTCTCTGGGTAAATTTGAATTTATCATTATAAAATGATAACATTTTTATTCTATTTTCAAAAGAATGAACTCGATACTCCAAAAAGTGAATAATTGAAATGAACCAAAATATTGCATTATTTTATCACATCCCGCTTCTTATTGTGTAAAGTCTTTTATCTTCAATGGCTTCATAAAAAAAACAATATGATTTTCAGGTGCTCACCACAGTCCTAGTCGTTCTCGCCATCCACCGAATCGTCGAGAAGGATTACGGTATTTAAATTTTCAACTTATTCTTACAAATTGATTATTTGTCAGAAGTGAACGCGGATGTCATGTTGATAACGGCGATTTGCGGCGTGGCATTCAACATCGTTATGGGCGCTGTGTTGCACGTCGGAGCTGCGGGCAGACATTCCCATTCGCATGGGGGAAGTAATCACAGGTTATTATTTTTTGCATTGGATAAATTATTTATTTGTTTTACTCTTTCATAATTTAATAATGATAATTTAGTTATTACATTAATAGCTTTCCATAGAAAGGGATGAACTATGAATTTTCAATGAAATTTTCGATTTTGCGATTATGCTATTTTGGAAAATAATTCTGATTTTGTAGAAAAAATATGAAAATTTTCAGCCATGACACCCGTGGAAACGTCAACGTCCGTGCGGCGCTGATTCATGTTATCGGCGACCTGATTCAATCCATCGGAGTGCTCATTGCCGCTATTGTTATCAAGGTATTATTTCATTTCATTTGAGCATGCGTATTTTTTGGGAAACTAGACTGCGTATTCTCATTCAAATATTAATGCGACTCAAAATATCTTTCAGAAAATCAGAATCTCATTTTATTTTGTGATTTTTCTATTCTTTTTATTTTCAGTTTACCGGCTACACGCCCGCCGATCCGATTTGCACTTTCCTCTTCTCTATCATCGTTCTGTTTACGACGATTCACGTGCTCAAAGATATCTTCTACGTTCTTATGGAAGGTAAAATTCTTTTTTCAAATTGATTTATATTTAAAATATATACCTGATTTTCTTTTAAAGTTCATAACGTTTTTTTTCGCTTCTTTACCAACACTATTTTGCTTAGATAGTTTGTGAATTGTAAAAACTTCAAAAAGGACTATTTTTTATTAGAAAAGTTATGATTGTGAATTGCAGCCACCCCCTCGCATCTAGACTTCAACAGCGTGAAGAAGGAGCTGCTGCAAATCGAGGGCGTTCTGAGTCTGCACGACCTGCATCTGTGGAATCTGTCCATGGACAAACTCGCCTTCTCTGTGCATTTGGCTATCGGTTAGATATTTGTCTTATTTATTTATTATATCGAAAATAAAATAGACTAATAATGAAGTTCCGAGACGTTATTACTTTGGAATCAATATTATTATTATAAAATTTAACGAGATTTTACATTTTGGAAATCTCTAAAATTAACCAACTGAATAAATGGATGAACTTTTTATAATTTACCGTAATGAGAAGTCAATTCGATTTTTTCCTTTCAGAAGACGACATGCGAGCGATGGAAATCGTAGCCGAAGCGAGGAATTTGATGCGAGAGAAATTCGGAATTTCCACTGCCACAATTCAGGTAATTTTTCTACAAATTATATTATTTCTTACCTCTTCCGTTTATCTATTTCAAAATTTGATATTTTTTTTACAAATTTCCTATTTTTTATTTTTCAGGTAGAGCCTTTTGACAAATCGATGGAAGAATGTACAAAATGCGAGCGCCTCGAAAGCTGATTGATTCTGTACAATTTTGCCAAGTTTCAAAAATCACTTTAATTTTCAAACTCTCTGTTTCTCAAGTGCAATTTAACGGATTTACGAGACAAAAACAAACTCACTTTTCCATACAAATATTCTAAAGCTCATTAATTTGATACAATAATTCAAGTTTAAGCCATTATTTTTATTTATGGGTTCTAAAATTTGTTACGCTTTTCAAAATAGCTTGAAGATCATCTGAGTCTTAAAATTTGAAATATCTGAGGATTTTCTTAAGCTATTTCTTTTTTACTTAAAGACGCTATCATCAAAAATTGGCATCTAAAATTTAATTAGGGACCGCAAATGGTTTTGCATAGCTTATAATTTTTTCGGAATTTTCTACACTAAATAAGCAAATGCGATGTAAATAAAATATCCGTGAAGAAAAAGAATAAAATAAAGTCGTTTTTGATCGAAAGATGCCGCCAAAATCAGCCAGGAAAGTGAGCACGATTTCATGATATAAAATTTTCGCGAGCGCCTGCGGACGCGCACTTCCTGACAAGATTTTGTGGTGAACAACTATTTCTATGGGGGTTCACCGATTCTGATAGTGATCTTTCGTGAACACTGCATTTGAAGGGGACGTTTCCTATTTTTGGCATTTCTATGATCACTTTTTGAACAAGAATGAAAATTCAAGGGGCGGAGTTTGCGGTCCCTAAATTTAATATTGAAGTCACTCATTTTTTATTTTCACTCTTCAAATGGTTACTTTTCAGTTTCTTCTGAAATGCTTTGATTGTTTGCTTATTTTCATTGAAATTGATATGAATCAGCCAAAAACGTTTGAAACTTATCGATTTTTACCAAATGGGACTGATTCTTCAATTAATAATGAACTTGTTCACTTTATAAGGGTCTAGTTTGTGAATTTTACGACAGCAGGATATTAGGTTTAGAGTGATATTTAATACTTGGCCTTATTTAATTTCTTTATGACATTTGATTTATGACGGTTCTTGTTTCAATCAATCGTTCGCTAATCGTTTGAGGCGACAATTATTGCGTTGAAAATCGTATAATTCTGATTTTACGATCTAAAATTCCTCGTTATTTCTTGAAAAATAGACAGGATATTTTATGATTAGTTTAGTTATATTTGAGGCGTTCAAAAGGTCAGTTGGATTGGTTTGTTGGCTAAATGTCCCTCTTTCCCCAGAAGAAGGAAAAACCACATCTGGGTCTCGTTTATAACTTGACTGGTTCAGTGGCAGACTGGCACGTGACCAACAAATTCCTCCAATTTCCAGCCTATTTTTTTTTGTACACTTCCTTCATTTTTTGGTCATAAAATTCGATTTTCATGCAATAACTATCATTTCAAGCGATTGATTTTCTTATTTTGTGATTTGATATTCGAGTACCTGATAATTTTAAATTCGTAGTGCGATAAGCCATTTCACTAGTAGCGATATTGTAAAGTGAACATTTTCAAAAGGATGCAGTTTTTAGTAATTTCACAATCGACATTTTTATTCTTTGAAATGTCAACTTTACAAATGCCGTTAGAAAGTTTTCTAAATTCGTAATTTCCCAAGATTTTCATTTTTCTAATAGATTGTCTGTGATTTTCATCGATCTCAAGGTGCTTAATTTGTTGAGTCTTTTTGGAAAGTTCGTCTACCTCTATTTTGATCAACGCTTTATTCTTCAACAATTGAATGAACTTTCCAAGCAAGTCCCAATTTTCGCTGTTATTTTGCTTCGTTCGAGTTGCATAACTCGTCGATTTTCTCGGTTCGAAAATAAAAATTCTCAGTTTGAAAATGAGTAATGTGATTCTTCAAAACTGCCTGCGTCATTTATCAGACAAAGGGGTATTTTCCCCCGAATAACATGGATTTTGGATTTTGATCGTATGATCAGAGAAATGAAAGAATGTTTGATATTTGATACGGGATTTTATCACTTGGTGCTAAAATTATATTAGCGGATAAAGATAAATAGTCGAATGATCAATTTCAGATCTCAAAGAAAAAATCGAAATGTTTTCTTCACTCGTCTTTCCGGCGCTATTTTTCTTCACGATGACGGGCAGAACTACGGGTCAAATTCTATCGTGCTTTTATGAGTGAGTTGAAAACAGGTGTATTTGATCAAACTAATTCAATATCACAAAAATTGACATATTTGCATCTCCGAATTAAGGGAAGGATAATATTGCTGAGATTTAGAAAGAAAATCTTAAATTCTGACGTTCAGAATCGAAAACTTCAATGTGTCCATTATCGAGCCCTCCCTCTGTACACACATTATCCTAATCGGCAGTTCCGATGTCGATAATATCGGTCATTTCCAAGAGCCTCCAAATAATGTCACAGAGGAATTTGTCAAGCTGAAAAATCGAGCTCCTGTCAAGTTGCTATTAGCTGTGACGGGGAACAGCGCGCATTTCACGACACTTGTAAGTATTTGGACTTGCAAACTATTTTCGCCTTATTTATAACTTTTAGATAGAATCCAATTATGAATAAGATAATTTTAGGTTTCATCAGAAGCAACCATGCAGCAATTTGCGGATGAAAGTTTTGCATATTTAGACCGAAGTGGTATAGATGGTATTGATATTGATTGGGTTTGGAAACTATTCTAATTTTTAATTCTAAACAAAGAATTAGGAATTCCCAGTATGGAGTTGGGGCGCGAAGAAGAGTGATAGAACGAGATTTGGAGATCTGTTGAGAGTTTTACGACAGAAATATGGAACGAAGAAATTGATAACAGTGGATGTAGCTGGTCCTCCGACAATAGCGAAATATTCATATCAGGCGGATTATTTAAACAAGTAAGGAAAACAGTGAAGATTCAAAGAAAAGAATAGTAAAAAAGATTTTCTAATGAATGAACGAAGCTTATTTGTACCTTTTTCAAGCATAGAAAAGTGATTTTCATAAACTCATTCCCTTTTTAGATACGCAGACTTTGTTCAAATAATGAGCTACGATTATCATGTCTATGATCCAATTCTCAATCCAGTTGTTGGTTTTAATTCTCCTCTTCGAAGACTACCCTATGAAAGAGGCATTTTGGCAAAGATGAACTCAGTATTTTTTTTTTTAATTTCTTCTAAAATCAGCTAAAGAATCGTTAGTGGCTCATTCTTCACTTCATTATTATATTTTTCCTGTAAAAACTTAAACCTTTCGGACTTCCTTATACCAATGAAATTTGTTTACTTCTGTTAAAATAAAATTTCCAGGATTCCTCTCTTTCGACTTATATTTCGATGGGTCTTTGGAAGAACAAGACCGTTTTCGGTATACCCACATATGGATACGCCTACACTCTGTTCAATGCATTCATCAATGAACCGTATTCTCTAGCGACTGGAAGCAAAGGAGCTGTTACTTATTCCATGGTTAGACATTCATACTAAATTGAAGGTGTTTAGAAAATTCAGGTTTGTCCGGCAATGCTGAAGAAGAAAAACATCGACTACAAATTCGAGTGGGACTATCCTGCGTCGTCACCTTATATTCATGGTTAGTAAAATAAAAATATTAATGAGAAAATTGCTCGATAGAAAATTCCCTTCAACTACTAATCAATAAAAAATACAAGTTAGTGCTTCATGAGAAATGAGATGAAAAATGAATAGAATGAACTGGGAACTGAATCAGTTCAAATGATAATTAGTCACCACCTAGTGATACCTTTTTCTTTCTCACCGATAATAGTGAGACGAATTGGACACGAAAAGCAAAAATCTCCCACCCCTTCTCTATCCAATCCCATGCGAAGCACAATATCTGGAACGAAATAGTATGGAATAAGATGAAAGGAAAAGAAAATGATTTTTGTCTCATAAATTTATGAAATTTAATTTATCATTCCGAGTATAGGTGTTCGTGACAGATTACAGACATTTTTAGTCAGAAAATGAAAGTAAGATTTTTGCGAGGCAGAAAAGACTCGAAATCTGATTGATAAATAATTCATCAATCGGTCTGTCGGTTCGTGACAGATATTTTTTGATAGTGAAACATCGGAAGATGGAGCATAACATAATTTTGCAGTGCAGTAAATGGTCTTATCGTTCATTATCAATTCTAGTCCATAAGAATGGTTGTATTACTCATTATCAGCTAGAAAATGTGAATGAATGATGATGATGATGATGATATTGTCACGCTTCGCATTTTATATAAGAAACGGTCTCACTATCATTAAAGTTAAATTATTCCAGAATCAAAACTTGATGATATTCTTTAGAAGTTCATTTTATCGATTTGAAAAAAATTATTCTTCAGGTCGCGATCGAACATGGATTTCCTACGAAGATCCCCGAAGTGTGACCGAGAAAGTGAATTATGCGAAGGAGCAGCAACTTGCCGGGGTGATGGTGTTCGATTTGAAGAGCGACGACTATCTCGGACTGTGTGCAAATGGATCCTATCCTCTGATTAGGACAATCAAAAGTGTATTGTTTGACAAGAATTAGGATTTGTAAATAAATTATTGTAAATTTATTGGAACTCAATTTAAACTAAATTTCTAAAATGTTAACTATTCAATAGCATAAATTTTTGTTGCACAAAAATTTGCATTTTACACAAACGACAACAGGTAAAATGTTGTTCTGTCTGAACTTCAAACAAACTTTAAAAATCATTATAAAGATTTATCTTTTGTTATCTTGCATCAGATGCATTTTACAGTCAATATCTGGGATCGCAGAATTGCAAGGCACATGCACAGATTGGTGGAGACAAGTAAGTGAATGGGACAGGAAAGTGGGAGAGATTGGGACAGAAGAGAGCAGAGAGAGGGTGGGAAAATTGCGTTAATTAACAATTAACACAGAACGATGATTAATGACGAATCTGGAAGAGATCAGAAAGCCCGTAGGAAGAAGAGGAATGAGGCACAGGTACAACAGGCACAGTGACAGGTATGGGCATATACTTGACTGTACTTGAACCCCACACAGCACATGGATACTCGTAGAAGAGGAGGAGAAGGGAGGCTAGACGATCCTATGCTTAGGCAGGTGGTCTAGCGAGTTGAACTTGCAGTTGAGTTGGCAGGACCTAGTTCTCACGAAAATGCCAACGATGACGAGGAACTCTGAAAATTGAGAGTTCTGTCAAATTTCATTTTTTAATAAGCTGATCTTCATAAAATAAATAATTGTTTGAATATATTTTTAGTGGATATGAATTTTAATTTTATCGTAGTGAAAACTGAAAACTCAGAATAATGTATGCGAATTTTTTTTAAAAATGTCTATGCAAGCAGTCATATTTTTTCTTCTTCCATTTTTACAAAAGAAGGAATGTTTGTCCCAAATCCGAACTTGTGCTAGAATGCGAAACTGCAAGAACAAAGGGCCGGCACCACGCAAGAATTTCGAATTCTCGTGCGAATTTTGGTGTTGAAGTTTTGAAATTCTTGCAGCGCAAGGTCCAAAGTTGAGTAAATTCAAATTGAGGGCAAAGTTTTCGCAGTCAATTATTCCGAAAGGCTCATTTGAAGGTAAATTTCCTGGCCTTCCTCTCTCATTCGGATCTTGGTTCTTTTGTTATTTTGCTCGTGTTTAGGTCAGAAATTAATTTAACGAGATAATGAAATGAACTGGGCGAATAAGGAGCTCATTTTCAATGAACCTCTAAATAAGTTCATTTAAAATTCCAAGAATAGGTAAAAACAAGGCGATAAATTTAAATTTTATGGACAATTTAAGTTTATCTTGATGCTGAAACACAAAGAATAGCGTATGCAAAATGATTGCTTTTTTCTACTATTTAGCAATGTTGAATCGTCAAAATAATTCAAAAAGTCAATTTCATTCTAATTTTTGAAAATAAAAACTAGCTTACCAACGAAACCTGCTTGTGATGACCTCGACTCTCCGCATTCTTCTCCAATAAGTCCTTAAATGGAATGCTCAGTCGGTTCTCTATCCTAAAAATACTCCTTTTATAACGAGTAAGTATAATTATCAAGAATTTAACTTCATATTTAGTGCAATATAAATAGATGAATTTCAAAATATTACAACGTCTTCAAAGATATTCAAGAAATCATTGAAAAGATGATGAAAAAGATAACAATTGTCATGAAATTTTGAATTATGAATGATAAATTGAAGAAATATATACAGTACCTTCCAGGCACGATATCGCTCTCGATCCAATCGATTGCATGCGAGAAGAGGAATCCACTCAGACAGCTGCGGCGCCTCTCCATGCACAGATCGACCTCGCAATATGCATGGTAGCTGCGGAACACGAAGCACGACAGCCAGTACGCAATCAGGATGTCGATCGTGTAGTGCGTGCGCGAGATGATCAGGCATAACATACCTCAAATAATTGAAACTTGTATAATTATCGAAAAGTCCTATTTTCAGTGCCTCCATAACAGTCAGATTCAAATGTTATTTGTAACTGTAATGAAACATAATTGGAAGATCTTGATAAGTCAACATTTGTTTTTTAATCGAAACCATTTCTGATGCAATTAGAAAACAATATTTGATTCTTCTTCCTTTCACACGATAAAATCGATGAGGCAACTGATAAAAGATGCTCTGCACGTACCGAAGGCAGCGCACACGTGTACAACCCATTGTAGTGCTCGAATTGGCTTGGGGATGTAGTAGCCGATTGTCAGCGAGCAGATGATCATCACCAGAGTGTGGCCACTAAACAATAGGTCCCCGCAAAGCATGCCAGACTTTTCCTGAAAATATTGTCTTCAGACTAGTTTGAATTACATTTTTCTATTCGAAGCTTTATTGATGAGACCAGTGTCTGATCAAGATTAACATTTTTCAAACTATAATTTTTCTCAGAAATTTTGTGAATATATTTTAGCTAATCTACTGCTTTTATTAGTTTTCTATGACATAAATTTCTGCAGATTCCCTACTTTTAACTTTCAATAAATTACTTTTCTGATTTATCGCACTGCTCGAATGCACTTTCATTTTCTGCAGCTCATCCCCCTGACTTTTGCCTGTTTGTCAACAACACCGATCAATTCTCCTACTGTTCAGTGATTGATTCGCTTGAAAATGCCTGAAGCATGCAGAGAGACACGAGAGCTAGAGCAGGGGTAGGAACGACTTTACATCAGTTGGCGGCAGGGCATTTGCTCGGCCAGAGCGGGAAAAGAGCGCCTAGGGTCTGAGCCCTGACTGAGGGAATGGAAATGGGGCGAGAGAAAGCCCGTCGAACTAATGCGGAATGCCCTAAGGGAAGGAAGGAGGCTTTCTACTCTTTTACCTTTTACCTTGTCCCTTGTCCCTTGTCATAGTCATTCCGGAAATACGCAAACTCGAAATGAGGAACAGACTATATATGGACGCTGGAAAAAAGCAAAACACTCGGCTATTTTTGACAAGTACTTCTAGAAGTTTGATCTTCGCGTAGCTAATGAATGCAAAATGATGCCGAAAAGAACGGGGACATACTTTGGACAGGGATAAAAATGAAATGATGAATATTTTACTTTTTCACGAGATAGCCTTCATCTGTTGACAAATTTAGCGTTAGACATTGATGAAGATCAAAAGTACTCGAGCCTCGACCGATAAAGTTGTATGATAAATTATGTTGGTCTTATTTGATGGTTAATTCTTTATCATAGACAAGAAAATGAAGTGTTCGAGTTCAAAAATACTTGATGAATGATTTTTGCCTTGGTCCTAAGCCCTAGGAATTCCCGGAAATTTGTGCAAGCGGGTGCTTGCTGAAGAACGCTAAGCTACGAAAGAAGAATGCCATAAATGGAATAGGCCGAGAGCTTGTAAAAATTCACCTCTAAAAATTATTTTCGGCCTGTTTTATGAGGCTATTCTTCATCATGGAAAGAAGAAAATGTTTTTTTATTTGATATTTTAGATCAAGAGCTCAAAAATGATACCTAAAAAGAGTTCTAGCTCGTTTTGAGAGGTTATTCTTCATTATATGTATGAGAAAAAAGTGATTTTTTTTTCAAAATTGTATAGGTCAATGGGTGTTCCATTTTTATTTCCTTCTAGAAACACTTTATTCCGTAGTGCTTTAGTATCGAAAAAATGCAGGCCCCTTTTGTGCTAATATCTTTCCGCTCTTTGGCCCTATTCTCTATTACTCTACTCTATCGGAAATAAACATCCGCATATGGACTCGAGTAGAACATGGGGCGGTCAACTGCAAATGGCGATAGGTTCTCCGATTGGAGTAAGATAGGGGTATTTTGCATTTTTCTTTCATCAGAATAAACTGATGATCAAAGCGAGACTAGATTATTAGGGTATTTTTCTCGCGTCGATTGAAAGAAAACAGCGTAAAGGTGCATGAAAAAGCTGATCTTCATTCCTTTTCCACTCCAAAATTATAGGATTTTCAAAAAGGAGTAATTTCACATCATTAAACCCCCTAATAGGGTAAATAATTTAGCAGCTCGCGTGATCATTCCTTCCAGCCTTCCCTTATTCCACTCCAGCTCCATGGATCTATGCAATTTTATGAATTTTAATTGCGCGCTTCATTTCACGTATTCATAAATTGCTTTGATATTTGTCTGAATTTCCAAGAATCGCTGTCGTCAGGCATTTTTCGGGGCTTTGTCTGCCATTTTCTCGTTGAAATTCGAATTTTAGCCAAAATTAGATTGAAATTTTAAAAAAAATCCAGAAAAACCAAGAAACTAAGAAAGTTTTAGATTTATAATCTTAGCAGAGAAAAAACTTATCAAAAAATAATTTTTTGAAGAAAAGAAAACAGGAAGCGCTAGAAAGGTCAGGAAATGCACGTTGCGTGATGAGAAAAGATAGGCTCATTTTAGAGAGTTGTCCCCGGGGTAAATAGCCAATGAGGTCCGAGACAGAGATCGGACTGAAATAAGACAAAACACCGGAAAGACACAGGAAAAGGCCGGATATGGACGGAGTTGAGCTGCTGAGGAGTCGCTAGCAGAGCTCGAAAACAATCACTCATTCTGACTAAAGATCCAAGCATGTTCGGCAAAATTACTTTGAAAAACTGCTTTGTAGGTCATTTTTCAGACTTTTAACAAAGATCCCTTGAAATTTCTTGAATTTTTGAAGATTCAGCAAAGTTTGAAAAAAAAGCCAAAAATCCTCTATGCAAAGTCGAATACTTTGAGTTTTTAAGGGAAAAGATCCCTTGAACTACCTGAATGTTGGCAGAGTTTTTAGATTTGTAAAAGATTTTCCGACCTTTCGCGATGTGAATTTTCAAAATCTCCAATGCTAGTCTTACGTCAAATGCTGTTTCTGCCGTATTTCTCTTGCAAATGGGAATGTAAAAATTTGGTTCATGACAACGAGAAATGTCAAGGGGAATCCGAATTGAAAGAAGCTGCGTCATAAACTCGGCAAGAATAATTCAACCACAACTCCCCCGGCAACAGTCTTGCAAATAATTATCCAAGGGGGTTTGAGAGGAGGCAAAAATGAAACTGGCATTTGGAACGAAGCCTCAAAATAGGAAAAGAGGAGCACAAATAGAAACTCCGCGGAAATCGAATTGTGCAAAACAAGTGGAATTTGCAGAAATCTTTGAACGGTAATAGGATAATAAAAATAAAAATGCAAAAATAGACTTGCCTGGAATCCGAGGCGAATCGTCTGTTCTGAAAAATCGACTTTTATCGATTTATTGATTCTTAAGTCTCTTTTCTGATTGAAGTTTCAAAAAGTAAAAATTGCTGATTAATTTTTTGTTGAAAAGAGAATATGATTCATAAAACAATGTTGATTGATGTATCCAAATCGCAAAAAGCTGGGTTTTAATGAGTTATCGAAATTAGTGACTCTTGAAAATGACTCACCGAATAACCGACTGAAGAAAACGGTCGGATCGGAGCGATTGAGTTGCTCTCGGCACATCGCTGTGTTATTCGTGTATCCTGAAACAAAATGAATCAAATAAATTAACCTATCGCATCATTCATGTTCTTTTGATCATTTTTCTTAGAGCGTTTGATTTTATATCACATGAAAAAATAACCATATGGTTTGAGAAATTAGTTGATTCTCTTTCAAAGAATGCGAATAATCATTTTTCAATTGATTTGGCTCAAAATTAAAATTAGTCATTCTTCTTGATTTTTTTCAGGTTTCGTAACTCCACTTCTTGTATCTTATCTCCGTTTTTCTCATCATTTCACTTCTTTGTTTATACTTTTTCTTTATCACTATTTCCTCCTTCTTCCCGAAAGCTTGCCTTCACTCTTTCTACTTTTTACCTGACTCACTTTTCAGTTTTTTAGTGCAAAGCTTCTCTCAAATCTCCTGATCTTCCAGAAATTTCTCTAATCGCACGTTTTAGCATGGCTCTAGAAACACAGACTGGGATATACGATAATACGATAAATTCTTAGCCTTACAAATCAGATCAGATAACCAGTTGGAAGAAACAAACAAAGAGAATTATCCAAGACGATTTTCTACACCTATGTTTTATCGAATACTGAAAGATCGCACAGGTGAAGAGAACAAAGACAAACAAACAAAGAAAAAGATTCTTCAAGACGTGCAGAAAGAAAGAAGAAAGCTGCCAAGGCGAAAAAAACCATGTCAAAATCCGAAGATTCACTCTCTCATATGACTTGATATCGATTTTTGAGCAATTTGGAGGTCAGGAGACTTATAAAGTGGAACTTTGACAAAAATAGCTAATTTTCTAAAGAGAAAAAGCTGATCTTCATCGAGACTAGAATAAAACGATGAAATTCTGTCAAAACTTGTATATTCTATGAAGATCAGTATTTTAATTTTGAAAGAGCTGATCTTCGTTGTGATTTTGAAAGAAGTTAATAGAATTCTATAGAAACCTCGATATTTTTAATGAAAATCAGCTTTTATTTGAATAAAAAATGATTTCTCACCTGATGGAAGTTGTGTGGCGAGAAGGACGGCAGACCTCATGAGGTAGAGCGTGGCGAGGATGAACAACGCGCGCCGTAGAATCACGGAACGAAACGAGTGAAATACTACTGAAAATTGACTGGTTTAGAGAAAATATTCAAAAATCGAGTACTTTAAGATTTTTTTTCTGGTTTTATTGTTTTTTAGCAATTTCAGAACTTACTCATGAGAATGAGCTGTATAAGGCATGCTGTGACCATCATGTCTCCCCAAAACGAGGCCCATTTTTGTTCGGGAATCAGTCTAAACAGAATATCTGGCAGTGGATCCCTAAAATTGTCCAATATTCCTTGGCATGATCACAAGGGTGTTTTTAGTTTGGCTAGGAGGGTTGCGTGATTGCATCATGAAACATTCACGAAATTCAGGAATATTTTCGAGAGGAGGTTGCATTTGAAATGGGATCTTGTAAGAAGAATGATTGATCTGGAATACAGAATGTATGCATAGTTTTTCAAAATCTCTTTCATATACTATGATGGAGGAGTTTTCAGATTTTATAATTATTCAAGGCTTTTTAAAGTGAGATTCAGCTTTTAAAAGTTCCAGTTTATCAAAATGAAAGAAAGTAGGTAAACAAAAATGTATAATAATCATTTTCATCAATTATAAGTGAAAGAGCGGCGTAGCGCAGTGGTTGTGTGTTACTGCCTACAGCTAGGGCTCAAGTTCGCCCCCCGCTCCTACCCAAACCAAGGGGGTTAAGAAATGTTGGTAGTGGATAAAACCACGAGAAAAATTGCCTAAAAATCCCTCGGCTGTTGCACACAACAACAGTCTGTCCTCGGGACGGGCCACTAGTCCTGTGTGGCTAGGATAGGCCGACTGTCCCAATAAGAAGGCTGAGCTCCATTACGAGCTCGAGGGTAGCCGACCCCACCCAGTGGGAATAATAAGGCTAGGAAAAAAAAAAAAAAAAAAAAAAAAAAAAAAAAAAAATAAGTGAAGATCATGAACTTATTATCATCTAAGTTTGATTGAATGATAATTTCCCACCTCGGTATAATATCGTGAGTATAGCTGAGGACGGCCCAATTGCTTAGTCCGGAGAAGAAGAGGTAGAAGAATAGGACGAGTAATTTGAGCCAGAGTGAATGATAGCCAATGGCCGATTGGACGAACGTCATTCGATTATCGCCTCCCCCTGCTGCAACAAATATGGTTTAGAAGGATTTGCATCAGAACGAGCATGATTGTACAAAAATGATAGTCCCGTTTCAAACGAAGAAACAACTGAATCTTGGTTTAAAATGCCTATGAGCTTTAGCATTTTGAAACATCATAATTTTCAACGAAAGAGACAGATTGTTAATTGATCAAGTACCTGAAGTTGTTGATGCAGCCGAATGCGAATGGGAGTGTTGCGAGTGTGAGTGGGGTGACGCTGAGTCAGAATCCGTCTGAAAATTTGAACATCACTTTGAATATTAGAGGTTTAGATTTCTAGAAGTTGAAGCTGTGAATTTGATGCTTTCTAGTCAAAAACAGTGCGAGTTGGAATGCTCAAGAAGAATTTGTCGGTTAGACGTAAAGGAATGATAGGATCATCGTAATGAGTTTATAGGGTTTGGGATTATTGCTGAAGAAATGATGAAAATTTTGAAATCTCGCAATGAAGATCAAGCCAAAGATCCTCATGCTCATGCGCCTAACCTTAGCTTTCGCAGTGGAATAGTAACGATGTTTGAGTACGTGGAGGAACGGAAAATGGGTGGATTTGAATGAGTTTGAAGATTTGGATGATGAGGATAGCATTTCAGCACTCAGAGGGAGAGCACCCGCATGTGAAGGACACGAAATTAGAGGACTGCTGCCACGAGAAACTGGGCAGGCAGATAGAGCGAAGAGAGATAGAGGCTAGCTTTTCCCTCCTCTTTTTCTCGCAGAAACTCCGCCTATTCTCCAATTTTCCTCCCCTCAGACACTGAAATGCTCCGCGTTTCGCCCCTTTTCTCCTCATATTTTCCCTCCCAGATTTTGCCTTCGTCCAGATTCAAATCCCTGCTTTCTTGCTTCCCTGCCTTTTTCGAGACCAACAAACTAACAACTCGAAAAAAACCAGCCAAACATAAATAGGAATTGCTACTGAAAGGCACGGGGTGACGCAAAAAGCGACAAAATGAGCGCTTTCGTTCCGATTTATTATAACGCATAAGTTGGGGGAGAATTTCATTAGCCTTTGGTTGAAAAATCGCAAAAAAAAAAAAAAAATTCCCGAGGGAACTTTGGTGGATTAAAATTGATCATTTGCGCGGGGAATATTCAGAAGAGCATTTTTCAGGGATCATGGGTAAAGGCGAAAACGAATTATGAGTCATTAGAGCTTGGTGTGGTTTGAGAAGTTTGGATGATAAGTTGCAAAGATCAGTTCATGCAAAATATCGTGGCAAGAAATTTCCAAAAATTTGTTTCCGGCCCAATTTCATATGGCTTCAGGCCTAGAGAGGACGATCATCAAAAACCCTCTGCGACCTGTCGCCATTAGTTTATTTCCGTCTGATGAAAGTGCTCCCTACGTCTGTATGGCTTGAATGCCTCAAGATCTCTAAATATCTCTTACTGGGTTGGTGCAACTTTATCTTACTAGCATACAGACTTCTTTCGCTTTTCCAAATGGGGAACATTGCCAAAAGCGGGAGGAAAGTGCACTGACTTCTGGGGGACTCATCTGTAGATTTTTTCGCAAAGCAATGCCCTTCGCTTCATTTCGAGTGTCACCACTTCGCTGCCATCGTCATCCATTCTCGGGCAGAAGTGGTAATGATAAACTGACAGAAATTTGCAAAATCGAGTTTTGAGCGTCAAAAATGTATGCTAATTTCAGCATTTTCAAAATTTTCGCATTTTAATTACAAAAATGTATGTTTAATTTTAAATGCTAAATTAGTCTAAAAAGCAACGAAATTTATGGCACATTATTATGCAAAAACGATCAAGATTTTCGAGGTTTGAACACTAATTTTAGATCTTTTTTTTTTTCAATTTACCTCAGTAAAATTCCTGATTTTGACAGGTAGTCAGCTGATTTTCGGGTTTTTTCCGGAGGAAAATAGCCTGCCTTGCGTTTAGTGGATGAGCGACAAATTTCGGCAATTCAATAATAACAAACGGGGACGGAAAAACAAAATAACGATTACCAAGAGGCACAGCAGAAAGTGCAACTTTTCTCCTCCAGTTCTCTTTTCAAATGGTCTCTCGCCTTTTTAATCTGCGCTTTGAAAACTTGGAGGTCGGAATAAATTTCATGAGTGATGCAAAATGGAAATGAGTCGTTTGTGCACTGCATCATTCACTTTAAATCGCTTTTAGGAAAAATATCACGTTTTCAATGACGAGATAAGTTATTTTTCTGGGTATTTGTCAACAAATTTTCATCAATCGAATAAAATATTGAATTTTCAGATGACAAAAAACTTCAAACTAAAAATGAAACTGTGCTGAGCGAAATTCTGAATTCGTAATTTCAAATTTTCAACGTTCGAACTCCGATAACACAATGAGAAAGTGTTAGTTGAAAAGATGTGGAGTGACTAAAAATTGAAAAATCTGTCTCGTCCTTACCTCAGTCATGGCGACTCGTTTGTAAGCGAATTTATTGTATTTGAAGGACGGCGACGACTTGCCCCACACGTCTGAAATCAACGCATTTATTGCGTGCATTTACGAGAGAGTTCGACTGAATTAGGCAAATCGATTGTGGTCACCCACAAAATAACAATGACACCATCTTCCCTGTCATTGTTGCTGTTGTTTGGGCACTTTGGAAAAGTAGTTGCATCGTCGCAAGCGAAATCGAATAAGATTCGTTGGGGAAACGTATTTTCCTATCCTACTTCGCTATTTCGTATGCAAAGATGCAACTATTGGAGCTAATTTTCCAGGTTCGCTGTTGATGTTTGTAGAAACAACGAAGGTAATCACATGAGTCGATAAAGATCAATTAGGTCTACAGCTAATACTTCAATTTTACGATACTTGAGCAGGATTTTAGAGGGTAAAGATGAAAATCCATGGGAAATGTACTTTCTCTACATAGTTTCCCAATACTTGGTGAAGTATTAGTCGTAAACTGCAGCGAGATGAAATGCGAAACGCATTTTCATAAATCACTCCCCATTTAGCCAATAAAATCTATCGATAGCAAACAGCGAGTATCGACACACATTCATACCATAGCCCTATTAGCAATATCGAACACTCACATTCCATATTTGGAGTTTTTAATGGAAAATACTAATCAGGGTGGGCGGAAATGACTATTTTTGATATTGAAAGTTATGAGAGAAAGCTGATCTCGATTACAAAATATAGCATCATTTAGGCAGTTACTGAAACTAACGAACCATGGAACGTTTTTGCCATTTTCAAGTGTTCTCTTCACCTGATATGACTACTTGTGTCTGAAACCCTTTAGAAAGACCTTCCGTATTCACCGTCATTTTCTTTGCTCTTAAATTTGACGGCGAATACAGGGAGCCCTTTAGAAATTTTCCCTTTCTTGTATCGTTTTGAGATGGTATAGTGCGACTTACGCATGCCCTTTGTGAGTCGGAAAAGGCGTTTGGGCCGAAGTCGTCTGGCGAGCAAATGAGGAAGTGCGGTCAGCGTGGGGAAATGCAGCTTGCTCTCCGCAAAACGACAATCCAATCCAATTCAAATTCGGCCAGTTCACCCAATGGTGATACAAATTTTGCAGGGGACGGCGAAATGAACACAACCCGATGAGAATTCGGGTGTTCTCTGCAGGTGAAATTCGATTTTCAGAAATTTAGCAATTTTCCAAGGCTTTATGGAGTTCAATTAGAGAGAAACATGAAAAACGAGGTTTCGAGTCCATCCCTGTTTAGAATAAAGTTTACTCGCATCTCCATATTTATTCTCACTTTCAAAATTCTAAAGTGAACTCCATAAAGTTCTGAAAATTTTGCTAAAACCAAAAATATTCTAGAAAAGTCGTCAATTTCGAAATTGAATAAATGAAAATTTTATGGGTATTATGCACAAAGGCCTGAGCGTGATAACGCACAAATGAGCACAAATCAGAGGCCGGCCCTCTTCCAGGGAATAGTTTGCTTATCAAATTATTCAGCTTTATATGGTTTTCTAATAGTTAACATTCGAGTTCTAAATCGCATGCTTACAACGGTTGGCTTTTCGATAAAAATTGCTCACAAACTGTATTGATAAATGTATACGAAAAAAGCCAACGCATGTTTGACTCATTTTCTTGGGCAGTTTTTGATAAGGTCTTCGAAACGAAAAGATGAACAGTTTAATCATTTTATACTTTTATAAGAATGTTTCGGAGTTCTGAAATGTTTCGAGAGCGAATGAAAAATGTTAAAGATGGGATCTCAATTCTGACTCATCTTTTATTCTGAGGTCCAAATTCTCAAAAATCAAAATTCTACTCATCCCAAGTCTTAGTGATATCATGTGAAGATCACGCAAAACCTCATAGGCCCCCATCTCCCACATATTTCTCCATTCGTGTAAAAAAGCAAATGCCTTCGTTCTTCACAATCTAGCAAAGTGAATAATTCATCGCTAATTTCTGAAAGTCCATGAATATTTTGCGCCGACGTGAGATCGAGAATTTTATGCGACGGCAGTTTTTTTTCTTTGCAAATGAAAAATAACGACTTCGAGAAATCGTTTAGAATAAATGGTCACAAGAGTTCAAAAGTAGGATTTGGCTTCTAAATTTGTAAAAGTAGAAAACAATAAGTATAGCAATATTAAGAAGCCTTTCGGCCTAAATTTCTAATCAAATTTTATATATAGAGAATCCCCACAAAGAAAAATTGAATAAGCTTAAAGTATTCGTAATCTCGTTATAGATAAAACGCATGCCGAACACAATAACTTCGTAATGAAATGGCGAATTGCTACAGGGGATTTTTTCTTCGTAATATTTATTTCGACTAGATTAACTTCAACTTGCAAAGCTGAAAGTAGATTCAGGGTAAAGGGTTTGGATAAAATTGAGATTCAGAAGTTTGGATGCGGATTTTATTCTGCGAAGAAATTGAGACATAATTTTAGCAAACTACTCCCTGAAACATCTAAAACTGACAATAAATGTGCCTGTTAAAATTTAAGCTTCACTTATCAGTCCTTCTAGAAAGCTTTCCCATCGTGCTCTTCGCTAAATCACTCCGATTATTTTTCCATCGAACCTTCTCAGATTTGATTGTTTATTAATGATTTAGAGAGTCTGAGTCCAACAGACCAAGGCATTCTCACTCGGGAATGTTTAATGTTCGCCTGTTTGCCATCGATAGATTAAGGCAAAAACGCCAAAAAACTGCGAAATTCACGTGATAAAACAGACACGCAATTGACTCACGAAGAGCGAAAAACAGTACTCGAGGGGCGAGACATGAAATCAGGAAAAATCCCGGAAAAACCCTCAAAATTTGTTATTCCTGGTAAAATTATCGAGAAATTGGCATAAAATCGTAAATGCATGAAAGAAACTCAAAAAAGTGATCAAACGAAGAGGGAAATGAGTCGAGAGTGTGGAGGGAGGAGTGGGAAGACAGCCCTTCCAATCAATCGAACTATCATCGAAAACTGTTCTTTTCGCCCTCTCCTTCAGCAGTTTCGCCTCGTCTTCCCCTTCCCTCTTTGCGTAACATTTTCATCTCCACTCCGCTTGTTGTGTTTCTTCGTTTTTAATTGCTAGCGATTTTCGACAATTTCGAAGGCAAACTGATGTACAATAGAAATGACGAAGTCACGAAAAATGACGAACCTGTTGAAGATGTCTCGATGGCAGCTGCAGCGGACGTCGACGCAGGAGCGTCACACATCGAGTTGAGGCAGGTAGCGGAAAATTTAAATGACCGAGTCGGATGCCGTAGCAACCTGATCAGAGAGAGTATATAGAATCACAAAGGGTGAAAGCAAATAATTGAGTAATAAAATCGATCGGTACTAGAATCAAAAGGGGCGCTTCGACTACGGCGTGCGGCCAACGGTTTGTCTCTCTCCTTCTGCCTTCCCGTTTTTGTTCCTCTTATCGGTACCCTCCTCTTTGTCTCATTTCGCATCTTTCTCACGCACCTCTCCTGATTTTCAATATTTCCAACCGATCTCTCGCTCTCATTTCATCTTTCATCCAACTTACCGCACATCATTTATTTCGGTTTTTCGTATCCTATTTGTATTAGTTTTCACACGCGTGGGTTGTTGATTTCACGTCTCGTCTTCCTGCTTTCTCTCTCGTTTCCTCAGATGACTCACCGCTAGCATCCTTTTGACGCTTCACTCTTTCACAATACTACCACAAACAGTCATTGTGGCTCCCGCGATTTCAAAGCCTTCTTCCTCGACCTTTTATTAGAACGTTTTGCTGGGTCATCGCAGCAATACTACTGTTACAAGAACGTTTTCTTTTTATAGTCTAGAAATGTACGACATAAAATATATATTTGATAACTTTATTGAGTATCTCGTCTGGGTCTAAAGACTTTAGAAGAAATCTCGCAAAATAAATCTCTATCCGTTTAAAAGTTCTAATCGTTGATCTGAAAAATATTCAACTTTTTCAAAACCTAAACTTGAAAACTTAAAAAAAAAAATCGAAATAAATTATGTGTCATGGCTTTCATCAATGAACTCATAATAGTGAAGAACAAATTTTCTAGATTCAGCATCAGTGATTGCATTTGATGAATTGGTCATTCGTCCAGCGTAATGATCATTTCATGCAGTTTATGTTCGACCAAAGATCCACGCAACATAGACCACACTCGCGAACGAATTGAGTACCCAGGCCTTGGTCCTTCTCCACATCGCCTGAAATGCAGAAGACGTGTCAATTCTCCCCAATTCAACTCCATTTCAGTCTATTTTAGACCGCTCCAAAATGAACCTCATTTAACGGAGTTGAGCAGTACTTTGAGGCGTTCATTTTTTCTCTCGACAATTTGAGGAATTCCCCCGAGGTTCCTGCATCAAAATCATCCGAATTTTTATTTCGAGAAATAAAATCATCGACTAATTTTGGAAAATGGCGCGATTTGAAACAAACTTTGCTGAAAGAATAAACAAATTTACCATCGCATTGGTACTTCCGCCTCTGCACGGGAGGTTTTCTTTCGTCAGGTAGAGGTTGAATCCGAATTGGTTGTAATGGGACACCACGACGACTGTTTATTGGGTGTAATCGAGCTGGATCGAGAATCTGAAAATATTCAAACACATAAGATACGAATTTATCGACTAAACCGAACAATCACACAAGTTAATATTTGAAAAAGTCATATCGAAACATTTATCTACTTTATGCTAGAACTTTGAAACTCGACGGACAAAATTATCATCTGAAGTAATACAGAATTCGGTAATCATACATTATCACTTGAACTTTTCCTCGGCACATAAAAAGGGTTCTTTGCGTCAAATTCTTCGGGGTCTGATTTCGGCGTTGAAGGTTGACTTTTCCTGCTTTCTCGATGTATCCGAGCTGAGAATTCATGAATGATTAATCGATAGTTTCGTCTTCTATCATTCGAACTTCGATTTTGATGAAAGATTGATGCAATTTCAAATGTTGATTTATATATTTCTCGCATTCTCCATTTCACTTTTATATGGCGCAATATTGATTTTCAGAAACTCATGAAATCATCGAAATAAAGGATAGAACATTGAAAATGGTAGAGGAAACGTATGCCTAATAAATAAGCGGTAGATAATGAAAATAGATAAAGATTATCTTTGTCAGGGAAGCAAATTTAATTTAATCTGTAAAAATAAGTAAAAAATAACTCCTTACGTGGTCTAGCTGGTGGACTTTTATCCTCTTCCTGATTTACAGAACTCCCAGGAATAACACCATTTTGCAATTTGCTGCTCGTAGGCTCAAGCTGCTGAAGGAGGCTCGCTCCAAGAGGTGTTCGGTCAAATGCCGACATCGTCACACGATCACAATCTGAAAGAGTGAAGAGATCAAATTCGATAGTAAAATTTAGCGATAGGTTAAAATTTTAGGACAGTTTTGTAATCCGAATGACATAAATAGAAGGCTCAAGCAGTATTGAGTGAGTGAAATGAGTCAAAACTATTCACGCATTCGAACTTTCACACCCGAATTAACGCTACGGCTGACTCACGTCGCCTACTATTTTGACCTGTTTTGTTGCGAATGATTCAAGATAGTTGGCCTTGGAGAGTGAATGGTTTCATACCCAAAGCATGTGTAGCTCTTCAAAAATTTCAAAATAAAGCTACTTCTAACAGAAGCTGAAATACATTTATGAAAAAGATAAGGCGTTCAGTATATCTTCAAAATGATCGATATGGAAGTTGGAGCAAAATTGTTGTGGTTAAATCAGAACTGAATCAGCGCCTATTCTGCTCAGAAAGGAATGATGAAAATCGAAATATGGCATATTTTGTTATGAGAATTTTCGGAAAGTCAAAATTGTTCCCACGTATTACATTCATCTGGAGAGCAAAAGGAATGCCCGAATAGGTAAGTTGAAGATGAAAATGGACGAAAATTCGGAGAAACTCATTCAAACGAGAAATGAAATATCAAAAATGGAATTGTTCGAGAAAAACACGAAGAAATGCCACCATTTTGACTTTTTAGTAGATGTGCAATTTCCTATCTTCATGTTCCTTTTATGAGCGGATGCATTCAAGCGATATGCGGGTGGTATAGGACAAGCTTAGAGATTTAGATGTAGAAAACTTAAAGCGATTATTGGGGCAGTATGTTTTATCGTTGAATGAGACAGCTCCAAAGTTCAACAAGACTTTCAGGTCAGATCAAATACTGAAATATCCAAGTGCTGATGAATAAATTGTGATTCAAAATGCGCACGCATAGAAAAGCGGTAAAATAAAATGCTGAAAAACAGGTGGGAAAAATGATTTGAAACTAAAATACTTGCAAAGCTGAAAATGTTGAGCATACCAAAATGCCTTGAAAATAAATAATTTTCTGACGATTTTTGGAAGAAAACTACCTTTCCTACAGCATGAACAGGGCTTTCGATTGTTCATCAAGACAAACACTTCATCGTCCTGCCGATCGAAAGTAAACTCGTGGTTCATCGATAGGCTATTAGCGAATAGCCTGAATTGAGTCGCATGTAAAGAGTCTCGTAAATTTCAATAATCTCACATAAAATCGATAACTGTTCACAACGCTATGATTAGCCAAGAGTCATGAGAGGAAAAGGTTTGAAAGGGTGCAAGGCTGAAAGGTTTTGGAATACAGACACGATATTTAATGGTCTGATCTCAAACTCTACATATGTCTATCGATTTGAGGAGAAAATCTGCTAAGTCTGACCATTTGATGCACATTTCCTGTCGCTCATCCTTCCTAAGTCCGTCGATTGTCCGGCCCGGCATGACGACTGCCAGCAAAGCTGCCAACTCTTCATCATTCATTTGCAGAACTCGCTTCTTCACTCGCATCTTCAAGACGGAATTCTCGAAATAGCTCAAAGAATATTTGCAATAATGCAGAAAAATCGACTAGAAATTCAGAGTGGTCAGCGTTGTTTGAATTAGAAATGATTCAAACTCGACCAGGCCCAAAACTTTCCCGACTTTTCGCCCTGCGCTGATAGTTCGAAAAGCGAGATTGCAGAATTGTCAACCGTGCATACACAAAAATGTGAATGCGAAGGGAAAAAGTTGGGCGAAAGAATAGGTGGAAAAGGACAGCGTGCGGTAATCCCACGGACAAATGGGGTGGAAATAGGTGAAAAGTGAAGGGCAGAAATAGTAAAACAGGACAAAACAGCCGAGTTGTGTGCATGGAGAAATTATGCAAGATTAGAGAATGACGAAATCAGACATGTTCGGGGAAAGTCGTTTAGAGAAGAACGAAGGAGAGCTCACTTGAATAAGCTTTCTAAAAAATTTCAATAATTTTGAAGGAGAAAAATGCAAGAAAATACCTGGAAAACAGTGCTATTTTGAGTGCCAACGAAAAAATCTGATGGGTCGAATTATCGAATTTCTCTAGATTCATAGCGCTTTTTTCAAGTGACTCCATTCTACTCGAACTTTTATGCAGTTAGTAACAATTTGGGTTCGTTTTAGTTTGCTATTATTCGTATTCTTCCCTTGAGCTTTGAGATTTTTTTGAAGAACTATTCATTTTCTCGATCCGGCAGTAATTATGCAGTTTTCTCGAGTTCGACAAGTTCGTAATCCTCTCGCGTCAAGGTCTTGCGCATAAATACAGCTGCAGCTGCACCGATTCAATAGACCATTCCTGTCGGTTGTGTTTCCCATCTATTGTGGGATGAGAAATCGGTCTAATCCCTCTCTCTCCTTGGAACAATTCCTCCTTTCTTGGGCCTTGGGTCGCAGCATAGCAGCAGCAGCAGCAGCGGCGGCGTGCCTCCGCTTGCTTCCCTCCTATTTTCCTCGTTTCTCCATCTTACAGTCCCTCCTCGATTGGCACTCTCTTTCCCCCATTTCGTCGCATATCTGATGGGTCTTTGTTAGAGTGTCGCTTTCGGGCGTACGATGATACCATGTGTTGTGTGGGTCGAGTTTTTACCCTGACCGTGTTTACAATTCCCTCCAGATCTGGTTGAAAATCGCCATTAGCCAAATTTCTGTAAAAGAAATTTCATTTTTTTTTCTCCTTTTAGAGACGGGGTACACATGTGCTCTCTTGAAAATGTTGATTTTTTCAAAAATATCTTCTTTCAAATTTTTGCACTCATTTATGATGCAAAATGCTGAAATTTTAGATTTCAAAAAATGTCTTTGCAGCATTTTAAAACTTTCCAGAATAGTTTCCAGTTACTCTTGATTGGGTCGGCACAAAATCATTCCCGCTCTCATGAAATGGCCAAGTTTGTTTACAAACTTGCTCTTATCATCTTGGCGCTCAATAAGCACGGATCAATAGAAATCACCAACAAATCGATTTCTAATGACCAGTTGCAATTTTCCAGAATATCTTCAATAAATTTTCGAAAAAAAAGCATCACAATTCGCGCAAAAATCATGAACGACGGCGAAACTTCGACATCGAAGCATTCTACTTGTCCTAACCTTACGACGAGCTCAAATCTCCGCACTCAAGGGGCATTTGAATTCGCACTCGATTTTTCATTTCATTCTTCCTGTCAAAATTCTTTATTTTTCTCGACTTCTTCCATTTTCTACTTCGAACTTCTTCCGATTTTGTCTAAATCCGTCTAATCCTGCACTGCGCACTTACAATCTCTTATGATCCAACAATTTGAGCGCTTTCTTCACTTCTTCGAGTGAATATCCGGCTTCTACTTTCAAAATCGTTTGTTTTCTTGAATTTCTGAATTTATCGATCGATTTATCTCATTTCTCTGTTTCAGCGCAACAGCAATAAAAGCAGCGGATGAACAGTGGAGGTCGTGAAGAGGAGGGCAACGATGAGAGAAGAGGGGAGGGACCCCCTGCTGCGAACAGGCCCAAGAAGCCATTCCTCAGGAGAGGACAGGGAATGCAGAAGTACCAACACAAGGTTAGATATTGATAAAGAAGGTGATATCAGTGATAATAGAGGATAAATCTGGATAAACGTCTGCTCAATTCACAGGTAGTGATACAAATTCTGAAAATTTTCTAATTTCTCAACCAGTTTTGAGACTATTTTGCGGACACTTGTCAGTAAACGCATAAGGAAGTTCTGGATAGAAACGATTTTTTAACTTATAAAAAATATTCAGATGCGTTTCCCGGTAATGGAGAAGACGTCGGCCAAGCAGCCCACCGGATTCCATCTGCCGCTTCGTCAACAGGAAAGCCGACCCACGTCTACATCCGACTACGGCACTGGACGATCGGGTTTGTGATGATAGAAAGTTATTCTAAAAATCATATTTAGAAAAAAAAACAGTAATAAAAATGCTTTCTATTGACGTTTTTCTCAACTTTTTCCAGTCTGTTTTGGTTACAGGCCCTGTAAATCTTTTCAAATAGAAAAAAAGAACTCGTTACAGAATTCTCTCCCCGTTCAACCTCCTCAAACGGCGATGGCAGAAGGGAGCGACTGGGGGATCTGTCGACGATCCAGTCGGGCGTGCAGAAGGACGGCAGAGTTGGAAGCCAGGGCGGATTGGAGAGGAGCCCAAGCAGTCATCATGAGGAATCTCAACACGAGGCGCATTCATTCGGTAGGAAAATTTTCGCGTTTTTTTTTTTTTTAAATAATTTTGCAAGCGACGTGTAAAGTAAGATGATTTCTTGAAATTACATCTTTGAAAGTTCATGCAGTTTTTAATTCTTTATGTACACTCTTTTGATTCAAGAGGCTCGAATTTTCAGAGAAGGTTTAAAAATCATCAAATCAATCCTTTCCAGATCGCACAACCTTCTCAGCGGACACTCTGTCTTTCATGATGCACGAGAAACGACTCAGGTACGGCATTATATTTTGAAAAAATAAATAAAATGAAGTTTTAGCCGTCAAATCGAGCAGCGCGCGATCTCCCCGACTCTGTCCGAACAGCAGCGCCATCAGATGGTCGAGAGGCAGACCGTGGAAGTCAACAGGATCAAAATGGCCAGGGTGAGCGTCTTCTTCTAATTTGCTTTCTTGAAGAAAATGATATTTTAGATATTCTTAGCCAAGAGACATATTTTCTTTCTTATGAATTAAAAAACAAAAAACTTCTTTTCATCTCAAGAAGTTAACAGTTTTCATTGTTTTAGTCGATCGCAACAGAGTCGAACCGTTCGAATTCGTCCTCTGCCTCTCCTCTGCCACTCGGCACCTCGACGCCCATCGACAAGCAGCAACAGGAGCAGATGCAGTCGAGCAGTGACTCGGGGCAGAGCACGCATCCCAATCAGACTGCTGAGACAGAGGAGACCAACCACACTCAACAGAACGACGACGTTCCTGTGCCGCCGCTCGTTCAGGTAAACAAATATATTTCTTGAAAGTACTAAATTCTGAAAATAATGAACCAAATTATATGTTTTTGGTTTTTTTCCTTAAATATTTAATTTTCAAAATTCAGGACTATCTGAACACACACCCACCTAGAGCCGTGCTCGACGATCACAGCAGCCACTTCGAATTGACGCCGTCCGAACGAGCCTCCTCTGCTGCGAGTCAGGCATCCACGGGGGGATATCATCCTAACTACCAGGCTCATGGTGTTCAGGTATTGTCAACGCGCAAAAAATAAGTAATTCGGCCATATAGAATGCAAGCAAACTGGCAATCTTATCTTATGATGAAATAATGTGTACAATGAAGAGAATTAGAGGCAGAGTCATAGCGTTTCTTCTGCATGCTCTAGCTCCCGATAATCTCTTTCCGCGCCACTAATAAAAAATCTTTTTATCGAGAAATTTCAAAAATTCTATCTACTTAATTTTTATCTCTCATTTGGAGAAAAGGGAATTTTATCTAAAAAAAAATCATTTTTAGACGTCAGATCTGCACTACGCGTCAGGAGTCGCCCAGACCACCCCGTCGCTGCAGCAGCGATTCGGCCTGCCGATCAGAGTCCATTCGGGTAAAATCGCGAAATTTGACTATTTTTTTTTGTAAAAGCACCCTATTTTTTGGCAAAATAGTTGTTAGAGAAATAATTCCATCACTTTTGCAAACGTCTTTTTTTACAATAATTTATTTGTTTTTAATTTCTTGAATTGCAGACAGCCACCTATCGCAAGCTCTCCATTCTCATCATCATCAGCAACAACAGATATCTTCAAATTCATCCCGTCAACCACCCCCACACTTCAACATCGACCAGTCCTTCGACGAGCGACATCTCCACAACGCTCATCTCCCACCCAGGCCCAGCAGTGCACAGGCAAAAATTTTTAGCTTATTAGATTTTTTGCTTTCTTGATTTTGTAAAATTCTTGAAAAGAAAGGTTACAATCTTTCAAGTTATATTTTTACTTGGATTATACCAAAATTTTTGGTGAATAACGCTACGGACCCTCTTAGTTACATCCCTGCGAATATTTTGATACAACTTTTGGCCGATTCGTATGCAAATTGGAAAACCGTTTACGCTCTCTTAGATATGGGTTCTTTCAGTCGATCCACATTCACGAGCCTCCTCTGCCCACCCACTTCTCGTACGCAGATGCGGAAAGCCTGTTCCCCGCAGTCAAGCGGAATCTGCTCCGACAACTCCGAGACGCGATCGCTCATCTCGACTATGCACAGTCCAGTCTCGATCACAAGGGAAAACAGGTCGGATTTTCCGAGCTTTTTAGAAAGTACGAATGACAAAACTTTGTTTTTCACATGAGAAAACAGGCCCAACATTTGTGAAAAAGATACGTTCCTTTTCTTCATAAAATTCTGAAATATAGAAACTCTGAATGATCCAATCAATCATATTTTAAATGAACAGGAATGTTCAGTTTAAATTTAAAATATTTTTGACAAAGACTTTACGAAAAATGACTTTTTTCCTGAAAATTTCAGCTGCTCGAAGTGAAACGAAAACTCGAGATCGATTGCGCTGAGAAACTGCACAAACTGGAGCACGATCAGGAGATCTGGAATGTAGTCAAAGAGAAGGAACAGGTTGGGATTTTTCTTATTTATATTTTTTAAAAATTTATAGAATTTTAAAAAGTTGATTTCCAGGCAAAAATGGACAAGGAGAAGCGGCAGCTGGAGAAATTCCGCAAGGACATCGAGGCGGGCGGCAACGAGCGGGAAAAGGCACTCGCGCAAAGGGTGAGAAATTATCAAAGATTCTTTTTTTCTGAAATGGTGAACAAATTTTAATACTTACCTCAAACTTTTATTTTGCTCTTTTCGAAGACTACCCATTTTTCTTTCTTTACAAGCACTATATGATCAAAAATGATTAACCTTTCAAATAAAGCATAATTTTGTTATGTTGAAAATGTTTCTTTCAGATGGAAGAGCTGAAGAACTCTCTATCTCGATCAGAGACGAAGAACGCGGATTTGCGCTGTCGAGTGACGACGCTGGAGAGACAGCTGAAGGAGAAGACGGACGAGGCGACCAGGAAGGACACTGACCTGCACAGGGGCAGGGAGGTCATCGCCAAGAAGGAGGTGAGGGGATTTTTAGTTTTTTTTTTTTAAATTAATTTTTTGAATTTTTATTTGAAAAATTTGATGAAAACTATGAATTTGCAATTCTTCAGAAGCGCATCAATGAATTGATGCGAAAGCTGGAGCAGCAGCAGCGAGAATTCGCGGAACAAATCGGTGCGGGAGGAAAAGCGGCAGACACACTGCAGAGGGCTGGCACTGCTGACAGACAGGCAAGACTACAGCCGCAGATGTCGCAGATGATGAGGAGAAGGAGCGAACCTCTGCAGGAATCAGTCAGGCATAATGTGAGAAGTTTTTTCATTATTCTTTTCGTAAATTTAAAATTGCTGTAGAAAAGAATTGAATTTCACCCATTTTTCTTATTTTCCACCAAAATTTAGAAAATGTAGAATTTTGCTATTCAGGCTCCTCGACATTCATCGGACGACGTGCTCTATCCATCGAGCGGAAACGCAATGCCGGAAACTTCAAGGTAAAAGATTTCAGACTTGGAAAAAAATGAACTTTTAAAATAATTGATTTTTTAATTCTCGAAATTTTCAGTTTCTACCACCATACTGCGGCATCGTCTGTCGCTTCGAATCGACCCAAATCAGTGAGCTGGGAAGACGAGCAAAATCAGAAGCAGGTCATGGTGGGATTTGACGAGTTTTAGAGAATAATTGAAAAAAAAAGTTTCAGAGACAAGTCGACGAGCGCAAAACGCGCCTCGGGCTCGAATCCGTCTACAGGAATCACCTCGGTTAGTTCTAGAAGATTAAAATCAAGATCAAACATTCGATTTTCATAAAATTTTTCTATTTTATCAGCATTCTTTCATCTTCAAAATAGGATGAGCTTTCATAGAATTTGAAAAATGAGTTTATTATTTTAGGCAAATGGAGTCGTTTCGTGACCCTTTCATGTGGCGATTTCCTCTTCGAGTATTCCAACGGCGATGTGCGTTGGATCGATGCGGTCAATGTCTTCGAGGTCTTTACTTTATTCTCTCTAAAATCTGAATTTTCTTTATTTTGAGGTGTACTTCACGAAATTCTCGAAGAACATCGAGGTCTTCATCCACAACACGAGAAAATCCATCAGGCTCTTTTACAGTGGAAGGGTAGGGAATTTGAAATATCATTTTCTGAAAAAAAATCATCACTTTCTAAATTAATTTTTTCACATAAGAATATTCAAAAAGTAAAATACTTCACTTTTGATGGAATACTTTTTATCGTCCATCTTTCTGCAGATTGAAATCTGGCGCCCGCACAGCGAATTGTCTGTGTTCGACCCCGTGGAAGGCACGCGAACGGAAGTCGACACCCTGCCGAATGGGACGAAACAAGTCGAAATGTTAGTGGAATTTTCTGAAAATTAAAAAAGATTTCCAAATTTTCAGCTTCAACTTCGCTGGATACGCGCGCACGATGACTAAATTCGGTGACACCGTACAGCAGTATCAGGTGGGAAGTTTGACATTCAGAACCATTTCTTAAGTATTTAATTTTTAATATTTCTAAATCTGAAATAGGCATTTTGTTGAAAAATTTTGATATAAAAAGTGAACCTTCAGCCGCACCAAGTGTTCCGCTACGCGAATGACCGCTCGATGAAGACGAACGACGCGCTGCACGACTGCACCTGGAGAGATCCGGAATTCATCGTAACGAGATTTTGAATTTAACAATATTCGAAGCACCAAGTGCACATCGACAATTTTATAAGAAGATTTAATTCAATGAGTTTGGAATATTGATGCATTTTCTCACATCTAAACCTAACCATAGAAATGCTGATTATTGCAGATGCGCAGAAGCACGGTGGACAACCGACCGACTGTCAATCTCAAACTGCTCGGGGAAAATCGCGTCTACAAGGTAAACCGTTTTTTCCGGATTTAATACCTTTCTTATTATCAATACTTGGCAAAACAATCAACTCGTTTTTTATTATTAGATGCATTTCGCATTCACTCATTTTTGTTTCAATTTCGGTTTTATTGAATGAAAATGAAAATCTAAGCAAATTTATTTTATTTTGTTTGCAGTTTGGCTGGTCAGATTCTGAATTCGTGCTGTGCCACAGTTCGCTGGACGGCCAGAGTCAACAGAGCGAATGCATCATGTTCACTACCAACTCCACCCCCACACAGACTGCAAATGGAACTGCAGCTGCAAGGAAGCAGACGGCCGATTCGGGAAATCGCAGTGAGAAAATCATCGAGGCAAACGGCAAACGAATCATCATCAAATAAACAAGTAATCAAGTGGTCAGATACACAAACACTTGAAATTTCACATAATTGAATTTGGAAACTATTCTTGAAAATTTCACTTTATATTCTATGCAATCTTGAAAAGTAGTGCATTTTTCCATTGTTATGGATGAAATAAGATAGAATTTGATAGGGAAATTGTCTCCCCCTTCTATCTCGTATACAAAGATGCAACTACTTTTTCAGCTTGTCATTTTTCATCAACATTTCATCCAACAATTGAATGAACTTTGAAGATTCCTTTGCTCTCGAAAGAAAATTATCAATTCAAAAAATTTAGATGAGGTTTAACTCAATTTATCTTTTTTCCAAATTACTCAAAATGTGATGATAGCGTGCACTTATTATCCTTCATAAACATCCATGTACAATATTTTCTCAGTTTCTGATGATAGATTTCATTAAAAATTTTTTTCAAACAAAATCGTGCAGCTTTCACTTAAAATCTCAAAATTCACTTATCTCAAACATGACAAATTTACCTCGAATCATTTTATCAGAACTTTTAGAAATAAAAATTCGTTCTTGTAAATGAGCACTTTGCAAAACAATTTCACCGATTGTGTGCTTTTCACCAAATATTTTAGAAATGCGAAAATACTGATTGCCTCACATTGCACCAGATCTAGGGAGAACTTCAGTCAGACGAAAATAAACTAAGGGGTAGATCGCACGAACGAATTCGTAGTTATGATAACCAGGTTGCACTGATAAAAATTTTGGCTAGTTACAGGCTAGAGATCTTAGTCAAGAAAATATATTGAAGGTAAGTCGCAAAGAGTGACGATCATCCTCCCTAAGTTTTCATTGCACTCTTCGCGAATGAAGACCAGTTCATCCACCTTGTCCAGAAATATCACTTCCTTTGTTTGTTATTGCTTCGCTGTTATTTTTGTCGGAATTTTTATTGACTAATTTGAAAATCAGTTTTCGGCCCCCGCCTAGCCTCGTCCACTTTAGGGAACGTGACCTAGTTTTCATTTTTTGTGATTAGGGTCCAAGGCCCTAACCAACCATATGGATTTTATTCAGATTCAAGAGACTTTTGCAATTGTCCGAGCCCCCTCTCAGTTGTTCTGCTTATTTATGGAATAACTGCTAATAAAAGGCATAAATTTTCTTAATTGCTATTTATTTGAGTATATGAGGTTTGATAACAATCATTTAATTACCATAAATATTTAGAAAATAAATCTTTAATAATTAATGAAAAATTAAAAATCGATCATTTGAATAATCAGTGAATATTTGAAATTAGCCTAAGAATATTGATATAAAGCAGTTTTTAACTGGAAAAATTTATGTAAACAATGAAATGGAGATTTATCGTTATCAATAATATTCCGAGAATTCTTGCTCCCCTGCACATAGTTTCATCGTCTCATATACGTGCATGAAAAGCTAAAATTAAATTATTTACTATTCTATTGAGTTATATCTTAAAGAGTCTACCTGAGGAAATCTGGATGCAAAATAATTCCAGAATTCCGGTGCATCAGGACCAACAAATTCACTTTTTAGATCATTACTCCATTCATTATGATGTGTGTTCTTATTTCGAATGGCTCGCAACAATTGGAATACAGATTTAGTATTATATGCTCCCCTTTTACTAAGATCTAAAAATATAATTCGTGAAAATATTTAACTGATGTGATGAAGTATGACATAATTCGTCATCTAATATACAAAAAATCGTAATCAAATTTACGAAATATCTAAAGAAGTTTTCAACGTTTCAGAGTTTTCATCATTTTTTACGGGATTTCTAGTTTTTGAAGTTCGATAATTGGCATATATGACAACAAGTTATTGTTTGAATAATAACCAGTGATGATTATTAAAATAGTGAGAATAAGGTTGAGATGTTTTTCTCTTTAAAATCCTAGAATTTAGTAAATAGTACGAAAAATATTATGAAAGTTACTATTGAATATCTCTTTTAGGAGATTTACAAGCGAGCTTTCAGAAGTGTTAATCGCCAAATTTGTTATTTTTCAGGGTAGGCGTATTCGAGGACCCTGATCAGAAATCTGTTGTCCAAAAGTGCAATGGAAACCTCTTTGACCAGTTAGGCCGCATTCAGATTCTGCTAACGCTAGCAGAGTCTGAACTCACCCTTATACCATCAATCATGTCTACATTAAGGACGAAATAACGTGTGGAAATAGAGGATATTAGAAATTCTAATTTTAAAAACGATTTTATAATCAATTTTGTATAACGCAGAGTCAAAAAGGCTTCCATGTATTTTTAATAACAGATTCGTGATCAAAGCTTTCGAAAATCCCTATCCTGAAAAGAACCAGCCAATTTGGTAATTATTGCTTCTCAAGGGACCTTGTCAGAGAAAAAAAACTACAAATTTAAAAATCTCAATTGGGTTGATTAAATAATAGGAAAATTAAGGCGCGCCAAAAAGCTTTGCACAACACCATATTAAAGAGTGAATAAAGTACCATTTTGTAGTGGCACAGACAACTCATTCCACCAATCGTTTTTGATGACAGTTAATCCATTATTCTCAAGATTGATAATAAGTGGATCAGTATTCTTTAGTGATTCAAGTCGATTAGAGCATATCTGAAATGCATCCTTAAATTCTTTACGAATTTGTTAGGATATTCTAGTTATTAAAAAATTACGTGAATAAAGTCCATTCTTTTCTTTGTATCCCAAAGAAGTGGATGCTTATGAATTTCATCGATTGTGGGACGATCCTTCGAATCATGTGATATCATTTTCTCTATTAATGGCTTTGCTGTATTCGCATCTAAATCACTATAATTATCATAATTAAGTAGTTATTCTTAGAATGTTCCATAATGCCTTAATCGAAATTAAGAACTAATTACTTCCTTCTAATCAAAATTATCTATTATATTATTTCAAAAATAATCATTAATTTCCTACCCTAATTGCTTAATAAAAATTTAGCAATCATGATCAGAAGTCATGATATCAATATTTTCTATTAGAAATATTTCAAAGTTCGTTAAAAATATTTTTAAAAATTCATATTCAAATTTTAATTTTTTACGAGGATAAATGATACAATTAGAGACCGCAAGTGAGTATTGAAGTGAAATGACTGATTCGTGAGCGATAGACCATTAAAAACTTCTAATATTTTGTATTATCTTGCCAGCCTCGTAGTATTTTCAAAGCCTCGATACTCATTTCTTCATACATTTGAATAATTTTTTACACGAAAACTAATACTCATCATGAAAAAGGATCAACTACAAAGTTTCTAGAAATTATATTTTCTATCAATTGATGCCCATATTGAATCATCTCTTTCAAAGATAATTACCCCAATTATGCTAGTTATCCACTTATTTGGTACAATATCTAAAATTGGTGTCAGAAAAATTGACCAAGTTTTCTATCCGCTACTCAAAAAAATACGTCCGATTTCGATAAAAATGCTTATTTTGTTGGCTGGAAAGTAATACTGCAAAACTGTTTGATAAATAAATTCACAACTTTCAATGCATTTGCGATCTCTAAATATAAGAGAGATTCTTACCTGGTAGTATATCAATATTATCCAATTTATAGTCTTTTGCTTTAATCTTTGCATCCTATAAATACCTGTATCTACAAATATCTTAAGAAAATGTGTTGGCCCACAAATGATATTAAAAGTTGGGTAAGTAAAAAAAATGCATCACTATTTTAAGAAAAAATTATGTAATATTAGTTATTCTTATCAAATTAAATGAATATATTTTTAAAGTCTTGATATAAAATGTCTGATGACAGCTTCAAATTATAAACTATGCGTCATTTTAAACATCATAACAACAATGTATTTGAAAATAATGTGTATTTGCGTACCCTAGTAAATGGATCTTCGTCTCCAAACGGATGACCACCTTTTGTCAAGATATAATAATATAAGCAACCAAGCGAGAATATATCCAAGGGAAAATTCTAAAATAATAATTCTTCGACATAACGAAAACATCGTTTGCGGTTAAATAAAGAATGTATTCTTATCTCTTTCTCAGCTTGTTCAGCAGCCTCTGCAGATTGTCCAGCAGCCTCTGGGGCTGACCATCCAATAGTTCCGACTGGGTTAAATGTAAAAGCGGAGACTGTTGCATTTATATCCGGTTTGGTATATTTGCTTATTCCAAAATCAGCCAGTACTACACGATACTCATTATTATCTTCTGCGAACAGGACATTAAGAGGCTTAAGATCTCGATGAGCTGAAATATTAATCATTTAAGTATGATATCAGCGAGCAATTGAAAACATTTTTCCATAACATAAATTCGTAGAAAATATATTTATGAGTTTTTTTTTTATTAAACCATTATCTTGAAATCAGGCATATCACTTCGGAAATTTTTAAGATCCATGCCTGGATCGGATCTGCCAAGATTAAAAATTATCGTAATCCCGCCCAGGAACGTTTTTTCGAAAGATAAACTACTGCATGAGAATTAGCACAAAAAACTGAACAAACCATATGAAAATCAACACGATCGGCGGACCATTCTTCCGCACTTTTTTTAAGTTCGATTCTTACAGACATTTATTCTTATAAAGGGTTTTTTCATAAAATTTACCAATGCTCTTTAAATGCAGATAATTGAGTCCTTCTGTAGCCTGCTTAAGAATTTCGATGTCTCCAATTTTTATTCTTTTACGAAAATCTTCTTCTTTAACATATTTTTCCAATGACCCCTCGCATAATTCCAAAGCTAGATAAGAATAAAAATCATTTTCCTCCTGAAAATATAATTATTGACGTGCAAAAACTGATAATTAAAAATCAAATTTACATGAATTAGCATAAAGATATTTTTCATTTACTTGTGAAAATAGCGTGCACGGTGAAGATGTTTAGCGTACCATACAGACTCTTTCTCTAGTTTTCTCTCATTTGTGATAATCAGTTTGTTGCGAGTCAACGATAAAAACATTGATGATAGAAATCGTCATAAATGAAGAAATAAACTCTGTTGCATTGATATAAGGCACCCCTAAAAATCGCTTGTATTCAGGCAACGAATGAGATTCAAAAGTAGGGATCACTTCCAATCGATGGAGCATCATCGAAAACGGTAACTCCAATAAAAAATTTGGAAAAATTTCCGCGCGTAATTATGTTTACGGATAAAAACCAATTTTCGCTTGTTGCATTGATATAAGGCACTTTTTAATTTTAATCGATTCAGCCACATATACTGGGCCAATCAGGCTGAAATTTTATACCGATAATCCACTTCATATCTCCCTAATATCTGCCAAGTTTCAGCCCTTTTCGATTTGAAATAAGAAAACAGGAAAAGTTTAACTAGAGGGTGTCGTTAACTATTGAAATTCTCAATTTTGTTAAGGATTTGCATGAAAGGTTGTCGAAAAAAATTCGTAATTCGAGAAGGATAAATGGTATTATAATAAATTTGATAGCCTTGAAAGCTCTTCATTTTGCGAATCTTTTGAGCCCAAAATCACTATCTGAATGTACGTGTTTGGGAAGTGCATACCCTTCAAACATCAGGCATTACGTTAACTATAGAAAATAAGGCAATTTTTGATCATTTTTAGAAAAATTCGTGTTGTGCTCTGTAGGATTTTTTTGGAGATAAACCATTATGATTTTCTAGAACTCCAATAGTGATACTATTATGGCATGTAAACAGTTTTTCGTTTACTCGAGTACATGCGGACTTATGATTTTTTTTTCGATAACCTTTCATGCAAATCCTTAACAAAATTGAGAATTTCAATAGTTAACGACACCCTCTAGTTAAACTTTTCCTGTTTTCTTATTTCAAATCGAAAAGGGCTGAAACTTGGCAGATATTAGGGAGATATGAAGTGGATTATCGGTATAAAATTTCAGCCTGATTGGCCCAGTATATGTGGCTGAATCGATTAAAATTAAAAAGTGCCTTATATCAATGCAACAAGCGAAAATTGGTTTTTATCCGTAAACATAATTACGCGCGGAAATTTTTCCAAATTTTTTATTGGAGTTACCGTTTTCGATGATGCTCCATCGATTGGAAGTGATCCCTACTTTTGAATCTCATTCGTTGCCTGAATACAAGCGATTTTTAGGGGTGCCTTATATCAATGCAACAGAGTTTATATTGCAGAAAAGCATGATTACGCGAATTATTTAGAAAAAGGGTGTGAGATAGTGAAAGGGTATGAAGAAGGGAAAAGAAGAGATTTGCGTTACTTTTCGAATTTTATCATTTTTATCGCATTTAAAAGTTTTCCTAGTCTTTTTTCGCATGGATAATTTGAATAATGAATAGGATAACATTTGATACAGATGGTTTAGCGGTAAAGTGCGTTTTCGTGCCTAAATTTTCGCCACCAACATCAGCAAACCGCTTGTTTCTGATTAGGACCCAAAAATCAAACATTTAGCAGAAGCGCCGGATTAAAAATTTTAAGCCAGATTTAGGATCCGCGCACCATACTGAGTTCAAAAATATAGTTCTCATGATCAGCGTTTCTATTTTATAAAATTCACTTGCAGCCTCTAATTAAGATCATATTTCATCTATACCTTATGAAAATATCTTATGATATTTGGATGTCTATCCGAAATTCCCAGATTTGTTTCCTCTCTCTTGACCCTAAATAAGAATTGAATTTATTCATTTTTTATACTTACATATGGTAGGCATATTTCAACGTGGATGGCACAATTTTAACTGCAACATCTCGACTGTTAAACTTTCCCCTAAATGATTCCGTTATAATTTAAATGAGTAACGAAAAACCATTTTCTACATTCTCACTAACTGAAGAGCATGCTCTTCTATTTTTCAATCGCTTTAATTCTTTAACAAGATGCTAAATTTTCAATCTCCCATAACTCATTTCTAATCATCATAATAACATCAAATCAATAGTATATTGAATATTTGCGCGTTATATGAAATTATAAGATGCTTTTTCAGATGATCTGAGTTGGGAGTGTAGTTCGGGCATTTTAGAGGATGCATTCTGGGTGCGTAGCGTTACGTACCAAAATCTTTGATACGTAACGCACGTCCCCCAACATTTTCACAACGTACTTTTCTTCCCCTTTTACGCTGTATGCAACAGGCAAAAAGAGAAAAGAAAAGTCATGTAACGTTATGATTTTATGTATGAGCATTATCAGTTCAGTAATACCAATATAATTGAAAATAATTAATTTTTATGTAAATTTGAAAAATTACTAATTCAATTTTTAAGTTTAGGTAGATTATGATAAGCGTGATGTTTACAAACAGTGCTTCAATATAAAATGGTAAAATATCAACTAACTCATAAACAGCTGTTCCGTGAGAACCGTATCCCAGAAGCACATTTTTATTATAACGCAAACTTTTAATTTGAATCCAACCATCTGGCTCTTTACCTTCCTATAATATAGAGTAATTAAAATGGCGAAATAAGTCATTCTCAAATACAGTACCGGACAAAGGATAGTAAACAGTTTCGCAAAGTGACCAATTAAACCAATTAGCGTGAGGAAATTAAGTCCAAATTCTTTTTTATGGAAAGTAATTGCCTTCGTTTAGATAATTGTCAAGTTTCAGTTCGATTGGATTTGAAATAAGAAAACAACAAATTGTTTCGCGAATACCATTCTTATATAGAAAATAGCCTATCTTTGATGTTGACGCACTAGAAAACGCGATGACATACACAAATGAATGAAGTTTGACCGCAAATAATTCCCGAGTTTATTTCCGTAACCAAGAATATCTATTCTCGATAGAAATTTTATAGGGAAATCATGCATGTAAAGTTAGATCATTTTGTACTTTCCGAATACATTTTTTCATGAGTGGAATTTAAATGAAATATAACACCTAATAAGAGGAATAAACTCAGAAATTATTTGCGGTCAAACTTCACTCATTTGTGTACGTCATCGCGTTTTCTGATGCGTCAACATCAAAGATAGGCTATTTTCTATATAAGGATGATCTTCGAAAAACAATTTGTTATTTTCTTATTTCAAATCAATCGAACTGAAACTTGGCAATTATATAGATGAGAAAGTTACTTTCCATAAAAATTATTTGGTCTTATACCTTATGCTAATTGGCTTAATTGGCCACTTTACGAAACTGTTTACTATCTTTTGTCCGGTACTGTAGTGCTTATTATTATAATAAGACAAGGCTCGGCGACACTTTGCGGCCGCCCGAGTCTAGAGGTTTGCTGCGCATGATCTTCAAGTTCAAATCTACCGCATTTAATAAAATATTACTTAAATCTATTACATTTGCTTAACCCAAACCTAAACACCTGGACCTAACTAGGGTTTTTATCCTCCAAAGACAGGTTATTATCGTTTTTTCTATATCGAATTTTTGAAGACAAATTCATAGAACAGTTTTTCTCGAAGATAAAGTGATATCGAGCAAAGTTTTTCTATGCTAATGCCTGTCTCAACGAAAAATATTAATAAAAATGGAAACTGAAGGTGACTTCCGAAGCCGATATCTTTCCTTAGAATTATTTTTTTAAATGAAAACGGTAAACTGCTACACGATCCATGCACCCTAATCGTTATTTTGAATGGAATGCCATGGATCTGTTTTCACAAACGAAAAATCCACTTGCACCCTCTAAGTGAAAAGTGTCATTTCAAATAGGTGAAAATTTTATAATTTCTAACCAATAATACTTATATTAATTTACTTTTTTAACGATGCTCCATCTATTCTTTTGTGGATTGTATTCCTCGATTGAATTCTCAAAATCCCTAAAAATGTTTCGAAATCAAAGTTAGCAAATATTTCGTATAAAGATATGCAAAATCTCAGCTCACTCTCCGATTGCATACAATTTTCCGTTCGCAGCAACAAGCGAATGATCATGTCTTGCATAATTCATATTATCGATTTTAGAAATTCGACTGTCAGCTGGAGCTGAGGGGTCGAAGCACAGACAGGATTTGAATACACCATCACTACTAAATATATAATGACATTATTTATCATATAAAATTAACGACTCCTGGCCTCCAGTTATGTAAAGTTTTCCATTTAGCGGTGCAACTCCGAAATAGTATCGTTGTTTTGGAATCTTTCCAATTTCAATCCATTCCCGTTCATCGTCTGATAATCGATATATCTTCTTACTCTTCCATCCATCAATAACTGAATATCCATAATTACAATAATGAATATGTTATAATATGACCGTATAAAGTTTCATCGCATGTTATTGTTTGAGCAGATATAATTGGAAGAGGAAAAGCAGGTCCTGTTTGCCATTTTCCGTCTATTAAAATCTGAATAAATTATTTCATGGACTTTCATTCGATCTTCTTACATCAACTCGATTTGTCTTTTTATTTGTTTCAGGATCCAATCCACCCAAATAATACAATTTGTCTTTGAAATAAGCCACAGATGCATCAATGCGCCATTCAGGAGGATCTGGGCCTGTAAAATTCTTTGAATCGATCATTCATGGATTTGTTGATAAAACCTCTTGAAATTTGTCGAGTATTCAGGTCAAAGATTTCAAATGATTTTTCTCCTCCAAATAATTTCTTTTGGTAGTTAATTCCAAAAATCTGAAATTTGAGAAATTATTCAAAATAACGAACATAAGAATTTACTTTATTCTGTGTAGTTGCTACACCATATGACCCATAGTAATTGTGAAATTTTGCAATCTCTTCTACTGAGCAGGTATATGAATCGAACAAGCATATTCTATTGTTAATCAATACCATTATAAATTCTAGCTGAAATTATCAATTTCATTTTAGTAATGTTATTTATTTCCAAAAGGCAGAAGAAATGGCATTTTGGATCACCCTCATCAAATCCTCAACGGCCTATGATGGATTGAAGTCTTGTGATAGTTTTTAAACAGGAATTATGCATGAGGAGATCCTGTCGCACCGATTTTGTGTTTTCGCGTTGTAAAATGGAAATTTGGATACATTATTTTGACATTAGAGCAAGAAATGAACTCATTTTCACTCATTACTGCTGTTTCTTCAGTGAATCTTTGCCGCTCCCTCAAATGAACGAGAAATGACGATTTGGGACAATTTTCAATCGTTTGAATGTATTCAAAAATCATGATCATGAATTTAATTGACGAAAAATGTTAGTAAAAGTGAAAAATCGGAAGATGACTTCCGGAGCCGATATCTTTCCTTAGAATTATTTTTAATGAAAAAGGTAAACTGCTACACGATCCATGCACCTAATCGTTGTTTTGAGTGGAGTACCATGGGTCTGTTTTCACGAACGAAAAATTCACTTGCGCCCTTTAAGTGAAAAGGCATTTCAAGTAGGTGGAAATTAAATAATTTCTAACCAATAATACTTATATTAATTTACTTTTTTAACGATGTTCCATCTATTCTTTTGTGGATTGTATTCCTCGATTGAATTACAAAAATCTTTCATATAACATTTTTGAAATCTAAATTGACAAATGTTCCGTATAAAGATATGCAAAATCTCAGCTCACCCTCCGATTGCATACAACTTCCCGTTAGTGACAATGAGCGAATGATCCTCTCTTGCATAATTCATATAAGCGATTTCCGAAATTCGACTGTCAACTGGAGCTGAGGGATCGAAACACAGGCAGGATTTTAATACATCATCATCGCGACTAAATATATAATAATACATTAGTTATCATACAAAATTAATAACCTGGACCCCCCAGTTATGTAAATTCTTCCATTCAGCGATGCAACTCCGAAAGAATGTCGTAGTTCTGGAATCTCTCCGATTTCAATCCATTCCCGTTCATCGTCTGATAATCGATATATCTTTCTACTTTCCCATCCATCAATAACTGAATATCCATAATTACAACAATAAATATGCTATAATGTGACCGTATAAAATTTCATCGCATGTTGTTATTTGAGCATGACTAATTCGAAGAGGAAAATCAGGTCCTGTTTGCCATTTTCCATTTATTAAAACCTGAATAAATTATTTCATGGACCTTCATCCGATCTTCTTACATCCACACGATCTGTCCATTTTCTCCTTTCAGAACTCTTTCCACCCAAATAACACAATTTATCTTTGAAATAAGCAACAGATGCAGTACTACGCCATTCAGGAGGATCTGGACCTGTAAAATTCTTTGAATCGATAATTTATGGACTTGTTGATAAGACCTTTTGAAATTTGTCGAGTATTCAAGTCAAATATTTTAAGTGATCCATATTCGCTAATTGCAAAAATCTAAAATATGAAAAATTATTCAAAATAACGAACATAAGAATTTACTTTATCCTGTGTAGTCGCTACTTGATATGGCTTATAATAATTGTCGAATTTCTCAATCTTTTCAACTGAGCAGGTATATGAATTGAACAAGCCTATTCTTCCTTCATATTTATCATTATTTCGATAATAAACTAAATTATTACGAATTGTTTCAAAGTCTCTTACTTAGTTTTCAATATAATTTCTTACGATAAAATAAAATTTCATTCGAATTATTGATATTTCGGGCTGATTCATTGATTCCTTTCTGAAATGATCACTTTCATTTTAATAATAAATTATTTATTTTCAAACCTCCGAAGCATCTGCAGTAATCGCAGGTCCATGAGCTACAGCCTCTTCTAGGAGAAAAATTGTGACGATAAGGCAGAGATAAAGTCATCGCCGCTCGATATCTCCGTTGCGATGAATTTATCTCTGCCTTATCGTCACGTTATCGATGCGCGTCGATAACGCGGCGATTGATTTCAAGCCGTGTAAACCAACTGAATATTATCATCGTTGTATTTATTCAAAACATAGTCTGTGAAAAAATCGGTTCTTTATAGAGGAGCGTTACCAGTGACAAAAGTTTAGTTTTTCGAGGTTTTAGTGGTTTCTGACTATATTCTGCCTGAAAATAACGATTTCGGGCTTTTTCCGGGGTTGTCTACACTTTTAGAAAATGCATCCTATGGGGGTTGAATTTTTCAAAGCCGTCCAGACGTCCCGAAACCCCTATCACATTGTTCAGCTCGACGAGCTGAGTCGACTACTGCAAAAAATTTTCGGATTCGACCTTCCTAACCCAAGTTACGGTTAAAAATAATGCAAAAAGGCTAAAAATAACGATTTTGCCAAATTGAGACTATTTTGTTCGTAAATTTGCAAGAAGCGTAGAGGGCACAAATGATCTTCCCGATGTGAAGACAAAATTATTGGAGTATTTTTCTAGGAATCTATAGGGTTAGACAGGATTATAGCAAAAAAAAACCGCATGAAAAACGGATTAGTGTAACCAAAGATATGAATTTTTGAAGACAATATTCGAAAGCCCCCTTTTCTTCGACAAGCGAATAGGGCGCGCCGTCTTTACACACAACAGAGCAAAAGCTATTTCAAAGAGAACGGCTTTGTAAGGACGTTTGTTTGAATTTCTTTGTTTATTCTTGGAACATTCTGAAAGTTTCTATGGGTTTTTATCACTCCCAAAATGATAGGCCACACCCATTCTGCAATTTGAGTGCAAAAATTCATGAAACAAGTGCCAAATAGCTTTGTATTGAGTTATTTCAGCAAAAAATGATTTTTTACAACGTCGACTGGCGTCGGGCTGAAAACGATGCGTTTTCTATCACAAAATAACAAGTAATCTTTCATATTCAGTTTGAGGAAATGATGAGCGAAGTCTTCAAGGCTCAAACGAACGATTTGAAATTTTCACTGTACATTTTGTGATCGGCTCAAGCCAGGTTTCAGGGACATGTTCCGGAAACAGAAATATACCCTAGACTCATATCTAATAATGGAAAAAGAAATAAGAAAAGAACGCTTTGCAAAAATTCTAGAATTTTTGAAAATTTTAGCGAAATTCCTTTCTTTGACTTTGTCTTCATAAAGTGGGCGGGACTTGCGCTCTCTAATAATAGGTTCTTGTTTAACTATTGTTTAAGAATATACTTACGTCCATCAGATTTTAAAAGCTTGCGCTGAGTCTGGAAATTAGTAATGCTCTCCGAAATCGAGCTATAAATTTCGTCAGTCTCTGGATCCGGGATCATAGTTGCACTTGGAGCAACAGTTTTAAATGATTGTGCAGATGTAGATGGAAATTGTGATTGTTCGGTAAACTGCGGAACTCTGAGGCTGGGAGCAGTATTCCATGACTGGTTTGTTCGGTCGAAGGCGTTTGTTACCTGTTGCTCGTCAAAATTGAAGGCAAGGTATCATTTGGTACAAACCTGCACGGGCTCTGAAACTGCCGCTTGAGCGAATGAAGACGATATCCATGGCTGGATTATTTGGCCAGTAGTGTTTGAAGCCTGTGTTTGCGAAAAACTGCTAGGCACCAATGCATTATATATCACGACTTGAGCATGTTCTTGTTGCGGAGCTAAACTTTTTATTCTTATGAAATGGGGTCTATTCTTACCGTTTCGCATCTCAGTGTCTTGATCATAATTGATAGAAGCTAAACTAGATTTTAAATTTTGTGTTCAACATACAATGTTTGAAACTAGATAATGTTTTAATATGAGCTTTACTATCTTCTATTAAGACTAGGTTGGAAGCATTCTGAGTTTTGCTGTCTATCAAATATGGTTATTAAATACTCGGTTGAGAAGAGCGGAGCTGCTCGTTTATCATAAGTGATTTTAATCTAACACAATTTGAAAAGATTAAGACAGTTTTTGAGAGGTCCAACCAAGGGGTGACCAGTGGAAAAAGTTCTATTTTTGGTATAAATAATGTAAAAATACAGGCGAAATTTAAATAGGAAGTTTGTTAAAAAAAGATATCATTTCAACCTATCTGATAACTTTCGGATATGCTCAAAAAACGAGAAATCTAGATTAGGAAATAGAATAAAAAATATCGAAAATTTGAAAATATTGAACTCCTTACCATTCTCATACCACTTCTTTTCGACTGCCTGTGTGTCGAGCTCGAGCTTGGAGATGTGATCTTCGTCGCTGATTTGTTTGAAGATGGGCCTGATCGTGTTTCTCGTTGACGAGTTTTTCCTGAAGATATAATAAATACAAGGAAAATCAGTATCCGTACTCAGAAAAAAATTGATCCTCTGGGATAAATGACCTTGTAGATAAGTTGAAAAGTTACCATTTGAGGTAAACTATAGATAGGTTATCCAAAGGGATAAGCTACCTCAGAGGATCACTTTTTCTGAATACGGATACAAGCATGTTTTTAGATCGATTCCTGTCAATGTTTCGCATTTACTAACCAGAATATCGTAAAGGCTTAGGATTTAAAATGCCAACTTTCTTTTATTTTGCGTGCAATAAAATTTGTTTACTTACAGAACATGGTCGATTTCTTGGTGGATCAGCTCAGTCCACTGATTCACTGGAATCTTCACGTCCGTTCTGAAGCCCATCGTTGCAGCATCCGGTCTCATTTCGATTAATTTGCTCACTCCAGCTGAATTAATTGGTTGTTTCAAAAGCTCAATGGGAAAGTTTTTTCTTACCTGCGATTTTTGCGGAAACTTGTTCAGGGAATTTGGTCATTCCCGGCCTGGGTCTCTGTGCTGCCGTGTACGCGAGTATGTTGTCGCGTTTGAAGAGCTGAATATTAAAAATTTCATTTTCAATATACACATAATTTGGAGAAATTTTTCTTTCGTATTCGAATGAAAATTCAATCTTCGGATGCAATTCGCAATATATTTTCTTCTTAAAATATTATGAGCATGCTTGTTCAAAATAATCTTTTGATAATGAATTTCAGTCCTATTCAAGAAATCACTAAAGTCATTTATTCATACCTGAGTCATCAAGAACGCAATAGTCTTTCGAATCATGTTCTTGATTCCGTGGCCGACGTTCCTGCTTCTATTGTAGAATTCTTCACATTCGATGGCTGCAGCTCTGATATTTCCGAGTCTGAAGTCCGGGTGCAAGACGAGCGATTCGTCCTTGTCGGTGAGCAGAGACGAATTCAGCTGGTATATGTTCATTTTCCACAGTTCCTCCTTCTTGGCTCGCTTCGGTCTGGGTTCGTCATCTTGAGTCTCGCCCTCGATCTGAGAAAGGCGTTTTTCAGTGTCGTGATGACGGTACCGAATTCGGAAAGTTAAATTTTGAAAGGAATAAAATTTTCAAAATGCAAAATAAACGACATTTTGGATCACCCTTATCAAATCCCCCAACGGTTTATGGTGGATTGGAGCCTTGTGATAATTTTTAGACAGGGATCATGCATGAGGAGACCCTGTCGCACTGATTTAGTGCTTTTCCATTATAAAATGGCCTTATTTTGAAAAAGTAATTCATTACAGAAAATTTAATTTGAATTCCAACTTACTGTTTTGGAAAGAGAATTTGTAGAAGTTGGTATGGGTTCATCACTCATCCTGACTGAATTTGGTTGACTTCGTATTCAATCAATGCTTATCAACGGCTTCTTCGTGTGTTATGAAACGAGCTAATATTAGTCAGTTAAAAAAATTTTGGGAAGATTATACAAATTAGTACGGTGGCCTAGTGGTACCTCGTTTAAGTCCGCTACGCTGCGAGTGGCTATTTTATGCAAACTCATGCCTCTCAGTCAGGATTCGAACTTGACCTCTCACCTCTTGGAATGCGCTGCTCTATCACTACAGTATGTGAGTATGGCTGCCTAGCTAGGAATTAGCCTACATATCCAAATAATTTTTTAAATTAAAATTTTTCGTTTATTTAAGAAATAAATCCTGCATTTATGCGTAAATAAATAAATAAAATCAATAATCATTCGGAGTAAGAAGGCAAACTTTTACATTGTTTTACATTGAATAAACATTGATAAGGGAATAGTGATGTCGAATATTTTGCGAGAAAAAAGCTTATCATCAGATTTCGAAGTTTCTCGATTCGATATAAGAGATTCGTCATTATCTAATGTTCTCTTATCCACAATGGTGAATAGTCAATTGAAAATAGGCTACGATATTTCTCAGCAAGATTCAAATATCGGATCGAAAACTTCTAAGTTTGCTTATCAAAAATTAATAATTTTGGCGAATAATTAGAAATAAACAAATGGAGGAGTTTTAATTGGGTAAACAATAATCCCAACTCCATTCTACTTAACTCCAAACTTTTCTCAAAATTCTAATTCCACTCCACTCTGAGCTCCAGTCAAAGTGGAGTTCGGAGTTCAGAATGAAGTTTCGACAGCTCTGATCTCAAGAGATCTCGATATCCTGATATTAAAATATGAAGAGAAAATGGATCCTGCATATATTTTGCAAGTTACCTTTTTCAACCGACCATAGGCCATATCCGCTCTCTTTAGCCTATTTGTTCTCTTTTTTAGTTTTTATCCATATCCTTGGTATTTTCCTACTATAATTACCATCCAATTGAGTTGACATCTGATCGAATCAATTCCTAGGTTGAAGATCCAGCATATATTTTAATTTGCTAATATTTTCTTTATTGTTTGCTGTTCAAAATAAAACTCGATTAAAACTGGTAAAATTTTGGACCTTCAACCTAAAAAGGTTAATTGCCCAGTTATCTAGCTAATTGGATGATAATTATAAAGGAAAATATTAATTAAAACGATGATCAAATAGGTCATGGTGAGTGGGCATGGTCTGTGATCAACTGAAAAAAGTGATTTGAGAAATGCATGCAAGATCCACGTCCTTTCCATGCCTTAATAATAAAGCAATACTCATCAAAGGGTCAATCGGATTCAGAAATTACGATATCGATTTGCTTACCCCGTATTTCATCGTTTTTTTTACCAACAAGTAGAGTACAAGGTAGTACAAATGATACAAAAATTTCTTCGGATAACAAAAGTTCAAAAAATTGAAAATTTAAGGATTCCTTTTTGAGAAATAACGGATCAAAGTTTGGATCCCAAAAAATCGAACTTTATGAATCATGTTTGGATTGGAGGATCTTTGTTTGTCTTATAAGGAATCTATCTTAAAACAATTTATCTAAAATTATGAAATGGCATAATCGAAACAAAAATGTGAATTTATAAAGTTTGATAAGTTTATGAAATTCTTAACAATGATACTGCAAACGCCGGCGAATATTTTTTGATTTGTGTAGTGAATGCGCTTCGAAAATGAAATATTGATTAGTTTTATAACATAATCAGCACTCCCAATACTATTCAATCAATATTTCGTAATCAAGTATTGATTCTAATGCAGTCAAATGGTTGCCTCATTCTTATTATCGATAAGAGTTAGAAATTTAATTTCTTCCTCATAATCTCGACTGAAACTCCTAGATATATTATCATATTGCGTTTAGATTTATTATCTAACCTGATAAAAATCATCTATCCAAATGAATCAACATAGTATGTTCTATTGTAAATCCATATTTTTAATTAAGAACAATCACAAAGCAAAGCATATTCATTAGAACCATAAATATGCTAATATAAAAACAATTACACATTATCGATTGTGAAGCTTATCCAGTAATCAATTTATAAGGAATGAATCTTTCGAGAAAACTTGATAATTTAAATTTTATGGAATATTTATAATATTTAGTGTATATTAACAACGAACCTGGTAAAGTATGTCGATTCAATCATGAAACCAGAGATATTATTCCCATTATTCAATTTAGAGAAAGATTTGAACCAGGGGATGTTGCAATTACAGACAGAAAGGTTTAAAATGTCTTTCTACATATAATTGAGTTACTATTCCTACTTAGGCATACGCAATAAATGGTAGAGATGGCCAACATTTCGAAGGAGTTGATAACGAAAATCCAGGGCACATAGATGGCTAGTTATCATGTAATTATGAGTGTGCAGGCTTGCTGAAACTTCATTCCAAACTCAACTTCATTTGGAGTTCGAATTCACCTCGAGAACATTTTTGGAGTTCAAATAAACGTTTTTCAAATTCAATGTAAAATAAAAGTTTACTTTATACCATCTAACGAGCATTTTTTCATATAAATCGCGATTTTCAAATTAGCATAGCTCCGCCCACTTGTGGGAACGGGGTCTTGTTCCCTCGATTTTATAATTAGGACCCACAGGGGTACCCACCTCTACGATCAAATCACGATTTGCGAGACTCTTTCCCAAATACGAATAGCTGTTTGAGTCTTACAAATACTCTCTTAAGTCTTATTGATATGTTGTTTCGCAATCATTCGAGTTGTTTTCCACTTGGTTGAGCGTCGCGATTAGTCCCCTCGTGTGGTTGCTTGGAGATAGACCCATGCAAGGTAAGAAATAGAATATGAATGAAAATGGGAAGAATATGTGGATTGCAGAGAAAATGAAAGGTTTCTCCCTGCTTATTCAGAGAGCAGAACCCTAACAATCGAGTATTTTCACGTGTTTTTGGTTGTGAAAATTTAGGCTTTCTGTGGTTAATGGCTCGCTTTTTTGCGCAAATTTTATCGAGATCTTGAACCGTCTCCATGTCTCAGATACTTTCAGAATAGAATCCCAGAATTCAACTTTGCTGTGCAACTTTTCATTCACATTTAACCAGTCGAAGATCTAAAATCTGTGAATTTCAATGCTTTGATACCGATTCTTGCTCTTCAGGTTATCAACCATTTCAATAATGTATTCGTCTAGTAATCCACAAGCCACTTCAAATACGTCGCAATCTAACGATATCTCCCAACAGTCACCTTCAAAATTGACGTCATTTTCGATGCCACTGAATTTCTATCCGAATAACATCTACGGCGTTCAAACGGTATGTGAAATTTGTAATCATTTTTGGAAGAGTCAGGATTTGTTCTTTCAATCGTGTTTCTTTCATTTTGAATACCCATATTTGATCATGAAGTTTTGAATAATATAAGGAATTAGAACTCATGGTGCTATGTCACTTTTTAATTTTAGGTATCAAGCACACCATCAACCAAACCATCGAATTTTCCTTCATCACCGACTTTCAATCAAAATTATTCAGCGAATTCGAATGACAAATAAATGTATTGCACATAAAGAAAATACTTTTGATCAATAAAGTGATATTGATCGTTCAGTTTGGATGCATAAAAAGTGAAGTGCAATGGGAAAAATATCAATTTTGACAGCTTTCTGATTATGAATATTTTGTTATTATGCAGTGGTAGTCTGCAGAATCGTGCTGATGCAATTGAACAGCGCCCTCCAAGCGAGTTCTGTCTGCTCACACATCGCAGGGCCGAGACAATGCTTCAGAGAAACGAGAAGTTCTGGGACCATATGCTGAAATTTTCTTATGGAAAATAATTTTTATCGAGAAACTAAAGAAAAAAATCAGGAAACCTCGACGTGCATTCGATTAACACCGAGTGTCACGTGTTTCTTGCAGATCTTCTTCGTCGTTTCCACGAGTCTCTCATCCGATTCCAGGTTATCGATGATTTCCTGGATTTTAAAATAAAACTATGAAGACGATTTCCGAATTTTTCTCCAGGAAATCCAATTTTACGATTCGATTTATAGCACCTAAAATGATTTACAATAGAGTCATTACCTTTAATCCATGCATGAATTTGATCGCATGTCTCCGTAGCTGCTCTGAAGAAACAATCGCGCTGTCTTGCACCCCTCGAAAATTCGGCCATATATTTTTGTAATCCGGGTATTCGGCGAAATATCTGTAAATAAATTTTTGAATCGACATTATATTTCTATGGTTTCTTCCGAATTTCGCATGAAAAGAATAATCTTATACTGAACTTCATAATTCTACAAGTTCTAATTTGAAAAATATATACCTTGCGAAGAATGACATTCCATTCCGACCGTGACTATCGTTGAATGCCGGGAAAGTGTTGACGATCAAACGGCGATATTCAGGAGTTAACTGATTCAGCTGCTTTTGTACGGATGCTGAAATTTCTAGCTTACTCGTTGCTGTATGAAAATTTATAGAAGGTTGGAAATTCACGCTTACCTGAAATCATGCTCATTTGAAGAAAATCGAAAGAATCAGAGGAGTTTGTAAATTTTACAGGAATGTTTTAATGCAAAATAGAAATGGAATGTCCTGGTTGAGTGCTTTCATAAGACGAGATTCGATAAACTGAATTTACGTAGAGAGTTTTCATCTGAGATTATCCATCGAATCTGCGATTTGAGAAGATCATCCTAGACGTGATAAGCTGAATTAGAAAGTGTATAAATATTTAGAAAATCTGCCATAACAAAGATCGTGAAATAATTAAGTGCATTTGATCCTGACCCAATTAATAATTAGACAAGATTGATTGCATGCGATAAAAACTAAATCAAGAATGGTCATTAGTTAGTTAGTAAATAAAGGAAGTTAATAAATTTCATGAATTTATTTACAAAAATGGACATTTTCTCTAGATTTAAAATGAGTGAGCATGAAAACACAATTTCTGGATCGAGATCAATATCAGCGAAATAAATAGTCTCAAGATATTTGAAATCTAACTAATTGACTTTGACTTTCTGCGACATCTTGAGAGATACAAATTTGTAGATGAACAGAATTGTTTTCAGAACAAGATACAGAGCTAAAAGTGAGGCAATCGTGCACAAAATCGTAACGTCGATGAGATAATATGTGAATGGGGTTAGGTCGCTTCCGGGAAGTGAGTTTATCTGAAAAATTAATTTATTTTAAGAATTTCGTGAATAAATCGGAAGATTTTTTAAAAATAAAATGTTCATTCATCAATTTTTAGTTTAACTAAGAAAATCCCAAATCTATCACCTTGTACAATTCCTTGTTATTGGCAGCATATTCAACCCAGTTGATGAAGACGTCTTTGCCCTGTTCGGGATTCTCCTTCATTAATTTTGATATCCGCTTCGCATTTTCCATATAACTGGATTTAGACAGTTTATTTAATTTTTTAAATAAAAGTTAACCTTTCGTCATGCAAAATTGCACTCAACCCTTCGGTCAGGGTATCTTCATTTACGTTCACCTTGTCAATGATGAAAGTTGTTCCACGCTGTTTGCCTGAAAATTAAATTAAAATCTAAAGAACTCTATGGAAAGGTTAACATTCTATCATTTTTCCAACAGATTGCAATCTTTTCTAATTGTATTTTAGATAGTAACCAAAATGGTGTTTGAATATAATCGAAGTATGAATTTTTGGAAGAAAAATAGAAATACCAGAAAGAGCATTGTAAGGTTGATCTGCGAAAATCGGAATGGCAATCATCGGAATTCCAGCGAACGAGGCCTCGAGGATGGAATTGAGTCCGGCGTGAGTCACGAAACCAACGACTCTCTCATCGTCTGAATTTTAGCAAATAACCAAAAGTTTTTAAGTTAATTTTAATATTCGGAACATTTTTAAGGAGGAACTATAACGGGGTATCTTTTTCATTCACTACCATTTCAATTGTCAGGAAATTTTCACTCCATGCGGAATATAAATTTAATTTTTTAAAGACTTACTAAGCAAATCGATTTGCGGCAGCCATTTGATTCGATGAATGTTGGTGGAATTCTCGAAAAGAACGTCGTCATCTTCCATCTCGTCGTACCGCCAGATGAACGAAAACTCGGGGAATTTGTTGAACGCGCGCACGAAATGACAACGCAATTCGAATGGCATTGCTTTCGTCGATATCTAAAACAGTTGGATAAAATCGCAGGCAAAATATGTGTTTCTAATTAAAAAATCTAGGCCTCCTGTATTTACCATCGGATTTCTTCCCTTTACCTAAGCTCAATAGCCCAAATGCTGACGACAAATGAAATGTTAAATACCAAATTTCCGTACCTGACTCCCAAACGCAACGATAACGTTTCCTCGTTTTGCTTTCGACAACATTTCGTTCATATCCTAAATTTACAAGAATAATTATTAAACTTCTATTTTGAGACATGAAATTTAATATAAAAATGTGCTAATGAACAAAAAGTTATACTTCGTTTAGCGGTTTTGGCTGTTTCAGAGCGATTCCTCCAATGTATTTCGTTTTATGCGAAATCGGCCTCGCGGGCTCGAAAACCTGGTTCGAATTCACGAAAATCACGTCCAATTTGTAAGTAATTTGCTTGACATCAGGAAAATCTGGGCCGTATTTTTCTCGGGCTATTTTTGTCTGAAGTCAAAAGGATTAAATTTTAGTTTGAAACTAAGACAGATAATACAAATTCATCCGTTATCCATTTCATATCGATGTAATAGGCCTCTCCAAGACGGATTGCGTTCATAAACCGACTCCAGATGCTGTAGGGGTTGACGGGTGGTTGGAAGGCTGAAATATTGCAAATTACAGAGTCAACGAGATGGGATAATCTAATATTTGTTGGTTCAAAACATAATGGCGCTCAAATGTATTACTCATCATTTTTTGTCTAGCTCTTCGACTACTTGCGCTACGTCAATTTGGCCGAAACCTGGAATGCTTTCAAGATTTGACCACCCCAATAAGTAAACAAGTGTTTAGCCGAATAGATGTTCCGCAAGTAGATGAGCAAGCAGAACAAAAATTAGTGAGTGAGTGATGCAAGACTTTCGAGCGCTACTGTATTATATCTTTTAGTCAACACATTATAAGATATATTTTGTTCAAACATAAGTCTTACGTGTGAAACTCGACGCCGGAGACGGTAAGCCTGCAGCGAATATAGTTTCGGGAATGATTGGCATCGCGGAATATGAAGCTATAGAGCTCAACCCATTTTTGAAGAGAATTACGTGCCCACAAAACTCATAATCTGAATAACGAAACTTAAATCATCACGGTTTTTCATAGAGAGAAGATTCTGACATGGCATGGTTTTCATTCACTTTTATCAATGCATGATCTTTATATGTAGGTTTAGAAGCATGTCCGAGCATGTCCTAATTACCACTGATGCAAAATCATTATTTTAGAAGGAAATTTACCCGTTGTAAGTCCGATATCATAGCGCTCTTGCTTGATGAATTCCTCGGTTGCATTTGTTGATAAGGCTTCTAGATAAAAATTAGATCATTTTTGTATGTAGCGGCGGTTAAAAGTTTAAAACACTATATGATTATAAAATGAAGCCTGGTAGACGAAATTATTATTGACCAATCTGAAATTTAGCATACATCATTTCCAAACTGGGTTGCGAATTTCTGCCAAGTTTAATCTAAATTGGCTCGCGATAATTCAGTCTATAGACTATAGTGCTTCGTTCATGATCAAACTTGTTCCAAACTTTTTGACCGCCACTGTAAATTCAAATCTTACTTTTGCACGTCGCATATGTAGCCCTTAGGAATGAATGATAAGTGTTTGTGCTGCTATCTGGAGCGAATGGGTTCGTCAAATGAGGACTCTTATTCCAGGCTGTTTCATCCTGAATTTGTGTCTTTTTAAACTAAAATTACATGTTTTCATATTTATAGCTTGATCTGATTATATCAATCAGATCAAGACAGAAATTAAGTCCGATTTTATGCAGATATCTCATAGGCATAAGTGTTGCCAAAAAACTCTGTTACGAACCCTATAAATTTCAATTTCGTATGAAAATCTTCCTATATCTTAGTGAAATAATTAGGAAAATGTCTAATTTTAGCTTGTGGAAAATAACATCTATCGCGCTGTTGTAACGTTATTATTTACCAAAGGTTAATATTTTTGCATCCTTTTATTATTTTTTTAATAAAACAGTAGCTCCTTGTGCAAATTAGTTTGAAAATTATGCGCACTTTTAGTTTGTTATCTAAAGGTAGAAACTACAAGTATCTCTTAGGATGATAACAAAAGTCATAAAATACAATACTTATTATTGAAAGACAATTGACCAGTATTTTCAAATTCACATGATAAACGAGGCTCGAATTTTGATAAAAATTGGTAGTCCAAAATTAAAGCGCGGAATTTTTCCTTATCTGAGAGTTCATGATTTAAATCTAAGTGTTTCCGCATTATGATTAAGCCTAGTCGATAACAGAATTAACTGGTTAAACTGAATATAAAAATTGTTTAAATTTAAAAAGCAACTAGCCCCAGCAAAGCCAACGACTATGTACCGTCTTGCCGCTGTCGTGTTGAATATCGACATCGAGAGTTGGGGGTTCATTCGCGAAAAGATCACGTCCTAAATTTAGTTGATCATGGACCGGTAAAGTTTCATAATTTAACCCAGAGTAGATAAAACTGATTTTTCGTTGAATTGTCTTTGAGAATATAAATTTATATAAAAACGTGATTAATCTCCTGGTTGCGATTTCAAATTATGGATAAATGAGTATAAAATATGCGTGTTTCATATGTCTGGAGAATTTTCAAATTATCTTATTTCAATTCATAAAAAAAAAACTCACCACATTATGACCCCGTTCTGCAAGAATACGAATTAACGTTGTGCAATAATCCATATGACTTTTCGCTACGGCGATATGATAAATCAGTATATTTAGGCTGGATATTGCAGATATTAAACATTGTAAAACAGAAATATAAAATATCAAAGAATATAGCCTCATTGATATAATAAAGATCCTAAAATTGTTGTGTGTACTAATAACGGTCATTATCAATATATAGCGGTCAATCAGGTAGCGAACATTTGATCAGTGATTTGTGATTTTTAGATCGAACAGAAAAGGGTCATTTGAAGAAATTGTGAGCATAAATGTAAAAAAATAGTCTAATTTCAGATAATGAAATATTAGTAAATTTACGATAAAATTTAATAAGGACAATTCAAAGACGAAAATATCCAGACATAATATCATTAGACATCATTAAATGGCGATTTATCAAGTAACTGATAAATTCGAGACGGCAAAATATCTTTACTCACAAACGAAAGCAAAAATCACAAAACGCAAGTTTTCTTCATTGTCTATGTTCGTCAAGTATAGTATAAGAAGATAGGAATGAAAATCGACTAATATGCATTTTCTAAATAAGAGCACCCAAATAAATGCTAGGAAAAGGTACTAAATATTCAAAATAAATTATTATCTAAAACCTATAGATTGTATACTCTAAACTTGAAGTTAAGAATGATAAATTTTCTAACAGTGATGGCTGAAAATCTTATGACATTTCTAACTATACATATTGATATCAATAGCAGGAAGCTTCTATAAACATCAATCTTTGATGTAGTTTGGTAAAAACACTAATTAGAATGATAAATTTGAATCTATGTTTTTATCTAATGCATAAAACTTTCATCCATTCCATATTTCGTTCTTTATCATTTGCTACTCTTTGTGTTATCTGTCTGCCACACCGAAGCAATCGTGTGTCAATCACTTTCGCTCTATATCCCAATACCCAACTTGGAAGGTACAATTTATTGCATGTGCTGTAAAGTTCCATTCATAAGTTTGCAGCTTTTTTCTGAACGTTCAAAAATGAGTTAAGATAAGTGTTTAAAAATTCTATTTATCAGGCAAATTACGAAACAAATAACCCATTAGAAGATGTACTCAAGTAATAAGCAAGAAATAATTTCTTCCTTTCATTCATTCAAATAACAATAAAAATTTTTGCATCCTTATAGCAGCTAGAAAGCTCAGTCCTTATCATATCAGAGTTTATCAGAAATTTCAAAGCCTCACCCTCTCAAAATGATGCTCTTTTAAGAAATTTGATACTTTATCAATAGTTTAAATCTAAAATCAATTTGCGTGCAGCTAATGCGACTGATATAACCATTTGATCAGTGTTTTCGACTCAAAAATGCTCATTGAAGTTCAAAATTAACCAGGAAATATTTTCATGTACCAAGCACATGACAACAATTATCAATAAACAAATGTCTTTATTCGTTTTTAGTCTTCAGTTTTTTGTCTGAGCCTTTCAATTTGTGGATAACAACCCGCAATAGTTTCAGAACGAAGTAGACTATTGTTAGGAATAGGAGAATGGCGTAGAAGAAAATATCCAAACAATAATACTTTATCGGCGACATATCGTTTCCAGGTAGATTTAGGTACTGAATTTTTTTGAAAAAGAGAACATGGATATTTTAGGCTATTTGGATTTTTCACGACTTCGTGACCCAAAAATAGTATGCAGGGATAGGAGGGGGTGGAGATGTAAAGGAATGCTCTCTCGCTTTTATACACTATTTCGTTGGGTCGCGAAACCGCGGAAACCTCAGATTGCCATTTTTATGATATCGGTTTGTTTAATTGAAAATTTTCTGACCTCATGAAGTCCTGGATTAGAAGCGGCAAATTCGACCCATTTTACGAAAATCTCCTTGGAATTCTCCGGTCGATCGTTCAGCATCTTTTTCACTCGTTTCGAACTCTCACGATACCTGGAATTTTCTGTTGGATAAAAGTGAAATTTTTATCTTGACATACTTAGGATTGTGCAAAATCTCTTCCAAACCGTATTTTATCGAATCAAAAGTGATGTTATTCTTGTTAACTTTGAAAGCGACTCCCCTTTTTACTGCTAAAATAATTGAGTTAAAAAAGCACAAAAATTCATGATGACCTGTCCTCGTATTATGGAATTGATCGGTAAAAATAGGAACGGCTAAAATCGGAACTCCGGAAAATGCGGCCTCCATGTAACTGTTCAAACCCATATGCGATATGAATGCAACTGTTCGGTTGTGAGCTGAAATCTCCTAATCATGCTGGTCTTCATCAGGGTTGTCCACAGCTATGGTACAGGCGCAAAATCTTTCATTAACTATAAAACGTAAGTAGCCAGACATGATAAATTTATACCTGTCCATAATCATGAGATATAAAAGGAACGAAATTTTAGATCTAATAAATGCACTGATGCGGTTTTGATCTATGCCAGTTGGCATTTCTGATTTTCATGCAATAAGATAAGTCAATTGATTTTTGTGGTGATATTTGATATTTGAGTCCCTATCAAATTTCCAGATTTATTATTACAGAATTTTAAATTGTATGTTGGAAAGTTGAATTTGAAAATCCGTTACCTAGCAAATCCCGCTGTGGCAGCCATTTGAATCGAAAGACATTGCTAACTCCGCTGAAAACGACGTCGTCATCCGGCATCGAATCGTATTTCCATAAGAATGCATATTCAGGAAAGCTGGCGAAAGCCTGGGCAAATGCACGTCGAATTTTCTGGGGCATTTGTTCTGTCTGGATCTGAAAATCATCGATTTGAATAAAAAGATATCTTTTCAGCCATTATTTTAGCAAAATCATTATCGCAAAAACTGTCATAATAAAACATAACTTTTGATAATTAACGAATTTACAAAGTAATTATAAACAAATTTCAAATTGCCTACTTGTGTTCCAAATGTGAAGACCACCACTCCTTTATACGATAAGGTCGAAACAATCTCTTCGAGTTCCTAACATAGTTCTGTTTCATTTGTTTGCGAATGTTTTCGAACCTCGTCAAGTTTCTTCGGTTGTTTTATGGCGATTCCTCCGATATGTTTGATTTTCCCCGTGGTCACCCTCGTACTCTCCAACAGATCTACCGTGTTCACAAATGCGACGTCGAAATTCGCTCCGATTTTATCGACCTCCGGAAAATCTGCTCCATAATAGGAACGGGCTAGAGATGTCTAAAGATATTATAAAAAAAAAGCATATTGTACAAACTCTTGAGATTTATGCAACAAAATTATAAATGACCCACCTGAACATTGATGACAGACGAGCGTTCGTCGAAAACTCTCAATGTACAAAGTATCGAATTCCATAACCGGTGCCAAATATTATTATTCAGGTCCAGATCAGGTTGAAATTGTAGGTCTAAAAATAAATAATAAAATACATTCAAATAATAGAGGCTTTTAAATAAACGACTATTTATCTTAACTTGAAATGCCCCAGCTGCCATCGGTAGGCCATGAGTCTGAATTTCCATCGGCAGAAATGTAGTCGCTAGAAAACTGCCAATCGAAGGTATTCTTGCCTTAAGTTTTGTGTTCATAACTTGATCATTTTGTAATGCATAGAAATATAATGGTAGATAGGTGATTAAATTATCGCAATTTTTAAAATAAAATAAACGTGATTCAGATATAAAGTTTTAATTTAAAGGAGTTCCGAATTCAGTGCCAGGATTCATGCAACTTTTGTAACCCTTTCTTTGGAAATCTTATATAGTCTGTCACAAAAATATAGACGGATGCATTTTTTGCCGATATCACCTATAAGGAGTGGATATAATGGGAAATCACTACCAAATTCGGAATCAGCGGTGTCGATAACCTATATTGGGAGCAATAATGATTGGTCATCATTGTCTAATTAGAATATTTTTGCAAAACATTGATTTTTAGCTGTCACATAAATATAGACGGTTTTTGACAAAATTGATCGGCTACCGACTTAACCGTGACTAATCGAGCTGATATTTTCAGAATATTATTCTTCGTATTCGATTTACTATATTCCAAAGTTATGACCCGATTGGTTGTATAGTAAGGATTTTATGATTTTTTCTTCAAAAAGGCCTGTTTATAACGGGAAATGTTAGTGAAATTTTACTTAAAAATTCTCAACCTAAATGTAACAAGTGGTATCAAGATGAAAGCTACTGGATCTGAAAGGCAATTTCTTATTGCATCTTTTGGTATATTATTCATTACCTAAAAAGAGCTGTTTGAGGAGTACTGGACCATTCTTTCAAAAATCTCGATTTTTGCCTCATTTTCCATAGTTAACGAAATGCATCACATTCATCGAGTCGATACTCTCTAAACAACTATTTTGGGGTAATGAGTAATATACCAAAAGATGCAATAAGAAATTGCCTTTCAGATCCAGTAGCTTTCATCTTGATACCACTTGTTACATTTAGGTTGAGAATTTTTAAGTAAAATTTCACTAACATTTCCCGTTATAAACAGGCCTTTTTGAAGAAAAAATCATAAAATCCTTACTATACAACCAATCGGGTCATAACTTTGGAATATAGTAAATCGAATACGAAGAATAATATTCTGAAAATATCAGCTCGATTAGTCACGGTTAAGTCGGTAGCCGATCAATTTTGTCAAAAACCGTCTATATTTATGTGACAGCTAAAAATCAATGTTTTGCAAAAATATTCTAATTAGACAATGATGACCAATCATTATTGCTCCCAATATAGGTTATCGACACCGCTGATTCCGAATTTGGTAGTGATTTCCCATTATATCCACTCCTTATAGGTGATATCGGCAAAAAATGCATCCGTCTATATTTTTGTGACAGACTATATAACGAGAATTCGCTTCCCATTCTGACTCTGAAAAGTATCTAATTTGAACTCTGATTCTAATCCCGAATTTGTAAAAAAAAAAAAAATCGTCAAATCCGGCCTCGATTCCGGCCCACTCTTGTATCGGAAGTTGCGAAAGTTTCGTGAATTCAGGCACAGAACATAGCAATAAAATGTTGCGCCCACCTGATGCATCAGAATGGCCCCACAGGAATCATAATCGCTGGTCAACCCAATGTCATATCCACCCTCTTTCAAAAACTTTAACGGTTCACCCGATTTTATACCGACTAAATATTCACAATTCTTTCAGGAAGAGCTATCGAATTGACAAAAAAACCTTCACAAAGTGCCATCGCGCCAACTGCGAAGGTGTGTCGAGCGGAATATCGCCAGGGGATATTTCGCAAAATCGAAATGTCTTCAGAAAAGGGGTTTGCCAAATGGGATTTCTGGAAATATAACCTTGGCGAAAAATTCAAAATGAAAGCGATATTTTAGAAATTATTCCCGATGATAATCCATCAGTCCGTTATTATTTGTTAACTGATACAAATCAAATTGCCCAAACTTACCTTGACCCAACTTTCCGTTTTTGGTAAGAAAAATTCAATGACTCTTCGAGTTTTCGCCGTTCCATTCTTCGTCACCAGTGGGTTTATTCGACCGATTATCAGGTCCTGATAAATCAATTGAATTTTACCATCTTTGGATAATGTTAATTCTATAGTTGTTTTAAGCTTATGAGAAATTCAACTAGTTTTCAGCTAGTTCATTTCAATCATAAAGGATTGCTATTTCTTGTTTTGACTGAAAATCGGCCTAGATCTGTCCATAAAGAAGTAGCTCTCGAATTGCTTACAACATTATGCCCTCTCTCAACCAAGGCATCAATGAGCACACTGGCGTAATCGAGATGGGTATGGGCGGCTGCATTCAGATAGAACACGATATTATAGGCCCATACCCGGTTGAATATACAAATTAGACAAATCAATGATAGATGAAATATCGATCGCATCATTTTAGACTAGAATATCTCAACTGGTAAATATTTCCTTATCTCTAATAGGAAATTGCCAATCGGTGACAATAAATAAATGCGTCTAGAAGATAAGAGCGATTTTAACAAAATATTATTTTACGATATTTTTAAAATCATTATTCGAAATATGCATTTAAGAAGGATAATTTTGTGTAAAAATTGGTCAAACCAAATTTTATAAGTATTTAATTTTATAGGACATAAGAATAAAAATCTTCGATTTTCCAAATAATTTTAAAATAAGATTTGGGAGTTATAAAGAAGAAAAGCTTTCTAAGTAGCAACAATTCAGACGGTGTGATTTTCATAAAACTACACTGTACTTGACATATAATTATTGACCAAGAAAACAAGTGAGCAAGCGAGTATTTGTATCCTTCCAAAACAGTCGCACATTTCTTGTTGATAACGCAAGGAAATGATCAATAAACAGCATCGATTTGACGACATTTTAAACCTCAACATTATGCTTTGGTCAATTTTTTTAGTATATTTAAAAAATAAATTCAATAGAAAATTAGGATTTTAATTTAATCAAGTTCATTGAGAATTTGTGGTAGGCACTGGTTTGATTTATTGGTTTTCTTTAAAAATTGCGAATTTGAGCATTTGTTTCCTCTGCATAGGGTCAAATAAATAATTTATTAAATATACGATAGGGCTTGGTCATTTTGAATGTATTGGCTCATAGGTGCAATGGCATTTTGGAAAGCCATAATATGAATTTGATTGACGACTTTCAAAACTCGCTGAAAACGATCCCTTCGAAATAGCGCCTTTCGATACGGTCTCGTGAAAACGATCAGCAAAATCGTCCCAATTGTGGAGTGACTGGATACCAATAGTTCAACCCATGATCCGACAACTTAAAACATTACGAAATATATCACTTTATATTATTTCAAACTGCAAGAAGGAGATTGCATTCTCTTTTAGAAATTTACCTTCGCACGTTCTCAATCCAATCTTTCTCTCGCTATTTTTTCTCTGCTTTATCACTCATATTCAAGGCTCATAGAAAAAGACATCACCCTTTCTAAGAAATAGTATGAGAAAGCAAGAGAAGAAAAGAAAAAAAACCGGTGTCTTTTTCTACGAGCCATATTCACGACCAGTGCGTTAAATTTCGGGCAGGTGAGAGGAAGTGGGAAAAGAAAATTTTAATGAAGCGTTATTCTTTCTTTTTTCCTGCGAGTGAAAGAACACGAGGCATCAAAGAAAGGTGATAAATCGAGTTGTATTCGACTGTTAACGAGTATGATTATGTGCTTCTTCTAATTTTTGCTATCTCTTTCTTCACCGCGAACATGTATGTTATTTTTTGGAGTTGAGTCTAGGAGAAGAGAGATGCAAAATATATGCATTCTCCTTATTGCAACGTGAAAAAAATAAAATGAATCCTACTTCTCGAATGTTCAACAAATATAAAGTCACTTAATATAAAGCTTAATATGATCATGAAAAGTGCTACTCCATATGTAAACACTGCTGCCAAATACTAAATTAATTTCATTGGATCGCCATAAAATATTGGTCTTCATATTACCTGCATAAATAGCAATAAAACAGCATTTCGATGTGTGAAAGACGAATTCAATGAAGCCCGAGACAGAGAGAATTTACGATCACCTCGTGTTGTTATGATTGCCAATGTATGCACTACTAATCTCGTGAAAATAATCGTTCCAATCACGAGCATTACCAAACCGAGCATTGCTAGATATTTTAAATATGGCTGAAAGTTATCGTTTCTTTTAAATTTAAAATATTTTCGACAAATCTTTCTCACTATTTGGATATCTATATCGTAGGCCATAACTCGATCGACATATAATAAACATATCTCGTCAGGGTGATACTGAAAAACAGAACTGTAAATTAGGTGATCATAGATATTCTCATCGTTTTTCTTTTTGGAAAAAGCAAAACCATTCAACGTTGCATAACAATGAAGATTTTACAACTAACTGATATTATATAAAGTTTCGAAAAAGTAAGTCCAGTCAATAAAACATTGCTCAATATATTTAGCAATTTTGAAGACGAATGTATTTGATCAAATAGAAAGGTAATTGATTTTAAATTTAGCCGTTTACGATATATCGCAAATATTTACCATTTCGAGGTAATTCTTAAATTCATCATCGTCCAATTTGAAACATATAACATATGCATTCAATAAAAATATAACGAAAAGTCCAAGCGTCCAACCCCCTTTTATTATGAATCGTGGGAGCGTGAAAATCTAAATTTTTAAAACCTTAATTAATAATCAACTCATTGCATTACGCAATCTTTAGAACATATCTTGTCATGTCTAACAAAGAAGGTGTACATTACTATCATCGAATTCAAACCATGGAATATCCCCGATATACACTAAATAATTAGACGATAAATTCTGAATTAATTACTATATTCACTTACAAAGCTTATTTCAGAGGGAATAAATTCAAAAATTCCATGTGATACTACAACCATAGCTAAAATTAATTTTTTTTATTAAATTAAAATTTTAGAAATAATAACGAAATGTTTTGATTCAATTACCTGGAAGATATGCCGTCAAATTACCAAGAAAATTAAATGAAAAGTCGGAGCAAATAGAGGTAATCTTGAATGTTATCATGGTAAAATCTGAATATTTTGCTAACTCTACCTGCATTACTAAAAGATAGTATTTAAAATTTCGCATAGGTTTCGGTGATTCAAAAATGATCAAATACAGAGCTAAAATAGAAAGTGGTATGGCTATGAACCCGAACGTTCTTTGCGCAGGTATAAAGTATGTCGGAGGCTCGGATGTAAAATTCGAACAATCATTCATGATACTTATTTAGGCTCGAAAATTAAATGGATGCCGTGTAACATTCATCTCATTGATAGTAGAGAGCATCAATTACCAATTAGCAATATATCCAGATTTATCCTGGTGGATATAACAATATAATATGTAATATGCCACAACTTTAGTATTAAGTTAGCGAAATATTCTAAGCGTTCAGAATTGTTAGGCAAATAAATGAAATGCTAAAAGTTTCTTCAAAGATGTAGCGATCAATTTAGTGAAATTAATTGTGAGGGCAGGTGGAAAAATATGCATATTCTAGTAATTTGGAATGGCGAATTGACTAATTGTTTCTGTGAATTTGACGTATCGCGAAAATGATGGATCTTTCGCTTTTCCCATAGTTTCGCATTTTATTATTGCGTGCCATCATTTTTGCGATTCGTCAAATCCACGAAGACAATGCTCCAATTTCTCATTTCCATTTTGTCGCTTAGTTGAACGTGTTCTATAAGTTCAAAAGTTACCTTTGTATATTTAGTGCTAACAGCTGATATGAATAAAATCTATATTTAGTGCATAAGGTATGTCTCAACATTATTAATGTACTTTGTACGTTCAAGAGCACCACATCCGCAATATCTGAATTATTTCGACTCAAATTTTGTATACAGATTCTCTAATATATTCCTCATATATCTGCAAGGTTTCAGTCCGATTCGATTTACTATGCTGTTTCTAAGATTTTTTTTCTAAAAGTATCCTTTAACTATGGAAATTGTACAAAAATGTTAATGAGAACGCAGAAAAAATCATAACTCAGGATATAGTTACCCAATCAGGAAGCTGATATCATGTCATGATAAAATCATTATTAGGCTTCGAAAATATCATAACGGTTATAAATCTTTCAACTTCTATTAAAATTTATAATTACTGAAAAATTAGCGATAAAGTCATTCTCACAGGGGTAAAAGGAATGATTGGTAAGCTATCACTGGCTACAAGAAAAGAGCGCCGCATCGTCTTCCGATTGTAATAAATCAAAAACAAGGTTTAGGGAGTGAATTGGAAGTTTTTTATCGTGTCATTTTGTGTTATTATCGTGAAAAGATTCTTTAGAAGACGAAAATCAGTTATATTATTTCTAGCCATAATAGCATAATATGTTAGTAGAATCGTTTGAGGTTTAGAATTGGACTCAAACCACTTTGATATTCGAACAATCGTATGTTTTCTTCGGTTTATTGCAAAAAAAGATAAGTGTGCATCATTGAAGTGAAAAAATAAATCTTAGGAACATTTATCTGCAACAAAAATGTTTTAATTCCTCTAGGAATGCCTTAGAATTTCAATTTATGCATATAACTTTGACAAAATTTCATTTTTTGTTCATTTTGATGAAATTGTCATGAATCTCAACGAGCCGGGCCACAATTTTCTCTTCGATATACTTGCCAGAATCGAGCTCATCCTAGAATCTTATGATCTTCAGAGGATAATATTCGAAATTCAGTCTTGTATTCTTTACAGTTTTAAATGACGATTTCTAGTACCTTTGAAAAAAGTCGAAATAATGAATAAATTTGAAATAATATGCTTTTTCAAAATTATTTAGTTAAGAAGAGCCATAAACTTTCTAGCTATATTTGGAGTTATCGCGACTTAGTGACTCAACTATATGTATGCAAGAGTATGAGAGGGTAGAGCTTATAGGAGAATACTCTTTTATATTTACACACTATTTTGTTAGGTCGCGAAGTTGCGAAAAACCCCGATGGTCAATTTTCTTCCCATTTCTAAAATCAACGCCAACCTGGCTCATCTGCACGAGCTCGGTGCTGTCCTTCTCGACGAGGGTCACCTTGGCCTTCCTCGTCTCGAGCAAATTCGCAATCACCAGTTGATGACCGTATTTGACAAGTGCGCCCCGCGCCTTGTCGATCAGAATCGATTCGTCCGTCTCCAGCTGCAAATTAAATCAGAATCAAAATTTGATTCGGATTTAGAATGAAGACAAATAAAGATAAAACCAGTTTTAAAAAACTAATCGTTAAATGAATGACTTATATGAGAAGATAACACATATTGTGAAGTTTTTCTTCCCAAATTAGTTTCTGCGTGAAATTCAAATTAACGATTTTTGTTCGAAAAAGGCGAGTATTTTAAGAAAAAATCGGCACCTTGAATGAAACGACGAATGCTTTCGGGCAGATCTCGTTAACGATCGAGTCCAACTTCTTGGGCACAATGCTCAGCGTCAGGTTCAGATTCCCTTCATTCGACTGGATTTTGTGGGTTGGCTGAAAATTTTACAATAAACTCATAAACTTTTCCCTTAAATTTAGTGCGTATTTCAAAATTTCATTCGCTTCGAAAAAATGAACCGATTTCGACTATGAAATATCGAAATAAGATTGTAAATTTTCATAAAACAAAAATACCATTTTCTCATGTTGAACGTAGAAATCAGAAACTGCCGCGGCCAAGTAGAGCATTGCTTCCGTGCCCCGAGACTCCAATAAATGACTAATCTGAAAAATACTTCATAAAATATCAGTGAATAATAATTTATCATAAAAGTGAAATTCTTTACATTTTCGAGAAGATGCAGGTACTGTTGCAGCGTGGTGAAAGTGACGAACAGCAGGTTGTCCTTGTATTTGTGATAATTCGCGACATCCTCCTTCAAATGTGGCAGGTCACAAACTACCTGAAAATAAGTTAATTTTAATGTTTCTAAACAAATTTTGTTGAAGTTATTTTTTAGCATTATTATTCCTTTCAAATTAGGTGAACTTCTCATAAATTCTGTGCTATTACCGTCATTATAACGTCACAGTTTCTCGCATTCAGGGCCATTTCTTTATATTCCCTTCTCTCTTCTCATTCAATGCTATTTTCGAGGAGATACTGTATGGTGAAAACAAGCAGCGTAGAGAATGGGAAAAAGGGAAAATAAGGGAATTGATTACTCATCAAACGCTTTGTGATAAAATTTTGTGATTTTTATATTGAAAAAATTAAATCGAGTACATCATAAGGGGGTTTTTATGGAGAACTCATTGCTTAAAGTTTGCATCGCGAAATGAAGGCAATCCTTCCTGAGAAAGCAAAAGTTGTTCACTTTTTTAAAATGAAAATTGAGAAAAAAATTCAGACCTGGTCATCCTTGATTTGCAGCGAATAGAAGAGGCGCGGATAGTTCCTTGCGAACGGCTGGAGCGACTCCTCGCGATGAAAGAAAACCACCGCGTAGCCGTGCGATAGGAAAAATCTGGAAGTAGAAAAATCCTCTTTAATTTTCCTAAATACTGTTTTCTAAAAAGAAAATATCATAATATTTCATAAGGAAAAGAGAAAAAATACAATTCAGATAGAAAATTGTAATAAGAAAAAATCCTTACTCAGCACTGGCGGCTCCCCTAGTTCCCATAGAGAAATTGTCGATGAATCTAACCGCGTTTTTCTCCAGAGGCACTCGGGTTCCGCCACTCTTAAATTTGCCTTTTCTTGCAGAAATTTGTTGGAATTTCAAGATAACACGTGACTTTCAATCCAGGAAGATTTTTTAAGAAAATATAAAATTACATTTATGGAAAGTTTGCGTTTTATCGCTACTGTATCGGAAGAATTACCGTAATGAAGACGATCTTTTTGTCCAGTTTGTTCTGCAAAAATGTCTTCACAGCTTCTTCCGCTGCCATCTTTATTTCCCCTGAAAATATTATATTCGAAAAAAACAAATCCATGCAATTTCGAACCGCGGTTAGCCGCATGAAAGAGAGTGTATCTTCTCGAGAGAGAAAAAAATCATGTCTTCTTTCCATCTCTCGATAAGACACACTATCTTGCTTCGGGTGATCAACCGCGGTTCGAAAACGTTGCAAGTCTGTTTCAGATGCATTCGTAAAGGATTTGAGCCTTTCAACAAGTTGGTAAAATGACTTTTTAACTTTACAAGATTTATTCGGTTTAAAATTGGAGAAAAATGTTGGAAATACTAACAGAAAACGTGAATTAGCTGTGGTAAAGTAATAAATTAGAGATCGCAAAACTTTTGAAAAAAAACTAAAGGAAATAAGTTAGAACATCATGAAGAAAATGGAACTGCAAAAATATGCACTGAAGAAATGATTGTTGGTAATTGGGAGAAGAATATGGAAACTCAAAATTTAGTCGAACGTTGCCACTTAACACGTGATAAGGAGCTGGGCTGCTCTTAGTCGTAAAATAATAGCAATAAAAAATTGCAGATGATTTTTTCGCTTGCAAAATTTGATTGAAACTGAAGTTTTCCTCAGAATAATAATGAAATTCGCAGATTTTAGTGTTTCATATATCGGAAATAGTTCGAAAGTTTAACTGAATTTCAACTTTTGTTCCATTTCTGAAGAATTCTTATTTCATTCGATTAAATTTCGAATTTCAAAGGTTACAGAAAAAGTCAGAAAAGGATTGAAAACTTTAAAAATTTTGAGCGAAAAATAAAATGGGCATTTCTCATCGTTCTAATTTTATCTTATGCTCAAAATTTATACTTCATAATGAAAGAATTAAATAAGAACTTACTCCTTCTTCTCTTCCTCTTCAGGTTTGTCATCTTTCTCCTCAGCAGGTGGTTGTTCTTCCTTTGGCTTTTCCTCCTCTTGCTTCTCAGCCTCTTCAGTCGTACTGGGTTGAGCCTTCTCCACAGCAATTTCTTCTTTTTCCTCCTCCTTTTCCTTTTCGGGCTCCTTTTTGGCTTCTTCCTTCTCTTCAACCTGCTCCACTTCCTTCGCCACTCCGCTCTCATCGGCGGCTTCCATCGGCTCTGAAATTTTTATCTTATCATTTAAAAATCAACTTTTTCAGTAATTAGAATAGATCTTTTTGTTGGGAAATTAGCATAAAATATATCTTTTGGAAAAGCAAGATATTATTTCAAGAAACGGCCCCTAATAATAATATGGCTTTTTGGAAAGTTATTCACTTTTATGGCAAGATAGTCTATAAAAAGGAGAAGAAAGATGTGTATAAAATTACTAAGAAACCCCGTAACATGAATCTGACCTTTCAAAAGCGATTTTTTTTCCAGACTTCTCAAACTCGGCTCGAAGAAAAGATAGCACATCGTTTCGAGAGAGGAAAATAAGACATGTACTTTTATTCTCTCAATACGATACACTAGTTTTCTGCGGGTCAAGTTTTGAAGTCTGTTCTTTTCTATGTAGACTTGAAAGTTTACCCGCTTCATTGGGATTGGACTCGACTTTGGGAGACTCCTGAGCAGCTTGAGCAGGTGGAGTTTCAGATGGGGGAGGAGCCCTATCCCTGTCCGTGGCATCTCTTCCTTCTCTGTCGGCCTGCCGCCCGTCCATTGGATCGTCATCGCAGATCAGTCGAGCCAGCACCGGCGTCTGCTGCATCATGCGCTCGCGCTCAGCCACTCAAAATAATTATTTTTCTTCAAAAAACTAACTTTTTTCATTATTCAAAATAATTTATAAACAAGAAATAAATTTGTGTTCTTTCAAGAATAAAAGTTATTTTAAAGAAAACTTTCTTGGTGACTTCTTAATCTTTGTATCAGTTGAAAATATTCAGCGAGCATGAATTTAAGGAATTAATTTAATGATAAACAATAAAGAAAAAAAAACCAACGGATTTTGGCATTCATCTCGTCCTGCTTCTTTTTGTAGTCCTCGTACGCAGTGCGCAGTTTCTCCTTCCATGTGCCTACCGTCTCCTCGAACTTCCCCTCGTCCATCGTCGGCTTTTCTTCGCAAACCTACAAATTTCTGTGGTGAAAGCCATATTCATATTCTAACAGTTTGTTTGTAATAAAGCTCTGTTAATAGACATATCTGCTTTAATACAACATCACTCATTTGAAAAAAAAACTCACTATCAAAAATCTAGAAAGTGTTCTAATTTTTGCACAATGTAAGCATCGAAAATTAATAGATTTTGCAGAATTCGTTCAATATTCCAATCTCCTTCTTGAAATTTTAAAACTCATTTTATACAGATCTATTTCTTAATGGAATTTTGAGTATCTAATTATATCATTCTTTACTTTTGAGAATGAAAGTAGGGTTTTTCTAAAACAAATGTATTCGGAATAAAGGCTTTACAGATTTTTTGTTTTATTTTTACCTTTTTGAGCCTTTCCGCGAATTCCTCGCTGTTCTTCTCGATGGTCCTCTTCTTCTCGTTGTGAATGTCATTAAGCTTCTGCAGTTCGTCCTCTAGCTTGTTCTGATGGGCTGCAAGGGACAGTGCCTGCTTCTTCAACATCTCCATGCGTTGTTGGGCCACGATCTGAAGATATCGCAATTCCAAAATTTCAACTTTTGGTTTTAGACCTGCTGTATTATAATACACGCCGGTACATCGACACCGTCTGTATTAGACAACGAATTTTAAGGTGAGAGAGTGTAGGCAAAAGGGAGAAATAATAACAAAAGAGCCGGTGTTCCGGCGGTGTATCGTTAATTGGAGAGCAAAGTTTCGATATTCAAGTGCAGAAATTAGAAATCGAATTTGAAGGAGCAAAATAGTGAGTCGCGTAGAAGAGAAATGGAGACGAACAGCGTGCTATTTTTTAATATCGACGTTCTCTTCAATCAATAATATAACATAGGAGGCCTCAATTTTACCGTTCTTGTGTCAGTCACGACGGCGGGCGAAAAGAGATCGCTGATCAAGCGGTGATTCCGATCGTATCTGGAAAGAAAAATTCATTATGTCAAGTATTATTCTGGATGCGATTATCTAAAAAAGACTTCTTTTTCTGTTTTTTTTCGTTTTTAATATTTTTCAAGATACTTGAAAGCTTCCTAGAAGGGTTTGATTTGCTCACCTAACAGCAGCCAATCTCCTGGTGGACAATTCATTGATGGACGAGTCCTCTTCGTCCACGGGCTGAATCACCACACCGCCCGTGTCCATCCGACTCCGGCTCGTTTTCTCATTCGCCTTTGCGCGATTCTCAAACGTATAAATCAAATGAAATTGGAAAATAATTCGTTAGTTTTAACAGAAAAATAATAATTTAGAAGTCAAGGAGGTAATGGAAATTGAAAAATTCAAGAAATCTACCTTCGCGTTCACGTACTGTTGATAGGCGTGTGAGTTCTGGTAGTTCTTGATCGCCTTCTCGTATTCCACCTGCAAATTGAAGATTATTTCTTTGAAGCCAACTTTTTTGAAGGCTAAAATTCCTAAGCAAAAACTTTTGATTAGACAAAGCTTGCTACAGTACCCTTTTACTCTTTTCAGGAAACCTTTTCCTATGGAAAAGTTGTCTTAAAATAGCACGATGCCGTGATTATTGATTTAGGATTCCTTGAAAATATCCAGAATCTCTTACCTTCTCGATTTCATATTCGTGCTGATAGATGGCCCTATCTGTGTCAGTCGCGTCCCTCCACAGCTGGCCGATCATCTTTCCGATATCCCACAGCTGCGCCTCGGGGTTTTCAGCGCGCACCTCAAATTTGATGATCAGAAAAATCGTAGCCAAACTCTCAGATGGGGGATTATCCCGTTTGATTTCTATTTTTCGCATGGAACACGATTGAAAATATTCATTTACAAGAATGTTCGGTCATTTTGCTAAAGAAGATCACCATCTTTAGTGAAGGAAGGATGGAAAATCAGCGGAAAGCGAGGTGTTTGTGAACGATTACTACGCGCGTTTCGATTTTCACTTTGGAACGCATTCTCTAGGCGTACCGAATAAAAAAGAGACGCAGGGTCGGAGGCGATTTGTACCACAAAGGGGGTAATATATTTACCAAAAGTTACGAGGGAAGTCCCTACAATTTTGGTACTAATCGCTTCCAACCCAGAGATGCACGATACCTTGGGCCACATCTTCCTACTAAACCGCATGTAGGGGACGAGAGGTCTCTCGGGAGGCTTGGGTGGCTTCAGAGATGAATCGGGCTGAAATTTACTCTTTTTAGCCAATTCAGAAGTTGTATTTACCTGCGGAACATTGCGCATGTTCGACTGTGGGTGGCGAAACGGAGTATTCTGCATCATCTTCGATGAACAAGTCCCTGAAATTTGAAGGATTTTATGGATCGATAAGATCTGGTAACAAATACAGCCATTCGTTGTCTTGTCTTTTTTCGAGAAGAGTATAAAAGAAAGCATCGATAACTTTAGAAACAACGGCAACAGATAACAGAATTAAAAATGCGAAAATCGTGTTTGGACAAAAAAGGAATCTGTCATTGTTGGCTATCAATCAGGAGAATCTTATGATTTTTCTAGCGATAATGACAACGACAACAGGTGACAGAGTCTGTTGTCGGATAAATAAAAAATCGAAAAAAATAAAAAAGTAAAAAGAAAATCGAAAATTGTTTTGAACGAATGAATGAAAGTGGGCGTTGGCGCAAGTAGCAATGTGCTTGCATTGTCGTTTATCGATTTTCTTGTTGGAATTATTCTCGTCACTTTTCCGTCGAATTTTTAGCGACTTGGTTTCAGAAGGACGATTTATCACCACCGATGAAATAGGGAAGAAGATTGAGGAGCGGTGACGGATCAAAATGGGACTGATTCTGGCCAAGTACTGGAGGTTTCTCTGGTCGGGTAAAGGTGGGAACATTTTAATGAAATTGGGAATAAATTGACGATTTCAGAGCACAAAGTGATACTGGTTGGACTGGACAACGCTGGGAAAACGACGATTCTATATCATTTGTGAGTTTTTGAAGCCTCATTTTTGACAATTAATAAAAGTAGTACCGAAAAAATCGAAGAAATTATCATCATATGAGCTCGTTGAGCTGAAAAGTTTGATATCCAGCATTCTATTGCTAAATTCCTACTCTACCCCTTATGGGTAAGCTATTACTTTTTTAGTTGGCTCCAAATATGCATATTCGTCAAATTCCTGTGGTACTACTTTTTATTAATTGTCGAGTTTTTTTTTTTTAATTTTTTTTGAAAATCGCTTCTAAAATCGTGAAAAAATAACTAGACTTCAGAATTATTATTTTTATGAGCAAAAGGAAATTCAACTTTTGTTGATATTCAGAGTTCTTGATAGCACCGTCATTATCAGCTCAAGCTTTTCGAAAATGCTTCGTTTCCGTCCATCTTTCTAATTATTTTTCGTCTCGGAAAGTAATTCAAGTCATTTTCAAGGCCCATTTCCAAACTACTTAGGACAATACATTGACGAGTTTGCAGCGTGACGAAAGACGTCGTGGATACGAAGCCGACGATCGGGTCGAACGTGGAGGAGATCTCGTACGGCAACCTGCGTTTCGTGATGTGGGATATCGGCGGGCAGGAGAGTCTGAGGAGCTCTTGGAGCAGCTACTACAATCACACCGAGTTCGTCATTATTGGTAAGGAAGGCATTTCTCCCTTGTTTGGCTCTTTCGAAAGTGTCACTGATTTCGTTCTTATTAGTAAGTTTTTCTCTTGTCATGATAACTCTATTATCATAGATTCTTTCTCCCATCTCAAAGAATGTCTCTTCATTTCTTTCAACTGTTCAACCTGATCATCTAGTTTCTTTTGTAAAAGCCTCGGATGAATGACTAAATCGTCCTTTATAAAGCCCGATATTGTTAGCAATATTGGGGTGGTCTGACTAGCCACCACCAAATTCCATCCAAAAATAATTTATAGAAATTAGAAATATATTTCTTATTTATTTTATTTCTTAAAAGTTCTACTGAATTTATTTATTTTTGGTAAGGAAAAATTCCTTTCCTAGTATTCACGTTACTTGCTATTCTTGAGAGACAAATTTATGATTTATTTAACAAGAAAAAGCCTTGCTTTAAAATTAACTATAAAAAAATTTGAATACAGTATCTTTTTAAATTGTTTTCAAAGATCTGAAGAACTTTAAAATTCATAAATCTAAACATTTTTAGTGATCGACAGTGCAGACATCGCTCGACTACCGATTGTTCGAGACCAGCTGCAGAGCATGTTGGAGCACGAGGTAATTAGATTTTTCACAAATCTAGAGCCAGGGTTGTAAATGCTTCAAAGAATAGTTTTCCAGGATCTGGCAAAAGCCTCCCTCCTGGTTCTGGCGAATAAACAGGATCTGCCAACAGCTCTGCCCGCTTCCACAATTTCGAATCAACTAGGGTTAACTGGAATCAAAAATAGGAAGTGAGAGGGTTCAATTTTTATAGCGTATTTTGAATCGACTAGAAAAATCGCAGATGTGTTGTTTTCGAGCCTTCTTGTTCAAAAGCTTGGACGGTTCTGAAAATTTATGAGAAAATCCCTTCTAAATTAGCAGAAATAACAAAAAAAAAATTATTTTTCTACGATTTTTAGAGCTGGCGAGAACAAAACATTTCGGTTACAACTTTTTCAACAATTCTATCTAAGATATATAGCAGAAATCTTTTGTTTCTACCATTTTTAAGGACGAAATTTTGCAGATGGCAAATCCAGGGCTGTTCAGCGATCAAGGGCGAAGGTCTGGACGAGGCTCTTCAATGGCTCTCGAACAACGTCTCCTAGTCGCTCAACAAACGGATAAATAGCGATCGAATTTTATGCATAACGCGGTTTCAATTCCCTTCACTATGTAAACCCAGAGCTTGATTACTGTGTACCGTTTAGATGAAAATGTGCCTGACACGACATTTTTTAAATTTTAAATAGGAAATAGGAATTTTTGAATACTGTAAAACTTGCAACGAAAAAAATCCATTTGAAGTTCCTTTTCTTAAATTGTAAAAATGGACGTTCATGAACTTCTTATAAGTTTTACGGTAACTGATTTCGATATGAATAATTCCCATGATTTTAAAAGGTGTTTTGAAAACCTCCCTTTATCGCAACGCTTGTTAAAATTGAACGTGTCTAGCTCTATCGACCTGTGATATGTCCATATTCTGTGACTCTGAAAAATTAAACAAGTGTCCGTACATTCTCCCAAATTTCACTCATTTCCGTAGCCTTATTTATTCCGAAAATGTCATCGTTTTTCCGAAACATTCAGGTGATCTCTTTCATTTTATTGTGTTCGTGAGATTAATAAATTTTTAAACTAGCGGCGAAAAATCGATGGAAGAACTACGTTTGCGCACAGTTCATTACGTTTTCTCTTATTCCCATCTTTTATGTTCTATTTTCTGAAATCTGCATGATTTTTATAAATCGATTCCGCCGAAAACATTTCTTCTTGCAGGAATTCATTCTTTCTCGATAGAGAAATTTTGGGGCGTTGTGCAATTTTTCATTCATGTGTTGTTGCGAAGCTCGGGTTCTCTTTTCCTTCTCACCTTCCCCTTCCCTTATCACTAACCATTTCTCCCTCTCCCTTATCAATTGACTGACTTGTTTATCGAGACGACTCAGAAGCTGTCAGAAAATTGCATAAAAGGACGGAGAAGCGTCAATCTAACACGGACTTTAGTGACCAAGCCGAAATTTTTGACTTTGCGAGTTTTCTTAACTTATTCCTCTATCATAGAAATTTTTAGAGTTTTCGATGTTTCAAAATCTCGAAAATTTGAACAAATCGTCTTTTTGAAAATCCTCTTGCGCTTTCGTGCAATGCACTTCGTCGTCGGCTCTTTTTCTTTGCACATTTTTATCGAATTTTCTTGTTTTTGGCAAAATTTTCAGACCTTTCAGAATTTCACCATTATTTTGCCAGAAAGTAATTTAAAAATTGGTCGAAAGTCGACATTTCGCATTCAATTTTGAAAATCGCGGTTCTCAATTTTTGATTTGCCGCTAGAAAATTCTCGAATGTTTTGGTCGTGTGCTTTTCAGCAAAACGTGATCGCTGTTTGTTTGTCCCGCTTCTTTCTTTTTTCTTTAACTCTTTTCCACTCTTTCTCGCTCTCGTTTATGATGTCAATGTCGCAGTTTTATTTCTGTCACTCAAAAATCGTCAACATTTCCATTTTGGGTTTTTATTCCCTGATTTGAATTTTGGAAAAAATCAATTTTCCTGTAGAAAGCGTGAAAAATACGAGCATAAATTCTGATCTCAACGATTTTTCAGCAATTTCGAAAATTTGTTTAAAGGTCGATATTTTGAATTCCCCAATTCCTGCTCCTCGATTTCCTATTTTGCAGTGGTTATCGATCGTTCAGCCCGCATCGCTTTGTGCCATTCCCCTTCCCTTCCAATTGGCCCTGTTGTCTCTCCCTCAATCTTTCAGTCTCTCGAACTGTCTTTTCTCTCATCATTCCTATTTTTCAATTTCTGCTTGTTTGCGAGTTTCTTTTCCCCAATTTCCACCGACAAAAACCCGCTCCTGTGATCGTAGAAAAAATTATCAAACCACGCGCATCTCGCCTGTTTTGTCTCACTTCATGGCAATTTTTTTTTTTTATAATTGACAGTTTCGTTTGAAAATTTTGTTGACTTTTTGCGTTTTTTTTTGCAAATTTAAAATGTATGATTTTTAGAGCCAACTTTGCGATCAAGAAGCGCTTCCCCGCAACCGAAGATCGAAGAGATGTCGAGCACTGGAAAGAGCGCCGAGGAACTCGCTGCCGAGTACGAGAAGACTGGCGGTCCCGTGAGTTTTTCTTCCATTTCATATTTTGAAAAATTAATTGGAAACAATCACGTGTTTGAAAAGAGGGGAAGATAGACATCTTGCTACCTACAACGTTTCGATAAAACTGAAAACGCGAAAGATTTTGCTAGGATATTTCAACGTAAATAGTGTTGATGTTGCTGAATCAAGACGTACGGAGATTGAAGGAACTTTTTGTCAACAGACGATTTGGATTTGTCGCGATGTCTCGATCGGGCAAAATAGACCGGGGCTAGGGGAGGGTAGAGAAACGCCGTTTCTTTGTGCACGCTATTTTGTTATGACGCGACGCTGCGAAAAAAGCTAAATTATCCATCAAACTGCTCATCTTGAGATGGATAAACCTTCGTCATTCATTTAAATGTTTCTTGAAAAATTAGAAACGATAAAAATTATTTTCTAGGACAATCTGGGTGCCCACGGCAAGCGTCCGAAGGCCGAGCAGGCGGAGCACAAGCACCATGCTGGGGATGACACCAGGTATACGCATTCGCAAATTATTTCAACAAAGGCTAAAGTCGACTTGTTGGGAAATTCAAAATTTGAATTGAATACTCTTTTTAATAAATGAAATACATTTCAAAGTTTCGTTATTTTACACTTCCCAAAAATAGACTAGAACCAAAAGAAAAAAAAACCTGTTATTTCTAGAAATTTGCAACACTTGAACCCAACTTTAAAGTTGAAATAACCATGATTGATTTCAGGAAGATCGTGAACAACGCGATGAACGGCGAGCAGAAGAGAAAGGATACGCCCAAGTAAAGCGGGTACGTAAATTGATCATTACTAGCTGAAAAAATAAGCGAATTTTCATCCTTTGTAAATGAATCATTAGATTTTCACTGATTCGTCAATCAATGTTCAAAGTCGATGAAGTGCGACGCGTTTTCAAGAAAATTTCAGCCGCATTTGTTTTTCCTAGACATTGGAATTTTTTGTAAATGATGAAAAAATATCTTCTAACAAGATAGAAAACCGTAGTCGATAGTGAAAACTTTTTTTTCTCTAAAAACAAACCTTATAAAGATTGTATATTTACAAAATTGTTTAATTTCAGCCTCATGCGTGCAGAACATCATCATCAAGTCATTCAAGTTCTTCTCGTTTTCCGTTCAACTTTTTCTTCCCCTCCTTCGTGTTCTACCTACAATCAATGCCCTTTGCTCCAGAGCCAACGTCATCAATTCTGATAAATGGTATTGCTTTTATTCAATTGTTTAAAAATTTAGAAAAGTAGAAACATGTGACATACTGATATACATACTTGTGAAATAAAATAAAAATTCTAGAAAATCGCCTTTTCTAGTTATATTTTACAAGCTATGTTGTCTATTTCATGTGTTTCCAAATACCCTTTATTCCCCCTTGTCTTTTATTTTAAGTTTGTTTCAAATATAGTAAATTTATATCCAATTTTCGGTTCAATTTCTCTATAACGGGCCTCTATATTTTATCTATTCATTTTTTCAATTCCCTTTCCTTTTCTGCTTTCATTTCTAGTTGTTAGGGGGCTTTTATTCAAGCGCATCAAATTTGCGTGGATTTTCTCGTTTCGTTCATGGAAAAATTTAAATTGTGGTTTCATTCTTTTGTTTTTAATGGATGAAATAATAAATAAGATTTATTGGATTTTATATTGATGATGATTATGAAGTATCCGAACAACCCGCGTAATGTGCTGAGATCGCATAAAATATTTGTTTAAGTTTATAAATTTCGAAATAGTTTTTTTTTTACGAAATTTTAGAATAATTCAGAAAACAACTCGGAAATTACTATTTTAGAGCTTTAAAATAATAAAGCTATAGGGAATGTGTATTTACTTGATAATAATTTTAGCATTTGACCCGAAAATGAGAATCTTAATATTATAAAGTTAGATAGCTTTGGTCTCCATAATTATTTAGAAAGTAAGGGCATAAACTGTGGTTCTAAACTATGCTAATTATGATATTGAGAAGTTTGAAAATCACGGATTAACAAACTTTATATTTTGGCGAAGTTCGGCATTTTGAATTAGTGTGTATGAAGAAAAAATCGCAACTTTCCGTGCTGACTTCATTTTATTTCACTTCCTTCAAAGCATAATTCTGTTAGGCCGTGAAAAGTACGATTTTCTATTTTGAAAATATCACTGCATTTCATAGCCATTACATTTAGTCGGAGAGTTATTATTGTTGGTGTAGTAGGTAGTGGTTCCCTGATTGAGCGCGTAGTAATTGGTGATTTGAGTCGGTCGGGGGGAGGCTTGCGAGAAGTCCTTCGAGAAAAAGCCCGAGTCTCTGCTGCAGAACAATAGATGACGCAGACGGCGGCGAAATTTGGTAGAGAATAACGTGTAGAGCAGAGGATTTGAGGCTAAAATCTAGCATTGTTAAGAAAATCCTAATTTTTAGTCGATTTATGAACCGAATAACATCCATAACATAGCGCATAAGCAGAATAGATAGAGGAAGTGATAAGATACGATATCTTCCTCTTATTATTTGGCAATTTGCAATGCCCTGTGTTACGATATTTTCCGATTTACAATTCGCTAATTATTGAGAGGGGCACTTTGAACTTCATGTTATTTTCAGAGAATTATAAAGTTGGGGTTTCAACTCATACAAACTTTCAGGGTCACAATTTTTGCTAATTTTATATGAAAAATAGGTTTGAGTTTGATTACCTGAGCAAGTCATAGCCAACGCGTTGAATATTAGAATGAACTCGTAGGGAGGGTGAATTGTCACGTTTAGAAGGGCCCTAAAATAGCGATATTTTTTTTGGATTTTTGATGGCTTTATTTAGTGGCAATTGACTTTGAATGAATTTAATTATACTTTTTCTACGAATTATAAACAACAATAGGACTAACTTGGATAGGAAAATGACTTGTATTGGGGAGTAGCAAATGAAGTAGACGAACACGCAGGCGATCAGCATTTTCACCACATTTCGTCGAGTTTTCAAACTGTCCGATGCCTTTTTCTGCGTTTCCAAATGTTGCGCTGAAAATCATCAATTTTATTGGTTTATTAAATTTCAACTAATCCTTTGGATCTTAAAAATTGTCATCCTTTAACGTCAGCGCTAACTTTACAATTTGATCAGAAGCAGTATTTGAAATAAATTCATGCTAATTTTTCAACCCCGAGAATTTTGTGAGTGGTAAAGCACTAAAACACCTTCCTACGTATATTCACCCACTTTTATAGGTCATAACGTAAAAGAAATTCTAATTACTCGAGACTTTTAATTGACGGAAATTGTTTCCTCGAAAAAAACGACTAAAACTATATTAGCATTTAGGTCAATTTTCTGCATAAAATATGAAGATTAAAATATTTCTTCAGGCTATCTGCTAGTTACTTTGATTAATTTTTCATGATGCGCTGCTATTCTGCTAAATCTTATGTTCTGCGTAATCATTGTTCTTGGAATTCATGATGAAAGTCGCTAAACTGGGAAGGCAACTACACACGCAGTCTCATGTTAAAGTAGCCTAATTTAAATAATTTATTTTAAAAATCGTAGTTCTATTTAATCAACATTATTTTCTACACATAGCGCAACGAATGATCGAAATTCAATTTTTAAAGGACCTGGATATTATTAGGTGTTAAATCATCATGAAGATCTTACTTTCCACGGCAAGAGTAGGATCTTTGGCCCATAGTACGGTGCAAATCCTCAGATAAACACAAACGATCAGAACGATGGGAACGAGGTAGAATGTGACGAATTCGGCCATTTTGTAGCGCATCCACCATTGCGATCGTGATGCACGATTCACGCATTGTTCACCTAAAATTTAAAAATATGCTACTTCAAGTATTTTACTTTCGCACTATTATATTCTTCGCGGAAATGATTATCGTGCTCAATTATAGACAACGCAAATGAAAACCGTTCATTGCTCATAATTCATGAGCCATTATAAAGTATGAACTTTCGTCTCGAAGAAAAACATTCGCCATAAAATAAAATGGTTTAAAAGTTGCTTTTGTTTTATCTGTATTTTGTGCATTTGGATAAGTTCGACTTACTGCTAGATTTGTAGAAATTGAGGTATGCATAGGGTGCGGCGAAGAGGGCGGAGAATGCCCAGGCCACCAGCACTGCGATGAACGCATTCGGGCGGCTGCAATAGAGTCGCGCTCTAAGCGGATATATGATAGCCAGATATCTGAAACGAAGAAATCAATAATAAGTTTCTGACATTTCTTTTATTTATTCGCTATATATTGAATACTAATTTCTATTATTATTCGAGCAATAGAATGCATAAAAGAGTGCAACAGAAATTTCCGTTCGACTTGAAGGAATTCTAACATTTCCTTATTTGCTCATTTTTCTATAATTTAAAGAGCCATAGAAAGGTCAGATAACAATATTTAAGAGCCAGACATTGTTTGCAATGCGTTAATCAAATTTAAAATTTCACCAAACGAATGTCACATAAAGAATGCAGGTAATTTCAGCAGATTATATTCTGAAAATTTGAGCGCCTGCCAATTTTTGGTCGAGTCGAATTTTTAATGAGACAATGTTCTTTGCTCATGTTTATATTTTTTTTTTCGAAAATCAACGATGAACATACTGCCGTTGAAGTATCGAACACGCGAAGTTGTTTAATATTTGAGGGATTCTCCGTATTTTACATGTTTCCGAAATTTTGCATCAATGAAACACGGAATTTCGCGCCTTTTCGGGTAATGCAATCAAGCTCCAAATTCATTTTGCCATATGCGCTCGCAGTAGGTTTCTCCAAACATTCACGAACACATGAAAAGAGATCTGAATTACCACCAACCGGTTTTAGAACACTATTCCTCAGCAATGGAATAAAGTTATTGAGAAAAATGGCTAATTTTAAAGTTCTGCCCAATATGATTACGGGCGTGCAATATCCTAAGGTAGAATTTCGTTCGGAACGCATTTAGCTGATAGTGAGATATTTGTTGCAAGTAAATCTGATCCAGTGGTGCTTTGCATTGTTTCATTGTTTCTCAGAATATTGGTCAAAGATGGGAAATATTGCAATTTTTCCAAAATTATCCAGATTTTTGGCGAAGCATTGAAAATTTGGAGTTTCCAAAAGTTTTTAGAGATCTTTCGTAACGTAGAATTCCCCTCTTTTTAAAAATTTCCAAATATGAAATAGGAATAAAAAGGCGTTGAAGATGGATTTGTAAGGGAAAATTGGTACCTTTCGACGCAAACAATGAGTTGCGTGCTAATGGACGTGAAGAGAAAGACGCATTCGAGGTATCTGCAGACCGAACAGAGGAAGGCGGGCCACAGCCATTGGGTCGTGCCCAGAGTGACTGGGGACAGCCATTCAGAACTTGTGAACACCAAATTGAGAAGATCTGCTACGGCCTGAAATTTTGTTCATATTCAATTTATTCATTTATCGTCGTTATTTTGATGGTCAAAGTTGACAGCATTTAAAATCACAACGGTTTGTAAATCTCAATTCCATTATGACACAAGATGTGGAAAAACAGCATGAGAAAAGAAACCCAACCCTATCATCCACTACCTTATTTCATCTATACAGGGTGCGGACAAATTATGGAGACACTTATTATTTGCTGCCAGATGCATATAATTTGGCACCAACTATCTCAAATAATTTTTTATAGAATCTTTGGGGCTTACAGATCATAAATTCATAGGAAAATTTTTTTTATAATTGTAAAGTATGAATTTTTGGGGGCCATGATATATGACTGTTAAAGGTCCATAAGGCACTCTGTATAACTGGGGCGAAAAAAAAATCAAATATGGGCATATAGGAAGCAAAATTAAAATTTGTTTCATCCCTAAGATAACTTGATTCACCAAGCATAAAATACTATTTTTCAAAAATTTTTCTCAGTTTATAAAAATATTTTCTAGACATTTTAGCGCAATTATGTCACATAAGGCTAAAATCAATTTGGAAAATTATCTGATATTATAGTTCGCTAGTAATTAGCACACGAATAAGTGCCTTCATAATTATTCTGCACCCTGTATCTTATGCCACGATTTCATGCGACTTGCAAATAGCTCATTATTTTTGTTATTGCTATTAGGAAGATTTTTCGTAGAATTTTACTAAAAATCGTTAGATATGTTTAAAAATGCATTAAGATGGGGTTATTTTCTAAAATTTCAAATTCTCATTGTTTTCTGAGTTGATCAGACTACACTGCTGCAAAGCGATGGTTAAATTGCAGATTTTAACCCCATAAGAAATGTAATTAAATTTTGACAGGTGGTACTTTCTTGTACCAAGAAAATTCAAATACACTTTTTGAAACTATGCGTGGTCATGTACTTTATTATTATTTCTCAATTCATTTGTTTTCTGTGTGGCAAGTTTTTGTTAGAGAAAAATTTTCCAAGAAATTGTCTCCCATTAAGAATTTCACCTGTGCCTTGTTGGGTGAAGTTCATGTGATTTTTATTACTAAAACATGAATTTTCGAAATTTTTGTTTTAATAATCTTCCCATTAAACTAGGATAGGCAATAATTTATTACTTTTTCTTACAATCTCTTCCATAGATGTATCAGTAACTAAACCTAGTCCGATATTTCTCCCAAGCTGTACATCCATCACTCGTTAAAAAATTTAAATCACCTACCAAATTTAAAAGTAGAATGTTCATAACTGAGGACCGCATCTTCTTGTCACCAGCAATCGCGTAAATGACGATCAGGTTCCCCAGAACTCCGATCAGAGTCAGCAGAGAAAACAGCATCGCTAATGGAAGTCCGCTAACGGAGTCCATTGATCTGAAATACGAGGAAGAGTTATTGAATCTAAAATTCAAGCTAAGTCATTTCTCTTCCAGAAAAAAGAAACTGATTGGTCCATCATCGTCCTATTTTAATTGTGAGAAAGTATCAGATTTTGCAAGTATACGCATGTGCACTATATCATATTTCACTATGCACTACGCATGAAGATCAACTTTCTTGTGAGTAAGATATTTTTTTGGATTAAATTTCAACTATCATTAGGCCCTTCTAATGCACAATTTAGATACAAGCTAACAGTAAATAATAGAAAAAATCAATTTGTGATTGAAAAATTGAATTTCGTTTAACGAAATATGAACCAGCGAATAATGTGGTAATTGAATAATTGTCCGTGGAGAATTGCGCATAATCGATACCTTCAGAAGACAGGTTGAAGGCATCGTTGTTTTTCCCCTATTCAAGTAGAGAATCTAATGACATCTCCACTCATTATCTCGTATCTTTCACATCTAACTCCTTCACTTTTTCACGTCTGTTATTCGCTTCTGTTCCAAGGCTTCTAATTCTAAACTCGAAATTCGTGCGGTACATAGATTAGAGTTGAACCTAGACACAAAAGACGAACCCACTTTAGATAATTAGGGATTTCACAAAGAGAAGAAAATAAATTTCAGAAAGTTAATATAATTTGGAAAGAATAGTTTTGAAAAAAGCTATTTGAATTTTCCATATGAACTTCAAAGGATGAAACTGATTATGATATTTTTACAGCATAAAAAGGTTAAGAAATTGTGATGCGTGAAAATTCAAAATGTCGAAAAATGTAAATGCAAAGAATATGGACTTGGATAAATCAAATCAATGAAAATATCACGTTTTTGCCTAATTTTTAATACTATCTCATGACGTTTCTAGCCTATCCTAATTAGCATAACAAAATTTCTAGAAAAAATAATTAGCTTTCAAAACCGATGATGAATTTTTAAAGAGCACGCTTCTAGTGTTCTGTCAAAAATGGCTCAAAATTAATTTGAAGTTTAACTTTCACGTACACTTTTCTAGTCACATTGCTGGCCGTGGTGCTATTCATTTTAGCAGGTCAAAAGTCGGTCGAAATTGCTAATTCCTCGTTTCATAGCATCGAATGGGTAGAATAGAGCGGTTTATTTGGTCATTAGAGCAAATGTTCGAGGAGGAAAATTCGAATTCTAGCGGGGAATCATCGGAGTGGATCATCAAAATCAGCCTCAGAGGGCAGAGCAAATGGCTTGTGTTGAATTTGGTCGCATATTTCTCAGTCAGTTTTCTCATCTCTCTGCTGGCCTGGCCCCGCCCCCTTTCCGCTTACCTCTCGTTGTCTGTGTTTCTGTCTCGAGCGACTGCGTATGAATTGTTGCGAAGAGCGATAGAGGCTATCGCCATTTCTGAGCCAAGAGTCATGAAGATCAGGCAAATTGGTCGACTAGCCTATGAATTGTCACCAGAAATCGTGAATTTTGGTCAATCTGAAATGAAAATTTGAAAAAATCGAATATGAAAAAATGCAATGGTGAATATTTATTGTCGATTTTATGAGAAGCATAATTTGAGATGACTAGATTTTTGAGAATTAAAAATAACTTTGAGGATAAAAATATCAGAAGGTTCTTCAAAAGTTGTTAAGAAACAGACGAGTAAGTGATTCAGTTTACAAGAAAACATCCTAAGTTATTATCTGAAAACGACGAGAATGGAAAAGATAATTCGATTGTGCTTCATTATGACTAACTGCACAATTCAGGAGCACCGAAACTCGTCTGACGAAAAACTAGGCAAACGTCGATAATAAAGTACATAGAAACAACTATAGTAGTTAATTTAGAAAAAAGTCGAAATTAGAATAATTTGATATTATCAATGACCGATTACTTGAAATAAAATAAAAGCGATGGGATTTTGATGGACCTAAATTAGCGCGTTGTTTTCAAATGAATAGACGATGATTCATTGAATCAAGAAATGATCTCGACAATTAGCTATTTGATATTACACAAAATTTCTATGTGCCATATTCGAATTTGTGCAGCGTTTATTTTGTCTCGTTACCAATCATTGACAATAATTGCTAAATTTACTCGCGAATCGTAGCATAATTTGTAAATTTCAGGTTAAGAATTGTAAAAAAAAAGCTAATTTTACGGATAGTAATGTAGTTTTCTGGCCAATTCTACAAGGAAGCAAAAATCCACTTTGATGACTCATCAATTACAGTATCAAAGTAGAATCAGATAATTTGTAAGATGAGATGCTTGAGCATGTTTCCAAAAATGAGCATAGAATGTAGATCATTAAAAATTATGAGAAGCGGCAGGAAATATCAAGTTTCGTTAGCAGAAGTGTGACAGGAAAAGAAGGCGTGAGAATGATCCTTCGAGGAATGTTATTAGAAAAAAGCGGATCATCGTAATTATCTCTAATGAACGTTTGGGCAAGTTTTTTTTTTCTAAATTGTTTTTTAATATCAAAGTAGTAGGGTATGAACTCGTATTTTGTATAAATGGTTATTCGTATTGAAGTGAACAAATCATATATACGCATCATTTTCTCCTAAAGCATAACGATGAATTTCAAAAATAAATAAGCATGTCTTCATAATTACAGACTATTAAAACATGATTCGCTAGGTCGATGAAATTTCGCGCAATTGAAGATTTTTGAACGCCACTTTTTAAATAAAAAAACAAGCACAAGTATCTTCTAAAAATCCCGTTTATTTTTATTTCATGTCAATGAAATGATCGAAATAATAAACAAAACATAAATGAGCAGAAACTTGACCTATTTGCTTACTTGGTCAATTCTTTTATGCGGAGTTTGCATCCGATTTTCTAATAGTGAAAAAACTATGGTTCTCTTAGACTTTTTCCTCGCTAATGATAGCAATGCACGTGTGGAGAAGTGCACGTCAGTCGCTGTAGTTTGTTGCAGATAAAAGTTAAAAGTCGCGCTTTTTCGCTTAATCCTAAAAACATCCATTTGCGAGATGTTCAGACAAAAAATATGAAGGCACCGAATGTAACGGACATGTCTCAATTAGAATTCGCTTTATTAGATGATCTAAATTTTTGTGCACTTGAAAGATGTAATTTATTATTTTCGAATATCATTCCTTCTACATTTATACGATTTTTTAATCTTTTTTTATATTTCCAAAATTATTGTAGAATTTAATTTCCTAAAGCCCCCGATTCCATTTTTATGTTCACTTTTTCCTATTTTTGAGAAGGAAATACTCACAAAAATTATAATCATCATATTATTGGCTGCAAACTCGGTGGAATATTTTACAATCTAATTTCGCAGCGCATTTTACTGTCAACAGATTTTTTATGCATTAGAAAGTCCGGCACAAAAAACATGCAAACGTTGAAATGAAGGAGGGGTTGAATAAATTAGATAGAATGTTTGTGAGAAGAAGAAGAAGAACGAAGGAACGCAAACAAAACTGAAAGTTCGCCACAATGAAACAAACTAAGAATGGAATCATTGAAGACGCACACACCTAAATGCATCAAAGGCTCCTTTTCTGGAAAATTGGTTTCCGATTTTTAAGCTAGAAGATAAACAGAATTGGATTGTTATTGATGCCGAAATCTGGGAGGCCGAAAATGATGAAAGAAAAAATGATTTTAGGCGCCAGTCTCTCCTTATCGTGCGCTATTTCTCGCTTTTTCTAGCTACTAAAAATAATTGTGCACCACTTTGCACGTGCCTCCCAGATTTCGGCATCAACAATACTGTAGTGGACAAACGTATCTGGCCGCCTATGAAACTTTGTGTGCTTGGATCTGGTAATAGTGATGACCCATTTGGAATGAAATGTTTCCAAATAAAGTGGCCATCAAGCGCTAAAAGATTGCCCAGCTGCAGCTGGATTGAATCATTACAAGCGTCAAAATCCAGCCCTCAAATTTTCATGGGTGGCCGAATAACTTTATCCGTTACTATAAGAGGTATAATTTAGAGAGTTATGTATTTTCTAAACTTGATAATTTTATGCCACAAAATACCTTTGATATGCATTTTGTTGAAAAAGCTCACTCATTCAACTGTAAATCCAAAGTAAAGAATCGTTTAGATTCGTCAAACTCTAAATGAAAAATGATGGAGTATCTCCAAATTTAACGTAAATAACATTATTCAATTTTGCGACAAATGATGAATTATCTGAAAATAATCCTCTGGTTTTATAAACTCCAAAATTCTAAACAAAGGAACATCTGCTTTCGAGATTTTCGAAAGAAGTTGAATAATTTATGCAAATCTCATGATAGATTCGTGCATGAAGAGAGAAATTATTCACTCGAAATTAATTGAAAGAGAATCGCAAAGTAAAATGGAAACGAAACGTCTTCAGATTCAGCTACTACTTACTCCCGTCTAGGTAATAAATAAATTTTTCGAAGTATAAGTTAAACCGGAAGTTGAAATTCAGCAAGAAAAACTGGATAAGTTATCAGCTCTTACTGGATTTTTAGGCTAGAAAAAATGAACTCGCGACGCTACGTAAATTTCGATTTCCCACGGACTAAAAATGCAAGATATGATATGTGAAATATGAAAGTTGAAGATGCTGAAATCAGAAATAGAAGCTATAAATAAAATTGTGTCCGATGGGGTGAAGTGAATATATGAAAATTCAGAAATAAAAATAATGGATTTTAAGGAACACTAAATTTTATCACGGGAAGAATATCTAGACATGATTTGCTAAAAATCTGACCAGATTATCTATTAATTTTTTGATCATTCATAAAGTGAAAATATCAGACAGAACGATACTTTGCAATAATGGAAGCCTTCGTCTATACAAATCATCAGCCTAATACCTCATTTTATCGATGATACTCATAGATTTGGAGATAATGGATAGCAAGTAAGATTACCTCCATATATTGGATTATAACGATGTTAGAATATCAAATAATATAATAGGATTTGCAACAAATGTATCTATGGTATTTTTAATTTCGAGGTTTAATAAAATAGAGATAAAAATTACTAACATAATCCCTAACTGTCAGCCATTTGTATTGCTTATATTCTATTCGATGATATCTTTCACAATGATCTGTGCATTGACCCCACTTCAGACGCGCAGCTACAAATCCTCAGAGACATCAAAAATCTCGCATAAAATGGCAGATTGAAAAAATGCAGATTTTCGGTCATCATACACAAATCACGCCCATTATGACAATGCGTCTAGATATTATACGGATAGATTAAGGAAGATGAATATTCGTCGAAAGAATGTGATCTAGTATCTTTGCAGAAAATAATGTTATTTTTGTTGCAAAATGAAATATTATGAAAACTTTAAGAATTTGAGCTAAAGTTATTTATAAAAATCGTCTAAACTGGCAACCTGGAAAAATAGCTATAATAGTTACATATGAAATAGTATTGGAAAAACCTTTTACCTATTAAACTCTATCACTTTTCTAATGCAAAAATTCTATGAGCACTTATTTTCTAAAGCCGGCGTCTAAAATTTAGATAAAAATCTATTCACGACAAAATTATAAGGTAGAAGTAAAAATAACCTCAATAGAACGTTGAGACCTACCTATTCAAACCCATTTGAAGCATTACTTATCCTTAGTGTATTTACGCAATCGATTTGGGGATATTTTATAGTTGAAGTGGCAGAAATTCCGTGCGTAAATAAATAGGAGGTTAAAAATTATGAAAGTTCGAAAAAGTGTATATTATAGTCGAAGTTAATTTAGGCGGGAGGAGTTTTTTCCTAGTAGAAGAAATTTAGTTTTATCTCCGTAAGTATCTTGCTCTAATGCCTGAGGCGATATATCCACCCACTTTTGGCTAAGGCAGCAGATATTCTGGATATAGACAGATTTGAGATTGCAGAAGAGAAGTGGAGTGTTAATAAAGTGAAGAGTGTAGATGAATCGAGTAAGTTTCATGCAGTTTGAGATTCTTGAAATTATTTCGTGAAAATCTATGCACTGAATAAAGAGACAGAAGAAAAGTGGTTTAGGAAATTTAAGAACGAAAATTGCTCGTTCAATTTTAGCTATATAAGACTTATAAAAGCTATAGAAAAATGAATTATTGTTTCGGAATAAAAATACTCAATAGTTTGCTATAAGAATTTTCACCTATAATAAAATTTAGGAAATTACAAAATTTGAAAGTTATAATATTTTCAGAGGTGAATTTTGGTTATTTCTCCTCAAACCTTCTCCAGTCTTCGCCTTCATCTTCATTTCAATTGATTCACTTGTCCCCAATAGCCATAAATCATTCCAACTTGAGAACGTTTTTACATAAGTTAGCAGAAAAATATTAGTGCAAAATTTATGCGAAATTTAAGAGCAGAATGAAAGTTCTGACGCACTGGAATGCATTAACAACCACTTCAAAGAGTCACATTCTGAATGCAATCTCTAAAGCAATGGATTTACTGATACTGATATGAAGAAGTGACTAGGGCAAAAATATAATCTGATAAAGAAAGTTTTATAAAATAGGGAAAATTTCAAACATAATTTTCATCAATAAATAGACGATTGGAAACGATTTTCATTAACAGACTCATAGCTTATTTATAACGGCACACTTAAAATCACCTGGATATAAAAAGGTTCAAAAATGTCTTGAAAAGTTCTGCACATTATGTTTTTAAATCACGAATTTATCAGAAAATCTTACGTAAAATGATATGCCCTAATATTTATGAAAACACCCGATCCGCTAATGAGATCATACAGACTTCATATGACATAATGAGGTCAGGCATATGAAAATGAACTTCTTCATCTCGTGATATAAAATTGTGTCTTTGTACAAAAATACATTTGCTCGAAAATAAAATTTTAAAATGTATCACTTTTACTATTATTTGAAAATAGATTATTTTTAACCAAAGGTTAACTTTAAATATTCGACTAATTTTTCTAAACAATTTAAAATTTACATTTTTCCCTACATAGTTAAAATATTCTGGACATAAATAATGCGAAAATTGGTTTGACTGCGTGATTTTGTGGCTTTTCTTCAATAAGGAACTAAAGAATTGCCGTTTTGCGTTCACTTTTTGGGAGTTGCAGACCCGTTTTTCAATGAAAAGCTCGGGGTTCGCTAAATGAAAATGGTGAAACTTAGCGCGTTCAAATTGCCCAATATACTTGCAGAAGTTAGCGTGCGTTTCTAAAGAAACGTTCTGAATTATTTCTGACTCGAAAATGCTCGGCGACAAATGAAATCGAGCCTGAAATCGTTCAGCTAAGTTCCAAATTCTCCAAAAGTTAAAAAAGCATATTTTCGTCTCTCCTGCTGAAATTCTTGAGTTTTTTTTTTCAGACCGACAAGGGGATAAACAATGCATATGCAAAAATGAAAGAGGAAACGCTATCCGAAATAGGTGGAATTTATAAATTTCGAGGGAACAGAAACATTTGAATAATCCAAGAGATGATCAAATAGAGTTTACTCAATGAGATCATAAAAGTAATGAGGCACAAAAATAGAAGATCATTAATGGGGATACTCATCTTACAAATTACAAATTTGTCTAGGCTTAATTGGTAAATTTGAGATAAAAGTGTCAGATTTAGAAAAATAACAGATATTAGACACAGCCCAAACCACACAAGAAATAGATATGTCTGGGCCTGAATCCGAATTTAAAAGCTAATAATGCCTCAATAATTTCTGAGTGCTAAAGTCGTTCGAGAGTAGATAATTCAGAAATAAAATAATGAAGCATCAGATTGTGTTATCTGAACTTAGGAATCTTACCCTTTCAAAGCTCACGAATAAGAACAGCAAAGGCGTGAAAAAAGTGAAAAAGCACGTAGAACAAGCAAAAGCAGGTCAAGCAAAAGATAAGCACAACAGCATTGGAATTCGAATGCCGAGGACTTTTCTGAACGTCCTTCCTGTTTTTACAGGACTCATTCACCATTAATGAGATAAGGAAGGCAAGAGTATTGACTGGCGGCTACATCTTAGAGAACCTGAGATTCAGAAACCCTCGGAATTGAAAAATTACTAAAGCTAATAATACTAAAAAATCTATTAAATATTTTATGATTTTCAAAATATATTTACAGATTTCATAATCTATTTCCTCACTACTTTAGTAATTGGCTTTAGATTTAATCTTCTAGTATTTCATATTCTTTCTTAAAAAGAGTAGTAAATGAAATTCTACAAAAATCACCTGCTATAGAATTTTTGACGATTAGCAATCATTTGAAATATGCAAATCGGAGAAAAAAACACAAAAAAGCAAAAGTTACGACGTTTTTTTTTCATCTTATAGAGGGTTTTGCGAAATTAAATTTTTTCAAAATGTGAAGATATCCGAGACTTCAAGGAAAACTAAATTAAATTTCGTTAATCTTCACAAAAATATCGAAAAGAATAAATAAAATTATAGGCTCAGAACACATAAGTAAATTGACAATGACGTTAGGGATAACCTCCTTCAATTTGCAGATGAGCCAATTATTCGAGAATTATTTGAAAATTGCGCAAATATAAAGAAATGAGAGAAAGGTGCAACAAACTTCAGAAATACGCGCCAGCTAAAACGAGTTAACATAATCATAATCTAGCACAGAAGAAATTAATTTTTATGAGGTTATCAGACTAAGATCGAGTAAAAATCTTATAATCCATTGCATGGCTATATGAAGAAATGCATTTTTATCATTTTTATGATAAATCATAACAATTATTTGGAGACAGATAAATTAATAAAATGAAATATTGTTTACGGAAAACAGTTGATTATGCATGCAAATGAAAAACGCAGTTGTTTATTGGGCCTGGCCAAATTAACATAATCTAAGATACGTTAGATGGACCAAAAATGAGGTGAATTCTCTCTATATAGAAGTTTTGAACAAGTAGAAAAAGTGTACTCTTGAAATTCTCAATCCTTGAATTATATGAATGGCTGTCCCAAAATTCATTAGGAATTATCTTTCAGATATTCAAGTTCAGCATAGATAAATTTATCTATTGGCAAATTCGAGTCTTTAAAACAGTAAAATGTAGACATTAATAAGTTATTATTTTGCAACCAAAATGGGATAAGTGATACTGTAAATTGATTAATCCAAAAATATCTAAAATCTACGTAAAACTCTCCTGAATAAAAGTTGCAAATTCAGTCAATCTCTCGCATGTTTTTCATTGCAAGAAATGACATCGAATCACAGCTATTTTTCTATCATCACATTTTCAAGAGCCTCTATTCTTGTTCCATTCAAAATATCATTATCCTTCGTCCCTCTCCGATTCTCAGATCTTTCTAGTCACTCTTTCGCAATTTCTCTAACTCTTTAACTTCTCTGCTCTCTCCTTCTATCGCTTTATCTTTGACTTTCTCTAGAGCTATTTATGCGTATTCTTGGTGTCACTTTTAATTTACTATGCCAAATAATCACGGAACGAACAGCAGATTATCTCGAGAAATTGAGAAGATTTATCAAGCGATTAACAAGCAAATCTATGCCAAGTAGGTAGACTTTGACCGTAAATATTCTAGAATTAAAAATATATTCTCCTTCAGTAAGTTGAACTTTATGAAATGCGGGGCTTAAGGTGTTTTGACACTGATAATATTTTAAGCCCTGATGAAATGTAACTTGAGTTTTGGAAGAAAACCAACGAAGTTCAAAGGTTAATTTCAGCTCGAGCTTTTGATCCTACATGATCTTCCTTATTTTTCTCAACATCATTTTCGAACCATAAAGCCGACGCAAAGTACAAGATATGTCGTGAAAATATTTAAATTAGAAATGTTAAAATGAAGCATATTTTCAAACGAACTTTAATAAGGCATTGATAAACATGATCGTTTTTAGAAATGCAAATCTCGGAATTTCAATTTATTCTCAGATGACTACGGTATCTATAAACACAGGCTGCCAACATCGTTTTGTTATTTTTTTTTTCGAAAAGCCATCCAATTATAACCTGTCTATAAAAATTTCATCTGTTCAAATCTAAACTTTTGATTTGTAAGCAAATGTGACTGAAACCCCGATTTCATCACGAATTGTCATAATATATTGCCAAAAATAAAAGTAAACATACACACACCTGAAGATTAAGAATATCTCGCAAAGTTAGAAATTTTCAAATCTTTATTCATGAGTTGACTTTAAATTAACAAAATAAAAAAAATGAAAAGAGTACAATTGGATAATGCATAATTTATGAGATTTTCACATATTGGCTTTCTGAATATCACAGGATTGAAATCACAAAAAATGTTTGAAAGTATTAATTTTTTAAGTAATCAGTGTAAATTTGTCTTTAAAAGTTTTATATAATTTGGTAAGTCTTCAGAATGCGCTATCATTTCTGCGCTAATCGAGCATGATTCATTTTCTTCGATTTAGTTTTCTAGAGGAAATGGAAAGTCTTAAACATTTATATTGATAAAAAAAACATCGCTTCCACTTTGCAATTCTTATCAGTTTGTCGATTAACACAGAGAAGTTTGTATCGGTGTCTAACTAGAATAATTCGAACGAATTGAAAGAGTGAAGTGATTTAGCAAATGATAAAATAAATAACTTTTCTAAGAAAAGTTATGAAGATCTAACTAACTTCCTAATTTAAAGCGAAAAAAACTTTGCCTAACATCTAATTTCACGACTTTTTACAAAAATCAAAATAAAGTAACTCCGAAAAACTATTCCCTGAATAAATAGTTTGAAGTAATTGAAAATAAAGCTCGACTTTTATTGGATGAAAGTTCTAGCTGCTTCCATTTGATTCGCCATTCAGACTTTGAAGATGCCTCGATCCTCTGACGACGCTTGTCTCGATGGATCTCTGAAAATCAAATATCTATTCCTTTTGAAATCTAAGTCATAATTAATTTTGAAAATCTTGAGAATTCTAGTCATAAACAATCATTCTTTCCTTTCCAGCCATAATTTCCGAATGGCAAATTGTTTGTGGGCTTTGCGAGCGCAATGACATTTCGTGTTATCAATTCGCAAATAACCGGTCTAATGGTTAGGCCTTAGAGGAAGGAAGAAAAATACAGTACTCTTCATTGCAATGCAAGGCATCATAAAGTTCGCATTTCGATTGGCAGACGATGATTCATATGACGATTTGGCAAAATCGATAATATTCGAAATAGTTTTGAAATAAGATCATGTGGCAAACATTATTAATGAAATGCTAATGTGCCGAATAAACTGGTTACTTCTTCTTCTTCTTCAAACTGTCTTAATTTTGTTGAAACAATGCGAAACTAAGAGTCTAAAAATATCGACAGACCTTTCTCCTGTAGGGATACTCCGGTAGATTGAGCGGGTTGCGGACTTCAACGTTGAAGACGATCCAGTCACCACTGCTCGACATCTTGCAGACGTACCGGTAGCTCGGATTGATGAGGGGAATCAGGAGTTCAAATCCGATTCTTAAAATCAATTTTTAAGCTATTTGGAAACCTCAAGCCCTGAAGCCATGCGAAATAAGTGAGGGATGGCAGGGAAAACGATTCTTTCTTACACTATTTCGCATGACTTGAGGTTTACAAGTTGCCACTTCTTGAAGCTGCACAAAATATTGTATTGCATTGCAAAAATCAGCTACCTATCATCATAGCCAACTATTTCATTGTCAATTCTTCGTCCATCTCTCGTCAGTCCAATATTTCCTTTCAGATGGTGTGTTGTGATGAGACACGGCAGGATGAACGTACTATCCCATCGATATGCAATCACTAGGTGCCTTTGCTCATTCGGTAAAGGTACAAATCCGGGTCCGACAGATTCTTAAATTAAACCGATTTTTAAAAAAAATTTAAGACAGCTTTTCATGAGGATAAGGTACGACGTTGAATAAATAAATCATTTCACTCTGGGCTTGAAGAGAAATTTTGCGTAATCTAATCTATTTAATGAATAGTTTTTTTCAAGTTTTTCTTTACAAAAAGTTGGTTGATAATTGAAATTCATGATTATGATGTCAAGTCAGAAAATGAAAAGAGATGACTGAACAACTTACCCCTAACATAAAAATAGATCCTGCTTTCGACGCACCATGCGCTATGTAGGAATTTGCCATTACAGGAACATGTATAGTAGCCAGTGTCGCTAGCCTGAGATTGAGAAAAAATATCATTAATTATAATCAACTTTTCAGCAATATAATGGAAAATATTGTGACTTAAATAAATTTATCTTCAATAATAAAAATAAATCGAACCTCGGCATATTGTTTGAAGAAGACAGCACGGGGATAGATCTTCCCATTTGGAAGTTCGATGTTTCCTGAAAAATCTCAATTTAGGAAATTTTAGCCCATGAATTTAAATGACTTTTTATTTTAATAAATCGAAGTTCGAATCTTCAGAAAAGTTACCTCTCAAAAACCAGTTGCAAAAGAGCAATATCGACTCTCCTTCGATCAACTCCTTATAGCCGCGTTGAAATGGAACGGGGTTGAGGGATTTCTGAAATTTAAATTAATTTTTTTTTCATAAAATGCATCAAATTATTCAAAAATGACATTTCTTTTTATTGAAATACAAAAAATAACGAATGAATAGTTATGAATTCATACTCTTGGACCAGGTTCGTAGATGAGTTCGGGCGAGAGACCTTTCACTGCTCCACTGATAATGTGCGCTGAACATACCGCCTGGAGGAAGTAAATAGACATAATGTTGAAGACCATTTTGAAGACCATCATTTTTTAGACTGAAATTTCAAATTATATATAAGAGTTTAATATGAGCACAATGGATTGATTGCTTATTATGTAACATCTTTGAGCACTAATAACTGATAAGTTAATAAAAATAGCTTAATATTTAACACAATTTCCAATAAAATCTTTATAAATGAGTAGAAATGACGAATATATACAGTTCTAGAGTTCAAAACAAACCCGAGAAATGACGAAAAGAGAAACTGCGTGCTTATCAAAAAAAGGCCCTAGGGAAAAGCTATGGAAAGAGGTGAAATTTGAAAATGTGCTTGATAAATTTCTACCGATCATTTTAACATCGATCTACTCATGAACATTGCCGCGAGTGAGTTTCCTTCCTGTCGGAAGAAAGGAATTTTGATAAGAACGAAAAAAAGTTTCGATTCAATATAATGGAGCGAGCCCATAAGGATGGCACTTATACTATCGTGACTAATTTGTCAGACCTTGCGAATTTGATAAAATGACAACTTCAAATCAACTTCGCGTCAAAAATATCTTGAAAGTCCAACTTTAACCTATTTCATCTTATAAGGACTTCTGGAACAATCGAAAATTTACAATTTGAAATTCGCGCATAAAAGTGAAATCGATTTCAAAGTCAATGCCGAAATAGCTATACCAATTAGTATCTCATTTCCTGTTAAGCCAATCAACTGATAGACATAAAGAAATTTTTTTCAATTCACTTATTCATAATTTTCGATGAGTAATCATAACAACTGATAGCCAATTCGCAAAGGAAGTCGATTTATATTCCAACTTTTTGCTCGTGATAAGTAAAATTTGAGAGTGGAAATAAGAATTTTTATACTTTATGTTTCAAATTAACTAATCTTCCGACCTTGCAATTTCTGCGTCGAAAATTCTATTCTATTTTTGCAAGGCTTGAGACTAACCACGTCACAGCGATGCTGAACTTCATGTCAAATTTTTGGTTCCCCCGCCAAGCTAAAAAATTCAGTATGCAAATCGGAGCATAAAAATGACTAACAATGTCTCAGATCACTTGTGAATTTGTCAGCAAAACCAGCATTGTTTTACAAATATTCTCTTTTCCTAGTGATGTTAGCTTCAATATTCCTCAGGAGGTTTAATATTAGGACCAAATATTTTTCTTCACCATAGAAATTTTCAAAATTTCACAATATTTCGTAAAATATTTGTCAGGATTTTACGGTACTCGATAAAATGAGTTGGCATTAGTTTCGGAGTTTAAAGCTGCTATAATTTTTAAAATTATTGCAATGAATGTATGCATTTACCAGTTAAAAAGCCATTCCTTATTATTTAATTTTTGATTAAAAGTACGAAATCAGCAAAAATAAACCGGAATTGTAATAATGACTCAGGTAGCTAATTTAGTAAATAAATATATTTCTGCAAGGAATAACCTAATGAGACAGTAAATGGTTGTAAAAGTTAATGGATTGAAATATTTCTTTCCTGTACACGATTAAAAATAGCCTGAAAAGGTGCATATTTGATCACATCGCCAATTTTAAATGTATCATGGACGCCCCATCATGAAATGCAGTCATTTAGAATAACGAATTATTTCACCCTGTATTTCTCACCAAATTTCCGCTCGCTCCAATTTTCTCGTTTCTCATTCGTCTCTTCATCTTCGCCATCTCTCACCTAACGATGCCAAATATGAAAAAAGTTATTGTAAAGGGGATGGTTGAAACCTTTACCAAGTTACTTAGGGATACTCGACACACTATCACTATACCAAAGTCTCTTATCACTACATCTCGTTTCTAGCTAGACATCTCTGAGATAGGAGAGGCGAGAGAATATGGAAATGAGGAGAAGAATAGGAAACGAGAAAATCGGAAGAGAACGAAAAATTGGTAGGAAATACACGATATCACACATCTTAGGAAGATGAAATCAACTTTGACAATTTAAAAAAAATAGAAAATCTAAAAATTTTGCCACTACCTCATGCACTTCGAAGCTCGAACAGGGCTTCCATCGAGCGTGAAAAATCGAGAAGTGAATTTCAAATATCAAAATGTTTCTATGAAAATCATATAAGTAATGCTTATCAATTCTTATTATTCCGCAATAAATTTGCAGCAGTCATATCTAGTTCTACCAATTTTTGCATTAGATTATCAGTTTCGAATGATTGGTAATATCGTTGCTCGTTTGCAAAAAAGTACTCATTTCAAGTTGGTGATAACCCACTGAAACTATCTATCAATACATATTATTCGTTACTAATTGAGAAGTAAAGATGACTTCATAAGCCAGTCAGATTTCGAAACTGCGAGTTAGATCTCGAACGTATGAACCGAAAACTTGAATTTTATTTAACAATAGATATAAACTTCGTTATTCACAGTCATATTTGAATATTTCAATGACGATTGCTATTTGAAGCACTCGATCAGAAAAGTAAAAAAAATTGAATTGGAGACTTGAGACTTTACCTGATTTGTATGAAGCATAATAGTATTTAAAGGAATGAAACTAATTACAAATTTGAAATAAACTCATTCTATAAAAACTGTCCAATTTTGATACTTTATCAGTATACATTATTCTTTTATTTTGAACTATATTTAGAATATGCTTTTATAGAAATCACATAGATGAATTTAAATCTTAAGTCATTATTTATAAGGCGAGCAACGACATTTCCAAATGAATTTCACCATTGAAAATGTGTTGTGGCATTTCCATGTTGCGATATTGTGTCGTTGCGGCAATTCCAAATCGTCACGAAATAGCATAGAGGACATAAAGTGCAAAGAAGTGCGAAGGAGGGAGAAAAAGACCCGATCGGGTCGAAATTTGCAACTTTGCTCCCCGTTGCGTCCCACCGAGTTCCCGTAGGCTTGAGGAGGGGTGGAGTGGTTTGGGAACGAGGTGGGAAGAGTCTTTCTGAGTATGGAAACATATAATTCAGGCAATATTATCCTATTCAATTCCTTCCTAACGTATCCTTGGGATTTGCACGGTGATAGGTAAAAAATTCACTTGTAGTTATGTTCGATATGGTGAAGATAAATACTGCTATAACCTACTGTCAATTCTCGTTCATCACCTTCAGCAGCACCGAATTGCATGCATTCAGAACGAAGCGACTATCTCTCTGATCAGATGATTCGTTAACTTTCTCGATTTCTCTCAAACCTCAGTGATTTTTCTCGTTTCGAATGGACACTGCGGCTATTTTCTCGATTTCTGATACTTTCTGATAAGGAAGTGATCTGAATGGGGCGGCTCCTCGTGCAATGACAACAATGAGTACAGCTGTCCTGATTGGAAATATCAGGCAGAGAAGAGAAATGGAGGAAGAACGAAGGAGGAATACACAGAGCGAAGTTTGAACGATGATGGAAGCAAATCACAAACAGTCGGATAGACTGAGAGATAGGGCAGCGAATATGCATATCTGCATTCTCCAATGAATGAGAAACTCTTTAGAGATTAGCCTTGATTCACTCTTTCTTCTCATTTGATGAAACTCTAATAGATTTTTCGTGAGTCACGGTAAAAGTAGGATTTTTGTATCTTTATATTTCTGCTCTTATCGTCTTTTTGTATTCTTCATGTGTTTTCCAGAAAATTTTATTATTAAATTTGAGTAAAATTCATATGGGTTAATTTTATGAATACTTTAAAATGGCGCGATACAGTCTGTAACAAAAATATAGACGGATGCATTTTTCGCCGATATCGCCTATAAGGAGTGGATATAATGGGAAATCACTATCAAATTCGGAATCAGCGGTGTCGATAACCTATATTGGAAGCAATAATGATCGGTCATCATTATCCAATTAGAATATTTTTGTAAAACATTGATTTTTGACTGTAACATAAATATAGACGGATTTTGAAAAAACAACAATTTAACGGTTCAAAAAGTGGTAAATGGTCAGAAGCCGATATATAGTAATTGCAAATGCGTCTGTTACGCTGGAGAACTTGGGTAATGCACTTGGACATGGTGTCATAGAGAGAAGTGAGGTAGGGAATGTCGACGGTCTTACAGGCCGCGATGATGGCCCTTTTGAGCTTATCCACGGTTCTGTACTGCTTTCTGTTGGCGTAAACTCTACGAGAAATGTAGCTCCAGATATTTTCCATGATATTGAGATCACAAGAAAGAGCGAGTCAGTCAATGACATCGATTTTTGGCAGAGAGAAAGTCGAGAGTCGAACGAGAGACATGACATGAGGCGTTGTCTTGAATCAGAAAGAGCTTCTTAGAGCGATACTTATGGAAAAAGGAATGAGATTAATCGAGAGGATGGTCTGGTATTCCGTCGAGTTCATTCAGGCCGTGAGAAATGCGAGATCGAGGGTGCCGAGGGCAGAAACGCCTCCCCAAACCATCAACAAGGCTTCGCCAAAGTTGCGCTTCGAGAAGATGCGTTCCTTCTTCCTAATATCCCACCAATAGTACACCCATCCATCTGGTCTGTCCAAATTGAACTTTTTCTCATTCGTAGACACCATTTGGAACTAAAATATGCCGTTTAAAAAGGCATTTGGTGAGGGGTAAAATTTTGCTATTTTTACGAGATGAAAACTCGTTCTTCCAATCTCTCTGAAAGGTTTTCTGAAAAAGTTTGAGTCGATTTCGTTTGTGAGCATCCGTGAGAGCTGGAACAGTCTTCATTTATTGGTATCGGAGGTTCGGGGTTCTTCTTGATAGCATGCTGGATCGTCATGAACGACGCGTCAAGTGAAGATCGGTGGTGGCTGTGCGCAAAGAGACCGTCGAATTGGAGAAATAACGGCTGATTCGACGCTCATAAGCAGTAAACAGCTTCTTCTTCCTCCCCGGCTTCTTCTTGATGTAGTAGCCGTGGTTTTTGTTCATCACGTGGCGGACGTCTGTCCATCATCGCGGTTTGGAAGACCGTCGATATTCCCTACCTCACTTCTCTCTATGATACCATGTCCAAGTGCATTACCCAAATTCTCCAGCGTAACAGACGCATTTGCAATTATTATATATCGGTTTCTGACCATTTACCACTTTTTGAACCGTTAAATTGTTGTTTTTCAAAATCCGTCTATATTTATGTTACAGTCAAAAATCAATGTTTTACAAAAATATTCTAATTGGATAATGATGACCGATCATTATTGCTTCCAATATAGGTTATCGACACCGCTGATTTCGAATTTGATAACGATTTCCCATTATACCCACTCCTTATAGGCGATATCGGCGAAAAATGCATCCGTCTATACTTTTGTTACAGACTGTATATAAAAGAGTTTAAATAAGATGCTTTATATTTGACTATACCATAACGGATTTTATGATAATTTTGTGAGAATAAATCTGAAATTTGAAGTGTGACACTATAGATGATTTGACACACTTTCGCTATTCTGTGACATTTTCCAAGTCTTGAATTCGCGAATGTTAAGAAGCTGAAGCGATTAGGAAGAGATATCCCAGACAATAATCTCCTCAAAGGCTATCTATAGGCTAGTTCTTTGGAATAACATCATTTTCAAGTTCACTACTGTAACTAAGTCTTGCATTAAGAAGTCATTATCGTGCGCATTCGGAAAATTTACGCCCCGACTAGGTTTCCATCTTTTCCTTTTCAATTACTCATTTTCTAATAGTGCAAACATTTTCAGTTCGCGTCATACTGTATCATAAGACTTTATGTTTTTTTTCTTAATTTTCGTAATACGAAATAATCTAGACTATTAATTTACGAAGATCATGCTTTTACGATTTTATTTTTATTTGTGCATCAAGATTTTTTTCTTTAAATTTTACTAGGAAGAAGATTTAGTGTAATCAAATATACCGAATTAATTTAGATGAGTTTTATTAGGATAGGTTATGCATTTAGTTCCTTAATTTTTATCCTCGCCAATTTAATTCCGTATATTTTCACAATTTGCACCTGTGAGTAACCAATCGATGACCTTTGTCGGACAAATTTAGCGACACGGAAATGGAAATGCAATCCTCCCAATCACCAATCAATTATCACTGTTGTCTTCCTCAAACAAGTGTATTATTTCGTTCGATTCGAGTTTTCTCCGCAATTATATAAAAGCACGTACCGACTATTTTAGGCCCACTATAGGTCGTTATCCGATATACTCAATGCTCACTTATAATCATCAAAATTATCTTTCCACTTTCAGATTCTTCATAGATAAGTGGTGATTGTAGGTGAATGAGAATTATGTCGGGTGACAATTACGAGCAATTTTGAATAGTAGTTGCAATAGTTGCATCGCTGCATACGAGATAGTATGAAAAAAAAAAAACGATTTTTCACCCTATCAAGCACTATCCTATTCGGTATGCAGCGATACTACGATGCAACTTTTCTAAACGTCTAATTATGATCGAATTTCTTTTCAGACGATACGAATCGAATTGTAGTGGATCAGTAACCAATCAAATCAAACGATGAGCCGGAAAGGACTGAACTTCGATGAAGGCAAGCTGATCGCCGAGTGCGTAGAAGCGGCCGAGTCGACGGTGCCTGCATCGCAACGACTCAGACATATCCATGCAGTGTTCTCGGACAACGGTGAGTTTTAAGCTTGAATTTTTCGGCTTCCTGTAAAATTTACCAGTTCACCATGACCACCAATCGTAAAATTTACCAGACTTTGGGAATAAGAAACGTAGAGAAAAGAGAATAACTACTTAATTTTACAAATCGTGACTATGATGAAATGACAAATTCTACAGGAAGGCGAATTTTCCTTTGAATGAAGAATCTTTTCAATTTTCATTAGAAATGAATACGTCTATCAATTAATAGAATTGTTTTTTCGTATTTTACATATTCGAATTAGCAATAACATTCCTCAATTCGATTAATTCAAATTGTTCTAAACTAAACAAGTAAATTTTGATAAACCCGTTGAAAGAAGACAAAAAGTCAATAAAAAATCTCCACTAGGTCATTTTGATGTGGTTTGAATTTCTCGAATTTTGTCTATCCTCTAGAATTTAAGCTCATTAATCTACCAAAAAGTTTCAGTTGATATTAACGAGCAACTAACGCTGAACGTGACGAGAAATAAGGACGCGAAAGATATCGCGAGTCGAACAGTGACGGCGAAGCAGGAAGGGATGAGCATTGCTTACTGCAATCTGCTATTCAAAGAGGTAAGCATTTATTAGTCATTTGGTTTTTCTTTTCACAATTTGAATAGAAATTGACAGGTTGCGAAATTTTGTCAAATAAATGGATAAATTCAAACTGGCAATTATTAAAACTCGATTTTATTCCAATTCTCTATTTTCAGACGAAAAGTAGCAACGATTCCTCCGGCGCTTCTTCATCCAACAACTCGCCATTTGCTTCTACGTTGGCTGCAGAATTTTCTAGAACCATTTCAAGTGAGTCGAAATTACTGCTTACGATTTTAGTTTTATGAATCATTTTAATTCAGAAGATTCGTTGAATAACGAAATGTTATTTTTTATCATTTTAGGCGACAGCCTGCTCCAACGATCCTCCAGGAGTGATCATTTTGACTTTGAGGTAGAATATAAAGTTATCGTAACATTGGAAATGAAACTATCTTAGATCTATCCAGCTCAATCGGCCCATCAAGATTCATTTCCATTATCAACACATCGTGTAGCTCCCTCATATCATCACGTTAAAGTCAAGGGCAAACAAGAGAATGATAGCCAAAACTTGTAAGAATTTGAATAATTAAAATTGAATAATGAATATCTTATCCTTCTAGTTGATTCATATCGAGAAAGAGCAAAGATTTTATTTTCGTATTTTTGACACTTGAGTGTTTCAGAGCTCTTCACTTTTTCAGTGTTAAAATTCTAATTGAAAAATTCTAGATTTAGACAGAACCTTGTTCGAATTCCTGAACTGCCATCTATGACTGAAGCTCTGAGGAATCATTGCAGGTCAATTTCCTCTGAAAATGATTCATTTTCATTTATCTCAAATTTCAGAAAGAATTTTCGAACGAACAACTTATTGCCTTTGGAATCGAATATTTACATTCACGAAGAGCATCAGGCTGATCAACAAATGCTATTCGAAAATGATTCGACTATCTCTGGTAAATTTATGAATATCGTGAAAATTATCTGTATCTAAAAGCTATACTTAGAATTCCCAAACCGCCTCTTGCAAAGCTGCATTTTTGGTACAAACGTGGTAGTTTGAAAGTAAAATTTGGGAAGGTAGCACTCTTTAAACCCAGAATGTTATGGGAAGATCTAGTGTAGATTGACGATAAACTTGACGAAATGGTTCTGTACCTAAAATTAGGTATAGTTTTGCGTCCACGCATGCTCATGTAGTTTGAAGTTTGCCAAAATGTGTTCACTTCGAGCAACGGGTTTTTGCGATTCATTCGGCTAGGAAAATTTCTAATTTTATTTTTTCTTCGCAAATCTTACTTACAACTCTGATGATATTTCTGTGCACGAAATTTATTCTGAACATCAATTCGACGTATTTGCTCGGGGACTCTAGCTATGCTAAATAAAAATTAGGCGAACTTCCTAAGTCGTCAATCTGTAGGCCTGGCAGACTTATTCAAAACGAAAAATAACAGGGAAGGGGTTCGCAAGATATGACTTTTCTATAGGAAATTTACACATATGGAGGTCCGCAAAAAGACCTTAGCTTAATTCCTGTCCCTGTCTAGACCTGTCAATCTTTGGTGTTGTATCCGCATTTATCCGACAATACTTATCTGGGGTATTATCTTAGTATCTGTAGTTATTGTTTGTGAGCTAACTTTTATACAAAGTGATTTTTAAAGAGGGAAATATTTGGTGCACTTTATAAAAAAAGATGATTTCAATAACTTCATATTCAGAAGATGGAAAAGTGTTTACTCGAGGGAGACTTTGGTCGGATGACGGAAAGCTCATTTTATCTGCAGATAAAGACTCCATTTTGATGCAAGATAAAAAATAGATGAATATTCGGAAACATGACTTGTTTTTCACTCACAGATCTGGTATTAATAAATAGATTTGATCTTCAATCAAATCCTCATGGGTTAATTCGTTGAGTGTATATTAATAAATTTACGTAAATCTTGATGATATCTCAATTTTATGCAGAGTTTTAGGTAATTAATTCGAGCTAACCTTAATTTTATAAATTCAAGACAAATTGGCTTCTAATTTTAGACGTGATTATCAGTAATTTCTAAATTTCCTTCCTCATACTTCTCGAATCGCATGTAGGTCAAAGAACTGTACGTCTAAACTGGGTGCATCGAAAAGTGATAATGTCAAGACGGATTAACGTATCAATCGCAAAAATGAGAAAGAGGAAGTAAACGCTGATCTGTTTTTTGATTTTTTAAATTTTCATTGACCCGCTTATTGCTTCACTGATAGAGTTATAGAGTTCAGAGAATTTCCCCGGTGGAGTTTCCTCTTCAACTAAATTGGCATCATCATTCAATGATTGATTAATTTTTTTTCATAACTTAAAACCGAAATTAACTGTTTCCGAGTTGCAAAGGTTTTTTATAGCATCTTTTCGTTTCTCCTTTCTCTATCTCTCACCGCCCTGCGTTTACCAAAATACATCGAATAAACGTGAGTCTTGTGATTGTCGTCATGTTGGCGTCGAATATTTTGTAATTAATTAGACAAGGTGTGGCTGTAGTTTTCTTTCTAATTCATTTAATTCTGATGTCGTCATTTCGTTAATTAATTTCCTTGATATTATCGTTCTGAGGAATATCGGGGTTTTTTTTCTGAAGAAGTTTGTTCCGTGTTCGTCGTTGGCTTCTTCTTGTATGAATTCAATTCTTGTTATTTAACTTTTCATTGACAGTTTTTTCCTATCTTTTGAAAATCAATGAACTCTATAATTGCAATGGATGTTCCCGCATAGGAACTCACAGATTTTAATGAAATTTTCCAAATAGGGATTTTCGATGGCGCTAATCGCGATTCTGAAGTCAAAAAGTGCCTAATCGCATGCAGAAACCTGGAGTTTCGAGTTGAGTTTGGTTTCTTCCCTTGTATTGCAAATTTGCGGAATTTGGATACATGACTTCACAAGCAGAATAACTCATTTCCCATACAAAATACAAGTGAAATAAGCAAAGTTCCAGAGGGCGATTAAGCACTTTTTGACTTCAGAATCGGAATTAGCGCCATCAAAAGCCCCTATTTTGAAAGTTTCATAGAGATTCGTGAATTCCTATGTGAGAACATCCTTTATTAGACTGTTTTCTACAGTAAAAATGTATTAGAGTTGGCTCATAGAAAAAGACCAGGACACCAGTTAGAAAAAGACACCACCTTTTCTAAGAAATAGTATGAGGAAGCAAGAGACGAAAAGAAAAAAAGTGGTGTCTTTTTCTAACTGGTGTCCCGGTGTCCTGGTGTCTTTTTCTAGGAGCCTTAGAGTTTGATAGAATGAAAAGAAGAGTTGATGAGAGTAGGGAACTGAAAAGCATGAAATGCAGTAAATTTCATGAAGATCAACGCTATTTTACGTGGGTTTCGAATTCAATATCTTATCCGATAAAAAGAAAAGTTTTAGCTAAAAATAAAACGAACGACTTTTTCCTATTTCGAATATGATCAACAAAATACCGTTATCGATCGTCTTTTGACGAAGCTGGCAGGGAAATTTCGGCATGATTGACGTGGGATATCTTGATTGGATTTCTATCGATTAACTGATGAGCTTCGAGAGATATCGGGAATTTTTATAAAACAAGATATATCGAAATTGTGAGGGATTTTTCCAAATAAGATAGTTTTATAGGAAGAAATGCCGATAAAATCTTATCTCGTCGTTGTTCCTGAGAAAAATCGAATTTTTGACTAGGTAAAAAATCTGTTTAGCACATCTTTACCAGTATATTTTTGCAAAATAAGTCAATTCTTTTGTTTATAAAATCTTTTTTCCCCAAATTTTCACTTGGATAAAAATTCAACGTTCTCAATTCGAATGTCTGCAAATTTCCAATAACTCGATTTTTAAAATTTTGTCGTGAAAATGAGTAACAAGGAAGAATTGAGTCGATTTGATACATCCAAATTGAAAGAGATAATTGAATCGGACAGTCGGAGTAGACTGAAATTGATAGAGACTTAACAGAGAATAGACGAAGACGAAAAAGAATGAATGCTATCCACAACTCCAATTGATAAGTCTTCGCACAGAGAGAAATCGAAGTTGAGACTTTTCAGAAAGCCGATAAATTTACGAATTTTATGTTCAGGGACGTTTCAATTTGTCGACGATATAAAACATTAAAAATATAATTTTGATGAATAACTCATACCTAAGCAGGACTTAAGCCAAATCCTTTTTGCTGACCTCCTTAGGCTAAAATCTTGCGCCGAACTCCCCATGTATCAGTTTTCTATAGAAAAGTTCTATCCTGTGGACTACTTTTGCCTATAATTGTTCGTTATTTCGGAATATATTTATCTAGACTAGACCTAGGATAAACTTAAGAAAATTCAAAGTTATATAAGAAAATATCGTCCTCAATAATTTCTAAACGAGAATAATATACTTGATGAAAAATCATGATCGAAATACGTGACTTCTTATTACTAGTTATCGCTAAATTTGTTGTTCTGTTTATTCGTGTTTGTCATTTTTCAGTTTCTCTTATCAGTATTAAACAGGCATCAAGATGCGAAGGGAATGCAAAATTTTCTTTCGGGTTTAATTTGTTTACTGCACGTAACTATACTGTAATGATAAGTGGTCAATGTACATCGAGTCCCTAACTCTTGAATGGCCAAAACATCCAAACGTTTTCAAATGAAACACTTGTGGAGAGGGAGGAGTCGAGAATAAGCGTACAGGATCTTGGTATTTCTTTTCTCTCCATTTCCCTTTCTCTCTCGATTAACTGCCCATCGACTTGAGGCTCCCCTCTTGTCTGTGCGTCTGTTTTCCCTAGCCGTCTCTCCACTCTTTCAATGCTGCTTCTCCTTTCGGAGCTAGAACTACTCTCGCCGACACGTCTCCTCCACGAGCGTTTCGAAGCAAGAGTATATAGTATACATATTTTGCATGTTAATAGATGATCAATGAAACAGATAAGCCAGACCAGTTTCTCATTTTCATTAAATAAATTTGAGAATGAAATGAGAGAAATTATGCGTCTTCTCAAATTTCTCGAATTGCAGAGAGGAAGTGTCTATTCCCTTATCGATAAATTCTCCGAAACGAATTTCAATCAACCTGTAAACAGGGGACGGAAAATGTGTCTAGCGTACGAAACTTGAACAATTACTTATCGTCTGTGTCTGGTGGTACAGTAAATATTTGAGCGGGGAAATCATATTTGAGATTTGTTTGTGTAGAAATATGAAACGAAACTAAAAATGACATTCGCGAGATCGAGTTGAGATACGATTATGTTTATGTTTGTTGGAGAAACTAGAAGACTTTTGTTTATTCCTCTTCGTGGAATCCACTTCATTCACTGAATTTGAAACAGACTGAAACTTCATAGCCATTTCAATAAGATTCGTGTCATGGTTCTAAATATTCATTACATGTGTTGACGTTTCTGCTATACACTAAATAATTCATACTTTCAATTTTGAGACCAAAGTTGTGTCGGTATCCTTTCGGCATACGTCTTCCAGGCGATAATTAGGATTTTGGCGTTCTCCAAATTGAACATTCTTCATATGGTTTCCGAACACGAAATCACTGAATAATAATTCTTTATAAATTTATTTGGCCATTTGAAAAGGCAACTTGGAAGTCTCAAACCATGCGAAATAATGTGAGAAAGAATCTTTTCCCTACCATCTCTCACTTTATTTCGCATGGTTCCGAGGGCTTGAGGTTTTCAAATAGCCTTTGAAAATGACATTCCAATATGCCAAGGCTATGAAAAGCTAGGCAGGGCAACTTGTTTTCCACTTTATCAAACCATTTCCTGTTGGTCTTTTGGAGTGTGTGTTTCTAAGTTGTCGTTTATATTCTGAAGCATAACTCACTAATCTGAGGTGACCCCCCACATCTTCAGAAGACCATCTCTAGCTGCCAGCTCGAAAGCGATGTCCAAGCGATTGCCGACATCTGAAAAAATAATCAAATGGAATGTTATATGCTAATTTTCTCAAGTCTATTACTTTGCCCAACGAGTTCATATTGATCCTTGTAAATGGCCATTACGTAAATCGGATTGCCAGAATTCTGAGAATATCGGAGTAACCGTGGCTCAAGCTGAAAAATCGAATAGATAAAGTTTTACCAATTATATTTTACCGATTTCGCCCCATTCACTTTGTGCAGATCAACCAGTACTGCGTAGGGATCTTTCAATGGGAAGATTTCTAAAAAATCGAAATAAATTCTCCGTCATATGAATGATAAAATACCCATAAAATCGATGTCGACTATTTGAGCAACGATATAATCGATCAGGAATGACGTTCTTCGTTCTGGTGAAAGAGTAGCTGCCAACAAATAGAGCGAATCAGCTATCGTCTCGTTACGGAGAGGATTTTCATAGTTTTTCAGTAGCTTGTTTATGCCTAAAGCATAGCATTGATTACGATAAAGAAAATTGAAATTAGGATGGGAATGCGATTTTATGGCAACCCGGGAAATATAAGTCATCACGCCGTGCAAAAAATTAGGGAAAATAGTCTTTTGTTCACCATTCCTTATCCTATTTTGCGTAGTTTGAGTACCTGAGGGCTTGTGATTTTCAAATAATCGATTTCATACTGATTCATGAATAAGCACGAACCGATCAGTCGACCGATGTGTGCGAGCATGGATGAGGATAGAAGATGATCCCGCACTGCTTCAAGGAGATTTTCTGGAGCATTCGGTAAGCAGAAACGCAAATATGAAAGAAGATCAGCATTCCATAGATCTCGACCTGAAGTTATCGCACTTTTGAAGTGGGTAGATATTTTGAAAACCTTTCTGAATTAACGAAGCATTGAAATTAATGGATGGGGATTCAGAGCTGCTCTCCTTTTTACAATTTCGGTAGAACCCATCTGACAATGTCTAAAATTTCATAATACTCACGGATAGCTTAAAAAACAGATGAAATTGACCTACTTTCTTGAAAATGTCGATTTCAGCGTGTCCAATGTGATGGCTGACATCGGGTGACTTGCTTTTGCTACTCCTAAACAAATCCAATAATCCCAAGCTTTGAAAAAATGTTTAAATGGCGAGATGACAGGTTGATGAGACCTAGAGCTAAGGATAAATCATAGGGATAAATTCTGAGAAAATATAAATCTATCCATCGAGTCAATTCGTAGTTGCCAAAGAGATCTATCATGACTTACTGATCATGATGATGTACATGACAAGTGTCCATCGAATTCGAAGCTAGCGGAATACGATTTTGAATATTTTCTTTGTGCGGAAACTTTTGCATGCAGTTTCGAATATTTCGGTCTGAAAATGGTAAATTTTAACTGAATATCCAAAATGATCTCACGTTGTTGGACGAATGATTTGCCAGATGAAACAATGAGCGTTGATTGACGTTGGAGCATATTCTAAAAATAAATAATTAGACCAAAATTTCGAATAACTATCTAAGAAATCAAGCAAAGGAAAAGGACGAATTAGAAAAATCGAACGGATTTAAAATAAGGAGGGGCTGTCAAAGTGCATATAGTTGATGCGGAAATAGACTTGTGATTCTAGGTCGCTGAAGGTAGCTAATTAGATCAGAACAAAATATCTCAATTTCCCAAATTTCAAATGAGGAAGTGGATATTTATGGGTTGAATCTGGAATTCTTTCCAAAATCACAACACCACGATGGGGGATACTTTTGACTAGACTGTTCGGGTCTGAGAATTGAAAAATAAGTTTTCAGTTCCTTCTTTTCGTCGCCAAAAATCGCACACTATTTTCATCGACCAGCAAAACACTTACTCATCCGGTTCTCCCTTTTCTCGTCTGGCCAATTACTGTTTCGATAGTCAGGTTGGCAGAAAAACGACGATGGGATATTATAGATGATCAACAGATGACACGAATTTCACATCTCCTAATTTCATAGAATCGCATTACTTTTGAAAGGGGTTCTTGAAAATAGAATAATCTAGAATTCGGCTCTTAAAGAAAAGCAAATCATATTCATAAAAGTGAAGAGTTAGAAATCAAATTTGTTATCTTTCAGGACGAAAATGAATGAAATTTTGAAGAAAAAACAGCTTGAAGTCAAAATTTGAATGCATTGGTCAGCTCCCTCTCATGGTGCAGATTGTAAGCCATTACTCGGTCAAGGAAACAACGTAAAATGGACATTAGCATACATCATGCAAATTCTTCAACTTTTCAAACTTGCTATTAATTATTCACTCGACGAATGCCCAACCCAGATGGCCGTTGCTTCGGAAACACCAGCCGTGGACCTTCCTCGCCGTTGCCCTGCTTCATTCTCATCGTCCCCACTGCCGCCAGCTTCACTGCTCTCCTCCACACCACCGGTCAGTCGGAGAAGCCAGTAACCAAAAATAATGGGTCCGGGCTGCGCGTTTTGAAAAGTCGCAAATCGTAATCCGGAACTCCAAACTATTTTTTGTCGAGAACGAACTCAGTTAGAACTCTAGGAGAAGTTCAGCAGCATTGTCGATGTCGAAATTTGGGAGGTCGAAAAGGAGGCGAAAAGGTGGTTTTAGACAAGTCTCTCTTTCACGTGCTATTTCTCAATTTTCCAATCATTAAAAATAACTGCACCATATTGTATACCTCCCAGATTTTGGCATCAACAATATTTGAACACATGACTATGAGTACATTTTTCAGAATTTGGTAATTGAAAAAAAAAACAATAAAAGAAAGATGTAAACTATCGAGGGAAAGCGCTCACTCGAATTTCATGAAAAAGAAAAGTACTCAACACCTTCAAAACATCAAGATATTGACTGAAAAATTCATAGAACATTGCAGAAATGAAAATACGCTTCTGCAACACATGACAATGTCGCTGAAATCCTCGTGCAGTTCATCTGCCTTTGCGTTCTAACTGCGTACATTCTCCCCTTCCTTATTTATCACTGCATAGAGGATAGAGATATGAAAAGATTAGGTGAGACGAGAGTGCAGGAGTATGGATGCGTGACCTCTAACATGACATTCTAGAGGCACGATAAAATATTATCCAAAATTGATAGACAGCCAAGAATTTCTCATGATCAATATCGCGTCTGGGTTCACAGTACAAAATTGCTATAGAAAAAATCGAGAAAAGTGCAATTAAAGAAAAAGTACTTTCTTTGAAAGGGCTATGGTGAATGAAGTTTTGAAATTATTGAATGAAGGGCGACTTGGAAACCGCGAGACCATGAGTACGATACATGAATAAATAGTGTGGGAAAAGATGCATTGCCTAAACATCCTCTATCTTATTTTGCCAATGTCCCGCAGTTCCCAAACAGCCGGATGGGGAAAAAATGTTAAAACAGGAGTAATAATCCTTTTCGGATTAAAAAATTGTAAATTACAGGCTGATGTATCGTAAAATTCGAAGACGTGACTGCGGCAAAAATGCAGTCTTCAATTTGAAGGGAGAGACCAAAATCTACAGACGTAAGCAGAAATCTCCACTTCTATTGCAGAGATTTATGACTTGGATAAGATAGTCAGCTTTTCATTTCTACTCTTCATCATTAGATAGACCTTCAACAGTTATGATTTGGTCAGAGAAAAGCTTGTATGATCTCATTCCGAACACTTGCACTCAAAAGCGATAAGCCTGCAAGAAAAATGAATTAGTTATAGGAAATTGTAAATAAAATTTTTTAAAAATAATATAAGTACAAAATCGCTAAAATAGGAATATTCTTCAAGTTAGGAAGAGAAAAAAACCGAATTGTGAAAATTTGAAAGAAAATTCAGCATAAATTAAAAGAATAGCTCATCTGAGATGAATATCTAAGAGTTACTATTGATAGGAAACAATTCACTAAATACCCTTTCACCAAATATGGCTATTATTTCAAGTTATTTTAGACGACTCGGTATCAGTTCACTCATTTAGTTGACGTTATTTCATATTTATACTCATGCTACTTACATTACAAATCGCACGCAACGATCACTTTCTTGTATGATTTATCGAATTCGCAGTAGAAAAGTAGGGGAAATAGAACTTTAATGCCGATTTCCTGCAATATTACAGTTTCTCGAGCGTTATTGTGATAACACACGTGAAAATATGATGAACAAGCGAAGAAACGAAGAAAGTGGCCAAGTTAAGCAATAGTCATTCTTCTCACTACGTAGAGTCTAGATGCACGCTTATTTGGACAATCGCAACCACTTTTTTTTTGTTGAAAAAATAAGAAACTATTTTCATCGTCCTAAAACTAGTAATGAGGCGAAAATTGTATAATTTAAAAAGTAGTATATCGTTACATGGCTTAGTTCGGGAAATATTCACCTTTTTTTATTTTACCAAATTAAAATCATCAAATCTTCCCATTAGAATAAACAGATGCAATTTTCGAGAGATGCAAAGATTGTTCAGCGTTTCATCATAAATTTCAACCAGAAACTCATAAACAACTACATTTGGGGTACAATTGTGATAATTCTTTTCGAGGATCATTTTCTGCAAGAAAATATCAATAATTTGATCATTTCGATTACAAAATTACGTAATACTTGAACGACCGAACCCATTGATAACTTCGTGATGGTCGCATAATCATTCGGATTTCGTCATTATTCATCTCAACAAGTCCGAGTTTGGTCAGAACTCAGAACGATCGATTTGTCACTCACTTATCAGTCTTTTCTCGTGCACACGCTATGATGCATACTTCATTCCCCTTTTTGACATTTGATAAAAAATTTTATCGCTCTCAAACCTCATCCATCTTCACATTCTCTCGCCCCACAAAGCAAATATAAAATACATTTGCAAATTCTAAACCGATCCAACATTATTTTGAAATTTACATTTTTGAATAAATCGACTTTTTAAGAATATTTTTATCTTGAGAAGAAAATGCGCTTATTTTGAAATAACTTTGAGCTAGTAATTTATTGACTTTTTACTAAAATGACGGATTGCCAGAGCATCTCGACTATTCTGACCGATCAGACGTAAGATTTTTTATACAATTGACCAATATCTCGAAAGATCAAAATTTCATACGATTTTGATTCGTTTGACTTCGCTACATGCTTTTAAAAATGATGAAAAGAATTTTCTATCGTCAACTTTCGTATTATGTCGCGAAGAATCTATTTGAAATTTTTCCCAGAATTTTTTACTGTGTACTTTATATGATGTTTTAGCGATTTTTATTTGTTGATTTTCTCGATTTCAGCCCTCCGCCAAAATCCCACTATGACTTGTACCGCGAGAAAAAGACCTGTGGCATTTCGCACGTCGTTCTCTGCACGCTGCTCTTCATCCTCATCGTTTTCCTAATTGCCGCTGGTTTATTTGCAATTCTCATCGTTGTCATTTTGAAACGTAAGTTCCCAAGTTTTTCTTCTCTTGATATTCAGAATTTGATCATTTCGATATCGATTTCCTTTCTAAATTCAACCAACGACAAATTAGGATTTAATTAAATCCTAATGGAAATCATCAAATAGAGTGCCGATCAGTCAACCCAGAGAGATTTCTATTCGTTTGATTGCAAAATTAAAAATCTGAAAATGAAGTTTGAGTCTAGGTTGATCGGATCAGAAATGAATACCGATTAAGAATTTTAAAGGAGAAAAATATTTTCAGATACAAAACCATCGTCTTCGTGTACTACGTAAATCATAGAATAATGATCGTCTTTCATTAGGGAGGCGAGCGTTATCCAACAAAGATTTTGTTGGATAACGCTATGCACCCTTTCATTATAATGATTCTCGAATTTAAATAGATATTTTCAAATGTTACGTTATTTGTAGGATAATTTGGGTAAAACGTGGTTTTCATGGAGAAATTTCTTTTTACAAATAATGCCCTTGAGTTATCGATGAAATAATAATAAGTATTAAAATAAATTATCTTTATTTTTTTCTAACTTTTATGATTGTAGATAAAATTTTTCTTTGAATATTATTCGTTTTGTAGTTTATTGTGAGTGCAATTGGTTTGAAAAATGAAGAACTTTGTGTTCGAGTTTGTAGATAAACTGATACCAAATTTTTGATATAACGACATAAAGTGCAGTCGAAAACTTGAAGAAGGACCTCTACCGGCAAAACATTACTTTGGCTTGTTTTCACCGTTATTTTTTGGCATTTTGATATTTGTCGTTGCAAAATGTTGATAATGTTCAGTGTATGTGGAGATAAGTTTCGTTGTGGCGAATTTTTATTTATTCTAGAAAATTCTATCATATTTTTGAATCAAAAGAAAAAATTCAGAATAAATACTATGATAAGAAAAATTCCAAGCATCTCCAAATTCTCTGATCCATTAACGAAGAAAATATCATCGGCATCGAGTTTGAAGGTAAGTTGAAGATCTTTTTTCTTCTTTTGATTTATAGCCATCATTTTTAAACTGTTATATCTTTCGTATAATTTTGCTAATAATCTTCTGGCATCCAAATTCACCATGGTTTTGAATTTAAAATTATTCTTCATTGTTTTGTATTGTTTCCATTTTCTGTTCTATCTGATTTGTGCTTAGTGTAGTACTTCTTCATAGAAATAGTGCCGCCTAAGCACTTTTTCACAATATCATTTGATCTGTCTTATCAACAGCGTAATTTTATGCCGCATACTTGGAGCATCAATAATAATGTCTCATTGCTTGCATTTGTCTTCGAAAATTTGCTCATTTCTATTGATTTCTGATTTCATTTCATGTCCGAACGATTTAGAGAAAAGCGCATTCAAACTGGATGTGTAAGATTTATGTGATACGAGAATTAAATTATTGTTTTCAACAACATAAGGGCGCGTTCAGACTTTTTCGCGCTAGAACGAACAAAGTCAGAACACGTCCTAAAAATATAGAGAATATAAGTGAAAGCACTGAGAAGCTATTGGTTGAGAAGTAATTTTCCATACCAAAAAGTAACGAACTCTCTGGATTTTTGAGACATTAAACCAATTTTATCGCGAATTTTTAGATAATCGAGCCATGTCTTGAAACTGGAACATTCGATATTCGAAGTAGAGCATTACTGCTGAATTTGTTCTTGATTTATGGATTTGGTAAATTAATGTCTTTGTGTAAAAGATAAAAGTTCTTTTTAGGCGTATCTGGTTATTTAGTCCCTAGCCAAATAGGCCCATATTATCGTGGATTTTTCTGTGATGACGATACGATTCGTTACAATTACAAACCAAATTCGATTCCGTTCATTATTTTGCTAGTCGTAGGACTTTTAGTTACTTTTGCTACTGTAAGCTCATCTCTGTGAAAACCATAAGATCCATGCAATTTCAGATAGTCATCACTGAATTTCTACGAATTCGAAAGATCGAGCAGAATATTTCTCTGCCAAAATATCGATGGAGAAACAGTCATATCAATGTGCTTATTGTTCGAATCGCTACTTATATCGGTTAGTTTGAGGGGTTTTAGAAAGAAGAGAAAATTTAGGCTACTCCCAAATCGGGTTCATGTGCACGGTAATCGTAATGCAAGTGACGAAAATAATGGTCGGAGAATTGAGACCGTACTTTATTGAAGTTTGCCAATTGGATGAAAATACCTGTAAAGGGAAGGAGCACGTGTAAGATTTGAAAAATATCCAAGTCATGCTATTTTTGAATTTACTTATCAGGAAAATAATAAAATATGCCATTATTTCAAACTCTATTCGAGCGAGCCTTGGCAAAATTAAACATTTAGTTACATTTTCAACTACACTTGCAATGGAGATCCAGCACAGGTGTTAGAAGCTCGAAAATCGTTCATGTCGGGCCATGCAGCAATTTCGATGTATTGCTTCGTATTTTCATCGGTAAATTGACATAGAATGACAAAAAAGAAATAAACAACTAATCTAGCTCTACATTCAAGCAAGACTTCAGCCAATTCTACAAAATCGAATATTCATTCCTATCATACAAACTTCGTTTCTTCTGACAGGTATTTCACTCATTTATTCATTTCAAACGAATTTTAGCCTTGATGGTTTCGTATTCAAGAATTACTGACCATTGGCATCATTCTAATGACGTAATTTTTGGAATTATCCTAGGCACTTTCATGGCATTATATTGCGTGAGTATTTTATATTTGAACTCAGATGTTATTTTGAATTTTGAAATGGCGGAATAAGTAAATGTTATATATGAGAAAGAAGGCAAAGACAAAATAAATCAGTAAAAATCGATTTGTACATTTCAATAAAACACTTGCAGGCAATTTTCTGGGCGGAATTATTTTTCCATAATTCTGAAGAAGAAGAGACGAGACCATTGCTGACTGAATCGAGAGCTACGAATGAAAATTTGTCACAAATCGAGGAAGAAGAGGGAGAAATGGTGCAAAATCGGGATTTGATGGAAAGTAAGGAATAACAATAAGATCTTTTTTTAAATTTCAATTATACTTACAAGTTTTCGAAACGCAATTAGCCGCATGAAACGAGATAATATGTCTTATTGAGAGGGAAAAAGAGCATTGTCATCGTTTCGTCTCGAGCAGAAATACAAATCTCGTTTCATGCGGCTAGCCGTGATTCGAAAAGTTGCAAGTCTAATTTCAATTTAACCTGAATTTAATAATTTTAGTCCCTGAATCACTATGATTCGATAATTTATTACTGAACGATAAATCATTATATACATGAAGATCTGACGAAAACTATTCGAGAATTAGATGCACGACGAGGTCGAAATTACGCCATAAACCAACCAATAAGCGGTCGATTTTCATAGCTGACTGAAAATTTATACTTCCAAATGAAAATAGAAAAATAGAATAAATACGTTCACTGACAACTCGACTTCTTACATGTATAATTTGCACTTGGGCTTTCGAAGAAGATGATGAAATCAGATATTATTTCAAAATTTAACTTTTCTATAGCCTGAGTTTCTTTGCCATCCAATTTATCGCATGAAAATAGATAAAAGTTGGATTATTTTTAAAATTTTCTTATTTGTGCATATTCAAATCTTGCAAATTCATTCAATTTGTTCTACGAATTGAATAAAATTACTACTTTTAGCATTTTTCAGCTCTCGGTATTTATAGGCGAATAGGGAGGGTAGGAAATGTAGAAAAAGTGAAGAAATAAAAAAGAATAGTCTGTAAATACAGCCATCTGTGTCTGTCATTCGTCTATAAATATAGGAGCCTTTCTTAAATTCAAGAAAATGCCTTACTTATTATCGACCATCCTGATGACGTTCGCGATCTGCCCGATGACGTGAGTGGTCGTCATCGGTCTGCCTTCGGTTGCAAACGCTCTCCTCGCAGATTCCCGAATCAGCCAGCTGCTCGCCATACTCGCCTCCTTTCGGGCTGATTTCCAGTCCAGACCCGTTCTGCAAACTCACATACAATCAATCAAATAATTGAAGCATGGAGACTTCTATTTAACCACCCTCGCTTGAGAGCTGCATTTAGAACAGTATGACCAATAGGAGGGGACTTCTATCATCATGCTTACTCGGATTAAGCTTTCAATGAAAATTTTTACGGCAAAAATCGCGTTACTATTTTACTGTTTTGAAAGACAAATATTGCGCTTGAAGAAAACGATGTTGAAAAGTTTCACCATTTCCGGGAAAAATGCTAAATATGCCTACTTTCTGGCCCAATATAGCAACAGTCCAAGTGATCCGGCTGTCGTGTCGCCCTGGCCTCCGACTCGTCGAGGGGATCCAATCGCTTCGGATTCGGTTACTCAAAGAGTATTTTGGAAGCAAATATCATTTTTATGAAAATATTTCAAATTTTCACAAAAATCAACCAACCATCTCCTTCTGGGTCGACCAAAATGTCGTGTTCTTTTTTGACGAAAACCGCCACTCCGATTTTGTCGCTCAGTCGCACAGCCAATTTGCGAATTTCTTCAGGATCCTGAGTTTTCCTTGTTTTGAAACAAGTTACAAAATTTTCCTACCCGAATTTTGACGACGTCATCGACGCCGAGCGCGGCCTTGCAGAGTCGAGAAAATTCCATGAAATTGGGCGTGAGAATCGCGGACTCAAGTCGAGGCAGCATCGTGATGTTTTCCGAGAGAAACCACAAGCCGTCCTGGAAACATACAATAAATCTTTATCGGTAAAAACTGTTTAAATTTTCGGATATGAAAAGAACTGATTTTCATAGGGAGAATTTATCTAGAAAAATCAGCAAAATAATTTGATTGTAATGGACAAAGAGCTGAAGATCAAGGCTGAACGAAAATTTCCGGGCAAGAGTATCTTTCTCCGCCCTACGCGCGCTTTTCTTTCTTTTTTTTTTTTCTTTCCCCGATTTCCGGGGAATACGGAAGTAAGAGAAAGAATGGAATATGCCCGTGGAGAGGGGAAAGAGACGTTCTCTCACCCGTAAATTTCCGTCCAGCCCCTCATGAGGATAGACTAACCCCGTCGACAATAAAAGGCACTTGGTTTGCGTCGACGAACTGCAGCAATTTGTCGATGAGCTTCGCCAATTTGGGGTCTCGGCCCAGTCCCGGTCCCACGACGATCGCGTCCATTCGGGATAATTTTTGAAAAGTTCCAAGTTTTATGGTGAAATGTTTGAATCTTTCATTGTTTCTTTTAAATATACCGGAATGACGAATTCTGGCTCGAGCGAGGGATGAACAATGAAATCCGGCGAGTATCCTTTGATGATCGGGGCCGCCTCCGGAGCGCACATCACGTAAATCAAGTCGGCGCCCTGAAAATTTCTGGATTTTACCAAAAAAAATTGTAGTTCTCATTTAACGGGGTGATTTGTTGTCAAACTATGAAGTTTTGTTTTTCCCAGAGATACTTCAAAATTTAACAAAACAATCATACATTTTGATTTTAAAAATGCTCATGGGAGATTCGTAAAATATTCTTGCCGCGTGCGATTTTTTTCAAGAAGAGCGGCTAAAGATTTTGAAAAATACCATATTGACGACAGTAGCTGCAGCGTAATAGGGAGCTCCCGTGTATTCGACCGATCCCCCGATGATCGCGATTTTGCCCATGTCGCCCTTACGAAGTTGCATCGTCAACTTAGGCATCAGGCGACGAAGCGACTCCATTTGCGATGCGTTCTGGAATACTTTTTTCTGGAAAATACGAAGAGAAGATGTTTAAGGAAAGAGATCGAGTAGATCGGAAACAATCGCTATTTTTGTGAGAAGCTCACACGAACGATGCTAAAAAAAATAATTCTGGAGAACAAATAATAGGAAACAATGAATTTTGAAGATTCGAAAAAAAAAAACCCCCGCTCATGGAATGAACAGTAACGAGTAATGAAAAAGAAAAGGAAAGAAGACGACTGCAGGCTATCTTGAATGAGAGTGAGAAAAAACGAAAAGATACTTTGGGAAAGTTGATTATTAGAAAGCTTCATGCGTTGTTATTGTTTTAGAAGAGAATTATTTACCTCACATTGAATAATAGCTCCGCAAAACATCAACAGAATCACAAATAATTCCATCATAGGTATTTCAAACCAATTCAACACTAAATTTCAATGAAATTCAAATCATTTATTCATTTCTGAACGAATGAATAACCGAATAAAAATACGAGGTTAAAACGACGAGAATGTACCGGTATTTTTGCGAACGGGGTATCACTTTCGAGATGATTAGGTAAATTATGAAGGACTGAGTTGTAAAAAGACGATTCTGTCAAAATACTGATGTTCAAATGAACAAATTAGGGATGATTTACCGATAGAATTTACATGAAGATGAAACAGTTGGCAAATTTTAGACAAGTCTAAACCTCGACAACAAATATTGTCATTTGACATCGTTATTCGAGACAACGACAACAAATAACTAAATTGATGTCGAATCTAAATTTGTCTCGAACTTTTCGAAGAGGGAAACCATGAAAAATGTGCTTTCGGCAAGGGTAGAATTGATTGAAAGTGAACCCGTGGAGATCGAATTTTCAGATAAAATGAGAGACGAAATGGCAATGGTGAAGGGAAGCTGCAAAGGCGTAAAGTGGGAGGGATTGCCGGTGATTTTAAATGAGTACACGACTTTGAGCGGTAAGTTGAGGAAGAAAATAAGTAGGCAAGGATTTTGCACTGAATTCAAAGTAAAACATTTGCTCCTCCAAAAGTAACTCAATTTGGGTTAGGGGCTAAATCATAAAATAGTCTCAGATAATTAGATCTGTTGCAAAATCCTGACGAATAAAATAGGAGTATCGTCAACTCGCGAAAACCGACATTTTCTTGGCTTTTCTATGCAAAAATAATTGTCAGTTTTTGCGAGTAAACTGTCAAAAGCCCCAATGAAAGCGACCAAGTGAAGTGAGCAAAATTACAAAAGAATTATGATGAAAACGAATAATTTAACAACGGGGACACGGTATTTACCTGTAACAATAGATTATGGCGTAAAACAAACAAAAAGAATAAGAAAAATCCTAAATCAATTACACAATGCCTGAAGGTGTTGCAGAAAAGGGATCGATCTCGAGCCCCTCAAAAATACATCTCAAAGAAGAAAAGGCAGTGTCCAAGATTTGCACAAATGAAACAGCTAATAACTAACTCAAAAGCGATAATGATATTGATGAAATACCCTAAAAAGACTACCATTTCGCTTTCATTTTCAGAAATCTTCCAATTTTTAGAAAGCAAAATGAGGTTTTGCCAGAAAGAAAAACAGCATAGAGTCGTGGCAAGTTAGGAATTCACATAAATGCCTGCAGAGAAATAGCAAAAGAGTGAATTTTTATCATTCCTGCAAGTAACTATTATGCATTCCTATCGATGACAAGGTAGTTTACGTTTGGAGAAAAAATCCGAAGCAAATTTTGCTGAACTAAAATCATTACAAAATTGATGCAGACATCTTTTTTTTTTTCAAAATTCTCAAAATAAAAATTTGTCAAGATTATTCGAATCAAGATAAACTATCCAAAACAATTCTCTATCCCGTCACTGATGTCCTCATATTGAATGGTGCCAGATGGTTATCTTATCCATCTTATCGGCAAATCCCAGGGATCACCCATCTAGTCTGGCCTCTAATCGATGTCCATTCCGTCGTCATCTTCCGACCTGGGCGAGAAGTCGGGGGGTGTGGATGGGACTTCCTCGATTATGGGGGGCGTGGGCACAGGCGAGTCGTCCGCCGAGGACATCTCCAATTCGTCGGGCTCCGTCGAGGTCTCGTCGGGAAACGAAGCGACGGCAGCATCTGAAACTTGAAACACTTGAATCTGAGATAAAGTGTGAAATTCGAGGTAAACACATTTATATTGTCAACGACCGACTACTTGAGACGAAGTAAATAACAGTAACGTTTGATGTGCGGTAATTGGGGACTGATGTTTGCAGCTAGCTCTACGCAATGCACACTTTTCATGTTCGAGAATCTATGCATTATTTATTTCGTTCCAAGCTATCGGTCTTTGACAATAGAATAATGCCTGTTTACTTTTTTTTGGATTAGACGGATGGAACGAATAAATTAGAGAAAACTAGGTAAAAATTTTAGAATGGTTCACGGCTTCTCTACGAATAAAAAATGTTGCTTCCCAAAAACTTCGTATTCTTCAAAAAGGTGGGGGAAAAACGTCTTATCTAAGAAATAAACAAGAATCGTACCATCCTGCCAGTCCTCCTCGTCAGTGGGCTCCTCGATCTCGCTGATTCGACCCTGCATCGAAGGGTCGTCGAACGGATTCCGAAGTCCAGTCGGCCTCCACACGGCCACTTCGTCGCCCTTCACGGAGTGGTGTAGACGCGGCAGAAATGGCTCACGAGCTTGACGAGCACGCTCCAGGTAGGCCTGAAACATGCGAATATAAAAGAGCTTATTGAAGATTTATTTGGTCATCAGGGCTACCCACGAGTACTGCAAAATCGTACCTTTACCTGCGATTAAATCCAAAATTTCTTTTGTATCTTTTTCCAGTTAAACAAAATTTCATATCTGTATCTTGCTTGTGGGCAGCCCTGTTGGTCATCCAATAAGTTCTTGGAATTCAAGAATAGCATCATATTTCTCCTATTATTTCTTGTCAAAGATGAAGCTAGTTTTTTGTTTGTTTTTGAATGTGCAGACCAATTTATGTTCTTCTGATTCTCTTTGCAAACAGATAGATAGAATTTTCGAGATAAAGATTACTTGTCATCATTGTCTAGTGATATTTGCAAACAGTATGATGCTCGACTCATCACTACTTATGGTCCAAAAATGGCATTTAGAGAAATGAAATTATAAAAGCCCGACCTTCAATTTCTCGTCGATTCGGATTTTCTTGGGCGGTTCGTCTTCTTCCTCGGGCTCCTGAACGATGCCCATTGGAGAGTTGCCGTCATCGAATTCCTCGTCGGAGCTACTGAAGATGCAATTTGTTTCTTTTCCCTCGAAATTAACATATTTTAGGTTTCTTGGAAAGTTAAATCGATTTCAGTTTTAAAAAAAGAAAAAAGCTAATAAAAACTGGCAGGGTATTAAACAAGTCAAATATTTCATTTCTTATAAAAAGCTACAGTATTCTTCTTGACAGTCTAAGAATTCACTATCTCATATTTCACTCGTTATCGAAAAATTGGAAGGAAGTATATTTGCCCATTTTGCAAAGTAATCAGAATAAAATGTTCTCAGAAAAGATTGAAAACTGAATTCCATGTTTTTAAATTGACATATTATTCTTCATTTTTTTGTTGAAAATTCGAGTAAAATCCTTTAATCATAGAGAAATTAGTTTTTTTTTTTAAGATAAAACTCGAAGGTTCATATTTTGAATTTTTAAAGTGCCGCGAATTTCTTACGTGTCCATAGTCGAGGTGCCAGTAAGGAGGGGTGCATCCTTAGAGATGCTGAAGTTCTGGAACCGCTCGCTGATGCGGTCGAACTTCCTCTTCTGTCGAGGTGCATATTCCGAGAACATGTCCTTAAAATTCGAATATTCGTTTTTAATTACAGTAATTTTGGGTCTGGGGTGGCTTTGACAAACAATTCAAAGGTTTACTCTCGTAAATTTTGCTACAAACCGATCAAGCTCTAATTTTTAGTGATATTTTTACGTCTGATTAATAATGACTGAGTGTTATTATAAAGTTGTAAGAAACTTATAAATCTAAGAAATTTATATTGAGAAAATTGAATAAAAAATGAACGCTGACATGAATAACTATTTGATATATGGAAAGACTCATTGTCAAGTTAGACTCAGAATAGCATGAAAGAAAGTTACAAATATCAATAACGCTGTCATTATGATTCAGAGAAAGTCATCATCGAATGTTCGCATGAATTTCAAAATGCAGAACTATCGATTGATTTGGAGCGTTCGGGAAAATTGCTTGCAAAATTTGCCTTGAGGAGCGACACGAAATGGCAGCTTATTGGGGCAGAGTCAGGGCGTTGCTCTCACAAAATCTAGGCACTTTAAAATGATTACTGATAAAGCTAGCAAAGTGATAGCACGAATGGCATTTATCACTGATAAGGATATCTTATACGACCAAGGATATATCTGAAAAGATATCTGGCTTGTAAAACCTGGATTCCTCACCATCCATCACATGATAAAAGATGTGACAGCAAAAACGTATGATATAAAAAGGAACGATAAGAAGAGTGACAAGTGGGCGTGGTTGGTACCTCCTTTCGCGCTTGTCCTTCAATTCAATCGAAATCGAATTTACCCTGGCTAAACACCTTGAGAATTAAACCCCTAAAATCGCGCTGTGTTAAGTAATCGATAAGTAGCATGATAAATGGAGCAACGCTAAAATGAGAAGGTCTAAAAATAGGTAGGAATTAGTTTTACCTAAATCTCAAAAATCCCAATCGATAATTGGGCCTAATGATAAAGTCTGATAAAGAAAGAGGCCAGAGTTATTTTGCAGTAATTCAAAAGCGATGCATTGACAGCGAGGGGTCTCTCGTCCCTATGCTTGATGGTCGAAATGGAGGAATAGTAAGGAGAAAAGAGAGGCAAAAGACGAAAGACGTTGGGAGAAAAGGAAGCTACGCGATAAACCCAGAAAGATCTCGAGGTCTAGCAGAGGAAAGCACGCAGTTGCTAGGGGTCACTCTGCGTCTCTAACGGGAATTAATGCCAAAGGATAGGAAGAGAATCTAGAGTAAATTCGAAGAAGCCCTAAGCGTGCCTGGTAACTGGATAATAAACAAGTTGCGTGATTGGGGAAAATTTAATTAGGCTCAGCATAAATTATCTAATGCCATCAGGATTATTCATACATTAACTTGAATTTTCAGAAAAATAATCTCTGAAATACTTCGAAAGGGTTTCTAGATCTATGGTTTATCCTATGATTAGAGGATTTATAAATCAGAGAAAAAGACGCAATTTTGAAAGATGAAAATGAATAAAAGTCTGGATATTCGAAAGAAAGAAATTTCAAAGGTTTATCTTGAGTGTGAAAATATCAAAGATAGGGATGGCAAAATAAATGTTGACCTAACGAAGCCCAGAGAATTAGAGAGAGATTATCACTGAATCACGCGGACTGGTCATATGACAAATAGAAAATATGGCACTGACCAAAATCGAACACTTCAAGAAAAACCTAAACCATTCTCGAAAGATTTTCGGACCATTATAAAAGCAGGAGCCAAAAATATTCGAATTATTCCCCGAACAACAACAATAATGTCTGAGAGAAAAGCAGACATACCCCTACGCGAACGTCGAAATTTCTAGAAGCATCGAGAAAACCGTATATTTTCTAAGAGTTTCTACAATTTTATGGAACCAATACAAGTAAGTCTATAAGAAAATCATTCTCTAATATGCAAATGCCGAAGTCTAATCTAATTTCTAGCTTCATGTCAGGCTCTTTTCAGCCAATACAATTTGAAAAGTTTTCTAAAAGAGACTGAAAGATTTGAAAAATATAATTTCGAGAAAATTGACCGACCTCTCCTTCGTGGTGTCTCTTCGTCCTGGGTTCCTGCACGTAGTAGAAGTTTCCCACATCGTGGTCCTGGTCCATCATCGAATTCGAGTCGAACATCGTCACGGATCCAGAGGTCGAGGACGTCGCAGGATGGCCGTAAACGTTCGGATTTGAACGATCGAACGACGTCGGACTCGCAGCGTGCAGCATCTTCCTGCTCTTAGCCACTGATTTCGTCGATTGGGGATTGCTGAAAGCGAAAGAATGATTTTTTTTGCGAATTTTATTAGGTCTACTAATAATTTCTTGGAATTTTGAAAATTAGCATATTGAATTTTTATCGTCAATCAAATGATATATAATAATATGCTAGTTTTTTAATTTCAAGAATTTATTGAAAGAGCCACTAATAAAATGATAAAAACATAACCTATCAAAGACTAAACTCTATCGTTGAGAAGCGAATTTTCGAAGAGAATCTCGAATTTCTTAGTTTATTAAAAATAAAAGATTCGAGAAAGTTCAAGAATTCACCAATCAATGAGATGCAAAACGAACATTCTCGGGACTGTTGGAAACTTGCAGAAAGATTATTCGAGAAAACAATCACTCAGTCGCAAGATTTTCGAAATACTAAAAATTTCTAGAGAAGTTTGGAAAATTTCAAAACAGCGATAAAGATCGAGGGGATGATTCATAACTCATTTTCAGGAAAAGTGAGCCTAAAGATATTTTGAAAAGTGTTCAACAGTCCCGACCATATCATAGTGAACTACTGACAACACTTCATACAATCATACGACTTTTCGGGCTTTTTTAATCTTTCATCTTTTTAGAACTTCATTTTTCAGAGAAAAAATATTAAAATATGAAAAGTGGTGAAAAAAATGAAAAACCAAAATCCTGCACATTCACATTCACGAACACTTCTATCAAAATCTTAAAATTTGCACCTCTTCTCTCAATTTTCGTATGAGTGTCAGTGTTACATATCAGCTATGATACTCGAAATGAATGTTTTAGTAACTCCTAGAAATAGTTTCTTAAAAATTAATCACCCTGCCAAAAACTGTTGGCTACCAAACTGTATACAAGCTTTTTCACTATGCTTTATCAAAAGGTAAGAGAGAAGATGGTTCTAGAACATAGTATTTTGGTAACCAACAATTTTTGGTAGATAAATCGACTTATTGTATAATTCAATTCAACATATCTTTATCCTCACTATATTTTATTATTCACTTTTTTCAGATAAATAAAAAATATCACGTAAAAAATGAAGAAAAATTGTGTAAAACACAATATAGTGAAGGTAAAAATAGGGCGAATTATACGAAACGTCGGTAAATTTACAGGTAAATGATTATACCCTCTCTGGTTGTGCGAGGGAAGGTCGGTTGATGAATTAGCGGGTTTAAATTGCGACGGAGATTCCATATTCGCGAAGGTTCGAGAGCATAGCGCTATACAATCGTTCGCTCTATTTCTCTGTCTCCCTCTATTTCCCTTTTCTCTCTCTCAAGCTCCGCCCCCTTTTACGCGACCCAAAATGCATTCCCGAAACGTCGTAAGCCACTGGCCGAGTCGACTATTTACATTTTCGTCACTTTTAGAGACTAGTTCCCTGTTTTCGATAACTCTAATTCATACTATTTGCGGTAATAGCATTTTAACTTAGTTAGGGCAAAATGGGGTTAAATTTACTAATTTGAGGCCGAAGCTTTAAAATGATATTTAATGAATTTTTGAAAATTTCAAATATTGGTTGAAGGCAGTAGTCTTACTTATGAGTCATAATTAGAATTCCGTCACTCGCTACTCGTCTTAGGTGCTAGTCCTCGGCTGACGGCCGAGTAGTTCTTGTTAACTCTAAATTATGATTTTCATTGAATATAGGCGAAATTTAAAATAACTGACAAGTAAAAATAATTTTAATTCACTTGAGCTACTTTTAATTTTGAATAGTAGTAAATCAATCCTTACTAATGTTTTATAGAATTAAATTTTCTGCGCTTAAAGCTGCTTTTCTGGCAAAATATAACAATTATTCGTGGTACAGTTATAAGTGTTTCATTTTCAAAATTTAGATATGCTTTCTTAGTGATCTTATCACTTCTTATTAGATCTCATCAATGATAAGATCAACATGAAATTTTGAATCGAATGAGCCTCATATTGGCCTAAAATTTCAAGAATGTCAATCAAAAAATACCGAATCAGGTGGTTGTAAACCCTTCAAAATCTAAAGAATTCGAGGAATTTTAATATCAAAATTTATTCTGCTCTGAAAATCGAAGGAGTGAGTTGTTGTTTACTTTCATTGGCTTCGGGTTCCTGTTTGAGTCCTTCCCTGGATCTTTTGGTTTCCTTATCTTTTCCCTTTTTCTTATTTTCCAGGTTTGCCTTCTTCCTTTCTACTCATTCTTTTTCTTTCTGCTTCTTCTCTTCCTCTTCCATTTTCGTCTTCCCTTTGCATTCCTCGGTCGGTCGAGTCAGTGCGATGTTGAACAGCTTCATGCAGTAGGCCGAGATCTGTAAATTCTTTTTTCTAACAAAATAAAAAAATCAATCTTTCAACCTTTTTTTCGAAAATTTTCAACCACAGTCACGATTGCGGTTATTTATTTGCAAGTCTACACAAAATTTGCAATAACACTCTGCTTTGTAGAAAAAGGTATTTCATTTGAAAATACATGTCATTTTTAGCACTTATATTCTGAACAAGATAAATATTTTTACAAGAAATTAATACATTCTAACCGATAATGTAATGGGCACTAATTTATTCTCCACAACCACGATCTGCTGATTGGGCGTCACGTTCTTGTCGTTTGATGTTATCTGAAAAGATCAAAATCAGAATTTCTATACAAAATTTTAGGTACAACGAACAGTTTCAGTTTTAAATAAAAAAAGCATAATCTTCGGAAACTTTTTAATTATTCTGAAAATGACATTTTTCCAAAATTTAAAATTCACTGAAAAAAAACTCACCCTATAAATGAGCAGGTAGTCGGATCGGTGTGCCATGCCCACTTGGTAGATTTTCCGACGGGTCAGCTCCACCATCAGCAGGCAAGATTTGGTCACCCTGAAAATAATTTCTCATTTTTCCTAGGAAAGTTGATAACAAAATGTCATTTTATGGACCTTTGATATCAATTATTTCGTAACCCATAGTTAAGAATTTAGGCAAGGCAAAGTAGGAAGAAATCTGCTCCTATACTATATTTCATAGGTTACGGATTATCCAGGTTGCCCAGTTTTATCAGCATTATTTTATTGAACCTTCCAAGCATCGATTTTCTAGCTTTCAATATTGGCGATTCGCAAATGACGAGACGCTATAGTTAGAGATAAGGGAATAAGGGCGAAATAATGTGGGAAAAGATAGGTCTCGTCATTTACGAATTGCCTTCGCTATTTGTTACAAAATGGTGCAACCAAAGTTAGTATTTACTCTATGCGAGTAGCCGGTTCAATCAAGCAAGACGGTTTGCTCTTATTTCATAATTGAATTTCGTTGTTAACCCACTTTCCATAACTCAAGAAAAGGAATTTTGTATCAATGGCATGAATCCAATTATTTTCTGTAAACGAAAGTAACAAGCAGTCTCTTCCCACTATAAAAGTAGACATTTTCTATTACGCTTCTTCCTCTCAGTTTTCTTGTATTCGTTATTTTGTATTTCGCATTCTCAACAGCTGAATTAAACCTTAAATTACTAGATCGAACGTGTAACACTCGATCACAACAAATATTATTTGTGAGATAGTTTCATTCTTTTCAATTAACTAACCCACTCAAATGTCCTTCCTAGCACTGACCGAACCGGAATAGACGTCGCTCAGCTCGTTCGGTTCATGTCTGCTCGCCACTCGGGTTGAAATTCGTGAAGCACGGGGGAAATTGAAGAGTGATTTGTTGGAAAAGCAAAGCATAGTGATTGCCATTCAAATGTAAGCTAATTTTTGAAACTTGAGGATTTCTAGTGATTGTGCTCTAAATTAGCAGAACCAAGCGTGAAAAGGGTATTTTTGTTAGAAGCCATACCACACAAAATTAAGCTATTCTGCAAAAGTCAGGCAATTTTTCTTCAAGGTAATGCCCAATTATTTTATTTTATCATTTTTTTCTTCGATTATCTTAATTTTTTCTTCCTCTTTAAAATTCAAAACCGGTTTTGTCCTAACTAAATCTAAGATGTTCAAAAATAAATTCGTTGTTTTAGAATAAAAGTGGTGAATTTACAGTAGACGAGAATACTTTAGCTTCTTTTGATCCAGTAGAGTCCAATAGGTAATAAATTATTTTGTGGATTGGGCATTTTTACGGTTTTGTAGATCCGCTTTAGACTTCGGGTGACCGTATTTTCGCAGTGCAAAGGAGTAGCTAAATTTCAGAAATTAAAAAATAAAGTTTTCTTTTCAGAAAAAATGCAATACTTCTATAAAAAAATAAATTACTCACCCATTTCAGAGCCTCAAGTTCTCCGAAATTGAAGCCTCGGGCTATTTTTGCCACTGCCTTCTCTCTTCTCTCAAATCATAGCTATGAAATTGAAACTTTCAACCTTAACGCATAAAATTCAACAAATTCCTAATCAAGATGAAAAATGGAGATGGAAATTCAGAAATACAACAAAGGAATGCATAATTTCTGGAAAAGTGGTCGGAATTGCTTGAAATAAAAACAAATAATACCTCAAGCCCCCGAATTTTCACGTCAGATAAAATGGAATACGACGTGAAAAATATTCTGACCAAAGAATATAAAATGAAATTTTGAAATTGCATAATACCTATCAAAACAAAGTTAAAATGAAAATTTGAAATATACGTGGACCGAAATTTCAAATATAACAAGAAAAATAAAACAAAAAGTGAAATATTTGAAGTCGGTTTTGAAGAGACAAATATTTCATACACAAAAAACAAAGCAAAAATTCAGATAACGAATATCAATTTTGCTATGCAACTTCTTTTTAAAATAAATAAATTTGGAAAAAAGCAAAAGAAAAACAAAATTTGATATTCGATAATTAAAACAGCATAAGGAAGATTAAAAGGAAATCAAGTGAGATCAAGAAAGTGTTGAGAACAAACCATGTAAAAGGAAGATGGAGAAATGGAAAATAAGGAACACTAAAGAATGACAAGGACGAAAATAACACGAGTGGAATGCTAGGAATTAAAGAAGAAGAACAATAAATTATCTCAATAAACACGAGAAAAACATCTTTTTGTTACATTTTTAATTTTTATAAAGAAAAACAAAAAAAACTCGTTGAAAATTGTGCATTTGAATAAGTATACATATTATTGCAAGATTCCTAATTTTTGAAAATGGGTGGAGCAAAAGTACAATTTAAAAGATTTTACAGAGTTAGCGAATTTTATTATAGGTGTTGTAAAGAAAATGAGCAAGAAAGAGATTCTTCTAGCTCATTCAACCTTACACCTTCCATCAAAAACTTCTAAAAGGCTCGAGTTCTTGATAATTTTTGATAAATTCAAGGGGAAATTTCGCTCCACTCATTTTCTCGCCCTGTACTTTCTCATACTCACATATTTAAGGCAGTGGCAATATGCTAATTAGCACTTCCCTGAGGCGGACTCTGACTGCCTCCCGCACTGCTGGCCGCAGAGCTGCTGTGTCCAGCTGCGGGGGTCTGAGAGGGCGGGGGCTGTGAGACAGCACTAGTTGCCGAAGTCGTCATTGAGGCGGCACCTGGAAAATTCGAGTTTTCTTTAGAAACAAGTTGAAGTATTTCAGAATTTCTATGCGCGTCTGGAACATGCAAATTTTTGTTGAAATCGAATATATACATATATACCAATTATTAAATATTCCGATCGATCTTAATTGAACGAAAAACAAATTATCAAAAACTACTCTGATAAGATTGATCGGTAATTTTTCTTCTCTAAAAATTCGAATAAAATTGAAATTATACCCGAATTAGAAGTGGGCTGTTGTTGTTGTTGTTGTTGTTGTTGCTGTTGAGGAACGCTGTTTTGCCGACTCATAGATTGCTGCTGCTGCTGCTGTTGTTGCTGGTGAAAATATGGGGGACCGGTGACTGAAAATAAAAGAAGGAATAATTTCGTCTTTTAGATATCGCTCGACTCGAATTAACAAACTATTTTGTTATGACGCTTTCATACTATTTGACATTATCGTATGTTCTCTAATAGAAGCAGCTCTGAAGCTTCTATTCTTCAACCCCTCCCCCCGCAATTTTCGAAAAAAGACATTTCATTTGAAAGAATAAGAATAATTATTACTCACCAGCCATATAGTTCTGCTGGTTGTACTGTTCCTGTCCGCCTTGCATGCCATAGGCCTGTTGCTGCTGTGGATGAACGCCCATCATTGAGCCATCCATAGATGCGTGCGAGTGGGGAGGACCACCCTCATGGGGGCCTCCTGGCTGAGCACCACCACCGCCCTGATGTACACTGCCCATTGTAGAAGGATATGGGATGACCATGCCGCCTTGTTGGTAGTAGATCGCCTGAAAAGTTGACACTTTCGATTTCCCTTCAAAAATATCGAACCTTTCATCGAGTCAAGAAAAGAGAATATTTCAATTTTCTAACAAGTTTAGATAAAAATTAGGATTTTTTAAAAACGAGATTTTTCTGTGCTTTCACAATTCAATTATTTTGCAGCGGCATTCTATCATTGTCAAATCGTCATTCTGTGCAAAAATCCGCAATGCAAAACGTGGATGTCAAAGAGAACCTCACAGCGATGAAATTGCAATACGAGGGGTGCGAAATAAGAAATTGGCACAACTGCGAAAATTAGGCATTTTGCAGGGCGAATACGAATTACGAATCCTCAATCTCGAAACGACATTTATGGCAGGCACTAGATACCCAAATCATTTTGCCGATTTTTAAACATTTTTGAAAGTCGACTAAAATTATGGACTTCCAATGAGGAGTTTTCGAAAAAATGATTCTTCCGAACTTTCCTACATATCATTGCCAAGTCAAATGAAAAATGCGAAAACTGGTGAGTTTGGCAGAGAAAAAATTCTAGTCTACTTTCAATAGAACCAAATTTCATGCCTCTCTTGCACTAGTTACCCTCAAGTCACTCTTGCCCATTTGCCAAAGTTACCCCCTTTTCTGGAAAATAGCAGAGAAGAGAAAAAAAAGAAAGCAGCCTCTACAAAAGGGTAAGAGAATAACCACCTGAGGGCAACTAGCGTAAGAGGCTGAATTTGATATTTACCCTACCGTAGGATAAAATGGCTGTTGTTGTTGTTGCTGTTGCATCTGGTGGTGAGCGGCTACAACAGCAGGGTGATTTGGATGTCCTGCGGCAGTGGCCGAGGTGAGGACCATCGGCCCTGCTGTTGGGTGGTGCTGGGGAGGCATGTAGTGCGGGTAGGACTGGGAAGGGGCGCCTGAAGTCGACATCGCTGGGGAACCACTTCTCGCGCCGCCCGCTATCGAGGGAGTCGGGGTGGGCTGCGGTTGGGCCGGAGACTGAGAAGGCTGAAATCACCCCCCGACAATTATCATATAACGTGATGACGAGACGCTCTAGTTCGAGTTAGGGGAGGGGAGGAAAGGAAAGGAAAGTAGGGCGAAAGTGGAGGGGGGAAAAAGATAGGTCTCGCCATCTCGTCAAATAACAGTTGTCGAAATCACCGCACCACGATATTATGGAATTAAACAAGTGGGCATGCAATCTCATAGCTGTAGTATAAAAACCAGTCAACTTCTGAATTTTGACGTCCGAGGTGACCGAAACTACATTTTTTTAATTTCGGAATAAGATTTGAAATTATCAACAGATCCGATCGAATTTCGGTCACTCCCTCTACAAGTACGAGAATTTCGCTCAAGAAACGCGTATTGATATCCTTGCCAGGGCTGGTCAACGAGTAAAAGTTTAAAAATTCCAAGTCAACGCTTTGTCCAACCCTGGTTCTTGCGAAATTTTTAATTTGAAAAAATATTCGGTGAAAGCTTGCATGTTAGCCTATGTGTGCTTTCCTCACTATCAAAATGTTAGCATTCACATAACCGTTAACCTCAAAAACCTAATCACTTTGAAACATACCATATTTCCAGGTCCCTGGCCGGGTCCAGGCGTAGGTGGTTGGCTGCTCTGCGCAGAATTTGGACCACCTAAATTTGAAAGTTTTTTTCAAGTTTTATCCTGGATTAAAAAAGAAGAATAGAAGAAAGTAAGATATCTCTGATCAAGTTATCAAACTTTTAAGTCCAGATACAAGATAGAAGCTTAACCTAACAACATATCAGGTTTATTCATTCGTTTATATCGAAAGCGGGGGAGAAAAGAAAGGGAAAAGGAAAGGGATATAAGGGGAAACGAGGGTGAAGGGTGTGTGTGAACAAGTAGGTGGAAAAGTCCGGTTAAATCAAAACTCGCGAAAAAAAAATCGTAAATTTCAATCTACACCAGACAAAAAGTAAAAATCTAAAACAAAAGCCCCCAAACCTAAAATTATTACACTACAAAAACTAGCAAAAACAAAACCACCCAAAGTGGTAAATAAGCATTACTTCAGACTGTGAAAGGCTGAATAAAGCTCACACCAAAATGAGCGGTTAAACAATCACCTAATAGCCATTATTATGAAGGCCAAGCGAGCTTCCAAAACCAAGCCCAAACATCAAATCAAAAGGGATAAGACGGAGTTTTGGGTGCGATATTAAAGTTTCCATCTCGCCCCTTTACACCTTCAAAAACAATTCCAAAACAAAACTAGCAATTCGAAAAATACCAACTTTTCATGGAGAATTTCAAAGTTGACAAATTTCCGAATTGCTTACAAAACAAATAAAAAGAACAAACTAAACTAAAACCACACATCAAATCCACATAAATAAAAGAAAAGAAATTTTGGAGATTGAATGATAGAGGGAAAGTTTTAAATTCTAATCAATTTCAAAAAATTTCTTCAGAAAGAAGAAATTTGCTTTTCAAACGAAAAATCTGAAAAGTCATGTTAAAAATTCCCTCTATCCCTTAAAAATCACCAAATTCCTTGACCCCCAAATCGACTCATCCGTTGTTGGAATTTGGCTGACCGTTTCTGTCCCTGTCTCTGTCGGAGCCGTGGTTGTTGTTCTTGAAGGACGTGGTGCTACGACGGCCGTCAGTCTGTGAGGACTGACGATGGATGGAGTGAGAGTGGGTGTGCGGATTGAGGGGGGTGGTTCGATGAGTTTGATGGTGCGAGGGGTGTGAACCCGTAGTGGCTGGACTGGGGTTGTAGTAGGGCGAGGCAGCGACCGAGGGAGTCTGACTGTGAGGAGTGTGGGGCGTTCCCTGCTGGATGAACATCTGGTGTTGGTGCGCAGCCAGATACGGACTGTAGACTTCATTCACTGCAAACAAACACCACAACATAGGTGAAATATTAGGGGGCAGTTTTGTTAGGAGAATCGGCATTTTAGTGCGTGAACTATCACAATCACAACGAAAAAGTTGCTCATTTTAGAAGTTAGTTAGTAGTGTATGCATTGTGAGAACGTGAATGTGAAAGCAGGGCTAAATTTTAGCCACACATAACGAGTCTTTTCGAGAGAGAGAAAAGAGCATGTTCTCTCCATGCTCTCTCGAAAATACACACTATCTCGTTATGTGTGTACATGCGTGTACTTAAAATTTATAGCCCTGTGTGAAAGATGAAGATCTGCAAAAAATCAAGGAATGTTATTAAGAAGAAACTAATGGAAAAAACATGATTTTCGGCTATTATTTTCATTTTTTGCTAGAAATTCAATAACTTCCAAACTAACCCTGGTAGTGAGCACCCTGAGCTTGTGCCATGTCCTGGATCTGCTGCGGCTGAATTTGCTGGTGCGCTCCCATCTGCTGCTGGCCGTACATGCGATTGCCTGGCGGCATTGACGGCTGCATTCCAGGTTGCTGGGGCATGTAGGCCTGAAAAGCAAATTCTTCTTTTCCACTTTATTTGAAATTTGAAGGGGATAATAGCATTTCAATTTGCGATTTCTTTTAAATCAAATGTTCTAATTTTTCAAAAATTCTCGAAGAAGATATTCTCATTGCAAATATTTACAACGAAAAAGTGCTAACCATTTGCGGCGCGAATCCTCGATTGGCGGGCTGGTGGTACATGCCTTGCTGGGCAGCGAGTGCGGGCTGCATCGGAGGTCCTCCGGCTTGCGTCTGCTGCATCCCACCTGAAATTCAATTTGGACTTTTAAAAAATGTATTTTTGATCACGACTACCTGCAGGCGGCCCTCCTCCCTGTTGATTGACGCCCGGTCCAGCCCCGCTCATCAGACTCTGCTGCTGCATGTTCTGTGCGAACTGCTGTCCAGCCTGAGGAGGTCCGGCCATTCCTGCGGCAGATGTCGGGTACGCGGTCGGATACGCTGAGGGATAGGGCATTTGCTGGAAGTTAGAATTTTATTTTAAAATTTGCTTAAAGTCATTTCTTATTCAAACATCGAAAATCTAACCATCATAGGCGGATTGCCGACGATCACGGGTCCTTGCCACTGAGCGGCGGTCGAGGTTTGAGGCACCATCACTGAAAGAAAAAATCGATTTTCAGACCAACTCGGGAATAACGAGTTGTTTTTCTTGACGAGAAAGAATGAAATAGCAAGACGTTTATTCTCTATTCAAATATACAATTTATCTATTCAAACGTCTGTTCATTCTTGCTACTCCCAAATGTGCTGTCATTTTACAAGACATTTTTTTTTTTGCGAATTGTTCAATTTTCCCTACCAGCAGCTTGATTAGATCGTCTCTGAGGCCCTTGGAGGAAGGCGATTTGTTGCGGAGCTGCACCGGCAGTCGACTGTCTCTGCGAGGCTGCAGCTGCCATCGCCATGCCCTGTCCTGCGGTCTGCATCATCTGCCACTGCGAGGGATAGCCAGCCTGAAAATTCGACTTATTTTAGAAATTTTCACTTTTTCAATTGTCAGAATGGCTTCATTGCAACTCTCCAGATTTTTCTTCTCATTTCGAAATTATCTCACAGAACTTCGAATTTCGAATTCTTCAAAAGTACGAAATATCCATCAAATTTCTCGCTAAAGAATAGTTTTTCCTTCGACATTCCTTACGTGATATTGGGGAGCAGCGTTTGCAGGCCCGCCAGTGTACATAATGGGCTGTCCGTGCATCATAGGGGGAGGCGCCATTCCCACGGTGGACTGTGCGCCGCCTGCAGCTGACATTGGAACGCCTTGGGTCATAACTGGCTGCATCTGAAGATACAAATTGTTTTCTTCGAAGCTCACTAGCTTGATGGCAAAATGTCGACCATTTTTTAAAAACATTCTCCCAGTTTTCTTCAAAATTTCGTAAAATATCATTCTTTAGAAAAGAAATGGAAATTTTTATAATCTAATTAGAAATAAAATTGATTTGCCTGAATCTGCTGCATGGGATGAGGCTGCGAGACGACGACAACAGACCCGGCCGCACCGGGCGGCAGAGTGATCATCTGCCCTGTCGGTGGGCCGAGTGCTGCAGGACCCATGCCTGGGCCCATCATCATGGGTGCGGCAGGCTGCAGGGGCGGGGCGCCAGAAGTCGGCATCGCGCCGCTCTGCTGAGTAGATGAGGACATCGAACGAGGCTTGAATTCTTCGGCATTGGGATTGAACTTGAACGTCGTCTTGCCCTTCACGCTGCTGAAATTCAAGCTTTAATGTCTATCGTATTATCCATTTTTATGTAAAAAAAAATAACAAGAGAGAGGAAAAGGGTAACATTGTATATACCGTTTTTTATTCAACCCTCTGGCCCTGACTCTCATTATTAGGCGAATTTTCGGCATAATTTGGTTCGAAAGCTAACGAGTGTCTAAAAGTGATAGAATGAAGAGCCTAGAAAAATGAGAGCCAGGATCAGGTTTGGAGGAAAAACAGTAAAGATCGTATTTTTAGATTCAATTCCCTTTTTCTGATTACAAATATTCTGTTCAATAAAAATCAAATATCCTACCCCTGCTCCGTTTTGTCGGTGCTGGAGTCAGCCTCACTGTCACTCTTCTTCTCTCCGGTTGCAGCGGATTTCTCGCTACCCTCCTTGGCTTGGCCCTCAGTCGGTGCGGCCTGCTGAGTGTGGTCGTCGTGTGCATCGGCAGGCGCGGCAGAGATGGAGTGAGCCGAGTCGAGTTGGGGCTGCTGCTGCTGCTGGGCAGAGGGAGAAACGTCCTTGGCGATCGAGGCTGGGGGGTCGGGTGACGGACGAGTGAAGGACGAGGGATCGGAGGAAGAAGCGGGGGACTCGGTCGCTGAAGATTTCGATTTTTTTTTTTTTTGAAAATTCGGAAAATCAATTTCAAAAAAAAACTTTCGAAGGCATACGTAAGATTTCTTTTCATACAAATTCGAGTAATTTTGGCTTTGTCAAAACTCCCTTTCAAAACTGTCTGGACTAGCTGAATTTCCAACTCAGAACTATCGTCATTATTAGACAAAATACAATGTTTAATTCCTTAATAGGACTGGTAATGTTTAGACACGCATAACGAGATAGTCTTGTCGAGAGAGAGAGAGAGAGAGAAGAGCATGCTCTCTATGATCTCTCGAAAATGCACAATCTCGTTATGCGTGTCTCAACATTTACAGCCTGATTCCTAAGAAATGAGAAGTCCACCTCTAGCATTCTGCAGATTGTTGGGAGGAGCCTGTTGTGGTTGTGCGTTGTTGAGGAGGCCTGCAGGGGGTCCCTTATGCCAGGCACTTCCGGACGATCTGCTCTGCCCCGCAACTGCTTGTGCCTCTGCAGCGGTCTGTGCCTGTCCCTGCTGCTGCTGTGGATTCTCCTTGTAGCGATCGCTGAAGCCCTCGTGCCACACCTTCAACTCTGTTACGCGGGTACCTGTAAATTTTGTAGTAAGTTTCATTTTAAGGTATTGCAAATCTAATTTAACGGTTTTTTTCCCTATTGTCAATGAACGATTATTTGGGACGGAGTAAATGACACGGACTTTTGATGCGCGATAATTAACGCATTGTTTGCAGCAGACTCCACGCTATTACATCATATTCAAGGAACGCATGCAACGACTGTTTGTAAATACGCAATGCACACTTTGCATATTCGAATTTGTGCATCATTTATTTCGTCTCAAGTTATCGGCCATTGACAATAACTTCAAACAGTGTATTCTATTTTTAGTTTTACCAAAATATTTCATGTTGTAGAGAATTGGTTTTGGGAATTTAAATAAAAAAAATATCCTTCCCGTTGAATTTGAAAACATGCTCAATAAATCTCACTTTGTCCCTGTTTCTGTTCGCCAGCCTGCTGCTTATGCTTTTCATTGCGCTCCAGCATCACTAAAAGTTCATTTCAATCTCAAAAATTCAATTCCCGTTTACTCGAGCCAATATTTTGTCGAAAACAGCGTAAAACGAGAATCTTCCAAAATCGTAGGAAAACTATTCATCTACTTTCTCGCAAGTCAAAACTATTCCACAAAATGGGTTCTAGAGTTATATTTTCGAAAAACAAAAATGCCGACCTATTTTTGTAAGCCAAACAACCAATTTTTATGAAATGAGAGCCTTAGAAACATTTTCAAAGAGAATAGTCAGTCCTACTTTTATAATCCGCCGTTTTGCCCTGTTGGCCAGAGCCGTCATGCCTGCCGCCTGCATTCGACCCAGCCGAGGGGCCTCCTCTCTGCTGCTGCATGGATACGCCAGAAGATGAGCCTGCGGCCGATGATGGCACTGAGTCGCGGCCTGACTGAGACAGAGGCGGGTTCTGCCACTCTGCAACAAAACTCATCCTTTCAAAAAGCAATATGCGCAAAAGTAGTTGCATAGCTACATGCCAAATAGTATGGAGGAAAATTTCGCCTTTTCTGACTCGAACAAATCCTATATTATTGTTTCGATCAAATGAAGTCAAAATTCTTGTATCGAAAAATAGCGAGAAAAAGAGAGACGTAGAGGAAATTGCGTACCCGCTCTTTTCATTACCCCCCCGCTGACTCCTTTCTCTGCACACTAGCCTCCCTCTTTGCGCATAGCTGTGACGCGCATTTCTCGTAAGCTCTCTACACACACGAACTGTCACTCCATTTGATCATCGATACAATATTTGGCATGTAGAGGATGTAGCCATATGTTAAAGGCTCACTCTATTCCTTTACCCATTTCACTCTCTTTCTCTGAGCTCTCACCTCTCTCTCTACCATCTCCCTTTCCCACTAGTGCCGCCTATCGAACACTGCTCATTTACTCTACATCCTTTATCTTGTTCTCTTTCTAAAATCACTGACTACTGATCATTTGTCATCCTTTCTTCCCCGACCAGTCAGTTCACACTCCCGTCTCCGGCCTGGACGGTTGTCCTGAATTTCTTCCGACAGCTCCCATAAACTGTAAGTCTGTTGTGCCAGATCAATAGATAATTGCCAATATTTGTGAATGACGCGCACGCACTCGGTAAGCACAACAATATGTAATTTATTTTCCTAATTGCCTTTTAAAAAATAATTGAAGATGTTTTTTGTGGAACTTGAAAGGCATGGCAGGTATCTCATTGCGCGATAGGAATAGAGATTCCAAGGATTCGACACAAATAAGCATTTCTCTTTGATTATTCGCGCATCACTCATCTTTTGGTATCAAAGATAAAGTTATGGTTGGATTGGAGAAAAATTTTTGACGAACTAGTCCAATCGAGTATGAATTATGAAATTTCATTTTCAAAACAATGTAGAAACGCAGAAGAGGACAATAATTCCTTATCTTTCGTCCTACATAAATAAACGCAGAGATGGAACACGGTCTAGAATAACATTCCCGACTTTTGTATTCTACACCCACTTTTTCCCTACTCTCTCCTCAAAAAGTGGATGTGGAATACAAAAGGTCATTCCAAGCTACAAACAGTTGATAAGAAACCTCCAAGCATTATAAACGGATTCGGCTGCATCGGTTTATTGGCTTGCATAGGCTTCTCCTTCTCCCCTCTTTTTCACTTCATGTTCATTTTTATTCGTTCCTCTGCCCTTGCTCAATACAGTTCTCTATCCGAGTTATTTTCTATCTTGTGCTCTCTTTATTGTTCATATTATTTTCAATATACGTCACTTCCTTCTTTTCTACTCTATCAATTCATGTTCTATTTCTTTCTTTATATCTCTCAATTTTTCGTTTTATCTCGTTCTTCCTTTCTCTATTCTCTTTACTTTCCATATTCTCTGCACAATGGATGAGTCATGTTTGAGACTAACTGTTGGATAGAAGCAACTAATGGGAAAGGAATGCAGAGCGAACAGAGAGAAAGAGCAAGGAAGAAGACATTATGTAAAATGGAGAGGATAAATACCACAAACGATTTGCTTGTAATGAAAATGAAATGGTAGTATTGATTTCTTGCGAAAGTAAAAGGAAACTAATTTTCCCGAGAAATGAAGTAGAAAGTGAAAATACTCATCCCAAAGTGACGGGACCTTTGCCTGTGCGATTCGCGTCACTCGCGAATGACGATGAAACCCAAGTGACGTGAATCGCATAGGCAAAGCTATTGTCAATTGGGACAAGAGTAATTTCTGATTTCTTCAAAAAATAACTTTTCTATCAAAATCATCAAATCCTACCTCCATAATCCGAATCCCTTTTCTGTCCTCCATAATTGCCCTGTTTTTGCGCCCCATAGGCCGATCCGCCCTGTGTCTGCTGCATTCCGCCCGAGCCGAAGCGCTGTGAGCCTGGACCCGAACCACGATTGAGACCTAAATCAGTTGAAATGACGAATTAAATCGTTTCTAGATACTTGATCTTCCTTATAAGCAAAAAGGAAAGAGTGTAAATACGTCATTTCATTTTTTACGAACATCTTGAACATTTGTCACTTCGTTTGCTTTGAAAATCTGACGAACATTTCATGAACCTATGAAGTAATTGGAATGAAATTTATCGCTTTTTGGCTAGAGTTTAGCGGGTTGGAAATTCCAAGAATGAATAAACGAACAATTATGAAATCCTTTTCTAAATTTCAGATTCAAACAAGGTCTTCGAGATTCGAAGATTTTAGAATTTGAATCTATAACAATTTTAAGAATCAACCTCTAACTCGTTAGCGAAATCGAGTTGAGTTCCGAAGATTAGGTTTAATTAAAAAAAAAAAATCTTTAAAGTTTTCTATTACCAGATTTGAGTCCCTCGGCACGTCTGTTGGTGATGGGCTGCTGATTGGAGGGAGAGCCGTATTGCGTTTGGCGACCCGATTGTCCGCTTCTGCCGCCCTGACCTTGCATTCCACCTCTGAAACGAAGCGAGTAATTCAGAGAAATTCGATCTTTCTGTCAAAATCTTGTACAGATTTTACTCGAATTACAATGAAAATCAATTTCATCGCTTCTTTTAGAAGGAAACAAGGTCAATTTTTGGATCTTCAGGCTAAAAGTGCTAAATTCAACTATTCTTTCTAAATCTGTTCAAGAGAATAGAAAATAGCACCTAGTTTTAATATGTTTTAAATTTGGTTTTACTTATTGCCCTGTGGTCCCCTTCTATCCCTGCCTCTTCTGTCATCGTGCTCTCCATCCTCAAATCGAGTCTCCTTGTCGAGGTCTCTCTCATCATCGTCATTCTCGAGTCTGTAATCAAATTCAGTTGCTTCTGAGTTTGAGGTTAATTCGAACTATGGAATCGAAATGTCGACTTAATCCTAGCATTTTTACCTTTTGAGTTACACGCCCTAACAAGCCTTATATTCTTGGAAAAATAATGAGAATTCAGAAATAGTGAGAGAATTAGAGACAAAGACAGTTCTTTCTCTGCCCAGTTAAGGTAAATACAGGACGTTCCCAAAGAACAAGGCTTGTAAAGCCGTGGTTAGCTTTATCCCAATCCCAGAATGAAATATTTATGAATGTGGTACCTGGTGTAATAGTTGCTTTTGGAGTCCTGCTCGATAAGCCTGGCCAGTCGGTCGGCCTCTCGCTGCTGCTCCTCAGTTCCCTCGTACTTTTCCACACTGAACCAAGTTTTTTTCACTTTTATTTTGAAAAGTTATCTATTTTTTCCTAATTTCTTGTCACAAAATTCTGCTCGTATTAATTTCGTAAAAGAAAAAATGCAAATTTTAGTTCTGATCCTAAAATTGCACATTCCAGATATTTTAAATCTACATCCGATTTTTTTCTTGAATTTTTTGTTCCAAACTTACGTAGTGTACTGAGTGAGGTTGTCGTCAAAGGTGGACTTGACGGAGAACTTCTTTTCGTTCGTCTCGAACATATCCTTTACGCTCCACCCGTTGTTGTTCCTGTTCCCTCGTCTGTTGTTGTAATTGGGACGGTGCTGAAAATAGAATTCATTTTTTGTAAAGATATGAAAATCACAAAACATTGCCAGCTCAAATCAACTAAATTTTAAAGTGACTCTCATCAAAGGCTACAACTACCTCTCATGCAAACTTCTGAAAGGCGCATCTTTTCTTCTTCACTTCATTTACTTTTCAGCTTCAGTATCGACATTATGCTAATAATCTTTGGCAAGTTATTCAATTCTGAATAATGGCGATACGGAAAAGATGGATGTTTTCCAGAGCTATGTTCCTGCTTTAGTTTCATGATATTCCTTACATCCTCAATGTCGACGTCGACGACATCGCCATCGCCTTCCCACGCCTCCAACTCTACATCCTCTCCATTCGCGTTGTGAGCCACGGGGTTGTAGTCGCGGTCCGTGATAAAGTCACGGGCTGCAAGTCGATTCATTATATTTAGAATTTATCTTGGGCTGTTCGATCAAAATTTTAAATTCAACTAACGACAGAATCGAAAATTTTTGTCGAGTAGAATATTTATTTTATTTCGTTATGTTTTTTTAATCTTACTTTTTCTATATTTTTTTTTTAAAGATTTTTCTGCACTCACTCGTTTTGCCCTTCTGCTCCTCGAGAATGGTGGTAATGGCGACGATGTCGACGAATTTGAACTTCATTTTGGGCACCACCTCGCTCTTCAGCGGTAGCAGGTTGGCTTTGTTCGACTCCGTAATCTGGTACGTGAGCTTTGTTCCAATTTCCAGCTGAAACAAATTGAACCTCATCGAAAAAATGACAATAGGCCAGTAATATTTTCAGATCTTTTTTTTTTTTTTGAAAATAAAACACTTCCAAAGAGCATAATAGGAAGAAAACGAGATGTTGGTGTTCGAAATTCTCGAGAGCAACTTTGTGATTTTAAAATAGGACGTTTTCAGAATTTGGAATTTTGGGCGTTTCAATACTGTGCTATTCGGGGGGAGTTGCCGTTTCAAGGTTTCCGTTGGTTTCTTTTTTGGTTCGATTTGTTCGTACATTCTCCGTCGAGCAGGCGAAGAAGATGCCCCTCCACTTCCTCTCGTCGACCGTCTCGATGAGGACGTCCTTTCCGTGCAGGTCGTGCAGCACCGCGAGCAGGGCCGGATTCGCATTCGCAGTCATTCCTTCGCCAGCACTCTGCAAAAAATATGATTATTTTCCGGAAAATTATTACCCGTTCGAAATCAACCATTTTTATTAGTATCATTTCATTTTAAAAAAAAAAAAGAATAATTTGTTCCTCAGAAAAAAGTAGGCATTTTTCTTTCACCTGATATTTCTGGAGAAAAATAAGAAAGAACGAATTATTTCCGGTTATTTGAAAATGTCGCGACGCCGTGACTAGACGAAATAGTATATGTAGAAATAGGAGAGAGAGTAGAGAGACCGTAGGGAACACACACACTCGTGCATTTTCGCATACTATTTTGTTATGGTGAGACGTTGCGCGACAAATCCAAATTGCGATCGTTTCCAATCTTTTGGACTGTAACTCGTTCATTCTATAACCGACCATGTCAGTGAGCTCTTCCGACTGTCTTCTGGAGTTGTGAGCCGAAGTGTGAGGCGTAGAATCCTTGCTTTTCAGGGATTGCACACCAACACCGGAACTTGCCTTCGGGGGACGGTAGATGGGACGCTCGACTGCTTTGCCAGCTAAACTATGTTGAAATCAAATCAGGAAAATTTGCTGCTTAAGTCCAAACCAAAGGAGCGTAATGTTCGTCAGACTATCTGACGAACACTATGAGATTTGGTGAATTTCGAAAAGTTTGGATCTATTCAAAAATCTCGCAATTTTGAAGAAATCTTATCTGAGAATTGAAATGCATTTTGATGCGAAAAAGTAGAAATTCGAGGAGAAATGATTTTCTCATGGAATTTGCTAGGATGTTTCAATTTTCTGAGCTTCAACAAAAGTTGTTTCTTTGACTCAAACCGACCGGTCTTTGTGTTGCTGTTGATGCGCGTCGTTTTGGAACGATTGAATAAAGACGATCAGACAATCCAAATGCACAAACACTCCGACAGAGACGTTTTGCAATTCGCACTGCGATCGTACTGAAACCACATACAATTAACTCGGGGGTAATTAACGATAATTACTGGAGATAATCACCGAGAGAAGGTAATTAGCGAGGTAATTCAAGTAATTATCGATGAAGAGACGAAGAAAGGAAAGAAACATCATTGAAAAAGATTAGATTTATGAGATTGCAAGCAACAACTTGAGCAAGCTTTGAAAGTAATCCGTAAAATTAGAGAAGAAATTAGAATACACTAAATCCAAATTAGTCTGGTGATTCTAATTTTCCGAAAGTGTGATAAAAATCGATATTTTTCGCCGAAAGACGGCTCGAAAGGGGGACCGAGTTTTGACAGGAGGCGGCAGGAAAAACGACAGATTTGTTTACTGTTCAGTGAATTGATCATCAAAACAGCTGCACATCCGCAAGTTTTCGACTTTTTTAGGAAACGAAAAGAAAAAATTTTCGAAAAAATCGCTGGCTTACGATTTTCGCGCACATGCTTGTTTTTTCGCAGGAATTTTTGCAACTGAAATTTTGGGCCGAAAACCCGATTCAAAAGGTGGAAAGTGACTAGATGAACTTGGCAAAGTGCCCTGGGATAAGAGAGGATCGGCGAAATCCCAAAAATGCGAAAATAAACAGACGAATTCGGAACAAGTCCCGAAAAATCCCTCAGCCAGCTCGCGGAGAAAAGTGGGCGGAGTTTTGGCAACTGTTGAGCGTAAATGCGACACAAAATTTATCCTCGACAAGTGGTTGATTTTTCTAGATTTTTTTTTCGAAGTCTTCACGATTTTCCGAATTTAGAAGACTGCTAATGAAAGTTGAAGAGGAAAAAGGTGAGGATGAAGAGCCGACAACTTCTCAACTCGTCAGGAAACTCGATGGATTGATCAATCAGCCGAAAATCAAACTCAAATGCAGCAGTTGTGAGTTCTTTCTACTTTTCTCTAAAATAAAGAAAAAACTCCTGAAATGTTCTAAATATCCATAAACTTTTAAATTAAAAAAAAAAAAAATAGGAAAATTAGGAAAAAAATCTGAGACAATTATTTTTAGTGCCCGGTCGCCGTGCATCAGAAAACTCGGCTCTGAGGTGGAGTGGCGAATCCTCGCAGTCGAATGAAAATGGAGACGACCACCTGCAGCCGTTGACGCGACAGGACTCGGGAAACTCGACGATGCAGTTGGAGCGCAGAGAGGAGAAGGGCATCTACAGAAAGTCCAAGGTTCTTTGGGTAGGATTGAAAAAATAGCAAGGAACAGAATTCTAAGGGTGAGCACACAGCTTTACGATATCATGTCAATTTTAAGAAATGTTGCATGTGAACTCTTGACCATTGATGTTAAAATTATCAGAAGTTCGCACGCAAAACCGCTTGACATTGACACGACGTCGAAAGGTATGAGCGTGCCCTGAGAGTTTCGCCTATGGCATAAAGTTCATCGAAATTTTACTCCAGACTCTATTCGCCTCGTTCATGGACGTGTTCTGCGACACGCTGCCTGCGAGTCGTCGAGTTGTCGTCAGAAACGCGCTCACCAAAACGCTCCTCATAAATCGAATCGTCCCTCCGAACTTCCTTTCGGAAGACTCGTCGCCACTTCGTAAGTCGAATAAATTTCCAATAAAAAATTAAAAAAAAAAAAGTTTTATAAAGAAACTCTTAGATGATAAATTATTTTTTCTTTCACTAAAAATGTCGGAGTATTTTTCAAGTAGTATCTATTTCTTCAGGAGAATCCTTCACTCAGCTTCTGTCTAGCGTCATTCGCGGAAGCTCGCAATCTCCATCAATAGAGTACAGGTATTTCCTGCGAATCAGACGTTGCAGCGTTTTCGAACCGCGGTTGACTACAGAAGACGAGATAGTGCAGTGTTGAGGGAGAAAAAAGAACATGTTTTCTTTCGGTCCTTCGAAAAGATGCACTATCCTGCTTCCTGCAGCTAATCGCGGCTCGAAAAGTTACAGGTTTTCTGCGAATTATTTTTGAATTGCCATTTTTAGTTACATTTCGAACAAATCGAATATTCTACCGGAGAAGAGTCGATACACGACAGATTTCGAGGAGATTGAAGAGATCGGCCATGGCGGATTCGGAATCGTTTACAAGGTATTCTTTTTCCGATTAGGAAACAAAATTCTAACGAGTTTTAACATCCAAGACGAATTTCTGGAGTTTTATTTTTTATTATTTCCAGGTTCGCGCAAAACTGGACCGTCGATATTACGCCGTGAAGAAGATTCAGCTCAAGCGAATGATGGATATTACCAAGAAGGTAAAATTTAGATTTTGAGTTCTTTTTCTAAATGTTAGCAATTTCAGGTGCTGAATGAGATCCAATTGTTGGCTCTGCTGAATCATCCGAATATCGTTCGTTACTACAGCGGGTGGGTAGAGCTGACTAGTCCGGAAAATGGCAGCAGACCCATGGAAACAATGCACTCAGACGTGGGAGAGGCAGGTAGGGAAGGGATTCATTTAAATGAAATATTACGAATTGCTTTTTACTTACGTAAAAGAATGCGCCTCCCCCTGTATTTATTGGTGGATAGGAAAAATAAATAATATCGGAAAATGAGATAAAAAAAGCACTATCACCAAATGCAGGTGATTGAAAAATGAATAATCAACAGAAAACCTTGTCTTCGTAGAATTTTAGATAGGGGCTTTTTTACTAATACTTATCCCCTCAAAGCTCGCTTAATTTCCAAGGAACCAAACAATTTCTTTAAACTTTTCATGAAGTTTTTTCATTTCAGACCGAATCACACCCTTCCTGAATTTCGTCAACCCGCCCAGCGTCGAAATCGTCAAAGCAAACGGAACGATGCACATAGAGGAAGTGTAAGATTTCATACTTTTATTTTTGAGGAAAAAGAAGACTTTCAGGCTATCCGACATGAGCCTGAATGGAGATGTGAAGCAGATGCATCCTTCACAGAAAAGTGAATCGCAGAATTTGCTGACTGCGGAGAAGAGCGATGAGAAAATGTAAGACACACCATTTTCTGCAGGATTGAAACTTTATTTTTTTTTTAAATGAAAATATTTGTTTTAAATTTTCAAATCTCTAAATAACTCGAAATTTTACATAATCTCTGAAATAAAGAATTGCGAATTTGAAGAGAATATTCTTTTCCAGGGAATCCTCTTCGAATTCCTTCAACCCCTCCTCCGCATCTTCGAGTGCGAGCCCCACCAAAAAGAACCCGAATGTGAGTCGATTTTGGCAGAATCCCAATGCTGAGTCGTCATCTGAAACGACGACTTCCGAAGAAGAACCCACAGATGAAAGGGAAACTGGAGAAGAGGACGAGAGTAGGGACAGCATTTTCGATAGATCCAAAAGAGGGCAGGAGGAAAGGGAAAGGAGTGATCCGACGACACCGGTGTTGGAAACACCAAACACGAAAACGATGCTGGTCCCAACGGTAAATTTGATTTTTTTTCTCTTTGAAATTCTTCTCCTAGAGATTGCATGAACTTTCGATTTTTTTCAAAATCTAAAATTTAGACTACGTTTAGTTAGATCAGTTTTTAGAATAGGTTTTCTTACGTCAAAAGTAATCTTCCTCCTATTTTTCTATTGTTTTTTTTTGTTAAAAATGAACTTTAGAAACCAAAAACCCGTACGAAAACTCCGAAATCAGTGGAATTTCTAAGTGACTTGAGCACGCCCGCTGGCTCTGTTAGCAATCCATTCACGGTATTTCTTTCTTTTCAGAAACCTCAAGCAAAGCCCAAATTCCAGTCCTTCAAGCCTGTGATGTACATACAGATGGAGCTCTGCAGCATTACGCTAGAGCAGTACTTGATTGCTAGAAATAAGGAAATCGCGATGTTGGGTAAATCTTCGACATTTTTCAGCTTATTGAAAAATTCGCAGTTTTTCTTTTCTACACTATTTTTCTGAAAAAGTAGTTTCTTTCCAAGAAGGATGATTTTTCAAATTGAGAAAAAATGTTTTTAAAAATCGAGCATTTTGCTTATTTCACTTTTAGGCAGCAGCAATGTAGATGGCAATTTCAACCGGCAACTAACTCAACAACTCCTCTCCGCCCTGGAATACGTCCACTCCAGAAACGTCATGCATCGAGATGTCAAGGTATTGTCAATGACCGATTATTTGGGACGGAGTAAATGACACGGACTTTTGATGCGCGATAATTAACGCGTTGTTTGCAGCAGACTCCACGCTATTACATCATATTCAAGGAACGCATGCAACGACTGTTTGTAAATACGCAATGCACACTTTGCATATTCGAATTTGTGCATCATTTATTTCGTCTCAAGTTATCGGCCATTGACAATATAAAATTTTCCCTCGCTAGAAAAAAGAATGATTTTCAATTTCCAGCCCGGAAATGTGTTCCTCAAGCGAACAAACGACCGAATCCACTTTATGCTGGGCGATTTCGGACTCGCAACTGTCGATTTTCATCTTGGAGGAGCTGCAAAGTCCAAGAATACGGCCGCTTTTCCACAGAGGTAGGAAGCTTTAAAATGTAATATTTCAAATGTTTTTATTGTTTTTTCATGCAAAATTCATTACATTAATGAAAATTAGCGTTTTTGAACCCCTCTAATTCCAGAGTCGAAATAACCCACTCGATAGGAGTCGGCACGACGACTTATGCAGCGCCAGAGCAAATCAAGTCTTCTTCATACGACACCTCGGTATTTGCTTTTTTTTTTTGAAAATTTCGGCACACGGATTTGACAAAATGACCAGATGACGAAGCGAAATAATAACTGACAAAAATCGTTCGAGTAAAGGACGAATTTCTTCGTTAATTCGTTTCTCAACTTCTGAAAATCGCATTTTTCAGGTGGACATTTATTCCTCAGGCATCGTTTTGTACGAGACATACAACGTGTTCGCAACTTCGATGGAGCGATTCGGGGTCCTGGAGAAGTTCAAGAAACGACAAGTCACAAAGGTCGTAGAGGATTTCTGGCCTACTGTGGTAAGATTTTTCTTTGTTTAAACCATATTTCGAAAAACGCAGAAGGAAGAAATGTTTGAATGTCATTGATTTCATTCTAACGAACGAACATGCCAATTCAATTTCTTTTTTGTATTTTCTAAAAAGCCTCATGATAATATTTCTAAAATGTGTTTTAATGAATTTATTATAGATTCCAGTGCTGCTGAAAATGACTGACCCAGAGCCGAAAAATCGTCCGACCGCTTCTCAGATCCTGCAGGAATTTGTTCACAAGGAGTCCGAAACTGGTAAATTTTGTAATCACTTAAATAAAAATCATTAAAAAATATTCTGGTGAAAAAAGGAATAATTCTGAGAATTTTCTCCTAAAACTTGTAAATTAAAAAAGAAAACTTTTTAGTTGCTTCTCTAAAAGAAATCATCAAGAACCAAGAAATCGAAATGGATCGACTTCGATGCCAACTCAGAAAGTTCCTCATACAGAAGCAGATTATGAACAGGAAATAGAAATGGAAGATTAGATTTAGAATTACAGAAAATTTCTCGAGTTATTTTGGTTACTTGTTGAAATTATGGATGCTTTCAAATAGTTCTGAGATTTTTAGGTTCTCATTTATAATGTTTTGTTTTTCTTACCTTTTCGGGTATTTCAAGCCTTTTTGCAGTCGAATGTACCGTGCAGAATGTTCTTTGAAATTTTCGGGTAAATTTACCAATTTCTTTGCTCCATTCCTTCCCATTTTGATCATATTCACGTCATAGTTTGATTTATTAAACTATTAAAATGGAAGATTTCTTTAGATTTTATTGATTTTTCCGGTTTGAAAACCGTTGGATATCTTTCTTGATTTTTCTTTTATGAGATTTCAATTATTTAAACAAAAATCAGACGAAAATGCCCGAGGCGAATTCGAATCCGAACCAGCCACCACTCCCCGGTGCGACGCCAGATGCTGAAGCCCCATTCCAAATCGGCAAAGGACTCCACCCCATGCTGCTCGGATCGCTCGGCATCATTTTCACTGGGTAATTTTTCAATTTTTATCTGTTTCTTAAAATTTCATAATAGCATTTATGAAGGTTGAGTTGCCTCAACTTTTAACATTTTTATTTTATAATCTTCAACGATGCTCTTTAGTAATTTCCACTTTCAGATAGATATTCAATTTGGAGTAAAAGTTCTTTCTTTTAATTTGCATTTTCAGACTCGCGCTGCTCATTTTCTATCTTATCAAATTCCAACGCGACGAAGCAGCAGCCAGAAGAAGGACGGAAGCTCTGCTGGCCATGCAAGCAGAGGACGACAGACAGCACAGGAGGGAAGCTAATGGTGAGATATTGTTTTCTCGCTGAAATACTTAGTCGTTATGAAGCTTTCAAGCGTCTCGAAAAGTTCGCTTTTCTGCCAACATTTCGTTGTTTCATAAATGGATGAATATTCCAAGATGCTACATAATGCAAAAATGAATCCCATTTTCTGAACTTTTTTCCGTCTAGAAATGGGATTTTGTAATTTTATGAAGCACAAAAATAAATACTCGTGTAAATTTATACTTTTATTTTAGTGGCCGGAGGAATGCGCCGAAACGTCCGTCGACGAGTGAACCGCGACCAGGACGATGGCTTCATGCAGGCTATGGTGGGCGGCGATGATGATGAAATGGCCGAGGAGGGTAATTTTTGAAAAAAATTCTTTTAAGTTTTTTGGAAATTCAGAAGACGCCGGACCGAGTTTCGAATTCGACGAGAACGGCAAGAAGATCGGCAAGCGAAAGGCGGCCAAACTGCAGGCCAAAGAGGAGAAACGGCAGCAGAGGGAATATGTGAGATTTATTCTTAATTTTAGATTTTTTTCTTTAAATGTTATCACTAGAAGAAAATTATTGAAAGTATTGGTATTTCAAACATTGTGAATTTTACCAAGTTGAAATCTAGGAAAATAACATCTAAACTTTTGAAATTTATTTTTTATTTGACGAAATATTTCATTTCACAGCTCTTTTTTCTAAATTTTAAATTTTAGGATCTCCGTGAACGTGAAGAGCGCAAACGACGCGAAGCCGAGAAAGAAGCTGAGCGCGAGAAGGAACGAGAGAAGGAAAGACTCGAAGAAGAGGCAGAGGAGGAACGAAAGAGGAAGGAAAAGGAAGAAAAGGAGAAACGAGAGTTGGAGGAATACTTGGCGGTAAGCTGCTGAATCTTTGATATTTCTGGAAAGAACCGAAGGCACATCGATAAAACCTCCAATTCAAATAACCTTTACTTTTGTGATATAGAGCTGGTAGGTAAATTGCGGATCTTTATTCGTTATTTTTGCGTTCCTTTTTAAGCTATGTTTTTAATGATTTTGCAAAAAATAATTGATTTTCAGCTGAAAGAATCATTCGCAGTGGAAGAAGAGGGTTACGATGAAGTCGAAGGTGAAGAGGCCGAAAATCTCATGCGGGATTTCGTCGAGTACGTCAAGAGCAATAAGGTAGGGTAAACCTCGTCTCACTTTTTACTTTGATTTTTTCCTTATCGCCATTACTTTGTCTTCAAAATGTAAATTTTCCGAAAGCATTGACCGATAAATTTGATGACTTTTGAAAATACCGATAAATAATCTGATAAAATAATGGAAATTGGACAGAGCTATAGTACAGAGAAAAATTTCAGGTCGTGAACATGGACGAACTCTCTGCGCACTTCGGCTTCCGTTCTGAGGAATGCGTTCAGAAACTGCAGTATTTCCTCGAGTCGGGCCAGTTGGAGGGAGTGATGGATGACAGAGGAAAGTTCATCTACATCAGCGATGAGGAGTTCGAAGCGGGTAGGAAGAATCTTTTATCTATGACAATACAAATACGATAAGAATAGATGGAGTAAGAAATGGGGAGGGTTAAAGAAAGCAATATCTTCACATGCCACTTATTCAAAAAAGTCTTCCTTTGAAAAATTATTTATTCATTTTTGCCTTATTATTTGCAAGTGTTTTTCTGACCATGAACTCCAACTTCCAGTGACTAAATTCATCAACCAGCGAGGCCGCGTGTCGATCGCCGAACTGGTCGAGTACAGCAACAAACTGATTCGACTCGATGCCGCTGCATAAATGTGAATCCAAAAACATGAAAATTATTGCTTTACTTACAACTTCTTTTACTCATTGGAATGTCCAACTTCGTCCAGAAAACAATTTCTAGTGTAAATTTTTTAATGGGAGAGTTTTTGATAAATATTATTTGTCATATCAAAAGATATGGTTTTTCTTTCTCAATTGAGAATATCCAAGTTCGTCCAAAAATCTGCTTCGGTTTAAGAAAATTTGAGGGGGTATTATGAAGTTTAACTTATCAAATGGGTGCATTTATTGGATAAAGAAAATAAACTATTATATGAAAACTGTTAGAAAACAAGTGAATAATTTGAATATGATTATCAATATTGCCTATTTAGTTGAAAATATAGTAGATTTTGGTTGATAAGCATTTATTGCATGGAGCCCAGTTTAGTGATTGGTCAGATCAGTCCACCTTTACTAACAATCTCAGGCCTTGTATACAAATTAGTTAGTTTTAAAATGGAGAATTTGGTTGAAGCATACTTAAAACAGTCTCTACAATTCTTGAAACTGCCCGGACCAGAGATTCGAGATAGGTCCGGGATCGAATTTTTGGAGTCATCTGAAATTTTCCGCAAACCTATTCATGTTGCATACCAAAGCTGAGACGAAGTTTAAATTTTTATTTTTTCCCAATCCAAATCCCGCCCAATTCTACTTTATTAAGACTTGCTAGACAGATTACTATCATAAATGTGAAGACAATTTTAACCCAAAGGCTTTGAAAGTAGTCACGAATACCTCCAAAAATCACCTGCATAATCAATGAAGAGGAAATAGTGCATGAAAGATACAGAAAATACCGAGTAAGTGATCCAAAGACCCATTTGCCAAATTCTTTATCCTTCTCATTCAGTTCTCAATGCTCGTCTTCCATGAATGATCATTTTTCTTTTTTTATTTATGTTTTAGCTTCAATTTGTATATTCCCGATGCGGAATCTCAACTTGATATATCGCCTAAATAGGGCTACATTCACTTCTAAATCATTAACTGCAGACTTTCTCATTCAACCAATACTCTTTTACTATTTCCATTTTGAAATAATACTATGCAGATTGTTTAAGTCTCTTAACAAAGATGTTAGCCAAGTTACCAGTCGAAATTATATTGTTGATCTGCAAATATCCCGAATTCAAAGAGCTGGGACAATTGGCCTGGACTAACAATCGAATGATGCAAATAATCAAGAAATATCTGCCAAAAGCGCTCGAGAGGAAAACTTTATTCTATCGTAGGAAATATTTCTTGTATGAGCGAAAATTAATTCTAGTATTTAGTGCATTATAAAAACGACAATATTTTGGAAGGAAGAATTTGTCTGTTTGATTCGCATACTAATTCTGTTGAGCAGATTGCGAAATTTACTAATGAGTATGAGCCATATGAAGTAGCAACTACAAAAGATAAGGTAGACTTTTTTATTTGTCATTGTCAATTTTATTAATTTTAAGATTTTCGCAACTAGCTCTTATGACAAATCGTTTGAAATTTTCGATCTGAAGACTCGACAAATCACTAGAGGTAGCGTTACAAAACCCAATAGATTGGTTTAATTTTACTGCACTCTTTGCAGGACCAGATCCTCCTGAATGGCGTGAATATGCATCTATCGCTTATTTCAAAGACAAATTGTATTATTTGGGAGGTAGAGAGGATCCTAAAACATGGAAAGATACGAATCGAGTTGATGTAAGAAGATCGAATGAAAGTCTATGAAATAATTTATTCAGGTTTTAATAGATGGAAAATGGCAAACAGGACCTGCTTTTCCTCTTCCAATTAGTCGTGTTCAAACAATAACACATAATGATATTTTATACGGTCACATTATAGCATACCCATTATTGTAATTATGGATATTCAGTTATTGGCGGATGGGGAAATAGAAAGATATATCGATTATCAGACGATGAGCGGGAATGGGTTGAAATTGGAGAGATTCCAGAACAACGAGATTATTTCGGAGTTGCATCGCTAAATGGGAAAATTTACATAGCTGGAGGATACAAGTCCTTAATTTTGTATAATAAATAATGTATCATTATATATTTAGTATAATAGGTGGTCATACATTAAAATCCTGTCTGTGTTTCGACCCCTCAGCTCCTGTTGACAGTCGAATTTCTCGAATCGCTAGTATGAATTATGAAAGATCCGATCATTCGCTCATTATCTCTAACAGGAAATTGTATGCAATCGGAGGGTGAGTTGAGATTTGGCATATCATTATATGAAATATTTGTTAATTTAGATTTCAAAAAAATATATATTCCCGTCAATTTTTTTTTAATTCAATGGAGGAATACGATCCACAAACGAATGAATGGCGTGAAGTCGGAGAATTTAATATCTGAAATCTCCAAGTTCAATATATTTAAGTTTTCGTAATTTCTATATGATTTTAATAAAAAGTGTCTTTATTCAACTTCGTACATTCTAACGCGATGCACATCAGGGCCGGGCGGAATTCTGAATTCCGAGGGTTTTGGCGTTCCGAATTCCGACTTCCGAATTCCGAAAAATAAAAATCATTCCGAATTTCGTTTTCCGAATTCCGAAAAATTAAAATAGTTCCGAATTCCGAAAAATTGGCCAATTTTCGGAATGGTTTCGGAATTTTCTGCTATTTGTTCATGAATTAATTACTTTTGATTTTTATAAAATTCTAGAATCCCCAACTTACTTTTTCTCGGCAATTCGAAAACTTTGCCAACTTTTCAAAAATTATAAATTACCTTGTAGGGATAGGCTAAGGGTTTCATGGTAACAAAATTATCATTAGTAGTGGTATTTTTTGTTAAAAAAGTTGATGCTAAACTCATGCTAAGTATGAGCTCTTCTCTTATTTTTACCATGAGCTTTGAAAAAAGTTCTGCTCATGCCATAGCATGAGTTCTAATTCGACTTGAGTGAATGTCAGCAAAAACCAAAGTCTTAGCAAAGGGGTGTTTCCAGGGGTCCGTCTATTTGACTGATTTTCACATATTTTGTTCAAATTTTCATGCTGATTCTTATGGTGCTATCCATTTTTCGTAAAATTATCGTATGCAGGATTACGGTAACTTGAAGTTTTGATAGACCCGGCCTCGGATTCACATCGACATGAACTCCAGAATTTTTTGAAGTGCAATGGCCAAACTGAGCATTATGACTTTATAATACAAATTTTTAAAAATTCATATCTTCCTGTGTGTGCATTCTAGAATAAGTTCTGGAACAAAAGTTGATCAACTTGAACAGCTCTACAATATTTCATGGAAAACTTCGACGCTAACTCACATTACCCTTATAAACACAGTACGGGTATATAGGGTAATTTTTTCCCGCCAAAATTACTTTCTAAAAATTTCCTTGTTATTTTTACTATATTATCCTATTCAAGATCTACAAAATAAAAGAATAATCATTCAATTTGGTTCAGAAATAAGGAAGTTATTAATTTTTCCCGAGGTCGGATCTGAAAAACATTCAGGCTACCATAATCCGCTACAGTAATCGGATTTCCGAAAAACGAATCACACATGAGAATCAACGTGAATAAACTGAACAATATGTGAAAATTAGTCAAATCGACGGATCCTTGTTCCGCACCCCTTCCTTCTGACTTTGATTTTTCCTGATGTTCACTCTTAAAAGGAAGCGTCGTATTTGACGTTTCGGTGGATAACGCTGCACTGTTCCAAATCATATTGCGACAATTTTCGAACACCGTCATTTCCTATCATTTCTGTTCAATGGAGTAATCCTTCGCCTTCAGGCCATCAACCACCCGACTGCTCAGTCGATTTTCTCCAGTAACTGGATGCAGTGCCAAGTTTCCCAGGTCCAAACATTTTGGAACATCCCTGAAAAATATTTCTACCGGATTCTAAAGAATTCATTATAAATAATTTATTCTCATCGAATTATCAAAATACTAGGCTGATTGAAAAGTTCAAAAGTTCTGTCGGAAACTGCTTACATTCGAAATTATTTTATTGAGCTTATTACCGTAGACGGATGAACGTTGGAACAGAAAAAATTAGATTGCTAATATCGGATCATTCGGCATGAGTATAAGGTCCACAATTGTGCTTGGTTCATTGAAGTTTCTCAATAAATAACTGCTATTTTCTATCAAAACGGCCGGGTATCGACTTTAAAATGGCTGCATTTTCTCACTTTGGTTTATCATCAAGGGCTCAATATTTTCGTTCTATCAAGCTCATTGAAACAATCTAACAGAGAGAAGTCAATTTTTCCTATCAACAAATGAGAAAAAGAGAAACCTGGGTAGTATAAATTCTCGCTTTTAGGTCCATCACGGCATTATTTTTCATGGGGTATTTTTATAATTGTGGTGTAAAGCGAAAATGGCTTGACACAGACTTGTATAAATCTGCAATATATAATATTGCTAGAATCCGTGCCAATTCTTTCTTTTATTATATAAATAGTGCTAGTTATTTTTTTTATTCTATATATTTAATATGATGATCTGAATTTTCTCAGGATGTTCCTCTCCTTGGCGACCGGTCTTTTGATTACTGGCGCCGCTGCGAAGCCCGAACTCACTCCACAAGCTAATGGAAATAAAACTCTATTCTATCGTAAGTGACTAATACTTATTAAAAAATACAATGAAAAGGCATTATTATTAGTCATTTAGTTCTTTATAAGAATAATGGTAGTTTGGAAGGAAGAATTGGCCTGTTTGACTCACAGAATTATTCTGTCGAAAATATTGCAAAATTCCACAGTTGGTATTATCCATATCAAGTAGCAACTACACAGAATAAAGTAAACTCTTATGCCTGTTATTTTGAATAATTTTTCAAATTTCAGATTTTTGGGATTAATGACGAACATAAATTGTTTGAAATCTTTGACTTGAATGCTCGACAAATTTTAAGAAGTCTTATCAACAAATCCATGAATGATCGATTCAAAGAATTTTACAGATCCAGCTCCTCCTGAATGGCGTAGATATGCATCTGCAGCTTATTTCAAAGACAAATTGTATTATTTGGGTGGGAGGGATCCTAAATCAATGGAATATACAAATCGAACTGATGTAAGAAGATCGAATGAGAAAGTCCATGAAATAACTTATTCAGGTTCTAATTGATGGACAATGGCAAACAGGACCTACATTTCCTCTTCCAATTAAATGTGTTCAAACAACAACACATAACGGAATTTTATACGGTCACATTATAGCATATTCATTATTGTAATTATAGATATTCAGTTATTGATCAATTAAATGATAATAAGATATACCGATTATCAGACGATGAACGGGAATGGATTGAAGTAGGAGAAATTGAACAACAACGTTGGAATTATGGAGTTGCATCGCTAAATGGAAGAATTTACATAACTGGAGGAGCGAAGTCGCTAATTTTGTATGATAAATATGTATCATTGTATATTTAGTAATTCTTATTTATTCAAATCCTGTCTGTGTTTCGATCCCTCAGCTCCAGTTGGCAGTCGAATTTCTCGAATCGCTGATATGAATTATGAAAGAAATTATCATTCGCTCATTGTCTATAACGGGAAATTGTATGCAATCGGAGGGTGAGCTAAGATTTTGCATATCTTTATACCAAATATTTGCTAACTTAGATTTCAAGAATATCTCGATAAAAATTATTGTAATTCAATCGAGGAATACAATCCACAAACGAATGAATGGCGTGAAGTCGGAGAAATTAAAGTTTGAAGAATCCGACTCTGAATAATCCAGTTTAATACCATATAGCCCGTTTATTTGGCATATTATATTTTATGAATTTTGTCTTTATTCGACTATTATTAAAAAATTCCAATAAACATGATATAAACAACTTTCAAAGACATTAAAAAGTAACGAGGGATAATTGTAACTCAAATAAATACTCCTTTTAATCAGGGTTGTACGAACTGAACTGAATGAGAAGGATAAAGAATTTGGCAAGGTTTCTTAGGTCACTTACTCGGTATTTTCTGTATCTTTTTATCCACTATTTCTCCTTTCATCGATTATACAGGTGATTTTTGGAGGTGCTTTTACAAAAGTTGCTCAGTTCTTCATGCTCTATCGAATTATATAGATTTTGGAGTGTCTGGATGAATTTCGAAACTTCGATCTCTGAAGAACCTCGATACAGAAAAGTATCGGAAGATCCGGAAAAAGCCTCAGAATCATGTTTTTTCAGGTAGAATATAGTCAGGAACCACCAACAAATTCGATCCCGGACCTATCTCGAATCTCTGGTCCGGGCAGTTTCTAGAATTGTAAAGACTCTGTTTTAATTTCTAACTGGCTTTAGTTTTAGAACCGTACGATTTTAGGAGAATGAGTCAATTTTAGATTCAATTTTTGTTAAAGAATTGATGATGAATACTATCAAGGAAAAAAACATTAAAATAAAAATAATCCTCACTATCTTTAGAGTAGATGCTAACATAAACAAAAGCAAGTCTGAACGCAGTTGTTCAAACAGTCAAACGGTAGTGTGAAAAGGGGAAAACTTCATTAGCATACAGATGGGCTGATTGAAGCCACGAATATGGCTAGGGATAAAATCAATTCCCGACGCTTTTTCTCTAGAATTTTTTTTCTTCCTGTGACTTTGCCTAATTGTTAAAGAAAAAGCTGATTAATTTTGCCAATTCTTTTTTCATTCTCTCTTTGGAATCTCGATATGATATATTAAAAATCGATTTTATATGAGGAAAAAACTCTCGAAAGACAGAAATTTGATCAATAGTGACTAAAAAACTTTATAATAGAAGATGAGAAAATAGTCGTATGTAATCGAGCATTTCCTATACGACCTAATTCAATACAATTTCCCTCTAAAGTTCTTATCAAGTATGTTATTTCCTGAAAGTGCCAACCAATGTGTAAGGTGGCCAAAATTAACGGAAAATCAGTATGATTGTTGTACGAAATTTTCATTATTTGTGAAACTTTTACTACATATTTTAATGAGTACTTATTATTCGTTGAAGGACACAAAAATTAGGTATTTGATGCGAGCTACCGACTTTTGGAAGGTTTATTCGGCACTCATAACGCTATTGCTATTTCTATTCTTCTTATTACATATGAAGCAAAGGTCTGAAGAATAAGTATTGAAAAAATCCATATTGATTTTTGCTTGAGGACATACATTTTGGATATAAATGAGGCTTTATCGTCTTCTAAAGAGGATGGTCGATATAAAAGGCGGCTATTTGGAAACGATGAAGCTTTGATCTTCGTTGGTGGAATACCTCGCTCTGGAACGACGCTGATGAGGGCCATGCTTGATGCACATAAAGACATTCGATGGTTAGTTAGTTGCAAATTTAGGAAAAACGTAATAAATTAATTTTGAGTGGCGGTGAAACGCATATCATCCCAGCATTTCTTTCATTTATGGGATCCTGGTGGGATCAAAAGTGGACAGCGCTGAACGGAGTCACTATGAAAGTCTTAAATGACGCTTCGTCTGCATTCATCATGGAGGTTTTTCATTTTATTTTTTACGATACTCTTGCAACTTTTCAGATAATTACAAAACACGGTAAATTAGCGCCGAGGTTGTGCAACAAGGATCCATATACGGCCTTGCAATTGCCCGTCTTGCATCGAATGTTCCCAAATGCTAAGTACATTCTGATGCTACGAGACGGAAGGTATGAATTCAATTTAAAAACTCCCTGAATTTTGACTTTAGGGCAATTGTTCATTCCTTGATAGATCGACAAGTTCCTGTAATGGGATGGAACGTCAGTGATCCACAGGTGATCTATGAACACCGTGCAAATTTTGAAAGGTCAAAAAGCTTCAGCAAATGCTAAAAGAGTGGAATCGAGAAATCACGAAGATTGTCAAATTATGCGATGAACAGAAGGAACAATGCATGAAGGTAGAAATGTTTCAAAAATGAGTACAAATTCCCACTTTTCATGTCTATTACGAACGACTGGTGCAACGACCAGAAATCGAGATGCGACGAGTGCTGGCGTTTGTGGACGTGCCATTTTCTGAAGACGTACTTCATCACCACGAGCAAATTGGCAAAGAAGTCGATTTGAATTCGTACGAAAGTTTTATTTCTTAATTGAAAGAAGAATTATTTAGAAAAGAATATTCCGCTTCCCAAGTCAGGCAGAAGCTCTATCTGGAGTCCTTGACGTCCTGGCACGGATGCATTGCCGAAGAAATACTCGAAAAAGCAGGATCTATTGCACCAATGTTGAGCAAGTTAGGATATGATGCAAACAGCGTTAATGCAACCTATGAATATTTCGCTAGCGATAATTTTCGTTTATACGATGAAAATATCACAGCTGTAAATTGATATATCTTTATTTTTCGTTCATTATTAGGACAGTTTAAATATCGTAACATTAAAACTGGAGTTTATTCGAATGCCTCATTTTTGTTACGATATTTGCGCTCGTTTTCATTATTATGCAGTGATAATATTGGACTAGACAATTCGGGTTTTGGTTTTGTAGAAAGCCATATGATAGTCGATCAACCATCAAAATTAGTGTCATCCACTGAAATGCAACTGAAAAAGAATGATTTGAACTTGAGAAACGGGAATATTTGCAGGAAAATATAATGCTGTTGATATCTCACAATTATGTCATTTTGGATAGCACCGGCTAGAGTTTCGAGATGTATTTAGAAATGATCAATATCATTATGCCGCATAAAATTTTAAAGTTTCATTGAAGTCCATTTTATGCAACATGATACAACTTTCATCATAGGGGTATTTCTCATGGAATAAAATTTAGAGATTTCGAATAAAGAACTGTTAAAGTATCATCGTGAAAACGTACAATTTTCGAATTTTACCCGTAGCGAAAGCGCTCTAAAACATTCGCAAAGTCATTATGGCAAGAGGCTGAGTTCGGACGAACTTAAATTAAATTAATACAAATAGAACTTTAAAATATAGAAGATAGAACTAAATTATAAATTATTATACGAATCCGAAGATAACATAAAATGAAAATTCAATGGTACCTTTAAATTCATACTGAAATAATAGAGGAACTAAAGCCGGAATTTAAAATGAAGTAGTCCCTAAAATCGAAACAAACTAAATAAAATAAACTAAAAGTAGTTAATCAATTAACTTAATAAGATGGTTTTAAAAGGCAGTGTTGTCGTCTTCGAGAGGGTTGAATTTTTCGTTTTCCTTCTTATTAGAGTTTTGAACCTCCCTAACGTGGACGGGGATTGCATCCGCTTTTCTACCAACCAATAAATATGTGTCCATACCTAAATGTTTAATTTATCGTAAATTTTCGAAAATTACAAAATACCCCCATCGATTCCTTTAACTTCTATGTGATCACGATACTCGAAATCGTAACGATCCAATAGAGTATCTCTAGTATGTTGGGAGACCTGAAATAAGTTCGTCTGAAAACTTCCAGGAAGACAGTTGGAAATGGCATGACTTTTTGGTGATAAGATGATGCGAAATATTCTTCTGGCAAAATGTATCTCCCCCTTGATCGGAGTTTTTATCTTTCGTTATCAAAAAGGTTTCCAATTTCTGAATTATCCAGAATCCTGACCTGTATCCTGTTGACGACTCCAGTGGAATACATCCTACTAGCAATATTGACCGTGTCTCCCCAGATATCGTAATAGAGCTTCGTAGTCCCGATAACACCAGCAGTCAGAGGGCCAATATTCAGACCGAGTTTGCAGACGAAGTCGAAATTGAGCAAGTCTTCGTTGAACACAGATAACTGATGTTGGATAGCGAGGGCGAATTCAACCATCTGAAAAAGAAAATAAACAAAAATAGGTCAATTGGTTTCGAACCTGGAACAAATGCTCTTTCGGATGTGCCATATTCTTCTTTCTTTCCGGATTCAGTCCAGAAGCAGCCATGTACGCAGGTCCAATCGTTTTGATCTTTTCGATGTGACAGAACTCTGATCGATCCAGCAATTCATCGAAGTCTCCGATTACCTAAAAAATATTCGATATTTCGAAGAGTTAGAAACTTGTTCACTTCGTTGAGCACTCGCAAGAATTCTCTTCCTCCTTCGAAGTTCTCTTCATACATGTCATTCCAGTTCGTGATGCTGGCGAATAACACTGCGGCCGAAGAATGGTTTTCACTGAATTGAGAAAAATTAGCTAAAAGGGATTTCGAATTTGACTAACCTGTATTTGGTATCGGTTTTCAGGCTCTCAACAGCATGTGCTGGGATGACGTTGTTGAGTAGCCAGTCAGCTTGGTCTCTTACGATCTGCATCCTTTCTGTATCCCTTCTCGCTTGCACATCTCCAAAGAACGACATGCGGAAGGCAGCTTCGAACTAAACAAACTTATGATAAGCATTCGATTTAGATGTCAATTATTCGGATACCTGGTAGTTGAGAAATCCAACGAGAACGAGCGACAAGACGACATCCAACAGCAACTCCCAGATGAACAACAGCGAACCGAAACCCTGATCCAAAGTTCTGGGAGATGTCGCGTTCAGAGGTTTCTGGTACTGAAAATCAGCGATTTCGTTTAGAATATGATAGTTTTCAACAAACCCGCAAATAGCCCTGACTTCCATAGAGCCGTCGTTGGGCTGGCACTGGAATTGGCGCTTCTTTGACTTCGCAGTGATCGTCGGCAGGCGTCAGGTGTTGCAGATTGTACTGGCAGTAGTAGACCGCTGCTAGATGAAGGGCGGTGAAGATGATCGCCTCAAATTCAAATATGTTTCCATGTTAAAAGAAAAAGGAACTTTCTACCTGCATCGTCTTCGGCCACGCTGCAAGTTGCGAGAAGTTGCAGTGAGCGAAAAGTGCCAGAATCATGATGTACGAAAACAGAAGACGGGCTGATAAAAGCACATCTGCACAAATGCCTTCCGTGCAGAAGGGAACATTGCAGAAAGCCACACCAACCGGTAGAGCTATTAGAATAAGTCCTGAAATATTTTTAAAAATAAATAAATAAATTCGTCTAATATTTTCTATAGTACCAACCTGTGATGTGTCTTCCAGTCCACAAATTGACCCAAGGAACAAACGATCTTCGACTCAACAGAGGAACTCCAATAAGGAAAATTGCACCCAGGACAAGCACCAGAGCACTGATGAAGTAGAACAAGAAAGTATCGGTTGGAGGGGAGATGGCAAGAAAACTACAATTATATAAATTAAAGAATGTTTGAATAAATAATAAAAAAAAATACCTTGTAAGTGATGAAATGATAAAGATCATTGCAGCCACGAGAATATCGATGAATACACCGGAATATCGGTATTTACTTCCACCTGGTCCGCCAGCTTGAGACTGATCTTCGACTCGGATGTCCTGATGTCTTCCGACCGGCGTCTTCTGAGCGGCATATTTCTCGGCAGAGTCAGCGAAATGGGCTCTGTATTCGTGCTCGACGTCCTTCTCGTTGAAGTTGAGCGTCCACGGGTTGAGACTGTCGTGATGTCCCCAGAATCCCTTGTCGAAGCCCTGATCGCCCTGACCAATCACCATCGCCAAGCGCTGATCGAAGTCTTTGTTGTCGGTGTCGAATCTCGTTAGACTGGCGGCATTATGATGGTGTGAAATCGCGGTGTCCAGACCTCCAACAGAGTTCAGGTCTGAGTTGGCATCCTGGAGGGACAGCTCAAATTAAATAAACTGAGCACCAAGGTCTATGAGCAAATTTCTACCTGCAATCCACTACTTCGACTTCCTTTCATACTGTTCGAACTCGACCCATTGGCGGGACTTCTCCCATCGGTTATCACTTTATCCGCATATGAGTTGTTCGTATCGGGCGTCGAGCCATGATAGTTGTTAGCTGTGGCGAGCGCTTGAAGAGATGCTGATTTGCGATTGTCTTCCATGATACAAATCGAATTGGACTGGAATTAGAAAGTTACTGTTTTCTTTAACGAAGTTCCTGCCTCTTTAGGCAGAAGTTGAGCAGATCGGTTTCTTTCAGCGAGTTTCATTCTCAAAGAGCCACCTTCTCTGCCCTGCGATGCGCGGATCGGGTACGAATTCGTATGGTTCATCTTCAGTTTGCCGGCGAGTTTCTGAAAGATCAAATTTGAATTTTTAAAAGAAAAATATGAAAATAACCTGTTTGAGTCCTCCCTTCCTAATCGAAGTATGACTTTTGGTCGCTGAAGATGAATCTTTTTCGGATTCCTGCTCTGGTTCGGCCTCAGGCTCGCGAATTCGGCCCTTGATGAAGTAGGTTTTCATGCCTAAACTTTTGTAAATTTTGTTTTTATACTAAATACTAATACTAAACTGTTTCTTATTTTAGGTTTTAATTCAGTGGAAGACTAAAATTGGTCCATCTGTGTTCATTTCATTTCATTTCGGGCTAAATTACTTCGAAGAGTGGTCATTTAGGAGAATTCAAGAGGACTTGTGGAGGGATTAGTACAAAATTAGAAATCTACTCACTTGCTGGTTTAACTCGTCGTTCAGTTCCTTGAACTTGCATTCGGTATGGTCCTGAAACGAAAATGATTATCTTTTTGCAAAATTAATTTGTGTTGTTATCGTGTTTTGCCCGAAGTTTTGTTTTTTTTTCTCTTAGTAGGTAGTAATTGAATTTAGGGACCTGCATGTGTGTGTGTGTGGGGGAAATGAGCAATTGGGATTGTCTGCAAGGAAATATGCTCAAAAAGATTCAGAAAAGATTTAAGACACCCAAGTAGCAAATAGCAAATGACTTCGCAAGATTGAAAAGGTATTTTGTAGAAGAGGTGTCATTTCTACAGCCATTTTCAGGAAGAAACGTTTAATTTTTGTCCCTTTAAAAATTTAATGAAAGTTCCAAATATAATTTCGTTAAAAATTTCATCTAACTGCTCATCTTTCAAAACCCAATTGTCTAGATGATTATTATCGCAACCTTCACTCTCCCCTTTCCATACACAGGCATTTTGAGCATTTTTCATTTTGCCCTTCCTTGTTCCCGCATCTCCTTTCTCTCTCTAAAATTGTCTATCTATTTCCTCTCGCAAATATGCCTTCGGCAATAGACGATGTCTGTGTTGCAGCTAAAAATAGCCCTGAAGAGAGCTATTTTTAGCGCTTCCCTCAAGAAGAGTCGATCTTCTATGAAATATTCAGGCTCGGCAAGATTATAACACATAGAAGGTGCGAGAAAATCAGAACTCGAGAAATAAGAAAATAGCTTATTTTCTTTTCTGCTCATTTATGAGCAGAAAGAAATAAATAGTCCAATTTAGAAAATATCATTAGAAATTGAAAATTTCTTTGCAGATGTTCTGTAAAAATGCAAGAAAAATCTAATTTTATCTAATCTGAAAAAAAATTCATACCGTTATAATCCGGACCATCTTCCAAAATGTAATCATCTCGAATAAGTTCAGAAGTGTGTTCAGAAACATGCACTCTTCCTGCAACTCCTGTAGATTCCATTTCATTCGCCAAGGTTACATCGTTTGAGAACACGTCGAATTTGAACCGCTTCGTGCCGACCATACCGCACATAACCTAGAGAGAAGAGGGAAATCTCGACTTCATTCTGATAAAACTCTACCTTGCCAGTATGAATTCCGACTCGCATGTTGACCTCTTGTCCTCTATCTATGTCAAATTGACGGATGGCGACAATCATCTCCAAGCCCATTTCAACAGTCCTCTTCGCATGATCATCACAAGGTTCAGGACATCCTGCCACACAATAATAGCAATCACCCAGAGTGCTGATCTTCTCCAGCCCACAGATACGGCACAAGTTATCGAATCTGAAGAAAAATGATAGGCAAAAACATATGAAATTATTTACCTCCCAAATAAGTCATTGAGCAAATTGACCAATTCGTCAGCAGATTTATTCGATGACATTTTCGTGAACCCAGCGATATCTGCGAACAGAATCGACACATTCGTCATCAGATTCATTGTGAAAGGTCGAAATTTTCGTACATCGGGAACTGATTTGGGAAGAACGTCTAAAGAATAAGGTAAAGAGAAATCGTATATTTTCTAAGTCTCACTTTGCAAGTTCTGACTAGGTTGCTGTTCCTCCACATTCAAAGTCTGCGTCGCATTCGATGTACGACAATTCGAATCCAAGGATGCAGAAGGACGGCGTAATTCAGAAGCGTCTTTCAGCAACTCGTCTGCCACCTTCTTAGGCATCACCGATTGGATCATGTGGTCCTTGAATTGGGTCTCCAGCTCCAAATCTTTCCTCGCCAGTAGCGACTGCCCAACCTTCAAGAAGGTCTTCCTTTGACGAACCTGAAATTTCGTCAATAACTAGATCTGCCCTTCTAAATAATTCTACATTGATGATGTCGTCTTTATCTGCGATAATTCAGAAACAAGATTCTGTTCAAGTTTACTAGCGCATGTCTGTCTGATAGGTAATCTGATTTACAGAATAACATCTCTACCTGTGTAAGGATGAATAGATGAATCCCCAGCAGATGGACGCCAAAATGAAGTACAACTTTGATGTAGGATGACTCGACCAGACCCGCATTGTTGCGATTCAGCAATTCGAAGAGGATCGAATAAACTGCTCCGATTAGAATGCATAGGTATAGTGGAAGAGGAATCACCGTGTAGATCAGAAGGACTACCTGAAAGGGAACACTTTTTAAAGATATTTAATTTATTTTGATTATTTGATTATTTATTCACTCATCATTGCGAAATATTTTGAAGGTCATTAGTAGTACACCGTTGAAAATTCTCGTCGATTTCGATTCATAGTCAGTTCAAGATCTATTCATTCATTGCGTAATTTTAAGAGCTCATTATTTTTCCCGCATTTCTTCCAATTCAATTCAACAAGTTCTGCGTCCCCTTTCGCATTTTTGCAGTTCATCTCTTCACCTCTTCATCTCCTTGAATTTCCATGTCCTTGATATTCTGCGCTCTCTCAGTCTTTGCTTTCCTTCCTTTGCGAGTTTCCCTTTTCCCTTCCTTTCTAGGCATTTGTTTCGTTCCTGAATCGATCGAGTAGCCTAGAAAAGAATGGCCAAAAGCGAGCTCTCCGAAGGCAAGAAAAACGAGAGGAAGAGCAGAAGAAAGCCGTCTAATTTCGAGACCAAACCCACTGGCAGAAAACGCCTTTCATCTCTCAGAAATATCGCCCAAAGCAAGAAGTCTCAAGGGAGCGTTCTGATCAGAATTTAGCGGAAAACAACATAAACCGCATCAGAATCACAGAAGTTGCGAATTAGCGCTAGATTCTTGTCAATTCAGGATTCTTTTCTATTGTAAAAATAGAACATTGAAACATTTAGAAAAAAACCGAAGCTAGAAAAAATGCATAATTTATGTTTATGTTTTGCGTAATTGTACCGTTATTTTCATCGACGTTCAACGACGTTTGGAATGTATAACAATTAGATATTTTCCTGCTTCGCTGTTTCATCCGTTAATTTAATCCCCGGACATTTTACTAGTAGAGACATATTTATTGCCTATTGCGGTAGCGAGTTGCTTCGCTGCTAGGGAATTGAAAACACTCGAAGCGCTCTCCGTGAAACCCAAGAATCGTATTGTATGGGAAATGAGCAAGGAGCACATGAAAGAGTCCTTGAAAAATGATCATATAATTTCTAATATGACCCCCAGGCTTATGGGAAAAGCATGAATATGAAACATTTGTGCATTAATTTAAGGAATATTTTGTCAAATTCGACTTTCAGTTCAGTGAAAATTCTCAACTTGTATTGTTCCTTCAAGTATGAGATGCGGTGCGAGAAAAATCTCGCATCTCCTTCAATAACGTGATGGACTTCCCTATTAGATGGGATGGCAAGGGAAGAAATGTTGAAGCTCTGCAAAAGTAGATGAGAAGAATACAAGTTAGAGAAAGGAATTGCGTGACTTTCATTCAGAAATGCGTAGCAAAATCTCCAAATGCATCACATGATAGAGATATCATACCTATGAAAATTATCTACATTGGAACACGAGTTTGAAACAGTGTATGATAAGAGGGATGTTGCATTAATCTATACGAAATAAGCCAATCTCCTTGAAATTTTGTACACTTGAAGACAACACCAAATGACAATAATCATCGAATTTTCATTCAAATTTCTTGTATTGCTTATTCTACACTTTTATGCGCTAGGTATTTTAATTATTATGAATATCAATTTTTCTTCTAAAATATAATTTTTTAGAGTTTTTCTTTCCACAAAAATTCCAAAATAATGGCTATTTTCAAGTATTTTCAGCTTTGCTCCGAGCTTTCATTTATTCGTCAGGATTTTCCGAAAAAAGAATAACCCGAGCATTTTTCGAATTATTTCGCATGAAAATTGCTTTAGGCGGTCTAAATCGCATATGAGGAGAGTGGTAGATTTCAAGGTAGTTTAGGATATGGAGGAGTAAAACACAGGGTCTAAAATTATCGAAGTTTTTCAATCGTGGAAGGAATATATTCAATTTTCAGTCTCGATTTTTTCCCAAAATTTAACATTCCTTCTTCATTTAATAAAACTAGATTCAGTTTTGTATTTAGATGGAAAAATAAAATTTTAGTCTAGTTTCTCTCGGATAGTGATTTTTCATCCCTACAAATCCCGAGGCATCTCAACAAATCTGGCAATATTTGCATAACTTCAAATATTCACTTCCGGATTTGCTCATTATCGAGTTTCACATCGAAAAGACCGTTTAAATGTTAATGTTGAGAAGAACTTAAAGAGCCATTTTCTCTGGTAAATTTCGTGATAAAGGGCAATCCATGAACTCGAAAGAAATGCACGCACTAAAATCTATGCATAGGCTAAATAATGCTGCTCATCATTGCTATGGATAAAGGGTGAAAGACCAAAACATCTAAATAAGAAATGAGTAAGTCAAATTTGCAATAGAGTAATTGTTGGTTGAATTTATTCTCATTCCGAAAATTTTTACGGATAAATTCAAACCTTTCTTTTAATAAAAATTTTTCTGAGCTTTCTTATTGTCTTTCATAAAATTCGCTAATTAGCTTTTGTTTCTTTGTTCTTCACTGTTTCATTATTTTTCATGACTCATTTTCATAAGTCAAAACTTCACGCTAGAATGTAGAATGACGTAAATAATAAACAGTAGAAATTGCGCGGTTGAATTGCAAAATGCAGCAGTATATAGAAGAAGAAAAAGATATGTTTACAAACTGTGAACGTGAAAGGATGACTGAATGGCCCGTGGTTGGTTCGTTCTAAACGGAAGCCATAGAGAAATGGGAAAAGATGAAAAAGACAACGAAATCGAATTGAAAATTGACATTTCCCATAAAATCACCGATGTGCACATGTCCAATGGAATACGAGCATCGATAAAAAATACAACCCAAACATGGATTACAAGTCATAAAATTGTGCGACCAAAAACGAAAGAGCACAGCGTTTTGAAATAAATCAAATCGACCCGAACTTTGAAAATCGCTACGAACAAGATACGCGCATTTTTCTAAAAAAACTGAGGCTATAAATTTCGTGAGCGATGTCGAGAAAGCGAGAACTTATCAGCTACTTTGGTAGCACGAAAATAGATTTTTTTAGCCAATCTCACGCCTGTATGTTTGTAGAGGGAATGAAATATGTTGTAGGAAAATCGAGTATTGTAAAATAGAAATGCGAAAAAGGCAACGAAAATTGTTATAGATCTACCTGAAAACTGGTAGCCAGACTCGCAACGGGTGTCATGAAACTGCCTTGTGCTTCCGATGAGAAGATGAGCAATGTGACGAGGCAAATCAGGAATGTACAGAGGAAGGATGTTGGCATGTAGAAACGCTGGTACTGACTCGAAAGCACAGTGAAGGCAAGAATGGCAAGACATACTGCGATCAGGCTGGCAGAGGTTATCTGAAAACCAACGAATTTTTGTCTTCATAATATTTCTTTATTTTTTATGATCCTTGCGCGAAGTGAATTTTAAAACTTTTTTTTCCATCCAAAGATAGAGAGAATGAGGAAGTGGTATCTTTACAGAAAATGTCACCACATCCGCATCAGAATTTTCTAGTTTGTTGGAGTCTTTCCTAATCTACTACCGGTTAGAAGACCGTGAATTACAAGAATTTTCAATCTTCTAAGCTCGATAATCCTTAATTTCTAATTGACGTCCTACATGTTATTGGGCACATTGACATCGTTAATGAGTTCTCTTGTTTTCTTCGACTACAAAGAATGAGAATCGCATTTTCTTTATCGTGTGGTTAGGAAATCTTGCAACGAATCAGAAGATTTGTCAGATTTAAGATTATTCATAAGGCTTCACAATTTAGAGCATTTTGCTCGGATCTGTCCCCAATTTTGCAAAGCGCTGCACACTCACAAGGAGATTAGCTCCTGGGCAATGCGTGCAGGCTGCAAGCTGAAGAATATCCCCGAATGTCGGAGTGAATTAGTCAGCGAACAGAGGAAAAGCAGGGCGTGTATCAATTATTTTGAAAAATATAATTTTTAGGCAATCGTATTAAAGGACCTTTTAGGGATAAATTTTTCATGTTTTGCTTCCACAAATCATCCTCTTATCAGTTTCGCATTTCGCTTCCATTTTTCAAGCAGATTCTCAAATCCATCTGTCCCTCTAAACAAATCCATCATTGCCAAGATCCTCATAGATTGCCTCGTGTTGTGCTTTGCAAGGCGGGGTCCAATTTTCCTAGCCATTCTTTTGGATCCCCACTGAACAACTGGCAACCTCCTTTCTTCCTCCTTATCTCTTCATTCTTTTCTCTCAACGCACCAAGACACCGCGAGATGTCGAATCATTCACTTCCAACAAACTCGAAAACTCAAGTAATCTATCATCTTCTATCAAAGCCGGGGAAAACGAAATGAAACATACGCTTACCCAGTGCTGAAGTCCTGCTTGGTTAAAGATCGCCAGATAGACCGTCCAGGCAATGCACACGAGCGCGATGTAGATCAAGCCGGAGCGGAATCTGGAGAAGGAGACGTATAATAACTCTTGAAGAAAGAATGCTAAACAAAGCAAATCACCTGTCTCTCAGCTGCGAGAAGCTACATTTCCAGTATTGCGCTTCAAGCGTGGGCGATCGAAACTGCGGATTCCACCATCGTGCTGAAGCCCGTTCGAAGAGCGGTACTCGTCTGGGACTGGAGCTGTGCGCCCGCACCGAGGCGCCGCCTCGCGACCCACCCAGCGCAGGCGTCCGCTCGCCTGCCGCCTCATCGTCCATCCCCCGGCCAATCAATCACCCCCTACCAAGGGTGTTCGCTATCGAGCAGCTTGTTGAAGCGAAATGGTCGGGTGACGAGGGCAAGTCTGGAAGGAAGAAATAAATAAATAAGTAGAGTTCAAAAGTAGTAAGAAGACGCAGAAAAAGCCGTCGAAATTAGCCGGGGGTTCGTAGAAAAGCTTTGAAACTGGTCAAGAATGCTGAAAATTGTTGTCGAAGGCGAAATGAAAAACAGGTGAAGCATAAAGAAATCCAACTTTCTGCAAAACGAAACATCGCAAATCCGAAATTCGAACTGAAAAATTGGCGATAAGCCCGGGTAAGTTTCAAATTGCCGCTGGCGTTGTGTCATAAGAGAAAGGCAATCGGGAATGGAAGCGACCCTCTTCTGGGCAACGAGTGTGGAGATGTGAGAAAATTAAACCAGACATAGGGGAATGGGCGAGAAGGAGGGAAAAGATGAGGAGAGAGAGAGAAAGAAGGAAAGAGAGAGAGGGAGACCTCTTTTTAGCTCTCTCCCTGGGAATGAAGCAGGGCGGACTCTCTCCCTGACTCTGCCTCGAGCACATTTCTCTGTATTCTCTATATTTTCAGTCATATTTCTGTCTTCCTAGCCACGCCCAGTACTCTCCGCGTTCCCAGCGCTATTTCGCGAATCGCCATATCCTCGCCAGGGCCTTTTCAATTGACAGAGCGCATACAGCATTCACTCTCGCGGAATTTGTCCAACTTCTTATTCCCTCCCTACCTTCTCTTATGTTATTCCCCCTTCCCATTCACGTCTTCACATACCTGCATCGCAAAAAGTCAGCATCACTGACCAGCAAAAAGTAGAGGAAACGACGAAAATAGCACAGAATAGAAAAAATGCCAAGCTTCTTCCTGACGATGAACAAATGCTACTGCGTTGAAGGAAACTAAACTAATTTCAAATGTTTTCTTCGATCTATTTATTCCGAGTTTTTATTTCTTTGCTAGTTTTTGAACTTGCAAAAAATTAAAATAATTTTGGGCCATTCGAAGATTGTTGCAACTTTCAAAACGCGTCAAATTCCCGCTCTTTCAAAAATCTAAAATGTGCAGAACTTTGAATTTCTTTAGTTTGTGCATCGAAATCTCGAACAAAATTTGAATTTCAACCTCTCAAAAACTTCCATATTCTTAAAAAAAAGTTCGTTCTATTCAAACCTTCACACTTCAGTAGTGCCGTGTAAAGTCTTCCAAGCTTGTCTGACTTCGTATTCGTTCGTTTTTCTCGCTGAAGCCTCGAAATGTTACAACTTTTCAGTGTGGTGGTATTCGATGAAATCGTGCTGACTTTCTGGAAAGAATTTGAAAATGCAGTCGGATGCATCAAGTGGACGGCTGCGCGGCCACCTGCTGCCTCCTGAGTTGGCTGGCACCAAAAATGCCGTCGATTTTGATGACCTCTTCGGAAATCCATTCGAACGACTCATTCATGAACCCGTCAAACCGTGGAAGGTCTGTAAAATATGAATTTTTTCAAGAATATCGCATTTTTCTGGAATAACCGAAAGAAAGATTTATCCCAAACAAAATTGATGTTCAGATGGGTGTGTACATCCTGATCAACACGATACTACAAGGCAGCACCTCGCTCGACACCAACTCCACTTCCTACACACAAGCTGGACATTCCAAGTATTTTTCCCTATTCTCTTTATTTATTTTTATTTCTTTGATTTTCAGAATCCTGCTGCTTCTGTACGAAATAATCGAGCGCGGCGAGTGCAGCTACAGACAACTCGTGCAGTTGGCCCATTTCGCCGACAGTTGCGGACTCAAGGCCTGCAAAATCGCGTCCAATTTCGAATCGCAGTAAGCTTGTTTCTCCTCCTTGAATTTTCATTATGAAATTTTGATTAAAAACGATTACAAATTTGAGAATAAATGAGATCGTCGACAATCACTGGAGTGCTGAATTGTCTCTATCGGAATCGCTGTTCTGCGCGTCCCCGGAGCATCTCTCCAAGATCGGCAGCAATCGAGTGCACTTTGTCAGGCAGGACAGTTGGCTGTATGTTTGGCTCAATAAGGTAGATATAATTCATTTATTTATTTCTTGCGAAACTCTATCTTGAAATTTCTTTGATTATCTTTTACTATACTTCAACATTCTTAGGGCGCGTTCATACTCCGCTCACGCTCATATGTGCAGAAAAAATGGCACGCGAGTGTGAGGGACATAAAGAAGACATGCTCTTTTCTTTCTGACTGCGTGAGCGTGAACGGAGTATGAACGCGCACCCTTGCCATTCATTTGAAATTGTCATGAGATATTTCTCTTGAACAACTTTTATTTTTCCAGATTTGGCTTTCGTTCCGCGAGTCCTGCACAGCGCTGCCGAATGCAACCAAATTCCACCGCGATTTCCGTGCCTGGATTAAAGAGGAAACCGATCATAATTCGATGGATGTTTGTGAAGCATCAAACAGTTCGAATGCTCGAGCAGGGCAGGCATGGACACGGGAAAACCTCCCCTATGAAATTGAATCTTCGCATCGAGCCAGGAAGTGGATTAAGAAAGCCATGCATCTTATACAGGCAGATTTTGAAATCTTTAAAGTTTACCGATTTTGCGATATGTAAAAATCATGAAAATGATACGGATTTTTGGAGGAATAATGCTGAATTTTTCATACTATTTTTATTTGATATTTTGTTTATCTTCCAGATCTGCCCCTCTGCTTGTCTGCCAAAACCAGTTCAATTCCAAATGGTTGAAGCCATCAAAAAGTACCATCCAAACGTGCTTTCTGTGGTAAGATTTCAAAACTTTGAGAATTTCAAGAAATTCGGCTTTCAGTACATGTTGGAAGTGATGCTTTTGATTAGCGAACGACGATTTCACGAGGCGATAACCTCTCTGAGGACCTATTTCGACTGTACTTCGTTCAAGTAAGGAAATCTTCTATTTTTATCGTAATTTTATTGTTTTTTTTTCACACACACACACACACACACACACACACACACACACACGCGACATAACCCTCAAACTCTTCGTAATCTTTTCCAGAGTTCGTGATCGTCTCCTTACTGCTGACGAATTAGTCAAATTGGACGACACTCGAATTGGCTTGTTCGATCGGTACATTTCAGTCAGATACGGTCCTCTGCTCCATGCCCGAATTTGCCAACTCATGGGAGATTGGTAGGCTATTTGTTTATTTTAATTTTAGACTTTTTTTTACCTTTTTCAAATTATTTGATGAGGGTGGAATTTCTAATTTTTTTGTAAGCTTTCTAATTCAGGGAATCAGCCAAGCATCTGCTCTGCGCGAGTGTTCTGCAGGCACAACGCTCTGACGTGGACTACAAATATCAGAAGCCGGACATGGTCTGCATTCGAATGGCCTTCGTCGTAATGGCTGCTATGGAAGTGCAGCCCCTGCCTGTCGATATTCTGCTTAAAGACAAAGCTGAGCCTTTGAAAGGTAGCTTTTATGCTTTATCATTTGTTTAAAAATATTTTCCATTTAAAAAGAACTAAAATTCTTGTTATTTTGTACGCTTGCATAAGAATGTATGAAAGATGATTTTTCTAGTAAATTTCTGTCTATTCTTACAGATTAGAAATGGTTAAAGTAATTAATTCTCAAGAAAACCAAGAAAAGATTTATAAGCAAACTTCCTAAAACTCGATCTGCAGAAAAATAGCGTGTCATATCGAAAGAGACAAAGTCATGTCTTCTTTTTCTTTCTCAAAAAGATACACTATTTTTCTGCGAGTCGAGTTTAGGGAGTGTCTATAGGGATACAAATTTCAGTGATTCATCCGATTAACGATTACGAAGACAAGGATATCTCGGTGGAGGAGTTGGATGCAACCACGACAGCTGCAGGACAACAGCAACAAGCAGCCGATCTGAATACGGTCTCTGCCCATGCCCGCTCCATTCGACAGCATCTCCTCGAGTCCGACTTCTTCCCTCAACTGTCCTCCAACCAGCTCAGCGACATCATGGAATCCGAACTCACCAGGCTCTTGTCCAGGGATCAGACCACTGAATCGTAAGCACTGCCAATGGTCGATTACGTGAGACAAATCAAAATGCGAGAAATTTCGACGCGTGAAAATTAGCGTGCTGTTTGCAAGCAACTTATCCAACAATTCATAGTTTCAAGAAACGACTTTGATACTACGCAATGCACACTTTAAACATTTGATTTTGTGTCGAGTAATCGATTATTGATAATAGTTTTGTATTCATTTTAAAATTCTGTCTTGAGATGAAAATGGTGCTTATTTTTGAAGATGCTATTCTGCAAGAAGAAACAGTTGATTTTTGAAATACTTTTCCCCAAATTATTGAGGATTATTTTCCAATTTTCGGAGTTTTTTTTTCTCAAAAAAAAGTAGAAAATGTTACAGAATTTCTCGAGCCTTCGACCGTTTCACGTCCTCGTTCGCAAGCATCACGGCTCCTGCTGGCCATGCGACTGCAGGGGGCGGCGCCTCACAAGCCCCGCCCACAAATTCACAGACTGGAGGGGCGGCGGCCAACAAGCAGGACCAGCCCAAAGAGGTCAGAGACACAGAGGAAAGGGAAGATGCGGGCACTCTGGCACAGCTGCACACGCTCTACTTGGAAGCGATCGCTGATATTCGTTCGGGCAAGTTGAAGAAGTGAGATTTTTCTTTTATTTTTTGAAGAAACAAAAAAAAGTTTAACTTTGTAGGGAAAAGTTATACTTGTTTTTTTTTATTTATTGGATCATCACATAGGCTTTTTTCTCTAAAAAAAAGTATAATTTTCTGACTTAAATTCAATTTTCATTATTCGAAGTAAATGAGATAAGGGAACACGTATGCCAATTTTAAAATTCCAACAAATTTTTGAAAGATGTTTTTTTTTCAGAACTACAGCTTCAACTTTGAATACTGGAATCGGCGCAAGTCTGGGAATGGATTACGGTAGCCGAACCCGACTCATTTCTGATGCTTCTAGGGCACTTTTATCTAGGTTTGTAAAATTTTCCTTAAGAATTTGTCCAGTTGCGAAATTGTAATAATTTTACTAAAATTTATTTTTTTTCCTAAAAAGACGGTCACTTTCAGCCTCCGTCTACAGCAGGGAATGTTTGAAGGGGCGAAAGAAGAGGCGAAAAGATTGCTGACTGCAAACTGCGTAGATGGAATTGCGCCCAGACATGAGACTGAGGCTTATGTGAGTTTTTCAACCTCTTAATTTTATAAGACTAGATTTTTATTAGTAAATTACTGGGCTAATTTGGAAATGAATGGATTTGTAAAGCACCAATTTAAACTCTTCACGATATTCTTCCGAAATTTTGAAGTTTTTATAACATTTTTCAAAATCTGTTTCTCTCGAGTGGTATATTTTGAATTCAGGCTGTTGCCAGTGTGAATTTGATTTATTCGTATGCAGCCCAGGGCAGATATGATACGGCTTTCGAAGAGGTCGGAAAGGCCAGGCAAATCTTCACCCAGGAAAGGAATTGGCAGGTAAATTTCTATTTTTTACCTTTCATACGTAATTTTACAATTTTTCATGCTCAACCTTTGTTCATCATAGATTTTGCAGTAATTTCCAGCTTTTTTTACTTTTTAGATTTATAAAAACAAAAATAACTTTCAGTGCTCAAATCACTTGGACATTTGCGAGTCAGTGATCGTGTTCGACAAAAATGTGCTGTGCGGCGACTGGGCTAAATGTGATGAGGCAATCGCGCAACTCGAATCTTTGGCTAGGGAAGAGGCTATTCTGAGGTACAGAGTTAAAAACCATATTTTTCACGAGAAGTTGAAGAAAAATCGATTTTACAGAAACAATGGAGAATTTCAGAAAATGTCTCCTGATGGCTTTGAGGGGAAACCGATTTGATGCTCGTAAATTGTTGTTTGATGAATTGCCAAATTATGATATGGAGATGACATCGCTTATCGCTATTAGGTAAAATTCTATATATTTTTCTGATTTAAAAATCGCATTTATTTTTTCCTCATTTTCTTGTGATGGTTTGATTGTTCTGGAGAATTATCAGCTATTTTTATTCCTTTTTATTTGTTTTTATTCTCAGAATTCGCCTTCAACTGTCTTTGTTGTTGGCGGTCGATTCGAATTTCGAGTTGGCATTCGAAAAACTGAGAATCGTGGAGGAAAATCGCTTCTGCCAGACGCACCCGAACATTGAGGCTATGATTCAGAGGAGGAAGGGAGTTGTTTTGGTAAGACCCTAAATTTTCTTCAGATTAAATTATTTTCCTTGAAAACCTTCAAGAAATTGTAAAAAATGTCAATTTTGAAAATATTTTGTTTCTCATGAATCTCCAATAATGCAAAAAATGAAATTCTAATCCTTTAATTTTCAGTTGCTATCAAACGATGCTGAAAGTGCCCAAGAATTATTTACCAAATGCGAGAAGGTGATTACCTCTAATGGGACTATGTTGGAGCGAGCACTTTTGGCCTTCGGACAGGTATTATTTTATTCGTTTTTCTTTTTCGGAAATTAAAAGTTTCAGGCGATGGCAGAAAGGTCCCTGAATAATGATATGGAATTGATGAAGAAACTGGGAGAAGCGAGGCATTGGGCTCGTGCTGCTGCCTGTCCACTGCTCGAAAAACTCGCTCTGTCGGAAGCTGCACTTCTTTATGATAAGGTCAGAATTTTATTTATTTATTTTTTAAATGTTTACTCAATTAGAGAAAAGTGGAGTCGACTTATCGAGAAGCTTAAAATTAAAATTGTTTGTTCATCGATCATTCGAATGAAAATAGGCAATTCAAAATTGCGCTATTTGAATTTCGCGAAGAAATAGACTCGAGATGAGAAGTAATTTTCATCGATTTTTGTTTTCAAAGTTTGTGTAAATTCACTAAACTTCTGATGGCTCTTCATGTCATCCTTTGTTATTTGCTGAAAATATATTCACTGTGGTAATCAATCCCATCTACCCTTTTGTAATGTCTATTTTTTTCCTTTTCCATAGTATTTCTCTCAAAAGAGTTATAACTACAAGGGACATTGAAAATAGTAATTTTGAATTTTTTAGACCGGTCAATTGGAAAAGCGGAATCAGATTTGCGACCAGTTTTCCGAATTGGACGACATTTGCCCTGGTACTTTCTTGTGGACGATCTTCTGATTTCAAGGATGGGCTTAATTTCTAGTTTCAATTTTCATTTCACCAAGAATTTATTATTTTAAAATAGCATTTCTAAACCTTTTCTCTGGCCTCCTGTATTTACAGACGGATATTTTCTTATTTCTCCTCTTTTCCTACATTCCTTACTCTCCATATCCGTCTGTAAATACAGCCGTTTGTAAGTGCGGAGAGCTCTTCCTTTGATTTATAAAATTACGACGAAATTATGGCAATCATTATTACGTCTAATTCATTATTATTGAAAGTAGTACCAGTGATCATCAGATTTTTGACGATTTAATTTTAAGTTCTACAAAATTTCAAGAATTTGATGAACCTGAATTAAAAGCAATGGCAAATTGTCGCGTAAAGGCACAGACAGAAAGTGCGGGAAAGTTCGGATACTTAAAAAGGAAACTTTTCTTATGAGATAGAAAATCGGTATTTCAGGTTCAAAAATCGAATTTCAATTATTTTTATCTTTCAAGAATTTTGAAAACTCATTAAAACTGATAGAAATCTAGTTACAATTATTCAATGAAGATAATTTTAAGTATCTGTCAAATCATTCGAGTTGAGCAACTTCTCAGTAAATTATGATGAGAATGGGAATCGAAGAATCAGAAAGAGTAAGCACTGCTCATGTTCGCATCGGCAAGTGTCTCTTCGAGCATTCGAATGCGCCTTTCGTGCTGCCGAATCACTGTCTTCATCTTCTGCAGATCTTCCAAAAGCTCGTCCATATTTGTCGGCATGCGCTAAAATACTCATCTTTTTAAATTTTGCTTTTCATAGTTTCGTGATTTTTACGCGTTATTTCCTACTTATATTTTATGGTATTATTTTCAAACGATTTTCTTCAAATTTTATCAAGCGTTTTCCTTACGGGGTTCATATGCTCTGATTTCATTGAATTTGACGGGTATCTTGAGCAAAGTTAAAGAATTTTGTAACTTATTTGTTGGAATAAAACGATAAATTTTAAACTTACCCCAATTTCGCCACTCGAACTGCTAACGCTCATTCGAGGCGAAGCAGACACTCGATTGGGGGCGGCCGCAGGCAACTCGTCCACATCTGCATGACGGCCCTAAAATCGTAAATTCAGTTAAACTTCTAAATTTTATGCTAAACTTGATATTAAAAAAAAAAAACTAACTGGATACATTGATATTTGTTCAAATTAAAAATATCAAAGGGGGATGTATGCACGTAAATAAAGATTCAGACTAAAACATAATAAATGTACACTTGCACATTATTGAAAAATAAAAATCGAAAATCTATCTTGCCTGATCTCGTTTAATCCTCTCAAGCTCAGCGGCAGCTCGTCTTTGCCCAGATGTCATTGGGCCTCCATCATCTCTTTCGCCACGAGACTTCAGTTTCACCTAAATTCACCTATTTTGTTTGATGGATATTTCCCCACAGTTTGTGTTCATAGATTAAACTTTGCTTGTGAGAATTAGACGAATTAGCTTTATGGTACATCATCTAAAATATTAGGTTTCCGATAGTGCCTTCATAATGCATGAGATTAGAGTCTTTAGACGTTGCAAGTTCGGGTGAGTTAACGTAGAGGTTGATAGAAGAGAAGTTTGCCATTTTAGTATCAGTAATCTTAGGTAAAAGGGAAAGTTTCGAGTGTTTTTATTTCAGTTTTTCGAGCAAGAGAAGTCAGGCCGTTTTCTTGCAATTACCTGTTCTTCATAATAAGAACTAGGACTCAAATACATCTAAAATTGAATGAGAGTTAGAGATTGATTTTGATTTTGTTCAATATGGCAAAATGAGCTCTTTCAACTAACCTGCTCCTTCGGTTTCATCGGGTCAGGTTTGTTTTCCCTTGGCGCCTCTTGTCGTGACGATGCGCCAGATCGAGATCCAGAACTCTAAAAGTGAATTTTTAATTTAGTTCTTTCTTAGCAACTATGACGATTAATAACTCGTTACATCATTCACATAAAATAGGTTTGGAGGAAAAGCATTTCTCTGTACAGAAATACTATATTCGTATGTGGCGGTGTAATTTCTCAGATTATGTTTTATTTGAAAAAAAAAACTCACTCCACCCATCGCGACGATTCCCATATCGTCGTCGATGACTGGCTTTCTAGGTGAGCTCTGTGCACTTGATGCAGGTCGAGATGTGGCTTGACTGGTCGGTCGAGAAGCCTGACGCTCTTGCTGTGGCTTCTCAGCGTAAGACGTTTGCTGAGTTGTTTCGGTTCTAAATGCCGGAAATAACTCCAGAATGTTCAAGAAATCTTACTGTGCAGGCAACTGAGCGAGAATATTGGCCTTCTTCGCCACGTTGAGTTTCGGCTTCGCTTGAGCAGCAGCTGGATTGACGGGTTGCAGTTTCGGTGCGGCGTTCTTCCCTAGACAACTTTGATGATGATTTATCCTGATATTCATGATGAAACCTTAGTTTCAAGCAGAACTTTATGAATATAGTTTGAAAATGTTTACTTGAAAGAGTTGATCTTACCTTCCATGAACTCCTCAGCAGTAAGCGCCGGGACCGTAGAACGAGTGTCGGGGTACAAGTCGTGCTGAAAAGGCTTTCATGGAAACCTTATGGATTTTTTTTTCGGAACCTGGAAGAGCTCGGATTTTCGAGGCACGAAGAATTGTAGAATGTCGACGATTCCTTTCGTTGTCAGTTTGTATAATCTGAAAATGGGACGATGAATTGAACAGTTATCATTGAGTATGCACCATTTTGATTGGTTTATTTGAAAGCCTCAAAATTTTTAGGCATCTTATGAAGGAATCTGGACAGATTTATCGAATTAGAAACGAGGAACGAAGTCGTTACCTGACAATTTCGTTTTCGGTCGAGCTGATGCCTCTCTTGCCGATCGATCCAAGTGCTCTCTGTGGCTCACTTGTCGTGTACGTGTTGATGTAGTGAACGAATGGATACTCGTTGTTAATTTCATAGTATCGAATGGCACAGTCGCCCTACAATAATCGGATTGATTTAGCATGTTTGAAGAGATCTTTTATGATGTCTTTCATCAATGAAGCGGAAAAATCTAATGTTGAAGCGATTTCAGTAATAGTATTGGCACTCGTACCTTTGCAACCAAAAACATTAAGCCAGTGTCTTCGTCATACATCGGGAATAGCACACCATTCGAAGTATCCAGTTCTTCTTCGATTATCGGAGATGATAGGTTATCCTGGGAGCTTTACTTTTTCATGATTCTCTAATGGCGTTGTCTTACTGGAGCTCTCAAAGCATACAAGCGCTCGGATCGTTTTGTGAAGCCGGTTGTGAAAATTCGCCCGTCTCGAATGAACACGGCTCTTTGTGGTTTGACGCCTTCGTGTCCGACGCCTGCAAATCTTGATTTCAGCATTCTAAATCGCCAAAAGCCTGTTATTAGATCCGAACCAGAAGTATGCATAAGTTTCAGCTTCGATTTTAAAGGTCTCAAATATGAAATTTCGCATACCTTGGATCTAAACCACTTGTTTTTGCTTCGTTTTTTCCTGCCTACCTTCATGCATAACACTTCCTGTATGTGTGTCAAGGATCCTAATCTTCTTGTCTTTGCAAGTTGTCACAAATTGAGATCCGTCATAGTTGAAAGCGATTGAGAAGATTTGATCCGGGTGTCCGGCAATCTCCAGAAGGGCTTCACCGTTGCCGACGTTCCAAAGCAGAAGCAGATTTTCGCCTCCTTAACGATGTATCGATAACTTGTCTTCTTACATTTTCATATTCCAGCATTTCTAAGGCTTATTTCGTAAGATATGTGCTTATGGATCTTCTAACTGCTTGTTTACATGCCGTGTGCATGCGAATTGTAACATCTATTTTCCGACGGCGGATGTATTGATGGAAAAAATTGAACGGCAGAAACAAAACAGCAGCTGCCGTGGGTTCGGCTAGGAAAGAGATGGATGAAATGATGTTGGACGAGGGGGAGGCAAGAGGATGAGGAAATCGAAGATCGAGTGAGTCAGTTACAACACGATAACTAGACGTCATCTTCTAATCTTGTGTACCGAAATTAGAATTTAGTGTGTCAAATCAAAGTATAAAAAATTGATCAGTTGCTAGTTCGCACTTTTTGCTATGGTAAGAACAGAATGAATTTACTTTTCACAAATTTGATGAATTTTTACGATACTCGCAGATTTATTACGATTTATAAGTTTTAATTTCAAATCCCAATATAAACTTCTGATGAAATAGAGTTTGACTCTAACCTGCTGTCAAAAGAAGATTATTAGCAGTCGGATGCCATGCCATCGTGTTGACTCGCTTCTGATGCCCATTCAGTTCAACTGCCGGTTCATGCAGTGTTCGTGACAGACCCTTGTCTGGAATCACCCATACCTGAAATCGATTTCACATGATCATTTGAATAAAGTGAATTGATGCCTTCGCTGTTGTGTCTTCTGAACAGGATGCGATCACATTATCATTGAAAGGAGACCACTTGACCTATAATTTATCAAGTTTTATCTAGTAAAGCGTTTGTCTTATGATTTTTTCTTTTGAAACTTCGTCCAACTTTAAAGATTTATTGAAGGATATCTATCTTTAATTTGAATCTTCAACCTCTAAGGTAGGAGCCCTATGTGCATCTACGAACGGATAATCCTTGTCGATTCTGCCGATCTGAAAATCAATATTTGTTTATTTGCATTTATCGGATATATCCCTTCAGAAAGCTAAAAATTGCTGAGAAATCCCGAATGATTCGAGTTTAGTTTTCAGGGAGTAAGAGATTGCTTGACTCATTGACTTTGGGCTTGAAAATTTAATGAAATCGTCTATTGAATCAACACTGAATTGATTGAAACGCTCATAATAAACTTAATTGAAAACTTCACGTTTCTGTGTTTTTTTTTTATTTATCTTATAAACTCGAAATCGTATAATATTTTCTATAATTAAAGCATCTTCTATTAGAAAAAGTCGCCTCTAATTTCAAAATCTCTCATGATCGAACTTAAATCAATCAATTTTAGAATGTTTTTATGCATTCCTTAGACTATTTAGAATATGTTCACTCTTATTCCAAGCTTCTACGATCCTGATGCAGAGTTATGACAGTTTAAAAAAACCATTTTTCAATCATTGTGAAAGATTGAAAAATAGAATACCCGGGACTTCTATTGAAATGCGACATTTTAAAATAACTATAGGTACCTTGTTAACTGGAATGACGAGGAATGGACCACCGGCGCCTTTGTTAATAAATGCAATAAATTTTGGGTTTACATCGCAGAATAACGAATCCCATGTGATTTCAGTTACCTAGATTGATATTTGATCAAATATTCCAAACACTGCCAAAATGTACCTTAATATCCGACATGCAGTTCTCATGCTTGACCGGAGTACAGTAAACATGACGGAACTTACTCTGTCGTACGATCTGTGCCATTCCTGAACTTAAAAATGATGATCAAAAGATTCGTAGAATTGAAAAGCATGTCGTTTTTCGCGAAAAATGAAATTTCAAATTAAATAGACGATGAAATGGCTTCATGTAAGGATTAGAAAGTAGGGAAAAAGACTAAATTTCCCAATTCAAAACAACGCGACCAATAATAATTCACTTGTTGAATCATGGTAAAATAAAGTTTGACGAAATTTTTGCAGAGAAGAAAATAGCGTGCAAGTGACATTTTAAGAAAAAATACAACTTTCATCTGTCAAAATCCTTCTATACCGATAGTTTTAATTTTACAAGGCATCAAAATCATGACGAGGCTGATATTCGCCAATATCGTCATGATTTCATATTCATCTTACGATTAAGGGAAGATAACGATAGTTTTCAAGTTACCAGAAATCAAATAAAATTGATCCTCCTGAACCATGCCACTATTTCATAATCATGCTGGGAGCAAGTGAAAAATAAAGATAATGAATAGGGCATTTTCAAGTGATAAAGATTACACACAAAAAAAGTCTCTGGGATTATGCTCTCTCTCGGATGGCAGATAAATCGATCGAGCGATTGCCCGAGGGGATGTGCTTTTGAATGTAGAAAGGGAGGAAGGAGAAGAAAGAGCGAGGAAAAACTTGGAGAGAGAAGAATCGAACTGACAAACAGCCGTGTGGTGTCTTTCCGTCCCTATCTCTTGCCAACCTCTTTTATCTTTATCTTTAGCTTCTCCCTCACTTCTTACACTGTTCTATCGAATTGCGCGTTAGAGCTCACGGCGTGCATATCCCTCTCTTCCCCCAACCAATCCGCCTCCATTCTCTTTATCTTTTCCCTCTAACTTCTCTATTTTGATGATATTCTCACTTCCCTCCACAAAACTCAACCTTTACCCCCCTTCACAATCAGTTTTTCACCATGTCACTACTTCTCATTTTCATCTTTTCCTTCAAATCCTATCCCTCTTTCTCTCTTGCAAGGACTAAAATCTCTGCGCATGTCGAGAGCAAATACAGAAGAGCTCTAGATGAATATAGAAAAGCGAACGGCGAAATTCAAATTAAGCAAACAACAGACGAACACACGCAACTACAGGAACATGATAAAATAAACCAAGTTTACTTGATTTTGTACTTTTCTACAAGCATTTTAGTTTTGTATAAAATCTTTATTCTTAATCATGGGTAGAAATTCCAGAATGGCAAAATTATAATTTGAATTGCAGGATGGAAAATAAATATTGCTGACAACTTTACAACGCCGTTTACATAAATGACGCAGTTTTATTATAATTTTGATGAAATCGTCGTGTTTTATTTTATTTGTTTATCCGAGTTTCATTTCGGTTTTTGAATTTCTTTCAAAAGTTAGAAATGTTACTTTCACACACATCTGTCTTAGTACTATTTTTGAATAGGAAACATGAAGAAATCTTAGGAATTAGGGACAGGGACAGGACTGCTGATCAGGCTAAAGCAAAATTTGATTAAATCTGTTTTCAATTTTGTGAGCAAATTTTCTTGCGACTAAACTTTCGAGTTAGGTTCTGGTCTTTCAATTTTTTCATTTTTACCCAGACCCTGTTTGAGTATCAATTTCGGCAAACTCAATAATTTGTGAGCAAGTTTATATGCTGTGAATCATTTATTTACGGAAAAAAAGTTCCAGTATTTACAAAATAAACTGTTGCATGTCGATAATTACAAACATTTTTGAGATTGGAAATTCAGTTACAAGATTTAGAGGGGTAGGGGGACGGAAACTGGGAGAGTGACTCCTGGGACAGAAACAGAAGGGAGGCTGACTGGGAGAGTGACTGGGAGAGTGACTGGGAGGCCAGTGGTGAGTTGAGCGAGGATGGCTGTGAGCTGGGCAATCACTCCGTTCAGAAGGCTTTTCAGAACAGACTGGAAATTGCAGACATGGAAGTGATGGTATTTAGAAAATAGTTACCAAATCGAAAAGGTTGCCCCTCAAAATTCCAAGAGGGTTCTGGAGCAAAGAACCGGTCAACAGACTCAACTAAAATAAATGATAAAACTCATGGTTCTCATGATTTTCTTACAATCTCAGTAATGAGAGACAAGATGACTTCAGCGATTTGGCCTGGTGGAGCGTTAGCCAATAGTTTGTTGAGCTCATCGAGAATTTCGTTGATCGTGGCGAAGGTCGTGTTTGTCAGGTTGTTGACCAGAGTCTAAATTTTCATTTTATTCGATTTTTTCCATGATAATTTACCTGAAGCTTGGTGATGATGTTCTGCAAAGCAGCGACTACATCGGCAGTTGGAACAGGAACGATTGGCTGCTGAAATTTCGAAATTCAGGTTTAAACAAAAAAAAACTGAACATTTACCGCATAAGCAGAGTAGACAGAGATTGCAGCTGCACAGGCAATGAAGGCCACGAAGTACTTCATTTTGAAGGAGGCTTGGAAGGAGAAGATTCGATTGGTTGTGACTGTGGGAGTCGATGTTTTACTTGGAAAACGGTCTGCTTTTATACCGAAGCTCGAGATAACCAAACAGCTCTAATCCGTTATTTTGATCATTTGGCACCATTCCTGAATATGCAAATCAAGTCCATAGGCAGTGCCAGACAGTCAAATCTATGTCAGTGAGCAGAAGGCGATCATTTCCGAACAATACGCCCTCATTTAGATGATCAAACTTCTCCATATTCTAAGCAAAACCACTCACGTAAATGCTGAAAATAACAAATTTACGAGTTTTCGAATAAAAATATGTCCTCTGGCGAATAGGATTAACGTGATTTTTCGCACTCGTCTAGTGGAATCAAAATATTTTGACAGTGTAGAGAGGGCTACTTTGCATAACTACGTGACAGAAATCATACAGTAGTTCTTTGATAGCCAGTGATTTCTAGCTAACTGATCAAAGAGCTCGAAAAACTATCAACAAAGTCCAGCTTCATTGTTTGACTTTCCATTTTGATAAACCAGAAAAGAGCGTTTTATCAGATGAGTTACCTCTACTATATATTTAGTAAGCATTTTCAAGGAAAGACAATTTTCAAATTTGACTTCTTTCAGATTCTCAGATAAACTACCCAAATCGAACACGCTGCTTTCTCTCTCGCCAAGTCTCAGATAGTCTTTCGTCTTGAGAGAATAAGAAACGAAGACAAAATGTATTCTTTCTTGGAATACGCTGCAAAGTGTCATAATCACTCAAAATCCATCGGTAGCTTCGGTTTAATTACCCAAGTTTGAGGTATTAACGACGTTCTGACTCTTCGAAAGAAGTGGTCTAGCGAAATTTTGGAATAGCCTTCCACAGGAGGGCACAATTAATAAGAAGTAGATATTCTACTACTCTCCAAATCTCTACGAAACAATAACGTACCATAGAACATCAAAATTAAATGCATACTTTCACATAAATTAAGATGATTTGAGCTTTAGTAACGTGAAGATTCGGCAAATTGGTGAATGAATAAGAAGAAATTACCCACTATATAATGCAAATTCAGTCAATGGTTACAATGTAAAACGTCCTGACCATCGCGGCCCAACCGATTCTTCAAATAAAAATAGCCTTCGAATGATTGACATTCATTTCAAATTCGATATCTTGAAACAATAGTAAATTAGATTATGGTACAATTTTATGAATACCCTGTAAATTTCAATCTATTCGACACATAAAATGGAGAACTTCGATCTTATGAGTCTTGTGGTCGATTATTTTTTGCAAAATTACAGATGTTATTCTATCTACCTCTGATACATTCTAGAAGTGAACGCTAATGTAAAACCATGCGAATAGACAGATGCATTTATTCGATTTTAGTGTAAATTAAACATTCATCGACTGACGATATTTAAAGTTGATGAATTTATTTATGGATGAAGTATTATAACAGATAAGAATAAAATAATATAATTATATTTTAGGATTTTATTTCTACGACGAAACTCGACTCATTGTTGACCGCCCCACACTCGAGACTTGGATGAGTGATTGTGGTGAAATTTGTTTTTTCCTTCTAAACAGAATTATTATCATTTTATAATAAAACTCCCAAGAAGCGTTAATTTCTCACCTAATGCGAAATAGATTGATTATAGCTTTTCGTCTGGCAGGGCTAGAAACTATAAATGAGAGCGGTATCGTTATTGACCACAAATATGCATCGAGCAATTTTATACCAATATAGATCCATATTACATTAAGTGGTAATTTTTCAGAATCATTTTCGAAAGACATAAGATCAGCCAATAAATGTTCATATTTAAATAACATGGAGCTGGTTAATAATAGAGATAAAACCTAAATAATACATCTTTTACATACCGTAAAACCTTTATAGTTGAAACCCCCCTAACATAGACCCACTTTCCCCAAAATACCAGATCTACACATTACCCAACTCAAATCATCTAAAGAAGTGGTTTATATAATGTTCTTTGGAATGTGTGGCGTATTTTTACTTTCGATCGTAAGTTTCTACGATCATAAGATGACGAGATATAACCAATTGGAAATTGCGAATTTCCCGAAAATAAGGATTGAAACAAAATCACGGGATTTCAATTAGAGGGTTTACGGAAATTTTTCAAAGAATGACAAAATATTACATGCTGGAAAGCAAACGGGATCATCTGATATAGAATTCGTCGATTGTCTGCTCCATAACTTCGGCTTGATAATTCTACGAGGCTTTGAAATTTACGGTAAAATGCAAAATATGCCGATGTCGAAAGAAGTGCACACATATCGATGCTTATACTAATTAGCTAAAAAGAAATTTGATAATCAATTAGTTTACGATATATTATTCACTAACCTGCAGATATTTTGGATATGAATAACCACTTTTAAAATACCAAATATCGCTAATCATTGCTGCTTGAATAACTGAAATAACGCCGCTGAAGATCAAAACAACCCATATGGTTTTGTGCAGGTTATTTCTAAATTTTTGATTAAATTGAGTATGATATCATCATGCGTCTTGAATAAAATGCGCTACATTTTAAATTTCAGTAGAAAAGTTGTTTTTACTACCTTCCAGGGGCGGACCGGAATTCTGATTTCGGTTTCGAAAATTAAAAATTTAATTCCGGCCTATCCCTGATCCCTTCTTAGCCATAGTTCTATTTCAAGCTGATGCTTCACACTGAAACCTACTTGGTCAGAATTTTTGTAAGTGTTTCATTTTGATACAGCAATGCATATCTTTGTAAAATTAGGCATATATTTAATAATGATAACGAGTAGCAAATGAGTGGTAGTAATACGAATAAAGAAATTCCAAATACGATAAGAGTAATCACTAATTCAACAACAAAGTAGCACATAATTATTATACTTACTTAGGTTACTTAGGCGTCCTGTTCCTCAGCAGTGTTAGCTGCGCGGGACCCAGCAATCCTTCCACAAAGTCCTGTCCTGGGCTTTCGTGGACCAGTGTCTGATCGTTCGGCCTCGGCTGTTTCGGTCGTTGTAGTCGTCGCGTAACGAGTCGGACCAGCGAGTTGGAGGTCGTCCGAGAGGGCGCGTCACCCCTCGTGGGTACCAGCAGAGGGTGGCATTGCTCCAGCGGCCGTCCTGTCTTCGTGTCACGTGACCGGCCCACGCGTGTTTTCGCCGCGACGTGTAGTCCAGTGGATCGACCACGCGAGACATTCGTCGGATGTCGTCTCGATGCAGGTCCTGGGCCCGTTGCTGTCGTAGATTGAGTCCGACCAGCCGTCGTTCGAGCGAGGCGTGCGCTACCCGGAGCTGTTCCGCGAGACCTTTGTTGAGCGACCAGGTCTCAGCGCCATAGCAGAGAGCGGGGAGAACGGTCGAGTCGAAGAGATGTGCCCGGAGCTGCTCGTCACGAGTCTCGTCTATGACGTCCTTGATCGATCCGAATGCGGCCCATCCGGCTTTTCTGCGTCGTGCGATTTCCGGCCGAAGCTCGTTTTTGACGGTCACAAGCCGGCCCAGGTAAACGTAGTTCTCGACGTCTTCGAGCGGTGTCGTGCCGATGGTGACATCTTCGGAGCTTGCGAACACGTTTCGCATCGACTTCGTTTTCTTGATGTTCATCTTGAGGCCCACGCGTCGGCTTTCGCGGTCGAGCTCCGTCGCCATTTGAGAGGCTTCCGCTGGTGTGCGGGTGACGAGGACTATGTCGTCGGCGAATCGGAGATGGTTGAGGCGTTTGCCGTCGATGTTGACGCCGTAGCCGCTCCAGTTGCACTTCTTGATGACTTCCTCCAGAACGGCCGCGAAAAGGTTCGGCGAGATGGGGTCGCCTTGACGCACTCCCTTCTGAATCGGCACGACGACGCGGCGTTGGAAAGGTACGAGCTTCGTGTTGCAGCCATCGTAACAGTTTTGCAGTGTGCAGATGTATTCCTCTTCGACGCCTTGACTTCGAAGTGCGGTCCAGACTGCTGTCGGCTCCACGCTGTCGAACGCTTTCTCGTAATCGATGAATGTCAGGACCAGCGGACGATGGTATTCGCGGTGGGTCTCGAGGAGTCTGATGACCGTGAATATGTGGTCCATCGTCGAAAATGTCCTTCGAAAACCGGCCTGTTCCACTGGTTGTGCCTCCTCCAATGTCCTTCGGATGCGAGCGAGGATGCACCGTGTGTAGATTTTGTAGAGGACGGGAAGCAGCGTGATGGGCCGGTAGTTGGCGAGTTGCTCCCGATCGCCTTTCTTGAAGAGTAGAACAGTGCGTGACGTTCGCCAGGCTGCAGGTACGCGATCCGCTCGGAGATACTCGGTGTAGCGGTCAGCAAGGGCTGCATACAGAGGATGTCCACAGGCGCGGATGAGTTCTGCGGGGATTCCGTCTTCGCCCGGAGCCTTGTTTGGTGCCATCCCCTCCACAGCAGAGCGAACTTCGGATGGCAGAAAGTGCGGTACTTGACATGGCGGCGATGGAGTTCGGGAGGGTGGGGCCATTGAAGACGCAAAGAGGTTCGAGTAGAAGTGCTTCATCTCGTCCTCGATCTTCAACTTCGATGTAACCCTCTCGCCTTGGGATGTCTTGAGACTCGGGATGGCGGTCCGGAAGTCGGCCAGATCTCGTGCGGCCCGTTTGATGCTCTTGCGTTTTTCGGCTGCGGCCAGTAGACGACGTTTTCGGAAGTCGGCATGGTCTCTCTGGACTGCTTCACGAGCTTCGCGGCAGAGATTGCGAAAGGCGGCTGTCGTTCGATCAGCATTTCGTCTGCGCTCGAGCAGCTTCCGAGTCGCATCGGTGATTCGCAGGTCGTTGTGTGTTGGGGCCGTGGTAGTTGCTGCCGAAGAGATGAGCTTCAGCTTCGCAATGAGCGTTTCATAGTCGACATCGATGCCGGTGTTTGCGATGTCGTGGCCGAGGTCGCTGCTGTCTGCCAGAGCTGAGGCAGCTGCCGGGTCTAGGAGACGCTTCGGCGGGGGCCTGCTTTGCAGTCTGTCGAGCTTGGCGATCGTCTCGTTGAGGTGGACGTTGGCACGCAGAAGGCGGTGATCGCTGCCCGTGCAGAATGACGGGACCACAGAGACATTGGTAACGCATCTTCGGTTGCCCAGGATGTAGTCGAGTTCGTGGACTGAGTTTCCATCAGGACTTATGTGCGTCCAGCGCCGCTTCTCGTTTTTGAAGAAGAACGAGTTCCAGCAGAAGAGTCGGTGCCGTTCGCAGAGTTCGGCGAGACGTTCTCCGGATTCGTTGCGCGCCTCGTGCGAGAAGTTTCCGACGTAGAGCTCCGAGTCCAGTCTCTTCCCGATTCTGGCATTGAAATCGCCGACAACAAATCGGTAGTGGCTGCGCGTGGATTTGATGACGTCGTCAAGACTGTCATAGAAGTCGGCGTGCTCCTGATCGCTGGCGTCGAGTGTTGGGGCATAGACTTGAATGACGGCGCCAGTCGACTTTGATGTCACCTCGAATTCCAGGACGGCCAGACGGTTGTTGATGATCCGAACGTCTCTTACGCGTGGAACGAAATGAGGGGCAACGATGAAACCGACGCCTCCTGACCATGGCTCTTGTCTTTGTCCGAGGTAGACGCCGGTGCCGTCCGACCATGTTGCAGTGAGCGGCTCTTTCCGCTTTGTTTCGGAGATGCCGATGATGTCGTACTTGATGCGCTTCGCCTCACTGATGAGCGTGCTGAGTTGGACGTTTGAGCACAGTGAACGGGCATTGAACGTGCAGATTCGCAGGTCTGTGCGTCGGGTTGGTCGTTGTCGTTTGTGACCGGGCTGAGTTTGTCCGTTGATCAGATGGTGGCCTGCGGTCCCGTGATTAGATCGCCTCTCTCGATTTGCTTGATTCCACGCCACCGTATGGAGCAGGGATCGAGTGCGGGGTACTGAGGCAGATGGTTTGTTGGTTTTAGCTGTTTGGGTGCCACCACAGGAGGCTTGCTAGGCCGACCTGCGGGTGGGGGTTTTTAGGCCCCCAGGCGTTGCCTTCTGGGACTATGCACAGGACTTCGTACATAGAGGCTAATGTGGCTATATTTTGGACGCGCCACATACCCGCGTCCCAGTCGTACCATGTCAAACGAATACGGGATTTTGTAAGGCTTGAGGAGCCTATCCCTCAAGCCCGCCCGTGTCTCATGGCTACGACCGGCCCTGGGTGGTCCACGTCGGCCGAAGCCGAAACTCCCCATCCGCCACCCGGGGAGACGCGCCACTACGCCGTCAGGGCTATACCAGCGCGTGGACATAATTATTATATTTTCTAAAATAAAATATATGTATATAGCTTACTCAATTTAATAAAGCTCTAGAGAGGTTCTATCGTTCGAATCTATATAGAATGATGAAGTATATTGATATATACTTGTCACTTTTAAAATAACTCAATCTTATTGTTAAGAACATGTAAGAAAAAGATTAAGAACTCTCAGTAAAAAAGATAATTTGTAATACGTGATGTACTTACCGTTTGAGCCCATATTTGAAACTACTGATGCCCATATGAATAAAAGAAATACAACAATCAAAATAACAATTAATAGATATGAAAATGCACGAAATTTTATTATTATCGGATAATATGGCGCCTGAAATTAATCATTTGAGAATATAGTCGAATTATTGTTAAGTAAATATGAATCAAGAAAAAGGTAGGAGGAAATTTTAGAATTTTTTGTCATTTATTTTGAATGGTGTGATGAAAGACGTCTATATTTTTTCTTATTTTCTTCGCACCATTTCTTAATATCTCATTTAATTCTTCTATTCAATAACCATTTTAAACAGGTACATGTGTCACAACGATTTTTGATAACATTTCCAGATCTCACATTTTGATGGCAAACATTGTTAGGAAAATATTGCAAAAATTAAAGACTAATTTTATCATCAAAAAAGAATGCTCTAGATCAAATAATTTAAAATTAATGGTCAATGTCAATTAATATTTACTGATTGCCATAACACACATTTTACTACAAAAATGAAATGGCTTACCTCTCGTTTTTCATCAGTAATGCGAAAGGAATATGCTGTTAAAAGTTGTACTATTAGAGTAGGTATTCCAGGACATAAAAATAATAAAAATGGAGAAAGAATATCTTCTACTATTTTCCTATAGCTATTATTAGCTGCAATGTTTTATTAGACTTTGCAATTTTGATGATTTGGAATTATCACAACGATACGACATCGCAACATGAAAGTGACGCAACACTTTCTTGGAAATGCTGCAATATTGTATCGTTGCGACAATTTTAGGATCCCGCAATTTTTAGTAAAACCACGAACAATTTTGAAATTTTAATAATATGATCACCTTCACTAAAAGCTTCCATATTGGTACTATTTGCCATATCTTCCATATTGATACTATTTGCTATAAATCGATATAAGAATATTTATCAGAACTAATAACTTTCGCACAAACAAAAAATTTTCTGAAATGAATGTAGGTTTAGATAAAATATATCTTAAAAATATGTTTTGACAGTTTAAATTATGATTTTGCTAAATAAAATAACTGATAGAGAATAACTTGAATTTTATAATTCACAATAGTCGACTCATCGATCTTTTATAGTCGATGGAATTCAAAGAATAGATGATTTTTTTAGTTTATTTATTTATGCACAGAAAAGAACCATTTAATTGGAAAAGACAGGTGAAATATAAAGTTCCTTAATTTTGCAAATCGATAGATGGGATTTCTCGACTAATGATGCCTATTGTAATTAGCCGTTTCAATATAAAGTCAAATCAAATATGCATTAATGATGACTTTAACGAAATTTAAATACCACTGATCTTAGTCTATTCAAATGCTAATACCTGCAAAATATTATCATTTGCATTTCAAAATTCAGACTGCTGAATTTAGTAAAATCGAAAGGTCCCGATTAAATCGCTATCGCTCAATGAACACATTTCGTAATTTTGATTATCACGGCAGCAAAGATAAAATTTAAAGATTTATATGGGAAACTATTTTGCAAGCTTTCGAAAATTAGTCGTCAACGAAATTTCGAAAAAAAAGAACTTCTAAAGTGTACAGCGATATCACTCGAAAACATCCAGTATATTCTTGTAGAACTGAATATGCTGCATATTTTAGAACAAAAAAAATCAAAAATGACCGACGACAACTGTTCGAAAGTCGTTATTTTTAAAGGTGCATAATGCACAACTTTTGATAAAAGCATCAGTTTGGAAGGCTATTTGGAAACTATGAGACCACAAGACGCGAGATGTAGGAGAAATAGTTAGAGTTAGGGTAGGGTATGGGGATGATAGACTTTCTTTTCCATACTATTTCTCAATATCTCGTGTCTCGTGGTCTCGCGATTTCCAAGTTGCCGTTTGGAAAAGTGTTCAATTCTTCCTAGAACTAGCTTGATTTAATTATGCAGGCTTTAAACGGAGCCCTTAATTTCGAAAAATCACTTGCGTCCTCTAATTATATGGGATAAATTTTAAAATTTATACATTTTCTTGATTATGCTTGTCCGGAAGCGTTTTTGGGGAAAATATTCAACTACTTTTAATATACTCGAGCAGAGATGAATGAAAATTAATGATCTGCTCATTTATAATATAAATATTAGCAGAGCATAGATACCTGATATAGTGCTGATTTTGACAATTTTTTGAAGTCAAAATTTTCTGAAACATTTCTTTTAATCCTGTAAAAAAGGGTTATTCAGATTACTGTAACTTGATTTCCGAAATGCAGAAATTTTTGTCCTTAATCCACGTCTCCGTTGCTAAGATTGCCTACCGCTAAATCGTATAAATTCAGGATTTAATGAGTTTGTTATTTTCACGTGAAGTCTGTGTGGGTCGGTAGCTAAGTGAGATGCCGATTTTTCGATGCAACCAAGGCTCATAATATTCGAAATGAATGAAAATCCCATTAAATTCGGAAAATGGAATCATTTTTGCCTGGAGACGGGAATGTCAAACGGTGGTTTTGACGATCGTCGAAGGCGGTGCGTCGTCGAGAGAAGGCAGTGTTGAAGAATTAAAGAGATTCCAGAGAAGTCGGATTCTGACGGTCTGCAGTATCTTCTATACAGCCCTACTATTTTGCTTGGTTACGGCTCGACGAGCTCATTTCAGGATGGAAATCAGATGGACGTCGTCGCCTCTTAGCAATCAGAAGCGGCTCCGAGCAGACCACGCCCTCCCTGTATAAAAGGACCTGTCGATCAACTGTCGGCACCTCACGGTAACTAAAGCTCCCAAATCTCTACTCGACTTCTAAGTCTTCCCTACAACCTTCAAAAGATGGTCAACTGTGTTAAATGGCTGCTGATCTTCAGCACTATTTTCTTCTACGCTCAAATTATGGACCCGTCGCTAGTAAGTTCTTTTCTTATCAGATAAAATAACTACTTTCTTCTAATTTTATGATAGCATATTTAAAAAGTGTTCTAATAAATTTGGATTTCATTTTTATCTTTAAAAATTCATTAAAATCAAAAAAAATTTCTGCTGCATAAGACTATCTTCCAAACATTTCAAACTGTATGATTCTTTCCTAAAATAAAATTGAATTACTTGGATTTTCTGAAGAATTTTGAACAAAAACACCCAGAAAATAAAGTAAACTTACAGAGACCATTCGGCGGCAGGAGAAAAATGCTGAATGTCGAAGTCATGTAAGTAAACGAAAAAAACTATGATGTTCTATAGTCAAAGAATAAAAAGAATTTCTTAGTGATTTCTTGAAAAGCTCTGCCTACAGTGATAAAATTGAGCAATGATCATTATAAAGTGAGATCAATTGAAGATGATATAAAACATATTCAGGTTCGTCCCAGTCAAGAGACTAGTCACCGGCCCGACCCTAATAACAGTAAAATTTGTCATTTTCTATTCTTTCTGATTTAATGATTCCATTTCAGATCCGAAATACCACGACACGTGACTGCAGGAGAGTCGCAATGAAGCACTTGCAGAGAGTGCCACATTCGATCTCGTAAGGAAAATTTGATTTAAATTTTCTCGAAAGAAAGAAAAACCCGTTGGAAGGTCAGTAGTTAAATTGTTTTCATTGACTACTACAGACTAGAAATAGCTAAGATTAAAAATAATAATGGAGGAATAAATTTCTTGATAAAAAAATAGTAATACTGATCAATTAGCTTTCACGCATTCTTCAGATGGTTAGTTTATAGCTGAAAAGGAAGATTCTCATAAAATGATTGTATTATATGAATCAAATTATTTCAGGTACCTCCCCACAAACAGTACGGCGTACTTGCTAGCCCATCTAGACCATAGGGGGAGATTTGAGAGCTATCGTGGCTATGGGGTAAGCCGATTAGATTTCTAACTGAACCTGAAAGATTTACTCGATTTATTCATTAAAATAGCTTTTCTAAGTGAAGATTAGAACGAAATGATGATGTTTTGCCAGTTTAGAAATGCGTGATTCACGCGCATTCGGCACCAGAAAATGGGGATACGATGTCTCAAATAAAACTCGAATTCTGGATTCAATAAGTTGATCTTCATATGAATTCTATTGAAGAAAATAATAACAGCAGTGGAACAAACTAATATAATAATATTCATGCATTACTTATTTTTATTCATTGAAAATTAGGAAGATTTTCCAAACAGCTTTAATTCAAATAATTTATTGCTAGGAACTCTGCATAGTATATGATCTGCGTGTTATTTTTTCATTTTATTATCGTATTCGAGTAGGAATTTTTCGCCAGCCTTCTTTGCCTTGTCAGATAATTGACTCGATTCGACCATTGCATGAGCCACCATCACTCGATGGATGTACAGATATTGCACTTCTGTCTGCACACATTGCGCTCGTGATTTGCGAAGGTCTTTGGTAATCTGAAGATAATAAATTATAAACTTTAATAGAAGATAGCTTATTATTTTATATATACCTCTTCAAAATTAATCTCCTTTCCCTTGTGTAGCCGTCGAAGTGCAAATTCCAACGCCATTATAGAACCAGTTCGACCGATACCGGCACTGAAAATCGAGTTCAATTTCATTTATTTACAATAAGATTAGTCATGGACGAAATTATAATATTTGAGCAAAAAGTGGGGAGTGGCAACTACTGTTGGCGGAGTATGGCTTTTTTATACTGTTTCCTTCAAATTTCATTCTCTCGATTATCTCTAACTATAGAACTCCGTCATTCAGTAATTTCCCAAAAGAGCGACTATTTATCGTCGAGAATTTTCGTATGATGTTTAGAACTTGAGTTTTTCCAAGTATATTTGAATTACACTCGCCTGCAATGAACAACACATGGAGCAGCCCGAACCATTCCGAGCAATTTACAGGGAACCGTATGGCATTCTTCCAGGGGGACGCCTCGATCCGGCCAATTCGTCCATTGTCGGAGATTCACGATGAGAGGATCCTTAGATGATAGACCGTCAGTTTCGCTAACAACTGAAAAGGCATTGCATTAAAGTCGTCTTTTTAGTTAGCGTTTCTATTCTATTGGAAAATTCCGGGTACAAAGTTGTCTGATGAGTATAATAGTTTTGAAAATTGTGCTTCGGATTGAGTTCTAATGAGAGATTTGTCGATTGAAAGTTATCGTTATCTTAGAACTTTATCCGATCAGATTTGCATACCATAATCGGGATGAAGTTCAACTTTGAGTTGGATGCTCTTGCCGGTTTCATCACTGGCCTCGGACAGATTCGTGACTTTCAGCACAGAGTCGACTTCTTTCGAGTCTTCTGCATTCTCAGGCCAATAGACATTGCATTTCGGACGACCGTCTTCAACAGGTCTGGAAAACACTCACTCAAAATAGCCACTTTGTTTAACAAATAGTATTTAGTTTTTTGTTGTTTTCTTTCAATTTCAACTTACTTGCACAACATTAGAATCGTAGCGATTCGCTCTTGGAATATCATTCGCCAAAAATCGTCTATTGTAGAAAATAGTGGACCCTGAAATGTTTCTTTTTTGCAAATGTACATAATTTAATTTCATGTCAATTTTCTGTAACTTCTGCATTTTTGATGTTTGTGAAAATCGAAATTAACCGTCATGTCTTAAAGTTTAAATGTACTACCTAATTTAGCCCACTTATACTTCAAAAATTAGCTATCATTATAATGCGTCGTTTCTTAATGTTTGTACAAATCAACTTTAGTCGTTTTGAACTGTCATATGCTAGAGTTTCAGCGTGCTTCCTAATTTAGCGCAGTGTTCCACTACATAAGAGCATTCATCCACTCGATAGCAGTTTGTAGTGTGTGTTGATTCAAGTGGTCCCCTCTCCACATTTGACTTCGTTTCTCCTCCCCCTTCCCCATCTGACTATTTTTTGACAATCAGCCAACAAACATAGAATTTTTCTAATCGCTATCAGCCATTTTAGGCAATTCAAATCCATGTGTATAGCGGTAGTTATTTTGTTGAAATGTGATGAAAAATCGTAGATATTACCTGAGTACAAATAAATTTGTTCTCGAGTAGTTTGCTATCAGTGTCGATATAATTGGCGTGAATGTAATCTCCCAGCTGATTGGCGGCTAATTTCAATTTTACCCGTGTTCGGTCGAGACAAACTACGTCTGCAAAAATTTAATAAATGCTGGCTAATTATTAAAAATGCAAAAATGTATGGCTTATTGGAACGTTTCGTTTTCTTTTCTAAACCATGCAAACTTTCTAAGAAGTCAAATCAAAATGCCGAAGTTTTTAAGTCATACTTGTGTTAAATAGACAAATTGTATTCAAAGTGAAATATTAGAGTGATCGATCAAGAGTTTCAACAATCTACCTGAATATCTATTTTTCAGCATATTAGCTTTGAACGCATCACAAGTCTCAGTATTGTCGTGTATGCCGTCCATTTTCCTGTAATTTCATTGTTTTCGACTATTTTGGCTGAAATCTCCAATTTCACAAACCTGTATTCCTTAATGAGTCCTTCGATGCCTTTCTTCGTAGTCTCTTCAACGAAATGCTCCAATATCTTGTAGTGCTGTAGTCGATCACAGGCCTCCTAAAATTGTACCATTTATTAAAAATAAAGTATTTATTTGAATTTCTGCACTACTTCATTACTTTATATCAATTTATATCAAGGTAGTTTATTTTAAAGAATTCCTATCTGATAAAAATGAATGGGAAAAGAAATAAGGTTTTGTCATTGACTTGTATTTTTCTTCTTAAATTCATTCAAGAATAAATGATGACCTTCTGAGGACAGAAAATATCCAACTGAAATATGGGCTCGCCTCGATTCGGCGCCACGCGAATTCGACCCCGCGTGAATTTGCAACGCATTTTCAGTCAGTACTAAAGAAAGTCTATTGAGGGCCACGCAATTGAGCAAACATTGCGATAATCAAAGAAGAAACGATGAGTAAAATATTACGTCAGCTACAAATTTAAGATATCTAAGAAGAATAATTTAGTGAACATTATTATAGTTCGATTAAGGATACCTATGAGATGATCTAATTAGAAGAAAATTTAAATAAATTAGTTTTCGTTCAATTCACTAGATAACTAATGAAAGATAGGAGTTGAAAGATTGTATGATTCTTGCAACAAGTGTAAAAATCAAGTGAGAGAAAAGGCGTTGAACTGTATGTGAAAAGCACGTAGAACGTAAAAAGATGCTCGATTGGAGCAAAGATTTGAAGTGACTGATTGCGCATACAAAATAGAGAACGGGAGTGGCAGCCGAAGCCTGAAGCCGAAAGATGATGCAAACATGCCGGGCAGAAGGGTGGAGCGGGGTAAGGGTGAGAATTGTTGACCGAGGATATGAAGGGATCAGATAGATCTAGGCAGAGCTTAAGTCAGATCTTACTTGCGGACCAAAGTTGTTCCGAAGTAAGCATGACAACTAGGTCGGAACAATTTGAATCAGAAAAGATGAAAAGTTTGGCTTCACAGGAAAAGTCAAGGCATTGAGAACAGCTCTGATTCGGATTTGACATAATAAAATCTCCCGTTAAATATCTTAGCGGACTACATATGTATGTATGTATATCAACTTGCTATAAAAATAACCTCGATGAACAACCTTAGAGTTCTTATCTGACTAAGAAATAATGCCTAGGTCTAGGATCAAGAGATTTGGATGAAGAAGGATAAAGAAAGATCGAGGATTTACTGCTGTGAAAACTTTGTGACAGGTCGGAGGAGGAAGAGACAAAGACTCGCTCGAGCGAGACGATCCAATGACCGACCGAGGAATTCAAAGGAGATGAGAAGTCGAATCCAACTGAGAGGAAATTTATTCACCTGCAAAAGAAAATTCATGATCAAAAGGATTTTTCAAACGAAGAGAAAGTATCAATGAGAAGTTCGCAAAGGAGTTGGCGAGATTTCAAACTCGTCTTGTTTTGAAAAAAGAAGAAATCTAGGTTTAGCTTTTGGTTTTAAAACTATTGGAATACGAGAACTTTAATGTCAGAATATTCAAATGGGATTTCGTGAAAAAAGATTCAAACGAATTTTGAAAGCTTTTGAAGAAAAGAAATTGTCATGTGTTTAGCAGAAAAGATATTAGAAAGTGCCAATTTTCTGCCCAAACATGAGCATGGCGAGCAAAATGTGCAAATTTGAGTGACCAGTCGCCTTAGTCTTAGCTCTCGCTTAGGTGCTAAGGCAATTGGACGATGGCTCGGCTTAGGAATAGCAAAATGAAAAGGAAGGCAAGCAAGGAAGAAAGAAAGAAAGGGAGGAAGAGACACGAGACACCCCCAAGGAATGACTGAATGCGAAGACAAACAGCCGAACGATTTGCAGAGCAACTCGATGAAAAGCAACAAGAAACAAGCAGAAAGGTGTGAAGATGGACATGAAGGAGGGGAAGCCATAGGCTAGAGATGATACGAAAAAAGTTCGCTTGATGAAGATCAACAAATTTGGGGATAATTTGTATGCGAAATGTCTGTAGGAAATGATATGATAAAGAAAAGCAACAGGAAAAACCGAAGAATGTTAAATTATTTTTAAAAAATTTATGCCTGATGATGGATCAAGCGTACGGAAAAAATATTACTTAGAATGCCAGTGGAATATTCAGAGCAATTCTTGGAAATTCTACGTAGTTCTAAGTAGCTAAAATTAAAAAAAAAAAAAAAAAAAAAAAAAAACCATGACACGAAGAAACTCTTGGAATCTCTAATGTAGTGGTCACTTTCGAAAGGAGAAAAAACTCACTGGAAAATCTAATGATGTCAGTTGGAAATTACTAGACAGTCCATTGAAAATGAGGAAATGTGTGGCAGAAGTCGTTGGTTGAAATGGTGAGGAAAAAGTGGTGGCAAGTGGCTAAAAGGAAAATGCTGGCCAATAAGCGGTGGGGCAAAAACGCGCTAAAGAGGGACGATGGCTGCTGACCGCTAGACGGAAAGCGGGCGGCAAAAAAGCACGCTCCCTCCGCATCAGGCATAAGACAGAACCAGCGGACCGGATGCAGCGCAGTTGCAGAAGCGTTACACTCGCATTTCTTCCTGTATTTTCTCTATCCGCTTACCACTCTTCCATAAAATCAGAAGTATCCGATTTCAATTGAATAGAGACACTGCGTGTACTGTGTTGTTGAAATCCGCCTATTGTGAGCACGTAACACATGGAAGGAAGAATGGAAAGACAAACTTTGAACTTAGCCAGAAGGAATTTTCGAGTGATGAAGTTATGAAAAATGAAGCGCATGAGCATTGGAAAGGGTAATTTTGGGAATAGAGTTTGAAGATGTTCCTACAAAATTTCTTCGAAAGAAATCTTCTGCAGGACAAGGAGAAAAAGGATCTGGAGCTAGATAGAAAATCAGCAACACTACCGTCAAAGTGGAAATGAACACTACCGCGTAGTAAGAAATTAGATCTTCTACTGAACAGGTCTATTTTTCTACGCTAATTACCTACAGGATTAGTGTAAACCGCATGATAAATAATCAAATGAGGTTGGAATAGGCTATTTAGCTAAGGCTAAGGACTAGAAGTGCTAATTCGAAATTGAATAAGTGAATCCAAAGCTACATATTCTTTCTGAAAACAGTCAATCTCCGATTTAGCCTAACTTGAAGAAAAACGCGACCTTGACTCTGACACAGTAAATAATAAGTCGTTGGTGTGCGTTTTTTTCCCAAGAAAAGAAGAGTAATGGGGCTTGATGAAAAAGCTGCGTTTCAATCGTAAAATATTCAGTGAAAGTCGGAGAAGTCAAATAGAGTATATGAAATGAAATACGCGGGATAAAGCAAGTTGGTGAAAAGTGGGACGCGCACAGTTAAGATAAAATAACCCAAATGTTCCTCAATTATGTAATTGAACATGAATATAGGCATGAAAATTTTGACAATTTAACAGGATAACAGGAAAGGGTAAGATTTTCGATATCTGTGAGCACCTTTCGTGAAAGGAAAAAAGGATTTGGGAGGTCAGAAATAGATACAGAAATAACAATATCTGAGAAAGGCTCTTCAAATCGACAAAAAAAACACGCAGAAAAAGCAGATGAGCGCACAATTGTTTATGCACCACGAATCATCTCTGATAGTGAGTCATCGGGAAAAATATTACGTACGCAAAATATAGACCAGAAAAGCTGCGTACTATTCTAGAATTTTTTATGGAAAAGTTTTTGGTGTCATTTTCGTTCTTTTATAAATTCGTAGATACGAGTAAACATGTGCTGGCATCATAAAATTGACATAGCCAAGAATTACATTCCTTAGCACAGAAACTTAGATTCTATCTAATTGATGCTATCAAAGTTTTTCTACGTACAAACGCCAAAAATTTTCAAAAAGCATGTAAACGTGATTTATCGTTATGTATCGAGATCTCAAAAAATCATCATCTGATAGTTCAAGAATCGTATTCTGCGTCATATGCATTTGGAACATTCAGAACACTTACGAAAAGAGTGGAATAATAGGGAAGTTTTTGACTAAACACTCGACTCTTCTGCATCATTTTGCATTGTCGCATCGAATAGAAACATTTTCACGACTCATTCAAATATCGCGAACTACAGTGATTCATAATTTTTTACGCTTCACAAAAATATCAGTTTTTTTTTTTTTAAATAATTTTAAATCACAATGATCTCTGAATTGAAACTGACAAACCAATCGCACGGATTGTTTACTCTCATTTCCTATGGAAACAATGCCGCTAAAAATAAATTTACACAAGATTACCATGAAGTTTATGACTCGCGAGATCGATAAAAATTGAAATGCTGAATGGTATTGATAAAATAATCACTGCAGATTGATTTTTCGTTAATTGGATATGAAGTTTCGATTTTGATTGAACGACTTCGAGCCTATTAAGAGCAACTCTGGGAAAGTTTCCCTAAGGTGGAGAAGAGTGGGCCAACTTTTCCCTGGGAATGAAAAAATAAATTTCATATAAAATTTAGAAAATAAGATGTAGAAATGTGATGTAAAATGTCAGAAACATCGAATCAGTGCCTGAATAATTCAGTGAGACGCGCTGAGATTTGGACAGAAAGTAATGGAAAAGAGGGAAAGGAAGAGGAACAAGTTGATTTGAATGGAATGTGTGGATGTAGAAGCAGGGGGATGAAACTTTAGGGGCAAGTTGCTGGTTTAGATGAGAAGAGGAACGGCTTTTTCCCAAGCTAGAGGGCAGTCAAGCATACGCCAAACTACAATAACAGTCATAGATGGATTTTAGGAAAGAGTGAGAAATTATATGGAAATGGGTCTGCAAGCCTAGTTCTTCGGCGAAAAATCGGTACATAAGGGGACGCGCGATCAAATATTGGCGAGATATTTTGACCTGAAAGGGTCTTCCTTCAAGAAAGGATTTAACTTTGACATTCCTAAATCTATAAGGGACAAAGTTACTAAATAGTTTCAGCTTCTTTGGTCAATGAAGAACCTCAACACACACTCCAAACTATAATGATTTCGAAGTGGAGGTTCAAGCGCATAAGAAGCATACTAATTGCATCATCAAGTTTCCTTTTTCAAGATTTCATGATGAATATTCTAATGAGACAGAATATAGAAATGATACTTTGCCACGACTCGATTTGTTCCTACTTTTATAGCGGTTTAGGTAAAAGATGGCAATTTGATTGTTTCCAATTGATGAAATTCCTTTTCATTCAGAGTTGATTATGAATGATTTGAATCAAAGTTAAAGGTTAATTTCTATAATCAATTCCAAAATAATTTAAGAAAAAATTCTGACATACATGGTGAGCGTCATCGTGGTGAGTACTTGTGGAGCTGCCGGGTCTCCGCTGCTTGTCGTCCTTGTCGCCTTCAGGCCGAATGTAATTCTTCTTCGACATTGACTTGTTCGACTTCCTGTCCTTTTGGTCGTTTGTAAAGAACGTCTTCAATTTTCCTAATGAATCTGCCATCATTATTGTTCTGATCAGCTGAAAATAGCATATGATTTGTCGAAGCAGATATAGAAACCGCAAGACATCAAGACATGAGATAGTAACGTATAGGATTGAGGAGGTTAGGAATTTACATTTTTCAATACTATATGGCCCTGTTTCATGTCATGATGCCTTCCCGGCTTCAAGTTTCGTTATAACGATATGAAAATTCACGAAGATTATAGAAAATTTGAACGTCTATGCATGAGAATGAAATTCAAAGAAGAAGAATTGCGTTGAGTGTCAAATTTTAGTCTGCTTTACATGATTAGGGTAAAGGTCGCCGAAAATGGCATTTTAATCTGTCTACTCGAAACGAAAGAGTGGTGCTAAGAAGTGAACGACACCGTAAGTCGAGACGAATAAAAACCGAAAAGCGGATCAAGAAATGGTTAAAAATGCATATGATAGCAAGAAAAGAACAGTTTGAATCGAAAAATCATAACACGAACCGGAAAATGATGGATTAGTCGAGCAGTCGAAAATTGATTGAGCTTTCGAGAATGTCTTGACAAATTTGTACTTTGCGATGTAATTTCGAAATTTGTATGCAGAGAAAGACAGCATAAATTGGGCAAAAGTTCATGATATTGTAATGAATTGCAAAAATATCCCGAAAAACGCATCAAAGAACGAGAAATTTCATAACCCTCATCAATTGGGCCTAATTGCATCATGAGCATGAAAAATGGCATTGAATTTGATGTGAGCGAGTCGAAATGAAAGCGAAACGCGAAGAGGTAAAACAGAGCAACAAAAACGATGAGAGAATGTGTAGGTAAAGGTAAAGAAATAGAGAGGATTGGCCAGAGAAAAAGAGAAAGTATTATCGGCAGCAGCCGATCGATGAAAAGGCTTGGCACACGCACAAAAATGAGGCAGAGAGAGAGAGAGAGAAAGGAAGAGGGGAGGAAGAGGAGAGAAAGATGCGAGGGAAAGGAGAGGAAGATGAAAAGACTGATGAAATGCAAACCTCGGGACCAAACCAACTTTAGCTTCCATAAATTATCCCTTTCCATCTCCCAGTTATCATTCAAAACACGTGACGCGACTACCAAACATAGAGATTCCCCATTCTATTTCTATGACATCGATCAATTCGAACACAAAACATGACTCACTTTCCAATGGTCTCGTGACCGTCTTATGGAAAACGAAAAATACATTTTTGCGCTGGAAAAAAACGAGTAATGAAAGATTTTATCGGAAAGTTAGATCAAGACTGATGGTTCAAGTAAACTTTCTGTTGAAAATGAGTATCAAGTTTTATTTTGGACGTCTTATGCCATGCCATAGTTTTATAAAAAAAAAAGATGAGTGACGAAATGGTATTTATGACACATTTGCAAGAACTTAAATTATAGCCAAGAAGCAGCTACAAACTACGTTCATCTTAAGAGGATAGCTATTGTCCTGACTAAGACTCGATTTTTACAAATCATATGTCATCTGAAATGAAGATGATATCTGACAGTTCTAAAGAAAGTTCCATTTAAATGAGTGATACTTACGAAATTTAGCGTCATTTCGGGAAAGTAATTCTGCAATGCAGAATTAAATCTAGTGTCAATCCTTAGATGCACTATTTTTGTGTCTTCTTTAATTTTGCCGCACTGCTTTCATAATCCTCGAGGCTAATCGCTTCGATTAGATTTCATTCGCACAAAATAAGCTTCTTAGTTATCTTGTGCTCAATGCCAGAAATCGCTCCAATGAAGCATTTGTCAAGATAAAAAACGCGGTTCAGATGATGCGAGAATGCAAAACCTGATCAATTTTCAAGCCTATTCAAAATTTTGATAAATCCTTACAACAGGATATGATTAAAGCATGTGGAACCGATTATCTTAAATTTGACAAAAGCTTTTGAGCAAATCTTTCGAAAAGTTCCATCTAGGCTACAAATATAAACAATGATTTTTTTATCTGCTGAAAAAGGTTCATCAACCAAAATGAAATTTTTAACTCATGAAATTATGAAATAAACACTTATGATTTTCATAGATCAAATGATAAAATCGCGATAAATCAATTTTCAAGAATAATATGGTTCAACTTGGAGATAAACGAGAAAAGTTGTAATGGAATGGATGCCAGATTGCTATCAATTTTGACGAAATCTCGCCTGATTGACTGAGAGCAATGACCTCACTTCCGCCCCGATGAATTTCGAATTTGATCGATCATCTAGCAGTCACTCGATCAAAATCACAATTTATATTCAGAGATTGCGAAAGATTAGAGTTCAAAGCATAAAAATTTTATTATGTTTAGAACACATAAAAAATTATGATATTTTAGGCCAAACTACCAGTCTCTTTATGTTCAATTTCTCACTCGAAATTTACTTTCTAACTTTAGTAGTAAAAAATTTTAGGAATCATTTTTGGACTCAACATACTAATAATAATATAAAATTAGAAAAAAAAATCGATTCTTCGAAAGCTATAAAATAAAATAGAATCCGCATCGGAATTAAAATGATTGCAGTAATCTTCTGATAAGGGAAGAATGGACAGAGCATCGGGGCTTTGTTGAGTTTCCATCTTTGATAATCAATTTTGTATTCATCAGAAAGGAAAAAGGAAAAAAGGCATACAGAAAAAAAACCCTGCCATTCATAGAAACTACTGACTCATGACAACGGTTTTTTTTCCTCCCGAAAGTATACGTTTTGAAAACGAATCAATTTCTTTTGAATGTAAGACTTTGAAAACTGATAACATGACTAGAGTCCGCCCACTTTGCGAAGTAAAAATTGGTTAACTGTTTGTTCTCATTAATTATCTTCCTCATTATGCGATTTCGTGAAAACTTATCTTCTACAAACATTAAATCGAGTACTCTGATAAAGGGATTTCGTCAAAAAATGTGAAATGTCACGGAATTGTTCGGGAATAGTTCGGAATTGGTTGTCAACGAAATTTATTAAACAATTACTTTCTGAAACTCCAGGGAGGTTCCACTCGAAAGCACCCAGTATATATTCTTATAAATCTGAATGTTGGATATTTTAGAGCAGAAAGACTCAAAAATGATCAACGACAAACGACGATAACCTGTTTGAAAGTAGCTATTTTCGAAAGTACGCAATGCTCAACTTTTGATAGAAGCATCGGTTTGGAAAAAGAAAAAAAAAACTGCTCAATGCTTCCAAAACAGGCCCAAGTCAATGGCATAGGTTTTAAAACGGTATCTTCAATTTCGCAAAAAAAAATTTGCGGGCCCTAAAAATAAAAATGCTTAGCGATTTTAATTTCGAAACTTGAAATTACGACTTGTGATCAAAAACCAAGAATTAACAACAAAAAATTAAATCGATTTTATCAATACTCGAGCAATTTTTGCTGATTACGCTCGAAGAAAAGGGCTATTCGAAAATAATTTCACCGCGAGTTGCGTCGTTAAATTATTGTAGTCCAATAAATGCTAAAACCAAATGAAATTGCAATTCTCATTCCACGCTGGTGATGATGAAATATTAATCGTGAACGTTGAAAATCGATCGCAAAATTCATTCATTTTCGGCAAAAATTAATTAAACACGGACAGGAACAAGCTACTAACAATAAATCGAACGATATTTCTAGACATGGTTAAAATTAAATAAAAGTCATCTTGCCATTCTCACAGTCAGCACATTTGAGAAGTTCAATGAGTAAGACGTGTTACGAAAACTACACATATGATGATACTAGTCAGTACTATTGAACTTTAGAGCAAGCAAAGTGTTTTGAGTTGTTCGGTGTCATTTTTTCAGAAAAAACTGTTATAACTTTCTATCTATGTATTATGTTAAAATATTCCCGACAATATAAACAACATCTTATGTAGAGCTAGAAAAAATCGATTTTTGAGCCAATTTTTAGAAGGCTCACCGGACAAGGCAAAGAGAAAGCAAAGCATTGTAGTAAGGAATACAAGCTACAAAATTTCGGTATGTGTTTTGCAACTTTTGAGCATGGATGCGTCATCAGTTTGACCGGAAAGAAAAGTCGAAAAAGAACCTGAACTTGTCAAGAGAAAATAAGCAAATAAAAATGAGTACAGTTGAAATTGATTGTGAGTCATTGTGGTTAAAAGTGGACACTAAAAACTTATGACTCTGAACGAGATCTTATATTTGATTTTTCTAAAACTATAAAATTTTCAATAGAATTCTGTTTATTGGTCTTTCATACAACATAATTTTGTTTTATGCGAGCTATGGTACCCGGAATTCAGTCAAAGTCACAGGAATATCTTTGGAATGAGATTTTTGCGGTGTTGGGCTACATGTGTGATTCCTAAAATTATAACTTCTCATAAATGGCAGGAATTCTCCATTCTCATAACTTTCCAGTAAATTGCTAGGTTTTACTTACCACCATTTTCCGTCCCTTGGTTTCGATCGGAAGCGAAATTGCCGCGAACACGCCAAGGAATGCGGCTACGCTGTAGATGCCTATCGGAAGTGCAAGCCAGTAAGCTGAAAGCACCTAAAAATAGTCAATGAGATTAATCTTCAATGAGACTTTTGAAACTAAAACTTGTAAACTGAGTTTTTGAATTATCATCTTCGTTAAATTAAAAGTACCAAGCTTCGCGAGCAGATTCTTCCGTTTACTTTTCAAACTAAACAAACTCTAACCTGAACGACCAGTGGAGATGAGATTGCACCTATTCTACCCATAGCGGATGCAGTTCCGAGGCCAACGGCTCTCAAAGTTGTAGGATAAACCTGAAAACGACGTTGTTTTTCTATTGTCTAAAAACGAAACTGACTTCGGGTGTGTAAACGTAGGCACATTGGAAAGCGCCGGATATGAACGCTCGAGCGATGAAAATGAAAACCGTGACCATGGTTCTTCCAAGACACAAGAACAGTAGAAGAGTGAATGACATGAAAATACCGAATTCCAGTGCCATCGTCTTCTTGCGACCAAGATACTCGATGATGAATAAAGTCAGTATCAATCCGGGAAATTCAGCGATAGTAGTGTAAACGAGTAACTCGTAGTCATCCTTCGTCAGCGGCTTGCACTGCGTTGTCTGCGTATCGTTCGCATTTCCTCCGTGACATTCGTCGTGGGATTGCACCAGAACAGTGGCGAACTGCACATTACCGTAGTAGCAGAATGCATTCACAGACCTGGAATCGGGTGATCTTCTAAAAAGCCTAAATTCGCGCTCACCAAATAATCCACAATAGCAGCGAAGTCGTCCGATATTCAGAAGTTAGCAATCCGCTGAAGTCGCCGCGCGTTTCAGCAGTGTTTGAGTGACTGGCAACGAGGGTTCCAGATGGAAGTTGACATCGATTCTCTCGCGCAGCTTTTTGCAGAATCGCCAAGGCCTTATCGCTCTTTCCAGATGCGATATAATATCGAGCTGATTCAGGTAGCCAGAAGCTCATCAAGGAGAAAATTCCCAGTGGTAGACTGGATAGAAGAACAAGAAGTCTCCAATTGAAAGTAGTCATGATAAAATAGGCAAGAACAGCTTCCAATACTACACCGATCGACCAGAAGCTCTCGATCAGAGAAACGCACTTGGCTCGGTGAGCTGATGGAAGGAACTCGGAGTAGAGCGTAATTCTGCAATCATCAAAAATGCAACAGCCTTATAGATCAAGCTTACGATTGTGATACTCCACCGATGCCAAATCCAGTCAGACCTCGGAAGAGCAGGAATGTATAGAAATTGGTTGATAGACTAGAAATGACGCCCATACTGCAGGCCATAAGAGTCGAGAACATTAATCCCTTCAACGAATCTTTGATTAAAATTTCATTTACTCTCACCGTCTTTCTTCCGAATCGATCGCAGATCTTGCCCCAGAAAGTGCTCGACAACATCATTCCCGAGAAAACGACCATCATAATTGAAGCTTGTTGAACAGCAGATATATTCCATTCGCAAGCTAAAGCTGGCGATAAGACGGACAACAGCATCAGTTCCATCGCGTCGGCCATCTGACAAAGAATTTTTTTTAAATGGTAGAAACTATTGTCTCTTACCCATGCACATCCCGTAAGCAGACTCAGCTTCAGTTGGAATCGCCCGAATCCCAAATGTTCGACTGCGTCATCAACAGTGAACGTCTTGTCTGCATACATTGCCTTTATTAATTCTAGAGGAATAGACAGAAATTAACCTTCATCGTGATTCCGTTGATCCTCCGGCTCTCCGAGAACATTTCTATCGTCCAAATCCGAATAACGAACGATGAAATCCTCTCCGATATGACGCAGTCTGAAACGTTCAGCCTTGAATCTTTGATGCAAAAATTTTATTATTAGGATTTCGTTTGTAAATTCGATATATCGCGCTCATCCGACTAATCTCGGATTCGGCCGAACCAGTTTCACACAGCCCTCCTTTCTAATAGAGTAAATATCGCGTTTCGCATCGATTTTTCCTTCGCTCCGTAGCCTTTTTCAATTTTGGAAATGTCGAAACACAAGTGCTGCGAAGGTTTTATGTTAGGTGAAGAATGAAATGGCCATTCAAAATTGGCGTGAGAATTTAGTGGCGTAACTCAAGATGCTTGAATAAAAATTTTCAGGAATTCTAGAGGTTATGAATAGCCTCACTTCTAGTTTCACACAGAAAACAAACTGGAAAATAAACTTACTCATTAAGAAGCGTTTGAGGAGTGTATTCCGTATAGGCATCAGTCAGATTCGATGCTTCAAGCACCTCAGTCAGAATTATTTTGTCGCCCATTGTCGTCGATCAAAGTGAATAGACCAGTGGAATTTTAGCCCGGACACATCATAATTGGCATCGGAAGCGTTGCCTGAAAAATGGGACTGAAAATGGCCACAGCCAAACCAGCAAAAGCAGAGGGGAGGAGTCGAGCTGCGCGTATTGATCCCCCTTCCCCTAAGGCAAGGGGAGAAGCTAGGTGAAAAACGATGAAGGAAAACAAACCAAAAGCCACGAGAGAAGATATTGTGAAATCGGAAACATGCCAAAATGAGCTGGGAACGAATGTTTCAAAGGAGGGAAATAAGAGCTTACGAAAAATCTTTTAGAATCTCAGATTGTAAACATTCGACGTTGTCAGAAAATAAATTTCAAGTTTAAATGGCAAAAGACTCTGATTTTCACATGTTCAAAGGCAAGGCTAACATGAAACATAAAAGATCGAGACGAGAAAAATCGAAACAAAGGCAAAGGTTTCATAAATTCCTAATGAAAATCCTGCTTAGAATTCCGTATATTCATGAATTCATGAATGAACGATCAAACTGGATATTCAAATAAGACTTCGTCTAAAATGTATACCAAGAACCTCGATTTGAATGGAATAGTGAGTTGAACAATTCATGAGTGGGTAAAATGGAGAATAAAGAAGTAACGGCTGAAGTGTGTCCAGAAGATGGTCACCCTTTCGTGCCCTTGTTTTCACTATTTCTTCTTCCCTTTTTAGACCTTCTTCCACTTCTGCAGAGTTCACATATTCCAAAAAGCAAGAAATTACAACGAAAAAAGATGAAAACAACAACAAAAAATGCAGACTTGATGCTTTTTCATGCTTTGAAATTAGAAATATCTCAGTTCCTGCTAAATTAGAAAGTTTACCAAGAAATTATTATACAGAGCCTTACGAAATTTTAGAAACCGTCGGTTTCGCAAAAATCGGAGTGAACTGATTTTCGACTATTTCAAGAGTATTAGACAAAAATAAGCTTGAAAAGAAGCTGGTAGCCAAGAAAAGTTGTGAATTTAGAAAATGACCATTTCGTTAAAAAGCTTGAATAATTGCGGAACATTCCGGATCAATTTTTGAATCGGAAAATTCGAAGAATATCGAACTCGTCCAGACTTAGTCCATTGCAACTAATTCTGAACAGGCTCATAGCACATAAAAAGTTTGAGCGATAAATAAGCCGTGACATTTAGCCCCGCCCATCAATTTATGCAGGCCTTTGCACTGCATTATGCTTCGACCACTTTCATTTGCATGAGTAATTTTTCATTCTCACTCTTTTTCTTTATTTTTCAGTTCGATTTTTCTATTTTTGCTTGTCGACGTCAGACTCTGCCTAAAATCGATATTATCGATCGATTTCTTTCTATCGACTCGCTTAGTTTGCATTGAATTCCAGGATTCTTGCTGAAATGATGAAATTTTTATTTCATCAAAATTTCCTAATTTTTCACTTTTCAGGGTAAAAATCGAGATGTCGTCGTCGATGGAGCAGACGCAGGTGGAAGATTTTGTATTATTTTAAGAATCATGAGGATTACAAACTTTTGAAAGAATCTTGTCATATGATTCATTTTCACCATTTTTGATTAGTTTTAAAAGATTGCTAATTTTCGAATTAACAATATTTAGGTAATTAATTTCCCTTAATTGTTAATTCCAGATGAAAGTGAAGATGGCGGTGGATGAGATGATGGATGAGATCGACAAGAAATACCTGCGGGAAATGCAACGATCCATGTTCGCTTGCTCTGCTAAGTAAGGAAGAATTTTTTGGGATTATTTTTTAAATCCAATTAAAAGCAAAATAATAGAGGAATCGCATATTTTACATGGCGAATTTATGCTTTTCCCGATTGCTGTATTTTCAGGTTTAAGCGTAATTTCAGTCAGAATGAGAAATTCTAAGGAAAGGGAATACTAGACCATTTTTCAATAGAAAATGATGCATAGGAGGGTATGCACCAAGATTTTCACGAAATATTTTGACTTAGGTCATGCCTTGTTCTGGTTAGATTTTTAAAGACTTTTTCTCAGAATTTTTGAATTAGCAATTTTGCAGATGCTGCGAGGACAAGAAGACGACTCGCGACGCGGTGGAGAGTTGCGTTGAGCGGTGCAACAACCCGATGAAAAACGCGCAGATTGTGCTCGAGCGAGAGATGACTCAACTCCAGGTGAATTGGAAAGAACAATCGCTTTTCTGCACCTCTTTTCTAACTAATTTTCGAAAGTAATTATTTTCAATTGGAAATGATACACTTTCAGGACCAACTCTCTCGCTGTGCAATGACCTGCTACGACAAATTGCTGCAGCAGCACGGGCCTGACGTCAACAAGTACTCTGAATCCACAGTGCGTCACTTTCCTTTCTGATTTTTCAAGAATTTTTGTTTAAATTTGCTTAGCAACGTTCGCTTTCAAATCATTTCAACTTTCTTACTAGTTTTCAAAGTAACTATCCTTTCAGATGGCGAAATTCAATGATCAACTAGACAAGTGTGTGAGCGCCTGTGCGGACGACCACGTAAAATTACTGCCCAAGATCAAGGATCGGTTTGCCAAATCGCTCTAAATTCATTCATCTTTTAAATTTTTATCCAAAAAATTAGGCAACTTGGAAACTGCGAGACCACGAGACACGAGACATTGAGAAATAGTGTGGAGGAAAAAAAATCTCATCCCATACCCTACCCTGACCCTATACTCTTTCGCCTATGCCTCGTGTTTCGACGTCTCGCGGCTTCCAAACACCCTAAAATTGCTCAAATCATGCAATCCTCCCTCATCAATTCGAATATTTCTCGATGTTTCGGGTGATAAAATTAGAATTTTTTCTTTGGTAACAAAATTAGGACAGATTTAGTAGAATCTATTGCAGTTCTATGTTATGATTGTTCATTGTTATTGTTTTTCGTCTCTTTTATTTTCGATTTTTAATTTTTAAAGAAAAGTGAAAAGAATTTCTTTTCACATAGGATTTTCGTTCAATCGGCTTGATATTTTTATTAAAAATTTTATCTTTTTTCAAAATTATTATTTGAACATTATACACGTTCAGTCGTAATGGATTATCTTCAACTTTTTTTTTTTTTTTTTTTTTTAATTTTATTTTCAGAAAAAAATTAAACCTAGTAATTTTAACGATTTTCAGATATGCCCGATCGAGTGTAGATGCAAAATGCCTTGTTCATTCGAATTCATGCATCTGACGGCAGTGGCATGGCTTATCCTGCTTTCGACCACTGCTGTGTCTGCAAAGCAAATCACGGAAATGGTAATATTTTCTTCGAAAATTATAAGATATCCCAGATGAATTATCGTAGAGTAGCTTTGAAAGAAAAATTCACCGTTATCTTTCCACTTGTCTCTGAATTTCAAAATTGTAAAAAGGAACTTTTTCTGAAAGAATAAACTTCAGCCCGGCCGAATATGCGCCTTGGGCGACTTCAACAGCGATCGCTACACGGACATCCTCGTGCAGAACGAGGGCAGTCTCACCGTCATGCTTCAGAAGACGAAATTACTCGATTCGCTTCCGACTGTTGTGAGATTTTTTTACATTTTAGAAAATTCATATCTTCTTTTTCAAGGAGATTTGTTTAAATCTAAGAGTTTGATTTTAGGGCGACAACAAAACGATGTTCGACTACTCGACCACATTCCTTGTGACTGATGATCCGTCGCAGACGGTCGAGTGCTCTTTAGGCGACTTTAATGGGGACCTCAATCTCGATATTCTGGTACATTTTTTTTATCTTAAGGGTTGTTTATTTAAATTTTCAGACCTCCGTGAAAAAAGTCGACTCTGATGGCTCTGTCAAATATGTGCATTCCGCGTGGATTAACAATGGAGTCAGCTTCAGAAGGGAACCCCTAGAAATTCTTGGATCGCAGGCTATGGTGGGAATTTTCGATATTGTGCAATTGAGAATCGTTAAATCTTATTATTCTTGAAGCTTAGATTTTAGAGAAAAAAAAACATGCATTTCTTTACATTTTTATATTAATTCGTCGTACAATTGTGTATTAACTTTAAAATAATAGCGCCTAGTTATCTTTTTCTATAAATTAATTTAGCTTCAAAATTAGGTAAATTTTCGAAAAAAAAAATTCAATTTTGCAAAATCTAAGAACGGTATTTTCGTTTTCAGGCGATAGACGTGGACGGCGACGGCAGACACGATGTTCTGGGTTTCTTCGACAACGGCACGCTCTATTGTCAGAAGGCCACCAACGACGGCAAATTCCTCATCACCGATAATTGCAAGGGGGATTTCAAGTAAATTTTGGTTTTTTTTTTTTTTAAATAAATAAATTTTATTCCTATTTTTGAAATAATTCTTGAGAGAAAAAGTTAGTATATTTAGATCTTTTAATTTCAGAAGAATGCCAGACAACGTCCGAATCTATCCCGGAATGCCTCATCTGTATGTTGATGTGACGAGTGAGATTTTCAACATTTTAGAAAGTTCAAAAACTTTTCATTTGAATTTTGAACAGTTTTTTGCTGTATAAAATTTGATTCTCTAAAGAGTTATCGAAATCTTAAAGAGACCCATTTTTGATTTGTTTGTTTCAGACGACCTTGAATCGGAAATCATCTTCATGACTAAGGGGAGGGACAACGGTCTAGAAATGCAGGTGTGGCAGAAGATGAAGACTGGTTGGTACCAACTGCCCGACTACATCCCTCCAATGCCTTATTCGGAGTATCAAGTGAGCTTTTATGCCGAGTTCTTTTATTCCACTAATTTTTCATCATTTATTCTTATTTTAAAAATTTGTATTCTTTTAGTATGTGGGTGCGCCAATGGCTGCTGACTTCAATGCCGATGGAATGATCGAGATCATGGTCCCGGTGGGGTTTTTTCCTTATTAAAAATAAGTAGAATTTCGATTTTTCATGTTTTCTAGTGATCAGAAAATTGCACCTGAATTTTAAAAGGTCGAATAATATGACAAATTGTTTTTTAATTTCCCAAAATTTGAGGTCTGCAAAAAGGCGGACTGCTCTCGAGTAGCGTTTCTGGCCAGATGGCAGTCTACCACGGATGAATTCCGCAATAACGACGCCAGGAATTTCACCAGAGTCAACATAGTTTCGGAGGTGATTATTCTTTACTTGTAATTCATAAATTTAAAAAATATTGTATTATATCGAAAGAGAGAAAGAAGAGGATCATGACTTCTTCCTCTTTCTCAAAAGGTTCACTATTTTTTCTACAGGTCGGATTTTTTGTCTTTCAGAATACCAGCCAAATCGAGGACTACGAGATCGTTCACGATCCTGACAACCTGGTGATTTTCCGAGCCGGTGACTTCTCGCTCGATGGCTATCCAGACTTCATCGCCCTCATGCTGCCTCCCGATGTGTCCAAGGACAAGGACAAGTACGGCTCCATCGCTGCCATCCCGACTGTGCTGCTCAATAAACTCGTCGAGGAGAAAAATCCCAGTAAGGGAAGGTGAGAGATTCTTTGATTTCTTTAAGTGAAGAATATCGAATTCTTTAATAAGCCACTTTTGAAATCTTGTGTGTCATCGTGACATAAAATAATACAGGAAAAGATGTCGTTTTTGACATTTTTTTTTCTTTTCTTTATGCTATTATTTAGCATAGAAGGGATATTTTTAGATAGTCAAGAGAATAAGTGACTAGAAATTTGGCATGGCTTTTTTCTAAAACAAAAATTCAGGAATTTCGTGATGCAGTCAGTCCGCCCCGTAGAGAGCAAAGGCCTAATTCTGGGCATCACTGACATGGCCACTTTCTTCGATCTTGAGGTTAATTTAATTTTCTTCAAAAATAGGAAAATCACATTTCTTCCTAAAAATAACAAGATCCTCGTGTTTCATTCATGTTTGCATACAGTGCAAACATCACAGTTCTCGCCTCTTTTGAACATGCTTGGACTAGTTTTTCATTCATTTTCCTGAGGCCTATAAAAAGGGAAGTTGAATATCGATCTTGGGTGATTATTTTTGTCTGGATAATGGTTAATGTTCAAGTTTTGATGAAAAACTTTTGAAATTTTTCATTTTCATAGATTTTCTATTAGCTTTCTTTCAGAAAATCAAACATAGTTTCTAATTCAACCTATAACTTCGAAATTTCAAGCAAAGAATCTAGTATTATATATTATCACTGATTTTTCGCTCTCAAATATTTCATTTGCAGGAAGATGGGAGTCTGGACATTCTGGTCGAGTTCCACAACCACAACCGTTCCGGCCAGTACTTCGGCTTCATCCTCTGTCCAGACAAGGGAGACACCACCTTCCTCAAAGTTCAGTTCTATACCAATGCTTGTGAGGATAGATGCGATCCCAAAGGTAAGATCAGCTTCTCTTGAATTTAGAAATTGAAGGTTCATTTTTCCCCATACAATTCTAGATCATGTCAAGCAACTATTAAATGGTATTGGACTTTAAATTATTTTTGAATTCTGTTAAGCTGATTTTAGAGCAGAAGAAGGATGGAAAAGATTTTCGGGAGTTTTTAGTTAATTCTGTCAAATGGCTTTTCCTATCTGATTTAGTCGAGAACATTTTCGGGTTTCCAATAAATTTCCTCATCCATCCATCCATTTTCAGGGCCCGGAATCAGTTGGGGCGGAGCGTGCGCGAGATTTTCGATGTCTGATGGATGGGGTGGCTCGCTGAAGGGAGCTGCTTGTCAGGTAAAATCATAAAAATGCTATATGTTCAAAAAGAAAGTCAACTTGAGCGTGTTATTTCTCGCTATTCGAAACTAGAAATTGTTAGCACGAGAAAAGTAGCCAGGAATTTCAAATATTTTGCCTACTCTTTTTATTTTCAGGTGCCCTCGAATACTCATCGAAGTCTGATCTCGCCGTTCCTGCTCTACGGTTTGGGACGAAGTCCGAACTTCGTTGACGATGTAGGCATTCCTATTTCCCTAGAGGCTCATAGAAAAAGACACCGGGTTTTCTAAGAAATAGTATGAGAAAGCAAGAGAAGAAAAGAAAAAAGCCGGTGTCTTTTTCTACGAGCCTCCCTAGAAGTTCAAAATCGAATTCAGCTTTACCTGGGCGCACCTCGGTACGCAGAGAACAATCGATCTCGGACGCACGTGTTGAAGCAGATTGTGCCCAACTCCAGGCTTATCGTCATCCCACCTTGTAAGGAATCTTATTCTTGCAAAAACTCCAATTTTAAATTTCAGCACACGAAAATACAAATTGGAAAATTCGGCTTTACGTGACACCGTCTTCGTTGATCGCTCAAGTGAGTTATTTTTTACTTACCGTTTTTTTTTTTATTTTTGGAAAAAGTACCAATAGAAAAAAAGTAATGATATTTCTTAAGCCACGAAAAATAGAAATTCGAATTTTACTTTTCTGGTTTCAAATTTGACCTTGATTTTTTCCGAAAATTGGAAAAGACATTGGTTTTACAAAATTATTTCTTTTAATTTTTATTATTCATTTTCCAGAGTCTAATGGTGATAACCTCCGTCTGCCTTCTGCTACTGCTGCTCGTCACCATTCTGCACTACCGAGAAAAGCGACAGGATCGCTTCGAGCGACAGGCCCAGTCGCATCGATTCCATTTCGATGCACTCTGAGTCCGCACCCGTAGTGACATTCCCATCCACTATGTGAGGCCGTTCCCAGGGTGATTTAGACAAACTCTCCTCATCCACCAAAGCGGGTAACCTGTATGCTTTTTCATAATGCCAAGATGTAAATGCAGAGATTTGAACTGAGTTGAATGACACATCTAAAATTTGTTTTTTTTTTGTAAAAATTTAACTCGGATAAAAATAAGCTGTATCAAAGTTGCTACAAAATGCTTTCTATTCCTTCTTTCTTTCTTTTCTTTCCTCTTTTTGACAAAATGTCCTTTTTGACTGTGATGATGGGCTTTTTTGGGTAGTGTAGTGCACAAATTCAATCATAAAATGGAGTCTTCCGATTAGATTTTCTCTAAGAAAATATCGTAATCCAAAATGAAGATTCTTCCATAAAAAATAGAAAATTATGCGTCTTTTTTGGATCGCGGTATGTTTCTTCCATTGCCACTTAATGTTTTACTCGTTTTCATTTCAGACAACCTTAATCAGCTTTAGATTCAGTCATTTTCATGATTTTCGAGTGGGCTTTGCTGTATTAAAACCAACGAATCAGTGTATCACATTTCATAAATTTTGAGCAATTTCAAACTTTCTTACTAGGTTTAATTTGGAAAACTATCCCGAAAATGAGTATTTTTGTTCAAAATAATATTTTATTATATTTAAAATTACTCTTTCTAATTGCATATCATCTGGAACGTTTTTGGGTAAATAATTCATTGCATCTTTTTTTATTTCTGTTTCTGGATTTGACTTGATTTTACCTCGTTTGATGAAATTTGATTGAAGACGACAATGCTCGAGTACACAAAGGAGGCTGCATTCTTCTGCAGGTAGAAATTAGAAGTTAAAAAAAAAACCTTTTTTCAAACGGATAATTTTGCTCTAACTGATACCTCATCTTTTCAGAAATATTTTATTTCAGCAACCCAGGCACACGAAAACCGAACTGCAACTGGAAGAGGAACCATTGGCGAAGAGAAGAAAGCGTACGCTCTGTAAATGGAAAGAAGAAAAGGAAAATCAAGAATGAAAAATCGAGAAAATTCCAAATTTGGTGACATAGTGATTTATTCAGTTTTTAGAAAAGTAATAACAGCTGCCTAAATCTTGCTCACTATGTCGCCAAATCGTTCCAACTACCAGATGAATTAATATCAGATGCGATACATATTAACGATTATTTATTGAAAGTTTTAAATAAACAGGATTTTTTAAACAAATTTTATTAGTTTTTTTTTTAAACAGACTGGTTTTATACCTGATTCATATTCTATTGATTTTATTTTCAACTTTTTTTTTTCTAAAATGATAAAATTTGAAGATGTCGAGCGAAATGGAGCCGACTCTGAACAACGTGATCCAGCAGAAGACGCTCAAGTGGATTTTCGTCGGAGGCAAGGGTGGGGTCGGAAAGACTACCTGCAGGTAGAAAAAAATTTGTTATAATATTTTTTACGAAAAAGTCGCTTTTTATACGGAGTTTTTTTAGTTAAAGATAAACTCAGACGTTGTGAATTTTCGAACCCGCGGGTGCCTGCATGAACAAGATAGCGTGTCTTTTCGAAAGACAAGACATATTCTTTTCCTCTCTCAGTAAGACAGTTTCATTCATGCGGGTTTGAAAATTTCTAGGTCTGAGTAGAAGATAAAATTGCAATTTTTGTCAAATTATTATTTTTTAGTTGCTCCTTGGCCGCTCAGCTCGCAAAGGTGCGCGACCGCGTTCTGCTGATTTCCACGGACCCCGCGCACAACATTTCCGATGCGTTCAACCAGAAATTCAGCAAACAGCCTCAGAAGGTCAATGGATTCGAGAATCTATTTGCTATGGTTAGATTTTTTGCTTTATTTTTCAAGAAGATTTGGTCTTTCAGGAAATCGACTCCTCTGGGAATGAGTCCGGTCCGACCGTTCCTGGACTCGATCAGTTGCCCGAGTCGAGTGGTATGTTTTAATCATTTATAGGGACGCGTTCATATTCCACTCACGCTCACGTGAACTGAAAGAATAGCACGCGAGGATGAGAGACGCAAAGAATACATGTTCTTTTCCTCTCTCACCCTTGTGCGCTATTTCTTTCTGCTTACGTGTGTGAAGTGGAGTATGCGTGCGTTCCGCAATCTTCTCTTTTAAAAGTTGCAGGATTCGCAATCGGCCGCGAAATTCTGCAGAGCATGGCTCAGGGAATGCCCGGAATTGACGAGGCCATGAGTTTCTCGGAGATGATGAGGTTGATTTTATTGAGAATTTAAAAATCCTTTATTTTGTCGAGTTTTAAACTAGATTGATACAAGTGATAACGATCACCCTGGAGATTGGTTCTAGAAAATGTGTGTTCAGACTGATCAACTCCCTGGACTTCGACGTGGTGGTGTTCGACACCGCCCCGACCGGACACACCCTCCGTCTGCTGCAGTTCCCCACGGTCGTCGAGAAGGCGTTCGGCAAGATCATGCAACTCCAGAGCACTTTCGCGCCCATTCTTGGGCAGGTGAGATTTTGAAATATACTTTTTCTCTCATTGGAAATAAGTTCATTTCGATCAAACTTTCTAGCAGAGCGGTCTTTTAGTATAGGAGAGGTACAAATGAGAAGTATGTCACAGTTTATTTGAGATTTTACCCCAAAATCTAATAAGCTTATTTAAAATTTAGTAATTTTATTTGAATTTCGTAGGCTGAGCCTAAAATTTTTAGCAAAATTATAATTTTAAAAAGTACTCTTCTTATTTGAGTTCTCCTCGATGTTCGGAATGGGACAGATGAATCCGGACGAGATGATGGGCAAACTGAACGAGACCATGGAGCTCGTCAAGAAGATCAACCTACAGTTCAAGGATCCGGTTAGTTTGGCTTTAGCAATTCCTTGAGTTTCACCTAAACTAATTCTTTGAAAATAGAAATACGATTTCAAACACGTACTGCTTTTAGAAAACGTTTTTATTCAATTGCTGTAAACAAAATCCTAGATTTTATCAGTTTCGAATATTAGTTTTGGAAAATCTGTCCAAATCTCGTAGAAACTCCGAGTTTTGCAGGAAATGACTACCTTCGTGTGCGTCTGCATTGCGGAGTTTCTGTCACTCTACGAAACCGAACGTCTCATTCAGGAGCTCACTAAACAGGTAAATGCTTTTCTATGCAAAAAAAAATATTTCCAGTATAAGATATTTGACAAACGATCAAATTACGGAACCTTCTTGAACTTTCATCAACTCTATTTTCAATTTATGAATTTTTAGGCCCTTTGTAGTTCCCCACCCTCTTTTCTCTTCTCATGCTATTTTCCAAAAACGATGATGGGAACTACAATGGGCTGAATTTGTACTATATAGAATTTAGAAGTTTTGAAAATATGTTGCAAATTGCAGGGCATCGACACGCACAACATAATCGTCAATCAGCTGTTGTACCCGGACAAGGATGCGAGTGGATGCGTGACGTGCAAGAAGTGCCTCTCTCGAAGCAAGATTCAGGAGAAGTACCTGGAACAGGTGTTTTTTCTCGTTATAATTTTTGTCAATATTTATGAAAATTCATGATTTCAATATTTCTTCTAGCTTCGATAACGATTATCAATCATAAATTTCAAATCTCAAACCCATGTTGTCAGTACCATCTTTGTTTTTTCGTCAGCCCATAGCTATCTTTAAAACGATTATCATATTTTCCGAATTGAACATGAAATTGGGGGGAAATGAAAACAAAAAATCACCATTTTTAAATTGAATTTTCCAGATCGCGACTCTGTACGAGGACGACTTCAATGTAACGAAGCTTCCGCTGTTGGAGAAGGAGGTGCGCGGCCCTGAGGAGATCAAACAGTTCAGCGAGCTCCTCGTCAACTCGCACTCCTCCTAAATTCCTAAATCATCCACGAGAATCCATTCAGCCCCCACACTTATACATTTTCGAACCCGCGGCTAACCTCATCAAACGAGATAACCTGTATTATCGAGAGAGAGAGAGAGAAAGAGAAAAAGAATGTCTTCTCTGTTTTTCGAAAGAGCATACTTTATTTCGTTCATGCGAACATCCGCGGGTTTGAAAATTTACAACGTCTGATTCTCAACCCATAATTCCAGCAATGCCTTATGTTCGTTGAAAGCGGTTTTTTTTTTCAATCATTTCATTTTTATTCCAAGTCAATTCCAGTCAACGTTTTATCGGTTTTATTTATGATTATTACGCTCAAAATTAATGATATTTGTGAAAATTTTGAGAAAAAAATTTTATGGGAGGGATATACAAATTTTTGAAAGCTTGTGATTACATCCAAAAATATTGCAAATCCAATGTCTTCCTCAAAATTGCCAATAGCACCACTTGTATCATATCAAGGGGATTTTTACTCAAATTATAGTTGTGAAAGTCATTTTTTCTTATGGAAATCATGAAAATTCCTTCTGTAAACGATCATTTTAATGCGCTGAAATGTTTGAAATGGTAGCGTATTTTCTACAGTCTATTTCAAATATTCATTTTTTATAACTGACCCTGTGGGAATCTTTCAGAGTCAAAATCGAGTTTTACATTGTGGTAATTAGAATATGGCAATTGTTTCACTGTTTTACGGACAAATTTTTCGACTTGTGGTAATAAATTTATTAGTTTAGAAAGATTTATTTAGTTCAGAAAACGATGTTTTTCTTCGAAGAATAGTTCAATTAACCCAAGATAACATCAACATATCATTTTTAGAGTAGGTAAATCACAAAATATCGATAATTTCAAATTGAGTAAAATGGAATATAATTTCAGAAAATAACATTGATTAGGCTGAGTTTGTAATAGAGCTAAAACTAGGTTAAACTAAAGAGTCAAAATATAACTATTGCGACTAAACTCGCCTACTTATCGTGTCTATGCGAATTAACAAAGCTAGAGTAAATAGTATAAATAAGTATTTGTAAATATCACCGTTTTAGTTACAAGTAATTGTATATTTTGTGCCCGTGTAATAATTAATTTCCTGATTTATCCCTGCATTTGTGCTGTGGTTAATCCACTACCGTTAGTGTTTGGATTTAGTTTGCCATTCCCTGCTGAATTACCATTGCCATTTGCATTTCCCTGTTTGATTTTGCTATCCTCCAAAATAGTGTCCAGATTTAGTAACTGAAGAAGAAGAGAATCCAAATTCCACAAATCGAAGAACTCAATTTGCCGGTGTGATTCGACGAAATCCAAGCCAGTCGACTAAAAATAAAAGAAACGTTTTTTTTTCTCTTCGCTGTAATCTTATACTGACCAGAATCGAAAAACTATTAATGAATCTTGTTTTCTCAAATCAAGCTAAAATTTGAAACCTACAAAAATGTTGCTGAGCAGAAGAATGATTGAGCCCAATCTTTCGGCAGCAGGCAAGCCATTTTTGACATAATGTGCATGCAGCGATTGGGTGATTGCATCCAATTGCTTACGCATTATGTCGCGTTTTTCAACGGAAACGTTAGGGATTCCTAAGATTTTTTCTTTTATCAAATCGTAGTTAATATATTCAATGTTTTAATCTAAAAATCTTTCAGAAGATGTCATTTAGAAATTTTCTCTTAGAGATGAAAAACTACCTCCTTGCCAACTGACAAAAGCTTTCAACGCCACGAATTCTTCGAAAGTCAACTGCAGTTCGAGCATCGGGGGCAAAATCTCTTCCATTATCCTCTTCAGCAAAGGCTGATAGATCATCTTCTTGATTCGCCCGGAAATTTCAGGCTCGTCTTCCCAGCTAAAGTGGAAATTTTAGAAAATGAAATTAAAAAAAAGAAATACCCCTCCTCACAGCCCTCTACGGCTGAAACATATCCTCCATTTTGCATGACAAATTTGTCGGGATATCCGATTTGCATAGAAATATAGACGGGGTCGAGAATTGTATGGAATAGGACGCATTTTCGGAGGAAGGATACCTGAAAATTGTTGTTGGATTTGAAAATCTAGTCGTATCTTTCAAAATATTTTCTTCAAAATGAAGCAAATTAAAGAAAAGCCCACCTTATCATCATTATCCAAACAACTGTAATCCGGCCAAGTCTGCAGCCACTCGTAAATGAACAGAATATGAGTTCGGATGCTCTTCCTGAAGTCTCGGAAGCACAAGGGACGGATTTCCTCTCGAGTGTAGGGCTAAAATATGATTTTCTTTTTTTCCAAAACTACAATCTTACGCATTTCTTATTGTGGCCCAGTAAAGTTTCAACGGGATGGTCGCAGAACATGATTCGTCTTCTTTCGCCAAGCCTCATTTCTTCACGGACTAACCAAGATAGAACCTGAAACCAGAATACTGTAAAATTCAAATTGCGAGTACTTTTTCCTAAAGCATAAAAAATAAGTATTCAGATAAAAAAACTAGATAAAAATCTCACATCTTCGCTCGATGAAGCCTGGAAATAAGTTGGAGTTGGAGGTAACGAAGTTGAAAGCGAAGAGGACGGTCTGGCATTCAGATTCAAGGGCGAGACTTTCGGTTGCACAGAGGCAGGTGGAGAAGCATGGCAAGAGATTATCACGCTAGTTCGTTTTTGGGAGGTAGGATCCTGAAATAAATAGCTTCTTAGAAAATAAAACGAAAAATTACGGATGTGGATGCATTATCGGTAGATCCAGATTCGCTCGCCGGGCTGGCGACGCAAACAACGGAACAGGGAGCTGTCTGGCTGGGAGAGGACTGAAATTAAACAAATTAGAAGAAAAATCTACCTAAAAACACAGTTTCTGAAGGGAGTTTCATATTTTTCCTACCTCTTTCCTGACTCGTTTGGCAATTTCATCGACCTGCTGCTTTTCATCTTCTCCCTGCGGCTGAACCCAAGCAAATCGTTTATTCCTCTTCAAGCCGGATTTCGTGCAGAACGTTCGGTGTTGAACTGCAGAGACGCGACGCGGCTGGACTGCTGAAATTAATTTTAAGAAGCGTTGAGTTTTCACTCTTTTCCGAGATTATTTGTTCTAAAAATGCCTTTCAAGAAGTCATATAAAATTTAGGCTTAGCAAAGAGTCAAATTTACCGCTCTCCTTCATTCCAGCCTCCAGACACTTCTTATGGCGACAAAATCGACAAATTTGATGCATACCTGAAAGGAAAAATCTAGATCAAAATTCGAATTTTATCCCTTACTATAGTGAATAACGCATTGCCCTTTCCGAGTGATGCATTCGAAAGTTTTCTTTAACGCGACGGTTCGTCGGAAAAACGCTGCGCAGGCTGAAATTCAAACAATAAGTTGTCTGGATAAAATTTTTCGAAAAATATCAAATCTGAAAATTCATGAAAATAGGCGAGTACCTGAGCACGATTGCGCATCGAAGTGGAATCCGGTGGCCTGCGCTTCGCAAATCAGACATCTCAATGACACCGCCCTCTTGTCGGTCTGTGGTTCTTTGGGTTCCACCTTTGTTGGGCCATTTGTCATCACTTGCTTGGCACCATTTTTGGTATCCGCGGTCCCATCCTCAGACCCACTCCGACTCATTTGGCATCGATCGGCGGCAATCACCTGCAAATTGCGCGATAAATGACTCGAAGTCTTGGCAATCGAAGGGGGGAGGAGGAGTGATAGAGTGGTAGAAACTGATAAGGGCAGGGAAGGGAGGAGAGGGGAGTGAAGGAGAAATTTTGCAAGAACAATCCGATTAGGAACAAAAAACTGTAACAGGAAATGGGATTTTTTTTTTGTTGAATTTTTAGAAAGTTGAAAATTGCGAAACTAGACAACTTAGAAAATGCACAACTTTTCTCCGCATATAAGCCTAGAAATTTTTAAAAGGCAAAGTTTCTTTTTGTTTTTTTTTTTTTAATTTATAAATTTGTGGATTTCAGTGATCCAGAGATTGTTTGAGAAAAGACAGAAATCGATGGAATCAGCGAAAATGAGAAATTTGTAGGCGGTCACTATAGAAACAAGACAAGTTGAAAATAGCGACGCGCTCGTTTTACGCATTTTCGATGCGCTTTTTGAATTGCCACTTGTTTTTATTCTCGATTATTTATCGTTTATCGTTTTCCTGAGTTTCTGAGGAACTTCATGCAGCTCATCAGGTTTTCACCGTCAGATCGTTCAGAATCCTGTTCTTCGCAAAAATCGTCTTTTCCGTCAAAATCGTTGAATTTCTTTTTATTATTTATTTTTGAAATATGTTTTATTTAACAGCAGAGAATCATGTCGCGAATTCACGGCTCCTTGATGTCAGTTCACGTCGGTCAGTGCGGCAACCAACTCGCCCAGTCCTTCTGGAAGTCGCTCTGCGACGAGCACGGAATCGACGAGTCAGTTTGAAATTTGAAAGAAAAATAGCTTCTGAAGGTTTCAGGCGAGGCCAACCGATCCACGACATGGACCCCACTGACAACAAGGAGATGTTTTTCTATCAGGTAGGAAACAGCCAAGAAAATTGAAATCGAAAGGGGCGTTTTTGAGAGTTGATCCGATTTTTAGCGAGCACGATCCAGAAAACTTCTGAAAAACCAGCGATTTTTTATCATGAGTTTGTGTGAAAAGCGATCAGAGGGAAGACTGAAAAGCTGAAATTATTGGGTTTTTTTTCTTTCAGGCCGATGACAATCACTACATCCCGCGCGCGATCCTGATCGACCTCGAGCCGCGAGTCATCAACGGAATGATGCAGCACAAGGATTTCGGCCACCTCTTCAATCAGGACAACATCTACCTATCCACTCACGGGGGCGGCGCAGGCAACAATTGGGCCAGTGGATATCACCAGGCTAGGTAAAAAAGATGTGCTATTTTTATTTGAAAATTTTAATAAGCACGAAAAAAGCAATAGAAATTTGATTCGTTATCTTCAGAAACTTTTCGACCTCTAAAATGATTCTTTTCAGCGAAGTGTACGAAGAAATCATGGACAAGATCGTGCGCGAGGCGGAGAACGAAGACGTGATGGAGGGCTTCCTGTTCACCCACTCGATCTCGGGAGGCACAGGCTCGGGAATGGGATCCATGCTCCTCGAGAAGATGGCTGATCAGTAAGAGATAATCGATAAAAAAAAAAAATTTCGAAAAGAACAACTATGCGGAAAGTCGTTTCCTTTGAATGATTTTTCTTTGGTTTCTTAGATGCTTACTGCCTTTTAAGAATAGGAACAGTAATTAATAATAATAATCGAGATAAATCGTCGTGCACGTTTTCCAAGTGGGGGGAATATTCGATGAGTTGGATAAGATGCGTCAAGTACTTATCTTTCCTTTCCAGTTTCGACAAGAAGGTCATCCAGACGTATTCGGTGTTCGCGAACCAGGACGATGGTGCGGGCGACGTGGTCGTTCATCCCTACAACTCGATCCTCTCGATGCAGAGACTCATCGAGTTTCCCAGTCAGCATCTTCGGGAATTTCATTTTTAAGAGAAATGAATTTGAAAATGGAAAGAATGTATTTCAATTCCAAGCTTGTCCATTTTTTATTTTACTGATTTGAATAATTGGAAAACTGTCTAGAAAAAAAAAAAAACTAGTTCGAATTTCAAAGTTTTCTATGTTATTGTAGAATTTATGAATTTTGAAGATGGAGATTTTTCTTTAACTAATGGAACTTGCAATTTTTTTAGCTCACACAGTCGTCCTGGACAACTCGGCCTTGCATCGCTTGGCTTCTGGAAAATTCCGAACGGAAACGCCCACCTTCGATCACATCAATTCCCTGGTCTGTTTTTTTTGTTCAATTTGAAAAAATGAAGGAAGAAATTTCCAAATAAATTTTTCCTGATTTGAAAAAAAAAACAAATCTTTAAGGTGGCCCGCATCATGAGCACGACGACGGCGCCATACCGCTTCAACTCGCTGATGATTCCCTCGATCAGGCACCTTAACATCGCGCCCTTCTCCCCACTGCACTTCCTCCAGTCCGGTAATTTTACCAGACCTGTACATTTTCAAAACCTCAGGCTTCTACATAAACGAGATAGCATGTCTTTTCGAGAGAAGAAAGCATGTATTCTCTCTGTCTCTCGAAAATATGTACTAGTTCGTTAATGCGGGCGCCTGCGATTCTGAAAATTTACAACGTCTGAATTTTACTTGCATTTTTCAAACTAATTGAGAATTTTTAGGCTTCTCCCCGGTGGTCGATCCGAACACGACATTCACAAGGAAGACGTCGGTGGCCGACATCGTCAGATACCTGCTCAAGCCCAGTTCCATGATGGTACAAAATAAAAATTTGAAAAATGCAAACAAAAAAGCCTCATAACGCATTTTTAAGCAAAATTTAAAAAATCTTGTAAATTCACAACGAAAGAAGCGATGGAAGGAAGGAGTTTTGATCTTAGAATGAGTGATTTGCAGGTGTCAACAGCGAATCGCGCGAAGCCAGACGACTGCGTGATCGCGGCGTACCTCATGCTGCAGGGCCAGATCGATCCCATGGACTTGCATCGACTCGAGAGCAGCACTGACGTGCGGTTTTTATCCCGAAAATTTTTACCCAAAATATTCGATATTTTCGGAAAATTCAGTTTTATTTTTGAAAAAAATAGATTTAATTTGTTTTCCAGGGCATCCTTCAATCAGTTCGCCGTCCTCCCTTCTTCACCACAAATCCACTGAACATCTTCGAGATTCCCTCGTCGCCCTACATTAAGCCGCAATACAAGGCTGGTTTTTTAACGAATTTTTGATAGTTCAATTCAGCCAATTTAGAGATGAATTTTGATAAAGAAAAAGAATTTTCAGAAGACATGCTTTTTTATTCCTTCTGACTTATAAATTATAAATGATTTTTCCAGGTCTCGGGCCTGATTCTGAACAACAGCACGAGCATCGCCCCGCTGTTCGAGATGCTCATGGGGAAATTCGACAAACTCCGGTCCAAAAAGGCCTTCCTGGATCGTTTCGAAAAGGAGGTACGATTTTTATCTTTTAAAAAATGTTCTAATTGAAAGAAATAATGTTTCCATCAGCGAGAAAAGATAAATTAAAACCAAAATCGCGTTGTCCAAATTCAAAAACGAGAAGAAGCTTGTTTCCCTTCAAAATGCACCAGTTTTATTTGGATTTATTGAAGTTGAACAGAAATTTGTGATAAGAGTCAACTCGTTGGAAAATCAAACCGTATTTACCATTTTAATGACGATGAGCAACCCAAAGTCTTGTTAGGTGAACCTTCTTAAAGAATGGATTCGAGTAAAATTTGTAAAACTTGCAAATAAAAGCCCGCGCTCGCGGGTCGCGGATGTCATTGTTGAGGGTGCAGGTCGAAAATTTTAGAAAATATGCGGGTATCAACATTTCCGAAAAGTTGCAAGACTGAAATTTGTACTTTTGCAGGCCTCATTCGACCTGGCGATGATGGACGAGGCGAAGATGGCCGTGGAAGACCTCGTGGAGCACTACAAATCCATCAAGAAAATGGACTACATCACCAAAGGCATCTGAGCTGGTCTGGATTAAAGTTTTCATTTGATTTTTCTCGAAAAATGTATCAAATCTGAAAATCTCTTCTTTTACTGATAATATATGTCAAAAATGAGATGGACTGCCTGAAATTTTACTTTTCTTCGAAGAATGATCCAATCTGAATTTCTGAACGTTTACTGATAGCATATCAAAATGGCTATTTCTTCTTAACATGGCGATCGAATTGAGTTGGTTTTGAAAAAAAAAGTACTCCGTCATAAAAATAGATAACTTTTCTGGGCGCAGTATTCTCAAATGATCTTATCCTTGTATTTATCGAAAATTATCTTTTCTCTGATGCTCACATCCCTCATCTCGTTGTGAACTTACTCCTCTTTACACGGGCCAAATTTTCACTGAATTATGTGTATGTTCATTCTCAGGTTTCTTCAAAAGTTCACCCATTTTCCCTTTTTCAGCATTATTCATTTATAAAATGGGTCAAAATTTCAAGGAGCCTCATTTTCTCAACATTTCTATGCCTTTTCATGCATTTTTCGCGATAACTTATTGTTTTTCAATTGGTGAACACATGTGCAGTTGTCATAAAATTTTACTTTTTAAAATAATTTTCAGAAAAAAAAACGCTGTCTGAATCAGAGGCAATATCTCTTCAACATTTCCTCAAAAGAATAAATTTTTCCGAGGTTTTCAAGAATTTAGAAAACCACCCCATTATTCAGACGAACTATTTCTTTGCTGAAAAAATAATTAGTTTCTTTCAAAAATAGTTAATTTTTAAAACAAATCATGATTTCCCCTTGCAATTTCTTTCCTCGAATTCCCGCCTCCTATCGTGAATTGAAGGGAGTTAAGTGGGGAAAGAGGGGAAAAATGGAATAGAGAAGGGAAAGAAAAAAGGGAAATCGCCTGCGAAGCAGTTCCCCTCCCTTCTGTTTGCTGCAGGCAAGCCTTCAGGCACTAGCGCAGAGTCTCGCAACGTGGCTGTGACTTACCTTTTTACTACCCTACTCCAATTGTTCCTTATTTATTTTTCATTCTTAGAAATCCCCACGAGATTTTTCGATCGATCGATAATTTTCAGTTTTATCGATTTTCCAACTTCCCTTTCATATATTAGTAAGGGGAACAATTCTTGGGAAGCTTCTAGAAAGCGATTTTTGGGCTTTTCGTCCGTGAATATTTTTGGATTTTTGATACAAATTATGAATTGTGAAAATTTTTAGATCTACTCAGAAACGATTTGGTTCAACCCGATGTTGGTCGGATTTTCCGGTTGACCGAATCAATCAATTTCTCTGAACCATCTTGCCTATTTTCTCGCCAAAATCCTAACTTTCAATCTACTGCAGTTTTGTAGCTGAATCGTATAGCCGAAGGGTTTTCTAATGTAGGCAAATTTGTTGAATTTAAAAATTAAAAAAAAAAAAAAAAAAAAACGAACATTTGAATACTTCATCCAGTTGTTTCTTTATTAGTACTACGTTTTCTTTGGAATTGACTAAGTTTTCTAGGAAAACTTCAAGGATCAAAAATGAAAGAATGCCCAGATTGATAGCCAATTACTCATCGACAGGATGATAACATTGAAGCAACGATTATTTTGCACTTTCTTTGCAAAGAACGAGTCATTTCTTAATTGTCTATCTTTACTCGTGAAATTATATGATTAGTAGCTAGCAAAAGCAATAAATTGCTATCAAAGCATAAAATGGTCCTTTCGAGATAATTTGGCTGAAGATAAAGTATTTCGAAATAATTATTTTGTGAGGAAAAGTAAATTTAGGAATTTTTGATAAGATATCTATTTTCAGAATTCCGCATTTGTGTTATGAACCCCGATGAATTAATCGTTCGAGCCTCGTTTCCAGTCACAAATCGGACCGATCCGTCATATCCTATGTGAGTTTTTTTTTTCTAGTTTGCATTTGTTTCTAAATTAATATTTTTATATCTAAAATTTTTATTCGGATTGACATTTTTCATTTTAGAGTGACATTTGTTCATAATTTACCTAGGTGTCCCCTCAAATAGATCTCAATTACCTTATCATTTAGACTCGACTCGAGAATTTCTCAACATTTGAATCCTAGCCTCTAAAATGACTCCAAATGGCATTTACTTTACGCCATCTAGCCAAATCCTAGAGTTAGGCTGAGAATATTCCAGCTGATTTCTGCTTGTATACTTTTAGCGTAGACGAAAAATCCCTTCTAGAAAGCTTCAGTTCAAAAGCCTAGAGATAAGCTATCCTTTGGTGATGAACATACCCTCTTTTCTCTGCTCTACTCGTTACCAAGGCAATCCGTTACAACTCACAAAGACTCTGAAACATTCTTTAATCTGTGGGAAAATAAGCAAAAACGAGTAAATGATAAGTGTGCCACACTATTCACTATCAAACACATGCTCTGTAAAGGATAACTAACTTCTATTCATCAGAATTTTGCTATAGATTCTTCTAGATTTCGCTTTATTATCTTGAAATTATTTTAGAGGGGATTTTAAGAATATCTTGATTTTTTCTCGGAAGATCTTTTCTTTTAGGGTCACAGATTATAGATTCCTGAAAAATTTATGAGAAAAGTAATTTATAATAACTTATTTTTTCGCTCATTGTTTTATTGCTAATGACAACCACGACATTGGTCGTTCATTTTTAAAAGGCAAAAACGAGAAAATAGCCGAAAAATTGTTATTGTGAATGACTTACGTTTAGCCTACAAATTTTATATTTAATAATTTTCTTATTTCTTTAAGTTTCGTATTCTGCAAGATCTCTAATTTAAGAGCTCTAGAAAAATGAAGTTTCCTTGTTTTTCACGTTTCCCGATCTAATAATCTTCAAAAATTGAATTCCCTTGTCAATTTTTTGATTTCATAGAACCGATTCACTTGCTTTGTTTTTTATTTGTAAGAGAAAGCCAGCACCTGCTAAGCCCTGCCAATTTGATTACAGCTTCATTATCAGACTTGTAGAAATTGTGCTTGAAATTAAGATAGGCTATTATTATATCAGCCGGTTTATTATCCTATCCTCTACCATTGGGTCCCTTATTTTAAACCCGCTCATTATCAGCTGACCACTTTCTCTTTCTCTAAAACTCTTATCAGTCTTTAACTTTCTAATAAAATATTAGAATGAGTGAAAATATCATTCCTCTAACGTTGAAAGATAGAAATGCAAAACCATCCTATGATAACTTTTATTTTATAGGTTAGGGCTGGTTAAAAATGATCCGGAGAATTATCATTCAGTTTTCGGTGACTTGAACAAATATTTCAAACGGGCGTGTAGCCTTTGTGACCTCATTTGTTGTTTTGAAGAAAATAACCGTTATTTTAATCGGAATATTGTTCGATCTAGATTTTGAAGGAAGATAAGTTTACTTGATTCTCAAATTATTCTTGCCTCAATTCATTTGAAATCTGAAATTCGATACTTGGAAAGTACGTCATCAGAGGCTTTGTTTATAAAATAGATTTATTTTGAAATTAGAATGATCATTGAAGCTTCATTAACTTGAAAAAAAAAGAATTTATATTATTTTTCCCTTCTATCAAGCGGTATTTCGGAAAAAATTTCAAAATCTTTAAGATTTTATCCCCTATCAAAATCTTACGCGACCAACCTGGCTTATTCAACTTATTTAATCTATTTGATCACCTATTCCTTCCATTTTATGAAAGTTTAGAAGATATTTAATTTTCAGAATAATTCGGAAGTATCTAGATTAGTTAATTACCCAGATTTAAGAATATCCTCCATCGAAATGAGAATCTCATGCAATCCATTCCATTTATTTGATCTCCTACTCTCCTTCCACTTGTTGATTCGTTCTGTTCTCTGCCTCTGCAACCATCCTCTATCCAACCATGCAACCAACCACTCCTTAACCAGCCAGCCAGTCGGCTTATTTCAATCTCCCCCCTCTTTTTTTCGATTCCCCCATTTTGTCGAGTTTCACCCATCACCTTTCCCCAAGTAAACAACATCAATTCAACGAACAAAGAAGAACCAAATTCGTCACATGAAAATTCATGCGAACTAATTAATATTTCATCACTTCACGATTGGTTGGAAGAATCAATGATTTTTGCCATCTTTCGATAAAATTGCTTTATTTTGGTACTTTTTTTTTTCTCCAAAAACAGCTATTCTTGAACTTTGATATTTGCAAATATTTCCGATTTTTAACCAAATAAATTTTAGCAAGAGATTTTGAGATTTTTGTAGCTTTCAAAAACCTTTAAAACTAAAACTTAATTTCCTAAATTTCTGTAACGAATTTATACAACCTTTTTCAAAGCAACACTTAGAGGCTATTTTTCTTTATACTAATTTCCTTTCAACCTTCAGTTTCTGTAGAAGATTCTAAATTTTGCTCTACGAAACAATTTGAAATATCTCCTATGCGTGTGCCTTCTGCCTTGTTTACATTCGTACGTCACGCATTTCAGAGCTCGTTTCATTCATCTTACTGCTGATATGAGGGCGTTACTGAACTATTTCATTTCTTCACAAACCTAAGGGAGTATCTTAGACTGTCAAAAGGCAAACATTACTTTCTCAGGAAAAATCTCTAACCCAATAGTAAAACGTAGGAAAAGAACAGTCTGGCATATCGTCTCTATCAAACAGCATAGCGATTGCTCTTACGATGAGTCATTTTCTTTCTCTCTTTCGTTTGTTGCTCATTCCTTCACTTCTCTGCCAAACCGTTCATTTCAGTTTGGGTGAGTAAGGCCCAACTCCTTACGTGTTTCACAACATTTTTCGGCGATGCTACGGTTTATCGATTTATCATTTAGAAACTTTCGAAGAGTTTTCAAGTCGTGCTATACTGTATAAAATCCACTTTTGATGATTAGCCTTTATCGTGTGATAAGAAATGCTAAAGTTTTCCATTGATCTTCATGAAAGTTCCAGCTAAAAATCACAAAGTGTTCAATTTTTCTACATAAAATTTGCATTTGACGAGTCAACGATAATTCTATTATCGATTCATACTTGACTACTCCATATCTCGAATCATTCCCTATCTTATCAACGTTTCATGCCGCTAGCACACTTCCCTCTCTATCTCTCTTCATTCTCATCTTTCCAAACTATTTCTTTTCTCGGATTCTTTAACCCTCTCAATTTTCATCATCTCTCCATCTTTGATTTGCCCTAGGCAAGCAAACACTGCACTTCCCTCGTCGATTGTATTCCTTCTCAACAGTCAACAGAGGTGCATTTGATTATTTCATTTGCTCACGCACATACTTTGCACCATTATAAATTTTATTTTGTTGAAAAATATACTGAAATTTTTAAATTAGCTAAATTTATACAAATTTTCTTACCACTTTTAACATATTGAGTTGCAGAATAATATTTTAGATCTAGCAAGAAGTGCTCATTTCAGGATGCGCGAAATTCAGTATGAAACTTGTATGCTATTCGAAAACCCGTTCAATGGTATAAGTTTCATCCGAGATTTCGCGTATCCTGAAGTGAGTATGCCTTGTAAGACTATCTATCACTTACTCTTCATAATTTTGCCCCTTCTATCATCTTCGCCTAACTATCTTTCTATGATTTTTTTTTCAGAGTTACAAAGATGAGAAATGAACATGACGCTATTTCTTGGTATCTTCTTGTTTACCAATCTCTCTTCCCTTTCTGCATAATCCTTGCACTTTCCCTTCTGCGTATTTGCCTATCAATCAATTTCTGCTGTCATTTTATCAATCGATAATCGTGTATCACACTCATTTGTCAAATTTGTCGAATAACCACAGCTTTTTCACTTTCAAACTTTTACTTACCTTTTATAATTTCCATGCTATAGGTCTCGCAAAACGCATTAACCCCCTGAATGAGTGCGCAAAAAATCATGTGCAACATGAAATTTGATTGAAAATCAATATTCTTTCTCTGAAATAATCGACGATTTTTTCACGCGAAAAACTTGATTTTTTACCGATTTACTCACTCTTTTACTGTTGAATCGTAATTTGAATAAGCCACTTTGACGTTGTTTCTGGTCTTGTAATATGAATAGACTAAACTAAGATAAAATATTCTGAAAAGTAGGCAAATTTCTTTATTTCGGTCTATCCCTAAAATTTCGCGAATTCCAAAGGCGACGTCATTTTTATTTGCTATTTGTGTGTCTAGTAGGTAAGGATACTTGTTCCTTCACAAAAGAGTGAAAATCAATACTCAACAACCACGCAATTCAAATTGGATTAATTGGATATTCTTCCAAGGAGCAATAAGATCTAGGTTTTTATTTGAACAAAAAATAATTGGATTTTTTCGTAATCCTATGGAATTCGTGCTTTTATTTTGTCACGATTTCAGCATTTCCATTTTAGGTTCAAATTAGAATCTTATGAAGTTTTCATTAGTCTACTATTTTTCTCGAATAAACTTTAGTCAATTTCTAAACTTAGATGGATTAATGTCTCTTTTGAAAACGCTATCTCTGACGTCGATGTCTTTATCAGTTTTTATGCAACTTACCTATATTGAAAAACGAATTCCGTTTCAATCTTTCTATTTTAAAGTGGTAAAATAGCATTACTGTATGCATTCTTTTCCAATTACAAAATGAAATTGAGTTTTTTTTTCGCAAAATATTACTTTTCAAAATTTCAGGATGGCACAAGCAGGTTCCTCGTCAGATGCAGTGCAGCAGCCCTCATCTTTCTATTCCTCTGACCCCTCTTCGAGCCATATTGCCGGGCCTGACTTCTACATCGGCCTGGGCCTCGCGGTGTCTTCCTCGCTCTTCATCGGGTCTTCGTTCATCATCAAGAAAAAGGCGCTTATAAAGGTAATCTATTTTTACAGTTAAAAATAATTAGGGTACACTTTTCGAGAAAAATTGCAAAATTTGATTTAAAAATTACTTTTCCATCTAAAGGCAAAGCAGATAAGCCATCAAAACTTTCTTATTTCAAGCTTTCCGAAAGTATACTCGAGTTAAAAAATTTGCATAAAACATTTTATCATTTTCCAACACGTGGCTAAATTAATGATTTTTTCTAGAATTTATTTTGAACAGACATTGCGACGTTTTCGAACCGCACGGCTAACCGCATGAAACGAGATAGTGTGTTTTATCAAGGGAGAAAAAGAGCATACCTTTTTTTCGTCACTCTAAAATATGCACTATTTCGTTTCATGAGATTAATCGCAGTTCAAAAACATTGCAATGTCTGATTTTGAAATACGTTTTTTTCAGCTAGCTAATGGAGATGTTTCTCAAAGGGCGAGTGAAGGCGGTTTCGGCTATTTAAGAGAATGGTTGTGGTGGGCTGGAGTCATTACAAGTATGTCAATTTCTTTCTTTCGGGGAAATTTTCTTTTTTCCTACTATATCAGAAAATGATATGTATAAAGGGTGTCTATGGTTTATGGAATAGGAAAAACTCGGATTTTTATTATTATTATTTTAAATATTACTTGTTTTCTAAAAATATGTTTTATCGACTATAAATAGATCTCGCGAATTCTCATAGATCCTTTTAAAAGAAGCCTTTCGAGATCTAAAACTATAAATATCCATCATTAGTCTGGAACTTCAAGTAATTACGGCTATAATGTTTCAGTGGGAGTTGGTGAAGCGTGCAATTTCGCGGCGTACGCATTCGCGCCCGCAAGTCTCGTCACTCCACTCGGCGCGCTGTCCGTCATCGTCACGTGAGTGGGAATATTTGAAAAATAAATTAAATACAAATTTTGTTTTAAAAATGGAAAATTCTAATAATCTAATCATGGACTAATAATGTGAAATGTAATGTTTTAGGTTATTTTTGGGAGGAAACAAAATTTGATTTGAACATTGTTTCTTTCAGTTGAATGATGATATACCATTCCGAGTTTGTTCATTTTGAATTTCCTAAAGAAGAGTCTTGAACCTGATAACTTTTGTTCTTATTTCTGGCACTTTTACTGCATTAGTTATATGAAAAAGATGAATTTGATTATCATTGACTTATGTTTGCTATTTGCAGAGCAATTCTCTCCTCACGTCTGCTGAACGAGCGACTGAATCTGCTAGGGACGATAGGCTGTGCTGTGTGTCTGCTCGGCTCGACAGTCATCGTCATTCACTCGCCCAAAGAAGAGGAGGTCGCCACGATGCAAGATTTGGCACTCAAGATGAAGGATGCGGGTGGGTTGAACATTTCTTTCAAATTTGTCAACTTGAAGTCCATTCTCGTTTAAACAAGTTACTTCAAACCTCTAAACCCAGATGCAAAAAACTACTGACTGGAAAGCCTTATCTTTGTCACAAATCTGGTTTTCAGAAAGATATATTTCTGCAAGAGGCAGTAGATAGAGGAATTGAATTTCTAGGAGGATAATTTGCAGGTTTCATAATCTACGTGGTGCTGATAATTCTAGTGACATTGTTTATCGTGTTCTACGTGGCTCCCCTCTACGGTCGATCCAACATTCTCGTCTACATCAGTGTCTGCTCCCTTATTGGATCGCTGTCGGTGTTGTCCGTTAAGGTAGGAAAGCGGGTTCCAATTTAGAGCTTTTCAATTTTTATTCGAAAAGTTCACTGAAAATTTGTTTAATTTGTGAGAAATATTGATTATCTAAGATCTTTCGGATAAATAAGTTCTTTTTCCTCCTGATCAGACTTGTACGTTTTCAAAACCTCAGGCTTCTACATAAACGAGATAGCATGTCTTTTCGAGAGAAGAAAAGAGCATGTCTTCTTTCTGTCTCTTAAAACACACTGTCTTGTTCATGCGCGAACGCTCGCGGGTTTGAAAATGTACAAGCCTGCTCTTGATAAATGAATAAATAAATAACTGCTTGAGGGCCTTGGTCTGGCAATCAAGCAGACGATCGGTGGCCAGCAGCAGTTGACGAACTGGTTGACGTACTTCTGGCTGGGCGCAGTCATCCTCTGCGTCTCTGTCCAACTCGTCTACCTCAACAAATCGCTCGACATCTTCAATACGAGCATGGTAACATTTTTAAATCTCACTTTGGAGTATTTCTAATCTGAATCCTCCCGATTCTTGAAAAAAGTGATTTTAGTTTAATTCACGACTACCTGTAACCTATCCTTATTCAAATGCTTTAGAACTTTCCAATTATTCTTCTTAGATAATCATATTATTGATTAGGAGAGAATGTCGATATTCAAAAATTACACGCTATTCGTCTCGGTTCTCTTCTACGCGACTCACTATTTCGCTCCTTCAAATTCGATTTCTAGTTGCTGCATTGAATATCAACTTTCTCTCCAATCAACGATAATTTGTTGAATTTGTCTTATTCTCAGGTGACCCCCATCTACTACGTTTTCTTCACAACATTTGTGATCCTTGCCTCGTCGATTCTGTACAAGGAATGGGCTGCACTCAGTGTCTCGGACATGCTCGGAAATGTCGTCGGATTCTTGACTACTATCATCGGAATTTTCCAGGTTCGATTTGTTTCTTAATGTTCAAAAATTTCTAAAAATTCAGAAAATATTTAGTCATTTTTTCTAAACTCTATTTTTTTTAAAAATAAAACTAGAAACGAGAATTTTATTAGATTACTTTGCAGATGCAACTGTTCCGGGATGTGAACATTTCCCTGCGTCAGGTCCGTTCTCTGATGCATCGACCTTCGAGTTCTCTTCAGGTATATCAGGTACGGGGCTTTTCACCTATTATTCTTTTTATGTTCAACTTCATTTTGTTCAAAAACGGGATGGAAGAATGACTTTTATTATTCTTTATCAATTTATTCCATCTCATTTCTACCCCAATAAGTAACAAAAATTAACTTCACTCTAGTCTCCATGAATTTTCACCACTAACTTTCTCACAGAATATTCATGGTTCTGAACAGCTTTTCCTAGTGCCAAATTTCTCATTTCGCTTCGGGGAATTATATTGCTGAATTTCGTGCAGAAAGTATACTTAGCATGTTTTAGTGTAGATAGATTTTGCAAGTAGGTAGTGTGAATTATCTATCCATTTTCTTATTCAAGCCACACTCAGAATCATCGATATCAGAAGCGGGCTTATGTTAGATTATGAAAACTTGGTGAAAAATCTGTGAAGTTGTGTGAAGTTTTAAAAGGCACAATTTTATCCATACCCTTATAAATTCGAAAAAAAAAAATATTTACAAATAGTTCGGAAATTTTATCGACTTTGTACGGGTATGAAGTGGAGTTTGTTCAAGAAAAAATCGCGATTTTTGACATTTTTTGAGAAAAAGTGATTCTGTGATTTCAGACACTGGAATATGCTAATTCGGCGACGAATCTGTTCCAGGACGACATGTGCATGTCGCACGAAAGCAACAACAAAGGGCATTCCATCTACACATAAAACAGGGATTACGGTAATTGTAAATTACGATAAAAATTAGCATGAGAAAAATGTCAAGTTTTTTTTTTCAATAATCGATCGGCTTGCTGCATATCGATGATTCCGAGTGTTGTTTCGTTCCTTAAAAAATCGTTTTATTTTATTGAGTTCAAATTTGCAATACTAATCTTTCATTTGTTAAAAGTATCTTCATTCAGTTCATCAGTTCCTAATAATCAATGTATGAGATTGTCTGGAAATAATTAAATTCAATTCTCCAGGAATTTGCACCGGAAGATCAGGAGCGTCGCCCCCGATCACCTGAAATTCCCGACTCGATTTGAACCATTTCTGACAGACCAAGTGCCTCAGCTTCTCTACACACAACTCGTCTAGCTCATCCGAAAGGAGTATTCACAAAGGTGATTTGGAAAATTTATGAAAATTCTGAGGTAGTTTTTATTTTTAGGAAATTCTCCTATCACTACCTAAAATTTTCAGAAATTTTACTAACCACCTTTCCAAATACTGTAATTGCAATTGTGTTCACATTTCATCTAATTTTCGAGAATTTTAATTTCGAAAATAGTCATTTTATCTTGAAAATTTGAAAAAATGTGAGATTTTATCAAGAATTTCTACGCAAAATATAAGTTGAATATGATTGGGAAATTTTCAAAGTGATCCAAATTATTTCAATTAGGGACCATGGGCAGGTACTTATTCAAATTTTTAAACAAAATTCTATAGCTTTCTTTATAAAATAGGTGATATCCTGCTCATATGCAATTTCAACTGTCATTACATGTATTTATTTAGATGAAAAAATGAAAAATTATTCACGTTCACAAGAATTCTATACGTTTTACTATTTTTATTCGGTCAAAAATGGATCATAAAGTACTATCTTCCAAGAAAAGATGAATTCGTTACAATTATATGCGATTGGCTTATCTTGTCTCAAGTAACCAGTCATTGAGAATATTATGAGCGGTCTAACCCAAGATGAAATTTTATGATCCATTTTAGACGTAACCACTCTTAGAAATCTCTGATTACCGGTGTTCGTTTTCTCGTTGTTTTATTTTTCCGCTTTACAATGATACTTCCAAGTTTTGTCGACGAGGAGAAATTGAGCAATTTTTCGAAAAATTTTTTAACTCGATTTTTCTGATTTGTATTTTATGGCTAGCTATAATCTTTCGTCTCGAATGTGATCCATTTCGCGAGTTTTCTTCTTCCTGATTTTTATCCTTTTTCTAAATTCAATCAGGCTCATTTTCACATTCAGCCGTGTTGCTGCAGTTACTTTTTCAAAACTGTACAATTTCCATCAAGAGACAAACAATAAATGACGTTTTCACGAAAACTTGAATTTGACTATCCGAAAACCCCTTTTTGTGAGCGATTTTTCGTCAAGCAAAAAACGTGCTCTCCTCTGCAGTGAATAGAGCAAGGGTTATTTCGAAGGGAAAACGGCCTTGTAAGGACGTTTATTTGAATTTCTTTGCTTGTTTCTGGAACATTCGGAAATTACTACGGGTTTTATCATTCCCAAAATGATAGGCCATGCCCATTCTGCAATAATACATACGACTAGAAAAGCATAAAGATTGCGCTGCTCTTACAAACCTTTTAAAAATGGCAAAATACTGGGTCGAGTTGTACCAATGAGAAGTTTGTCTGAGATAACTCACTGATTCCGGACCGAGTGAAAGAAGTCAGTTCTGAGGGGTATATATAATGTTTCGTGAACCTATGTTGTACACTATTCTATTTTTCCATCTGTATTCCTTAGCACTTGGCTAGAATTATTACGAAATATTTCAAAAGTTTCTGAAACATGAAATCACTAAACTTGGTGAACACTTATTTGACTAGCATAGACACGGATTTTTGCTTTTATTATTTATTTCCATTTATGCCCTCCTGTGGGAGGCTGTTCCAAAATTTCGTTAGACCACTTCTTTCGAAGAGTCAGAACGTTGTTAATACCTCAAACTTGGGTAATTAAACCGAAGATAACGGTGAAAATCGAAAAATATAGACATTTTCTCATATATTTCAAGCAAGAATATATTCGAATCTTTCACTGTCTGGTTTCCTCTTTCTCTAATCATTTTCTTCTTTTTCCTTCTCAAATAGGCGCTCTATTTCTCTTATTGGCCGGAGGGAGGGAAAGAGTAGAGAGTGAGTGTTAGTTAGATAAGGAAAGAATCAGGCGAAAGCGGAAAGGACGAGAAAGATGAAGAGAAACCAGACAGTGAAAGATCCGAATTGGATTCTTGCTTGGAATATACTAGAAAATGTCTATATTTCCCGATTTTCATCGATAGCTTCGGTTTAATTACCCAAGTTTGAGGTATTAACGACGTTCTGACTCTTCGAAAGAAGTGGTCTAGCGAAATTTTGGAGCAGCCTTCCACAGGAGGGCACAATAAATGAAAATTAGATATTCTACTCCACCTCAAATTTCTACGAAACAATAACGTACCATAGAACATCAAAATTAAATGCATACTTCACATAAATTAAGATGATTTGCGCTTTAGTAACGTGAAGATTCGACAAATTGGTGAATGAATAAGAAGAAATTACCCACTATATAATGCAAATTCAGTCAATGGTTACAATATAAAACGTCCTGACCATCGCGGCCCAACCGATTCTTCAAATAAAAATAGCCTTCGAATGATTGACATTCATTTCAAATTCGATATCTTGAAACAATAGTAAATTAGATTATGGCACAATTTTGTGAGCATCCTGTAACTTTCAAGCTATTTGACATATAAAATGGAAAACTTTAGTCTTATGAGTCTTGTGATTATTTTGCAAAATTACAGATGTTATTCTATCTACCTCTGATACATTCTAGAAGTGAACGCTAATGTAAAATCATGCGACTAGACAGATGCATTTATTCGATTTTAGTGTACATTAAACATTCATCGACTGACGACATTTAAAATTGATGAATTTATTTGTGAATGAAGTATTATAACAGATAAGAGTAAAATAATATAATTATATTCTAGGACTTCATTTCTACGACGAAACTTGAGTTATTGTTGACCGCCCCACAGTCGAGACTTGGACGACTGGTTGCGGTGAAATTTGTTTTTTCCTTCTAAACAGAATTATTATCATTTCATAATAAAACTCCCAAGAAGCGTTAATTTCTCACCTAATGCGAAATAGATTGATTATAGCTTTTCGTCTGACAGGACTAAAAATTATAAATGAGAGCGGTATCGTTATTGACCACAAATATGCATCGAGCAATTTTATACCAATATAGCTCCATATTGCATAAAATGGTAAGTTTTCAGAATCATTTTCGAAAGACACAAGACCAGCCAATAAATGTTCATATTTAAATAAAATGTAGCTGGTTAAGAATAGAGACACAACCTAAAAAAAGACATCTTTTACACACCGTAAAATCTAGTTGAAACTCTCCCTAAAATAGGGATTGAAACAAAATCACGGGATTTCAATTAGAGGCTTTACGGAAACTTCATAAAGAATGACAAAATATTACATGCTGACAAGCAAACGGGATCATCTGATATAGAATTCGTCGATTATCTGCTCCGTAATTTCGACTTGATAATTCTGCGAGACTTTGAAGTTTACGATAAAATACAAAATATACCAATGTCGAAAGAAGTGCACACATATCGATGCTCATACTAATTAGCTAAAAAGAAATTTGATAATTAATTAATTTACAATATATTATTCATTAACCTGCACATATCTTACATATGAATTATCGCTTTTAAAAAATAAAATGTCGAAAATCATTGCTCCTTGAATAACTGAAATAATGCCGCTGAAGATCAAAACAATCAATATGGTTTTGTGCAGGTTATTTCTAAATTTTTGATTAAAATGGAGTATGCTATCATCATGCGTCCTGAATAAAATGCGCTACATTTTGAATTTCATTAGAAAAATTATTTTTACTATCTCTTCCAGGAGTGGGCCGGAATTCTGATTTCGGTTTCAAAAAAATTTTAAATTTCATTCCGGTCTACCCCTGATCCCTTTCTAGTCATAATTCTATTTCAAACCGATGCTTCACACTGAAACCTACTTGGTCAGAATTTTTGTAAGTGTTTCATTTTGATACAGCAATGCATATCTTTGTAAAATTAGGCATATATTTAATAATGGTAATGAGTAGCAAATGAGTGGTAGTAATACGAATAAAGAAATTCCAAATACGATAAAAGTAATCACTAGTTCAACAAAAAAGTAGCACATAATTATTTTATTTCCTAAAATAAAATATATGTATATGATTTACTCAATTTAATAAAGTTTTAGAGGAGTTTCTATCGTTCGAATCTATATAAAATGATGAAGTATATTAACGCTTGTCAATTTTAGAATAATTCAGTCTTATTGTTAAGAACATGTAGGAACCAAATTAAGAATTCAGTAAAAAGATAACTTGTAATACGTGATGCACTTACCGTTTGAGTATGCATCCAAAGCTACTGCTAGCCATGCGAATAAAAAACATGTAACAATCAAAATAACAGCTAATAGATATGAAAATGCACGAAATTTTATTATTATCGGATAATATGGCGCCTGAAATTAATAATTTGAAAGTATAGTCAAATTATTATTTAAATGTGAATTAAGAAAAAGGTAGACAGTTTTAGAATTTTTTGTCATTTATTTTGAATGGTGTGATGAAAGACGTTATAGTTTTTCTTATTTTCTTCGCACCATTTCTTAATACTTCATTTAATTCATCTATTCAATAGCCATTTTAAATAGGTACATATCTTAACGATTTTTGATAACATTTCCAACACCTTACATTCTGATGGCAAGCATTGCTAGGGAAAATATTGTAGAAATTAAAGACTAGTTTTATCATCGAAAAAGAAGTTTGCTCTAGATAAAATAGTTTCAAATTAATGGTTAATGTCAATCTAATATTTACTGACTGTCATAAACACATTTTACTACAAAAATAAAATGGCTTACCTGTTTTTCATCAGTAATGCGGATGGAATATGCCATTAAAATTTGTAGAATTAGAGCAGGTATTCCAAAACATAAAAATAATAAAAATATGACAAGAACAGATTCTGCTATTATCCTAGGTATATCGCTAGCTGAAACGTTTTATTAGACTTTACAATTTTGACGATTCGAAATTATCACAACGACACAACGTCGCAACATGAAAATGACGCAACGCTTTCTTGGAGATGTGCAACATGATTTGGAAGGGTGCGTAGCGTTATCCAACAAAGATTTTGATGGATAACGCTACGCATCCTTCCAAAAATTATTTTGTGACATTTCCAGGATTCCGCAGTTTTTTAGTAAAATCATGAACAATTTTAAAATTTTAATAATATTATCACCTTCAATAGTAGCTTCCATATCGATTTCCATATTGATACTATTTGCTATAAATCAATATAAGAAGATTTATCAGAATTAATAACTATTTCGCATAACAAAAAATTTTCTGAAATGAATGTAGGTTTAGATAAAATATATCTTAAAAATTTTTTTGGCAGGTTAAATTATGTTTTTGCTAAATAAAATAATCCTGATATAAGCATAACTTGAATTTTATAATTCACAATAGTCGACTCATCGATCTTTTATAGTCGATGGAATTCAAAGAATAGATGATTTTTTTAGTTTATTTATTTATGCACAGAAAAGAATCTTTTAATTGGAAAAGACAGGTGAAATATAAAGTTCATCCATTTTGCAAATCGACAGATGGAATTTCTCGATAATGATGTCTACTGTAATTAACCGTTTCAATATAAAGTCAAATCAAATATGCATTAGTGATGACTTTAACGGAATTTAATCCCCGCTGATCTTAGCCTACTCAAATGCTAATACCTGCAAAGTATTATCATCTGCATTTCAGAACTCAGATTGCTGAATTTTGTAAAATCGAAAGGGCTCATTAAATCGCTATCGTTCAATCAGAACATTTCGTAATTTTGATTATCACGACAGCAAAGATCAAATTTAAAGATTTCTATGGGAAACTGTTCTGAAATCGTTCGAAAATTAGTCGTCAACGAAATTTCGAGAAAAATTAACTTCTAAATGTGTACAGCAATTCCACTCGAAAATACCCAGTATATTCTTATAGAACTGAATGTGTTGCATATTTTGGAACAAAAATGATCAACGATAGCCTGTTCAAAATTTGCTATTTTTAGAAGTACACAATGCACAACTAACTTTTGATAGAAGCATCAGTTTGAAAAAAGAGAAATTGTTCAATTCTTCCTAGAACTAGCTCGATTCAATGGTGTAGGCTTTAAGACAGAGCCCTTAATTTCGAAAAATCACTTGCGTCCTCTAATTAATGACATCATAGAAAATTGTCTCGAAAGCAGCAATAATCGAGAGATCCCTGCAGATTAATTGTCTGCAATTGCGCAATTGTGGATTTGATGTGTGTATTCTGTCAATTGTTGGAGTGTTCTGGTGGATGAGTCTGATTGTGAGATTTCTTGGGGCGCGCTGTGCTTCCCTTCTTGTTGTATGGGTTAATCGAGAGAGAGGTGCTCATCATCGGGCTCGTGGTAGGAGGGGGGAGGAGAAGAGGGATGAGTGGAGTGGCGAGGCTGCTGGACAGGGACAGGTCTGTGAGCGGCAGATCTGGCAGGGGTGGGTTCGAGAGAGGAGTAGCGAGGAAGGGGGTCGGGAACGAGAGGTGCAGCTGCAGCAGGGCGGCGTTGACGAAGAGGTCGCTGTGCAGGCTGCACGGACTGCTGAGGACGGCGTCTAGCGGGTCGAGACTGGGGAGCGGCAGCACGGGGCTGTTGACGGGTAGCTGCCTGAGCCTGCCCTCTCTGTGCCTGGTTATTCGCATTGCGCACCGCCTGCAAATCGAGCTGTCTCAACTTTTATTGCCCTTTTTTGGCAACGACGATTGAAACAGAATCGAGATTTATAAGTGTAATGGAAATGAGGTTGATCTTCAGTGATCTTGAAAACATGCATTAGCCAAAACTACATCACTCATACTGATAACTTCAAAATGACAGCATTTTCATCCAAACTCTTACCATCTCTAGCTATGACTCATTTCGAAACTCTTATTTTGTATGACTTACAGCAACAGCTTGTTCTTCTGAAGATGTGAGAGCAGCGATTCCCTGCTCGAGAGCTTGAGCCACTTGTCTCCTCTGTTCGGCGGGAATCTAAATCTCACCCTCGTTCTCCTTCTTCTCCTCCTCATCTTCTAATCAATCGGTAGTTCGTAAATGACGAGATGACGCGAACCTATAGTTAAGGGGATATAGGAGAGAATGGAAGTAGGGAGAAATGGTGTGGGAAAGATAGGTCTCATCATCACTTCGTCATTTACGAGTTTCCAATCAATCCACCTGCTCGAGTCTCCTCAGTCCCTCGGCCATTCTCCTCCTTCCATCCGCGAACTTCGCTCTGATCCGCTCTTCCGTCCATCCACTCATATCTGGAGTATCGCAAGAAGTCAAGACTGGAAATGAGATCATTTCAATCTATCCTTTCTCGTCATGAATAATTTGGGCGATGAAATTCAAATATTATCATGATGATAGTTTTCGTAAAAATCAAAATTCTTCGAATTGAAATGCGCGTCTGCAAGATTTTTGCATAGATCTTCAAGAGTTAAAGATAATCCTGGAATCACAGCGTGATAAGCTATGAAGCTTCCCATTCATATTTCAGACCCTTTCTAAGATTTACTTGGAAAGCATTTCATGTGTCCGTCTCCAATTTGGCTGATTTTTTTTCATCAACGAGTATTTCGTAACACTTATTACGGATCTGAATTTAGAAAATGGCAATGTTCCAACGTTCTGTCGTTTATTCAAGATATTCCAAAAATTGCATACGAAATTGAATAAAGATACTTTTATTAAAATCGCATTAAAAATTACGAACACTTAAATGTATTGAACTTGGAGATTTCAGATATTAAATTTTCCGACTTTACGCCATTCATTCGTTTGTGGATTGTATTCCTCGATTGAACTACAGAAAAATTGACGGGAATATATATTTTTTTGAAATCTAAATTAACAAATATTTTGTATAAAGATATGCAAAATCTCAGCTCACCCTCCGATTGCATACAATTTTCCATTTTCGATAACAAGAGAATGATGGTATCTTCCATAGTTCATATCAGCGATTCGAGAAATTTGACTTCCAACTGGAGCTAAGGGGTCGAGACATAGACAAGATCTCAATACCCCATCACTAAGTATATAATGATACATTATTTATTATACAAAATTAACAACTTCCATCCTCCAGTTATGTAAATTTTTCCATTCAGTGATGCAACTCCGAAAAAAACTCGTTCTTCTGGAATCTCTTCGATTTCAATCCATTCCGGTTCACCGTCTGATAATCGATATATCTTTCTACTTCCAAAACCATCAATAACTAAATATCCATAATTACAATAATGAATATGCTATAATGTGACCGTATAACATTCCATCGCATGTTATTGTTTGAGCAGAATTAATTAGAAGAGGAAAAGCAGGTCCTGTTTGCCATTTTCCACTCATCAAAATCTGAATAAACTATATCATGGACTTTCATTCAATCTTCTTACATCAACTCGATTTGTATCCTTCCATGTTTTAGGATCCTTTCCACCCAAATAATATAATTTGCCTTTGAAATAGGCGACAGATGCAAATTTACGCCATTCAGAAGAATCTGGACCTGTAAAATTCTTTGAGTCGATCATTCATGGATTTGTTGATATGACCTTTTGAAACTATTCGAGTATCCAAGTCATATATTTCAAGTGATTTATTTCTGCTGTCAATTCCAAAAACCTGAGGCTTAAGAAATTATTAAAAATAACAAACGTAAGAATTAACTTTATTTTGTGTAGTTGCTACTTGATATGGCCAATACCAGTTGTGAAATGTTGCAATCCATTCTACTGAGCAGGTAAATGAGTTGAACAAGCCTATTCTTCCTTCTTCTTTACAATTATTATTTAAATAACAAACTAAATCATTACGAATCATTTCAAAGTCTCTTACTTAGTTTTCAGCATAATTTCTTACGATAAAATAGCATTGTATGCAAATAAATTTTTCCGAACTCTCGCCATTTATTCGTTTGTGGATCGTATTCCTCGATCGAATTATTAAATTTTTTCTCAATATTTTGAAACCTGAGTTAACAAATATTTCGTATAAAGATATGTAACATCTCAGCTCACCCTCCAATTGCATACAATCTTTCGTTAGCGACAATGAGTGAATGATAGTATCTTGCATAATTCATATCAGCGATTCGAGAAATTCGACTGTCAACTGGAGCTGAGGGATCGAAACACAGACAGGATTTTAATACATCATCATCGCGACTAAATATATAATGATACATTATTTATCATAAAATTAACGACCTCAGTCCTCCAGTTATGTAAATTCTTCCATTTAACGATGCGACTTCGAATAAAACTCTTCGTTCTGGAAGCTCTTCGATTTCAATCCATTCCCGTTCATCGTCTGATAATCGATATATCTTTTCACCATTTCCTCCATTAATAACTGAATATCCATAATTATAATAAAGAATATGCTATAATGTGACCGTATAAAATTCCATCGCATGTTATTGTCTGAGCACCCCTAATTGGAAGAGGAAAAGCAGGTCCTGTTTGCCATTTTCCATCTATTAAAACCTGAATAAATTATTTCATGAACTTTCATTCGATCTTTTTACGTCAACTCGATTCGTGCGTAGATATGTTTTAGGATCCCATCCACCCAAATAATACAATTTATCCTTGAAATAAGCGATAGATGCAAATTTACGCCATTCAGGAGGATCTGGACCTGTAAAATTCTTTGAATTGATCATTCATGGATTTGTTGAGCAGACCTCTTGAAATTTGTCGAGTATTCAAGTCATATATTTCAAATGATTTATTTCTGTCGTTAATTCCAAAAATCTAAAATTATAAAATTGGTAATGACAAATAAAATAATCTACCTTGTCTTTTGTAGTTGCTACTTCATATGGCTCATAATTATTAGTAAATTTTGTAATTTGCTCAACAGAATTAGTATGTGAGTCAAACAGACAAATTCTTCCTTCCCAAATATTGCCGTTTTTATAAGATACTAAATACTAAAATTCATTTTCGCTCATACGAGAAATATTTTCCTACGATGGAATAAAATTCTCCTATCGAGCGCTATCGGCAGATATCTCTTGATTATTCGCATCGTTCGATTGTTAGTCCAGGCCAATTGTCTCAGATCTTTGAATTCGGGATATTCGCAGATCAACAATATCATTTCGACTGGTAAATTGGCTAACATTTTTGTTGGCTTTGTTAAGAGATCTAAACAATCACCATAGTATTTAAAAATGAAAATAGTAAAAGAATATCGATTGGATGAGAAAGTCTGCAACTAATGATTTAGAAGTGAATGTAACTCTATTTAAATGACATATCAAGTTGAGATTCCGTGTCGGAAATATACAAATTGAAGCTAAAAATTAAATGAGGAAGAAAAAGAAAAATGATCATTCATAGATGACGAGAATTGAGAACTGAATGAGAAGGACAAAGAATTTGACAAGTGGATCTTTGGATCACTTACTCGGCACTTTCTGTATCTTTTCATATACTATTTCTCCCTCATTGATTATGCAGGTGATTTTGGAGGTGTGTCGTGGTCACGTCAGAAAAAGCCTTTGGGTTAAATTATCGTCATATTTATGATTGTAATCTAGCAAGTCCGAATGACGTAGAATTGAACGAGATCTAGATTGGAGAAAAATGAAAATTCTAAACTTCATAAACTTATGTCATAATGGTCAGAGTTTAAAGATCATTAAGCAAGCACGGCAGAAGTAAATGAAATGATGCTGTCGATCACTTTACCGGATGCTTAAGAACGCACAGACCTAGGGAGGAATTAAGTCAAGATTATTCTGTGACCTACCCGTCATAATATTTCCTTCACAATTTTATATCTTTAACCAGAAATTTAAAGATTTGTGAAAAATCTTTTATAGCAAAAAGTTCTCTTTGTGTCTCCTGTTTACAGTCAAATCGCGAAAATCACGATTTTCGACCCCCGCTTAACCCCGCCCACTTTAGGGGGCGTGGCTTAATTTTCATTTTTTTGTGATTAGGATCCATAGGGCATCCAGCGATATTACTCTTTTTAGGTTTCGAGGACTTTTCATGCCTGTGCTAAGGGATCTTCGATTCTACAAAGAATGCCTCTTGAAAACTAAGCTCCGCCCCTCCCTTTTCAGCACTCTGCCTCTCCTTTGCAATTGCATCATTCGTTACTCTCGATTCGTTTTCGCGCTGCCTCTTTTTATTTCATTTTCTTTTTAAATTTTATATTCCTTTTTATTTTCTTCCTTTTCAAATCTCCTCTATCCAAAAAGGTATAGACTTTCTAGAGTTTCTCTGCCTTTTGAATTCTCGAAAATCATCACTTTATCGGAATTTTATTCAAATGTCGATATTTGCATCATTTCCTTGAAATTCCAAGTTTATTTTTAGAGCCGTCTTCGAAATGAGCTGGTTTGGCTGGGGTAGCGGCGATAACTCGGGTGATGCCTCTGGGAAGCCATCCTCGTCTCTCGGTCCGTCCACATCGCCAATGGACATGAGTGGAGGTGCGGGACAGAGTCAGGACATGAATTTCGGATATGCGGGCTTCGACCAGGTATCTATTTTCATTCTTTTATTTCTTGAAAGTTATTGTTTTTTAGTTATTTGAAGTGAAAATATTCTCAGAGAAATCTAAATTATTGTGCATTTTCGGTGAGATCTTCTAGATGAAAAAATAAGAAATTTTGACGAATTAAAGAACTTAAACGTTTCTAGGAGTTTCAAAGGTTATCTTTGACAAATTCCAGAGCCCACCCCCGATGGACCTGTCGCACGACACGTCGCCCACCTCGTACCTGAACACGCCAGTGCTCGCACTCGACGCCATCAAACAGTCCGGAGTGCCCGTCACCAGGCAAATGACGCCCTACCTTCAAGTATTTTTTTTTTGCAAAATTTAAGAATTTTCTGGGAAAAGAAATGTTTTTTTCAACGAAAATGACTAATATTTTGTTATTCAGATGGACCCCTCTCTGTTCGCAGCCTCGACCCCTCAATACATAATGCCTGACGGAGGCACAACCGGCAAAGGCAAATTCGAATTCGCACTGGGGCACATTGGATGGGCGGTCAGTGTTTATGCTTTTTTGTTTTGTAACTTCCTTGAAATTTGTATTCTTCCTTGAAAATTGATGATATTCATTTGGTTCAGGTTGGGACAGGCTTTTTCCTGGGCTGTGCGCGTGGCGCAGTCGGTGAATTCTTCAATCCAGAGACGAGGAAAATGGTCATTTTTTTCCTTAAAATTTAGAGTTTACGATTTTTTGTTTCAGACGGGCAAGCCGTGGATGACTAGAATGGTGAACGCCACCGTCAAACACGGATCCGGATTCGCTCAGCCTGCGGGTAAATTTTTCCTCGTTTCTAAAGAATATTTTTTTCCAAGAAATATCCTCTGAGCTGAAGTGAAATTCGGAATTTTTAAAGGAATAATGATAAACCAAGTGTAAATCTGAAATCAGACTTGGGGCGTTTTCAAGCGCAAAAATTCGGTCATCATCATCTCTCGCTCCATTATTGAGGATAGTAATACGAAGCTGAGACTGGGATAATTCACCGCATATAAGGGATGTTTGCGATGGAAAACGTTCCCCAACGTCTGTCTAAAATTGAATAATTTGTCAATGAATGATTTGTTTGACAAATTTGTCTTTTCTTCAGGAGCAGTGGTGTTCATGTACTCGGCACTGGAAATCGCGATGCGGCAAATTCGCGCGGACGACGAACTGAACGGCCTGGCTGCGGGCGCCCTCACTGGAGCCATCTACAGAAGTCCGCACGGAGTCAAGGCTTCGGGAATTGGTCGGTTTTTCGTCGTTCAAAAATAACTCTTCATCTTTAACGAGTTTTTTTTTTTCAATTTGTCCTTTTCAAAAATATTGATATGAGGAGTTATTTCTTTCGAGCTTTCCATCAAATGGCGGAAAAATAAACATTTCCTAATTTTAAGGAGCGGGAGCGGGCCTGGCTTTGGCCGTCGCGTGGATGCTGGCGAACGAGGACTCGCGTCGTCGATTCAACGAAATGCTCAATTTCGCCTAAAATCGATCGAATTTTCGACAGCGATTCCAGTCCAAATTACGGTTATTCTTAGATTCATCAAAGGAGAGTCAGACTGGCTAGATTTTTTTCATTGTTATTCTCGACTTTCAGAAAATTGTCTGAAAGTTGAAAGTTTCCTTATCATCATCTCGATTTTTAACTGGATTTACAAACATTTTCTTTCAACCAAATTTCAAACTTAGGAGGGACAATTCTTTAAAATCTTTAACTTAGTTGTTTTCAGAGATTTCAGAAATTATTAGTTGAGCATTGTTTTAGTCGTTTATTTCTTGCAAAAATTGTTTTGAATCACGAAGATTTCGAATAAACGTTAATTTTAAAAATTTATTTTTCAAGACAACATGGTGTTTTCATAACACTGCTAATACTTTGACTGTTTAATTATATAGCCTAATTAATTTTCTTAATTACCCTATTAATTATCTCAATTTTCCAATTAGTTGTAGGTCTTTGATCTGGAAATAATTAAACAGAAGTGATGTCAGACAAGGAGAATGACGACTCTAGCATGGACATGTCGGATTTGGGTTTAGGGAATGCTCAGGTTGGAAATGTTTTTTTACTTTGTTAAATAAATCCTGGAGTTTTTTTTTTTAAGTTTTGGAAAATATAAGAAAAAGTTCGTCTTTCATAAATGCTTGGAATATTGTTTTTGAAAATAAAGATAGAAAAATTATAGAAAATTAAAAATGCAGGACCTCGCATCACCACCCTCGAGTTCCGACCCATCTCTGTCGCAGGATCCCCATTTGTCAGATCTGATCGAGAAGCGAACCAAGAACGCAGAGCTCAGGGAGAAGTACCAGGAAATGTGCCTGGCGCTCGCTGAAAAACAGGAGGGTAGGATTTTAAAGAATAACTTTCTTAAAAGCTGTTTACAAAACTTGAATTTTGCAGAATTTTTTTTGTTTAATTTTTCATTTTCAGCCCTCGGAGCAGAGGACGCGGATGACACAGACGACGTGATGATGAAAATGGCCGAAATGCTCGAGCAGAATTCTGATGTGAACATTTTATTCAATCTGCAACTTTTTTAATAGAATGAATAATTTTTTTAGAAAAAGTGAAAAGTCATGTTTTCGAAATTCCGAGACAAGAAAAATTTCAGTCGATGGGCGTGCGCGAGATAGCCGCTCAGGCGGACTTCTTCAAGAAATCGGCCGAGTATTTGATGCTGAGGGCATCGCAATTGGCAACGGCAGATGCAGGAGAGACCTTCAATCCATCCGCCTTCGCCCAGAATCTCGTTAGTCTTTTCATTTTTACTTTACTTTTAAAGAAAAAAAACTTATTCCGAATAATTCAGCATTTTTGAGAATTTTCCTTCTCTTATCTACATTTTTTGAAACTTATTTATTATTCTCTAGGCTAAATGCTAAAGCTACTAGGAGTTGCTGAAATTAAATGCCAATTTTTAGGTATCGTACCTGAAGAAAGGCTACAAGAAGTATCGTCGCGACGACGACGCCTCGCAACACATCGACGACGCGACGCATCCGCACAACCACCTGCTCGCCATTGACGAACAAGAGATTGATGATGCAGAGGAGGCTGCCTTCTATTCCGCAACACAGACTTTTGCCAATCAAGAGGTAGGATTTTAAATTATTGAAAATTCTGAAAAATAAAGCAATCTAGCTAGATATTGAAAATTTCTTTTTTTTAATTTTATCTTAATTTCTTTTATAATTTAGATTTTATTAGACTCATGGTAATAAGAAGGTGTGATTTTAGGGATTCTTTAATCTCTGAATGAAAGAAATTAAAGTTAAGATTACTATAAAGAGTGAAAATTTTTTAATGAAAAGAGTTCTAAATATTCGTTTGCAAAAATGTCGAATGATATTTGATCGTTCAGATCCCAGCGAAGCATTGGGCCTGGTTCGGGCGGAAGACGGCGCACATTCTCAACGAGACGCCCTATTTCGATTTCATGTGGGTCCATTTTCACTTTCATTTGCATTTTAATGCCTCATAAATTAAATTATTTTCTCTGAAAAAAGATAAAATTTTGAATTGGTTTATTCCAGCCGGCCGGCGATCGACGACACGCGGATTCCGTTGGCTGCGAAGCCGAAAAAAGCCACGGCGAGGAAGGACAGAACGGACAAGGACCAGGAACTCATTCTCAAGAACAGGGAGCGCACCGAACAGGATGAACTCGAGGGCATTTCTAAGGAGGTCGGATTTTTTTTCTATCGGAACTTGAAATTGCAGTTTATTTTTCCGAAAAAAATCTGCCCAGTCTTCTTTTCATTTTTAATCTGGACACTGTCAAGTCTCGAAAAATGATCATCGCTGCCAACTTTGTGAATTTTTGAAAAAAAACTAAATTTGAATCTCAGCTTTATCAGAAATTTTTACAAAAACTGATTTTTTTCCAGTTGGACATAGTGCACAAATCGTTCAAGCGGGCGTGCGCCAAATTCGACAACGTCGTGCCCTACTACCACTTTGTAATAGATCCGAATGACTTTGGCAAAACGGTAATATTTTTCTCATTTTTCAACGATTTTAAAAGTCCGTTTTTACCCATCTTTTGATGTTCATTTTTTTCATTTCAGGTGGAGAACATGTTTTACGTATCATTCCTGCTAAAAGACGTCAAAGTCGAGGTGAAACTCGATCAGAACGATCTGCCTGTCATTAGTTAGTTGTTTTTCATTTTTTTCATATATATATATATATATATATTTTTATTTTAATTTTCAGTCCCAGTCAACACGGCTGATCGGAACGCGATACTTAACAAGGGAAGCGAATGGCCCAACTGCCAGAATGTCAGGGACTTTTCCTATCATCAATGGGAGGTAGGAATTTGATCACTTGACTAAAAATGAATCATCAGATCACTAATCCCATTCAATTCTTTAAGAATGAGTTTTTAAAAATAGATTTTAGTGAAATTTATAGAGTTGGAATAATTGTTGGGGACAGGGATAGATTTTCCGTGTTTACTTTTGTCAAAACTCCTTGAAATCTGTTCTATGCTTTGAGTTCTGGTTAGAATTGTTGAAAGTTTACATATTTGTCACACTTTTTAACGAGCAGAAAAATTGGTTTATTTTCAGAAACCCTATTTTTCTATCAAAAGTATTATGGAAAGATGTATTGAGTAATATTTCTGGCAAAAATAACCATCAAATTTGTGTTTTAACATATTTGAAAAAATAAAAATTTTTTTAGCAAATCAAGACAATCCTGAAAATCACAAAGCCGATGATAGAAGAAGTCGTCGGCCAACCAGCCACTCCAGGCTCAGTCTCCAGAAGACGTTCCACCAAAGCAAGTCAAAGGGGAAGGGTTGATTAACCACATTCACTGAAAGTGCACAACAAACAGGCAAAATAATGTATTCTTTTTCGTTACATTTTTCAATTTACTTGATAGCAGAATTAAATATTTGAAAGGGAATTTTTATCTAATTTCTGTCATCTGTCTAAAAATTGAGTATTCCTTATCATACGAAACTTGCCCGGTCATAAGATTATTACCGTAGTAATTCCTAGAAAATTTTGGTCTAATTTTCCCTGGCTAATGAAATTTACAGTATGTTTTCTCGTGTAAAATATTCCCTCCTATCAAAACTCTCCTTTCATCAAAATATCATGGAAGTTAGTGACTCTTGAAAAATATCATATTTTTGTCTGTAGAATAACAATCTAAAACTGATTTTTATAATTCTTTATCAAGCCTTTTCAATTATTTGCTCATTTTCCTGTAGACTTTTAAGCGATGGGTGGCATTGAATTGATCTACTTCTCAAACTGGTTTCATGCAAAAATGTCCCCTTTGAATTTACTTCCAAAGATTAACGGGTAGTACTTTTTCCTTCGGAAATTATTGAACTGTGAAATTTGACTTATTTTTGAAGAGTTACACTTACTTGCAATTTAATGATTATTTTTTCACATATTTTTCTTGGAAAATCGAAATTTCAATAAACTTTTAGGATTTTAAAAGTGGAATATCAAGTTTTATTATTATTGTTGGCTGTAAAAGTAGCTTGAGAATGATAATAGTTTCGTTTTAGTCGCTTAGATTGCCATTAATACTGGCCGAATAGACCACGATGCCAGGCACTTGCACCATTCTCTCTTCTGGCCCTTGCGGAAGTTTCCTAAAATTTGAGGAAAAATTAAGAAAATCGATTTTGCTCAAATTTAAAAAAAAAAAAAAAAAAAAAAAACAAATTACGATTTCCAAACAAGTATACTTATTTTTCATTTAAAATGATAAGATATACAAGGCTTTATAAAAAATATTCTTCGTTGTTTTTTCCTATTATATCTACATAATAGTTGTTATGAAAATTACCCCAATTTCTAAAGTTTTGAGCTAATTTGAAGCTTATATGATAGTATTAATCACGTTTAGACATCTAAATAGAAAAAAATCCTCTAAATCTGGATTTATCCGGATAAAGATGAGGCTCAAATCTGTTCATCGTGAAAAGCTGACTTTGGTGCCAAATGAAGGTCTCTAATTCTCCAAAAACGACAAGTTTTCAGTCTGATTGGATAAGTATGATTTTAGCTAAAAGTAAAATTAGAAAAGGAGCAGAAAAAGACGGAATAGCGTGTAAAAGAGAAAGATAAGAAAATTGTAAAGGAAAGAAAATAAATGAAAGAATAAGTATGGTAGGATAGGATAGGGTAGGGTAAGGGTGATAATTATCTCAAAATTTATTGCAATTACTTTACGTAAGATGTCTAATCAGCCACTATCAGTTCCTGATATTAGTTTTTCTTTTTTCGTTTTAACTTTACCCCATTTTTCGTCGTCGCTTTTTCATTTTTAGCCGATACGTCCAGAAAATAATCGAATAAACGCCGATAGAAACGATGAATATTGTACAGGCCAAGGGGAAGAAGCCACTTTGGACAAAAGTAACGATGGCATCTTGAGCTAAAAATTTAGACCAATTAAAAAATCGCAAACTTTTTAAAAATCTTACCAAGATGACATAAAGCTTCATCTCTACCATATGGACAATTTCGTTTCCCATTACAAACTAATGCATAAGGAATACAATTTTCGTCGCCACACTGAAACAAAAATCACCTATAATAATGAAAATATCAAAAATTTTACCTCGTACAAATCATGAATAGTACAGTTGTTCCCTGAAAAAATCAACAAAAAAGTTGACATTTTTGATGGATAAACTAACGTCTAGTGTAGGCAGAATAAAGTGCAGAAATTCGGGTTCTGCGAAGGAGTTTGGAATCGGACAGGAATAATCTGGCGAACATCACACTGTGTTGAGAAAATGCGTCGGATGAGGTTAGACCGCAAAAACTAAAAGATAAAATATATATCAGGAACTTCTATAAATTCAAAATTTTATATCTTTCGACTTAAAAATATGTTTGGTTCTTGATCTTCAGTAAAGAAAACGATATGATAAGACAAAAAAGGGGAAATTTTAATGGAAAATCTAACATAAAAATTAGACTTGCCGTTTGATAGGGGTGTGAGAAGTAGAACCCGAGTAGACTTCGAAGAAATTCTCCTCACAATTGTTCGGCTTGTACAGGGCGAATTCCTGGAAGTAGAAAGCGATGCGGAAATCCTGAGGTACAGAGAGACGCCACACGAAATCCAGCGGACCCGAGAAGTTGAGGAACAAAATGAAAGGAAGGATGTCTTCGCTGTTGATGTAACCATCCAACGAAGTGAGCTCTTTGCGGAGATATTCTGAAAATTCGAAATAAAAAAGAAAACTTTCGATCATTTCGATGAAGATGTGACAAATTCGGATTCAGAATTTACAATAACCTAAAAGAGCTGACGCTCCCCATGATTTCCCATTAGCTATCTTATCATCTGATAGCGTGGTCATGCTTGTACTCATATAAAAGCCCTGATCTCTTCTCGAGAGAGAAAGATAGACACGAGATACGATAAGCTGATCCATCTAAACACGATTTACGCGTGACCACGCCCTAGGGCTCATTCTCTCTCAAGGCATATCTGCAACCCTGTTTATGCATTTAGTCATATTCGTTTCCAGATAATAAAGTCTTAGTATCCACGTCTTATCGTATGCGTGCACGCTAAAAATTACCTAAAGTCTTACTACAAATTGCTAAATATAGTTTTCAGAAATCGGACAAGAAAACTCTTTAAAACGGATCTTTTTGTCAGCTACTCGGTTTGTTCTGAGTAATGTTTACATATTATCTTCATTTTTCAGAAAACTGATTTACCCGCCATATTAACTCGTTTCACATCAGTAGGCGTCATATTGTAGACAGCGTGGAAACCTTTATACTGGAGAATTTCGTCAGAGTAGAAGCGGACCCACATGAACCCTGAAATACGACCTATTTATCCGAAACATCGACTTGGTACCAGATGTAGCCCGCAATTCCTGACTGGGTATAGCTTTCCCACAAAATCTTCCAAGTAAGGGAGAAAATCCGTATCGACCATCTCTTACTTCCTAAGTTTTTCGGTAAGTTTTAGGAAAGATCAATTTTCTTACCACAAAATCATTAGGACAATCAGAAACCACGGTTCTTCCATCCAAATTCGGGTCGTAGCTCGTCTCAATCTAAAATCTTTCACCTTTTTTAAAATTATTTTCAAATCACCTCGAAAAGATCTTTAAATTTGAGCGTGACATCGTGGCCTTCAATGGCACGAATTACCCGTACGCAGTCGACTTTTGGTGAGTATCTAGGGAGTTTTTTTTTTTGATAAATAAGACATTTTGATTACTTTTCTGGGAAATTAGGTGTCGTAATAGAATTCGATCCTCCGATTCCTTTAAACGACACACATATATCGTCGTTCGGTGAGATTTGATCGGTTAAAGGCAGAAAGAACACTGAAATAGAATTATTAGTTATTTGAAAGAATAATTTGAGGACAATTCTCTTGAAAGCATGATTTTTGGCAGCGTATAAAAAATATTAAATTTTTTTTATTATCCAGATTTACTAAATTCCTTTCTCACGCTCTCTTTCCCATCTTTTATCCATGTAGCTTAGTAGTAGTCATGTAATTACCGAAACTTCATTTTTTACTTCATGAAGATCAAGTTTTTAGAGTTGAAAAATATTCTTACCCAGTAACAAAATAATCAACTGACTTCTTTGACACGTAGCTCTTTCGATCATAGATTCGCAAGACTTGCGGAATAATTTACTCTCGAATTATTTAATGCAAGCGCCTCGTTGTACTCGACGAGAAAACATCTGACAAATTTGGGATTTGAAGTAGAAAACAACGAATTGTTGCAGTAAAGAAGCTCGGGGAAGAAAAAAATTGGAAAGATGCAAATTGGGTAAAGGTTTCGGGGAGCGAGGGATGACATTGAAATTGTGCGAGAGGGACCGAAGCTGATTCAATCACATCTCGAGAGAAAAGTCCAGAAGAAAGGGTGCGTAGAGTAGAAAATGACTTGAATAGGAAAAATAGGCATTTTGACGGGATATACAAAGGACATCTTCTTTCTAATAAGAAAATTATCGTGAAAGATTTCAATAGAATAGGTTAAAAATAAACATATTCACTATAATTACTCTAGAGCCCTGCCCTGCGAGTCAGAAAATTCAACAAAACTATTCCAAAAGCAACTTTTTACCTCGAGCAGACTAATAATAAAACAACGCTCTTTCAAACTATGCACAAGAACGCTCATAGCATTGTTCTGAAGAAATTTTTTGCTCTAGTTCTCGTTTTTTTTTTTTTTTAGAAACGAACGAAAAAAGCCCGCTTCTCATTTGCACGATGTATCGCATTGCTTTATTGTCCTTCATCCATGCATAAAGAGAAGGCTAGGTGTCGGCCCAAATTTTGCCGTTCCCTTTCTTTACCCACTCATCCGCCCTACATTTTCTGAATAAGGAAGCTTGTTCTCTGCAGTCCTCTTCCATTTTGAGCGTGTCGCAATTTTCAATATTCCCAAAATTCAATATCCCCCCACCTTTCTGGCATAATTAGACGGCAAAAATGAGAAAGACATCGTTTACACTACATGAAATGTGTAAAAATATAACTAAATAGATTTATAATGTGACAATTGTTATATAAAAAAAGTTGAGTATTTCAGAGAGGCAAACTTTTATTTAGTATACACATATGGAAGATAAAAAAAATTATGGGAAGGGATAGAAAGAGGATTTTCACTATTTTTCTTCTATCTCGCCCAAAAGTCAGGCCTTACACGACTTACCACAAATCGAAGAAAACTGAAAGATAATGAGATCAAATGTACAAATTATGTATTCTGAACATTCGATATTTGCCGCTATCCCTATTTCATGGTTAAATAATTCTAATAAAAACGTAAAAGTAGTGAGAAGCTAGAAAATACATTTAAAAAATTGAGAAATTCTTAGAAGTAATGTATTTGATAAGCTCTCTAAAACTTTAAGCCGACATTACAAATCCCCTATAGGGAAGTTTTCAACGGGAATTGTTCATGAAAAAGAAGGCCTGATTTTCGAATGCTTGCATAATCAAATCTTGATAAATATGCATTTTAGCTAAGAAAAACGTTCACATTCATTCAATAAAATTTTTAAATTCCTTATTCGGCATTTGACGAAATGTGGAAATTTGGTTGAAGTATAGCTTGGAATTCGATTGATTTTGAGATATTTGTGTAAGTTTTGTCTTCAAATCTGTTGGATTGTCGAATCTCCACAGTCATATGTCGCCCAGGGCTGAGCGGAAATTTCCGGGTATACAAATTTTGATACAAATCGCCCTCAACCCTTGAAAATTCTAGAACGATTTTATTTTTTCCTTCAAGAAATGATTGCTTGATTATTAACTATTTTCTTTGCCATCATTAATAGGTTATAAAAATTCTCGGACCCCTAAAATGCCGCTAAATGAGGAAGTGCTTATCAATATGTTCGAATCAGCCAATGTGGAGAATTCAGAGAATTTGATGACTAACGAGTATAGTTGGTAGTTGGTGAGAGGTAAAAGTACCAACTATATTGTTTCAGAACGAAAACTTGCTGTTTTTTTCTTGATTGTATTGGCAAGTCCGGACAAACCATAAATTGTATAGCGGAGCTCATTAGAAAGTCGAACATCTTCAAACTGGTACGAGTTGAAGATAAAGATAGGAATGAATTGATTCACAAAAAATTGGTCATCATGTAACCCAATTTGGCTCACTGTAGTTACCACCCTTTTGTAGCTACCATCCTCTTCTCTAAGAAATAGTATTATAAAGGAAAAAGGGGATGGTAACAGCAGGGATCTTTCAATTTCGACATTCAAATGAAAGCAATTGAAATCAAGTAATTTATTAGGTACCTGTCAACTATTATTAAATTAAAGCAAGGTTAATAAATTAAATATTCCCCGATCAAAATCTACTCTTTGTTCAAGATAAATTGCTTAATCAGATCTCTTTGAATCGGCATGGTGTCTTTATGGAATTCGCAATTTTCTATTTGCTTGGTAGTCCATCGTTTGGATAGATCATTTTCCACGCTGAAATGCATAAACTTGGAAGTATTTATTTTGTAATTAATGAAAAATTTCTTCTCCTCATAAGGTAAACCATCAACGTGCTTCTCGCGAATTCAGTTCATTTGTACAGGGTAAGTAAACCCGATTACCCTAGTCAAGAATACCTGATCCAAAAATGCTGAGTGTCCACTCTAATTCCAGGATTTGACATCGACGCTGGCTTTTTTAATTTGCACTGCTAGCGTAAAAATGGAAACTTAGCGTACATCGTGAAGCGAGTATTGTCAATGCCATTATTCGCCTCAGCAACAGAGGCCTAAAGAGGGGGAATTCACGACCAAATTCGAGGATTAGAGTGCATGCTCAGCGTTTTTGAACCAAATACTCGTGATCAGGATACGCGAATTGACTTACCCTGTACAAATTACCTGGCTTCGTGAGTAACACACTGGTGGTTTACCTTGTCAGAGTGTTTTCAAATATTCTAACAGAACATTCGGATCTTTTATCAGGTTAAAAAATTATCCTACCATCCTACGATAAGGTCCCTCAACGGCGCATATTGGATGTCTTCTTGAGCATATCTTCCGATTCCACTTTTGATAGCCTCTTTAATGAACTCGCACCCCCTCTCGTGGTACGGATAATCTCCTTTGTACATTTCCCACAGACAAATGCCGTAGTTCCAGATTTCGGATTTCTTGCCATATTTGATATTTCTACCATTTTCCGCACCCTCCCTAGAGGATAATTTTAAAATGATGTCTTTAATTTTATAATTAAAAAAAATACATTAGTCGTTCTGGTGCCATATAAATTGGAGTTCCAACTCCAGTATTGCATTGTTGTGAAGATTTGTCTAATTTCTTCGAAATACCGAAATCTCCTAATTTCACAAATCCTTTACTGTTCACTAGAATATTCACAGGCTTCAAATCTAAAAGAAAAGAATGATCGGAAAATCTTTTCTTTTTTTAATTTACCTCGATGCATGATTTTGTTGTCAAACATGACTTTGAGTCCTTCAAGAATAGATCGTGAGACGTGGGAAAGAACGTTTATTGGAATCGGTACTGAAATTATGCTTTATAATTTCTAAATTATACGAAATTTTGAATCCAATAAATATGACACGCTTTTCTTCGTTAAACTTTAATTACAATTAGACGAAAAGCTTACGATATTTATCGATGGAGAATTTATCCATCCATTCGAGATAAATGTTGACCTCATAGCCGATGTCGTGCGAGTGCCCGTGGTAAATCACAATAAACTCTGACTGATTCTCGTAGTTGCTGCACTAAAATAAAATTTTTTATGAAACAGGACAAATTTTAGAGATGACTAATTTCCAATGCTTTAGTCATTTTATCATTGTAAGAAAATACAAATCTTCTTTTGTGACAATTCTCTAAATTATTTCGAAAATCTGACTAATCAAGTCGATTGCCATATCATGTGCATCTCATGATGATAGAACGCATTGTCCATGCACCTTTCATGACTCAATTCGGGGCTTTCTAGTATCCAGTGAGTTAAAAATATCGCAATCGTAATTTTCACCGCATAATCATTCGAAAATTGGTAAGGACCCAAGTTTGTATGGAATTTTAATGAACGGAATATATTGATTTTCCACAAGTAATCGCACAAATGCTCGCTTTCACACACGTAATCATAATGAAATGTTCGAAATAAAATTTGCAATTCAAGTTTTTGGTTGAATCGAAGATACCAGGTGAAGTAGTGCGTACAATTTTGAAAAACCGGATGCTTCATCTATGCAGCCTACTGAATATTTGATAACCAAAGAATTTGTCTGTTGATAAGTCGGCTGTCTGAAGCATTGTTTCATCATAGTACGAAAAAATGCTAATATCATGGAATAATTTTACCACGCTTTCTTCAATCTCACTCCTGGCGTTTTCAGGCCATAATTATAACTAAAGTAGGATCGCAACTTTATGGTATTTCAAAATATATCTGCCCTTCAAAGTTTTCAATCAATGATATGATTCGATGGTTACTCATTAGCATTTTATTAATAGAAAATCTGCATAAAGAGGTGAAGCAAACGAGAAGCTTATAAAAAGGTTGATGCCAGACTCACTTTGCTCAGATTAGCAATCTCTTTTCGAATCTTCGATTCACTCTGCGCGTCGTACTTGATCGTCTTTTTCGCCAGGTACGTCTGGGATATACGATATTGCGCACCAAAATTTTTGGTGCGTAATGATCGTTTCCTGCACGTCTGCAGCTTTGTGTACAAGCATCTAAAATATCTGATTTTTCTATAATTTTTTTTCGAATGTTCTATATCACTAATTTCGAATAAAATGAATCTTAGCTGAAGTTAAAGCTCATTTTTGGCAAAATTTTTCACTTTAAGCTCTTTTCTCTTTCAATATCGTTCGAAAGTTGGAATTTTCATTCAATGTTTCAAAAGTCTGAAAAATATTATTCAAAAATTTTACTGCGTGACAATTCCTGAAGCCCCTTGTCCTACAAATCCCCCTTCCACATCTTCAATGTCGATCGCTGGAATGATGTCTTTTCCAAATTTGGTCATGTCAGCTTCATCATCGTCAACCGCTAAAAATGTATTATGAAATTTCTTTTCTATTGCTATCTTTGCTCATTGTAACTAGTCATTTTTTGCTTATTTGCGAAACTAATCATCAGATGATAAAGTCGGCTTTTCATTGAGTTCAACAATTTACTGATGATCTCATTTTTCACTCAGGAAGTTTACATTTGAAGGGAAGTTATAAGAATTTATCATAAGTAAAAGTTACATAATTTAACAGACAGAGCCCGGCGTTTGTCGAGTAGTCGGACAAATTCGGCGTGTGTTTCTTTCGAATCGACTGTGCAAAAGCCTGAGCCTGTTTCGTCGAGATCTGTAATCATTTTTGATAAACCTCGCTATTTTCCTTATGATATTTTTCCTAAAAACTTATCTGCTTCATTTTATTCAATTTTATAGCATTTTTCTCTCGTCTAGTTCCAACTATACATTTTATTCTAACAAAGGAAGTGCACAAATCAGAACTCACAGAGCCTGATGAAATTTTCAAAATAGGGATTATGACGATACATAAAAATCGGAAAAATAAGAATTTGGGGTGAAAAAAATTAAGCTTTTTCCACTAATATTTTGTGCAAATAATGAGCAATCTCGCTTGTAAAACATGCAAGCTATTTCTCAAAGTCATTAATTCATATAAGGTTTGGTGATTTTCACCCATTTCTCGGTTTCGGATTCCTATTTTGTCGATTTTGATGCTATTAACGTGATCTCCCGTCATCGAAAACCCGTATTTGAAAAAGCTCATCAAGATCTGTGAGCTCCGATTTGTGCACTTCCCTTGGGCCTCCTGTATTATACACTGCCAAAACACTGACACTGCCTGTAAAAGATACAGTTTCTTTTTCTTATTTCTTCCTTTTATCTACACTCCCTCACCCTAAAATCCGGTGTCTAATACAGACGGTGTTGATGTATAATACGGCAAGTCCTTCCCTTGTAAGCTAAAAATGTTGTGATTCTTACATTCGAATAAATTGAAAGCGCAGATCTTCCTGAAGAACTCAATGGTTTTCTCGTAGCAATTCGCGATTTCCACCGGCAATTCGATGAGCTCGCATCCCGCCTCAGAGCCATTTCTCATCGAGCTAATCAAAACGAGCAGTTGATATTTGTCATTTTCGGCTGCAAATACAAATGCTTCAACAAGGCGTTTTCAATAATAGGCACTTTATTTTCAAACGATATGCTTCTAATTTTTAATTTCATTTTGAGAGAATGTACTCACCTGTTTTGAGATTGTACTTGCCGTCGTCATTTTCAGTGCCATTCTCGTTGCAGTGTCCGTTCTCATGTGCTGATAATCCATTCATATCATCATCCACTATTTCGTTCATCTAAAACGCGAAAATATTCTAGTTTAAAATCAACATACGGCAAAAAGTGCTTGCTTTACGAAAAACACGACATTTTCCATCAATACGAAAGGTTCGCTTCGAATAAGAACTAAACGAAGTTTTGAACTTCAAATGTCCAAATCTAAACTCAACTCATCCCTGCTACGAATACTCCCTCTATCTAACTAAAAGTTATGGGCGTTTTCGTTGATAAGAAGTGATTTTTTCTAGAAGAAGAAAGTCTCATGTTGATCAGTGATTCTCGAATGATTGGAATTGGAAAATAAAAAAATTTAGGACTATACTCGTTAATTTGAGAATTCCTCTTTGTATTTATTCACTATCACTTCGCATGATGCGAAATATTCGTCATTCTGCTGACACAAAGGCTATGCTAAAGATGCAAACATAGAATTTTCTTCTCAAAAATTGATCGTGATTTTTGTGCTTTATCTAGAGTCCCCAAGCTCCGCCCCCTTGCAAAAATACGTTTGCGATAGAAACGTGGTAGTTTGGAGTCAAAAATTTGGGAAGGAAGTACTCTTCAAACTTCGAATGACTCAAAAAAAAATCCTATCTAGATCGACGATACATCTGATAAGATGCTTGTATGCCAAAAATCAACGCATAACTTTGCCTACAACCATCTACAAGCCGAATTTGTACGGTGAACAAGTGTTCATTTTAAGAGGCAAATTTTTGTATTTTTTCGGCTCGAAAATTTGAAAATTTTATTTTCTTCACAAAAAACCTTATTTACACTTTAGGTAACCTTTCTATATAAAAAAAAAATGTTCCATAGATCAATTTTACATATCTACTTGGGGACTCTAGCTTTACCTTGTAAGTAAATAGGAAATCGGCAGTTGGATGTTGTAAATAACAATTTCGGATTATGAATTGAAATAGCTAAGACATGATTATATGAATCGGGATGGAAACATGCAAACTATGTCTGCCTAAAGAAACTAAGAGTACTGATTAGAGAATGGTTAGGGGCCTCAAGTTTGATGGGAAGTGGGAACTTAGAATTCGACAATAGTAAAGATAGAAGAGAATGGGAAAGATAACGAAAATCGATGAAATAGCATCATTTTTGAAGAAAGCAAGCGTAAGACAGCCACCAAGCAGTGCATTGTAATGAGAAAAACTGTCTGTTTCTAACCTGTCTGCCTAATTTCCCATTTCTTTCCGCCTCCTCAAACCCATCGATATTTCTCGACCTTCTAAATTCAAGTGCCCCGTTTCTCTACTTCCATTGTCTTTCGTCGATTTTCTATATTCTCAAAAATGTGCGCGTAATTCCTATCTCTAGGATTTTTTTTCCGAAGTCTCTTTCAAAGCTGCTGATATCCTTTTTCTTGACCATTCTTTCGAATTAACCAACATAATTTTTCAACATTTTCACATAAATTTGCATGCCAAGCTACACGATAATTATTTATGCAAATTTTATCAGTTGCATGATAAATTGAAATGAAAGATATACAAATAAACAAGCGAATTATAAATTAGACTAGAAAATGTGCATTCTCTTCAAACGGATCAGGAAAAGAATTTGGAAGACTCACAAGGTTGCTTCAGTCTATCAGAATATCGCGTCGGTTGTGACCGTGAAGGAGTTTTCGATCCCCGATTTCGTGAGGCATGAAACACCCGGACTTCAAGAAATCGTCGAAATTATTTACTCAATAAAGTCAACCCGAGGTATTTATGGGTTATTTTTGATCAGGCAATTTATCTAAGAATTTGTAGCTGAATTTCTCGATGCAATGTTGGCCATTGGTCCTTCTTTCAAGGACAATAGAAAATTCCTTGAATGGTTGAACAGAGAGCGAGCTCAGATTCGGATTCCAACTTCATACGATACTCCAATGCCTAGGTTAGTGAATGATCGTATCATCAACATGCTACACTTTTACCAGTACTAGAGAAGGCTTTGAATTTCGAATATCCGAAATCTAAGCCCCGCTTAACGCTGCTTTGAATGATTGCCTTAGAGAATCGCCAAATTATAGATTGGTCGCCCTGCACTGTCAAATCATCAACAAAAATCCCGAAAAAGAATTCGACATCAGAGTTGCGGTCGAAGATTCTGAATTAGGTCAAATTTTTGAGAGGATTCTTACGGGTCAAAACGATTTTGGGCGAAAGGACGAGCCAATCAGTCTTGTCGGAATGCAGTTCAAGTTCACTAACTATGGGTAGAATTTAATAGCCATCTGAAGCTGAGAGAATGACTATTTTGTGATTTTATTCGAAAAAATAATCATTAAAGAATTTATCATCAGTTTTATTAGGTCTCATCGCTACAACTATAACTATTCACTTGTACTGGCCATTCCTTTCGAATCTTCGAAAATCAGTCGTCGAATTTATGAGCCGATAAATGACAGCTACACTCAGGATGCAGCGAAAGGCGATATCTTCATGGGGATTCGTGAAAACGGCGACTTGTTTTTGGTCATCATTCCAGTTGACGAGGTAGACTTTCCTGTCGAATTGAGAGCAATTGAACTAGTTTTAGGTAAAAGTGGATGAAAATCTCAACAAAGTCGGGTATATTGAGCATATCCCAGCAGAGTTGATCACTGATACAATATACTCTTTCAAGATCCTCGATTGCAGAATCTAGCAGTTACTGTAACTAACATTAAACCCAATTTCATCGTTTATGATCGTGTAAATTTCTGCTTGTATATTTCTGTATATTCTAGAAGTTAGATCTGAAAATAAGTGATTCAGCAAATAAATTGCCGTTGAATGACATTCCGATGATAATATTGAACGTTGGCTTGCAAAATGATTACAAGATATTTTGCATATTTCTTTGTTGAAAAAGAGAACTTGCAAATTTGCACGCATTAAATAAACTTTGCCTATCACAAGATGATAGATAAGACAAGGGTCGCGATTTTGCCATTCAGAAAATTACTATTCTTCCTTGCACTTATTATGTTGCATTCCAGGCAGTGTTTTGCATCTATCTTTCAATACAGGCCGAATATTCATGGCACGTCATTTCTACTCATAAGCACGAGCACGCATTAGTCGTTTCCTGCCAAATAGGCGCACACCTTTGGTTTCGTAACCGAATTTGGGGATTAAATTTTAGCGATGAAGTTGTTAGTAATAAAGTTAGTAATAAGATTTGTGCTTTATAGCCACTTATCAGATTATCTGTAAATTTAATCAAGAATTAACAAGTGACGCGGCAAAATAGGAACTCACATTTTGTATGGAAAATGAGCAAATTCGTTAATACAAGTGAAGAAATTGTGAAAAGATAAAAATCAAGCCTTCAGAGCGTGTTTGAGCACTTTTGGATGTGATCGTCGTGATCAGTATTATCGAAGGTCCCTATTTGGGAAGTTTCATCAAAATGTGAGTTTCTATGCTGACGCACTCATCGTAAAGTTCGATAAAATGAATAGAAATAAGATGTATAAATTTATTAAATGAAGCGATGACCGCTATTAGAGTGGAATGAACAGTCTTATTTGACCTATAATAGCTACTCGAGAAATAATTACTTTGAGAAAGGTTAAATGAGTTCAGAAATCGAGACACAAAAGTATGAATCGAAGGAAGAAAGCGAGAAGAATCAATTCATTTCTTACATTTCACTTCAATTCTTTACTTTCATTCATAATTCAATTTCAATCAATATATTTCAAATTGTTACTATTGAATTGGATTTCATAAATCTTCACCAATATTTTCTAGTGAGACAGTTGTTATTTCCTTGATTCCTTTTTCTTCTCATTGCCAATTTTCTAAACAATCGATAAGACACAGATCATCGGGTCAGTGCCATTTTCGTCCAGATAGATATTTTATCGACCATTAGAACGAATTATTTTCAACTTCTTCCAATTTATACCTTACAGAATCTGAATATTTTGAAGCTATAATTCCACGAATGATAAGATGACTGAAAATGAAACTGATGAGCAGGTAATTTATTGGAAATTTTCGTCTCCATTTTCACCTTTTACTTTCAGAATATTTTTGTTCCAAGTTCAAGTTTCTTCTCCTTTCCCAGGATTATGTCGATAGTTTCTACTATTTTACTAGCACATGGAGCCATTCAATTCTTGGTATTTGTCAAAGTTTATTTATTTTGAAAAAAAAAATCTTAAAAACTCTCAGATAAATCCTGAATGGTGGGTGTATGTGCCGGTATATGCTCTATCCTCGATTCTCGTATTATTTCCCTGCCCTTCGTCATCGGTTTGGCGGCTTTCCACATCGATTGCGATAGTTTGTGGCGGCCTGTACATGCTCTTCCTCGCTTGGACATTTCATTTTGTGGAGCAGAGTTTCGAAGGAATGGATTTTCCAGTCGGAAAACAATTGATGCCGGTATGATTTCATTAGACAAGTTTATAGGAAGCTTACAGACTTTTGGTTGAAGTATATGAATTTTGCGTTAGATATTGGTTTTTGAGGCAAAATTTAGATGGATACTTGAAAACCGTGAGCTCTCGTGCCTCGTGTGCCATATGAAATGGTATATGGTTAGAGTAGGGTATTGAATGGTAGGGTTTCTTCTCCTACACTATTTCGTATGACACGTGTGGCACGAGGGCTCACGCTTCTCCAGGTTGTTATTTAGATTGACACTTTAGATCGCTTTGGGAGTCCTTTTAACGACTTCTGTACGGATAAAGTCAGACAACGTAACGCGATTGCATAACGTCATTCGATTCACGCTACTTCATTTCTTCTTCATAATGAGCACGTTTTGTGCGGTCGCTTCGATCAAATATTACCTTTAAACTAGTAGTTTTGATTTGACAAAAGTCGATTTATTTAACTCAAAAATAAATGTCTGAAAGATCGAGGAAGTGAAAATGAACTATAAAATAACGAAAAATGTGGGTAAAATAACTTAAAAACTGAAAATGAACGAAATGTTGTGAGATAAGGGTTGAATTTGATGTGACGCTCAACTCCAACTTCGGTTGCGTGTTACTTTTCTAAAACCAAAATTTATTAGACTTTAATCGCATGCTAAATTAACGTTACAGAATTTTATGAATTTCACTATGCGAACAAATTTGAAAGGACTTAAAAATGCTACTAAAACGCATAAATGAAAATAAGCAAGCAGAAGCATAAGCCACGGTCTGGCTACACTAAAATTGAAATCTAAAATTTAACAAATTAAACAATTCCTAGCCCAAGTGTATGAAAACACTGGTAGAAAATAATGAAAATCGATAAATCAATCAAAATTCCGTTGAAAACCGTAAGCCAACAAGCTTCAAAACGTCTCTACAAGCAGTGGGCTGAAATGCATTCGAAAATTATAGAAAATGTTTCAAACTAAATCAGTGAATAATCTAAAGGTATATAAAGAATAGTCACGCAAAGCATGAATTCAAGCACGTGCAATCAATATAATTTCAATCAATATGCGATATTTTATACGACAAATCTGAGTCATGTTGAAGAGTAACGAAGGTTCATCATGTTGTCATAACGTTACGCTCAAACATAATTCATATCACCGCTTCTGAGTTCAATATGAAGCGTATGGAGAAGTTTTCTACACACATCTAGAGCAATGACAATTCGTTTGACAGTTTGACAAGGCATAGACAGGAGGAATAGCACTCGATAGTGGGAGAGCAGCATAGAAGCAAAGCAGATATTTCTGCTGGGAAGCTCATGTCTCTTGGCTGAAACATAGCATTTTACGATACACTCACAATTTTGGTTGATATTTAGATAGTCGGATTTAACAGACGAAGCATCGACTTGGATGATTTTCATGGAAATGCAAAATTTAGCTGTTCAAATGACACGATTACACTAATTCATATTCTAACACTTTTTAATGGCTTTCGGCAAATCATGCCTTTCCACAAAAGCAGTGCGCAAGTTACGATAACGGAACCGATTTGGATTACTTTTGGATAGAGGATAGGTCAGTGCTCGTTCAGTCCGTGAATGCAGCATTTCTAGAGGGAAACAGTGTAACTTATTCGGGAAGTGACAGATGTTAGTGCTCAACCTAATGAAAGGCAAAGTTAGGATTGACTCAGTAAGCAAAACCAACAATTTTCTTCCGAGTTAGTCAGATCGTGCAAAATTAGTTGTGCTTACTGAAGCCAACCAAAATAAGTAACTTTCAGGATCGTATGAGGGTATTGAATCATTCATATCCAAAGAAATGGCTCTAAAGCTATTGAAGAAAACTACGGTCTAAAATTCAAAAAGGGGATTTTTCGGCAACTCGTATTTGACGGAATGACGAAATGCAATAGAAATTGTGATAGAAATTATGCAGATACAGGAAGAATTTTGCCATTCCGTCATTTGCAAACTGGCGAATTTTTATAAGCCAGTTTCGTTAGTGATCGCTAAACTGCTCTCTCGAAACCTTGATACTACACCAAACCTCATACAACCCTGATAATATCAGACAAGAAATTCTCTAATAGGCTACTCATGTCAAAGTGAATTATGATTGAAGCGGTCAAATCAGGATGCGCTCATAGTGCATTCAAATCAGGAATACGGAGTTCAGATTTCTACAACTTCGTATCTGAACTTCGCTTTACAATGGATAGAGTTTTAGTCAACAGAGGATGAGAAACAATATTTACTCGTGTAATAATTAGGGAGACTTACCCAAGGAACACAAACCAGTACCTAAATATTGAAGTGATTGTTCGGAATATTAAAATTGAAAATACCAAATATTGAACAGTATGAACACGAATGGAAATATCATCGCTGATGCCTAAATTATCTGCGTTTTCCAAATCTAAAAAGAAAATGGTCCACTTTATCAATTTTATGCGGCGTCCAAAATGGACACTTTAGACAAAACCAGTTACATCGACAGCTAAAAAATCATTATTTAAATTTTACTCTATGAGAAAATAACGACTAACTTTATTGCCTTCTTTCCATATCCGGCTAAATATCCAACTATTGCAAGTTCGATAAGCGACGCAAAAATAAAAGCCATTGATGATAAAATCCATACGTCAATTGCTAAATTTTATGGGTTGCTTATGTAAAATAACAGATGCTTTTACCTTTAACATCGGAAGTTTTAGGCAGATTCGTGACAACGCTGCCAAATTGGAAGCTAAAAATTGACGAAATGATGAAATTTGTGGCAATTATTGTGTTTTACGTTAAAGCTAGAAGTGAATTTACGCCGACTGTTGTTCGCGAAGGAATTTGCTCTGCGCCAAGATAAAATGATACCTAAATTAAAATTATTATTATTATTATGATTATTAATACTAATTTTAAAAATACCGACCCAGCTAATAAACACAGAAATATACGCGGGAACGTAGACTTGTAATATGTAGAAACCTAAGATATGACTATTTTGTTGAGTTATAAAAGAGAAATTGAAATTTACCGTAAAGTCGTTGAAATATGAAAGTCACAACTAGTTCGTCGAATATGCCTGGTGGGTAGAGCTGAATTTGTTTAATATTGAGTAGGAAAAAATAATGGAAATGACAGTAATATTGTCGAAGAACGATTATTTGAAACAAAATAAATGAAACGCAAGTTCGATGCGCGCGAACTAACGCGCTATTTCAACCGATTCGAGAAGTGAGTTTAACGGCAAATTCAAAATATGCAGTGCATACTTTGTGTTTTCAGATTTGCTCATCTTTTATTTTTCCAAGTGATCTTTTTCAACAATAAGAAGTCTTACTCGTTTCTCCGAATGCGGAAAGAAATCGACTAGTTGGTAGTCAGGCAAGGTGATGTTTTCTTTGAGAATTAATATCGGTTCTCTCGTGTCGATCCAATACATTGATACCTAAATTCAACCATTTTCGGCAGTTACAAAATGATGGCAGAACGACATGGACGGCACCTTCTTTCTACAATATGACGGCACGGTTTTCTATAGATAAATGATTTTATTTGGTAAAAATCGTGCCGTCATATTGTATGAAACGCGTGCTGTCCATTCAGTCTTGTCGTCATATTGCTGCCGTCAGCATTTTCTCGTTTTATCATAGATTTCTCGATTTATTTGGAAAGGCTTATTTTAACACAAAATGATTTGAATAGATACTATGATTTTTCTTTAAAATATCAACCAACCTGATCATGATTATGCGTGAAACTTTCATAGACTAAATTACATCGTTGTTGATCAATTGGAAAAGTTCTCAGCGTACTGCTGCACGGACCCGTCAATTTTATTCGATAGTTATGCCATATCGTGCCGTTACTAAACTAGTTTTAGTAATTATTATCATTCTTTTCAAAAGCTTGCCTATAAAATTGCAGATAGACATTTTTGAAAGGACTTTTGTGTATAGAGGCGAGTTTCGAGTTGACGAAACAGGCTTGTGGATTCCAGATTTTTTCTGAAATTTGATTAGTTGAATAAATATAAAACTTGCAAATCTTCTTTTTCAATCAACTTTATGAATATCATCGGTTTCCATTAAATCAATAGGATTAAATAACTTGCCTAGAATCTTCTCTCCATCGACCGAAATATTGCTCTTGCAAGGGTTCAAATGGTTGAAAGATAGCCTCGGGTCTAACCATCGTTCAGTTATGTAGATGTCCAATTCAAATTCGGAGGTGATTTCGATAATCTTTGAGACTTCTTGAACCCACAGCTGAAATGTCCAGATTTATAACTTCGAGACAATTTGGACAATTACTTCAACTGATACACTAACGTGTCCATCGCTTGGAATCTCCAGTTTATTGTAGCCATGGAGTATCGTTGCTGAAACTGCGTTGATTTTATTAAATTTTAAGCAAAAATACAGCTTACTGCCAATTTTTGGAAAAGAGTACTTCTCGAGAAAAGTAACAATTTAAACTCTACACTCCCTATTGTTCATTCGAAAGAGCAATACAAAATTAAAAGTTTCTTTGTGCGCAATTTCTCGAAAAATATGCTCGAGCCGCTTTTTGGAATAATTGATTATGAATCTAACCTACTACACTCGTAAATGAGCCAATTCAAATGAAATCTGACACAAGTTAACAATTTTGTTGAAAGAATAGGTGTGCAAAATTTCATTCAAACTAGTGCACGATTGTTAAGCCTACAAGACTTCATTCAGAATCAAAATTGCTTCAGACTTTCGACAGTCACTATTTTTTAATTTAAAAAGTCGACCTATGATAGCGTCATCTTCTGAGCATTTATCGGATCGAATAACAGGGAGGCTAAAATTCTTCGCGTTCGGTGTCTGTCCGATCCAATCCTCATCGTGGCCTTCTGCGTCGTCATCCTCTTCGTCGTCATTTTCTTCGTCCTCATCGTCAAATGCTCGTACCGGATTCAAAAATATCCCTAACAAAAGTACGGAGACCAAAATAATCGATAGACGAGAATATTGGCAGTTGGACATATCATAGGGAAGATATTCGAGTAATGGGAATTCAGCGCACTTCTTCCAGTGGGGCAAATCACTCGAATATTCCTAAAAAGTCATCATTTATTCATGACGACTCGTGCGACCGGAAATACGGCGATATATTTCGCGAATAGAAAGGAGAATTTGAGATGAAACTTAAAAAAATTGTAAGATTTATTATTTAGAAAAAAATAGAATTATTTTAGGATGATTTAATATTTTATCGAAAGAAAAGGCTTATATTTCCCCCTTATAAATTGGTTAGTTTTGAAACGAAGCGGAATTTTTGGCAAGTTTTCTACGATACTACGGGATTCTACTCGCTGTCAGTCAATTTCTATTGTTTTTCGTGGTTCTGCACCGGGAATAAATCATTGAGTCTGAAAAGATGCTGGAAGACTGAAATGACAGAGGACAAACCAAGTGCTCCTCGTAGGGGAAGGAAATACACGCCACACATGAAGTTCCCTGGAGATCGAAGGGAGGAGAATAAGTAAAAATGAGAGGGGGAGAGAAATAGAATAATGAGTAGAAAAAATTAGGGTAGCTAGATGATAGTCAAGCCGCTAGGAACGTTGTCATGAAAATTTCTGTGAAATTTTAGGAAAAAAAAAAGCTCTCATGTTATATTTCTGCAAAAATTATGAAAAGTAAGAAGAAATATAAAGAGTGAAAAAGTCAAAGATTGCCGTCGTGAAAAAATGAGACTTTCGCTAATTGCATAACAGAAGAGTCTAATTGGCTGCAGGAGACTGAAAAGGAAGACACGAGGAAAAAGAAATCGAAACGAAAACACGAAATCCTGCAAAACGGATTTAAAATGGAAAAGATCCTGAAAATAAATTTTGCATTTGCTAGTCTTTACTAAGGTAAACTGAAAAATAATAGGTCACTAACGAAGATCTTTGCGCTAAATTTGTCCGAAAGTCTAGAAATGATTGGCTCAATCATGAGATGAGTCGTGGAAATGGTGGGATGAATGAAGTCTGATGATAAGGAAATTAGTCATAATAATTCAGGAGCCATATTTCGATGTAAAAATCGTGAGCGTTTACTTTTGAACTATTATACCCAACTTTTTCTATATAATAAGATTAGATTTCGATGATATTCAATTCTATCAACTCACGATTCTTGATCAGCGGAAAGCTATGATTCAGGATGACTACGAAAAAAAACATCGCAATAAACCAGGTGAATTTCAATACTGGTAACAGAATTTTTCAGCCGGTCCGTTACGAATGTTCTCATCTGCATACGGATAGATCGATGAGTGGTGGTGGGGTGGGTCGAAACGGAAGAAGCTGGGAGAAGAAAGGGCGGCGGCTGCTCGCCATCGAGTGAAAGAGGAAGACGCGTAAAATGAAGAAGACGAAAAAGGACGGAAATAGAGACGCTTCAAGGGGGAATATAGAAAAATGCGCGCGGCTCGAAATCCCAAAAGTCGACACAGATAAAGGATGGAGCCTGGAAGGGGATGGCCCAGAGGCGAAGACACAATTCCCAGCCATACTTCGCAAAGAGTCAATCGGCGGGCGACAAAGGAATTTTTTGCGCAAAATCCAATCAGGAATCGAAAATCGCAGCCGGGATTTGAAGTGTATTCTCTAATGCAAGAAGATTTGAAGGAACACACAAAATAAGTGCAAGAGAATTTGCATACGAAATGTGCTTTGACACGAGGAGGATTTTATAAATAAAAAAGAAATATAAAATCTCATAAGATAGTTTTCTGATAAAATATGCTAAAATCATCATTTAGAAATTGACTCTTTTTTCAAAATCAATAGATACAGAAAGATCTCATCAAGTTCGATCCACGAAACGACGAAATTGAGGAGATTCTGCACGAAAGCTGGCTCCCAAGAGACCACAAAGCGCCATCCGAAAACAAACGCGCTGGGTAATCGTCGTAAAGTTGAACTTGGGCATGTGTCATCAGAATATTTTGGAAGAAGATAAAATTCTTTCGAATTGAAGATAATTAACCTCAGGAATATGAAGTTTTATTTATGCTGAAACTGACAAATTGTAATAAAAATAATTGAGCGGTTTTTTTAAAAATATATTTGGCTTTAAAATATGTCGGAGAGGTAATGAGAATTGAGAGATGATTATAGAGGGCAAGGGTAGGGTGTGGTAGGGCAAATTGGGTACCAAAATGAGCATCTCGATGAGCTTATCATTTTGATAATAAATTCCCTCCTACCTGGGTCTACTCTACTCTTTCCATATTAATCCCTCAATTCTTATACTCCTCCGGCATATTTTAAAGACATTTTGTTTTTTTTTTTTATAAAATTGCAGGTTTTTCGTGAATTTCTTTATGATAAGTTCATACTTCTGTAGTTTGTTTTATTGCTTCGATTTCCACAATAACTTTTCTAGCATTGATGATTAAGGCTGATCATTGGGTTCATCCATTTATCACGCTTGTTGATTTGTTTAAATCGACTTCTAAACTCCATCGAAACAAGGACGAGCTTTGGACTCTCATTCTGACCCGAACAACTGACTGATTGTGAGCGGTGATTTGCAGGTATAAAAGTGTTCGTTTTGATCATTAGATACCTTATTCTTGATCGAGAACTTATTTCAGATATCATTGAATTTTAGTCGATTTGTTTCTGGCTCCAGAATGCAGCATTCATTCGTTTTCGGTGCTATTTTCATCATCGCTTTGATCAGTATTTCAAATGCTCTGCCAAAGCCAGGCTCAAGTATGATCATTCATTGTATTTTAAGTATGAACATTAATTTTAGTCACCATACCGTTGACGGCCGTGAGAGTTCCTGGTAATAAGAAAATATATATTTTAATGGCTTTTTTAAAACTATTTTAGGTAAATATATACCAAGCGGAAAGGCTTGTGATGATATGTTCGGTGCATTTCCTAAGGATAAATACCATCAGCAGACTGATGTTGGTCATCTTTCGATTTATTTTATTTCAAATAAATTTGTTCTATTGTTCTGGTCAAACGAAGTGATTGATCGTGTGTTGAGAAAGTAGAGAGAATGGGCGATAGAGGCAGAGGAAATTGCATACCACTCTTTCCACTGTCTCACGCTGACTCTTTTTCTGGCACTGTCTCCCTCTTTGTGCATAGTTCATACGCGCATTTCTCGCAAGGCGCTCTTTAACACACGAACCGTCACTTCATTTGGTCGATACAATACCGTGTTTCTTTAGTAAATTAGAAAAAAAAAAAACTCTAGAAATTCGACTTGTTCATCCGACACGTGAACAAAGCTGGCAACAAGACCAGGCACGACAAAGTCACTGATGACGAGGTTGTCGAAGTCATTGAACTTTACCGAAAGAAGCCCCTTTCTGCCGATGAAAAAGTAAAGTTGTCAAATTTTCTGCTAATTCTCAACATTATTCCTCAGAAACAAGTGGCCGATTTCATCGACAAATTGGCGCAGGTTCGCTCGAATTACGAATACGAACTTATTCCGACATTTGGAACTAAAGTAAGCGGTTCAGAATAAAATTCGAGAGATCGTTTTTGATAAAATTACGGCTATCGATTTTTACTCGTTCTCCTTTTCGAATGTCCTGATTTTACACGGGTCGATTGTTAATAAACATGAGAAAGTGAATGTTTGAAAATTGTATGGTCATTAAAGCTTTTATTTATTAAAAAATGAATCATGGGTAATTTTAGGCTCAACGGATCATGTCTGATGCTTGCGACTCTTACAAAATCTTTAAAGCCACGTACAACAAGCCGCCAAATGTGCAAAATAATGCGGTTAGTTAGTATTTCGTTTTTCCCTCTTATTTGTAAAAATTCAGCTCTTTGCACTCCACGACGAATTATCTTCCGACGAAATCGAGCAATTCCAGAAGAAACTCAATGAAGCCTATGTAAGGAGAGAAATTTTAAGAAATTAAAATTGGAAAACTTTAGAAAAAGGCAGATGAAGTCAAATTCCCCGAGGCCTTTACGAAATTCATCAACGCCGGCTTCTTCAAGCCATACGATTTTGCCACTTTAAACTAATTAACTTTGTATAGCTTTTGATAATAACTGATACTAAGAATTGTGCCAATAAAATATTGAATTTTCTTGAAGGTTGATGATAAATAAGTATAAATCAAAATTAGTTTTCTAGGCTCGTCTGATTTTCTTTCAAATGCAGGTTATTATTGTCCACAAGCATGATATTCGCACCTTCACATGTACACCCAATCAATCTGAGAACCAGTGGTTATGCTCACCTCACAGTCATCGTTTTCATTATTTCACCCAGTATTGCCGTATAGTTTCGAAGGATGTTGAATCGGTTAGATCAGAATTTGCTTCAATTCATCATTTTCCGTTTGGAATTCGAAGACGCTCAGACTTTATCGCAATGCACGGATCAACTGCGAACTCAAAACAGTTCACCTTCTCAGCCTAAATGTCAGGTAGAAAATTTTCGTTATCGTTTGCAAGGAATATTTATGAATATTTTATCTGTACTTATTTTGTTCCGATTTTGGAAAAAGACGAACCCAATTTTAACTTTTTGTCTGATTATTTGAATTTTAACATTCTCATTTAGATCTTCCACCGACTTCCGGCAGAGCTGATTTCTGAAATAGCGAAACGAGGCGGATATCTGGAGCATGTTACTCTTGCAAAAACTTGCCAGTCTGTTAGAAACGTTATTTTGAGGAATCGACGAAATTTCACTTATCGGAAGTCGTATGAAGGCACTTTCGTGATCACTAGAACGGTTCGTTGCCGCATTCAGGCATACAATTATCGTGGCACAATTTTAGAATGATATAAGTCGATATCCTTTCCGAATGAGAGTCAGCAACTCTTCAAATACGATGTCTTATGAGGTGGGATGACATTTTGGGAATTTCATTTTGCAAAGAGAACATTAATTCCAGATTCAATTCGTTACTTCTCATAAAAATAAGGATATTTGTTATGATTATCAGTACGAGGATGAAAATGATGAGTGGAATATCGCCGAGGTAATTGGCGAACTCGAAAATCATGTTTTCGAGACGTCTGAAATTGGGCCGCCTCGAATGGGAATTATGCTGAACTTAACGAACACCTACATTTGGAGAATTTGCATTCGATCTGCTGAAAGAGCGATTAAATTAATCTCTGAAATCTGGAATCGAATCATGTACTGCAGCGAATTTGAGCATTTCGATTTTGTAAGTTTTTAATCAACTATTAGTGGACACAAATTTGGCGGGATGTTGGTTTCAAAGTGTCAGCTAAAATTTCACTTTATATCGATTAATCCTCTTAATTCTTATCTCATGAAGTTGAAATTTAATTTGCATAGATAATTGGCTGTCACAAGGATCTGCCGTGGTTTCATCGAGCATTTCGAATGGACAATTTCCGCGTGCTTCGCTCAACTCGAGTTCTTTATCAAAAACGGGCCGCAGATCCTTCAATTTGTGATGCAATTCCAGTCAAATTGTGGAACAACCTTAGTATGTCTTCGATTTTCTAGCTTTTATTTCAAATGGGCATTTAGACGTGAACGAACTTCACATTCAAGCCGCTTTCATGCAATCGGAAAATATGGATTATGCATACCCATTTGATGACTTGCTTCGATCGGATTTTCGAAACGTAAGCATTGAATTGTTTTTTTTTTCAATTGTTATACTGAGATTTTAGATTACTGATATTCGAATCACATCTTCGCCAAGACACAGAATGAATTCGAAAGGCCCGTATTCGTTGAGTGAAGAAACTTTGTTGAGTTTGAGTGGGGTTAAGACGTTTCTAGTTGATAGCGACATTGTATTCTCTGTCTATATTTCTTCTATTCAAAAACTAATTTTGGTAAGATATTTCTAAAGAAGAATTTCTATTTCAATTTACATTTAGAAGTGGCATAATGATTATATAGGAAGGAAAGAAGAATCCAAGGAAGAGGTATATTTATTATTACGAAATGTGAGGAGGTAGATTCGGCGTACTCGTTGCAACTCGCTTTTGCACACGCCTCATTCTTTTTCGCTATTTTCTTCTTCTTTTTTTTCTCTTCAGGATGCATGCTATTTCTTGGGGGTTGTTGAATCTACGAGAGGAGAGTTGCAAAGAGCGTGCAATATCTATCTCATCACAGTCCATAATATTTTAAAATATTACTCACACAAATATATTAATTTTAAGGTGGAATATTCTAAAACTACATGGCAAATGCGCTGCTGCTATAAAACGGACAATGGCGTGATTTTGGATAGGCATACATTCGATTATCGTAAAATGTAACCTATCTTTAATGCTGATTTATACATACTTTTAATAGAAGTCTGATATTTATCTAAAATGTTTAAAAAACGAAGGAGATTATTTCGTGCAATTTTAGAATGGACGCATTCCCACTTTCAAAACGATTTTATGAGACTGACGCTAAGGTTATTGAAAACAATCGGAAACAGGGATTCGGTTATCTCGTATTATTACTTCCAAGCAACTTCTTCTTCGCTTCAACGGAGGATTTTGAGAAGTCTGAAACTCTGCTCTACCACAAAGAATTTTGTCGAAAAACATGCCCATGGTCCAGCTTCTATATTTTCTAAAACTCATTATTGTTTTTGTGATGTTTTTGTAGTGAGTAAAATTTTCGTTATTTATTTCTAAAGCTTCAAACGAGTTGCTTGAAGAAAGCCCATTGACGATAATCCCCCAATAGTTGAGGAAGCTTTAACGGAGAATCAAGGAGACTTGAGAAAAGTCAAAGGTAATAAAATCGTCAATATTGGGCAGACTAAAGAATTCTGGACAAAACTTTCTGGATTTAGAAGGAAATTTTAATTCAACACCTCACTTCCTCATTTTTATTCGATATTCTCGTTCTATGGGAATTTATCCTATCAGAAGTGCAAAGTATACGCATTCGTTCGTTCCTCCAAGGTTTATTATCGAATTGTTGCAGAAAATAATATGTACTGAGTTTTCATGTTTTTTATGATTAGAGTATTTTTTCTATAAAAATTCTGCTTGCAAATTTTCGTTCGAATTTTGGATAGAGAACAATGTTCTTATGAAATTTTTTCTCATAGTTTCTTATAATCTCAATATGTTTAGCTCTATTTGTTCATTAGCATCAAATCTCTGAATTTCTATTTATAAAAATCTGGGTATGTTTCGTTTGGAATTTTCGTTGTCTTCGACCCTTCTCTGCTTACCCCAAATTGGCTATCAAACTGATGAGGTTTCGAGTAAAGCAGGAATTCGAGGGAACTGAAGGGAAATGGGACTGGAGAGAGAAAAGGACGCGAAGCACAGGCAAACACATCGAGACAAATAATGGCTCAGGAGAATGTCATTTCGGGAAATCGAGCCGCAAACTTGCGCAAATTGGTACAAATACATTCAGACACAGCATTTCAGCCATTTGATGAAAAGTTTCGCTAATCCTGAGTTTTGTTTTTTTTTTGGAAATATAGTGCATTCTTTATAGTCATTTTTTCATTTTCAGACCTGAAATCTGCTAACTTTGAAGTATCCATGATATCTCAATTTTGATCTCTCATATATTTTGTAGAAATTTCGTTGTTCTCGGCAAAATATCTGCAAACTTCTCGTATAAACGTGATTTTTAGAGGAAAAATGCTAATCGAACCACGCGAACATAGACGAATTTCTTCGGATTACAAACCATTGCCTGAGCCTGATGATCCGTGGGCTCTCGAACAATTGCTGCATGGAGACCAGGTTGGTTTATTTTTATAGGTTTTTGAAAGAGCGAAGTTGTCATTTTTGAAGAAAAAAAATATGGGAAAAAGTCACTTGACTCAAGATTTTGAGAATTTAGAATTCCAAAACACAATAGATAATTTCCTAAACTCCGATTTCAAGGCAATAAAACAGCAGAAATGAATGAATGGATGACTTCTTTTGATTTTGGAGATGGAATTGCTTCGCGAGTGGCGATGCCTGCAGTCAAATTGAATCAGAAGGCAAAGAGCAGGAGAAGGGAGGGGCAGGCAGAGGTGTCAGACTCGCTTAAGAGAGCAGGACTAAATCAAGAGAATCAAGAGAGCCATGCCCTCTCAAATAAATGACTCCTTCATTTCCCCCCGAAAGTACTTCTCCCCGATTTGGTGAACCAGGAAATTTCGATTCCTAACATTTTAGAGGATCATTTTTTTGTTTTCGTTTCCTAAATTCTCGTTTCGTCAACTTCTGACGTAATAGTACTTTCCTTTCGTGAGATCATCACAGCTTCGTGGAACAAAAACTTCTCCACCCCCATGTCTTGAATTTTATCGTCTTGATCTTCAAGTTTGCATTACGAAGTCGCAACATTAGTATTATTTTTGGAAGATGCCCGGCTAGATACCAAAACGTGCTCATTCTTCCATCATCTCCCATGATAAAACGTGGCTTTCGAAAACTGCAATATTCTTGGTTTACTATTTCTGAACGCTATACCTTTCCTATTAAAATCAATTGAGCATGGTAAGAGATTTGAGTTTCCGTTTAGAGGCTTCATGTATGAGACAGATGTCTGAAAGTTCATCTTTGGGGGAAGTCGAAAACCTAGGATTTTGGTCCGAATTTGAACATATTTTGGAACCTCATTCTCAGTTCTCAGATAGGTTATAGGTTTTTTCTTGGTATTAGATATATAAACAAAACCTGGCAGAATTTTTGGATTTATTTATTCTCCTGGTTCGAATTCTATTTGTGTTTTCGTTTTCATTTCGACCTTGCGAATGGCATCTTTGGACTGAGGACTGGCCCTGCTCGTGGATGTCTCATTAGCACCTTCAGCGTCTTCCCTGGCCCAGGGCCCTCACCTCGTCTTGTCTTATTTTGTGTCATCCAACTGAGCCTTCTCTTTTGCACTTCTCAATTCCATTTTCATTACTTCGGTTTTTTTCGGATATTCCTGCAAATTCCCTCGAACTTTTTATATGGTTGTCAAAGTCAACTGGAATGGAAATGTAAGTAATTTCAGTATTTTTGGATAAAAATGAAAGATTCTGGTATTTTCCAAGGTTGATTTCAGGGGTTAGAGAAATTCTGATTCAGAATGTGACCTTCTTTAAAGTTTTATTGGTCTCATCTATGGTTCTCTAGTGATCCTTCTGAGACGCATTTTATGATACGTGATTTCCATCTTCGAAAAAAATCTTCCAAAAACACATCAACAAATTATCTATTCGAATCTTTCTTTCTTTTCTCCCCAGGCATAGCTCTGAATGAGCTGATGGCAGTCCGTTTGTCTCGCGCCGCGAATAATTGGTCTCTAGTGGATTCGAAGTCGAAATCCTCGAAAAGCCGAGGATTTGAGAATTCGAGAATTGATCGGCATTTTGAGCTTTGAAATGGCACAAAGAATGGCAGACAGCTACGCGGCTAACCCCAGAAGTGCAGACGCGAGGTGCACAGCGAGAATTTTTGACGGAAGAGCGAAGCGACGTTTCTTTATCTTCATGAATAGATATTCTTCATAATGTCTGATCTATTCAACTACACCTCATAGACAAAGATTATTCAAAACTAGGATTTTTGACTGACGGAGGATAATCCAAGCGTCTTCTTTAATTTTTGGTCACTGATAAGTTGGTCTAAAAATGGCGTTCATCTCTCGTCACATGCCATTCACCTCCTCCACTCCATCAGGTCTGTTCTCGAGATCGAATACAACGGAAATCCAAAGGCAAAGAATCGTCGACGAACTGGATGTCAATCATAATGAAGCGAGTTCTTCTTGATTTGAATATTATTTTTCTCGGCTTTTGTAAGTGTTTTACCGTTTTGCTCAGGTTATTGAAATGGTGATCAGATGAGTTCCTATTTGCAACTAGTTTCTTGAGATTTTGCTTCATGTTCTGGTGATTATAATCGTCGGTGGGGTTATATTTTCAATTCTTCAAGCGCTTTGACTGATTTTATCTAAGGTTTTCGAATTCGGTTATAATTTATCCATTTAAGGCTCCCGAAGTGCAGATGCCAGCATGGAAGAAGTACGCTCGTCTGATCTTGCCTCACATCGGTCTCATTCTGATGTCTTTCCTCTACGTCCTAGGCGGAGCGGTAGCGTTTTTCCATCTCGAGCAACCACATGAGGTTCGACTTGGTTTTCTCAAAGTTGCCAATTTCCACTTTTGCAGTTAGCCATTCGGGAGATGAGCATACGAAAATTCCACGCTCATAAGGAGCAGATGCTGGACGATCTGTGGAGTTTGGTTGAGGCCGGAGCCACACCAGGTGAGAAGAAGGCTTTTTGATAGTTTAGAGAACTTCAGAAGTAGATCGTATTGTTGCGAATCGCTGCGTTTTCAAGATATTTCGCAACGAAGTGCGACTTCACCGGGATATTCTTCAGCAAAACGCTTCGATTTCTTATTTCCAAAAGCATTTCGCTACGACACTCAGAGAAATATTAACTGATTAAATTGTTGAAAGAAGATGATTGAAGATTTTCTCGATTTCTTCAACCTAATGTGTCGTTTCAGTTTTATCTTCTCGCTAGTCTCTGGGGTACGCAAGATAGTCTTTCAGAGTACATCGAAGGTATGGCGAATGAGTACGTCGACAATGTGACGAGGATATTGTTCGAAGCCTTTGACACTCATTACATCAGCGCTAAGCATCTCAAGCCCGGTGGGGAACTCGAAGCTTATTCCTGGACCTACACGACGGCGATATTCTTCACTGCTACACTGCTGACAACCATTGGATACGGCAATCTTACACCAGTAAAAATTCAAATAACGCTTTTCCAAGTTAACTTAAAAGCTTTAGGTTACTTGGAAAGGTCGAGTATTCTGTGTAGCGTACGCTCTACTTGGTGTTCCTCTGATTCTTATCACTGTCGCCGATCTAGGCAAATTCCTTTCGGAAAACATTGCTGAAATGTATGCATGGTAAGAGATGATCTTTAGAGGACTTATTTCGCAGAAAAATCATTTCCAGCTATTCAAAATACAAGAAGCGGTGGTTCAAGCCAAAGTACACATCAATTTCGACGAAGGACGATTCTGGCAAACTGAATGATGTCATGCAGGCAAGAAAACAATATACTTTTCCATTATGCAAAACTTGTTTCAGGATCTGGACCAATATATGGCGATACCAATTCTGTTGATCGTCTTTATTCTCCTCGGCTACATTGCGCTTGGAGCTGTATTATTAGGATCGTGGGAGAACTGGGATTTCTTCTCCGGGTTCTACTTCAGTTTCATCACGATGACTACTGTTGGTAAGAACCAGTTTTTATTATCCTCTATTGGCGAAACAATTTAATCTCCAAGGATTTGGCGACCTAGTTCCACTTCGACGTGAATTCTACTATCTGGACCTATGCTACATTATCATTGGACTGGCAATAACCACGATGTGTATCGATGTTGTCGGTATTCAGTACATCCAGAAGATTCACTACTTTGGACGAGCTATCAAGGATGCCCGATTCGCTCTGGTTAACGTCGGAGGAAAAATGGTGCATGTTCCAGGTAAGCATTTTCTTTAGCTTAACTCTTCATGCAGTTTTCCAGATATCATGAGATATGCTAGCGTGTTGCAACAGAAGTACGGCCATAAAAAGAATAGGGAAAGTATCGTCGCTAAAGGAGCATATGCGCCAAAGGATCTTCATAAAATACGGTATGAATTAAATAAAAAGGGTACATCAAGAAAGAAAGGTATTCAGGTTTATTGATTACGGAGCCCTGGCCTCTTTGGATAGTCTAAATTCGATCGTATCTGCTATTTTCAGTACTCGTTCTAAGGAAGCCGATGTATGACAGAAATTTAACTAAAGCTGAAAACCTGATCTCATTCGGTGAATTTTTAAACCGGTAATAAATTTTTAAATTATTTATTTCATCACAAATTTAGTTGCAAACAAGAATTCGGTTTCTTTCGATAATATCATTGATTCCTTTAAGAACTTCGGATTTGTTGATGTTCTAAAAATGAATTTTCACCAATGAACAGCACCAATTTTAACTTACATTTGTGAATCCAAAAATTTGTGCGTGTCGAAATAATAATTCGAAAGTCCTTAAATACGCCTTGTCGAGCTGATCTGGGTTCTCGAAGTAAAAGACGCGTTCCCACGCAAATCCTATCGTGTACGTTCCATAATTCTTATGAATATGAATGCCTGAATTATGTTTTCTAAGTTCATTTTCTTATAAAATTGAAATCTACGATTTTGCAATTTCTGCATGAATTCGACCACATCGGATTCGATCGGTGATGATGATTTGCTGGGCTTGAAGTTTTTCGAGGTGAAGAATTTGAAACACAAGTTTCCCGTTCGAAATTGCGTCGATGTATCGCCGCCGTCAAGTAGGACATCGAACCAAATTGTTCCGCAATATCTTTCCTGGGAAAATTATTAAAACAAAATTCACATTTCAATTCAATGTATTTTTTTACCAAGTCAGGGTCCCAATCATAATGCAAATACAAATAATAAACCGGAAGATTTACAATCAGGCGTTTATAGTTTATCGCTAATCCTAGTAGTTTTGGATTAGCCAACAGCAGAACGGTAGCATCTGCGTAGGATAGCCGCGGTAGAATATGCTGGTAAATGCCGAATGGAAGTTTGTTCAGCATTTAGGACTCATAAAATGGAGAGATTGGTAGATTATTCATAGTTTTATGGAAGATATCCCCTGGACCATAAATTCATTACTTCACACCTATTTTATGAGCCGTCTATGAAAGGCCAATTGTCACCTTCATAGTTTGATTGACAGACTACTTTGCACTAGGTATTTTGAGCAAAATCATATAATTTTTTAAAGTATTTATTTTCTGAGGAAAAATCATAAATAAACCATTCGCATTGAAAAGATCCGTATAAAACCGACCAGTCAAAAGACATAAAGTTTTGAAGCAGAAAGAAAATTCTTAAACAATGAACCAATAAAGTAAAATCAAAACTTTGCTTCGATGAGCATTTATCAAATGAAAACTTGACGAATTATGAACTAATCGATTATTATTTCGCTGAAATTCAAGAAGAATCGAGTCCCGTTTCATAAAAATTAAGTTACCAAAATATGACAATCGTGGATGGAAAAGCTCAGTAACAAGGAAAGTATTTGAAGCCATTTAAAATTTGAGCGTTAGAAAATGATATTCGACGATAACTCGATGGATGTAGTAAAGCTGAGTATCGTTGTTTCGGAAAACCTTACAGAACAAAAGATACTGCATTATCTAATTAAAGAATATTTGTCTCGTTTTTTCCATTTCTGAACAAAACTCATTATATTTCGCAAAATTTCCGAAACTCTGACAGAATGAAATGATAAGTGAACATGAGTATGAAATGGAAGTGAAGTGCAGAATCCACCCGTAAACAATCACAAATCAGACACTGAAGACTTTTGTAAAACATGTAAAATTTTCTTCCAAATTGAGAGTAATTTTCGGAAGAGAAATGACCACATCAGAGACTGAGGTAGGTATGAGATCCATGACGAGAAACATAGCAGGGGTTTCTGTTTTGCTTTTGCACGAAGCTAACCAATATCACAGGGATGAGAACTTTGACTTCTAAAATTCAATTGCTCGTCTTTGTCGTTCTTTGGCAAAAAGTATTTTCTTTAAGAAGAAACTTGGAAATATTCTATTTTGATGAACATTTGGAATTGGAAGATGATCTTTTCAGAATTTTTCATTACTAATGGCTTAATTAGTTAAGATATTCAATTAGATGTGTTCAAAATACTGCAGAAAGGGAATACCTGACTATCCTACGATGACCCATTTCGACTCTAGGGCTGAATGCTAGGCTCCTTTCCAGTCCCACAGCAAAGCAAAATGTTGAGACAAGAAAGTAGACCGGTTCCAGGAATACTCGATTCACCCAATTTTCTGCTTTCCGATCGAGTCATTCCAGTGAATCGACGATGCTTCAGAGTTCTGCTTGGAGCTATCGTGTTTGTAATAGCGATCCACATGCAGCGGGGGATCAGTGACAGAACAATCGAGATGATGATAACCTGAACATTTTTTTTCCATTTGTAGTCTTTTTTCGTTTAATTTCAGATTACTCAAAAGCACTTTTATCAATGATCAACGAACGAAAAATAGCTTTATCAGTCGCTTTCAGTGTGTGAGCTTCTTACAAATTTTGGGAAAGAGGCTCAAAATGAAGCGCTTCCTGTCGCTTGTGAGAATTAGAGCTCTGGATCGGCTACTCTTTGTATGGGAAATATTTTAGGTGATTTGAAGAAGAACTTACCAGCCAGAATCGCAAATCAGTCAGGCTTTGTTGCGCAATCATAACGGGCGGATCTTTAGCGCCAGTCCACGTCCAACTCGGAGAAACGAATCCGTTGTAGAGTAGAGCGGCGAGGAAGAAGCCTCCCACAGAGAGAGCCATCGACCAAAACATGGGCCACGTCCAATATTTGACCAGCAAAGCGAGATGGCACGTGTTAACGAGCAGCAGCTGGGTGATCATCACCATACCGAACGTCCAGAGATCACAGGCAGAATCCCAGTAGGTCTGGAATTGGTTGTATGAGAATTTGCTGAGTCAAGAAAAAGAAGTCAAAAAGCTCGAGGTGGATCTAGCAGAATTTTGATTTTCAGTCAATAAAAGTCCTTACGAAATGAGCGATCCAATAGACGACGGCGCTTTGCCACAGTGCGTCCACCATGTTCAACCAAAACGAATACCATCGATACTTCTTCCCCAGTCGACCTTGCTCGTACAAAGCTGGATACTCTAAGAGAACGTCTGCCGAAGCGTCTTGGTCAAGGCAACCGTAGAGCAGTGATGGAACTGAAGGCAACAATACCGTTCAACAGAAGCTTCCTCGGAATTTACTCACCCGAAGTAAACAGCAGGTTGTACACCATCAGATAGAGCGGGTCGATCGGAACTTGCGCGGAGAAACCATTGAAGATCTGATACCAGAAGATGACAAACACGAACATGGCATTTTTGTAGAAGAAGTAGAGAATCGTTTCCGCCAGACGATAGTAGCACCAATGCCCTTGGACCAGAAGAAGGTGAGTCAGAAAGCGGAATCTGGCGAGAGCAAAGTCGGACGCCATAACCGCTTGCATGCCCTCCTGACCAGACAATCCGACTCCAACATCGGCACCCTGAATTTGAAAAGTTACGTTATGGACTACATTTCGAAAGCCGAATTTGGTCTAATCAAAATTCGACAATAGCTCACCTGTATCATGCTGACGTCATTCGCCCCGTCACCAATAGCCAGAACCTTTCCATTCAGCTTATCTTTAGCCAATTTGACTAGCGTCGCCTTCTGAATGGGCGTAGCTCTGCAGCACAGTACTGACTGACAGCCTTTGAGCAATCGGACGAATCTCTCCTCGTTGTGTGGGTCCAGACAATAGTCGATGATGGCAGCGTTCAGAACGAGCCCGAATTGGGCCTCCTCAGTGATCTCGGTTGCTCTGGCGAGTCGCTTGAGATGCTCATCCAGGAGATCGGAAATACCCCGGATGCCATTGGCACCAAGATTAAGGAGATCCATTGATGAAGAGAAGAGCCTGAAGAAGGCCGTTTCCGATTTTCACGAGCGAATATGAAAATGACGTACCTTGAAGAGTAGGCGATGTTGACAGCAGTCTCGACCTTGTCACCAGTCAGCAACCACACTTTGATACCAGCAGCCCTCAGAGAGTGAATAGTCTCGGGCACACCGTCTTGAAGTCGGTCTTCGATGGCAGTCACTCCCAGCAACTCCAACTCCTGCTCAGCTTTCAGGGTGCACTCAACCAGCAAATTCTCACGATGATGTGAATCAAATTCGGCTTCTTCTTGCTGAGCTCTCCAGGCCTGAATTCGTTTATTCAATTGACGTCTCTACTATTTCGATTGCCTGATAGTCTTCTTCCTTCCATTCCTTCCGGCACAGACACAATGTTCTCAACCCGTCTTTGGCGTAGTCTGACAGATGTGTCTGCGCTTTGAAGAGCGTCTCTTCTCCTTGCTCCGACATGGTGAAGTCCTTTGAGAGAATCGGCAGAATGGAAGCGTCGGCTCCTTTCGTCAACAGAATCACTCTATTTTCGGAGTCTCGCACGACCACCGACATTCTCTTCCTGTCGGCATCGAACGGCAAGGTGTGGAGAACCTAAATTATCATCCATTTGTTGCAGATATTAGGTGATTTTTCTACCTTGAACTTCATACTCGTTCCAGTCGCTCTCAGATAGATGACTACTTCGTCGAATCTTCTCCTCAGCAATCGCACACCGTATTCTCTGGCTGCTTCAACCAAAGCTAATTCGTCAGGAGATTCTGAGTCATAGAAGGACTGAAGTGGAGGTGCTTCGATGGAAGATGACTGTGACTGTCGTTTATCTGTCGATCTAAAGAAGCAGTAATATCGTAGAAACACTCTGAGTCATTAGTCTTTACCTTCTGAACGGAACGAGATCGTTGAGCCCAAGTCCTTTCAACCGGGTGAATGGTCCCAGACTGAGCAAAGAATTTCTGTGCAGAATGCCCTTCGACTCCTTTGCGGTTTTCTCAGTTTCTTCTTTAGGTTCCTGAAAATTCATTAGTCTTCTTTTAATTTCTTTGATATCTCTATTACCTTGTTCTCTTCAGGCTCTTCCTTCGTTTCCTTCATTGCCTTTTCCGAATCATTCTCATCAGCGCTAGGCTTTTCATCTTCTCCGAATTCGATCAATTCGATGCTTTCCCTCGACGATTTTCTTTCTATTACTCTTTCACTGGAGGGTTCTTCTTCCACTTCCTGAATGACAGGACAATTCATGCGAAATTCAATTGAGAATCACACCACTTTTCATCTGATCTATTATTGCGTTGAAGGTAACTTTTAAGGAGATTTCATGGAGTTTGGCAATTATTAGATTTCTTCCAGTATCCTTTGAATTGGAAATTGGAAATTTAGATTCGAAAGTACGATCTAACAATTTTATGCAAGTTTTCAGAAAAATGATCGAACTAACCTCTAAGAACTTGACGTTGAGTGATGCGTTGGCCGTCCTCTGCCTGCCTCCATTGCTGTTATCTTCAGTTGTATTCCCTTCTCCATCGTCCCTCTGCTCAGCAACGATTCCCTCGTCGTCCATGAGATCTTCGTGAGGTTTTGCGTTGACAACGACGGTATTACAAATGGCCATAGTGATGAAGAACGCGAATATCGGATTGTCGACTTCGCCTTTTCGTACCTGAAACATATGACTTCATAGAATCACCCCATGAGTTTCTATAGAAAAAAAAGCATATTTTTTTAAAATGAAATTTTACCGCATTGTTCAGTAGAGTCTCCAGCGCTCGATCTCTTGATGGTCTTAGCTTGGCAGAATTCGAGTTAGTCGTTGAGAGCGAATTCGTAGTGGAATTGCTTGCCGACAGCGAATTGCTGGACTCATCAGTGACACAACGACCGCCGAAGTTCTTGCCAGTCAGAGAGCAGCATCGAAAGACCATCTGATTCTCCGTCAAGGTGCCCGTTTTGTCGCTCATGACATATTGAATCTGTCCGAGTTCTTCAGGTATGTTCAGGGCTCTAAATTGGATGGTCTTAAAATGTCGGAATATTTCGAAAGAGTCTTACCGACACTGAAGTCGTTTGTCAACTTTCTCATAGTACATGTTCTTGTCCTGTGACATGAACCAGATTTGACCGACTTTGATGAACTCGATAGAGACGTAGAGCGATATTGGAATTAGCACCTAAATTTCAAGCATTTTCTACAATTTCATTAGTTTATTTTCTATTTTTCAATTTTCCCTGGAAGTAGACACTTGTCTTTTATTTGTGGCGATTCACGTGGACTCCTTACAATTAGAGATTCAAAAGAGTTCCGGTTTCCATAGGGAAGTCGAGACATGATTGCATGAATTACAGAGAGGAGCAAAACTCAGTTAGGTCATTGGAGGTGACGATTTTTGAGCAATGACCATACTGACTTATTTCGAAAACTTGTACCTGCAGAACAATGATGTAGGAGAAGAAGTTCCAGATGGCTTCTTTGGTGATGTTCAGACGATACTTGCCGTCGCTCTCTCCATTAGTGGCATGGTTCTCCCAGGTAAAATACGGAACATCGTATGGGTCATAAAAGCCATGCAGCCAAACGTCTGAAAAAGCAATATTGTTGTATTTAACAGTCGCATAAATTTCTGTTTCTAAAAACCTAAGTAAATAGCTTTGCGGAATTTTAAAGATTCTTACTTGTCAAAACAGCTCCCGTAACGCACAACGCCAGTAGAATGACGACGCACCAGATGATGTCGATATTGGCCAACTTCTCCAATGTACTTCGTTTGTATCTCGGTCCAGAGTTGTTGAGCATGGCCTTGGTATCGGGACCGGCATAGAGAACGATGCCTTCGACGAAATCCGTGTTCTTGACCATGCATCCTCGGAGTAGAACGTTTTCTTTGGCTAATATCGCAAATTCTCGCGGAAGTGGTGGTCCTAAAAACGGACCATAAAAACGATGAAATTAGAAAGAAATTAATTTACCTCCTTCGACCGCTTCAAGGTGTCCTTCAAATTTGTAAACGTCTGTAGTTGGGTTTTCGCAGACTACCTAAAACTTAAGCTTGATAAAAGTTATAAGAAATTTCGCCCACTTTATATTTGAAGCAATCGGGCTTGAAATCCTGAGGAACATTCGAATTGTGGTATTTTCCCATGGCCCGAATCGCGTTTCTCTGTTTCAGATTTGTTTCACCGTCCAAGTTGGATGTCTCGACGTAGCAGATGCCTAGAAATCAGAAAATAAATTTCAAAAGTTCAGTACAAATTTCTTACCATTAGCATCACTACTCCTCAACAATAAGATGTCAGCCGGGATAATTTCGTCATGAGACAAATGCACGAAATCCCCGACTACGATATTTTGCCATTCAAGCTTGCGATATCTTAAATTTTTAAAAGATTGAAAACATTTAAAATAAAAAATTAATTACCGTCCTTCCTTAGCATCCCAAACTCGACAAGTCGAGTGATTGATCTTCATGTCAGATTTATATCTGCGATAATCCTAAATTGTTATTTGATCATAAAAATGAAGAAAAAATTCTGCACCTCAAAAGCATCTTTGATCGCAGTGACTCCAAGCACGAAAGAAATCGGTAAAAGGGATAGATATTTCCCGAACGCTCCAATGATCATATTCAACACAACGATAAATACGAAATACAAGTTTGCAACTCGATGCAGCTAAATTAAAAACAAATCGTTTAATTTTTCATTTCAATAATGCCTGCTCCAGTAGATTCCTCGGTAGAAATGTCAAAACGCTATATTTCGTCGTTGAAATTTTGTTATCGGCATACCGTCGATTTGGATGCTCATATCTGAAAAGCAAAGGGAAATTTCATCTATGTTAAAATCAGAATACCTAGGAGGCGCTTCGGGATGATTATTCGGCATGACTATCCGAGGCGTTGGCAATATAGGGCCTGTTCGGAATAGCCATCTAATGAATGGATGCGATTTAAGTAATCGATGAGCGGATTCGGACTTTTCCCAGAAAACTTGGGAAGGGGAATGGAATAGTGGCCTGAAATTGAGTAATCTTGGCACAAGTTCATCTCAGGATAGAATTACACGTCGGTATGCAATAATGAAATGAAATACGTACACTATGTCCTCATTTGGAAACTATCCTAAATCCTTACCTAGAAGGAGGAACCCATAATGACGAAGTCCTTCGGTGATGTCCCTTCTCATCGACAGATCTGTCTGAGTGAAGCGGTGACAGTCGATTCGAATTGCTGCTATTGTTCGTGGTAGATATAGTAGATATAGTGCCGGGTGCAGGCGTATAGCGCGGCTCGACCGAAGTCGACGGCGTCGCGTCGGCGCCCTTCCTTGTCATCGACAACGCCGATTACGATTCTGAAAGAATCAATAATTCGTGAATTATTGGACAATAATTATCTATGAGAATTTTCTATGAAGAATCGTTTTGGAGAAAGTTTAATTATCTAGAATATCATGATTGTGGTTCTGAAGGAATAAGGAAATTTCTCATGAATGATAATATGAAAGAAGTAGGAAGGATATTTTCAGTGAAGAGTTATTTTGCGACGGCTTTAAAGCTATCTAATCTAACTGATATTGAGCCTGATTATGAGATTTTAAATTTAGAATCGAAGTAATAATACCTCCGTAAAAATGTTTTTAACAGAGGTGACAATTTTACTCTAGACCAAAATCGATTATGAATGATGAGTCAGAAAATTAGTAAGTGCTAATATAAGAGGTAAATTTTCAACGAAGAACTATTTCTGAAACTATGATAGTGCTTACAAATAAGACCCTGGTCATTTTATTAATGGAATCACGGAAGACTATGCAATAAAATTATATGATTTGATTTTCTCACGTCGCAATGATCTGATACGAAATTTCGACTCGACTAGAGGCGCGTATTTACGAGGTTATGATTTGGGTATTTATTGCAGAAATTTCGAAATTTTACTTCTGAGAAAATCATAGAGCACAGCTCAAACTACGATTTTCATGCGCAACCTCTAGGCATTGTGCATACAGTACCTTACTCTCACCTTTAGAAGAAGAATATTTGCCAATGATGTTAGAATTGGCTGGAAAGGATCAACAAGGACAAACTTGACTTGGAAAAATCGGAGAAAAAGTCAAATCGAATTTTCATGAAATCATGAGGAGACATTTTCGCATAAAATATCAAATGAAACGCGCTAGAAAGCTTATCGTCAAAGATAAAGAAGTATCGAAATTTGACGAAAATGTGACAAGACGATATTCTTTGCCCTAATTCTTCTGATAAAGACATGCCTTTTTCAGAAAAAAAAGTCAAGAGTAATTCAAAATCAACCATGTGTTCATAAATCATTGTGGTTTGATGTCTTAATGGCAATTAGAGTGATAAAAATTAACGAAAACAACTTGGACTCTAACTGATTTAAGAAATTCGAGTAAGTCAAAATTCAAATTCGAAATTTCGTGTACTCCTAGAAAAAAAATCAGAAAAATCTTCTTTTTAGTAAATAATAAAATATGCGTTCATGCGCATGTGGTTTGATGTTCTAAAATGACAATTTGATAAGAAAAGGAATAGGGAAGAGGAGTCGCAAGCGCATTCATGGAAGAAATACTAAAGACCCAGGGTCTGATTCATATCGATAAAGCTCGTACTCTGTCGATAATGCCCTCTTCTAAATCATAGAAAGGGCAGAATTGCAGGGGAGGGGGAACGGCAAAAGTTTCGTTGGTCCTTTTTGCTCGATAAAAATAGAAAGAAAATCGCCCACCTGCGTGCTCGTGTCCTTGTTCGGAAGGTGGCTGAGTCATTGGCAGAATCTAATTAGAGGAGCAAAATTGTGTGTTTTTGTTGAATGATAACAGAATGATTCGAACGGGGAAGAATGATGACGACAACAACAACAACAAACGATGACGAGTTTGGGAGAAATTGAAATCTAGGGAAGATTCCTCCGATATTTGAGTCGAACAGACTGAAATTGAAGATTTTAAATAAGAAAGAATTATCAGAAAAACGAATATTAAAGTTACGGTAAAGACGATATTGGTAGATAAAATCTTAGATTTCGTTGAAAGAAGACATGATTTCGAAAGTATAAACGTTCGATAAAATCGACTCGAATAGGAAAAATTGATGCAAATTTGCACAATATTTTATTGGACCATTTTGGAACGATAAAATATGATTGAATGTGAAATATGTGAACATAAATATTGAATGCACCTTCGACAAGCGCTTAGGAGGGGCATAAACAATCGCTGATTTGATAACCGATAAGAGGAAGTAAAGATTATTTCGGAAATTTTGAAAGTAACGAATTTTCTACGAGGGTTAACTAATCGCGTAAAGCACGAGGAGTTGATAAGAAATGAGTGGCTGTAAAATTAGTGATGAGTACTTTTTATGAAAGCTAATGAACGAATTGCGACTAATTATTACTGTTTCATCTCGAGAAATACACGAGTTTTTGCGATGTGAAAAGTATGGCAATCTGAAAAAGTGTCATGAGGATCAAGATGTGCATATAAATTGATGAAAAACTCGAAAAATCACAATTTTCCCTCACATCTCGCCGTCACAAGATTTCTAGGTCAAAGCAGAAAAAGATATTTCGAAAAACATATTATACCCCCATATCAAATCATAACCTATATTATATCCACTTTTTCTCTAAATGATTATCGTAAAATCATGTCACTTCCGAGCCATATTACTAATAACTTAAAAGCGCGAACTCGACACTCTTCGAAAAGTCTACGAAGACGCTCTCTCGGTTTGTTTCCTGAATGGGGGGTGTAAAAAATTGGGTTAGTCATCGAGTTTGACATCGCTCCTATACCCTACCCTCTCGACCGCGTTGCTGCGTTATTGATTCGCGATGTTAGTGAAAGTTAGCTGAAGAGCGGTAGAAACCGTCTCGAGAGGCATGATTTTCGAAAATATCAATAACCACATCAGAAACACGAAAAAACAAACCAAAATTAACATATTTTGGAATTTTACGACAAATATCGACACGGAAAACGGAGTATTTATACCAAAATATGAGCGTGATATATTCGATCAATTGATATTTTCCAAAGACAGAAGTGTACAGGTCAATGAAATAACAAAAGATAAAGAATCCTAACAATTATACGAAAATATACTAAAATGCTATCAAGTTTCCTATTGCATTGATTGATACATTGAGGCAATAAGAATAACATAACATCGCATCATCATTCATCGATAAATATCGCCGAATACGTGTGACTGATTAGTCTACTAGATACACTAACGTTAACAGTTGGGCGAAGTAGCGCTAGCCTAGCCTTGGGCATAGTTTCTATCTCTGCTCTCCTACAATACACTACTCTCTACCATTTCTCCATCCCTAACTTCAGTATACTCTCCCCTCTACTCCCGCAAACAGTGTCCCTCTTTTCTTTCTCTAGAATCGAATCAAAAATCGATAACTACCGCACTGTCATTCTTCGTCAGATAGATTCAGAAAATCGAGAAATAGCAAACGAATTTGAGAGGGAAAAGAAGCTAGAAAGATGAGAGAATATGGAAAAAGAAGTTAGAAAATGAAAAAAATAGTATAGGAAGTGGAGAGAGAAAAGAAAATAATGCCTCGGGGAAAGAAGAATGAAAACTGGATTCCCAACCGTCTCTATCTTTTCTTTCTTTCTTTATTTTTTCTTTCCCCCTATCCGACTTCAAAACGTTCCGCTTATAACGCGCCGCTAACCCCCGTAAAATCTTCGTAAATTCGCGAATTCACATCTCAAAAACCTCTGCTTTTCCAGGCTTATCTGAAATATCTATATTTCAAACATGCGATTTTCGACACATTTTCAGATTTCAATAAAATGGCTAATTCAGGCAAATTTTAGATCAATCCTGCTAAATTATTGGCAGATTTCTTAAAATTTCAGCTAAATTCGAAGGAAATGCCATAAAATCATCGTAAAAGTCTCAAACCTCAAACATGTGAAGACAGAGGGTAGGAATTTGATAAGAAAATCGACGACGTGAAATAATTGCCATGCAAAATTTGAGAAAATGAGAGAGAAAGAACTCAATTTGCAATTTCGAATAAGCGAAAAGTAGGAACAGGTCTGATTAGAGTTTCGCTTTCATAAATATAGAACTAAGGTGAGGTGAGAGCGAAATTTTGAAGAAAGAAATTATAAAATTGGGGGGAAAATGATATAAGCCAGGTGAAGGAAGGCAAAAACTTCATAAACCCTATTTTGGTTTTGCGAAATTTAGCGTGGTTTGAAGTGATGAATGTTTTTCATAATAAAAATCAATATTATTTTAAATCACATGTTTTTCATGTAAAGATTAGTATAATATTGAACCAAAATTTTGAATAGAATAGGTGAAATGTGAAATACTGGATCATTCGATAAGTTCTCGACATTAAAAATAAGCACAGGTGTTTTCTCGTGCTATTTCTGAGCATAGAAAATGGAAACGGCATTGTTGTTAGAAAGTGCTAATTTTTCAATTCTAAGCATGCGTTGATGGCCAAAAAGAGGTATTCGATATGTGGTATCCAAAGAATGAAGAACAAAGGAATAAAGGAGTTTGTGCGCAAATACCTCTTTCTGCGTCTCGGCGTTGGGTTGCTCGTTCCTTTCGCCTTTAGCCCAACCGCAGACTCGTTTTATCATTTCTCTCTGAAAGTCAGGAAGTCAGAAAGATAGTCACAATGCAAGTAGACACAAGAAGTCGCTTTCAGCCTTTCTCTGTTAGATTGTGACTCTCTAACTTTCGCTAGTCCAAGTTTATCAATCCACTCGACTGGGCGCGAAACCCGGGAGGTTTGTCGGTTTGTGTCAACCAAGAGCCAAAAATCTATATGGTTTTGGCAAAACCTTCAAAACTATATGCGATTAAAACGAAGCAATGTAAAAATTGCTTCAGAATCATAAAATTTTGCAAAATCAGACCTATTTTTGATTCAAACAAGGCTGATCTTCATCGTGAAAATAGCTTGTAAATTGGTGAAGACCAACATATGAGCTGTTCAGAATTTAATATTGAGCAATGTTCATGCTTGAACTGCGTTTCAAACTAAAATACCTATACTTTACCTCAAATTATTATACATAAGCTTTGATAGCCTGGAAAATCGTATGTTTTCAGCATATATGCATGAAAGTTAAAGGCAAAGAAATGTTGCGCTGCAATATGATGGATGAAAGGAGTACCTAACATCTTCCAACAATGCAAGAATACAAGAATAAGGATCAAAGGAATCAAATACAGCACCGTCTTCGTCTTCCTTGCCTATTCTTTGTTGTTCTGCTTCCTTTCCCTTCTATTTTGTGTTTGCTTATCCCTTATAACAACTACTACCGACTCTTTGCGTTTGGACGTAAATATCTTTGGGTATATTGAGGTGTTGATTTCTAAAAGCCTGCTAAAATGATAAAATAGCAATCTGCAGGAATTCGTTAGACGAAGCTAAGAATCGGCATAATCTAAAGATAGATTCTTTAGTTTTACTTCACTTCAAAAATGTCTGAGATATCTTCAAAGTGGAATAAATAAGATTGAAGTTGGGCTATCCTTAATAACACCTTATTTCTCTTCTAATATTTTTAGGCTAAATAATCCTAGTGCTTGTTTTTCATGGATAGAATTTTCGAGACACAAAACCGATTGTAAAACATCGCTGAAGTTTGCTTTTCCGCATATTTGTTTTACCTAAACAAAAAACGGTTTCACCGTATTTATCTTTAGATGGCGTTAATGGAGTAGAGTGTATTGAATAGTTTCCATGAGTCCGTTAGATTCGTACAACATAAAAGTAAAAAAAATCATGAAATTCCTATGTGAAGTAATAAGTTGAAGTAAATAAACTGATGAAATTCATGATAAAGCAGCAGAATATAAAACTAGAAGGAAAAGTAATAAAATCCGAAATAAACGCTTACAACATCCAAATAAAAATACAGCAATGAAAAGGAAATGGAAAATTTCCACTTTCAGATATGTTTTGGTTTCAAAAATCCTTCTATTTTTGCGTTTTTGGCTCTCGCGATATTTTCGCTTTGTTGCGTCCAAATTGCTGTTGTCCTTGAAAGTGTTCAGGAAGAAAATGTAAACTTTATAAAACGTGCCCTAGAATCACACAAATCACAAAATTCTAGGTTCAAGTTTGGACCAGAACATAGAAAAAGTTTAAAAATACGATTTTCATAAATAAATCGAAAAGTTCTAAATTCTAAACTTCGATTGCTTAATCAGAATATTATCAAGATTTGTCCTAGAATCACACAAATCACAAAAACTCTGGGCTACAAGTCGAAACAAAGATTGAAAAAATACGAAGAAAAGGATTTTGAGATGTTGACAGAAAGAAGAAATTCGGGAAGATGGTCACAAACTACGGGGAAAATGAACTTCTCCGAAAAATGTCGCGTGCACATTCTCTGCATGTGGAGTTATGGAATTGGATGACAAAGGCACGCTGTTTGTCTGAAATGGCAAGTAAACCTTTTCGTCTCCATTTTCTCCACACTATTTTTGGCAGAGAGGGAGAAATAGTATGCAATAATAAAGAGGGATAAGATATTCCTGCCGTGGAGAGACAGAACAGTGAAAGGTAAACCAGAGGAATGGGAAATGCTCGCTGAGCAGAGAATGCAGAAGAAAATAGTAAAGGGAAAGTAAAACCATCTCGATGCGAAGAAAGTTGAAAAATGCAGCAGAACTGTCTGGAAGAGTCAACAATTCGAAGAGATGCATTTCTCGTGGCAGGGAAGCGACGATTCTCGACGCAAATTGCATCATGATTCAGAGAAAATGAAATCAGATTCATTATTTTATCTGGAGGAAGATCAAATATATTTTTGAGTTTGGGGAACTTTAAAATATCATAAACGATTAAAGATCAAATTTTCTAATTCGTCAAAATATCGAAAAAAAAAAAAAATTTAGCATGGCAATGAAGATCAGCTCTTTGATAATAAATAAAATGGAAAGATTCACAGGAGGAAGATAAATGAACAAGGGAAACAATTTGAAAATGGATATTTTCCTTATTTTTGTCATGTGAGAATGTTCGAGGGGATTTCTCGATGATCAGACGAGATTAGACAAAAATGAAAACATTTAGGGGGATGAAAATGGCGAGAGGAGGAAATCCTTTATCTACGAATATATCCACAACATTTTCATGCGCTTTATTTTTGGAAATTATATAGAAACATATTCATTAAACGAAGAACATAATCAACAATAAAAAAATATATATTTTAAATTCCTAATTGTTAGGATATTTTTTTTTCGGAAAAATGTCACAAAGTAAGTGACTATTTTGAATATCGAAAATAAAATAAAAGGCTCATAGAAAAAGACACCGGGACACCGATTAAAAAAAGACACCACCTTTTCTAAGAAATATTATGAGAAAGCAAGAGAAGAAAAGAAAAAAGCCGGTGTCTTTTTCTAATCGGTGTCCCGGTGTCTTTTTCTACGAGCCAAATAAAAAGTATCTAGTAATAAAAATTCGAATCAAGTTGATAACTCATATCTGAACCTGAGTAAAGAGACTGGAAAAAGAGCCCTGAATATCTCTCGATCCTCTAATTTTCATCTGACGAGATCCCTGTTCCCTGTTTTCCTTTATTTATCCCTCCTCTCCTTTGTTCTCCAACTCCTTCCAATTTGTCTGTCTCCCCTGGAAACGCGCTCTAGTCATTCAGTCATTTGGCATCCATCTCTATCATTAAGCGAAAAAGCAAATGTCAGCAGGATATTTGAATCCATAATTTTAAAGAAAAACGATTTTTGTTGTGGGTTTTTGCAGGAAAAATGGGGAAAACTTAAAATTTTTAGGAAACAGCTGAGTTATGCGAGAAGTGATTCAATACGATGAACTTCATATAGAAACCTAGAGGACATCGATGGATAAATCAGATCTTGATAAAAATACAAATGTGACGTATAAAAATGAATAATCGAGACATCGTGCTTAACTTTTAAGAAAAGAACGCAGTAAGTAATTGGGCTGTCTTGAATTCTTGCATTACTAATGCGTGGGCGAAGATCTGAAAATGCAAGGGGCGGCTTTTGCATTGCATTCCAATGTTTTATTGACATGAGCGGGACGAATTCATGCAGAAAGGAAGAGGGATCGGAGATTGACGATATTCCTGAGGAACGAGGAGAAATGAATGAAAGAATGAAGATAAAGACGAAATGAGAAAATGCCAATAAAATGAGACATCAAATGGCGAATTATTGGAGATTTACTGGGTAATGAGTCAGATGCGCAGATGCGAAGACGACGACATTTTGACGTCACAACATGGCTTTACGATCAATTAGGTTTGTAGATTTGGGAATAGCCAGAATAGTTGTATGCTAGGATAAATTTGACTTGATCTGAATAGCGAATTTGACGCCACAACAGACGACTTTTGCGGGCAATAGATTTTATAGGTTTACGAAAAATCGGAAGTTGTCGTAACATAGAAAACAAGTGATAGGGTCAGACAATGACTTTTGACGTAGATAATTGAGACACGATTTTATGGTCACTAAGCCATCAAGATTTCTACAATCAAAAACCGGCGTAGCAAAGAGATAAGATCGATTCTAATCCAATCAATTATAAAATGGTTATAACGAATTCTTTGTATTTTTTCTAATAAATATCAATTTTTAAATATATATTTTATCGAACATTAGCCAAATATACGACTCTGAAGAAAAATTGAAAATGCAAGGTATTGAAATTTAGCAAAATGTAGACAAACCTATGGAGCTGTACCGCAGCAAATAGTGAATATTTTTTTTTGTAAACATTCAATTTCAAGATAAAAAATATTTAAATTTTAGCAAAACTATGCAATTATTCGCTCAGCAAAAAGTTATTAAAGTAAAGATTTCAGTATTTGCTAAAGATGGCTTCTTCTAAACTCTTAAATTCAGATTCAATAACAAATAAATCAATCTATACATGCATATTCAATGCTACATGCGAAAGGTATGTGACAAAGAGGTGCTTGACGATGACATTTGCGAACTGAAAGGGATGGAAAGGGAAGAATCAACAACACTACAGTTGCCAGTTGTCTAACGAAACAACGACAGGGAAGGGGAACCTGTAAAGGAACAACTAGAAAGCTAGGGAGTTAGAAGAAGTTACTGCATAAAACTGGGAATAGTCTGCTTAGGAAAATTATTGGAAAAGAAGCTGATTAAAAGGAAATAATGTGAATTCTAGATGGATAAAGATGAGTAAATCGAGAAAAAATACTGGGTTTTTGATAGAAAAAGTTCAGATTTTTCAGCAAAGTACCTGGAATAAACGCACTATTTATGTATTGCATGAAAAGCAACACAAAAATGGAGGAAAATCTGCTTAAAAATTTAGCAAAGAAGAAATATACGACAATTCTGTAGAGCGTAAAATGCGAGAGACTACAAAAACCAGCTTCCCTTTTGCTTAAGGGCAGGGCAAATCCTCGATCCGAGTGGTCAGACGCGGACTAGAGATCATGGAATTGGAGAGGGTGAGAGAAATCTCTGACTGACTTGAGGAAAAACGGCAGACGTCACAAATGCACGCGCGCAGATGCGATCGACACGCGAAAGACGCGGCGATGATCGCGAAAATGACGACAGAAAAATGATCGAGAACCAGCCAGATCAGGAAAAAATACACCCGCCTCTGCAATTATAAATGGTCATTTGAACATCAATACGTGCTTTTTATTATGAGAAAAATATTTGTATTAATACTTGCGCGTTTATTAATTTCTGCAAAAGATGATCAAAACTAACGCAATTTTTATTAAAAATTAGAAAATGCTGTCATTTTTTCCATGTGAAGTTGAACTTTGTGAACAAACATAAAATTAGATGGCCAATAAACGGACTGATTTTCGTATTTCAGTCAAACTTCAAGTAAATTAAATTCGGAATGCGGTTGACGATAAAATCACCAGGGTGGATCATAAATTTCTTCAAGGAAGTGGAAAACATTTAAGATTATGTGAACACCGAAGGTTAGAAGTCAAGCACACTTCAAATTGGTTTGTGAAATTTTCATCAGGGGAACGATTTCATCAAAAATCTCATGCCACTTGATTTTGAAAATAATAAACCTTTTTACTCGAATGCAAATTCAATTTAAATTGCCTGAGTAGGATCGTGATGATGGAAGACTAGCGGATTTTGGTGTTCCTGCTATTCCATTGATTCGGCTGCTGAAAATTAGGAGCTTAATCACAACGAAAAGCTTTCATATTAGAAAAAAAAATAACAATATTGCTAAACTTCAGCATACCTACGACAAATAAACTGAATGGCTGTCTTACGACGTGTCGGACTTCTGCAAATGTTATGATTATGGTTTGTTATATTATTTTAGAATATAGTCAAATAGATTGATAGTTAAGAAACATGTTTATGAACAACTGCTAAAAACTACCTGTAATTTGTGGTATGCAGAATATGAGTGCTGCGATTGACTCACTGCTAAATTTGGATACATCCTCCCTCGATATCTATGATCTAACTAATTTAGCCTACATCAAGCAATGACCAAATCCAAAATCAACTTTTCCCATGTTATTCCGTATGTAACTCTTTTTCCAAGTTGTCGTAATATGTGAACTCGACTAACGAATCCTTGAGAAATTGATAGAGAATTTGATAGTGGATCATCCACTAAAACAACAACCTTTTCAGAAGTAAAAAAATTATTTGAAACTCAATAAATAAATAAATGCTCGCTTTTTCAGTGGTTTATTTCCAGCCGAATAATGGTGCGTTTTGTGAAGGAATCGAGGAATGGGCTGAGATCATGGGGGCAGGTCGAGTGTTTGAGGCTGAAGAATGGTGTTGCCGCTTTATTCCAATTAGCATCACTGGTGTTGCACAGGTGACGCCGCCGCGAGCTCATTTCTTCTGGAAATATTTCTTCAATAAAACAACGGTTTCTGATTGCCTGGCAAAGAAATACGTGGTATTGAAAACGTGGAGTGATAAAGCAGCACTGTAAAAGATATGCACAAATGAGAGTATAAATGCTCCAAGAGTGGCACAATGAAAAACTAGCGGCATTGAAGGAAGATATTTTTGGTATCAACGTCTTTAATGTATTTTTCCTCTTATTCGCCACCTGACTTCGCTATCAAAAATTACATTCAGCATCAAACTCAAATAGATAATTCATAAGAGTACCTGTCCAGTTTTTGTCATGCGAGGCGCGGGCTCGGCCGCTCTATAGCTCTCGTAAAACGCCTCAGCCTTGGCCTGTTCTTCTTCCGTTAGCAGCTAGGAGTTTTGGAAATTTATAAAATTTGATCTTTTTTATCAGTGGTAAGCCGAAATTCCGACGATTTTGAGCGATTTTTTCATTCCGATTCCGCAACTTCTTAAATTTCATTCCGACCCATCCCTGCTTTTTACCTTCTTCATGTTGAGGTAGGTAAGGAAGACGGAGTGAACGAACAGGTATTGCGAATAGGTCTGAAATTCTGCAATTACTGCAAGGAATAAAATGAATTTAGCATTGAAATTTCATTAAAAAATAAAACTAAAATCAATGATAAGTAAGCCTAGAAAGAATACTGAAGGATTATTTTCAACATGAACATATTTAAAACTCACAGAGTATTCAAGTAATTTCTAACCCAACAAACAAACCTGTACGCTGTTGAAGCGATGATCGCGGACACGCAGCAGGACATCTTTTGCGGAACGCACTTCGATGTCGTTGTTCAACGTGTCGACCATATCGACTATCATCGCCAGTGCTCCTGTTCGGCCTGAGCATTTTGAGTATTTCCAAGAAATGAATATTTACAATAAGGAATGTAGGGGAAAAATAACTGGTGAATTCTACAAATAGTGGTCGTGTGGACTGGTAAATTATATAAGGGGGATCGGTGTTTGTGAGAGAACTTCTTGGCTAAGGTCAAAATTTACGCTATTATTTTTCAAACTGAATTGACCACCAACCAACTCCCGCAGAGCAATGCAGCACGATTGGGTGGGTCGCCTTCATGATGTCCGCGATGGCTCGAACCACGGCCACGTCGACTGGGGGTGTGCCACGGTCTGTTCAGTGGGGCTGGTGGCGTTCTCTCCCACTAACGTGTAGTTGACTCCCAAAATGTCCCTTGCAAACACTTTACCTATCTAACTCGTTAGTATTTTTCAATTGCTCGTCTCTCTGTGTGTGATTGCTTATAGCGTAGGATAGGGCGATCATCCGTTTGGGACGCGGTTTATTGCTTTGGATGGGAAATTTTCAGAGGGTGTGCAACACATGTTTTATTTGGGATTCGTTCTTAACTTGGTCTTAAATTTGCCAAAAATTGATAATAAGCTAATTTGTGCACTTCAAATACACGAATATAGATGGCCATTTTCCATTGTGAGCTAGTGTTGGAGGGTGGCCCCTCGATGGCTGCTGCCCATATTCGGTAATGAATTTTTCTTTCGAAATTGGTTTGAGTTTGTTGAAACCTTTGTGAGCCAAAAACCAAGTCGAGGGAGCGCGCGATCGAGACGCGTATTTTGTATTCTCTGTTGGGAGAGAACGCCACTAACCCGGCCAGTGCATCCAGTAGTAGTGAGTTATGGAGCGCGACTGAAACATCAATGTTACAGAGCGATTCACAATTTTTACGTCTATTTTTTAAAATAGAATTCTGTAGGAAAAATTGATAAACGGTTAAGAGCGATAATTTACACCGATTTTAAGCTCTTCATAATAATAAGTAAAAATTGTAAAAAGATTGATAAGGCGGAAAAAATCAATTAAAGCTTTACACGTAAATAAAGAAAATAAATTACCATAGATTTGTCAGTTCCTTCCAGCTTCACGTTGTACTTGTTTTTCTGGATGACGATCGAAGAGTTTGCGACTGGTGGCTGAAATTCAAATGATTCGTGAAAATACTGAAGTGGAAATCAAAATAAGGGTTACATCAATTTTTGCAGCAATAATTCTTAGCTTCTTGAAAAGTTCAAATAATTTTGAAGAGAAAGTGTTAGTAAAGAAAAATGTTCGAATTTTCGGGAAACAAATCATAATCTGCCCCAATGAATCTTGATTACAATTAAGATCAGATTTTCAATTAAAAAATTGGAAAAAGAAAATCCTGAAAACTCAAACAGACCGGTAGGTGTTTTTCGAGTTTGACGGTGATCTTCTTGTCGCCGGAAGAGAACACGTACGCCTTCTTCGGGGGCGGAATGTAGTCCGCACACTTCGTCACGCCCTGCAAATATGGATGGTTCTTCAGGATTTTTGGAGGCATAAGAATAACTTGTAGAAATATTTGGATAGACAATAGGTTGATCAGAAAGCTGTCTCAAATCAAGGAAATATCATGATTGTTCATGATGTTTCCATCAAGTTCAACTGAAAATTTGCCTATGTAAATGTCATGACGCTAATAAAAATCCGGCAAGATATGCGTTGTTCGGAGCAGGCTATAATAAATTTAGATTGATGAGAGAATAGAAAATTGCAATAATAACTTTCGGCAAAAAATCAAGCTTGAAAGTCAATATCCTTACATTCTCGACGTACATGCAGAGCATTACGATCGCTTCGACAGACTCCTGCAGACACATGAACCAGAAGTCGGCCACCTGAATTACAAATGATCACTTCACGAATAGTTTGATTTGGTCTTAAAACTCGCATCGGAAACTTAGCAAGCAGTCTAGTTACTCGTTTCCGACTCACGGTGTCGTTGGTGGGTCCCTGCGTGCAGATCATACGCTTATTGCTCACCGCTGTCGGTACGAAGTTCGCCTAAAATGTGTCATGAATAAGAAGCAAATCTTGGATATATTAGTGAGCAAATTATTCCATATTGTAGAAATTCTGAATGATGTCCAGTTTATCATAAGGTTGTGAACTGTAAACCATGCAAAAGTTTTGCGATATGGAATACGTTTTCTTGCTACTGCAACTATTCGTTCATCAGGATACAACGCAATATTGAAAATATCAAATTTTACGTGAATGTATGGCTCAGGCCAGGGCGGGCGCAGAATGACGCGCGAGTTGCTGATGCATCCCACATCCTGAAAAGCTCTTCTTCATGAAAATATTCGAATCGAGTGAATTATGATTACTCCTGGGCAATAATTATTTTTAGGATTTTGCGAAAGGAGAATGACTTCCTAAACGTCTCGAAAATAGAATGAAAAGTTGCCAAAAGGGACAAAAACAATAAGAGAATCTTCGAAAAGGCGTGATAATGGAAATACACTCAAGAAACATTATTCCTGGTTCGTAGTCGTAGTATTCCATAAACTAGAGAATTCCTTTCTACCCTGTAGCGGTTCTGGTTTTTGCCGGCTCGATTTGCCTTGAAGAACTCGTCGAAGTTGTCGATGAAGAACTGGATCTCGTTGATCTGCTCGGGATCTAAAACACACTCACCCACATTATCTCATTCATTCATTTTGCATACCAGTGGCATTTGCGAGCGCCTTCTGCAGCCCTCCTTCAGCCAGACACAGGGAAGGAATGATAGATCTCTTCATGCTCAGGAACTCGTCCGTCAGTCCCTTCACTCCCTGAGCGAAGGTATCCGCAATGAACCTGTTGACCTTAAAATGGAAAATTTAGCTAAAATGTAATAGCAAATTTCGTTAACAGTGCTTTTACTACACTGAACAATGTCTAATCAGCTTAGGGAGTACTTTCGTCAAATAGAAAGAAAGTATTAATGAGGTAGGTCGCAATATGTTTCTGACGAACATCCTCCCTAGGTCTGCATCTAACACTCCCAAAATGATACAAGAACTTATCACTAATAATCAGCGACAGGGCGAGACGGAAGTTCGGTGCAAGAGTATTTCTTTCTCTTTCTCTGCTCCATGCATGTTTCCTTTCTTTCTTGCCTTTCTCGCTTTTCTGCACTTCGGTCAGACCGGAACAGGAGCTGGAATGCAGAGAAGACAGGAAGGCGATAAAGAAATGAAAGAAAGCGTGAAAGAGAAAGAGAGATACTCTCTCGCACCGATTCTATCACGCCTCTGATCAGCGAGATGAAATGATGAGCATTAGAAGAATAAATCCAACTAGATTGCAACTTTTGTTAACATTTAACACCGCATTCGCAACCCGCATTTTTTTCTTAAACTTTGGACCTGCACCTCAAAAATGACATCCGACCTGTGGATGCGGATTTTTATTTGCAAATCTGAATTCAACCTTAGACTTGTCGAGCAAACATGTGTTAGTGTCCTTCTCCTGTTCGTCCACTGAGAACCCTGGGTCCTTCTTCTTCGGTTTCCTCTTTCGTACTGCAACTTTGAAAAGTAATTTTCTACAAGACCTTCCAGAACACAATGAAAATTTTCGGGATTCGTCGTTATCAGATTTGCTTCTTCACTATATGAAGCCAGTTTGATCATTAATGGGATAAAATCCTCGAGCAAGCTTGTGCAAAGTTCGATTTTTCTAGGACGGGGACGGGTATAAATCTTGCACATGCCTATTCTCAAGTTAATCAGCAGTCCTATACAGATGCGATAATTAAAAAAAAATGTCGGGTTACATTTCTGTTCAGCACATCGTCAATCGACTGATTAAAAATGTATCTGGTAACTTCGTTATTTAGTGCCCGGGTTCACGAAACTCCCAAAACCCTTCCTATAGAAACCTATTAGCGAGAAGACGGGTCCTATAGGAAGATTTCGGAGGTTCTGAGAGTCTCATTACTCCAGGCAGTTGTTGTTGACTCACCGACGACTGGCAGCGGTTTGCCCTTTGCAGGAGCAGAGCTGAACGACTGGTCGGCGGCAGTGGGCTGTGCGGAGCCAGCAACCATTCTGCCTTCCTCGCCGCTTCTTCCACTCGTCCTCGATTCCCTCGATTCCATTCCTCTTCGTTGAGAAGGCGACGAACAAAGTGACGTAGAAGAGATGTGTACCGTGTGTAGAGGTAATCTCAGGTAGATAAGTTGAGACGAGAGAAAACGTCTATTGAATGACTGGGGTCATCATTTATAGACTTTTGGAGGGATATCTAACATCAGATAGTAATAAGATCACTTGCTAATTTGGGTGAAATCATTACCTCTACTAGATAAGAATGTATATTTTGGATTGTGATGAGGTAGATATTGCACGCTCTTTGCAACTCTCCTCTCGTAGATTCAACCCCCAAGAAATAGCATGCATCCTGAAGAGAAAAAAAGAAGGAAATAGCGAGAAAGAATGAGGCGTGTGCAAAAGCGAGTTGCAACGAGTACGCCGAATCTACCTCCTCACATTTCATAATAATAAATATACCTCTTCCTTGGATTCTTCTTTCCTTCCTATATAATCATTATGCCACTTCTAAATGGTTATTTGAAAGAAAAGCTAGAAATCGAAGACATACTAAGATTGTTCCACAATTTAACTGGAATTGCATCACAAATTGAAGGGCCTAAGGCCTATTTTTGATTAAAAAAAAAACTCGAGTTGATTGAAGCACGCGGAAATTGTCCATTCGAAATTCTCGAACTATCTAAGTAGACATTCCTTTGTTAATCATAAGACGACGAACTTATGAATTTCCTGTCGTAGCTTTCAATAATTAGCAGATCATCATTATATCATTAGATAGTTTTCATGAGCTAAAAATTCTATTCTATGCCATTTACATCGTACTTGATAAGTTGTCAATTAATCCTATGAACATTTTTGAGAACCATCCATTCTCAACTGATAATAACTTGGCATTATTAATCACTAAAATGTGTGCATGTGGGAAATGGCATTATTCATGATCTGATCCACGTTCCCTTATGGGAGTTGCCAATGAATAATTTAATGCATTACATAATTATGTGATGAATTACTCTCGGAGTACAATCTGGAGAAAATAACAATTGTAACGAATTTTGATGTAAATAACATTGTTTGTAGGTAAAGGCAATTTATTAGATTACTATGTCGAAGTGATATGAAATATTAGGCATTGCACCATTCTAATAAATACTGTATTGAAAATGATCCTATTTATTATTTAAAACAAGTCATACTATGAGTTAATGGTTGTCATTTCATTTTTCAGAGAATTCAAAGAAAATAAGGGCGGATTTCTCAGAAATATGGCCGTACTGTCAACATTGTTCATGGAAGAATTGACGCAGCAAATTTGAATGTCACTCAATCTCAGTCGATTAAGAACTTCCGTTCTGAAAATGTCTAATTTGTTGTAAGTAGATGATATTTTATATTAATTTGTCCAATATTAAAAGCTGAATTAATATATTTAATTAGCTATTGTTATTTTAAATATATATAATTTATATTATCTCAGGTTTCAATTTAACGCAAAAGCTAATAAGATTTGTATTAATGAATGTATTTTGCCAACCTAGCTTCTTTAGAAAATGCGAACATCAAAAACGGAGGCGAAACTGATTGAAAATCAATAGTCCAAGGTGTAGTATTTCGAATTTTGCGATCCAACGCACGATCTCCTATGAAGCTGGTGTAAATTAGAAGTATTTGTCGGACACACGTGATGCTGCTCATAAGGAAAGTCCAAAGTGTGTAGAAAAGTATTCCCTAAATTGAGCACGGGTTTTCTTGCATTGCAATTTCTGTCGTAGTATGTAGAAGAAATAAAATGATAAACTCGAAACAAGAGTCGAATTTTTGCATCCAACGTTGTAGAAAACACTCAATGGTGAATTATTGGCTCATTAACAACTCATAAATTCTCCGATATCATTCCCCTTTATAGATCGCTCAAGTTTTCTTTTCGAAAATGCCGCTCAATTCACAATTAGTCTTACCTTTTCACTCGACTGAATGTTGACTCCATTTCGCTTTTTATATTTAATTAAAGCATTAATGGTCACTAGATTAAGTGCCGTTGCGACCAATAAATAGCCAAATGCCACAATTCCTATTGATAATCTTGATACCTGAAAATTCGGAATTGCATTAAAACATCATTTTATTGCATACTAGAAAGCCAATTCCTGAAGCTCCTCCAAGAAGAACCGATTCATTGTCAATATAGGTAATTTGATAGTCGTTGAAATACATAAACATGTAATAGATTTCAGGGAATATGGTATGTGAAAATGTCGCTATAACGATCACATTTCTAGTCCACATCTAAGATCTTTTCGTTCTTTTAAAATAATTTCAAGGTTGGCAAATGCTGCATGGTTCTATAGGGTGTCGTCATCTGTTTCCTCTAGACAAAAAAGAGAAAGCGTAACGGGAAGTAGCATTAAAGGAAGCGGAACAAAAACTGCGGTTTTTATGAGATATCAGAAATAAAAAAGCCACGATAATCCCACCTTCTTATGCCTTACAGGGTACTTCATGGCTGTGTAGCGATTGAGAGTCAACAGGAAATTTCCAATGATGTATCCCGTCCCAGTGGACATCGCAAGTTGGGGAAACAATTTTGCAATGGGAATTAGTTCAATTGAAATAGAACATGTACCACAGATAAAGCGGCGCAGACCTACGTTTACGATGATTGAAAAGATGTTGCAGATTCCTGCAAAATTAAATGTTAAAGAAATTATATAGCACACAACGAAGTGCGGAATTCGTAGACATTAATGCAGTTCTAAATATTTTCCACTGCACAGTGAATTTTGAAACCGCTAAAGTCCAAAAGGCAAAGCCCATAATGGCTTTCTATGGCAACCCGAAAGCATTTTTTTCTGTGTATGAAAACTTCTATATTGTGTGACAACTGTTTTATCATTATCATAATTTAGGTGGACTGTACCCTCGACAGGTAAAAGTAGACCCTTATTCAAGTTGATCTCATACATTCCAGTAAGAATGGCCCACATTAAAGCTTTCAGAGAATCGTAGCTGCTCACTTCGCATAATTTCTACTACTACTTTTATGGGAGATTCTAATTTCTCAAATGGATATTTTAAGCAAAAAACTGCAAAGAGCATCTACGAGAAGTATCTTCCGTATTTCTATGATTCGCAATATTTAAGTAATTAAAATAAATGCACATATACCTGTAGAAATGAATAGAATATAGAATGCTGAACGAAAGAGAGAATTTTTAGAAGTCAGTAGTATATAAATGTTCCCAAGATAAATTATAGACCCGATAATTTCAATCAAATCTTGAGCGTTGAATGGTCCAGCACCAAGTTGAGTAGGAATAGAAGAATTTGTGGCGTTAGAAATATCGTCAGGCATTGTGAATATTAAACGGAAGATATCGGAAAATCGCTACGCAAATGATCTTTTCATAAATCAAAATCTACATAAAATAAAGTGAATTATGAATTCAATATATAGAAACCAAATGAGGTGTGTGATTATAACGAACGAACACTGACATTAGCTATTGCTGCTTTAATTGGCTTTTAAATTATTGCAGATGGAAATTTAGCATATTATTCAGAAAAATAATTTCCATTTGAATGATAAATAATTGCATATTTAATCTCTAAAAAAATTCAACTGATCAAAATGCCATAAAACTCAAAGTTTTTATAAATTCAGATAGCAAATTTATGAACAATTTATTTCATAAAGCGCGTTATTATCTTCAAACGATTACTCACTCAGCCATGTTCATTAACAAGCGCAAACCATGCCACTGAGAGGAGCGCACCCTCGAAGCACCCCGGAGTGGCGCGCGCCACTCCGGGGTGCATCCGGGGTGCATCCGTGGTGCGTCCGAGGTGCGTCCGTGGTGCGTCCGGGGTGCGTCCGGGGTGCTAGCCCCTCTCCGGGGCGTGTCCGGGGTGCGTCCGTGGTGCGTCGGGGGTGCTTCGGGGGTGCTAGCCTCTCCGGGGTGCGTCGGGGGTGCTTCGAGGGTGCTAGCCCCTCTCCGGGGTGCGTCCGGGGTGCTTCGCGGGTTCGCTCCTCTCAGTGCATGCTTTCTTTACTCCTAAAATACGTGCATCGCGAAAAAAAAATATTCCAGACGGTGGTTTCTATTTCTCCAAAAATATTTGATCGATAACACTTTACGAAAAAGTTTGAAAATTCTGGAGTGCTGAAGGTTCAGAATAGATTTTATGCGACTTTATCCTTACTCACTATGTAGCCTGAGTTATAAAATCATTCAAAGATTTTATCTTATTATCATCATGTATGTAAATTACACCTGGTAAATTTTCATATTTAAGAGTGAATGTCAGGAAAAACCCAAGTCTTAGCAAAGGGGTGTTTCCGGGGGTCCGTCGATTTGGTTGATTTTCATATATATTGTTCAGTTTTTCACGCTGATTCTCGTGGCGTTATCCGTTTTTCATAAAAATGATCGTATGCAGGGTTACGGTAGCTTAAAGTTTTGACAGATCCGACCTCTGGAAAAAGTTCATAACTTTCTTATTTCTGAACCAAATTGAATGACTCTTTTTTATTTTGTAGATCTTGATTAGTAGAGCAATGTAAAAATAATAAATGAATTTTTTTTAAATATATTTTTTGGCGGGAAATTATTGATGGTAGCAGGTAGTCGTAGTTACATTATTTATAATTTTTCATGGGCTAGCTGACGCAAAAAACCATTTGATTTGGTTTAGAAATAAGAAAGTTATGAATTTTTCCCGAGGTCTGATCTTAAAATCTTTCAAGTTACCATAATCCACTACAGTAATCGATTTAAAAAAAATAGTTATCACCGTGAAAATCAACGTGAAAGGCTCAATAACATGTGAAAATCAGCCCAATTTGCGGACCCCTGTTTATACCCACCTTACTAAGACTTTGATTTTTACTGACATCACCCCGTTTTTAATCAAGCTCTAATACTTCTCAAGGTGCCACAAAAGACCGCAACTTGAAAGAGTATATAAAACATGGAGAGTCTATGCCTACCCTCTCCTAGCTCTGCATACTCTCTCAGGTTATCAAGTTGTGATCTTCTGTAGCATCTTAATTCTCATTTGATCAGGTCTTAGACGTTATTATTTTAAATGTTATAGATTATAATACGTTTAGTGATAAAACATAAATTAATCTCTTGACAATAAGTGCAAACTCGTATATTGCAAATCATTTTGTGCATACATAGGTGCTAATTTATATATCAATATTTTTCAGACATTCTTTAATTATTTCTTTATAACATTATGAGTTTTTCATTCAAAATACTTCATAATAAGATTATTTTCTACTCTAATGATTGTACAGTCAATTTTAGATCAAATAATCATGCAAAAATGGTCGTTGAATATAGAAATGGTGTTCATTGCAAGTCTGTTAATATTATCTGTGATTGTTATTGAATCTCAGGATCCAGGTACGAAATAAATATACCGCATTTTCTCTAATATTAGCCCCTCTCCAAGCGAAGCTCCGGGGCTTCTATTAGAGAAAATATTGTATGATAAAAATTATAACCTATGAATAGCTTTGGTGTTCAACGAAATATCATTTTTCAATGTAATTTTGTTTCGAAAAGAAATTATATAGAATTTTTAATAAGATTGTGTAATTCTTCATTCTGAATTCAATCATTTAGAATATTGTAATCAGGCAGGTAACTGCTCTCAAGAGCATTGTATTAGGTTGGATAGAAAGTCCTGCACCAAAAATTTTAAAAATCTATAATTTTCTAAAAATGAGTCAAATGCCCTAATAAGTGTGAGAACCTTGTAGAATGTTCTCGAAGCTATCACCACATGAGTATATAAGGACCCGTGCGCAGGTTTTAGTAACTTACCGACCATGACAAGTGAACCCCCACTTTGAACAGTCATCTACTACGAATGGCGCCAAAACAACAACGTGAGCAGAGCGACCGCTAACATCAACAACACATTCGGTGAGGGCACTGCTTCTTGTTGGACATTCAACCGTCGGTTCTATCGCTTCGCGGCAGGAAATATGAGCCTCCAAGAAAATGAGAGCAATGAACGACTATCCTTCATCAAAAACGACGAATTGCAGAGCGCTATCAAGACCAATCCGAAAGCCACCACGTGAGGATTGGAGACGATATTCGGCTGCTCCAATGCCACCATCGTTGCCCATTTCCATGATCTCGACTATCGAAAAATTCAATTGAGATGAACCCCCATCGGCTAACCGACGTCCATAAGAAAGTGCGTGTTAACATCTGTCAGTCTCTCCCCCTTCGTCTTCACCGAAAGGAATTTCTGAAAAATCTAGTGATTGGAGATGAGAGCTGGACACTTTACTACAGCGATGCACGACACGCCATCTGGCTCCCGCGCGACGCAGAGCCACCAACGCAGCCGAAACTGAACCCCACCAACGCAAGTATCTCCTCTCCGTTTGGTGGAACGCGAAAGGGTCGATATACTACGAGTTGCTTCCTGCAAGCAGCACCGTCACAGCTACCATCTATATCGATTAGCTTCAAAAATTGGCTGACGCAATTCGAGAAAGATGGCCAAAACGCTTAATTGTCCACCTCCTGCATGACAGTGCGCGACTACACGTCGCTTCGGGCACCCACCAGAAGACCACAAAGCTCGGCTGGCATCCGGTCATCCACTCATCGTATTCGCCGGGCCTCACTCTGCCAGGCTACCATTTATTCCATCCTTTGAAGCTCCATCTACGTGAGAAAAAAATCGACAAATACGATGACCTTAAAACAGTAGTCGACAAGTTCTTCGCGTCACAGTCTCCTGAATTCTGGGCGCAGGGCATCAACGATCTGCTCAATAGATGGGTGAAGGTTATGAGTCTCAATGGTGAATATATCGTTGATTTTTGATGGTTTTAAATAAAGTTATGAATAAATGAAAATTAATGTTTTTTTGGTGCAGGACTTTCTATCCAACCTAATAATTTGAAATGGCAGCCAAATTGCACATATCAAGTGAGTAATTATTTGTTCAAAATTTACCTCTCATTAGAATTTGTAAAGTTTGTAGCCAAGCTTTTTCAGTCAGTATCGCGCGAAATTTCTACTTGTTACTCTTAGAAAGCGAAAGCTCGAATTTAAACATTTCAATTTCGAATTTGACGCCTGTTTTTTTTCGAAGCCAGAACCGATGTATGAGTTTTATTCTCAAAAGTTTATACGTTGAAATTTCGAATTTGAATATTTCGAAGTCAATATTCTTAGGGCTCTAATTTTAATTGTTTTAGGTTAAAAATGGTGTGGAAGGTTTAGAATCATCTCAAAATTCAAAGTGTTAGGACTTGAACCACTCATATTTTGATACTAATAAAACTCTGGTTATTATAAAAGCCATAAAAATAATAAATAAAATCAACTTTATCCGATATTTTTAAAATCTACTAATTATTATTGACATAAAACTTATGGCTGATGATTGATTTGCTTCAGATTTGGGTCTCCACACCATATTTTGTTCTCTTGACACTCGATGATTCGTGGGAGGATTGGAACGACGTCAATCACTACGCAATTAATATTTCCTATAGTGATATGATTGCAAAAGATACTCAAGTCAATTATAGGTTAGTTATTTATACAAATATAGCCGAAAACCATTCTGGAAAATTAGTTTCTTCTTTCAAAAGAAATATGCACTAACATTTTAGTAATTTTAGTTTAGATTAGAACTTTCATATGGCCCATTGGCGAAATATCATTATATAGGGCCGGTGGGTATATTTGTCATGACCACCCAAGAAGTGCCAGACTCATTGGTGAATTCTTCAATAAACATCACATATGAGGATTTCTGTAAGGATTTTTACCATATTGAGTTACATACAATAGCGCGTAAAGGTTTGGAACAATTTTAATTTCGCAAGAAGTTGATTATATCGATATGCCTTGAACCGATCCACTTTTAATTTGGCAGGCTAATGCAATTGTATGACCAGAATATGCTTACAAAATTCATCGGTTCATCGTAAGTGCATGAATTGGGTTGTGTTCAAAATCGTGATTGTTCCAAACTTTTGGGCGTTACTGTATATCCAGTTAAAAATAATGATATAATTTCTTTGATTTTTTGTAAGACGTCTATAACAGGAGGATTCTTCATTTATAAATCGATTGTTTTCCAAATATCTTTTGTTCCCTAAACTGGCATTAATTAGTTATTACTGCATTTAAAATAATTAACCTTTAATAAGATTTGCTACGATATCATATCGTTTTATTTTGCAAACTCATTTCTACATTTTAGCTTCGATTTGTGATAATGTAGATATTTTCAAAAAGCGTGTTTTAAATGAGAACTATGGGACAATTTATGAAAATGACATAAATTCGACAATTTTCTATCATCCAAATGTGACATTTAATAAGGAAAATGAGTGTGATGTGGGAAACACTACAAACTATGAATTTGCAATTAATATGAGGACAATTTTCGACTTTTATCCACTGCCCATTCTTAGAACAGACCAATATTCGAGATTTTTAATATTTGACGGCTTTGGAACAAACATGACTTATCGAGGATCGTAAGTTTGAATATGTTGATTCAATTATTAAACTAGGAATTTTAAAATGCTTTTATATACATACGATGCTGAATCGTTATAGGATGCTAGTAACAGATTATTACTAGCTTAGGACTTTTCCTTAACTCGATAAAACAGGATAAGAATCGACGAATTTGACGATTTTTAATTTGCAGAATATTAGATTTCTTGAAGACTTCAGCACTAATAACTGATGATTTTGGAGAACAGGTTGTACATATAGAACATTTTCTTCCCACTAATGTTAACTGTCATAAATAATCAATTTTATATAAATGACGAAAATAGATTTAAGCAAAGAAAAGTTGTTGCAACATCCGGAATTTTAACGATATATTTTGTTGGATATGACTCAGAAAAAGATGGTTTAATGAATTACTATGGTGTCGCATCACTTATTTCTGTTGAAGAAGGTATTCACGTTGGAAATTTAAATGAGATAGAGAAAGAGATACACAAATTTCGATTTTGTGCATTCATGTTTAGTTGTCAAGAATAACCCATTTATTCTTTCAGATTTTCAAAATGATACCCAATTTAACTTTCAATTATTTGATAGCGATGGACTATATTCCGCAGATCCGTCGACTAGCGGGGTTTATTATATACTTCAGTCTTGTCTTGATTATTATTTGAATACTGATTGTCAATTAACCTTTTCATCGATCGAAGTAGTAAGCTGACAAATTTTATGCAGAGATTTGGGGGAAAAATGCCCGAAAGCAGTATATTTCATTTCTCCAATATTTCACATTTTGGGCTCGTAGAAAAAGACACCGGCTTTTTTCTTTTCTTCTCTTGCTTTCTCATACTATTTCTTAGAAAACCCGGTGTCTTTTTCTATGAGCCACATTTTGAAACTGTTAAGTTTCTCTTAGAAATGATTAGAATTGGAATTGAAAAATGAAAGGAAAGATGAAGAAAACAGAAGATAAAACTATTTGAATATAAATTAACGAAAAACTCACTTTTTATCTTGCATTCTTTTTTATGAATCAATGCGCTCGAGTATCAAATTTATTATCAGTCAATATTAGAAATTTTGTTCGTCAAATGATTTCTTTAAAGATTTATTGTTTAGATTGGAAATGTTTCGATATTACCAGGGTGCAGTTCACGTATCAACGATGGTATGCAGAATTTCTACGGGTTAGTTAATTCTTAAAATATTATTTTCAAAGTTCATGCGTTTCATAAAAAAACAAACTAAACATCTGCCTCTGCTGTAAATACCCAAATGATTAATAAATATTTTAGTGGCTTTCTCAATGGTAGTTATGATAGTAAGCTTTATTATAATGTTCGCGTAAGAGGTAAATGCTGGACTCTGTATTTGAAGAATGGATACTCCCATGTACTATTTCATACTTCTCCAGGTAATGTTTAATGCTTATATTCCTGCATAGATTTGGAAAAGTGAAATACTTATTAAAAAAACTTCTTTGACGATTTTTAAAACTTCTTACGATTAGAATTTATCTTAATTGAACATATCATATTCAACGATAAGAGTCAGTAAATTCCATCTAATTAGATTAAAATGACCTGAAAATAGAATTTATCAAACTTCATCCATGCTATTAAATTTTTGCAATTTAATAAACGCATATTCGTTGCTATGATATGATCAACCATTTGAAAAAGTGGAGTATCGATAAGAGGGTTTTGGCAGGGCAAAATAAATTTCCCTCCGCCAAGACATCGTCCAGGTTTACGAATAGTTTATCATATAAGCTATTTTAGATTACGGTTTACTTAGAGATGGAGAATATGTTATTACTTCATACAACTATCCATACCCAGCAAATATTTTCCCAACGTAATTATTATACATATATGTGTAGTTCAATTCAAAAATGCAGAAGAAGCGTTTGAAACTCACTTGAGCATATTTTAACCATATGCCAATTTGTCTGAATTTTTTTTTAATTTTAAAATGCTCGTTCCCATATTTTTGAAATCCACTATATGGATAATATTAGTTTAATTAAACAAATTTATATTAGTGCGCCAATTAAAATATTGTGAGAAATTAAGACGTGTTTTGTGCGAGAATTGTCCACTCTATAGAAGGCTCATTTCCTAAAAAATTCATTCCCAAGTGAGATTTAACTTTTCCAGGAAATATGCTGGCTGATTCTCTCACAGAACGCGCCTTAAACGTCATTAACAAAGCAACAATTCAGGCCATTTATCAATACAACTGATCACCTGTTAAATTCACGTTAGAAAATTTACCTTATTCAAATTATGGGAGAATCAATACTGAAATTTTTATTTAGTTTTGACAGAAATAACATATAGTCTATCCTGAGTAAGTGAATACTGCATATATTTTGCAACTTCGCTCCCTCAAGCCCCGCCCACTTTTTCCTGCCCTGCGAATTGCGTCATTCCCCCCATTTTCAAACGATTTTTTCGATTTTTCTTGAGATTTTCGCGAAAAATCTTTATACTTATATCTTGATTATCTCTAATTGACCAATTAACTCTGTAGAACGATGTTTCATCGATTTTTGATCGTTTTGAGGCATTTTATCGTCAGAAATAATGTTTTTAATTTTTTTAAGTTTGAAAACGAAAAGAAGTTAGCTCATTGTCTCCAACTAACTGAATATTACGCTTAATTAACCAGATAATTGGCCAATTAACTCTCTTTAATGTTTGCTGTTCATTTTTTCGTTTTTCTAGTGATTTTCTCTCAACTCAGGACCCATTTTCATCGAACCAATTGTCGATTCCTTCAAGATGCAGATGTTGTTGTCGTCATCAGGTCATTAGAATTGCAAGTTGATGGACAACAGACGATCACTGATCAGACGTTTTCATGAAAATGTCAAATTTGCACGAAAAATACGAAATTTCAATCGAAAAATGAACAGCAAACACTAAAGAGAGTTAATTGGTTAATTAGAGAGATAATCAGGATATAATTATAAAGGTTTTTCGCGAAAATCTCAAGAAAAATCGAAAAAATCGTTTGAAAATGGGGGGAATGACGCAATTCGCAGGGCAGGAAAAAGTGGGCGGGGCTTGAGGGAGCGAAATTGCAAAATGTATGCAGTATTCACTTACTCAGGATAAACTATATTAAATATAAATTAAGAAAAAAAAGAATAGAAAATAAAAATGATTTTTTTTTTTTAAATTCTTGATTCCAATTTATGAAAGTTATTTTAGAAATGTTCAAAATAACTTATGAAACATATCATTACGAAATCGGAATTGATTGTCTAAATGTAACATTTCTGAATCCAGTATACGGAGTATCAAGCGCTTCGTAACAATCGATTTTATTCGAGACAATTGAATAATAGTTTATCATAGAACTTGCGATAAAAATGGATTTCGTCCAAGTGGTTCAAGCATTTGCCAAGGAATTTTAATCCAAATGCTTCCTGGTGAAAATTCAACGGGAATGCTAATTAAGTTAAGAGTAGGTAAGCGAATTTATGCATAAATTAGTGTGTCAAAAAAGTTTTGAAAATACCAGCAAAATGTGCATGCGTCAAATGACACAGAAATGCGTAATTATTTTCGATATTATTCCAAATCTTTTGAAATGATTTTATTCCGAAATGATAATCTACTGATTAGGGTCATTTTTATATTGAACAAATCAAACTTGACCCGTGAAATAAATCAGGAAAGTTCGAATCAAATATTCCATTTTGATGATGCCATAAATCTAGTATATTCACATAAACTGCGCACTTCCGACAGCAAACCTAAAGACTCTTTTGACTCACGAAAGTAGAAATGATTTTTAATAAAAGTATCTTTAGCAAATGCCGGTAACTATACAATTTCTACTTCACCGTCATCGACCACGGCTAATAATAAGGATAAAACAAAGACGAGTTAGAGAGAGTCGTCAAATATGATCATATATTGTTTTCAGTTTTGATAGCTACATTTTCTTCGATAATAGGCGTTCTTATTGTCGTCATTGTGATAGGGGTTATTTGTTATTGCAACCAAAAACGAATTTGGTTTTTAAGAAATTTTAGAGAACGGTAATTTAGCAGAAATGCCGAAATAGATAGGCATTTTGATAATTTTATTTTTAGAAATGCAGATTTGAATGAATACTCAATCTACGCACCTGGTTCAAGGTAAATTTACTATTTTTATGGAATATTTTTTTAATGAAAATAGAGACCCATGGATTGTTAAATCGACTGAAGTGGAAATTAACGAAGAACGCTCTTTAGGGAAGGGAGCGTTTTCTGAGGTTTTCCTAGGAGTTCTAAGTGGTGAGAATTGCATAGTTGCGAAATTTGACGAAATCATAAATCTAGGCAGGATCCCACTATTCCAAATAAATCAGACCATTGAAGTGCAACTGAATTCATCCAGATCGAAAAATGTCTGTGAGGTAGGAATTTTTGTATGAATTTGTAAAATGAATGATGTAGGTAGCAGTAAAACGCCTACTCGGTCATGCCTCTGAATCAGATCGAATGGATTTCTTCAAGGAAATCGAAATAATGAAGAAACTCGAATATAATCTGCATATAGTCAGGTATTGTCAAATATAAGTGGTGATGCAATGTTATTTTCAGTATGTATGGCTATGTGGCGAGTAAATTTGTGCCTCTAATGTTGTTGGAGTATTGTGAATTTGGTGACATTTTGCATTATGTCTATGACAACTCAGAAATTATTCTGGTGAAAATATCCATGTGATATTCAAAAATCGTTCAATTTCCAGAATAATCCAAGTGGAATAAAGGAGCTTACATCTTATTCGTGGCAAATATGCGATGGAATGGTATGCATTTTTACATATACACAACAAAATAATAGAGTTTAGAGTTATATTGCCTCAAAGAATATCGTTCACCGTGATCTAGCTGCTCGAAATGTTTTATTGACGAAGGGCAAAGTTGCAAAGGTTCGATCATCTGGAACCGCGTGACATCGTTACATGATGAGAGTAGTGTGGGAAAGTGAGGGTTAAGTAGGCTAAGGAATCTTTTCCCAACCTGTTTCCATATGTCACGATATTACGAGTTTTCCAGACTGCTCAAGGAATATAAATAGTCCATTATCAAATCATATCAAGTGCAAATTTCAGATAGGTGACTTTGGATTGGCAATTTATTCCGATGAAACGATAAACCCGATGCAGAAAGGGCTGTTACCTCTGAAGTGGTTGGCTCCTGAATGCTACACTGAAAACTCATTTTCCACAAAGAGTGATGTGTAAGAGCTTTTTCATTGAATTGAAATATTTTATCATTCAGTTGGTCCTTTGGTGTGACTCTATTTGAAATGTATTCCCTCGGACAATCGCCTTATCAAGATATTCCAACATCGGAACTTCTAAAATTCCTGCAAGATGGGAATCGGCTATTTCAACCCGAATTATGTCCAGATGAAATGTTGTATTCTATTTCATGTATATGTTTAGTCATCATCTTTAGGTACGAAGTCATGCGTCAATGCTGGTGTCTGAATGCAGATGACAGGCCAACATTCGATGAGGTTAGAAAAATATAAAATATAAAATTTGTGACTGGATTTTCAGCTAAAAGCGGAAATATCTAAATGTTTGGTGATTTACACAGGTACATATGGATATTTATCGCTTCCAAGTGAGACTGAAAATCTTGAATGAAGGAAATGGTCGAATGCTCTCATTTTTATCTAATATTTGTTTTACAAAGTTGCCTGCATAAATCGTTAATTTATTTTAAATAAAGAATTTGTGAATTTTATAAAAAGAATCACAAATTCTCTCTAATATGAAGGTCTGAATTGAAGCAGTGGACGTGGTCAACGTTGATGCAAAAGATAAAGCAGCGATCGCGTCGCAGCCTTTTTCTCCTTCGCATCATAACTACCCATACCTATTGCCACAATTCTGTAAAAAGTACAATAAATGTCCTCTCGTTTCACATTAAAAATTTATTCTTGGGTGTTAAATGTGATTTTTTCATACATACAATCATACCTAGAGAGACCAAGTCTCCCCCTTTCGAGGGAGAGAAAGAACGCATGAAATTTTCCGACGCTTCAATTATCGTTAATTGGTTGATAATTTCATGAAACAAATACACCAGTTAGGCTAATAAAATACGCCCGAAATGATGGCGTTGTTGTTTTTTTTTTTTTTTTTAAAAAAAAAGACCTTCTGAAGGTGTGAACGACGTCGAAACTCTAGTAACATAACTATTGATAGGATGGACCGTTTTTGAAAATTTAAAGAGTTTTGAGTTTGTACTGATCTCGGCCATCACACTGATATCAAATTTACCCAATTCAACATATTTTGAAAAACCACTTGGCCTCCCTAATAATAATTTATTTAAAATGGCAAAATACTGGGTCGAGTTTGTATCAATGAGGTTTGTCTGAGATAACTCACTGATTCCGGATCGAGTGAAAAAAGTCAGTTCTGAGGGGTATATAAAAATGTTTTTGAATTTATGCCGTACACTATCTTATTTTTCCATCTGTATTCTTTAGCACTTGGCTAGAATTATTACGAAATATTTCAAAGTTTCTGAAACATGAAATCACTGAACTTTGCGAATACTTATTTGACTAGCATAGACACGGATTTTTGCTTTTATTATTTATTTCATTTGTGCCCTCCTGTGGAAGGCTGTTCCAAAATTTCGTTAGACCACTTCTTTCGAAGAGTCAGAACGTCGTTAATACCTCAAACTTGGGTAATTAAACCGAAGCTGTCGGTGAAAATCGGGAAATATAGACATTCTCTCGCATACCCCAGGCAAGAATCCAATTCGAATCTTTCACTGTCTGGTTTCTCTTCATCTTTCTCGTCCTTTCCGCTTTCGCCTGATTCTTTCCTTATCTAACTAACACTCACTCTCTACTTTTTCTCTCCCTCCGGCCAGTAAGAGAAATAGAGCGCCTATTTGAGAAGGAAAAGAAAGAAAATGATGAGAGAAAGAGGAAACCAGACAGTGAAAGATTCGAATTGCATTCCTGCTTAGAATATGTTGCAAAGTGCCATAATCACTCAAAACCCATCGATAGCTTCGGTTTAATTACCCAAGTTTGAGGTATTAACAACGTTCTGACTCTTCGAAAGAAGTGGTCTAGCGAAATTTTGGAACAGCCTTCCACAGGAGGGCACAAATGAAATAAATAATAAAAGCAAAAATCCGTGTCTATGCTAGTCAAATAAGTATTCGCAAAGTTCAGTGATTTCATATTTCAGGAACTTTTGAAATATTTCGTAATAATTCTAGCAATGTGCTAAGGAATACAGATGGAAAAATAGGATAGTGTACGGCATAAATTCAAAAACATTTTTATATACCCCTCAGAACTGACTTCTTTCACTCGGTCCGGAATCAGTGAGTTATCTCAGACAAACTTCTCATTGGTACAACTCGACTCAGTATTTTGCCATTTTTAAAAGGTTTGTAAGAGCAGCGCAATCTTTATGCTTTTCTAGTCGTATGCATTATTGCAGAATGGGTGTGGCCTATCATTTTGGGAACGATAAAAACTCATAGAAACTTCAGAATGTTCCAAAAACAAGCAATTAAATTCAAACAAATGTCTTTACAAGAAAAAGGGTTTTCTGATCGTCGTCTTCAGAAATTCATATCTTTGGTTACACTGATTCGTTTTTCATATGTTTTTTTGCTATAGGCTTTATTAACCCATCAGATTTTGAGAAAAATACTTTCATAACTCTGGCTTCACGTCGGGAGTATCACTTGCGTTCTCTACCATATAAATCTTTAAATTTGATCTTTGCTGTCATGGTGTAATCAAAATTACGAAATGTGCTAATTGGGCGATAGCGATTTAATGAGCCTTTTCGATTTTACTAAATTCAGCAATCTAAACTTTCAAATGCAGGTGATAATACTTTGTAGGTATTGATATTTGGGTAGACTAAGATCAGCGGGGATTAAATTCCGTTAAAGTCATCACTAATGCATATTTGATTTGACTTTATATTGAAACGGCTAATTACAATAGGCATCATTAGTCGAGAAATCCCATCTGTCGATTTGCAAAATTGAGGAACTTTATATTTCACCTGTCTTTTTCAACTAAATGGCTCTTTTCTGTGCATAAATAAATAAACTAAAAAATCGTTCATTCTTTGAATTCCATCAACTATAAAAGACCGGTGAGCAGACTCTTTTGACTTATCAAATTCAAGTTATGCTCGTATCAAGGTTAATCTTATTTAGCAAAATCATAATTTAAACTGTCAAGACAATTTTTCAAGACCCTAATTTTAAAATGTATTTTATTTAAACGTACATTCATTTCAGAAAATTTCTTGTTGTGTGAAATAGTTATTGGTTCTGATAAATCTTCTTATATTGATTTATAGCGAAGATGATCAATAATACAGAAGCTATTAGTGAAGGTGATCATATTATTAAAATTTCAAAATTGTTCATGATTTTACTAAAAAAACTGGAGTTCTGGAATTGTCACAACATGATTTTTGGAAAGATGCATAGCGTTATTTACCAAAATCTTTGTTGAATAATGTTACGCACCCTTCCAAATCATGTTGCGACGTTGTGTCGTTGTGACAATTCCAAATCGTCAAAATTGCAAAGTCTAATAAAACGTTTCAGCTAATAATAGCTATAGGAAAATAGTAGAAGATATTCTTTTTCCATTTTTATTATTATGTTCTGGAATACTTCCTCTAATACTACAATTTTTAATGGCATATTCCATCCGCATTACTGATGAAAAACGAGAGGTAAGTCATTTTATTTTTGTAGTAAAATTTTTTTATGGCAAGCAGTAAATATTAAATTGACGTTAACCATTAATTTAAAATTATTTAATCTAGAATAAACTTCTTTTTCGATGATAAAATTATAGTCTTTAATTTCTGCAATATTTTCCTAGCAATGCTTGCCATCAAAATGTAAGGTGTTGGAAATGTTATCAAAAATCGTTGTGACACATGTACCTGTTTAAAATGGCTATTGAATAGAAGAATTAAATGAGATATTAAGAAGTGGTGCGAAGAAAATAAGAAAACTATAAACGTTTTTCATCACACCTTTCAAAATAAATGACAAAAAATTCTAAAATTGCCTACCTTTTTCTTAACTCACATTTACTTAATAATAATTCGATTATGGTTTCAAATGATTAATTTCAGGCGCCATATTATCCGATAATAATCAAATTTCGTGCCTTTTCATATTTGTTGATTGTTATTTTGATTGTTACATTTTTTGCATTTGTATGGCTACCAGTAGTTTTAAATATAGGCTCAAACGGTAAGTACATCACGTATTACAAATTATCTTTTTACTAAGAGTTCTCAATTTTGTTCTTACATGTTCTTAATCATAAGACTGAGTTATTTTAAAAGTGACAAGTGTTAATATACTTCATCATTCTATATAGATTCGAACTATAGAAACTCCTCTAAAGCTCTATTAAGTTGAGTAAGTTATATACATATATTTAATTTTAGGAAATGAAATAATTATGTACTACTTTTATGTTGAAATGATGATTACTACTATCATGTTTTTCATTTTTTGCTTTGTATTAGTACCATTTATTTGCTGCTCATTATCATTATTGAATATATGCCTAGTTCTACAAAGATATGCATTGCTGTATGGAAATGAAACACTTACAAAAATTCTGACCAAGTAAGTTTCAGTGTGAAGCATCGGCTTGAAATAGAATTATGACTAGAAAGGGACCAGGGATAGGCCGGAATGAAATTTAAAAGTTTTTTGAAATCGGAACCAGAATTCCGGTCCACCCCTGGAAGGGATAATAAAAACAACTTTTCTACTGAAATTCCAAATGTAGCACATTTTATTCACGACGCATGCTGATAACATATTCCATTTAATCAAAAATTTAGAAATTACCTGCACAAAACGATATTGATTGTTTCGATTTTCAGCAGCATTATTTCAGTTATTCAAGGAGCAATGATTTACGTTATATACTATTTTAATGATGATTCATATGCAAGATATGTGCAGGTTAGTGAATAATATATCGTAAATTAATTGATTATCAAGTTTCTTCTTAGCTATTTAGTATGAGCATCGATATGTGTGCACTTCTTTCGACATTTGCATATTTTGGATTTTATCATAAACTTCAAAGCCTTGCAAAATTATCAAGTCGAAATTATGGATCAGAAAATCGACGAATGCTATATCAGATGGTGCCATTTGTTTTCCAGCACGTAAATTTTGTCATTCTTTGTGAAAAGTTTCCGTAAAGCCTCTAATTGAAATCCCGTGGTTTCAGTCTCAACTCCTATTTTAGGGGGGTTTCGACTATAGAGATTTTACGGTATTTAAAATATGTATTTTTTTTAGATTTTATCTCTATTCTTAACCAGCTCCATGTTATTTAAATATGAACATTTATTGGTTGATCTTATGCCTTTCGAAAGTGATCCTGAAAACTTACCATTTAATGTAATATGCAACTATATTTGTATAAAATTGATCGATGCATATTTGTGGTCAATAACGATACCGCTCTCATTTATAATTGCTAGCCCTGCCAGACGAAAAGCTATGCGCAACCTACTTCGCATTCGGTGAGAAATGAACGTTTCTTGGTAATTTTATTATGAGATGATCATTCTGTTTAGAAGAAAAGGACAAATTTCATCACAATCACTCGTCCAAGTCTCGACTGTGGGACGGTCAACAATGACTCAAGTTTGATCGTAGAAATGAAGACCTAAAATATAATTCTATTATTTTATTCTTATCTGTTGTTATAATACTTCATCCACAAATTAATTTATCAATTTTAAATGTCGTCAGTCGATGAATGTTTTAATGTACACTAAAATCGAATAAATGCACCTGTCTAGTCGCATGATTTTACATTAGTGTCCACTTTTAGAATGTACCAAAAGTAGATAGAATAACATCTGTAATTTTGCAAAATAATCACAAGACTCATAAGACTAAAGTTCTCCATTTTATGTGTCGAATAACTTGAAATTTAAAGGGTATTCACAAAATTGTGCCATAATCTAATTTACTATTATTTCAGGATATCGGATTTGAAATGAATGTTAATCATTCGAAGGCTATTCTTGTTCAAGATTCGATTGCGAATCCTCAATATGGGAATTTATTATCAAATGATAATGCATATTGAATTATTATGTGGTTTTTCTAGGTTCAATGTCACTCGAGAATTCACCATTCATATTTGAATTGATGCTGTTTACTCTCACTCGTTGCCAGTTATTGAAGTCCCTTCGATATTTATGCAACTTTTAATGACATTTGATTCGTATGTTAGACAAGACAGATGATGTTAGTCTCAATGATATCAATTGCTACAATACATTTTTAATTCAAGTGAAACAACAAAGTGGGTCTTTTCGGGAAAAAAAACTCTTTCTGCCTTTCAAATAAAATCTTATTTATGATAAAAAATTATAAGAAAAATTAACAAGAATAATGATTTTTGCAATGTTTACTTCCTTGTCCTGAGTCCAAATTATGATTTTATCTTGCATTATCAGCGTTTAGCCATGTTGCTCACTTCCCAAAAGTTCCATTTGATAAAGGCATTATTGTTTAAAATTATTTTTTTTATTGTCGTGTGAAATCACATTTGCAAACGAGAATCTACCTGATATAATCTAACGTTTGGAATTATTATCTTATGCAAAACTTACTTCTCCACAAAAGCCCAGAAAAAGCCTTATCGTGTTAAACCATAAGATCATTACTTCCCAAACTTAAAACCCGATGAGACATAGCATTTTTATTTGTGTGTTGCGTATTACCAGCCAGTTAGCCATTATGCATTTTAAACTGATATGTAAAACATCAACGTCAACGAAGCACAATGTTTAGAATCCCAAACAACACCGTCATTAAAAACTATTATCATAAAACAAATAAAACAACATTTATAACTTTTTATCAAAATGTTATGATTGTGTAGTTGCTGAATTCTCGAAAAAAATTTACCTTCAGCATCCAAAGCAGTTACAGGTGTTGTCTTCATCGCAATTGCTACCATGACAGCCTTGAAAAAGAATCTATTTATTTTAGAACTATCACTTTAGAAAAATCATCAAAGTTAGAAATACGCTAATACCATTAGCCAATTAATTAGTAATTTCTTTAGAGTTTTGACCATTTGTTCTGCAATATAAACTAAGAATTACCTCGACTCTACAAATTAAGCTGCCACATAGCGTCGCCAAAAGTGCGTTGCAAGTTGAGGTAGAGCAGTGATGAACAGAGTAAGAAAGACGTGAATCCGAATTGTTGAAAAGAATAAAGGTTTTGTGTCAAATCAACAAGCTCGCTAGCCATTTATGATAGAGAAATCTGTGAACGATGACAATTCAAATTAACGCAAACAAACCCATTAAATTTTATTTCGTTTTCAATCGTGCAAGCTCGATATTTAACATCGCTATTCAACTTCACCCGCGTGAGCGTACGCTTATTTGATTTCTCACAATCAGATCATGGTTCTATAATAAGAACCCACTTGCAGATCAATCGGTAATTTTCAATTATTTCATCAAACAAATATCTCAAAAATCAAAATTATCGAATAAAAGTCATGATGATAAAAATTAAGATTTTATAGAAATTAATTTTTTAAATCCACATTGGCCATAAATGCATTTTAAAATATTTATTGTTCATGCGCATCAGCAATTTTGGATGAATACAAAAATACAGTACCGGCCAGAGGTTATGCGAATAGAATATTTTATTTTTTGAAAAAGCCAACGATACCATTGTTCAAGCCTGTTAATAATTGAAAGATTGCAAAAATTCTACATTTTTACACGCCAAACAATTGTAAAATTTGTTAACTAGCATAAATGCGGTGGTTCATAAAATCATAGAATTTGCATAACTTTTGGCTGGCACTGTATGTTTTTATAGTCTCGTTTGAGTTAGTTGATCATCCGATGATCCGAAATCAAACAACGATTTTGTTGGAGCTGATGAATTTGGGATGAGTCGGTGCCTTGTTGTAGGCCGTGCCGATGCGAAGAGAGAACTCCTCGGCGGGGCAGTTGAAGCAGATGCAAACGGCGTCGTTGCACATGAACCCTCCGCAGCGCTGCAACATATTCAAGATTCATTATATATTTTTAAGTAACATACAGTTTTATTAAAATAATCTGTATTCAGAAAGAAATTTTCATGAAGGCGAAATTTTCCCTATTAGTGTGGTTCGTAAGAACATTTGAACAAAGTAAAAGTGCATCATCGGAATTTTATACATAAAAAATAAAGCTAGCTTACTTGTTGAGTGCATTCAGCACGGCACGTCGGTTCGCAGTCGGCTAACTTCTCCGGCACAGAAACCTTGCATCCCGAGCAGGCACAGGCACCGTCCGCGTTACAGTCTCCGACGTCACAGCCCTACAAAAACTCCCTTTTAAATTATGAAATGCACACACAAATTTTTAGACAACTACATATTATAATAGTTGATAGAGATTTGAATGAAATGATTTCAAACATCGTTCAGATATTCAAGCATACGGCGCAAAAGCTTCTAGACCATTCTAAGGTAATAGTAGAGTTTACCTGCAGCTTGCACGACAGGGCACATGACGGATTGCCTTTGGCTCCAACGGCGCAGCTCAACCCACTCGATCTGTCGGCCAGTGCCGAGTGGAGCATCGAAATGGCGAGGAAGCAGCAGGTGAAGGTGAGGAAGAACTTCATATCTTCGAAAGTGACTCGAATGAGTGTAGAGACTATTGAGAACGCTAGGCTTTTATAGTAGAGGTAATACTGTGAAGTTTCATTGATAAAACTCTTCGATATTAGGAACTTCCCGAGATAATCTCACGCGTCCAATATCATTCTTCCGTCTTATCTTCCTATGTGTGACTCTAAATCCTAGTGATTCATGATTTTTCGGATTAAATCTACATTTCCATATTTCAATAAAAAAACGGTAGATTACAACATAGAATTAGAAGCTACAACCTACAGTTAAATATGACTAATACTGTATCGAATGCAAACACTCATTTGCTGCCATCCAATTGCCTGCTTATTTTATTGACATACTTGAATTACAATATTCGTTATAAGAAAAGTATGTTGATCATGAACATGCGAGAATTGTTTTTTTTCGAAATGTATAAAATAGTTTTCGCTTTCAGCTAGTTCCCAATTTTTAACTTTCTGTTTTCCGCTTACCTAAATAAAAATTCTCAATACATTTAGTTATTTTCAAAAGCTTCGATTATTCTCCGTCTTCAGTATATCTAATTGCCCGTTTTTGACGATCATTCTCCCTGGTCTGATTTCAAATATGATAGGTAAGTTTCAAACTGACAGAGTATTAGTTAATTATCACTTTAAAAGATGTAATTTTCTAGTTGTCATACATCGAACGCTTCGAAAGAACCTGAGATTTGAGATGTGACGTTGGAAAATCTTATTTCAAAATTTTCTTCATTTCGAGTAACTTAACAGTTGAATTAGTGATGATTGCTAACAAAGAAAGTTTTCCGAATGTCACTCGGAGATAAAATCAAATTTGGCAGGATACGAAAGGTTTATTGAGCTGACAAGAAATGCCCAGTGTGTCAATCACAAAATCCTATCATTTTGGTCAGTAAGATGTTCCAGACCTACTCAACAAATACACTCTGTCAAGAAAGTACAAGACACTCCAAATTGACAAGGGAATGTTTTCAAATTCCATCAGGGAATTTAGCCAAATTTGGTATCAATCGGAAGATCTCATCGAGCCGAGCACTTTTGTCAAAAGAACAATGCAGAAATAATGCTCCGGGTGAAAAGTTATGATTTTTTTCTGATACATATGTAACAACTAAAAATTAGCATAACTCCACCCACTTACATTTTTTTCGAAAAATGAATTGCACCATGAGAATCAGCGTGAAAAACTAAAAATGGTATGGAAATCACTCCGATCGGCGGATCCCTGGAAATATCGACTTTGGTTTTCCATGGCTAACACCCTTAAAACTGTTTACTAAAACCTTTGATTCTGACAGATCACTTGATGAAAGATTATTTTAATTTTTGTGCAAAAATCTACTTCATTTATTTCAAAACAGATATTTTTGATGATATTCTCTAATTTGCACTTTTCAAAGATTTTGATGATAAATTTGTTGAACTAATTTTTTATAATGATATCATGTCTGCACATCGTTTTGAGAGTTGTATTATCATCTGATAATTGTAATGCACAAGATATTAGACAAATGATAAATGCCTGGTTCCCTTTAACATAAGGAGTGATGGATTAATGTCTGTAAAATAAGTTATAATTATGAGAGGATTCATTCTTGCATGCAAACGACAGCCAAATATTATAATTTTGCAAGCTCAACATCTTTTCGCAAAATCAAAGGTGTTATTAAATGAGAATTTGCACAGAAACCTCGGAAGTTAATTCACTACTTTAACACTAAATTACCGTATAAAAGGATTAACTTCTGAAGCTGCGTCTGCATATTAGCGCTCCAGTTAAAGCGGAATATTCACTTCGTACTATTGACCTAGGCTAACATATCGTACTGTAAGTTCATTAATTCCAAATAATTTACTTATGGTTAAGTTTCTCTAATTAGACTATTTATTTGCAGGTTAAAATTAGGCGTCCAAATCGCGACAATTATTTTCACTTGCTTGCTAACATTAAAATGCATGATTGTAATAGAATATTTTCGGAGACAGGTATGCCAATGGAAATTGGTGAACTATGCGCTGGTAACACATTTACTCATTACCACTTGAATTATTATTTATTTTTATACAAATGGGGGCAGTTGGCTCTTCTCGCTGTGCAATACACATTCTCCCCTTTTGCCACTATCTTACGACTATTCCTTCTTTCTTCCCACCAGAAAAAGGTAATTTTCGTAGGATAGTGCATTGGGAGAAGGGTGAAAAGACTTGCCAACTGCCCACTTATGTGAAACAAATCATAATAAGCATGATATTAATTTTATTATTATGTAGAAAAGTAGCCAAACAATGGCATTTGAACATACCGTATTTGCTCTAGTTGAAGCACATGTAAGTAAACTAGCTTTAGATAACCCAAAAAAAATATTCTAAAATATTTCCTGGGATTATCGGAGTAGGGTAAAGGTAAATTCTGGAGGTTCATTCTATTTATCATCGATAAGTCACGATCACGTTTACTATTTGTCACCGGATAGATGTTAGGGTTTAGATGAGTAGGCTAACATTTTTTCGGTGACAAATAGTAAATGTGACCATGACTTATCAGTGATAAATAGTAGAAGCTAGTTCTGGAATTCATGGGGTGGACTTATATTAGAGGGTGTGCTTCAATTAAAGGAAATAAGGTAACTTTTATAAATCATGTGGCAATTTGGAAAAATAGTCGAGTAATTGACTAACGGAATAGTATAGGGTTAAGGGAGAATAGAATAAGCTAGAGAATCTTTTCCTACACTATTTCGTATGTTACGATGTCACGACGTTACGAGGTTTCCAGATTGTCTTTTTTTAATATAATTTCTTTAAATTACTCATCATTTAACTTTGATAAAAATAAATGAGGAATAATTTCAGCATTTTATGAATCCGATTCCTACTTATATATTGTCACATGCTATCTGAAAGTTCTATTCACGTCTCAGGCATTTGAAAGTATTAAGCTATCCACAAGCATTGAGCTCTCCGCTAGGCGCGCGAGATAGTACACAAAAATGGGAGAGGAAAATAAGCATCTCTCTTGAGACTTGCTCCCGCTTTCTTGATCACGCCCATTTTTCCGATACGCTTGCAGAGAGCTCATGTCTAAAGAGCAACCCTATAATATACCGTAAATTCTCTAATAGAAGCTCCGGGGTATATTTTTAATCATCCTCCCCAAAAACTCGAAATTTACAAACGTCATAACTGATCGTACATACATCGGAGTCACGAAAGTAATACTTGATATGCTTTAAATAACTTTAATATTATAAAATAGCAGCCTGAGATGATTTGAGTAGAGTAATGGCGAGATCTGGAAATTAGATAGGGGATTTTTATTTGAAAATTTACGGTATGTTATAAAATATGATTGTCTATGATTATTTGTAACGGACAACAAATTTATCCACCTTCGCTTACTCGCACGTTTCGATAATCAATATTTATGAATTTAAAATATAATGTTCAGACTTAGGAAGTATTTGAGTCAGACTCAAAAAATACAAGGGGTAGGTCATAGCACCGAAAATATATAGAGGGTATGTCGCACGGGCATCCTGACTTAAGTCCTCCCTAGGTCTGAATGTATTCTCGTTACATTATTATTCATATTCATGTGATCATTATTTTGAGTTATTTCAAACAGTTAGCTATATTTTTTCAATTTAGAAAGTACAATATATGCTATTATCACGGAACTTATGACACTACCAGTTATAATCGGATTCTTCGTATTATTTAGACTGAATAGTAAAATGGCCAAATTAACACATTTTGAAAGATTAATTTCGTTGGTTCTCATACTAAAATTTCTTTATTTTATCAGTGATACTATACTTGTAAGAATATTTATTGTCATTTTTAAATATTAAGCTATTCGCAAGCGTTGAGCCCTCCGCTAGGCGCACAATAAGATAACTGCACGAGATAGTACACATAGATGAGAAAGGAAAAGAATCGCTCTTTCTTGACCACGCCTATTTTTCCGATACGCTTGCAGAGGGTTCACGCCTGAGGGTAACCCTATAAGTAAACAGAACGAATCTAGTGATTTTAACAAGAAAATCAAAATTTCCTAACTTATCAAACCATTTCATACTATATTATTGAGTTATGATATCATGAGGTTTCCAAATTGATCATAAGTGGGTTATGTAAAGAGAAATTAAATGCTGCATATCTTAAGTTCATAATATTGTTTTGACAATTTATCAGAACACAATTTAGACATGTATGCATAATTACATTATAAAAGCAAAAGGAGTATGCTGTTACATTAAAGATTCTGATAGGGTAAGTTTATTTCTATTTATTCGTTTTAAGTATTAAGGATTTGCGAAATATTTCGTTTCGAAAATTTTGGCTTCAAGGCATTTGCAGGAATGTTTTCCTGCTCCTTCCTCGATAGTATGGCTTATTCCCAAAAGGGTGGAGATCAAAATAAAGGAAGGAAGAATGTTAGTGTTTCTCATGCGAACATGCTATTTTTTTCTTTTTACATCTTTAGAAAGCACAGGGAATAAAAATATCTCGTTTTCGATCTCCACGTTTTGGGGAACAAACCATACAAAATTGATCGATTCTTTAACTCAAAGGGATATTAATTAGACAGAAAAGATTTAGTAAAGAATCGAATAGCAATCGGGCACAATTGCTCAAAATATCAAATCGATCATCAGAAATCTATATTTCAAAAGTCACAAACATTAATTTAGTTAATTCTTACTCCGATAACTGCTTTAATGATATGGATAAATATATTAATTAGATTTGTATCAGCAGCCATTGCAATTTACCGGGCGCGAGCATTTTCAACGTTAGTCATCCTTTCTTACATTTCATTTGATATGACTTGGGACCAAAAAGATGAAGATTGAAAACGAGAGATTTTCATTTGCTATGCTTCTAAAAAGGTAAAAAGAAATAACATGTTCGCATAAGGGATGCAGACATTCTTCTTTCTTTCTTTCTTTCCTTTATTTAGATCTTCATCTTTTTGGGAATAGCTATAATATTTGATGTTGTATTAAAATATAATTGCAATAAATCCGAATTTATTTTTTAATTATCGAGGAATATAGAGTAAATTGAGTCTGCAGGCTCCATTTACTCTATTCCTCTATATAATATTTCAGTGCTCCGATAAAGAAGAACACAGGAATAATTATTTTTTTATTTGCGCTTTGTTTTTGCGTATATCTTGTGATGATATCAATGACCGATGGCGTTTATATCTATTTTCACGTAATCAGAGGCAACTTATATCTAACCAGCAACTTTTTCGATCAGCTAGCGCAAGAATTATATGTAAGAAATGCATGATGATCTATTCAAAATATTGGATCTTTTGTTTCAAAGCAAAATGAAATATTTCAGGACATAGTTCAATCGGGCATATTTTTGGTATCTGGAATTGCACAATTCATTATAACTTTTGCTTCATTTTTTTACATTAAGAAAAAATTTAGTTTATATAACCTAAGTAACGAGACTCGCAAGACGGAAAAACGACTCAACAAATACCTTTTAGCTCATGTATGGTTGTTCCCTAAAGGATGGAGATCAAGTTCGACGGAAGGTTTCATGGCCGGAGCCTAGTCCTTCCTTTTAGTGGAAGAGAAAGAAGAGCCAGTAATGAGCGCCTTTTTTCTCTTCTTCTCAAAAGCGAAAAAAGGAAGACTCCGCCCATAAAACCCGCCGTCGATCTTGATCTTCATCTTTGGGGAATAATGAAGAGTATAAGATACAATCGAGTTCAAAAGTAAGGAAACGAGAATTTATTTAAATAATGACTGGTTCATCGACTTATTATCAGATCTAAGGAAGACTACGTCAGTCCGCATGTGCAAAACGCTTCCCTTAGTAAAAATTTTTGGCCGAAAGCTCTTTGCGGGTCCTCACTGCCTAGCAGTTTTCATAGTAAAATTACCACTTACGGTCCTTTTCTCCTATACTTTTACGTACGGCGTAAATGTCCCCTTAAGTTCTCTTATTATGAATCGATTCACAATAACTAGTTAAATCACTCATTGATTTCATCCAGACTGAAAATATATGAGGGAGGGTCCGAAAATGCTAATTTTACTATTGGAGACATATAGGTAGAAGGTTCGCAGAAGAGGACTCTGATCGAAATTTTTGGCTAGAAAAGGGGATTAGCATAGGGTTTTGGTTTAAGAGTTGTCTAGGTCTGCTTGATTTAAAAAAGCTTATTTTCATACTTTTGAACGCCATTATATTAGAAACATTTTTTTTTAAATCAAAAATGTAATGTCTATTCAGATGATTTGTGAAAGTATTACTAATAATTATTTCCTATTTTATATAGTGAGAAGATCAATTCTCCATTACTTTCCCTCTTTTACCATACTTGATGTCGAACGTCCGGACTACGCAAAGAATAATAATAATTATAATAATTATTATTATATTTTAGAAAACGTGATATCTGTAAGTCATATATTTCATTCATTCTTATATAACTTTTTTTATAAGCTAAATGAAATGTATTCTTTCTATCATTAGCGCGCAAAAAACTGGTTATCGGGAACGAAAGAGAGACAAAAAGGAGGCTCCAAAAATTTACGCTGACTCTTTTCATTAGACACTATTTCGTCCAAAATGAAACGAGAAATTGATGCTCACTCTTTCTTCTCTATGAGGCAAATAACCAGTTTATTGTGGGCTAACGATACAAGACATTTATATTTATGTTTCAAAAATAATATGAATATTTTTCATTTCAGGTACTAGATTATGCAATGAAATATCAAGGACCGTACTTTCAAATTATAACCTTATATTTCTTGATACGTGGATTGGTTAAGGTAAATATGAACAAATTGGCTGCTACGAAAACTCACATCTTGAAAAGAGTGAAAAAATAGAGAGCCTATTCCTACCCCCTCCTAACCCTACACACTTTCTCAAGATGCGAGTTTTCGTAATCAGCAACAAGTTAAAATCTTTTTTCATTTATTTTAGTAAACATTTTAGAAACAACAGGTTACAAAAGTTACTCGGATCAAGCCAATCAATAAGCCTAACCATAAATGGTAAATAATTGATCTAATGATTAAAAAAATAAATCATTCTACAGGAACAGTGCCTAGTGGCGTGCAGAGTTGCGAGTGGCTATTCTATGCAAAGCTCATAAATTACAGTTAGGAATTGAACCTGACTCTTCACTTCTCCGGGATGCGCTGTCTACCAGCATGGTTGCTTAGCTGGCAGTTAGGTTACATACCCAACTATTCGAGAGGAAAATCTCAATATACTCGCTTCGTTGTTTCAATAAGTTTATCGAAATCTGTGAGTTTGTGAAAAATCATCTGTAAAATTACCAACAGGATCTTATTTTTGTGAGTATCATTTATCTGTTCATTTTCGGTATCGAGTTTTGTACATAAATTATTGAAATTTATTATGTCGTCCGATAAAATATTTGAATAGTTCTTTTTCAAATTTTCTTATATGATATCATACCTATAATTAATCTGTAAATGTTCTGATATCAAATAATTGTTATGTACAGAATTGATGTTTTTCATATTTTTATCCAAAACTTTGAAAGCTTTTTTTGTTTTTCAATATGGAAAATATTTTTCGAACAATCTGCGAAATGCCATCTAGTTCGCGATTCGAAGTTTATCAATAGGTTGCCGATATTTCACTTGTGTTCATCTACATTTTCGGTTATAAAGAATGTTTCGCATGAAATTGTTGTAGATGTTAATCAACATGCATTTCGTTATCTCCTTACAATAGAGGCGAGTTTTTATAACAAAAAATTAAATTTAACTATATCAGTTACAGTAAAAAATGATTAAACACGCGATTAATACGAATAGTAGCCATTCGATGCAAAATGGAGATTTATTAGGAAAGGCTTGGCACAGCCCAAATTATTTTCCTGGAAATGGTCCCTAGTAATGTAATCGAGATCCTGGAGCTCGGATGTGCGTTGTTTACGCTACAGTAAATGATGTACTGAAAAATTCAGAAACGGTTAGAAAGTTTCTAAATGAGTCAAATTTGATACCAAACACCTCATTTCGATGAGATAAGCAACGTTCATTAGAGAATTTCCCGATCTGACGCTTAAATAAAGTTATAGACCGAAAAGTGTCAAGATTGATTAAAACTGATACTTTCGAGTTGTCTGTTGTGCATATTTTCGTTTCATTTATTATTTTCATTTTACACGATTTGAAGAACCGGTTGGGCCGCGATGATCAGCACGTTTTACATTGTAATCATTGGCTGGATTTGCATGTATGTAGTGAGTAATTTCTTCTTATGCATTTGTCATTCACCAATTTGCCGAATCTTCACGTTACTAAATCGCAAATAATCTTAATTTATGTGAAAGTATGCATTTAATTTTGATGTTCTATGGTACGTTATTGTTTCGTAGAAATTTGAGGTGGAGTAGAATATCTAGTTTTCATTAATTGTGCCCTCCTGTGGAAGGCTATTCCAAAATTTCATTAGACCACTTCCTTCAAAGAGTCAGAACGTTGTTAATACCTCAAACTTGGGTAATTAAACCGAAGCTACCGGTGAAAATCAGGGAATATAGACATTTCGTCGCATACCCCAGGCAAGACTGCAATTCGAATCTTTCACTGTCTGGTTTCTCTCCATCTTTCTCGTCCTTTCCGTCTTCACTTGACTCTTTCCTTCTCTAACTAACACTCACTCTCTACTCTTTCCCTCCCTCCGGCCAATAAGAGAAATAGAGCGCTTATTTGAGAAGGAAAAGAAAGAAAATGATTAGAGAAAGAGGAAACCAGACAGTGAAAGATTCGAATTGGATTCTTGCTTGGAATATACGAGAGAATGTCTATATTTCCCGATTTTCGCCGGTAGCTTCGGTTTAATTACCCAAGTTTGAGGTATTAACAACGTTCTGACTCTTCGAAAGAAGTGGTCTAACGAAATTTTGGAACAGCCTTCCACAGGAGGGCACAATTAGTGAAAAAGAAGATTGAGAAAAACGCTGCCACTATTCATTAGTTTTATTTATTTTGAAGACAGTATCGCTACAACGCAATACACGTCTCTGCTCTCCATTATCACAATCAACGGAACCACATTCAAGAATGCATGATTGTGCACCCTCAACTACGTTAGTTTCTCGAACCGTCTTTACCGAACTTTCATATGGAAACCTCCTAGTGGCTAATAAAGATGATGGAAAGGCAGAATTTGTTCTGAAAAGAATGTTAAACTCATGGACAAAGGTATTTTTTAAAATTTATCTGAAGGAAAGATCGAAGAATTCAAAGTTTCTTTCATCATTCTTTTGAAACTCACTTCGAAAAGACGCCACGCTCATTTTACGCGTACTTACAAAGCCACGTTCGACTAAATTCTTTGAAAATTTCTTCGAATTTTTTTTAAGATTATTTTTTCAGTAATTAGCATAATTCCGATGGTCTCGATTGAGGACGTCCGATCGCGTCTGGAGGCTTTATCTCCGGAACATTTGGTATCATTTTTTAAATGTTTTTTTTGCATCATCCCCAGACTTGCAAATAAAAACCCTGCGAGTGCGGGTGTGATTTTTCGAAAAAGCTGCAAGTCTGATCATTCCGTCTTCATAAAAACAATTTGCAGGACGTCGTGGATGAATCGGACGGCTGCGGCGCGAAGTTTCGCATCGAAATCGTCTCGGAGCAGTTCAAAGGACAGACCACGATCAAAAATCATCGACTCGTTCAGGTTAATTTTATTATTTTTCGAGGTTTATGAGCTTGTGGAAAATCAAAAGAATAATATACAAGCTTTATTTTTGTCTCTGAAAATGCTTCAAATTCCTTCTCTGTGCCGACATTATTTGTTCAACAAATAAATATTTCTAGAAACTATCATTTATTCTTTTTATTGCTATTTTTAAGAAAAATATTTTCAGGATCGTCTATCTGATCTGATGAACATAATCCACGCGGTCTCGATCAAAGCCTATGATCCGGAGAAATGGAAGAAACTGCAAAATGCGGCATAAGTTTTTTTCTCAAACTATCGTATTTTTACCTGTTATTTTTTAAATTCGGGTATTTCAATAAATCGTTCTTTTATGATTTCGTTCATTTGGAGAACGTGTTTTGTGCACAGGAATATTGAGTTTTATTGCTTTTTTTTATTTTTAAAAATTTTTATAGATGTTCATCGTTGGTTTGCGACGATGTTGGAACAATTATAGAGCAAAACCGAGTAAAGAAGGGGCAGTACCGGTTCAGGCTGATGAAGATGCAAGTTTTCTAATAATATCCTTAAAATTTATCATAACTCACATAGTTTCTATGCAAAGAAAGCTTTTAACAGATTTGATATTATAAAAATAAATTATTCCACCCAGATCGACCCCGAATTAATGGCTCAATTCGACGCTGCAGCTTCGTTTCTTCCTGCAGTCGCGAGCAAACTCTCCTCGGCCGATCTGATGTCCCTCTACGCGCTCTACAAACAGGCTACTTGCGGACCGGCTAGTCAGTCCTCTTTCTTTGTTTCCAAAGAATGCAATTCTCTTTTCTTACGAAAATTTCCCAAGTGAAATTTATATGAATATTTTCTAGAAAACGTTTATTTAAAATTCCAGTCTCGTCCGAAAAACCCAGCGTATTTGACGTGCGCGCTCGAGCCAAGTACGATGCGTGGGCGTCTCTGGGAAATGCCCTATCTCGAGAGAACGCGATGCGGAACTACGTCGAGAAGCTGACTGGATTCGGATGGCAACCGGGTGAACAGCCGAGTCACTCCAAACAGGGCTGGGGAATGAGGCCCAGCAGAATGGCAATGGATGAAGAGGAGGTAAGGAATTTTCTAAATTTAAAATTTCAAGAATAATGAATAAATTTCACCTGGCCCATTGATCATTCATTTGGAGAATATACCCTTTTCCTTCTTGATCAAACTTTGTTTTCATTGCCATAAAGGATGAGCATTCTAAATAAGCAGTGACGAATTAAATAAACTGGCAACGAAATCATTCTTGTGAAAAATTGAGTTTCTACTTTTTTCCAGGACGAATCCCGAAACGACTCCGAAGAATCGCAGTGGTTCGATGCTGCCCGCGCGGATGACGTCGAGAAAGTGCAGATTCTTTTGCTGAAAAAGCCGAATTTGCTTGAGGCTACTGATGAATATTTGGGGGTAAGGTTATTTATCTTTTCCCATATTTTACACGCTTTAAAAACTACTAGTTTTCTTAAAGAATATTTTTAGTTTTTTTAAAGAAAAATAATCACTTCTTTTCAAAAAGGAAAGAATTCTCAGTTACATTTGTACTTCTTGATCAACTTGAGGGTTGCAAATTTGAGACCCAACATATAGTAGAGGCAGAAAACGACGAAATAACATAGGGAACATAGAGTGCAAAAGAAGCGTGAAGGAAGGAGAGAAAGAGATTCGAGCGAATTTTTTTCAGGTCTAAATTTGCAACTCTGATTAAATCTTTCTTTAAATTTTATTTTTCTCATTATTCAGATGACGGCGCTTCATTTCGCAGTGGACGCGGGATCCGAGCAGGTGGTCGAGTGGCTGATCGACGAGACGAATGTGGACGTGAATCGGCAGGATCCGCAGGGAAACACGGCGCTCCACTTTGCTGCATTATGCGGCAGAAGCAATATCGCGCAGTTGCTCATTAGTGTAAGTTTTTTTAAAATCATTTTTCTAGTGCCCGTACTCAGAAAAAAATGTTGACTTCCTATATTTGTTAACGGGTTTTAGGATGAAGGGGTGTATTTAAAGATGAGAAAATTTATGAACCTCCCAAGGATTTTTCTATTGTCGATTTTGTAGAACGGAGGCGATAAAAGTATAGCCAACGACGACGGACAGCTACCCTGGGAATGCACGGATGAAGAACCGCTCGTCGAAATTCTTCGACCGTAAAATTTTCAAAACCAATTTTATAAATGTCGATGATTTTTAAAATAAATTTCTTCAGCTTTACTTTTTAGATGTTTCTTCTTTTAGAGAATATGATGATTCCCCAACCAATACGCGTTATCCTACACTTCCCGAAAAAATGAAGTTTTATAAACATTTATTCGCAACAACAGAAAGAAAAACGATAAAACTTCCATAAATAAAATCCCGGAGCTCAAAAACGGTATTTTTGGATCAGCTAAAATCTACAAATAAAAAAACGAAATAAGTAAAGCAATAAATAAAAGAAATGATGAAAAACCCTAAAATTTAGAAAAAAAAAAACCACAAGGATTTTCTTTTCAACAAAGAAAAGTTGATTTTATATGCTCCTTTAGAATATCACAGCCATTAGAAAAAGTAGATAAAATAAATATTCTTTGAGAGGAAACAATAAGTAAAACCGATAAAAAACTTACTAAAAGGCATGTTTAAAAACAAAAAAAACTTGACAGAGCGAGTAATTTTGTCATTTCTCAAATCAACCCATTTCTTATCTTTAACTTCATTATGCTAATTCAAAGGATTACTGTAATTTCATAAAACTACACCATCCCTTTAAAATAGCATAAGAAAAGAAGAAGCAGAAGGAAATAGAGTTGTTCTGAATTCTGACAAAATTAACGCAGGCAGACTTGTAACTTTTCAAATCCGCAAGTGCCTGCATAAACGAGATAGCAGTTTTATCGAGAGAGAAAAAGAGCATGTATTCTTTCCGTTTCTCGAAAATATGTGCTATTTCGTTTATGCGGAACACTCGCGAGTTTGAAAATATACAAATCTGAATGCAGGTGGATGGAATTTACCTCATTTTCTTGGGCTTTGGCAATTTAGCTGAAGAGGAGCGAGTAGGGATATCCGCGGTACTTGGCGCGGAAAATCGACAGCAGCAGCGAGAAGAACACGAACACGAGGCCGAGGCCGAGGGCCGCCATTGCTAAAAATTTTAGTTTTTAGGAAAAAAAAGAAAATTTCATTTGGGCAAAATTATTTAATTTTTTTTCTGGAAAAGTGAGTCTTTTAGAAATCTTGGAAATTCGATCTTTTTTGAATCGTAAAATAGAAGAAAAGGTGATTATTTTCTTCGAACTTACAAAAATGATATTTTCGAATGAATGAAAGAAATCTTGGTAAAAATTAAAGTAAAATAAAAATTACCCGAAGGACTCATGGCAGCGATAGTGTTGGGCTGTTTCTTCTTTCCACCCGTAAGAGACGAGACATCGATGGCAGCCGCATCGTTCAGCAGAATGAAGCCGAACGTGATCACCGCGTACACGCCCATCACGATGTACGTTTCAGCCACCAACTGGGATTTGCTTTCAATTTATTCGTGAAGTTTTCCTCACCTGGAATTGAGTGGATCCATGGATGAAGGTGGACTCGCGCGTCTGTGGGTTGGTCATGATGAACGGGGGGCCGCGAATGTGGTTCCACATCTGGCCAGAGAGGAACACGAATGTGATAATCTGGAAAAAATCTACAATTCGACAAGGAAAGATTCTAGATTTCTAAGATTAGATGATTTTCTGCTTTCTACAAAGTCCAGCATCATTCATCAACTATTCAAAGGCAATTGCTAAATGGAGGAATTCTATAGTTAGAGATAAACAAGAGGATGAAATTTGAAAGAAATAGTGGAGAAAAAGACACTCCGTCGTATATTAATTGCCCTATTCAAATTATGCATTCTATCAATCTTTCCTTCGTTTTCAAAACATTTTCATCACGTGGAGAAACCTTACGGAAATTGAGCTTTAAATATTAATAAAAATGACTGACCAAGCAAATGATTCCCCAGCTGGTCTTATTGTAGAGGAATTCCAAATTGTTGCGCTTCATGTAGAGGAAGCCGAGCACGAGACACACTAGCAGACCGATCACGACTGGGGCCGCGTAGTTCGGGGGACGCAGGACACGGATTTGGACCTGAATTTTTTATCTGGAAATTTCGATCGTTCTTTTTGTAAGTTTAACAATTTTGAGAAATTTTTCTTAAAAATCGATTTTTGCTTGAAAATTTGAGTAGATTTAAAAAAAAAATTCCAACCTCAGTCATATCAGCGATGAATCTGCCGATAGCATCCGCGTCGTATCCGTGTCTCTGGAAGTCCATCTGATCGGGCTTCTTCTTGCCAGACAACTTCGCAGAGAAATGATACACCACTGGGGCCGTGTTCAAGTTCATCTAAATTCAAAATATCAAATTTAAAAGTCGAGGATTTCATATTTTAGAAGGTACTTGGAAAAATTTAGATCATTTTTCAAAATGCTGGAACTTTTAAAACATCAGATATTTTGTATTTTTCTGAATTTTTAAAAAAAATTTTTACCTGTTGGAAAACTTGTGGAGCATCTTCATAGTCCACGAGTGCGAAGTAGACGCCTTTGTGATCAGGATTGGAATAGCGATGCGAGTTCGCCACGATTTGGAACTCTTCGTAAGCGGGGCTAAAAGTCAAATGTTTTTTTCCGTAAAAAATTCCAATGCTATAATTTGACAATTTTTCATGTTGGCCATTTCTTAACTCATGTAATGCTCATCCATTTTTCCTCTTGCAAAACCCTGTTATTTTCAAAGTGGGCGGGTTTTTCCAACAATCAGCTTTTTTAATTCTTACCGACAAATAGGGCAATTCACTCCGGGAGTGAGCGCAGTGAACATGACGAATATGGAGTAGTTCCTGGGTTGCTGCCGCACGAACGTCTTCCATCTGTCCATGTTCAGCTTCAGGATCGGGTTGCGGTGCACCAAGTCATTTAGGTTGCGGACCTGAAAAGTTACTATTTTTAACAGTTCTAATTTTTCCTCAAAATTTCCACCTATTAATTTGGGTAAAAATTTAAAGATCAGGAATGTTTTAGAAAAGTAAAATTTTACCTTCTCATCGATAGTCATCACCTGTCCACTGACCCATTGCACGGCCAAAAACAGCCCGAAAACGGCTAACATCAGACGGATACCCATTTTACTCTGAAAATCACCAATTTAAAAATTCTAAAAATAAAAAATCCAAGATATCACATGGTTCAAACCACGAACTCTTCAAAAATGTAGATTTGAAAGGAAAATAAATTTAATGTTCTAAAAGCAAAGAAATATGTAGATTCAGAATACATGATGAGAGATCGAACAATTTGCTATTTTAGCATCACAGCTAGAGTTTATTTCTTGGAGGTGGTTCCGAATCCGGAAAATCCCATCATCGCTCGCAGCTCGGGGTCCAAGTCATCGTCGCCCGCGGGCTCTTCGACTGTCTAAATTTACGATTTTTGAAAGGTTTGCAGAAATTTGTTCTTTAAAAGGTCGACTTTTTCATTAAAAATGTTATTTTAGCAGAAGCTATGTAAAATTTGAAGAAAATACAAACATTTTGAATTTTGTTTTAAAATTATTCCTACCTCTCTCTTGCGTTTCCTGGTCTCGTGTTTCTTCTCGCGTTTGTGGTCCTGCATTTTCATCTCCTCCTCGTGGACTTCTTCCAGCATCTCCTCCAACTGTTTCTCTTTCCTCTCGCGCATTTCTGCAATACGCACATTCGAATGCTCATTTTAGTCGTCAAAGATAACTTTTAAAAGATAAAATAGCAAATTTCACGACATTTGTTATCTCAAAATTCAAGAGACTTACTGTCCATCCTCTTTTCGGCGAGTCTCGCGCGAACATCATCGACCGTGCTCTTCTTGACTTTCATCGACATTCCCATGTTTCTGAATTAAAATTTTGATATTTAAAAATCAGAAGGTTTGAATTTTATCCGATTTTCTTTTGTAAATGTCTATTTAAAAAATTTCAAGAATTCGTGAACAGACTTGTGAAAGATACAATTTTTCTTCTATGTTAAAAACGAAAAAATGATCAAAAATCTGGAAAGGGTAAATTTGGATCAAAACTGCTCGTGAATTTAAGATTTTAAAATCAGACTTCAGTCAGAATGGAAAATTTTAGGGGAGAGGGTACGCAAGAAAAAAAATTTCTTTTGGAAAGTAATGCATAAGAGGGTACGAAACAGGATTCTAGCGGAATATTTAGCTTAAGGGGAGACACACAAAGATCTTGGTTTAATTAAGCCCTTCTCATGTCTCTTTAAAAAGAATAAAATGGTCATACCTCTGATGGTTCTTGCCGTTGATGTGATCGAGGAAATTGATGGAGTCTTTGACGACGCAATCGCACACGTCGCAGTAGAAACCCCCTGACTCGGCCGAGGGTGTGGTCTTGTTGATCACCACCTGTTTTCCTATTTTCGACTCCAGGTCAATCTGCAAATTTCATTTTTATCTTCAATTAATTTTTTTTCCAAAATCGGTTACCTTGTAGTCCCTGGCCTGGAGCATTTCCTTCTTGACCTTGGGCTCGTCATCCTTCCGCTTCCCGCTTTTCCTCTCGGCCGCTTCGCGTTCATCCAGCATTCGCTGCTGAGCACGAGCCGTGTATTCTGCCTGAACTTTGCGTTTTTATTTAAATTTTCGTAAGCTTATTTCAGCAGAAGATATTTTCAGATAAAATGCTTCAATAAAATTCCTTTTCTTCGGAAAGTTTTTTAGAATAAATGTTTCAAAAAATCATCTAGTGCTCCCCGAGTATTTTGTTCCCTTTTGAGGTTTTGAATTAGTTTCTTTAAATTTTCAAAATAAAAATTTTGAAAGAAAATAATTCCGAATTAAAATTTTTCATTCAAGAATCTTCGTAAAATTGACCGCATTCCACTTCCTTCTGTGATCTGTCCCGGACGCATTCGAGCCGCTCTGTTCGTAGAACGACATTTTTCCGATTCGAACCTGCAAATTCGAGAATTAATCGGGAATGAATTCGAAAAACCGTAAAAATGTTGGCAGAATTGAGCTCGAAGATTTACACGCCAGCACTGCGAAATGACGGATAAACAACGAGTGGAAAGGAGCAACGGAAAAGGGGGAAAGACGAAGAAATCGAGTGTTTTGAAAGTTCACAAAATAACGAAAAAGAATATGAGAAACGAGAAGATGGGCAAATGGTTGCAAGAAAAAAGTAAACGTTACATGAATTTCTAAAGGCCTGGAAAAATCCATCAATTTTCCTAGATCAACCAACAATGACCCTAAAACCATTTGACCTAATCGATATTCGCAATGCTCTAGGGAGTAGTGACTGATCATATTGGATATTAAAAATGTTCAAATATTCGAAAGTTTCAAACTTTGTATTTCACCAAATCTCATGAAGAAAATTACATCTCATTTATTCATTACTTTGCACCTTGAAATAACGATAAAACGGATAAATAAAAACTTGATAATGTTTCGAATTCTCTAGTTCGTTAGGAAATCAATAAAGAAAAGAACAAAGCATTTGAAAATGATTAAAAACAGAAAAAATGGATGTGATACAAGAAAATGAAAAATCGGATAGAAATCACGACAGATAGAAAAATGTCTATACCTTGAAAGATTCTCTAATTAATTGAATTGAATAACGAATCAAAATGAAGGCTCGAGTCTATTTTGTGAAATTCAAGATAATCAAATGCTGAAAGGAATTCATTTCATTCAAGTAAAGAAGTGGCATTCAATTAAAATTTCGAATTTCCCGTAGAATATACTCGTACCAAAATGATCAGCGAGCGAGTATTCGGATATTTAGAGATTTGAAATTATATTTGAAGTGGGCGGCTTGCCTCAATTAGTCTTTGTCACCGCTGCCGAGACGATTTCTCAGACCGTTCAAAAGGCTCCTGAAAAATCGATGTTCGAAATTTTACTTTATGGCTATCTTTTCTTGCTAAAATACAACTGCTCCTAGAATTTTGAACTAGGACTAAGAATTATGAGGCATCAATTTTTATCGAAAAAATTACAAATTTTAGATTGCTTTTAAAATTTGTGAATGAACTAACAATAAGAAAACGAACTTACATGACGCAGCCAAACTCCTTGCGTTTCTTCTCCCTGGTGCGAATTCGCTGCCGATAGACCTCGGCCACCACGTCGCCGGGCATTTCCGAGAACTGGGTCGGGTTCAGCTCGTCCTCCTCAACATTATTCTATTTCTATGTATTCTAATCATCTTATTCTTAGGCATTACTAAACTACTAAGCATCGTAAACTTGCCAATTTCGTGACTGGTTAAAAAAGAGCAAAATTTGCGGACCTTCATTTCAGCAATTCGATCGACAAGCACAGACAAAGTGGACGAGTTGGGATCGTACTGCGAGACGGCTGTCGTGATCTGCAAACAAACCGATATTTTGTAAGTTCAATGCGTGTATTTCAGTTAAAATTCAAAATATTAGAATTTTATCAGATTTTTAGATAATTTCTTAACAACGATTGTTTTTCAAGAGAAATTTCAATTTTCTTTTTTTGAATACAGTAATCATTTCCTTGAAAAAATATCTTTCTGATTTTCATTTTGGAAAGTCCTCTGTAATTATTTCCCATGTGATTGAAGATAACCTGGAGAAGCTTTCTGCGATCGAGCGTGTTGGCGGAATTGGCGATGAAGAGTTCGCATCTGGCCAGGACGGGCTTCATCTCGAACCTCCTTGACACGCGCAGCACCAGAGCGATATTCGCCACTACAGGAAATAATCAGCTATTGAAACTACTCTCAATTATCTCCGAGAACAATGCACCCCTCCCCCCTCTTCTATGGTGAAAAGGGTGATGCGAGCGCGACGCGACACACTAATGAAAATAGTGTGGAAAGGGGAGAGTGAGAGGGGAAAGATGCCGAAACAATGGGACGACTTCGCAACACCGTTTTGCCTAGAGAAAGAGACAACACCGATATCGGGGATAGCGGAGTAGCAAAATTCACGCTTTGAAAGTACTTTTTTTTTTTTTATTTTTTATTTTTAAATTTGCAAAAGTGAGTGAAGTGAAATTCTGAGAGTTTTTAACGAGCTTTAGTTCTGATTCTGGTTCACTTTTTAAAATCACTTCTTTCCAGTTACGGTTCTTGAAACTTCGCCTTCTTTGAATTTTGTCTTCAATTTTTCGCGAACTAACCAGTGAGCGGTTTCCTCGTGGGACAGAAGAAGATGCATCGAAGGAACTCGAGCATTTCTGCGGGAGAAATGTCGTCGACGATGAGCGCATTGCCGGCTGTCTCCGCAGAGAAACAGTAGTCCTGGAAGAAGAGCGACAGCTCGGCCAACCAGCCGGAATTCACGAAACTGAAAAGGCCCAAATTTCATTTATAATTTCTTCGTTGAAAAATTTCTAGAAGAGAAAAACCTCATATTTTTCGAGTCTTGACTCTTGAAATTTTCTAGAACAATGTCATTAGTTTTATTCCAAATCCCGGACAAAACTGAACTAATCGGTCAATTTTCTTAAAATTATGGAAAAATGCAATTTTTCAACTATGTCGAAAATTTTGGATTTTTTCAGTTATTTTCTAAAAAATTATTTCATGAAACTGCATTTTTTGTTTATTTTTGTGTAACTCACAAACTCTTCTCTCCGACGACTAGCTCGAAATTCCTCCAGGGAGTTGGTTGCGCGAAGTCGTCGTAGTGGCTTCTGCTGATCGTAACACGAGCGTCGGCTGCCTCCAGGCCCAGTCCCCCCAGCGACGACGGCTGGTAGCTTGAGAAACTGTCCGGTCGAATCGAGAGCATCTTAACCAGGGCTGAACGGAAATTTTCGGATGAGAGAGTATCTCTCTTTCTCGCTCGCCTAATTTCCGTTCCGTTCTGTTTCAAAAAACGAAAATTAGGCGAGCGAGAAAACGAGGAAAGAGTTTAGCGCGCGCGTGGAACAGAGAAAATACTATTTCATCCAGAAATTTTCGCACAACCCTGATCTCAGCTGAATGTTGAAATCGAAATAAATAAAATAAATAAGTTGTCAGAAAAAATCACGAAAAAGACGTATTCTAGAGATGGAATCAACATGGAACGAGAAATAAGGAATTTTTGAAATGTCCAAGTAATGAAAGTGGAAAGTTATCTTTGAAAATAATTTTGGAGCTTGGCCGAATCTTCAGCGTTGATAAAGAGATCATTTTAGGCCAACTTTTTCATTTTTGGAAAAAAGATAATCGAAAGAAAACGACAGATGAATAAAACCGAGTTGCAATTGTCGTGTGATTTTTCGTTTTTTTCTTTTTCCATTCCTGGTTTTCGTAGAAATCTTCAAAATTTTACTTTTTAGCAATGCATCTTTCAGTTTATCATTTCAGAAAGATAAACTACTCTTTTCCGAATTTGAGTTTCCTTTTTCGTCGCTTTTCTTCTATTTTTCGCCAACAATAATTTTTGTGAACCTCAACTTCAAATTTCAAAATTCCGCGCGTTTTGATCTCTTTTCGTGTTCGTCGTACATTGATTAAAATCCTTTGATTGAGTTTCTCAAATTTTTCTCGAGTACTCATTGTGAAACGTCTCGGAAACTTCGTTCATTAAAAATTGCAGAAGATGTGGGGGGAAATGATAGGAAATGTCTGTTTATCTAATTATAGGACGCATCACTTGATGTCTCTTTGATTTTCGCGGTTATCATTATCATTTTTGTCATATCATTTCGTTTTTCTTTTCTTCGCGTATTTTCTCTTCCATTTCAGTATTCTCATCGTGCACCGTGGGTGTATTCGAGTGGCTGATTTCACCGCCATTTATATTTTCTCCAAGATCTACGATTTTTAGCAGTTTTGAATGTCGAACTTATTCCCACGATGTTTCAAATTTCATATTTCGGCTCTTATTTTTCTAATTTATTTAAACTGTAGAGATACAGAAGCTGATAAGGTAAGAAAATACTTTATTGAATCTCAGTTTTTCTCCAAAAAAGAGTATAATACAACTAAAATTGAAAAAAAAATCCAGATCGAGCTCGACAGAGGTGAATATTGCGCAGCCTTTAATGTCAACTACGAATACTATTGCCATGGAATTTGGACAGCGGAAAAGTTATCCAAAGTTTCGCGGCACTACGAAACAATTCGAGCATTCTGCCCCAACTACAGAGCAGCATGCATCAATGAACACCATCAGTATTCTTCAAAATATTTAATTTCTCCAAATTGTATCACTGTTCTACACTATCAAAATGGTATTTCGCGATTTTGTAAGAACGAACTGAAACTGAATTGACATGTGAATTTACCGATATCATCATTGGAACATCTTTTATTCGTCACAGATTGATACATCAATCAAAAATGAAAAAAAAACTTTATTTAGTGGGTCGAAACAACACCGACATCATTCTGTTGAAGAGAGCGAAGAGGAAGATGAGAGTCAGCCACGGAAGATCAACCAGAACATGCTCAGGAGAATGCACACGGGAGAAATCATTCAGAGAGTAAGTCTCCAAGATATGGAAAAATCCAGAATAATTTTTAGCTAGAAGCTCTCGAGCCATGCACACCTTCTTGCAGAGCACCTCACTGCACTCGGGAGTGCAAGTGTCGATATGACATACCGGAAATGAAGGAGTGGTGCTTGCCTAAACCGAGATGGCCTTCATTTGAAATGACATGCAAGTTAGTAAACTGATCAAAACTGTTTCCTAAATTATTTGAGAAATATATTTCGAGAAAATCATGATTTTCAACTCCAAAGATCATCAAGAAAATGAGTATGTTTTTCTTTAGTATCTGGCTTGGCAGATGTGCACCGTATTTATCCGACTGATGACGTCAAACTCGTCGAGGAGAAAAAGTGAAAACGTATGATAACTCAAGGATGAATTAACGAATCATACGAAAGTTGCAATATGTGAACTTTAAGGAGTTAGACTTGTGCCTAAATTTTAGACGTGCCACTATTCAAACATTTTAAGCATAATTCTAGCGCCTAAAATTTATGCGATGGCGTTGACAATTTTGTATCATGTCATGTAATTTAAAGTTTGTTATGAATGATTGCTATTTTGTCCTTTTGTTCTGAAAGAATTTGTAAAAATACATGTATGAAAGATAATAAATTTCTCGGTTGCATAACTGGCACATTGTTTTTTGCCGGCATCTGGTTGTCATTAGCAGTCGGTCTAGGTCTAACGCGATAATTCGCGGCTATAAAAAGCGTCGGTATCTTCCTCGAATCTTCCATCGAGTTGATTTATTCCACTCGAGATCGGGCATTTGCCCTTGAAGCGGGAATTTAATTGCATTCCCTGTTCGGCCGAATTGTGGCACCTTGCAACCCGAAGTCTACGCGAGTCTCGCCAATTGAGCGGACTGTCATCGAATCGACAGAAGAAAATGGTCAAAGATAGGAATGATGACGGATTTGAGCAAGGTAAGCACTTTTTTCTGTACTTTGGTTTGGTGTACTATCATCTAAAAATGGTGCAAGCATGTGGTGTGATTTTATGCCGACATCACTCCATGTTCAGACATGACCATTTAGTAACCAAAGAAGGTACTCAAGCTCATTTTTCTCGAATTTCCATATATTTGATGCGAGTCTGCGGCCTTCGTCCATTTTGATCTTGGATTGCTTAGTCTGGATTCGAGAGCCTTATCTCTCTCTCATCATCTATTTGATGCTTCTTTCAACAACACGGAAAGAAATGGATACTTTCGCTAGACAATTTCACCTTCCGAAAGAGACTCGACTTTTTGGTTGTTTGTGCGATTTTTAAAATGATATGTGAACCAAAGTCTCGAATCTCCCGGCTAGATCTTCCGGTTTAGAGCCAATTTTCTAGAGAATTTTTGCTTTGAAAAATAATAGTCGAAGGAGGTAGACTTGGATATCTACCTATCGAATCCTAGTCGGGGGTCGGATGGCACGAGAAAACTGATACACCAACTCCACTTCTAGTCTCGCCCCATTCTCGGTCCTAATTTCAATCATTTCGCCCTCAACCCTCCCGGATGCCTCTCGTCAACAGCATGTTTCCCAGGGCTGTAGCGGCCAGCAAGTCACTTGAATTCAAGAACAAAAGTGAGTTTCCTCTGCCATTTCAGCTGATAGTGGAAATGCTGCAAACTCCTCAAGGAACTTTCCGTGCGAACGTTGCTACTTCTTTGAGAATAGTGTCATCGGTTTCGTACAATTTCTATACGATTAAAAAATATTTTTAAAACATTTTTCTTAATCTTAGTTAGGTGCATCTTATTTGTTTCAAATATGCGTTCTTTCTTGTAATCCGAAGTTGCTTTTTCCGGGAATATTTCGAGTATGATGAATTTGCTAATAGACAGAATTTCCGGTTAGCGCTTGAGACGTCGTGACGAAGTGACGAAATGTCCGGTCGCGTGATAAGTGATCGTTTACGCGTTAAGACCCTTTATTTTTCGAGTTTGGTCATTCGTCTTAGCATTGGGCTAGTTTTAAATCTTACGGCTTTATCTGCTACATTAATTGCTAAACTTTAGTCGAAATTGTCGATGACTAGGCAAAATAATTATTCTTGCCCAGACTTAGGGAGCACTTTTGTCAGGCGAAAAACATGGGGATAGGTCGCAAGTTTGAACGTTTACGTTACTGATTGATTAGAGATACAAAATTTTTAAGAGAATATATAGGGGGTAGATCGCAAGGGGTTTCTGACGAACGTCCTCCCTAGGTCTGTTCTTGCTAAACTTTTCACTGCTTTGTGTTTATCAGATTTTTTGCCAATCACTTTTTGGGTTGCGTGTTCTTCTCTGAAAGAGCCTCGTTCGGAAATTCTCCCAAGGGGAAAAATCTTCGGCTTTTTTTGTTCGTCTTTTCAGCTGGCCTCATTTCAACTGCTTATTTATTCAAATGTGCCTATAACGATTTTGTTGATGACAACCGAAAACTTTGCTGCTGGAATTGTCTGGTTTTTGGGAACAGCATAGTTTTGAATGAAGTATGAAATTTTTGAACTGCTGACTTACGTTATTATTGTGAATCAAACATTTTGAGCTTCTGAAGTGTCGGAAAATCTGTTAGTTCGCATTTTATCCTCTTTGTTATTGCAAATAGTCGAGATTTTTCGCCTAGAGGCAGGTCTGATAGGAAGGAACACGAGAATTCACTCGATTCACAACCTTTCTAAACTGGATAATTTTAAGGGATCAAAGAATCGCGAAGCATCAGGCAAAGTGTTTAGCGATTCCCTTTTATGCGCCATTTTGCGACATCACGTTTATGAATCCTCGGGGAATCGCATGTGCATACCCACATTAGTTGCGTTTGAATGGGTTTTTGCTCTTGTCTGGTCTGTGAAAGTTCAAATCTATTCTTTTCTGCTGAAGTATAGGTTCGGAAAGGCATTTTAAATATCCGGATTGGGTATCTATTTGTCAAGACAGCAGCTCTCTCGTCACATTGTCGGATTGTCACTCAGCCGCCCTTCTCTGGGAACATATTTTGATCTCATCAAATCGTCCCGGCTCTATTTGGGAGCATTCGAGGAAATCTGGGACATTTTTCCGGAATTCCATTTGCTTCTTCCGGACAAAGGGCATTGGAATGTCCTCTGTAGCTCTTCAGCGATTCTAATAGCCTAGCTTGGTTAAGCACGGGATATGTCAGAGTCAATGTTCTTACAAGCGATTCGCGGGATTTCATTTCGTGACCGCCAACTCAAACCGATGAATTCCTAATTTGTTCTCCAACCCCCTCTCATTCTGCAATATCATTCCCATCAAAGATCGCATTGCTGATTCGTTTTTCTCCGACCAATTTCACACGGGTTCAAAATGTGTGAGTTTTAGGCAGACAATTATGGAATTTTTTCCCGCTCGATCAAAAATCTAAATAATTGGAATTTCAGATTATGAAATGTACAACATCCACAAGCAGGCTCAATCTGAGAAGAAGGCTAACAAGGTTGGTTCAAATAATCGTATTTTTATCACTAGAGCTGACTGATATGATTTTCCCCAGTTAGATTTCTAAATCATTGAACTCTCTCGTTCGACCTACTTGAAAAAACGTCATAATTCTGATTATCGTTTTCACTCCCTCACTTTTCCTGTTCATACCCATTTTCGAATTTCTTGGATTTCATCGAATTGCCTAACTTCCTCTCCTGAGCCTACCCTTGTCCTCATATTCTTGTTCTTCTATCTCCAAGCCTATCACATTTCAATCATTCGTTTGCGTAATCGCTCTTCCATTCATTCCTACTGTTTGCACCTCAATTTGTCGGATGCTTCTACGAATATTCGCGATTTTCCATGAACCACTAAAAATAGGCCTAAATTTCTACTTTGATCGAGTAAATCTTTGATTCTCTAAATCATTCACGGTGATTTTCAAGTGAATGAACGCTTTCTATGACTATTTCGATCCTCCATCCAAAGAATTCAAACCGAAAAAGCTCGTGAGTTGGAAAATTTTGTTCGGAGATAAAGAAACTACCTTCGACCTTGGAAAGACTTCAATTTTAAAATTTCAGAAGTCCAAAGAAAACTCCAAGGAGAATCTCGTCGAGAAGGATGGAGAGAAAATTCAGCCACCGGTAAAATGACCACCCTTTCAACCTGATGAATGAAAAATCTAGGTGATAATCACCATCAACGATGAACGTGAGCCGAGTGCCGCGGAGAAGAAGAAACGAACGCAGGAAGACCTCGTGACTGACTTCGTCAAGATACTCGAGCAAATGAGTATGCACTAATTTTTACCGAAGATATTGGATCAAAGGGCCGACCAAGGTTGTACAGAACACTCATTACACTTTATTTCGATCCTGAGTCTGTCCAGGTCTCAATTTATAAGAAGTTTGTATAACTATGGAAGCAGCTTCAACAGCCTTTGCTCAGCATAAGTAGCAGTTTTCGAATTCATACGACATAAAAATGTTCCAACAACTGTTTTAGAAATACACGTCTAATGCAAAATTTTAGTGAACCCCCGTCAAGCGGTGACTTCGTTTCTCGGAGGCGCTTCAGGTCTACTCAGTCTGGTCACCGCCTCGATATATTGCAGCTCTATTCCGGATAATGCCCAGCAGACCAAACAACTCGTCATAATCCTGATCGTCTACGGCATAATTCAAATGTTCATGGCGATCTCGTTTTTCTCAACCTGCATGTCGACCTCGATCGCTGTTCATCGGGGAGTCAAGGTATGTGCACGTGGAACTTCGAAAACGCTAGAATTTACCTACTCATCTCATAAGTCTCATTGTTTCTACAGAAGGCTCTATTGCCCCATTTTCACCAACGCATCAAATCGAATAGGCCGTAAAAATAGTGTTAAAAATTGTTATGTTCAAAAATAATTCATCGTGATCTAAATCATCTCAAAGTAATCACTTTGCTCGAACCAAAACAATCCAGCTTTTTTCAGCATGCCTCCCAAATTCTGTTCGGTCTGCTCGTCGCCTTGGCCTATGCAATTTTCTCGATAATCGCCATATTCGTCGGAATTCTTGGTAGGCCAATTTTTCCAGATTTGTTTGTTCTTCTCGAATTGTCTAACCAAAAGCAGCAAAAGTTAAGAGGTGTCCGATTTCAAAGCATTCTATCCGAATTTTCGTGGGAGGAAAATGGGAGAAAATCGAAACAGGAACAGTAGTCTAAATCACGTGAACGAACAATTGTCTATCAACTAATTGACGAAATAACCAAAAATGACCATTTCAATGAAGCTGTACTTCGTAAAAATACGATGACAATAGATGTATCGAAACTTCAAATTAAAATTACGGAGTTGAAGTTAAGTTAGAGCAAGTTTAATTTCTTAGTTGTGAGCATTTTCGTCAAATTTAAAAATAACGATACTGAATTTTCAGGCTTTTACCGAACCCTTTGCCTTGTGCAGTATGTGGAATATAGTGACACTGAATCGGCATTCTACTGTCCGAGGCCAGTTTTCTACGCTTCGATATTTATTTTCATCCTGCATATCGTGCTCATCGTCACTAAATGCTGCTGTTGCAAATAATTTTTGCGAAATTGCAATTTTCTTTAAAAAAAATCAGTGAAGTTCAACTTTAAATGGCGAGCATCGCTCACTCTGAAATTTATCGATCTGTGTATTTTTTATATGTTGCCTTTTGAATACTTATCTTTTTCCAAATATTCTTGCAGATTTTCAACGGATTGAATACTTAGATGATTTTGATTTTAATCCTTTGAATTTATTTGATTCTATTTCAATCACTTCTAAGCCTCATTATTTCCTCTCGAGCTGTTATAATCTAGGATTGCCCTATTAGAAATCAACTAATCGTCTTTTCTCCTGCAAATGATAATTTTAATCGATTTTTAGAAGAATTTCTGTATATTATAAATTTCGTTGTGCTAGCGCTAAATTTGATATAATTGACGAAAAATGATTTAGTATAACGAAATATAAAATCACGCCTACTAACTAAAACCTAACTATTCTGTTACAGGTATCATGCAATTGTTTGTATACGATCACATATTCAATTATTTCGATAATCATCTATATTCGAAATTTGTGTTTGACAAGAATTTTATAGGCAGAAAACTCGAATAAATCGAAAAAAAATCAGAAATAAACAGGAAAAATCTTCATCCGGTAAAAAAGACTCGGACAACAAACTCCAAAGTGATGATAAAATCCTTGATAAATCATTTCGATTATCAGAATTTGAACAGAGTACTGCTGGCATCTCTTTCCGAATATAATTGCATTTTCCAAATAAGAAACTTGTTCTTGAATTCGGGAAGATAAACTCGCCAAACTCCGATAGTTAAACGATTTACTTGTATCCTAAAATAATAATCAAGAATAAGATTTTGAGAGAAATTATGCGCGCGCGCGTTCGAAAATTTTAATCGCAAAATATAGGAAAATTTGATGATAAAATGGATGAAAAACGTCTTGAAATGTAGCTTCAAATGAATTCAGAAACTCAGAACAAGTGTGTGTATGTAATGTGAACATAAAACCCGTCGGATGTATCAGAATTGTTAAAATTATCCAGGACAATCAAGTAAATGGAATATGGTACACCAGAAGATGTGAAATGAAATTGGGAAATTGCGATCATAACTCGAAAGGACAAGTGACTTTGTGATGAAAGATGTATATAATCTTCGGAGGCACTGTATATTTTCGTTCGATTTTTACAAGTGATTGAAAATAGGTAAGTTCCTTTTCGCAAAAGTTCAAATTAAAATCTTATTTTGCGTTACTCATTTAATGAAATGGACAATCAAAAATGGTTAAATTTCGAATTTCACGAAAAATATGCAAAGAAAAACAAGAAAATTTTGTGAAGATTAATCTTTAATAAAATTTACTTTGATAATTGTAAAACTAGGAACAAATATACAGTAACCGATAAATTATACACCCTCGTATAGTGTGAAAAATGCATAAAATTAACCTAATAAGGGCAATGCTTGATCCTCTTTTTGGGCGGCTGTGTGAGGACGACGGGAGGCGTTTGCTGAGTGACCAGGGCTCGGAATGTGTCCGCCAACAGAAGTGGGTGCTCTTTGATAAGCTGCTTCCAGCCATCGGTATTCATTACCTAGAAATTAAGAAATAATTCTTACAACTTTATCAAGCTATTCCAATTTGTATGGTTTAACTTGAAGCATTAGAAATAATTCTAGGTATTAATAATTATTGTTTAATAGCGTGATCAATTACAAAGTGTTGAAAATTCGATGAAATAGACATGGTTTGAGAATAAAATAAACAACAAAAAAATATGGAAATTTATGAAATGCATACCTCAGGCGCGTTGACATTGATGAAGTTGATGGCGTGCGTTCGTAATTGCTCGGCATTATGCATGTCCGCAAGCACTAATGTTACACACGCATTCTCTGCTGTCAATGCTGCACAAAGAGCTCGTTCACAGAGAACCTGAAAAATATTGAGTTTATGAAAATTTTCTAAATATTCAATTATTATTATTTTTTTTTTTTTTTTTTTTTAAATTTCCATCTTCTTCAAAATAAAAAAAATCTATTAAATGAATGAAGATTATGGTAGGTAAAGTACAAATTAGAACAGTTATTTCAAAAATAATCAAACATTAAAAATGACCTTTAACCTATCCAAATGATATTCATCCGCAGCGGCAATTAAACTCGGCGCCATCGCGTCCAAATTCGGCACGTGGCCAGTGTAAATGTAATAAAGCATTTCTCGGAGCACCTAAAATCAAAATATAAAGATAAAAATTAAAAAATCTCGACCTCAGTCTCCATGTCGTGCAGAACGACCTCGTTGCTCTGCGCCTCGCGAAGCGGATTGCCGAACATCGCTGCGAATACGTCCGATCGACTCGCCAATATCGCTTTGTGGACCTGAAAATGAGCAGTCATATATTTTGAAAAATATTCGACTAAATAACACTTTTTATGTCATTTCAAGATATTCTATTGCAACAGTTTAACAGAAAACGACTATCCAAGCCAATAAATTGTAGAATTCCCTCAGAAATAATTAAAGTTTGAAACATGTTGATAAAATCGAGTTTAATGAAAATGGTAGAAAAATGCAAATTTTACCTTGAAACTCTGCTTGGGATTAGTATTCGTGGTGAGCGTGACATCGGAATACGTGCCCTTTTCGAATAGAACGGACATGTCGTCAGACAGACTGCAGGGAGGCACTTTCAACTGGGCTGCATTCGTTTGGCCAGTAACGTTCACTGTTTCCGCCACTACTGAGACCTAGAATTGGAAATTTTATGAACGTCAATAACAGAATTTGTACAATTTTGGCATTATGTCTCAAAAGTTCCTATAAGATTTTAAAAATTGATAAGAGTAGACTAGCTGAATTTCATACTTCACAGAAAATGCTGAGTCTATCGTCGGGCAAAAGTCCATTCGTTTCATCCAGCAGAAAGTCGCGTCGGATAAACTTCTTGAAGCCCCAATCCTTGCCCTGCACGAAGCGGTACGCTCGTTGCGACTCTGGAAGAAAAACAGCCGTAAAACACAATTTATAAAACAAAAAAAACTTTTAGAAGAAAAGCAACAAAAAATTTAAATAAAGTACAATTCTTACCCATAGCTTTCGTCTCTTCCCGTTTGGCATTGAGAATTGAGAATTTGAATTTGGCCCTGACTTCTGACTTGTTGCACTGGACGAGCAGTAGATAGAGAGACAGGTAATCTCGACTCTCCTCGTCCAGACCCTTCGGATTGATTCGCAGACACCACTTGAGTTTGTCGTTAGCGCCAGCGGAAAATGTCGAGGATTTTAGTACCTGAATTAAAAAAAATAAAAACTGACCCATTTAGGGTAATTAAAATTCAGTTTAGTGGTCGAATTAGAATTTCACCCTATTCTTTATCATTTTTAAAGGCTACGTATAGCAGAATATTTGAAATCTTTAGAAAAATGATTTTAAAAAGGCAAAAAAATTACCTCGCCCATTTCCTCACGACAAAACGAAAAATTATTGATGGTCCACATGTAGTTGAATTTGACCACTTTGACCTGGAATAAAAAAATAAGTTTATGAAGAAAACAAATAAGATTATGAAATTTTTCAAGAAATGCAAGCTTTTAACGCAAAAAATCTACCTGCGTATGACACCAATTTTCGGCGATCGGCATGAGTGGGTCGTTGTGCGAATTTGACGAGGCTGACGATGAACCCGAATGGCTTGCGGAAGGCAGGGGCGAGTGCGGTCGCATCTGAAGATATTTAGGATAGGGTGAAATTTTAGAAAACACCGCATTATGCGGCTAACATTATGCTTTCGATGGGGAAAATTCGCGAAACCGCGTTGTAAATGCACGCAGCGAGAGGAACACGCGGTGAGAGAATCGAAAGAGTTCGAAGAAAAATGAACCATCGCAAATAGTTAGCGATGGGGCAGGTTCAGTCATTTTTGCTCCTAAAATCGAGCGAACGAAAACCCCGCCCACTATTGATGTAAAACGAGTGTTTATAACGAAAGAAAAAGATTTTTCACGCTTCCGCACTAGGTACTGTATTTTTGAACACCAGTCGCATATTGCAGTGAAAAACTTAGATTTGTTTCTTTTATATACAAATTCCATCACTCTATAATGGCTTATAGACTTTTTTAATCAAATTTTGAATAACATTATCTTTTAGCAGATTTAGAAATCAGGTTTTTGCAAAAAAAATTCCATTCTGATAAATTATTGCTTTTCCATAAAATATGAAAATTTAACCTGAATTTGAGGTTGTCCCGGTCCGCCCGAAACGGCCTCATCCTGTGCCGATCCGTCGTCCACCACACCGCTCATTGAGGTCACTGAAATTTAGAAAATAAAATCTCCAGGTATTTGATTTAAAAATGCTAAAACTATTAGAGCATAAAAGCGACAAGTAACGGTAAATAAATGCAGACGACTGTGAACGATTAGAAATCGATCGATGAAGAGAAAGAAGGAGAGAAAAGAAGAGAAGCAGAAAACGGCCTATCGATCGAATTTGAACGAAACAGACTGTCAGAATGTGAGCAGAAGAAGGTGTACAGATAGAACGGAAATGATAAAAAAAAAGTATGTTATTTGCAGGGTTCTATTGGATTTTTGCAAGTATTTGGAAGAAAAATAATGACTAGGAATAAAGGGAAAATCATTTCTTTCTTTGAGTCATGTGATTCTAAATTTTTACAAGGAAAAAATAGAAGTTTGGGTAATAAAAGTTTAGTATTGATAATTTTGGCCTGATCAAGACATTGCCTACTACAGCAGAGACCAACAACTATCTACTGTCTCTATCGAATTGCAAAGTCGCAAAGCAAGACAGAGACGAAAAGTCGAAACATCAAAAAAGTGACGAATAAGTCGACTCTCGAAATACTTCCATCAGAGGAAAATGACAGAAAAGTGCAATTTTGGCAGGAATGAATTTTTCTTCGAGAATTGTAAGAACTGTCATTACGGTCTGTGTAGTTTTCCCTACTAGTAGAACCTTATAAATTTTCTAGACTCACATGACTTTGAAGAGTTGTTTTGATGAAGTCCAGCTTGGTAATAAACGAATTTTCTTGAAGTTTTGAAATTTTGGAATGTATGCTAATTTAGAGGAATTTAGGATTTATCTGACAAAGAAAGAAGAAAGAATTCCTTTAAGTCGAATAAAAATGACAGTAGACTGGCAAGGCAAAAGGCAAAAGACGAAAAAGATAGGCGATAGCATCCCTGATTTGTTGAGAAGATATCAGATAGAGGAGGCAGACATGCTGGCGGACAGTTCTTATGAATCGAATTATGGAGAAAAGAAGATTTGGATTGTTAAGCAGATTTTTCCCAATCAGTTCAAATCAAGATAAATTTCGAGAATATCAAGGACGGATTGGAGAGATTTTAAAAGACCATAAATCAGATTCGGAATTTAGGGACATTCCTAAAACATTCTAGAGTCATTTAGCCAGTGTAAAATGTTTAACATTTCTGTTAAAAGATGGAAATAGACAATTCGATGAGAAGGCTGTAAGTTTCCAAAATGGGTCTTTTAAGACTAGGATTTTCATCCTGGTGAATATCATACTGCCCGAAATTCCAATCGTGTGGATGAAAGAAGGACGTAATATCGACTGATCTATCAAATCGTTTCACAATGCAGCATTCCTGCAGTTCGACTGCCTTTCATTCATCTTTTCACATGAAAAGTCTTGCAGTTCGAAAATGAATGTGAGTAGAAAAATAACGGTGGGGCTTTAGACTATTTTTCGACTATAAAGGCAGAAGTCAACGCTGATAACGAAGACAGTTTTGAGCAAAGTTCGAAAATTCGAAAACAACCATAATCATGCGATAAATATGGTGTTAAAAAAGAGCAATATCATTATTTTTGGTTTAGAGTTTTGAGGAAAAATGTACGAATTTAGGTTCTTAGTAGTATAATATTGTAGAAAATGACAGAAAAGCCCCAAGTTTGGGTGACTTTTGGGATTATTAAGCCCAAAAACTCGAAAGGTGAGCTCGAACAGCAAATTAACGGAAGCTGTCTCGATTCGCAAAATGAGTACGATGCGAGTAGCGAAGAGTATAAAGAGTATGAGCTCTCGGTCACGCACTCAAATAGTGCAAATAAGACGATGAGTGGGGTAAGGAAGGGAAAAACGCAGGTTAGCCCTAGAAAAGTGCTAGGCTTGGGAGTTTTCGAAGAAAAAACGATGAGAATTATCCCCTTGGGTTTGCAAAACTCTTTTTTTTCCGAAAATTTTGGGGTTTAAAAGAAGCTCGGTTTTTCAGATTCAGTATAAAAATTTGAAGATCAACTTCACTTATATCATGGCACCCATATCTCAAAATTAAGATATTTCGAAAATTGAATTTAGCTTATTTTTAACGCTATTCTAAAATTTTATTCGCAACTAAAAATTAATTAACTATTCTTCGAAGCTAATATTTCATCGATATGTTCACACGCACGTATGAAGTGGAAGTGACTGTAGAGGCGGCAGTCAGAATGCGCGTAAAACTGACAGAACGAACCCCGCACGAAACGCGTTTTCGGCCGCCTCTTTCCTCCATTCGCTTCAGATGCTGATTATAGCAAGTTCGATGTTCCTGTTCCCTATTAGGCACGAAGACAGGACGATAAATCAACCGATAACTGGGAATATGAAATCTCATGCCTTTCAGGGTTTCTAGAAACGAAGATTTACGATAATTGTACATCGAAAAATTATCAAAAGAAGAAAATTGTGATTCGAAAGAAATTGAATCAGTATGATGAAAGTGCGCACTTTAAACGGGGGTAAAATTTGTAAATGTGCAGCAGAATAGTAAATTTGAAATTTATGCCGGAAAAATCGAGTTTACACATAATTCTCGCGCTCATGCAAAATAATGAGGCGTTCTCAAATACGAGTGATTCTGACGTATTGGTTTCTCGACTTTTTGGTCGATTGATTTTCGGTGCGGAGAGTGGAAATCGATTCGTTCGCAAAATGAGCTAATCATTGGCGAAAAATTGAATAATCTGCGAAAATAGAAGATCAGAAAATATTCAAAGGAATTTTCCGATGATCAAAACAAGAAAATATTATCTAACAATAATTTGACCGAGTTCTAAAACCAAGAAAATATCGTCGTAAATTTTAAACCGATTAATTTCTCCATCCGAAAATGTCATGTTTTCACGAAATTTCGAAGAAAATAAACCGATATAATGGGTGTCTTGATAGAATTAATTCAGAGTTCTCACTACCAAGAGCTCAAAATACCAAAAATCATTCACTAAACCGCGAAAAACACAACTAATTTCACTATTCCAAGTGCAAAATGAAACTTCATTTTTCGTCGATTGAAAGAAAAATAAAACAACGAAATGGAATTGCGTACAAAAATGGACAGGGAAATCGCAGAACAAGGGAAACTGGGGAAATAGGACAGAAGAGACAGGAAAAGAAGAGGCATTGTTAGTGGAAAGGAAAGAGAGAGCGAGAGAAAGTGGGAGGGAGAAAAGCGACAAAAAGGGGGAGAAGGAGAGAAAGTAGGAGGAAAAAAGAATCGAAAATGAGAGAAATAGAGAAGAAAAGGAGAGAGCAGAGTAAACTGCAAAAATAGGTGCACGATTGATTCGGAGAGAGTTCGTGGAAATGAGAGAGGCTAGAGATTGAGAGATGCAGCTGGAGAGAAGAGAGTATGATAGTTAGAGAGAGGAGGAAAGAGGCGAAAAGCACGCGAAGGAGAGAAAATGGGAGATGCGAAAAGTGGACGACGATGATTCTCTATGTCTGTCTGTCCGATGCATTTCAGCATTTCGGCTGCTTGTCTGTACGTGCCTCGTACCTGGATGGACTCGTGTAAAATTACCGAGCGAAGTGACAGCGGACACGAGAAAAACTCACAAGTTGCGAGCGATTTGGAGATTGATAGTTTGATTTAGATAAAGAAAAGAATGAAAAATTTGAAACTGAAGCAGGCAAGAAAAATGACCTATCATCCAGATACGGAAATAATTCAGTTCGATACGGATTAAAAATTGCAGCAGGTTAAAGAAGCAAAACCCGAACCATTCATAATGCATAATGCACACGGTCTGTTCAGGTTAATTTTAGCCATCAAATTCGACAGAATTACTATTTTTGAACTTTGAACCGAATTTCTACATTATTTTTTGCGCGTCTGGCAGCTGCACTTTTGCAGGGCTGTCTGCAAGCAGCTGCATAGAGAAAGAGCTGATAGAGAAAGGCTGGGAAGACTGCAATTTGCAGCAGCAGCAGCAGCAACCGACCAGCAGCTGCGCAGCACTGCATCTCTGCCTCTCTTCCCGTCAATTCTTCTCTTCTCAGCCCTTCGCATCAATGCCATTATGTCAGTTATCGATCCAAATGCATTTGCAGCAGCAGACGATTTACAAATTTTTATCGTCAAAGACTCTCAAATCCAGTGCTCAATTGATGAAGAAAACTATTATTTTTAGGATGAAATGCCTCAAAAATTGGGTAATGAGCACAGGATTTGATGATCTTTATCAATAGTCGCGTTTTGAATTTGGTTCATAAAGTTTTCATTTTCAGAAGCAAGTTTGGATGAAATCAAGAGAGAAGAAGATGAAGACCGAAGATTCAGGCCAAGGATTTTCTCCGGTTGAGCACGTGCAGGTATTCAAAATGAGTTGGAGCTAGCTGAAATCTCCTACCAATGCTTCAGCTGACCTTGTCTAACGACGATGGAAAATTCATACTGCTACGAATAATGAGTGAGAATCATATGTACATCCCGCTCTACAACGTGGAAGATCCAAATTATGGCTCGAAAACGACGAAGGACTATCTGTGGGTCTGTCTGGCTGAGGAGTTGAACAACAAAGGAGTTGTTTGCGAAGGCAAATTTGATTATAAACTTCATTTCATACAATAGAATTTTAGGCAAAGACGCAAAGTCGGCATTCAAAATACTGATAGATGGACTGGCCAGGTACCACAAGAAGAGGATCCTGAATGGTGGAGAAGTCAGAACCTATAAATACGAGCAAGCGATGGCATTTCTTGGAGAAACACCGCGAATAATGTAAGACGAATTTTAGGAGAAAACATGAATTACGAATGATATGTCCGGAAATGTCATTATTCTAGTGAGTGTTTTATCCGATCAAAAAAGCATTAGAGAACTCCTCAAGATGATTGCGCGAGTTATTTCTTGATTTTGGTATGAATCCAACATCATTGGAAATTTGGTAAATTTTAGAAGACGATCGATCACGAACAGTCTGGAGACGATGAAGAAGATCCGCGAGGAAGAAGAGGCCCAAGTTGCCAGACACGTCAGGGAAATGGTGATGGCGAATGAGGGAATGTTCCCTAGCAGAAATCCGGTGTCATTTCAAGGACACGTTCCGCAGATCGCCCAAATTCCTCCTTGGGCCCAACTTCCCTCGCATGTTCTTGCTCCCGAGTCCGAGCCGATCGGACTGTTCGGAACCAGGCAGATGACTCTGGACGAACCAAAACCAACGACTTCTACCTTCAAAGAGAGTCCGACAAAACAGCCGAGGAAAAGAAAATGTAGGTATCAATCAAAGTCGAAAATATTGTGGGAACCAAAATTGCCCTAATTTGATGAAAATGAAAATTGGTCATATTCGAAAGTTAGTCTTCATTATCTTGTTTCAGCAACTGAAGAGCCTGAAGAGCCTCAGAGCAAAACCACGAATCCTATGGACGGACACGACGTCAACCATGTCTGCGGAATTCTGCAATCGACGTTCGAACGTCTCGAGAACAAGAAACCGGGTGCGTCGAAGAAATATCTTAAGCAGATCATCGCGATCTGCAACGAAGCCAACCTCGAACTCTTCGGATGAAATTGTTGTTACGTAACGATGATATGGGTTAATTTTGTTATCAGTTATGCAATAAAGTTGTTGAGAATCTTGAATGATGCAAGTTTGAGAAGAGCAGTAGCGATTGAGTTATAGGTTCAGAACCTTTGTCTATGAAGAATATTAATGGGAAAGTCGTGCAAAACTACTATGAATATTGAACCTACCTGTAACAGTGAGTCCTCCGATAGGTCTTCTGAGTGGTTCTTGTTGCTGTACCCCTTCCTGCTTCTTTCCTTTCTGACCGTTCTCCTTCTTGTTGGGAGAATTCAGCTGTAACACTTTGAACACTTTGCTCAGCATTACTTGAATTACCTGAAAATTTAAAAATTGGGAAAAATTGAGTGAATTTTAGAATTCAATAAATTGATAGCAACCAGAAAAAAATATAATCGTTATATCGGAATTTACGAAATATCTTGAGAGAAGAATAGCATGCCTACTTAACTCCTTTATTTCGTATGTAACAATGTAACTACTTTCCAAATTGCCAAAGATTCTCAAAAACATAATGAAGACGATTAATAAATTTTGAGACAATTGCCAAATCGAAGAATGAGAAGAAGCTGGCTTGATTCCTATCTTCTTTAGGCAGGAAATTCTAATCGACTTTGATAAAAAAATGGCAAGGCTGTCAGAATCAATTCTGAGAAAATTCGCGTGATCTTGACAATTAAATGAAATTCTACGATTTTTTGGTAGGTGCATGAAAAGCCAGGCGGAAAAAGGAAAAGTGAGAAAGTGCAAAAAATTGGTAACAGGAATCAGCAATTAGAACCTGTAATTGGGAGAATTGGGAGAAAGGTAGAGGTTGACGGTCTTATTTGCGAGATGGAATGATGGAAATAACGAGAGGAGAAAGGCAAGCCGATGCATGTGGCATTGATAAAAAATTCAAACATGTTTCCCGAATATCGAAAAACGGCGAAAATCGCTTGATTTTACAGCACAAATTAGGGGTCTGACAGACGTTCTAACGCAGTTTCGGGAAACTCATACTTCTCCAATATTTTTAACAAGCTTGAAGCTCTGATAAAAAATTTCGTAGATAATAAACTGCCTGTGAGAGATATTAAAACTTTTCAATAATCTGAAGACTTTATAAGGGAGTTTTGACGCCTACTTTTTGCCAAACGAACGAAAATGATAAATGATAAATTCGCCGGGCTATGAAAAACTACCGTCCATTCTTCACCATGCAGCGAGAAGGTGAAGTGAATATGAGTTTTTACAAGTCCATTTCGGAAGAATGAAAGTGATAAGCGGTTGGTGGGCTGATGGATCGAGACTTATGCCTGAATGCTTGGATGCATCGCTGCCAATCCTCTTCTTTTCATCTTCAATTCATCAATTTTCATCGCGCATATGCATAATGGACAAGGAATGCGGCTATCTTTTTGCCCGCATATCCCGAAGATTTCCCAGGACATGAGATATCCATAATCGAATGATACGTGGGGCAGATTTCGAGATACCGCAAAACCGGTCTGAGGAAAATGCCAATAAAATATTCTCAGATTAGACCTACTTGTGCGTATAGCTAAAATGAAAATCCGGAAAGAGCAATAGATCATTATTTTCAGGTTAGATATAGATAATATGAATTCTTTCAATTTAACATATTATTCATGACTCTACTTAGCCTCGGCATACTAAGCTCCATAAATAAAAAACGAGGAGTAAACCATTTCGAAATTTGAATGTTTTTTTTTCTGAATTTAAAATAAACAAGTCTGTATGAAAGCTCATGATTTTCGAAGAAATCATCCACTTCTCGTCCTTTTCTCGTCGTTTACGACAGTGAGTTTCTTTTTCTTCCTCCGTCTTTTCACTCTTCTACGCGCTACGTAAACATCAAGGCGCACATGCAAATGGTCCAGTTCGATTTTTTCAAACATTCAGTTGAATTTTCTCAGCTTTTTCATCGATTTCCTCGATGTTCGTGTTCGAAAACGACAATTCTGAATGGCGGAACACATGCTAGAGATAAACGGAAAATTGTCCATCGGGTGAATTAGTAAGGGGAAAATAAAATTTCATCATTTCGCTGTTTAGTCATTTCCAAATCGTCACTCATTGCTCATTTTCTCTCCGACAACAGATTCTATCATCTGTTCTCGTTGTCACAAATTCTTCCCTGTTATCTTTGCAAAAAAATCACTTTGATCTATTCTCAAAAATTGAAATGTTGAATTATTTCCTGTTCCACTCTAATTTTTTTCGCTATTTCGTGACGATGAAAACGGATGACAGAGTCTGCTATCGGATAATTTAGCTAAAAATTGACGTTCCTCAATTCAGAAGCAGCGAACGAATGTGACGGGTGTAATTCGGAAGTCGAAATCACCGATTTTCCCTCCGAATTTCACCAAGGAACGTCAAAATTCCCATCGTCAAGCCTCTAGAAGCAGTCAGCAATGTCCTACATCGACGACAACCAGACGATCTTCGATCAGCTCACCGTTGACGACAAGAACATCGATCCGAAGAAGGTAAATACAACAAAGAATCGAGTTTTAGCAAAATATCCTAAATCTTGGGCTGTTTTCTATGAAATTCGAAGAAAAAACGACGAGAAAGTTGAAAGTCTAGAAGACTTCATGAAGTTTCCTAAGACTTAAATGAATTCTTGAAATCGTACAGACTCAAACATGTCTGATATTTAATGAGAAAATCTGGAGTTTTTTTTCTGAAAAATTAATTGAAAAATGAGCATTCTTAATTTTTAAGAGCACGTTCTGGTTTATCATCATCTCTGCGCTGCTGCTTAGCGTCTGGTCGATTTTCCTCGCTTTCTACCTGTCCAGAATCAACGGTCGGATCCTCGCGTTTTTCATCAACAGGTCCGTAAAAATTATTTTTAGAAAGCATATTTCATATAAAGTGAAACAAAATTTCAGATATTTGCGATGGACGAAAGACGAGGGCTACCTGCACATTGGCAGCTTTTCGATCAGTCTGCTCAGCGGCAAAATCATGATCAGGGATGTAAGGAAGTTCAACATTAAAAAATCGCGAATTTGGATTTTTGTGAGAGGAAAAAATGAAATCTTTGCAGTTTCTCTTCGTGAACAGCGACTTCTCGTTCCGAATCAGCGACGGATGGATCATTTTCTCGTACTGGAAGTTCATCAATTCGAGCAAGGCCGATTTTAAGAGGTTCGAAAATTTAAAATTATTTTAAACATCGAACTGCTGGTATTCTCAAAAGTGATTCATAAGTTTGAGTTTTTTTTCCAGAGACTTGATTGTTTTCAGTGACACCTCTCGTCTGCATTTGTCGTTGAACGGCGTCCGAATTCACTGGTTCAATCGGACATATCGCTACAAGGAAATCGCCAAATTGTTCCGACTCGAAAAGTACTTCGGACAGGACAACTCAGCCAAGAAAATCGTCCAGCTGCCTCATGACAGGTACATTTTCAAAATATATTTTTAAAAAAATAAAATTTCAAAATAGCAGCATTTAGTTTGGGTATGAAAACATCTTCAGCTTCATATTTTCATTAGAAAATCTTGTGTACATAACTAGCCACTTTGAATCTTTCATTCCAAGGAAAGTAGATTCTTGTATCAAACCATTTCTTATTTTGAATTTTCAGTGGCTCTCCAGCAGCGTACTGGGACCGCATCTGGTCGCTGGTCGGCATGGTCCGCGTCGACATCGGGTCGGGGCAAATGATCGTCGGAAATCGACTCCTGCCTTATATGGCCGTCCTGTCCTTCGAGGATTTGAGAAGTGGGGCTTTTATATTTAAAAAGAGTTTATGGATTTAGAAGAAAAGAATGTGAAATTTTCTGATTCTTTGCATTTTCCACTCATTTTTCCATTGCTATTTTCTAGTAAAGGGATCAAAGCTGCAATAGATCAATTTTTTATTCCATCATTCTTTTTAATTACAACTATTTTTTTTTCCAAAATTCGACCTGCAGAAACATAGTATGTCATATTGGGAGAGAAGGAGAACATGTATTCTTTTTCTCTTTAAAATGTGTATTGCTTTTCTGCGTGTTTTTGCGGGTAGAGTTTTGAGAAGTCGGCTTTTTTCAGGTCGAATTTTCCTACGCGAATCGGCCACCGACCGGGCACTTCTGACGGTGGGAGGAGAGACGGAGAACGTGAAGATGTACTTCATCAAGCACCCCGAGTACAAGGGCAAGTCCTGCAAGGAGCCACCCAGGACCATGGGAGACGGGTTCGCCGTCCTCCAGTCGGCCAACCTCGAATTCAGATACAATCAGGATATTTTGGGTAATTAAAAGTTTTTTTTTCTGCAACTATCTTTATATTATTAAAAGAGCGAAAAGAACATTTTTTCTAATTTTTATTTATGTTTCATAAGAAACAATTTTGAATATTGTCATTTTTGTTTCTGAAAATAGTTAGTTTTGCAAATTTTGAAAAAAAAAAAGCTAGCAATAAGATTTAAAAACGATAAATAATCGATTTTGCAGGCTTCGTAACGGACGACAAGCAACGCATCGACCACGCGAAACCGATTTGGGACTCGCAGTGGCGATTCGGTGCAAACACGGTGATCAGTTTCGGACCCTGGGCCGAGGAACAGAGAGCTCTCCTCTATGGGTTCTTCTTTCCACCGGATTATCAGGTTGGTTTTATTTTCAAATTTCCTATTTTAGACAAATAACTATGTTCAGACTCTGCCCGTGACAGAACTGCCTTCTCGCGGACGCCGTCGCATCCACCTGCAGCACGAGGCGAGGATTTCCGTGCTGAAGGAGACCTCGATCGACATCTGGTTCATGCGGGGCGAGCAGCTCGAGAGCATCCACAGCAGGTGTCAGGCTGGGAGTTCGGTTGATGTAAGCCATTCAGATCTGTCTTAGAAAAAGCTGAAACGTGCAATTTTACAGATCTCAGTCTGGTGGATCACCCTGGAAGAGGGCTTCAGCTGGTCGTTGCACACCTCACTGCTCCGCCTCGAGACCACGACTTCCCTCCCCTTCACGCGGCTCTTCGAGTGCGAAACTGTCTCCATCGACGCCAATTTCCACTACCCAAAGGTTTTATTATTTCTTTTAGGAATTTCTCAAAACGCAAATCGAATGTTATCTTTGAGAGATATTGAAAAACTTTCTGTTGCAAAATAATACTTGTGAGATTTTCTTAAGCTGCAATTTTTTTTCAAGAATTATACGAATTTTGAGGTGTACAACGACAAACAGATCTGGACGTTCAATTTTTCGATTTCGAAAGCGACGATGTGGTTCGTCTGGGATCACAAACGGTTCTTCACGGTAATTTCTTATTTCTAATTTTAAAGAGGGATTACTTTAGCTGAAAAATTAGAATGAAATTACGGCAGATTTTCAGAATCTGATCGACGAGTGGATGGGCGAAGCGCCGTCTGACGTCTTCCACTTCATTCCCTACGTCGTCAACACCAAAATCAACGTCACCGAAAGTTTCGAGGTAGGAAATTGCAAATTTAGAAATGCTAGTAGGATTCCTCAAAATATTATAGATTTAAAATTGGAATGAAAGAAAGCAAACGAACCAATTTATAAAAACTTTGAATTTATGGTTGTTGTTTGAAACATACCATTTACAAAATTCAAAAAGATTTTAAAGAGGATGGTTATAAAAAGGATTTTTTATGAGAAAGTAAAGGCAACAGCTTTATGACAGACTAACGGGTCATTTCTTTTCCCCACACTACTTCGCCCTATTCTGCCTCCCTACCCTCTTTCTAACTATAGAATCCATCAGTCCGTCATTTAGTAATTCTCGATAATAAACTTTTCGGAAAAAGAAAAATAATAATTTGAGGTGATCCTACTGCTGAACGAGTTCAATTGGGTAGACGCGTCGGACAAACAGACCGAGAACATCGAGGTGGCTATCGTCGGGGAACATCTCAATGCACGTAAGAACTTTATGTTTATTTTAATTTCTGGGATTATTGTGACCTTTTTATTTAACTTTTTCTCTGTTCAAAAACCAAATGTGAGTTTATTCTAGAATACTGTAACTTTGCAGAATTTTGCACTTGAGAAATTTTGGTTATTTTATTCAAAAGTTCTGAACTTAATTTTTTAGTTCCATCGATTTTTTGGAATATAAAAATAAGACGAGTTTTGCAGACTTCGAACTGCCGTTCACGGACTTCGTGCCGGAGACCATCAAAGTCACCTACACAATCAAAGGACGCAAAGACATGGCCATTCGGTCGAGGTACGTTTCCGAAAAGACTGAAGATGTTGACATTCGAAAATACTTCCTGAAATAAAGTTTTATTTCACTTCACCTAAAACTGCGAAAAGTGTCATTTTTAGAATTGGCCATATTTTCAGATTCCCAGTCGACTCTGCGACAGCGCCGATTTTCGCAACCATCTCTCAAGCAGCGAACTGTCAGAATTACGCAGTGCCGTCAAACGCTGGAAGTTACTCGAAGGGAGATGTAAGTAGTCATTTTAGAAATGACTTATTTCATCATGGAATTTATAAGACTTCAAGCAGACTTTTCAATAAAAAACCTACATCCGCAGTGGGTCAGTATTTTTGTGGGTCCAAAAATTTGGCAAACTTGAGAAGTCTGATTTCAAAAGATCATAGATATTTTCTCTGGCATTTTCTTTGCAATGCCCTACTCTCGAAACACTACAATAAGCTTTATTTGAATAAATTTAGTTTTTTTCTCAGGAATGGCACGAGTTTTGGCGTACGGAGTCAGTGAACCTAGTCCTGCAGCATCAGTATCACCCGATCATGAACACCATCCAGTCAGACCTGCCCTTTGCCTTCCTCGTCGACAACCTGCCCAAGAAAGTCGCTCGGCCTGAACAAGTCACTTCTTATCTTGCTTTTCTGCAAAAATATAAATTATAAAAAGAGTATTTGAAGAAGTTTTTCTTCATCAAAGAAAAAATATGTTTCAATTAAAATGTTCGAAAAATGAAGATGAAATAGTCGTTGAAAGTTTCTAATTTTTATTCAATATGCGTAAAAAGGTTCTTCGAAAAATTCGAACTGTTTAGTGGAATTAAAAAAAGAAACGCGATAAAATTTTAAATTCCAGCTGAAACCCGATAATTTGGACGTGCTGCTGAGCGTCGAGGGGGCGGAGATAAAATTCACGGGCCTATTGATTCGACTCTTCCTCGATCTGAAGAACAACTACTTTGGGTGGTACGATTCGGTAAGTCGATTTCTGGAATATTCGAAGAAATTAATGAGAAAAATTAGGTGACAGACTTTGAAATGAAAATTCAGAGACCGGTAAGAAAAAAGGCATGACGATGAAAGTTGTGATGTTAGATGTTGTCATTGTGAACTTATGGAAATAGATTTTTTAAATATAAATAAGATGATCCTCAGAAGTTGAATTTTCTGCGTTTATTTTATGGATTGCGGCATGTTTTAAAATTATAATTGATTTTTAAAAAAATTTTTAGATGACTGACTTGGAGCGTGCTGAGAGCGAAATGGGCGGACTGGCTTCGGCAAAACTCCGATCGAATTTCAATTGCTACTCCCCGGCTGCAGCTCCAGAACAGTTCAGGCACATGCAAGTTGATGTAGGTTCCATTTTTCTTCAATATTATTTTTCGTTTTTCAACGAACAAGAAATAGTAAAAACACAAAGAACTTCTAGGTGATAGTCCGCATCTGCAACCCGCGCATCCACGCATTGCTCTATTCGCCATCCGCCGATCCGACAGAGTTCTGCCCGATTCTTCTCACAGATGAATTCGTCGTCGAGGTCCACAAAACTGTCGAGGCGTCGCTCATACAGGTCGGAATTTTGTTTTTTCTCATATTTGCTCAAGTTAGCCCTTTCAACATCATTTTAAGATGAGCTGTAAAATATGTTTTTCATGAATTTTATTTCAGGTAGCTCTCGGCCCGACGTGCGCCTATTTCGACAAGAAAAATTCCTCCTCTCCAGCGGGATATTTGACTCTTTCGGGGTTGCAATTCAGGTTCGAATTTCTCTAGAAAATGAAAAAATCGTTTTTTTAGAAATTGTTCGAACATTTGATATTTCGGAACATTAATTTATTTTTTCAGAGGCCACGGAATGTATTCAACTCGAGATGTGCCGTGGGACATGGGCATTTGCGAGTACGCTTGGCTCATGGAGATTCTAGTCGGGGATCTGAAAGGAAATCTACAGTTCCCGTCAAATGTAGGTTTCAGAAATCTCGATATTTTCCTTTTTGAAACTACGAAATGATAGGAATTGCAAAAAAATCCATTATTTCTACTTTTCATTTCCCATTCTTCAAACATGTTTCTAAAATTCTATAAATATTTTTTTCAAAAAATTATTCATCAGTAGTAAAAGTTTGTCTAAATCTAAAGAAAGAAAGTTATTATCGCCTTCCGATTACTTTTTCACCCTTTCTTCTCTTTCAAATGGACAGTAGAGATAATTAAAAGGTGATAGGAAAGAGGTAAATTGTGAAAGGTGAAAAAAAGACTTCCTGTGTATATAATGTTTTATAGGGATGCAGAGTAATCGGATTGCAATGATGATAATTTTCAGGTGCTCGCGCTCTACCAGATCCTGGAAACTACGCTTTTGTTCGCGATTTCGCCGGACGACGCGATGCTCATTCCGGAGCGATTCAAAGTCTGCCCTCACGGCCAACTGCAGTCTGCTTGCTCGCTGAATGGAAGGGAGGGCATCTGTGAGGACGAGGAGAAGTTGAAGTATCGCCTGGTCAGAGTGGCGGTCGATGAAATCGACATCTGCATGCAAGAAGGAAACAGTATTCTGCAGGTTCGGGATTTTTCTTTATTTTTAAAAATTCGATTTTTTGTCAAGTTTTCCCTTTAAATTGAGATAAAGGGCTATTTCAAATTTGCAGCTATCATCCGACCCGATACGCTTCTCGCTGTGCAACGCCGAGCAGGACATCTTCACGGAGCATCTCCACCTCAAGACTAACAGAATCCAGCTGAGACAGGCCATCAAAACTGCCTCTTCCTCGCCGCATTCGGGTAAAAATCTGCTAATTTTAGAACATCCTCACATTTTATAAAATTCCACGTTTTTCCCAATTTGTATTGGCGTTCAAGCCATCTCCGGATTATCAATTATTTTAAGAAAAGTCTAATTATTTATGCTTTTTTTTAAACAATTTTTTATATTTAAAATTTTTTCAGACGAGCCAGAAAAATGGCTCGAAACGGGATACATTCGAATCGACAACATCGGAATTGGTCTGACTCTGCCGCTGATGCCAGAAGCGGCTCATCTTGATGCGCTGAGAAGGGAGTTCGTGAGGCGGCATGACGAACAGACGAAGAGACTACATTTCCTATGGAGAGACGACAGAAGAAAGGGATGTGCTTGCAAAGGAGACACTGCTTTCTTTGCTGAAGAAGATACCATGTAAGAAGAAGTTTTAATTGAGATTATTGCTGAAAAAGCGCATTTTTATGAAAAATATATGAATTCTGGATGATTTTATGACTGTTTGCAGAAGCATGAGAATTTTTGAAAATTAAGATTTTTCCTTTCTAAATTTGAAGAAAAACAATTTTTGCAAATTCTGAAAGTGATTGAGTTTCAGTGGCAAAGACTTGCTCGTCGTTGTCAATTCGAAGCTCTTCGCACCGTCGATCATCCCCGATTCCAAGCAGCAGCCTGGAATACTGCAGAGCGTCGTCAATAGGAATATGAAGTACGTCAGCTTTTAGAATATTCAGATGACTTCAAAATACTACGTCACAAAATTATTAGATGATGCCAAGTTAGCATGGTCACTTTCAGAATTCTCTCTGGCCTGCCTTATTACGCGTACAAGGACAAGAGCGTTATGACTCCGAGTTCAACGTCGCGATCCAAAAGACTAGTTCACCAGCAGTTCTCCGCTACCGACACGGATTCCTATCATTCGGCTAGGTCGGCTGCGTCCGTATGTCATTTAGACGATTTTTACACTTTCAAAAAAATTATCAGATTATCAGAAAAGCTGCATAAAGAAATTTATAAAGAGAATAACGGATGAACTTATTTGAGGACATTCTGTTAAAAAATATTGTTACGAAAATCAATCTGATGAAACACGAATAAATGCGGAGAATAAAGAATGAGTAGATTTTTCAGAAATCTGTTAATAAGTCGAGGATTTTTCAGCACGACTCTGTCGGTCCCTCAACAGCGAGTCTCGGTCCGTATGAGGACTTTCTGAATCGATTGGAATTGAGAAGGAGTGCCGTGGATGGACCGCCCAGGCAGGGAGAAACACCCATCGAGTCGTGGAATCGGCAGAGGGTCTGGGAATTCAAGACGGTAAATTTCGGGCGTTTTATCAAAATTCGATTTTCTTACTTTCCATAAATTCTATTGTAATTTGGCGAAACTTTCTAAAAATTGTTATATTTTTCTAAATTTGTGATTTTCCAGGCGGAAGAAGGCATCAACAACACGCAATTCGCAGCGAGCAGGCAGTTCAGCCAGCAGGAACGAACTGAGGATGGAAAGGAAAACGAGGAAAGGTGGAAGAAATGCAAGAATTTGACGATCAGAGGCAGAGCGGGAGAGTCCATCAAGGTAATTAAGTTGGATTTAATTGCCGAATTGTCTTTAATTTAGAAAAAAATTAATTAAAATAATTATCTCTTTCATTCCAGATCTTTTTCACTCCGATCGGCCTCGACTCCTTGGAGTCTTTCATCTCGTCTCTCTCCTCCCACATTCCCAAACTCCATCCGGCCGTCCTGCTGCAACTCTGCTACAGCAGCTGCTCGTTGAAGGGGCACAAACAGCCCCTGTTGGAGACTCTGTTCAACAAAGGTATGCAATTTTTTCCTAAAAATGTCACGTTTTAAATTTTCTCGGGTGAATTTTCCTTTAAAATTGCACCTTTTTAGAATTTATTTTTGGAGATTATTTGTTTTTTTTTTCAGAAAAACAAGTTCGCGATTTGCGAATCGACATTTTCGCCCATCTTCCCGTCGTCGATTTGACGCTGTTTCAATGCGAACAGCCGGTCGGAGCGGTAGGAATTTTTCACTTATCTTAATATAAAAATTTTTCTCTCTAAAAATCATAAAATTTGCATTTTCCAGACCTCAGCCGTTCTCCACTCCGGTTTCCCTGCGTCCTCTGCGAATCTGCTGACTGTCGTGTTCGAAGGCGCAGAAATCATGAATTCGGACAACGAACAACTGATTGTCAACCAAATGAAAGAAAAGGACGAGGAAAAACAGGCTTCGGCATATCAACTTACGACTAAACCGATTTCCGTCCAGTGCATTCAGGTTAGGAGATTCGTTTTTCTTATTTATATTCTTGGGCAGTAAATAATTTTTGCTATTAAAAAATTCCTATAATTTTGAACCAGAGATATTTTTCACTACAATGTTAAAAATTTTACATTTTTGAACCAAAAATGTCGAAAATATTGCAGTTGAGCCACTCGGCTTCTAACGATTTCCGTGTGTCGAACAGCCTCATGCGTCCAGACCTTCAGTGGGAGCTCTGCCCTTTGTCCAAGAAAATGACTGACAGACAGCCGAGAATCCTCTTCGAATTCAAAAGTCCCCGAATTGTCGTCGAGTTGCAGAGGATCCCTAGATTTACGGTCATTTTTATCTTCTTGAAAGGATACCTATTTTTGAAGTGAGATAGTATGTGTTGGTAAGAAGGAAAGTGAGTAAAATCGTCAAAGAATAATTTTCTTGTTGCAATTATCGTTATTTTATCAAAAGATGCGCGGTATACTATTGATATCAAATTTATCCTCTGTAAATGAGTAGAATCTGAAACCTATAAAATAATTTGTTTCTGAAATGATTTTTTTTTTCAATTTGATGCAACTGTTAAAAATTGATTTCTTTTAGAAACTCCCTGTCGTCTCGCCCGTCGTTGATTTGGGAACTCCGTCAAACTTGGTATTGGATTCGTCGAAAAATACGACCAACTCTGAACGGCTTACGATTCATAACCAGTTGAAGGTTGGCATTTCTCGAAAATCTATTCTTTCTGGCTATTCCAATACGATAGAGAACAACATGTCCATTATGTTCTTCACACTATTTCTCTAAAATTGCACCTTATCATGTATCTCGAACAACAAAGAATCCGTTACTTCATTTTGAATTAATTTTTCCTTCATGATTAAAAAAAAATAAAATTTCAGGTCGAAATCGACACCGTGACATCGATATTCGTGATGGCCCGCGCCCTGGAATTGACTGGCAAAAACGAGTTCCCCATTTACGAGGCACTTCAGCCTGCAATTTTCCAGTGGATCAACACCGTAAAATCGTTCGAGGCCACTTGTTCTACGGTAAGAAAAGTTTTTATTTTAAGGAGAGAAAAATCGACTTTCCAATTTTTTTAGCTGGAAAAAACCCTAACAAGATGGTCGGATATAACGATGATGAAATTGCTCAAATTGGCACTCGACTGCACTCATGAGAAAGTTGTAAGGGCTATTATAGTTTTATGCCGAAAATTGAAAATTTCCAAAAAAAAAAAATCAAAGCATTTTGTAGAAAAAGTGCAATTTTCAGTGTGTCCAAAGCGGTAAGCACCGAATGGCGGCAGTAAAACGACTCGGCCAGCAGCAGTGCGCTTGCGGTTCCTGTATGCTCACACTCACGCTCTTCAAGTAAGCAAATTTTTCTATTTCTGGAAAATCGAAGCGAAACGTTTGAATATATCTCATCTTTAATGAAGCATACAAATTTCCACGTCAATTTAGTCTTTTCTACGCATTAAAGATGATTTTTACTAAAATATATATGCGAAGGTTCCCTGTCATTTTGGTGTAGATGTCTCCTCAGCTTCACATAGAAAGTTCTCGCTTATTTTTCTAAATATCAAGAATAGCTCATTCATCAACTCAATAATTGTTGCCATTTTTCTACGAAAATAAGATTTTCTTGAAACATAGAATGCCAAATTCAGATGGTGCGCGTTTGCTGACAATGCAGAGAAGGAACTGGCTGCTGAGTTTGAGGTTCACGAGGAGTTCGCGGAGAAAAAGGCCAGGAAAACCGCGCTCATGGCTCTGCTCAGTCACTGGCAGCCCGACATCAGCAGAAATATCAAGGTAATTTCCAGGCCTTCGAGTTTTTAACATTGCCCTGCCCAAACATAGCTAGAAGAGAGCGCGACTGCATCAAATTGCATCATTTCTTGTGCTCTCTTCATTTCTCATGCTATTTTGAACGAGCTGAAATCTGAATTGTAACTAACATCTGAACGGATCCTTTCAGCTAACTTCCCTCGAAGAGGCGGCCCGTTTCAAGGTGCAGGAAGTGACCCCGCTGAACACGATGCGCAGCGAGACGCGAATCGACATGACTGGAATCGGCTCGACGCCCGTCAATGCCACCAGCAGTCTCAGCAATTTGTTGCATAGGAGCAAGGCTCGTTTTTCGTTTTAAATATGATTCTTTGTTGAAAATGAGTACTTTAGCATGTATCTCGTGGCGCACCGAACAATGTCGATGAAGCGGTCCCAACTTCAGCCGATAAGGAAGACAAGGAATTGATAGCCGCCACACCGAAAAGTAGTATTTTTGTTAGTTTCAAATCAAAATTTGATTAAAACTCTGATATTTCAAAATCCTATCTTACAATTTTCCGAGAAAATATTCTTGAAATTATTTGTGAAAAAGGCGATAGTTTTGTATTCCTATTCAACGTTTTTGCAGTGGACCTCTACACGTGGGTGCTGAATGCTCATCGTGAAAGGAAGGAAAAGAGAGAGGGAAGAAAGACGGCGCATCAGAGAGGCAGCAAATACGTCAACCCGATGGACATCGTGCAGAAGGCTTTCTTCTATTCCATCTACAGATTCAGGCAGCTGGAATGGACCGGGGTGGAAGAAGTCGCGGTCGAGAAATTCACGGCTCATTTCGAGGTTCAAATCAGACGTTGGGATGTTTTCCACCGCAAAATTCGATCATCATCTCTCATTTCATCATTGAAGATAGTAATTCAAAGCTGACTGAAATAATTCACTCCATAATGGACATTTACGGTGGAAAACGTTCTAAGTCTAGTTAACATTTCTTTTTTAGATCTTTGAGAGTTGACCATTCAAAATTTGCGATGTCATTTTATTCACTTTTGAAAGTTCCTGTTATCTGATCAAGAGACAATCCTGATAAAGGATCTATGAAACTTCGAAAACATTTTTATATTATTAGTTTAACTGAACATCGGTGCGCCTCTACTTCTCAATATTAGGTGTAGATTTGACGAGAAACTATGATTTTCTTGAAACTTATCGAAAATATTTCAGATCAATTTGCACGGAATCGACATCAAAATGGTCGAGCAGAAAATCATCAACTCTCTTTCGGATAGACAGTCCTATGTCACTCAGCATTTCCAGGTAAAATTCGAAATTTCTAACTTTCAAATTTAAGCAAAAATATCTTAATCAAATAATTACTGCTTTTTTGAAGATCGAAAATTCTGAATTTTGAAATCTGGAAGGATAGAAACATAAAAAAGCATCAATCAAACAAGACTTTTGATTTTTTTTATAGATAAATTCAAGGGAAAAATCAGAAAGTTAATGCTTTTTTCAGAATCTCATTCAACTGAAACAACTGCAAGTTACGGGCAAAATCGACTGGCAGCTGGAAAACGACAAACGCTCTGTGACGCCGCTGTACGGGCTGCTTACCGTCGAATACAAGGGATCGCTCGATGGAATCAAGTAGGTTTTTTTTCTCTAATTAACAAAAGTATAGAAATGTTTGAAGAAGTTCACTTTGAATAGAAATTTTCCAGAATCGCTGTGGACATCGGGTCGATGTGTCTCGTGAAGGAAGTCGCCGCGGTGATCCAATCGGCTTTGGACGCCAACCTCGGGAAGCAGAGGGCTGATTCGGGCAAGGACAGGAAGAGAAAAGCTAGGTATATGCAAAACTATTGCATACTGACTGATGGAGAAATGCTATTCATTTTGAGTAAACTTGACAAAAAAAACTGCCCGCTGGTGGACGTCGTTTAATGCTTACGGGGGCAGTTTTTTCGCCGAGAAATTTCTCTTATTCGAAAGTTAGTACTTTTTGAAATGGTGACAATTGTATGCCAGTTTCAAAACGTGCGACCTTTCGAATAAGTTGTCGAATTTTCTATTTCATGCTTTTCCCCATGATTTCAGACAAAACAGCGTCAGAAATGCGACGGAGGAAAGCAGCGAATCGGCGCAAGTGAGCTCGGGCTGGGAGGAGAAAGTGATCGAGATCAAGAAAGACTTCGAGAAGAACATGCAGCTCATGAAGAGTGTCAGGTCGAATAAGGGTAAGTCGAAAAATCGCTTTATGCAAATCCAAGGACTTTTGAAATAATGTTTTTCCGAACATAATGTGATTTGAAAAAGAAAATAACAATTTTAATTTCAAAATTCAATGAAAAAATTGACTTTAGCGACAATAGTTTACATGATTTTTCCTACATTTTCTAACCTAACAATCAGTGGTAAGTACAAGGGAAGAAGTGATTTTTTCAGGCGAAATTCTGACGAACATCGACGGCGAGTTTCTGCTCGACTCGGTCCGAATCGAGACGTCCCGCACCGATGTCTACGTCTCCTTCGCCATCCACACCATCAATCTGCATCACAGGAGGCTACCAATTGCCAAGTAAGGGCATTTCGGATTTTAAACATATATTAAATATATGAAATCTTCTGAAGTTCGGAGTATGTTTTTAGATCTATCAAAGATTCTCCGCTATTTTTAAATCTCTCTCAAACTCGTGAAGCTCATTCGTACCTTCTTGCTTATTATCAATGCTTTCAGTTCTAAATTTGTCTAATTTTTCTTAGTGGTCGAATCTAAATAATTGAAAACTACTATTATTAGAATTTTATCGATTTTATAATACTTCCTCTGCATAAATTTCGTTTTTTACCTAAAATTTGAAACATAATTCGATTGTTTTTCAGAGATCCAGAAACTTGCCAATCGCTGATGTTGAACCTGAGTTCCTCTTCGATTCACGACCCGAATCTCACGGCCAACACGAGCGCAACCGACAGAGAAAGGGACTTTGATCAATTCAAGCTGCAACTTAAGTGAGCATTTCTTAATTATGATTTTTGCGAGTTATTTGCGTATCAAATAGTGAAACAAATTTGCAAGTGATGCAGTCATCTTGAAATGTATTGAATTGCAGGAATTATAGATTTCATGAAGTTTTTAATTGCCTTAAACTGAATGGAGTGAAATTTTCAGTATTTGACGAATAATGATGAATTCTTATATCCTAGCTAAATGTCAATTTTAAAATTAAAAAAAGGGTGAAAAATTTCAGCAAAGCAACTCTGAATGTGATGGAATCCGATAGCAGTAGGCAGGTGCAGAATCAGTACATCTTCTCTGCCGCGCTTTCTCAAAGCAAGGCTAAATTCAATAGGTACGATTTTTTCTGAAAAAAATCACTTTGGTAAAAACCACAATCTCAAATGATAGTTACCATTTTTTCCTATTTTAGGCTCGCTTAGTTACCACTTTTTTCTCAGAAAAGGGCGATAGCTACAAGGGGCCCTATCTTAGGAATTTTGAAACATCGAATTTGCAGAAGATTTGCTTTGAACGGAAAAACGAATGCTCTGCTGGAAGCGACTTTGGGCGACATGAAAGGCGACATGCCGATGAGTGCGCAGATCCTGCATGAAGTTGTCATGAAACATGGACCGCAGGTTATTTTTTGTTTTCTAAATTCTACATTTTTAAAAAATATCCTCTATCATTCTTATAGTCATTACCGAATGACTATTTGAAACTTGTTTATCGAAATTTTGAAACATACCTTGTGAATAGAAAGGGGAAATAATGCAGTTCGTTTTGGGATTTTAACGAATTATGGATTGTTCTTATTGAGAAAAAAGAATCATCGACTTCTTTCTAAAAACCCACTTTTCTCAAAGTACTGCTTTTTTAAAGAAAAATGAAAATTTGTAGATCGAGCAGCAACTGAACCGTCTCTCTGCACAACCTCCCCCAGCCGGCTCGACTCCACTCGATATGATTCTTCTGCCGGTCGTTCCGGTCGTCGTTTCGTCCGACCAGACCCGGTCTCCTCCGTCTCCTTTATCTTCGGTCGCTTCGAAAGAAGGGGAATCCATCAGGGCTCCGGGAAGCTACCTCCCAAGACAACACGCCCAATCGCTTCCTCTGTCATCGGCGACAAGTGCTCCGGTCACGGCCAGGTTAGTTTCTGTTTCTTACTATATTTTTTGCATTTTGAAATGGGAAAAATAGGGGCGGAGTTGAGAATAAGCGTGCGAAGCCTTGGCATTTCTTTTTTCTCTACATTTCCTTTTCTCCCTCAATTCAAATGAACATCGACTTGAGATCTCCCCGCTCCTGTCTGTGCGTCCCTGATTTCTCTAGTCTTGTCTCGTTTCTCTCCTCTTTCAATGCTGTTTCTTGCATCAAGGCTAGAACTACTCTCGCCGACACGCCCCCATTTTCCCTATTTCAAAATGAATGATTTGTAAATTAACCGAAACATGTAGCCAAGAATGGTTTCGTATTCTCGGTTTCGCAAATGATTTTGATATAATGATTCACGAACAACTTTACTTACTTATTTCTTTTCAAAATTGATCGAAATATGTTTTATTATGAAGTTCTGTATCCTAGTTTTCTACCTCACTTTGACTTATCTCTATTTATTTCAATAATTTGATAGGAACAAGTTTCGCGAAAAGATGCTATAACCTGGATTTTATTTCCGTGGTGACATTTACGAGCTTCCGATAGCATGTCTAGTCTAATTTTACCTGTTTTAAAAATGATATTTTTCAGACGACCCGCAATAGCTACCGTCAATTTCACGCTGGAAGTGCGAAATATCGAGTTGGCCCTGAACCCTCTGCCGAGTCTCCGCGTCAAATACATCATGTACGGCGCCACCAGCTCGGGGGTCACTGGTACGGATTTCCACTTTTTCCCCATATTTGGATTTTCAATAATCGATAGATTTGCTCCTTCATTCTTCAAAATGTCATTTTTTACTCTCTAGCTTTAGATTTTTGATATCACGTTTTAAATTTATTTCAGCTTCTACAATATGGAAGTTTTCATGCGTATCCCGAAAAAAAAACTTTCTAAATTCTCAAAAAGACCATTTTCTAGAGTTTCCGAATAACAAGAAAATCTTTAAAACTCCAGGCAACGAGGCGAATTGGCGTGCCTCGATCACCAAACACGAGGCAGAATTCTCCGTAACGACTCGGGACATGGAGAACATCAACCTGCCTCTGCCAAGTCTCTCCTGCGTCGGACAGTATACGGTAATGAGATTGGAATAAATTGCGAAATAATATTGTTTTGCAGATCGAAAAAGAGTTCGGACACCACCAAAAGCGACCTTCCACGGACAAACAGCTGCACTATCGAGAAGGAGGATACCTGCAGATGATGCTCACTTTGGGTAATTTCTACTTCAAATTCGTGATTTGTACGAAAATTTGTATCTTTCTTGACAAAAAATTCACTCAACTATTATAATTTTTAATTTTTCTAATCTTTTAAAAAAACTTTTGAGACATTCTGAACAGACTCAGAAAACTTCGAACCGAGATAGTATGTCTAATCGAGGGAGAAAAGGGACATTTCCTCTTTCTGTCTCTCGACAAGACACACTATGTCTTTTCAGGCAGCAACCGCGATTCGAAATTTCCCAAATCTGCTTCTGAAACTTTCATTTTTGTTTAATTTTCAGGCCAGGTGAGCCACACCTTCACGACGGATCTATTGAACCAGATTCTGTTCGCCGAACAGGCCTTCCGCGAGGACTTCAAGAGTCTCATCAAGCGACTCAAGTCGTCGGACAACAAAATCAAGTCGATGCTCGTCTCCGAGGCAGAGCCCGAACACTCCACGTTGGTCGTCGACAAACCACCCCTTCTGTTTTCTCTGCAGGTTGAGAAATTTCCAAAATTCCTTAGGGAAAATGGTATTTTCAGCAAAAAAATTGATTTGGGCCTTTTATTTTCTCGTACTTGAACTTCCTACTATTTTTTCCTTTTTGGGTTACTTGAATTTACTGAAAATGATACAGTAATCTAAAAATTGATAATAAGAATGTGAGGAAATAGGTTTTGCTCAGGTGCAAGGCACAGGAGTCCCCTGGCTGCAGTTGACCGCCTCGACCCCGACGAACATCGCCGTCCGATTCACTATCGACAGCTTTGACGCGCAACTTACCAACAAATGGGTTAGTTAATCTTTTAGAATCGAGAACTTTTTCCTATCATCATACAAATTTATTCCTTGAAAAGTTCGAATAATTTTAAAGAGAAATTATGGGTTTTCAAAATAATCCTTAAAGTCTCCCAAATGAATTTGGAAAGTCTAAAATTTGGTATTTTTGTTGTTTTCTTCTTTCTTTATGAGATTTTGATTTTAGGAAGTTCGGAAACTGTTGATAGGGAGTAAAAACCTAACTTTTCAAAATGAAGCTTTGAGCAATTATAGTTTTGTCAAGAACTAAAGTCTTGCAGGTGGTTCGAGAAGAGGGTTCAAAGAAGGAGAAAATCTTGGGGATCGCGGTCATCCAACTCAACGCCAAACTCGGACAACTTGTCAGAGCGGCGCAGTACGCGGAAGTCAACCAGGAACTACAGGAATTCGCCACTTTTATGACTCAAGTAGGGCTTTTATGCTATTTGATTGACAAATCCAAACATCTCTACTAAATTTGCTTTGAAATAGCCAAGTTAGGATATTTAGTAAAAAAATACTTTTGATTTTGAGAATTTTCGAAGATTACGATTTTTGCAGGTTCGAGTCGAGAACAAGGAAAGGACGTCTAAGCAAAACGCGTACTCGTACCATATTTCCGTCAATCGACCCATCATTCTCATCAAATCGACAGCTATCGATAAGGTACGGCGTTTTCTCTTTAAAAATCGACTATTTTTGTTAGGTTTAATTTTCGTGATAGAGAAAAAACAAAACATGCATTCTAATCTCCATCGGCAGCATAGTGGCTTTTTCAACGAAGATCAAGGATGAGTATTTTCGTTTGGGGTTCGAGTCGAGTTTTTCGAATGCATCACGAGTCGGATCGCAAGATTTTGGCCCATCAACATCCCTGGTCACGAAGTCTCGAAAAATTCAAGTTTCCATTTCAACCACGTTTTCTAAAACAAGTTAGCATAATTTGTAATTTGCATATTTCAGGCAATTCTCCTGTGGCTGAACTACAAGAACACGTACGATTTCTGGCGCAGCGAGAGGAGTCGATTGAAGAACAAAACATCGCCGAGAGGAGGAGGGAATGACGAGGCACAGACGGAGACAAGTAATACGGGCAAGATCTACAGACAGCACAGAAGCAACAGCCTCTCGCAGGCCATGTTCAGTCCACAGCCTATTCAGGTTATTTTTTCCTAAAATATTTAACGGTTTTATGTACATCGTAGGAAGAGAAATTTATCTATGATCAAGACGATTGTTGAGGTTTTATTTATTTGTAGTAGCAGAATTCCTGAAGTTGGGGAATTTTTTGGATTAATTTAGTCGAAAGGAACAAACATTTGAAGATAAAAATTGATTTTTGTTTCTATGAAAATAGTTCATTTTGATTTGCAGGACGTGGATATCAATTTGTCGCTGTCGATTACGAACGGTATGTACATGTGCATGCCGCTGTTCAGCCAGGACGTCACTGAAGGCATGCCTGCGCTCGTCATGTCCCTACAGGTCCCATTTTAGTGTTAAATAGGAATTTTTATTTTTTCGAAAATAATAGCAAAAAAAATGATTTTTTTCTCTTGTATGAAAGAAGATGAAACTTTGAATTTCAGAAAAGCGACATTTCCGTGCACATCAAGAAGGAGCTGGCCTGCGAGGCGCAATTCCACGAATTCAAGCTCAACTTCGTCGACCATTTCGATGAACAGGTGATTTTTTTTTACAGAATTTGTCCTTCACAACTCACTTTCTTCCATATTCTTTGCCATAAGTTTCAAATAATTTCAAATAGTGCGAAATAATGAGAAAAGAATGCAGGCCCTATCGCACAATTTCGTGGAATCCCGCAGCGACGCGCAAACGAACTACTTCTTCTTCCCGTCGGGCAGCTACAAGCTCTGCTCCAAAGCGAGTGTCGTGCTGGGCGAGCCACAGTGGATGCTGAGTATTCGATCCGAAATGAGAGGAATGGTCATCGATTTGGATCATCGAATTGGTCTGTTCTTTTTCTTTATTTTTTGAACAAACTTTTTTTTATCAAGAAAAGAGTTTTTCTTTCGAATTTCATTTTTGCTAAACATCTACTTGGTGTGTATAGACTTATAGCACTTTGGTTTATTCGAAAAGGAATAGCAAGAAATTGGAATAAGGTTACATATCCAAAATTTGCATGAACCTAATTTCAAACTTGTGCTCGTTTAATTATTTCTAAAATTTATTCTGACAATTTTTAGGGAAACTTACGAAATTGCTGGTGAACACATTTTCGGCGTTCGGCGAGAACGAAGACTCGGACTATTGCGACATCGAGGACGAGCAATCACCTGATCCGGACGTGGAGAAAGTCGAGGGCGCAGGGGAATTGCTGTCTTTGCCCATGGACAAGAGGGTACCCTGGTTGGAGAGGAAGGTCAGATTTTTCACTTGTCTTGTTTAAAAAATATGAAAGACTCTGAATTTCCAGATGCACGAACAGTCGAAAATCGTCTCCGAGCTCCAGGCGAAGAACGCGGCCGAGAAATCGATTGAAGTGCAGACGAAGAAGCTGAGAAGCTATGAATTACTGAGATTCAAGGAGTTCAGAAGGACTTTCGTCGAGAAACTCAAGAAACGAGAAGATAAACCTGGTATTTTTTTTTTTGTTTTTTGGCAGAATTTCGATTTTTCTATAATTTTTCTCCAATTTAAAATTTGAATGTAGAGATTAGACTTGCAAATAAAGACCCGCGGATGCAGGTGCGAGTGTCAAAATTTTGAAAAAGTTGCAAGTCAGGTAGAGATTATGAATAATTTTCAAATTTTCAGGAAATGTGGCAAAACGCAGCAGTGGCACGAATAACGCACCTCTGAAAAAGACGCTTGCCGACATCACTGCGATCGAATTGCCTAACAGACATTCGCCTGGTGAGGAGACGCTGGACGCCCTTGAAGGAGGGAGTGCAGCTATGGCCAACGGAAAGGATAAAGATAAGGGCAAGAATGGTGGGCTAATTTCTTGAATAAATCACTTTCGCACTATCGTTTACCGAATCTGAAAAATCTTTATTTTACCCTGTCAAATCTCAAAAATCTAAGATTTGTTTCTAGAAACAGTGAACATGCACATCGACGTCAAGATTAGCATCGAGTCTGGCAGTTGCACGCTACGAACTGCTCAGAAGGCGGGCGGGCAAAATGAAGGGAGGAGTGGATTGACTACCAGACCGTCGTTGAGGGATCTCAGACAGAGGCAGAACAGGGAGCAGATCTCGACTACCAATTTCAGCATTCCTAGGTTTTTTTAAGAATTTTTTTTATAAGTTTCAGAAAAATTATAAATACTAGATTCGACGATAAATTCTGTTAGATCTTTTTATTCGTCCATTAAAAATGAAGAAACTAAACTCTAACTCAATATTTGAATAAAATATTTTTTCCTCTTTCAGAGCAAACCGTCTTGAAAAGATGAAGAAAAAACAATTTTAAAAATGCTTTAATTTTCAGTGTCGATCTGAAAGGCTACTACACCTCAGACGCATCTCATCCCCAAATGTCCCAAAATCAGTTGGCTGCAAAATTGTCGGCAGAAAAGGACGCCCCTCTGATGACTTCCGCTCAGCAAATTCACAATCAGTTCATCGCACAGCAGAAACCGGTAAACTTTAGATTTTTCCCTCAAGAGAACTAGAATACTTTTTATTTTCATGAAATTTCTTAATTTTTATTTTTAGGGACCAAAAAGTCAGAAAAATCCGGCCTCCCATATCGCCGTCAACAACCTGCAGCCGCAGCATCACAGGAGTCCATCGAGGAGGAACAGCGATTTGGTATGAACATTGTTGAAAAATTGCAAAAATGCTTGTTGATTTGAAAATGCACTTGATTGAATTTCGCATACCTTCTAACGTGTTTTTTTTCGAAAGAGTTGAGAACTACAACCCACAGAGATGTAAAGGATGTTTATGCTCTGCATAGAGGCTTTTGGAAGGTAGATTGAGATTAGACATCTAAGGTTAGAGATGTAATTAGGAATGATGAGATTGTTATATTCGAATCATGCCTAACTGGGAGTAATTGAAGAGGTTAAATTTTTTTTTTAAAAAATGTTCATCTTTCAGCAGCACCGGAACAGTAAAAGAGGATGCTTCTACCTCTTTGTCGGACTCGCGTCCATGCCTTCGGAAACCGTCGTCACGCCTCATCTGGCTGACTATGTGGAGCAGGCAGGATTTTTGTTTTAAACCTAGAAAAACATTGAAATTGGCAATTTTATATTCTTTATTTCAATGTCTCTACAGCGAATCTCGGTTGATTAGTTCTAAAATGCCATTTTTCAAAGATACACAGCAAATTCTTTTGGAAATGATGACTATTTCTTTGTGTTCTGAAAACCAATATTTCCTTTCTAAAAATAAAATACGATGGATTTTTCAATTTGAGGTCCTGGAACCTCTGCCTCCCTCTTCGGTATTCCGCTCTGGAGTGTCATTCGAGTCGGCCCCCGAGGAGGAGCCCGAACAGGAGAACAAAGTGAACAACATCGTCGCGATGGACACGACCATTCTGCCTCTCGACATAACGCTCTATCTGAACGTGCAGAGCAGCAAGATCCTATTCGATGGAATGCAACAGGTCGGTGATCTCTATTGCTCATTTGACCGAAAGGGGGGACAGCTGCGAAATGACGATAGGATGATATGGGCGGCAAACATTCTACAATATGTGACGGCACGATTCTCCGTGAAGAGTTGTGTGATTTGATAGAAATCGAGTCGTCATTTTGTAGAAAAATGCGTAACATCTATACTGGCCTGTCGTCATTAGTGTTGCCAATCAGGTGGTAAAATGCGGAGAATTGTACTTTTTGGAAGTGAAATTTTTGCACAAACCTGTTTACTACTAGCCTAAAACGATAGGGAAATTTATTATGCCATTTTTGAAATGGATTTTTTGTTGTAAAAATAAATTTCTTCCAGAGAAGCACAGCGGCGAACTGCCTTCTGCAGCTGCCTCGATTGACGCTGATGGCTTCGACGAAGCGGTCCGACAATTCCGAATATCCGGGAGGAGTTGACATTTCCGGCACTTTATCGGAATTCTCACTCGGTATCTACAGCCCTCATCAGGTAAGGATTACTCACTTCCTCTTTTTCTTTCCACAATACTATTTTCTTCTCGGGAATTACGGTATTTTACATACTATTTCTAGTTGCCTGATAAAACTCTTCATGGTGAGGGAATGACAGGGTGGTTATTTCATATTTAAAAAATTCGAATTCTCAAATCTTTAAAAATCCATTATCTTGTGAGTTAAAGATTGCACTACAATTTTTGATAGAAAAAGCTAACAATAAAAAGTTTATTTAATTTTTGCCAATAACCATTTTAGATTTTTAGTTTATATTCCGGAGTAATACTTTATTAAATGCTGCGAGAAAAGAAAACAATCTTGAACTTGGTCTAAATTAAAAAGAAAAAAAAAACTAATTTTAGGACATCCGCACGAAATTCGCTCTCCAACTGACCCTGGACCACTTCTGTTTCGTGATCACTCGTAACAAGAACGCCTCGAACGAGTTGGATAATAAGGTTCGATTCGTGCTCACATCGGAGGTCGGCTCGGCCCTTATCGACTTCGACTGCAGACGACTGAGTGAACTCATCCAATTTCCCAAACCATGGTATCGGCCGGCGATTATGAGGTTTTTTTTCTCTTTATAAAATTACATTTTTTCTTGCAAGAACGCTATATATTTGCATGATTAGATAATTACTAAAATTGGAAGAAGAATTGAAATTTGTCTTTTCAAAAAATCAATTTCGAGGTTTTATTTAAAGAATTAAAAATGACCAAAATTTGCTGCTATTTTTCAAAAATACAAAAGCAAACAACAAATTGCAGACGAGTCTTCTTCGGCGATCAAACCGCAGCGCCTCAAGCCACCTCGCGCAGTCGAAATTCGTCAAACGGCTCCTACAATCGACCATTTTCGGAATTGTAGATTTTTTCTATTTTCTAAAAAAAAGATTTCTTCCCAAAATGCCGATTTTTGCAGAAACCGCTCAATTTCAAGTCAGCACGACACGGTGAAGAAGCCCTGGATGGCGACTGTGCTGCTGTTGATGCAATGGAAACAGGTATCGCTGATTGGAGAGAAAATCGATGTTCATGCAGCAATTACAAATAGACTTTGGAGCGAAAGTCGCGTAGAAGAAAAACGAGACGAATAGCGCAATTTTTGAATATCGACACATTCTCTCCAATCAATAGTAAAATCATTTCTTCTTTGAAAAATACAAATTACGAAATGTTTGCTATTCAAATAATCGGTTAATTTTACGGGAATGTGTTAAAAACTGCTCGATATTTTAGAAAGATATTTCCTTTAAATTTTCCCGGAAAACTTGATTTTTCAGCTCCGAATCGAGGCGCAAATGGGAAACACTATGGGCCAGACGCTGATCGAGGCCAGGAAGGGGACGCTCAGTTCTTCTGCTAAGGTGAACATTAGAATAATTCAAAAATGATCGTTTCGATCAAATTAAGCGAAAGTTCATGTGTTGAAAAATAACGAGAAACAGGAAATTCCGTATCATACTCTTTCCATTGCCCCCCGCTGACTCTTTTTCTGAGCTCTAGCCTCCCTCTTTGCGGATAGTCGTGACGCGCATTCCTCACAAGGCGCTCTTTAACACACGAACTGTGTCGCTTCATTTGACCAATACAATAGGAATTATTCTGAACTGCTAACGCTTTTTTGCCTTACAATTTGCATTAAAAAATAATTTTGAAGAGGAAAATGAAATTGCAGCTCTCCTCGAAAACGGAACGCGACGTGACGGCGAACTTCGAGTTGGAATCGGCTCGCTTCCACGCACACACCGGCGCGATCAGCGGCGAGATCGAGCTGAACGGGATGAAGATGTCCGTTGCTCACAAACGACATTTCCAGGATGCCGCGCTCAAACAGGTCGCATTTTTTTGTCTTTTTTCACTTCAGACCATTTGAAACTTATCCTCCTCTTGGTGAATTCCTCAAATTTTAACTTCACCAGTGAAACTTTCCTTTGATTTTGTTTCGATGAGAAGTTGGCAATATCGGAATTCTTTAAAAAGATTCTATTTAGGGACAAAGTTCACTTGAAAGAATAGATTTTTTGTTAAATATTCATATCGTGCATTTTATACGGATATTTCAGGCGATTCCCCACAACTCAGCCTCGCTTGAATTCAAACTGCTGTCGGTGCGAATCGAGTGGATGACTCGCAAAGTGCTCGTCGCACACTGCGTCGGCCCGACTCTGAGGCTGCACGACGAATACAGGACCGAGGAAACGAGGGACGCAAACGGGAAAATGGTGGGAATTTTTTTCTCTAAAAACGTTTTTTTTCGGAAAACTATACTTTATCAAATTTTGAAACGAGAAGCGCAAGAATGCTTCAAAAGAGTACCCTTACATTTTCGTATCTGAAAATTCAGGCCATATCAATAAAAATCGGGCAAAATTATGCAAACAACAATTTAATTCTTGCTAATGTCCATATTTAGATTTGTATGCTAATTTTATGCATTTTCCAGGTGGTGACAAAAGCAGTGATCTGTCTGCACGTGATGGGTGCGTGGGAGGATCTGCAGATGATCATCGCCCGAAACACGATTGAAGACTTCATTTCCATCGTTCAGAAACTCAAGACTTTCTTCGAGGTTTTTTTTTTCTAAATTGCCATTAAGTACAATTTTAATATCGACTTCAAAAACATTTTTTTTTAAAGAATACTAAAAATCTGGCAGTTTACTATATGACTAAGGGTATTTAAAAAATGATGGTGTCTCCTAATTAAGCCCTCCGCCTTCCGTCATATAGCTGTTGTCTAGAAATTTTCAAACTAAGAAAGCGCTATTTTAGGAACAACTGAAAAGCTCGAAGTTGGTGTGGGGCTTCACCGAAGATACGACCCTGAAAACTATGGACATCATGGGCTCGCTTGACGAAGCCGATGAAAAGGCCGACAGACCTGCGACTGCTTTCTGGCAAAAGGTACGGGAACTATTTAATTATATTGATTTTTTTAAAAATAAAATACGAGATGCTCTTCTAATATTTATCCCTTTTTCCAAAAGTTATATGTCATAAGATTCGGATTTTGCACATTTTTCTACTTTCTAACTACTTTTGGTTTTAATTTTTTCAAAGAACTGACATTGGAGAAAATACTAAATTTATGATTTTTATTTCAATTTTTATAGAGTATTTTCCAGGTGCTAGATGAGGTGACGAACCTGCAGTACAAGGAATACCTGCTGAAGATTCCCGTGGAGGGCAACACGATCGTCGGCGGAAACGTCACGTTGAAGGCTAATCAACTCTCAATCGCCTGCATGCACGGCGAAATGACTTCTAATATGTGAGAAATTTCGAAATTACTAAATTATTTCCTCTTTAAATCTTACTAGGGAAGTTTTTCAAGTGTTCGTCGACAATCGGGTGACTTTCACATTGAAGGATATTCATGACGCGCTGATCAAAATACTCACTTGAAAAACTTTCCTATAGTTAGCATTTTTGAATATATTTCGCGAATTTATCAAAGAAAAACGCAGGGTTGCAACTTTTTTACACGACACGACACGATACACGATGAATACACGACACGATTGGCAATCGTGTATACACGATTGGAAAATACACGACACGATTGGCTATCGTGTATACACGATTGGAAAATACACGACACGATTGGAAAATACACGACACGATTGGCTATCGTGTATACACGATTGGAAAATACACGACACGATACACGGCACGATTGATAAGCGTGATAAGACCGGATTAAGTGGGATTAGGCATAAATATGAAGGGATTAAGCTCGGATATGCAGGGATTAAGCCTGGATATGCGGGGATTAAGCCTGGATATGCGGGGATTAAGTCGGATATGCGGGGATTAAGCCTGGATATGCGGGGATTAAGCCTGGATATGCGGGGATTAAGCCTGGATATGCGGGGATTAAGTCGGATATGCGGGGATTAAGCCTGGATATGCGGGGATTAAGCCTGGATATGCGGGGATTAAGCCCGGATATGAAGGGATTAAACTCGGATATCAGGGGATCAAGTCGGATAAAACGATATTGGACCAAATAAAGCCGCTGCAAAAGATACTCACCAAAATTTATTGATCCTCTATATCCCGGCTTTATCTGGCTTAATCCCCGCATATCCGGACTTAATCCCACTTTATCTGGCTTAATCCCCGCATATCCGGACTTAATCCCACTTTATCTCACTTAATCCCTCCATATTTATGCTTAATCCCACTTAATCCGGTCTTATCACGCTTATCAATCGTGCCGTGTATCGTGTCGTGTATTTTCCAATCGTGTCGTGTATTTTCCAATCGTGTCGTGTATTTTCCAATCGTGTCGTGTATTTTCCAATCGTGTCGTGTATTTTCCAATCGTGTCGTGTATTTTTCCAATCGTGTCGTGTATTTTCCAATCGTGTCGTGTATTTTTCCAATCGTGTCGTGTATTTTCCAATCGTGTATACACGATAGCCAATCGTGTCGTGTATTTTCCAATCGTGTATACACGATTGCCAATCGTGTCGTGTCGTGTATTGAATCGTGTACAAAATTTGCAACCCTGGTCAATATTTTCTTCACTTCAAAAGTAGTTTTTCTTAAAATATTATTCTGCAGTTGGGGCCTTTTCCATCTGAAAGAGCCCACGATTATCTTCAAGCCGACCGCCAAGATGATCTTCATCCCTCGACCCGAGGGACCCAGCGACAGTGATGACAGAGGAGAATTGGGTTAGTTTGACCAATAAAAATAGAAAATTAATATAGTAGGAATATGATTTGAGGGAAAGATAGCTCATTTTCAATTTTTCTGCTGAACTACGCACTTTTTCTGTCTGTACTAAAAATGATAAACCCGAATTTGAATAAATAGAAAAACCTAAATTAAATTTTTAGGCGTCGAACTCCAACATGAATTCACGATTTGCCTCGGCAACGATGAGATGAAGAACGTCCCGAACGCCAACAAGGACGTCATGGGCAAAGTGCTCAGGGTTCAGGTGAGATTTGAACAAATCAAAATATGGGCTAGAAATTTTCTCAAATTTATCAATATATTTCTATTGAAAAAATATCAAAAACTAGATTTATAAGTTATACCATGTTGAAGTTTTCTAAAACTTTAAAAGCAGTGAAAGAGCATTATTTGACTTTCCGAATTTAGCATCACCGCAATGACATGCGTCTGAACGTGTCCGTCACGCAACATCTCGACTATTTGATCGGCGAAGTCCTCCGGCAAAATCGCAAACAGCAGAAGGAAAAGGTCGGTATATTCGATATTTTCGAAATCCAAAGAAAACAAACATAAAATAAGGAATGATTGTAGTTTTTATAAAGCTATACACAGATTTAAAATAATAACATACTAAATGTTCATTTTTATTAATTTAAGGGAGCCTCGCCCAATCGTTCGCCTCACCACGTGCTGGTCGTGTTCCAATTCCCCGCTCTGCAAGCCCTCATGAAGTCGACACAAGTCAATGCCATCGACTTGGACATGAGCGAGCTGTCCAGAATGGATGTATAAATATTTATAAATTTTTGAACGTTATTTTTTTACTTTTCATATTTACGATACTATTACGCGATTTTTTCGAATCATTTAAACTAATAATTAAATGAAACACATTCGTAAAATCACCCTCGAATATTTTTTTTTATAAAAGAAAGAAACGCAACTTTGGAGGAAAATGGACAGAATGAAAAGAATGGAGTTTTTAAGGTACACTCCTCGTTCGTGGTGGATTTCTACGACGACGTGGGCGTGTTGACGGACGTGAGCACACAGGTTCTCTTTCTGCCCGAACTCCTCAAGAGCTATTTCCGAGTCAATGTACGGCAAAATTCGAATATGTTATAAAACAATTATGCACTTTCAGGACATCCCGACTTCGGCAGAACTGGAGAAGGGCACTCACAAGGCTGATCAGAGGGTATGCGATTTTACTATGTATTTTCTTTGTTTGATAAGGACGCATTTATACTTTTCTCGCAAACGTGTACGAACATGTAAAAGTGGGGCGAAAAAGATAAGAAAAATAGCGTGGGCGAACACGAAACCAACAGTGAGAAAAATAAAGAACACACATCAGAGAGCGAAGAGATAATGGCGTGCTCGCACACACATGTTCGCGAGCAAAGTATAAACACACCCTAATTTAAAATGGCATTGTCCTGACTGAAACTATCGGTATTAGTAATAAAATGAATAATCTAAAAAAAAAAAATTCATTGAGCATTAAAAAGGGAAATGTTTTTAATGAATTTTCAAAAAAAGACGAGTACTTTTCAATCATGAAATATTCACATATTTTGTCTTCTTTATTATCAGCACTATTTTACCTAACAATTATATTGAGTCTCCTGTACTAGTAATCGGCTTTTTCTCATCCTAGAACTCGGTTACTAGTACAGGAAGCCAGTTTATTGTATGTGATCTTCAGGACTCCTTATTTTCTTGCTAGAGAATAATCATTGGAATTTCCAGCTGTACATCTGCGATCAGTGGCAAGTGGCGCCGCGCATCAAGTGCATCGAGCGATCGGCGTTCACTTGGAATCCGCCCCTCGTCGATGACATACTCAGAAAATTGCAGGTAAGTTCAACTTTTTTCATTTTTCATAGATTTCTAACATTTTTTAATAACTAAAAATCTTTTTTTCTTCAAAATGGCTTCTAATTTAGTTCACTCATCATAGTCTTGTAAATTGGCTAGTCTTTCAAAAAAATTTTGATGGAAAGAAGAAAGATAGCATGAATTTTCAAATTTCAAAAAAGTCAAAGATCACTTTACCTGTGTTTTAAAAATTGCATTTTCTTCCAGATTTTCGACTACCGGACGACGATTCCGAAGGCGTTGCAGCGAACGATCCTGGATCCGCTGGACGCGACCGTTGCCAACGTAATCTTCGCGCTGCTCAGACTCGTCACTCAGGCCGCTAAACAGGTACAGTGATTTTATGGATCTATTCAATTTATTAACAACGCAGTTCATTTAATGCATAGAAAAGAAAAAACAGTAAGAAATAGCCTTTAGGAGGAAAGATCATGCAGTCGAATTGTGACATTAAATTACGTGATAATTTCCAAAAAGTAAAATTAAAGCTGAACTTGTTATTAACCTCAAGAAAAATTGATAATGATAACATTTCAGGGCGACCGAAGGAGGAGAAGAAAAACGTACCACGAGGCCCTCTGAATTCGATTTTTTCTTACCTGAATTTTGAAATCAAGCTTAAAACTCTCCAATGAAATAACCATTTATTTTCACTCGATTTTGATGTCATTTGATCATAATCAAGAAATTTTACAGAGCTTCTAAATAAGAAATACCTGGTTTCGCATAATGCAAATGTAGAATCTGATAGTGCTGATAGAAATAGCGTAATTTTCTTTTGAAAAAAACGATAAATTATTTATTCGACATTTGACAGTGGATAAAATGAGCTTCAATATTATTTTCCTTGCTAAAATAATCAAAAACTCATTTTAACCAAGGTTAAATACTTATCACTTGTGGTTTGACTAACCTAGTCTTGACCCTATACGAGTTTCTGATAAAGCCAAGCAATTCCTTTCTTTACCCTATCATAAACGGGCTTTTCAATCAAATTTTTCCGATATGATTTTTCTGCGACAATTTCGTTGTGAAGATTTATTTGAATTTACGTATTTTTTTCAATAAATAATTGCGATGATAAAAATGAAATTTTATAACTCGGTTCCTTTCTATTCTTGCTACAAATCTGATTCACCACGGCAAAAACGAAAAATGGAAACACGTCGAATTGATTAATTGAAGAAAAACTAATTCAAACGAGCTTATTGAGATCAATACATCCAAATTCAATCCTGATGAAAGAATCAATCCATATAACCCGTATGGCAAGGTTTTGCCAGAAATACTAGTTACATATTTCTTATTAAAAGTGGCTTGAAAGCGCTTTGAGAGATTCGCATTATAAACTTCACAATTTAGGATAGTCCGAGTTTGAAGTTGCACTAACTGCTCTTAAAAACGATCAACATGATCTAGATATTCAAAATTGAAGAAATAAGTAAAACATTATTTTTATGGGCCATAATGCTCGGGGATGAACTTATGTTAGTTTTTACGCTTTATGGCTATAAAAACATTCGTTCAAACGTTTAGTTTACAAAGAAACTATCCCCCCTATATATAGAGTGCCATTAGTACCACAGGCATGGCTCATAAAAACCATATATTTTATGTTTTCTCCACTTTGGATATCTAAAACATGTTTACAGTTTTTAAAAATCATTTTATTTGTATAAGTTATTCAAAAATAAGTTGCTAAAATATAAAAACCAATTGACTTATAAATTTTGATTCGCTTTTATATCGAATAAAATTAGGCATTATTTACGTGACTTTGAAGCATGATGATCTGCAAAGTCTTTCTTGCCTTCTTCATGTTATCTTTGTTCCAAATAGCGGAAAGTCAATTTAAAACAAAAGAATGCGAGCCCAGTACAGATTCAGAATGTGGCGTTTATTGCGAAAGAACGGTGAGTATTTTTTTATTAGAAATACATTAAAATTGTAATTATGAAATTTAAAAGAAAAATTATGGACTATTGCAAAACGTAACGTTTGTGAAGAAAATTTTGTTTCATGCACATTTTGAATATAAAATGTGATGTCATCTTAAAAATCAGTATTTTGCAGGGATGTCACACAGGTCGATTTGATGGCGGTAATTGTGTTTGTGCTGGATGTGATATCAATAATAAAAATGAAAATCTCGATGCTGTTGCATTAAACAAAACTGCACAAAATAGCTCGTTTCAACTCGCACCTATATATGTGTCTGATTTGGGAACTTGTGCTGATTGTGTGAATCACTGTTTGAATCAGGTGCATTTTAAAAATAAAATAATAATCAAAAGAATTATTTCAGTTATGTTTCGATATTGACTGCGTGAATGGAATCTGCACTTGTTCGCAATGCAAATCGACACCTTCACCTGATAGCAAATCGACACCTTCATATTTTTGTCTATCTTTTTATCAAATTTTATTGTTTGCATTTATGCTGTTTAAAATTTAAATAATGTTTAATACCGAAATAAAACTTTTGTTTATTCTCTCAATCAAAGTGTGTAAACAAATTTGAATATAACATTAAAGTTTTTTTATGTTTTAAAATCAGAAAATTTCGTAGTTACGAAATTTATGATAAGCAGCGAAGTAATCTGACAATGTACAAACATGCACAAAAATTAACATTGGTAATCAGTTGGACAAGGAGGGAGAAGAACGTTTGGAAATATGAAAAACACTCAAGTATCTTTGATAATCAAGGTTTACACTTTATAGAATTGGTCATTTAATGAATAGTGTTTCAAGTAATTCTGGGCAAAAGTATTCGCTTCGTATTTTCACTGTATTCATCCTGTTTGAAAACAGTTTTTGGGTTTGGTTCCATTTTGCACAGAGTTTTTATGATGCTAATTTCACTAAGTAAACGTTTTTAATTGGTCAATTATCTAATAAATAGACTTTTTCTCTGCTTCTACATTGTTTTTGTTTTCAATAGATGTGCCAGCTTGATTCATCCGCATGTTTTGAAACCGTTTGGTTTTTGCAATGTTTACTTCCTTGCTCTGAGTTCAAATTATGAATTGATCTTGTATTATCAGCAAGTTTGGTCATTGTTGCTTCACTTCCCAAAAGTTCAAATTGATAAGGCATCATTTTTAACGTCATTTATTTATTTATTATTGTATGAAATCACATTTGCAAACGAGAACCTACCTGATATAATCTAACGTTTGGAATTATTATCTTATGCAAAACTTACTTCCCCACAAAAATTTAAAAAAAAAAAAAAGCCTTATCGTGTTAAACCATAAGATCATTACTTCCCAAACTTAAAACCCGATGAGACATAGCATTTTTATTTGTGTGTTGCGTATTGCCAGCCAATTAGTCATTATACATTTTAAACTGATATGTAAAACATTAATATCAACGAATGATAATGTTTAGAATCCCAAACAACACCGTCATTAAAAACTATTATCGTAAAACAAATAAAACAACATTTATAACTTTTTCTCAAAATGTTATGATTGTATAACTGCTGAGTTCTCGAAAAAAATTTACCTTCAGCATCCAAAGCGGTTACAGATGTCGTCGTCATCGCAAGTGCCACCATGACAGACTTGAAAAAGAATCTATTTATTTTAGAACTATCACTTTAGAAACATCACCAAAGTTAGAAATACGCTAATACCATTAGCCAATTAATTAGTAATTTCTTTAGAATTTTGACCATTTGTTCTGCAATATAAACTAAGAATTACCTCGACTCTACAAATTAAACTGCACATAGCGTCGCCAAAAGTGCGTTGCAACTTAAATATTTGCAAGTTGAGGCAGAGCAGTGATGAACAGAGTAAGAAAGACGTGAATCCGAATTGTTGAAAAGAATAAAGGTTTTGTGTCAAATCAACAAGCTCGCTAGCCATTTATAGTAGAAATCTGTGGACGATGACAAATGAAATTAACGCAAACAGACCCATTAAATTTTATTTCGTTTTCAATCGTGCAAGCTCGATATTTAACATCGCTATTCAACTTCACCCGCGTGAGCGTACGCTTATTTGATTTCTCACAATCAGATCATGGTTCTATAATAAGAATTCACTTGCAGATCAATTGGTAATTTTATCAAACAAATATCTCAAAATCAAAATTATCGAATAAATCATGATGACAAAGCTGAGATTTTATAGAAATTAACTTAATAAAAAATTTTTAAATCCACATTGGCCATAAATGCATTTAAAAATATTTATTGTTCATGCGCATCAACAATTTTGGATGAATACAAAAATACAGTACCGGCCAGAGGTTATGCGAATAGAATATTTTATTTTTTGAAAAAGCCAACGATACCATTGTTCAAGCCTGTTAATAATTGAAAGATTGCAAAAATCCAACATTTTTACATGCCAAACAATTGTAAAATTTGTTAACTAGCATAAATGCGGTGGTTCATAAAATTATAGGGTTCGCATAACTTTTGGCTGGTACTGTATGTTTTTATAGTCTCGTTTGAGTTAGTCGAGCATCCGATGATCCGAAATCAAACAACGATTTTGTTGGGGCTGATGAATTTGGGATGAGTCGGTGCCTTGTTGTAGGCCGTGCCGATGCGAAGAGAGAACTCCTCGGCGGGGCAGTTGAAGCAGATGCAAACGGCGTCGTTGCACATAAACCCTCCGCAATGCTGCAACATATTCAAGATTCATTAGATATTTTTAAGTAACATACAGTTTTATTAAAATAATCTGTATTCATAAAGAAATTTTCCCTATTAGTGTGGCTCGTAAGAACATTCGAACAAAGTAAAAGTGCATCATCGGAATTTTATCCACAACAAATAAAGCTAGCTTACTTGTTGAGTACATTCAGCACGGCACGTCGGTTCGCAGTCGGCTAACTTCTCCGGTACAGAAACCTTGCATCCCGAGCAGGCACAGGCACCGTCCGCGTTGCAGTTTCCGACGTCACAGCCCTACAAAAACTCACTTTTAAAACTATGAAAGGCACACACATATTTTTAGACAACTACATATTAGAATAATTGCTAGAGATTTGAATGAAACGATTTCAGACCCCATTCAGATATTCAAGCATGCGGCGCAAAAGCTTCTAGACCATTCTAAGGTAATAGTAGAAGTTACCTGCAGCTTGCACGACAGGACACATGACGGATTGCCTTTGGTTCCAACGGCGCAGCTCAATCCATTCGATCCGTCGGCCAGCGCCGAGTGGAGCGTCGAAATGGCGAGGAAGCAGCAGGTGAAGGCGAGGAAGAACTTCATGTCTTCGAAAGTGACTCGGATGAGTGTAGAGACTATTGAGAACGCTAGGCTTTTATAGTAGAGGTAATACTGTGAAGTTTCATTGATAAACTCTTCGATATTAGGAACTTCTCGAGATAATCTCACGCGTCCAATATCATTCTTCCGTCTTATCTTCCTATGTGTGACTCTAAATCCTAGTGATTCATGATTTTTCGGATTAAATCTACATTTGCATATTTCAATGAAAAACGGTAGATTACAACATAGAATTAGAAGCTACAACCTATAACCGAATATGACTAATACTGTATCGAATGCAAACACTCATTTGCTGCCATACAATTGCGTGCTTATTTTATTGACATATTTGAATTACAATATCCGTTATAAGAAAAGAATGTTGATCATGAACATGCGAGAATTGTTTTTTTTTTCGAAATGTACGAAAATATTTTTCGCTTTCAGCTAGTTTCCAATTTTTAACTTTCTGTTTTCCGCTTACTTAAATAAAAAAAATTCTCAATACATTTAGTTATTTTCAAAAGCTTCGATTATTCTCCGTCTTCAGTATATCTAATCGTCCGTTTTTGACGATCACTCTTCCTAGGTCTGATTTCAAATATGATAGGTAAGTCTCAAACTGACAGAGTATTAGTTAATTATCATTCTAAAAGGTGCAATTTGCTAATTGTCATGGCATCGAACGCTTCGAAAGAACCTGAGATTTGAGGTGACGTTGGAAAATCTTATTTCAAAATTTTCTTCATTTCAAGTAACCTAACAGTTGAATTAGTGACGACTGCTAACAAAGAAAGTTTTCCGAATGTCACTCGGAGATAAGATCAAATTTGGCAGGATACGAAAAATTTATTGAACTGACAAGAAATGTTCAGTGTGTCAATCACAAAATCCTATCATTTTGGTCAGTAAGATGTTCCAGACCTGCTCAACAAATACACTCTGTCAAGAAAGTACAAGACACTCCAAATTGACAAGGGAATGTTTTCAAATGTCATCCGGGGATGTAGCCAAATTTGGTATCAATCGGAAGATCTCATCGAGCTGAGTACTTTTGTCAAAAGAACCATGCAGAAATAATACTCCGGCGAAAAGTTATGAATTTTCTCTGATATGGGGTATGTAAAAACTTGAAATTAGCACAACTTCACTCACTTGCATTGTTTTTCGAAAAACGGACAGCACCACGAGAATCAGCGTGAAAAACTACAAGTGGTATGGAAATCACTCCGATCGACTTTTGGTTTTGTATGACTAACTCTTAAACTGTTTACTAAAACCTTTAATTCTGACAAATCACTTGATGAAAGATTATTTTAATTTTTGTGCAAAAATCTACTTCATTTATTTCAAAACTGAGATATTTTAATGATGTTCTCTAATTTGCACTTTTCAAAGATTTTGATGGTAAATTTGTTGAACTAATTTTTTATAATGATATCATGTCTGCGCATCGTTTTGAGAATTGTATTATCATCTGATAATTGTAATGCACAAGATATTAGACAAATGATAAATGTCTGATTCCCTTAACATAAGGAGTGATGGATTAATGTCTGTAAAATAAGTTGTAATTATGATAGAGAATTCATTCTTTCATGCAAACGACAACCAAATATTATAATTTTGCAAGCTCAACATCTTTTCGCAAAATCAAAGGTGTTATTAAATAAGAATTTGCATAGAAACTTCTGAAGTTAATTCACTATTTCAAGACTAAATTACCGTATAAAAGGATTAGATTCTGACGCTGTGTCTGCATGTTAGCGCTTCAGTTAAAGCGGAATATTCACTTCGTACTATTGACCCAGGCTAACACATCGTACTGTAAGTTCATTAATTCCAAATAATTTACTTATGGTTAAGTTTCTCTAATTAGACTATTTATTTGCAGGTTAAAATTAGGCGTCCAAATCGCGACAACTATTTTCCCTTGCTTGCTAACATTAAAATGCCTGGTTGTGATAAAATATATTCAGATCAAAATAACTATGCGCCAATTGTATATAGTGAACTATGCACTGGTAACACATTTATTAATTACCACTTGAATTATTATTTATTTTTATACAAATGGGAACAGTTGGCTCTTCTCGTTGTGCAATGCACATTCTCCCCTTTTGCCACTATCTTACGACTATTCCTTCTTTCTTCTCGCAAGAAAAAGGCAATTGTCGTAGGGTAGTGCATTGGGAGAACGGTGAAAAGACTTGTCAACTTGCCCACTTATGTGAAACAAATCATAATAAGCATGTTATTAATTTTATTATTATGTAGAAAAGTAATCAAATAATGGCATTTGAACATATCATATTTTCTCTAGTTGAAGCACAGTAAGTAAACTAGCTTTAAATAACCCCAAAAATATTTCCTGGGATGATTCGAGTAGGGCAAAGGTAGATTCTGGAGGTTCATTCTATTTATCATCGATAAGTCACGATCACGTTTATTACTTGTTACCGGATAGATGTTAGGGTTTGGATGAGTAGGCTAACATTTTTTCGGTGACAAATAGTAAATGTGACCGTGACTTATCAGTGATAAATAGTAGAAGCTAGTTCTGGAATTCATGGGGTGGACTTATATTAGAGAGTGTGCTTCAAATGGAGGTATACTTCAATTAAGGGAAATAAGGTAACTTTTATAAATCATGTGGCAATTTGGAAAAATAGTAGAGTAGTTGACCAACGAAATAGTATAGGGTTAGAGGAGAATAGAATAAGCTAGAGAATCTTTTTCTACACTATTTCGTATGTTACGATGTCACGACGTTACGAGGTTTCCAGATTGTCCTTTTTTATATAATTTCTTTAAATTACTCATCATTTAATTCTTGATAAAAATAAATGAGGAATAATTTCAGCATTTAATGAAGCCGATTCCTATTTATATATTTTTATATGCTATCTGAAAACTCAATTTGGGGCTCAGGGATTTACAGGTATCAAGCTATCCGCAAGAATTGAGCTCTCCGCTAGACGCGCGAGATAGTACACAAAGATGAGAGAGGAAAACAAGCACCCTCTTGAGGCTTGCTCTCGCTTTCTTGATCACGTTCATTTTTCCGATACGCTTGCAGAGAGCTCATTTCTAAAGAGCAACCCTATAATATACTGTAAATTCTCTAATAGAAGCTCCGGGGTATATTTTTAATCATCCTTCCCAAAAATCGAAAAACTCGGAATTTTCAAACGTCATAACTGATCGTATATACATCGAAATCAAGAGTTGATATGCCTTAAATAGCTTAAATAATATTATAAAATAGCAGCCTGAGATGATTTGAGTAGAGTAATGGCGAGATCTGGAAATTAGATAGAGGGGCTTTTATTTGAAAATTTACGGTATGTTGTAAAATATTGTCATCTATGATTATTTATAGTGGACAGCGAAATTTATTCACCTTCGCTTATCCGCACATTTCGATAATGAATATTTATTTATTTAAAATATACTCAAATGTTCAAACCTAGGGATTATTTGAGTCAGACTCAAAAAATATACAAGGGGTAGGTCGCAGCACTGTAAATATATAGAGGGTAGGTTGCACGGGCATTCTGACTTAAGTCCTTCCTAGGTCTGAATGTATCCTCGTCGTTATATTATTATTCATATTCACGTGATCATTATTTTGAGTTATTTCAAACAGTTAGCTTTTTTCAATTTAGAATCTACATCACATTATATTATCATAGAACTTATGACACTACCAGCTACAGTCGGATTCTTTGTATTATTTAGACTGAATAGTAAAATGGCCAGATTAACACATTTTGAAAGATTAATTTCGTTGGTTCTCATACTAAAATTCTTTTATTTTATCAGTGAGACTATACTTGTAAGAATATTTATTGTCATTTTTAAATATTAAGCTATTCGCAAACGTTGAGCCCTCCGCTAGGCGCACAATAAGACAACTGCACGAGATAGTACACATAGATGAGAAAGGAAAAGAATAGCTCTTTCTTGACCACGCCCATTTTTTCGATACGCTTGCAGAGGGTTCACACCTGAGGGTAACTCTATAAGTAAACAGAACGAATCTAGTGATTTTAACAAGAAAATCGAAATTTTTCTAACTCATCAAACCATTTCATACTATATTATTGAGTTATGATATCATAAGGTTTCCAAATTGACCATAAGTGAGTTATGTAAAGAGAAATTAAATGCTGCATATCTTAAGTTCCTAATATTTTGTTTTGACCATTTATCAGAACGCTAAATTTAGCTATGTATGCATATTTACATTGTAAATGCAAAACCGAAATGCTGTCACGTTGACAAAGATTCTGATATGGTAAGTTTATTTCCATTTATTCGTTTTAAGTACCAGGGGTATGCGAAATATTTCGTTTCGAAAATTTTGGCTTCGAGGCAATTGCTCAAAATATCAAATCGATCATCAGACATCTGGGACATGCCCGATTCAGAACTTTTTGTGAATAGGGTCTCCTGACTGGGGTAGCAAAATAGTCCTGGATCGAGGGTGCCCCGACATCTATATTGCAAAAAATCACAAAAATTTATTTAGTTAACCCTTTCTCCAATAGCTATTGTAATGGTATGGTTAAATGTATTAATTAGATTTGTATCAGCAGCCATTGCAGTTTACCGGGCACGAGCATTTTCAACGTTAGTCATCCTTTCTTACATTTCACTTGATATGACTTAGAACTAAAAAGATGAAGATTGAAAACGAGAGATTTTCATTTGCTATGCTTCTAAAAAGGTAAAAAGAAATAACATGTTCGCATAAGGGATGCAGACATTCTCCCTTCTTTCCTTCTCTTTCCTTTATTTAGATCTTCATCTTTTTGGGAATAACTAATATTTGATGTTTTATTAAAATATAGTCGCAATAAACCCGGATTTATTTTTAAGAGTAAATGTCAGGAAAAACCAAAGTCTTAGCAAAGGGGTATTTCCAGGGGTCCGTCAATTTGGCTGATTTTCACATATATTGTTCAGTTTTTCACGCTGATTCACGTGGTGCTATCCGTTTTTCGCAAAAACTATCTTACGCAGGATTACGGTAGCTTAAAGTTTTGACAGATCCGACCTCGAGAAAAAATTCATAACTTTCTTATTTCTGGACCAAATGGAATGGGGTTTTCAGTATTAGATAGCCCACGAAAAACTCTACAAATAATGTAACTACGACCACCTTCTATGATCAATGATTTCCCGCCAAAAAATTAATTTCCGAAAATTCGACCCTGGCCGACTGCAGTTTTTCATGTTTTTATCCATACTAGAGTTTCGACCCCAGACTGGAAATTGGCTTATTTTGTAGAGAATTAAATTCTGCGTCTGAATATGCAAAAATTTTCAAAAAAAAGAATGGGTTTTGATACGAAAAATGCGTCCGAACGTGTAAAACCAGGGTGATTATTGCATAGTGCCAACTTTGATCCCTCATAACTTCCTCATCTCTGAACAAAATTGAATGATTCTTTTTTTATTTTGTAGATCATGAGTAGAAGAATAAAGTAAAAATATAAAGAAAATTTTTAGAAATTAATTTTGGTAGGAAAAAATTACCCGAAGTTGCCATATATACCCGTACTGTGTTTACAAGTGAAATGTGAGTTAACATCGGAGTTTTCCATAAAATCTTGTAGAGCTCTTCGAGTTGATCAACTTTTGTTCCAGAACTTATTCTAGAATGTGCACACACAGGGAGATATGAATTTTTGAAATTTACTGTCAAAACGGCACTTTGCAATAATTAGTCATTGAACTTCAACAAATTCTGGAGCTCATATGGACGTGAATCCGAGATCAGTCCTGGAACGAAAATTGTCCATCATGTCATTCTACACAACATACTGGAGGTACAAATTTTTCTAATGTCATTGACGCGTAAAGTCAGTACGAATCGAAAAGTACGCAATCAAGACGCGAAAAGTGCGTATTTCTGCAGAAATCAATATTCAAAAATTCTTATTTTATTGTCAGATAATTTATGGACTAAATGCTATTCAATAAAAAACTAATCATTTGATTTAGTCCCAAAATAAGAAAATTATGAGAGATCAGAATTGACACTATGAAATAATCGTCCTGGTTTTACGCGGTCTGACGCATTTTTCGTATCAAAACCCATTCTTTTTTTCAAAATTTTTTACATATTCAGATGGAGAATTTAATTCTCTACAAAATAAGCCAATTTCCAGCTTGGGGTCGAAACTCTAATTGGGGTAAAAAATCGAAAAACTGCGTCGAAGCCTGATCACATGTTCGAATCTTTTTTTCGAAGTTTTAAATTTTTCTGCCAAATTATCAATTTTCGAAAGTGATCATAGTCAGATAAAATGGAGTATTTGTCATGAGCTATCAGGTGCAAAAAGCTGCATTCGATTTGATCTGCAACTAAGAAAGTTATGGGGATCCGAAGTTTGACACTCAATATAGGAATGCACTGGTTTTACGCATTTTTCGTATCAAAACCCATTCTTTTTTTCGAAAATTTTTGTATATTCAGACGCAGAATTTAATTCTCTACAAAATAAGCCAATTTCCAGTCTGGGGTCGAAACTCTAGTATGGATAAAAACATGAAAAACTGCAGTCGGCCAGGGTCGAATTTTCGGAAATTAATTTTTTGGCGGGAAATCATTGATCATAGAAGGTGGTCGTAGTTACATTATTTGTAGAGTTTTTCATGAGCTATCCAATGCTGAAAACCCTACTCGATTTAGTCCAGAAATAAGAAAGTTATGAATTTTTTCCCGAGGTCGGGTCAGTCAAAACTTCAAGCTACCGTAACTCTGTATACGATAAGTTTTATGAAAAACGGATGGCACCACGAGAATCAGCGTGAAAAACTGAACAATATATGTGAAAATCAGCCAAATTGACGGACCCCTGGAAACACCGACTTTGGTCCTTACTGACATTTACTCTTAAGTATTGAGGAATAGAGTAAATGGAGTATGCAGGCTCCATTTACTCTCTATTCCCCTATATAATATTTCAGTGCTCCGATAAAGAAGAACACAGGAATAATTATCTTTTTATTCGCGCTTTGTTTTTGCGTATATCTTGTGATGATATCAATGACCGATGGCGTTTATATCTATTTTCACGTTATCAGAGGCAACTTATATCTAACCAACAATTTTTTCGATCAGTTATCACAAGAATTACATGTAAGAAATGCACGATGGTCTATTCAAAATATTGGATCTTTTGTTTCAAAGCAAAATGAAATATTTCAGGACGCAGTTCGATTGGGCACATTTTTGGTATCTGGGATTGCGCATTCTATTATAGTTTTTGCTTCATTTTTTTATATTAAGAAAAAATTTAGTTTATATAACCTAAGTAACGAGACTCGCAAGACGGAAAAACGACTCAACAAATACCTTTTAGCTCATGTATGGTTGTTCCCTAAAGGATGGAGATCAAGTTCGACGGAAGGTTTTATGGGCAGAGCCTAGTTCTTCCTTTTAGTGGAAGAGAAAGAAGAGCCAGTAATGAGCGCCTTTCTTCTCTTCTTCTCAAAAGCGAAAAAAGGAAGACTCCGCCCATAAAACCCGCCGTCGATCTTGATCTCCATCTTTTAGGGAATAATGGAGAGTATAAGATACAATCGAGTTCAAAAGTAAGGAAACGAGAATTTATTTAAATAATGACTGGTTCATCGACTTATTATCAGATCTAAGGAAGACTACGTCAGTTCGCACGTGCGAACCGCCTCCCCTAGTAAACATTTTTGATCGAAAGCTCTCTGCGGGTCCTCACTACCTAGCAGTTTTCATAGTAAAATTACCATTCACGGTCCTTCTCTCATATACTTTTACGTCCGGCGTAAATGTCCCCTTAAGTTCTCTTATTATGAATCGATTCAAAATAACTAGTTAAATCACTCATTGATTTCATCCAGACTGAAAATATATGAGGGAGGGTCCGAAAATGCTAATTTTACTATTGGAGACATATAGGTAGAAGATCCGCAGAAGAAGACTCTGACTGAAATTTTTGGCTAGAAAAGGGGATTAGAACAGGGGTTTGGCTTAAGCGCTGCTTAGGCCTGATTGATTTAAAAATGCTTGTTTTCATACTTTGAACGCCATTGTATTAGAAACATTTTTTTTAAATCAAAAATGTAATATTTATTCAGATGATTTGTGAAAGTATTACTAATAATTATTTCCTATTTGATACAGTGAGGAGATTAATTCTCTATTATTTTCCCTCGTTTACCATACTTGATTTCGGACGTCTGGGCTACGGAGATTATTTAATGTCTTTAGAAAATGTGATATATGTAAGTAATATATTTAATTTATTCTTATACAACTTTTTATAAGCTACATGAAATTTATTAGTCTTATCATTAATGCGCAAAAAGCTGGTTATCGGCAGCGAAAGAGAGAGACAAAAAGAAGACTTCAGAAATTTACGCAAACTCTCTTCATTAGACATATTATTTCGCCCAAAATAAAGCGAGAAATTGATGATCGCTCTTTTCTCTCTATGAGGCGAATAACCAGTTTATTGCGCGTTAACAATATAAAACATTTATATTTATGTTTCAAATATAATATGACGGATATTTTTCGTTTCAGCTATTAGATAATGCAATAGGATATCAAGGACCGTACTTTCAAATTATAACCTTATACTTTTTGATACGTGGATTGATTAAGGTAAATATTGACAAATTGGCCGCTACGAAAACTCACATCTTGAAAAGAGTGAAAAAATAGAGAGCCTATTCCTACCCCCTCCTAACCCTACACACTTTCTCAAGATGCGAGTTTTCGTAATCAGCAACAAGTTAAAATCTTTTTTTTTTTCATTCATTTTAGTGAACATTTTAGAAACAACAGGTTACAAAAGTTACTCGGATCAAGCCAATCAATAAGCCTAACCATAAATGGTAAATAATTGATCTAATGATTAAAAAAATAAATCATTCTACAGGAACAGTGCCTAGTGGCGTGCAGAGTTGCGAGTGGCTATTCTATGCAAAGCTCATAAATTACAGTTAGGAATTGAACCTGACTCTTCACTTCTCCGGGATGCGCTGTCTACCAGCATGGTTGCTTAGCTGGCAGTTAGGTTACATACCCAACTATTCGAGAGGAAAATCTCAATATACTCGCTTCGTTGTTTCAATAAGTTTATCGAAATCTGTGAGTTTGTGAAAAATCATCTGTAAAATTACCAACAGGATCTTATTTTTGTGAGTATCATTTATTTATTCATTTTCGGTATCGAGTTTTGTACATAAATTATCCCAATCGAGATATTGTTAGGCCATCGTACTACATTTGTGTCGCTATCCCAACATTTGTCTTACTGACTAATCTTAGCTCGCTTTATAACACGCGAAGAAGGCGTTGATAAGCATTGATTGAATTCGAAGTCAGCCAAATTCAGTCAAAATGAGTGATGAACCTATACTAATTTCTACAAATACTTCCAAAACCGTAAGTTAAAATTAAAATTAAATTTTATCATCTGGAAAAGTAGCCACATTTAGTTCGCTTAATAAAATGATGCTTTTGGGGCTATTCGGAAATCCCGCGACATTAAGACCTCAAAACATGCGAAATAGTGTATTATTAGTGCAGAGTATTGGCTGATAAGATTTCTCCTTCGGCACTATTTTGCATGTTGTGAAATCTTGAATGTCGTGCGATTTACAAGTTGCCCTTTAGAGATTCTTAAAATATGTCATGTGGTTTCTAGATACCCACAACAATTACGGATTCATCTCCGAGCAATCCTCATATCAAAACGATCACGAGTGAAGCCAGCGAAAATTCGAATATTTGCGATGCAGTCGCTATCGATATTGGCACGTCGAAATGCAAGATCGCCGTCTGTAAGGAGAGATACATCCAGATCGTCGAGCATGGTAATTTACAGCCAAATCTCCGAACTAGTCGAGAAAGTTTCAGAAGCGAATCGATCTGTTCCGTCATACGTAGCGTATTCTGAGCAACGCGAATGGTTGGTCGGAAGAATGGCTGAAAACTATGCTGTTTGTCTGCAGAATGTGATTTACGGTTATTTTTTAGTTTCAACAGGATTTTTACAACCAATGTTTGTAGATATTCGATGGCTTTTGGGAAAGAAAAATGGTGAAATTAATCGAGTACAAAATGAGAAGCAATACTTTTTCAAACGATCTGAAAACTTACGCGATGATGGTTAGTGTGCGTTCAGTTGATTTATAAAAAGATAAAATTGCTCAGCAACTGCAACATTCGATATGATAGATCAAGATAAAGAAAAACCGCCTAAAGTTCTCAATGCTGAAGAAATATTTGAAAAATTGCTCGGGCCACTTTTCACTACAGCCTATAAGAATCTTCAGGTATGTATTTATTTCTGTTATGATAAATTATTTAGAGTATTCAATTACAGCATCCTACAACTATAGCAATTACTATTCCAATAAATTCGGAGGAGAACTACAAAAAATTAGTTAAAGATTATGCAAAAAGTGCAATGCCTTCTTCGACTACTAAGCAAAATAGTAAGCAAAATCAACCAGAAGTAATTATTCCATTTGATGATATTCCAGTCAAACTAATTGATGAACCACTTGCTGTCACAGCTGCTTATGCACCCAGGTTGAACATTCACCCGAAAGGCGATGTAGCGCTCGTTTTCTGTATGGGGGCAGGATACTTGCAAGTTGCGGCATATTTTATCCAACAAAAGGCTCAACAAGAGGTGGAATTCATGTGAATTTCCAATAATTCATGTAAATCTAGAAAGCCAACTGGACTGACTTGACTATAGCTCCAATTTCCGGAGTTGAATCAATTGTTGAAAACTTTGCTGGCGATGAGATCGATAGACTTGTTTTTGACAAGATGATGGATAAGGTTACTCAGCAGGTAGAGCCATACTTGAGAGAGAATTCCCTGACACTTCCTCTTAATATTGAATCGTGCTGATCTACCATTTTAGAATGAAGGAACAAAGCCAAAATTATCACCTCGAGCAGAACGTCGTCTAAAAATTGCTTGCGAAAAGATGAAGTGTGCTTTAGCGTTTGCGCCTCATACACGAATCGGTGAGCTTTGGGTCTTCAAGGTGGAAAAGATTCGAATTTAAACATTCCAGATGTCGATTCATTATATAAAAATGGTGATGAGGATTGCGACTTGGTTGCAGTTATTCAAAAGGACGAAATTAAAGAATATTACAATGAGAAAGTTGGCCAGATCATTGAAGAAGTCGGAAAAGTTTATAAAGGTTTGTTCCCCATTAAATTAATACTCCCTTTCTCTTATCTTAGAAATCAAGCCGAAATTTATACTGCTGGCTGGTGGAAGCACAAGAATTCCACTGATTTCCGAAAGTCTCTCCGAAGCTTTCAAAGATTCGACTGTTTGCAATTTCTTGAATGTGGATGAGGTTTGTACGAATCACAATTCAGTTTTATGATGGCAAATGAGTTATTTCAAGGTAGCAGCCATTGGTGCAGCAGCAATTGTTAGCAAAACTGTTACCGTGGATAGAAATTTGATCGATTACGAGCAAGTCATCAAAATTATCAACGAGCAAGAAAAGGAAAAAAAGGCACTAATGTCAGATCCAGCTGCAAAACAAACTCGAATTGCAGACAAAAATTACGTTGGAGACAATCCACCATCAGAGGTAGTGATAAAAGATCATCAGTATAATCCAGTAAAAAATCCGCATACATCTCAAGATAATCGATCTGAACATCCTAACATCATCTCATATTCGCAGTCCACAGAGAAAAGTTCACGCGTTCCTCCCGCATTCATTCCGAGTCGGGCCCGCAGCGAAGCCGACTCGGAATGAATGCGGGAGGAACGCGTGAACTTTTATGTGCATGGATTAGGGTGGGTGGTTTTCGATCGAAATTTTTCCCCGTGCTTGTGAAGACCCTGAATATCCATTATAAAAAAAATCCGGTTCAAAAATGATAAAGTTCACCCACTTCCGGTTCATTTTTCCTGTACCGATGCCTCGAAATTTCGCGAAAGGAGGCGAAAATCAAAAATCCACAACGATATGTTTGTTGCAAATTTAATGGGCTTTCAGGATATGTATAATATGCGGAAGTAAAAATGCTTTTGAGAAGCTCTAAAACTTTTGGGCTCGTACTAAAGTCTATTCGGTTAGCCTAAGCCCAACTGTTTGGAGTCTCTTCAGCAATCTTTCTATTTCTTGCTCCAATCTGAAAGTTCGATTAGGCTGAACTCAGTCTAACAGGTAGATTGGGTTAAAGTTAATCTGATAGACTTTAGTACGAGTCCAGAAATAAATGAAACTGTATGACTCGTCCATTTTACCCAAACATTCGCATTTCTTCATGCTTTTACTCTTCGTTCTTGCAAACATTATTTAATTTTCGTTCATTTTCATACAAAAATTCAAATTTAGGCAGAAATACCTTCGAAGTCAAGTTCCCAACCACAGCAGATAGCTGCTATAGGAATTGATTTGGGTACAACATTTTCATGCGTATCGGTAATGGAAAATGGCCGACCTTTTACGATTCCTAATGATCACGGTTCGTAAAATCTTCCTTGAAAATAATAATTTTGAAAAAAGACTTTGAGACAAATGGAAAGCTTTCTTATCTAAATTTTCTACCTCTCTAGCTTCTGGTACTTCATATACTTCATTATATTTCGAATGTTTTTCCTATCAATCTTCATCTATTTAGGTAATAATACGACTCCCTCCGTCGTGGCGTTTGACGGAGATAATATCCTTTCTGGAAGTACCGCAACTGGTTCGGCAGTGCCTCCGACGAATCTCGTTTACGATTCAAAGCGACTGCTTGGATGGCAGTTCAAGGATGAGACCGTTCAAGCCGACATCAAGACATGGCCCTTCAAAATGGCGGATATTAATGTAGGGAGACCATTTTATTCCGCAAAATACTTAATTTCAGGGGAAACCCCATTACGAAGTCAAGAAAGGCGAGACCTCGCAATACATCGAATCAGAATCCGTTTCTGCTGAAGTTTTGCAGTACATGAAGAAAACTGCTGAAGTAAGCAATAGTTGAATAGGTTCAGAGATAAATGGATTATTTTAGAGATATCTCCGCCTAAATAACAAGGTTCTGAGAGGCGCAGTCATCACTGTTCCTGCTTACTTCGTGGATCGCCAACGACAGGCGACGATGGAAGCGGCAAAAAAGGCCGGAATCAATGTACTTCGATTGGTGACTGAACCGGTCGCTGCAGCTGTCGCTTATTCCTTCCAACACACACAGACGACGAAATCGACAGTATTAGTCTATGATTTGGGTGGAGGTGCGAAAATCAATGATAATTGTTATTGATCTTGATAGAATATGTTATTTCTTTGTGCATGAAAAAGGATCTATTTACATAACTATTTGAATATCTCACTGTTACAACTTCGACGTGATGAAATCTTATTGTGCTCATTAGGTAACCTCTGTGTTAAATTCGGAAATCTAGAAATATTGTAGTGTCGTAAATTTAAAAATAGAGTGCAGATATAGGGTTAGTTAGAGGAGAGGATACGATGAGGATATGCAAAACTCTAGTCTTTTCACTTTCTTCAAACTGTAAGGTTGCAATCAAATAAAATATCGAAGTAGTCTTCATCACTTTGCATAAATAGTTTCTAAATGCAACGCGGTTAGATTTCCGAATTAGCGCGATGAAATTTTCTCTAGTGAAGTTTCAACAAATGAGATATCCATATGCTCATTGACAGTGATGAATTTTTTTCGTTTCACTACAAAACATTCGACAAAAATGGTTCAAAAGCATTTCCTAACATCTTTCTGTAATATTCAATACCAATATATTCAGGAACCTTCGACGTGACAGTCGCTGAAATTGAGGGTTCCAGGGTAATTGTTAAAACAATTTCGGGCAATCTTCACCTCGGTGGTCAGGACTTCGACAAGAATCTTCTCGATTACGTGATCGAAACATTCAAAACGGAGACGGGTGTCGATTTGACGGACGATACGAAGAAGAAAGCTCTCAAGCGAGTCAGAGCAGCTGTCGTCAAAGCGAAGGAGTCACTGTCTTTCAGAGAAGATGCATCCGTTCATGTAGGATTAGGATTTAGGATATTTTTAATAATATATGAAGAGGAAGTATTTTAGGTCGAGGCAGTCGACGGCGATCAGGAACTGCACATCAAACTGACTAGAGAAGACATGAATCGCTTGAATGGTGATTTGTTCAGAGGAACGATGCAAGTAGTTGATGACGCAATCAATAAAGTCGAACCAGCGGCTACTGTCGATAATATTGATCAAGTTGTATGCCATCGTAATTTTTATTTGAAGTTAATTTCAATTCAAACATTTTCAAAATCGCATTTTTATCGATCACTGCTCTGATCCCAGTCACCTCTCAATCTCATTTCTTAGATTCTCGTTGGAGGCTCTACCCGCATTCCGATGGTCCAAGAACTGCTCATTCAGAAGTTTGGAAAGGACAAACTTCGCATGAACGTCAACCAAGACGAAGCAGTCGCTCAAGGCGCTGCCATCCTCGCCAATGGATTAATCAATGTGAGAAAGTGGACGCTTTGACGATCGAATAATGAGACGAGTTAATTTAGAGGAATAGTGCCATAAGTGTGACTGATGTATTACCATTTACAATTGGAATGGCCTACTGCGAAACGCTGATGAAAGAGGTGTTCAAGAGAGGAACGAGATATCCTTGTAAAGTAAGCGAGTTATTCTTTATAGTTTATCTATTTTTCGGCAACTAGTTTTTGGCAGAGTGCATTTTTGCAATTGACGAAGTGATTTTTGTCAAAAGACTCAGCGTTTCTTCGGAAGATGATTAACACGCACTCAATCATTTAACAAAAAATCATTACGTCAATTACAAGGAAGCACTCCGTTTTTACTAACAGTCTATTTTCCCAACCAAATATTTTGATACTACAAGTATTCAAAACAATTTGAATTAGAAAAACTTTATTCATGCTAAATTTTCGACGTGTTCGCTAGCTAAAATATCTAAAAAATGAAATACCTAAAAATTCTATTTGAATTTCAAGTTGAATTTTTACAATAAGCGAGATTTTCAAGTGAAATGAAATATTTCTGTCTATCACAGCAAAATATCATTAAGGATGATATAATTTTAGTATATAACTCATCATTTCAGACCGTAATCCACAGCGAGACAGAAGTTGACAATCAAACGAACTTTTCCCAGGGAATTTATCAAGGCGAACGGGCTGACTGTCGATTGAATATCAAATTGGGACAGGTCACGTTGAACGGATTGAAACAAGTTCCGAAAGGGAACAAGTTGGAGGTGACTCCATCATTCATAAATCAGGAAAACGCTGTTATTTCAGACAAAGTTCGTCATCGATGAAAACGGTATGCTAAACGTCACCTTAACTGAACTCGCTACGAAGAAGAGTTCCACGATCGAAATTTCGTACGACTCAGAAGCGGTTCGAAATATATGAAAATACACAAAAGAAAAAATGGAAAACGAAATTGTTATTGTCCATTGTAAATGACAAAGCCGTTGCATACTGTTCAAGGCAGAGGCGATGATGCGAGCCGCGAGTGAAAATAGTGTAGCAAGAGAAGAGCGAGTAAGAGAATCAGAGATCAGGGTCAACGAAAGACCTCGCACCTCTCCTTTTCCCGCCAGGGAGAGAGAGAGAGAGAACTTCTCATTTACATTGGAGAATAGATAGATGTTCGAACTCACACAACGATGAATGGAATTCAGGCGAGAGAAGACGAGGAGTTCCGTCAGAGAGTGTCGGAACGAAACAATGTCGAAGATGAAGTCTACCAGATCCAAAAGACACTCGAGAGCCTGAAAGATAGTGTAATGTTTCCTGGACTTTATATTTTCCACCGATTAATCGATATCATCGTCGTCTATGTTTTTACTTGAATTATTCGCTCATCATACGCCAACTTCTTTCCTAATTTTTGTTGCTAATCACAACCGATGACAAGTGTCGGCTGTAAAAATGATTAAATTTTCTGCTCATTCATTGAATCATTGAGAAACTTGTATCTTCAGACTGAGATCAGTGCTCAGACCCACGAGGATCTGATGGAAAAGATCCGTCCTTTCTTGGATTGGACCGACTCTCTGCCGGAGTTGAAAGATTTGAGGCCCCGTTTAAAGACGTTGAAGCAAGGACTAGCTCAAATCATAACTAAGAGCGTACCCGCAGGAAATATGCAGTAATTCAGAATTTTTATTGAAGAAAAACATTCCCTCTTTCAGATCTGCGAACTTCATGAATTTAATGCAAAATCTACGAATCTGAGCTTGGAAAGGCCTCTTCGGACAGGAAGCTAGTCTTTCGATGCCTCTCTAACTTTTTCTTTTTTAATTCCATCACATCTATCGAGCCATTTCATTATTTATTGATCAGTGTAGATAAGCATTTCGTAAGAAAATTTTTACCTATTATCTTCCTAAATTGCAAATAACATAATTTCATCAGCTCGCGACGCTCACGATAAATGAAAGAAGGAAATATGTCTTTGATCATTCATTAATTATTTAATATGAAATATCTGCATACATGAATTATTTAAAACGCAATGCCAATTTTTTTGCATTTACAATATAAAGGAATGCCCAGAATAGTCATAAACATTATTTAATTTTTGTTTATGAAATTCATCACAGTCAGCATAAATTTTGATTATCACCGTATGATATGATGACATGATGAGAAGTCCACTTAAAGGATCGAATCGATATTCGAAACAGTTGAATCTATGAAAATCCAAATGTTAAAATTGAAAATCGACGAAATTATCAAATTTATCATACGTAATTATAAGATACTTACTTGTTTTAATATTTATATTTAGATTTGATCGTCTAGTAAAAATGATAAGTCGTGGGATTTCGATATTTGCCATCAAATTTTCATGATGCTAATGAAGCCGAAAAATTTGAAATGCATATTAAAGCTAAGACTGAATTAATAATGTGACACCTGACGAAAACTAATCCGTTCAACTTACCGTATTTACTCTAATAGAGAAATACATGGACTTCTATTTTTCAACTCCAAAAATATTCGAAAAATTCGGAATTTTAATTTTCAAGGTTAATATTCTTAAGAGTGAATGTCCGAATTATTCAAAGTGGTGCGAAGCAGGGGCCCGTCGATTTGGCTGATTTTTTTTTTTTTTACATATTTTAGTTTTTCACACTAATGCTTATGGTGCTATCCGTTTTTCGAAAGTCAATTACTGTAGCTTAAAGTTTTGACAGACCTGACCTCGGGAAAAAATCATAACTTTCTTATTTGTGAACCAAATCGAATAATTCTTTCTTTATTCGACAGCATTTAGCCTCTAGATTATCAGATAATAAAAGAAGAATTGTGTGCAATATCGATTTTTGCAAAAGTGCGTACTTTTCGGTCCGTACAATTTATTAAATTTTCTTCATTTTTTCGATTTATTTCACGTGTTCTGTATAAGATTTTATGCGTAAGACGATTTATTTTCAGGATGAAAAGTGAATTTTCATAAAATGAAGATTTTCTGACGTAAGACGATCGATTGGTTATCTTATGACGTTCCTCTCGTGCCGTCCCTCATATCCTGAAACATAAAATGATCATTTTAAATTCTCATTTTTGCAAAAAAAAAAAAAACGTATCATACTGATAAAAAATAGGGAATATTGGTCTAAAAATCGATCCTTATCGATGCCTTACTTGATTCAGAACCGGAACGTCGCGCCGCACTGTGTGTGGCCGTCGTAGAGGAAGGTGTTGTCCAGCGGAATGTATTGGTTTGTCGCCAGCTTGATCACCTCTTGTGCGGCGATGCCTGGAAATGAGAAAAAAAACAATTAAACTATTCCAACCAGTTTTCAAAGCCTATACTTTAAAATTGAATGAGATAGCAGCGGATATTTCGAAAAATCGATTTTAAAAAATTTATTGATTTTTCAAATTATCCTTTTTTTTCAAAAACTAACCTCCAACGAGTGCGGAAATGACGTGCGGCTCGGCAGCGCCGTAGCGACAAATCTCCGGAAGGCCGGACTCCGAGAGCAAGGGCAGAATTTGGTCGGGGTTCAGCTGGAAATTTGTATTTTTTTCCTTATTTCTCAAATTTACTTTCGGTAGTTTTGATAAATTATTTTTTACTGGTTAATTAGCACAGAAGTAAATTTATTTGTTTTCAATTTTTCTCGAAACATATCCAAATTTAAAAACAGATTATTCTCGAACTTTTTTCCGGATATTTAGTTTTTAGATTCAGATTTTAAATTTGTTTTCCAACAAAAACCTACATTACGCCGCCTGACTATCGAAATGACGCGGCTCTTCAAATCGGCCGAATCGATCGTACACGGGACGCCGTTCGTGCCGGGGAATCTGAACACTATTTATTTATTTTTATCTCTTAATTTAATTTTTTAGCTTTTAACTACTTTATTTGTTTCGTTTTTCTTGCTACATAAAAAAGTGGGCGTGATCTAACTTTTATAGTATTAAAAAATTGCAATTTTCCGCGCACCTGCCCTTTTCCTGGAGGAAGCGGTCGGCTGCGAGCAGGAGAAGCAGCCATTCGGCGGCGGATTTTTTCTGCGCGTCGCCATTTTCCTCGGCCAGAAATTCGATGATTTTCTGGAAATTTTCAATTTTTATTTTTAGAAATTTCAAAATGTCTACCCCCGCATCGGACTCCGCGGAAATTTTCGAGCCCCTCTGGACGTGAATGGAGTCGGCCGTCTTGCAGAACCGATAGCACATGTCCTCGCTGATCACCGAGTCCGCTCCTGAAAACTCATCTTTTTTTATTTTTTAAAGTCTGAAAAATAACAAGTGATTAGGTAAAACTTTGATGCCCCGATTTTCTCAAAAGAAGAATTATTCTTATGTTAGAAAAGAGATTAGCAATTACTAAATGCGCGGAGTGTGTCTTTTCTATACTATTACTTTCAAATTTCACCCTCTCGTCTACCTTTAACTATGGCATTCCACCATTAGTAATTGCCCAAAAGATTTGTATATTTGTTCTTCAAAACTCACCCCTCTCCCTTTCCACTTCTCTGATGAATTGGTAGACCTCTCTGGCGTCCTGAACCGCCGCCGAATGGTAGATGTTGGCGATGCGAGCGTACCTACAAATTCAAAATCTTTTCTCCCATTTTACTTATATTTGAATGTTTCACTCGCAGTAAAATTGAAACATTTCAAAAAATTTTTAAATTATGTAAGTTTCAAAATAATCACATAAGATCGTTCGAAATTCCTCAGGTAATCTAACTTGCATTTTAAGAGGAGATGTTCACTAAGTTTCGACTTTTTGAAAGTTCAGTAATTTCTATTTTTATTTTGACTATGATTCAAATATTTTTTTTTTATTTTAGAACTTTTGAAAATTTATTATTTTTTATTAAAGTTTTTTTTCCAACCTCTTACTGTCACTGGTCATGTCGGGAAGATTGCCTTTCAGGGGTAGGCAGTGATATTTTTCCACGAATTTTCTCAACCCTAAAAATTTATTTCTAATTATTTTTATCGAAGTATGTGAATTTTATAAATTACTAGCAAGCACATGACTGAGATTTAGTCATTTCCCGTCTCAGAAAAAAACGAATTTGGGATATTCCTGTAGACTAGATTTTAGAGAAAAGGCCCCCTGTACTAGTAGCCTGTTTTTTCGTATTTCTCTTCGCCTACACTTCCTTACTCTAAACCCGGTTAATTAGTACATGAAATCTAGAGCAAGCAAAGGGAGAAAGTCTTTTTTTCAGATTTTCTTCGAAAGAGCAATTCTGATGAAACGTACCGGTGCAAATGATCCAGAAGGGCTGAGTGCAGGTCGACGAGCTGGAGCACTTGGCGTCGTTCAGAATCTCGACGACGTGGGGCGGCACCTGGAAAGTCGAATGTTTAACTAGACGTTGCAATGTTTTCGAATCGCGGTTAATCGCATGGAACAAGATAGTGGATATATTGAGAGATGAAAAGAAGGCATGCTCTTTTTCTTTCTTTCGATAAGGCACACTATCTCGCTTCATGCGGTTCGAAAACATTGCAACGTGTTTTTAACAGAAATAAAATAACTTTTAGTTATACGATAAATGTAACATGAGTGAAAGCGTAAAACAAAATTCCTATAGCAATTCGATGCATATTGGGTCAGCATACGAATTTTGAGAACAATTTGTCCTGTGCTCCTCTAGGTTTTGCCCGTTTCTTTAAAAATCAATCTGTTCTTACCGTAGTTTTCTGAAAACTCCTGAGAAGTTTGGCCTTTGCCTCGTCGAAGTTCTCCGCCTCCGTACTTCCGGTGTCCGTCTCGACGCGCATCGACTCGATCAGTCCCCATAACGCTTTCCTGTCCGCGTACGACTCGGGAAACGCCGAGGGGTCGGCGAGTTTCTGAAATTTTTATCCTTTTTATTTTTTCATTTTCAGAATTTTCTTTCAAGAAATGTTTTTCTTTTCATGTTTCATTAAAATTAAATCGATTACGGATATTATTCGAACTAAAAAATTCGGTTAGGTTACGTTTCGTCCAAATCAATGTCGTAGATTTTGAAAATTGGTATTTGAATCATACAGCATATTATCAAGAACTACACGTCCAAACATTCTTGGCCTCTTATACTTTTCATCTCAAGTTACCCTTTTGTAGTTTTCACCTTTTTCCTGGAAAATAGCTAGAGAGAAGAGGAAAAAGATGGCAAAAACTACAAGAAGGTAAAGATAGTCTAGGGGTACAAAGTACAAGAGGCGATATTCTTCAACGTTCACCTTTTAAAAATCATATTTTAATTAAAAAAAACCCAAATCTCCCACCTCCCTGTACATCTTCAGAGCTTTCATGTAGAGGATGATGTAAGGCGTGTGACGGATCTCGTCCACAGACAATTCAGCCAAATCGGTGCCGTCCACCATCGCCTGGAATTCGGGCAGTGGACGATCCAGTCTGGAAAACTTGTTTGAGTTTTTATTCTTTTATTTTTCACCCCACCTCAAGTCCTCCCTGGGGTTTTCCTCGTGTGCGTTAGCGACGGTGTGCTCGCGAACCGACACCCGAATGTAGCCGATCAGGCCGAATACTCTGAAAAATCTTCTTTTATATTTGACTTTTAATCATTTTATTTCCAAATTATTTGACTTGTAAGTATGTTTCAAAAACGCCATATTTCCTATAGGAAAATGTCGAGATCTAATTTCTCTTTGTGAGTGCATTGAAAATTCCATCTTCTTCGAAAAAACTCGCATTTTCAGCATTCGAATGTTTTCCCACCTGCAGGAGATAAAGGGAATCGAGTTTTCGAAGAGGTAGTCGCTGATCGCGGCCGCCGTCGAGGTCCTCAGATTCGAGGCCACAACCACCGAGAAGGAAGAGAGGCGGTAGAGCCTGACGATTTTTCAAAGGTTCAATTTTTGTAAAACAAATCGAAATATAAAATCAGAGTTAGACAATTTCGAATCCGCGCTTAACTACATGAAGCGAGATGGCGCGCACTTCCGAGAGCCGAAAAGAATATATGCTCTTTTCTTTTGAAAAGGCGCACTATCTTTCGTCGTCACACAGTTACGCGCGATTCGAAATTTTGTAGTTCTGAATATGATATAACTTTAAAAGACGAATGTTCCAAAAAAAGTATTCTAAGATTTTAAAAATGTTTCAAGATTTATGAGAATTTTTCATTTTTAACCCCGGGACTACTTTTCAAACTTCTGCTGAAACCTACATGCGCTCGTCATGCCACTCCTCGAGAGAGACGTCCTCCCACGTGCCGCCCACCGCGGGGTTTAGTTCCTGGAAAAAGTACATTTTTAACTTCATTTCAAAAGAATGCTTTGATTTTCTCATAGAAAACTACACATATCGGATAGATGATTTTTTTCAAAAATTATTCGTATTATTTTTATTGTGCCAAGCGGCTTTTTTAGTCCAACATATTCTCAAAAATGATCGTTTTTAGTCATTTCTTTGAAACGTATCAGAACAATCTAATTTGAAATTTTTTTATTTGGGAAAAATCCGACCTTCAATTTCGCCAGAGTCGCCTCGCCCCGCTTTCTTCCGAGGTCGCTGACATGGAGGAAAAAGTTGTTGCCCTGAAATTTCAGTTTAGCATTTTTTTAATAAAAAATCTGGTAATAAGAATAAAATAAAATGGAAAAAGTTAGAAGGAATACTTTCAAATGTTTTCGTTAAATCTCACCAAATCAGCGTTTTGCACGAGCGCGTCGTCGAGAATGCAGAACGAATTGATGCCCGCGAGCACGAGGGATTTTAAAATCTCGGTGGCTGAAGTTCGCATTTATTTTTATTTCTCCCACTTTTTTATTCATTTTATACATTTACTTTGAATTTTTTTAAAAGATATTCCATTTGTCAATTTTCAAAATTTCTAAGATACGTTTCAAGATTCGTTGAAAATGGTATCAATTTTGAAGATATCATTAATCATTGTTCGCCCTTTTCCATTTAGAAAAAAAAACATTTCGAGTTTCGTGATTTTTTAAGAGATTCTAATTTTTCGTACTCAACCTAGAGCGGATGATCCGAGCACACAGACGGAGGCTGATTCGATCGATGCCTGTCCTTCCTCACCCCACAGTCGCAGCTGACGGTCGTATCGAGCATCTTTCATTTTTTTTGAAGCCTAAAATTTAAAATTTCTACTCTTGAAAATTCAGAAATTAGAATTAAAAAAGCTTCTTGAAAAGCTCATCCATTTTTTATTGAAAATGCCATTTCATTTCGAAAAAGTGAGTCAAGTTTCCAAGAAGCCAAGATTTTCTAGAAAGTCAATGAAATATCATCAAATATGCTAAAGAAAGATGGAAGTGGTTTGCAAATGTTTCGTCACTTTCCAAAATTGGTTAATGAAAAGCGGCGAAAAATTAGCAATCACTAGGCATTTTACTGGAGAAAATCGATTTTCTGAAAACAGCGAAAAATGAACAAATATCGAAGATAGAATTCGAGCTTTAAACTCGTCAGATAGGCATGAAGCATGCGAAAAAAAAACCCACAAAAATTAAAATTTTATTAATTATCACTCGATTTCGACCCTTCTAAAATCTACTTTACCCGATCATTTTCCGTACAAATTCGTGAGCAATTACAATTTCAAACCAATCTGGAATTTTCTAGAACGATATTATCAACAGTACGGTATATTTTTTCTTTTAATTTTGACGTAAATACGCCAGTTTTGAATGTTTTCAACGTCATTTTTGTAATGTACAGTTTAAAATTCTTGATCTAGAACAAAAATCGTACAGAAATTCGACGTAAAAACGTTATCTTGCAATTTTTCAACGCGATTCACCCAAGGTACGGTTAAAAATAGACCCACGAAGTCAGGAGAGCTTTTTCTTCGTCCATTTGAGCTGCGTAAACGATGTCGGTTTCAGGTAGGTCGATTCTTCATTCCCAGTCTTCATGCACGCGTACCGGCCGAGCACGAATAGCAGATCGCTCGCTCTGAAAATTCTATTATCACTTTTTCAAATAAGTTTCAGAAATCTTTGATATTTCAGTTTCTATTTTCCAAGCGTTTTGGGAGTTTTTATTAATCCAAAAATGAAAGAGCCGTCTGTAAATACAGGGGTCAAAAATCGCACCTGTTGATGAATTTGAGCGCCTGTGGATCGATTGCCTCGTCACGAATGAGGGGGACGAGTTTTCGCTCGACGCGACGGCACACCGCACGCGCGTATTGCAGATGGGCCGACGTTGGACCGCCTCCCTGAATTTTTATTTAAACTTTTTTAAAATGTTCAATTTTTATTTTATTTTATTTTTCAAATTGTATCATTATCTTTTTCATCCTCACAATGCTTCAAAAGAAACCTTCTATAGGCATGTTTTAGAAAATTTGCAGAATAGAAGGCTTAAAGTGGTTTTTTTCAAACGAATGATTCTCTTTAAATCCATGAAAACCGAGATGAAAAGATGTTAGAATTCTCAAAGAAAAAGTTTCGAATAAAGTTAAAATTTTGAAATTGTTTGAAACCCACCGAAAGTATGAACTGTCGGAGCGGTGGCAGCTCGTCACCAAATCTGTCGATCTCCGCATTTATCCACTCGACTGAAGCCGTGTCGAATTTGGTCAATTCTGGAAACAAAAATCATATTTCAAATGTTCGACAAGTTTCAGAAATTTCTCAAGCTCACGACAACTTAAAATTTCTGATTCAGAAACCAAAAATGTATTATAGCACACAGAAATATCTAATCCTTTGAAACTTATTATCTTCTGCTAATATAGTAATCATCATTCAATTCTATTATAGCTGCTTAGGTTTTCAAAAGCTACAGTAATCCTCATTTTTTATTTTTCATTATTTCGAATTACCGTACCCCGTTTCCTCTGAGTGGACGTGGGTGGCGTTGCGCAGTGACTGGCCAGATCCTGCAGACAGCACTGCAGCCGAACGAGCGTCTCCTCGACGTCCGAAAGGCCATCTGATTTCGCGCACGACGAACAAACCCTGCAAGTATTTTAAAACTTATTTTATTCATTTTTAATTTTAACTAATAGCGCGCATTGATGTGAGAAATCGTTTAAAAGAAGTTCTTGCAACATATCAAGTTTAACATTGAAGAAAAAGGAAATTTATTTTCAAGAAATTTTCAAAATTGAGGAAAAAACCAACCCCAAAAACGACGACAATTCGTCGGTCGCGCCGAGTGCTTCGAAGGCAGCGTCGTCCTTCCAACGCCTTTCATTGTTGAACAGTGCCGTCTGGCCGGAATCGCCTGTCCCTCGACCTAAAACTTGTTTCATTTCATATTTCTATTGATATTCTTTACTTCATTTATTTTTAAAATTTGAGATTTTATTACTTTTATTTAAATATTCTTTTTATAATTTTCAGAAAAGTATTTAATGTAAGTTTCAAAAAACTCTTTATAATATTTGGTGAAAGTCGAGTTTCTAATGTTTAATGAATTTCTCGAGAAAAAAAACCAACCTGGCTTGAACCCCTTGCAAAGCAAATTGCCCGATCGAATTGACCGAATTTGCGTGACTCTGAAAAATAAAACCTTTTCTTTCTACAAAAAAAGCTCGAAAATCCCGTATTTTCGAGATTTTTCACTTTTTACCTTATCGTCCAGAAAAGTCCTCGAAACGCCAATGGTGCGAGTGTTTTTGTGAGCATTCTGAAACACTCCAGGACTTTTTCAAGAAATTAAAAAAAAAAAAAATTCGAAATCAAAGATATCGACTGGTAAAAATCTACCAATCTTTGCATAAATTTGACTCCAAAAAATTTCAGATTCATTTTATTTTCAGATGAAAGTTGAAAGGGACCTAAGTGATTTTTCCGAGGGTAGGGGGATTTTAGTGATGTGGGTCTAAGACGAAATATTCTCAATTTTCCGGTATAAACGCGACGATGAAAATAAAACTACAGAACAACGGCGCGAATCGTCAATAAATAGGTTTTTAAAGAGACGCATTTTGAAAAATACGGATATTTTTTGGATTTTTGGTCCGTATTTTTTCCAAACCGTCAAATAAACAGCGAGATTGTTTATAAAACGGATAAAAACAGCTAGATAAATGATCCCGTATAGAATTTACGGAGTTTTCTGAGGACAAGAACATATTTTTCTAAGTTCTAGAAAACTCCGGATTACCATAACTTTGCCAAGGGGCTTTCAAAATAAAAAAAATAATCGAAATTTTATATATCTCCTCCCATTTTTACTCGCTAATTTCTCTAAAATAGCGGGTAAAAGTGGGGGAGGGTAACAAAGAAAGAAAAATTTGAAAACCCTGGCATGTTAAGTTTTAAAATTTTCGCTATGAAAGCACTGAAATCATCGATAAAAACGAGAGAGAAAGAGATTTAAAAAGGGGGAACTAAACATAAAATCGAGGTAATTTTAGGGGAAAACTTTCTGGATCACAAACGGTAAAATTGTCGAGGGGCGGAGTTTTAAAAAAAATTTAGGTCTAAAATATTAGAATCGATGGAAAAAGACTACGAAAAATGGTTCATAAAATAGGTAAAAAATCAAGAATACGGTTTTTAATTTATTATTAATGGGGAAATCTAGGGGAACTTGGAATTTGCATGAAAAATTTTTAAAAATCAAGGCCCCTAGAATGACGTTGCCAAAAATCTGTACCTGCAGTCAGCGAGAGAACGAATGAGAAATGAGAAACAGAATTATTTACAGAACGAAACCAAATAAGTCGAATTTTGAATTGAAATAGTTGAGCTTGGAAAATCGTTTTTCTTAAACGATTCCCAAAAAAAACTCAGCTGACAAGTAAAATTGGAGCTTTCCATTATCCCCGAATTTTTTAGAATCGAAATTTTGCACTTTTTCCGAAAAAAAAAAGATTTCTAACGTAGGCGTTGGAAACATCGGGGAATATTTCAAAGCCAAAATTTAGCAACAAAAAAGAGGAATGTTTGAGCACAGATCAAATGGATATAGTCACTAGAGGAACGGGTTCACGAACTGTATTCATTGGCACACTTTTTGATTAAGTGTGTTGGGGGAAGTGAGGAGTTGAGCACTGAAGAAGGCGAAAGGAAGAGAGGGCCGAAGAACCGAACGATGGATGTTGTTGACCTGAAAAGTTATATTATTCAAAAATACTTGAAATAAGTTTGCAAAATCAAAGTTTCACGCACCAGTTTTGGAATCACATCAAAAATGTCTAACACAATAAGTTATGTTTCAAAAAAGTCTAAAGTTTTCGTGATTTTCTATCGAAGTGATATGTGTTTGTAGCAATGTTTTTATTATAGGAAAGGGTCCAACTTATCAAACAGACCTCGATTTGTTTTCGAAAGGTGATGATCTTCTACGAGCATGTGATAAAACTATTCTACCAAAACTGTGTTGGGCTATCTTTCATTTTAAATTCTATGAGAGCGAGAAAAATTCTCTAGTTCTATGTCAACGCATATCCCTTCAAAACCATCTGTCATCATTTCCACCGACCTGCTCAATTCAGAGTTCCCCTGCAGTTAGGTGCGCCGCACAGACAGTCGATTTTATCGTCCTCGATGGGGAATTTATAGTCGTATGTGATCTCGTCTCCCTGAAATTGCATATTTTTAGATAGAAGCCAAATTACTCTCCAGATTCAGACTTGGGCCGACTCTCAGCATGAATGAGACTCTAGGGAAAGTGGGCATGCAAATCAAATCTTTCCTATAGAAAGTTGATACTTAAGCCTAGCCAAGATTTGCCTCAGATTAAAAAAGTCTCTTATTAAATGTTCTACAGAAAAGAAATCATCAATAATAAGTGAGAATTGGAGTATGCCTCAATTTTCTAAGGAGGTAATTTTGGATTTTTTTTAGAATTGATCTTGGAGAAAATACTATAATTTTAAAACTGGAGATTAGAAATTCGATGTTTCGTTCAAATTGTTGAAAATCGCACCTTTTTGATGAGATTTTTCGAGTAGATCACAATACGCTTCTCGCCCTCGACTGTCACGATCTGGAAAAATGTTATTTTTCGAAGAATATGTTTCATCCTTGAATTGTTTTCCTAGCATCTTTTATGGACAATAAAAATGCCATAAACCACGAAAATTTTCGACGAAAAATGATGATGAGTGATTTCTAAGCATTTTGAAATAACTCTGAGCATTTCGATGATATTTTCAACTGGATTCAAAAAAAATTCTGCTTTCAATAGTGAAGGATAGAAGAAGAAGAAACCGATTGGAGTATTTTTTTAAAATTTTTAAATTGAAAGAGAAAAATCGTCTTACGCGTGCATAGCAGTTGGGCTGACAGGAGTGGTTGATGAAGCGGGCGAAATTGCCCATCTTCGTCGCATCGATCACCTGTAATTTTTTCACATAATTGTTCGAATTTTATAGAAAATTGAACTTTTTTGAATTTTTGGACATGAGAAAAATACAAAAAAGACATACGCATGTATCGTCGATCCTGAACAAGTAGCTCGAGCCGATACCCTTCCTCGTGTAGTTCACCTCGCGCACATCGGCCACCGAGGGGCGGATCTGGAAAATTTTAAACTTTTTTTTTTTTCATTCTTACTCCTCGAATTATTTAGGTTATTCAATATTAATCTCAAAAATGAAGAAGGTTAGTTTTCATTTGTTAATTCAAGAAATCGTATTAGTTTTAGATAGATCTTGCGTTTACTTGGAGAAAAATCAAGAAAATTTCAGAGATTTTAATTGTTCATTTTAATGTTCATAAAATTTCTACGTTTCAAGCAAACTGCAAGTTCCAGTAGAAAATGTAGTGAGAATTATATGAGTTTTGACTTTTTAAATCAAAGATTTCAAATTCAACAAAAACGCCTACCTTTTGACCAATGTACTCGACGATCATGTCGTCTGGCGCGATCGGCTCCATCGCATAGAGGCCCCAGCCGTGAATGCGACTCCGCGCGAATTTGATCATCTTTTTGCGATACTGAAAATATATTGATTCGCATCAAAGAAATTAACATATTTTATCAGCGTTTTGAAACCTATCCACTTTTTGATGTAGTGAAACTGCATTATTTTAAAGTGCATCTTTTATTATCATTTTTTTTAATTTCAAACTGACCTTGAGCTGGTTGACCTTGAAGAATTCATTGGTGTTTGGCATCTCCATCAAGTTGAGCAGTTTGCGATGCATCGCTTTGGACTCCTTGTTGGCCTGCACCTGATGCCTCACGGCCGTCTCATCGTGAATCGAGATATCAGTGCTGTCTTTGTGCTCTTCGGGACGACGAATCAGCCGCGTCTTCATCTTCTGAAATTGCGATATTCTGCTAGCTTTCAAGATATATATTTGATAAAACATATAGTTTAATCTTTAAAAGATTTTGATGGTTTGACTCCTCTCGACCCATCACATAAAGTCTCTATGAAAAGAATGAATGAAAAATTCGGCAATATTTCTTCTTCGAAATTTCAAACATTGCTTACGCTGTCCATCTTCTGGAATCCAGAGGCGCGCGCACACCCAGCCTCGTTGGGAAGGAGACCGTCCAACTCGGGGTCCTCGTAGTACTGCTCGATTCGACCGACACGTGTCACACGGGGCTGGAAATTAGGGAACATTTTGCAAAAATTTAATGTTTCAGATCGTAGAAACTTCATATTTTCCTTTCAACCTTTATCAAAAGTGAAAAATCTTAAACGAAAATGCTTCATAATTTAAAAATTCGATATTTTGAAAGATTGCATCCCTACCCTTTTTCTGGCGGGTGGCACGAAGGGCAGCATTCGGAAGTCGACGAGCGCGTGTTTCTTCTCCGCCGCGTACACCATTTCCAGGTATTTCTGGTCTTCCATGTCAAGTTCGTGCTGCAAAATTTGGAAATTAGATTTTTAAATTTGAAATTCATAAAGGAAACTTCTTTTTTAGAAAAATGCTCACCTTGTAAGCGTTCAGGATCCGTTCTTCACACTCGGCCGTCCTGTACGGGAACTCGACTTTTGGAGGCTCATCCGGAGAGATGGGGCGTCTGAAAAATATTTCTAACCCCATATTTTCTGAATTTAAGAATTTTCATCTCCAAATCTAAAATTTATTTGAACCGAACATATATTTTCTAGTGATAACCATGCGCATACCTATGAACAATTAATAATTGTTTCCAAAAAATAGAGGCCATTTTTGAAACCTACTTTTAAAAATTGGGATTTTTTCGAAACTTACACGGGCACGTTGAAGTGGGTGATGAGCTTGAGCAGCTCGTTGGAAATGCGCTCGTCGTTCTCGTTGTTGGATGAGGAGGGGTTCGATCGCTTCTGGCCGCGTTTTCTGAAATTAGGCGGATTTATACCTTTTTTCTATAATTAAATTTAATTTCTGAAATCAAGAAAAATTTATTTTGAAGTTTAAATAATTTTTTATTTTGATTTCAGAATGCCTCAAATTTAGATCTAGAGAAGCTCAAAATATCGTTAAGCTCCGAGATTAGGCTAATTTAACTTCCAAATAAAACTCGAAATAGACTTAGCATTAGGTCAAAATAAAGTTTTAAAAATTTGTTTGATTAGGCAAAGAGTCTTATTTTCTAATTTCGACTTCTCCTTACTTTGGAGTTGGCAGCTTTTTGGTCGGAACTGCAGCAACAACAGCAGGTGGTTGTGGGCTGATGACAGGCTCGGGTTGAGGTGGGGGCGGGACCAGCGCGGCTGCCTGAGCGGCCTGAAATTGTTTAAAATAAAAATTAAATTTATTTTAAACTTGTATTTTATCTTTTATTTGAATTTAATTTTACTCTCATTTTTAATTTATTTTAAAAACTATTCACCAAAGTCCCGGACATTTTGCTATAAATGGCTCGCACGTTTTCCTCCACAATTTGGTCATCGCTTTTCTGCAATTTTTATTTTCTTCTCTCAAAACTTCAAAAATCAGACAAAACGAGCAGAACCACGACGAAAGCAAGCCAAGCCAATAAAACGAAATTTTTAGTTTTAATAAGTGATGATTCTGTAAAAGTAAGAGGTGAAATTTGAAATCACTATATACATGTTTCGAAACGTACTTCATGCAAATAGATCTAAAATTCATAATTTTCTAAAAAGCTCAAGTGCAGTAGTGCAAAGCTATAACTGGTGAAAGCATAACCAAAAGGTTGTACCAAAATGGTATCGAATTGGTTATCAAGCAACCAAAAATGGTACCAAAGCATTCTCATGCCACAAAAATGGCATCCAAATACCCACCAGCCACGATTGCGGATAGCAATGCTCAGTTAGATGAGAATGGTATTCGTAAGCGTGTATGTTCTCTCTCCAAATGTTGTCCTAATTTTTAGAAAATCAGAAATTCTTATTGCTATTTTTATTCTTTTTTTAAACATAAGTCATTATTCTATTCTTGAAAATTCAAAATAGAAAATATTGAAAAGCTAGGGGATTTTTCAAAGAAGTCCTTTTTAAATGTCATTTTTAAGGAAGTGGTTCAGAGGTTTTTATTCCGCCCCTTTAGGATTACAAATTTCTTCGTACCTGTTGTTCCTCGACGACTCGCTGCTTGTTCATCTCCAATTCGTCGGCGCTGTCCAACAGCAGCAGGGCCGGAACGCCTTTGACAGTGTCGGGCTGAAAATTAAAATTTTACTCTTTTCAATTATTTTCCGATTTAAGATTTTTTTAACTTTGAAAAAATATTTGCTGTATTTTTTCAAGAATTTCAATTAAAATTTTTTTTTAATTTGTTCTAACCTGTTCACTCTGCCCAATTTCCATTGGCTCTTTGTTCCAATTGGTAGCAATGGCATTGGCATTGGCATTATTGGTCGAATCCTCAGAGAGATCCTGAAATATCGACAATTTCAATTTGTTCAACTAAGTTTCAATGAAATCATATAATTTGAAGTGATTGTGCGGTGTTAATTTATAAAGGAAATTTTTGCATTTAATAGAAGTTTGGCAATCTGAATTTTTCGCGACTTCACAACCCAAAGAAGTAGTATGTAAAAGCGAGAGTATTCCCCTACAATTCCTACATACTATTTCGCTAGATCGCGAAGTTGCAAATATCCAAATAGCCAGAATTTTTTCCGAAAGGTGTTCTGCTTCGTCTTTATATGACATTTCAAGGATTTCGAAAAATCATTCTAGGACGTCCGTTGAATTTTATTAGTTTTCTCTTCCAGAAAATTCCCACCTTGACGCTGATGAACTTGTGTTTGATGGTGGCCTGGCGCTTGGGTCTGCCCGGTTTCTTCAATTCCTGAAATTACGGTATTTTTAAGCTTAACTAAATATTTATTTTTTAAATTACAATTTTAATTAGCCCTACATCTAGTATGTATACATAGATCTTTTCAAAGCTAACTTTAAGGGCAGGGATCAACATTTTTTCAGCTGCGAGTGTACTTTTGTCCCAGAACGAGAGAAGCGAGAAATAGCGTAAGGGAGAAAGAAAGAACGTTTGGGACAAAAGTACTCGCAGCCATTCTTTCCCGCAATACCGCACCTGAACGGGCTCGGGAGGGGGCGGCACATTTTCCTCAGCCTCAATCGCGTCCTCGTCCGCCGACATCTTTGAAGCATCACCCTCCGATTCCGTGGATCTGAAGGAGGCTGCCGATCTAAAGTTCCTTTTTTCAACTTCCCGAAATAAATGGTAAAATACTACAAATTCTAAAAAAAAATCATAAGTTACGCAAATTTAATATAATCATATGGAAAACTTTCCAGCAGAATTGGGACGTTTTCCACCGCAAATATCCTCCGTTATGCGATTTGAATTATTCCAGCCAGATTTACAACTACTATCCTTAACAATGGGACGAGAGATGATGACCGAATTTCTGCGGTGGAAAGCACGTCCCAACGTCTGGATCCAAAATTTGGAGTTTAAAATTTACCTGGATCTGGACTCCACTGAATCCTCGCTAGACAAAAGTCGCTTTGCCTTGGGCTTGCAGTTGAGCTTCACAATGTCAGAGCTTGAAGTCGCTCGAGAACTCGCGCCTGGACTGGGCACGCTGAAAATTTTCAACATTTTAAATCGGACACCCCTACCCTTAAAAATCAGTCCTATCCCCCGCTCTATAAAAATCCAACCTTTCATTTTCCTCTTGCTCGTCCCCTGACGTCGAGCTATCATCTGAAGACGACGAACTGCTAGCGGCAGGCGAGGAACTTCTGAAAAAGTTGCGACTTTCGAAAATTGGAAGAAAAAAATTTATAGGCTTCAAAAATTCATATTCTCGACCGAAATTCAAAGAATTTGATCCGAGTACGCCCTAAGCTTGCATTTCATCTTTTCAAAAACATTCGTATTTTCCTTTCAGAGCATTTTTTCTCAAGTCTTTTCCTTCAAAAATTTAACATTTTGAAACTACCATCAAAATTTTCAGGGGAGGTACCCTTGCTGATTTTTCCGAATTTTACCTGGAACTTTCCGAAGAGCTCGACGACGACGAGGGCGAGGATGCAGAACGGGAATGGGAGCGCGCATGCGACTTGGATGAAGCGGCCGGTGCTTGGCGACGGGGCGTAGGGAGGGCTTTCTGGAAATCGTTTCAAAATTTGTTTTCATTTCTAAAAACTATTTTTACTTTTTTTCTTTCTAAGGTACTTTTAGAAATTTCACTTCCTTATCAGAAAGAAAGTTGTGAAGAGGATAAAATTTGACGAGTTTTTTTTTTTTTTAGAAAAGTGAACATTTTTAAATCCTACCCTTTTGAAACTCGGAAACTTGGGCAGGAACGACGTGAAGGAGGTGGGCCCTGCCGCAACGACCGGTCGACTGCTGGGCACAAGGTAGTTCTGAAAATTTCGTTTAAACTTAATAAGCCATACCCCTATTCCTTATAGTTAAAAAAAAAAAATTCCATTTTTTAAAACCTTAAGCCCAGATCATTTTTTAGAAAATAACTAAAAATCGCATCACTTTCTTTCTAAAAACTCTAAGAAACGCTAATCTATCAATTTCTTTATCAAGAAAAAATCAGCTCCACCTCTTTAAAAAATATTGCAAATTTAAAGAAAAAGTTAAACCTCATCGGTAATAGCTTGCCCTTCATTTTTGATGGCTAGAATTACAGTCATCAAATTTTGAGATGAAACATAGGCGAATTATTGCTACTGGAAGAGGATAGGAGGAAAAACGTCTTGAATACGCGCCAAAAGAGAGCGTCACTGCATAAAGGTTAAAGAAAGGGAGAGAGAGAGAAAAATGAAGAGAGAGAAAGAAAGAAAATAAGGGTAAAGAAAAACAAGATCAACCAGAGAACAGATGTCTAATATATGAGGTCACTCACTCCTTATTCCCTAGCCCCTAATAACTGTTTAGGGCCAATGTTCTCGTTTTCTAGATTTAAACATTTTCAGGTAACTTTTCAATTCCAGGTTTTCTTCGACAGATTTTTTTGCAAGATTCCAAAAATTCTCCCTGCTGAAAAGATATTTCGCTTCTAAAATCTTTCTCGGCAGATTTTTGCATTTTAGAGATTCTCACTTTTTCTACCCTTAAAGTTGTTTTTCAGACCTATTCTTGAAACCCACCATGTAATTGTTGCTCGGAGTGACTGAATCAGGCTGCTTAGTGATAACCTCCTGCTTCACAAACAGCGGCATCGTGGCCTGTTTCGCAGCCGCCGCTTCCTGAACATGCTAATTTTTAGAAAAATTTATAGATGTTTCAAAGCTTTCTGAAAGATAAGTTGCAAAAAAGTTAAAACTGTTTCTGTCAAGCAAGTTGCATACATTCAATCAAAGTGATTTTTCCACTTTTATAATTTTCGGATGCCCGTACCTGCTCCTTTCTCCTCGCCTCTTCCTCCATTCGCCTGTTGAGCAGGAAAATCTCGATCCTCTGTAATCAGACTTTCTTATTTCATTCTTTTCAGATTTATGTTAATTTCAGCTTTCGGTTCTCAAAATCTTCATCATAGATCCACCATTTTAATTAGTTCAAAATTAAGTTCAGACTTGCAAGTTTTTTTTTCTTTCAGAGCTGCATTATGTCTAATTCAATTAATTATCAGACAGTTTTGAATTTTTATCCTTCATCACACGCTAGAGGTTCTGAAGAATCTTTGCAGTTGGTTTCTTGCGCAAGTCTGATCAAGCTTGACCTCCAAATTTAAGTAGCGGGCTAAAATCGTCTTCAATGAACAATGTACCTGTCTGCCAGAAGCCTCCATCTTCTTGATGATGTCGTTGAGAACGACCTGTTGCAACTCTTCGCACGTCCTGCGCAACGCAGCCATAACTTGGTGGTCCACTTCGCGTTTCTGAAAAAATCAATTCATTTTTCAATTTAGCATTTTTTTTAGATATGTTTCAAAATTCCCATAATAAAACGACAAAATATGAAAACGCAGTAAGTTAAATTAATTACAAAGAAAATGTCAAAAATAGGTTCCGATCTTTCCGAAATGAGACAAGACATTTTCAAATTTCATGAAAATGATTTTGAGTAACTCAGAAAGGTTGGCGGCTTTCAGTTCAGGAAATTTCAAGAATAGTAGACCTCTTTTTTGAAGATATAGAAGTCCCTTTTTAAAAACTGAAGATCCCCCTTTAAGTTCTACCAATTCTTCTGTGGCCTTTATGTCTTCATCTTTATTTCCATTTTCAAAAATAAAAGCCTCCCTTATCTCCTATTTACAAAATACAAAACTTTTCCAAAATATAAGGCTCTTTTTTATTTCTCACCAGTTCCTCCTGCTGCCTTTTCAGTCTTTCCTCTTTCTCCTCCTCAGTCTCTTCTTCAGGCTCGGAGCTGAATTCCACGTCCATGTCTTCCTCGCCATTAATGCTCATGTCGATAGAGGAATCGGGTCTACTGAAACATTTTAAAAATTATTTTTGATTTTTATTCATTTTATTCTCGATTTTTTTCAATTTCAGAACTGAATTCGATATGTTTCAAAGAATTCGTTAAATTGTTCTATAGTTCGAAGATTTCAGTCAACTTCTCATAGTACCAAATATAGTCTAAAAAATCGTAAATTTTCAAAATGTTTCAAAATTTCCTAATAGCTATCTTCAAACTTATATCGGGGATTAGCGAAACTTTCTCTCCCCATTTAAAAAAATCTCAAGATTTTGCATTCTTCCCGAACTCACATCGGCTCGACGTAGGCGGTCATATCGGATTCCCTCTTGGCGCTGGTCGGCTGGTGCTGCTGATGACTTTCCCTGTGCGAATGTGAATTTAGGTTGAACACGTTCTTCACTCGTGCCTCCAGCGATTCCGTGTACTGGGTGGACGGGGTTCGCGAGGGAGTCGAGTTCTAGAATATTGAAAATTAGGTGAAATGTCGTTCTGGAAATTGTTTTTATTTCACAAAAATCAAACGTTCTTGAAAAGGAGGGAAATTCCCTGTAGGAAATCAAAATGTTCAAAGAAGGATACTTTCCAGGTATTTTAAATTCAGGAAATGACTTTAAGAATTCAAAAATATTTCCCGAAACGTGTAGAAAAAGATGCTCTATAGAAAGTATCAAATAATTTCTGAGAATAATAAATTTCTAAGAAAAGTTGGTCAAAAATCGATGACCACTTTCGATTTACGCATGGAGAAATAGCGTAACATACATTAACCACTATTAATGTTTTTCCTTCGCTCTCGAAAAGTGACGGACAGACGAAAAGGACCGTTCTTTTTTCCTTCCTTCTTTCTTTTATCCCGCAAAATTCATATTTGTTGAAAATGCGAGAAAAACACATGTTTGCCTGTTTCTCACAATATCTTACAGCATTTGGAAAGATTTTCGTCTAAAGTTTCTCCCCAGTTACAAAACTCTTGGCATATTTAAAATTTCCCATAGTAAATCAATTTTTTTTTCAATTTTCAGCATTGAATTTTTTTCTCGAAAATCTCGATCAAACTTTCTAAAGGTATCCTCCTCTAAATTCTTTCCGGAAAAACCTCCTAAAATTGTTTCTTCTTCTTCAGCCTACCTGATGATTGTAGGCGGGAGGAGGAGTTGCAGGCGATTTGTAGGAGGATTGGGGCATCCCAATTGTTCCTAATGTCGGTGGGGGTGGAGGAACGGAGATCGACGCCAACGAGGAAGGCGGGATCGTCTCCGGCTTGTTGGCATTCTTGAGCGGCGCTGCCAGAACCGGGGTTGTGATCACGCCTAAAAATATTCGTCTATTATTTTTTTTTCTGAAAGTGTAAGTTTCAAATTATATGTCGCTCCTGAATTCCCCCATTTTATTTTGCGAGTTTAACCCTAAATTTGATAATTGTAAGTTTCTAAAATTCAAGAAATAAGAGTGCACTGTTGAAGAGCTTGATAATGACCTAGTTCAAATTAAAAAATAAAAGTTTTCGAGATTTTTATAAGCTTCAGAAAATTCGAGTACCTGGCGGAGGCAGATAGGTCCGCTGCATCGGCTGACCGGTGCTGGTTTGAAGACGATGGTATCCGCTCATCATCTGCAAATTCCAAATTTCTATATTTTACTAAAAATAACTACCGAATAATCACCGAGACATTTTACTATCGAGTATGGAGAATTTTTGATACCTATTCTATCCTTTTTTTTCGAAAATTATTCAAATTTAGTCATTTCAAGTCCTTGAGAGATTTTACACAGGAATAGAAGAAAAGAAGGATGTTTAATCAAATATTACTCATTTTTTTCTATGAAAAGTACTCGTCACTAGTTAGCAAGTATTCATTATTTGTTGCAAAGCACTCATTTTCCCTTCTACACACACACCATATTCTGCTGTTGTCCGGGATAACCGATGTGCATCATGTTCATGTGCTGTTGCATGAGGAACTCTGGAGGCATTGGAGGGGGCGGCAGGGTCGGAGTGGGAGGAGGAGGAGGCAGGGTCACCTGAAAGGAGCATTTCTAGGTCCGATTTTTCAATTTTATTTTCATTACACTTTTAAATCTTGCAATTTTGATATATATGCTTCATTTTCTTCATAAAATTGGACTAGTTTCAGTTAAACTATTTTTGTTTGTTTTCTAAATTCACTTACGTTCTTGATATGTTTCAGGTTTTCCATAAAATTAGATCACTCTCGATCTGGCCATTGGGTTTTAGTTCAATTTATAGCTTTTTAAATTTTGCATACGTGTTTGCGCTACCACATATTTTTGATGTGTCAACATTTATCTTAAAAAAAAACTAAACGAATTTCTATCAAAGTCGATATGAGATTATTCTAGCATATACGGCTCACAAATAAAAGAAGCATATCTTGAGAGGATCTTAAATGTTTCAAGCTTCAAGTGCTTGATTTCTTTCAAAATGTTTTCTCCGAAACTCCAGCATTCAAAAATTTCAATCTTTCCTATCTCAACAATTTTTGTTAATTTAAAATTTCGCATTGTTACCTGATCGTGAGATTGGCTGGGCGGAATCTGGGACCTAGATTTTGCGCCAGAGTCTTGCAGGGTTTGCGACTTAATTTCCTGAGGCGAATTGGAATCGCTCTCTTCCAGATCGGCGGACGGCGGCGTGGTCGGAATCGTGGACAGATTCGGTGCTGGGGGAGGGGGCAACAGACCGCCTGAAATTCGCCCTCACATTATTATTTTTGCTTACGCTTTTAATTTTCAAACGCGTTTGAGAGTTTTCAAGAAAAAAAACGAAATTCAATAAAGAGGCAATTTACTAAATTTTCTTTCAAAAAATCCGTATTTTTTCATTTCTTTATTTCGAAAATCTCACGTTTCTCCGCCAAAATGGCCTCCCGTCTTTCCACGAGCAAGGCAGAGGGAAGCTGGCGCAGGTGTTTAGGCAGGGGCACGGAACAGGCCATCAACTCCTCATAGCGCTCGTTGATCAGGGTCACTGAAATTCGAATTTTTTTTATCTTCACAAAATTTTATTTTGCATTCTTTACGACTAATACTTCAAACATGTTTCGTTGTTGGACCTATTTTCTAAAATCTTGAAACCAGACTTGCAAGAAAACAACCGCAAAGACTCATCATTATCTCGAAGCTTGTGATGAGGCCGTAGTAATTAGAACTGCCCGGTATAAATCCACCAGTTAAGACATAATGCGCGGCTCGAAAGACTTGCAAGTCTGCTTGAAACTCACGGTACGGATCAAGGAAGCAGGTGATCGGCGTTCCCATGATCGTTCTGCGTGGAGGCTCGGTCGACTTTCTTTCATGCTCACTGAAAATTTCAATAATATATCGGTCCAATGAAGTGGCAGTTCGTGTGTTAAAGAGCGCCTTGAGAGAAATATGCACGCAAAGAGGAAGGCTCGAGCTCAGAAAAAGGGGTCAGAGGAGGACAATGCAAAGAGTATGATGCGCAATTTCTGTTTCTCGCCATTTTTCAACACACCAACCTTCACTTAATTTGATCGAAACAATGTTTACGTTTTAAAGTTTTTTAAAATTTATTTTTCCGTACCTGAACTCCTCGACGAATTTCTGAGCGTATTTGGCGGACTTGAAAATGATGGCGGCCATTTTCAAGTGTTTGCCGGTTTTCGGATTCTTGTACACGAAAATTTCCCGCGTTTCGCCCACCTTTCTGAAAAATACTCATTTTCAGACCACTTTGAAAATCTAAAAGATTGTTTTCTTAAATATGTTTCAGGAAAACTTGAAAAAGAATAACTTTCAAAGCTGGTGATAATGACTTAATATTGAGACAAATTCGATAAAACCTTTCCAAAACCGAAAGCACAGCCAATTTTGATTTTTTGTATGTTTCAAAGAAAATATTTAAAGATTTTAAATTTCTCATTCTTTTTAAAAAAATTTCGCACCTGACGATTTCAGAGAGAATTTTCTCGTCAACGTTGTCATTGAGCTCGAAAATCCCGACCTCCTTTCTTGGCGGCGTGCCGACGTAATACTCGTCAATCTAAAAAAATTGTAATTTTATCTTTTCTTTCAAATCTCATGTTTTCTCCTTTTCAATTTTCAAAAATTACCACTTAAAAAGCAGCAAAACAATGAATAAATGTTTCAGATCAATAAACATTCTGTGAGTACGTTTCAGAAATGCTTGAAAAGTGAATGAAAGAGTGAAGAATTAAGGGGATATGTTCATGATTTGTTCAAAATTAACATTTTTGACAGAAAATGTTGAACTCACGACAAATTCCGGCACGTAGAGACTGGGTGACTGGAATGTGTACCGATGCAGCCCTCTGGGATCCTTCGGCTGATCCTTGTAATTGAGCTGAAAATCGCTTTTATTTTTATTTTCAAATATTTCATGTTCTGAAATGAAACTTATTTTCTGCGTATTTTTTTTTTTACATTTTGACATATTTGTACTTTTAGTCTTATTTGGTTCAAGTATCATTAAAAACGAGAATTGTTGATGAACAAAGCGATATTTGAATGTTGTTTAAATTTTCCAAACTAACCCTCTCCATGTTTGGAGCGGCCTGAGGATTAACCTTTCCCTGCATGCGTTTGTGGCAGCGTGCCTTGGGATTCTCGATGTCGTTCGGATCCTCATAAACCAGCTTGAAGCAGTAGCCCGCTAAAAATATTTTAATCGTTACTTTTTTTAAATGTGTATTTCTATTCCCCAAGTAAGTTTCAATAGATTTGATAAATTTCTACATTTCATGTTTTAAAGTTTCAAGAATTCTCAATGTTTTCTTTTCTGAAACCTACCCGGATAGATCCGATTGGAATTGGGCATCGCTGGAGTCGAGCTGCAAGTCGCGTTGGTCGAGGGATTTTGAGGCGGTTTTGGTGGGAGTTGTGCGTTTTGCCCCGAACTCGAACTGGCTGAAACTTCAGCGATTACTCGATTTCTGTTAAATTCAAATTTTCAAAGAAAGCACATATTTTTTTCTTCTGTAAAATGTTCAAATTTATATTCTTGATGGTCTAAAAAGCAGATAAATTATGTATTGTGGGTCTGCTCGAATAACCCTCTTGAGATTTGATTTCATTTTAAGAGACCTGTCTGTATAATTTCAAAGCTTATTTTTAAAAGACCGATTTGGTATTTCTCCTCGTTCATTTTTTTTCCTAATCCTGCGGCCTCCTGTGAAATTCGTCAGTTCGTGTGTTATTTTCCCTACACTCCCTCGACTTAGAGCCTGGTGAGTTTTACAGCAAATCGGTTCCTACCTCCCGCACTAGTTGAAGACGACTGTTCCCTCTGGTTTTCACTGTGTGCCTCCCTCTGAATCTCCCGACTACCTTCACGATTTGGGTTCGCTTCGCTGCCCGTCGACGAGGTCGACTTGTTGTCTTTCGTCGGCCAGCCCATCGTCACCGCCACTTTGCATGTGCTGGTCAAATCGACTAGAGACAACGATTTCCTGAAAATTCCAAAATTATTCAGTTTTTTTTTTGAAAGTAAAAAATACAAAAAATGCGATCGATCGCTGGAAAAAGAGAATAATAAAAGGAAATAATAATTTAGATTTTTTGTAAGGAGAATTAAAAAAAGTTTCCCTATCTTTTAATTGACCAGGAATTCAAAATTAAACACAAAAAAGAAATCCGAAAAATACACATGCCAAAAGTCAGGAACTTTGAAATCTTGTGAATTCCATCTCTAAAGAAATGCTGAAATAAGTTTCAACTGCTCCTGATAATATCCAGAGCTAGATTCTCGATAGTGACTTTTTCTTTCGGCTTAGAATTACAATAAACCAAACCAAGCAAAATATCCCTACTCTTCAACATGGAAACATCTTGACCGAGTTTTCCCACAAAAATAAGTTTCATCGATTCTCTCGAGAAATTTCTTGACTATTACGCCTCCCAAAGTTTCGGGAGGAACCTCGATTTATTCCCAATCGAGAAAATTTGACTTTAGAACTCCAAAAACCCCGTAAAATTCGAAAATATTCGGTTTCGCCCGAGAAATTTTGAGAGTGAGACAAAAGAGACGTGAAAACTCGTGATATCGATTGAACCATTGATGTTTTCTTTGGGTGGTTGGTGGGAGACTTCTTAGCGTCAATTGGGGTAATTAAGTGGGTGATTAAATACTAGACAATTAGTTTAATTAGGGGAATTCGAATAATTGAATAGGGTGCAGGGAAAATTGGCACGAATTCAGCAAGGGCGAAAAGAGTGCAATTTGGCGTAGCAACGTTCGATAAATGTGCACCAAAACGCGTCTTTGGCGTAGAGCGGAAAAGCTCAAGAATAGGGCTAATGAGGGGAATTCAATGGGTAATTAGCGCGATAATTGGGGCAATTAGTACAAACATTACGAGAGGCTCGGTAAAACAAGGACAGAGTGAAAGACGAAAGAAAATAATAAAATCAAGGGAAATTGGCAATAATTGAAGCAATTAGAAAGACAATAATGCATAAGAAAACGTAAATAAATAGTAAATTAAAACAAAAATCGGTAAATATATTCAGAGATTTCAAGCCTTCGTCGGTTGAAAAATAAAGTTAAAACCATTTCTCTAAACTTTATTGAAATATTCGCGTTTTTTTGAAAAATGGATTAATTTTGTGGGTGGTTTTTTCGATTCGTTTGATCAGTTTTAAAATCTAGTATTGAAAAAATCTTTCGTTTCTCCACGAATTTTAAACTCGGCATTTTATTAAAAGTTGAAAAATTGTAGCTTTCCGAATTTTCTTAAAGCCAGAAAATGCCGTGTTAAAAATTTTTGGAAGAATGCATATATGTTGTGATTTTGGGATTTGGTTTTCAAAGTTGCCGTTTCACATCACTGTGCACCGTTTTCTTTTCGCCTTTTCGACCTCGTTCCTCTGACCGCCCACGTCACTGTCAAGAAGTGGGCAGTTGATGCTAAAATTAAATCCTCTTTTCAAATGCTTCATTTTTAAAGGAACAATAGTGTATGGAAGAGAAAGAAATAGCGTTTGGGGCAAAAGTACTCGTAGCCAGATAAGAATATTCTTTTAAAAAATCGCCCAACCTGCAGGAATATATGGGTATGTCCTTCTGCGCGTCCCAGATGAGCAAAATGTAGGGCGCCGTCACGACCACTGCGTTCTCCTTGTGCGACGACGGGATTTTCGAGCTGAAAATTGAAATTTCCGAAAAAAACAAACTATAAAAATTACTTTTCTACCGAAAAAAAGATATTTTTTCTCGAAGAAGAAGAAATCAATTTTTGCAAAGAGACCAGATATTTCAAACCCACGTATTTTTCGTGTCCGGTGGGTTCATGAGATTGACGCCGTCAAAGTGCTGGATGTTTGGCGTTGTTCGGTTGCCTTTCTGGTAGCTCGGTTCCGCATCAGCGGGCCCGAGATCGCCGAATCCGCCCACCGAAAAGACGCTGTTCGACTCGAAAAGGTTCTGGAACATCTTTCTCAAAATTTGAAAGTTGGTTTCAGAATTTGAAATGTCATATCAAATTATTTTTTTTTGGAATTTTCAAAAATCTTTCATATTTCAAAAGTATATATCCTTCATTATCAACGAGCAACGCCTTATAATAGTAGTCATCAAACAAATTCCCGAAACCTACCATAATCGGCTTGGCGATGTTGATGGCCTTTTCGTTCTGTTTCCACATCGGGACGTACGCCAGAAATCGCTCGTTGTGGTCCTGAAAACCATTTTTTAAATTTGCAAAGCTACCTCCTTTTTTAAATTTGAAAATTCTAATGCCTTTAACTTGTCCGGAACGCATCGAATTTGCTCCTTGAGAAAGCTGAGCGGGCCGAAAATGATGAAAATGTTGAGTCGCTTATTTACCAGGGGGATATCTAGCACGCCTTCTGTACTCGAGTCTGGAAAAACAAACTGTCGTAAAAATATTTTCCTTGGGATTTCAAAAGAAAAACTACAGTACTCTCGATTTTTAAAAATATTTTAAAGAGTCTGTAGAAAAATTAGGTTCCCTTAAAAGCTACAGAATAATTTATTTTTCAATTTTAAACCATTTTTCAAATTTACCTCCAGGCCAAAGTCGCATCGGGTTTTGCGGTTGGGTCTTGAAGCGCATGTGAAGGATAGGCGACGGTTTTTGGGTGGCCTAAAATAAAAAAAAGATAATTTGGAAAAAAAATCGATATTTTTGAAAAAAAAAAATGCTCACATCGCTAATTGCCGTAATCGTGGGATCGAAGTACACGGTGTCATTTTCGACGATGTTCGCCGGCAGCGAAAATTTGTAGGACGAGGCCCATAGGAGGATGGGGCATTTCGGAACATTCAAATTTAGTTTTTTAATTGAAAGTAACTTGACTATGTATCTTAAAATTTAATCTCAGAGTTAATTTTGGGCCCCTTGTGATAGTTATCCTCAAGTTAATCTTACCCTTTTTGTAAAATAGAATGGGGAAGAGAAAAAGGGGGTGATTTCTACAAAAGGGTAAGTGTAACTTGGAGGTAACTAGTGCGAAGGCCTTAATTTTAATCCGGGGCTAAATAAAATGTGATTAGATGGTACCTGATTAGCGTTTGTCGTATCGATCACATCGTCGGGATTTCTGAGCGCTGCCATGTAAGATTCGCCAGACTCCAAACCAGACCACAGCCGAAACGGATTGCCGGGAATCGTTACCTCAAATTATTCCGCTTTATCTAATTAATGATTTTTTAAATGAAAATTTCACTTTTTCTAGACCAAGCACATATTTTCCAGAAAACATTTGCAAGCGGAGAAATAAAAAAAATTGTGAACCTTGAGAACCTGTTTGACCCAGTCCACTATATCATCCTCCTTCACGATCTTCAGCTCAACTTCGAAAGAGTTCTGAATTAAAAACAACGTCATTCGTAGAAATCGCGTTCGAAAATCAGCATTTTCAGAAAATTAAAATAAAACTCGCTAATCCCGTGTAGGTGTGGTATGTGTATGATTTGCAGAACTGATTGTGCACTATGCATCTTCGGGCGTAGAAAAATGTATCTGAAAAAATGCTAATTAAAAATTGCAAATTCTAGAAAATAGAAATTTTTAGGTTATTGATTAAAAATCAACCTGGTCTAACGCTGTTCTGTATCTCGCTCTGCCACTTCGACAGGAACTCGTAGGTAGCATTGGTGATGTGATCTTTCTGGAAAAAATGATAATTTTCTTTAAGAAATCGACTTTCCTACCGTATGCCTGAAAGTTTCTGGAGACGTGGCTGGTAGCTCTTTTTTGCCGTGCATGAAGCCTTTGATCAGACCGTGCATTACCTGGAAATTTCTTATTCGGAATTATTACACGAAACAAATACTTTAGTTAAAAATTTTCGTGAAAATTCTATTTCAGAAAATTTCGAAACATAAGTAAAGAATTAAAATGCATCTTACTCTCACTTTTCAAATTTTCAATTTTATACGAACAATGGAAGAAAAGTAAAAATTTTTAAATTACCTCTGGCTCCCCGACCTGTATGAGAAATCCGATCGTACTGAGAATTTGGGGGGAACAAATCACGATGTCCACCTTCGAGTTTTCCGAGCAATATCTGAAATTTTCGGAAACTCGATAAAAATAAGATGTGTCCAAAAATTTTAAGAAGAGGCCAGTTAAAAAATCATAAAATGTGAGTGGAACTAAAATTTTTTTTTAAAATTGAAAAAAAAAACTCACTCGAAAATCCTGTAGATGATTTCGCGCCAGTTCTCGATGACCTGAGCGGAGATTTGTTGCGGTGCATGGTTCGAGTGGCTGGATCCGAGCGGACCCACAACGGTTCCGCTTTCATTCGCTGAGGGAGCATCCTCGAGTCCTCCGACCTTTTCCTCGGCTTTACTCGTCACTTGGCAATCTGGAAAATTCAGAATTTTTTCAAGGTGATATTTTTCTAGCTTCTTTTTTCAAAAGAAGCTTCAACTTGCAGTTTTTCTTCTATAGCTTTTCCAGAAATTAAAGATGTGTTTGAAATCATGAAAAGTTGTTTCTTACTGACCTACCGAAGTCCGGCCTTGCAGTGGGGTTGGCGTCGATTTCGGCCTGCCTGAATTTTAGAGTATGTCATTTTCGAAAAGTACGGTACGGTAAAAACAATGAAAATGGGCGTGATCAGAAAAAAACTAAACGCGCAACTTACTTTTGGCTTCTGTGTTGGGCATGTATCATCTAAAACTAGCAGTTAGGACGAGAGATGATGAAATAATGACGAGTTTTTTAAAATTTAGTTTTTAGAAATTCAAATTTCTATCAAATATCATGAATCTACGCTAATTTTTGAATTTGTCAACCCATCGTTCGTTCGCCTCGATCATATTTTCCTTAATTTCTCAATTTTAGGGACCATATTTTCTACAAATTTTTTTTATAGAAATGTACCTTCTTTCCAATTACTTATACAGTTTTCATCTTATTATCCTTTTAGCCTTTGGCTAATCTCATAAAATCTTATCTCAGCCGGCCTTGGCGGTCAAAATAAATAAGATAGTCAGTCCATTATTTTTCGCCACCAATAAGCGACTTTTCCATGATGGATTATGCTGTTTTTCTTTTCCGCTATTTTCTATCTTTTGCCCTCTCGTTTATCCTTACTATTTCTTTTTTCTTTCTCTTTTGATCATTTATTAACCCTACTATTTTTACTATGCTTTCTATCTCTTACCCTCTTATTTACCCGTGCTATTTTAATTTTCTCTCTATATTTTCCCCATATTATTTCTCCCTTCTCTATATTTCCCTCTAAAAATTCCATACTATTTCTCGCCATCTCCTCAAGATCGTCTCTTCTTATGCTAATCGCAAACAGACTGCGCGAGCTATCTTTCTTTTTCTATACTGTTTCTTGGTTTTCTTTTTCTCGAAGCTCTCCAGAAATCTTCCACTATTTATCCGTCATTCATGAGCAAAGCTTTGTATACGATTTTCATTTAGCAACTTTTGCAACATATTTACTTTTTGAGAATATTTTGAAATTTCGCAACCTATTTCATTTTCTCAATCATTTTCAATGTAGCATTTTTCAAGTCGTAGAAAATCTAGTTTCAAAAATATCATGGATTTTTCAAAAGTTCTATTGAGTGGGTGCACTTTTTCCGCTTATCTGAAAAATTCGAGGGTTTCTATTTTCTCCATATTTTTCTCTGACTCTCCGATATATTCTCGATCTATCAGTTGGCACACCGTAATATTTACCTAGTAGTTGCTCAGAGTCCCCTTCCCTTTTCAAATCATTTACCTCATTCTAACGGGACGAAATTATAATCTTTCCTAAAAACGCTTAGCGTTCTTACTAGACAAATATTTATCGCGACAATTTATGTCACAAATTTGTCTTGTATGTTGGAGTATAGCTTTCAAAAATCGACTAGTCTACTTTTTCTGGAACAGATGTCAAATTGCCTCGAATTTTACGAATTTCCCCAGAAATTTGCCAGCTTTCAAAAATCTCGCCGCATTTTTTACGGCTGCATGATTCTGATTGAAATTGAAAGTGTCGCAAAAGTTTCGCAGTTTTCGATTTATTACTAGCAAAACCTCCTACTCTATTCACTTTCCAATTTTTTTTTTTCGATTTTTTTAATTTTTAGAATTCTATTTCTTCGAAATCAAATAACTCTTTTACTCTTTCATCATACTATTATTTTGAAACTTATTTAATTTCCGATTTTATCTCGCGTTATGATTGCTGAAGCTTACATTTTCAAAATCGTTTTCATTTAGATTTGAAATATGTTACTTTTTTATTTTTTCAGTGAAAATTATTCAAAGTTGCATTTTTAAAATCTCTCATTTAGATTTCAAACCTATCTGGAAAATATTCGAATTTTATGGATTACGGAGGTCAAAATTCTCGATTTTCCGGGGGAGGTTCTGGCTGGAAAGAGGCGAATGACGGATATTTCACTCCCAAAAATATTCTGAATCCTCAGTTTATCAGGTAAAAATTCGAAAATCATTTCTCCTAATTTTAGAAAAATATCCTCAAAAGAGTCCTTCTATATTTAATTTTTATCGCAATCAAAATATCGTATAATGAAAAAGAGTCCTTCTATATTTAATTTTTATCGCAATCAAAATATCGTATAATGAAACATTGTAAAGAATCTCAAAATATTTATTGTTTGACACATACTCATTTTAGATCCCACGATGAACAGAGAAGAAATGTGAACGGTCACCATCATCATCATCAGAATCCGGTAAGTTTAAAGATCCTTTCAACGTGCAAATTGTGACAAGTATAAGAAAAAGGATATTTTATACCATTTCCTAACCTTACATGTTATTTTCAAGTTGTAAAATTTTAAAATTGGCAATTTTCCAAATATCCTCAAAAAATTAAAGACCTAGACAGCGCTTAAGCCAAAATTTTCAAGCGTCTCTTTTCAGCTAAAATTTTCCACTAAGATCCTGTTGTGCGCCCCCTTTCATGTATCAACTTTCTATAAAAAACTGCCTATCTCGTACAGACTTCTCAAAATTCGACCCACAGAAAAAATAATGCATCTATTCGAAAGATAAAAGAAGAGATGCTCTTTTTCTCCCTCAGTATGACATACTATTTTTCTGCGGGCGTCGATTTGCGAGTTTTGCGGGTCGAATTTTGAGAACTCTGATCTTGCACCCTCTTCTCCTATATTTCTTCAGCTTGACTATAAAAATCCACCTAGCTCTGAGAATTTCAAATTTAGCAGCAAAACCTCGAAATCGAACCCCGGACTTATCAATTTCGGTCTGCCGAAAACCACCACGAAATGCACTACGACTTCCACGCCGCCAATAGCCAAATCTCATCGCCGAAGGTCGAACCGAGGTTCGAGTATACGGATCTGGTCGCGAAGAGAAAGTACGGAATTTACAAATTTTGTAATTTTTCAAAAATCTCCAATTTTTAGACAACAAACCTGCGACTCAGACTCTGTGGGAGGAATTCTGTCTGATTTGGAGCCTATCGACATCGCTCTTATCATAGCGTTTTGCCTACTGTCTCTATTCGGCATTATTGGGCTACTCTATCTCTACCTCTAATTCGTTTAATTTTCAGTTTTTTACGAAAAAATAAATTTCAGCTTAAGAATTGTGCATTTTTTAATTTAAACTCAAAATCCGTCTTTTATTTAAAACTAAAAATCTCGATTCTCTAATCTAAAATTAAAATTCAAACTCAAAAGTTTCGACTTTTATTTCAAAATTAAATTTGAACTCAGAAATTTCGGATTTATAAAACCGTGGAGAGTCGCTTCCTGTCTTCTTTACGCAAAAACTCCACCAAATTATTTAGTCGGTTATTAGAGAGAATATTTTGGGGACTGAAGTCGAATTTAGACTGAATAGGCAAGTCGATAATGGTGCCTGAATTTTCGATCTTCGAACATTTCTAGACTTCAATCTTCCGGAAGTTGTTTTTAGTTGCATGTTTTATCAGTCAATCACTGGTAATTTACTTAAATAGTTTTGTATTTCAAGAAACATTGAAACCTAGCTAAACTAATCTACAGAAATTTTCGAAATCTCTTTAATTTCTAAAAAAAATACCGTATTCATCCCGCATTTTTGGAGTTCTTTGCAAAAATCGGTGGGAATATTCTGAGACCAGAGACATTGTCTGAATCTGAATTTTTCAATTCAAATTTAAAAAAGATATTTGCTAATTAAACCGAAATGTTTCAAAATGGATTAAATAAAGGTAAAATTTTTCTGGCTTGATTAAATATTTAGTGTTAAAATAATTACCGCGGCCAAGATCTGAAGAAATATAGAAATTCGTAGAAACATAAATAATCCAGGTCAGTTCATAGAGGTTCAAAATTTTCGAATAACTCGAAATTTAAAACTACACGTCAATTTCGTGAAACCGGGTTTTTCCGGGTGACAGAAAATTAAAAATTCAAACTGCTAACAAGAGAGAGTTAGAATTTGGTGCTAGTGCATTGATGTGGTAGTATAGAGTTTCAAATTTCCCCGGGGAATTCATCAAATTTTCATTTCCGTCGGCAAAATTCGAAAGTCCGTTTTTTTTTATGAAATAATCATCGTAATTGATATTTTATTCAGCGGAGATTTTTATGCAGAATTTTAAAATTAACCCGCCACAAATTTATCGAAGCTACTAGACAACACTACTTTTAGATCACCGATAGCATAGGAGAATTTGGGAATAAATTAGGAAATCATCCGTAAAGCCTGAAATTAGGGATTTTTTCCAAAAATGATAAGTCAGAGCGCAAGCTAACTTGATCATTCAACCATCTTTCTGAGAGCCAAATCCGAATAAATAGCTCAGTTGCGAAATCTCTTGAACAATGGGTGGCGTTCGGCGATGGATTGCGACTGAAAAATCAATAACTTTGAAAATTTACAGAAAAAAATATTTGTTTTACAATAAAAGAATCCTTACCTTAGATTTGAAATTAGATCCGCTCGCGCCCGACAGAGAGGTGAAGGTCCCGTCGCGGCGGCTCGTCTGAAAAAGTATTAAATCCTTGTTTTTATAAATATATTTAAAACATATTAATTATGAATCCATACTATCACATATCATATTAAAATGAAACATATTTGTGATATTATTAAAACACCATTCTAGAAGAGTAGAGAGTGCAAAAATTCAATTTTTAAAATGATACTTTCGAGAAATTTTGAAAAGAATATTTCTATAAAAATTAGCTATTTACCAATCATATCAGGAATTTTTGAAGTGCTACTTTAAAAAAAAATCTTTTGTCGAAGACAATAAAATTAGGCTATATACCATTCCATGATTTTTTAAATGCTACTTTTTAAATTCGAAAAATCCCATCTTAACTTGGGACGTTTTTCGCCGCAGGAATTCGCTTTCATCATCTCTCCATCCAATTATTAAGGATGGTAATGCAAAACTGGCTGGGATAATTCATCGCATAAGGGGATATTTGCGATAGAAAATGTGCCAACGTCTGAATCCTACCTTGACTTGTCCGTCCAGAACCTCCTCTTTGACATCCTCTTCCTCTGCGTCTGCATCAGAGGCGGCCAGCACCTGCTGAAGAAGCTGAAGCTGCTGGTCCTGAAAATTGATGTTTTTGGTATTCTAATACTTTTATCCCTAGAATTCTTAGTGAGTACTTTTCTCTCAAACTATTCTCCTCATTCTCGCGCTTTGAAAGAAAAGTAATCGTATTCCGTTTTTTTCCTAATTTTTCAAGGTAGCCTTCAAAAAAATTTTAAACGTTAAAATTTCGATTTTCTGGTGTTTCAAGAAAAGGTTCAAATTTTTCAAAAATTCTACTAAGTTTACAGTTCTTCAAATAAGGCATTTTCAAGGTTAAAATGAAAATATTTTTTAAATAAAAAAAAAGCAACCTTGGTAGCGAGCCCGAGGTTTTCTTTCTCCATGCCGGGTAACTGGTTGACGACTTTGTAGGCATAGCCCTGATTCACCAAGAACCTGGAAATTAAAGAAAAATATTTTAATTTAAAATATCTATTTTGAAAAATAGAAATTTCTCAATTTCTGAAAATTGAAAAAAGAAATCCGACCTCTGCCTCTTCCTGCTGTACGCCATTTCGACAGTGTCTTGGGAAACGAGCGAGTAGAAAAACGCGTTGTACTGCTCGCTCGAGTGCTTTTTCGCTCGCAAAATACGGCCGAGACGCTGGGCCTCCTGAAAAAAGATTCATTTTCAACAATTTGATGGGTTTTTGGAAAAAAATGAGTTTTCAAAAATTTGTCATAATCACTATTTTTACCTAAAAAAAATTGAACCATTTTCCTGTCGAAGAATTATATATCCGCTAGGAAAAATTAATAGGAAAATAAGAATAATAGATTTAGAAAGAAAAAAATCTTCGAAGAAAAAAGAATATCAACAAACCTGTCGCCGCGAGCCTCCGTGTGCGGAAATTTGAATGAGCACGTTGGCTTCAGGCAGATCGAATGAGGTATCGGCGACCTAGAAAGAATGAACTTCAAATAGTTTTTCTTAAATATTTTCTAAATTTTTGATCCATCGCTACATCGAGTTTCGCTTTAAAAAATAGCTTACGGTTGGCTGCAATTAAAATTTCCCTTCTTGAAAAAAATTAATTTTTGCCTGAACTTTACAGTAACACGCTCCCAAAGTGAAAACTATGGACATAATCGCCCCCGGAAGCGCTTGAATATATAATTTCCATACTAGTTTCTGAACTTATAGTATACCGGGAGAGCGATTTTGGCGTCAAAAATGATAGCCCTAAAAATTGTTATGTAACATTTTCAATAAAACAAACCTTGGACACAAAGATGGTGTTGATTTTGGGGTTGAATTGGAAGTTCTGGAGGATTTTGATCCTTTCTTGCTGGCTCGTCTCGCCGTACAAATACGGCTTCGACATCTTCAACGCGTAGCACTTCAAAGCGAATACGTTATCCGAGAAAACAATGATCTGAAAATTGGAAAAATAGCTCGCTTGGTAAATCACTAATTTTTCTGTATGATCTGTTTCGGCATTTTCTGGAATTTTTGCTGAAAGGCCCCTACCTTGTCATTGCGACGCTCATGATAGTTGATGAGGAACTGACAGATGCGGAATTTGTGAGGATTCATCACGGCGAGCAGCAATTTTCGAGCGATCGGGGCTCTGAAATTTTGTTTTATCTTTTAAGTGCGCCAGTTGATCAATAAAATTCCGTGTTAGCAAATATGAAATTTGAAAAGCATATTTCAAATATTTCTTTAGCAATGAAAAGGCGAATTTCAAGGAAAGGACGATTTTAGCACGGGTTTTTCAAGATTTTCGATTTTTCCCACCTCAAATAGTAGGAGTAGAACTCCGACGTCATGGGGCACCAAACTTCAGCACACTGCACTTTGGCGATGTGGCCGGCCTTTTGCAGCTCCAACCAATTCGCCTCGTAGATTTTCGGACCTGAACACATTTTTATCCTAGTTTATCTTAAATCTTCTAAGAAACCTTCAAAAGTTTATTTTAAAATGTTTTTTTTTCAAAGTGAACTTGCAGGGAAAATATTTTCGGATTTTTTAAAAACAAGGATTCTAGATTTTTAAGATAATAAAGTCGGACCGATCAAAAAATTAAGGTCCTGAATTTTGTCGTCCTCCCTGACGAGGGTAGCAGTCAGACCGAGTTTGCAGTGCGCGTGCACGAGTGTCACCACTTTTCGGAACATTTTCGCGGGAATCGTGTGTACTTCTGAAAAAAGTTCAAATTTCTCAAAATTGTGTTTCAATTTTTCTTGGTGTATATTTGAAAAAAGCAAATGTTCAATAAACTGCAACTTGAATCTAAAAATTCATTTGAAATATCTTCGCAAATACTATTTTAAGTAGTTTCTTTTAAAGGATTAGTGTATTTTTATTATACAGGTTTTTTCTCACCATCTAACAAAAGTAGTCCCCACTCCTGACCCATTATGAAATTCATCGCTTCTTCAGCCGCATAGGTTCTTTTTCCCGAATAGGCCACCATCGAGTAGGTCGAAATGCAGACCACCGGCTAAACGTAGGACGGTTTTCCTTGTGTATATATAATTGAAGTTTTAGAGCAATATATATATATAGGATGCGCAAAAAGTCTGGGCTGTGTTTTCACTTTCAAAATTTAAGCTATAAAAATTGGTCTATTGTACTTTTATCCCTTTTTGGAAAATAGCAAAGGGAAGAGAAAAGAGAGGATAAAAAGTACAAGAAGCCTAAAAATCTAAAATTCATAATCAAGTAGAAGAAAATTATGCAGATAACATTGGTAGAGGAGAAGATAATAATAATAGTGTCTTAGAAACGTCGAGTTCGTAATTATTATTTTGGGATGAATTCCTAGAAAGGAATCAAAAGCTGTCCAGATTTTCCACGCATTCTGTATATTAAATATTTGAAACGTGCATTCGATATTCGCAAAAATACCATCATAAACTTTTGGAGTAATAATTTTGCGAAAAATTTCCGAATAAATTATCGAAAATCAATCGAATCACAATTAAACCTTTTTTCTTCGAAAATCTATAGAAATTCGAATTCTCTAACCTTTTTTGCCTCGGGTCCGGACGGGGGTTGGTCCTTGGACTCGCGCGTGAAGCGAATGATCTGCTTGTCGTTGATGGTGGACCAGAGCTGCAATTTGAACATGTTGCGATAAACCCAGTGCCCGTATTCATAAGCGCATCGCGAGGTTCCCGATGCGTTTACGAATAAGGGCACAGGAGGATGAATTGCTGAGATAGCCTTCAAGGAAACTCATTTCGATCGGCAATCTATGAAAACTACTTCAGCGTTCGTTTTGGACTATTCAAATAAAATCCGTTTTCGATGATACTAGTCTACCGAAGATTATAAGAAGTACTATGAAGCTCCATGTTTTTTTGAAAAGTTCAATTTTGGGATAAGATCTTTTTCGGGAAAAACTACCTTAAACTGTGCTTTCCACTGCTCAACTGAGACGTTGGAGTTTGCGAGGACGAGGCATCGTTTATTGATCGTCGTTACCGCCGTCACGCCCACCAGCGTCTTTCCCGCACCGCACGGCAGCACGATCACACCGGATCTGAAAATTATTCCGTCTTTTTTTAATCTTTTTAAGATTTTTATCCCTATTTTCATGTCTCAACAATCCTACCTTTCAAAAGAATAGCTACATTGTTTCAGAAACTTCATTTTCTATATGTTATAATTATTGTTTTAGATCTTTATTTTCAAAAGAATATAAGAAAAAAGAACTTTTCTTCCTAGATTCTTTAAGACATAAACAATAACCTGGCCCTGCTATTGCCGAACATCTTTCTGAGCGACTTTTCTTGGTAGGGCCTCAGTGTGGTGGACGGCTTTAGGTCGATGCCCAGATTCGGGTTCTGAGTGTCGTTGCGGAAATCGTACTCGGCCAGCAGAGGGTAGTCCAATTCGACGCATCTCTTTTGCAGGTCTTCGATACAATCCTGAAAATAATCAATTTAACAAAAAAAATTTTCCCTTTTCTTTTTAATTTTCCAGACCTGCTTGATTTCAAAGGTGAGCAGTTGAAGGTTCCTGATCTCGGCCTCATCCTCGTCGTCCCCATCGATCTTCTCCATCAAGTTCTCCATGTTCACGTCCGCATCTTCAATATCCCCGTCCTCCTTAGACGTTTGCTCCTTCGGGAAATTGATCTTCTCGACTTCGACCTGGAAAATATCATTTATCTAGTGTTTTCAAAATGCTTAATTTTAGCAAAATTGAAAATTTGAGGTTTCGCTAACTTTGTTCCCAACACCAAATTCACAGAAAATCAAACAAACGTATGTTTCAAGAATGAATCGTATCTTGATCTAGAAGGGTCAATTTTTTTATTGTCATGACCAAATAAGCATTTTTTCGTTTCAAAAAAATTTTCTTTTTTAACTTCCAACCTCTTTGGTTTGTTGAACTGGCTTGTCATCGAGAATGCATTGCTGGATTACTTTGTCTTTGAGGAGTTTCTGTAAAATCGCAAATTGAGCAAATAAAAATCAAGAAATAAAAAAAATTAACCTGAATGACATCCGAATGTCTGGACTCGATGAAGAATCGATTGTGTTTGAGGACGAGCTTCACCTTGCCGATGCTCACCGTGCACATCTAAAAATTACAATTTTTACTTTCTTTATTTTTCAATATAAAACATTCCATGGAATGTAACTAGCTATTCTAGTTCATTTGATTTTATCAAATTCTGAAGCGTAAAAATATTACTTAGAAAGAAAATCATACTATCCATCTACAATAAAGTGATCATTTTGAAGGTTGAAATAAAATTACCCAAAAAGAAGCTATCGTTCTTGTATATTCATTTTTCTCTCACCTTGATGAACTGGATAATGCCTTTGGGGAGATGGGACTTGCTGAGTCGTTCCAGGTACTGAATGATGTCGTTCGTTTGGAGGCCGATCGAAATCGCCGCGTACAGCGAATATGACGTCAGCTTGTACTCGTGAATGTGCTCGGGACGACAGACCGGCTGAAATTTTCTTACCTTTAATTTTATTATCTTTTAAGAAACAAAAACGACGGAAGCGGCATTATTGAGAAAAAGCTTTCAGTAATATCAACTTTCGTTGAAACGTAATTTTTCCATTGTTTTTAGTTTTGGAAGATCGCTGAACCTTCTTATTTTCAAAATACAAGTAACTTAGCTCATGCGCAAAAGATCGAATTTTTGGGGGCTACTTTCGCAAATTTGTGAGAATTTTGAAACTGACTTCGGAAATAGCGATGAGAAAGTCCCTGGCGTGCTTATAGAGCGGGTTGAACGTCTCCAGGAAGATGTGGCCGTCGGGAGCGACCCACAGGGGATGGCTCTCGAAATCGGGCTGAAAGTAAAAAGAAAATATTTTCTAAAAAATTATTGAATTATAAAGTTTCAAAACTAGTCCACTGCCAAAGACGCGTCAAATACCCAAGTTTTGAAGCGTAACAAGAATATTTCTTCCCTTTTTCGAGATTTTCGTTTTTCGACGAGAAAAATAATAATCAGGATTGCAACAACAGACTGAAAATCAGCGTCTAGGCACGGCCCTGGTGAACCAGACTTGCAAGAAAACAATTGCAACTGCAGTGGGGAACTTTTTAGAAATTCTGCAGTGCACTGCAGTTATAGTTGCAAGCCTACGGGTGATTTTCAACTATTCGGGCCAGACTTGACCTTTACAACCACGATAATATGGCAAGAAGTCATTTCTTATTATCATGAAATGCCGACCTTCAGAGGCATCTGCGTTCTGTAGTCTTTCGCACCGAATTCGTCCTGTTCAACGGTGAACGTGTCTCCTCCTTCCAAGTTTGCCGAGGCCGCTTTTGGAATGGGAGCGCCGTCCTTGTCGCGGTCAGCACCTTTGTCAGAGCTGTTGGAGTACCCTTCTTCCATGCTGAAAAACTAATTTATTTTTCTGGAAGAAAAATTTGAAACAAATGCTGAAAATCCATAAATTAAAAAGAAAATGCTTTTCTCGTGTGCAAAAGCAAGATTTTCCATTTCTTGGAATTCAGGATTGTCGAGTTTCTTTGAAAGATTTCGATATTTTAAAATTAAATCTCGAAGAAAAATGAACGAAAACCTGAGAAGAATAAAATAGTTCGTAATTTTGAAAATGAAAGCTTCTACCTCGCGTAGTCGGTGAAGTGCGACTCCCCATATCGTCGTTTGCCCTTGCCGTAACGCGACATGATTTAATTACCTGAAGTTAGCATAATTAGTCGGTAATTATGCGACAATTACCCCAAATAGCGAGCTTCACGAGAAATTCGAAAACAATCCGCAAATTCGAAGAGTCTTGGTTTAATGTAAAGAACGCGGTAAAACACAAGTCGAAAAAACGGAAGATAATTTTCGAGGCTCAAAACCTCGTTTTCAGGAAAAGTAGTAAAATTCGATTATTTATTATAAATAAAAAATACAGTAATTAGGCAACTACGAAAATTTGTATTTGACAACAATTAAAGTTTTGATTCTCAGGAAATATTATGGAATTTTCAGAGTACTTTTAAAACCAAGTGAATTTGAACATTCAACAATTCAGTAAAACTAAAGTTCAGAATTCCAAGTCGAATTTTCACGAAAATGGTAAGAAGGTGAAAATTGGATACTTGGGAAAATTTTTAGAAATGTAACCCTCTCGAAAATGGAAAAATTGCAATATTCAAAAAGTATCTCTCTTGAAAATCAAGAAATTGACCATTTCTCAAAAATTCTTCTTAACTAGAAAGTGAGGGCGACGAAGAAGCGTCCACCCTCCAATGTTGCTGTTCCCCGGTTTCGTACAAAGACGTTATTACCGAATTCAGGGTCCCTGAAATTTGGACTTCGTTTTAAAATTTAACGAAAATATTGCATTTTAAAAATGTTTTGAAGCATATTTTATACTCTAAGTTTTAAATTATTATTTGTTCAAGTTATAAACTAGACACTCTTTTAATTCTCTGAAAGCATAAGGAAAGAAATCTCACCGTTATTTTTCAGTTCCTCCCACTTTCTGAACAATTTCAGCGCACATTTAGCATCCTCCACAGAGCAATGCATAGATTCTTGAATTCTTTCTCCTTAAAATAAGAAATTGGTGCAAAAACTACTGTGACCCACTGACCTAATAAATGAAAGGCTAAGAATTGCAGAGACAGCATTCGGCTGTTAGCTAGATGGAATAGCTGTACAGTGTCTTTCATCTGGCTGGGAGGAACCTAAAGAGGTAGGGGCTATATTTGAAAAATATTGAGTTGTTCAACGTTTTTCGAAGTTTTAAAAATTCGGATTCTCTAACTTCACTATACCTGACCAGGAATAGTGAGAGAAACATATATGCTAATTTTTAAATTCCAGACATCTTGTGGATAACTAAAATATTTTTGGTAAAAGGAAAATTATATGAACTTTTCGTAGAAGCGCGAAACAAAGTATAATCTTAAAAATTGTTCTTACATGGATATTCAAAACGGAAAAATCGTTGTTCAGTGCGTGACCCACGAAAACGACGCCCTTTTCAACCAGATGGAGAATTTTCAGATAGACCCTCTTTAGAGTGGTCAAGTGTTTCGTGGATTTGTCGGGGTTTAGGTCATCTTCCATTATTCCGCTAAAATGTTTGATTTTTGTAGGAAATAAATTTTGGAGGCTCTGAAAACTTCCTCCTAAAGATTTTAAAAGTGTTAATTTTAAAGTTTTAGATTTATATTAAAAAAATAAAAATTTGACTAGTCTATGTCTAATAAAAAGTTTTCAATAGAATCAAAAAATAAAGCCCTAGATTTTTAAATAAAGAAATTGGTCGACCTGTATCTGGTCAAATAGTCGTCCACGATGTCGCCATCGCAAGTGACGATGTAGTCATCGATCAGCACCTTGTTACCGCTCGAGTCCACGCAACTCACCCTTCCAACGGACTTTTTCTTGTCCTGGTAAATGTTTCTTGGTGATCAGAGAAATGATAGAGGTAATATTTGCTTCGCTTTTCGTCGAAAGATACAAGCTTTTGAAACATTCAATTTGGAATGCCCATAAAGATTTTGTTGCATAGTTTTGAATTTAGCAATAAAATACTCAATTTTTAAAACTAAAAGAACAAAATCTCACTGTACAAATACTGATGAATTCCGCGTCGATACCAACCAGATCGGTCTTTTCTGGCAGCGCCAAAAGTCGTCGATCCTTCGCGACGTCGTCATTTCCCGTCAAATTCGAATCCGTTAGAAAGACGCTCGCCGGGATGTTGATTCGTTTTTCTTCTACTGAAAAAACAAATTTAAAAGTTTCTTTATCTTTCAGACCAATTCATTTTTCTTTCAGAGAAATGAATATGGAAAGCTAGGCTTTTCTGAAAAATTGACTATTTTTTCAAAGCCTCGAGAGAAATGAATTCAGAATTTTGTATTTTTTCTGAATAAAATATTTTTTGAACAAAAAAGAAGTGAAGTTAGATTTAATTTTAATGGAAAGATAGAATTTAAAAAAGAAAAAACCTTGCAAAACATTCGAGCTCTTCTTGGAATAGATCAACCCCAATGGAAGCTTGCATCGATAGTCCATTCGTAGTGCTTCATCAGTGTGAATTCGCGTCACGAGGATTTCGTTGATCAACGTCCAAGGAGATCTGAAATTCGCAAAATTAGAAATTATACTTCAAAAAATCGCGAAATATCAAATCATTCGAGGTTGAATTGGTGTGTTTATCTTTTGTGCTGATAATTAGAAGAAGAAAAACAGTGATAAACTGTCATCTGTATCATCCATTTCACTATGTTTCATGAACAATTCATAAATGCTATTTGGATCGTTAAAAAAATAAAATTTTAAAAACTAACTTCTCATCATCTGATTGTGAGTCTCTGAGGATAATGACCGAATTGGTCCAGCTTTCATCGGGACTGGTTCCAGATCCGCAAGTCACCAGAATGCCGATCAGATCGAATTGCACGAAATCTGCATCGTTCTTCGCTTCCTCGGAATTGCAGTAGAGAATCGACATGCCGTTGGAGACCTGAAAATGTTTAAATTTGAAAAAAATGCTGCTTCAAATAAGGTTAGAAAGCTATGTTTGTTTCCTCCAAAAATAATGTTTTCAGGAAAAAATTAGCAAATGAAATCTTTCCTACAAATTTATAAATTACAAAAAATACCTTCGCCAAAAAATTAGCGGGTATGAAATGTCGCCAGTTTCCACCGGTATCCCTCAACCAATGCGCACATTCGGCTTCCCAATCGCTAATACCATGTGAGTACTTGCAATGAGGTCTGAAAATAGAATTTTCCGACTAAAAGTGCAAAACGTCCGTACCGATTTCTACAGTCGTTTCCATATCTGCAGGGCCTTTCTGGTTTTCCGATGCTATCCAAGCAGCTTTCCTCTCCGGATGGTGCACTTTTCATATTCGAACTTCGCTCGGACATCTAAAAAGATTAAATATGCTCATTTTTTATCTTTTTAAATTGAACAAATTTTAGGGCATATCAAATTTTAAAAAATCACCCCCAATTGGTCCTTCCAAAATTGAAGAAAGTTCGGAGAGGAGGCATTCGTGTCGACGATTAATACTTCAGGCAGCTTATTGACTTTTCGTATTTCTTCTTTTCGAGTCTGAAATTTGAACAGTTTCACGTTCTTTTAAAAATTGACTAACCTTGGTCTTGCACTCGTTACATTCATCCTCTTTCTGGTCCCTTAAATGCAGGGCCTTTTCGATCAGTGTGCAAAGCGTGAAATGCTCGGCAGCTAAAAAATAACCTTTTCTTAAAAAAATGCGAAAATCAAATCAAACCAGGAGGATAATTCAGTTTGACCATGAATCGAGTCTCATCTCTGGCCTCGACTGTGCCACATCGGATGCACCTGAAAGTATTCTTTCAAAAATAATCTTCGACATCATGATGATTTGTCAAAGTTATTCAATCTACAAAATATAATTTAGCCAAATATCAATTATCACAGAAAGGACATTAGATTTTTCAAACTTGTCTGAAGCCAGTGTAGTTTTTCAGAAAATGTGTCCTTAAAAGAGTAAGAAAATACCTCGAATTAACCGTCTGCTCGATATTCAGCAGGTTCTTGATTTTGTTCAGCGACTCTTCATCCTTGATGTCTTCGAAAAGTTTCGCTAAAATATGGTCGAAGATTGCGAATGAGGTGCGCGGAGAAGGTTCCTCCAAGTTGGGGCATTTCGAAATCACCAGAGAGCGCATGAGATTTCGACTCTGGAAGAAAAGTTCTAGTTAAAAATATCAAATTTTCTAAATTCAGAATTTTCTCTAAAGAGAGAAAATAGATCAGAGTATTTTCTACGGAAAATTAGAATTTTAAGAGGTTCATCTCCTCAAAATTTCCGAAATAAAATATTCAAAAAAAACAACTCACCGAAGTCGCAGCAGACTTTGGCATGTCCGATAGCATTCGAAAGAGGAAGTTCATCTGACACGTGATACAGTACTCATCCTCGCACAGATGACAAAGGATCTCGTTCCTGATCGGGCAAATTTGGTAGAAAATCTGAAATTGTTCAGCTCTCAAAAATTCAAGCGAGTTCCTTCAACGAAAAAAACAATAACCTCTAAAAATGGTTCTATCTTGACCTCAATCAAATCAAATAATTCTGACCTAATAGATGATTGTGAACTAGAAAGTAACTGAGACTTACCCTAGCAATTGGATTTACAATCGCGCTGCTCGGTGTGATGTTCTCCAGAACTACATGTCTTGATTTGTTCAGCTTCAACAAATCGGAAATGCAGTTTGTGGTGAGGTGCTTCGACTTTCTGAAATCTCAGAATCAAAATCACCCCAGACTTAGTTTCATTTTAAACACTCTAAATTCAAACCTGATATTCAGTTTCCTGTAGAATGGCGGGACTGTTAGGGTTTCATTTTCCTCGACTGGGGTGGTCGCGCTCTCCCTGGCTTCTTCGTAGTCCAAGAAGTAGGGCACGACGTTGAAGTACTGGTAGGGTGTTCCCATCCTCGGGTTGGGTGCGTAGCACACGAACTGACGGGTTTTGACGTTCGCATGTTTGCCCATCGGTTTCAATCGACGATAGATGTTGACGCACATTTCTGGCGGCCAATCGGATAAGAGCGTGTCTGAAATCAACGTCCTTTCTCCGAAACCCCTTCCAATATTACACGAGTAACATCATAAACTCGGTTCCCAGACACACGAAGTTTCCGAAATCGTTCCTTCTGGAACCTCATACGAGGAACTTGATTCCTATACGAGGCCTTCAGGGGTTCCGAAAAACTCGTGGCCCTGGGCACAAGAGTATGTAGTAAAATGTTTCGAAAATATGGAGGAAGTTTTAAAACAACAAAAAAACTTTTGAAACAAATCGTAAGTTGATTACCCGAAGTTGGAAAGGGCAGGGGGATGCTCGCCAGAGGAGTTGTCGTGTCGTCAATCGGGAAGGACTGTGGAGGCGGCGTGGGTGGGTCGGCAAACTCAATCGGCCACGAGGCCTCGTTGACCATTGGGTTGTCGCCCTCGGCGTACATCGAGAGGCTCCCTAGCTCCGTCCCGAACGCGAGCAACTTCTTATTCGAGGAGAACGCAAACGCGTTTATGTTCAGGCCTCCAGCCTCGATCAGGGTGGGCACTCCGACTTTGCCGTCGTTCAGGTCGGTGATCTGCACTTGGCCGAGTTGGGACACGATGACTATTCGCGAATCGCAGAAGGTCGGCATGAATCGCGTGAAAAGTGGGGCGAACGTGAACGGCACCGGGGGAAGCGCCTTGAAGGTGCGGATGTCGTAGACCTTGACGTACGGGTCCCCGTGGATCGAGTTCTGACGCATCGAGCACCCGCACGTGATGATCTTGTTGCCGTGAACGTCGAAATCCGTGATAGGGCCTCCGTGTGCTGATATCGTCTTGATCGCCTCCAGGGTAGTCGAACTACGCATCGTGATCTGAAAACTACCTTCGTTAGGCAGTAACTCTTTGGCGACCTGACGATCCCTCTTTCTTCACATTATTTCACTGTACTCTAGTCTCTCTTCGTTCTCTAACTATAGGGGTTGTCAGGTAGTCATTTGGTAACTGCCCTTGTGTTAACGTTTCTTATTTCACTTACTACAATGTGTTGTGCCTAACATTAATTTTAGTGAAATTATGGTTTAGTAAAATATAATAATTTTTTAATAAAGTCCTAGAACTCACATTTCCCTCTGAATCAGCAGAGAACAAATTTGAAACATTCGACCTCAACGCCATGGCGTCTTTCTGTTTCAACAGGGTCTAAAATACGTCCAATGACAAAATTTAAAAATACTTCGAAAAACGAAATTAAAAATATTTTGAAGAATAAAAATCACCATTCGAATTTCCTTCCTCTTCTCCACATCAAATTCCAATAGTTTTTGCTGTTCACCACCCAGCACCACCAAATTCGTGTTTTCTAGACGCTGCATACACGACAAACTCGTTGCGTGTGGGGAGCTTAATTTTTTTTTTTAATATTTTGCCACCCAATAAGTTTTTGGAAGTTAGTAATAGGCAAACATCTTCCCTTCAAAATTAACATACATTTTTTCTTTTATAATATTTCAGATCATTGAAGTTTGAAAATGGTATTTTGAATTCCAAGTACTTATCAGATGTACCCAATAGCTCCTGTATTCCAAACCACTCGTTCTTTTCCCCTATTCTTTCCTCAAAAATGAGTGTGGATGATTACAGAAGACCACACCCAACATGTTCTTTAAATTCTAATTTTCCTACCAAAAGGTGAAGGCGTTTGTGCCCTGCCTTAAATTGGCTTTCAGCATCGTCGGAGTTAGTGACAGGACGACATTTTCCGTGGGTAATAGTGCGCGAATTTCCGCTCCCATCGGATTTCGCATGTCCGGAATCGCACCCGCAAAGCAGGTGTATCTCTCAGCGGTGGTCGGTAGGAACGAGAAAATATGACCATTTTGTGTTCCGCACCACAGCAACTCCACGAAAGGGTCGAATGTCAGAGTCGTGACGCTGCCATAAATCTCGGGCGAAATCGGATTTATAGGAAAATGCGATAGAAACGAATACGGTCCAATCGACGGAGGGACCCACTATAAATTTCACCTTTAATTCATAGGGCGATTTAGAAAAAAAAAATTAATTTTGTCGCAAACCGCCCCCGACTATTTTTAAAGGTCATGAATAAATACCAACCTCGTTTTGGTCTAGAACATTAGCTTGGTCCATGTGAGTTTGGCTATGAATTCACGGTAGTTTTAAAATTTGTTAAGTTCATTTTAGACTTGAATAAATTACCACTTTCTAAATTAAAAATTTGAAAAGATAAATTTCCAGAGTAAACAAGTATTTGAAATCCGATAACTACAAGACTTAGCTTGGCACTTATAAACGGCGCGCGTTTTAATGTAAAGGGAAAGAGGGTGAAATGGGAAATTTTTTCAAAGATTTTTCATGCTGCTAGTGACTCTATGCTAATTTTTATTATTTTTTCAACGTTATCGATTTAAAAATTTTTTCCCCATAAACTGTCCTTTTGTAATTCAACACCGTCTATGATGGTTGATAAGCTTTCTCCTGTCGTCTGTGTAAAAATAAACAAATTGCCCCACCATTGATTCGATACCCTGACCAGCATCCGACCATTTTAACCAAAACTCCAACCAACTGAACCAGTTTACCAAAGTTCGAATTTCTTATGAACTTGACTAAAACGAGATCAATCTATTTTATTCTAATTTTGGTTTCCCAAATTTTCGCTGGGAAGGATGACGACGAGGATGAGCCCGAAGGCATCGAGTCTGACGAGGGGGATGCAAAAGGTTGGGGTTTTGATACAAGTACCACTAGAAACCATTTGGTAATTCTAGAGCTCTACAACAAAACCTACATCGAGCACCAGACCAAATTGGATCAAGATCTATGGAAGGGCTACAAAACCAACCGGATACCAGTCAAGTAAGTTACCAAATCGGTACCATTAAAATGGCAGCCACAATCATTTTAGGAATGCCTCCCAACCGATTACCATCATGATGCACTGGCATCTAACCCATATTAATATCATCGAGTCGGACCAAACCATGGGCATACATGGGCATCTTTACATGACTTGGATGGACGAGTTTTTGGGTAAGTATCCCCAAAAATGGCCCCCTGTATTTACAAACACAAACGGCTCTTTATTTCTCCGCTTTTCCTGCATTCCCCACCCTTCCTATCCGTCTGTGGATACGGGGAGCCCGAAAAAGTATCTTCAAAAATACAAAATAGGATGGGACCCAGCGAACTATAACGGCATTCGACAGACACGCTGCAAAAAGTGGCAGGTTTGGTCGCCGAAAGTCAGAATCGCTAATAGGTAAGTGAAGATTTTTTGAACAATCGACTTTTTAATAGATAATTCTTCCAGCATCTCCGGACTCTACAGTAACTATGATATTTCGTCGACTTCGCACGTTATCGTAGCTACACATGGAACTGATGTAATCTTCTTCAATCTTTATTTTTTGAGTTCTAATAAAAATTGTTTTATTTTTTTTCTAAAGTTTAGAAACTTTTCCATAGAAAATTGTTCCGATTTTCTTTGATTTTTCGAACAATTACTTTTTTGAAAATCAATTTTTAGCGAGCCAAAGTGGAAATGTACCCCACGTTCGCGATAAAAGTCGGGTGTAATTTGGATTTTTCCGACTACCCTAATGACGAACATAACTGCACGAGTTCGGCCTACGTTCAGCAACCAATGTCACGAATCAGAATCAGCCCGTATTTTATGACCGCTACTATTAGCTTGGGTAACTAAATGAAAAAATAAATAGAATTAAAAATAGTTTTAACGAATCAAAATAAGCTCCTATTATTTGATCGCCACTATTTTAGCTCAGAATTTCTTAAGATGAAAAATTGATTTCTTTTTACAAGAAAAAATTAGAGCTAACACTGTCATAAAATTAATCGTTTGCTATTGTTTATTTCGTTTAAAATTCAATTATAATCGCCTAAGCAGAATACAAATCTTAGCCAAACGCCTTGAAATTTCGGATTTTTAAAACTAATTTAAAGAATTTTTAGCCTGGGACAAGCTATCCGGAAATCGAAAAAATAAGATGATGATCTCCAACTTCAAAATTGTGAATGTTACGAATACGATTCACTACTACCGAAATGGGTCCTATTACTCTATCGAGCCGATCACTACGAAAGAGCAGGCCCAAACATGATAAGTCCAGAGAAAATTCGCAAATAACATGATTTTTTAATTGCAGACAGAAATTAAAATGAGAGATTTTTCCTATTCAGAATTTACTCTAAACTATCCAATAGCTCCTGTAATTTATCATTTCCGAATAACCTGACAAAAGTCTTGATTTGTAAAAAACGAAATTTTAGGACCGTTATTCATACCACAGTGACATTCAAAAGAAACACGATAAACTACATTCCGAAAATGCTTCTGCCATGTGTGGTAAGTTAGCATTTTTGAAAGACAACTAAATTTGAAATTTAGGCCTCCTCAATTTTAAACACCCTACCCTTTATTTTACCTAGCCTAGGAGCCGCGATTTATATCTCCGTTTTTAATTTGGTCATGCAGGTAAATTTGAAAGTGACCCTGGGAATTTTTTAAATTCGAAAATTCAGTTCATTTTTATCAACGACGTCTTCTTCAATTTGCCTATGACGGCGACGACGGCGCCTAAAATCGGTAAGTTCCAAAAGACTTAAATTTTTATAGAATTGTTTTAATGGTTTTCGAAAGAATTTTTTGACTTCTTAAAATTATGTTGAAAAATTTAATTTTCAGTGAAATACTTCGGCTATTTGATGGCTATGAATTTGTTCACTTTGCTGATTCACGTCATTTTCTACGTCCTTTTGATGCTAAACGCGCCAGCACCGCCGTTTTTGCAGCCCATTTATGTCGCGAAGAATTGGCTTCCGGAAATCGCCAAGAAACAATATCTGGTCGAGCGGTGTAAGTTTCAAAAACAACTTTAAAAAAAAAACGATAAAAAGAATCAAAGTTAGAGAACAACTTTTAGCGTAAATTTTTAAGATTAAAATAATCTAAATAAGCTTCACAACTTGACTATAAAAATTTAAAAAAGATAAATTATTTTTTGATGATTGTACACAAAAAAATTTTCAGAAATCTTTAGCAAATGTCTTTTTCAAAACTCGGTATTTTTTTTAAGTAGTCATCAAAATTTTAGGATCCCTTTTAAAAATATAAAATTAGCCCCTAAAATTTTAGTGGCCGGCACAGCAACTTGGCAGGACCTGATAAAAATCATCCGACTTTACATCGCGATTTTTTTCGCTATTTCTAATCTCCTACTTTTACTAATTTAGTCGATTTGTTTTTTAACTCACATTTTCAAAATCCGGCTATCGTTTCATTTATGAGCAGACCTAGGCGAGCTTAAGCCAGCATCCTCGTGCGTATCCCCTTATGACAAAATTTTCAACCAAAATCTTATTGCGACTCCTCTTTATGGACGATTTTCTATACAGATTCCGTCCTGCATACGCCCTCCCCTAAAATGCCTCATTCTTGCTGAAAGTCTGTCAAGGTCTGTTTGTGAGATTTTGCTTAGAAATTTAGATTTTAGAGGTAAGAGTCAACTTTTCGAGAAATTCAAAATTTTACTCGATTGTTTATTTTGAACTTGAGCGAAAGCATCACCAATCAATATTTCATTATTTAGAATTTTCCGAAAAATAGACTCGAGCCTTTTTTAATTAAATTCCAAATAAGTGAAATGAGTCTTTAAAATTAATAACTTATTCTTTTCCAAATTTCATAATATCATTCTATTGATCATCTTCGCCGTCACTGTTATACCGAATTCTTCAATTCATTTTTACCGATTTGTTTCAGTTCTGTTTTTCGTTGTTTTCTTTTAGATCAACCGAAAATCTATCGTCCAATGATAAAGAATGTCTAGTAAAACTGTTTGAAATCTCCTAAATTTTGCCATTTTGGACAGACGGTGAGAAAACCTTTTTCCTATGTTGAAGATAGGCCAGGAAAGATGGCTGGTACATAGAAATTGGAATGATAGGTCACGCCCCATTGTTGTGGTTGATTTGAAGTAATTGCATTATTCGATTTCTCGCGGCGGCATGTCTCGAAAGTGAAAGACAAGGACTTATCATTTTGGCAAATTTCTTGGAGAATTTTGCGGTGACTCAAAAATGTTGTTATTTTCTTCCAAAGTTATATATTTTCCTACAAATTATTATTTTTAGAATGGCCACTTTTACGGCTATTTAAAATAGTTTTCTGCAAAGATCTTCGAAAAGATACAACTTTTCTTTGGAGGATTTGTAAAAGTAAACATTATTTTTAGCAACTATTCTTCGTCTGCCTCTCTAGCTCCCCTCTCTCAAGTTCGTACTCTCTTGTCCAGCCCAGCTCTATGTCCTTGACATGTGCTATGTTTTGTGTGGCAATTGCGTCTAACTTACTAGAACAATTTCTATCTCTTCTTACCTCTCAGATGCCCATACTATTTCTCTATATCATTCCCTTTCTGTTTCTAAAAATTCAGTGCTATTTTCTCATCTTTTCCTATTTTCTATCTTTTCCCTCTAAAATTCCTTTACTATCTCACCGATAATTTACCTTTTTCCATAATAATTCAGCGCGTATCCCTGCCAACTTTTTGACCTTTAACTTTGCCTTCAAAAATTACTCCTCAACTTTTCCTCGATCAGAAATTATCTTCCTTAAAATTTTTAAAACCTTCTAAATCTAACATCATTTATAAAATCTCTAGATTTTTGATCTCCAAAAATGTCCCCTTATTTCGTCATTTCTATTTTTGATCATTCTCAGAGTAAGTAACGCAGTGTTATAAGTTGAAAGAATTTTCTTATTTTCCCATTCTTAATCATTGAGAGGGTCAGAGATACAGAGGAAGTGAGGCATCGGATTGCAATTAGAAACAAATTCGCCTTGTTTGTTAGTATTCTGAAGATGTGCGACAAAGAGGGACATATCTTTGGCAAAATGCCAAAGTTTTTCCAATTCATTTATTCTTTTCTTTTTAAAATTTATCTTTTCATCCTCAGTTCAAAGTTTATTTTTTAGCACATTTCCAAAACGCTACTTTTTGCAAGAACCGCATGAAGCATATGCTAACCAGTTTTCAGCGCCTATCTTTATCATTAGAAAATTTCGCCCAAAAATGAAGTATTTTCAAGCCAGATTCTAACGTGATTATAGGCATTCTTTGGGAATTTAGAAAATTGCATCACGCTGCTTATTTTTCATTCAGACATTTTTTCTCATCTTTTCTAATTGGGTCATTTTTCTATTTTTAAAAATTAGAAAAAATTTTATTTGAGCCGCTACCAAAACCTAGATTTTGGCTATCTTTATATTTTTCACAAAAAAAAACTCCTATTTCTAAAAGTGTGACCAATTTAGAAGTTTTTAACAGATTATTTTATCATCTCATATCAAAAGATCTTTCAAAAATTTTTCCGAAATAAGTTTTCTCGAAACGAAAAAAATAACAAAATTTTCTCATTGTAAAACCGTGTTTTGGCCTATAAACTCGTCAAATTTCGTGGAAAACCATTTGGTTTCAGTTTTATTTCTCAGATTTGTTCCGATTTTTCCTGATTTTCGGCAAAAATGGTGGAACTCGCGAAACTCGAACCTTTGCCTGATTTCGTGAATCTCGCCTACGCAATCCTTCTTATAGTTGGAGGAATTTTCGGATTTTTTAGAGTCGGTAAGTTCGAAAAAATTTATTTCAAAAATCAATTTGAATAATTTTTCAAAAGAAAAAACAGGCTTAGGATTTTTTCTCAAAAAAAAAAATTTCAAAATTTAGGCTCGATAATTTCCCTGTCTACGGGTCTGATTTCCGGAATAATCATCGCCGTTTTCACGCTCCTAGGATTGCAATTCAAAACGCTCGTCGTGGCTTGTAAGTTTCAATTTTTTTCAATCTTAAACTCTTAGATTGTCAAAATTAGACTGCTTTCAAATTTTCATTGTTTCATGTTTAACAAATTAGGCTGTTCCCTAGTGATCGCGATTGTTATGGGAATTCGGTTCTATAATTCCGGAATTTTCCTTCCCCCTGGTCTCCTTTGCATTTTGAGGTAAGTTCAAACATTAAAAATTTGAAGAAAAATATAAATAAACAAAAATTACAGTTTGCTGGTGCTGGCCGTTCAAGGCTACCAATACTACAAGACGAAATCGCTAAACTAATCGGCAAACAGTTCGAAGATCTTGCAAAATCTCGCAAATTTCGCCAAACCAAAACTGAAATATCTTGCCACATATATCACCTCTTTTCGGCAGTTTGTAAATGACGGAATGACGTAACATGAAATGACCAAACGCTTTCGTTTTTCTGCATATCCTGTCAATTTCTATTGCGTTCAGTCATTTCGCGTTACGCTATTCCGTCACTACGTCATCTACAGGCTGCTCCTTTCTGCATAAAATCGCATTTTTATTCTTCCATATTGTGATTTAGTTCTACGCAAATTTAAATATCTTGCCAATTTTAAATAAAAATTTGAACAATTAAAGACTCGTATCTCAGTTTATTCAATGATCTGAATTTTTATGTTTCATTTTTGCGGGAGCCGAGTTTTAAAAATTTGAAATGGGCACACCATGGAATTTTCGTGGGTGAGCGACGCCTTTTTGTCGATTTATCGATTTTCTTCATTAGTCAAATGGTGCAGAGGTAGATCAGTAGGTTTGTCATCATGGTGCTCGTGCAGAGGACGAGTTTGACTCTGAAACCCCAAAAGTCTGAATTTTGATAGGTTTTAGGAAGAATTCATAATGTTCATCGTTTTTCAAATAAATGCCAAAGACTTTGGAATCTTAAAATAGTCATTTTTCAAACAAAGTCTCAACTAAGGAGGTATTATTTAAAAAGAAGCTTAAAAAGTTGGAAAATTCTATAAAATTAGCATTTTTAAAGCAAATGGGAAAAACATAGTTAACCCTTTGAGGTGATTGTTTTCGTCCTGCTCATAGGGCTCAGCGTCGTTACCCGATTTTGACGGCTTCGTTGAGAAGTCTGAAGTTTGAATTTCCAAAAAAAATCCAGAACACTAATTTTCGGAATTTCACTCTTCAGGTTATTTTTCTATAGAAATCGTTTTCAGAAAGATAATCTTCGACAAAAGATCAAGATTGCTATAGATTCCACAAATTCAAGACACTGGTCAAAATTTCTTTGAAATTCGATTTAAAATTTTTCCAAACTCAAATTCCTAGCCTCGTTGCAAATTAGTTTTGAATTTCGGCCGCTTGATTGGAGAGTCATTTGACTTCGACGTTGTTTCGGAATTTGGCGTCGTTGTCGTCATCGTCAGGACTTCAGATGGCGTCATCTGGATTGACGTCGATGTCTGTGTCGAAACGATGAGTGAACTCTGGAAGAAATCGACGTCCAGGGGCCGATTGCAAAACGATTGATTGCAAAAGCAGTTTGAACTACTCGTCCAGCATTCCTGAAAAATGAGATAAGTCTCCGAGGAACATCAAATAGGACTGATGAAATATGAATTTAATTCTTACGTTTCGGCTTTTTTACTGTGAGGAATAAAAGACTATAAAAGAGCTTTATTGGAATTGATGTTTAAAAAAATGTTCAAATCGCAAGATAGAAAATTCGACTTTGATTTAACTCGATAGATTTCTGGAACAATAATAATTTTCGTTGTCAAAATTATGCTAATTTTAGTAAAATTTGAAAAAAAAAAATAATAGAAGAAAGCTAACCGATAGATTGGAAATGACGCCGGCGGGGCCGCACGCGAATTCCTTGTGCTGATCGCTCGTCGACATGTAGCAGGAATAGACCCCCTGGGGGCAGGCGACCGTCTTTGTTGCTGTAAATTTTTTTAGAAAATAAGTTTTTTTTAATTTCAAAAAACGTTATCTTTAAAAAAAAAACTCAACATTTGATGTTTCTTTCAACAAACTTCAAAATTTTTATTTTTCTATAAAAGAAATTAAGAAATTTACAATTTCTGCCCTCGAAGCAGCGAAAATCGACTTTGCCCTTCGGAACGCCCTCGTGCAGTGTGCCGTCGTTGCAGAAATTCTCCATGCAGAAACACTCGGAGCGGCTGCATAGCTGAATTTTTGTCGTTTTTAAAAGAAAAAAAACGTTGCAAAATTCGAGAATTTCAAAAGAACCCAGATTTTTCAACGAAATCGATTTATTTTGGTTAAAAATGCCCGTACCGCTCGGAAGCCGTGCATCTGGAAGAGTGAGCCGATCCAAGGAATCTGGTAGACGTGGTCCTTGCAGCCGTCCGAAGTCGAGTGGGTCAGACTCCTGAAAAATTCCGATCTTTTTATCTTTCTTTAACATTTAATAACATTTTCAAAGCCACTAACAAAAATAAAAAAATCACTTTCTATAGAAAAAATAAGAAATTTTGAAGGATTTCGTAAAAGGTAAATTTTTTATTTTGACCCACTCGACACAATATTTCCCGTTACAGACGACGCCAGCTGAGTCCGACGTGTAGCACTGGACGGCGAACACGACGCCCGTCAAAAGGAGCTGGGAAAAATTTTATCTTTTTTTCGAAAATTTGTTTAAATCTTTTCAAAACGAAGGAGAGAAAGTGGTTGTTTTGTTTGGTAATGTATCAAATGAAATGGGTAGATGGGTAGAGGGGAATAAATGGTATCGAGGATCAAGAATAGTACCGAATTGTTTGGAGAGCCAATAAAATCGAAATAGTATCGGGAAAGATAAAAATGGGATGAAATTAAAAAAAAGATATCCTAGCTCAGAAATGGTAGAAGACCCAAAAAAAAGGTTACCAAATGGTAGAGTAGGACGGCCGTAAGCAGTTTATGCAAGCGCATCACCCATTAGCGAGTGTGGCTGACTGTAGCCGAGGTGGATGGGTAATGAGTTCGAGAATTTCGGTCAAAATGAGTTTTCGAATTTGCCAATTTTCGAAAAGTTAGTTAAAAAGAATGAAAAATTGTTATTTTTGAAGTGGAGAACTTCAAAACTTTTGAAAGGTTAGCTCAAACAGTAGGAAATTGGTGATTTTTCAAAGACTTTCGTGCTTCCTTTAGTACAGAAAGAGGCCTTCAGGGGGTTAAAATTTTTAAATGGTCTAAAAGGTAGCCCTCTTAGAAGAAATGTCTATCTCCAGAACTTCAAAGTAATGAAGCATGCTGAAAGATGGCAAAGATAGCATAAAATGATAGAAGTATCCTATGGTGTTCAGGAAACAAGGTGTTGAAACTTCATGGTTTACCTGAAACACGGCAATACGCTTTATTCTCCATAAGTTCTGAATCTCGGTCTTAAAGGTATTGTAAAAGGGAGACAACGAATTAAATAAAACGAAAAATACAAATAAGCTACCCGAAAATTATAATAATACCCATTTGGAGGTGATCACAGAAAAAAAATCTCTTTGGAACAAAAATTGTGATGTGGTTCAAGTCCTAAAAACGGTAATTTGGTAAAGATGCTCGAATTTTTATACCAAAATACCAAAGATGGTGAGTGGTTCAGTCTTACCAAAACGAAAATAAGAAAGCAATGTGATTCAAAAATACTACTAAACACAAAATGAGTGGTTCAAGGTCTAAAAATAGAAAGAAAGGTTTAAAATGGTAAACGAAATGGTCGTAGTTACCAAAAAACGGTAACAGAAAGAAAGGGGAAGAATAGTAAAGTGGTGCCATAAAATGGGCATGTTGCAGTTCAGACCCAGTCGCAATCGTCCTGATCATTTTGGGTTTCGTCCGAATGAGCCTTTTTGATGATGGGCTCCAGGTGCCAGTCGTCGTCATTCTGGTCGCCCTCAGTGTCCTCGGCCGAGCGCTTCCTCACGATCGTCATCTCCTCCTTATCAAAATCATCATCATCTTCATCGATCGTGAGCACTTCTGAAAAATATTTATTCTTTTCAGGTCAAAAGTATGGCTCACTAGTTTCCACCCTTTTCTGGAAAATAACGGGAAAAAGGGTGGGAGAACTACAAAGCAGAGCTGAAACGAAATTTTGGTTTCGATTTCGAAAGTCGAAAATTTTGGGAAGTCAGTTTCGATTTCGTTTTCGAATTTTAAAATTTCAATTTCGTCTCAGCTCTGCTAAAAAGGGTCAAAATTATTGATGATATACAAGAGCTCAGCGTGGTTCTGAGCCCGAAATTAATCATGTTCTAGAAACTCTTCCTGCAATAAAACTTCTAACATTTCGAAAAAAAAATCATTCAAGATTAGAAAAGCCTAACAAATTTTGGAATTTAAAGATTTCTAAGTTCGAAATACATTGCTTTAAGGTCGGAAGAATAACTTGGGGTCGGAATTTGTGGTTTTTCAAATTCCGTACCTGGAGACTGTGGCTTTTTGTTATTGGCAGATCCGACTTCTATCTTGCTGCTGCTGCTAGACGTACTCGATTGCACAGGCTTCAGAGGCGCGCCGTCGTCCGTCGTTCCCTGAATTTATCGACCATGTGTTGGAGCATAGGGCAAGAAAAGTTTGGACATTTTTCAATTATCTTATTAAAAAATCCTATCTGCCATTTGTAATATTGAGCCGATTCGGGAAGTTTATCATACCTCATTGAAATATATCAAATCAATTTTTAAAGTCGAGATAACTTGGAAAAGTTTCGAATTTCCACCATCTTTTTTTGTAAAAAATTTGAATAAGGTGATTTTTTAAATATTTGCAAAATATCTTTATATTTGAAAAAAAAACCACTAACCTCCAGGGACATATATCGTCTGATGTCGGATTTTTGACCTTGCGAAGTGCCCACATTTTTTATAGTCTTGTCCGCAGTTCGAAATGTGTCGGAAGACAGGTTGACCTGAATGCAATTTTTTAATTTATTTTTTTCAATTATTTCGCCTAATTCGTCTCATAAAAATGATCGAAACAATACAAATTCTTTCAAATATACTAAACTTTTGAAACTGGTATTATGATTTTTTTTTTTGCGAAAATTCGTCATCGAAAAATTTCACCTTTTCATGTGTACTTGGATTTCTTTTAAAAGTCGTACACCTGAGAAATAGGTTTATTTATGAGCATAGCTTGGGTAAGCTAGACTGAATAGTATCTAGAAATGCTCCACTCATATTGTCAATCATTTTGAGATTGAACTTAGCTTACCTTTTCGTACCCCTATACTCTTTAAACAGGCATGTATTTTCACAAGAACCGTGAACTTGATATAGAAGCCAATTTTCTCACCTGTCCCAAAATATCCAACTTGGATTGGACCATCCTCCAGATGACGTCATCTGCCGTGTTCTTTGCCAGGAGGTACTGAACGTAGACGGAATCCTGTTGGCCAACGCGGTGTGCGCGATCTTCAGCCTGGAAATTTAAAAAATGTCATTTTCAAATCTTTAGATAAGTTTCCCAAAATATGTTTATTTCAAGAGATTTCGGTCCTGAGGACCAGAAATTGCATGATTAAAAATGAAGTCTCTTCTTTCAAAATGCTAGCTCTCAGAAATCGGATTTTTGAAGAGTAAAAGATACATTTTCGGCCTCCTGTATTTACAGGCGGTTCTTTTCATATTTCTCCGCTTTTCCTATCCTCCCCCATACGCTTATAAATACAGCCGTATGTAATACAGGGAGCTAACCTGAACGAGATGACCGGGATTCCAGTGAAGTTCAGCGAAAATGACGATGGATGCGGCGGTGAGCGTGATGCCGACGCCCGCAGCCGAAATCGAGAGGAGGGCCACTTTCACCGCCGAATCGTTCTGAGAATTTTTAAAATTTTATTTTCATATTTTGAACCTTTTCATCAAGATGTTCGATGTTTTTTCCTCAAAAGTTCGATTTTTCTAAATTGTTAAATGTTCGAACTTAGAATTTCCTTTTAATTTTGAGCAAAAATGCCATTTTTTCTACAAATTTGAAATTTCGAGTTTTGAAATTTTCTGCACCTGGAACTCATCGCAGTACTCGCCTCTCAGCTGCTGAGGCGTGGAGCCATCGATCCTGATCCAGCGCAGACTCGCTTTGGCGATCTGAAGATTCGAGTGTGATTTGTCTAAGTTCCGAAAAAAATAAGGATACATTTTTGTTGACGATAGGTCATCAAATCCTGGAGTGACTAGAAAAGCTTGTAGGTTTTAGAAAAACTACGAGATAGTAGAAAATTTCCTATAGGCAAAAGATTACAGAAATCGAGAAAAAACTAACAGAAAACTGTAAACATTTACCGCCGCCTGAATGGTGTCCATGACGACCTGGTGATGAGCGAAAATCAGCACTTTTTTATCCAACTCGCCATCACAAAATACGTGCTCAGTGATGTGTTGCACAACGGCGGCCGCCTAGAATTCCTTTTTTAAATTCAGTCCTCTCAAAATTTTACAATTTTTTGAAATGAGATTCCTCGATCTGCAAAAATTTAGATCAGCCCCGTCCCGCGAGTGCGGGTTATTTTTAGGACATCGGCTTTAATTTTATTTTTTTCTTATTTCTTTCTAATTAAAATTCTATTTTTCGAACCTTAGCGATTCCCGTCTCCCTGTAGTATTGCACCAGATTCTCGTTGTCAGGTTGGCCCTGGAAATTTTAAATTAAAAACATAACATTCTAAATCCACTTTTAGCCTTTTTAAACATTTTTCAAAATTTATTGGGGAAAAATTCTCGTGCCTGCCTCCATCATGAATTTACTACGTATAAAAATATTCACGTTTGCTCCCGGCTTGAATTTGCTAAAGTCCAGCCGCTCGAATTCCTGGCGAAATCTCTGCAGCTTTTTGATTCGATCGTCGATCGACTTTCCGGACAAATAGATGACCTGAAAATTTCTATTTTCTAAAGACGTTTCAAAAATGTTATATTCATAAATTCAAATATCTTCCACCGTTTCTTGTCTAAATTTGAAAGGTGTCTAGTTCGGTTGAAATGCATGAACTTTCAAAAATGCTACAGATAAGTTTCAACGCTTTCAGAAAGTGTTCAAAATAATAGGAAATAACGTTTCGAATAGGAGAGATTCTAAAGTTTTCTTTTAAAAAATGACGTTATTTGAACAAAGAAGTATAAAGATGAAAATGTTCGCACCTCTCTCCTTTTGGGCGGCAGCTCTTTGAGGACGTCGGCCTTAAGCCTTCTGATCATGACGCGCCTCAGGAGGATCGCTTTCAGCTCATCAGAATTTGTGCAGCCTTTGGCCTGAAGTATGTTTTTTTCTTTTATTTTAATTTTTTTTAATTTTTCACTTTTACTTATTTTTGACGAAATCATACATCAAATCAAGTGAGTTATCTGTAGGCTCACTTTAACAATTTTGAACCTATTTGATGAAATTGACTCACTTCATAGCAAAATTTGCCCTGCTTTCCAGCACAATAGCGCTCAGCAAAGTTGAAGAAGTTCGGAAAGAGCTTGGAGTCGATCTGAAAAAGTTCAAAGTTGTATCTTTTTTTTAAAGTATTTTTCACAAATGCGAACTTTCCGTGCCACTCAAATCGGAGACTTAAACAAATGTTAGTCTTTTCTTCAAAAATGATTATTTGTTCAATTTTTCGAAATGTAAATTTCCGAACTAGGTAAATTTGAGAGTAGAGCTCAGCGGGTCGCGATAGAGCGGGCGTTCCGGACAGGAGGAGAACACGTTTTGCGACCGCCTAAAATCGGTAATTTTTTAAAAATTTAATTCAAGATTTTTTCAAATCTTTTCCTCTAAAAATTAGACGGTTCAATTTTTCGTCAACGGACTTGGTACGTTTTCAGCCACAGAAATTCACCATAACCTCTCGTCCCGTTATTAAGGATAGTAATTGCAAAACTGACTGGAGATAATGCACTGTATAAGGATGCTTGCGGTGGAAAAGTCACAAGTCTGTTCGTCAACTTACTGCCACTCTAATTGCAGCTTTGGTTCTCTTTGTTTTGATCTCTTTCAGATTGTGGCTTTCGTCCTGAAAATTTGTTATGTTTAAAAAAATATTTTCAAAAAAAAAAACTTACGAAAATGACGACCTGATAGGCGGCGCGCACGAGGTCGTTCAGTCGGTTCTCCATCGCCATCAAGTCGTAGCTCGCGATTATCACCTGGAAATTCAGTTTTCAAAATAAGTTTCAAAAAAATTAGAAAATGACGTCCAAAATGTCTCATTTCAATACACATCGATTCAAATATTAACCTTGAAAGACAAATATTTATAGAAAGTATTTTTTAACTTTTCGCATTCCTTTTCATATAAAAATTGAATTCTACGAAACTTCTAAGGAAAATTGGCATAATTCCAAAAATCTAACTGTATTCGACGTCCTCTCGAGCGGCAAAGGATCTGAACTCTTGTCCAAATTTGTGATTCGCCTGAAATCAGACTTCGTCGATGTTTGAATCTCGAAGTTAAATTTAGTCCCAAAGTGAATTTTCAATCCTAAGCAGGCCTAGGGAGGACGGTCGTCGGAAAGCCCTTGCGATCTAACCTCAGTATATTATTTTCTCAGCAAAACCCCCTCTAACTTGCAATTAATCAAAAGTTTACCGAGGCGGCCTGGTATCATTATAATGAATTTGCTCGTTCGACCTACCCCTAGTCTATTTTCGTCTGACGAAAGTGCTCTCTAGATCTGCTTTAACCCTAACGTCAAATAGTATTTTTTGTTAATTTTTACCTGATGTTGGGATAGAATTTGTTAAGCTGGTTTCGCCAGGCCGCCTTTACCGACGACGGACAGATGATGAGGAGAGGCCATTCGCTTCTGCAAAAAAAATATATATATATATATTTTTTTAAACTTATTTTATTTTATTCAATCTTCAAATATTAATCTCCAAACTACTTTTCTTTCTGCCGATTTTCATTTTTAACGTTTTTTTTCATGAAATTTTTTCTGTAGATTCTCCTTTTAAAATTTCATTCCAAAAGGGTTTTTATTGAAGATCTATTTCAGAGTTTTATTTTTTTTTATCTAAAATTCCAAATTTTCGCACTTGTAGGCCCTTGCAGCTACAAGTGCTTGAATCGACTTGCCCAAACCCATCTCGTCAGCGATCATCGCGCGACCTCTCCGCTCCAGAATGAATCTGCAAATTTCGTCAAATAAGTTTGTTTTTATTTTTAACGTTTTACTATTGGTTAGAGATAGCGTCGATATTCAAAATTACACTGCTCGTCTCGTTTCTCTTCGACACGACTCACTATTTCGCTCAAGTTCAATTTCTAATTATAGAATGAACGTCGACTTTCTCGCCAATTAACGGTATCAGAAAGACAAAGGAGTAATAATAAATTTTCGTATTTTAGATTGTTTCTAATGTTGAACAAGATTTCGAAGAAAATACAAGACTATCTAGAAGTTCCAGAAAAGTCAGATTTCCATAATGATCGAAAATAGATAAATTATTTAGTATGTTTTAAAAAATTTCGAATTCCAGGAAACATTGTTTTTGGTCTTCAGGAAGATCCAGAAGAAAATAGAAAAATTTCAGCTTCAGAAAACCCTAAAAATGTTTATTTTTCACCTGACTCCACCCTTTTGGTAGGGGAATAATTGCTCGAGAACGTTCGGGTTGACGACCTCGGCCAAATCAGCCGGCACTTGCTGCACTTCGAAATTCGCGATCATGTTCAGCACCTCTTTGGGCGGCTGTTCGACCGTCACTTGAAGTTGCTGGAAAAATTTCATTTTTTAAATGCTTAAAATTTTTATTTTTATTATTTCATATTTAACTTTTAAAGACCTAAAATTTCAAAGACAAATTTTCCCATAAAAATATTCTACCTATGCTCCAATAAATTATAAAAACAGCTTTTAAACTTTATCACTAAAAATACATGAATTTTCTAATTTCAACTTGTTTTATAAATTGAGATTTTCTTTCGAAAAATTCCAACTTTGTACCCCTTGAACGTCGTTTTCTTATCAAATCAGCATTGTTCTACTTTTCTTGAGAAACAAATTTGAGAGTTCGAAATTTTCCAAACTGACAAATTTTCGAACCTTGCACTCCCTGAGCGCCTTGACGAATTGCTCTGCCTCGGGGATGAGAATGGAGTAGCGCTTGCCGTCCGCACTGAGGCTGGCGCTCGGCATCGATTTCGCGATCGTCACCACTATTGAGTGGTAGGGCGTCATGTTGATCTGAACATTTATATTTTTTGCTATTTTTAATGTTCCAGTCGTTTTAAGACATTGTATTCTGAAACTCATTTTTTCAATCCAGTAAATGATATTTTCTTGTAAATTTAGAAAAAAAAATCTAGAATTTTCTCCATTGGGAGCATTAGAAGAAAAAAATCGCAGAAAAGTGCTTTGTAAATGCTTTTTTCAAGTCCGACCTTGAGTCGATTTGGAGGCACCAGTTCCAGATTGATTTTGATCTTCTGCACTGGAAACGAGTTGGGGTCGGCTTGCACGGAACGAATGTTGAGTGCTGTGGACGTCGAAGGTTGGGGCTGAAAAAAAAAGGTTTAATTTTTTACCTTTCTAATAGCCTTATTTAAAATTTTTCTCTATCGTCCAAATATGATGTCTCAGGGTATCTTTAAATTTTCTCGAAGTTCGATTTTTTTTTTCAAAATAAAATACAGTTCATAAAAGTCTAGATTTTGTAAATTTCAATCGCGCGTGGATGCAGACATTTGAATAAAAACAAAACGTCTTTCTTCCAAACATTTCAAACTTGAAAAATGACCATATTCCAGTGATTGGAGGCCGCTGCCCGTGTCTGCGCGGTTCGTGTCGCGTCCATCAGCTTGGCCTGCGACTGCGCTCGAACGAAGTAGGATCCCTGAAATATTTTTTTTTTCCAAATTCTCAAAACAAGTTTCAATTTTCTCATTTCCATTTTCAATTTTAACAATGTTCAATTTTTTCGTCCTTTCCGATATTAAAAATCTCATAAAGAATTACAATTTTAGATGTTTCATGAAATTTTAAGACTAAAAATAAACTATATAATATAGATATATAATTTAAGAATTTTAAACCCACTCCATTGAGTTGTGGGTTGAGGGCTTGATTGGGTGTGGGGAGTGGCGCTCTAACCATAGGTAACGGCTGACGTTGCTGAATATTTATTTTATTTTTTTAAATAGTTTCTGCGAGTTTCTAGAAAATCGCATCTTTCATCTTCGGTTAATTCCTATATATAAGTTCTCATTTTTTCCAGAACTCTCTATAAGTTCAAGCTAAGTTTAGACAAAATTTCCCAGCAAACTTTAGTCGTTTTATTTTTAGAAAACAGCTCTTATTTCGAAAAAAAATCAGATCAACCTGCTGCGCACTGGCAGCCTCTGCCTGTACCCTGTCCCTTTCCTGTGCAGCGGCCCTCCGTTGCAAAGCCCTCTGTCGGTTCGCCTCCACTTGCGCCCTCTGCTCCTCTGTCAGGGGCATCTTTGCTGAAATTTTAAAATAAAAAATTGAGTTCGACAAATTAAAACGAGAAAATTCCAGAAAACGCCTTTTGACCAATATAGAAAAGGTTCGAATTCAGAATGCTTTGCCCCTTAACTTTAGCCAATTTATCCCTATTTTATCAGTAAGAAACATTTTTATCAATTGTGATATATTCCTATGAAAATCCAAATTCGAAAAATTAATGGGACGCGCCAACGAGAGAGTACGAAACACGAGTTAAACGCAAATCAAAGAGAGGGAAAAGATAAAGAAGAGAAAGGAAGGAAAAGAGAAAAAGGAAAAAGATGAGAGAAGAGAATAAAGTAAGAGTACTGTAAAAAAATGATATGCTAATTATTCCTGTTAACGTTGTGTTAGCAATTTTCCAGGGATATTTCAAATTTCAAGGATTTCGGAAACATTTTTTTAATCAACTAGATCAAAATCGCTGAAACATTGCTGTTGTTTTTCCTAATTTTCCATTTTTGACCTTTCGAATTTTTTCGGATTCGCAAATAAGCTCTTCCTACCACGACGCTCGACTTCAAACTAGTAAGAGCAATTAGTTAAGGAATGAGCTGGCGAAATAGCGTTGAAAAATAAGAGATAAAAAGAGAACGGCGAGAAAAATAGCGCTTCGAAGTTAGAGGGCGGAGAGATAGGAGCATTTAAAAAAGGATAGGTTAAAATGAGTGAAACAGCGTTTGAAAACAATATAGCCGGGGAAAAACTAGGCGAAATAGCGTTTCAAAAATAGAGGGCGAAAAGAAGCGAAAGATCAGCCCCTATTTTTCCTAAATAGGGGCGGAGCAGTCCCCTTTTCATTTCCTCTTTTCTCTTGAGCTCTCTGAAATTAGCGTACTATTCCGAAGCTTTATCTTTGACTCTCCAATTTTCGAGCAGTATTTCCATTTTGCTCTAGCTCGATCTCGATTTTTCGTACTATTTCTCCAGGTTCGTTCGAGCCTTTCTCTATTTCATTTTGCTTGTGTTTCGTTTGTGCCGACAGGCCTTGTAAATTATGAGGGGGCTCTGTAATATCTCTACTCTGGCGTTAAGAAATAGGCCAGAAAGCATGGCTGATATAATGTCTTTCCGAATTTTTACTGTAGCTTTTCTGATAAGGTATCGTATTATCGTTTTCTCTGTGAAAATGTTTGCTTGTATCATTTTTTGCTTCAGTTGAAGATAAAAATACTTTCTTTGAAACCTATCGAAATGTTCATGTTTCGTCAGACCTTTTTATTTTTACAGAAAGTTCATGATTTTTTTTTTAATTTTATAAACACTTTCTACATTAATTCTGAAATTGGCTAATTGGACCGTCAAAGTTTATCTGAATCTATGCTAAATTTAAAAAAAAAATTTCGTGGTTTTATGCTGTTTACTAAGAAGAATAGAGAAAATTAGCTTTATGTGTAGCCTTCCATAGCTAAGAGAGATTCCGTATCTATGCCTCAAATACTGTAATCTCTGCAATATGCTAATTTCACAGCCCGGCTGGTATACGCCATGTGATGTTGTGGTCGCTGGGGCTGATCTTCATGTCGATTCACAAAACCGTCGCGAATATCGGCGACGAATATATGCAATACCATAAATCGCACTGCTTTAGGTAAATTTATCGGAATTTTTCTTTCTAAAAGTGATGAGCCTGAAAATTTTGAACAGAAACGAGTCGTAAAAGATTGTTGAAATTCGAGATAATTTTGTACAGAAAAAGCTACTTTTAGAAAGAATGCGATAAAAATTTATCTTAAAGAACATTTTTAGCTGCGGTTCTTATGCGTATCTACCATTATGGCAGCAATTAATGCATCATTATTACCCGCCGAAAAATTTCACCGATAGATGCTGGCAACCTGATACTAGTAAGTCAAAAAATTTTAAATCCCATTTTAAAAATTCGAAATCAGATTTTGTGTTGCAAAGTACAAACGCTATTCTCCTCAATCCATAATGTCAAGCGCCAATGCCCACTTTTAAAAGCCATATAATTTTATGAGATTGCCAAAATATTGCTCCCTAGCCTCTAAAATTTATTATGTCAAAATGCAATCTTTCAGAGGTCCTTCTAAAATTTACCAATCGAGATTTTATGAGTTCGTCAAATTAGTTGTGAATACATTTCTACCAAAGCAGAGATAGTATAGAAGAAAAAAGTAAAGGGGCGAAATAACTTTTGGCAAAAATATTCTACTTTTGTCAACAAAGTACCCACTTTTGGTAACAATGTACTCTCATCTCGTAAAATTAGTCTCAACCTTCGTGCCATTTTTGAGTTGCAAAAGTGGCCGCGGGGCGTGTAGAGAGCGAGAAATGTAATAAATCGTGGTGGCTTAGAGCACCAAACGCAGTAAGAGACAGCCTCCCAGCAGTTCGGGTTAAAGAACGCTCGCGCGCGAGGAGCGAAGGGCCGAAATTTAGAGTCCCATACTCGGATTAGCGCACATTTTTAGTCCTATCAATTATGGGGGAATTTTGAATTTCTAGAAAAATAAATAAAAATGTATCCTTTTAAAAGTCGAATTCTATCAATTATGACAATCTTGAATGTTTCTGGAAAAGCTCAAGATGAAGGAATTTTCTGAATGATAAGTCGCTCCAGGAAAATTGACATTTAGAAGAGAAAAAAAACTTATGCATTTTAGCAATTGGCGTCGTTCCATGCACTTCGGCCTGTTTCACTTTGGTGGAAAGGATTGATCAACAAGATTGTGAGTTTTTTTTATTATACTTTTCAAGAATAGAATCTTTCAACTGATTATTTTATCAATTTTAAAATGATTTGTTCCTCGAAAAATCTAATTTCTCGACCAATTATTTTTGCCAGTTTTTCATTTGTTTCAAAATAATTGTACAAATTTTATATTTTTAATTATCTTACTTTCTTCATTTTTCTCCTCGCTCATGAGAATTGCATTTCTGGGTTTTATTTGCGTCTTATAGACCTCCAAAAATGATGAAACCGACGAAAAGGTTATTAATTTCTGAGCAACTACCAGAAAGGGAAGAAAAGATGGAAAGGGAAAAAAGTTATGGGTCTCGGGTATATATTTAGCTATGCAAGCGATTTTTCTGAACAAAATTACTTTCCTTGAAAAATATAGGGGCACAAAATCACTAATCATGAATTTTTAGACATCTCTGAAATTTCCCCCAAAAATTATTTGATATGTTTCAAACTAACCATATAAAATAACGGAAAATTCTTCTGCAATATCGCAAATAGCAAAACACCTGTAAAAAAAAATCTTGATAAAACCTATTTTTTCCTAATTTAGAAATGATTTTTGTCTCGGAATTTGAAAGGTTCCACGTAAGAAAGTGCATTGTCGTTTCAAAAATGCAAATTCGAGTAGAGCTTTCATGTTTCATTATAGGAAAGGGGAAAAGACGCAGAGTGGAATTCCTGTATTTCAGGAGTTTTTGAGTTTTTGCAAAATCGTTCAATATTCATGGCTCTTAGCCTAGCAACGTCCGCTAGAATTTTTTCCAAGTATTGTTTTGAAAACTTTTCTGTGTTCCCTATTTTACACGTTATTTTCTAATTATTCTCTTCTCTAGTTTTCTATCCCTTCTAATAATAAAACATAGTAGCTTAAAACTGGTTGGGATAGATTCTAGAACCTCTGAAAATGAATGATTACTTATAAAGTGAGAGAGTATTGAATCTCAAGAGGGCAAAAAGTAAACTCTAGGAAAAGCGAGTAAATTTATGATGGGGTTTCCAGGCTCAATCTTTGTGAAATGATGTTTTCATATTTTCTCTTTTCCGGCCTTCTTTCCTTGCCTTATTTCTCGCCTCATAACCATTTTCTTCATCATTTTCCTCGTCAAAAACTCAAGTTTTCGAGTCCGATTTAAAATGAAGAAAGCACAAGAGAATAAGTCAAACAAAGCAAAGTAAAAATGCAAAATAGGGTAATTTTGAGGTATTTTTTCTTAAAATCTTATGAACAACAAATATTCAGCATCAAATTTTAGAAAAACTGAAGCTCATCTTTTCAATTTTTTTCTGAAAAAATAAGAAATCACCGAAATCACTAATTTGTCTTTTTCTCCGAGTAATTTGCAGCTTAAATGGGGGAATAATTGTTTGATTCGTGTGAAAGTGAGCGAGCGCACATCCTTGTGAATTATTTCATCTAGAATGCAAATACGATTCGCGGAAAATAAATCCGCGAAAATAATCTAGTTTTTCTAGCTCATTAAAATATTTGCCTTTTAATCTAAACTAAATTGCGATCTTAATCGAAATCCCCTCATTTTCATATATAATTTATGAAATCCTTGAAAGATATGTTTCCGGGTAAATTTACAGCTTATAAGGAGTGGGGTTTTCAGTCAAAAATTGCAATTTTCAACAATCAAGAACTATTTGTAAAATATCTCTCTTCTAATCAGGTCTTTAGTTCTAGGGCACGCTCAGATTTTGCTCGCTCTAGGACGAACATTGAGAAATAGCGTTGTTCGATATGAGAGTGCATCTTTCCGCTTTCATACCGAACACACTATTCCCCAATGTTCGTTCTAGAGCGAGCAAAGCCCGAACACGCCCTTAGTGACTCGTAAAATGTCCGTAAATGTGTGCAATTTAGGCCTTATTGTGAGCATATTCTGATTTTCTCACTCACTGACTCCATTTCATTTCATTTATCCCTTGGACAGGTGCGAGATAACGAAGTAACTAAATTCCAACTTACGGGGTAAGCCAAGGGAAATTAGCACTGCATTGGATAATTTCGAGATAGCGGTGAAAATATTCGAGCCCTATTTCTGGCAGTTTTTAGGATTTCGTTGAAATTTTTGATATTCAGATTAGAAAAGTTAGAGAAGAATATGGTTTTCTTCCTATTAACAAATTTGAACAAGTAATCCTGAAACTTATATAAAAATCGGAAAAGGGTTATTATTTTTCTATTAAAATTCCGTACTATTTCATGTCTATGCAAAATAGCGCAATTAGCCATTTCCGGCAACACTTTTGCCGCCCATACATGGTCATGAAAAAGGGGCATCGAATTTCATCCAAACGGGGGAAAGGCACTCTTTTGTCTTTCATTCGTCGAGACAAAATGTTTTGAAGTTGTTGTAAAATGGGGAAAAGTCGGGAATATTTTGTATTACAAAGACCAAAAAGTCCAAAATATCATTTAATTTGGAATTTCTAATAAAATTTTCCATATGCATTTACAACAAAACTAGAAGAATCCATGAATTTTTTGAAACCTAGTTTTCTCGACGAAAAAATGCATTTCGTATTTTAGAGTCCAATTTAGCTTGGCGTAGTGATCAATGAATGGCATTCTAATTGCGAATTATCGCAAGCGTATTTTGTTTTATGAAGGAAAAGGCGAAAATATTGGGGAAAATGATAGAGAAAAAGAAAGAAATGACAATATAGAGAATTTTGAAGAGAAAAGAAAGAAAATTAAAACACTAAGAATTTTGAAGAGGGAAAAGATAGAGAATTTAGCGTGAAAAGGATGGATATATCCTATAGGCTATAGCCGCTTCACTATGAATATGAACAGAGCCGTTGAAATTATAGCAAATTAGCGATTCCTTGGAAAGAAAGAAATGAGAAGTGTGTGTGTGTGCAAACATCGATATTGCTTATCTGAATTAGGGAATCTTAAAATGCAATTTTTTTGTTAAAATGAGGCCAATTCAAAGCGCACATCAAGAGGAAATTCGATTGAAACATTTCTAAATGTTTTGAAACCTATGTGAAGATGTAGCTTTTGTTGTAAAATTTAAAAAATCACAGAATCATTATTCTTCTGAATATTTTTGAAAATCTAAAATTTCTATCTATTTCGTACTACTCCCATATTCGTGTTGCCCCATTTCTATTCAGACCTTTCCCCGCAGGTTGTGTGGCTTAAAATTGTCATCAGTCAACTTGTATTCAGCGCTAAAGAGATGAATAATGAGCGTTGAATATTAGAGAGCCTAATTTGCAATGTATTGAAAGAGAGGTGACAAAGAAAAATAGGGAGCTACAGTATGTCGTAAAGTCTAGTGTTTTATTTGACGAATAAATTATCCCGACTAATATGCGCATTCGTACCTTAGAAGTGAGAAGAATCAAGGCAAACCTAATTATGCGCGGTGCGCCGTGATTTACATTTTCATGTTTGGTATCTGAAACCGATACTTTCTAAAATTTCTTATTTTAGCAGGAATTTATTCTTCAAAAGTTCATCTGTAGCTTTTCATTGAAATTTCTGTAACAAATATTTTTCAATTATTCTAATTTTCAAAAGAAACCTATTGAAAATTGTTTTCTCTAACTTCTTTTCCACTTCACCTTCCCCGTACTATTTCTCCACTTCCAAAGCAATTTCTCTTGGCGACTAATAACGCGGATCTCATTGAAAGTGATTGCAAATGCATGACTCTGGCGCAATAGAAAAGTGGAAACTGTGCTCAAAGTAGGTCGCAAGAGAAATAGTATGGAAAAATGAAGAGATAAAATGGGAAGCAGAAAGAAAAGAAATAAAAACAAAGAAAAAGTCTTTTGAGGGTAAATAGTGATATGAAATAAAATTCTCTCAAATTTCTAGACCAAAATACCTAATCTAACCTCGTAAAAGAATTCCTCGAAACCAATATATTGAAATTTTTGAAACCTAAAAAATTAAAGAACAAATTTTCAGTTTTCACCGACCAAAAGGGCATTTTCCGGGGTTGTTTGGATCGATTTTTGCTGTTCGGTTTAGACGAGGACGTGAAGAATATTTTATCGAATGCCCATGTTTCGAGAACTTGCCGCCAAACCGATCGAAAATTGCTGAGACTCTACCCTCTGAGCAATGATAGAGATGGAGTAAGTTGTCTTCTTTTCAAAATTTGAAAGACTAAACTTTCGAAGTGTTTTACCTCTTTAAAACTTTGAATAGCAAAAATTTTCATCTAAATGGGAGTCTTTATTTTGTTTTTTTCTTTAAGTTTCAAAAATGAAATTTATAAAATTTTATCCATTTAAAAGTATACTATTTTAGGTGACGCTGTGCAGTTGCGTCGGAGACTACTGTAACGATAGGGATATGCTAATGGCGTTAAACTCTTCAGAAAAATCCCAAATCTCCTCTTCCTTTTGGATTTCATATATTCTAATTTTTCTATTATTTCGATTATTGTGAGATCCAAGGGCTGCAGTCTTTCAAAAATTTCAAGCTCAAAAACTTAGATAACTTCCTCTAATTTTCATAGGCGATAAAATTTTAAAATTTACCTAATTTTGTCATTTTTTGCCCCGGTGTAAAAAGAAACTTATCGAATCCTAAGATTTACGACAATAATTTGACTTCTTAAAACTCGACCCACAGAAAAAAATAGCAAATTGCTTCGAAAGAGAAAGACGGCATGTCCTTTCCTTTCAATACGACACACTATTTTTCTGCAAGTCGGGTTTGAGAAGTCTGACAATGATTGCACTTTCTATTCAGAATCCGCTAGGTTTATGCTAATTTACCAAAATTATGCCAATATCGTGATATTTTCAGTTTAAAGATCTCAAAATTATCAAACAATCATTCGATCATCATTCAGTTTTACAGGTCAATTTTCGTCTGTGTTTCAATTTTTTCAACTAAAAGTTTCGTTTTTTATCCTTCTTTCCACAAAATATCGACTTCTCCTAAAATAATAAAGTTTTATCTTTTGAAATTTTTCTTGGCTCATTTTCAAGCAATTATTTTTCAGCATAATTAGTTTAGACTTGGGGAAAAGTAATTTTTTGCTGGTTTGGAAACTTGAAATTTGCTTCAAGATTATAGAAAGGAGGGGGGTTTTACCTAGAAGCCTAGCTTTAACAATGGATTCAAGAATTATGCGTAAATTAACGATTTTGCAAGCAGTAAACCCATTTATCGCTATGGTAAAATGGTAAATTGCTCGCCTCAAATTTGATTTTCCAGCACCTTCTCCCGAATGAAAAATGATTAAAACAAGTAAAGTCAAGGTACTCGAGACAATACGACGTTTTCAAAACTCGAAAGCTTTAAAATTTCGAAAGTCCTATTCCTTTTCAAAATGTCTAAATTTTTAAACATTTAAATTTTGTAAAAACTCATCAAATGATGGTAGCGATGAGAAGAAAAAAGCGGTACTTTTGAATGTCCGCCAATTAGTCATATTCGGCGATGAAACATCCAAATAACGCCTGAACATTCGAGAATTCTCAAATTTAGCAATAGATTTAATCTTTCTGCTCTTTGACGAACTTCAAGAAATGCTCTTATGTTTGTCAGTAAATTGCTGTAGTTTTCTACCTAAAGATACAATTCAAGAAATTTCTTTCTTTAAATTTTTTAAAGAATAAATTATTGTAGGCTTTCTATCTCCGAACAAAATCGAAAAGTTAAGTTCAAAATATAACGTAGGAAAATCAAAAAAAAAAAAAAGTTCAGAATGTTAAATAACCCGCCTGTACTTACAGACGGATGATATACGCAGACAACTGTATTTATAGACGGGTAGGGAATGTAGGAAAAGCGAAGAAATAAGAAAGAGCCATCTGTAAATACAGGGTCCGAATAAAATAAAAGTAGAAATGTTTCTCACCAGCGTGAAAAAGAAGACGAATTATTTTATGTAGACACACAGCATCCAGATGATTTTACCCGATTGTCCGTCCGAGGGAATAATCAGTTTTTGTGCACATCGCCTGAAATTAATCGATTTTCAAATAAGTTTTAAAAATTTTAAAGTGGGGACAAATTATGCTAACACTGTTTTCAGTAAAACAAGTGATGCATAACCAATTTTTTTATCGTTAGATTCTTCTATAGTTATAAAGCTAGTCTTCACTTAGAAAATTGTATTTATTCAAACTTGCTTATCATTAATTTTAGTGAGCAAAGATACCTACGAGTAAAGTACAGGTGTGCTAGGTCAACTTTACGTTAGATTTCGCTAGAAAGAAAAGATTAGGTATAGGCATAAAGGACAGATGTAAGATATAGGCATCATTTGTATAACTATGAGCACTTTTATTCTAATAAGAGCGTCATTAATTAAGTTTCTTCTAAAGTCACCCTTTTCAAATGGCTATGGATTGTTAGACCGTGCTTAGGTTTGGACTCCCCCTCTCATTTCTTTCTGTGAGAACAGAGTGGACACACAGCTATGCAAACACCGCATCAGCAACAGCACAGCCGCACAGACTGCTCTTTCCATTTTCATTCTCACCTCCTTCTTTCCTTCTCTACTCTTCTCACTTCGATTTTCATTCCATTCATCCTTCTCTACCCTGATTGACTGATTTACTATGTGAAGCTATGCCATGTTCGATGCTATTCTCCTTATCACAGTTCTGTATGTTTTTCTTCGAACATTTTTTTTTTCGTATTTTTGTAGAATTGCAACGTTTTCGAACCGCGGGTAATCGCATGAAACGAAATAGTGGATATTTTCGAGAGACGAAAGAAAGGCATGCCTTTTTCCTCTCTCGATAAGAAACACTACCTCGTTTCATGCAGTTAACTGCGGTTCGAAAACGTCTACAAGTTCTTTTCGTATTATTCTTCATTCAGATGTTGGACGGTTCCAACTCAAGTCGTCAGTCAGTCGACATTCCAATGCCCTCTTCCCAACCAGACGCCCGTTCTTAATGCAGCTGGCACTTCGATTTTCTGCACACAGCCAGGAGCAACTGCAGAATGTGCGACTAAGTAAGTTGGCTTTAAGAGTTCGTTTAATTTATGCTGAGAATTCATCTATCAGTGCGGTATGTGCATCAGCTCTGAACAGTGGAGGCAGCACCAACATTTGCTGCTCATCTTCGACCTCGACAACTCCACCGCCTTCTTCCATTCCTCAGTGTCCCAACAACGCAATTCCGCAGCCATCCTCTGCCATTTACGTACCTTGCCTTCAAAACGACCCCACTACCTGTGAGACAGGATTCTCTTGCGTGCAGTCGTCGAATGCCCCCTCCATCTTTCTCTGCTGTACTTCTGGCTCTGTGCAGTTTCCCACCTGTCCTTCCAATCTTTCACTCTACACGGTGGGCAACGAGGTTTCTTCGTACTTTTCAGTAATAGCTTTACAGGAAAACGGTCGAGCTCGTTATTGTCTGAACGCACAGTCCTCGTCGAACTGCCCTCTCGGCTATTCATGCCAATTAGCGGTAGGTACAACGTCGACATTCGTCTGCTGCTCCACTTCTCCCTCCCAATCGGATTGTCCAGCCAACTACACTCCAGTACAGGGCTCTGCGGGTCCAACCACCTGCTCTCCTCTGTCTCCCACTGCTTGCCCTTCCGGGTCCGTTTGTATTCAGTCAATTCGCTCATCCACCGTATTTGTGTGTTGCATTCCCTCGACGACTCCGCGTGTCTGTCCCAATAATGGAAATGCTCTGCTCACCCCCTCAGGCAATGTGCAGACCTGCACTTCTGTCGGATCCGCTTGCAATACGGTTTGTCCTTCGCTCTTCGCTCTTCGCTCTTCTCTTCACCTCTTCTTTCTTAGCCCGGCTACACGTGTCAGCTTTCGACCGTTCTGGCCCAATTCATATGCTGCAGTTCATCCTCGTCCACATTAGGCTGTGCAGATGGGAGACAAGTTTATCAGCCAACTGCCGGTGATATTTCTTACAGAGATTAGGGCTCTTTGTAGTTCACACCCACTTTTTGAGAAGATAGGGAAAAGAAAAAAAAAAGTGGGTGTGGATGTGGAATACAAAAAGTCAGAGATTAGTGCTATTTCGTATTTAGGAGGTACTCCACCGACATGCAATCCTTCTCAAGTTTCGACCTGTCCCGCTGGTTATGACTGCTCTCAATCAACCACTCCCTCCACATTTGTCTGCTGCCTTTCTGGATCCTCTCCTGGTGGTGGAAATCAAGGCTGTCCAATTGGATGGAACCCATTCGTCGATAATTCGAATATTCCGCGCACTTGCTCTGCAATAACTGACACTTCGTAAGTCATCAGTTTGAAGCTAGCACCACACCCTTTTCATTCCAGCTGCCCATATGGCTTTAGCTGCGTGCCATCGTCTACTTCATCCACAGTAGCTTCTTCATTCCTATGTTGTCGTCTTTCGAATTCTCTAATTTGTGCTAATGGACGAGCCTATCTTCTCAATGGCCTGCCTCGACTCTGCTCCACTACGACAATCAACACATGTCCAATCAATCACAACTGTTCTCCAAGCACTACTGTAATCGTTGTTACAACTCTGTCAGTCAATTATCCCTATTGTTTCAGCCTGGAGTGACCATTTGTTGTTCTTCTTCAACTTCAGTACAGCCTTTTTCACGCTATCGATCTCTTTCTGGTTGTTTAGCTTCTCCAACTCCTTTAGTCGATGGCGAGCCAATTTCGTGCAATGACTCACAGGATTGTCCCCCGAATGGTCAGTTTCTGAGTTATTGTTTGGCTATTGGCTAGAGAGCGCAAACTCCGTCCCCTTGTAAACGCGCGGCAATGAACAAAAAGTGATGATACGGGGACCTCCAAAATAGGAAGCAAGTCATGTTTAGACTGCGAAGGCATAAAAGGCCCTAATCTAGATCGACGATAAATGATAAATCCCATGAAACTGATCTGTGCCAAAAATTAGTTCATCATTTTCGCATCCGCGGGGTTTTTGCATTGAAGATGTGTTCATTTAGGGGTTAGGTTGAGTCATTTTTCCGGGTTTGGATATTTTTAAAACTTTTCGACTGCTCCAATATTTAGTTATACCGTTGCGAATATTTTGACATCACATTTGACCGTTTCGGGTACACTTCGGGGAACTGTTTGCGTTCCTTAGTTATTATTTTCGATATGCGAGTGACACTATATCATATCATCTACATCTTTAGTAATAATATGCAATTTTCTGGTAAATATACGTAATTCTGTCAACTTTTTTTTTTAAGGATTTTTCTGTTCAACGCAAACGTCAAGTGGTGGTCGACTTTGCTGCACTCAATTCCCAACTTCGAATTTTTATCGTTTCTGAAATCTAGTTTTTTCTTCTATTATCGAGAATCTAAATAATTCACGATAATTCTTCGGGCAAAGGCCAATAAAAATGACGGGTCGAATTGGTAACTCTTTTCTCAAAAATATCTGAAATTGGGGAGAAATCTGTAAACTTAGTAAGCTTGTGTAATGAGAAATTGGAGATAAAAATAGATCGACTTTGGGGATTTAGCGAACGCTGCATTCCTCTATCTGTGTGGCCTGTATGGCGAATATCGCGATCTATAGTCTTTGCGAGGAATGTCTGCAAAAACAACGCCTATCCTTCGCTTAACTTTTCATCTTTCTGCAGATTTCTATTCCTATTATCGAAAAATATTTGCATACTTGAGGAACTGCCCAATGTGACGATGAGCTAATTTTTTTGTTTTGAAACTTTTTGAACTTGTGTTTATTTCTTTCTGTCATTTAGTCCTTCACTGTAGGGGCAAGTCAAGTGAATTGTGGAGGAGTTTCGAGAAATTTACACAACAACAAAGTGATGAGAGAAGGAAGATTAAAAATTGGAGGAAGGGCAGACAAAAATAGGTTGTAAACAACGACATTCGAGCTATAGTTGGAAAACATATTTTCTCGATCTCACGACACGTGGCACAGAGCATTTCAATAAGAGGAGAGGCTGCCTTTGTTATGTGTAAGATGTGTCACGTTTCTGTAGAAAATACAAAAATACTGCGGAGGAGAAGAGAGATTTTATTGAGAAAAGAGGCAGGTTAAAGGAAAATAAAAAAAAGCGAAGAAGAAGAAAATGATGAAATGGGAGATTTAATCGATGGATAACGATCGAATCGAAGCAATTAGAAGAAGAACGAAGAAGAAATGATGTATAAAAGGAGAAGAAGGAAGACTTGAACAACTCTTCATACAGCAAAATGCACTCAAAGGTGAACAATACTTTTCTTTACTTCACTGACAATTTCAACGATATGCTGTGCTTCACGTCTCACCCTATTTCCTCGCGACTTCACTGTTCATTGCAGTCATTCATCTTCATTAACTTCTTCGAATTGATCACATTTCTCCTCTTTCCCTTTCATTTTATTCTCGACCATGTTCTTCCGATTTCAAGAGCGCATTCAGCATCTAGCACTCAGTTAGTTTCCCTTCACACCTTCTGATTTGTCATCTATTTCCCGCAGCAGCTCTTTTTCTCACCGATGACGTGCCCTCTACTTCCAAATCATTAATAGTTTCTGCAACTGTGCCTTTGATTCTTAACCTCGAATTACATATCGAACACAGATTATGTGTGCGTGTGTGTTTGGCGAATGACTCAGTATTTCCCCTTCCAATTTGCCCCCAGCTTTCCCTCATTTCTATCGCTTCCTTTAGACCCCTAGTCCCGCCCAGTTCTTCTCTGCTCAGTCGATTTGGCGATCTGCATCCTTTTTCCATTGTTCCTTGACTCCTCCCTTTTTCTTCATTCCTGCCAGTTCTTCATATTTAACCCTTCCGTTTCGATTTGATTGCCTTCAACCCATTCCATATTTAATTTTTACTCATCAACATACATTTTAGTGACATACTAATTTATTCTGACACTACACCATCAAAATGATTTCGATGATGAATGGAGGAGGCGGCTCAGATCATACGCCTGTTGAATTCTACGGTGCCGCAAGGTCTTCCTCACTCTATCGAAATACTGTCGATAAGCATAAGAGAAGGTAAGCTGCTCTATCAAGATGTTATAGACTGAAAAGCTTTATCAGCCATTTTAGCTACACTGAAAATGGTCGTGTTCTTGTGGATGGCAACCCAATTAGTCCTGTTCATAATGCTTCTGAAATGTGGAGCAATGTTCTCGTTGTAAGTACTTTTGGCATTATCTTCGTAAATGTGGTAATTTTAACAGTTTAACTTTTGCAATTCAGAGAGGACTAACTCAACAAATTACGAAAGACATCAAGACTGAAAAAGAAAGCGGTAAGTTAAAAACGATTGCCTTGAAGAAGACACTTGTCTGAACTATAATTCGATTACAGGGACCTGGGCAAAACTGAGGAGGTTCTCGTCGAAAATGAGACTCACAAAGCAGAAATCGGACGATTTCGCACTACAAATGAATGAAGATCGACTGGCGCAAATTGAGGGGCAGGAGGAACAGCAAGCGAGCCGAGGCACTGGATATGTGACTATGATCGAAGTGTATGGAGTGGAGGACGAGGACACCCAAATAGTGCAGATTGAGGAAGAAAATGAAGACTCCAAGAGCGAGACGGACAGTGGAAAGGGCAGCATCGCTGCCGATGAATTGTCACTTCCAACCAATAAGCCCATCCATAAACATCAGCATGCAAATTATATAATTATCGAACGCTTCTAATTCACTATCTGTCAGCATTTACGCATTCACAGATTTCTATTGTCAGTATTGGTCAAACTTGTTTCTGTTCTGTTCCCCTGAAAATCTTTAAGGATTTACTTTGATCTCATTTTAGTTAGCCGCTTTTGACATATTTATATTACAAAATACAAAATCAAAGGGAAATTGTGTTCAATAAGTACAACAAGATTTCTAAAATAAATAGTTGAAAGCTCGTTTAATTGCTACGTTAATTTGCATAGAATAAAGAAGCGTATCCATTAGATAGTAGATTGTTTCCTAACTTGAACATTTACATACAAGCAAATCTGCCTTGAAATGAAGTGACCTTCAAATTGTAGCAACATGTTGGTTTTGGGTAACGGCAGATGTCGATGTTGCAGTATTGAATTGATGTTGAGTTTCTAAAGAATGTTTGATTAATTGCAACGAGTCTGAATCTCACCCAGGACAACTACAGCTGGCATCCGTTGTTAGACAAGTCCTCCACCTCATTTGCACTCCACAACTTCCACATTCTAATATTTCTCTCTATAGGCTTTTCGCTGATTAGAATAGTTAACCTTCTGGACAAACAGACCATTCACTCCATGCCAGCCAATTGGCTGAACTGCATGTTGTCGTGGCTGAAGCCCCCTAAGTTCTCCTTATGGGGCCAAATAAGCTTATCTTCACTTACAGATTGTGCATCAACTAGAAGACAAATGATTAGAGTTAGAAGAAGACAAAGGAGTGCATGGGACATGGGAGAAGCTCTAATGAGCAGCACTTATCTTGGTTCCTGAAAGATCATCTGAATGGTGATAATAAAGTTCAGGTCTAAATGAAAATCAAAATGAGTATCGCGTGTTGGTTGGGAGAATGAGTTGGAAAAAAGTGGAGGTGAATTGAAACAATCGAAGAGAGACAGATGAATTCCATCATTGTCACTCTGTCTGTTTATCTGGTTGTGCTATTTGTATCCTTTCATCTTCACTCTTTCATATATCCTTTCATACTCGTTTTATCTCTCCTCTATGTTGGGTCAGGTAATTGGTTGCATGAAAGCAGAGACTGCAGAGACACTGCAGGATTAACCAACCTCCCCTCTTCATTTTCTATGTTCATCCCAATTTTACGCCTTCATCATGCACAATTCACATAATCGTTCAATTCGTTCATTCGCATCTCATTTCAAGTAGATTTCTGACGTATGACTCACTGAAAGCATGACAACAAACCAAGAACATCACCTACATTTTGGTGCATGCGAAATAGGGGTAACAAAGGGTAAGATACTTGACAAGTAAGACACCGCATATCGACGGTGTCTTCTGAACAGTTTTTGCCTAAACTTTCGAAGGAACACTTTATTCCTGATAATAATTCAAAATATAAATTTGACTACTATACAAATTTTGTCCTGTACTTACGTACGTGTTGACCTGAATTTACTGCTCATCCCATTATTTTCGCGATGTATACGGATTATACTGTGTGAAAGAAAAAACAGTAAAAGATCTCCTTTCCAAATATAAAAAATGGCACCTGAAAATAAGTGATCTTTAGAAAGAAGGAAATTATCAAGTTTCATTTTTAAAAGGCTATAATTCTTTGGGATCGACATATAAAACAAAGCAATAAACAATAAACTAATGAGTAATTTAGGTATTTCAAAACGGTACACAGAATGGTTTTCTGATATGATTAGAGAGCGCAAGTGACATTCTCGATGTGAAGGCAGAGTTATGAAAGTATTTTTCTAGGATTCTGTAGGGCTAGACAGGATTATGGCGAAAAAGCACATGAAGAACGGATCAGTGTACTCAGACATGAATTTCTGAAGATGACGATCAGAAAGCCCCTTTTTCTTGTAAAGACATTTGTTTGAATTTAATTGCTTGTTTTTGGAACATTCTGAAGTTTCTATGAGTTTTTATCGTTCCCAAAATGATAGGCCACACCCATTCTGCAATAATGCATACGACTAGAAAAGCATAAAGATTGCGCTGCTCTTACAAACCTTTTAAAAATGGCAAAATACTGGGTCGAGTTGTACCAATGAGAAGTTTGTCTGAGATAACTCACTGGTTCCGGACCAAGTGAAAGAAGTCAGCTCTGAGGGGTATATATAATGTTTCGTGAACCTATGTTGTACACTGTCCTATTTCTCCATCTATATTCTTTAGCAAATGACTAGAATTATTACGCAATATTTCAAGAATTTCGGCAACATGAAATCACCGAGCTTTGCGAATATTTATTTGACTGACACACAACATTTTATCTTCCTTTTCAACATTTTTCATTTATTGTGCCCTCCTGTGGAAGGCTGTTCCAAAATTTCGTTAGACCACTTCTTTCGAAGAGTCAGAACGTTGTTAATACCTCAAACTTGGGTAATTAAACCGAAGCTATCGATCAAAATCGGGAAATATAGACATTTCGTCGCATACCCCAGGCAAGAATCCAATTCGAATCTTTCACTGTCTGATTTCTCTTCACCCTTCTCGCCCTTTCCGCTTTCGCCTGACTCTTTCCTTATCTAACTAATACTCACTCTCTACTCTTTCCCTCCCTCCGGCCAATAAGAGAAATAGGGCGCTTATTTGAGAAGGAAAAAGAAAGAAAATGATGAGAGAAGAGGAAACCAGACAGTGAAAGATTCGAATATATTCTTGACTGTGGTATACCACAAGATCTGTATATCTGTCGATTTTCATCGGTAACTTCGGTTTAATTACCCAAGTTTGAGGTATTAACAACGTTCTGACTCTTCGAAAGAAGTGGTCTAGCGAAATTTTGGAACAGCCTTCCACAGGAGGGCACAATTAATGGAAGCTAGATATGCTTACCAATTCCCAAATCTCTACGAAACAATAACGTACCATAGAACATCAAAATTAAATGCATACTTTCACATAAATTAAGATTATTTGCGATTTAGTAACGTGAAGATTCGAAGAATTGGTGAATGACAAATACATAAGAAGAAATTACTCACTACATACATGCAAATTCAGTCAATGATTACAATGTAAAATGTGCTGACCATCGCGGCCCAACCGATTCGTCAAATCGTATAAAATGAAAATAAAACGGAAATATGCACAAGACAACTCGAAAGTATCAGTTTTAATCAATTTTGACACTTTTCGGCCTATAACTTTTATGTAAGCATCGGATCGGAAAATTTTCTAATGAATGTTGTTTATTTCATCGAGACGAAGTATTTGGTATCAAATTTGACTCATTTAGAAACTTTCTAACCGTTTCTGAATTTTTCAGTACATCATTTACTGTAGCGTAAACAACGCACATCCGAGCTCCGGGATCTCGATTACATTACTAGGGATCATTTCCAGGAGAATAATTTGGGCTGTGCTAAGCCTTTCCTAACAAATCTCCATTTTTACATAGAATGGCTAATAAACAAGATTTTATCTGAAAGGCAGAAAGAGTTTTTTTTTCCCGAAAAGACCCACTTTGTTGTTTCACTTGAATTAAAAATGTATTGTAGCAATTGATATCATTGAGACTAACATCATTTTCTTGTCTAACATACGAATCGAATATGTCATTCAAATTTGCATAAATATCGAAGGGACTTCAATAACTGGCAACGAGTGAGAGTAAACAGCATCAATTCAAATATGAATGGTGAATTCTCGAGTGACATTGAACCTAGAAAAACCACATAATAATTCAATATGCATTATCATTTGATAATAAATTGCCATATTGAGGATTCGCAATCGAATCTTGAACAAGAATAGCCTTCGAATGATTAACATTCATTTCAAATTCGATATTCTGAAACAATAGTAAATTAGGTTGTAACATAATTTTGTGAATACCCTATAAGTTTCAAGCTATTCGACACATACAATGGAGAACTTCAATCCTATGAGTCTTGTGACAGCTTATTTTTGCAAAATTATGGATATTATTCTATCTATCTCTGATACGTTCTAGAAGTGAACGCTAATGTAAAATCATGCGAATGGGCAGATGCATTTATTCGATTTTAGTGTACATTAAAACATTCATCGACTGACGACATTTAAAATTGATAAATTAATTTGTGGATGAAGTATTATAACAACAGATAAGAATAAAATAATAGAATTATATTTTAGGTCTTCATTTCTACGATCAAACTTGAGTCATTGTTGACCGTCCCACAGTCGAGACTTGGACGAGTGATTGTGATGAAATTTGTCCTTTTCTTCTAAACAGAATGATCATCTCATAATAAAATTACCAAGAAACGTTCATTTCTCACCGAATGCGAAGTAGGTTGCGTATAGCTTTTCGTCTGGCAGGGCTAGAAATTATAAATGAGAGCGGTATCGTTATTGACCACAAATATGCATCGATCAATTTTATACAAATATAGTTGCATATTACATTAAATGGTAAGTTTTCAGGATCACTTTCGAAAGGCATAAGATCAACCAATAAATGTTCATATTTAAATAACATGGAGCTGGTTAAGAATAGAGATAAAATCTAAAAAAAATACATATTTTAAATACCGTAAAATCTCTATAGTCGAAACCCCCCTAAAATAGGAGTTGAGACTGAAACCACGGGATTTCAATTAGAGGCTTTACGGAAACTTTTCACAAAGAATGACAAAATTTACGTGCTGGAAAACAAATGGCACCATCTGATATAGCATTCGTCGATTTTCTGATCCATAATTTCGACTTGATAATTTTGCAAGGCTTTGAATTTTATGATAAAATACAAAATATGTAAATGTCGAAAGAAGTGCACACATATCGATGCTCATACCAATTAGCTAAGAAGAAATTTGATAATCAATTAATTTACGATATATTATTCACTAACCTGCACATATTTTACATATGAATGATCACTTTTAAAATAGAGAAGGTCGAAAATTATTGGTACTTGAATAGCTGAAATAATGCCACTGAAGCTTGAAATAGTGAATATGATTTTGTGCAGGTAATTTCTAAATTTTTGATTAAATAGGGTATGTTATCATCATGTGCCCTGAATAAAGTGCACTACATTTTGAATTTCAATAGAAAAGTAATTTTTACTATCCCTTCCAGGGGTGGGCCGGAATTCTGATTTCGGTTCCGAAAATTAAAAAAATTTTATTCTGGTCTACCCCCGATCCCTTTCTAGTCATAATTCTATTTCAAACCGATGCTTCATACTGAAACCTACTTGGTCAGAATTTTCGTAAGTGTTTCATTTTCATACAACAATGCATATCTTTGTAAAACTAGGCATATATTCAATAATGATAATGAGTAGCAAATAAATGGTGTTAATACAGAGAAAGAAATTATAGACATGACAAGAGTAATCATCATTTCAACAGCAAAGTAGCACGCAATTATTTGATTTCCTAAAATAAAATATATGTATATAATTTATTCAATTTAATAAAGTTTTAGAGGAGTTTCTATCGTTCGAATCTGTATAGAATGATGAAATATATTATTACTTGTCACTTTTAAACTAACTCAGTCTTGTTGTTAAGAACATGCAAGAAAAAGATTAAGAACTTAGTAAAAAGATAATTTGTAATACGTGATGTACTTGCCGTTTGAGCCTATATTTGCAAGTACTACTACCCATACCCACCAAAAAAATATAACAATTAAAACAACAACCAACAAATATGAAAATATACGAAATTTGATTATTATCGGATAATATGGTGCCTGAAATTAATCATTTAACAATAGTCGAATTACTATTAAGTAAATGTGAATTAAGAGAAAGGTAAAGGAATGTTAGAATTTTTCGTCATTTATTTTGAACGGTGTGATGAAAGATGTTTAGTTTTTCTTATTTTCTTCGCACCATTTCCTAATATTTCATTTAATTCTTCCATTCAATAGCCATTTTAAATAGGTAAATTGTCACAATGATTTTTGATAACATTCCCAGATCTCACATTTTGATGAAAAGCATTGCTAGGAAAATATTGGAGAAATTAAAGACTAGTTTTATCATTGAAAAAGAAGTTTTCTCTAGATAAAATAGTTTCAAATTAATGGTTAATGTCAATTTAATATTTACTGATTGCCATAAACACATTTTACTGCAAAAATAAAGTGACTTACCTCTTGTTTTTCATCAGTAATGCGAAAGGAATATGCCATTAAAATTTGTAGTATTAGAGCAGGTATTCCAAAACATAAAAATAATAAAAATAGGACAAGAACAGATTTTGCTGTTATCCTAAGTATATCCCTAGCTGAAACGTTTTATTAGGCTTTGCAATTTCGATGATTTGGAATTATCATAACGACACAACATGATTTAGAAGTGTAGCGTTATCCAACGAAGATTTTTTTTGTGAATAATGCTACACATCCTTCCAAAAACCATGTTGTGACAATTCCAGCACCCCATAATTTCTTTAGTAAAATCACGAACAATTTTGAAGTAATATAATCACTTACTATCAACTTCCATATTGGTGCTATTTGCTATAAATCGATATAAGAAGATCTATCAGAACTAATAACTATTTCGCACAACAAGAAATTTCCTGGAATGAATGTAGGTTCAGATAAAATATATCTTAACAATTGTTTTGACAGGTTAAATTGTGGTTTGGCTAAATAAAATAACCCTGATACGAACATAACTTGAATTTGATAAGTCAAAAGAGTCTGCTCACCGGTCTTTATAGTCGATGGAGTTCAAAGGACAGATGATTTTTCAAATTTATTTATCATTTATGCACAGAAAAGAGCCATTTAATTGAAAAAGACAAGTAAAATATAAAGTTCATCAGTTTTGCAAATCGACAGATGGAATTTCCCGATTAATGGTGTCTATTGTAATTAATTTTTCTAATATCAAGTCAAATCAAATATGCATTAATGATGACTTTAACGGAATTTAAATGCTGCTGATCTTAGCCTATTCAAATATCAATAACTGCAAAGTATTATCATCTGCATTTCAAAGTCCAAAGTACTGAATTTTATAAAAATCGAAAGATCTCATTAAATCGCTATCGTCCAATTAGCATATTTCGTAATTTTGATTTCACGACAACAAAGATAAAATTTAAAGATTTATATGTAGAGGATGCAAGTGATATTCCCGATGTGAAGCTAGAGTTATGAAAGTATTTTTCTCAAAATCTGATGGGCTAATCAAGTTATAGGAAAAAGCCGCATGAAAAACGGATCAGTGCATCCAAGGATATGAATTTCTGAAGACGACCATCTGAAACCCTTTTTCTTGTAAAGACGTTTGTTTGGATTTCTTTGCTTGTTCCTGGAACATTCTGAAGTTTCTATGGGTTTTTATCATTCCCAAACTTTCGTCAAAATCTCTTTGGAAACGCGTCTCCCTCGCTTCACATCACTACAGTCGCTAGTCAGCGAATTTCCCCTCATCAAAATTATAATATTAGTCGCACATAGTGCAGTGCGTCTTCATCCCTTTGCACATCTGGATGCATTGCCTTTACATTGCATGTATTGGCTGCATTCCGAGCCATTTCATTTTCATTTTGCATCATGCTCCCGCTTTTTCTGCGTTAACTATCGATAATTAGCCTAGTTATCACTTAATTGCTCTCTACTCGTACCCCAGCTCTATCTCAATTATCTCTGTCAAGTCATTGACCCTCTATCTTCCTCTCTTCTCTTCTCCTTGTCATATCGATTTGCTCGCTCTATTTACAACTCATTCTGTTTCTTCTGCTTTTTACTCTTTTCGTTCTTTTCTTCGCTTTATTTATCTATTTTCAGCAGCACATTTCTGCGACGGAAATGGCAGAGAATCGCGAGGCCGTCCTGTCTCCGGAAGAGGTCTGCAAAATGCACACTGTACAATGCAATGATGACTGTTTGAGGAGAAATTCGTGAAGAGCCTGGCCCTGAAGAGCGTGGCCGCTGGAGTGACGCACCCGCTGACTTCCGCACGCACTCTCATCCAACTGGGTCACGAGCCCTTTCCCCTGTCCACTGGCAGAGTGTTCATCTGCGCAGGCCGCAACGCCTACTTCCTGCCCAATGTGTTCAGCTACAGTCAGTCGTCATTCTCAATGCATCAATGCATTCAGACCTAGCTAGGCAGACTTTCAATCAGTTTAAGATGTTTTAGGGGGCGAGGGTACGCTTGACAAATTTTTCGATAATAGAGAAATGATACACAAAGGGGTATGCATGAGAATTTTAGCGGAAAATTTGGCTCAAGCTCTGCCTAGGTCTGAGCACTTATTCACTCATTCAACCCATCCCACTTGCAGTCCATCAACTGGCCAAGGACCGTGGAGTGAAGGTGTTGTTCACGGGCATCGACAGTGCACTGGTGGGACTGGCCGTGCAGGGCATTGCCGCGTACAAGGCCACGCAGTTCATCGATACGCACTACCCGACCATTGGAGGACCCAAGGAGAACGAGGACGTCGAGGAGGAGGATCTGACCGACCACGACTCCTTCAGACGCGCTCTCAGACACGCCATGAGGGACACGGTCATTCGCTGTGTGGCCGTCACTGCCGCGAGGCCATTCACTGGTCTGTTCACGTTGGCAATTTTGAAATGACGTGATGACGTAAGCTATAGTTAGAGATATGATAGTGGACAAAGATAGCTCACGTCTTCATGTTGTCCCGTCATTTCTCAGTTGTCGTTTACATTCGCTTCTTCCAAAGTAATTGCATTGTCTGTTTGCAGTCGTGATGATCAGACAAATCGCACAGTTGATTGGCAACGAGACCAAATACACCAGTGTGTTCCCTTCGCTGCGACTCATCGGCCTGCAGGAGGGCCCTGGCGGGTTGTTCAGGTTGAATTTCACAACACACCTTCCCCCACTATGTGATTATCCATTTCAGTGGTCTTGTGCCCCAAATCGTGGGCGAGACGATCGTCATTTTTGGAGTTCACTTCGGCATTTGGGCGATGGAGCGAGCCATTCTGCGCAGTGGAATCGTCGAGAACGTCAAGAACGAGAAGGGAAAGAAGGCAAGTCACCCAAATCAAGAGCACATGGGCACACGCTTCAGAAGAACATATCTCGAGCATTCCATTATGAATAGGGATGTGATACGGTGGTAGGCTAATCTTTGTCTCAAAATGTGCACCACGATTTGGTGGGCGTCATTATGAACTCATGAAATGGTCCGACCATATTCTATCCCTATTTATTTTCATTCTAGTTTTCATCTGTCAGGTCTATTCTTTTCAAGTGTGTATCCGCGTTTCCTGTGTATTATTCAAGAAGTCCTGTGAAACCGACTCCTCACAACTCGACCCGCAGAAAATAGCACATCGTTTCGCGAGAGAAAAATACGAAATGTTCTTTTCCTCTCTCAATACAACGCACTTTTTCTGCGAGTCGATTTGCGGATCGAGTTATGAGAGATTGTTATGGAATTTTGCAATTTTAATTTTAATACAGAAAATGAAATGGTGATTTCAGGAGCTGAAGGATCTGCGCACATTCGTGCACGCGGCCATTCCATTCGTGCTCAACTCGTTCGGCCACCCGTACAGCGTCGTCAGCACTGTGATGGGTGTTGTCGGATCAGGTAATGTTGAAGAAGCAATGCAAACTTATTGAGATGAGATGTGCCTTCTCAGAATTCTGCGAAATAACAGCATACAAAGGGGCAGCCGTGAATTTTCACATTTTCCTCTCTTCCAAACGAGAGCAGATGAATGATGTTTCATTCTTTCTGTATGCGTTTCGTGTGAAATTTAGCAGAATTTTCGAAAAGGCCCCTTTCATCTAAAAACTCGTCTCGAAAAAAAGTAGTGACCTTTTCGAAAGATAAAAAAGACGCTCTTTTTCTCTCGATATGATACTTTTTCTGTGGATTGAGTTTTGAAAGTCGGCCTAAAATAAAGCAGTCTATGGTCCACAAATATAGATTTCTCTCCTATTCCTCTTTTTGAATAGTCAACTTGCAGGTCTTGCGGTCTCGTTCCTGCCCTACTCGCCGACCTTCTCGAATTGGCACAACGCGTGGGACTATCTCCATCCGCACGGCCTCAAACGTGGCGCTCGTCTGTTCCTTCGCGAACAGACTGGCGCAGTCACTGTCGGTGCAGACAGACAGCTCTATGCTTCCACCAAGTACTTCGCGTAACACACTTCCATAGACGACAATCCAGTCAGCAATCGAGCGATCGACTCTCCTATTCTTCAGGTTGTTCTGCTTCTAGTTCTAGCTATTTCCTCTTATTTTGTGAAGTTCTAACTATCTCATAATACCCTCAGTAATCTCCTTTTTTAGTTAGAAATAAGATAAATCGTATTCTCCCTTTAAAAATTTATCATCATCTTCAAGCTTTTATTGATGAGAATCACTCGAAGAAAGATGAAAAGTGTACGAGCTTTTCTTTTTTCGTAATGGCAATTATTTTATTTGAAGTTTTGTAGTTGAGAAATTGGAATAGAATTATGCAGCTGTGTTTTGTCAGGTTCGTTTTAGACGTTCGACTAGAAAACACTAGAATTTTCATTGAACGATCATCTTTGCCAAATGAATAAAATGATTTAACTGGTTTTTATGAAAGTCAGTGACATTGTTGATTTCTTCTGTTACAGACAGAATTGAATATTGCTTACTTTGTTGTGCGATTTCTGATGCAAACAAGGCAATTTCGGCAATCAGACTGTTCATTCGAAGAGAAGGAAGAAGAGGAATGAAGAAGGCCATATCGTAGCGTAGCCTTCTTTATTTCTCTTCTCCCCTTTCCTCCAGCTGATCATTTTCTTCATTTCTTATCAGCCAGTCTCAGGCCCTCGCTTTATTGACCATTTCTGCTTACCATGCACTACAATTCTGCATTGTTAAACCCTTGTTCCAATTCAGACGTCTTTTCTTCGCTTTTCGACGGCTGCTCGACTAAAAATGGGCTTGGAAAAGGCCTATTTCGGCATGCAGTGCTTCTGGGGCGAATCCGTTTTTGCAAAGGCTCGCTTATTTCTCGTGTCAATCATACAGATTCCTGTTTTCAGCTCAAAGGGGTTCACAACACGCGAGTTGGCTATGCTGGTGGGAAGACGAAGAATCCGACCTACAAAGGCATCGCCGACCATACTGGTGAGTGGGAAGGTGGCAAGTCAGCAAAATGAACAGTTTAGAAGTCACTGAAGTTAAATTCGATCCCTCTGTGCTTTCCTACAGGGAATTGGTGGACTTCTTCTGGAGCCATCACGACCCTGTTGGCCCTCGGAAGAAACAGTACCAGTCTGCCATTCTCTATGCGAATGATGAGCAGAAAAAGGCAAGGAGAAGGAGAGGAGAGGGAGAAGGAAAAGAAAAGAATTGCAGATTGCTGAAGAAACAAAGCAAAGGGAAGAGAAGAAACACGAGGATATAGAGACATACATAGAGCCGATTGATGTGTTCTACCAGGCTGAGGATTACCACCAGAAGTACTGGCTCAGATGCAAAAGGGACATTTTCGAGTCGCTCCATCTGACAGACGAGCAAGTGGCCGACTCTCTTCTCGCTACAAAAGTCAGTCTCTCCCAGCTTTTTGGAAACCGCGAGACCACGAGACACAAGACATAGGGGAAATAGTATAGAATTAGGGTAGGGTGTGGGGAGATGCTAGGTTTTCTTTTCCCACACTATTTCTCAATGGCTCTTGCCTCTCGTGGCTTTGCGGTCTCCAAGTTGCCCATTTTCCCATATTTTCTAGGCAATTCTCTGCAAATTTAGCTGAATGCTTACGCGGCTGGTTACACGGACTTTTCTGAGCTAGAACAACTCAAAAAGGAGCACAACTTGAGTGACGAGCTTGTCAAAAAGATACACGATTTTGCATTGGCAGGTGGAGATCCCAGGAATTGCCATTAGACATCGAAGCCAGACGTTGGGACGTTTTCCACCGCAAATATCCCTTTAAGCGGTGAATTGTTCCAGTCAACTTTGCAATTACTATCCTTAATAACGGGACGAGAGATGATGACCAAATTTTGCAGTGGAAAACGCCCCAACGTCTGGTCGAAACTTGTTGGTTCAATAATTTATAAGTCGACGAATAAAACTGTTAACATTACTTCATTACAAAATAGACATATAGTAGTAGTAGTAATATAGCTATAGATAGAAATAGACAATTGTATGTGGTCACTTTGTTGGCGATGAAAGGTCGTTCTTCATTTCGAATGTAGTAGTAGTAGTAGTAGTCTGTCTAGCATTTGCTTGTTTGTTCTTTCTGTCGTAGATCGCCCCCATGTCGTCGATCATCTGTCGACGCAATCCGCTCATGTCCAATTTATGGTAACGCAATTGCTAAACTCCAACAATGCAATTCTCATTCTCCTTACTACAATTTTGCATGTTTTTCACTTTGCCACTCACCGATTGTCTGAGAAACGAATTGAGTCTCTCCTCCCTCTGCGTTTTCTCGGGAATTCTATTATAATCGAGATTGTAATAGTGACGGGGGTCCTCCAAGTCAATGGCCCTCACATCGTCTAGTGAGGCAAACGGATCTGAACGGAACACGTGAATATCAGCCACACATTTCGATGTTTTGAAGATAGAGCAATCGGGAGGAAAACAAACTACTAGCAGATGGATGACGCACTTTGGCTGGGGGAACAAGGTAAATCCAGCATCTAACAGGATTAACTAGTTGAAAGGAGCAAAACAGAAAATAAGAGAATATGAATAGGAGTAAAAATTGACTACAGAAAAATGAGGTAAAAATGAATGAACGAATATGGTTGTCTGAACTCGAAACTTTCAAACTCACAGGCAGTGAGGAGAACGACGAAGAACAGCAGAAAGGCAGCCATTTGGAGGAGGAGAGAAGAAAGGAAGGGCATCGCGTTGCTGCAAAGAGGGGAACCCACCGATCGAGTCGCGCGATTCGAATCTGAAATGACATATGGGTGAGTGATTTCGAACATCTTCAAAAGCAGTATATCAATATGGAAATGAAGATGAAAATGAAAATGGCCGATTTCATTTGTCCTCCAAGACTAATTGAACGAACTACAAAAACGAGAGGGGAAAACAGAATTTGTATATGAAGACATTCTTCTCCAAGTCTGAAAATATCGAGGCTGGTGACGCACCGCCTCATTCTGTTTAATGCTTCGATCAGATTTTGTACGTTTACTGTTGAAACATACAAACTGGCAGACATAAGGCTGCAGATGAAAATGAGCAGATAAAACCGGAAATATGATAATCAGCATAAGGTGAGAGCGGAAATCAGCTGTTTTGATATTCGGAGATGGAAATTCTGTATTTACGAAAGGAAAGATGGAGGATATCATTGCGAGCATGAGTAGATGATGGTGAGATATGAAATGTGTACGTTGAAGCAGATATTATCTAATCTTTGAAGACTCTTTTCATTCGTCATTCTCTCTCGTGTTTCTGCTTCCTCTAATCTTTCACTTATTCACTAATCCCATCGAACTCTTACAGTATAACCTATTTTAATGCTATTTTCCCGCCTGAATACTACGGGTTTTCCCTAAGGATATCTCGAATATCTCTGCAAAAAGCCGTCCAAATTCAATCAGCCAACAGGTGGGGCAAATCGTGTAGTAAATTCGCTACCCAACTCAATCTAATTTGAACTAAATGAATTAGAACAGGGTCTGGAATGGAAACGGCACAAATAGAAGAGAGCATGAACGCCAGAAATCATTCCCATTTCACGAGAGTTCAAGTTCAGATGAAGGGAATATTGGTTGGACTTGTACAAGAAAAACGAACAAGTTTATTGTCTCTTGCATTTTCAACAACAATAAGTAAATCAACAAAAATTGATAAGAAAAAACAATCCTACTCGATAACAGCTAGCCGTTTCTTCTTCTTCTTCTTCAGTTTCTGCCTGCCATTATTGCCAAGTTGTCTGACCCATTCAACCGCCTCTGTGATTCTTCTGCTCTTCCTCTTTTCTGCAGCTTTCAGCACCACTTCCCAATGTGTCTTCAGTGTATTCTGCAAACATTCATTTCATTCTCGATTCTTCTGTAAAAAAACAACTCACTTTGAATTGCGTCTCCTCCGTAGAGGAGCATCTTCTGTTTTGCACAGCTTTCCCGAACTGTCGAACGATGGAGAGCGTGGAATCGAGGAAGACGCCACTCGTATCGTCCATAATGGAAGCGGCCACGAAGGGAGTGACTGCCTGGCTGAGGGCGAGCAGATTGGCTGTGTATTCGAATGGCGACAGAGCAGAGGACGTACTCGTCAGCACGGGCAGGTAGAACGGGTCTGACTGGACACGTACCTTTTCATTGCACTATTCCTAGTCCACAAATCGCTTACATTTCGATAAATCTCCAATAAGTTGATCGCTCTGTCCATTTTTCCATCTTCAAGGTTCAAATTGGCTTCGATCGCGTTGAATTCAACAGCCGTGTTGAGTTGATGCGCCTGCAAATATTCAGAGCACAATTGATGTTTGGTTGTGGAAAGCGAGCCTTAATGAAATGTCCGATTGTCTCGAGGAAATGAGGCGAGTTCCAGTTGGGCCGCTTGGAGCTGCTCAGCAAATTGACAAAGTAGGTGAACAGGTCTGCAGTGCCTCTGCACAGGGAGGGATGCGACTGCAACAGCTGCGAGAGAATCGAGATCGACAGATTCCGCACACTGCAAGGGGGTTTATTGGGTTGGTTAATTATTGAAATGGACCTGATCTCCATGTGAGAAAGAGCTCTGAGGATATGAGTGACGAGGAGAGGGAAGTGGGGACGAAGCACATCAACAGGGACTCGACACATCTGCTGCAGCAACGCGCGGAGAGTTGCTGTTGTCGCGTCCGTATTCGTCTGCAAGGAACAGTCAGTTGGATTCACTCCTTGTGCTTCTCCAAATTCTTACGTTATCACTGATAAGTCTGGCGACTGCAGGAATGAGCGAGCGGAGATGTGAGTGGACGAAGTCTGGCCGCGAAGAGAGGAGCTGCTTGAGGCCGATCAAGGCGTCTCTCCTCACGCTCTGCAATACGGACAGGTTCAATTCAACCAGACCTTTAAAAATTCGATCCGCAAAAAAATAGTATATTGAGTGAGGAAAAGAGCGTGTCTTCTTCTCTCTCTCTCTCTCGAAAAGGTGCACGGTTTTTTCTGCGAGTCGGGTTTTGAGAAGTGGGAATTCAACTGAATAACTCATTCTGCCCACCTTACTGTAGTGTCCCAACTGCCTACAGATGTCCTCGATCGACTGCTTCCTCTTTGTGAGTGGCTCGTCGGCAGCTTTTGCGCTCACTTCATTGTCCTTCAACTGGCTCACCAGTACGAGTTTCTTCGCTGCAATCGGTTTTCACATTTCATCTGTTCTTCTTTATTCCCCGTTACCTTTGACAGTGGTGTCGGTCGTGTTGGTCTTCTTGAGCTTCTTGCCGACCTTCAGTTTGACCTTCTTGAAATCCTCGTTTTCCTTCTTCTTTTTCTTCGCATTCTTCATTCTGCAGCAGCCAATTCTGAATTTTGCGCGATAAAATTAAGAAAATCCAAGAATTCGAAAAATTAAGCGAATTTTGGCGTGCACGACATTTAACGCGTCAAAGTCTAGCCCTGGGCATGCGAGGTATGCGGTTTACAGAAAAGCACGCTTCCATTCTTTTTGGCACGTACGTATATCTGCTATCTCGCAGACAGACAGACAGACAGACAGACAGCGAGAGAGATGGAGAGAGGCAGACAATGGATATGTGCGCGATCATATCCACCTGCTAATTTCCTCCACCTTCTCTCCTCTCCTTATCTGTCCTGACCACTTTATGCAACTTGCCAATCCCCCTTTGCATAATTTGATCAATTTGGCGAGGGTTTTTATCCTCTTTATTTATTTATTTTTTTTTTCTCATTTTTCATTTTTTGCACTTTTTACTGTATCTCTTTTAGTCTGAATGATCGAGCCAATTTCCACTCCTTCTCCTTTTCTGTCTCTGTCCGAGACAGACGCAGCCACAATGCCCTGCTCCTCCTCTTCCGTCCTGCCTCTTCCCTCTCCCAGCCCAACAGCCATTCCCCCCATTCCTCTATGCTCGTCTTCGAGGTTCACTCTAACGATCGATTCCTCTTCCCCCTCCACAGTCGACAGTCAGGGATCAGGTCCTTTGAAACTGAGGTAGGACTTACGACTTGTGTCCCCTTGAATTAACAGAAGAATATAGCTTGGGAGGAGACCAGGGACAGTCTTGCGAGAGCACAGCCGCCAAGTCGGATGGATCGAGTGCGAGGAGGAAGAGGCAATTCGACAGCCACATCCCTGCCGACGAGTGCATTCGGTATTCCGATGGAACGACCGAGAAATACGCATCGTGAGTTGTGAATTCGGGAGGGCAACTGAGAAATGACGTGAGGACGTGAGCTATCTTTTCACACGCTAGTTTTTTCCCCTACTTTCTCATTCCCCTGTCCCTAACTAGAGCTCACGTCCTCACATCATCACGTCATTTCAAAATTACCATCCAGAAGTCAGACATTAGACAATGCCGATTGCAGTGCGCAACATCCCGTTCACACACCCACAGGCACAGTGCCCATTCTGGTCTACTACCCGACCATGAAGCAAATCAGAGACTTCAATTATCTGATTGAGCTGATCGAGAGGACAGGGGCGCACAGGCTGTGTGGCATCGTCAAGGTGGTCCCCCCACCCGAGTGGAACCCCCGCGGACAGCTCAAGTCGGATTTCCGCGACGCAAACGACTATCTGCTCGAGAAGTAAGCTCGTTTGTTTGGTTGAACCAACAAAGTTGTACTGTGAATTCAGCCCTGTCGTCGAAAAGTTCGAGGGCGAACGGGAAACATTCACTCGAGTGCTGAGTGTCTACAGCGACCAGATGAAGGCCAAGGATTACAGGAAATTGGCCACTTCTGCCAAATTCAGGCCGCTGCCTGCAGCTCTCGAAATGAGCGATCCCGTCGAAATCGAGAAGTAAGACAAGTTTACTGTAGAAATTGTAAAACGGCTCACTGTAGTTTCCATCACCACCTTCTTGCAGCTATCATTTTCTTTTCTGGCAACTAGTAGATAGAAGAGAAAAAGGGGACGTCAACTATGAGAGGTCCTATAAAAGTCGATTTTAGGGAATTCTTCGCAAACATCCTCGATCGTGAGGCCATATACGGCGCAGATACAGAGGGATCGCTGTATGCCAAGAATGTGAAGGAAATCAACATGAATTGTTTGGGCACAATTCTCGACGAAACCAAGCCGGATGGAGTGAGTTGAATTTGTAAGAATGAATAATTTCTTTGAGCATTCAGCGAATCAAAGGCGTGAACACAGTGTTTTTGTACTTCGGAATGTACAAAGCAATGTTCCCGTGGCACGTCGAGGACATGGACCTCTATTCGATCAACTACTTGCTGCACGGGGCTCCAAAGGTTTATCGTTTTGATTGAGCAATTCCTCATTGTTTGACTCTTCAGTACTGGTTCGCAATCGCGCCCGAGTCTGCAGAGCGATTCGAGCGAATTATGGCCAGCACCTTCCCCAACGAATTCAAGCACTGCAAGGCCTTTCTTCGTCACAAATTCGCTGTGGCCACTCCCGAGTTCCTGAAGAAGTATGACATCAAGTATGGAACAATGATGCACAGGGAGAACGAAATCATCCTCACATTTCCCAGAGTAAGTCATTCAAGGGCTTTGACTAAGACCAGACTTCCCAAAACTCGCAAATCGATTCGCAAAAAATAGTATATTAAGTGAGGAAAAGAGCATATCTTCTTTATCTCTCTCTCTCTCGAAAAGGTGCACTATTTTTCCGCGGGTCGATTTGCGAGTTTTGGAAAGTCTGATTGGGACTGATTTTTGATTTGCAGGGCTACCATATGGGCTTCAACATGGGATTCAACATCGCCGAATCGACCAACTTCGCTTCTGATCGATGGATCGACTACGGCAAGACGGCGCTCCTCTGTCAGTGCAGGAAGGACACCGTGCAAATCGACATGAAAGTCTGTCGCTTCATCATTTTCAAAGAATTCCAACGCAACCCTCGTCTTTTAGAAGTTCATGTACAAATATCGACCAGACGAAGCGGAACGATGGATGAGCTATTGGTACGGGAATGAGAAGGTGCGTTCTGCCGAGCAGCCTCCAATCAAGCCCATTTGTAAGTTATGAGTTTTCCTATGGAAGAACGAATTTTTCTTGGACACAGAATTCTCTCACTTTTCAAATACAAGTCCCGAAGATGTGACTCGTCGAATTTTCTATAGAGACACATCCTTAAGATCCTAGTTGTGTTGGTTGCAGTGCTTGTGGTTATTGCGTACTTGCAGTTTCGCCCTTCGTGACTGTCTACCCGTACAAGAAGATTTACCCAATCACAGACCATGACGACGACGAAGGACTCAGTCCCGCGAAAAAGTCCAAATTCGAATGTTCGTGTTGAATTCGTCCAGACAATTTCTAAATCCCGTTTTCTTGCAGCAAACCGCACATCCGGCTCGACGAATCCCTACGTCTATGTGATGGAGCATTTCAACAGCAAACTGCTTCGGCTGCAGAGTCTGCGGAAGAATTTCCGACTCAAACTGCCGGGCATCGATTTGGACGGCTGCTCGCATTGCGCTGCCCCCGCCCCCGACATAGACTCCAAGTCGCTCAGGACGAGTGTTTTCCGCAAGAACCACGGTCTGTCATGCTTCTTCGTTCGTATTTTCATCGCCCTTTCATTTGCAGGTCTGTGGGCTCGTTCTCCATTCGCCCTGAAAGAGGAGCACGACCACAATGCAGAGACGGCCAAAATCGCCCCCCACTGCGCTGTCTGCCAGTATTTCGTCGCTCCGGGAATTCGCAAGATTGTCGACACAGTTCCCGACAAATCGAGTGTGGTGATTCGCAGAAAATCGACGTTCACAAAGGAAGATCCTTCAGTGGCAGAGGACGATGAAATGCCTGCACAAGTGAGTCATTGTCTCTGCGGGAGATCATCCGCGATTCATTTCAGAGCGGCCTCTGGATTTGCTCGAACTGCAGTATGACTGTGCACGCCTGCTGCTACGGAATTGACGAACAGAATGCAGGTAACACGGTTCTCTGCACACACACATGGAATTCAACGAATTCGTTCAGATGAGAATGTGCGTTCGAGATGGCGTTGCGAGAGATGCAGCGAGAGGAATGATCATCTGATTCGCTCGACGAGCTGCAATCTGTGCGAGAGACGGGGAGGGGCTTTCATTCGGGCAGAGAACGGACAGGACAACGAGACCTTCGTCCACATTGTCTGCGTCATTCTCAACAGGCAAGCCATTCATCTGTTCACTCGTTCAAAGAGGAAATGGTGTCCATTCCAGGCGCTCTCTGATCCATTTCAACCAGTCGCCTCTGCTCGCCTTCACGTACCCATTCGAACGAGATCGTCCCACAGAGAAGCTGCTCGACTATTTCCCCCTGTCCTACACGATGGAATTCGGGAATGTCTACGAGAAGAGCGCCCATCAGTGTTCTCTCTGCCACTACAATCGGGAGGGACTCATCTGCTGTGGAATGTGCAAGGATGTAAGATTCAAATCGTTCTCTTCTTGTTATCGTGTTAAGGTGAAGATTTCTAGGCAAAAATTCTCAGTTGTATGCATTACGAGCCAAATCGTGATAGGAAACTTGCATTTATCAATCACTTGCGGTAGTCAGACTATGACAATCTAGAAACAAATCGAAAATCGAATGAAAGGAATTTTTTTTTTAAATCTGGATTTTCAATCAGCTATCCCATATCTACGACAAAAGTGCGCACTGTTCTTTCTTTCCCCTAGAACTTAGTCGTCACTTTAGCGCATTAGTAAAAGTATTAAAGTATTTTAGTCTATTGCGATTCGTTGCGACTACCCAATGCCAATAAGCCTACTCAAAAATCTGATGATAAAAATGATCATAGCACAAGTCGTGTAACGCACTAATTCAAATTTTGCACGAATCGGGGAACCTTCTCAAAAACAAGGCAATACGTTGAACCTTTCATTTGCAGCTGGATCTGCCCGAGCCGACTCTGATGCACGCGACCTGCGCCAAGGCAATCGGCTACAAAATGGAACTGCGCAACTTTCCGCGGATTGCCAGTCTCGTCTGCGATAGGCACGTCGACTACATTGTCGACAAAGGTGAGTACTGAAAACGAGGAATTGCATCACGCTATTCTCCTCTTTTCAAAAATGTTGCTATGTGAAGTAGAGAGACCTCTTTCTCCCGCACATTTTTACGCGTTCTTCTTTTTTCGTCTCTGTGCTTTCCCTCCTATTTCCTCCCTGCTGTTGAAGGCTAAGGGAAAGAAGGAAGAGTAAATCCAGGATAAGAAAAGTGGACTCTGTCTCTCTCATAGAGAGATTTTTAGAAAGAAGAGAAAAGCGTAACAATGCATTCGTCAACAATACAATTGATTCAGACGATCCCGATTCTGTTCTGCCTCCTCTGCAAATTGGAGAGCAAGTTGAATTGGTTGAGGAAGAAACGGAAAGTGAGACCGATGAAGAAGAAACGAAGCAAGTGCAGTGCAAGGATGAAGAAGGGAGGGTGAAGAAGGAGAAGGGCAGCTGCAGAGGCAGGGTGGAAGACATCGAATGGGTGCCCTATGCGGTGTTGGACTTCATGGACGGCACCGTGTCCAGAGACATCCCCTCCAACGACATTGTCGAACACAGCTGCGATGACTGCACTCCGCCAATGCACACCGCAGGAGCTGTGGTGAGTCTGCATTCAAATGCATTCACTCGATGAATTGTCTCGATTCAGGTCAAAGTGCGATGGAGCGACAACACAATCTACGAGGCCTATTTCCGAGGAATGATCGCCACGAGGGACTACAGAGTGCAGATGCAGGATGGATCGATACGGCTCTTTCAGAGGAAGAATCTCAAAAGTCTGTCAGAAATGGAGGAAGCCTCCCAAATGGTGAGTTGGGGGATAAAGAAGTTGAAATTTATCTGCCTGTTTTAGTGCTTCAATTATGGAGACGAATCTCGAAAACGGAAAAGCGATGAATCTGCAGAGTGAGTGGAGTTAGTCCAATTTGATTGTACCTTTTTCCTGTGTTGCCATTTTTCTATGTACTTTATTTCGACCAGCAATCATAATAATTTTCGTTTATCGTCAACCTCATTCTAGGAAATGAATTGTTCATTTTATAGCGCTATTATTCATCAAGTCATTCTCTAAATTAACCTTTATCATATATGCCTCACTCTTTATTTCAAATCGCAATGTTCCATTGATCTCCGTTTATTTTATTCTCGTCTAGACAGTAGTCTAATTTGACCTATTTTCTGTGAAATTCAGTTTGTTACAATGTTTAGAAATGTCACGTTCAATTTCTCTCTGAATTTGTACGAAATATGAAGTTTATTTTTTACCTAAACTTGAAGTAGTAAATTTTCATGTTAATTTTGTGTAGACCGCTTTATGCAGAATCCTGTTCCTCTAATAGGGTCAGGTAGAGTGATTTTGATATAAATGATGCGAGTGGCTGAAGATGGTACTTTGTTACCAAACGCCATTTCTCCCCCTTTTGCATTTTTCCCATATTATCTCGTCTTTGATAAAAAAAGCACCTTCAGCCAAAAGACGTAGAGTAAATGAGCAGTGTCCGATAGACGGCACTGGCAAGAAAGGTGAGAGATTAGAGAAAGTGAATAAAGGAATAGAATGAGCCCCTATCTATATTCATGTTTGTTTTTCACACTTGCACAATTAGTTCCGTAAATTTCCAGAAGAAGGTGAAGCCAACAGAAGCAGTCATTCAATAGCAGCAAATTCTAGAAGAAGGCAGATACAGGACGATTCGATGAAATTCACTCCACAGAAACGTAAGTTCTAATCAGAGATGATGAGCTGCCTGCAATTCTTTGCAATTATATTTATTCCGTTTATTCTGTGCAGTTGTACAATTCCCCTTAATCCTTTGTTATGAAGCAACTTTTCCGCGATAAGCGACTAATGATCCGTCTGTTTTGAGAGCTTAAGCGGACTTATTGACTCGGATTAGGTGTGGGTGAAAGCTTTGCTTAGAGCCCACAGCCGATGCGCGATCCTTTTATAAGCCGTTTTTATTCCTTCATAGCCACATATTATTAGACCATTGCTTTGGAGAAGGGTTACTTTGAAAAGGAAGAAGAGGGAGAATGTGGGCGGGAAGACACAAGACGGAAGGGGCAGATTTACCTGGGAAAATCAGCAAAAGAGCGAATCAAATGAGAAGCAACTCCTAGGCAGAAAAGAAGTTTATTATCCCTGTTCCTCCCCCTCTTATCATTATCTCTCGGGGCCAATTGAAAATCATCAAAACTCCCTTTCAAAACTAAGCAGCTCGAGCTCTGCTTCCGACTATTCTATATAAAGTCAGCTGTCGGCGGTTACTAAATAACAAGGCATTTCAAGAACTGACGGAGTGTCCCCTAGTTAAGCCCTCTGTCATATAGCTGCTGTCTCAGTTATCAGATATTGTCAATGACCGACTACTTGAGACGAAGTAAATGACACTGACTTTTTATGCACGTTGTTTGCAGTCAATTTCACACTATTACGTCATATTCAAGGAATGAGGCAGACGACTATTTGTAAATCCGCAATGCACTTTTCATATTCGTATCTGTGCATAATTTATTTTGTCTCAAGTTATCGGCCATTGACAATATACTTACTCTAGTTGTTTTAACATTTTCATTCATTCCTTCCAACAATCAGCAATTTCGATTCAGAATGTACGCTTGCTATCCCCTGTCTCTGTCGCGATGTCATTCCCAGTTGCTCCCTTGTTTGACACCAACTTCGGAGTCCTATTTGTGGTTCGGCACTCCATTCTGCAGCTGCTGGTGAGTCATTCAAACTTAAAAAGTGTACACGAATTTCACAACTTCCTTTTCGAATTTCCTTGTTGCAAATCCTCATTCAATCATCCATCAGACAGTCACTTCCTCTTTCTCCCCTTCTTCCATCGTTAATCTAACAGACTATCTATCTGCTGCGAAAAGCTTTCAACTTTGCGCAAAAACTTTGGAAAGAAATCTAATTTTTATGAAATTATTTGTGACAAGTAGTTTCATCAAATTTTGTGCTAATTTTCTTCATGAAATACACATCTTAAATCGCATTAAAATTGAGAATACGATTTTTTCGCGGCGTAGAATAATATGAAAGACTTCCCATGATTAGCGTTGCGATAAGTCAATAAGTGGATAAATCCGATGAGAAAAAACATCGAAATCGAGCAAGTTATAGTTATTAAATGATATAATGATACTTGGCTGGATGGCATTTGAGAGGTATTGGGAAGGATCACCTTGAAGAGAAGAGAAGTCAGCAGATTTATTGCAGCTAAAGCGCATTCCAATTCGAGTCCTGCGAAAAGTCGCATTAGGAAAGCAGATTTTCACATGGATTTAGATTACCGGATAATGTTGGAAAGGCAAAAACGCTAATCAAATTTTACCCTCCCTAAATTAAAAATTCACAAAATAATCATGATGAATCTGTAATTTACTTCCAACTCACGAAAATATTTTTATTCGTAAAGTTTTATTTTTGGAAGCAATGAAATCATCAAAGGCCTAAAAATAGCACATGATTCGGACGTGCTTAATCTCTGCTTTCGAAACTACGAAACAAGGGCTTAATCTGCGAAATACGCTCAATTTAGTAATTCAATCCAAGCCGTTTGCCGCATAAAAAGCAACCCTTCGTGTGGGAATACTTTCATGTCTTCCCTGCCGAAATTTTGATATCAAATAAGGAAATGCTTAGGAAGACAGAGAGGGTAATAATCGGTCGAATTTACGAAACTCACACGGAAGTGAATTACATGCTATTACACAGAGAAGAGAAAGATTTGAATCAACTTCAAAACAGCCTCCCAAACCCTCGCAAATCCTGCCTCAAACAAGTCTTCGTGATTATGAAATTTCGTGTATTTCTTCCTCGATACTCGTTGCGTATTTCCTGTCCAAAGAGGAGGCGGAGCCAAATTAACTGCACACAGATGAAGCGAGAATTGCATGTGAATGATATGAGATGAGCCTGGAAGGAGGAATGCAGGATGCAAGGATAACGACTTGATAAAAGGACTGAAGGGGACTGACTATTAGCCCATCTCCCCAACTTCAACAGCTTAGTTGCTCTTTGCGTCGGCAACTTTCTTGTATTTAAACCCCCTTTTCCACCCAAAGTGGACTTGCTTTCGCTCAGCCGTTTCTAACATTCCTTCATTTAGTCTCTAGAAATTCTATGACTCTGATCGCTCTCATAACCGAAATAGCAGCCCGAATGCGGAAGAAGTAAGTCTGATCTGCTGGCCTCTTCAAGCTTTTCAGAGTTCAAACGTGGAATGATCCTTGAGACATTTTCCATTTTCCCATTCTTGTACCTTTGCTCGCTTTTTCTCACAGTCTACAATGTCGCCGTCTCTGTCTCAGACCCAACTGATTGTCTGGCCAAACTCTGCTTCTAAATTCAAGTCTTCATACACCTGCATTCCCCCTCTATCAAGATGTCCAATTTCAGCATGCTCCCTCCGCCAGTGGACGGCATTCCCCAAGATCTGCGTTGCTTAGTCTGCGCTGATCGCGCAGAGGGCTTCCACTTCGGGTGTCTCTCCTGTGCTGCTTGCGGCGCTTTCTGTAAGTCTGACAGATGGTCTTTTTTCTTACTGTAGACACTTTACGAATAACTTCAACGAGTTGCTCGAACGAAGGCTTCGAAATGCCTCTCGACTAATCCAGTCTTTGGGCTAAAGAAGAAGGGTTTATCCTTTTCGAGACTCAACGCGGATAAATAGAAGAATGAAAGAATACTGTAGTGTAAAGTCATTACATTTTGTATGCATTTTCAGTTCGAAGAAGTATTTCTGATCAGAAGGTCTACTACTGCTTAACGAGAAAATGCTCTGTCATTTACGGTTAGACTCTTTCCAATTCCCTAATTCTAAAAAGGCTTATTCAAAATCGTATCATGCTTGTAGCAGAAAAATTGTCCAGCTTTTCTGGCTCCTTGTCTGGTCTATGACTAGTGTTGGATATCAAGTGCATTTGGTTAAAGCCAAAGATTTTTAGACCCATCGAAGAAGGGCGGCTGTTGCCGATATTGCCGCTTCACGAAGTGCCTGGCTGTGGGAATGCTGCCCCAGGAAGTTCGGGCCAAACGATCTTCTGCACCGGCCTTTCTGCCGCTGAGTGGAGCTGTAAGGGATCGGGCCAGGGCTCTGGCTGCTGCTGCTGCTGCTGCACAGCAGGCACAGCTGCAGCAACAGCCTGGAGTGGATGAGACGATCGTCGAGAGGATTCTCCATTTGAGGCGAGAACTCCACAACGAACCACCTATGCCCATGCCAAATGAGGTAAAGACATAGAGTATATCAAAAGTCTCGAACTCCGAATTCCAGCGCACGATATTCTCGAGTTTGCGTCACGCGTTGCAAGAGGAATTCGAGATATTCCGGTGTCTGGCGAATGGCCACTCGCTCATTCGCGAGCTCATCTTCGACAACGACAGCGATATTCTCGTCTGTGCACATTGGTGCGATCTGGTCAGTCATATCAGTCACATCCTCTATAGAAAATGGAATGCAAACCGGTTTCTTAAACTCGACCCGCAGAAAAATAATATAGCATATCGAGAGAGGAAAAGAGCATACCCTCCTTTTCTCTCTAGATAAGATATACTATTTATCTGCGGGTCGCGTTTTGAGAAGTCTGAATGCAAATTGATGTGTTTTGAGGAGCCTCCGGTTCGTGACATCTTCCTCATGTACTTCCTGCACGAGACACTCTTCTGCACAGCGCGAGGGGGCGGCATTCAACTCGACAGACTCATTCTGCCCAATCGGTCCTTTGTCGAACTCAACGAGCACTACATTTCACTCTTCTTCATGGAAGACCCCACTGTCTCAGAGCCGGCCTCACTCGCCAGGTCAATTCACTCGGTTCAATGATACAATGCTTTGCTCTCTTTTTGCTTTGTCCGACGAAAGTCTCTAAAATTGACTCAAATTTCGTTTATTTGTACCAATTTTTCAGTGAAGAAATATTTTTAAAATGATGCATTAATAGAAAGTTATAACCATTTTCCCGAAGAAAAAGTGACGCCGAACAGCTCAAAGCACTGAATGAAGAATAGCTGCATTTTCAGACTCTGCTCATCTCCTTTCTCCACGCTCGTGCAATCCTGTGCTCGAACCATTCAAAGTGCTCATTTAGACGAAACAGACTCGGCTATTCTCTTCTATGTTTCCCTATCTCAATCAGGTGAGTTCGTTTTCTTCTTCTATTCTAAATTTATTAATTCTTCATCCTTCTTTCAGTAGCCCCTATGCAGCGTCTGCCTGCAGCCGAGCGTTCTCGTCACGCAATGTTCGCCGAGTTGGCTCATTCCCTCGAGGCAGTCGGTAGGGGAATTCATCTCATTTCTCATACCCTTCATTGTCTCGGAAAAAAGTTTGCTGAGGAGACGGAACGCGTATCCGCGAAGGGCGCAATATGGAATACACGGTGCAGAGACGCAGAGCACAGCAGTTAATTCTCGCGGATACTCCCTCCCTCTCTCTCTGCAAAAGTATTTTTGAGGGGCAAAAGGGGGAGTATTTCCTACTCATTTCAATATTGCAGGAGTCGACTTCTCAGTCAAAATCGGCAATGTTATGTTTCTCCTGGAGTCGCTGCTGAATGCGGTCACTGCCATGCACGAAATCATCTCGTTCGTGTACGTCTCGGGTACAATCTGGAAGGAGGTCAAGAATGAGGAGGAAGTGCCTGTGACGACGAGCTGTCAGAGCAGTCATTCAAGCTAAACAGTACAGACTATTCTAAATTTTGTCGAATTTAGGTAAATTTGCATTTGATTGCCAAGTCTTTTGAAGCTCCAAAGATCGAAGAATATGCGAACTCCTAAATTTCGAATTCGAATTGATGAACTATATGATCTCAATGTTTTCCTTTGGTTTCTTTCACATAAAAATTCCTTACGTTTGATATAGAAAATGTTCGAAATTGGTGGAGTTGCATTTTCTCGTAGTGAATTGGATGGTAATATAGTGATTGTGATGCCATCATTCAACAGCCACTTTTCATCGAGAATCATTTATCCAAGTGAACGTGTGGAATCAAGTGTAATATTCACGAGAAGGAGAGACATGAGAAGCGAGAAAAAACGGAGTCGAAAAGACGAAGAAACTGAAAAGTGTTAGTGAGGTCAAACAACAATGAAGAGGAAAAGAGCTGCTGTTTCTTGCCAGAAGACTTTTTCCACTTCCTCAAAAATCCTCAGTCTTCCGCTCGATATATTCCTTCTCATCGGTGCAATCTTGCTTATCATTTTTCTATCGATCTCTTTCGGAACAAGTAGTATCTTGCTGTGAATGACTGAGTGTGTAGACTTAGTTGTTTGGAATCGAATTTTCCGCGCTTCAAGTTTTCGACGCTATCGAATATCGAATGTCACAACTCGAATACACTGCTCATCTCCTAACAGATAGTCCCTCTTTGTTTTTCACTTCCTCTAAATAAACAACGAATTGATTTTGATGCATTCGTACGGGAAATGTTCAGATTGGCTCAGAATGGCAGAATGCACCGTCCTCTGCCCGTAGCTCTGCCACCTCTGCTATCCCTGTCATTGTGCATCTCCAGCATCCCTACTACTCTGCTCTGTCCGCTCCTCCTCTCCACTACCCTCCTGTTCCCCTTGTCCCCAGTCCGTTCAGCGATGATTAGCCCCACACACTGCAACGCCACGTCCATCTGCCCTGCCTGTTGCGCAGTGCTCCATTCACTCGAATCCTGCCTCGAGGACGAATACCACGAGAAGTTCATGATCAAAGTCAATGGGGACGGAGTGCTTGGGGCGATGGTCAGTTTGTGAGCAATTATTGGCAGAGCGTAGAAGAATTGCTTTAGTACGACGATGCAGCGATGGTGGCCATTGTGAGGCCGGGCTGTCTGCTCGAAATATGGGACTGGAAAAATCAGACTGGTGAGCTATTTTCGGGGTTAAAGAAAATTGACCAATGTTTGCAGGTCCGAAACGAGCTTTGGGTCTGGATGGCCACGTCGTTTTCCCCCTGCGGAAATACTCGTTCGCCATGCGGACTTCGAGCATCCGATGCACTTGCACAAGGGCTGCCCGCCTGCAGACAACCACAACAACTACTCAGACTCCTGCTATTTTACAGGCTAGACTATTTTGATTGAAAAAAAACGGAAATGAAAATAGCATGATTTTCAGGTAGCAACTTTCACTTCAATAGAAGAGACGACAACAGAGGAGGAGCCTCCACAAGAGGAAGAGAAGAAAATCAAACTTGAGACTTTTCGACGATTTCGAAGCATATCGGTCGATGGGCAGAAACGAAAATGAAAATGATCTCGAGCCATGCAGAAAAAGAGCTGTAAAAGTAAAGGTTATTTCTTTACCTGAAACGAAAACGACAAAGTACAATAAATTATTGAATTTGAAAATCTGAAAGAAAATATAAGTTTTAAACTTTAGTGTGCAGTGTTAATCTTGGTGACAAGAATGAATTTCCATGCATAAGTTGTCTTTAGGCTAGGGACCGCCAAGCCCCGCCCCTTTCACTTGATTCAAAAGTGTCCATAGTTGATAGCCCTTTCGATTATCGCCGATTTTTTTTGTTTTATTTTTGTTTTTAGTAATTGATCGGTACCTACTATACAATTCGATACCGCTCTTTCACGTGGTGATATCGATTTATTGATTGGGCGCGAAATAAGTCCGCAAATGCGCGTCAAATGCACACCAAATTACGACAATGCTAATATTTCGAGTTATAAAAAAGGTACATTTCATTTTTTTTGATGAATCGGTACACCTAGTTGAAATGTACAAAATATTTAAAAATTAGAAAAATCCTAGTACCCGCAACTTTTTTCGAGGTAATAATAGATGCTCGCCTTTGCGGTCCTGTATCTTGACAAAGGATCACTGAAATCGTCCGAAAACTTGACTAAAATAAAATTTGGTACTCTCTAATTACGTTATTCAAAAGAAAAAAACGAAATTTTATCAAAAAATATTTTTAAAATTAATTTCAAAATGACCATTTTTTTGTCTTTGCTAAATTGGATCACCCTAGGCATATCTTGAAAGGTACATATTTTTTTATTTCATATTTTGATTAGTTGGTCAATTATCCGTCTTCGGTGAAAAAATCAGAAAAATCCTAGTACCCGCGACTGAGATCCTGATAATTCGCGAAAATATAAAAGAAGCCAATACTGAATGGAAGAGAGTGCAGAGAAAAAGATCCCCAAAGGCAGGGAAAGAAAGGGGAAAGCGAGCGGCATAGTGTCTTTTGCAGATAGGCCACGCCCCTTTCCCTTGTCCACGAAAAGGAGCGATTTTTCCGATTCTTCGCGTTAAATTTTATCAATTTTTTCATCAGTGACGTATTTTTTCGCGGTTTTTTCGGTGGGGATGTTTAGAGGGGCACCTCAGACCCTGAAAAATGTAGAAAACATGGTACCAGAGTGAATTTGGCAAAATGGCTGGCGGTCTCTACTTTAGGCTTGTTGAATCAAGTAGTCCTACCATTTTAGTTTTATTTTGATTCTGCGAGGTGCTGAATATTTAGTTTCACTACTTCTAATAGCTATCAGCTAATCCCCTTTTTCCAGTGCTTATTGCTCTTTTCGGTGTCGTGTTGTCTCTTCGTCACTTCGAAGTCGTGAATTAAACTGGGCAAATCACAAAAGCCGGTAGGTTTTCTTCGGATTTTTTTCTAGCATGAAAAATTTGAATTAAAAATCGAGTCCTCTCCTGCATAATTTTCCCGCAATCTTTATTCCTTTGCAAAAGTATACAAAACTTGGCTCGCTATCTGCACTGGCAATAAGCGTTCTGACCTCCAACATCGTTGCCCGTTTTTTCGCTTCCATCTTCTCTCGATGAAGAGTTTTGCGTATTGAATTGACAGATTTACTTCGTCTAATATTCTATATCTGTCTTCGCGACGTTGCAGAAGGCATTCTGCCAGATCGCATCAATTTCTATCCCCTAATTCTGCTTCTGCACACCAATTCGACCAATCGATAATTTTCCGAAATCGATAGAGCCATTCGACCATTCGCTCTCATTCCCTCTGCATAATTCCTGAATGAACAGAACTGCCCCATCAATTAGTCAAATCGACCATTTCTAGCACTAATTCATCATGGATCCACATCAACTGCAGGTAACTCAAAGCTGCGGATCGATTGTGCAAATTAAGCGTTGTGAATTGCAGAACAATATGAACATGGGAATGGGCAATCAGATCAATCAGATGGGAGCGAGTGGGAGCGGAGTGAGTGGGACTCCAGTGGGGCAGTACAACCCGCAGATGCTCATTCAGCAGCCGTACATCAACTTTCCCCCATTCAACGTCAACTACGGAAATAATCAGGTTAGAAGGGAGCTAAATTGTGCAGAGAAAAATGGGAATTCGTATTTGTCGTTATGTCGCGATGACATGATCTACTTTTCCCACGCTATTTCTTCTTACCTTCATCCTTACTCTATTATCTATAACTCAAGTCATCACGACAAATACATGTTGCCGAGGAAAACCAAGTGAATTTGTTTTGCAGATGTTGGATTTCCAACAACAGCAATATCTGATGATGCAGACACAGGCAGCCCAGCAGATTCAGCCTATCTTCCAGCAACAGGCACAGACTCAGCATCAACAGCAACAGGTCTGTCTTCTTTCACTCGAACTTCCCAAAACTCGACCCGCAAATCAATCCGCAGAAAATAGCGTGTCGTATTGAGAGGAAAAGAGCATGTTGTCCTTCTTTCTCTCGAAACGATGTGCTATTTTTTCCGCAGGTTGAATTTTGAGAAATCTGCTGTCTTCCCTCGCTTTTCGTTCAAATCTGCCAATTTTCAGACGATGCAACAACAACTCCTCAATCCCCAATTGTCGATGGGAAACAGCGTGTTCGTGCAGCCGCAAGTACAGCAGCAGCAACAGGCCCAGTTGACTGTTCGTCGAAATTCCTTCAGACAAATTAGAATAGTGAGTTGCAGCATCAACAGCGACTTCTCGAAGAGCAGAGAAGACAGATGGAGGAGAGGAGATACAGACAGCAGCAAGAACAACTATTGCAGCAGCAGAGGGAGGACTTGCTTAGGGCACAGGCTAGGGTAAGGAAATGAACTTGAATAGAGAAATAGAGATGAGTTATTAGGAACAAGAGGAACAGAGACGACTTCTCGAATTGCGAGAACGGGAAGAACGGGAAAAGTTGGAGCAGCTTAGATTGGTAAGGGAAGGTTAGCATTGGAATGAGAGGATGAATTGAATTGACAGGCACAAGAAGCTGCTAGATTGGCAGAGCAACAGAGACTTGAGGCTGAAGAACAGAGAAGAAGGGAGGAAGCGGAGAGAATTCGACAGGAGCAACTCTCCAAGATTGTCGAGGAACAGAGGAGGAAACACGCACAAGCTGAACAGGTTCAATTTGGGAACAGGCCTTAGAGTTTTTAACACTTCCATGTTAAACATGGGAATGTCACAAATTTTAAGCCCTAAATAGAACTGAATGAAATGAAATAAGAATTCAGGCTCACAGAGAAATGATGGACAGGCTTTCGATTGTGGGCAACCCACTTACTCTTGTCGCGACCCACTCAATGACAAACTGTAAATTTATCGCTGTAAATTTTGAATGAATCCAAATTGACTTATTAGATCTGAACCTCCTTCCCTTCCCCAATGAAGATATGTCCCTCTCCAAGATACCCTGTGTTTCTCGAGACGAAGTACAAACAGCTGCCCTGTTGGCGAACACAGACAAGGATGTTGTGCAGGCCATCTGCAATGCACTTATGCAAGTCGATGTCGATGACATGTCAGTTGAAGAGTGATGAATTCCCTTCTAAACTGCCCATTTTCAGCCACACAAAGTTGGACCGATTTCACGAAGGAGAAAGAGAAACAAACGACATTTACCTCGATCAAATGCCTGCTTTGATAAAGGCTGTAGTCAACTGCAACACAAATGTAATTCCCCTTTGTAATTCGCCCAATTTGGCAATTCGTAAATAACGAACCTATAGTTAGAGATAAGGAGAGAAGACACGCGAGGGTGAGAGAGGAAAAGAGCATATCGTCCTTGTGTCTCTCACATTCGCGTGCTATTTTTTTCAGCTCATGTGAGCGTGAGCCGGAGCATGAACGCACCCTAACTATAGCGCACGTCCTCACAACATCACTCCACATTTACGAATTGTCTTCAAATTGTAGGCTCTTGATGTCGACAGTCATGCAATGGAATTGTTGGAGAACGAAGATCAAATTGTTCAAGAGGACTTGGGCCCTGGTCCTTCGGTACAGATTTACACAATTATCACAACACACAATGCAGACAATACGTTGCCTTCATTGTTTCTCCTTCTCATTATTCATTATTCCTCTGCTCTGCTTTTTTCATTGTTTCGCGCGTTATTTTAATTTTCTTCGTTCGTCTCAATGAATTCGGAATTCGCTAATCTTCACGAACATGTTTCTGATTCCAGAATATGTGAACAGACTGTCCTGTTCAATTTTAGGCACTTCAGTCTTCCACTTCCTCTCTTTGCATTTCTCCTCTGCCTCTGCATTCCTTTGCTTTTTACTTCGCGTCGCACTTCTTTCTTCTCTACCATCGTTTTTCGCTTTCTTCGTAATTCCTCAATGAATTCTTCTGTTCAGCGTCATCTGATGCTCCCCACGACCAACTTGGAGCACGGCCCGACGACCTCTGCAGCAGTCGGTCATGACGAATATGGTGAGAATTCGAGCTTCTTGTAAAAGACATACACTTCTGAGATTTTATGACTCCATGAGAGGGTAGGAACAGGATAAGATAGGTAATGTTTGTTCTCAAAATGTTGAGCACAATAAGTTAAGCTTTCTCTAGACAAAAATGAATCTACCTTATACTCTATCCCTACCCCTATTTAACTAGCAGGTGTATGTCTTATCCAGAATTCTTCTCTAGGACTGCAATTTCACAAACTCTTCTCGAATTGCAGGAACTCCAACGCCTCCCCAACTCGATCCGAACACAAACCAGCCGAGAGATCCCACCAGAATGAGCCAACTCACACAGCAGATGGTGAGCGTTGGCAAGCAGCCCAAAGCAACTCCTCAGAGGAAGAAAAAAGACATGGTGAGGAGACGAAAGGGGAAGGAAAGAAAATGAAGAATTGTAGGTGGAGAGCCTATTCGACTCGCTCACGGACTACTTCGATCCGTCTGAAGGCAGAAGGAAGAGAATGAAGACAAAGACGCTCGAGGAGGAACAGGCTGAAAAGGTGAGGGAAATTGAGAGAAGAGCGGAAGGACGATTGACGAAATTTGCAGAGGGATCTCGAACTGATTGCTGAGATGGAGCTACGCAGTGCGAATGTAGAGGGCAGCAGCAGCGAGGGATACATGGTTGGGTATGCAGATGAAGGCACGAACAGTGATGGAGAACAGAACAAATTCTACGAGAAGAAGGAGAAGAGAAAGAGGAAGCGGGATGACAGTACCCATGACAGACCGCCCACTCCTACTGAAGGTGAGGGGATAGCGAATGGGGAAGATGGGAAACGATTCTTGTAATTGCAGTGATCCATCGAAGGGACATCGAATGGAATGAACGGCAGAAGAGGCGAATGGAGAAGAGGAAGAAAGTGAAGCGGAACGATGACAGCGACAATGAATGCTGGAATAATGAGGTACGAAGCGAGGGAATAGAATAGAACGAATGAATGAATGACAAATTACTCGGTCGAAATGTCGGAATCAGGGGCGCACGGAGTTTTGATATGACATTGTTCGAAGTCTAAGTCGAAATTTGAAATTCAAAATTTTCGAAGTCGAAGCCGAAATTCATGTACCCCTGGTCGGAATGTAGTGTATTAATGGTTGAGGATATTTCATAAAATGCCAGAGCATTCTAGGGAAATACCTTCTCTATTTAGTAGAATGTATAACACCATTTCTGTCCCAACACTCTGACAAATAGAGACTGTCGAAGAAAAGAAAAAAATGAATGAGTTGCAGGTGCTGGCTGAGAACGATTCGCTGACTCGATTCACCTCGCTCGTGGAGCAGATTCTCGACCAAATCGAGGATTTGGACGTGCTCACGCTCGTCAACAAGGTCAAGGCCGAGGGCGAATTCGACGAGGACGATGATGTGGGCACGGAACTGCTCATCGAGAAGGGCATTCTCGAGGACTTGCGGTGTGAGGCCGTCAAACTCAAGGGGTGGAGCAAGCTGAACAGGGCAAGGAAATTAATCAATTAATTGGTTGTGATGGACGGAGAATTGCAGGTGCCCACTGACAGACTGATGAAATTGATGACCATCATGGAACGCAACATGCGCGATGTGCTCACTGCTGACGGAACACACCTCAAAGTGCCACCTCTCTTCGATGAAGTAGGGAGAGGAATGCAGAGAAGGGGGATTAGATAAATTGAATTGCAGGACGATGACGACGACTCGACTCTGCGCGAGCTGGTCGAGGATCGACTCGGCAGAGCGATTGCAGCGGCCTGCATTGCAATGATCATTGTCACCAGCTATAAAATGCCCAAGCAGGTATGTTGATCAGGAATGCGCGAGGTTGAAAGTGAGCAAATTTCGAAGGCGAAGTTTCGCGCAGCCCTGGTGTTTATTAAATGGAGAATGGAATAGGATGAATTGCAGGTGTTCAATGAGGATGCAATTGAGCGAGCCATCAACATAGGCAGACAGTACCTCAATCATGTGATCTTCCCTGCCTCGGATAGTCTCTTTCGGGCCATGAACAGCAAGAAGAAAAGTAAGCAGAATTTGAAATGGCTGTTCTAAAAGATGGATAACGCGGATGAAATAAAAGACGGACATTGCTAATTGCCGGATAAAATTTTCTTTGGCTAATACTGCTTTCCCCTATTTTCACCGCCACCCTTTCCTACCATATTTCTCCTTTACTCTCGTATATTTTTATTCGTCTTTATTCTATTCATGTTTATCCGTTTTTCAGTAAAGGTCCTTTTGGAATTGTTCTTAAAAATGAAATTGCCAATTTGCAGCGACGGATGAAGGCAAAAGACGCAGAAAGATTGGCAGCAACAATCGCTCGCCGGCCATCCAGTCGGTCTACATGCGCGTGGCAGAACTGTTTGGCTGCTTCTCGGAACTGATCCGCATGCAGCCGCTCACGGAGACCTGCATCCACCAGCTCTCCACCATGGCCATTGCCTCGTTCTTCGTCAGCAATGTGGGCGAATTGCAGATTCAGGTAGTCTTTCTGCTCCTCGTTTTGTAATTAAGAAGGAAGGCAGAGAATGATTTGCTGGGCCTTTTGCTATTCCACATCCACTTTTTGAGGAGATAATAGGGGAGGGAGGTAGGGAAAAAGAAAAATGTGCATGGGCGTGAAATACAAGAGGCCTGATTGTTGCATTCAGGCAATGCGACTGGCAACGAATATCTTCTCGCGACACGACGAGGCTATTCGACTCAGCATTCTCAACGATATCCTCAATTCGCTGCACAAACTACCACAGGTCAAAAACAGGGATAACAGGTCTGTTTCTTAGTGAATGACGAAAGAAGAACGATTATTGCTTGCAGCTATCGAGTCGGTCCCGACCAGTGGATCAGCAACACGACAATCCTTGTGCTGCAGCTCGTGCAGAGTGTCGTCAAAATGCCCAAAAACAGGAGGAAGAACACAGAGGAAGAGCATCTCGAAGACCCGTCGTCCAAAATAGAGCCAGACACGATCGTGAGGGAGTCCTTCAGGGAAACGCAGAAACTGATTGGGGTCTTCCTCAGTGGATTTCTCAACAAGTGAGTGCAGAGCGAGACATTGCAGAGGAAACAATGACGAATTTCATTGCAGATGTTCGATCAAGGGCAATAAAATGGACGGGGAAGAGGACTACAGACGGCTATTCGATGGATTCCTGCAGGATCTGCTGCTCGCACTCTACAAACCCGAATGGCCTGCCTCAGAAATGATGCTTACGATTCTGGGCTCGCTGCTCGTCAAGCACTATCGCTCCAAGCAGGCAGACATCACTCTCAGACAGGCCTGTCTTGACTACCTCGGCTCGATCACAGCCAGACTCAGGAAGGACCTCAAATTGGCCACTGAGGACTCGGATAAACGGCTGGAGGTTTGTGCAGAAGAGCAATGAATAATGAGGGGAGTGGTTGAATTGCTTGCAGTTGGTTGTGAAGACGCTGCTCTTCGAGGAGCAGACAGAGGAAATGCACTACGAGAGTGTGGAAGACGTGCAGCTAGACGACATGAGCAACACGAAGCAGAGACAGAAGCTGGAACAGGCACTCATCGACTACCTCATCTACATGAAGGGCGAGGACGACGAATGCATCGAGGTGGGCATAATAAACAGACTACGCAGGAGTTTTGTAGTGCAGAGGAAAAGTTACTGTATTTTCCATTCTGTAGACAAACTTGCAACTCGCTCGAAATTTTGGACCCGCACCCTCAAAAATGATTCACATGCCATAGTAACTAAAATGTCTAAACTCGTCAAATTTCAGTATTCTGTGATGTTCTACGCTGGCGAGTGGTACAAGGAAACAGCAGAAGATCTCGACATTGCCAAACAGGAATATCAGGACAAGAAGAAGAACCCAGAATTGACTGAAAAGGAACTCAGGTTGGGGAGAGGAGATGAGTGGAATTGCAAATGAAACATTGACAATTTGCAGGAAGCTGGAAAAGAAGATGGAAAGGATGACGGAAAAGGGCGAGGAAATGAAGCAGTTCCTCGTCAACCTGGTCGACAAGAAGAGCATGCGCAAGAGGATTGCAAACATGAAGTTAGCTACAATGCGATTTATTACAAAAGGGAAAAGAATTTAGGAAACTGGGCAATGTGATGCTGGAGAGCGATGTGAATTGGGCCGTCAAGTTCCTCGCTTCTCGCAGAGAATTCAGCCATTCATTCGATCAGTACCTCAAACAGGTCCGCCTGTCTTACAATCTAATACACCACAGACTTCTCAAAATTCGACCCGCAGAAAAATGTCATATCGAGAGAGGAAACGGGCATGTCTCCTTAATCTCTCGGAAAGGTGCAATTTTTCTGTGGGTCACGCTTTGAGAAAATCTTGTGCACTATTCATTCCATTCCTTGCAGATTCTGTATGGAGTTGCGATCGAGACGACCGTCTCTCTGCGCACGAAGGCAATGCGCTGCTTGACGCAGATCATCGAGGCCGACCACGAGGTGCTGCGAATGGAAGACGTACAGGGCGCCGTCCATCACAGAATGGTCGACCCGAATGCGGCAGTCAGAGAGGCCACTCTCGAGTTGCTTGGCAAATTCATCGTCGCCAGGGAGCAGTACATTCAGGACTACTACAGCATTCTGCTCGAGAGAATCAAGGTTTGTGCAGAATGAAGCAGAAAAGGTTGGATGAATTGATGAATTGCAGGATACAGGCACTGCAGTGCGCAAACGAGTGATTCGCATCATTCGTGAAATTTGCGAGAAGTATCCCAACTACGAGAAGGTTTGTCTGCATTCATGTTGTAACGCAGATGAATGAACTGATTGATTACAGATTCCCGAAATGCTGGCTCGAATTGTGCGGCGCATTTCGGACGAGGAGGGCGTCAAGAAACTCGTTATCGACACCTTCAACGGACTGTGGTTCCAGCCAATCAGCGAGAGAAATCCAACAGAGTTGCTCAAACGGGTCATCACAATAACGAGAATGGTGCAGGTCTGCAAGACTGAGCAGAATGTCGAATTCCTCGAACAGCTTATGCATTCGCTCCTCAAACAAAATGAGAGGGTAGGCTAACTGAATTTGGACAAACGATTCTATTGGAATGTTTTCATTCAGGGTGTTCTCACTGCCAGCCGACAGATTGTCGACTCTCTCTTTGACAACATCATGTACTTGGAGCAGAAAATGGCCAGAGGTTGGACATAGAAAATGAGAATGAATGGAATAAATAAGTTGTTCGATTGCAGATGCAACCATGAACGTGGAGGAGAGCGACCACGTCCTAGCATTGGCAGAGACGCAGAAGCATAACCAGGACAGACTTCTCGCCTGTCTCACAACTCTTTCCATATTCAGCAAGGCACGTCACATTCATTCTTCTCCTTTTACAATGACAATGCCATATTCAGGTGCGTCCCGAATTGCTGGTTCCCCACGCAGAGGCACTCCGTCCATATCTGCGAAGCAGCACAGAGACGCAGTCAGACCTGCAGATTCTGAACGAAGTGATCTGCATGCTGGAGAGGGTCGTTCCTTTCATGAGCCATCCTTCTGAGCAGTTCCTCGATGAGTAAGTCACTGCATTGTCTGCAATGCGTAGAATGCATTGCATGTATTGCTGTTTGCAGACTGGACAGAGTGATCACTCGACTGGCCTCCATCTCGAACATGGCCATAACTGCCTCGGCCATTGCCTGTGCTGCAGCCGCCTACAAGCAATTCGCCAGGAGGACTTCAGGTCTCACAGCTCTCTTCCTGCAATACCTCAGTATGTTTGATTCGTTGATTCATTCCGAAATAGCTACTGAATTGTGCTCCTTCCAGAGAATCTCAACCTCATCAAGCGCAGCTTCGACAATGACAAGAACTTCGTTCTGCAAAAGCCAAGAATTCCCATTGTGCAGAGGTATGTGAATCGATGCACTCGCTGCAGAGTGACAATCAATTTGCAGAGCGATCTTCTCCATCGGCCTGCTGTGTCGCTACTTCGACTTCGACCTCATTCTGGAAGGCGACGAGGAAGCAGAGAAATGCCTCAAACATGTCACTCTGCCTCCGTTCAGTCTCAACGACAGGACTATCGACACCGAGGATACGACTCTTCCGAGGTAAGTAAACGCGACAAACCAGACGAGTGAAATGACATGCAGAGAGATACATAGACATTGACATGCAGAGAGGAAAGGTGAACATTTTTGCAGGCGGTACAGAGACAATGTGTTCGTTCTGTTGGAATTCTTCTCGCGCAGCAACGATCAGAATATTCGGATGAAGACGCTCACTGCCATTGGTGAGTGTGCAGAGAAACGCAGAAATGAGAACATTTGTTGTGCTTCAGGCCATTTCTGCGCGCAATACTCGGAATATCTCGGCAGAAACGAAATCAAGAACATCTACCTGGCCGTCATGCAGTCAAAGGATCCGAGCTTCAAGCCACTCAAAATTCAGGTGGAATAAATTGAAGAAGGAGAAGAAAACTTACAATGCGATTTCAGGCATTGCGCAATTTGGAACTGTTTCTGTCCTGCGAAGAGAAGAAAATCATCAAGAACAGCGAAGAATGTAGGCATTTGCTCGCAGAAGCAGAGAGTGAACTGTTGAATTGCAGGGGACAAGAACAAGGAGGAACACTTGGCCAATCTGAAGGACATGGACCTCAACCACTCGGGCCTGTCCTCTTCCATCATTCAACTCTACTGGAAGGCCGTCCTCAACTGCTACTTTGATGCGGATGTCGCTGTGAGGAATTCGGCTGTTCAGGTTCGTATCATGCATCATTTGCGATGAATTGTGTGCACTCAGGTGGCCTGGCTGACGATCATCCAAGGCCTCATCCCTCCATACGAGTCCATCCCCACACTCATCGCTATGACCACAGACCCACTCGTGCCTGTGAGGAACCGAGTCGAGAATCTGCTCAAGGAGATCGAATCCAAGAATGCAGGAATGGTGCAGGTGAGACATATAGCAGAAATAATAATAAAGGAATGAATGAATTGACAAATCGATGGATTGCAGCTGCGAGCGATGCCCGGAGTGCGAATTGCGTTCAAACTGCAGTCGATCATCTGCAAGGCGAGCGACAGGACAATCATCGTCAGGGGCATTCGGGCATGTGACCCTTCGGCGACTAATACTTCCAGCAATGGTATGTCATCTGAAGGAAGCAAATTAGGTGAATAAAACGTGAATTGCAGGTCGAATTCAGCTGGGACAGACAGGCATTCCACGAATGACCAACGACGGTCAGGCCACTCTGAGTGGAATCTACCAGAACATCCGATCCAACCGACAAATTCGACGCTCTTTCATCACGAATCTGCTCCGGCTCTTCTCCGAAGAATCCGCAGAGAAAGTCTCGCTGGAGGAGCGCATCTTCGTGGCTGACAACATTGCCATGTTCCCTTATCAGGTCAGGCATTTCGTATCTTCAAGAAAGAGGGCAGAGGAAAGACACCTTGCAAGTATAGACTTCAACGAACAAAGTTAGGTAGAGGGATAGGGGTGAATGGTGATGATCGACAAACGGTATGCACATCAATTTATACACTTTGAAACCATTGTTACTTTTGCACATTTTCTATCATTATTATTCATTAACGTTCAAACTTGCCAATTCTCTGCTTCTGCTTTATTCGAAGAAGTCGATGGTTGTTTGAAGACATTGAGTGAATGAATCCTCCTGTTTGCAGGTGATGGACGAGCCTCTATATGTGATCAAGCAGATCGACTCGATTCTGTCAGTGGCGGGCCAGTCGATCGTCAACCAATTCAAGGCCAATCTGCTGCCAATGCCCCAGCAAGTGCCCCCGATTCCCGAGGACGACGACACCACTTTCGACAAGGAAATGCTATTCCGTGAGTCACATGCCTCCTTCTGCAATAGCGGACAGCAGATTTGGCACTTTTCGAACCACATGCAAGCAAACTGTATCTTAAAAATGGGAAGAAGAAGAAGATATGCTCTTTTTCTTTTTCGCTTCATAAGATTAACATATCGGTTTGAAAGGTGACGAATCGGATAACGTACATACATGATTGCATGCATTTTGCTGTTTGCAGGCCGATTCCCCTCGGACAAGCGACCGCTGTTCGACCTGTTGCTGAACAGCCAGGCTTGTTACATTCTCCTCTACCTCAAGGATTTCCTCATCAAACTCTATGGCTTCACTGATGCGTTAGTCATTGAATTTATCAAATTGACACAATGGAAGGGGGTTTCAGGAAACTGCAAGAATACTCGCCTTCAGAGGCAGCGAAGGTGTACGAAAAGGCAGTGAATCGAAAGAACATGCACATGTTCTGTCCTCGACCAGCACTGGAAGAGCTCAAGCCCGAAGTGATTGCAGAGAGGCAGACCATCACGGGAGAGATCGAACTCGCTCAGAAGATATCTGATGTGAGACAGACATCGTTATTGCAGAGATGATGACAATATGAATTGTTTCAGTTCCGAAAGATGCTGTTGTCGCTGGGAAGAGACAAAGGTGATGATATGCAGCAGGCAGACGGAGAGCAGAAGAACGAAGGGGCAGAAACGACAGAGGACGAGGAAGGTGATGAGGAAATGGCTGACGAAGCAGAAGTGCAGGCTGAGGAGGAAATGGCCTGATTTGGACAGGTAAAATGAAAATGCGGAAATTCGCGAGCTGTCATTGCGGTTATTTTGTGTAGTTTAGCATAATAGTTGAATTGAAGGAATTGAGATCTAATACCTAAATCCTAAGCTCTGCCTCCTTGCAGAAATGCGTTTGTGGTAGAAGCGTGGTAGTTTGAAACAGAAAATTTGGGAAAGGAGTACCCTTCAAACCCAAAATGTCATAAAAGACTTAGTCTAAATCGAAGATAAACCAGATAAAACGGTTCTGTGCAAACAAAATCAAAAACAAATAGCCGCACACGACCACGCACAAGCAATATTGTGTTTGCGAAAATGTGTTCATGTTGGATGATGCGTTTTTGCGATTTTTCGGTCAAGGAATGTTATTTTTTATTCATAAAGGTCTTATTTACATCCCTAATCATATTTCTGCGCAAAAATTTTGTCCGAAACATTAATTCGGCAGATCTGCTTGGTTTCATGGGATTTATCGTCGATCTAGATTAAACGTTTTTATGCCTTCGCCGTCTGAACGTGACTCGCTTCCTACTTTTGAGGTCTCAGACTACCACTTTTATACCATGCCGCGTCTTGCAAGGGGCGGAGTTTGCGCTCTCCAAAATTATTATATTCTCCCCCCTTATTTACAGTGAATCTTCTATTATGGCATTCATGTCTGCTACCGAGTTCAAAACGCCTCAATTTGTATGATTCCTATCACCAGAGCCATTCGGAATCATGCAGATTGCACATTGACTAGAAATCACCTCATAATCTGACTTGTACTTCTCATTTCCTATTATTGACTTCATTAATTGGTCTAATTTCGTTTGTTTCTACTCTCATTCAATTGATCTCACTAGAAACGTTGCTATCTATTTGTGTCAATTTTTGTGAGTTTCTCTTCATTTAGCACTAGATTCAACGCCTTATCCTTATGACGATCGTCCATTTTCTTTTCCCCCATTTCTTCGTGAATTACTATTTTCTCCAGTTGTCTTCTGATGAATCCTACATTTTTATCCGTTATTTTCTCCATTCTTTCGAAGATGAATTCTATCGAGTCGTTTTTCTTTGCTAATTTCTGAATTTTTTCCTCCGTATTTATTAGGCATAGATACTAATTGTGTTAAGATGCTACTTTTATTATCTTCACAGGAATACCAATAACCTCTTTCTCATACCTTGTAAATAAATTGAAATTTTATAAGCTATGGTTTTGATTGGACCCTGACCAAGCGTTACAAAACGCTGAAATATCTTCAAGTTTTATCATTTTATTTCCCATTGCCGATAGTTCAGTTTTCAGAAGTTCAGAGCAAAATGGTTAAGCTTGGCAGGAAGAGAGGAGTCAATGCGAGGCTCGATACTTACAAAAAGCAGCAGCAGAAGAAGATAGCAGATGAGGAAATTCTGGAAGAGGTGGATAAAAGGGAAAAGAAAGTCGAAAAATACTGGAACTCTTTTTTAGATTTTACTTTTTTGGCCCCTTGTAATTCTCATTTTCCTTCCCACCACCACCCTTTTGTAGTTTCCATTTTTTTCTTTTCCCATGCTATTTTCCAGAAATGGGTAAAAAAGTACAAGAGGATAATTTAGGGATAAAGTATACAAGAAGCCTAATAATAATGATTGAATTGCAGTCAGATGCATCGCACGGCTATTCTTCCGACAATGAGGCTGAGGACAAACCGTCGAATGAAGTCGAAATGAAAGATGCACAAGAAGAGGAGTCATCGGAGACTGACGATGAGGAGGCCAGAGAGGTGGGCTGAGGGAACGCAAAATGAGGAAGAGAAGAAATGAATTGCAGCTGCAAATTGCACTGAGGGATGGACTCCTCAAGTCTGACGGACTCAACTACATCGTCCCCAAGAAGAGACCCATTCTCAACAAAGCGCCCGAACTCAGGGCCAAAGTGGTTCGATTCGCCAACAATTTGCCCTGGATCGAGACTGTCGATGTGACCAGCGACGTGCAGATCGACAAGAAGCTGATTGAGAACGATCTCGAGAGGGAGCTGCATTTGTGAGTTTAAAAGAAAGAAAAGAGCAGACTTCTAAAAGAAAACCCCGCACCCGCGGGGCGGGTCGAATTCGTCCCAAATTTGAAAAGTTTGAAAATAGAAGAATGAATGCAGTGATTAGTGATTGCAGCTATCGACAGGCAGAGTCCGCAGTGCAAGCAGCGTATCCAAAACTGCTCAAATTGGGAGTCAAAGTGCTGCGTCCTTCCGACTACTATGCAGAGATGGCCAAGTCGGATCATCACATGCAGAAAGTGAGTGGGAAGAGAAAAGGAATCGAGATAACTGTTGCTGTTGCAGGTTCGCAAACGCCTACTGGATCTGCAGACTGTGAAGGATCGACAGGAAGCGTACAGGAGAATGAGGGAGGAGAAGAAATTCGCTGCAAAAGTTCAGAAGGTTAAACCGACTCTGAAATGATTTGAATCGAATTAGATGAATTTTCAGGAGGCAAACGAGAAGAAACAGACGGAGAAGAAGAGATTCACCGAGGCCGTGCAGAAACACAAGAAGGGAATGCAGGCTCAGCTCGAGAATATGCTCAACAATGTGAAGAGACAGGGACTCGATAAGGTAAGGGGAATGAGTGGAGAGAGGAAGATGAATGAAGAAGAGGGATTGCTTGCAGCTGGAAGATCTGCCTGAAATTGGACGAGGCAAGAAGCAGTTCTCTGAAAGACGCAAGAAGAATTTCAAGCGAGAGTACCGAGACAAGAAATTCGGCTACGGAGGGAAGCACGGAGGCAAGAAGAGAAATGACAAGGAGAGGTAAGGCTGATTAGATGTGAAAATGATGGAGCAAAGATGAATTGCAGTTTCGAGAACGTGTTCAACAAGAGAGGGGCGGCTCCTGGTTTTAGCAGTGCGAAAGGAAAGAAGTTTGGCAAAGGGAAGGGCCGTCGTTAGGCGAAAAGAACAAGACTTCCATTTTTGACTTCATTGTTTTGTTCCTCGTTATTTTTCTTGTTAAGATTTTATGATTGTTACACAAAAATGAATTTGTTTCGTTTTATGTTTATTTTATATTACTACAAACAAACATGGTTATTTTCCATGTCTGATATCTCGAAATTTCATGATTTGGCATTTTTTCCAATCAACCTATTTGCAGAGTCTCAAAGGCAATGCAACAACAGAACTAACAGATGTTTCTGTACGAGATCATAGCCGCAGGGCTAATCTTCGTGACTCTCGTGCTCTGCACATTGGCCCCCTACTGCTATTTGTTAAGCAGCTCGAGGAATGAGGCCAGGTTAGTCAATTTATCAGTTCATTCTCTTCGGAACGGCTTCCTGTATTTACGGACGGAGCGTTTTTCTTATTTCTCCTTTTTCCGACATTCCCTATCCTTCTTATCCGTCTGTAAATACAGAGGGCTCTTCGGAACAAATCAAATCTGTTGCAGACACAACTCCCTCCTCTCAGTGGCTAACTGCCTGGCCTGTGGCATTTTCCTGTCGACCTGCTTCCTGGGCCTCTTGCCGCATGTTCGACATCAGGAAATGGTGCTGCGAAGCATAAACGGCACGGGGAGCAGCAAGGAATCCAGTCAGTCACAGTCGGTTCTGTCCCCGATGATCACCACTGAATCCGTCGTGCTGTTGGGATTTCTGCTCATTCTGCTGATTGAACAGGTCAGTTTTGTCGTGTATTATATTGAGGTAAACGTAACGTAATATGAATGTAGAATTTTCGTCAAGGAAGAAGAGTCAAAGTGAACGAGAAAAAAGAATGAATCTTTTGCAGGCAGTGGCAGTGTGTGGTTCGAGTTCCTCTGCCAACTCGCCGCAGCACAGCGGCCATCACTCGCATTCTCGACTCGCGACAAGCTGCGATGCAAATGGCAATGACCCTGTCAAGCGACTCCCCACGCTGCGGAATCTGTTGGAGAGGAGCGATGATGTGACAGGCGGAGACGAGGATGGGTTGCCTCTCGTCGACACTTCTCTGTTGGACGACGACGACGATGAACAGGACATTGTCTTCAGATCGGTAAGACGAATGAAGAAGAGAGCAGAAGAAAATTAAAAAGCTTTACAGGGTTCACCGGGAATGCAGACAGGCAGTGGAATGCACGGTCATTCCCACTCACTGCCCTTGTCGTCAGAAGGCCTCACAGCCCGAACTCTCTTCCTCTTCCTTGGTCTCTCCATCCACTCTCTCTTCGAGGGAATTGCCCTCGGAGTGCAGAAAGAACGATCTGACTTCATCAACGTTCTCATTGCCATCATGTTCCATGAGGTGAGACAGAATTGCAGGAAGGGGAGAAGAAATGCATAAGCGCATTCAATTCAGGTGCTCTGCTGCGTTGCATACGGAGTTTCGATGGCTCAGCAGCGGACTTCGACTCGAGCCGCGCTGCCCACGGTCCTCATCCTCTCTGCCACCATTCCTGCAGGAATGCTCATTGCAATCATTGTTAGTCTAACTGTTCATTTTCATTCCTCCAAACTGGCTGCTTTGAGGTGGATCAAGTGGACACAGCCAACACGAACGTGGTGCGATTTGTTCTGGAAGGACTGGCCGCAGGCACCTTCGTGTATGTGGCCTGTGTGGAGATGCTGGCTGCCGAATTGGCAGGACACGGACATCACTCAGAGCACTCGCAATTCCACGAGGTCAGTTCAGTCCTCTGACTAGGCAGCAGCTAAATGACGAAGGACTTAACTAGGGGACACTATCAGCACTTCGAGATATCCTCGTCATCTCATAGTTAAGCCCTCCGTGTTCCTCGTATAGAACTGCCCTCGGACTGTCTGACATGACTGAATGAATAAATGTGTTTGCAGAGTCACTCTTCCCGTCCGCCCTCCAAATACGAAGGACTCAGCAAGGCGATCGCCGTGTCGATTGGAGTGGCTCTGTTCTGGGGCATGCAGCAGCTGATCGGCAAAGACCACTCAAAATGACTTGTCCAAAAAATTTTGTAAATGAAAGAGCTCAAATTTTTATTTTGATAGTCCTTTTGTGATTAGCAGACCATTCTCTAGTTAGTCAGTTGAATTGGGAAGTGCAATAAGCCGCCTTCGTGCAGAGGAATGACAACTTTTGTGATTCTTTCACTTCTGGAGGTGCCATTCTCTTTATTCATTTTGAGTTAGCCCTACTTATTTATTTCCATTCTTCCATTCAATTAGCTTTCATTTCATCTTTATTTGATGTGCTTTCGTTGTCTCTAATTTATTCATGAGGATTTGTATTCGTTGTTCCTTTATTTCTCGTCATTTTGCACAATCAAACCACCCTTCCCTCATTTTTCCCGGTTACTATTAACTTGTTTACAAATGGTATTACTTCATTTTGTATGGCATTATATGTGCATAATTTATTCTTTTGGTAATTTTTCAAAGAAACTTTTTATTTTGGATATTTAGTTTTCACGATTATTGGCACGACAATGCTTTAGAATAGCACTGACGAAGTTATCTTTGGTTGTGATTTGTGATTTCTCTGCACAACTAATTCCTCGTCTTTCAGCTGCAATAGCGTGCAGAGACGAACAGTCGAATGGCAGTGATCCACACAGATGAGCAGGGCAAATTCGCCATTCTCGACGAACAGATCTTCTACGCAGACGTCTACAAGAATCTGGGGTAAGTCGAACAGGCAGCGAAAGGAATGCAGAATGCATTGAGGGAGACGGGCAAATTGCAGAGTGACAGTGGATCCTTCGCTCTACGATATACACAATCCGTACATGATGGACAGTGCATTCGAGGCCTGGCAGAGCAACGGAGGAGAGAAGAGACAGGGCAAGAAGAGAAAGCATGAAGAGAATGAAGCACAGGAGGAAGGATTGAATGAGGTGAGAATGGAAAGAGAGATATAGTATGTCTGCATTGGTGAATTGCAGCTGTATGTTCATGTGAAAGCAGTGTACGGGAAGATACAAGAAGCTGGCAGAGCCGTGGGGCATTTCTACGATGTGACAGAGAGGGACAACAACCAGAAGGCAAGGCAGTTGGCCAAGAAGTGGGTTGAATGGGAGGAATGACACGAATGAATTGATTGCTTCTGTTTCAGAATTCTGTCCGAGTTTCCCAAACTCTACAATCCAGAAGCAATGCCTTCCACTCAGATCGTCAGCCTCAAACACAAGAGGTAGAAGAGAAGTGACAGACGTGAAATAACTCAACCAGACCAATTCAGAGTGTTCGTGGCTGAGAGCGAGCTGTCGATACTCAATTCGTGGTTTGCAAACGAAGAAGAAGAGGCCGTTGAGATTCTATTGAGAGGTGAGATGACAGGATACAGCACATGCTTGCAGCAACAATGAATGTCTACTTACATATGAATTCTCATCTCGTGAAATTTCTGTAGAAATATTCTGCAGTCTCGATTTTTGAGGCTTACGTATTTGAATCAACTTCTCTGCAATGCAGTCCTTCTGTATTCATCTTCCCTCAAAAACAATATAGAAAACATTTTCTTACAAATTTTTAAGACACTAATTCTTGGGTTTCAAACTCTCGTGAGATGAAAATAGAAACATCCATCAGTCATTCTTCTTGTAATTTCTCTCCATTTCCTGCAATTTCTAGCTCTTAAAATATGCCGGAGGGATAATAAAAATTGAAAAATGAACATGGAGAGAGTAAGGGTAGGGCAGATTGGGTGTCAAAATATCATCTCGATGAGCTTATCATTTTGATGCTAAATTTACCCCTACCCTCTCCATGCCCATGTCAATTATTACTACTCCGACGTATTTTAAGAGCTCATTTTCTTTCAATTTCTCCTCATTGCAATTCCATTCATTTTAGCCAGCAGCTCTGCTCATCATTCCGATCAACCAGATCTGTCCATCTACCTACCTCCCAATTCGACTTTCCATATCGGCAATGCCACTGACACCAGACAGTTCTGCAGCATTAATGGTAAGGAGAAATGATTAAATAAATAAATGAACGAATGAGAATAAGAGGAAGCTGCGTAATCTTTCCTCCCGGAGCTTGAAAGAGAACAAAGCGAGAAATAGTGTTTGGAAAGATTAGACTTTTGGAGGAAAGATTACGCAGCCGGAGAAGATGTGAAATTCAATGAATGATCTGCAGATTGCACATTCGATCTGATCGTGGCAGACCCGCCCTGGTACAATCGATCTGTCCAAAGGAATGAAACGTTAGTCAAATTAGCTACAGAATTGCAGCTGCTTCCCTCAATCAAGATTGGCAGCATGGAAATGCGATAATTTGCTATTTGAGAAAAGTCGAAGTGCATATCTTCTTTTCTTCTCTCGAATAAACACATCAGCTCATTCCATGCTGTCGACATCATGGTCCGAGAAGTAGCAATTCTAAAATTATTTCCCTTACAAAAACAATATTGTTTCAGGTATGAAATGGACCAGACAATTCTGAAGAGCCTGTCGATGGAAATGCTCTCGGAATGGGGCATTCTGGCTATGTGGATCTCAAATGCAACGGGACTCATGCCGAGAGTCGAGAAGCACTTGAATAGGTGGAATCTGCATGTCATCGCCACCTGGGCTTGGCTCAAGGCAATCTTCAAAATAATTCTTCTTCTCCTCCTCCTCTACCTCTCATCATGCAAAAGTGCTATCCTTATGAGGTGCATAATTGCAATTTTTTTTTTCTGAAATTTGCAACTGTACTGCAGAATTTCAAAGATTTCTCCTACATTGCGAAATAGTGTTGTTCGGCAAAAGAGTACAGCGGATAGTGCTTCTTTGCGCTCTCATATCGAATAACGCTATTTCTCAATGTTCGTGTTCCAGAGCGAACAAAGTCTGAACGCACTCTTAGTCTGACGAAAGTTCTCCCTAGATCTGTCTCTCTGCAATTTCTGCAATGATTCCAAAATTCCATTCCTTTGCAGGTAACGAGGGAAGGCGACCCTGTCTGTGAATTCAAGTCGCACCACAAACTGCCCTACGAGATCCTGCTGCTCTGTTCGCGAATCGAGTATCAGTCCATTCCCAGTAGATTCATCTTTGCCAGGTCAGACATTCATTCATTCACGCAAATTGAAATACCAAAATTGCAGCGTTCCAATGGGACTGCACTCTCGCAAGCCACCTCTTCTCGACCTGTTCAAATCGATGGGATTCAATCCAAAGAAGTGAGGCAGTGCGGTAGTTTGGAAATATCAGAATGACGAAATGATTTCTTGAATTTGAAAAAAAAAAAAATGGCAAGACAACAAAACTCTTTCTTCTCCACTACAATTTCTATTCTACTATAGCATTCCGTCGCTTTGTCACTTCGTTAAATCCAAGAAAGCATCTAATCATTTGCAGGTTTCAGACAATATCTGTAAGCTTATGTAGAAAACTATCATTTTTTATTGCAGCACATTGGAATTGTTCGCTCGAAGTCTTCTGCCCTGCACAACCTCGGTTGGATTCGAGCCTCTTCTCTGTCAGTCAGACCTCTGCTTCGTCAAACACGTCAGACAGCCAGAAGATAACAACGGTGCGCTTGTTTTTGAAAATAAACGATAGGAGTTACGATCTCGAATAATTCTTCTAGCAAATAAACTGTCACTACAGTCTACGTCAACGTTATTTCCTGTACAATTTCGCATTTCCTTATCAACTAGCTTATTTACTATTGTTTTCAGCTAGTGTCCTTATGTCCTTTTCTTGTCTCTGTGAATCGTCCATATTGCCCCACAAACAAATTGTGAGGATGCATTCGCTGCTTCACTTTCGTTGCGCAGTGCAATCGTCTCAATTTTAACGTTTTCCTCTGTGCCGTTTTTCTTTATTTGAGTTTATTTCGTGATTTCTCGCGCAGTACAGACAAGCAGACGAGGAGAGAAGGATGTATAGCAACAACAAACATGGCATAAGGCGTACAGAATGCAGATGATATAATAGGAAACCAGTTGAAGTGCATCTTCCCCTCCCTTCCTCCTCCCTTGCCTTTCGCTGTGTTAATGCCAGTTATATCGAACACATTCACGCAAACAGGCAAAACAATGTTAACGTTCTCCATCGCTTCCCCTGCATCTCTAATCGTTCGTATAAATTGACATCCAATTTAATGAGGTGGTTGGTCTTTCCCCTGGCTGCTGATTGAATGCAGATGGAGGAAAAAATGAAATTCACCGAGGCCGACGGTCTCAAGCGGCTCGCCTTCTTCGGTTTGTCTTGCATTCTTCTATGGTCAGTGCCTGTCTTCAGGTATCGCAGTCTCGACGGTGGCCACGTTGACAGCCATCATCGCAGTGCCGATGCTCTACAATTACACTCAATACGTGCAGTCTTCACTCCAAGACGATGTTGAATTCTGCAAACATCGGGCTGACGGACTCTGGGATGAATTCCATAGAGTAAATCTACTTTATTCATTCTATCTGAATGCATGATGCATTGTCAATGTTGCAGTTCGAAACAGTAAAGGGAGTAGATTCTCGCATCAAGAGAGAGGCCTCGTACAAACGATGGAGTGGCCCCAGAAGAATGGCTCACGTCAAGGCTCGTGGTGCAGGTCAGTTCTACTTCCGTCGAAAATTCATTAGATTGTTTGATGTCTCGAATAAGTTATACTCTATCTCATACACTTACACTGTTGCTGCATTTAGGTGGAGGTTACAATCAAGGCCCAAGCAGTGCCGACGTGGGAGGAAGTTGCTGTAGTTGCGGAATTGGCAATGCAGGACCACCTGGACCGGTTCGTTGCATCATTTTGTAGAACAGCAATATGATCTTGAATTCCTTCAGCCGGGTGCAGACGGAAACCCTGGCAGCGATGGTCAAGCAGGTAGAGAATTTTCATCGATCTGAATGCATGAAGTGTTTCAATTCTAGGCAATTCTGGAAGTCCAGGAGCCGATGCGCCGCAGGATGCCCCACCTGTTGAAAGAGAACCGTGCTTCAACTGTCCCGCCGGGTTAGTTCACCGAATTATTCAAACAAATTCATTCTATCGATTGTTCATTTTTAGACCAGCAGGGCCTGCAGGTTAGCAAAATTTTTGATCTAATGATTTTGTTGGGATAATCTAATACTTCTGCTTTTGCAACTGATTTTATTTACAGGAAATCCCGGACCAAGGTACACTTCATCATCAAATTCATAGCCGATTTAGCAATGAAATTTTATTTTTATTCTAATGCTAAATCAGCTATGAATTGATTATTGCAGTGGACCACCAGGCCAGGTAGAATAATTCCACCATTTTTCAATTCATTTTCAAAGACGTCGAAAAATTTAGCCAGGAGAGAGAGGTCAAGATGCCCAGCCTTCTGGACCAGGTAGATCATCTAAAATTATTTCAACATAAGTGAATCTGTCCAATTTTCAATTTTAAGGACCCGCTGGACCACCGGTAAAAATTGTCTAAATTATGCTTACATTTTAAAATAAACATTGCAACTTTCAAAATAAACTCTATTCATCTAGGGACCTGCCGGAGCTCCAGGTAAAATCTTAAAGAATATTGATTCCTACTGTAGCACTTCTACAAAATTCGTTACTAATCACTGATCTAATCAATCGCATTTTCATGATCTGATGGAGACGCAGGACCTCCAGGGTAATATTTCATATGACAATTCGTTTTCTTCAGGACATTTTTTGCACATTTGTTTAATTTTCAGACCTCCGGGAGCTCCCGGCGAAGTGCAAGACCTCCCAGGAACTCCAGGACCGGCTGGGTAAATTACTAATGTTTTTTCTGCATAAACGAATAATTTTTAGTGCCCCAGGTCCAATGGGTCCGACGGTAGGCGCACTATTTTCTATCAACTAATACATTTCCCGAATTTGTATTGTTGACTGGAGAAAAAGTCTATATTCATTCCATAAATTAGAAATCGAATTTGGAATGAAATAATGAGTTGCGTAAAAGAGATGCGATACGAATAGCGCAATTTTTGGACATCGACGTTCTCTCCAATCAATAATAACACGCAAAAACGACCTAATTGATTGATTTTTATGGCCCAAGCGGTGATGCAGGCCAGCCTGGCGCTTCACAACCAGGAACTGCAGGACCTCGTAAGATTCAAGAATTCGTTTTGCATGATGATGATTTTAGTATGAATTTGTAATTCAGCTGGCGATCCTGGTCCAGGTAAAGAATACTTGTCTTAACTTCTCGAAGAAGACAAACTGAATATATGAATCTGCCTCTTCTTGTAGATGGCCCCGCTGGCAATGCTGGTTTGCCTGGCGAAGATGTAAAATTTTATAATTTTTGATCTATCTTATTGAATGTTGTTAACTTGTCTAATTTAGGGTCAAGCTGGAGGCAACGTAAGTCATATCTTCTCTTTAAAGATTTGGCATTGCACGAATCGGAATTGAATTTTCCATTATCTCATCACGATTCAATTTTCAGGGAGATAGTGGCGGCTGCAGGTATCTCGCTTGTCTTATTCATTTTTGCATGCGCCGAGACATATAACTTCTAATTTAGTCACTGCCCACCCCCTCGTACTGCTCCTGGATATTAGACAACAAGACGAAGGAAGAAGAAGCTTTAATTATGAAGCATTATTCATCAATGACAATGCGAATGAGATCTACTTCTATTCGAGTCACTTTACAAATACTTGTACGTGTCTGGGTTCATATTCATTCATTACCTCATTATCTGCATTTTTGCATAATAAATGTGTTCTTCAATTGAGTTATTATTCATAAGGAATTCTTGAATTTCTTTGATGGTCGTTAATTTGTGTTTCCCTCTCACAAACACGGGGGAGCTAATCATTTTATGATTGTTTGAGACAGAAGGTGATTCATTCATTCGTGCTGCTTTCATTGAAACGGAAGAAATAAATCTCAAAGAAACGACATTTGCCGATGTATTCCTTCACTTTGATCATTATCATAATCAATGAATCGGCACAAATTTACTCTGGCATTTTGTGCACTGTCTTCTATTCTAGCAAATTACGTTCTGTCCGATTCGCCGCCACTCGACTTTGATTATGACAACTTGAATATTTTGCTCATCAATGCCTATGAAAGGCTGCCATTTCATATCGAGGTCTATATTACCTTGCACTTGTTCATTATTTGTTCGTTCGTTTATCAAACATTTAGGAAGGAATGGCCAAAGCTCTGAGCAACCTGCAGTTGGCCATTTCTGTAGTGTCGACTTCAAAGGACCCAGTGACAATCGACAACATAACTGATTGTCTGCCTGCCTATTCACAGTTCTCTACACTCAATTTGATGCGCGCCATGACAAATACGGTTCGTTTATCCATTTGTTTGGTTAGAAGTGAAACTTGTACAGAAAACCTTAATTCGAGAAAGAATTACCGTATCAAAGTCGACAGTCTTCAATGCAAACAATGTGAATTTCATAATTCTCATCGAGGTCAGCTCCTTTTGCATTTTCTTGAAAAATTGGAATTAGAAAGATCCGTCAGTTTGTGCAATAGACAGAAGCATTCTCGCAGCTGCAAAACCTTGTCCAATCAGGCAGAAAAAGAGGTGAGAGGTTTTACTTCACTCGATAACCTCAAATAGCGCAATGTTTTGACCGATTTTGGCAATCATGAACATCTGTCTGCAAAACGACTGGAAAGACTTTGGCAACACTGTCGATCTGTTTCGACACGAAATTCTGCATGGACTGGGATTCGGCACTTTGAATGTCATTGAAGAGCACAAGAAATCGCTTGTGAAGGACGAGACCTACATTTGGAATACTCTAAATGGACCGAGGAAGGCCGCGAGAGTCTACATGGACTATAGCAAGGCTGCAGTTGTGCGTTGATTTTTATGCAATTTGTGAAACTATATGAAAGTTAGCCAGTAGTTCAACGACACTTTGGATGCAGCAACATTCGTGGGGTTGAGGCAGAAAATACCGCCAAAATTCATCTGAATGAATACATTTTTGGAGTAAGCTCTCGATTGTTTGAACATATTCTTGTGCATAATTTATTTAGAATGAACTGATGACTCCGTTCCTGTCTCGATTCAACTACTTCTCTGAGATTTCTGCAGCGATTCTCGAATCGACATTCATTGGAAGCGTGTAAGTTTTTAGGTAATGTTCTCTGCACATGCATCGAGTTACAGTCAATGGTATAAAGTAGACAGAAAAGTGATTGAAATGGAAAATCAAAGTTATTGGTATGGAAGGAATTGGGGGTGCGAATTCGCGTTAAGAAGCTGCTTCGATTACATTGCCGAAATGCAGAGGTCAGTTTGTTTTCGTTTGTCTATTCCGGCTCACTTAGTTACTACCCTTTTTGCTGAGAAATAGTATGGAGAAGAGAAAAAGAGTGGTAACTACAAGGAAGACTATTTATTCTGATGTTTGTTAGACAGCGCAAAACAACATTCCCGTTCTGTTCGCTGGCCGAATTACGAGTCAACAAAGCGAAGATCTGCTTCGTGGATTTGCAGTCTCCCCGTCGACCTCCCATGCAGTTCGTCTCCACCTGCGAGCCCATTAATGCCAATGTTGTGAGTCTGGCATTCATTTCTGCTTTGGCAGGAAGTAGGAATTCAGATGCCACTGAGCGTGCAGCGATTGTCTTCTGTCGAGAAAGAGGCAGTCGATCAATTGACAAGGCACTGCCCTTTCATTACGGCAAGTCTTATTCGATGAGTACATGAACACAAGACTAATTTGCTAATTTTATATTTAAAATTAACAGTTATATTTAAAAAAAAAAAAATAATCAGTATATACCACAAATTAGTCTATTATCATTACAAAATCGATCGATTTTTTACGTTGCACACTTTCATCGAATCACCTATCTAACGCTGAAACCGCATCTCCCTGATCCGATAATCACACCGTCAGATCTCAGAATACAGACAACAACACACAATTGTTTAGATTGCAGACTTTATCAATTTACAGGCTCTGATCGACGATGTCTTCCCTTACAGAATGCAAGTTGCCAATTGTCAAATTCATCCATGAAATAAACGATTTTTTCTCTGAATTTATTTTGTCTTTGGAATTTTGTGGGATGGGGGATGTTTTGGCTGAAATATCACACATATTTGCATTGGAATGTTTTGTTTTGTTCTGAAGATTAAAGCGGAGATAAAATGAACACAAGGCTCGAGAATTCTCCTCTCGCCCTCCATTCATTTTGTCAATCCGATTCGATTAGTTTTTGCCGCTGTCAAATGCACAACAGGTGGCTCTCCACTCCTTGTCAGCTTGTGATTTGTGACCTGCCTCTATTTTTCATTTTCGTGGTCATTTTCACTCGATCTATTGCTCACTCCACCTGTCACTGCTTTTTTTTATCATCATTTTGGAGTTTATGTTTTTGACTGTTCAAAATTCCGAATTTAGATATTCGAGATCGTAATTCGTTTCAACATTTTATGAGGGAAAAACAACCTAATGTCAATCAGTTTGCAGAGTGATGCGCGCTCTTCTCCCATTTCTTCTATCCATATTCATTTGGCATTCGGCAGTCTGCTTAGAGTAAGTCTAATAAGGAATATAAACGGTATATAAATGACGAATCGTGATCAAAATCGGTAGATAACCCCCCAATCGAATACACTGATCACGATAATCAAATCAGAAAACACTAAAGGCCCCGAATAGCTCTGCAGCTTAGCTCCCAATTTCAACTATTCACTTCACAATGCATGAACAAAGTTCAAAATTAGCTTACGTTGACAATGCCATTATTCGTTGCAGCAGCAAAAGGAAATTCGCACCCAAAATGCGGAGTTATTTGGCACCTTTAGCGTTGTTTTTAAACTTAACTAACGTGTTCAGCGCACTCGATTTAGCTAACCTATCTATCAGTTTTGAGCAAGACCTGTGATTAACAGTTTACATTCCTTGTAAAATAAAAGAAGCGGACTGAGTCTCAATATTTCCATTGCAGTGAGTCGACAGACACCGAGGACGACCAGGTGATCAAGGCTGAGATCGATATTCCCAAGGAGGACTGGATTCCCGTCAGACAGAGAAAATTGAAGAAAGGCGATCAGATGCTCTTCCTGCAAGTCATATGGAGACATGGCGACAGGGCCCCCACCGGTACATACCCGACTGATCCGCACAAGGAAGAGAGCTGGCCCAATGGATGGGGTGAATTGACTCAGGTTGGTTTGGAATACAGCGAAAAAGGATCATTTTTGGATATCTCACAATTCTGCAGTTTCTCAACGCGCTCATATTCTCACAAGTGAAGTTCTCACATAGAAACTCGCAGATCTTGATGAAACTTCCTATAGAGGAGGGGTTTTCGATGACGCTGAGCTGATGATCACGTTGATCATCACATCACAAAGTGCCTAATCGCACTCAGAGGCCTGAAATTTTGAATGGAATCTGATTTCTTCTTTTATATTATTGCAATTTTTGAATACATGATTTCACAAGCAAAACGGTTCATTTCTCAAACAAAATACGAGTGAAAAGAAGTAAAGTTCCGAGTGCGATTAGACACTTTTTGACTTCAGAATCGTGATCAGCATTATCGAAAGCTCCTATTTGGGGACTTTCCTTGTCAAAGTACACAGCGTTTCATCACTTTGCAAAATTCGGTTGCCAGTTTATGGTTTCGCTTGTTCTACCATGAGAGTGAATTTTTTTTCGATCAATACTCGCTTTTATAATTTGGCTATTTGCATAGTAAAAGTGAAAAATCAAATACTTTAGGGGAGGGCTTGGATTAGGTAGTTTGAATTCCCATTAAAATTCATCTCCATTTCCTGAGATTAATGAAACACAGAAATTTCTAAATGAGTAGTGAATATTTTCATTGCGAGGCTTAGCGCTGTAAGATTTCCTAGTTGCCCGGAAAAAGCGAATGAATTGGCGAATTGCAGCTGGGAATGAGGCAGCAATATGCTCTGGGCAGACAGCTCTTCAACACATACATCAACACGAGCAGTCCTTTCCTCAGCAGGAGATACAGTTCAAAGGAGGTTTGTGAATTGACTAAATCGCTTGGAAATGCAATGATTTTTTTCAGATCTACATTCGCAGCACGGATGTGAACAGAACGCTCATCTCTGCATACGCTAATCTGGCCGGAATGTTCGCCGAAGGGGTGAATGGAACCGACTATCCAGACTATTTCAGGTTGGCTATTTCGAATTGTATAGGCAGAAGACCTCTATGTTCATTTTCAGGTGGCCCCACGACTGGACGCCCATTCCTGTGCACACCGTCGATGTCGATCAAGACTATGTACGTCAATCTATACAGTCAATACAATTCATCTAATTTTTTTCCTTCTAAATTTGATCCCCAAATATCCAATCTGTGGGAAATTCGAAATATCACATTTCTATATGTTCAAAACATTCATTATGCAGATCGGGAACGTGTTTGCGCCTTGTCCTCGGGCAGACGAGCTCTTCAATCAAGCCATTTCCTCTCCCGAATACAAGAAAGTCGAAGAGGAGAACAAGCAATTCCTGGCCTTCCTCTCCGAGAAGACGGGCATAAACATCACCCTGCCAACCATCTTCTCGCTCAACGATGTCCATCACATCGAGGTCTGTCTGTCTGTCAGTTTATAGTCTGTAAATGCACTCTCTGTTGCAGCTGATCTACAACATGTCGCAGCCCGAATGGCTCACTCCCCAAGTCTCCACCAAGATTCGTGAATTGTCGCAGTTCACCAACATGTATCTCTATGGAATCAGCAAGCCGTACCTGCCCGAGTTGATTCGACTCAGAGGGGGTGAGTGAAAAGGCATGCAAAGGCAGAGAGGGGAAGGATTGAAGGAATGAAACAGAAGAACTCATGAATTGCAGGCTCAATGCTCAAAGCGATTGTCAGCAAAATGCGACAGAAGCTGTCCTGCCATCGAAAGAACAACACGGGCGAGGACTGCAGCTGGATGGCCAGACTCAAGTACTACGCATATTCAGCTGTGAGTCCTCATATTCATTCCTTGCAGAATGCATTCGAGACTTCTTCATTTTTCTTCGTTTCAGCACGACACGACAGTGGCTGCTCTGCTGACCACATTCGGAGACGAGCGGAGAGTCATTCGAGGCGGTCTCCCCAAATACACGGCTTCTATCGCAGTCGAATTGTGGGATCTGGCTGATGAGGGGCCTTCAGTGCGGGTGAGCAGACCATAACGATTGGGCTGTTTGGTCTAGTGGTAGTGCGTTTGCCACTTTGTCGCTGCGCGCATATGTGAATTGTCAATGATGAACACAAGTTATCCCTGTCTGCACAAAATTGATGAAAATCAACTATGGTAACAACCTGAGACAGTTCATCCCGAAATTAATTCAATTTTAAGATACTCTAGCATTTTGCCGAAAGTCCCATATTTTCAGATTTTGTTCCACAGCGCCTTCCATCACAAGTATCACGTGATCACTCATTTGACAAAGGGTTGCCCCGAAGACAAGGAATTCTGCCCTTTGAGGGTTTGTTCTTCATTTCATTCTTTAGAGAAGATTAAAAAAATTCAGAATTTCGAAATGCGAAGCCTCAAATTCATGCCTGTCAACATCGAGAAGGAATGCAGACCTCAGGCGGCTTTCGGCCGAAAATCAGGTTAGTTCGTACCAACGACAATGCAGATGACAATGAATCAATTCTTCTAGACTATAAACGCAATAAATTGCCATATCGAGATTTCTAGCCATCTAATCTAACCGCATTCTTCTATTCACGTCTAAATTATTCTCTTTCAAAACTATGATTGCAACAGTGAATTTTGAAGAAGACAGGCGCGAGATGCAATCAATCTTCCGAATAATTTGATTTTCCCTTTGATTTTTAAATTTTACTGTGATATATTAATAAAGTAAACGAGAATTCTACAGACAATTCCTAATCTTTAACAAAAAATTAGATTGCTAACAATTGTTAAAACTTAAGCATATAGATTTTTGAATGTCATTCTTTCAGGATAAGGCAGAGATGTTCGAAATCACGTGATGGCTCAACGTGAAGAGGTCGAGCGCGGCTCTGCAGGATTCCATTCGAGTTAGCTTAGAGTTCTTGGATATTTTACTCCTAAGTTACCCTTACCCTCTTGTAGATTTAACCCCTTTTTTCCTTCCCTTGCCCTTTCCCAGAAAAGAGGATAAAAACTACAAAAGGGTAAGGGTAACTTAGAGTAAAATATACAAGAAGCCTTAGCTTATCATTGCAAATTAGTAGAAAACGAGAAGAGGAAATATTGCGAACTTGAATGTGAAATTGGTAATCCTACAAATTCATGTTCTGCAATTTCATATGAACAACTGTTGAGAAAATGGGAAGAAGGAATCTACTTTCATTCTTTTCTAGACTTGATGAATACACCTATCTATGTAGAAAAGACAGTGCATCATCATCTAGAAATATCCTCATCATACACTTACAAACTCTAACTGGACTGTTTGCAGTCATCTCCCCCCTCCTTTGAGTCTTTCTATTTCTATGTAGAAGAAGAAGAGAATACCTTGAGCCTAGGTCATTCAAGGTTACGGTAAATAGACGGTAGATTAAAGAAGAGGACAATTATTGTTGAGAGGAAGAGGAATAACTGAATATTTAGGTTAAAATTCAAGGAATTGAACTAGACTAATTTAATAAACTTTCCTTGCCGGAATAATCCCTTCTATTCTTCTCACAAAACTAATAAGTTGGATGCATAGAAGCATAAAATATCTCTGTTCTTACTACTGTGTTCACTCTCAGAGCTGCATTTGATCTATGCTTGCCGCTCTTTTTTTCACTGTCAGGGCGTCCCCCTGCCCTTTCTCCATATCCCCGCTTTCTCTATCTTCTTCCTGCTATTTCTTCTCATTCTCTCCTTCATTTCTCTCACTCTCTTAGTCAGAGAGAGATTGCAGCGTTCCTTTTTTCTTCCCTACAAAACACGCACTTTTTCTTCTCCTGAAACTCCGTCCAAGTTTTGCAATTTACGATACTAATTTCTTCGTTGAAAAATTTTCCAACTTGTAGCAAATTACAAATAGCCATTTTTTTTTCAATTTTCATCTAAAAAATCGAAAATTCCTTTGTTTTCGAAAGGAAAATGTTTGCACACAAGGCATTCCATCCACAGTCGTTCGGCAATCAGCCCATTTGTCTTTGCTTTCCTCTCTTTACCCTCAAAATTGCCTTTATTCATTCATAAGCTTTGTAAATTTTCAAATTCTTTCATATTGTCCTGTCCATCCTACTCTATCCATTCCACCATTGCACGTATTCAATTGAACTTCCTTTTTTTAAGATGAGATCTTCTGTGTTATGGACCATTAGAGACGAATGGTCATCAATCGATAGCTTTGTAGTCTGCAGTAGTATAGATGTATAGGTTTATTATTGGCTGGAAATACTCGGTGAGAGACATCATTCGCCTCTTTGCCTCTGCCTGTGATGATCTTCCTCATTTTATCGCCTCTATTCATATCTTCTTTACATACAGCATACAGACACAGGCAATCAGACAATTTTGCACTTTTTTCCATTTAAAGGTCAATACCTCTCTCTTCTGCCTTCTCCCTTAGAAGATATAGTAGTTCTGTGAAGTCTAGTGATAAGACTAATCAGTCGACGAAGCAAGAAGTAGAAAGGCAAAGCTCTGTCTCTCTACCCTTTTCTATCGAACTTCAAACGTGATCTTCAGTATTCTGTTTCTCTTTTCCTCTCGCAGCAGACAAATCCTCTGAAATGCAAAAAGTGCAGAGTAGCGACGATTGCACTTAAACGAAAGGGGAAGCATGCAGAGTTCATACGTGAGAACAGACCAAACTGAGAAAGAAATGCAGACACAGACAGTAGACACTGGACTAAATGAGCTGCCAAAGAACTTGCAATTTCCGTCACAATTTCTAATAATTTACACATATTTCATACTGCTTTTAATTTTCAAGATAAAAGATAAAACGATTTCCTTTCTTTCTTTCTGTTTTTCTGCTTTATGATTGCGTCTTTGACGTCAAAAGGCCAAAACTTTCATTTCTTCATTCTTGTAATTACTCCCCTGTTTTTCAAGTTATTCGCCCCATTTCCCGTATTTTGCTTATTCATCTTCCGCTTAACAGCTACAACATGAAAATGAGTAAAACTTTTTTGTAGTCGAAACCGGCAAATAATTATGAGAAAAGGGAAATAGTGCTTTCAAGTTTTGAATGAATTGAAAGTGGAATGCCATGAAGGAAATGAGAAGCAGGGCAGAAAGGGCACAAAAAGAGTTGAGAGTGCACAGTCAGCAGACACTAGATAATAGGGTTGTGGGAGTTATAGTCACAGTCATAAGCAGGAACACAGGGCTCATTTGCTCTTTTTTGTAGGCGAATTTAATGAAGCCTGAGAATCACATCTCGTTTTTGCTTCATTTTGTTAAAAGAAAGAGTTGTATAGCCAGAGGACAGGGATAATCCTTTCGAATTAATCCCTTCACTGCTCGGTCCATCGTCAGTCCGCTCAGCTCCATTATCTGCATTATCACTGCCTATCTCCTTATATGCTTTTTGCATTATCCCTCTTCACCTCCCTCTTCCATTCCCCGCCTTTCATTTCCTTCTTATCTCTGTACGACAAGCAACAGGTAAAGGGTATAAGCCTCAGGCTTCCTCTCTCATTGGCTGGATTCTGGAGGATGAAGGCTTTGTGTGCTCCTTGCTCTTACCATTTCATTTCTCTTCGCATTGCAGTGGACTGCTTGCCTGTGCACACTGAGTTCTTTGAAATTTTGGACTTTCCATTCCCACACTACAAATTCCATTATCAATTCTTTTCTCAATCAGCACTCCAAAATTGTCTCTAGAAAAATCAAAATCTTCACGAGTTTTCCTACAGTAATCTAGTAAGGTTTAGCAATTAATTGCAAAATTAGGACGAGAATATGGAGGATGGAGAATGAAGACACATACCTTTTAATTTCAAGGCCATCATTTGAAGACGTTTTTCTTGCCTCTTCCATTCTCCTGGCTGTCTACGTGTATGAATTGACTCTGTTCATTTCATATTTCCTCCCTTGCCTCTGCTTCTCTGTATGTGTCTCTGTCTATCTGTGTTGTGCATAGAACGGCAGCACTGCAGTCACAGGCAAAAGAACATTTTCACGTTTCGTTTCTCTCTTCCATTCGAACTTCTAATCTTTGCGTCTCCCCTCTCTCTTTCTATGTTTCAATATTCTTCCATCTCTCTTTTTGTTCATTTCAAACAACTCGTTGTAAATAGTGAGCCATTCCATTCTTTTACTCACTTCATTCGGTCATAGTTCCAGACTCGGGGCCAACCATTTTTCCTCTTCATCTGCATACATTCCACGTTTCTACTTTCTTCTATCTTTCTATTTTGCTCTCTTCCCTTTCTCTCTTACTCTTCTCTTCTTCCTCCTCTCTATCGATTAATGCCACGCAGACGAGCCGATCTAGCATCCCTGTGAATTCTCTGATTTTCTGCCAATGTATTCTTCATTCCATCCACAGGTCATTCATCGTGCGTCACAATTATGGATTCCCTTTTTCCTTGTCGCTGTTTCCTGGTTACAACTTCACTGCTTGACTAATTCATTCCTCAGCTCTAATCTCTTTCGCATTAATGCTAGTGAACGCGCGATGTTAAGGAATGCGTCACTTCACTTCTTCACATGCTATCATCATTCCTTTTTCATTTCGGCTCAATTAATGCACTGCCCATTCATGTCGTAAATGTTTCTTCGAACTTCGTCAAGCCCTTCAAACCCTCCATTCATTTATACATCAAATCATATTGTTCTCGGTGAAACCTAATCGCCTTTCCCTTCTATGTAATCTATGTAAGAGTTCATTTTCATTGAATTAGAGTTCATTCATATCTGAGACAATTTTCCTTCACTGTTTCATTGTAACTTTATTTTCCAAGGCTCGCTCAAAATGCGTGCTTAGTTGCAGCTGCGTTGGTCTGTTTTGCCCTGTTTAGTGGAACTCCTACGCCGAATGAAAACCCATTTTTTTCGTAAATTGAAACTCTCCTCGTTGACATTTCCTCTCGTAATTACCCTCTAACATTTTGTTCTTTCTCATGATGATAATTGACGCTTCAAATTGCGTTAACACCATTTTTCTCCAAACAATTTCACATGAATTTTTATTCTTTTTCGGATTTGGTTTAGAAACGTCAATTTTTCGTGACAGACTGGCAGTAACGAGAAAGCCGTAATTGGAAGATGGAATAGTAGAGAGGAAGAAAGAAAATGAAAGGGGAAAGACAGATGGACCATAGAAAGGGGGTAAGGAGCAGAGCTGCATAGCCTCGAAATGACCATTGGGAAGGGAAGGCTGGGCAAAGAGAAGAGAAGGAAGGCAATGGATTTATGCCAAGGGGCAGAACTGGCAAATGCGGAGGGGACAGGCAGATTTCCATTCCATTCCCTTTCCACGAACAACAGCAGCAGCAGCAGCAGCAGCCATATCGACAGATTCGCTATGACTGGGTTATGACCAGATGCTTTTCTGCAGCTGATTCTCTGCTTCCCTGTCTGTTAACAGACAAAGACATGACTGTTGCTGCCTGCCAGATATGGAGACGTGGTGGTCACTCATTTCATCGAGATTTTACTAATACCCCTTAGTGTGTAGAGTGGGCGTATCCTCTTTATCTGCCGTCCGTCCTCTATCCCCTTTCCTCTTCCTCTCCCATCCCTCTGCAAATCATTCCCATTCCACTGACCCCCATGTCCATTGGCTGTACCTTTCTTATGTTTTCTTTCTTCCTCTCTATTCTCTGCCTCCTTCTCATTTCTCTTCTCTTTTCTTCTGTCCAATTATCGATTACTTGCACCCGTAGGCAACTTCCCTTGTTTCTTACTTTCTCATACCTGTGCGTATGTCTGTCCTGCATTCTTGCATTCGTATACCGTAAACCTACTTCTAATCTTTGATATTCAAGATTTTCATTCCAACTTTCACAAAATCATGATTTAAAAAATCGTATTATTGTTTTCCATGGACGCGCGACAACAACTTGTATTTTCACTTTCCGATTTCCTAATGACGAAAACACCAATTATGTGGTCTAGCGGAAATTAATTATGATAAGAAAACTGCTTAATTTTTGATATGTAGTCTTGTTGAATCACATGCGGAGTGGGAAGACGCTCATTCAGTAAGATAAATGTTCATTCAAGTCCCCAGTTTCCTTATCAAATATCGCAGGAAGCTCTCTGAATGACTAACTGAGTGAGAAGGTATTATCGCAGACTTTTTTTTTTTAAAGTGAATTTTAATAAATTCCAAATCACTCACTCATTACATATTTCTCTTCTCCCTTACCCATCTTTAATTTATTTCACACCTGCACCTGTGCGAATTATTCATTCATTCATAAGCGGAGTCAGAGACAGCGTAAGCAGCCCCCTTTCCATTTCCCTTTCCCTCTCTGCCTGCCTTACTGCCTTACTGCCCACCCCCACACTAACTCACTTTTCACTCTGTACTTCCCGAGATCTAAACCACCAATTTCCTCTGCTTTCACGACATTTCCTTTGTACTTAATACGATTTACGTAAATTACAAATTTATCCGAATGCTTCGGCCTTAAATGCACTGGTCTGTCTACCTATTGCCAGTCTCCGATCTGCTTATCAGGCAGACCATTCTGTTCTGCTCTGTTATCATATCTCGAAATGGCCTCTCCATACGCTGAGTAGCATCACAATTGGCGCACTGTCACTGTCATTCCCCTTTCCCTTTTCTCTTCTCGATTCCCATTTATCAATCACTCGTCATCTTTCTTTCTCTTCCTCTCGCCACTTTTCGCTTTATCTCCCCCTTCTCCATATGACCTTCTCTATTTCCCATTCTTCATTAAAATATTCGATGCAAATCTTCCCGTTTGTCCCGCATTTTCTGCATTTCTCTTCCCTTTCACTATTTCATGCTCTCTCTCTCTCTCTTCGAGACAATTCGTCAACTTATTAATTTCCCTATTACCTGACACTATCGTGAAAATCAGTATCGTGAGATTTCGTCCAATCTTTAACTCTTCTCAACTCCTTGTCTATGATTTTCCGTGGAAATTCAGAATATTTCCAAGTAATTCTAACAAGGGAAACTTCATAAGTGTCCGCCTTCTATTTGGCTGATTTTTCATCACAGGGGTATTTCAATTTGTAGGTGAGGGATCTGACGTCGAAAAGTGTAGTGGTGATCTCACTGGCTTTGAAATCCCGAGCATCGCTTTTATGCAATAAAGAAGTTGCATGAGAAGTCGAAATTTCAAATTAGCATACACTATTTTTCTATAATACCGAGTGTTTCTCTATTATAAAGACGTTCGAAATTACCAAGGCCAGGGGGGCCACCGTTGCACTTTCTGACTTCAGATTCGTGATCAGCGTCAAGAGATACCACGGTGATGAAAAAATCAACCAAATCGGAGACGGACACTTCTGAAGTTTCCCTTGCGAGACAATAAGACAACTTCTTCTGGAATAATATTCCAAGCTTATAACCGTCCAACTTTCTCATGACCCCTTCTTCGTTTCGTGTATCGAACACATAACTTGATCGTTTTTCTCCCTGTCTGTTCTCTTTTTCATCTTTCCTTCCCTTCTTCTCTTTTCGATTTTTTTATCTCAGTGGGCTACTGTAATTGGCGCCGTATCAAATTGTAATAGCGTTTAGTAATTTGTATCTAGAGAATTGGATATAAGAAGGAAAATGATAATGCTTAGCTTTATGCCTTGGGCTAATCTTTCTGCATCTGTTGCTCACAACCATAATCTAAGTCTTGACGTGTTTGTCTTGCTTTGCATTTGGACTGCATATCTACGCAACTTTCTGCAGTCTTCACTCTTCACTTTATGTAAATCAGTCAGCTGATGACGTCCTTTCTAACTCATTTCATTTCATATCTTTCCTTCCTTCCTTTCTTTCTCTAGCCGGAAGATTAATCTCCATTCTTTCTAACTTTTATTCTTTCACTTCTCCTCAGTTCTGCTTCCAATTCCCTAACTCTTTTGTTATATTCCCTACCCCAGAATCTATCTCTTCTTCGTTTTCATTTTCGATCTAATCTCCCCGCTTCATTTTCTTCTCACTTCCTACGCATATTTTATTGAATGAATTAGACGCATTTTACAAACGGAAATTATCGGTTTTTGTTGTTTCGCTTATTTTGCCAAAGAATTAGTGACTGGGACGACGAGACAGAAGAGAGGAAAAGATAGAAAGGGAGATGGAAATGTGAGATAATTGATAAGCCTGGCATAGGGAAAGGCAAAGGCAAAGGCAGAGGAAGGGAAAGTTATCATTGGCAAGACAGGTGCGGGGAAAGTCGAATGAAAGAAGAGAGGAAGGGAATGCCGAATTGAAGTGGAGATGCAAATTGACCCATTGAAACAAAAATGAAATTCTCGAATTGCAGGGAATGACCGAATGCCTGGCAGCGAACGCAGCCTCGGTGTGCATTGGAATGCGTCTGCCAATTCGGCCAGTCCGACCTCGATCCGCCTCGCCCAACGACAGTGGCATCGACGAGGAGTGTGGCAGCGGAAGCAGTCGTGACTGTGCAGATTGCGCGGATTCGCTCTCTGTCGATGGCTGTCCCTCCGCATCCTCCTCGTCAGCCTCGCCAGCAGCTAGTCCAGTCCACTTCCACTCGACTGCTACTCGCCTCACGCTGCCCACCATCTGCTCATCCGCAACCAAGCGACGTCACTCAGCAGCCATTGCAGAGCCCTGTCGTAGTAGAGATCAAAAGGTACGCTAATACAAATCAACCGAATCAGCAATCAACGATCAACTAGACAAATCGAAAGAGTCACGTATCCACTTGTCTATTGCCTTGTTCCCTTACAACTCTGACCTTTCCCTTCCATAGTTGGAAGTGCGATCAGTGGCTGTATATGTCTGTGCCTGTTTCATTCTTCTTCTTCTGTCTTTCTCAAATCACTTGTAGGTTACTGTCTTCTTTGTCCAGTGCATTTTAGTTTTATCTCGAATTTCCAATTCTCTTGTCCTTCTTCTCGACCTTCTCTTCCCCTTTTCCTTATCAGTTTTTTTGTGTGTATTGTTTTGCTTTTTGGTCGAATCAGTTATCATTATGTGATATGGCAAAATCGCAGAATTGTCGTCAAACATTTTCACGGCAATCAAGCTGCAGCCATTCATTCTGCCTTCCTCTTCATCGATTAGATTGATTGCCCCTCAATTGCCGCGATCCTATCTGAATTATCTCGTCTTCGTTCATTTCCAACATCTTCAACAGATTTCGCGACCTTGCATCGATCAGCCACACCGGGCAGTCAATTTTGTCTCTCTGCCAGAATTATCCTGCTGCCTCGGTGTGCGCTCTAATCAGAAAATCGAATTTGTTATCATAGCACATGACAGAAGAAGAGGAAGAGGGACAGTTAACTTTAAAAAAAATTGATTATGTTGCAAAAATTTCATTAAAAAAACGATTGCAGGTTCGTAAAATGAGCAGCTTCTCGACGACTCTGTGCAATGAAGTGGAGACTTCCTCGATTGTCTCTGAAGCGACTACAGTAAATGAGGTAAATGAAGTGAAGATGGAGACTGGCAGCGAAGGCACTTGCACTGTCAGAGAAGAGCACATGGAGGACGGCTCTCTAGAGCACTTCCAGGTATTCGTTCTAGATTTTCCGTCGAGTTGGCTAATCCTTCCATTTACAGCTAACCCCGTCCACTTCATCCTACTCGCCAGCCTGTTTGGGTGCTGTCTCCTCATCGAGTTCCTCCTCGAGTCTCTGCAACGAACCCAACGAGCCCATCCCCATCAAGGAGAAGTCCTCTCTGAGTGCAGCAACTGCAGTCGTCAGCGAGGTCGCATTCAAACATCCAGGGAAGATCTCAGAAGAGGATGAAGCTGTGAGTCTTTCTTACTTGCGGACGCTGCAACGTTTTCGAACGGCGCGGTTAACCGCATGAAACGAGACAGTGGATATTTTCGAGTGACGAAAAGAAGGTGTACCCTTTTTCTCTTTCGCCAGGGCACACTATCTCGTTTCATGCAGTTGACTGCGGCTCGGAAACGTTCCAAGTTTGTTCACTTGAAATGTAAACGAATTGTGTGGATTGTAGAAAATATCTCTAAGTTGTCACTGGGGCAACTGCCTGCAGCTACGCAATGACAAGGACGCTCTCTATGATCATGTTGTGGAGGTGAGCAATTAACATGGCCGCAAAGGAGCAACAATCACATTGCAGGATCACATCAAGAACCCAATTCCCATGGAACCGAGACGGAAGGGACAGAATTCCACTTCAACGATGGACTCTGATGAATCGGAGGAATCAGATGCAGAGGAAATGGATGCACAGACCTGTCAGTGGAAGGACTGCCACATGCGACTCAAAAGGGGAAATGTCTCCAAGAAGGTTGGAATGAAATTTCATTTGATTTGCACCGAAGACACTTCAGATGTCCTGGTTGGAAGAGCATTTTCGAACTCGTCATGCATTCGGAGCTCACCCATTCCGCTGTCTGCTCACAAACTGCACAGCCCGCTTTGTCACGAGCAGACAACTCGACGAGCACGTGCGGAGAGGTCATTTCGAGTATGCAGTCAAGTGTGGAGTTGGTTCAACTGCTGCAGTCAATGGCAAGGACGAGGAGGCGCATGGACTCAGATGGGAGCCTGAACCGATGTCCAGTCTCTGGGGTGAGGCTTTCTGCATTCCCCTTCTGCGAACATCAAGCAACTTGGAAACCACGAGACATTGGAAAATAGTGTGGAAAAAGAAAGCCTACAATCCCCCATAACCTACCCTAACCCTACACTATTTCGCCTATGTTTCGTGTCTCGCGGTTTTCAAATAGCCAAACGTCAATACATTTTCCCTGTTTCAGTGCGCCACCAACCGTATTCAGTGGACGACTATCTGATTCAGAAGATACACGATCGAATGCAAGTGGCCTGCATATTGCAGTTCGATGTCGGGTTCGTTCCCATCAAATAGTGAGTTTATTCTTCTTCCTGCCAATCCTGTCAATGCTCATTCATCCATTTGCAGCAACAATCTGAAGGGCTCTGCACGTCGCAAGGCATACAACGAGTCGCATTTCTACATCACTTCTGCAGCAGGCAGAATGCGCAACCCTGTTAAACAGGAATTGTCGGTGAGTTCTTTTCAGACACATTATTTTTGAAGAAATCATTGGATAATTGAATTGTTGTAGGAATGTGGCGACTCTTTCCAACGACATCCAACAATGGAGGAATTAATGGCAGAATGGAGACAGGAGAAGAAACATCAGACAAGGGATGAGCAGCAACAATAGATGGATTGGCAGGTGGTAACCTTCACGACAGGAGTCAAATGAATTTCGAAAGTCCATCCAAACCACTTTTACTACTTGATAGTCTTCTTGTGATTATGTTATTATTCTTCTTCTAATTTTTGAATTTTTGAACATCCCTATTTTCTAGGCATTTTGAATTACTTATGCGTTTTGTAATAATTTATTAGGCTGTTGTAAAATAATTTATTCTTTGCTTAATGATCACTCATATTCTAGGTGATATTTTGTGTTCAAGTGTTCACTGTTTGATAATCAGCCGCGCTCAGACTGCCCTCTCGTTTACCTAAACTCACTCATCGAATCGAATCCTCGAATTCTCAGCGTTCAACTCATCGAATTTTCAGTTCATTTCTCACAAACAATCAACGTACACTTCTTTGTGAAACGAATAACTTTTCCAGGCAATCTCAATTTATCCAAATTTCTCATCGGGTATTCATTTCCTAGTTCACAAATTCTCACATCATCGAATTGTTTCTTTGCTTATTTGACGTTTTGTGTTGTATATCCTCTCATTTATTCCCTTTTATGGATGAGTCAATTCTCAGGTTGATTTTTGATATCCACGACACTGGCCAAGGCTTGTACAATATTTCTCAAATTTATTGTTTATTTTCGTCATCTATATATCGAAGTATGAAAATTCAAGAATAGCGATTTGTCGTTCACGAAGCACGATTGGTTTCTCACAGGCATATCACACCATAACTGGACACGATTTGCCTTCACATTCTAAGCGAATGCAATCACTTGCACATTTTGGAGGATTCTGTTCGACACGATGATGGAAGTGACTTTAGCGATCACGACAGGACGAGACAGCAGGTGAAAAGAGAATGGAATGACAGGCAGAGGCAAGGACAATTCACCTGCTCTGTCAGGTCGATTAAATTAAAGAAGAAAATGGTTTATTGTAAAAACCGTACAGCCGTACATTTGTGGAAAATATATGCCTGTTTAAAGAATAGGGGGTGTAGAAAGATAGGCTGTGTTCGGTCTAAAAATGATGAGCAGTATGAGTAGGGCGTTTTTAGATACTGTTCAGCCTAGCCTACCCAACCTATACCCATAAATAAACCTATTTCTCAGGTGTACGGCTTTTACAAGAAGTCGAAAAACTTCTTCAAAAAACATACAATTTATTCATAGCAAATAGGTTTCTTGTGAAGGCAGTGCATTCGTAAATGTAACCAAAATTTTAAATTTGGAAATACAAATGCTACCAATTGACAAAATAGACAATTTGAATTATAGAGCAAGACTAGGAATAGGGTGTGTTGATCATTATCAAACTATGAGCAGAATGTGCAGAGCCCGGGTCTACGACATTGTTTGAAATATTCTTTCTAGAACCTATTAACGAAAATTTTCTTCCTACATAAAAAAGATTGCCAACTCCTAAGAGATCTCATCTTCTCCGTTGAAAAAGTTGGATCTCTTTAGGCGCTGTCAAAAGATTTCTGAGAGGTCCCGACAGTTTTTTTTAATATGGATAGGGTCTCTAAGTGGGTATGCCAAATCTCATTTTTGAAAACACTTGCACAGAACCGTTTTATCTGGTTTATCTTCGATTTAGACTAAGTTTTTTTTAATGACATTTTGGGTTTGAAGAGTACTTCTTTCCCAAATTTTCTGCTTCAAACTATCCCACATTTCTACCACACGCATTTTTGCAAAGAGAAGAAGCTTGGGGATCCTAAATATGGGCACAGATCTTCCACAATATTTCTGACGTACAATTTTCTAATTAGTTCCTTTTCCTATACTAAGAAATCGTCCTTCTCCCAATAAATGGCCTTTACAGGCATATGACCGATAATCTACCTTGGCAAAAGCGCTGCAAACTCTTTCACAATTCCACAGTCACTCAACTGCAACTGAATGTGATCTGTTGCATACCTCTTTATTGTGAGCTTCTGCCTGATTGAGAGTGAGGCAAGTTTGGCTAATCGACTCGCTTCTGCCTTTGCATTTGACTCGGCTTCTGTCTCACAGATTTGTCGTTTGTCGTGGATCATGTTTCAGTTGCAGTTGCAGATTTGCCTTCTCTCCTTCCCTCCTCTCCCCTCTCCACTCATTCTTCATGCCATGCTGTTATCTTTTCACGTATATCCTCACTTCCATTTCCATTTCCGCACATCCGTTTCACTAATCGACTCCTCCATTCCTTCCCTCTACTAGTTTCCTCTAATGTGTTCATCATGTTCATCATCATCTCTGAGCAGGCACTGCAATCACTCCATTTACTCTGTCAACCAGATTTGTGCAGTAACGGCTCGTCTGTTTATTTTCCAACTGTGACATGCCACACTGACTACCCCTCTGTGCCTCTGCGCAGGAAAACAGGGCAAAGTCAAACACATTTGACTTGTTTCTTCTCATTTTCCATTTCCCGTTTCATCTCGTTTCAATCTTCTGGTTCCATCTCAAATCTTCTCCCATCTTCACCTTGTTTTCTCTTTCAGATCTAATGAGAAAGTCTGCCCTCTGTTGATTCAATTTGATAAAAATAGCTGAAATTCTTATCTTTTGTCTTCCATTTCATTTCATTTCATCCAGCTACCATAAATCACCAAATACCCAAAGCAGCATCTTCACTCTTTACTCTTCACTCACAACTTATTGTAGACTCCGCCCTCGCTTGGCTTCTTCCGTCTTTCTCTTCGCAAGCCCGCCCTTCTCCTCCTTCCCTTCCCTTTCTTGCCTCCTTTTATCCTTGCCTTGCCTTCTTTTGCCTCATTCCTTTCCCTCCCTTCCCTTCTCCTTCTGCAATTCGTATCCTAATCTCCTTTGTGTTTCGTTTTCATGCAGGCAGTCGGCTCTCCATCTACAGTTGATGTAGTCAATCCCATCCCATTCCATTCTGCGTCGTTGCGTCTCAATTTCACAAGTTCGTCTTCTGCTTCTGTTTCAGTTTCAGCTTTTGTATCTGCTACTCGAATTTCCCTCCCTTCTTGTCTGTTTTTACTTCTATCAGTCCTTTTTCTGTTGTGGTTTTCGTTTCGTTTTATTAGTTTGCACACACACACACACAAATTCACTCCCTCCTTTTTCCTCCTCACTAACAACTAACACAATTCCTCACAATGCATCTGCTGCTCTCTGCTGGTTTCCTGCCCGTTTCATCAAAATTTAATATATTTTCCATTCAATCACTTTTCACTTTGCCCTGTGCTCCCCGTTTTTCAACACCTCTGCAATTCCCCATTCAGACTGCTCGCAGCTCTGCAGTTCTGCCTACACTTGGCCTGTTGTTTTCACCTTTTCACCCTCTCCACCTCGCCACTGAATTTGTTGTTCACCTTCCTTCTATAGCCACTTCTCCTCTTCATGAATTTCATTCCATTCCATTCAATTCTCCTCGATCATTCACATTTGCCCTGCCCTTCTATACGCGCTCCTCTTTCCCGTCTCTTATGTTCTGCCATTCAATTCTATGCACTCTTTTCCTCTCTGTTCAATTATTCTCTGCTCTCGTTCTCTCATTATATGGGGTTCTGTTTTGTTTTCTGTTTCGTTCGGCCACATCAAACAGTCTTTCCCCCCACGAGTTCACTCCACTCGTTGCAGATCGAACAGCCGAACACAGCCCCTTTGCCATGCAGCGACTGCACTGCTGGCTCGACCAACTGAGTCTGCGTCGCTCGTCGCGTCGTTCTGCCAAATCGAGCAGATCAGCCAGATCGGGGGGCAGCAATCGAAGAGTCACATCGCAGTCAGTGGCTCCGTCTTGTCGTCTGAATGCAGTCAACGCGGAATCCGTTTCCTCGACCGCTCAACTGCCACAACACCAACAACAACAACTGCAGCAGTATTTCCATTGCAGCAGAGATGAATTGGATTTGTGCAGAGGAAGACAGCCATTTCCAGGTTCGTTCATCCCTTCTTCATTCAATCAAAGTCTCAAAGCCGCGCGAAATCAATTTTTTCTTTTTTTTTTAAATTGGAATTCGAAACGCGAAACCGAAATGACTTTGTCCTCCTGAAAATCTTGAAATTTCAAACTTTGATAAAGACGAGCTCGAAATTTGGCGCGACTCTGAGCACAATATCCTGGTTGCAGTTGCGTCTCTACAATTCCCCCCTCCACCGCCAATCAGCGAACTCAACTCCATCCCTCGACGCAGTGTGAGTTCGTTGCCATTCTGTGCACTGCCTTCCAGTATTCATCCTTTCTCTGCAAAGTCACTCAAAAATCGTGTTTTTCCCCATTTCACAATCAGAAGGTTTGCCATAAAAAGAGGAAGGCAAGCAAGAACGCCATTCTCGAATTTATCTTCGTGAAATCTTGCAGATGAAAGAAGGAATATTCGGCTGTCACAGCAAAATTGACAGATTCGATCAACTGATATGGAAATTGATGTGTTTTGATTGCAGGGAATCCGGACAAATCCTTGGATTTCCGAGAGAGGAATGCACACGAGCGTGGAGAGGAATGATAAGGTAGGTAATCGTTTGTAATGAAATTCATTTCAACCGGCAAACTTCTCAAAAAAGCGCGACCCACAAATCGCCTCGCAGAAAACATTGCACCTTTCCGAGAGATTAAGAAGACATGCTCTTTTTCTCTCTCTCTCTCTCCCTCTCTCGATATGACACTATTTTTTCTGGGGGTCGAATTTTGAGAAGCCTGTCAATCAGTTTAGTGTTTTCAGCTGATGAGCTGCAGCTCGCGCGGTGCACTCAACGCATTCGACAGACGAAGTGGCTGTTTCGAAGTGCGTCCCCCCACTTTGGGCGTGAAGAGTCTGGACGAGTCGACCTGTAGTTCTGGATATGCTTCGCAGGATGTTAGGTAAGTTCTGCTGCATCATGCAATGCTCTGCGATGAGTGGAAGAGTCCACCACATTCATTTGTGAATTGTCTCCGCAGAGCCTTCCCCTTCAATAATTCTCCTTCCTCGGGTTTTTCATTCATTGTGTATGTGTGGCAATGAGGCTGCCTCTCCCACGTTTCTCGAGCAGAATAACCTCTCCAAAGTGTGTCCGTGGTTTCCTATATTAGTCTGCCTCTGTCGAATGACCACTCTCTCGTCTCTCGCCTCGCATTTTGCATTTCTCATCGCAATTCGCTTCTACCCCTCCCGCTGCAATCCAATTCCCTTTGGATGCGAGCCGAGAACCAAGAACGACAAAATGTGAACGACACACGAGCGGACAAAGCATACGCACATACATGTTTTCGCACGTGAAATTGACAGAGGGGAGGGAAGCTATGAACACAGCGAGACAGCGAAACTCATTTACAAATGAGCAAGAAGCGGGAAATTCCAAAGAAAGCTGCCTGCCTTGGAATTCTATGCAAAAGGCCTGTCTCAAGAATGCAGACGAATGTAATTCGAGCTCGTTTTAGAGCTTCAATGCTCCAATTCACTGCGCAGAAATGTATCATTTCTCGAAATCATCGTAATGAAGGACTCGCTATTTTGTGTGTGAAATTCGAGAACGATCACTGAATTTTTCTGTGAAAATTTAGCAGCCCGATCTTTAGTTTCTTCTTCTCATATTTTGTGTGGATTTTTGGCCGTGTTTGTCCAAGAATTTGCCTGGACAAGTCGATGCTAAACTGATTGTCACCTCGTTTGCAGGCAGAGAAAAGAGGAAAGGGGAAGGAAGCTAAGGCAGAAAGACAGAAAGACATTCTAATGAGGATTGTTAGGCAATGCGACTGCCTGAGTGTGTGACTGCCACTAGCACAAATGCAATTAGTAATGAGCGAAGATGAGGCAAAGTCGCATAGCTGGACGGACAGAGGGAGAGAGGGTAAGGGAGATGGTAGAACATGCAAGACTCAAGTTGGGTTGTGCATTTGAAGAGAATCCATCATTCTCAATATAATCTTTGACATTTGCGAACTTTCTGTATTGAACATCGCATAAAATTCTTGACTCGAGCTATCAAATGAAATGGAGAGGCTTTTAGTCTGACAGGATTAAGGGATATGCAGCTAGTGTGCATATAGCTTGAGGGAGAGCTTATCTCTAAGATGAAGGAGGGATATGACTTAGAAGGAGGAAGGAATAGTCTGCAATGCGCATGAGCATTATAGGCAGAGCAGCAGTGCATTTTATGACTTATCGCATTGCCTAATTCTGCATTGGAACGTTGACAATCAGGCTGAATTGAATGGAATGAAATGATGTGATTACTGAGAGATGGGATGCACAAAGATGCAGAGATGCTGAGGAATTGCAATTTGCATACTCAAAGAGGGGAAGGCTCTTGAGAAACGACTGGTGATGAGATGCAAAATTAACACAGAGAAAGACATGCAAAGGGGAAACCCCCTGGACTAAAGAATAAATGGTTGCATTTCAGCCCCGACTCCTCAATGCACCTGCCTTCGTGGCACAGCTCGAGTCCGCGATCGGGCTCATGGAAGAGTGGCACAGACGAGGGGTTCTATGGGTTGTACGCCGACGAGACCCCCTCTCTGTACGACAACATCGCTACAGAGGAGCATGTCTATCACGAATTGATGGTGAGACAGACATTTTACTAAGAAAAATTGACTAAGTGGTTGCTTTGCAGCGGTCATACAGCTCGGAATTGCTGCCTTCTTGCTCAGAAGAGGCCTCTCGTTCCCCCACCCCTCTCTACGATCGCATAGCCTCTCCAGTCTATGCCACTCCATGGACGAATTACCCGCTCATCCAGAAGAGCGATTGCGGCTTCGAGCAGCGACCTCGGCCTCTCATCGTTCGCAACAAGAGTAGCATTCCCTTATTTGCTGTAGCCATTTTGGTCGACGAACAAATTTCAGACTGGCAGCAGCCGAACATTGTCTATGCACAGCCGTACAGGGGGCCCATGATTCAACCGCACGTGGCTGAGCGACAATTCGAGCAGCCGAATTCTTACTTCAATCGCAAAATGCGGTGAATAATCAAGTTATTGAAGACAGAACAATAACAGTCGAATTGCAGAGACATGGAGGTCGTCGACATGCGAATGAAGGAAGAGAAGAAAGCGGCGATGGCCGTGCCTGAAGACGTGGATTCGAATGAAGAGGCAGAGAACGAGAATGCGAATGGAGATGTGTGCGAGGAGTTCCTTACTGCCTTGGACGAGCAGATCAATGAATTGCAGGTTAGTTGGCACTCGAGGTTTGACAGAATAAGGGAACGCTCTGATTCTCTGCCCCAGATGAGCGCTGTCTTCATTTCTATTATTCTGCTCTATTAGACAGTCTTTCTCCTCTCACATTTGCATTACATAATTATTCAATCTGCAAATCATAACGCAGTGAGAATGATGAATGAGGCAACTGATATAGGAAACTGTTCCCAAATATCGTCGCCACAAACAATAGCATCGTTCTCTTTCATTTCGACTGTAAATCAATTCGTTTATTCCTCTTTCTGTGTATGTTTTCATCTCCGAAATGACAGACCGGGCTGTTTTGCGTGTTTTGCTTGCTGACAAATTGCCAAATATGTTATTTGGCGCCACAAGGGACGCACCAACTTTCCCTCTACTCCTCTCTACCAGTTCAGTTAGCCTCTGTCTCTCTGTATGTCGGTTATCTATTCTATTCTTTCCTTCTTTGGCCCACTTCTCTCCCTTCTTCCTTCATTCTTGCTCCCATTTGTCTTTTCTCTTCCTCGACTCTCTCTATTTGTCATTCTATTTCCCCGTCCTTCTTTATTTCCTTCATTTTTCTCATAAGCGGGGCCTCGTCTTTTCTCATTCCGACAACCCAACGAGGCCATCCTTCTGAATTCGCGCACAAAAACCTAAAACCCAAACGAGAATCATAACCATTTGCATAATGTGTAGAAACTATTGTAAAACAAACAACCTGTCAGATTCGTTCGGAAGAATTGAGAACTCTGGTGGAAAAAGCTAGAATCCGTCGTCGCGAATGGCTACATCCACAACTCGAGTGCACCTTCGAATTGGCAATATGAAATTCACTAAATTTTTATACCATATTCACTAGACGTACTATAGAAGTATTCAATAATTCAATTCTCTACTATTGACGACGTGATGAAATGGAATTTCTGCGAAAATTCATTTCGACTTCTATTTCGACATCGGCTCTGGAGCAGTGCAACTCTTCGAGACCTACTCCTTACTCTTCTCTTTACTCATACTCCCAGTTCCATTTCCTGCTAACTTCATTTTCTTCTGTCGTGTTTCCATTTCCAATTTGGTAGCTCTTACCTAAAGTATTGAATTGAAGTCACTCCACTCGGTTTCTTCTGTTTTCATTTACTCAAATTGCATTCAACTTCCAACGTCTTCCACTCCATCCCCGTTTCTTAGAATGTGATGATCTCAATCAGTTTATCTCGAGCTTATTCCTTCAAAGATATATTTATTTGTATATGCCCACACATACAGGGAAATCACCCCGATATATTTAAGTACATACAAAATGATGCAATATAATAAATTTATTATACATGAAAAAGCGAATCGTCTGCTTCGTAGATTTAATTGTAGTCAACAAACTTGACTCACAGACTTGAATTGTGATCTCGATGTTGTAGCACTTTTATCTTTGGCCTGCAGAGAACGCATCCACTAATTTCAGTTCTGGTTTGCAATCAGATGAGACGAAGACCAATGTTATTGTAGAATGGCATTTGATTGTTTTGCGGGAGAATGGGACAGAAACGAGATGGGTCATTTGGGTCATTAGAGAAGGGGCACATTACGCAGTGCAGCAGAGACGAGAGGGACACTCGAATGTGGCAGCATGTGCAGGGGATTACGCATTGCTCGTAGATGGATGGAAGATGCAGCAGAAGAAGTGATGACCCATAAGAAGACCATCAAAGAATAAATGTTCCTTCTCAGGCTAAATGGACATTTCCCTCTGCACGAAATTGGATGGAACCCCTTCAAGTGGCCAGCAGCGATATGCGCATTGCACAGAGAATACTGAGACTTGAGCATGTAAATGAATTAACTGGAAGGAAGTAACTCAACAATTGGACTGTAGAGTGCAAAAGTAAAGCTATCTGACTTCTTGCAAGCAGATTGCGTATGGCTATGTCTTTTTATGCCTCCTTCTCCGCGTGTCTGTTCACAGTCAGTTGTCTTTTCAACTATGTTGCCAAGCAACCCGCTCTGCTCTCTCGCCTCTCCACACTTTGTCTCCTCGTTCTGTGCTTCATTGGTTTCTCCTTCACCTTCTTAAGGCTTCATCTGATTTGTATTTCATCGTCGGTTGTTGTTACGTCGATTCGACAGCAACTTCTCTCCGTCCATTTACAAGCCTATTCGTCATCTTCAACAATCGAAATCATTCGGTCAATTTAAAGATGACGGATTCAAATGCAGACTGGGTTGCACAGAATCTCCTAAGACAGGTTAGTCATTCCATTCTCATTCTAACGGCCTTACAGTAGCTAGACTTCATATTGCACAGACAGATACGGTATTTAGAGAAAACTTCTTGAAGAGAAGCAGAAGCAGAAACGAATGAGCTCTGCAGGAGTCAGATCGAGTACAGCAGGAAGTCGAGAGGGTTCTGCTTCCAGGCGAGAATTTTCTGCACAATACTGTAATTCTAAGTAATTGATTAGATTTTCTATCGACAAGACCGGCTATGATGGGCCTCTCGCATTCAATGCAGACCCAGATTCGACGACAGTGCCAACTCTCATCACAATTCATGGAATGACGCCTCCACAGCAGAACGTCGTCAAAGACAAGAGGCAAGTCTTCTTTATACCACCACGTTTGTTGAGAAAAGAACAATAATTTAGTGCTGAGGATCTGGCGGAATTGGAAACAAAAGTTGACAAAGCGAATTTATCGAATAAAAGCTCGACACCCGTAGAAGAAAGCGATGGGGAAGGAGCAGGTAGGCATGAACAATTGACACGGAGACGAAGATCCTCCTGAAATTGAAGTTATTGGAACTATTTGGAAGGTGGGCAATGATGATATCGATACTCACACTTTGCCCTACGAGCAGATGCCCAACATTCATGAAATCAATAGCAACCTGTCTAGGTGAGTCATCATCTCATGAATGATGAATTATTGTTATGCAACTTCTCTATAACTTGCAGATTTGCACAGATACCAGCAAAACGTCATGTTACCTATAAGTGCTGCATAACCAGGGACAAGAAGGGAGTTGATCGAGTAAGCCTTACACGAGTTATTCATAATGATTTACACCTTTTATTTTGGGGAATCTATCCAACTTATTATCTGCACTTGGAGCATCAGGAGAAGGACGAAAGAAGACGGGTTTGACCTTTGAATTTTTAGAAAGACCTGTGATTTTCATGCGGCTAGTATGCAATTACAGGTATTTCTGCTGGCTGCTAGAAAGAGAAAGAAGTCGACCACAGCCAATTATCTCATTTCGACAGATCCGACCAATCTATCACGTGAAGGAGATCACTTTATCGCTAAAGTCAGGTACGTTCTAGAGAATATTTCTTCAGATGGATCTAAAGTATTAGGTCGAATGCATTGGGAACGCAATTCACGATCTATGACAACGGACAGAATCCGAAGAAAAGCAAAGATCCGCTGAACGTTCGACAGGAATTGGCTGCTGTCATCTATGTCTGTCATTCATCTCGAGTCAGTCGCATTCATCCACATGCAATGTTTTCAGGATACAAATGTGCTGGGCTTCAAAGGGCCTCGCAAAATGACAATTCTCATTCCTGGAATCTACGATCCGAAATGCTCACTCAGAGGACAGCGAGAAACAGCGAAAGGAGAAGAGGAGAGGGAGCCATTTATTCAGAAGCAGTTCCGGCCTGTGGTCGACAAGGATGCTTTGATTGAGAGATACAAGCGGAAGAACATGGGAGACATTGTCGCGTTGCACAACAAGAGCCCTGTCTGGAATGAAGGTTTCTCTGCATACAAGCAATTCACATGAAGTGCATTCGTCTTCTTCCAGACACACAATCATATGTTCTCAATTTCCATGGCCGCGTGACGCAGGCTTCCGTCAAGAATTTCCAAATTGTTCATGAGGCTGATTGTAAGTTTTCGAATATGCAAAATATAATAAGGCAAAGAAGTCTAAATTACAGTGGACTACGTAGTGATGCAGTTTGGTCGAGTGTCGGACGAACATTTCACGATGGACTTTCGATATCCACTCACACCCGTGCAGGCATTCGGCATCGCGATGACGAGCTTCCATGGAAAACTCGCCTGTGAATGAGGAATGAAATCAGTAATGATCTCTTTCTGTGAATCTGCATTCTAGCTATCATCCATCTCCGGCGAAAATAGACTAAAGTGACCAATTTCAGAAAAGCTAAAGGTACAAATTTTAGAAAACGAGACGAATGTCACGATTTGTCGTAAAACTTGTTCATTACCGAAATTTTTGCTTCACTCGTCGTTTGTTCTATTTTGGAAAGCAACCGATCGTTTCTATCGGGAAAGTCGCAAGAGATCATGCATAATGACGCACGGGGTTAGCGCAGCTTCAACAATGAACTGAAAACTTACGGCAATTCGTGAGCATTCCATCGTTCATCCATTGAATTTTATTTTTACAACTTTTCTGACATTTTTGATTTTAGTCTTTTCGCCGAAGACGGATGATACTTCATCCGCTTATCTGCATATCAAAGATTCTTTCTGTTTATCAAACTTAGATTTTATTTACTTGTTGCTTTACGATGTTGTCAAGATAAATAGCTTGCGCTTTCCTTTTCCTTTACTAATAATGCTTCTGTTTTATTTTGAAACTTTCGATAAATTATCTACAAAAATGTTGAATTATGCAATTAGACATGAAAGTGTTTATGGAAGCCTCGCTTCTCAAACGGCCACTCTGACTGTCTCTTCTCCTATCTATCTGTCGTCATTCTCTTCTCCATTCCTTCTGCAATGCCTCAAGCAAATTGTCAAACGAGTATTTTGTAATCGTCGTAAAGAAGCGTGTGCTGCAGGAAGGAATGGAGAAATTCCAACTGCAAATGTCTCAATTATTCAATTCGATTCAAATAAGAACTGTTGCAAAATCTCGTAAACAAATTCACGCAACTTGAACAACACTTCTTACTCTCGTCCAAATACCTATTTCACTTCACAAATTTACAAGACGGAACGTTGCCTTACTGATTTTACTGATTGAAGTCTCCTCAATTCTTCAACTTCTATTATAAAATTCATATCTGTATTTCCTTCAAGTTTATAACAAAATACCTTAGTTTTAGAATAACGCTGCCTATTTCGGACTGACTGCTATTGCTCTGGCAACTACTATCTGACGCAATGGCGGAACTCGGTCTACAAAATGACAGGGCGAATTTTCTTTCTTCACTATTTTCCAGTTGAACTTTTCGTTTCTAGATTAGCTAAGGCCAAGATAGAGTATCAATTCTCATTAGTATCCATAAAATGAAGAAATATTTTCACATGGATATATGCGGTTAGGAAAGAAAATTAGCTACGTTATTTGGTAGAACGAGTCTCGTTGTTCTGTCGTCAAATAGAAGCTGTCTGTCGCTCTTCATTCGAATAGTTCCATTTGTGCAGTCCGTTTCTCCCATTTTCTAGGGACCTTTGGAATATGGTCAGTCAGAGTCCCAGTTTGTGCCAGTCTCCTCTCCTTTTCTTCTTTACCTGTCTTGTTGCCTTTGATAGAGAAGAGCGGATTCTAAATGTCGCGATCCTTCCTTTTCTGCTGCAGAGCAAATCTGCCTGTCTCTGACGCATTACCCATCATCTCTCTTCTCTCTCATCCACCTACCTTTTCTCTTCCAAATAAGTTACGGCAAAAAACCATACAATTCCCCAAGGCAAAGAGACGCAAAGAAATAGACAAAATAGAACCAAATATTAAAGATGAGTAACTGAATTCTCGCTGTTGCTCTGCGCTGTCTCTTCTTCTTGTCTTCTCCAAGAGGAGTAAAGGTCTATCCTTTTTCATTTGAACTTTCACAATTCCTTCCAGATATCTCTCTTCTCTGCTCAACTTTCTATTTTTAGGCAGGGCATCGAAACTTTTACAGTAGTCTCGAAACCAGAAGTGATCATCATAATGCAAACCCATTTCTATTCCTGTGAATGATTGATATCATGTAAGAAGCATTGAAGTCATCACACGGCCCTTCCTTCCATTTTTACAGCCTATCTTTGCAATCCGTGCGTATTTGGCTTTTGCTAATTTCCAATAGACAATTTCCTTTTGCTGATGAAAAGCTGGGCTCTATGAACATTCTTTCAAATCGAGCAATTTTTAGATGGACATATTTGGACACAAGAATATCATTTCCTGAAGTGATCTTGTGAATGCAAAATGTTCATTCTGTAGCCCTTTCCTGTGCTTCTGCTTCTGCTTCTGTCTTTGCGGTCTCACCACTCGGCATTTTGCATTCCATTAAATTTACCGAATCGCATTCCAGCATGTTTCTGTTTCTTCAGTTGAGACTGACAATCTGATAATGAGAATGATAGCAATGCGACTTCTGGTCTGCTATCTGCTATCAGGCCTCCATTTAGCAGAAGCAGCAAAGCTCGCCCTCTCATTCTCATTTCCCCTTCAACATTATCAGTTGTCTTTTCTAATTTTGATCCACTCATCCACTCCCCTCTCCTCCTCACCTATATCTTCCTATATCCATCAATCTTCAAAAAGTTCATAGCTTTCTCTGAATTCGAGTCCAGCTCTATTTTTCCCATTTCCCCCTTTCCCTTTTCATTTCAGCTTCTGCACAAATGAGTGATTTGTTAGTGATTGAAACTTTCCTCCAGCAACTTTTACTTCTTCATAATCTTCATTCTTCATCTCTACTTTATCCCCCCATTCTTTATCCCTTCTATTATTAATTCGAGACTTGTAGAAAATCTCTCTTCTTCTGCACTACAGCTTAATTGCATCATGTCTCATCATTCCGAAAATCTTGATAAATAAGTTTTATTTTTACATAATAGGTTATCCCTTTCCCTCCGCTGTTCTCGTTATGCCTAACCTACCTAATCTCCACCCTCACTTGCAATCCTCTATTATCAACTTCATTGACGCATTTCACTGGAGGATAATTGCGACTCTTCCAACTAATTCGAGGTTTTCTTCATAAGTTGACTCTTTAAATTTCAGAATTTCGAGCATAAAATAGGTTTGTGCAACCTTTACAGAATTTCAGAAATGTCTTTACACAAACTCTAACTTCAGATCCCACCCTCTTTCAGAATTGCATCTTCATTTCAAACAAATATGCATCTTCCCCTATTGTTTCCAGATTTCATTCCTCCCCTTTCAGCTTGTTTCCTCATTACCTAACAGCTACCGTAGTCCCCCTTCTCTCGCTTCTTTTTCCATTTCACTTCCACCCATTTGACTTGAGACTTGTGCTCATATTTTCAACGTCATGTTTTGCGGCAGCGATAGAGATGGAGGTGAGAGGGTTGCAGCTTTCTGATAAGTGATGAGAACAGAAACACGGGGCGTGAGGAGTTTCCCAACTGCTTTGCGTATATTTTTGTCAAATTTTTCTGGTGGGTTGTGTGTGTCTGTGAGGCGGCAGTCAGTCTCAATCGGAGCAGTGCAGACAGATAGTTGCCTCTGCCCCCTCCGACCCACGAGACCTATCACCTCTCTGCCCAATCTGCCTCTTGGCTGTCTGTTTCCGAGCTGTTTCTTGTGTCCATCCTCTGTTTCCCCCTCTCCCTTTATCACTCCCACTTGTTATCGCCTGGCATCCAACCTTTTCTCCCCAAGTCATTCTCGCATTCGCAACCTTGTGCTCCTTGTGCAGCTTCTCTCTTCATTCCGCATCTCGGAAAACAGCTGTTGTTCTGCTCTGCTCTTTTTGCACTTGGGCGAGATTCGTGGGAGTTGAAGTGAAATGGGAAATGAAAATGATGGGAATGCAGAGAAATGAAAATACGAACAGAAGGAGAACGGATCAGACTCGCCGGAAGAGAGAGAAGAGGGAGATGCAGTTGGTTGTTCTGACTGAGACTAACTGTGACTGAATGAATGAATGAATGAAGATATGAGTTGAGGGCTGAGAAGAGAGAAGGGGGAAGAGGACTAGCGGAAGGGCACGAAAACAAAAATCGACGAGGTTGTTTATCAGGAAAAATCGGGTCGATTGACGAAATCAGAAGAGGGCGGAAATTTTGAAATCAAAAGTCGGCAAACATATAAAAACCTAATAGATTGAAGGGTACAATCGCTTACGCTCGAATGCGGCTATTCGTGGACTTGTCGATTCGTTCATCGAACTGTCTTTCTGATTCACAATGCATTCAATGGCAACAATTACAGTATTCTTATTTCAGGAGTAATGTCTCTGCCCCTCTCGCTGTTGCGTCCCGCCACCGGAGACCTGCTGTCTCTGCTTCCAGCGGCCGACAATTTCTCTCTGGACTTCGATGTGTCCGTCAACGTGCAGCACATCCACGAAGGCCAACAAACTGGTCAGTTGTTTCGCGAGTTTTCGAATTGTTCTCCCCTTCCCAGTTCCTTTAAAACACAAGACATAAGACGAAGACGGAACAGAAGAAATTTGATATGCACAATAAGTGCGAGTTGCGAGGCGAGAAGAATTAAATTCATGTGCAAATGCACATAATCCCTCCTATCCCCTTTCGTCCCCGTCCTCCCGTCCCCTTTTCTCTCCATCTATCCTTAGCCGTGGCCGTCTGCTTTGAACTTATCACCGACTAGTTTCTATTTTTTCCAGAAGCAGACATAACACATAACACAAGTTGCATTTAGCTCTCCCCTCTTCCTTTTCCTTTCCTTTCCTTTTCATTTCTTTTCCCTTCTCACTCCCCACAAGACTCGATTCTTCCCCTCCCTTCCTTTTCATACAAATCCCGTTAACTTGTGTGCTCTTATCCTTTATCCGTTATCGCTATCCTTATCTGTCTTCTGTCTTCACAAAATCTACATTCATATTCTGTTCTATTCCACCCTGATCTACGTTTCTCTCGCCCTTTTTCCACTCCCCTCTTTTCAATCCTTACAAATCATAAATATTCTCGAACCTAAATCTAATCCCTTCTCCGCGATTTGTTGCTCTATATTTTTTTTTTTGTAACTCTTTGCATTTTGAAAAGAATTCTCTTCTCCCATTGCTCTGCCCTAATAAGTGCTTAATCCAATGTATAACTATGATAACAAAGTTTCTGCAGACATTAAAGAGGAGATCTAGAAAATCCGTGCAGTGGGAAGGAAAAAGGGGAAAATGTGTGAGATACCAAAGCACAGCTCGAGTCTCATTGCTCGCAGTCCCTCAGCCCGCTCTATCTTATCCATATTCGTCTGAGGTCTGCATGCAACAGTTTCCTGTTTTCTCATTTCACCTTTTATCTTCAGCTGAATTAATTTTTTCAGTCCATTGGGCTTTTTGCCAGTCATCCCTTCTCTAGACCATTTCACTCTGAAACTTTCAACACACATAACACAATAAAATCATAAATGTTAATGAAGCCCGATGATAATGTGTTTGTGTGATTGCAGAAGAGTCGGTCCTCTCACATCGAGTAGTCCTCGCTTCTGCCTCTGCTCTGTTCCGCTCCTTGCTCGCCCTCTGTCCATCCCCACCGTCCCCAGTCAGCCCAGTCAGTTCATCTACGCCTGTCTCTTCCCTCGTCTCCATTCCACTCGATCTCCGCTCTGTGCCCAATGCAGTCAATGCTTTTCGCACAATGATCAACACACTCTACACGGGAGAACTCAACTACAAAATTGCACAGCCCACAGAGGTTAGTCATCCATCATGCAGTCAGTGATGAACAAGGAGATGCGACTGAATTGCAGGTGCTGGCTGTGTCGCGCATCTGCCAAGTCCCTGTTGTGGAGAGCAAAGTGCTCAGTTTGGCAGCTGCCTCTGCATCTTCGACTGCATCTCCACTCTCCCTGCTTCTGGCCTCCATTCAGCAGCAGCAGCAGCAGCAACAACAACAACAGCAGCAGAATTTCGATGGTCAGTCCATTTATTTCCATCTTCTACATTAATCCCCTAATCATCCTTCATTTATCCGCCTAATGCCCCTAATATTTTTCTGTTTCAGTGCAATCCTGTCTGCAGGCGATGATCGACACATTCAAGCAGAACTTCGTCAACAAGGACGTCTACAATCAGTTGCTTCGTCTACAAGTGCCTGAGGACGAGACAATGTGAGTTGATATATGAATGTGCTTTGTGCAGATTATCATTATCCCCTTTGTTCTCTTTGCCTGCTTAATTCTCTGCTCAATTACTGCAACATTTCTATATGTATGCGATATGCTCTGCATTTCAGCCATGAGTCAGAAAGTCACTCGGATGTCTCGTCGCCAAGACATAGCGCAGGCTCCACTCCAAAGGGAACAATAGCTGTTTGTCTCGAAGAACAGACCACCAAAACTGTGCCTCTCGACGAGAAAGAAGGTAGAGCAATAAAGCAATGCGCATACGCGCTGATTGAACGAAGATATTGTCGGATTGCAGGTTGGTGTCGCAACAAGAAGTACATCGAGAAAGTGGCCGCTGGATTCATGTGCACTGTCTGCAGAAAGATATATGGGCGATACAATTCGGTGTCCTATCACGTCACCATCTATCACAGAAATCCTCCCATCAAGTAACAGTCCATCTTATCATTCTTCTCAACTAAACATGACCAATTTCAGATGCACAGAAACGGGTTGCCATTTCAGTACGAGGGAAGCCCGCTACATTCACTTCCACAAGTACTATCGCCATCACATCCCTCTGCCCAATAACATTGATCTCGGTAATTTATTCATCTTCCCTTATGAATAAACTAATAAATTGTGCATATTTTAGGCAGCCGGAAATGCCCTTACTGTCGGCACGTCTCGAAGAGTCCAGCAATGCTCGAGAAGCACATTCAGAGACACGGACTCAATGGAAGGAAGGAGAAGAATGCGGATGAGGAGAAGTTCATCGAACAGGACAGCAAATCAGAGAGGTACGTACACTTCGATAGCCACATAAAATGAATGCAAGCGCGAACGCTAATCAAAGACAGGTCATGTTTTGTGATGCAAAGTGTGTCGGCCAAGTTTGCCTTTCCCAATGTTCTCAAAAATTGTTTACACCTGTAAAATATAATTGGAGAATCAAGTTTTACTTCATCAAATTCTCATGCAATCGTAGTTGGGTGAAGATGAAGAGAAAGAGAAAGGCGAATGACTGTTATAGCGACTACCAAATGAAGGCTAAGGGCAAAATAGCCCTTTCCCAGGCAATCGGAGAATAGGCAGCAGGTAGTACATTCTCTTCTCATTTACGAAGTGACAGCCAATAGAAATAGAAACGAAAAAAAACTGGAATCTTATTTGAAAAATTTAAAATTCCATAAAAATACACAGAAATTGTTTTTGACTGCGACAAATTGTCGTCTGAAAAATATGACTAAAGGGGATGGAATCGAATGATGCGATTTTCAAAAAAAAAAAAAAAAAATACAAAGTTCAGAAATGATAAGATACAGTAAATTTTAGGGGAGCCTTTATTCCACCAACTAGCCAAACTACTCCTAGCAGTGCTGTAATATTCAACCCTAGTGCATTTGGCATTCATCCGAGCAGTCAAAATGCCTGGCAATTACTCCAGACGACACTCACCTCCCCTACAGTTATGGGATTCTCCTTCACATAAACTACTCCGTAACTCACAATTCCTCTTCCTCCTTTCTTGTCATTCTTTCATTGGTTAAAACTCTGCTGCCATAAAGCAAGCAGGTACAATAATCTCCTGTATATCTCCTTTTGGCAGGTAAATTCTTCCTCTACCCCACCCTATCTTCACGTCTTATCCATGATGTGTATGTACATACAAGTTTTGCAAAAGATTTGTATGCGTGTGAATGTTCTAATTTCTACAAGTTTCTGTAAAGTACAATAGCAAGATCATAATTTATTCAATTAACTTCAACTTGAAAACGAAACGGTTGTGATTTTTCCCCTATCAAACAATTGGAAACCCGTTGTAATTGAATTATCAAAAATGAATTTCTTGAATGGTTCACTCGAAATTGAAATCCCATTTGAATGTTTTGGTGAGATAAGCTTTGAATTGCAACGACTTCTTCTTCAATTCATCCGATGCATCATCATTATCTGAAAATAGTAGACACATCATCAAATAAATTCATGAAAATACAAAATACAGCACGAACAGACTGACCTTTGATGTTTGCAAACAGCATAGACAGTGTGGTGGTAAGGAAATTGTCCCTCGACACAATGTCCACGAAGAAGTCGCTCGGACATTCCTTGAGTTGGAAGAAAATCACCTGAACTATGCTTTATTTTGTAGTGTAGTTTGGAGCAGAGCTAACCCGGATGAAGGAAACAAATAAAGGGCTTCTCAAATGCAGCTCACGTGGGCAGCAGCACAGCAAGTGAATGAGTCGCTTCCACTGCTCGAAGCCCTCGAAGACCTGCCCAATGAGGAAAGCAACAAACGCGAACTGCAACTCGGCCAGCAGCGAGTGCCAATTTCCCCCCATCTTCTGGATGAGCTCCTCCAATCTGTCCGAGTAGTCGATGCCAATTCGATCTGCCTGAACAAGCCAACACAGATTATATTCTGCATTCTTCTGCACCCGTACTCATGAACACAATCGGGGAGTCTCACAATGCGTTTATGAATACGGGCACAGATTAGTCATTCAATGCACACCTTGAGTTGTGGAATCGAGCTAAATCTAATCTCGTATCCCTCTCGAATCTTCATGATGGGAAGTCCTTGTTGATCTACGAAGCGAGTCCTAGTCGGGTGCTCTCTGTCAACACTGTTGCTGCAGCCAACACTCGCGTTCAGCTGCAACAAGCAATAAGTAAAATCTTTACAGAAAAAAACGAGGAAAACCTCAGCATTCTCCATAAACTGCGTCTCCATGCTGACCAACTCTGCCTGCGCGCTAATTCTCCCCTTGAGTGGCTGCAGCCGAGTCAAAGTCCCCTCGTCGATGAACTCTGCGAGCGCGTACCAACTGCGATAATTCTCGAATGGATAGGGCCCCAGCATATTGTCCATATTCTTCAGGTTCGCTCGAAATCGCTCGACCTAAACATCGTAATCAAACACGAAAATAAAGGAAATGCAAAAAAAAATACCTCTTCGTCAGAAACGGGCGCATCCGAGAAGTCCTCCTTTTCCTTATCCCACTTTTTCACGAGCACTTCTTTCGATTTGAATGCATGAAAGAAGCCTAAACACAAAAGATACAACGCTTTCTTCCTAAAAATCGCCCACCGATTCTTGGCGCTGTTTTGATGCTGCAATAGACGAAGTGGGGGCCGGGCGGAATCATCTTCAGCCCGAGGAATTTCTCGTCTGTCTGCCACGATTTGTAGTCGACTCCGAACTCGCTGCCTCGGGGCAAGTCGCGAAGAATCTTAACAAGTTCACGTTATTCTCCCCTTTCCAAAAATGCCGATGAGTCAAACAGGCAGAGCCCTCTTTATCCTACACATTTTACGCGTCTTTCCTTCCTCGTCTCTGCTCTTCTCCTTCTATTTCCTCCCCGTTGCTGAAGACAAAGGGGAAGAAGGAAAACTAAAGCCAGACAGACGTATAACTTTTTCTAAATTTTGAACCCGCACTTTTTCTAAAAATTTCGAAAAACACACCCGCATCCGCACTCGCGGGTTTTTATTCGCAAGTCTGGGGCCAGGGCCGTGAAAGGTAGACTTTTGGAAAGGAGAAAAGCGTTAAATTGTTCGATGCAAGTTTTCTTGCTAAATCCATTCGAAATGCTCACCAGAAAAGCCCCATATTCGTAGAGGAAGCCGATGGCCTCTCTCGGAAGCTCATCTCCAGACTTGAGGAAATGCAGCAGGTTGAAGGCTTCCATCAGAATGCCTGAAGTAAGCAGAGTTGAGAAATCAGGCAGAAATGCGGGAGAAATACGAAATGCAAATGGAGGGAATTTCTTCTAACGATCTTTTTGCAGAGCTTTAACCAAAAGTACGCTTGTAAACTAATGCATGCCGAGAAGAAGCAGAGGGAGAATTGTCTTCATCGCATTTCACATGAAAATCATCAATTCTTGATTTTTTTCGTCGTGAATTCGTTATCCTCTCACTTATCGCTTCTCACATCCCAAATCTCATATCCCATTGATATCCTTCGAAACCCGACCAGGAATTTTGGAATTCTTGTTTTTCTTCTCACCTTGATGACTCATTTTGTCTGTTTATCTTCCTCTCCTTTCTCTCTGATCACGTTCATTTCGTTCGTGTTCGTCTTGCGGATCTTACAATTTCAGTATCCAATTGACTGCAGAATGGCTGAAGCAGTCAAACCACGCAAACCTAAGCCGCGCGAGAGAGAACGGCAGTCGCAGCCCCCAGACGTACCTGTGCCGCCTTTGCCTGAGCGCAGTTCCTCTGTCGGTCCATCCACAGTTCCAATTGTGCCTCCCCGACCTCCCTCCCTACTGTCAAGGGCTCTTCCCGATGCACCCACCCACAATCCAGCAGCAGTCAGTGCAGTGCCTCGTCAGTCGTCTCAGCAAATCATTCAGCCGTAAGCAGCGCTAATCAGATCAAACGGGAGCAAGTAATGTTTTCAGAGAGCAAAGCGATATGCCGAGCAGAGTGATTGCAGTCGAGCAGCCATTGCCTTCTTCTGCAGAATTCTCGGCCCCAATGCAAAATGCGACGGCCAATTCGCATGAGACAGAAACAGAAAAGCAGCCGATTCCTGCAGAGCTAGAGGAGGAAGGACAACCGAAGGGACATCTCATATTCCCCAGATCTCCTTCAGTTATGATTGAATCAGGTGAGTGGGAATATATATATATATATATAAGAAGTTATTTATAAAAATCGAGTATGGGGTGGTACCCAAGAAGTCGATCCTCAAATTTCGAGCTGATTTTTTGTCTCTGGGGGTTTTCGACTGCGCTGATGACGAATCTGACGGTTAAAACCCGATCCGACCACTTGTTCCGCATGTTCCGGAAGGTCCGCATCTGGTAGTTTCGAAAAATTCTATTCTCGTTATTCGGCATGGAAAAAATTCAAATTTAGTATCAAAATGCTCGCAGAGGCCAGCTGAGCACAATTATGAAAAGATCTCGTCGAAATGACACCGAATAAGGAAGTTGTGATGAGCATAGTGAAACATAAGGAAAATAGCATATCGATTTTTCGCTTCTTTTAATTTTTAACTTTTTAAAAGCCCCAGGTTCCGTGAGTTATTTATACTGAGAAGTAGTCCAGGTCTTCTAGTTTCTGAAACACTTGACCGTTTCTCTATAGACTGCCCGCTAGAGGAGAAATTCCACTTCTTCGGAGAGTTGTCATGGCTCACTTTTGCCAAGTTTGATTTCAAAAATTCATAACTTCCATAATTCTGAACTAAATTCGATAATTCTTTTTTTGTTTGATTACTATAGATATTAAATTTATCAGACACTAAAGGAGAATTTTTTTGAATATTGATTTTTTGCAGAAATGCGCATTTTTCGCGTCTTGATTGTGTACTTTTCGATCCGTACTGTGTTTACGCGTAAATGACGTTGGAAAAATTCGTCCTTCCAGTATGTTGCGTAGATGGACATGGTAAACAAATTTATTCCAGAACCGATCTTGGATTCACATTGGTATGAGCTCCATAATTTTTTGAAGTTCAATGACCAATTATTGCAAAGTGCCTTTAGGGCAGTAAATTTCAAAAATTCATATCTCCCTGTGTGTGCATATTCTAGAATAAGTTCTGGAACAAAAGTTGATCAACTTGAAGAGCTCTGCAAGATTTAATGGGAAACTTAAAAATTAATTCACATTATCCTTGTAAACACAGTACGGGTATATAGGGTAACTTAGGGTAATTTCTCCCGCCAAAATTAATTTCTAAAAATTTTATTTATATTCTTTTCATATTCTCCTCGACAAGATCTACAAAACAAAGAAATAATCATGAAATTTGGCCTGATACGTAGGGAGATATGAATTTTTGAAATTTACTGCCCTAAAGGCACTTTGCAATAATTGGTTATTGAACTTCAAAAAATTCTGTAGCTCAAACGGTAATGAATCCTGGGTCGATCCTGGAACAAAGTTGTTCACCATGTCCATCTACACAAAATACTGGAAGGACAGATTTTTCCAACGTCATTTACGCGTAAACCCAGGACAGGTTGAAAAGTGTGCAGCTATGACGCAAATAGGTGCGCATTTCCGCAAAAATCGGTATTCAAAAAAATTCTCTTTTGATATCTGATAAACTGGATATTTATAGTAATCAAATAAAAAAATAATCATTCAATTTGGATGGAAACTATGGAAGTTATGAATTTTTAAAATCAAACTAGGCAAAAGTGAGCCATGACAACTCTTCGAAGAAGTGTCATTTCTTCGCTAGCGGGCAGTCTATAGGAAAACGGTCAAGTGTTTCAGAAACTAGAAGACCTGGGCTACTTTCCAGTATAAATAACTCACGGAACCTGGCACTTTAAAAAAAAATAAAAATAAAAAAACGCGAAAAATCAATATGACATTTTCCATATGTTTCACTACTTTCATCATAACTTCCTTATTCGGTGTCATTTCGACGAGGTCTTTTCAGAATCGTGTTCAGTTGGCCTCTGCGAGCATTTTGATACCAAATTTTAATTTTTCTCGTGCCGAATAACGAAAATAGATTTTTCTGGAACTACCGTATGCAGACCTTCCGGAACAGGCGGAACAAGTGGTCGGATCGAGTTTTAACCGTCAAATTCGTAATCAGCGTAATCGAAAACCCCCGGGGACAAAATATCAGCTCGAAATTTGAGGATCGACTTCTTGGGTACCACCCCTCTCTACAAAAAACTCGATTTTTATAAATAACTTCTTATATATATATATATATATATATATATATATATATAATATTCATTCACTTTTAAATTTTCACAAATATCAACATTGCAGAGATTTCGGACATGTCGAGTCCAGTCTCAGCCACTCCGCGCTCTCTCAACCCCTCCCTTCTGCCCTGCTATCCCACTGTACCTGAATTGTCGGAGGATCTCTCTGCCTATGGAACGATTGTCCGTCCGCCCTCGTACGACGAGGCCATAGCGGTCGACAGCAGGCATTCGGTATCTAAAAATGCCCATTTCGCTGCTTTTTGCACAAAGGCGTTTAATTTCAGAGAACCCGAGTGGCTGAGGCCCCTCCTCTGTATCCGGCGCTCGATTCCGTATTCGAGAAGAACAAACTCGGCCTTTTGTCAGAAGACGCTCTGCTCTCATTCTACAAGAATCCGCTCTACGAACAGGCAGAGGACTTTGTCGATCAATTCATTCAGGTGGGAAATAGAGGAATGCACATTAGTTTTCATAGAAACAATTGCAGAGCGAGGAGACTCCGGACGGAGGCGGTCCACTGTTCACTCTGCTGTCACGACTCAAGGAACTTAGCGAGCAGATGCGACTGAATGAAGTCAGCGAGAATGAGAACAGAGACGCAGTGAAGAAGTGTCTGCACGAATGCTGGGCATTCAAACAGCAGACGGGCGAATTCAAGGTTTGTGAGGCGACGGAGAGAAATGCCCAATCCCCCAAATGAATTGCAGGGAGTTTGCATGGAGAATCGAGCCTGCGTCGGAGTGGCCAAATTCAATTCGGCCAGTCTGAATCAGCCCAAAATGGAACAGATGAAGACGCTACTTCGGACGAATTGCGGTATTTTACTCGAAGGCGTCATTGCAGAGGAGGCTCAGTTCCGTTCAATCGCTCTACAGGTCTGTTTCCTCTATGTTCTCTTTGTCTTCTGCATCTGCACCTCTGTTAATTCAGTCTCATTGCAGATTCAATGGCTGGTCGTCAACATCAACACTCATTTCATGCTGGATCACGGCCTCATTCAACAGAGTCCTCCACAATGTAAGTGTAATTCATCGGAATCCATCTAATCCACCTCCTTGCAGTGCTCGACTCGAATGCCCATCTGCTGCCCTCACGCATCGAGCTGCTCAAGGCTCTGTCAGACATCTTCTATCATCTTCGCTTCCCGAATCTGGGCAAGCGCTACGTTGATGCACTCGTCAATTGGGCTACTGAATTGGTTAGAATTTAGACTCCTTGTAAAGCCGCACACCTGAGAAATAGGTTTATTTATGGTATAGGTTGGGTAGGCTAGGCTGAACAGTATCTAGAAATGCTCTACTCATGTTGCTCATCATTTTGAGGCTGCGAGTACTTTGTTCCCACGAGTGAGTACTTTGTTCCCAAAGAATTGCAATGAGCACATTGTTACCAAAAGTGAGTACATTGTTCCCAAGAGTGAGTACTTTGTTCCCAAAGCAGAAATAGCGTAGGATAAGAAGAAAAAAGGGGAGAAATAGCGTTTGGTAACAAAGTACTCATTATTTTCTTTGGGAACAAAGTACTCGCAGCCTCATTTTGAGACCAACACATAGCCTACCTTTCCCTACCCCTTGTATACGGTCATATAGATTTGACAAGTGTACGGATTTTACAAGAAGGCAGAATTCATCCCGAAACAGTCAAATCTCATTGAGATTGTCTTGCAGATTTGCGTGCTGAACATGTCGTGTCGCGTTGTGGACGGCTTGCAAGTGCTCTGCCACATCGTTCGGCTGCCGAGTCCAATTGCTGAGTGGGCGCCTCCCTTCGTGCAGACATTCATCCAGGTGAGATCACTGACAATACTTTCTAGACAATGTTATCGTGGTTGGTGATTGGTGATGAGATGAATTGCAGGCAGCTTCTCCTCCCAAACTCAAAGTGGACTACTGTCTCGCACTGCTCTTGCACATCCTCAATCCCATCAAGTGAGTACATTCATTCTGGCAATCACAAACAATTGGTATATGATAGGCTTTTTCATATGCCTATTTTGCATACAAGGCTAGACAAACCAATACTTTCCCGAAAAAACGATCAACGAGACAAAAATCGGTACCAGGTCTCGAATTAACGAATAAGGATAGACAAGCCGGTACCAGAACTTTTTCTAAATTTCTTGGCATTCATCTAAACTCATCTCGATTCTTCTTCCTTCTTTCTCTATTCCGCTACAGTACAGATTCATCTGCTCTAACAGTGAGACATGATCATTCCGTTCTCATTGCAGAGCTCGAGAGACCTTCCTTCGTCACATTGCACATTCGGAGAACGAAGAAACGACTTGGGCAATTCTGGGCAGCGATGAGGAAGAGGTAAGTAATCGGGTGTTAAGTAGTCGAGTATAATTCATTCATCATCTCACTTTCTGCTTTGATTGACAACGAATGAATTGATTGCATTGCAGGCAGAATTCTCGTTCGTCACTATCACTGAGACGGACTTGGTGGCCCTCCTCGCTCAGCTGCCTCTGTCAGAAGTCTACACAATTGCCTATCTGCACTTCTCTAGTGGATGTAAGACTTTAACTTCATTGGTTCCTTATAGCTACCACCTTCTTTTTCTTTTCTCCATACGATCTCTCAGAAAAGACGGTGGTAACTAGTGCAGTGAGTCAACTTCATCTAATGCTTCGCGAAATCCGCGAAGAGAAATGATGAATTGGGACGAAGTCAACTCTTTCATTTCCGCCCACCTCATTTAAAGGCTTTCTTTTCGAATTTTAATTTTCAGATGATATTTTTTCTTCTTCGAAACTTCTCGTTCTAGATGAAAAGAATATCGACCTTTTCCATTTCTAGTTTTATAATCAAAGGAGTTGCAGATTCCGACAAGAAGTACCAATTCCTCGCGATGATTGCCTTCCAGCTGCTGGTGATGAAAGTGCTCGACAACGGACTCACTGCTTATACTCCCAGGCCTGGCTACAAGCAGTTCTGCAGAACCATCGCTAGTTCAATCAAGTATGTCTGCGCACTGCTAGCTTGTCTTCAATCGCCTTCTGCGATATTCATTCACTCGGTCCCATTTTGTAATCTGCTGCATCAAATTTCTGCCAAATCAAAGAATGCACTTATGCAGAAAATGAGTGCAGTGTAAATGGATATGATAAAAAAGACTTTTAAACTATCATTCTTCAATTTGCAGGGAAAGTGTCCGCGAGCTGTGTGAAATCTGGAAGACAACTCGTGGCCTGCTTGGCCGAGGAGAGGACGACCAGCTGCAGCCGGAAGTCGATCGAATCGTCCTGCTCGCTCTCATCTACATCCTCAACAGACCTGCGTGAGAGAATTCGCCTTTAATCCTCCTCTCTGTATTTGTCGGCTGTTGACATACACATACAGCTATCGTTGTCAACAACATTTTTCCTTTGCTCTCCTTTCATTCCATTACCCCCTACTACATCGTTTACCCCCCTCTGTACGCTGTACAATGTTTGGGAGATATAGTGCTAGCGAGAGAAAAACACATTTTACCGTATTTATTAATTTAGGAGGAAGGCAATTCTTTTCGGGAAGTAGAGCGAGGGATAACGAATGCTAGCGGGCCAAAATGAAAAGAATGATGAACTTTAAATGACGAATTTTAAAAGGGGTCGCAGTGAGATAGTGCAAAATGAAAAAAAAACAGGGTGGAGAGAAGAATAATAGTGATAATCGGCAACTGAGATATGACGGAATAACGTGAGGGCGTGAATTATCTTTTCCACTATTTTTCTCTAGCTACAGCGCACGTGTCCTCACGTAATCACGTCATTTCAAGATTTCCTCCCTTACCTTTATTCGCATACAAATACAGGAGGGAGGTGATACACTTTCACTCATCAGTGCACACACAACGATTTATTTAATTGCAGATGCGGTCTGTGGCAGTTTGGAGTCGACCTTCCCTATGACTGTGTGTCAGAGGAATGCAGACTGAGGTGCGAATTCCTGCTGCGAGTTCCCGAGAAGTACGGCATTCACGAGCTGTACGAGGTGCCCATTGATGAAGTTCGCAAGAAGATAGAAACAAGTGAGGAGAAGGAGAGAATGCATCATTGCATTCAAGCTCATCTTCATTTTTTCAGTTTTCATTCAATAATTCAGATGACCTGAAGTCCCGCATAGCGTCTCTCGACCAGACAGACGGAGTGTTCCTTGTGAATGCCCTGTCCATGATCATGTCCAACTCATCTACAGAGGCCACTCGACTCATCAAACAGATCATCGATGTACGTCTCCCCTTTCCGAATAAAATATATTCTCCCCACTTGCAGATCTGCTTCTGTGATGAGTCGTACCGCGAGCAGTTCTACAAAGTGGGCAGTGAGGCGATCGCACAGCTCATGGAGAAACGGCCGAATTGCCTCGAAGTGCTCATTTCCGTGCTCGACAGGCAGATGAGTCACATGGACAATGTCTGTTTTGGCAATTGAATCGACACATCTCCAATCTGACGCATTTTCAGTATGCAGTGGACGTTCTGTCGACCTGCTCACTCGCTGCCTGCCGAATTTCCAGCCCAATTCTGAGCGTCCTGGGCAAATGGCTCATCACACATGTAGGCAAATTAATTTCCCACGTTCATACTTGCAACTTCTCCCGAAAATTGCCATTGCAACCGCAACTGCACTGCATTGAATTGCGATTAGTTTTTGCAAGTCTGCCCTCATTGAATCAGCCAAAACATATTTTACAGTCGCCCGACAAGGCACCCAATAAAATGGCCCGCCGCATTCTGGCCTCACTGCACTGGGGACCGAGAAGTGATAGCGAGACAGAGCTCTGGATGGATTCCGCCGTGCATCTCGTCTGTGCCGAGACTATTGTCAAAGTGAGCGAATAGAGCGAGTGACTGCCAATTCAATCCAAACGAACAGACAGACAGACAGACACAATCATGAATTGTTCAGGCTCACGCTGTGCATTGCAACAAATCCAACGGAATGATATCGAAATCGATCAAGAGCATTGCGAAAATGGCAGGCAAAATACAGGATTCTGAGCAGCTCTTCATACAGTTTTGCTGGGATTTGCTCATCAAATTGAAGCTGCCTGACAAGGTATGGTTTCGGTTGAAGAAGAAGAAGAAGTAGAGAATAATGCTAACGTGGCTAATGTTCAGGGCCAGTCCCCAGATGTTCCCAACGACTTGACCAACTACTACGTCACTCTGACGATGAATTACTTGGACAGGTAAGCACAGACAAAGGCATTGAAGTGAGTCCTTCTTGCAGTGCATCGACATTCCTCTCGAAAGGTCTGCCTCTGCTGGCAGAAGTGATCAATTCGGGTGCCTCCACTGCGAGTGTCGTCATTCTGTCCAAATTAATGGCCAGAAATTACAAGGAAGTCAAGAGTCTCGGGGACAATGAAAAGTGAGTCTGACTGTTTCTGGGATGTTGAATAATATTCATGCAATTGTTTCAGATTCATGGAAGTGTTCGAGCAGATTCTGTACGTAGACCAGCTGAGTTATGCAGTGCAGTGGGTGACAGGTCCTACTTCCACTCCAACTCCCATCGTTCGCCTGCTCTGCTCTGCAATCACTGTACAGTCACTCTATCTATCACCGTTCTCACGATTCTGTCTCTTTGCAGTTCTACTCCAAACACGTGGCCCACCTCGGTGAGTATCTACATGCCTGGATTGACTTGCTCTGTGCGCGAAGGACCCTCACGTGGAATAGTGACCAGGTCTCTCTGCAAGTCCTCGGCACGATCGTCAGAATCGCCTTCTTGCGAGATGCGGTCGATTTGATGGGAATCAGGGAGAAGATGACTGTCATTTACACGGTGAGTGGCAAATTGATGAAATACAGATCTAAAAATAGATTCACAACCTTTCTATAGAAAATTAAAAAAAAAAAAGTCTAAATAAAGGCCTCTTGTACTTTTTACCTCGTTTTCTGGAAAATAGCAAGGGAAAGAAAAATGGAATAAAAGTACAAGTGAGTAGAAATAATTTAGGAGTAAAAAATACAAGAGGCTCAAATAAGCCTACGAATGATTGGTTTCGTGTCACAACAGCTTTAAATCTCGATTTTCTACAGAAATGCTTTCTCGTTTATGTTTTGAATCCAAATCCCCCTAGTTTGTGCAGTACTTCTTTCTTATTGTGCTGAGTCCAAGACGAATTTGCAGGAGATGCAGCGACAGGCAGTGGACAATTCGAAGGGCCTCATGTCATGGTTCACAGCAGACAAGGGCCCTCCTCCCCTTATTCCCTCGACGCATTTGGCCGTCAGCTTCTGGGCGTCTTGGTTCCTGCTCACTGTCGAGAGTCAGTCGTACAGTGTCTTCTATCAGCACGTCTTCGAGGCGCTCTTCAAGAAGGACAAAACGACACTCGATCAGGCTGTTCGGGTGAGTTGACTTTCGTCTGCATTGATATTTATCATATAGCATTTATGCTAATTAAGAAAGTCAAATCGCAATAAACGTATAGGTTGCACACCGCGTCACTGTTATCTTTCGAACCATGTGTGACATGTGGGGGTTATCGCTGACAGACACCTAGATATAAGCGCGAACAGACACGCTCGACAATTTTACTAAGAAGAAGAAGAGAAGGCTAAAGTAGCTGATCGACATTTCAGAAAGCAGCAGCCAAGTCTTCCACAAATTTGTCGATTGACCGCCTCTCTGTGTACAGGTGGGCCGAGTTGGCTGTGAAGGCCAAGGACGATGCTATTCTCCCTCTCGTTCTACAGCAACTCGCTATCGAGGCATACAAATTGAGGACTGTCAATGGGTAGGCAAATGGAGCATTTGCAGCAAAGAAGAATGAGTTTTTTTTTTGCAGAAATCGACTCTGTTACGCGAGGAGACTCATCGATGCGCCTACAATGGCCACGTGCATTGCAGAATTGAGGAAGGCATTGCAGGAGGCACCTAACAATCAGGGGTGAGTTTGGATGAAGAGGAGGGACAGTGAATGAATTGGACTGTTTGAGACTGCCAAAAGCAGTGAGTGGATGGCTGTTCTGCCAGCATGAGGTCACACGCAGAGGATTCGACTTCTCTGTCTTCGATTTGGACTACTTGCTGCAACAGATTCTCGCCGGAGTTACGGTAATTGTACAACACTGCAATTCACAAACAGACAATGAAAGAGAATTGAATTGCAGACACCGTGGACGAACCTGCTCAACATGGCCGTCATTGGGAATGCAGACTTTGAAGAACAGCGGGTCAGTCATCACAGCATTGCATATGCATTCTTGAAATGGACAAACAACTATGCGCTGAGACATCTTGAGTTTAGCCATAAATGCAGAGATAGAGCAGAACGCTGCAGAAAAATGATTCTTGTTTCTTGTCTGTTTGAAGAATATCTGCAAGCAGAAATCATTATTCCATTGCCACCAATGTGCTTTGCTCTCCTCATCTTTTTCTGTATGCATGCTTAATTCTTTTTTGCACTGCTACTGTTTTCTTTAGAAGAAACAGCATTCGATAGACAAATTTAAGTAAATTGCAATCATTAATCATTCCATTTTCAGTTGTACGCAATGACCTGTCATTTGCACAGAAAAGCCCCCGGTCGTCCTCTTCCTGCGACAAGTCCCAGGTGAGTTTTGAAGTGATCTTCACTTCCTATCAACATTTCAAAAATATGGGCTCTTAAAATATGCCGGAGGGGCAATAAAATTGAGATATAAATATGGAGAGGGTAGAGTTAGGCCAAATAGGGGTAAATTTAGTATCAAAATGACAAGCTCACCGAGATGCACATTTTGGTGCCCAATTTGCTTTACCTCACTCTACCCTTATCCTCTCCAATCCATCTCTCAATTTGCGTTATTCCTCCGGGATATTCAACTATCGGACATATTTTGAGCCAAAGTATGCGCTCCATTTCAGATCGACATCCTCGGCAGCTCGTCCCCTGCCTCATCTGCCCGCTCATCCAGGCTTGCCTCCCGCTCCGGTCGTCGACCCTTCCATCATCTTCCAGCAGAATGCACTCCAGGCAATGGCTGCCCCCTTTGTCAAGCAGATCAACTCACTTGCAAAGTAGGATTGCATGTTCTCTTGTCCGACTTCCTTCCTGATCTCATCAACATTTGCAGTGAATTCCTGTCTGGTTCGGACAAGCTGTCAGCCTGCGATGCCTCGTACTGTGAGATTCTGCTCAACCTCTACACCTCCACTACGCAGACAGTGCCCATCAGATTCGCCTGTGGCATTCGATGCGCAAATCCAAAGGACACTACTGTTTCGGTGAGTCAAGAGAACCTGAGTGATCCTAGTGGGGGAATGAAGAACGACTTCTGTAGAATTGGCTAGAACATCGACATCAGATTCTTCCTGCTAATTCTTGGGTATATGTCACTACGCACCAAAGATTTTGGTGCGCAGTGACATACTTAAAATAACTGGTGCGCAGTGACATACTTGGGGTATGTCACTGCGCACCAAGGATTTTGGTACGCAGTGGCATACTTTGGTGCGCAGTGACCGTTCCCCTAATTCTTCTCCACCTCTGCACCAGGCTTTCAAATTTTTGAGCCGCGGTTAACCGAATGGAACGAGATAGTATTTCATTTCGAGTAATGAAAAGAAGACGTACTCCTTTTTCTCTCTCTCTCTCTCTCTCTCTCGAAAAGGCGTACTATCTATTTTCTATTCTTCTCCTTCATGCAATAGATAAATTCTCATTGGCATGCACCGATTCTTCATTCTATCTCTCGATGAATTCGTTTATTTTTCAATTTCAGGTGCAAGCGTACGTCTTCAATCGCACTGCCGATGCGCAGCTGACAGCGAATCGCGAGAAGCGACTCGCGATTTGGGCAGATCTGAATGCAGCCATCGTCGACAAGACTGCCGTTGCCACTGCATCTCTTGAGCATTTGGCCAGGTCAGTCGGGAAAAATCTAAACCCAAATCAAATCATCATCTTCAACGCCTACTTTTTCACTTATCTTTCAAATGCTTCTCTCTCAACGACTCGTTATATTCCACACACACTTTTTGAGACGAGTAGAGGAGGGAGGTAGGAGAAAAGAAGAGTGGGTATGAATGTGGAATACAAGAGGCCCTCCTCAACTTTTATTCGTCTTTTCTCAAAATGCAACAAGTAAATAATCACAATACTACAATAGAATTCTAAGTTTTTCTGCCAATTCTTTATGTCATTCAATTCAATTCATTTTTCAAGTTTTCAGACTGATCAGCCGAATCGCCTTGTCTTCCTCTCCTTCGCACCGCATTGCTGTGCAAGTGTCAGGCCGCACTCTGTTCTACTTCATCACAGACTCAGTTGGCGAGGTCGAGCTGCTCTTTCCACCTGCCTCTGACACGTTCGCCCACACACTCAGGACTCTTGGCCATGGATTCGTGAAAGGTCGTCCCGAGGAGCAGTTTGGAATAATGCACAAAGTGCTCGATGGATTCGTCCTGTCAGACTCGCTGGTGGAAGTCTTCACTCCCGAAGTTCTGTCTCCGAACGATCTCTACAAGGCCTACACTCAGCTGTCAGAGTCTGTCCGCAAGCCGGAGAAGAGTCAGCGCGCTCTGCAGCTGCTGGGTAAGTTGTCTGCCTTGTCTGCTTCCCACCATTCATATCGTCTTTACAAGATTCGTCCACCTCTAATATGAAGTTTCTAACCAACTAAATGCGTTGGAATCATTGTAAACGCTTCTCGACTTCTATATCTAAGCATTGCATATGGCGAAGGAATTTTTGTCACTGCTTATGCAACGAAAGTGACGCATGATTTTGATATCTTACCAAGATTAATGCACAGACAGAGTTAACCTTTTTCTTTTGATGGTGAATTCAAGCACTATGCATTGCACAAGTTGCAATGTGCAAACTCAGCCATCTAAATCTTCTAAAGGCGATAGATTTGGCCATCTGTATTTACAGACGGATAGGGACAGTAGAAAACTCGGAAAAAGCAGAGAAATAAAAAGAGAACCGTCTATGTCTGTCATCCATCTGTAAGTACGTGGAGCCATAGATTTGTGTCCAATTCTTCCGACAGAATTAATGAATTCTTGTTTCAGCGCGCCTCGGTGTCGAAAAAGCAGCCCTCAGCCTGCATGCCAGTCAATTCTTTGCGCTGCTGCCTGTGGCCTTCGCCAATCTGACGAGTCAACCCGACCCCGCCTCTCCTCTACACGTTCTCTGCCATCAGCACTTCATGTTTTTCGCTTTCCACCAATTTCCATCCAACTTTGGAAAGGCATTGGAGTTGGCTTTGGAAGGTAGGATGAATGAGAGGAACTTGAGAGTTGAATGACAAGAATGAACCATCTTCCAGGTTGCAACTCTAATTTGACGCCCGTCTCTCTGCTAGACAACTTCGTCAGTCAACTGGGCATTCACGACTCGTTCGAAGTGCAACAATCACATCTCAACCTCAATCCAAACATGGTCTGTTCTGAATAGAGCTGCAAATTTCATTTCATCCATTTGCAGGCTGCCGAGTACGTCACTCTTCTCTCTGCACAGCTCTCCACAGCCAAACAGAAACTCCCCGTGATGTACAGGCGAGTGATTCCTTCCTCTCTCCCCTCAATCCCCATCTGTTTTCAGTGTCTGGTATCGCTACCTCGACCCAGTCACTCGGCTGGCTCAGTACTTCCTCTTCTTCCCGATTATGGAGTATTTTGACCCAGGACAGCCTCTGTCTGTGCTGCAGAAAGGTGGGGGGATTTTATTTAACTCTGACAGTTGTTTGCAGAAATATACAATCGATTCTTCAGATCTGGTGGACAATTTCTCGCGCATCGCGTCGATATTCGGCCCTCTGCTCGTCCCTGTCTCGGCCTCGCAGCCGCCCTTCGCGCCCTCCCACGAGCAGGCAGCTCTCCTCGTGTTGAATCGATTCGTCGAGTTGCTCAATGCACTGCCTCACAATGCATCCATTCCTGCTACTGGACAGGTCTGAATTCTTCAGTTCATCGAGCTTTCTTGTGGCTCTTTCGTAGGGTTCATCCATTCATCTATTTGTAAAAGCGATTAACCCCTTATAGTTAGACTAGAGACTAGAATAGAGATAGAGCCAATAATAATTCAAACTCTACTCTATCTACTCGACGAATTGATCATTTGAGAAGCAGCACAACCCCTATCAAAATCGAGACATAACCTAGTTTCGAGTGTGTTGAATGGATTTCCAAATAAATAGGCATTACAAGAATTCCTATTCCCATCGTTCCCCTCTCGAATACATCAATTTCAGACTGTCCCCTCCCTCGTCTTCAAATTCTTCTATGAATTCCTGTCGAATGTTTCGAATGGAGCGCAGCATTACTATGAGACTTTGGTGAGTGAAAATCATGTATTGCGTCTTAGGGATATTTCAATCCAAAATAAAATCGAAATTTTTATCGTCAACTTATTGAAAAATTGCACAAATTCAAATGCGCGCTTCATTTCATCAGCTATACTTAACAGAATACTATAATTTCTGTAAGAATCCATGTCGTATAGGAGTCAATCAATACAACAACTTCTCTCTATTTCTGATGGAGCATAATTTCATCATCCCAATACACAAAACAAATTCATGAAAAAGTCTATTTTCGAATACACATTTTTTAGCGTGACATCTTCTTTTTCTGTATCCTCTTCTGTAGTTCCCTTTGAGCGCGTGTTTGTGTCCTTTGCAAATTCTCAAGAAGTCGACAATATAAATGCCTTGAAACGGTATTCTTTGGCTAAACCAAATTGACAATATTCCTATTTTCTTCCATTCAAATTCACCTTCTTTGCCTTACAGACCCGAGAACTTGTCCGTGTGAGGCTGAGTCACTTCTCTCCTTCACTTCGAGCCCTCGAGGCAATGCGCGAATGCCTCGAGCAGAAGTCTCCCTTCATCGCCCCATTCATTGCTCAGATCGTCGTCCGCATTCCCTGGCCTGTCGTTCTCAGCACAGGGGTATGTCTGGATGATGATTGGCTATGGCTGATCGATTCTTCTGCCTAATGGAGGTGCATTGCAGGTGCCTGACGAAATCAAGCCCAAGTACCTGTCCGTTCTGCTTGCCTGTCTCATTCGTATCGCAGCTAAGGAGTCAAACTATCATCTGGTAAGACACTAATCCACAATCAAGCTTCCTCAAAAGTTTTCGCCTCCGACCCAAACTTGAAGGAAAAGTACCCGCCCCGTCTCAATTTTTAAAACTCATCCATCTCCGTACATTCCTTTTCTACTTTCAAAAATTGAACTGCATTGCGCACTTTTTCATGAGCGCAACGCAATTATCAGCCATTAACCGTGTAGATTGTTTGAAGAGGCAATTCGTATTTGTCGTGATAACATGATCTACTTTTTCTGCACTATTTCTTCTTTTCTTCACCTTTACCCTATTATCTATAGCTCACGACATCGCGACATCGCGACGGATACATGTTGCCATTTGAAGATTGATTGAATGAATAATTTCAGGTTCGAGCATCGTTTATGGATCTGCTAAGGCAATTCGAGCAGAGAAACGACTGGAACGAGATTTTGCCTGAGGATGCAGAGCAACTCTCTCTGTCTGTGGCCAACTTCCTGCCTGCAGAGTCGCTCAGCAACCCGAACGATGTCATTTCCATTCTCCTCATGTATGTTATTCGGAGCGGCAATTACTATATGGCGAGATGACGAGACCTACAGTTAGAAATAGGGGAGGGAATGTGGACAAGGATAAATCTCGCCATTTCGTCAAATAGAGCAGTTGTCAAAATAGCCTTATTCAGTGGACAAGTCAAATTCGACAGCGACAGTGTGCAATTACCGATTTACTTTTGTCAAATGATGCAATATTTCTCTGGAAAGAATGAGATACATTCTATCATTTGATAAGAAATCGAAAATTTAATCGACCATTCAAATTGCACAAATTATGAGTGGTTTCTTGCAAAAAAAAACCCGCACTCACGCACACCTATATAAATTCTGGTACTCCTACGGGGGTAGAGTTAGAGGAAAATAGGTCTCAAAATGATGAACAGTTTGGGGTATTTTTAAACCAAAATTAGCCTATTCGGTCCTATTCTCGTCCATATCTCGAATTGAATGGTGTGCATGTTTTACCAGAAGCCCTCTGAATAAATTGGCAATTTGAGGATCTGGCGCAAAGCCTGCTGCATCTGCCTGAAGGAATCATTCACTCCTGCATCCATTCGAAAGCAAGCAGCCTGGACTCGAGCCGAGTGCAGACTCGTGTTGCGGACAGGCAGCAGTGCAGCCCCTATTGCTTACAATTCACTCATCTCGGACATTCAGACCATTGCCAAGGAACATGGTCTGTTATTCAATCATCTCTAATTCGTTCGGTTTCTTGTAAAAACCGTACAGCCGCACACTTATCAAATCTATGTGACTATAAAGGGATAGAGGCAGGGAAAGATAGGCTATATATGCTGATCTCAAAATGATGAACAGCGTGTGCAGAGTATTTCTCGAAAAAATAGCCTAACCTACCGAGCTCCCACTCTTATCCCTATTTTGCTAGTGTGCGGCTTTTACAATAGGTCATTCATTCATTCATTCAAATTGATGTTTATAGAGAATCTGCGCGCGTTCACAGTGGTGGCCAAGGAATTGACTGCCTTCTGGACGACGATCACAGATGCCAAATTTGGAGGTTTGTCTGCCTTTTCGGGAAATTCACATCATCATCACCCACTTGCAGAATCGATGGTTTCCTGTTGGAAGGAGCACCTGTCACAGAACCCGGACAGCCCACTCGTGCTCACGTCCCTGCACACGCTCATTGCCTCCCTCAACGAAGACCAAATCTCGACGGGAATCAAAGTTCTCGAGGCTACTCTGTTGGCCTATTTCACTCGTTAGTTGTTGTTTTGCGAATGAATGTGCAATAATTCTCGATTCAGGAATGACTTGTTCGTGGACAGAAGTGCTAGAATGGATTCAATACCCACCACAGCTGCACATTCACGTTCGGGACTATCTCCTTACTCTGCCAAGGTCTGTCTTCATTCTGCCCAGACTTGCAAATAAAAGCCTGCGGTGCGGGTGATTTTCGAAATTTTTGGGGAAAGTGCGGATCCAAAATTTAAAAAAGTTGCAAGTCTGATTCCGTCTCGAATGAATTACATCAAACCCATCAAATTCAGCAGCGACAACAAACTCGAGCCCCAAATGCTCTGCACGAAAGTCCTGTTAGATGTGGTTCCTCACGACGAGCTCTTCATGCGACTGCACAACTACATCATCAATCTCAAGGCCAAGTCAGTCAACTTCCGATCTTCTGCCTCTTCAGGCGAATAATGTGCTTCTGCTTGCAGATATGTCTGGTGCGAGGCAGCCCTCGTCCTTCTCCTCGTCCGTCTTCTCAGCTGGCTGCACAGACGACTCTCCTGCCTGCCCGACGCAGCTCCCTTCACGATACAGGACGATCTGCTCCACCCACTCATTCGATGGTTTGTTGCTGTTCCATCCATTTTTCATTCATCTGCCAGTCTGCATTCAATCGCTCTGTTCAGGTTGAATCGTGCAGCCAAGGACGAGTCAAGCTTCATCTCCAATTTGCTGTCTGCAAAGAAAACCGCGCATTCTCCGAAGTAAGCATTGGTGCTATTCGATTGAAATGAGACTCTTTAAAGATCTCTCCCTAATTTATGGAAACCCCCTTCCATGGAAATCCTCTCCAAAATGCGGAGAACTTGTTATAAATTAGGATGAGAATTTGATGGAGAAGTTTCATTTGCGACCTGCTATTTAAATCAGATCGAAATGGTGAACTGATTTAGACTTCGCTGTCTGTTCGGCATAATGGAGCTCTACCTGCAGCAGCAGAGTCTGGGCGAGGGACGTAGACCGCGGCTGCAGGAGAATTCGCCTGTCACCAATTCGAAGATTCAAACACTCAAGGATTTGGCTGCCTTGAAGGTTAGTTGAGGAGTTAGAAGAATTGTATGAATTGCAAACAGATTGCAGATAGGGTTGGGAAAAACATTGCTCATGTTTTTATCCAGAGAAATCTAACGCGGAGTTATCTGCTCTGCTTACCATTGTATCTATTCATATGTCAATATTCACTTATCGGCTCCTTGTAGTTACCATCCTCTTTTTCTCTTCTCCATATTATTTCTCAGAAAAGAGGGTGGTAACTAGTGAGTCAGTTTCTAGAAATGAAATGAAACAGTGTATAACATTGTTGAATTGCTAAAATTTAAGGCGAATAATCAATTCTCGAATGCATTCAACGTGTCAACTGCCTACTTCACTCAGGTCGACATCCATCATCTCGGCTCTGCAGCTCCACTCGCACTAGCCCTTGGAAAGACTCTCTTTAAGGAGAAATATCTCTCTGATATATGATGTATAGATCAGTTATTTCACACTTGTTAACAACATTTTGACTCTTTGTACTAGTAACTGTCTGTAATAGTAGCTGGATTTTAAGGTGAGAGTGTAAGCAAGAGAAATAAGAAAATGAACATGCTACTAGTACAGGCAACTGTGGTTACCAAACGACTACTGATACAAGAATCCCAAAATTTTATCTAAAGTCAAAATAATTTATTTTGTTGTTGGAAGATCAATTTTCAGTCTGCGTAACCATTCCTCCCAAACTATTTATCGTCCTTTTTTTTATCGTTTCCACACATAATTCTTTGCACTTTTGTTTCATTTCCACACTTTTGGAGGAAAGATTACGCAACCCAATTTTCATTCTTTTTCTGTGTAAATTCATTTGAGCCAGTGATCCAACTTTCTATTCTGTTCCTCTACACCAAAACGGGATGAATTTCTCAAAAACTGGGTACATTTCTTTGAACCATTGTTTTGTACTTTCTATCTTACATGTTCACTTTCAGATACGGATTTTTTATCAATCAGTTTAAACGCTCACTTCTTAAAAATCAGCTATTGCCTTTGCTTTCCATTCAGTGCAATTCCTGTCTGTAGCTTTGTGTAGAGCGTAAGTAGGTTCACGAGAACCATACTCCGCTATTCGCTATTATTTTTGCTAATGAAGATGTATTCCAGTGTTACTAAGACTTTTGATAGTAAGAAAAGAATTAGATTAATTTAGAATGATGACAGAATCGACATTCTCCAGACCTCAAAATGAACACATTTTCGCAACTTCAAATTGCTTGCAGATTTTGCAAGAAGAGTTATGCGTTGGTTTTTGGCACAGAACCGTTTCAGGAGGTTTATCATCGATCTAGTTCGGCTTTTCATAACATATGACGTTTGAAGGGTACTTGCTTCCTATTCTAGGTCTTCGTACTATCACTTTTTGTTACATGTCGCGCATTTGCAGAGGGACGAAGTTTGCACTCTCTAATTGAAACAAAGAAGATTTACTAGTACGAACTTAGCAAATTTGAATAAATGATTCCAAAAGTAATTTCCATTTTTATGAGAAATAGGTTGGAATTCATCTGAAGTAATATAGGTATAGTTTGGCTTTTTGTATATATTTCTAGTTAGCGGGAAGTTGTTAGGAATTGAGAGTTAATTGACTTATTCAGGAAGGACAGAAAGGACGGAGGAGTGGATATCATCAACGACGACGACGGAGCGATTGCTGCACTGGTAGAGACCATGAAGGAGGCTGCAAAGGTACGCTCACTCGTTTCTTGCATTTTCTTAATAGAAGCAAAAATAATAGAAACAAGGAGTTGTGTTTTTAGGAAAATTGCGCTTTGATTTTGTGTGGAAAGATACACTGGATTTGAATGGTAATTGACTGATTTCAGGATGACAGAACCGCGAACATGGAAGCGCGCCCCGCCCTGCGCAAGCGAATGCTGCTCAGACAGGTTAAGGCCATGCTCATCAGGGTGGGTTATCAATATTTGAAGAGTTTGTCTTTTATGAAAGTGAAAAAAACGGATATTGGAATAACAGAAAATGAAGAGTTGAATGTTAAGTCGAGAATAAATCGACTTTTCATCGTCATGACATGAAATGTCAAGGCAAATGTATTCTTTAGTCAAATCACACGTTCGATCTTTGTCTTGTCATTTCAAAATATTGCGAACTGCCAATTATTTGATAAAAATGGTGCATTTTTCACACGCGCGAAAATAAACGAGTGTGCATTACAGGCATATACACAGCTCTCCGTACTTTGTAAAAGAAAGAATGGAGAAGTGAAAGAGAACGCGTGAAACAATGAACAAGCTTGATATGCATATATTATTTTTGTACGTATAGAAAAATAGAAAATGATTGATTTTTCATTTTCATCAAGTAACCCGCAGTCCACAATATCCAACAAGGATGTTCGCGATTCGATTTGCGAAAAAATAAACCGCGATAACCAATCGAATGAATTGCAGGCAGATATGGCAGAGGCGATGATCGAGAACGGAGTGCTGTCTGCGGTGTCCGAGTGGCTGGCCTCTCTGCCGGACAAGAGTCTGCCCGCACTCGAGATCCGCACCACCATGCTCAAGATCCTCAGGTCCTTCGGCAGGCTCGAAACTGTAAGAAGCTAAGCATTGAATAGTGAACAACGGGAGTTGGAAATTTAAGACCTGATCGGATTTTATTTGGATCTAAATTTGTAAACGAAATGAAGAGAAAAATTTGATCAAGAAAATGATGACAATTCGATTTTAGAGCGTCCTGAAGCAGTCGGGCATTGGGAAGGCGGTGATGTTCCTGTACAAGCACCCTCGAGAGACGAAGGAGAACAAGGAAATGGCCGGCAAACTCATCCAGGAATACTCCAAGTCCATCTTCAATCTCGAGACCGAGTATAAGTAAGCCTTTGCCAGTCTCTCATCACACATTACTCATCTGTAAAATTGTTACAACATTGTCATAATATAGGGCAGTTTGTAAAAGACGGAGAAATGCTATAACGAAGCGACTTTTTGAGACCTTATGTACTATAACCGACATCGTCTGCATTATCACACCTCGATTTTAGGGTGAGGAAGTGTAGGCAAAGAAAAGAAATAAAAAAAACTGGTGTCTTTTAAAGGCAATGTATAATACAAGAGGCCACTTTTTGACAAATAGTGCATTTTTGATTGTTTTTCGAAAAAGTTTTGCTTAACGAAAAATCCCTCCGTCACTACAAGAAAATCACTTCATCATTGCACACTCCATCTGTCATTTACTAGTTGCTCAAAATTAGGAAACATATTTTTAGTCAGTTGAACTAAAGTCGCAATTAAAATGTGTAGTAGTGCGTAAGCGGTAATACATTAAGTTAAGCTAAAATTAGTCGTAGAATTAACATTGAAAGAAAGAAAATCACGTTGAAGAACGATGATAAATATTCGCCTCACTCTGCGTACTTCAATTTGCGCGTTATTGCACATTTTTTCTCAGACTAGTTAATCGGAATTATTATTAAACCATATGCCAACAACTTATTGTTCAACGTATTTTCTCGATAAAAGATACCTATCTCGTTTTTCTAGAATCATATCATGATTTTGAAATGGACTTCCAACTCAATAATAAATTATTGTTGTTATAAAAATTACATCTTAAAATAAGTAATTTCGGAGATAATTACATTGAACAAGAGTTTCTAGCATAATTTTGAATGAATGAAAATATTAATGGATTAAATAAATCAGAAAAGACTATGATGGTCATTGAATTTTTTGTTCTAAAATATGCAACACATTCAATTCTACAAGAATATTGGGTGTTTTCGAGTGGAATCGCTGTACTTTTAGAAATTGATTTTCCTTAAAATTTCATTGACGACAAATTTTCGAACGGTTGCAGAATAGTTTCCCATACAAATCTTTAAATTTTGATTGTTGCCGTCATGATAATTAGGATTACGAAATGTGCTAATTGGGCGATAGCGATTTAATGAGACCTTTCGATTTTACTAAATTCAGCAACCTGAGCTTTGAAATGCAGGTGATAATACTTGGCGGTATTGATATTTGAGTAGGCTGAGATCAGCGGCATTTAAATTTCGTTAAAGTTATCATTAGTGCATATTTGATTGGACTTGACATTAAAACGATTAACTAAAATAGGCACCATTATCGGAAAAATTCCATCTGCCGATTTGCGAAGTTGGTGAACTTTTATATTTCACCTGTCTTTTTCAATTAAAAGATTCTTTTCTGTGTATAAATGATAAATAAACTTTAAAAACATCGTCTGCCCTTTGAATTTCACCGACTATAAAAGGACTGGTAAGCAGACTCTTTTGAGTTATAAAATTCAAGTTATGCTCGTATCAGAATTCATTTTATTTAGCAAAATCATAATTTAAATTGTCAAAACAATTTCTCAAGATCCTAATTTTAGGATATATTTTATCTAAACCTGTATTCACTTCAGAAAATTTCTTGTTGTGCCACGCCTTTCTCCTCTTCCAAAATGAGATTCATTCCACTCACAATTTTACGCTGATTACGAATATGCAGTGATCTTATCACTGATAAGAGCTCATTTTAAAATGATTTTTAATCTGAATTATGAAAATAAAAATTGTGGATCATTTTCAACTCAATTGTATCACTTCATTATTAGTGATAAGAAATGATAATATTCTAACCGCAGGTGCCGGAGCGACGCCTACGTGCCTCAGCCGAAGGAAAGTGAGCAGCTGCGAAACGGCCGCGAGCGCAGCCTTCGAGTTTCATTTGATATGTATGAATGCATATTGGATCAGACTTCTAGCTATTATGAAGAGCCATATTGCCAAAGTAAGATCATTATATTAATAACGCCGAAAATTAAGCTTATTTAAATAATAGAACTTGGAAATTGTACATGGTACGTACAGGCATTTTATTACACGTTAACTGATTCTGATCTTGGTATGTGAATATAGTTTATATCTTACTAAAATAAGTACCAATAATGAATATTAATATTGAATATGTTGACATTAAATTTATTTAAACTTAAAATCATAATTCAGCTATTCAATTAAAACTCAATTATTTAGCTAGGTATTATTTCGATCCACCGAATCCAGACAATATATTTATTTGCCTATCTATAATACCACTGATACTAATGATACGCATGAAAAGAGCCCTTAGTAAAGTCCGTGGAAAATTCACGACGTTTGAAAGGCTCCTATCGATAGAAATAAACCTCAAGCTGTTTGGAATAATTCTACTCTTTATAAGGGTAAATTGATTTATTAGCCAACCATATTGAGATGATATCGTGAGGTCCGAAATAAGAGTGGGTGCAATACACCACATGGTCATTTATTTCGGGCCAGCAAGGAAGAAATAGTGTTTTAATGAGAGAAAGACAGAAAACTGTCTATTCGCATTCTCTTTCTCTGCGCTCTCGCTCACCCTTTGATCGAAACAAGCGATACCTATTTTTATTATATTATATAAATAAATTGATGCTTCCATAAGAAAATTAAATACCGTAAACCCTCTAATAGAAGCCCCCAGGCTTCTATTGTTCAACCCTCAAAACTCGAGAAAAAAACCAAAATTTCAAACCGTTATAACTCTTCATCTATACATCGTAGAGACTTGAAATCAAAAGTAAATATGCTTAAAATACTCAAAATAACATGATAAAACTCTTCCCAAGATGATTTGAGTAGGGTAATGGGTAGTTCTGGAAATCCGAAGGGGGCTTCAATTAGAGGATTTACGGTATCGCTTAATTTAAGTCGATTATTATGCAATACTTTATTGGAAGGTTTAGATGTTGTACTGTGATAACAGATGATTACGTAAGTAGTTTAAAATCGATTAAAATATTTATTATTTTGACATTATTAATGGTATTTAGTTCTTAGAACCTTTTATTGCTAATGACGGAGTAGTACTTGCAAGCATTGGTAAACTTATTTCATGTGCTCTGGCTCTTGATCGATCGTTTACTTTGGCCGAGTAAGTATTAATACTCTGGATTATAAACGAGAGAGGTACTGCTATCGAGCGACCCTTCTCCCCGCCCTCTTTTTTATTTAACTATCTGTGTACTCGATTTTATTTGTCAACGTGGAGAGAGGGAGGACGGTGAAACAAAAAGGGGCGAGATGGGGAGTAGGGGTGGGCTATAGTTAAGCGGTAGATGAAATATCTCGAATATAGAAAGTGATATCGAAAAGCTGTTTAGACATCCTAATAGGGCACATTTTTCTCTACAAGATACAAAAAAGAACAAAAATTAGGACTAACTCTCTCCATTTTATGAGCTAGGTTCCGGTCACTCCCGGTCCCGGTCCCGATCCCGGGAATTTTCGGAACCTAGTTCATAAAATCGATGCCGTTAATCAAGATTTTCAATTTCTTTTTCTATCTGATAGAAAATTTTTCTGCATATGAATGCTAAAAACCACTTTTGATAGCATATCCCGTTATCAAGATATTTCAAAGGTTCCGGAATTTTGGCCCTCACTCCCGGCCCACCCCTGATGGGGAGTCTCTAGCTAGCAATACCTCTCTCGTTTATAATGGAGAGTTTCTTCGATAGACATACAGAATTTGCAAGTAAATAATTTGAATGCTTTAGCTCACCAAATGGTAAAATATTAAACTCAATAAAACAGCTATTTAAAATAGCCTTTATTGCATATATCGCTGTGGCATGCTTTGGTCTAATATTCTATGTAATTAGATATTCTTTTATATGCTTCGAATATTCAGAAGATAGTCAGGAATTCAGGATTTTATCTCAAATGTTAAAATTAACAGTAAGTTCATTTTGTATTTTGCTACGTAGTTAATTGTTCAATATTACAGGGGGAAATTTTGTATTATTTGAATTATTTTGTAGATGGAATGACTACTATTATTATTTCGACAAGTGCAATATTCGTATTAGTTAAAGTTCAGAAGCATTACAGTCAAATGACTACACTAAAGAAAAAGGATGAAACTGGTCTGAATAGACGTCTAATAACGCATGTACGATGATTTATAATAAGATTTATGTTCATGAAATATTATGCATACAAGATTTAATTATATATACAAATATTTAGGTCACATGGGAACTTTTCACAAATAACATCTACTATTTTTTACATTATATACCATATGGCACGTTCTACGTAAGAATCGAGTATGGGGTGGTACCTAAGAAGTTGACCCTCAAATTTCGAGCTGATTCTTTGTCCCTGGGGGTTTTCGACTACGCTGATGACGAATCTGACGGTTAAAACCCGATCCGACCATTTGTTCTGCCTGTTCCGGAAGGTCCGCATCTGGTAGTTTCGAAAAATTCTATTTTCGTTATTCGGCATGGGAAAAATTCAAATTTGGTATCAAAATGATCGAAGAGACTAGCTGAGCACGATTCTGAAAAGATCTAATCGAAATGACGCCGAATAAGGAAGTTATGATGAACATAATGAAACATATGGAAAATGTCATATCGATGTTTCGCTTTTTAAAATTTTTAATTTTTTAAAAGTGCCGGATTCCGTGAGTTATTTACACCGGGAAGTAGCCCAGGTCTTCTAGTTTCTGAAACACTTTACCGTTTTCCTATAGACTGCCCGCTAGCGGAGAAATGCCACTTCTTCGAAGAGTTGTCGTGACTCATTTTTGCCTAAGTTGATTTCAAAAATTCATAACTTTCATAATTCTAAACCAAATTCGACATTTCTTTTTTTATTGGACAGCATTTAGTCCATAGATTGTTAGACAATAAAATAAAAATCTTTTTGAATATTGATTTCTGCAGAAATGCGCACTTTTCACGTATTGATTGCGTACTTTTAGACTCGTACTGCGTTTACGCGTAAACGACGTTGGAAAAATTTCTACTTCCAGTATGTTGCGTAGATGGACATGGTGAACAAATTTATTTCAGAATCGACCTCGGATTCATTATCGTATCGACTACAGAATTTTTTGAAGTTCAACGATCAATTATTGCAAAGTGCCTTTAGGGCAGTAAATTTCAAAAATTCATATCTCCCTATATATTAGACTAAATTTCATTATTATTTTTTTATTTTGTAGATCTTGAGTAGGAGAATAAATTCTAAATATAAAGAAAATTTTTAGAAATTAATTTTGGCGGGAGAAATTAGCCTAAGTTACCCTATATATCCGTACTGTATTTACAAGGATAATGGGAGTTAATGTCGGAGTTTTCCATGAAATCTTGTAGAGCTCTTTAAGTTGATCAACTTTTGTTCCAGAACTTATTCTAGAATGTGCATACACAGAGAGATATGAATTTTTGAAATTTACTGCCCTAAAGGCACTTTGCAATAATTAGTCATTGAACTTCAAAAAATTCTGTAGTCGATACGATAATGAATCCGAGGTCGATTCTGAAATAAATTTGTTCACCATGTCCATCTACGCAACATACTGGAAGTAGAAATTTTTCCAACGTCGTTTACGCGTAAACGCAGTACGAGTCTAAAAGTACGCAATCAATACGTGAAAAGTGCGCATTTCTGCAGAAATCAATATTCAAAAAGATTTTTATTTTATTGTCTAACAATCTATGGACTAAATGCTGTCCAATAAAAAAAGAAATGTCGAATTTGGTTTAGAATTATGAAAGTTATGAATTTTTGAAATCAACTTAGGCAAAAATGAGTCACGACAACTCTTCGAAGAAGTGGCATTTCTCCGCTAGCGGGCAGTCTATAGGAAAACGGTAAAGTGTTTCAGAAACTAGAAGACCTGGGCTACTTCCCGGTGTAAATAACTCACGGAATCCGGCACTTTTAAAAAATTAAAAATTTTAAAAAGCGAAACATCGATATGACATTTTCCATATGTTTCATTATGTTCATCATAACTTCCTTATTCGGTTTCATTTCGACGAAATCTTTTCAGAATCGTGCTCAGCTGATCTCTGCGAACATTTTAATACCAAATTTGAATTTTTCCCATGCAGAATAACGAAAATAGAATTTTCCGAAACTACCGTATGCGGACCTTCCGGAACAGGCGGAACAAGTGATCGGATCGGATTTTAACCGTCATATTCGTCATCAACGTAGTCGAAAACCCCCAGGGACAAAGAATCAGCTCGAAATTTGAGGGTCAACTTCTTAGGTACCACCCCATACTCGATTTTTATAAATAACGTCTTATATATTTATCCTAATAATAGTTAATATAAATTTTTTCTTCATATATTGAAGAAAAATGAGCACGTGTTTCAGGTTATATTAAGAAATATGGATACTTATGGAACAACATTTCAATCAATCACTCTGTATTTTCTAATCAAAAGGGCAATAAAGGCGAGTTTATAAAAATGATCACAACACATGGATAAGTTTAGCGCCTCGAAAATCAAGGCAAGGAAAAGCAGAAAGTACAGAAGAATCAAGTAGCTCCTCAAATAAAACCCATAAATATTTCAGTAATCGGTAGTTCTAATGTATGAATGATCAGCATTTATTGAAAATGATTAATTTCAAGCTATCTCACTCAATACTTTCCATATTTGTAAATACCATTATTCATCATTTATTTGTCATTGTGAAATGTGGAATTCATATGCGTATTTTCAAAATCGAATAAATTGTCTGAATGACAAACTTAATGAGCACCTTAGCAAGTCGCCTTGAAGACCTACTTTTTATGTGATATTACTTGAGTTTTGTTAACCTCCGAAGACTGTAGAGGAGTGTGTGCTGTGTGGAAGGAAGATGAAGACCGATTGATAAGAACGAAAACATTTAGTGATGACAAGTTGGGAGTATTTATAGAGATTGGGGTGAGCTATCTAAGGATAGATACGCAATTATTATATAATGAGATTATCGCATACAATTCATACCCTAACTGAAAGCTTTTGGAAAGTGACCTGTATCGTCAAGTTTCGACGTCGTTCATGCCTTTTCGAAAAACCAAGACACCAATTAGGGTAATAAATGGCGCCCGAAATGATGGCGTCATTGGTTTTATGAAATTATCAACTAATTAACGGGATAATTGAAACGGCGGAAAATTTCATGCATTCTTTCTCTCCGTTGAAAAGTGGAGACTTGGCCTCTCTAAGCATACCCAATATGATTTTATTTGGGTTTATTGAAAAACGATTTATTCATTGAGCGCGTATAATCGAAACATTTACATATGACAAATATAATAAACAATACGTAATAACATGGACAATAAATAAAGCTGGCAAGAGATGTCTAATAACCGTAGATATAGTTTATTCCGAGTAAGTGAATACTGCATACATTTTGCAACTTCGCTTGCTCAGGCCCCGCCCACTTTTTCCTGCCCCGCGAATTGCGTCATTTCCCACATTTTCAAACAAGTTTCGCAATTTTTTTTAGTTTTCTTGACATTTCCGCGAGAAATCTCTATAATTATATCCTAGTTATCTCTCTAATTGACCAATTAACCCTCTTTAATGTTTGCTGTTCATTTTTCTTGTTTTGTTAGCGATTTTTCTCCCAAATCAGGACCCATTTTCATCGAGTCCATTGTTGATTCCTCCAAAATGCAGATTTTGTCGTCGTCATCAGATCATTCAAATTGCAAGTTGATGGACAAGCAATCGCTTATCAGACGTTTTTTTTTATGAAAATGATCAAATTTTCACGAAATTTCGACCGAAAAATGAACAACAAACACTAAAGAGTTAATTGGCCAATTATCTGGTTAATTAGGTGCAATATTCAATTAGTTGGAGACAATAAATCAACTACTTTTCGTCTTCAAACTTGAAAAATTAAAAACACGCTATTTCTGACGATAAAATGGCTCAAAACGATGAAAAATCGATAAAGCATCGCTCTACAGAGTTAATTGGTTAATTAGAGAGATAATTAGGATATAATTATAGAGATTTCTTGCGAAAATATCAAGAAAACTAAAAAAAATTGCGAAACTTGTTTGAAAATGGGAGAAATGACGCAATTCGCGGGGCAGGAAAAAGTGGGCGGGGCCTGAGCAAGCGAAGTTGCAAAATGTATGCAGTATTCACTTACTCAGAATAAACTATATCATGAATTTAGAAGAGAATGCATGTGGCAACTGAATATAAGAGGAGAGTTGGATGTAAGGAATAAGTAGAAAAAAGGAGAATACTGTCTAGATAAGGAAGAAGCGCGGAGTGTGACAGAACATCGATAAAATTAGCATAAAATTAATAAAAAAAATAAAAATCAATATATCGCTTCGTATTTGCAGACAATGAAGGGGACGTGGCTTGGCAGTCCCTAATATTGCAGTGTCTTCACGGTCTGACAACGCAGCGCAAATTGATGCTTGTCTCGGTGAAATTGAATTTTCCCTAAGGATTTTTAGCGAGCATTGTTCCAAAATCCTGTAAACCATTTCTCATAACCACAGGTCCCCTCTGTTAAGAAATGGGTTCCAGAATTTGAAAAATGTCCGGTAAGAAATCTCGGCGAAAACAAATTTGCAAAGAGAAATAATGCGTATTAGTGAAGCTAGAAAATTCAGCTCTATGCACAGCTTGACAGGGCGTTCTTCCTCATTCACTGTTTTGCGCCACTTTTACGCATCGCCTTGTACTTGGAAACTCGTTTAGTTTCGACGTCGATTGCAAATTTTCGCCGATTTTTATCGATTTTTATTAGTTTCTCGATTTCCAGACGCCCGATGGCAGCCTCTTCTTCAGCAATGTCGGCATCCACAGAAACCGGGGGTAGGAATTTTAAAAATAAAAAAATCTTCTAAAAACATTGAAATTTCAAGATTTCTATCACGATCTTGAAAATAGATTTTGTTGAGATCCAAAATTTTTCGACGCCAAATTACAAAAACGGGATTCAGAAGGTCCGCCGACGTCGGCGATGAGTGCGAAGGAGCTGATGGACGCCATCGTGGAGAGCTACGTGCACGATGTCACCAACTTCTATGAGCGGGAAAGGGGTCGGTTCGTCTACAGGGAACTCGCAAAGAAGGTCTTCGACCCCATTCAGCCGGAAAAGGTTCGGGTTTTTAAAAATCTTACTTTTTATAGAAAACATCGATTTCTAAAAGGTATAAATTTCGAAACATTTATCTTCAATTTCAAATTACGTTGTTATGGATTTAAATTTAAGTTAATCATATTTCAAGCAACAGAATTCATGACTCCTTGGTTTATTTTTAACGATTTTATATTTGGAACCTACATTTTTAAAGAAAAACTATGGAGATTCAAATTGAATTTGCAGGTCCGCGACCTCTACGTGGCCTTATTGGACGTAGCCGCTGGGGACGGACCGAATTTCCGCTATGGCATTCAGGAATTCCCCGCCACACTCATCACCAAGTCCGAGCTGTTGCTCAATGTAAGGGCATTTATTATCTTTTAATTTTTTTTATATTAGCACTCTTAAAAAATTTTTGTAAACATACAAATTTCACTTTCTAACTTTAATGAAATTTTGGCTATCTTAGATCAGAAATAATTCGAGGGAAGCATGTATGCTAATTTCGAGTTTCAAAAACTCATTGGTTGAGAAAAATTTCACTTTTTAAAATAATTTTCAGATGATCGTCTCGTACCAACTAGTGGAGTCGAAGCCTATCGAGGACAAGTCAGACAAAGAAAGGCAGGACAAGTCTTCAAGCAACGATCCCAAGAGGAGGAGACCTAATAAGGTTTTTTAATTAAATTTATTTTAAAAAATTTAATATTTTTTAATTATATTATTATATATTCTAATTATCTTTTAATGTTTGTTTGTTTTTTTTCAGAAGCCGCCCTCTCCTCGGGTAGTGTTGTGGATTCCCGACTCATGTGAACTCTTCGAGCGCTTTCTCCGCATTTCCCTTATTCCTGAGGTGATTTTTTAATTAAAAAATACAAAATAAAAGGCATCTGAGAATCGTCTCACTCGCTGTGTAAAAGCTGATAAGGGGATATAGGAGTAGGGTTTAGGGGATGCTAGGATGAACGGTAGCGTCTACCCAGAACCTACCCCATCTATTGATTCCAGATTTAATATATTGAGCCCGTACTAAACTCTCCTAACTTGACCTCAGGCTAATTAGTCTAGTTAACTCGATCTTCTCTGCATTTTGGGAGAGACAGGGTTAACCTGACCTGAGAGGGGATTTGGTACGGGCCCTAATATCTCCCTATATGGATTTATTAGGGTTTTTCGTATAGCGAGCGAGATTTTCACTTCGAATGGAAATTTAAATTTTAAATTTTCCAGCATCGCATCTGGAAGCAGGTTAAATTCATTCTCAATCCGACTAGCGATCGGAAAATTTTCGAGCGAATGGCGGTGATTTTCGAGAACGCCGTCGAATCCGGCACTATCTGGTAATTTTTTCAAAATAATTTCGTTCTTTTTAATTTAAAACTTTTAGCTTCACTCCTCTGGTGTTCTTGATGAACGACTCGATTTTCTCGAAACACATCAAATCGCCCTCCATTTTGCGACAGGCTCTCTACCTAGGCAAACTCAAGGCCACCACTGTGGAGGTCGGATTTAAAATTTTAACTTTTTGAAGTCATACAAAAACATTTTTTTAAAAGCAAGTAAGGTGTTTTTAATTTTAAAAATCTGACAAAATTACCCATTTCCGGAATACAATATTTGTAGAAAAAGATTTGTTAGAAACAAAATTTAAATTCGAAGAAATGATTTTGACATTTTTCAGAGCTTTGTAATGCACCGTTCTCAGGAATTTCGTGCAGAATGCAGAGAAATTCTCCGCCAGGCCGAACTCGCGTCTCAGGACCTCGTCAAATTCGAGTACGTTTTTCAATTTTTCCAAACTCAGCCCTAGGGAAGACGATCGTAATGAATTTTTGACTTCGGATACTTCTGTCCTAAAACGAATACTTTGTCCCAAAAGCTATTTATCTTTCTTTCTCTTCCATACGCTATCTTCCCTTCCCGTCACTTTGGTACAAAAGTAATCATTTATTTTTTTGGGATAAAAATACTTTTAGGACAAATGCACTCGCAGCCAAAAATTTCTTGCGACATACTCCTACAATTCTTTTTTCATCTAAAGAAAGTGCTATTTAGATTTGGAAAAAAATAGGCCAGAATTGAAACCTAGCCAACTCATGAATTCAGATCCGACTACCCCAAAAACATCCCACTCGACCACGTGGAGAGACGCCAAATGACGCTGCGAGTCTTCAGGGAAAATGTCAACGAACTCATGAAGAATCTGAGAGGAGGTTCGAGTTTTTCAAATTTGCTTCAAGTTATAAAAAATGGAGTTATGTTTCAAAGACTCAAAATGTCAGAGAATGAATTTATTCCTAAAAAACTAGATATGTTGAAAAATGAAATTATTTTTCAAAACGAAACCTGAAATATTTAAAAAAATGATAAATGTAAAAGTAGATCTTTTCCAGAATTGACCTCCGACCAGTTGATCAACGTCTCGTGGGCGGCCGCAGCCATCAAGAAATACTCCGCCAAGACTTACAACGAAAAGGTCGGCTTTTTTTTTTTTTTAAAGAGAATGCTCAAAAGTACTTTTTCCTTGAAAAGCGTACAAAAATCACTCTCAAAATTGATATTTCAAAATTTCGCTCACTGTAGTTTCCACTCTTCCCACAATCACCCTCCTGTAGTTATCTCCTTCTTTTCTGAGAAATAGTATGGAGAAAATAAAAAGAGTGGTAGCTACAAGAGACCCAAAATTTTATCATTTAGAATGTTTTCAATTCTTTTATCTTCAGACCTGGAAAGAAGAGCAGCTGTACGACTTGATTTGGACGGTTCTTTCGCAAAGAGGCAAACTGAAAAAGTTCATTTGCGAGCACTTGGAGAAAGTCTGCCACGACTACGGCGCCGCGCACTACTGGTCCAGAATGTACCCGGCCAGTATGGATAAAAAGCACATTCCTTTCTCGTGGGGGTTTTTTTTTTTTCAAATTTTCAAAAATGACGAATGTTGAAATTTCAAAAACGACAACTTTTACAAATTTTAGAACGTGACCACTTTTAAAATTCTTTTTTTTTTCAGAGCCTCGGTCTCCAAAGTCGATCCGCTCACCAATATTCCGGACAGTCTGAATTTCCCTAAAGAAGTTGAGGTGAGAATCCTATTTTTAATACAAAATGAAAAAATCCAATTTTTGTAAGAAAAAGACATTTTTGTTGAGGCTCCTTTCAAAATCAGTATTTTTAAAGATCTTCTCTAAAAGACCAATAATACCTATCTTTATTACTTCGAAAATAAAGAAAAGTCGACTTAAAAAATAAAATAGAAAAAATTGCAGTCGATCAACTTCGTCACGTTGGAGCAGCAATTGCACGGCGTGAGCGAGGTGCTGCAGGAGTCGATCCGATCGAATGGAAATGTGATCGTCGGCATCGACGCGGAGTGGAGTGCTTACTTGGCTTATAGTCGGTCAGCATTTTATTTTTTTAGAGGATGAGAAATTTGCAGACTTCTCAAAACGCGCGACCCGCAAAAAATATACTGTCATATTGAGAGAGAAAAAGAGCATATCTTCTTTTTCTCTCTCTCGAAGAGACGCACTATTCTGTCTGCGGCTCGATTTTTGAGAAGTCTGAAAATTTATTTCAAAATCTTTATTTTTCTTGAGCTTTTAAAATATATTGAAAAACGAAATTTTAGAAAATGACAAGATTTTCACTCAAGAAAGATACGTTTCTAGAATTTTTTTCTTTACAAAAAAGTGATTTTATGCTAAATTCGTTTCTCTAAAATTTCTGAAACGTTTTAGCCTTTCTTGTTCTTAGAAACATAAATTTTGAAAAAAATAAAAAGATACATTGCAGAGCCTCTATCCTACAGCTGGCGGTAAGAAACGCGGTGTTCATCATCGACATCGAGAGCAAGGACTTCGAAGGCCAAAATCAGGCAACGGGCAACAAACTCGAATGGTTCGTCCAGTGGTTCTTTAGCCACGAGAAAATCATCAAAATTGGTAGGCTTTTGAAAACAAATTGGAAATTTTAGATTTGATTTCATTACCGGAAAAAATTCGCTGATATTACTTAGCTGAAAGAATGTATTCGAATTTCTCTAAACTTATTTTCTGAACTTGAAAAACAATTTTAAAAAAGAAGTTTTGTATGTTCAAACAGTGAAATAACATGAGATGAAAGGCGTGAAAATGTTTATCTTTGAAGATTCTGAGACTTGTGGTTTCAGGTTTGATAAAAAAATATTGAAATGAAATTTGTAGGTTTTCAATTCAACGAGGACCTGAGTCAGTTGCGCGCGGTGATGAGAAAGTGCAGCGCTCTGTACGAGCCCAAGAGTCTCTATTGCATCGGGAAAGTCGTTGTGGATGTAAATTTTTGAAGTTTTAGAAAAAGAAAGATTTTGAAAATTTTCTCCTTCGAAAAATATGATATTTCAGAAAAGTACATTTTTTAAATTTCGTGATTTATTCTAAAACCTTCTCTTTCAACAAATTTCTTACTGAAAATGCATTTATCAAGAAAATAGTTATTTGAAAAAGACGTGTTTTTTCAGTTGCTCGAGAAAACAGAAATGCGTCCTGATGGGGGCAAAATCAAGGAAGAGCTCTTCCCAAACTTGGACAACGGTACTTTTCCAGAAATTTCCAATGAATTCGTCCCTCCTGAATATTTGGATGTAAGTCTGAAAAAATAAAAATTAGATTTCCTTAAAATCGAAATTCAAAATGTAATTAAAAACCGCGGTTTTGTTAAAGTACGATTTTAAAAATCTTTTTCTAGGATGACGAGGAGTTCCTTGCGTACGGCGCTGCGGCGGAGCCTTCTGAATTGAGGAATCACGCCGGAGCTGACGAGTCGGTTGAGAGCAAGGACGGCGAAAAGACTGATGGAAAAGAAAAGGAGAAGAACAAGGAAAGGGAGATCTCGAAAAGCGATGACACCAACAAGCCCAGGAGACCAGTATTATTTTTTTTAAAAATATATATTTTTTAAATGTTTGCCTTTTCAGGTGGAATCACCCGCTCAAAGAACCATTCAAAAAGGGCTTTCCAGTCTCTGCTTCCAGGTAAAATTGGGATTTTAAAAAATCGTTTGAAATAACTAAAATTTAAACAAAAATAATTTTTCAAGATAAAATGTTTGCAAAATTTAGGAAATAAAATTCCAGATTCTCGGTCACGCCCTCGACAAAACCGAGCAGTGCAGCGTGTGGAATCGCAGACCGCTCAGGCCACTGCAAGTATGTTTAAAAATTGTTTAAATTATTTTTCCAATTTCAAAAATAAAAATGAACAAAATTTCCTTGCAGATCCGCTATGCAGCGATGGACGCGTACTGCATTCTCATGCTATATGACAAGTGCGTGGAGTGGGCTTCAAGACTCAACGTCGGCATGGAGCACGTGCTCGACGCCCAAACACCCATCAAAGCACATCTGCCCCTCCTTCAGGAATTCCCATAATTCGACTTAAAAGAAACCCGGTAAGACCAAATATGTGTTTTTGCCTCCTGTACTTGTTAAGGGTCCATTCAGACTTAGTTGCGTTGCAACTCGCTCGAAATAGCATGAGAAATGAAGAAAGCGTGATTGCATAATTTCTTGTGTTCTCCTGATTTCTCATGCTATTTCGAAGGAATTGCAACTGAGTCTGAACGAACCCTAACGGTTGATCAACATTGACGACTGTATTTGTCAATCGCTCTTTTTCTTATTTCTCTCATTTCCTATACTCCCTCCTAGTCTTCCTACCCGTTGAGGAATACAGCCGTCGACAATAACAGATCAAAGTGAAACAGTTGAAAAAATTGAGAGAAAAGGAAGAGAAAGATTGCTTTAGGCCTTAAAATTTAGAAACATTTTTAAGTTGTGATTTTCGGAATATTAAAAAATGAGGAATAATCACGTGAGAGTGAAGCATACTTCTTAAAACTTAGAATTTTCATAACTTACAGGAAAAGGTAGAGTAAAATTGCGAAAATATTTTTTAACAATAAAGGTCTGAAACTTTTAAACTCTACAATTCAGCTCAGAGCAAGATATGACCAGGACAAGATTCTTCATGAATTCCGGAAAATTCAACTTCAAAAATGCCATTTTTGTAAGATCTTCTTCTTAAATTATTTTGAAACCTATTGCAGTGTGTATTTTTACTGTTTTGGGGTAGATCATTCCAAGATTCTTGCAGGATTTCGGTTAGACTTTTGCAAGTCCTAGAACTCATTCCAAAACCCACAAAATCGTTCACTTTTGCATTTATTTATTTAATTTTTGCGGGAAGAAAAGTGATAGAGAAACTTGATGTTTACTTGATTTGACACCTGCTTCGCTCACGCCCACTTTAGGCAATTTGGGAACTAGTATTAGGAAAGGGGGAAAAATACCCTTCTGTTCTCCTGATCCTACATACTATTTCGTAAAGTTTTGGATTTTCCAAATGCCCCATTTTGTGCAGGTATCATTCAGGTGTCCATTAAATTGTGATTCTAATTTACTTGGATCGGTTAGCCTATTTTTCTATTTCGGTTATAATTACCCCTAACTCATTTATCTAAACTCATTATGGGTTACATCCAAAAATGCCTATTTTCATCAGTTTCCAGAAAAGCGAATTTCTTATCAAATTGTCTTCAAAATTCGAATTTTGATAGGCAGGTTTTTGAAAATCATCATTTTTTACTCTATTTAGTTTTTGAATCTTTGAAGACGTCTAATTGTTTGATTCGTGACTTATTTTGCGGAGTATGGTTTACTTGTTTGTCATAAATCAGCCATTTTGTGTTCTTATCAAGAAAAATTGTGATAGATCAATAAAGCGTTGTGCCTAAAATCTTCCAGAAGAAATATTTATAAGTCATTTTCAAAGACAAAATAAACAATTATCAACAGTATTGTTTTCGGAAAACAAACCCTTATGTTAATACGAAAAGAGCTCAGAGAGAGATCAATAAAGTCATCGGGGAATTTCAAGGGAAATCGTCAACCACAAAAATAATTTGGTTAATTTTGGATGGGCATATTTTTAAGCTCAATCTTGGAAGGGAAAGTATCATTCTCTTTAGAAAATAGTATTTTTGATGGGATAGGTATAGATGTCCTAGAAAAGTAGGAAAAAATAGATCTGCGACTTTTATTTGAGGTTTCTATAGAAAATAAAAATATAAGTGACTTAAAAACATAAAATAAGGCCCATTAAAAATTAAAATACCAGGTCTTGTACTCTAGATTTTTAAGGAAAAACGATCCTACAGATAAAGCGCTTTTTTGGTTTGACCAGGGACGTTGGTGTAGAAGTTGAACTGCTCGTTGGTGAGTTTCGGCTCGATGTGGTGGGGCGTCGACAGCATTCGCGCCTTGTGCAGGTCCAAGCCGAAGCTGGAAAATTTGAATTTTGTATTAAAAAATTCTTATATTTTCCATTTTTACAAATATTTACATCTTTTATTATTTTTTATTTTCCAATTTTCCTAACCTCTTATCTTGAATATGCTCCTCGGTGAACTTCGGGTACACGTATTCAGACGCCGAAGATCCACACCACCCTTTGTCGAATTTCTGAATTTTACTTTTTAAATCAACAAAATAAAATTAAAAAAAATAAAGTTCAAGAGAATAACATTTTTGAATTAATCTAAAAATAGAATACCGTATTCCTGAGCCGGTCGATGATCGTTCCCGCGGGGATATTGGTCCTTTTGATGCTCGCCAGGCAGTTGTAATTGGCGCACTCAAGAAGGTTCTGAAAAGTAATAATTTTTAATTTTTGAAGAAAAATTTTAGCTGCTCAATTTTAAAAAGGAACAAAATCTTGATAAACACTTTTTAAAGAAAGTAAATTAATTTTTGAAAAAAAATTAAGAAAAAGTGTACCTGGCCGTTCCCGATCTCGATGACTCGCAACACGACGCCCTTGCACTTCAGACAACGGAGGATGTCCTAAAAGTGCTATTCAAAAACAATATAAAAATATTATATCGTCAAATGTATGCCATTAAACAAGATAAGCTTTCAAAGAGTTTTTCTTTCAAATTATAATTTTTCAGAAAATATCTTTAAAAATTTCTAAAAAAAAAAATGACCGTATCAGCGATATGCTGGCTGGCGCGTAGCCGCTTGGTGTAGCTGCTCTTCGGCGACTGAATCTCGTCGCCCGAGGACTCGTTCCGCTGTAGCTGATGCACATGGCGATTTCCGGCTGAAATATCGAAATTAATTTTTTTCAGGAGATTGTTCGAACCTATTTAATAATTTTCAGGTCGTGAAAAAATCGATTTGGCAAAAATCTTGGGTTTTTAAATGAAAAGAGTACAAAGTGGCTGATTTTAAAAGTAGAAAATTTCATGCCGAGTTCTTGTATGGATTTGATTTCTTTTTCAGATAAAAATGAGAAAATTGACTAAATTTGAAAAAAAGAAGTGCAAATTTTTACCGCTTCTGGTAGGCGTTTGCAGTGTGGATGCGGATGGAAAGGCTGGCGACGGGGCGGCGGCCGGCAAAAACGGAGCGAAAATGCCCGCCAAATCTTTGGGTATTTGCTGCTTGTTGACGATCGGTTTGGACTTAGTTTCTCCCAGCCTCAAAATTACTCCATTTTGAATTGTTCAAGAAAAGACGTAAAATTATCCTTTTCAAAATCAAAAGGACGTTAAATAGGTAATTTCTTTAAAAAAAGAGGGTATTTTAAAAATTTCAAGAAGAAAAAGAAGAAGACGACGTATTTAAACGCTCGATACAAAAATGTGCAATTTTTAGAGACGTTATTTTTAAGGTTTAAAAAATCGGCATACCATTTGTGGGTGGGCAAGTTGAGCCAAACATCGGCGATGCACACGTCTGTGCCCGCCCCCGCTATGCGATTCGAGGAAGACGATCCAGACGTACCTGGCAAATCCGACATCTGAAAATTACAGAGGGCGTCATTTAAAAACAAGTCGAATGTTTTCGAGTGGCGCTAGCCTACGCCCCTATGACACTATCATATATAGTAGAGGTAATTTATAACAACAAAGACGTATACTCAATGAAAAACTAAAACTCCGGAAAAAAATGCGAAAAATGAAAATTCGACGAGCCAACGAAGTGAGTATACAACGAACGTCCACTCTGCAAAATCGAGCGCGTTTTCGTTTTGACTCGTGCTCTCGCTCGTTTTATTCTAATTTTTCGATTTTCGACATCATTTCGAATTCAGAATGTCGACGACGACCGGCGAGGACGACGTCAAACCTTCTGAAGACAGGAACGACGATGTTTTCGTGGAACAGGAGGACGGGTTCGCCGATGACGACTTGCTATCTCCCGGAGACAATACCAGTGAGTAGTTTGTCAATTTTTAGCTTCTTTGCTGAATTATAATATTTCAGAAGGAAATATAAAATTCAAGAGACTTAGACAAACTACCTGCTAAAATCTTTAATGGCTTTTCACTAGATTTTTTGTTATTTTTTGAGAAGTTAATATATTGAATACTTTGATTATTTTCCAGTTTCATTCGACAACACGTCGCTGCCGAACTCTCGATCATTTTTGGAGAGGGAGGATTTCGAATCAGAGCTCGGCGGGGTGGACGCTTTCGACGAAACGTTTGCGACCATCGCCCAGCAAGAGATCATCGAGGTTATCGCTGACGGCGACAGGGTCGGCAGGTCGGTTCTTTGGCTCCTTGTAGTTCCCATCCTCTTTTTCCCACGCTATTTTCCAAAAAAGAGGGTGATGGTGGTGGGAATAAGGCGGAGACTAAAGTGGTCTTTTTTAATTTTTGAAAATATTAACTCTGATCTCGTAATTCAAGTTTTTATTTATTTTTGTGAGTATTTGATTTTCGATATGCAGAAGAATGGGCATAGTGATTTTGGAACTTGGATATATCAATTGTTGAAGCATATTTAAAAATAAACTGCTTTTCAGGCCGATCATAGTGATCTACGCCTACAGACTGCCTTCGAGTAAGGGCTTCGATCATGCTCAGCTTCTCAAATTTCTGCAGTACCATCTGGATAAGGTACTTTTTTGAAACTTATTAAAATTTGTATTTTTAATTTCCTAATTTGATTTTCTGCCAATCAATAGAAGTTGTCTTGAAAGCTAGACATTCACTTTATTCAACTATCACCGTTTCACCTTGATGCGTTCTATTCGTATTTTATATGTTGTTTTTATTAATTAGCTTTTGAGACGTATATTTTTGCTCTAATTTTCGAACGTTTTAGGTGGTCGACTTGGACTATACGATTGTCTATTTTCACTACGGGTTGAGAAGCCACAACAAGCCTCCCGTGAAGTGGCTTTTTCAGGCCTATAAGATTCTGGATAGGAGGTAGAAATTAGCAAAAAAAATTAAAGAAAATATTTGAAAAAATATGCTGAACCAAAACTGAAGACGAAAAGACTTCTATAAATGATGGCAACTTGGAAGCCGCGAGATCACGAGACCACGAGACATTGAGAAATAGTGTGGAAAAAGAAAGTCTACCATTCCCCATACCCTACCCTAACCCTATACTATTTCTCCTATAGCTCGTGGTCTCGCGGTTTCCAAATAGCCATAAATCTTTATAATATTATTATTCTGCGGGGAAATGTACTTTTTTAATTCAGGTACAAAAAGAACCTGAAAGCATTGTACGTGGTGCACCCGACTCGATTCATTCGAATTTTATGGGGCTTTTTCAAGCCGTTCATTTCTGCGAAATTCGAGGACAAATTCCACTACGTCATGAAAATCGACGATCTGGAGCAGGCGCTATCTGTTGCGAGGTGGGTTTCAACAAATATTTCCAAAATAGGATACAATTTTCGGCTTGCTGTATTATACATCACCGGTACACCGACACCCGTCTGTATTAGGCACCGGATTTTAAGGTAGAAGAATGTAGACAAAGGGCAGAAATAAGAAAAAGAGCCTATGTCTTTTACGAGCAGTGTCGGTGCTCCGGCGGTGTATAATATAGGAGACCAAATTTTTCAAACTGCTCTTTTCAGAAAATTGAAAGAATTAGAATAATATTAAAGTTTTTTAAATGAAAATATCAATTTCGAATATTTTCAGAGCTTGGCATTTTTTATATTATATTTCTATCGAAAATCGGGAATTAAAAAAAAATTTAATTCAAATATTACTTTACAATTTTTTCTCCTAACTTAGGCTATTTTCTAAAAAAAAAACCAATTTATAAGACTTAAGAATTCCAGACTGAGCCTCCCCGACGTGATCCGGCAACACGACGTTACCTTGAATGCTCCTGTTTCAGGATCGAATGGAACTCGTCCGCAAACACCACCCACCCCGCCTCGGCCTACCACTCAGTTCGGTGTTTCCCTCGGATTGTAAGTTTTCTTTTCATTTTTAAAATAAGAAAATATATATTATTTTCTCTGATAGTGTTATGGTAGCCCTTTTATGCCAGTCAACACTTGTGCTCGAGTAATGGATTTATTACGAGAGACAAGGGTAAAAAGTACAATCCGGGAAGTCGGAGGAAATTGGAGAACAGCCGCTCGTCAGGAGAGCAGGAGGGTAGACTGACTATTCAGAGGAGAATGGTCAATCAATAATTGTTAATGGTCAGGGAATAGAGATAGCTACTAACGAGGAGGGAGAAGAGCTAGTGTCGTGAGGCGGCACTGCTAGGAGAGAGAGATAGAGATTGGGGAAAAGGTGAGAGATTATAGAAAGAGAGTAATAGGATAGAGTGAGCCTCTAACAGATAGTTAATGCACTTAGAAAGTTGTAAAAAATCAAAGGGTATATGAATTTTTTAAAATTTCAGCATTCTGGCCCACAACCCGGATTCTGATGTCCCCCCGATCATTGTCGAGCTAATTGAATTCCTGGAGAATCAGGCTCTGGACATCGAGGGCATCTTCCGAAAATCCGCCAACATTGGCAGCATCAAACGACTCCAGGAGAGGATTAATAAGGGCAAGATTTTTATTTTGGAAAAAAATTAAAAATAGTGGATAAAAATTTGTATGTTTTAAAAGACTATTTTAGAAAGTCAGATAGTTTTTCTTTATTTTAGATTTTAGGAGGTAAGGCGAAATTTGTATCTTTGAATGTCTATAAGTTAAACAAATCTTTTCTATTTTATTTTTCTAACATAAAAGATAAACTTTTTACTCCATGCTTTAAAAGTTTTTTTTTAATAAAAGACAAAAATCGAAAATGTTCATTTGCAGGCGAAAAAATCGACTTCGTGAACGATGATGAATATAAGGACAACAAGGAAGTGGCATCGATGCATGCATCGGTCCTTCTCAAGACCTTCCTCAGGTCGCTTGGCGAACCCGTCACCACTAACGCTCTGTATCCTGATCTCGTCGCGCTGGCTGGTATTTTAACTTGGCTTCCTATCTTTACATACGGCCGTATTTACAGACGGATAGATAGGGGATATAAGAAAAGCGAAGAAATACGAAAAAGAGTCGTCTGTGAATACAGCCATATGCGAATATAGGAGGTCTTTTAACTTTTTATCTTATATTTTCAAAATTTTATTTGCTCAAATTATTTTTTAAAGTTTTATTTCTGATCCCTTGTTATTTTCAGACTTTCTAGAGAATATGAAAACGAAAGGGGCATATTTTCAAAATTCTGTTGTTTTTATTCAGACGTTCCCAAGCCCGGAAAAACGGAAGCCATAAAACTCATCGTTCAGAAGTTGCCCAGGGAAAACTATCAACTGCTCAAAACGGTCATCAAATTCTTGACCAAGGTGGGATTTATTTTTAATAAGCAAAGTAAGATTAAAATTCTCAAAATACTTTCTAATTTTCTAATGAATAAAATGTTATAATTTTAGGTTGCGGATCACAGCAAAATCAACCTGATGTCAGCAAATAATCTGTCGGTTGTGTTCGGACCGAATTTGACCTGGCCCACCGATCAGCAGGTGCCTGTCTCACAGGTGCGAGATTTTAGACATTTTTGAAGACCAGAATATTCAACTAATTCGTAAATATTTTAAAAATTCGAATTTAAAAAAAAAAATCGTAAATATCTTGAAATAGGATAATAAAAGACTCTAAAACTCTAGAAGATAAAAGTTGAAATATTAGAGCTAAATATCAATATAATTCGGAACGTTATAATTTTTAAAGAAGAAAAAAAGTTACTTTCAGCTCAACAACTTGAACCACTTCTGCTATAAGCTGATCGTCGATTTCGAGAAAATTTTTGAGCAGTAAATTGATATTTCTTATCATGATTTTCTAAATTTGTATAACTTTCGCAAAATTTTCTGCATACGTTTCTCACTAGGAATAATTTATTGCCTTTAAAAATGCTCGAACTTTAAAAAATGCTGTATCACTTTTTGAACACTTTGAAATATCTAGAGCGAGTACGTTAATTATTTAAAGACTGTCGAAATATTTCATTTATTTGTCATTTCTACTGTACCGGGGTGTGCAAGTGCGTTTTCCTTATTGAATATTCCAATTTTACCCGAGAAGCTTAAATTATTCAAAGTTTTATCAATTTTATACTTTTCAGTGCATAATTCGTTTGCAAATCCACCATTTTATCGTCGAACCAAACTGTGATTTATGAAAATAAAAGCTCGTTTTATTTCTTCAACAAAAATAAATTTCGAAAAACAACCATCTAGCAGCTACATTTCAACGCGGCACAAATGAAAATGTACTCGTGGGTTTTTATTTATTTTAGAAAGTCACAAAACTAGAATTCTAGTAAATCGTACCAAATTGGTACAGTAATCAGATTTGCAATTTTTTTTTAAATCCGCAGTGTTGAAAATTGGCAAATCGACAAATCGACAGAAATAAGGAAAGTTGAAAGAATTTTGATTTTATGAGGCTAAATTAAAAATGTAATAATAAAAAAAACTAATTTCCAAAAAAAAAATCGACGAAAACGATAGAGTTGAACGAATTTTCCATTCACCGAGATTTTTCGTCCGGGTTTTTCCGGGATACCGACCGAACTTAGGTCTTTTTCTCGTTTTTGACGATGAGCGGACCGACGTTGTCGCCGGTTTCCGCGTTGTGCTTGTTGTGTGAGCCGTCGCAGTGGGGGAACTGAAAACAGATTTTGCTCTATTTTTCTTATTGAAATTTTAAAAATGTGTTTTTTAACTTTATTTGTTATTTTCTAATTTCCATTTTCCCACCTTGCTGCTCTTCCAGCATCGACAGAAGGCCTTCTTCTCGCCGATGTCCTCGACGTCGACTTGGTCGACCACCTGAAAACAGACTTCTTAAAACTCGACCCACAGAAAACGGTCTTTTTCGAAGCGAATCTCGATTTTCTAATAAACAAAATTCTATAAGTAAATGAATCACTGATTTTCTGTATATTTTTAGAATCCCAACCTTATCGCATCCCAACTGGACCGACTGATTGCAACATCCTTTGCGGCCCGTCAGTTTCGTGCCGATCTGAATTTTTTAAATTGATTATTTCCAGACAGATGGGGCAGTCTCTTTCAGCCAGGACGAAAAAATGATCGAGAAGGGAGTACGACGCAAGATGAAATTTTTCTATAGGAGTGATACATATGGGGGTGCGTACGAAAATTCTGGCTTAAGCCCTGTCTAGGCCTCTTTTCAGAAAGTAAAAATGTGAAAAAATCAGAAAAATATTTTTAAAATATTCACCAAATATCCGATGAGAGCGCCGCCCGCGACGAGCCCGACCCCGTAAGCGATGCACTTCACCTGACAACCTCCGCCGTTTGCCGAGCAGTGCATTTTCAGATTTCTGAAATTCAAAAAGAAATTATTTTAAAATAAAAATCCGCTTCTGAAATAAACAAAACTTGAAAGAAAAGAAGAAACGTTTTTGAAAACTTTTAGGAATTAGAAGATAAAAATGTGTCCTAGCAAATAGAAAACAAAATTGTTTTTGGAAATCAGAAAAATTCTCGAAAAAAAATAATAAATAGAAAATTTAGGGAAAAAACGGAAAATAAAGATGTGTTGAAGAATAAACAAGGAGTTATGAAAGGCCAATCAATAAAGTACAAAGGAGTGAGCGCACTTTGCAGAGCGATAAAAAGAAAGTCTTAAATCTAAAACGATAAAAATCAAAAAGGGTAGAATAAATGATAAAAGTCTTGAAGAGAAGTAGAAAATATATGAAAACAAAAAAGAATTAAGTTTATGGAGGCATGATCGCCTTAATTTCGATGAAAAATCGAAAATTCGTGAAAATTAACCGGAGAAGTTTATTCCAAATTATAATATTACTAGAACTTCCTCACTCCACGCCCGCTCGCTCGTCGTTCTAGTGCCAGCCTTCGGCGGACTGTTGGAATTTGAATTACTCCTACTAAATATTTATCTCAAATAAGCTAAATTTGGAGATACCAAATGAATTTTGGGATTGATATTCATAGAAAAATTTTATATCGGCGTGATTGGGGAGATCTACCCAAGCAGAATTCTCTTTAGATCTTCAAGAATGGTTCACTGGGAGCGAAGTTATGACCATTTTTGTGTTGCGAATTTTTGAGCTACCTCTACCTCTACTTTTATCATTGCTCTTCCATATTTTACAAATTTCAATCCATCTATGCTAAAAATATACTAAATCCCGCTTTGGTGGATAACGACCTACACCCAAAATAAAATGATGATTGGTAAGAGACTCCTAAGGATAGACATGATATATTTAACTACATCGATAAAATTAACGATTGAAATAAATTGCGCAACAGTTAGTCAGGCTTTAACTAATGGCTCATTTTTGAAAAATTCGGGTAAAATTTTTTGGCAAATTGATTTTAGCTATGTTTTAAGATAAGATAGGTTACGTTTATTTTAAATGATGTTTAGCTTCCTGTTTGCATGACTTGATAATGCAAAAATTACAAACCTTTCCTCTATGTTTCAAATTTTATTAGGTCAAATCGTATCAAATTTGTTTGATTTGAACATGATATGGAAGTTACCTAAACTGTCGATTATTTCACTTGTTTACCATGTTTAGATGATGTTAAAACTTCAAGTTTGTGTTGCAGATGAAACTAGGTCAGATTGATTCAGGTTTTGATCTGATTTCACCAATTTGTCATATTTTGATTCGATATATTCATCATTCTATTTATTTACTATATATCATCGATGATCTAAAATAGCGTGATGCATAGACAAAGAGCAAGTTTTCCAAAGTGAAAATGCGAAAATTATTATCATTGAAGGCCTGAATATTTATGACCCAGATATGATCGTTATTTTGATGGTAATGCATAATATTATTTATCATTTTTACCGATTTTTAGAGATTATTGTCGTTTTTGCTAGGCAAAGATGATAATTCTACTAGCCTTCCAGCAACCGTTTCGCGGCCGCCAGGGCTTAGCCGAATTTCAATTTTAACTCAACTGGAAATACTATTTGAACTATTACAAAGAAATTGATTTTAATTTTGACTATTTGAATTGGGATTTGATTTTCAATTTTCGTCTGAATTTTATATGAATTTTTGAACCCGAAATTGGATTAGAATTTGATCTAGGGTTTTTGAACCTAACACTTGAATTTGACCTGTTTGAATTTTAATTTAGATTGTGAATTAAAATTTCAATCCTGATTTTTAAGTCGAATTCGCTTTGCAATTTAAAACAGATTCTCCATAATCCTCGAAACTGTTCGGACCAGAAACTTAAAATGCGTTTTGAAGGGGTATTTGAGTGTTTTCTACCTATATTCGACCTGGAGAACACGATTTTGGGACTTTTTCCGGAGTTTTCAAGTCCAGGTTCGGGTACCGGGGTCCGGGGTCAAATTTCAAAAGTCATTCTTATATCCCAAATTGTATATCAGATTGTTCGGCTCGATGAGCTGAGTCGAATGGCGCAAACATTTTTTGAATCTGACCTTTCTATCACAAGTTACGCCTAAAAACAGTGCAAAAATGTCACAAATACGGGGTCCTCAATAGGAAAGTCCACTTTTCTCATCTCTTTCTGGATATTACCTCCCAGTTTTTTCACACAATAATCTGCAAGTCCTGCTCATTCTAATTCGCTAATTATTTCGAAAAAATAGCGTCAACATTCTATCGAAAAACCGGCCCGAAGTTGGACTTGAAAATTTCGACTTTTCAAATTTTTGAGTTAAACCCCCAAATCATATATCATTCGATAGAGCTCATCAAACTGAACAACTTTTGTGAAGACACCTCATGGTTATCTGTTATGGTATGCATGGTATGAAGGTTTGAATGGTTATATACACGAAAATGATACAATTTTTCAAAAATTCATAACTTTTGTAAAATAAGATCAAATTGAAAAATCCTTTCGGAATATAGTAGTTGGAGGGCAATACTTCATTTTTGCTTCCTAGAGTACCGTGCTATCACTTTATCATGTTACCATATGGGTCCATGGTATATCACTCATATGGCACCCGAGTGATACTATATCAAAATGGATATCAATCGACTCGAAATCGACTGGAGAGTAATATTCGAGTCTATTTTTAACAATTTCAACAAGTGATTTAATTATACCATCATTATAATTGGCTATAACCACCTGTTGAAAAAGACCAAAAATGGGGTTACTTCAAATGACCATAAAAGGCGATAGACTAATTCCTTTTTCAAGCGGTTTTCAGCATATTACTCAGTTCGATAAGGGCTTTCACTTGATATATGACATGATGGGTCTTTGTTAAAAACGGTAACTTGACCCATATGACCCGCGACCCCTAGGGAGTGAGTCACCATTTGGTAGAAGATTTATAATGTTATATACCATTCGAAAGCCAGTGAAAAACTGAGTGTAATGCTGAAAACCACTTGAAAAATGGTCCAGCGTATCGATTTTTATGAGGAAATGAAGTATCGGTCAAATTGAAGAGTAAACTTTGGAACGTTTTTGACCATAAATCTCGATGCATCAATCCGTTTTTCAAGCAGTTTTCTGCATGATAATCAGATTTGTAGCCGCTTTCGAATGATATACAACATGGATAGGTTTCCTGGACATTTCAGATTCCGACCTGTACCCGTCCGGCCCTGCCAAGTCTGATACCCGAAATTTCTCCAAATGACCCCAAAAAATTCTAGAATGTTCTACGAGGTCTAAGCTTCATTATAGCACTAAATTTGACCTCGCCTACTTGCGGAAATTTTCGAGATAAAAATTCCCGAATGTAGAGTACGATTTTCGGTTTTTCTTGTCTGAAGCCCTCAGGGATAGAAATTTTTCTGAGGTGTCTTCACAAAAGTTGCTCAGTTTGATGAGCTCTATCGAATGGTATATGATTTGGGGGTTTAACTCAAAAATTTGAAAAGTCGAAATTTTCAAGTCCAACTTCGGGCCGGTTTTTCGATAGAATGTTGACGCTATTTTTTCGAAATAATTAGCGAATTAGAATGAGCAGGACTTGCAGATTATTGTGTGAAAAAACTGGGAGGTAATATCCAGAAAGAGATGAGAAAAGTGGACTTTCCTATTGAGGACCCCGTATTTGTGACATTTTTGCAGTTTTTAGGCGTAACTTGTGATAGAAAGGTCAGATTCAAAAAATGTTTGCGCCATTCGACTCAGCTCATCGAGCCGAACAATCTGATATACAATTTGGGATATAAGAATGATTTTTGAAATTTGACCCCGGACCCCGGTACCCGAACCTGGACTTGAAAACTCCGGAAAAAGTCCCAAAATCGTGTTCTCCAGGTCGAATATAGGTAGAAAACACTCAAATACCCCTTCAAAACGCATTTTAAGCCTCTGGTCCGGTCTCTTCCTTGAGATCGTCGAATATTACAGAGAATCTGTTTTAAAATATACATGAAATGCTTATCTAAAAATTGAACACCTTTAAAAATTAGTATTTATGCTAACTAAAAAATCAAATCGCGATAAAAAAAAACTATACGTTGCACATCAGGACGAAAAGACCTTTCGAACCATGCATAATACTTGGGTTTACCATGTTTAGTATTCGAGAACTAAGCGTGCACAAACAAACAGACACACTTAACAAGAATACTAAAAAGTAGGATAAGAAAATTGGTATTGACATAATGTCGATAATCGTAACTTTTAATATATTGTTAGAGTACCATTCACTGATTGTTCTATTTTTGCCTTTATCTCTAACCCCTCTCCCACACGCTGTTATTCTTTTCCTCTATGTCTGCTCCTAGTAGCTGTACTTCTCATTCTCTCCCCTCTACGGCAACTGGCCTACTCGTCAGCTATCGAACCCACTATATCTTTCCAGTCTCTCCTTCTAGAGTTTCCTATCTTCACGACCACTGACTTCCCTTCGAATTGTCTTCACTTTTGGCCTCATAATTCATTTCCGAGTCTCCTGCGCTCTTGTAGGACAGTGAATCTCCAGATCTTCTCCGGCTATTGTCACTCTGACGCTGTGCTAATAAAAACTTGTATTAATCCAAGTTCTGATTAACGCCACACAGCTAAAAGCACAACAATATATATATATATATATATACAAATTAATTTAGAGATATTTTTTAAATATTATTTGTTTAAATCAAATTCCATTTCAGCCTGAGATATACATTAAGGCTATTTGTTTCGCTAGCATAGAAATGGCTATTTTTTCCTCCCAAATGATCATATCTCTATCATTTTCCTCTATCTTTGGTTCAGACTATTTTTACCCTCCACCTAATTTCCATATCGGTGAATTTTTACGGCGATATGAATGTTTCGATTCATCGTTTTTTAGACAACTTTGATAATGCGGGGGTCACACGCTGGAAAACGTTTCAATTCTTTGTTTTCATTAGCCGTGTTGACATATATTCTCTTTAATCCTTTACTGTTGATTATTTATGATTCTAATATATATTTTGTTATATTTATTTATTTCTGCTAACGAATTGTACAAGTTTAAGATGACAGTTACTTATTCGTTAGATGTTGCTTCGTCGTCGTTCTTCTGTCTCTACAGGCTGCTTTGGAGGTGGAAGGTGTGCATATTCATATTTTTTTAATATATAAAAATTCATTTATATATTTAAATGTATAAATATCGTTTTTTCTGGGTGCCCATCTGACGAAACCACATGCACTTTTCTAACGTTTAATATTGTCAAATTCATCCTAAACCAAGCGCAAATTTTAGCAGATTGTCTATTACATGTGATAATTCGCGCATAGTTTACTCGCGTTCTATCTTTATTATTAAATATGCAAATTTAATATTATATTTAATTGAATTATATATGTAGGGCTCCATATGGAAGTCGATATGGACCGAGCTGATGCTATGGCTGGCGGTCTACGCAATACTCTCCGCAATCTATCGATGCTTGCTCACACCGGATCAGGCTATGTAATATAATATAAATAATATATTCGAATATATAAGATATAAGATAAATTAGTAATTATAACATAAAATAAAGAGCTCATGTTTACAAGTGTGTATGTATGATAATATTATACGTAATTCATGCCTATAGTGATAAGGCACTTAATGTGATATTAATTTTAGAGTGTTCGAAGGCATAACGATATTCTTCAACAGATATTCGGATTACATACCATTAACGTTCATTTTGGGTTTCTACGTGACAGCCGTTTTTAATCGATGGTGGAATATGTTCTTGTCGATCGGGTGGATTGATACGTAGGATATTTGAAAATATATCCAATTTTAGATATATTGAATATTGAAAATTATATATATTCTTGATTCATAATACCAGCATGAAAAAGGATTGGTCGATTATTAACGTCATTGATTCAAATGCCTTTCTGGAACGTATATGAATTGATCTGAATCGAAGAGTATTTCAAATCCACAACAATTAATTTCCCCAACTTTTTACGAAACATTGAATTTTTTTAACCCAGCGAATTCGCATTGGTTTATGATATTGTTTATTGGAGAGAAAGTCGATATTCGTTCCGCAAATTAGAAATCGAATTTGGACGCAAAATAGTGAGTCGCATAGAAGAGAAACGAGACAAATAGCGTGTAATTTTTGAATATCGACGTTATCGCCAATCAATAATATTATAGGGTTGAAATAAAATGATATATGTTCAGACCCGCTCTCTGGATAGTGCAATACGTCGTAGGGTCTTCTATCAAAGCTCGGATGTATCGTCGAAATATGATTCGATATTGCGTCCTCACTCAAGTGATGGTATTCCGAGACATCGCTGCTAGCGTCAGGAAACGCTTCCCTACAATGCATCATTTGGTTACTGCAGGTAAATCATCATTTTTAAAATTATATATAGTTTTCAACAAAACGAAAGCTTAACGTGTAATTTTATCATTTAATTGAATTGAGACTTGACATAACTGGAAGAGATTATTTTGAGAAAAAATACATCTAGAAAATTGCATACGCGTTTCAATAAAACTGAAATTCATCGAATGTTCAAATTTGTAGTGATCCATTTCGTTCCGATCGATAGACTATAATATAAATTAACAACGATCTATCCTAAATGTAACTGAATTTTAGGTCTGATGACCGAAGCCGAAATGAAAGAGTTCGATTCTATTGAATCTAGATATATGAAGTATTGGCAACCGGTAATAATTTCAAATAAAATCTAAGTTAATACCGATTTATTATCAAACCTTAAATTTAGATGCATTGGCTATTCTCGTTAGTCCGTAGGGCTCGAGAGGAAACATTCATAACTGGTGAATTAATCTATGTCGACTTAATGGAAAAACTCCGTCAATTTCGTGTTGACGTTCTAAGTTTGACCCTTTACGATTGGGTAACCTTACCATGGGTACCATTTTAAATGAGATCATCAATTCAGGTGCCAGTACCGTTGGTTTATACCCAAGTGGTACACTTGGCAGTGAGGAGCTATTTTATGGTAGCATTAATGGGTAGACAGTACATTCAGCCAACCAGTGATATAGATGGGTTTACGAAAACGGTAGGAATGCCATTTTATACCATAATGGTACCTTTTATGGGAGTAACCATTTAGGTTGATCTCTACGTTCCTGTAATGTCTATTCTACAGTAGAAAATATTCCTTTTTTCATTTAGTTGAACTAAGAACTTCAGATTCACATTCTACGTGGGATGGATGAAAGTTGCAGAAGTTAGTAATTTCAGCCGTATTTTGAAAAAAATAAAAAATTCAGGTCCTCTTGAATCCGTTTGGAGATGATAAGTGTTTTTCGTTATTTTTAAAAATCAATAAACCATTTTTAAACGACGACGACTTCGAAGTGAATTGGTTGATCGACAGGAATCTTCAGGTACGAGAAATTTATACCCGCGAAAATCAACAAATTAATTTTCAGGTTGGACTTCTAGTGGTCGATACCGCATACGGGCATTATCCTGAACTCGCCAAAGACCCATTTTGGTAGCCCAATACCCTGTTTTAGTACCAAATGGTAGTGTGCTTCAGGCAAGACAAAGACCCAATACCGTTGTACACCACGGAAAGCGCGATGAGACCCATGAACCCACAAGTGGGAAGCTGCGTTCAGCTGTAAGCATTGAAAATAGCGTTATTAGCGAAAGGACGGCTAAATTCAGGGCAACAGACGAAGAACCATTCATGCTGAATCCAAAGAGGAGGACGACGGTGGACGGAATCGAGGAATGGGACGGCGAAGTGGATGAGAACGAAATCGTACCAGTGTTAGGGTTGTCTCAGAAAAGAAGAGAGGGAGGGTAGGTTTAAATTTACTATATCTTATATTTTAAAGTTGAATAAATTTGTAGTTCGTAAAATACGTTCAATCATAACTAACAAAATAGTGCACATCTAAATTACCTTAATTTTTTGTAAGATTTCTCCTTAAATGATGTTCAGAAGTAACGCCTCTGGAGAGTCCCTAGCGTTCTCGCAATCGTTTATGAGTCAAAATCGACGATTATCGGATATGTTCAAGAGAATTCGAGGAAGAAAAACCAGTGAGCCCAAAGGGCTGTCGAGTAAGTTGAGGGAGCTTCTAGTTGATATAAATTTGCGCCGGAAAGAAGAAATTAATATGCAGAAAATTTATTCTATCACCCTAAACTTTTAACATATACAAAATAATTTCACTAACAACAAGGATGCCATTCCTCCACGATCTCTGATTGGTAATATATGATATTTTGTAAGATTATGTTTCGAAGAATTTGATATGAATTATTTAAAATCCTTAAAGGTATTGGAAAGGGCGAACTAGTTGAATTACAAAAAAGAATAGTAATGAAAATAATCAATTTAGGCTTCGACATGTCGCGTCGCTCGAAAGTTCACTGTATGTCGGAATCCGTCACACCGACACTGTTCGATATCGGCAGCGAGATGAATTCCGGGTTTACTTCGCGACAAAACAGCAACCTCTCAGTCAATCAGTTCGGAGAGAGCATCACTCTCGAGCTGCCTCCACACTCACCTAGTTGTAAGCTTCTAATTAATTTTGGATAGAATATCAATAAGCCTGAGTTATTGTTGCGATGTCGTAGATTCAGACCCAGGGGGGACGAGATCGTCAGAAACCCTTTGCGATCTATCCCCAGTATAATTTCTTTACAAATTTCTCTTTATAACCTGGTGATTAGTCGAAATTTTCATCAGTGAGCGATCTGGCATCACAACTATGAACTCACTCGTGTGACCTACCATCCTCTCTAATTTATTTTCGCTTGGCGAAAGTACTCCCTGGGTCTGCGTAGATTAACTCTACTATATGCTGAATTAATATAATTTGAAAAATTTAATATGATGATGATAGTAAAATTTATAAATTTAGTTAATTACAATAACGGCCGAGTTCTATACACTCCAGACGGTATTAAAATCAAGGAAACGAGCAGCGACGAGAAGGAGAATGAAGATTTCCCGGTAAAAAAGTTGATTTGTGAAAAGACTTTAGCCGAACTACTGATCAGATAATTCAACTCTATTCTTTTTTCTAAAGTTTTGAAATTTATACAATAAGTTCAAATTTAAAGGCGATAAATTATCTAACTATTAAATGGTTTAATCATATTAATTTACTTGCAAAACCCTGAAACTTACAATTTTAATTTTATAAATTTAGCGCAGCCCTCGACCTTCGCACGTCCCATTGAGTTCCTGGCATGTTGACGAAATGCTGCCATCAATCCAGGAAGAAGACACCGAAAAGAAGCGGCAACCCGCTTCAGATGGAGGTAAGACTACTCTATTCCTTCAAAGAAAGCCAATGAACTGAATGAATACACTGCAAGAAAATACTAAAAGACGAATGTTAGATAGGCCACTTTGAAATCGGTTGTTTGAGCTTGTAATACGGAATGAAGAGAAATAACTTTCACTAATGATGAGAAGAAGACGAAACACGATGATTGCATGATTTATCAAATATAATGGGTACTTTTCTCTCTCAAAATAAGTACTTCAAAAATTTCGATGAAAAGTGCTCATAACTCAATAGAGTAAACAAATGAATGAGTTTTAAATGATATGAAGACGCCCAATTTGTTTGTTTCCAGACTCATTTCGAAGTCACACGAGCACGCTCAACTCTCGGAATGCCTCTGAACTAACACGAAAACTGCCGAAACGAGACAGCAAAGACTCCGTCAAGAAAATCACCTCGGATGAAAATGATGACAGTAGAAAGAATAGGTAAGCATATGGTCATCGTGAATGGAATAATTATATGAAATGACCATTTGTTTTGATACTCTTCCAAAATGAATAGATCCACAATAGGGGCTATATTTAACTATAAATATAAAACATATCGTAACAAAGTCTGACACATGAATGAGTTTGTTAAAGCGTACGACGAAAGCGCTCCACGCATACTCAACGGGAAATAGATGAGCAAGAACGGGAACCCACAGACAGTGAAGTTGATGAGCCGAAAGCTTCGAGGTATGCTTCAGCATAATTGAATGTCAGATTGTTATTATAAAGCTGAATAATTCTTTAATCATTTCAACCTCACTTCATTGTTAACTAACACAAATCTCATTGTTTTGCGTACACTTAATCAACCATGCATACCTAATAAAATACGACGCTCTATAATGCTTGTTCTTCCTGAAATTTAGGCAATTACAATTTCAGATCACGGAAAGGCTCCGTCCGATCAATGAACCACGATCGGTCATCCGAACAGACCTTGAGCAGAAAGAATAGCACCAATAGTATAAGTAGAAAACCACCAGACGACACTTCAAATCAATGATATATTCTATGTCGTTTGTATAATAGCTTATTATCACAATGCACCGTATTTTCTCTAGCAGAAGACCCAGGGATGGTTGTCGACAAAGAACTCGCTAACGAATGAATGTTTCATAGTGAGCCGCCCTTTTTTTTCATTTTCAAATGCGAAATTAGCTTACATCGTGCATTTTTTCTGCCGGAAGGAGTGACTCACTGTGGTTTATAAACACTCATCACATGATAAAACATGGGAAGGGCAAAAGTGGTTATGATATTGTGCATACTATAATACTAGATAAAGGTTTACACTCTGCCGACAACCCTGCTAATAGGATCTTCATTTTCAGTATCATTTAGGAATAGGTCTTCAATTGAGAAAATACGGTATTTTATTCATTCTCGCTTGTGCCAGACGTTGTATTTTATTATTTAAAGTAAAAACTGCATACATTATTCTGAATCGGGAATTTTTCAAATGATGGCGCCATTTCTCACTTCGCGACCGAGGATGTACGCGGCCCGTAAAAATTGGAATCCAGACCGGATTCGGACATTAACGCCTGGATCTGAGTCCGTACATTCCTGTTCATAATATCATATTCTTTAATAATGGGAAATAACACCTTTAATTTATGCATCTTCATTATAGCGCACTAAAATTACATGAACATACCACAATATTGAAACTAACGGAATTTAGAAAAATGAAATTTAAAAATCGATATCCAAAGGATTACGGTTATTGGTTTTTCATTAGACTGTTTTGCAATGTATTATAGTCGATTATAAACGAGTTGTCCGTCGCCAGTGCCCTTCGCGAAAGGAGGAGGTGCGAAACGCGTCGCGTTCTCATGCGTTGCGGCTTTCATTGCGAGAAGCATTTTCACACGAAATTCTCATTTTCGCCTATTATTTTTCGATTCTCTATCGAAAGTTCACTAATTATCTGTTAATTATCGTTACTTTTAAAAGTTCTGTAGACGAAAATCATAAAAAAATGTTTCAATTTCAATAAATCGTCTAGAAATCTCTAAAAAACGAGATAAAAGAGCAAATTTATATGCCTAAAAGTTTGATCTTTATAAAATGTTTGTCTAATAATTAAAGCAGATCCCAGTAACATTTTATCGATATAATATATGCAAAATATCATTAATTTTGAAGAATTAAATGCTGCTAAGCATCTGTCTTAATATATAGTCCTAAATGTCATAGAATACTAGGATATTCATAAGATATCACAAAATGGTGCATTATTCGCTTTAGATTTATGATAGCTTAAAAATCGATATAAGACGCAAGAATAAATGTTTGTTGTCAAGAACTGTTAAGATATCGTAAAACCTATGATAGTGGTCCATGGACTTATGTTTTTCAATTTCAAAATTTTGAAAATTCTCGACTTTTCGAACCCTCATAATTCATCGTAATAACCCCAAATCAAAATCAAAATATCCTGAGTTGAAAATGATCTATCTGAAATGTTTAATGAACAACTGGATGTAAAATCTTCTTTTATTTCATTACTTCTAACCATGCTTCATAAGATGTTTGAAGAGTTGATATATGAGTGTGCGTTAGCAAAACATTTCTTTTATAGTTAGGATGACGATTCAATGGGCATGCTTAAAGGTTGTCTTTTTAAATTAGATCATTTATTTTCAACTCCACATAATCATATTCTAGAAATAAATAATGTGATTATTGTTGTTTCGTCCTTCATTGCTCTGATTTGAAATGCCAGTTCGATGGTCTCTTTGTATTCGAGCCATTTGAATCACGCCACGCCTAAGTGGTGTTAAGACGATCAGGTACATAATGCATGTAGCCAAGCCATTCATGCTCACGTGAGAAACCACAGGGAAAAATGGGTTCCTAAAGTGTATTTAGCTTGTACTAATTATTCAGATAGAGCTAGAGGATGCAGGGGAGCCATGCAAATTTTTCAAGTTTTCGTCTGTTTTCACAAAAGGGGAAATACAGTGAAAGGGTCGGCAGAACGCTCACTTTTCTTCACCCTTTTTGAAAAGAGGTGAATATTTTAAAATGGACGTGGTCTCATGAATCCGTTAACTCAATCGGAAAAGAGAATGCATAGTTTTGGCAAAAATTTGCAGATAAAAATTAATTCTAATTTCGAATTATTGAAGATATTAAAGATAAATAAAGTCTATTTGAGGATGGGAGAACTTGCCCTACACCCCTATTTGATAGCTAACGAAGATTATTTGCCCAAAATCTATTCTTCTATTTATAAGACGCTCTACAAATATCAAGAATTATATCATAAGTTTAGTGTGAATCATTAGCAAAATAATATGTTTTTCAAATTATCAGTTATATCGTAAATTTCACCTATCGAAAATTTGTATATACTTTGAATCAACAGTTGGCATTATTAAGAATAACATAAATGTAGGTATTCCTACGTAGATTTCATACAAAATTGTATAGCTTGTGATGCCACGAATTATAATCCTGTGTTGTGCCATAGTTTGAGCCGATGATTTTATCTTACTTCTATTAATCAAAATTTGAGCTCTGAAACATATTCTCCGTTATTTTTGTTATTAATTCAAAGAATTTAAATGTAAATATTGTGCCAAGTATTTAGATAAATTTTTCAAAGAGAGAAACTTTCATTTTATCTTTTCTAAATGTTTCACTTTATTCCTTAAATCTGTTGTTAATTTAAACAGGGCTGTTGAATTCGATCCGATTCGATCGGATTGGGGTATTTGAATTGCATCAAGGATCAAATCGGACTGGGTTGCAATTTTTCGATACGTCAAAAATCCTGTTCAAACATATATTCATTTCTTAGGATTGTCTAAACAATAAATTCTTACATCTTTGAAGCAAATATGGCGAAGAAAGTTAGAAATATAAAACCAACTAGAGCTTCAATAAGAATCCATTTAGCAATTGGTCTGGTTTCGAGATTGAATGCCAACACAACATTTTTTTCAATGAATTCTCTTTCTTCTTGTGCAATATTTGAAATTTCATCATAAGTCATATAAAAACTGTTCGATAAAATCCAGATATTAATTACATAGGAAGCAATAACTAAAATTATTGAATTATTTTGGAACACGACAAATTTCTAGAGCTTAAGAGGATCTTACTTAAAGCTGCTGCTGCAATTATTATTAACCAAGTTAGTTTAGGATTTTTCATATCGTAATATAGTCGATAAAGTGTGAATAGATGAATGATGATTTGTATTAAACAGCATATAAGAACAGTATAAATTAATGAAATAACTAGGCATACGATACACAAGTCAATGAAAATTGAATATTTTCCTATCGGTCCTTCCAAAGTACATGCCTAAATTCATATGATTATATAAAATCATTTATCTTATTGATAAACTATCGAAAAGACAGTAATTTTCAAAACTAATCAATAATTAAGAATGGGTATTAATAGTCAATGATAATAATATTCAATATCGAAATTGTAAATTATCAATCAAATAATGGTATTGTAAATTAACTTATCGAATTGGAAGCCCATAAGTAGGGGCTGAAAAGTGCAAGTGAATTTGCAAATAGGACACCAAACATAACTTGAACAATTATGCTTCTCCTAAAATGTAAAATTTAAAACTTACTCTATAAAAATCATTAAACTTACCTGTAGTATGTTTTAAGTTTTCGACCATATTTCGTAATTACGAAATAGAAAAATGCCGCTATAAAGTTTGTCAATATTGCAACTGCATAATTGATATACTGATTAGTTTGAATGTATCCATGATCTCGATGGTACTCGTAAACTTCCATAAAATTAGCTAAGGGATTGTGGCTTTTATCTATATCCATCTCTTTATAACACTAGCCTTGGTAGGTATAATAGACAAAAGAAATCGAATTATAAGATGAATAATCACAGGTCAATTCAATTGAAGAATTTAGATTTGAATACAGTATTTTATTTCTTATATGAATAATAGATTAAATATTAAAATATCGATCGGAATGCCCCAGAAAATGAATACTTAGAAGACTTTAAAATTTACATCAGCATATGATGATCAACTATAAGAAACATCTGTTTTCATTTTTCGATAATAATAAGATTTCGGCATTAAAATTATAAACCACTACGTTACATGGCTCCCCTTTTCACTTCTCACCTTTTTCTCTGCGTCTCAGCAAGAGATATCATTAAATTCGTCATAACATTCATTATAAATCAGTAATTGGCCTATTGATATAGCGACGATTACGGTTGTTCCCTCGTTAAAGAGGGAAAAAGAGGAAAATCTACATCTCTTCATTTCGCGCATTTTTTTCTTTTCTCATCCGTTGTTCATACCGTGAAACGAGAAGCAACTTACATAGTGAATGCGTGATATATCGATTAAGAGATCTCTTTATTTTTAATCCATGTTATTTCATTTGCAATGTCTCTTCTTTAACTAAATCACTATCTAATGCCATAAAAGGACACTAGAAATATAGGCTGCGATGTCCAAGCGATCTGGAATAATATCCATTCGAATATGGGCACTTCACTCTCATTTTTTCTGCAATTATCCGAGAGAATCTTTCGCCTTTTACTAAAGATTTCCGTGCAGGAAGACAAATATGAGCTCTTTGATTTTTGGAATCCCCTTGGAAAAGGGGAATAAGGATAAAGAAATAAAACACTAAAATCTGAAAAGTTATCCATTTCCAAATTACAGATGAATCATCATAGTAGTATATCAGTTCAACTGTTTAAGACTCATTCTTTGAGTAACCCAAACAAAGGCCGAACAGTTGCAAAAGTGTCTCGGAGCTGAATCAAACTCATAAACTTTCAGAATGTTCCAGAAACAACCAAACAAATTCAAACAAACGTCCTTACAAAGTCGTTCTCCCTCTGAAATAACCTTTGCTCTATTCACTGCAAAGGAGGGCACGTTTTTTGTTTGATGAAAATTTATTCGCGAAAAGGGGTTTTCGAATATCGTTCTCAAAAATTCATATCTTTGGCTACATTGGTCCGTTTTTCATGTTTTTTTGCTATAAGCTTTATTAGTCCAGCAGATTTTGAGAAAAATACTTTCATAACTCTGCCTTCACATCAGGAATGTCACTTGCGTTCTCTACATATAAATCTTTAAATTTTATCTTTGTTGTCGTGAAATCAAAATTACGAAATATGCTAATTAGACGATAGCGATTTAATGAGATCTTTCGATTTTTATAAAATTCAGTACTTTGGACTTTGAAATGCAGATGATAATACTTTGCAGGCATTGATATTTGAGTAGGCTAAGATTAGTGACATTAAAATTTCGTTAAAGTCATCATTAATGCATATTTGACTTGATATTAGAATGATTAATTACAATAGGCACCATTAATTGAGAAAATACCATCTGTCGATTTGCGAAGTTGGTGCTTTATATTTTACTTGTCTTTTCTAATTAAATGGTCTTTTCTGTGCATAAATAAATAAACTAAAAAATCATCTGTCCTTTGAATTCCATTGACTATAAAAGATCTTTGAGCAGGCTCTTTTGAATTATGAGATTCAAGTTATTCTCTACCAGAGTTAATTTTATTTAGCAAAATCATAATTTAACTTCTCAAACACAATTTTTCAAGGCCCTAACTTTTAGGATATATTTTATCTAAATCTACATTCATTTCAGAAAATTTCTTGTTGTGCGAAATAGTTATTAGTTCTGATAATCTTCTTATATCGATTTATAGCAAAGATGATCAATAATACAGAAGCTATTAGTGAAGGTGATCATATTATTAAAATTTCAAAATTGTTCATGATTTTACTAAAAATTACGGAGTTCTGGAAATTTCGTAACATGATTTTTGGAAAGATGCGTAGCGTTATCTACTAAAATCTTTATTGGATAACGTTACGCTTCTAAATCATGTTGTGTCGTTGTGACAGTTCCAAATCGTCAAAATTGCAAAGTCTAATAACATTTCAGCTAGGGATATACTTAGGATAACAGCAAGATTGTTTCTTTTATTATTTTTATTATTTTTATATCTTGGAATATCTTCTCTAGTACTACAAAGTTTAATGGCATATTCCTTTCGTATTACTGATGAAAAACGAGAGGCAAGCCATTTTATTTTATAGCAAAATTTGTTTATGGAAATTAGTAAATATTAAATTGAAATTGACCATCAATTTAAAACTATTTTATCCAGAGCAAACTTTCTTTTCGATGATAAGACTAGTCTTTAATTTCTGCAATATTTTCCTAGCAATGCTTGCCATCAAAATGTGAGGTGCTGGAAATGTTATCAAAAATTGTTGTCACACATATACCTGTTTAAAATGGCTATTGAATAGATTAATTAAATGAGATATTAAGAAATGATGCGAAGAAAATACGAAAAGCTATAAACGTCTTTCATCACACCATTCAAAATAAATGGCAAAAAGTTCTAAAATTGCCTATCTTTTTCTTAATTCACATTTACTTACTAATAATTCGACTATATCTTCAAATGATTAATTTCAGGCGCCATATTATCCGATAATAATCAAATTTCGGGCATTTTCATATCTGTTAGCTGTTATTTTGGTTCTTTTATTTTTTGAATTAGTATGGATATTAGTATTTAAAAATATAGCTTTAAACGGTAGGTATACCACGTATTACAAATTATCTTTTTACTAAATTCTCAATCTTTTTCTTGCATGTTCTTAACCATAAGATTGAGTTATTTTAAAAGTGCCAAGTATTAATATACTTTATCATTCTATATAGATTCGAACGATAGAAACTCCTCTAAAACTTTATTAAGTTGAGTAAGTTATATACATATATTTTATTTTAGGAAATATAATAATTATGGGGTACATTTATGTTGAAATGATGATTACTCTTATCATGTTTTTAATTGCTTTCTTTGTATTAACACCATTTATTTGCTACTCATTATCATTATTGAATATATGTCTAGTTTTACAAAGATATGCACTGCTGTATGACAATAAAACACTTACAAAAATTCTGACCAAGTAGGTTTCAGTGTGAAGCATCGGCTTGAAATAGGATTATATGACTAGGAAGGGATCAGGGGTAGACCGGAATGAAATTTTTTAATTTTCGAAGCCAAAACCAGAATTCCGGCACATGCCTGAAAGGGATAGTAAAAACAACTTTTCTACTGAAATTCAAAATGTAGCGCATTTTATTCAGGACGCATGACGATAACATACTCTATTTAATCACAAATTTAGAAATAACCTGCACAAAACCATATGGGTTGTTTTGATCTTCAGCGGCATTATTTCAGCTATTCAAGGAGCAATGCTTTTCGACATTTGGTTGTTTAAAAGTGGTTATTCATATCCAGAATATGTGCAGGTTAGTGAATAATATATCGTAAATTAATTGATTACCAAATTTCTTTTTAGCTACTTAGTATGAGCATCGATATGTGTGCACTTCTTTCGACATTGGTATATTTTGTATTTTATCGTAAACTTCAAAGCCTCGCAGAATTATCAAGTCGAAATTATGGATCAGACAATCGACGAATGCTATATCAGATGATCCCATTTGCTCTCCAGCATGTAATATTTTATCAATCTTTATGAAAAGTTTCCGTAAAGCCTCTAATTGAAATCCCGTGATTTTTAGTTTCAACCCCTATTTTAGGGGGGCTTTAACTATAAAGGTTTTTGCGGTATGTAAAAGATGTATTATTTAGGTTTTATCTCTATTATTTACCAGCTGGGACATTTTACTTAAATATGAATATTTATTGGCTTACTTTATGCCTTTCAAAAATAATTCTGAAGACGTGAACAAAATATTTAGTTATAATCTTATAAAATTGCTCGATGCATATTTGTGGTCAATAACGATACCGCTCTCATTTATAATTTCTAGCCCTGCCAGACAAAAAGCTATACGCAATCTATTTCGCATTCGGTGAGAAATGAACGTTTCTTGGTAATTTTATTATGAGATGATCATTCTGTTTAGAAGAAAAGGACAAATTTCACCACAATCACTCGTCCAAGTCTCGGGTGTGGAACAGTCAACAATGAATCGAGTTCAGTCGTAGAAATGAAGACCTAAAATATAATTCTATTATTTTATTCTTATTACTATAATATCTCGTCCACAAATTAATTTATCAATTTCAAATGTCGTCAGTCGATGAATGTTTAATATACACTAAAATCGAATAAATGCATCTGTCCATTCGCATGATTTTACATTAGCGTTCACTTCTAGAATGTATCAGAGGTAGATAGAATAACATCTGTAATTTTGCAAAATAATCACAAGACTCATAAGACTAAAGTTCTCCATTTTATGTGTCGAATAACTTGAAATTTACAGGGTATTCACAAAATTGTGCCATAATCTAATTTACTATTATTTCAGGATATCGGATTTGAAATGAATGTTAATCATTCGAAGGCTATTCTTGTTCAAGATTCGATTACGAGTCCTCAATACGGTAATTTATTATCAAATGATAATGCATATTGAATTATTATGTGGTTTTTCTAGGTTCAATGTCACTTGAAAATCCACCATTCATATTTGAATTGACGCTGTTTATCCTCACTTTTTGCCAATTATTGCAGCCCCTCCGATATTTATGCAAATTTGAATGATATATTCGATTCGTATGTTAGACAAGAAAATGATGTTAGTCTCAGTGATATCAATTGCTACAATACATTTTAATTTAAGTGAAGCAACAAAATGGATCTTTTCAGGGGAAAAAACTTTCTTTCTTCCTTTCAAATAAAATCTTATTTATGACAAAAAATATCAAGAATAATGCTTTTTGAAATGCTTACTTCTTTGTCCTGAGTTCAAACTATGATTTGATCTTGCCTTATCAGCAAGTTTAGTTATTGTTACTCCACTTTTCAAAAGTTCAAATTGATAAGGCATCATTTTTAACGTCATTTATTTATTTATTATTGTATGAAATCACATTTGCAAACGAGAACCTACCTGATATAATCTAGCGTTTGAAATGATTATCTTATGCAAAACTTACTTCTCCACAAAAGCCCAGAAAAAGCCTTATCGTGTTAAACCATAAGATCATTACTTCCCAAACTTAAAACCCGATGAGACATAGCATTTTTATTTGTGTGTTGCGTATTACCAGCCAGTTAGCCATTATGCATTTTAAACTGATATGTAAAACATCAACGTCAACGAAGCACAATGTTTAGAATCCGAAACAACATCGTCATTCAAAATTATTATCATAAAACAAATAAAACAACATTTATAACTTTTTCTCAAAATGTTATGATTGTGTAGTTGCTGAATTCTCGAAAAAAAATTCACCTTCAGCATCCAAGGCGGTTACAGATGTCGTCGTCATCGCAAGTGCCACCATGACAGACTTGAAAAAGAATCTATTTATTTTACAGCTATCACTTTAGAAACATCACCAAAGTTAGAAATACGCTAATACCATTAGCCAATTAATTAGTAATTTCTTTAGAATTTTGACCATTTGCTCTGCAATATAAACTAAGAATTATCTCGACTCTACAAGCTGAATTGCACATAGCGTCACCAAAAGCTGCAACTTCAATATCCGCAAGTCGAGGCAGAGCAGTGATGAACAGAGTAAGAAAGACGTTAATCCGAATTGTTGAATTATTAATGAATAAAGGTTTTGTGTCAAATCAACAAGCTCGCTAGCCATTTATAGTAGAAGTCTGGACGATGACAATTCAAATTAACGCAAACAAACCCATTAAATTTTATTTCGTTTTCAATCGTGCAAGCTCGATATTTAACATCGCTATTCAACTTCACCCGCGTGAGCGTACGCTTATTTGATTTCTCACAATCAGATCATGGTTCTATAATAAGAATCCACTTGCAGATCAATCGATAATTTTTAATTATTTCGTCAAACAAATATCTCAAAAATCAGAATTATCGAATGAAAATTATGATGACAACGTTGAGATTTTATAGAAATTAATTTTTTAAATCCACATTGGCCATAAATGCATTTTAAAATATTTATTGTTCATGCGCATCAACAATTTTGGATGAATACAAAAATATAGTACCGGTCAGAGGTTATGCAAATAGAATATTTTATTTTTTGAAAAAGCCAGCGATACCATTGTTCAAGCCTGTTAATAATTGAAAGATTGCAAAAATCCAATATTTTTACACGCCAAACAATTGTAAAATTTGTTAACTAGCATAAATGCGGTGGTTCATAAAATTATAGGGTTCGCATAACTTTTGACTGGTACTGTATGTTTTTATGAAGTCTTGTTTGAGTTAGTCGAGCATCCGATCATCCGAAATCAAACAACGATTTTGTTGGAGCTGATGAATTTGGGATGAGTCGGTGCCTTGTTGTAGGCCGTGCCGATGCGAAGAGAGAACTGCTCAGCGGGGCAATTGAAGCAGATGCAAACGGCGTCGTTGCACATAAACCCTCCGCAATGCTGCAACATATTCAAGATTCATTATATATTTTTAAGTAATATACAGTTTTATTTAAATAATCTGTATTCATAAAGAAATTTTCATGAAGGCGAAATTTTCCCTATTAGTGTGGCTCGTAAGAACATTCGAACAAAGTAAAAGTGCATCATCGGAATTTTATCCACAACAAATAAAGCTAGCTTACTTGTTGAGTACATTCAGCACGGCACGTCGGTTCGCAGTCGGCTAACTTCTCCGGTACAGAAACCTTGCATCCCGAGCAGGCACAGGCACCGTCCGCGTTGCAGTTTCCGACGTCACAGCCCTACAAAAACTCCCTTTTAAATTATGAAATGCACATATACATTTTTAGACAGCTACATATTAGAATAATTGCTAGAGATTTTAATTAAAGGATTTCAAACTCCATTCAGATATTCAAGCATACGGCGCAAAAGCTTCTAGCCCACTCTAAGGTAATAGCAGAATTTACCTGCAGCTTGCACGACAGGGCACATGACGGATTGCCTTTGGTTCCAACGGCGCAGCTCAATCCACTCGATCCGTCGGCCAGCGCCGAGTGGAGCGTCGAAATGGCGAGGAAGCAGCAGGTGAAGGTGAGGAAGAACTTCATATCTTCGAAAGTGACTCGAATGAGTGTAGAGACTATTGAGAACGCTAGGCTTTTATAGTAGAGGTAATACTGTGAAGTTTCATTGATAAAACTCTTCGATATTAGGAACTTCCCGAGATAATCTCACGCGTCCAATATCATTCTTCCGTCTTATCTTCCTATGTGTGACTCTAAATCCTAGTGATTCACGATTTTTCGGATTAAATCTACATTTGCATATTTCAATGAAAAACGATGGACTGCAACATAGAATTAGGAGCTACAACCTACAACCAACTATGATTAATACTGTACCTAATGCAAACACTCATTTGCTGCCATCCAATTGCGTGCTTATTTTATTGAAATATTTTAATACAATATCCGTTATAAGGAAAGTATATGTTGATCATGAACATGCGAGAATTGTTTTTTTTTTTTTTTCGAAATGTACAAAAATATTTTTCGTCTTCAGCTAGTTTCCAATTTTTAACTTTCTGTTTTCCGCTTATCTAAATAAAAAATTCTCAATACATTTATTTTCTAGAATTTTGATTATTCTGTTTTCAGTATATCTAATCGCCCGTTTTTGACGATCATTCTCCCTGGTCTGATTTCAAATATGATAGGTAAGTCTCAAACTGACAGAGTATTAGTTAATTATCACTCTAAAAGATGTAATTTTCTAGTTGTCATGGCATCGAACGCTTCGAAAGAACCTGAGATTTGAGGTGACGTTGGAAAATCTTATTTCAAAATTTTCTTCATTTCGAATAACCTAACAGTTGAATTAGTGATGACTGCTAACAAAGAAAGTTTTCCGAATGTCAGTCGGAGATAAGATCAAATTTGACAGAATAGAAAGGTTTATTGAGCTGACAAGAAATGCCCAGTGTGTTAATCACAAAATCCTATCATTTCTGGTCGGTAAGATGTTCCAGACCTACTCAACAAATACACTCTATCAAGAAAGTACAAGACACTCCAAATTGACAAGGGAACGTTTTCAAATGTTATCTGGGGATGTAGCCAAATTTGGTATCAATTGGAAGATCTCATCGAGCCGAGCACTTTTGTCAAAAGAACAATGCAGAAATAATGCTCCGGGTGAAAAGTTATGATTTTTTTCTGATACATATGTAACAACTAAAAATTAGCATAACTTAGTCCATTTGCATTTTTTCGAAAAAGAGCTATTTTCAGATAAAACTCCACTTTATTCTCGATTATTTTCCAGGAGAAAGGAGCGAGTATGTATAACAGGTTTTTCAGCGAGAATATCATAAAACAACAACGAACGATAATTGGAAGGTTGGAAAAAAGGATAAAGAAAGAATATAGAAACAAACTATAATTAGCATATTTATCATGTCTTGAAAAATTTGACAAATCCTAAAATGCCGCAAAATCAGACCTTGCAAATAATGCGGAATTGTCGTGCGACCAAATCCCCCATATATTTTTAGTCTGTGCAAATTTTTTCGGGGGTAGCCTCTAAATTCGGAACAAAAAATTAAACTCCGTCCCTAAAATGTTGCGGCACTTGAAAATTCTGACAAATTTCCAAGGACAATGATATTTTTTTTGCAAAATGTCCACCCTAAAAAAGAAAAAAATTCATGATAAGGTTTGCTATAAATGTGATTTTTCATAGAAAAATTTTTTTTGTTGAAAATCACAATCCATAGAAATGAAACAAGTCCCGATAAAGTCTGATCTCAGAAAGAAATTTCAATACGAGTTTTATCGGAAGAGAGCCAGATATTATAGGAAAAAGAGAACCATCGAATAACGATAAAATAAAATAGAATGGATGGTATACTTGCCCCGAAAAAAAAACCACTTTTTCGATACAAGTATACACAAAAACAAACACCATGGAGTAACACACAAAAGAGGAAGAAAAATGAAATTAAATAAACACTTTTTGAAGGCCTATATCTGTACGCTTGCTGTGGAAAAATTCTTGAAAAATCAGAACGAATCGATTTTTTTTTATACTTTAAAAATAGTTATTCTAATTGCAAAGCTACTGAAATCAGGGCTGTGTAAATGCTTAGAAACGCACGCGGGCACATACGTAACGAGATAGCGTGTATTTTCGAGAGAAAGAAAAGAATGCTCTTTCGTGCTCTCTCTCGAAAATATACACTATCTCATTAGGTGTATCTAGACATTTACAGCCCTGAATGAAAATGCGATTTTTCAAGTCATTTTCTAGGTTCAGAAGAAGGAAAGAATTGAATGGCAACAAATAAAAGTAGTACGTAGAAAAGCAAATGAAAATTCAAATACATTTTAAAGAGAGTATTTTATGAAATTTTCGACTCACTATAGTTCCCCCACTCTTTTGCAGTTGCCATCCCTTTTTGGAAAATAGCAGGGGAAAATAAATTTTAAAAAAGTGAGTGGGAAGAACTACAATCGAGTGGAGATGGTGAAAGGATGGAGAACTATCGTGAATGCCATTTATATTTTCACTAGATGGCGATTTTGCTCTAATAATGACAAAACGAAAATGTGAATAATAATCGCTCACAACATACAGTGCTTTTCGCATTGGAGCACAATCTACACTAGATGAAAACATAAGCGATATTCACGATATAAGGGATCAGATTTTTCGTACTATTTTTATAAAATTGTCATTTGAAGGATTACGGTAGAAAGGTGCGAGGGGGAGGGGGCTTGGAAAAAAGAGGGACTACGATAGTGCGAAATTGGCACTTGAGCAGGTTTCCGTTATCCGTCTCCGAATTTTGAGTCTATCTTCTGGAAGATGAGGCGGGAGGGATGGTCTCGATTTCGCCCTGGAAATTTTATTTATTTTTAAAAATAAAATATTAAATAAAAATTGTTAATATTTTCTCAGAATTCCCAATACAAAGTGAAGCTACCTTTCTATAGAAAATTAGCATTTTTAAACAACATTATTCGAAATTACGGTATATTTTTAAAAATTTCGTTATGATTGTTCGGAATAAGTAAAAGTACCTGATTGACTCTGTTGGAAGCTGCAGTGCCTCGGAAATTCAACAGCGAGGTGTCGATCACCGTCTTGGACGCCTGAAATCATTTAAAATTGTCCTCCTTTAAAAACTCAAACGATTTTGTGAATTGAAGATGAAGTTTCGATGAAGAATGTTTAAATATTTTAAAAAGCCACTTTTTCGCGATCATATTTTATGAAAGAAGACTTTTTAAAAATATCCTTTTGCTCGGCAAGACTGAAACATCTTGTAATGGAAGATCAATCCGATATTAAGGATGAGGGCCTTGGTGAAAATAATGGCCTGCATAATTTTGGGACCAATAAAAACTATTTATATTAAGTTTCAAAAATCCTATTTTTAAATTTAAGTTCTAATTCCTTATTTTTTAATGTGAATTTATTTAATTCAAAATAACATAAAATCTATAATAGAAGTCCATGGACTTGTACTTCGGATTTTATGGTATATTTTTTAAAATTGCCAACCTTCGGTTTCTTCTTCTTTCCACCGCTGCCACCGCCGCCCTGAGCATTGGCCTGACCCGTAGCTGGCGCGACGAGAGCGCTCGAGAGATCCTGGAAGCCAAACAATTATTGTATCGGTCAAATGAAGTGACAGTTCGCGTGTTAAAAAGCGCTTTGCGAAGAATACACGTATTGTGCAAAAAGGGAAGCTAGAATGCAGAGAAACGAGCGTTAGCGAGGGACAATGGAAAGAGTGAATACGCAATTTTCTGTGTCTCTCGCCTTTTCTCGATATTTTTCGACACACCATCATCTTTCACTTCGTTTGACCAGCACAAAAATTTTATAGATCAATAAATTTCATTATTACTTTCGAAAATATTTTTAGCCAGAATTTTATAAGTAAAAGACCTACATCTTTCTCCTCCTTGTTTTTGTGGCGCATGTCGATGCGCTTCTGGAGGAAGTCTTTGACGAATTGTTTGGCCTCCTTCGTGTCTCCAGTGTAGGTAATGATGTAGTCCTCGACATCCGAGGGGTTCTCAACGCCCGTCAAGAATTGCACGAACACGTCCAGCTGATAAAATATTTGGTTTTTATTGTCAATAACTGACTACTTGAGACCAGGGCTGTGTGCCGAAATTTTCGGAAAATACGGGAATAAGAGAAAGAAAGAAGTGCGCTCGTGAAAATGTCCAGAATTTGATAAAACTCACTTCAATGGAGTCGTTGCCGGTGTAGAGCTTCTTGAATCGGACGGTGAACCAAGCGATCAGTTGGTCCTCCTCGCGCTTCTTCTCCTCGGACACCGATTTCTTCGCCTAAAAATAAAATGTTTCAAATATCAGAGCTTATCAGATAAAAACACTTTTGTTTTTTTTTCAAGATTTGTACTTTTTTATTCTTACCGATTTGACACTGGGCTTCTGGGCGGGAGCGGGAGCGGCAGCGACCTGAGTGGTGGTGGGCTTTTTGACGGCCGCTTGAAGGCTCGGCCCGTCCAGCAGAGGGTTCGAATTCGTAGAGGATAAGACACTCTGAAAGATATTAATTTAAAAAAAAACATGAATTGTCACTTTTTAAAATGTTATTTTTTCTATAAAAAATTCAAAAAAACGATTTTTCTTCCAAAATGAACAAAAACCCTTTAAAGGAAAAAAATATAATTATTTTTATTTTAAAAAAATGAAAATTCTCAAACCTTCTCGGACCCGATGGCCCCCCACTTCGACGTCCCGCCACTCGGCTGTTTGCCCCAGACAGGGCCAGCAGATTGCTGCTGCCTGCTGCTGGCGACCGACGCGAATGACAACGATTCCTTCAATGCGCGCTGCATTTCATCTTCCTGGAATATATATTTTTATTTTGATCTTACTTTATTTAAAATTTTATCTAACATTTTTCAAGTCATATAGAAAGAAAAATCTATAATTTTGCTTTTGAAAATTTTCCATAAATAAATTGTGAAAAGTATATGGAAATCGAAAACTGTTCAATTTCGACGATAGCCGATTATAAAAAAATTTTCGAATTTTATTTCATTAAATAAAAACATTCGAACCTCCTTCCTCATCCTCTCCCGTTCGGCGACTTCGGCCCTGATCTGCCTTTCCTCCTCTTCCTGGAATCAAATTCATCTGGTCGTTTTCCCTTTGTTTTTAAATTGACGTCAACGTTAATCCCTATTAAAAATGTTGCATCTTTGCTAATTTTTAATATAAAATTTACAAGAATTATACTGTAAAATGTAAAAATCGTCCCATCTCCAACATTTGTATGGATAGGAGCATTTTTAACCCTACGATTTTTTGTAGACCTAGTACCTGGATCTCTTTCAGCGATTTGTCCCCAACGCGCTTCTCCGGCTGAACGGCTACGACTTTGGCCCAAGGGGCGACTGCAAATGTTGAATTTAATTTCCATTTTCATGTTAATTTTTATTTCTTCTCATTTTCAGTTTTCACTTTAGTTTTTCAACCTCATACTAATGCTCCAATAGGCAATCAATTTTATATCGTTTCATTGAAACATACTTCTAAATTTTCTTCTTGTAACTATTCCTATGGCATATTTTTGGATTATTTTTTTAAGTTTTGAAAAATAATAAGGATAAAACAGGAAAGTCATTTGTAATTCATATTTATCAATTTTTAGGACTGCTTTTTGTAACTTCAAAAAAAAAATCTCTCACCCTTGGCTTGTTTGTCGTTCTTCTTGCTGGTGCCGCCGACCGTCTGCCAGGCATCTTCGTCCGAGACAGAGGATATCGACGTCGCGGTCTGCGCCGAAGGCACAGCGATTTTGGGCTTCTGAAATCAGGCTCATAAGTCGCATTCAGAATATAGTAATAATGAAGCAGGATGTTTTTCCCATGCCATTCTACACTAATTTTATAGCCTTATATATTCTCAATGTTAATTTCAAACCATATAATATAAAACCTGAATAGAGTACCTGCGCGGGCTGGAAAGCCTCCTCGAGCACGAAGGGTGGTTTCTCTCTCTGCTCCTTTTCCCGTCTGGCCTTGTCCTGAAATTCATTCTTTTAAAATAATCGTCAATTTTTTAATTTGTATCCTTATTCGAAAATTATATGCAAAATTACAGATCATATTCGCCTTTTCGAAGAGCAACAATGATTTTTATTGCTACCCCTTTCTAAAATTCGAAAATCAAATACAAACTTTCAATCAGTCAAATCCCTTTTATTTCTACCCTTATTTTTTATTTATTTATTTTTTTTTAATTTCTACCTGCTGCCTCTTTCTTTCCTTCTCGCGCTCCTTTTCGGTCTCGGCAGCAGCGAGAGCGGCCGCTTCGGCGGCACGACGCTGTGTCTCCTGCTGAGCGGCGAGTTGCTAAAATTATTTATACCTTATTTTTTTTTTTATAATCTCTTCCTGAAGAAAATAAAGATAAATTTTGAGGAATTAGAATTTGAAAAGAAAATAGGTGGAATATTTTCATCTTTATTTGTAATTTATCCTTTTTTAATTTAAAATTCTCTGACCTTCTTCCTGATGATCTCGGCGGCCATTTCGGCCTCGTGTGTCAACCGCTCGCGCTCCTCCTCCGCGGCGAGTTCGGCGGCCTCTCTGAATTTTTTGGTATAATTTTAGTTATTTGGTAAGTTTTAAAAATTCCCTTAAAACCTTCTATTTTGTATTTTGATTACTTTTTATTTCACTAAATAAAAGAGTTGGAGACGATTTGTGCCGCAATTTACGGAGGAAGCCCTTACAATTTTGGTACAAATCGCTTTCAGCTCAAATAAAAATGTAAATTTCAAAACTATTCAAGTTCTTATCAGCCTTACTTTCGAACAATGTCCGAAAGAATAATTGCAAAAAATCATTCTCAAATTCAGAGCTTTTTTGTTCGATAAAAATTTAGAAAGAAACTATTTTATATATAGAACTAACTTCCTGCGTCTCTCCTCCTCTTCCTCTTCTTCTTCGGCCTTCCTCTTTGCAGCTTCAGCGATTTGCCTCTGGCGCTCCCTTCTCTCGACTGCAGCCGCCTCCTCTTCCCGCTTTCTTGCTTCTTCCAGGGTGCGGCGGCGCTCCTCCTGGAAATATTTTAGTAGAAAATGATTATTTTTTATTTATTACAATTTTATTATTAGATTATATTTGAGAAGGCTACAGATTTATTAATTTAATTCGTTTACAAACTTTCCCTATCAAAATGCAATTTTTCTGAAGCATTTTGAGAATTTAGAATTTGAAAAAAAAATATTTGTAGAAATTTTAAAATAAAAATAAACCTCGATTCTTTGTTGCTGTTCCTCGAGTTCGCGCTTTTTCCTCTCGAGCTCCATCTGCATTTCGCGCTCCTTCCTTTCCATCTCTTCCTGAAAAACAAATTGCATTTTTTCGTTTTTATTTCGTGGTCAACTTCAAGGTCTAGCACAAGATTTGCCATTTTAACTATCTTATTCGTTTCTTGAGAGACATGTAATTATCGTCTTACAAATTTGTTTGTTTATCTTCGAAAATAAAGAATTTTGTTCTTGAATATGTCGCTTTTTGTTTCGCAATTTTTCGTTGAAAAAAATTTTTAAATCGACCTGCTGCTGCTTGACGAGTCGTTCCTTCTCCCTGAGCTCTGCCTCCCTCAGCTCGAGCATTTTCTGCATCTCCTCCTTCGCGCGACGCTCCTCCTCGATCCGGGCTTGCTCCTGGACTAGTCTCTGAATTTTTCGAGATTTTATTTCATAACTTTCATGTATTCTTTACTTTTTACAATACAAAATTTGGTGAAAAAATCTACTAATTTTCAAAATCCTAATTTCTGAGTTTTCCTTTCTAAAAAATTCGTCAAATGTTTTAAGTTTTGCTCATTTTAGCTTTTTTTTATTTTTAGGGGTCGAATAAGAAAAATTGATATTCTGATCAGACGTTGGGACGTTTTCCACCACAAAAATTCGGTCATCATCTCTCGTCCCATTATCAAGGATAGTAACTGCGCAAAGCTGACTGGAATAATTCACACCACATCGAGATATTTGTGGTGAAAAATGTCCCAACGTTTGATTGTGGTTTTTACCTGTCTCTCCATAACCGTGGCGTCATAGTTGGTGGGATGGCCGAAAATCGCGCCCGAATGCGACGCCAGATCACCCCAGTTGCCAGTGCTGAAATTGAACATTGAACAAAAGTAAGTTTCAAACTTGTAGTTTCTAAAAATTGAGTTTTTAATTTTGTTAAATATCTTCAACGACATGAACAAAATCAGAAAACTTAGGACATGTTTCAAGAATCTTATTTCTAAAAATAAAATTTCAAATATCGTCAAGAAGACCGTAAAAACCCAACTAATAGAATGTTTCGTTTTCTCAAGTATCGTAAAAATGTTCTATTTCATGGATATGCTTCAAGATTCCCTAATAGTCATTTTCATTTCATCTTATCCGATTAGGATATAAATTTGATTTCACTTTATAATCTAAGTTTCAAATATATCTCATGAGAAAAGATAATTTCGAAAGCTACAGAACTATATTTCTCTGACTTTGAAAGAAAGATTTTAAAAACTACCTTATAAAAATAGAATTTTTAGATCTATTCAAGTTTAAATTATAAAATGAAAAAAATTTTTTTTTTAAAAATCGCCTTACTTCAAATAAGCAGCGAGTGCCTGCGGGGAGTGAGCGGTTGCGGAGGCCAATGACTCGGCTCCTGTCGACAAACTGGAGAAAATTGGGGTTTGCTGAAAATTATTATTATTATTATTTTTAAAAAAAAAATATTTTATCCTTAATTGCTTTTTATTTTTGTTTTTGTTTTTTTTTTTAAAGTAAGTTTCCCTATTTATATCGAGTTTAGTTTTTTAAAGGTAAAACTAAATTCACCTGTCCAGTCTGGGGATTTCCCTGTGCGAAGATGGAGGCCTGACTTGCACCGCCGGGAAGAACCGTTGGGGAGAGGCTTCTGGACGCGACAGGAGCAGCGGGCGTGGCCGCCGGACTCGCTGGCTCCGCGAAGTCGAACAGCGTTTTCAGCCCGTTTAGCAAGACTAAGTCCGCTGAAAATTTGAGTTTTTTTTGTTGTAAAAATGCATATATTTTCAATTCTCTTGATACTCTTATGAATACGGACACCGATCTGATTGGTCACTTTTCTAGAACGATAAAAATATCGTTTTTACTTTAAAAAGGAGATTCTATGTTTCAAAGATATCATTAATCTTAGATTTTCATGAAAATACTTTGTTTAATTTTGATTAAAAAATATAAATATAAAAGTAAATTTAAAAAGACCCACAAAGCGGTCTGAATTCGCTCTCCTCTTCCCTTCTCACGCGCAGATCCTGCGTGAAGTAGCCGCCGATGTACCACTGATACATTCTGTCCTGAAATTATTTTTTTAATTAAAAAAATCAATTTTGATCATTTTCTAACTTTAACAATTGGAACACATGAGAGAACATTCTTATTTTGTTCAAAAATCAAAATCACTAAAAAATACCCAAGTCTTTGAAAAATAATAAAAAGTATTTAAAGACTTTCTTATAAGGTCTAAAAAATGAAAAATACAGACCTTGGAAAAGGGTCCCTGTTCCTTGTTGCTCGGATCCAGATAGTAAAATTTGATCTCTTTGGGGGGCTGCGGTTTGGGCTGTAGAGGTGGGGACATCGAACGAGATTGGACGGGTGCGTGGGCGGGCGAGGACACGTTCATGAATGAGGACGAAGACGCCGAGGGGTCGGCCTGGAAAAAGTTCTTGGAATGGAAATTGTTGGTTTCGAAATAATCTTAAATTAGATATTTAGAAAACTCATGGATTTGCCATGTGTTTCCCTTTATTATTCCATTATTCTTTTCAAAAATCCAAGAAAATATAAGTTTCAAAACATATTTTGAAGAGAGAATTATCTACTATGCGACCATTTTCAAAATCATATTATTTTTATTTCAGAATTAAAAAATGGTAAACGTCAGTTTGAGCTTCATTTTAAGGTAATATTTTACACTGAAATTTGTTCATTTGATTTGAAACTCATCTTTAAAAATATAATCTAGCTATTTTCAAGATAATCTATATTATAAAAGTAGTTCCTACCTAAAAGGACGATAATTAAAAACTATTTTTCAAAATGAAAACAAAAATGATGAAATTCCCAAACCTTGACAGGAGAGGTGTTGGCATTTTTGGCGTTGATCCCCCAGGCATTGATGCTGGTGGAAGGTGCGGGTGGTTGAGTGGTGGTAGCGGATTGGCCCCCGGGCTTGTGCACTGGTGGGGAGGCATTCCCCAACGCGGACGGCTCGTGGTTCTCGTCGCTCGTCGAACGCAATCGGTTACGGGGACGATCTGAGAGACAGGATTTTTGCAAAACAATCAACTTTTCTTTTCTATTTTTCTTCATTTTTTTTCAATTTTTTTTTTTTTTTTTTAAATTCCTACCCTTGCCGATGTCTTTGGCGTCGTAGAGCGCCTGCGCACGCGTGTTGAACGTGTTGTTGGCGGTGGCAGACGCACCACGCGCAGTGAAGGAGCCACCGCGACCGCGGTAGGCTGAAATTTAAAAATTATTTTATTTTACTTTTTCATTTTTTATTTGTCTTTTCTATTTTATGTTTCAAAAAGCACATTTTCATTTGCTACTTGTTTGAAAAATCGTTGTTGATTATAAAATTCGGATTCTTATTTTATTCTAGTCTTTTTAAACAAACTCTAAACCCTCATTATGTTCGTTTCCAAAATACAGCTGTACAAATATCGATTTCTCTCTCGAAAGCCGAAAATGATTCACCTACGTTTCGAATTCTATTCGAAAGGTTTTAGTCATCTCTCTCAAAATAGCCGAAATATTCACCTTTTTAACGAAATTTTAAGTCAAAATTCTTTAAAAATTGATTTTCTAAAGGAAAATAAAAACATCTTACAAAATCTGTTGTATCCTTGTTGCTCGTCGCCCCCGTTTAGGTGCTCTCCAGTGGTTCTTGGGGAGGAGCCGACATTTGCGGGCCCGCCTCCGTACTTGTAACTACCTCGCGTTCCGCCCCGACCCGAGCCGATCGCACCCAGTCCGGAAGATCCGCGATCCGAATTCGTGCCGCTGCGGTCTGGGAAAAATCGAGATTGTTTGAATTTGGCCATTTTTGTAGTTTTGGAAAAATCAAGTTATTCTAAATCGATGATTTTTAAGAAAGAAATATTTCAGAAAGGGCCGTTGCAGTTGTGAAATATTTCATTTTTTTCTAATTTCTATGTTTTCATTTACTACGTTTCAAAAATCCCGTTAAAGAATTCACAGATGGATAAATTGATGGCATTGTGAACATTATTTCAGACCTCAAAAGTCGACTCGCAGAAAAAGTAGTATATTTTATCGAGAGGAAAAAGACGACATGTTCTTTGTCTTTCTCAATATGAAATGCTATTTTTTCTGCGGGTCGAGTTTTGAGAAATCTGAATGGTATTTAAAATTATAAAAAATTTGAAAGTCACTGAAAACACTTACTCGTTCCCCAGGACGAGCTCTTCACAGACTGCCAACCACCCGAATTGCCGGGCGATCCACTCACGCCTCCGCCTCGAGACATTCCTGAAGATGTTTCGCTTGTCAGGTTCCGTAAACAAAAAAATACCTTCCACATTACTTGCACTAAGTTACTCATTTATCAGTGTGCACGTGAAACAAATGTTGAAAGAGAGGTAAACATTTCCTCAAACGATGCAAATAATATTAAAAAGAGGCAAATTTCAATATTTTAAGATTTTGTTTTTAAGTTAAAAAATACCGGCTCGATCAGCGCCGTACATATTGCCTCTCTCGACCCCGACACCGCCACTCAGCTGCCCTCCCGCCCCGCCTACGGTCTTCAGCAGCGACATCGCCTTCGACGAGTTGATGTTTTTCGTCGTCTGCAAATCAAACCTATCAAAAACTCGATCCGCAGAAATAATCGCATGTCATAATTGAAAGAGAGAGAGAGTAAAAGAACATGTCTTCTCTTCTTCCCTCGAAAAGATATACTATTTTTTCTGTGGGTCGAGAGTTTCGAGTTGGGATTTTTTTTCTTAATTTAATAAGTTTCAAAAAATAAAAGCGATGTTCGATACATGATCGTAAAAATTATAGGAATTATATAATTTGATTTGACAATGTATTACAGATTTAGTGTTTTTAGAAACAAGTTTCTGGTGCATTTTATTTTTATATTTTCTCTTAAGAATTTCCTTTCTAAATTTGATCGTTGAAGAAATGTCAAAGTAAAGTTGAAAATAAGAAAATTTCAGATTTAAAAAGGAAAAGTGCATCTTTAAAAAATTGGAAACTCCCTCCCCGCACCTGTTCCAAATCCGTGAGGGGCGTGGTGACAATGGGGCACTGGGGTCTGTCGATGAAGTAGGGGCAGGCCTGCAGACCGCCGGGGGGCTGCGACGCGCGCGGCACTAGGGCAAGCAGGTCCTCGCGACCGTAGCGATGCTGCAGGAAGATTGGATCGGAGATCAGCTGGTTCTGGAAAGTGGCCTTTTGGACTCCATACCCCCTACTCATTTGTATTCCACGCCCACACTTTGAGGAGAAAGAGTAGGGAAGCGAAGTGGGGAAAAAGCGGGTGTGAGTGTGGAATACAAAAGGCTCGGGAAAACTTTTTTTTTTTTTTAAACTTAATTATTTTTATTTATTTGTTTCATTTGTATTTTCTAGAAAGAAACCTGTGCAAAAAAGTGTATGATAAAAATGAGGGAAAAGTTTGCAATAAGTTTTTTTTCTGGAAAAGTAGCTTTTTGATTTGAACTATTTTGAAGAAATTTTGCGAAGTAATTACAAATTAAAATTTCCTTACATCTTCATCGTTGACCGACCCCCTCGGACTTGACACCGAACCGGCGTTGTACGTGGAGCGGAGCCTGGAAAAAACATTCAAATTGAATATTTATATTTTAAAGTTAAAACATTTTTAGAACAAAAACTACAAAAAAAAAAATTACCAGGAAGGCTGGAAACTGTTCTGTGGCTGGCCGTTGTGCTCTCCGGTAGCCGCCGCGGACGCAGGACCAGTCGACATTTTGAAGATTTGGGCGTTTTTAAAGAACTGGGGACTAAAATCGGGAATCTTGAGGAACATCACTGAGACCATTTTGAAAACAAAGCGAAGAATAAAGGGAAACAAGAAGAAAATATATACCTTGAAAATGAAAACCGAAAAATAGCAGGTGGTTTGGAAAATAAAATTTTTCGTGGATTTTCGAACTTTGAAATTCGAGATAACCAGTCATGTGATGAAATGATATAGATAATTGATAAAAAGTGCATGACTCGGATAATTTAATAAAGGTAGTCGCAAAAATGAATTGAATCAGACTCAGAGAGTACTTTCGTCAGGCGAGGAAAATCGCAAGAGCGAAATTATAGTTATGATATGCCAGGTCGTGTTGGCGAAAACTTTGGCTAGCTACGTGTTATAGAAGGAAATTTGTTAAGAAAAATTATTGGGGATAGGCCGCAATGACCTTCTGACGATCATCCTCCCTGGGTTTGATTGAAGTTGAAAGTTATCCTAGCCCGGTAATGTTGCCCATGCTTTATCATTGGAATTTGGCTCTTCGAGTTTGGTGGTTCAAAGTTTTCGTATCAAATTTGAAATGATAATTAGGGGATTACGACTTTGCAAACTCATAATCGACAAGGCCTAAATTGGAAAGTGAGGGAAAAATACGATTTTTAAAATCAAAATCCCTATTTTCACAAAATTTTGATATTTCCTCTGGAAAATCGAGAAATCAATAAGCTCAGAAGTTCGAGAAAATACTGGGACTCGAGAATTTTTGCGAAAACTGAACTCGTCTTTGAAGCAAAAGAATTCAAGTTTCTGGGATTTCCGCAAAATTCTGAAACTTTTCGAAAACAGCAGACTTTCAGTCTTTAGAAAAGTGATCTGGATTTTGGGGATTTTAGAAATTGTTTTGCATCGGGAAAAAAGGGTAATGAGGAGACGAATTTGGCAAATCTCAGAGCGGAAAACTCGTTAAGGGGATTGGCACGAAGAAGCTCGGCATTTATGCGGAATCATGGATTTCTTCCAACGCGCCCTGCCGGAAGGCAAAATGATCGCAGGCAAAAACGTGACCGGAAATAGCGAGAGACAGAGAAAAATGAATAAATATAGTGTAATTTTCGAGTTTTTCTCTGGAAAAATATGATTTTAAAAGACTTTAAAATATAAAACATGGGAAGATATGAAAAATGGCCATGTTTCACGACATTTATTCAGATAAAGTGAAACATTTTTAAGAAAAAATGGTTTATTTAAATTTGGAATGAAAAAGGAGATAAGATGAAAATTTTATCGTTTTCCAGCGTTCGCGATAAGGTATTGATTGTATTCTCTTTGATAGTGTAGGGCCTGAATTTTTAACATATCACATTTTATTTATTGCAGAGTCCAAAATCTGGAAGATCGAAAATGAGGAGAGAAAGAATGATTTTGAGTCAGTCTTTCTAATCTGCGTACCATTTCTTCATGTGTTCTAGGCATGAAAAGAGCCGTGCACCACCCTGCACCTCCCAGATTTAGGAGCAAATAATACTTTAAAAAGTCAACCTCTTCCTTAATTTTGAAGTAGTCGGTTTCAGATCGACGTTTGTTTATATTTTCCCTGAGAGATTCGTTATTTTCCCTTATCATTTCCAACTTCTTTATCAGGGATTTTTGCTAAATTTATCAATTTAAAATAACTTTCATCAGATCTATGAGAAAATCATTAGGCTCTTATTTTTTTATTTAAATTTCTGAAACTTATCAAAAATTTTAAATTTGAAAATCTCACAACAGAATACTCCGGATTGGCGTCTAACTCTCGTTCCAAATTTTGCAATCTTCTTTCTAGCTGCTCTCTTTTATCCTCATCTTCGGGAACGATCCTTTCTAATTCCTCTCTTCTTACTTCAAGCTCCTAAAATTCAATTTTTGTCCCAATGTTAAAAGATAGGCTCTTAAAACAGTTGATATATTTTTAACATTTAGTATTTAAATCTAATGACAAAGAATATTCCTTGGAAACGGATAGTATAATTTTAAAATTTCAAATTTTTACCCCCATATCTTTCTCTGCATCCCTAGATATCTGATCTACGTCGCTAAACAGCTCATTCTGCTCCTATATATTTTTTTAATTAAAAGATTTTTTAATTGAAAATTACCTTTAATTCGAAAATTCTTCTTTCGAAAGTCTCGATTTCAGAGAAAAGTTGGGTTTCCAATTCGGATAGGTTGATTATTTCTTCTTGTAATCTGACATGGATATCCTTCAACTCTTCAGGAGAAGCTTTTTCGTTCATTTGAATGCCGCTTGGATCGAAATCGACAACTTTGTCCTCAATTGAGACCTAAATAAAATGAATATTTTAAGGTTTAGATAAGTTAAAACCAACCTGTAAATGACGCAACGATTTTAGTATTTGACGAAACATAAAATGACTGACTGAATTCAAAAGAAATCGACAGGATTTGTGCAGAAAAAGGAAGCACTTCGTCATTTTACGTTACGCCATTTACAAACTGCCAAATTAAATATTAGCATTCCTTATCTTAATTAGTTGAACTTGGATTTTGAATCCCAAAAATAAACAAAAAATGCTGCTTTCAGGTCGATCTTCATCATTTTACCTCATACCTCAGAAAATAATAAATATGAAAGCTATATTTTCTTTAAATAAAACCAGACCTAGGAAGCACTTTCGTCGAACGAAGAAAATATACGAGAAGTAGGGTCGCAAGAGCAAAATCATAGTTATGACACCAGGTCGCACTGGTAAAAATTTAAACTAATTACAGGCTAAGGAGAAATTTGTTAAGAAAATATACTGGGGGTAGATCGCAAGGCCTTCTGACGATCGTCCTTCCTAGGTCTGAATAAAACAAACTCCCACCTTATTCATATTCGCGGAAATGCTCTTCAGAATCCTAACGACCCCGTCGCTATACTCTTCCATGTCGTTTTTTACCAACTGATAGTCCCTCGCGTAGTTCGACAGAAACTCGTCGATTTGATGCTCTTTCACGGTTAATTCCAGGTACTTGGAGTGGTTTCGCACTGAAGATCATATCGTTGATTGGAGGGAGTTGATATTGGTGCAGCAATTAGAAATCGAATTTGGACGCGAAATAGTGAGTCGCGTAGTAGAGAAACGAAACGAATAGCGTAATTTTTGGATATCGACGCGTTCTCTCCTAATCAATATTTTTTTTTAGAAATTTCGGAGAAAACATTCAGGAAGAAACATTTTAAGGCCTCTATATTTATCAAGTTTCCAGAAAATCGTGAAGATAGTCACTTTTGATGGGAATAGCACTGATAAGAGAATCTCTTTCACACGCTATTTCACTCAAAGTGGCTACTTTTAAGAATTGTTAAATTCCCTACTCTGTTTAGTTTCACTGTCCGTCTCAAAGTCACGTAGTTCCTCGTTACACAGATTGATTTGATCTTTGACTTGCTCAATTCTGAAAAATGCATATTTTCAGCAAGCTGGAAAAAACAAGACAATAAGACGACAATATATACGAAATAGTATAGGGTAGGGCAGAGGAAAGGTCTTGTATGTATCTTTTCTAATAATATTTCGTTGTCTTGTTATCCGTTATCGTTTTGTCTTTTTCCAGGTTGCCATATTTTCAAAAATTCGAATTTATGTCATTTTTTCAAATATAAAAAAAAAAAATTCTTACTGTTTCTCAATAGTATCGATATCAGAATTATCCTTTCTCATTTGCTCGATGAGTTTTGCCTTTTTCTGCTCAGGGGTTTCTTTTGACTCCTTCTCCCGATCAAGATCAGCTTCTCTTAGCTCCAACTGAGCTAATGTTTCATGCATTTGGACTGAAATTGAGAAAGCCAATCATCTTGTCCTCTTTTCAATATATCTTTTATTGATAGCCGATAACGAGACGAAACAAATGATGCACAAATTCATATATGAAAAGTGTACATTGCGTATTTACAAACAGCCGTCGCATTCATTCCTTCAAAATAATGTAATAATGTAGAGTCTGCTGCAAACAACGTGCTAATTTATATGCATCAAAAGTCCGTGTCATTTAATTCGTCTCAAGTAATCGGTCTTTGATAACAGCAACAGATTATTCTCTTTTTTAAAATAGCATTTGAACAAGGATAGTTTCAGGCTTTTTTAAATCGGTTTTCAGGTTTTTTTTTATTTCTAAAGTTATCTAACCAGCTTTCTTCTTTAGAGGCGAATTATCCAATTCCATTTCCAATTGAGATTTCTTATCGTCCAACTCGTGTATTTCCCTTTCCATTTCCCGGACTTCGCGCTTCAGATTCTCCACGGTTTCTTTGCACTCGACATAGTGCTCTCTTAAGCCGGGCTCCTGAAAAAGTGATCTTAAAAAGTATCATTTTTATGATTATCTATGAAAAAGTGGAGAAGTCTAGAAATTATACAGGAGCACAGAAAAGTTGATATATTGAGAAAGAACGAAGATCACCTTTCTTTTGAGTTTAAATGGTAATAAATTGATAAATTGTCACATTTTACCCTAGCTTTCCCAGAAACGCTGATTTTTTCGAGCTTTTCTGCGCTCTTTTTTTTTATTTTAAATCTCTCTTATCGTCCAAGAAAGGGCGAAAATCTAACTCGCTATTCAACTACATCACACTGTCATGAGGGAAGGCTCTCATTTTTGCGCTATGCGCTTGGCTGCAGAAGCGAGAGAGCATGGAAAGCAGAGAGATTTTGGGAGGCTCGAAAAAGCAAATGTTTCTATGTGAGAAGGGTACAAAAGCATTTGAATAAAAATAAAAAATACCATCCCAGCCATAATAGCTTGGTTCAATCGCTTCTGTTCCTCAATTTCAGCTAAAGTCTTTTGGATTTCACCGTCCTTGGATTGGCGTTCGTTGAAGAGTTCTTGGACGCCGGATTCCATCTAAAAATCATTCAAAAATTCAATATTTAATATTTCTTGAAACCAACCTCGTCCGCTTTTTCCTTCACTCTTTTCGTCTCCATTTCTATGTCCGTCATATCACTGTTTGTATGCATGTGATCGATGATCTAAACTTTTTTTTTTTTTATAATAATTAGATTTAGAGTTTTTATGTGTATAATTTTTAATCTAAAGATTTTAAGACTTACCACATTGTAATCAATCAACTTCCCCTGCATCTCTCTAAGTTTTAAGGCGCACTCTTTGGCTCTAAAAATTTTAGTAATTTTTTAAAACAATTTTCTCAAACTAACCGTTTTTCATAAGCTCCCAACTCCATCCGATCGCTTTCGCCTTTTTGATAGACCTCCGTTAATTTGACGATTTCGGAGTTTAGTTGGGAGATTTTTGCCCGCAATAAACCGACGAAGTACGATTTGTCGAAGATTTGACGGGTGCATGAAAATTTCAAGAAAATTAGATTTTATCCAGATATAGCTGACTTTCAGTCAGTACGAAAAATTATGGGGAAGGGGTACGCAACAAGACCTAGGTAAACAATTTTGACTTAAGGGATACGCTTGAACGGTTTGACTCAAATTCTCAAGTTGTGTCGTCCAGCCCTGTTGCTAGTAGAATATTACTGAAAAGCGGAAAATAGGTGTGAGCAATAATGAAAGATAAATAGGTTTTCAAGGGAGAATCTTTTATATAAAAAAAAAAATTACTAGCGGTTCCCAATCTACTAGCAGCCCTCATTCCAGCTACGCCCTGCTGAGTGACGGGTCGATTGATCGCGGATAGGGCTGAGGGAGGTCGCGCCAGTCCCGTCATAGGTCGCTCGCCCATCTGAAATTAGAATTCTTTTAAACAAGCAATATTTTGACATTATCTTTCTCATTTATATAAATTCCCTCATATCGAAATAAAAATTGTAATCTTTAAAGTCAAGATTTCAGAAGGTAATCAACGAAGATCAGCTTTTCTAGTTAGTTAGGAAAAAAACTTACCGAAGATCCCATCCTCGGCGGTATAGCGATAGGCTGGTCTGAAACAGCGCTTTGCCCGGCTCTAGAGCCCATACTCGATCTGTGAACACATTTATAAAGCCTCGCTTTAAACTCAAAATAAGCATTGAAAACATTTTCAAAGTGTAAATCGACTTTTATTACTATTCTCATATTGTTATATTGTCATTTTAGCACTATATTGTTGAGTCGATCGGGAATCGGGAAGGCCAAAAATAGGAAAAGCGAGAATGATTTTGGGCCAATATTTCATGCTCAAAACCCGAGAAAATTAGCCGTCTAACATATTGCATCTCCAAGACTACTGATCAGACGATAGAGTTAAATGAGTACCTGGGAGGAATTGGCATCGGGGCGGCAGGAGGTGGGGCCATGCCCGAACTGGTAGAGAGTCGAGACACTGCCCGAGATGGAGGTCGAGGGGCGGACGATACTGGGATTGAGCCTGAAATTAACAGTGATTTAAAGAAAAAAAATTGAGAAAATCAATGCGATTCCACTTTTTAAAAATATGTGTTGGCGGGAGGCGTGCGTTACGCACCACACCCGAAAGAATGATTTTAAGCCAGTCTCACTCCCTTTTCACGTGCTATTTCTCGCTTTTCTAACCACTAAAAGTAACTGTGCACCGCTTTGCACACCTCCAAGATTTTTACATCAACAATAAATCCTAATGCAGAAAAAGAACGCACCATTCATGGCTGCATGATGCTGAGCGATTTGACCGGTTGGTGGCCTTTGCCTGGCACTTGGCGATCGGCCGCTTGAAGTCTTCGGACGGGACTGGGCTGCTGAAGGAGGTCTTGACATTCTCTGAAAATCGCAAAATTCTCAGAAATTCGAAAAATATGGAATAAACGTCGAATGAAGCTTATTTTTGGAGCTCTAAAACACAAGGAGTCGATGTCAAGTGTACGCGGTAGCCATGACAACGAGATGAAAGCTTGCGATTGCGGGAAAATTCGCCTTCGAAAAAGAAAACCATGAAAATTAAAAGAAAGACTAAAATTAGCATACATTTTTTCCAGATAAAAGATGTAGAAATTAGCTTGCATTATCTTTGAATGATCTTCATTTCGAATTAACAAGCCATTATCGATTACGATGCTTCCGGAGATGGCTGGTATTCTCTGTCTTTTCAAGGATGTGAGCTAATTATTGAAGGAAGATTAGATAATTAGACAATTAACTTCAAAAAATGAGCTAATTACCCAATTAAAAGAGTTAGACTAATGATAGCAATCGCCTTTAGTTGCGCGGCGTCATCCTGCCCGTGCTCTTCAACATCTGTCTCACGCTGTTCTCGTGGATTAAGGTAAACATGATAACTATTGTTGGGCCTCCTGTATTTGGAGACGGATGACGGACACAGACAGCTGAGCTTGGACCCAAGTTCAATTTACAACCCTTGTAAATGAACTTATAAAGCAACTTACAACACTTGTAAGTCAAATTACAACCTCTTCAATTCGTCAATTTTAGACATTTTTTCCCATTTATTTTCATTAAGAGTCATTCCACGAGTAAATGGAACAACTGTTAAAGGGGATACGGACAATTACAAAAAGTGTCCTAGAACCGAACCAAACTCATATGGGTCAAGTTATCCATTTTCAAATTACAGATGAATCATCATATTGTATATCAAATGAAAGCCCTTTATCGAACTGAGTAATATGCTGGAAATCACTTGAAAAGCAGATTAGTCTATCGCCTTTTATGGTCATTTGAAGTTTATGCAGGCCACGGAATTTGTGATTTTCCTTGCCGGTATCTTTCTCGGGTGCTATCGAATGCACTATTTCTGTTCATGCGATTGACTTGAGCCCTTAGTCGAGTTGAAGATTTATTTCATTTTAGAACTGGGACAAAAATAACAGCAGCCGTGTTCTTCCCTGTCCGAAAGAAAGAACCAAGATTTTTGGCACAGTAGATAAAGGAGGCTTGACTCTTATCAGGGGTCAAGAAATACAATGGAAAAGACTCCGAATGATAAGAAAAAAATCGCTGGGTCAGGCAAATTGGCCAAAAGTTTTCTGATCAGCGAAAAGATCGAAAGATCAACACCAAAAATTCAAAATCGATGAAAAATTGGTGCGATCGAGCACAAAGTTACTCCATTTTTGGTCTTTTTCCCCAGGTAGTTATACCCAATTACAATGATGGTATAATGAAACCACTCGTTGAAATTGATAGAAATGGATTCGAATATTATCCCCCAGTCAATTTCGAGTCGACTGATGATACCCATTTTTATAGCATACCATAATAGATAACCATGAGGTGTCTTCACAAAAGTTGCTTAGTTTTTCAAGCTCTATCGATTGGTATGCATATTGTAGGAATTTTCTCAAAATTTTGAAATTTCAGGTTAAAGATACAACATTGTGAAGGAAATATTATGGAGGGTTGGCCATAGAGCAATCTCGACTTAAGTCCTCCCTAGGTTTGTGCGTTCTTAGGCACCCGGTAAAGTGACCGACATCACCATTTCATCTACTTAATGATCTTTCAAATCTGATCATCATAACATAAATGCATCAAGCTCAAAACTTTAATCTTTTCCCCAATCTAGATCCCGTCCAATTCTACCCCATTCACTTGCTAGACTACGGTGATAAATGTAAAGATAACTTTAACCCAAAGGCTTTTTGAAAGTGGTCACGACACACCCCCAAAATCACCTGCATTATCAATGAAGAGAGGAATAGTACATGAAAAGATGCAGAAAATACCGAGTAAGTGACCCAAAGACCCATTTGCCAAATTCTTTATCTTTCTCATTCAGTTCTCAATGCTCGTCTTCCATGAATGGTCATTTTTCTTTTTCTTCCTCACTTATTTTTAGCTTCAGTTTGTATTATTCTCGACACGGAATCTCAACTTTATATGTCGCCTAAATAGGGTTACATTCAATTCTATATCATTAATTGCATTTTCTCATTCAGTCAATACTCGTTTACTATCTCCATTTCGAAATAATTCTATGGTAATTGTTTAGGTCTCTTAACGAAGATGCTAGCCAATTTTCCAGTCGAAATTATATTGTTGATCTGTCAATATCCCGAATTAAAAGACCTGGGACAATTGGCCTGGACTAGCAATCGAATGATGCAAATAATCAAGAGATATCTGCCGAAAGCGCTCGAGAGGAAAACTTTATTCTATAGTAGGAAAATATTTCTTATATGAGCGAAAATTAATTTTAATATTTAGTGCCCTATAAAAATGGCAAAATTGTGGAAAGAAGAATCTGTTTGTTTGACTCACATTCTAATTCTGTTGAGCAGATTGCGAAATTTACTAATGATTATGAGCCATGGGAAGTAGCAACTACAAAAGACAAGGTAGATTATTTTATTTGGCATTGTCAATCTTGTAATTTTAGATTTTTGCATTGAGCAGTAAAGAAAAATCATTTGAAATCTTCGATCTGAATACTCGACAAATCACAAAAGGTAGCATTTCAAAAGCCAATAGATTGGTTTAATTTTATTGCATTCTTTCCAGGAGGACCAGATCTTCCTGAATGGCGTCAATGTGCATCTGTGGCTTATTTCAAAGACAAATTATATTATTTGGGTGGATGGGATCCTAAAACATGGAATGATATGAATCGAGTTGACATAAGAAGATCGAATGAAAGTTCATGAAATAATTTATTCAGATTTTAATAGACGGGAAATGGGAAACAGGACCTGGCTTTCCTTTTCCAATTAATGAAGCTCAAACAATAGCATGCAATGGCATTTTATACGGTCACTTTATAGCATATTCATTATTATAATCATGGATATTCAGTTATTGATGGAGGAAATAGTAGAAAGATATATCGATTATCAGACGATGAACGGGAATGGATTGAAATTGGAGAGATTCCAGAAAGACTAGTTTTTTTCGGAGTTGCATCGTTAAATGGGAAAATTTACATAACTGGAGGATGGAGGTTGTTAATTTTGTGTAATAAATAATGTATCATTATGTATTTAGTATAATAGGTGGTCATACGTTAAAATCCTGTCTGTGTTTCGATCCCTCAGCTCGAGTTTATGGTCGAATCTCTCGAATCGCTGATATGAATTATACAAGATATCGTCATTCGCTCATTGTCGTTAACGAGAAATTGTATGCAATCGGAGAGTAAGTTAATATGTTCAAAATTCTGTAGTAATTGATATGAATTTAGAACAATAGAGTGGATTTATGAATGGATTTTATGTCGTGAAATAGAGGAATACGATCCGCAAACGAATGAATGGCGAGAAGTCGGAGAATTGTATATCTAGAATCTCCAATTTCAACACATTTATAAGTGTTTGTAGTTTTTATATGATTTTAATAAAAAGTATCTTTATTCAATTTCGTACATTCTAATTCGATGCACATGATACAGACAACTCTCGAAGATATCCAAAGTGATGAGGGATAATTGCAACTGAAATAAATGTCCCTTTTAACCAGGGTTGTACGAACTGAACTTCGAAATGTCTGGAAGTTCAGTTCAAGGTCGTTTTTCAAAGTGGGTTTCAAAAGAATGATGAAAGAAACTTTGAACTCTTCGATCTTTCCTTCAGATAAATAAAAAATACCTTTGTCCATGAATTTAACATTTTTCAGAACAAATTCTGCCTTTTCATCGTCTTATTAATCGCTAGGAGGTTTCCATATGAAAGTTGGGTAAAGACGATTCGAGAAACTAACGTAGTTGAGGGTGCACAATCATGCATTCTTGAATGTGGTTCCGTTAATTGTGATAATGGAGGGCAGAGACGTGTATTGCGCCGCTCTTATAAACCTTTTAAAAATGACAAAATACTGAGTCGAGTTGTACCAATGAGAAGTTTGTCTGAGATAACTCACTGATTCCGGACCGAGTGAAAGAAATCGGTTCTGAGGGGTATATATAAATGTTTTTTAATGTATGCCGTACACTACCGGATTTTACATCGCTATTCCTTATCATGTGGCTAGAATTATTACGAAATATTTCAACAGTTTCTGAAACATGAAATCACTGAACTTTGCGAATATTTATTTGACTGGCATAGACACGGATTTTTGCTTTTATTATTTATTTCATTTGTGCCCTCCTGTGGAAAGCTGTTCCAAAATTTCGTTAGACCACTTCTTTTGAAGAGTCAGAACGTCGTTAATACCTCAAACTTGGGTAATTAAACCGAAGCTACCGATGAAAATCGGGAAATATAGACATTTCGTCGCATACCCCAGTCAAGAATGCAATTAGAATCTTTCACTGTCTGGTTTCTCTTCATCTTTCTCATCCTTTCCACTTTTACCTGACTCTTTCCTTCTCTAACTAACACTCACTCTCTACTTTTTCCCTCCCCCCGGCCAATAAGAGAAATAGAGCGCCTATTTGAGAAGGAAAAGGAAGAAAATGATGAGAGAAAGAGGAAACCAGACAGTGAAAGATTCGAATTTGATTCTTGCTTGGAATATACGAGAGAATGTCTATATTTCCCGATTTTCACCGGTAGCTTCGGTTTAATTACCCAAGTTTGAGGTATTAACAACGTTCTGACTCTTCGAAAGAAGTGGTCTAACGAAATTTTGGAACAGCCTTCCACAGGGAGGGCACAATAAATGAAAGCTCGATATTCTACTCCACCTCAAATTTCTACGAAACAATAACGTGCCATGGACACATCAAAATTAAATGCATATTTTCACATAAATTAAGGTTATTTGCGATTTAGTAGCGTGGAGATTTGAAAATTGATAAATAAAAAATACATAAGAAGAAATTACTCACTATATAATGCAAATTCAGTCAATGATTACAATGTAAAACGTGCTGACCATCGCGGCCCAACCGATTCTTCAAATCGTGTAAAATGAAAATAATAAATAAAACGGAAATATGCACAACAGACAACCCGAAAGTATCAGTTTTAATCAATCTTGACACTTTTCGGTCTATAACTTTATTTAAGCATCAGATCGGGAAATTCTCTAATGAACGTTGTTTATCTCACCGAGAAGAAGTTTTTGATACCACATTTAACCCATTTAGATGTTTCCTAACGATTTTTTAATTTTCACTACGTCATTTACTGTAGCGCAAACAATGTGCATCCGAGCTTCGGGACCTCGATTACATTTTTAGAGAACGTTTCCAGGAAAATCATTTTGACTGTACCAAGCCTTTCCTAACAAATCTCCATTTTTGCATAGAATGGCTAATAAATAAGATTTTATCTGAAAGGCAGAAAGAGTTTTTTTTTCCCGAAAAGACCCACTTTGTTGTTTCACTTGAATTAAAAATGTATTGTAGCAATTGATATCATTGAGACTAACATCATTTTCTTGTCTAACATACGAATCGAATATGTCATTCAAATTTGCATAAATACCTAAGGAATTGCAATAATTGGCAATAAGTGAGGATAAACAGCATCAATTCAAACATGAGTGGTAGTTCTTCGAATGAAATTGAACCTAGAAAAATCACATAATAGTTCAACATGCATTATCATTTGATGATAAATTACCGTATTGAGGATTCGTAATCGAATCTTTAATAGCCTTCGAATGATTGACATTCATTTCAAATTCGATATCCTGAAACAATAGTAAATTAGATTATGGCACAATTTTGTGAATACCCTGTAAATTTCAAGTTATTCGACACATAAAATGGAGAACTTTAGTCTTATGAGTCTTGTGATTATTTTGCAAAATTACAGATGTTATTCTATCTACCTCTGATACATTCTAGAAGTGAACGCTAATGTAAAATCATGCGAATGGACAGATGCATTTATTCGATTTTAGTGTACATTAAAACATTCATCGACTGACGACATTTGAAATTGATGAATTTATTTGTGGACGAGATATTATAGTAATAAGAATAAAATAATAGAATTATATTTTAGGATTTTATTTCTACGGCGAAACTTGAGTCATTGTTGACCGTCCCACACTCGAGACTTGGACGAGTGATTGTGATGAAATTTGTCCTTTTCTTCTAAACAGAATTATCATTTCGTAATAAAATTACCAAGAAACGTTCATTTCTCACCGAATGCGAAGTAGGTTGCGTATAGCTTTTCGTCTGGCAGGGCTAGAAATTATAAATGAGAGCGGTATCGTTATTGACCACAAATATGCATCCATCAATTTTATAAGATTATAATTATATATTATATTCTCGTTTTCAGAACCATTTTTGAAAGGCATAAAGTCAGTCAATAAATGTTCATATTTAAATAAAATGCAGCTGGTTAATAATAGAGATAAAATCTAAACAATACATATTTTGCATACCGTAAAATCTCTATAGTCGAAACCCCCCTAAAATAGGAGTTGAGACTGAAACCACGGGATTTCAATTAGAGGCTTTACGGAAACTTTTCACAAAGAATAACAAAATATTACATGCTGGAGAGCAAATGGGATCATCTGATATAGCATTCGTCGATTTTCTGATCCATAATTTCGACTTGATAATTTTGCAAGGCTTTGAAGTTTATGATAAAATATAAAATATGTAAATGTCGAAAGAAGTGCACACATATCGATGCTCATACCAATTAGCTAAGAAGAAATTTGATGATCAATTTACGATATATTATTCACTAACCTGCACATATCTTGAATATGAATCATCACCTTCAAAAAATACAATGTTGAAAATCATTGTTGCATGAACAGTTGAAATAATGCCGCTGAAGATCAAAACAACCAATATGGTTTTGTGCAGGTAATTTCTAAATTTTTGATTAAATAGAATATGTTATCATTATGCATCCTGAATAAAATGCACTACATTTTGAATTTCAATAGAAAAGTAATTTTTACTATCCCTTCCAGGGGTGGGCCGGAATTCTGGTTCCGTAATTTTGAAAATTTCATCCCGGCCTACCCCCGATCCCTTTCTAGTCATAATTCTATTTCAAACCGATGCTTCATACTGAAACCTACTTGGTCAGAATTTTCGTAAGTGTTTCATTTTGATACAGCAGTGCATATCTTTGTAAAACTAGGCATATATTCAATAATGATAATGAGTAGCAAATAAATGATGCTAATACATAGAAAGAAATTAAAAATATGATACTACTAATCATTAATTCAATATTAAAGTAGCCCGCAATTATTATATTTCCTAAAATAAAATATATGTATATAGCTTACTCAATTTAATAAAGTTTTAGAGGAGTTTCTATCGTTCGAATCTATATAGAATGATGAAGTATATTAATACTTATCACTTTTAAACTAACTCAGTCTTATTGTTAAGAAAATGTAAGAAAAAGATTAAGAACTTAGTAAAAAGATAATTTGTAATACGTGATGTACTTGCCGTTTGAGCTTATATTTTCAACTACTGACATCCATACGCATTCAGAAAATCTAATAATAAAAATAACAACCACTAGATATGAGAATACCCGAAATTTGATTATTATCGGATAATATGGCGCCTGAAATTAATCATTTGAAGATATAGTCGAATTATTAGTAAGTAAATGTGAATTAAGAAAAAGGTAGGCAATTTTAGAATTTTTTGTCATTTATTTTGAATGATGTGATGAAAGACGTTATAGTTTTTCTTATTTTCTTCGCACCATTTCTTAATATCTCATTTAATGTATCTATTCGATAGTCATTTTAAACAGGTATATGTGTGACAACAATTTTTGATAACATTTCCAACACCTTACATTTTGATGGCAAGCATTGCTAGGAAAATATTGCAGAAATTAAAGACTATAATTTTATCATCGAAAAAGAAGTTTATTCTAGATAAAATAATTTAAAATTAATAGTCAATGTCAATTTAATATTTACTGATTGCCATAAACATTTTACTACAAAAATAAAATGGCTTACCTCTCGTTTTTCATCAGTAATGCGAAAGGAATATGCCATTAAAATCTGTAGAATTAGAGCAGGTATTCCAAAAAATAAAAATACGACGAGAAGAACTCCTGTTTTTTGCATATAGTTATCGTTAGCTGAAACGTTTTATTAGATTTTGTAATTTTAACGATTTGAACTTGTCACAACGACACAACGTCGCAACATGAAAATGATGCAACGCTTTCTTGGAAATTTTGCAATAATTCCAGGACCCCATAATTTTTTAGTAAAATCATGAATAATTTTGAAATTTGAATAATATGATCACCTTCAGTAGTAGCTTCCATATTGATACTATTTGCTATAAATCGATATAGGAAGATCTATTAGAACTAATAACTTTTGCATAAACAAGAGATTTTCTGAAATGAATGCAAGGTTAGATAAAATATATCTTGAAAATTAGGGTCTTGAGAAATTGTTTTGACAGGTTAAATTATGATTTTTCTAAATAAAATTAACCCTGATACGAGCATAGCTTGAATTTTATAATTCAAAAGAACCTTCTCACCGATCTTTTATAGTCGATGGAGTTCAAAGAATGAACAATTTTTTAGTTTATTTATTTATACAAAGAAAAGAACCATTTAATTGAAAAAGACAGGTGAAATATCAAGTTCCTCAATTTTGCAAATCGGTAAATGAAATTTTTTCGATAATGGTGCCTATTGTAATTAACTATTCTAATATCAAGTCAAATCAAATATGCATTAATGATGACTTTAACGAAATTTTAATGTCACTAATCTTAGCCTACCCAAATATCAATGCCTGCAAAGTATTATCATCTGCATTTCAAAGTCCAAACTACTGAATTTTGTAAAAATCGAAAGATCTCATTAAATCGCTATCGTCTAATTAGCATATTTCGTAATTTTGATTTCACGACAACAAAGATAAAATTTAAAGGTTTATATGTAGAGAACGCAAGTGATATTCCCGATTTGAAGGCAGAGTCATGAACGTATTTTTCTCAAAATCTGATGGGCTAATCAAGCTTATAATAAAAACCGAATGAAAAACGGATCAGTGTAGCCAAAGATACGAATTTCTGAAGATGATATTCGAAAATCTTTTATAGCAAAAGTTTTCTTTATACCTCTTGTTTATAGTCAAATCGTCAAAACTCAACTTTGATCCCCACGTAGCTACGCCCACTTTAGGGAACAGAGTCTGGTCTCCCCATTTTTGTGATTAGAACCCATAGGGGTACCCACCGCTATGATCAAATCCCGATTTGAAGGACTTTTTTCTGAAATGCGGACAGTTGTTCCGGGTCTTACAACTACACTTTCTTAAATGAACGAGATTTTGTGAATGATGCTAAAATGAGACTTGAGAATTGATTTGCTCATTTTGGGTGCAGGAATTTCGCAATTTATGCCCATACATAGTCGAAGTCTTTCCTCCAGTCATCCAGTTGCAGTTGCAGTTAGCAGTTATTCGAGCCAAAGATCTGGGACAGATGGGAAATGGAGGAATGGAAGATTGATTTTCACGTTTTCTTTGATTTTTTCTAGGCAAAAACGAATGAATCGATACCCCTTCTCTCTCAGCTGCGTTCTTTTCTCTTCCCTCCTCTCCTCTCTTATATTTCCTCTATGTTTAGCGTCTCCCACATGGTGAATCATCGGTTATTTGTTAAGAGTTGAAATATTTTCATTATAATGTTTATAAATATAACAGTAAATTGCTAAATATATGCAGTTATATTGTAGGGTTTTCGACAAAGTAAATTCCTTGCTTCATCTTCAATATTTGACTTATCAATGATATACAAGTCATTGCAGAAATGGATATATTGCCAAAAAGATTATCTGCGAAGAATGCCCATAATTTCAATGCTCATTTATTTATATTCCTAACAAAAGTATTGCACAACATTGTGCAATGTGTTAAGTATTGATTTTGATAAGTGTTTGAGTCATCAAGTTTGTAGTAATTTGAAAATCAGTATTTTTAATGTGTATGATCTATGACATTGAAAATTTCTTGCAAGTTTTAAAATCGAAGTCAGTCTTCGGATCGTTGATTAGAAATTTATTCTGCCAAAAACTCATAAATAAATGTCAACAATTAAATTTTTGGGTAAAATAAACTAGAAAAAACGACTAGTGAATTACTCAAATCACGAAAAAAAACTTATCAATCGCTTAGTGAAAAGCTAACTAAATTCGTGACGAAGAAGATAAAGATCTACTGAGCAGTTAAGTAACATCAAAATGCTGATAAAACTCGTAGTGTTTAACAATACTCCGGATTTGAGAATCATAGAAACCGCGAAAAGCCTTGACGTATTGCGTTCATACCATTTAAAATTGACGCTAGCCTTGGAAATACGGGGATGATTCGCGGTGCTAGGTTTACTCTTGGTCGACGCAATTGAGGTGGGTTGGTCGGCATTAGACGGAATGGTACTGAGAGAAATCTGTGATCGCACAGAAACTCTCCCATTTTGCGCAACCCATCCTTCACCTCCGAGATTACCCAATCCCACAGAAGCTTCCACTTTTTGCGCCACAAATACTTCGCCATCAAGATTAGCAAAATAGCAAATAGCACAGATAGCAATACAACAATTTTGATGATTTGAGATCTGTTGAGACCAAACAACGGCCAACGATTTTCGGCGTGAACAATATGGACCACTTCTTGCTAAACATTCAATGCTCACATTACCTATGGAAAATATACTCACGATTGGAAGTGGAAGTTCATCCGGATGAAGCCGTAGCCATCCTTCAATTCCATCCAATATTTTCTCGAGCAATTCGGTCGCATCGAAAATCTTATTGTTTCCGATAATCATATTGGCATTTCGATGGTCGAGAACACCAATTATGTTTTGCCACTACAAATTAGTTAACTTTGAGCTCATTCCGATTGATTTATTTACCGGAATATCGTTGGCAATGTTGAGGGCATGAAGATTCGCAAGAGCGCCATCGTCAGTGAGGAACAGCAGAACGTTTTCCCCCCAGTCATGTCCTTGCTGATTTTGTGGTACGTGAAGGAATAAATTGATAAGTGCTCGGTAGAACTAAATTCCTTATTTATATTCGTGTTTCAATAATGAAATTAGCATGGACATACCAAGACAATTCGCTTTAAACGATCGATCTCGTTATCAGCAACTCCTCCATGCACTTGACCATTAAATATGCCAATAGGTTCATTATTCCCTAGGAATACTTCTTCTTCCATTGTTCGAGAGATGACTCTGAATTTTCTGGATACATGAAAACATTTCAATTACGTACGCTAAATTACATATTATTCGTGTCATAAAATGAAGATAACTCAGTTTTTTAGAATGTTTTCTTCAAAAAAAAACTTTTCATTTTTTCGTGCTTTCTCGACGCAAATGGGTAAAAATAAAATGCGTATTTGGATAAATAAGATGAGAAATGAAAAAGTTTAGTGAAATACTAACTTGGACAATTTTGGGAGTTATCTCATTCAAAATAAATGATATACTCAGAATCGTAGCTAAACAAATGCCAAAAGCGAGAATGTACGAAATAAAATTAATAACAGTTGAGAACATGAGGAACAGAATATGCCATGCAGAAAGGAAGAGAGAGTGATTAATGATGATGGCGGATTTTCTTCGAATTCAATCGTGGAATTGAGTGTCAAGTAACTGAAGATTAAATCTAGAAATTCATGAATGGCTAGGAATGATGCGCTGCTAAAACAAGAAGTTTACTTCTCTCCTACACTTTTTTCTAAAATGTAACAGGGCGAACAATCGTGAGAGAAACGTTCAAATAAAAGGAAAAGATTGAAGCATGATGAAAATTGTATCAGATATACGAAATGGGAAAAGGGGAAGCGTCATTTTCAAATTCATGAGAAGATCAATGAATCATACGGAAATTAATCAATGCAGCCCTAAAAATAAGATAGTGACGAAAAGACATGTCGGCACCTTGCCCAGATATATGAGAAATAGAGAAATCGAAACAATCGATGCTTCTGGAAGATAGAACGAGAGAATCATTGGCAATCTATCAGCGAGGGAGTGCGCGTATGAAATAGTGCTGAGAGAAAAAAAAAGATTGCGAAAAGAGCGTGCTGTTCTCTGAGCAGAGAAAAAGACGAGGGTGGACCCTGTAAAATGGAGAGAGAGAAGAGTGATGGAGAGGAAGGGAACACATTCCCGCGTCATTTTCATTAAAATGAAAGCAGCACTTGCGAAATTTCATGAACACTATTTCTTATCTGCAAAGTGCAAGCAATGAAATTTCAACTGAATGCGTCAGCGTAATACAGGGTTGCTTGCACCAGAAGAAAAATACTTGGCACTTTATCTAAAACACACGTGTGATATTCAAACATTTCATATCGAAAAATTATTTATTATATAGATAGAGAACGCAAATACTCAAATTAGAATGGAAAAAATTTGGAAGTGAAATTGTAAAATTTGGCGAATGTAAAAAAGTGAAATTTATAAGACTTGTAAGCTGGCTTATAACACAGCTTACAACCCCTGTAAATGAACTTACAAGCATTGTAAATTGAACTCGAGCCCAAGCCCAGGTCTACGAAATGAAGACGGACATGCGCATCGTTCCGATCTACTACTTCGACACTAACAGCAACCTCACTACCGGCTCGATGCTGCTCGATGGACTTGTAAGGAGTTTATCGTCTCTTTGACGCATTCATTAAGTAGCTAATAATTATCTAAAAGATAGCCTGTTTAATTGTAAGGATACAAGCCTCTGACGAGCCTGTAAGCAAATCACCATCTTCATTAGATCATTCCTAATGACATAGTGCAATTTAAAAGATCATAATTGAACAAATATGGATGCTTGATCATGACCACGATGTTCAGCTGAACGGTCTGACCTCGACCGTCCTGATCGCGACCGTCTCATTCGGAATGCTTGCGTTGGCGCTCTACGACTTTCGTCGTCTGGTGCAGTTCTGGCTCAGGTAGATCGCAACACCTTAGCAATCTTCATGAATCGAGCTTATTATCGAACCATAAATGACAACGTTCAATTTATTCACAAAGTAATGAATGACAGTTTGTCATCTAACCAAACTATGACGGGATGACAAATTACGTCATTTTGTGATAACAATTATATATGAATCTGTTGCTTCAATTGTTTCAACGAAACATTTCAAAGTCTGTCATCTGGGCAACAATATAAGACGACAAAGCCTGTTGTCATAACTTTGAATTTCAGTTTCACGTGCATCACGATTCTCTACGCGATGAGCGGCAGTTTCTTCTACGACGCGTTGTGCGCGTTCACCCCGTTAAGTACCGAGATCTGCATCGCCGCTGCCTCAGCGCTCTGTTTCTTCTATGGGACTGTCGGGGTTTATGTAAGAAACGGCAATCATGGAAATTAGGGAAATTGAGATTCTAGGCCTTTTTCTTCTCCGCACCTAACGGCCTTCACCAGTTCTACGTCTGCTGCAATTGCTCGTTCATTTCGCTGTTCTATCTGCGCTCCTTCCCCGGAGAAACGGCTTGGTTCGTTCTGGGATGTGTCGTGCTCTGGGGTGAGCAAATTTTCAAGATAAGAGCGATTCAAATATTTCCTGATAGATTTTTCATTGAATTAAGTACATGTTAACGTGTAAAATTTCCGATGCCTTCGCCGTGCTCAACTTCTACGGTCCATTGCGCAAAGTCCAGGAGAAGGCGGGTGACTACAGTGCCAACGTGCTGCGTTTTCTGATGTTCTCCGACAATCGTGGGGAGGACCGAATGGGCGCCGCTGGCGACGAACGAGAAGTGGAGATCATGCAGGATGGTAGCGAGGTTGAGGAAGGTTCGTAGAAATTTTGTCATCTTCTTCTTCAAAAGCTATGTCTTCAATCTCAATTTATCAAATATTACATTCTTCATTTTCCATCCTACTTCTAATTTGTTGATCAAATTTTCATAATTTCTGTCAAACCAAGCCGAATTTTCCATTTCCAGACGAATCCTCGATGGACGACGCGAACGACACTACCAGTTCGAGTTCGAACTCGTCGTTCGTCGACGACGAGGACACCGATTCCGTGGGCGTCGAGGAGGAGATCGAGGAAATCGAACCGCAACTGGCGGAACAACCACAGATACTTAAAATCAATTTTTAGTTTTATTGTCAAAGCGCGAAAAAGATGTTATTTGGGCATAAAACATGCATGCAGATTCTGACAATCCTACGACGAAGTAGTGTGTTCAATAAAAAATGCTAAAGACATGGTTAGAACAGTTCCTCAGCGTGCACCAGCTCTCGATGGCCTTTTTTCCGTACCACTAATAAAAACGACGAAATCTGATTACAGGCCAGACTCGCTGCTGGTGCAAATGCGTACGCAGACGGAGATGAACTCGACGACGACACCAGCACAGATGATGAGACGATGGCGAGCATTGATGAAGAGTCGGATGGGAGTATTGAGGCTAGAAACTCGTTCGGCTTCTTGTAAAAGCCGTACACTAGCAAAATAGGGATAAGAATAGAGGCTCGGTAGATCAGACTAACTTTTTTCTAGAAATATTCTGCACACATGCTGCTCGTCATTTTGAGACCAACACATAGCCTATTTTTTCCTACCCCTTGTATACAGTCATACAGATTTGACAAGTGTACGGCGTCTACAAGAAGCTATTTGTTCTTATTAATCCTGATATAGAGCATTTTTGCATATCAGAACCAAAATCAATACTGCAATGCATTCAATCTGTCGATCGACAAACCTACTTTGATGATTTCAGGAAGTCCTGGTCTGTGACGAACTCGAGCCCTCCGCGAACAAGCCAGAGGAGGAAATGACAGTAGCTGATGCGTTGCAGGATTCCAGTATGCCCCATTAAATGCCAGTATTCTGATAGCGATCGTCTTCAGCGGTGCGTCTTGGTCTGGGCGACTTCGTCTTCTACAGTCTGCTCGTTGGCAAGGCCGCGACGAGCGGTAAATTTGTTGTTCTTCATTGAATTTAACTTACGGACTTTTTTGAAGGCAGCTCGCTCGCCACGCTCGCTTCGATCGTCGGTGTCCTGTACGGGCTCGTCATCACGCTCACTTCTTCGTCTTTCGGTAAACTCTTGTTACTTTTCAAAAATCATATTTTATCGAAATCGTGTATCATTTTGCAATCTAGAAATCGTACGACACCATGGCACGAGATATGCCGAAATAGGGCGAGGAAAGATGCCTTACTCTCTCATCATCAATCCTTTTGCTCGTGGCTCGTGTTTAGATGTCATTTGATTTTCAAATATTCAAATTGAGCCATTTTGGTATCGATTCGAAAGCAATTAGTTGATTTTTCAGGCGAACTGACGACGCCTGCACTGCCTCTCTCCGTATTGTTTGGCGCGATGTTCCACTTCGTTACGCTGGTCATTGTCCGCGCCAACGAGTTCTACACAGAGCATGCCGTCAACATCACCTCGATCTTCGAACACACCGAGCTGTGATCCAGTAAAGTCCATCGGGTAATTCGTTTCACGAGAAATCTCCCCCACGTAAAACCACCGATCTTTATCAAAAATGCATGCCACGAATAAAATTCATCGTGTTTTTCTTCAACATTTTTATAAAGATAGAGTTTATTATTGATTTTTTGGTTCAAACTGCTTTATTTTCATCACCAAGATTATCTGCCTTCGATATTTACACTTCAGCGTCATTTTTGAAGACGTCTTTCGAATTTTCGATCGGCATTTTGGGTGGGATTTTCTTGTTCAAGAAGTAGGTCGCCACGGTGAAAACGATGTTGACAAGCATCGAGAGCGCGAAGAAACTGCGCACGATCCAGATATGAAGCTGAGAATTGGTTTTGATAAAGGCGGGCTTCATGTATTTGTCATCATCGGACTTAGGGGCTAGGGAGTATAAGAAATTGCAAACGGTTAATGAAAAATGCAGCCGATGGCAAATACCATGTTAGAAGTCAAGCTCGAGATTTGGTTTAATTGTTATGAGTGGAGACGGACTTTTAAGCAAATCTCAAGTTCTAGAATATCCAGGTCTCGATTTTCCGGCTTATTTTGGCCATACCTGTCCTACGCCCGAGCATTCCTTGGGTACGAACGAAAACACTTCGATCAGAACCTCGCAACCGATCGCCAGAATGAATTGCTTGGAAGCGATGCTAAATTGTTGAAAATATTGAAACTCAAGGGAAAATTTAAAGAAAAACAACTAAGGCTAAATTTGAAAACTCACACGACCACGATAATCTGCAAGAGCCTCGGCGACAGTTCCTCGGAAAGCCGATGCCAAATTATCAGTGGGATTTTCACACTCAGCGATGATCCGTAAAGACACACTGCGACGCCTATAAGGTGAAATTTTATCACTCTTTTGGCTCACTATAGTCACACCCTTTTTCTGAGAAATAGTATAGAGAAGAGAAAAAAGAGGGTGGTAGATACAAGGAGTCGTTTTTCTACAAAATCGACATTTTTCAACATATTTGTGTCTATTTTAAAGTTATTTCTCACCTTCAGCATAAATAATGAAGTGTGACAGCGTAGAGCAGTAACTTTTAACGAAGCCCCAGGAAACGATGAGCAAAATCGCCCCGATTGCGTGGATTACTGTGCTTATGATGTGGTACAGAAAGTATTTATCGTGGTTCGTCCTAAATTGTTTACAATTTGCAAATAAGATCAATTTTTAAAAATAAGATATTGAAATGGCAAGACTTATTTTTTCGTAAGCCAGACTACACTTCTCAATTATCCAGTAGTTTCAAAGCCTTATCATTTCGAATTTTCAAAACTTCCTTTTGATTTATTCATTAAAATTTTCCCTATTTTTACCATTCTCTTTTAACGTCTTCCGCGGTGTCATTGGCTATATGCTGGATTTTTCGTTCTTCTTCGATATGAAATTTTTAACTTTAAAAAGTTTTAATTTTTGAACTAATTTGTTTTTTTTTTTATAAAAGGATGAAAATTTTCGATTTTTATAAAATAAAGAAAAATTAAATAAAATTTAAGAATTTTCTAACTTACCGGAATTTTCGGTATCATGTCAGTGGTTAGTAAATTCAGTACTAATCTTCGTTAGTAGATAAATAGTCGCAGTCTAGTCGATCCTTATCAGAAAGTCAGTTATCGGCGCGCATTTGAGGAAACGAACACGTAAATAAAACAACAAAAACTGCTCGGTTTGTGCCAGTCAAATTCGATTTTTTGAGAATGCGAATTTGTTTATTTTGAATCGGTTAGTCATCATTGAACATCCGAACCAATTCGATTTTCTTTCAAAGGAAAACTGAAATAATTTAACGAACCCATAAGAAAGCACAATTTAGATCATCATGTTTCGATATGAAATGGAATTTTCTAAGGATAATAAGCACAGCTTCAAAAACTTGGTATAGGTGTAACAGAAAAATGCTTATCTAAATCTAAAATAAATGAACTAACAAGAGTAAGTTAATAAAAATAATTTGACCACTGTTCATTAAGCATGTTAAAATATTGTTGGCCGTGACGTTCATTTTCTACGACCATATTGTTTCCAAATGTATTCTTCAAATTAATTCGGTTCGTATGTTGAGATTCTTTTGGTAGCACCGCCGATCGCAGCTAAATTCGTACTTATTATTTTTAAATTGGTATATTTTAGATAAGTAAAAAATTGTTGAATAGAAATACAATAGAATAAAGTTTACAATTTATGAATTTCAACATACTTTTTCCTACTATTTGTTATTAATCGGCTTACTGCTCACTACTTTTATTAAGTGCTTTGCTCTCTCTTAGTTCAGCGAAACTCTTTGAAAATTGCTTCAAAAATCGAGTTTCTTATTTTGGTTTTTATAACATTTTTTTTTTGAAAATTTTCTGATAGGATTGTCGGGAATATTTTTTTTAGAATATTTCAGTGAAAAATCATTTTAAAGTAGTTTAAAAATAAAAAGTTAACCAAATTTTCTAAAATATTGACACCAGGCAGGTCAAAGCATTGCGATTAAAAGGTAAAATTTTACCTTATTAAATATCCTAAACGACTCCTTGACCCACATTTCACTAGAGTAATAAGTGATAAACGGTACGATAAATGCGTAGCTAAAATTACGTTTTCTTTCGGAAAAATTCGAGAAAAATTTACAAATGAGCGGAAAAGTCGAATAGAACCACGGATAAATTCTTGTATCCCGTTTTGATGTCAAAGTTATCAGCAATCAAGCAAGAAACCGCTACGATATTACAAATGGAAATGGATATAACCGTTTTTAGGAAGACCTAAATAAATTTATAGTTGAAAGAATAATCAGGGGTGTAAATGTTTAGACACGCATAATGAAACAGTATCTTCTGGAGAGTATGCTCTTTTCTTTCTCTCAAAGATACATTATCTCGTTATACGTGCGCACGCGCGTGTCTAGACATTTAGTCTTGAGGATAATGAATTTTTGAACATCTACCCGACAAGACCGAATATTTTCCGAAATTTGAAATCTCTCAGCCAGAGTGTAAGGCCTAATTGATACTGCGCTTCGGCAGCTCTCGAAGTAATAACGGATATTCAGATGTAAAATGTAACTATTTAGCTAAAAATATTGATTTAAAAGTAACAACCAATGTAAAATTTTCTCACCAAAACAGCCAGCGGATTGATAGTGAGCACAAATCCAATGTGATAAAGCGTATTTTCAACGGAAATTATAAAATTAAATAAAGATAAAAAAATTTGATGATACCATAATGAAAAGTAACTCCAAAAGTGGCGCTAACGATAGCAACCAGGCAAATTATAGTTATGGAAATGTATCTTCTCTTGCTAGCTTCATAGTTACCCAAATAATAGGTTGCGAAAATTCGTTCGATCATAAATGCCGGTAGAATTAGAAATGCTAGAAATTTATAAATTATTAAAAATAAAAAAAGATACTTACAAATAAAACTCATCGAAGTTCGTAAAACTGATAAAGTAATGAATAAAATATCGAAGGGGTCGAAATCTGCAAAGAAAAAAGCTGAATAATTTTCTAGAAAACTTTGATTTTAAGCGAAAAACGTTGATACGCAACAGAACATTTCACCTGTTGCATCAGTTTTCATGCCATTTTATATCTAGATTCAACTCAACCAATGAAAATTAAGAAAGATCTACACCCAGAAACTCGTTGGAAATATCAATAAGTTTGTTTTATACAAGCTATTCAATATAAATACGCATTATAATCTTTTCAGGCACTTATTTTTAATGAGACTAAATAAGTCAAGAGAAATACCTACCATCCACAAAATTAGCGAATAAAAGCATCCGTTGCGTGAACCAAACCACGATATGACAAGCGTACTGAGAGTAGTAAAATGTATTGATAATCCGAAAATTCAGATGATACTGATGCACGGTATGGCTCAAATACGCCATAAATACGATGTAGAAAAATCTAAAATTTCAATTGAATTTCACCTTTGTTAAATTGAAACTTTACTGACTCAAAAAATATCCAAATCGTATCGAATATCAATATCGCTTCATAGATTCCCCACGTACCAGAGATGATTGAATCCGTCCTGTTGAAGTAGTTTATCGTGTGCATTTTAATTTTAATCACTACAAATATCTGAAAAATCGTAATATTCGAAAGAAAATGAAGTAAATAAAGTCGGCTCTTTCAAAAATGTCGAGACGATTTTAAATTTAGAGCACGAATAAAATATTACGCATTTCTCAAAATTAATGTCAATCTTTTCTTTAAAAAAAGACGAGCAGATGAATTTGTATAAATAATAGGGGAAAGAGCAAAGAATTCATGAGAACAACAACCTTTGCAATTCAAGACTAGATATCATTAACTGCTATAGTTCAGAGTGTATTGCGCATAATTAGCTAGTATTATTCTAACAAAATATCACTCTTAACCTGATTATGTTTAGTATTAAATGAAACGTTCGTCGATGGCATTAGTTGGGTAAAAATAGACTTACTATTCGTCAGACCTAGGGAGCACTTTCGTTGGAAAAAGAACATGGGGAGTAGATCGCAAGAGCGAAATCACAGTTATGATACCAGGTCGCACTGGCAAAAGTTTTTACTAATTACAGACTAAGGAGAAATTTATTAAGAAAATATACTGGGAGCAGGTCGCAAAGGATTTCTGGTAATCGTCCCTCCCTAGGTTTGCTACTCGTTAAGAATCTAAGCCTTAATGCGCATCAGTGCACAGAACTACAACGCGACTAATTAGATAAGAGCATAAACTTGTTTGCTTAAATCTTTAAATTACTTAAACTGATAAATGCGGATCTCTGCTCATCATCTTTCGACAAATCGGATTTAAGAATAAAGGAGAAAAAGGCTTATATAAATTTAAAAATTACTTAAGCAATGATAAACGAAAATCTGTTCATCGTTCTTCGCTAAATTAAGTTTAAGCGTAAGAATAAGATCTATGCTAAACTCATTATCGTTTAATAAGGCGTAGGTCATGTCTCAACGGACTAAATTAGCTCGTCTAGGGAATACGAAATGAATTAACATTGCGCCCAATAAATAGACACATACTTTTGTTATTTAATGGCGAAAACTACAAATACGGTTATTTGTACTGGCCTTTCAGAGGATAAGATACGTTAACGTGAATGTTAATCAGAAAAATAGGGATAAATCGGGAATTGTGAAAATCTTGAGTATTAGAAACTTAAATTAACATAGATTTATGCGCTCTTACTATTACTAAATTTTTAATAATGTCACGGAAGGAGCAAAAATAGATGGATTCTTTAGAATAAATCTTCACAAATCCCGAAAAAGCAATACAAGTTTAAAAATCATTCTAGAGATAGAGATTTTAAGACTATGATAGATTTAAAAACGCTAAGATTTTCTATATTATAAATCAAAAGACCAATTCCAACATAGGAAACTTGGGGATAAAGTTTTGCCAAAAATGGGAGGAAAGAAGAAAATAGGCGATATTGATGATGAGAGAATTGTCCATCATTCAGCATGAGCAGAATTGAGAGTCCGAGTATTTCCAGGCATGAAGTCAAGAGAGTCACACACATTTTCAATTCCAATGCATCAAAGAGCTCACGAAAAACGTTGTTATTTCAAGTCGCGGAAAACGGGGGGCCGAGTAAAACACGCTAGTCTGGGATCGACTTTCCTGGACTTAAGAATAGACTTTTTCAGAAAAGGATCGGCTTTTCTGTACTTGAAAAGATTTTACGTGAAATTTTTGTTCATTTTTAAAGAGTATCATTTTCAGTTGATTTTTTAAAATGTATTTTTCCACTAATTCGAAGTCAACCCAAAATTCGTTACAATCTGAACAAGGCCTATATTTTCATTGTTCGTCTTTAACTTCTAATCAATTAGCACCTTATTGTTCACTTTCATATATACTGTCTTGTCCTTGCATGTAAACAAATATTTCAATGAATGAATGTACGAACAGTTTGGAATTCTAGGCCAATAATACCAGTTTCAGTCTGCCTATCTCCAGCCAGTACAGTCAAACAAAGTCGTCGGAAGCCAAAACAAGTCTTTCGTCTAGCTGTGCAGAGGTCACAACAACCACCAATACAATTCGCGTGTAGATAGAGAATTTGGCTTGCGATAATTTCCTTATCACTGCCTTATCTCTCGTTCAACTGTTATAAAAGGTCGGAGAAGTCGTGGAAGTTATTCATTTTCCTTGATGTTTTTGCGAATTTTGTTGAATGTCTTGTTGCGTGTTGATGTAGCCTCAGAAATCGTAAAAGATTGCCTTTTCATTATACACATAATGCGAAAATTCTATATTTCCAAATCTACATTCTTATTTTTCATTTCTTAGCTATCTTATTACATACAGATTTGTTCACGCAATAAGAAAATTGTAGTGATTGAACCAAATCTGCATTAATCCGGAAAAGATGATGGACGAAATCGACATGCGCATCCGCGCGTACCGCATCGTTCTGTCGACGGCTGTCGTGTTCTCCGTCATCTCGATCGTGTCCATCTTCGTCACTCTGCCGATGGTCTACAACTTCGTCCACAACGTCAAGCGACAAGTCCACGGCGATGTCAACTTCTGCAAGGTCGGACTTCAGTTTCAATCACAGATATTCAAGTCGGCTCAAAGTTTGTATGCATTATGCTTCTGAAGTTGAATGTATTAGAAGCAGAGCTTCGGCAAGACTGGATGACTTGTTTCAATCCAAGTTATGGAGCTTGACTTGAAGGCATAAATCGTCATTTTATTCAATTTCGAGAACTGATTGAGATTCTGCTACCAAAATTATTTGGACATCAAATATCATAGTATCTCGCAACGCTATAACTCAAAATTTTCACTTCCAGGGCTCCGCCAGAGACATCTGGTCCGAGGTGCACTCGCTGAAGGACGTCAACCCCGTCCACAACAGAACCATCCGTGATGCCTACAACCAGGTACGTCTTTATCAGGCAACTACTATACGATGGGGCGACGAGACACCTATAGTTAGAGATAGGGAAGGGAAGGAAAGTAGGGCGAAACGGCGTGGGGAAAGATAGGTCTCGTCATCTCGTCAAATAGCAGTTGCTCTTTATCAGCATCTCCTCAAACCAAAAGGGAAAGCTGATTTGAATGGAATTTCCAGGGCGGAGGCTCTGCCTTCTCTCACGGCGGATCGAGCCAGAGCTACAACGCCGGTGGCGGCTCTCATGGATCCTCTGGAGGGGGGTGCTCAGGATGCTGCAGACCAGGTCCGGAGATTCATTGTTGATTTAGCTTCGGGACAGGGCTGTAAATGTGCTAGACACGCGCGTGTGCACGCATAACGAGATAGTGCGTATTTTCGAAGGAGAGAAAAGAGCATCCTCTCCCTATGATCTCTCGAAAAGATACACTATCTCGTTATGCGTGTCTAAATATTTATGGTCCTGCTTCGGGTGTCAAAAATTAAAATCAACGTTAATTTTTACCTCGGAAGCTAAATTGAACATATGAATGCGGCGATTTCAGGACCACCAGGACGTTAGTTTCTTTTCTGCTTGAAAGTTAACTAATAATCACTTTTTAGCCGCTGGAGCACCAGGGTTCGTCGACCGTTATTTGCTCATCCTAGCATTTGAGTATAGTTTTGATGATAAATTTCAGAAAACCCGGTACGCGATATTCATACTCAATTTCTATTGAAATTGTATAAATTGGCTATGATTATCTCTTCGACGTTTAAGGGCGACCCGGAAAACCTGTAGGGCGAATTAAACTAAGTCGAAACTTGAACATCTAAATTTAGGGCGCGCCTGGAGCACCGGTTTGAAAATTTCATTTAGGATAGTAGCCAAAGAATATCGGAGAAAAATTTAAGGGAGCCCCAGGAAAAAGAGGCTCTCCTCCATGCACCCCGCTGACGCCACCACCATGCAAACCTTGTCCGCCTGGACCTCCGTAAGTTTTTTTTTCATCTATCAACTCCGAAATTTACCCAGAATCGAATTTCAGCGGACCACCCGGAGTAGGGTTTTCTTTAAGTTGAAACGGCTTGTGTCGAAAAGTTACCACCATTTTCGAAAGGGAATGGCATTCGAGGGCCCCATAATCAAAAGTGTACCCTTTCGAAGACGCCATTTAAAGCTAATGACTATCGAGTTAATCATCGTGATTCCAGCCAGCTGGAGCTCCGGGCGACAATGGACAAGGTTTTCTTCAAACAAAAAACCCCAAATCAAGACAAATTTCAGATGGTGCCCCAGGAAATGGAGCTGGACCAGGAGGCCCAGGCCCCGAGGGCCCTCCGTAAGTCCTCATTTTTTAAAAACAAAAAAAAATCGTTCAGAGGCCCACCAGGTACCGCCAATAATGTTTAATCTAGCCCTGGTTTTCATGCTAAATCTGGAATTTTATACAAAAACACTAGACTTGGCAAACAAAATCAGGGTTAAATTGACCGGATCTGATTATAGGACCTGCTGGAAACCCCGTAAGTCGACCTTTTCATTGGATTTTGATCAGCGAAAAGTGATATTTTGCAGGGAAGCGGAGGACCACCCGTATAATTTGATAAAAAGTTAAATTAGCATAACGCTATAAGTTTAGGGACCCGCTGGTATTTGATTGTACCTAAATTTAGGGCTTGAAAATTAACAAATAGGTCAACCCGGTCAATCCCAGCAGGGAGACGCTCCACAGCCAGGTATTGTGTGTTATGTCAGAATTTTTTAGTGGCTTTAAAGGCTTTCATTTTTAAACACGCTTGATTCCACTTTTGATTAATTCTGATATAATTCACTTCCGTCTATACCGAACTGATCTGGATTGATTTCAGGACCTGCTGGACGTAAGTTTCTAGAGATTTTCCTTAAAACAATTTTTAACGCATAATTTTAGCACCTGGACCCCCTGGCCCGAAAGGAGTCAGTTTTATTCAACCAAGAAACACCCAAATTTCTATCGACGACATTTTAGCCCCCAGGTCAACCTGGAAGCAGCTCGGGAGGAGGCGCTGGTCCAAAGGGTAAGTTATTTCGAATTAGAATTCTTTGAGCTAAATTCCAATATTTAGGACCTCCTGGTACGCGTTTCATAATCGATTTAACGCTATTGTTAACGCTAGCTCAAAGGTTAAAATGATACGTTTGAACTCGAGAGACAGACGCGTTAAAACAAAATGTGTTAAGTCAATTATAAATGGCATATATTTTAAGGACCCCCTGGACGTGAGTTTTAAAAAGTAAATCGGAAAAAGTGATTTTGTATATTTTCAGCACCCGGCCCAGATGGGTAAAATTTACTCGATTTTGCTTTATAAATTATAAGAGTCTGAATGAGCATTTTCAGAAATCCGGTACGCTGCCTTTATAATGGATTCTGGTCGGTAAAGTAATAATATATCCATTTCAGGGCGCCCCAGGAGTATGCTTTACCTTCTTTTTTCGTAATTTAATTATTGCCTTAACCCAATTTATAGAACCCTGGAGCAAACGGTGGGGCAGGAGAGAAGGTGCGCGATTTTTCATCTATGTCCCTAGACTTAGTTTTAATTTTTTTTCTAAAATTAGGTTTTATAAATGTTAATCTTCCCTTTCAAAACTTCGAAGCATATTTCTATTCTTTTATAAAAGATCTTCGATTTATTATTGAAAGATTTTCTTAACGAAAATTCTCCATAGTTCGAATTATTTATATAACGGATCATTTATTTATTATTAGGGATCTTCTAATTTTGATAGTCTTATATTTCGAATTTTAGGGAATCTGCCCCAAGTACTGCGCCATCGACGGTGGTGTGTTCTTCGAGGATGGAACCAGACGATAAAATCGTCGAAATTTTTCGAATTTTTCAAAATTTTCGAAATTTCCAAGAGAGCCTTGAAAATAAAATTTTGTTTTCAAAAGTCTTATTGCAACTTTTCAAACAAATGAAAGTAATGAATTTTGATCGGAATTTCATGCTTGGATAATTAGATTTGCGATTTCGAAATATAGAAGTAGATTAAGTTTGAGGGATCACAAACCAACCATAAAATGACGCACGAAGGTGAAATATTTGCAAATAATATGTGAAGAATTTGGGCTGGAGGCGATTTGTACCAAAATTTACGAAGGGAAGCTTCTACAATTTTGGTACAAATCGTCCCTCCTATCCGAAAAAATTGAAGATAGAAAATGTCGCAACAAATAGATTGGAAATTATGTGGTTCAGATGTTGTCTGAGAGTAGAATTCATGTTAAGCCTGAATATAATAGGTATATTGATCTAAAAACTGAAGAAGTAACACTAATGAATAGAGAAAATAAGATAAAGTAGTAAGTTAAATCTATACGAGGAAGTAACTACCTAAAAATTTCAGAAATCTATTAAATTGTACTCGACGAAAACGCTGAATCGTAGCAGGGGGCGCATGAGAAATAGTGTCCAAGTTTCTTTCAATTCAAAACAAACTCAAGCGTGAAGTCTAGCGCTGAGCAATTTCGATAAAGTGCGGAAAAACTCGGTGTAGATAAAATGTGTCCATCATTTAGATTAGGGTAAATATGAACGGATAATTAATCGAGGTAAGGAAAAAAGTTTAAGTTTGGAAATGAATATCCCGACTAGATTGAATGAGGAGTTTTGACCCTGCGAAAGTTATGTTTATGAAAATTACTTGGAACGTTCTAGGAATAAAATAAACCCGAATGATCTGAAATAGGGGGAGAATGGGGTTATCGCAAAGACTTTTATAGAAAATTAGAAATGAATTCCTAGAAACAAACTCTGGCATTAATTGGAAATTGGTCTTAAGGAAGGAGTGAGTAAGAAGGGGAAAATCTAGGAAAATGTAGATAGGTTATAGATGCATCATTCGAAACTAATTATTTTTGATGCCGAAGTCGGAGAGGTCGAAAATAAGGAGAGAAAGAAGCGATTTCAGGCTAGTCTCTTTCCTTTTCGCGTGCTATTTCTCGATTTTCTAACCACTAAAAATAACTGCACCGCTTTGTACACCTCCCAGATTCGGGCATCAGCAATATTATGATTCTGAAAAAATCTAACGGGGATGACGAATTGAGAGTTGGCACGATTATCAAGACTTCTTTTAGGAATGGGGAAGTAAAATTATGAGAATTTCTGGAAGAATAATTTATAATAATTATTAGTCCTAAATGTCAGAAGGCATATCGAATAGAGTGCCTTAAACAAGTTTCGATCCTTCTTTAAATTACCATTAAATATGCAATTTAAGTGTGGGGTTTTGAGAGTTAAAAATGTAAAGTACAGACTACAAAATGAGCCAGAGACCAACAAACTCGATTGTGTTTGCGAAGAAATTGCCAGCTCACGTAAATTTTTCGATGTTTGAATGCAAACTATTCGAAAACTTGGAATAAAGAATATAGTTAGAAAGATGTTAAACATCTTTTCTCTTGCACGTTTTAAATAAATTAAAGGGATAGTATATGAAACTAAAAATAATCTGATAATTAGCTTCCATTGAATAGCTTCTGTTCAATAGACAGGTTTCCGTTGAACAAAAATCTAACAAATGGCTATTTCGACCCCTAAGAAATCTAACTTTTACCCCCGAACCCCAAACTTTAGAATGAAGCTTCTTATCGAAAATGTACAGAAAACAGTCCCAGAGAGGACGATCGTCAAAGCGTTCACGAATTTTGTGCAACATTCGCCACTTCCCTTTGCGATCTACCCCCGCATATTTTCTTCGTTTGACGAAAGTCCTTCTTAGGATTGATTCTTATTCAATGAAGTCCAGCTTTGCATCGCTCTAATAGGGATTTTTCTGGTTGTATAAGCTTCTTTCAATTTATCAAAGATAACACTTTTATTCTCAAGTTTAGCTAAATCTATAGGAAAAGGTTGAGATTAGTTGTTGCCTTTAATAATAGTTGGGTCTACAAGTAGATCTGAAAATTTTTGTTCAGACTAAACTTTGAGCTTCTATGCCGTTTAAAAAGGAATGAGATGAATCTAAAGATCTAAAAATGAATCTGGAAATTTCAACTTAGTATGCCCTTCATAATCTCTTATGCCTGAGTCTTTCGTATTTAGTTTAGGAAAAATGATAAGAATTTTAAAATAAAAAATGACAATTACTATATAACGAGACCTATAGCTAGGGATAGGGGAAGGAAGGGAAGAAAGAAATTAGAGCAAAATAGAGTAGGCAAATATAAATCTCGTCATCTCGTCAAATAGCAGTTGCCAAAAATGAATCCCTAAATTTGTATTTTAGTATGGCTTTCGTAATTCGATGCCTGAGTCGATGCTATAAGTTGGATCATCAACGGATAAATAACAATACCACCACTAATAGCCACTTCAAACAGCTACAAGACGCCTGGGAGTCTCCGCGGTTCCGTCAAAACCTAAGAGACAGGAAAAGAATTAATTTTTTAAGTGATCATTTTTATAATTTTTGCAACAAGTCTTGATTTGTTTAATCTTTTTTCTTACAAAAAATAATAACAAAAAACAACTGAAAATTGATAGAAATTCGATCAATTTCGGTGATTAACGCTATTTCTTCCTTTTCTTTCTTTCTTTTCTCTCTTTCCCCTCGATATTTCTCCCTCTCTCTTTCTCTGCGTGTCACACTGCACTTGTATGCGTCGCTGCGTCTGTTTAGCCTTGGTTCACATTTTATCGCAAATCTTCGCATTTTCCCTTTTTGAAAGTGGATTTTTCGGATGTTTTCAAAAATTTTATCAAAAACCCTGATAGGATCGACTGAGAAAATTATCAACTTGCCAAATTTCGACTTTTAACGGTTTTAGTCAAGTGATTGAAATGACAACTCATTTTTGCAGTTTTTCATGAGTTTTTTTTTCTTTTTCTCCATTCTCCTAAATTTATTTATTTTTCTCGACTTTCTTGGAAGTTTCTCTTCTACATGAAAAATCCTTCTTGATAAAATAAATAACCTGACCAAATTTTCATTCAACAGATGTCATTTTTCAAGGCGGCTTTCTTTTCGTCGTTGTTTTTATTTATCTATTTTTTAAATTTGCTTTAATTCTAATTTTATTTTTCTTTTCCAGAAAATTGTAAAGAAGAAACGAAGGAAAGCAGCAATTTTGTCTGAACGATGGGTCGCGCGTGCCAGAACTGCGGTTCCACGGAAATCGACGAGGATCATGCGAGAGGTAGAAGCCGAAAAATAGCAAATTTTCTTAATTATTTGTCTTTTCCAAACTCGTCCTTTTTTGAGTTCTGTTGTCGCAAATCAGTATCTTTTTGAAACTAAATAAATTTCAACAGAAAAAATCTTTATAAAGTCAACATTTTAAAGGACAGAAAATATTTTTAAAAATCAATATTTAAGAAAAAAAAGAAAAATTCAGGAGATGCCACCTGCATGCAGTGCGGGACGGTCATCGAAGAGTCGATGGTCGTCTCTGAGAATCAGTTCGTCGAGAGGGCCGGTGGATCTGGGCATCTGCTAGTTGGTCAGAAAGCTTAGATTTTACAAATTTCAAATTCTTCTATCTTTTTAGTTTTTCCAAACAAAATTCTGATTTCTAATAGAAAATTTGTATTATTTTCAAGAGCGGCGTAGCGCAGTGGTTGTGTGTTACTGCCTACAGCTAGGGCTCAAGTTCGCCCCCCGCTCCTACCCAAACCAAGGGGGTTAAGAAATGTTGGTAGTGGATAAAACCACGAGAAAAATTGCCTAAAAATCCCTCGGCTGTTGCACACAACAACAGTCTGTCCTCGGGACGGGCCACTAGTCCTGTGTGACTAGGATAGGCCGACTGTCCCAATAAGAAGGCTGAGCTCCATTACGAGCTCGAAGGTAGCCGACCCCACCCAGTGGGAATAATAAGGCTAGGAAAAAAAAAAAAAATTTGTATTATTTTCATTTTTTTATATATGAAAATTGAATTTCTAAGAGGAGAGGTTTCGGAAACAAATAAGGGATGCGCATATAAGATCGCACAATATTGCATCACATTCGTTCATGAACGAGGTTTGGTCTTTGGACTTTCATCCAAAATTTCGAATGCGATTTTATTTGAACAGCAAAATAATATGGAAAAAATAAATAAATTTGTAAAATTCAGGTCAATTCGTGTCCGCTGAACGCGGCCAGACCCACGGTCTGCAGGGCGTGCCCGGCCTGACTTCGCAAGAGTCCAGAGAGGTCACCTTCCAGAAGGGCAGAAAATTGATTGAGGAGGTGAATTTTTTTTGAAAAATTCAAATTTTTAAGATATGTCCAGACTTTTTTTTTTCAAATCGCGCGATTACCCGTATGAAACGGACAGTACATTGTTTTGAGAGAGAATAGAGGAGCATGTCTTCTTTCCGTCTCTTAAAAATATGCACTATCTCGTTTCATGCGGCTAACCGCGCAGTTCGAAGATGTTTCAAGGGAAGTATATTAAATGAGATTTTTGATACGAGTTATTACGAAATGGTCTATATCATGCTCGGGAATAAATTTTAAAAATGGGATGGATTCGCTTCAAGATTAGTTTGAATAGGGAATTTTTCAATTATGAATGTTAGATAATAGTCCGCTCCTCAAAAATGACTCTAAAAAGCAATTGTTAACGGATTTGATAAGTTTCAAGCGGGTTTCTTATAAAACCACCCGACATTGAAGATATTCAGTAATTGAATTATCTGTAAAAAAAATTAAATAAAAAATAAATAAGATAAAATTAAGCAAAATTGAAAATAAAATTTTCAGATAGCGAGCCAGCTGCGCATCAATCAACACTGCGTCGACACGGCGCACAACTTCTTCAAGATGTGCGTCACCAGAAATCTAACCAGAGGAAGACTGAGGTCCGAACATTTCCTTTATTTTATTCAAATGTTACGAGCTTCAAATCGCCCATTGGATTTCTCGTTCAAGTACTTTTAAGTTTTCTTTGAAACATATTTAGAAATTAGCTTTGAACGTCCTAAGCTGCTCTCTTCGTTGATCTTGGATTTTGATAATTCTGAACTTTCAATCGAACTTGGTCTCATTACCCTTATCAAAATATGGGGTTGTTGTTTTCAGAAAATTTGAAAGATTTTTGAAACTTACCTATTTTTGACAATTTGAATTCTCCAGAACTCACGTGGTGGCGGCCTGTCTCTACATGACGTGCCGCATCGAAAATACTTCCCACTTGCTGCTCGACTTCAGCGATGTCACCCAGGTTAAACAAATACAAATCTCGATCTTTTTGATGAAAATCGAAAATACACATGTGATGTTTCAAAACTCCTCGAAATAGAGAACTTTATTTACGAGCTGCTAAGACCAATTCCAAGCTCAATTTTAAACGCCATTAAAAATCTCCATCTTTTTCTACGAAAATCGACAAATCCGCATTGATAAGTTTCACAAGCGTTTGAAATAGAGGAGTTTACTTATGAGGCGCTACGACAAATTCAGAGTAAATGTTTCCTTAAAATGTTATCAAACATTCATAAGCTTCGTCATTTCTTGAAATTCAGCATTTTTTATTATCTGAATGAATTTGATTAAAAATAAAAGTAAAAATATGAGAAGAGTAAAGATAAATTTAACGAAACTAAAATAAAACATTTATAAATTTAATAAATTAAAATTAAAAAATAATAAAATATTTTTAGGTAAACGTGTTCGAATTGGGTCGTACGCTGAGTTTCATCTCTCGCTCGCTGCGAATCAACCTGCCCACGACAGATCCCTGTCTCTACATCATGCGTTTCGCCTGTCTGCTCGAGTTTGGCGATAAGCAGAAGGAGGTTAATTCATTATTCATTAATAATTGATAAAAATAACTTTCGTTGTAGAAAATTGAACGAGAGTTATTCTTTGTAGGAATTATGATATATCCTTCTGGAAACTTGAAAATCGCACACGATGCGAAGTAGTATGGCAAAATAATCTTTTGTTTACCACCTCTCACCCTATTTCGCAGGGTATCGTTGATTGGAGAGAAAGTCGATATTCATGCAGAAACTAGAAATCGAATTTGGACGCGAAATAATGAGTCGCGTAGAAGAGAAACGAGACGAATAGCGTATTTTTTTTTGGATATCAACATTCTCTTCAATCAAAAACATGAGACCTGAGGCTTCCAGATGGATGTTCTTTCTAATATCGAAAATAGATTTTCCACTTTTATTTTATCTTTGAGAAGATTTTATTATTTTTTGTATTCTTGTTGCAAACATAAAACCAAACAAGTCGATCTAAAATTTTGCATTTTATGTAATTTTTGAGACATATTTTAAGAGTTTAAAAATTTTCTGCTAAAATGAAAGGTTCAGGTAGTGACTTTGGCGACCCGCCTGGTGGAGCGAATGAAAAAGGACTGGATTTCGTCTGGAAGAAGGCCCACCGGCCTCTGCGGTGCCGCTCTGCTTATCGCTGCTAGGTCAAATTTAAAATAGTTTCAAAAATTCTTTTTTCTACATTGAATTGTGGCAGAGCAATAAGTTTTTTAACAGCCTACAATTTGAAAAACTGAATCTTCGGTTCTTATTGAAAAATAGCGAATTAAACATTGATATAGGTTTCAAAGTTTTAATTAAAGTTTGCTACTCTCTAGCTTCGATAAGCCTCGCAATGTTTTGAAAATAAGAACAAGATAAAAATATAAAATGAAGAAAAAGTCAATGCAATGTTCCAGATCGCACAATTTCAATCGATCGATTTCGGACGTGGTCCGCGTGGTGCACATTTCCGAGGCCGTTGTGCGAAAGCGACTCGAAGAGTTCGGTCAAACACCCTCTGCCGCACTCACCATCGACGAATTCTCATCCATCGATTTGGTAGGGGGTTTTTGAATATGTTTCAGAAATTCGTCAAATTTGAGAGAATTGTGCAGGTTACTGTTTAGTTTGTGCTTGTTTATATAGAATCTAGCATAGATATTTCAACAGAAAGCCTCAGAGCTATGTTTCAAGGATTTCACTAGTTTTAGTTGGAAATGTGTGTTCGAATTGTTCCGTCAAAGATCGACACAAAATTGGTGAATGAATGAAAAAAATTTTGCAGGAGGCCTGCGAAGACCCACCCGCGTATCGTGAAGCCAAAAAGCGCGTCCACGAGGAACAGCGGCGGAAGGAAATCGCTGAGGCTGAAAGGATCGAAAACGAGGTTCATTTAAAAATTCAATTTTTTTTTCAAAATTCTGAAATCCCTACGCTATCGTTTTCTTGAAAACGCCTTTATATTAGAAAAGGCTGAAATTTGTTAAACTCAATTCAAACGTCTTTCTTTTGACGTAGAAATATCTACCCTTTAAAAAACGAAGTTTTGAATTTTGAAATTTTATTTTCAGCTCCACCCTCTTGAAGAGGCGCTGGAAAAGGAGTTGGAGAAAAAGAGACGTGAGAAATTCAAAAAGTTGCCTATCGCAAAATTGGTGGCTGGAGATGAGATGCTAGGTAAATTTAAAATATTTGTGTTTAGAGAAATAAAAAATACAATTTTTAAAGATAACAAAAACTTTAGATGACGACCCTGAATTCGGTGAAGCTGAAGACTCCCTCGTTCGCAACGAGATCCTCAAGACCGTCTTCAACGTGGCTGATGATCGAACGTAAGTTATTTCCTTATGTTTTTAAAAATAAAACAATGAAACATTTTAAAGCCTTTTGATTTGGAAACCTGTAATTTTCTAATGGATCTTTATGAGCAATCAATTGAAATTCAGCAATATGAAAAGCTTTTGAATATTCGCCAAAACCTATTCTATATTTTTGATTATTAAAAGGCGATCAAAACACTGGTTGAAAATGGTGAGAATGAAATTTCTTGGAACACTCTGGAACTTATGAAAAAAATAAGGGATTTCAGGACCACGCAAAATCCAATCGACCGGTATCGCCAGTTCCGACCTTCGATGGAGACGATGGGTCTGAAGCCGAGCACGTCGGCTGCATCCCCGATGGCTTCGGGGATCAGCGGCATCGGGTCCCCGCAATTCCAGCTCCAGGGATATGCCTACACAAACTCGACCGCCGCTGATCAGAGAGACCCCAGTGATTTCGAGGGTGAGGGGTTTTTTTGTTTATTTAGAAAATGAAAAATATTGAAAAGTGGAAGAAGCAAGATTTTGAATGATATGTTTCAATTACTTATAAAAACGAACTCTTATTTCGAAATAGAATTAAATAAATAAATGAAATAAAACCCATGAAATTAGAATAAAATATATAGAGAGTAATAAATAGAAAAAAAAACTAAACAATATTTCCCAGACATCGACGACGCGGAGATCGACTCGTACATTCTGACGGAGGCGGAGTCGGTGGTCAAAGAAAAAATCTGGATGAAAGTCAACGGCGAAGCGCTCGAAGCTATCGAGAGGAGGTATATTTATTTGTATATTTTAATCAAATATTTTTTACGAATAAGAGTTACAGTTCTAGGAGAGGTGGTATTTCCTTAAACTTTTGAAAAAAGGAAATCGCTCTATGGCTTTTGAGAGTGCTTCTGAAGTTTTCTTGAAACCCCCAATATTCCTAGTTGAAAATGAGTTAATTTTCAGGAAGCGTGAAAGAGAGGAGCAAGAAGAGCGGGACAGGAACGATCCAACCAAAAAGAAGCGGCGCAAACCTGCCCCGAGAAAGGGTCCCGCCACTTCCCAGACTGCCGCGCAGGCCATCGAGAAAGTCATTCAGGTGCGAGTTTTTGTTATTTGTAAGATGTTTCAGAAAGGTTTTATAAAGGTTGAGATAATTTATTTGGTAATATACGTTGAATAGGAAAAAACCAAATCAAGCTAGAATATTCTCATGCGAAGTAAGATCTACAATAATTCATATAAAACAACGTTGAAACTCATCCAAGAATTTGATGTTTTTCAGGAAAAGGGTCTTTCGAAGAAGGTGAACTACGACATTCTGAAAGAAATCGAATCGGCCTCGATGTTCGACTTTGGCTCCGCGGGCACTTCGAATTCCGCCAGGGAGGATAAATCCACCGACGTTATTATGGTATTTAAATCTGTTTCTTGGAATTGAAAATTGAAAAGATAACCGATAATTTTGAGAATTTGTTAGAATATGTTCCGAATTAAAAGAATTTAGAAGTTGAAAATAATAAGGTTTAGTTTTGATAAAATAATATTACAAATTTTTTTTAAAAATGAACATTTTTCAGAACGGTCACAGCCTCGCGGCCGAGGAGAAAGAACTGGAACAAGCCGTCGTCAACGCCAAGCCTTCTTTGGTAGGAGTTTTGAAACATAGTAAAAATGTGCCGTGAACTACTTTAATCTTCTTCAAATGTTATCCATTCTAAAGTTCCAACCAATCTTTCCAAAATTTTATTTTTATAGAAATTTCGAAAACTGAAACATACTAAAAATTTCCAGGAGAACATCAAAGGCAAGGAGCCGATCCACTCGATTCAGCTCACCGAGCAGGAAATCCATCTGCGCAAGTGTAACGCCTACAAGTAAGCGCTTTCGAATTATTCAAATTTCTGTTTTTAATTCCAATATTTTATCATTTTTACAGAAAATTTCGTTTTACGTAACCCCTAACCCTAAAGTTGATTATTCTGATTGAAAGTGCCTAGATCTGATTAAAATCCCGAATTTTGCAGTTTTTTGATAAAATACCAAATTTTAGAAAGTCGACTTCTGGTATTGAGAAACTGCGCAGCCACTTCGATTTGGCTGTCGATCCGGTAACACAAATGGAGGAGGAATTGAAGCAACAGAAAGAAGCCGAGCGGGTCGCTCAGATTGCCGCATCGTAAGATGTTCTTCTATATTTCAAAAATTGAAGATATTGATATTTCATACACAAAAAAACGTTAGTTGAAACTTGTTTAATGAAGTTCGGATTGAGTTATCATAGGTAAATTAAATGTTTTATGAAAATAATAATAATATAAACTTGAAGTTTCCCAAGATGATTCTAGTGCATTACTTTTCCAAGCTCCCTGTATTTGTCGGCGGATAGATAGGCTAGGGAGTGTATGAAATACAGAAAAAGAAGAACCGCTGACAAGTACAAGGGAGCCTCTTTTTCAAGGCAATATTTTATTAAAAAATAAGAAAAAACTCTAATTTCAAATTTCAGAACCGGCAGGAAACGGACTCGCAAGATAAAGCCGAACATCGAAATCGGCAAGAAGAAGGAGGCAATCGTCCCAACCTCTCAGCCTGAGCCTGCTAGGACGGTTAGAAATTTTGATCTTCAAAAAAACTTCAGGCTTTTTCCAAAATATTTTATTTTTCTAGAAATATTTTCTGTCAGAGAATTCTTCATTCTAAACATTTCCTATTTTTCTCAAGTTTTGATATGAAATGTTCAATTTTTCCAGAAAATTCGAGAATTTCCAGGAAACCCCCGCGCCCTCTACCCCAGGATCCTCTGAACAGGCCGAATCGGCTCCGGAACCGAGCGAAACCTCATACGTTTCGGAACAAATTGGGGAACAAGTTCTGGAGCCGGAGGCCCAGACTCAGAAAAAGGCTCCAGGAACACCCGTTATGTGCTCTACAAGGTGATTTTTGATAGATCTTAGGGAAAATTTAGAAAATTGAAATTTTTGAAAATCTAGTAGATATTCGAATCGTTTTTCACTTTAGTAAAACAAAAACGACAAACTTTATAACGTTCTGTTTTTGCAAATGATAAGTTCCAAGAAAAATTCAATCTTTACAAACGAAGAAGGTATTTTTCTCAGAAAGTTTAATGCTCTCATATTTTAAAAAATAATAATAAAAACTGAATTTTCAGGCAATTCAAAGTGGTAATCGTCTCCCCGCGCACGCCTGCCGCGGCTCCGATGCGTTCCGCCACTTCTACTCCAGTTCCACAGACTCAGACTCAGGAAAAGAGCAGCCTTGCTCCCCAGGTTCCAGAAACCTCGGCAACCTCCGCAATTTCTCCCGCCAGACCTCTCAGAGCGCTAAGGGCCACTCCCGCTACTCCTAAGGTAAGGTTTTCTATTTTTTGAGTTTGGAAAATGAAAAATTAGAATTAAGTTATTTTGCGATTACTGGAGTTGAAATTTTGTTTTTTGAAGTTAGATTATTTTATGACGGAGTTAAATCGAAATTCTCTGAAGTTGAATTATTTTTTAATCTCAGGCTACGAAAACGGCCCCCTCACTGGCGAAACCCTCCGAACCCCAGCCGGCCCAAACCCCGACTCAGGAAAAGGCTCCAGGTACTTGATTTCTTTCATTTCTGAAAAAGATGTAGAACAAAATAACTTTGATATTTTAAAAATATGTTTCGAGGAAAGTTTGAAATGTCACCTTATTTGAACATAACGATATTAGTTCTTGATTGGACTTGAAGACAAAAATAATTAAATGGTTTCAACTAAAAATAACGTCTTTTTTAGAAGCTCCCCCTGCCCAAACTCAGGAGCCTTCTAAACCGGCCGCGCCGGCCGTTAAAAGTCGTTACGCTAAGGTCAAACCCATGATTGGAAAGGCGGTGCGATTTTTTCAAATACAATTACTCTAGATCTAAAATTTAGTGATTAAAAAGTGATGAAATCTGAAATAAAAATTCGAAGAAGATGGTTTCTTTTTCGAAATTTTTACAAAGTAACTGATTTCAGTGATTTTACAAGAAATTTTTAGGCATAGAATCTTTACCTTAAAAAGTTCAGAAGCCCAAATGACTTCTTCGATCTTTGGCATGCGTTTCTACAGCAAATTGAGCGAACTCAGGTAACAAGATAGGAATTATGAATTGTGCTAATTTGGCCAAATTCGATCTTTTCAAAAATATTCCAGACGCTTTATTTTATTTCTATGTTCAACGTAGGAAAAGGGATTTTCTAGTTTTGATCATCCAATTTCTGTGCCTATTATATTCGAATTTTCACACATACACAATTGCAATTCTCCGAACGGGTTTATAGGTTTTTCCCTTATTGTGAGTATTCCATTTTTGCTATTTGTCATAATTTTTGAGAGAGCTTGAAAAATTCTATTTTCCGTTTTTAAACATTTTTCAAGCCTTCAACTTTTTTCATATTGCCTCTTGTTTTCGAGTAAATGAAAGAAAGTTTCTTGAATTTATCAAAAATAATGATTTTTTAAAATCTCTTCGAGGTGCTAGACGTTGCAACGCTTTCGAACCGCATGAAACGAGATAATGGATATTTTCTAGAGACAAAAAGAAGACTTTCGTCTCTCGATAAGGCACACTATTTCGTCTCATGCGGTTCGAAGACGTTGCAGATTTGAGGAGTGCTCTTCTAAAGAAATTGTTTCAGGAAAAGATAAGTTAGTTTGAAAGTAGGCAATATTTCTCTCGAGCATCCTGTTCAAAACCCCAAATCATTCCTAAAGAATTTGAAAATACCAGGTCCGAAAAAAGCTATATTATCAGTTAGGAATAAGCCTGGGAAACAGACTGATATATTTTTCGGATTATATTTTTCCAGACCCCATATCTCGTTTAATATCGCTTTATTCCGACGTTGACCTCAATATTACTGTCTGAACTTTATTTGGAAATAATATCAAAGCTCTCTGTATTTATAGACGGATAAGAAGGGTAGGGGATGTAGGAAAACGGAGAAATAAGAAAAAGAACCATCTGTAAATACAGGCGATCTAATCTCAACGCAAAAGTAGCTTCTTTGGTTAGAACTTCAGGGACTAGTCTGAATTAGTGCCGAGTATACTTTCCTCGAAAATTATAAAAATGATAATTTTAAAAATCGGAAGAAAGTATACCAAATTTCTGCTAGACAAATCATGTTTGCCTTGATTACTGTAGATTTTCAAGTTTATAGATTTTTTTTAGACAAATTGAAGTTTTACGGTAATATAGTGCTTTTTAAAAAAAAAAAATGATTTCTAGTTATCCAGGGACTTCAAAATAAATACAACACGTTTAGTTATTTCAAAAAAAAAATGAATATTTTAGTTCGAAGAAACGTTTATTCTAATGATAAAAGCTGGTATAACAGAAACAAAAATAGCATGTTTTCTGAGGTTTTCGGGAAAAAACGAACTTCAAATAATTGACAAAGGAAACATTTTATTTTCAACTAACTAAAAATAAAAATAAAAATAGCAATTTCTAGGGTTTTCTAGAAGAATTTATTCGCCAAAGCGAGAACCTTCGCGAACTGGGCCTTGTCCTTTTTCTCGAGCAACTTGACGGGGATCGGTGCCGTCACGCGGTTGCCCAGCGGGTTGCCTAAAAATTCGAGTTTTCCCCTTAAAAATTAGGTATTTATGTTTCAAGAATTTTCTAAAAATTCTTTACAAATGTTCCCAATTTTCAAAAGTTACAAAACTCCCAAAAATAATTATAATTTTCGGAAAAGCTTGTCAAAAAATCTTTTTCATTTTTAAGTTTCCACAATTGGTTCCCAGAAATATTCCCTATAAAGTTCCCAATCAGGCCTACCATCATCGTCGAGCAGAACGATGTTGTTGGTGTCGGTGGAGGGGATGCCGTGTTTGCGCCAGAAGACGTGTGTGTTCGCGCCCACGACAAAAGCTTTCTTCATCTGACCGCGAATCGCTACCAAAACCTAAAATAGCAAAATTCAGCTGTTTAAAAATCTAAAAAAAAAAAAATAGATAGGTTTCTAAATTTCTAAATAAACTAATAGAAAAGAAGGATATTGATTCTGGAACTACCTTATCTGAATCTAAAGAAAATAAGTTTCAAATTTTCTAGAAGAATCAAATTAAAATTAGGGCTAATGCGGCTATAGAGCAAAAGAGCATTAATTTGAAGAAAAAATCGCTGTACCTTATCCCCCAGAACGGCCTTGGGCATGTGTCTCTTCCTGTAGCCGGCCTTATAGACCCAAATGCAGTAGGCCGGTTTTCCCACCTCATGGGCCTCCTTGCCAAGAGCAGAGTTGTCCACTACCTAAGGATTTCTTTTTTCAAAATTAAAATGTTTCAAGTGAAAAATATACGAGTTTTTAATTCCAATTCGACAGTAGGAGTATAGAAAGTTGGATCATTTTTAAAGAATAGAATATAGTCAGTCTTTTGAATAAGAAAAATGATGTTTTAAGATGGTTATTTTGCGTTGGAAAAGTAAGATCCCTTATGGTTTACGTAATTCATTAAAAAATCGAATTTTATTTGACCCAGAAAAAAATTTTGAAAAAAGCGCTTACATTCAGCCTCGTCCGCCGATGAATGCCCACGGTTGGTGGCCTCGAGCGGTGGTGGGAAAGTTCATAGCTAAAAACTCGACATTTTTGAAGAAAAATCGCATTTTTCACGATAACCCGAGTTTGAAATCGTTATTGGTCAAAAATCACCAATCTTCACATTTCTGCGACGCTCCCAAGGACTGAACTCATAAATTTTCTAAGAACAAACTTTATTTCACTAAAACAACGAAGGTCCTAAAAATCAACAAGAATATTTTAGTCCTTTTTGCTTTCGGATTTTTCGACATTTTCTTGGGACTGCTGCTTATTTTGGTGTTCGTCGTAGTCGAGGTATTTGAGGTGTTTGGCGTATTCGGGTCGTAGCACCTGATAGTTGCCTCCCAGTCGGACGTTGAACTCATCGCTGCCCCACTAAAAATTGAACATGTTTAAAAGTGCACCAATTTTTTTTCGAATCCATCCCCTTTCAAAGAAAAGGGATGAGCTATAAAAAAAAATTTAGAAGAGCCGATTTTTCAAATTTTACCTGCCACGTCTTGAAATTGCGCTCCTTCCAATATTTGATCGTTTTGATCTCCTCGGGCGTCACGTAGAACGATCCGTTCCAGATACGCTTCGACTTGATTTCTTCTGGAAAATTCAAATTAAAAACTAATTTTGCAAAAAGGAATACAGCAAGATTCTCTAAAAAGAAGATTTTAAAAATCCCACCTGAACAATTTTTCAGCTCATACGGGCAATGTCTGCACCCATTTCCGCAACATTCGCCCCTAAAAATTAATTTCTACAAAATAAAAAGAATAAACAAAAATAATTTTAAAAAAAAAACCTGTAAAGGTGCTGGCTAATCGTAAACACGGTGTTTTTCGACTCGGGACACTTGTAGGTGAGTTTTCGCTCGGCGACGGCTCTAAAAAATGCAAATGTAACCCCAGGGCATAAAATATGAAAAAAATAAAACTTTGATCAATAAATTACATTAAATTTGGATCTAAAACTCAAGAAAAAGTAACTTTTTAGTTATAGTTTAAATTTTGTGGAAAATTACCTGACATGGGCTAGGGAGATCCGTTTTTCCTTGGGTGAAAGTGGGCCGTATTCCACCCAGGGCGTTTTCTGGCAGGCCTGAATCGCGTCCTCGAAGAGTACGTAGTCTGCCAAATCCTCGCCCTTCGCGCCCTTCACCAGACGGTATTTCTCCGGTCCGGTTTTGACTCGAGGTGTGTAATAGACCGGCACAGGCGGGCCCCCGTACTTTGGAGTCTTAGGTACGGGCTCGACCTCGTTCGAAGCGGCAATTTCTCCATCGGGGTTAGACTCGGAGTCCGAATTCGAATAACACCGACTGAAAATTAGCTATCGTTGATTCACATTTTCAAAGCTTGGACAAAATTCGTGAAGATGCAATATGAATCAACGATAACTTGAAATTTTCAAAAATATACAACAAAATAGGTTTCAAGCAAGAAAGAATAACAGGCATATTGTACCTTCACCGATAATACAATCAACATCAAAAAGATAATAATAATAATAAAATAAAATTTCTAAGTCCAGCCCTTGTTTGTCGCATTTTAAAGGTGAAAAATAGTTTTTGAAAAAGACTATTTTTAAAAATTCGCCTACTTTGGCTGTGGACACATGCGGCCGACGGCAGTGCGCACGGAAGTAGCGAGCAGTTTCGAACAGGTCGGAATTTGGAGCACCGACTTCAGAAACATTTCCTGAATTTTTAAAATTTTTATTTTTTAAGTAGACCCTTTCTCAAGATTTCTAACTTTTCTTATTTCGAATTTCTTTTTCAAAAACTTTATCTTCCCACCTTTTCAATCCACTATATGTTGTCGTGGCCCTCGAATCAACGAAAATCGTCGTGAAATTCGACTTCTGAAGAGGTAAAGACAATTCAGATTAAAAACCAACGCAATTTACGAAAATGACGCCAAGGCAGCCCGTGCTTGGCATTTACGCTAAACTCGGTCAAATTTCGGCCTTTCTTCCATTTTTCGAGTTAATTATCCATTTAATTAGGGTAATTAACTCAAGCATAATTATCCCATTCACTTGCAGTACTTTTGCCCTCAAACTTTGCCTTTAGACTTTGATTTTCCCCTTATTCTTTGGTTCTTTAATTTTCTTCTTTCCTTTCACTAATAACTCCAACTATTTCTTTAATTAGAGTAATTATCTTTCTGATAATTGTTAGTTTCATGTACTTTCTATCGAGAATTTTAAACAAATTTTAGAAAATGTCGATTTTTCTAATTTTAGGAAAAATGTCGGATCAAAAGGACGAGGAAAAGAGGGACTCGAAAAAGCGAAAATGGGACGAGTCGGATCCGATCGACATGCCAGGAACTTCGGCAAGAACGCCGTCACCAGGATTGCCACTTTGGGTTGCAGGTAAAAAACCACGTTATTTTCCTGTGTTTTCGTCTTCAAATTATTTGCTGTCAAAGCAGGAAAATCTAGAAATTAAACTTTTTCAATGATAACAAAGTTCTGTAGCTTTTCCCTCATTGTATCTTTCAAACTTCAAAATGTATTGAAATTGGACATTTTCAAAAATCAAAAGTCTTCTATATATTTTTTAGAAAATAATCTTCAGCTGATATTATATTACGCGGGAGAAAATTCTCCGAGTACATAGTTTTGTTGAAACTTATCTTAAAAATGAGAAAAACTTGTTCCATACTCGTAACGTTTTCGAGCCACGGTTAGCCGCATGAAACGAGAGTGTGTCTTATCAAGATCGAGAGAAAATAGCATGCCTTCTTTTTGTCTCTCGAAAATATTCACTATTTCGTTTCATGCGGCTCGAAAGCGTTGCAACGTCTGATTTTTTCCAGGCGGTTCCCCAGCGAAACACGTTACCGGTGAGGAACTACTGAAGATGTCAGCGGCGTTGGATAATCTCTCGATTATCCACGAAATTGCGATTGATCCGAATTTCAAGATTCCCGAAAAACCTGCAAATCCTATCGAGGCCGCTGTTAGGTGAGTTTATTTTTAATTTGGGCCTATTGTAGTATTCGCTGAATTTTCTTTTCTCCATACTATTTCTAAAAAAATCGAGCGAATACTACAATAGGCCTTTAACTTAAACAACTTTTAGCAATTTTCTTAAAAAATAACTGAACATTTCTGTTTATTTTTTCCTTTTAATTTTGCCCTTAAAGCTGGTAACTAAAATTTTGTTTATTTCAGAGAAAACTTCTACAAAGCTTTCTACGACGTTCTAGAAGCGGACTTGAAGAAAGAGCCCCCGGTCTACAAACACGCCTTCAATTTACTGCTGGAAATGAAGCAGGTCAGTGCTCTGGAACATATTTTAAAATGAATAAAAGTCCTCGGGCTTTTATTATAAATTCATCTTTCTATGATGAAGCATATAGGGCTAAAAAGTGGACGGGATATTTTTGCATCTTCTAGAATTAATGATCGAAATAATGAGGTTTCAGTGATTCCAGATCATCGTCAACGACATTTTGAACGAGCGACAAGTCAGGATGAAGGCTGAGATAGAAAGTACGCTAAATGAAGGTGGGATTTTAAAATTTATTTTCATATCGTTCAAATTGTTGACATCAAATATTCGGAAAAGCCAATCATTTAAAATTTTTCTTGAGGCTTATATGATTTTCTGAAAGATTTGACAAGTTTAGTATTGAAAAGAAGGCTCAGAACCAATTCTTGGAAATGACCTTGAAAAAGTGGGATTTTTGAAGCTTACTTTATAAAAATATGTTTTTGGTAAACTTAAAAAGTATTTTCATACGTAATAAAATCTAAAAAATGAATTCTTGGAAATGACCTTGAAGATAGCAATTTACCGAAATCTATCTAAAAGAATAAAGTATTTTGAATTTGCAGAAAAACTTCGCGACAAGCTGGAGCAGGACGCGTTTGACGTACTGGAGGTGTCCCAATATGTTTTGAATGTGCTGGGAAGACTCTGTGCACCGGCGAGAGACCAAGTTGTGGAAAAACTCAAGAGAGAAACGGAGATCGTCCCTCTAATCAAGTAGGGTTTTATATTCGAAAAATCAAGTTTTAAAAGTTCAACAAAGAACTTATCTGCACTGAAGGTTTCCTTCAAAATGAGATTATCTTTGAAAATAAAAAAAAAATTTAGGGGAATTTTCGAGTTAATTGAACTAATCAAAACGGACCTCGCCAACTACGAGCTGTCCGTGAATCGAGAGGCCATCGAGGAGTACAGTGCAAAGTTGGAATTCGACGATTTCAACAAAATGCTCAAGAACAATCCGTGTAAGTTTCAGGGAAAGGATTTTTTCGAAAGATTTACAAAAGCATCAATTTCTTCGATTTTTCCTCGAAGAAAGCTTATGTTTCAAAAAATCATAATTTAGAATATGATAAGTTTTTTTTTGTTAATTTGGTCAAGCGGTCCATAACTAACGTTAAAAATTGAAATAAGTTTCAAAAATGTTCGAGTTTCTCATCGATCATTTCAAGATATTCCATTTTTCACATTCATTTTTAAAAAAAAAGCCATTTTTCAGTTGGAGCGGATCAAACAAAGACCTGGATCGAGGCCTCCTACAACAGACTGACTACGGTTGTAGATGAACAGCGCGCTCACGCAAACGGGCTCCCAGGTACCGTAATCATAGGAGAAATCGAGCTTAAAAGAGTTGATTGCAGGAAAACGCACCAAACCGGATGAACCATCAACTTCAACAGGGGACTCGGGAAGTGAGGGGAGGAAAATGAGTGACCTCCTAAATGATGTCACCAGTACGGGATATATTAGGTAGGGAGTCTTTTCTTGAAAATTTAATATTCGATATTTTAAAGTCGAATCTTTGAAGGAAAGTTTAAATTTGTACGTTTCAACAAATCTTGATAGGTGGAATCAGTGTCTTTTCAGAACTGAATTATGGAGAATTTCTATGTTTATCAAAATGAACTGAAACTTATCTAAGATATAAGATTTGCACAGGAAAGCAATGTAAAGAATTTAAAGCGATCTTGAAAAGATACTATCTAATAGTAAATTGTATAGGACGCATAAATGGATATTTCCAGTCTGGTCGAAAAATTGCTGGTGGAGATTTTCCCCGAGACGCTGCTGCTGGACAGGCCCCAGATCGCGGCTCTGGCAGAGAAGTTCCTCCAAATGGAAATCGTCTGTACTCTCGTGTTCGTCACTTGCAATGCCGCTGGGAAGAGGGTTAGAATTTGTTTTCTCGGTTTTGAAAAAAAAAATTCTCGATATTTATTGAAATTAAGTTGAGGATGATTTTATAACATATGCTTCAAATTTGATGCTTTTGAAAATTAATGGTACTTTCATCCAATATTTGTTAATAACTCTGAAAAGGATAAGCTTCAACATTATGTTTTAAAGTATCCGATTTTCAAATTTTAGTGATTGTTCCCCCGAATGCAATCATTTGATCGAAATTTTCAGATATCCGAATTGCCCGACTTCAAACGAGAGTTGAAGAATCGACTGGTGATTATCTCGAACGACATCGATGATAAGTGAGTTAATTAGAATAATTTCATTAAGATATTTAGGGCAATCAACTCATTTTAATTAGCCCAATTAAGGAACCTTTCGAATCAAATTGACGCGTTGGCGGAGGAATGCACGAAACAGGTTAGGGAACGGGCAGAAACGGAAGAAGAGAAGCAGGTCCTTGAAGGATTGAAGCAACAATTGACAGGGATTGAGAATGAACAACATAAAGTCAGAACACTAGTTCGTGAGTCGATTTATTTATTGGGCAGACTTGTAAGCTTTTCGAACCGCATTATGCCTTATTTGATGAGTTATCGCCAGGCAGTCTTAATTCCTATCCCTCATCACATCACGTGCCTAGAGATGATGACAAATTTGTGCGGTTGCTTTCTTACAAGGTTGTTTTTGGGTTTGAAAGAAAGATTATTAATTTTGTGTTCTGGTTTGAAGAAATAATAATAACAATCGAGTAGAGGAACGTTAAAAGGGATTTTCGATTTCTTTGAAACCTACCAAAATCATCCATCCATTCAATGTTTTTATAATTTCATATTTTGGAAACCTTTGACCGTTTTCAATTAAAACTGGGGATAATTTATTGAAATTCTGCTATTTCTAAGGCTAAGGTGGAATTTATTTTATCTTTTTCGGAAACAAATAACAATAAAAACAGAACAGTTTAAATAAAAAAAATAATAGAAGGAATCAGACTTCTCAAAACTCGACCCGCAAAAATAATGTGTCGTATTAAGAGAGAAAAAGGGCATACCGGTTTTTCTCCTTCTCGAAACGCGATGTGCTATTTTTCTACGGGTCGTGTTTTGAAAAGTCTGGATAGAATTCAAAACTACTAAGATATTTTCAGACAATCGTATCAGCGAATTTGTCTGCGAGATGCTACGGCATCCGATCAGCGTTCCGAGACGACTCCTGCCCGGTCTCTCAGTCATTCAGTCGGAGTTAGGTGCTTTTATGTCAAGGTATTTTCTGAAATTTGCTTTTTTAGAAAGATGTAAAAGAATGTTTTAAGATATCTCCGCATTTGCCAGCACAACCGAAGAACGTTCAATGTTCTTTACGAGGACATTCTCAAAGACCTGGTTCCTAAGGGAGAATCTCAAAACAATTCAGAATGATCTGAATTTGTTCTTGCCTTCTGTAATTTATTGATTTTCTTGTTTTTATTTTCGTCATATTGACTGGGTATTTTACGGTATAAACGAGTTTTTTTCTGATATTCTTTGCATTTTTGAAGGGTTACTACACCGGTTTTGAAAACCGTGGAATATCTGATTTTTTGAAAAATCATTTTTGTTTTTAAATTAATTTTTCGAATTTCCAGAGCCTTCAGGATGGCCTACCCGCGTCACCCGAACGCAGTTGTCGTCGCGCCGCCGACGGTCACCATCTCTCCCCTTATCAGGGCTGGCAGGTAGATATTTTACAAAGGATTTGTTTGAAATTAAAAAAAAAAAAATAGACAAACTTCTAAAAATTCCAAGGAATGGAGCAAATTTAGGGAATTTTTTTTGCAGATATGCGGCTCTCGGACTGGGCATCATCTACGGATTCTTCCGTTTGCGCCACTACTGGTAAAAAATTATAACTCGAGGCTATTTTTCCGAACAAAAAACAATCGGCATGATCAAGTTTCAAATTGCGCATTCTGCATTCAGATGAACAGAACAATTTTAAATTCGAATTTTTTATTCGTTGAATAAAAGTAGACTCGTTCTTAAAACAAAAAGAAATGTTAAAAATGAAGAAAATTGCAGCGAGTACCACGCAGACATTCGTGATTGGGAGCACGAGAAGGCGGTGGCCAAGGCAGAGGAAGCCGCCAAACAGAAGAAGTGGGCCGACAAGGACGGCACCAGATACCTGCTCAAGGTCAGGGGGCTTTTATTTTCTGAAAAATAACTACTCTGGTTTTCTTTATCAAAACAGCTTTGAATTATCTGCTCAAAGTGGGAAACGTTTTGAATTTTGAAATGCAGCCCTATCTTAATTTCTGAGTTTTTTTCAAGTTAAGAGAAAGGTATTGAGAAAATAGATTTTCATCAAATTATTATTATCCTTATTTTCACTTGTTGGAAAAACTTGTAAGATTTCCTAACAAAATATTTTGAAAGGGGTAACTGCTATATGACGGAGGGTGTCTTCCCCCACACTATTTCTCCCTACCTTCACCTTCCCTACCCTTTCCTTAACTAGAGACTCCGTCTTCTCCGCTATATAGTAGCTGCCTTTGAGGCGTGGTTCGAATTTTTGCAAGGAATGAAAATAGCACAAGACTGCCTTTTTCTCTGAAATCTTTTTTTTCGGCTAAATTAAGATAGATTGATTGAGATTGAGTACTTCGAAAACTTTAAAAAATACTATTTTTTTGAAACATACCTAAAAATGAAAAATAACACGAATGTGTTCAGATGATGAACATTCCGTTCCAAGACGGTGTCTCGATGTTGGGCATGGAGGATCTGTTCAGAGAGGATTAGAGGATATATGAAGCCCCCTGAAATCCGGCACAATCCGATTTTTCATAGACTTTTAGGCTCCTTGTAAGATTTGCTCTCTACGACTTTATTTTTCCAATTTTTGACTAATTATAAAATTTGGATAGAAATTTTACAGGGGCCTTTAATTTGTAAGGACCTACCTTTTTCATCAAGAGTTTTTAGCGTATCTAGGTAATTCTTTTTCCGAAAAGCGATTTCGCTGGAATTCTAATTTTTAGAATTTCAGCCTGGTCGCTAGGTCTTCGAGGCTTTGACACACGAAATAAAATCTTTTATCGGAGTTGTTTTCGAATATATTTCAGAACATTTGGAGTGTTTTTATCACCCTCAAAAGTACCAGATTATTTGCATTTTTCTTTGTTTTTTTTATTTTGAATTTGTAAAGAAGGAACCAATTTTGATCCAGTTTTCCAAAGATCATATTTACCCAAAAAAATTGGCTACAAGGTCACCCTCCAAAATAATCTGAGAGAGAGAGAAAGAATAGTTATCGTCGAAAATAAAAATCAATTCCAATGATCATAAAATTGATAAAAATTCATAGACGTTGCCCGGTTTGTGTTTCTCTTCTTCGAAGAAAACACATATCTTTCCTCATGTTGAAAGATATGTTCCGAAAACCGGCCGGGGTGTCTGCGAAAATAGAAACATGGAATGATTTTGCAGCGAAAATGCGATAGAGTACGTCGAACGATCATTTCTGGTGGAATCAATTTCGGATGCGAGCGGGATGAAATTCGGCAGGTGGCTGGAAATTCCTGGGACTTTAAGGGTCCTAAAAATTGAAAATAGGGCAATTCAGGGACAATTCAGGTCAGCTTTTTGAAATATCTTTTTCATGTTTCAAAATTTCTGGCATTAAAAACCGCATCTTGTATTTTTTACTTCCAAGTAAGTTTCACAATCTTTCTACAAAGTAGGCCAAGAGCTTAGCTTGATCGAGTTCAAGAGTTCACGTTTAGAAAAATTAAATTTTTAAAGTTTAAAACAAACGGGAAGTTTCCATCTTTTTGTATTTGTGAAGTTTTGTATGTTTCAAAGACTTTCTATAAGAAGTATGATATTTTTGCGAACTTATTCACAAGGTGAAAATATTTTAGGTTCACATTTTTTAAAATTGTTTTTAGACGACTTTTAACATTTTTCTTATAGGAAAGTTTCGAATGTCCAGACGGAAAAGAAACAACCGAAAATGCCGAATTTCATCGTGCAGCGGAAAACTCAGTTGCAGGTGGATTTTAAAATTTTACTTATTTTTTCTTTTTAGAAATTTTTCTTCTTTTTTTATTTTTTAGGAAAATAAAAATTTGAATTTCAGACCGACCTCATAACGGAATTTTCCACGCATCCAGTCAGGAATGTTGTCAACGAAGACAACGACCCACTCCAACAGCAACCCGTAGTCGAATTCGATCAAATCGCGAGGGCCTACTTTGAGAGAGTGGGTTTGAAAACTTTGGTTTTACCCCAAATACTTTTTATTAAAGCTTATAATTTTGGAAATTGTGAAACTTATCCTTTTTTTTTTAAATAGAAACGTATTATTTTACGATAAAATTCCAGTCAGATAGGAGGTTTTACACTTTTCACTATGAGATTTCTGAAACTAGTTCAAATGATTTATTCGTTCATTCATGATATTTATATCAAAAAAAGAATGAAATATCTCTCTAAAATTTATTTATTTCAGGGCGGCAAAATGTTCCGCCCGATGGTGGCTCTTCTAATGGCCTCGGCGTGCAATGAAGCAGGAGCTCAAACCAATAAATTCAGGTTATTATTTAACAAAATTCCTGCTATATTAAATTTCTTTAAATAAAAGTAATTTAAAACGAATAGCAAAAACAACTTTCCTACAGTAGGTTACTTCTTTTCTGATAAATATCATAAATTTAATGTGCAGAAAAATCAGACCTAGGGGGCACTCTCGTCAGACAAAAATAAACTAGGGGGCAGGTCGCACGAGCGAAATCAGTTATCATACCAGGTCGCATTGGCGAAAAGTTTAACTAACTACATGTTATAGAGGAAAAATTCTTAAGAAAAAATACACTAGATGGGTCTCAAGAAGTTTCTGACGATCGTTTTTCCTGGCTTGAGAAAAATTTTAAAAAGCATTATTTTCAGCCCCAAATTGGAATCGTTAGAAATCACGGAGAGCCAGTATAAAATCGGGAAAATCGCCGAGATGATCCACACTGCCTCATTGATTCACGACGACGTCATCGATGAGGCTGAAACCAGAAGGGGCAGGGCAACCATCAATTCAGCGTATGGCAATAAAACGGTGGGGATGCCTTTATTTTCAAACAAAGAGTCTTAAATAAGTTTTAAAACAACGTCAAAAACGGTCTTAATTTTTCAACTTTCATTCCTTCGTTATCTAGTGCAGATATTCAATGATTTTCTGAAAATTTCGTTCATTTTTCATAAGTAGATTTTTAAAAGTATTTTAGAAAGAAAAAATGCTTTGCATTTGTTTCAAAGCCACTGAAATGTGGGCATTTTATTACTTGCGATACATATTTAGTTTCCATACCTTAAAATGTTTTCCCTAGTCTTTCATTTTCCAGCAGGCCTTAAAGTTTTTGACGCTTCCATACTAAACATGACAGCGAGAAGAAAGGAAAAATAGCATGGAAAAGCCGCGATGACAGACAACGAGAAAAGCAAGAAAACTCATCTTTTTCTTGCTGTCTATAACTGCGCTTTTATATGCTATTTCTCCTTTCTTTTAGCTGCTATGTCTAACAAGACCGTGCCCAAAACTTGAAGACCTGTGTTTGCAGGCAGTTCTCGTGGGTGACTACATTCTAGCCCGAGCCACTCAGGTGCTTTGCTCAATTGGACGACCAAACGTGATCTCTATCATGGCATCGATTATTGAAGATCTCGTTTTGGTGAGATTTAAAAAAAAAAATTCTAAAAACCTAAATTTCAGGGCGAATTTCTCCAAATGCAATTGATAAACAGGGAAAATCTAATGGATGATTATCTAAGGAGGGTCTATAAGAAAACCGCCAGCCTATTTGCGAATTCTTGTAAAAGTGTGGCGGTTTTAGCAGGTTTATTTTTTGTTATTATTAAAAAATTAAATCTAAGATTGACTTCTTGAAAAGTTCATTTTTTGAAAAAAAATATTTGAAGAAATTATAAGTTGAAATTTAAAAAAATACAATTTGTTTTTAATCGACCTTTAAACAATGAAAAAATTCTAGAGGCGGATAAGTCCCTAGAAAACGTGGCGTTTGAGTACGGCAAGAATATCGGAATGGCGTTCCAAATTATCGATGATTTGCTGGATTTCGTCGCATCGCAAGAGGATCTGGGCAAACCGACATCAAATGACCTGAAATTGGGTGGGTTTTAAGATTTCGGAAAAGAGAAAATATCTGACTCTTTCCTTATTTGATTAGATTTCAAGGATAATCATATACCATATTAGACTTTCGAATTATTAGTCCGAGCCAGGTTAAAGTGCTTTTACCATGCTTGAAAAATATCTTAAAGTATCAGTTATATTTTGACCAAACTTGAATTCAAATTATCTGTTCCCATCTAACAGTGTGAGTATCCTTTTTTCTTCAAGAAATAAATAAATGAAAATTTGCAGGTCTCTCGACTTGCCCGCTAATCTATGCCGCCGAGCAATACCCTGAGCTGTACGTTTTGATGTCGAGAAAATTCAGCGAAGAGGGGGATTCGGAAAAAGCCCACGAAATGGTCGTCAATTCGAGTGGCCCAGAGAAAGCAAGGCAACTCGCCAGATTCTACTCGACTGAAGCTGCTAGATTGGTAATCGTTTCATTTTAAAAAAAAAACTAAAGAAATAGATTTTCCAATTCTTTTAAACTTAGAAAATAGTTTTTATTTCTAGATTTTTATCGGAACCTAATTTTCGTCTTTTTTTTTTAGAAAATAGGAGTTAAATTTCTTTAAACATTTTTTGAATGCGGAATTAATATTTTTAAAAAAATTTCAGGCCGCCACTTTGCCAAACTCAAACGGTGTTGCCGATTCGTTGCTAGAGATTGCGCTGACGCAATTGGATAGAAGCTCATAACAAGATTTAGGTCAAATTGGTCGAAAGTCGATTTCGGCCGAGAACCTGATTTTTACTAAAATTTGAATTTTTTGCGCTAGGTCGAAAATTAGATTTTTTCTTGATTTTGCTTATTTTTAGTTATTCTTTCATGTACCCTCTTCTTTTAGTTTTTCTGTAGCAATTGTTGGCAACTTGGAAACCATAAACTCTCAAGTCAGGCGAAATAGTCTGGGAAAAGAGAACCTATCACCCAAGCCCTACCCAAATCATACACTATTTGGCATAGCTTGAGGAATTACGGTTTACAAGTAGTCCCTTTTTTGGATTTGAACTATTCTAGCCATATTTTTGATGAGGTCTAAGAATACGGTGTTGTTTTCAAAAATGTAAGCTCTCTCGCCACTTCATAATATCCACTTTGCGCAGTTTTACTACTTGTCATGTCATTCCATAATACTTGATTTTCCAATTTTTAAAATTTGCCTTTTTTGGCAAATTCACCCACTTTTCTTGATTCCGAATTGGTGGTAAGTGAAATTTCCAAGACGCTCTTTTCAGTTTTTAGTTGTCTAGTATTATTTATTCTAGCTTTTATATCTTGACTTATTGTTGCCATTATTAGTGTATTTCGGCATTTCTTTCAGGTACAATCTTGAATAAATCTAAAAAATAGGATTTTTGAGAGAAAATGCGAATTATAGGTTTTAACACCTACTGATACCTGCCTTTAATTTATCGAATTCAAAAATAATCCCATTTATTTCAGAATTCAATGAGCAAAACCATCAGCGACTTGGAGTCCAGGCATCCGGAGGTAAATTCAAAAAAAATTAAGATAAAGTAAAATACTCTGATTTGGAAAATTTGTAATTGCATGAAGCTAGATAATATGTCTTATCGAGAGAAAAGGAGCATTCCTTCCCGTCTCTCAATACAACACATGATCTCGTTTCATACAGTTCGAAATTTTTCAAATCTGTCCAGACTTTCTTGTAGTTATCCTCAAAAATATTTTTCTTCAAATTTTTCCAGAGTTCTCTTTAAAAAGGCCTTCTGCATTATGCACCGCTGATACACCGACACCCCGCTGTATTAGACGTCGGATTTTAGGGTGAGAGAATGTAGGCAAAAGGGAAATAAGAAAGAGACGGTGTCGGTGCATAATACAGGGGGCCTTAAAAATATGCGTGAAATTTTGATTCTTTTGAATTTGAATTTTTTACACGAAATTTCAGGTGCTATTCGTGAGCGCCTCGACGTCCGACCCGTACCCGTCGATCCTCGTCGACCCGCGAACGGGCGTGTCCACTTGGTCCTACAAAGGCGCACAGCTTCAGGGCTCGGTGAACGGGACCGCGATTTTGATTGGTTGATTTTATTTTATTTGAATGTCTATTTTATAATTGAAGTCTTATTTTGTAGCCACTACGTTACATGGCTCCTCTTTTCCCTTTTTATGTGTCTCTCAAAGCGGGAGATAAAATTTGTCATAAATCAGTAATTGGCCTATTGATATAGTGACGATTACGGTTATTCTCTTGTTATAGAAGGAAATCTGCGCTATTTTTCCGTTTTTTTCTTTTCTCGTCTGTTGCTTATACGTGAAAAGGGGAGTAATTTGCGTAGCGATGGCATATCGGATATCAACTTTCCAAATTTTATAAAGCGTTCTTGTGAAACAGAAAATTCACTTTTATTTGAAAATAGCGAATCTTGCTGAAAACGATTTGAAATTTATGGAAAAACGAATTTTATAAATATCATTACCCCAACTCTCTTTGAGATAATGCTGACTTCAGGGGCTCGTCACGACCACTTGCTCTCGTCCGTCAAGGACAGAGGCCTGTTGCACGCGATCGCCACGCCCAACCATGACCGATTCTATGCAAAGTACGATAATCTACAGTAATCTTGAAAATTAGGAGAATTTTACTGCGCTTTTCAAAGAGAGGTCATTTTTGTGGATTTGGAAATTCCTTGAAGTTACCGACTTTTCTTTTCATAAATTTTAAGCGAAATTTGAATTTTATGACCAAAAATTCGATTTTATTTTAAAATTAAAAAGAAAAAAAAAACAAACCTTTCCAGAGCCGTACTTCCCGGCCCAATCGAGTCGATGTGTGCCACGGGAGATGGAACGATCCTCTTCGCCGCGATCCGAAATCAGATCTTCGTTTGGTCGGTCAGTCGATTTTTCTTTTCATTTTGTTTAAGTTTATCATTTTAAAATTTGTATTTCTAAACATTTTTACGTTTTTAATTATTCCGTGTCTTTGGTTATTGGGATTCCGAAAATTCTGAAGAACTGACCTATTTTTTTAAACTTATTTTGGTACTTTCTAGAATGAAGATTTTCGATTTTAAAATAAAATCGCGCTTACATCTGATCCACTGCGATTTCAGAAATCTTTAAAAATTTATCAATTTTCTGAAACTTGCATCAAAATATTTTTAGAAAAAAAATCCTATTTTCAAATCTAAGTTTAATTTTTTTTAATTTCAGCTCCTCTCCGGCGAGTTGCTTTGCGCATTCGAAGCGCACTACCAGCCGATTGTCAAAATTGATTTGTCCCTGGACGAAAGCCTTCTCGTCACTGCGGGCAAAGACGGCGTGCTCCAGGTCTATGTGGTTGTCGAGTGGGTTTTTCTTTTTTTTTTTGTTTTAGAAAATTTTTGCTTTTCTGAAAAAAATAACTCTTTTTGTAAACTACTGATTCTGAAGATTTATGTTCTTTACTTTAAGATTTTGTGAAACAGATTTTATTGATCTCGAGAAAAACGTTATTCTTCTTATAAGCTAGTAAGGTTGGGGCCTGAAGTTCGTATAAGAGAATTCCTATGAAACTTTTATAGTTGAGGTTATTCTTTGTGGACAGCAACGATAAAATTTGATTTTTCAAGGGTAGTTTGTTGAAACTTATTTGGGATATTCTTGAAGTTATAATATTTCTTGTAAGCTAGCGGAAGAGCAATTCGATAGTTTCTTTAGAGTGATAGGTGAAACATATTTTGTTGATTTTTGAAAATATGACTTCTTGCAAACACTACTGAATTTAAACATTTTGAAATTTTACCTTAGGATCTTTGAAACATCGAATTTTTCAAAGAGTTAAAATTTCATTTCTCAGCCTTTTGGATGCAAACCGTGGCGATTCGACTACTTCTCCAATTCGCAAATGGACCGCCCACTACATGGCAGTCACCGATTTGTCGCTTTCTTTGTCGCCAGGTAAGCAATTTTCGTTGACCATATTTTTGAATTTTTAAGAGCTCAGAAGAACTAACTCTTATAGATTAATTTTCTTAAATATTTAAAATCCATCTTATTCGCATATTTCTAAAAAGACTAACCTTTTCAAAAATTGTAAAAGGGTCATTAGTTGTCAAAGTGAAGCTTCAAAAATCAATAATATTCCTTTTCAGACTCAAACCTTCGCATAGCTACAGTGGGGTTGGATAGGACAGCGTCAATTCACAGCGTGGCGCTAAATTCCTGTCTTCTGAAGGTTCAGTGCTTTTTTGTATTTTAAATCTTTGTTACCTAAATACGTTGCAATATTTTCGAGCCACGATTAACCGCATGAAATCAGATAATGTGCCTTATCGAGAGAGAAAAGAGCATTTCTTGCGGCTCGAAAGCGTTGCAATGTCTGTATCTAAAACCAGCGTAAGGAAATATCTATCTTTAAAACGCAGAATATCTGAAGCTCATTTCCTATGTTTATTATGAAAAAATTGAAATACCAAAGAATAGACCTTATTCTTTCGATTGTTAGAAATGTATTGGTTGAAACATACCTTTAAATTTTTAATCTTTTTCTTTCTAAAAATGATTTTTTCCGAACGAAATAAATCTCAGATAACCGCCGACCGGCCCCTGACTGCATGCGTCCTGGATCAGTCCGAAAGCCGAATTTTCATTGGAACGGATGTGGGAAACATCGCACAAACCAGCCTCTACAAAACTGTGGGTTTTTTTTCTTATTTTTCAGAAAATATTGATTTCATAGACTTCAAAAAGTTTTTATATTTTGCATAGAAGATCTCGAAGGTAATTAATAGAATTACAGTATCTTTGAATTTATCGGTTTTCATAGGTTTCAAATTCTTTATATTTTTCATAGAAAAATATTGCAGTTGACAGAATAGCAGCATTCTTAGCCAAAAATTTCTAGAATTCAATTTTTCTCATTTTATTACAAGTTTCAAGAAATCGGAAATTTCAAGTTAGGCCAATTCCCACCATATCAGATTACATTTTTAAAAATCAATAAGAGGCTGGGCATAATTTTTTTATTTTGCAGGACTCGAGCACGGACCTGACGCTTCAAACCTCGGATGAAAAGGACTGCACAGTGCCGATTTTTAACGGCCATGAGGAGGCTATTACCAAGTAAAGAATTTGCAAATGTTTAAAGATTGCTTTTGAAAGAATTTAAGATTTTAGTTGAAAAAAATTGTTGCCTTTTCGCTTAAAATTGTTCTTTCGAAAGAACTATTCTAAAAGGTGCTTTTTGAAACCTTCTTTTAATATATCCTTGTTAATATGGGGTTTTAGAATAATCCTAAAAGTGCACTTTTCAATTCGACTCTTTCAAAACTACTGTTTATAAGTTATCCTTCTGAAATATATCTTTCCTTTTCAGGTTGTCTTTGAACGGGGACGGTTGCCTTTTGGCGAGCGGTGACAAATCCGGGAAATACTGCATTTGGGACATTAGGAGCAGACAGTGCTTGAAGGTAGAAATTTTAATTTTTAAAATAGGTTTTAAAAGTCTGATTTATAAAATTCAAGTTTCCGTCAATGTTTCGTTTAACTTAAACCATTCAATCAGAAAAATATCAAATTGGAATTTGGAAAAGTTGACTAGTGAAGAATCATTTTACTGTGAAAAGAACTTTGCAATATTTCCAATTCTCGAATCTCATCTCATTCAAACTTTATCTTGTAACATTTTTCAAGCACTTTTATCACAAGCCGACTTCTCAAGACTCAACCCAAAAAAAACTCGCAAATCTACACCCGCAGAAATGATGGTGTGTCATATTAAGAGAATAAAAGAGCACGTCTACTTTTTACCTCTCGAAAAGATATACTATTTTCTGCGAGTCGCGTTTTGAGAAGTCGGATCACAAATTACTAACTTGCGCTCATTTCGAACAAAAATAATTTACTTAATTTTATTACATGTTCAAAATCTTCGATTTTTTCAGGTCTCAACAATGTCTGGTCCTATCAGCGCGCTGCGTTTCGTCCGCAACTCAGCTGCATTTTGGGCCAAAAACTACGAGGTTTCGGGTCAGTATTTCAAATTTGATCAAATTCGAGATTTACAAAAGCTGAGCTAAATTTGATATTTTTAGGGCACCGTCCGAATTTGGCTCTAGAAAGGACAATTACAGACTCGGCTACAATTTCGCTCTATCAAAAGGTGGATGTTGACGATAAGCAGGTAACTCTTGAAATGATATGCCAATCTGGTTTATAAGGCCGTTCTTTAACGTTGGTTGAATGAGTATGTTTTTCAACCACTTTCTCTAATAGCAATTGTTTTGAGATTAGATTTTTCTAAGAGTTTGTTTTTCTGAAACTTATGAAATTCATGATTTGCAGGGCTACTTTGACGGCGTGATGGATCAGATTCTGGAGCGATACAAGTACGGCATTCCGGTAATACATTAATACATTAGAATATTAAAATAAAAATAAGTTGATTTTTCAGGCCTCTTCCAAGTCAAATGGTTCGATCAACTTGATGAGCCCTGCTGCTGCAAATAAATTGGTACGAGAAATTACGAAAAATGTTATTTTTATTTTTTTCAAGAATATAAATAATAGAATAACAAATAGGAAAAAATACAATGAAATGAATTTACAAATTTTCAGAACGCCGCCGAAGTCTCGAAAAACGTCCAGTCCGCTCAGGAATACCAGGAAGAGCAGCGAATGTCGAAAAAGTCGAAGAAACGGCTCCAGAAGAAGCTCAATCGACAGGTAAGACTTTAATTTTTCAAAGCCACAAAAATTATTTTTTGAAAAAAAGCTACAATAAAAGTAATGTTTTTTTCTACAAGATATTGCAAAGACATTAATAAGAAGGATATTTGTTTAATTTATTACAATTTGACTTTTTAAGGAATAAAATTTTCAGGCCCTGTTCCAATTGAGCAAATCCCCCGGCAAAGTGGATGAAGTGATGATCGTGAGCGATGAAGAAAACGAGAAAAATGAAGGAAAAGAATTGGATGAAGGCAACGAGAGACAAGAACAGAGCAACGAGCAGCTAAATAGAACGGGTTGGTTTTTGTATTTTTATTTTTGATAAAATTAATTTGAGCTAATTTGTAATTGGCATCTTTTGCAAGATAGGACTTTTCCAATAATTCTGAAGCGTATTTTGGAGATGTTTGAGGTTTAAGAAGTTCGAACTAATCTGTAATCAATATTTTATGAATGGGCATCATTTTAGAGCTTTTGAAACTTGTATTGGAAACGAAACATACAAAAAATTTTTAATTTTCAGTTTCGGATTCTTCTCAAAACGAGAGCCAAGAAATCGTTGCACTCAAGGCGGAAATCACCCGACTCAAATCGATCAACGCAGAGCTCTACAAATTCGGCCTCGAACGGATCACCCAGAATTCTCAATAGAAAGGTTACGGTAACTACAGTAACCCTAAGCAAATGGAAGAGTACGTGTTTTAGTGTTATTTTGGAAAAAAACGTTCGAATATATTTTTAAAGGACGCATTTTTAAAATATGTGCGTCAAAAATGTTATATTATAGTGTGTGGGGAGGTAGATATTGCACTCTTTGCAACTCTCTTCTCGTAGGCTCAACCCCCGAAAAATAGAATGCGCTTTGGAGAGACGGAAGATATATAACAACGAAAAGAGAATAGGAAATAATGAGGGGAAGGAGAGGCGTGGCTCGTGCAAAAGCAAGTTGCAAAGAGAATGCAGTATCGACCTCCTTACATGCTATAATATTTGAAAGTTGAAGAGGTATTGTTGATTTTAAATTGTTGAGAAAACATTGTTGATTTAATGAAGTTTATTTAAAAATAGAGGAATTTAATTGGAATGGGAATGAGCTTGGTAGCGATAGTTTAAAAATGCACCATTTTGATGTTTTACACTGGCTCTTAGATTTTGCATACCTTTATTATGTTTGGACCTCATCCTTAATTCACCAGTTTTTGTTTAATTTGGTTGGCTTTGCTTTGGTAGTTATGTAGTATATCTTAGATCTGAACATTGTGATTTGGTAAAAATAAGCAATATTGCTAAACCCTTCAATCCTTCATTCCATATTGAAGGATAGAGGCGAGAAACTGATTGAGATATTCACCTTTTATATCCAGTGCAGTCCTTCTAACATTCCTTATCAAAGGATTAGTTATAGCTCGAGTGATTAGATAGGATATATGATGTAAACGCATAAGATGTACGCCCTTTGCGCTAATTCGCAAAGCTTTTGAATGTAACACACACGCACTAAAAATTTAGGAAAAATCGAAAAAAATAAGCTTCAACAATTTAAAATATGAGCGAAATTTTGAGCTAACAATTACTTGTCTATTACACAACCAGTAAAGTATCAAACTTCTCAAAACTGAATCCTAAAATTGCGAAATTTTTGAAAACACCAAATGTAGGTCTCAACAAATTTCGATATTCAATAGGGTCTTCGAATGGGCAGTTTTAGCTATTATCTAGAGTAAATTATCAAAATTTGAATAATTTTCTTTTTCTCAATTGTTTCAAACCAAACCTCCTAAGCAATTGGCATTTGGTTTTATCGAGAGAAGTGAATAAGCTAACGTTCGCCAAAAGCGATTGAAAGAATGGATCTAGTGATAGGAAAAATTATCCTAGACGGTTTTGAAATAGCATCTTTTAACACGAGATTAGAGATTTCTTATTCTATTAGAATCACGTTTCAAAAATTTTATCCCGACAGATTTTTAAATTTCATCTTTATACATGTGACTAGAGATTTTTTGACGGTTTAACTTTCGATACGAAGAAAATGTGCAACTATGATAAGGACGCAAGTGCTTAGAATATGAAAATTTTCTTTTGACAGGTGCTAGAGAGCACTCAAAATAAGACTACCAAAACTGGGGTGACAAAGAAATTATACCAGACTATTTTGAAATGATAGCTCTCATGGAATGAGATGAATTCTAATTTATGCTAATTTCCATTGATTACGGTATCCTTTGGAAATAAACATGATTCTACCAAACCATGCAGAAAAATAGATAAAGTGCAACAATTTTTTGGGTAAGGAAACTGTTTATTTTAATTGAACATGTCTTGCACTATTTACAATGATTTTTTTTCCATTTTTTACGGGAAAACGAGTCCAAGAAAATGAAATTATTTAACTGTCAAAAAATTGCTCGGTCATTTTTGGAAATGCGTAATTATAATACAATAGTTCGAATATACTGCAATGTGGGTATCATGGTAGATTGGGTTGATTTCTTACAGAATTGCGGGTCTTTGGTGATTTGTAAAAAATTTAACAGGGTGCACTCTTAAATTTTGTATAATCTCCCCAGACCTAAGAATTTATTTCAACGTCTTTAACTTAAAAAAGTACGGTCTGTAAAAAACCAGCGAAATAGTTAGTGATATAAGAAATGAGTATCGAGGAGCCTTGAGGAGTTTTCTTGTGGCGTAGTTTTTTTGGATTTTTGGAAAATTCACCCTTTTGATTTTCTGAAGGCTAGCTTTAAAATGGTTGATTCTTTCTCCAAAAATCCGAATTTTAGAGGACTTGGTATGTTAATTAATGGTAGAATGCAGACTTGCAACTTTTCCAACCGTGCGGCTAACTGCAAAGAACAAGATAGTGTATCTTTTGGGAAGGGAAAAGAGCATGTCTTCTTTCCGTCTCTCGAAATGAAGTACTATCTCGTTTTCTGCAGTTAACCGCGGTTCAAAAAGTTGTCAAGTGATTGAATGGTCTAACAGCTCAGTCGGTTGGGCGTTTATTTCTTCTTATAGGAGGCGAGTTCTCTCTCGTAGCGTGCCTTGTCGTCGGCTGCCTTCTTTTCCCATTTCTAAAATTTCAAGATTTTTTAAAAAATATTATAACAAAATTAATTAAGTTTCATATAGGTTTCAGGAAAATCACAAAAGATTGGAAGATTTTCATTAATTTAGTAGTTTTGTATGTGTAACGGTATATCAATTTGAAAAAATATCAGAAAATAGGGGAAATAGATCTTTCAGAAGTTGCAATTATAATATGCCCAAATTGCTTTTTTTTTTATTTTCAAGGTTTCATGGTTTAGGGAAAAGATGACGTATTTTCCATCAATCTATAGTCTAGACTGCGTTATTTGAATGCACTCAAAAAGTGGGTGGAGCTCTTGGAGGCGGCGCCAATTGGCATTAGGCCAGAAGGAAGAAAGACTAGAGATCGAAGAAAATGACGAAGGAAAGAGAAGTCAGAAAAAGCAGTGAGAAAGAAAGATTATACCAAAGAACAGTCTAGCTAGGGAGCTAAGAAAACGAAAGGATTGGGAAAATAGGATAATTACTGGATACTCCGGGTAATTTTTGAATACAATGACGATTTATCTGGTTTTATAGAAAAAATGAGATATATTTCACGAAACTTTGTAAGAAAATTGGGATTTCTGAGATTGATGCATTGTATTTGTTGAGACATTTAAAAATTTTAAAAAGTATTAAGTTAGAAATTTGAACTAACCGATTATTTGATAGATTAAAAAAAAGAAAATGAAGATTTTTGGAGTGTTTTTCGTTTTTTTTTTTTCTAAATCATCGAAATAAAAAAATCGAAATTTACCGATTTATCGGTCAGTTTTCCCCATTCAACTCCGGCCGCTTTGGCGACGTCGGCAACTCCCATTCCTAAAAATCTTGGCATATTTCGGGAAAAAAATTTTTTTTGACTACAAATTAGCAGTTTTGGCCAAACTTTGATTTTTTGAGGTTAGAATTTAAAAATTTTTGAGGAAATTTTTACCCGGCTTCTTGATTTTGTCGCGGTTGTCCTGCATCCAGAAGAAGAAGGCGGACATGGCTCTTTTAGGGGCGTTGGGGTCCTTGCTCTTCTTGCCGGCCTTCTTGACGGCGCCGCCCTTGGCTCCCTTTTTCGCTGCTTTCGCCATTTTTGGTTGGTTAGGTTACTCTGAAATTTTTTTCTGTAAACCCGGAAAAAACCTGAAAACGAGCCAAGAAGGGGGCGAATTACAAATTTTTAAAGTAAAAAAATATGATCTAAATGGGAGATGATTAGACAAAGCTGATTTTCAATAGAAATTCGAAAAAAAAATCATATAAATGTTCAAAATTCAAGGGATAAGAGTAGTAAACACGCTGATCTTCAGTTGAAAATTTCTATTAAAAAAATCTATGTAAGCTAAAATTTCGAAGAAAATTCTATGGCTGAAAAATAAACGCAGAGGTTGAGACGTTCTCCATCGCAAATATCCCTTATTTGGTGAATTATTCCAGTCAGTTTTGCAATTACTATCCTTACGAAAGATGACGACCGAATTTTTGCGATGGAAAACGCCCAAACGTCTGAATAAAAAGGGTTCTGGCTTGGTTGGTTTGGCTGGCGTCGACTCTGGCAGAACCTTCTGCACGCATAGTGTGTCTAGACTAAGAGAAGAGAAGAATAGAGGGAAAAGTGGGCGGAGCTTGTCGGCCTCAAGCCTATTGCCTGGAGAATTGCCAGTAAGAAGAGAAGAAAGGGGAGTCTTGCATCAAAGAGAGAGAAAGAGAAAAGACTGCATTCGCTCACGCGACGCAACTAAAGTTTACAAACGAGATAAATCTAAAAATGACTATAACTTTGAAATATGCTAATTTTACATGGAAACACTTTGTATAGAAATGCTCAGCTCGATGAGAGCTATAAAATGATGTAAAATGTTTATAGGAAGAGATAGAAATTTTGGGGAATATTGGATTTTTCGTTTTATTTTTGAACGCTTTAGATATTAAATTAGGGAAAATTTATATCAAAATATAGAGCTCGATGGGCTCTACAAAATGATATAAAAAGTTGGGTGAAAATATGCCGATTTTAGGGAGATATTCTAATTTTTCGTTTTTGCTATAACATCGATTCTCTATTGGCAGTGAGAAGGGAGATGGAGGGGTAGAAGACTGCAATCGCTCACGCGACGCAACGCACAACTAAAGGCTACAAATGCACCCGGGAAAAAGAGGAGAAATGTGAAAGCAAGCGGGAAGATAGGGAAGGGAAAACGGGAAATTTTTGAGGGGAGCATGGCGAAATTTTTGAGTTTTTGACATGTTTAGCAATTTTATTCGAATTCTTATAATGAAAAAGAGACGTGATTTTCGGTAGATGGTTTTTTTTCGGAAAACGAATAATGGAAATCTCCAGAAAAATGAGTTGGTTCTGAAAGATTAAGATTTTTTAAAGTAGGTTTCAATGATTTTGTATACTAAAAGACTGAACTTTGAAAGGTGCTGCCATTTTCAAGAACAATGAAAATTTTAAAAGTTGTAATGTAGTGAAGACTTTTCATAGGTATGAGTAATTTCATTCAACTCACTGGAAAGAAATTATGTTTGACGGCTGAATTTCAAGTTTCCTGGTCCAAGGAATTAATTATCCATAATATCTCATTCATTGTGAACAGACGTGAAACTTTTCCACAGCAAAAATTCGGTCACTATCTCTCGTCGCATTATTAAGGATAATAATTACAAAACTGACTGGAATAACTCACACCGCATAAGGGATATTTGCGATGGTAGAAAACGTCCCGGCCTGATGGTGAATTTTGCAATGAAGCAGGTGCAATTTACAAAAGAGAAAGGCTTAGAAAGAAAAGAGTAGGCGAGATATAGCGCATCATACAAGAGAATTCGACGGCTAGAAATGATGTTCCAAAGACAGTAGGGAAATAGTGTGGATAATTATGAGAAGAAGAATAATCAGAAAGTGAAATAGTATGGAAAAAGTTAAAGATAAACGAGGAAATAGTATAGAGATTGAAGAGGAGAAAGATAGAGAAATTAAGAAATACTAGGGCATAAGATACAGAAGAGATATGCTAGAAAGCCAAGACTCGCTAAGAGCTGAATCTGAAATATGAAGGCATAGGATAGAGGGATATGAACTAAATATGGAAGGCTTGATGAATAGAGCAAAGATAGGAGGAAATATAGTAAGATTTGTAGTGATTTGTGTAGGTTATCAGGAAGTAAGAAAACGATAGAATTTACAAAATAGACTTAAGAGGTTTCTGGGATTTTATGAAAATTGAATACGTATTCTAGGGTGACATTTTTGGCACTAATACTTCACATAAAATTAAACAATATTTAAATTATTAAAATGAGTATTTTTAGTTTTTAAACATTTTCTAAGGTTTACTGTAGCCTTTGACAAAATCTATTCAAACTAAAAAACTTTATTTCCAATTGAAAAATTCTATACTAAAATAACTTGTTTCATTTTTTTGCATAGAAATTTTGAAAGGATTTTCAAAATTTCATTTCCGTTTTTTTTCCGAATTTTTATCCCCTTCAAAATTGCCGCGATCGATAGAACTCGCATCGTTTTGTGTTGTATTGAAGGGGGTTTGTCTGAATGCAATGTGGCTTGGCTGCTATGCCCGCTGCTGCAAAGATAGAGGAATAGCCTAGGCCTAGGCCAGAGACAAGTAAAAAGAGGTGCAAACCAGGGGGTTTTCGATCAATTTTGTATAATTCACCCTCCAAAAATTTGTCGAATCCACCGCCTTTTCTTTCCCAATGTACCATTTTCAAAAAAAAAACGAACGTATTTCATGAAGAGGTAGGAGTGAGTTGTAGAGAAATCCGTTTAATTTTGGCAATACATTGCGTGCGAGTGCTGTTTTCCATAGGGATTTTTCGCGGATAACTTGAGAAAATCGCCGACAAATTCCGGAATTTTTACATGGAAATATTCGCCCTGAGGAGAGCTTCCAGATGATATAATGTTTATGCTAATTTCAATACGAAATTTCTTCGTAATCAATATTTCTAATTCCCAGTCTTTGCCTAGTTGTTATGCTATAGAGGCGAGTGCTGCAGCACGCCATTCGAAAATAAGACGGCCCTGCAATTGCTGGCTGGGAAATAGTACCAGTTTTTGGGAGAACTAAAGAGTCAGAGATAGAGAAATAGTGGGAGTCATAGTGTTGAAGAGGCAGAGACACAGAGAAATCTTCAGTCGCAATCGATACAGAAATAGTGCGTCTTTTTGAGAGAGTCGCAGGGGGTCAGAAAAGTTGGCCTCTGCAGCATAACGGAGGTCTGCAGTCGCATCCATTTTTCTTTTCCCATACTATTTCTTCCTTTTCTGATTCATTAGCCTGTACTATTTTTCTGTCCACTTCATCTCCTCTAGTTTTGAATGCAATTTCTCGGTTTCTGATTCTTTGAACATCTTCTTTTTCTGTGGTGTTTCTAGGATTTATAAGTCTTTTCTGACTATTTTCTATCAGGCCTTATGTTAGGGGGCTCCTTCCCTTCTCTTCCCATTCGACTCATATTTTCCTATTGGTCGACCCCTTTCAGTCGCTAGGCAAAGCGAATGCACTAAGATATGGCAGGGAACAAGCAAAATAAGACCAGAAATAGTGAAGATTTTCTAGCAAAAAATGAATTTAAAACAACAAAAAACGTAAATTTAACAGATTTGAGTTTATTCAAATAGAAACTCAACAAAACCAACAATTAATTGATGTAACAGATAAACTCTTCCATAGAAATATCACTGAAAAATACATCACCATGAATGAATTAGAAATTTCATCACAAAAATCGTCTTTAAGAGGAATTGAAAGTGAGTGAATTATGGCAAAGTGGTCGAATACCGGAATTTAATGATTTTGAATATGAAAGAATTTGAAAATAGATCAGACAAGAACGAGATTCTATGTGAACGAGTAAAGCTATAAAATTTAAACTAGAAAATAGATAAACTTATCCAGAGCAACTAACAAAAGGGTCTACCCTTAACGATTTCATACAATAACACCGAGTCCAGATTCCAATCAATTCTCGTAAACATACAATACACTCGGAATTTAGGATGTCATGATAAGGTTCATAAAAACAAAAGAAACAAAAAATCCTAATTTGCAACTACCCACTCAAACTGACGATGTGATCAGCCTCATTCATTTCATGAAAGAACACTAAACTGATCACGTCATTAGTTCAACTGAATGATAAGACCAGGGCTGCGCGAAGTCAAATATATTTTTTTTAATTCGAAGTCGAGGTTTCGCAAAAATTTTGAGAATTTAGGTGTTAAAACACCATTTCAATTTGCGATTTAAGCTTGGCCAAACTAAGTAGCTTTAACCCAAATCGTATAGCCCCTTCTGTAATTGTCATATTCTCGATGCTTACTCGATACTTTTGTACCATGCGAACGAATAGAAGAGATTTTGGGTTGAAGATGCCCATGCTGTTTCTTTTAACTACGACCCAGCCATCTGCACTCGACCTGGAACACGTAACGCGGATCGCTTCGGGGAAGTTTCTCATCATCTTGCGTAGTCCACGTTGGCTCGATATTAATACTTTTCTCACTGTCCTGCCAGTGTCTTCATCCGATCGCGCGCAGTCCTAGATTTTGAAAGTCATTCGATGTTCATACTATCGATTTTCCTTTTATATAAACAATAATAAAATAAAACAAGCGTACTCCACTTTTAAAATGCCTGTTCCATTCAAAAATACCCATTTTTCATCCTTTTGTTGAGCGAAAAAAGTAACAACACTCTGATATGTTGATCGAGTAGTAGCTTTTGGGTTGGAGCCCACCGTGGTTTATTACTTTTAAAAGAGACAGTCTTGTTATAGTCGCTTTAAGCACGTTAAAATTTCTCTACTTCTTGGTAAGCATTAGCTTTAGAAGAAGAAAATATTATCGTCTACTGTAGACGAGATTAATTTGCCCCTGACTCGCAAACTCAGACAGTAGTTTATAGAATACTGGCATACCACAATGAAACGGCGTAGGTCGGTTGAGCTCCGAAACTCCGAAGACGGGTTGGGTGCAGATGGGAAATCGCGAGCCTTGGCACCGAAACAACTAAACACGAATGCGGCTAGTTTCGATTTGTACACTTTCTTTCTCTGTCCACCAATCGCACGATCAGCCTGAAGATTGATATATTCTTCACGAACAAACGAATGTATTCCCCCGTTTTCTTTGTTATTTGTATGAAAATTTTATAGCCACACCAAGATAGCTATGTATGCTAGAACGAACGAAGTTTCTGCTCAAGTATCTGTCAGACTGCCTTGACGTAATGACTAATGTTATTGTACTGATCGCACCAAATGTTTCATCGATTTTGAATTTTTTGGGTGACAATTTTTCGATCTCTTCGTTGGTCAGAAACTTTTGGTCAATTTTCCTGACTCGAACATTTTTCTTATCACTGCATCTTTTTCCATTGTATTTATTGATCGTTGATAAAGGGTCACATTTCCTCTCTATCGTGCCGAAAATCTGGGTTCCTTCTCACGGACAGGGCAGAACACGGCTGATCTGTTATTTTTCTCTCATTTTCAAGATGAAATAAATCTTCAAATTCAATCACTATGGGCTTAAGTCAATTCGCATGGACTAAAATGGTGCAAAATTCCCTAGCATCCTGAGGAAGATACCGTCAGGATCAATTTTAATTCTATTCCGTGCCTGCATAGCTATATCGCTTCTTCATTTTTTTTTTATATTGAATAGAAATCTCTAGTTCAGAACTGTTGGGAATAAGGTGTGAAAGAGTCATCAGTGCCGTGCGCGATTTTTCCGCACTGCCGACAGCTCTGCTCTAGTTTATGTTAAAAGAGAAATACCTTTCTGTCATCCCTGCCATCTCGATCATCTTGTGAACGGCTAGAAGCGCAACTCATTTGTGGAAAGAAGTTTGAACTCAGAAAACTGAAATTCAATCGATTAATTTTTCTCATGAAATTACGTGCCAAAGGTGAATCGGAAAAGAAATCATCAATGGAAAATGCCGGAGGGATCTCAAAATGAGGAGAATAGAGAAGGTAAAAATTGATTGAGTTCGAATACAATGGAGATATACTGGAAAAGGAGACATTCGGAAAGAGGGGGCTATCATTCCTTTAGCGTCGCGTTCATGCTCTATCAGCTCTATCTCTTTAAGCTCTAACTGTCTAAGACAGTCCTCTGCCTCTATGCCACAGCGTGCGACGCGAAGGTGTTTCTCGAAGTCTGCGGAGGCGTGGTCGAGCAATTCCCTCCCGGAGGGACAGATGAATGGCAGTGATTGAGTATTGATTAGCCGGATGTGGAGACAGGTAGATGAGAGTGATGACGAAATGGTAGGAGACTTGTATGAAACTTGACTAAACTGATGAAAATAGATAGAAGATAAGGCATATGGGAGACGAGAATGGTGAAAGGGAAAAGTGAAAAATGAGCCAACGGCCAGATTTAGAAATGGCGAAACGCTAGGCTGACTCTACTTGGCCGATCAATCGAGTAGTGAAGATGAAACATGGTTGATAATTGATAGAAACCGAGAAATGAGGAGGAGGAGTAGAAGAAAAGTACTTTGTGCTTTTCCTCCCTTTTTGCGTGTCTCTTTTCTCTTTGCCCTTCTTTCAATGTTTGGAATGAGCCATACAAGTCACTCGTGGAGAGTATGTTGCAATTGTTTTCTCTTACCCGTTAACAGTATGCAAAAGGCATAGTTAAAAAAAAAAAACCTACGAAACTGACTCGAAAACGATCCCAGCTTACTAGATACGATTTTTGTTCCATTAAAATCGCGGGATCTTCAATTAGCCCAAAAAATGTACACTCAAGGATCCTTTCTGGGACTCAAAATGTTGCGAAATAAACTAAAAAAGAGTTGCAAAACTAGAATATCGTTTCTAGATCAAAATTCTGAAGATTATTCAGCTTTTATAATTTGATTAAGAAGTTTCAATAAGACAATGTACTATATTCTTTTACGACAATTGTGAGTCTCTATGCATTTTCCTCTTTTCTTTCACTCCCTTCACGCCACTTTGCGTATTCCTCTTCTTCGTGTTGGGCGGTGTGCGTTTTTGAATTTTCGTCGTTATTTTTTTAAAATTTATTTTCCTCGATTTTTTTTCTATTTTTAGAAAAATGGCGACCCGCTTCATCGCCCGACGCGGCTTCTCGTCGTCGACGGCGCTCAAAAATAAGGTATTGTCAAAAATTGAAAATGTTTAAATTCCTCGCTCAAAATTTAATTTATTTTTCACAAAACCTATAATTTTCTTGAAATTTTATTTTGTTTGAAGTACAAATTAAAAAGTTTTATCTGAAGTAAAAGTAGAAAAAGACTTGAAAAGTTTCAGCTAAAAACGACTAAATTTCCGATTTTCTACCAGACTTCTCCAAACTCGACCCACAGAAAATAGTATATCTTAGCGAGAGGAAAAGACGACATGCTCTTTTCCTCTCAAAACGACACTATTTTTTTCTGCGGGTCGAGTTTTGAGAGGTCGGTTTTTTAACGATAAAATTTTGCAGGACGTTTACATCATCGGAGCGGCGCGCACGCCGATTGGCTCATTCCGCGCGTCTCTTTCGTCGATGTCCGCCACCGAGCTGGGCAAAGTCGCCACTCGGGCTGCTCTCGACAGAGCCAAAATCGACCCCAAGAGCGTTCAGGAGGTTTGAATTGATTTTTTTTTTTTAGAAAACTTCAGTGCCGGTATTCATAAACGTATCGAAAGACTCGCAATGCGTTTATGAATACGGGCACAGGAGTTCTTGAAAATTAATTTGGTTTAAGAAGGTAAATACTTTTAGATCTGGTTTTGCAATTCTTTAAAACCCAATTATCTACTGACAAAATACACTTATTTATTTTGAAAAGCAAAAAAACTTGGACTTGAACTTTGAAAAATGAATTTTCTTTGTATTGAAAAATAAAATTTCAGATTTTTATCGGCCAAGTCTGTCAGGCTAACGTCGGCCAAGCACCTGCCCGTCAAGTTGCTCTCGGAGCGGGTATGTTTCAGGGAAATTTGAAATTTCTACGCTGTTGTGTTGAGCTATTGCTGATTAATTTATAAAATTAGGGGAAATTGAAAATAAAAGCCTATTCTAAAATAAAAATGTTTTAAATGTTAAAAATTCAGGGATGGACATGTCAGTCGCAGTAACGACCGTCAACAAAGTGTGCAGTTCCGGTCTGAAGGCCGTCATGCTCGCCGCGCAGCAAATTCAAACCGGACACCAAGAGGTAAGACAATTGGGCAATCGAGAGGCTAATTAAGATTTAGTTAGGATAATTTCTGAGATAATTAGGATAATTAACGAGTTAATTCGAGCAATTAAGATCGTGGTCGGCGGCGGCATGGAATCAATGAGCCAAGTACCCTTCTATCTGCCTAGAGGAGACATTCCGTACGGGGGAATGCCGATTATCGTAAGTGTCAAAAAGAATGATATATTTACGGACTGATATTCTAAACTTCAATACATATAGTCGTAAGAACCGGAGATTCTTTTTAAAATGAGCTTCAAAAAAACTGCATATTTGAATGATTTAAAGCCTGATCAACATTAGTTAGCATCAAGTTAAAAGTTTAAAAACTAAAAGTCTTTCATACGTTTCATGAAATCTTCAAATTTGAATGTTGAAAAGCTGGTCAATTTCAACAAAATTTCAATTAACTTCGAGCCAAATGAATTGCTAGTTGGTAGACCAATAAATCGAACGTAAAAGGTCAAAAATTTAATTTTAAATGTTAGAAATTGAAATCTAAAATTTCAGGACGGAATTGTAAAGGACGGTCTGACTGATGCGTATGACAAGTGCCACATGGGCAATTGTGGGGAGAAAACCTCCAAGGAGTTGAACATTTCCAGGTACAATATTCAAATTTTTAACCCTCAAGTCGGATCTAGAAATATTCTAGGTCCGAGGTCAAACTTAGCCTTGAATTCGAAAAAAGACGATTTTGATTTCAGACAGGATCAGGACAATTATGCTATCGGGAGTTACACCAAATCTGCCCAGGCTTGGAAGGTAGGAAATTAAAATGTTATTTTTATTTTAAAAAAATGAAAATCAAATTTATTTTCATTTTTTGAAGTATGAAATAGGTAATAATTGAAATTTGGCAGAAGTATTGAGGTAGAAGTTTAGAAGCGTGATTTTATTCGTTTTTGAAGCATATGCAACTTAAAACTTTGGAAACAAAAATATAAGGTTAAAAAATTCCAGGACGGAATAATGGAAAGAGAGGTGGTTCCTGTCACAGTCAAATCTAAGAAAGGCGACACGCACTTTTCCGTCGATGAGGAATTCACGAAAGTCAACTTCGACAAACTCAAACAACTCAGGGCTGTCTTCCAGAAAGGTGGGGAAGTTTGAAAAATTTCAAATTTTCCTTTGCGGAAAAATTGGAAGATAGAAAACTACTTTTCACTGTAGAAAAATCATAAAAGAAATCGATTTCTTCAAATTAATTTTTGAAAACAAGAAAAATTGCCTCTCATTGTAGCAAGAATATTTTTGTACAAATTCATCGAAATGGTTAGTTTTATCAAATTCGAGAAAAAAAACGTCTTTGAAGATAATTATTTTCAGATGGTACTGTGACCGCCGGAAACGCGTCGACTTTGAATGACGGTGCAGCCTCAGTTGTTCTGACGAGTGGTGACGCGGCGAAGACGGCAGGGGCTAAACCACTTGCTCAGGTTGGATTTTTCCTCGAAAGTGCAAAATATAGGTTTCAAAAATTAATGCAAATTATCAATAGAACTTTTTTTTATTGTTGTTTACTGTATAGGACCAGAAAATTTGGCATAAGTCTCTAAACACGGTTTAATTTGTTCTACGAAAACTTTCAAATAATGTGAATACTCTCTAAAATCTTAAGGGATGCGGTTTCAACTATAATTTAAATATTGTAAACCAAAACTCCAACCATTGAAATCTTTTTATTTTTTAGAAGAACGAAGAAATTTTTCAGATTCTGGCGTACGGCGACGCGGCGACACACCCATTGGACTTCGCGATGGCGCCCACGCTGGTCGTGCCGAAAATGCTCAAAGCCGCTGGGCTCAAAGTCGACGACATCGATCAGTGGGAGATCAACGAGGCGTTCTCATGCGTACCACTGGCTTTCATGAAAAAGGTTGGCAGCAGGGCTGTAAATGTTTAGACACGCGAGTATACACGCATGACGAGATAGTGTCTTTTCGAAAGAGAGAAAAGAGCCTGCTCTTCCATACTCTCTCGAAAAGATACATTATCTTATTATGCGTGCCTAGACATTTACTTGAGAATTTCGATGGAATTCTGAAACTTATTTCGTTCAAAAGTCGATGATGCGAAATATATTTTTAAATTTATAGTGACGACAAATTGCTTTCAAGCCAATCATTCTTTTTATCAAAACTTTCTGAATACTTTTTTTTTCTAGTTTTCAAGAAAAGGTGGCTTTCAGATCAACTGCGACCCGGCTAAAGTCAATCCTCATGGCGGCGCCGTTTCTATTGGTCATCCGATCGGGTAAATTTTAAAAGACTAAGAAAAAAGTTCATGAACATAAAAAAACATGTTCTAGAACGAAAAGACCAATTTGTTCCAGAATGTCCGGCGCTCGTCTGATCGTCCACCTCGTGAACACGCTGAAATCGGGTGAAATCGGATGCGCGGCGATTTGCAACGGCGGTGGAGGTGCCAGCGGAATGATCATCAGGAAGTTGTAAGATTGGGAAAATTCTGGAACAGGAAAATTTTCGATCCAGAAAAATTCTGTAATTTTCCAGGACATAATTTTTAGGGTACAGAGTTCGTTTCTCTTTTGCTGAATATCACTTTAGAATTTCCAGAGCATTTTATTTTGAAGGTAGAGATTGTTTGCAACATAGACTTTGATATAGAAGCCCTTAAAAGTTGTTGTAAGATGAGAAAATAAGGTAATTTAGAGAATTTGAGTAGCAAGTTCATGACTTCGTTTTGATTTTTGATAATTTTACTTGAAAATTTATCAAACAACGAGCTGAAACGCACATATTTGAACATTTTTATCGAAAAGTAGGAAATGGTTAGGAATTTCTTCAAAGTTCTATGACAAAAATACGGTGTGCGTTGTGAGTTTTATCGATTTTTTTGAAGAATTCGATTTTTGTGATCCATTTTGGTGCTGAATTTGCTGGACATAAATTTGAGCGATTTGATTGTAAAGTTGAATCCGAAAAAATACATTTTTAAAAGTTTTACTTGATTCGAGAATGAATAAAGAATCCTCATTTTTATTTTTTCAATTTTTCATGCTTACAATGGTTTGAGTCCATTGAAATACCTTTGATTCTTTTATTTTTCTTGATTTTTCAAATAACCTCGAAATTTTCCAGATTTCAATCAATTGGCGAATCTTTTACCAGCCTAAATGGTTGAGGTATGCTTCAGAACATCCTTATAAAACTAAAACTTTTCAATTTTGGTTTAAGCTCCGTTCACAGTTGAGTATTTCTAAAAAAAAAGCTAAAAATTTAACCAAAACATGTAAGAAAGTTATTTTTAAAAGTTAAGATCAAGAAATTTTCTTATTTCAGAAAATCTACATCGTCTCCGGCGCTCGCACCCCCATCGCCTCGTTTCGCGGCTCGTTCAAAGATGTCCCCAGTGTCGAATTAGGAAGCAATGTTCTGAAGGCCGTCATTCAGAGAAGCGGTAATTTTTTAGTTTATTATCTCTAATTAAAATATTTTTTCTAGCAAAAATTTTCTTTCTGACAATGAGATTTTACTAAATTTGACATTATTTCTCAGCCAGAGAGACTAGAGTTTTGATTTATTATTTTAGATTTGAAAAGAAATTCTAAAATTAAAAATTTTCAGGGGTAAATCCAGAATCGATTGAAGAGCTCATCGGCGGCTCGGTGTACACGGCCAACTGCGGTCAGAACGTCACGAGACAGATCGCGCTGAATTCGGGTTTGAATTCATCTTTTATTACAGCCCACGTTTATTCGAGTCGCCATTGATTAGAAATCTTTCAAATTAATTTAAGAATTTCTCGAAACTTGTTTTAAAAGTTCAAATTAAAACATGAAATTTTCTGTTTCATAAGTTTCAAGTTCTTTATAATATAAGGAAGCAATTTTACCAAATAATCCTATGACTCCTTTCGATATGTTTAAAGTTCTTCATAATGCATGAAAACAATCTCTAACTCATGAGTAGGGACCGCAAAAGGTTTTACAAAATAACAATTTCGGACTTTCCTAAATTTACCAGTTTGCAGGCCTCCCCCACTCAGTCCAAGCAGTGACGGTGAACAAGGTGTGCTCCTCGTCGATGAAGGCGCTGGTGATGGGCTGCGTCTCGATTCGCTCGGGCTATAGGAACACGGTCGCTGTCGTCGGGGCCGAGAATATGAGCCAGGTTAGGGCTGTTTAATTTTTGAAAATTGAAAAGAAAAGTTTCGGAGTAAAATTATATGAATCAGGTTGAACAATTATGATTTTTGTTAAAAAGTCTCTTTTTAACGACCTGATTTTAAGAACAATGCTGATTAAAATCGTTTTTTCGAACAGTAACTTTTGGAAGGTGAAAATCGGTACTTTCAAAAATATTGAACACACGAAAGTAGAAAAAAGGTTCTACCTTCACTTTTTCTTGTAATTTTCAGGAGTGGGTTGCTAGCCTATCGTTTAATATTTCTTTCCCTATCAAGTATTGATTTTGTAAGCTTATATGAACTTTTAGGTCCCCTTCTACATTCCAAGAGGCGAAATTCCATATGGAGGCATGCAACTAATTGATGGAATTCCGAAAGATGGCCTCGAAGATGCAATTTACAAAAAGTCGATGGGCCAGTGCGCCGAGAAGACTGTTCAGGTTGGGGGTTTTTTTTTTTTTTTAATTTTGAAAAAAGTTTTAAAATAATTTAGGATAAAATTAGCATATTTTCGATTTTAGGAATATGGCATCACTCGCGAGGATCAGGACCGATACGCGATTCAATCCTACAAACGAGCAGCCGCAGCCTGGCAGGCGAGTTTTTGACAGACTTGCAAGGAACAACCGCAAACATCCGCTTCTGCTTTTTGAAACATTCCAAATATTTTGAAAATTACAGCAAAATTTTCCAGAACGGCGCCTTTTCGCAGGAAGTCGTTCCGGTTTCCGTGAAAGTTCCACGAAAACCCGACCTCGTCGTATCACAGGACGAGGAATTCAAGAAACTCCTCGAGGATAAGGCCAGCATTTTTTAGATTTATGCTAATTTTCGAGATACTGTACTTTTTGCTAGATTTTTCTGGACTATAAAAATCTTTTTATTCTGCCTTCGTAGTTATCACCTCTTTTCTAGAAAATAGTAGGAGGAAAGAACAACTATGTTATAACTAAAATGGACCGAATCTACCTAGAAATCTAAATTTTTAAATATTTTCAGGTACCAACCCTGAGACCGGTGTTTTTGAAGGAGGGCGGCACGATTACCGCTGCAAACGCCTCTTCTCTGAATGACGGGGCCGCAGCGGCAATCCTCGTCGATGAACAACATCTGCCTCAAGGTGGGCGTTTTTATTAAAAAATTTTTTTAAATAGGAAAAAATAAAGAAATGTTGAACTTTACGGTATCTTGCAAAAATTTGGAAGAAAAAGTAAAATTTTCGAGCAGTAATGCTAAATATGTTGAGCGTATAAAAGCTTCTTTTTTTAATTTTGAAATTCTGAAATTTCAGGCCACCAGCCCTTAGCCGAAATCGTGGATTTCATGGAAGCGGGCGTCGATCCCGTCGATTTCACCGTCGCTCCAGTTTTCGCGGTTAAGAAGGTGCGAAAATTCAACGCTTTTAAAATGTGCTTCAAGAAAATGCTAATTACATTTCATCAAAAAATAGGCAAATTTTGGCTATTTCTCAAATTTGATATCTTTCACGAATTTCTTATAAAAACGTTTGGCTCATGACATTTAATAGTGCCGATTTTAAAATAGTAAAATTAAACAAAAAAAATGGAATTCCAGCTCCTCGCCAAAAACCACCTCTCGCCTGCGGACATCCATTTGTGGGAGGTCAACGAGGCGTTCGCCGTCACTGTCTTGGCGTTCATTCGCGACCTAGGACTGGACGAGTCCCGAGTCAATATCAAGGGAGGAGCAGTGGCCTTGGGACATCCCCTCGGGTTGGTTTTTGAAAGAAAACTTCTTTTGTTTTCAAGTTTGGAAGAGAAAAATCGTTAATTTTCATTTCCTTTAGCTTTTTTAAAGGAACGCCCAGTTGCATGAGTGTTCTAGATTTTTGCAGTTACAATTTTGAATCTTCGACTTTCTTTGATTGAAAGATCCGTTTTGATAGACGCTCTTGAAACATTCAACTTTAGTGATTTTTGAATTTTGCATTTTTCAAAATGCCTTTATTTAAAACGAGATTTTCGACAAATTTTTATGTAGATACTTGGCATAAATTAGCAAACATATCGTAAATTTTCACTTTTCAAGCAGATATTCGTTTTCAATCTTTTTAAAGTACAAAAATCCATACTTTTTCAATTTACACAACTTTCTACGGTGATTTTAAAGTTCTAATTTTATTTTTCCAGAATGTCAGGTCTCCGCATCGTTCTGTCGCTCGCCTACTCTCTCCAACCGGGGCAATTGGGAATCGCTGCGATTTGTAATGGAGGTATTTTTTAACAATTTATTTAAAAACATTCGAACTCAATATTTTTCCCTTCTAAAAGTTAAAATATCTTTTATATTCCTTAAAAAATTTAATATTGAAATATTAGGAGGCGAAGCCACTACAGTACTCCTGAGAAAAATCTGACTAAACCAGGAAAATGGTTCAAATTCAACCAAATCGAGAATTTGAAATTGTTCTAACAGTCTAATATTCCTAAATATATGACAGTATTAAAACACGGCATATAAAAATAGACGACCAGGCTTCTAAAATATTTCTAAAAATCTATAGTATTTCTAAAATGGTATTCTAGCACGTTATCTTTGAAATAGAAGATCGACTTCTATAAAATCCGATTTTTTGAAAAAAAAAAAATGTTTTTTTGAGTATTTTATCCTCACAAATGCGGTTTTAGTGCCATTTCTTGAAATTCTCTCGAATTTTCGAAAATGAGATATCTGCAAAATTGAGGAAAATATACGGTCTTTCCTGTTATTTTTCGCCTGCAAAGGACCGGACTTTGATTGAAATAGGTTATTTCACTTATCTTTTTATTTTTGATTCGAGTATATTATCAGGCATTCCAAGATATAATAATAAGACGTGGTGAAAGTTCAATAGAATTTTATAGTAAAGAAATCATAATGTTCTAATTGCAAATTTAAATAAAGTTTCAAATTTATGTAGAAAAAGTGACGAAAAATGTAATGATCATTAGAATATTTACCTATTTGCTTTGAACACCTAATTTTCACTAAGTTTTTTCGTACTTTACTGACTCACCTCCTAAAATTTTCCACCTAATTTTCGAGCCACGAAGTTTTCACGTTTCCCTATGTTTCAGGAGAAATAGTGTAAAAATTAGAGGGCATTTTCTGCGCTCTTATTTTTCAGCACTATTTCTTTTTCTTTGCAAGGCATATTGTAGCGTTGTTGTTTACCAAGTCTAGGTTTTGCAAGAAAAAGTTCAAAACTTGTTTGTTATTCTCCATTTTCTGTCTACAAGAGGCTTATTATTTACTCATTTTCAATTCTTTCTTGAATTGATTTTTCTTAACATTTTTGTTTTTTTTCTAAAAAAAGTAATTTTTTAAAGTGTCAAAATAAGAATGAGGAAAACATTTCAAAGATCGCTTTATTATCATTCGCTGTGTAATGTTCGTTCCTTGTTGATCATTATCATTTTGTCATCAAATCTTGAATTACACGCTTTTGAAACTCGCATTTTAGTCATTTTCATAGAACTGTCATTTCTAGCATTTCATTTCTGAGAATCTTTTAGTTTCTTGCATTTTGTTGTTGTCTGTTGTTTCACGAATTATCTTTGTCACTTCAGAGTCTATCGACGAAATTATCGACATTTTGAACGATGGCCGGAGTTGCCGTTGGTGCGTCAATCGGTGGGGTCGCCGCCGCAGCACTCGGAGGAATCATCATATACGCGAATTTGCCGACAAAGTAAACCAACCTCTAAAAAATCGCCTTGGAAGAGAAAAAATTCAGGTACACCATCGGAAAGCACGAGCTCCCGACGTATTCCTACTTGAGCGAAACGACTCTGAAACCGTTCACCAAGGATGGAAATTTGCAGGGCAACCAGATCAAGGTAAACGAAATCAGTAACTTAGAAAAATAGTTGGAACGGTTGAATCGTTGCATTGGAAAGAGCCTTTTTTCCAAATCGACATCAAGAAATGTAAAAAAAAAACATTGAGGAAAAACAAGTTCAGGCAGCTGAATTGTTCAAGAAATCACCTCACCTGGTGATGGCTGTCAGAAGGCCGGGTTGTTTACTGTGCCGTAGGGAGGCGGCCGCCCTCTCGACATTGCTGCCACTTCTCCAAGAGAAAGGCATTCAATTGGTCTGTCCAACGGAATTTTCTGTGTGGTTGAAAATTGGACCTTCCAGGTGGCAGTCGTGCACGAGGCCAAAGGCGTTCCGGAATTCCAGCCCTGGTTCAAAGGCGACGTCTACTTTGATGAAGAGGTGAAATCGCATAACCTGAGAATTTTTGAGATGAAAAACCTTCAGAAACGCTTCTACGGCCCGAAGCAGCGCTGGATGCCGATTTGGCTTGGATTCCTCAGAGTCGGCACGTACATGAACGTCTACAAGGCGAAGAAGGAAGGCGCGAGTGGGAACATGGAGGGAGAGGGCAGGCTCCTTGGAGGTTTGTCTGGGAAATCCTGAAATTTGAAAATCGAAAAGAAAACTTGGCTCTAGGACTGTTCTTTGTCGCGGACGATAACATCCCGTACGCCTATCTGGAGAAGGAATGGGGCGACGCAGCCGACGTCGACGAGGTCCGACAAGCCATCGAGAAATACAAACTCTGAGACTAAAAATTGAGATTTGAATAGTGGTAGTTAGAAACATTTACGAGTGAACTCTCTATTTATTCAATCTGAAGTACACACAGAATAAATTTATTTCTGTAAAAAGATTCACATATTTAGCATGATAGGCAAAATTTAGAAATTATTTTTAACGATTTCCTTGGACTCGTCCGCCGAACATTTGATAAAGCGAATAGGTGCCGTCGGGGTTCTGTTTCTCAATGGTCTTCATGCAGAAGTTGGAGTCCTGGTGGACATTGATGGTGACGATGATCGACGGGGGTGGTCCCATCTAAATTTATGCTATTTTCGGTTAGTTGCTTTTGGAGTACCAGGTAGACGAGATAGGCCCACATGGGCTTGTTGACGTAGTAGTTGAGTGCTTCCGAGATGGTCTCGATGTCGTTGTATTTGTCGAACACAGCATCGACGATGGCTGCGACTTGCGTGTCCACGCAGAAGGCTAAACGTTGATTTCTCCAAGTTAACGCCGATTTTATCTATTACTGTTGTCAGACGCGAGATTCAGCGGCTTGGTCTCTTTGCCCTTTACCAACGTGGCAGAGTGCTCAATTCGACGGTCCGAGGAGTATTGGTGCGTGCGTACGTTGTAGATGGCTAAATTAGACAAACCCTGATAGTTTTGATGATAGCGTATTTTATCGTACGAGTAGAGGCGTTGGCGACAGGTTGGAAGAGCATAGCAGCCTTGATCGACTTCCTGTCGGAGCAGTGAGTGATGCACCAGGCCGGTCTGAAAATTTTTAACCTTTGAAGAAATCTCGTCAGCGAAGTTACCGAATAAAGTCATCTCCAGAAGTTCGGAACGTATTGATCGGTACGGCATTTTCGGTGGTCTCATCTCCAGTTGGTGGATAGTTGCAGACTAAATTGGCTGTTTAGAATCAGAGGACTAGGCTAATCTGATCGTACCGACTCCGTTAGGCGTAGTCTGAGCCAAGGAAAGACCTACCAACAAGCAAACGGCGTAGACACGAAGCATCTAAACTTGACCCGAAATTGATGAAATCGAGAAATTGGAAAATGACAACAGAAATGATGATTCGAGATGGAGCTGATAATCTGATAAAAGTTGAAGATTGAAAGTTTACGACGAAAAATGTTGCCGCGGTTTCCCAATTTTCGTCTCGGTGGAAAAGCGGACTTTCATATTGTCATTTCACTGCAGCCAAATAGAGACTTTTCTTATCAGTCAAGACTACTGTTAAACTTCTAGCTAATAAAGTTTCGGATTGTAAATTAAATATGATGGTGCAATTTTCATCGCCACGCAGGAGCCGGCATTTCCTGCCAGGGTTTCTATCTTTCAATATTTGAAAGGCTAGAGATGCAGAATGATTTGCTTAGTGACGATTTCGCTACTGTTGTCTTCAAAAGGATTAGAATGCATTCGAAAATGTGCGCTTATCACTTTGGCAAGTCCAAAAGTTTCTAGAGACAGAGGGGTAGCATTTTCCGCTGAATGGAAAGATAATGATAAGTCTGATCAGTACTTCTGAATCTTTCGATTTTCAGCTTCTGATTACTTGGTGGCTTTGAAATGGGAAACCTTATTGATAATGTCACTTTTTACTTTTATCATCATTTCATTTCGAACTCGGGCTTTTCAATTTGAGATTTCGTTATATGATATCATCGCGGTTTAGGGATGCTGAGGTATTTGGTATTATTGCTAGCGGTTGTCCTGGTGACTTACAGTAACATCTGCACTGATGATACTGGCCATTGGTCGTTCGGAATCGCTGACGGTGTGACAGACTTTGCCTATGGTGGAGTTCCTCTCAACAGGAGTTTCTACTGCTTCGAAGGATGCCTCAACACCCAGACCGTCGTGCAGAACTACAAAGTAAATTGCTGTTTCAAGACGCTTAATTGATTTCCAATTAGGTCAAATTGGCTGGAAGCAGCCCAAAATTGGTCGAGAAAAAGCGCGACAGGGTTGAGCAGTTGAAGCAATACCTGAGCGGTCAGATCCCCGATGACCCAAATGCGGAATTCTGCGAAGACGCCACGCTGAGAGCCGACATCAATGCCTCGCTCTCGAAGGTCCCTGATCCTAGCTGCAAGGTTTTGATTTTAGATCATTAAGTCAAGCAACGATTTTAATACAGTCGATTCTCAACACTCTGCTTACCTCGGTCAACCGGCCTGGATGGTGCATTAACGTGGTTCGTTTCGATCTGATCGGAATTGACGGAGTCTACTCGGTACTTTGATTTATTTCTCAGAAGTCTGAAATTTTGCTGGACTTTAGGACATGAACTTCTGCGATTACGACGCCTTCATTGATGAGCAGATCTACAACATCCGCATGGCTTTGATCGATAAATAAGTGCCTTACTTAAGCTCAGCTGAGATCACATGAACTTTGTAAAATTTTCCCGAGTTTGTTGTCTGTGTGCAGGAAATAAATTTATTCTGACTTTTTCGAACGGGATTTTCATGGATTGTCGTTATTGTGTTTGATGGAAGAGAAAGTGCATCCGGATTTTAGGCCAACTCGACTCGACTCGATTCGACACCGATAAATTAATCATTTTTGTGCGATGAACACTGGGCGAAAGAGCGGCTAAAATTGACGCAGCCGCAGCGGCAGTTTGCTGTTGTTGGAGGGATAAAAATGTGAGGGAGGCGATAACCGGATCTAAGTCGGGGACGAAAAAACGGAAGACGAAAAAGATAGAGTGTGAGTGAAAGACGAACAGAGATACGACTTTGCCGACCTCGGCGCTCCGCGTTTGCAATTATCTTTCGTCTAATATTTCCCCTATCTTCCACAAAGTGAGTGTAACAATGAGTGGGAAAGAGAAATAGAGATGACAAAGATAGAAAGGATAAGGGGGATAAAGCTAGAAAGAGAGATAAAGATAGGTATATTGCGCGTTGACTTTGTCTCTATCTATCGATGGAGAGAGTCAGGAATCTCAACTCAGCACCGAACTCTTTCTCGTCTTGAGTTGTTGCCCCATCTTCAACTGCTCCTGTTGCATCGATCAGTTCTCCCTCAGCGTCTATCACCCTCACCTAAAACACCGAATGACGAGAGCGGACTCTTTACAATTTTGAAATTTTCGTTCTGGTCCTAAAATTTTATTACGAAATTCCTTCGATTAGATCTTTGATTTGGCTAATTAGATCGGGTTTTCTTGGAAGATCTTGTCTACTGTCAAGAGCTGGCTCATTGTGCGTCTTCCGTAAGAAGTGCGCATTGCGATTGAATTTTTTCTCTTTTGTTTCTCTGCGCACTCCACTCATTAGCCAGCTCTTTCAAAGATTTTTTCCACTCAATCCATAGTAACGCAACCAAAAGAAAGAACATCGTGACAGAGTGGTAAAGAGAGCTGCCTGTAGGGAACAAGTAATTTTGCATTTATTAGTGAATTCAAATTTCCGAAAGGTCAACCACAATATGCACGATAATCAGTCCAGCTTTGACAGTAGAAATATTTTGGACTGATTGGCTGATCAGAAATTCTTCGCATGCGTGTAAATATTCAATTTTTCATCATTGGGGCTAAACTACTTGGAATTGCTATTTGATTTTTGATAGATCAATTAAATGTGTCATGATCTCATCGGATTTCTGATTTCACACACATACACACAATGAGCACTCAGAGTCGCCTCTCATGCGGGTGTAATAAAATAGCCCCTAGGCTGGCTTTGTCGCTGCCGTAGTGTCTTCCAGAGGTGCTACGCTTCGCTCGACACTTCAGTCAATCACCATCGTCTCGTTTGAACAAAACCTACTATTTTAACGAGCAAAAGTACTATGTGCTGTTGAATTGGTACGCAGCTATTGCTATTGATCTACTCTTTACGATGCATTTGTCCAGATCTACCATGAGACGATCGTCGGAAGGAAGTCAGCTTGGCGGACGACTTTCGTCCTCGGCAACAACCCTGAGGTCAAGGGACTACTCGACCAACTACAATTATGTGCCGAGGTTAGCTTTTGTACTTTTCTAAGTCTCTCCTTGTTATTGCATAATCACATTTGTTGGCTTCTATCAACATTATTTCAACTCTCTTGGGGACATGACTCTAGCTCGAGTACTTGAAAATACTGAATGACGTTGAAAATGGGCAATTATTCAATAATTGCAAAATAGGATTAGATTTGAGGGAATTACCCGAAATCTGCAACGCCTGGCAAAACATCGCACTGAAAAAACACTGCGAAAGACTGCATCGTGTGCAATTCAATCCGTTTTTCCTCAACGTCGAAAATGTAGTCGCTCTCGCGCACACACTCTCGTAACTTAATCCCATATAATCTCCAAGCTAAGTCGGGGCGGCTTAACTGCTTATCAGTATTATCAACTTTATGAGATCCCATTTATTACAATGCATTTTCTCGTTTCCGACAAAGACAGCAGGTTTTTCCCCAGTTTTGATGAACACTTTTATTTACAAACTGTCGCAATCGATTAAAGGAGAAAAATTCATTGGTCTGACAAAAATCAGTCAACAAAGCACTTGAAGATAGGAGGGAACCACGCACCGGATTTGCAATTCTCGAAACGTCAACCACGCCTCGTTTAGGAGGTTAGAGACAGGCGAGTTGTGTGTGTAACAATGTGAGAAAAACGGCAAACAACGGCAGGCAGACCCAAGGGCTTTATTCCAGTGAAATTTTCGCCTTCCCTATCTTCTATGTGAGCAATTTCCATAATTGTGCATAAAATTCCCTATGAAAATAGCGCTTGATAATGATAATCACCCCGCTGCACAAAGGAAGCGGAATGATGACAGGTTGGAGTTACTTTTTGCTTGTTGCACTTTCATTTTCGACGTCATGACCTTTCTGGAATTTCTCGTATCATCCGTTTCTTCTCTGGTTTGTTATCAATATTGGTTTAACTTTTTTCTAGCCTCTCGAACATGAGACTTTTCTCGAATCCCATTGTTCTTATCCTCATTAAAAATTCGCTTTGCAAATTTCATAATCGCTTATGGCATTTAGCTTTTCGAGTTCATCATATCGATATTCCGGGTCAAGTGGCGTCTCCGCTCCTCGACCATCGGTCCGATCGTCATCCGGTAGTTCGAGAACGACGGGAGCCTCTGCTGCTGCAGCAGAATGTAAGTCTCTATCTTTGTTTTTAAATATCGTAACTGATTCAGCGAGTTCTTACTCGTCAAGCTCATATCTTCCACGCTCGTCGTCAAGCTCCTCCTACTACCGACAGCCGTACATGAGGTATTTTTCAAGTAGAAATTATTATTTACTTTCGAAATTCTAGTCCGGCTGCTTCAAGAATCGGTGCCGCCTCTACGACGAATCCGTCAGCTGCTTCAAGCATGTCGATGACGAAAACGCCGGCAAGCCCATTACTGTCTTCACGGTATTCAAGAACCTCTAATGGTATGAATTTAAAAGAAAAATTATGTAAAAATAATGAATTCAGCAAATTCATCATACTCCTCTGCAGCGCAAACTCCAGCGAGAGATGCGCTTTCGAGGATGACGCCTTCTGCGATGACAAACGGGGCAAGCAGCTCGATGCTCCCTCCGGGATCATCGAATCCATTAACGGTTTCTCCAACCCCTGACCAGCACTTAAAAATCAATCGATTAGCGAGGAACAGTTACAGGTATAGAAATTTGTCGGATATTTCCTGGAGAATTGGGAAATCCTTCAGACCCGTCAACGTGTCCCAGTACGCTCAACAAGCGAAGGAACGAGAAGAGCGTGAAATCAAACTTCGAGAGCAAATCGAATGGGAGGAACGGGAGAAATTCCGGGAGCAAAGCGAAGGACTCATGCAACCCTCGGTTGGAAGCTTCGTGTCTGATTTCAGGAGCAGATCTACCTGTAAATTTCACTTTAACTATCTTGTAAGGAAAATGATCTTTCCAGTCGCTTCGCCAGCGTACAACGAGTTCACTCGCTCAATTCATTCGTACGATCCGAATTACCTGTCGTCCTCGTCATCGACGAATTCGAGGGACCAGCAAAAGGATCGAGAACGAGAGCGAGCTTCGACAACTGCTCCAGTCGCGAATCACAATTCTTACGCGGCCGCAGCTGCATCTCAGAACAATCAACAGATAACTCTTGGAACAGGGCCACGGGGTGGGTCAGTATCAGCCCTGTCGACGTCTCCGTCTGCTTCGGTATTTACGAACAGTCATCTCCAGCTTGGAGGTAGTGGAACTCGTTCGCTTCTTCATCCTGCTGGGGCTCCTGGTATGAATTTATTGTGCTCGAGAGATTTCTGAGAAAAGATAATTCAGGAATTCCCCCACCTCCTCCGCCACCCCCAGAAGGAGCGAGAATCCCAATTCAGCATTCAGCTTCTGTGTATGCTGTTTCAAGCTATAAGCCAGTAAGTTTAAATGAAATTTGTTTTGGGAAACAACCTTTTGTTAGTATCAACGTCACGATCAACGCCAACAGGAGGAAGCAGCTACGGGATCTGTCGCACTAGGGTTCACTGGGTTGCGAAACATCGGCAACACCTGCTTTATGAATGCAACTTTGCAAATGCTGGTCAATAGCATCGAGCTAAAGACGTATTTCTTGGAGAGACACTATCAGAACGACATCAACATTGAGAATCCTCTGGGCTTCAAGGTCTGCAATTTCATCTTATCGAAAATTTGTGAACACTTTTATTCTCTAGGGACGACTCGCTGAGGCGTTTGCTGAGTTTATGCGAGAGATGTGGAATCAGAGAAACCGAGCGATCGAACCAGCGAGGATAAAAGAACTCGTTGCCGAGAAAGCTAGCCAATTCGCCAACTTCTCCCAGCACGACGCTCACGAGTTCCTATCGTTCTTGCTCGATGGACTCCACGAGGACTTGAATCGAGTCAAGCGAAAGCCCCAAACTGGAATCGTCGAATCTGACGGAAGAAGCGATGTCGAAGTCGCCGATGAAGCCTGGTGCAATCATACGCTTCGAAATGACTCTATCTTCGTGGACCTTTTCTACGGACAGCTCAAATCCCGTCTCCAGTGTCCTGCTTGCGATCGGATCTCAATTACGTTCGATCCATTCGTCTACTTGCCCGTCCCTTTCCCAAAGGTCAAGAAGTCGTCCACCGTCTACTTCTGGCCTCTTGATCCATATGAGAAGCCGATCAAGATGGCCGTCTTCTACTCGGCTGATGGTACCATCCAAGATCTTATAACGGCACTTAGCGACATGGTTCGGGTTCCAAGTCGACAGGTATGCTCCTCTTTTGATACCATTTCTGATTCGAAGGTTTTAGATTCGCTTCGTTGAAGTGCTCAGCCATCGATTTCAGAAATTCTTCGAGCCGCAAGAGCCGGCAAACGACATTTCGTCGGGAGACACGCTGTTTGCGTAAGTTTTTGCTGAAAAGTAGCATACAAACGCAATGCTGTCTATCATTTCCAGTTTCCAAGTCCATGATCCAAACAAATGTGGAGATGAGGTTGTGGAAATCAAAGTGCTACAGCGTCAACTTTACCTGTCAACCTCGAAATACGTTTGCAACCATTGTGGGTCAAGCAGGGAGTTGCGGCTGAAAGCGTGTGAAGGCTGCTACAACGCGTATTACTGTAACAAGGATTGCCAACAGAGTGACTGGAATACGGGTGGACACCGTGACGAGTGCGGTAGAAGGACGACAGGTATTTTTTTCTCGAAATATAAATTCAAGAAACGTTTTCAGCTGATCCCATCGGCCAGCCCTTCATCATCAGCTTCCTCAAGAATCAGCTCACATGGCATCAGCTCTACAAAGCGCTGCAAGCTAGGGCAAAATATTCGGTCGAAATCGACTTGCCAGTCGGCTTCACGCCAAGCAGATCTCATTCCGACATTTCGAAGAGAGAAGCAAACGATCAGAAGGAGGCTGCTAACGATGAGGTCTCCCAATCCAATGACCCACCTCTACCCCCAAGACGTCAACGGCGAGGTGTCGGAGCACCACCTTCTTTCCTCAACCCAGGTAAGCCTTTTCTAAAATAAACTAAAAGGTCTTAATCTCTAAAAATTTGACAAAACTAATGACGACTAATCCACTTCCAGGACCCGAAGAAGGTAAAGAGAATAGGTTCTTCATCGCAAGCCTTCAGAAATGTTAACATAGATTAGCCATAACTCCCAATATTTGATTTGCAAGCTGTCATGCTATATATCTTACGTGCACTGGTAGATTCGTAGATATCTCTAGTAGATTCCTAGTCAGACCCTCACATCAATTAACCTTATTTTCCTAGAACTAACATTTTCAAGTTTATGACTGATGATTTCAGGACCGCACGCTGCGATGAGGATCAATGGATCGACTCCTTCGGACTCGTCAGTACGAGCTGCTTCAAAGTCCCCAGCCAGGTAGAACTCGAGTTTTTTTTCTATAATATTTTAAGAATGGGGTTTTTTAGGAAGTCACCTAGTCGCGAAGCCAGCAACAGCAGCAACCGCTCGACAACTCCATCCCAGAGCAAGCAGATGTTCCTCATCAAGAAAATCCGAGTTCGTTCAATACTTCTTTCGAAAACATTCATTCCCTTCTTTTAGGACCAAACAGTGGTATTGGGAGACACGATTTCCGAGAAGGAAACCGAGGGACTTGTGAACTTGGAGAACGGTGCATGGTTGTCTGTCAACTGGTACAACTTGAGGAACGGCAAGCCCTTCATTACGGTCATCAATAAGCGGCAATTGGTGTGACTGTTCAAACTAAAGCTGATTTCATATGCAATAATTCCAGGATTGCGACGTCGACAAATCCGCCAAGTTCTGTCGAAGCACGTCATCGGAAGGCAGAGGAACGACTGCTGAACCGACTCTTCAAGAAATGCTCGGTCTGTTTTCGGAGACGGAAAAGTTGAAGCCTGAAGAAGCGTGGTACTGCAACAAGTGCAAACAACACGTGGAGGCCACGAAGAAATTGGAGCTCTATCGACTTCCACCAGTGCTTATCGTGCAGTTAAAGCGATTCGTGTACACTGGTAGGATCATTTCAGCGACTGAGTATTTCCCAAGGATATCCTTTAGCTTCTGCATACCAGACCTCGATGCACCGTCGTAGCAAGGATGAACGACGAGTGCTCTATCCGATCTACGAGCTCGACATGGCTCCATACCTGGCTGAATCCGCACCTTCTGACCAGACAACTGTAAGAAATTGCCTACTCTCAAAAATACCGTATGAATTGAAGAAATACGATCTGACTGGAGTGATCTGCCACTCGGGTAGCAGCTTCTTCGGGCACTACGTCAGCATCGGACGTCTGTCGGGACTCGACGGGTCTAAGACGGTTCTTGGTAAGGGTTTTCCTCGATCTTCAAGCGATCTAATGAGTCTAGATTGGCGTCTGTTCGATGATTCCATGGTGACGAAGGCGTCCGTGTCTAACGTCCAAAGCGACGACGCTTATTTGCTGTTCTACAAGCAACGAGGACTGGCTACCAAGAGAATCTTCACGTGAGATTTGAAGAAGAATTGATAAAATTACAGAATTGTTTCCAGGAAGCACTACAGTTGTGACCCAACCGAGTTGATCAAACCAGACGTGAACGAGCGTGGATCAAACCCGTTGAAAACGGAACATCCAGCAAGTTTTGCGCAAAATGCAAGGAAAAGTGCAACGCCCCCGGAGCCGGCGATCATCGTGAATGGAACGATGCACGCGGACACGAATGGTAATCCGATGATCAAAGTCGAAAAAGAATCAAGTCCGGAGTGTCTCGCGAAACTTTGAATTCATATTTTTCACGGTATATTTTGAAATCCCGAATCATGAGAAATCTGTCAGTGCTGAAGAATTGTTTTTCACTCTATTTCTCATGACTTGGAGTTTTAAGCTTGTTTTCTAAAGTAGAATTTTACGCTTAGTGCCCGAAAACTTAGACAAAAATCTAGTCGCGTGTGCACTTTAAAAACTTATCAAAGATAGATATGACAAAATTAATTGATCTGAGGTATTTCCTACACATCTTATCCTAGTCTAATAGTCTACTTTTACCGATTAGATATTTATTAGAATTTTGAAATTTGAGATTTTTCCTTATATACCTGTGGCTCATTTTTCGTTGCCAAAGTATATTCTTTAGTCCGTGAAGACGCGTTGTTTATTTTGTTGAATTTTGTGATTATTTTGCTCGATTTTATTGCGAATTTATTTTTAGAGGGCGTGGCTAAAATTCGATTTTTGTTTAGACCCGCCCCTTGAGAGTAAGTTCGACTGAAAACGAGTTTTGCTCATGCAGTTTTTCTAGTCTCGCTTTATCGTCAAATATTTTTCACCATGCCCCAATTTTATGCTAATTTTTGAAAATTTCAGTTAAATTCACAATTTGTTTCAAAACAATTCCTCCGGGTCTCGTCCCAACATTTTTACCCATGAAAAGCATGTGTATCGGTCGGAAATTTCTTTCTTTTTAGCCATAGAAAATGCTTACGCTTTTCCAAAATGAAACTTTTTTACGCATAATTTTTTTGACAGTTCGCGTTTCGCGAAATTTTTGTGACGTGAAATTTTATTTTCGGATTTTACTATTGTTATCATTCATTGCTGAGGATTTTCAAAAGATCTAGATTTCAAGAGCAATGAATTTCCTGATTTGGCGCATCATATGTGATCACATAACACAGTTGGTTTCTATTCGAAGTTCGGAAGCGTTCGAAAGTTGCGAAAAACCTTTGAAGGTTTCCGAAACTAAAGAATAGTTTTATTTGTTTGGTTTACTGAATAAATATCGTTTATCGAGAAAAGAAAGGCGTTTTTCTTTGCAAACTTATTGATTTCGTTTGACCCGTTGATTGATATCAGTGCCGTGCGTACTTATCAAATTTTCATGACATCGCTTTCTCTATCATTTTGCTTCAATGAGAAGAAAACTAAGCAAGTTTGAAGTGCAACTTTTTGAAAATAACGTCACTTCCTCGGATTTTTCAAATTTTTATTCTTTCAGAAATCGAATTTGAAGTTTGAAGGGTTGAAAAATCGAAAAAAAAAATGGTTGGAAATGGTCCTTTAGTCGTCTTCGGCAGCATCGTTCAAGATTTGATCAGGTAGTTTTTTGTTAAATATGTTTAAAAAATTCTTTATTTTTATTTGATAGTTTGAAATTTGTTAATTGGATCAAATTGTTAGGAGTTGGAAAAAGCGATTTAGTCAAAAATACCTTCGATATGCTTTAAGATTCCCCTATCTACAAACTCATTTTCGAAGCTCGATAGTGCGAGATCCAGTAGTGAACTAGATTATCAATAAGCCCTATAATATTCGCAAGAATCATGTCATGTTTCAAATTATTGCCCTATCTGATATCTTGGAGCTTGATGTTTGAAAAAGTTTTAAAAAGTCAATTTTCAGTTACACGGATCGCTTCCCACGTCCAGGAGAGTCGGTTCGAGGGCACCACTTTTTGGCTGGTTCCGGAGGGAAAGGGGCCAATCAAGCGGTAGCTGCTGCGAAATTAGGAACGAAAGTTAGCATGATTGGAAGGGTAAGTTTTTTTTTTTATTCTGAAAGCTTTTTTCAACACTTTCTTTAAAAATTTTGACTTCTTTTCCCTTCAGATAACATTTTTCTAATCTTTTTCTATAGAAAATGTTATTTTTCGTATTTTAAAAGTGTTTTGATTAAAAACATCCAATTTTTGCCTTTTGCTAAAGAATATGTATGATCTTTTAAAAATGAGATTATCTTCTTCATTTTTTGTATTTTTCAGATAGGCAACGACATGTTTGGCGACAAGAATCTGGAAGGTCTCAAGAAAGAAGGCATTTGCGTTGAAGGCATCGAAAAATCCAATTCCGTACAAACCGCGACGGCCACCATCACTGTAAACAAAGAAGGCAGTTTCTATATAAATTTTATTAATCTTTCTTGTTATTTATTTTTTACTTATTCTGTTTAGGCGAAAACTCGATCGTTGTGACGCTAGGAGCAAACATGGAGCTTGACGATAAAGCGGCCGAGAGAAATGAGGAGGTCATTTTTAAATAAAATTTAGTTTTTGTTTGTTTTTTCATTAAAAAATATTGCAGATAATCTCCAAAGCTGGCCTTCTCCTGTGCCAAGCGGAAATCCCCGATTCCGGAAATAAACGTGCTTTCGAGCTGGCGAAAAAGCATGGGGGTACTTTCTTAAATTCTTGAACTTTTCTAATTTAATGTAACTTTTAATCTTATTTTTTCATTTCTTCGCCTTGTTAAAATTTTTTATTTTTTAATCTTTTCAGTCACCGTATTTTTCAACCCCGCTCCGGGAGATCCGAATTTGGACAAGAATTTACTGAAATTGGTCGATATCATCTGCGTCAATGAAAACGAGGTGAGATTTTTTTATTTTTGAAAAAAAAACGATTTTTTTGAAAATTTAATTTTTCAGGCTGAATTCATTACCGGTCATCCGCTAAATTCTGTCGAGGATGCGAAAAAACAAGCCCTCGAAATTTGCAAGTTCGGTCCGAAAAGTACGATCATTACACTGGGGGCGAAAGGTGGATTTTTCTGAGAATTTAAAAAAATTAATAAGCCAATCTTTCAGGGGTCGTGATTTCGGAAAACTCAACCGACCCGAAACATGTCGAAGTCAGCCGGGTGGAGGCAATAGACACAACTGGAGCCGGCGACTGTTTTTGTGGGAGGTAACCTTTCAAATCTTTTTAATTATAAGAAAATCGATAAATATTAAAAATTTGTAACGGAAAATTAAAAAAAAAATCTAGTCTGGCATATTTCCTATTGGCTGGAAAATCCCTAGAAGAATCGACTCAAAAAGCAGCCCAAGTGGCGGCCCTTTCTGTGACTAGAAAAGGCACTCAGGCCTCGTATTGGAGTTCGAATGAGATCCGAGAAAAGTATCCGGAACTTCTTGGATAAAAATTATGAATTTCAGAATTTCGAGATTTTTCTCAGTCATTTTCTTCAAGTTTTGGAAGTCTAGAATATGATTGTTTGTACATGCTATTCATTTCAAGTTTAAAAATCTTTTAAAAATCCCAAAAAAAAGATTATTATATGATGATTTCTTATAAGTTATGTGATAAGATATAAAAATGTATAAATTTGAAAAAATAGGGAAATTTCGCTTGAAATGTCATCTTTCCATGTCTATGCTCTATATTTTCTAATTTTCAATATTTTGAAGAAAAAATCAAATTTTTAAAAATTCGTTTTAAAATGCTATTCCTTAAATCTACACCGTGTTTCTCTAGCCCCACTATTTATTATTACAGAAAATAAAGATACAGATGAAAACTTGAGCTTTGAAATACTATTCTTTAAACCCGCACCCTTTGCTTCTCTAATCCCGCACTATTTCGCTCCTTTCTTGCACCAATGCATTTCACCGCACGACACCAGACGCGTGGCTTGGAAAGCACGAAATAACCCCTTGTTTTTGCTATTTTTATTATTTTCCAGAAATTAGCATAATTTCTAGAAATCAATAATTGAATACTTTCACCAAAACTATTTGATCTTATCTTCGCTCCTATTAAAGAGCTATTTTCTAATTCACTATTTGATATTTTCCTGAAACCTACATGATTTGAGAAAGTTATTCTGATAATTTCTACTGAAAATGGCTTCCTCTGAGGTTGCCTTTTTTACTGAAAGACTCGCTCAAAAGGAAAAGCAATGTGCTGTGAGTTTTTGACAAAAATAATTTATCGATCGATTTTTCAGGATCAATTTTTTATTTTGTACTGAGAGAAACTGAAAAATATAAGATTAGAAATTGGTCTTACGATTCCTAAAACATTAATTAATTTTGAAAAAAACGTGTGGATTTTATTTTAGTTTACCCTGAATTGATCTAACGATTTTTTTTATTTGACATTTTGGGGAAAATGAAAATTTCACTTTAGTTTATCCTCGAGAAAAATAAATAAAATAGAAAAATGATCTTTGAAAAGTCGATTGATTAGTAATGTGTTTAGAAGCCGATATCTTTTGTAAATTTTGATACATATTTTCAAAATCAAATAATATTTTGAAAAGTCGCTTTTAAAAATTTGATTTCAGGAACTCCAAACCTCGTTCAACAAGTACAAACTCAAGCATAAAGTGAAAATCGACGGCCTGAGAAAGGAAATCAACCTCTATTTCGCCGGCAAAGGAATCGCGGTCAATGAGAAGGAGGTACGAAATTTTAGAATATTTGAAAATTTGAATACTTTTTTTTTAAATTCATCGCACAACGCTCCACTTATTAAATTATTTTGATAGCATTATTTTATCAGATTTTTGAAAAATTTAGAATTTTGAGATTATTCCATTATCTTGGACTACCAATTTCGTTTTAAAAATATTTTCATTTTTAGACCTTTTGAAATTTATTTTTACAAATGATACGTTTGCTGTTTTTCGATTGAATAACTCTGAATTTGTTTCCCCTTTGCAAAATCTTGAAACATTAAAAAAAGCTATCTATTTTAAGATTGGACCATTATGAGCCATTTTTAGTTTGTCAACTTATATGCTCTAAATATTTTTTTACAGAACGCGGCCCTCCTCCTGCTTCGGGTTGCCGAATTAGAGGCGTCACTAGATAATGCGAACCATGCCTTGGACAACCTGGGAGATGAGCTAAACAGAAGCCAACAACTCGCCAACCAACAGCTCAATATCATTAGGGTAATTTAATAGTTTACATTTTAGTTAGAGAAGATAGTGTAGTGGTAAGATTGTGAGATGTTGCAATTTTGGCAAACACATTTAATTTTTATTCCAAGAAGCTGATTGGAGAATTATATCTTGCAAAAATTAGAATGGATAGTAATTTTAGCAAAGCTATTTCCTTTTATTTTCATGCAAAAATATGTTTCAGACTCTAGAAGAGCAACTTCGTCTGCCCAGAAGTCGAGGTGAAGACAGGCAATTTGACATTGAGCGGATGCACCAACAAATTGTCTATAAGGTGGGATTTTAAAATTTTATTATTATTATTATTATTAAATTTTAACTTTTAAAAATTTACTATTATTTTTTAATTTCAGGACGAGCGAATTCTGGAGCTCAACAATTTAATTCTCGACAAGGAGCGGCAGATCATGGATTTACAGGTAAATATTTATTTGTATGAAGAGGTAAAATTCCATTTTTAAAAAAAATTTAATCTTTAAATATCCTTTTTCAGGGTTTTTCTTTAAAGTAGAACAAAAATCTATTTTCTTTCAAATTTTATTTTTTTCAGGAACTTTGCCGGGAACAAGGAGAGGTGGCCAACGTGAAGACGCAAGCGATGCGGATCGTTCAGAAGAAATTCGAAGTTAGATTTTTCTGTTGTATATTTCAACCGGTTTTTGACTTCTATTTTCTACCATGGGATTAGAGATTAAAAACGTGATAATCCAGCCGGTTTCATTTTCTACCTTTTATGACTGAGGTATTTTTTCTTGAGGATTTAATGTTCTAGCTTTTACCACTGCAAGTGATTTTCAGGAAATCGAAGGCAAAAGCAGACGTGATGTCGGTACTGAAATCGATCCTTCATTGCTTGGATCGACAAATGGTCATCAGGAAAGAGGCGAGCATTCCGGAAGATCTGGAAAACAGCACAGAACACCAAGTCCTGGAACGGCGGTTGCCTCTAGAAGTGGTCAGTTTACTTTTCCCTTTACCTTATATCTTCAACCATTTGAGCGCGCTCTTAGTTTAGCAAATTGAAAGAACTATTTTATTAAAAAGGATTTTGAAACGTAATTGGGACATTTTTTTCGGCATATTTCAGATTTGACGTGATTTATCCATTTACTATCATTTCGGACTTCGAGTTTTTAATGAATAAATTTTAAAATATGTTTAAAGATTTGAAACAAACTTCAGTCGCTTCATCGTCAACCCAACAAAATGCGCCGTCGAGCTCGAAGTCTGGAGGAAATTCGTCACCGCCTCCATTAGACCCGAGCGAGTTGGATATCGACGACATTCCCCAAGGATTCAAGGTAATTAGCTCACTTAATTATCTCAAGCAAGTAGTTGATCGGGAGTAGTTAATGAATAATTATTCAAACTTCAGTTAATTAGAATAACTGAAGATTAACTACCGTCATAGTTGACCGAAAGCGGTTAATTACTTGATTAAATAGTTAGCTAGGGTATTGAAGAGTTAATTACCCTAATCAATTGGTCAATTGCAGGGAAAAAATCTGGACGAAGAGGGAAAAAAGAAAAATCGGAAAAGGGTGACCTTCGATTTACCACCTACTGGATCCATGCTGGATTTGAATAGGTTTGTATTTAAAAAATTTTTAATAATCGCAGAGATCGAAGACAGGATTATTGAAAACCATTTTCTCTAAAAATATTTTGGTCTGAAACTCATAAAAGTCACTTCTTTATAGAAATCGGATTTTAAAAAGTTTTTGTTGATAATTTTTAGCAAGTAAGAACTTATATTTTTCAAGTGAAAATTCCTAACATTTCGAAATTTTGTTGAAACTTACGAAGAATATCTTCAGGGACCAAAGTGAAGAAGACTTGATGTTGTTGTTGGTGGCTTTCAAGGAAGAAAATGATCGTCTCCAGGCCGAAATCGGCACTTTGAAAGACGACTTAGAAGCCCAACAGGCTAAGGCCAAGACTGTAAGGGCTTTGAAGAATTCGAAATACCGTATTTTCTCAAATTTATAAGCCTAGGGGCTGTATTTGAGAAAATATACTGTATCCTCTATTTTCTTTTCCGACTTCAACATTTTTCCTGCTTGATTTCCTACTTTTTTAGTTTACAGACAAGAAATAGAATAACAAGGTATAGGACCACCCCTCCTTCGTCCTAACACATACACAAAGAATTAGCATACGTTCTAGAAATCGGAAATTTGAATTCTCCTTTTTTCTCTACCATTAATTGTCTTCTCTTCGTAAATATCGCGCAGCAATTGGTTTTCTCATTTTTTCTTTCTCGAAAATTTTCACCAAACTCTTCATTTGATTTTCTTCGCCGCGTGTTTGAAATCGTATTCTTTCTTCCGAAAATCTCTATCTTTCGCAGAAATTCGTTATTTTTTCGATTTTCGGCTGAAAGATCTTCGAATTTCCCAGTGTTTCTATTTTTCGAGAATTTGAAAAGTTAAAAGCGATCATTTCTGTAAATTTTCAGACTGAGGATGAGATGAACCGCCTCCGGCACGACAACAAAACGAATGGACTGAAAGCGCGCGCGGTCGCCCAGGCGCGAATCAAGGAGTTGGAAGAAAAGATGTCAACAGATAACGAAGAACACAAGGAAGAGGTGGGAGTTGAAAATGTTTAAAAAGAATAAGACTTTTGATCAAAATATTGAAAAAGATACTTTTAATAAGCTTCGGATAATGTTGAGAATAAAAAAAGCTCAAAGTGAGCTTGGCGCACGGCCATTGAACTCGATATAATTAATTAAAGATAAAATTTAATATTTCCTGTTGAAAATAACAAATAATTCAGGTGGAGCGTCTGAAAATCGAGGTCGAGACGCTGCGAAGCACGCGCGAGTGGGAGGTTGAGCAGAACGCCCAGCTCAGGGAGCAGGTCAACGAGTTGAGGTAGATTTAAAAAAAAATAAATAAATAGAAATTTTGGAGACAGCCTCCCGCATTGAAAATGAAATTTTTAAACGTCATGAAAGTAAATTTTTCGAAAAGTGATATTTGAATAGACTCATTTCAAAAAGTTGAATGGAAATTCGAAGAAAAACATTAAATTTTCAGGGAGAAAGCCCACAAGTTAAACGACGAATTAGACGAGTCGGCCAAGTCAAATCGAGAATTGGAGCAGAAAACCAGTCAGGTTGGGGGGCTTTTTGCTTAAATTTTGAAAAAGTTTGGCTTCAAAAAGATAATTTGATAGATGAAAATTCTGAAAAACATTCGACGTAATTATGCCTCATTATGAAAAACGTGTACAAATACATGATTTGATATGCTTTAAGGTTTCTTGATAATGAGATTTTTTAAGACTTCAATAACATCGTTAAATTGCCAATTTCGACATTTCACTTATTTCATTTCAAAGTACTTTTGATCGTTTGAGGAAAATAAGATATATCATAAATTTGTCCCACTTCAATTTACTAGAAATCAACACGAAATTTATGAAACAATATTTTTGAAAATAAAACTATTTTCATTGAAAATTAATTAGAGATCGGATTGAAGTTAAAAAATAAAATTCGAATTTTCAGATGGAGGACACTTTGCAATTGATGGTGGACGATTTGGCGCAGGCCGAAAGCGTCATCAACTACATGGAACGTCAGAAGCACTCCATACTCGATGATGTCGATCGACTCAAAGGTGGGGATTACTGTAGTTTGATATACAAAACTTTATGCCTATCTTTAAGTACTGACAAGTTTTAAAAATTAGATTATGGCAGCTTTTCAAGCGAATTCATTATTTGTTTCTTGTCGCTAAAGTACTGTGATGAGTTTTGATTTTTAGAATTTAATTGGAGAAATTCGTTATCCGATTGTGTAACATGCCACGGTTTTCTATGCTAGATTTGCTATTTTCTGAAACAGTAAAATAAAGCCTTGAAAAATATCAAAAAATGATAGTAAAAATTTGCTTAGTTTTTCTTAAAGGTGAAAATTTCAGAAGCCCTGCTTGCGCAGGATCAGTTGATCGAGATTCTGGAGGCTGACATCGTCATTTACGAGGAGCACATCGGAATTCTCAGAGAGTCGCTCGGGTAAAATTTTCAAAAATTAAAATTGACTAATTTTTATATCTCTAGCTTTTTAATCTAGAAGTTTTTAACGAAAATCTGAAAATGGCTAGATTTCTCTAGGTTTTTTTTTTTTAAATTCAAAATTCTTTTTATCGACTTTTTAAGTTCAAAACTTGATTTATTGACTTTTCCAGGGCCTCCAAAATCGACCATCGTTCCCTGATCCGCTCCAAAGCATTCGAAACCAAGCTGAAGGCCCTTGAAAAGGAAAAAGAGCAGAGCGAAAGGAGGACGCAAGGTGCGAGGGTTTTTCTTTTTTTCCTTGTAATTTGGATAAAAATGCAATATTTCAATAATATTTTGTAACAACCATCCTGAAGCATAACGTTTGAAATAGGCTATTTTTACATTGGTGTTTCAAATTTTTAAAAGATAAGTTTCAAGTTTGGGTCAAATTTTTAAAATTTCTCTGACAGTAATTTTATGTTTTCTGGTGGCAGAATTAAAAGTATATTTTGGCAAAAATTAAAATTGCATTCTTCTTCAATGAATCATATGACAAATATTCTTCAGAAAGACCATTCAGAGGTGTTTGTAAATATTCCAAAAATCTTTTTAAAATAATTTATTCGAATCCAAAGAAAAAAACAAGAAAGCACCATTTTTCAAATTACGAAAATTTGAAATCGAGTTTAAAAAAAAAACCTTTCACTCGTAGTAAAAGCGGCTTCAACTGAGTGGAGAAAATAAATATCACAAAAATGTTAGAAAATGTCCCGTTTTTCATAGAACTTTTAAGAAAAACCTCAAAACATCATCAAAAAATACATTTTTGAAAAAAATATTTTTTTTTTTAAATTACGAATCGGCATTAATTAGCGGGGAACTAGACGTACAGGATAAAGTATGAGACCTCGTATTGGGTGTAGTTTCAGTGCACACGGTATTTGTGTAGACAGCGTTAGGAGCCAGGCCTTTATTTCCGGTGGTACTCCCGTAAAATGTTCGGTAATGGTAACCATAATCTGTAGGCGTACGGTCGTCCGAAGATACGATTATCTGAAATTTTGAATGTTTCAGGAAAATAACATATACATTTCAGAAAGTTAAAACTTGATCTCACCAAAAATTAGTCTTGATTTAAACAAACTTACCTCAAAGTTGCACTTCGTACAATAAAGCCTTCGTCGCCGAAAACAGCAAAAAATACCACAGGGAAAGCAGAAAATTGCGTATAAAATGGCTCTCCAAGTAAAGCGGTTCTAAAAATTAAACAAAACCAAATTGAGTAAAGCGATTTAAAAAATGGTTTTTTTTAATTAGAAAGAATCAACCTTACCTTTACCGTAGGCTCATTACACTGGGGGCAAATTTGTTGGACCATTTTTAAAGATTTTTAGGAATAACTTAGGATTTGCCCATTGAAAAGAGGACGATTTTAGAAAACTAGAAAAATCCAGTAGTAAAATCGATTTTGTTGACCAAAATCGGTGGTCTTTTTTGTAGAAAGATCAACAAAATGTGAGTAATCCGGGGTTTGTGCGAGTCGATAAAAGGGTAAAAATAGCAGCGACACCTAAAAACGAATGTAAAAAGGCATGATCCAATATGGGCAAACGGGTTTTAATCTTCTTTGAAAAGAAACGGAAAGTGTTGGTATCTAATTGTAAGAAATGTCACGTTGAGGTTGAATTGACAATAATTGAAAGTGATTTTCGAGGAATGTCAATTTTTTAAGAAAATTCCTTTGATAGGGGTTGTTTTATTGGCCAAAAACACTTTTCAAAATTCGATCCGCAGAAAAATAGAATGTCATATATCGACAGAAAAAGAGCATTTCTTCTTTTCGTCTCTCGAAAAGATGCACTATTTTCTGCGGGTCGAGTTTTGTGGGGGGGCGTGCGTTACGTACCAAAGTGAGGCGTTACGTACCAAAATCTTTGGTACGTAACGCCTCAGCTCATCTAGAGCGTTACGTACCAAAGATTTTATTGGGTGAGGCGTTACGTACCAAAGATTTTATTGAGTGAGGCGTTACGTACCAAAGATTTTATTGAGTGAGGCGTTACGTACCAAAAGTAGGGCGATACGTACCAAAATGAGGCGTTACGTACCAAAATCCAAAATTCATCATTTTTTGAAAAAATAAGGATAGCTTGCATACTTTCAGCAGGAAGATTACATGACCATCCAATTAAGGATATTTAGAAGTCTATTTTTCTGTAGCTTTTCCTATAAGTAAGCAGATCATTTATAAATAATTTATTAAAAGGGCAATTAATAAAAGTAACCTGGATTTTAAAAAGGTCAACAGAATACCGAATGACCCCAAAAATTGCCAAACCAACATGCTAATTAGCCTAATTATCTTCTACGCTTAATTTCCTTCAATTTTATGTACGGTTTTCATAGGTACTGAGTTTTCATTTGTCTTCAACAAGATGCTCTAGAATTACTATAGAAAATTGATGGAATCTGACAGAAATAGAGGTTTTTGAGATGCCTAATTCCAAAAGTATGTCATAGATCCCCAAATCGCCTACCAAAATGACCAGTTGGATGTGATACACCTATTTCTGAAGTCTATAGGCCATTACATCCATCTTTCTGGTCATTGGGCTCATTTATTACTCCAAAATCGAGGTAAATTTACATTACATCCCTACAAGTAATCACAGTGATCCTGGAACTTCTAGCTGCCGATCGGGGAATAGCTAGTTTTCAGAAGGACTATCAAATCTACTGATTCCATATCCTGATTAGGCTCTTTGTAGTCATTCGGGGTGACTCGGAGACTTGAATTGGGTCAATTTTCAAAAAAATCGAAAATTTCAAAAATTCAACCATTTCATGAAGGGCTACTATTCCAGAAACTCTCAGTAGCTGGTCGGAGAATAACTAATTTTCCTCTCTGATAACATACCTCCAAATAGCATATCTGTTTTGGTAGTGCTGAAGTCACCCTGGGTCACTATGTCGACTTTTTCGATCAAACCGACAATATGACTGAAAAATATGGCATTTACTCACACTGAATGACTCGAAAAGTGGCAAATCGATATTCTAATTAGGCTAATTATCTTCTACGCTTAATTTCCTTCAATTTTATGTACGGTTTTCATAGGTACTGAGTTTTCATTTGTCTTCAACAAGATGCTCTAGAATTACTATAGAAAATTGATGGAATCTGACAGAAATAGAGGTTTTTGAGATGCCTAATTCCAAAAGTATGTCATAGATCCCCAAATCGCCTACCAAAATGAACCATTCTATCATGTCTTACTATTTCTGAAGTCTATAGGTCAATATAGCCATGTTTAGTGGCGGTCGTGCCACATAATGTCTCAAAAATCACAATTTTTACCGAAATTAAGCGAAAATGATGGATCGACCGAGCCGTAACAAATTATAGAGCTATCGGGGTTGGCCTATTTTACCCTAGACATCGATTCTATTCATTTCCAGCATCAACGACCCGATTCTGATATGTCAAGTCGGGGTATAGTGTCAAAATATGATTTATTCCTAGAAAAATTGAGATTTTATTCTTAAGATTCTTTGTAATCCTCGAAACTGCATGGGCCAGAGATTTAAAATTCGTTTCTGAAGGGGTATTTGGATGTTTTCTACCTATATTCGACCTGTGAATCATAATTCTGGGACTTTTTTTTTTCGAAGTTTTCAACTTCGGATCCAGGCACCGGGGTTCGGGGGTCAAATTTCAAAAGTCACTCTAATATTCCAAAACCTATATCAGATTGTTCGGTTCGATGAGCTGAGTCGATTCGTGCAAATATTTTTCGGATCCAACCTTCTTATCACAAGTTACGACTAAAAACTACAAAAATGCCAAAATATGGGGTCCTCGATAGAAAAGTTGACTTTTCTCATTTATTTCTACGTATTACCTCTCAGTTTTTTCACACAATAATCTACGAGTCCTAGTTATTTTACTCGTGTAAAAATCCGGAATTGAGATACACAAATTGGCCGAAAAAACGGTCCGAAGTCGAATCAGAAAAATCGGATTTTCGAAAATGCTTATGAAAAAATTCAAAATGTATACCATTCGATAGAGCTCATAAAACTGAGCAACTTTTGTGAAGACACCTCATGGTTATCTATTATGGTATGTGTGATACAGCGAGTTGAAGTGGTCATAGACACAAAAATACCATAATTTTCAAAAATTTATAACTTTTCGAAAATCAAACGAACTCAAAAAATCTTTTCGGAATATAGCAGCTGAAGGACAATACTCCATTCTTGCTTCCTAGATACCGTGCTACCATTTTACCATAATACCATATGGACCCATGGCATACCATCCATATAGTACCAGAGTGATATTACATCAAGATGGATATCATTCGACTCGAAATTGGCTGGAGAGTAATATTCGAGTCTATTTCTACCAAATACAGCGAGTGGTTTCATTATACCATCATAGTAATTGGTTATAACCACCTTGTGAAAAATACCCACCTAGATTTTCGATTTTTTTTCGCAATTTATATGCAGAATTACCAGGAGAATTTTCTTAGCATGGTTTTTGTTTCGGTCATGGAATATCTGTCGAGAAAAACGCCCTTTTCTGCAAAAATCTAGGTGAAAAACTCGAATTTTTGATATTCCGACCACCTGCTGGGACGAGCAAACGGTTTTTTTTTCGAGAAACTTGACCTCACATCTGAAGACCCATTTGATTCTCTTTCCAACAAGCTATCAATCGTCAAAAATGACCAAGAAATAAGAAAGTTTTCTTTGTACCGTTTGATAAGGTCGATTTTGGCCAAATTCACCACTTTCAAGGGGGCGTGGCTCCACCCACAAAAGGGGAAGAGCCTAAAATGTATATTTTTTGGAATCAGCGTTCAAAACTCTATCAACTTATATGGTTTGTTTTTGGATTTGAGACTTTTCCCAAATGCGGACTCTTTGAAGGTTGTTTGAGTCTTAACAAAGAATGCCTCTTAAACCTCATCAGTAATCGTAGTGATCAAAAATGCACCCATACATGATGGTCGAGCCATGATAATAAGAAAAGAGCTATTGTAAACCAGACTTAGAATAACTTCAATCAGTTTGCGGCATTTTATGAAGCACTGGTCTGTGAAACTATCATTTTCTTTGAATTTCGCCATTTTTAGCCTAAAACGTTCCAGAAGTCGAGATAAACATATTCAGACCAAATTATTGAAACTTGATATTAACAGAACTGATACTTCAGATGAAAAATATGTCATGATCGAGGGGAATTGACCTATTTGGGATGATCAGACGGCCTTAGATTAGAGGATTTTATCAAAGTTTATTTTCCTTGAATTTTGACACTATAACGCCTTCTGGTTGATCCAAACGTATTAAAATATGGTGTTCGAGACATGATATTAAGAGAACTAATAGCCAAGGATGAAATGCAGACTATGAACGACCCTTTTCGGATATATTCTGGACCACTACGATCGCTTGAATATACCTATAGTGAACGTTTAACCATTTTTGAGTGAATGAGTGAGCCCAGTGACCAGAAAGATGGATCTAATGGCCTATAGACTTCAGAAATAGATGTATCACATCCAACTGGTCATTTTGGTAGGCGATTTGGGGATCTATGATATACTTTTGGAATTAGGCATCTCAAAAACCTCTATTTCTGTCAGATTCCATCAATTTTCTATAGTAATTCTAGGGCATCTTGTTGAAGACAAATGAAAACTCAGTACCTATGAAAACCGTACATAAAATTGAAGGAAATTAAGCGTAGAATATAATTAGGCTAATTAGCATGTTGGTTTGGCAATTTTTGGGGTCATTCGGTATTCTGTTGACCTTTTTAAAATCCGGATTACTTTTATTAATTGCCCTTTTAATAAATTATTTATAAATGATCTGCTTACTTATAGGAAAAGCTACAGAAAAATAGACTTCTAAATATCCTTAATTGGATGGTCATGTAATCTTCCTGCTGAAAGTATGCAAGCTATCCTTATTTTTTCAAAAAATGATGAATTTTGGATTTTGGTACGTAACGCCTCACTTTGGTACGTATCGCCCTACTTTTGGTACGTAACGCCTCACTCAATAAAATCTTTGGTACGTAACGCCTCACTCAATAAAATCTTTGGTACGTAACGCCTCACTCAATAAATCTTTGGTACGTAACGCCCTAGATGAGCTGAGGCGTTACGTACCAAAGATTTTGGTACGTAACGCTACGCACCCGTTTTGTGGGGTCGGGACAAGAATTTTTGAAAGATAAAGTAAAGTGAATTTCTAGTAGAAAATGGAACGGATTTTGCGAGAAAGTGGCTAAATTGATTAATGTTTTTCTTCTTTTTTGAGACCTATTTGGAAAGTTTCTATGCAATTTGCGAAAAGTTTGATAAAATGCTAATTTTTTAGGTTTTAATAAATAAATACGTGAAAAATTGGCCAAACTATCGAGATTCTAGAAAAAGCAGCCTAATTGATTGGGTTTCTCGAAATCAAAAATAAGAATAGAAACTTTGATGATCATCATTATGTTTGCGAAATTAAAGAGTGAAAACAAAAGAATGAAAGGAGGCAGGATGAAAAGAAATCGAAAACACGAGGAATGATATCGATTAAAAACGATAGAGAGAAATATACCTGATGAAAAGAAATTTTCAATTTTTGGAACAAAAGATAAACTTTTTCTGGCCAGAAAGAAAATTAATAAAGTTTTTAACATTTTTCTGACTTAAAAGAAAATTGCTAAATTTTAGTCGGTGGTTTTTAGAGCCTCGTATCGTTTTTCCTACTCAAAGTATCGATTTTATTCGGTAGGAAAGAGGTACTCAACAAAAGAGAAGAAAGACCGAAATTGGTAGATAAATACCATATAAATATGGGTCAAAGCGCGCTGGAAATAGAAAGTGAGAAACTTCACTCGCTATGAAGAATAGGGCAAGGAAAACTGGTTTGGATAGTTTTCAGAATTTTGAATTGAGTAGGAAATTGATAAGGCATATTTGATAAGAAGTGGTCAAGCCTGGGGGTCATTTCAAGAGACAAAATTTCCTTTGAAACGTGAAATTCAAAATAATAAAATAAAAATTTCGAAAAAAATAAATGAAAAGATTTGAGGAATAATAAAAATGACCAAATAGATAAAAATAGCAAAAGAAAGTCTAAAATTCAGAAGAGCGTCTCCGCACTAAGGCTCTGGATCACAAGTGTCGGCAGCTGATCGAGGAGAATGAACGACTTATGGAAAAGTTGTGCGAGGCGGAAATGAGGAGAGGGGAAGGAGAAGACATCCAGGAGACCTGCAGACAGTTGGAAGGAAGGATCAGGGAGGTAGGAGACGCTTTCTAATTTTGGGGATTAGATTTTTTCCCAAAAAATCGAAAAATGAGTTTTTTAGTTTGTCGGTAAAGGTGAGCAAATGCTTTAATTGAAAGTTAGACGTTTTGCTATTTATGTAATTGAAGGTTTAGTGAAGCATATCGAATTTTTCAAGACGATATTTGGAAGTGGAACTTAGAATATGAATTTGAGAAGCTAGAAATTAGAACTTTGATATTTTTTAAAAATAAATGTCTCTTCTGCAAACTGAAGTACGGACAATATTCGAATTTAAAGGATTTTTTGAAACTTATTCAAACATTTTCAGGCTGACGACAGGATGCGAATGGAAAAGGCCGAGTACGAATTGCAGCTGGAGACGACCAGAATCGAGATGCAGAGGACCGTCGACGATCTTCACCGCGAACTCGAGTCTCTTCGTTGTGCTCAGGAGGAAGCTACCTCCAAAATGGTAAGAAAAAAGTTGAATTTTGAAAATAGGCGGTTTTTCGAAAAGTTACGTTCAGATCCAAGAACATCAAAACCAGCTTCAATCAGCTCCATCTTCAAGCAAATCCAACAACCTGCATTCAGACAAAACCCAACTTGACTCGACTATTGATTTGGAGGAATTGCAGAGCAAAGGTGGGGATTTTTTTCTTTTAAATCGGTTTCAAAATAACTAGCTAAAATAGTGAGGCTATGGCCTATTAATATAATATTGTGACTAGAACCCCTCTCGTTTATCCATATCTCAATTTGAGGATGATAATTTTGTACGCGTTTCAAGCATTCATAAATAAAATGCGAAATGCTAAATTGAAGCTAATTCGTATTTTCGTATCCCAACTTTGGCGGTAAACATTTGTTGGAGAAATTTCAGTAGCCACCCAAGAGGCTGAACTCCGCCAGCGAGAGGCCAACTTGGAGCGACTCTCTCTGGAACTCAGAAATCAGAACGACCTGATTGAACAACTCCAGGTTAAATTTTGTAATCATCTGATTCAAATTTTAGAAACACAACATTTTTAACTCAGGGTTTTTTATGAGTTTAGAAAAAAAATCAAATTTTGTTCAATTAGCAATTTAAACTCAGAAAAAGATTATTCTGGTCAAATGAAGTGAAGTCTTGTGTGTTGAAAAATAGGGAGAAAAGGCGAGAGGCAAAGGAACATTCGTACCGCTCTTTTTCCACTGCTCTCTGTTCTAGCCTCCCTCTTTGAATATAGCCATGACGCGCACTTCTCGCAAGGCGCTTTTTAAAACACGAAATTTCACTTCATTTGGCCAAAACAAGAAATAGGAATTTAAATAACAAGTGAAAATATCGAAACAAAAAACTAACTTCAGGCGGAAAATTTCGAACTCCAGTCCAGAGTCAACAACTTCAACGAAAAGGACGCCAAGATTTTGAGTCTTGAAACCGAGCTCCGTCAATCAAGTGAAACCATTCGTGCACTCATGGGGGACATGCAACACTTGCAAAATCAGGTTGGAAAGTTTCTCTTCTACGAGTTTTTCTAATCATTTTTTAAAAATTTTTACATTTCTTTTAAAATCTGAATAATATTTACCGAAAAATGAATACTATTTCTAAAAATTCTGAAACTTATTAGTTTAGGACATGCTTTTTTCATGTTTAACATGCAGCTGTTTCTATTATCTACAGAAAAAGCAATAGGCTTTATTAAACGTATTTTTGCAATCTATTTTTAAATTTCCAGATCCAGCAGTACGAGATCTACACTGCGCAATTGAATGCGGATAGGCAGAAAACTGAAGGTTCATCTCAACCACCTCAAGTTGACCAGGCAAGAAGTCAGGAAACGGATTCCCGAATCTCCAGGTTATTTTTTCATCGAATTTATATCTATCAAGTATCTTTCAAGCGGTTTAAGATAATTGTAAAAAGTTTATAGTTTGTTTGAAAACGTCTTTCGTTTGTACTATCGAAAATATTTAAAAGAATCTTTCAGTAAAGGCATTTTTGCTCAAATAATGCATAAATAAAAAGTTATGAGTTTTTCACTGAAAAATGACACCAGACAGCTTAAAGCACGGCGTTAGAATAATAGGACGAGCGATCGAAATTTGAAATTCAGAAACTATTTGTTTTCAGTCTTGAAGCCGAGTTGGGTCAGTCGAATGAGACGATTCGAGCCCTAATGGAAGACAGACAGCAGTTGCAGAATCAGGTCGGAAAATGAATGTTTTAATCCTTTCTCCAATCCAACAGCATTATTAGAGTAGAAAAGTATCATTTTATTCAAGAAATCTTGGAAGCTTACATAAAAAAAATTGGAAAAACGAATTTTTGCGTAGAAAAACCATATTTTGAATAGTGTAACTTGAAAAAATGAGCCGAATAGTTGTCAAAATTCGAACTTTATTTCAGTAAATTTTGAAGCTTACTTCAAATGTTTCATTTTGCGAAAATTTCAGGTCCGCCAATACGAGCTTCACGTGACCCATTTGAATGCGGAGAGGGCGAAATCGGAAGAATCTTTGCAAACAATGCCAAATCAGCCGATTCAGGATAATAAGGAGGAAAACCAAGAGAAGATTTTGAGGTATTTTTCATTTACTTGTTTGTGCTTTTAATTTTTGCCATTCTTAATTTCTTTCTGTCACTTTATCCCTCTATAGTTTGTGCTCAAAGCATTCCCCACTTCCAATAAAATTTCGAAATTTCCAATTTTTATTTAAAGCAGATTTGAGAAACCATATGAATTTGAAAAGATTTTTTTTTTTTTTTTTAATATTTGAACTTTGTGATAAGACTATTAAATAATTAAAGTCTGAGTTTTCAAATACTATTTCTTTCAGCCTTGAAACCGAACTGAGTCATTCCAACGAGACGATCAGAGCGCTGATGGAGGACAGGCAACAGCTCCAAAATCAGGCATGGCGAAATAATTTTTTTTTAAATAAAAGAAACCATTTTCTAAAATTGATTAATTCCCTGAAAGACTCGCGAATCTTATTTTTGAAAATGAAAACTTAGTTTTTAAGATTATATATGTCTACAACGGTTGTTGAATGATTCATGAGATTTCTATTTGTTATTTAAAAATTCTGAAACTTACCCAAAACTTGTCAGATCCAACAATTCGAGAACCGAATCGCTCAATTGTCCGTGGAAAAACGAAAGTCCGAAGAAATCCTGGTGAAAACGAGAAATGAAGAGGAAAAACTACTCAATCAGGACGATACCAGAATCGAAAGGTAGAAAACTTATAAGATCTGGGGCTTTTATTTAAGTTCTTTTTTTTTATATAGAATCCAGATTTTTTGTATTTTATAAGGAAAACACAATGATGAAAAGTATTTGAATTTTGGATTATTTTTTAGAAAACTTTTTCAGCCTTGAAACCGAACTAGGACAGTCTTTCGAAACGATCCGCGCTATGATGCAGGACAGGGAGGAGCTGCAGAATCAGGTTGGGGAAAATTAAAACAAAATTTTAATTAAAATTTATGGAGCCACAGGATTGACTGTAGAAAATCGTCATTTTTAAAGGGAGTTTTTGAAACACACCTTGAAATGATGATTTTCTTTGAGAAATAATTAATCTCTATTTTTACTGCAATAAATTTAGACGAATAGTTGTTCTGAAAGAAATGTATTCTTCCTAGGAAACGATAACTTTTGTAATTTTTCAGATCATTCAGCTCGAAGCGCAAATCTCCAAATTCGATGGAGAAAAAGCGGATCTTGAAGAAATCAAGGAAATGCAAAAGGAGGAACTGGATAAAATTCGGTTGGTTTTTTTCTTTAAATTTTCATTTAAAAGTTTAATTTTCTAAATGATATTATTTTTTCGTTAGGACAGCAATGTTGCACTCTTTGCAACTCGCTCGAAATAGCATGGAAAATGAATAGAGCACGATTGCATCATTTTTGTACTCTCTTTATTTCCCATGCTATTTCAAACGAGTTGCATTGCAACTAAGTCCGAACGGGCCCTAAGATTTTTAACATTTTCAATTTTCAGCCATGAGCTCGAAATGGCTCGTCTGAATTTGACGGAGACGATCGAGGTTAAGAAGGAGTTGGAAAAGTTGCGGCACGAACTAGAAGCCGAGAAGGCAAAGACAGACAATCAGGTATACTGTAGTTACAGTAGTTTTTTAGTTTCCTATAAATATACCAACCTGCCTTGGAAAGATATACTTTATCGTATGAAGAGCGAACTTTTGAATTTCAGTGGCAAGAAGCCTTCAGACGTCTGGAGAACACCGCGGTTGACAGCAGGAAAAATTCGATGGAGGTAGTAAACAGTTAAATTTTAAGGGCAGTTTGCAGCAGCGGAAAAGCGTATATATTTTCCTTTCCTAAAGAGCATATTTTTCTTCGAGGATAAGTAAATTCAATAGAAAAAATAAAACTATTTTGAAAATTTTTGTATTCGGAAAATAAGATTTTTGTTCGACAATTTTGAAACTGCGAGCCTTCCAGATCCAGCACCAGGAGTACATGATTTCGTACGAGCAGAAAATCGATCGAATCGAGGAGGAATTGCGGCTGGCCAAAGAGAAAATCGAGTCCGATAAACAGGTCGGAAAATTTTGAAATTTTCTTCGTTAGTTAGATATATTAAATAGTGATTTTTGAACATTGATTTTATTTCAAAAGCATATTTGGACCTTTTATTCAAAATGTTCTTTATAATAGTTTTTTTTTAAATGAATTCTCACACCACGGTTAAAACATCGATTGAATGTGAAAGTACGATTTTATAGAATTTTTAAACGTAGTCGAAAAAATTGAATTAAACAATCTTTTCTATCAGATTTTTCTACCTTTACTCCTGATACAACGAAGAAATTGATTGTATCTTTGAATAATCATTTATTGAAACTTATCAAATTTTTAAAACGTTCGTTCTCTTTCAGGAAAAGAATAAGCTCAAAGCGGTGATCCGTCAATTCAAAGAGAAGGAGGAAAAGAGGAAAGCCACAGAAAAAGTCAGCAAGGAAGAACAAGTTCAAGCGGTCAGGATTCAGCATCAGGTACTTTCATTTTATTAAAGTCTATCGTTATTAAACGGGATTGCAAAATACATTTCTTTCGAATCTATGCAATTTTGAAGCATGTCCAAAGCATTTATTTTTATTTAAATTCAACTGTCAATCCGGTAAACTATAAAATACATTCCTTCCAATCTATATACAATCTTTGAAACCTAGGATAAATTAAAGAAAACCAGAAGTCAGCAAAATTGCCTACAAATGATTTCCTTCAGGAAGTGACGTCGGCCGCTCCAGATTCCTCCAGCGTCACGACGTCGAAGCCTTCTGAATCGGACGACAAGAAATCGGTCAAACCTAGAAAAATTCATCTCCAGTTTGCTGAGGTTCATACGGAGACGGTTGAGCCAACAATTGTGAAAGACGAGGAAAGGAAGACGGATTTGGAAACTTCGGGAACCGAGACTTTGGAAACCGGCAACTCGGGAGCTGGAAATTCGGCGACCGAAACCGGCAACCAGAACGACGGCTGGTTCGATGATCAGGACGGCGATTGGGGAGAACAAAGTGGTGAGATTTTTAAAGTATGATTTTTTAAATTGATCCGTAGATGTACTAGATAATAAGGAGTTTTTGAAACATTGAAAATTTCCATTTTCAGAACCGGCCCAAGTTTCCGTGAAGGAAGAGAAGACGCAGGAGTCGTCAGATGGTTGGTTTGACAATCCGGAAAACGACTGGAACGAGAAGCCTGTTGAAGTGGAAAGGACCGAGGGAGAGCTGTACCAGAATTTGAAACAGTCCGAGGAAAGCCCGCACCAGAAATCCAAGCCAGTCGATGACGGATGGGGCGAAGAAAATGCGGACTGGGACGACTTCCCGAAGCAAGAAAAGGCAGAGGAGAAAGATCAGGTGGACTTCAAATAGTCTCGAAGTTGAAAGAAAGTTCACTCTGTTATTAGATTAGATTTGTCAACTCATTAACGTTCTCATCAACTATAAAACTCTTTATGAATAGGTTTCAAATTTAAGGAAATAGCTTCTAGTTTTTGAGGATTTGATATGTGAAGAATTTTATTTATTTTCTGGCAAAAAATTCTTGATGCCTTACCAAAAATTTGACACATGTTATTATTGAATTCAAAATATATCTTCTGAAGAAGGTTAATTTAATTTTAAAAAAATCAGAAAAATATAAAGAAAAATAAATTTTGAGGATGGCCTCGCGGAAAAGCTGGCCAATGCCCAGCTGGAGGCGCGGTTGTCGTCCGAACTGAACGTCGAACTCAGCCAGTCGATGCTCGAAATGGAGAAGCAGTTGAGTCAACTCGAACAAGCAAAGGTATCTCTGGAGGCCGAGCTGCAGGTATTTTATTATTATTTGTTAGCCTCTTAATTTCTTTTTTTAAATTTGATTTGGGGGGTATTATAGCATTGAAAACGTAGTTTGAAGAAGCTGATAATGCATTTTTGAAACATATTGAATTTTTACCGTGAATTAGCCTAAATAGGCAAAGATCTCCCTGGGAGCGGATTGCCGACAAAATTATAAGTTTTGGAAAACTCCTTCCCGTTTTTTCACCACCATTTTCACTTTCAAATTGGAAAAAGCTTGCTAAAAGTCGGTAAAAATACAAGTGTGTTTTGTAAAGCTCACTCAACTTGATATTGAAATGAAGCTAGGGTTAGGAAAGAAAGTGGGTAAGCCCATCCTTTAGGTAACAACGATATTTCATTTTAAAAGATTTTTTTTAAATCAACACTATAACCAGAAAGTGTATTGAGACCTCAATTCGATGATGATTATTATAGAAAAATACAGTAGGATAGTAAACATTAATGAGTTCAGAAGTCCTGATTATTCTATTAGGAACGTTTGAAACTTATCAAAATGATGTTTGCAGAGAGCCAACGTGGAATGCCACCTACACGAGTTGCTTACCGCCGAGCTTTCGAATGAGCTGGACGAAATCAAGAGGAAATACGAGGTAGAATTTAAATTTTCAAATTTTAGTCCTATTTTAAAAAAAAAAAAAAAAAAACCTTTTTGAGCTTAAAATTAAGAAGATTAAATTCGCAAGAATTTGAATTTTCCAATTCCAGGAGCTCGAGTCAGTCGTGTCACATCTCCGCGAGCAGAAAGCAGCCACCCACGCGACTTCTGAATTGGCGCATAACATCGAAAAGGATTCTGAAGCCAACTTCGACCGACGTCAAGAGGACTCTGATTCCGGACGACGATCGCCGGAGTTGAGGGAGTCCTTGGAATCCGCACAGAAGGCCATTGCAGAATTGGAAGCCAGATTGGCAGAGACGGAGGAGAGATTAGAACAGGTGGAGCATTTTTTAAATGAAAAATTTCGAAAATTTATTTTTAAAAAAACTATTATATAGATATAATTTAAAAAGATCTCGGGGATAACATTACTTTTAAGAACTTGTAAAATCTTTTGATACTTTCTTGAAACATAGGTAATTTGAAATGGAATTTTTTTAGAGATCCTTATGCAATATCTATCAATGAGCTATCATATTTTAAATTGGTATTTTATTATGCAAATTCATTTGAAACATAAAAGAACCAATGATATCGATTTATTGATTATTTTCCAGAGCCAGCAACTTTTACTTCAATATCAGCAGGAAAGACAGTCCGATTATCAAAGGGAGTCCCAAGAAACTGGTATTTATTTGTTTTTTATTCTGTTCGAACAATTAATCATGCCTCATTTTTCCAATTCATCGATTCTTAGAAACCTGTCCAAAAATCGATTTATATGCGTTCGAAATTCCAATATTTTATTGCAAAACTTTAAAACTAATAAGTCATTAAGACGCTTGATTAGAGAAAATAAATAGAATTAAATTTCTCGATTCTTCTTTCATAATAAAAAAATGATTTGTTTAGATTCGGCCCTTCTTCGCGCTACCGCGAACACGGTCGAGGCGGTGACTCTGCTCAGGGAGTCTGAGGACAGAGACGCGGAGGAACGACAACAACAACAGATTGACCAGGAGGACTACAGGGAGAAGATGGAGGATATTGCTAGGTACGGAAGTTTTTTCCTCGAAATGTTAAAATAGCTTGATTTATCAATATCTTCCCAAAAAAATTAGACTTAAATTTATGCGATTTTTTAAAATAATACAAATTTGAATCAGGCTCTTGAAACCTGCGTTGAATTCTGTTAGAAAGGTTATTTTAAAACAGCAGTGCAAACTGAACCGCCAATATTCATGGTTTTCAATCCCAATGAATAGAAATCTTGAAGCTCACTTGATTTTTTCAAACTCATGAAAGTTAAAGGAGAGAGAAGATAGTAAATTAAAAATTTAAAAAGTATGATCTTCAGACTCTACAAACTCAAGGAAGAACTTGAGGCTGCGGTGGATGCTTTGAAGGGCGAGGTTTGGACTCTGAAGGGCGATTTGAAGGCCTCCATTCTCGATAGGGAACAGCTTCAGGTTTGAAAACTTTAAAAATAATTGATTTATCGATTTTTCGAGATCTTAAAAATATTCCTAACTGGAATCCAATCGAATTTCAAGCACTCCATTTTAAAGAAATTTGAAACTTACAAAACCCAAATACTTTAAAGAGGATGTTTTCCTGATGAATTCAATAAGTTTCAAGAAAATAGCAAATATTTAATGGAAACTTATTCTGTCGCTCGTACAAGAATGTTGAGATTTATTTTTTTTAAATTTAAATTAACTTTTGAAAAGAAAAATAACTAAAAAATAAATAATTTAAACAAAATTTCAGGACCGTGTGGTAGAACTCGACGCTGCAGTCGAGGCCGAAAAACGCAGGGCAGATTTGTTGGACATGGAGCTGCAGGAGCAGGTGCGAAGATTAGAATTTTAAAAAATCGAACTTCTCAGAAAAGCCATAAAAATTACTTAATGTTATTTATTCTTGATCAACAAATGATAAGATTATGATTTTAAAATTTAAAAAATATATATATTGCTTTTTAACGTTGCAAAAATGTATATTTGAAGTGCTAATAGCATTCTCAACAAACCAATTTTCAATTCTTTATTTCTTATTTATTAACCTATTTTGAAATAGATATTTTTCAAATTTTTCAGACCGAACTGACGAACAAAGCTACCAGACAGGCTGCAGAGGCGGAAAATCAGTCCAACAGAAGGCTGGCCGAATGCTTGGAGATGGAAAACAGAAGGGAGGAACTGGAAAAGGTAAAATTTTTTAAATTTTGGATTTAAAAAATATTTTTTCTTTGAAAATTGTAACTCTAAAATGAAAAATAAAGATAAGGAATTCAAATAGGCCCGAGTTTTTATCTATTTATTATTTTTTGAAGATAAGAATTCCAGTAAATAATATTGAACAATATGGATTTTAAAAGGGTATTTATGATTTTTTGAGGCACAGAATATTTAGAGAAGAAGATATGTTGTGCATGTTAAAGGAAAAAAAATCTTATTTTCAAATCAATTTACACGCTTCAATCAAATCATAAATTTCAACATTTTCCCTGTGCATAACTAGAAAGTACGATCATTTAATTGACAAAACCGAAATAGCTTATCCGAAAAAGCTACAGTAAACTCAAATTACCGTAATTCTCATATTCTCATATTCTAATTTCAGGCCTACAGCCAGCTAACCACCTACTACACTCAGCTTCAAGAGGCCTACAATGCGGTCTACGCCAAAATACAGCAAACCGAACAGGAAATGGTTCAGGTTTGGGTTTTTAAAAATATATCATCCGAAATTTAATCTTAGAGTGTCAAAAACTTTAAAGCTTGATAAAAAGTTTCAGCAGCAATCCCAGCCTCAAAAGGAAACGTCGGAGGGCGAGACCCAGATCCAGGAAGATCATCTCCAGAGCAGAGACGAAATCGTTCAAGTCATCGAGAGCATCGTTCAAAGAATGGACATTTCCGTTGACGAGACCGCAAGCTGGCAGCAGAAACTGGAATCGATTGAAGCCTACACCAGGAAAATGATCGCTGAGGTTGGAATTTTTTTTATATAAAAGAAGGATTGAAAAAGATAAATAAACATTTATATTTTTCTGAAAATGAACAATTTGCAGATCGATCTCGTCCGTGAGGCTCTCGTCGAGGAGAAGAAGGCGAAGAAAGCGCTGCTTGATCGACTGGATGCACTCGAAGAGGAAACGGAACGAGATGGGGCTGAGAGTGAGCAGAGAAAACGAAGATTGGACGAGTTACAGGTCAGAATTCGAATTTTCGAAGCATGTTCGAAAAGCGCGATTTTTACTAATTCGATTCTCAGAAAGAATTCAACTGGAAGCTGGACGAGTGCGAATCCTTGAAAAGGCGCGTCAACGAGCTGGAAGCCGCTTTGGACGTGATCGCGGAAAGAGAGGCCAAAAATGCTGATGATGAATGTAAGTCGAAAATGTCTGAATTTATACTAACTTGCTGCGGCCTTTAACAAACTAACAACTAGCAAGGGTGCTTTCGGTTATAAGACAGCGCGCAAAGAAAAGCGATGTTGAGAAAATTCCGGACTAGCTTCTCCATTTCAGCGAAATTATTACTCTTCAACAAAAGAATTCAAACCTTTCACGAGGTTAAAATATACGTATGTTTCAAAAACGACATATTTCTACTTTCTAAAATGCCTATGCGACGACAAAACGATAAAAGTGACTTCAAACTTAAAATAAATATCCCCCAAAAAGAGCGCATTTTTAAACTAAGATCTCTTGTGGTTTCCACTCTTTTTTCCTTTTCCAAAAAGGGTGGCAACTAGTGTAAGGAAGGATTTGTCAACTTCGCTTGGCTTTGCGCGCGCTTGTTGTTCCCCTCGACGAGATGCAGTCCGTTGCAAGTCTGGATCTCGTTTGCAGTTGCATCTGAATCCTCCGCCGCGCTGCGTGACTCGGCTCGATTGCGCACGGAACTGGCGATTTTAGCCGCCAAACTCGCTCATCGACAGGCCGACGTCGATTCGCTGTTCAGGACGAATGCGGAACTCGCACATACAAACGTGGAGCTGGCGAACCAACTCGATCAATGGGAACAATTCACCCAAAACCAGGAGCAGACAAGTCAGGAGGTAGGAGCTATAGAAAAATATTAAATTTTGCTGATAATAGGTTATTAAATTTATGGGTGCAACAAAATCATAGCCGATTTTTATTTCGTGGAAATTAAGCACTTTTGAGACGTAGCGAATATATATTTTTCCATATAATTTTTAAGGAAGAATTTTCTTTATTTGAATTTAACAATTGGAGGCAAAATATCGAGTAAATCAAAAATGTTATAAAGAATAAGCGATTTTTGAAGCGTGTGTTAATTTTTTAAAAATAATTTTATTTTTCAGAACCCGAGCGAGTTGGCAGCCGCACTGGTGGAAATCGAGGCGTTGATGGGCAAAATCGCCTCCCTTCAACAGGAAATCGCCGCCATCACTCAGGTAGAAAAATCGATCATTTTAAAGCCTATACTATATTTTTTCAATTTCAAAGTTCTATAGAAAATGCGACGATAATTGTTTCAATTTTGATATATCGATAGTCTACAAAACATCGAAATTTATTATATTTTAAGATTTTTATAGTTTCAAAAAAATACTTTAAATTGTTGAAACATAAAGCAGTGTTATTTAAATGATACGAACTTAAAAAAATAAATATAAACAAAATAATAAAATGATACAAATTCCAGGAGCGCGATTCAATCAAGACGACCTACAACGAACTTCGAGCGACGTTGCGCGAGAAGAAAAAGCAGCAGCAACTCGCCAAGCAGAAGAAGGAGGAAAAACTGGAAGAGCAGCTTCAGCGGGCCGACGAAAACGGACAGAAGGAGAAGGAGGAAGAATTGAAGGTTGAGGTGGGGATTTCGCCAAGTTCTTCTGTTTCCTGTTACTTTGTTTTGTTTATTATATTGCGATTATTTTCGTTTTGAATTTACTAGCATTTGAAAAGATGTAAATGTTTTTGTTAACTTTTGAAGATTGAAGTCGGTTTCAAAAAATCTATAATTTTATGGAGAATTTGAGTCAATCATGTTAGGGCTACTGAAACTTCGGGAAAATATTTAAAAGAAAACAAGATTTTTGCAAAACTAAGTCAGATGTGCAACGTTTTTCAACCGCGCAGTTAACTCCCATGAAATGAGACAGTGGATATTTTCGAGAGACGAAAAGAAAGCACGCTCTTTTTCCCTCTTGATAAAGCACTTTCGTTTCATGAGGTTAACCGCGCGGTTCGAAAATGTTGGCAAATCTGTTAAAACTTTGAAGGTTTGAAAATTTGCAAGTTTTTTTTTTCAAATTTTCAGACCTCCGTCCCCTGCCCCGGTCCGTCATCGGAGTGTAATCGCTCACCGGCTGCGAGTCAAACGAGTCAACAGCAAACAGGCCAGAGTCCCTCTGCAAACTCCGAACGATCCGCCTTTTATTATGGGCAGGTCGGGATTTTTCAAACTTATTTACTTTTTTTAGTTTTGAGTTATTTACGGGCTAGATTTGTTTTTTATCAAATGTATTATTATTTTGCAAACGAAAACTTGAATTTTGGATAGGATGCTATTTCATTTTTTAAAAGAAATCTTTGATTTTGAATTGGGAGATCTTTTGTTTATTATTTTTTTTAATTTTGCAAAGAAAACTTGATCAAGAACATTGCTTCAATGCATGAAACGAGTTTTTATTAGATTTGTGAAACATATGTTAATAATTCTTTAAAAATTTTAAAAATGATCAGGAAAAGTTTCAAAAAATATAAAGAGTAGAAATTTTCTAAATTTGAAACATTTTCAGCTCCGCACCTCGCTAGGCAACGCGGTCGAGGCTGTGCTGGCAGATTTCGAGCGCTACTTCTCGCTGCAGGACCGCAATGACAGGACCGTCAAGGAGGCTGTCGGTGAGATTTTGTCGAATTTTTTAAAATGTGCTTTTCAAAATTTTGGATATTTTTATTTTAATTTCATCCTTTTCAATAGATGATTGAGATCGGTCTAGAATAAAATTTTGAGATATTCACCTTGATAGGCAGCATTTTCAAAAAAATTATGTGTTATTTCAAAAGTTTTATATATTGAATAGCAAAATCTTTGAAGATAATCAAGAAAGCTTCACTCTACCCAAAAATAATGATTTTTTTTTTTCAGAAGCCCTGGTCGCGTCACACGTTTTTCACGCTTCCCGTTCCAATACGCCCTCGAAAAATCACGACTAGAGATTTAAAAGTCCGGATATATGAAATTCTAGCTAATCCATATCCTCAGACCAAATATGCAGAATCATTCCTTTTCCTATTTTTCTCTAAAGTTTTGGCTCTTTGTAAAAGCTCAACTTTTTATATTCACCTTTTCTGAAAAGTAACTTACAAAATGCCTGAAATTATTATCAGCGTGGTCAATAATTCACTCTGTCCTCTTCCTATCCTACATTATTGAAGGAGGCCAAGACGCAGAGGACCAATTGATTTTATCGATTTTCTCTTTGAAAACTTGTTTTTATTGATTTTTTGTGATTAGTTTCGTGGGATCTGGCATTTTTTCTTGAAATTTCTTTCCGAAAATAATTTTGAATTTTACCGCAAATTTTATTGTATTCGAGTCTGGATGACTTTTTATTGAAGCTAGGAGCAATTTGTGATGATCTTTTTGCATCAATTTGTTTGGACTTGTAAAAACTAGGTCAATCGGTTTTGAGCTTATCCTTTATTATTGCGGCCTAGTTTTTACAAGTGTACTCGATTTTTAGAAAAGGTAGTTATTTTTATCGAAAGGATTATTGTATTCCTAGTCACTTCGGGTAGCTGGGGGTTTTTTAATCGATTTTTGTTACTCATAATTTATTTCGTTTCGCTCAATTTTTATCGACAAGTGTCCTTTTTTAATTCTCAAAGTGTCAACGCTACCGTATTTTATCGAAATTCCACCTCGCGTCTTTTTTACCGAGAATAAAATTAGGTTTTGAAAAAAGAAAAAATGACCGACAGGACTCTCAAAACCTTGAATGATATGATATCTGTGAAATGTTTCTTTTGGATTTGCTGATTTTTATCGATTTTTCAGAATTGTCACCAAATTGACGCATCGGTTCCAGGGACGTTTCACGAAAAACGCAACATGGCCCCGCAAAGAGGTAGACCGGCCGTCATCAAAAGGAAGACCACCGAGAACCCGGGTGGTAAGGGACACAAGAAAATGAAAATGTGAGCCGGAGAAAGATTTTAAATGGACTAACTTTTCAGAATTTTCTGTGGCTTCCTACTAATTGGTTTTTTTCTTTTATTCAAATTCTAACCCTTTTCTTTGGATTTCTTCTATAGATTTTATACATCTTATATCTTTGTCAAAATTTCTAGCATTTTATGTTTAATTTTTGTCGATTTTCCAGAAAATACCTTAGATTTTTTCCCTCAAAATTATAACTCCCTTGAAATTGGATAGGAATTTGGTAATTTCGTCTTCCGAAAATGTTCGAAATTTAACATTCTCCAGCAACTACGACTACTCGACCTCTAAAGTGATCGGTCTTGGCGAGACGGTGGACTATCCATTCAACAAGAACGGCTATTTCTACTTCCTGGCCGAGAGGGATCCCCTCGTGGGGAGTGAGAACGATGAGTGGGTCGATTTTTTTTTTTTTTTTATTTTATTTTAAAAAAATTCTTTTTTTTCTATTTTTTCAATGTGAACCTTTATTCGATTTTTCGACTCATTGTAGTTCCAACCCCCTTTCTGCAAAATAGCACGGGGAGCGAAACAAAAAGGGTGGGAACCATAAAGTACCGATGTTTCATTTTAATTTTATTCCCTCCAAAATACTTTTAGAATAGGAAATTTAAAACATCTCGATTTAAGATAGTAAATAAAAGATTCAGGGATTTGGGAAATGGCTTCGAACGCGACAAGCGCTACATCCCGCCTCATCTCTACAGATTGCACACGACCGCCACGAGCACCGTTACTCTCTCCCAGTCCGATCGCGCCTATCAGGCACGCGACAACGGCTCCCTGTATTTACAGACGGCTTTTTCTTATTTCTTTTCTTCTCCTACATTCCCTGTCCTCCTATCCGTCTGTAAATACAGAGAGCCCCATCGCAGTTTCATGCTTTTAAACAAATGGCACACTTAAAATCAGGGTACGTGAAAGGGAACAAAAATTGATACTGTAATCCTGAGCAGGAATTTTTCCGCTCAAATTTTTTTCTAAATTTAATTTTCATTTCCATAAGCGTCAAATTACGTTATATTGATGCCATTTTAATTTAGCGCGAATGGATGAGCAAGTTAATGACGTTGTTTTCGATTTTTAATGAACATGTTATTGTGCGATGGCTGATTTATTTTTATCTTTTCACTTTTTACAATTCTATTCAGCTATTTTCAGCTTCGAATTTGGGAGGATCAACTCACCGCTACCGGACACGATGGCTACTCGATGGTCAGGCAAGTCATTTTTCTCATTGTATCGTTTCTAAAAAAAATTCACTCTTTTTCCAAAAATGAAAAAAATCATCCTGTATATATAAAAAATTTCAATAAAAGTTGCATTTTTACAAAAAAAAAATAAATAAAATGCTTTTTCAGAGCGACCCACGGCGTATCCAGAGGCCAGTGGTACTTCGAGGTGCAATTCCTCCGTCAGCCTAAGGAGTCGCATATTCGGATTGGGTGGAGCCAGAGATATTGTGGGTTTTTTTTTTAAGTTAAATATCGGGATTGTGTAGAATTTCGCATATCCCTGTTAAATGTTTGCAAAAATCTTCCAAATTGTATATTTTTGCTATATGTTGTAGTTTCTCAGGTTTTTTATTATCAGAATACTTTTGAGCGGAAAAGTCGGTTGAAATTTATTCGTGTGTATTATTAGAAATTTAGAAATCGCAAGAAAAAAAATCAAAAATGAAAATTAAACAGACCCAGGGAGCACTTTCGCCAGACGAAGACAAACTATAGGGAAGTAGATCGCAAAAGCGAAACCAGCGCTATGATATCAAGTCGCACTTGTAAAAATTGTTATCAACTACAGGTGGGAGGGAGAAACTTAAGAAATATACTTGGGAATAAGTTGTAGGAACTATCTGGCGATCGTCCTCCCTAGGTCTGAAACTAATGCAAAAAATATTGCAGCCCCGCTCCAGGCTTGCGTCGGCTACACGAAATTCTCGTACGGGTGGCGCTCGCTGAAAGGCACGAAATTCCACGACGGTTACGGGGCCACCTATTTCCCGCAAGGGTTCAAGGTATCCTTTTCATTTTCTAATAAAATAATTTGACATTTTGTTTTTTAAAAAAAGATCGGGGAAGTCATTTTTGGTCCACCCAATTCAAATGAGATTTTTTTTTTTTTAAATTAAGCAAATTTGCCTAAATTCAGAAAGGCGACGTCCTCGGCTGTCTCATCGAACTGCCGGAAAGGGACGCCAAACTCGAAAGCGGCCAGCCCAAACACAGCGTCGCGAGGGTTTCTTTGAAGGTATTTTTTAAAACTTAATTAAAATAAAATTTAAAAATGAAAAAGATATTTTTAGAAATTTCGTTCAATGTTACTCTTTTTACAAAAACTTTCAATCTAAAATAAATGTTTAAAAATAAAGGAAAATGCAAATTTTGTAAGTTCATCAATTTTCTCTTTCACAGAAAATTTCACTCGAAAATTGACGAACTTTATAGAATTTGATGATTAAAAACTTAAATAAAGTAAATTTCAGGACCACCCGATAGTACGCTTCAAGGGCCACTACTTCTTCGAGGTACACGATAACGCCAACGAGACCGCGAACAATCTCCTTCCTCTTCCTTGGAGCAGGGTATATTTGTATAATTTTAAAATTAAACAGGATATTCGAAAAGCGACCTAAAACCTCGTTTCGTTCCCTTAGAGCAGGATTAAATTTGAATTTTGAAAATTCGAAAAATAAAAATGATTTACAGGTCGAGTTTTTCCTAAATGGAAGATCCTGCGGCACGGCGTACGAGGAGATCTACGAGGGCACGTACTACCCGGCGGTTTCCATCTTCAAAAGTAGGGATTTTTGAAGAAAAAGAAAATTTTAAAAATTCGAGCGACCTATATAAATTTTAAAAGTTGATTTTCAATGATAAGGATACTATAAGAATATAAAAATAATTTTTAAAGATATATCTTTTATAAATCAAAAATGAAACGTATTTGTTTGCAGACGCGACAGTTCGCTGCAATTTCGGGCCGAGTTTCTCGTTCCCGCCTCCGTTCCACGCGCAGCCCATCAGCGAACGCGCCACTCAGGTACAAATATAACAAAAATAATTTTTATAGCCTCAAAATTATTCACTTTTAAAAATGAACTAATTTATTTCGAGTGAAGTTGAAGAAAAATATTCCATTTCAAAATGACGTTGGACTGGATTTTTCAAACTTGGAGCTTTATCAAGAGCTGAATAATTTTACTTCGGCTTTATTCCCAACATACCTAAGCAGACTCTCAGCCAGAATTCGAAATTTTAGAAGAGGGGGCACGCAAATCAACGACTTTTCAATGAAAAGTCAATACGTAGGGGATGCGCTTGAACAATCTGGCCTTAGGCCTTGGCTGGGTTTGAACAGGCTAAATATGCGATCTTGAGCTTAATTTTAACTTGATCCCAAATTAAGTCGGACCTAAATTAATGCTGTTTTCAGTATCAGTCGGAGCAGACAATGGCCGATCTGGTCTACATCGCGAATCGCAACAAGGAACTCGTTCAGAGTCAGGGCGTCAGGGACTACCAGTTCTGCGCAACGCCCAAGCAATCGTGCCCTGAAAAAAGCAGCCCGAAAAAATGCTGACTGAAAATGAAAATGTTCCCGAAGATCCGTCGGAAAAATCGCCTCTCTTGTAAATCGGAAAAGTTGGGGGTAAAAATTGAGAAATGAGGGTTTTTTTTTTTAAAGTTTCAATATTTGTTTGTTGTTATCACTTTTCATAATTCGAATTCAAATTCTAGAAGATGAACATGAGAAAGATCCAGTATTATCGATTTTCTGTGATTAATTTTCAGGAATTTTCTTCTATTCAACCAAAATTTCTAACAATTTTTTATTTTATGGAAAAAGGGAATACTGTATTTTTCGTTTTTCATTTTTTCCTGCAATTATGAGCAGTTTGCTGAACGTTATTTCGTGATAACTCGGGTTTTTCTTCGGATACTCACTTTTTGTCGTGTCATAATTTCTTTTCAAGTAGGCAAGAAATTATTTTTAGTAAGGAAATGAAAATGAAGTTAAATTTTATATTTTATCCAGAATACAAGGTCTTGAAACCTTGAAATACTTCGAACTTTTAAAACACTCAATTTGTATTTCGCATTCGTTTTCTTCCGAATTTTTGTCTTTTCCATTTTTTGCAGTAATTGTATTTTGGGTTTCTATGATGTCGGATTTCTTTTCAACCTCAAATTTTAAGCGCTATTTTCGAGACTTGTGAAATTCCCCTATATTGAAATACAAGCCAGGTGAAAAGCGGAGATAATGTCTTTGATATGGGAATCTAGGGTCTATTGTAAACGTTTACTCATATTTCTAAAGACTTCATTGATACAAGGGATTTAGTTTATCCACAGATGTATAGAAATCCTTCCAGAAAAGCTCTATTCAAACCTCCAAGCTAACCCCGATTGTTCGAAATCAAATGAATTTTACGAAAACTAGGGCTTTTGAAAGGCGCAAAAATCGATGAGATCGTTGGACTTTATTGATTTTCGAACTTCCCACTCCCTTTGAATTCTCTCGAATTTTTTAAATCTTGATTTCCAGCCCCATTGTTAGTCTTTCTCTCCATCTGAGCTCTTTTTCATTCAAAAGTTTAAATTTTTCGTAGAATTTTGTAATTTCCATTTTTTATTTTCGAAAAATCATCCAAAAATTTCAGGGTTTTCGACTTGGAAAATTCTGGAAGAGGGACGAAAGAGGCTGGAACATTTCTGAGCGATTCCAGGGAAATCAGAAAAGTCGGTTTAAAAAAATTACTTTGCGAAGCGAGATGCTAAATTGTTTTTAAATCCTGGAAATTTTCTTTCTAAATTTAAGCGTCTGAGAACAACTTTCCCTGGAGAAATATTTTGGACTTATGAAGTTCGAGAATTTTCTAATTTTGAACCTTTCCTGATCTTTTCGGACTTGTAGATAGTCTGGGATCTTATTTTGGGGCTTAGTAAAATTCGTGGACTTTTCTGAATTCAATGAAAATTGGTCTTTCCTAGAAATTCGTGATTTTTTTTTATCTTTACTTCCGCTTTCTCACTCTTTTGATTTATCCTCTATCACATGAGTTATCATCGTGAATAGGATAAAAGATTCTTTATCTGTCTTTAGCACTACTTATCACTTTTATCCCTTTTTTTAATCATTCTCTTTATCAGCCTTTATCATCCTTCATCCGAAAATCCGACTTCACTTTTATTATGCACATATCCGGACTCGGCCTTTTTAGGTTATGACGATTTTATGACGAAAAATGAGTTGAGATCTTCTGATGTGTTTGGCTTATTTTTTCTAAAGCTGAAAACTTGACGAATTTGGGGTTTTGAAACATGATTAATCGAGTTTGGAAGTCTTTGAAGATTTAAAAAAGGATATTTTGCAAATTCTATCATCTCAGATCAAAATTACTGGAAGTGATACTCTTTATTATCCCCTAGTTCGGAGTTGCCTCTGTCACCCGACAAAGATGATGATGCAAACCGCACGCAGCACGCAAGTGAGGAGAGCGCGACTAAAACGTGGGTAGACAAGGAGGAAAGGCCAAGCGCCTTCCTTTTGCCCAGAGACAGGTAACTCCGATCTCGGAAATAATGGAGTATTTTTGAGCATTTTTTTAAACATACTCCAAATATTTTATTAATTCTTGGGAACATTTTTTATTTTTGAACATCTTATTCTTGAAAATATTTTGCTAAATCTTGGGAAGATTTTTCATTTTCCGGGGGACATTTTACTCTCAAGCTTATCATACTCTAAAATGAGATATGTTTCATGTTTCATCATTTGAAACGTAGCAACACGCGGCTTGCTATTTCCTTTTCTAGACGATGTGACGCAAATCGGAATTAGGTAAATAAAGGCGAGAGGGGTGAAAAGCCTTAGTATACCCATTACCCAACCCCGTTTACCCATCCAATACAAGTCTCTATAATGGCTCATTGTTGGGTTCGGATTTTTCACATAATTCCGAATAATTTCTTGATAGTTTGGAGAATTTTTCTCGACAAAATTGCACATTATTCAATTTCGAGGATTCTGACTTGAGTTTTGATTTACTATTTTGTTATAATTTAGGATGAATAGGCTTCAAAATGAGGTTATTTTGATTATACGAAGGTCTTTTACTTGGTACGTTTGTTGAATTGACGTAGTTTGAAAATTCGAATAGTTGTATATTTGCGGCCCCTTCTACAAATGTTCATAGGAACTGTAGCAAGGTCGGACTTTCTTAGCCCACAGCTCTCAACCTTGTGTCTGCGTTTGCTACTTGTATCAATTCATGGACAGAGTGATTGCTTTTTCAGCCTTTATGGCGTCGACAGGAAAAGTAATTGAATAACGAAGTATCGTGAGATTGAATATACGAAATCGACGGGAGAGAAGCGTTTGTTAATTTGAGCCTCTTACAGTTATCACTTTTTTCTTTTCTCCATACTAGTTCTCGGAAAAGAGGATGTTAACTATAGTGAGTTGCTAATTTGTGGTTTGTGGGAATGGGGCATAAGGGAGTAACAAAATTCTTGAAATTATCGAAAAATTATGAATTTTTAGAAAGAGTAAAAAATGGTCGTTAATCTGTGAGATGATCGTAATTTTTCCCTATTTTTTCATCTTAAAACCTCCTTGATTAGAGCTCAACGAAACATATAGCACATTTAGTGTTCTTGTACGTTTTTGAATGTCTTTGTCAAAATGAAATATTCAAAAATTGAGGAAAATATCACCCAATTTCTTCATTTTCTTATGTAATAAACCCCCATAAAATCCCTATGAATCGAAATTTTGAGATAAGAAAACGCGAAACTCCGAAAATCTTTTGTCTCGTTAAAACTCTTTCTTCTCTAAATTTTACCTATTTTTAACCTAAGAAGGGATTTAATACCTTCAATTCTTTTGATAAAATCTAGGCAAGTTTTTTTTCTTTTAATATAATGAAGATTTTCAAAGCCCCTAAATTTTGTTGATTCTGCCTAACTTTATGACGTGAATAGGGTATTTTATATAAGTTTTAAAAAATTTATGTTAAAATTCCTAAATTTTCACTTAGATTTACCTATAAATAGTGTATATTTAAAAAAAGAAAAAATCGAAAAAAAAAATTCCATGATATCGTTTATTTCTAGTAGACCTTGAACTTGGCATACTGTAGCTAATTTTATCTAAATTTTCTAGCTAGACTTCAAAAGATTTCCTTGATATACTATAGCTCATTTTTTATCTGTGTTTACTAGGGGCTTTCTAAAACATTTGAGATTTTATTAGAAAGCCATTTTTGCTCTTTATTTTTTACGCTTTTATTCAAATGAGCGTGACTTAAGCATCCTTTGCGTTAATGACGTAGGTTATAAATATTAGGTAAAACGGCCCGTGTGTATTCAATAGAAAAAGAAAGCGCTATGAAAGAACGCTAAAATTAAAGACGAAAAACGGGAAAAGTTAGGAGTTTTCGGATATCCAAATTATCTTTGGGTCTATATTCTTTAGCATTGAATGGGAATTTCGGGGAAAGCTAAAAGAATACGCATTCTTGCGTGCTTATATTCTCTTTTTGTTTTATCCAAACCTCCCGTTTTACCCAGGTTAGACCAATTTTCGCCGCTAGCCTTATATCGACATTTTTGAGAATAACATCATACCGGATTTTTGGATTTGGACAATTTTTCAGGGGTTTCAAAATTATGAAATGTTTCAAAGAATGACTGCAGAATATTTCCAATCTTCTTTTTCAATTATTTATCGTTTCGGAGCAATTTACAAAATCGAATTTTTTGAATTTTCTAACATTTTTTTCTGAATTATAAAACTTTCATGATTTCCTTAGAAAGCGCTTGTTTTATTTCCTCATTTACGGAGCCGCTTAGCATCGAAATTGCATTAAAATCACCATAAATTACCATTTATCAGCCGATCTACCTTATTGCCTTATTCTGCAGGATTTTATTATACCTCGTTAGTTTAACGGCGCGGCTCTGATAATTAGCAATATTTCATTTATTTTTGACTCTCCTAAAAATCCCCGCTATTTTCATAAAATAAATTTTCCTATAAGAAATAACAAACCCCACCCTCAAGTTAACAATGCCCTTAGCTCCCGAGCATTTAAAATTTTCCCAGGACTCCAAAGCTAGAGATTTAGAATTTTCTCGAGGCTTATGCTTAAAGATACCCCAGAAAGACCGACTTGAGTGTTAGATGTGAAAATTTCCCACAGGTGATTTTTCAGAGCAGCAAATTTTGGTCCTAAACAAGTTTTTCCCACTTGCACCTGTGCGAAAATTTTTATTTCAGTCGGTTTCGAAATTTAATTTTATGATGGGAATTTTTGAATAATTGGATAGAACCGCATCAGTCTAGAAAAATCGTGAAGGAAATCTTGAAATTTGTGTTTTTAACAAGTTTCTTTTATTAAGGCGATTTTCATATTTCAAAATTGGTTCATAATGATTTTTGAATTTCTTCTAATCCTGCAGTTGTTCTTTTAGCTCCAAAAGTCTAAACTTTCTTGTTTGTTACCAAATTCTGATGAGCCTTTTCAAAAGGATACGATATTTTTTTCGGTATTTTTGCTAATTAATTCGAAACCGGGAAAAATGCAAATAAATTGAATTTCACCTAAAATTTAGCTTAACCGGGCTGATTAATCAACTACACTACATTACCATGGTTTTGTACCCAAGTACGTGAAAATGTCTAGATTCAGCAAAATTTGTACGACCACCACCCTCAACTCTCGAAAACCAATAACACCGAAAAAACTGCATTGGTAAATTTTAGGCTAGCCAAAAAATCACGCGCTGAAAAATATTCCTGAAGAACAGGTTCGGATAGTTTTGAATCCAAAAAAAAATTTGCTGTTGTTTTCACTAACTTACCTGGAGAGACTCCAATTTTGTTCAAATTTTGTATTGAAATTTCGTGATAAATAGACTGGAAATTTGAAAATCGACCTTTTAAATAATCAAACAAGTTCTATCAAAGTACAAAAAACTTATATTTAAAACTATATATATATATTCCAGACAGTTTGAAGGCCTATCTTTTACCATTGGGGCCAATTTTCGGATTTGTGACAACTGAACTAACAATTTTGTATTTTCTCCACTTTGACCGAACTTTTGTTGTTCCCAAAAATGAATTGTATTATCCCAGCCAGTTTAGAATTTCTATGCTTTATCGTGAGATGAGAGATTTTATTGTTTGCAGGACAAAGACTTGTCTATGACCTGGAAAAGGCAGCTGAAAAAATAGCTCATGAGCTGGGCTTTTTGTGAAGTATCAAATCAAATTTTGCAAGTAGCTGCTTTTTTCGAAATTTCCCTTCAAACGGCAATTTTTCAGTATTAAAACTAAATAAATACGCATTTGTAATGAATATTCCCTGAAAGTTACTCAAATTATTTCATAGAATTTCCTTTTAAAATCCTAAAAGTTGCCTTGAGCTCTGACGTAAGTTCATCAATCACCTTTGGGCTAACTGAGATATCTTTTTGATCTATCTGATAAAACAGACAAGTTTACATCCTAGTTTAGGAAAATTCTTTAAGCTTTCTCTTTTTTTTATTTCTATTTTAGGCCTAAAATTTTTTGCGAAATATCATTTTTCCACCGTTATATACGATCCATTGTCTCTGATAAAATACTAAACCTATCAAACTTTTCTGAAACTTATTTTTGAGTTTTCAAAATTATAAACAAAAAACTAAAATAAAAGGGAAGGGGATAATCTAAATCACCATATTTCCCCCACATATAACTTTTAGGTTTTTCTAAACTCCATTTTGATCCAATCTTGAAAATTCCAAATAAAGGTAGGAGTGGATGAATCTCCAGTTTTGCATATTTTTTGGTTCGGCTTTTAAAAATCTCCCTTTTCTATTCATTCAAGGATGCTCATTATCCCGCGTGTGTTTAAATAAAATCCCAAATAACAAATAAAGGTAGGAGCGATAGAGAATCGGATATTCGGCGTGTCCTTTTTTGGTTTTTCCTTATTTTTTCACCCCTACCCTTCTCAGGCCCCCCTTCCTTTCGTTTGGACGCAGGGCAAAGCCAGGGCCCCAGCAAAGGCACTGCGTTTTCTCCCTAGGTCCCCCGTAGGCTCACGGACCCAGGAAATAGAACATAACGCTATTTCCCAGGTTCCTGCGCCTTTTGACAAGGCTATTTTCATTTCTTGCGTCTCTTCGCTGTAGTATTTCTCACGTTAATTTGGGTCTTAGGCTGGTTTTTCTACGTCTTTCGAACACGACTATTTCGCTAGGCTCGGACTCTCTTGGTAACGCTATTTCTTTCATTAATTTGGACTTTTTGTAGGCTTCCGATTCTGTCTTCAACAGTATTTCAGTTTTCCTAAATCTTTGGAGGGCACTATTTTTCCAGTTAATTTTGGCTAGTCTTACTTTTTCTACACTATTTCCCTTTCATTAATTTTGGCTTTACCCTAGTTTTTTTTCTGTCTGGAAAGTACTATTTCTTAAATTTCTGCTACTTTTTCAGTGATATTTCCACTTTCCTAGACATCTTTCCTAGGGTCCTGGTTAATTTTGCCCTATCCCCTGAGCCGAGTCTCGGAAAAAGGGGAATTTTTCTCTAGATTAGGCTATTTCTTGGGTCTTTGAATCTCTCGAAAACGCTATTTTGCCCGGCCCAGTTAATTTAGGCTTAGAAAGGGCTTGTCTTTTTCTCTCCTAAAGGATATTTTTATTTTCCCAATCTTTCTCATCTCTTCTTTCCGAATGCTATCTCTCAAGCTCGTTAATTTTGGCCTGAAGCTGGCTTTGCCATCGGGAGAAAAGAGCCCTAGGCTCTGCTTTTCTCTTCCCCCACTATTTCTCCTCTTTCCTTTCTCTCTAGCTAATGCTATTTTCTTTGGACTTGTTCTCTTTCCATCTAATTTTCAAACGCTCTTTCCCCTTACATTTAGAGTTGTGTTTTTCTCTGGACTCTCACAAAATTCAATGCTATTCTCAAATGAATCGCTCTCTGTGCCCGTCCGCTCGCGTTATTTTCAGCCGTCTTTATTTCTTTTTCTCTAACATCTCCTATTTTCCTTAGCTATTTCTCGATTTGTTTCTTCTTTTCTATCTTCTATTTTCTTTCCTCGTTTTCTCTAACCTCTTATTTTTAGTGCTATCGTCGTTTTTCCTACCTCCCTGGGCTCTCTAAAGATGGTGTGCTATTTCACTTGTTAGCGGCGCGGCCGCGTACCGCGGCGATCAATGGCGAGCGCACTCTCTCCCGGGGGAAAAGAACAAAAGACAACGCTGTTTCGCCGCACCCTAACCGTCTGATCGATTTCTCTCGCCGTAGAGACGCAGAGGAAGCGTTGCTATTTTTCTTTTCTCTCTTTTGCTCAGTGTTATGGCGCTGGCTATTTCGTCCAATTCTCTAGACGTCTCGAAATGGAAAATATAGAAAGCCCCTACCCCGCTGCCTTTCCTGCCTCTCCTATAGATCTTGCTTTTCTGAAAGAGCCTGATTCTATGCTCTCTTTCCCCTGCCTTTCTGTGTGCATATCAAGGCCTATATCGCGCTTTAGTTATCTTTCTCCCTTTTTAGAGCAGCCATTATATCAGAATTATCAGAATAGAGGAGTATTTTGCGGAATAGGCTTAGACAGATTTGTATTTATATCATTCTTTTGAGAAAATTTTCTAACTAGGGCTTTCTTAAGGTAAAGTGGGATATGTGGTGTATACACAAGATGCTTTTTGGGCTATATGCTTTATCATAGGGATGATCTTATTGATTTTTGGAAATAGTGGAGAATGGGGGAGAGGAAAAGAGGCTAGATTATCTTATCTGTTATTGAAAATTTTTCGCAGATGCTTTCTCTGGTTCATTTTTGACGTCATTTTTTGATGATTTTATCCGGGGATTCGAAGATTTTGAAATGATCTGGTTTTACACTGCGAAAATATCGATTTGATTTTATCGCTGAAGAGATTATCTCTTGCAAATATTGATTTTTTTTCTTCGTTTTTCATATTTTCTTCTGACGTTTTTTTTTTTAAAGAAATTTTCTTGTCATATATTTCAAGGAATCTTCTTATAATTTGCCAGTTCTTTTCAAACATTAAACTTCTTTTTTTTGCTTCAAAGAATCATTTTCAATCGAGTTCCTCTACGATTTTTAGAAAAATTCTGCTTTTCTTTAATTTTGAAAAACTCCCATTACAGTCTCATTATCTAATCGACTGACTGGGTTGTGTGCCTTACGCGCTGCGGATTTTCGTCCTCGTCTTGTGTGGTTTCGATCGAGCGCGCGGTGCTGCTTCTGGAGGGCCGAGACTTAATCAGACACCGCGAGACGGACCCGTAGTCGGACCGCCAACCGCCCAACCACCACGACTCCAACCCCTAGTTTATTCTGGAAATAGGTATGGGCGAGGGCTCTAGATGCTAAGAAAACCACCACGACTCCAACTCCTAGCTGATTTTTTTTTGAAAATAGGAACAGGATAGGGGCCGTACGTTTTTCAAATTTGAGATATGTTTCAGCATGAGAGGATAGTTTGAGAAGAAAGAATTCAGAATTCGATATCATATCGTGTTCAATCAGATTTCGAATTTGCCTGACTTTAATAAGCTTCAGAAATTGATAATCAAAAATGTTGAACTTTCCAAATATTGGATTCCCAATCGATTCGGCTAAAATTAAAAAATCAATCATTTTAGATTTCTCCCACTGCCTCTTTGCCTCATCACGACGTCGGGTCTTTGACAGTCAAGTTACCGCAATCCTCGGATTTTGAAGCAGCGTCACGGCGTCATCTGAACGGACGTGCAAGGGATTCTGAAGACGCGCTCACGTCAACCTTACAAAGATGAGCGAAATCGATCAACTACGCCAGGAGGCCGAACAACTCAAGTCCCAGATTCGGGTAAGTTAATTACCCCAATTAAATAGAGATAATTAGGACAATTAAATCTTAATTACTCTAATTAACTCAAGATATTAGCATGGAAAAGTTAATTGGTCATTTATTTATGCACGGGGGACTAAGTATCGGCTTATTTTGAAATATTATTTCCTGTTATTCGTGGATTAAATTAGCGCTAATTCGATCTAACTAATTAAAAGATTAACTTTGACGTAGCGTCTCAGTTTTCGAAACTTTCAAATTGGCGTCGAGGAGATTTTTAATTCGTGAAGGCGTTCATTTAGCTCATCAATTGATTATCCGATTTAAGGCGTGAATTATAAAAATTTGAAAATGAATAATAGGATCGAGAATTGGGAGCCAGCCACTTTATGATATTTGCTCGTAAATGTGTCATTTTTTTTCACCATAAGCCTAGATTTCAATATTTAATCAATAGATATAGCTCTTGATTTTAAGAGGTCGGAAAAGAAAAAGAGTTTTTCCACTTGTGAGAGTTTTCTCTATAAACTCTCGAAAATTTGCAGGATAAGATTTTCTCTGAACCTACCGTTCTCTCTTCTTTTTGATACTCTTTTTATCGGGGTTTTTGGGAAAGTTATCACGTGCTAGGTTAGGAACCCCAAAAAATCTGAAATTTTATATTTTGATGAGGTGGAATGAAAAGTAATCATTTTAAAGGTTGTCAGCCAAAAACAATTTTTTAGCAAATTCGAACATTTTGGGAAGGAGGTTTCTAATTTCCGGACTTGATCTGAATGTTTTGGTGCAGATTTTAAAAATATGGACTTTTACAGTAGCTTTTTAAATTCGCATTTTAGGCGTGGAAAATTTATAAAGTTAGAATTGTCATTACACCAAAAAGATTAGTGAGAATTACTTGAATTTTTGAGTTTTTATGAAATGGCTGAAACATAAATTTCCGATTTCTTTCCGAGAAGATTGAAATTTTGCAACATTTTTCCGATATTTTTTGGATTCTGAAAAGGGTATTGGTCACATTTTCTTTGGAGATGCTTTTCAAGTGTTTCTTGTTTCTCTGTTATCGATTATTTTTTACCCAAAAATCAGACTTGCAACTTTTTCGAAAATTGCCAATCGTAACCGCGGCTGCGGTTGTTTACTCGCAAGTCTGCCAAAAAATGGGCAAAAATTCAATCCTCCTAGCCACTGCGCTATTTAGGCCCGGGATTTCTCATCTCGAAAAGGTTAAAAATAACATCGACTCTTCTTTAAGGAAGGCAAAAGCCCCCTATAGAGTATATGAGCCTGGGAAATAACGCCCAAAATTGATAGAAGGAAAGAAAAGAGAAAGAAAATAGCGCTGGGATAGGAGAAAGTTAGAGAGTGAAAAGGAGGAAAAATAGTATGGAGTTTTACGAGAAGGAGGAAAAACCACAGAAAGCTGCCCCAGGCAAGGCGAGGCGCCTCTGCCTTCAAGGATATTGATTTCTTGCACATTCAAAGAAGAAATAGTATGGGAAAAGAAGAACAAATGCTGGAGAAGAGAGAAATAGTATGAAATTTCAAGAGAGTAAAGCGTATTTTTCTTTTTTATCTCTTTTCGGAACTCTATTTCTTAATTTTCCGACTTCTCTAGCTTTGAGAGATTCTCTAACAGCAGCCAATCTAATACACGAGCAGAGGCAAGGCTCAATTTAGACGAGAGTGGGAAAACTGAGGAGAGCGGAAAGAAAGAGTTTAGAAAAATAGCAAAGGGAAAAGGAGAATAAGAAATAATGCAAGGAATAGGTTTGGAGGCATTTTTTGGAGAAGGAAAAGGTGATGATGAAATCAGGTCGATAAAAATTTGCATTTTGGGTAGTTTTTAAAGACACATAGATCTACATAACACTGAAGAATGTCACGAATGTTTAGTTTTGCGGAAATTTTGAGGTATAACTAATAGTAAGAAATTTAAAAAATGAAAAATTAAACAAAATAATTTTTTTCAGGAGGCCCGAAAAGCGGCGAATGACACGACGCTGGCGTCCGTGGCCTCGAACCTGGAGCCGATCGGCCGAATTCAGATGCGCACGCGACGAACGCTCAGGGGACATCTCGCTAAGGTTAGCGGAGTCGAATTTGAAAAATTGATTATTTTTGAAAAGCTGAAACTTCATTGGTTTCGTGGATACATGAGAAAATTTCTTAATTTATTGGAAACTGGTCAAACGTACCTTGAAGATTTCGAAGATAAGTGAAGAAGTGAATTTTTCTAACGTTTACCGACTATACCTCAAGCAAAGTATCAGAAACTCTTTGCCTTTTAGAAATTTTTTGAAACATTTGAAAATTAAGAGAAAGTGTTTCAGATATACGCAATGCACTGGGCCTCGGACAGTCGCAATTTGGTCTCCGCCTCGCAGGACGGCAAACTCATTGTCTGGGATTCCTACACTACTAATAAGGTACGAGGGTTTTTTGAAAATAAAAAAATCGATTATTTAAAAAATAAAGGGAATTTTTAAAGTCTAATTTCAACAATTTTGCAGGTGCACGCGATTCCGCTCCGATCCTCGTGGGTGATGACGTGTGCCTATGCACCCTCCGGCAGTTTCGTTGCATGCGGAGGTACGAAATCCTTTCACTAGAATAGCAAAGTTGATTTTCAGCCCTTTTCACAATTTAAAAAATAACATAATAAACATTTCATCCCTATAAAAATTAATTTCTCACCCCTCTATCACTTTAATAAGCATATAAAAAATCTTCATTCTTTTATCCTTTTATGGACAGGTTTTTTTAAACGTAGCCATCAAACGTTACATCATTTTTCGTATACAATACAAAAATCAATATTTCTCAATAGGTAAAAATTCAAAAATTTGCAGGACTGGACAATATTTGCTCGATTTATTCCCTGAAAACTCGCGAGGGCAACGTCCGCGTGTCGAGAGAGCTACCCGGTAAATTTTCAGAATTTTTGTTTTGAATTTCAAAATGTTAGGTTGCAAAAATTATCTCAATTTCGGCAAAAAAATGGATATTTTGCAAAAATCGAGGAGAAAAAAACAAGATGATTGTAATTCCAGGCCACACTGGCTATCTTTCCTGCTGCCGATTCCTCGATGACAACCAGATCGTCACTTCGTCAGGCGATATGACTTGGTTAGTTTGCGAAAATTCAGAAAACAAACCTCTATAGATTCAAAATTGACTTGGTTGCTAGAAAATTTTCATTTAAAATCTCCTGCTTAAAGCTCACTGTGTTTGAAGAAATCATGATTTGTTTGTGAAGAAAATTTAAAACGTATCTAAAATGCGAATTTTTTGTTGTTGTTGTTGTGTTTTTCAAGCTAATTTCATGAAATTGATACAATCAAACTTTTTGCAAAGGCAGTAATGCAGTGTTTGAATACGCTAGTAGCATAAAAATAATTACAAAATTTCGAAAGACTCAAAAAATCAGTTTTGAAAAAGCGTTGATTATTTTCTTCCTCTGCTTGCGTCAAAGGCTTTGTTTCTGCTCAATTTTCGTGACTTTTTGATTGGCTGCTTTTGCGAAAACCGAGTAATTTCCGTTTTTAGAATGAGCGGCCAGTTTTTCGGCTCTCAAAAAATTTAATCGGCGGCCCAAAATGGGAAATTTCGAAGTTTCACTTGAAAATTTTTAAAGGATTATAATTTTTTTATTTTTAAAAAAGACTATAGAATTGACGCTCATTTTTGGAACATATTTTTAACCAAGTTTGTAAACTTATCAAAACATGTGTTTGAAAGTTTTAACAGATTTAAAAATGTCGAAAAGCGTTCACCTTTCCGAGTAATTTCCTTTCAAAATATGTTTTCAATTTTCAACCTTTCTATAAAAGTACACACACTATAGTCTTGGAGCAAATGGTGTTCTGTACAAAATGACTTAGATGCTAAAATCGTGCTAATTATGAATAATAGCGTATAGCGCAGGGGAGTGTGCGCTCGGTTGCCGCGGAAACCAGAGCCGTCAGGCTTAAGCCTCTCGGCTAGGCGTCAACCCTTTTTGACAAAAATGCCAAAACAAAGAGAGGGGTATACTCTATAATTTGCATGTTTTTATGCCCTCAAAAGAAGGGTGATTTCGAAGAAATTTCCTAAATTAGAAATGACGACATTTTGATGTAAATGAATGGATAAATAGTACTTTAGATAGGAAAATAAAGAAATTAAAGTGAGCCCTTCGAAAGCATTTTGGGCTAGAATGAAACGTATCGAATATGCCTTTTTAATAAATATTATGTTTTATAACTTTAAAGGGAAAAAAACAGGAATAATTTGATCTTTCCATCACAAGATAAATAGTAAAGTTGAAACCTATAAATTTAAAAATGAATGTCTCAAGACTTCGAATAATAATTAAATGGATATTGTTATGTGCTTACTGATTAAGAATTTCTTTTTTAAAATGAAAGATAAATAAGTTTAGTGCTCTCTGGGACATCGAAACTGGCCAACAGTGCACTGCATTTACAGGCCACACGGGAGATGTGATGTCACTGTCCTTGTCGCCGGACATGCGCACATTCATCTCGGGTGCCTGCGATGCATCCGCTAAACTCTGGGATATCAGGTAGGAAAAGTGAATAGTAAATAACAATTATCTGAAATCAAAAATGTTGTTTCAAATTAGGAGATCGAGGTCAAGACTACAGAATATTTCGGAGAAAGATCTTGCCTGCATCTGTTTCACTCTCCTCTCTCTGTCTTTCTTCCCTCTCTGCTGCCTTCTCTGCATTCCGTGCCGAAAATGTTCGGAACGGAATGCAGAAAAGCGAAAAAGAGAAAGAGTCGATGGAGCAGAGAGGCAGATAAAATTTTTCTATGGAATATTTCGTGCAGCCCTGATAGAGATATCTGATAGAAGCTAAAGAGAAAAGTATTTAAAAAATCGATGAAAGAAGATTTAGAAAGTTTTCGATATGAACATTTTTTAAAAAATATCGACAAATTTTAAATTTCGTTTTTTAGGGATGGAATGTGCAAGCAGACGTTCCCCGGTCACGAGTCTGATATCAACGCCGTTGCGGTAATTTTTTTTTCTAAAAATTAAAGAAAATAAATCAAATCACTCCGAAAGTTTCATTTTTCTTTTCTTGACCAAATACATTTCAAAAATGCCATATCTAAAAATCCTTCCATGGCGAAGCATTCAAGATTATCACAGAATAATAAATTAAAAATACAAATTTCCAGTTCTTCCCCTCTGGAAATGCGTTTGCAACAGGCTCTGACGACGCCACCTGCAGACTTTTCGACATCCGTGCCGATCAGGAACTCGCTATGTACTCGCACGACAACATCATTTGCGGTGAGCGGTTTTAAATTTTTAGAAAAAATCGAAAGAACACATTTTTGAATTATATAAATAAAAATTTGAAAAAGACATCGGACTTATAAAGCGAAAATTGAGCAGAATTGATTTCAAAAACCTCATAAAATGGGAACATCTCCGTAGATTCAATATAAAATAATAAATAAATAAATCATTTTCTAAATTTTCCAGGCATTACCTCCGTCGCGTTCTCGAAATCGGGCCGCCTCTTGTTCGCCGGCTACGACGACTTCAACTGCAACGTGTGGGACTCGATGCGACAGGAGAGAGCAGGTAAATTAGGGAGAAGGGGAAGAAGCTAGAGAGTATGTAAATAGAGGAGGGGAAGAGAAGACAGAAAATTCTTTTATTTTAAAAGAAGATCAATTTTGAATGAAAATGATAATATTATGAATTTGTGCAGAGGAGAATAGTCTTATAGGTTATGATTTTGTGCCAACCTATTGTCCAATTTTCGAGATGATTCAATATGGACATATGAACTTTCTTTGAAGCATATCCAAAAACGTTATGAAAAGTTGAAAACGTCAAACATAAAAATAGACATTTTTGCAAAACCCTGCCTTTTCGGTGTTCTGAAATCTTATAATTTTTACATAATTAGAATAATTTATAAAATAAAAGATGATTTTGGCAAAAATTCCGTCTTTCAGGTGTTTTGGCAGGCCATGACAACCGCGTCTCGTGCCTGGGTGTGACCGAGGACGGCATGGCCGTTTGTACCGGCTCCTGGGATTCGTTCCTCAAGATCTGGAACTAACCCCGCTACCATTACACCATCCAGAAAAGTTACCAGAATGGTACACCACCCAAAAGAACCCACATTTATTATGGCTTTATATATACTATTCATATTCTCTTTATTTCCATCTCATTTCATTTCATTTTTTAATTTTTGAATTTGATTGTTTCGAAAATTTGCTTCAATCGTTTCGAGCTGCTATATATTTTTTTCAATTTTGCGCCAAAATTTTTAAATTGTGGGGTTAAAATTTGAACTTAATTTTTGTCAAGTTTTAAAATTAACTCCGCGAAAATTTAGAGTTCAGATGAAAAATAGCCAGATTTTTGAAATAGGCGAAAATCTTTTCTCGAGTCATCTTTGGTCACAAAATTGCACTGAGTTTCCATAAATGTGCCGTAGAAAGCTGTCAACTAAATAGTGATGTTCTAGCTAATTTTGAGGAAAATATTACGTCAAGCTGAACAGACTCGAGGCTTTTCAACCGCAAAAATTCATCATCATCTCTCGTTCCATTATTAAGGATGGTAATGCAAAGCTGAATGGGATACGTTCACCGCATAAGGAATATTTGCGGCGGAAAACGTTCCAATGTCTGAAGTTGAACGAAAGTTTGTTCAACTTATCTATATTATTTTACGCTAATATATTTCTAATCAAGTATATAATTATATAATATTCTAATTTTATTATGTATGATTTTCTCGTTTTTGAGTTTCCCAGGCTCAATTTTAATCGTATATTCAATTCTTTTTCTTGATGATGATTATTATTATATCTTATTACTTCTTTTTTGTCATGTGCTTCAAATTTTTAAAGTAAGGCTTCTAAGTATTTAGGTAAGAAAATTTTTGAGGTCCATACAAATTTTAGGATACCGTAATTTTTGAAAACTAAAGATACGGTATTTTTTCTCAGTTTTTGTTGCAATTCTAAAGGTCTCTTATCTTGGAAAATTTGAAAAATCGATTTTTAATTAGAATTTTTGAGAGAAACTGATTTTCACATGCAATCATTCGTTACCTTTAATCTACGCAAATTTCAATTATTTTTATTTCTTCTGAAGCATATTTTAGAAAATTTCATCGTCTACAAAAATTTTTAAAACTGCAAATTTGGCATCTTTTCTACGATGAAATTTAGTTTCCAGTCTCTAGAAATTGAATTGAATTTTGAAAACCGGCAATTGGCAATTATAATACTCGAATTTCGAAATCTCAAAATATCGTGAAAATCTTTGGATCTAAATTTCTCGAGGTCGAAAATTCCGGACCCAAAAATTTTCAAACATCTCCAGCGCTTTTAAAATTGCAATTTTCTAGCCCCGATTTTCGGCAAGCTTTGTTATTTCTCGTCCCGAAAAAAATCCCAATATTCTAATTTTCATCATTCATTCATATTTTGCAAGGTTTCTTTTCTGTTTTCAACCCCTGCCATTCATTTAACTTTTTTATTATGATTTCTATGCAAATTTTTGTTGCTAAGATCGTTTTTTCTAGATGTATATTATCACTTTTTAAAGATCCATTTCATTTTTCCCGTTTATTTTAGAATTTTTAACAGCCAACTAGTCTCATTTTATCGAGTAACGCAAGACGAAAAGCCGTAGTTTTTATTCGACCTTATCGATTTTTTCTCGAGAAAAAATTGTCTATTTTTTCTTCGTTTTTATGCAACATTTTCTGGCGCGATTTTTTCCCTTATTTCATTGTATTGTTTTCCCCCTTCTCTTCTCACACATTTTTCCCGATTTATTTATGAATTACTCCTATTTAATTTGCTTCTGGAGCGCCTGACGAGTAGGAAATTTTTATTTTGGGGCGAAATCCGATTAAAACAAATTTTTACCCTCGAAAAGGAAAATTTTCTGCTTGTCAAACGCTGTGCGGAATGTTTGATTTACAATAAATATTTAAAAGGCAGAAAGATGTTTACCTGGATCCCGGATTTTGTTTTGTTGAAAAATAGCCTCGTGTTGTGATAGTACCTTACCTTTGTTGTGATTTTATGCTAATTTTTTTTTTGTAGATTTTTAGCCCCATTAACCTTCGTGATTCCCGAATTCAAAACGAATATAACTTGAACGGCAAAATCGACAAAAATGACGATTTTTGGATTTTTTTTTTTTTTTTAAATTCCTTGATTTGCATACCTTATCATTTTGAAGCGGCACTCATTTTTTCTGATCGTACGGAACGTCATTTTGAGAGTCCTAAAATTGAAAAATGATCCCAAAAGTCAAAATATCAAAGATACAGATATACACTACAGTGTAGTGGTTATGTTCAAAAGAATGATCATTTTTTGGCCTCATTTAGATGCCACTCACAAAATCTGAAAAGGACAGAGATAAGTGCGATCATAGGTAAAACGACAGGTTTTTAAGAACAACCAGAGCACATCAGAGACAGTCTTGAGGGCTATCTTTTAACATTGAATAATCTTGAAATTGCGACTTGAATATCTCGCAGTCGGATGGTAGTAAAACGAAACGATCGAATAACGAGCAATATCGCGATACAGAAAAAGTTTATTGATTGAAGCAGAAAAAAACAGCGATTTCTGGGGAAATGGAAGTAAAGAATGAAAAGCCGATAGAGAAAAATCTCTAGGAGGGCAAAAGAAATAAAACCGCAATATCTTCGAAAATACAGAAAAAGGCATACATGATCGACACATAAATAACGTTCGAAAGTGGAAAATAAGTTTTTTCTTCTTTTAATCTCTCATTTTATACACTTTCTGCAATAAGGATACAGTAGAATCATCCAAATTTCTAGAATTCAAATAATAAGTGATAGAATCGCGTACAGATCTACAAACTAGGTAGGAAGTGACTAGACGAATTTGTAAGTTCGGTGAAAATCGACAAGAATTGATCAAAATCTTTGGAAAAGGGCAATAATAATTCAAGAAAATCTATCACAATTTGGAAACAAATGAATTGATATGAACTGAAAATATCTTGATCGAAATGAAAACAGAAACCGTCTTTGAAAACCCCAAAATGACTATTCGAAATTTGATTAGAGTGGCTACAGTAAAATGAGTACATTTTTTGAATTTTTGAAAAAAGTTCACCCATTTTAACATTCATCAAAGAAAGTGGACAAAGTTTTCAAAAATCCGAATTTTTAATTAAAAAAAAGTCTGCTCATGAATAATTCATCGTAAGAATTTTCGCAAGTTCTGCAAATACGCTTGAAAATTCTAGAGTCAGAGCGCTAACTCAGGAAAGTGCATAGATTTTACAAGTGTAAGACAGTAAATTACGCTGGTTAAAATATTACTGTAATCAAAAACTCGATTTTTTTGTAACTATTGCTTATCCTTGACGCTGATTTCTTCAATCGGCAGCACGAGACCGCTGTCGTCATTTTTCGCCTCATTTCCAGCCTCGTAAATCGCATTTTCATCCGCCTCAAAACCCTCACCGGGTAGGTCCTCTTTTACTCCTAAAATTTTAATCATTTTAATCCTTTAACATTTTTAGAAAGTCTCGATTTTTCAAAATTTTCGAATTCAAACTAGAAAAGTTTCCTGTCCGAAATAAGCGTTTGTTCATTTTTCTTCTATTAGAGGATAAAAATTTGTTCAACTTTTCAGAAATAAATGAAGGTTTTCATCTCTAACATTGTCTTTTAGCGAAAAAGCTGAATTAAAATTTTTTTGAAAAATCAAAAGATCCCCTCACCTTGCATCGATTTCAGATCTGCTTCACTGTCCTCCGAGTGCGGCGTGACGCGCATGCCGACGGCTGCCAGTACCTCGGTCAGTCTTTTCGAATAATCCATATGACCCTTCACCTGAAATTATTATTGTTAATGATTTTTTTTTCAAATTGTATGTGAAATAAAGTGGACTTTTTCTTGATTTATATATAATTTTAGCGGAAAAATAAATATTTAATCATCTTGTTAAAGGTTTTCGATTTTTAACAGTTTAGAGAAAAACTCACGATGTGACTGAGATTATGGTTGACGATTTTCTTGTTGTTTTTGTTGTCCACCGGACCGGTGCCAGCGATACGGAACTGCACGCTCATCGTTCGGTACAAAAATCTAATAGTTTGATTTTATTCTCTTCTCCGTAATCTTTGCAAAATTTAGTCCATTTTAATTTGTTTAAGATTCTAACCTCAACAACCAGTCCGTCTCGCAGTACCCATTTATTACCCGGCCGCCCACGACGCTGCACACCTTTCGCCACTGGGTTGGGGAGGCCGTCACCGGTGCTCCGAGCAAAATCACGTCCTCGATTATTCCTGAAATTTGTATTTTTAAAAATTCCTATCACCAAACCATATCAAAGAGAATCAAAACAATGACAACTTTTACATATACGTGTCGAGTTTTAGAAGATAGAAACAAAATAATAAGCATGCTCGAAATTTTAGAAAACTAGAAGAAATATTGAAATTTGTTGTAAAATATTATCTTCTTCTTCTTCTTCTAATAAAAAAAACTCGAATGTTGAAGAGAGCAAGGAAGAATTTTTAGAATATAAATAGACAGTGGTATTTATAAATTTATCAAAATTTTAAAGAAAATAATAAATAATAGGAATAGATTTTTTCTTAAAAATAATAGACAGAATTTGCATAGAAATAAAATCCCCCACCCGCACTCTCGGCCCTCTGACTCATGGCCAGCAGACAGTGGTAGATGACCCTCGCGCCGAGACTGAAGCCGACCAGGGAGATGGGTCGCTTGCCGTGAGCTCGAGAAAGAAGGACTTCGGCGAGGTGCTCACCGACCTGCAAATTTGATATTTTTAAAGTCCTTTTACTTTTTAATTAAACTATTCAAATATGGAATAACAAAATTGACAATGTCTCAAATAGGTTTATCCTATGGATTTTCAGAAACATTTAATTTCAATTTTTGAAAAATATAGCAATACAAAAAATCCCAACCTCAGCCGCTCTAGCGACACAGACATTCCAGGGGTTGTCGAGCACCGAGCTGGCAGAAATCAAGGCCACCGGCCAAGCGACCGCCGAGACGAGACCTGGAAATATTTGTTGTACTATTTTAAAATAGTTTTAAATGTTTATTTTCATTTTTTGATTAATTTTGAAAGAAGAAGAAGTTGAGCCACTGAAAATGGCTCAAGCCTCACAAATAAATAGCTTTTCTGAAACGTATGTTTCTTTAAATTTAACATTCCTAGTGTTTTTAAAAGACGGATCGATTAAAATATGGTAAAATTTTTGAAGAATGAACGTTTTTTAATTAAAAATTTGTACAAACATTTTTTTTTCAATTTTTTAAACACACCCGCGAGTGCGGTGCCCATGAGGGTCTGTTGAATTCCCATCGAAACCGCGAAACCCATCAAATAGTCGATCGCCGACCCGAGCTTGCGCAGATATTGGCTCTCATATCTGCAAATTTGCAAAAATAGAATTTTGTCGACAACCAGATCTAGAGAGCACTATCGTTAGATCTTATCTTTATCCTAACCGTATTTTCTGTTGCCTAAGCCTGACTTAATTTGCATATTTTTAAGGTTACCCCCCGAGTTTTTTATTCTGACTCAAATTTTCCTTAGATCTGTAAAAATCAGGCTACCTCAAAGTGTACTGCTCTCTCGAGTGGACCAGATGCCGCCATTGATGAATGAACGCCTCTTCGGAGGACTGAAAAATACAATTTAATTATTTTTAAACTAATTTATTTATTTTCAATTTTTTAAAATTTTGACCAAATTTATTTTTTTTTCGAAAATGTTAAATTCGAACAGAAAGATGTGTTCATGTGTCATTTAATGTATTATTATATCGAAGTTTCCGAATAATAAATAGCCTCGAGTTATTGCTTATTTATTTTTGCATATTTTCCTATTTTTAAAAGTTATTTTAAGTTTAGACATTACCGTATCCCGATCGATCCAACCGCTGATAGCGAGCGTACAATGAAGACCGCTGCCATCCGTCAACGTTTCCACCGCAAATTCCTCGATCGCGCCGACGCGCTTTTTCATCTGGAAAGATATGTTAAATATTTTGCTTCGAAAACCTCAAAATTTATAGGCTTCACAAAATTCCTTCACATACGAATAACTTCATAGTTTCATGTCGTTCCTGTATGTTTAAATATGAAAATTCCAAAAACACTTCTACTAAAAAAGTCATGATTCGCAACAATTATGCGTTTCAGAAGTTTCTTTTAGCGCAGATCAAATCTCTCAATTCAATTGTTCTCAAACCTAGGCGGACTTTCAGCGAGAATGGAGACATTTTAGGAGGTGGGGGTTTGCAAAACGGAATTTTCCTATAGAAAATCGATACATATGAGGAGGGTTCGCGGCGACACTTTGGCTTATAGGGATCAGCACGCGAGGTTATTTGGCTTAAACGCTGCTCAGACCTGATCGTTTTTGATTCGGCCTAACCTTTAAAAAACATTTTTAAGTGCCCACCTTGTACCCGGCCAGGCCTGCACCGGCAACTCCAAACGTGGTGCCTAGCACGGCTGCGCCTGCAGTCGTCGCCAAACCCGCCAAGGCTCCCGACCCGATCAGAACGCCGATGCTACCAGCCACCAAAGGAGCTGCCAACCCGCCGGTTAGCCCTGCAAATATTTAAACGTTTTTTTCTCTCGTTGCGAGTACTATTTCGTTCCAATGAAAAATAAATGTGCATTTTGTATCAAAAGTTAGTACTTTCGTTCCAAAGTTGGAGAAAGAAGAAATAGCGTAAGGGAGAGAATAACAGGAAAAATAGCGCTTGGGAAAAATGTACTCACTTCAAATCACTTGAACAAAAATACTTGCAGCGATTTAAATTTATTATTGAACTTTTAAAATTTTTAGAATTTTTATTTTTCATATTTCGTTCTGGAATTCAAGTTTCTTTTTAACTTTTACTTAATCCTGAAATGTTCTAACGCTTATTATCTTTAATCTATAAAAAAAAAAAAGCTTCAGTAGAACCTGATAATTTTAATTGTTATGTTTTTTGCCCGAACTCACCGATTAGAACGCCACCTACTCCGCTCGCCGCTCCGATCATCAAGTATCGCTTCAGTTTCTTCTGCTTTTGCAGTTTTTCTCGGGCTTGTTTGGATCTTCTGAAAATTTTTATTAGTTTTTAAAATAAATAAGATTTTGATATAGATTTTTTCATAGATAAAAAAAGCAAAGCATATCAAATCCTCCACAAAGGCCATTTATTTATTCACGACACAATACAACACTATTTTCAAACCTATCGGTATCAATGTTATTTTTTACCTTCTGAATTTTTTGTTTGAATTCCTTCTTTCAAAAATAAAAAGAAAACTAACTCGGATTCAACGAATTGGTAGTTGAGAATGGTCGAGGCTAAGGAGTCTTCGACCTGGAAACTGATATTTTTAAATTGTTCTTTTTTATCTTTCATTTTTATATAGGCTAATTATTTATATTTTTTACCTTTAAAATTTTATGTTTATTTTACTAACAAATTCTTACATCTTCAAACTCTTCCCAAACCACAGCCAGAAGCGTGCCGATGTGTCGCAGCAAAACCCGATCGCGACTGTCGTAGTTGCCTGCAATGATTATCCAATAATCAAGCATTTTATTGAACTTCAATCAGAAATTCGAATTTTTGAAAAATGAATGTAAAATTGGAACTTGCATTTTTCATTATTTGAGTTTTCCAAAACTATCAATACACATTATGACTGGGTTAAACCTTCAATTTCGAGAAAAAATTCGATGTTTCTTCGTATTTTCAAAAAGTTCAGATTTTTAAGCCGACCGAATTAAACAACAAGTTGAAACATTTTCCAACCTAACCTGAATTTACAAATGAAAAAAGGAGGCTGGACATAAGGCTGATAGTGCCAGACTCGTTGACGAGTCTCTCCTTTTTGATCGCCAAAATCAATTCAGCCACATCCCCAATTTGTTCTTCTCCCTGAAACATGTTTTTATATTTTAATTTTTAAAACTATGTTAATATTTATAATAATTTTATTTGTATTTTCCAAAAATAGCTGACCTCCAAATGTGCCTTCAGGCCGCGAACCGCCTTTTCCGGTATTGACATCGTCTGAATCAGCGTTTGAAACGTCGTTTTGCAGTAGAATCTGGATTTTTCTATTTTAACTAATGCTTTTATTTTAGTTTCATTTAACTTTTTTTAATTAAAAGTTTTGTTTTATTTATTTTTCTTATCTTAAATTCTTGATTTAGTTCATCAACTAATAATTTTCTTCGATATTTACTAAAGAAATGAAGACTTTTTGAAACATACATAACCAAGTTATTGAATATTTCGGAGTTAGAACGCTTTTCGTACTTTTCCGGGTTTAAAATAAAAGTTTGTACAGAGAAATTCTAAAATATTCATTCTAATCAGATCTCTCAAACTCGATCCGCAAAAATTTTTTTTTGAGGGAGAAAAGAAGACATGCTCTTTTCCTCTCTCAACATGACACACCAATTCTTCTAAATGTTAAGTTTTGAAAGGTCTGTTCTAGAAGTTTCTGGGTTTGTTTTCGAGACTCACATCATACTCGGGTCGTCCTCATCCCAGAAATCCAGCTGCAAAACCGAAGCCACTAAATCGGCGAACGCGTACCTGAAATTAAAAAGAATAAAATGAGTTTTAAAAATCCTAGAGAGAACAGCTTCTTTTAACCTGTTTAAATAGTTTTTAAAAATAATTTGAAAAAATTCAAGAAAGAAAATTTATTTTGAAGAACTTGAATACCTCTTTAAAAATGAGCCAAGTCAAGGTGTTCGTTTTTCCAGTTTAGAAAAATTCTAACCTCCCAGCTGGACTCAATTCCTCGTTAATTTTCTCGGGCGTAAATAGCTTGCACTCGACCGCCGGCGAGCTGGCGGATGAAGCATTTAAAGACGTCGTTTCTGGCGATTTCTGGGGGAACGTGTCGCGGAACGACGACGTACTCCCTCGATTCGATTCCGCACGACGCAGCGAGGGCGAAAGGTTTCTGAAACTTTTTTAATGTAAAATGTTTTCGAAAATTTTAAATTTTTAGTGAAGATATGCAAAGAAAATATCTGAATTTTGTATTTTTCTTGGGAAAAATTCTAAGTTTTTGCTGATAATCTACGGAGAAAACTCGCGAAGATTTTCAAATTTTTGAAGAAGTTTTTCGTTGAAAATTTAAAACTTATTGAAAATCAAGAGAAGTCATTTGAAATTGTATCACGTTTGAAAAAAACAATTTTTTGTTGTAGAAAAAACAAAAGCTGAAATACCGTTTATCCGTTCCATTTCCGGATAAGGTCGGCTTTTCTTCTAAAGACCCGGATGTTGGGGTGGAATTCGGCGATAGGTCTTTTCTAAAAAAGAATATAATTTATTTTTCAAAATGTTTCAAAGATCAAATAAAAAAATTTCATTTTAATGCTAGAAGATCAATTGTATTGTGTAGAAACAATAGACTACTTTAATCTTTCAATTTTTCTTTTTAAACCCTCACATTTCCCCGTTCGTCGAATTTGGGTGATTTTTCGTCGCGGTAGCCTCGCTTTCTGAATCCCCCATCGTCATTGGCAGTCGTGCATCTGAATTGCAGAAATTAGAATTGTTGCAAAATTAGCCACGCCCCCTTGTGACCAAACTCAACTTCTATGGAAAATTTGAAGAAATGACGCATATTTTCTGAGTCACCGAATAAAATGATGCATTTTTGAATAGGATCTTCAAAATTTTGGAAAACTTCAAGTCAACCCCAGATGACCCCAATGGCCAAAGTGGAACCGAAAAATGAGAAAAAGTGACGTTTTCATAAAAGTCATTGGAAAGAAATAATAACGCCCCAATTTGGGGAGCGTGGTCTTTTAGAAAAGGAATAGAAAAGCAAAACATGAAACTAAGGAGTCAGAGAAAATGATAAGATTTTTCGATATTTGCCTTGGTAATTTGATAATCAGCCTATTACGTGTAAAATGCTATAAAACTACGCAGAAAACTTATTTTGAATTTTAGGGGGCATGGCCAAAAACCCAAAAATTTCCATAAAACAATAAAGGTAACCCTTCAAAATTCTTGAAAGGCAGTATTTGAAAACTGTCAGTTATTAGAAAGAAGCTAGTCATCTTACCCTAATTTTATTTTCGGGTAGATAAAATAACTTTGAAAAACAACTTTTGACGAGATTCTAACGCATATCACAATGGCAAGGCCTCCTGTATTTACAGACGGCTGTATTTGATAGTGTTCCTTTTATTTTTTTCGCTTTTCCTACATTATCTATTGTCTCTATCCGGTGACAAGTACAGCCGCCGTTTGCAAATATACAGGAAGCTCAATGACGGAAAAAATCGATAATTTCACAATTTCTACATTACAAATGTCGATTTACAAGACTTTCGAAAACCCACAAGATAATTTGGCAGAAATGAATAGCACAAATAAAAACAAAATAATTTAGAAAAAAAATCAATAAATTAATATTCGCTTTGAAGTGATTGATCCCGGAAAATTCAAATTTTTAAAAACTTCACCATTTTTTAACTTATGAATTATATGGAATTTCGAAAACTGAATAAATTCGCGATGTTTCAAATTTTCCAGTCAAATAGATAAACTATAGATTGTGAGCGAATGAATCAAACCTCCTAAATTCGGTCTCATTTTCCTATCTTCTTGAAACATATCTCTTCCAATTTCTTTAAAAATCATCGAGTTTAGTGGAATTTCTTGCAGAATTTGATTTTCGACAAAAACAATTAATTCCACAGAAACATGTGAACTTGTTTGTACCTTGTGAGCAGAGCTCTCAAAACTCGACCCGCAGAAAAACTAGCGCATCATTCTGAGGGAGAAAAAGACGTGCTCTTTTCCTCTTTCAATACGTCGCACTATTTTTCTGCGAGTCGATTTTGAGAAGCTTGCTTGTGAAAAATGTGTATGAAATTTTGATTTATGATAAAAATCTTGCTTCCACCGAAACTCGAACTTTTCACCTATACCCAAATTTGCGCCCTTGTTTTCAGGAGACGAACAACTGCGCCACATCGTCGTTCTCGTAGGTCCTTTTCAGAAAAGAGTCGTAAAGTCGGATTCCGGAGATCGAGATGAAACCCGCTTGAACTGGAACGATCTGGAGGGAAAATGGAATGCTCGTGTTTGGGGCCACCTGCAAAAATCGATATTTAAAAAATAAGCCAGCCGACTTTTGAGGCAATTCCCTATCATTGGGTCAGGAGTTTTTTTTTTTTTACTTTTTACCAACCTGTCCCAAAACTACCCCGGAAGGACACGAGTAGATAAGGGCCTGAGTCGATTCCAGCATCAGTTTCAGGTCCAGGGGGCGGTCTCTGAAAATTACTTTTCAAAGGTATCATTTTTCAATTTTTAAAACTCTGCCCCTTGTGGTATTCATTCTTTTTTCTAAGAAATAGCGTTGAGGAAAGAACAAAGTGGATGGCATCTACAGAAGGTCAAAATTGGAAAATATATATATAAAAAATAGTGCTAAATATTACAAAATCCCGAAAAATTGCTTACGTGCAGTTCATGATCCTACAGCACATTTCGAAGCACTCGGCCGCGCGGACGCAGGCCGGCATTTTGTCGATGAATAGACGGATATCGCCGTGACCGGGAGTCTGAAAGTTCAAGATTTAAGGCATTTTTTAAAACCTCATAATTTTCTTTTACTTTTAAGAAGTTAAGATTTTTTTAATTCCAAAAAATCTTACAATCCTTTGAAGCGGACTGGTCTGAAGCCGCCCCCGCTCGCCCATACTTGTCCGCCAGCACATGTCCAGCTTTCCAATCGTGGTCATGTCCTTGTACCTGAAACTTTGAAAATTCCTATGTTTCGATTTTTCATAACTTTCGCTTGAAGTTGAAGCTTTAGTTTTTGCATCCTAGATCTAGTTATTTAGTCCAGCATTTTCAATAGTCTCGAAAATTCATTTTTTAAGTCGTATGCTTCAACTTTTCCGTGAGTTTAGGCTCAAATACTGCAAAATTCAATCCATTCTCCTAGAGGGATAATTCAAGCTAACTAATTCTATTCACCCCAATTAAATACAAATTGCTTGAATTATTCTAATTACCCGGCCTGGTGGTGGGAGTCGGTTGGTGAGAGGACGAACAAATATTGCCGAACGTCCTTCGGATTCAGCATGCACCCACGCATTTCATTGTCCTCTCTAAAAACTCAATTTTTCAAAAACCGCTAAAATTTCAAGAATGATATCCTCGAAGAAAAATATCCAAACAAGGATTAAAGTCATCAAAAATTCATTCGTTCGTGAATTCGTTATTTCTCGTATTCTTTTTTGAATTCTAAATTTCAGTCATTTCAAAGCAAACGTTCATTGGAAAATGGGGTTTTGAATGTTTTATATTCATTTTCTAAAAATGAAACTTTTCGACTTTCGTAGAAACACGCACTGAAGGATGGGAATTGCTCAAGTTATAGATGTTTCTAGAGACCTTTTTTTTTACATTTTTCAAACTTACGGCAGCAAAATCGGCGTGACGGTGTAGTTTTGACTGGACTCGAGCTCGATTTTCTCGAGGAACATCGGAGCGGCCGAGGTGTTCTCGATTTGAGCCTCCAGAAAAACGTCATCGTTCTGGAAAAATTTTAAATGTAGCAAATTCGAGTTATTTCACTTTTTCTAGAATAACTATTTGAAATTTTTGAAACATCTAGGAAACTCCAGACGGAAAAATTTAACTGAAATTTCGGCATTTTCTAAATTTTTAACGCTGTTTTTAAATCAAGTAAAATCATACACTAAACGAAAGTACAAGCCAGATGGAAAATTTGATTTTTTGGGTGGGGGCGATTTGTACCAATTGCCGAGATTACCCTCGTAAATTTCTGTACAAATCGCCACCGACTCCATTTTTTCAAGCTTACCGAGCAATCCTAAACACAGCAATATAGCCCATTTCCATATCACAGAAAGCCGAGGCCTCACATGCAAAATAGGGAAATTAGTCACTCAAAACAACATCTGTAGGTTTCAAAAATAAGTCTGGAGCGATTTGTAGCTAAATGTATAGGAATTCTCCGTGAAATTTTACAAATCGTCCCCAGAGCCAAAAAATCCGGGTCATTTCCAAGTCTTCGATTCTTTTTTTCAAAAAATGTTAAGTAAGTTTCACACAACATAAAATTTTAACGAAAGTTTTAAGCAGGACACATTTAAAACCAGCCCTACTCCATCCAGTCCATTCTTCTTTCAAAATTTTAAAAGGGCAGCCCTTCTAAAAAAAATCAGTCCTACCTCAGCGGAGTAGAATTTGGTTTTGACGTCGATGGGCTTGGCGACGGGAAATTTGAAGAACTTGCGAAAGTACATCTTCTCCTCTTGGGGCGTCTTGTAGCTCACCGAGCATATCAGGCTGAAAATTTATTATTTTTAGTAAGTTTAAAATTTTCGTTATAAATAAGAAGAATCCATATAGTGGTTTGGCAAAAATAATTTTTCTAGTTTTTTTTTCAACTCACATATGCTGCCCGATCTCCTTGACCTCGTGGCTGATGACCTCCCCGGTGGACTCGCCCACTCCCAGACTCGCTGAGTCGATGTTGCATGGCAACTGCACTCGCTGGCTGTTCGTCTGGAGCTCGCACTAAAAGGAGAGAAAAGCTTAAATAGCGATTATCCTCTATTTCTCCATTTTTAGCAAATTTCAAATTCAAAAATGGGAATATTTCAAATTTTGAGAAGATTTGTTGTTTTTTTTTAATTATTCAAGTTAGAAAGAATATTGAAAAATGATTTTTGGCAGAAGGTAGGAGAGCGACTTTATCCAAAAGAATCTTTAGACTTAATAATGTTCAGATAAGCAGGAAACACTGCATTGCCCGCTTTTTAAGCTTATCTCTATAGATACGGAGTGTGAGACTTATCCCAAATATAATAATAGAAAACGGGAAATAATATTCTTCAATTTACTGATTTTCTGCCAGACAAAAAATACTGAGACCAAATGTAAAAGGTTAAAGAATCAAGATCTTTGAGATCTATTTTTATATTCTTTAGATCTTTCTCAACCTTGACACAGACGTCCGTTGTTTTCTGATCGGTTGTCTCGTTGATACAGGTCACGTAGAAGGTAAATGTTTCTCCGAGGTAGATGTTTCTGAATTTATTGCTTAAACTAAATTTTGACTGAGTAATTTTGCCTCAAAGCGAGAGAAAGGAGAAGGAAAGTAAGAGAAATATAACATTTGGAAGAAAATTACTCACTTTCGGGACATAGATACTTACTTTAAATCTTTGAGACAAAAGTACTCGCAATCTTTAAGTTTCCGATGTTTCATCAAAAACTTCATAGTTGTTATAGAAAATGCAAGAAATAGTGGTTTCGATTCGAAAGTAGTTCTTTGGAAATTTCAAACAAAGTATTGGAAGAAAAGAGTTGCATATGCTTCAAATTTTTCATAAATTATTCTAAAAATAAGAAGGATAATTTTATAAATATTTGACTGAGTAAAATAAACTTGATTTAAAATAAAAATATCTTTCAAACGAAGATGATAAATTTCAGTATTTTCTGGCAACCGCTATTTCACGACACGCCGGCACACTACGGCACGAAATTTCTGCTATATTACGGCATGATTTTATAATATGAAGAAAGAATGGACGGTTTCAAATCTATTGAAGATCGTGCCGTCATATAACAAAGATATCATTTCGTAACGTATCGTATTTTATATATTTTATAAATTGCCATATTTTCTATATAGAAAAATGATAATTTTAATTTTGAAAAAAGAATTGATAAATCTCAAAATTTTAAAAGATTGCTAGTGAAAATAAGCCTGTTTCATTTTCAAAATTCGATAAGCTTCAAAAAATTTGAGATTTCTTATAGAAAATTCGCTTTTCCCTCGAGAATAAATCTCATTTTCTTACTCGAACATTTGTGGTGCGATGAGGAACTCTCCAACAGGCAGGTCGAGTCGCGTATCGCCGCAGCGTGACCGTGTCGCGTCCGAAATCATCTGGAATTGGATGGATACGGCATTGCACTGTTGTGCTGGTTAGACAAAGTGTATGATCGTGTATTGAAAAATAGCGAGAAAAGGTGAGAGGCAGGTAATTGTGTACCACTCTTTCCATTGTCCCCCACTGACTCCTTTCTCTGCGCATAGTCGTGACGCGCATTTCTCGCAGCGGCGCTCTTTAACACACGAACTATTACTTCATTTGACCGATATAATACAGTAATTCCATTCCTATCTTTATTTTTTTATTCTTGAAATAAATTTTAAAGATACAGTATATCGCTAACAGTAATCCTATTTTTAATTATTTACGAAAAAGGAAATGACTAAAGAAGTTCCAATTTCTTATTTTATAAATCATCTTTGAAACGTACACAATCTACTTTCAAGAGAAGCCTCAAAAAATGATATTTTTGACCATTCAAAAACCAACAATTTCAAAGTTCTTTTTACGAACATAGTTTTTACTTTTAAGGCTATTTGGAAATCTCAAGTCATGCGAAATAGGGCGAGGGATGATAGGGAAAACGATTATTTTCTCACACTACTTCGCATGGCTTAAGGTTTCCAAGCTGCCTACCTTTAAAAGACTGGGTGTTTTCGTACCTGTGAAAATCCAGATGGATCAGCAGGATCGGTTGACAGGCCGGAACCACCGTTCGGAGGCATCAACTTAGGCCGGACCAGGCGCATTACTCAAATTTTTAAATTTATGTTTTAATTTGAATGCTTCTTCATTTTCTTAATTTAACAGATCTCTCATTTTTCCAAGATAAAAAATACCTTTAAGCGACAGAAGTTGCTGCGTTGATCCGATGTCGGACATACTGAACTGGAAAAATACAACATTTTAATTTTCGAAAAATGAACTTGAAAATTCTAGAAATTCACTTGTTTGCTGAATCGGTTTTCCGGAAAGATGAATTATAACCTTTTTTAATTTCGAAACAGCTACAGCAATCGTTAGTCTTTCAAAATTGTTAGAAGAGCCAATTTCCAGAGGTATTTTCTACACTGCACTAACAGACTAAAAGCTTTTGAAACATGAACATATTTTTAAAACTTTTTATTCTTTGTCTCAAAGAAAATTTTCTTGAATAAAAACTCCAAAACAAGTCGTTCAACAATGAATTTGAAAAAAAATTTTGTAGGGTTTTGGGGGGAAAGAAAACGAGAGGGGGTCGAAAAACTGACATCGACGTCAAAAACTGGCATTTTCTAGAAAATGTCGAAGTTTCGTCACCGACATCAGGAGAAGGAAATCCAAAAGTACACGAATTTTTGAGCGGATTAATTTCGGATTTTTAAACTTCCGAAATCCGGATTTCTCTGAAAAATCACCGAAATTCGTCCTTAACGATACGGCAACAAAAAGGGGCTTTTCTTGGTAAAAGTCGTCCAACATTTTCAAATTTGAACCCACCAAAATGGGACTTGAGCTCCAAAATGGTGAAATTTCTAAATTTAATAATCCAGGCGAATTTTACAAAACTGGTATTTTGTGCGTTTTTAACAATTACATTTTGCAAATAAATTTTGAAAAACAAAAACAAATGTTCTAGAGAAACGTTACGAAAGAGAAGCAGATCAGTGGAATTTAGAAATGTTTCCGAAAATTACGCCCAAAATTTGGGACTAGAATAAATTTGGGGAGTAAAAATCGGAGACTTTTTAAACGGGAAACAGGTATGAAACTTAGATCGAAGACAACGGAGGATAGCCTCTCAAGAAAATAAAAGATACGATTTGAGAATAAAAATCACAAATTTGATTTTCTGGAGGTTATCCGGTTGACTTCTCTGCTCTCATCAGAAGATGTTCGCGTGGCCGAATGAGTAGTGGAGCGGATTACGCCTTCGCCTCGTTCTTGGAAGCCTCGTCGAAGTCGCCGATCAGCTCTGAAAGAAGTCAATATTTTTGCCAAAATTTAAAAATTATTGTAAGGGCAAATCGTTCGAAATTATCTGATTTTTATAACGATTTCCTGAAACTTATTTTGAAAAGTGTACAAGTCAATTTTTATGGCTTCTTGTAAAAACCGTACAGCCATATATTTGTAAAGCTGTACACTAGCAAAATAAGAATAAGGGTAAGGGCTCGGTAGACTAGGCTAGCTTTGGGGAAAATGAACGCTGTCCGATCCACCCACAACAGGATAGCAGCTATCATTAAAATTGCCAGAAAGATTTTCAAAGCTTCTTTTAAAATGCTCCCATAGTTTTCTCCCAACTAGTTCCCCCGATCAAACTGACCAGGCACATCCTCATCCTCGTTCTGCTTGAACTGGTTGGTGACGTTGTTGGCGAGCTTCTTGAGATGCGTCAGCGACTCGGGGCCCAACTGGTTCAGGATGCCCGGCAGCATGTCAGTGATCTCTGTAATTGTTTTATTTTTTTATTTTCTATGACACACGCGTTTGGACTCGGCACTTTCAAATCAAAATTTGGTTATGTATCAAAATATTTCATAGCTTTCCTATATTACCCGCTCAATTTCATCTGTCTTAAAATAACGTTTGGATTCTTCGATCGCAAATCTTCCATAACCCTATCAAAAATTCTCATTTATCCAACCCTTCGTTTTTGGACTTACGTTTGGACTCGGCACTGCCGGTGACGGAGAACGTGTTGGCGGGGACGGACGCCTGCACCTTCGGGTTGTTGAAGTGGATCACCGTTCCGTCCTCTTTGATCATGTTCACCTGAAAGAAAGTCAGATTTGATCTTTCAATTCTCCGTCCCTTACCTCCTCAATGCCAGGAATGTTGGTGACGGAGAGCTTCTTCAGATTGCTCTGGAGCTTTTTGTCGTCGGCGGCCGCCGTCTTGTGGATAACCTTCTTCTTTCTACGGGGGGTACCCTGAAAAAAGTTAAGTCATTTTAATTTTTAAATTTCTTTCAAGAAAATATAATTTTCATCAAGATTTGCAATTTTTCGAATCGTGGCTAACTGCAGGAAACCCAGATAGTAGTACTTCATTTCGAAGGCAGAAAGAAAACACGCTTTTTCCCTTCCGAAAAGATACACTATCTTGTTCTTTGCAGTTAGCCGCACGGTTCGCAAACGTCGCAAGCCTATTCCCATGTAGCTCTTCTCGAAAAAATTCAGATGGCAACCTCAAGATCCGACTTCTCAAACCCCACAGAAACAATAGTGCGTCTTTTCGAGAGAGAAAAAGAAGATATGAACTTTTCCTCTCAACATGACATACTATTTTCTCTACGGGTACGGGTCGATTTGAGGGTCGAATTTTGAGAAGCCTGCTCAAGATTTCTTTTTTCAGATTTTTATTTTTCCGTCCCGCGCACCTTGCCGCCAGTCCTGACGAATTCGACGTTGGCCTGGAGCTTTTTGATCTTTTCGGCCACCGCTTTGTCCATTATTTCTGATTAGCCGATGTTCTTCAGCCGGAAATCAGCAACCAACAAAAATGGACTCTGCAAATTAAATATTTTTTTTCGAGAAATAAAAATGCGACGCGACCATAAAAATCGAAGAGAAAGCAAATTTTAACAAAGGAAAAAGGAAGCGATCCATACAAGGTAAAAACAAAAAATTATTTTTTTTAATTTGGTGGAACGTGTTCAAAACATGTTTTGTGAAAAAATTTTAAAATCGATTTTTCCAAGTCATTCAAGGCCAAAATTGCAGAAGATTCTAGAATTCGAGAACAAAGAAACGATGACCAATTTTGGCGGTCGAATTACGAAAGATGGAAGCATCTAGAGAATACAAAAATGGTCGTAAAGTAGAGATACCCGAGTCAAAATATGACTATCTCTAATCACATAAAATGGCAGAGACGTAGAGTTTGTAGTAAATTGATCAATTTTACTCTGGAATCGACAGTAGTCAGAATCACGAGAGTCGAAGGTTAAGGAAACAAGAGATAAAGTAAAAAGGAGAGGCGAAAAGAAAAAAGGGGGTAAATAAGAAACTCCAGAAAACTGGAATTTTACAAGACAGAAGCCCTGGGTCGGGTTTGTTCGGGAAAGTTAGTTTCCCAAGGTTATCGATGATTTTGAGACGATCGATAAAAAAAAAAAGCTTCACAGGAAAAGTTTCAGAGGAAAAGTAGAAATTTGAGATTTTTAAAACTTCGCGGAGAAATATTCGTCCTACCGTCGAATAGCTCATGATTTTCAATTCCAACGAATTTTAAACCTATCAATAGCATTTTTCGAAAAAAAAATAATAAAAATAGTGAAATTTCCAAAGCGAACTTGAAAATGCCAAAGTCCGCAAGTGGTAAAAATTTGAAAAATTTTCGATTCAAAAGTTTGGAATTTTCAAAGGATTGATCAAAATGGGTTGTTTTCGCGGTGACCCCCTCAAAAACTTGTTTTCCACCTGATAAAATTCCCGATAGAAATTTCGATTTAAAACTGAAAAACGTTCAAAATTCGAAAATTGGTCGAATTCCCGGGCGAAAACGGCGATTTTGGGAGGGATCGATAGGAAATATCGATTTTTGGCCTAAAATTCTCGATGGCAAACTGGAACTTCGGGAAATGGGCCGACAAATCGATGGTGGCAACATTACAATTCATGGATAGGACCGAGTGCCGTAGTGTGTATGAGCGAAATTTTAGGAACACGCAACGCGGCCGCTTCGCGCCCGCGAAAGAACTCCGCACCCGACTCTCACCGAGTCGGGTGAAAAATGCAAAAAGACCGAACGAAACCGAGAGTGAAAAAGAATTTTAGCTGATGGTTGAGCGAAAGAAAGACAACTAAAAATGACGAGAGAAAAAGAGTGTGAAGCATGAAAAGAGCACGGGGAAGTGGGAGCGCGAAAAGAAAAGACATTATTTTGCTTGGCTGAGGAATTGGATGTCTTATTTCGCAAGATTTTTGGTAATTTGCATATTTTCCTGCGTCTATTACCCTTATAATGACTAGGATAGGCGGGCAGAGACAGATCCCGCCCTCTTGAAAAGAGACTTGCTAAAATGACATCATCGCTTTTATCGTTCGCCCTTTCATTTCTCGTGAGTCATAGTGAGAAGCAGCGAGGACTTACTGATAAAATATCGATTTTTTGATAGTTATGACAGAATTTTCTTGAGGATTATTCACTCGTTCATTCATTTTTCTCCGTGAAATCGATGATTGCAAAATCTTGAAAATGGGAAATTTCACTTTTCATCGATTTCCCTGAAGAAGCCTTCTTTCGCCTTAGTCACGAGAGATTTCACAACCCTCCTTTCTTGACCTCTATTTTTAGAAATCTTTATCTTATCTCTTGGAAAATTTGTTCGTTTTCCAGGTTTTCTTGAAGCTCTAAATTTTATTGATTGATCGTTTCCGTGGAAACTTGATGATCACCCCCTTCTGACTTTCGACAATCACCTCGCTAGTTACCCCCAATTAATTATCGACTTGATTGCCCTAATTATCTCGTTAATTGCAGCTTTTGGAATGAGCCTGTTCGGCAAGATCTTCGGCGGCAAAAAGCAGCCGGCCGCATCCACTCCGCAGGTAAAAAGTGAAAAAATTGACAGGGGTCAGAAATTCAAATTTTTAAGTCCGTCCCCTATATTTTCTAAGGTCAGCCTGTCAAGTAAAGTTTAAAAAAATTGAATCCGAGCTTGAAAATACTGAATCGAGTTATGAGACCAACTTTTGAATCTTATCACTTCAGCTCATATCAAACGGAAATTTTATCTCGAAGTTACTAGAAATTGGGCGATTTGAGAAAAATCAAAATTTTCAGGAGGCAATCCAGAAGCTGCGCGAGACGGAGGAGATGCTCGGCAAGAAGCAGGAGTTCCTCGAGAAGAAAGTCAACGATGTGCGTGGTTTTTAAAATTTTTAGAGTTTTTAATTCTTTAGAAAAAATCGAATTTTCTGTAAGAAGATCGTCAAATCTTTCAAAACTTAATAAGGCTTCCTTTGAAAAATAGGAGATTTTTCAATTTTTTAGGGCAAAGCTATATCTTTCTGTGATAAAATTTTTCACAAAAAATCATTAAATTTATTCAAATAAAATATTTCCAGGAAATCGACAACGCGCGCCGATACGGCACGAAGAACAAGCGGCAAGCGCTGCAGGCGCTCAACAGAAAGCGGCAGTACGAGAAGCAGCTCCAACACATCGACGGCGTCCTTCAGACGCTCGACTTTCAGGTCCGGGGACACATGAGGCTCCTCTGGGAACATTTTTTAATTTCTTGAATTTTCAGCGACAAGCGCTCGAGAACGCGTCAACCAACGCCGAGGTGCTGCAGGTTATGGGCAACGCCAGCAAGGCGCTCAAGGCCGCACACAACAACATGGATATCGATCAGGTACAAAAAGGGATTGACGACAAAATTGATTAGAAACTTCGGAGTAAAATTGGAGAGCTTTGAGAATAATTTTGGGAATTGGGAACAAATTAGAGATTTGGAAACAAAATTGGGGAACTTTGGGTAACTTTAAGAAAATCTAAAGTTTGCGAATTCAGGTGCACGATCTGATGGAGGATATCGCCGAGCAGCAGGAAGTGGCCAACGAAATCGCCGACGCGATCAGGTAGGTGCCGATTTTGAAAAAATTTTGTCAAGCTCACCTCTTTCAAAAAGCGAGGGGTGATTTAAACAAGAAAAACTATCAAAAAATTTCTTTCAGCAACCCGGTGGGATTCAACAACGCGATCGACGAGGACGATTTGATGAAGGAACTCGAAGCGCTCGAACAGGTACGGAATATCACGTTTTTGAGTTGTTTTAGCTCTTTGCAATTCTCATCCTCTTTTTATCTTCTTGCTATTTTCCAGAAAAGAGGGTGATAACTACGAAAGACCATTTTTAAAGCCGAGTTTTGTCTGACGATTTTACGAAATACGTTCTTTTATATAAGTGTCAATGATATCAGGTGCGAATCAAGTTTTGGGCCAAAAAATTTTTAAAGATAAAGAAAAACGTGGACCGACTTGGGTTCACTTACAAGAAGAGTGAACTTGGGATGACTTTTTTGAAGTTTTTTGATAAGCTTAAAAGAATCCTTGTCAGAGCTGAGACGAAATTGAAATTCCTTTCAGGAAGAACTGGACAAAAAGTTGCTGGAGGTGCAGCCGACGCCCGTCGCGCTGCCCGATGTGCCCGCCGCTCGACTGCCTGCTGTTCCCGCAAGGTCGGACAATTTTTTTTTTTTATCTAACCCTCTTAATTTTTTTTGCTTACTTCTGACTCTCCCCCTCCTCTAAAAAGTAAAAACTGAGTACAAACAAAGTCGAAAGAATCATTTTTAGTTAGACCAAAATATTCATTTGAAATCCGCCCCTCTAAAAATATGAAAGGAAAATTTTGGAGCACAACTCGGGAATTTGAGCACATTTTAAAAGGCTGACCTTTCAAAAAATAAACAAAAATGGTAAAATAAATGTTTTCAGACAACAGGCGGCCAAATCGTCGCACGACAAAGACCTCGAGGACCTCGAATCCTGGGCCAATGCATGAGGTGCGCAATATATCTTTAACAAATAAAAGGATTCATTTTTTAACAAGAAATCGGCAAAATTTGCATTTTCTTGGAAAAAATGAAAATTATTGAAGTTCGAGCTAGTAGTAGTCATGTCTTTTCAATATGGTTTTAAATAAATTTCACATTTATCATATTTCAAATCCATATCATTTTTGGGTCCGTTCCGGCTTGGCTGCATTGCAACTCGATGGCATAATTTATTTTGCTCTTTTGATTTCCCATGCTATTTCGAGCGAGTTGTAAGTTGCATGTTGCATTGCAACTAACGTCTGAGCGGACCCTTTCAATTTGTTCTCGAAATTATCTTCAAATTTTTCAGAATCTCGTCAAATCGCCCTATTCCATTCGTTCAAAATATGTGCATCTGAGCGATTTCACACCTACGCGGTTTTTTGCAGATTCCCCCCGAACCCCGAATTCTGACACTCATTTTCTTCAGCAAAAGCCACTCCAAATACTGTTTTTAATTCTTTCTTCTCTTTCGAGTTTTGACTAGTTTTGTCGAGTTCTAATGATTTCGGAAAGTTTCCAGAATGTTTTGACTTTTTTTTTTTTTCGAAACTTTCAGAAACCAACCATTTTCTTGTATACTAAACATGGCCATTCGTGAAATTTTACACAAGTAGACTAGGAATTTTGAGCCAATGATTTTAATTTTTCTTTTGAGGACTTGAGCCCTCTTTCATGATTGACACCTTAACTTTGTGCTACAGGTAGTAGATATCATATATAGGAGTTTTTTGAAGTGGGGTGAAGAAAACTCGACAATTTCTGGAATTTTCTTGAAGTTAAGCACCCACTCCAACTTCAAAAACTCCAAAATATCGTTATTTTTTCTTGAGTACCGAATTTTTGCTCGATTTTAAGCAAATCTTTCCAAAAACCATCAGATATGTTTCGTCGTTTCATTCGAAAGGATATGTGAAAATGATTCCACGGTAAATTCTATTTTCCTAGCATTTTTTCTCTAAAATTTATTGGAAAACAATCGATTTGTGATACTGCTTTACTCAAATTTTTAGCTCGAGCCTCGAGTCCAGAAAAATTTATTTTTAAGGGTCAAATGCTTAATTTTTCTGGGCTGGGAATGAAGTTAAAAATGACTTTTGATTTTCGTCTAGTTTATTTCAGCTATTATTATTATTTTTATCAGTGAAGGTGAATCTTCGTGTGCAACTTTACCCCTCTTTCGCAGAATAAATTTATTTTTATCGAAAATTTGAAAATACTAGCTTTTTTTTTAATTAAAATGTTTACTACTATAGCTTTTTCCTACGGTAATTCGGTTTATGCCAATTTTTCTGTTAGGAAGCGAAACAAGTCGAGGCGATGGGTGTGACGAGGATGATGGACCTACGCTACTACATGAGCCATGTTCTCGAATTCGCGTAGGTTTTATTGATTTATTGATATTTTAAAAAATCTTTAATGATGAAAATACCGATTTTAAGATAAATTCTACCGTTTTCAAAGCTCGTAAATATTTTTCAATTTTTTGTTGTAAATGTTTATTTTTAGAAGCAAATTTTCACGATGCGAACGCTAATGAAGGGCATCGAGAATCCGTATCAAATTCGCACGATCTCATGAAAAGATATGAGGATTTGGAACGACGTTGAATTATTTCGACTCTTTTCGAACTCGAAATGAGAATCTGTACAAAACATCTACATTTCTGTTTAGAGAAGCGAGAAGCGAAGCTTTTAATTTTATTAGCATTTATATTTTTTGAAAATACCCATAATTTATCATCATTGTTATCACAGAAAGAAAAGTGAAAAATTTCCCCGATTTTCCCTGAAAATAAAAAAAAATCGCCTCATTCTAACATTTTTAGGCTAGCCTTAAAAATCCTAATCTCAATACCATTTCATTCTCGTCGTGGTCTTCAAAAGGATAGCCATGAAAAACGCGCACGAAAATGCGGCGCTCATTAGCGGGAATAAGTACGGATATCGAGTGGGCGGCCTGAGAATCAGCTCCAGCTCCAGGAAGTTCAACGCCAAGCAAACCATCGACACCAAATCGTACAACCAATTCATCAAAGATGATTCCTAATTTTCCTTACTCAAAATATTCGAATTTTTAATTTTTTAAAACTAAAATAATATTTCTTAAGATAACTTCCAAATTTTAATATTACCTATCTCGTTTAGTTTTTAAAAATCCTGACTCAGGATTAGCGCATTTTAACTCACATTTTCGACCACAGTATGCCTTCGCATCCAAGCCCCAAAGAGGTGGAAAGCGGTCAGACAAAACAGAAACGAAGCATTTTCGTCCTTGATGCAGAGGGAGAACATACTGGAATATATATTTTTGTTTAATTTAATTTTCTTCAAATCTACCAAGACTTTCACCCAGAACGCAAAATTATAAGGGAGAGGGTAGGCAAAATCAACAATTTTTCTATAGAAAGTTGACATATGAGAAGGAATGCAGCAAACCTTTAGCATAATATTTTAGCTTATAAAGAGGTACGCTCGGATGATCTGACTTAAGTCTTGTCTAGATCTGTTTATTTTATCTTTTAATTTACCTAGTAGCAGAAACAGTCAAAAACGCGATCATATCCCGGTACAGCGCCTTTTCGTTTAGAAGTAGGAAGGCGGGTCTGAAAAATTTTAACAATACTAAAAGAAGTATCATTTTCTTCATTTGATATGCAATGATGAATGCACTCAATTAGTTTACTTGAGAGATCTCATTTTAGAAAAAAAAATCTATTATTTTCAAAAAAGTCATCTTTTTTTCAATGGAAGCATATTTAAAATCTATTGTTTAAAAAGAAAAAATCTTTATTTCAAGTTTACTTTTTATTTAAAATTAAAGGTAAAAAACTCACATAGCCACCAACAAAATGGTCTTCTCGTGAACGTGGAAGGAAAAGAGAAAGAACGACAGCGCGACGTTGAACGTGGCCAGGCGAAAGTGCACATTCGTCGGTCTCAGGAAAAGGGGCACGAGGCTCGGCAGAGAGCAGCCAAGAACTAAGGTGGTGCTGAAATTTTGAAATGCTTAAATTTTAAAATGTAGATTTTTTTTTCACATTTTCTTTCAACTTAATAAGGGCTAGTGTCAAGAAAAATATGCTTAATAAGAGTTGTTCAAATTTGAAACATGTCTAAAGTTGATTTTTTTGTTCAATTGATGTAAATTTAAGAGAAGCTATATCTTAAAATGCTGATACCCATTTCGTTGTTCTGGATTTTGTTCGAAAACGAATAATCTTAACCAGAGTGGCAAATTTGAGACTCGACATAATATAAGAGAGAGGCGGAAAATAACGAAATAGCATAGGGGACATAGTGCAAAAGAAGCGCGAAGGGGGAAGAGAAAGCCTGACCAGATCTAAATTTGCAACCCTGATATTAACCTCGCTAAAAGCTGCTTTTCCAGCTCGAAGTTCGGGATCCGCTTCAGGATGAACGAGAACGCGCACCAGAAGCTCGCCACTTTGTCCTAAATTTTCAACTTTTATTCTATTTTATATTTGGAATTTTTAATTAATAGATTTTATTTTTTATTTCTAGTTTTTGAAATATTTATTTTGTAATATTAAAAAAATCTAACCTCATAAAGCCCTCTTTGAAAGGGGAAGATGCGTTTGAGAACAGCCGTGATCTGCTGAGTTCCCTGGAAAATGAAAGGCGCCCAGAGAACGAAGAAAGTCCCCAGAACGACGAGGCCGATTTTCGAAATCGAGGCGATGCTAAATTATTTTTGAATTGTTTTTAATCGACAGATTTTTTATTCAAAAAAATTCTAAATCGAGCCTTGCTGAAAATGTTTCTCCAAATCTGATGTGTTTATTTAAAGAAAAAATGAAGCATATCAAACCTCTTGAAAATATTTCCGAGAATCAGATAATTAAAGAAAAAAATCTCAACCTCCTTATCGAATTTTCGAAAATCGGATGCCTTATGTTCCTGGCCAGAATGTAGACGAAAATGGGCAGTGCGTGGTAGAGCTCCAATTGCTTGTAATTCAACGCCAAAACGAACAGGATTGAGCCCGTCAAAAAGCGTTCACTTTCGAGGAAAATGTAGGACCACAGAAACAGTCCCAACGAGATCGAATTATACCTGAAAAATTTTATTATTTTTTCTTCTATTATATTTTAACGTTTCAAATTCTTATCCTATTTTATTTTAAATTATTAGATAACAAATAGGTTTACAAGTTATAGCAGCCAGTTTTGAGACCAAGTAGACTCGGCCGAGATTTGAGCAAAAAATTTATGCAAAGTTGGAAACTCACTGAAAATGAGCGTTATCGATTTGCAGGATTCCTGGGTAGAGCATGGTGAATGTCAGGAGACGGAGACGGCTTATGAACGGGTTCTAAAAAGCAATCATTTTCATGAGCATTTTCAATTTAAAAAAAAAAAAAAGGAATAATTTTCAACAGGCCTGAAAGTTTTTGACATTCTCATGCTAAAACATGATAGCGAAAAGAAAAGTGAAAGAACTTGCTTTTCTTCTTGCTGCTCGCCACCGCGCTTTTTTATGCTATTTCTCCTTGCTTTTCGCTGTCATGTTTAACATGGGGGTGTCAAAAATTTGTTAAGGCCTGATTTTCAATTAGAAAAAGAAATGTCTTCTATAGTTATTCAAATGTTTTAAATAGGTTATTTTGTTCATTTTTATAATTTTTAAAATCCCACCTTCCCAAAATCTGCTGTCCTCATGAAATAGACGATGATCGCGGGGAAATAGATGAGGTAAAACGGGCAAATCGCGGTGAGTCGCATGAAAAGTCGATGCGACAACGTTTCGATGCCTCTAGATGCATGAAAGTCCACCCAGGAGGCGTTAATTTTGCGAGCTCTGAAAATAGATTTTAAAATTATCTTTTTTATATTAAAGTTAAACTTGTTGTGATTATATCAAACCACAAATGATTTATTCAAAGTATGCTTTATTTATCTCCATACGTCGCCTTTACTAAATATTCGCAGTGATTCTATAGAAATCAGTCTCAAAAAATTCGTATAATTTGAAACTTCAATTTTGAAATTAGCGATGAGACTGACAGAAATTGATAAAAAATATTTAAAGAAAATGAAGAAAACGGCTTCTTGTAAAAGCTGTACACTAGCAAAATAGGGATAAGGGATAGGAATTCGGTAGGTTAGGCTTTTTTCTAGAAATACTCCTCACATACTACTCCTCATTTTGAGACTAAACATAGCCTACCTTTCCTTACCCCTATTCTTTGTATATTCATATAGATTTGACAAGTGTGCGGCTTTTAAAAGAAGTCGAAAAAACTGACACAAATCCCATCAGATAGCTGTGATATGCGGTCAGAGGTGGGTAGTCCAAGCCCCAATAGAGCAAATCGTTGTCGGTTGAATTGATGTACCTGAAAAGCAAAAATAAGTTTAAAAAAAATTAGATCTTAACAAAATATATTTTTTATTTTAGGATTTCAAAATAATATGTTCAGAAAAATTATATTCAGAATTAGTAGATTTTGGTTATTTAGTTTTCAATTAAAATTCGACCATTCTTTAACCGGCAAATTTATCGTGATTTCCATCCAATGTCGCTGCGCTTCAAAATCACCGAAAAGAGGAGGCTTGCCCTGGCCTGAAAATTAAAAAAAAAAAAAAAAAAAAAAAAAAAAAAAAAGACAATGAAATATTTTTTAAAAAAACTACCTGAATATCCCGTAACCGCCAAGGCGCATTGAAAAGAAAAGGCGATGGATAGAAGCAGAAAAACAGACAGGAAAGTGTCACCCGAAGAAGAGTATGTCTGAGGCTGGATTTTCGAATTCGAGCCGAGCTGAGTTTCCTGGAATTTAAAAAATTCTATTTATTCAAATAAATAATTTACTCAAGCGAATTACAGTAACGAGAATAACTTTCTATTTCTTAAAAAAATTGAAACCTATTTAAAAAGAAAAAAAAAACCCCACGATTTGCGCATCAGGAAGTCGCACAAATTTTCCCGGATTTGCTAGGTCTTCGGCGATTTTTGACGTCTTCTGATTTGACGTCGTCGGCTCCTTGCGAAGGCGTAAAGACATGGGGATTCTGAAAATAGAATAAATTCTAGAAAGTAATTTATTTTGGAAATGGTCGAGACGGTAAATCTGAACAGGATCGCATGAAGTCGGAGGGTTTTTCTTTCCCTTTTATTCTCTTCATACCAGCGTGTTGGTTATTTCGTTTTATTTTCTATAAAATTTCGGAAAACTGAAATTTCGAAGTTTTAGAGAAGACAGAAAAAGCGGGATAATCGATACGCTAATGGAGAGAGAAAATAAAAACAAAAAGCGGAACTTCGAATTCGCGCAGCCCTGCACCCGGATCCACGAAACTCCCGGAACCCCTCAACGGGAAAGAGGTTCCTATATGAAACTTTCTGAGGTTCCGAGTTTGCTGAATCCGGAAACTGAGCTGAAAGCTTGAACTACTGCTACGAGTGAAAATGAAACGATTTTTAAAAAATTATATATTTTCAAACTTCGTCCATTTTTACAGCGTAACTTTGAAACATACAAGCTCAAGGTAACAAGTGCATAAATAAAATCGAGAAGATAGTGAATTTGTTAGAAAACGTTTTCCTGAAAAAATTTAACAAATTCTGGGGAACTTTTATTCAGCGCACAAAAATTTCCAAAGTCATACTTATTTACACGGTTCGAAAGAAAAAGGGCAGCAAAATATCACTACAATTTAAAAAATAAAACAACTAGAGTTTTGCGAATAGAAAAGATGTGCTTAGCACGAGTGTGTATTTAATAATCTAGAGATGAAAATTCGGAATAAAAATTTGAACTTTCATCCCAATTTACGAAAAATAAGTACAATTTTGGTATTTTCGATGAAAGCAATACTCAAAAATGAGAAAACGAATCGAATAATGGGTGAATTTTGGAAGACTGATTGATGAAAGAAGTAGATAATGTGGTGAAAAATAATTATGTTTCAAACAAAAAAGTTATAAATATACACATATCGGGAGAAAAACACGCTCTTCGACTTAAACCTTGACAGAGAGGTAAAAAATACCAAAAAAATGAAATTTTCTCGGAAAATGGAAAATAGCATGATTTTTTAGAATTTTCTTTAAAAATCAATACTACTTCATTTTCCAGTCCCGCCATTAACGAGAGAACGCTTAAAACAGAGAGGTTGAGTTGAATGAAGTCCCCGAAACCCTTATAAACATCGGTCGTTAGCAACCAAACTGAGGATCATTTGATATGCTAAACCACAATTTTGAAAACTCCACGAATGGTATTCTTTGCCCATGTTACTAAATGGTAGCCTGACCCATTTTTGATGAAATTGAGTGAGGCTTTCGGTAAAATGGGTAAAGGTGAGAATTCAAAACAGATGAAAGATGGTACAAGTTTGAGTGAGGTAGTTTTTATAAATTTCGAGGAAGACATTCCGATCTCACGCCTATGTATGGAACAAAAAATCAATAACGAAAGAGGCGGGGCTAGAAATTTTTAATATTTCAATTTGTATGCACTGACAGCCCCAGCCACTTTCAATAACAAATCGACAGAAACGAGAACTTTCAACTTTTTTCAAGAATAAACGGAGAAAGACAGATATGGCTGAAAATTACACATAAAAATCGATGTGAAATTGGAAAATTCTCCGAAAAAAAACCGATAAGAATGAAGCAAAAACTGTCAGTGTCGAAATTGCGACTATTTTTGTTCGGAAGCAAATTTTGTCGGAAAATTTCGACTCCCTATATAATTCATCAATTCACCATGACCACCGCCATTTGTAAAATTCAGCATCTCCGTTTCTTGTCCTTAAACCTGGCGAATTTTACAAATGGAGCGGCCATGGCGAACTGATGAATTATGCCGAGGGCCGAAAGTGAGTTTTTGGCAAAAATACTCGCACCAGCGGGAAACGACTATCAACTGAGTTATTCGATGAACGATTAACGATAATCACACTCGGGCATAGGTGCAGAACGCCGAAAGATTCAGAATTTCGGAAAGGTATATGTGGATTCAACGGAAAAGACTTTGTAGATAATATGGAAAGCCAAGCATAAAAGACACGGAAAAGTCCCATTTTTACTATCTTAGGCCTATTTTAGAGTCCTAAAATATGCTAAAATGGGTAAAACAGCCAGATCTTATACCAAATGATGATAGCTCTTGAAAGGGCTACTTTTTCATATAGAATTTTCGACTTTTCGAAATTTTTAAATTACTGAAATTTCTTTTTGGAAAGACGAAAATTCTGTGCGATATAAAACATCTTATACCGGATTGCACGAAAAGTAGTGAATTCGAAAGTTTACCAGAGAAAATGTCGAATTCACTAGACAATGGAGAAATGGGAAAAAAAAAATTCGAACTTCTACTCATGCTCTCCAGAAAGGATAAGTTTCGGGTGGAGTTCGGCAATGCGTTATTGGGGAGAAAGTACTTAAACCCAGAAAAATGGCTCATGCTCATTTATTCGATCAGTAGTGGTATTTTCACTCGTGCTCTGTAATAGAGAAATACTATTGCACTGATAAGTAGGACTAAATAAGTTATGTTTTTGGAAAAGTACTGCTTTTTAAATGTGCTCCAATTTTCTCCAGTACTTTTCCAAGCCCCGGTACATTTAAACTGAGTTTTATTATATAGAGATAGAAGAAATAGTAGTTGGACTACGTATATCATTAAAATTGCAGCTTTTGAAAGTTCTAATTTCAACTTTTTGCTTTTTCAAGCGCCGCAACTTTTATAAGTTTCATTTGAATATTGGTATAACTTTAAAGAAAGCCAATCAAAGGAAAAGCTATACCATTCAAACCAACTTTTCATTTTGAAGTTAAAGTTTATGAAATTTCTAGAAATCAATAAATAAACTTCAAATATGAAGATTCTGAAAAAAAAAAAAACAAAAAACCAAACCATAAATCCCCAATTTATTGTATCGGCAAATGACGTGACAGTTCGTGTGTTAAAGAGCGCCGTTGCGAGAAATGTGCGTCACGACTATGCGCAAAAAAGGGAGGCTAGAGTGCAGAGAAAGGAGAGTCAGTGGGGAACAGTGGAAAGAATGATACACAATTTCCTCTGCCTCTCGCCTTTTCTCGCTATTTTTTTTTTCAATACACCACGACCTGTCACTTCATTTGACCGATACAATAACTTCACGAAGTTAGATTAAACTTTAAACCAACTTCCTTATACCGCATTGATTAGCGGGAGTGCATTGTAGAGCTCCCTAGCCTTGATTTGGCTAGGTGTTGGCGGGATCAGCGAATTGGTGGAAGCAGGTGGCTGCGCAAATTTGGTAGAGGGTGGGAAGAAATGACGAATGCACCACATGATTATTTGGGCCAGTGCGAGGTAGGCTGCAATTCCAGTGTTTATTCTTTCAAACTTGAATGATTCCCCTAGTTTCGTTTTTTCTCATCTATGATCAGTCTTGTAAGTTTTCGAACCGCACGGTTAACCGCATGAAAAGAGATATAGTATTCCTTTTCGAGAGTGAAAAAGAGAAGATCTTCTTTTCGTCCCTCGAAATGATACGCTATCTGGTTTCATGTAGTTAACCGCACGATTCGAAAAATTACAAGTCTGTTCATGGTTAAAATTTGCACATTTTTAGGCATTTCAATAACAATCGAGTTTTTTAGTTAGAAATAAATATTTCAAGATTTAAAAAAATTTTACCTGCAGCTAAGACACAAACGACCAAAAGGAATTCGAGGATCTTGATAGGGAGAATAGAGCCGATCATTTCGGAAGAGCAGAGGGGAAGCTAAACTTTTATTTTTATTCTAATTTTAAAAGTTTATAACTCTAGGCTTTGTTGAACATTTTGTATATAAAACCGTTTCGTTTATGAAGAATTTTTAAAGCGTATTCCGGATGTGAGGTACTGAATTTCTGGGTAGTAGACGATTTCAATTTCCTTACAAACGTTGGGGCGTTTTCCACCGCAAAGATTCGTTATCACTCGTCCCATTATTAAGGATAGTAATGCAGAATTGACTGGGATATTTCACCACATAAGGAATGTTTGCGGTTGAAAACGTCCCAACGTCTACTTCCTCTTTCAAGTGTCATACCTCTTTATCAGATCGGTAAAAGTGCCTACCAAAGACTTGTTTGTTTCTACTTTCGGCTTATTACCTTTGAAATCTATATCGTAATATCTCATCACAAGAAATCGCCTTTCAAAAAACTTCAAAAATAAACAGACTTAGACAGCACTTAAGCCAGATCTCCCGTGCGTACTCCCCTTAAGCTACGAATTTCGGCTAAAATCATGTTGCGTACACCCTCATGTATCAACTTTTTATAGAAGAATTTTGATTTGCGCACCCCCCTCCCCTAAAATTTTTGGCTGAAAGTCTGAAAATAAACTTTTTTCCCCAAAATATTCATTTTAAAAATCAATAAATTTGAACTCACCGCCTCTCTAGTAGTGATGGAACATTTGAGTTCATTCATAAATTGGGTGGGATTGACCAGATTCTGAGCAGCCAATAATGCGGATGGAATGTGCATGTGGAGATGAGAGGCCACGATAAGTCTGGTCAGAAGCAGGACAGGGATGCAGAGGAACGAGAAGAAGTCGACAAACGCGACCTGGAAAAATCGATAATAATTATTGACTTATCGATCTCTTTTTAAACTTTGTTCGTTTTACATTACCTTTACTGCCAATAACGCATAAAGTTAGAAATTTAGCATTTTCATGAAGGACTTTTTAAACAAATTCAATTTTTAAGTTATCTCATTGGCAGAGCTATTTTAGCAAAAAATGAAAATGCCAATTTTCTGCAAAGATATTTTGAAGCATTTATAAAGATTTTGACATCTCCAGATTATTGACGTTGCTATCAAAATGAAATATTTCGAATTCTTCATAAAGATATTTCTTAAACCTATCTTATTCAAATATTATATGTTCCAAGACTGGCAAAAGCCTTATTAAAACTATATGCTTCAAACTTTCCATTAAGAGACATTTTTTAAAACGTATATTTTATGAAAAGGTAGAAAAAAAGTTTGAAAATTTGAAAAATAGACTAACCGCGAAAACCACCAACTGGGAGGTGGTTTTGTTATGTTGAAGGAGGATGGAATACGCGGAAGTCGCTACGCAAACTGACATCGCTCCCACTGTCATCCACAGATTTTTTTTATACTGAAATTTTTAAATAAGATATTTTAGCTATTCCGTTTTATTTTAGCCTTTTCTGCACGAAAATAAAAAAAAAACAGTTTTAGATTACTTTTTTTTTATTTTAAAAGAACTATTGGTATGCTAATTTTAATGAGAACTTGCAGTTCCCTGCAATATCTATTTTTTAAACTTCATAAATTTGAAGTATTTCATGTTAATAATTTGAGACATTACCGAAATTATATAGAAATAGTTCATGTTTCAAAGTTATTCATAGCCCTTTAAAAATTTCTTTAACTATGCAGGACCGAAAGTAGTTTTACATCGCAGCATATTTCTCGGATAAAATTTCACCCTCTACAAAGTTTTCGTCGACAAAAAATGAAACTTACATCGATCAGAGCGCGCATAACGTAGAGCACCGTATTGGCTTGGGAATTCGTTGTTGGATCGATAGAATGTGCATCTTCTACCTAAAATCGAAAACTAAGCATTTCAAAATCGATCATAATTTGATGCTTTTTCTCTGAAAGTGTAGACGTATCCAAAAGAATGTTATTAGATTTTTAACCAGATGAAAATAAAATTTGAAAGAAAAATCAGTAAATTTCGTTTAAAAACCAATAATTTTTTACCTGTCTAGCCAATCCTTCATAGGCCTTGAACTTCTCGAGGAAACCGAACAGATACAGGGCGTCGGCGATCGCCAAAAGCATCAGCACGAGCAGCTTGAAGTACGGATGGAGGGAGATCTGAAAAATTGCCAATTTTTAGAAAAATTACTCTCCACTTCTCTCGAGATTAGCCTTTCATATGCACCCTGCGCCTATAACCTGCGAGACGCGCGCATCGAGACTAGAGGAAGATAAGAAGAAACAGCAAAAGCTCGCGGGTGCCTCTTTATTTTTCAAGGGTTCAGGATTCATCTCGGAGATAATGGCGAGTACATAATCTTTAAAAATTTCTCGATTTTCAATCATTTTCAGATTTGCTAGAAACCATTAAAATATCACTTTCAAAACATCATTCGCCTTCTACAATTTGTGAAACACAAATTTTCGAGAAAAAAGATTCAAAACCTCTTGGAAAATTGAAAATAATGGCATTTAAGAAAAAAATTTGAAACCAATTTTTGAAACGTACAAATAAGATTAATTTTCATTTGAAAAAAATCGATTTTTTGAATAGACAAATGCCTAAACTCACAAAAAACTGGATGATCTTCCTGGTCCTGCCGATTTCGGGCTGTTCGTTCGATGTGAGGCTGATGTCATCCTCGTATTTCGACGATGTTTCCCCCCATGCGCTCCCCGACTCGAGCTCTTTCGCCAGCGACGGTGACGATGCAAACGTTCGCATGAGGAGTGGAGTCTGAAATGTTTCGAAAATTCGATTTTTGAAAAATATATGATTTTAGCTAACAAATGGGATGTTTAAAAACTTATAGAGCTTTAGGTAAAAATTGAGTAGATAGTTTGGTGTGAAATAAAACGAAATTTTTGAACATGATTCATCGAGATTGCTCAGATTATGCAAACTCTAAACGAAAATATAATCGAAAAACTAAAAAAAAAAAATGACTCTAGATTTGAAAATCAATTGTCCTAAGATAGACCCTGCCTTTCTTCCTATGCTTAACCATAGGAATCACTTGAAGCACAGAGGAAACTTAGTGTTTAAGAATAGACGGAAAAAACGGCTGGAATAATCAGCTGGGTAGAGTTGCGCCTCTGCGTCCTTGCTATATTCTTATGGTTAAGCATAGGCGAGGCGGCGAGAGCCGATCAGCTGGTTTTCTAGAGAACACTTCGACTGATGAGAGTGTGGTCATGTGCATGTGCGAGGAAAATAGTCAACAATAGATAGAGAGATGCAGAGATCGAGAATATTAAGAGATAGTAGTATGACGAGAAGAGAGGGAAAAGAAGTCAGAGATAAAATGTTAGAGGGAAAAGATAAGGAGTTAGAGAAGTATCTCTAGGAAAAGGTAGAAAAGTGAAAACATACAAAAGGAAAGTCAAAGGCTCTAAACTATCAAAATAAAGAAAGGCTATTCTTTCGTGTTTTTCACACAAAACGTGATTCATTTGTCAATAAACAGGAAGTTTGAAGCCTATTTTGACCGGGTTAAAACCCAATGATAAAAGATAAGGAAGAAAAACAGGCTGGAAAATAACATTTTTGAAATCCCCGATTATATGATAAAGCATAGGTAAAGAAAAAGGCTGATATATTCGTATTTTGAGCACCGCTGCGCAGGTAAGTGTCCTGCATTTGTTCTAGAGTGAAAACCGAGATTTCACTAAATGTGTAACAGAAAAGAAAATGGGTAAGCTTTGTAAAATCCTTCGAACTTACAGGAAAAATATGAAAATTTTAGCGATTTTTTCTCGCAATTTTAGAAAAGTGCCAGCGTTCTAGAAGATCTGCAGGAAAACGTAGAACTTTTGCAGTGAAATCTCTAATTCTTTGACTCTTCTTTTTTCCTAACCTTTTTATTCTTTTTCTTTCCCTCGCACTATTTTCTAATTTCGCCTTTTTTCACCAAAAAGTGGTCAAAATCGGTCAAGGCCAGCGACGCTAAAACGCAAAATCGCTCTGGGTTTACCCGATTTTGGGGAGAAATAGTTTGAAAAAGAAGAGAAAAGGGAAATAGCACTTTAAAACGAGAGAAAAGATAGAAAAAGGGAAATAGAAAGCTCCAAAGGAGCTAGAGAAAAAGGGATTTCTAGAAAAGGAACGATGAATTTCCTGCGAAAATCCACATAGAAAATCGCACAAAATTGGAACGACCATATTAGGCCTGAAAGATCGTCGCATTTTCCATTGGAAAATCTACAAGTCCAGAGCGATTCCTAATTCCATGTTGAAGGATAGACAAAGACAACGTCTAGCATATAAAATTTAATAATCAACAATTTTCTAGAACTATACTGAAACGTAAGGGATCAAACTGGATGAGATGTAAGTTAGGACGTTCTGGAATATAATTTTCCACATTGAAGAATGGAAAGTGAAAAGTGGTTCGGATACTTCATTCCTTGAGAGGTTATCCTAGGACATCATTGCATAATGATGAGGGATAGGGCTATAAACTGGCTGAAATATGATTTTTAGAGGTTCTCCAGTCCTATGATCAAGGATACCAAAAGGAAACCGTCTGGAATAATTCGTAGCCATTTTTGTATCTTTAGAAGGGGTTAATTTGCGGTCCAACTAGCGTTGCAAGTGGGCGAAATCGGTAAAAAATAATGTGAAGGCAAATGTTTTGAAGATAATTAGATTTGAAGTTGTATTAGCTGTTTTTCAAAGATATCCCTATCTTGTGACTAGGCATAAATATTTCAAATCGCGCTCAAAGATCTAGGCAAAAGTATCAAACTCGAAAGCCTTTCCAAGGAGCGAATTAATTTTTCGATATCCGATCCACTTTTATCCGTATGCCTCAACATACGATAATGTAATTAGGGAATTTAATAATTTATCAAATTCTGATGAAAATATCAGACTCTAAAGATTTTCGTATAGAAAGCGGTCGGGAACATTGTTTGACTAAATTTTCAGGTAAGTATCAAGCTATAAAAATCTTTTGGGTTAGATGAGCAGAAATTTTTGACGCCGGGGTAACAAACCCCGCTGGTGTGCGCGTAGCGGCCGATAAATCATTGGGTTGATTCAGGCCGGGACACGAAATTTTTTCCATCCCTCGTTGTAAAGTGAAAACTGGACTGGGCCTAAATTTTGAGACTTTTTGAATCTGAGCTATAAAACTGTCAAATTTTGAGAACTCATTTAGAGAATTAGATCTGCAAGCAACTAACTCATAGAAAAGTGCAGGATAAGCTATGGCTTATTTTTAAGTTTGGAAATTCTAAATTTGTTTAAATCTGAGATTATCGCAAAAGCTACAGTAGGTAGATTAAAAATACAAATTTGGGATTAAAAACGGATAAATCCAAATCTGTAGAAACATTTTTACAGTCAAGCAGTTTTTTGAAGAGGAGGGAAATTTACATCAAGCTTTCAACAGAGCTAGCGTTCAAAATACAAAATTCGATTTTATTTCGGGAAGAAAAGTAAAATTTAGGTCAACTCTCACATAGAACTTGGCTATGAAAATATGAAAAGTGATATTTCGACTGACAGAGTCTATATGCTTAACCATTGCAAGAGGTCATAGACGCAGAGTAACCGTCATAAATAGCTGAGTACACCCCGAGAAATGGTGGTCAGTGAGGAGCTAGAGTTAGTACGAGAAATCGCGAGAGGGCGAGAAAAGCAGAGTAAAAACCGACTGAAATACTGAAAGATACAGGAAAAGAAAGGCGGAAAAATGTCTGGGATATAATTGAAATTCAAGAGAGCTCGCTGGAAAGAGAGCTATAATTGCGAGACAAAGCGTATAACCGAAACGAGGATTTTGAGAAATAATATACAAAAATGAGAGAAAGAAGGGTAGAAAAGAAAAATAGCATTTGAAAATAGGAGCCCTAGAGAAATGAATGGAAAGATAAAGAAAGACGAGAAAAAGTGGAAAAGTGAGAGAGTAAAGGTTAGAGAGAAGAGAAATAGTATGGAACACTGAGAGGACGGCAAAGAAAGAAAAATGCGTTCGCTCGGCGATGTTGGTGCTTGGAACGAGGGGCAAAAGGCGTGCCTCCTATTGGTGAAGGAGAAATATCATTGAAAAGAAAAGAGTCAAAGAAAGAGAAAAGGAGAAATAGTATTAGAAAATGAGAAAAAAGAAATAGGCAGTGCTGAAAAGATAGATAAACTGGGAAAATATCATTTGAAATGAAGAGACTAAAAAGAAGCAGAATGTAGAGAAATAGTAAGAAAAAGAAAGGTCAGTTTAGAGGCGAGTTGAGTAAAAGATGGGTCCATTTTCCTAGCCCTTTTTCTCTAACCTATCTCTCCCCCGTACTATCTTCTATCTATCTTCTTCTCTAGACTCTATAGATTAAAAGCTATCTTCTAATCGGAGCACTGACACACCTGAAATATCATCAAATCGAAAGACTTGCGAGATGATATTTTTATATAACTTTGCCATAAATGGAAAATGTACGAATATTAAAGAGCATTTAAAATGGCACTCCAATATTAGCGCAAATTACAGACTAAAGTCAGGATTAATTAATCAACTATTTTATTATAGTGATCTTTAGCTTTTGCCCAGAATATAAGTATAAATTTCGATGTAAACTCACCATTAGTTTTTTTTTTTAATTTTAGTGATCTCTAGTTCTTGCAAAATTTAAAAATAAACGAAGCCAAATTTGAAATTCCAAAGACCTCTTTGAAACACGAATTTTGAACTTCAAACATTTCTAGAAAGTTGCAAATCTATCAATAACTAGAGTGGTTCTAAAATTGGAAATTATACGACTGTTTAGAAAGTGATCTATTCTTACATTACACAATGGCGTTAGGAAATGATGGCTTTTTATCATGTTTCTCTGAAACATATCATCTGATTTTTGAATTATGGGAAAAATGTGCTATTCTTTCCAGAAACGGTACAATTTTGCAGCGCCAAAATTCGAAATTCTCACGTAGGCTAATCCAAATCTGTTGCAAATTGAAATATCAGCATTCGAATCAAAACGAAATAATTTCGATGAAATCAGCATAAAATTTGAATCTCGGAAAATTTCATTTCTGAACCGAAATTTAAAAATTTCCATTTTTGGATCAAACTAAAAGATTAAGAATTGCCTATTTTGAGTGATACCTAAATTTTACGCAAAATCCGTGCACTCGAAATTTTGAGTGCATCGCACTAAAACCCTCTATTTACAAAATGAGTGCGAGATTAAACAGTTGAAAGAAGAAATAACGAGTTAGGGAAAATTAATGAGAGAAGAAAAATCATCTCTTTTCTCAAAAAGATCATTTCACTCTAAAATGACGAGAGGTCAATGAAAAACTGATAGAGATTTTAATTTTGCAGAGCTTGTCCTATGGACTATCGTAAAGGTTTCATTAAAAAATTCGAATAAATATCACAGCAATTTTAGAGAGGGAAAGAAAGAGGAAGAAATTAGAGAAAAAGATAGTATGGAAAATAGAGATAGAAATAAGAAATAGTACTGGAAAAGTGGAGCGTAAAAAAGCGAGAGAAAATTGCAGACCGATAAAAAACCCTCTACGGGGGCTTTGCACCGAAAGAACGATCACTCTGAGTGGCCGTTAGGTCGTGCCAGGAGAGATAGAGGGAAGTAGAAGAGAGCGTAGAGAAATTACCAATGTTTGAAATTTATGCCAGTCGGTTTGAAGACCCTAGCCTTCAACATGTGAGGAGAGATAATAATTACAATATTTCTGTAAGGAATGACCAAACTTAGAAAGTTCAAAGAGCTATCAAGAAAAGAAAAAAGATAAAGTAAAAGTAGAGAAGAAAAGAAAAAATGTCCGAGATTTAGTTGGTACTCAAAAACTACCAGACAGACTCCCAGACACTAACATAAAAACTACCTCGAAAGGTAAAAAATCAAAGTCTCTAATTCCATGGTAAAGAATAGGTAGAAAAAAAAACGTGAGATAGCTTGGAAAAAGCTAGCTTTTACAAGAAGCCTATTCTAAAAAGAGATATGTAAAGTGATAATCTTAGCTATGATATAATAATGGATAGGGATAAAAAATGTCGAGTAATTGAAAGATTCAATTTTGCAAGTATCGTTTCAAATCGTCATTTTGTTGCAAATTACTATTGACGTTTGATAGGTTTCTTAGCGAAGTCCGGGTAAAATGTTCTCGATTTTAGATGCAGGTATTTTTGATGAGAATTTGGCAGGAAATGGAATTGATAGGTCTCGAAGATAATGAAATTAATGAATTAGTCCAATTAAAATTGGAATTCCATTTTTAGGAACGTTTGCAGAATTGTGAAAAATGATGATAATTGGAATCTTATGATGGTGATCTTGGAACTTATTTTGCCGTTTTCAAAAATGAAAAATCTCCATTAAAACTGAGAATAAATTCTTTCGAGTGTTTTGAAGAAAATTTTCGAAGAAGCCCTTTTATACGAAGATATAGTCTTCAAAAAGCCAAAAATTCGAAGCTTAAAAAATCGTACCCCGTTTTTGCAGGTGCGGCTCCAAATCGTGCCAGGGTCCGAGAAAAAACGAATTTTCGAATTTCGTCTCTGAAATTAGGATTTTCAATGCTTTCAGCAATGTTTATGCAGTTTGTAACCAAAACAATTCATTTTTCTTCAGTTTAGTCACATTTCATCAAAACAGAATTTAGAAAAACCGCCTCCAAAGTTTTTTTAGTTTTTCAAGGCAAGATCATCTGCTTTGGAGCTTTCGATAAACATCAACATCAGAAAGCTTTCCGATTTGCCATTTTTAATTAAGAGTTAACAAATAATTTTAATGAAACAAACATTAAAAATCCTGAATAAAATATTTATTTCATCTTTCTTTGGAATTTTGGGGTCTGGTCTGATTTTCGAATGGGAGAACGTTTGTTGGGGTAGTTTGATAGGGAAGCGCTATACTTTACTCGAAAAAATGAAATAGGCAAGTGTATGCACTCGTGAAATCGCCTCCTAAATTTTTGGGGAGGAATTTTCACACTAAATCTAAAAAATTCGGGATTTTTCCGGAAATTTTGATTTTTGCTCGGAGATTTTCCGAGACAATTTTTAAATGGAATGAGAGAGGTGGTTAGGGAAAAATCAAGAAACGAGGAAAGGAATTTTGCTTGTGCTCGCGCGCATCCACGAAAATTGATCAGATTTGGCTGGAATCTGAATTTGGCAAAATTTGGAACATATAAACGAAAACTTCATCGAAAGTCGCTTTATGGAATTTTATAATTTCCATGTAAAAATTCAGGCGTTATTATCAGAATGTAGCAAGTATTTATTTAAAGGTAGTTTGAGACAGTTAAGAACTTTTTTAAAATTAATTTTGACTAATTGTTAGATCCAGATTAAGAATTTTTCAGAAACTTCTTCGCCTAAATATTGACTTTCTCCCTAATTCTAAGGTTAGAAGTTGAATTTGTAAATTAGATTTGACAACTTGGAAACTGCGAGACCACGAGGCATTGAGAAATAGTGTGAGAAAAGAAAGCCTATCATCCCATATGCGCTACCTTAATCTTATACTATTTCGCCTATGTCTCGTGCTTCGTGACCTCGTGGTTTACAAATAGCCGCTAGATTTTTCAAATTTTCAACAAACCTGTATTGCTGGCCGATCATCGGAAGAGGTCCGAGAGCGAGTGCAAAATGATGAACGAGCCTCGGGAAACCGTCACCAAAGCGCAACAAGAGTTGCGGTCTGCAAAAACAATCGATAACTTTTAACGATTTTCTTAATTTCTGAATGAAAAGCTGTACTAAATTTTTTTAGCCTTTCTTTGAAATATTTTTCGAATTTTCTTTTAATAAAAATGCCAAATTTTCAAAACAGAAACTATTGATTGTAGCCATTGTAACATTTTGGTTTCCTCACCCGTACGATGTCGATCACAGAACAGCTCGCCGCTGCGTTCCCAGGGAGTTGTGAACTGAAAAAGCAATCGATAAATTTCTATATTTTATTTAATTTTGTTTCAAAAGTAAAAAATAGCCCCCACATCCTCAGGCAAGTGAGAGCCTAGGGACGCGATCCAGCTGGCGAAATCCTCGTGCGGCGAGCCGCCCATCACTTCTGCAAGACGAATTTAATTCAAAACATTTTCGACAAATATTAGTCTTTGTTAAAAGTTAAAGCATTTTTCAGGCAAAATCTGGTGATTTTTAAATTTCAAAATTTTACCCGACAACGCGTCCACGAACGCCTCGCACAGCACATACCGATATGGCTGGGTGGGGAAACCTGAAAAAATCGATATTTTTTATTTTAAAAAAATTCTCGTCAAACTAGAAGGAAAAAAACATTGAAATTGTCATGTCAAATTGAAGAATGGTCACTTCAGCTTACTGTAGTTCCCCCACCCTTTTTCGGAAAATGGTATGGGAACAGTAAGGGGTCATCACCTTCGCAAACCTCAGAATAAAAGAAAATGGAATTTTTGTCGTTTTTCTCGGAAACTGACCTTCATACTGAAGCCCAATCGTTTTGCCCAGTGTCTCGCAGGCCAGCATCATGTTCGTGTACTCCTGCTTCAGCACGATGATCCAACGACGATTTTTCGCGTCCAGGAGATGGTAGGGGTCTGAAAAATCAATACTAATAAAAAAATCGATAAACAAGTGGGTGAGGCTGAAAATTGAAGATTGCAAATGGAGTGCATACTTTGCTGTCCGTGCGCCAGTTTGCAAAGCTTCTCGTCATCGACCTCGGCTTCATCAGTGTAGAGGCCAACCCGCACACCTTGCTCCCGAGCGATAGATGGCTCGGTTCTGCCCAGAATCTCCATGACCAGCTGCAAACATTTCGAATTTATCTCGTCGTTATTATCTTCGAAAGTTGCTATGGTAACGAAGAAAATACATTTGTATGTTTTTGATCGACTTTTTTCTATTATTTTTAGTCGGTCAAAATCACCAAGGGAATTTTTCCATCAAATTAAATATTTTTTGAAGCATATCAAAATAAAACTTTAATAAATCGTTAAAAAAGACTTTTTTCAACTTTGCACCTGTCTTTTGTCCATCTCGATCCGCTCGTTGTGGAGGGGGATGCGGTGCGTTTCGTTGGCGTGGAACATCGCGCGGCTGCGCTGAATGTCGTTCTCGATCGTCCACGGTCCGACCACCGTCGAGAACTGAAAATTTATATTTTTTGATTTCGTAGATTTTTCAACAAGTAGAAATTTGTTACTTTCTTTCTTTATTTAAAATTTTCTAGACTTCTGAGCAAACAGAAAATTTCGGATTAAAGTAGGGTTACTCAAGGTCTGTTTGATAACGATGAATAGAGAAGCTGCCACTTTAGAAAATTTGTAATAATTGTTATTTGAAACCTACCCTATGAAAGGACATTCTTTTATTTTTATCCGATAAATAGTTCAATTTTTGACGTTGAGCATCATTTAATCTTTTAAACCTACCCGATCAATAACGCCGTCCTTGAAGCTGAACTCGTTCATTGCATATTCGGCCAGCATGCAGGTGCCGTCCAGATTCCCGTACGTCTGTACGCTAGCTATCAGGAAGCGCAGATCCTGAAAAATCGATATTTTGGAAGAAAAAAACATCAGTTTTAGCCTAATTCATCATTCAGACTTTTTCAAACCAAAATTGTCGTCTAAAATCTTTTTCGGGTCATTTATGTAGAGTATAATTTGAGTATTTGCGTTCACTACCTTTATGCATTAATTTCCCATAGAAAATGTTGGTTTTGAGCACTTCCTCTTTAATTTTTTTCTCATTCTGGCTGAAAGTCAGCCTAGGTCTGGAAATAATAAAAAAAATAACCTTGATTGTGTCCCGCTTGCCGCCGGTCTTGATGATGAGCGCGTCGCGAACACGTCTGCGGTCGTTCTCGTACTTGTCTAGCAGGATCTCCTCCGTCAGGATTTCCTCTGAACAAATCGATCTTTAGAAGAAAAGAAAACCTGGAAAATACAGAATTAAGTCCGCTCAGTTGTTTTTTTTTTTAAAAAGTCATTATCAAAAGCTATTGAGGAGCTTGCTTATTTCACAGGGAAAAATGTGTGATAATTGGCAAGTTAAGCCCCGCTCATTATCGATCTTTCACAATGTACCATCATCAACGACTCGATTGAGGATCTGGCAGCGGCCGTGGAAGATCTCGTCCTCGTCTGACGAGGAGATCAAATCCGCCGCGTCGAAGCCTCGAAAGTCGATCCGCTTCTGCTCCGCGTCGTGCTTTTTCTTCTTCTTAGCATAACTGCAAATATCGATTATTTTCTTTGAAAAATCAATAAAAACGAGCTTTTCAAGGAAAAATGAGGAAATCGAAGAAGCGATTTTCGAATTCGAAACAACGATAATAAACAAGAAGTAAGTGTTTCTATGCGATAAAGAATGACAAGAGTTGAAGCAAAGAAGAAGAGAACAAGTATTTTTCAATGAAAAATTACTATTTTTTTAAATACGCGCAAAAACCGTACGCCCTGAGCCGCTCGATTTCGGCTCTCTGTCGTTCCGCGGCGTCGAGCAGATCGTCGAAATTCGCGCTCTCACCGACACTTGCCCCACTTGGCGCTGACCAAGTCTTCTGGACGTTCTGTAAACGCAGGCCGATTTTCAATCACACTGTAATCTACAGTACTCATTAGAGAATGCTTGCTTTTTCGTTTTGTTCATTTTTATGTTTTACCTGATAGCGATGTTGTTTGGCCTGTGGACTCCTCAGGTTCTGCCCGAACTTGGGGCTACTCGTCTTGCCGTTGACTGGTGATGTCTTGCCGCTCGGATGACAGTGGTCGATGAGTGGAGGCGCGGTCGGATCAAAGAGGGGACACGGCAGTTTCTCCGAGCTGGGCAACTTCAGGGACGAGGCTGAAAATCCGTTTCTCTTCAATATTTCTCTAGAATGTTCAATTTTGCCTTGTTTAAAACAATGAAATTTCAGAGACGTCGATAAAAGAGTGGAACATTGGGTCGAAGACGACTTGTACCACAAAGAAGATGATTTGTACAAAATTAACGAGGAAAGTCCCTCTACAGTTTTCGTATAGTTCACTCTTGTGGTGCAAATCGCCTCAAACTCTAAAAACTCAATTAATATCCGATAATACCCGAATCTTTCTTGGACCCTAACGTCATCGTCGCCGAGACTTTGATCTGTTGCGGATTGGGCTCAGATGCGGAGCTTCCCTGACTCTGCAGCTGCAATTGTCGCTGCTGATGTTGGTAGAGACGCGACTGGTAGTTGCGGTTGAAGATTCCAGGCATCGCTGGGGGTCTAAACATAAGTTTTCTAGGACTTTTCTCCGATCATCAACTGAGAAGGTCTGATAGACCTTATTTATCAACAGATTTCGATAAATTCAATTTCAAGTGGCTTTTTGAAAGGATAGATAGACTTGATCAAATTGATCTAGAACTCGATACCGATATCAGTTGATCAAGTCTAGATCGACTTTCAAATGACATAGATAGGTCTTGTTCTAATAGACCTTTTCCTATTTCGTTAGATCAAATTCTTATCGACCTCCCCGAGACTCGCCTGAGACTGTCGTAATGCGATGACCTTGACTGAGCGCCGTAGTTCTGAAATTTTTCTAGAGCATTTCGTCGATATTATGAAATTTTGCTAGGGTTTTTTTTTCTTTAGATGGTCTGAAACTTTTTCTAGGGGTTTCCCCGGACTTGTGATTTTCCGAACCTGCTGACTCTGTGAACTCTGACGGATCATCGCATCGGTGCGAACTCGATTCTTCCAGCCGACCTTCCGACGAAGATGATGAAGCGTTAATGAGGCTATTGCTGGAGATTCATTCAAAAGAGAAAAATTGCAATTTAAGCAAATTCGAAATTTAACTATTTAATTAATAGCATTGAAACTCTTAACATTTATTCTAATTTCACATTAGAGAAGAACTAGTCTAACAAGGGAAGTTACCAGTATGTTACTCACAGATTCGCTCCATTTTTCTAGGGAAAATCAAGGAAAAATGACCTTATACCTAGGGTAAAGCGGTCCCAAAAACATTTGATAAAACTGCCTCAGAAAACGCCTGAAATATACTTTCTATATTATCTATATTATTTTCTAAATGTTTAGCCCGTATGCTTACAAATTTTGACATAACTCCGTCAGTACTGGAGTGAAAGCCCCGAAATTCATGCTCTATACCCCCTGATGATCAAAATTCTGGTTTTACCGGTCAACCTTATATCATATGCCATAAATTTTTTTTACCTATATTGAACATATTTAGAGAAAAAATTCTATGGGGTATTGAATCAATATTCAAGCCTTGATATTTTAAATCCTTTCACAGAAATATCATCTATATCTTCTTTAAAGCATTTCTATTTTATAAAATAATAATCTGCACCAAATTTGGCATCTTTTTCATAGATTAATTCATTTTGTGGATATCTCTTATTTGATTTACATCATCTAGCATTTCCCCATTTGTTGTGATCTTCATTTTTTAGGGGATCGCCGCGTTGTTTTTTCCTCGTTTTCTGCAGCGCGTTTCGAGAATAATCCCGGTGTTGTTGGTCTTTAAAGAACAAAAACGTTGCACAGGGAAATAGTCTCTTCATATTAGAGAGCTTAGAGATAGGGAAATCCGCGAAATAGCCCTAGGAAAGAATTTCTGCTTTCTCTTTCATCGCTATTTCTCTCGTACAATGAAGATAGGACTTCCCCACACAAAATTTCTCTATTTCGTTCGGCTTCCTCTCTCTGGTTCTAGATATTTCTCTCGATTTTCCATCTCTGCGTCGGTTCTTTCAAAGTCGTCCCATAAACACGGCGCATTTTTTCAGCTTTTCGTCTGGGTCTCTCGAATTCAGCGCTATTCCATTGGGTTTTCGGGCGTTCTAGAAGCGCTGCACTCGTCTCTCTTTTTCTTTTCCCCAATTTCTGCCTCATTTCTTCGCGTTTTTCCTATGTTTTCCCTATTGCCTTGCATTTTCCCCCGCTCCTCTCTTATTTTCCGTCTCTCGCGGCACCGCACCCATCGCTTTCGTATAAAAGGACGGGTTCGTGAGCGTAGCCGCGCGCGCGCACTGCCTGCAGAACCTACAGAGATAAGGGATATAACGCCTAGAGCCCGAAGGGATATTTCAGAGTTTGCGACGTTTCTGCTCATAACACACTACTTGCGTGTTGCCTATTTTAGATTTGCTTCCTAGATTTTTATTTATTTTTTTTCATGTTTGAAACTTGTTTGCACAAATGTTTTCTTCTTATTGATGCACTGTCTTTTATCTTCTTTTTTAAAGATTGTATTTTTGCTCATATTGTGTTGTCTTCTTTGTGTTGAAACATTCGTCACGAATTTCCATAGATAAATTTAGGGCCTTATGGAATAAACTCGAAAGTTGTATAAAAGTGTAAGTATCAAACATTTTCAGAGTTGTCTTCTCTATCTTTAACCTACAATTAGTGTTTTTTTCTAATTGAACTTCATAAAGCTCTGAATAGAACTTCCATAAAATCTCTTATCTATCATTGATTATCATGTTATCGCATCGTCACACTATTATCATAATTGTTTGATCTCTCATTTTTTTCTTCTGTTCCGAATCAGTCTATGCTTCTATTTTCGTCTCCCTGCAAGAAGCAGCTTCATGTGACATCAACACTTCTGTGATAGCGTATTTCATGAAACGCATGTGAACATAACGATTTCACGCCACTACGACCAATCCCCCATCTCTCCGGCAATTTCATCTATTTCCGCGACAAAACGAGCGATGATAGCTTCCAAATTTAGCGAACCATTTGTACTATACAACAATCACGTAGCTATTGACTTCATCTCATAATCAGAATTAAAAGTCATACAGTAGTCTAAGCGTTTTTCTTTCTCTATCCTTCAATCTTAGGTCAATAAAATGATGAATTGACGCCAAATCCCTGATTACAATGACTGTACAGAGCGAATGGATCATGATAGTCAAACGCAGACCGCAAAAAAATTAAGTCCACAGACCAGAAACGTCACTTTTCTTCGGGCTACAAGATCTTTCGCATTCATAACGCAAGCTATTTCTCCCTTCTTCATGATAGAAAAGTGTTCATTTCTGATTAGAAAATACTCAATTCAACTGATCATTTTAGGCTACAATATCTTTTACATTACTACCAAGTTATTTAATTCTTTCTGATGAAAAGTACTCACTTCTGATAGCATAGTAATCAACTTTCACCAAAATGTACTTCAAAGATCAGAAACGTCATCGATGGTCGCCCTCAGACTGAGCATATTTCCTGCCAGCTGACATGCCGCGGGACCTCGAGAACACATTTACCCCTCCCCTCTCTCGCGCTATTTGACAATTATCAATGTTCGGCCAACACACAGCGCCGAAAGTATAAATAGGCAGAAGCAAAAATGTGGTAATGGATAAAGCTTCAACGAGCTTTTTTTTTTTTTCGATATTCTCTAGGCTTTGAATATTTCATTCATTTTAATGGATCGTTCGAAAGTTTTATGTAATGTTTTTATTCGTATTGGTTTCGTTTGATCTTATCATGTTATTTTTTTCTGGTAATTCGTGAAAGAGGCTAAATCTTTTCAGCCGAAAATTTAGTTAGCCAGACTTGTCAAAGATTCATTTCTTCTGAGACGGATAGGTTTTTATAATTTGTAGGGGACGGGAACAGCTAAATCTTGGACAAACCTGAATTCAGTAAATTCCTAAGTTAGTCAAAATTTTACCATGACGCATAGGAATGGGTTGAAATGGACATTTTGAAAAAAAAGCCGCTTAAAAATTTGAATAGATATTCTGACCCATCTCTGATGACGTGCTCCAGAAATTTCTGGTCATTCTAACAGATTTTTCCAAATTTCTCCCAGGTTCAGCATCATTTGTCTGTTAATTCAATTCCTCTTCATCGACATGTTGATGATTGTCCAAGTTTCTGGTTTATCTCTCATATTTGCATAGGGTCTATTCTATGGAAGGTTCCAGATAAACAGGGGTACACTTGCCCTTAGAGAGAGAGTGCGGTCAGTGATGTGAATGTTTGAGAAGCGACCAGTGATGGGGTCTTTGGTCAAGTGCTCAAAAATGTGGGCCTCCAAACTGTAGTGCTTTTGTCCAAAAAATTTTCGAACTATCTTTTACTTCAAAAGTTCTCCATTTTCACTTTTTTAATCCAAATCATATTATTTTTCATTCAATTTCCTCCAAAACGAGATTATTTTTGCATTAGTTTTCGATTTTTCATCTTATTTCAATTCAATATATTTTGCTACAGTAGTAAACATTCCAACCTCTGGGCGCGGCCTTGAACGAACGAATAACTAAAAGTCAAGTCATCCCCCAATTTGTAATTACTGATCAACCGAATGACTGTTTGTTCGAAGTTGTTTCAATCGTTTCGATGCAATTTTGCTATTTTGTTACATTTTTCAGTGAAATTCATGAATTTCCACATGTTCAAATCCTGATTCATCGTTTATTTCTCGATTTTCAATCTATTTATAATAATTTCCTCTCATATCATTTCCGGTTGATTTATCAATGATTCGATCTCTTGCTATATAAGGAAATTCATCTAATAAAACTTGAACCTCAGACTTATTACAATGTTTCATTTTTTGTGCTTGATGATTCAGTAAGCTTGAAATTATCAGCATTTATCATTTATCTACCTTCGAAGCTATTTTTGCATGTACTTTCTCTCGGAAAAGTATAATAAAAATCCTATGCTAATTTGCATGTTTATAAGTCTAATGGGGGGCTCATTAGATGATTCTGAATCTAAAGTATAATCAAAAACGTTCCAGCTGTTATTTTAGTCTGTTTATGATCGCTCGGTCCTATTGTGAGTTGTGAGTACAACTTATATTTCGATACGCCTCTAGTGTGCATTCATAGTCTGGCGCTGGTGTTCCTACAAAATGAAACCCAGCCATGTTTATCGTTTGCAGTTTTAATGTTTGATCTGCTAAATCTCTCTTGACCGGTTCTTAAACTACTATAACTCGTTTTCTCTACCAGACGCATAAGTTTTCCAAGTTTTCGTTTCTGGAATTTTCAAATTTTTAAATTCGAATTTCAAATTCGTATCGATTTCTCTCATAATCTATCGCTCTGAAAACGTTTCAATGATCGATTTTAGTAACTGCTTTTTGTCAAAGTTTAGCATTGGAACATTTTCGAAAATCTATCGACTTTAAATTCGAATTAAAATTAGCATAGTCAATTTCAGCCTCTCTACATTCCCTCGGCATTCACAGACAGTTTTTCTGCTCCAACCTCCATATTCTGCAGTCTAAAATGGTGCTTCTCGTCCCTATCCAACCGAACACTCCCTCTCCATCCGAGCTCAAGCTCGAGTCGGGTCGAGTGATTAGGTAAGACGCGAGCTATGGAAATTAGACGTTAAAATAGGAGCCAGTTAATCATCCCAAAATAGTCCGTCTAAAGGAAGTAATCTAGAATAAGTAGGCGAGATACGTTCAAAAATAGTCTATGAGTAGGCTTGCCATTTGAAGGTGTCTAGTCTTGAAAAAAACTCTGATCGTTCTCCGACTTACAATTAGCCTTTCCCACATAGGTTATCAAGTCTGAGGTCTTTAAATTATTAAAGTTTTAAGCCAGTCTATTGAATCTTGAAAAGCCATCATTTTTCAGATACGTCGCTCCACCTAATGCCAACCCTAATTCCCATGCCGGCCAGGACGACGTCCCTTCTGTGGTACTGCGAAAGAACAGTCTGAGTGAGTACTAAATTCTCTTACTTTCAAATTTCAAGATTATTGGAAAGTCTAATGGCATTCAAGATTTAAAAAAAAAAAAATGCATGGTAAAGTCCAGTTTTATTCTTTTATCCTATTCCATTAAAATATTCCCTTCCTGTCACGGGGTTCCACTTTCTTCTACAGTACATTATCTTCTTACTTCCTCTAAAAATCTCAAAGATCTGTGTAGCATGATCAATCATTCTTATTTTGCCTCTTGTGTAATGTCCATCACGAAGAACTCCGAGCGAAGGCGTGGTTTGATTTTCGAAGATTGAGGGTCATTAAAAACCTTCAACATTGTGCTGCACACAGGCTGGGGGATTTCCGCTTACCCATTTTTTAGCGATAGACGTTTTGCGTCAGGCCTCTTTTTCTTTTATTATCCTGTCTTCGATCCAACCCATCAAACCCAAATGCTTCTCAACCTGCAGCTGCCATTTTCTCCGCCTTTTTGCCCCTTTAAAGAGCAGCTTGATCTCTAGCTTTAGCGCAGCCAACTTTCGTAAACAACTTAGTGGACCAAACTCTTCAAAAATCCGAGGAGGCAATCCAGGAAACTTTTTCTGCAGAAAATTGCAAATAGATTGAAACACAAACAGAAAAATCTGCAGAGAATTCGAAAATAACATAGCATCTTTCTCGTATTTTCCTCTATTCAATACTTTCGCATAGCTTGTTGTCAAGAAAACACTGCACTTGCGAAATCGATCTAGAAACACTTTTGCAGGCCTCAAAAATAGACTATCATAAACAGTCGCCATCTGCAGGGTGAATTCCATGATTTTGATCATTCATCAATGATTATTTCGAAGTTGTTTTCTTCACATGTTCAAGGTTAAAGAATTCCTTCACGTTTTACGAGAATCACCTTTAAAGAAATCGGGGAAAACCGATCGAAATGATAAGACAAAGATGCAGGGAAATTTCGAAATATCAAACCGAAGCAAGTTCTCTCTCCATCGCTAGACAAAAATAGCCTGACGCGGCCGCCTTCTACGATAGACGATCATGATAATTATCAATGACATGAATCTAATTCTCAGCGAAGTTTTGAGAGATTATAAAAATAGGGGAAAAACCAAACTGGACCCCCGTTGTGAAAAAGAATAGAAAAGTTAGAGTCAACAACAAAGCGCTCATTCCTTGTACAATTTTCTGCTTGATTTCACAAACCTTAACAAATGACCTACGGAAATTACACAGTCATCAATTTGAAATTGCAAGAAGGACAAAAGTCGAATTTCAAAGGATCAAACAAAACAACAACATAGAAATCTCAGAATCTTGTCAAATTTTGATCCATACAAAAGTCTAGTGAAAATATTTTTCCTAGTCTTCTCTTATCCTAAGATCTAATTAGGTGAAGATAATTATTTTAATTATCCTAATTTATAAATAAAAAAAATATATATATATATATAATTGCTTTAATTTATCTCTGACCAACAAACTATTTTAGGATTCGATCAATTTTCCGATTGGGAAGGAGTCAACGATGTGTGTCACACGCTAGACTCGATCGTCGAAATCGACATGGAGACGGACTTTTTCGATGGGAAAACCGTGCTGGAGGTGAGATACGCAAAAATGATCTTCTTTTAACAAGTTTGGACAATTTTAAAGGCGAAAAATTTCATGATGCTTCCAGAAATCATCAGTTAAAATCCCATTTCACAAGTAAGATAATTTTTCCAGATTGGCTTCACAACGGGTCTACCAGCGGTTTACGCGTATGAAAACGGAGCTTCGGAAGTTGCGCTGCATTGTCAGGTATATCAATTTCCAAATTTTCCGAAAAAAAAACCTAGAATTTTAGTCCAAGCCGGTTCTTGATTTGTACTGCAAGCCGACACTCAAACGCAACAACATTCCGGCGAACAAATGCAAATTCTCCTACGGGAATCTTGATGATCTCCCCAAGGCCCTGGGTGGCAAAAAGTAAATTTTCAAAGATTCGCGCCAATTCCAAAACTGAGAATTTTAGATTCGATATCATTCTCGCCCCTGATCTCCTGAACCGATCTGAATCAGATTATGAACAATTGCATGATATCATCAACGAGGCTATGGCCGAAGGGGGCATTTGGTAGGGATTTTTTGTTCAAAAATTATGCAAATCTACCCCTTTGAAAATCTGCTTCATTGTTAAATTTTGATACATTTCGTCTATTTTCTTCAACTCAGAGTACAAATTTTGCGAAAATGTGTGAAATTTTACTAGTTTTCAAGTCCTGGCTAATAGCATTTTACCTCCAACGATTGAATTTAGCCTCTTCTCCTCATACACTTACTACTCGAGCTCTGACGGGTCGTTAGATTCGTTTCTGAGTCTAGTGAGAGCGCACCGTCAATTCGACTCGATCGAGCGATGGAGTTCTCCTAAGACCGATATCGTCCAGAGGAAAGTCTACCAACTCACGAGGAGCTTCATTTGATCGACAATTGATGAAATCATGTGGTTTTAGCACATATTCTTAGAAATTCATCATCATCATTTTACTCCCAATTATTAACCTGCGTTTTAATTTCCCAATATTTTATCAAAATTTCTCGATTTTCTATACAATGGAAGTAAAATGACATAGTAACAAGCAATCCTCCTTTGTCTATATATCTTCTGTCATATATGGTATGGCTCTCTTTAATCTCGCATAGTTGATTCACAAAAATGTAGGGAAATCTCTCACTCCATTAAAACTTCTTTCATTCATTCGGAGCTCCACATTTTTAAAATCAAACGCAAACTGACAAACTTTTAACGAAGCGTCTTTCGCGAACCTTTACCTGCATATTTTGCAAGATTTGACGTAGACTTTAGAGGGCTGGATTTCGAAGATGGTTCTTCGAAAATAAGAAAAATCCTATCACTAATAATAACATTTTCTAAATCCGCCCTTCAAAAGGCTTATATTTATCCTGAAGATCAGTTCTACTCGATTATCTATTCAACGTAGTATTTTTTCATACGGTTTCTCACCCAGCTCAAGTCCTATATCCATCCAGCACTGACAAATTCCTAGTTTAGGATGTTTTCGTAAGACTCACTTTCTTCTTATTACATGATTTGCAATGTTATTGTTTTTAATCACTTTTCGTGCCATTATTCGTTATTAACATTTGGTATATGAGCCAATAAATTATTCTAATAAAAATTCTGAAGAAAAGTCTGGAAGAAGAAGAGTCAAACAAGAAATGAAAAGGTGAAGCAAGATGTCTCCATTGTCCATTTTTGAAGCTTGGACGAAGAAATATTCAAAAATATCAGATCAGTTAGTAACACAAGTCAATCTTGACAGATTCAGAAGAAGAATCGCCAATTTGATAGTTTTCGACTTATTTACTATCTTCATATTCTATGCACATTACGAAGTTGTCAATATTCTCGCCTATGCCGTTTCTGACATTCCCCTCGATAATTACCCATTAAATCTGCCAATAAACACTTCTGAGATTGCACCTTTCGTGAAAATATCATGGAAAATTTGGAGTAATCAGAGAAAATTGCCAGAATTGCATAGAGGTGAGAAATTCTCAAAGATTACACCGAGTAATTATTTAGCACTAAAGAGTACGACACGTGCCAAATTACTGTTTCATTTTCCAAGTCATTGAAAATTGATTCAGATAGTATAGAGAAAATCCTATTGAACTGAACATTTTTAGCCATCATTTTATGAATTTTTCATGCCCTAATTTTTAAGCAACTCTAAATCTTCATTCAGACAACTAATCCAATAAACCATGGCTCTATCATCTCAAGATCGGGTTCTAATTGGAGCGTCTTTTGGAACTGCGGTAAGTTAAATAGTTCTTGAGCAGCAAAATTCAATATTTCTTGTCTAATACATATTTTTTCAAATTTGGAATTCCGAACAACTTCTATCCTAGTTCGAGGAAAATCCCAGTTCTAGGTAGTGGGCATAGCCCTCATCGCAGTTGGATTTTTTCTACGTTTTGGAAGAGGATTTGGCACGTTTGTCACCTACGCTCAGAAGGTCTGACTTCAAAATAACTCACTATCAAGATGAGCCTCGAAATTCAGGACAATGACTTCCTCGAATTGAAGAGGCTGGATATGGTATTCGGGTTGTTCGTAGCGGCTGCATGCTTGTTAGTGCTAACATTTCTCTTGGTTACCTATGCTACGATCAAGGAAAACCGGTTTCTACTGTGGGTGGTAAGTAAATTTACCGACAACTTCACGAAAACCCAGTGTCCGTATTCATCAACGCATCCGGGAGGCCCCCGACTGCCTTTCAAGCGCTTTTTGCAGCGAGAAAAAGCGACTGGGAGGCAATCGAAAGCCTCCTGATGCGTTTATGAATACGGGCACAGAATTTCAGTATTGCGTTATTATCGCATTATGTATCGTAGTCCAACTTATAGCCGGCCTTCTCTCATTCAATTATGCTGATCAAGTATTCTTTATCACAATTTTATTTCAAGTTTAATCGGAATTATTTTTTTTGGTTCTAGATAAATCAACTTTCGTCAGATGATATTTTGTATGAAAGTCTGGGTAAAGTTATCGACAGGTCTTATTTTCTAATTTTGATGAAGAAATTCAAGCTATTTTATAGGATGGGAACATCCACGAAGGTTCCTAACGACGACGAATCTCAATTCTGGTCTCATACTCAACAGGCTGTAATCCACAAATTATTATTGTTAACTGTTCCAGCTAATTTTCAGTTGAGTTGCTGTGGAGTATTTAGTTTAACTGATTGGAAGAATGGAACAGCGGGAAACCTCGCTGGTCTTACTGACACTCAGATCACTTCACTCAATTGCTATCAAGCCAACGCTAATAAGGCCTGTTAATTACTTTTAATCCTGCATTATCCAGGATAGAACAGCCTGGAATTTCAAAGACACTTCAATTTTGATTCAAAATCGACTTTTTGCTAGGGTCTCATCTTTATTTAAATCATTTTTTGTTCTTTTAGGGTTGTGAAAAGGAGATGAGATCTCGAATCAATACGGATGCTCAATACCTAGGGGCTGCTTCAATGGCCGTTTTAGTGGTGGAAGTTAGTGTTTTTTTCAAACTTTATAATTTAACTAGAATTTTAGATAATAGCCAGTTTCCTTGCTGGATATCGAGCCTATGCTCTGGCTCACCCAGAAGATTACGCCATGTAAAGATATTCTCAATTATTTTTATTTCATTATTTAGAACATTTTTAAAGATAGAAATTTTCTTTTCAAAAATAAACACGTTGAGATTCACAACTCGGATAACAAAGTGCTAAGTGCTCCTGGGTTTTGTAGGTGATTTGAGAGAATTTAACCTGCACATTAATTGAATGAATTAAGTATGAAGTTCTGACGTAGACATAGACATTTTAAATTAACATCATCAGAAAGAAAACATAAAGGAAAAGCTGAAAGAAGATCGAAATTTCAAAACAACGCTGAATTTCAACTTTGAAATGACCCTGGTGAAGATGTTGCACTGCCGAATTTCCAAGATTCACAGGACTGAGTTTTTACCGTATGAAGTAGGGGGATTTTTGAGACACGAAGAAGTATCGTTCAGAATTTTAGAGTCCTATCAACTCAACTTATAACTCAAACTAGACCTTATGATAAACTTCCTAGATAGCTAGAGCCGAAACGATCAATTCGAAAACGATACTCCTTTCATAGTTAGACTAAAAGAGGATTTCCCCTGATTTGATCAAGGGATTCGTCTTTCGGAGAATCGTAGAATGAATGAGCTACTGGACTTGGCAACAATTTCTTAATGTTCTAGCAAAGCTACGCTAAACTCCGTCGAATTTTCTGTGGACAACTACTGGGCCACTCGATGTGGTTGTGGAATGCATGTGGTGGGGGAGCGTCTCGCTCGAAGAATGGTACGACTCCCGACCAAATCGACCTAGATTTGCCGGTACTTAAAGAAAATCTCGCACTCAAAAAATACCAGGAAAGAATATTTTTCTCCATGGAGTTGTCGTGGTAGGAGACCATCAAAGAGTGATATTCCATGAATATTCGAGTTGAAACGGTGTATCTGTAGAGTTGAAATTCGAAACTTTTGAACGTTTTTCTTAACAAACCCTAAGACGACATCGATCATGTAGTGTTTTCTAGCCATGAGTATCGAAACAATGGCCAGACAAGCCAATAGATGGTACAAGTAGACGAGAGGCTAAGAATGCGTCAATCAATTTCAAGTTCACGATAAAACCGTACATACCTTTAATTTCTTAGGTGAATAATATTTGAACGTCAAAAATGCAGTAAATATCGTTAGAGTATGGCCCGATACAATTAGATCGCCACATAGCTCTCTGGGTCGGAGTTGCTAAAATTCGGCATTTAAATAAGTTCGGATTATACGAGTTCTAATGATTCAGATCGATTTTTTTCGATTTTCTAGAACCCCAATTTTATCCTTGCTAAAATATCGTACTTCAATTCCCGCGCTCCAGAACATCCTGGCAACTCGAGCCGCGACAATATCCACTGTGCCATTCGTCTTCGGCGCACAGTAAGTGTGGACCGAGGGCACAGGAACTTGAAATATCGTAATACACAGTGCTCGGAAGCAATACGATAGAGCTGCACAGAAAAACACTCGCCGTGCTACGATCCACCTAGATTTCTTGTGTTAAAATCCGACTATTTCAGCCCTCAATTTCGAATCAACTTTACGTTAATATGAAATTAAAGAAGTAGAACTAATCGTTTAAATTACCTATGCTGATGACCAAACGTAACAATTAGAGCGTTCACTAACAATATCAACATGATGTACTCAGTTAACCGAATGGCTCCTCGAATCTAAATTTAAGCAAGCTTTGTCTAAGTTCTCCTTCTCGATTCATACTTCTGGAAACCATGAAAACCACAGATCTGGTAGGGGGTCAACATCTCTGGGCACTCGTTCGTGAATCCACGCTAATGAAACTTCATTGGCAAACCAACCTATTCCCTAAAACGCGATCTTAAGTAATTTCTTGAAAATTTCACTATCTCTGATCAAAATATGCTAGTTTTCGAGTTCCAGAACTTTAATAAATGTCCTAAATATAGCCCTGTGACGATAGGCAGTCATATTTTATGTTGCATCTATGAAAATATTTGCATTGTGACTCGAGATTCTTTCTGACTGGTTTTGTGGTTTTTGCGCTGTCCTATTTCAGTCGTATCGTCTCAGTTCTGTTCCGTGCCTAAGGCGCCTCGACTCGGTTCGTTTTATCATTTATCAGGACGCATTTCCTGCGTGCTGTGTTCAACCGCACAACGGCATATCAAACGAGTCGAATCGATTTTTGCAGCAAATTTCAAATGTCAAATGATTTATTATGAGTGAATAATCAATTTCTGCCAGGAAATTTCGTTCGCTGATAAAAGATGATGCAAAAATGTCGTTATTTCACAATTTCCTACACAAATTTGAAACACGGATATTTTCACGTGCTTATTTTATGGTGGTGTCCGTTTTCTACAGCATTTCAAGAAAATGACAAATGCCTCGTTTCGAAAAGATCAAAACGCCAAGAAAATGCTTATTTTTCCCGAAAAAATGGACGAACTTAATTGCCTAGCAACGAGAAAAACCGCGGGGACGCATAAACTGAGATCGACTGAAAATTCGCGGAAAAACTAATTTCAGATGCATTTCTTTCAGACTCGAGCTCTAACTTTGCCGATTAAAAATCACAAATCTTTCGTGTGAACTCGATTAACTCACCACAAAGATAAACGAAAATATCGTGGGCCATTTTCGAACTTCGTAGGGTTTTCCATGAACTACAGGTAAAATCTCCCCCTTCTCCTTGTCCGGTAACATCATACTGAAAATTCGAATTGTTCAAGCTTCAATAATATCAAAATACACTGAAAGGAAACAACGGACGACACAACACGAAAAGACATGGACAATTAAATCAACGTTGAGTTATTCAATAAGTTCGTAGATTTTTGCTATTTTAAAATTTGACCATCTCCGTACAAAATGCTAATTTTTAGATTCCAAAAACTTATTGAACAAAAAAAGATCTAATTTTACACACCTCACATTTTTAGGTTCCTTAGCTTTGAATTGGTACCGATAGAGTAGAGGGAACTTATCCAAGGCTACCATAATGTCCAAGCGAGTTAAAATTCCTAACTATAGTGATTAGCGGCAACCCCTTGGGGCACCCGTGGTTAATATATATTAGCAAGTGTGCGTATGTCTCCGATTAATTCTGAATTTCGACGGTAAAACTCGGTCGGAAATAGTGTCTATCTGGAGAAGAGCACTGTTAGAGGGCTGATGAATAATCAGTCCAAAAACGAGCGCAGCAAAATCGGTGATAGTATTGAGGCAGAAGAAAAGAGAAGAATTATTGCAGCAGAACCATCAAAGGCAAAAAAAGATCGATAATCGAGAGACAAAAGATAAACCTTGGCAATTTAAGCCTATAATAAGCTGCATATAAACTGAGTGCATCAGCGTTGTCAATTCACAGATCAAACTACTCGAACTCAAACGAACAAAGTCGCATCTAAGGATAGGTGGAACAGCAAAAGTTGTACATCAATTTCTACATTGGTGTGGAAAGTTAAAATTGAAACATCTCTGGCCAGACCTTCGAATAAACATTTCAAGTTGCAAAAACAAAGCTAACCGTTTAACTCCGCCCATGTGTTCTTGAAAATTCAGTATGCAGAACGTAGACAAAGGGAATTTTTAATCGCATAAACCCACATGTTGGGGGAAGTGAATGTTGAATTTTTGAAGATTAAACGGGGTCGCATAAGGGAAAAAAGTGAAAAATTTTAAGTCCGTCGAAATTCCGCTTCACCCCTTTAGTAAATAAATAATGACAAAGGCGTTGATTCAGATGAAGTAAACGTATGCAGGTGATAAACCATTTAGAACTTCTTTTCTTTATTTCTATGATAAGAGTCAGAACCAACGCAGAATTAAGGAAATCAGAAAGCATAAAGTTTTGAAATTTTCTAGACCGCTCATATCAGTTAGCGCTCAAATAAAGAGGGAGTGTTGAACATCAGAATGTGTTGATAAAAACATTGAATCATTCTGATTCACATCCCTCTGTTTTGGCATTGATCAGTAAAAATATTAGTGGTTTAGCGACAATCAAAATAATCGAGCGTCACTAGACCTAGGGAGGACTATCGTCAGATACTTCTTGCGACTTACCCCCGCTCTACTTTCTTAACAGATTTATATTTCCAACCTGTAATAAACCTAAATGTTCGCCAATGCGATCTGTTATGATAATTATGCCCCCTCCCCCGTAGTTTATTTTCGTCTGACGAAAGTGCTCTTTAGGTCTGAAACGAGACTCATTGCTCATATCGAGTGACTCAATAAATCTACCGCTTTGAAAATTGGCTCTATTGCTAATTTTAAAGAGAAACTTTACTAATATTTGGCGATGAAGCATATTTTTAGAATGGCAAATTTACGAGCGTTTATCGAAAGAATATTCTCGTTCAAACTATCGATAAACCGAAGAAAGACGACAGTTCAATATCAAAACTTGAATCATCTAGTCTAACAATCTTATGAAATGACTGCTGTGGATAGTTCTCGAGCCTCGTTTTCTTCTATTATGCCACTTTCAGCCGTCTATTTCTTACCTTTTCGAATCCTTCGAACTCTTACTTTCTCGCGATCTCTCGAAGTCAAACGAAAACCGAGTTATTTGCTCTACTTAATGTTGAGACAGCGCGAAAAATCAGCGGAGTTTGCCATAAGAAAGTCAGATGACAAAACAAAGATCTCAAGCAAAGAATATCGATCTAAATTCAAAACTTATCCGACTAAATAAAATGTTTATCCAAATTTTCGAAACGAAAAGTATTGAAGAACGTTTAAAAATCCTATCAAATCACAACTTAGAGGGAAGGGAAAAATAGGCCTAAATTTTGAACGCATGAATTATCATCACATCTAATTTCTGTATAGATATAGGAAAATTGTTCGCTCAACGGCGTTATTTAGTATGTGAATTTCATGCAGGTGCACTAAGTTAGGTGATCGCCTGGGGAAAACATGATGAGAAGTGGTGTGGAACTATGAACGTTAAAAATAGAAAATTGAACTCGATATATTCAGACCAATCCTATGAGAATGAAAATTAAATCCAAGCAACTATCGATAACGTCTAATAAATATCCACACTGAAGATATGCTTCATTGTTAAAGGTTAAGAAAAGTTATCTAAAAACCAATAGCATTGGAGCAGAGTTTTCAGTCCTAAAAATTATCTTAAGTCCGAAAACTTCGAAACTTGCCGAAGAATAGTGACAAATTGATCGAACAGTCTCATTCTGCTCCGTTTCTTTCACGTTTTGCCGCGTTTTTCCGAGATATTTGCACAAGTCTGTTTGACGAAAGTCATACGAGAATAACTCCTGCACACCGCAAGATATAGAAAGAACAGAAACTACGCATTTTTAACAAATTGCTAAACTTTTGAAAATTTTCAATTGGATTTTTAAAAATCTATTCCATTCAGGGATTTCAACAGGTAGGATACAAGTACCGAATTTCCTTAAACTATAGAAAAAAAAACAGGTAAAAGGCACGAAAATTTCGGATTTACTACATGTACAAATACGATTTTTCGATACCTATTGGAATCCCTGATTCCATTATTGGATTTCAAAGGTGATTTCCATATAAGGTTAGGAGAACTCTATTCTAATTTAGCAGAAAAAGACGATTAATATTAAGTCGCTAGTCCTTCTTGACAAACCTAGAATGCGGTTTTTAAAGATATGAATGAGTTTAACGTAAATGCAAGATTATCTATGGTTTCCTAGTGGCTATTTGTGGATGAGAAACAGTCGCCATTATTGTGAGATTATAGTAGAATGATGATGCGATATCTAAGAGTTTGAGACAAATACCAAAATAAATCCAAATTCCATAGATCACAATGGAAACTCTGGAATTGTTCTGATGCTTACCTAGGTTGCTATGCTTATTCACATGTGCGGGTGGGATCTAATCCGACTAATAATATAGAGGGGAAAAATAAAAGTTCGATAAATAGCCACTTACATCAAATTGAGCATGATGTTTGATGAGAATAAATCTTGACGCAGATATTTGTTCCATATTTCAAGATACAAATTTCAGTAAAACCAAAGTGCAAGGTGTGTACTAATGGATAATACTAAAAGAATGAAAAAATATAGGTTTCTCGAAGAAATCTTATAATGGGAAAAAGTGAAATACTTGTTTTCAGGCAAAACCATTAAAGTGTATTTAATTTTAACAGAGCAGGGCGGAAATATCTAATTAATCAAAGTAAATCGAATTAAGCTTTGATTTCATTCGAAACTGGCTGAAAATTTTCGCTGATGTCGAGTATTTTGGGCGAAATTCATTGAATATTAAAATTTGTTGAATAATTGGAGGTGGCCGAAATGTGTTATTTAGTTTGAACACAACAGGATTGCTAAAGAATTGCGAAATCATCTGCAGGAAGTAACCAATTTTAGAGCAAAGTAAAGCCTTGTTTTCAAGTTTATTACATCAAGAAAGAACAAACACAAATAGTAACAAATATCAATGAGTTTACAAGTTTTTGAATGATTCGAGTGCTCAAAAGATGTATTTTGGCAAACATTTCGGCAAAATAAGCTAATCTCAGCCACGTCTAAAGGTTTGCCCAAATCTGCATTACATTGGCTGCAGATTAAACAAAAAACAAAACTAATAAAGCAGATCCGGAATTTCTGATGTCGGTCGCAGCAAAGTGAGGAGAGAATCAAAAAGCGTGAGAGAGAACAGATGGGAAGGTGAAAGGCTGCTCCAGGCGTAGAAGCACAGAAGTTTGTTTGAGAATTATAATGTGGTCGGGGGATCGACCGAGGTGAAAAAGTCGATGTGATACGCGATGCAACTGGGAAACAGTCGAATAGTAAGACAAACAGCATGAAAAATTATTACTAGAGCAACAAAGTTTGACAAAGTTATAGCCTATTTTCTTCAGGTCATCAAAAAGCCACATGCGGTTTAGAAAAGCTAGAAAGAACTCCTTGTATGACATTAGGTATTCAGACTCTAGTTGTAAAAATGCCTACTATTCTTCGTGCATTATGAATTTATTATCATTCATTCCTGAGGCATTTCTATCACAGATCATTGAAAACCGTCGTCTACATTCTATACAATACATAGATCGAGAATAAACCCGTTAGTAGGGATATGGCTGAAGAAATGATCGAAATTACGAATGGATAACCAAGGCTTATTTTTACTTCTAAAAGTTCAATAAATTTAAAGTATCAACTGCAATTCTAACTGACTTCCATTGACCAATGAATTATGCTGGACTCCATAAATGACATAAGTCAAGAATAGGCATATCGTGATTAGAAGGTTTGATGCGATATTCCACAGAACCAAATGTCTGGCTGAGATGCGATTGCCATCCAAGAGAACCCTAAATTTTTGGATTCAACAAAAGGGCAACCGGAATTTGTCGCGATTTGTTTCCGAAAATTTTGTGACGTGTTTCAATGGAATATTTATGCTGAAAGAATTCCAGATCAAATATGCCTTATAACGCGTCGCGACATTTCCAAAACCAAGTCGCGTTATTTTTATGTCGCATCGTCGCGACAAATCTAGATGGCTCAACAAAAGTCACTTGGAAAAATTCAGTTTGCATCAACGAAAAATATCAATCTGATTAGATCGCGAATGAACACTTTTCACTTTTAAACTATTTCTATGGATAGGTGGAAGATATTGTTGAATTTAGATTGAGAAAGTTACTCGAATAACCTACATCAAAATTGGTGCTGATACGATATAGGCCAAGATGATTACGAACGCGAAGACTCCGAACACACCAGCGGCCACGTGCCACGAAGAGCCCATCCAAGGAACTATAGGATCACAGAGATAATAACGTTTATCCGAATCCTGGGTAAATACGCCTTGAAACCCGCCCCAGCCTAAAAGTTATGAAAGCCATAAATTACTGTCAAAAATGATATCCTGGAAACTTCATAGCATCGTAGCATGACAAATCTATGAAAAGAGGAATCATTTCAAGATACGAGAGATCATTTTGCACTTTATTAAAAAATCTTACATCCACCAAAAACCGACATAGTGACTAGGATGCCTTGAATAGTCATGAGCGAATAAATGTAGTATTGAACATTCCTAGGGGAGAGATCTACCATTTTCAAACAGAAATCCTAAAACTCAGTAGTCAAATTAATAAGTTTTATGACGACTCGAATTGCTAGGCATAGTAAATTTAAACTGCGAGGTTAGAAGTAACTAATGCGAGCGTTATCGACTGAAATGCTTATTAGTAAGACAGCCTGGTACTCGCTATAATCATGGAACTGATAAAGGAACCGAAAGATAGTGAAATATTTGCAAAATTAACAAATCTTAAATATTTTTGATAAAAAAGGTAAATAAGGATTTATTGAGGTAAATATACATTCATTGTTCACCATTTTTACATACAACACAGTCATATCACAGAGCATGGATCAAATCTTCAATTTATAATGAACGAATTAGTGATAAGGCAATTACTCATAGCCAGAAAAGTCATCAACAAGAAAAATGTGTAGTCATTGCGAAAGACTCCGGATTTTAGTCAGACTCAGATCTAGGAAGCACTTTCGTCCGATTAGGAAAAAAACTACGAAAATAGAGTATAAGGGAGATTTTGACGATAGCCCTCACTAATGTAAATCTGTCATTGATGAATTCACATCCTCATGAAAATGTAGATCGAGAATAGCATTAGGAATAATGTGAAAAATGACGATACAATTGCCATCGCAAATGACCAGCCCAAGTAACTGCCTGAAAACAGAATAGCTATCAATAAAACAAACACCAAAATCCTTATTTATGTCACAATATCATATGAGAAAAATTATCATACCTCCAACTTTTGCACCATAAATGACATAGGCAAGAAATAGGAATAGTGTAATCAAACCATTGACTCCGATATTGATCATAATTAAATTTCTGCCTGCGAAGTTGCCGCTTTCGAACATATTTCTGCAGTCGAACGATTATTTTTAAGTAAAAGAAAGACTTACGATAAAATTGGAGCTGCTATCAAATACGCCAATCCTACCACAAATGCGAAAATGGCGAAAACACCTGCCGCAATTTTAAATGATGCCCCACCCCATGGAACAATGTGATCACAAACTCCAAGGTAATAGTAATTATATTTCCCCCAGCCTATAAAATTGAGCTAGAGTTGACAATACGAGAAACAAAAAACTTACATCCTCCGAATACGCTCATAGTAATGAATACCATCACAATCGTGAACGCAGTGTATGTGTAGAACTGGACATTTTTCGTTGATAGATTGATTTCTATCATTTTTGAGGTTTTGATCCTAAAATATCGAACTTATACGAAAATAATTATCAAAGAAAATGAGATCGGCCGCGAAATAATCTGAGCAAATTTGGAACAAAGTCAGTTCTGTACGGATAAAAATAGGAAATATCGAATCACAGGATTGACTGATTGGAGAAACAAAATGGCGATTGATTATTTGTATGTAAGGAGCAATCAAATGAAACCAAATGGAGCTGAGTGCGGTTCAGACTTGGCAGAGAAAGAAAGCGAAAGAAGGAAGCGGTTTAGATTAGGGGTCTATTTTCACTTCTCTACATGATGTCTTTCGCTCCATGTCCCTAAAATTCCTTATCAATCCATATATTTTTGCTTAGAGAATTCCAACCATTATTCCTTCTTTCTCATCGAATTTCACAATCCTAAATGATACCAACCAATACGACAATTTTTCCTAGTAAAGGGTAAAAGAGTCATACACCTCGAGCGTACTGCCATTGGCATTGTTTCGAGATAAGACGATAAAGGAAAAGTTTTGGCAAATTTATTGTGTCAGAAAGAAAAAATGCCAGAGATAAATAAAAGTTTGAAATCCATGAATTCACGAAAGACATTAATTTTTAATAATATGAGGGAAAACTGAAACATCTCCATATCAAATTAATCCTTCATGTTGCAAAAATTGATATCATTGCAAGAATTAAAGAGAAAAAATTGAAAAAAAAATCGAAATATCGTTGAGAAACGACGGTCATGTTTGGTCTTCCGGTTAAACACGCGTCTTTGATCGGCTTTTCTTGCGCGATGCTCCGCTTAGGAATGCGAGGCGCTATCGATTTGATCAGTGGTTGAATCATTCGCATCGCACAAAATGTACACATGGCTATTGCAAGGCAAACTAATAAAGTGTACTGGCAAGTTATGATGCATAAATTTGGTAAAATTTCAAGAAATCCAGCATTATTAATTTCCCATTCTCATCGATAATTTTAACAAACACTGAAAAATGAGAAGAGATTTTTCACCTTATCAAAAATCTTACTTTTTCTCTGAACTTTAGAAAGTCCAAAATATATTTATCATTCATTTCTAATAACAAGTATTATTTCAGTTTGAAGATGTGCGCTATGTCATTTTCAGTGACCTCTGTGCATCTGACAGACTCTCATCTCAAACAAAGTTTGTTTCTTTAAAAGAATTGAAAATCCATTTCGTTTCGACCCCGAGCTAAGATCTCCGACCTTCTTTATGAGTGATTTACTCTATGATAAAATTTTATTCAAAAAATCTAATTAACTAGGCTGTTTTGGCGGAGCGATGAATTATCGCATCGTCTAATCATAGGAATTAGCGGCGTCAACAAGCGAGCGTTAATCGAGGGAAATTTTGTTCGTTTTTAGGTGGCGTTTAATGACTGAATTGTGCCATCTTTGTCTCGCGGCGAGGAAAGCGATCGAGAATGGAGATAAATGCTGACGTTTTTGTCGCCGATTCGTTAGATACTATTATTTTCAAATTTTATTTACGAGAATAATTTCAGGAGCTTTTCGATCTACGAACCTAAGCGTCAACTCAATTTATGACTTCATCCAAGTTTTCTAATATCATCACTTTATCATTTGCATTTATTCATTTGAACTAAGTTTCTGCTATCTCTTTTCACCAAGTTAAACCAAAGAAAACTACGCCCTATTCATGATATCCTGCAATAGGCCAACTAAGAATACGTTATTTATTTATTACAATTTTCGATCTACTTTCTAGCGATCATAAATGAACCTTCCAGATTACTAGCTTTTTATAATTTTGCACATTCCCACAACATTTTCGGTACTTTTATTCTATTGGTTCTTCGATGCCGTTTTGCTCAGGCAACCGTGCAAGGAATTGGTTCGGAAGCGTTCCCAAAGAAGGTTCGTGAAAATGAGCGTCAAAAAGTGAGAGCAAAGAAAAATAAATTCGACCGAGAGAGATTTGGCTAATCAACCAAAAATGGATAAACAACAGAGTTATTGCAAGTGCAATTTCAAATCTCTCGTCAACGTGGGTAAACATCCTCAGTGACTACTAAACTCTTCGGCAATTTTAATAATTCGTCACATTTGCAGAATGAGAAATAGCCTTCACCTTTTTAACATGTTCCATGGCTTTTAGAAACATTGCGCGAAAAGATGAGGGTCTCCTTATTTCTTCATCTTCAACCCATTTCCTAACGCTATTTCCTCTAGTTGAGAAGCTACGGCATTGATCAAATTCGGAATATCCTGGCTCAAGATTTATACGACAAAAATCAAATACCTCTTAGTTTTCATTCCACCAAATAGTTAGCTTGATTCTTCGTAGGTTGAGCGATAATATTTACAACTTTTTCTACTTCCTAATGTCAGAGTATGACAGCAATTATCATTCAGCTATATCCAACCAGAAACCTTCCATTTTTCCTCCAACCAAGTAATTAGCTCGATCTTTTCTACGGAAGTCATCGTAGCTAACGACTCTTCATCTCCAAGGCTCTGCTCGAATAGTCGCATGACACGCAAAGTTGCATTCGCTACGTCAATTTTTGGGTTTCTCGGAGTTTTATTGCGTTTTCTTTATACTTTTTTGACTACACCCATGATATTTAATTATAACACATTCTGAATTTCGAGTGCTTTCAGTTAGTGAAACATTTTCGAACTGAACGAGTAAATACTCAAATTATTCCAACATTATCGCGCTCAATTATCTAGCGTACTCTCTCGAAATCACATTTTTTAAAAATAAATAAACGCTTTGTGTAATATACAACTTTTCTGTCACAAAAAACTCGAATTTTATCTGCTTCACTTCGAAATTATTCAATTTTCCACTCTCCTCCTTCAATCAAAGTCGCCAAAAATCCAAATATCACTTCCACCACATTGCTCATGTCTAAATTTGTCGCGCGAGTTGCGCGTTCATGCACAATTTGGCACCAGTTTTGTTTCGAGTCTGACGTGTAAGTAGTCCCGAGAGAACATCGACACACTGGCCGTAGTGCAAGAGATTTTGGATCCGCTTATTTATCCCTTCCTTCCTCCTATTTTCCCCGAGCATTCCTTCTATGATCATCGTTGTTGCTAATGGTTTTCCCTAGTTCTATTCCTTCAATAATCCAAACTTAACGGATCAGTCCGATCTCAGCTCTCAATAATTCACCCCTTTCAAAAATCTTTAGGCAAACATCATTCTGCTTGAAAATTTTGCATTCATTAGACTCTCTTTCTAGTATTACAAATTCACGAAGTGAAATGCGTCTCGCTTGTAGCCACTTTCTCATGAACTATCAATTTTTCGCATTAGAAGTCTGGACTCCTTGTAATAATTGAGATTTTCTGGAACGAAGTTTGGTTTTCGTTGGGTTCCAAGAACATCCATGTGAAATCCAATTCTATGAAAATGTCTCTTTGGTTATGATATCAGATTACAAGTCAGACCTGTGCAATTATCATATTTTGATTTGAAAGCCGAAAACTTCTAGCCGTCTGAAAACAAAGACATCATAAAAATCTTCACTTACACAGATTCATGTGACCTAAAGTCTTGGTGTTCCATTCTACCAAGTCTCCTCATAAAAACCAATCCTCAGAATACATATTCTGCGTATGATCAAGCTCAATACCATTTGGCTACACATTGCAAACCAAAAATCTCTTTGCATCTAACAAAGCGGATGTAGTTTTAGTCATTCAATGCAGAAGCAGATGTGTGTTGCAGAGGTTCTTCGTAAAGATAACTCATTTTTACCTAGAGCTCCAGTAGAAAGTAAGGATAACTGTCTGAGACTTACAATTGTTCATTTGCAAAATGTACACGCACTCTGATGCACAAACTCATATCTTTTCGAATAAATCACTGAATCACCACTTCATTAACTCTCGGATCATTACTTTCGTGAGTTCGTCTACCCAGCCAACTTAATAAATAGTGATTTTTCATAGAAAAAAATGACGAAGAAGTCTGAAAGACTTACAATGAGTTATTCTGCAGGACGTAAATTCGCTCTAGTGCTCATATCGGGTTTGCTGAATCTGGGATCTCCAACTCTTGACTCTCGACTTCTTGCTCTGGTTCATTCATTCTTGGCTCATTATTCTTTCCTCTTTCCTGGATTCGACTATGCCACTCTGCCGACCAATTCTTCCATTGTCTTTCATCTTTTGCTGCTTTTGTTGCTGCTTGCGCTCATTGGTCTTATCCTTTATTCGGTAAATATCCGCTTGAAGAAGCATCGACTCACAACTCACTTAGAGAATCACGATTTACCACTCTACAACCACCCTCCTAGATAAGCGGCTACAATAAGTCAAGTATCAATCACTTCGGCACTTTTCCTATCCATCCAATTAGTATATGATAGTGAGCAATCCAGCGTTGTTCTTGGAACTATTGTTTTTTGTAATTCTAGCCACTCAATATCAAACAGTTATACATGATCTGATTTTTATGCCTTATCATAAAATTACTGATTACGAATGCACTATAATCACCTCAAAAAGTAGCCCCGAGCCATTCTACCGGAAAGAACTCAGTCTACACCTCTCAACCCTTCTGATAAAATATTTAGGCAAGGCTTATTTTAGGCCTTCCCCTTCTTTTTTTGATCCTCATCGTGTAATTAAGAAAATTCTCAGAGATTTGTTGATCTCTCAGTCCAGGTCTCACATAAAACGACTTTCTCAGTTGCTTTATATGCGCTCCTAGATTTCGCCGGGCTTCGACGCGGAAAACTATGTGCTTTTGGACCGCTGTAACCAATGAATAAATTAGAGTTTAGCTAGGAGCACAAACACGAAATTTTGGACATGCTATTTTTCGACGCTTTCACTTCCACAAAACTCGGCTTCCGGAAATATTGGTCGCAGTCAATTTGTGCAATTTTCCCCATATCTCATATAGTAGGCCTACTATTACTAGTTTCGAGTTATTTTTCCACTGACTAAAGTTCAATTAGAGATTTCGATCTTGAATTTCGTTTTTGTTTACTTATTGTTGTGCGAATACACGTATCATATTTTGGATTTTGGATTTCAAAATTTTCCTACTGTACCAAATATTTGTATTTCAGATCAACGAAAACATGGAGGACCCGTCTATTTCGCAAGGGTACAACTTTCGTCGGACTCAATCGTGCCGAGTTACGCCGAGAGGTAAACCAAGACTCGAATTCAAGAGCGACGAATATCCCAGAGACAATTCAAACGAATAAAAACAGCAGCAGCAGCAGCGATGAGGGGGAAATCGGGCTCAATCCCGTGTGTGGTGAGGGGCTTAAAAATGCATATCCTTTTACAAGTTTCATAAGAGCGAGACGGGGCTTTCATGTGAGCAGCATTAACAGCATTCATCTTGATCATTTTATTATTGTGTAGTCTAAATAAATTCCTAGGATTTATTTAAGACATTTGCAAATTTCCTCGTTTTGCAATTCCAAAAATTTCACTATTTTCTCGGCGCCAACAAAGCATGATTAAATTTCGCTTTTTTTTAGAATACGTATTATTCAATTGTTTTCATAAGCGCTATAATTTGTCCGCAAATTATTTATTGTGAGGTATCTATGATACTGATGAATTATTTCTTATTTTCTACAGCATTTTCATCCACGATTTGAGTGCAAATTGCAAGAATATGAATTTGACTCTTATTTGGTTAGATTTTGCCGAACATAATGAGAAATTTTTATTCCAACTTCCTAAATTCCAATCTTTACTACATCCCTGATTTTTTTGCATTTCATTATAAAAGTCCAAAAGTCGCACTCACCTTGAAATTATTCATGAATGTGATAATAACTCTCGAGTTGTGTGATATTGCCGTAGAATATTTCACTAACATAGTAAAGAAATTATTCTATTTTACGACCGGCCAAAAGGCGAATGGCGGTAATTAAACTAGCGTCATTTGGGGATCGCGGACCCGCAAAAATTCGCCTTGAAAAATGAGCAGCCCTAGTGTCGCCTGGTTATTCCCTCTTTTCTAGAGTTATTGTTTCAAAGGTTCGATACTTCTTGCCAAGTTAGAGGTGCCGCTTCTCCTCGTTCCTATTATTTCCTTATACGAGTCTATATCCGCATCAGTGAATGCCTAACTTTTCCGGTCGAGAATTTTTTATTGGAAATAACATTCGATTGCGTAATATTCCTGGAAAAACTTCCAAAATTTTTGCAACTTAGAAAAAAGTTCCAAAAATTTGATCGTCTAGAAAATGTCTAAGATTCAAAATCCAAAAAATTTTAAACATTTCGCAAATTTTAGAAGAAAACCTCCAAAACTCTGCAATTATAGTCTGCTTCGATTCATTTTCCTACATCTGATTTCAAGCTATGTCATACACCACTTCTTCCGTCCTGCAGCTACGAAATCACGTAATATGCCCGCAATTCTCACTATTCGACTCATCTTAAATTCACTATAATATTCCATCGAATTTTCGCGTTTCGGAAGTTTTTCGGAATTTTCGATTAGACACGTCTATTTTTAGCATCGAAAGTTTCCTCGGACTAAATTTAGGCGTCTGTCTGCAAAAATTGCTAACAATAGCAATAGCTCGTATCCACCGGCCAGGAGGCCTGGCAATTTGATGTACCGAAATGTGTCCGGGCCGAGGAGAATGCCGGTGTTGGAGCGGAGCATGACCGTGCAGGAGGAAGGAGGGAAAAGTAAAGTTTACCGAAAACGAAAGTCTCTAAGATCGCTATCCCTCAATTTTACCATCGCAAAATTTATTTGCCACGTGTAAACTCACTCCTCTAAAATTTCTCAATCCAAGAATATAAATCTGTCCAATTACGAATTTCAAAATATCTCCTACGCGGAACCAGCTGACAAAATCGTCGGATTTCCTACACTCACGCGCATTGCATTGTGCGGGCGCGAATAGAAATAGAAGAATGGGCGGCAAATTATGCGTGAAAAAGTGCACGTCGTCGTTCGCTATTGGAAAATTGGTCCTATGCGTGTCTAGCGAAAACACCTTGGCAAATGGCTCTTTGCGAAGAGTTCCCCACCCTCTAACAAAATTCGACCATCTGAAAGGGAAGATGTCGAATCAGAGTTAGGAAGCAAAATAGAGTTAGAGGAGACGTGCTCGAATTGTCTCTAGATGAGGTTAAAATCTCACAAGTTCAAAATTGATTTCGGGCAGGCCGTCGGGCGATTTTTAACGTTTCTCGAATTGCAGGCTCGTCGCAGCTGCTGCCTCGCAAGGGTCCTGCTTCCTCGCGGCTCAGTCGGAGTAAATCTACTAAACGAGGTTCGACCGAGGTTTAGACGTTTATCATCTGCTCGCACTTGATTACGAAACTTGTTTTTGACTCTCCATTTTCTAATTCTAATTTCTTATCGCCGAGGTTTATCGGATTTGGCATCAATTAAACTTCCAATTCTTCACTATATGTTCATCTTTCTTTTCTAAAACTGAAGATTACACCAAAAATCTTGTTTATCATCCAGCTATTACAGAATATCTACCGGAAGCAAAGATGAGATTTAGATTTCTGGTATTCAAAAAAGACGAGATTTCCGGCAGAATTCTCACTTTTCTGTTCAAAATTTCACAAATACTAAGCCCCGACATTCTCACAGCGACTTTTCGTCGTCTCGCATGAAATCATCCTAACCTAACCGAGTGCATTCCTTACTTGAAAATCTCAACACTTCCAGGACTGCCTCGGAGCCTCTTCTACTTTTCAAGAGTTCCATTGTTTTTCGTCCTTTTGTCTTCCGACCCCAGCCTAATTTCCATCTTTCCCAGTAATTCAATTAGTTTCTTGCATGAACGTTATTGCACACGACAATATTCTCGTTCAAAGAGTAATAACCTAGAGCAGAGTTTCGTGAAGGTATTGATTTTCAAAAAAAAAAGATCGTTAACTTTCAGGCAATCTGGGTTCGATTTCGACTTTGTCGTTTAGTCAAAAACAGGTGAAAATTGGCATTTTACTATTTTTTTTCTTTTAATTTGAGTCATTTTTCTAGGCGCTCAGTCTCAGCTGGCGTGCTCTGCGACCGCAGGCTGCAACGTTATTTCGAAAAGTTTTTCTAGAATTAGAAATTGCATCGGTTAAGGTCAAACAGGTAGGATGATCCTAAACTTCAACGAAGATCAGAAATTTTTTGAAGATTTTCTACAAAGCGTCGCTAGTGGATGCGTTCAATCGAGATGAAGAAAATAGCGCCACCATGGACGTGCATATCAAATTGTTGATAAAGTAAGATTTTTTAAGATGTTTTAGAGCAAATTTCAAATAGCCTTCCTCTATTTCGCCAAATTATTTCCTCATGATCAATATCTTCAAATACCTACAAATACGAATCCTATCAGGTTTTTCGACGACCTAATCCCGCTTCTAGACGACGAAAAAGAGGCCGTAGACTTGATACGTAGGATCGGATCGACACATGCGATCCTGGCCAAAAGTTGCTCATTCACTAGGTAACCAGACCGTCGTCACATCGTTGAATTCATTACCGATGATAGATGACAATTATCATCAGGGCACATATATTGCTATTTTAGTGATATCTGGGAACGACTTGGCGAGATCACGATGGAACGAATATGTACACACGAGACGCTACAGGTAATTTTTTCTGGTATTTGGAATAACTTAACTTTCGGATAAAACGCATGAAAAACCGACAAAAGATGATCAAATTTCCATTTTTCATAATTGAAGTTATCATCTCTAGTAAAAGTGATAAGTGGTTAATCTTATTCACCTAGAAGACGAGGGAAGCAAGTAGAGCTTGGAGGACTCTGCTAGCCTGTGTAATCGACGAATTGCGGAGTGGGTTCGATGGGGAGGCAAGGATTCATAAGTACGTTCATTAGGTCATTTTTCGAATGATCGAATTTCCATTTCTGATTGCTCAATATTTCGTATAACCCCACCTAACCTTTCCATACTTATACTCATAACTTGAATGATTCATTTTGACAACGAGATTTGGCACGCCGCTAATTTTTACTTTCGCTAACGTTTTTCGTCATCGGAATGAGTACCAAAGCATATTCCAGAACAATAGAGCAATTTAGCCATCTCTCACGCAAAAATTCGTTGCGTAGACATTTGCGCCGTAAGCAATCAATTTTATACGAGTGAGACCAATTTCGATTAAACTGAAAGCAGTCGTCAATTCCAGGAAAGTCTCGTCGTCAGATCAATTGGAGCGAGATGATGAATCGCCGGAAAATGACCTTCATGAAAAGATGAGGCAATTGCGGGTCGACTACAAAAACTCGATGCCTTACACGTGATTTCAGAGAATTTCGATAAAACTAGCAGGATTTTCCTATTTTTTAATATATAAATTATCACCTTATCAATGTTCTCATGCTGACAACTTGGAAAATTCCTAAAGTCGGAAACAATAGAAAAGTTGTATCTTCCAAATTGTCGTTCACATTCAATAAGTAAAGCTCATATCGATGATGATCTCTTCAGATTTTAGCATAATGATTTGTTATCATTATTCAATTTTTTTGAATAAAAATTTCTGGAAAATCGAAGTATTAACAGTCGAAGTGATATTGATCGATTCGCAGAAATAATCCGCGAACTACACGATAATCTGCATAAATTCAATCATATGCTGTTATGATTCTTTGTTGTAAATGTCTGCCAAATTTCCAATTTGAACGCTATTTTATGTTTATTATCAGCTCCATCACTTTATTGCGTGCCTTCAAAGTCTAAGAATGGAAAATCAAGACATTTCATTGAAACAAACATCATAAAACAGTCCTGCTCATAACTCAAGATCTTGATTTTTCAACGCGTCTTTGTGCAATGTGATCAAATTTTCGGTTTTCACGAAGGGTTCATCCGGCTCCATTTCTCATACCAGGAACGCTAATGACCTAGGCGCTGAGGTGACATCAACGTGAATTCGATACTGAATCCAGTGTCAAATTTTCTCGTTCTTGATCTAAAATGGGTCAATTCCGAAAGCTCCAAAGGCAACTTACGGACTTCGTTCTTTGTAGGTAGGTGTTTTCGTGTTCCATCTAACCGAAATACAAGCATCGCTATGCTACGATTTCCAGAGGCGATGTTATGAAGAAAGATGCCAACTTCGTCGAACCTGTATCCATAAGAGAAATGGTTTGGTTTGATTAACGATTTTCGAACCCCCAGAGAGTTTAGTTCCGGCTCGCGAACAAGAAAGAGCTCCTCTGCGTGGTGTTGGGCGCTATTTGTGCTCTGATTGGAGGTGCCTTGCAGCCCTATGTTCTTATCATTGGCGGTCTAATAACCGATGTTTACCTACGGAAGAACGACTCCACCGATTATCATCAGTTCTGGAGCGATGTTATGGTCTACATCAAGGCGTTCGCTATATTTTTCGCGGGATCGTTGATATCCTCATTTCTTCAGGTAGTTGTGAAACAAGTTTTCGCAGATTTTCAATTTCAGACCTTTCTATTACAACGAGGATGTATAGGGTTGGTTAGCCGACTTCGTAAAGAGTATCTGGCAGCCGTTTTGCGACAGGATGCGGAATGGTGCGACAGGACAAGTTCTGGGGAGATTACGGCAAAATTAAACGAGTGAATTTGATGCCTAAGATTTTTGTTCATTATTGACGACTATAGATGCATCGAGTTGATCTCCTCTGGGCTTGGCGACAAACTCGGGCTGCTCGCTCGAGGCTTCTCCATGTTCATCTCTTCGATAATCTACTGCTTGTTAGTCGATTGGCAGCTCACGTTCGTCAGCCTCTCGATGGGGCCAATTTCCGCGATGATTCTCGCGCTTATGTCAAAAGTTGTCGCCAAATACAGTCAAAGGATGCTCGAAACTAGCGGACAAATCTATTCGACCATCGAAGAAAGTGTGATGAACGTCAAGACCATAGCTGCCTGCAATGGTCAAAGACATATGATTGATGTAAACGCAAAGTTTCAAAATCAAACTTCGTAAATCGATTTTAGAAGCTTCGAAAGATCCAAGATTCTGGCCTGGGGAACTGTAAGCGATACAACTTCTGGGCCGGATTCTTTGACGGGATGAGCATCGCAGCTGTCTACGTGATCACCGGAATTTCCCTTTGGTGTGTAGAATTTCATCAGTCTCTAACAAATTAAATAGGTTCGGGTGCTACTCTTATTTTAATGGTCGAATTCAACATGCTGGAGACGTTATTCTAATTGTGAATACGATTTGCATGACCGGATACCTGCTCGGACTGCTCGGTCCGCACATGATGGCGCTGAGGAAAGCTAGAGAAGCTTGTGCCATCATTTACACAGTAATCGATCGGGTAAGTCAAATTTTAACTTTTTCTTTTCCAAATTGGCGAAATTTCAAACAATTTCCAGGAGCCTGTTAATTTGAAGAATACGAAAGCCACCATTCCTCTAAAACAGCCAATAGGAAACATTGTGTTCAAGAACGTTCACTTTACCTATCCGACAAGAGACAAGCCTGTTCTTCAAGTAAAAGATTAAAAAAAACAAATTGGCTGATTTTCATAAAAGTATAGGGCCTTTCCTTTAAAGCTGAAGCTGGTGAAACTATCGCTTTGGTCGGAAGAAGTGGTTGTGGCAAAAGTACTTCCATTGGCCTTTTGACGAGACTATATTCACCAGGTACCGGCTGGATCACAATAGATGGAGTTGACATAAACTCACTTGAAGTAACAAGTCTCAGAAAAGTAACTCATAAAACTGCTATTCTTTAACAACACAATTCGACCTTTAGTCGATCGGAATCGTCCAACAAGAACCTTGTCTATTCCAAGGGACAATTAGAGAGAATATCAGACTAGGGCGCCCGATTACTGACGAAGAAATCGAAAAGGCTGCTCGAACTGCGAATGCTCATGAGTTCATCTCAAAGCTCGATCAAGTTGCATTTCACCGGCTCAGAAATATATCGAAGTCCTATTTCAGGGCTACGACACCGAACTTGGACCTGGAGGCATCAGTCTTTCCGGGGGGCAGAATCAGCGAATCGCAATTGCCCGAGCCATCGCCATTGACCCAAAGATTCTACTGCTCGACGAAGCGACATCTGCCCTGGATACGACAAGTGAGCGAATTGTACAAGCTGCATTGAATCGAGCAGCAAAGGGACGCACGACTATTGTCGTTGCTCATAGGTTGAGTACTTTGAAGGATGTGGATAGGATCTATTTGATCGAGAGGGGAAAGGTTTCCGAAATTGGTAAGCTCATGACTATCGACCAAATCGAATGTGTGAATTCATGAACCCACGACGAACTCCTGAAACTGGGTGGTAAATACGCTCGAATGGCAAAGGCACAAGAGATCGATGGTACTCCTTCGAAAAATAATGGAATGGAACAGGATGAGTCGATCATGACTAGGATAGAATCAATGCGCCAAATGGAAAGCACTGTTCGAGCCTCAATGCGAAGTATGGTCTCAACGACACATATCACTGCTAACGATGCAGAGACGGATCTGGTAGTCAATTTGAAACAAAAAAGACCTTCGGAAAGAATTTCATGTTCTTCAGATGAAATTCGAGTCAGCTGCATTGGTGAAACTGTTTCAATACCTACTTCGATACAAGAAATCTCTTACGATCATTCTGGTGAATTCGTTCTTTCGGTCGACGGAGTTCATTCTGTTCGGTCTATTAATATTCCTCGCCTTCTTCACTTTAAAAGTGATAATTGCTTCTGATTAATTCTGCCATATTAGCACATTTAGAAATCTAGTTCCGATTATTCAGCATATTCACTGATCACATTGCTTGAAAGCATCCTCTGTGCGATCATTTGTTTCATTTGTTATACAGTTCAGGTAGATATCCTTCGAAATATTTGTAAAAAAAGAAAAATTGAATTTTCAGAAGTATATGTGCGACGTCACAGCGGAGCAAGTGATGAACGATGTCCGCGTGAAAATTTTAGATTCGTTACTTCATCGACCGATAGAATACTTTGACAAGTTCCCATTTTCTATTCATGAAATTCAAGAAAAAAACACTTTGAAGGCCTCAAACAAGCAATGCTGCATGCGTCTCGAGAATCTCGCTTTATGCACCACTTTGCGCCGGAGTAATTCACTTTTCATCATTTAAAGATCCACCCTATCTCAGAACATCGACGAACGAATGATACGAGTGCTCTGTTTGGGTCTTTCTGTAATCTATTGCTTGATTCTCACATTTCCATTCTCGTGGGAACTTGGTCTTTTGGGGGCTGGGTTAACTTTTACACTAGCTGCCACAACGATAACTGTTCTAACCTTCGCTCATAGGGCTCAAGCCAGGAAGATGCGGGAAGATCGAAGTTCTGAGGTACCAAACATCAAAAATTCAAATATCTCGATTCAACTCCTCCAGTACGCCATCGAAATAGCTGAACAGATCCGAGCCATCCAACTCATGGCTGTCGAAGATCATTTTCTTGACCGATATGAGAGCCAGCAAGCAGTCGGAAGGAAATTGGATCAGAGAGTTAGTTGACTTTCATTTTTCAAAATTCGATGAATTTAGATCGTTCTGATCGATGCGATCAATTTCGGGATAACTCAAAGCTTTGTATTTCTTTGTGACATGTCGTGCTACCTTTTGGGGACTTATTTGATTTACCACGATAGGTACACCCCGGAAAGCATTTTCTTGTGAGCCGAAAATCTTGAAATTTCACGAAATAAGAAACTAGAGCATTCAACGGCGCTCAACTTGCTGCTTGGGCAATAATGTACTCTGCTCCATACTATCCAGCAATTGTCAAGTCAGCTGGTTCTGCTGGGGAGCTATTTGCTTTGCTGAGAAATGACGAAGACCAGTACATTGAGCTAGATGAAGGGGCTAAACCGGCAAAAATCTAGTTTCAAATTCACCAATGAATCCCCATTTCAGGAAATATCCGGCGATGTTAGCGTAAGAGGAGTCCGCTTTGCATACCCAAGCAGACCTCAATTCAACGTCGCCGATGGTTTGTCGATAAGAGCTCGAAAAGTTTCCTATCTATCACTCTCGACTCGTGAAACATTCATGTTTATAGGGAGAAAACATCGCACTAGTGGGTGCGTCGGGTTGTGGAAAGAGTACAATCATCAGTCTTCTGGAAAGATTCTACAGCCACGATACGGGAGATATAGTCAGTCGCTCGAATTTGACAACTCCTCCATAAATAGAAGACTTTAGAAAATCGACTCGATCCCTATTCAAGAAATTGCGATTGGTCATTTGAGGAGTAACATCGCTTTAGTCGAGCAACAACCTGTCCTATTCAGAGGTAGAGGATCAAATTTCGAAGGTTTATAGTCAGATTTTCAGGCTCAATATTCGAAAACATCACGTTGGGTTGCGACAACATAACCCTCGAAGAAGTTATGTTAGCTTGCAAACTCGCAAACGCCTCCGAGTTCATCGAGTCATTTCCCTTGGGCTACGATACGGACATTGGAGAGAAAGGAAGGAATCTTTCCGGAGGCCAGAAGCAGAGGATAGCTATAAGTCGAGCGATTGTTAGGAATCCGAAGATATTACTTCTGGATGAGGCGACTTCAGCGCTCGATCCTAGCGCCGAAGAAGTAGTTTTCGAAAACTTGACAATTCTCCAACAACGCTTGAATTTAGATAGTCCAAAGGGCTCTCACTGAAGCAAGTCGAGGTCGAACGACAATCACAATAGCTCACAGGCTGAAGAGTATCCAGAATTGTGACAGGTGGAGCCGGAACTTCGATTTCTCAAAAAAAAAACACCTTGTTTTTCAGAATTTACTATATCGAAAACGGTCATTTCGCTGAAGTTGGCACTCATAGTGAATTAATGGAGCTTGACGGGAAGTATGCTCGACTAGTCGACGCCCAGGTCCTTGACCCAAGAAAGATCAGTACTGTTATGTAGAAATCGCATAGCTTCGATAGAATTTGTCGGAAATAAAGAATTTCTATTGTAACCTTTGAATTTGAATGTGACCTTGTCAAACCCATCATTTTTTCTCATTTTCAAGGCAAATCGATTAGAAGACGGTGTTTGCTCAACGAGAAGTCGGTTGCACTCGAAGAAATTGATGACGTGATCGACACAACTCGCCCCGCGCTCTTGCCTTTGTCAACTCGCTAAACGATTTCAGCGATGCTCTCTTCTATATTCAATCTATGTCAACTTTATATTGCAGTAAGTCGGGGAAAAATCACCAAAATCAGTGGCAAAGCTCAAATTTGTTTCTTCATGATGACGACACTGATCAAAGCCACATCTTTCAAACTCACTCATTTCAGACACTGCTTTCGAACGCCTACTACGCAATACCCTCATCGGTGATCATGGTGCTGGCGATCGGGTCGAGTTGCAGTTCGTCCAAGAAAAACAAACAGGTCGAGTCATCGAGAACCCGAAAAGAACGAGTTTGACCTTATCATGTTGAGAAAAGATGGCCAATTTTATTCAATTCTAGTCATGTTATCGAAAATTGAAGATATCTCAAAAACCAATTTTGATTCAGAAAATCGGCCAAGAGAGGGAACCGAAGACGGCGACATCGGACAGCTCGATTCACGTGCATCCTCCGCCCGCCCCCGCACCTTCATTCGCTCGAACCCTTCTGCCAGTCAAGCAAACACCTACTAACAAAAGGGAAGAGAAAAGCAATGACGTCATGTTGTAAATAAAACCATTCAATTAAATAAAAGATTTAACCAATCGCCACTTTTTGATCTCATGGCTTTTTCCGTAAATTTGACATGCAAAATATTCCGATTTTTTGCTTTTTTCTAGATCGAAGTATTAGCATTGTCGTAATTTGACGCGCATTTAAGAACTTTTTCACACCCCAATCAATAAATCGATATCACCACGTGAAAGAGCGGTATCGAATTGTATAGTAGGTACTGATAAATTATGAAAAACAAAAATAAAATATATTTGCGATAACCGAAAGGGCTATCAACTATGGACAATATTGGATCCAATGAAAGGGCGGGGCTTGGCGGTCCTTATGTAAACGAATATTTCTGTTAAAGCAAGACTGTAAAATGAGATTGCAAGTGCTCTAGACATCTGATAATCATTGAGGGTGTATCGATCCAGAATGAGTTATGCCAGAGACAATTTCATTTACATGTAGTCTGAAAGCTAATCCCTAACGTTTTCCAATGTCTACTCAAAATTTAAAACATAGGTAAATATCATGCATTTGTATCAGCCTCCCAATGAATGCAAATTGATTCGTCTGACTACCAATAAATAATTCTATCATCATTTTTTCAGTGCCAGATTTTCTGCAAAAAAAAATATGCCTATAGAATTGAACGATATTCGTACATCATTTGAAAGGAAGAAGCAGTTTTTTGGCGTAGTTTATTTCTCTGTCCTGACTTTTTGGACTATTGTAATCAGTATAATTGCTTCGTACTCTTGGGTAGGTTCATTTTAGAATGAGCTCTAAAGCATTCCACATTCGAAGATATCATGTGGGAATTGGAGCATCATCGCACTATACGCAATTTGGTTCTACTACGACAAAGATTCACCAAAACGAGGAGCATACCGAAAATCGATTATCGATGCTGTTAGAAAGTAAGACTTGTGAAAAAATCTAGCCGATTTCTCCCTTTCAGAAACCCAATGACTAAATGGTACGGAGATTATTTCCCAGTTAAGATCCACAAAACCGCAGATCTCCCACCAGATAGGAACTATTTGATTGGATCTCACCCCCATGGCATAATCGGGCTTGGTGCAAATGGCCTATTTATGAGCGACAAAACGGGATTTGACGAAGCTGTAGGAGTTCTCAAATGATTCAGCAAAAGTCAAATCTTCAAAACTGAAATTTTCAGTTCCTTGGCCTACGACTAAACCTTTGCATTCTTTCAATTCACTTCTATTTTCCGATCCGACGTGAGATACTTCTGGCGAGCGGATATATCGATACTTCGAGAGCAAGTATCGAATACGTCCTGAGGAACAGTGGCGAAAAGGGCCGAGTCGTTTTGTTGACCGTCGGTGGAGCAGAAGTAAGAATCTCAACCACTTTTAATAAAATTAGAATTTATAGGAAGCTCTCGAGGCCCACCCCGGAAGACATGCTCTAATAATGCATAGGCGCAGAGGTTTTGTCCGAGAAGCAATTTTGACCGGGGCAAGTCTAGTACCGGCTTATTCGTTTGGAGAGAACGATGCTTATGACCAAGTCGAAAATCCACCTGGATCGAGACTCAGGAAGTTTCAGGGGTTCATAAAACGCTATACATCCTTGAGCCCGACTATTATCTCAGGAAGAGGATATTTCAGCGTGAGTTTCGGAATGTCTAAAGTTTGTCATCATTTTTTCAGAGAACCTCCGGTCCTCTTCCCAAAAGAACTCCAATCAACGTCGTAATTGGTGCACCGATAGAAGTTAAAAGAAACGAAAATCCTACCAAAGAAGAAATCGACGTCCTTCACAAAATCTACTTCGAGAATCTCGCACAACTCTTCGAAGCAAACAAGGAGAAATTCGGGGTTCCGAAAGAAACCAAGCTCCAATTTCTCTAAAATCGCTGAAACTTTTCCGATTGATCTGTACGAATACGTGTGAGATATTTCTAAGACTTCCTAGAAAAAAGTCGATTCTTTTCAGAAACTAGTTATTTTTTGTATCAAGTATGGTTGTTCTGATCAACTATTTTTTATGAAGCTTTCAAGATACACAAATTAAGTTGATGGTTATTATTAGGAGGGCGTGCGTTGTCATCAAACTTTTTGATTGACAACGCTATGGACTTTTTTATCCGAAAGATAAATAAGTGCAAGAATTAAAATGTTAGATCATGCATGGTTATGCAAATTTCTCTCGTTAATTTTCGAACTATTCATTTATGAATTAAATATGATTTATTGTCTATTTTAAAGATAATTTGTGGAAATATTTTGAGATTTTCATAGATTAATTGTTGTCCGTCGTTCAGTTATCCTTTGCAGGATATCCAGGAAGTACCACGAGGAGGTAGACGGACATCACTTCCCGCCACACAATAACACACACACTTGGAAACTTAGGTATTTAGGATGAAACATTGCACTTTCACTTCAAAACTTTGGGAGGATACTCATCGTGAAAGAAAAATTCTAGCAGTCTTTTATTCACAACAATGAAGAATAATTCCTTGAAATAACATGCTATTTCATCTAATCTCTTATTCAGTATCTTATTTTTGTGATTGAAGAATGTTACACTGAGAGCAGCGCACCCGCGAAGCACCCACGAGTGGCGCGCGCCATTTGCGGGTGCTTCGCTGGTGCGCTGCTCTCAGTGTGTGTGGTTTGATGGACAGACAGTTGGGGTCGATGGTTAGCGTCTCTCAAATCTCCCAAAGTTACTTATAAATTTAGTTATTTCAAGAGTTGGTCATTGGAAAGAATGGTCAAATTTCTCTGGAATAAAACTAGACCTTGTCTTTTTCAGAAAATTTCTGTTGCCATTTTTGAATTTCAAATGACAAGATGACACCCTTTGAATCAAGGCGAAAAATGCAAGGGAACGGAATTTGCGATTTCTATCTAAGTTTAACACATAGGAGTCAGAAAAAGCTGTCATGATCTAGACTTGGACATTCGAGAAAACTCAACAAAATACAAATTGCTCAAATAGGTATGAAAATTGTGAGTAAACTCACACTCTGCTGTATAGGTCGAGGGTGCATTTGAAGTTGTACTATCCCCCATCGGTGCTGTGAGACAGAAATTAAAATAAATAACTAAAATCGAGATTAGATCATCAGAAATGTGCATGATGAAAGAAGCTCTGCCATGATAAGTAGCCAGTGTGTTTGTCACTCACTTTTATATGTTCATATTTCTCAGCAAATAACCTTGTTTCAATCTTATTTTCTCTCTAAATCTATCATTATTATCTTCCCTTTTTCTGATAAAGGCAGTGGGATAAGAAAGGATGGATTCGTGTCTTCTTCGACGGGTTATCAACCCATCAAATTCGAAAGTGAAATTGCAGACAGCCCTTTTCGCAAGAATACAGCGGCAACTTGAAAATGCCGCAACGTCATAATATGAACATGTCGTAACTTTCATTTGAAAATGCTGTACCTTTTATGAATCTGCAAAATCAGCCATTTGGATTTTTCGTCATTTCGTCATATGGCTTGTATAGTCAGGGAAGGGGATCTTTTCCCCCACGCTATTTCGTAGGATGTAGTGTTGAATGCAATTACCGCAAAGTCTACAGTAATTTGTAACTTTATATAATGATGCGACTTCAACATTAAACCTATTGATCCATATTAGGCAATATGCGGATCCGCAGAAATTCTATTGTAAATCAATATGTGAAAATGCGGATCTGTATATTACCTTATACGAATCGGCAATTCACGACTGCTGATCCTTGTCGATCCATTCAGATTGGTGGTTTGAACACTAGGGCGTATTCACTTTGCGACATTATGCCATTCAAAGTTTCTGACAAAGATCTAATTCTTCTGGTTAGAAGAGAATATCAATCTTTATTCTCTCTTCAATCGTCTGCAGTCTAACTTACGACTTTTTATCGGTCGGCTAATTTGATGAGAGATTTAGGGAAGGGGATAATGACGAAGAAGTGATAAGAATTTGAAGAGAGAGAGCTGAAAGACGAAAGATAAAGAACGAAAGAGATGCCTTCTTTGTCAGGAAAGACAGGCAAATAAAAAGAAATCCTGTCTAGAAGGCGATGGTCGACTTATAGCCTCCTGCAAATACTCTTACAAGTATTAAAGGCATCCTTTCGTTATCTTTTGCTAAGGTTAGTTAGAATAGAATAGTGGAATATTGAAGATTTACACTTGTGCAAGACTTGTCTGCTCATTATTTGCATCATCGTAAATATATCTTTTTTAATGACAAAAAATATACCTGTGCCAGATCCATAAAGCGACTGAAAGATGACTGGGCTTTTATTATTTTTATGGATCTGGGAAGTTTGTGCGGGATTATTCAAGAATTAAGTTTCGAGTAGTTCTCCTGGTCTGTTTCAGACAGGGTCGCTGGCAGTGAGATACAGTTTTGATTTCTTCCTAACTATGAAAGGGCAAAGTATGCAGATATGAACAAATTTACCCTTCCCTTGTTAAGATGGGCACAAAGCATAATATAAATAAAAATGTCAAAATAGTTCTTAAGTGTATTCTCTTCATCGCAAAATGTTTTCGAAATTCGTCTTCGAAGATTTTTAAATCCAAGACTTCGAACATGTCTTCATTATTTTTTTAATTTGCGCCTTCGCACATCTGCTATTAGAAATGTCAGCATGCAAAATGAAAACTAATCACAAAAAGTTTCGAATCTAAAGGTCCATTGGGAAAGAAACAATACGACCAGAACGCCCATTAAAATTATTAATGCGAAGGACATCCACTTTTTATATATTCAGTTTTTTAATAACCCTCTAAGTGGGATCTCGCAACAAGCCTATCTAAATTAGATGTTACATAATCAAAGTGGTCAGTTGTGCAATGCAGTTTCTTTTCATTTAAATTATCATTATTAATTTAATATTTGATTCATTTATCTTTTTGATTGTTTCTCCGCTAGCAAGGATCTAGCGTATCTGCCTCCTGCCAGCTTTTGCTTCTCTCTCCTTTCTCTATCTCTTCCAATCATATAAAAGGGGGAGGGAGTCAGGGGGAGTGGCAGGGAACGGGGCTTCTTCTTCTTCTTTTTATTTTTTTTTTCTTTTTCTCACATATTGTTCTGACACTTCTCTAATACGGTCCTTCGATTCGACTCTTTCTTTCTATTGTTCCTTTTTGGCATTGTCCGAATGCCGAATCAGTTGAATAAAGTTTATTGACTAATTCAACTTCTTGCATCCTGAACTAAATCCCACTAACACCCACGATTGAAAGCAAAAGGGCAAGAGCTAGCGTGCTTGTCATACCAGTCTTAGCGAAAATCTTTAAATCGAAATTTCATTTTTCACGGATCTTGATATCTCTATAGGGGAATTATAAATATCTCCAAATTACAAATTGTCAAAAATTCGAAGACTAAATCATCAATTTTTTAGGCTACAATATTGTCAACAATGACGAGTTTCGTAATTTTTCTGCTACTCGTCAAATGGTCGAATGCCTGTCTACCAATGCCAGATATGGACCTACCTCCCGTGGAAACCACTACTGAACCAGGTAAATTATCACTGCGTATTAAATGAATTTACTGCTTGTGAAAAGGTCGGCTACATACGGCTTTTTCAAATTTTGTTCCTTCACAATGAATGTGGAATAAAGTTATAATCCAATTTGGTCTAGGTTTTTTGACAAGTCAACCATCACATTGCCTTGTAAAATCTCATAATCGTCGATTCAGGCTAACGACATTAAAATCTAAAGTAAAGCATAAAATTGCTCAGACTCAACAACAATAGATATAGATACGACAATCACAACGACTACATCCAGTCCATCAACATCTACAAGTACGACCACATCAACACCCACAAGCACGACCACATCGACACCTACAACCACGTCCACATCGACGTCCACAAGCACGACTACATCAACATCCACAAGCACGACCACATCAACGTCCACAAGCACGACTACATCGTCATGTTCAGTCTCGACTGCCACGCCTCCTCCATGTAAGTCAACATTTATCTTCGTCCTTTTAAACCATGCCCAATAATGATTTAACTGATTTTTTGCCGATTCCCTCACATAAATATTATCGTTGTACCTAGATCAGATTCTTCCTGAATTAGTCTTCCAAATCGCATAACGTCAAAATAGGCAGTATCTAAGGAGGGAGAAGGAGGACTCCATTTCATAATAACGCGCAATAATGTCCAGAAAGATGAGATAGGGGTTTATCTTCCGGCTGATACCGTTCTTGAGAATGTTTCGTGACTATTTAGTCACCAGAGAGAAAAGCCTTAAGCCATCTCCGAGGGAATTCTCTTTTTTCAAACACTTCATCACATCATATCATGAAAATCTTGCTTGCCGCTCAAATCCTAATACCTTCAATGACAAATAGTATCACCCTGTGTTCGAACCGTCCCCAGAGGAGAGCCATGTCAAATTTCAGTCTCTAATAATTAGGCTATGTCTAACATGCATTCTGCGTCTTTTTCTTATTATCTTATGCCTCAATTTACCCTAAAACTTATGTTTGATTTTGTTCAACTGTGTAGAAATTTGCCTTGAGGCTATGATGTCAGGAATGCAAATAATTGATTCATCGGGTCCGAAATTTGGGAGGCTGAAAATAGGGAGCGAAAGATTCTAGCAATAAAATACTTCTTTGTCATTTATCATTTGTATTTCATGGAAAATTCAAAAATTTTAGCCCCCTGCCCTATGTGTACACAAATCATCACGGACGATACCTACTGGAGTAGTACTGAACCGACTAACCTGTGCTTGCAAGACGTAGGAATTAGCATGAATACCATTCTGACGGGCATTCACGGGCCTCCAACCATAACTCCCATACCGGGCAGTAATCCATGCAGCGAAACTGTAACTTGCGACCCAGCTTGTTATAATAAAATTCTAGAAATCTCTCGTCCTCCACTTCGATTTCGTTGTTTTTCAAATCCTATAGGTGTTCTCAATAGCGCAAGTCCTTTTCGATGCAGGCCGGCAATGTCTATCTTTTTCCGTGATGATACAGTTTTTAATCCAGTTAAAGCTTTTCTTTGCTATTTTGATCCGGCTGCTGGTTAAAATAACAAGGGGAAATAAAGTTATTTGTTATTTATTTAACTTGTAAATTATGCATTATTTCGGTATTCTTATCAGCGAATGGCATGCCATAGTTTTTCGATAAAAATATCGAAATATAATTATTAGGAACTCATTATTCCATAATTTAAATTATTGTATCTCAATTGTTTGTCAATTGTATTATATTTATTAAGAGTGAATGTCAGGAAAAACCAAAGTCTTAACCAAAGAGGTGTTTCCAGGGGTCCGTCGATTTGGCTGATTTTCACATATCTTGTTCAGTTTTTCACGCTTATTCTCGTGATGCTATTCGTTTTTCATAAAATTATCGTATGCAGGATTACGGGAGCTTACAGTTTTGACTGATCCGACCTCGGCAAAAAATTCATAACTTTCTTATTTTTTAACCAAATTGTATACTCTTTTAAGTAAGCCTAATTCCAGCTTGTCTTTCTTCCTATCGATGGGGTCAAAATCGCGAAAAACTGCAGTCGGTCGGGGTCGCATTTTTGAAGATTATTTTTTTGACGGGAATTTATTGATCGTAGCAGGTGGTCGTAGTTACATTATTTGTAGAGTTTTTCATGGGCTATCCAATGCTGAAAACCCCATTCGATTTTGTTCAGAAATAAGAAAGTTATGAATTTTTTCCCGAGGTCGGATCTGTCAAAACTTTAAGCTACCGTAATCCTGCATACGATAAGTTTTACAAAAAAAAACGGATAGCACCACAAGAATCAGTGTGAAAAACTGAACAAGATATGCGAAAATCAGCCAAATCGACGGACCCCTGTTCCGCACCCCTTCCTTATGACTGATATCTACTCTTAAGTTAACGATTATTATTATTAAATGTTAAATGTGTTATCTACAATGTAGTCATGTACCATATTTCATCAGCCAATGAACTATCAGCTTTGATCACACACAATTAGCGAAAGGGAATATTGTAGCCTCTGACGAATTGTAAAATGAGATAATGGACTACAAGACAACGATCAAAGTACTTCATTCCTCGGTTTACTACATAAAATCGATGGTTGGTTCCGCAGATTGCAATATCTTATCGCAGTCTCAGGTCTCTGATTTCTTCCCACTCTTTCCCCTGTTTACGCGTCCACCACTTTCCAGCCAAATATCATCGAATAGCATAATGATCGCGGTTGTTACCTTATAGTTTTTGCTAATAAATTTATTTTTGCAAGAATTCTATTCTAATTTTAAGATTTTGCAAAATGATGGGAATAGAGTGGAACGACATCCATGCGCCGCCGGAAAGAAAGCGACAATTCTTCGGTGTAGTCTACTTCTTCGTCTTGACGTTTGTCACTGGTATTATTGGTCTATTCCTGCCGATTTATTGGGTAGGTTCATCTCTAGCTTTGCATTATTTTGTCCGTTTCTTGCAGATTTTGAATGGAAATTGGTATCTTCTGCTAGCCTACGCAGCTTGGTATTACTATGATAGAAAGTCTCCGAAACGTGGCGCATACCGACAATCTATTGTTGCCATTGTGAGAAAGTGGGGATTTTGACTTATTTCTAAGGGGGAAAAGTTCAATTTTTAGAAACCCCATGGTAAAATGGTTCGCTGAATATTTTCCTGTTAGAATTCACAAAACGGCCGATCTCCCGCCAGATAGGAATTACTTGATCGGATCTCATCCTCACGGCATAATCGGACTAGGCATAAATGCTTTATTTCTCAGCGACAAAACGGGACTAGACGAATCGGTGATTTTTCCATTATTTTACAATTGACTTATGAAGTTTCATAATCGATAGTTTCACTTGTTGTCTATTTTGATCGCCGATAAGAAGTTTCTAGATAAAAGTGCAGCGTCTTATAAAATTCAACAAAATGAAAAAAAAAAATTAAATTACGAAACTTTCAGTTTCCTGGCATCCGATTTAACGTATGCACTTTACCAGTGAACTTTTATTCGATGCTCCGTCGAGAGTTCGTGCTAGCCAGTGGATACATTGACTCTTCCAGAGAAAGTATCGAATACGTCCTGAGAGATAGCGGCGAAAAGGGAAGGGCTGTTGTTATCGTCGTTGGTGGGGCAGAGGTCGTTTTTGAGCTATCACTTATTTCAACCTTCCAAACTTCTAGGAAGCTCTAGAAGCTCATCCTGGAAAGCACATCCTAACTCTAAAGAACCGCAGAGGTTTCGTCCGAGAGGCCATTTTAACCGGGTCAAATCTTGTACCGGCTTATTCCTTCGGAGAAAATGACGCCTATGATCAGATGGAGAATCCGCCAGGCTCAAAACTCAGAAAATTCCAAGAATTCATGAAACACTACACCACAATGAGTCCTCCTGTTATCAGTGGAAGAGGGTTTTTCAACGTAAATATCAAAATCGCATAATTTTAACCAGCTAAAGCTTATAGAGAACCTTCGGAAGTCTACCTAAGCGATCTCGCATCGACGTTGTGTTTGGAGCACCGATCGAAGTCCAGAGGAACGATAGTCCAACCAAAGAAGAAATCGCCGCCTTGCATGAAGTCTACCTCGAGAATCTTACTCAGCTCTTCGAAACAAACAAGGAGAAATTCGGGGTTCCGGAAGAAACCAAGCTGCAGTTTGTCTGATTGAATGGGAAAATCTGCGACCACCTCATTTCGGATAGTACAAATACGTGTAAAGATCTTAACCTAGAGTAGGAAAGCTACTGGATCTTGAAAGTGTTAGATCCAGAACTTCTGAGTCATAATTTAGTGCTAGGTTGTTCGAGTGGGTTTCTTTTCGAATAAAGATCATCATATTTGCTTTAAATCCATTTTAGGGAATCGGTATGATTGACTCGTTTATAGGCTCGTAAATCATGTGCAGGTCGTTTGAATGGGCTCTTTCTCGAGTCTCCTCTCTATGCTGGCCTCTATTTCGCCCTTCCGTCTAATTACCCTTCTTTGACTAAACGACCGGCCCTTCACACAGCTCTGCCGCCAGCGCAGCTCTGTAGCTCTCCTCACAGCTTGTTCATTTGCATAAATTCTGCCCGCCGAGAGTCTGTTTCCGATTTAGAGCCTAATTTTCTTCGAGACGCGCATCTTTACAATTCTCAAAGTACGACACATAGCTCGCAACTCGATATCGCAAGCGTTTTTCTTTCTGAGAAAACAATGTCTACAAGGAGAGGGCGATATTTCCTGAACTTGTAATATGAAACTTGCCTCTCTATGTGGCTGTTCATATTTGATGAGTTCGAAACGTTTGTATTGTCCATTACTAGGTCATTCCTCGGTCATCTGTTTATTTGAATTGCAAAACACTTGTCCTTCCAAAATGAGCGCATTTCTCCAATAAATGAGTATGCTTTTACCATTCCACTTTTTCTAGTGCCCATTTTAGGAAGAAAGCTCTCATACTCATCCATTTATGGTTCAAAGGCATGTGCCGGCTCTCCTGAGCCGTTCCTCTACCACAGATTCTTCATTCCGTAATACCCATCCTTCCTGCATCTGCCCTGCCTTCCATTCCTCCATTTTCTCCCCCAAACTCTTTCCGCTCGACTTCACATTCGAATCCTCACACAGTATTGATACCCCCTAGCTTCTTCTTTCTCTTTCTCTCTCTCCCTTTTTCATTCTTTGCAACGCTTTTATTCGGCCGCGAATGTTTGATTTTGCATGTCCACCCTTCATTTCGACGCCTGTGTGATTTGGGTAAAGAAAGAAGGCAGAGACGAGATATAAAAATAACCGCATGCAACACATCTCAGCTCTGCCCGATCCAAGTCCATCCTACTACGTACATCGAAATTCACCATATCTCGGTTCCGATCTGGTTCTACGTTTTGACGGCTCGCGAAAATCTCCTCCGAATCTTCTGAATCATAGTGACTGCAGGCTATTTTTATCGTTTGTGCAATCTTTTCAAATTCTGACACTTAGATTTCTGAATGAGCCAATTGTTATGCCTTCATACCAAAATTGGCAGTTTTATTGCCTCTGACCTTGAAATGCTTGTGCTCTAGAGGGGCTTTCATAACCGGGCTGCTCTCTTCTAATTTGCAATTTCGAACGTCTGAATATCAATTTTCTGCGTCTTTGTTTCCCATATCTTCTCTCTCTCTCTCTCTCCCTTGAGTCTGTCTGGACTCTCTCAATTCTTCCTATTCTTGCTCGGAGATTCTGGCAGGCTCAGGTTGTCGAATAGACTCGATCCTCCTTTTATCGTCCCGACTTTCTCTTCTCACTTGGGCAGCAGCCCCACTAACGGTTTTATGCGCGCCTATCTGTCAGCTGCCAAGTGACCTCGTAGGATCTCCGCCTCTCTCCGCACTATTTCCTCCTCGATCCCATACCAGAACCCTTCTCCTCAAGTAGTTTATATAAAATCTTCTAAACATCTCTTCAAGATCCATCCATCCATATCCTGCTGATTTACAGCAATATGGCTTTCGATTGGTTGACTTTTTCTTTTCACTTTGAAGATAACCTGTATTAGATCATTCGGTAGTTTTTTGTTAAGTTTAAAAAATCAGCATGCACTCCTGAGAATATCTGATCCAAGATAGTAAAATTCTGACAAAAACTATAAGAGCTAAAAATTCAAATATGTTGGAAAATTTGAAAAAAAAAAAGTTTTTTCTTGTCATAATTGATATATTTCGCGTATTCTCTATTCTCAGCTCAACGTTTACATCCGAATGTCCGAATGCGCAGATTTGTAACCCGATCAGTACGCTGTTAGACTATGTGCCCCGTTAGCGCAGTATTTTCTTTCCTCTTTCTCTCGTCCATATGCTTCTAACTTTTTATTTGGTACTCTTCTACCCCCGAAGGCCCTGTACCCCCTTCGTCGTCCCTCTAGACTCATTAGTGTAGTACAACGGAACAACTCATTTCGGACACGAATCGCTGCTGTTTTCCTCAAAATTTCTGAGATTTTATCTAGGAATCTATGTTGCGAACCTCTAAAACTCATCGTTTTTCGTCTATAAACTGCTGAACGAACTTTCCAAGGAAAGCCTTCTCAAACTAAATTAGAAAAAAAAATGTTCACCAATTTCCATGTTCGTGATCTGCCAGCTCATTTTCCGAACCTCACAAATCCTGCCTCTTGTCTCATATAATGGCATCTCATAGACATCACCTCTGGCCATATCCGTCTCTCCCTCCCTCTTTCTCTCTCACACTAATTCCTTTCCCGTATTTCTGCCACTTCTCCATCTTTCGCCCTCCAAAATACGTTCTGCCTATGTGCCTACCATTATTCTTCTCTTCTCATTGCGTCAGAAAAATTGCTAGCTTCTCATTTTCTCTTGTCTCGGCTAATCTCATCATCCGCAATTCATTCAGATTTCGTGTGTGGATTTTCCATAGCCCGCCAGACTTATCCCCTCCTATTCTGGCAATTCTTCTCTTCCTTGCCTTGCCCTTACTATTGACCTTCCTTTGTCAAAGTTTTCTTAGCTTCTCTCGCGCGCGCTCCCCACACCCAACGCGCATTCTTTCACACTTTACTTCGAAATGGCGACACAGCTAGAGAAGGCTCCTCTGCGCTCCTGCTGAATCACGTCAATTTTCTTGACACTTTCACTTAGAATTTTCAAATGGACCCAAAATGACCAATTATGCCAATCGCCTAGTTTTTGCTCGACTTTACTGAAACTTTCAAAGTTAAACTGGCCTTCAATCTAATTCTAAAATTTTACTACAATGAGGAACTCCTTCGCAGAGTTTGACCAACACTTCATCTCTTTCAATCCCGCAATCGAGTTTTTGCCAAACTTGCTCTATCTCATTATGGATGTCTCACGATGCAGCCCTCCTTCGCGCAGACTCCAAATCCAAAATCGCGCGATTCATTCTTCCGTATTTTCAAGTCCAGCTACTTTTTCTTTCGAAACAATGGACGTTTGTAAACTATTTTGATTCAAATGAATCATTTCTATAAATTCTCCTCTTCAAAATCTCTGCTCCTCGCTTTTTTCATAAGAATAGCCGAAAGGACTCCTAGCTCTTTTCATTGTTTGAAGCCCTAGTAGTGGACACAACAACGTGTGCTCACTTCGCTTAAAAATTCTGGCACTTCTTTTTATTCTCACACCAGCATTTTTGCTTTCTCTTCGCAAAAATAATGGACACATTTCGAAGGAAAAGTTCATTTCATTCATTTTATACTCTTGGCAAAATTCGATCGTTACTACAAATGCTCTCTACCACAAAGTTTGCACGTAATTCAACGTTATGACTTCTCCTCGAATAAAAGCAGCCTCCATTTTGCATATGTTCATTTTCTGTCCAGCAACTCTATCCAATTTGAGGGTGCCGTGCTTTGACTTTCTTTCACGGACACAACCTTATGCAAAGCGCGTGGAGTTTTACGGGGGAAACAGGAGCTTCCGATTTTGTTGAAACACTGCTCAGCAGAATTCTGACTCTCCAAGGCTCTCTCTTTCTCAATTTCGCGCGTTATTTTTTCAACGTCGATCCTCACAAATCTTGCCGCAATCCATCATTGTGTTTTCTCGTGTCCACTACCAAACTTCATTCTCTTTATCTTCTCCACCCGTTTTTTGTCTCTTCAAAGTTTGCCCACTCTGCCTCGCGGCAACAACCGTTTGGTGTCAATTTATCATCAACTCACTGGCCACAAGATTCTTCTCCTCCGGCTTGTTTCGAATCACACAACCAATCCGCACGACCCATCCCATTATTTCTCGAGGCTATACAACAAAAAACGAACACCCAGACCGACACACATTATTGCTCCATTTCAAACTAATTGAATTTCTTCGTTCCGTTATATTTTTCGGACTATCAACATCCAATAACTTTGTTCCAGATCTGCACGATAGCATTATTAATCTCCAGCCCGAGGAAATGGAAATGACGGTGCGAGAACAATGAATAATGTCGCCCAAGTGCAATATCAAAGTTCGTTCCAATCTGCACTAATCAGGTTGGCCATAATCTTAGCACATTACGTTATGCAATATCAGTTGAAAGCTATTATTGAGAACTTGATGATTTCTTTGCAATTTTTTCAAATAGTATAGTGCCTTTACCTAGCACCTGCCGCTTCACCTATTCACAAGTTGTCTAGTCAAATGGGTAAATGTGTTGATTTCGGGCCGGACTAAAAAAGCTCGCAAATCATAGCCGTTGAATTGCCCCCTGCTGACACTCGATTCGCTTCTAATAGCAAGAAGCGGCTCGTTTGTTATCCGCTTTTCTTTCGCCACAGATCGTAAACTCTATCGAGTAGGCACATTATTGATAGTAGGGCATAGTAAACGAAAACTTTGGCTAGGAATATAGATATGAACTTTCAGCGATGCGCAAAAATGCTATACGAGGGTGTTCTTGTAATTTGATGATGCGTAGTTACTCGCCACCATTTTAAAAGGATTACAACTTTACTACTCACTGCACATTGAATCAAACCACAGCCTATTTTTGCATACACGCTCGCTAAATGGATAGAAATCTTAATCCATGCGGTTGGTGCTAGTTTCTTCTAATAGTAAGACTGCACTTTTGCGACATATAAAACCGCTGACATGCAGTGTGCAGCAAAAATTGTCTCCAACTGAATTTGTTTATAGCTCGCCTTTCAATACGAAAATCTCAAATTGCATTTGCTCCGACAACTAAGAACACAGGTGGTTTTGTGTTGATTCCAATTTTTCATGTCCTTCCATCTCAGACCCTCTTCAATCTTCGTGCACTTTCGCAGTTATCTCGCTGATTCTATGAATAATTCTCGCGCGTCTCGCTGCTAATGCCTTTTTCTCGCTGGTAACCAGTCACTTTCGCCGCCAGTAAAAAAGCAACGACAAAACACCTAAGGATCACTTAAATTTGGTCGCTCACGCAGACGATTTACCAACGACGAATTTTCGTCAACTTGTTATGAACTAACTTACCTCATTACTCCATTACTTCTTAGCATCGCTTCCTGTTTTTCTAGGCTAAATTATTCTCCGTTAAGTTATTCACCAAGCCGATAGTAGGATTTTCAACCCTCGGACTCTCAAATTGCAATCAAACAAATTTCCCTCCTTGAAATCCAACAATTTCAGTCGCATAAATCACTCGAACGCTTTCATTGTGCCGCACGTTTCGAGCAAGAGCTTTTCGCATTAGAAGTTTGAAATTCCGCAGCGTTTTTGTTTTATTATTCTCTGCAGGAGTCGCCAAATCGTTTATAATCAAATTGCTATTGCAGTGTCTGCTTTTTTAGTTTTTTTTTCGTAAAATAGTAGACTTCTAGTAATTCTACAAGGCTTTGTAGATCTGTGATATTTTCAAAAATTCAAGGAATTTCTGACATTTGTTCGAAAAACAAAAAGAAACTTTAGTAAAGTTGCACAATTTATTCCCCCAGTTCAGTGAATCAAAACTATATCGCCCATTTCAATTTCACGCTAATGTGGGCAAGCGCTAATTTTTCGTAGCTCATAGAGCTGTTGGAGATCTCAATTTGCTCATATCTCAGGCTTAGAGCTGTCCAGTCGCTATTCGAAGGGCGCTCTTGGCCGGGGGCTAAACGCGGACGAACGAGCCTTCGATTCTACCTCCTGGGGAGCGCATGTGCGCGCGCATATAATGACAAATGACTGGGGATTTGAGAGAGCCTAATGCTTCTGGGTTTCTCTCGCGTTTTACCCCGCTCTCTATCGCACCTATCTTTATTCTTCCTAAATGCAAATTTATTCCGATTTTATGAAATCATCGAAACGCCTTCCCGAATGAATTTCCTTGATGATGGAAAACCTCTGCGCATTTCCTCGTTACCAAACACTTCCAAGAGTCGTTGTGAAATGGCTCTCTTTAATATGCATTGAGATATGCTTAATCACTGCAACAGCAGACAAATGCGTCTTTACCTGCGAGGGGAGAGTGAATGATTTCAAGTCGTTTCTCGCTGCTATGTTAATGCATTGACGATGAATTTACGCACAATACTCGTTTTTTGCCCCTAGAAGTTTTCGTCGCGTCTGACTCGATCTATTGTTTGTCCTCCAGCACATATTACTAGGGTTTATTCTCGTCTTTCCACTGCTCTCTCATTCTATTTCTTCGTCCGGGTGGCTAACCTCGTTTATTATTAGGGTTGATGGAAGTTGCATAGCTCTGTGGTGAGCTTCCAATATTCCATAAACTGCTTCAATCTTTCTTCGCGCCTAGTTTTGCACTGATTGGGTCACAGCAACTCTGCAACGCATATCCATGCTTTACACCTCCTTAGCCTTATCCTTTACCTTCTGCATAACTTCATTTCCCGTTCATAGCCCCGCGCATATGAACTCCCTGTTCTCTCTGTATAGTTCGTTCTGCTCGACGAAAAAGTTGCTCTATATACAAATTTGAAATTTCTAGAAACTAACCTAGCTTCAAACTATTTTTGAACTATCTTTGACCACTATGCTAATTTTAATCTTTCAAAGAACTATTGAACGAGCCAATATCAAAACCAAATTTGCACTTATCGCTAACATTTCCTTCTTAGACTTTGTGCTTGTCAGAAGCAGCAGCGGCTCACCTTAATTCCCCGGAGAACGGGGTTTTTGCCCGCGTTTATCTTCTAATCTTAGCCACCAGATCCGTCGTTTTCCTCCTTCCCCCAGTTTTTATCCATATATCTTCGATATATGTTTTATAGATGCTCTGAGATATTATTTTAGTATACAAACATTATGCTTGGTCATTTTGGACTTTTCATATTTCATATCTTCATTTTTCTCTGCGGCATCTTATTATCGCGTGTTATTTCATCGATGCGAGCCTCATAAGATCGTGTCGATGCGCCGTTATGTAGTAGTATCATGTTTCAGGACCTCAGAGCCTCCTCCCCCATTTCCGTCCCCTCACTATGTCCAGGCTATTTTCGGACTTTTTTATCCAAACCCGCCTAAACTGTCACTAATTTCAAGGTGGCATTAGTGAATAACAACAACAACAACTCCAAAATATTCATCTAAATTCTTAGTGTATCACCAAATTCTCAATGATAGTCAAAATAGAGTACTGATGGATAATCAGTTGGTGTTAAGCATTGAATGCGGTACGAAGTAAAAGACGATGCCTAAGAAACGGCACCTCATCCAAACAATCACAGCCTTTCTTCTGACCGTACAGATAGCAACTGCAATTGATGGTAAGTTTCTTGACACAAAATGTAGAGGTTTGGTGATATTCTATCACTTATTCGATGTGCTAACTTATTCACTATCTATTTGCAGACACTTATCAGAGTTATATTCAATCTCTTGCGTGTAAGTTTGATCGAAAGTTGATCATGTATAATTTTATATCTTTATAAAAATCCACAGAATACCGAGATTTTACACAGTTCTCTATTAAATCGATTATTTTAGACTCGGCAAGACTCGTGGTGCGACCAGACTCGTCTACCGTGGAATTTGGGTCGAAAGTAGCCTTCTTCTGTCGAGCGGACGGGAACCCACTTCCTCCAATTCAATGGAACATCAACGGAAAGACGGCGGATACCGAAAATCAAAGGTAGTCCTGATTTTTGCCGTAAAGAAGGCTTGATTTGTATAGATTGACTATAATCTCCAAGTCATATGGCATCTCCACACTTCGACTCGATCCGGTCCAACTTGAAGACAATGGAACAGTCATCTCTTGCCACGCTGACAACGGTGTTGGTCATCCTGTCTTTGCCGAAGCAACTTTGCTGGTTCTGAAGAACGACACTCTGCCGGAAGGGTTTCCTCAAATAGTAGTGCACCCCGCGTTGCGCACTATCGAAAATGGCAAGACGGCATACGTCTCGTGCCGAGTAGGAACTAGTTCTTGAAATTGATGAATACTAGATGAGTTTTAGGTCAGCGGTGATCCCCGACCGAAGGTTTTATGGCTGCGGGACTCGATCCCATTGGATATGCGGGCTGATAGTCGGTATTCTGTTTCAACCATAGGAAACCCTGGCGCTTTGATGATTCAACACGCCCGAGAAGAAGACCAGGGAATTTACGAGTGCATTGCCAGAAATATTCACGGAGTTTCTCATTCGAAGCAAGCAAATCTCTATGTCAAAGGTAGGTCGATATTTCATAACTTCCCCCTTATCTAAATGCCCTTTCGCAAAACGTTTTCCCTGATTAGTCTATTCATACTTTTCCGTGCAGCTCTTCTTAAACACAGAGTATCAGGCATATTCTCAACGTCGTAACTGATCTTTTACTTGATTCAATTAGTATTCTCTCCTTGTCGTTAGCCTAATTCGAGGACATTCACCCCCGAGGAGAAGGGAGGCAGGGCGCGCAGCTTTATACTGCTTGTTATCTGCCAGCTGCCAGACAACAGCAGCGGGGTGGGGATCGGTAAGGCAATAACTGAAGCAGGGAGGAGGCCAATTCATGAGAGAAGACAGAGAGCATAGCATGTGGATGAGCTGTAAGTTTCATTAGATGCGTTGCGCGACCGCAGTTTTCCCCGGTTTTATGGCCACCCTTCCTCTCATTTGGTGCGGTTCTTTAATTCTCTATATCTCCTTCTGGATCTCTATGCTGTCAGATGTTACATTGTATGAAATTTGTCTTGGTATAGAAAAAAGCGTTTACTGTCATTGCATTTTTCTAAAAATGTTCACCAATTATTCCCTCACCAAGAATCTACTCTGTCCAAAAATTTGTCGAAATTGATGCGCCAATTTTTCCGCATCCGGCTCATTTGCTATGAATTCCTCTACATTTCTATTTTAGCTGCATCTTCCTTATTCTCTGATATCTTCCTCGGCTCTCTTCGACTCTCCACAATTCCCCTTTGATTGATCATTCTCTCTGTTTGTGTCCATCTATTGTCCGTTTTCTGATGTAATTTGCCCTCGTCCAGATGCTTTGGCAGAGAACTTTTCTCTTCCTCCTTCCTCTATCTCTCATTTTTTCTTAGTCTATGTCCTTTTTATGTCCCCTACATACTTTTTTGATTACGCAATGAGCCATTCTTACAACGATGATCTCTTTCTATGCTAATTTCTCTTTTTGCGCCTTCCCTAGTCTATCTCGTATCCGCCAAATGTTAGCCGAGCTGACAGATTTATCATTTTTGGCCAATGGCTTCTACTACTCCTAGACAGATTGACGCTATTCATAGATTTTCTCATTCCGTTGATTTTAGCTATTTCTAAATTCCGAACTCTGAATTTCAGAATAATGCTCTAATGCGCAACCACCTAGTCGTTCTTCTTCTTATTTCGCTTTTCCCATATTTTACCGGACAATTTCTGTTCAATACAGTGCCTCTGGACATTTTCTCAACACTAGATCCAAATAATGCATCAAATCATATAGATAGTAAAGGGCATTTAGGTAAATCTTCAAAAAATGTAAGTTTACACAAAAATTTACTAATTTTAGTCCGTCGAGTTCCACCTTATTTCTCTTATAAGCTAGAGAAGTTGTACCGAGTAGCGCAAGGAGGTTCGATCAATTTGACATGCGTAGCCGTGGGATATCCCATGCCGAGAGTATTCTGGAGGAAGCCTGGACAAACAGGTGACTACTAATTACCGAACATTCAAATAGAACCTTTTCCGCTTTTTTTCTACAAAGGTCAACCAGTTCTGTAATAAAGTAATGTCGATGAAAGGGAAGGGTCTGCGTGAACATTTCACGAATTCTAAAAGAAAACTACTGATAAGCGCTATTTTTAGTGAACCTTGACGATTCCATTAGTGCCCCAATTGGCAAGAATTTGTTAACTCTGACAAACGTCGAACACTCCGACAATTTCACCTGCGTTGCCGTCAGTCCTCTAGGAAACATAGAAGCTACCACTCAAATCCTAGTATTGCGTAAGTTCATACTGTTCTCACAGCTCATGTGGTGGTCAGTCGCCGATCAGAACATAGAATCCAGATGTAGAGTCCATTTTATTCTCGTCGTATCTTTAGCCCTTCCGACTCCCCCGAAAGACGTAAAAATCACCGGAATAACCTCGACTGGATTGACCGTCACATGGAAATCACCTAAATTCGACCAACCTATCCTAAATTACGTCGTAAAGTACCGACAAAGGTAAGCTCTCAATTCTAAACTAAACTTTCGTGCATGGTTCTGCATTGTCTAACTGTCTGACTGAAGTTGATAACCTATGGAGTTTGCAAATAATCTGATTGAATGACTTTTGTTTGAAGGGGAAACGCCGATGCATCAATCTCCGACTCTCCGGATGCCGTGGCAAGGTGTGACTTTGGCTTTGGAAAAGCTTGTTTGAAGTGAAATATCCATCTATCTCTTAGAAATAGCAAAAATCTTGAGTTTTAGATATGGCGAATCGAAAAAGTGGATTGAGGTCAAAAGTCCGGACACAAAGCTAAACATTGATGGCCTCGAACCATTCCAGGTGAAAAATTGCGAAAATAATGCAACTCAACGACCCCAACTTTAGCAATACGAATTTACCGTTGCTGCAGAAGTCGAGGTTGGTGTGGGAGAAGCGTCGATGGTCATCGAAGCACAGACCGACGAGCAGAAACCACAAAGTCCACCGACAAAGCCTCAGGCTCGAAGTCTTAGCAGGTACTTATCAGAGTTATGATCGAACTATGCAAATTATCCAATGTCCTTGAAATTTGTCCCGTCACAATTAGGCTGATTCTTGCAGAGACTCGCTACTAGTCAAGTGGTCGCCAAGTGAAAGACCCAACGGAGTTGTCACTTCGTACAATGTTTATTACACGAATGGGTCGAGGGACTTGCCGATTGAAGAGTGGAAAATGGTGAGTTTAGTTTTTTCTTTCTTAAATATCAAAATCTAAGACGTAAAGAATTGTTTTTAATCTGAATTTTATCGAATTGATCAACAAATAAAAATTTTAGTTGACTACGAAAGCTGATGAACTTCTTGCAACGATTTCGGAGTTGGAAATCGACACCAAATACTACACCCGAGTGCAAGCAGTCAACTCGAAGGGAACGAGTCCGTTGAGTCAGGTCGTTACTGTGCAAACTATCCCTGGATGTAAGCCAAACCATTCGACTCAAAAATCTTCCATCAACAAATTTTCCCATTTAGTGCCTGGACAACCGCCTGGGTTGAGCGCTAAGGCTCTGGATGCCAAAAGAATCGCTCTGACCTGGGAGAAACCATTGTTTTCTGTGCCAATTTCCGGCTATGTGATCAGCTACAACACTACTGATGATGTGAGGGAAATAACTCTGACTTCGCCTCACGAGAAACACACTGTGACAGCACTGAACCCCGATACTCCCTATTCATTTCGGTAAATCACAAAGATGATAAGTTGAAACAATTTGGATAATTCTAGTGTTGCTGCATACACTTCTCGCGGTCAAGGCGAATTCACCGAACTCGTCCACGAGAAGACTCCATCACCGAGTAAGCCTTTGTTCTAAATTTATTTCCAGCACTATCGGAATGAATAAATGTTGTGTCGTATCATAGTTTCGCATTTTCAGCTCCTTCTATCCTACCAAAATTCGAATCAACGTCCAAGTCATTGCACATATTCTGGAACATGTCTTCCGAGTTTAATGTTGTGATGTATCGTGTCAAGTACTGCGAAAAGCTTATGAAGCCGAAGAAAAATGACGACGTCGGTTCTTCCGAAGAGCAAGAGCGACGACAAAATACGAAGGATTCGGAACCCTCACGGCCATGGGCTACAGTCGAAACCAAGGATACGCATGCCAATTTGACCTATCTTATGCCCTACACTATGTATGAAGTAGTTGTGGCCGCCAAAGTCGACGATAGTTGGGCTGAATACAGTCAAGCACGAGAGTTTCGCACTAATGAAGATGGTTAGTTATCGAATTTTGAAATTTTAGATGAAGGGGAAGAAGAAAAACTAATGGGTAGGCGAGTGTCGTATCGTGAAACGAAAATTATAAATTCACTTTTCATGGGTATTTTCCAAGTTGGGAGTTCTTTTCAAAAATTAAATGAGTATTCTATGAATTAGTCATTTCTATGAAGTGCTAATGAGAACATATGTAATGTGGTTCGGGATATGTCCTCCCAAATCCTCATATATCGTCTAATTCCACTCATTATCTATCCTTCCTTGTTTCATTATGCTAATCTCCGTTTAGGCTCTTCATCTCTGTAAGTGACAGGCCTACATATGTCCTGCAGATTTTTGCGTATACTTGAATCCTCTTCATCATATATTCATCATTTCTTTATGTCTCCGGTAAATCAGTGCTCTTTCTTTGTTGTACCCATTTTGGGTGTAGGCGCTTTTGGATAGCATCTGGATGTGGCAGATGCGTTGTGCTTGGATATCAATTCTCCCTTCCTCTCGCGCACTTACTCATTACCTAATCTCTCCCTCGTGAAAATTCACAGCTCATTTGCATCCTCTCGCGATTTTTGTGATTGATCTCCGTCTATTTCTCTGGGGTCTATAATTTTCTCCCCAATGCCCGCAGGCCATTTTCCTCCCGGCCCAGCAGCCTGTCAACTTGATCATGTCCGGCGTCTATCATGCACTTCCTTCTACTCCTCTCCCATTCTCCATAAGTTCACCAGATTTATGAAGACCTGACCCAAATTGCTATGGGCATTGGCTCCTACGGAGAAGGAAGGATATTTAGAACGCACGTCTCAACAACATATTAGAATTGGTCATTCCGAAAGGGTTATGATTTGAGAACTAAGAAATTCTATCTTTTCATAGAATCGCCAATCATCCCAGTTCAACAATTGTATCCTCTTACCATTTCTCCTATCTCAAAAACCTCTTTTTGAGCAACTCTGATTTGAGGGTTGAAACTCGAACTCATTTCAGAAAATCGCCCTTCTAAAGTGCAAAAGTATAGTTTTCAACAGGAACGTGGATATTAGATATTTACACTTGAACGAATTTTTTCTCTGCTGGTGTAAAATTCGTCTCGACGGAATCGATATCCCCTTTTCCATTTGGCCTTTTCTCGAGCTGTTTTCTCATTTTCGGCTCGACCGCTTCCAAGGCAAAAGCCACTGCTGCGCGCGTTCGCATTTTAGGACCCGCCTTTCGGCTCGTGTGGCTTTCGATTCCACAATGAAAATCGCTGTGGAAAGAGGAAATGCGTAGAGGTCGTTTGGCTTCATATAATGCTCAGGATTTTTGCACGCTACACTTTACATAAATCCCTCAAAACTTCGTTATTCGTCAAAAATGTCGCGTTTCTTCCAAAAAGTTGAGTTTCCAGCCAAAAACTGGGGCTTTTCTCCACGTGAATTTTTATATTTCTAGGAATGCTCTCATCTAATTACTCGAACGCTAGGATAATGCGATTTTGGGTTGGAAATTCGGAGATTTCTCCACTTCCCTCCCCGTTAAAGGCGACTCTCTTACTTACTGGGCACTTCTGTTCTGCACATTCTTTCCTTCTGCTGGCCTCCGACTCATTTTCACTCCATTCTTGCTTCTTGCTTCAGGCATGCGCGCGTCTGTTTCTTTTTCCGTCTCTCAGATTCTCATTATCCCTTTCCACTCTCTCTCGCTTGATTTGCATTCTATTTCTCTCCTATATTATATTACTCTCTCGAGCTTTTCCCCTATGAGAGAATAGATATTATTTCCGTTCTTCTTCTCGCCCTCTATTCCTCTCTCGTCCACCAAATTTAGTCATTCTCCCACCGTGAAAATGCATCTGATATATCGCGTGGTGGTCATTTCTGAGCACTCTAATGCAGTTCCAATTCCAAAATTCGCGAGAATTCTCATCTGTACATTTTGTTTGACGAAACCTTTTGTCTTCGATGTGTTGAAAGTTGCAGGAACAAAACATATTGGACGACCCAAATAATCCTTTCTCACAATTATCAAAAAATTGATTGGATAACGCATTCTGCTCCTAATGCATGAGTGACCTTAGCCTGCAAGTTTTTTTTTCTTCTTCACTGACCATATTCCCTATCTCTCGTTTCCTCTCTCTCTCTCTCTTCGACCGTCTCTCAGCGTCTTTTTCGATCGATCACCCCTCTTACTGAGGTCGCGCAGTCGTTCCCTTTCTTTCTCTCTCACTTTCTCTCTTTATCTCTCCTTTTTCTACAGATCATCCCTCTTTTCTTCACCTTTCCCTATCTAAGACCCTCCCACTTTCGCATGGTCTCTATATTTCATTCTTTTGCATCTCTTTCTTACTCACCATCTAAAGGCGGGCTCAAGCACCAACGTTTTTTCCAAATCGTATTTTCAAATGTCCTTATTCTCCATAAAGTTCAAACTAGGGCTTTTTTATCGAATTCATGGCTATTTTGAGCCGCTTATCCGCTAAATTACATTACTTCGGTTAATTCATGCGAAAATTTGCAAGTTTTCGTCAGGCTGCTAGGCTATTCTAGGTCTGTATGCATCGAAATTCGCCGCTCTATCATTTCAACCCTCATAACCTGACTCTATCTGCTTGAATTCTCTCATTTTGCGTGCTATTTCGATCGCACATCAATTACTCTCGGAGCCGCTCCACCACACACATGCACACACTTCATGTAATTAATTTACAAGCGCCCAGTAGCTCTCTAGCAAAATGCACACCACCACTCCCTCACTTTGAAAATTTGCGAAGCCTCATAGAGGAAGAGAAGGGAAAGAAAAGTTATGGCTATCTAACTGCAGCTAGCTTCCATTTCTCATATTGACAGCTGCTTTTGGCAGGTTATATTTTATCGTTAGCAGATCATTTTCACTTTATTGCAATTTTCAATTGACCAGTACAACTCGAATTTTGTGATTCCCCAAATTTTATGTTTGTTTAGATTATTTACTTTACTTTATACGCTCTCATAAAGTATTCATTAACGAGTCAAATCTAATGATTAGAGCCCTATTTGATCAGCGAGAAATCGATTTTATTCATGATATAAAGGCATTTTACTCCCATTCCGTAAGGTGAAAGTTCTAGTTTTGAAGAAAAGGGTTCGAAATGATTGGAAGTAAAATGGTTATGCGCCAGATCAACTACCAGAAATGCTCGCTTGGAGACTAGTGTGCATTTTCGTCATAAGATGAGTATTCTTTGCAGCTTTCTTACCCTGAAAATACTAGGCGATTTTGAGAGACCCCGAGGATAAATCGAGTTGGTCAGAGGCCCATGCGAGCGCATTCGTTCGTAAGTCAATATTGGCGTCCTATCTCTAGAATCATCAGCGTGTTTGAATTGAAGAAGACTTTCTTTTCCGCTTGCGCTCTTCTCTGTTTTGACTTCTTAACTCCCTCCTTCCATCCAAAATTTAATCTTTTTCAAACGTAAACGTTTATTTTTCGTCGCACTCTCGCCCCACTTCTCCGGACAAATTCCAACTTTTCAGAACGAAAAAGTGAAAGAAAACCTGAGGCCATCGCGTTCTCAACATTAGAGTGTTATTGACACCATGAAATTCAAGTTTCATAAATTGAACGAAAGTTGATAGACCACGAAAATGCTCAAACCAACCAGTATCTTAATTTTGCTGTATGCAACTTACGTTTCTGGAGTTCAAAGAGGTAGGCTTTCCAAATTTCTTCCAGTTTACTTCTTACCAAATGCTACAATGCAATGCGTAATTGGCCTGGCCAACAAGTAGTTCTGTGCATCTCTGTTGGTTTTACTTTTTGGACCTCTCTCCATTTCTGCTTCGTAGATGGAATGGAATAGTTGCTCCCTGGAGCCCTTGCCGTTCTATTACTTACATCTTGTAGTTTGTCTCTCTTGCCTTTACTCTATTACATTTCGACTTCTTTGTCGTCTCTTCTATTCCCGTATTCTCTAATCAGGTTCCTATTCATCTCGGGGGTCTTTTCATGGTTGGGGCATTTTCTAATCTCTGACTTTTTCTCTATTTTTCTCTACTCCCTTCGTTTCTTTTGTTCTCTAACAAAGTGTGAACGGCGTTCTATAACTCTTCTCTCATTCGTACACACACACACACACACATTCTCTCGATGCCCTTTCACTTTCCTTATAAGTCTAATTTGTCGGTCGTCCAGAAGATAGAAAATGTCGCCGGTTTTGCGGCGCATTGTCCATTCCATTCCAAAAGACATATTCAAAAGAGGAGAAAATTGAAGGAGTAAAAATTGCAAAATTGCGAGCTAAGCAGTCCAGCTAAAACGATTACGCAACAATTCTCTGGGAAAACACCCTCGCGAAGCGATGAATAAGAGCGGCTTGTACAGCGCCCAAATTCTAAACAAGTTCAACAATAAGTCAGGGCCTAACCCACAGCTACTCAGGATTGAAGTAAACGCCTTGAAAGAGGGACCAAATACGGAAACCTATTATTTTGAAAGTGGGTGTACTCCGACAAGAAGTTGTACAATCCTGTAAAATACCAATGAAAAGTGAAATTTAAAAAGAAAAAAAACCATCCAAAATTCAAAAATTTTAGTTCCATCCGCCCCAAGACACCTCGATGTGACACTGACAAGTCCAACTTCGGTGAGTATTCGTACTATTTCAAAATATCCCCAAGTCGTCGATGACGAAATCGGAACTTTATATGCCAATAGCCAATTCTATTGCCGAGAAGGACTACATAAAATTCGGGAAAAACTGACATCCATTAATTTCTAGGTCAAAATAACATGGCAACATCCTGTCCACGCAAACGGCATTCTGATGGGATATTACATCTACCACGACAAAATGAGCGGAGGTCAAGATGCTGGAGCAGCCGGCTACAACAAACGGTCGACAACACAGATTCGAGACCCCGCCGTAAGTACTATCAATGCTCGGAAACGAATAAAATTATCTAGACTTTGATCGACAAAAACAAAATTTGTATTTTCCCATACTCTGCAGCTTTAGAAATGCCACCGACTAACTGCAATCAAAACATTCATTCTGCAAAAAATTGAAGGCTGCAAATTTAGAAAACCTACTTCGAGATGGACAAGTTAGAGCCGAACACGGAGTACGCTTTCCGAATGAATGCCTTCAATCGAAATGGAGATGGGGAGTTCACCGAAGTACGAACGATTGTGACCGGAGGAATTGGTAAGTCCGAAGAACCCACCGATCTCAAATTGTTTTTAAAATTACAGCACCAAATCCTCCCGAAATTCTATCCTTATCCTTGGTACGAGACGATGCCCCTTTGGTTGCTAGAATCGACTGGAAACCACCCGCAATCCGACCCAACGAAGGACCGATCAACAAGTCTGTCAAAAATCGACAATACAATCATGACTCAACTTTCTAGGTACAACATTTGGTATAAACCGAAGGGCCTCTCCGACAGTTACATGAAGATGAAATCAGTCGAAGGAACTGCTACTTCAACGGAAATTCAAGAACTTTGTAGGTTTTTTTTTCATTTCCAAAAATTATCTCAATGCCGACTATGCTTTTTTTAGTTTTGGAATGAAATTCCAAGTTATCAGTTCTCACATTATGAATAATTTACAGAACAATGCAATAAATTTCCTATTTTTCAGGGATGGGCCTGGAATATGACATCTGGTTGGGTGCTGAAAATGAGGAGGGCCAAAGTGGGAATGCGACCGAAACATTGCTAACTCCAGTGGGCAGTCCAGATGGCGAGCCGCAAGGAGTGCAGTATGAAATCAGTCAGGGAAAGGTAAGCTAGCTCTTATTTTTAGTTTCGATTTCTACAATTACATGTTTGCAACTGCATTTTCTTCTAGTGTAAATATATATTTCTCACACATTTATTTGCCCATCCAATACTCTTCAGTTTCATGAATTTTCGATCAGTTTTCGAGTATTTCCTATCTTCATGGAATTTATTAGCGTATTTTCGTCCAAAGCATGTGTCGGCATCGCTCATATTATTTTAGCACATGTGGGGCTGGAGGATGGAAGATTGGGCGCTGAGTTTTTAGCCCCAGGGGTTTTTGTCGGCGATAGGTTTGGCGGGCGAAGGGATTGGGGAGAAATGAGAGAAAAGAAGAAGAATTTCATCTGTAGGTCCAGATGCGCTAAGAATATGCGAATGAAATGCATACATTCAGGAGGAAGAGAAAGATGCGAAAAAACGTTTCGCATACAGCACACTTTACGCGTCCACCTGCTGTCCTCGCGAAGCTGTGCGGCGCATCACTACCAGTTTCATTCATGCAATTGTACTCTATACTAAAATCTTAGGTTTCTAGAAATATTCTCATGACTAAAATTAACAAGGTAGAGAGCGCGACTACAATTCTCCAACCCTGAAAAGAGTTTTAGTCCACCTTTAACTCGACATTTTATAGATCGTCGTATCATGGATGCCTCCGCCTGAAGATAAGAGGAATGGCAATATCACCGCCTACAAAGCCATTCTAACGCCTATGGACTCCGTTGGCGAGCGAATCGAAAGAAAGGTAACAATTTACACGTCCATCAGAATCAATATTCGTGCTACGAGGGAATTAGCCGATTCCATGCAATAATTGCCTTCATTTCCCTGTTTCTGCTAAGACCTCCAAGCGAAAGATATCCGAATCTCACTAGCGTTATTCATCATTTCTCTTTCTAGAAGAATTTTCTATCATCCAAACATTTATCTCGTAAACTTCTAGTCTTTCGCCAGTTTTCATGGCTCTCAATTATGCCCCATTAGGTAGGAAAACAGAAAACGTTGTCTTGAAATAAGGCTTCAAGTTCATTGGCATTCTTTCCAACTCCCATCATCGAAGGAAATGTTTATCCACAGAACTCAAGAATGTATCCAAAAGCTCATCCATTTCAATCTTATATTTGCAAATCTATAATTTATCGCTGTCGCTCGTCATAATGCATGTGCACTCGATTTGTTCCTGGTCAGTTTCTAGGGCTACCCTTTCTTCTTAAAAGAACAACTTTAGAATTCTCTTCTGCAGATCTAGGCGTTTTTTTTTCTATTTTTGGAAATTTCCAAAGGCATTTTTTCCCAGCTCATCTTCAATGTTCTGTACGAAAAAAATACACGTCTTTAGATCGACGCTACTGACTCAACTTCGCCTCAAAGAGTCACATTTTCTGTTGATGCCAAGAAAGCGTACACCTTCAAAATAGCTGCTTCAACGATGAAAGGCTACGGACCGTATTCTCCAGTTTTGACCATCAATCCAGACGCTTCAGGTTAGTTCATTAAAACTTCGAATACTAAAACGCCTCCATAGTCTATTCAACAATTCCCCCTCATTTGAGCAATTAGAAAAAAAACTACGCAATATGTAGACATTGCAGTAGGTCATTCAATTTTGCGAAAATAATATTTAGACACCTGTTTCAAGTTTATTTTCGCCATAATTGCTCGGAATATCATTAGAACTTTATAGAACCACCCAATTCAAAAATTAAAAGTTCTTTTGCGTAAAGAGTAGTTGAGAAAAAGCAATTACTCAATTAGAAGTACCAAAAATAGAATTATTGAAAAATACTTCGGCGAGGTATTCATTCAGGGAAATGTTTTCAGTTTCAGCCATAGCAAAACCCCCATATTTTTTTTAGGGATTTTATAGAATTATTTTTTTCTATCTTATCAGGCAGAAAATAATATTTGGATTAAGGGGCTCGTAATAACGAGAGCATTATTGAGTTGTAAAGTAATCTGCTTTTAATATCACTGCATGGCTTTGTGATATCTTTGTTAGTCACAGACTATAACAAAGGAAAGACCGAGTAGAGAGGCACAGGAAATTAGAAATGGAGCAAGAAAGAGCTTCACTTCTCATTTCCTATTTTCTGCATACTCGCTGTCATTTCATTTCAACATTTTCTCGAATATAACTATATCGTCTGTGTTACAAAAATCTTACCGTTTTCGAAATTCGATTTTCTAGACTCCAGAAACCAAGGCTATTATGATGTCGAGGTCTTATAGCGGATTTTCAGCTTATCCAAGTTTTTTAAGTTCACGTGACTTTGTATAAAGTAAAGATCTGCTCGCTAGCAGCTAAGAGCTCCATTGAGTCATTTTCAATTTTGAATTGTCCACTTTACGTTTTGCCGTTTGACTTCGAGCGAAATCGTCAAAGCGTGTAAAATTTCGACGAAGCTTCACCTGCTTGCATATAAAAATATCTTGTTAGATGGGGGGTAAATAGAATGAAAGTCAAAGAAAAAGCCCTAAAGGGAAACTCTAACGAAGCGCAAAAATTGAAATGGTTTAGTGGTGGGCGATGAATTTTGCTTTTCCATCTTTCTGCTCGTTCTAACTTTTACCTTTTTGACACTTCAATGCATGTTATTTCAGAGAGCTCTTCCTATATTTTAATTGCTTCTTTTCAAACTCATTCTTTCATTCTCGCGCATAGACGTTTTTGGTAATGTTCGAATGAAAATTGCACAAATCGAAAAAAAAAAGAAAAACTCTAGTTTTTCATGGATTTTTTCACTACTAGCATCTATAAAGTATGCATAGAATATTTCAAGCTACTTCCTACTTTCATTCTTTATCATTCGTATTTTGATATCCGCTAGTAAGGAAGTTACGGGGTAGCGGCTTAGAGACTGGAACATTAGCTGATTAACTCGAGCTTGAAGCAAGAAAGTGAGGGCTTAGGGGAGGGTAGTGGGTATCTGCAGAGATAGGTGTCAAGCTGCGTTATTAAAATTTGCGCTTCTGTAAGCCTGGTTTAGTAAACGCGAACGTTCATTCTTGATATTTTTCCGTCTTTTATAATGCCCTCTTACATTCGCCATACTATTTCAACTAACAGGTGCAACCAGAGATGCTTCTCTTGCTGCGACTACTAGCCATTGGGTGACATCCGGTGCTAGAGTTTCCTCTAGTAAAGCACTTTCTCTCGACTTTTGACTCCATCTTTTTCTCCGCTATTCGCGCACTATTCCACTAATTCATGACGTCTCTAAAAATATCCGCTCTTTCTTCCTTATTTGTTTTTAGCATTCCAAGAATCAGTCAATTCACCTAGACATGTACGAACTTTATTAAGAGTATACCCGCCTTGTGATGGAAGGTTTCATTTCGTGAGATTAGCGCTGGATTTAGAAGGATTAGCATTATATCAGCCGCGGCTCCTATCAATATATCAGTTTCGAAATCCTATTTCTATGGTACGATTTTGAAAAACACTATTTTAAGTCTTCGAATTTTATCGTGTTTTGATCAAGAATTCATTGAAAAAGTCTTGTTCTTTTGAATTGATAGACTACCAGCAAGTGTAGATATCTTTTGATCCATCTATTCACCACCCTACAAATATAAGCATATTATCTCATTCAGTGAATTTTTGCTCTTTTCCATTTGCTCTTTCACTTCATCCATTACTTCTTTCATAATTCAACTTGCCGGTGCGAGCTGCTTGCATACTGGCCTCTGCTTCTAATTCTCGTATTACTTTGGTCCACTCACTCGCTTTCTTTAGCCTCCATTTATCAAATTATTCAAAGCGGTTTTATATTTCGCATCCTCCAAAACAAGTCAACATATCCTTACTGTCTAGTGCCTCTTCACAAATCCTCCTAGCTACAATCTAATTTTAATCCAGGCAAATTCGCTATTTCGTTTTTTTCTCGTCCAGATTAGTTTTAAATCCTCAAAACAAATCTCGTAGAGAATGGATGACGAAGACGGAGATGGTAATGATATCGCTATGAGTTCTGACTCGGAAGAAGAGTCCATTCGATTGGACAGTTCGAATCTATCGCCGACAATTTGCAAAGAAGGAATTGGAAACCCACTTGAAGAGCTGCTCAACAACGTCGCATCTGGATGGAAGTATCACGTCTCGAACACTGATCCAGTCAAACAAGCCTGGCTAAAGCTGGATAACGCGACAACTATAATCTGTGGACACATGTCTGGTAAGGACGCTTCCTCAAAGACTAAAGATTTTGGACATCTGCCAATTTTTGGAAGTAACTCTATGTGGAGGAAATTGTAACAAATGTAGAATTTACAACAATTTCTTCCAAATGAGTTAATTATTAATTCAAGCATGCTGCAGCAGGCTGCGTGTGACAGACTAATTTTAATTTTCTTATCTTTTTCTCTACGTACTCTTCAAAGGTGCATTCTTCATTCTGACAAGCGCTGGCGCATGTGGATTCCTTCATAATTTTCTCAGCTCTTCTAAGGTTCATCATTTCATTTTATAGCTCTATTTGAATCATGTCTAAAATGTCTAAAAATTTCTAAACGACACCTGATGCATATTTCGAAAGTGTAAAATTTCGCCAATTGCAAATAATCATAAGCTCTCAGACTCATTGGCCCTTGACTTTCTACAAGTCGTTACAGGAGAATGGGAAAACGAGATATGCCAGCTACTTCTTTCTGAAAGAAACTCATAATTCCAGTGAAACTTCTTCAAGTCAGCTCACTTTTTAACTTTTTATTCAACAATACTATTTTGCATAACGTCTTTCATTGTTTTCATGAAGTTACAAATCTCTCACATTAAATCTAGCTGTCAATAGCAGTACGTCTAAGTCTCCAGGGACTTGAAGTCGACTATGTTCTTCCCTTAACCCTTTCCGCATATTCATTAGAAAATCCGACTAATCGATTTACTCTCATTTCCTATTTCAAAGCACAACAATTCGAATTCAGGTCATTCATTAGTAGCTAAAATATTTGCTTTCAAAAGCGGTCCAAAATGCGTGGTTATTCACTTCAACGAGCTAAACGACAAATTCGACACAAGCAGAACTCCGTAACGAAGCGAAGGCACAAACAATTACGTATTTCGAAGAAGAAGTCCAACGATGAAGCCGTCAAAAATCCGGTGGATGTCAACAACGAATCGGATGAATACGAGGACACAGCAGACGAAGCAGAAATCTATGACGAAGCAATATCCTCTGCTCATGTTTTTGATGCTATCATCCACAGAGCTCCTGGTCCATTAGAAGACTATCCTCTCCTCTCTCAGTCTCTATCAAAACCCTATCACCATACAAACCGAAGCATTGCACCTTATATCAGAACTGACTCTACACCACTAGCACCGACAGTCTACACTACAGAAGAAATTCAAATTACCGGTAACACAAATTTCGATACTTCACCACTATTTTCTAAAAATACGAGTCCAATGATAGAGGCGAGCTATAGTAGCGCTCGGGGAGCACTCAGCATTATTGGCGTAAAGAAGTCAATTAGCCACTGGCCGTGTTTTGCGAATTCGTGGGGACTGCCCCACCCTAACTTATTTTGCACATTTTCTCGCGTGCAGTTTTACCTACCGAGTTTCTCCTCTAGCTCTCTAATAAATCTACTTTCTCTCTCTCTCTGAGATATGTCCATTTTGGGGGTTGGCGTGTCGATAAGCGGCACGAATTTAGCAAAGTCTAGTAGCTCAAGTAATAGCAACCAGCAACCTTTCTAGGTTCAAGGAGTCTCACTCTCTCTCTTTTACTCACTCCATCTTTCATTCTCCATCTCCTTTTCCGATTTCTCTTCGTCCGTTATTCTTTATTTCTCTCTCCCTAATATTGCTCCCATCAGCCTCCGGCTTTTAGGTGGTGTCCCTTGCATCTACCGATCTCTTTTCTTCCCTAAAAGATTGCCAAAGCCCCATTCCTTCCTCGATTGCTTATGAGCATTCCAAAATCTCTCCGTTTCGAGACTATGTTGTTCTCCTAAATCTAGGCACAACTCACTTATGCAAAATTCAACAGAATCTAATGCGACTACTAATTTCCCAAACACTACTAATACTAATACTAACATCTCGAGTCTCGAATTCGAAGTCTAAAAACCGCGTTCGAAATCGACAGCCTTTGCCATTCTCAGACGGCGACTTTTCGCCATTTGACAACTCTGTTCCAATAAATCAGTCGGACCCGAAAATTTCTCTCAATCGCAAAAATAAGCCCAAAGATGACGTGTTTTCTGCTGTTATACAATCGCTGCTAGCCTCTCCAAAGGACCATGATGCAGGTTGAACTTTAGCAAAGTCACCGAGTCTTTATAATTTATAGAAATTGTATTTCCGCGAAAAATGCGGCTCTCAGAATTGAACGGGTGTGTTGAGAATAATTCATGCGGGAGAATCGCCCTTATGAAATTGAGTTCTATATTATCCGGTTGACAGATGAATAGATGGGGCTCAAAGAATAGACTATGGTGGAATGATAAATGTCTTCCGTACAAAATTGAGAAATATCGATTCAAGTCGTATATTTTTAGCTTTGGTTGGACCTCCATCAAATGTACGCGTGCAGGCGACTAGTGACACTTCCGCTGTCGTGCAGTGGGACTTTGATAATGGACAGGTAAATGAGAGGAGAAATATGCTGCCTTACCTACTCATGATTTATTCTCCATAAACGTGTCGCATGCAAAAATTCACCAACTTTAGGCCGACGCATTCGTGATCAAATACTTGCATGAGCCTGGAGGCAAATCGGACACTGATAGATGGTCCCAACATTCCGTCGTCGGTCACGTGCGTCACTTCGAAGTTCCTAACCTTGTCTCGGGCAGACCATACGCTTTCTGCGTGCTGACAGTGAAGAACAATCGTCAAGGGCCATGTTCCGATCCGCCGACTATTTTGGAACAAGTCAAACCAACTTTCATGGTTCAGGTATTCAATCAAAAGCAGAACCGCGAAAATAGTTCGACAATTTAGAAGTTGCGAGTAGCCTGGAAGACGAGCAATTCGGTGATGCTACAGTGGGAATACGATGGGCCGAAGAATATCAACTTCTACTTGAATCACACCGGAAAGAAGGAGTATTTGGACCAAACGATGCAGTTGAAGCAGATGAAGACTCCTGGATTTGAGCACGAGTTGGATAGTGGATCAAGGCAATATCTCTGGACGACTCTGCGACCTCATATGCAGTACACGTTCCATGTTGGAGTGCGAAGCATGCCACCTGGTGCAAGACAATACTGGCCTATGGAGGTAGAAGATGTGATTGGAGAGCTTGGAGAAATTATTCCTATTTCAGGTTACGACAATCACTGATCCAACTGGTCCTCCCTTCGTCGACATTCCAATTCTGATGGATTCGAGCAGTTTGAAAGTCGGTCAAATTCAAGTTAGATTGTCTCTGGCATCCGAAGAATATGGTCCGATCTCGCATTACTGGCTTATCGTAGTACCCGGAAACTATTCGAATGTAAGAAGTCAAAATCTTCAACTCTTTTCAATCGCCGAATTCAGGACGATGTGGTGAATTTGGAGTCTTCTGAACTTGAAAAATCCACTGCAGAGAGGAGTCGGTTCATAGCAAATCAAAAGCAGAGTCGGGTAGGACTTTTCAAAAATGGCTTCAGAAATAGACATTGTATTGGTGTTTAGTCTCGTCGCTCAATTCTTCCCAACTATCACAATGGTACTAATCCATCCGAGTTCGAGCCACGACATCGAAGAACACCGAAGAAGCACTCTGGCGCGTTTGTGACAGCACAGATTTCAACGACGAGGATGCAGGACGACTACAAGAACCATCAATCGTTCATTATCGGCGACGATCGGGTAAGTTCAAAAATAGAAGGAAATTTATACTTTTTTTTTTTTTTGGATTCCCCTACTTTTCTTTCTATTAGAAATGAGATTTCATCTAAAATGCAGTACTTATGCGTCTATGAATCGAGTATGCATCTTGCCCCATAATAGGGTTTAGATTTCCACTCAAGTAGTTAGCGCTTATCTCAACCCCTCATGAAATGCCCGAATTTTCGCAGCAGCTCTTCTTTAGTTGCGTGGACTTTATATAGCCTGAAGCAAGTCATTTGTTTTCGTTTTCATTCGAAGCAACCCAAGATGGAGTTTTATCCCTCGTCCCCCTCTTTTCATTGCTCTAGTCATTTCCCCTTCTTATTCTTCCAAGAGTCTTTCTTTCTACTAGCCATCTTTCTCTTTATTGATCTACGAGCCTCATTTTCTCAACTTCTTCAGTATTTATGAGACATGTGTCTTCGAAATCAAATTGATGCGATACAGAATTTTCCTGATGATTATTCCAATTTTAGGTGTATGACGGCTTCACGAACTATGCTCTGGAGCCAAACACCCGCTACAAGCTTATGATGAGAGCATTCGCCAAGAGTGAAGGCAGAAGAAAGGAAGTGAGTTAATTCTATGAGTTTGAGGAAGCCATTTCTTAACGTTTTTCCCATAAAACTGAGTTTTTAAAGAGGGAATGCAATAAATAATTTCAGCTGGACTCTCGCGCTCCTATGAGCGAAAAGTTATCCAAGTTATATACGGATTCTGCATTGAGTGGTCCATTTACGACCAAATCAGGCACAAAGGGGATGTCTGGAGGCGCTGGCAAATACAACATCGCATATTTGATCGGACCGGCTATCGCCATATTGGTCATCGCTTTCACAATTGGAATGGTTCTTTGCTGGTAGGCGAAAGTCCTCAAAATCGTTTAAAGTGCGCAGTTTTAGGTTCTTGCGTTGTCGCAACAGACGTACAAATCGAGGTGCTCGACATGGTTCTATCGCGAAAGTTGCTCTGTCCAACAACATGATGACTTCGAATGGAGTCTACGGAGAGACGTCGAAGTTACTCAACGGCGATGATGGGCGACACGTGATGAATCCATACGAGCAGATGAATGGCGGCGGAGCAACCGATTCTTCGTTCGCTTTGTACCCTCTACCGACTCAAGCACTCAACCACCGTTCTGCCAGCTCTACATATGCTCCTCTTCCTGTGCCTGTTCCTTCGTTGCCTCACAACAATAACACTGCCGCCAGTCCACTTTCTCACGCGGCTATTCCCATCTCTGAGCTGCAACATCATATCGACAGATTGCGGATGAACAACAACTTGGGATTCCAGCAAGAATTTGAATCGATAGAAACAGGTCAACACTTCTCGTGGGAAAACAGCTCTGCAGATGTGAACAAGCACAAGAATCGATATGCGAATGTGGTGGCCTATGACCATACTCGAGTCATGCTATCTGACGTTGATGGTATTCCAGGATCGGACTATATCAATGCTAACTACATCGATGGATATGATAAGGTAAATTGCGTTGTTTGTCTGTTGTTTTGGATAAGAAAAATATCATTTTTTTTCAGCCGAAAGCCTACATAGCCACTCAAGGCCCACTGGCAGAGACGTTTGCCGATTTCTGGCGAATGATTTGGGAGGAAGGAAGTGCGACTATTGTGATGTTGACGAACCTCGAAGAACGAGCCAGAATCAAGTGCGATCAGTATTGGCCAACGAGAGGAACTAGCACCTATGGAGATATACAGGTTCGATTTTTGAACAAAGTTTCCATTTTATGTAAGCAAGCAACCAATTCAGGTTACTCTCTTGGAAACAGCAACTCTGGCACACTACACAATGCGGATATTCCGGCTTCAAATGATCGGTGAACCAGAGGCTCGAGAAATTCGGCATCTGCAATATACGGCTTGGCCGGTGCGTTCTTAATCGGACGAATTCTTACTAAATTGCGCAATTCAGGATCACGGTGTGCCAGATCATCCCACCCCCTTCCTCATCTTCCTCAAACGGGTCAAATCTCTCAACCCTCCTGGCGCTGGTCCAATCGTTTCACATTGCAGGTATAAAAATCGAAACGTGGAGGTTGGTGAAGGATTAATAATGAGTTTAGTGCTGGCATTGGTCGAACCGGTGCATTTATTGTGATCGACATCATCCTTGAGCGGCTGCGATACGAAAATACTGTAGACATCTACGGCTGTGTGACGTCGTTGAGAAGTCAGCGGTCGTACATGGTTCAGGTACGGGAGTAGTTTGAAATTTGAAAAAATAGCGAATTCTTAGACTGAAGAGCAGTACATTTTCATCCATGATGCCATTCTGGACGCCGTTCAAAGCGGATCGACTGAGATTCCAGTCGCCAAACTGAAGCAGCATGTTGCCATATTGCAACAGCGTACGTCGGCAATGGATGCCAGCACGATCGAGCTCGAATTCCGGGTAATTTTGAAATTTTTGGACTTCCTTTCTATTTTCAAAATTCAGCATCTCGGCACCTTGAAATGGCCAAACAATCGGCGAGCCATTGGCAATCTCCCGTTGAATCGAGGAAAGAACCGGCCCAGTGGAGTCGTTCCATTCGATGCAAATCGAGTCGTCCTCTCACAAATCCTGGGAGTAGATGGAAGCGATTACGTCAATGCGTCGTGGATGGATGGGTACCGAGAGCGTGGCGCCTACATTGCTACGCAAGGACCAACGATGGACACCTACAACGATTTCTGGCGCATGGTTTGGGAGAATGATAGTGCCATCATTGTCATGCTGGTGAAGACTTGGGAGAGTGGAAGGGTTCGAGTTTCATTCGTTAGTCTTCACTTTTCACATTTCAACTTTAGGAGCAATGCATCGAATACTGGCCTCGCGAAAGTCATGGCGTCCAGGTTGGCAATTTGGTATTGCAGTTGATGAACGAGTACAACATGCCGCAATACGTGCTGAGAGAGTTCAAACTTGCCGACGTCGACAGCAACATGTCGAGAACGATTCGTCACTTCCAATACATGGATTGGCCAGAAGCTGGAGTGCCGAGCAATGCAGAGGCCTACATCGACTTCATCCAGCAGGTTCACCGAACAAAGTCACAGTTCGGCGTCGATGGACCCATCGTGGTGCATTGCTCAGGTTGGTTTAGTTATTGAAATGCTGATGATAGGAAAATTCTTATAGAAGGAGCTGGAAGAACTGGCATCTTCATCGCTCTGTCGACTCTAATCGAGAGAATCCGCGCCGAGAAGGTTGTAGACGTCTTCACGACGGTTCGTTGAAGTTTAACTCTCTGCCTGCAATAGCCATACAATTTAGGTGAAATTACTCCGAACTGAACGAGAATGCGTCGTGAGTACGAAGGAGGAATACAACTTCCTGTATGAGGCCTGTATCGAATACCTCAATTGTCTTTGATTTAATGGATACTGATGATGAGTATTGCTTGGTTTTAACGAATCAGGGTTGCACGAAGTTTTGGTTTCAAGAATTTTGAAACAGTAGAAGTGAACGTTATCAAAATCCATTAAACCCGCCGCTGTCGAATACGACGAAGAAATCCAAGTTGGAGACGTAATTCGTGTATTCCTGGTCGAATTCTTTTCAGAATATGTTTTATCCAAGTTCACTTTTTATTTTTTACTTTTGATTTGTTTGACGTATTTTCATGTTCTGCGAGAACAACCCCTGTGCTCTGAACTTCACAACGGGTCATTCTATCTCATGCGTTCATTGTGCGATTATTATTTTTTATTAGGCTGGTGTAAGTGAATAGCCTAGTTTGGGAAAATCGTGAAACGACAAACCAGGTGTAGAGGGAAAAGTGGGATGGAAAAATAAGGGGAAATTAATAATATGTATGTAAGTATCTAATATTTAATATTATACTGTATAGATTGGGTAAACTAAGTCGATGGGAGAACACAATGGCGTAATTGGTGTTAATTATGATTAGCGTTAATCATGCTAATTTTGTACATTTACTGTACAAGTGTTATATTCCTTGCAACGCATACACATGTGAACATATTCAAGCAAATTTAAACTAAGGCTATTCACAAGCACGTCAACCTTCGAGCCATTTGAAATTGATCACATTTTAAGGCGGGTCCTAACCTTATTCTGTTGCTAAACTTATGAACTGAAATTTCACCAAAATCATTTCGTAGTGCTATCATTTTCTTCAAAAATTGAACTTTCTAATTTATGCCTAACAAGTTTCATACTTACCTTCTATGAAACTTGGTCTTATTGAAAATTGCTCATGGAAGTCATCTTTCACATTTACAATCTTCAGCATCCGACCCTCTTTGTACCTTTGTATGACCAATTTCAAATGAATAAAATAACTTTAAAACTTGCGTATATTTTTGATAAATTTATTGGCAATAATTTAATTTAAATTATCGGTGCTTCGAATTGAAACAAATTCAAATTTGGAACCTATCGTTAATTACCATAGCTCAAGACCAGACGTCTTCTACGTAGCGATTTTGATTCTTCAGTTCTTTCAGGTGTTCAACGGCTCCTGCCTTCGTCAAGCCTAATATTCTTTTGATAAATCAAATAGAGTCAGACGACAATTTGGAAACCACGAGATCATGAGACATTGAGAACTAGTGTGGGAAAAGAGTCTATCATCCTTATACCCTACCCTAACCCTATACTATTTCACCTATGTCTCGTGTCTAGTGGCCTCGAGGTTTCCAAATAGCCAGTCAGATCACCCCAATCATCAGTCTCTTTTACCGATAATTGCTAGCTATTTTTCGAAGCATCCATATTTTGTGGACGTCATTTTGAGCTTATTCTTGCAAATAAGCTGGATTTCTCGGGGCATACCTTTATTCTCCTCGAGTAGTCTGCAGAAGGTACTGAATAGATCAACGGACATTCCCTTGGCGTCTCCACAGCAGAAAATCAGCGCCTTTTCATCCACCAAGGCCAATATCTGCAAATGTTTCATTTTTTTTAACTTTATCAATTTATTTATTTCGAAAAGTTTCCGAAAATATCAGGACCTGAACTCAAATAAGATTATCATAACTACATGTCAAACTTTTATACGAGTGTGTAATCTTACTTGAGTTCTAACCCAATCGGAGTTCAAATTTTCATTTTTTTTATTTACTAACTTTTTCTTTCATCTCTTCAATTCCATTCTGTACGTACTGCTTGGTCTTGCCCTCTGCTGCGCTTTCGCAGACAATCAACTCTGACAGAATTCCTTCACGGACGTAGGCCTCCAATTCGTCGCTGAAATTTTAAGTTAAATTTTTTTTGGAAATTCATTTTCGAATTTTTTCAAACTCACAGATAAAGTCCGTCCTTGGTTCGGTCTCTGCAGCCGAAAAAGATCAGTCGTTGCACTTTGGAGGCGTTGGCCGTTTGTTCGAAGGTTTGCGGGTCTTGCAGTTTTTGTTTGCTGAAAACCATCCTTTTTTCTTAGAATACCAAATTTTGATTTTTTCAGATGCAAGAAGAAAAAACTGATTTTTTTTATCAAACTGAAAAAAGTTCGTTTCCAAATTTTCAAAAAACCCACAGCATGAACTGACAGAACGAGAGGAACGGTCCGATGCCCGTTCCGGGGCCGATCATGACGAGGGGCGTGGTGAGCAGCGCTTCTGCAGTGGCGAGAGGCAAGGGGATGGGTGGGAAGCGGAAACGACTGGGCTCTTTCCAGATCACCTGAAATTTGAAATTTTCACCCTGCAAAATTAAATATTTTCAATCTTCCGAATCTTGAGAGCATTTTTTCAAATTGCTTTGCTAGAATTTTTAATTTTCTTCAAAATGATGGGAATCTTCGATAATTTTAAACTTTCCATGAAATTCGCCTTCTTCTTCTCCTCATTTTACCTGAATCGTGTCTCCGACTCGCTTACTCAGAAGGTATTCCGTTGCGAGGCCCTTTCTTTCATAGCTGAAAATCAGAATTTTTCAAAGTTTCCATGTTTTGCAGAATACCGTCGGCCTTCCTCCGCAGTGAAGGTGAGCACGGAGTAGACGAATCGGACTCTTCTTCCTCTGAACGAGGCGACACTGTAGGCGCGAGGCATCAGACGGGGCAGCAGTTCTGAAAATTGCATAATTTTTCTGAAGATCCCACTCTTTATTGTTTCATGTAGTTTTATCTTCAAAATGATGATTTTTCAATTAAATCCTTAAAGAAACAGAAGAGCCAACCAATAAGTCTGTCCACAGACGGTTGCACTGAAGGAAAGGTGAACAAGAGATCGGCCAGAGAGACTCCAGACTGAAAATTTCAATTTTCAAAAAATCCTGACTTGCAACTTTTCGAACCGCATGAAACGAAATAGTGCATATCTTCGAGAGGCGAAAAGAAGGCATTCTCTTTCTCTCTCTCTCTCTCTCTCTCTCGACAAGGCATACTATCTCGTTTCATGCGATTAGCTGCACGGTCCGAAAACGTTACAGCGTCTGCAAAAATTTCTACCTTTCTAACGAATTGGGTGAACTCGTTGAGCCCCTGTGCCGAACAGAGCTCCATCAGTCTGCGCCGCTCGTTTTCGTCCTTTGAACCGTCGGCCAGAGCTCGAAGGATGGGCTGAAGTGTTTCAAATTTTTTCCGATTTAAAATATTTTGTCAATTCACATTTGAAAAAGTGATGAATTAAATTTTTTTTCCAAACTCTTCAAAACCAACCCTGCTGGGAACTCTTCGAATGTCGAGGCAGTAGGTGAAGATATAGCGGAGCGAGGCGTTTGGAGGGATGTGAGAGGGTAGAGCTGCGCCAGCTCTGGTAGTTTCCGGGTGCACGAACAGTTTAAACTCGTTATCAGCCAATGGCAGGAGGCCCGTTCTAGGAAAAAATTAGTTGGGAACTTTCTCCCCCTATCTAGGGAAGGAGTTTGTTCATAATCACTTTCCATTTCCCCAATTTAGGGAGAAATTTACTCCAAAATATTTCTTCCCACTTTGGAAACATTGTTCCCAATCGAGTCGCCCATTAGAATACCTGCTGAGGATGAAATTGACCTCGTCTTCCCGATTGGGCACAATGACGTAGAGCGCGTCTCCGGGCTGATATGGGAAGGCGTCGAGGTGATCTTGAAATTTGTTCTTTTAATTTACTTTATTCCAAAGCCCACCAGCCAAATCAATGACGAACTCGTATTTGGGCTTTTTCACCGATTCCTCCGTTAGCAGTGCCGTTCCAACGATTTTGACTGGAGTGGGCTCGCCGGCTGAAGAAAAAACGCATTGTTTTATTTTCAAGACTTGTTTCTGAGTCTCAAGTTCTAAACTGTTTTCTCTCAGAATAAAGCCGAATTTTCTCCGTTCACGGAAAATTGTTTGCTTCAGTTCAAAGTCCTAAGTTTAGTACCAAGTCCCGGGAACTGTGCGCCATTCTGCCATTTAAGTCCGTGCTCGACAGGCAGTTTGACGTGGGTGACCCCGGAGGCCAGAAAAGGTTCGGGGGCCACGGGAACTCGCAGATTCGGGTCCGAAGACAGAGATCCGTCGCCTGAATTTTTTCTATTTTTTATCGTCGTTTTTCCTTATTTGGGAATTACACCATCCTCTAGGATTTTTAAAACTTTTATTTAGGTCGAGCACTTTCCAAGTTGCTACGTTCTAAAGATTCTTCGCTTGGAAACTAGAAAAATGCATCATCCTTGATCATTTTTTGTACTTCTTGGGCTGTGCAATTTTCAGGTGTATTTTTCAGCTGACCGCGAGAAAGCGAAGATTCTGACTGGTCTCCAGACTGCAGAGTCAGACGAGGAGACTCCTTGAGGAGGCGAGGCTTCTTGTTGACAGTCTCGTCGTCGCTCGCATCAGAATCTTGTCGTGCGGATTTTCTGAAATTTCAAGAATTATTCACTTTTTGTCTTTCACTGCCATTTTCTCGTTTCTTGGAAAGTTCACCAATTTTCAGGAGTCGGTGAGCTTTTCAAAAAGTCGAATTTGTACATTTATCAGTACCTGGTTTCCTCCATCCTTGCAAATTCCTCCTTGTCCTCTTTCGATTTTATCGGGTTGAAATGGAGTTTCCAGGCCGAATTCTGTTCTGCCTCTGCTTCTGCACTCTGCGGGAGCTCGCCAGTGGATTGGAGAAATTTGAAGACGCTGTCGATCCACGGTTCGACTGCCAACTCCAAACTGCAATGGGAAAGAGTTGAAATTTCGAAAGTTGAAAGATAGATTACTCATGAATAAAGCAAATATTGGAAAAGAAGGGAAAAGAGGAATAGAGAACTTGAGCAGAGCTTTCGAAATCTTTGCCTGCTAATATGCTAATTTTTCAAATGAAAGTATGATTTAAAAAAAAAAAAAGTAGCAGAAAATTCAAACATTTTAAAAACATCGAAAAAAAAAAAGATAAAGTCAATAGTGGGAAATTGAGCATAAAGTCGCACTTGAGCTCTGCATCGCCTAGAATATGCTAATTTCGAGTTGCAAAAATTAGAATTTCAGAAGAAAACAAAAAAAGAAGGAAAAGTTAGAAATTTTTCTGAAATTGCTAATTCGAGAGCGCACGTATGGAGCAGAGGGAGTTGTGTTTGAACAGGCGATCAACGATGAATTGAAACAGGATTACAAATCCCTTCTTTCAGCAAATCCCCGCTTGAAATATGAAAAAATTAAAGCCTCGAACTTCAACATTTCGAAATTAAAATTTTTTAAATTCAAACGTCACGAGTTGCGAAATACGAGTAAATGAGGGACACAAAGCGAAAGAAAGAAATGAAAGAAAACTGAATATCCTTTTCGTGTCATTTCTTCTCATTTTTACTGAGTTGAGAAATTTCGAAAATTGGAACGTTTTCGAGAAAAACGCTCGAATAAGCTCATACCCGACTTGATCGTCAGCCTCTCCCTTCTCTAGAACTCGTTCAGCACCAAAATCTTGCAGAATCTTGTCCAATTTGTTCGGAAAACCCTGATAAGCCGAATAATTCGAGTCCCCAAGGCCTATAACTAAATTTTAAAAGATTCTCCACGAAAAATCATACCCAAGATGCAGTATTTCAAATTTTTGAGGTAATCCTTAGATTGAGCATTTTTCTTGAGGAATCTCGGCGTTTTCGTAGCGTTATCTGGAGGATCCCCATCTCCTGTCGAAGAAGCAATAATTATAGCAAATATCTCTTGGCTCAGGTCGTTCTAAATTTCAAATATTGTTTGCTAATAAATTAAAATTTCAATAGAAATTTTCGCTCATGAAGTTGATCTGAAGATAAAACTTTCCTCTGAATTCAAATTTCAAAATCACTTTGCTAGTTTTTATCGGAAATGACGCTTCTTGCGATAACAAACATATTTTTATCGATTGTTTATCAAAACATCACATGCTCGCTCGCTCTCACGTAGGATTGGCTTATCGTTGATCGTTCAGTGATAATCTCTGGTCTATGGGAGTGACTTTGAGGTTCCTTCTTCTAAAAGAAGGAACCTTATGATTTCTATCAATCTTTATCGGCGCTTGTCCTCTTAGATAATCGGTGTTATATTGATAACGGGTTTGACTTGACATTCTTTAATAGAAGAAAGGCCTTATGACGGCTTTACTACCTCTAATCAATATTTATATCCCTTACAACTAGATAAATACTCTATGCTTTATTAAGGACAGTTTTGCATACCCACTTTAATATAAGAGGGAATTGATGATTATCACCCTTTATCACTACTTACCCCCTTAAGATAGTCGTCCAGAGATGAGCACCGCACAGGCGTACTGCGGACTTTGGCCTGTTTCAATCTGTCGGTTATCTGTTCTGCAATCGATTGCGCCTGACCAGTGTGCGAGCCATACAATATCAACATCGCTGAAAACAACGCTATAATATAAACCAAATGGACGATTTTTGATTCAAAGCATAAAGTGCGTGAGAAAGAGGGTGTTTCGAATATCCTTTTATAGAAAGATTATAAAGGCTACCCCCCATCTTGGTCATCTTCCGTGAAAATGATGACATTTAGAAATAAAGAATCCAGCCAAACTGGTTTTTCAAATTTCAAGTGTGTCCATTCGTGGTGACATTTACAAATTAAAAATTATTGAGAAGAAAAGGAACAATCACTACAGAATTAATCCGTGATTGTTGTTCCTTATCATTTTTATACCACTGTTGACATTTCACGTTTCATTCAGACGGAAGGGTGGTGATAGTATCGAATAAAAGGAAGTGATTAGAGGAACAAACCCTGGGTAGTTATCATTTTTTCGAAAGTTAAACAATAAATAATCGTTATGCAATTGACGTGTATAGATGCAATCTGAAAAGTGCAGAAAAAGAAAGACAGACACAACATTGGAAAGAGAACCACGCAATCCGACCTGATTTTCATCCCTCTTCTCATACGGGTTTCCTTTCTCTCCGCATGTCAAGGGAATCAATCGTCTCTCATTCACACCATCGACATACCCATTCATATCGATCAGAGATTTTTTGCAGAGATATTACATTTTCATATTTGCATTCTCTAGGTCAGCATTTGAAGAAAAGGTTTTCCCCTTTAAAATTTCGAATTTGGGTGTTTTCGGGCTATTTCATTTTCTTTTTGTACTTTCAGAACGAAATTCAGCTGTTCAAGGCTTTGTTTTTGCGGGCTGAGTCATTATCTTCGTTTTCGTTTGTTTTCAGAAATTCCCCATTCCTAGACTATTCCTGACATAGGTCAAGTAACACTCTCGTCAAGGTTCAAGTCTGCTCAGGCTCAATATCAATACATTGCGTATTTTTAGCCGAATGACAATAACAGCGTTGAGTCAACAATTATTTACATCTGTTTGTCTGCCATTCTCTGCAATTGACGTTCTGCCTTCTTCCCGCTTCCTTCCTTCATTCTCTTCTCCTCTTCGTTGTCATCCAAAAATAGTCAAATTGGGTGAGTGTATGTGATGTAGAGGAGAGACTTGACGTCCTCTTTTAGCTGTTAATAAAGTTTCCAAGAATACGCGTCCGCATCTTCTTGTGAATATTGGCTCATCCGAGAGAATAGCCTTTACCATAAGGAACAAAGATGAGCAGATCTTTGTCGGTTTTTTTTTTCTAAATCTTCATTTTTGGACTCTTTCAGGTTCGGTTCTAGAGAATTGAGTCTTTTTTATTTAATTCTGCTCTTGAGAGATGCCATGTCCATTCACTTTATCTTCAAGGTTCTGGAAGATCAAGTTTTTATCTTCGACTTTTAAACTTCCAAACTATCCATTTCGGCCATCCTTGATAGAGAAGAGCTCAGCCAGTTCCTGGCTTCCAGGAACTTCTTTCAAATGGGCTTGTCCATGAGCCACATGTGTCAATCTTCCTCCTAGCCCCATCCGTTCCATGTTACAATTCGTTCCTGCTTGACTCGAAGAAACGAATGCATTGATTTGGTTCCGAGTTTCGCTAACGAAATTCTCTTTCGACATTTTCGGTTTTAACAGCATTTCCGGTGTGTGTTGTCTCAGTATTCCCTTGTTTCTGTGATGGAAGACGTCGTTTTATTGCGTGCATAAAAACACTCTGTCTTCAATTGAGGCCAGGATAACTATTCTGCTCTAATTCCATCAGGCGTTGAAATTTTATACGACTTTTGCAAATTTCAACCACGCAGATTTGTTTGTGGGCGTAATGGCTTTTCGCAAAATTTTCTTCCTCAATCGTACAATTCGTAAACTTAATCATTCTTTTTACCAAATCGAACTCTCTAAACTCGATACATATTTGATCGGTTTTTGAACATTTATTAGCTAAAGATTTTTGAATCCAAAGTGTTTGTGTTCAGTTTTCTGGCCAAATAGGCGGAGCTTTCAGTATTTAGTTTGACTATACAACTGGGCAAAACGATACGAGACGCACAGCAAGCGATATGAGGAAAACATATGAAAGAGAAAGAACGTGGATGGGGATGGGAAAACCGACAAAGACAGGGGAAAATGCAAAGGTGTAATCAGGCCCCCAGCTTCTGCTTGTCGCTCTGTCTGTGTGACCAGTCATTCAGCCTGTCAGACTCTCATTTCCTGCTGCTTTTCAAATTATCCGAGCCCTCCTTTCCGTTCTCATCTCTTCGCAAAACATGTATAGCATAATCGATGTCTCTCAACAGTTTACACCGTGAGCGATTTTTCATCATTTCGATTCGAAACCTGCTGGAAAACTGCATTTTAAGTATTTTCTCTCCGCAAGAAACTTTTCTCGAGATAATTAAAAATTTATGCGCCGTTTGGTTGGCGGGCACTCATTTTCGAGAAGTTTTTCTTCGTCGGGGAAATTTCAAAATCACCATCGGCGTAGTCTGTCTCCATGAGCACATGTGAGCTGCTACTTCTTTCTCATTCTGCGTTGTCCTATTTTCCTCTATGTTCCCACACTATTTCCACTTTTTTCCTCCGAAATTCCCATACTCCCTCTTCCCACCCTCTCTTTTGATTCTTATTCTTCATTTCCAGCTGACTTGCCAATGCAATGCCCCTGTGGCAGTGTAATTTGCGCGAGACGGGACCGAAATATTACGTTAAATTCGTAGATGTTAGAGAATCAGAAATCTAGATGAGTAATCTGAGAGAGAGAAGAGTAAGCGAAATTATATAGTCGAGAGGGTGAAATAGACAATGCCGAGCGAGAGAGGGAGTGCGAAGAAGAAAATTGGCTTGTCTCTAGCATTTTTTCGGCCCTAATTTTCCCTTTTCCATTTTGTTCTCGGATGCTGCTGCAGCAGCAGCAGCAGTAGCAACACGAAATTCGATACAAAACGTTGTCCTTTCGATTTTTTTTGCCTAGCAGGAGGGCTGCTTCTTGATGTAAGCCACCTTGGGACTCGACTCGCAATTTCGTGTTTTTGTTTTCCTCAAATCAGCAGGTTTTCTTGGCTCCAAGCTTAGTCATCATCACTACTGAGATTTAAATTCCGCAGAACTCTAGCATCTGTCACCAACTTTTAAGTAAATACGAGTTAGCGCCTTTCAATGTAATCGCAAGAATACAAGACTCCCAACTCAACCGGTTTTCTCCCCATTCCAAGCTTAATCATCTACTCCATTAGACGACTCAACCCACACCTATTTGGCTAATTTCCCTAACAACATCTCGTATCATTTCCTCGTTACATGTACAACTGGCATCATAGTTCAGCGAAGACCACTTGTATCTCTCTCACAGATTTATAAATACCATCTTAATTTGTCCTAATTCTTTCTCTAGCAATAACATTTAAAAATTATTTTGATAGATGAGATACAACTAATTTAGCGAATATTCCCCATCTTTGTGTTTTGCTTTAGCAGCCATGGATATAAGCCCCATCTCTCATTTTCATTATCAACATGCCATTTCGAAGATCCCGTGTTGCTGCTGCTGCTGCAAAACGGATGAAAGTTTATCCTATTTCGCCACTTTATGTAGGGATTCGGTTTTGTTTTATCGTCGTTTTCGCGACGCCCTGGCACAAAATAACGAGAAATCCCATTTCCTTTCCTTACTGGCTGACGAAGTCACATGTGTGAACTCATACCTACTTAGCACATAACTTTTAGGGGGTTCTATTCTTCTTCGTCCTCAAAACGACATATAGAAATTCATGTGCCGTTAAAAGCTTCCCATGAATTATTCCCAGTGGTTTCCACGTTCCAAGCCTCTCTATGTGATGGTAATGATGAAATATCCAACATTCGTAGTTTTACTGGCTTTCGCCGCTTTTTTTCCTCAAAGTCTCTCTCCACTCAGCGTCTATCGATTCACACTCTCTAAATAAGTAATTCTCATTTGCTTTTTCTTTAACTTTCCCTTACTTCTTTCAATTTTCCTGCCTATCTTTCGTCAAATCTTCTCCGTCCTTTTCCCTATTCAAGCAATATCACAAGCCCTCCTCACCTAGGAAGATTACTTGCCAGAATTCTGCACCAGATAAGCCCCGTTCCTCGCCTTATTAGATTCTTCTTCACTAATACGCGCGAAAATTTTTGCTAATATAGATTCCACACACTTTCGCAACTCGGAAGGCAATACTTGCTAATAAATATATGGAGGGAATTTTCAAGACGCTGTGTATTTGGGTAAATACTTTCTCTTTTCACAAACGCAGGTTGACAATTTTTCGATTTATGGTAAGTGTCTTTTAAAGTTCCCCCTTTCCCTCACGACATTTACCTATCGGCCGATCTCTGCTATAAAAATCTGCAATTCTCTATTTTTGTCATCCATAGACTGACTCTGTTGCTGATTCGACGATTTCCGCGTTAGAAAATTCGACAACTTTCTCCTCGAAAGTCTTTCTGCCTTCAATGAAAAAGAGCAATAGAAATTTGATTGAATATTCATGAAACGACGCGACTGTGAACAGAGGGCAAAAATTTCAAAACCAAAAGATTCGCTAGCGCGCTCATATTTTCATAAATCAAACCATCAAAGATAAATTGAGGCCCCATAAAATTCACATTTCAGGAAACCAATTAGTCCATATTTCATTCATTTACTTCCCTGTTGTTCTGAATCTGCACTACCCATAAGTCTGTGTAATTTGACCTTTGAAAAATCGCTATATAGATAGAACCTCATAAAACAAAGGATTATGGTCTTTTAGTTGTTGATATCCTCTCGTCGGTATTCAATTACCTGTTCTAACTACTTTCGGATTTATGTAATCCTTTCCTCGTGATCTATCATCAAAATAAATCTCGTCGTTTTTCATAAGACTAGTATACTCTATCCAATCTAGGTTTCGATAATAAATCACCGGACAAGTAGTTATGTTTGCGCGAGCACACATAACGTTTGATATTCTCGATTTCGAACTTTGGATTCATGGTCGATTTCAACGAGGTGTTTGCCTTCGAGGGATTGTTCAGGGCGAAAAATGTCTTCTCTCTGTGCGCGATTAATGCTCAAAAGTTCAATATAACTTCCATTTGCTCTATTTCTTTGTGCCTCGAAATTCCTCAATTTCACTCTCAATTCCACGTGTGAACACTCAGACACAGGGCGAGAGAAAGAAGGGGAGAGAGGGAAGGAGGACTAGTTTATTTGATTCGACGTCACCTGAGGCCTAGGCTCACACAGCACGGGAGGGGCTTGCCCTCATTTCGTCACATCGCTTACACAATATATTGTTGATTTCCCCTACCTCTCAAATAATCACCATTTTGCTCTTTTGGATTTCGAATTCTCGTATTTTCACGTTTGGTTACCGCTTTGCATCATCCTTTCCATATTTGCTCTCCGTCCAATCTCTACTTTTTCAGAGAACCGATTCAAGCGACTCGTCCTCTCTCTCTCTCCCGCAACACCGACAGATTTGCCTATATAAGAACATGGCCCGTAGCGACGGCGCAGACGAAAATCGACCCGGAACGATGGTTAGATCGACAAACTTTTCAACTTTTCTTATTCATTGTTTATGCCAAAGACCTCGCCCAAATATTTTACTCATCTTCTCTTCTCTGACTCACGTTTTCTTTTCGAAATAACTCATTGAACCAAAGCGTGTTATCAAGATTGACGTGAAAAGATAAACATTAAAAATGTTAGGCATTTCTCATTCTTTCAATTCTTCATCGATTATAAAAGCGCTCAAACTCAATTTTCCTCGGACTTTTTTTCTTTTTAATTTGCCAACTTTAGGCCTCCGCTTCTAGCAAAGAATTATCGATGAGATCTGATTCGAAGAAATGGGCTTTTGAAGCTCTGCCGCAACACATCAAAGCATCTGAAGCCAGTAGCCGGAAAGCTCGTCTAAGGAGCATTAATTCATTCGAGGAGATCACCGAAGTGGACGACGAAGGACCGGCCACGTTTGAGCAGAACTCTAACAATCCTAGCTCCGAGCATCGTCCCACTACCGCGCAATTATTCGCTAACCGAGCTTTCGCCCATACTCGCTCACACAGTCTTCACGCCCTGTTGAGTCCCAATCTGAGCAAACGACCTATGGGCCAACCACAGGTAGGAAAAGTTTCTCGCAATAAACTTCAAATTGCTTTTTTCCAGCACCGACTTCACCGCGGACTATCAGACAGCAGTACTATGCATCGAAAGACTTCCCTGCCGACGAATTTCACACGACATTCACTTGATAACTCTCGACACTCGTTAACCGATTTGTTAGGTAATTGAGGATTTCAAACAAATGTCCAAGACAGAAAATTACAGCTCTGCCACCGATTCCCGAAGCTACGAGTCCAATTTCGCCAAGCTCACTACAATTCGACCCAGTCATCGAATCACAGTCTAGTCAATGAACAATGGAAGACGCTAGCTCATAATGGATTTTATTCATTCATTTTTATTTATTTCCTTACTCATTGTATCGACGAACTATCTACACATTGATGCCTTTACGACATATTGTTCATTTATTCATCTTTTCTTCTGCTTGTATATTTTGATAACGTTTCGTGTCTACCAAAGCGAGTCGAAGCATTCGGTTTAGAAATGAATGCTTTTACATTCTAGTGAAACATTTTATCTATTGAGAGATAGTAGGAAACACTGATGACCAAAGAATGAATTTCAAATGTCATAGAATAAAAATTTCAACTTCACAAAACGAAATTTGCTGAACGAGATTCTTCAAATGCATGCTATTTTCCAACTCCGATTCCAGATCCGACTCCAATAGGTCCGGCTTCAGGAGCTTTAACGCCGACGCCTCCAGAAAGTCCCACAATGCCTCCGCCTTTCTGGTCTGGGTCGTCTTGCCCTCTTCGAAAAGCCTCGGGAGTTTTGGCTCCCATGATTCCGAGATCGAGTCCGACTCCGACGCCCACGCTCTCGCCCATCCCTGGAATCGGGCCGACATCCACTCCCCATCCCGCGCCGACTTCGAGGCCTGGAACAGCTCCTACTCCGAATCCAAAGTGGCCGTTTACGTCCACATGTCCATTCTGAATCCAGCCGTTTTTACACTAACGTGTTCCCCAATCAATTACCGATTTATCTCCAATAGGTGGGCCCATTCTTGGGCCAGGCAGCCGATGATAGTTCATAACCCCACAGAATGCAGAGTAGTCTTTGCAGAACTCGACCAAATCTAATCGTAGTGGTTTACTAGGTTGACAAGTAAACATGAAGTTCGATCTCATTTCTGGACAGTAGTGCTCATTCTTCGGGTAGAGTCCGGGATAGGCTCTGAAGATACTCATTTCAAAAAGAGGACAACCATGTTCAACCTGTAGAAGAGACTATTGCCATTCGATCTAAAGTAGTGCTCCTTACGCTTGTTCGCATAGTATTCTCTCAAACTATGGAAATGACGACGAGGTGGTTTGGTTGAAGGCGCCCTGAAGAAATTCTTTCACAAATTCCAAACAGAGCATCAAGCCTACCGAGTAGCTATATCTTCGAAGGGATTGTTCTCGCTCTGTCCATTCTGTTCGATGAATCCTTCAGCAGCCTTACCTTGCATTAACCATTTATCTCATTTCTTGAGCTACAATTAAATGTGTATACCTTCTGCCTAGAAGATTGGGTTCTTCCATAGTCTAAAATATTTAGATTTTGAAAAATCGAAGAAGTCGTGATCTACTTCCACAAATCGTTAGATGAGGCTCGGATTGACAAAGTTCTGCCTTGGAAAATGTCAAGAAACTTTCATCTGAACAAATATTCAACGAAAAACCAAGTAATTTCAAATCAGACCTTGTAAAGTAAAAGTCGATAAGGAAATGAGTAAAATCAATCGTACGAAACAATAAGAAGCCATTTTGAGAAGGTCATGTGTGAGAACTGGCGTATTGATGAAATCGAAATGACAATGGTGGCAATGTTATCATAACACTCCCACTCTCGATTGCTACACTGACTAATGATTGATCAAAAATTTTATGCAGAAAGAACAACTATGTACAGAATATCTGGTCATTTCATTGATAAGTGATTTGAGTAGATGAGATAATGTCTCAAACGTAAGTGCTTTTGCCAGTGATCATATGAGGTTGATGGTTAGCGGGTATGTAGCTGAAACTAAAGTGGTAGTTCAGATTGAACATCGAGTTTCATTCAAACTCACTCTGCGCTTCCGATGACTGAAATTTGCGGCTCTGTGCTGGGAACTCGGTACTTCGATTTGGCATCTTTCGGGTCTCCTTGACCAATTCGATATCGTTCGTCGAAGAAGTAAAACAGAAAATTCAACACTATGTCCAGAGCGGCGAAAATTATTGCTATGAAGGAGAATGCCTAGATTTGCGATAATTTCTCTCTTGAACTAAAATTTTAACCTACAGCGGCGACTTTATACGAGTTCGATGAGTAATAGTATTGAAAGCAGCCAACTTGCAGACCATACGCATCGCAATAGTTGTTGGCCTGGAGAAACATGATTCCTGATATCAGACAGCACAAAGCAAATAGAAATATGAAGATGCATCTCTGAAATCAACTTCCAAGCTTGAAATCGTCGAATCGATACGATACCTTGACAAGTGAAGAATTCTGGATGTTCCAATAAAATAAAGTGGCAATCGAGCTAGCTATCAACAAACATGACAACAGCAGAAACAGCATTCCTGAATCGCCAAATTATAAAATTCTCCTTTGAAGAAAAATACCTATAACCGAAGGCAACCTTGACGTCCAACCATCTGATAGAGCTATACAAAATAGAGTGATTACTACGCATAGCTAAAATTTCATAATTTCGAGATTACAAAAAGTCGCAACTCACGATACAAGCACATCTGAGCGCTAGATAGAACGTAAAGTTGCTATAGTATTTCGCCATATTATCCTGTAGTCACATTTGGCTCTGTTGAGCCTGAAAACCTCGCTCCATGAAAATACGAAAACATCTATTGATTTCAATGAAAAATTCATGTGAAAATGGAACGATAATGATGATGCAGATCAAAGGGATTGTGGAAAGTGCGAAAAGAGAAAAATAAATACTACACATGCACAGGAAAAATGTATTGCCCACTGGGCATCTCGCTGATGATGCGCGTATACAACTTTTATTGTACGATGTGACGGCATTGTGCGTTTGAGAGAAGCGAGAAATAGTGAAATGACTCAGAAAGCCTCAAACCACGGCTCGAAACGTCCTCTGCGGTTATTCTCCCTCCGATTATTCGTAAGGAATCGTCAAATATGTTTGCGCGCATTCCCTCAAGATGCGAACGAATCCACGAAAAAATTCAATTTATGTGTTTTGTTGAAGAAAAGCTTTATCACTAGATGAATCAATCTAGATGCCTCTGTTAAATGTATATACAATTTAATCATTTTTCTTGAATTCAAGACACAAATCAGCACGTATTATTATTTTCAAGAGCTGAGGATAAGACTAATCGACTATCCTTTCTATTCGCCATTACATCAATGTACGACAGGATGTAAGCCGGTGTGGAAAGCTTAGAAGCCTGAATAACGAAGAGTGGCAGCAGCACCAAAGAAGGATCATTCGTAAAGGCAGTTACAGACGCAAGCAGATGATAAAGTGCAAGAAAGGCAGAGGTAAAGAGGAAGGGGAATACTAAAAGAGGAAGAAGGGATCAGACTAACGTGTCGTCTAGGCAACATTGCCTCTCCTTCTTAGGAACTGCGGTGATACTTTTGAAAGTGGTGAAATTATGCCAAGTGAACACAAAAAGGAGTGGGCGGAGAAGGTAGAGCAAGAAAGACGGCTTAATTTGACCAATAAAATCTACCGCAGATATCGGTGACAACGAAAAATATTGTTTAAAAAAGTAATATCTTTTCAGCATTTCTTTATTTTAGGGAAGTTTATATAAAAAAAAAAACATTAATCGTCTAAACCTAATTCCTGAACCTTTTACAACTCCAGTATTCTTCCGATCAAAAACCATTCCACCCACAACGATTATCTACGCAACATATCCAAATAAGGATTTTTCTGCGAGTTCTTTAAGCTCGAGTATCAATTCCTCGGAGAAAGCGTGAAATTGCTTCTCTTCTGCTTTCCACTCCTTTGGACTACCATTGTAGTTGGACGCTAACCCCAATCCAGTGCTCACAATCGTTCCGTAGTTCTTCTGCTTGTTTTGGCTTATTTTATTGTCTCCCCTTGCCACACGACGCTCATAGATGTGAGAGATCGAGGACTTCCTGCTATTTTAGAGAGACAGATCTCTATTCAAGGAATTTTTTGTGCCCCGAAGGTAAGGTATTCCTTTCGTGAGATATAATAGTTTTCCGTGTGCTACCAAGCAGGATTTCATTTTTTCTATTCATACCTCTTCACGCAGTCCTCACAAATCCAAGCTAGATGCAACCGCATTGAGCCCGACCGAATCATTATCTTTCAGCTATTCTGCCTTTGCATTGTTCGATTTTCATAATCCAGTTAGTTTTTTTTACCCCGGAACGAATTTTAGTGGATATTCTCTCTATATAAGACGGGGTGACTAATTTTGCAGCCTAGTTCCCGCGTAGTTCCGGCTCGTTGCCTAAGCTTGTTAGGCGGTTTTTATCTCGAGCTGCCCTTCCCAGAGTCTTGCTCGTTCATTCGATTTTGCTCCGGCGCTTTTTCGTGTCTTTCCCCACATCGTGATCTCACGGACTGCAACCGCAGGCCCTCCCTCACTCGCCTTGTAGCATTTCTTGCTGCTGCTTATGAGCGAAAGGTGTTCATTCCAATCGACTTATTTCATTCTTTTGCTCCCAACTAGAGACACAAAAATGCATGCCCGTGCAGGCATTTTCACAGCTTTTCATGCCGAAGTTGTGTAATCGCGACTTTGGTTGGCCATTATTTTGTCGAGGGGGCTGCCCTGCCACTCCTTCCCCTAATCTTTCGGCCCACTTTTCTCAAGTCGCCGTCCCTTCAACAGCGTTCCATGTAAATATCCTCCTCCTTTAAAAAGAATTCGTGTGTGTCGTTTATTTCCTTGAATACATGGCTTGTCGCGCGCGCGCGCGCACGGGCTTTTTCGTGCTCACATGAACATGTGTGTTCAATTCGAAATATTGAGATTATCTTTTCTCTCGGGACCAACTCTTCACTTTTTATTCCCACTCATCCTTTGACGTTTTCTTGTGATTCCAGAAGATCCATCCCATCAAAAAACGACTTAATGTTTTCACGTCTCATCCCCCAATGGAAATATTTGTACATACACATAGTATGCCACTGCCAGCAATCCGCCTCCGCGTGAAAATTATCGCAATGTTCCATTTTAGAACACAAGTTATGGATAAACCTAATTTGTATGCAACTCTTCTTATGCGCAATTCCTTGTCAACACATCTAAACCACGGAAATTTCCCAAAGCCACCCTCCAACGTGCGAATAGCTTGGTTCGTCAGTAAATTGTAGCCGCTTATCGCATATAAAGGAGAAGTAATCTCTGAATCGTAGTCCATGCCTTCAAAGGTTATTCAAATGGAGTGCATAATGGGAGGAGTTTATTCGACGCAGAAATAGCTTATTTCGATGGGCTTATTGCATTTCGAATCGGCGCACATGCAATAATTTGACGACACCACTTTCGGTTTTCCGGGTGGAGCGATTCGTTTATAGGTGTTTGGCACGCAACGCCCAAAACTATGCGTTGAAGCCATATTAGGCACAAAGAATAATGATAATACCTCACTTTTCGTAGACCGATCCGCTTTTCTTCAAGATTCATCTAACCCATCAACTTTTGACTTATTCCGTTCACATGGACCGACCAGAATGGGGCTATCTTCAATTAATCCCTAGAGCATCGCCCTCAGAAAAGTCCGATTATCATGGTTTTCAGATCTATACCCCTCCGCTTTTTTTGAGTCTAGTCTGCTTCATCCCATCTTTTTGTGCAACCTCATATCCCCTATAAATTCAATATCTTCATCCTTGAAGGAAATTCTGTGCGGGCCTAGGGCTTATTTTACTTCTCGCGAATTTTTCTATCTACCTCTAATGTAATCTACGATGTATTCTCAACTTTGATAATATTTTCATAACCGCCGAACAGAGCTGTGTCCCTAATATGTGTGCGACTGCAGCAAGGGGTTTTCGCCAGTCTCATTCTATCGTTACCATGGCTTCTGTCTATCTTCATATCTTTATCTCTTTCACACTTTGCTTAAGGGTTTCGCTTCTCTGGCCCTTTATCTCTTATCATCGTCTTTATCTTTTCCTCTCCCTAATCCATCGCTATTTCTTATCACATTATCACTTTTTCGTCTCTCCGTTTTGATAGTCTACCCGAGTCTATTCTCACTTTTTACGTCGTTTGTCTTTCTGAATTTCATTTTGTTCTCAATAACTAACCATATTCATTTCTAGAAATCCCGCTTTTCGTTTAGCTGATATTCATGTTTTCAATAACACCTAGACTCTTTTTCTATCAAAGCCGATGATGTTTTCGATCTCGAGATTTAGAATAATCTGCGCATTATCCACCTTCACCAATATTCCTGAAAGCATAAGTATTATGCTGATATCAAAATAGTTCAGACTGTCGTCATTTTGTCGCTCCGAGAATAATTTTCAAAAGCAAAGCCTTCACTAAGAAAGTCATTTCGACTTAATTTTATTGCACGAAATTGAATAGTTCGCTTTCTACCAGGCCTATGATTTTCCCCTATTCAATCAAGTTAATCTTTGCTGGCTTAATGCGTTTCTTATTGTCAGATTGGTTGTTGCATAATGAGCCGAATTGATTTTCACTGATGAAATTGTGATGTTAGCAACAGCGAGGGACGTTCAAACCTGCCGAATTTTTTGTTCAAAATAATCAGTAGCGTGTCATAAATTCTCCCCATTTCCTCGTTTGCTTCTTTTCACAACACCCTCTATCATGCCATCTTACATAATTATTAATTCATCCAAACATCCCCTCGAGGGACTGATTATCTGATTATGTTCCCGGGTTTTCAGTTGCAGTGCCAATTCTAGACCCATCTGACCTGACCTTGCACTCCATTTTCTTCAAAACTCACGGATAATTGATTCGCACAAAATTAGATTCTAATGAGATTTGTCTGGGATCCTTCTCATTGTCATTGTTCTAATTTTCGAGCAGCTACAAATTCGTAGTTATGCCGTGGGTACAAAACACTTCGTGATTGAATGAGCTTTTAAACTGCTTGATATTTGATCGCGAAAAAGAATCGTCGATTCTAATAACACATATTCCAGGTGTTATTATTTGTCGATTCAGCTTCGTTGATACAAGCTAGGATGACCACTAGCTGAGCGAGAAAAGGAATGCTCGCGATTTATGATGAGTGGTTCTATCAATATATCTGCTGTACCCATCGTCCGTGAGTTCAAAAACCAACAGGTTGAAAAAGCGCCACGTGATGTTTCAGAAATCACACATTATGCTGCCCAGTATAATACGCCTGAAGTGGACAAGCTCTACCAAGATGACGCCGTATGGATCATCACGAGCTCATTTATCATCTTCACTATGCACTCCGGTACAAATTCTATTGGTTTTCACAACCAAACTGAAATTTTCTAGGATTCGGTCTGCTCGAATCCGGTAGTGTCTCGGCCAAAGATGAAGTCAACATTATGGTTAAGAACGTGGTGGATGTAGTCTTTGGCGGTTTATCTTATTGGAGCGTTGGTTACGGGTTAAGGTTACTCGATTCTCAAAATTCAAATGAATAAACTAATTCATTTAGTTACGGCGATTATGAGCCAATATGCAATTGGTTCATCGGGTTCGGACGATTCTTTTATGATCCCACGAGGTTCCTCAAATTTTGCTTAAAAAATTTCAACTTTTTTCTATCTTTAGAGATCAAATGAACGTCAACGAAGAGGGTTGGTCATATGCGGCATTTCTCTTTGAATTATCATTAGCTACGACCGCTTCAACTATCGTATCGGGTAAGAGATCTCGTCCAGAGATCCCGAACATCGAGTCTAATCGGATCAATTTCAGGTGCTGTGGCTGAGCGAGCCAAGCTGAAGTCCTATATTCTGCTGGGTTGTCTCGTCATCCTCATACAAGCTCTGCCAGCTCACTGGGTTTGGGATAAACGGGGCTTCTTCTACAAACTAGGGGTAGTCGATTTCGCAGGCTGTTCGGCCGTAAGACAATCAATACGCCAAGAAATAGCTCAAGCTGAACTTAATTCAGGTCCATATGGTTGGAGGAATCATCGGATTAATCGCAACAGTCTATTTGAAACCTCGACGAAAAAGGTTTGACGAAGATAGCGTGCATCAGATGAGCAGTCCAACAAATGCGTTATTAGGTATTAATTATTCATACAAAGACCCATAAAAATCTCGAAATCATTTCAGGAACGTTTTTACTCTGGTGGGGATGGTTCGGTAAGAGCATTTCTCGACTTTATGTGTATTTTGAGCATTGATCACTGAATGCATACAAAGTAATTTCCTGTTATTGAGGACGGATTTCCTTTTTGACAAAATGAGTGTTTACAAAGACTTGCATTGTGAATGACCGATAACTTGAGACGAGATAAAAGGAGCGTAACTCTTTTTCCCCTCCCTGTGATTCTCGGAATGCTCCAGAGACGAGCATCTATTCACTAGAAGATCTCTTTGCTTCTTTCCGTTTTTTCCCCCTCTTAAGGGTAATTATCGATAATTGGGCAATTAGTTTGTATAAATATCGATAAAAGCTAATAATTAGCAAGTGCTTATTGCGAAACCCTTGTTAATTTCGATGAAAGAGCAGTGGGAAACGAAAGAAAATAAAAAGGAATCGCCAAATGAATATATGTCATTAGTGCGTGCATTTCAAGACTCAAAGGAGGAGGGAGAAAGAAGGACGCGCCTTTTATTTCGTCTCAAGTTATCGGTGATCTACAATACATTTTAGGGATAAATGCTGGTTCGGTTTGGGGAATTACCGGTGGTCGATGGAGGCTAGGAGCTCGGGCAGCAGTGGCTACGATTATGAGCTCGATAGGCGGCGGAGCCACTTCCATCGTCATCAGCTTCTACAAGACGAAAAAGCTTCAAGTCAATCTGCTCATCAATGGAATTCTATCATCAATCGTGTCTATAACAGGTTTGCTCAATTCTTATCGTCCTTCTTCAACAATGACCGAAATTTAGCACTCTGCGCCGTCTCACGACCTTGGCATGCTCTCATAATTGGATCAGTCTCAGCTGCCTTCTCAATATCAGTTCTTCCATTACTGGATAGATGGCAGATTGACGATCCAGTTGGGGTGGTCCCAATTCATCTGACCTCGTCCATCTGGGGAATGATAGCGGTTGGGATTTTCTGTGAACGCGACAAAAGCATCGTAAGCTTGATGAAGTTGATAGACTATAATTGTTCATAATTAAGGCCTCTGCGACGAATGACAATGCGGGTCTATTGTACTCTTGGAGCTTCAATCTACTCGGCATCCAGCTACTTTGCACACTTACTATCCTTGTGTACAGTGCGACTATGGGACTCTTAGTGCTATTCGTGAGTCAAGTGGTCGGAGATATTGAATTTTCAAAGGAAACGTTTCAGTGCATCAGCAAGAGTCCATTGGGATTGAGAGTCACCGATTACGAAGAGCAAATTGGTGCGGATGTGATCGAACATGGACTGGCAGGAACCAATGTTGCTCGATACGTCGTCGAGAAGCCACTGAGCACAAGGTTGCAAGTGGAATTGTAGAGCCTTTTTCAAACGCAACTTTAGGACGTTCCAAACTGTCACAAAGGCTATCACCAAGTGGAAAATGCTCGCCAAGCAAAAGAGGCGGTTGCAGCGGCTTGAAGAGGCCAAACTGAAGAGGGAATCGGAATTGTCAGCCTTCAATAACCTTCATAATAATGGAACCTACCTCAATGGAAGTCTGTTTTTCCCACAAAAGCCATCATAACTTGTGGATTTTAGATATTTCAAGAGGCAACAGTCAGCTCTATCGTCGGCCTAATCGAGAAGCATTGCGATCAAACACGCTTCCCAATGGAATCACGATACATCCTCCAGCCAAACCACCTCGAGGCAGCGAAACGACAAGAGAACGAGATCCAGAAACCTGGGAAGAACCTGAGCCAGATCAGCAGCAAATTCCACCTGAAGAACCAAAGGCGTACGAGTCAACAGTCGTAAATGAGCATGAGGATGCGAAGCCAGTCGATCAGTTGAAAGAGCCACCTCCAAAGAAGGGAAGGAAGAAAAGCAAGCGTGAAGGCAAATACTCACAAAGGTGTGTCCTGCAATCAAAGTATCGAAATCCAAACCTATGATTTCAGAGACGACAACAATCCTGATGAACCGGGTCCAAGCGGAATCAGTACAGAGGAACGAAAAAGCAAGGACATTGAAAGATCAGACTTGAAGACCATACCCAGTCAAGATATAATGGACGACGCTGAGAAAGGTCAAGCAAACTCAAGCGAAGATCCTTCGATAAATGCATCGCGAGAATCACTGCGAAACGCCTATCCTCGAGCTGGACAGAGGCTTCAGCAGGTACTAATTCGATCAAATGAAAGTACGTCTACAATTTATTCTCAGGGCGATCGCCCCACGACAACGTCGAACGTCAACATATCAATTCGTCCAGCCACAACTAGCAAATTCGTTCGAAACACAGCAACCAAAGGCCCGATGACTCCGCCTTCCGACGTCTCAGTCGACTCATACGTCTCTTCCGTTGCTACATTCAGTAAAAACAACAAAGTTGCTCCCGAACCTCCTCCAAAAGATAATCCGGTTTAGAATGAGTCTATTTTGGGTTGGCTTCCTGAGCAAGCATCACCTTTTCTCCCTAAAACAATTTGACTAGAGTTATTCGTGAATTGCGGGTAAAACTATTCGATGTAGAGATTTCGGCGGATTTCATTCTCGAAATTCGCCGGCTAAAAATACGTTGTTTTTCTCTGTTGAGAGTTCTCCATATTGATTTTCGTGAATAATTTATCGGTGTAAAAATGTAGTCCGCCGATGCTGCAATGCAGCTTCTCTAGTTCTCACTCTCTCAAACGAGTCGAACCTTTGGCTACCGCTATTTTTGAATATGTCTACGGGTACTTGCCAATTTTCTTCCCTTCGGATTAGCCTTCATATTTTCTAATTGACAACGCGCGATGTCTTTGACGAATGTTTATTCATAATCATTTCTTAATGACATTTCATTGTGTTGTGCTTCCAACATAAATGAACATTCGCCAAACGCATCGGTGGCTGTCGATCCATATAGATTTTTGAAATTTCAAAATTTTATTTGAAGAATTTATATTCGTGGAACGTAATAAAGACTAAAATATCCGAGCATTGAACCGCACCTTCTTTTCTGTGATTCGTTCAAGTAGAACGTAAATATGAGCGTTTGCATGTGTCGTGTTACGCAATCGAGCGCAGAAATTCACATGCGTTTTGCAGGAGAATTTCCCCAAAAGTTTATAGCTTCCGTTAAGTCTAGTAAAATTAGGCTATACCTCATAGTTTTTATTTTGTTACTTTCAATTTGATCTAAAAGTTACTTATACCTGTGTTAATGGTGAAATTTCCTTTCCCGTATTTTGATTCTAATCGTGTTTCTCATAACTTATGTGGAATAGCCACCTGACATTGGCGAATGACGAATGAACTAGGAGTTCAGTGCTTCGAACCTTCAACTGTCGCCGACAATTGTTTGTGATTTTCTCGGCTTTCCTTTCCTACGTCTCTCTTCATCTACTCCTTCGCTGAATAGCTTCACATCTCCATGGTTACATTGCACGTGTAGAGAAGCACAGATATGTCTATTGAGAGACAGCCCCTTGGAGAGTGTGTTCCTCCGCTCAGATTCTGGGATGGCTCGAGTCGCTCAATTTAAACCTTATGTTTTGACTCCTATTTGGTTTCTTGATTTCCGCCTTGACGCATACCTGATTTATCAGTTCAGCAACTAATCGTATCAACTGACATCAGTTCGCGCAAATATTTGTGTTTGAAATTTGTAAGCGGAGAAAGGTCTAGACATTGCGCAGCACATAGCATTGTTTTTGCGGAAAGGTCTACTCATTTCTATCAATACTGCCTTCTATCATATCATTTCAACTCGCCTTTTCCTAAAATAGCCGTTTATGAGAACTTATTACAACTTTGTTATTGCGCCAGAATGAAAGCTCTAACTTTTATTTCTCGAGAAATATTTTCCGCTCTTTCGCAACTACAATTCTCGTTATCTAACGGCTTTATGCCGGTCTATAGCTATCATATCATTTTATCGCACAATACACGAGAAGAGCTCTTGCGAGTTCGCGTGTCACATTTAAACGCGCTAATCCGCTTTCTTTCCCGTTACAGGAATATCTCTGACTTGGATCAATGCTCTTGTTCTTGTCTACCTAGCTCGTAAAAATTCTTCCCATTTTCAGAATCTGCAATACGTAACCACAAGGTGAACCCTTCAACCAAGAAATCGCCTGTTTCCAAAACTATGCGATGCTGGGTGTTCGCAGGCCTAGTTTAGTAAGACAAATGGCGTTCCGTCAAGACTCCAATGATGTAGGACTTCCTTTCAATTTCGCCGAAAACAACGCCTAGATTCTCGATTTTAGAGTACAATACAAGGACTCCTAGCTCCTCCTACGTGTATTCCTGATAGTCCAAGGCCTCAGCCAATAGGTTAGTGATGAGTGATGTGATGTGATTGTTCGAAATCTGGGACAGGGGAGAAGAGATGTGTATCTAGGGGATACAGAGAAAAAGTTAATTTGATTATCTTCTCAGGCTACGATTTCAGGCGAAAAGCAACCAGCTCCAACTATTGAAGTGAAAATCCCCGATAAATCTAAAGGTCCGAGAACAATCTGCAGGTTTTCCTCCTCAAAATTGCAAATTTCAGATGGAACGATAAAAATCGATGACAAGTCCATAAAGAAATGACCGGAAACTTCTACATTCCTCCATTTCGTCTATCTGTATTTCTATGAAAGTTACTTGCAAGATTCTGCAAACGTTTATCTTAGACTTCACTTCTGAATCATTCGCAAAATAATAAAGCTAGAAAAATGAATTGTATTCGAACGAATGAATGATGAAAACATATACAAATTTTGTCTCATAATTTATCCGTTTATATCCTCGCAGATTTGTTCTGGTCTAACAAAATTCGCTTCTCCTCTGTTTACTGACGATTGACGAGAGACATAAAGTGAGCGCCAGACGACGAGAAAATGGCGGAATAGTGTTGGATTTATCTTGTAGAGAGATGGAAAAAGGTTCACAGTCATTGGTTAGAGTGTATGGCGCAGATATGAAAAGGGAAAACACAGAGTATGGATGGGGGCTTGCTCATTCTCTATAACGATGCCAAAGCAATGAAGAGATCGAGAGAGTGAAAAAGGCTTGTGATTTTGCAGTCTTTCACTGTTCAAATTTCGCAATTGCGTCAAAAACCATCTCCCCGTTTTCCAATATTAGTCGCCCAGTGCTGATGACTTTTCGAGTATCAAATTTTTGCAGGTGTTTTTGAAATTGGATTTTTCAGCATTTTTGCCTTTTTCGCAGCTTTATTGATGCTCATGCTCGAGGACTTCTGAGCTCAAATGCGGCTCTCTATTGCGACCCAATTTGAGCCTGACCTGCCGAATTAGGCTCAAATGAGTTGATTAGCCTAGGGGCTTGCATGCTTTCCGAAATGGTTAGTAAACACCCACTTCACACACATTGTAGTTAGGCCCGTGTTATCGATTTTGTGAATGTATTTGTGTGTTGCGTGTGAGGTGAGGGTGCACCTCTTTTTTCATTGTATTTTTCTCGTTACTTTTTCCGCCTTTATCTGTCTCTCTGCTCTCTGTCTTTGTCTATTTTTCGGTCTTTTCCTACTCATTTTGCAAGCCAGCATCACCACATCTCGAAATAAATATTTAGTCAACTCAACATTGAACTAACCGATTCTTTCTAAAAAACCACACGATTTTTGAGCGGGACGATTTCGAAATGTTATTGATAGCGAACGACCGGCTGGCTGCAAAATTTTCGAAATTGTGAAATTTTTTTTATTTCAAAATTTATTTAAAAAATAGAAAAAAAAAGATGAGCATATTCAAATTTTTACAGCTGGCTTTTGTAATTTTCAAAATTGTTTACGTTTTCCGAGGAAAAGTGATGATGATTATAAGCATGACTTTTCCCCGGTCTTTTCGACGTTCTCACGTGATTTGTGATTTCGTATTTTGTCTTGTGGCTCGAGCAATCAATTCTCCAGTCAACCTAGTTCCGTATTTGAAAAAAGTCGCCCTACTAGACCGCCTTTGGCCGTAATCGACCGAACCAACCGCTTTTCCCCTTTTGTCCGACCTTTACGCTCAAAGGGGAAGCGCACAGCGCGTTCTCGCAAATTCGTTCATGCCGAGTGTCGAAATAATAAATCATCGATAATGAATTGATGATTTTCCTGACATTTTCGGTGTTTTGAACGCATTTTGCATGCTAATTTCTTGTTTTGATTCTCGGAATGTTGTTTTGGCCGGTGGTTTGTCTCTTTTTCGCGAAAATAGTCGCGTTTGTCGTCGGATCGCGTCACTCAAAGCATTGACTTGTTGGATGAGAGGTGGACTATTTTTTGCAAGTCTAAGGTTCTGAAAAGGAACGGGGGTGAATGCGAAGCATTGGGGTGATTCAGTAATTGAATTTTGGCTCGTTGTCAAAATCGTCCAAGTTAGCCTCCATTTTGTCATAAGAGTCATCATTTTTTGAAAAATGGATGATATTTGTAAAAGTATGGAGGTTAGAAAGATATTTCTATAATTGGTAAATTTTTTTCCCGATTTCCTTCGAATTAACGCCAGCATGTCATTCCCAATCCGCGTTAATTAATTTTTTTCCTTATTCGATCGATCAATTAACAACTGGCTAATTGTCTCTCGGTTGGGAGAATTCCAAGAATTCAATCATTTGATTCGCTCGAGTTTAGATCGGATATTTTGGAAATATCCCTCTATCTTTGAGCAGAATTATTCATCCCTTGTTCTTTTTCCAGGCTTGAGTCACTCTTTCGTTTCTTTGCTTCTTTATTTCTTTATCACACTTGTCGGTTTGTCATCGAATTCAATCGTTACAACCCATGGGCTCATTTTGTCGAAAACACTGCGGCTTTTTCTTCAAAAATTATTCATCCAATCACACATTTATCTTTTTCTTTTATTATTTAAAAAATTCTAGGAGTTAAAAATTTGTCTTTCTCGAAAAATCTATGAAAGGTTATTTTCATTTTTCTCGACTTTATTCTCGGATATTTTTCCAAAACACCAGAAATAGTTCAATTTAAAAATTTTCCATTCAGCTTTTCACTCGGTTGGATCGACGAAGAAGGATTTTGAGGATTGAACTTCGGAAAAATCGATAAAGATGAATGGTCTTGGCACCAGGCTGCTGCTCAATTTCACTGTCCTATTCGTATTCCTCTACTTTTCCAGGTACTTTTCGTTACTTTCTTGAAAAACTACCTATTCCGAGCACTTTCCTCTAAAATTTTACTGATTTAGGCGAAAAGTAATCGATTTTTTCTCGGAAAATAACTTCTGATTTTTTGTTTAGTTTTTCAAGATTTCAAGAAAATCGATATTTTTCAGAACCGTTACTGCCCGGCGTGATCCCACCCCAATCAAACGAGGTATTTTTTTTTTATTGATTTTTCGAAAAAAAAAATCGACACTGTTTTCATTTGCATTTTCTAACAAAGGCATGGTGTTGTTGGTTAGAAGCATAGCTCTAGTCAGCATAGTGAAATTCGATACGTTGGAATAGAAACGCTAGAGAATAATTGTTTATCCCGGCTCGAGTGAGCCTAAACCTAATGTCACATTTTTGCTCTATAATCTAGTTGGGAAGGATCAATCTGGAAAAGTATCCAGTTCCAAAAATTGATAATGAGGAAAAATATTGAATGTTTGAACAAAAATTGAAAAACTGTTCTGAATCTCAATTACTAAGTTTTTGAAAAATGGGTATGATTTTCAAATTTATCTTGATGTATTTTGTGCTTCGATCTTTTGAATTAGTAACTCTTTCTTGAATGCTCTCTATTTGAAATTGTGAAACCCTCAAAAATCGATTTTGACGCCAAAGTGAGGGAGCATTTCAAAAAATTGATGATAAGAAGTGTCAGTCTGGTAAGCCCCTTCAATGCAATTATGGATTTTCAACGAATTTCTTATCAGCACTCGAAAAATTATATGGTCAAAGGGCACTTGTATTTTTATTTTTTTCGAGGAAAAATGGGGGAAAATTGATAATTCGAAATTTTAGCTGCCGATGTTAGATTGGGTCAGCGACAACCTTATCCCTCTATCAAAATGGGTAAAAATATCGTAGTTGCTTAGTTTTGCACTCATTTAGTGAACGTAGTGTGATGTTTTGAGCTTGATATTTTTGATTCCTCAAAACACGGGATTTCGTTTTCCCTAAAATATCACAACTCAAACTGGCTTTTATGAAAATGTCAATTTGAGAGGAAAAAACACCAGCTGGATTTATTTGAATTTTGCGAGCATGTCACTAATGCCGAATTCACACAGAAATTAGTGTAGTTATTTTGCGACAAATTGAATTTTACGAAAAATCGGTATTTCAGAATGCACGAACGACACATTCAAGTGCGCGAACGGGCGATGCATTCCGAAGGCGTGGCGTTGCGATCAAGACATAGATTGCGAAACGGGCGAGGACGAGAAGGATTGTAACGGTACACGAATTTTGATTTATTTTATGTTCTCTAGAAAAGTGAATTTTGACAAAAGATAATCTCGATAGGTAGGAAAGAAATTGGGGAACCTTCAGAAAGCTATCTTATTCATATTGGCACAAGATCTTTGCTGTAAAATCATCGGCCTTCCATGAAAATTACTGACTTTTATTACAACATGGCGAAAGTTTGATATGATTATAAAGAACGAGTTATGAATTGCTACTGATCTATAACTTTTTTGTTGCGCATTTTCACATTGCTAACTGTTTCTCTCGTTTGTCAGGAGAAGGGTGGGAAGGAAGCGAGAGAGGTACGGCCATTCTTTTAAGCAAACAGTTTGAAAAGCGAGGCAGAAAAGAGGATAATGGGGAGAGTTTAGCAACCTGGACACTGAAGTGTGATGAAAATGAATGGAATTTTCCCCCATTTCATAATCATAAATTATTTTACTGTGTTTTTTATGATAAGGGGTAATGATTTATGAAATACTAAATCACTTAACCCTGATTTTTCGTGTATTTCAAAAATATTTTAAGCTTGACAAAAAATACTTATCGATTTATTACAATTTTCCGTGGTTCAAAAATTTCAATTTTTACAATAATTGAAAAAGTCCAAATTCTAAAAATTCCAGAAGAATGCTCCGATAAAGAGCACAAATGCGGCGTGTTTGAAGGAATTGCTGGCCGTCGTTTCGCAGAGAGCCTCTCGCCCTCTTGCATACCCAAGAAGTGGGTCTGCGATGGGGAGATCGGTGCGATTTTTGGAATTTCATAAAATCGTTAAAATTTGTCATTTTCAGATTGCCAAGACAAAAGTGACGAGAAGGACTGTCCATGTGAGTTTTTTTTTCAGAAAATTTAACAAAACTTTAAATATTCTAAATTTCAATAAATTTGATTTTTTTGTCTAGATTTTCAAAACAGAAATACAAAGAAAATAATTTGTTTTGATGATGTTCTCAACATTTTTTCAAATAACTATAACAATCTTCAAATTTTGAATTTCAGCAGTCGCTTGCAACAACGCGACCCAGTTCCAGTGCAACGAGATGGACGGGAGCTTTCGTCTGTGCATTCCCAAGACCTGGGTCTGTGACGGACAGAGAGACTGCTCGAATGGCATGGACGAGAAGGACTGCGACAGTCAGAAGAAATGCGCTGATAATGAATTCCAGTAGGTGTCTTTGAAATACGAATTTTCAGCCAATATGAAAATTCACGATTTATTTTTACAGACCTTATACTTTTTTCTTCTAATTATTTTCCTTAAAGTATTAGTGTCGCGGAAAAAGGGATCATTGGGAGCTGGTGCATGTAGAGGCAGCGCCCTAATTATGTCTCTAGTTCTCCTCACTGAACACTATTTCATCGAGAGCTACCAGAGTCGATTTGCTACTTTCTTTATGCTCTAATATCCTCTTTTGCGCGTTGACAATAGTGCATTTTTTAAAATAAATATTCAAACTTTTCTTTAATTTTGTTCATTTTCAGGTGCTCCGACGGTCAGTGCATTTTCGAGTCTTGGAAATGCGATCATGAAATCGATTGGTGCGTTTTACGAATTCTAACTGAAAAATTCAAAAAGAACTAAAATTGCTCAAGGGAATTGCTCTTTAGTTTTCCAAAAATTTTCAAAATGAGATCTTTAGAAAGAACTACATTTTCTAAATGGGATTATTCTTGAACTTTTCAAAAATTCTCAAACTCATTTTTCATGTTCAGCGATGACGGCAGCGACGAGTCCAAGAATGGGCCGGCTCATTGCAATCTGAACAAGGACGAGTACTGCACGGACTCGAACATGTTCAAGTGCGAGAAGGATGGATGCATTCCAAAATCCTGGAAGTAGGATAATTAGCTAATTAACGAGATAGCTGCCTTAATTCAAATATATGGGTTGGAGGCGATTTGTATCAAAATTTACGAGGGAAGCCCTCTATAATTTTGATACACGAATCACACGTCTCCAACCCATAAAATTGAATTACACTTATTACAGAAATAGCTACTCTAATTATAGAGATAATTACCCAAATTAGACCAATTATCTTTCAGATGCGACGGCGAGCCGGACTGCATGGACCACAGCGATGAGAGAGACTGCCAGAACGTCACCCATACGTGCAAGCTTGAAGAGGTTTTTCTTTATTTTTTTCCTGTTAGAAAATGGGGCAAATAAAATTTGTAATGTTTGCAGGAGTTCGCCTGTGAGACTAGCACGCACTGCATCAACAAACTGTGGCAGTGTGACGGAGAAGAAGGTGTGGATTTTTGCAAAACTCTATGCTAATTATTTCTTTCTATTTTCGATTGTCCTGATGGAAGCGACGAGAAGAATTGCCATACAACGGAGTGCAAGGACGGACTAAGACCCTGTCCCAGACAGGGACCTGACACCTCGAAGCCGCTTCAGGTGAAATTGCCATTCTGGTCTATGTGTGTGTTCACCTCGGCTCTTCTTTTCTTACTCATTTTACTTGTGATTTTTGTGCAATTTAGAAAATATCGACAAGATGATTTTCAAATTTTAGTGCCTGCCCAAAGAGTCGTGGTGCAATGGGATTGAGGAGTGCCCGGACGGCAGCGACGAGGGTCCCAAGTTCTGCCCGAATGCCACTTTGCCTCGTAAAAATTTTAAATTATCGATTTTTTTTTTTTAAATTTATATTTTCCAGCGATTTCCTGCGACAACACCACTCAATTCACCTGTCCCGGAACACCTCTCCAGTGCATCGATTTCAAAATTCTCTGCGCCAACAAACGCGAGGGAACTTGTGGGGATGACATTACGTGCGGACATGAGGATCTTCTGAGTAAGTTCAAACAATAGGTTGCGAGTACTTTTCCCTATTAAAACTAAAAAAGATTGAGAGGAGGGAAAACGTTTGGGAGAAAAGTACTCACCTCAAAACTTGGAAAGAAAAGCACTCGCATTTAGAAAACTAAAATAAAAGATTTAAAAAAAAAAAAATGACGATTTTCAGCGTTCTGCAAGAAAGGTGATAACGGCTGCACGTGCAGGAACACGTTCGTAAAAAATGTTACTATTTGCCACTGCCAGGAGGGATTCAAACTGGTCAACGGACAATGCGTCGACATCGACGAGTGCAAGGAGCCGGGTGCTTGCGATCAGGTAAAATCAGATTTTCTTACAAATTTGCTATGGCTTTCTGTAGAATTCGCCAGGGTTTAGGGCTAGGGAGTGCAGCGAAAAAACGAACGGGTAAATTTTACTAAAGGCCATTTAATATTACGAAAAATTCAGTCATGATGTATGAAAATTATACTTTCGAATCCATAACTCCTAGTCTGAACTTGTAAAAATAGGCTATTTTCTCTAGGCTTACGTCGACTGCTATTTGAATAAATTGGAATTCTATCGCTGATTTCTGAAAAAGAGGTCTTATGGCTATTCTAATTTCAGATTTGCACAAACACTGCGGGCTCGTACAATTGCTCCTGCCAGCCCGGATATCGGTTGATTTTCGCGAAGGACGGAGGCGTCGCGAGACACTGCAGGGCTACGGGAGGGGATCCGCTCGTTCTTCTCAGCAACAGGTTAAGATTTACCCGATTTTTGTTGAATATTGAAATTTCTAGGGCCACAATCCGCCAATTCGATTTGGTCACTAACGTGCATTTGCCGCTGATTAGCAGTCCTGGCTCGGCAGTCGCTATGGATTTCCATTTGAAGAATGGAGTTAGTGGATTTTCTTAAATTAAAGAAAAAGAAAACTTCGATTTTTTCTTAAAATATATATCGAAAATAATTCGATTTTTTTTCTAGTTTAAAAAATATCTAAAATTTTGCAGACCCTCATCTGGTCGGACATAACGATGCGCGCGATCATGAGCTGCCAAATTGGCAACGACTCCGATAATCATCATCTCGTCAGCTCGCAGAAATGCGCGAATGATCTCACCGTTCTTCTCAACGACAGCATCCACACTCCTGATGGTCTGGCGATTGACTGGGTTCACGACTTGCTCTTCTGGACTGACGGCGGATTGGATACGGTAAATACAGCGTTCTCGTTTTGAAAAATTAAATTTCATAGAGGCTATTGGATACATTTCCGATCTTTCCGGCGAACTATTCCTGACAGAAAAATACGAAAAAGCGAATGAATTATTCATAAAACATCTTCTTATTATTTATATAAAATATGTGTGAAAAATATACGAACAGAGATAACTTTCATAAACTTTGCCTTATTTTAGTTATGTCGAGTGATTTTCAGTGTCGCAAAATATCATAAAATAAAATTTTCAGATCAACGTGTTGGATTTGAAGACAAACAAAAGAATGGTGCTGTTCAAGGACGACCTCGAGGAGCCACGCGCGATCGCCGTCGACCCCGAACTCGGTCTCATTTTCTGGACGGACTGGGGAAAAACTGCTAGAATTGAACGAGCCGGAATGGATGGACAGAATCGAAAGGTTAGTTAGAAATTTTTGACTTTTTAGCAGACGTTGGCACATTTTTCATCGCAAATATCCTTAATAATGGAGACGAGAGATTATGACCACGGATTTTTGCGGTGAAAAACGTCCTAACGTCTGGTTTTTAGGGGATTTGTGAAAAATTGTAGTTTGAGTGTAATTGTGACACGGAAGAAATATGATAACTTGAGAAAAGATATTATAGGATTATTGGGAAACTTATAAGGCTTGAAGAAAAATGATCTTGACAGAAAGAATTCGGTTTTCGACTTCCTGAAAAATTATTCTTATAAGATTCTTGAAAAGCCTATAAAGTTTGAAAGCGAAATAATGTCGATAAAGAAGAAAAATCCGAATTTTACGTAAAATAATTATTTTTGGCAATGGAAATGGCTTTTCCAGGTGATCGTGGTGGGCGATCGAGTGAAATGGCCCAACGGCCTGGCACTGGATTACGTCGACAAGCGAGTCTACTGGGCGGACGCCAAAATCAAATCCATCTTCTCATGCGACTATTGGGGCAAAGATACCAAGGTTGGGAATTTATTTTAAAAACAAGTTTTCCTCTGCATTTGATTTTTTTTCAAATTGCTAATTTTTTTAAAATCAATATTCTATTCTAAAATGAATTATTTCAGACGGTTCTGCATTCTCATCAATATTTGAGGCATCCGTTTTCGATGGTAGTTTTTGAGGACAGAATCTACTACACAGACTGGGAACACGATGGAGTCATCACTGTGAACAAAGTAGGGAAAAATGAACATTTTTTTAAAATCTTAATTTTTCAGTTCACCGGCATGGATGTGAGGAAGGTGATGCAGAAGGTCTCCTCGCCGATGACTGTGAGAATCTACCACCAACAGGCACAACCACCAATGAAAAGCAAGGTTAATAATTTTAGAGATTCAGAAAATTTATGCTAATTATCAAAAATTAATATAGCAGGCTACTTTTTAGAATAGACATCACACAGAGAATATCGAGACATAATTTAGAATGTCATATGCAAAATTTTGTTTGAGTTAAAATTCGTTTTTTAAAAGAAATTTGTAATATAGGGCAATTAAAAACTTTTCTCTGTAATTTTGAAGATTTTGCTAAGTTTTTAATTTTTTCAACGTGTCATACAGAGCTATAGAAATTATCATGATCTCGAAATTTTTGAAGGAAAACAAAATAAAATTTTCAGTGCTTCAACAGCGACTGTCAGCAGTTCTGTCTGCCTCGCGCCCACCTGATTCAGGAGAGACGAGAGGAGGAGCAACAAAACCCATGGGGCCATCGCCCATATGCCTGTGCCTGTTCAAGGGACACTCCTTTGGATACTTTGGAATGTGTTGGTAAGAAAATGTGTCAAATTTTGACTTAAATATGCTCATAGTTGTGAGGAGAGTGCTCATATTTCGAGAGGAAATTATATTTTGGAGGAAAAGTAGTATCTTTAAAGAAAAACGAACTATTTTTCAGCCGACATCGAAACCGGCGGTTCCGGATTTTCGCTCTTCTCCATGTTCCTCATTCTGATGGCCATTATGGGACTCGTTTTGGTAAAAAAAGCGTTCTTAATTCCAAAAATAACAAAAATTTCAGGGTGTGTTCTTCTACCGAAAGCGCAAATCGGGCGCTCCGTTTATCGCCCTCAACTTCGATAACCCGATCTATAGGAGAACTGTTGAGGCTGAGATGGAAAATCCGTTCAGGTTAGGGAAATCAGATCTGGAAATTTAGAAGAATCGACAAATTTCCTATTTTTAAAGAAAAAAACTTAGAAAATTGAACATTTTCCAGAGACCCTCTAGACGACGCGCCGATGGTCCACGATTCCAACTCCCAACCGTCCAGACTCGTGCTCTCAGACCTCGATCGGGAACTCCAAAATGGCAACTCCATCGCCTAATCTTCGACAAGAAAACAGACACCTGCTAAAACTACTTGCTAAAACCAGAATGATCAAAATTGAACTCTAAAATTTAAAGGATTTCATTTTTAACCGCTCAAACTTTCCTAATTTTATCGTGAAAATTCCCAATTTTGAGAAATACACCTGTTAAAAATCCTAAATTCAGAACCATCAAAATTAAATTCTTTCAAATTTTAATTTTTGATCGTTCATAACTCCCTAATTTTCTCGTGAAAACGCCTAATTCGAATATTTCATATCCTCAAGCTTGATACGGTTTTTGTCTCTTGATTTTCAATTTCTTCGAATTTTAGAATTTTTGAAAAAGTATAGAAGAAATTGGAAACAAAGCTCTAAATTGGTTGATGATAATTTATATTTTTAACTCGTCCCAAATCCACTCTCTAATTTTGCTGCAATTCATTAATTCTGTGTTATCAGGAGCTTAAAATGGTATTTTCTTTTCTCCAAGGCCTAAGTTACGGTAACTTTCAAAGTCTAACTAAAATACTCGCTAGTTAGCTCTAAATTTCAATGTTCAGTCCTAAAATTTGAATTTATTGTCTTCAAGCTTCTAAATTTCTATCTTGTGCAATGTAACTTGAATGAATTGACTTGAAAACCTTTCGACTTGTTCTAAAATCCGAGTCAATCTTCTCAACCTTTCTTAGAATTTGATTCGACCAAAATTCGATTTTTTCTAAATTTCGCCCCATTTCACTTACATCGGGTCCCCTAACTAATTTACTTGTAAGGTGAAAGGATTACACCCTTATTTTATTCTAATTTTCCCGAATTTTCTAACTTTATTTATTTTTCGTCTAAATACTATACATTGCTTTATAATTTTATCAAATTACTCATGTTTTATATCATCAAAAATTGTAAAATTCAGCTATAATTTAACCACCCAACAATGCTCATCGCTGTGATCGTTTTCCAAACTTCAACCATATTTCTCCTTCTAGTTCTAGCATTTCTTTCATTTTACCATCTATTTTCGTGATATAAATGCGTTTTTATGAAAGAAAAATTGTTATTCGTTTACTAGCGGAGTTTTCCTTCTCGCTAACCTATCTGTTGAGAACCTTTGGATTAGACTCGATGTGTCCTTATGTTTTATTTTTAGAGTTTAAAAAATGACGATCCGAGAGGATTTCTCGAGTATTCGCTTTGCAGTCTCGTGTTCCTCGAATATGAATCGGTCAATGGAGGCGCATTTGATGCTATCGTAAGTCAGATGAAATATTCGATTTAAAAATAACGTTTTTCGTCTTGTCTAGTCTTCAAAATGTTGAAGATTTTGGTTTGAATTTCAACCTTGTTCTTGAATATCTTTCAAAGCTGAAAAATGGGAAAATTCAAAATTCCAAGAAAAATCTTGAAAACAACTTCTTTTGGAGCATTTTTAAACTTATTGTCTCGAATTTTGGGGAAAACGAATTTTCAGCCAGCGCGGTTTCAACGTGGAGTCGTATGGCTCCGGGAATCAGGTTAAGTTGCCGGGCAAGTCTGCCGACACTCCGAACTGCTACGAATTCGAGACCACCACTTATGATTTCATCTACAACGACCTGATCCAAAAGGATAAGTCATAGTGGGTTTTTTTTTTGAAAACTGAAAGAAATATTATAAAATCTGTAAAAAGATGAGCTTTGGAAAGAAAATTTGGCCCTTTGAGTTCCCTCACCCTCTTTTCTTATGATCTGTTATTTTTCAAAAAAAGGGGTGGAACTACAGTGAGCCAGAAAATTAGAATGATAAATTTCTAGAAGAAAATAACTTCTAAATAAACATCTTACAATCAAGTGGGATGAGTCTTTTAAAATGAGAAATTATGAAAAGAAGATGTTCACGGGGAAGAATTTCTAGAAAAAAAAAATCCTTATTCCTCTTTCAGCTACACCCAAAACGGTCTGCTGAACATGATCGACCGGAACCGTCGCATCAAAGAGGCGCCGCAGAAGTTCCAGCTCACCAACAAGGAATTCGACGTGATCATTTGTCTCGAGGAACGAGTTTATGACCAGGTAAAAATTTAACCAAAAAGACCGTCTTCTTTTCCTTTAGTTTTTGAACTCTCCGGAAATTTCAACATTCCAAAAGAATAGGCTATAACAATATCAAAATGCAGTAATTTTGAAATAAAGCTTAAAAATCTTGAAAATCCTGAAAAAATACATGGTTTCAGAAAAAAAATACTGATTACTTGAAAGAAGATATTCGGAGAAAAAAAAACTGAATTTCTTGTGGTGATATTTTTTGCTCGCAAACTCGAGCTTAGTTCAAACTTTGAACTAGATTATGCCATAATTTGTACTTTATTCGATCTATAAAAGCATATTCAAGCGCTATCTTCTCAAATCACATAAACATATGGTAGCTGAATATTCCCAGGTCGTGGATCACCTTCACAGTCGGCCCGAGAAGTCGGGCAATCCAGTGCACGTCATCAACGTCGACATCGTCGACAACGCGGAGGAGGCCACCGTCGGGGCGTTCGCCATTCTCGACCTTTGCTCGAGGGTAATTTAGGCCAGACTTCTCAAAACTCTGCTCGCAGAAAAATAGTATATCATTTGGAGAGAAAAAGAGCATCTTTTCTTTTTCCCTTGAAAGGTGCTTTATTTTTTGCGGATCGAGTTTTGAGAAATCTGATTTAGACCATTATTATATATGTCGTGATGTCGTGAGAACGCGCGCTATCGTTACTCTCCATTATCTATGAGATGAACGTCGCCTCTTTCGCTGTGCTCTAGCGTCGATACGAAACCTTTCCTCCCTGTTCGCGTGTGTTCTCGCCGCACTCTCCGTTCTTCTCGCACTGTTTTCACTCTGCGGTTCGCACCAGCATCTTTCTCTTTCCGCTATGCAACGTTCATCTCATAGATAATTGAGAGTAGGAATGGGAAAGAGAGTAAAAGTAGGAAGAAATAGCTTGGGAAAAGATAGCTCACGCCACCACAACATAACAGTTATCGGTATTTTTTTAAAGAATGCAAATTTTCAAAAATTTGAGGATAGTTTTATTAGTTTCAGAAAAATTATTGGAAATTCCAAATTTTAAACATTTTACTTTTGCCAGAATATCAAAACGTTTTACAGTAAATTCATTTTTCGAAAAAAAAAAATTCATGCATTTTTTCAGCTATCGCAATGTGACGATCTGGACGCGGAAATCGACGACGTGCTGGGCGAATTCGAAGCCAATCCGAATAGAAAAGTCAACAATCTCCTCCACACCATTTGCTTCTATTGAATGAGCAGAACGGTCAGCTATTCACGACAATTACTAAAGAGCGGAGTGTCTTTTCCACATATTTCTTTCAAATTTCATCCTCTCGTCTATCTCTAACTATAGGACTCCGCCATTTAGTAACTGCCTTTTGAAATAGAAGACGATAGAGATGCCGAGTGTCACAATGGAAACTCTAAGTTCTAGAACTTGTCCATTATTCTGGCAAATGAGGATAAATATTCTTGTCTCTTCAAAGTTTTCAAGAAATAGAAGTTCAGAAATCTTGACCTGCTCCAACTTTATTCTTCAAAGAATATTCTTGCCATGCTTTTTCGATCACCAACAATAAGAAGTTTTAACAAAATCGTTTCCTAAGATGCGTGAAAAGTAATGAATCCCTTGAAATTAGGCACTTTTGAACCGTAAAATTGGGTGGATAAAATATGAGTAGAGAAGTTTTCATAGAGCTCTTGGATGAAAATCACAACTTTTCGAGTTCAACTATGGGTAAAACAAATAGAATTCCGATAAAATTCTGTTACAAACCAAGAAAGATGATGACAAGTAAAATTCTAGATAATTCCAACTAAATGATATTTTCTATTTATTGCTCTACGTTATTCGTGCGTATTTCTAAAATCCACTCCGAGATTTGACCGGGTCCAGTTTATTTGATCTGCGGGAAGGCGGTCTGGGGCTTCGAATCGACGTATTTCGACGAGTTCCAGAATTGGGTCACCGTCTTCCACTGCGTGTAGAATTGCACGCCTGCCTAAAATTAGGATCTTTTATTTTAAAATTCAATAAAGTGAAAATTTTCAAAGATTTATTTTAAAAATATGCATGATTTCCTTATAGTTTTAGTTTATGAATATTTTTCGACAAAAACACTTCAAAAATTAGTACTTTTCCGTAATTTCTTTCCTTGGAAAAACTCAAAATCGTATTTTACTGGCCTTTCCATAGAAATTCAAATCGCCGTGGAATGACGCCTTATTGCCGGTGAAGGAGAACATCGGCAGCGGCACTGGGATGGGCACGTTGATACCGATCTGACCGGCCTCGATTTCGTTCGTGAATCTTAAAAAAATCAAGTCTTATTTTAAAACATGGAAAAGCTATTCTTTTCCGAAAACTTCTCCATTTGTTAAAATATATATATATATATATAATTTTGAAAGGAAAAACAAACTTCCTAGCCAGCACTCCGTCATTCGTGAAGATTGCAGTGCCATTTCCGTATGGGTTCGAGTTGATGATGTGAATCGCCTCGTTGATGTCCTCAGCGAACATCACGCACAGCACTGGGCCGAAGATTTCTTCCTGAAACATTAAGATAAATAAACTTTGTCTAGTAAAAAATAAATTATTTATTTCAGTTGAAATCTTATATTTGTTAAAAATAGGATATTGCTTTAGAAAATAACTGATTCTCAAGATATAAAAAAATAACCTTGTAACAAGTCATATTCGGCTTGACGCCTGCCAAGATCGTCGCACCGATGAAATTTCCGCTTTCGTATCCGGGCACAGTCACGTTCGTTCCGTCCAGCGGTACCGTGGCGCCTTCCTAAAATTCCAAAAATCGAAAAGTTTTAATTAATAATTTTGAATAATCACCTTCTTGGCACTGGCGATCAAATCGATGACTCTCTGCTTGGCTCCTTTGGAAATCAGCGGTCCAATGTCTGTGTCGGGTTTGGTTCCTGAAAATGTAAAGATTGGGAAAATTTGTAAAAATCTGGAAAATACCAGCATTGACTTTCAGATTCTTGGCCTTTTCGGCGATTTCAGGCAGCCAGTTCTTGGCCTCTCCCACCAGAATTGCGGTTGTCAGGGCCATGCAACGCTGGCCCGCAGCACCGAAACCTGCCGCAACCAACTAAAATATAATTTTTTAGATAAGAAATTCGAATATTTTAGAGAAATTTTGTAAATTAATCAGCTTTCCAAAGAAACCAGGAAAAGACTAATTTGGAAAGCTTCTAAAAATAAACGAAGTTTAGGAGTAGTTTGAAAAAAAGACCTGATTAATAGTCTGCTCTTTGTTGCAATCAGGCATGATCACTCCGTGGTTCTTTGCTCCCATATTCGACTGCACTCGCTTGCCGTGTTGCGCGCCTCTTTGATAAATGTGGCGGCCCTGGAATTCTCGAAATATGGCAATTTTTGGAGACTTCGAAATACCGCAGTATCGGCTCCGACAAAGGAAATCGCCCTGATGTGCGGGTTGTCGCAGATGAAGTTGACCGCGTCGTGCTGGCCGTGAATCACGTTCACCGTTCCGTCAGGGAATCCGGCTTCCTGAAAAATTCGCGTTTTCAACAAAAAAAAAATTGTATTTTCGTGAAAAGTCATCCCTTTTAAAAAATGGACTTTCTAAAAAAAAAAAAACATCGGTCTTTTATAAAAGCCGCCCTTTTTTCTTTAAAAAAAATAGATGACTTGAAAGAAAATTGAAAATAATTCGGACCTGCGCCAACTTGACGAGCATCATTGTAGCTCCCGGGTCTTGTTCAGACGGCTTCAAGAGCATGGTGTTCCCAGTTGCCACGGCCATGGGGAACATCCACAGGGGAATCATCGCGGGGAAGTTGAACGGGCAGATGCCCGCAGTGACTCCGAGAGGCACGCGGTACGAGAGGGTGTCCATGTCGCGCGAAACATTCGGCAGGGTCTCACCAAGCATCAGGGACGGCACAGAGCACGCGTGCTCCACTACCTGAGAAAAAGAAAACGTTGAAATAATAAAAAGTATTCAAATTTAATATTGTATCGGTCAACTGAAGCGACAGTTCGTGTGTTAATTAAAGAGTGCCTTGCAAGAAAGGCGAGTCAGAGAGGAACAATGGAAAGAGTGATACACAATTTCCTCTGCTTTTCTCGCCTTTTTTTTTGCAACACACGATCTTTCGCTTCGTTTGACCAGCACAATAGTGCACTGGAGAAGAACATCGTTAAAAATCGAGAATGAAAAGACCCATTCTTGAGATAGTTTTCTCAGATGAATAAAATCCTCCAAAATGTTTAGAGGCAAACGTTTTGATGAATAAAAAAAAATACTTTCAAGAAGGTGAACTAGTTAGAAATTTTAAAAATAAATGTTTAAAAAATCCGACCTGAAGCCCCCTGCTAACATCTCCCTCAGCATCCGGAAGAGTTTTGCCCTGTTCCTCGGTGATATTCGCGGCGATCTTCTTGATATCCCTTTTGATGAGGTGTTGCAGGTTGAACATCCACTGCTGGCGAGATAGAGGGGAGCTGAATATTTTTCTTAGGTTCCTTCTTAGAAAATGAATGAAGATGGCAAAGTATGTTTTCGTTAATTTTGTCTTTGACTTTTAATTTTGAAAGTTTTATGATATTTCTTCTGTACTCTTTCTAAAAATAATAATATCCTCACTATTTCTTCAAATCCTCATATGCCCTGGCGCACGAGTCTGCCGCCCTGTGCATTTCCTCCTGAGTAGCTTTGGGGATTCGGCCAATGACTTCATTCGTGGCCTGGAACATGTTTTTTTTTTCAAATTTGGGTCAAACATGTGTCTTTGTTTCTGATTCTTTATTCTTAAGGTGTTTTTGAAAATCGTTATATTCGAACATTTTTCCAGCCTCCTAGCTTTATTCTTGTTTAAAAAAATCGATATTACTTTAGGGATTTTAGAAGTTTGTCCTTGATTTATTGTTGAACTTATCTTAAAGTTTGGCTTTGAAACTTTGAATTAGACTGTTTTTGAAAGTTTTGAGTATTTACCGGATTAGTCAGATCGATCCACTCCTTGGTTTTGGACTCGACCTCCTTGCCGTCGATCCAGAGCTTGACGGTCGGAGCGGCGAGCGCCTTTTGGGAGACAGAGAAATTGCGCAACTGAAAATTTGAACATTGGTTTTCAAAAAGTTCAATTTAAAAAAAGAAAAAGTATTCTTAAATTTGGTACCTGAAAAACCGCAGCACGCGACAACATTTTTACCTGAAAATATTTTTTTCTAAAAATTTTAGGGAAATATAAATAAGCTGAGAAATCGCATGATTTTTGCAGAAAACAATTGAACAGGACGAGTTTAGAGAAAGGAAAAAAGAGGACAGAGAAAGAAATGAAGAAAGGACATAAGGTGACAACGAAAAGAGAGCAAACAGACATGAAAATGGGGAAATATAGTGGGGGGCTGAAGAGAGCCGGAGACGGAGGAAGGTGTAATAGAGATAAGCGAAACGTGCCTTCTGACCTCGCAGCAAAAGATGATAATGAGTGAAAATCTCGAAATTTTCAAACTCAAAACCCAATGTATACCAATTTAGTGTGATCAAAAGAAAAACACATTGGATTCGAATGTGTTTCACTAAAACGATAAGTGAAAAAACTGAATTTCAAAAAAGTTGGTATCCATTTATTGATTCCTAAGTCTCAAAACTAAGCGTTTTCTTATGGTTGAAGGGATTTCTACATTTTTCTACGGTTAAACAACTCAGTAAAAATGATGCCTATCCGAGTCAGTCCGGACAGATATCGACACTTTTTTGCCGACTGACTCGGGTCAACTCGGATTGAATTTCCAATCCGGGCGGAACGGCATACGGATCGGCAATTCACAGCAATTGCCGACCCGTCCGGACTGGTTCGAGTAGACATAATTTTCGCTGAGAATCAAATTTAAGTAGTGATAGGAATATGTTACACATGCGTTAATAAGACATTTCAAATTTAGCTCTCTTTGCGAAATACTATGATTCCCGTTTCGTTATTCATCTGCAGTTTGAATTTCAAGAAAGCAAAGGATGCATGCCCAGCTTCGCCTGTCGATACTCGTCCCGAAGATAAAAATCAAATTGATCTGACTTCTCTGAAGAGTGTTAAGCAACTTTATCAATGAACTATAGCTTTTCGATTTGTTGTCATTTCAATTTTTGATAAAAATAAATATTTATTATTCGTAGTTTTAATTTGAAAAATGAAATATCAGATAAGAAAGATAATCAAGGGCATGGCATGCCAGTTCGTTCGTCCGTTTCGCAGGCATAGAAAACAGTATCTGTGCACTAAATATTGAATATGATTTAGGAAATTTTTTATAGGGTGTGTGATAGTTTCGGAACTATTTTCATGTGTCTTTAATAAGCAAAAATGATATTTCTTTCAAAATTTAATTTTTTCTCTCCTCTTTACGACTAGAAGATTTCATCTGCCAAAGCATATTATACACAGACTTGAGAATATTCGACCCGATGTGTTACTTTTAATGGGAAATGCCATTGCGAATATTCTTGGGTTATTCCTCATCAGAATATAAGAGAGAAGTAAACAATAACGAATCTAATATCAGGTCAAATCTCCCAAATCTGATCACACATATTTTCTCTTGCTTTCTATTTTCTAGTTATTTTCTAACTAAAATATTTCATACCGTAAAACCTGTAATAGATGCCTTGAAGCTTTTGATTTTCAACCTCTCAAAAGTAAAAAAGGTTCTATTAGAAAATTTACGGCATTTCTATTTTCAGATTAAACTTAGTCTTACAAATTCGTCGCCCCATAATCCATTCATCGTTATCTAAAATATTTATTATAAAATGTGCATTTGGGTTGTTTTAATTTTTGCATTTAACGACATTTAATTCGTTTTTCCTTGATCTAAGTCAACTTCAAAATTTCTTTTATAAGTAGAGAAGTCAAGTACATTTTAGAAAATAAACGATCACGGCAATTCATCGAAATAGCATTATTACAAACTCTCAACAGGACAAAATAATTCTTAGATTTTCAAAAATGATCTACTCGATATAAATGAATTCGTTTTTGTGCAACGATATATTTTTAATAAGGTAAACATTTAAATAGATCAAAAATATGACTCACATAACCACAGTTCTCTCCAGCAACGTTACCTGAAGAAATTTAGTAAAGCGCATCGGGAAATTGAAGAACTGATTTTCATAAACGCACTACTATAAATATGGAGATTTGGTATTGTGGTATTTGTGCATTTTTGAAAATCTAATTCTTCTTCCGTTGCGATTAACTAAATTTCTTACTCGGCTGTCTAAATATAATTAATAATTATCCACTAGTTGAAAACTCAACAATTCATTATATCTTGTTCTTTTTTCTATGCATTCGAAGCCTGGATTTATTTAGGATCATAACTTGTGCTGATGCACGCGAATGTTCGAAATTCGTCGCGATCGCCATACGAGAATCTCGACCAAACCTTAACATTCGCGGCTTCGGTACGAGCCATGCTCACTGTTCCAATCCAGATCTCTCGAAGAGTCGAGGGTACTTGCTATAGATGTGTTGATTCAATTAAAACTGGTTACAGAGAAACTTTTTGCTTACTTACCCGGGGGTCCAAAGGCGGCACGCATATATCTGACCATCACTCCTTTGTAGATTCTAAATTTTTATAGATAAAAGTACAGAGCGATGAAAAGTATGAAAACAAATATTCCTGAACTAGTCATAGTAGGCAACCTGGAAATGTAGAACAATAAATCATAGGAACATACGAAATGATATGGTAAAAGATGCTCTAGCCTATCCTCCCCTCTCCTAATTCTTTACTATTTTCGTATGTTTCTATCGTCCTACTTCTCAAAATTGCCTATAAGTAGAATGATGACTTACACCTGCGACTTTACGCACATCAATATGAATTCGGACGACAGTGGAGTTATACATCGACACTGAAAAAAGGAAAAAATCAATAGATGATTTGAATTATCCTGACTTTTGATAAAATTTAGTTAGTAAGAAATGTTGGCCAGTTTCGACATAATTTAGATGAGTTTTATGTTAAATTACATCTTTCAATAAATAGTAGGCTGATTTTGAGTTTATTATCTGAATAATTTGAGAAGACTACAACAGGAAAGGCTCGCTTTACAAAGATGGTCATAGCTTTACTTAGAATAGATCGTTTTCAGGAATTTAAAAAGTTTCGAGATCAGCATGACTTCGATGATCAGATTGATATCAAATTTAAACGTTAAAATTGATTTGGACTCTAACCATTAGCTTCCTTTGTGAGTAGTCTTATTAATACCGCAAAATGAAAAAGACACGCAATTTAAAAGTCGAATGTTCCAAATTAGTTTCTACACTAATAAATTCTCATGAAATTTCTTACCATAATTAAACAAGTTCATGCCTTGCTGTTGACTGTAGAGTCTTGCTAGATGACACGTTGTTGAGGAAGGGGTGCATAAGTTCATGCAGTTCATATTTGCTGTATTCCAATTGGCCCGAGTAGGAGAATGCTGTAAAATCCTTGCTATTCACAAAACAAAAATAATATTCAACAATCACCTGGTAGCATTTGCCGCAATGAAAATCCCAGCCAGTAGGACATTGCGCAGCTGAAATTGTTGAATTTAGATTTGAAAAGCATCTTGTTTGAAAAAGAGGATATCTTCCTTTATTCTTCGATCATAATGAATTATTATTGAGGAAGAGTAGGATGATGCTATTTTTGAAAAACGATTTGGTCGTTTATTCATGTAAATTCAATATTGATAGTTAAGTTCAGTTAGAAAGAAGTGACAACGCTTTCTTTGTAATTCATACACTATTCTCACAAACTTGATGTATGAATTTGAATCGAATTTAATGAATGATTATGCTCTCGGAACATATACAGTAGTTTTTCCAAAAACAAAATGATTCCTCTGAAAAAGGTGCATGAAATTTGTGGACTCGGGCAATAGATTTTCTCTTGAATTGACAATAAAATGGTTGGCTTGAAAAATTGCTACGACTTACCACATTGAGCTAATGGAGCCGAATTCATGTAACACATACCGGTACCTAAAAAACAAAAATTTAATGTAAATTTTCAAGAAAATGATATGAGAATATTTTCATAGGTAGTCTACCAAAATTTGGACCCAAACTAAAGCCAGAGGCATATATCACTTATTTACATAAAATTTGGAGTCGAACGATACCGATTTTGGTTAGCTTGAAAAATGTTTAAGATTTAGGACAATCAGCTATTGGACCTGGATCTGGAACACATTCCATAGTAGTAGTTGTTGTTGTCGTTGTCGTTGTCGTTGTTGTTGTGGACGTCGATGTAGACGTGGTTGTAGGCGTCGATGTGGACGTCGATGTAGACGTGGTTGTAGGTGTTGATGTGGACGTCAATGTGGACGTGGACGTGGTTGTAGGTGTCGATGTGGACACCGTCGTATCTATATCTATTGTTGAGTTTGCGCAATTTTATGTTTTACTTTAGATTTTAATGTCGGTAGATTGAACCGGTTTGATTATGAGATTTTACAAAACAATGTGATGGCCGACTTGCCAAAAAACCTAGACCAGATTGAATTATGAGCCTATTCCCACGTTCATTGTGAAGAGACAAAACTTGGAAAAGCCATACGTAGCTGACCTTTTCAAAAGTAGAAAATTCATTTAGTACGCAGTGATAATTTACCTGGTTCAGTAGTGGTTTCCACGGGAGGTAGGTCCATATCTGGCATTGGTAGACAGGCATTCGACAAGTTGAAGAGAAACAGAAGAATTACAAGGTTGAGCATTCTGTTGGGAAGCGACCTAAAGTCGACGATTTATTCTTCGAACTTGTGGCAATTTATAATTTGAAGATATTTATAATTTTCCTATAGAGATATCAAGATCCATGAGAATGAAATTTCGATCTAAAGATCTCCGCTAAGACTGGTATGGCAAGCGCGTTAACTCTTGCCCTTTTGGTTTCAATCGTGAGTGTTAGTTGGGATTGAGTTCAGGATGCAAGGAGTTGAATTATTCAATAAGCTTTATTCAACTGATTCGTCATTCGGACAATGCCAAAAAGGAACAGTAGAAAGACAGTCGAATCGAGAAACTAAATAGAAGCGAAGGACCGTATTAAAGCAGTATCAAAACAGTATGTAAGAAGAAGAAGAAGCCCCGCTACCTATTCCTCTATCCCTTTTATATGGATTGGAAGAGATAGAGGGAGAGAAGAGAAAAGCAGAACCTGATAGAAGGCAGATGCGCCAGATCTTTCCTGGAGGAAAAAACAATCAAAAGAATAAATGAATAAAATATTAAATTAATAATATTTTTAAAATAATGCATCGCACAACTGAGCGCTTTTCTTATGTAACGCCTAATTTAGATAGGCCTGTTGCGAAAGGTCCCGCTTTTTAGACGGTAGACGGCTATTAAAAATTTTGCGGATATCTAAAAAAAAAATGGGCGTTCTGGTTGTACGATTTCTTCCCCAACAGGCCTTTGGATTCGAAACCTTTTGCAATCTCCTTGTTAGACTTTATTTTTGCATGCTGAAATTCTGACAGCAAGTATGTGACAATGAAGACATGTTCGAAGTTTTGGATTTAAAAATCTTCGAAGGCGGAGTTGTGCTCGCCACTATTTGATAGTAAACAGTATGTTCCAGCTTTGGTTATTCAAAATAAATACGAATAATGGAAAGATATAAGAAAAGCGAGAAATTCCTCGCTCGTAGCTCTAGTGCCAACCTTCGATTGGCTGTTAGAATTTCAATTACCTCTACTAAATTGGATATTATTTATCGATTATAATGAACCATTTACCTCGGCATCATTATTTTTAAAAGCGTTGTGAAGATTATTCTAAATTTCAGGTTAAATTTGGAAATTGAAATGAGAATGAAGATTGATTGGAATAAGTTCGCATAGACTAATTTTTCAATATGAAATTCTTTTATCTACTTCATTTGTAAAATCGTTTAGAAACAAGTAGTCAGATCACAAAATTATCTTCAGAATCGTTCAAAAACAATCAATTTACTCGCCTATGTTTAGAGAGGCCAAATGAATTTTCGGGACATAATATATCATACAAAAATAATATTTCATGATTATCAATTAAGAACCCGGCCAGATGGATTGGAAAAAGTTGTCGAAAATTTCTAATCTATAATTTTGACATTCTGGCATTCTTATTTATATGCTTTGTATCCATCTTAACATGAGAAGGGCAAATTTTCAATATCCCACTATTCCATTCCAACTAACCTTGGCAAAAGATAACGGAAAGACGTCTTTCATGCTTATAAGAACATTTACGGAAAGTTATAAGTCGACCATCGCTTTTTCAGACAGGATTTCTTTTTTATTTGGCTGTCTTTCCTGACAAAGAAGGCATCTCTTTCGTTCTTCATCTTTCGTCTTTCAATTCTCTTCAATTCTTATCACCTTTCTGTCATTATCTCTTTCCCTAAGTCTCTCATCAAGTTAGCCTATGGACAGTCGCAAGTCACAACACACGATTGAAGAGAGACGCAGAAGACTGATATTCTCTTCTAATCAGGAGAATTACATCTCTCTCAGAAACTTTGAGTGTCACAATGTCGTAACGCGAATATGCCTCAGTGTTCAAACCACCAATCTGAATGGGTCGACAAGGATCAGCAGTCGTGAACTCCCGATTCGTGTAAGGTAATATATGGATTCGTATTCGCTCGCATTGATTTACAATCGAATTTCTCTGAGGATCCGCATATTGCCTAATATGGAGCAATAGGTTTAATGTTGAAGTTGCATCATCATACAAAGTTGAAAATTATTGTAGATTTTGCGGTAATTGCATTCAACACCACTTCGCTACATCCTAGGAAATAGTGTGGGGAAAAGATCCCCTTCCCTGACTATCCTAGCCATATGGCGAAATAACGAAAAATCCAAATGACTGATTTTGCAGATTTATAAAAGGTACACCATTTTCAAATGAAAGTTACGACATGGTCATATTGTGACGTTACGGCATTTTCAAGTTGCCGCTGCATTCTTTCAGAAAGAACTGCATGCAGTTCCACTTTCGAATTTTATGGGCTGATAACCCGTCCAAGAAGGCAGGAATCGATCCTTTCTTATCCCTGTCTTTATCAGAAAAAAGAAAGATAATAAGATTTGAAATCAAATTGAAGGGAGAGGGAAAATAAAATTGAAATAAGGTTATATGTAGGGAGGCCAAGTCTCCCCTTTTTGAGGGAGAGAAAGAATGCATGAATTTTTCCGGCATTTCAATTATCGTTAATCATTCCGTTAATTAGTTGATAATTTCATGAAGCCAAGCCACCAATTAGGCTAATAAAATACGCCCGAAATGATGGCGTCGTTGGTTTTTCGAAAAAGACCTTCTGAAGGCATAAACGAGGTCGAAACTTGACGATAAAAGTCACTTTCCTAAATATTTTCAATGAATTCAGGTTCTCTATAGTCGATGTAGTTTATCTGCATTGACAGTTTGCTAGCTTAGATTAGAACGGGTGAGCACAACTACTTCAAACTTTGACATGAAAATGTTAGCGCTAAGCGCAGTATACGTAAAATACGGAGTGAGAAAAGGGAAAGCGATCGATAATGATAATTATCAATTTGACTATCACTCAGACACCATTTGGTAACATTTGGATGGGGTTTCATACCTAATTAGGATAATTGGTCAACGCAGTGCAGTTTCCTTGTCGGAAAAAAATTGGGAAGGCCGCTGCAGGAACGAATTGCCACACAAAAATGATCATAACCTTGATAGGATGTACCGTTTTTGAAAATCTAAAAAGGTTTGAGTTATTCACGATCTCGACCATCACATTTATATCAAATTTACCAAATCCAACCTAGTTTGAAAAACCATTTGGCCTTCCTATGTATATTACCTTACGCGAATCGACAATTCATGACTGTTGATTCTTGTCGATCTACTCAGATTGGTGGTTGAACTCTGAGACATTCACTTTGTCACATTTGAGAGTTTCTGAGAAAGATGTAATTTCCCTGATTAGAAGAGAATATCAGTCTACATCTCTTTCTCTTTCTCTCTCTCTCTCTCTCTTCAACCGTCTGTAGTGTGATTTGCGACTGTCCATCGGCTAATTTGATGAGAGATTTAGAGAAAAAGATGATGACAGAAAGATGATAAGAATTCGAAGAAAGAATTGAAAGAAGAGACGCCTTCTTCGCCAGGAAAGGCAGCCAAATAAAAAAAGAAGTCCTGTCTGAAAAGGCGATGATTAATTGATTCCCAGATATAATTAGCCTGGCAGAAGTGAAAGGAACCTCTTCAGCTACTTTGGATAAGATATGGCAAAATTTGATTACATGAAAAGGATAAATTATATATAGAAACATATTTTTTTGGTTAGAATAGCCAATAAACTTATTCAGTGATGGAAGCCTCATAGCTTCTAGGTTTATTCCTTAAAAAATACCTAAGGGTTTCTTCACTGGTCATCTCTCGTCCTGAAAACTGATTGTCTCGAAAAACATAAGATTTGGAGCATTTGGAACATTCAAATCAATTTGTTTGTATTAGGTATAATAACTTTTTGTTATATTGATTTCACATATTAATTTGCATAAATCACCAAAAATATTCTTTTATTATCAGACAGTGAACATATTGTGAGAATGACTAAATTAGAAGATATTTCAAAATTATAAAGCATTGACTTGTTCTGGCTCTGTTCTTGATATTTCCAAGATCCTTATGATTTTCGAAATGTTAGATAATATTTATCGTTTTTTTATCATAATGTGATAGGCATTGTGTCTGTACTTCAGCATTTAAAGTTTTCGAAATTTATAGCGACAATTTCCTGTCAGTTGATCACTTGGTTCTAGTTAGCTTGGCCCTTATTTGTTAACAATATCTCAATAATTCTTATTTAATTTATGACAGGTAGTGAATTAGTATTTCCAATTATTTTTGACAAATTTTTATCCGCTAATTTTTACATCTTTTTGCCAAATAAATTTTGAATGTCTTAACCTGGGCTCTGTAGATTTGAAACATTTGTAACAAAAGTGAGAACATTTGTAACAAATAAAAAGTAAGAACATTTGTGACATAAGGAATACTTTCTTTTTCAACGTGACATAAATGTTCTCACTTGTGTCACAAATCTGCTCACACCCAAGAAAAATCAGTTGATCAAATATTACCTATTCATTCATTTTGCCTGCTCCAATAACCAGATAATAGAAAAGAATGAGCACAAGATTGTAAGAAGCACGAGTTATTTCATCAAAGAGCGCGATATTAGAAAGGAAATATTTGACCAGATAAGGATTTTTCGCTCGTATCTCGATTCTACACAAGTTTCACTCCTCTCTCCCTCCTCATTTTCCATCCGAATTCAATGTCAAAAGAATCTAATTTTCCACAGTCTGATAAACCATTTCACGTTGCGATATTTCAAAGTTTCTGGCAAAAATCTAATTTTTGCTGATAAAAAGAGGATATCTGCACACCTGCTTCTCTTTTCAATCGCCTTTTACCCCTATTTGTGATCGACTTTCGGATATTCTGATGAAAGATTTGGAGAAGAAAAGAGATAGTGGAGAAGAAGATAATGATAAAGATTGCCCAGGACGAAAGAGAGATGCAAGAAACAAGGGGTATATTCCTTGCCAGGACGGTTGGAAAATAGAAAAGCTAATCCTGATTTGAAAGAAACGTTTGGCTATCAGCAACGATTGATCTGAAGGAGAGAAAATCACGTCTCCTTCTTACGAAGAAGACTTCATTGAAAAATAGTAGCATATGACACGTTCTTCGTAAAAATCGAGTTTTTTTTATAAGGGGGGTGGTACCCAAGAAGTCGACATTCAAATTTCGAACTGATATTTCGTCCCTGGGGGTTTTCGACTACGCTGATGATGAATCTGACGGTTAAAATCCGATCCGATCACTTGTTCCGTCTGTTCCGGAAGGTTCACATCCGGTAGTTCCAGAAAATGATATTTTCGTTATTCGGCATGGGAAAAATTAAAATTTGGTATCAAAATGCTCGTAGAGACCAGCTGAGCACAATTCTGAAAAGACCTCGTCGAAATGACACCGAATAAGAAAGTTATGATGGACATAGTGAAACATATGGAAAATATCATATCGATGTTTCGCTTTTTTTAGTTTTTAATTTTTTAAAAGTGCCAGATTTCGTGAGTTATTTACACCGGGAAGTAGCCCAGGTCTTCTAGTTTCTGAAACACTTGACCGTTTTTCTATAGACTGCCCGCTAGAGGAGAAATGCCATTTCTTCGAAGAGTTGTCATGACTCACTTTTGCCTAGTTTGATTTCAAAAATTCATATCTCTCTGTATGTGCACATTCTAAAATAAGCTCTAGAACAAAAGTTGTTCGCCACGTCATTCTACACAACATACTGGAAGGACGGATTTTTCCAACGCCATTTACGCGTAAACCCAGTACGGATCGAAAAGTCCGCAATCAAGACGGGAAAAGTGCGCATTTCTGCAGAAATTGGTATTTAAAAATTCTTATTTTATTGTCTAACAATCTATGGGCTAACTGTTGTCCAAGAAAAAAAATAATTATCGAATTTGGTTCAGAAATAAGAAAGTTATGAATTTTTCTGACATGAGGTATGTAGAAACTTGAAATTAGCATAACTCCTCCTACTTGAATTTTTCCGTAAAACGGATAGCACCACGAGAATCAGTGTGAAAAACTGAACAAGATATGTGAAAATCAGCCAAATCGACGGACCCCTATTCCGCACCTCTTCCTTATGACTTTGATTTTTCCTGATATCCGCTCTTAAGCAACTTTGTTAATGAACCATAGCTTTCGATTTATTTTCATTTCATATTTTTTGACAAAAATAAATATTTATTTATTCGTAGTTTTAATTTGAAAACTGAGATATCAGATAAGAAGAATAATCAAGGAGGGCATGTGCCAATCCGTTCGTCCGTTTCGCAGATATAGGAAGATGCTCCCGCATCGCACTAAATATTGAATATGATTTTAGGAAACTTTTATAGGGTGCGTGAGTTTCTGAATTATTTTCATGTGCTTTTGATAGTCAAAAATGATATTTCCTTGAAAATTTAAACGAATCCAATATCGGATCAAATCTCCCAAATCTGATCATACATATTTTCTCTTGCCTTCCATTCTCTAGTTATTTTTAACCAAAATATTTCATACCGTAAAACCTGTAATAGATGCCTTAGAGTTTTTAATTTTCAACCTCTCAAAAATAAAAAAGATTCTATTTTTCAAATCTTCATAACTCGTCATTCACTTGAAATTAGAAAATGTGCACTAAAAGTCTGCAAAGCATTAGAAAGCACTTCTCAATATGATTTGAATAGGGTAATGATAAGTCCTGGCAAATCAGCGAGGAAAGACTTCCATTGGAAGTTGGCTTCTAATGAAAGGGAAATTCCATTAGAGAGTTTACGGCATTCGTGTTTTTACAGATTAAACTTAATCTTACAAGAGCGTCGGCCCACAATCCAGATTCAGTTAGCTAAAATATTCACTATAAAACGTGCATTTGAGTTGTTATTAATTTCTGCAGTTAATGACATTTAATTCATTTTTCCTTAATCTAAGTCAGCTTCAAAATCTCTTTTATAAGTAAAGAAGTCAAGTAAATTTTGGGAAATAGGTGATCACGGTAATTTATCGAAATAGCATTATTACAAACTCTCATCAAGACAAAATAATTTTTAGATCTTCGAAAATGATTCACTCGGTATAAATTAATTCACTTTTATGCAACGATATATTTTATAAAAGGTAAACATTTAAATGGATTAAAACTATGACTCACAAAGCTACAATCTCCAGTGCCATCTGAAGGAATTTAGTAAAGCGCATCGGGAAATTGAAGAACTGATTTTCATAAACGCACTACTATGAAATATGAGGATTTGGTATTGTGATATTTGTGCATTTTTGAAAATCAAATTCTTCTTCCGTTGCGATTAACTAAATTTCTTACCCGGGAATCTAAATATAATTAATAATTATCTACTAGTTGAAAATTCAATTATTCATTATATCCTACTCTTTTTTATTAGGCTGTCAGGAAAGCCCTGCACCAAAAATTTTAAAAATCTATAATTTTCTAAAAATGAGTCGAATGCCCTAATACGCATGAGAACCTTGTAGAATGTTCTCTAAGCTATCACCACATGGGTATATAAGGGCCCGCGCCCAGGGGTCTGATGACTTACGATTATTATAAGTGAATCCCAACTTTGAACAGTCATCTACTGCGAGTGGCACCAAAACAACAATGCAAACAGAGCGACCGCTAACATCAACAGCACATTCGGTGAGGACACCGTTTCCCGTTGGACATTCAACCGCTGGTTCTATCGCTTCGCGGCAGGAGATACGAGCCTCCAAGAAAATGAGCACAGTGAACGACCATCCTCCATCGACAACGACGAATTGCAGAGCGCTATCAAGGCCAATCCGGAAGCTACCACGCGAGAATTGGAGACGATACTCGGGTGCTCCAATACCATCATCACTGCCCATTTCCACGATTTCAGCTATCGAAAAATTCAATTAAGATGACCCCTCATCGACTGACCGACGCCCATAAGCAGGTGCGTGTTAACATCTGTCAGTCTCTTCCCCTCCGTTCGCACCGAAAGGAAAAGGAATTTCTGAAAAATCTAGTGACTGGAGATGAGATCTGGATCCTTTACGACAACGATGCACGACACGCCATCTGGCTCCCACGCAACGCAGAGCCACCAACGCAGTCGAAACCGAACCCCACCAACGCAAACATCCCTTCTCCGTTTGGTGCAGCGCGAAAGGGCTGATATACTACAAGCTGTTTCCTGCAAGCAGAACTGTCACAGCTACCATCTACGTCGATCAGCTTCAAAAATTGCTCGGCGTAATTCGAGAAAAACGGCCGAGACGCTCAATTGTCCACCTGCTGCATGACAGCGCGCAACTACACGTCGCTTCGGGCACCCACCAGAAAATAGCAGAGCTCGGCTGATATCCGGTCACCCATCCATCGTACTCGCCGGGCCTCGCTCCACCAGACTACCATTTGTTCCGTCCTCTGAAGCTCCACCTACAAGAGAAAAAAATCGACAAAGATGATGGCCTCAAAATAGCAGTCGACGACTTCTTTGCATCGCAGTCTTCTGAATCCTGGGCGCAGGGCATCAATGATCTGCCCAATAAATGAGCGAAGGCTACTGACTTCAATGGTCAATATATCGTTGATTCTTAATGGTTTTAAATAAAGTTATGAATAAATGAAAATTAATTTTTTTGGTGCAGGACTTTCCTGACAGCCTAATATATGTATTCGAGGCCTGGATTTATGTAGCGCTCATGACTTGTGCTGATGTGCACGAATGTTCGAGATTCGTCGCGATCGCCATACGAGAATCTCGACCAAACCTTAACATTCGCGGCTTCGGTACGAGCCATGCTCACTGTTCCAATCCAGATCTCTCGAAGAGTCGAGCGTACTCTTGCTATAGATTTTTAATTCAATTATCCAATTAAAACCATGGTTACAGAGTAACTTTTTTACTTACCCGGCGTCAATATCCCAAAAGATATTCGTATATTGACAGCCATCGCTGTTTTGTAGATTCTAAATTTTTATGGATAAAGGTACAGAGCGATGAAAAGTATGAAAACAAATATCCCTGAACTAATCATAGTAGGCAACCTGGAAGTGTAGAACGATAAATCATTAGGAAGATATGAAATGATATGGTAAAAGATGCTCTAGCCTACCCTTCCCTCTCCTAAGCCTTTACTATTTTCGTATGTTTCTATCGTTCTACTTTTCAAAATTGCCTATAAGTAGAATGATGACTCACAATAGAATTACCGTCGATTTTCTGTATATCAAGCCAAACGGTGGAGGAGAGATCTCCCTTCATAACCACTGAAAAAGGAGAAAATCAATAGATGATTTACATTGTCTTGTTTAACTTTTAATAAAATTTAGTTAGTAGGAAATTTTGGCCAGTTTCGACATAATTTAGATGAGTTTTATGTTAAATTACATCTTTCAATAAATAGTAGGCTGATTTTGAGTTTATTATCTGAATAATTTGAGAAGGCTACAGCAGGAAAGGTTTGCTTTATAAAGATGGTCATAGCTTTACTTAGAATAGATCGTTTTCGGAGATTTAAAAAGTTTTGAGATCAGCATGACTTCGATGATCAGATTGATATCAAATTTAAACGTTAAAATTGATTTGGACTCTAACCATTAGATTCCTCTGTGAGTAGTCTTATTAATACCGCAAAATGAAAAAGACACGCAATTTAAAAGTCGAATGTTCCAAATTAGTTTCTACACTAATAAATTCTCATGAAATTTCTTACCATAAATAGCCAAGTTCGTGCCTTGCTGTTGACTGTAGAGTCTTGGTAGATGGCACATTGAGCATAATGCCTTGCAGTTCGCATTTGCTCCGTCCCAAGTGGCATCAACATTAATATACTGTAAAATCCTTGCTATTCATAAGGCGAAAATGATATTCAACGATCACCTGATAGCATTTACCGCTAGCAGCAACATACTCCCAGTCAGGAGGACATTGTGCAGCTGAAATGGTTGAATTTAGATTTGAAAAGCATCTTGTTTGAAGAAGAGGGCATCTTCCTTTATTCTTCGATCATAATGAATTATTATTGAGGAAGAGTAGGATGATGCTATTTTTGAAAAACGATTTGGTCGTTTATTCATGTAAATTCAATATTGATAGTTAAGTTCGGTTAGAAAGAAGTGACAACGCTTTCTTTGTAATTCATACACTATTCTCACAAATTTGATGTATGAATTTGAATCGAATTTAATGAATGATTATGCTCTCGGAACATATACAGTAGTTTTTCCAAAAACAAAATGATTCCTCTGAAAAAGGTGCATGAAATTTGTGGACTCGGGCAATAGATTTTCTCTTGAATTGATAATAAAATGGTTGGCTTGAAAAATAATTAAGACTTACCACATTCAGCTAGTGGAGCCTCACTGCTGGAACAAACGGTTGTAGTAGCTAAAAACCAAAATTTAACGTTAATTTTCAAGAAACTGATACAAGAATATTCTCATAGTTAGACTATCAAAATTAGGCTCAGATTGAAGTTAGAGATATCTATTATTTATTCCCATTCCACTTGGAGCCGAACGATACCAAACATGGTATGGTATCAAATGGTAACGACCCATATGGTAACACGGTACTCTAGGAAGCAAAAATGAGGTATTGCTCTTCAACTGCTATATCCCGAAAAGATTTTTTGAATTCGTTTGATTTTCGAAACGTTATGAATTTTTGAAAAAAAAAACTTCGTCTAAAAGTTAGATATAGAGTAATTCGGGGTGCGAAACAGCCCCTAGACAGACAGGTGGGTGACCGCGAACGCAGTCTGACTAGTTAGTTGATAGTTTCATGAATCGCCTTTGACAGGCTTGCCCGAAATTCACTTTTCTAGGACGGGGATGGATCGATTTTGTAAAATTGGGACGGGTGATAACGAGTTAAATTTTCTTGTGATGAAAAAAGAACCTATAGTTTTCTATTCTAAACTAACCTAGATTTTGTTTTACGTTTTTACTTTAATTCAAATCTTCCCGTTATTTCTAGTGTCATAAAACAGTCCCAACAACGGTATCAGCCAGAAAAATAAACTCCCATCTTATCTATCTGGGCATTATGAAATGGGACTCTCTTTCTCCCTCTTTAGGAACTGCTTATTTTAACGCTATACGAGTCGGAAGACCGCTATTCAGGAAGAATGTCGCGAACTGCGACCTTCGCTTTTTCTATTTCGTAAAGAATCTGATCTAGACAACGATAATATCTGTATGAGGGAATCGGCAAAAACGTTAGTTAAATCATTATTGGGTATGGTTAAAAAGACGAAGATAGATATTGACTTACATGAAGTGGTCGTGCTTGTAGATGTTGATGTGGATGTGCTTGTAGACGAAGATGTGGACGTGCTTGTAGACGTCGATGTGGACGTGCTTGTAGACGAGGATGTGGAAACCAGAGCGGTTGTTTCTGTCATATCGGTGGAAGGCACTGTAGATGTGGAGGGAGGCAGTATTGTTGTAGCACCGTCTCCTAAAATGCTGACAGGATAAATGTCAATTGATCTAAAGATTGCCTGGTATTGTTTGAAAACATGGGTTGACAACGGCGAACAAAGCGTGGAACAGAAAGAAGCTGACTCCTGACATTGTGTTGAACAGAAGAGATTCGGAAGCGATAAAGTCAGACGCAAGATGAAAGAGGGCAGTGGAATTTGCCTGATGATGAGGGATATCATCTGATGGCAGCTTTATAATGATAAAGGTAGCCATGATTAGAGATGGGCAGTCATATAGAAACCGACGAAGTAGCGTCGACGCAGACAGTCCATCCATGATGTATCGCCGTTTACAGCAGTCGTTTTTCCTTCTAATTGATATCCCTTTAGAGCTGATTTCTCAGAATCTCTCTTTTAGCAGTGCTATTTCAGCGCCAAAAATTTTCTCTAATCCACTCTACTTCTGCAGATCCCATATCGACAGACCGAATTCAACTCGGGTTCTAAGAAAGGGAAGGGGGCGGTGCTTTGCAGAAATAGCGCAGCGGCTGGCTGTCTATGGACTAGAACTGGACAACCATAGGAGACGCGCTGGGCAGGGGAAGGAAAGGGCGACTTGGTAAGGAGAGATGCCCGAAAAAGAAAAGTCAAAACGGATAAACGAAGAAAAGGCGAAGTTAGACGAAGAAACTGCTAGCCAATATCAGTCGATTGGATATTTTATCGTGGATGCAATTACTTATGAGAATAACTGATTTGATATCCTCCATTATAGCAGAGTTGAGAGTTGTCAGTGCTCTTTACTCAAGGGACAGAACGATGCGTTCATACCGCCCCCTTGAGTAAAGGGCACTGGCAACTCTCAACTCCGTTACAATGGAGGATAATTGATTATTGATTATACTGATATTATAAATGGTTAAGATTATTGGGAATAAATAGGCAATTTAAATAGCCCAGCGGAATTGATTTATTTTTTTTCAATATATTTTTCTATTTCACGAACCTCAAAATGATACGCGTGACTGTCCCTTGTCCATCTATTAAACATTTTTACTAAACTGATGATTTTTTCAACCAAATCTAAATCTAAGTCTTTTTTCTGATAGTCATTGCATGGAAATCAATTCCCCTTTTTCTGATGTGATATCTGTCGCTTTCCCTCCCTTAGCCAGTTGACGCCTTTCTCTATCATCCTGTTAGCGAGACGCGAATTCGTCATCAATCGATCTTGTTGTTCCGATGGTCAGCATCTCTCAAATCTGTCAAAGTTACTTATAAATTTAGTTATCTCAAGAGTTGGTCATTTGGAAAGTATGTTTAAATTTCTCTAGAATAAAACTAGATCTTGACTTTTCAGAAAACTTCTGCAGTCACTTTCTTTTTTATTCGGTCAGTCATTTTCACTGTGTATTTGATAGATACAGAATTTGAATTTTATTCTGCTCGAATTTATCAATTTTTGCGCAATTTCACCCAAAAATTTGATTATTCAACTTCGACTCATGATGAACTGTTGCATCTTCTTTCGTAACTTAGAATTTCTTTTTTTAATTTTAACCTGAGGAAATTTCTTTAGCTTTGATGTGCATATTTGTGCGTATTTTTAAAATGAAACACGTTGTAGGCAAATCAATATTGTAGTTTTAGAATCTGATATGAAGATTTTTGGAGGATTTCAGAGAAAGTTTCCAACTACAAAGCTTGAAAGAGAAATCCATAGTATATCATGCATAAACAATTTTCCATGATTGTCAATTAGGAACCCGACCAGATGGGTCGGAAAAAAGTGACCGAAAATTTCTAATCTACAATTTTGGCATTCTGACATTTTTTATTTATGTTATGCTTTGTACCCATCTTAACAAGAGAAGGGTAAATGTTTTCGTATTTGCATACTTTGTCTTTTTCATAGTTAGGAAAAATCAAAACTACCTTACTATCAGCGACTCTGTTTGAAACAGATCAGAACAGCTACTCGAAACTTATTTCTTAAATAGTCCCGCACAAACTTCCCAGATCCATAAAATGATGGGAGCCCAGTCGTTATGGATTTGGCACAGGTATATTTTTATCATTTAAAAAGATACGTTTACGATGCAAATGAACAGACAAGTCCCGCACAAGTGTAAATTTTCAATATTCCACCATTCTATTCTAACTAACCCTGCCAAAAGATGCCTTTCATGTTTATAAGAATATTTACGGGGAATTATAAATCAACTATGGCCATTTCAGACAGGATTTCTTTTTATTTGGCTGTCTTTCCTGGCAAAGAAGGCATCTCTTTCGTCCTTCGTCTTTAGCCTTTCAATTCTCTTCAATTCTTATCACCTTTCTGTCATTATCTCTTTTCCTAAATCTCTCATCAAGTTAGCCGATGGACAGTCGCAAGTCACAACACACGAGTGAAGAGAGATGCCGAAAGACTGATATCCTCTTCTAATCAGAAGAATTAGATCTTTGCCATGAACTTGGAAATGTCACAAAATGAATATGCCTCAGAGTTCAAACCATCAATCTGAGTGGATCGGCAACCGTAAATTGTCGATTCGTGTAAGGTAATATACAGATCTGCATTCCCTCGCACTGATTTACGATAGAATTTCTCTGCAGATCCGCATATTGCCTAATATGGGTCAATAGGTTTAATGTTGAAGTTGCATTATTATATAAAGTTACAAATTACTGTAGATTTTGCGGCAATTGCATTCAACACTACTTTGCTACATCCTACGAAATAGCGTGGGGAAAAGATCCCCTTCCCTGACTATCCTAGCCATATGGCGAAATAACGAAAAATCCAAATGACTGATTTTGCAGATTTATAAAAGGTACAACATTTTCAAATGAAAACTATGACATGGCCATATTGTGACGTTACGGCATTTTCAAGTTGCCGCTGCATTCTTGCGGAAAGGACTGCATGCACTTTCGCTTTCGAATTTGATGGGTTGATAACCCATCGAAGAAGGCACGAATCCATCCTTTCTTATCCCACTGCCTTTATCAGAAAAAGGGAAGATAATAACAGAATAAAAAGAAAATAATGATAGATTTGAAATCAAATTGGAGGAAGAGAAAAAATAAGATTGAAACAAGGTTATGTGCTGAGAGATATGAATATATGACACGCTCATCGTAAAAATCAAGTTTTTTTTTTTTTATAAAGGGGGGTAGTGCCCAAAGAGTTGATCCTTAATATTCGAGCTGATATTTTATCCCTGAAGGTTTTCGACTACGCTGATGACGAATCTGACGGTTAAAACCCGATCCGACCACTTGTTCCGCCTGTTCCGGAAGGTCCGCATTCGGTAGTTTCGGGAAATTTATTTTCGTTATTCGGCATGGAAAAAATTCAAATTTGGTATCAAAATGCTCGAAGAGACCAGTTGAGAACGATTCTGAAAAGACCTCGTCGAAATGACACCGAATAAGGAAGTTATGATGAACATAGTAAAACATGTGGAAAATAGCATACCGGCTTTTCACGTTTTTAAAATTTGTATTTTTTAAAAGTGCCAAGTTCCGTGAGTTATTTATATTGGGAAGTAGCCCAGGTCTTCTAGTTTCTGAAACACTTGACCATTTTCCTATAGACTGCTCGCTAGCGGAGAAATGCCACTTGTTCGAAGAGTTGTCATGACTCACTTTTACCTAGTTTGATTTCAAAAATTCATATCTCTCTGTATGTGCACATTCTAAAATAAGCTCTAGAACAAAAGTTGTTCGCCACGTCATTCTACACAACATACTGGAAGGACGGATTTTTCCAACGTCATTTACGCATAAACCCAGTACGGATCGAAAAGTCCGCAATCAAGACGCGAAAAGTGCGCATTTCTGCAGAAATTAGTATTTAAAAATTCTTATTTTATTGTCTAACAATCTATGGGCTAACTGCTGTCCAAGAAAAAAAAAGAATTATCGAATTTGGTTCAGAAATAAGAAAGTTATGAATTTTTCTGACATGAGGTATGTAGAAACTTGAAATTAGCATAACTCCTCCTACTTGAATTTTTCCGAAAAACGGATAGCACCACGAGAATCAGCGTGAAAAACTATTGAATATGTGAAAACTAAATTATATAATAGGTAATCAGCCAAATCTGAGGACCCTTGGTCCAATAGAGTCCTACTTTACAACTCAAAGCACCGTAAACCTGTAATAAACCAAAATATTCGCCAGTGCGACCTGGTACAATCTGAATTTGCTCGTACGATCAACCATCTAGTTATTTTCGTCTGGCAAAGTTGTCTCCACGTCTGTCTACAGCTCAGTTCTATGATCCAAATTTTCTACCGGAAGAAAATTAGCATAACATTTTGAAGATATGATTCTCCTCTAGCTTACATCTCACTTTAACCTTACATTATTCAGTCTCCTAGTTTGAAACTCTAAATATCCAAAATTTTTACGATCTCTCAAAAGTGTCTTTCACACTTTCGAACTCTATCAGTGTCTCTTGACACGACTTCTCCACCGTGCATTCATATTGCAGATTGGTGGTTGTTTTAGAAAAATGGGCGGAACTTGTCTCTTCTTTTGTCGCTAGGTAATGGGCGGCCAGGCCTGCTTCAAAATTTTTTATTTTTCGATTTGTTTTTTTCTTGTTATTTTTCTCAAGCTCACATGTTCAAAAGTAAAATTTTCGTATTTTTCCTTTTATAATTTTGCGAATTTTCGTCGTAATTTCGTTGCGAAATATCTCGCTTTTTAAAGTGCACTTTGCTATTTGTTTTTGTGCAAATCGATTCGTTCAGGCGATCGATAAGATCAAGCAGTAGGAACGATTTTGGTTTGGGAACAAACAGTCCCACTTGGTGGGAAGAAAGTCAGGAAATATGGACAAACTGGGAGGTGCCCGCACTCTGGAGGACATCGAGAGCGAGCTCATGTTTGGTGAGATTTCGAGTTTTCGTAAATTTTTGGAAATTCTAAAATCGTATTTTTTAATTTACGGGTCATCGAACAAGTTCTTGAAATTCTCACGGAAAAAACAAAGAATATAATTGAGTCTTTGCTATTTCAGCTATTATTGATTAGAAATATGATGGGGGAATGTATGCTAGTTTGAACCCTCGAAAGCTTATTACATTTCTCGAGATTTCTTGCGTTTTGACAAATTAAGATTTTCTAGGAACCTTGCCCGAGAGCGACGATGAAAATGGGTTGGAGTTGGATCAGGACGAAATCGATGCGATCAATGACGAGACCTTTGGAGGAGAGGTCGCGGGAAACGATGCTGAACTAGAGGATTATGCTGCTCAGGTTGCCGATTTTAGTATCCATCTTTTAGTTTTCCTGAACAAACAATCGGCAATTGAAAGACTTATTATTTTTGAAGAATATTTGGTAGAGATAAAGTTGATGAAAACATCGTTTAGAAGTTGAATGGATTTTGGCGCTTTTTTTTTTTTTGAAACTTAGAAAAATGATCAATTCGAAATTTCAGACGGCCTCGCTCCGTCTGGACGACCCGGTGTGGGATTCGGCTGGGGGAGGGCTCGCTGAGCCGGATGCGTCGCAGATTCCCATGCCTGTTTTTGACTCGACCTCCTTCGACAATCTCACATTCGGAACATCTCCACTCAACTCCATGCTGTCTGGCAATTTTGTGGGTTTTTAAATATGTTTAATAGGTTTTTAGAGACAGACAGACTTGTAAATAGAAACTCGCACCCCCACGGGTGGTCGTCGGGTTCGAAATTTTAGAAAATGTTACAAGTCTGTTTAGAAATGTTGTCGACCATTTGAAACTGTTGTAATTTCAGGCGAAAGGCCTCTGGGACCCCAGCTCGAACGGCTTGTTCAATTTGTGGGGAGAAAGTGCAGGAAGAGCTGATGGCCAAGGATCGTCGATTTTCGGGGACTTGACTGGCAAAGAAGATTCCAAAACCGACCCCTTGGCAGCCCAACTGCTCGAGTCCTCCAGATTCGGTCTGTTTGGCGACGTCCCTTCGTCGTCGGCGATTCAGAAGCCGGCAACGTCGACTCGGAAGCCAGATGACGTCAACAAAGTTCAGCAACAAATGGTGATTTTTGAGTCTATTTGAAATAGCAATCTCTCTAAGCATAAGCAGCATATGGTGAGGAATGATAAGGAAATGGTTATTTTTTGCACATTTTTTCTCATAGCCTATGGTTTCCAAGTTGCCATTGAGAACTTCAAGATTCTCTTAATTTTGTATTTTTCAGCTGGAAGACAGTAGAATTGTAAGGCCGAGTGCTCATGGATATAAACAACCGACTTTGGGAGGTAATATAAAATTTCAGAAACACAACACAGACAAACAAATTCAGAGCAACAAACGTCTGCAGAAGAGGCCTTCCCAAGACTTGTTTCTCAATCTGGAATCACCAGCAGCAGGCCAGAAGTGCCGCCGCCGCCACCCCATCATCCCCAACCAGCTCAGATTCTGCCCTCTCCAATGTCGGGGGTCGCAAAGCCACCCCCTCTTCCCCCACAGGCAATGTCCGCAGAGGAGTTGGAGCGACAATTTTTGCAGGTTTCGAAAAGTTGTTGAAATTTAAAAAATGGTCATTTTTTCTTTTCAGCAGAGCGCTCACACTTCGACCGCGAACCAGGAGAACTCGGCCGCAAGGATTTTCGACTTGCTGATGCCGAAAAACGTTCGTTTTTCACTAGAATAGAACAAAAGATTAAAACAAGGGCTAGATTATAAGTTTCCATTAAAAACCAAGCCTTTAGATCCCCTCAACGTCGGCGAAACAATCGCAGCCCTCGCCCGTGCCAGGTCAGATTCCACCTCAACTCGCTGCTCTGCAATCAGGTCAACCGATTCCCGGAATCGCTCCGACTCAACCGCCCCCGCAAGTTCCCAAGCACGGGCCGGGAACAGGAGCAACGGCTCGGCCCCCGTCTAATCAGGATGTCATGCCTCCTCTACCCATGGTTTTGCCACCTCGTGAGTTGATTTCAAAAAGAAAAGTTGAAAATTCGAGATTTTTGAAAATTTATGCACTTAGAAAAGTAACTGAGGCAGTTTGTATAATTCGCAGCTTTAGAGCCGATCGTTAAGGACATAGGGCAAGATAGGCAACTAGTTTTTCTCATGCTATTTCGTAGGCTACGAATAATTATCCAGGTTGCCGAAAATGATCACGATATCTGAAATTTCGTAAAGTTTGAAGCATGATGCTGATAAAAATCGAAATTGGCTTCTAAAATTAAAGAAACATTTCCAGAAGCGCCCCAAGCGGCTCACGCGTATATGGCTAATCTACCACCTCTGGCCGCTCTGCCACCGACGTTCGCCCAGCTGGTTCCGATTTGGTTGGTACGATTGACGGGCAGAACGCAGCATCTTCCACCCACAGTCCCTCCCATCCCAAGCATCATCGGGCAGATGTACCAGCAGGTTAAGGTAGGGAGAGTTTTAGCATTTTTGAATATTCAGAACAGACGTTGCAGCGTCTGTTTCAAAAACTAGCAAAATAGGACTAAAAGAAAGAAAGCATTTGATAACGAAGAAAAATATTCAATTCTACAAGAAACAGATTTAGTTACTTGTTTTTTCATTTTTAAGAAAAAAATATGTCCTGGAAAAAATCTGAAATTTTGAACCCCAGGACCCCCAAGCGGTGCTCGCGATCACGCACGTTCTGATCAACCGAGGCATGGTCCTGCAGTCGATGCACTATCAGCAGCAGCAGGCTAAGGGACAGGGACAAGAAGGCAAATCCAACGGGCCCAATCAGTCTCAGCCCCCATTCAGCGGCCCCAATAGAATGCCGATGCTTCCTCCAGAGGTTGGTTCTTGTTTCCTTTCTTTCAAAACAGGTTAAATTTCTATTATTAAAAACAACAAATGCAAAGTCCATAGTAAGATTCGAAGGAAACAATAGCGGAAAACGGTAAAATCAAAGACGAATACATTCAATTTTGTGTTTCAATTTCTAAAACACACTTAAAAGCAAAGGCGAGGTTCAAAAACTATAAACAGCGACAAAAGTTCTTTCAGATGATCGCGCAAATGCGCGCAGCCGGGATCCCAATGCCGGCCCCATTCGCCAACCAACAGCAACAGCCGATGATGCCCGGCCTGCCCCCACACATGCAGAGGAGTCACAGCCAGACACCCACCAGCGGTATGCAATCGGGAAGGTCCTCCGTGTTCCAAAGAAAACCACCAGGTATGATTTTTCCAATTTGTACGCAGATAGCCACGTAGCCCACGAAAAGTTAGCCGCATTGAGCGAAATACCATGTGGAAGAGATGAAGGGATTCTCTTGTCAATGCTATTTCGCCAAATGTGTCTACAACTCCAGGGGCTACGTGGCCACTTTTGCAAATTATCAATTTTCAAAAAGCGACCTAACTATTGGGCTAAATTTCTTTTATATTTAAAACGAAAATGATTGCAGGAATGCCATCGGTCAGGACGATTGAGGATTTGGCATTAGATCAATACGCGGGATACATGTCTTTCAAGGAGAAGGAGTGGCTTATGAAAATTCAGGTAGGGAAAAATCGATAAAATGCCAAATGAAGAGTTCATGATAGAAATCATCTGAACTGATTGGGAAGAGGAGATGGTAAAGATATTGATTTAGTGAAGGGAAACTGGTGCATTTTACAAATTCGCGAAAAAATTACGGAATGATATAAATTTCATAAAATTCTAGACTCTCCAATGCCAGGGGCCCACGCAAGACCCTATGATTGAAGATTATTACTACACCCTGTGGAAAGCCAAGAAAGTCGCTGAAGGTTGGAAATCGGAGCAGAAGGTTGAAAAACAACAGCATGTTGAAAAGAGGACGGAAACCAGGCAGAGCAAGGACAGTATCAATGTGAGCTTCGAAAATCTCCTAATTTCTAAAAGCTAAAATATTAGGAAAAAATCTTGCAGTTTCTTTAAAAAAACGATAACAACGTTCTTTGAAAGTTTTCCTCTTTTGCAGGATGAAATTCGCGAGCGCTATCGAGAGCGATGCCGAATCAACGGGGAGCGCCGTCGTGAAGAGAGGGAACGAGAAAAGGCCGAGCGGAGAAAGGCCAGAGAGCAGGAAAAGGAGCAGTCAGAGCCAAGGGAGACCACCACGAAGAAGGAAGTCGGCTCGAAATTCGCGGGAAGCTTGGGATTGCCATCGAAATCGACTACGAATAATCCGAGACATGTAATTTCTAAATTTTATTCTTTTTTTTAGAAAAATGGATTTTCAGCTGATCAAAGTTGGGGCCACTGAGATGACTGAGGAAGAGATTGCGAGGAGGCTGGCAAGTACTCAGGTATTTTTTCAAAAATGGAAAAAATAAACAAAGGGGCAAACATTGGAACGTTTTTCCATCGTAATATCCCTTGTGCAATGAAATATCTGTCAATGTTGCATTACTATCCTTAATAATGAGACGAGAGATGATGACCGAATGTTTGCGGTGGAAAACATCTGGAAAGGGGCAGGAAACTAAAGGAGATTGGGCGAATGAACAAGAATTACTCCGGAAACATTTTCTCATAATACTTATTTTTCTCAAAGTTATGAAATTTTATCTTCAGAAAAGACTTCGCACCTTGCTTATGCGACTGGAATCAGCAATTCTCGTCATCATTGAGTGTCAGGACCTCAGAAGCCAGGCGCCAAAGTAAGATATTCAAAAATTTCACCCTTAAAAAATTTCAACTCCTATTCCTATTCAAAAATAAACTATCAAAAATCTACCCCCTTCAAAATAATTTTTTTCAGCGACCAATCTGTCCAAGCGGAAATTTCGAAGAAAATCGACCTGATCCTCAAAGAGCTATTCGGAGACGAACTTTCCAAAGTTATTCAGGTTTTTCAATTTTTATTTTAATTTGAAAAAATCGACTTTCAGATCAACAAGGGTCGAGCTTTAATCTCGAGACTTTTGAAAGTTGCAGCGCCGAAAGATCAGGTTTTTGAACTTTTCAAAGAAGAAGTAATATCTGATAATTCCAGGCCCGAGCCATCATTTCCATGCTTTCAATGGCGAAGAATGTCAGGAAAGGGGTCATGGAGGTTTGATTTTTCTTCAAATTTGTAAAGTTTGAATTTCTTAAAATGTCATTTTCAGGACGTCATTTCCGACGTAGTCCCGTCGATCTATGCTTCTGCAATGGGAATGAGCCGGGACCAGATGATTCTGATTCTGAGCGCCATCAACGTGGACCAACTCAAAATCGATCTGGCCGAGAAGAACTTGGTAAATTTGTAATTTTTTGTCCGACTTCTCAAAATTCGACCCACAGAACAAATAGCATGTCGTATTGAATGGGAAAAAGAGCATCTCTTCTTGTTCTCTCTTGAAAAGATGCACTATTTTTCTGCGGGCCGTTTTGAGAAGTCTGCTTTTAGGAAAACATGCTGATTGTACTAATAAATAAAAATTATAAGACTTGTATGTATAACCAGAAAATTGTGTTGATTTTTTTTTTTGAAAAAGCTGATTTTAAGCTAGTCATTGAAAGTTCATTCGCTTCCACAAACTTTTCAAGATTTTAGAAGAATTTAAAACGTCTGAAAATGGTTGGTTTTCAGTTTGCCAGAGAAATCCTGCTGACTCTGCTTCTCGCCTGTTCCAAGAAAAAGGCGTCGAACATCTCACTGAAGCTGTTCCAGTGGCTGTTGGGTCCCACCACGAATATCGACTGGAGCAGTGGATGGTAAGGGAATAAAAAATCGATGAGATTCCAAAAGTGGATCATTCCGATGATCTGCTCTGATGCTAAATATCAATGTAAATTTTCCTATTATTTAGCAATGGAGCATATTTTCGGGGAAGAAACTTTTAAATAAGTTTAGATACCGTAATTCTTGCAAATATTGATTTCCAGGAGTTCCTCTCTGGCGTCGTGGCGCCAACTTCTGAAGTTGAACGACGACGACGTTATTCTTCTGGTTGAGTGGCTAAAATTGCTGTCCCTCGATGAGACCAGCCAAACCATCGCTGTGCAAATCGCAGCAGCTCTTCAAACTGTTTTGTGAGGTGTTTAAGAGCGTAATTTGGAAAATGACGTTGAACTTTATTCTTTTATCGATTTTTTCTACAAAGCCGTTATTTTTAAAGCTTTCAAGTTATCTTATTTTATCTGATCGTGAATATGTGAAAACTTTCTCTATATATTTTTATTTTGTTTATTCATGATCAAATTTCCTTCTACTTGATATTTACTCTAAATTTTATCATATAGGAACTTATTTTTTGTATTTTAGATCTGAGAAAATTCGAGATTTTCCTGAAAAATTGAATTTTCTCGAATCGAAATTTTACGTTCCGATTTTTCTAAAGGGCCACTCAATAATTTGCTACTGTAATAAGCGGCTCTCTGCCTCTCGATTATATCCAAAGCTACTTACGAGATAGCTGACTAATGAGATAATTACCTAATTACCCTCGTTAATTACTTTAATTGCTCTCCCTTTCAAACGACGACTTTCCTCTCGGTGAGAACACTCATTTTACAGCGGACTTATTGAAAATTGTTCGCCATTTTTTGTGGTAACTTGCCAAATTTTATGATTTTATCGGGTTTTGGGCGAAAACTGAAAATTTGATTTTTCTAAACCCGATAAACTTTTCCGGATCAGTGGGAATTTCGAATTTCGTATCCACTGATCTGACATTTTCCTCGAAGCGTAATTTGGTCAACAAACGTGTTTTTCCTCTTTTATCGCGAAAACATAGTCCCTTCCCCATTTCTGGCAAGCATTTACTCGGAATCTCTACATTTCCCCGTTCATTTCTCGGATTTTCCTGTATTTGTTGCGTATTTTCTCTTATTTTTCCCTATTTATGTTCTCAAAAATTGCGATTTCATATGAAAAGCAATGTGATATAATTATGCTAATTATCTCCAACTAATTATCAATAATTGTTGAATTGATTTGTGAGAGCTCTTCTCGTGTTCTTTCCGTGTATTTTCGATTCTTCTGTTACTTTTTGGCTAATTATATTTATCTTGTATCTTATGCTAATTATTTTACCTTTGTTAATTTGGCTAGTTCCCACACTTTCACTGTTTTGCTGTACAATATTCCGAACATTTTTCAGCGAATTTGAAGAATAGTATCGTCTTTTGGATTTGATTATTTTGAAAATTCACCGGTTTGAGACCGATTTGATATCTTTGATTTTTTTTTTTTAATTTATCTCTAGAAAGGCGCAAATTTAACAAAGTTCTGATTTCCTATAAGAAGTCGACCTTTATGAAATTCGAACTTTTCTAGTCAATAAAAGTCAAATTTTTGAGATACAGCCTATCCTAAAGAATTTTGACTTTTCCAAGGAAGGATCGCGAATTTAGCAAAATCCAGACTTGTTATAGGAAAATCGGTGCTCGTATTCATTAACGCATTGGGAATCTCTTGATGCGTTTATGAATACGGCCACTGAACTTTGTCAATATGCAGCTTTTTCAAAAATCTAGCTCCGACTCCTGTCTAATTTCTCGATTTTCAGTGGGCAACCAATTAGTGCGACAAAAAGATGGCGGACGCAGCTCGCTCGATTTGGAACTCGATTGTCAGCACAAAGCGGATGATCCTCAACCCGCACGAGCAGTACGGCAGAGCCAACATTTTCAGGTCGGGCCTAAGAATAAAATCATTGATCTCTCCTGTATTATATACCACCGGAACACCGATACTGCCTGTAAAAAAACACCCCGGCTCTTTTTCTTATTTCTCTTTGTCTACACTCCAATCCTAAAATCCGGTGTCTAGTACAGACGAGATGTCGGTATATAATACAGCAAATTAAAATCGCTAGAATAAAAGTTGAAAATTCGATTTTTATAACATCTTGAGAAGTGATGCAATTTGGAAATTTTTTTTCAGAGCCTGCGTCCTTTCCTACGCCTGCATCTATCTCTACCTCAGAGCTAGAGGACAGAAGAAGGTTGGTCCAAAAGACAATAGACCTCAAAATTCAATGATTTAGAATTCTAAAACTTAAAACTAGAAATTGTATAAATTGCCAATTCTGCAATATTCTCAAATTTGAATAAATTTTCGATTCAAAATTTCAGGAAAGAGCCCTGCAACAGCAGAAATTGACGGAGAAGAAGAGCGCCGTCAGTGATGCACTGGCTCGGGCTGGACTCGCCTGAGTTAACGCTTCTCCCTCCACAGGCAGAATTTTAGGGGTATCAATGAAAAGTTAAATAGCCTGAAAATTTGAAATGTGCTCAATTGCTAAACTTTTCGAGGAAAAATGCTCTTTTTAGAAATTCATATCATTTTTCTCGCTATCAAAAATTTTATTTTCACAAACTCCAAAAAGTAACATTATTATCCTTTTGAAAAAGGTATTTATAAAATTTAGCGATAGAGCACATTTTCAAAACATAGTTTACTAGTAGTGAAAAATCAGACTGCTGCAATTCCGACTCGACTCCCGTAATTTTGCCGCGACGATTCTAGGCATCGTCCATTCATATTTTCTAAATGTCTTATCAAATATCAAATCTTTAATTTTAGTGTAAAATTGTATGAGACAATTTTGAGCTCTTTTATTCGATAGAATTTTCGAATTTTAGACAGTAGACGAAATTGATTTGAATAAATTTTATGGAGAAAGAAAAAGATAAAAGTATTGAATGTTAATGTGCCGTGAAATAATAGTTGGAAACAATTTTCATTGATCATCACTCGATAATGCAATCGAGAAATCTTTGAATCTTGCAAAATGGATGCTTCGTGCATAGTGTTGTGTGAAAATGCGTAAAAGGTAGAGAATTGATAATGAATCGACCATTAAAACTCTGGTTGAAGTGGAACAAGGACTGTTTTCTGACAATTTTCAATAAAAGTAAGACTCCTCTATTCTGTCACTGTTCTGTTTTCTGTTCTCTTCTGCACTAGTCAATCGTCGAAGATGACCGGCCTACACTAATATGCAAATAGTCGTTACATTCATTCATTAAATTGACGAACTCTTACGGTTTGCTGTTAATTTCTGCGCATCAGAATTTCGTTTCATTTTTCTTTGTCCCAAGTTATCGGTCATTAACAATCATCATTTTAAAATAAATATTTTATCCGGCTTAAATTAATGAAATTAATCAGATATTATAATTTAAATAAGAAGAGATCATTCTTTCTTCTCTTTCCTAGAACAGCAAAATTTCTTGATCAATTTGAAAACGAATTTCAAAATAATTAGAATAACGATAATAATTGCAACAAGTAGAGCCATGACATCAATTAGGTAGTACTGGAAAACGTTCAAATGCCTTCCATAAGAATCCAGTTCGGGTAATTCTCCGAATTTGGCTGCGAATTCGGCATGTTTAATGACCATATCTTTCGACGAGGTTGGTCTACTTCTCAGAATCTCGGCAAGCCTTTCTGCCTTCTTGCGATACCTTAAATTATAATTTTTTTCCAATTTCAAATTTCTTTATACTTGTCATTATTAATGACTTCTCTGACGGTATTAATGAGTTTGTCCGCATTTTCTAGGTCTTCTTTTTGCAGCGGAAGTGCGACTTCATGTCGTAACAGCATTTCTGCGTTTCGCTTTTGATCACCCATTACCGGTACCTTAAATTTTAAACTGAAATTAGACCAAGTTAGCATAATTAAATAAGTAATTACCACAATAGCAGGTTTCCCGCTATGAGCCAACTCAATCGAAGATCCCAAACCCCCGTGGGTTATAAATAGCGTTAACCGAGGATCGGCTAATTAAGATAACTATAGACAAATTTAATATTCACTAGATTTAATTACCCAGTAATTCAGTCTGAGGCATCCATTTAGTCAATACTACATTGTCATAAGCATCAGCGATAGTCGCATTTGTCTTTTCAAACTTCCAAATGAAAGTCGTGTCAGGCATGGACTTAAACATTTTAAAGAATGACTGCCTGAATTTAAACATTAAAGCTAAATTTTAAGCCTTAAATTAAAACCTATATTCCTCGGGCATATCCATACTTCTAACGTTTGATCCGAAAGAAATCAACACGTTTTTAGAACGACGAGATAGTATTTCCTGCCATTTCTATTAAAAAAAAAACAGATTTTAATTTCATTTTTATGAATCAACCTCAGAAAGCTCTGAATTCTTGGATTTAGGACTAACAGTAATGCCTCCTATCAATACAGTTTTAGGCAGAGCTGGAAACGGGAAGTCCAAATATGGATGCGAATTTACGAAAACATACGACGCTCTAGAAATTAATTCCTAAAATTATTTAATTTGAACTCTAAACTTAGGGAAAATACCGCATATTCCTTCTTTCCTACGACATTTTCAATACTATCGAGTTCTTTGGTGAAAATAAAATTAGCAAAATAGAAGCCAAATAATGATACAGCTAAATTTATGGCCCTCTGAGCTAGCGTCATTTTATCGCCAAATTCAGCGAAGACACCTAAATTTAAAATAAAATGATTATTTACATTTTATTCAATATACCAGGAACATTGCTGACAAGCTGTGGTTCTCCGATAATTCTGGAAATCATTGGCATTGGTGCGGTGGATTCTGCCGCTATCGTCGCGGGAATTTGTAGTTCATCGAATAGGACTTAAAATTAGCGTAAACTAACAAACACACTTAAGTTTAATACCGAATTGACAGATTCCAATTGGTTCGGCGATTCCCAAATCGAACTTTTCAGCTCTTAATTTATCTAGGAGCTCCTTATCATTCATCATCTCTAAAGAAAATAGCTTAATTATTAGATATTTAGGAATTTAAAGACTTTGACACTGGAATTTGATGATGTCAGCCGTCATGCTGAGCATTTTCATCATTGAAGATGAGGGCGTGGATTTCCAGATGTTAAAATCCCCAGACTCCTCCTGTGTGCCTCCAAATTTGTTCGTAAGTTCAACGGATCTGATAAGCTTATCGATAGTTCCAAACATTCAAATCAAAATGCAAACCGCTCATCACCCGGGTAAAGAATAACCTTCTCCACCAGAGTTACCCCCGTTTTGTTTCCATTCTTCAATTCCAACAAAGGCATTAGGACGGTCTATTATACAATTTTTAAGAAAATGAAAAAAAAGCTAAATTGAAATTTTACCACATCATGTCCAGCTTCAGCCAGAGTGTCCGCAATAGAGCCCATAAATTTAACATGGGAATGACCTAATAGTGGCGTGTACACCAGAACTTTATACGATTCTACCGAATTGAATACATAATAAAGCGAAAACAAGACGACGAGTATTTTCATGTGTCGGTCTGAATCAAAATATTAGGTTTTCATATAATTTTGTGAAAATACTATATAAAAGTTATCATTTATTTCTAAAAACAAGTCGCGAACAAGTGATAAATCATGATCATCTAGAATGCTAATCAATATTTATGTTAATAAAAGCTTAATAAATTGCAATTAAAATTTGTTTGAGAATGAAATTTTAGCAAAAACCAAACTGCGCAAAATCGCGAGACAACCCAAGAATGTTGTTATCAATCGATGAACAAGTTGTTATTGCACTTAGGATAATGCAATTGTTTTTTATAGTGAAGAAAATTTGAGAATTGATTATGAGATGATGAAATATCGCTACATTGCGTCGCTCTTTGAGCTCAGTCACAAACCACACTTTGATAATTCTCGAAGTTCGTCTCATTTATCGCTGTCTGTGTCCTCTTCAGATTTCGTTATCTATCACAGTTTTGACCGACCTCGCGATTGTTTGACTTGTTGCCTACATGAGTTAGTCATTCCCCGAAACAGTTGTCACATAACAGACAATTTAAAAAATTTTTGAACTAAAGTTCACATCCTTCTACATTTTAAATCATTTATGATATATCTTTGTTGGTATAAAGAGCTAATGAGTCGAATATAAATTTGTGTATATTTATTATCATGTACACACGATCCAAGTGACAATAATGTTAGTAGTTTGAAATGTAAATAAGAGCACTAGATCGATACGATTGGATAGCTTCATTCACGCGAACTCACGAGATTTTCCTCTTTCGTCGTTACGAAGTTGGGCTCTAACTACTCTTAATTTTTTGGAAGAAAATAATCCACAATAAAAACTCACAGGGTAAAGAGACTTTTCCGCTTCGCGATAATCTAACTTTACCCTACATTTGCACTCTAGTTTTTGTTGTCGTCACTTTTTCACTAAATGCTTTATTTTATGTTTGTATGGCAAATAGCAATGCATATTTACAAAAATCAACACATCCCGTCATCTTACTCCACCATTCAAAATGGCAATTACTATATGGCGGAGTGGGTCTTTTTCAAAATTTCTTTCAAATTTCATTCTTGTTTATCTCTAACTATAGACCTCCGTCATTTAGTAATTGTCATTCAAAATTTACATTTTCGAGATAGAGAAGTAAAATAACCATGTGCAGTGAAAATGCCAAGTCGAAGCTTCAATTCTGAATTATCGAAATAGCCTCAACTCGAAAAATATCAACAAGTAAAGTTCGGATCACAAATTTCACAGATACAATTGTGGAGGATACAACTCAAACGAATTTCATATTACATCAACCCAAAATGGAACATGAACCGAGGGGAACACTTCGAATATTTCATCTAGGACTTGTTAATTGATCGGTATAACAAAATAATCATCAGTACTTTGACTACGTTATATTTGGAGATGACACTATGTCATTCTACTTCCATCTTCTCATATCTTCTTTCCAAAATTAGTGAAAGTAAAATGATATCGTGAGCAAAAGCACAAGACTGTAACATTAATCATTGTTGTGATACTGATTCAGTATCATCAAGTTACAGCCTTGGATGAAAGCTATAGAATCCTGGGTATAATGAAGTTGGGGGACTTCACTTTGGAGAAGTTATGGAGAAACTTCGGTCGAATCAACTAGAGCAACTAATTCGATTTGTGGTATGCAGAGTTCGGAGTTGGAGCTGAGCATCGGCGATTCTGTCCTCGACAATTCGATGGTCCTCAACTAGTCGCATCAACGTGTCTTTGTACAGGTTGAACTGCCTGTTTTCTTCTTCTTCCAGAATTGATATCTAAAGAAAAGGAATGAAATTTGAAGACTTAAAATTGAGAGGCCAACTTGAAAATTTGACCTGGAAAATGTATTTTTTTTTTTAAATTTTGTTTTGAATCTATTACTGAGTTTTAATGGTCTAGAAAAATGTACCATTTGTCGTTCCAGATCCCTCTCTCGCCGATTATAGGTATTCCGCAAAATAGCTGCATCCTGCAATCGTCGGCGTAATCGAGACTCCTCAAGTAGGCCTTCGCTCTACAACACACGCATATTTTCGATAAAAAAAACTCGATAATTACCTGATCGCCGCTGCCGTAATTCAAGTGATCTTTCAACTTTTCCATTTGATATCGCAGCTTGGTCTCCAACTTCAGCAACTCTTTGCTGTTCTCGAGATGTTGTTGAATCTGGAAGAGTGGGGAGATAAAACGGTGTCTAATGACATAATTGGTGGCAGGAATGGAAGAGATTGGAAACTAGAAAATCGGAATTAGAATCGGCGTTGACTAAGAAAACGTCAGAACCAAAGTCCAATTCAGAATTCCTCTCCATTATTGGTGAGTAGCTGATACTTACTTTGGCAGATAGATTCCTGTCGCACATTTCGATTGTCGATAATAGCCGGTCTCCGATACGATTGATCTGGTCCAACTCTTCGTCGATCGTTTTCCTGTCTCGCTCATATTCGCTTAGACGTCGGTTGACCTTCTGGATTGACTGGAAGAAAGAGAATTATGTTTATCTTTAGACTTGTTTTTACCTCGATCCTGGAGGATTCGAGCTTCTTGAACTCCTGACTTCCCATTTCTGGGTTCTTGTAGGCCTTCTGTAGATTGAGTAATGATGGGGAGTTGACCAGGTTGTTGAGAAAGCTATTGGCCGTTTGTGACACGGGAGAGGCTAGTGAAGTTAGGGAAGTTGATCTGAAAATTTGTGCAATCAGAACTTTTTCATTTGTTTCGAAAGCTCTGCAAAGAATGCTGTCTCAAAACACAATATTGACTACTTCGCTACACCGCTACTTGTAAGCTGTAATTATAGAGAACTAATTGGTTTCCTAAGGCAGATTGGTGGCATGAGTTAGGCAAAAAGTAGAGGTGTAAGGAGACGAATCAGGAAAGAGACCTCGAAGGTGAACCAGATGAAGAATGAGACAGAGCGCCCGCAAGCATATTGTTGCATACAGCAAAACGAAGTTCAGAAATGTCATTAGGAAGTTGGAAACAGGGAAAGGAGAGAAAAGATTGAGGGAAATTAAAAGAAGCGAAAACTCGTCTCGCATAAGCGCTTGAGGCTATTTCATTCTATATGGAAATTGCTAGAGTCGAGAGAAAGTGGCGACTGCTCTCTTATAAGGGAATAAGCTAATTGGTGTTCAAGATCGGGTATTTCTGTTCCGCGAGTAAAATTTCATGTTCAGGCATCAGGACACTGCTATTTTCTGCGTGATAGCTTAAAATTATCGTAAACTTTTCCTCATAATACACACATTCAGAATTGTATTATAGGTTTTATGCGTTGAATATACAAATTATAGCTAATTAGAAACGCTGAAAAGAAAGGTGAATGTTTTATTTTGCAAAAAGAGACACCCAACAGAAAACTAAAAGCCTCAATTGTTGTCTTATGATTCAGAGAAAAACGGCCCTAGCGCGCGCGTACTTTCTCACTCGCATCAAACGACCAAGCCAAAAATGGTGCAGCAAATAAGAAATCGCGGAAATAGGCGAAAAGTAAATATTGAGCGTGTTAACGTCAACCTTTGTGATATTTTTAAATTCTGCGTGAGGCATCAAATTCGGTTATGTGTGAAAAGATGGACTAACCTGGACATATGATCGATCAGTAGGCCTTTGGGTTTGGCTGGAACGGCAGGTTTTTGCTTCTTGAGCATATCAGAGTCCATCGATTTGTTGAATCCTTGTGATTGTGGTAGAGGAACTCGTTCTTCGTTCGGCATTGGATGCACCTAGAATATTAGATTTCATTTTCTCATCAATTGTTTTAACTATTTACCTCAACAGTAGGTTTGGTTGGAGGAACAGGCGGTGCGGGACCGGATCCGGAAAGAGACCCGGACGACGTCTCCAAGTAACTCATCGAAGAAGAAAGAGACGTGCTCAGTCTGGAATGTGACTGATTGAATTTGGCTCGAATATTAGTTTGATGCAGAGAAGGAGAAAGATATGATTCCTTGAAAGCAAACAACCATGTGAAATGGTGTTCAATTTTAGTTAAAGGGAACATAAAATGCTATCATTTCTCGAGGAACGGGCTATCAGTGTATAGCCATTTATGGCCCATGAGATATCAGTCGAAGTGACAATCAAATCTATAGTTAGAATGCAAAACACAGGGATGGACGTTTATCTATAAGAGGCGAAATTCCAATCGTTTAGAGGCGTTATTGAATTCAAATGAACCGTGTAGAGTATGGGACAAGACTTTAGTTGAAAATGCAGAGTGGAAGACGGTGAAGCTGCTTCGAAGAGAACATGCGAAGGAGTGGGCTGTTGGAGAGAGATAATAAGAGAAGAAGAACACAAAGAAGGCACAAGTAAGGAGAATTAGGCAGAGTGAAGAACGGTAAGAAGTTGTATGTTAGTTGGGGGAAATAGCGCTATTGAATGAGAAAAGAAGAAAACAATAAGATGGATTGTGTACTTACTGAGAGAGTACAAAGATGCATAAACGGCAAGCGGCAAGAAGTTAGTGAGGGAGAAGCTGTGCAGGTTGTATGCAGGTATGCTTCAGGTCTGCTGCAGGTAAGCGCAGGTACAAAGAAAGAAGTTGGAGAGTGGACGAGTCGAGTGGACGCAGCGACGCACAATGACGAAAGCACCAACATGACAAACAAAGTAGAAGGGAATGAATGAAGAGAAAGAAGGCAGAACATTAGAGATGCAGGTAGAACACGGAGGTTGAGAGAATGTCACTGACCAGATGCGAATAGAAGTGATTCTGATTTGATTCGAGATTATCTCCGAGATTAGATCGCGCATTATCAAATTATCGATTTTTGATAGGCGAAATTTCGAGAAAGGAAAGGTGTTCATGTAAAAGTGCATCGTCAGAACTAGGATAGTGACTTTTCTTGCAAATTTATATCAGAGATGTGGTGAAATTGAGAATGTTTTCTAGGTCGAACTAAAAGCATTGGAAAACTGATGAATTCGGACAGGAAGTATGTTTTTCGTGAATTTAAATGGAGTAATGGAATGGAATGTGTAGATTTTCGAAATGATGGAATGACGAGACAACACTCACGCATATTTTCATAAATGTGAAATGTGTGAGGAAGGGGAAGAGGGGAGGGAGGGTTTTGGACGGGTGACCCAGATGAGATATGAGAAGCTGCTGCTAGAGGTAGATCGACAGACAGAATGTGAAATAGTAGACCGAAAGATATGCAGGGGTAGGTAGGGAATACATAACGTTGAACAGGGAAACAGGGCATACACAGGAAAGAAGCATTGGGGTGTTCGTTGCATAGAATGGGGATCATCATGAACTGAACGACGCCGACTATGAAACTGGCGGGGTGAATGCAAAGTCGGCCTGAAGCAAGTAAAGCAGTGAAACTGAACTGCAGTTGTTCTGTTCCCGGTATTCATATATTCATCCCCTTTGATTCTTTTTCTTATTACAGTGAACGCTGTTGAATACATTATACAATGCCCGAACCAATCTAATATCGAATAGGCATTCTTATATTCTATCATAACACACAAATTTGCTGCCGCCTCAATTCGCTTACATAAGCGTTATTGTAGTGCATTTTTTCAGCGCCAAGCAATTCAAAAGGTTGCATATTTCTATGCAATGAATAGTGGAAACAAGCCGAGTCAACGCCTCGAACTTTGAACAACCAATCGGACTAAATAGAACACGTTACAGTGATAAGTCCCGTTCCTAGTCTTTAGCAAAAATTAAGAAAAATCTCAGCTTTACAACCATGGTAATAGCCCTCGGATTAGATAGTTTTATTTATGATAAAGTTTAAGGCATTCAAAATTCCGTTGCATTCTTTTTCCTGAGATATTAGCAAGATAAAATATTATCTTTAAAAACTGAAGCCATATATGAGCTTCTCATTGTTTTTCGAGTATGAATTCGTTGCATGTCAATTTTAAGCAAAGTACTTAGACGTCTAAGAGTAAAATCATGAGTCAATTTTGCCTATTGCAATGGATACTATCGAATTAGATTACGAAAGGCGACACGTGCCAATTTTTGAGACCTCTCTTATATTTAGGGAGGTAATATTCCAAAGATAAGCTTATAAGTAGTGGCTATTTGGAAACTACGTTACAGTATAACACATATAAGGATGAAAATTTGCACAAAAGCAGCACACACTTTTGTCAATTGGTGTCTCGTTTTAACCATTTTACCGATTGTGTGTGTGTATGATTGAATCGCGCGAGTCTTTTACTCACGATTTCTTCGATTCGAAAAAGTTGTGCAATCGCGATTAAAAAGGCTAAAAGCCTAAATCGGTTTTCAAGGAAATGTAAATAGGAAGTGGTTTAGATCAAAGGAAGTGATATAGGAAGATAGATAAAGGTATGAAACTTGGATTGGAATCAAAGTGACTTGACTTGGTTTAGTGATGTATCGACTTCTTGGAGAATGAAGGAGGAGCTTCTTATACGCGTTTAATGGAATCCGAACGTCGATTGCAACACGACAACAAACACATGGAAATGAGAAGTGAAAAAGTGCGACACGGGCGGACGCGCGCGCAATGCAAACTGTTTTTCCAGCGGATTATACGACGAGACCCTTAAGTGGAAAGGACGAAGTGCTAGAGAGGCAACAATTCGACAATCTGAGATCAAAACATAGAAATCGGCAAGAACAACAGCAATTTGTCGGAACGAAATGTTTCATGAATCTTAAATCCCAACCTTGGTGCCGGTGTTGGGACGAAAGTGGGTCGTAGATCGGGAAGGATTGACTGGTAGCCACCGGAGTCTATGAGTGAGCTGGAATTTGAAGGAATTTATGGATTTCACTTGACTGAGATTTCTTGCAAAGTTAAAATAGTTAGAAGACCGGTCATTTGGAAGTTTGAACAGTTTCATCTTTACCAGCACTTGTTCTTTAAAGCTCTTCAAGCCTTCTAAATGATCTTCTCCGCACTTTCCAAAAATCCCTAGCTAGATGACTTACCGGTAATTACTTTGATCGGAAGAAATCGTCGTTGTCGTTGATGGACTTGAATTGGTCGAAGATGACGGTGACAGGAATGGAGAAGGTCGTGATCCCCTAAAAAAAATTAGAATAGCCTTTGTCAAGAAGATTTGTTTGTGATTGTGTAAAGCTACTAAAACAAAGCTATTAGTGTGTTGCGTTGAGTGAGTGGCTTTGCGCATTTGTCCTAAATGCTATAATTGATAAGATTCATCCGCCTTTCTTCTACGCGAATATGCAGATGTAATCTCGATTTGGCAAATCACTTCGACTATTACGCAATTGGATAATCAACATTGGAATGTGGACGATGCAATAGTCATTTCTTTGTCGCTCCTTTCCCCTATGCAAAGCCAATTTCGTGAAATCCTGTATATACAAGAATTGTCAGATATGAGAGATAGTGGGTCGGTCGCAAGAGAGAATGCGTATATGCATAGAGCGAAACGGTTACATTCTTCGCATTCTATGGAGGAAGGGGGACACCAACGAGAGGCCGAAAATGTAAAGCAGAAGGGGAAATAGAGGAAGGCAATTCGAGAAAGCCATTGTCGAAATGGTAGTTTTGATCAAGAGAGCAAATTCAAACGATCGACGATCGACAATTATAGAATTCGATCGAGAGAATGGGGGAAAGGGAACAAATTCAAACGACAGTGCATGTATTTCGGAAAGAGATCCGAAAAAGGAGTTTCTGGTTTCGTACATGACACATATTTTGATCCTCCATCATATTTTCAAAAATATTCCCTTCGATTTCCTCTATGAAAAACCGGAAGAGCGCATGCTGCTGCATTTCATGGAAATGGAATATCATAGTTGTTTTGTAAAGACAAGTGAACACGTGCAAAATGCAATTTTCGAAAATCGCATTCGAAGTTATGCACCTTTCCAAAGAATTTAAGGACTTACTGCTCTTCTCGCCTCTGACGTATCTTTCGTTTCGCACCAGATGGGCTTCGATGCAACATTGATGGGAATTCGGTCGGTAGAAGCGATCGGCTCTAAAATTTTCTTCATTATTTTTGAGGAATTTGATGAAAGTCGTAAACAATGGCTTCAAAAATAACAACAATAGCAAGAATTACGTTTTCGAGAATCGGATATCCTATTGTCAGGAGTCAAGTAGATGAAAGGGAAAATGAAAATAGGGAAAGTTGCAAGCTGCTTCTGTTCTACAGGAAGAAATCGCCACTGGTGCGATTTAGGGGTAAACAAAAATGAATGGAGAGGATTGTGTAAGCGATGCCAGAAGCATACACAGAAGAGAGGAAAAACTGCGAGGACCGGTCAGGGCTCGGGGAAACGGCAAGGAAGGGAAAAATAAGGAGAGACTAGAGGAAATCGAGAGAGAGCTCTGGTCGTTCAACAGAAGCGCGAGTTGACGAAGTGGTGATGCGATCGTCGTGTCCGAGCGTGAGAAAGCGCAGAAACAATAGGCCGATGGCAAGCCTGGCAGGTGTGACAGACTGTCAAATAGCCGATTGGAAAAGCCGAGAAAAACGGGGGGTCTATTTTGGCGAGAAAAAAAAAACTTGGGTTAAATCTTGACCAATCCCATAATCTCTGTGAAAAGTTCAATTCAAGATTGTTGGAGGCTTGTATTCAAGGATAGCAAATGTGGAATAGGTGAAAGGGAATTTCGACATTGAATTTGACAAGATCGAATAACTCAGCGAGAAAATCAATATTACCTAGGTAAAAGAACAAGACGAATGAAATTCTTTCCTTATTTCGCATAGCCTTTGTGAATGGCGCGCGAGCGACCTTCTCAAAATGATCCAAAAACGACGATCAACCTATATGTGGATGAAAGAGGCAATCGCGTTTTTCTGTGAAGGGCAACCAAAGCATAAGTTAAATGGAGAAGATATTCGAAGTGAAAGAATAATGTGAATAGCCGAAATGAAAAAGTATTAGCTTTCATTTCCTCTCATTCATTCATTCATCCTCATTTTAGCCAATTTTCGACTTTCTACAGTTTTCTTGCTTCGTTTCGGCATCAATTAAAAAGACCTTGGTGGCATGTGAAAAGTCGAAGTCGATTTTATGCGTTTCGAAGGCAAATAAGAACTTCCCCTGTGTCTTTGAAGTGAAGATTCAACAACAAATGACTACTAGCAGCAAAAGAGACCGCTGGAATCCTAATGACGATGGACGCATTAAATCGGCATAAAAATAAAAATATACGTGGTCATTCGAGGATTGGGCTATATTTAGAAAAAATGATGATGGAAATATCCATTCCCGGTCGATCTAATTGAAAAATGTTGATCAGTTAATAGATTTTGCCATTCAGAAAGTGGAAATAGCATTGAAGCTGCAAGATAATTTGAAAAATCGAAAGATCATTCAATGGCCTAAATTAGTGCATTAAAAATTTTGATCACAAATCGAACCGCAAGGTGGATGCAGAAATTTTCTAATCCTTCTCCTCGTCGACCCACAATTCGCCCGATCGACATTTCAAAAAAATCGCTCCCACAAACGACACACCGCCTCGACAGCTGAGGCCGAGAAGATGTTTTGAGTCAACAAAACTCGCGTCGTCTTCGAGGTGCGAAAAATGGAAACGCGCGAGAGAAAATGCTCCCGTTGGGTGAGAAAAGCGCATAAAATTGTTTGACACCGCGCCTTCTATGATTCCGCTGAATTGTAGTGACAGATGTGAACGATTCTAACTCATTGGAGTATTTTCGTCACAAACGAAATTCAAGCAAACAGTATAGCAAAATAAGTACAATTCCAAACATAAACACTGAAAAAAAAACTAATACAAACGAACTGAACATTCTGAGCAATAAAGAGTCAGAAAAGCTATGGATTCTAGGAGTTACTAATTAGAAACCATAAATTTTGTTAGACGACGAGATGAGATGAAATGCAAAATAATGAAAAATTGCGAATACAGTGAGTGTAGAGGGGGTAATAATGGACGAATGCGCTATGAGTCACCCCCAGACAGTGCTGAAACACAGCGAGAAACCAAGAGGGTGGAAAAGAAGAAGGGAATTGTCGGCGAGAGATACGAGGAAAAAAGAAACTGAAAATGGACGAGAGAGAAGAAAGACCTTGCATTCCATAATGCTGCTGCAGGCTCGACATTTTCCCCCCCAACCAACAACCACTCTCTTCACCTTCAACTATAAGGTTTAGATAAGAGAGATGGAGAAAATATGCAAATCAAGGTGGCGCATAATAGAGATGAATATCGAACTATGAACAGAGCAGATTTTCGTGCGATATGAAAAGAGTAATTCAATGAGCCAGATAAATGCGTGGTACACAAAGATACCAAATCCCACGAGCCCTGCAAGGACGCGGTGACAAATGAGTTCATTGGTCATTGTGAGAGATCTATCGCACGAAGGAGGATATTATCTAAAGCTTGGGGCAATATGATTGAAATGTTGGAGGTTCGTTTTGGAATTGCTGAATTGGCCAGCAGACTATCTTCTATGGGCCATAAAGTGCGCGAATCGGAAGCGTGCATGGGAAAGGACGGGAAAAGCTGGAAATTGAATGATACAGGCCCAGGTTCGTAAAATTGAGGAACGAGAATAGCAGGTGGTATTTAGTGAATCACGAATCTACAGTAGTCACATGGGGAGTTTGTTGGACTTCTTTACTACAATTGTTGGAAATTGGTTTTAGTCGAACTGTATTGTAATCGGCGCATTCTAATCTCGAAATCGCTTAGTGACTGACTTTCAATCTTCACTTTTCTATGTTGGTTCGATGAGAAATGGCGAAATGTAAAGAGTGAAGAAAATCACGGCGAATGACTCAGAAGCTCGAGAGGAATGATTGGAGAAGATAGAAAAGATGGAAGAAAAATTGAAACATTGTTGAAATCATAAGTGTAAAAATGCAAAAAATGTTGAAATTTCACATTTGATCAAAATCTCCAGTAAAAAGCGCAGATTGTAATCAGTAAACGGTGTGAATAGTTATTTACGTGTTGACGTTGACTGTTTTAGGTAGAACTAGGTAATAGTGTGATTTCTCTGACTGTTGGTTAGGAAAACAAGATTTGGATAGGAAAATTGGAAAGGAATGAGTCAATAAGTGAAATGAAATTGGATTGAAAGTGAAGAGAAGAAAATCGACGAAGTGAAGAAAGGCCCTATCTAGAACTAGGCATATGCCTGTCAGCCTGTCTTCTCTTGCCTTAACCCCGTAGGTAGATTCGGAATCCATAACCAGTGGCCGTTGGCGTGGGATCAGCCTTGCGCTAGCAGCTTTGCTTTAATTACCTAAAGCCGGTGTGAGCGAGAGAATGCAGAAAAAGGCAGGGGAAGACGCTTTTGGAATGAGAACGATTGATTCTTCCCGGCCCTTTGACACAAGACCATGTCCGGTTTTTAATTTCTCGCCTTTCCCTCCTCTCCTCGCTTCAATCACTATTTCCAATTCCCGAAAAGCCCATAGCAGCTAAAACTGAACAAGCGCGCGCGCGCGAATTTAGAAAATTTATGTGAAATCCTAGAGATGGAGACGGTTTAGAATAGCAATAGAGATTCGGAGCGAGGCAAAAAGACCGGAAATAACATTTGTCAGTCTGTTAGATTGTGAACGGCGTTGAGAATTGATAGACAAAATGCGGAAAATCGATGAAATTGATAGTTTAATCGCCGAACGAACGAGTGAGAATGAATGCATTCAGCCAACATTTATGCATAGAAAAAGTCGTCGAGACCTTGAGCGATACGAAAATGAGGAAAGGCTACCCGTGGCAGATAGAACGATAGAATGAGCAGATAGTACTAGTGGATATGCGTGACCTGGGGTTAATTAACCGTGAAACTTGGGTACAGCTATTTTTCGGCGATAAATGACTTGAACGAATTGGAATTAACCTAAAATTTGACGCAAGAATAGGTAAATGGGCGAGAGAAAGAGCCTAGAAGCAAGGCGAGGTGCCAGCCGGTGAGACCTTTGTTTGGTATGGGGGAAAAGATAGGGCTGACCGGTTAGAGATTGGTCAAATGGAGAGATCGGAGAAAACGAGGAATGTGAACCCACTCTCTCTTTCCCATTTATACCTAGCCTTGAAGAGAGAAAGACAACAAATGAGATAGAAAGAGGGAAAGATAGGCCGGCTGCTCGGTGAAGGTCATACAAAACAACAATGCAAAATAGTATGAGCAGGTTGGAGGCAACAGACCGTAAGAGTCGGAGCGAAACAAAGAAAAATTAGAATATGGCAGCAGATTATTGGGAGAAGAATATTGTCCAGAAGTAGCTATTTTGAAAGCTCAGGTCATAAGAAATCAGACATTAAATAGATTATCTTCTTGCACTACTTCGCATAGCTGGAGTCTCGTTGTATTCAGAAACATATGCCTTCATTCGTGACTAGACGACTAGATATTGTACTTATTAGATCCACCCCAAGATCTAGTAAATCATCGGTGGACTATTGTCGCGTGAATTCCTATTTTTGGTATATTATTTACACGTTCCCTTTGGCTTGCGCGCGCAGTTTTTATTCGGACTGATCATTTTGAGTGGTAGGAGAATTCTAATGACACCTTCTCATTGAATAGGAAGAGCGCTCACGGGAGAGAAAGAGATGGAGACGTCTTCGCGCAAATAACAAGCGAATACACAGTGAATAGATTCGAGTAAGGAATGCTATTCTCATTTCTTCTTGCAATTCTTACCCTATCTAACTTTTTACCCTTCATTCTCATTCACTTACTGCAGTTCCTTTTCACCTTCCAAATTGCGCTCTTGTCCTTGCGCCATTTTCTTTTTTTCCAGAAAATTCAAATGATTCCCGTGATAAAAACAAGAGTTTGAAGAAAAAGTTGAACTGTGGAGAAGAATAGGTTTAAAGTTGAAGGAATAATTGAAAGTGAGAAGAAAAAAAAAATTGAGTTTGAATGCAAGGGTTGAACGTCTGGAAAAGTAGACCGAGTTTAAGGAAAAAGATTTGGATCTTCACCAAGAATTTAACACTTTATGACCGGACTTACCGACAAGAAATGAGTGTAGAACATTTGCGATGCGGCCCGATTGTTCCTCGCCGCTATCGAATCGGCCTCATGGTCCCAGCTAGAAAAACTACTCATCTTTCGAATCTTCCGAATGAACGTTGATCTAGAATTTATTCCTCAATTGAACGGAATCAAAATGCAAACCAAATCTGAAGACGAATATCCGCATAAAAACACGATAGAAAAGGCTATAAAATCAAGTCGTAAGATCAACACGAAAAGAAGAAGCCTAAACGATGTGTCGATGTGAAAGAAAAGGAATCATGGAAATTCAAAGTGATAGAGAGATGAGAATTGAACCGACCTTAAAGCGCCTTGGGATGAGATTGATATATATCACGATAATGATAATAAGACGGTGATATGAAAGGCAGATATGCGAAAAGGGGATATCGTCAACCCGTAAATTTGTTTTGTCTTATCAAAATGAGATATAGAGATATCAAAATATTCCCGAGAAATTGTAGGATTGAATAAACATAAACTTGGAAGGAAAATTGTTGGAGGAGAAAAATGTTTCGGTTGACTGCAGCAGAAGTTGCATGCAGCTGGAATAGCAGCTTCGATTCGAATTCGCTCTCGGTGAGAGCGAAAAATTGTCTCCTGGAACGAGGAAAATTGGCTGAAATTTAGAAGAAAGTGAACGTCGCGAAGCGCGCGCGCAGAGGTGCTCTCGAAGTATTGTTCGAACGAATGCAGAAGAGATTCAATAGCTCGCGTGGTTCAATGGAAAGAAAAAAAGAGTTAAGACGATGCAAAAGGTGCACTTCTTTCAAACAAGAAGATGCAAATCGGGTAGTTTTTGTCTCTAGAGACATCAAATGATACTTCACCAGACATAGACGATGATGTTCCGAAAATGGCGGTCTACGATTTGATCGAGAATTTTTGAAGTTGAAACGAAATTGAAGTGAGCAAATTTAGTCATTCCTCAAAGTTTTGGTTTTGATCATCAATCAATAGAACAACTCATTTTGGAGAACTGTATGAAAGTGTTCACACACACTTATTTGAAATTGCGTTGTGCATCTCGAATAATAGAGAGGAACGTGTGCGCAAATCGGCGTCATTGTTGTATTCCTTTCACAAATTGATTGACTTATTTTGAATTGTGAAATATGCGTGTGAAGCTGAAGCCATAAGGAAATTGACGTTTTTGCGTGAATGTTAGAGGTCAATAAGGTGTGCAAAATTTTGAAGGAGGCATGAGAAGTGAAAGTTACAATTTCTCAATGGGGTGATGGGTCGTGAAATTTATAATTATGCCTGGCAAGTAGATTGCTGAGTTGTTGATCATAGAAGGAGCAGAATTGAAATTTGAGAAGTTTTGGTGCTGAGATCGGAATGACCGTTTTATTTTTCACTCTGAATTGGAACGAAATTGCGCAAAAAATATCTGGCTAGGAACTGAAGAGTTCAATTTATAATTGTTGATCAAATTAATTTTTCATGGCTAGATAACAACTTCCGAAGGCAATAAGGAAAGTGTATTGATATGGTTGTATGATATGAAGAGTCGATAATTGTATGATGAGTCTGCGCATATCAAAGTGAAAATGAGAGCCTATTTTAGAACATACACTGATAAATAAGGATAAGCTTTATTGATTGGCATTTTTTTAATTTTAGAGAAGATAAGAACAATTGCATTTTTAGAAGAAGAACGATATTTCACAGAAATTATCATTTGAATTTGAAGAGAGGTAAAATTCATGTTTAGAAGAAAAGACAAACAAAATTTAGAGGATCAACATTCTTGAAAATCAGCAATATCTAGGTAAAGTTATCTGTGTCAGTATACCAACTAGAGCAGGTTCTACAAGTGAATATGTGTGATTGTGTAGTGGTAGTCGTCGAGAGATAGAAATGAGCAAACAGTGGAATCAGTTTTAGGCGAGTGGTGATGATGGAATTCTTTGCTTCTCTCGCGTTTTCCCTCAGGCTGCATCTCATTCCGCCTAGTCTTTGCGTGTGTTGGTCACTGTTTCAATTGGCTTCTACCTCTCATCTTTCTCTCTCTTTCTGCTTTCTTTCTTTGTCCTCTTTCACTTTTTGGTCACCTAGCAGAAGGAGGAGAAGCTCCGTCCGCCCGCGCAAAGCGCATTCATTTCAATATTGATTCAGTGCATGAGTAACTGAGGATTGGAATTGCGAATTGATGAATTTGAATAGTGAATTGATGAATTGCAACTGGATATTTCAATATCAGAGTGGATTATTTGAATTTTGAGCAGAGATGAAATGCCTGTTTGGAGTAGCTATAAGCAATTCAGCTTCAACTTCAGCCCACTTCAGAAAACATAAAGGAAAAATTCGATATAACTTCAAATCAAAGTGGTATAATTTTATTGAGTGAAAATGGAGTTGGAGCTTTTCTGATTATGAGTTGTCGAGTAATCAGTGGCTATTTCAAAAGCTCGCAGATTAGAGGACTGGCGAGGAAATTAGAGAAGCCTTTGCAGCTGCATATGAGAATTAAAGTGGAAAGATATGCAATGAAAGGATTTATTCAGCTATACGAAAATCCCGAATGAATGTTGCTCAGAATAATGATTCGTAAAGATGGGAATGAAATTTCAATCGATTAATAGTTTTGCAGGCACTTTTTAGAATGAATAACGAGTGAATGAAGAGATGGGTTGAACTTTTGAAGAAGGCGATAAGAAATGTTGGCAGGGAGTCTAATCTGATAGAAGAATGGTTGCAAGTGACGTTTTGAAAAGGTATGAAATGCTGAAACAAATCTTTTATGAATTCAAACATCGGCTATCGTTTTCCGGATGAAAAGATTGAAAACATTCGAATGACAAAGTCACGTTGTTCTAAGTAGTTCATCAGAATCAATCATCATTGGGGAGCTAAGCAGGCGTAACATGGGCATAAGTGTTCGAAATCGTCGCAATTTCAAGTTCCTCTAGTTTCTCTGTCTGCTTTTATTGTCGTTTTTCACTCTCTCCCCTAGCTTCGCTCTCTCTCTTGATTTCTCCTTCTCATCCGTAAATTGCGTGTGCACTATTGTATTCAAGACGCGCAAGCGACCATGTCGCTCTCTCGGTCATTCTCATTTAACATAAACCGTACAAGTTGCAAACAAACTTTGCAAACAGAAACAAATTCCAGGCTCGAGTCTTCTACGGAAAATTCAAAGTTGCAAACTTCGAATCACTCGGCGCTCATTTAGCCTAAAACTAAATTTTACATTTCCCGTATAGTAACTCTCACCAAAAAATTCCAAATATGAAAAAGTGAGCCGAAAAATGTCCCAATACAGGTTATATAGCAGTTCCGCTTACGCATTGTATTCGTCGCCCTACTGGTCCGGTCCAAGTATCAGTCTTCACTCGGAGTAGTAATATGTTCGTTCGGATGTAAGTCGGTACGTATACATTCAACCTTTTCTGTCGGCGAAATAGCGCGCGATTTGATGAGTTAGAGAAGAAATGTCGGGAGCAGGTTATCGAGATGAAAAAAATGATGACAGAATGTCAGTCTGGGCGCGAGTAAGGAAATAGTCGAGACTCGAACAAAGAGAATGAAAAATTCGCGCCTACGGCATTATGTTGAGCAAGAGAGAGAGAAATGACAAACAATTTTTCGAAAAAAAAATACGGTAGCAAAATTTCCTCCAAAGAAGAAATCGTAGTATTCTTTGCAGAAAATACCTTTACGTGAGGTGAAATATTTTGATTGAGAGAGAAGGAACGCTCCCAGTCAGTCAGAGAGGAGTTGATATAAGGAGAAAATGTGATATGCTAATAAGTTGAGCAAATACGGCGAGTTAGCTCTCGAGCCAAACTTAGCGACAGATAGATACGTGTCGGGGAGCTCCGCCCTTTGACCTATTTTGGAATGGCAAAAATTTCTAGAAGAACTAAACATAGACTACAATTTTAGAAACCCCGAATAAAAAATTATGTTTCACTCTCAACAAGCTAGATCGGAAACGATTTTTCAAAGCTGAAGAGTGAAAAATCAACCGCAGCTAGACATAATACATTCTAGCTTTGAATGAATGCCAACATTTGTCTGCCAAAGCAGCTTTCAAGTCGAGTGGCGTCGTGGTGCAAGATGAAATATTATGCATAGAAGCATAAGTGCGCACGCGGACTTTTGCCCTTCGTCGATGGAAATATGGTGAGATTTTGAGAGGTGGAGATGGGAAGAGATTGAGGAAGAAAGTATAGACCTCTTGAAATAGAACCAGATCATGACGAGTCAGGCACTAAGTATAGACGACTATGGAATAGGGAAGACGACCGCATCTCATCGTCCACGTTTTTCCCCAACTTTCTTTCTCATCTCTTGGAATCGCGTGTACTCTGCGTGTGTTTGGACGAGAAAAGAACTGTAGATGAAGGAAGTGCACTAATGGATGCTATTAGGTTAAATCAAACTGGACTGGATATCCCTAAATCAACGAGCAAAGACTTTTCATACACTAAAACCAAAGCACAAAGTTTCGGTAGTTTGAAAATATTGCAGCCGCGCAACGTCACAGTACGAAGGAATAGTGGGCAAAATGAGAGAACAATTACTATCATCTCCTAAATCAACACAATCTTGTCATGTTGAGACGTTGTTCTCTTGCGATACTTCGAAATTTTCCGTTTCGTTTGTTTCTGATTTTGTAAATTGAATGTGATTTGAATCTTTATTCATGTAGATTGTGATCCTAAACAGCTCACAATAATTGAGCTTACTCGACGAATGGATAGTGAGGATGGAACAGCGTTTGGACTGAATGAGATTAGGTCCACTCCATCTCAAGGTAGGACTTGAGGAAGGCCTCGTGCAGCTCGGTGAACAGCAGGTCACAGTGACGAATCTCGTAGCGAATCCACTAGAATTGTGGCCTGTGGCTTTGAAAGTTTTTTTTTTTTTTAATGATTTACCTCTCGCTCGCGATCAGCCTCGTCCTGGTCGCCGCCGATTTTGTCGAACTCCTTGCAGGTGGTCTGGATGATGTCGAATCTGGACTTGATCAGGTGCACGAGTCGGCTCTCGAGAACCAACCGATGTCCCATCGAGATTTTGCGCTTCTGGAAAATCTCCTTTGTCTGCAAGAATGAAATCACATTATTAACCGACCACATGCTCGTCCCAGATCTCGAAGCCCTTGCAGACCTTGTCGAGGAGCTCCGTGAGAATCTCGAATCTGTCCTCCTGTACGCTGCGATCCTCGCGGGGCAGCTCCCACAGCATCTTTTCGAGCTCCTTGATTCTGCGCTCCTGGGCGATGAAACGACGGCACATGTCCTGGAATTGCAGGAACCCTCATGAGCTTCAGTTTCGACTCACCGGATAGTATTTCTTGCACACGACATCCGGCACGCTCTTCATGTCTTTGTAGAGCTTTTGAGCGTCCTCTTCAGATTCCAGATCGGCGTAGAACTCGTCGTTTTCGAGCTTTTCTGGAATCAAATTTTTGGAAGATGCCAAATTTCCGCGAACCATCGAGTTTGTGCTCTTTGACGAAGTCGGCCAGCGGGTAGTCGGGGAACGTGGGCAGCTCATCTTTGGTCTCGGCAGCCTTCCTCTTCACTTCCTCAGCGAACTTCTTCCTCTCCTCTTCGGTCGGCTCGGGAATCAGACTCTGCAACGCAGCACTGTATCCTTGTTCGTTCATCAAATGACTAACGAGGTTCTGCTCGCTGTCAAATGCGTGATCATTCTTCTTCTCGGCTCCTGGCGTCTTGTCGACACCGCCTTTGATACTCTGGAACGGGAAATTGATTAATTAGAGAAGGTTCTGATTGGTCTGTTTGCTACCTCCTTGTTTTCGTCGCAATTTTCAGAGTTCACAACTTCAGGCATATCGCTATCAGGCGAAGTTTAGAAATACCCATAAGTTTGACTTAGGAAATTGTTCCGAGTGTATGCTAATTCATGCAGATAAATTTCAAAGTTTAAATGTTTTATTCATCGAAATAGAGTCAATTTTTAGGTGGTCGTATCAATGTAATACGTTTTACGCCTTTCAAATATGCAGGCCTCGCCCTGAATTCATGTGATCTCAAAGGCTGCTGATTGAATGGCATTGTTATGTTGGCTCTCGTTAGTACAGAAGCTAGAAAACGTGATACGGATTTGAGATATGGATAGATTTGAGACGTTGATATTGGAGGTGCTGGAGAAGTAGAAGAAGTGTGTATACTAGGTTTAGAAGTAATTTTCATAGTTGATGTTGTGGATTTCGAGACTTTCGTTGTTGTAGGAGTAGGAGTTTCGGTGATTATTATTTTCTTTCGATATGTCGCAGTAGCCATCCAAGTTGATGTCTCTGGCGGTGCAGTTCGAAGGGGTAATAAAGCTGGTGCTTGAAGTAGAGTTTCCTCTGCATCACGACAACAGTAATACAAAGAATCGGCTGCGCGTCTACACTTTCCTGCAGGACAGGAATTGTCGTCCCAGCCCTAAAGGTGGTGCATTTCGACATTGAAAAATTCCTCGAACTTACTGCGCATTTTACGGGTGACCCATCGTCCCCTAATAGGGCTTCTGTGCAGAGTTGTTTCGTTGCTTGATTCGGACAGCAAGCAGTTTCCCCATCGATCAGTTTCTGACAGACATAGTCGCTTGGACAAGAGAATGGGTTTGATGGGCGGCATCTCATTGGCTTCTTCGAAACTGTGTCGATCTTTGGCATTTCGCCCTCTGGACACGTGAAAACATCGACTGTGTGACAACAGAAGAACATGATATCTAAGGCATTAGTTAGATTGGCCGAGTCTTCTAACGCCGGAAGGCAAACTGTTACGCTTGGACATTTGGAATCGCCTAAATTCTCGACTAATCTTCTTCAGAGCGACTTGTTGAACCTGGAAAGCATCGTTGCGGTCGCTTTGTTTCTGCGTCGACATAGGGCACGATGCATTTCTTCTCTGGCTTGCAACACATGTGACGAGCGGAGCCGAATATGGCCTGACCTGGGTGGGAAGATTTTTGATGAAGGGGAGATTGAAGAGCTCACCTTCTGCTAGAACGCACATGTGATCTGTTGGGCACGTGCCTTCGACACCTACTGAACAGACTCTCGGCTTTCCCCCATCTTCTCTCAACGCGATCATTCCAGTTGGACAACTCAAAGGCTTCGTACAGCAGATATATTCCTTCAATGGAAGCTAAAGCGTTGATCAATTTGAAAAGAGTACCAAGTTCTTCGCCTCTTGGCAGCTATAATCCTCTGGACAAGAGTCGTGATGAGTTGGATTGCATCGTACTGGCTCTTCGTCTTTGACGTAGGCTATCGATTCTGCAGAGGGACAGACTGGACTTGTCTTGCAGCAGATGCTTGCAAATGGGGAACTTGAAAACTGATCGATATTTCAGTTGATTCAAGAAGTTTTACCTTTTGAAACACTCGTATCCCAGAGGGCATCCAGTCTTCTTCTTCGTGTCACAAAGCTGTGGCTGACCTGTCAAGGGATTCATGTGAACTTCTTTGTAGTCTGGACAAGTTCCTAAAATTTCAGAATGGGTTAGAAATGATCCTTCTGATGGCCAATTTACCAACACAATACTCGACGCATTGTTCGTGATTTGGGAATGAATTCCAATGCTCGTCGCAGGCTGGGTGTTCTACCTGTATATCAAGAATATCAAGATTTTGAGAGATCTTCATATATTTGACCCTACTCTTTCACACTCGCCTTTCCTGTAATTGAATGACCAACTGGCTTCAGTTTTCGGTTTTCGACAACTGCTTCGAACTTCAAACGGGGTTCCACAAACGAAATCTAGAGATATGAAATTTTTGGAGAAAATATTCTCAAAACTAACCTCGACTCGGACAACATGCTCCTTTCTTGCCGTGCCTCGAAGTGCAGGTGTAATTTCTTGGACAATGCTTGTCTTCCATGCAAGAAGCGATGTTGTTGATTGAATATCGATCTGGTAGGGGGTCACCTCTTGGACATATAACTAAAATCATAAGATTAAACAAGATTGGAGGTTAAGAAGTTACTTTCACTGCTACAGAACTTCATGCATTCTCCTTTCGACTTGAAATTATTCTCATTTCCACCGCATCCAGTAAAAGCGAAGGGACGACAAGTTTTGGATGAATAGTCGAAGTAGTATCTAAGAGTTAAAGTTTTATCTTCCCCAAGCCATGAAAAACCTGGTCGTAGCTACAACCCCACAGGGTGACCCAGGATTGACAGAGGTTTGACAAATCCGATCAGCTTTCTGGCAACAAACACTATTCATTCCCGCTCCCACACATGTGTGACTTCCTGGGCACGGCACTCTAAAACCGTTATTTTTATTTAAAATTCAGAAATTCAACATTTACCTATCTCCATCACATCTTTTGATATTCCCAGCAAAATCCATCAACGGCATGCCTTTGCCGCATGATGCTAAGAATAAAAATAAGCCTGTATTCCGAAAATTTGACGATACCTAGACTTTTACACCCATCTAAACAATCCTGTTTCGTAGAGAAGCGATTTTGATTGCCCCCACATCCTTCGAACAAAAATTCGATACATTCGCCTGGAATCTGATCGTTTTCCCATCGATTTTAAATTTTAACTAACCTATATCCGCATCAAAATAGAACGCTGAATGTGGACTCGTGACTCCACAAATGTAGCCGACATTTTTGGGAAGTCTACATAAAATACCTAAAAAAAATTCCAACAAAAATACAATAGTCTGAAAGAATACCGTACCCCCTAATTCATTAGCATGAGTTTGCTCAAAAAAGCATAGAATTATCGATAGGAACAATCTGAAGAAATACGAATTCGTAACAGACTTGTCAAAGGTCGGCTTTCGGCTCATTTGACTGAGTTTGAAAGGGGAAGGGGGGAACGGTCAGCAAGAGCAGCAGATAAAGGGGGGATGACCAAGACATAGACATAGAGAAGTAGGGAGGGGACAAGATTTCTCGAATCACCCCGAGATTCGCTCGATTTGCTTATCTTCCTCGCGTGTTTACATTCGCGATACCACTTATCGTATCACTAATCACTAAAATGGACGCGATAGAAATTACGTAATGCTGAAAAAAACACGAATTTGGAAACAGAATGAATGAAATTTTTTAGGGGTGCTCAAAGATTTGCCCTTATTTTTTCATTTGACTTTTTAAAATCATATCCTTGATCATTCTTTACGAAGTTCTATTGCAAAAGATGCAGTTTTCTCCTAGTTTTTGACCTTAAAAGCTTGGAAACTTCTGAGTTTTAATTACGAAAATTCGTCTATTTCATTCAAATCATGATAACTCCCTTCAAAAATTCCTAATCTTTCTTTATCCATGAAAATCTTTCGCAGAAATTGTAGTCCGTTTGAGCGTTGCCTAAACTCGCAATTCTCCCCTCTTCTTCCAATTCCTTCCTTCGTTTACGCTCGTCTTTTCGCATTAGGACCACTGCCTTGTTGTAGTTCGGTTTTCGCTCAAACCGATCAGAATCTCGCGATTTTCCGCAGATAATTATCGGTAATTGGCTTCAATTGGCCTAATTATCTCCCCGAAACGATCCTATTTAAAGATCTCATTGGAAAATCCCAACACCTCTTACTCCTTTGTTTTATTCATTTCAAAACAACTCATTCGTTCACTTGCTTTTTAAAAAATTTGTCATTTCTTCATGTTTGCCTCTCATCGTTCGTCAGTTCTCATCATTTTTGATGGTGTACCGTGATTTTCTGGATTTTTTTAAACTTTGGCCTAAAATTGCAGAACTTCGGTTGAAATCACCGTGTGTGTTTGGGAGACGAATCGACTTGTTTTGCTGAGTTTGATTCGACAACGAGAAAATGGCCGACTCCGCGATCTCCCCTCCGATCCAGCCCTCGCCCCAGACCAAGCGAGGCCTCGTCAAGCAGGTCCGAAAAATAAAAAAAATGAAATTTGACCTTTGAAAATTTTATTTTTTAAATTTCCTAGATCAACTTATCAAGCATGAGAAATTCTGTTAGAAATCTTTTCAAAACAAAAATGGATTTTTATTGAAATTCCTTAAATTGCCAGGACAAAAATAAACTTCTCAAAATTAAAACAAACAAAACCCTATGTCAGCTATCAATCTGCAACGATCTTTTCGAATTTAAAAAAATTAGAGTGATAATAAAATTTCTCCAGGTGCTGTCTGGTGACGCTATCGTGCTGCAGGGTCCGCCGTCGTCGAATGGTCCGCCCCCCGAGGTGACCGTCTACCTGAGCGGGGTGTCCGCGCCTCGTCTCGGCAAACGCCCCACGGAATCGCAGCCCGGAAGCCAGGATGAGGTATTTTCGAGGGAAAAACATTGCAGAGAATAAAATAACCTGAAGATTGCGAGATCTACAATTAAGAGTAAATGTCAGGAAGGGCCAAAGTCGGTGTTTCCAGGGGTCCGTCAATTTGGCTGATTTTCACATATATTGTTCAGTTTTTCACGCTGATTCTCGTGGTGCTATTCGTTTTTCGTAAAAATTATCGTATGCAGGATTACGGTAGCTTAAAGTTTTGACTGATCCGACCTCGGGGAAAAATTCATAACTTCCTTATTTTTGGACTAAATCGAATGGGGTTTTCAGCATTGGATAGCCCATGAAAAACCCTACAAATGATGTAACTACGACCACCTGCTAGTATTAATAGTTTCCCGTCAAAAAATTAATTTCCGAAAATTCGACCCTGGCCAGCTGCAGTTTTTCATTTTTTTACCCAGGTTAGAGTTCGATATCCAAGCTGGAAATTGGCTTATTTTGTAGAGAATTCAATCCTACATCTGAATATGTCAAAATTTTCAAAAACGAGGATGGTCGAAACCACGAAAAATGCGTAAAACCAGTGCACACCTATATCGAGTTTCAACCTTGACTCCCCCATAACTCCCTTATTTATGGACCAAATCGAATGCGGTTTTTTGCATTAGATGGCCCATGAAAAACTCTACAAATAATTTAACTGCGACAGTTCTCGAATATCGATAGCTTGGTGAGAAAATTTAAAAATACGAAAAAATTTCGAAAATGTGACCCTGGCCGACTGCAGTTTTTCAATTTTTTACCCAAATTAGAGTCCGATATCCAAGCCAAAAATTGGCTTATTTTGTAGAGAATTCAATTCTGCATCTGAATATGCGAAAATTTTCAAGAATGAGAATGGTCGAAACCACGAAAAATGCGTCTGAACGCGTAAAATCAGGGTGATTATTGCATGGTGTCAACTTTAACCCCCTATAACTTTCTTATTTCTGAACCAAATTGAATGATTATTTTTTTATTGGACAGCATTTAGTCTCTAGATTATCAGACAATCAAATAAGAATTTTTGAACATTGATTTCTGAAGAAATGCGCACTTTTCGCGTCTTGATTGCGTACTTTTCGATCCGTACTGACTTTACGCGTAAATGACGTCGGAAAAATTCCTCCTTTCAGTATGTTGTGGAGATTGACATGGTGAACAACTTTTGTTCCAGAACTAACTTCGGATTAGCATTCGTATGAGCTACAGAATTTTTTGAAGTTCGATGGCCAAATTCAACATAATGCCTTTTTATAAATTATTTTCAAAAATTCATATCTCCTTGTGTGTGCACATTCTAGAATAAGTTCTGGAACAAAAGTTGATCAACTTGAAGAGCTTTACAAGATTTCATAGAAAATTTCGACATTAACTTAAATTACACTTGTAAATATAGTACGGGTATATAGGGTAACTTAGGGTAATTTTTTCCCGCCAAGATTACTTTCTAAAAATTTATTTTTATTTTTAATTTATTCTTCTATCCAAGATCTACAAAATAAAAAATAATCATTCAATTTGGTTCAGAAATAAGAAAGTTATAGGGGGTTAAAGTTGACACCATGCAATAATCACCCTGATTTTACGCGTTCAGACGCATTTTTCGTGGTTTCGACCATTCTCATTCTTGAAAATTTTCGCATATTCAGATGCAGAATTGAATTCTCTACAAAATAAGCCAATTTCCAGCTTGGATATCGAACTCTAACCTGGGTAAAAAAATGAAAAACTGCAGCTGGCCAGGGTCGAATTTTCGGAAATTAATTTTTTGACGGGAAACTATTAATACTAGCAGGTGGTCGTAGTTACATCATTTGTAGGGTTTTTCATGGGCTATCCAATGCTGAAAACCCCATTCGATTTAGTCCAAAAATAAGGAAGTTATGAATTTTTCCCCGAGGTCGGATCAGTCAAAACTTTAAGCTACCGTAATCCTGCATACGATAATTTTTACGAAAAACGAATAGCACCACGAGAATCAGCGTGAAAAACTGAACAATATATGTGAAAATCAGCCAAATTGACGGACCCCTGGAAACACCCCTTTGCTAAGACTTTGGTTTTTCCTGACATTCACTCTTAAACAGACGTTGGGACATTTTCCACCACTGCAAATATCCCTTATGCGGTGAACTATTCCAGGCAGCTTTGCGCAATTACTATCCTTAATAATGGCGACGACAGATTTTTTCGATGGAAAACGTCCCAACGTCTGCATTTGAAAAGAAAATTTCATTTTTAGCATTTTATTGGTATGTCTTCTGAAATTTTCTAAACCTCTAAAAAGAATACAAAAAGACATTCTTTCTTTCTTGCCTCATGCTTTTTCAATGTTCCCTTATGGCATTTTCTAGACTTGAAAAATAAAATAACATTCTTTCTTGAAACTTGAAGTAGTATTTTTCCAAATTAGCCAATTTCCAGCCCTACGCGTGGGAGTCGCGCGAGTTCCTGCGCAAGAAGTGCATCGGCCAGGTGGTCACCTTCGCCAAGGAGTTCACCAACGTCAGCGGCAAAGACCACGGCAGAGTTTTCGTCGGATGTAAGAACTCGTTCCTTCTTGAAAAAAGATTGCACAATTGAAGATGATATGTTCATCGAATGTGAAAATTCTATTTAGAGATAAAATTTGACTTTCAGCTGGAGACAACCTGGAGAACGTGACTGAAACAATGGTCGCCGAGGGACTGCTCGAAGTGAGGACGGTCAAAATTGTCGAGTAAGGGAGAAAAACTAGAAGAAAAACTACTTTTTTTTTTGCAAAATTCACCCAATCTGCTTCTTCTTTACATTGAGTGAACTTTCAAAATATTATTTTTCGAAGAAAAGCAGGAATAGGGATAAAAATTGCAGCGAACCGACGAAGAAGCTGCTGGAACTCCAGGAAAAGGCAAAGGCCGCGGGCAAGGGCAAGTGGGCTTCGGCTGAACCCGTCGTGCGCACTGTCCACTGGACGATCGACGACCCGCGCGCTCTCGTCGACAAGTACAACCACAAGCCTGTTGATGCCGTCATCGAGATGGTACAAAAATAAGAATTTTCTCACAAGTTGCGAAGATCAAAATTCCTTCAAGTTTTCACAAGAAATTTACTGGTTAAAACGAATTATTTTTTTTTTCGAAAAAAGCGTGAATGCCATGGAGAATCATGGAAAAATTATAAATTTGCAGGTGCGTGACGGCTCAACGGTGCGTGTGATTCTGCTGCCCAACTTCGAGTACATCACTCTGCAGATGTCCGGAGTTCGCGCGCCATCCACTCGTCAAGGTTCGCAAAAACTCGGACTTCTCCAAACTTGACACTCGCATGAACCCTTAAATCGCTCCTCAGTTAAAAGTTTCTTTCTGTGAGAGAAAAAGAACATGCTCTTTTCATCTCGATATTACAACACTTTCTGCGGGTTGAGTTTGGAAAAATCTGAGAAAATTTCATTTTTAGAAGAAAAGACTTTCAGGCATGGAGGGCCGTTCCGAGCCGTACGCCGAGGAAGCCAAATTCTTCGTGGAACAGCGTCTGCTTCAGCAGGATGTGCAGGTGGGAAATAAAAATATAGAAATTAAAAAATTTTCTATAAGAAAATAAACATTAATATTAAAAGTAAAAATGTTAGGTGGTCCTGGAATCGACTTCCAACAACAACTTGGTCGGCTCGATCATCCACCCGAAGGGCAATATCGCCGAATCGCTGCTGCGCGAAGGCTACGCCAAGTGCGTCGACTGGAGCATCGGACTTTGCACCGGCGGAGCCGAAAAATTGAGGGCTGCTGAAAGGCGAGCGAAAAATTTATTCATTTTCGTTACTTATCGATAAGAGTGCGCGTTCATACTTTTCATATCGTGTCAGTTTCAAAATGAAGAAATAGCATGCAAAAGGAGGAGGGGTGGAAAAGATAGTGTCGATACGAGTGTCAAATTTGCAAAAGTTTCTCGATATCGAACGGGTTTGATGTCAACTTCTTCGACCTTGCGCCACTTTGCAAAATGCATTGTGTACTTGTCTCCACTGTTCTCTCTCACCTATTTCCGCTATTTTTGACATTTGGCACTGACACGATGTCAAAAGCATGAACGGACCTTAAAGGAATATTAAATTGATGAATGCTGACAGATGATATGAATTCTTCAAAACATAGAAGTAAAAAATTGTTTGAGGTAAAAAAAGAAAACTTCTTTAAATGATAGAATCTTTCCAGAGAATAACAAAAATTCGAACTAATTTCAACGTTTTCAGACAAGCCAAGGAGAAGCGTATGCGTCTGTGGAAGGCGTATGCGCCGTCGGCCGCGTCGTCCGGCGACCGCAAGTCGTTCAGCGCTAAGGTGCTCGAGGTCGTGCTCTCCGACTCCCTCATTGTGCAGAAGGACGACGGCCAGGAGATGAAGATTCACCTCAGTTCCATCAGATTGCCCAGGCATGGAGAAAAAATGCAAAAATATGATTTTTAGAAAGCTCCTATCTTTTTCCTTTATAATTTTCGAAACGAACCAAGAATGAGAAAGAGAATAGAAAAGTTGACTCGAAGAATATCTCCCACGAAAAGTTTCCAATTAACAAAAGGTGACCGGAGGTTTAGATTCGATAAAATTTTTTTTTTTTTTTTTTTTTCTTCCTAGCCTTATTATTCCCACTGGGTGGGGTCGGCTACCCTCAGCCTGTAATGGGTACAGTCGGCCTATCCTAGCCACACAGGACTAGTGGCCCGTCCCGAGGACAGACTGTTGTTGTGTGCAACAGCCGAGGGATTAGGCGAATTTTTCGTGGTTTTATCCACTACCAACATTTCTTAACCCCCTTGGTTTGGGTGAGGAGCGGGGGGCGAACTTGAGCCCTAGCTGTAGGCAGTAACACACAACCACTGCGCTACGCCGCCCCTGTTTAGATTCGATAAAATATAATATAAAAATCGCTTTCTTTAATTAAAAAAAAAAATAATAATAATAATTCTAGAGATCCCGAGGACAAGCCTGTGCCCGGTCGCCCATTCCGTCCGCTATACGACGTCCCCTTCATGTTCCAGGCCAGGGAGTATCTCAGAAAGAAGTGCGGGGGTTTTTTTTTGTTGAAAAAATTGAAAATTTGTTGTGATCAAGTAGGAAAATTAGAATTTTCTTAAAAACCAAAAAAAATAAAATGAAATTTTCTTTAAAAATCAAGGAGAAGCGAGAATTTTCTTCGATTACCAGGAAAATTTATTTAAATTTCAGGTGCATCGGCAAGAAAGTGGCGGTGACGATCGATTACGTGCAGGCGGCGTCTGAGCAGTTCCCCGAGAAGACCTGCTGCACGGTCAAAGTGGCCGATACCAATCTGGCAGAGGCACTTCTCCAGAGGGGACTCTCCAAGGCCGTCAGATACAGGAGCGACGATGAGAATCGGTAAGCAACTGCTATTTGACGAGACCTATCTTTTGCTCACACTATTTCGACCTACCTCCCTTCTCTACCCTATCTCTAACTCGATAAGGTCTCCCTATCTCGTCCATATAGTAATTGCCGAATTGGTATGGAGAAGTCAAATTTAAAGATAGAAAAAAATCACTATTTTTAGTACGCGATTTACCAAGGTACGGAGTAAACAAAGGAAGAATTTTGAAAATTTCAGCTCGGCCGAGTACGACGTCCTGTTGGCAGCGGAGGCAAATGCGGAGAAGGAGAAGAAGGGTCTCTTTGCTGAGCGGACCGATGCAAAGACCGGCGAGAAGAAGGGCACCCAGAGAATTACGGTATTTTTTGTGATTTTCTGAAAAAATAGATTTTAAAAATCGCTTCTTAAAATTAGAACTTTTTCACCTTGTCAAAAATTTGACTTTTTCAGGAAGTGCAAGGCGACCTCGCCAAGTCCAAGCAGTTCCTGTCCACGTTCCAGAGGACCGGAAAGTAGGAGTTTTTGAAAATTAAAAAAAATAATAAAAGTGGAGAAAATAACGGCTCCCTGTATTTACAGACTGATAGAAGAGTAGGGAATGTAGGAAAAGCGAAGAAATAAGAAAATAGTCGTTTGTAAATACAGGGAGCCTAAAATAGCAATTTTTGGAAGACAAATGAGTGTTTCTAAAAATGAAGAAAATTGAAATTTTTGCAATTTCAGAGTCGAAGGAGTGGTCGAATTCGTCACGTCGGGCTCTCGCTTCCGAGTCTACATCCCCAAAGAGTCGGTCGTCATCACCTTCCTCCTTGGCGGAATCAATTGCCCCAAGGTTCGAAGAAAACAATTCAAAAATTCGATTTTCATAAAAAATTTAATATAGAGAAAAGTTCCTATTTTAGAAAATAATAATTTTCAAACTAGTCAAATTTGAAGAAAAACATCGAGAATTTCAAACGTGTTCAAATTTTTTGTAAAGCGATAAAATTAAAAAATCAAATTTAAAGGAAATAAATAAAATTTGAATTTTCCAGGGTGCGCGAAGCGGTGCGAGCGGTCCGGCCGGTCAAGCGGAACCCTATTCGGACGAGGCGACCGCGTTCAGCAGAAAAGCTGTTTTGCAGAGGGAAGTCGAATTGGAGATGGAAGCGCTCGACAAGACTGGCAACTTCATCGGGTACATGTTCGTGCCTCAGGTGAGAAAATCTTTCTCCGGAATATTCCGTACAGCTCTGGTGAGGCAATGCAAAATTAAAAACTGAAAATAGAAGCAAGAAATGAAATGCATGAAAAATAACGCTTACAGATTTTGTATTGCAAATTGGAATGGCTATGATAACAAATGATAAGAAAAATGAAGATAAACAGAGTTAAAGGAGGAATTAAAAATTATACAGATAAGAAGAAAATTGCAATTTAAGAGAAAGTTGAATTATTTAAGATTTGAAAACAAAACTAATTAAATGAGTTATTTTTAGGCAGAAGGTGGTCGCCCCCAGAACTTGTCGGAGCTGTTGCTGACGGAAGGACTCGCCTCACTGCATTTCACGGCCGAACGCTCCTCCCACTACACCGCGCTTTCGAATGCAGAGGCCAAGGCCAGGAATGCCAGGTATTTTTTTTTTTTTTTTTTTTCAATTTGTTGAAAAACGAAATTTTCAAACTTCCAAAAAGCGTGTTCATTGAACTAAACGAATCTTCAAAGAAGTTAATTAATTTTTTTCGCTTGGTTTCTTGAATCAATCACTACTAACTTATAAGGGAGATGACGGTGAACTTTAATGAAATATGCTTTCTTATTATTTTTTTAAAATAAATAATTGTTCAGGAAGAATATCTGGACGGACTTCAAGGAGGAGAAAGTCGACGAGCAGGCTGAGCAGCAGGCCCAGGACACGTCCGAGAGAAAGGTCAACTTCAGGAAGTTCGCTGTCACCGAAGTTCAGAAGGTGGGGAAATTTATAAAAATTAAAAAAATGAAAAATCACAGAATATGAAAATATTCTAGACATTCTAGTAACAATTATTTCGAGAAGGAAAATAACTAGCCTTTATTACAAGAAAAAACTAAATATTCTCGAACTAATTTATTTTGAAGACGCGAAAACTCAGATTTCATATTTGTATTCACTGCTTTTAATATACCAGCAAAAATCGATCGTTTTCCAGGGCGCTCTCCGTTTCTACGCACAGAACGTGGACGACGGTCCGAAGCTGGAGAAGCTGACCTCAGAGCTGCGCGAACATCTGAAGAACAACGAGCCTGTGCCCGGAGCCTACAACGCGAGGAGGGGCGACCTCTGTGCGGCCGTGTTCTCCCTGGATGGACAGGTAAATATCCTTTATTCCGGTCTCCAGATATTGTGTACCGGTCAAATAAAGTCAGAGACAATTCGTGTGCTAAAGAGCGCCAAAGGGAGACTAGAGCAAAGAAAAAGTCCGCGAAGGACAACGGAAGAACGGTATGCAATTTCTTCTGCCCCTTTCGCCTTTTCTCCCTATTTTTCAATACGCGATTTGTCACTTCGTTTGACCAGAACAATACAAATTAACACAATTTCGTCATCATCTCTAAGCATGTGATGGAAGGTTGTCATTATAAGCAGGCTGGGCTGAGACAATTCCACACCACATAAATCATTGCGAGTCTAAAAACTTGCACGCGCGCCCATTCTTTCTAAAATCCATCTAGTTCAAATAATTTTGGATTGAAATAATAATGATTTGAATTTGCAGTGGTACAGAGCAAGAATCGAGAGCATCAAGATGGGCGTCGCTGAGGTTCTCTTCGTCGACTATGGAAACGTAAGAAGCTAAAATATGAATAAAAAATTAATGAAGAAATAATCGTATAAAAATAAGCATAGAAAAATAGCATTTCTGAAATTGAATAATTTTCTGAATTGATACTCCTAAACTGAAAAATGTTAGTAGTAATTATTAACAAAATAAGAAAATATTATTCCAAATAAAAAGATCACTTATGCCAAGGAGTGTTGAAATATCGATTTTGCCAAAAAACCAGAAAATGATAAAAGTTCTAAAGTCCCGCCAATTTTCAGAGACAGTCGATGGACGTGTCCAAGTTGGCGCAGCTGCCCGGTCAGTTCGCTTCGTTCCCACCTGCAGCGAAGGAGTTCGCCATCGCTCTGGCCGCCATCCCCAACGACAAGGAGTACGCCGATCAATGCACCGAAGTGCTCACTCAGGTCGGCAAGAAATGACATTTTGGAAAAAAATGAATAAACTCAAATTTGCAGTACCTCTTCGCGGTTGGCACCATCGAACTCAACGTGGAATATCGCGTCGGAACGCTGGAGTATGTACAGGTAAAAATTGAGAAAAAACTTAAACATTTTTCAAAATGCAACTCGTAAAAACTCGCAAATCGTCCCGCATACAAATAGTCGATCTTTTCGAGGGACGGAAAGAAGATATGCTCTTTTTTCTCTCAATATGAGACTTTTCTGCGGGTCGAATTTTGAGAAGTCTGAATTTAAAAACATACATAAAAATCAATACTTATACAAATTTTAAACTTTATTCTATGATTAGATTTTTTGAGTTTTTGCCTAGTTAAAAGTAAAGAGTAAGAAAATTTAAAGTTTGGAGCTGGATTTTATTTTGTTTTTGAATTTTAGGTGATGATCGACCTGAACGGCAAGAGAACAGATCTGGCGAAGGAGCTGGTTGAGAACGGCTGGGCGCTCGCTGACAAGAGAAGGGAGGCCAGATTGCAGAATTTGGTGAGAATTTTAAACAAAAAATTAAAAAAAAAAAAAAACTGATAGTTTATGACAAAAGCGTGATTTTCGAAAATATGAAAAAATCATACCTTCTCCATTCTTCATTTTTTAAAAATATTATCAAAATCGGTTCTTTTTTAGTATTTTCTATAAACTAAAGTAAAGTAAAAATAAAATCGAAGAAGAGAAAAATTCAAATAAATACATTTTAAAAAGCAAAATTTCTAGGTGGAGCAGTACGCGGAGGCAGAAAAGCAGGCGCGTCGTCGCCGTCTGAACATTTGGGAATTCGGCGATTTCACCGGCAGCGAGATCTGAGCGAATCAGAAATCAAGCAAATGTCCGGAAACGGAACATTTCGACTCGGAATTTTTCTCGAAGTTTGAAACATCTTAATACAGGCGTTGCAACGTTTTCGAGCCGTGATTAACCGCATGAAACGAGGTAGTGTGCCTTATCGAGAGAGAAAGGGGCATGCCTTCTTGTAGTCTCTTGAAAATATGCACTATCTCGTTTCATGCGGTTAACCGCAGTTCGAAAATGTTGCAGCGTTTTTCTATCCTTTTCTGCCTAAAATTTTGGTTCAATGCAAACATGACCAAAATAATTTTAATTGTTTGATCTTTTTAAACTATGAAATTTTACTTGTTCCTTTTACTTGGTCACTTCTAAACAATGGTTCTACATTTTGTTGTTTTTTGCGTTTATTTGTTTTCAAATCTTTATTTGTGTAGTGATTTTAGTAATCAAAGGAAATGATTGTGAATATGATTTAATCCGAGTCTCTTCTTTTTCCCGATTTGTGTTCAAAATTCTATTTCCTAGATTTGTGATAAGTGGACTTTTTCCTTTTTCTTGTTATTTTATTGTATTTCTTTTCTTTCGTAATTTATTCTTGTTGATTAGTCGATTTTGAAAATTTTGGGAAGAAGTAAGTTTTCAAAGTTGTCTATTTTTTCTTTTTATCGAGACAGATATCGACAACCGCTTCTGCCTTTTCTAGACTAAGTTATTCTTCAGAGATCGTTTTTATCAATTTTTCCAATTCATTTTACGTGGGCTGAGGTTTTTCAAGAATGGGGATTTTGAGTGAAAATTCATTTTTTCTTCGAAAATTTATGGGTTTTCACCAATTTTCCAGACTTGCAACTTTTCCACCACAACTGCGGTGCGGTGGCAAAATTTCAAAAAGTCTCAAGTCGGGAAGTTCCAAAAATTCCACAAGTATTTTATCCTAATGATTGTCTGGTAATGATTTGTTTCAAATGACTCGATGATAAGATAGAGAAACAGATATATATCCAAACTATGGTTTTATCCTGGAATGAGGAATAAAGTTACTTTAAAATATCGACATTTTTTTCGGGGGGTAGAAAGTTTCAGGCTTCTTGGTATCTTTGAGAATTTTGGTGAAAGTTGCAAAAGTTGTGATTTTTCAGGAAAATGGGAGATGCTCACAATCCGGGTGTGTTCAAAAAGCCTGCCAAGTCGCACAAACCGTTCAAAGGACACCGCACCAAGGGTCAGATCAAGGCCGTCAATCGGGGTAAATTTGAAAAAATGCTAAATTAGCGTTATTTTTTTCTAGATTTGTAAATTTTTAATTGGAAGAAAAAGATTTTTAAAAGTCTGAGAAAAGATGCTATCTTGAAGAATTGATAGATAGAAATTTTTCAGGACGAGTCTCCGCTAAGGAGCTTTCCCAGAAGCGGTCTCGGTCGATTTCGAAGGCCGAGAGAAAGAACATTCGCTCGCAGCAAATCGCTCAGCGAAGGAGAGAGCAGTACGAAAGGAGGCGGAACGAAAAGGCTGCTCCGGTTTTGATTGTTAGTTTCAATTTTTTGGTATTTTTTTATTTTAAGAATTCTATATCTAGAAAATATTTTCTCTAAAAATTTCAAGAATTGTAGGGAAAAGTGTTTCTTCTAAGAAATTTAAAAAATTCTCGAAAGAAAGATTTTTATTTTACTCGTTCAAATCTCGGAAATTTCAGACCCTGCTCAGTTTGGACGAGAACATTCGCGCCGAAGAGGTGATTGAGGGACTTTTCAAGGCCGACGAAGCAAATTTAAAGGAGTCCACCTCTCAAATCACTTATTTGAAGTGAGTTTAAAATAAAATTAAAAAGGATAAATTAGAGAAAAAAATAGATTTAAAAAATCAATTTCAGTGTGCCCCGCTTCAAAGGTCGTCTCTCGTTCGCTTGTCCTCCGGCGTCGAATGCAGACGACGTTCTGGATTTCGTCAAAACTTCCGACGTCGTCTGCTTCGTCTGGCCGCTTTCCGGACAGCTTACTCAAAATCAAATGACCTTGGTTACTTCTATCAAGGCTCAAGGTAAAAAAAATGAATTCTTGAAAATTTCACCTATTTTTCCTTCGCGATCCGCGCATTCCACACCCACACTTACTTGTACTCCACGCTTGATTTTTCCCACGCCTTCCTTCCATTCTCTTCCGAAAGTTGATGTGAACTAAAGAGACCGTTTCTTTCTTTGTCAGCAATCTTTCATATTCAAAGTTGGTGAACGTCCCAGAAATCTAGAAAAAAAGTAAATTTTCAGTGAAACAAATCAAATTTTCTAAATGAGTAAAACATTTTCAGGCATGCCCTCCGTCGTGAATATCCTTCCCGGTTTGACTGCGATTCAGAGCGGAAAAAAGAGGGAGGAAGCGAGGAGTTCTGTCATGAAGACCATCAATCAATTGTAAGAGAAAGTTGAAAATCTGGGAAAAAATAAAATTGGAAGCAAATCTGAAAGACTAAGAAAAAAATTACCAGCTAAACTTGAAGAACATGAAAATTCAAATGAAAATAAAATAAATAAAACTTGAAAAAGGGTTTTAAAAATTTCAGAAGCCTGGATTCCGAGCGAATTTTCCCGACTGGAAGCAGCAATGATGCCATTCTTCTGCTGAGAACGTTCATCGAAATGCGAAAGAAGCACACGATGCTGCAAATGCGGAGGGCGCATGTGCTCGTGGAAAAAGTCGATCTTTTGAAGGAGGAGGTTAATTTGAAAAAAAAAAATTCGAGCAAATTTAAAGAAAAAAATGAAAACTAAGATCAATAACATTTGCATCTTTCGAGCCATTTTTATTCTGTAAAGAAGAAGAATCATCTTTGAGATGCGTGTTCATACTTTTGAAAATGCCACGATGTCAAAACAGTAGTAACAAATCCTTAGAAAATGCCTATTGGAAATTTGGAGTTTATTGTCAGACCTTAAACTTTTTGGCACTTCCATGTTAAACGTGACAGCAAGAAGAAAGGAGAAGTAGCATAGAAAAGCGCGAGCATTTTTCTTCTCGCTCTAATGTTTAAAATGGGAATGTCAAAACTTTAAGGCCTGCGTTATTGTTGTAATTGAACATTTGCCAGGCCGGCCTGTGCACGCTCTCAGCGAGTGGCTACATCCGAGGCCCTGCTCTCACTGCAAGTGGCCTGCTGCACATCGTCGGGTTCGGCGATTTTCAAATCGAGAAAATCGAGGAGCATCCCGATCCGCACCCTCTGCAAAATAGGAAAAACCAGGAGAATTCTGAATTTCTGCAAATCACCAGAACTGCACTACCTGATCCTGAAAAGCAAGAGTCGCTTCAGGTTGGAAAAATCAGAAACCGACTTCTCAAAACTCGACTCGCAGAAAAATAGCATGACATATCGAGAGGGAACAAGAGCCTATCTTCTTCTTGTCTCTCGATGAGATATACTATTTTTTCTGAGGGTCGCGTTTTGAGGTCTGATCAGAAGAGAAAAATTATAAACTAAAATGAGCAAATTTGGAATAAAATTGGAGGAAAATTGAGAAAATTTAAATGGGATAATTTGGAAAATTTCGACGTTTTCAGTCCGAAATCGTGCCCGACCCCATGAACGCCGAGCAGACTTGGCCGGATGAGCAGGAAATTACCGATGCGGACAAACGTGAGATTTTGTAATTTTGATGTTTGTAACTATAAGAAATTTTAGTGAACTCCCCCGCGGAGAGGAAGCGAGTCCCCAAGGGAACTTCGGCTTATCAGGTAATTTGAATTTTGAGAGCAAAATAAATCTAATTTGTTCAGGCCGCTTGGATTTTGGAAAGCGATGAGGAGAATGAAGACGAGGAGGAAGCAAGTGAGGATGGATGTAAGTTTTTCCATCTTAAAAATTAATATAAAAATTTTTAAAAATTCAGCCGACGAAGACGATGAAGAAATGTCGTCTGGAAACTCCGAGGAAGAATCTGATGAAAATGAGGGGGAAGACGAGTCTGAAGGCAGAAGGAAGGTGACTTTCGAGACCGAAGAGAGCACGATGGGTGACGAGGAGAATGGGGGCATGGATGAGGACACCGATATGGATGATTTGCAAAAGTTCAGGTAAACAGAAAATATGCTAACTTTTCTAATAAAGATGTGCGTTTTAACAAGAAATGCGATTTTCAGAGCCGAAAGAGACGACCAGAAATGGCCGGACCAAATCGACACTCCGATGGATTTGCCCGCGAGAATTCGGTTCCAGAAATACAGAGGGCTCAAATCATTCAGGTAGGAAAGGGAATTGTAAAACTGCTAGAAAAAGTCAAAATTACTGAATTTTCGAAGAAGCTACGAAAATTAGCATAAATTGAACAGGAGGTTTCAAAAAACTTCTTGAAGAAGGTGAGAGATTTACGAACTTCCAAGAAATCGGTAAAAACTAGCATGAATTCGGATTTAAATAAATTAGCATTTGTTAGGACCTCCCCCTGGAACCCGGCAGAAAATCTACCCTACGAATATGCGAGAATCTTCAAGTTCCACAATTTCAAGAAGACCAAGAAAACCGTGCTAAAAGAGCTGGATGGGCGCTGCGCGGCTGAAGTAGATACGGTATTTTTTATTTTTATAAAATAAGCAAATGAAGTATATATCTATTTTCAGGTGATCGTCGAATCGGGCAAATACGTGACGATCCACCTGAAGAATGTTCCTGCTAATATTAGAAGTAAATTCTTTTTTTTTTTGCGAAAAATGAGTGCTTTTCTCCCAATATAAAAATGAGAAAAGAGAAAAGTACTAATTTCAAATATTTTAAAGAAAAGTGCTCACTTAAAATTTGTTGAAAGTCATTTTTAATTTCTAAAAAATGTTTTTTTTTTCAGACGAATGGTCTGCCACCTCCCCTCTGATCCTCTACCAGCCCCTCGCTCACGAGCAGAAAATGTCGGTGATCAATTTGGTGATCAGGAAAAGTCCCAACTACACGCTGCCCATCGTTAGCAAGGAGGTCGGATTTTTTACTCAAAAAAAAAAAATAAATTTTGAACAAATTTCAGAAACTGATTTTCCACGTTGGTTTCCGAAAATTCGAAGCAGAACCGGTATTCAGTCAGCACACGAATGGCGATAAGTTCAAGGCAAGTAAAATTGAAAAAGGCGATCTTTTTTAAAAAAAAATGAAGAAATTTTCCCTGCTTCCCACCACAGCGAAGAATGGAGGATTTAGTTCACTTTTAGGAGTTTGAGAGAATTTCTTGAAGTTGTTCAACTTCTTGATTTTTAATCAATTTAAAGAAAGCCCCTTTTAGATGGAACGCTTCATGCCAATCGGGTCTAGCTGCGTCGCTTCGATTTTCGCTCCGATCACTTTCCCGCCCGCGACCGTGCTCGTCTACAAATTCGATGGGAAGAGGAAATCGGTACGGCTCCTCACCCGTACCACTTCTAATTTATTTTTAGCTCGTGGCGACCGGCTCTGTTCTGGACAACAACCCCGATCGAGTTGTGTTGAAGAGAATCGTTCTGTCCGGCCATCCATTCAAAATTAACAAACGCTCGGTGGTGGCGAGATACATGTTCTTCAATATTGGTTCGTTTTTGTTACCAAAATATACATCCTTGAACCAAATATTCGAAAGCTCTATTATTTTATCGTTTTCGAAACATGCTTTCTTCAGAAGACATCGAATGGTTCAAGCCAGTCGAACTCTACACTCCCAGTGGCAGACGGGGACATATCATTGAGTCTGTTGGTAAGAAAATTTAAACATTCGCAAAAGAATTGATATATTTTCATAAGAATGAAAAAAACAACACAAATTTAGGAACTCACGGCCACATGAAGTGCCGGTTCGACCAGCAAATCTCGGCCCAGGATCAAGTGATGATGTCTCTCTACAAACGCGTCTTCCCCAAATGGACTTTCAATCCAAAGGTTGGCATTTTTTTTTTATAAATTCCTGAAAATATTTGAAGGAGGGTATTCTTTAGATGTTTGTAAAATTGTCGAATCTTTGAAAGTTTCTGAAAATTATTCTTTAAACTATTTTAAGGAAAAAGTGCTAAATTGTAGAATTAAATAAATTCGGAAAACAGATTTAAAGAAAAACAAATTTTTAAAGATATTTTTCAGGTAAGCTGCACTCTGAGCCAAATCAGCAGTGTTGGAAAAGAGGATGAGGAGATGGCCGAGTGAATTGTTTCCTCCTTCATTTTGTTGCCGACTTAAAATTTTACCAAATTTGTTGAAAATTTTAGTCGATTGTTGTTAGTTGTTGGAATAAATGTTATCTTTGGAAATCGGAGATTGTTGAAAGATAATAATTGGTTCTGAACCAATTGATATCTGAAGTTGTTGATCGGAAAGTTATCTGCCAATTTTTGAAATCGCAGGAGTCCAATCCGAGTCAATGAGCCGAAACAATGGATAGGAGCAAAGCAGGTACGTGAGAAATAGTTTTTGAGATCTAGAAATATTTTTCTCTCAATTTTGGGAGGAAAGTGGGCTTGATTATGGAAAATAACCTGATCAGAAATCGAAATTAAAAATTCAGACCGAGCTAGAGACCAGGTTATTCAGCGTCTACAAAAACTCATCGATAAGCTTGACATCGCTGAAAATGATGACAAGTTTATCAAGTGTTTCTCTGAGGTTTTTCCCCTAATTATTATTAAAGAAAAATACCAAAAATTCTAGGATTCATGCAAATACGAGTTGGATATTTCGAATTTGGCGCTAGCGCCTTCAAGCCTATCTGCTTCACTGCAGATTTTGACGGGTTTGGCTTGGGAAACCGAGAAACTAGTTAGAGTAAGCTCCTTATGAAGTAACTTTGAAAATTAATTTTTAACAAATCCTTAGGAAGCCCAAGAAGAGCACTATCATTCACTACTTTTATATGGTATTCCGAATATTTCTAACGTCGAAGATGAACCTCCTCTAAAAGGGGTTTCTAAGCTATTACCCTCGCTGATAAAGACCTCGAATTTTCTCTCCCAAGTTTCCCACGTATTCAGAAATTTGCTACTGCAACTACGGGAATTTCATTCTATGAAGTATGTTTTACGTTTTTCTTTTTATTTTTCATATCTTTTGTTCTTCACATCTTCATTTTTTTCTTTTGGCGATTCTTGAATCCTTTAATCTGCTTTCTTGAGCTTGTCAATTTTCCGCTTCCTTTCAGAATTATCCCTAATTGCCCGAACGAATGTAGTCTGGTTCCGATTTGGCGATGTCTCGGAGATCTACTCGCGGTTTTCATGAGTATCGACGAAATAGTTCGAAATCGACCTATTCTCAAGCAGCACTGGCAACAGTATTTCAAGTGAGGCTGAAATTTTAGGACCGAATCTTAGATTTAAAAAATCAACTAAGACAAGATTTCAGGTCGATGTGCTCGACGGAATACAACCCGGCAATGCTAGGAGTAACTGCGGAACAGCTTCGACCTCTCATAGTGCAGTTAACGCAAATCGACGCTCAGATTTTGTCGGGTAACTGTCTGAGGAACTGCTATGAACAGTCCTACGGAGATCTCGATGACGATTTGAGTTTCGCGAATCATTTGAAGGTAAAAATTTTGTTTAAATTTTAGGTCATATAGTGTAAAGAGTATGAAATATTCCTTTTCTACAGTATTTTATATGATTTGAAAATTTTAAAAATTTAGAACACGGTACTTTCCCTGTTCGATAAATGGTATCGGTTCGCGGGTGCTACGGAAAGTATCAATAAACGTGAACTCATATCCTGCACACTTCTATCAGTATTCTATCACCTACACTTTGCGAAGCCTGATAAGAAAATGATAAAAACTATTTGGACGAGCCATAAGAAGATCGTTTCTTTCAACCTGATTGGTTAGTTTGAATTGAAAACTTTCCGGAAAAGAAGCCATTTTAGGTGATATTACCTTCATTCCGGGGCTATTTCTTCTTCATGAAATTCCGGAGATTTCCGGATTAGTCGACAAGAAGTCTATTGGGATCGTGCAAACGGCGAGAGAGAAGATGTCTCTGCCTGCGCTGCTTCAGGAAGCGATTGGAGTTGAACAACTGGCCAATGAATGGGCGATCAGTTTGAACTGTAAGATATCTTCCAAGATTTCGAAATTTTCATATTTTTATATTCGTTATTTTCAGCCCTTCCACAAACCCCATCCGCTTCATCTGCACTAACTTCTGTTGACGTCTTCTTGAAGGGAATCCAGCATTCGGACACTCTGACAAGACTCATCAAATCTGCACTTTCTCTTCTCCTGGAAGATAGAATTTCCAAAACGCATTCCACGCAGATTTTCTCGCTGATTCAAACTGTCAAGGTGATTAACGATCATTTTCAACAAAGTTAAAAATCTTCTGCAGAATTTGTCGCTATCATTTTCGACTCACTGGGAGTTCCTCTCGGAGTGCGTCGCGATGGCCTCGCAGCAGTGGAGATGCCATTCCATAAATCTGCTAGAGAAGCTGAGAACTCCCATGGCTAAAGAGCAGGCAGGGCTTCTGAAGCCTCAAAAACTTGAAAATTTCTAAAATATATACTCAATTCCAGAACTCTTGGACGATGATCAACGCTGCTATGCGGATCCTATTACAAACAGCTACACCTCCTAGAGTTACTGCAGTTTACGTTTCTCTTGGACTAGCACAATTCGAAAAGCACATGGGGAAAGACGATGTTCTGGAATTGAACACGCTACTGAATCGAATTAGATCCGTCACGAACATACGGAATCTGACGCAGAGGTAGGATTCTTGGAATTTAGTTTTGAATTAATTTATTTGAAGAGTGACGGACTGCTCATTCCTTCTATATCATTTGCCTGTGATATCGCTGTATTGGAGAACGAGTGCAGAGTTCTGTTATTCGCATGAATCCATTCGAGCGATAAACTCTGCCTTGACTGACTGCTGCCAACTTCTGAAGAAGGCAAATGTAAACACCGATCAGGTCAGCTTCTTGCTTTATCCTCAAAAGATTCTTGAAACTTCAGTTCCTAAACTGGATTTATGAAACGATAAAGCAATTCCTATTGTCACCCCTCCATTCCATCGTCGAGAACGATTTGAGAATTCTGACTCACAAACATCTGAAAGTCGATGAAAGGTAAATTTGCTCTAGTTCTTTCTTCAGAGCATAATTTCCAGAGACAAAGCTTCTTCTGAAGTGGAAGCATTTTGTCAAAGACTCATCAAAGTGCGGTATTTACGGATTGACGATATGATCATCGATATCAAAGAGTTCCTTGAGCGATGTCTTCAGGTAACCTTTTCGAAGCTTCGTCTTCTTTAAGAGTGGATGTCAGGAAAGATCAAAGTCATAAGGAAGGGGTGCGGAACAGGGGTCCGTCGATTTGGCTGATTTTCACATATATTGTTCAGTTTGTCACGCTGATTCTCGTGGTGCTATCCATTTTTCATAAAACTTATCGTATGCAGGATTACGGTAGCTTGAAGTTTTGACAGACCCGACTTAGGGAAAAAAATTCATAACTTTCTTATTTCCGAACCAAATCGAATGGGGTTTTCAGTATTGGATAGCTCATGAAAAACTCTACAAATAATGTAACTATGACGACTCACAACAACCACCTGTTTTGGCGGGAAAATTCAAAATTCCAATTTTTGACTTTAACTCGCCTCAGTTTTCGATTTTTTTCGACCAAACAGAAGTCCGACCGCCGACTAAATATTAGCTCACGAGAAAGAGGATTCAATTCTGCATCTGAATATGTGAAAATTTTCAAAAAAGAGGGTAGTCGAAACCATGAAAAATGCGTCCGAACGCGTAAAATCAGGGTGATTATTGCATAGTGTCAACTTTGACTCCCCATAACTTTCTTATTTCTGAACCAAATTGAATAATTCTTTTTCATTTTGTAGATCTTAAGTAGGAGAATATGACAAAAATAATAAAATTTTTAGAAATTAATTTTGGCGGGAAAAAATTATCCTAAGTTACTCTATATACCCGTACTTTGTTTACAAGTGTAATGTGAGTTAACGTTGGAGTTTTCCATAAAATCTTGTAGAGCTATTCGAGTTGATCAACTTTTGTTCCAAAACTTATTCTAGAATGTGTACACACAGGGAGATATGAATTTTTGAAATTTACTATCAAAACGGCATTTTGCAATAATTAGTCATTGAACTTTAAAAAATTCTGAAGCCCTAACGATAATGAATCTGAGGTGAGTCTTGGAACAAAAGTTGTTCACCATGTCATTCTACGCAACATACTGGAAGTACAAATTTTTCCAACGTCACTTACGCGTAAACGTAGTACGGGTATATATAGTAACTTAGGGTAATTTATTCCCGCCAAAATTAATTTCTAAAAATTTTCTTTATATTTTTATGATATTCTCCTACTCAATATCTACGAAATAAAAAAATAATCGTTTAATTTGGTCCAGAAATAAGAAAGTTATGGGGAGTCAAAGTTGACACTATGCAATAATCACCCTGATTTTACGCGTTCGGACGCATTTTTCATGGTTTCGACTACCCTCTTTTTTGAAAATTTTCACATATTCAGATGCAGAATTGAATCCTCTTTCTCGTGAGCTAATATTTAGTCGGCGGTCGGACTTCTGTTTGGTCGAAAAAAATCGAAAACTGAGGCGAGTTAAAGTCAAAAATTGGAATTTTGAATTTTCCCGCCAAAACAGGTGGTTGTTGTGAGTCGTCATAGTTACATTATTTGTAGAGTTTTTCATGAGCTATCCAATACTGAAAACCCCATTCGATTTGGTTCGGAAATAAGAAAGTTATGAATTTTTTTCCCTAAGTCGGGTCTGTCAAAACTTCAAGCTACCGTAATCCTGCATACGATAAGTTTTATGAAAAATGGATAGCACCACGAGAATCAGCGTGACAAACTGAACAATATATGTGAAAATCAGCCAAATCGACGGATACCTGTTCCGCGTCACTTTGAATATTACTGACATTCACTCTTAATATTACATTCCAGAAGAACTTCTACAACATGAGTTGTGTTGCTCTGTCAGATAGGGAGTCCTACTGCAAAATGGCGGATCTTGCATTGCACAAATTCGGCCTCGATCTTGTCGATGGTCATCTCCCTCAGCACTCATTCCACGAGGGCTTCAGCCCAGTTGATGTGATGAGGAACATCAAGCAATTCACTTCGAGATTCAACTACTGTCACAGTATGCAGCTGTTCTTCGAACACAGAAATACTAGTGACAAGTCCCTTCTCGTCCTGTCCCACGAAAACGTCTCCATCGCCCTGCACATTCATGGAATCGGACTTCTACACACGACCTTGAACGTGGTGTATCAGTTTTTGAGGAGCAAATTCCTCGTTCTGCAGCAATTCATGATGGATGAGCACATTCATGCCCAACTGCAGAGGGACGCTCGTTACTTCGAAGAGAACAAGGACTCCATCAGACTTCAGTATCCCTACAAGAGGGCGGAGAAGTTCAACAAGGCGATTGCCAAGTTGTCGGATGGAGAGGAAGCATCGTTCATGGATAAACTTCGGCAGGTGATCACGGAAATCGGCAACGCTCTGGGATACGCTAGAGCTATGGCATGTGCGGCTGCTGCCCAGAAGAGTAGTCATCGGAGATATGAGGAGCAGGATGAATTCGGTTGGGTCGACCAAGAAGCCATCCATGCTGACATTCTGGGACTCATCAGGAATGAACAGACCACTTCGGCCAGGCATTTTCTATCGGTAATTAATTCTGTCAAGTCAGAGATAAAGTTTCTTCTTCTCTTCTAGCTATTCGTCAATGTGTTCCGAACAGCGATTCGTGAACAGAGTGGAGAACAACTGAAACTGTTCTATGTTCTTGCTCCGCCCCTGACGATTAATTTCGCAGAACACATGCTCAGTTGTAGGGACAGGTGGGCCTTTTCAATTTTCATCTCCAACCAATATTTTTTTGAAGATTGGATAAAAGAATTGGTTCTTCCGCTTTTGTGGACGATGGTTTTGCAGTTGGTATTGCCTTCCTGATAAGTGTTTTGGAAGCGGCTTCAGAGTTCACTTCATTGAATTGGTTCAAGTCATTAGAGATGTAAGGAAAATTTGAAGTTCTATCTGAAGTTTCCGAACCTTTAGGAAATTCAATACTGAACTCTCCGTGTTGGGAGAAGATTTGGACGGAATTGCCAAGTTGAGAAGAAGTCGCTTGGAGGCGAACATCAAAGAATATAGACAGTTGTCGCTTTGTCTTTCCTCGTGCCTTTTATTATTTACTGAAGAAGAAACGGGCCTTGTATAATATAACTTAAATTATTAGTATCCGAAGAATAAAGACTTGTATACTAGTCAAACTGAAGATTTCAAGATTCGCTACAATAGTCCAAAAAATGGAAAATCTAACGTAACTAGATTCCAAAGCAAACAGAAAAGTGAACATTTTCTAGATTGACTACAGTAGCCCAGAGATAAGATAAAATAAGTTGAAATGGCTTCAAAATAGCAAGAAACTTTCAAACCTTCCACTCTTTCGAACTCTTCCCTCCCAAGACAGAGATCACTTTCTTTCTCTCTTCGCGCGACTTTTATCCTCGTATCTTGGCAAGTCGCTGCTATTTTTCACTGAAACCGATTTGCTTTTTTTGTTTCGATTTTCCGTGAACTTTCCATTTTTTCTCGTGATTCGAGTTTTCCCTTCTTCCGAATATACTCTTGTCGTGCAGAAATGCAACTTCTTTCGAAAAATGCTTGAAACGTTCAAAATTCACTGATACTTTTCCGCTTCGTCCATTCATTCTTCGAAGTCTCCAAATTTCTTGAAATTCCTTAATTTTCCTCTTACTTTTTCTAAATTTTCTTTCCTTCAGAAATCTTCCTACTTCTCAAAATATAAGTAGCTTGAAACTCATAAAAATTCCCTTCTTCGTCGATTCCGTTTCTTGCGCTTTCTCGTTTTTCTCGCAATTTCTACAACATTTTCGCGATTTCAGAAATCCTCTTGCTTGGCCAGCCCAGACATTCCATTTAGAGTCTAACGATGTCTGCTGCGTGCGAGGACGACGTGCTCTCCATCGGCAAGAAGCTCGACAAAATCACCAACGGATCCAAACCGGTACGGGTGCAGAAAACCGAGAAATTTAGAAACTCGCTGAATTCTTCTGAAACATGAAAATCAAGAACATTCCAGAGCGATGGCGCACTCGAATTGCTGGACGCACTAGCCAATCTACCGATCAATATCGACATTCTCATGGTTCGTCCCAGACTTGCAAATTTTTACACTCGCGAATGCCCGCACGAATGAAATAGTATGTCTTTTCGAAGAACGGAAAGAAGACATGCTCTTTTCCTCTCTCGATAGGACGCTGTCTCATTCATACGGACACTCGCGGGTGCGAAAATTTACAATGTCTAGTTCGTTATGGAGCAAGTCGCAAGAAAATGCTCTTTGAAATTACAGAAGACGCAAATCGGCATGAAACTGAACAATTTCCGGAAGGCGGTCAGCGACGAGAAAGTCGCGAAACGCGCCAAGCAGCTGATTCGCGAGTGGAAGTCCATGCTCGACACTAAGGATGACAAAAATGGGTCGAAGGTTCGGAAAAAAAAACCAATAAAAAGATTCGGCAAAATCTCCCTATAGAAATCGTACTTTAGTTTTTTGTTTGCTTTTCTTTTTGCAAATTATTTTTACAAGAAAATAGAATTTCAAAGAAAAACATTTTCAACTTTCAGCCCTCTTCTTCCAAACCGTCTGCGAACGGCATTATCAAGGAACCCGTCAAAGCCGCTTCTCCAACCACTGTAACTTCATCCGACTCGCGCGAATCCGCATCCGACACTGCGGTCGCTGCGCTTGTGCAGGTATCTGATTAAAAAACTCGTTTGGGATTAAACTTAATTCTGAATTTAAAAAATCGAAGCGTCTACCTTTCTGGGAGTCCAAAATTTGATTTCTGCTCTGCTCACTTGAATCAAAATCTTGCCATTCGGCATGTATTATTTTGAAATTCCCGAAAATAGGATTGAAGCAAAGAAAGATGAAAGGTTTGATGTTTAGCGAACCTACTCGGGTGGCTTCCCACCCAGCCATTTGGCAAATGATTTGGTCCGCTCCAAGTCCGCAGAGATGATCCTCAACGCGCTGCGCTACGCGGACCTGCCCAATGGAACGCTCGATCCCGAGGAGCTGGCCGTCAAAATCGAGGAGAAACTCTTTACGGTAATTTTGAAAAAAGAAGAGGAAATTCATGATATTTCAAACAATGAAAAACTGGGTTGAAGGCGCGATTTTTATCACAAGAAGGCTAATTTGTACCAAGGTTTACAAGGTAAACCCTACACAATTTTGGTACAAATCGCTTTCAACCCAGAAAAATGAGTGCATTTTGAGATAAAATGCATAAATTTTCAAAAAAAATTTCAGGCGCACAAAGGGACTGGCGACAAGTATAAAGCGGCACTGCGCTCCCGCGTCTTCAACCTACGCGACAAGAAGAATCCGGCTCTCAGGTAGAAAAAATGTTTTGAAAATTTTCAAAGATACACAATCTAGAAAAATATGAACGGAAATAAAAGATATTGCCGATTTTCTAATTTAAAAAATGGCATTGGAAAAAACATTAAAGCTTTCAAAATCTTATTTTAAAATATGTTACAATTTTCAGAGAGAACGTGCTGACTGGCGTCGTCAAGGCCGAGATGTTCGCTGTGATGACTTCCGAAGAAATGGCTTCCGATGAAATTCGTCAGGTAAAATACAAAATGCTAAATTTGAAAATAGATCCGAAATCAAAAGTGACGCTTTTCAGATGCGTGACAAGTTCAACAAGGAAGCCATCCTCGAGCACCAGATGAGCGTCCAGCAGGGTAAAATAGAGGAACTCGTTTGTCGTTGGATGTCAGACTTGTTCGTTTGTTGTCTGTCATCTAGCCAAAACAACGACAGCAAACAACAGTCCAAAAATCTGATATCAAAGAAAACGACTTTTTATGTCCTTTTTTAAATCCAGAGCCAAAAACGCTGGTTCTTCGGAAATCAATTTATTCCTATTTTTAAGTCTGTATTCTAAAAGATACGCGAGTTCTTTTACTTTCTTTTATTGAAATTCGAAAATTTCAGCAGAACATAGTTCTGACGATCAAAAAATTAGCCAAAATGAGAATTTTAATCAAACAGGCACTCCATCGGAAATGTTCAAATGCGGCAAGTGCGGCAAGAAGAACTGCACATACACGCAGCTGCAGACGCGCTCTTCGGACGAGCCCATGACCACATTCGTCTTCTGCCTCGAGTGCGGAAACAGATGGAAGTTCTGTTAGACACACGAATAATTCACAAACTCTATGAATGAGATCGGTTGATTGAGCAGAAAACGGCAAAGACTATATGACGGCATAACAAGACCTATCTTGTCCCACACCATTTCATCTTACTTTTATGCCTCTTCTCTATCCTTAGCTATAGGTCTCGCCATATAGAAATTACCGGAAAACATCGCTCAAAACTCGCAAATAAAATAATTTGAGCTAAAATAACTTGGGAAAAGAGACTCGTAAATTCGGATATATCTGAAACATACCTAAATTCAAATGACATTGACCACATTCCTCTTATTAGTTTTAATGAGAAGTATGGCTTCGATATAAACTTGAAATTAAGCGTATTTTGAATACGGTAGACTTGCGACTTTTATATCCCTAAAAATTTGGAATAATTATTCTTCTCCTACACCTTAGCTCAATAACCCCACCAATCCAGCAAAAAAATAGTTTCAATGCATTTGCATTCATGCTTTTTCTTCAAAAACGTTCCAAAACTTTAGTATCTTCGTTTTTCCCTTTTCTCCGAATTTTTCTACTCGAAAATCCCCGCCCCTTTATTTGATACACGATTCATCCAACTCGGTTAAGATTTTGACGAAAATTACGAGTTTCTTATCAAACGATATTTCACACTGTTTTTGCCCAACTAAATTATTCTTTCTTTTTTATATTTATTTTTTTCTTTGATGATTGTTTCATCGTGATCTTTGCCTAAAAGTTTCGCGTTGTTACCTAGAATTTTCCCTTTTTCCTGAAATTTATGGAAATGAATAAAGTTAAGTTTTATTAAAAATACGAAAAAGTTAATCCTCACAAAGTTTAGTTTAGCTTGATCACCCACCTCATCTACTAAAATTGAGAGAAAGGCGTTTTCTGGATGAATTTTTAGGCCCTAAATAAAAATGGTCTGCAAATTTAATGGCAGAAAATTTTTATTCAAATATTCGTCATTTTGAAATTTGAAATGGAGAATATTCATGGGTCTGGCATTATTTCCCTCTTTAGCGTTCTTCTCACATTCTATGCAATATTAAAAATAGGAAGTGAAAAGACTAGAAAAATACAAATTAAATTGTACGACGTTCCTTATTTAGTTTTGGATTATAATAAAGGGCACGCGCGCCTAAGCGCCATAACCCATGCAAACGCGCCCAAAGAACGGTCATTTGGGTCTTGCAGAAAGTAGTAAACAAAAGGGAAGTGAAAGAAGAAATGCAAGCGTAGTTGCAAACTACGTGCATCTCACTCGGGAATAGCTTGTGCAATGCGATGCATCCACGTTGCCTGTGTGATTTATGCCATCACTATTTCGGTTTTTTGCACGCACACTCGGCGTTTCTTGCATTTTGTGTTTTGACCAACGCATTGCAATGCGGATTTTATTAGAGGAATAATGGTCATTTGATTTCTCGCTACAAAGAACAATCATTCTCTCTCATGCAATAATAATTCATCTGCGCAATGCGCTTTTGTACTGTTATATAGGGTTTAGAAAGAAACTGGCTGAATTATCACGTTTTCATAGATTGTTTTTTTAAATGGTGTTCATTTGATTTTCCCCACAAAGAACATACCCTTCGTAATATACTTTTGCTTAAAAATGCTTGAATTTTGAACACTTTGAACTTCTTCTGAATTTGGAAATGTTATTTGCTGTTGTGCACTACTAATTTTATGCTATTTTAGCGTTGGGAAGGATTAAAAATGCTTTATCTTCACTGCTAAAATGGAAAACATTTCAAATCCTTCGATATCCCTTAGGAGATTTGCTTTCGTAATTAATGCACTTTGTCAATCCCCAATGATATGCGGCATTTTTTGTGTTTGGTTTAGGTCATCTGCAGAATTGCCGAGTTCGTGACAATGGCAAACCTAAAATTCGAATCGTTGGTAAGTGAGCAGAGCGTTAAGGCTCTAAACGATGAGGATATAGCCTTTACGTGACATATCAAAGACTACATGCCTTATGCATCGCTCCTTTGTCAATAGGAGCGAATTGGAGAATGTCAGTGGGCGGAGCTTAGTTCTAAGCGCCACCCCCTTTCTAGAAATAACGCCCCTCGCCCAGGCCGTTCCAAGGCTTGGTGATTTGTGCGAGTGCGCAAAGCGAGGAAGACATTTCTAGAACGCTTTCTTCTCATCTTTTTGAACCTCAAACATTTTATTGACCCTTTGAAAGTTCATGCAGGTTCTCGTTTATTTTTATAAGTTAGCTTTATTGTCATAAACCTTATGAACTTTTGAAAGATGCTGATTTTATTATTTCATCGTCGGATATCCATGAAATGATATTTTAACATTTCGAAAAGAAATGGTTAGGCGGAAATTGAAACCTTTCTAGCTAACACTACTTATTTTTGAGATAACTAGAATGTTATTTCCTAATAGGTCTCTTCCTTTCATTAAATGGTTCAATCTGAGCTTCTCTTCTAGATTTCCGGATAGGCATTTGCGCTCTCTTTAGCTAATCTGTTCGTTCTTGTTTGGATTTCTTAACTCTATCCTTCATCTACCAAATTCAGCATTAAACACAATGTTGTCAACCCCACTGCGTTTCCGTATCGGCACTCTGTTGGTCAGAAGATGGGCTTCTAGTACGACTGGGGCCGTCCCCTATGCCAAGATCCAGCTCAAGAAGCCTGAAGGAGAAGAGGTTAGCTCGATAGAAATGCCAATTTCAAGCATTTTCCTTCACTAACTTCTCTTGAATCATGCAACCTCTAAACGATTATCAAAAATTGGCTCATTCGTCACTTTACTAGTCAAGTGCTATGTTATTTCGTTGCCAGCGTTAATCAAGTTGAATGGCGAGAAATTCTCGAACAAAACAAACCCATTCTATTTCATGTTGTGATCTTACCACAAAATTGCACAACTGCGTTGCTTCATCTTCCTTCGCACATTTGTTGTTTTTCAAGTGCCACCCCCTCTACGTTCTTTCATCTCTTTCCATTCATCTTGCCGTGGTTGTTGTTCTGAATCTTTGTTCAAAATTTATGTGTATGTTATTCAACTTTCATGACTTCAGGGCTATTTCGAATATAGCCGCAATCCGTCGAGAGACCCCAAATGGAAGGGACCAGTGCCACAGAAGGGCGACTTGCCAGTGACGTAGGAGAAATATCGCCTAATCTAGAGAAAATATCCAATCTTGCAGATTCTTGACCCGTCGTCTCGGTCACGCCTACGAAATCTATCCACTCTTCTTTTTGGTGGGCGTTTGGTTTGTCGTCTTCTGCGGATTTTCCTTGTGGAGCTTCGGCAAAGTAGAGGTTTGGCTCGATAGAAGTATGTTCTGGAATCTCCATGCTAGAATATCATGTATGTACATTTTAGGCCAGAAGTTGCCTCCCTGGGATTGGACGAAAATTCGTGATAACTACTGGAAATTGCCCACTATAGCCTATGACCCCGAGGGAAAGACGAGACGCAGATGCGAGATCATGGAAGTTCTCCAGGTAAACTAAATCAGCTTAGGAAAGTGAGAACTTGAAAAATTCAGGACGAGATGATCGAAGCCGCCAAGAAGCGGGGAACTCGCTAGAAAGAAACAGAAGAACCTCGACACTGTCTTTCATTTCTTTAAAAGTATCTAATCTTTTCGAATAATGTAAAAATGCAATTATTGAGTACAGGTATTCTCTCGAACTTCTCTGTAGTTCACATAGAAAAAGCTGTGTATGTAGAGTTGTGAAGCTATTTCGACAAATAAAGTATTCACTTTGAAGAAAATGTTGAAATTTGAATACGGCAGTTTTATTTTAGTCATTTTTATTTCTTATTAGTGTAGGCCGGCTAATGCAGAATAGAGCAGAAATAGATTACAAAGCAGTACAGATACAGTGACAGTGAAAGAACACAGAACAGTGACAGAATAGAGAAGTCGTACTTTTATCGAAAATTGTCAGAAAACAATCCTTCTCATTTCAGTTCAACCCGAGTGTTAATGGCCTATTCATTACCACTTTTCTACCTTTTATGCATTTTCAGAACTCTTCTAATATGCAAACTTAGTAACAGTCAGCAATTGCAATTCTCCCGCATGGTTTCTGAAAAGTGGGCGGAGCCAATTTCCTTTATTAATGGACCTGATAGCGTGGATTCGTTATTGAATCACAGCACTCCATCTAATAAATGCTTCATTTGTTGAGGTTTGTTTTATCGTAAAGTTCAGGAAATTATCATAAGATTCACAAAGTAGATGATATTTAGTGTCAATTGCAATTTGCAAATTCCACATCTATCTTAGTATTATTTTTGAATAGGAAAAACGAAGAAATCTTAGGAATTAGGAACAGGGACAGGACTGCTGATCAGACTAAAGCAAAATTTGATTAAATCTGTTTTTGATTTTGCGAGCAAATTTTCTTGCGACTAAACTTTCGAGTTAGGTTTCAATCTTTTAATTTTTTTTCTTTTTACCCAGACCCTGTTTGAGTATCAATTTCGGCAAACTCAATAATTTGTGAGCAAGTTTATATGCCGCGAATCATTTATTTACGGAAAAAAGTTCCAGTATTTACAAAATAAACTGTTGCATGTCGATAATTACAAACATTTTTGAGATTGGAAATTCAGTTGCAAGATTTAGAGGGGCAGAGGGACGGAAACTGGGAGAGTCGGAAGGGAGACGGGGAGAGTGACTGGGAGAGTGACTGGGAGAGTGACTGGGAGGTCAGTGGTGAGTTGAGCGAGGATGGCTTTGAGCTGGGCAATCACTCCGTTCAGAAGGCTTGTCAGAACAGACTGGAAATTGCAGACATGGAAGTGATGGTGTTTAGAAAATAATTACCAAATCGAGGAGGTTGCCTGACAAAATTCCAAGAGGATTCTGGAGCAGAGCACCGGTCAACAGACTCAGCTAAAATAGATGATAAACTCATGGCTCTCATGATTTCCTTACAATCTCAGTAATGAGAGACAAGATGACTTCAGCGATTTTGCCTGGTGGAGCGTTAGCCAATAGTTTGTTGAGCTCATCGAGGATTTCGTTGATCGTGGCGAAGGTCGTGTTTGTCAGGTTGTTGACCAGAGTCTAAATTTTCATTTTATTCGATTTTTTCCATGATAATTTACCTGAAGCTTGGTGATGATGTTCTGCAGAGCAGTGATTACATTGGCAGTTGGAACAGGAACGATTGGCTGCTGAAATTTAGAAATTCAAAGATTTTTTTAACTTGAAAATTTACCGCATAAGCAGAGTAGACAGAGATTGCAGCTGCACAGGCAATGAAGGCCAAGAAGTACTTCATTTTGGAGGAGGCTTGGAAGGAGAAGATTCGATTGGTTGCGACTATAGGAGTCGATGTTTCACTTGGAAAACGGTCTGCTTTTATACCGAAGTTCGAGATAACCAAACAGCTCTAATACGTTATTTTGATCATTTGGCACCATTCCTGGATATGCAAATCAAGCCCATAGGAAGTGCCAGACAGTCAAATCTATGTCAGTGAGCAGAAGGCGATCATTTCCGAACAATACGCCCTCATTTAGATGATCAAACTTCTCCATATTCTAGGCGAAGTCACCCACATAAATGCTGAAAATAACAAATTTACGAGTTTCCGAATAAAAATATGTCCTCTGGCGAATAGGATTAACGTGATTTTTCGCACTCGTCTAGTGGAATCAAAATATTTTTACAGTGTAGAGAGGGCTACTTTGCATAACTACGTGACAGAAATCATACAGTAGTTCTTTGATAGCCAGTGATTTCCAGCTAGCTGATCAAAGAGCTCGAAAAACTACCAACAAAGTCCAGCTTCATTGTTTGACTTTCCATTCTGATAAACCAGAAAAGAACGTTTTATCAGATGAGTTACCTCTACTATATATTTAGTAAGCATTTTCAAGGAAAGACAATTTTCAAATTTGACTTTTCAGATTCTCAGATAAACTACCCAAATCGAATACGCTGCTTTCTCTCTCGCCAAATCTCAGATAGTCTTTCGTCTTGAGAGAATAAGAAACGAAGACAAAATGTATTCTTTCTTGGAATACGATACGAAGTGTCACAATCACTCAAAATCCATAGATAACTTCGGTTTAATTACCCAAGTTTGAGGTATTAACGACGTTCTGACTCTTCGAAAGAAGTGGTCTAACGAAATTTTGGAACAGCCTTCCACAGGAGGGCACAATTAATGGAAGCTAGATATTCTCTACTACTCTCCAAATCTCTACGAAACAATAACGTACCATAGAACATCAAAATTAAATGCATATTTTCACATAAATTAAGATTATTTGCGATTTAGTAGCGTGGAGATTCGAAAATTGATATATGAAAAATGCATAAGAAGAAATTACTCACTAAATACATGCAAATCCAGTCAATGATTACAATGTAAAACGTGCTGACCATCGCGGTCCAACCGATTCTTCAAATCGTGGAAAATGAAAATAAAAAATAAAACGGAAATATTCACAAGACAACTCGAAAACATCGTTGTTTTGGTCAGTTTTGACACTTTTTGGTCTATAACTTTTTTTTTATGTAAGCATCGGATCGTAAAATTTCCAGAACAAAAGTTGTTTATCTCATCGAGACGAATCGTTTGGTATCAAATTTGACTCATTTAGATGCTTTCTAACGGTTTTGGAATTTTTCAGTACGTCATTTACTGTAGCGTAAACAACGTGCATCTGAGCTACGGGACCTCGATTTTCGGATTCCCCACCCTCGATTACATTACTAGGGACCATTTCCAGGAAAATAATTTTGGCTGTGCCAAGCCTTTCCTAACAAATCTCCATTTTTACATAGAAGGGCTATTGTCGATTGTAAACGAGGTGTCCATTGCTTAGTGCCCTTCGCAACAGGTAGGTGCGAAACGCGCCGCGTCCTCATGCATTGCGGCTTCCATTGTGAAAAGCATTTTCACACAAAATTCTCGTTATTTTTTTGATTTTCTGTCGAATTTCTCAATCATCCGCTAATTAATGGCAATTGGCGCTAATTATGATTAGATTATCGATTTGTTGAGTGAAAATTTGCTTTTATTTCGTTTTTTAGCGATTTCTAGACGATTTATTGAAATTTGAACATTTTTATGTTTTCTTCGACAGAACTTTTAAAATTATCGATAATTGGTAGATATTTAGGGAATAATTACAGATACAGATTTCAATTTCGTCTTATTCCGTGTTTTTTCAGTTTTTCGTGTGCCTTTTGCCTTGTTTTTCGATCAAATAATTTCTTGAGCAGTTTTTCAGGCATAAGCAAGTCCGGTCAGTTGCGTGCCGCCCTGCAACGAGCTCCTCCAAATTAGTGCCACCGTTCTGTCGAAGAAAATCACTAAAAGTGCTCAAATTTCAATAAATCGTCTAGAAATCGCTAAAAAAAAACGAAATAAAAGCAAATTTTCACTCAACAAATCGATAATCTAATCATAATTAGCGCCAATTGCCATTAATTAGCGGATGATTGAGAAATTCGACAGAAAATCAAAAAATAACGAGAATTTTGTGTAAAAATGCTTTTCACAATGGAAGCCGCAACGCATGAGGACGCGGTGCGTTTCGCACCTACCTGTTGCGAAGGGCACTAAGCAATGGACACCTCGTTTACAATCGACAATAATAAATAATATTTTATTTGAAAGGCAGAAAGAAAGTTTTTTCCTTGAAAAGATTCATTTTGTTGCTTCACTTGAGTTAAAAATGTATTATAGCAATTGATATCATTGAGACTAACATCATTATCTTGTCTAACATACGAATTGAATATGTCATTAAAATTTGCATAAATATCGAAGGGATTGCAATAACCGACAATAAGTGAAGATAAAAAAAAGCATCAATTCAAATATGAATGGTGGGTTTTCGAGTGGTATTGAACCTAGAAAAACTACATAATAATTCAAACATGCATTATCATTTGATAATAAGTTACCATATTGAGGATTCGTAATCGAATCTTTAACAAGAACAGCCTTCGAATGATTAGCATTTGTTTCAAATTCGATATCCTAAAACAATAGTAAATTAGATTATGGCACAATTTTGTGAGCACCCTGTAAATTTCAAGCTATTCGAACATAAAATGGAGAACTTCGATCTTATGAGTCTTGTGGTCGATTATTATTGCAGAATTACAAATGTTATTCTATCTACTTCTGATACATTCTAGAAGTGAACGCTAATGTAAAATCATGTGAATGGACAGATGCATTTATTCGATTTTAGTATGCATTAAACATTCATCGACTGACGACATTTGAAATTGATGAATTTATTTGCGGATGAAGTATTATAACAGATAAGAATGAAATAATAGAATTATATTTTAGGTCTTAATTTCTACGACTGAACTCGGCTCATTGTTGACCGCCCCACACTCGAGACTTGGATGAGTGATTGTGGTGAAATTTGTTTTTTTCTTCTAAACAGAATTATCATTTCATAATAAAATTAGCACGAAACGTTAATTTCTCACCGAATGCGAAGTAGGTTGCGTATAGCTTTTTGTCTGGCAGGGCTAGAAATTATAAATGAGAGCGGTATCGTTATTGACCACAAATATGCATCGATAGATTTTATAACGCTATAATTACATATGCTGTTCGTGATTTTAGAATTACACCCGAAATACGCAAAGCCAGCCAATAATTGTTCATCTTTAAATAAAAAGCTGTAGCCGATTAATAATAGAGATAAAACCTAAATAATACATCTTTTATACACCGTAAAACCTTTATAGCTGAAACCCCCTAAAATGGCTCAGGGCCGACTCCCCCCACTATGCCCCTACTCCCCCCACTCTCCAAAAACTCGTTGAACGATAAAACATAGTGGCGGAAAAGTGGTTGCTTTAAAAAGTGGGGGGAGTAGGGGCATAGTGGGGGGAGTCGGCCCTGAGCCCCCTAAAATACTTTCTACAAAATGTCAAATCTACACATTACCCAACTCAAATCATCTAAAGAAGTGGTTTATATAATATTCTTTGGAATGTGTGGGGGTATCTTTGCTTTTGATCGTGTTTCTACGATCATACTCAGCGAAACTTGTGCCTATCCGGGCGGATCCGGGTGGATTTCCAGCGTTGAATTGCCGATCGGGGCGGGTAGGCATGCCGATCGGCAATTCACTGCCAATTTTTGCCGACCAATACCAATCCACTCGGATCCGTGTTGGTCGGCAATTTTTACCTGGTAAAACTGCCGACCGACTCGGGTCAAATTGCCGACCAACTCGGGTCCACTCGGATTGAATTGCCAATCCGGGCGGAGCGGCATGCCGACCCACTCGGGCCAAACTGCCGACATCCGTCCGGATCGACTCGGATAGGCACAAGTTTCGCTGAGTAAGATGACGAGATATGACCAATTGAAAATTGCGAATTTCCCGAAAATAGGGATTGGAACTAAGAACCACAGGATTTCAATTAGAGGCTTTACGAAACTTTTCACAAAGAATGACAAAATATTACATGTTGGAAAGCAAACGGGATCATCTGATATAGAATTCGTCGATTGTCTGCTCCATAATTTCGATTTGATAATTTTGCAAGGGTTTGAAATTTATGATAAAATCCAAAATATACCAATGTCGAAAGAAATGCACACATATCGATGCTCATACTAAGTAGCTAAGAAGAAATTTAATGATTAATTAATTTTATGATATATTATTTACTAACCTGCACATATCTTACATATGAATTACCACTTTCAAACCTCCAAATGCCGTAAATCATTGCTCCTTGAATAGCTGAAATAATGCCGCTGAAGATCAAAACAATCAACATGGTTTTGTGCAGGTAATTTCTAAATTTTTGATTGAATAGAGTATGCTATCACAATGCATCCTGAATAAAATGCGCTACATTTTGAATTTCAGTAGAAAGTTGTTTTTACTGCCTTCCAGGGGCGGGCCGGAATTCTGATTTCGGTTTCGAAAATTAAAAATTTAATTCCGGCATACCCCTGATCCTTTCTTAGTCATATAATCCTATTTCAAGTCGATGCTTCATACTGAAACCTACTTGGTCAGAATTTTTGTCAGTGTTTCATTGTTATACAGCAGTGCATATCTTTGTAAAACTAGACATATATTCAATAATGATAATGAGTAGCAAATAAATGGTATTAATAAAAAGTAAGAAATTATAAACATGATACAAGTAATAGACATTTCAACAAGAAAGTAGCCCGCAATTATTTTATTTCCTAAAATTAAATATATGTATATAACCTACTCAATTTAACCAAGTTTTAGAGAAGTTTCTATCGTTTGAATCTATATAGAATGATGAAGTATATTATTGTCGATTGTAAACGAGGTGTCCATTGCTTAGTGCCCTTCGCAACAGGTAGGTGCGAAACGCGCCGCGTCCTCATGCATTGCGGCTTCCATTGTGAAAAGCATTTTCACACAAAATTCTCGTTATTTTTTTGATTTTCTGTCGAATTTCTCAATCATCCGCTAATTAATGGCAATTGGCGCTAATTATGATTAGATTATCGATTTGTTGAGTGAAAATTTGCTTTTATTTCGTTTTTTAGCGATTTCTAGACGATTTATTGAAATTTGAACATTTTTATGTTTTCTTCGACAGAACTTTTAAAATTATCGATAATTGGTAGATATTTAGGGAATAATTACAGATACAGATTTCAATTTCGTCTTATTCCGTGTTTTTTCAGTTTTTCGTGTGCCTTTTGCCTTGTTTTTCGATCAAATAATTTCTTGAGCAGTTTTTCAGGCATAAGCAAGTCCGGTCAGTTGCGTGCCGCCCTGCAACGAGCTCCTCCAAATTAGTGCCACCGTTCTGTCGAAGAAAATCACTAAAAGTGCTCAAATTTCAATAAATCGTCTAGAAATCGCTAAAAAAAAACGAAATAAAAGCAAATTTTCACTCAACAAATCGATAATCTAATCATAATTAGCGCCAATTGCCATTAATTAGCGGATGATTGAGAAATTCGACAGAAAATCAAAAAATAACGAGAATTTTGTGTAAAAATGCTTTTCACAATGGAAGCCGCAACGCATGAGGACGCGGTGCGTTTCGCACCTACCTGTTGCGAAGGGCACTAAGCAATGGACACCTCGTTTACAATCGACAATAATACTTGTCACCTTTAAAATAACTCAGTCTTATTGTTAGGAACATGCAATAACAAAATTAAGAACTCTTAGTAAAAAGATAATTTGTAATACGTGATGTACTTACCGTTTGAGCCTATACTTAAAGGCTCATAGAAAAAGACACTGGGACACCAGTTAGAAAAAGACCCTGATTTTTCTAAGAAATAGTATGGAGAGGCAAGATAGGAAAAGAAAAAAACCGGTCTTTTTCTAACTGGTGTCCCGGTGTTTTTTCTATGAGCCTACTTAAAACTACTGATGCCCATATGAATAAAAGAAATACAACAATCAAAATAACAATTAACAGATATGAAAATGCACGAAATTTGATTAGTATCGGATAATATGGTGCCTGAAATTAATCATTCGAAAGTATAATCGAATTATTATTAAGTAAATGTGAATTAAGAAAAAGGTAGACAATTTTAGAACTTTTTGTCATTCATTTTGAATGCTGTGATGAAAGACGTTTATAGTTTTTCTTATTTTCTTCGCGCCATTTCTTAATATTTCATTTAATTCTTCTATTCAATAACTATTTTAAATAGGTGCATATCTTAACGATTTTTGATAATATTTCCAGACCTCACATTTTGATGGCAAGCATTGTCAGGAAAATATTGCATAAATTAAATACTAGTTTTATCATCGAAAAAGAAGTTTACTCTAGATAAAATAGTTTTAAATTAATGATTAATTTCAATTTAATATTTACTGATTGCCATAAACAAATTTTACTACAAAAATAAAATGACTTGCCTCTCGTTTTTCATCAGTAATGCGAAAGGAATATGCCGTTAAAATTTGTAGTATTAGAGCAGGTATTCCAGAACATAATAATAAAAATGGAAAAAGAATATTTTCTACTATTTTCCTATATCTATTATTAGCTGAAACGTTTTATTAGACTTTGTAATTTTGACGATTTGGAATTGTCACAATGGCACAACATGATTTAGAAGTGTAGCGTTATCCAACGAAGATTTTTTTTTTGTGAATAATGCTACACATCCTTCCAAAAATCATGTTGCGAAATTTCCGGAACTCCGTAATTTTTAGTAAAATCATGAATAATTTTGAAATTTTAATCATATGCTCACATTCACTAAAAGCTTCCATATTGATACTATTTGCTATAAATCGATATAAGAAGATTTATCAGAATTAATAACTATTTCACACAACAAGAAATTTTCTGAAATGAATGTAGGTTTAGATAAAATATATCTTAAAAATTAGGGTCTTGAAAAATTGTTTCGACAGGCTAAATTATGATTTTGCTAAATAAAATTAGCCCTGATACGAGCATAACTTGAATTTTATAACTCAAGAGAATCTGCTCACCAATCTTTTATAGTCGATGGAATTCAAAGGATAGGCGATTTTTAGTTTACTTATTATTTATGCGCAGAAAAGAACCATTTAATTGGAAAAGACAGGTGAAATATAAAGTTCACCAACTTCGCAAATCAACAGATGGAATTTTCCCGATAATGGTGCCTATTGTAATTAATCATTCTAATATAAAGTCAAATTTCACTAGTCAAATCAAATATGCATTAATGATGACTTTAACGAAATTTAAATGCAGCTGATTTTAGCCTACTCAAATATTAGTACCTGCAAAGTATTATCATCTACATTTCAAAGCTCAGATTGCTGAATCTAGTAAAATCGAAAGGTCTTATTAAATCGCTATCGCCCAATTAGCACATTTCGTAATTTTGATTATCACGGCAGCAAAGATCAAATTTAAAACAAATTCTCTGTAATATTCGACGATCCCAAGGAAGAGGTCGGACCAGAGGTTTAAAATACGTTTTGAAGGAGTATTTGAGTGTTTTCTACCTATATTCGACCTGAGAATCATAATTCTGAGCCTTTTTCCGACATTTTCAACTTCGGATCCAGGTACGGGGGTCCGAGGATTAAAGTTCAAACGTCATCCCGACACCCCAAAACCCATATCATATTGTTCAATTCGATGAGCTGAGCCGAATGATGCAGACATTTTCGAATCCGACCTTCCAAACCCGAGTTATGGCTAAAAACAGTGCAATTTTGGAAGAAAAATCATGAATCTTTGGGGAAAGATGCGTTTTTTGTTCTTATAGATACGAACCAGATGTCTTAAAGTGAATATTAAAATTTCCCATGAAATTCTGAATTTTTATATGAGTTTGGTCGATAAAAATGGGTACGTGATTTGAGAAAAACCGACCTGAAGCCGGATCAGAAAGCTCCGAACTTTCAAAAATGAGAGACAGACCCCCAAATCATATACCATTCGATGGAGCATGAAAAACTAAGCAACTTATGTGAAGCCACCTTCGAAAGATTCTCATCCATGAAGGCTCTAGACCGAAAAAAACTGAAAAGCGTACTTTACGTTCAGGAATTTTTATTTCGAAAAATATTTGCACCATTCGACTCAGCTCATCGAGCTGAACAACTTGATATAGGTTTTGGGGTGCCGGGATGACTTTTGAAATTTGACCCTCTGACCCCGGGACCCAAACTCGGACTTTAAAAATTCGAGAAAAAGTCCCAGAATCATGTTTTTCAGGTCGAATATGGCCAAAAACAACTAAAAACACCGACCTAGAGTCTTTCTGAGATTTTGATCCGGCCTCTTCTTTTCTGTCTCTCAAAGTTAGCGGGATTGCGTTTTATGTACCTATCCTTTATCAATAGGAGCGAATTGGAGAATGTTGTTGTGGGCGGAGCTTAGTTCTAAGCGCCGCCCCCTTTCTAGAAATAACGCCCCTCGTCCAGGCCGTTTCAAGGCTTGTTTATTTGTGCGAGTGCGCAGAGCGAGGAAAACATGTTTAAGAGATCGCTCTCTTCTCATGTTTTTATTCATTTTTGCTTTTGAACCTAAAACATTTTATTAACCTTCTGAAAGTTCATGCAAATTCGTTTATTTTTCTTTATAAGTTAGTTTTATTGTCATAAGCCTTATGAACTTTTGAAAGATGCTGATTTTATTATTTCATCGTCGGATATCCATGAAATGACATTTCAACATTTCGAAAAGAAATGGTTAGGCGAAAATTCAAATCTTTCTAGCTAACACTAATTATTTTTGAGATAGTTGGAATGTTATTTCCTAATAGGTCCCTTCCTTTCATTAAATGGTTCAATCTGAGCTTCTCTTTTAGATCTCTAGACTCATTTCCGGATAGGCATTTGCGCTCTCCTCAGTTAGTCTGTTCGTTCTTGTTTGAATTTGCTAACCCTATTCCTCATCTACTAATTCAGCGTTAAACATGATGTTGTCTCCTTTATTGCGTTTCCGTGTCGGCACTCTGCTGGTCAGAAGATGGGCTTCTAGTGCGACCGGGGCCGTCCCCTATGCCAAGATCCAGCTCAAGAAGCCTGAAGGAGAAGAGGTTAGCTCGATAGAAATGCCAATTTCAAGCATTTTTCTTTACTAACTTCTCTTGAATCATGCAACCTCTAAATGATTATCAACAATTGGCTCATTCGTCACTTTACTAATCAAGTGCTATGTTATTTCGTTGTCAGCGTTCATCAAGTTGGATGACGAGAAATTCTCGAACAAAACAAACCCATTCTATTTCATGTTGTGATCTTACCACAAAATTGCACAACTGCGTTGCTTCATCTTCCTTCGCACATTTGTTGTTTTTCAAATGCCACCCCTTCCTCTACGTTCTTTCATCCCTTTCCATTCATCTTGCGGTGTTTGTTGCAGACTTGGGACTTTTCCGAAATTTCGCTACCGCAACGCAACTTCGGCGAAAAAGTCCCAAGTCTGGTGTAGTATGTTATTCAATTCCCACGATTTCAGGGCTATTTCGATTATAGCCGCAATCCGTCGAGAGACCCCAAATGGAAGGGGCCAGTTCCACAAGAGGGCAACTTTCCAGTGACGTAGGAAAAATATCGCATAATCTAGAGAAAATATCCGATCCTGCAGATTCTTGACCCGTCGTCTCGGTCACGCTTACGAAGTCTATCCACTCTTCTTTTTGATGAGCTTCGTGCTTGTATCCATTTGCACAATTTCCTGGTGGAGCTTTGGCAAAGTAGAGGTTTGGCTCGATAGAAGTATGATCTGGAATCTCAATGCCAGAATATCATTATTTACATTTTAGGTCAGAAGTTGCCTCCCTTGGATTGGGAGAGAATTCATGATAACTACTGGAAGTTTCATACTGTAGCCTATGATCCCGAGGGAAAGACGAAACGCAGATGCGAAATCATGGAAGTTCTGGAGGTAAAATAAATCAGTTTAAGAAAATGAGAACTTGAAACATGCAGGACGAAATGGCCGACGCTGCCAAGAAGCGGGGCACTCGCTAGAAAGAAACAGAAGAACCTCGACACTGTCTTTCATTTCTTTAAAAGTATCTAATCTTTTCTAACAGTGCAAAAATGTAATTATTGAGTACAAATATTCTCTCGAACTCTTCTGTAGTTCATATAGAAAAAAATAGTGTATGTAGAGTTGTGAAGCTATTTCGACAAATAAAGTATTCACTTTGAGGAAAATGTTGAAATTTGAATACGGCAGTTTTATTGTAGTCTTTTTTCACTTCTTATTTACAAGTCATTATCATCAGTGCTTCTCTAGTGAATGAGCGACTTTGAGGAATTCAACTGGGGTCCACCTCTGTCCGTGTCGCTGTTCGTCGCATCCGATGCCAAGTCGACGAGGACGGGAAGATGCAGGCTAGTGGAAAAGTAGATTTGCACGAGAACTCCGAACTCCTTTTCAGTGTCATGTCGATGCCCGTGCGATGTCCTACCGTGACGAACAGTCAGTCCATGAGTGAAGCGTTGCAATTCCCCAACGACGACCCGTTCACTATGGACAGCAGTCACTTTTCAGGCTTCTCGTCTGCGGCCAATTCGCATTCGATCTCATCTACTTCGGGGAATTCATCAATTCTAAATGGCAACGCCCTCGGACCGCATTGGCGTCGCAGAAACGTAACAGCTAAGTACGCAGTCGAGCAGACGAATGGAGTCAGACTGGAAGAGCAGGAATTGGATACAGTGAGCGGTGGAACTGGAAGCGCCATGGTGGAGGAATCTGTGGTTCGTCAAATAAATCAACGGAAATTGATTAACGTTTTGAATCTAGAGTCAAGAAGCGTGGGATCTGCTAGCCGAAGGCATGACGCATACTGTCACTATGATGCAGGTTTGCTTGCATGCTTTGAACAGTTTTTTTTAAATGGAGAAATTTCAGCTGTTGTCAAAGCTTCACGTTCAAAACGTTGGCCTGATTCATCGAGTGATGAACGTGTGCAGTGAGCTGTTCGACCAGACTGACATCGCTTGTGGAAATGTGATAATTCATCTTCAAGTAGAAGTTCAAGGCTTTTTGAAGATGAACTACGAGATCGGAGCACTGGAGACAACGTTGGAGAATGAGGAAAGAAGGATGGAAGTATGTGAGAAGGCCAAGGAAGAAGTCAATAAGGTGCAACTTCCAATCTGCTTGAAACAGGGAACTTGAAATTGCTCAGATGATCGAAAGGGAGAACGTGTTCATGACGATGCGTGACAATTTGGATGCGATCCTAACCAAGATCGATCGCTACAAGGAAGCGAAGGTGAAACTGGACAGAAATCAGGAGTTAATGGCGAAGATTTACGAGCAGGTTAGTTTTTTTTCTGGATGACTTTCATCATACAGATTTGCAGGTAGCTGAAGCAGCGGAGAGACACGAGAATGCGATGGAAAAGAAGAGCAGGAGTGGCACACTCTGCTACGACACTTCTGTAGTAAGATTTTTTGTTTTTAAAATTGACGAGTTGATTAAAATGTAATAATTCCAGGCAATGAGTTGCCTGCACCGTGTTCGTCACTCGTTGGACCCTATTATGTCGATCTTCATCAACAATCGCCCTCTCGTGTGCGCCATTAACAAGTTCTGTGAAAGAGTCAGACACATCGAGACTGCTGTCGGTAATGATGTGAGTCGTTTCGTCAGGGGCATATGAAAATGTCACAATATCTCATTTTGAAAGAAGATGAAGGGAAAAACGGAAATGCTTTGAGACTTCCAATTCTAGGCGAAGCCAATGCCCCTGATCGATGTGCAGCGTCGTATGATGAATCCACATCCGAGCGCTTCAAACACGGATGCTGTCAGAAAGGAGAGCAGACAAGAGGTTGTTCTCGAGTAAGTTTGGGGTTTTCATGGAAATGTCAACGTTTCATCGGGAAATTCTAGTCTCTGGAATCCGCCTTCGACGTTGTCCGAAATCACGACGACACCTGTCAGAATGGACACCGACGATATGCCCAAAGCGGGTGCATCTGTGTCGACGGCTTCTGTCATGTCGATCGCCGATCAGCCAAAGGATGCTCCCAGCAAGTGGCCTACTTCTATTTGGAAATATTTGAAAATTTTTTAAATTGACCATGTAACATTTGCTTTTTGGCGCAAATTTAGAACGAACTGTGCTCGTATTCATAAACGCGTCGAGAGGGGCTCATAGAAAAAGATACCACTCTTTCTTTTTTTTCTCTTGCTTCCTCATGCTATTTCTTAGAAAAAGTGGTGCCTTTTTCTAGGAGCATCTCGAGGCTCCCGATGCATTTGTGACTGCGACACTGGAAATTTCGTCTAGATTAGAAACATGGCACTCTCAGATTCTAGCGTCCAGCAGAAGCCGAAGGACTGAGGTCGACGAAGAAGAAATCATTTCTCTACTCAACTCCAGCGTTGCAGGTAAACTTATAAAATTACTTAGGACCCCCAAACAGATATGCCGAGTTTGTTTCGGACAAAATTTTTGTGCAGAAATGTCACTAGAGATGCAAATAACTTTCATGGAGAAAAAATCGCAAAAATCCGTTATCTAAAGTGAATACATTATCACAAACGAAATATTGCCTGTGTGCGACTATTTTGTCTTGATTTTTTACACTGAATCATTTTATCAGGTTCATCGTTGAATTAGATAGGGTCTTTTGAGACATTTTGCGTGTGTGTGGAGAGTACTCCCCTCCCAAATTTTTGATTCCAAGCTATCACGTTTCTCTCATAAACGTATTTTTGCAAGGGACGGAGTTTGGGAACTCTAAACTTGCTTGAAAATGATTCCATAAAAATCCCTGGATAATCTTAACTCCAAAAATCTAGAGATCTGATTTTATTCACCCTTTTTAGAGCTAGTCAATCTCTACGACGTATTGGACTATGCTTCTGAAGAACTGTCCCTGTCCACTGCGAGCGGCTCCGCATAAACCACACAACCCCATGTCTTCCCAAACAGTATTTTTCACGATTTTTTCCTTGAAAACTCGCAGTCTCTCTCGCCCACTTTTTATCACTCAAAAAGTTTTCTGCGTGCAACGTTCTTCCCTAAAAACAATCTCGATCGGCGCGATCAACAAATATAAAATAAAATTAGTAAGAAACATTTTTGACGTTTATTTGGAAGTTCAAAAATACTTAATTTGAAAAATTCAAATAATTTAGTGACGAAAGTGTTCTGATGAAGCAAGAAAAGTGCATAAATTTCTCATTTCTTCAAATATTTTAAAAACTAATTAGTGTCTGATTTAAGTGAAGCGATTATCAGATCATCCCCTTTTCCCAATTTTCTGCCGCAATGTTTCACGACCTTATCAGTGCACGCCATTGCTCACATCTTCAAATTGCATTGATCTTATTTTTAACCTTTCGAAAAATGTCGCCGATTTTTAATTTCTAAATACGTCCCTTAAAATATTCTAAAGATGTTCGAGGGTAAGGAGGAAGGCCATAAGATGGGTGTGATTTCTGCGGTGGCTTATACAGTCGGAGATATTGTGGGCTCAGGTAGGAACACTTTGGCTAAAAATGATGAAATTCGGAAGAGTTCAGGAATTTTCGTTTCGCCTACAGCCATTTTGAAATACTCTGGATCGGTGGGCCTTTCATTGATTATTTGGGCTGCGACGGCGCTTATTTCTCTTATTGGAGCCCTTTGTTACATTGAATTGGGCACTGCAATCCGAAGGAAAGGCAATGACTTCGCGTATCTTTCCTATTTTAGATGGTCTGAATTCTTGGATTTCTTGATGTTTTTTAGTGGTTTTTTTTTTAGGAAACCCGTGGCAACTGCGTTTCTCTATGTTTCAATTTTACTATCTTATCCTTCAACCATGTCAATTCAATCGATAACTCTTGGGGAGTACATTGTCACAGGTTGGTTTCTAGAAATTTTTTAAACCAAATTTTGGCAATTTAAAAGTTTAGGGCTGAATGGTACAATGCATATTGAGCCGTCGATGAATTTCATACTTTTTCGTTTCATCGGTTTCGTCTTTTTGTGTTCGTTCGTTCTTCTTCTTTTCTTCGGAACCGCTAATGTTTCAGGGCCTCTAATGTTCCTGAACTTCTTTTCCCTCGGAAAAATGGCAGCTCCTTTCCAAATTCTCGTGACGATTTGTAAGATATTAGTGTCGGGAACGATTGTGGTTACGGGATTTTATTACCTGATCTTCAAAGGCTAGTTCTTCATTGTTGAGAACCAATTGCGAGTTTTAATTCAGGCTATACCCACAACTTCCATGATTCATTTCACGGTACGACTCATAAACCCGGAGATGTAGTTTTGGCACTGTATTCCGGACTTTTCGCCTACAATGGCTGGGATGTTCTGAATTTCGGAGGGGATGAGATTAAAAATCCGAAACGGTAAATTCTTAAACTGTATTCTTCAGTGCACAAATTCAGAACCTTGCCTATAGCTGCTATCGCCGGAATTTCTATATCTGCAGTTCTATATATATCCATGAACATAGCCTATTTTTCAGTGTTATCGTTGGATGAGTTCAAAGGGCATGACGCTGTTGCTGTGGTGAATTCAGCACTTTAAAAGAAGTACGAATTTTGAGACTAAACTAGATTTTCGCCGAGAAGACGCTGGGCAATTTTCAATACGCGATGCCCTTTTTGATCGCTATCATGATGATGGGCAGTTTGAATACGGGAATTTTCGCTTGCTCGAGGTGATTCTTTTGTCGTCTAGGAGATTTTGAACACTTTCCAGATACGCGATGGCAGGCGCTGTTAATCGAGTGGCGCCTTCGCCTCTAGCTGTTGCGGATACGAACTTCTTTAGCCCGAGAATGGCCGTACTCTTCGAGGTTAGATTTCTTCCGGTAAATTTAAAAGTTTCATTGTAGGTCCTAGTAGCCGTCGGGCTTAGTTTCATAGGTGATTTGGACAATATCATTAGCTACATGTCTTTCGCAATCTGGTCTCAGCGTCTTCTGACTCAAGTAAGGAACATTCGAGATTGTTTGAGAATTTACTCCAGACGGCTTTCATTTACTATAAGTGGAAAGGCTACTGTGATTGGGATTCGGCTATCAATTTGCCCATTGTCGTTCCAATTTTGTTTTGGTAGGAGCTTGCTAAATTTTCAAATTAAAAAAAGAAGATTTTTTCAGGTGCATTTGCCTGGCTCTTCTAACCGTTTCAGTTTGGAAGGACTTTTACGTTGCAATTTACGGTCTTTCAATTATCGCAGGTGGCTTTGTCGTGTATTTTCTATTCGTCTTCCCCAACACCTTGCCAAGATTCGTTCATCAAATTGAAGGTCGGTATTTGCTCTCTTGAAGCATCGATTTTGAGGTCTTTAGAAAAACTGATGGTCATAACCCAGTGCATATTCATTGCCATGCCGATGTTCGCACCCCCAGATTCGGAAGATATCTATTCTCGACGAAAAGAATTCAAAACGAAACTTTAATTTTTGAATTGTTGCCGAAACTTGTCATATATTTGTTTTTTTAATAAACGTTCTGGAAAGTGACTATTTTCATAGAATTTTTAATAAAATACCCTCTTTATGATTTTTGGAAAAGAATTTACTTCGACTAATATTTTGGAAAGATGCACCCCCTCTTACTCGTATTTCCAGTTCTGTCCCCTAGTCCCTTTCTCTTTCGCTAAACCTCCAGGCATCGATTTTTGCCTCGTCCCCTTCACTTTTCGGCCACAACTCTCACATTTACATTAGTGAAGAGCTTTAGAAAATAACCACCGCGTTATTTTTCCTTAATTTTTCGATTTTCTGGGAAATTCGATAAATTTTCGAATTTTCAATTATTGCTTGCCCTCAAAGTGGCATTTTGATCTTGTCTTCTGCCAGTTTTTCCAAAGACCATGTGATTTTGACGCTTTTTATGGCAGAAAATAACTTCTCGATTCCTTGATTTTGACAAGTTTTAATTGAAAATGCCCGGAAAATGATAACAATTGAACGAGTGATAAAATGATAACGGCCGATCTTTCTGCCTGGCAACAGTTTTGATAAGGTCATTATCACTTTCCCTCTCTTTGGAAGGTCAATTTCCTTTCTTCGAAGATGTCTTCTTCTTCTGGAAATCGTCTTGCTCGTTTCTTGCTCTGCACTCGTTTTATTTCGTGACTTTGCCATTCGTAGCATTTTTCTCGATACTTTATTTTTACTGATTTTTTTTTTAATTTTGAAAATTTCAGGTAATGAGTGCGATGTATTCGGGCTGTCTGATCGCACGCCACGTTCTGCCTGTCTCCAGGAGGAGTGCCACGACTTTTAGGTTTGTAAACATATATTAAAAATGACAATTTTTTATGTTTTTATCAGCACTTGCTCTATCAAATTGCATGAGTTTTCAGAAAAAGTCTTCTAAAATAAAAGAAAAACTAATTTCAGTGGTCTGACGTCGGCCGATTTTCTGAAGAAAAAGACTAACGAGCCGATTCTGGAGTACAGAAAAGGCAGCAAGGAGCGAATCGCGCTCGAGGATGAACTCGCTAAATTGAGCAAGGTTTTTTTTGTTCATTTTCTCGAAAAATAGATTTTTTAATTTTCAGACCCCAATCGACGTGCCGCTTCGCATCGGCTCCAAGAAAATCACCAACAATTTGGAGAAGAAGCAGAAAATTGTCAGTTTTTTTCCTCAAAGCTTTCCGCTCAAAAATGGGAGGAAAATGTTCCCAGTCATTTTGAGAATAATTTTCATCTTCAGTCCTCCGATCACGCAAATCATGTCTGCCGCTTCACCTATGCCACTCAAGACCAGATCCAGGAAGCCATTGACACTATTCTTTCACACCGAGAGAAATGGGAGAAAACCCCGTTGAAGTACGTTTTATTTCTTTTTTCGAAAAATAAATACAAATTTCAGGGAACGGGCTGAAATCCTCTTGCGAGCAGCAGATTTGGCTGGCGGAAAATACCGAATGAAGCTGAACGCGGCCACAATGCTTGGCCAGGGCAAGAATATCGTTCAGGTACTACGAGGTTCTCTCGTACTAATATCGTTAATTGAAAAGAGTCGATATTCATGCAGCAATTAGAACTCGAATTTGTAGTGAAATAGTGAATCGCGTAGAAGAGAAACGAAACGAATAGCGTAATTTTTGAATATCGACGTTCTCTCCCAATCAATGCAACAAAAATTGAAAGTCCAGGCTGAAATTGATGCTGCCTGCGAACTAATCGACTTTTTCCGCTTCAACGCCGTTTTCGCGTTGGAATTGGAGAAATACGAGCCGATCTCGACAAAAGTCAGCACTAACAAAATGGTATACAGGGGAATGGAGGTGAGAGTTTTGAAAATTCGTCAAAAATAGAAGAAAATATTTAAAAAAAAAAAAAACATCAAGTTAGGCTCAGACTTGCAACTTTTTTTTTTTTTTTCGAAATTTTGACATCCACATCCGCGGATTTTTATTTGCAAATCTGATCAGGCTTTTAAAAATTGGAATAATTCGAATTTTCCAGGGTTTCGTTGCGGCCATCGCTCCCTTCAACTTCACTGCTATTGGAGGAAATTTACCGACCGCACCAGCTTTGATGGTAAAAAATCAAATTTAGAAAAAATGCAAATTTTAAATTTCAGGGAAACGTGGCTCTCTGGAAGCCGTCCGACACGTCCGTTCTGTCCAACTACATCATTTATGAACTTCTGGAAGAAGCGGGAATGCCGCCCGGTAAATTTCATCCTTTTTGCTCGGAATCCAACTCGTTTTTCGCAAATATCCTTTGATAAAACGAATTTCAGGAATAATCGCGTTTGTGCCCTCTGATGGTCCGACCTTTGGAAGCACGATCACCGCGAGCAAACATTTGAGGTTTTGGAATTCCATTTTTGAAGAAAAATTTAGGCAAAATATTTCTATTTTCCAGCGCGATCAACTTCACCGGTTCGGTGCCAACGTTCAAATACATTTGGAGGAAAGTCGCCGAGAACCTCGACAAATACGTCACTTTCCCTAAACTTATCGGAGGTATTGTTGAAGAATTGAATTGAGTAAAAGTTGAATTTCAGAATGCGGCGGAAAGAATTTCCACTTCGTTCATCCGTCGGCCGATTTGCAATCTGTTGTTACTGGTAAGGTACACTCGATTATCTACGAGATGACTGTTTGCAAAGGGATGAAGGAAGGGATATTCGCGAACCTTAACTATGTACCTCTGCGTCTCTGCACACTGCTTCCTCTTATTTCCCTCCAGTGCTGGTGCGTCACGCTCGCAGATACGCGTCCTCCTTCAATTAAAACATTCATTTCGTAGATAATAATGGAAAATAAACATCTTGAAAATCCATGATCTCAGAAAATGAATTTTTAAATGACATAAATTGTAAAAATATATCTATTTCAGGAACAGTCCGATCTGCCTGGGAGTATTCTGGTCAGAAATGTTCTGCCTGCTCTCGTCTGTACATTCCTCAGTCCATGTGGCCAAAATTCTTGGAGGAAATCAGCAAAATTCACAGCCAAGTCAAACTGGGAGATGTTAGTTTTTTCAAGATTTAGTTATTTTAAATGAACGAAATACTCGGCTTTTCTAAAATTGATTTTATAAATTCTCTGAAACTTATCTGAATAATTTAAAAATTTCATTGAATACTTGGCTTGATTGAATGGAAACAATTTTCAGCTATTTTTATTTCAGGTACGTGATCCATCCATCTTCCTCTCTGCGGTGATCGACGAAAGGGCTTTCGATCGTATTTCTGGATATATCGGTGAGTTCTTCCTCGTGAAAATAAAAAAAACTAGCATATTTCAGATTATGCCAAGTCTGGAAAAGATGACGCGAAAATCGTTCTCGGCGGTGGCTATGATAAATCTGTTGGATATTTCATTCAGCCCACTCTGATCACGGTCAACAATCCGAACAGCAAATTGCTTACCGAGGTTAGTCTGGAAATTTTCAAAATAAAATGAAAATTTACCAAATTTCCTTTACTTGTGGATTTTCCAAATAATTTGTTTAAAATCTTGTTTCAGGAAATTTTCGGCCCCGTCTGCACTGCCTACATTTACAAAGACTCGGAAGTCGATTCTGTGCTGAAGACGATCAAAGACGCTACGCCCTACGGTCTGACTGGCGCCATCTTCTCGCAGGACAAAAATTGGCTCTACAAGTAGGTTTCAGGGAATTCATAAATGGAGAAATTACAATCGTTAATACTCTTCAGCTTTTCAGAATTTCAACAAAAAAAACGCACAAAATTTAGGACATAAAAGACATTCTTGTAATTTTCAGGGCCAGAGATGAACTTCGAGACGCGGTAGGAAACATGTATCTGAATGACAAATCGACTGGCTCCGTCGTTGGGCAGCAGCCTTTTGGAGGTATTCTTTTAATTTTGAAAGAAAAAAACACAATTCTTGATCAATTTGAATTTTTCATTTTGTGTTGAAAATAATTAAATATAAGTATCTTTTGAGGAATTATATTTTTATTTATTTGTTTAAGAAAATTAAAAAAAAAAAAATGAAATTCCAGGAGCCCGTATGTCTGGCACAAATGACAAGGCTGGCGGCCCTCATTACGGACTTAGATGGTCCTCCCCTCTGACGATCAAGGAAACATATACCTCACTCACCGATTGGAAATACCCGTCCATGGAAAATTAGGTCGACAAATCAGGTAGCAAAGCCCCGTTCCTTACAAAATCGAAAAAAAATGAAACGAGAAAATCGCCAATTTCTTCAAATAGATGTCGTTTTTACAAGTCTAGTAAAAATGATACGAATCTTTTGTGATCAACTCCCATGGAGATTTCATATATTCGAGATTATTAGCAGGGATGATTTTTCTTCTTCATTTATTAAAATTCCGGTTTTCAAAATTTTATCGTCGTCTACTTATTTCTGGTCGATTTTCATGTCCAGTGAGAGAACAAGTCATTTTTCAGTGAAAATTATACTCGTTCTTTAGAATTGCATAGTTTTTTTTCTATTGTTAGAAGTGGGTTTCAATATTTCTATTAAATGCTTTCTCAAAAATTTTCGAAATGCTTTAGAAAACTGATTGGGGCATAATTCAAACGCACATGACTTTTGTAGTAGAATACTATCGCATGCGTCCTGCAAATTTTGCTCTCATGGAAACATGCTCTAATTCTAAATGCTAGTGACTTCTCTTTTTTACCTTTAATACTTTCTTAGTGGGAAAAAGAAGAGCCACTGACATTTAGCATTAGAGCACATTTCTAGGAAGGCAGAATTTGCTGAGCACATACAATAATAGATTTCTAACGATCTTTACGAGTTGATTATTTTTCCTCCTTTAGAAGCCGATTTTCCTCATGACATACATTCAAAGTATGCGAATATTAGTCGTTTTTTTTTAATAAAGAACCCTTGGTTTTATTTTCGGTCTTCAGATTTTCTAAATGGTTTCGAAGCCATTTCATATTTCGACTTTTTAAATTCTATTCTTCAGCAAAAATAATCTTTGAAGGCTCAAAAATTCCGACAGAAATGGGACCCCGCAATGGTTTTGACTGGACGAATGTATCATTTGAAGGTTGGTGAACAATTAAACACTAAAGAAAAACACAAACAAACAACAATAGAAATTAGGCTTTTTTTTTGAAAGAAAAGTAAATGTTAGAAAAAACGCCGATTTTCAGAAGGAATGACGACTCTAAAGGAATGGCGTGAGACGGGCGTGCGTCGCAGCGAGGAGGTCGTTGAGATCTGGGAGCACGTGCTGAGTCGCAGCCCCGTCAGTCTATCCGATCAGTTGTGGCTCGTTTATGAACAGGTAAAATTAACAAACACATACTTTCCCTGAATCAGCGCCTTACAAACCTTATCTTTGGAAACGTTCTGCATTTACCTTCACTGGGCAGAGAAAAGAACTCTATCTCTCGTTTTCTCACCATTTCTTATTCTCCTCACTATTTTCGAAGGAAAAGGCTTGTGTAAGGCCGTAGTCTTGAAATCTTCCAAATTCACGATCTTTTCTTTTGAAATCCGAGGCTTCAACCTTATCCAAAATACAAATTTTCTTCTTGAAAGAACAAGCAGAACTCTCTTCTTTGAAACTCATAGAAAATGTTATTTCGGAAGAAGTAGAAGAAAATTAGAATATTCTGGAATTTCAAGGTCTGTATCGCCGCCCTGGACGCGTCGCGCTTCGACCTGGCGAGCGAGTGCATCAGCAGGCTGGACGAGCGATTCCCCAAGAGCAGTCGCGTCTCCAAACTCATCGCCATGCGGTACGAGGCCATGGAAAAGTAAGTCAAAGACAATACCCATTTGACGATTTCCTGTATTTGCCAACAGATAGGGAAATTTTACAGAAGGGTAGAAACACATCTTCAAAATTGGATTTTTCCTCTTAAATCTTAAGTTGAATGTGTTCTTTTTTCAGTTACAATGCAGCTGCTGAAATCTACGAGAAACTCATCGAGGGCGATCCGACGAATAATGTAGGTGAAAATACTAAAAAATGGTCAAAACGAAAAATATGATCTTTTGGAGATGAACAAAATTGGGGAAATTTTTGATAGATTTTTTTCAGTCCTACCGCAAGAGGAAGATCGCTGTGATGCTCGCGCTGGGACACTATCAGGACGCGATCAGGGACTTGAATGAATATCTGAAGGTAAAAATAAGAAGAAATCAGACCAAATTTTTATTAAGAAATTTATTTGAACGCCAAAATAATAAAATAAAAAGTGGAAAAAGAGATAAAAGCAAAAATTGCAGACTTTCCTGAACGACAACGAGGCGTGGATTCAGTTGAGCGAGCTGTACTTGCACGAGAACGACATTCCCAAGGCCATGCACTGCATCGAGGAGCTCATCGTTTCGTCGGTTAGTAAGAATTTTTTTAAAATAAGTTTGAAAATGTCTTCATATTTGGAGTGAACAATCTCCACTAGTGTTTCCATTCATAATCTATCTAATATATTAAAAATTTCGAAATTTCATTGAGCTTCTTTCAAAAGTAATTTATATCTGGAGAAGACGAACTGTCTGATAACTGATATTTCACTCCAAGGTTGCAAATTTAGACCCGAATAAAGTCCGATCGGCATCTCAAATTTACAATCCTGTTTCACTTATTGCTCGCTTTGAAAAATTAACAATAACTTTGAAGAACTACTTTTATGTTTCAAAAATTATTCATATTAGGAAGAATAAAAATTTAGTAATTTTGTTCCCTCTGCCGAAACTTCAAAGATAACAAAAAATGTAATCTTCAGCCTCTGAATACGCTGTTTCTGAACCGTTTGGCCGACATGCGCTACTCAATCGGAGGAGTGGAAAACCTCGAATTGGCAGCCTCGTATTACGGCAGGGCGACCGCACTCAACCCGAGCGATCTCCATGCCCAGTACGGACTTTTCTTGGTCAGTATTTATTTGCATACAAAAAATAATTCAAACATTTTGTACTATATCACATGGGCCTTCTGCGCTAGTTACGATCAAGTTATAATCTTATCCTCTTGTAGAAATTACCCTCTTTCTCTTCCTCATACATGCTATTTTCCAGAAGAGGGAGTAACTTCTACAGAAGGGTACGAGTAACCTGAGGATAACTAGTATACAAGAGGCCTATCACATGTGATGATGTTGGGTCTGTCTTTTATAAGAAAATCACAATTTTGTGGCTAACTGTTTCCTGACTAACAATAAAGCCCGAATAAGATAAAAGATAAAAGGGAAAATGAAATAGTGTATGTATCAGAAGGTGACAAAAAACAACTTTTAAAAATCTTATCGATAGTTTGAATAATTATTTACGTTTCAGTGTTCTCTCAACCTTTCGAACCACTCGAAGGCTCTGGCCGAGAAAAAGAAAGAAGCTACGGCAGCGGCAGGCAGTGCACTCGAACGGATCACTGCCAGATATCAGGAGGTCGGTTTGAGGCAAATTTCCTCAAAAATTGGCGCGAAACCTCGGTTTTCCATTTTTACGAGTCTTTTTGTACTCTGACTTTCAGGGTACGGAAAATCTAAATTAAAATAGAAAAGCTAGGTTCTTTTCTCAGTTTTTACGTTCTTTGAGAAATACTATTCTAGTAGTGCAAGAATAGTTTATATCTGATAATACCTGAAATTGAAGATTCTATCGTCTCAACCGAACAACCCCTCTGCGAAGCTAAACTTGGCTGCACTACAAAGTGCCAAGGTCAAGTTGGCCAAGTAGCTGAGTAGCTGAGTGGCTAGTGGCTCTACTCTTCATCGCCAACTCTACGCGTGTTTTTCGTTGTGGCTTTTGAATTTTTCGCTGGATTCTTCTATTTGTCTAATTTATTCACTCACTGGATGTTCTCCACGGATTATTTTCATTCAACCTAAGTATTCCTCTCTAACCTAATGAAGGCGTATTGAAATGTGCTTGATAAGAACAGAAAGAAGCAAAATCGAACAAAATCTATTCGTCTTTCAAATTCTCGAGTTATCTTTAACTTTGGTTCTTTTGAGAAAATAGCAACTTTTTCTCAAATTATCGTTAATTGTTTTATCCTTTCGGCAAAATCTAGATTTTTTGAATTCTAACAATCTGGATCTTGAAATTTCCCTCCTCTTATCACTTCACCTGTGATTCATAGTCAAATGTGTTCGTGTTAAAATTAAGTTTCTTCTTAAAACCGAAAATTGAAATTGAAATTTAAAAATAATAAATCATGTTTTAAGATAACAGGAATTAGTTTAATCAGCTTTTAGTTTTTAGAATCGTAGTGACTGTAGAATCGATTCGCAGATCACTTTCTTTCCCACTTCCAATAATTTTCCGCTATTCACGTTTTGGGCATTATTTGTAAAGAAATAAGAAAACTGAATATATTTTAACTTATTTTAGAAGATTGCATTACTTATTACAAAATAAGTTTTGGTTTGGAAAGGACTATTTCAGCTGGACCACATGGGCTCTACTAATGAATTTATATTAGATTAAATTCTTTTAAAAATCACCAAATCTGGGCATTATTTTGTATTACTAAGGGGTATTTGGAAATCTCGCAACTTAACAAAATAAGGTGTGGGGTGATGAGAGAGTTGAAGAATACTCCCACTTTTGCATGACCTCTTTAAGCTGCGAGGTTGCGAGATTTCTCAATTAATTTTCTATCTTTCCTCGTTCGTTGAAGCATTCTAGTTTGTTTGCGATTTTCTTCTACATATATTTTGGATTCGGACTCTGTCCGGACTAGCTTCTAAATCAGGAATTTCTTTCCTTACTTACCTTTTTCCCCGTTCATCTCATTCGTCTCGTTTCCATTACCGAAGGCAATATTTGGTTAAACCTATTCAATTTGGATTTCGGAAGCCATTTTTCCAACATACTTTTCTCTTCTTCAAAGAGGTTACTTTCTTCATCCATTTAGTTGAGCCTAGATTCTAACAAATTCACTAGATTCTTGGAAGATTCGAAAAATGAATTCATACTAATTTTTGGCAGAAGTCTTTTCTATCCAGTTCAAATAAGGTCAGTTTAAATTTCAAAAGAAAATAGTTAAAGCTATATAAAATACGAGTCTTTAAAAGAACTAACATAATTCAAGTTTGTTTTTGTTTTTTTTTTTTTTTTTTAAATCTTTATATCACGAGGCCCCAAAATGACCAAAAATAATGGGTTTTGAACATTGCGTCTACATCTGAGAATTCTTAGATCTCTAGATCTTAGGTACTTCTTTCCTTCGCTTTTTCCTATACTATTTCTTCGTTTCTTTCCTTTTCATACACTTCAATTTATGGCAATTTGTTCTCTCGGTGTGGTTTGAAACAAAATCGAGCGGATGAATTTTATAGGTGTCCCGACTCGAAAATGCGCATTCTTGAGTTATATATTTCTGGAAGTTCGACGAAATGTTGTTCTACGCATAAAATTTATAGATGGGTATTTGAAGGCACCTATTCATTGATTTTTATTTGAATTTTAATGATTTTCTACATATTTTTAATCAAAATTAATCTAGTTAACTTAAAGACTTACAATAATTTCCAAAAAATTGGTCAAACTCGCGCCCTTTTCTGATTTTTTCTTTGAAAAAAATCCTAGATCACCTCTGATAATTTCTAAAAATCTAAAAAAAAAAAAGTCTCAACCTAGTCTCGAATTTTTTTCTACCCTCTGATGTTATTGTTGGTGTGCGGGTCGTCCTAAATTGGGGGTTTCTCAATTTCCTTTCATTCCTGCCTTTCTGCTGAATTTTGCGCTTCTCGCCCCGCTTAATTTATCTCCTCTTTCGCCGCTCAAAAAGAGGGCCTATTAATTTGAACTCTTTGAGAGGTCGATTTCCGGGGAAAAAACCCACAGCGCCACACCAGCGAATAGGCAAATGTTTTCCTCCCAACTTGAGATGAAAAGACAGCCTATTTCACTCGCATCACTTTTGAATTACCCTAGGGTTGCTGGTAACTCACTGCATAAAACTCGCTCTATTTTGGAGAATAGATGGACAAAACCACCTAGACTAGGTCACGACGAAGTCTTTATGCGCAGTGCAATCATCAACAGCCTTAACTTCAATGATTTTTTTTCTTTTCACCCTCTTGTTGATTCCATATTATTTCTACGAAGAAATAAGAAGTCCTTGTAAAATGACTTTCTTTTCTTTCACAAATCTTATTTACCTGAAAGTGAATAAGTAACTTTTACAATAGAAAAAGACAACTTCAAGACTTTTGCAAGGAGGCCATAACAAAGCTCAAAGTTCATTGGAGCATGTTCCAATTAGGCAAAGTCAGTCTATCGATTGTCAAACATGAACTCGAATTATTCCAACCGATTTTCGAAGCAATATTCTAACACATTGAATTATAGAGAGTTTTGTGAGAGACATGCAGTCATTCTTGGCAATCTCAACTGATTTTCCCCAGGGACGATTAGGGATTGTCCTGACTCTTTTCAGTCTCCTGGATTTTCTTTATCTTTTCGAGGATTTGTTCCCTTCCCTCTCCACTTTATGACAATATATTTCTCATGCAACGGGCAGAATGTTAGCGCGTTGAATGCGACTATCATTCATCCAATCTGCACATTGATAAGAACTAGCAAATCTGTGCCTTTAGGAAAAGGCGCTCTACTGCTAAATTCTAATGATGATTCACTTTTTGAATAGAGAAAGATTAATGGAATTGCTAGCATTCAACGTTGGAGCAGATTCCCAAAGCGGCGTAGTTGTCAGTCTTTTTCCTGCCTATCATTCATCCAATCTGCAAGTCTTCATAACACACTTGAAGTTAGATCTTCGCACCTTGTATCAGATTTTTCCCCTTCTAAAATATGCATTTTTCTAGAACACTTTCCAAGTTTCTTTTAATTTTCCAAAACAATTTCCGATTTTTTCGTTCGTCGTTCTATATTTTCCTTACGAGAGTTTGTAATTTTCTAGATTTTTTTTAGAAAAATTCCCAAAAATGAATCTACTAGCGGCTATGCTAGAGAAGAAATTCCTTCAGGTGAGAAAACTTTCAAAATGAAACATAAAAATTGTATTAATTATTCCTACTTTCACAAACAAACAAACATTCTCAAATGTGGCTTTTGATATGTACGTTCCGATAACTCGAAACAATAGGAAATTGGAAAAATTGATGAGAATATTGAAAACTCTGCAAAAGCGATGACTTTCATAAATGGTGAACTCGTGAAATATTCATCGCTCAAACTTGAACATTCTCAAATTTTTATGTTTCGAAAAGGAAAACTTAATCGTAATATTCTCTACTTCGTGATTTTAGAAAACCATTATTTTATTTTTTCTTAGTTAATTAGTTTGAAAATTTTTAAATTGATGTTTGAAAGAAAAAAAAACTTATTTTATTTGATTCTATTAGCACGCAAAAATCTAATTTCTAATTAACAAAACTTCATTATATAATTCTCATTCAGATTAGCATAATGAAATATAATGCAAATCGTAAATTTCCATGTAGTAGACTCTTACTCGTTTTTTTTTTTTTAATTTCTAATTATCCCACCCATTTTTCCAGTCCTACTCTAATATATTAATAAGAGCATTCTCACGGTATTTCTTGTTGTGAACACCGAAAAGTGCTGAGTAACCAGGAAGTGTGAGTAGAGTGAGGTATGGGGCTTCCCGGAAATGAACATAATCATTATGCAAATCGTTGAGGCTCGCAAATACGCATCAGAATCTATGGATTTAGAGATTCTGGTTAAATTATCCCTAACTTTTATTTTTATTGTCGATGACCGATAGCTTGAAACGAACTAAATAATGCAAAAATTCGAATATGCAAAGTGTGTATTGCGTATGCACAGATAGTCGTCACATTCATTCATTAAATCGATGAATTGTCGTAAGGTTTGCTGCAAACAACGTGCTAATTTCTGCACATCAAAATTGCGTTTCACTTTTCTTCGTTCCAAGTTGCCTGTCGGCCATTAACAGTAATGCAAATTCAGCTCCGTTGCAACTTGTGTTACTTCGAACCTCATTTTCATTCTGCACTTCAACTTCAATTTGATGTTGTGAACTTCCTAGATTTTCTTTCAACAAGAGTCGGGGATTAGAGTATGAGCTGCGATCTCATTTCGTTTTCTTTATTTAGCTCCTAACACAGCCCCACAGCCCCTTTGCTCTTCTTCTACATTTGAAGTCAATAAGTTTGCCTCGAATAGGGGTGAAAGGTAAAACGCGCAGTCGGAGAAGCGGAATAAATCCCTTTCGGCTTCAATTCTGAGCCCCCTTCCCCGACAAAAGCCTCCCTTTCTTTGATCTTCCTTTTCCTAGTTTTGATGTTGAGGTAGTGATTGACTACTCGAAAATGTCCTACCTCACAAGTTCTCTTATTCTCCTAAAATTGATTTGGGATATTTTTCTTAACTTTTATTATTAGTTTGCCGAAAAGTTTTAGAATTTTTAAAGCTAGCATTTCGGGATTTAGCACCATTTACACAATCTTTGATCAGAAATAATATGAGAAAAGGAAACATTCTATTTTTCGTGTTCAGAACTTCTTAAAGGGAAAGAATGGAATATACCGAAAATCGATTGTTTTTTTTCTCAATTGAATCTGAGAATTTCTAATTTCCTCCAATGAAAAGATTGACAAAACGTCAGGTTTTGATCGGTTTTAATTGTTCGCCTTCCATTTCGCGAAATTGGTCCTTTAGCCGGAGATTTTGTCGGAATTTAGACCTTCAAGTCTAAAATCCAAATTCTCATAGCGCACATGACTCTATAAGGCGGACTTCCTGTCTCTGAAAGCCTGAAATTCATGGCAAATTTTAATTCGCTTGAGCGTTTTCACTCGAATTTATACATTTTCGGTCGAAATGAAACGCGCTGAAGTTTCAGATATCGAAACTTTCGGAGGAAAGAGCGAAAATCTCTAAATCTCGCCGAATTACTCTGATTTGTTTTCATTTTCCTTTTCGGTTATTTTGAACGTGATTAAATCCATCCCCTTCTTTTGATTGGGAGGTTACAATTATTTGAATTTCGGAAGTTTTTCAGTGAGGAGGCTCGAGGAAATTCAATAGAAAAACGAGAAGCTAGTGGTCGGCTAGAGAATATTTAAATTTGAGAGAGGGAAAAGAAAGAAAACCGAGAAATTGTTTGGCAAAAATTCGAGAGCCTCAATGATGAATTTTGCAAAGGCGGAAGACAGCCCATCCTTGTCCCTTTTATTATGATGAATTGCATAATTTATGGGGGAAAAATAGTCTAAAATGCTGTCGTTTTAACCTAATTTCTTGGAATTGCACTGCTTTTTTATGCAAATTTTTCAAGAATAACTAAAATTTAGCAAAAAAGATCATTTCTAAAGATGATGAAAACTCCTATCAGTTGATAAGAATCATATCACACCATAAAATTTCTCTCATTTGATAAAATTCAGACCAAAATTTCTATTGACTGATGAAAAACCCTGCCATTTGTTGCGAATAAAAAAAAGCTGTTCATGCTCAAATAACTTTATTTTCTGTTGGCTTGAACCCTCTAATCTGAGTCCGATATTTCTGCGAATGTTCGTTTAATTCTCTCTTGAAAGGGCTGGCGGCGGCAAGCTTGCCTTCATTTTTTGCAGCGCCTTCCTCTTCCATTCTTTCCTCTTTCCGTTTCCCTTTTTCTTCCTTTTCTGCCCCTGACTATGAGTCCATTGCTCGCGATTTGTCGTTTTCACCCCTTCGCCCACAAAGAACTCTAAAGTACGGATATCAATTTCCAACACAAAAGGAAAAGCTCAGCGTTCTAAACTTAATAGAGCACCAGATTTTAAGGCCTTAATAATTTTTCTTGACTTGAAAAATCTGCTGTAAAACTTTATTTGATTCTTATAAGTATTTCTTCTTCAGGAAAACCCACTCTAAAATTGATATAGCACCAAATTGAAGAATTCGTTTTTTCCAGTATTTAATGAAAAATGATTCTGATTAAAAAACATTCCTTAGAGATCTATTGCGTTTCATACACTATGCAGCTGAAATATTCGTGTCATTTTCCTTTAGCAGCATTATTTATTATCAAAACTTCATGGCTTTGCAAGAATCGAAGTTTTACAACTTTCTGTTAGATTTTTGAAATATTTCCAATTTCACTGTACTAAGATGATCTATTGTTCTATTCTCTGTTTCATATGAAAAATATAGGCTTCCGACTCTGGTTTTTTATTAGATTTGAGACTAGAATAGTCTATTTTCGGTCTGAAACGTACCAGCTTCGTGCATTAACAGAACTAGCTAATCTCTCACGAGATAAGCTCTCAGTTTGGCTTAATCCCCTTTATCGACTCGTATTAATTTCGTTATCTGCTTTCTTACTAGAAAGCGAAACTGAAAATGACTTTGCTTGTCGCGCGCGTTGACATTCTTATCACCATGGTTACCTGATAAGGATTGATAAGAATTTCATTTCCCTTGCCTCACAAATACAGCCCGTTTAGATTTTCACATTTTTCAGGTTTGGTCCAATAATTCATCGCATCTGCTAGTATCTTAGTGAATTCATTTTTCCGCTAAAATTAACATTTGAACTGATCTTTATTGGTGAAAATATTTTTGATGGAATATATCGAAAAAATAGGCCTAAACTGAAAATAGCCTAATGACGATTCTAGAATTCTTGTTAATCTCGGGTGGTGAACCGTAATGGCCTGATTGTGAGGAAAACATGGGGTAAAGCAGTGCTTTTGACTAGGAAAAGAATGTAATTTCCCGTTTTTCCCGTCTCTTTTTCCCCTATAGGGCGAATTCCCCGAGGAACCATTCATCCGACAGGGGTCGAATATTTCAACGGGGGCTGCCCTCTTATTCTTTTTCTCACTTCTCTATTTTCCGGCTTATTTCAGTTTCTTTGAATCTCTGCGAATCTAGGGGTATTTCGACGAGCCTATTCCCTTATAATGCAATCTCTTTTGCTGCTCTGAGACATGCTCGAGGAAAAAGACTCAACGACTCCATGTGCATGCAGAAAATCATGCTGTGCACACGCGCGCGTGGATATGTTTTCCAGATCGTTTTTCATGATACTTTAAATTTATGCTAATTTCAAATCTTTCAACACACATCTTTATTTTCCCTAGATTAACAAAATTTTCCATATTGCCATATTGGTATACCCATTTTATACTAATTTTTTATACTTGGGCATGATTTCAACAAAAATTATCCCAAACACTTCTGAAAGTGTATAATTCACCATAAGCCATAGATTTAAAATGCACTTTCCTTGCTCCCCTAGATTTGGTCGTCTTTACTCGGAGAACCTTTGTTTCACTGGGTCCTCGGCTTTTATGCATTCAACATTCAACATTCGACTTTCAGAGCTTTTTCTGGGGTCAATAAGCCTTTAGTTGCTGCACTTTTTATGAATTGGTTTGTGAATTGGCTCTTGCTCGGTTATATTTTATCATCTTGATAGAAAGATTTTTTCAATAAAAATTAGAAAAAGTGCTGATTGCTAATTCGAAATGATTTTTTTATTTTATGAGGTCGAACTTCATCTTTTCATTCATAAAAGTTATGTCGGAATTCGGAGTTTTAAAATTTTTGAACCAGGTTCAATAGCAAAGCGAGATCCCGATTTTTAGCCTTTGCGCATATTTTAAGGTCAAACTAAAAGTGATCCTTCGTCAGATCTCGGATCTAGTGTTGTGCTTTTCTTGGAGCTTAACTCGATCGTCCCAACCTAACTCTTCGTCACTCTTTCGGCGAGTCTTTGTGTCCTTGTTCGTGGCTCTAAAAACGGAACACGACTCTTCGGACTGACTTTTGCCGATTTCTGATACATTTTGCTCGGCAATTCTATTGTTGTTCAGAAAATAGCTTTAGGCTTGGGGAAGAGAAACTGCTGAAAACTAGCAGCAAAAAGGCGTGAATCCTACTTCACTTTTAGCATCTGTTTCCAAATCAGGGATCTTTTTCTTTGAAATATGGAAAATTGATCTTTCTAGCCCCTCCCCTTACAAATATCATTTGGGAATTGGGGAGTTTGGTCGGACTAGTGCTCAAATTTGATCAAATTTCACTTATTGTCGTCATATTCTGTTGGCTCAAAATGAGTGCTAGTCTATAATAATTTCTCGATAAAAATTTAGCTTTGGATATGCCATATAGTTTTCCTCTCCTATCTTCCAAAATAGGAAGGATATTTGAATTTATGCTATTCTTGATCCATGCCCATTTCTGGTAGCTAAACATCCGGTCTCCGGTGTGTCGTACCTCAGGCAGTCTTCCGCTTTTCTTTCTCTACCTCTCGCACTCTCTATCGTCATTATTCAACTTCTCACTATTTCCTCTTTTTGTCAAACTATAGAAAATATAAAGTCTCGCGTTATTTATTGGCATTTGCAGCGCATAGAAGCGGAGCTGGGGAAGAATGATAATTATTCTTTTGTCCTTACCTCCTGTGTATAACTCATAAGCTAACCAAAACTTTGGACTCTGTTATTTCAGTTCTTGTTTTTAGTTAGGAAATAGAAAAATGAAACCTGGGGATTTTTGTAGCTTTCGCTGACTTATCACTATAATTTTGCAAACTAACTTTGAATACACTTCAGTTCTCTCAAAATAGTAACATTTACGATTAGAAAGAATCCAGACTTGGATCTTGTATTTATTACCACATCATGTTTATAAATCTCACTAATACTTACATCTGTTCAAACCTAAAGCCGACGAAACTTTCGAAATTTCAATTTTGTCAGGTAGAGCAGCAGAAAAGTGGCATGGATTACATATCGAGTTTCGACATTCGGTTGAGCAAGGATGTCTACTATGCTGGTGAAACCGTAGCTGGAAGCGTCCTATTAGAGAATACCGAAAATATCAAAGTCAAGGGTAGGCTAGAATCGGTGTGTCGTAATTTTGTACTTCGTGTGTGTTTCATCGTGATTTTTCCGTTGTTTCGTGAACTTTCCTTTTTCCTAAACTCTTTTTCTATTTCCGGAAATTTTCAGGTATTCGAGTGCTATTGAGAGGAAAAGTTCACGCAACTTTGAAAGTAGTAAAGTCTGGGGAGCGTCGAACGATAAAGGACGATCAATACGTTCTGGACGAAAAGCTACTTTTGTGGGGAAAAGGTTTGAAATTTTTCAACTTTTAGAATTTTATGCAGTTTCAGATAAAAACGACGAATCAGAGGGATGTCCAATTTTGGCTAGAGGATCTCATCAATTCCCATTCGCCTTTGAATTACCACAGAGCACACTGCCTTGTTCGTTGGAGAGTCGGCATGGAACGATACGATATTATATCAAGGTTTGGTTTTTCGGATTTTCAGTTAATTGAGACTCTAATATTAGGTGATTATTGACATTCCTTATGCTTCGTCGCCTCAGGGCGTGAAATATTTCACTATTATCGGCCCACATATAGATTGTATGGAAGAGAAGTATTTGGTAAGATTTTTTAAAATAAAAATTTAAAAAAAAATCACTTTTTGACCAAATGGAATTTATTTCATGCTGCTAAACTTTATGCTATTTCTGAATTATATCGATTTCGTTACGATTTACTCCAAAAAATTCTGTATTTGTAGAGCCCTCTATCAGGCCAGGACCGGAAAACGATATGTTGCTGGTGTTGTCAGCGAGGCGCTCTTGCTTTGAGAATCACCGTGGATCGAACTGCCTACGTCTGCGGGGAGAATATTCGGGTTCGCGCACAGGTACGTCTGCGAAATTCCAATGGAATTTTCACCGATAAAATCAACATTTCTTGCATTTTTCTTGCAAAGCGCTGTTTCGAGAAAGCAGCATCATCAATCAAAGTGATGAAAGAAAAAAGGGACTGTCCTTGGTCTCTTGTAGTTGTCACAGTCGAATTCGTAAATATCGCCTAATTTTTCTAAAAAAAATTACCTTAAATCGGTTAAATTTAGACATTGTTTTTGTTTTCAGGTAGAAAATCGTCAATCCAGCCCCCAGCTGATCACCATTCGCCTAACCCAACATGTGGAATATTTTATCGATAAGGGCGTTCTGGGAGAAAATAAGTCGATCAATTGCATTGTGTTCGAGCACAAGTATCATTTTATTGGGTTTTTTTCCAATGTTTAGCGACATTTTAAGATCACCCCCAATAGCGCCGAATTCTCAGGGAAAATACGACTCGACTTTGGAGCAGCCGATCAAAGTACCCGTTGTTCCGCCTACGTTAATCGGTGTCACTCGACTTCTTCAAATTTACTACATCATGAGGGTTTGTTTTTTTTTCTAAATTTGATTTTTTGAAAAAATTGAATTTTCAAGATTTGTCTGGAAGATGAGAAAGGCAATGAGAATTTGCCGTTGGATTTTCCGATTACTATTGCTACAGTGCCCTACAGAATTCCGAATTCCTCCCCGCCACCAATCGAATACGGTAATTTTATTGGTTTTTGGAAAAATGCACTTTCACCCCTAGATTTTTGTGCGAACCACGTCGAGGGTGGAAAATATATCAGCCCTGAATTTCGGCTCGGTCAGGTCTACGACGGAGAGGGCGAAGAGAACAACCGTGAAGAGGAGGTTAGTTTCAAAGTTTCTCGCCTGGTTGAAAGATCTACTTTGACAGATTGTGCTTTATCGACCTGTGTATGCGAAAATCAGTGAGCGGAAGGTTGGATCTCCGCATTATAGCAAGGATTTGCGGTCTGGTTCGGTAAGCAAATTCCGAACAACCTTTCGACAAAACAAATGGATAGGAAGACGTTTTCTGAAAAATTCGGTTTAGTTCACTCGAATAGCTGACAGCACTCTACAAATGTTGACGGAATCTAACGGAAGTCGCCGTCGAAGTATCGTGATCGCTTCACCCGTTCTGCACGAAAAACCTATCATCCCGCCCTCTCAGGTACTATATTAAGCATTTTCTAAGACTTGGACCAAAGACTAGCTAGCTCAAATGTTACAATGATATTTATACCAACTAACATTTTAACACGAGGTTAAGTTTAACGCTGAGTTCGAATTAAAGCGGCTATGATTATAGCAATCGACCGCAAATCCACTGGACAACCAGGAGCAGCCCCCGAAAGACAACGAGCCACTACTCATCCAACGACCCAGTCAAATCGCCATCCAGTAAAATTAATCTTCAATTTCTAACGGGTTATCTAAAAAAAAACGTACAGTATTTCTAGTCAATTTTCTATTCGATCTCGAGAATTATGATATCCACATTCCATTCTGAATTGAACTATGTTCTTTCAGAAATTCTACATTTTTGTATTTTAATTTTCAAAGTATAAAGTTTTTCTTTATTGATTTGTGATCGTTATAACATCCGAAAAAGAGTTGCGAGTGAAAGGAAACGAAGATTTTTTTTTTTAATTTTGAACCTTGACTTTCAAAAATCCTCAGTCATTTTGACCTCTGACATTGACCTTGGGTCAAGTTTTTGTTCATGTCATGCATTGTTTTTCCCCCGTACTTTCTCCTCGCGCTATCAAGTGTTTGGGAAACGGGTGGAAGGGGGATTTTGCAAATTTCGTGAAGAGAGGGAGAGGGAGATAGGCAGTGGAATGTGAATGTATGGTATGCATGCCTGCATTCCTCTTTTTGACTCTTTTCTCCCTCTTAAATTTCTCTACTATTTCTCTTTACGACTGACCACATTCATGCTGCTGAGAGCGTATACAAAGGCGTTAAATCTAGCCCTTCTCTCTCTTTCTGTGTCTTTTTTCTCTCTCTCTTTTTTGTCTGTCTTCACGTCTTTCCTCTACCGGCCCTCGCAGCCAGTCAGCCAGCTTGACTGTCGATCGATTTCTTAGCCATTCTTCTCCCCTTCCTTCATTCCTCCAGAGGCTTCTCTCTACAAGGCGAAGGGGCGGGGCTAACACCTTTGTGATCTCTGAATTTTCCGTGACTTGCCTGCAAAATATCGTGTTTCCCTTCTTCATTTTGATGTTTCGTTGAAATTTCAACAATTTTCACATTTCTGTTTGCCCAGGAATAGACGAGAAGTTTATATTAATTTCTGAAAATTAAAAATGCCTTTGAAAGAAGTAGTTTTTACCCAGCTGATATGCCGTTTATTTGATTTTCCGAGAACAACTGATAAGCGTTTATTTACTTCGTGTCTCTTATCAGTTTGCCGTCGGTAATTACCAATGGAGTACGAGGACTAATTCCTGCATCCTCTCGGGTAGTTTGACGTTTTCTCCCATAGAATGCTTGCTTCTTGTTTCTTGTATTTATCATCTGCTGATCACTATCTTTATTTGTCAACAACGAATTTTAAGGGTTCTCAGTAAACTTCATTCAATAGTTACAAAAACTCATCCTTGTTAGTGAGCTCTAAATTTCAGGGTAGGTCAAAATTAGTATAGAGAATAGTTAGTGACAAATGCGAGAAGCTTTGCGGTTCTTCCCGTAAATGCTTGTTTCTTTTCTTCAGGAAAGAAAGTGGAAGGGGGCTTTCCGTTGACGGAATGGGCGAATGTTTGTGTTAGAGCTGGAGGAGCAAAGACGCTGCAGCGCGCGTGAGACGAGAAACGAGCAGAATGATTCAGAAAAATGCACAGAGCGCGTTTTTTCCTGACTGCTTTTCCTCGATTTTCCCCGAAAGGGCTTCTTTCGCTTAGTCCTCCCCTCTAAAACCAATCGATTTCGTTCATTCGAACAAACTATTGCTCATTGAATTTCACACGCGTGTTTTCCGTCGGTTTCATTTAATTTCATAACAATTCAGAGAGAAATTGATGAAATTGAACTTCAACATCTCGCAGTCAGCTGAGTGGTGTTAAATTTCTAGAGCATGAAAAATGCAGATTTCGGTGAAATCAATTCATAGCTCTCCGTGCTATTTTTGTCTTTCTTTCAGAAATTTTGAGGTTATTTCTATGAAGAAGCTAGGAATCTGTCAAATCCACTCCTTTCATCTTCCCCTCTCCCTCCCCTTTTACAGCGTACTTTCACGATTAGCCTTTTTCTGGATATCCAGAAAATATCGATTTTCGTCGAATTTCTAATTATGCGCACCGTTTTCCGGTTCGATTTGTTTCGGAAATTTCAAGTGGAAATTCCCGGCTCGAATTTCATCTTTACTACTCGCCCGCTGTTTTTATCGTTGATCTTTTTCATTTCGCAACAAAATTCTCTTTGTCGATTATTTTCCTCCTGGAATTAGCTCAATTTTATCGGGCTTCGTGTTTTTGCCCGATTTTCTCGCGTATTTTTGTCATTATTCTGGATTTTATTTATTCCAGAAGAATCGCAACTTCACAATTCTCGGTTATTCTCTTCACACATCTTCCGGGTTCATTTCAGAAAAAATCGAAGTCTATCAAGAACTTTTCCAATATTCTTTCATTTTATCATTAAAAATCGCTATCTTATCGAGCTTTTTCAATTCTTTTGAATTTTGATCGTTCAGCAAATCACTACTTTTAGCTTTTCTTGACTTTTACATTTTCTTCTAGAAGATTCGCAACTTGACCAGTGGAAGTTCGCCGAGTGTTGGTCCTGAGAACGACGGCCTTCGACTGCATTCGAACAGGCAGAAAGACTCGCAGAGTAGCGGGCAAAGCTTCTGGCTTGAAAAGCTCGGGAAACTCGACGAAATGCTCGTCGTCAACAACGGGGAAACTCCCTCTCCATCCACGGGAAGCAATCAGAGACCCATCAAGTAAATTTTTAGAAATTTCGATTTTCTGGCAAGGAATAGTGCGCTTTTGAGGCATACATTTAAAAATATCGACTTTTTAAAAAGCATCCATTTCTTTACTTATTTTATGGAGTTAAAGTGCAAAATTCTGATAACGTAAATGAACTTCATGAACTATTCAAGATGCTCCAACCATTCTATTCAATAGAAAAAATGCTATACGCCTTTTGTAAACAAACCTGACAATAAAGTTCCATTTTGAAAAGCTTGAAAATTTCCAATTTCAAATAAGAAACTTTACTTGAAGGAAATCATCTTACAAAATTCTCCGAATTCTATGTGTTTCAAATAGCCTTTTTCTTAAGGCCCGTTCAGACGTTAGTCGCAATGCAACTCGTTCGAAATAGCTTGAGAAATGAAGAGAATGCGATTACGTCATTTCTTTTTCTCTTGGTTTGCCATTCTATTTCGAGCGAGTTGTAAGTTGTATGTTGCATTGCAAATAACGTCTGAACGGGGCCTTAAATTCAACTTTTTTCCAGATACGTTCCAACCCATAGTCACAGCCCGATGAAGATGTGCGATTTGTCCGCGTCGACGAGCGCCTCGACTTCGTTTGCTCCGGCAAAATCGACCCATTTCTCCAGTGAGACTCTGGAGGTGAGAATTTAAACATTTCAATTTTTTCCTTGAATAAAAATCATAAGGTCTAAAAATAATTTTGGCAGGAAGCTGATTTTAAAAATATATATCTTTCAATTTTTTAAAATCTTCATAAAATTATATTTAAGGGCATCTACAAGCCGAACGCCGTTCCGCCCCTTTATTCGATGTCCGATTTGGACGTACTCGGCTCGCTGGGCGAGGGATTCTTCAGCAAAGTTTTCAAGGTCTGTCAAGATCAATCTAAAATCTATAATTATAAAAATCATTCACTAATTCATCCAGGATCATTGATTTTCATAGAATCATCCCAAAACAAATCAGCCCAAAATCAAGGTTGTTCAAAAATCAATCCGAAATGATCAAGGATAGACTCGTTGATTGCCCCGTCTCAAGATCTTTCCACTCAAGGTGTCAGGCAGAACCGGTTTGGAGTGTTACTCCAAACCTACTATAAACTTGACTGTGAGGGTTGTGAAAAAGCAAAGAAACAGCTAGAAATAGCGCAGATTATGCTTCAAGTACGAGAATACATGAGAAGCCGTTAATTACGATGTTTTGAACTTTGAAAAGCAGAACATTTTTCCTTTTCTTGCATCATAAAATCATAACTTTGCTAAAATGAGTAAAGTGGACACATTATCGAAGCATATTCTTTGAAAAATAAATGGAAAGTTTCTGGAATTATAATAGAAACATAAGGCAAACTCTAGAGATTTTAATTTCTCGAATTCCAAGTAAATGTTTCCAGGTTCGCCACAGGGCAACGGGAGAGTTGATGGTGCTCAAAGTGACAAAGCCTTCTGCAGTGGGAGGAACCAGGTTTGAACATTTTTAGAAATTTTAATTTCTCAGACACTAAACAAGATGAATTTTTTTAGCAAAGCCTTTTCTGAAGTGGCGAAGGAGGCCTCGATGATGAGCAGGATCAGCCACGAAAACGTCATCAAATTCTGGGGAATCTGCATTCAAACCGATTCGGATGATAATAGTGAGTTTCGAGAAAATATATTTTTCAAAGCTTCTCGAAATTAAAAAATTAGAAAAAAGTATTTATCATTTTCAACATTCTAAAATCCTCTTCTAATTATAGAAAAAATTAGCATATTTGTAATAATTCAAACAAATAGTTTCAGAATGGGACATGCACCTTCTTTTGGCGTACTGTGACCACGGTTCGTTGTCCAAAGTGATTCGCGACCAGAATAGGCCTTTCGTGTGGAGACACAGGGTCGCTTATGCAGGTACCTGTACTCGAAAACGGCTATTCGGAAATCTTGCAACTTTGCGAAATAGTATGTATGGATAGGAAGGAATAGGGAAATTTAGGAACGGCTCCCTCACTTTTGCATACTATCTCGTAAAGTGACAAGGTTGCGAGATTTCCGAGTTTTACCCCCAGAAACTATTATCGACGCGCAAAAAAGCGGTTATTCGATGATAATAAAGGGGGAGTGCATATTCTAGACACTTTCTTTCATCTCTTCGATAAACTAGTGTGTCTAATGAAGAGAGCTAAAGCATTCCCTCTGCATTCTCTAGCTCACGATAACCGTCTTTTCCCATTAATATTATCTTTTTAGTCGGATTTAATCCTGGTTTAAGAAATAATGAATATGATTTCAGAGGATGTCGCTTCTGCGATGGAGTACGTTCACAACCTGGGAATCATGCACAGGGATCTCACTTCTATGGTTAGTTTGGAAAAAAGATTTTTAATTTGAAAAAAATCCTAGAAAAAATTGACACAAAATTCGAAAAATCCTATTTCCTGTAGAAATTTGTTAATTTGCAGAATACTTGATTAGCTTTTTATCTTTCAGAAAATTCAATTTTAGAACGTCCTCCTGCAATCAGTGCCTAGTTTCCAGTCGAACGGCACGCCGCAGCCCCCTCTGTGTTCGTCTCCAGCCGCCCACAGGATTCGAGCGGTTGTGGCTGACTTTGGCCTAGCCTGCGAGATCCCCAAAAAGGGCGAGAAGCTGATGCAGGTCGGCACCACTTACTACATGAGTCCCGAGTGTCTCAACGAGGACTTCTACAATGAAAAGGTGGGAGATGTTTGAAACAGAAATCATTTTTATTATAAAGGTCCCTGAATTCGCTCCACTAAAATTTCTACGATTTGAACCAATCTGGCAAAGTTCTGAAGCATATTATAGAAATTTCAAGACATTCATCTTTCTTGATTTAAACACCAAGTTTGAAGCCTGAACTTATTTGACAAAATTCTAGAACGTATCTTACAATTCGTTCAAATTATTCACTGATGCAATTTGAACAGATTTTGTGGTTTTTACTTACTTGATAGTCCGTTGAAACTTATTTTGCGAAAATTTTAGAGAGGTATAATTTTCTAAGATCTTAAAAATGTAAAAAATAAAAATATATTTTTTTAATTTCAGTCGGACGTATTCTCGTTCGGCATCATTGTGTGTCAGCTGATCGCGCGCATCGACGCCGACCCCGACTCGGGCCTCTACAGGACCAGCAATTTCGGTAAGATCGACAAAAAGTTGGAGGCTTAAAATTTGACAGGAGTGATTTTCAGAAAATGACGTTTTTTCCAAATATAGAGGGAATCTCATTTTTCTGGAAAGACTTATTTGCAAGGTTGCAAATTTTGGGATCCGACCAGATTTCATTCGAGTCTAAATTTGCAACCCTGGCTACTTGGCAAAGATCACACTGTCAAATTTGAATAGCCAGAAGAATCCATGAATTTGATTGAATTTCGAAATTTTGCAGGTTTGGACTACATGAAATTCACGCCGCAATGCCCGGCCGACACCCCCATCGACTTGCTGAGATTGGCTCTCCAGTGCTGCATGGTTGGTCTATTTTCTTGGAACTTGGAACAAATATGTTTCACAAAAATTTAAGCTATGTGACGCCTTTTTATCCACTCTAATCCGTGAAAAGTTGTTTCCATTTTTAAAATCTGAAAATTCAAAAGATTTGAAACAGACTTTACAATTTTTTCTTTCAAAAATTTGATGGATATGTTCCGCGAATATTTCAAATAGAGCATTTTCGATTTGCCCCAATTTCATAAGCTAATCATCGCTTAAAATTAAAAAAAAAATTTCCAGTTGGACCCCTCCTCCCGACCGTCGTTCTCGGAAATTCGCGCCGCTCTGCGTGAAATCCGAATCTCCCTTCCATCAACTTTGCAGTGAACAGGCCGGAACGAATTTGGACAATCCTGAAAAAGCCCGGATCAAACCGGAACATACCCTATCATGTACAATTTTATCTTGCTCCTCTTTTTCTTTCTAGGAAAATAGATATTATGAAAATTTTTTCTTCAGAACAATAAAAATACTTTCATGATATCAAATTTTTTCATAAACAACATTTTTATCTTTCAAAAGCATATTCATGTACGACTCAGAAATTCTTTCTAAAATGGGAAAATCTGGAGTTTTGAAAATGCCCATTTTTGAGGGAATTTCTCAAATTCCTCCATGTTTTGGTTCGTTCTTTTTCTTTCGATAAGCTATGATGACGATTTATAGATACTCGCCCCTTTCAGATACGTTTCAGCAGTTAGTGGCTTTGTATTATACCAAATTTTATGGTCTCATTTTTTCGGTAGAAATTTTAGGGTGGGTTCATTTGGTTCCGGTTTTCCTTGAAAATTTTGGCAGAAATGTACTCACCAGAATATTTCTAAGTTAAAATGTACATCAAGCACAAATATTCCAACCCAATTGCTCTCAACTTTTATCAAGCGGGAATTTTATCACTTAAAAATTTTACCGAACACTTTCTTTCTTTTATGAACTTCTTTATAACGTCCATTCCTTTTATGTTTTATTTATTTTCATTCTCCAAATGTGATATTTTGTTGAAATTGGGTGATTATTTTGAAATTTTCTAGATTTTCGGAAAATTTAGAAATTTTTAAAGTTGAGAAAATTTCAGAATTATCTCCAATTTCAATTTCTCCATCATGATTTTCATTTTTTCGGCTCTCGTTTGGCATAACATTTATTTATTCTAAATTGATCGAAAATCACTCATATTCGAGCAAAATCCTATACAATGAAATATAAATATTTTAATTGTTCTTAAAAGGAGAAGTTTTCAAGCAGGAATCGTTTTCAACACGATTAAGATATTTAGAGTTTTGTAATTGTTTTGTGTGAAAATACCTTATAAATTTTAAGCTCTGAAAACAAAGTTCAACAGAAAATAACTACGGAGTTTTTACGTACTTGAAAAATCAAGTTGAATTTATTTTTGTTGCATTTCAGGGAAAGGCAGATCGGGTCGAGGCAGCTCCCGGACTGTGCAAATTCGGCAGTCGAAAACAGCTCTGTCAATTCCAGCCAAACTTGGAAAGAGGTACGTTTTCAAATATTTGAATGAAAAATACTAGTCAGTCAGAGTGGTTCTTGATATAGCTACTTTGTGACAGGAAAAAATTTATTCCGTAAACGAATTTGAAATTTTCCAAGGAAATATAGAGCTTGATAGAGAAGCTGCTTTTTCTTCTTGTCATACCATTTTTGAAATAGTTCAACACCACTATTTGTATAAGCCGTCTCCAGGTAATAGTAATCCCGATTGAAATTCAATTTTTTGAGGTGCGAGCATATTTATTGACATTGTGTGTGTCTGTTCCTGTGTTTCTCTGGGTTCTCTCTACGTCTCCCTTTTTCTATGACTCTCTTCATTCCTTTCGCTATTTTTTATTTGTGCGGTTTTGTGTGATGGCAATGCTAAGGAAGGGGGAATAGCTCTTTTTCTCTTTCACTTTATTTTATCTCTCTTTCTTTATTACCGACTTTCTTTGTGATGAGTAACAAAACATGTTGGCTCCTGGGAGTTTTTTCCAATCGTATACTTATTATATGCTATCTTTGTCATTTTGTCATCGATATTATCGCCTTCTGATTTGAGTCATAGGAAATTTGTCATTTCTTCAAAGATTCCGATGAATTTCTGAGTGACTTTACTAAATTTTGAAGAATATTATTTCCTTGAAACATTCGTCCTGATTTTGAAGGACTAGAACGTTTTCCCAACCATTTTATTATTAACCAATTTTTCCGTTTTAAGATGAATTATTCTCTATCATCACCAAATTGATGAAAAGTGAATCCCCTGCCCGTCTTAAACCCATCTATACTCTTCTTTCTCTCCTTTTCATGCCGATACACTCAATTCATTACCTCTTTTCCCCCGTCGCGTACTTCCTTTTTTCCTCCATATTTTCTCCATTTCTTTATTTCTCTCCTTTTTGCTTTTTCGCTTCAATCGATTTTCCCCGTTTGCTTCTGTCGAAAAGCAGCATTGTGAATTTGTGAAATGTGGTTGTTCAATCGAACGAAAACAATGACCGTTTTGTCGGAACATTTTTGAGTTGGCAAAAATTAAGTCATTTTCAAAATTTGAGCTCAAAATAATGTCATTTGTTCATTTTCTCACTACAATTTTCCTTCTTTTACAAATTTCTTGCTAAAATGATACAATTCTAACAATTTTCCTCGAAAAGAGGTTTTCACTTTTTTAAATTTTGAAACTCATCATCAGGCAATTTTTGAATAACGATTTTCAAAATTTCAGGCGGTAATTTGAAATCTTTTCGGATTTTCTCGGCAAATGGACGATGGCAGACGTGAGGGAAACGACTAACGAACGAGCACCGCTAATGAAGGACGTGAAAGAAGACACGAGCACAGCTGCTGCTGTTGAAATGCAAGGTCAGAAAATCAGAATTTACAAATTTGAAAAGTTTAAAAATTCGCATATACCTAATTTTCAATGTTAAAAAGTGAAAATAATTCAGTGCCTTCAAATTTTTAAAAATGTCAAATTGTTATTTTAGAAATAGCTCGAGATGGGCTTGATCTGAGATACACTGAGGCTGGCGACGAGCCGAAGGTCCGATTCAGACCGTTCAATCCCAGGGAAAAACCACCTGAAGGCTCGGTGAGTGAAGTTTCCTGTTACTTTTGAGAAATTAATATATCTGCTGGGCAAATTTTAAATCTATTCATCCTCACGATTTGAATGTTTTTTCTTGAAACATTTGAGTTTTTCAGGAAATCGAGGTTCCGACTTCTTTGGACTACGGAGATGATGAGACCGAATCTTCGGACGATGAAATCCAGTACTGCGACTGCATCGCCGTCGCATTGCAGAAGAGTCTACCAGGAGTTCCGGGGAAGAAAGGCAAATATTATAGCCAAACGTTGCAACGCTTTCGAACCGCGATTAACTGCAAGAAACGAGATAGTGCATATTGTTGAGAGACGAGAAGAAGGCATGCTTTTTCCTTTTTCTCGAAAATATCCGCTATTTCGTTTCATGCGGTTAACTGCGCGATTCGAAAACGTTGCAACGTCTGATTACAGAAATTTTTAAAATTTGTCTGAAAATTCCTCATTTTTCCAAATAAAGAAATGATATTTCTTCAAATAAAAAAATTATAATAAAAAAGAAAGTTCAGGAGTCATCCCCTACGTGTCGATTTACGATACTCAAGAACAGGTTCGATATTTGCCGAAAATCAGAAATAAGACGGAATTTATTTTCAGTTATGAATTGTTTGAAATGAATTCCGTTTTATCACAAATAGAGCATAGGAAAAATTATACCTTATCACTTCCTGAAAAATAAGAGTTTTCTTTAAGACCCAACCGAAAACTTGCGTCCGCAAGTGTTACATGTGTTTTTGCCCTTCGATAGACAATTGTTGCACTAGAAGGGTAATTTTGACCGAAAATTTACGAAATTTGAAGATTCAGTTCAAAGGCTTTTAACCCGATGTGTAAAACCGCTATGAAAGGTGTCAAACATACTGATCTCAGAGGTGATATTAGTATTTTTTATATGTATGAGAAAGATATGAACCTCTGAAATCAGTCTCTTTAACTCTGAGAGAATATAACCTCTACCACTATAATTTCCTGACATTTTCGTGTGATTATCGATAATTTTTTCTTCGCAGATTTGCAAAAGAAGCGCATTATGAATAAGTTTCTTCTAAATGCTTATTAACCTAGGGGTTTGGTGGGAATTATTTCTGAATTTTCAGGCTCGTCACCGCGGTTACTGGATTCCCGGAGTGCCTGTGAATGCGAGAATCACGAAAGTCGAGCGGGATACCACATCTCGATTCCATCTCATCAACAGTCTGCTGTAAGTTTCAGAGATTTCTTTTTTAGTTTAGCATACGTAGATCAAATCCATTTTTGGAACATTTCTTGATTCTTTTATGGAAATTCTGAAACATCTTATGAAAATTGGATTTCGTGGAGACATATTTCATGGTTCTTAAAATTAATTGAAAATTGCAAGATCTGAGCCATCTTCATTATCAACTCGTTCAATTCCTTAATTTTATGAAAATTCCCAGGTACACGATCGAATTGGAACATGGCGATTTTCGCTGGCAAGTGGTCCGCAACTACAACGACTTCCAGATGCTCAACAACAGGCTGAGACTCCACAGGACTAGGGAGCAAATCATGGCTCCCATTAGGAGGTAGAAAGGGAAATTACCTTGGAAATCAAGGTTTATAAGTCATGACTTGAAAAAAATCGTGAAAGAAGGAATGTTTTCTCTTTCTTCATTTTATTATTTCCTAAGTTGTGATTTATCAATTGAAAAAGCTAGAGGATTTATTCTAACGAAAGATCCTCAACGCTTAAGTCTAGTGTTTTCGAAAATTAGCTTTTCTCTCGATTTTCATAGCCTCATATTTTGAATGCCTTCTTCACTGGAGATTTTTTAGATTAAAAACCAGAAACAAAGTTGAAGAGTAAGTTTCGCACAGAATCGTGTATGTCTCGAACAAAGAGTATAATTAAATTTGAACGTTTCGAAGTAGTATGGTTTTCATTATGTGAGACATATAAAGAAAACGGCATGGAATCTATTAGAACCTTGATATTGTGGCGTATTTTACCAAGGAGAATGACTGAAATATCGATGTTGTAAGATGAACCTAAAAGAATATTTGCACCGAACAGACGTTGGGACATTTTCAATCGCGAAAATTCTATTATCATCCCTCGTCTCATGGATTGAGAATAGTAATGCGAAACTTACTGAGATAATTTATCGCATAAGGGGAATATTTGCGATGGAAAATGTCTCAACGTCTGGCACTGGAATGAATATGAATAGGGAGAATGTACTGAAAAAAGATTAAAAAATGAGTGCATTTCTTCCAAACGCTATTTTTCCATTTGAAAAAAAACTTATTCACTTTGGAAGAAAAGTCGTCATAGATGGGAAAAATTGGAATTTTAAAGATTTGAAGTTTTGATTTCCAGAACCCGAGATCGAGTGGACTCTTACTTAGAGTCGTGGGGCGTGGATGTGATTCCAGACCATAAAGAGGACTGTCCCTACTACACTCACCCAGGCCAAATACCGAAGAAAAAATCGAGGCAATATCAGCACAAGGTTAGAGAATTTTGAAGATGGCTCATATCAAGAAGTATCATTTTCCAGTTTGTTTTGTTCTAATGAATATAGAATAGGTGTAGCATACATTTGAAGCATAAGCTATGTTTCAACTAAAGGCTATCAGAATCGTCAAATTTATCCATTTGCTAATGTAACACGAATGTGCAGGCTACTTAGGGTGTGCTAAGCTTATGCCACACTTAGGTTGTTATAAGTAGAACTGCACTAAATAGGTAAAGATTTATTTCCCAATATAGAATACAATAAGTTAAAAGCGAAGTGAATACTGTAAACGATGTAAGGTAAAAGTTGTAGAAGAAGTGAGTTAACTATTAGGAACGCCGCTTTATATATGACTCCGCCCTCTAACTATTCCATCCTGGCGTCTGCATCTTTTGACTAACTCTCACCTTTCCAGAAAAGGTTCGAGTTGTTGATACTGCTCTTTCCAAAGTGTTATGAAATATTGCAAGTAACAGACATTGCAATAAGGGAGTGATCAATAAGTCATTGATGACAACGAAATATGAAAATTATCAAAGTTTATAAACTCGGTCGATTTCAAATGATCCATATCAAAGTACGTTTGAGCTTTTCAAATGTAATTCTAATGAATGAGATAGTACTTATCTAATGTGGAAACTTGCTCATCTTGCAAAGAATATTTCATTTGTCAAAATACTTGAAAACATGAGCAATGAACATTCTCAAAATTAATTCTGTTTCAAAAGAGCCATATAAAACTGCATTCTTCTTACCTCGTGTCCACAGAATGTAGGTGTTATCTGGTAAAAAAATGTAAAAAAGAAGTTTCAAAGTATTCAGTACCAAATCCTGAAGCGCGAAGCGGACGCATTTGAAGCGAATGGGAATCAGGCCCCACTAGCGACTGTCGATTCGCCTCTCTACGACGACGACCCCATTTCAAGGGAAACCAGTGTTCAGCAGGCTGTTATGTGTATGTTTCAAAGATGTTTTCAAATTTCGAGAAATTTTGAACAAATTAAAAGAAGCGTTATCAGAGTTCATGAATTGGTTTCTTTACCATTACTCTTTTTAATTGTAAAGGCAGAAAATCAATAATTAGAAACAAAATTCTGTATTTCAGCCGGAATCCTTGAAGCTCCCGAAGGCGCAGCGGGCCCTCGTTCTCATGAAACCGCAACAATCGACTCCGAGACCGGAGAGCCCTCTCCGAGAAGGTCGAGACGAAAGAGGACCAGGCAAAAGCACAGGCTGCCACCCTTCCCCATGAAACCTGACTCGTTGGTCACTAATTTGGAGGAGAGAAGGGTCAGTATTTTTAGGGCGCGTTCATGCTCCGCTCATGCTCACGTGAGCAAAAAATAGCACGCGAGGTGAGAGGAAAAGAGCATGTCTTCTTTGCGTATTTCACTCCCACGTGCTATTTTTGTGTTCACGTGAGCATGAGCGGAGCATGAACGCGCTTATGAATTTTGCAAAAAAAAAATCATTATGAAAAATTGAATAAAGTCTGTGCAGATATGCTTTAGGAAAAATAGAATAATTCGTTGAAAGAAGAGGAAAAACTTTTGAAATGAGTTTTTGAAGACGAATTGCTAGAATAAATTCTGAAGAAAGGAGCTTCTAGAAAAAGATAAAATGGCTTTTCCAGGAACAACTAGAAAACTGGTTGCAAATGTTCCTGCACATTCCGATTAACCGTAATCACCACGAAACAGCCGAATTTCTCGAGGTTTCTCGCTACTCCTTTGTTAATGACTTGGGCGGCAAGCACACCGAGGGATTCATCAAGAAACAGCCAGGTACTATATTCATAAATGATAAAGCAGTGCAAAAATAAGTCTTTTATAGTTGCACAAGAGACTCGTTTCTGCACACTATTTTCTTGTGGTCGCACCTCGCTCTAAAGGAACTTAATACCATTTCTGATTAAAATTAACGCTGAGATTACACACTCTAAAATCCATTGGCATTTTAGCTTGAAGCCAAAGTTGACTTCTTTTTCAAGGGAATTATGAATTTGATTTACAGGAGGACTGAGAAATTTCGTCACCTGCAAACAGTTCTGCGTTAGATACCTGGTGCCTTGGGGAAAGAGGTCTGAATTTCAAAATAAAAAATAGATTATATATAAGCAGAAAAATGAGTATTTTAAGATAAGAAAAACAGATAAGTTTCAAAAAGATATAATATTTGAAAATGGAAATGAGTTTTAGTGGGTTCAAATTACGGAAAAAAAACATTCTGCAGTAATCTGAATATAACTTGTATCTTGTATGGTTATATAAGATTACTAAAGTTTAAGATTTTGAAAATCTCATTTCAGATGGCTGATGGTGCGCGACTCATTCGTCGCTTACATGGATCCAAAAACAGGTTAATACTTTATTTCTTAAAATCGTGTTCTCCGAAGAAAACGGATAAAATTAGCATATTTTGAAAATACCGATAAATTTTATAAATGACTTTTGAGAGCGCATTCGACTCGTCATGCTGATGGATTGGAGGTTCGCTGTGGAGGCGGGTGCGAAGGAGACTGAAGATGGCATTCCCACTGGCCTGACTATTCACAACGCTCAGACTGAGTTGAAGCTCAAGTGCAAACGGGTTCAGGTAGGTGACCTATACCTAACATTAAAGGCAGTTACTAAATGACGGAGTTCTATAGCTAGAGATAGACGAACAAATAAAGTTTGAAAGGAATTGTGGAAAAGACACTCCACCCTATAGTAATTGTCAACATTAAACTTCTTCATTGCACTGATAAAACAAAATTATAGAAAAATAGTCCCTTTCTTTGTTTTTATTCGAACAATGGTTGACGTATTGAATGAAAATATTTGTAAATATTTACACCATTTACTTGAAACTCATCATTTTAAAAATTCAGGACACGATGCGTTGGAAGGAGATCATTGAGAACGCGACAAAAGGCATCGGTGGGGTGTGGCTGGAAAGGCACAGATTCAGCTCGGACTTTCCCGTTCGAGAGAACAGCTATGCTAAATGGTGGGGGAAACTTTGAGAAATATTGTCGATGTCGAATTTGGGAGGCGTGCAAAGTGGTGCAGTTATAGTGGTTAGAAAATCGAGAAATAGAGACTGGCCTAAAATCGCTTCTTTCTACCCACATTTTCGATCTCCCAGATTTCGGAATCAACAATACATTAAAACATTAGGCATTTTTGGACAAAAAATACAAATTTCCTCCTAATAAATACTATTTGACCTCTAGAATATAAGAATTAAAAAAATATAAATGTCAACTTATTGGAAAAAATCAATCTTCTTTATTTTTCAAAATTAAAAACTAAAAATAGCATAAAATTTGAGTTTTCAGGTTCGTGGATGCGAAATCGTACTGGGAGTTTGCTGCCGATATGATGGAGCTGGCCAGGGAGGAGATTTTCATCGCTGATTGGTGGCTCACTCCTGAAGTAATCGTTTTTCAGATTTTAAAAATAAAAAAGATCTCAAATTAAAAACAGACTTCTCAAAACTTGACCCGCAAAAACCCGCAGAAATAATAGTGTCATATTGAGAGGAAAAGAGTATGTCGTCTTTTTCTCTCTCTCTCTCGAAACGATCACTATTTTTTCTGCGAATCGAGCTTTGAGAAGTGGTTAAAAAGGATTTTTTTTTTAAATTTTAGGTAATGATGAAGAGACCTGCGCTGCAAGGCATCTATTGGAGACTAGATCAGATTCTACTGCGCAAAGCCCAACAGGGCGTCAAGGTAAATTGGCATCAGGCTTGCAAGAAAACAGCAGCAGAGATTCGGTATCATCTCTAAGCATTTGGTGAGGGATACCAATTAAAACTGTCTGGAATAGTTCATTCACTAAATAAGGCATAATGCGGTTCGAAGAGCTTGCAAGTTTGGCTAACATAAATGAATGTTACTTGAAAACTTCGGAAACTCCTGGACATCCTTTTCTACCTTTCGTTAAATTTTAGATCTTCATTCTGATCTACAAGGAAGTCGAACAAGCACTGGGTCTAAATTCTATGCATACGAAGAGATATCTACAAGGACTGCATGAGAATATCAAGGTTCGATTTTTTGGATATTAATAGATTCGGCTAGGTCTCTCGACATTGAAAAAGTCAAGTTCAATGTTTATTTGTAGATCTCTTGAGACGTAATCAATGATTTTTCTTCAAGCATACCTTTGAAATCTACGAGAATTTTTGAATATTTTGTCGAATAATGCGACAATTTGCAGGTAATGCGTCATCCGGACCACATCGCAGCGAATGGCGTGTTTTTCTGGGCCCATCACGAGAAACTCCTCATCATCGACCAACTCATCTCCTTCGTCGGCGGGGTCGACCTGTGTTTGGGACGGTAAATTGGCAGTTGCTAAATGACGGACTGACGGGGATCCTAGAGTTAGAGAGAGGGAAGGGAGGCAAAGTAAAGCGAAATAGTGTGGGAAAAGAAAGGGGGACCGTCAGCTCCTCATATAGCAGTTGCCAGTAAATGCTCGCTCTATTAGGAATTAAATATTGTTAAGTAAACTGACTTCCAAGTCACCACAACTTATTTAACGATTATTTGAAACATAGCTTGGGAAGGTGGGATTTCGAATTTTGTTTAAATCCATAATTTTTCGAGTAATTAACAAATATTCTAGAGTTTACACACAAGCGACTATTTTGAAGCATAGGTAAAAATGGATTATTTTCAGGTGGGACTTTTCGGACCACCTGCTAACAGATCTTGGTTCTGTGCAGTTCTCTGAGACCCATGCAGTTAATCACGATCTGCAATCCGGCCTCAGAGCCTTAATCAAAGCGCCTCTCACGTTGAGTCCTCTAGGATTGGAAGAGAACGAAATCGTCACTCCTAGGGATACGGTATTATCATAACTTACCGCATCCTAAAACGCACATATAAAATTGAAATTCAATCATTTTCAAAGTCATCCTAAAGAACTACCTTCTCAAATGTCACATCAGAAAGCTATGTAAAATACTTATTTTTTCTAAAAAATTTGTACATTTTCAAGTCTTCTGATTATCTTTTCTCTTTGCTAAATTAAAACAAATGAAATACGCCGTTTTTAATTCGATTTCTTCAGGACCCAGTTCGCCTGGACGCGAATGTGGAGGGCGGTCACAACTCGATTCGTCAATTCACGAAGATTCAAATCGGGGAGGACGTGGATCAAATCGATTACGTCAATACGACGAGTGGACGGGTTCAACCCATCGCTGAGGAGACGAATGAGGTAAGCAAATTTGAGATTATTTTTTAAAAATCAACATTTTCTGGTGGTTTGTGAAATTTTCTCTATTTTTAAGTATAAAAATGTCAACAATGGGGGATCAAATGATTATAAATTTTAAAAATTAATAGATTTACAACTTTCTTGAAACATATCCCAAAGAGAAAGTTGCTTTTTGTTTGATAAAATCCAGTTTTATTGGTATTAATGGAGTTAAAACATTTCAAATTTATGATTGCCTTGAAACATATCCGAAACATTAGACCTTTCTGATTTTGCTCTTCATTCTATACTGAGAAATCCAGTTTTATTGGTATCGGCAAGGCTAGCAAAGTTTAAAATTTACACTTGTCTTGAAACCTATCCCTGAGAAACGTCTTTTCTTGATTTTTAAGCTTCTTTTGCTTGATAGAGCCAATTTTATTGGTATTGCCAAAATTAAGACAGTTCAAATGTATTATTTCCTTAAAACACCCAAAAGTTTCAGGTCGTTTACACCGACAAGGAAACTGGCGAAGTGATGGTGAAAGTGATCAGGAAAAGTGAGAATTTAGATTTCAAACATTTATGAAAGACAAGTTCAGCCCCCTCTCCCAATCCCCCGTCGGAGAGACCCCAAAAACTTCCTGGCGGCGTTCAAAATGCTGGTTTCCGACATTCTAGTCCTTCTCCGAGGTGAAATTTAAAAAATTTTAAATTAAAAAAACTAATTTTTTCAGCCGTCTCGCAATTTCGTCCTCGTCAACCCCAACAGGCGGTGCGACCACTTCCCAGGGAGGCACCGACATTTCGGGTGGATCGGGCAAAAGGCCCACCATGGTCAAAATCGTGCAAGACACCAAGGGCAAGAAGGTTCGATTTTTTTCTAAAAAATCATAGAAGCCTTAATAAATTCAGAAGAAGTTCTTTTGAGAAACCAAAATTATTCTTTAATTTTATCAGAAAATACCTTTTTGCGAAAATGAAAGAAAAATTTTGACAATTAAGAATTCAAAATACAATGATCGTTTCTTTCATAGAAATTCATAAATCTTTGGTGCCTAAGATAATAAGATTCCCGATTTTCAGCAAGTGAAGCGATTCATTTCCGCGATCGAGAAGAAGAGTCCTGTGCCCCAGGAAATTTTGGATAAGGCCGGTCCTGCACCCTCGATTTTCGACAAAGCAGCCAAACAGGGCATGGACTTGGCTGAGGTCGCTTCAAGGTACAAGGAATATGTCGAGAGTGGCGCTGTGGAGAAGGTTGGATTTCTAAAATCTACTTTTTATCGCATTGGTTTTCTGAAAAGATGAAAATTTACACTGAATTTAGGAATCTTTCGAAACTTATTTTTCAAGTAAAGTAAATTTTGCCGATAACACTTTATTACTAGAACTTAACACCACATGAAATACCTGAATTCTTTGAAACATATCATTGTGAAAACAAGTAAATTTTGATTTACGGTAAAAAGGCTAGTACATTGAATCATACAGAATCACATGAGTTATAAGATTTTTTTAATATAGAAAACTTTGAACATTTCAGGAGAAACACCGAGCCGCGACACCTCCATTGGGAAAACGCAAGATGACAGGGACGAACCGACTTTCCAGAGCGGTCGGGAACTGGAAGGCTAATAGGTTAAAACTCAAGAATTCAAATTGACCCTTAAACTAAGAAAGAAACTTCATGCCATATATTCATAAAACTAATCCTATAGGATTTGACTCGTTTCTGATTTCATTTCAAAAATGTATATTTCTGAAATTTCAGAGCAAAACGCAAGTGGAAGCAGATGCTGAACACGGATGAAATGACGCTGGCCTACGAGCTGGACTGGCTCCGACTCAAGGAAATACAGGAGGACAACGATCATGATCAGGTATTATTGTATCGGTCAAATGAAGTAACAATCCGCGTGTGTCAAAATGCACGTCACGACTATGCGCAAGGATGGAGGCTAGAGCACAAAAAGGGAGAGTCAGCGAGAAACAATAAAAAGAGTGGTACGCAATTTCCTCTGCCTCTTTCGCCTTTTCTCCCTATTTTTCAACCCACGATCTGCCACTTCGTTTTACCAGAACAATACTTTGATTCGAAAGACTGAAAACTTTCTACTTGAAAATTTTAAATATTTTGATTTGAAATAATGATATGCATATCTCGAAACTTATCCAAATCGTTGAAATTAAACTGCTCGACTTTCTTTTAAAAATGAATGATTTATTGATAGTAAAGAAAAAAATCGATAAATTACCGCGGTATTTCCATTCCAACTTTTAATATTATTTTGAAGCCTATTAAAATCTTTAAATCGCCAAATTTCAGCTCGACGGCCAGGCCAAACTGTGGATAGGCAAAGACTACGTGAACTACATCGTCAAAGACTTCGTCGAGGTCGAGTTGCCTTTCCATGGTAAGAAATTTGTCTAATTCCTGGAAGAAACGAACTAGCTAAATTTTTTATTTTTCGAAATGTATACTATTATCCTGAATTTATTTATAAAAAAAGCCTAAGAAAAATCGATATTTTTCTCAGATTTCATCGACCGCGGGGCGACACCCCGCATGCCCTGGCACGACATCCACTCCGTGACTTTCGGAGCACCAGCCAGGGACGTAGCCAGACACTTCATTCAGAGGTGGAACGCCACCAAGACTGAGAAACTGAAGGTCAGATTTAAAATAATAATAAAGAATATTTTGCGGAAAGAATCAACCCTGAATCAAGGATAAATAAGATTTATTAGTTGGTCCTTAACCTGAGAGGTGCAAAGTGATGCACGATTATTTTTCACTGTGTTAGAAAGGAAGAAATAGCATACAAAACAGACTGGCCTAAAAGCATTCTTTCTCTCACCATTTTCTACCTCTCAGCGTTCTAAGTCTTTAATACTCGTTTTTTGCACCGGAAAAGTGGAATTTTGATCACTGATGCTTGAAATTTTAGCATAAAAGGAAATTTGATCATTTTTGAGTTTGAAATCGAATTTTCAGGATGACCATTCCTATCCCTTCCTGCTGCCGAAAAGCTACGAGAACGTCAAAGTGCCGAGGGTTTTCAAGTCGCCCAACATTAGTGAGCAGGTCAACGTACAGGTGGGCGAATTTAAAAAATAAAAAACAATTTAAGATTTAAAAAAAAAATATTTAGATGCTCCGATCAATGGCCGGCTGGTCGGGTCTGATCAACTACACGGACGACTCCATCCAAATGGCCTATGCCTCGCTCATTGCTAATTCTAAGGTAGTTTTTAAAAAAAAGTTCTACAAATCCAAATTTTTACAAAACCAAATTTAAAAAGTATCAAAAATTATTTCCTGAAAACGGGATTTTTCCCTTTATTACAATTAGCATATATAAGGGAAAAAGATCAATTTTCAGCACTACATCTACATCGAGAATCAGTTCTTCGTGTCAATGATCGACACTCCGGATGTGCGAAACGAGATCTGCAAATGCATTTGCGATCGAATCATCAGGGCTCACAAGTATGTCCAGACGTTGGCTATGTTTTCCACCGCAAATATTCTCCTTATACGGAATGAACTATTCCAATCAGCTTTGCAATTATGAGACGAGAGATGATGACGAATTTCGCGGTTGAAAACGTCCCAAGTCTGAATATGTCTTTCTAGGAAACTGAAATTCTCAGCAAAATATCTCAGATTTATGAAAAAGTAAACCACGACTACTTCTAGAGATTCCAATATAAAACTGAATTGTGAATTTTTGAGTAAAGGTTAAAAAAGAATTATTATAGAAAAATTTTGAATTCGAGTAGAAAGATTAGAAAATATTTTTGATGAAAAACGAGTCAGAAAACTTTAATAAAAAAAAAAACTTTGAATACGGACACGGAATTGATTGTTTTTCCAGAGAAAAAGAGACGTTCCGTGTGTACATTCTGATTCCCTTGCTGCCCGGCTTCGAGGGCGACGTCGGCGCTCCTGGCGGCTCTGCCCTTCAAGCCGTCCTACACTGGACCTACCAGTCGCTCAGTCAGGGCGAGCACTGTCTGCTCAACAAACTCAAACCGGTGAGTTTGACAAATTCGGATACGCGGCTAACGTGTTCCCACCTATGTCGAACAGAATTGAGACTTTTCCACCGCAAACATTCGTCATCCCTTCTCGTACTACTATTGAGGATGGCGATGCAAAATTGATTGAGATAATTCATTGCATAAGGGGATATTTACGATGGAAAATATCCTAAGTCTGCTCCAAACTATTGTTCGCCACTGCTCGTAGTAAGATGACTTTTTGTAATAGGTTAGATCACTTTAGCCACTGTTGGAATGCTCGATTTTATGGCATTTTTTAAAGAATGTGACAAAATCATCTTAAAGTGTTGGTTTTATTAATTCTCAAACAAATTCATCAGCTGATCATTTCGTGAAAATTTCATCCTTTATTAACACTTCTTAAAACTAACTAAAACCATTGGAGCTGAGTATCAAACTTTGGTTTGTATGAAACTACATTTCGGCGTAATACTGCTCTTTATAAAATTTTATCCTTTGTTTGGTTAAAAATTTTTTAAACTTACTGAAAATGTTAGAATTTAGAAAAAAAAAGTTGCATTTCAATTTTTATCAAAGTCAATCAAGGATAAACTCTTGCATCATACTCTATTCCTTATGAATTTCTCTTGAAGCCCACAAAAATCAATAAAATTTCAGCACGTTGACGACCCATTCAAGTACCTCTCTGTTTGCTCCCTGCGAACTTACGATTATCTGGGCAAAAAATTGGTAAATTTTTAAAATGTTTTAAAAAATTCGAACATTTCACTTTTCAGGTGTCCGAGTTGATCTACATCCACTGCAAGCTGATGATCGTGGACGATGAATATGTGATCATCGGGTCGGCAAATATCAACGACAGGTCACAGGTATCAAAAATCAGATATTTTCCATATGACTAAATAATGAAAAGATCAAACTTGACACTTTTCCACCGCAAATATCCCTTATGCGAAGTGAATTGTTCCAGTCAGCGTTTGCAGTTATGAGACGAGAGCTGATGACCGAATGTTCGCAGTTGAAAAATCCCCCAAGTCGGAATGAGATCTATAGTTTAAGATAGACAGGAGGGCGAAATTAAAGATGAGAAATCATTGGGAAAAGATAGGCTTCGTCATCTAATAGTTGCAAATAAATAATGCCTGAAAATTATGAACTGAATCCAAAAATCCTACCTTTTTTATTTTTTAAATTATCGATTTTTGAAAATTAAGAAAAAAATATTCAGGTCGGAAATCGCGATTCGGAAGTGTGCCTCGTTTTCACTGATGTCATCAAGGAGAAATCGATGATGAATGGGAAGCCTTACCAAGCGGGCAAATTCGCGAAAAGTCTCAGGATGCAGTGCATGAAGGTAAGAATTCGAACTTTATTATAAAAAAATAAATAGATCTCCAAAACGCTATAATTTTGATAGAAGTTAGCGGGGGATAGTATGTTTGTTTTGGCTCTTTCATAGAAATTTATCTAATTCTCAAAAATAATTCAAATAAAACTTCAACAATTCTATAAATTTGAAGGAACTATTAGGAGAATAATTTTCTAGCAAATGACATATCTAAGAACCCGTTCAGACTTAGTTGCATTGCAACTAACGTCTGAACGGACCCTAAAATTTTAAAGCAATTTTTGAATCTGAATTTTCCAGGAGCATCTCGGTCTTCTTCCGAATTCCCGCAGGAAGTCGGAATTCAAGTACCCGGTGACTTGCGACGACCCGGTTGAAGATGCGTTCTTTATCGATATCTGGCAGGCCACCGCAAAGAGCAACACCAAGATTTTCGAGGATGTAAGGATTGTCAAACCACGTTATTTACTATCAGCACGGTCCTATAAACATTTTACAATTTAAACAATTCCTATCTTCTTTTTCTCAATGATATTTTCTTCTCCACTCCCTTGAATTTCGATACTATTTCTCGAATTTTGAGGTATTCCGCGCCTACCCGACAGACCACGTGGAGACATTCGAGGAGTACAAAAAGTGGAAGAGTCAAATGCCCCTCGCTGAATACTCGCCCCAGCAGGCTGAGGAGAAACTCAGGGATCTTAGAGGTAGCAATTTACTTTTTATTATCAACGCGCAAGAAGCGGTTATTCGAGCATAGAGGAGCATGCGTAGACTCTAGACGCTTTCATCCCTTCAAAGAAATGCTGTATCTAATGAAGAGAGTTAGAGAAACCACTCTGCATTCTCTAGCACCCGATTGCCGTCTTTCCGCGTTACTAATGCATTTCGCAAGATTTAGCTCTAACGGAAACGTAAAATTCAAAATTAAAAAAAAAAAATAATTTTGAAGCATACATCTTTTAATGAATTTCTTAAAGTAATATGATTCTTTATAATGGACATTCATAGTAAATAGGTGAAGTTTTCAATGAATTCCAATAGATTTTGATAGACTATTAATAATTTTCTAGTCGAGAAAGAATAGTTTTTTTTTTTTTTGTATCATTTATTTGAAATATTCACATTTTAAAGCATGAAGAAACACGTGTCTTTTCAAATAAATCTAAAACTTATCTAAAAATTCAATGCTCAGGAGTGCTAGTGGAATTCCCGATGAATTTCCTGTCGAAGGCCGTGCTCACGCCGAGCTTCCTCAGCAAGGAAGGACTCGTTTCCAAGGATCTTTTCACCTGATTCACACACAACTCGTCAATAATAATCAGGTATCAAAAGTTTCTATAAGAAGAAATCTTTAAATGCCATTCCTATATTCCAAATAGTCATTTTTCCAGAACGTTAAGATATAATTTCTAATAGTTGAGTTTTCTTTCTGGAAAAATAACTTTTTGTAAGAAGCGTCAATTTCACATATTCCAATGGTAGACTTTTTTCCTCGAATTATTGCATTTTTTTTTTTTGGAATGTGTCGAATGTGCTCTTTTGAATAGTTTTTCGAAAGATAAGTAGAAAATTTTTAGGTCCCCAATATTCTGCTCCTCTATTTGCCAAGAAGATTCTTTCAAAAATATGGATGCTATTTTGTATCTCCAAAGCAGCTCAACCAATCGGCAATCCAAATATTTCACCTTAATACCTGAAAATACGCGACTAAAGATTTGCAATTCTAGCCTTTTAATGACAAAATTTGACTTCTTCCTTAATTTCTAGAACATATTATTTGATGAATGGATTCACGTTCAAATGGCAAAAATATTAATTTTACACAATCTCCCAGAACTTTAATCTTCCTGAAATATTCGGTGATTAGATAATGTGCAGCTATATAATTTTTGATAGGATATTTTATTACTCAGATTTATTTTGGAGTTGAATGAGTTTTAGAACATTTGCTAAAAGAACAAGGTTCATTTAATTCTAAAATGGCATACAGTACTTTATTGAATCTGCGATTTTAAATTACGGTAGAATTTTTCCGCTAAGAAAATTTGTATTGACTTGTTTCTTCTTGTGAGCTTTCGCCTTTCATTAAAACTAATCGAAAACTTCGGCAAAAAATCCGCCTTTTAATGCCAAATTCTTGCTTGAAACCAGCCCTTCCTTTCATTCAGAAACTAGTTTTGTATTGTTTAGAAATTTTTTTAGAATTTGGAAAATTAATTTTTCTAGGATCGTGCATTTTCCAAATCAGATGTTTTCCTTGGAAATGGAATCAGCTAATCGGAGTTCGGAATTCGATTTTTTTTAATTCGGAGTCAAAATTGAACATTTTCAAAGGTCCGACATCCGAAAGTTCCTGAATTTTACTGTTTTCTTTTAGATCTAATTTCCATGTCATGTATTGCAGACAAGTGTCACAATCAAAATTTATTAAAGCAGCTATCAATTTTTTATTTTTATACTTGATGAACTTTGATCTGTTTCAAAACAGATGTGATATTTGCAGTATCGTGGTAGTTTTAGCAGGAGAGACAATTTGAAAAAGTAGTTGCATCGCGTAGCATCGTTGCATGCGAACTAGTATAGGATTTGTTAGGGAAAAGAAAAGATCCTCTTCCTTCCCTATTTCGTATGCAATGATGAAGCTTGATTGCAACGATTTTTCCAGGTTGCCAATAGAAAATGTTGCAGTTTTTAGGTCGTCCAAAAGACTTCAGATGTCGACTTCGGGCCCACCCCCGGTCTCGCTGCCCCCAGGCCAACCGACCACAACAGGCCTAGGATTCGTGCCTCCTAAACCACCTGTAAGTCGAATTTCAAGTCCAACAAAGATTCTAGAAAGTAATCGAGATTCTATCAAGTTTGATCCATATTTCATTTGAAGAAAGCATTTCCCGACTAGAATTGCGGAATTGTGAAAAACAAGAACTCGAAGAATTCTTTGTAGCAAATGGACTAATTAACTATTATTATTGATTGGCTGATTGATTTCTTTTAAATTTCAGGTCCTCAACCCCGACATTTCCGCGTTATTGAATCGTCCAAGCGGAGTTTCACCTGCCGGTTCAAGCCCGAATCCATTTGCCCCGAAGACATCAGCAAATGCAGGGCAATTGCCTACAGTCCCAACTCCGCCAACAATTCCCCCAAGACGGTCACCGTCTCCTCTGCCGAAACCGGCTCAGGTACGAGAAATTAAAAGATAACCAAATTCCTTGCAAGGGAAATGCGTAAAATTTCTAAGTTTGCCTAGGTAGGATATAAATGAATTTCCATGATCTTCAAGATTCCTGTAAAGATCACGATTTTCCTGAAAATTGGATTAATTTTGTAAAAAAAAAAACTAGGCTTTTTAGATAATCTTTTAAACTTCAGTTACCCCTGAAACCCCCCGAACCTCCGAAAATCAACACTTCGACAAATTTGGGAGTCGGGAAAGAGGAAGAGGTGAGAATGAAAGAAAAAAAAACATTTTTAAAAATCGGGAAAACTCAGGTCTCTCTCGCTTCGCCACCAATGCCCGTCGCTGAAAGTTTGCAGAGCCCCGCCACGATCGCGCCGAGTTCGAATGAGGACAAGGTTAGAAGAAAAAGTTTAAATAAAGAATAACTTGTGAAAAGAAATAATTTTTGGAAAAACGATCATTTTAATATGAGTTTGCAGCAGAAGAAATACAAATTTTCAGGCGACTAAAAGTATTTCGAAAATGTCAGTTTCAAATAAACAAGACCAGCCCCCGGTAGGCCAAAATGAAGCTAGTAATCAGGCACAGACGCAAGGAGGAGGAGGAGGAGATAGTAGGGTTAGAGTTTGTCTATTTTTGAAAGAAGCCAACAAACCAATAATAGGTGGATATGTCGGGCGGTTTGATGTCGTGGCTGACCAAGACGGTGACGGAGAGCAAGATTCTCTCGGACGTTGCTGAAAAGGCGAAACTCGGTATGGAGTCTGTCCTGACGACGCTGGATCCGGGCATGAAGGGATTTCTGTCGGATGGCGGAGTGGTAAGATACCTCTATTTTTGAATTTTGGCAAAAATCCAGAATTGCAGATCGACCTGAACATTGTGCATGAAGACGCTGCTTTGTTGCCACTGGCGAATGAGTGCTTTGAGAAGAGTGTCGGATGCACGGTAGCTAGGCTGGTTCCCGCACCGCAGGGTTGGATTTTCAACGAAAACATTGAATCCTTGTAAAATTCTTCTTGAAATCATTGCTCTCCCTTCAAAAATTAATTTTCTTAAAAATAACGATCAATTTTCATGAAAAAAGTTTAAAAAAAAACAAAAACAAACGAAACGAACATATTTTAAAAATTCGCATTTCAGCCGAGTTTCCGCCTACTGTAATGAGTCCCGAGCAAGCAGTGACATTTTCCCTTGCTCGTGCCGAACGAGCTTTGCAGTCCAAATTAATCCCGATTGGAGCCCCGCTGCTCGTCTTTCAACAATTCATACAGAAAGTCGGGGAGAGGTTAGGAGTTTTGCAAATTTTGAAAAATCTATCAAAAATTAAAAAAAAAAAAAAAATCATGTGTCAAAGAAAACTATTGCAGATATTTCACGGGCGCGCACGTTCTGCTTCGTTGGAAGAGCGCAACGATCGACTCCATCGGGCAAATGGTCGAAATCGACAGGAACATCGTCGAGCATATGAAGGTTGACGATTTTCCATAAAAAATGCTAATTTTAAGAAAAACTAAATATTTATTTTGAAAAAGCATCTTTCAAAACCGATATTTTTCTTACAAAAATTCTCGTGCAACTTCAAAAATCTATCTTACTTGAAACACAGAAATTTCTGAGATAATTCCTGCAAAAAAATAAAAATAACAACTTCTAGACCCGCTCGATCCCGGACAATTGCGCTCCAGGGGAGTTATCTCTGTCGATTTCCTCCGCCATCCGAGAACTGGGTCTGTCCAGCCCCGATCCCTTCCTCTCCACCCCTTCACTTTATCGATTCGCCTTCGAGCACATCGCTGCCCGATTCGCCGTCCTTTCTGCTCCGATCATAACGACGCCCACAGGCGGCAGCCAGTCAAACTCGGCTATGAAATAATTTATTCATTTTTCTCCATATTTATTATTTTTTGTCTGGCATTTTTGGAAAGAAGTTCTGGAAAATTGTAGAATTCGAAACATTGCCTGGAAAAACTGCTCTCTTGGGAGAAACACATTCAGGAACATCCTGATTCGAAAAGTGTTCTAGAATTTTTATTCGGGAAACGTGATTTCTGTAAAGGGATTATAAAATGACACTTGAAGCTGTTCAATTTCTCACGTACACGAAGATATAGATGTACAAATTTGTTCTAGGACTTCTGGAAAGTTCTGTAATTTCTTAAAAATCGAGATTTTTGACAAACTTTCCGAAAGTCTACCGAGTTCTATCGCTTTTCCTTCGATTTATCTACTCACATTTCTATCAACGACTTTGCCTTTCTTGGCTCTAATTTAATTTCGGGCTGTTCAGAATGTTCTAGATTCAAAAAATTCGAAAATCTTGGTTCCAGAATCTAAAAGAACCGAGCTGTTTTTCGGCATATCCTTGTTTCTGTCTTTTGTCCTACCGTAATTTCCTTATCAGATTATAAAAAATTATCGATTATCGGTCAGTCTATATTCCTGGGTACTGGGTGATTTCTCACATGTTCATTTCTTGTCGTTTCAGAATTCTATGAGTTCGCGAGAAAATGAAAATTTGTAATTTTTTAAAATCGACTTTGGCTGAAATTAGAATGCGATTTTGGTGCCGTGTCGTGGATATTTTTGCTCATTTTCGATTCGTCGATTTTGAAGATGGTCCAGACAATTCAGGGAGCCGCGGGCAACAAGCAGGAATCGACAGGGACGACGAGCGATGCGCAGAGCAAAAACGGAGAAAATGCTCCAGGACCAGAATCTGCTTCCGGAACTTGCGGAATAAAACAGGGTCAATTTAAGGGGTTCTAGAACTTCCGGAGCAATTCTGAAAAAAAAAACCCAGAATTTTCCTGAAGATCGAGAAATTTTGGATTTTGGAAATCCAGAGAAATTGGAAAATCTTCAGGAAAAGCAGCAACGTCCGAGTCATCGTTGTCAACCTCGTCTACAGAATACTCGATAATCCAGTAGGTGCAGACTCCAAAGAATTCGACTTCTGAATTTTCTCGGAACTCGCCAAAAATTTCTTGGAAATAAGCTGCTATCTTGCATTTTCGATACTTGCTGCAGAAATCCTATGCATGATTCTGTTCATTTTGATGAAAATAAAGCATAACAATTCCTCTGCAAGAAAAAGTTATTGTTTGATTCTGTTCATTTTTCACAACTTTTCAAAAATCCACTTGTGCAAAGTGTGTCGATTTGCAGAACAGCTTCGCGAATAAGCGTGACTACGTCGGACTGCCTGACGGGACGAACGCCGTCTGTGCGCACGGCGGGCTGCATCTCTACGGACTCGCTCCAGAACCATCACGACGGATGCACCGATACCAGTGCGGGTGGCAGAAGCAGGTGAGAAAATTGGGCAAAACTGAGAAATTTCTTGCTTTTGAAAACATGAATTTCCACGGCCTGTCAGGGCGAGCATAGGCATCGAGGGAAAATGTCCCAAGTTGTGATTTCTTTGCCTTCAAAGAAGGAGAAAGAGTCGCAAGAATGAAAATTCATCAAAATAACCATTCTTAAGCAAATTCATTCATATACATAGATTATGGTTATCGATTCTTAAAAATTTATCATAAGTCCCAGACTTGTGTAACCAGCAATTACAATGACAGATTCATAATTGAAGTTCTAAGGAACGTATCATGACAAATTCAAAGCCATCATTAGAACGACAATTATGAATGTTTATGATGAACACGGAAATGTCAGAAAATTATGAAATTTCAATGTTCACAGATTACCAATATCATACCATGTCACGATATTCTTCATAGTTGTAAGGAACTCAGAAATCTTGATACATATCTCATAGACAATGATGCAACTATTTTGTGCATGGAATTACTGTTTTAGAATTCACATGATGGGCAGCACTGTTGGCGGTGCAGTAAGATGGCGCATCGCAAGCTTTTCTAAAAATTCCACTGTCCATATCATATCCCAATGAAAACCAACTGCACCGTAAAAAAACCCTGATGATAAGTTGCGCACGCGATTTCGCCACATTACCCTATTTCGAAACTACTTTATTTTTAACCTGGTAGACATCTTAACGCAGATGCAATTTTTAATTATTTGAAAAGTCTATCTTCTAATCTTTCACCTTCCGCAACTTTTATATACAAATTTAAAAGTTTCGCAAGACATAGAACGGGCATAATTGGAGTGATGAAACTGAAATTGCACTAAATTATAAGTTAGGCGAGTACTATAAATACAAAGCTGATTCCCTAAGCAACGCCTTACACTGCTATTCTATCCATTTCAAGTTCTGCCATTCTTGTTTCGAAAGCGCTACCTTTTCTAAATCGTACTGTATTGAGATCATTTTTCTCAAATTGTTATTCTACGGATTTATTATTATCGCTAGAGAAATAATTAGCAGAATCGAATGGATCAGTGCGTTAAACCTACGCCTAATACAACGAACTATGAAATTTGTGAAGGTGAACTCATTTTTCATTTTACTTGTTCTTACATACTATTTTGCATTATTTTTTCTTATAAATTTCGGTAACGATTTACTATTTTAGAACTGTTAACATCAGATTCATTACTTTACAAACTCATCATTGCGTGGAAAGCTATCCTATTTCATGGAGATAACGTTGATACAGGTTAGTTAAATAGTTTTATATCGATGTTATCTTCAAAAAATAAATTCATCTATAGAGCATCAAATCCTGATCATTTCGTATAGCATCTCATTAATATCGATTTTTATCGGCATATTTATGGCATATCGGTTATTTCGAAAACGTGCAAATTTTTCACAATTCGAAAAATTAATAGTCATCTTACTCATTCTAAATGTACTCCTTTTTATCTGTTTATCGATAAACGTAAGTTTTATTTTATGATGCAATTTTCAATATATGCATTGAAGCAAGATAATACTTTAGTTTTCGTTTACTACCTATGGTCTAGCTTTGCGCTTTTGCTGCCAAGATGATAACGAATCCGGGGTAACATAATTTAAAATTTTAGCCACGTGTATCAGTCAATATTTATCTATAGTTTAAGCGAATCGTTTAAAATATCATCTGCGTTGCTACAGAAAAAGTATCAACATTTTGCGAAATAGTATGGATCGTATTATTGTAGTTTTCCACACATTATTTCGCCATAATATCTCTGCTTTTCTGTCGCAACTTTTCCAAATAACTATAAAATACCACTTGATTTGAAATTTATTTGACATATAGTTAACTTTAAATCTAATATAGCTACAATTTTGCATTAGCAGCTGACAAATAGAATTTTAGAGGTTATTATATGAGTTAATTGGTATTCTTCAAGATACATGGTTAGTAATGGCCATAAGATTCGTTTCGATTGCAGTTACGATATATCGAGCTAGGACATTTTCACTGTTAGAAACTCTCCCACATGCATATGTCAGTTTTGATACAAAATGATTCAATTTAGTCACCGTGATGAAAAACTAACTCGGCTATTTGTCATTATATTTTGGCTATTGCTCGGATTTCATATTATTTTTGGCTGTATCGGCGAACTAATTTATTTTGCAATTGTCTGCTTGAGCAAATATCAAATTGATATTGGTGATATAGTTGATATACGATATGTAACGGCTCTTTATCAATGGGTTGTAAGTTAAACGAATATTATCAAAATAAAAATGATTAATATCAATTATGTAGATAATTTTTAGTATTTTTACCGTATAATGGTTCCACTCATAGCAAATTATGCTCAGACGACAATTAGCATTGCCGCGTTTATTTATCTAAAACGGTGTTTTAATTCGTATGGCAATCTGAGCCAAAGTGCAAGAAATGCTGAACAACGCTTAAATCGATGCCTAATGGCGCATGTAAGTTAACCCAGTCAATCTTGTACCATATTATGCTGAAAATGAATATGTACAACGTTTAGATTTTATGCGAAATGATAATACATGATTTGAGTATTGTTAAACTATACGAGCTCTGCTTTGTTTGGGATAATCAGAAACAGGTACCTGTAGGTAAGATGTTTTCTTAACCTTTTAACTTCGATATTTTATAAAACGCTCTTACCCAAAAGAACGATGGTATCGAAATTTTTTGAAATAATGAAAATTATTCGCGATTTAACGAAAAATAGCATAAATTAACTAGTTTCATAGCTTCAAAGTTAGAAGTTTGAGAGAACTTACTAGAATATTTTAGATACATGTTTGAACGCTGGTGAACCTTTGTTAGGGAATGTGATATATAATATATACGTAAGCATTATTAATAACAAATTTTCATATTAACTAACAAAAGAAATGGAAAGGCCTGTCTTGCCAACATATATCCTGAAAATGTGTGCTGAGAAATCCTAAGGAGCATTCTAAATAGTGAATCCTTTAACCTTACCATTATTTGCATAAACGATAATATTTTTCATCGGATAGGAGGTACATGAATGCTACTTTGAATTTTGAGAATAGAACTCGGTTAATTGTGCTTTGAGGAACCAAAATACCCCTTTCGCATCATGTGTTCAGAAAGAGCACCTGTAGAATTAGGAATTGTTTTCTGAATAAACCTTGAGGAGTATACTTTTCTAACATAAGAAATGGATCCACACTAAAATAAGTTTAATTTTCTACCAAGAAAACATTTTAAAACTTTCAGAACATTTTCGAAATTATGCACGTAAGTGAACCATGCTTCCAAATAATTACCCTGTTCTTCTTAGTGAGAGCAGTGATCAAGGTAGTTTATATGCATATGCATGTAAAAGAAAAAGGGACAATTTTAGAAAAGCAACACTACTATATCACCGACTAAGAACGAATCAGTCAAAGTTATTAAAATTACACCTTGTCATCCGGAGCAACTGCACTCGAATAATGTTTTATCGTCATGAGTCATGGTTTAAAATTATGGTAAAATGTGACAAGACGTTCCACATGTATAGGAAAAGTTTATACAGCTCACAACTGCTTAGTTTTTTTTTACTTGAATTAGTTTATTCATTTTACTTTATCAATTCAAATACATTTCGAAAATTTGTCTAATTTGTCGAATATTCAATAAAAACATTGTTTTCATTCACTCTATTTGAAGATAGCTGTTATCAAAGTATAACATCTTAATCTTGTAAGATAAAATTCATAGCAATTCTGAAAACTGAATCGAGTCATGCAAAATCAGAAAACTGCCCGTTTCAAAAACTTTTAGAGTTCGCAAAGCGTGTCCAATTCAGGAGAGCAGGGTCTCAAAATGACGGGCTCATTAATGTTCGCAAATGTTGCTTGTTTAGAAATAATGAAAATAGCAAACAACAACTTAACTAGGCAATTATCGACGGAATTGAGCGAAAAAATAAAAAAAAATATCTTTTTGAATTGAAAAATTTTTGAATAAAAGTGAGAATTAAATGAGCTTTATTTTTAGAAGGATGCAGAGATAAACTATCATTGGAGATTTCAGAAAAATTCCAAAAAAAAATTTTTTTTTTAATTTCTAACTTTGGGCTGTAGGTACTTTGTTACCAAATGCTATTTTTCCCCTTTTTTCTTCTTATCCTACACTATTTCTGCTTTGGTAACAAAGTACCTACAGCCCTAATTTTGTAAGAAAAAGAATAAATGGTTATTGTAGTTTTGAAAAATTAGAATATTTTCAGCCAGTGCCGATTGCGCTCCTGAAGATGTGAGGCGCCGTCCTCAGAAAGAAGTTCCTCTTCGCCTCCATCTGCAAGAAACCATCCCTTTCCTTCCTTCCTTCCTTCTTTTCATTCACCAAACCACACTCCACACAATCGAGGTGAACAATGAGCGGAAAACCACCTTCGACACAATCTGAGGGCAAGATACAGATAATGTAAAATAAAGCAATGCTTGAAGTTTTGTGGGTTTGAAAATACAGATTTTTTTTACCAAAATTGTAGTTTTCGTAAATTTTAATACAAATTGCGCCATCAACCCGTTTTTGAAGAATAGAAAGTCAAAATTCAAGATAAATTTAATGGAAATTGCATTTTTTCTAGAATCTTTGCGAATTGCAGTATTACTTGTTTCGCTCAGTTTATTTTTCTGTTGTGAAATATAAAGTTTCCAACAGATCACGCAATTTCTATGGCGCGTTTTGAAAAGACCAGGTAAAAAAGAACCCATGATGACTCAATCTTTTGAATTGAGGAGGGTATTGTAGAGAACAGGGCTGTACGGAGTGGAATTTTGAGATTTTCGGAGCACGGAATGAAATTTTCTTTCTAAAATTTCGGAACGAAACATAATGATCCCAAAATGAGCGGAATTCCGTTTTTAACGGAACAGAATATTCCGTACAGCTTTGGTTGAAAAATGAGCAAATCAGAAATTAGACGATGAGGTATATACGTTTCACAAGAAGATGCAAGAGACAGGAAATTGCGTACCACTCGTTCCGTTGTTCTCCGTGGACTCTCTTTCTCTGCACCCTAGCCTCCCTCTTTGCGCAAAGTCGTGACGCGCATTTCTCACAAGGTGTTCTTTAGCACACAAACTGTCCCTTCATTTGGCCGATACAATACGATAGTTTTGATAATAAATTAGAAATTTTGAATCCCTGAAAATTAAAAAAAAAATTAATAAATTAAAGATTTTTATTCAGGCCTGGAATATCCTTCGCTTAACTGATGCATGAAGGGATGCAGGGCTGCCTAACTTCAAGATTCGAAGGAAGGTCCAAGGTCCGTCACGGCGCCACTTCATATACTAAGGAGTTATTTCGAAAAGGTAACGTAAAATTTTTAAAGAAATCTATGTCGAAGTCGAAAATTTTGACCTATAGAAAAACCCGGCTGGTGTCATCAGTCTGCAAATTTTCTAGAAGAAAATCATGCGCACTATAACCTCATATTAAAATTTTAATTCGACATTCTATGTTCTTCCTAAAAATTTCAACTGTTTATCCACATCAAAAGAAATGCAACAAATTTCACATGAAAAGCGACGAAATAACCCGATTGAAAAACTTGAAATTGTCATAAATTATTAACTCTGTCTTGCTCTTTGTATTTTCTGGAACTTCTAATTTGGAAAAGATGGACCCGCTTTGGAATGATTGGAGATTTTCGGATGAAATTTTGCAAGATATTCACATTTTATCCCAGGCGGACTGCTGACTGTCAATTGTGGGTGCGATTTTTCGGCCTTTCGATTGATCATCCAAACCATTCGATTGATCATCCAAACCATTCGATTGATCATCCAAACCACTCGATTGATCATACGAACCAGCCGGCTGTACTTTTTCTTTCGACTCCATCTCCAAAACTCCTAAAATTTAAACTCATAATAAAATATCCAAAACGGTTCTCAAGTTCTCTTTTAACATTGAACTAGAGATTTATTATGCTTACCCATTTTGACAGCGAATTTCTTCTGGTCGCCCACTAGAGTCAGAGCGGAGATTCCATAGAAAATTACGGAAATCATCAACGTTCCAATGCAGAGATAGAATGACGTAACTAGTGAGTGGAAATGGCCGAGTGGAGTATCATCCGATCCTCGAATCGTGTCGGATATCTGAAGTTCGATCCCTAGGTAGGATCAGCATTTTGGCCAAAATTCTTACAAGTCCTAGAATGTAAGGTCCCGAAGCGTCTCCGAAGAGGTGGGATAATAGAATTTGCCAGGAAGACGCGGAACTTCGACGACTTGGTATCACGACGGACTTAAAATATAAGAAAATAGAAAATCTAAAAGTTTGAAAAATTTACCAGCAAAATATTGACATCGATGGCCCAATTGAAACTGGCCGCGGTCACGCAGATAAAGAGAGATATCTGAAATTTTTTTAGTCTTGAAATTTGCAAAATAATTCAATGATAAATCGCAAATTGAAAAAGAAAAATTATAGCATTTCTTGGAAATTTTGAGTTTCCAGGAAGTTAAAACAAAAGATTTAAAGACAAAGTCGAGAAAGATAGAAAAAGTAAAAACTGACCCAGGCGATCGTCATGTTTGTTTTCATAGTGTGCATAGCTATGATCAAGGTTGGAGCGGCAATCAGTGCACCGAGAGCACACATTATGCAATCAGCTCTGGGGGTTTTAATGAATTTGAACGGGCCTCGGCCAGCTTGAATCAGCTAAAAATTAGCACAAATGTTGCAAAAGTCAAAGCATCCTTACGGTTGATCCCATCGTTCCGATTACAACTCCTAGAATCCCGCCTGCGCAAGTGATTATGCCGAACAAAATGTTGGTTCTGAAATGTTTTAAATATCAAATTGCTTGAAAAAATGAGTGTTCGCCAGAATGTCGTTTTTATAGAAAATGACAATTCGACTGACTGATTTTTGGTGGCGTCATCGATGTACGTGCTGTTGGGGTTGTTCTTCCAGGCTTGAACATATAAAATGCAGGTCGGCGCCCACCAGGCTAACGAACCGACTGCAAATACGGTCGCTGTGTAGCCTATCGTCGAGGTCACGTAGGTCGCGCTAAAATTCAATAGATTCTAGAAAATACGAATGAAAAACTCGACGGTTTTTATTCGAAACGTTTGAAAATTTCACAAATTTTCGTTTCTTAAAAAAATTCCCTACTTTGTCGCCAGATACTTGATATCATCCCAATAGGAGGTAGCGACGATTTCAGTGGCAATCTGACCATTCTGCCTCTCGGCCAAACCCCTTTCGGGCTCGCGAATGAAGAAGATGATCAGAATTAGGGCGATCACTCCTGAAAATTTCAAATTTTATCGAAAAAAAAAGATGCGAAAAATACCAAAAATCGCCGTAATTCTGACTCCCCATTGCCAATGCCCGGTGAGCGTATCCATTGCGGAACCAACCATGAATCCGAGACCACTGAAATTCGAATTAAAAGTGGTGAAACTTGAATTTTTGTGGCATACAGCTTTTTATTACATTAGGCGAAATGTAATAAGACAAATCTCTGCCACGTCGACTTTTCGGAAAAGTAAAAAATGATTGTCATTTTGCTTATCCGAATAAGTAATGGACAATTCAAAAGTTAGTTATTCTGAATCTCTCGAAGAATAGCCACGAGCCAAAATCCTATTCTAGACTTTTCTAGTCATGTTGCAAAGAATTTATTTCTTGTTAATTCAAATGTAAAAAAATTCTACCATCCAAAAGGAGTCGCAAAGTAGAAAACCATGAGCACTCTCGAGCGGGTTGGATCCGTGAACATGTCGCCAATCATAACCGGAGAAATTATGGCATATGAAGCCTCCCCTACACCGACAATCCCTCTGAACAACAAAAATAGCCAGAACAGCTGAAAATTGAAAAAAAAATCAAATTTTCCTGGATCTTATCTTATTTTATGGCTTCTTGTGAAAGCCGTACACTTGAAAATAGATTTATTTATGGGTATAGGTTGGGTAGGCTAGGCTGAACAGTATCTAAAAACGCTCTACTCATACTGCTCATCATTTTGAGACCGAACATAGCATGTCTTTCCATACTCCTATACTCGTTAAACAGGCATTTATTTTTCACAAGTGTGCCGCTTTACAAGGAGCCATTTTGATTTTAAAAAATCGATAATTCAACTTACATTCGCAGGAATGAACGATGAAACCAAGACTGCCGAGACCTAAAAATTTAAACTTTCTGCAAAAATGAAAAACTTAAAGACTCTTGAAACTTTGCATGCAATTTCCAGAAACGTAATTCTCTTTCAGAGTAGATTAAATTTTCAAGAAGACATTTTAAAATTTGAAACCTACCCAAACAGCGATGCCGACGGTCAACACCCATTTGCGGTTGTATCTGAGATCAGTTGAATTTAGGAAAAAATATCGATCTTTTACCTACCGATCTCCCAGGTAACCGCAAATTGGAGAGCAAATGATAAAGAAAATCATGAACATCGTTTGAATGAATCCACCCATCGTGTCATCGATATTATAATACTTTTGGATATCGGTTAGGACTCCTGAAATTTGAGTTTGTTTTTTTTCTAAAGTGAATCTTTCAAGAAGAGAAAATTGTTAATTCTGAAAAGAAAAAGCACTTTTAAGAACTTACCGGCTATCGTAAACCGATCAGTGTAGTTGAGCAAATTGATAAGTGTGAGAATAGTGATAATTATGTACATCCAGGCCCCCTTCAACTCGGTCCCTACAGGGACTCGAGAAAATTCGCACACCATTTTTGGTTGGGCCTGAAAATTTAAAATTTTTGAAAGTTAGACAGAACACTGCTTTTCGAGCTAATGAATTCCCATTTTAAACGCGAGCATCTGAGGGGAATCATTTTCTGCTTTTCTAAGCCCGTATCCAAAAACCTTTATTCGATTGGAATAGATTTCTATATATTTCAGAATAATAACCTATTCCAATGGAATAAAAGTTTCTGGATACGGGCACTGATCACTCACTTCCGCAAAACAAACACTGATTTCAAATGATCGTGTTTATTGCATGTAGTGAAGAGTGGTAATGAGACGGGGTTGAGATCAACGAGAAACGAGATGTTGGGGAATGCTAATTTTGTGGAAATGGGGTATTCTATCCGTACAACGCTCGAGAATTTAGCTATTTTGGGCTGAATGTTTCCATTCGGAAAAATGCTCTTATGACAAAAAGAAAAGCTTTACCAAATCAAAATGCAAATTCCAAGGATAGCAAAAATTCGTAGTTTTTTTCTCAGAAAATTCCCAAAAATGCTCTTTATGATTAGAAGTTCTAACTGTCAAATGAAGCTAAAAATGCTAAAAGATAGCAAGAATTTTCGGATTTTCCGTAGAAACCCCGAAATTTTCGCTGCCAAATTAACAAGCAAAAAGCACAAAAGTTTGACAAAGGAATTACAGCACTGATAGATACTGATAGTTGTCACACGAAAATGTTCGATCACTGATAAACCTGAATTCCAATCAAATATCAAGGACAAGAAAAATTGATCCTCAAATAAAAAATTCCTTGAAAATCCGCAAATTAACATAAAATTTTTTTGAGAAATTGTAAGACTGCCAAGAATTCGGATTAACTTTTTGTTACCTAAAAGGAGGAAAGTAGCTTTGAAAATTACAAGATAACTAGAGCACGCTTCAAAAGCCGCTAAGACGATTCTCCGGAATTGATCACTGATAAGCAGCCCTAATCAGGGAATCAGGAGAGGCGAATTAAAAATCGCTGGGAGGGCAGAATGAAAAGAAAAGGTGATTCGATAAATGAAATAGAATGAAAACGAAGAGAGGATCAGAGAAAAAGTCTAGAAAAATAGAGACGCGCGCATGCTGAAAGAGGGACCTAACCCGGGTGAAAGTTCGATAAGCCAGCCCCTTCTCCTTCTCCCTTCTTCTCTCTTCACTAACAGTCTCACACTTACCCTTTCGCAATGCATTTGAATAGTCGCGCAAAACCGGCTGCCCTAATTGCCATTCGTACAAAAGACGAAAATTGCGTGCGAATAAGTTGACCTCGATATAGAAATTATGCAATGACGAACGAACTAATAAATTGTTATTGAATTGAACGTTGTAGATGGCAGTTGAATTGAGTATTTATTTCTTTCTAGTAAAATTCCTAGATTTTATAACCTTTTCTAAAATTGAATCGAATATTTAAATCCGGCAGATCATCATTTACAATTAGCTCATGGTTTTATTGAAATTGGGAGCTTTCAAAATTTAAGTTTTCACGCTTGTTTGGAATAGAAATATAGATGGGAAAAATCATTACAGAGGAAAATTTTTGAGTGAAAATATTAACTTTCAAATGGAGATTGTTGGACGAAATCCGAATTTCAAAGTCTATTGAAATTAAATTTGAAATGAAAATCTCATTTGATGAATTTCAGGCTGCCGCTGGACTGATCGTGTCGACTTTGGACGATGACCTTCTGTTTGTGCTTGTGGACTCCTGGGTGGATGTTTGGGATGGCACTATTTCGAAAGGAACGAGAAAAGATACTAATCTATAGGGCCCGTAGTCATTTATTTTTTTGCAACTTTTCCGGGCATTAGAACTTTTGATCGATGTTTTAAAAACTACCTATTTTAGAGACAATTACAGATTTATTGCTGAAAATTCTGAAAAGAAATCGATTTTTTAAAATAGAAATTCATGTAATGCGAGACTGACTCTACTATATAAGAATGTAGTCACCTTTTTAATTTTCATACTAATTATACAAATCGACTATGGAGATTTTAAAAAAAAATTGTTTCACAAAATTTACACCCAAAATTCAAATTTTAATCGAATAGATTTCGCTATGATTTTGATTTCTTTTTTTATCGTATAAAAATTCAATGGGTTCCACTTTCTAGTCAATCAATAGAACATCCAAAAATTCCAGGAGAGAGAACTTCGATCAAACAGTCGTTCGTGCGTCAATCACTGCATAATTTGCATAATCATCTCCTCTCCAATGCTAAAAATTCCCTTCAAACTTTGCCCCTGGTACATATTGACACCGAGATTTGACTTTGAGCAGGTGCAAATTTGAAATCGACTTCAGCATATCCAAATGAAATCGTTACTCGGGCAACAGTAACTAACAATAAGAATTAGAAGCATTTACAAACATAGACACATTCTCAAACACACTATGCAGTTATAATAATCATCAGTGTCGTTTATGGTTGAATATTAAATATCACTAGATTTTGAGCTTACAAATTTCATTATGGCTTTGAAATTTTTTTTTTCAAATTCTTGAGCCCTTTTATTAGTAGGATGATAATTTTCAAGATAAAACAAGACATCAACTCATTTCAATTTTATTTTGAACTTTGAACTATAATTGGCGAAGACAAGAGGCGAGCCAAGGGACTGTGTTAGTGAGCGCTGAGCGAGGTCCTTGGCAAGCCAGAATTTCATTTGAAATGAAAATTTGCAGATTATCTTGAGAAATTTCTAGAAGAAAAAATCTAATTCAATTTCAATCAGAATCTGAATTTGATTTACAAACTTTGAGAGCGATGAGCCAATTTATTCGGTCGATCGATGATCTTAGAGTGTCAAAGTTTTATTCCAAACTAATGTATAACAAATCATAAGAAATGAGATTTCATTTGGAATCGATTTTTAATTTCAATTTGTCAAAAATAGGCACCAGAATAGGTTGAATTTGTAGAAATTTGAGATTTAATCTGATTTACTAAGCTCTAATCATTTCATTTAAAATTTTCACGCAATTGAAATACAAGTTATCGAATATTAGCCTGTTAAATATTTTGAATCAAATCCTATTCTTGATTTTATCATTGACAGAAATTTTATATTTAGTTTCTTATTTAAAAAAGTAATTTCAATTTAATTACAAATCTTAAAACCAATTTAACACAAATTTAGCTAAATCCAACTAAATTATAAATAAAGATAGTAGATGTTATTGAAGTTCTAGTATGCATATATTTTCAAAGCTATAAGAACAGAGTAAAAAGTAATAAAATCATATATCTTTATTTTACATTCTTTTTGTTGAGATTTTAATTTTATTTAGACGCATTAACATCAGTTAAAATCTCTAGTGTTCGTTAATTAAATTGTAGAACTTTTTTATCTTATAAAAATGTGTTGTTTCTTTATTTCATATTTATTACGATAATTTAATTTTATTATCAATAAATTTATTTATCGATTTCGTCTCTGTATCTAATGTTGTAGCTCATTAACATCTTGCAAGTTTAGAACCGTGCCATGCGAGATGTTATCAAGACGACCGTATAACTAAACTATCTTTTTTCGCAAAATAACTTACGATTATCTGCAATTACTAAGGTGAAATTCTAATTGTAAGACATCAAAGATGTTTATTTCAGAATTCAAAGAGATTTGCTTTGTTTTATTTTGAAATTTTTAGTTAGTTCCGTACGATGCTGGACAGAGATAAAGAAACCGTGCCTCTGCTTGAAAGCGATGTGCTGGAAGATGGGAGGAAGGACGATGCAATTATTGAAATGTAAATTTTATAGCTCTAAAATATTGAAATAGAAACAAGGAAATATCGCTATATCGGAACTGTCTAATCTAATCTATTCTAACTACTAATGCGTATTTGAAGAAAAGCTGAAGATATTCTGTTATTGTCATTTTCTAAAATATCGATTTATAGAAAAGCTAATTTTAGGCCAGAAGTCGAATTGTCTCATGGAAAACTTATGGAAAACCACAAGCTCCTCATGTTTGCATCGACCAAAATCAGTCTGTTCAGTCGATTGAAATGGAAGAAGTTAGTCAATTTTATTGATACATAGATTTAGGGTTACAATAGATCAAGAAAGAATCGGGCTGATTGAAAAATAAGGAAATATTTTGAGTGGTGTGACATACTGAATATAATTAAAACCTATGAAAAAAATATCCACAAAATCAGTTGTGATTGGGAAAAACCATTTCAAAATAATCATTGTTGTAACCAGCAACTTGATAATTGATTGTTATCTATCATTTCATCTTTATCAATAAATAATCAATAAATTCAATTGTTACCTTTGGAAAATTGTTGAACTTTCTATGATCCGATAGTATCGCTGATGTTATTTGATTTTGTGGAACGCTAATTTTATGCAGGCCACAGAAGCTGTTTGATTCCTGCCGGTATCTTTTTCGGGTGCTAGCGAATGCACATTTTCGTCCATGCGAATTGACTTGAGCTCTTAGTCGAGTTTGAAGATTTATTTCATCTTGAAGAATAGGACAAAAATAACAGCAGCCGTGTTCTGTCCTGTCCGATAGAAAGAACCAAGTTTTAGAGGCACGGTAGAGAAGGAGATCATATCTTTATCGAAGGATGGCAAAGAACAATGGAATAGAGAAAAAGAATGATAAACAAAATCTCTGGGTTAGGCAAATTGAACAAAAATTTCTGATCAGCGAAGAGATCGAAATATCAACAGCAAAAATTTAGAATCGAGCATAAATTTGCATTTACGCTCACAGATACTTTCACTTGTCTAAGATTCTTTCATGAACGATTATGTTTCTCGAGTTTATTCACTATTTCTCATGAGCTTTTCGTATAAATAGGTAGACACAATAGAGGCAGTTGTCCTTATTCAGTATTTTATCCTGATAAACTACTGTATCAAGAAGGCTCTCTTATCTTATATAGTAGTTATTTAAATAAATTTTCAATAAAGCTATATCTGTTTCATTTGAACACGACGATCATTATCAAATAAAATATGGTTTAGGATAAAGATGCTGCTATTCATTTTCTTTTTTGGACTCGTGGTAATATTGGTGTCAAGTGGAATAATGAGCAACTCGGAGAGACAATTGGAAAAACGCAAATATTCAAACTCAAATCCTCCTTCTCTTACTGATCAAGCTAAATCTACACAGGTTCTAGAAAAAACGTTAAACGAGGTTTTTACACTAACATTTAAAATCATTTTACTTAATAAAATTCTAGACCCAAGGAGCGCTTAAGAATGCGACAGGTAAAATTTATAACCATTATCATAAGACCCTGTAACTACTTGAAGGTAATGGGAAGAATTTGAGATTGAAAACTGAATTTATTTATGGTGCGGTGGGCGATTTTTTGCACCGCTAATATCCTTGTTTATAATAGAGTAGAGTTCTCAATTAGAGTTAAACAACCGGGCCTAAAAGTTTGGGTCAGAAGTGGGCCTGGACCTGGAAACCAGGCACGGGTGTAATTTTGAAAGAAATTTTTCTCGAACACGGACACAAAATTATGTCCGTGTCCGCACATCTCTGGTAAGATCCTATCAAATAATCATAAAGTAACGATAATGATTTCGAGTTACAATGAAATTGGTCGATTTTTCAATCGATTGATGCTCGATTTCTGTTCCGAATTCTCGAAATTGCATAATCCCCCCCTTTTTCTATGCAAGATCATTATTCATGAATAAACTGGGATGGGGGAAAACTGACGACAAAATCGATATGGAAAAAGATCAGTGGGTAGAGCTGGAATATAGATGACTTAAATTAAATGTTTGCATTCTTGATAGGATATCATATCAACTCCTTAACAAACGATATGCACAATGAGATTTTATTAAGAAAATTCGTGGTAATTTTCAAATAATCACAAATTCCAAATTGATCGACAAAATATTGATGGACTGACGCATTTGCATCGAATAAAAACGGTTGTTCGGTTTTTTAATCCTATTAGAAAAGATCCATAGAACTTGCTCAAAAATTATATATTCTTTCCACAAATTGCAAATCAATTAGCCAAAACTCCCTTAAAAGAGCAGAGAAAATGTTAGTGAGTTATCGAAATGGTTAGACACCTAAATATTTGTTCCATTTTGATTTTATTGGCGCTTACTCCATTAGGAGTAAATTGTGATGAAGGTAAACAATCTATTTTATTGTCTGTAGATAATTGGATATATTATTCCACCACTTAAATATTGAATTTAGTTCGATGTCTAAATTGCGCAGAATCGATGGAAATAGTTTATCCAGGAGGTGTAAGTTTGAAAATCGACATTAGCGTTTTGAAATATAAAAATCTGGGCTGGATAAGCAAGAAATCGGTTTTTCTCGGAGTCGACACCAGTACGAAACACCCGAACATTGAAATTTAAACAAATATTTTGGCAAAATATCCCCTACTAGGTTATCTAAACACCCAAAAAAAATTTTTAATTTCGATGATCGATAACTTTGTATGAGTCCCAACTTCGAGAAAAGCCAATGTTTTATTTGTCTAGCCCTAATGAGAGTATTTGAAGGACAGTGTATGTGGTAACGATGGTGGACCAGTTAATGTGACCAAGTTTGAGACTAAAGGGGGATGCACGTATGATATTATCTTTAAATAAGGATTAATCGTGGCATTTAGGGTAACGATGACATGTGAAGATGAGGGTAGCATCGCGTGCGTGAAATTTCAATCCAACTCATCGTGTGGATGCCTAGGCACAAATTATGCCGCTTTCGTCTGTAACGAAGGAAAAATGAATTTGTACTTCAATTATTCTTTTCAAAAGCCTTGCGCTTAGGAAACAACGAATGGTGACGCGAACGAACCGCAGAAATAGACACAGAGAGAAATGGTGATATGCTTCTCTACGCTTATGGGTTGGTGATTACGGAAATTCACAAGTTCGCACTTTGGAAGAGAATATAGGATTAGGGTAGTGTGTAAAGATAGTCACCCCAGTTTTCACATACTATTTCGCCAAAATGTGAACCTGCGAACTTTTGTAACATCCCTATGGGCTCGTTCGCGTCATCACTTTGTTTTGTCAGCGTAAGACCTTTTTTAGGATTAGTGGAGAACATCCAGATGAAGAGCTATTTCCCGTGTCTGCAGGATATTGTATTAAGGTCAGCTATTATTTTGAGAAATTAATGATAAGAGTGCATTCAGATTACGCTAGAACTAACAAAAAAGTCATTGTTAATGAGAAGGGAAAAGAAGACAAAAAAAAATTGATATTGGTACTTCTTTCCCTCACTCACTAACAGTAACTATTTTTTCTAGCGCTAGAGCTAGAGCTAGCTCTAGCGTAGTCTGAACACGCCTTAACCGATTGGAATTAACGCTCTCAGGGCTAGGGAACAAATCCTTCAAATTCAAAAATAGTCTGACTAGGAATCTTGCCAGATGTTATATAATCCTCAAATCGATTGATTTGATCATCAACAGGGGCAGTTTAATTCACTGATCACGATGCAATCATCAAAAAGGCTTAGTTGGTCTCTCAGTACCAGGAATGCATGGAAATGGCTGCGTTAAAAAGAAATAATGTGCGAAAATGAAAGAGAAAGTGAAAAATATATGCTAATTTCAATATGCCATGCCTTTAGTAAATCAAGCAACTTTCATATAATTTCTGGGATTAGGAAGCTTAATATGGTCGGTTTTTGACAATTATATTGTGATCATCGCACCGAAATAACGGAAATCTGGAAAGGTGGTAGCGGTAGTGGCCTACGAAATGGTATGGGGAAAAATTCTCTAGCCACCATATTCTCTTCCTAAATCGCGCTATCTCATAGGCTACTACTTTTCCAATTGTTGAAATATAACCCTATTGGTGATAAAATCAGTCAATTTGAGGATTAACACCTAACGAGATTTTCCTAGTGAATGTCATCACTTGAAGACAAAAAATCTCAATGCATCATTTTTGAATAAAAAGATGAATGAATTCGTATTTAGAAGAGTCTCGTAAAGAATATTAAAAGGTATGAGCTAATAATTTCATATTTAGAAAATGTCAAGCTCACCAATTTGTATAGTTGAAGTGGTGAAAGAAAATGTGGAAAATGTAAGAACGTTGGTAAGCGACATTATGGAAGGGGGAGTACTTAGTTTGCTCAATGTGCCTTCTTTAGCAAGTAAGTCTATTTTTCTATATCTATTAAAGTAAATCAGATATAATTCAAATTAAACCAACAGGTTCATACGGTCTCTACTAAACATGAGTCTCCTGTAACCTACACCCTCTTGCATTCGACATCCCTCTTTTTTATCTCTAACCCACACTATTTCTCAAAAGAGGTAGAGTATAGGAAGCCTAAAACACTATATTTAAAAATATCATTCCTCTTAACTAATCTTCCTATCCTTAACGATTGAAACTGGTATTTTAATTTAAATCGTTACAATACGTTGCAAAGGTATTTATATATTTCACTTTTTCATGATTATAGATAAAAAAAAAGGCAAATCATGTCCATTTGCAAGCGAGAAAAGACGGGCAAAAAGACCGTTGTCGAGCTAATTGAAAATCGTTGAGAAAATCAATTTTTCATCAAGTACTATGTTTATAAAAGTTTATTGTCTCATTGAAAGACATTTTGATACTAAATTCACATAACCAAATTTGCATTATAAACTAGGATGCGTTGGATCTCGGCTAAAACGAAACATGTAATTTTTAAAAAATATATTTGATATTGTAGAACATAATCGGAAATCTATTTTAGTGAAATAGAACTAAAAAAGTTATGCCAAGCATGACGGAGGACCTTTTAAAGTCTTACCAGTAAAAATAGATAATTTGTCGGTAATTGCGCTTTATTTTCAATTTTGCCTAGTCAAAATCATCGATTTCATGTCCCTTGACTCATTTCTTGCGAAAACCGCTTGAAAAAATAGAAATTTTTGAAATTTCCCTTACAAAAATAGGCAAAGAAAGCGAGGTTAAACCCAACGGTAAATGTGAGTCAAGAGAGGGACATGGTGCGCTCACGTCAGAAAGCTGTAGCTTTGCGTAATATAGACTGTTTTCAAAAGTCTGAATTACCTTAAAATCTGGTGAACCAGCTCTATAAGCTTGTATGAGTTTTGAAAAATATTAATCCTTTTCCAAAAATCGGCTTGTGCTCTCTAAATCATGAAAATACATATAAATGGGGGACGAAAAATTTGATCGTGATATGATTACCGAGGGAAATGAGTTAGCTAGATAAATCCATTTTCGACAAACTTAACCTATTTGTAAAATACACATGACTGTGGGGACCACTTGAAGTGCTTAGAATGTATACAAACACTTAAGGATTTTCGCTAATTTTACCCGTAATTAAGAATTAATTGGTCTAAAAATGTATACATTTATTCATGTTTATGTTGTTCATATGACACGTTCTTCGTAAAAATCGAGTTTTTTATAAAGGGGGGTGGTACCCAAAGAGTTGACCCTTAATATTCGAGCTGATTTTTTGTCTCTGGGGGTTTTCGACTACGCTGATGACGAATATGACGGTTAAAACCTGACCCGATCACTTGTTCCGCCTGTTCCGGAAGGTCCGCATTCGGTAGTTTCGGAAAATTCTATTTTCGTTATTCGGCATGGGAAAAATTCAACTTTGGTATTAAAATGCTCACAAAGACCAGCTGAGCACAATTCTGAAAAGATCTCGTCGAAATGACGCCGAATAAGGGAGTTATGATGCAAGTAGTAGAACACGTGGAAAATAGCATATCGATTTTTCGCTTTTTAAAATTTTTTATTTTTTAAAAAGTGCCAGATTCCGTGAGTTATTTATATTGGGAAGTAGCCCGGGTCTTCTAGTTTCTGAGACACTTAGCCGTTTTCCTATAGACTGCCCGCTAGTGAAGAAATTCCATTTCTTCGAAGAGTTGTCATGACTCATTTTTGCCTAGTTTGATTTTAAAAATTCATAACTCCCATAATTCTAAGCCAAATTCGATCATTCTTTTTTTATTCGACAAGTACTTATCTCTAGTTTATCATGCGTCAAGGAAAAAATTTGTTGAATACCAATTTCTGCAGAAATGTGCATTTTTCGCGTATTGGTTGCGTACTTTTCGATTCATACTGCGTTTACGCGTAAACGACGTTGGAAAAATCCGCCCTTCCAGTATTTTGCGTAGATGAACATGATGAACAACTTTGTTCCAGGACCGATCTCGAGTCCGCATTAGTATGAGCTCTAGAATTTTTTGAAGTGCGACAGTTAAATTCAGCATAATGTCCTTTTATACGTTATTTTCAAAAAATGATATTTTCCTATATTTCTGACAAAATCTCATGATTATTTTTTTATTTTGTAGATTTTGAGTAGAAGAATAAATTCTAAGTATAAAGAAAATTTTCAGAAATTAATTTTGGCGGGAGAAATTAGCCTAAGTTACCCTATATACCCGTACTGTGTTTACAAAGATAATGGGAGTTAACGTCGGAGTTTTCCATGAAATCTTGTAGAGCTGTTCAAGTTGATCAACTTTTGTTCCAGAACTTATTCTAGAATGTGCACACATAAGGAGCTATGAATTTTTGAAAATTTATATTATAAAGGCATTATGCTGAATTTGACCATTATACTTCAAAAAATTCTGTAGCTCATACAAATGCGAACTCGAAGTCGGTCCTGGAACAAAGTTGTTCACCATGTCCATTTACGCAACATACTGGAAGGGCGAATTTTCCCAACGTCGTTTACGTGTAAACCCAGGATAGGTTGAAAAGTACGTAATCAAGACGCGAAAAGTGCCCACTTCTGCAGAAACTGGTATTCGAAAAATTCTTCTTTTATTGTCTAACAATCTATGAACTAAATGCTGTTCAATAAAAAAAGAATGATCGAATTTGGCTTAGAATTATGGGAGTTATGAATTTTTAAAATCAAACTAGGCAAAAATGAGTCATGACAACTCTTCGAAGAAATGGAATTTCTTCACTAGCGGGCAGTCTATAGGAAAACGGCTAAGTGTCTCAGAAACTAGAAGACCCGGGCTACTTCCCAATATAAATAACTCACGGAATCTGGCACTTTTAAAAAAGTTAAAAATTAAAACAAACAAAAATTCAATATAGCATTTTCCATATGTTTTACTCTGTTCATCATAACTTCCTTATTCAGTGTCATTTCGACAAGATCTTTTCAGAATCGTGCTCAGCTGGTCTTTGTGAGCATTTTGATACCAAAGTTGAATTTTTCCCATGCTGAATAGCGAAAATAGAATTTTTCGAAACTACCGAATGCGGACCCTTCGGAACAGGCGGAACAAGTGGTCGGATCGGGTTTTAACCGTCATATTCGTCACCAGCGTAGTCGAAAACCCCCAGGGACAAAATATTAGCTCGAATATTAAGGGTCGACTTCTTGGGTACCACCCCATACTCGATTCTTACGAAGAACGTGTCATATATTTTAAGTAAAAAAATTGATTCGATCTACTTACTACATTATTACTTTTTTCATAAAATCTTTCATTGGAGAAAGAGGAAACATTTTTCATTTTCAGCAAAAGTAGCTAATTTTACCAGTAAAACTGTGAAGCTTAACGCAGCTCTTGCCGGGAATATTCTAGGAGGAGGTAAAGATATTTGTAATTTTAACAAATCGATTAAATATTTTTAATTAAGGACTAGGTAAATAAAACTATTATATAAAATATTCAATTCATCATCAACCAACGAACAGTATGCAAAAATTTTCAATAAATTTATAAAATTAAATGAAAAATAAAAATAGTAACACTGAAAAATAGGGGGTAAAGTAAGAATTACTTCGAGTGTAGGTGGTTTCTTAATTTTTTAAATACATTAGCTACTTGGATTTTAGGGTTAGTTAAAAATTATGTTAGTTTATCTAGCATATTCCGAGCACGTTCTTAGTGGCTCGTACCTATCTTGAGAATCATTAATATCAAAATATTTAGATATAGCTGAACGTTCAGTAAAAGAAACCTTGGAGCTTGTCCAGACTTCTCAGGATAGTCTGCTGGCGTGTGTTGGAATAGAAAATAGAAGTATGTATAAGTAAATAAATGATTATAAATTTTCAAGTAATGTAAAGAGATCCCTATGAAAAATATTCTAATTAATAAATACCGTCAATAATAAATATCGAGCTATCCGCAAGCGTTGAGCCTTCCGCTATACGTACAGTAGGACAACTGCGTGAGATAGTATGCAAAGATGAGAGAAAATAAACATTTTCTTCGAGTTCGTTCTCTTTCTTGACCACATCCATATTTCCGATACACTTGCGGAGAGCTCACACCAAGGGGGGTAGCTCTATATTCAATAGTTCGTTATTTTAATCAATTATTCAATCGAAGAATGCACAGAAGAATATTTCTGTATCACTTGCAAGTAATTCTTTTCAGTGTTAGCTAGGCTCCTCTCATTCACTTTATCTGACAACCTGTAAATGTCGTGGATGTCAGTTTTTTCCACATTATTTTCTCTAAAACCCGCCCATCCGAACCCTACTTACTATGCTCGACGACGTTACGACACTACGACATTTACGAGTTATCCTTTCACTTATTTTTCGTTCTTTTTCGAATTTTTATTATTTTGACTTTTTCAGTTCGTAATTAGCATCCAATTAGTTAGATAATTAATCAACTAACTTAACTAGATCGAAAAATCCGACGTTTTACCAGTTTTGACGTGATTATTTCACGTAAATGCTTTAATTGGGTAAAAATATTATCAAGGTTGATAAACGCATCGGGCCTTCGACCTAGGCATGTTATTTGATCAATTGTCCAGCTAATTGGGTGGTAATTATGACCTGGAAATGTCAAAGCATTAATAAGAGCTCTAAAACGAATAAAAATGGATCAAAGTAAGCGGGTGTGGCCAAGATAACCTTGAAAAGAGTGACTTGCAAAAATGATGCAGTAATGTACTTCTGTCCATTCCTCGATAACATTTTTAAGAATTAAAAACGTTAAAATAAAAAAATAAATAAATAAAATCTTGGCAAAATAGTACGAGTTATAAAGAATAAGTAGTTTAGATATAAACACTACTCAGTTCAAACGAGCTATTCGAGAGCGTCGTGAAGTGGGATTCTAGCAATAGATAGGGGTTGAAAAATAGAATTCATACTGCTTCTTGATGCTTTCTATTTTTCAAGCTCTATCGATTCCTAATTCAATATTTTACCTTTGACTCATTAATTCTAGGCTACTAATCTAGCAAAGTGTGTTATAAATGTCGCTAAAGATATCGCTAAAAATACCTCTGGACTTACTAAGCACCTAATTCGGAACATGGCTGACGTGTTAACTTGCTGGTAGGATATAAGTTTCCTTAATTTAAATTATAAAATTTTATGGATTATATTTACAGAAATGATGGTAGATAAGCCCAATTATCTAATCTATAAACTTTCATTTATTAAACAAAATCTATTGAAATAGAATAAATAAACATGATTATGTAGCATTATTCATATTAGTGTATAGCAGGGTTACAAATGTTGTACACGATACGAGACGATTGGCTATCGCGTATACACGATTGCCAGTTGTGTCGTGTAAAAAAGTTGCAATCCTGATTTGGAGTGAAAAATTGCTAAAAATTATTAACTTTGCAAAACCATTTTCGGTCCCTATTTGTATCAATTTTCTCTTTCATCATTTTTTATTAAAACTAGTTTTTTTAATTTCTAATTTAGTGCATTTTCTTCAAACATTCCTTTATTCATCAAAGTAAAAACCCTTCATTTTATACGACAAAATCAACATTCTTGAAATAGCACTTGAAACTTCGAAATAAAAGAAAGAAGATTTTTCTTTTTCTCTCATTTTCAAGGGTAATTTAAATTAAAAACTAACTGATAATCTTTATAAAAAAAAATATCAAACGATGATATGAAGATTTCTGAATTGCTTTACGAATTTACAGAACAGCACTAGCTAAAAATCGACAAACAAAAAAAAACAATTTCTGAACAGCTTTATTATAGAAAAACTTGAAAAATTCACCTAATTTAACATTTTCCTTTTAAAACTCCATCTTTTTCCTATATAAAAATTATACCTTCAACAATTAGTGAATTTCCCAAGAAGCCAGAACAAAATCGTCTATTGTTTCCGTTTTCCACCCGCTTTTTACCCACTTCTTTCGTCTTCTTCTAGGCCTTCCTGAGCTTGCAAGTCCTTCATTTCTTCCACACACCTGAATTTTATTTGTAAAAAATTTGCAATATTTTCCAAAAAAATTTCTATCATAGTAAATCTTATTTGAAAACGAATCTTTTAAATCGATTTTTCCTGGAAAGAATGAAAATAAACGATTTTTAAAACCATTGGAAAACTTCAAATTCCTAAAAAAAAATCCCATATAAAAATCACGTTTTCTGAATGAAACGCGTGAAGACTAGCGAGTCGTTTTTTTTCAAAATCTAAGAAGATCGGTGAAAAAGAGAAAATGGGATGATGATACTAAAATTAAAAGAGATCAAAACATAATGGGGGAAGGGGGTAAAGGGCAAAGGGGATAAAGAGGGAATGAGGAAGAGATGGTGCTGTTCTGAGTGTCCAAACGTCTGACTCTTTAGGTGCGGGGCGAGAGATTCGATCGAGTCGATTGATATCTCAGTCGGCTTTCCGCTGAGAATGATCGCGTCTGATTGTGTTATGTTACACACAACAGATACAAGGCAGTTAGACGATGGATTAGGGTGATAAAGGGAATAGAGGGAGAGAAACAATGAAAAATTGTGTGAGAGGGAAAAGTAAAAAGAGAAAGAAAAATAGAGAGAAGCGTATAGAAGAGAAAAAGAAGCAGAGAAAAGATTGAGCTGTGGCTGACTCGATTCGACTCTAACTCTGCTCCTCTTTCTCTCTCTGCCAGCCAATAGAGCTCAAGCTCAACTTTTGTTTAGACACTTGCAAATCACCCTTTCAGGCCTGATTTCTTTCCTTATCATCAAAACAGTCGGCATGATTGATTCGAGCACTTTTTCAGTGTTTTAAAAATTTTTTCAGAGAAAGTATTTCAAAATTTGATGAAATCTGCACTTAACCAATTACAATGATCATGTCCAAAAACGACTGAATTTTTCGTTTTTAATTGATCTGGCATATTCTAGATCTTCAGCAGTGACGAAGCGAGTTATTATTTCTCTTCAATTTTTACTGTTGAAATGCTACTTCTTTTCCAGGAATTATAATATGACATTCCAGACCTAATTTCCAAAAGTAGTTCAATTCTGTTCCTTGAAAAGCTAAAGTTCAGATAATAAAATTTGCTCATTGTTCAGTTTCGATATTCCACCTCATTTCATTTCAATAGCTCATAAGTCCAAATATAATAGCCATTTGAGGGTAAGAAAAAGTTTTCCCTCCTCCGTCCCAGCATCCCAGTGTCTCATTCATATTTGGGCTGTTCTTGAATAATTCCTCTTGTGTTCTGTCTCTATATCTTCCTCTTCCCATTTATATTGTTCTTCGATGAAGCTTCTTGGAAATTGCACCCTTTTTCGAGTCAAACATCTTTTGAACAAGGAAAAATAGGTGGCATTTCCAAACGAGTGATTGGTGAACTATAAGATGCCTTATTAATGAACTTTGTCTTATCTACCCACAAAAATTTATAGCCCCACATTCCTCCGAGTTGTGGCAATTTTCCTAGAATTTCTCGGGTCTGTTTGTGGGTGATTCCATATTCATTCGGAAGTTGGATCCATTTTAGGGTCATTTTTCATCCTAGTAGAATCATGTCGACTTGACTCGAGTATACAGAGGTCTGTTTTCCATTCTAGTTAGAATTTTAGGGAAAAAAACTCAATTTAAAAGTTATTCTCTAAAGTTTTTTTCCTTCCAGAACTTGTCATTATGAATAAAAAACTGTATAGACTTTCCAAAAGCCTCAATTTTTTTAGAAGTCATCTACCATCTATCTTTAAAAGGTTTTAAAAATATCAACAATCTCCAAACCAAATTAAAAATATCAGCTTTTTTTTAGAAAGTTTGGTATTGAATATTTTCCTCGAACTTTTTCCAGAACAGACAAATTCCCGAGTCAATCTCTTTCAAAAGTTGTAGTTCTTCGCTCCTAGTTCGGTCAAGCTCAAGGATTTTATAGTCTAGTCTCTCTCTCTCGACTCAAGATATTTTTCTGAGTTGTCTGTGGGGGTCGATCGAATTACATTTTGCAAAAATCCGTATATTTTCTCGTACTCTCAACGCACAGCACTACTCGGTCATTCGACCACGTGCACTCTGTCGAGTCAAAATCCTCTAATCAATTGTCTTATCTTTCGTAAGCTCATTTTTCACCAGCTCCCAGAGGTTGTGTTCTTTGCCTGACGCAAGTCGGGGAGATTCAGGACTTTCGTCAGATTTTTCTTTCTCTCTCATTTTTTCCCCTTATTTTTATCCCTCTTTCTTTTCCTCTCTTCCTTTCTCATTCTATCTAAAAAAATCTTCCATTTTTTGCTGAGAAGCGTTGAAATTTCAAAATAAAATCGTCGCCTATCTTCTAAGGTTTCACGCCCCAAAATTTTCTTAATGAAGTGTCAAGCGTAGGGATTTATGAAATTCTAGACGGGATTTTTTAGATTTCATAGTTTACGTTTTATTTTGCGGATTCTTTTGGAAAGTGCATCTATTTTGCGCCATTTTATTCATATTTCTACATTTTTTTTCCAGAGATGACAATAAGTTATTCGGATACATTTATAAAGCTTTTACTCCGATGGAAAGGTTCATTATGGAAGGCGATCTGGAAGCATCTTCTAATATTCCTAGTTTTCTATTACTGCATTAATGTTGTGTATCGATTTATAATGGACGATCGGCAGGTATCCGACTTATTGATTATTTAGCACCATTGTCAAATTTATCCCAGATTAAAATTTATGAAAACTCTTCTTGAAAGCTCGTAGTTTTTATCAGCATTATTTGCAATCAAAGTCGGTGAACATTATATGAAGTGTTAGAAGTTTTTTTTTTCTAATTTAGATTCATGATAAAAAAAGTTAACCTTGTTTTTTTTCTCGAAATTATTTGACTTTTCAGAAAGCGACATTTCTAAAGTTCATAATATTGTTCGACTATTGGACGAAGGAGATACCGCTTACGTTTTTACTAGGTAAGGTCCCCAATCTTTATCACCCTATAAAAAGTAAAAGCAGTAATTCATTTCCAAAACGTATCCCATTTTGAGGGTTGAAATTATGTCTTAAAATTTTTGTTTAATTAAATTTTTCTCCACGAAAGTGTTATTCATTTCCCTACAATACCTATAAAAATTTGACCATAAAGCTAAATTTGGAGTATCCACTTGAGGACCCTAATAGTAGATCTCTAGGTTTCTACGTGGCGATGATCGTGCAACGTTGGTGGGACTGCTGCAAGCTGATCAGCTGGCCCGACCACTTGCTCTTCAATGTCTCCGCACTTATTCGGGGAAATGATGTAAGAATTTTAAAACTTGCTTTTTCTATAGATTTTAGTTCGGATACTTTTGTATTGAAATGTTGTTATTTCTGCGATTTTTAAATTTATTTAATGTCATTTTTCAGATAGAAACACGGGTCATCCGAAAGACGATTGCTCGATACGCGATTCTCACCTCGATTCTAGCCTGGAGGAGTATTTCACTACGAGTGCTGACTCGGTAAAATTCCGCAATTTTCAATTTTCTTTTAACTTTTAACTTTTAAATTTAAGATACCCAACCGACGAACATCTAATTCAATCTGGGTTGATGACTCGAGAAGAATTGGTCATTTTCCAGAAAATCACCGTCAAAGTCGACCCTCATCAGGTAAAGTAACTTTTTTACTTGAGTACTTTGTTGCCAAATTTGAAAGGTAGAAAAGGATAAAAATATACCTAAATTTTCATATTTCTTCTTCACACGTAGCAGCAAAATACTCGCAGATAATTGTTTTAGATTTTATTGTCGTTTCATAGATCCTTTCTCCATTTTCACGGCTCATAGTTCTGTTTCAAGCAGAAAATCAGTGCGCCGAGGAAGTTGAGAAGGCTTGAAGGATTGAATGAAGGGTGAAAAAGGAAGTGCGCTGTTCCACAGAGGAAATGAGAACGCAGATCGAATATTGTCAATTTTTGGATAAAAAAATAAATTTTCAGAAAAAAATTCTGAAGTACAAGAAAAATTATTCCTGGTTAAAATAATTGATTGTTCAAAAGATTTTCGACTTCAGATAGACTAATTTTCAGAAATGGTGGGTTCCTCTAAACTGGATTCAAACAATGATGGTGCGGTGTTTCGAGAAGGGCACTTTGACGCACACAAACGAGTTGAGAGTTCTGCTCGACGCTTTGGAGAACTATCGGAAAGGCTTCTTCACGCTCTTTCTCTACGACTGGATCCAGATTCCTCTCGTCTACAGTCATGTAAGCTGATTTGTCTTTCTTGGAAAACTCATGCATTTTAATGCAAAATTGCAGATAAAGAAGAAAACTGCACCGATTTCCCAGAAAATCCGATTTTTAAGAATTTTTATTTTTCAGGTCTCAACAATTTCCGTGTACGGTTATTTTGCCTTCGCTTTGATCGGAAGGCAGTTCCCGAGTATGAATGAGAACAAGGAAATGGTTGATATGTACAGATTTTCTCCTTTTAAAAATTTTCAAACTTACAATTTTTAGCTACTTTCCGATCTTCACAGTATTGCAGTTCTTATTTTACGGTATTTTTATTTCTGAATAATCTTTCAATTGCTAATCGATAATCTTTAGTCGGCTGGCTCAAAGTAGGCGAAGATTTGATGTTTCCTTTTGGCGCAGACGACGAGGATATCGAATTCAATTACATCGTCGAGAGGAATTTGGAGGTAATTTTAAAAATTGGATTTTTTTTTCAAAATATTCAATTCCAGATAGCCCTATTGATAGTGGATGATTTGCACAACCAAGTTCCTCCCGTTTATTGTGAAGCTCTGAGTGATGGGATTAGGGTATTTCTTGTCTTTGATTTTTCTAGCAATTTTCAGATTCTTATTATCTTCTTCTTCTTCGAAATTTTAATTTTTAGCTCCGTCACACGCAAGCTTCATCCAAACTCTCCAATCACCCACAACGGCAGCATCTACGAAAGTACAAATTGAAAGAAGATGCCATGAAAATTCGAATGGAGGGTAATTTCAATGTTCCTTTAAATATCTGAATTTCAATCTCAGACCTCGAAGTCAACCTAAAACGGCAGTCTCCTATGAAGAAAAAATCCGTCGCTACAGTATATTCTCAGGCATCCTACAGTGACTTGGAAAGTGTTGCGAATGGGCCTACTTTGAAATGAGAAATTAAATGAAGCTTATTATAATTTCACTGATCTGTTAACTTCACCCAATACTCAAAGATGTCTTTCAAAGCGAGGGAAGTTTACAGTTACAGCAAGCCTACAAATGAAACAGGGATGAAACGATATGTTAAACTTCAAAAATCTTGAATCAGAAATAATTGTGATAAAATAATCCAAATCAAAATTTCATCTCATCCCTGTCAAGAAATCGCTAAATTTTGTATCATATCAATTGAATCCTTTTTCAGCGAGTACTTCTTCCCAATTTTTGGAAAAGATGGACTTTTGCAGGAACAAGTACTCGCATCTTTTCCCCTAGTAAATTAATGATTAGAAACGTTTTGTTGTTGACAAATGTTCCTACAAATTCATTCGTTCGTACGGGTATTTGATTGAATGTTCTCTTACGCTCTTTTACTTCACAAATCAATATTTCTGGTCAGACCTAGGGAGGACTTGGTAGACCCAAACATTACGAAGAATAGATCATATAGACCTTTTGAGTTAGTTCCATCTAGATCTGACCTGACTGGTAAGCATAATTAATCAAGGAATTGTTGATTTGAAAAAAAAAAAACTAAAAATTAAATGAATTTTAAAAATCAAGTTAGAATTTGAATTTCCATGTTCAACCAGAAACATGAAACTCCTTTATTACTACTAACACTTCAAGCGAGAGGGGGTGAGTTTCTAATCAACATCAAACACTTCGAAAAATGTTGTTATAACTTTTTCTTCAAGGAAGAGAGCGAGGAATTGCCGTGAAAGATCTCGTTCCAGAAAATTTTGATCTCTTTTCCAATCCTTAGCTCATGTGCTCTTCGTGTTGTTGCGTTTCGGACTGCTATCTGTTCTGCTGTCTGCTCTACTGTCTGCTCGGCTGCTTTATCTTCATTTGCATTGGAATGTGCGTTTTTCTGCATTTCAATTATTTATTTTCCTGAATTGATTGATTTTTCTACTCAAAATAACGTTTTTGTTCAAATTTGGATTTCATTCAGTTTATTGTTTTTTTCAGAATCGTAATCACATTTATCCTCTACTAAACGGCGTGGTGAGTTTCTGGTCGTTGTTCGATTCTGACGCAAAATATCGCAAGCTGGACAAAATTAGGGCCAGATACGCAGAGGACCTGAAACAGGCCAACCAACGACTAGAGCACATTAGCGATAAGTACAGGAAGATTGTTAAGGTTGGTCAGGGAAAGAGATCAATCCCTTTCTTAAAAAAATAGATCAATAATTTGGGCAACCGCGAGAAATTCGAAGCGAAGCAAACGAACTCTTCGACCGGAGACGTCAACGAAAAGATCAAAACAGCTCAACTCAATGTCAAACGAGGCAGTCTGTTCAAGTAACTTGGAAAATTCACTATTTTTTCCTTTTGAAATAGAAAAAAGGAGAAGACTTTGGATTATGTACTACTCGTTCAAATAAGTAAAATGATGTTCAATTCATTTTTTTACTCTTTAAAAAGCAGATTCTCACCAAGAAAATAATTTTCTTACTATTATTCATTCCTTTTGACCTAAAACGCTATTTTTCAAGTTATGAAGTTGCGATTTTTTCAACTACCCGTTTTAGGCTGAATTGATCATGGACAGACAGGCAACTCTCCTCACTACTTCACACGAAAGTAACCAACTTCGCCATCATTCGAAATCTACCGCAAACTTAAACCAGAAAACCAAAAGAAGAAAACTGGGTGGGAGTTAAAAAAATGAGTTTTCAATGAAAATAAATGCCAATTCCTTGTATGAAGTTTGGGGATTTTTTAGAAGAGACATGATTTAATTTTTTAAAATTTTATATGAAAAATAACAACTAGTGTGCAGAAAATTCGAAATTTTTAAAATCAAAATGTCATTTTTGGCCCCTTGTATTGTTCTTCATTGAAGAGAAAGTCGATATTCATTCCACAATTAGAAATCGAATTTGTATAGCGAAATGGTGAGTCGCGTAGAAGAGAAACGAGACGAATAGCGTGATTTTTGACTATCGACGTGTTCTCTTCAATCAATTATAGTTATCACTTTTTTCTTTTGTCATATTTCTTCGAAAAGGGGGGTAGTAACTACAAGAGAGTGATAATGGTAAGGATGGTTAACTAGTGAGCCTCATTTTTCGGAGTTTTTTTAAATGAACTAACCTTTAATTCTCGTCCGATGCGTCGAAGTCGATGATCGGGCCCTTACTGGATGGGTCCTGCAGCGAATCGACCACGAATGCGAGGCCCGTCTTCCAGCCTTCCGCAGCCGACTCTGCTAGTCTTCGAGCACGACGAACCTGAAACAAATATCGATTTGTTTTTTATTACTTTTCTCCAATTCATAATTTATCTGCGAGTGAAACACGGCGGATTAATTGAACAGATGTTAAATTTTTCTAAACCCAGAAGTCATGTCAAAAATCAATCATTCAGATGCTTTCTTCTGCAAAATTTGATCTGGGAATTCATTTTCTATTTTTTCGAACTCACCACAACGTACAAATCGTAGTAGAGTAGGTTTTGTGCCAGGGGGCAGAGTAGGTCGAGGAGTTGAGTGATGGCTTCTTCGGACGGTTCTGAAAAATAATTAAAAAGAATCAAATCGTTCATTTCATTATTGCAGCTCTTTTTGCGTTAAAGCATATTTAGATTTCTTCTAATATATCAAAATTTCAGTTATAAAGTAGACAATTTTGAGCACTGTACTAGTAGCCGGTTCTATTTCTTGTTTCTCTCCTTTGTTCTAAAATCCAGTGACTAGTACACGGGAAGCGACACTTTGAAATGATGCAATAAGCGACAATTCGCCCTCCTCTTTTCCCTTTTCACGAACCTCCCTTCATAATCTGCCCGATCTGCTTGGTCATCTGCGCGATGCCGCACTCGTCTCTCAGTTTGATCGCCTCCCTCTTCACTTCTTCGGCTGCGTGTGTCGCTCCAATTGACTGAAAATTTGAATCACTATATTTACCGTATTTTCTTTAATAGAAGTAATAGAAGCCCTCTCGAATTTTCTGCTCACCTGTCGAACGCGTTTTCCATATGCGGGTTTCTTGACGGTCGCTGGTTTATGCGGCTGTGCTCTCGAAGTGGACGGACCTGGCTCGGGTGCCTCGATCACGGTCAGCACCTCGATGCTGTCGTCATCTTCTGGAATTTTGTGATCTTTATCTTTTTCTTAATTCATGGAAAATTAATCCACTTTTCTGCGGGTCGAGTTTTGAGAAGCCGAATCAAAATAAGCGAACTTTTCAGAATGCTAGTTTTCTCCAACCTTCAATCGTAGTCGCTGTTGCCGACTCAGCTCGCGTGTTGCTGAAGAAATTCGTGATCGGATGGCTCGTCCTTCTCGCATTTTCAGCGGCTGACTGTCGGGTCGACTGCAAAATTGTCGAAACTCATTTGAATGTCTAGAACATTTGTTTGGTATTCTCTAAAGGACCTTTTCACAGAAATTCATAAGGCGGGAATATCAATGCAGAAAATTTGTACCCCTCATTTGGAATTCTGCAAACATGTTTTTTTCTCGGATCTTTCACAGCGCCACTTTATACAATTATTCAAATTTTGAGATGTCCGTTCATTCCAGAACTGCTTTTCACATCATCATTTATCACTAACAATTTATTTAGCGCTAGTCCAAAGCAGTGAATGCTTTCCTATTCGTTCTTAGGGTTGGACGAAGTTCCGAGTTTTGAATTGTCAAATATTCAAACTCGATCCATTCCTGGATTCACTTTCCTGCCCACCTGCTTTGCAGTGCTTTTTCTGCTCGTTCCTGAAGTTGTCGCCCCTCTCGAGGCTCTTTTCGAGGATCGTCCTCGAGCCATCCGAATCCGAACGTCAGTTTCTGACAGCAGAAAAATATTAGTCACGGCAAAAAATCAGAACGAAGCCACTAAATCACTACAGATAGCTGATAGGCTGCATGAGAAGCAGGTCAAACATCACAATCTTTCAAAAATTTCCATCGTTTTAAACTTCAGATTTTATTTGAACTCTCTGATGGGGCGTTCTGTGTACTAAATTCTCGACTTTCCTGATATTCTAAATTTCAAACATCGATCAAAATCCGGAAAGTTCGAGAGAAAAATAAAATAAAATCATGCGAAAATCAAATCAAACAAACATTAAATACGAGATCATTAGGAATCGAGAGGGGAAAAGAGAAGCATAAAATAAAAAGAAGGGGCGTAGAAGCTACAGTAATCCTTGCATAACTTAAAATGAAAGAGTAGACTATGCACTAGAAATTATGCGCTTTTTCAGAGGGATCAGTTTTTAGAAAATCATCAAAATGCCGTCTTTTAGAAAAGAACCCGTACCGTTCCTTTCCAAAATAGGCATTTCCAGAAATTCATATTTCTGAAAAAATCAGCAGTCAAGTAAATTTAGAAAGCTCCTAAAATCCCTAGTCGAAGAAAACAAGTTATTTGCACTGTTTTGAAAGAAGAGCGCGTGAAAATAATACAAATATTTTGGGGGAATGAGTGGATGAGCAAAATAATGCACTTTCTTCTGAGACTACCTGATTGGTTGTCGGCATTTCGAAATTTGCAAAATTCCGCAAAAGAAAAACTCAAAATCCCGACAAACTTACAACCCAAATAAAATAATTAAGTCAAATAAAGGGGAAAATCGATAAAACCAAATAAAGAGCAACGCGAATTGAATAAGTATGTGTAAAGCCGTGACGTAGGTTGAGCTCTTTGGGAGGAGATACGATAAAAAAAGCCAAAAGAAGAGTAAATAAATCGATAAAATTCTAGTTTAATGAAAATAATAAAATTAGAATGAACAAGAAGAGAAAGTACCCAGCATTGTTTTGTGTGTGTGCAATACCCTTTTACTGGACTCGAATGAAAATGAATGCTTTCCGAGAAAAAAGAAACTAGAATGAAAGCTTAAAACTGGGAAGGAAGGGGATCTTCTTCTTGTAAAATTCGAAAGTTCACAATGATCACACGATTTGTAAAATCCACTCGATTTTCTTCGCTATAACACGCAGGGAAAAACGGATGAATTTTACGAATGATGGTCATGGAAAACTTGCTATAAACTTACAAGAGGAGTCGGAAAGGGGAAAGTTTGGGCGGGACTATAAAGTTGATGGAATTTTGGAAGAAGTGTGTATGGCACATGAAGGTGAAGTTTGGGAGTTTAAGGATGGGGGAGTGAAGTTGAAATTCGGCAGTGGGAAAGACGTGGACTGTCCTGGCAATTCCCCATCTGCTAACACTCTTCAGCCTCTTCGGTTTCGAGCGGGGGAGGCAGGACGAGCGTGGTTTTGCCGTGCAATGGGGTGATCTGGAAATTTTTAACTTGAAACGTTGAAGTTTCGTTTTTGCATATTTTTAGTTGGTCCTTTCTGCGCTGTGAATCTTGAGTTGAAATTTGAATTCCGAAAATTTCAAGTGGATTTTGAAATTCTTGATCTTGTTTTGCCAGGCTCACCTCACTAGGCGGTCCGAACCAAGACAAAGTGACGGGCAGAAGGATGAGACCGTTGATGGCTCCCACGACGATCAACGCGGACATGATCACGAAGAAGTACTTGAACACGAACCTGCAAACACATATTCAAATCTTCGTTTTCTTTCAATTTTTTTTCAAAATTCGAAAAATCCTTACTCAAAGTCCGAGAACCCGAGCATGAGAATGCCGAGCAGGGTGGAGAACGAGCCGTGGATGACGGGCACGAAGACACGATCCACCGCGAACGAGCTGCGCTGATCGCGGGTTCCAACTGCAAACAAATTCAATCATTAATTACCTCGTGAATGAACGCTAGTTTCATTTCTACATTCATTTTTAGTGTTCTCAAAACTGTCATTTCTTTAAAATTCATTCATTTCAGAGATGTACTGAAATTCTCTTTTCAAAAATATTTTCGTCATTTTAAACGTTTACGGGTCTTACCCGAAGTAAGGAAGGAGAAAGCGACGTGGACGGTGAACTCCACTCCAATGCCCACCGCAGTGATGAGTGTGACAGCGGAGACGGGGTTGAGCTTGATGCCTGCCCAGCCCATGAAGCCAGCCAGCTCGATCGTCATCACTGAAAATCAATATTTCGCATTTCGCCCAATTTCAGTTTCAGACTATTCTCGGAGAAAAATCGGTTATTTTCTATTTAATCCATCGAAATGACACAAGTTGAGCTAGGCTCTATTCAAATTGTTTCTTGCAAAATTACATAATTTTATTTTTATGGGTATTTCTTCCAAATTTGCTAAATTTTTCAAACTAACCGATGAGCATGAGAACGACGTTCGCTGCCGTCCAGGGGTTGAACAGCAGCACCGAAATGACGATAAACACGGCGAGCGTAATCAGGGAGAGGGCCTAAAATTTTAGATTTTTTTTTCTTTAATTCTAATTTTTAAAATCGGAAAATGCTATTTCTTCGAGTGTATGAGAAAAATGAATGAAATCCTTCAAATTTTAGATCTCTCAAAAGTTAATCAATTCTCACCCTCATCAAATTCGCCCACAGCGAGAGGTACTGTTCCCAGAAAGTGAAGGCGATTCCTGAAATCAAATTGATAATTTAAAGCTATTGTTTCACTTTAATCCTTCGCTCACAATTTAAGTTACATTTATGACGCGTCAAAATAGGGAGATCAATTTTAGGCCTGTTTACGGTTCTCTTCTCTCCCCCTCACGTTTGGTATGCGCTATCGCTCGTTCCTCTTTTCCTTGTGCGCCCATTGCGAATAGAACGCTTGTTTGCCGATATAATCTGATATGGTACCTGAAGGGAAGTTGGGCAGATTGTGATCGGTGAATCGATCACAAATCGATCTGATGTCGTGGATCATCTTGACGATAGTGGTGGTGTCTGTCAGACCAGTCAGGTAGAACGGGATCTGGGAATAGGCCAGGGGCTCAGCTGGAGGGACGAACAGCGAACTGCCATTGAACTCCCACTTGGGTGGGGTCGGGTAGAATGAGGCTTGTGAGACGTAGTACCTGAAATTTTATTTCTTGATTTTTGATGCAATATTTTGAATTAAAGACGTTTTTATATCAAAATAACAAAAGAAAGTAATTGAATTTAGGTTTTCAAGCTTTTTCTTCCGCATCAGAAATGAAAGAATGTAAAGGTGTGTTCTATCGAGAAATCTTGGAAGTTCCATTTTTCAACCCCTTACATCATATGGTCCTCGTTGTACCACGCCGTCAGGTAGTTGTAGAAGCCATCCGACTGGATGAAGCCGTGTTTGTCGACGAGTCTGAAATTGTCCAGTCTACCCGTGCAGTTGTAGACGCCTCCGATCGAGCAGAGCAGACTATGCCCAATTAGAGCATCGTCCGAGATATCCGTCAGAGGAAGCAGTAGCTCGCCCGTTGCCAGGTTGAAGCTGAAAAGATCGTTTGATTTATTGCTGCCGACAACAAACTTTTCCGTTTCTTTGAGACAACGAGAAAGATGACAGAATTCTGCCTTATCGTCTAAGAAAATTGACAATTTCATTATCATCTTCACTCTGCCACCTTTTTCTCAAGTCAACAACGATAGATGACCGATGTTTCGTTGTTTTCGCCTACCTGTTGTTCCTAATAGCATCGTCGACGCCATTCTGAATGCTGACGAGCCAGTCCCTCATGAGCCCGAGCCAGTACTTCTCGCTCGGTTCGGATGCGGCGTTCTTGATGACGTACGGGGACGTGGCGATCATGCTGCGGTAGCTGTCGATCTGCTTCTGTTGTCGCGCGTAGTCGATGTGAGGACCCTTCAGGACGGCGAACATCGGGTAGAAACTGCAAACATTCATTCTTCATTTTTTTTTATGTTCGGATTTTTTCCAACCTGAAATACTTGTCCCTAGCCCTGAGAAACTGTGCGGGGGCGGTGTGCTCGGGAAGGACGTCGGACAGTTCGAGACCCAGATTCGCGTTCATCGCGCCGACGATCGACAGGGCGATCAGACCGAATGAGGCCAGCACCACGCAGATCTGCAATTAGTCGAATTTTCGAGAATTCCTTGTTATCATTTCATTCTCTCCAACCTTCACGATCGGGTTGCTGATGAAGGGGATGTAGTAGTAGCGGATAATGCCTCTGAAATTTTCGGATCTTCATCAATTTTTTTCCCCGAGTATTAGAGCTTCATTCAGTTCATACGCCACCCTTTCCGGAAGACTCATTACTTTTTTTCTTTTTAACCAACAACAGCAATTCTCTATTTCATCTCCAAAAGTAATGAACTTTTCAAATGCATGAAGGATGGAACTGAATTTTCAATACTCGTTAATTTTTTCATTTCTACCTGAGCGAGTTTCTGGGCACGATGGTCTGTTCGTCGTCTACCTGGCAACTCGCAGAGGCCATCGAGACGGCGCTCTCGTTGTTGCCTCCCAGCGTCCTCTTCATATGCATCGTATTCTTGGGCTTGGTGATCATCGAGTAGGTGTCTTCTGTCGTGTTCCCGTACAGACAACAGACGATGTCCCTTCGGCCTGCACGACGTCTTCGAAGATCGATCGACAGAATCGCCTGTAAATCAACCATTCTTCCAGCTTTTTCTAACTTGTCCGTTCTTCTTTTTCAAAATTGAAATAAGACTTAGGCAGTGCTTAAGTCAGATTCTGATGCTGCCTAACTCCTCATTTATGAATTTTCTATAGAAAACTTTGACTTTGCGTACCCCCTCTCTCATATATTCATTCTTGGTGCAAGTCTGTCTAGGCCTGATTGAAATTTCAACTTTTATTTTTATAAATTTAAAAAATACCGGATACAGCGTGCAGATGGCGATGAAGTTAAACGTGAGCAGGATGGAGATTTGGGCGCAGAACGATCGCAGTGCCGGAATGGGGAGCATCGTGCCTGAAATATACTTTAGCTAAAAAAATTTCCATCTTTCAAGATGATTTCCCCTTCAAATTCGAAGAAATATCCGAAAATATCTTGAAGAATTTTATTCTTTTCGAATTTCCCATACCAGCCAAGAAAGACAGGATATTGTTGGTGGACGTGCAGAGGAGCGTCATCCCCGTCTCTCTCATGAGAATGCCCATCTCATCTCTGCTCGCCAGTCTGGTCAGGTCCGCATAGTTGTGCAGCAGCATGAACATGTTGTCGACACCGATGCCAAGCGAGAGGAATGGGACGATCTGAAAATGACAACATTTTCGACTTTTCCTTAGAAAATCCTATTTTTATCTGAATTAGTCTTCCCCTAACCTGAGTGGTAGCCGCATTGAATTCGATGCCGAACCAGGTGGCCATGCCGAGTCCAGCGACGGAGGAGAACGTGACGACGAGGATGCCCGCTAGGGCCAGACCCATGAACGACTCGGACGCCGGCAGGCACGACTCGAAACGCATCTGCGTCCAGAGGGCGTACAGCAACTGCAAAGAGAAGTCACAAGTTCATTCGGATCTTCCAAGTTATCTTATTTTTAAAAATATATTTCTGCCAATTTCAATCAGTCCTTCAAAAGAAATTGATTATATTCATACTCATATTGACACTTGATCTCTTAAAAATTAAAAAAAATCCCGAAATTACACGATCTCTCTACATCGTTCCAAAAATGTCGTTTAAAAAATAACACAATTCATATTCTTGTCGGTGCAATTTCCTTTCAAATTTATGAAATTTTCTAAACTAAAAAAATTTAGTTTTGCTCACCATAAGGAAGTACCCGAAGAAGATAACGCCGTAGTCGAAGTCGCAGAACTCGGCGAGCATGTCAGCGATGGAGGTAGATGCCAACGGATGAAGAGTTCTTCTCTCGTTCCGCTCCGCATCGAAATTGTCCTTGTGGTCGTAAATAGTGCGAGTGAAGTTTCTCTGCCAGGTTTGGAGCACTTCCTCTGCCACCGACGAGTTCCACGTCGTCTGGTTCAGGTTGGACTTCAGGGAAGAGCGACCGGGCTAGAAATTTCAACTTTTTTCTCCACTTTGTCAGAATTCAAGTTCTCTTCTTAAAATAAGTGAATTCGTTTTTTACAAAACTAAGTGATCTTCTTTCCATAACTATTTTGCTCTAAATTTTTCACGTTATGAGGAGACATGATCAATTTTCATTTAAGTTGCATTTTTTTCATTTTGAGAAAAGTATTCAATTTTTAATCTATTTTCTCCCTACCTTATCTTTGAATCTGAGATAGACATCCTGTGGACTGGCCACGAGGAAAACACTCTGCAAAGCATCTGCATGCGTTAGGGAATCCTTGCTTCTCTTCGCTCCGCCCATGATCATGTCTTCTGAAATCCGTCATTTTAGTCTTTCCAAGTTTCAGATTTTACAAATTCTTATCATCATCTTTAGTTCAAAACTTAATTTTACTCCTACAATTAGTTTTAATTTTGTGATGTACCCTATTTTTGATCATCAAAATAGTCTTTTATCTCGCTATTTTAGGTTTAAAATGTCACAATTTTCATTCAAGATTTTAAAGTTGGAATAAATTGTTCTCAGAATTTTATTTTTCTGAATATTTTTACCTGGCCAATGCAGAACATCCCTCGCGAAGCCCGCACAGCCGTGATTCATTTCCTTCCCATAGTTCACCACGGGGGGTTTGTTCTTTTCCTGAAGGTCAATCAAGTTCATCAATCAATCATTTCTTTTTCTTGAGTTTTGTTTCTGACTAATGTGTCAAACAAAGTTCATCGTTCCGAATGATTCACGATCAATCCAAATTCCTGCTGACTAAGAAAATCATTTTTGGCCGATGACAAAGAATTCACTTTTTCAGCTGTTTTTTAAGAGCATGAAAAATCGCTTAGTTAAAAATTGCGGATTTTCACAATTAATTTTTCTTTGACTAACCGGTAGGGGAATTTCGTCCCATTTGTCCTTATTTTGAGCGAGCCAGTTGAGCGCAGCTCTACGGTAGGTTTGGCATTCTACAAAAAATCAATCATAGCTTTTTTATTTATAGAATAAATTCAACTTTTTGAAAATCTTTCAAATTCAGTTTAATTTTCTTTTCCTTACTCTTAGCATGTTCCTCGGCCTTTTTCTTGGGATCTTCCTCTGCCTTCTTCTTGGGATCTTCTTTTGCCTTCTGCTTTGCCAGTTTTGCTGCTTCCGTTGCATTCACTTTGATCGTTCCTGGAGGTGGGGCTTCTCTTCTCTTCCTTGTGGCAAAGTCTGAAAATGATTTTTTTATTAAAATTTCAACTCATTGGGAAGTCATTCAAATTTTACTCCTCAAAATATAGTAAAAGTTCAAGAGTCCTTCAATTTTGATTTTTTAAACGCGTCGTTTTGTACTATTTTCCTACCTCCAATCAGGTCGAAGAGGTCGTATTCCTCCTTTTCCTTCTCGGCCTCGAGAGTGGCGTTCTGTTTTTTGGCGAAGTCGAGCACGAGATCGATGACGGGGCAGATGTCGTAGAAGTTGGGTGCGGAAGGCGGGCAGTCTGGATCCAAGGGATCGATACACGGACGGTCCATGTAGCCGTGACCGAGACCAGTCTGCAAACATTCAGAATAACCGTTCTTTCAATTTTCATCTTTTTCTGGCAAGAAATTCTTCAATTTCACCCTCGACTTGCAAGAAAAAAACTGCAACCGCAGTGCAGTTACAGTTGATTTTCAGAAAAAGTTGCAAGTCTACTTTTTACCCATAATTGAGAATTTTTGAAGGTTCGTCGAAGTGGAGGGTGAAAATTTGTCAAACAACACATTTCTTTTGAACAGGAGCACTTCAAATTCATTTCAGTTTGAAAGTGACTTTAGCTATTTTAAGTTTTTCTTGTCGCACGAGCAGAACCCCCCATTCCACAAAAATCGCGTTTCTCATTGATCACAATCTCATTATCATTACCACTCTTCACCGAATGCAATAAACACGCTCATTTGAAATAAGTTGTTTTGTGAGAGCGATGTGAGGAAGCCAGAAAAGGGTTCCCCCGAATGCGAATCTTGCATCTGGTCCCTTGGATCGTCTAAGATTGACAGCCAAAAGGGTGACCTATCAAGATAACCAACTGTTCCTCTCTTACCCTTTGGAAGAAGGTGTAGTGGGAGCCGAGTCCGAACATAGTGTGGACTTCGTCGATGACGGCTTGCGGATCGAAATCCGACCAACGGACCTCTTTGCCTTTCGGCAGTGAATTCATCGCCGCCGCCATTGGGCCGATTGCACTAAACACAAATTAATACATCTTCATTCTTCAAAAATTCTGCTCAAAGACACCGGGGATATGCAAGAATTTCTCTTCTAGTTAATAATGGATCCTGCTATCATTTTTGACAGTAAGAAAAAATATTCGAAAAAAGGGCAAAAGACGCATTTTCTGTGCGTTGATGGTCTTATGCCTTTCTTGAACAAAGCAGAGAACTTCTTTCACATCTCCTCAATTCTACCTTTTATGGAGATACGGATGCGGTCCAAGAGGCTTGGATCCCTCCCAGAAGCAGTCGATTGGGGTGATCCAGATGCAGGGCACGATGCGGTCGATCACGTCCACCACGAGCGAGGCAATCGAGTCGTTCGCGATTTGGGGCGGAGCTGGTTTGAAGCAGATGTCCGACAGGCTCCATTCACTGAAAAATGAATACTAATTAATTAATTAATAAAACAAATCTTCCTTTCAAATTTGTGGCCCCCTGTAGTTACCACCAACCCTTTTTTTCTTCTCTATACTATTTCTTAGAAAAGAGGGTAGAGTAACTAGTGAGTCCAAATTTACCATTTTAAAACAATAGTACTTGAATTCTCCACTTTTTTTTTACATTTTTCAAAGAATTGAATCGTCGGAAATCGGAAGAAAACATTCTCACTCATTCGTTCATGAAAATTCAAGTCAATCTTTATCAGGTTCGTTTGGACTTTTGACCAGAGGATAACTTTTTTCTCAACTCTCATTTTGTTCAATTTTGAAGCTTACACTTGATCGATGGTGACTTTGAGCGTGGCGATCTGTTCCATAACCCTGACATGCTTTAGGAGAGCTTCCTTGCTGAGTGCGTTTTGACCGGGTGATTCGGGTGTTTGGATGAGTACCTGCAATACTATCCGTCATTCCATTCTAATTTTAGCAGCTGCGATTATCTTTCTCCCACGAATGAGTACTTTTCTACCAAATCCTATTCCTTGTTCATGGAAGAAAAGTACTCACTTTAATTCTTCGAGGGGAATGTGTACTCGCGCAGTCAATTTAGCATACCTGATACCCGCCTCCCAATCCGTTTTCCCTGACGATTTCCGCAGCCTCATTCGAGTTGTTGTACAAATTGCTGGCCTTCATTCTATCCAGGAAGTTGAGCTCTTCGTCCAGGCGACCGCCTTCTGCAGGAAAACATCATCAATTCATTTCGCTCTTCATTATCTTCAGTCAATGTTTCCTTTTCAACAACATGTTTCTTCGCCAGATATAATTCTAACACCTGCAGGTTTATTTTTAGATGTTTTTTTTTCTAGAAAATGCTTTTCAAGCTTTCAAAAGGGCATTTTTGTGCAATTTCCATGTTTGATAAGTTCATTCTTCCCCCTTACTCGAAACCCATAGCTTGACGATATCGGTCTCGATGTGGACGTAGCGCAGCCCGTTGCAGCAGATAGCAAACGCAATGAAGATTGCGATCAGCACGAGCAGCGCGTTGTTCGCCACCGCGTTGCCAAGCCAGAACAGCAGTTTCTGAAAAAAATCGATTTTTAATACAAATTTTACTGCAACTAAAAAATGACATTGTATTTTTCGGCTTGCGAATTTTTTTTTAATTTCATGAAAAATTCATTTTCTGATTCCTAAAATGTCATTTCTAGAAATACGATCCTTCCAATAACCTAATTTCTGTGCACTGTCAAAAACCCCGTGTGTTCCTTTCCTTTCGCTCATTTGCGTACCTGAATGAAGGATCTCGAGTAGAGAGCCCAGAGATTTCCCGTGGCTCTGCCTCGTTTGATCTGCTGCAGACAGAGGTCCGCGTCGCACCACGAGGGACGGACGCGGAACTCCTTGCGCCACTTCTCGTTCGCATCGGCCGAATTTGACTTCCACACGAGGTACTTGTCCAAAAACTGCAATTCGACACTAATTAAATCGCCCACTTTTTTTTCTTTAAAAATTTTTGATTGATCGATCATTTCTGACTCGGACGACTCATCTCTTTGTAAAAAATTCAAAATTCAAGAGAATCGATGATCTTTGGAAGGCACATCTGTTTCTGTTCAAATTGGTTTTTCTTTGAAATTTTGAGCAGAAAACACAAAATGGCATGACAGACAACTGATAAGAACTCAATGTTTTCCTGAAGTCGTTCTCTTGCAGAAAATTGTCATCAGATCAGAGAATTTCCTCCAAAATATATTTATTCGGATTTTCGGAACATAATTCTCAAAATTATCCAATCACGGATGCAAAAAGACCGATGCACCTCATCGATGGCGACTATTTTGAGAAGTTTGTTTGGGAATAATTTTTTCTGCAGACATTTCCCTACCCTAGTAGCGCATCCCTGTGTCTGGTCGGTGTTCCGCTTGGCGCTATTCCTCCCGGTGCCCGCTTCGCTCGCCACGTCGAAGTCCTCATCGTCCAAAGCTGAAAATTTCGATTTTATCATTTTTCCGAAAAAAAATTATCGAAAGAAAATGAAACTCCAGAAGAGTTCAGCAGAAGCAGGTCTGTTCAAAAATATTCTTGAATCCCAAAATTCCAGGGTTTTTCCTGAACAACCCTGATCAGCAAAGATTTCTCGTCTTCACAGTATTTGCTGGGACAAGTCCGAAGAATTGTCTGCTTCTTCTTCTTCGGATCTTTCCCGGAAATCCATTTCTCCCCGTGCTCACCGAAGTTGAGTAACTGCTGTGCGGAGCGGTGCCTCTGATGGCCCTTCCTCCCGGGCGGCTCGAGCAGTGTGAGCATTGCTGATTTAGCAGGTGGTTGTTCGAGTGCAACTGCCGTCAGTCACAGTCAGACAGACTCGCTCCGATGTGGTACGGGGCTGAGAGCGAGGTCTGATCCGCTATAGCGACGACTGAAAACAGGCGAATTTGGAAATGCACGAAACAAAAAATTTCGAAAATTCCGAGTTGCGAATTTCTGAGCGAACAGTGCGAAATCGGCAGATGACAATGTTCCAGAAAGTGCCCAGGAGCATAACATTTTAGTTTCGGAAAAACCAAGAGTGAAAATTTTAGGCCAAGAAAATTCGAGAAACTCCAAAAAAAAAAGTAGCAAAATGAGAATGAAGCAGATTTCTGAATGAATGGCGTGCAGAATCGAAAGTTCATGATTAGGACGATGTTCCGTAGCAAGAATTCAGAGAAATTCCCGGAGAAATCTAAAAATCGCTAAATTTCGGAAGGAAATTGAGAAAAATTCAAAGAGCAAGTGGAGGAATGATTAGTTTGCGATTGGAGCAGAGCTCTCAGAAGAATTGACCGGACGAATGGCAGTGTCAAATCCGCCCGGCAGCCGCTCGGAGGCCGGGCGGATTTGACACTGTCATTCGCACGGCGTTCGTCCGGCACCTCCCCCTCTCAGCTGGCGTTCGCACGGCATTCGTCCGGCACCCTTTAGTGCCGGACGAACGCCGTGCGAATGACAGTGTCAAATCCGCCCGGCTTCCGAGCGGCTGCCGGGCGGAAGTTTCTCGGCGTTCGCACGGCGTTCGTCCGGACAATTCTTTGTTAGGTTCATTGATTTGAACAAAGGTCAAGTTTCTTTCAATGTTCTGCAGAATTTTCTGATTTTTTAAATGATTTTCTAAAATTTTTGATGTCAGAATCAGAACTCAGAATATCTTTCGATCGGAAATATTCAAAAATCATGAAATGAACATCGCAATTCGTCAGCATCTTTTTTCTGCTCAAAGGGAAGAGGAAATTGTGAAATCGATGGTCAATGATGTTGTCAGAAATGACATGCATTTTCGACGTTTCGTTCCAAAAACATAAACAGTAGAACGGGAAGGAGGGAATTCTCGTGAAAATGCGAGTACCGCTTCATTACATTTGATGAGTCATAACAACAATATAGGAGGAGCAAGGACGGGAATTTTGGGGGCTACTCGAGTTCTGGTAGAATAAAATTTATAAATTTTCCCTTTCTGAAAATTCATGAACTCTCACAAAGATAAAGTGCTGATATGGAAAATGATAATTTTTCAAAAAGATAAATTCTAACAACCTGAAAATCTGACTAGCATTTGAAATCTAGTCGTGTTCAAATTCTCAAATTCAAAAATCTAGGGACCAGAAACCTATGAAATTCTATTTCCGGAATTAGGGTCGGAATTTCGAACACTAGAATTTTTTCGACAAACACGAAATTGGCCAGCTGCATCCAATTTTTAAAGGCAAAATTCCGCCCCTCATAAACTTTCGAGAAAATTGAAACATTGAGTGACACTCAGAGCAGAAAGAGTCTGAAAAACGTTTCAGGAAATTCATAAACAAAGCACACAAAGCCGACCGGATCAATGTCAGGCAAAACAAAGAACTGCATGCAGATGAGAAAAATGATATGATGATTTGAAGAGGAACTGCGGTAAAGCGGTAAAGTACAAGGAAATAGGCTATAAGAGCTTTGCAAATTGACAAACTACACAAACAACGCACAGAGGACTACAAATACACAAAGTATCGAGGAGCCAAGTTCGATTTTGAAACTTTTGAGTTCAGAAGTCGGTATTCATAACTAGAAAATTCACCTGGACTCAGATTGAGAAATTGCAGTTTGAATTTTGTCAAGACCTATACAAAATCATTCTTCTTGAGCAAGACTATACAAGGTTGAATTGAATTTAGAAAATTTAGAGTTCGGGGGCTCGGAAAGATTATCGAATTTTTGAGTTTTGAACTCAGTCAAATAAAAATTAAGAGTTTTTACCGGTTTAGAAAAGCAATTTAGAGCTGAAAGTTTACCGAAACGATTAGAGAGAATTGACAAAAGTTCGAGCTTGTATCTTCGAAAAATGAGTGAGAAAAGGTTGGGCTGTTTGAAAGGGGGATTTAAGAATGCAAGAGAGTGAGGTTTAAAATGCGAGAGGACGATAGAGACATTGAAATGACGAGGGCTGCTGCTCAAAACGAAGGAAGAGAGTCAGTAAAACGGCCTAGAGACAGAGGCAGACTATGTTTGAGGCCCGAGGGAAAAGGGAAAAGAAGAGAGACTGAATGAAATAGAGAGCGAAAAGAAGGCAGGAAAATCGATAGGGGAAGGGTGGAACGAGAGGCTGAGGCGCAGAGAAGGAAAAATGGAAATAGCGTGGATGAAAGATGGAAAATAGGCAGAAACGAGGAATGAATAATCAATTCTTCAGCCGTGGCTAACCCAGGGGCATTTCACAATTCAAATTGCCAGCCCTGGTTCAGAGTCTTTTTCTCTGCGCTCTTTTGCCCCAACCCACTCTCTCCGCATCCTTTATGAGTCATTTTCCACCCATTTCAAATGACACTTGGAGAGAAGGCATTCAAATACCGGCTGGTGTATCCGTCCTTTTCAATCTACCACTTGAAAAATGGAAGAATAGACAAATTAGGATGCATGAATGGCTGAAAATTTTGGAAATTCAGAGACAAACGTTTCGTTTTTAAAAACAAAGACAAGATTTTATAGGTTCCTGACTAGAATGGAACTCGGATAATTGAAAAGCCGGTCTTCGCACCTTATCTGATAACGGATATAGCGTTCAGGGAAAACTGGGATAATCTTAGCGGGGATCCAATTTTCTAAGCATCGAATTTTCTCGCTAGCAGATAGAAATCTCAAAACCGTCCCCTTTCGAGACGACATCTTTATTACGATTCGAACATGAGAAAAGAAGAATATTTTGGTTTCGAAACTGGACACGACCATGGGAAAGCAAAAAGGCGAAGGCAAATCACCCCATAAATTATTCATGCTTGGTTATTTTTGATCGATTACCGTATTTATGCGAAAACTATGCGAAACATAGTCAGCTGGGTGGTCGTAAAATGCGCGTTTAGAGAAATAAGGCCATAAAGATAAGCAATTTTAAGCTGATGCTTGTTGAGCGTTGCGCTTATGACGAGAGTTTGGAGAGTACTTTTGAATGGGGTAAGTGGGGGAATTTGATGATAAGCCCGGGAACTGTTTAGTGATAGACTAAACAATGCATGAAACTATACGCCTATCACGTGCTTCTCGGACACAAAGACAGAAACGATCATTATAGCGCCTGAAAATCTTCTCTTCATTGATAAATGTTAAAAACGATTTCCTTTTCTGCTTAAAGAAAGATTTTCTAAATTTAGCAGCGAGGAAGATTCCTAAAACAATATTTTTGTGAGTCATTTTGACATCACTCTGAGCTAATGAGAATGAAATATACAAAAATCAATAGGTTGATAAGCTGTAAGTGCTTTCGCGCACCCACTCTCACATGAGAAAGATTTACTTTTCTCGCTTTCGAAGAGCATATCAAAGTCAATCAAAAGTGGGAAGAGGGAAATCATATGAGAGTAAAGCAGACAATGAGGTAGAAAAATGCACCACGGGCAGCACACGGACCGTTTTCCTGTTTGAACAGGCCCCACACACACATCTGACTAATAGACAAAAAAGCGTCGACAGCCAAAATTAACAATTGCAGAATCGTAATACGCAAAATTGCTAATAAGCATTCCAAAATCCGGTTCATTAGAAAATATTATTCCGAAAATAAAGAAAATGACTCGTTTGAGGAATTTTGCTTATTTCCAAAAGTCTCTTGAAGGCTAGGTAGTACGATTTTTGGTATGAATCAAAAACCCTGCATTTTTGAAAAGTAGTGAAATTCTCGTATTTCAACTAGCCGTCAGAATACGTAATGTTGGAAATGTTTGAATTTTCCGAGCGAAAACATGGGGGGGGAAGTGTGTAATTCGATAGGTCTGGCGACCAGTACGAAGAATGGACTGGAAGTCCGAGTGTTTTTGGGCCGGCGAAAATCAAATATATGCCTGTGAACAGCCTAAAGATGACCGAGGAAGGATAGTGAAAAGATAAAGGGAGAAAAGGATAAGTGATCCTTTGAAATCCCATTTTGCCGTGGGTGAAAAGGAGGGGAGATCTTCTAGAGGAGGAGGATGTCAAGTGTTCAGCGAGTCAAAAGGAGGAAACGCCGTTTAGGAAAACGTCTAAGGGTTTAGGGAACTTCGCAACTTGAGAAATAGTCTATGAAGAGAAGAAATACTAAAGAAGCGTTCTCACTCTCAGTTTCCTGTAAGGCTCATACAGTTCTAGGGTGTAGCTTGATTTAGGGAAAAGATGATGAATTTTCAAATATCTCAATCTTACAAGAGAACCTCCCCGAGTGTGTACTCGGTGAGTTGGGAAAGTTGGTATGCAAATTAGGGGCTATTATGCGGTAATGCGCATTACCTCATATTATATCAGCCCCGAATTTTTTTTTATAAACTTTCCTAACTCACCAAGTGCTTCAAAACTATGTGGGTTTTGGCCGGAAATACGAGTACACACGCGAGAAGGTCCCCCTTGTTAGATGGTTTTTTCAAGTTCACCTCACGAACTTGGTGCATTTTTATTAGGGTAATTGACTTACCATTAGAAGTCCAAAAGTCTTCTTTTCCTAGACTCGATCTTTACAATGTGCGCTTTTCGAAAATTTGAAAATAGCACGTTTCTCCCCTGGAAAACGTAAGTTCATTAGTTTAAAAACAGAAAATTAGAGATATCGCATTGAAGCGCAACAAAATTCAATTCTAAAGCTAGGACAACTAAAAATTATAAGAATCAAAACTTTATTGTTTTTATTCATGTGTTATGAAAGACAGCATAATTGGGTTCACTGTAAATTCAGTCCATTTTGACTTCATTTGCTTTAAGAAAATCCTTCGAAATGCTTGAATTTCCAGTGAGCCAATAATTTGATGACTTCAGAGTTTTCTCGAGAGGACAGACAAGCCTTCGAATTGATTATTTTCGCAAGTTTCCTGGGTGATAGGCCGATTTGCCTGTCAACCTCTAATTAGTCCCAGCTTGTCTGCTCATTTATCAGCATATTCATAGAAATTCTCAGATAGGAGCACTCTTTCATAATAATTCTTAACAAACAGAACAGAATCTTCTAGATTTACATAATCCTACTACTGAGGGGTTAGGGGTGCAAATATTTAAAACTAAAACTTGTCAATTTTGAACATTTCTGCACCCCATTTGTTGAGATCATCGGGAATGTTTCACAGACTACTTTGGCCTTCAAATGAAAAAGTGTACTTTTCAAGGGGTTCTTGAAAAGTGCAACTTTTAATTCAAGGGTATGTCAAGTTGCTGTTTATCACCTTGTCACATCGTTATCATGAGAATATATCCAACTAGAGGCAAGTATGGCTTGAGGTAAGGGCCAATAATGGGTGTCGAGAGAATGCAATCCACTATGTACCAGTAGGCCTTGAATTGCATTCGGCCCCAGGAGGAGAATGTTCGCTGGACCTCGACTTTGCCGCTGTTCATTCGTTCTCGGGCCATTTCAACCTGGAAAATTAGCATTTTTCCAGAAAAATCAAGAATTGGCCAAAAAATTCATTCGTTGGTTTTGAAATTTTCAAACCATTTATTTGACCAACAATGAAGATCACCTTGGTATGATTGCAGGTGCCATCCTTCTCGATGAAATGAAATCCGTATTTGCCGAGCTGTGCCAATTTCGACCCTCCATCTGTTTCACAATCTAATTGCATAATGTACGGGGGGTCTTTTTGTGAAGTGAACATCCATTCCCAGGAGTGACCGATTCTGTAAGCTTTTCTTCGTTTAAAAATCCAACAAAAACCGTTCAATGATAAGGAAAATCCACCTTTAAAAGAATTTCTGAGCAAAGAAAGGAAAAGTCGAAAATTTCATTTGATTATCGAAAAGTCAAGGAGAAATTGCCATACTTGTGTGGAATATAAGCGCAGACAGGCTTCTTCCAAGTGTGGCACTGATGGATCATAATTCCCATATCGGGGGTGTACCAGTGTCCCAGTTTATCCGCCATTCTCTCGAAGAACAGCAGAGTGTCGTTGTTGGCTCTGATGAAGAAGTTGGCTCCTGGAAAGTTTCAGTTCAACCTTGAAAATTTTCAAAACTTCATCTTCAATCAACTTCTTTTCAGATAGAAGTAAGTCGGATAAAAGTTGAAGTGATGTTGAACAAATTTTTGCGGACTTTCAAAGCGAACGACAATTTTCCTACCATTGACCCATTCTGCCCTCTTGCTCTTCTCATCAACCCCAATCTGATCGAACAGCGCATCGTAGGCCATATTCGACTCCAGATTCAAGTCGAACAGATTCTTCCTCCAGAAAGTGTCCTGCTGCATCATCCAGAACGATTTTCCCCTGTTAAAAATTATCTTAAATTTTCGAAAATTAAGATTTTTCTTACTTTCTGATCAAAGCAACCGCTAAGTTAGCTCTCAACAGGTAGATTGTCTGATATGGCCCCTCAGCAAAACTGAAAGGCTTCTGAAAATTCCTATCTTCAGCCATTTTTTTTTTATATCTTTAATTTTCAACTATTCCATAAATCCTTGAAATTTTCAACATTATTTCGAATTATTAAAACTTATTGAGCGCGCTTTGAATATTTTCCAGATGTCATCATCACTATTTTATATCCCCGCAATTCGTTATACTCTGATTCCACTCTGACCTAGAAGAGAGTGGAGATGGATATATGGAAAAGGGAGATGGGAAAAGACAAAGAGAAAATGAGAGAAACAGGCATGACACAGGGGTGATTCTCATTCTCTACAGGTCTGCTGTGCAGAGTTAGGGGATATTGTTCTATTTCTATCCATTTATCGAGGCAGAGATACAGAGAAACACGGATAGGGAAAGTGAGGGGATCGGGATCAAATCAAGCGCGTTTTCTTTCAATCGGTCAGAGCGGAAAACACGGGATATCGATTTAGGAGATTAGTGCGTAACGATTCACGGCGATTTCACACTTCAGGAATGACTAGTGACAAATTGATTAAAAAAAACTCGAGAAATTCGGTTACGTTCCAAGATTTTTCCCCTATAGAAAAAGCTTGCCAAAGCCTTTCTTTCTTACATTTCTTTTGCAGAAAAAGAATAATTAGTAAATATTAGCAATGAAGCTATTTTTTGTGATTTCGAATTGTTTAGTCTTATCAATATTTTTGGACTTACATAAAGTGAAGGCGTGGGCCAGTGGAGCTGCTTTATCGAGGGCCAATGTTTCCTCAGCTCATCTCGAGCCACTGTATCCAACGTGACGAAGACCAGCCTCTCATGGACCCCATTCAACGATGCAGTGTTGCAGAGGAAGTTGTAAGTCATGTTTAGAGCGTACTGGAATCACCGAAATGCTTCAAATCATAGCAAATTTTGATATTTATTTGAAAATTCATCCAATTTGACGAAAAATTGCTGTAAAAATGAGCAAGAAACGGTGGAATTTTCAAAACGAAAAAATCTATTTTGCCATGAACCTAGAAATTTACCTGATTTAGCAGGAAGAACGCTGGTGGCTTATCAAACTTATCCAGGGCTCGGATAAGATCCTCGAATTCTGCGGAGTCTTCTAGCAGCCTCACACTGACCGAATCTCCGTGCCTCTTGACGTATCTCACAGCTGTTATTGCACTTTCCGTTTTCCTCAGCACCAGCACTCCGGCAACGAACCAGAACAAATAGAACAGACAATAGGAAATGTACGATGAATATAGCGGTCGGATGCAATAGTGATAAAACAACGACACTACCGTTATCACGTCAACTTTCAACGTTGTTGTCTCGGATTCAGAAGAATTGACGGCGACGTCATCTTTTCGAAGTTCAGATGACGTAGAGGTTGACGCTGCTATGTGTCGGAGACGGATGGTGGAATTCATCTAGGGAAAAAACGGAGGAAGATGGGCGACTTTCTGCTGCAGAATTGATATCGATAGAGGGATTGAATCGCTGCAAAAGGTATCTATCGCTGATTGGAATTGATTAGATCGATGATAAGAGCGAGAGAACGAACGAAAACAGTTAGCAAAGAAATTGCTGATGAGACATTAGACCAAACCGGTGGCGCGAACCAAAATCGACAATGACAAAGCGGTTGAATTCCCACATTTAGAGAAGCCACAATATTTATAGCCTGTCATAGTTGCCGCAGTAAATTTAGCAATCACTGAGAAATAGTGCCCTATTCTAATCGATTCGAATTCATTTTGGGAAATTTTACAGTACGCTTATCGAATAATTTTTGTTTTTGTTTTGGCAGTACTGCTCATTTCTTTTCGGGGAAAAAAGGGGAAAATTCCAGGAAGCAACACTTTGGAAATTAGCAAAATTGGCCAAATTTAATTTCGAGTTCGTTCTTTATTCGGAAGATTTGCAGGTAATGGAAAATGTACCTAAAGACGAAGAATTGTTCCTAGCGAAATCGCATTAGGCTCTGGGAAAATAAATGAATGTCGCAAAATGAAAGTGAATTTTCAAATTCTTGGAGGAAAATTTGGGGGACGTGAATGGGAGAAAACGGGTTGAATTATCTAATCTCCATACGCCGATCTTCTACCGATGCGATTGTTAAGACGAGATAGATCAAGAGGTGGAGATTATGCAAAAACCACAACAATCTGAATAGAAGTGTGTCATGAAAAACGACAGAACAACAAAGACCCATTGAATTGTGAACCTCGTCTGAAAAAAGACCGTGACAAACACACAATAGAAAAGCGAATGATAATAAAGTGAAATCAGATACTCTTTCAAAGAAAAAGAAAGGTTATTTGATAAGAGATAGTGACAATTGGTTTAACTTTCGAAGAAAAAAGCTACCGGTAAGATTATCCAGAAATCAAACTAAACGGACAAACTGATTTGCTAATCTGCTAAGGTTTTTGTAAGTGAAGAATAACATCGAAGTTACAGAATGCCGATTCTAAAACTCCGAAAATTACTCCAACATCTACCAACCCAACCACGAAGATCAACTACTATATTTGCCAAGTTCTTGCAAAAAAATTTAACAAACATCTCTCAGCCAAGCCAATGAAGATCAACCTAATTCATCTCCTCAGAATATGAAATTTTTCCAATAACTTGCAAGTAACTTGTGTGGGATGTGACACTGTAATTTCCATCGAAAAAGTCGAAAAGAAGGATGAAAAGACGGGAGGAGAATAGAGAAAATAGAACTCCAATTACGAAGCATTAGGTGAGAAAGGGAGTCGTTTATGTCGTACATGGACACATGAGAGATACAGAAAAGGGGCGCACTGAATCAAAAGGGAGGGTAAGAGAAGAGGAGAAGAGGTCAACGACTTAACCGACTAACCGCAGAAATCGCACAAATGGGGGCGGGGTCCGCGCGCCTGCCCCAGGGGCAACATTTTATTTTTGACCTTGCATATCACCAGCCTACCTTTATCTTTCCCTATCCATTTTCTCTCAAGGTCCCTAGTTACCCAAGTCTCAGACGTTCTAAATACTCAAAACCTTGATTTTTATCCTATAAATTTTTAAAAATTTTAAATTCAAGAAATATTTATCCAAGTTTCTGAATCATCTATCTAAACCTGAAACCTTTTTTTTCGATTTCTTCTCGGTTTCCTCCATTCCATATCAATCACCTATCCATTTTTAAGGTCTATTCGCCCAAGAATTGGATTTTTTAAACCTACCTGAAATCTGAAACCTGTCTAAAAATTTTCTATAAAAATGCACGATCTAACAAGCCGTATCCTTTAAAAAAATATAGACTAAAAATAGAAGAAAACGTAATATGTCGAGATACGAAATTAGCACTGAATGGCATTTTTCCAAGGATTAGGCTTGTTAAGCTGCGAACTTCAAAATTTTAAAACTAGATAATTTATTCGTCTTGATAAACCGCCACCAACGACCCTTATTTGTTAGAAATGTCTATGGAAGAGAATGAATATGATCATCACAATATTTAAAACCACTAAAAACGATTTCGATCCCCGCAAATGTGTAATCTCTCATAAAAATGTGAGAGTAAATCAAACCTCATCAATAAAAATAAATAAATATATAAATGAAAGCGACGACAAATTTCGAAGAAAAATGAATTCAAATTTGAAAGTCTACTTATTTTGAAAAAAGACAAAACTACTTTGGGATTTGGCACGGAATGGACTGCATGGTGGTTTGTATTTGACGCAATGAAGCAAAGTTTTGCGACCTAGTATTTGTGTTGTTATGAGAAGCTTGCCAAATTTGAATACGATATGTTGCAGGAAAAGAAAGAAAATAATGCTTTATGGATATAAAAATGTAAGAATCCTCCAAGTAATATTTTATCGTCTTTCCTGCTTCTGCCTTTAATACTGACCAAATCGATCAATAATTAGCACAGAAAGAAGTCCCCTTTAATTCATTTCGCTATGAATTATCATATTTTGGAGTCTACATTTTTCTAAATCAATTGATCTTCTTTCCTCAAAAATCATATCCAAGAGGGTACATTTTCATCATTGCGTCAAATATTCCTCGCCAAAATGCAATATTTCCTTATTTCAGTTGAGTTGCTTGAATTAGGCAGGCTAAAAGAGTAGTTGCAATAGTTGCATCGTTACGTACGAAATAGTGAAGGAAGTGAATGTTTTCCCTAACAAGTCATGTTATTTCGCATGCAACACGATGCTACGATGCAGCTACTGTTTCAAGTTGTCTTTGAATTCAAAGCTCGGTGTGAGCGGGCTCTTTCTCCGGATCGTTGCAGGCAGCGGGCGTCTGCATTCGGAATCTGTATTCACATTTGGCGGGTTCTGTGGCTTCGAGGAGCTTTGTCTCTTCTCCACATTCGATGACCACTTCCGTGGATCGTTTAGGGCCGTTCCAGCACTGCTGTCCATCCTCGTATTTCTGCTTCTTGTACTTGTCCGCTCCAGAGCCGCCCGACCATTCTTTCCAATTTCTGGAAAGGAAAAATCCTCATTTTTCTATTTTTTTTAAAGATCTTCATATATGATAAAAATAGCTGTTTTCAAAAGTATTCAAAACTTTCGATGAATGAAATAATGAATTGTGAACAAGACATTATTGAAATTTCACTATTCCCCATTTTTGAATCTTTTCTTCAATATGAGAAAAATATCTCAGATGAGTGAAATATAGTGAATCGTGGACAGAAATAGTTAGAATTGCAAGTTTTCGGATAACTTTTCGAAAATTCGACAAATCCCTTATTTTCCCACCCAAGACTAGTCTCCCCATATCCATTCTTCTCCTTCTGGACGGTCTTGTCGAATGGGCAAATCTTGTAGGTGTACTGCATTTCATCCAACTCGTAGCACTGTCCTTTGAGTGCAGCCCAGGCCATATCCTCGCCATAGTCGTGTTCCATGAATTGCTCGGATTCACTGGAAAAAATCAGCTTTTAAATTTTTTTTTTAGAAATTCGTCTTCTAACCGAATTTGCCGATCGATGTTAGAGATTTGATTGTTGATTTCGGTGAATTCCTTTCGAATTTCATCGGCGTCTGAAATCGTTTTCAATTTTGTTTTCTTGGAGAGTTAAGCGAATTTAGAAGATAGTAGTGGAAAGGAAGAAAGAGTCTCTGAGCATTCTATCAGAATGATTCTATAGTCAATGAATGCACTTTCAAAGAAAGGAAGTTTTGTTCTTCAAATAATCTTATCCTAGCCTGCAGTGGCCTTGTTTGTTTCCTCATCGTAGGCAGGCGGTGCCGAATCATCGAGGTCGTTGAATTCATCATCCACCTCCTCTTCATGCCTGCTCTCGCTCAGCTTCTGCTGATCCTTCGGGTCGGTTTCTTCTGGAATTCAATAATTCAGTTAACTTCACTTATCGTTTCCTTGAATATGATTACTTTTTTTTTTTCGAAAATTTCAGATAGTGCATTCATATTCTTACAAAAAATCGAGTACTTGTCTTCAAAATTCCGAAAAAAAAAAGTTTTGAGAGAAAAGTATTTGCAGTTGCATTGCTACTCTAACCTGGCAAATCATCTTCTTCCTCTGGTGCCAAATCGTCCATGTTGTCTGAATGTTCTCCCTCTCTTGCCGCTTCTTCGTGGTTCCTGTATTCTCTCTTGGCAGATTTCAAATTGTTGTACATTGTGTCCAGGAATTGGTCGTAGGAAACAGGAGCTGAAAAAGTTATTTTTAAAGCGAGGAAAAAATTAAAATACCTGCAGACATGACTCGATTCGCCTCATCATCGGACACAGTTCCGTCGAAATCCGAGTCGATGTACTTGATATTCTTCACTTCTTCCAGATCCAAACTGCAAACACTATGATTTTAGGAAAAAAGAAAAAGAATACAAAAATTCTGAATTTTTGACCCAGAAAAGAATGAAGCAGAAATTACCCATGAGAAAAGATATGCATTTTTGCAAAAAAAAAAATCCGAAACATACATGTTGCTAAAATGATCTTAGTTAAACTTTCCAAACTCACGTTCGATCGCCGTTCTTGTCGAACTGGTTGAAGAGTCTGTCCGCGACGAGGCGCCTTCTTTCCTTCTTCTCAGCTGGAATTTCCCTCATGATATTTAGTCTTTTATCATATTTATAGTCAACCTTCCCAGGCTTCTCTGTGCACGTCCTGCAGTTTCTGCTCTTTCTCTTCGGCCTCTTTCTTCCTGGCCTCGATTTCGTCCTTTTTGGGTTGAAGCTCGTCCCGTTCGGCCTTCAAGGGAATCAGTTTGTCCGCGTAGTCTTTCTGAAAAATTTCAATCGTTTTTTGTTTAACTTAGAATTTTTTAAAAATCTGGTGGAAATTTCATGAAATTTCAGCAATTAGTTACGTTTCAAACTTCCAAATCTACCCTCAAAGCCTGTCCAGCCTTGGCCAACTCCTCCTTAGCGTTGAACCCCTTCTTCTGCTTCTCCCTCTGCCGTTCCCTCTCCAATCGAGCACTTCTGCCGAGTTCCTCGCAGACATTCGGACATTCCACCGACTGGTCGTATTCGTCGCTGCCGTCACAGCAATCTGCAGGATTTAAAAAAATAAATTCAAGTCTGTGTCTTTCTTCTTTAAACTTGGAAATTACAAGCCTTCAAATCGTATACAATTTGGAGAATGTTCAGCAAGTTCAATTCTAGTCATTTTCCAGAAAACTTTCAAAGTCAGAAAATAGAACCATAAGAGATGTGAAAAATAAGCACTTCTTCGATCTTCTCTGCATATTTTGTACAGCTTGAAGTTTTCAAAGTTCCCTATTTTCTCCACTCACCACAAATCTTGTCGTTGACCCTTGAAGACGGAATCATCTGGCCTTCATGTCCTTTGTTGGGGCAGAAGAACCGGCCGTTTGGGCAGGCGGAAGTTCCTGGAAAATTTCAAAATCCCCAAATTCTGTTGGAATTGGAAAGTACCCGGTTCATCGCTTCCATCCGCACAGTCGCAGTAATCATCGTTGACCTGGGAGTGCAAAATTGTCCTCGATCCGTCCAAACACTGGAAATTCCCGTCTACGTTCCGATACAGCGGGGATTCTGAAAATTCACTCATTTTTTAGGAATTTTCTAGAAAATCTCACGTTTGTACGGGACTCCTCTCGGAGTGCTGGAAATTTTTATGTCGTCTCCGAAAACTGCATGAAATGCAATCAGAGCTGATACCAGACAGACTAGCCGCATTCTGGAAGTATAAGATTAGGCGAATCGAGAATTTCGCGAAAACATAGACGACTTGAAAGAAATGTAATTTTAAAGATTTTGTGAAAGTCAGAGTGATTTTCTTGCTCCTCTTCTTGCAACAAAAAATTCAAAGCTCTAAACTTGATGAATACCCGAAAATAGCCGCAGAATCAAGGAATTCAAGAGAAAAAAGTGATAAGAATGTCGAAAAAATTCAAAAACTCATCGTGTCAAAGCGCGATGTGGAATCGATACGGCAAGCGTGGACAAATTGGAATGAAATAGGGGCGAAGCATAAAAAGGGCGAGAAATGCGTACACTTATGCTGACGTTGCTCCAGGCACTTTCAAATTATTCTCTTATTTCTGGGTCTTTGACTTCTGGAGCTGTTCTAGAATGTTTTCTAAAATTTTCAAAAATCTTATTCGACTCAAGTCTTCAAAATTTCTTCGGATTTTTTTCATTCATTTCATTATTTTTCTCACCCACTTTTGAAACCGTCGCCTTTCAAAATATCGCTATTTTTTTTCGCAATTTTGACAGATTTTGAAATGTTGAATGTGTTCAAAGTTCAGGATGAACCTTGGGATTATCTTACCCTTATTCTATCTTCTGTTGCCTCTGCTGGTGGAATGCGGAAGGGACTTTTACAAGATCCTCGGAGTGCCGAAAGATGCGAATATCAATCAGATCAAGAAGGCCTATCGGAAACTTGCCAAGGACCTGCATCCGGACAAGCACCCTGACGATGAGTTGGCGCACGAGAAGTTCCAGGATCTGGGAGCCGCATATGAGGTTGGGGAATTTAAACTTCAAATTTCTGAAATGTTCAGCCAATTTTGAGAAATGGTGAGACGATTTTACCTCTAGTTAGAGATAGAGAATAGCGTGAAAATAAGGCGAAATAGTGTGGGAAAAATAGGCCCACCTCTTCCCGTAATATCGTCACTTCTCAGTTGTCAAAGTTAACGGTGTTTGAAGATGCAATAATTCTGTTAGGGAAAACTCATTACCTTTTCATGTACAGCGTTTGAACTGTATGAGCCTATCAAATGGGATGTTTCAGGTTCTCTCGGACAAAGAGAAACGCGCTACCTATGACCGACATGGCGAGGAAGGAGTGAACAAGATGGGCGGAGGCCATGGGGGACACGACCCGTTCGCCTCGTTCTTCGGTGACTTTTTCGGAGGTGGGCACGGGGGTCGGGACGAGGAAACTCCCAGAGTGAGTTTTTTTCTTCAAAAATACAAAATTTTCCTATAATTTTGTGAACTGTCATTTTTCCTAATTGCAAAAAAAAACCACCAATTTTTACTCTTTCTGAAAACGATCACAGAAATATAAGGATGAAACACATCAATGCGTCGAAACACACATGAGTGTTTTTCAAGCTTCTTCGAGAAAAGGCGAATCTTGCAAATGTTCAAGCAAACATGAATTTCGCATTTGCAGGGAGCCGACGTGGTGATAGAGCTGTTCGTCACCCTGGAAGAGGTCTACAACGGCCATTTCGTGGAGGTCAAGAGGAAGAAGGCCGTTTACAAGCCGACTTCGGGAACCAGGCAGTGCAACTGCAGGCACGAAATGCGCACAGAGCAGATGGGCATGGGACGGTTTCAAATGTATCAGGTAAATTTTATCACAAATCCTATCGGAAGGAGAAATTAATCTTTTGATGTAAATTCTATCATTCCTTTCAATCAGCCCTAATCGGAATTATTTGATTTTTTCAAAAGAAAAATCAAAATCTCATCATTTCCAGGTGAAAGTGTGTGACGAATGTCCTAATGTGAAGCTCGTTCAAGAAAACAAGGCTCTGGAGGTTTGAAATTAACAAAAATACTTTTATGGAGGAAATTTTAGGTTGAAGTAGAAATCGGTGCGAATGACGGTCATGAACAAGTGTTTTCTGGCGAGGGAGAGCCGCACATCGAAGGAGAACCAGGCGATTTGAAATTCAGGACCAGGATAAAGAAGCACAAGAGGTAGAAAATTGACATCTCAAAAAATGAAATAATACATACTGAAAAATGCGAAAAGAACAAGTTTGCTAGCCTTTGAAGCTTACGTTTCTCATTTTCTCTACGTTGAAACAGAAAGGATATAATTAGCAAGAAAAAAACTGAATCTCCAGATTCGAACGAAAAGGCGACGACTTGTACACGAACGTGACGATTTCGCTGCAGGACGCGCTGAACGGATTCGAGATGGAGATCGACCACTTGGATGGGCACAAGGTCAAGGTCGTCAGGGAGGGCGTCACTTGGCCCGGTGCAAGGATCAGGAAGAAGGATGAAGGTGGGGGGAGGGTGATTTTTGAAACTTCAAAAGTTGCACATTCTTTTAAAAAGTTTCACAAGTTTTATGAAAACGCTATTCAATATGTGTGTGTGTGTGTTGAAAGGTTATAATTTTTGATGGTAAATTAAAAAATCAAATTTAGGAATGCCCTCTTTAACCGATAACAACCAAAAAGGCGTGCTGTACATCACCTTCGACGTTGCCTTCCCGAAAACGGCTCTGACAGAGGAACAGAAGCAGCTCATAAAGGACATTCTCAAGCAGGACGAGGTCAAACCGCTCAACTACAATGGACTTCAAGGGTATTGAGTGAAAAGTGCAAATAAATGGCCCATTTGTTCATACCCAAACCCGTTTGTAATCCACATCCTTTTATTTTCTCCAAAACTTCTAAAATAGGATGAGAATTACAAGTGGGCGTGGGTGTGGGTTACAAAAGGCCTAAAGAAACTTTAGTCTTTTCCAATTTATCGTGATCTATTATTGACGACGATCACTAGCAAATCTTGCACTGGTATAAAATGCACTAAGCCGCTAATATTTAGCGATCTAGCGCAATTTGCTAGCGTTAGACTTACTAGTCTTTGTTAATGTTTTTTCCTCCCAAACCCATCATGGTTACACCTGACACCACTTACTCCAAAATCTCAGAGTTCTTGTGATATTCTTGCAATACGCTAAGCGGGTGCGTCTTTTCAGATATGTTTGGTCTTTTGTAAAATTTTTCTGAATTCACTCTTTGTAAAATGCATTTTCCCATCCCTACGCATTAAAAATGGCGATTTTTGCAAATCAGTGGATGATTTTTAGATTTTGACAAAAGACCTCTTCGTTAATGTGTTACAATTCTAGGATGGCTATTGTCCAATTTTTAAACTAAAAAGGGTTGATTCTTTCAGTTTTGCTATACTTGTTGAATCCGACGCGGTCTTCGGCGTTTTAAATGTTTTTTTGTTTGTAAATGGAAAATAATAAAATTTTTAATAAAACTCGATTACAATGAAAACATGTTTCTCTTTGAGAAAATCATCAACATTCTGCTGACTAAATCTCTGAAAATTTAGAGATAACAAGAAAAAATGAAAATAAAACAGAAAAATACCCATATCGAGATACACTCAGGTTAAAATTTACAGAGCAAAATTTGGACGAAAATGGTTGTCTGAAGAAAATAGGGTGAATGAAATTTTCGGCTTCAAATTTTCAACAAAATAATTTCACCCATTTCTGTTGGAAGAATAAATTTAGAAGATGATCACTTTTTAGTGGCGCTAAAACTACCGTTTATTTGTTAAGTCGAAGATTAAGAGAGGAGAGAGACGAGAGTCCGCATGAAAGCACGACAGCGTTTATTTGCAGCAGCAGAAAGCGGCATTTTGCAGCAAGTTGCAGCGATTTCTGTCATCGGCGTTTAAACCTAGGGCAAATTTGAGTCAGACTCTTCCGAATACGACTAATAAATTAACGATTTTTATAACAAAATCTAGGGATTTACGCAAGAAATTAGAATATCCAAGTTACAGTAAGAGGAAAATTCAGCTTTAAGGCACGCGTTCGGACTTTGTTCGTGCTATAGAGCGAACATGACGAAATAGCGTTGTTCGTGAAGCGAGTCCGAGAAGCACCTGCGCACTCTGCTCCTCACGAGCAATGCTATTTCTCAATGCTCGCGCTAAAGCGACCAAAGTCTGAACGCGTGCCCTTAAAGAGATCTGATTCAAATCTAACACCTCGATTTGTTCTTGGCTATGAACACGTAATGGACATTTTTGACGATTCCAAAAACCGAGAATATTGATTTTTGAATGGGTTTTAGTTAGAATTTAGCCGTATGCTCGCTTTTTCATGGCCTGCTGAATGTGGTCGACGACGACGGCGACGGCTTCGTGCGGACGGTCGCCGGATATCGAAATCAGAATGCCTTGTTTCCTGCAAATCCGACTTTCCGAATTTAAAAATTATATTATTTTTGCTAGAATTTTAAAATCTTTTTTTCTGACAAGTGATCATTTTTGAAAATGACACTTTTTAATAATTGTAAAATCACTTGTTCTTGAAAATGACAACATTACCTTTGCAAATCTTTTCAAGAATATCTCAATTTTCAAATTCGAATTTCCCGACCTGTAATAATCGACGACTTTTGTCTCGGTCTTGTCGTAGATCTCGATCCTTCGCCTCGCGATTTCCATTTGATCGTCGAGTCGCGGGAACAGAGGCTCGCCGGTGATATCGTCTTTGCCCTTGAAAATTGAAGTTTTTTTTATCCCTTTTCAAACAAATTTCAAGAATACCTCGACTTTAGGCGGGTTGAAATTCAGGTTGTAGGCTCGTCCGGACGCGGGATGAACCAGCTGCTTCGAGAGTCGATCCATCAGGATTTTTTTATCCAACTGGAATTTTCAATTTGTCATTGTTTTCTAGAAACACTTTCCGAACCTTCAAAGCAACGACCAAGTTCAGCGGACAAAACTCCTCGACCTGTTTGACTTGGTTCAAATTGCGAGGATAGCCTGCAAATTTTCTAGGTTGTGGATAGGCAAGAATCAAAAGTAAGTCTTTTCAAGTTTCCATTCTTTATGACTTCCCCGATCACCACGTGAATACCCCTTTCTCTTTCCCATAGAACGAAAGTCAACAGATAAGTTTCACTGTCTCGCCGCTTCTGCATTCGCTTTGCAGAATGAAAAATGAACCCTTTCTTTAAGTTTCACTATCGCTTTACGCTCATAAAGCGGAGAAGAACACGTACGACAATTTCAAAATGCATTCGAGTCAAGTTAGAAGAAAGAAAAGGGACGATAATAATGGAGTATTTGGATGTCATGGCCTTACAAGCCCGATCCTTTTGAGAACGTCTTGCATTATCTTAGCTATTGGCGGAGAAAAACAACTGCCTGTCTCTCGTTTTCCCGGGCTATTTTTTCAAAAGGATAAGGCTGTGATTTCCAATTTTAAAAGTGTTTTAACGTACCGTTGAGGATGAGTTTTGCGGGCGCCTTTTTGAGCTCGTTGATGAGCAGTCCGTTGATCATGCTGTCCGGCACGTGTTCACCCTTGTTCAGGAACGATTGAGCGCGCTGGCCGAATTCTAGAAGACTCCAAATTATTATTTCAGAAATTCCAGAAAAGGTTTATTCCCTTCCAGTTTTCATTTTGTAACAAAATTTAGAGAATGACGTATTTAACAAGTTTTTGCACTTTTCTAACCTGTCCCCTTCTGAATATGGTCGCGAATGATGTCGCCGGCACTGAAGCACCCGAACTGATCGCACTCCTTGACGATCAACTTGCAGATCGTGTTCTTGCCTGAGCCTGCCGGCCCCGTCAACAACACTCGGTACATTTTGCGACGAAGACTGACGATTTCTGGAAAATTCGAATTAATCCGGTAAAGATCAACGATTTACAAAATTTCGCGAAGCGACGAAAAAAAATCGCGTAAATTTCCATCGATATCCTCGAAATTAAGGAATCCTAAAACTTTAGTAAGCTTTTGAGACAAAAAACCGGATAAAAATGAATTTAGTAAAATTGCATCATAAATTTCAACGCGCTTTGCAGACGAATGGCAAACTAAACGACGAGTGAGAAACAAGAGAAGGGCGGGAGGGGAGAGGGAAGAAGCCTCTAGCAAAAGTTAGCAGAGTAATGTAGAAGAATGGAATAAGTGAAGTGCAAAGACCATCAGAGTGACATTAGAGAGGGGTTACAAACAAACAGTACTATTTGCTTGAGGGGATGAGTGCAAGAATGCTGGTGTACAAAAAATGGCTACTTTTGTTTGTCCGACTTTTCGTCGCAATTTGTAAATAAATTCTATCAAATTTTGAGCATTCTTCTTCTTCTAATGACACGGCTTTTATAAACTATGACGACGATAAATAAAATAATAATCCTAAAAATCGATATCAACTTAGATACATAAAGTAATTCTAGGAACCTATTCTAAAATTACCGGAATTTCAGATCACGTTCTTTAGGGCTTTAAGAAAATGGTTAATATTTATCAAGATTGAAACTAAATTTAAGAGTGTTATCACAGGTCAGAAAAATCCGACCACAACACAGATTATTTCATGAAGCCGGTTCATATGTTCATAACCCAGTTCAAAGTGTGATAGGGTCTGGGAAGTCGGGGGAATGGGGAATCACGAGTGAAGGAAGGCGCCTTGTGCCCCATCCGAAGGGTTTTCCTCCTCTCCGACCTCTCAGATCACACGCAAACAGAGATAGATGATAGGGCGCACTGATCGAATTCGCATGGCACACTTCTTTATGAGAAATGAAGTGAAGTAGAGATAGATTGGCAAGGCTCCAGAAAATTCAGAATGACTCTAGACTGCAACATTTGAGCCCTAACTAAACTCGAAGGGTAATTTGATAAAGAGAGGAAATTATGCTGGCGCCGATAAAATCATAAAATGACTGGAAAAGCCCAATAAAAATTCGATGAAAGCGAGAAGAGAATTGCGAGAAAAATGTTCACATAATTGAATGATTGATCGGTCGAACAAGAATGAGAAAATAGCTAAATTGGGAAAATTGGAAGGTCTGGGTGAAGAAGTGTTCTTGAAATAATTTACCCTCGTGTAAATGTCGCCGACTTTTATAGAGGAAATTGGCGAAATTTACAAAAGGAATGATAGAAGAGAAATTTAGAAAATGACCGAAAATATCTAGAGAGAAAAGGAGAAGTGTTCTTCTAATCATTTGCCCATCGCAAAGTGAAAGTTTGAAAATTCTCGTCAGCTGCAGGGATTCAGGCAGATTTCCGATTCCTGCAACTTTCTGCAGTCATTTGAGCCTTTTCTCATCATTCCTCAAAATCCACCCCATGAAGAGCACCGAGTTTTGCGTTTCTTTTGCGAGAAAACTCTCTAAAACAAATAACACGAAAGCAAAAGCATGATCGACTACTGGCGAAGAACTGTTTGAAAACTGTCTGCCTGAACTGCAAATCCACGCAAAAATCGATCGAGCGATTGACAATGATTCACCAGGGAGAATTGTGGAGGGGAATTATTCATTCGATTGCCTGAACTTCATCGCATAAAAATGATAGCCAAAGTTTATGTGAAGGAAGTAATTTAGATGAAACTGAAACCTATGGGGTTTGAAATGATAAAATTTCACTTGGACTACAACTATAGTAAATTTTAGAAGAAAAAAAAAATGACTTCATGCTGATGTTTGGGTTAGACTGTTCTCGGTTCAGACCTAATTTATGCCTGAATGTTGAAAGTAAACTAGGAGCAAACTGCATTCTGACATAAGACAAGATTGATGATAAAGTTGAGATTTTTTTTATGATTCGGGAAGAATTTGTAATGAAAAAGCTGCCTGAGGCAATTGACAACTGACGGGGTCGTCACGTTGTTGTGTGTCAGAGGAGAGGATCACTCGAAAACGAGAGGCGATAGAAAATCAGAACAATTCCTATACCTGCGGGGATATTTTATCAGAAGCATTTGATTTGATAAGCAGAACCTGCAGACACACATCTCTTTGCAAAAATGGAAGAGGAGGAATGAGAAACCAAAAGACGAAAAATCGGACGTGTGATGAGTGAAAGGAACGAAAAAAAAGTGACGTGAGAGTAAGTTGTGAGAGGAAAGGGGAGGACGACTGTTTATTTGCAATTTGTCATTCAACAACAATAATAGTTCTGCGTCATTTTGATTCTATTTCATCAATAGTTTATTTCTAATCAGCCTAATTTATCTTTTTTAATAATCATCATGATGTTATCATGTTCGGTCAAATATCGACAGATGAGTTATGATGATGTCCGAGTCATCGAAGTCCTAAACTTCGTCCTTATAAACAAGCCAACAGTTTCGAAGTCTACCTTTTCGACCGTCCAATATGGGCATTTCTCAGTTCGCATACAAATAACATCGTGCGCCCGCTCTACAGATTTGAAAGGCAGCAGACCAGCTCTGAAGATCAAATTGGACAAGAACTATGATCTTCAAATACTTGATGCTTTTCTGCATTAAATCCAATTCAGCGATCGTGCCAAGGCCCTTCTGTCTATGATCAGGGTGTGTGAATTGGTTCCGAATTTCACCGTGATGATCTATCCACTCATGAGCAACAATTTCTCCTTTGTATCGAATACAGGACGTTGGTAGTTTTTCCAATTTCGCTCTGTACTTTTTTATTTTCAAAGGATAGAAATCAAACACTCACTTGATCATTTGATAATGATCTGGTCGGGCGTGTTTCCAACTTTCGGCAACATATTCAAGATCTTCTTCAAAATCAATATTTCCTACAACAATTGAGATTAGATGTGGGAATAATTTTATAAAGTACCCAACTCATATCCATTTTGAAGAGCAGGGCATTTCCAATTCATCAATTCTCTCATTTGTTCCTCATCCATGTAATATCTCTTGCAGAGATACGCTTTCGTGTAGATTCTCGGCATCGAGTTTTCGATGTATCGTTCTGCCTGTTCAATAATGGAAAATTGAAATTTCTCGAAGTCATACCAGCAAACACGAATGGTAATTTCCGATGACCCATCCAAACTTTTGACTGCTCTTCTTCAAGAGAGCTTCCATTCCTTTGAGAAACTCCGTATCATCAAATGGCCCTTCATGCTCCACGATCACTGAAGCTGGCCTTCTGAATTTCGAGGATTCCAGAAAGAGTGAAATTTTCCTTACGTATCCCTAGTTTCGTATTTACACGTCGTTAGCCCGTAGAAGTAGTTTGTCATGTACTCATTCTGCACGAATAACTGGAATGGCTGTTTGGGAAATAATCCGTCAAGTCGAAACTTCAACGAGTGAAAAAACGGTCGATACTTCGGCTCGGTTCGAAATTTCTCCAGGTACTTTTTCAATTCGTTTTCGTCTGTTATCTCACGAAGTGTAGCCATTTTCTAAAGTGGATAAACTAAAGGTTAACGAAAAATGTCTGAAATAGGGGCTTCGAAGCACGTTGTAGTCATAGATACAGGCTGCTAAATGGACAGATAGTGGAAGGTGATAGAAGTCTCGGAAAATTTGCAGACTGAAAACTGCGACAGCCGAAAAGAACCTCTCCGAAACAAAACCAGTTTAGAATTGCGTTTTTTCGTGTCACGATCAGTAACAGCATAAATCACGCCGAGGAATGATCAATTTTTGTAGAAAAAAGTGTCAAAATAAATTACGAATCAATGGGAAAAATTCTTGAATTTGTCAATTTCAAAAGACCCCCAAAATTGAAACTTGTACTTTGTTTGATAATTGCTTATCATGAATCAATACTGATCACTTCAACGAGGGAGCAAAATAGTCACATCATATGGGAAAGGGCATAAAACATCACTAGCACAATAATTGACGGACTGACAACAATAAACAGTCAAATAGGCGAACAAAGACAGCCTAAAACTCAAAATAAACAAATAACTAATGACGCTGAAAGTTAGAAGATCTCGAGTCTGATCCATGCTATTTCAACGTTTTTTTTTTCGCATAATCTTGCAGATACCTCTTCTCAAATAATGTCATAAGTTATGTTTATTCTTCTATCAAAACCGTTTTCATGGACAAGTTCAACTAACCGGAGACATGTATCTTGTTTTTAGTTAGCTAAGAAAAAAATCAAGTTCAGTAATTTTGGTGTAAAATCCCGTAATATGCACTAAATATGCGATTTCAAAATGACTATATGAAATTTCAAAGCTCAAATGTTAAAAGTTGGATATGTATGAAGTGATATGGCGAAGTCAGCGATTGATAAAACGACCATAAAGATCTTGTAATACGACTACAAATGTTTGACTGTGTGAAAGAACCAATTGGTCTTAGTAGCCCAAGAACCGTTGAAAGCTTCTTCGAAAATGCTCATGAAATATTTTTTCGCCTCTTCTTCTGTCAGAAGTTTCATTCCGATAGTCTTCTAGAATTCGAATCTTGAAAATCTTAAAGAAACTAAGTCTGACCTTCAAATGTTCCAAATCCTCCTCACAAGAGAATTCAGGAAGTCCCATTGTGTACATTAGAGAGAACAACGATACGAATTGATGCCGTTCCCTCCACAAGACAATGTAAGCCTTGATGCACTGCTCTTTGAATCTAACGAAAAATTAGTGGACTCGTACAAATTGAAAGTCCTACTTGTTGATCTCATGTTTCGACATCGAGACATCATTTCCCTTTGAAATCACCGTTAAGAAATGCTCAGTCAGAACGAATGGAACTCTGAATTTTCTTCCTCTTCTTCGACTTACAAATCTAAAACTTTACCTATCCCTCTGAATACCCAATTTTGTCTTTCCATGACCGAGAATATGACCGAAATCGATATGGAAAAGCTTGCCATCTTTAGTCAGCATGATGTTGTCATTATGTCGATCCTGTTTTCAAAAATATTATATTTCTCCAAACTCAGTCAACCTTGATTCCCATAATGAATGTCGCTACGGAATAGCCTACACATGACATGTTGAATCTATCTGCTGCTTCCATGTATCTAAATTTTTCAGCGATTTTTTTTTTCGAAAAATCTCGAAATTCGATTACTCTTTTGCGTTGTCTTTGCTGTGTTCTCGAAGGTATTGATTCAGGAATTTCGTATCCAACGATTTGACTGCAGTTCCCATTTTGCCTCCTTCAGATTGAATTTCGAATATCGTCGCACAGTTAGAAACACAACCAATTAGACCGACCTTGAAATCGAACAGACAGGAATTTTATATTGAACAGATTAGCCCTACATTTGATCCCATCGGTAGAATTGGATATGTCGAAAGGCAACAGTCAATCTGATGAACCTTCCAGATACTGTCCATTACTTCCAACACTTGAATCACTAGCATGTCTTGTCGGAGGTCTGCAGAGAAATTATTATTGAACAAAATCACTGATTCTAGTTTATACCATCTCCATTCTTGAAGATGATCTCATAAGTCGGCAGATAATGAGCGGACAGCGGGTTCGTGTTTCGCCAGTACAACTTCAAAGGCATCTTCGCACTGCCCAGCACGCGGCATTTTTCAATTCTGTCAAATTTCAGGGTCTGAAAAGAACTATGATGAAATTTTCCAACCTCAAAGGTCCTAGAAGATGAGTCGGATCGAGCGGAGATTCCATATTTTCTAATTTCTCGTGGCATTCTTGCAGCTTCTGCTGGAACTTCTTCGTGGCCGTGTCTTTCTCCTTGTAATTCTTCACATAGACGCTCAACTCGGTCAGTTTGTTCAACATTTCAACCTGCAGAAAAATAATTAGTCCAAAATTTTGTCACTGAAAATGACTTGTTTGACAACAGTAGCAATATGATCTTCGTTCCCTCTCAAATAAGCCTCAATGAAAATCGCCAATCTCTTGAATAAATTCGTTAGACGATTGTCTTCCCTAAAGATTTACTTTGGAGAACATTTTTCAAGTCAAAGAAACATTTGATTAGCCAGTTCAGCCCTCATCAGCCAGAACAATTTGTGCCCGATTCGATAGTCCATCAGTGCTTTCTTCAGCAGTAAATTTACCAGCTCAGAATTCGGCCAGGGCTCACACTTTATGGCCTGGAATATTCAAATTTTTCGAGAAAACTTGAAAAATCTAACTTGCACAAGTGGAAGAAGGAACAGAGGAAACGATCTGTGATCCAAATGAGCGTCCAAGTGCCTGACTGCCAACTGTCGGACATGCACGTCGAGATATCTCTTGTTCAGCAGAGTTAGCATCGTTCCGAGTGACAATTTTGGCCAGTCTTCCAACATGATGTAGAAGTGCGCGAAATGATCTCGCAGTTTCCACATCAAATCGCATTCCACTAACACGAGAATCAGCTCAGGAATGTGCTTCTGTACATAGTATCTCCAGTCGAACACCAGTTCTTCATCTGTGTTGGACAACTTCGCGCCTAGTTTGACCTTGTTGTAGATTTCTCGCAATTTGACGAGCTCGTGATGATTCGACTGAAATATGCTCCAGTAAGAATAATTTGAACTCAAACCTTACAGGAGGATTTGGATCGTTTGGCTTATACTTTGGAGGTCTTTGCAGATGAGCCATCTGTCCATTCTGGGACCCAGCAACGAACTTCCTGTACAAGGACATGGATGGGAAGTAGATTTTCCGACCATAATGAGGCAGTTCGATGATCAATCTGCTTACAGGATTAGCTAAACTTGGTCATTTTATCAAGTTTCAAAAATAGAATACTGACTTGCATCTCCCTTCTTCTCATTATGGCCGATCGGGCCATTTGGTGGAAACTCAACAGGACCAGATCGAAGGAAGAGAGTGAATCTGCCTTGTAATAAGGAATCATCCCAATTCCGCAGACACAGGTTTACCCATCCGATACAAGTTTCTTCTTTCTAATATTCCAGAAATTCAATCTCCATTTCGGTAATCAAACTAACTTTTCCTTTCTTCGTTTTCGACTCCATCAGTTGAACATTCAGCACGGCTAGCGATGGCATATCGCTCAAATACAAGTCCAGGTTGATGAAGGGATGCTTAAAGGTAATTTTTGTTCCACTCAAAGAAACTCTTCTTACTTCACTCCAGGAGGGTTTACATTTCGGTGTTGAATTCGATTCCTTCTTCGCTACCAATGCTTTCCCACAGTAGACCGAGAATCTGACATACATCTGCAGGTCCGACTCCATTCCCCCGATCACATTGCTGCAGCTGATCGGCTTCATGTGCAGGTTGTCATCGATTTCCCAAAGTGACAATGTATTTGGTGGAAGATTCGCGTCAGAGTCCATGGTAGATTGAGGTTGGCCTAGTGCATGCTTTGCCGCAAGATTTCTCTCTCGAGCAAGATAATCTTTATGGGCGTGAACATAGTAGGGCTAAACCTCAATATTCTCGAAAGAAAATCACAAATTCGAACCGTATGCATCGGCTTTGGAGGTCGATAGTCTTTGTACAGGATTGACTGCCTTCTCAAGATGAATTTGGGATTTCGATAATTCTCGAAGGATGATCGAACACTCTCATAAGTCACGATTTTGTGCTTTTCACTGGTTAGAAAGCTCTTCTTGCCGACTAATTGCAGGAGATAGGCATCGTCTGCTTCTTCTTTCTGAAATCGAGTTCATGTCTAATTCCAGGACCATCAAAATACCGTGATCATCTTATTGCTCAAGAACTTATGGAGCGCAGTTTGAATGAGCGAGACTGGGGTGTAGTCCTGTTTGAATTTCACATCCATGTACTTCATTTTATTTTCATCGTCGATGTTATTCCTCTCATCTTCTTCACTTCGATAGTAAATCCGATAAATCAGATGGGTTTCTTGAAAAAAAAAAAAGTTCTTGGAAATATATAAAATGACTCACTATCGATCTTCTGAACAAGCGAGTGTGGACAAAAGTCTTTGGCCTCGAAATCCAAAATATTTTCTTCCGGGAATGCATAATGCTCTCGACCGTCATTTCCTGAACATGTCGGAGAATAAAAATAATTCGAACGACAAAGTCACCTCGTTCTTTGACAGTTTTATCAACATGAGTGAATAACTCTGCACGGAATGCCTTCAAACTTTCATTCAAAGTCGTCTCCAGTTTTTCTAATGGATATCCAATTGCTCGACCAATACTCTTCTCCAAATTTCGTTCAGCTTCCAAGTCAGCCGGGTTTTTCAACAGCATCATCGGCATATTCGTGGAAATTCCTGTTTCAGATATTGTCATCTGAATTCTTTTCTAAAAATCAATCACAGGACTTCAAATGTACGTCTTCATTGTAGAACCACATCCATCGGTCGTACTGCCATTGATTGGCGTAGAAGATGTAATCTCGTGGATCCCAGGAAAACGGTTTTCGAGCCATTCTGCAAGTTCAGGTTCAGGTAAAAAAACTTTTCAAGCATGCATACCTCCTCAAATTCTCAAAGAGCTTTTCCTTGACGAACCGCAAAGTCATATTCGAAAAGCTACACCGAATTGGCGCTACGAACCAGGGGAATGCAATCTTCAAGTCCAGAATTACTCCACAAAATTTGCATGGAAAATCTTACGAGCATATGATCGCTTCCTGGATCATCTGGTCTCAATATCAGTTCGTTGAAAAGCTCTCCCGACTCAGAAACTAGAGATTTCAAAGCGGGGTTGTGGAATTTCATCGAGGCGCCGTTGATTTTGTCGATGACCGACTGGAGTTTCGGGTTGTGGCAGAGCATTTGTGAGGTGCGTCTTTCTAAACTCATCTCTCCTTCAATAAATAATCCTCTCAAATCCGGAAACAGAAACTAGAGGAAGTTTTACTCATCACTAGTCATAAATTCAATAATTTTCTGCTTGAATGCTCAGAAATTATTTAATCTTAGATCAATTCAACGTATTTGCGACTTTACATGCCATGAATTTCAAATTTACGAACCCTTAGTCGGCGAGTACCCTGGATAGCTTCTCGGTTCAACGCCCACAAAATCCGCCCTCGAAGAGCCACCTCGAGATGATCTTGACAACGATAGATCTATAAGTTTTACAAATTCTAGCAAATGAATGCAATTCAAAGGTCCGATACTTGTGGGTTGGTGGTGGTGGTCACATGGAGAAATAGTGCGGTGAATGGGGAGTGGCCAAAGAAATGGAAAGAGAAAAGAAGTGGGAGGGAGACTGATGCTGCATGCCAATGGCCTTAGTTTTTTCTCAGCAAGCTCAAATACCTCTCTATGTCTCACCACCAGATAATTATTAGGTTCAGAAAATATCAGGTAAAACAAAAAAAAACTTAAATTTCAAGATTCTAATAAGTAAATGCTTGAGTGCACATGAAAAGTGATTCAAACTCAGTTCTCAGGCTACTTTATATTTCCTATTGAAGTGCAGAAATCTCATCTACGAATTACATTTCTTGAGTAATTTGAGTACAATCTAGAAATCGAAAACAACTGACTTGAAGTGCTCCGAAGATGCGCGAAGCTATGTCCGCTTGTCGTTGCCGTTGGTGAATTTACAGTGGAACACATTTTCAGTACTTATAAAATTCGTTGAAGAATAAAGTAGTTCTATAAAATCACGAGTAGCTAAAATGGAGTGTGATAGGAATTTTCACTGCTAAAAAAGATTAACAGTGCTAAAAAGCAATGTGAATATGGCTTGTTTCGGGTTCTATTATTCCGTTTTCTGCTTCTCTTGACTCTTCTATTTCCCAAACAGAGATACGCAACTTATTGACGTGCAAATATATGCGCACATGCAGTGAGGGGCTTCTGCAGTTCTGCAGACAGCAGCAAAGTCATCCCCAATAAACAACATGCTATGATTCTCTAAAGTCTCTTCAACTTTCTAACTATTTTCCAACCTGGAGACATTTCAAAAAGCGAATAATATGATAAGCTATCACTACATATCAATTTCCACAACAAAACTAAGCATGCAAACAACATTATCTGTCGAAAAATTTCAAAGTTTTAATTTTTTGCGATAAATTAGTTTCCATGAAAAACCACAATAAAATGATATGCTTGCGCAAAAAATACAAATACTGGAAAGCAACGAAGATGAGTAAAAGCGTAAAGCGGCGCGCTTTTGCCCAGCTTTGAATACGAAGGGCGAGATTCAGATTTACCGATTCAGTTAGCGAATCGGAATTTTGGCACTGAAAAATAAAAAATAGAGTTAATCACTTGTCAACTAACACGCGTCGTTTTTCAAGTAGATGAGTTCGGAGAAAAATAAATCAAAATACGATTACTTCACAAGTTTTACAGGTAGCTCAATGAGTTAGTATCAAGTTTAAATTTCAGAAAGTCGCACAGGATTTCAAGATTTCAAAATTTGACAAAAATAATTCAAAATACCAAATTTGCTTTGGGTAAGAGTCTAGTTTTCGGGAAAGTTAAAAAAAAGCGGAATTTTATTTCATTCTTCATTGAAAAGAGCAATACACGGCCTTACAGGTCCACCCTCTGGGAACATTCTGCATTTACCCTAACTGCAGACAGGAAAAAGAACTGTCTTTGCCTCGTTTTCCTTCTATTTCTTACTCTCCTCGCTATTTTCAAAGAATAGTGCGCTTGTAAAGCCGTGAATACGAAGTTAAAAAATTCTAAATATGAAATCTCCCGAAAAATAGACTCGGGCTTTTCTTCGTTTCGTTTCCCACAATTCCCATTGTCATTTGGCCTAATCTCTCTCATTTAGGCATGTTTTGACCAACCGTACTTGTCACGGGCGTTTGGGGTCTGTTCTGAGGCATCGCGACGCTGCCAGAACCCGTGCCTCGGGCAGCCATCCCGGGGGCCATTCCTTAAATTTTTCGTTTTTTAGGAAAACTCGAAAATTGATCCATTGCTGAATTTCAGTCATTCTTCCTATTGCATAGAAGCAGAAAGGGAGTGTGACATTTCAATAATCTAAAAGCGGATTAATTCGAGAAGAGACGCCGTTTAAAAAATGCAAATTTCAGAGCTCAGAGCTAAAATTCGTTAACTCTCAGCCCCTCACAAGTATCTGAGGTCGAGGGTTAAAAGGGAGACTTAATACGGCCACAGAGAAGTTATCTATCGCTGAATTCTAGCAATTCTTGTTTTTCTTGAATAGCGACACAAAATAGGGGTCTAAACATTCAGAATGGGTCTATTTCAGAATTTGTAAATTTCAGGGAATTTCGAATTTCCTACCCATTTGCCCAGATTGGGGCTGCACAGTGCCAGCGCCGAGCTGCTGGGACGGCATTGCGGACGGGGCGCGCGCCTGTCGCAGGTCCTCGCCACACATGATCGCCCTCACGAGGCGCTGCGTCTCTGCGTCGCTGTAGGCCGGCTAAAATTTCCTGCTCAGAACATCGATTTTTCATTTATTTTCATCAAGAACGAAATTTTGCAAGAAAAAAGTAGAAAAAGTGCAGTTTTGCAGAATTATTGTACCTTTTCAATAGCAGTATCCGCCTGCGCTCTGTCGTAAGTGGCGAAATTGGTGAGAAGCAGGTCGACGTGTTTGTTCAGATTCGCCACCTGTTTGATGATGTAGTCCTGACCTGAATTTTCAAGTGATTTTTTCAAAAATTCTATATTTCTTTTTAAAACCCCCGACAAATTCAATCAGATCTTATCGAAAAGCATCATGTTTATCGGGTGCAGATTGTGTAGTTTTGCACGTGTATTCCGATTCAATAGATGAAACTATCGTCATTTTGAATTTTCGGCAAAGTTTTCTGAATTTTGAAATTCGGTAGACCTTTGCTGTTGCGTTCATTCTCGATGTAGGCCTCTTCCGTCTCGATTTCCGGGTTGAGTTTGGTTCGAAGATAGTCGGGGACGACATCGTGGTGCCACGCGACCACACGACCTTGAGTCATTTCCTGGAAAATTACATTTTTCTTTCCAGAAAATTGGAAAACTTTTTCCATAAATTTGAAGATTCTAAAGTCAACCTCCAATCTCGGATCGGGCTCGAGTTGCAGTCTGAGCGGAACGAACACGTTGCTTCTCAAAAGTTGGCCGCTGTTTTCTTCGCCTGCAAATTTTCAACTTATATTTTCCGGACATAAGCTTGAAAATACCCGAAGGCAGTGCGTTCCTCCTCAGAGCGATCTGCAACTGAGACATGAGCGCTGCGAGAGAGGAGTATTTTTCGAGCATATCTGGCCTGGAATTTATTCATTCACAAGAACTCGATGTTAATTTTAAAAAGCGCACTTTGTAAGTTACATCATCTTGCACCTATTCTTCCAAAAATGTTCAAGAAAAGTGGAGATGACTCTCCAAATGTTAGAATTCAGGTAAATTCCCTGCATTTTTACAAAAATTGGTGAAATTTTTAAAATTTCAAGATTCCAGTCAATTTTCCCACCAATGAACTTTATCCTCTCGGTTGAGCATGAGAATCAGCTCCTCGATGGTCTTTTTCGCCTCTATCGCCTTCTTGTGGATCGCCTCCAGGGCCTTCAAACAAAATACTATCTTCAATCCAAAAAATCAGCGTTCTTTGAAGAGTGAATTTTCCCTGACCAAAATCATTTTCAGGGCAATTTTAAAAAATTCAAAGATTCTTTAATTCCAATTACCTGATCGACTTTGTCTGCCTCCTGCTGGAATTGTTGAAGACTCATTTCTAAATTTTTAGAGTTTTCGAAATTTAAAAAAATCTAAAAATCAAGGATATTCCATCAGTTTTAAACTGATTTCGTGAAAAAAAAGCATGTAAAATAGGAAAATATAGAAATTTTACTGATATCTCCGGAAATTATCCTGACAAACTATGGAAAGACGCGTCGATATGCGTTCAATTCAAAATTCGATGAGATCATTGTGCATTGATATGAAATTGCAGATATTTACAAAATTGAACAGAATGTGGACAATCTGGCTTAATTTGATCTGTTGGCAAGTCGCTTTTCGTTTTCCTCTCGCTCCTTGTCGCGAATGAATTGCTGCTCGTCGAAGGAGAGGGGCATCAGGTGGTCGTACTGCCGGCCGTCCACGTTCGTTAGTTGGGGAACGACCTGATTTTTTTAATCAATGAAAAGTCTAGAACGTTCGGATTTTCAACAGGACACTGCACTGAATTCTAATTCCAAATCCGAATTTCAAAATCACCATTCCTGTCTTCAAAGTTTTCTGCTCAAATTTGATAAAATTTCAGGAAAATAGTTACTTTTTCCCGAAGTCTAACTATTCTAGAACCCACAGTTTTATTGATAAAGTCCTCGACGCAGTGGTTGTTTTCCTTGATGAGCTGCTTGGCGAGGCCGGCCGTTTGAATGACGATCGGATCGGTCGACGGAGGGACGGGCGGCAAATTCTCGACGTCGTAAGGGGTCAAATGATCTGGAACAATTCAGAATTAATCAAGTTCTGAAACAACTTCTAGAATTTCCGAGGCAACATGGAAACAATTACAAGAAAGTTCTAGAATTTTTGTTTCAATCATTAGTTTATCATACCTTTGTTCTGAGATTTCTAGAATTTTAACACTCTGGAATAAATTCAAAAAATTACGAAAAAATCGCAACAAGACAACAAAGTTCAGGAATTTTCTCTTGCAGGGTTAATTTGCCATGTCTTGTGGTTCTAGAATGTTCTGATTTTCTAACATTTTAGAACAGACTAGAAGGGATTCAAGTATTCTCGAAGAAACGAACCAATGACAGCTGATTCAGGCTGTAGGCTCATGTCTTGTACATTGCCCTGAATCAAAGCCTTCCAGAAGTCGTTCGCAATGGGGACCATCGTCTCCTCGCGAGGATGCAGAAACTCTTCCGGCGGGTTGATCATCTTCAGGCGAAAAATCGTGAAAATTACGGAAATTTAAAAAATCGAATTTGAAGGTGAATAAGTGGCATTGCAGTGTAAAGACAGGACACTTTATATGCAGATAAAGAGGAGTGAAGGTGAAAATAATGAACATCGTCACCTTTTCTTGGACAAACAAAGTTTTTGTTTTTTTAAGTTTAAGCTAAATTATTTTTAATAAGCGAAAAATAGTTTTATTCATTTTTCGTCAAATCAAATCCTTCAAATAACCGATCCGGAAAGCACAAATAACAAGGGAACTACGTTTATTATTCGGACACGATGTTTGGACTTTCGTCGTAGAATTTTGGATTGATTCTCAGATGAACATACGGGAAGATCTTTTTTATTTCATACTATTTTGTTGCCATGAACTTTTGAGATCATCAGACTCGGAAATAAGCGAATTTGTTGCACTTAAAAGTATCAAAACATATCGAAAAAAGACTCATAAATCAACAGCTCTGAAATCTTTGATTCATTGCTAAATGTCAGCGAAATTTTACTAACTTCTAGCAATTAAGCAAATTTCCAGTTACCAATTTATAATTTTCTCCGATACTAAATTCGGACCATAAATATTTCTGTCAAGTCTCATTTTCATCCATTCTCTACATTTCGAATTGAGAAATTTCGACATTCTACACATTCTTCGATCTATTTTCGGATGCGTGAAGACTTAACAGCTTATCGTAATCCATTCAAGATTTGTAAATTGAGGCGATTAAATTCAAAATCTCGTAAAAATGCTCTTAAATTTAAAACCTTTTCACCAAATATACACAAGAGGCTTTGAAAATACACATAAAATATAGTTGGATTAAGAAAGTTTTCACCAAAAACAAGCACACAAAAATGCTACATGTAAATTCTATCTATAAGAAGAGATTTTGCTAGATCCCTTTGAAGATGGGGGAGGCTATCGACAAAAAACTCGCAAATAACCCGATGATGATCATGTGAATATTTTCCACTACAAAATGTAAGCGAATCTACTCCATTCAATTCGATCAAAAGAGAAGAGTCGCTAAATTTAGTGATGGACCATGCTTCACATAGGCGGATTATTTACAAGTTCTTGTGAAATACCTTCAGTGTGGGATCAAAAGAGTAGCGAGACTTTTGGTGTTAAAGCATCGAATGTCGATATACGGGATTATTTTAGCCATTCTCAAAACCTACAGAATATGACACCAAAAGCGCTCAGGTATAAGATCTCTTGGGAAGTTCACCCAGTTTAGAAGTGAAAATTTCATATTTTAGATATAAATCACGGATGAACTCTTCAAAAAAAAACTCCAAAATTTAGTTTTAAAGAATGAGTCATTTGCCCGCTAGTTCTTCACAAAGTCGCATCATCAAGGGAGACCTCCTTTCCCTGTCGAATTCTGTCTGTTCGACGTCTGACGTTGTCTTCGATTCCGATGGCGTTAATGACGTTAGCAACGATATCGACGGATGATTTCGATATGCTCTGAAACGAATTTCATAAGCTCTTTTCATCTTCCTTATCAATTTTGATAATTCCCCTCATTTGAGCGCACGCAATGCATTTTGGGGGTTGAGATTTAGCGAGAAATGGAATACACGCAAACTCGTGCTTCAGAAAATCGGGCAGATTTTTCACAACTTTATTTCCCCATATCAGAATATTATCTCAGAGAACTGCGCATTAACTATCGTTAAATATTTCATTTTCAAAAGGAAGACATTTCAAGGGTGGAACTGATTAAAAATAATTTAGCACATGATATCACAGGCTTTGGATCTAAATAAGAAAATACTTTCTAGTCTCTTGAGCCTTTGAAATCTCGCGATAACCTATAAACTCAGCGAAATAAATCTGTCATCCTAAGATGGAGAGATTTTCCTAAAATATGCGCGTCAAGTCGCATGGTGATAAATCACTCATTAAGTTGCTTATCCGCAAAGATTAAAACCCTACAGGAAACATTTTTGGAGAAATTCAAAACACAAGAATTATCGTAACCTTAAATGTACTCAAATTTCTATAAACTTAGGTTTAGAATAAGTGCGACGAATTTTTGAGAACCTAAGCATCATGTATTCGAAACGTGAAAAATATAGCTTGCATGATTTATATCTTTAAAATTATTTTAAAATATGTACCTTTTATGTAGTCGTGCACAAAGTCCCTGCATTTGTTCATATACGGCGTCTTCAGATGGTTCGTCGTATAAGTCAAAATCGAATTGTCCTGAAGTGAATAAATTGGAAAATGATAACTGATATTCTAGGTAGACCAGAGAAAAATAATATTCTTTCAGAATTAATAAAAGTTCAAAATCCTACGTTTAGCTGCCATATCAATGATAGCCGATTGAATAACTGCTATACAAAGAAGGAAGATAGTCGACAGGAGGCCCAAGTCTCTAAACGACCACGAAAGTCGCATATTCTGATGTGTATTACCACCGCTTGTTTCCTAAAAGGATCAAAAATTTTGTTAGTTCATTGAAAAATCAAATGGAAATGCTGATACGATACATAATCAAAGAGGAATTCTTGTCCCGTAAAATGGAATTTATGAGAGAAAAGTCAAAGAGATGTTTATAAATATAAACTTCAGTTATAGAAAGATTTATGCTCATACGCACACGCACAGGTGCATAAAACCTAGCACCAGTCATTAAAGCCTGAGGATTCAGCTTCGCAAAACAAGCGATTTTGAGCAGAGGAAAGCTGAAAGGAGGACAGCTAAAACGAAATATTATCTGGGAAAGCTCGATGATAAGTGGTAAATCGTACAAAATGTTCAGAATCAAACCACCTATAAATGATCGAAATTGCGCCAAAATGACTCTCTTACAAGTTATTCATAAACTTATCCATTAGGCACATTTGTATCCATAGTTAGAATTTAGATTCAATCCCAAACCCTGAGAAAGTCTCTGGGATGACGGAATGTGCGAAAGTTTTCATTTTGCTAATTGCTACAATGCGCGCTTTTAGGGTTTTCTGGAAAACTGCAAGTTTAACCGACGTTTTTGTTGGTCGTTCCCATTTTCTGGGCCTTATTCCTGCTGCCTGCCCGATTTTCCACTAAGAAGACTGCGTCAGTGCCTAGTGTCACTTCCGATGAAATGAACACGCAAAATCGTGTATGTTATTCCCACGGGCTTGGTAGGTGAAAGATATGAGAACAATGACAGATGCAAATATTAGGTAGTCCAAATTAACATCTATGCCCCAACGCTATTTTCACTAATTGCAAACAGCATGAAGAAGCGTGCAATTTTGAATTCAAATTATTAGATGATCTAATATCTAATATAGACAATGGTAGATTACACATAGTACAACAGACTAAAGAAACCTAAAGAACATACATTCATTCATTTAATTAGAACCAAATTCGACGATGGAATACAAAATATCAACCTCTCCTTCTTTTTGAAAATTCTTGCGTTGTTTACACCAATAAAAATTCCGAAAATTAACCAGAGCAGAGAAAGAAATACATCATTGAAATTAATTATGGAAATAAAGGAGTATTACAGCTTGAACTTTGCTCCATTATGAGTTGAAGTTAAAGTTGCATTTTACTAACTGGCAGAATTAGTACTAAAATGTAGATCAAGTTGAATGAGCTGAAGTTTCGAGAACTCAAAGTTTATGAGTAAATCTGAGCTGAAATGCGATATTTCAGATCCCAAAGATGAATACGAAGTTTTGTTCAAAGAGACTGAAGATGAGCATTTTACGTCGGTTTTTGGAAAGCAAGGGATTTGATTTCAACATTTATATTCCAGTCGACAATAGCAACGAAAACAAGTATTCCGAGAAGTAAATATCATCTACAAAAGTGAGTTCTTCCAGAATTTTCTAATTAGGAAAACCTCGTTTTTGACTAGGTAAATATAACTTTTCTGCCAGTACTTTTATGGACCATAGCTCAGCTTGATTGGCAATTCTGATGCGAAATAAGTGGTCAGTGTGCATGAGTTGAACTGCGTCAAACGCGAACAGGCGAACTTGTAATTCGAGTTGAAAACAAGTAGGTCGAAAAACGGGACTCGAAAAAATGAAATGCAGATTTTTGAAGATCTGTTTATATAGGAGATGTGCATTGTTTTTCTGCGGATCCTGCAAAATTGCCCTAATTTAGGCGCTATCTTGTGGAAGGAAAATATATTGTGAAATATCATTTAGAAGAGAGGAATGGGAAGTTACTTTTATTAAGAAATGGTTTCTTGTCTATTATCCAAATTCAAATGCGTTCGAGAGATGGCGAAAGAAATAGAATTAGTGCCCATGAATTGGGCAAATCTATGCGTAAAAAATGTGGTTCAGTCAGGCATACGATAGCCGAAGGTGTCATTCAAAAATTCAGATATTCGTGAAATCCCTCGAAGCACAGAGATGTTGTATTTACGGAATAACGGAATAGCCGCCTCGCGCCGTGTGTTTGGACATAAGAATTGAAAATGACTCGGCGGCCGGAATTTTACTTCTAAAATGACGAGGGCCCATCGGAAATTTCATGATAAATTCACGCAGTTCAGTTCGATTTCCTTTTCGAACGAGGCACTAGCCTTATTATAGGCGAGTCGATTATTAATTCTGCATAATAAATAGGTTAAAAAATTAGAGCCAACCGAATTTCGAGGGCATCCATGAAATAATAAGAATAAGAAAAGTGAGAAAAGAATGTAGGCAGCGCAGCGTTGGAGGTCTTAAATTGTTACCACAGCATTTTTTCAAGTATTACAAATTCGTCCTTTTTCTTTGACTTGATAGGACAGCACTTTGAAAAAAGTTGTGGTAATAGAATTGTAGCAAATGTAAGCGTGTATTGACATACAGCCAAAATTGACTTGTATATGCTCATGTGTTAATTTAAATGTCAAAATAGTCATAAAATATTCATTTCGGTACTTGGGCCTATTGAATTAGAAGTGAAAGTCGAGTCGAGTCGAGAGGATTCAGTCTGTCGAAAAGCCAAAGAAATGTTGTAGACAAGTGTAAATTCTCCTGATATCGTTCAAAACATGAAAAAAATTCAGATCTGATCTGAACCGGAACCAAAATTTTCCCAGAGACTACTAACACGAAATTCTAAGTTGAAATTACTCGTTTGTTACGTAGCTCATTGGCGTGAGGTAATAATAACAAGGTTCAAGTTATTTTGAATTTCTCTTTTAAAGATCAGCGCCACAATGTTCTCGGATTCAAAAATATATGAAAATAGAAAACTCTGAACCGCTTCTAAAAAATTCTCAAATTTCTTGAAATTGTGACTTTAAAAAATCTTGAACAATAGAAGGGATTATCGCTTACGTTGGCATATAAACTCTTAGATTTTTATAGATAGACGTTCAGAAATAAAATTAGTGCAGATGTATGGGAAAAATAAATGATGATGATGATGCAATTTTGGTCGTCAAAAATGAGGATATGATTTTGTAAGACAATCTGCAAAGGTCGTCATTTGCGAGGAAGCAGCGGGGGTCGAAATTAGCCGAAAGGCTAGAGACATGTGGAGATGGGAAAGGCATAGTCTGATGATGAAGCATGTGGAAAAATGCTCAACCCTGGGTAAGGATATCTTTGAAAACGACTGAAAAAATGATATAAAAGTAAAATATATATATATATATCAAAGAATCTATAGAAACGACTTTTACTACTACCACAAGTTAATTTCCCCTAAATTTTCACACTTTGATAACATTTCTACTCACTACCTTAGAAAGATATGCAGATTGAAGATACTAACATATCGGCTATGAAGCATAATCACATTGTCAGGAAGCACACAGCCGATGATAAAGTGAAATGATGAGCCCTTGTTCTGCTATGCTCTACTCCAGGAAACATGAAATATGGCTGATGGCATCATAGCGTTTCGCAGATCAACCGCTCGAATCCCCAGGGCCCCACAAAATTCTTCCTAACTCCAAATCATGACCGCAAACGATACTAATGCCCTCCCTCGCTGCCCAACTTATGGAAATCTAATTTAAGGAAAAAAGAATGGACGGAGTTCCAAACCCAAGGAGTAAGATCAACCTGAACTTTCTATCCAAAATTTTTCGAATTTGTCGACTCCATCCAGAAGAGAATGTGAAAATAAACTCGGACTATGGTAATTCTTTGCAAATTTCAAAGTGCGCACTCTGAATAAAAAGAGTGGGGATTTTTGAGATTTTCCGAGTCCATGCTTCTAACTACGTAAAAAAGTGCTCGGCGCGATTTACCAAAACGAGTGTATCTAAATGCACTAGTCGCAGTGCAAAATATGGGCAATGCGGTGCGTAAATGTCAAATAGGGGTAACGGAAACTCGGAAAACTGCATGGGAAGAAGAAAATAGACACGACGAGCGTAGAAATTGGTGGTAGGTGAGTTGAAACCTCAAACAATTCAACCTGAATCCGGGTGTAGGTAATTTCAAGATTTTAGATTCGGACCGACCCACCCGCACACCCGCAGACTAAAGATAATATAATGTGAGACACGGGTCGTTTCCGACCCACATCAAATATGAAGAGGGGGAGTAATTTTGAGCGATTATCGTAGTCCACTTTAGAAAAATGACGAGATGGGCGAATTTTCATGTGATGATAAACAAAGAAATTTACGTCGAATAATTGAAATTACGGGTATATTTTCGGTCAAAACTCAATTATATTAATTAAACGAAATTTAAAAATATAAATAGTAAAAATAGTAACAGCCGAAATTCTGTTCAATATGTGAAATTTATTAGAAGATTTCGAAAGCATTCTGTCTCATGAACGCCCTGCTTTAACCTTATCCATGGTTATAAAAAATTAATGGCAATTACGCTCTTGCTGCTCACCACTCGCAAAGTAGTCAGGATCAACCTACAAGGGGTGGGGTTTCGTCCAAAACGAAAAAAAACATTATAAGGAACTCGCACGCAATCTCTTAGAAAACGATGTTGAACTTGAAACGAGAAAGAACAGGCAAGTAATTTGATATTTAAAATCTGCACAACTTATTTTGCTGTACGAATAGTTTTCTTCAACCCTTTGATTATGAAAATGATTCTCTGGACTATTTTGAAAGCGCAACATTTGTGTAGATTGTTTCTTTTGACAGTTTTGATACTGCGTGACATCTTGCAATATCCAGATATTCGAAAAAAAGATAAGTGACAAGAAAACCAAAAACCTGCTTCTAAATCGGGAGCATTATCATAGACACGAGATAATCGACCAAGAGGTTACACATCGAGAGTTGCGTGCCCGATTTCTGTCTCCTTATCTGTATTCTGAATTCTGAGATCGGAGTCACGAAACGCTCTACCAGAAACTGTTGTCTCTAATGATGATTAGAAATTCTTACGTTAATTTCTTGACGAAGTCGAGGGGGTTGCTTGAGGAAACGAAGAGCACATGCAACTGGGAAGCAGAAAGCTTTGAGGATTTGGAGAAAAATATTCCTACTCGAATCAAAACGTTTCGTAGATCTAATGAGCAACTTCATTGCGCTCGTAAGTGATCGTTTAGGTAAATTTGATTCTCTAAACATATAAACTTGGAGGAATCATGCTCAAAAGTGAACATTTCTCTTGCTTCCGATATCTTTACATCTTTCGGCTCGTAGAAAAAGACACCGGGACACCGATTAGAAAAAGATACCGGCTTTTTTCTTTTCTTCTCTTGCTTTCTCATACTATTTCTTAGAAAACCCGGTGTCTTTTTCTATGAGCCCATCTTTCTCTGATCCGAAAAGTTAAGATATTGGGAGATTATTGAATATCCTATCATCACTTACGTGACATGTAGATTTTTAAGAAGTTGATAGTTTTTTTCTGAAAGTAAAAATGCAGAAGATCTCATTACGACGGTCGTAATCAAATTAGAGGTTCGTTGAAGAGATGTGTAAGTCAGAATCGGAGAAACAAATGCAGTACGAGGAAAGTGGGTTCATTGAACTCCTTCTCAGGGCCTTAGGGCCGACCCTCCAAAGTGGCATCATAAAAACGAGAAGTACAACCATCTCTCGTCTAAGGAAAACGCCTAAAGCTGACGAATTCACTGAATATCTTCGCGGCTAATTTAGAAGTTTCGAAGAGGCCGATGATTTATCTAAGAATTTTCAAGGAACTAATTCATTGTTAAATGAGTTGAAAATGTTTGCGACTTTTTAAGATATGCACGAAGATTAAAAATAGGGTCGACTGATACTTCCTATTATAGACTGAATTGCAAAAAGGATGTTTATAGAAAATAGAAAATATTCCCTGCACGCTATATATTATGATATCAGAAGTTTATTCTCAGATGAATATAGAAGAAGCCAAAAACCTTGGCAACATATTAGATCAGAGAAGTTGAGCAAAAACTACCAAATTAATCAAATGATGAGGGTCAGAAAAATGATCCTGCAACATTTTGCATGATTTATTAAGTTATTTTTGTGTGATGATAAAAATGTGCAATGCATCAAAAGTATTAGATCATATTTGGCCAAATATCATGGAAAATTGGTAAATTTGCCAAACGATTCGCAAATAATAAAAGTTAAAAATGTCATATATTAATTTGCAAAGTTTATTATTCTTTTTGCATGAATTGATAAAAAAGCCGTAATGTTTTCTAACAATAACTTTTCAATCTCGTAGAATTTTTTCATACAATAATAAAAACATCAGATTTTTGCAGGAGTTTGAAAAATTTCTTTAGAAATTTTTAATAAGATTCAATTTCTATTTCAATTTCGATCTTTTCTCCAAGGAGTTGCACTCTCGTCTGCTGCCGTTTTCGTCGATCAATTCTTCAATTTCGATTATTCAGCATCAATAGATTCTGCCGCAGGCGGTTTTTTTTGTCTATTTTCTATTTCTCCAAGAACACGCCGTGTGCGCCTGCATGAGAAATTTTTATTGTCTTGTAGAACTCACCGTTACAAATCTAAATAAATCACCAAGCTTTAGGCTGACAGTGAGAAAGTAAGGAAAAAAAGAAAATCTGGCTTATTGACAAATCGTACGACGATTAATTACAAAAAGGGGCAGCAATTTTTGTATTTTTGCATTTTCCATTTTTCCCTATTTCTGATATTTATTAGTATCATTAGTCATTGTCTTCTCACATCTCGGTTTTCAATTTTCTCGTTCTCTTCTTGCCCTACATCTTCTTGCAATTCTCTTCCAAAACAGTCTGTGTAACGACTCTTTCCTCTTCCAACCACAAACAGCCTCTGGCAATTTCTTATTATCGTTTCGATGATGAAGAATCGATTTTCTAGAGAAGTGATAATTTGATTGAGTTTTCTAGGAAACAACATTTACATTTTGATCATAAAAAACTGCAATTTCAAGAGTTTTAACAGTCAACTATCTGTTCTCATACCATATCTCATCATGATAAATTATACTCCAAATTAAAAGTCTGGAAAAAAGCATTACTTCTGACAATTTTTGTATTACTCGAACAAATAAATAAATTCTAATAAGTCGCGTTATTTCCCCCATACCGATTCAAATATCTGGCCAGACTGCTGGCTGGTGGTTGCAAGTGACTGGATGCAATTTTCCCCTTCTTCTATCTGGGGACTGTCCGATGTCCTTCACTTGTCCACCCTCTCCTTCGTCCATTCTCTCCCACTCATTTTCTCCTTGTATAGAGGTTTTACTGACCACAATGCAATGCCTTGCCAAAAACGCGTAGCTTGCATCGTTTCTCCAGATGCTGCAGATGAAGAAAAGTCTTTCCCTTTCCCTTCTTCATATATGATTCCCGTCAAGCATTTTCATCTATTGTCCTAATTCTTCTCCTTCGTTTCGGTCATTTAAAAGTTCGCCTTTACCCGCCTGAACGCCTGTCACAGTGTTATTCATCCGCTTGCAGTCTTATGGGAGAGGACCGTTTCTTTGTTTGGCCCAAGTTTCTGACCATGAACACTCACTCATTCTTATTCAGCCTGACAAATAAATTTCAAACCCATCTCAATTCAAATTTGAAGCCATGCATTGAGGTAAAATTTTCAATTCCAACTTCTATTTCGACCTTGCTAACTTCACGACTCTATCTCATTATGATCTACATTTCGTTGTATCAAAATTTGGCCTTCCGAACTAGAATTCCGAGTATGAGTAATTTGGAGCCAAGAAAATATGCGAAAATGAGCCTGCATCATTTTTTGTCTCACCATCTTGGCGTCTAATTTGCATGTGGCTGCTGACGCGTGCTCATCTCCTTTTGGCGTCTCTAATTTCGATGACTTCCTCAACAAAAAAAACATTCATCTCGTGTGCTGCTGCACAATTTCATATTCCTTGTCTGAATTCTCATCAAACTCTATACAAGCGTTCTGCTTCCTGGCAATGATATCGAAATCTCAATGTCGTCATTTGTGGCATTGATTCGTGTTGATGTCACGATTTCATATCATTTGTGCATAGAAATCTCCATTAGAACATGAAACGCTCGATGGTCTTTGAAAACTTCCTCCTTACCCTATTCCCGGAATTTCATACTTACATCTATTATTTTTCAACTGTACAAGAGCGTTTGCGTGAATTTGCGCATATTTCGCCGGTCTCTTGAAATTACGTCCTCCATTCCGAAATTCAGTCAATCTGTCTAATTGCTCTTTTTACCGCCGAATGATGTATCAATTATCCCGCTGATTTGGTTACTGAGCTGTTGGTCTGCGCATTCTTTCTCATTTGGCCGAGGAATGTACGCAGACGGATATCTGCATTTCTCTGGATCTCCCAAATCCTTCGGTCTTTTTTCGTCTGCATTCCGGCAATTTTCCCCTTGGACGCGAAGAACGCAATCACGTCTCTGCAAGTTGCAGGCAGATATTCAGATTATCTGATCTCTTGGGAAGAGGCGCTAAGAATGGCCTGATCATTTGTCGCTTCGCCGATCTAATCCCATTATAGATTTTATTGCGTTTGTCTTCTTGACTTGTTTACTCTTATTTCTACCGTTTCTATGCAAATGCGGAGTGCATTTAATTTCGGCAATTTCATAACATCTAAAAGTTTTCTAATTTCAAAATTAAGAAAAATTTTGAATGACTTTTAAAGTCATCCAAAACCCTTTATTTTAGGGTCTAATTTCGATAAAATGGACGTAAAACTGTCGTCAATTTTGACACACCTTGTTATGCTAAAAATACTCTCATGCAAATATGAATTTCACATGCTTCAAAACGAACTTTTCATAAACCTCTAAATACCATGATGCAGATGCGATTTCATTTTACACCTGATTTTCTTTAGAGTTTAGTTGTTTTTCTAGATGGGTGCGTGTGTGTGCAAAAATAGTCGGGTTTTAAGAACCTCTTCTAGACTCGTCGATTCAAAATTTAGGAGGTTATCGCCTCCATATAAGGGCTTCTTCTTGTCTCTCAATTCAAATTCTCTTTCGCATCCTCTCATTGTCTTTGCCGAGTTTCAAGCAGGCCTCGCGTAATTTGACTTTTCATGCTTTGAGCCTATTTGTCTGGCAATTCAGGGTCTAAAAGTAGTCAGTCAGAATCTGAGTTAGGGTTTGTTGTTTTGCCATTAGCACAATTTTCAAAATTCCACCTAATTTTTCTCTATCGATCTCCAATAGTTGGTGAAATTCCGAGGATGTCAATTTCTGATGCGATAATTTTTCGATTTATGCGTCCACAATGTCCCCATTTATGCCCAATTCTCTAATTCATGACATTGTCCTGTGTTTACAGCTGCTAATCATATTTATTACACTTACAATGAATCGCTGTTCTACCTTTTTAGGCTTTAAACTATATTCTTCGAGAGTCGACGTAAACAATTCACTTTTCCTTTCTCACTTTAGGCCTTTATGAAGTTATCTCTGTCAAGTTGACGAACGCTCTGCAGAAATCCCGTTTCTATTTGTTCTAGATCTGAGTGAAAAAGTGATTTTTAGTGACGTGATAGGTTGTTAAAGTTGGAAATTCATCTCAAGATTCCAAATTTAAGTTATCGGAAAATTCTTCTGATTTTCATAATGAATTGATCACCACTCCTGACTTTGTCTCTTATTTGGACTCGTTACAATCGAATCTTCATGCGGAGTGCGCGTTTGGTTCTCTTCTGGGTCCGACCGAAAATCACAGCTAATCAGGCGAAATGCAGACCTAATCGGCGAGTGTAGATGTGGTTGTGGAATATCATCAACACACATTCGCCATATGAAAATGATCGAATCAGATGATTATCGACGAAATCTTCCAACTTCCTGTTGTCACGCGAAATCAGCTTCATTTCAAAATACTCCCAAAGTCGCTCTCTAAATTTAGCATTTGAGCGAATTTCACAGAATTAAGTTGTTTTCGAGCATATTTATCGAAAATATCTCAAATTAAAACAACTATAATATCACATATTCCTTTGATATAAGCGAGGTTATCTGGCTTTTCCCCTTCTAAGACCGGATAATTTGGCCCTCATCTGGCTGAGCACGACTCTGCCCCCGGTAAACTTCGCTTAATCCTACCGTCTACATACAAAGAACTCTTTCATCTCCTCTCATCGAGTATATTCAGGATATATCCAATCGGCTTAGAAGTCCAACACATCCTCTCCGCACATTTTAATTCTAGCCTCGCGAGTTTCTTGTCTATCATCATTTTGAGTTTCATTCGAGTTTCATCCATTCAATTTTTCTAATTATTTATTGTCATTTTTGGAGTTACAAAAAAACATTTTGTATTTTGGACTTCTAGTATATTTAATCACAAAAATTAGCAAAAATTAATTTCTCTATATATTTGATCTGATAAAAATTAGCAAAATTTTGTATTTTTAATATTTAGAAGTCGGATATTCTTATGTTTCTACAAATAATTTTGTATGTTTAAACTTTAAAAGTCCGGGCATTTTGTATTTTTAATATTTAGAAGTCGGGTATTCTGATGTTTCTACAAACAAAATAGCCCACAATCCGAAGATGTCTCCAGTGTTCACAGCTGGATTCTATCTGACGACTGTCCTGATTGGATTGATAGGCAATATGTGGGTTATTTGTTCAATTGCAAGGAGTCGACGGCAAAAGTAACCGAATTTACAATTTGTAACTTACAAAAAAGGAATTTCAGAGGTTTACTTTCAAGAAACTCTCCCTCAGACCGCCTACGGGCCTACATCTCAGTGCTAGCAGTAATTGATCTAACAGTTCTAATGGCATTACTAGTCAGATCATTATATCTGTCACTACCTCATTTCATGCTAGGTTTAAGAATATCCAAGTTTCAAAGCATCGAGTAATTTTAAGATAGCAGCAGCTGCAGGGCTATGTTCGTTCTGGAGCATTCCGTGAAGTTAGCCTCTCTAACAGTTCTTGCTTGCATTAGCATAGAGCGGTATTTGACGATTCGGAAGCCTTTTTGCACAGAGGTAGGCATGTTCTTTCTTGGAATTCGTAATTCTGGATAACAGCAAATCTCTTCCCACCTATCTCGCATTTCTTGCATGTGTTTCTTGAGAAGCCATGTCATTTCCTTTGGATCTTCTAAACAGCAACTTTTCAAAAGCTTTGAGAATTTGCAAGTGTTTATTTCGCACTTGCAGGTCCGGAAACGATTCGTTCGACTAACACCGATAATCGCTTTATTCTTCGCGTCGTCGGGAATTACCACCCTTCTAATTCAGGTAATCCCTAACTTCGTTTGCAAAATTATTAATAACGTTCGATGCTATTTTAAGTAAATCTCTCTTTCAAAAATATCTCACATATTATCAAATTTTTCTTAATGAGGGTCATAATCTGCTCGCAAAAATAATACCACCTAAAAAGTAAAAGATTTGACGTTCGAGATAAAAGATTAGAGAAATTCTCCGAGCTACTACAAAATAATTTTTATATGGGTTCAGATTAGGGAGGATTATGTAGGCATTGTGTAGTTGTTTGATATAATCATTGTCTGCTGCATAACAACAACATATGCATATTTCCGGATTTGGATAATTAATATCGAATGGAAGGTTCTCGATTTTGAGTTCAAATATTTCAAAATCAACTTCGATTTACTTGAAAAAGTCTTATTTAAAAAAAATTCCTAATTTTGAAGATAGAAAGTAAAGGATCGATAGAAGTTTTAATTCGATAAGATATATGATCGTGATATTTCAGCTCCCATCCGTTTATGTCTCGACAGACAGTCTGAATTGCGTGGTGTCATTCCGAAATCGTCTCGCCCCCCGCTTGGCTTCCGTTTTTTCGTCGTGTTTCTTTCTGATTGGATTATCTGCCATTTCGCTAAATTATTTCCAAATTATTCGGCATGTGAAGCGAAAATTTTCGAAACGGAAAGCTAGAGGTAATTTTATAATTATTATGCATTTTCTCTTAACATTCCAAAACCAAAAAGTGCAGAAGCTATTGTCCAGCTCCAAATTTCCAGAAGAAACCTAATAACATGGAATTTAGTTGTTGCTACGAGACAGCGGGAAAGCCTAATATCCCAGCCACGATACATGTCCCAAATGACCTCTGCCATCGTTCGAGTTGGTGTGTTCCATTTCGTGGCCTGGCTGCCTTTTTGTCTGTTGAGACTTTGGCCTTCATCCACTCTGCATTCCGAGTTATCTGCTCATGTTCGGTTGTTCCACAACTTTACTGACTTTAGGTAAGCATATAAATTTTGAAAGGGATAAAATGACTTTATTGCGATATATTTAGAAAGAGCTATAGAACATGGTCTATTTTTGTGTACTATTTTCCTCCTATTTCGTGATAAATTTAAATTCTTTCATTTTAAAAAATGCATTGCTACTAAACATTCGAGATTCTAAATTTGCAGTGCTCTTCGATGGGTGATCTTCATTGCAAATTGGCTGACCTACGCGAATGCAGCTGGTGACTGGATATTTTATGCAGCGATGAATAAGGAGCTACGAAACCTAATACGGTATATTTTTAAAATTGGTGAATATTTCATGTGAGGCATTTAGATTTGCCACTGAAAGGCGGAAGCGGTCTACCATGACGCATGTCGCTTCACCTTCGAATACGCATAGGAGTTTTAAGCAGCAGGTAAAAAATAGACGACTGACAAAATATATATTTGCACATTTAAAAATTATGAGATTTTAAAAATCTACGATTCTTCCCTAAAAGGCCAAAGAAATTGAAAAACTATTTGTTTCAAATTTAGACCCTGCAACGAGTAATTCAATCAATTTCATACCGAAGTAGCGTCGGAGCTTCACAAGACGATCCAGAAAAGGCCAATTCTCAGGATCAACCTTCTCCACAGATTGCTCATTCCGCGCTACTTTCCACTCCTTCTGAGCCCGAATTCGTCTAACCAGCTATAAAGTCGCAATAATTCTACCGTATCGTACAATTTTATGAATCTTAGGGTCGAAAATAACTTATTTTTGAGATTATGTATACTTTCATTGCCTCCACAATTGAATTGGGTCTGATTCGACAGAACACGCTTCTAGTGCATTTTTAAAAGAATTTCACTTTGCATTTTAGCGTAATTTATTATTTAATTTTCTGTACTGTCGATCGAATATCATGTTCGTACGGGTAATTTCTGAAAATGTGTGCTTCGAATATTTATAAATTTGAAACTTATATTAGAAAATAAATATACAATTCTTTCAATGATATTTATATTTCAACACCGAGATGACGATAGGATAGATAAAATTGAAATTTAGATTTAGAAAATTATAAAATCCTATATGGTACCCATTTTTAGTGGAAAGATAGAATACTGACTGAGATCACATGGAATAGCCACATATTTTGGAGGAGAAAAGGCTAGAGTTGACTTATGAAATTTGCACAACTTGTAATTTCAGCTTTTCATTCAGATTCATGAAGTCCAAGTTTAACTCTAATGGATTCATGAAAATCGGTGGCCATATTCATAAACGCATCGTGAGACTCCCGATGCTTTAGCGAACACGACCACAATTAAACAACGGGCATTCCCCTAGCGATGGCTCTGGGGTGGGTTCGAAGGGACTGCGTTTGACCATTTCTAGGATGTGATAAGGACTTGGAGGCGACCTGAGGAGACTTGGGCAGTGATCCAAAACCTGACGAATCTGCTGAACCGGTGGCCGTATAAAAGTGTGATTTGTTAGATTTTGTATAAATTCCAAACAATTTACCTGAAGGACATTAACAATGATTTTATGTCCGAATAGCATTGCAATGTCGACTGGTTTTCTTCCTTGTTTATCTGTCAACGAAGGGTCTGCACCGAATTTCAGTAGCAACACAAGAAGATCGTCTAGACCCAATTGAGCAACGACTGACAATGCAGAAGCTCCCTATAATTTGATGAGTTTCAAAGGTGACCATTTTTAATAATTACCTGATTATCCACCGAATTCGGATTAACTCCAATCGTGCTTAGCAAGAATAATGCAATTCGAGTATGCCCTGACCAAACTGCTGTCAGCAAAGGACTTCGACCATCTTCATCCTTTTCTTCGAATGTCAATTGATTCGAACAGTAGAAATGCAACATTTCTGCCGAAGTAGCATCGTTCGTCGTTGCTACCTTCAATTACAAAACATCCCATTTCTTTCCTAGTTTCAAAATCTCACGATATGCGTAATCGATCTGCAATGCGAGTCAACAGCTAGGAGATCAACAATTCCAGATTCAATCAGTAATCTTGACATGGAAGTTTGTTGATTGATAAGTAAAGAATGAAGTAAGGAAGTTCCATCGCAATCCGACTGAAGGTTATCGTTGACGTGAGGTAATAAGCCCTGAATAGGCATTGTTTCATAAAAATTCAGAATGCATGAATCTTCTACATGAACAATCTGAGTATTCCCAGTCAACGCAGCAATTCTCAAAGCTGTATTTCCCTCCAACGTTTGTATGTTCACATCTGCACCCATTTGAATCAGTTCATCAACGACCTAAGAAACACGAAAACTTCAGGAGCTTGAAATTTAGGCATACCATTCTGCTTCCATTCTGACAAGCCACAATCAAGGGAGTATTGCCAATTCTGTCCGTAGCATTCAACGTGATGTCATTTGCTAGAGCCTTCACAAGTTGTGGATCATCATGAGAAACTGCATAATGTAAGGCAAGAGCTCCTTCGTTGTCCTGAATTCAGATAAAAATAAGTGACAACGCTGATACAATGACACCTTATGCGCCTCATCCGCTCCAAGAGAAACCAGTAAATTAACAGTGTCCAAATGGGAATGAATTGCAGCTAGTTGTAGAGCTGTCCTTCCATGAAGGTCAATCCAGTCAATGTTAGATCCATGATCGACCAACAATTGAATTGCTTCATTCCTCCCCTGACTTGCAGCCAACATTAACGCTGTTCTACCGAGTGAGTCCTAAGAAATTCACTTTTCCTTTGAAATTTATGATTTTTCTATACTTGAGCATCCACAGAATGCACTCTGTCAAGAATCAGTCTCAACTGTGCGTTGTTATGATATGCTGCCAGATGTAGACAATTTCTGAAAATCACCTTTTCATTCGAAATTCGCGATTCATTCATACCTTCCATTCATATCACAAATGTTCACATCAGCATTTTCGTTCAGTAGCAATTTCACGACTTGTTCGTGATTTTTCGTGTTTGATCCGTTCGACAGAGCCAGATGCAAAGCCGTAGCTCCTGCCGAATCTACAGACTCAACTCTAGCACCACGTTCGATCAGCAATCGACACACGTTTGGGAAATTCATGAATGCTGCTGCCATTAGAGGCGTTCTACAATGATTTTGTCTTTTTTTTTATCTAGAAAAACATCTCCAACCTTTCTTCCGAGTCTCGTTTTTCCACATTAGCCCCAGCAGCAAGCAATTCTCGGACTGCGTTCTCATAGCCAGCCCTTAAAATTACTCATAACCAATGGTTTTTCCTTAAAAAATCATACCATGCGGTAGCTCTCAACGCCGTCCGACCCCCAGGTCCACAATCGTCCACGGAACAGCCTAAATTCCTCTATTTCCTCAATTCTCCTTCCTCAATGATCAGATGATGTGTCAAGTGCACTTCCTCTTCCTCTTGCCCATGCGCAATTCTCACACTCACACTCTTGGTCGGATTAGCCCATTCTTTCTCATGGTCACTCTAGCCTTTCCCTCAGAGCATATGGCTACAAATCTGCCTCTTTCCCTTCCTAATTAGGCAACAATTATTGCCAATACGGCGGAGTGTTGTGCCCTCGTAAACATCAAAGCGCAAGAATTGGCTGTCATAAGCTAGGGTTGTAAAAGTGAGCGTAATGTGGAAGATGGCTGACCGTATTGAATGAGCATTTGAAGGAGATGAACGTGACCATTGCAGGCAGCACTTCGAAGTGCATTCCACTGACCGTTCTGGGTCACTTCGGTGGCCATCTAAATTGACTCAGATCTTCAGTAGACATACTGAATGACGACATGGAGCTACAACCCATTTCTCATGACTTGAAAGCTCGATCTTATCAAATAGTCGCTTATCAACTCACAGCAGGCTTATGCGTGATGATCCACCGACAAGCCTCTATATGTCCTCTGGCTGCCGCTGCCACAATGCCCGTCGACCATTCATCCAAAGTCACTCCTTCACATTTCTTCATTTCCTCAACATCTCCAATTGCACACAGATAGACGAAGTCTTTCTGAATTATTTCTTTTGGAATTCTGTCTGAATTGTCTTCGATCTCTTTTCGTATTCATCCATTTTTCCCTATTCTTCCTCATTTTCCATTTTAGCAGTAAGCTTCCCATTTTGGGCATGCAGGAATAGAGCAAATCGAGAGCGAATTTGCATGGAAGGCCAAATTGCACTGCCTTTCTCTGCCTCTGCCTCGCTAATGCTCTTCGCAGACGACTCTCTAATTTCCAAAGTGAATTGAATTTTTCGTGAACGAACGAGAAAGCGTTAGGCTCAATTTTCGAAGATGCGAAGGTTGTTGGGTTATAATTGGGAAGATTAGGTTTTGGATTCAGAGAATGAACAAAAGGCTTGTCTTTGTCTTCGAGTTTTCAAATTCGTCCACGAAGACAATGTATGTCGGATTGAATTTGGCATGGTCAATTGAATACCTGTTTGTTCGGCGACAACGTGGCGCCTGCCTTGGTGAGCAGAGTCGTTGTGGAGGTGTCCAAAACAGGGCATTGGAGGATCAATTCGCCTGCTCTGACAGATCTCAGAATGTGCAGGGCATCCAAGGTCGGGGCGTCTAACATTTTTTACATTTCAAATGAAATCTCATAGAATTCTCACTAGAATGTGCCAGATGATATGCCAATTCAACCACATCTTGAGCAGTTCTTTGTCTTTTCATCTTGTAGAATTGCGCCCAGGTTGAGTGACAATGTGTCAAATCCCCGGGCAATTCATCCCATTCTCCGTACAAAGTGAAGGGATCTAGATTTATCGTTTTATAAAGTTTCAAATTCAATATCTTCTGAGACCTTCTTGCTCGGCGCAGACTTTTGCCACACTCCTAATTTCCCTTTCAACAATCGACCACTCCTCATTGGTCGCCAATTGGGCGGCCGTAATGAGATTTGTAAGCGAGGGCGCGTTTCGCGACGCCTGAAAATCAGCCGAGAATTATCGCATGAGCTTGCCATTTCAGGCAGAATATACGGTAATTGGGTTGAAATTCGATACTGACTTTAACGAGAAGTACGTAGATGGGAAGTCGCAGTGGCAGAGAGGCAATCAGGTCGTCTAGTAAATCTTTGGACGAAGAAGGGATGTTGGTTGGGGATAGAAGACCACAGCTCAAAGCACGATCCAGTTGATTCACGAAATACCAAGAGTTCTGAGTTTGACTTGTTAATTTACAGATATCAATAAATTCTTCATGTTGCAATTTTTTCTCCTTGATATCTTTCAAATCTTACATTAGAAACTTCGATAACTTGTTGTTCGTCACATTGAGGCAATCGGATTTGAACAAATCGCCTCAATTCATGTTGAAAGTCATCCAGAGCCAATAGATGAAAATGATTTGCAAATGCCAAAGCTTTCGGAAGTGGAGTCCTACAGGAAATGCACAGACGCAACCAACTCGGGAGACTGTCGGATAACTAAGATTTGTTTTTTTTTTCAACGTAAAATTCCCTTCAAGTATTTATTTTCCTTGAGAGCAACAATCTCAGTCCCACAAAGAGGGGCTTATAAGTCGGGGGTAAATTGAAGAATTAGGGCTGGCATTCGTGCAGCAAAAAAGCGACACGAAAAATCCCCTAGAGAAAATACTTTTCTGAGCTTATGCCCTATGTTACAAAAAGTAGTACTACTAAAATCTCTTAGGAAATGAGTAAATCTTCAGCAAATGTATAAATCTTACCGAAATAGCAAAGTCGAATAGATTCTCAGGCAATCCATCTATTGCTATGAACATGACCTGAGCGGTGGGAGGTAGCGAATGCAATGGCAAATGAACGAGATGTTCGATGCAGTCAGAAGCACTCAGCATCGTCAGAGTCGACACATGAGGCAGAACCAAATTGGGGAACCGTTTCGTCAGCTGTGTACCGATGGATTGCAGCACTGACGAAACATCCACTGCTCCTGTCCTCCGAGTGTGTGAAGAACATTCGAAGTAGGCCGCACAATTCGGCTCATTTGATAGCTAAATACTCGTCATAAAAATTCTTTTATTACCTATTTTCATTTCATCATCATCATTACGTCTTTGACAAATCGTCTAAATCCCAAACTTTCTCGCGTCTTCATTCATATGCGCAACTCTCTATTGTTCTCCACGCCATAATAGCAAAATAATGGTTGTTTTCTTTGCTGGAGGCCATAAATTTTGGGGTCATTCTGCTGTTCTGTCGCTGCACTAATAAGGGCATCATCCATCTATCGTTCGGCCGGCCTTTCATTCATTCGTCCCTCCCGGTCCGTTCTCAGTCTCTCACTTCTCGCTTTCACTCCAATCCTTGTGAGCGCCATCTCAGATAACCAAGGCCACACATCATTCGACCATTCGCACATTATGCATTCACCTTTTGGAATGGAATAGGGTAGGGAAAAGGAAGTCCATCTCTTACAGTCCGAGAGAGCATCAGTGGACATCGAATATCCAAATATCCTGAGCAAACATTTCATCCAAGAGAACCTACACACGCAAGTCTTTCTTCGAACTCTGCATATTTATGCACATTATATCTTCATGTAAATGATGCTCCAATAATAGCTTGCACGCGAGTTTTTCTCGTACGGAAATGAAATGAAATAAAATTAAATTTCAACCCGCTCCAAATCTACTTTTTTTTTTTTACATATCTGCACATAGCCTCTGTTGCAAAAATTCTGTGATTATGCCAAAACCATGTCAGCAGAAAAGAACTCGTTTCATCGATTCTGCCTCTCTCGCGATTAGATGTCGCATTCTGCAATTTCTCCCAATGCAGCACTCGATCATTCTCCACCTGCACATTCAGTTCGAAATGAGTCCTATGCAAATTTGATTTCTGCTCGTTCGTACCTGGCGAAGAAAATGGGTCTTTCCACAAAACGCGGGTCCCGTGACGAGTAGGGACTGGGAACAGGACGAGAGCCAGCATCGGAACGAGGCCAATGGAGCCGAACGAGTCAGATCAGTCATGAGTAAAACTTCTTTATATTGGACATCTGCAAAACCGAATTTTAAGTTTAGTATCGACAAAGATTGACAAATGTTCGCCTCCTGTAAAATATGCCCAATTGCTAAATATTAAAAGAAATCCTTATTGGAAATTGACAACAGGGCATACTTTACATCAGCGTACTGTTTGCCTCCCATTGTTAATAACTGAGGATTAAGCCGGATTTGCAAAAGAAGGGCGAGAGGCACAAATCCGTTTGGTAAAACTCGACGGCTAAACGAGACTATCTGCAAGTGGCAGCCGACGAGAAAGAGGTAAGAGGAGAATAAAAGGACGAGGAAAATAGGGAGGCTGGAGGGAGGAGCCTAGGAGAGAGAGATAGGCCAAGATAAACAATGACAGGCACAGCAATGGGGGAATGAGAATGAACTGAAGGACATGGCCTAAGGCCTGGGGACATTTGCATAGAGTCGATCTGGGGTGGGGAGAGAGCATTTTGCTGGGAAATGGGCAGGAAAACGTTGCTATGACGAAAAGCCTGCACACTTATGCAGAGGAATGCAACTTATGAATTAGGAAAAAGTGTGACAAGACATAGTGAATTTAAATTTGAAAAATAAAAAAAAATCAAGCATTTGTACCTAATCTGATCAAAAATGTTCTAATGAAATGAAGTCATGCTATTTTCAAGAATAACCACAGGAATGAGTTGGGCTGATTGAATATTTTCCGCGTCTAAATACCGGAAATGCTTGTATTTATGTGATTAGGCAGAGAAATGCGGTATGATAATCGGCCATTACGCTCATTACAAATGCAATATGAGAGAGACTGTCGGTCGCGCGAAGCATTACAGCAAACACATACGAAAAAAGTTGCAGTAGAGAATCAAGCATGGGAACACTCAACAGGTAAAATTGCAGGTATAATTTAGAATGATAGAGTAATAAAATAAGCTAGAACCCTGAAAGATAAAAATCGATACAAAATTTGGGAGTGGACATTATATCGCAGAAAGTGACAAAGGTGAGCGAAATATCATGTTTGCCACTCATTTGGTCACTTCTTGCAACGTAAAATCTCGAAAGGATTGGTCTTCACCAGTTTTCGAAATCGATATGAAATTTAAGAGAATATCTATCAAGAAAAAGTCAAAACAAATTGAAATTTACGTCTCGTCACTGATTTTTAAATGGAACAGGGCAAGAAGAAAGGAAAATATAAATCGATTGCTGATAGAAACAAAGACAAGACGCTGCTGGTTGATTGCCGCAGAGCAGATGACATTCAACACAAACACACATACACAAATTGGACATGAAAAAATGGAGAAGAACATAAATCGAATGAAATAGCCATTGAAATGAAAACAGAGCGCCTATCTCTTTGTTCACTCCTACACAATTCTTATCTCACTATGACTCTGTCTCATATATTAGTGACAATCGTTAAGGCGACAATTTTTTCGAATTGGCAAGTTATTATTTGTGAGCAATGGGGAAGAAATGCTGGCATTGAGCAGTATGGAAGGAAAAGGCATACATACACACACCAAAATGCGAAATAAAATGGGAAAAATGAACGGTTCTTAAGTTTACCTTTTCTAATTTCACATGTTTGTATGCCATTTCCGTTTCTAAAATACTTACTTCGCGGAATAAAAGTAAATTTAATGGAGGGCGAATTTATTGTGGGTAAGTTTACAGAAGGAAAAAATGCATGTTATTGAAAACTTTGAAAAACTCATAAAAGCCCTAGAATGAAGAGAATTTCAATGTTTAGATAGTTGAAAAGCGGCACTCGGCAATCTGGCAGTAGGGGAGAAAAGTGAAGCCGTGCGAAATGGAGGCAACAGCAAATGCGAAGAGGAAACGCGAAGGGCTGTCTTGTAGGGGAGAGGGGATGTATGCGAACAAGTAATCGACCGTGTAAGGCAGCAGGGAAAATCAGGGAAAAATCGCAAATGAAAGGTCGATTGTCGTGATTTGCGCACCTGCTGCAATCAGTAGTCAGGTAGAGTCAGTCTGAATGTCAGTACAAGGCAGAAGAATGAATAGGCGGGACACCTTCTCTATTTACTACAAGAAAGGAAAAGTCGATCGAGAAGAAAAACGACTCTTGCATTGGACTATCTCATGATTTCATCGTACAGCATAATTTTTTCAAAAGTTTTAATCGGCGAAATTTGATTAATGAAGATCCAGGAGTTCGTCAGAGATTCTGATAGCTTTAACGTGAAAAAATCTTAAAATTATGCAGAGAAATGCATTAGACAGCCCAATACAAATCTGATTCACAACAAGTTTTTTTCTGCTGCAATTGGCAAGTTTGACATAAAAATCTGCCAACAATCTGGCCACTGCGAGGGACAAAATATATGCATGCAAACTCGACGCGAAAAAGAGTCATCTGACATTCACTCGTTTTTCCCTCTCTGCCCTCTCACCATTTTCTGCCAGCCGAGTTTTCGTCCGCTGCTTTCATTGCACGAAATTTTCTTCGTAATGGAAAAATATGAATGGCAATGAAGGAAAGAGCAGCACAAAGTGGAATTTGAGAGGGAGACAGGGGGAATTTCAAAATTTCAGCGTCGAGCAAAGCAAAGAAGGAAGGGGGAAGAGGAGTCCTCTTCATTGCCTTTTTCGTACTACTAAACTCCGCCTCTCATTTCTCATACAATTCATCTTTATCTCATCTCACAGAAAGCAGTCTCCTTTCACTTATCCCGATTAACTCATAATATATCTGAATGAGAGATGAGAGGGGAGGCAAAAGCATCTTGAGAATTCATATCATTGGATATTCAGCTATTTAGCTGCAAGAATGAATACAAGATTACAAGATGCATAAATAAGGATTTTTACTAGAAAATCTTTCATCTTTAAAATATTGAGCAAAACATCGAAAACCATTCTACTCTAGTTTAGTTATTTTTGAAGTAAAATGCGTATATAAAATTGTACAAAATTTTAGCGCACTACTTATGCTAGTTTGGGCGAAATACGATGCGGTTTTGTAGTTAAATGAATAAACCAGACACAAAAGAATGGTCGTTCATAATGTCGAACAAGAATACGATGAAAGCGCCTCGAGAATTCATGTCTCGAGATATTTAGCTACTTAGCTTCGAGGGAAATTATATGCTAGTTTTGTCGAAAGACGCGATGATTTTGTGACTAAATAAATAAACCACACACACAAAAGGCATAGAAGAAAGATTGGGGGAGAGCTTTGAATAGCCCAACAGCCCGTAGGCAATGACCATTCGATTCGCTGCAGCCGCAGGCGCAGAGAATTCACCAGATTTGCCCAACAAAGGCTATTTGACTGGCCAACTTTATGACTTTCGTATAGGTGAAATGGCCGACCGGGAGGGGAAAGTTATAGGCAATGATGCAACATAAAGATAAAGAGGTGGACAATGACAGTGCAAATTAATGGCTTCTCACTTTCACTTATCAGCTGGCAAATTAGCATTAGGCTGTATTTTTGACAGGCCATTCCATTAGTCTCAGATATTATTTGTCTGCCTATTCAGACGAACTTATTATTCGAAGAGGTTTGAACGTGAGATTTATCGGTTGGACCATATTTTTCCTATGTTCCCAGTTAGAATCAGCATACAATGGAGTTTTTAAACGAGAATTTTTCTACATGCATTATCGCGCATTCCCCCTCAAAATGAGCATCAAGAAAGACGAAAACAACACGAACCCTCCAACGGATGAGCAGAAGAAAAAGCAGCAAAAGGCGGAAGAGGAGAAGAATCTCCCGAGTCCGCTCCCGTCCGAGGATAGCGGCATGTTCACCCCCACCAGGTATCGTGTTCAGACTAGTTGGAAAATTCGCCAAGTTTTCTTCATCAACACTATTGTCTAAAGGAAGCATTTTATGAAGATCATATTCATAAACGATCTAATCCTAAGATCTTGAACTTGTAATAAAATTAAGTCCGAGTTTGGAGCTTGATGTGTTTGCAGCTCCGCACAGCAGCCCGTTATCACCGCCAATCTCGGACTCCAGAAGCTAGAAGACTACGCCGAACAGTCCATCCGAGTGCTGCCCCAAATCAACTTCGATGAGGCAATCCTGATATTATTGCTGTTTGAAATTGCATTAGCATTCTGTGTTATCATCGCTATTTTGCGCTCAAATAGCCTGCGCTTCCCGACCAGAACTGGACAAATCTTTGTCTTTGTCTTTGAGAGTTCTTGGGGACCCTGTCTTCGACTTTGACCTTGGGTCCCGGGAAAATTGAAACTTTGCCTTTGAGTTTTTAAAATTTTTAGTCTTTGACCAGCCCTATTTCCGACAAATAGGAATTTAAACCGAAACTTATCTAATTTTTTAAGTTAGACCAAAGAACATCTGGAGAAGCCCTGAACGAGTGTACGGACGCTGAGTGGCTGAGCGGCGAAGACGCGTATCCCCAGGAGTTGCTCGAAGTCAAGAAGAAGCCGGTAAGTTGAAATTCGATTTCTGCATTTTTGAAAATTGAATTTTTCAGAACAAAGTTAGTGTGTTCGTTGCACGACGTGGCCAAGGCGGGTTGGACACGAAAACGGCTCGCGACAAAAGTCCCAGTCCTGGTGGAAGGAGAGGTTAGATCTCAGAATTTTTGACGAATAAAAATTGTGACAAAATGTCTACGACATAGAATATTCTCGAGATTTCTAATTGAATTTTTCACTGAATATTTCGCCAAAAATTCTTGTTTTTAGATCCTAACAAAGCCAATTTATAGATGACACGAAGCGAGATGACGTCGATGCGGTGACTAAGTTGGTTAGCAAAATCACCAAGGTCTTCCTCGAGGATAAAAACACTGAAGGAGTCGAGGTTGGTTGATGGATTGTTGACATTTGTGAAAACGAGTCTGCGAAATTACAAGAAAACTTTCCTACCTAACCTGTTATATTTTTCATGTTTAGAAGTGATACCTTTTCCAAATTATTAATTTATTGAAGCTGGTCTTCAGGTGCAAGTGACGATGCGCGTCGCGAATGGACCGAAGAAAAATCTGGCCGAGTGAATTGAAAAGCTCCATTTCGAAAGGGAGATTCTTCATCAGTTCCTGAGTACGTCAAAATCGCTTTCGAATAAAATTCTTTATGGATCCAGTGTCTTCAAATGTGATCTAGAAGAATTTCAGCTAGTTTTTCGCATCAGTGAGCAAATTCAAGCGATATTTTCTGGCAATCACAATCTCATTCTCCATATTTCAATGTTTTTCTCACAACCCAATATTCTATAGAAGTAGTCCCGCGAGCATCATGCTCATATTCGAAGTACGTCAGCGGTTTCTGGTTGGTCCGCTTTTTTCCGTAACTGAATTTCTGCACGTCCCTTCCGATTCTGCCTTAATTTTGGGTATCTTCTTTTTCTTCTAACTTTCACGGAGCTCTTTTTGTTCTTTTCAAATAAGGCATCCGTAAGTTTGGGAATCAGGCATGGGGAATGTAGGGTGGGTGGAAATATTGGAGAAGGGGGAGAGGTGCAAGAGAAATAAGGGAAGCTAAGGCTTGTGGGCTCGCACTCATCGATTCCTTTCTCGAGACACGACTACACAAGGCATGGAGGGCAGGCAAGGATGAAGCTGCCTTCCCCATACATACACGGCAGAGCATCGGCTTTTCCCTTTTTCTATCCCTGCCTTCCCCTAGTCTCCTCGGTCGGTCGCATGTTTCTGTTTCTGCTCGATATCAGTTAGCATCTTTCGCTCATTTTGCCCACTTCTAGTCCGACTTTTATGTCCCATTCGAATCTGACAAGTCCATTAAAATTGCCACCAATTCCCCCGTCACAACGTCTTATCAATTCGCGCTTTGTCACACGCTCAGCCATTATTCACTGTGCAAACTTCTTGGTCGATTAGATCTTTGAAAATGTTGGTTTTCATGCACAAATCAGCATCAACCCACTGTTGTAGAGATCGCCTTTTCTAAAAAAAAAACCGAATCGATGTTTTTTCAAGAAGAGGCTGATTTTTATAAAAGGTCAAAAATCTCAGATTGATACTACACTTTTTCTAACCAATGCTTCAGTTGAAATGTTTGCTACATTTGGGGTGGCTGACTTGCACACATCCTCTGGAAGAGCGTCATTTGACTCCCCTCTTGCATTGCCATCCTCCTTCCCCTTGCCTTCCCATTTTAGTCGCATCGACTTCCTTCATTTTCTCTGATTCGTCCTCCCATTTGGCTGTCTCCATTTGATGCCTTCGGGACCGCTTTTCGAGGAATCGGGCGATGCGCGACAAAAAGTCACAAAAATCCGTTGCCGGCTGGAGAAAAATTGCCGAGCTGAGGATGCGTTTTGTTGGTTGCTCACAAAGGAACGATTGCATCATCACTTAGCTTCTTTCGGCATCCTTTCTTCTTCAATTCTCGGAAGGAAGTCGTCATGACCTCCATAAGATCTATCACACATTTATGCTTTATCGAGAATTCAAACTCTATTTAATGTGTAAAACAATCTAATGTTTATTCCCATAAGCAAGCATAATTAGTCCGTCAGACGGAATAATTTCCCAAGTCTGGTGCTATTTCTGCGCTACTTCTGCTACATTTTCTGTCAAAGGGGGTGATTATCTGTCCTTTGCACATTTCCCATTCCTCTCGTCCGACTTACATCTAACATTCTAATTGTTGCACATAACTGCCGAGTCGATTTTTCCCCTTCTCACAACGCGAGTAGAGAATTTTGCGCATTGCATTGTGTGAGATGGCTCAAATCTAATAAAAGTTAGGCGCGCGCGCGCGTTTCTTTGTGCATCGCAAGAAAATTCGCGCATTCTATTTGAATTCGAGTGAAATTCTTTTCGTGAACAAGGAAGAATCAGAAGACGAGAGCAGGTGATGCAGAGCGATGTTTTCTTCTTTTGACAAGATAGACAATTCAATCTTCGACGTCGACGTTTCGAGTGGCAAACAGGGAAGAGCCGAGAAGGCTCTTGATCTACTCATCACGAAGTCTGAACTTTCTTCTAAATTTAAAAGTCAGAGTTCAGAATCATCAATGCGTTTCCGGGGTTCAGAATTCATCTTTCTCTGATCTTCACTTAGCATCTCGCTATCAAAGCTCAAGCTAGACTTGTCATTTCTGAGGTTTGAGTCTGAACCACCAAAAGTCCTTGTCTCTGACGAGAAATGCGAGGTTCAGGTCCTATTTCTCTAATTCATTCACTGTTCTCTCCTATGATATGTCATTGTGCCCTTCATTATTTTGATGTGATGGGGCGAGCCTTTTTGGAAATGAATAAGCTTTCGCCTGGACCTCTTTCAATATTTAGTGGTTTGCCTGTGTCCTGGGTCATTTAGATAATACACGATTCAGAAATCATTTAGGAAGAGCGATATACGAAAAATTGCGAATAATGTTCCCGAGTTTACCCAGATTTTCTTGAAGTGAAGGGTTGGATTTTATCTGAATTTATGTTCAAATTGAAGATGCCTGCATCGTCTAAAATCGCTTTAGTGTAAGAATCAAGTATTTTGCAAACTATTTTCACAATGGGGGTCATGTATTATCTAAATTGTCTCTTCTTTTCCGTTGTTGTTTCGTATTCTATTCATCCGCCGGCAATTCCCCAGCGCTATTTAGTCTGCCATTCTCCCACTCAATCACAGCTTCTGCGGCTCTCAATTCCTGAGCCCTTCCCACTTCTGGTTGATCCCTTCCACTCCTCCCTTCCCCTATATTGCAATCCCTCTTCTTCTTCATTATCAGCGTTTCCCGTCTCTTTCTTCAGCTTCTCTTTGTGCACCAATTTCCCGTTTCCGATTTCGAAATGGCAACTCGTCATTCGTTGTTTTGAGGAACAATGGGAAAAGCGAATGAATTGAATTTTTCCTTGTTTAGGTATTCGCATTCTCGGTGCAGATTGACACATGTGACATCGACAGCCTGTATGTAACATTTACAGGATCAATCTAGCGACGATATTCTGTCTGTTTGATGTAAGTTTTTCGAATTAAAAAAATTCACAACCCATGAAAATTAGCTAAGCAAATTAATCCCCTAATGAGTCTAAATTACACAACACAGGGCATTATGGTTTACGCCTAATTCGCTAAATCTTGATGCTTAAAATCTCCTCTTCCTTCTTTGATTGCTTGGTTGTAGCGCGTTAGCGTCAGTCGTCAGCACCATTTGATTAGTTATTCAATTAGCCGCATCCCTCTCGTTCTAGCGGGCCTGGCTCTGCATTATGCAGGAATTCTCATTCCCCTACATTCTCTAACTGAATTTCGCAATTCCAATTTTCCAGTTATTCGACTTTTTGCTTCGGTCATAAAGCCGGGAACAAAAATATTAGACTGGGGCCATTGGAAGAAGGGCACAAAGTGAAATGCGATGGATGGGGCTAAGCAGAAAAGAGGACAAAGCCAAAAAGATATAGGATAGACACGCAGAGACGCATCCAGAGATATTCAATTATTGTATGTGGAAGAGTCGAAATGGATGAGGAGAATACCATTTGATGGGCGCTGAGGGAATTCAACACAAAATGACACAGCGGGCGAAGGAAGACTGGACATAAATGTGACATTTTAGTTGACAACGACTTCGGAAGACACAGACAGAACATGGGCGCCAATCTGACGTCCCCTCTACATCAACCGCACAGGCAGGCGCCGACTTCGGTAAAATTTTCAAACTTAAAAGCAAAAAAAAGATTTAAATGACACTGAAAATCAGTTTTATGATAGCGAGTCAGAGAATTGTTAAGAAAACGAAGAAAAAGTAAAGCTGATCTTCATAACGTCGCCAATTCAACTTGATATTTGAAACTCATTTTAGTTTCAGGTCTGCAATCACCTATTCTCTCCACCCGATGCGCCACTTTTCGCGCCGAAACGACAATCCGTTCTGATGCAGGGATGGAATTGGAGTAAAAAGAATATCCAACCTGTTGTAACTAAAAAGTACTTAGGAAAAGGTGAGCTGAAGTTAAATGACCTGAATTTTAACAGCCAAATTATAGATGGCTCCCGATCTACCGACACTATAACATCCTATGTCAGTCGACCTTTACCATACACGCATATTCCTATCACTGACAATAACCAGAATTATCGAAGGTTAGACTTTTTTATGAAGCTAAAAATGGTAAAATTTAGTAATGAAACGGAAACGACAGTGATTCCCAATTTCTACAGTATTCGAGAAGAGCTTAGAAGGGAACTACGACTGAATCGACAAGATTATGCCAATAACAATTTGATAAGCCCTGAAGAGCCCAAGGCTAAAACACCTCTAAGTCCTATGCATCAGACAAAGTAAGATATTTTAGTCTTATCGTTTTTGAACTTATATTTTTAGAACTCCGATCAGTAATTACATGTCATCTCGGGAGCCTTCTTACACTAATGGTTTTGTGCTAAGAAGTGAGAAGGAACGGAACACCTTCACTACGGAGATTGACAAAAACGTAAGTTTTATGAAATTTTTGGAAAGCAAATGAAAACTTCTAAATAATCACCTGGTAAACCCTAACATTATAAGATTTCCCTAATCTAGCCTAGATGCATGCCTTCAGGTTTCAGATATAATAACTGTAATTGTTTGGGTTTTCAAAAATTTGTAACCAATTTGCTAGGTATGATTTTCAGCCCGCCCGTAGAAAAACGATCATTCAAGCCACGTCGTCGGAGTTGCTCAAAGCTCTCGGCTTATTCATCGAGCACCACACTTGTGTGTCTGCATTCGAACCGGCTCATCTCGTTGCCTGGCTGCGTTCTGTCGATCGGGCCTTACTCCTACAAGGTATGATTTATGAGTAATTTGTAAATGACGTCTTGAAGAAATCATAGTAATTTGCGCATGAATATAGACAATGATAAAGCGAGAAAATAACCAAATATCATTTCTTCATTACGTAAAAATTCGAGATTCTAAACTTATCCCTAAAGTATTCTAAATAAATTTATTTTCATAGGCTGGCAAGACACTGCCTTCATCAATCCCGCGAATTTAGTGTTCGTTTTCATGTTGATTCGAGATTTATTGCCTGGTTTGGAAATTTTATGGTTTCTATGATGAATGAATTCTTTTTCAGAAGAAGATTCAATAATGACATTGGATGATTTACAAGCATTCGTGCTAACTTGTCTTTACATCAGTTATTCGTATGTAGGCAACGAAATCTCCTATCCATTGAAGCCGTTTTTAGTCGAGCAGGTAGGGTTTTCCCCTTTTAGTTTATGATAAAGGTCAGCCTTTATTCAAAGAAATCTCAAACTCTAGTAATGAGGTTATTTTGATTTTCAGAATCGAGACGCATTTTGGGATCGATGTGTTTGGATGATCAAGGCTAAGAGTGAAGAAATGCTCCGACTAAATTCGTCTTCTTCATATTTCACCGAGATTTTCACAGATTTGAAGTGTTATTCTACAGACTACTGATTTTATTAGAAGTTTTTTTTCTTTTTGGAAATTTTCAACAGTTCGAACTATAAATACACGAACTTTCCAAGAAATAAGTCAGTTACATTTCCGGTTTGCTGCATCTCTTTCGCTTTGCATCTCAAAACGAATCCATTTTGATCTCCAAATTTCCCATTCATCCCCCGTCTTCGTACTCATGTGGCTAACTTCTTTCGGGTATCATTGGCTTTTCGACTTATTTTATCAGGAATTTTGATATTTTATTCATTTGGATCTCGAATCAGACATAGACGCTTTCAGTGAACTTTTATATATCATAGGAGGCTTAGAATCAACAGATTTTTTTTACTGATTTCTATACTACCATTTCGCTCAAACTTCCGTACATTTTGTATTCATCCAGCATTGCTAGTCTCATTTTGAGATTCTCCCATGATTTTCGGTGCTTCAATATTTTATCGTATCTGGTTTATTTATTTTTTGAATAAATCGCTATTTTATAATCTTTTCAACTCAAAGGTATTTTTACTGTTGGCAGAGGCTATCAGAGTGAGTTATTTTATAAACTGACGATGAAATAGCGTGCCGAAAAGAGAGAAAGAAAGGAAGAATAATCATCAGCTGTTTCGTCTCTCCTCGTTCCGCGCGCTATTTCATTTCTTGCACAATAGTGTTCGCGGTTTCATGCGATTTTTCTAGTTTATTTTTGACTTTCTCGGATTTTTTTGGATTTCAGGCAGCGATGGGCAACATCAACTCGCTGTTCACGACGAATCCATCCGAGATTCTGCCGGTCGACGTCTATCTCGCGGAATTGACCGTCGATAATGTTGAAAGGTTGGACAATTTTTAAATTGAAGAAATAAACTATTTTTTCCTGAAAATAACATTTTTGATCATTTTAGGAAATTTTTTAGATCTTCTTTTAAATATTTGAGGGTTACCCAACTTTGTTTCAGCCTAGGCAGTACCCGATTCATGAAAGTTGCCAGAGCGAGAGGAATCGATGGCTATTCGCTCTACAAAGTGTTCGTGTTTCGATCGGTAAATTTCCGAAAAAGTCGCGTTTTTTCAAGAAACCAGTTTTCAGGACCAAACCAACGTGGATCCGTACCCGAAGCTGCTGATCAAGATAAGGAACTCTCTTCATAACGCTCCCAACTGCTGTTCTGTGCGGAAGGTGTTTGTCCACCCGAAGAATGCAGTACTCGTCAGGCCGTATCAAAAATTCACGCTCTTCGACCGAATGAGTACAAGACCGTTCTTAGTTCCAGAAGAGCGAATTTGGCGAGTCTTTTTTACTTTGCTCTTTCTTAATCAATCAAAAACCTATCTTTCTGTATCTCGATATTTCTATGCAATTAACAAAACGAACAAGTTGACAAAGAAAAACAGGGTGAATTGTTTTGTATTCTGAATTTTCCAGGAACTCGCATTTGAATTGAAATTTTCAGGTTTATTTTCCAACTGTTCAAAGCTTTGGCGCAATGTGAAGACGTCGGTGTCTGCCACGGAGATATCAAATCGCAGAACGTGCTCGTCTCCTCTTCAAATTGGCTGCAGATTTGCGACTTTGCTCCTTTCAAGCCCTCATTTCTACCTCATGTAAGAATTTGTTTATTTCCTACTTTTTCAAAAGATACCAATTTTCCCGAATATTTTTTAATTTCCTATTTTTTGACATTTAAAAAATTTTTAGGACAACCCCTCTTCGTTCAATTTCTTCTTCGACACTAGCAGAAGACAGAGCTGCTATCTGGCGCCTGAACGATTCCTCTCCACTGCAGACTACGACAAGCTGTTCGCTGAGAAGAAGGAGGATTGGTTGTTTGGTACGAAATTTTCATTTTTAATGAAATTTTGAAAAAAAAAGTTGTATTCTTTTTGGTTCAAAAGTTTCTAAATTTTTGTTTTCTGATTCAAAGTTTTCTTCCCTTAATTTCGATTAATTTTTGTTCAAAATATTTTTTAATTTCATATTTCTGCATTTTTTGTCTTGCAGGCTCTTTATCCCCCGCAATGGATATGTTTTCTGCTGGCTGTGTCGTTTATGAATTGCTTTGCGATGGCCAACCAGCATTTACCTATGGAGAACTCTGCAAGTACAAGGCCATGTCGGGGAGTGAGGCTGCCGCTTTCTTGCAAAAGTAGGGTTTTAAAAATAATTTTTAGAAAAGTAAAACAAAATCGAGAAAACGGTAACAAAAATGTACAAACTTGCAAAAAATCTATTTTCTAAAATTCCTATTTTTCATGTTTCAGACTCCTCACCAACGTGCCCTCTCAATTCGAGCCGCTGCTCAAAGTCCTGTTGAATCGCGAGCCGTCGATGCGAACCAGTGCGCGAAAAGTGGTTCGTTTGTTTCTTTCAATTTTATTTTATGATTTGTTGTAAAATGTTTATTTTCAGCTGGACGATGCCATGTTCCAGTTTCCTGAATTATTCGGCTCATTTCTGTTTCGCTACATGAACGCTTTCAGGCCGAAGGATCCACCTTTGGTATAAATTTTTGCAGCATTAACTCTTATATAGTTTTCTAGGTTTAATTTTCTTGTAGATTCTCTAAAATTTATTGTTTTTCCTTAAAATTTTTCCAAATTTCTGTTTTTATGGACTCTTCCAAATTTGATTATTTCTTCAGAACGGCCAAGACAACCTGGACGACATGCGCTTCGTGGTGTCGATGAATTTCATGGAGCCGGACGACGTCATTGCGAAGTAATTTTTCTATCAGATTTTTCGTAAATTGAACATTTTCAGGTTGAAAAGAGACGAGACCGCGTGGTGGGGCCAGTTGGTGAAGAACGAGGAGAATAAACCATATGCTGTTCTGTTCATCGCACTGATTACTGCCAATTTGAGATCGCTGAGAACTATCAATACGAAAGTTGTGAGTTTTTTTTTCCAATTCTCGGAAAAGCCATAAAACTTTGTCTACATTTTATCACTTTTTCCTTCAAATTCAATAATTTTCCAGAGTATTGCCTTTCAAACAATTTGAGAATGGATTTATTTCCAGGTCGCCATGAAACTCCTCCTGAAGCTATCCACACTGTGTGATGTCGCCGTTGCCACTGAACGAATTCTCCCTTACTTGGTATCTTTCAAACTACTCTGAGACGAGGTTTCCAACCCTGGGGAAACTTTCTCAGAGTACTTTGTTTTATCGACTGTCGATTTTATTCGAATAATTTCAGGTGTTCTTCCTCTCAGACGCTGTGCCTCAAGTCAAGGCTTTCGCCATTCACACGATCGCCGACTTGCTGGAGATTTTCGAGCCGAAAACCATTGAAGAATCCCTGGTTTTTATCGACTACCTTCTCCCTGAATTAGTGAATTTTTAAAAATTATCTAATTTTACTAAAACAAATTGTCAAGAATGTTTTTTTTTCTAAATAAGGTATTTTTAAATCATAGTTTTTCAGGCAGCTCTAATCGACGACAACGCGCATCCTCACGTGCTCTACGCTCTGGCAGTGAATTTGGGCAAAATCGCAGCGACCGCGCACAAATTCATGACTTGCGCGCCGAAGGTGAAGAATGGAACTGTGGATGATGAGTGTTCTGCTGCCGAAGCTTTATCAGGTATTTTTAATAGTTGCAAGATTCTATCTTGCAGGTCTTTTGTGATCTCCACTCACTTTTAGTAGAGTAGAGGAGGAGGCTAGGGGAAAAGAATAAAGTGGTGGAAATCACAGGCGGCTTTTAAATGTTAGGAAATTGTATTTTTTAGATTTCTTTTTTAAATCGTCTTTTTTCAGAGCCCCAAGTGTCCCTGGACGAGTCGAAGTCGCTGTTCGTCCCAATCAGCAACATGTTCGTCAATCTGACTTCGCACGGTTCTGCCGTCCGGCACTGTCTCATCAAACCCGAATCCGTCAAACTGCTTAACGATTTCTTCAGTAAAATGGGAGGTCCGATCTTCGTTTTCTTTGAATTTTAGCAGTTATGATTACTCTTCACAGAGCATCACACAACATTACAAGCGTTAAAAAGTCGGCAGAAATTGAGATTTCTCCTAACATCGTCCTAACGTTTGCAACTCCTACACACACGTTATTTCCTCTTGCTATAAAAGCTTGTAAAACGCTGTAATATTCCCAAGGTGGCTTGAATTTTCATAAAGTTGATTTCTCCAGATGACGACATAATCCTGACGCACATGGTGACATTTCTGAACGTGAAGGGTGATTGGCGACTGAGGGCGGCTTTCTTCGAGGCTCTGCCGATTTGTGTAAAGAGGAAGAGGAACGACGTGAAGTCTTTGTTGGAGCAGGTCGGAATTCCTAAATTTTGAAAGAAACTCGAAAGTTTCATGAGGAAAGATCTAACTTCAGGGTCTCCATGATTCGCAAGACTTGGTCGTCATTCGAGCAATCGGGTCCATCGGTCGGCTCATCGAAATGTGTCTTCTGGATCGTTCAGTCGTCCTCGATCTTCTCGCTGATTTGATCCCGTTTCTGGCTCATCCAGTAATTTTTTCTATAATAATTTCATTCTATCATACTTTCAGTAAAATTTCATTTTTCTAATTTCAATATTTTCTTCAGAATTCCTGGATTCGTCTAGCCGTCGTTGACGTCGTCGTTCTTCTGGATACCAAGTGGTCGTTGGTCGATGTGCATTCCAAGCTACTGCCTCTCGTCAAGCCCTACATAGATAAATCGAGAGTACAACTCATGGTCAGGCTCAACAACAAGGTGAGAGGAAATTCTAATTTTTGGAAACTCACCCAACTAATATTCGACATTTGAGAGGACCCGTTCAGACGTTAGTCTCAATGAAACTTGGCATTTTCAATTCGCTCGAAATAGGATGAAAATGAAGAGAGCGCGGTTGCATTATTTCTTGTGCCCTCTTGATTTCTCATGCTATTTCGAGCGAATTGCAACTAACGTCGGAACGAACCCAAGGTTTCTGCTATTTTTATCAACAATTTCAACTTGCATATACATCCCAAGAAATAGCTATTTTTAAAAATAGATTTTTTCAGCTAGTCATTTTGGAATGCCTCAAACCGCCGATTCCTCGAGGCACCTGGAAGAAAGTGCTCGACATGAATGAAGACGCCCTGGCTCAACTCATCGCTTTGTTGGGTTCGAAATTGTTGTTTGAATTTCAAAAATTCCATTTTTTCAGGCAATTCCATAAACCGAGGTGCTCGATTCTTCTCTACTGATTCCTGGTTCCAAAAAACGTTCGACAAAAACGGAAATGTCCCGAATCAAGTCGTCGAGTCGCTCTACGCCTTCCACAAAATCCTCCCGAAAATCATCGAATTCCGAAAAACGTAAGAAAAAATTTCATATATTCTTGAAGGAACAGGATTTTACAACAGCAAAGAAATGAAAACTCCAAAGAAAAGCAAAAAATTCTATTTCGGAATTTTCAAAGTTTTTTTTTCAGACTTGGAATGGAGGAGGAGTTAACTCGCCACTATGGAACGATCGACTTGTCTGGAAAGGCCACCGAAAAAGTGCGACGCAAGAAATTCGTCTACTGCAGCGATTCCGAGTTCGATTCTAAATCGGTCAGAAATTAGAAAATTAGCATATTGTATTTATCAATCTTTTCTTCTACATTTCATTGCTATTTTTTTTAGAAAAATGCAAACTACAAGATGCCTATAGAAAGTGTTCAATTTGTTGGCAACATGGAAAAGTAGTTGCAATAGTTCATTGCATATGAAATAGTGAAGGCAGAGAATATTTTGCCTAACGAATCCTATGATATTTCTCTTGCGATGATGCTACAATACAACTACTTTTTCCAATTGCTAATTTCTTTTCAAAAATACCATTTTCAGTCGACTTCCGTGAGCACCGAGTTGCGGATGAATTCAGAGTGGAACGAGATGTTTCGGGATGAGGTGGACGATGAAAATAACGGGGTAGTCGAGGACAGGGGAAATCAGCAGAGTGGGTTTTTTCCACCATAAATCTATTAAATCCACATTTTCTAGACTACCTTATTCAAATTCGTATGTTCTTTCTTTTATTTTTAGATAGGAAGAATAATTGATTTTCAGTGCGAATTTCCGTCTCTGAAGCGCAAGTCAACGAATTGCTAAGGCACATGAACGATTTGCAGATGAGAAAAGGCAGCAAGCGGAAACGACAGGCCGTTCATTACGGGTGAGATTTTTTTTAATCGATTTCTCTTAAATGATTGACTTTTTAAGATGAATTTTTCAGAGAAACCTATCATCGCGGCGCGTCTACTCAAAATGTGCAAGGCATTATGATTACGAGTCTCCACGAACATACAAAAAGAATTACACAGTAATAAAATCAATATTTCGGGGAAAAACGAAAATTTTCAGACTGGCCCGCCACCCGGATGGAGATCATTTCATCAGCGCCTCTGACGACGGTACTCTTCGACTTTGGAGCACTCGATCTGTGATGGGCGAATGCTATGGCGCGGTGAAGAGTGACACGTTCTTCAGCTTGCAGGAAGGTTAGTAACTTTCTTCTTTTAAAAAAAAATTGAGTACTTTTGCATTAAAACGGAAACGATTTAGTAGGAAAACGCTCATTTTAAACTTAGGGAGAAAAGTACTCACTTTAAAAGAAATCTGAAAGTTTCATCTCAGATTGCCCGGCCTCATTGACTGGCGCTGGTTGGGCTAATGAGCATCTCGTAACTGTTTCTTCTTCCGACGGTAAAATCGCCTGGATCGACGTGAGCGCTGATCCAAGAATTGTTTCAAAGGTAGGAGAATTTTTGAAAATGTATTATTTTTAAAATAATTTTCTCAGGTCGAACTTCCGCGCTCAGACGGCGCGCCGAAACAAATCCACATTGCCGACCAAATCGCGTTTGTCAGAACACATCACAATGCGCTGTACTGTCTGGATCTGAGGTTATTGATGTTTTTTTTTTTGTTTTTTTTAATTTCTAATTTTCTTTAAGACTAATTTTTTTATCTTCGGAAATTTCTATTTTTAAAGTTTTGAATTTTAAATTCAGAGTATCGGGTAGAGATTCCTCGCTCGGAAAGCATGTGGTATGGAGGCGTGAGTTGGACAAAAGCTACGGCTACATCACGAGCTCTACCATCGACCCCTGGCACGAGACCTGGATGATTTTCGGATCCACGAATTATCGCATGATTTTGTGGGATTTGCGGTAGGAAATTTACTTTTTTTCCGAAAATATTCAATTTTTGATTTTTAAAAAGATTTGATAGAGTGTTTTCCCTAAACTACAATTTCAGCTTCCAACTCGACGTGCTTCACTGGTCAACACCAAACCAGCTCGTTCCGATGCGACTCTGGTCAAATCCGCTGTCCAAAATCGAATCGCCCCAAGTCTTCACCGCGTTCAACGAATTCGGCGACGTCTCCATCTACGATATTTCGAATCTTGAACCTTCGAGGCATTTTTCCTATTTTGAGAGTGTTGTAAGATTCAAATTTTCAGATCTCGCGTCCTCTGGTCGAGCTCAGGCAATATTCTGCAGTACGGCGATTATTACAAGAGATCTCAGGTATGGAACTTTAAATTTGATGAATTGTGTGGTTAGATTTCATTTAGCGAAAATGATATTTTCAGAAACATTTTGCAGCTAAATTAAAGTTTTCAGCAACCGTCCCCTTCCGACTGCAAAAACCAGACCCGCGCACTTGCAATCTGCCAAGCGACTGGACTCGTCTACACTGGAGATGGAAGAGGCGCGATTCGGAAGTGGAATCTGCACAAGCCCGCCCTGTCACAGTACTTGTCTGGTCCGAGGAAAGTGCCTGGTAAGAAAATTTTAGATTCTTAGAAAAAGATGATTTCAAAAAATCTTTAGAAAATTCTTTAGACGTTGGGCGAATTGTTTAGGAGATTTAGATAGTGTTGAAATTTTAGCTACTTATACAAGTTCGTAAAATTCAGGAAAATCAATCCCACACGAATTGGTGTATTACGAACATCCCTACACTTCCGACAGACCGAGTGTGATTTACGAAATGCAGCAACCTGCGACGGACATCGAGAGGCAGACTGTCAAGATGGAAATAGGGGTAAAATTTTGAACTGTTTTTGAAAAAAGATTTTTCTAAAAAGTTGAAAATTTCTTCTTGCTAATAGAAATTTATTTTTGAGAAAATTAGATCTTTGAAAACTTGATTTTTTCAGCCCACAACTCATCACATCGGCCTCCTCACAGATCTTCTACTCATTCAGCCCGATCTGCTCGTATCTGCCGACTCCGAAGGCGTCATTAAAATTTGGAAATAATCGCCAAATCTCACGGGTATTTTTCATTTTCTACCGAAACAATTCCCATTTGGGTACTTTTTCCTTCTGAAATACGAGTCTCAGCACCTATCGATACTTTTGTGATGACTTTTCTTTAGAAGATCAATAAATTCTCGATTTTAACCCAAATCTATTTATTATTCGACCCCCATACGCTTTTTCATTGCTCTTCTCCTAATGGATGAGCTTCTAATAATTTGGGTTCTTTATAATTTTCACTTTGGGCCTGCCTTTGTTTGAGAACACTGTGTTTTGAAGAGGGTGGTTAGAGTGCGAGGTGACGGTGCTGGGGGATGTTTGGGTGGAGAGGAATGTGATTGGGATGGGCGTGGAGATGACTGTTGGAGAGCAGCATCGAGAAGATCTTGGGCAGATTCGGGACGGGGAGATTGACCAGCTGCAGCGAGTCCACGAGGCTGCGACGATGACGCGCATTCGACGAGAGGAAAAGCACGTCGTTCACCACGAGAAAGTGCGGAGAAATTCTGGGATAAATCGTGATATTCGGATGTTCTCAATTCGATTTTGCAAAAGTTCAGTAATCAAAAAGTCGTGAGGATGTATTCTGAGTTAGTCGTTTTACCCGCATTCAATTTCTGTGGGAATTTTACAAGTATGAAAATGTGAGAGATAAGTGAAGATAGCAACACTAGGCAAAACTAAATGACACGCATACTTTGCGAGTTTCTCAGCCAACTCGGTGGGAGTATGAGGCCACATCGAAGGCAGACACTTGCACAGCAGACGCACCGGCACGTCTATCGTCAGATGCTGCGGGGGAGATTCGATCATTTTTCAGGAGTGGGTAATTTCAAACCTGGGGACCGAAATGAGTGAGGAAAGCAATGACGTAGTCGACAAGCTGCACTTCAGCACGAACCTCCATCGCAGACGTCGTTTCCCACGACTCGTACGACGCACGGGGAACACTCTGATAGAATTATAATTTGTACTGAAAAATTAGCAATACAGAAATGATGTAATGACGAAGTCTATCTTGAGATCATTGAAAAAATAATTTTAAATAGCATAAAAGTGATCGCGTCGTTATGTCAAATAATTTTCATCCAAAATTAGACAAAGTTTCTACTTCCATCGAAGCCTTCTTGAGTAGGTACGCGGTGTGGCTCGAATTGACAGTGAGATAGCGGCCGACCAGATTGACTTTGGGGTGGAAGAGACGCACGAAGGCCGTGGGCCAGAGGTCGATCGCTGCAGAGACGACGCCTTTGCGGCGCGACAGAGCGGCCAGCACGGAGTGCAACAGACTGCCATCGTGGGTTGACACGTAGTGTACCAGATCTCTAGAAACTTAAATCTCTCTTCAATTCTCCAATTTTTTGAGTTTTTTAATAAAAGATAAACCTGATCTTCATTAAATTTCCGAGAAAAACCTACAACTCAAAGTTCTTCATGTCGTGCAACTCGACGTCGGACCAGATGGACGGTTTGCTCTTGGCGATTTCCAGATCGATCGCCGATCTGCCTTTGAATGCATCATAGTCGAACGGCTGTTGTTGGAAAGGAGTCGAATGATGATGCTGTCTGCCTCCATTCAGGTCATTCACTCTGTCACCACTACTCACTTCCGAGTCATTCTCCAATGGCGCTGCAGTTGTCGAGAGAGAATAGTGAACCTGACAAAGATGAAGTTCAAATCGTGCCTTTTCTTGGAGTTTGCAAATGATGATATGAACAAGTGGAGAAAATTCTCGATGAGCGAACTGTTTCAACATATTCTCAGATACAAGTTGATCTTCATTCAAATTGTTACCATCAAAGCCTTGCCCCTGTAGATGAACCCGTTCAAATGCTGCATGACACGATGTGCATCGGCACTGCGGTAGAAGCGCAATCTCCTAGAAGAAGATAATTTCAACGTGCACTAATTTTAGCCAGAAGCCAACAAGGGGATATTCTTATCAAATTTCAGCGTTGAATGTTCGCTTATCGCTTATTCCATTCATTTCTCACCTACCATCTCTTGGGCGCAATCTGAATGTCGAGCATGGGCACATCGCCTCCACTGACTTCCTTCTCGATGAACTGCTTGACTGCGCCCTTCTGTTCGTGAGCCAGTCTGGGTACGTTGAGGAAGATCAGCTCGGCCTGGCAGAGATGCTCCTGTTGGAGGAGCTGACTGATGCTTGGTTCGTTCTGGAGAACTCTCAATTTTCCGTGATTTTCGCTGATCTCCCAGACCTGTGCCTTTTCATCCATCTGCTGCTTGAGGAGTGGGTTCGAATAAACTCTGCTCCAGAACTCCCAGCCGTCACTCTCACCTGCAACCGTTTCATAGAATTCAAGACTTTTCTCGAGTCCAAATCTTTCAAATTCCAGTCACCAACCTTCGATGTTTTTCTCGTTGGCGCCAAGGAGTCCCCACCTCTGAATGCCAGATGTCCCTCCACCGACCGCATTCATGACATTAGCTGCCGTGCCTGTTCCCAGTTCGCCCACAACCGGAATCTGTTGTCGATCACCGTTCAGAATCCGTGCCATTTCGCCCTGAAATCTGACCTCTTCATTCTACCTTTATTTATCCGATAGAAGTTCGTCTTCATGACAATGGCAGATTGTCATTTTCATGAAGTTGTATCCCATGATTCCAGTTACCAAATGCAACTCGCCAAAAGCGTTCCGTGTTTGGTGTTGGAGGCGATTTTCACTCACACAGGAGAACCGGCAAGGACCTGCAGTAGGTGGTTTTTAGTAAGTTGAGTTTTTTCGTGATTTTGTCGAGTTTGCTGATGAAGGTACCGTAATTGAGAAGAATTTGGAAGAAACTGATTGCAGAGCGCGGAAGTTGGATAATGACAAGAAGAAGAATGAGTGAACTTTGATAATTTGGAGATTCAAATTTGTGTGATATGATGAAATTTAAAAATTGCCAAAATTTCTAAATATAAAATAGAATCCATGTAATTCTCGAAACTTCAAATTCGTTATTGAAGGAGTTTCTGAGTGTTTTCTACCTATATTCGATCTGGAGAACACAATTTTGGGACTTTTTCTCGGAGTTTTCAAGTCCAGGTTCGGGTACCAGGGTCCGGGAGTCAAATTTCAAAAGTCATCCCAACACCCCGAAACCTATATCAGGTTGTTCAGTTCGGTGAGCTGAGTCGATTAGTGCGAATATTTTCCAAATCTGACCTTCCTATCACAAGTTACGGCTAAAAGCAGTGAAAAATGTCAAAAGGCACGAATTTCGATGATTTTTCGATTATTATCGAGGAACTGATACGAGTCTGTGAATAAATCGTTTACATTTGTAAAGTAGAAGCCCTAAGAATTATTTTTATGGAAAATGTTAAATCTTTTCGGTATCAGTCTAGGGAATAACCGGTCTGAAGTCGGACCAGGAAATTTCGAATTTCCAAAAATAAAGAACAGATCCCCAAATCGTATACCAATCGGTAGAGTATGAAAAAATACAGAAAATAGCGAGCAAGTCATCCAAAAACCCACTTGCCAAATTCTTGATCCTCCCATTCAGTTATCAATGCTCGTCTTCTATGAATGGTCATTTTTCTTTTTCCTTTCTCACTTATTTTTAGCTTCAATTTGTATATTCCCAATACGGAATTTCGTCTAAAAGGGCTACATTCACTTCTAAATCATTATTTTAGAAGGAAAATTATGTTTACTTTTTCAATGTTCATTTTCCCTCAAATCGCCATATTCCGATTTAAGTTAAAGTTCGATCTTTTTCGGACTTCAGACAATCCTGCTTTTAATATTTATTAAAGCTTCTTACTCTCATCCTCCTGAGCATGTTTCATTTGAATGCAAGGTGATATTTTGGATGACATTCGAAACTGAGCAGATTATTGTTCAATTAATTAAAAACCTCTTCATTTGCTTATTTCTAATTCCTAAGCATTTATCAAAATTACTAATTTTATGATAAGATTTCTTCTCGCAAAATATTCGACATCACTATTCTCTTATCAACTCTCATTCAATGTAAAAGCTTGCTTTCTTGCTCCTAATAATTATTTGATTTTTAAAAATTTATTTGCGCATGCATGCAGGATTTATTTATTTCCTAAATCAGTACAAATTTTTAATTTAAAAATTAAAGAACTAGAACTTCCTCGCTCGCTCGTCGTTCTAGTGACAGCCTTCGACTGGCTGTTAGAAATTCAATTACCTCTACTAACATTTTAACTTGAAATTTTTGTATTATTTGTATTTTTTTATTAATAAAAGGTTTATTTAGGATTCTTGAATGATAAACCATGTTTAGGAATCGATTTTTAATCTGATAAAAATTGCGAAGCATCAATTTAGTAGTTTCATTCTCCCTTCTTCAATGATCAATTTCAAACTCGTTAATTGCAAACTTTTCTCATTCAATCAATACTCGTTTAGTATTTCCGTTTTTAAATAATACTATGCTGATTGTTTAGGTCTCTTAACAAAGATGCTAGCCAAGTTACCAGTCGAAATTATATTGCTGATCTGCGAATATCCCGAATCCGAAGATCTGGGACAATTGGCCTGGACTAACAAACGAATCATGCAAATAATCAAGAAATATCTGCCGACAGCGCTCGAGAGGAAATTTCTATTCTATCGTAGGAAAATATTTCTTGTATGAGCGAAAATTAATTTTAGTATTTAGTGGGTCATAACAAAAACTATGTTAGAGAAGGAAGAATTTGTCTGTTTGATTCGCATACTAATTCTATTGAGCAGATTGCGAGATTTACTAATGATTTCCAACCATATGAAGTAGCAATTACAAAAGACAAAGTAGACTATTTTATTTGTCATTGCCAATTTTGTTAATTTTAGATTTTCACATTAAAGAGTAAAGAAAAATCGTTTGAAATCTTCGATCTGAATACTCGACAAATCAATAGAGGTAACAGTACAAAATCAATAGATTGATGTAATTTTATTGCATTATTTGCAGGGCCAGATCCTTCCAAATGGCGTGAATGGGCATCTGTCGCTTACTCCAAAGACAAATTGTATTATTTGGGTGGGCGGGATCCTGAAATATGGGGATATACGAATCGAGTTGATGTAAGAAGATCGAATGAAAGTCCATGAAATAATTTATTCAGATTTTAATCGACGGAAGATGGCAAACAGGACCTGCATTTTCTCTTCCAATTACATATGCTCAAACAATAACATGCGATGAAATGTTATACGGTCACATTATATCATATTCATTATTGTAATTATGGATTTCAGTTATTGATGGACGGGAAAGTAGAAAGATATATCGATTATCAGACGATGAACGGGAATGGATTAAAGTTGGAAAGATTCTAGAAAAGCGAGATGATTTCGGAGTTGCATCGCTAAATGGAAGAATTTACATAACTGGAGGATGGAAGTCGTTAATTTTGTATGATAAATAATGTATCATTATATATTTAGTTATCCTAATTCATTAAAATCCTGTCTGTGCTTCGACCCCTCAGCTCCAGCTGACAATCGAATTTCTCGAATCGCTGATATGAATCATGGAAGGTACGATCATTCGCTCATTGTCGCTAACGGGAAATTGTATGCGATCGGAGGGTGAGCTGAGATTTTGCATATCTTTATACGAAAGATTTGTTAACTTAGATTTCAAGAATCTTATATGACAAATTTTTGTAATTCAACCGAGGAATACGATCCACAAACGAATAAATGGCGTAAAATCAGAAGAATTTTTCCTACAACGTTATTTTATCGTAAGAAATTATATTGAAAGCTAAGTAAAAGACTTTGAAACGATTCGTAATAATTTAGTTAATGGTGGAAGGATATGCTTGTTCAACTCATTTACCTACTCAGTAGAAGAGATTGCAAAATTCCACAATTGGTATTTCCCATATCAAGTAGCAACTACACAGAATAAAGTAAATTCTTATGTTCGTTATTTTGGATAATTTCTCAAATTTCAGATTTTCGGAATTAACGGCGAAGATAAAGCATTTGGAATATATGATTTGAATACTGAACAAATTTCAGAAGGTCTTATCAACAGATTCATGAATGATCGATTAAAAGAGTTTTACAGGTCCAGATCCTCCCAAATGGCGTGAATGGGCATCTGTCGCTTACTCCAAAGACAAATTGTATTATTTGGGTGGGCGGGATCCTAAAACAAAGAAAAATACGAATCGGGCTAATGTAAGAAGATCGAATGAAAGTCCATGAAATAATTTATTCAGATTTTAATAGATGGAACATGGCAAGCAGGGCCTGCATTTTCTCTTCCAATTACATATGCTCAAACAATAACATGCGATGAAATGTTATACGGTCACATTATATCATATTCATTATTGTAATTATGGATATTCAGTTATTGATGGATATGAAAGTAGAAAGATATATCGATTATCAGACGATGAACGGGAATGGATTGAAATTGGAGAGATTCCAGATAGACGAAGTTATTGCGGAGTTGCATCGCTAAATGGGAAAATTTACATAGCTGGAGGACACAAGTCGTTAATTTTGTATGATAAATAATGTATCATTATATATTTAGTGGTGATACAGTAACATTCAAATCTTGTCTTTGTTTCGACCCCTCAGCTCTAGTTGACAGTCGAATTTCTCGAATCGCTGATATGAATTATGCAAGATACGATCATTCGCTCATTGTCGCTAACGGGAAATTGTATGCAATCGGAGGGTGAGCTGAGATTTTGCATATCTTTATAGGAAATATCTGTTAACTTGGATTTCAGTTTTAAAACAGATTCTCTGTAATATTCGACGATCTCAAGGAAGAGACCGGACCAGAGGCTTAAAATGCGTTTTGAAGGGGTATTTGAGTGTTTTCTACCTATATTCGACCTGGAGAACACGATTTTGGGGCTTTTTCCCGGAGTTTTCAAGTCCAGGTTCGGGTATCGGGTCCGGGGGTCAAAATTCAAAAGTCATTCTTATATCCTAAATTGTATATCATATTGTTCAGTTCGATGAGCTGAGTCGATTCGTGCAAATATTTTCCGAATTTGACCTTCTTATCACAAGTTACGGCTAAAAACAGTGCAAAAATGTCAAAAATACGGAGTCCTTCATAGGAAAGTCAACTTTTCTCATTTCTTTCTGGATATTACCTCCCAGTTTTTTCACACAATAATCTGCGAGTCCTGCTCATTCTAGTCGAATAAAAAAATCCTGAATTGAGATACACCGATTGGCCGAAAAAGCGATCCGAAGTTGGATTTGAAAATTTCGATTTTTCGAATTTTTGAGTTATACCTCCAAATTATATATCATTCGATAGAGCTCGAAAAACTGAGCAACTTTTGTGAAGACACCTCGATGAAATTTCCATTCCGAAATGAGATATTCAGAAAAAACTGAAAAATAAGGTATTTTTTCAAAAATTTATTTCTCACCATCGGTGTGGTCTAATTCGTTTAATTTTGTATTCAAAATTATTCCTGACGCTTAAATTATGATTCTAAATAAAATTTAGGGGGTAATATCTATATTCGGGAACTTTCCGGTACTGGTTCCGGAGGGTACCAGACCGGTTTTAAAAATCTAATCAAGACCGGTCATGTTATATATCATTCGAAAGCCAGTGAAAAACTAAGTATAATACCGAAAACCGCTTGAAAAACGGATTGATGGATCGAGATTTATGATCAAAAACGTTCCCAAGTTTACTCTTCAATTTGACCAATACTTCATTTCCTCATAAAAATCGATACACTGAACCATTTTTCAAGTGGCTTTCAGCATTACACTCAGTTTTTCACTGGCTTTCGAATGGTATACAACATTATAGGTCTTTCTATCAAATGGTAACTCACCTCTTAGGGGTCGTGGCTCATATGAGTCAAATTAACATTTTAACAAAGACCCATCATGTTATATATCAAGTGAAAGCCCCTATTGAGCTGAATAATATTCTGAAAACCACTTGAAAAATAGATTAGTCTATCGACTTTTATGACCATTTGAAGTTACCCCATTTTTGGTCCTTTTCGACAGGTGGTTATAGTCAATTACAATGATGGTATAATGAAACCACTTGCTGAAATTGATAGAAATGGACTCGAATATTATTCTCCAGTCGATTTCGAGTCGATTGATACCCATCTTGATATAGTACTACTCGGGTACCATATGGGTGGTATACCATGGACCCATATGGCAACATGGTAAAGTGGTAGCACGATACTCTAGGAAGCAAAAATGAAGTATTGCTCTTCAACTGCTATATCCCGAAAAGATTTTTCGAATTCGTTTGATTTTCAAAAAGTTATGAATTTTTTAATATTTTTGTCATTTTCATAGTTAGACCCACTTAAACTGCTATACCACGCATACCATAAGAGATAACCATGAGGTGTCTTCACAAAAGTTGCTCAGTTTTTCGAGCTCTATCGAATGATATATAATTTGGAGGTATAACTCAAAAATTCGAAAAATCGAAATTTTCCGTTCCAACTTCGGATCGCTTTTTCGGCCAATCGGTGTATCTCAATTCAGGATTTTTTTATTCGACTAGAATGAGCAGGACTCGCAGATTATTGTGTGAAAAAACTGGGAGGTAATATCCAGAAAGAAATGAGAAAAGTTGACTTTTCTATTGAGGACCCCGTATTTTTGACATTTTTGCACTGCTTTTAGCCGTAACTTGTGATAAGAAGGTCGGATTCAGAAAATGTTTGCATCATTCGACTCAGCTCGTCGAACTGAACAATCTGATATACAATTTGGAATATTAGAATGACTTTTGAATTTTGACCCCCGGACCCGGTACCCGAACCTGGACGTGAAAACTCCAGGAAAAAGCCCCAAAATCGTGTTCTCCAGCTCGAATATAGATAGAAAACACTCAAATAAGCCTTCAGAACTCATTTTAAGTTTCTGGTCCGAACAGTTTCGAGGATTACGGAGAATCTGTTTTAATAGGTTTTGCAACTTAATCGAGGAATACGATCCACGAACGAATAAATGGCGAGAAGTCGGAACACTAGAATAGGAATAATCCAGTTTAATGCCATGTAGCCCTTTTATCTGGCACATTATATTTTATGAATTTTATCTTTATTCGACTATTATTAAAATTCCAATAAACATGATAAAACAGCTCAAAGATATTCAATAAAGACGCTGAAAATTGCAACTGAAATAAGTATTCTTTAAAATAGTTTTCGATAAGAATAACGAAATATACCTATTAGGAATCACTCATTCTGTCACAACTTAGATTATTGCATCTCAATTAGTTGTCAATTTTAGAGTTATTAAGAGAAATGTTTTCAATTTGTAAGGATTATTGTGAATGACTAATCTAGTTGACATAACTTCCCTCATCAAATACAACTGATGAAACAGAAATCTTGTTAAAACTTGATCACTTAAACCCAACTAAATCACACGAATTCTCGATGTAAAGAAATCAACGCATATTTCAAGTGGAAAATTGAAAATTAAAAACCTACAGAGTGCAACAAATGTTCTTTTCCTCACAGCGGATTGAAGGACGTGGTTCGCGGGCTTTTTGTGTCTGAGTCATACTACTTTCCAAAAAGCCCGCGAACTATGACTAAGCCTTATAAAATAAGATCCAAGGTTCGTAAGAATTCTCATCATAAAAATCAACGATTTGTAGTCTGTCTCATCCTCAATTATGACTAGCTCAACACATATGTATCTCATAGTTAGATTTCTACTATCACACCATTTCTTCTTTTCTGACAAATCGATCTTCAACAATTTTCTATATATTTTGTCTAATATTATATGGCGTCACAATATGAAATCAATGAAACCCTTATTGAGAATACCAATGCATTATTTTATCGTTATCAAATGGCTGAAGCAGAAGAGGAATCGTATTCCGTTCCATTCTTGTCGTGTTCTTGATTGCACTCAACTGAAATTAAGGAATTTCACTCGCTTTCAGAGATAAAATTATATATAGACGGTAGTAAAGTAGTAAAGTCAAAGTTATCTTCGAAATTAGTCAATCTCTCCATCTCAGGTTAGAATATTTGGAAAATGGTCATTTTATTATAAATCGTGATACCAATAAAAGCTATGAAATAGATGGGGTAAGATCAGAAATATTAGCAGTGCAAATAAACTAGTGCTAATCGGCAAAATAGTAGTTCTCGCACTGTACTGGACACATCCCAGAATTAAATAAAAACAACATACGACTTGTGGTTGTAGGAGCTGAGCGTCTTGGACTGAAAATAGCAGGAGTTGTATTCGATGTCAGCTGCCTTCTGCTGGTTGCCTGTCTGGAAGGAATTGTCGTCCAGAGCCTGTATGGCTATGCGAACTATCGCTTCACGACGCTAAATAAAATAGCTTAAATAATAGATAATCAGGGAATCTAATTGAGTGGCATTTTACATCGACACAATCAATCAGTCAGTCTGAACATAAATATCAGTTTCATCAAACACAACCCCTGAGATAATTGATATTGGAATGAACTTCGTTATGTAGAGTATAAGATACTTCTGTTCAAATTATGATGTTAAATAAAAACTTACAACAATGGTGAGTGGCTCGATGCACTTTCCTCGCGGCTCCTCCATTTGCCAATTCACGTGCTTTGCGAAGACGTTCGAACTCGCCCTAAAATTTTCAATAAAATTCAAAAAGTGGCCTAGAAGAATTTATAAAATGGTAGGAATAGCATATTTTTCAACGAGTTATTTCAAATTTCCTTACCTGAACAGCAGTTTTAGCCTGGCAACCTCCTCTTTCTCCATTCTTTCCAGCCTGTTCCCGAATCCCGAATATTCATCTTCCTTTCTTTTGCCTGAAAAAGCTTTGATTAATATTTACTAGAAAAAATACCTTGGCTCATATTCGAATGATTCATGAGTTTCTCCATTTTGTCGCTGACTTCGTGAATACACTCTTTTGACATTGCTGAAATGACAGAATAAATGAAATCTTCATTTACAAATAGGAAAAAATCTATCCAAAATTTCTTACCGTTTTGAGCGCATTTGCCTGTTGGCTGACTTTTTCAGGAATTCGGCCATCATTTTGTGTTTGCATTCGGCCTAAAAATAAGAATTATTTGAATGCTTGAAAATGCATTCTTGTAAATTAGAATTAAAAAATGAAAATTGAAATAGTTATAGGAGTATTCAATTTTGACAGCATTGGACAAAAAATTAAAATTCACTAATTAAAAACCGAATCCATACCCGTTCACAGTACTCGATCATTTTTTTGAACCTCAGACAGCCCTGATTTTGTCATTTATTCTCCACTACTTTCGACAATATCATTGCTAGAAAATTTAATTTTTAAATGCGGTCGAATAAATTCAATTATCAGCACCAAAAATTCAAAAAACCGAATAAAATTCAGCGCCATAAGTACAGCTATTAAAAATAAATTATTTCAGTTTAAAATACTACAGCTCAATTTAATTATTGAAATTTGTATCTTTCTGGTAGAACATGAATTTGTCAGAAAATCAAATCATAAATTCCATTTTTCGGCGAAAGATTATCCTTTTCAACTTCTCTACCGTGCTATCTCGTTTGAGCACCGAAACAAATAGGAGATTCTGTTTCTTTTCGTCTCTCTGAAATAGACTTTCCATGTCAATTTTCACGTAGGAGGGACGTCGCATGAATAATTAACCATCATATTTGACGTCTTTCAGTGATAGATTTTGCAGACAATCAGAGAAGATGACAACTTCCAGATTTCGCATCCATCAATCATCAATCGATACGAGATTTAAAAAATAGAAATAAAAAGTGCGATATAATGCGGCTATGTTTATCAGAATTTACACGAGAAATTAATACATCACAATTCAGAGATGTAATTCCATTACCTATTGGCAAGTCGTTTGGCTCTCAAGCATTTATATACCGTCGGTCGATCAGACAGAATTAATTTCTGGATTTTGTCTATTTCTATCCGATACATGTGCATTGTTCACTTTTCTTCATACTTTGCAAGTCTTCCCTTGTGCAATGGTTTTAAGAAACAAAAACTCTCAGAGAAATCTCATCGATAATAAGAAACGACATCAGACGTCATTCAATGAATTGTGTGCTAAATGTGGTATGCAAATAAGATGTGGTGCAATAAGTGAAATTTTGCTGACTGTCAGATGGATTAACTCATCGACAATGATGAAACGAATAAACTTTGGCCGATTTATTGTCCCTTTTCACGTGAATGTTGAATTGCGTGTATGATTTTAATGCAGACATCACTCGTGTCATCTCAACTTTGCCGATATTCGTTTTGTTGGTCGGATTAATAAGTATCATCGAAACACTTTCGAGCCCGATATAAAAATTCCTATGAGACTGTTGTTAATATCAGTCTATGCAACCTACAGGCAGGAATACCGTCGTATTGTAAAGCGAGAATTTCTTCGCCACTTCTTGGAGTGGGGCGAAATTCTGAGGCTTTATCAATATCTTTTTTTATATATCATATTTGCTAGAAGGCTTCGCTCGTGGCTGTTGCGTCTAGAGACCTCTTTTTCAGCGAAATCTCGCATTTACCTCTTTGACATTATCACTTTTGGTTATGTGGTATAACCCACAATTAGGGTCTGCAAGTGATTTTTCGAAATTAAGAGCTGTTTTAAATCAAGCTAGTTCTGAGAAGAATTAAACAATTTTTCTTTTTCCAAACCGATGTTTCTATCGAAAATTGCGCATTGCATACTTTTGAAAACAGCGATTTTCGAACGGGTTGTCGTTGATCATTTTGTTTGTTCTCAAATATGCGGGGAATGCAAACTATTGTCAATTTCTAGGCATTTTATGATAAACAATAATTCAGATGCGTCAAACTTTTGGATATTCAATTGCTTCCAAACTCCTGTTGCTCTTCCTGATTGCCAACGTCTCTGCCGACGAGAGACTCAAGCGACAGGCTGGTATTACGATTAGGAAATGGGGACTGAATAACGTTTACTATTATTTCGATCCAAGTCTAAGTGAGTAATTTCTTTTTTTCGTCTTAAATTAGAGTCAAAAACATCATAATTCCAGCAACAGCACAACAGACATTAGCTAACCGAGTCATGAAGTCGATCATTCAGCCATCGACTTGCATATCCTTCGTGATGAATGCGACTGCGAGAAATCGGGTCAAAGTGAGTCGATATTATATTCGTGATTAAACAAATCGTAATAATCCAGATCGTAAGCGATCCGACAATTGACTTTTGCGAGTCATCGAATGTCGGCTGCAAAGGCGGGGAACAGACAGTAACTATGGGGTCCAAATGCATATACGTTAGTCATTGATTACATTCTCTTTGAAATATAAGAAGTATGATCTTTATTTAAATTTTTCGAAGACAAAAACGGAGCTTCGAATATCCCTGCTTGATAATTTGATAATAAACTGGCAACTGAGCAAAAGCGTTCAATCTTCCCCAATCTCTGCTTTAAAAATTTCTTGTAATGCAACCTAGTTCATAGTTTGGTTTCAGGACGGTGCTTTTGCGAAAGCGATATTCCATGTGCTTGGCTTCTACACAATGGAGCGCAGAAGCGATAGAGACAATTTCATCAACATAAATTCGAATTCTGTCAATGTCTTTCAATGGTAAAATATTTACTCAAATGGATTTTCTATTTTCAGCCTGCAATGACTGATGGTCTTGCGATGATAAATTCGACTTATTCTACAAATCTTCTTGGCTACAATTTTGGCTCCGTCATCCATTCGGCATATGATATGTAGGCAATGTTATGAACAAATTGTTGACAAGCGAAATACATTAAGGTTTGTATACGAAGGTTCGACTGATTATCCAATTCTGCCCAAAGACAATGCATACTTCTACACAATGGGAGGTCCGATTGTCACTAGCTATGACTTGAATATGCTAAATCAATTCTACTACTGCAATAGTGAGTGTCAATGTGAGCAGATCAAGTCTTCACAATCCCAATTTAGACAGCTGTCCAAATCCCACGGTCACATGCACTAACTCGGGCACTCTGAATACTCGTTCATGCAACACATGCAATTGCCCTCTCGGGTATGCTGGAACAACCTGCAATACACGGGTAGGATGTTGAGATTATGAAATCCAGATGTATGATCTGCTTAAAGATATTTTTCATCAAATAGTGTTTTGAAACAAAAGAGAAAAGAATGGTGATAATCATCGTCTATTGTCACCCAACTTTTCGAGATTCTAAAACTCAAATACAATGATTTGTCTAAACGGACAGCCCATGTTCTATTTTCTTTCAGCCCACTGACGGAGGTCAACAATTGACTGCCACAGCTTCGTGGACATCCTTAACAGTCACCATCACTGGAAGTGCATCACTTGCAGAACCTGGACCGTATTCCACAAAGACATACTGGATTGTGGTGTGTTAATCAGGCTCGCCATTTTACAGCATGTAAACTTTATTTTTTCGTTTAGAAGCCTGCAGGGTATTCCTATGTGCAATTCCAGTATGTCAGCTTCTCAAGCGCTCAAACAAAATTCTCACCAGGCTGCAGAGATCTTGGACTCGAATTGAAATACCTATCGAATCAGCAGCTCGCAAATCCTCGGTAAATGATCATGGCATGCATATTGTCAGATATAATTTACCGATAATTCAGTGTGTGTTCTGATGCATGGAATGGTTTGTCTTCTTCAAGCCCTCTGGCCACCACTCCAATCGTTGCCTACACAAGCACAATCGATGCCACGTTCGTGCTGCAATTCCGAGCCACTAACACTAATACTACCGATATAAAGCCGCCTCCTCCACCTTTTTTAAGTAGGTTTATAAATTATAATAGTTCATTAAATCGCGAAATGATAAAGCGCACGTTTTTACGAAAATCTCGCATCATACTCCTCCTCTCCCTATGCCTTCCATACATTTTACGCTCGTAATAGGAAGCAAAACGACGTAGTGGCTGTATCAGTTTTAGCGATAGATACTACAGATACAACTAGTTCAACATTTGAATTCAGCAACATCTACGAGCACATCCACATCGACGTCTACGAGCACGTCCACACCCGGTACTACAACCGTTTGTTCCAGCAATGAAGCTCCACTAGCTGAATGTGGTAAGTCTTGATAATTTTTCAAGCCAACCATTTTATTGTCAATTCAAGAGAAAATCTATTGCCGAGTCCATAAATTTCATGGATCTTTTTCGGAGGAATCATTTTGTTTTCTGGAAAAACTACTGTATATGTTCCAAGAGCATATTCATTCATTAAATTCGATTCAAATTCATACATCAAATTTGTAAGAATAGTGTATGAATTACAAAGAAAGTGTTATCACTTCTTTTTAGCCGAGCTTAGCTATTAACATTAAATTTGCATGAATAAACGATCAAATCGTCTTTCAAAAATAGCACCATCTTACTCTTTCTCAATAATAATGAATTATGATTAAAGAATACAGGAAAATGTCCTCTTCTTCAAGCAAAGAAAAACGTTTTTCAAATCTAAATTCAACAATTTCAGCTGCACAATGTCCTCCTGGTGGCTGGGAATTTTTTGAAGGCAAATGCTATCAAGTGATCATTGAACATCATTCTCATTTTGTGAATAGCAAGAGTTTTACAGTATTTTGCTGTTGACGCCGATTGGAATACAGCAAGTGCGAACTGCATGGCATTATGCGCAACATGCCATCTACCAAGAATTTACAGCGAAGAGCAGGGCATGGATTTTAACAATTATCGTAAGGAATTTCATGAGAATTTATTAATGTATAAACTAATTTGGAACATTCGATTTCTGAATTGCGTGTTTTTTTTTATTTTGCGGTATTAATAAGACTGTACTCACAAAGGAAGCTAATGGTTAGAGAGGCCAAATCAGTTTTCAGCATTGATTTTAACGTTTAAACTTGGTATCAGTCTGATCATAGAAGTCATGCTGATCTCAAAACTCTTTAGATCTCCGAAAATGATCTATTCTAAGTAAAGCTATGACCATCTTTGTAAAGCGAGCCTTTCCTGCTGTAGCCTTCCTGAATTTTTTTCGGATAATAAACTCAGCTTACTATTATTAAAAGACTTAATTTAACGCAAAACTCATCCAAATTATGTCGAAACTGGCCAAAATTTCTTACTAACGAAATTTTATCAAAAATTAAACAGGATAATTAAAATCATCTACTGATTTTCTGGCTCATAGAAAAAGACACCGGGACACCGGTTAGAAAAAGACACCGGGTTTTCTAAGAAATAGTATGAGAAAGCAAAAGAAGAAAAGAAAAAAGCCGGTGTCTTTTTCTACGAGCCGATTTTCTCATTTTTCAGTGGATACGAATGGCTATGACTCCGAGCTTTGGATTGATGCACGTAAAATTGCAAGTGATCCTACTGTGAGTCATCATCCTACTTATAGGCAATTTTGAAAGTAGAACGATAGAAACATACGAAAATAGTAAAGGGTTAGGGAAGAGTAGGCTAGAGCATCTTTTACCATATTATTTCGCATGCTACTATGATTTATCGTTCTACATTTCCAGGTTGTCTATTATGATTAGTTCAAGGATATTTCTTTTCATCGCTTTGCATTTTTATCTATAAAAATTTAGGGGATGAGTGTAGAGAACAGCGATGGCTGTAAATATGCGAATACCTTTTGGGATAATGGGTAAGTAAAAAAGTTTCTCTGCAACCATGGTTTTAATTGGATAATTGAATCAAAAATCTATAGCAAGAGTACCCTCAACTCTGTTAGAGACTTGGATTGGAACAGTGAGCATGGCTCGTGCTGAAGCCGCGAATGTTAAGGCTTGATCACGATTCTCCTATGGCAATCACAACGAATCTCGAACATTCGCACGCATCAACACAAGTCATTATTACTACATAAATTCAGGCCTCGAATACATATAAAAAGAATAAGATATAATGAATGATTGAACTTTCAACTAGTGGATAGTTATTAATTATATTTAGAACTCCGGGTAAGAAATTTAGTTAATCGCAACGGAAGAAGAATTTGATTTTCAAAAATGCACAAGCATCGCAATACCAAATTTCCATATTTATAGTAGTGCGTTTATGAAAATCAGTTCTTCAATTTCTCGATGCGCTTTACTAAATTCCTTCAGATGGCACTGGAGATTGTAGCTTTGTGAGTCATAGTTTTAATCCATTTAAATGTTTACCTTTTATAAAATATATCGTTGCACAAAGATGAATTAATTTGTACCGAGTGGATCATTTCCGAAAATCTAAAAATTATTTTGTCTTGTTGAGAGTTTGTAATGTTATTTTAATGAATTACCGTGATCACCTATTTCCTAAAATGCACTTGACTTCTCTACTTATACAAGAGATTTTGAAGCTGACTTAGATTAAGGAAAAACGAATTAAATGTCATTAAATGCAGAAATTAATAACAACCCAAATCCGTGTTTTATAATGAATATTTTAGATGAATTTTAATGGATTATGGACCGACTATGAAGTAAGATGAAGTTTAATCTGTAAATCTGTAAAAATACGAATGCTGTAAATTCTCTAATGGAATCTTTCCTTCATTAGAAGCCAACTTCCTTGCCGATTTGCCAGAACTCATCATTACCCTATTCAGATCATGTTGAGAAGTGTTTTCTAATGTTTTGCAAACTTTAATGCATATTTTCTACTAGTTTCAAGTGAATAATGTCTAAATGATGAGTTATGAAGGTTTGAAAAAATCGAATTTTTTTTTATTTTTGAGAGGTTGAAAATTAAAAGTCCCAGGGTATCTATTACAGGTTTTACGGTATGAAATAGTTTAGTTAAAAATAACTAGAAAGTGGAAGGCAAGAGAAAATATGCATGATCAGGTTTGGGAGATTTGACCTGATATTAGATTCGTTATTGTTTACTTCTCTCACATCCTGATAACGAATAATCCAGAATACTGGCAATGGTATTTCCATTAAAAGTAATCCATCGGGTCGAATATTTTCAAGTCTGTGTATAATATGCTTTAGTAAATGAAATCTTCTAGTCAGAAAGAGGAGAGAAAGAATTAAATTTTGAAAGAAATATCACTTTTGATTATTAAAGGCACATGAAAATAGTTCAGAAACTATCATGCGCCCTATAAAAAAATTTCCTAAAATCATATTCCATATTTAGTGCGACGGTGATGGGTATAACTATGTCTGCGAAACGGACGAACGACTTACCGCGACATGCTCTTCTTGATTATCCTTCTTATCTGATATTTTATTTTTCAAATGAAAATTGCATAAATAATAAATTTTCATTTTTATCAAAAAGTGTTAAATGAAAACAAATCGAAAGCTATAGTTCACTAATAAAGTTGCTTAACACTCTTCAAAGGAGCTAGATCAATTTGATTTTATTTTCGGGGCGAGTATCGACAGGTGAAGCTGGACGTCCATGCTTTACTTTCTCGAAATTCAAACTGCAGTGAATGACGAAACGGGAATCATAGTATTTCGTAAAGAAGACTAAACTTGAAATGCCTTATTCATGCACGTGTAACATATTCCTATCACCACAAATTTGATTCAAGCTCTTCATTGAAGTGTTTTGATGGAATTCAATTATTTATAGGAACTACGTAGATTTGAATCTAATGGTCAGGACGAATATCTCGAATTTAAATTGATTTTCTTCATAATGCTGAATTTTCAAGTTATACCTATTTTGAGTAGGTCTTTTGCGGCTTTCAGTAACTTGGATTCTTGATAAGAAGCGTCAAAGTTCCACAGGAACAGTGACAACTCAGAACAATTGCGACCAATTTAAAAATCTAAGATAAATGGCATTTTTTGTCGAATAATCGAAGTTTTCTTACTTGGATAGCATAGTTTTCAACGAGTTATTTCAAATTTCCTTACCTGAACAACAGTTTTTAACCTGGCAGTCTCTTTTTCCATTCTCCCCAGCCCGTTCTCGAATCCAGAGTATTCCCCTTCTTCTTTCTTTTGCCTGAAGAAAGCTTTGATCAATATTTATTAGAACAAAAAACCTTGGTTCATATCCAAATGATTCACGAGTTTCTCCATTTTGGCTCTGACTTCGTGAGTATCAACTCTCTTGACGTTGCTGAAATGACAGAATAAATGAAATCTTCATTTACAAATAGGAAAAAATCTATCCAAAATTTCTTACCGTTTTGAGCGCATTTGCCTGTTGGCTGACTTTTTCAGGAATTCGGCCGAAATGGAAGTTCTTCAGGCCGGACTAATTGAATAACAAGACCATCAGTTTGTGTTTGCATTCGGCCTAAAAATAACAATTCTTTGAATGCTTGAAAATGCATTCCTGTAAATTAGAATTAAAAAAATGAAAATTGAAATAGTTATAGGAGTATTCAATTTTGGCAACATTGGACAAAAAACTAAAATTCACAAATTAAAAAATCGCATCCATACCTTTTCGCAGTCCTCGATCATTTTCTCGAACCCAGTCTGCAGAGCCTTAATCTGGATGTCTTTCGCATCATCACTCAACCCCTTCTTGGCCTAAAAATAATTTATCTTTTCTTTGGAAAGTACAAATTTTCGTGTGTAAAAGTTCAGCATAATTTCCTTCAAAATTTACCGAAGATTGACAGAGTAATAAATGCCTTTTCAATTAAAAAACGAAAGAACTCCGAACATTCAAAATAATCACCTTGATCCTGTTTGAGTCCCCCCTGAAGCAGTGTTCCATGAACTGTCTCTCCGCATTGGAGTAGTAGATTCTGCAATAGCTCCTGTGGTTGCCTCTGCCTGTTTCTTGGTAATAGGCTGCCAGGGAATTCGAGGGAGCTCAATGAATTACTACTCTGAAACATCAGAATTGAAATGTGTGAGCGTTTTCAGAGATAAACCTGAATTTGTACAATGTGCACAAGTTAGATCATTTATCATTCGAAAATTGAATACTTATCGAATTAAAATTAGTACCAAACAAAAAATGTAGAAGACAACTCATACCTGACATTAGCCTCGTCGATGCCCATTCCGAATGTGATCGTGGGGGCCACGACGACTGGAATCTCGCCATTCGTCCATTTCCGCTACACTTTATTGCGAGTCTGAAGAAGGATTGTGATTTAGGCAGGACAGCTCGAAATTGATAGAAGGAACTTCGGAACAAGATTGAAGAAATTCGAGGCCTCGGGACGAGATAAAACTCAGCGAAAATTGTGCCTATTCGAGTCGATCCGAGCGGATTGGCATTGGTCGGCAAAAAAGTGCCGACATCCGCCCGGATCGACTCGGATAGGCATAATTTTCGCTGAGTATCAAAATTGGAGTTTTTTCCAAGAAAATTAGAGCTATGCCAATACCTCTGCTTACTAAAACACAAACAAATAAGCGTCTCATTTTGAAGCAAGATTTTTTTCTTTTTATGTCGCCGTTCTCCTTGTTGCTTTCCTCTGAAGATGTCGTTTCATTTTGTCGTCCTTTCCTCGCTCATTTTGGTTCCTGAAACATGTAAGATTTGCATTTTGTTATTTCAAGACCAATTTTTTTTTTTCAAAACTATACGCTTTTCTGCAAATTTTGCAAAATATTTGCGCATTTTTGATCTTTTCATTCATCCACCCATCTCTATTCTGAACACATTATGATTGGAGAAGGAAGAAGTTTATTGTCAGGCGATTGAAGGCGGAAGACAATCCGCTAGGGGATTGCTTCTGGAGTTTGAGTAACGAAAAATGGGTGGAATGCTGCTGCTCAAGTCGTTGTCTATCGAATCAGATGATACGATGAGATAAATTTCGAGTCTGTTTCGATTTAGAAAGTTTTTATTCCAATGTTTTCAAAAGCCAATTTTACGGCCTTCTGTATTTTTCATCATAACTACCATTCGTAAAATTCACCAGTTCTTTTTTTATTTTCCTTATATTCCCTAGCCTCAAGCCTGGTGAATTTGACTAATGATAGTCATCGTGAACTTCTGAATTATTCAGGAAGCCGTTTCAAAGGCTACATCTATTTCGAAAAGATGTCAAATGAGGCATCACATCATATAAAAGGTGCAGCCGTGTAGCCGCCCTCTAGCAACCTCTCAGAATCACATGTTTTATATTGGGACAGATTTTCACAGACCTATGTAATCCGAATGATAATGTGTTTGTGGCGGTTGTGAAATTGTGCAATTGAATGTCATCCCCGTCTTTTATCGAACTCAGCCCCTGCCTCCCACTGTCACCCATCTGTTTCCACTTTATTCGATTTGTCTCTGTCATCCCCAACCCTTTCGATATCCAAATCTTCCAAGTTCACAGAGCATCTCTCGGAAGATTCAAGAACGATCAATTTTGATCCCATTTCATGAACCCGTCGAATAAATCTATTCATTTTCTTTCCTTATTAGTATCAGTTCTTCAAAGTGCGAGAACTACAAAATATTCCATTTCAGGATCCGGATCAAATGAAAAGTTTTTTATTCCTTGGAATCTTCTACCAGTATTTCTTCTCCACTTTGCAACAAGTAAGCCCGTCGTTTCTCAATTGTCGTTAATTTTCAAATTTAGCGCCACCCGATAGATAATTACGGGAAGAGGAGGGATTATCAATGGAGTCTGGACCGACGATATCCCTACGAAGATCGACCAATACAGGCTGAATCGCTCGGAGAAGATGATAAACTCCCAATCGAAGCTAGTGGATCAGCCACCTTATTTTCTCATGGGTGAAATATTTCGTGAAGTGAAATATGCTTGAACTTCCTTTTTAGAGAAACTAGGGATTTCCTTCAGTTTCTAAAACGGATAAACTACGATCACCGACAAGTTCCCGAAAATAGAAGAGGGGGTAAGAATGGACTAAAATAGAACTTCTAGGCCAAATGTATTTTTAGAAGCTGTAATGGTCGAAGTTTCTGTGGTTGTCAGTAATATCCGATCAGTATCGGAAGTTACGATGGTAAAGGAATATTTACTCTCTCATGAAAACCAGGAAGTGCTAAAACTAATCTTGAAACTTAATAAAACAAAAAAACAAAGCTCAAAGCAATGCTCGTCCCCAGTGAAATCACTTTTTCTAGGACTATGCTCTCGAGTTATTCTATCGTGAGTCATGGACCGACAATCGTCTTCGTTACGACAAGAGACTTTTTAACAACAAAACCGAGCTGTTTCTGCACGAGAGCTACACTAATTTCCTGTGGTTCCCCGACACTTTCGTGCCGAATGCAATCGCCTCCAAGAATCCACAACGTCACTCTATTTCTCATCGTTCGCTACTTCGGTATGTCAAGCTTTCAGAACATCTCTCAAAAATGAAAGTTCCAGACTTAGCGAAAAAGGCACTATTCTTTACAGCAGAAGAATTTCACTGATCTGCGAATGCAGTAAATTCGTCAGTCGTAAATTTCATGAAAATCTAACTTTTTAGCAATGGACCTAACACTGTTCCCCTTTGACCGGCAACTCTGTAAGTTGGGTATTGAAAGCTGTAAGTCTCTAGTTTTTCTTCCTGAAAATCTGTTTTCTTTCTAGATGGCTACACTGCTGATCAGGTCATCTACAAGTGGTCCAACGGAACTCGAGAAGCGATTCGACTGGCCAAAATTCGGCTGCCTGACTTTACGATCAATTCTGTCTACGTGACTCGACATATGGAGGAATACGCTACTGGCAACTATTCTCGTCTCTACGCCTGCTTCGTATTCACTCGATCTTCCGGATTCTGTTTCCTTCAACTCATCATTCCCTCTACAGCTATCGTCATAACTGCCTGGGTAGCCCTATGGATTGAGACCGAAATGGAATTCCAGGACATGATTTCCATCATTCTGGCCATCACATTCCTAATATTCTCCTACAATGAACTTATGCCGAGAGTCAGCTACATAAAGGCGATGGACTTCTACTTGGGCGTCTGCTTCATGATCTGTTTCCTGTCACTTATCAAATTGGCATTGATGAAGTATATGCGGCAGGCGATCGCAGTAAACTCCTTTCCCAGGTCAGAGAAATGTCACGATAAGAAAAATTAGTAATTCGGAAATGACATGGGTTTTCGTAATGTGAAATGAAAAGATTTTCCGTGTCTTCTCAGCGCGCTGCCAATACGTCATGTCTTTCCAAAGTGTTCAAGAAAGTCCTCGATTTTAGCAGTCATCATAATGCAATTCCACCTCTTCCGGACTTATCACAAATTTCCACTCGAAGACGGAACAAACTTTTGAGGCAGTCAGGATTAAGAGCTATCAGCACAACGAGTCCAACCAAGTATGAAAATTCTTCTGATCAAACAAGCATTACATTTTGAAGATACAAATATCCTCCAACTCTACTAGACGATGACATTCCTATTGAAAAGAATAAGAAATGGCTAGTTTGTAAGTTTCCGACCATTTATTTTTCAATCGAAGAATTTTCAGCACAAAAAATATCGGGTCTGTTTGAATTCCAAATAACGCCAGCCGCAGTGCACCGGTTCCATTGGATATCACAGATGCTGTTTCTGTTCGGATTCGTTACATTCTGCCTATTCTATTTCCTAGTCTATCCGAATTTGCAAGTGGAAAATCTCGATCCAGCGTGCGACCCTAGTAAAGCTGAACACGTAGCTCCGATTGACTAATAACTTGCATATCTGATCTTCAAAAAATGCTTCGATAAAATCGAGATGGCTCAAAATTGAATAAAATCATTCTTGTCAATAATCGCTCTTCCAACAGCACTGTCACGAATCATCACACGATCGCACTTCGAGTAATGGCACGCGGGTAAAAGAGTGACTAGAAAAACGTGTTCTTTGACTGTGTTCATTCATCTCTATGCAATGACCCCCAAATCACGAATTCTCGAAAATTTCAAAAATTCAAGTTTCTCTATCCTATTTAATTTCCATACTGTCGTGATCGCGACAAATTCGAACATCGAAGGCATTTTTTCCAATGAAAAGAATTCGAGATCTTGAACTTGACAACTCGATTTGACAAGTTCTGATTTTGTGATCTGTTCATCAGAGATAGATCATACATACCCTATTTCGTCAAAGTCAATCGTGCCATTTTTCGCAACAGACCTGGGTCTAATATTATAGATTTCCTGCCTAATATCTAATTTCTCTAATGTCCTCTGTCTCATTCCTTCTCTCCATCCGGTTTGCAAATGCGTCACAAAAAACAGATAGCAGATGCCCCTTTGCATGCATATATCGAACAGTGACACAGGCAGCTTAGATGTAAAACGAGGATACTAAAAGTATCGCCTCTTCCAGAGTATAGATTCTTGACCTTTTCTGGGAAACTTCTAGTCTATCTTCCCGAAGTTTCTAGACTCGATCTTAGATTTCAACCCTTTTACATAGAATCGTCTTCCAAACACAGATTGTTGACCTTTTCTAGAGCCTTCATGATCTATCTTCCAAGGATTCTAGTTATCTACCTTTTCTACATTCTTAAAAAAATTGTTAGCCCTTTTTTAGCATATTTCATATCCATTTCCTTGAAGTTTCTCGACTAGATTTTAGTTTCCTACCATTTCTATAATGCTTACCTAATTATTAGAAATCAATTGTTCACTTCTGACTCCGTACATCGTTTTGGCATTGATTCTCTTACATTCTCTTCAGCCAGCGCACCAGTATTTGCCTTCTTTGTCACTCCTCTGCCTCTTTATTCGTGCCATCCATTCTCCTTCATTTACACCCTGCAGAGGCAAAAGCTTTCCTCCTCATACTTGAGATCTTTTCTGTCAAATCATTCGTTCGGCACGTGTTGAGAGATGGAATACGAAAACTGCCGCGAATGTCTGCAACATCACCTCTGTTTCTCCTAATAAATTGAGTACGAAAACTAACGCTTGTTATCTGATTGCAGTGAAGGTACAGCATTTTCATTCTCGTCTCGTTGGTTTAAAACCGAACATACACAACCCACATTTACCCCAGTTGTCGCTCGTTCTTTTGTTCGGCCCGAGATTCTATCACCGATCGATAAACCTCTAGATTTTGCCAACTAAATGCGCAAAACCGAATTGTAGTGCGGAAAAGATGGTGACCGAAAAGAAATCTATGCTGCCTCCGCTGGACGACGCCGTTGCGCACAGTCAACGATGTTAGTTTTTTCAACTTATAATTTGTAATCTCCTAAATTTTAGTTATCACAATAGTCTGCCTCGCGGCATTTCTACCGGGACTTGGATGCTATTTTTGTGTGGCCTATTCATTCTTCTTCCAACTAGACACTGTCCTCAACTTTACACAGTCAGAGCATTGCCCCGATGTTAGAAGGCAGGAAAATATCTCAAACTTTAAAAATTGCCTAAATTCAGCGCCTTTCCACCAGTCTCCTACAGCATTGGAATTTGGAAGCCTCAACGCTATATCTGGCTGTTGATTCTGTTCGTCCATCTACCGCCTAGGATAATTTTCATTGTGGTAAGTCACATTTTCGAGAAAGCAGTCAGTTTAAAGTAACTTCTAGCTCTACCGTCGATTATTCTACACATTTTCTCACGAAGCAAAGGCCTTTGAAATCACTTTGAAGTTCTACGCACTAACCTTGTGGCTCGAACCTTCTGGCCTAATTCTGGTCTCAGTCATCGATATTAAGAGTCATTTCAGTAAGTCAAAACTCACCACTGGATCGAAAACCTTTCTTCAAAAATTCAGTAATTCACGCTATTGCTTACGCGATGTGGATAATCTTCTTCAACTTCAACATGTTGTTGAACGTGATTCTAACCCACTTCTCAGGGTTCAAACAAACTCATCCAAAGGTTCGTTTATAGACTTCCAAAAATTCAACCCTCAAAAACTCTAGATCGTAAAAGTTTGGTGGTTCAAGCTACTCATGCTCATATCGGGAATCGCAATCTCAATATCCACGCCTTTCACCTACTTCTACTTCTTGAAACATTGCAATGTAGTGGGTAAGAACTTCAATCATTATCAAACCTAACTTCGATAATTTAGCCTACACTCTATTCTCCGTAGCTGAGTGTATAATGGTTGGTTACAATGCAGTTTTCTACGCTTTGAGTTACTATGAATTCCCTTCCACTCGAATTACGGTTGGAGTTCGGAGCAAGGCCTCTCTAACCTCAAGGACATTCTCAACAACTTCTACTGTCCAATCGTCTACTGGTTCTAATTCGAGCTATGAAAAAGGTACAAACCACATTTCTAGATCAACCTAACCAGAGAACCCAGAAATTTTAGACCAACTCCCCGCCTCAAAAATGCCCCTGGCAAACTCAGAAGACTCAGCAAGTGCCGTTGTCTTCGCCTAATAAATTCCGAGCGTCAAAAAGTGACTTCCATCGACAAACGTGTGATCTCATCAATGTATTGTTATTTTCTTGTGATGTTTCAAATTACAAATGTCATTCTCGGGTTCATATTAAACCGCCATGTGTGAAAGTGTATTCTACTTCATAAATTACGACAAAGTGCAGGATTAGTTACAGAAAAAAGTTGAGATCAAACAAATTCGAAGGATCTTCTTCAGTGCTTGTCATTTTCTTTCGAAGGCCGAGTAACATTCGTGGAAAGAGTGTAGTCGATAGTTGGAGTCTTCGAGGTTTTGTCCACTGCCATAGTTGGTGTCAGAGTTTCTGGATCTTCTCCGGAAGACTCAATATCCACACACCCAATGATCTAAAAAGTTTCAATTATTTTCCTTTCAAAAACTCTGAAAATAAACTTACCGGACAAATCTTCTCTGGCGACTTCACTGTCAATCTGATGTTACATCTGTAGATGAGCTGATTTGATCCAAAAGAGAAGATCTTCGAAGAGGAGAAGGCTCTCAGCGAGAAGGACGATGTCGAATAAGAAACTGGCGCTAACAGAGACTCGTCCAGAGTGCATCTGTCACAAAAATTTCGAATTTTGGTCAATTTTTATAAAAAATTACCCCCGGTGATCAATCAGAGTGATATTCGATCGAATTCCATCGTCCACGGTGCAATTGTAAACCTTCGTTTATAATTTGTTGTTGTTGATAATTCTTAGAATCTTACCTGCATGCAGAAAATCAAAGAAGAAGCATCCCCACACTGCCAATTGTGAACAACGGTCTGACCTATCGACGCGGAAGGAGCGATGAATGAAGGCTATCATTTACATTTTCATTAAATTGTCTTGTTTCTACCAAATCTTACCTTAGAATCACCACCGATGTCCACCGAATATTCACAACGAGGCAATTCTGCTGTAGATTGAAGAGATGCAGGGAAATCGAAGTTTTCTGGTCTGTAAATTCGAGAAAAAATGTTTAACTTCTAAAAATTGGGTCTACTTGACAGTAAGTTGCGCCTGCACTGTTCCATCGCTGAATTGACATTCTACCTGATAGGCCGTGTCGTTAAGAGTGACGAGTTTCGAATGGCGGGAAACGATCAGCAGAGAAGTCAGGGAACGTTTTGCAGTGGACTGGGAGTTTTCATAATCGACTAAAATGAAGAAAATGAGCTTACCGTTGGAGGACAGTAGGTGAAGTTGAAGAAAGCGCTGATATTCTGCATTGGCTGAAAAGCGGCTGTGCACTCATCTGAGACATTGCTATAGGCTGGTGACATCAGAAGACGAACGGTAAAATTCACAGGAGCAATATCGATCCGAATTCCATCCGGAGTGCAGACGGCGGCAGGAGCTAATACAAATTTTGAAAATAACAAAATAAGAATAAATCGACGACATACTTTCGAGCCATTTTGACGAAGAGTTAGAATTTTGTGTAGCGATTACAAATAGTAGGACATTAGTGAACAGGATAAAATACCTAGGCATTTTGAGTAGGAAGTAACTCTGTTATGGGGCCAAAGAATTGATATGTGCCCAAATAAGATGAGCCTATCTCTTTGGGGTCAGGTTTTTGGCACCGAGCAAAACATGTTGCATCACAGGCAGATAGATTTTGGAGATAAGGCGATTTTATTGCCAAGTATCATATCATCTTTATTCTAAAGGGCGGGTCAAAACTTGAACACTCACAAGTTCTAAAAATGAGCTATTCCGAAATGTCTTGTGTGAACATTCCCAGATGAATTTTTGATCAGACTAATTATTACTTCTTAATCTTTCTATGTAAAATTTGCTCAAATTTTGTATAGCGTTTTGAATTTTTGTAAGCTCACTTTTGTAAAACCTCGCGTGAAATCGACGACCAACTTTGAGTATGAAGGAACTATGTTGGAGCGATCATAAAGCGATGTGCATATTACACAGACATCTGTTCGGCTTCATGAATGTCGTAGACATTTTGTCATTTGCTACGCAGATGCGATTTTCTCAATATCAAGGCTCATATCACAAATGTTATCGCTAGTTTATAAAAATTGCCTATCTCCTCTGTAAATTTGTAATATTTCTTCATTAATCTTCATTAAGGCAAAAAATCTCCCTATTTTCATTTTTTTTTTGAAAATTTTCACGATGAAACTTTCGAGCGATGTTATCTCGATCCAACCAACAGAACGTTCGCGCAGAAGGGGACTTGAAGTCAGCCATCAATTTTCCTATTGATTTACTGCATAAATCATTTGAATTCTTCCGGTTATTTATGAAAGTAGTCAAATGCGATCGACTGAATAGCTTCAAGTCTCGAAAAATTCACATTTTTTACCATTAACTTCTATTTGTTCTAAACTCTTGAGTTTTTAATTTTCTCGAAACCAATGAAACTTTTTCTTCCTATCATCAGAACTGTTTCAAAATCAACTGTACTCGATAGAGATAAATTACCAAGGTGTTCAAGGCTAAATCCCTCCCGTCCTAGTGATGAATCGGTGCTAAGTGCTGGGACGTCTTACAGTGAAGAGAACAGCTATCAATCGCAATTAGAATCAGGCGTTCATTTGTTATCAGCGAAATTAAATGACCTTCACGATTTCCATCCGTCTATTTTTCTGTTCCTTCAATTTTTCCCCTCAATTTATTTTTTCCGGCAAAACGTTCAAATTCCTAATCGTCGATGATAAGCTCTAAGGTCATTCTCCTAACTTCTCCCATAAATCAGCTAACCGTTCTGTTCTCACCATAAAAATGAGACACTATTGCAAAAGTTAGGAGATGCACTTTGATGAAAGTGAAATATGATTGATTAAATGTTTCGAAATTGGACAACTGCTGTGTTTGCAATGTAAATTTTACTGTATCTCATTCTAAATTACCGCAAATTCGCAATTTTTCAAGGAAAACTGAAACAACGGCATGTCACTCTCCTCTCGACTTGATTAATTCGAAACAGTTTCACAAAAGTACCGTCGTTTTTCCCAATCACCGACCCCACAAAAACTGCCTTTTCTCACTTTTTCTGAACGTAAATTTCGATTTTCTAGCCTGAATCGGGCGATAATCGAAGAAAAAATATTGTCTGCCTCTGATGACTATCTGTTTCGATTTATCGCCGCTGATATGAAAAATGTTCGTATTTTGTTGCTACCTTATGAATTACTGTCAGTTCGAGATGTTAGGTTTGAATAAGGTTTAAGAAATATCATTTTAACAATTTATTCAAAATCTAGCTAGATTCGAATCAATCCCTTATTTCAACATATTCCAACACGCAACTCTCTCTAATTGAGCACCTTTGTCTAACAAGCGAAGTGTGTAGATAGGAAATGACAAATTTTGATTGATGAAATTTTCCAAATAGAAGTTTTCGATGACAAGGATGGCAAGGATGAAGTCAAAAAGTGCTGAACAGGAGTCTGGAGTCGGGGCGTTTTAAGCCGTTTTTCACTCGTATTTTGTGTGAGAAATGAGCAAATTCGCTTTCAGAAATGTAAGCTAGTTTTACAAATTTGTAAATACAAGTGAACAATTGAGATTTTCACCGATTTCCAAGTTCCTATTTAGCACTTTTTGACTTCGCCATCATCATTCCCGTCATTGAAAACGTCTATTTGAAAGATTTCATCGGGATCTGTGATTTCCGACTTGTGCGCTTCCCTTGTAAATCAGAGCGAACTATATTCATTCTATTCTGAACCTTTCTTGATTGATCAGTCAGGTGTAATTTCTGTTCTGAAGGGTTCAAGCCAGACAAATTTCGATTGTTTCGTTTCTTCTATCGGGCTGGATTCGATAATTAACGAGCTGAGGGGAGAGGAGGAGACTTTGGTTTGTTCGTTTCTCCTTACAACTGTCAGATCTGCTGCCTTTGTCAGGACGGGTTGAACGCAATCCATCCTCATCCAATCTGCGTCGGCAGAACAAGGCTCGTTCCGCGTGCTGTTTCTTTGTCCCAATCTTCATGAGCGAAAAAAGTCGCGATTCTGGGAGAAAAACAACGAAAAATTGCCTGTCTCTCACACCCATCTCCGCACCGCTGCGATTCAATTCGTTTTTGTGTTGTTGTTGCAGTGGAAAAATAGATAGAAAAAATCGGTAGTCGAGTGGGTTTTTGTTTTCGTCGATTAACAACAGGTCAAATTGTCTCTAGATTTGAATTGGATGGGAAAGGGGGAGGGATGAACATCAAACAACCAAGAACTGCACTGCACAACACACAATTTAGTCGCGAATTATCTCCGAGTTTTATCTTTCGTTTTGTCGATCAGCATCCCTGATGAAATCTCTTCTCAGGTTCTTGTTACGTTTTCTGACAAATCGTCAGGCATTTTTCCACTGAACTGTAGAGGGATCAGAAAAATGATGAGGGGTTGGCTTTAAAAAGTGATAAGGTGTAGGTAGGGCTGGCTTGGGGGATCTATCTGATGAGGGGAAAGGAAATGGATAGGGGAGAAGAGTGATGGGTTGTTGCGAGAAAAAGACCCCGAACGACTGGATGGACGGAAGCTTTGTTGCTATCGGCAAGGTTCACACGAAAAAGCAAGCTGGGGCCGGGACGAAGGCAACATAGAAAAACACGCACAGCGCCACTCGCCCCCCCCCCCCCCCCCCCAATTTTCCCAATCAAATGATAAACATATTCGATTTGATAAGCTATCAGCTGGCCGGCAGCAAGTTTCATTTCTTTTTATTCCATCGATTTGCGATTTCGATAAACAATCATTATCAGAGAGAAAAGATATTTAATTTTCAACATTGTCGACATTTCTGTAATGGCATTATCACTTCTCATTGCATTGCATTGCAACTTTTTGTCAATTGATTTTCTCCCGCTTACTTTCCTCGCCGACAAAAATTGATCTTTTGTAAATATTCATCTACGCTTTTGAATATGTCATCCACTTTTAGGAAAGTAGCATTTGAAGTAAAAAATTAATGACTTTTACAATCGTGGAGAGAAAATAATGATGGAGTTTAGTCTTTCGCAATGCTCTGTGTTGTGAATGTTTCGAAGTTTCATCACAACAAGAAAAAAGAATGAGTTATCCGAATCCACGTTCATCACTTTTTTCTGTGGCATCGATACAAACAAAAAGCGCAACCGCTCCTCTAGCAATTACTTTCATCAATCACGGAGAAATAGGATTGTGCAGGGAGAGAGCACAGAAAATAGGGGCGGGGTGTTTGTTCGTTTGATGGGGAGGATTTGTTTGAAATACGATATTCCATGAAATTGTAGCTCGTGCAATTTTGTACTGTCAAAAGGTGGTTATTGTGCGTCTTCCATGGAAAATGCGCATTGGACTGAACTTTTCTCAAAATTTTTAATTTTCTAATAAATGCAAAATAACTCGCACCGCTACAGACAATTTCCTTATCTACTCTGCAACGATGCCATTTCCTTTGGTTACGTTAATAGGGATTGAGTGGGAAAAGCCTTTGAGAGAGTTGGTTAATGAGTGGACTGCGCAGAGAAGCAAATGGAAAAGCTCAATCGCAATGCGCACTTCTTACGGAAGACGCACAATAGTCAGCTCTTGATAGTGGTTAACCCAATTCTGGTAGAATCTATCAGAGGAAAATTTCATTGTTCTATTTTGAAAGAATCTCATCAATTTTATGACGTTCTTTTGAATGTCCCGTAAAACAGACTAGATATTTTTCAATTCGTGGACTCAGCCAGGTTTATTTTAGTGCTTTTATGGGTCTATGTCAAAATCGCTACATTTTATCAGAGGTTGGCTCGTTTTTATCGAATAACAATAATTTGCTGATGAGAATGATTCTTCTATGCCAACCTTTTATTCTCTTAGTTTTACCTACTCTCTTTCCGTCCTCATTGTATGTCTTATCAAAATTGTTTCCACAGATGCAACACATGCGCTCTATCGACTTTGCTGCACAAGGCAGGCATTCAATCAGAGACCGAGATGTTATTAGCCATCACCCAGTCAAAACGTTTGTAAACGCAGTACTGCTCTTCTCATCTCTCTGACTGATTTTAGTTCCGCAATTTTTCATCAATCAAATTTTGTTGATCCTAAAATTTTCCATCAAATCGTATTTTGTAGCCTAACATTTCCGACGGCAAAAAGAAATGGCTTTAGAATCCTAAAACTTCACCATACTGTGGCTCAAATTTTCATTGCTTTATCACTTTACTGTATCTAATCTTATCTCAGATTGTTCTGAATTCATCTCCTTTTCTATACCAATTAATTAAATTTAACATATCGCAAAAATGAACTGAGACTAAAAATCCACTCCATCAAAATTGAATATGTCGTAAGACATTTTCGAAGAATTATCCGCCATTATCCCCAAAAATCAACTAATCTTTTATCTCGCTTATCCTTGTCAAAGTCGTTTTAATTACCAACGCTCCAATCGGAATATCATTAGGCCATTTTCATCTCTGCTCAATTCACTAGCAGGGTAAAATTCAATTCAAAGCCGACTTTTGAATAGAGCATCTTTAATATATTGTTGGATTTTGCTCGATGAATTTCGTTCCATTTCCTATTTCTTCTGCAAAATTCGCACGCCCTTATCCTCAATTCATTTCTCGTCGAACTTTGAAATTTGCGATTTTTATATCTTTTCGAGCTTTTCGCTTCTAACAAAGGGCTTATAGGAAGTCTGAATTTCGAAAATTATCGCAAAAAGTTTAGAATTCAGAATTCTAAACTCCGTTCAAACTCTGGTTAAAACTTAAAACACCGATCAAGTTCCAATTCCCTACTTTACGTTGATTAGGCAATTTTTTATATTCGAGTTTTGCTGATAAAACTAGATACGCCGACTAAAATGCAACGTTGAGCGAGAGGGCCGTTTGGTTGTTTATCAATTTATCTATCAATCGACTTGCAGTGTCATTCAGATTAGAGTTTGTTTTGATTCCCTCGTTCGTTCTGAAAAAAACGTCAGTTTTGAAATTCAAACGTCCATGCGACTTTTTTCAGGTGATTACTAGTCGAAATGTCGATAATCTGCGCAAATTCCAGCGATCTCATCGAGTCTCTGCTGGCCTCTTTCGATCCGCCAAGTCAAAGGAAAATCAGTGAGTCTTACGAAAGTCTTAGTTCAATCAAATCTAGCTTTCTAATATTTGAAAATATCACAAATTTTCCAAGAACTTCCCAAATATTCCCGTCGTTCTCAAATTCTAATACCATTTCATAGTCATTTTTCAAGGAAAAATTTCACAAGATGATTATCATTGATAATCACGAAACTACCTGCATATAAACCGCTTAAAATATCGACTTTCGATGGAATTTCCTCTCGAATAAAACGCATGCACTGCAATGAGAGAATATGGTCGTTTTCTAGCCTTTTCTACTAATCTCGTGTCTTCCATTCTCGAGCTGAATGAAATGTGGATAAATGAGTTTCCGAGAAGAATTAGCCGTGTCTGGAATCTATGAGCGCATTGCATGACTTTAAGCTTTATTCGATATCTTATTATTCTCTATGATAAGGCGAAATAATCGTAGCAAATCCGTCAGATTCTGCATTCAGTCTCAAATCCCCTCTTACCTACAATCTACCAGTCGAACACATATGAACTTTTACCCGTCCGATGGCTGCTAATTTTAAAATTGTACGATCAAGTGTCAGAGCTGAGAGAAACTATTTTAAATCGACTACGATAGTTACTATAGACAAAGACCACGAATAATAACTTGCGCAAATGGTTCTGACGCAGTGACGAAACTACAAATAGGTAACAAGACTGCACGAATGACGTTCAACATTTAATCAAAGTTTCGGATGCCCATCTGGAAAACTGCAAGACATACGAAATACCATATAAAAGTATAAATCAAAGTGCAATTTAATTTTCATCTTTCAAATGACGCTTCGTCATGTCGTGTAATTTCTTCAGGTTGGCGCAGAATTTGTATGGTCCGACCTCCTATATGAGCAAGAAGCGACTCTAACCACTTGCGCCGTTGCTGTGCATTTCCATCCACTTTTCCTAGTTCTTCCTAGTGTCAGGTCTAATTCATTTCATCTCGATTTCCATTTCTTCGCTTCTCGCCTTTAATTCACTTTGCCAATGCCGTTATCAATCTATTCTCTCGAATGTTACATTTTATCTCTATCAGTCGCGTTTTTTGCTATCAGCCACCCAGTGCAGATTGAAATTGTTATGCCCTTTTATATTTTCAGTCCTCCGATATGCGTTCTTTCCCTCTTTTTTCGTCGTTTTTCATCTCTGCATCCCTGGTTTCATTTCCTTCTGTCTGTTTTTGTCCATTTCTTCGCCCTCTCGGACCCTCTTGTCTACCCACAGTCTCTCTCCTACTTTGCGTCTCTCAAAATGTCCTAATCTCTGCTCGCTCGGTCGCGTTCGTTTTTTGTGTTTTCACCGATGGAGGTCCTTTGTCGAGAGAGCTAAAAAGCGAATACGCGCTTTTTACGACGTTCGCATTTTCGAAGAGAAAAGAATCTCGTTGTTTTTACTTATCTGATCTCTATAACATTCTCCTAACTTTCTCCGCGTATCTCTGTTTCTCTGCATTCCTTCATTCGAAAAGAAACAAGTCAGTCCGAGGCTTCGACTTGTTGCGAACTGAGAGAGGAAAAGAAGGAAAAAAATGTGGTAGTAAAAACGTCGACGAAAACAAATTTCGGCCAAAAATGCCTTGAAAATGTTACAAAGTGGGTATAGTGCACTGTTGCGCGACTTGCGCACAGCCAAGTTCAAACAAATGTCAATCATTTCGCTAGACGAGTGAAAGTTTGACAATTATCCCATTTTGCCAGCAGAGTTTTGTCATTTTGCCGTAAACACAAACGCACCTTTGTTGGAGGGAGAGAAGAGGTCGAGTTCAGTGTCCCCGTCTCTGTTCCATCATCACTCAGTCAGTGGTTGGCGTAATCCAACTTGTTCAATTTTTCTTCTTCTCCAGAAAAATTGCCCTGCAATTTTAAAGATTGATTATTTCGAAACGTTTCTTTATAGTTTTCACTGTCAGAGTATGTAAGTTTCTTTCAATTTTCAAAAGCCTCTTAATTTCAAGATTTTCTTGCAATTCCCTTTGATTCTTTGCATGTTTCTTCGTAAAAATGGCTGAAATCACCTAATTATACCCCTTTATCTTCTTAACAGTTAATTTCAAATGCAGCGAAACTCTGCATTTTCATCATATTCTCTCATTCTCGCGTGTTCATCGCGACCACCTTAGTTGCAATTATTTTTATTCTCGCATTCCTCGTTCGGTTGGAAGCTAGTGCTGCCATTTGAGCGGCATGCTCATTTCGAGTGACTAATTCATCAGACCTTTCATCTGCACCTCACTTCAACAGCAGCCCTGCCCTAGCCCTGCAGATGCATCCTCTCATACCTCTTATTATTCTGCACTGCGGCAGAAGCAACACACACAGAAAGAAAGGGGCCTGACTTTTAATTTCTTCGCATCGATGAAAAACCCGACTTCTCCACTTTTTCCATTGATTGCTTTCATTTTGGGCAGAAAGGAGAAAAGCTTGCGTTTTATCATGTTTTATCTCGAGTTGCATTTTGCGTATGCATCTCAAAATAATTGGCTCTTTCATAAGGGCTAGAAACTTTCAAAATCAGCATCTTATAACGTGATTCTAGTTTATCACCTTTAATCTGAATAACATGACAATTTTCCATCTTCAAATTTTTCCTGTAAAATTCCAAATTGCCAAACAATGTTGTCCAATTCTTCTCTATGTTGCGATGTACGCGATACGTGCTGCGTGCGATCTTTGGATTTTGCTTGGCTCTCAAACTCATCCGGTCGAAAAAGCCGCCCGCAGACTTTTTATCGAAATTCAAACAAAGGCTACATTCGAGAAGGGCAGCAGCACAGACACAGTCAAATGTACTCGAAAAACGTCAATTCTTCAAATTTGTACTATTATTTTTGAACCCTCACATGTGATTTGATGAATCTGCCTAGATTTTTATCAGTGCTCCTCTAAAAACGATATTCTTGTTATCATCGGGTCCTATGGTTTGTTGTTTGATGGCTGTGCTCTAATTTTTTCGGCTTGACAACTTTGCGATCGAATTTTTCTCTAACTTTGTTTTTATTGCGCGTCCGATTTGTTGTCGTCTACATCTTTGTGCGGTCCATCGCTCCTCTCGCCGCTGCTTCCCATATTTTTTCGGTCGGTGCGCTTTTTTTTCGCAACACCGAATGGTCGTTTTCGCTCGTGTGTATATATGTATATACGACTGGGAGGTCTGGGGAAAAGATTCAGAAAAAATGCCGAAATAGTCGGTGATTTTGAGAGAGCAGAGAAAACGAGCCATTTGGAAGGCGGGGTTTTCTGCGTTCCTCTTTAAACTCCCCTGTCTCTCTCGCATGTCGTTCAAAAAATGCGAATGGAACGTTGAAATGGGAAGAGAAGGGAGGTCTAGAGACGAGAGGGGAGGGGGGAAGAAGTTTCTCCTTCCCCTTTCTATTCCCTCTGCCGGTGGTATCGTTTTTGTCTACTTTGTCTGCGTCTCTGTATTTTCGCTTGTGGAAACACTGACATTTGGTGCGTGCAGGAGGGTAGAGTGTCTGTCTGAATGCACGCGGAGGGCTTTATATTCACTTCTAGAGAGCCTATTAGCCAGGGACCACCACTCTGCCGAGAGAACTCATCAGCGGGGCCTTAGGTGTTTCGGACATTTGATCAGAGCGGGTGCAAAAAAAACACCTCACACGCAGACACAACTGCCCCTCGGTGATCTGTTCGTCTAATCATCTCGGAAGAGAGCGGTGGTGTTCAATTCAGACTCCGCCCACCTTGGCTACTACTTCTTCCCCTCCGCCCTTATTCACTCTTTAAGAGGGCAGTCGTCTTCGTCGCTTCCCCCTTTCACCTCGCTCTCTCTTCAACCCTCTCCATCTCTCTTCGACGACAATCTCTAAAGACCCTCTTGAATGTTGCAATTTCGAACCCGAAACAACCACTGACTCAATTCCGATACTGAATAACAAGCACGATGTTGGCACCAGGTATTGGCAGGAATCAAATTTTCAAGGATGGTTCTAAAGTAAACCAGGAATGGAATTGTAATAGAACTGAAACCTAAATGGTTTTTTTTTTTCAAAGTTCAGAACCATTTCATTCTTGACGTGGAATTCCAAACAGCCAACTTTATTTCATCCCTGCTTTATCCAAAAAAAAAAAATTCTTCGCATCTTTCTGATCAGCTTATCACTCTTGATGAATTATCACAACTTCTGAACATCTTTATTTTGGTTAACTATTCCCCTTTCAGTCTCGTGAATAGTGCTGTAAGGCGTGAAAATGTAAAGTGGAAATGGTATGGTTACAGTAATGCTGCTGTGCGTTCGATAGTAAAAGTCTCTCTCGCTTGTCGCGTTTCTGCTTGTTTAACACAACGATGCAAGTCGATTAATTTCCCAGCAGCTGCATAAATTTTCTCTACTAAAATGTGAAAACTGAAATTCGTCTTTCACACATTCAGACAAAATTAGCTGTCGGAGAAAAAATCTCGTAAAGGATTAATGGGAAAATCATCATTTTTGAAAACTTCATTTAAAAATTTCCAGAGTCCGAAATGATCGACGTGGTCACCTTGTCGCCAGCGCCCCAGCCGACGACGTCATGCGCGCCTCCAGAAACCGCCGTCACGGCTTTTGAATCCGCTAGCACGTCAACTAACGAGAAAGCCTACTACTGCCAGCGCTGCCTTAACCATGACTTGCAAATTCCGAGAAAGGGACACAAGAAGAACTGCATGTAAGCCTCCGACAATTTTGAGAGTTTAATCAGGCTTCCAAATTCCAGGTACTTGTTTTGTGAATGCCAGAACTGTGTGTTGGTGGAGAAGCGACGGGTGCTCAACAACATGCTGAGTAAGAAGGTCAGGGATTTCAATTTCATTACGGCTGTTTGGGATTAACTTCAAATGCTCCAACCTGATTCCACCGTGTACAATCTTGATATATTTTCAACCAACAAATTCAGATGCTGACTCAATCTAACGGTTTGAAATCGTCATCAGCGGCGAATGGCAAGAAGGTTCGAGATCCGAAATGCGCGCGATGTGCTGCTCACGGAGTAGAGAATCCTTTACGAGGCCACAAGAAGTCGCAATGCGCGTTTTCCAACTGCGAGTGCAGCTCGGTAGGTCCCCTTCACTAATTATTTGGTTGTTTCACATTTCATCCCGAAATATCGCATATCTTCTTTTTCTCGATTCTCCTTGTTTCGCTGATCAACGATCTTGCTGCTCTCGACCGTTGCACTTTTACGCGAAGAACTTCTCGTATTTTTTCCTATGTTTGATTAGCGCGATTTCGAGAGTCTCGTCGAAGTTCGCAATGTCGCACGCGTGTTTTTCAGCGTCTGCGACACGCAGCGCGACCGCTTCGCGACTAGGCCGAATTTTAAAAAATTATTTCGGGCAAAAATTCACCCCCCTAATTACACGTTCGAGAATGGAGACCAGAAACCGGATGCTATAATTTTCCTCTTCTATCGTTCTAAACAGCAAACAATCGTCTTTATCGCTCATTCTCAAAAAATCTAACAGTTGCAACTTTTTTTGCACTCCGATAGCAACTCGCCAAAATTGCCCTTTTAAGACAGGGGTGGTCCTAAATTCGAGAGATAGCGGGAAGGTAGAGAAAATTTTAGAGAGGGAAGCAAGTAGTGATAACAAAAAGTATTCTGCTATTGCGAAAACGGGGTAATAATTTGTCGCTAGGAAAGTTGCATCGATAATTAAGGTTTCAAAAGTTCAATTTAAACAAAACCTATAAAAAAAGATCCAAAACCCAAAAAGCATACTGTAACTTTTATGCATCATCCGTATGCACGTGTGCATATAATAATTATTTCTTCCATTCTTCTTTCATAATTCCCAAGGCCTCTTTGAAATGCCCCTTTCTTTCTGCTTACAGTATCCATTCATTCTTTTCGCCTCTCACTTTCTTCAGTCTCTCGACCCATGCAACCAGTCATTTTTCTAATGTCATATATATCGTACGACGCACAGACAGTCGTTTCTTTTATGAAAAATGGAGAATTGATTGGAATTGGGGAAGAGATATTCGAGGGAGAGGGGCTATCCAATGTAAAATGGTCACAGGTTTTCAAGCAGAAAAATAGAAACAAGGAGATAGGGAGAAATTAATGCCACTGATGATCAGTATCAGTGTCAGTGTCATAGGAGTTAGTCAAAATTAACCCACGCTGATAAAATATTTTATCTAGGACAACCAGCGACTTTTTCAATTGCAAAAATCATAGCCCAGAAAAACCTTATGAAGTCAAAGAAAAGCAGAAACAAAACTTTCCCCTCTTATCTGAATCTCAGATTTCTGATTGATCACATTTCTCACATTAAATAAGCCATTTTTAGTGTATGCTGGTGGAAAATCGTCGGAGTTTGATGGCTCGTCAGATTCGGCTGCGTCGAATTCAACAGAAGCAGCGTATGGCCGGGGAGAGTGGCAATTCGCCTTCCGGTTCTGCTTCTCCTCCAGCGACAATTTCCGCAGTGCTACCTTTGCCCGCACCACCGACAGCCAATGGCTCCAACATTTCAACGGGTATTTCCACTGTTGACATCCGAATTCCAATGCAAGTGCCTACGACGGTCGCTGTACCGAGTTCCGCATCGAGTCTATCCTCGACAATTCCTTCCCCATCCTCGCTCTCTTGCCCTTCGCCCTTGGTTGAGAACCGACCGAATCAGGTAGGTCCAAAATTTCAAGAAAATGATCTAGTATTTAAAAATGTTGAAGAAAATCATCAAATTTTGCATTCTTGAAATGAATTTGTTTTCAGCTGACCCTGACCGCTTTCGGCTTCCCCAGTTCGAATAATCTCCAGAACAGTACGACTCCGAACACGTTGACCGGCTTAATTCTGCCGAACGCGTGCGGCTCGATGGGCGGCATTCCAGCGCCGGTGCCTCTGATGCCCATTCCTATTCAATTTCAACCGATGAGCATCCCAACCCTTGTGCCAGTCTCACCAAACTGCAATGCACCTATTCTCATCAACCCTTTTCTGTTGTTGAATTTCAATTAAACGCCAGCATTCATTCAGATTTGCAACTTCATTTTTACATGACTATTCAAATCCTCAATAATCGGAAATAGTTTGAAATTTAGAAGTTGCGAGTCTTCCTAAATTTACAATAGCCAATTCGAGTACTCTAGCTATTAGTCAGGATCCACTCTCCCTCCTCTTGTTTTAGTGCAGTATTTGAGACATTTCCAAAATCCCATTTTGTTATTTTATAGCAATCGATGTATTGATTTCTCTCCATGTCTCACTTTGTCCCTTTAAAAACTATATCAACACGAGGCCTGGCCTCTTATTTTGTGAGTTTTTATTAGCCGACTTTTGTAACGTCGTTTCAAAGCGAAAACTTGGGTGCTGTTGCAAAATTCTTACTAATTCCAATTTCTGGCAGACAAACTATGACCGCTTTTTCTAGCCGCCTAAATTTTCAACAACGACGATAATTCTAGTGACGTTCGCAGCACGCATTCTCAAGTTGAATTCCTACGTTCTTACAAAACTTGAAAATTAAGAAAAAAATCCGTAGGAAATCAATATTTATAAGAGAAAATCAATAACGTCGATAAACAAGTGTTGCGCTCCTCTCGCTCCGCCCCCTCTTACTTAGGTATTAAAACCGTCTCTACAGTATTCTCAGACTCAGCCACACACAACCATGAACATCTATTTGCAAACCGGTAACTCTCTTCTCATTTTACCGTTTTTCCTTTGTTTTAGACACGTGGTATTTTATCGTTTACCAAAATCGGGTCTAGCACTGATATTTGGAAAAGTATCATTTTGGAGGACTTGCAAATTTTCAAGCCCGGAGGAACCTGCACGAAGGAATAATGTGTCATTTAGAGAAATGGAAAGAAGACATGTTCTTTTCCTTTCTCGATAAGACACGCTATCTCGTTCATAGGGCACCTACGGGCTTAAAAGTTGCAAGTCTGGTTTGGAGAAGTCAGCGCCAGATTTGTATTACAAGTTATCGTTATATTTCGTCATTGAATTACACATACCTATATTTCGTCTGTACCGGTCCAAAACACGAAAAATGAGATTTTTAATTATTCTTTTTCAGAAAATCCAAGTTTGAAAATCCCGTTTTTTACAAATTCACCCAAACAACGGCAATTTTTTTGTATCTCACACTCCTTATTCAACCGAGTGCTTCCTTTTCTCTATTCGAATTCAAATTCTAACAATCCGCGTTTTTGCCTACCTGCTTAATCGCCTCTACTTTTCCGTTTCATTTAAAATTTCAAAATTATCCCAGCTCCTACTTCTTTCCATCAAATATAAAGCTCTTAATCACCTTACAAACGCTTTTCGGAGTTCTATCGTCAATTTGTGAAATTGCTTCTTGAAATTCGAAAATTCAAATTCACTTGATGATTTTGGGATGATCCGGGATTTGGGCCGTCGACGCTCTTCGAGGTTTTTGAACTGACAAAAATCTTGACGCTCGTCCTGACCCTGTGAAAAAAGACGACGAAGTGCACTACCGACTAATTTTTGTGCCAAATTTCACTATCACTACAGAAACTAGGGAAAGGTGCTATTCAAGCAGGAAAGTGGTGAAGAAGCAATTTTCATTCAGCTCACGGCTAATAGTTGTTTTTATAGGATTTGAGACTTTAAACGACAATAAACGAAGTTGATTTATTTTCCGATTGATGATAAAAGCTTTTGAATTTCATTTTCAACAAAACAAACAATTAACAATTTTCATTTTTATGACTCATTTTCGAAGAATTTGGGCTCTTCTTACCATTCAACGTGTTGGAATCAGAGTCGCTCGCTGCCTCGGGCCGACATTTGGCGCAGGTTGCCGTAGACTTTCGACGGATTAGAGCCTGAAAACGTTTATCTTATTTTTTGATTTAATGCTTTTTTTAATTCGGAATGATCTTTTCACATTTTCATTTACTGTTATTATCACGGCTGTCTGTCTGGTTTATAAAGATGCCGGTAAGAGCACAGAAAATAGAAAGAATGAATGATATAGATGAAGAAAAATTAGAAAACCTAAAAATTCATGAATTTTCTCTAAGCTTACCCAAAATCAGACTGCACACGGCGTTTCTGGCAAGTTTTAGGTTATTGAACGCCCCGAGCATATGGATTTTCGTGTCGGCCAGCACTGCAAAATTTAATCATTCATTTTAATTGTTTCGATTTTTCTGCCTATGGGCACTCCCCTCTCAAGAATGAGCACGTTTTCCCCAAAACTTGGAAGATATTGAGGAAATAAATAGCGTTTGGGAGAAAATACTCATTATTTTTGGAAACGCTTGTACTGTGGACATTTTCTCTTACCAATTCTAGTCTTGGTGGCATTTTCGATAACGAGTTTGGTGCGTCCGTCCTTGCCCGCAATGCGGCCGATCGCCCTGCTCAGATGGTCGCCTTTCAGGGAGGCCTTCACGTCGCTGATCTGATATTGAAATATTAACGTCTTTATCAGGATTCTTTCAGAAAATGGACAGAAATAACATTTTTGAAGGTAAAGTTAGAAGAAGATAAATAAATGACTTTAGTTTGTCAGAATTTAGAATTTTCACTTTTTATTCCTCTTCTTCTTACACTATTCCGCTTCTTGAAAAATTAGCGCAATTCGAGAGCAATTTTGATAAATGTTGAAAACTGCATTCATTTTTGATTTAATACAGGTGAAGGAGATCAAAATTCAAAGATTATAGTCTATCACATCTTTTACTTCTTTAAATTATCATTATAGCAACCTGGAAAAGTAGTTGCAATATTTGCATCATGTCACCGAAATAGTAAAGACAGAATTTTCCCTAACAAATCCCATACTATTTTGCATGCAACTACTTTTTCAAATTATTATTTTTTCCACCAGACTCACCTCGAATGATTCCAGGAAGAGATGATCGAGTCGAACCAGAGCAAGGGCGTCGTTGACGTCGAAACCGAGAATGAAAGCGCGCACAAAGTCGGCTGCCTGAAAATAGACAATTCAATAAGACTACAATACTCTCATCGAAACATTTTTCTTCATCTATTCAAAAATGCTTTCGTAATCTATTCAAATTTTATCACAACCTATTCAAAATTCATCTAGGGGGATTATCCCATCTGATTATCGTCTATACCGCAATTTTCAAAAAAAAAAATGTAAAAAGACTGACTTTCTGCAAATCTGTTGTGTCTTCTTTGTCTTCGGGGTTGCGAATTTCCACATTCCGAGTTTTCATGTTGAATCTGAAAAGTTTAAAATCTTCAAAACTTGACAAAGTAACATGACTTTTTTGGAAAATTGAAAGGAAAACGTTGAAGTCTAAGAATGCAGACCTGACTTGGAGTCCGAGATTTTTGACGACCGGCGTGAAGATGCTGGGCCAGGCGTTTTTCAGCGGAGCATAGCGGTGCTTCGGCACAGGAATCTGCAAATTTCATTCCTCTTCCAATTTTCAACTCTTTTCAGACCTTTCTGATTTCGCCCTTCTCGCCCTTGGATCGCTTTTTATGGGCCTCCTTCCCGCCCTCGTTCTGCTCTCCGCTGACATCTTCCATTTGCACATCCTTCACGTTGCCGGACTTTCGCTTTCTTGTGGCCTGAATTTTTGATACCGGTCATTTTCTGTAATTACGACTTATTTTAAGATTTAAGCGGCTTTTGAAAGAAATTTACGAGAAATTGCTGTAGGTTTTGTCAAACATCGCCCCAAACGTGTATAGTTCAGGGCTTGTAAATATCAAATTTTTCAAAATATTCAGGGAGAAATGTGGAGTTTTATAAAGAAGGATATTTTTCATTTTTTCCTGTAAAAATCATTCACTCCAAATTCAATGCAGTTTCACGAAAAGTCACGAAACAGACATGCACGAGAAAAAAGCGAATGGATTGGAGAGGGGAGAAGGGTCATGAAAATTAATGTGAGCGAGGAACAGCGCTGCTGCGGCAATTTCGATATCACGTCACACGCGTTGCTTGGGAAAAGACGTCGCAAAAAATCGACCCAAAGAAACAGGAAAATTGAAAATAGCACTCGCCTTGAGGTCATAAAGATTCACCAACTGCACTCGTCTACAGGTACAAAAAATGCCTGCCTAGGTTATGACTTTGAGGAAAAGGATTGGAAAAAATGAGAGTGGAAAGAGGCATAGTTAGGAGAAAGGTAAAAAGCATGGTGGCGGCGGCAATAAATCGAATCCCCTCGCCGCTTTTTCGCCGGTTTTCGTCTTTGCTTCGACTCTCAGCGATGCTAGGTTATGGGAGACTACAATAAAAACCATAAGGAGAGAAATGGAGGAGAGACCCCCCAACGAGCTTGAGGCCGGCGGAAGTGGAAAGGTAAAGGGAGTTGACCAATTTCAAGAGATCGAGGGAATAAATTTTAATTAAAAACCAAAACGAATCGACTGACGATCAAAAATAGCTTGAAGGCATACAAGGGCTCCTTTGAAAGTCGATCTTCTAGAAGAAAATGTTGGTAACGAAGATAAATTTACGGACCTTCCAGCAAGTTATTGAAAAATACAACATTAGCTTACATTTTTGAGTTAAAAGATGCCAGATTTTCATTCCTACCAAACATCATTATTTTGAACTCGACCAGAGCAGTCGGCTGGGCAGAAAGAAGGAGACAGGACAGAGAGAACTTGATCGACTGCAGAAGGACAGGGGTTGCAGGAAGGCAGTAGGGCATTCGAGACAAGGACGGGCAGGCAGACATGTCTGCTGATAAATCGGTGAGAAAATGCAGCAAAAATGACGAAATCTACCAAGAAGCAGTAAAAAGTTGACTTTTCATTCACTTCGTTAATCTGTGGACTGTAGACCATGAGATATCAAAAGCAGTATGAGAAAAAGATAGCGCCATCTCAATTTGAACAAGCCTGACAAAAACATTATGAAGAAGCAAATAAAACGACTTTTCAGAAACAAGTCAATCTAAACCAGAGACCAGGACAGCAAGAAGATGACTATGAACTCGTCGACGATGCTCAGAATTTAAATTGTAAATCCATGCTGGCCTTCCCTGCGAGCAAAGTAAGCAGTACTAAAACGATACGTTTTCAAATTCACAAACGCAAGGTGTCTCCAACCGAGTTAGAAGAGTAAGCTAACATGAAGTTTGTGAACTTAATGAAGTTATCTTCGTGATTCGACTAACTTAATGACAACAACGATTTCAGCCGTCAACTCCGGTGAATGTAGTCGCAAAACCCCTCGATTCGAATATAGAGAAGTTGTGGGCAAAGGAGAAGCAAGATGAGAAGAAGGCAAAGGATGAGTTGAAGAGGAAAGCTCTCGCCAAGATCAAGGGAATCAGAGTAGATAAGGTAAGCAGCATTTCAAAACAAAGCTAATAGTATGGCAAAATATGGCGGATGAACCACTTATGAGTTGCAGAAAAGCGTGAAGGACAATACAGCGAAGCATGTCAACGAGACGAGCACGGGCACCGATCACGGGAGAAACAAACTCAGGGTTAGTAGAGAATGTTGGAGGTGTACATTATAAAGACTAACTTTTACCTGCCAATCATTCAAATAACCTGAAAAATCATATTCCAGGCAAAAGTGGAGGCTCGAAAGAACATGAGCAAGACGGAGATGGATGATTCCGTTGATATAATGCCGTCGGTCGCAGAGGCAGCCAGGATGAAGATTCGCAGAGGCAGTGAATTCGGACGGTACTCGCACAAGTACACGATGGGCATGACCAAGGAACCAAAGAACATTGTACTGCTGCCACCCTGGCCCGTGTCTGACGACAAGAAACGACCGGACAACTACAATCTGTTCGAAAGACGTGTAAGTTCCAACGAGTTCCAAGCTAAACTTGAAACTGCAATTGAAACCTCAAACTCTCCACCGAAGATCATCGACAATGACCTTTCTCTTTTCCAGAATCAGCCCTTCTGGCTCTTCAGTACACCGGATGAGCAACCGAAAGGGTCAAATAAGAAGCCCTATACGGACCTCATCATTTGCATGCCAGAAAATAAAATGGAGAAATACATGGGTGCCAAGCTCCCCGGCAAACCGCGTGATCTCGACCCGTACGGTCCGATGAGGCGACTAAATGCGAGAAGTGAAAAATTCGAGGAGAACCAAGTGACTAACAACACTGTCAAGACGATCGTCGATCTGATGAACAATTTCGGAGTGCCCAGGCTTGACGCTCAGCAGGTACGTAAAATCTCAACTCGAAATTATCGTAATGATTCAATTTTTCAGCCGGAGAAGACAATCACGTTCACGGAGCCGCAGAAGATCCTCACATATCCTCGAACGTTTGGAAAGTCGCATGTCGTAAAACGAAAGGATTGGACACCGACTGGCGCAGGACTCGGTCATAAGAAACGAGAAGGTGAGGGAAATGGCAGCCAAATATCAGAAGACAGTGTTGAGAACAAATCCAATCTAATCATAACCCTTTTCCGACTTTATGCTGGTATTTCGAGAAAAAATGTAAAATTATTAGACCGAAAGTGAAATGTGTTCCAGGGAAACACAAGAAGAGAGACGGAAAGGATGCGCCAAACACAAACGGGAGCAGGAGCGAGTCGGAAAGGAGCGAACGCAGTCGTCCTGCAGACGACGACAAGGACAGGAAGAAGAGCTCCAGGACCGTCAGAAGGAAGAAGCCGAGTTGAATATACTCGATGCAACGCCAACTAGCATAATACTAATAAAGAAATCATCAATGAGGGTTGGTTTTCACCATTCTACATTTGCAAAACGTTCATTGTTTTACTTTTCTGCAAAATAGATGAAAACGTGTGAAAATACAAAAGTCTGCATGACTTTGCTATTACTTGCAAATGGTAACATTTAGTCCAGTTCAAATTTTTCTGCTATCTTCAAAGTTCAAAATACTGATCATTTAAAATATGCTTCATTGCAGAATTTCAGAAATGTTTAGCATATTTTTCACATGAACAGTGTATTTCCTACTCTGCTATCTTCCAAATTATCTCTTCTCACATTATTCACTCTTCCAAAGTGATCTATTTCCCTCCAGAAATACATTACCCCTCTTGTACACTCTCAAAAGTACGTGCTATTTCATTCCTTTTCTTTTTCGTCTCTAAAATTGCTTGATCTTTCGGACCACCTTGCTGCAGGAGCGAAGCGGCAAGCAGCGTTCGGCAAAAACGCAACATGAAAAAACGGTCGTAAAACGCAACAAACGAGGGGAAAGAAAGACCCATTATCCACTTGCCTTTCCACCTTTTCCCTCTTCTAGTTTCTCTGTCTCTCGCCCAAATATCCATTTCAAAAATGTTCGTTCCTCTGAAGGTATAAAGCGCTGGTCTGTCTTTCTGCCTATCTGCGTGCCTCTACCAAAGAAATCCTTTGTCTTTCTCCAATTAGTTTGTTCAAATGATATGCAAAAAGAAAGGGAAATGCAAAAGGGACCATAAGTTTCGAAGAAATGAATCAGAAAAAATGGCGAAGATGAATGAAATCATCCAAGTGGGGGAGAATGGACAATACGAAAAGATTCGATTTGAAATTTGGGCAGAAATAAAAATTTTTAAATTTTCTAAAATTCTAGATTTCAAACTTCAACTGCACGCGCCTTTCTTAGTGGAAAAGGAAGAAGACGATTGCATTTGAAGTTCGAATTTTCACAAAACTACTGGGGATTCTTATATTGAATTCACCTCAAATGTGCAAAGTTGGGAATTTTGCAAATTCTGAACTCGCTCGATTCATTCATTCATTCTTTCACTAACCGTTTTGAACTGATTGTCCTCCTTACTGCTTCCCTCGACGTTCTGCTCGATGAGCGAAGGCAATTTGTCGGGTAGCTCCTCTTCCAGATCGATCAGCTCGGGCATCTCGTCCAGACCATCGCCAGCCTCCATCGGAAAGTCATCCGCCATCTCTGAAAATTGCAAACATTATCCGGAAATCCGAAAAAAAAAATCTTGAAAAGTTCACCTAATTCACTAATCGCTCATTTTAGCAAAATCATCCACTTTTTTAAATTAGAAAAGGAAGAAAAAGTTGATGAGTTTCCAAAATGAGTGTTCGATAAATCAAACAGACTTCTCAAAACGCGACCCGCAGAAAAAATAATACACCTTTTCGAGGGGGGTAAAGAAGACACTTTTTTCTCTCACGATATGGCACATTATTTTTCTGTGGATCGAATTTTGAGAGGTCTGGAATTAGGTGCTTTCCAGGAAGCCAAATGAGTAAATCAATTAAAAATCAGAGATATTCAAAATCGTTTCAAACGATTTTTGAGTGGCATAAAATTTTGAAGTGGCTGCAAATAAGTTTCCATTCATTCAAAAACAAAAAAGTGAAAATAACAACAAGATGAAGAACAACAATGAAAAATCAACAATTCTTAACTCAACAAATTTCTAAAATTTTGAGCTAATTTTGGCTCTATATGATAAAATAGGCCAATAGAAGATCTGAAAATAGAAAAAAGAATAAAGGATAAGAAAACGGGAACGAAGAAAAGAAACGGGGAAAAATAAATGAGCGAATAGGTATGGTAGAAGAGGGTAGGGTGACGACCATTATCTCAAAATTGATTGAAATTACCGAACGTCAAATGCCAAACCCTCCCTATCAACTCCTGCCAGTAATTTTCCTCCTCAAATCTAGCAAAATTCTACAAGATATTCATGTTTTTGCGGACGAATTCCAGAAGCAGAGTCTCTTTGCGAGCTCGATTCAGTCGTTCCAAATGTCTGAAATGAAAACCGTAAATTTCACCTATTCACTTCAATTCCTACCGTTTTGTGTAGGGAATGAATGCCTCGACGAAACTTCTCGCATTCGGAAGTTTGAGGATTTCGTCTGGGGGCATGAAGAGGAGAATGTTGAACAGCACTTCCTGGCTCGCCTGGAAATTTCAAAATCATTTAGAAGACTGAAATTTTCGCAACTTAAAATGACATGCAAGACAAGGGAATCAGTTATTTTCTCACTTTCATGTCATCTTCAGTTTGAGAAGATTTGAAAAAAAAACAGAAAATTCACAACTTGAAAAGTGGCATTCGAGGGAAAGCACTGATTTGTTTCGTTTTTTCCTGACCTGCGAAGATTTGCTGTTTGTATTCCATTGAGTCGCGAAGTCCAGCAGCATTTGTAGTTTGTTCCGCTCCAATTTCGAGAGAGCCTTTTGCAGTTCGGCATTTTCAATCAGCTTGTCAATTACCTGCAATTCCTCATTTCCTTTCATTTCATTTCGTATTTTCGATTTACCTTGTATGCACAAGCAGGTCTGGCCAATTCGAGAGCGTAGTCCAATGCGTCTTGGAATCGGTGTTGTTCGAGCAGATTGTGCAGAGTCTGAAGTTTGCCATTTCAAAAATGATTACTTTGGGAATTTCATGCACAAACATTCCAAAGACAGATGAATGCAATTTTTGGGTGTGGGACGATTTTAACAAAAGTTGAGAGGATTCCCTGCTAAAAGTTGTTAAAAACCGCCCCTCGCTTGCGATTTTCACGATTTTTCTTCCATTCTTTCCAAAAAAAAAAACCGACCTGTTCCTGTTCGACCTGTTTCCTCCTCTTCCTGTTCTCCTCCTCAATCTTCTCTTCGGTGACATCCTTCCAAATCACCATTTTGCCGTCTCCGCCTGCAGTCGCGAATTCGCTCCTGACTGAATTCGGGGCGACGCTCCAAATCTGGAGAATTTTCATTTCACTGTCAAAGTTTCCAAGTTTTTCAAAGTTCTGCATCGCTTTCAGATAAAGAGGCAGAGCCATAGAGAAGTGAGTAAGAATTAGAAGGAGGCAGAACTCGCTCAAAATTATGATTTCTCCTTTGTATTTTTTGAGTTTCAATTTTTCCTCCCCACCTTATCTTCGTGTGCCTCCAGACTCATCTCGCACTCGCCATTCTCCAGACTCCACAATCTTATAATACCACTGCTGTCAGCAGACATCACTTGCTTGCCTGCTGCTACGAACAAAACCTGAAAATTCGCCTTTGTGTTTGGGTATCGTTAAATTTGTTCAACCTGGAAAACAGCGCAAGTGTGTCCAGTCAGAGTGAAGAGGCAGGTCTGTTCGAGCGTATCCCACACTTTCACTGTCAAATCGACACTCGCTGAGGCGGCTTTCTGAAAGTTCAATTGTTTAAATATTTCTTTTCTGAAAAAGGACTGATTGGGGTTGTCCCGTAACTTTGGAAAAAGAACGAGTTTCTTTGAAATTAGTTCACTTCTTCGAGTTCTTTCAAAAAGAGGAAAGGGGCTCCGAGTTTCGATTTCAATCAGGGATATGTGTTGACGACAATGCTTTGGAAATTTTGTACTGCTGCTAACATCCCTAACTTCAACTTCGTAAAATCCATATTCAGAACTTTGGATCAGGCTTAATCAATCATTTTCTGACTTACTTGATTATGCGCAGAGAAGGCGACATCGACAATGCCTCTTCTGTGCCCCGAAAGAGTGCCGCCAATCAGCAGATGACCAGACGAAGCATCCACTCGCCACAACTTCACCAGTTTGTCCATTCTGCAGATTGACAATTTTGAAATAGTAACGAGATGACGTGAGGACGTGCGCTATGTAGTTAGGAATAGGGGAGGGAAGGAAAGTAGGAAGAATAGTGTGGGAAAAGATAGTTCACGTACTCACGTCACTTCTCAGCTGCTCTGCAGATTCGTTCATTTTCAGGGTTTAAAATTGATTTTTAAAAGCCGAATCAAAATTTCGACCCATCCCTGTTAGTCATTCCTTTCTCCGAGTGTAGTTTTGCTGACCATGGTTTATTTTCAAAAATTTTTCAAATCCCAATTTAATCTCATTTCATTTTCCTTTCTTCTTCTGCTTACCCTCCCGAAATGGCTGCTTTGTCCGAAATTGCCAGATCCAGGCAGTTCGCATCTTTCCCGTGTGCAACCAGCGTTGACGATGCAGTTAGACTTATTCTGAAATTTCTATTTCTTCTCAAAATTCCCTTCAGACGTTGCGTCTGATTCGCTTTCGACGTACAGATCCTTGAACTTGTTCTTTTCGATCTGCTCCTTCGTTGGGAGGAGTTTGAGTGGCCACAGTTTGATGGTGCAGTCCGAGGACAGGGAGAGGAGGTGGCTGTTGGCCGCCGAATGGGAGAGACGGAGTGAGTTGACAGACGCCGTGTGGCCCGAGGCCTTTGCAATCGGCTCGAGACACCACTTGTCGCGTTCTGAAAATTTTTAATTAAAAAAATATATTTCTGAACATTCTTCGATTTTAAAGAATGCATGCAAGAAGGCGAGAATCTTCTCTTTGCATATCATTTCTTTACAATTCTACTTTTTCCTCTTCGAAATTTATAAAACTTGCTCAAATTTCATTAATGAATCAATACAAGAAGTAAGGGGGTTTTTTGCATGCTATTTCTTTAGGTTTTCGATTTTGTCATTTTCAAATTAATCTTTCCTACCCATCAACCTCCACACGATTACTGTATTGTCTTTGCTTCCCGAGGCAACTAAACACGGATCGAAATTTGCTTTCGCCACTGTCAGAATGCTCTCGGAATGACCTGAAATCATTCATTTTTGAGGAATCCTTCGAAATCACTACCTTGTGCCAGTTTGCAATCCAGCGTTGCAGTGTCGTAAAGAAGGAGGGAAGGAGTGTTGGAGGCGACCACCAAATGGGAATCCGAGGGGCCTGCGAAGCAACACGAATAGACCTGAACTTGAAAATTTTCTTCCATTCAAACAGAAATTTATTCCATTTCATTTCTTACTCTACAATTCGCTTCAAAATAAAGAATGAGAACAAATTCTTGTTTAAACTTTTTTTTTTTTTTTAAATTAAAAGTCCATATCTTTCCACTTAATTTTGAGACTCAAAGAAGGAATGGAAGGAAATTCCTCTTTCAGCTTTACGGGAATTCATTTCATTTATATTTTATATTTTTCTTTTCTAAACCTCATGATGCATTCCGACGACTTCTCTCTCCGTCTCGAAAGTGGCCGCATTCAGAATGAAGAGATTCTGGTCTTCCGAAGTAATGAGGTACTCTTCTCGAGCTGCATTGAAAGCGATTGACGAGAGGCCGACTCTGGAAGTCAGGAATTGCAATTTTGAATTTCATTTTTAAAATTAATTAACTAACGACTCCTCTCGTTCATAATCAGTATGAAATGGGAAGGATCGAGATTTTTTCTTCCGATTTCTGGAGGAAAAGTTCTTCAATTTCTTCTAATGTCAGATGAATTCAACTCACTCGGAAATTTTCTTGGATCTGATTAGCTTTGCTCCTTCGACCTTCCACTCTTTGATCGTTCCCTCCTCTCCAACAGTAATCAAGTTGCCATTTTTAGCGAACACCGCCGACTCGACTGCCTCGAAGAGAGGAATCGCCTGGAAAACTTTGGATTCTTTGATCATTTTCTATAGAATTTCTTTACTTTGAAAGTTTTCATGTTGGAGGTCTTGAAGATGGACGCCGTGTTGTCGCGGCTCACGATCAGGGCGCTCTTCGAATTGGGGATTTGCAGAATCGAGGTGATTTGGCTGAAACGGAGAATTAGTTCTGATGAGTTCTGCAATTTTGAAACATTCATGACTCGTAAGGCACTCTTTCAAAGAACTCATAGAAGGAGATAAGTTGATTATGCCGAATGAAATTATTTTCCTGTTCTCAATTACCTGGTATGTGATTTCGATTCAGCCAGCATTTTCTCTGTTGCGGTTTTCGTCAGGTCGAATACCCGCACCTGAACTCTGTCGATCATTTTGGAATGTGGGCAGAAAACGAACAATTCCCGAAATGTATCCGACGAACAGGAACTCGAAACCCACGAAGCAGATCGCAGAGACGACAGAATCGCCTCTGAAGAAATGACTGCATTGCTGATGTGCCATATCCCAGACCTGGAAACGAGCTCAATCACTCAACTAGACTTCTCAAAACTCAACCCGCAGAAAAAATAGTGCACCTTTTCAAGAGAGAAAAAGAGGACTGCTCTTTTTCTCTCTCGATATGCCATGCTACTTTTTCTGCGGATCGAATTTTAAGAAGTCAACATTTAACTTATTCGAACTATTTGTAAATGATGAATTTCAGGTGAAGAGGAAGAAGGGGAGACATCATGGAAAAAATAATCTCCTTTATCATCTCAAAAGACTTGCAGAGGGAGATATGGGGTATCGTGGAGATTAACCATTACATCTCCGCGTCTCTACACCCAGCATTTCCGTTGTGCCCTTCGCGGATGCGTACGTTCCACCCCCCTCTGTAAGTCTCTTTTCAAAGACAATGAGAATAGTGATTTACAAGCTGCCGCCTTTCCTTCTCTGCAAAAAATGGCAGTAATTCTGAATCCGTATGTTTCATGGAGAAACTTAAATTCCAAATTTCAGTCATCTTTGCTCTCAATTCTTTCCAACTCACCTTAACAGTATTATCAGCAGATCCGGTAGCCAAATACGGAGTTGTACTGCAGTGCTGCATGATGAGAATAGGCGCCTCGTGCATCGACTTCCAGATTTTGCCCGTCTTGTAACTCGTCTTTTCGCCTTCTCCGATGACGACTTCTTTAATCTGCAAACAGACAGAATCATTCTCATTGATTCAAAAGAGAATGCCGAGTTTAGAAGTAGAAGAGGGGCGAATGCAGAGAAATACAAAATTCCGAAATTTCTCTGCAACTTCATCCACAATTCTCCATTTTCTGCTCATTCCATTCAGAATCATTCAGAAAGAAACAGACACGCAGAAAAGTGGAAGATTTGTGAATGAACGTGCGGGGAAACGTCACTTTGTTGAAATTCGGAACATTATTTGCTTTAACGAGAGGAGTGCTCGAATTTAATTTTTTTCTGTGTGCATTCGCTCTGCACAAGTGTCAGGAACGATCAGAAACAAACAGCAAAGTGAAAAAGTATGAAAAACAAGAATTTCAAACATCCCCCTGCATCTGCATGCAGAACTCCACCTACAGTCTGATTGTTGTACGCGACGTAGAGTCTGGTGCTGTCCGTGCTCAGGCAGATGCTCGTGATTCGCAACTCTTCTTCCGGGTCTCCGATCGTTTCGCTGCAAAATTCCGAATTTTCTAGATTTTTCAGAAAACCAACTCACGATGAGAGGCATCCCGAAATGTCGACCGCCTTGACGATGTTGGAACAGGTCGTGAAGATCGTCGATCCATTGTCCATCCACGCCACATTTCCTCCTGAATTGCAACATTTCAGGTCACTTTAAAAATCAACGAAGGAATTCATTTTTGGGAAAGTCAAATTAAGAAGTCACGTAAGACACGCAACTTCAGCCCGACTTTCGACCCAGAACCTACCTGTATGGACGGTTTCGATTTTGGCCGTCGCCTGCAGTTGCCGAATGTGTCGAGCGACCATCGTCCGGCGAAAACTCGGAAGAAAATCAGAATATTCTAAGGAAATAGCGAAGACGTGTTTACGGCGTAAGGTAAACGCAGAGCGTAGCGATGAAAATCGAGTGGACGAATCTGCTGCCGGGAATTGTTTATTTCGCCGTTTCTTCGTGAATCACTCAATTTGAATTCGTGCATTTCGCGTTCTCATCGATCGATGGCCACTTCTCGAGTCCATCCCATCCCATCCTCATCATCCAAGAATGCATCAACACCACTCCGTTTCCTAGGGTCTCATCAAACTCGGTGTTTCTCTCGGAATGTTTTGGCATTGTTAATTTTCTCGGGAACAGACTTATAAATCTTCAAACCCGCGGGTGTCCGAACGAACGAGATAGAGTGTCTTATCGAATGAGAAAAAGAGAACGTCTTCTTTCTGTCTCTCGAAATGGCATATTATTTCCCCTTCATGCAGGTGTTCTCTCGGAATTGAAAATTTGCAAGTCTTCTCTTGGAATTATGGAATAATTGCAGAAAGAATCGAGTTGAAATGCAAGCAGGAGCGGGTCCTCTGCCTCCCCACCAGGCGGCCCATTTACAGGGCGCGCCCGTCAACATTCAACCCCAGCAACAGCCCTTCTACGTTCCCGACCACGCGCAGGGCCAAGTCGCTTACAATGTGAGTGAAATTTGGAAGAATCGAATGACAACGATCAGTTGACAAATACACATCGTACTCAGTGCAATATACGACTGATGTCCAAAAATACAGTACCGAGTGAAAAATCCTTTTCTTTCGCTAGCACTATCTCGTTTCGCGTCGATAATGAACGGGGATAAAGATGAGAGGAGTCACGAACGAGTTGATTTCTCAACTCGTCAATTTTTATTCCAAAAGTCGTGAATCCTCCAAATTCTTCTCGAAATCCTGAAACTACCATTTCCAGCAGCAGCAGCAGATGCATTTGGCGATGCAGCAGCAGCAGCAGCAGCAACGCGGCAACTTCCAGCCGCGGGGAGTCAACCCGAGTGGAGGAGGAGGCATTCAGGCGCCTGCTTTCATGCAGGTCAATTTTCGGAATATTTGGAAAAGTCGAATATGTCACAATTCGAAAAGATTTTCATTTTGTAAATTTCTTCTTCAAATCACGAATTTTCAAACTTCTTCAAAAATCGGTTTGAATGAAAATGTAGATACAAATTGCAGACACAGATGATGCCGTCATTCCAAAGTGGGCCTCCTTCGATGCCCGGTCGCAGTCTCACCAATCCCATTCAGCCTCATTATGTCACGGTAAATCATATACAATAAATTAATTGCCGAGAATCGAAGGAAATTTGAAAGTTCAGCCCCAGCTGTTCCCGATGCAGCTACCTCACCATATGATGGGGCCGCCCCCGCCCAACGGACCTCCGCAGCACATGATCTCTGTCATCAACCCCACCTTCCAGCCACAGCACATGGGAGGAATGGTAAATGAGCGATTGTTGGAAGATTCAAGAACTCGTTGACAGGAAGAATATACGATTCCAATTCCAGTCTTCAAAATTCTCATTCCTCACGACTCTTGAAACATTCTCAATATTCATTTAGAGAAAAGCTCAAAACTTTTCTTCTTTATCAGCGCCCGAATCCACGAAACTCGGAATGTCCGAAAACTTTCTAGAGGAAACTTGTTCTGCTGACGAGTTCCTAAGAGAGGGATTCAGAGTTTCGTAGATCCAGGCACAGAAATTTCTACTTCGAGCAGCATTGCATTCTGATCAGTCTTTTGATATAATCGTTTTTCCAGATGCCCCCCGAAAACGGGCCGATATCGATGTCGATGTCGAATGAGAGCAACATCAACCAGCAGGCGGACGGGCAGATGATGACCAACCCGCAACAGATCGCGCAACAGCAAATGGTGATGCAAACAGGGGAATACGGAGAGGTTCAAATTTTCTAAAATCTGTTGGGGCCCACGAAATTTCCGCAATCTCCAAATGCTTCCTATAGAAAACATTCTCACTGCAGTTCCAGAAGGAACGGATCCGAAGATTCGCGGATCTGAGCACTGAATTTGATGAATTAGGACTTTTGTTGATTCTAATGATTTTAAAATTTCATTTAATCGGATAATTTTTGAATTCCAGCAGCCCATGATGATGCCCTACCAGCACATGGCTCCGCCAACCTCCATGTCCGGACCGCCTCCCGTCTTTCGCGGCCAGTCGCAGGTAAAATTTAAAGGCGACAAAAGAAATTAGGGATAAAATTTAGCAATTCTTTCCCTCGTCCGCCAACCAGATGCCTCCGATGTCGATAGCGAGTGGTCAGGCGCCCCCACATCACATTCCCGGACACAGCTACATGGGTCCACTGCCTCCCTCTCTAATGGGACCTCGCAATGGCGGAGGGGGAGCGCCTACTTTCCCTCCCAATCCGATTCAGCCTGGACAGGTGCAAAGTTTAAGAAAGATTAAAGAATTTCGGAGTTTTCTGTGTTTTTACGAAGAAATTAATCATAAAAGGAATTGCATGAGTTTCTCCGAAAAGCAGGAGAATGAATGGTTTTCGAGGACAAATAGTAGTTCCGACGAAAGAAAGAAAGTAAACTTCCCAAGAATAATGACATTTTTCACTTTCTCCTTTCAGAACATTCAGCCCCAATACTACCCGCCCGGTGCGCCCCAGCCCTTCTACAATCAGCAGGCAGGCAACATGCAGCAGCCGGTCAGATACAACAGTCCTGGCGCGATGAGTCAGCGATCCTATTCTAGTCGAGGTACTCAGTTACTCTCCATTATCTACGAGATGAACGTTTGCATTGAAAGGGGGTGACGCGTATCGGCTCTGAAGGGTAATAAGAGGGCGTAGAGCCGCAGAGGCACATAGTTAATGTTCGCTGACAGGGTTGCACATTCAGACCCGATCGGGTCTCACATTTGCAACCCTGTTCGCTGATATCCCTTCTCTTCTCTCTTCGCAAACTCATCTCGTAAATAGTAGTAGGTGTTTCCTAGAAAATATTTGAAGATGAAATTCCAGGCGGTCGGGGGAATTATCGTGGTGGATACAGTAATCAGCGTGATAACAGGGTAAGGGGGAAACTGACAGAAAATTAAAATAAGTCTAATGCTGTTGCAGTCTATTTCGCGTCAGACGTCAGTGAATTCGGAGGCACCTTCGATGTCGGCAGATGATCATCACAGAAAGAACAGCGTTGAGCAGGTATTCTAATTTCTCCTATTTCCTTTCAAATTCGTTCGTTATCAGAAAGTTTTAAGAATATAATTTTTTATCGGAAAAGTACCTAACGATCAAATTTTTAGGTGGGCTATCAGATGGACTCGATGGCCGTGTCGTCTGCGGCCGGGGAACATCAGGAAGAAAGTGGAAGGCAGTCCGCAAATGCGCAGGCGCACGACAATGGCAAGACAAATTGGCAACCTGAATAATTCGTTACCTACGAAACAGTATGAGAAGAGATCTCTTCCAACCTTGCCTTATACCCTTAACTGGGCAACAAAGTAACGAGTTATCCAAATTGCCGAAAAATTAAAAGGATTTTTGAATTTGATTTTTTTCAGAACGCCCCTCTTCCCGCAACGCGAACCACTTCGCCCATCCCTTCTCTGCGCCGTCGAGTTCCGCCAGACGTAATGGATCTCCCAAAAATCAGGGTCAGCAAAATTTTCCTTTATGAATTTTTTGAACATAGGAAGAAAGGAAATTTTTGATAAGGAAAGCAAAAATGAGTCATGCCTATTTTCGAAATTTTGTCAGCAAAATTTGTCTTTTCGAAAAAGAAAGGAATTTTTAGACTCGACGAATCTGCACGATTCCGACCAGCTGATGCACACCGACACTCCATCCACGACGGGCGCCTGCACTCCTGGTAAAAAATAATAAACTTGTGAAAATGATCAATTTAAAAACCTAGAAAGTTTAGTTTTCGTGAGAAATAATAATGGTAAAGAGGGATTTCTTCCAAGAAGCTTTTTTTATTTTTAGAAGACGTGACGACCGTCGCCTCGTCGACCTCGCAGCAGACTTTGCTGATGCAGTCCGCCGACAGGACGCTCGTCGTTCAAAAATCTACCGCCTCGGTCAAAGTCCTCACGGAGTCAAAAAAGGTTAGAAGGTTCAAAATTTTCATATTATTCGAATTTTTCAGCCGAACAGCAACGTTCCCTCAGTGTCGTTCTGCTGCAAATGCCGTGGAAGTGGGGAGCCCTCATCGGTCTATGAAAATCACAGGTGGCACAAAACAAAAATACCGTATTTTCTCTGACAGAAGCCCCGGAGTTTCTATTTTTCAACCCCCAATTTTCGAAAAATTCGACCCTTTCAAACCGTCGTAACTTTTCGTCTAATGAGCGTAAAAACTTCGGATCAAAAGTAAATACCCTGTAAATACTCTAAAGAGTGCATAAAAGCTTTCAAAGATGATCCGAGTTGGGTAATGGGTAGATCTAGAAATCCGAGGGGAGCTTCAATTAGAGAAGATACGGTAAAATGAAAACGAAGACAAATGACGTTTTCAGGCTTCGCGACCCCGTGACCAATAAGGTCACCTGCCCGAAGCTGCTTAAGGATAGATGCGAAAGCTGCAACGCTACCGGCCCCGAGGCACATCACAAATTGTTCTGTCCCAACGGCAACAAGAAAAGTACCACACCGAAATTCTCCTATTTCCCCAAATACAGGAAATTTGCAGGTCATTCCAAATAGAAGACGTAAGAAATAGGCAGCCCCTTCTCCTCCTTCCTCGCTCTACACTCCAAACAGAGTTCTTGTGTGATTTCGGTAATAACTTAATTTAAAATGAGTTTTTTATCCTTGAAAAATAAAGTGACGAGATGCATAGATGGGTTTTGCCACTTTGATTTCATTGCCGTTTTGAGTGGTTTTAAAAATCATGCTACCGCATTTTTCCAAAGGATTTCTTTAAAAAAAAGAATGCGGTAACGTGAAATTCAACACATTTTTACCGTTTTCTATTTCCTATCTCGTTTTCTATCGTATTTGAAAGACTCAAAAATCAAAAGGTTCAACAAATTCCCAAGCCTTTCAAATATCCCCTTTCCGAAATTTCCTTCCTTATCTTCGACATTGAGCGGTACAAATTCCATAATTTGTTCGTTTCCTTTCCCCATTTTATCTCCTTTTGAAATTAATCCTCAAGTCCAAAAGTGCTTTCCTCCTTCCTCTTTAGAATTACTTTAAGTTCAAGGTAAAATTATTTATATGTACCAAATCGGTTTTAATTTTATTGTTTTTCTCCTCTCTGAAAATTCCTAGAACTGTCCAATTCCAAGTGTGAGAGTGCCTTATTTTCTAGGAAAAATAAACGTTTTTTTTTTTTTTTTTTTTTTTAAAATGATCTTTTTCATCTTCTGCACAATAATGTTTTCTAAAGTCCATCTGCGAAGCAAGCATCTTGAATAAAGTATAAAGATAAGACATAAGCTAGATAACAAATGATGGTCATAATCAGAATTCTATGTTATTTCTATTCGATTCTCCACTATCTTCCTTCTTCATTAAAAGTTAAATTTTTTTCTTCACCAATACTAAAAATTCGGATGAAAAGTATGAACTTTCGAACTAGTTCTGCACATTCTGTTGAAAGTCAATTCATCTCGTTTGTAAATCGATTTATTACATTTTGATTGATCGTGTAAGATTGTATTCAGTGAATTGTGGGAGATTTAAGGGGATTGGACTGTATCTCGCAACCAATCATTCTTCATTCCATACAACAGCTGAACACACCCTCGTTCTCCTCCATCTGCATTAGCTTGGACAAGGTTTCAGACGAGTATGGCTTTTGCGTCTTCTTGACAGAACGTCGCACATTTCGAGCATCTGCAAGGCAATCGATGAACTCTTCTCAAGCAAATTTATTCGTATACATAGATTATGATTATCGATTTTTAAAAATTTATCATAAGTCCCAGACTTGTGTAACCAGCAATTACAATGACAAATTCGTAATTTAAGTTCGAATGCTCGTATCGTGACAAATTCAAAGCCATCATTAGAGCGACAATTATGCATGTTTATGATGAACACGGAAGTATCAGAAAATGGTGAGACTTCGATGATCAGATTACGGATATCATACCGTATCACGATATTCTTCAGTTGTAAGGAACTCATAGAGACCTTGATACATATCTCATAGACAATGACAAACTACTTTGTGCATGGAATTACTGTTTTAGAATTCACATGATGGACAGGAATGTTGACGATGTAGTAAGATGAAACACCGCAAGCTTTTCCAAAAATCCCACACTGCCCGCATCGCATCCCAACGAAAATCAACTGCATCTCAAATAACCCTGATGATGAGTTATGCACAATTTCAGCACATGACTTAATTTCTAAGCTACTTCATTTTTTGAGCTGGAGGACAAATCTTAACACACGCAATTTTTAACTATCTGAAAAGTATCCTCTAATCTCGCACCTTCTGCAACTTTTATATACAAATTTAATAAAGTTTCGCAAGACACAGGGCAAGGCATAATTGGAGTGTTGAAACTGAAATTATACTAAATTATAAGTTAGGCGAGTATTATAAATACCGAAGCTATTGCCTAAGCAACGTCTTACACTGCTATTCTATCCATTTCAAGCTTTGTCACTTGTTTCGAAAGCGCTACCTTTTCTAAATCGTACTGTATTGAGATCATTTTCTCAAATTGTTATTCTACAGATTTATTATTATCGCTAGAGAAATAATTCGCAGAATCGAATGGAGTGCCCTGGACTTACGCCTAATATAACGTATTATGAAATTTGTGAAGGTGAATTCATTTTTCAATTTACTTATTCTTGCATATTATTCTGAATTTGTTTTATAAACCTCGGTAACGATTTACTATTTTAGACTTTGTAACATTAAATACAACATTACTTTACAAACTCATCATTACGTGGAAAGCTATCATATTTCGTGAAAATACACTTGATATAGGTTAGTTAAATAGTTTTATATCGATGTTATCTTCAAAAAATAAATTTATCTATAGCGCATCAAATCCAGGCCATTTTTCGTAGCATCTTATTAATTCCGACTCTTATCGCCATATTTATGATATATCGGTTATTTCGAAAGCGTGCAAATTTTTCACAATTCGAAAAACTAATAGTCATCTTACTCATTCTAAATCTACTCGTTTTTATCTGTTCATTGATAAATGTAAGTTTTATACTATTATTATTTTATAATGCAATATATGCATTAAAGCAGGATAATACTTTAGGATTCGTTTATAGTCTATAATAGCACTTGGGCCTTTTGCTGTCGAGATGATAACGCATTCGTGGTAACGTAATTTAAAATTTTAGCCACGTGTATCAATCAATATTTATCTACCGTTTAAGCGAATCGTTTAAAATATCATCTATGTTGCTACAGAAAAAGTGTCAACATTTTGAGAAATAGTATGGATCGTATTATTGTAGTTTTCCATACATTATTTCGCCATAATGTCTCTACTTTTCTGTCGCAACTTTTCCAAATAACTATAAAATACCACTTTATTTTAAATTTATTTGACATATAAAGTTAAAAATTTGCATTGACAACTCACAAATGGAATTGCAGGAATTATTGCTTAGTTTATTTGATACTCTTCAAGAGCCATTATTAATGATGCCCATAAGATTCGTTTCGACTGAAGCTACGATATATAGAGCTAGGGCATTTTCACTGTTAGAAATTCTTCCACATGCATATGTCAGTTTTGATACAAAATGATTAAATTTAGTAACCGTGACGAAAAAATAACTAAGCTATTTTCCATTATATTTTGGATATTGGCTGGATTTCATATTATTTTTGGCTGTATCGCCAAACTAATTTCTTTTGCAATTGACTGGTTGAGCAATTATCAACTTGTTAATACTGGCGATATACAATTATATGTAACGGCTCTTGAACAATGGATGGTAAGTTAAGCGAATATTATCAAAATAAAAATCACTAATGTCAATTATGCAGATAATTTTTAGTATCTTTACTATATGATAGTTCCGACCATAGCAAGTTGTGCTCAGACGATAATTAGCATTGTCGCGTTTATTTATTTAAAGCGGTGTTTTAATTCGTATGGCAATCTGAGCCAAAGTGCAAAAAATGCTGAACGACGCTTAAATCGATACCTAATGGCGCATGTAAGTTAGCCCAGTCAATCTTGTACCATATTATGCTGAAAATGAATATGTACAACGTTTAGATTTTATGCGAAGTGGTAATAAGTGATTTAATTGTTGTTGTACCATACGTTTTTTTTTGCACTATTTGGGACAATCAGAAACTGGAAGCTGTAGGTAGGATGTTCTCTTAATCTTTTAATTTTGATATCTTAAACATCCTGTGCAAAATTAACTAGTTTCATAGCTTCAAAGTTAGAAGTTTGAGAGAACTTACTAGAATATTTTAGATATATGCTTGGGCGATATTATATCTTCGTTAAAAAGTGTGATAAATAATATATACGTAAGCATTATTAATAAAAAATTTTCATATGAATTAATAAAAGAAATGGAAAGGCCTGTTTTACCAACATATATCCTGAAAATATGTGCTGAGAAATCCTAAAGGAACGTTCTAAATAGTGAATCCTTCGACCTTACCATTATTTACATAAACAATAATATTTTTGCATCGGATAGGAGACATATGAATGTTACTTTGCATTTTTGAGAATAGAACTCGGATAATCGTACTTTAAGAAACCAAAATACCCCCTTCGCATTATGTGCTTAGAAAGAGCAACTGTAAAATTAGGAATTGTTTTCTGAACAAACCTTGAGCAGTATACTTTTCTAATATAAGAAATGAATCCACATTAGAAGGGGAACGGTCATTGCGTACAAATTTTTTTGTGCGCAATGACATACACCCACATTAGAATAAGTTAAATTTTCTATCAAGAAAGCATTAAAAAACTTTCAGCAAATTTTTGACACTATATACGTAAATGGACCATGTCTCCAAATAATTCCCCTATTCTTCTTAGTGAGAGGATTGATCAAGGTAGTTTATGCACATATGTATGTAAAAGAAAAAGAGACAATTTTAGAAGAACAACACTACTACACCATCGGCTAAGAAACAATTAGTCAAAACTATTAAAGTCACACCTCATGGTCCGAAGCAACTGAGCTCGAATGATATTTTATCATGATGAACCTAAAGACTGGTCTAAAATTATGGTAAAACGTGGAAAGACGTTCTATATGTATAGGCAAAGTTTATACAGCTTACGACTGCTTAGTTTTTTTTACCTGAATTTATTTATTCATTTTACTTTATCGATTCAAATGCATTCCGAAAATTGTCTAATTTGTCGATTGTTCAATAAAAACAGTTTTCATTCATTCTATTCGAAGATAGCTGATATCAAAGTGTAGCATCTTGTAAGATAAAATTCATAGCAATTCTGAAAACTGAATCGAGTTATGCAAAATCAGAACTGCCCTTGTTTCAAAATCTTTCAGGGCTCGTAAAACGTGTCCAATTCAGGCGAGTAGGGTCTCAAAATTATAGACTCATTCATGTTCGCACGTGTTACTTGTTTAGAAATTATGAAAATAGCAAACAGCAACTTAATTAGGCAATTATCGATGAAATTGGGCGAAAAAATCAATGAATCGACTCTTTAATGCATGCGTTTGCGTGTCTTGGCTTGGCACGTACCGAATGCACCATACTAAAGACTTTTGACAGGCCGTGCTCAGTCATTCCCATTATTATGTTCTCACGTCAGCTACCTAAACACTTCTCCCCTTATACCCAAATACCTCCAGATCCTAGTCAGTCGATAAACTGCGTTTGGAAACCTTTGTTATTGTATTGAGACATAACATTTCTTTTTCAAATTTTCTTTCTTCCCAAACTCACACTGCATTTGAGAAGACGGAGCACTGTGAGAGGGTCGAAAGCGGCTGCGTTTTGTCGGTTTCGTTGGAGATCGCTGCAGGGGAGTTATGTCCTGGAAAAGATCTTGAAATTGCATGAATTCTGCCTCAAAATAGACGAACTTTCAAAAATTCTGAAAAAAGAGATTTCTTTGAAAAACCCGATGAAGTTCTGCTTCAAACTACATGAACTTGTTATGCAGTTAGAAGCAGATTTTCTGGAATTGAAAAGTTTCATGTATTGCATTTAAATTTTCTTGTCTAGAAGCCGGTTGATTACCTTGATTTCCATCGGAAAACGAACTTATCCTTTAGTCGTTGTGCTTCGGCAGCAGTGGGCGGCTCTTGAAATGCCCGTTCGAAGATCCATTTGCGGACGACGTTGTCGCCCTGCCAGAACTCGAAAATCGACATCTGGGTGATCTCGCCCTCGACTAGATCTGCATTGCCTGCTGCTGCTGCCATGCACAGTGCAATCCGAGAGAGATGATGAGGAAGTGAAAAAAACAATGTCAAATATCAGATGAATAGAAGAAAAATGTATTCAAATTTCAAAGATATGAGAATAAATGTATGCAAATTCCAAAAATTAAAACGAGCCATGTATGCTAATCTTGCAAAATGAAAGATAAACAGAAAAAAAACAGATGAAGACTATCTTCAAAGAGTACACGCAAGACATTAAATAAAAACAAGCAGCGCTGAATAGTTAACTTGTTTATAACATTGCATTTCCATTGTCCCCATCTTATCATTTTCCTTGAATTCTTCGAACTTCATTGCATTCTCCGAATTTCAGCAATTGCGAAATGGAGAATGCGTGAAGAGTGAGAAGAGTATTATGATTCGAGAGAGAAGTGACAGTCTTAGAATCATTTAGTCAGGCATTCGAGGGAGAGATGGAATAGTCAAATGCAGCTGACCTCATTCATGCAGCCAAGACAGTCAGACACAGCCAATTGCATACGATATTCTCTCACACTGTTTATGTCTTCTTCGACGCGAGAAATGTGGATGGATGAATTTAGCCGTTCGATTTCGACTACTCGACTAAAATAGCCGAGATTGGCTATATTTGGAATTTCTCCAAACTTCCTTATTTTTTGCCATTTTCATTAGTCTCTAAATCAAATTCAGTGTTCCTCCCATATCTAGGTGATACCATTCATCTTTTGATCTCATTATCAACTTTTGAAGCTGGTTTCAAACATATCTTTTCTGAGAAGATAAACAAATCCCCCTTATTTCCAGATCATTTGCCCACGTCTAGAATATGGAATCGGTGAACTTTGCCGTTTTATTTCATGTCAGAGAATGTTCTCGAAGATCAGCTTGTCGTGTCATTTTTCCACTCGAATGATGTCTTTCTTCCCCTCCTTTCTATTGTGGTGGTTTACATTTCCAAAACAAGAACTAAACTATCTCCTCTCTATCTGCTTCTTTTCCACTTCTATTTCGATCGCTGCTTTGGAAATTCGCCTTCTATTTTCCCTGAGGCCAGTCAGTATTCTTTTTCTTCTTCTTCGTCTCTTTGCTTACGTTCTCCCTCTCTTCTGTAAGCCGCACAACACGGCCGTTCTAAAGAAATTGTGAGAGGAAAGAAGAAGAGAAAAAGGCGAAAGAGGGAGAATGACTAAAAAAGTAAAGAGAAGAGGCAGAAATGCAGAAATGGAAGAGGAAAAAGAGAAAATCGAAGGAGAAGCTTCGACTGATCGTGTATCGTTTCTCTGCCTGTGGTCGAATGCCCCCAAATCTCTCCTATATGCCTTTCTATTTTCAACCTTTATATCATCTTTCGATCCCTTGCAAGTTCACTCATCAATCAATACTATCGATTTTTTTTTCTGATCGATTCATTTTTCAGGTTTTTATTCCTAAATTCTATTTTGGATAAAATGGCAAACCACGGACCGAGCTATGGGTTGAGCAGGGAATTGGAGAGGAAGGTAGATTCTGCAACTCTTTGAAAATTCATCTCATACCTTGACTTCAAAACAATAGTAAATCTCCGTCTTCGAAATTTTAAAATCTCAGCCCTCAAAAATGTCTGATCTTCACTATCTTATAGTCTGATTCACGCTCCAAGAATTAAATTGCATCGTCATCAAGTTCATGTTTGAAGGAGAGACATTGCGCAATGCGCATGTTATGCATTCGTTCACCTAATTGCCGCCAGACTGCTTTGTCTTTCGCCGACTCGCCCTCTCTCATTCATCCATTCCTTTTGTGAAACGACTTTATGATTGAAGTGAGATGCAGGAATGGAAGTGCATATTCAGAGAGAAGGAGAAGATAATGAAACAATTTCATTATCAACTCAAGTTAATCTAACCGAACTTGTTCCATATATGAAATCCTCAGAATCAAGCCCGCTTCGTACTCGAAGAAGCCATGGAAGTTCTGTTTTGGATCGAGCAAGTTACAGGTAGAGTTCTCCGAGGAATTCAGAAGAGACGTGACTTTTTACAAGAAAAATAAATTTCCCATCTTCAAGTCATGCTACCTCCTCCTACGCTCCTAAAGTCATTTCATATTCTGAATTGTATGATTTTTTAGAAAAATAGAAGACTTTTTCTAGGATTACCCTATCACTCCGATCCCTCTCAATGCCGAACTTCTGGAGATTTCTGCGAGTTACTCAAAAGTGGAGTTCATCTGTGCAAGTATGAATCTTGCTCAGGAAAACCTCGAATCTTCAAATTCAGACTTATCACCGTTCTAAATCCGACATATCGAATGCACTACACGACGAATCCAAGAATGCCGTTTCATAAGGTAAAATTCGACTTTTTGTTAAATTAAAAAAAAAAAAAATTCAATCCTCAGATGGAGAACATTTCAAATTTCCTCGAAGCCTGCAAAGCCTATGGAGTTCCTGAGATCAGCTGCTTTCAAACAGTTGATTTATACGAGGATAAACAGACCTACAAGGTGATTGAATGTCTGCGCGGAGTGGCCTCTCTCGCACAGTCGAGACGACCCGATTTGGAGTTCCCCGCTTGGGTCGTTCGAATGGCCAAATCGCATCCGAGACAATTCCCTGAGAGCGTGATGAGACGAGGAGAAATGGTTATTCCACTTCAGGTAGAGGGTATAAGCATAACTTGTTCAAAAACAGCTCCAAGCTCAAACTTCAATCTTCATAGTTTCGCCAAACTAAATTTGAAGTCGACACCTTTTGTGCAATATTCAAGGTTTTGTTATTTGTTTATAAAGATTCCCCTTTCAGTACGGCACCAACAAATGCGCGTCTCAAAAAGGCATGACTCCATATGGCCTGGCCAGACAAATCAAGCCAGATCCTTTCGGATGAGTTTTATTCACAACAACATCGACTTTGTATGATATCATTCCAAGTTACATTAACGACGAATTTCATTTCTTTCTTTAGAAAATTATTGTTTATTGATTATGTGCATTTTTTCGATGATAAATATTGAATTTCAATTGGTCCCGAAATGACGACACGTAAACATCGGGGCTGATTGAAGTTATTCTAGCTTCAATTTTAAACTTTAAACTTCAAAAATCTAAACTCCGATCAACCCTGATAAATACTACAAATCACAGTTTGACGCAAATTATCGTTAGGAAATCTAATAGAAGATGACCAGTATGAATATGGAGAGCATGAATCCCGAGACACAATTGTTAATTGCCAGGTAAATGTGTCTCCAGTCCTGGGTATAATCGATTTCTGCAGAAGGTCTCTGCTCTGTGCTACCATCAAGTTCATCCAGATATCTTTGATATGCAGCAGAACGGTCCGGCTCTGTGCAACATATCACTCGGTTTATCTTAATTCAGTCTTTTTTCAAATTGATAGAATTAAGAAGTGCATGAAATTCAACTTTGAAAGAGAACGAGGTAGTGAGACTCATGCACTCCATCCGAAACAAGCCTGACCAGTTTCGCGACGAGATAGACTCTATGCGACGGCGGAACGGTCCGTTTGACTCGACTCAATGCTAGTGCAACCAATGTTGTCATTATACTTACGAATGCAATCAGAAAGATTGTCTCATAGAACACGTCTGAAATTGTACTTATATGCGAGACTTTTTCGGACGTTTCGCCTACAAATCGACGGTCGAATTCCCATGAAGCCATTTGGAGGAGCTATCGAGCAGAGGTACAAGAAGCAAAGCGTCTGCAGGCTGAGGACGAACAATTTCACAAAGATCTGCATCTTCAGATCGCCAATTAATGGAGAAGCCTAATTTTTAACAAGACATTTGACTTTATGTCTAAAAGTTCTCTTCTCTTAAATACTGCTTCCTGTCCTTTAGTTTAGCAAGAAAAATAGTCGTATCAATGCTTTGGCAACTTACGAGCATAATCATAGTCGCAATCGTAATCGGCAACCTCAATGCGAATTTCTGCGTACTCATCGCTTTCTGGGCGTGAATGAACAATTGCAGAATAGGTATATTGTCTCTGAGAAACGATTTCAACACCGTTAATTCGTGATGCTAAAGTTGCACAATTGTTCCTAAAAAACCAAAAATTTCCCTACAGTGATCATCCAAGCTGAGTGGTCTTTTTCTAGTGCAAGAATTGCATGTTCGTCTTTATCGATTGACGCTATAGGACTGTTAGCTACAGAGCGACTCAAAACCTGAAACTTCTTCTGAGCAAATCTGATGATCAACTCGTGAAAGCACCTTCATTTCAGATTCCTTAATGTCGAATTCGAGTTTTTTATTCGGCTCAAGCATCGTGAAATAAATGTAGCAGTCGTTTTCCTCTTCAGGATATCTGTGTTGATTTTTATTAGAAAATGAAAGTTGAAGACCATTTCTTACGGTTTGAAATTGATCAAACATTCGGCCGGACTTTGAAAATTCAACACAGCAATTACGGTACCATCGTTGGAGAATCTGACAAATTCAGGCGACAATTGGCATTTTCCAGTGATGCAGAGACTAATTTTATTTTAAATAAATCACAACTTGTTCAATTCCCTGAACGAACCCAGGGTCAGTGATAAACGGAAGCCAAATCATCCTTCCAGCCGATACCTCGAGATCAACTTCGGTTTGATTCCACTCATCTAGAGGCCACGTCAGCCTCGCATCGGTCCATCTCTTCAAATTTATTGTCATCAAGAATATTAAAAACTAGGAAAATTCCCAACATGATAGTATTGCTAGTAGATGAACGCCCTCATAATCTATTCAGGGGTGAGACCCAAGTAAAATTTTTACTTGGGTCCCACTCCAGATGGCGAATTTTTCAACAATTTATTAAATCTAAATCTACCAATTGCAAATCGCCGTAGATATTGAATTGATTTGAACTTCCAGAGATTAGCTCGATGTGAATTAGATTGACTTCGAGGATCTGAATTTGAAAGATGACTCTGATCAACTAACTGCCAAACCTCGATAGCCAACAAATCAGCCGGAGGTGCCTTATCAATGAGCGACCTCATCTGACCAGTCGTCTTGTAGGCATTCATGATCAAGTAGGACAGGAGACAACTCTCGATTTTATTCCTTTCAACGATGGTGAACTGCTCAAAATCTGCAACGAAGCTTACCTAGCCTATTATTTGTCTTCAACTCAGCCGTAAGTTATTTATTTCACTTTATCAGACGATAATACCGATTATTCGAAACTTCAAATTACCTCGATTGGCAGTCAGATTTCTCCAATAGACGCAGTTATCGAGAGTTTCTGCTGCATACGCAACTTGTATGCCCAAAACCACGAATAAAAATTGAAATAGCATTTCCTTTAATTTCCCCTAAATATCGATATTCTCAATAATAAGTTAGGAGTAACGGAAGTTAAATGAATTGAAATGAGTCTATAAATTGGATATGTGACTAGGCTTTGTTGGCTCTGTGCATATCCCTTTCCTTGTTCTGCCTCACTTGGGAGCGTTTCCTTAGTAACCTCACCTCTCGTATTTTTGCTCCTGTCCCTCGGTTTTGTCTCGTGCGATTTCTCGCTGTATCCCTCTCATTTATACCAATACAACTTCAATAACATGCTATTTGTGTTTTTATGGTCTTTCACATAATACACCTCAGAAGTCCGGTTACATTCAATTGCATTGAACATTTTATATTTTTTTGCAAGTTTATGGTCGATTATTTTTAATTAGATGAATTACGGGTTGCCTATCGAACGAATAGAGACAATTCATATTTCAGCTGTTTAATTTCAACGAGAATTAAAGTTTCGACTCTAACCTGTGAATAAATAAATGTGCAGAATAAAGTTATCTTCAAATTGATCACTCGGAAATTTATTAAAATGGTATCCTCATAAGTTCCCACAAACACAATTTAATAAAACCTACCTCAAGCAATAAAAACTAAAAATCTAACTTGGACATATAATAGAAAATCTAAAAAAATATTAACTCGATTGAACATTCGATTTGAGTTGAAATTAACACTTCCTCATAGCTTGAGCAGATTTTTCCAATCATTATTTCAATTGAAATGGCACCGAAAAGGTATTATCTCGCGATTTTTCTCTCAAATTTGAAATTTTATCTTCAATTTTTGTCATCTATGCCAAAATTGCGAATTTTTTAGCGATTTGAAAAATTCGAAATCGAAATCGCAACAACAGCAACCCTCGAAAATCAAGCAGCCGACGGAAAGCGGGAAAAATGAGAAAGACAAAGACAAAGAAGACAAGGACAGAAAGAAGGAGACGGAGAAGGATCATGAAAAAGATGGCTCCAAGAAAAGTCCGAAAAAGCGCCGAGGTTCAACCTAATTTTCATTTCCAGAAAAGATGACCCTCGACCAATTGACTCCCACTGAGCGCGAGGCACTCAGGACTCAAAGTGTTTGGAATAGGTGCGTTAGTTTTTCGGGCTCCATAAAGAATTACAAATTTGCTAAATGCTAGCAATGCTTCCTTTTCTGAATAAAGGATTTACTAACATTTATACCAAGATTTTAAAGTTTTAGCTGTTTTTCATGAGACTGCAAATTTTAGTGGGGATGTATGCTGTTCTGTGTGCACACGTTGTTAGTGCTAATCGATTTCGCGGACTTCGTGCCAATGGCTATTCTAAATCACGAGCTCGATTTCATCATCGACCCAAAGAAAGCCAGCACTAAATACGGTAAATTTGGAGATTTCGGACATTATTATATTACGAAAATATATAAGATAATGTGATCATTTGATCAGAAATTTCACGTGTATTCACAATTGATAAATTTTTGTTATGCAAAGCCATAAGATTTTGACTTTTTTCGTATTCGTATTTTAGGCCGATTTCGTCAAAACAGGACCCGTACCAAAGTATCCCTTCTGTTGAACTGAGGTCAACCGAACCTCAGCCCAACCAACCCTGAAAAATATTCGGTTGGACTGAACTCTCGTCCCAATTTTCGAAAAGTTAGATCGATCGAACTTATGAAAGGAGAAAACTAGATCCATCTAACTGATCCGAACGAGCTCAACAAGCGAAATTTATGCAAATTTGAGGAAAATTATGAATTTGGTAGCAATTATCTCACTAATTAAAGGTAATTACAAAACTATCCAAAAACCCGCGTGAGGGGTCCCTTCGTTTTACTCCGTGATTAAATTATTTTGCCAAAGGATAAAAGGTAGGTAAAATAGTTTACCGACGAAGGTTAAATCGCGCTAAAATGATCTCTTATTTAGTTTTACTTGCATTTTAAAAATTTATTTTTATTGGGTAGACTTCACAATATCCGCAAAAATCATAGGATAATGTGAGAACTTGGTTTAAATTAAAACTATTAGAGGCTATTCCGATGCAGTAGAATGAATTTTGAAGAGAAGATTGAAACATTTCAAAGAGCTTGAAATAATGAGATAAGGATAGAATATGAGAGAAATAACAGCGAAAATATTTTTTTTAAATAGCCAAAAACTAAAGCGAAAATTGAAACAATTGAAGCGAATCGAATAATGAGCGCTTTCAGCGAAGTTTAATCGAACTAATTCTTCCTTCTTTGAGCTGCGACAGAAGTTGGGGGACAGAGTTGCCCCCAATATTCGGCTGAGGTGCACTCCTCCGATTTGCACGCTATTTCGCTCGGCCGAACGTTAGACGGGGTTCAATCGAATGTTAGATCCATTTAATTGGTTTAACCTAGCTCGATTGGGCTCACAATCAGCCTAACTTGGAGGGATTTTTAGATAGAGTTCATTCTAACTGTAATTAAGAGATAATTACCTAACTATCTTGCACTTTTGACCCTATAGGCAACTAAATTAGGTCTTCTGCACATCTCCAATATAAATTTATGTGATTTTCCAACCATTTTCTTTGTAAACTATTGAGTTAGATTGACGTCATCTTTTTACGAGATGAGTCTAGCCCTCAGGTCAATCTGATTGGGCTGAGTTCAATCAAGGACTTTGGTACGGGCCCAGATATCTGTCAATCTTCAAACAAAATCAAAGACGAAAGTGAAAATAAATGATTTTAAGATTCGACTCTTTGTCGTGATTTTTAAAGTTCACGGGATATGAAAGTGTCGTGGGTGAGAGAAGAGATAAGTCTAAATGGAAATGGCGCGAGATAGTGGATGAAATGGGGAGGTCGGAAAGAGGGAGATCGTGGAAGTGGAATACTTGTCTTGGAAGCCAGAAAGGGCATGCCAAAATGTCCCTTGATTCTCCTTTCTTTCGCCACCACTTTTCATGGCTTCTAACCAATTATTTCTAATCGCTTATCTATAGATTTTCATCTTCGCTTTTGCAATTCGATCAAAATTTTACCTATTGCAAAACTACTTTCGCCGCACTTCTTCCTTCGGAAACACAAAAGAAAATTTCAAAAGGCGTGCCCGGCATTTTTTTTTTTATACATTTTTGCGACGTTAAAACTTGAATTTGATTGAAGCCTATCAAATTGCAAATAGCATTGTTTCGAAAATTCGTAGCATACAAAGTGAAAAGCGTCGAAAAAGTAAGGCATCAAGTTGATTTTTAAGCGTTTGTCAAATATTCACTTTTTCATTTAGTGGGAAAATCATAAAAGAGGGCCCCCCGTGCCATTTTCCAATTAGAACGTAGATGGCAACAGTATAAAATAATTTCGGCGAATAATCTTTGATTTCTTCGTAATCAGTCAGAAACTGATATGGTTAGGTTTAATTTGATTCGATCAGGTTATGAGGTTCCTCTGCATATTTTTCAGTGTTACAGATTTTTTGATAATTCACTTCGAAAATCGTAATATTTCTTGGTTCGAGTGTTGTTTTTCACCGAATGTTCAATCGACTTCAGGACAGCTAATTTTTGCGGAGCGAATTTCAATTGCTAATTTGCACGCCGATTTTGTCTACAAATTCACCGTCAAAATACACTAGATTTTTCTTGTTACCTACTTTCGCTCGTTATCAAATAATCAACAACAAAAAATTTGCCTATAAAACCTACTGGAAGAGAGATGTTGAATTGGGTTGTCCAACAAGTTCTCGGAATTTCAAAATTAATATTTTCCTAAACCTCGCTTTGTTTTCAGTCTAAATTTGAAATTTCAAGAATTTATTGAGCAACCAATTTGTAGAAATTGTCGACTAGTGACTTGCCACGTTTTGTAGTAGAATTTCTCGAATATTAGATGCATTGCCGGTAGTTTATGCTTTAGTTTAGAATTGAATTGAATACCACACAACCTAAGAAATAAAATCATTAATTATCTGAACATAGAAGAGAAATTCTTGGATTCTTCTGGTTTAGAATATCAAAGTTTAGAATTTTTGGCATCACTAACCGCGTCCACTATGCGTCTAGGGCATCCGCGCGTATTTTTCTCTTTTCATCCTTACCTTCGATTTTCGCCTCGCATTTTCTCTTCCTATTTCCATCCACTTCACCTTCAACCGCTTGTTTTATGCTTATATGCTATATGCTAAATATTTGCGCTTCATCATCATCACTTTTTTAAGAGAAATGCAATGCAATTCGCAGCATCGCCAGTTTAGGCCGGGTTTCGCTTTCTCTGGTCTGCCTATGGGTCTGGGTCGCGGTCTGCCCTCTGCGCGAAGCCACTGCTGACTTCCCCCTTTTGCCCCTTGAAATCCTCGGGCAGGTTAACCCACCACCAATCCATTCCGTACCGCATAGGCATTTCCTCGCTCCCACCTCAAGTAGCCCCGATGATGCAACGATCGACGCTCGATTCGATTTGCTGCCTCGATGTTTCTCTAACGACAAACTTTTCACGCATAATTCTCTCTACGTGCATTTTTCGGCAGCCGCAAAATGTCACAAGCCGCTATTGCGCATAGGTTACAGTTGTTCCTCGACGTCTGTTAAGGAAAACTTTCGTAGGTCAATGTACTACTCTCTTTCAAGTCTCGGCATAGTTTCAACCGCTTTTCACTTGTTTTTCCGCGAATTTTCAATCTGGCATTGGTTTCAGTTTATTCGTGCTTTTTCATAAGAATCCCAAGAATCATAGAACTTCTTTCCCTTTCATGATTGAAAAAGCGTGATTATTTATTTATGGTCATTGTCTTGTGTTGACTTCCTCGTGGTGTGAACTCGTGAATTCATTGCGTTTAGTCTTTGTGTATTATTCATGATTTTTTTTCTAAAATTCTTGGCAGCTGGGTCATAAAAAATTTGGCAAATTTGATCTTAAGCGTCGATTTTCGCTTGGTGCATTCCGCCTCTTTATTTCTTGAATAACCTATTGTTAGCGGTCGGGAAATTATTATTGTCGCGAGTTATTTCTCGACGCAAGCGATGATGATATTTTCTCATCGTCCAGTCTCGAAACCATGCAGGTTGTCACTCAATTCTCAAACTACTTCTCGGCATATTTCGACACATTTTCATCATATTTTCACAGGTTTCGAAGAGGGTCTCTGTTGGCTCGTCGTTTCAAATATAAAACTACTGTCAATCAAAAACAAGTATAATACTTATAAACGCGACGCCGATAGGGGTCGGGTATTTCATATTTCGGGGCAGCAGCATCACCATTTTCATTGTCTCTCCCCCTCTTCCTATATCAATTTAAATTTGATGACTATTTACAGTTTCAGTTAGGCAGAGTATAGCAGAAGCCCTGAAAAACGCGAGAGTAAAATGATGTGCGCGCGCTGTCAAATTTTACTTGTTCTATTTTTTGTCTGCTTCGAATTGGAAGTACGATTTTTTATTTGTCTTCTTGCCTGAGGCGTTCTCTCGCTATCTCCATTTTCTATAATCTATCGTCCGACTGGTCAAACGCACGCTGCTGCTGCTTGTCGTTGGACGTTGCCGTACAAAGTTTTATTGTAATAACTAAATAGTTCTCTTTAGTCTGTCTGCGCCATTAACCTTCTTTTTATAGGTTCGCTTGAAGCATTTCCTATTTACAAAAGAAAAAATGAGATTAGTTTGTGATAAGCCCTAGGGCATTGATTAGCATGAAATTTCTCACTCAGGCCTCTTGGCTATGCTTCTCTGGGTTTCTCCTCGATGTCAGACCCGCCCCCTTTATCGTCTCTGTCATTCTTCTGCATACCATCATTCTGCCTATTTCGTTTGTCGCTCTGCCTCTTTCGTGGTATGGTTGGTGCGTTCTCACACATACACACCGCATGCATTGCCCGTGGGTGATGCCGAGAGAGGCAGGGCACTCGAGAGACAATGCTAGATGGAGAGATTTCAGAGAGACGAACGACGACGAGAGGCATCGTCAACGACAGTCAGTCAGGCAGGCAGGAAGGCAGAAGCTGAAGAAGTAGAGAGGTAGAAAGGAGAGGAAGAGAGGGGAAGGAAGGAAGGAAAACGAACAAGGGCAGTAAAGGAGGAGAGGTTCGCAACTCCATTGCCTTTGCCTCACCAGTCCATCACACCTACCGCCGTCCACTAACTCGACACTCGGTAAAAAGAGTCCCCCCTCCCACGATAAACACATCGTCAAACCCCGAAGACCTCTATTCTCGCGTGTGTCGCATTTCTACTTCGAAACTATCAACATCACAACAATATAATTCTATTCGATTCAACTACAATCTATTTCCAGTCTGGCGGCAACCACCACATAACACATTCGTGATTTTCTGCTCGATTTTTCAACTTCAACTTGGATTTTATTGGATCACCGAAGGCTCAATACATCTGGTCTGACAAATTAGCAACGACGATTTCTCCTCGTGAACTTCATGCGAATTGCGTTATTGTTATCACTGCCAGGTGCGTTCCTTTCAAACTTATTTTTCATTTTCTCCGTCGCTATTTTCTTATTATCGATAATAAACTGATAATGATATGCGTTAGTTCAGTCATAAATCGGTGGTAGTTAGGGATTCTTCGTCGATTCATAATTCGCAATTCCCGATTTCCCTTTCCTTTACCCCTTCACTCTGTCATCACTCTACTACTTTATAATCTCGTTTTTTCTTCTCTATCTCATTGACTTTATAACAGCGCAGCATAGCTTTTCTCTTTTAACAGTTCCTTTCTGGCAGCGAGTAAAGCCATAAATTTTCGAAATCGCTTTTCCAGGAAGTAAGGATTCTTGGACAACTCGCTCAATTTTTATCAACATTACCCTTTTGTCCTCAATCCGGATGAGCTGTTAAAAGTTTAAGCCAAAATCGTTGCGCATTTTAAAATTCTACGTCATTCATTTCGCAAAATATCCAAAGGTTAATGCGCGTTAATTGCGCTTCCGTCAAAATGCCAGTCCAGCGGATCACTTTCCTTCGAAAACACCGATTACCGCTAAATTAGCTGATCAAAATGAATAAAGTTTGACCACTTCTTGCAATCACAACCAGCTAACTTTTCGCCATCATGATCAGAGATAAAGTAGGGGGTATTGAAAGACTATTTTCAGCGATTTTTTTTGCAATGATAATAGAGACGGTTTAGTTTCGAGTGTCTATTTTTGCTTGCCCTGAGGCAGCATTTTTGATTCACACTTGTTTGTTGCAATTCAGACTCAGCGATTCAGAAATCACGTATTTCTATTTTGAAAATACTCTTGGTCTGCATTTAGAATTGAATTGAGTCATAATAGCATCATCATGTGGTTTGGGTACTCTAGTTTCATGTCATTGTACCTCTCGCGTTTCGACCATGTGCCTTGGGAAGTTTGCCTTTACTTGGCGTGGCATTTGCATTTTTAGCCGAACTGTGCCCTGAGGGCGTCAAGGTCATGTGTCGCTCTACACTCTCAAGAGTTCATCTTTTGCATCGAGAATCGAGAACAATCCAGCCAATTATGCAGCCAAGAGTCAAACAGACAGAAACTTGAGCGCTGTTTTGTAATTCTCAATTCAATGAATGCGCTTCATTATTCTCTTTGAAGTGATAACATAACGATTAGTTGTAAATCTGCTATTTCCTTGCGATTGCCATTGACACGAGTGGATGAATGGAAGAAAAGGTTGTGGATTCTTTTCGTCTTCTTCCTCTAGGCTGCTGCTTCTTCATTCCATTCTTCCCAGATACACAATTTATCTTTGCGAAATCTCGTTTGTTGTATTGGAAAATTACGCGAGGCGGCGTTCACGCAATTTCAATTTCGTCGTCCGACGGATTTTCGGATTTTCTTATTTGGATTTTGGCAGATTGACGGTCGATGGATGGCAGCCGGGGGAAACCGGGAAAAAATTAGGGGGGAAAAGTGGGAAATCGATGGCGCCTAGATGATTAGCTGGGCAGAGATTCATATACGACAAAAGACACGCGGGCTAATTGCAAGAGTCGCGATCGGGGAAAGAGCGTGAGAATGTGGAGACCGAAACAGCGAATATGAAGCTTATGCCAAGCCAATCGAGATCACGTGTTTTTCTAGCGCATTCAAATTACACGCCAAGCCTTGTATAGCCGAAAAACTAATTGAATTTATGAGTGCAGCAAAACAAAGAAGGAGACTATCCCCGAGGAAAATAAAATATGGTTTCTTCCTAACCCTATCCACCATCCACCCGATAGAAAAGTTCCGATTTTTCTTCTTTATCGATGCTATTTTTCCTCCAAATCGTGTAAGGTTCTCCAAATAAGCCCTGAATGAGCGCAAAGTCAACCTCGGAATTGAAAGATTGACAGAAAAGACAATGTCTGGAGAGGGGATGCAATGCATCAATTAGCAGATCACGGCTTCATGCCGCCGCCTGCGAAGCGGCGAAAGGACAGGGCAGGGACGCTGGATGCGATAAGCCAAAAGGGGGATTAGCGCGTTGCAAATCCCAAATCCACTGACAATGTCAATTATCGATTCGGAAATGCGAAGAATCAGGGAATCGGGCAGGTGATGAAGTGGAAGGAAACGTCGTGGTGGGCAATGCCTGGATAAGAAGAAGAAAAAGAAGGGGATAGAAAGACAGGTCTCTGCATAGAACAGTGGTCTTCTTTACTCGATAATGTAATGGTCAAATATCTAATCTTACTGGGTTGGTTCTAATTTTTCTTCGATACCACACAGAACCCCTCGACACAAGAATTTCTATGAAAAAAAACCAAAATAAAGAAATCATTGCCAGAATATGAGATAGAGACAATTTAGTCAAAAACTGAACTCATTTTAGTCATATCCAAAAAGCTTTCATTGAATATTTGTGCAGAAATTCTGATGTAACGTAGAATAAGGCTTCATTCCAATGATTCCTTTCTTTCATTCTGAATCGATTTACCACAAATATGCAGGCGGGAGATATCGATCAATGAGTAAATAGCTGTCTGAAAGATTGACACTCGGATGACCTTGATGAGGAGAGATTAATTCCCACGCTTTCTACGGCTAAAATAAACGGGAACGCGATAAATTGTTTCATGAATTCCCCGAAAAAACAAACTAGAAACGTTCATTTTTATCCAAATAATAAAGCTCGCTTCTTGCTTTAATCACCTATTCTTCTTCAACCCGATTTATGACTGAACAAAAAACCAAATAACCGACGAAAGATCGACTTGCCACAGCCAAAAGTAAAAAAAAATGGAAAAAAAATAGAAAGCGAAAGAAGAGAATGTCCTTTTACAGATGAAATCAAGATCCATATCGGTTAACTTAATTATGCTAATTAAATCAAACTATTGAAATATATGATTCTGTTATGTGTTGTAAAAGTGGTGTTCATTCAGGCCTGGTAGTGGGGCAGGCGGTGACCCTTTCGCCGCCTATCACTTCCAATTTCAAATGCTTGACGAACGGATGCTGCGATCAGCATGAGTGGTGTCGGTTTTGGGTGAGGAAATCGAGTCATTTGACTCAAAAGATGCAAAGAGTTTCGCGAATTTGAAAAGTTTTGAGATCGAAATAAAAATAGCAAAATTTAGTGCATTTCTGATCCAACACAGTTCTCGATCGCACAAAAAATTCAACCAACTCATTTTAGGCCTCAATCGGAGAATGTCAAGCAAATCACGATTGGATGTCAGCAAGTTGTCAACTGGCATGTGGGACTTGCTCCGCACCGCCGGCAACTTTCCGTGAGTCCAAATTTTCATTTTTCTGTCCTTTCAAAATGTGCTATAATTTCGTTTCTCTCGTGTGATATTATTCTACTTCCTGCCCTCGGCCGTCCAACTTTCACTCATCTGCCCTACTTTTTACTCGACTTCTTGCCTACCGGTTAACTTTTTCTCATTAAATGCCATTCATTTTCTTTATTCATCATTTGTCGCAAGAAACTTTCGCCGTTTTTCACTTCGCGCTTGCCCGCCCTCTGCCTTTCGCTCTATGGCGCGATAATAGTGCATTCCGAGATGACGTTATCATTGCACAACGATATTTGTAAGCCTAAAGACTGCACTGCAGAAAGTGAATGTATATCTATCTTAGACGATTTTCTTTCTCTATCCTTCGTCATAGATTAGAGCCACGACAAATCTATGCATTGTAAATCAGAAACATCCCCACCTTAAAAAAAAAATAAATAAAAAAAAGCCTTCAAAATCCTCTGCTTCTTCTTCTAATCAGTTATGGAAACAGAAGAGTCAGACGGTTAGAAAAAGGGGGATAATTCTGTTGTCCTCGGACTTAAACTTTGCCATTCTCTTATAATCTTGTAACCTCATTAGTCCCAATAGTTCCATTTATCAAATTATCACTCCTTGGACCCCCCAGTAGCTTCCAATTACTCATTTCAAGTAAGCAATTATCGAAACTTTCAAGGATTCACTATTTCCGTGACAAAGTCGAAATAATTTTACGCCATCTGATTTGAACGAAATGAAAGTCGAGTGAACACAAACATAGCCGCAGAGACAAGTGAAAATAGGCAGAGATATTGTGAAGATAGTGCTTATTTGAAAAGCAAGTCACTTTTGACTATTGAGTAGGATAATGGAAGGACAGGAAGTGAAACTGCCGAGGATTGGAACTAAACAAGAAGATGTGAAAGTAGTGAATTTCATCGCATAACTCTTGAGAATTCGAAAAAAAACAAAAAATCATCGACCATTCAAAATAATGGACTGATCTGAAAGTTGCCGTCTGTCATGCCAAAATTTTCCATTCATTTAGTTTGAACCTGTTTGAAAGTTGTCTATGTAATTTTCGAAGAGAAAAATGAGGACTTATAAAATTTCTTTTAAATTCGATTGAACAATTTTCTAGATGAATGAAAAAAGAGCAAAACATATGGCAGGGTTTTTCGAACAACGAAATTTTATCTGCTTGATTTACGATTCAAGTTATTGTAATTGACCCAGAAAACTTGTCCAATTCTCTCCCATCCCTGTGACAATCGAAACAATCGAAAAGAAGACGACAAAATACCCGCGGGCACATCATTAAAACATAATTGATATTTTCTCGATGAAAATTGAAAAAAAAAATTTCGTTCAAAGTAGAAAGACTTCATTCGAACAAAATTTTGAGACAGCCTAAAGTTTCTAGACAATACGGTCAACAAAACGTTTCTCATAACCTTCATGCCAAGTTTCACATATTCTTTCATGCGTTTGCCCTTACAATTAGTTTCCATTTTGGTCATCTCGTTTCTTGCATATTTTTATCTTCAAACGTGATAAGAACACAAATCTACTTTCGATTCGAGTGAAAGTTTTCCGAGTTGACAATAAAATGAAATTTGTTTGTGTAGGCGATTTCCTAAATCTTTTTCTCCTTCAAAAGCGAAGGCTATGTCTGCAAACAGTCTTTCAATGACGATGGATAGGGCCATTTCGCGCGTGCACACAGTACTTTTCTAGATCACTGCGTTCAAACTTTCTCATACCGCATCGTTCTACGTCTTGAGAAGAAAAACGAAGGGTTTCATGATACGGGATCAAAGAAATCGAAGAATAAAATAGAAAAATATTTCATGTCTAATCAAAGTCTATATAGATATTGCATGATGAAATACTTCGAAAACCTTCAAGTATAGACCGAAGTTAACAAAATTTCAGCTCCAACAACGGTAACCCGACGACCAGATCAAGACTCGAGTGAATTCGCCAATGTTCCGATTCCTCAATCAGACCTAAGCGCAGTCGGTCGATGTGAAGATGTGCTCAAAGACATGAAACACGCATCAGAGGTTTGACGATTGATTTTGTAAAATCAAAAGAAGTTGAATATTCTAGCTGATGACAACATCTCAATTAATCAATACCGTGGAAGATAACTTCGGGAGAAACATGCTGTCAATTGACGATGTGACGAGAGCTGTACCTAGTGGGTGCATCCCGGAAGTAAGCAATATCTATCTAAACAAAAGATAAAGGTTGATAAATTTTCATCATTTTGATTTTAGCTGCAATCAACCGGAGTGGACTGTCGAAAGAATCTCTGCTATCATTTGATGTACCGAACGTTGGATGGAACTTGTAACAATCTGGATAGGCCGATGCTGGGTGCTGCTTTCAGACGATACATTCGACATATGCCACCGAGATATGACGACAATGTTGGAGAGCCTATCTGTAAGCAGTTTCCAAGAAGCCTCTCGCTGATTCCTTGATTTTAGCCTCCTTGAAAGCAACCCGGCCTTCGTCTCGAGAGGCGAATCGAGTCATGTTGTCGTCCTCCCAATCAGTTGTCCACGATAAAGTTGGCGATTTTCCCAATTTTCAAGAGAAATGAAAGTTCAATTCCAGTTCAACAACCTGATGATGCAATGGGGCCAGTTTATGTCTCACGACATGGCGAAAACAACCCTACAGCCCTCTGCACAATGCACCACTTGCAGTCCCGTCAAGTCCAAGTGTATGCCGGTTGTCATCGATGATAAGGACCCGAATCTCGCGTAGGAATTATAAGTTTAGAAAAATAGAGTTCCTGTAAAAATGTTAATCCTCAAGGAAATGGAAGAATAAAAGTGAACACCATTTGAAATTTCAGATTCCGAGATAAGCGATGCCTGAAAGTCTCAAGAAGTGCGCCGCTCTGCAATGTTCAACCGAGAGAGCAGAATAATGAGAACACTGCTTACATTGACGGTACATCTTTGCTGTCTTCAAACGTCTTTGATTTGGTAGTTTTTAGGCTCTATGATCTATGGAAGTTCGCCGAAAGATCTGCACAAGTTCAGAGACGGAAGGACAGGCCTGCTGAAGATGAGTCAATTCAATGCACAGGTTCATTTTTGTGTGAATCATAATTTTCGCCAAAAATAAATTCAGAACGTTCTGCCATTTGACCAGTCGAAATGTCCGAGCAGAGAAAAATGCAGTGCCTCATTTACTGCAGGCGACATTCGAGCCAATCTCTTCATCGGGCTGTCTTCTCTTCACATTCTGTTTGCCAGAGAACATAACAGGTAAAATTCAGCAATTTTTGAGTCATTTAGAAACTACGCGAGTTATAAGACAACAAAATCTTTTTGCTTGTGATATTTCTGATATTTTGAATATTATAGTGTCATGTATGTTATTCAGTTTTTCCAGGTTATCTATCCCCTTGTTCTTAGATATTTTCCAATTCGACAAATTTTTAGAATCGCCCGACATCTCCTAAGCCTGAATCCTCAATGGAACGGAGATCGAATTTTCCAGGAGGGCCGAAAAATCGTTGGGGCCGAGATTCAGCATATTCTCTACACAGGATATCTGCCAAAGTTGTTGGGTGTCAGTTTCGATAAAGTCGTCGGAAAATATATAGGATATGATAATACGGTGAGCAAACTTATCAGCTCATCAAACCTTAGATGTGATCATTTTAGGTCGATGCAACAATAGCCAATGAGTTCACAACAGCTGCGTTTAGATTTGGGCATGGAATGATTGAAGTAGGAATTTTTGACTTATAAAATCTGCAATCGCCAGAAAAGCTTGCGAAATCGTCATTTGAGAATCTGCTATGTAAAGAACCGAGTCATTCCGCAAGATTATAATTTCTTGACGCTTTTTCTTCATGTTATGAATTTCAAAGATTTGGGATTGCTAGAATTACGCTAATTTGAATTTCAGGAAGGCTACTCCCGTTTGACAAGCGATGGCAGAAACATCAGTGAAGGCGGTTTCCTGTTCGGGGAAGGAGTCTTCAAATCTGGCAAAATCCTGTGGGAAGGAGGCATAGATCCGATTTTGCGTGGATTTATGCATACCGCTGTCAAACGGCCACACAGAATGACTCCCGCAATCACAGAGAAAATGTTTGGAAGGTAATTTTAAGGAAACTCAAAATACTTCGAAGAAAGTCGGACAAAGCCGAGTTTTCTTCCCCTTATCAATCTTGCGTTTTCCTTGGAGTGTTAGAATGCAACGTTCGAAATACCTTTCTTTTGCCATTTTCCATCAACTCATGTGCAATTTTCAGTACTGACTTGGGCACTCTAAACATTCAAAGAGGCCGAGATCACGGGATTCCCTCATATAACCAAATGCGAGAGTTCTGTGGACTGAAGAAAGCCGCGAACTTCGAAGACTTCAGCGACATGATTTTGGATAAGAATTTGCGAGTTGGATTGAGCAAGAATTACAATTCTGCAGGTGAAATTTTCAATTTTCTCGGATTTGCGTTTTCTTTTGATTTGCAATATGGGAATTACAAGATATTCCTATCAAATTTCACATTTTTTATGTCTTGTAGTTTCTAAATGCCAACCTGAGTGTTTAGATGATGTTGATTTCTACGTTGGAGCCATGTTGGAAGATCCTGTGGTTGGTGGGCTGGTCGGAACGACACTCAGCTGCATCATCGGAGAGCAATTCAAGCGACTTCGAAATGGAGACAGGTTTCTTTGGGAATCAGCTCATTTTCTTGGATCTTCAAAAATTTCTTATATTTTCTGGTTTTCACTGAAATTTCAGATTCTACTACGAGAACCCTGGTGCGTTTACGGACGCTCAGTTGGAACAGATCAAGAAGGCTTCGTTGTCGCGAATAATCTGTGATAATGCTGACAATTTCGAACTGATACAACAAGTACGTTTTTCGTGCATTATTTATTTTTGAAAATTTTAACAATTGACCTTTTTCATACATTATTTTTTTTAACAAATTCTATTTCAGGACGCATTTTTGCTGGCTGGCTCCCAATTGACACCATGCAGTAAATTGGCGAAAGTCGATTTATCGCCCTGGAGAGCTCCATAATCACTCACACCAATCACTTCTCCGATGACTTCATGAATCCTCCATTTCAGTCAATTACTCCCTCCTCATTTCAAACATTCACACCTTGCATACCTCAAATTAGATCATTTCGATCTTCTTATAAATCATAGGCTAAAATGGCAGCGCTACTCTCGACACAATTCGAATCCTCACTCGTATTTTCCGTTCAGTTTTTGTTCATATCGACGCAAACCTCGCTCCTGATGTTTATTTTCATGGGGTGTTTTTCCTATTTTCAATTTTTAATAATTTTTTGTCTTGACATATTTTATTGCTATGCTTATTCTTAAAACGATAGTTGCATTTTCAATTTTTTAAACGAATTTTTGAAAAAGCTGGAAAATGCAATTATGAAATTTGTTATTTTTAATTCAATTTCAATGCGCAAACGGCTCACACTGATACCGGTCAAATTTGTATTGCCAATTCGAATCAAAACTCACTTTGTTCAACTCTCTTGCCTTATTAGGTTATTTTAATTTTTAAGGAGGTTGGTCGGACTTCAAAGGGAATTTCGAGAGACTTCAACTTTATATGAAGTGAAGTTGAAATTTCAACATTCATGTTTAAAAATGCCAAAATGAAACTTTCGATCAACTTCTAACTTCTCTAGTAATAATCATGATATTTTTCTGTATAGCTTCATTTTCTTTGTGATATTCAGCAAATGTTTTATAGGCATACGTCTTCAAGGGAAATTGTACACCGATCAATCAACTTTGCTTATATTGCATTTTTGTCCGTATTTTCCAACAATCTCATCACTTCGCTCACAAACTCTTGACATTCAGCTTTCTACGCTTATTTAGAATTTTTCTCACGATATTTTTCCTCGATGAAGAATAAACGAATTCAACACATTGCTCAGTCGTTTTCAAGCACCTCGCTTTTCCCCCTAATTTTGCAGAATACTTGAATCTAACCGGTTTAAAAGAAACCTATCGTCTCACTTCGAGCTATTGCAAGCTATTCCTAACTACTTCGAACTTCAAGTACTTGTAATTTTCAAATTCTTAAAAGCATGGTTCAAACTAATTTACGTGGAAAATTGGCATTTCTCCTCACTCTTCAACTTGTGCAAACTTTGTAATATTCTGCTCATACTTCAAACCCACTTAATGAAATTTGTCGCACGACGCACAGCGGGGATTTTCACTGCAGTTTTTACGTTTCTCATCTTTCTTGATGCAAATCAATTTCTCAAATCTCTTGCAGATATAAAATTTATCGGATCAATAAAATATTCATCTACTCAAACAATCGCTTTCATTCAGATGCCTACTTTTTGAAATGGGAAATTCATAGTTATGTTTCTGTTGGGTAACGAATTTTTAAAATCAGGAATTTCTAGCCTAGCCATATTCTTCTTTGGATACTAACTAACCAATCGTTCCTGTCTTCCTGTTTAGGCTCTGCCTATAGCCTTGAGGAGTTCCTGCGAATTGAGGTACGGTTGCGGGATCGTCTCGTCGATCGTCGCGCCACGGACCTTACAAAAACACTATTTAAATTCACATAAAACGAAAATTTGAAAGAAATATACCAAAAAAGACTTGGCGAAAATTTAATAAAACTAAAGGAAAATCCTACCATCTGCTTGGGCGTGTTATGGTAGATGTCGGTGTAGAGCGCCTCGAGGGGCAGCATTTCATCGGTCGTCGCCACTTTCAGTGCATCGTCCACGATGTGACGCACCTCCTGAAATCGATAGAAATTAGCATGAATAAACGAATCTTCTCCAATTTCTTGTCACTTCTTTTATCACCTTCAGACTTTGAAAATTTTCAAATCCACAGGTCTCTTCCCCGCGTGAACGAGATAGCGCCTTTTCAAGAGGTGGAAAAAGGCATCCTCTTTTGATAATACACGCTATATCGTTCATGCGGGGTGCACCCGCGGGTTTGACAGCCTACAACGGTCTGCTCACCTTATCAAGTTCTTTGAGCTCCTCTTCAGTGGCCAATCCCGCAGTTATAATTCTGTCCTTGAATCCGGTTATCGGGTCGCGAGACTTGCGGACCTCCTGGATCTCCTCTCGAGTGCGGTAGCTGAAATTTCAAGATTTAAGAGATTATTTTAAACTCTATAACCTCGTTCCAGGGTCAGACATCGAGTGACCACCGTAGCGGTAGGTTGCCATGTCCAACACCAGAGGACCCTGTAAACATTGATTTTTGGCAGATAAAAGAAAACGCATTCGGATAATCTACGGCTCACGAAAATGGAAGAAGGATCTGGAAGGGAAGAGAAAATGAGAGATGAAGAATGATTAGGGAAAATAGTACTTTTTTCTAAATGTTAGAGATAATCTGACCTTTCCAGCATTGCAGTACTCCTTAGCCCATTTGGTGGCCTCGCGCACAGCCAACACATCCATGCCATCCACCCAGATGCCTGGCACATAGTCACCGCGCGTGTAGTATTCGGTAGATGCCGAGGATCTGTAACGTAGAAAAGCGCATTTGCACTCTTATTTCATCTTTATGTTTGCCTTTGTTTCTATCTGTTTTTGCTTATGTATAAGTTTGTTTGAATGTTTTTTTCCAACCAACCTCTCCACGGCGGTTCCCATTCCGAATCCGTTATTTTCGCAGACGAACAGGACAGGCAAATCCCACAACTTGGCCATATTTGCGGCCTCGAACAACTGGCCCTGGTTGGCCGCTCCGTCTCCGTACAGGGTGATGCACACGTTCTTCTGGTTTCTGCAAATTTATTGACTTTCTTGATCAGCATCAAGTATCAGTATCTTATTATCCAAATCATCTTCACCAAATTATGAATTCATTCACTTCCTCGCTTTGAAATTATTAATTTTCCGGTCAAATATTAAATTAAGTTACGATAAATAAATAATAACAATCTTTCCTTCCAAACAGAACAGCTATCTTTATCCTCATATTTCTCTGCTCGAATTTCGGAATGTTTGATTTCCTTCCGAATCAACTCACCTGTATTTGAGAGCGAAAGCGATTCCTGCTCCGAGCGGCTGCTGCGCGCCGACGATTCCATTTCCACCGTAGAAGACGGGCGTGTACATGTGCATCGAGCCGCCCTTGCCGTGCACGTTGCCGGACATGCGGCCTGAAAAACCCTTTAATTTTTAATTTCTTCTTCGAAATTCATTTTTCTATTCCTTCAAAATTTTCAATAGAGAATTTCTAGCATTCGAATTTCCTTCAAAATTCTCGTACCAGTGAGTTCGGCAAGAACTTCTGTGACAGTTGACCCGAGCAGATAGGTCCATCCGTGGCAGCGGTACGCAGTGATCACCTGATCACCCTCCGTCATTGCCGCGTGCATTCCGACTGCACAGGCTTCCTGCAAACAGTCATCAACTCATTCACTGTTCTTCTTTTGATTATTCTGCATCTTTTTGAAATGCAGCAGAATGATGATCGAGGCATTCGTCTTCTACTGTTACTTATCCGAGTTTTTCATGAACGGACAATGTTTGACAAACCAAAGGTGGGTGTAGAAGAAGAATTGGCAACTTTCTTCTTCTTCTTCTGAATATTTATCTTTCCTTCTCACCTGTCCCGAATAAAGATGGCAGAATCCTCGGATCTTCTTCTCCTTGTACAGATTGCCTGCGGCCGACTCCATCCTTCGGATGGTTTGCATCTACAAAATTCTCATTCATTTATAGATTTGACTTTCAAATTCTTTTTCAGCATTCTTGTCTGCATCTGACAATTCGTAAATGACGAGATGGCGGTGTTCATAATTAGAAATTGAGAGAAATAAATCGTGTCATCTCGTTATTTATGAATTGCTCTGCACCTCTACCTGCTTGTAATAGTGGATCGCATCTGTCTTGTTCAGAGTGACCTCCGAGCTCGGGCCTGAGTCCAATTTGTGCAGTTTGTAGCCCTGAAAGTCAGAAGTTTTGTAGAGTTCATTCATTCGAAGTTTTTAGACCTTCGTAGTGAAGGAGACATCTCCGCTGACAGACCGAATTTGGGTGGCAGAAGCAGCGAAGGAAACGGGAGCGATTGGGGCGCGAGCCTGAAGTTTATTGAAATCTTGAATTTCCTTTTCCCGTACAATTTGAAACTTTTACATTTAAAAATATGTAAGCTGAGAAAAGCCGAGAAATGACTTGAGACTTGAAAAATATGTTATGCAGTCAGAAGTTGGGCATTTTCCAAATTCCCCTTCTTTCTGAAGTTCACAAACCTTGAAAACATTCATGAACAGTGCCATTTTGCTCTTCCAGTCGACGAACAGCTGTAGCTTTTGGAGGGCTGTCTGAAATTGCAGAAATTAGCCTCAAATGTTCAAACTTCGAGAATTCAACCTTGAATTTCACGAGTCTGATAATCAAGTTATCAAGCCTCCAAGAAGTCAACATAAACTAAAATAATATAGAAAGAAATACCAAAAGTAGAGAATTCCTCTGAATTCTAAAATGGAAAATTTGAATTAAATATTTCATCGTTTGAAAACGATTTTCAAGGAAAAAGTTTAACAAAATCGATAAAACCGCTTTTTCATTGAGGCGCACACAACTTCTGTAACGACGAATTGGAATGGCAACTGCTATTTGACGAGATGATGAGAGCTATTTTTCCCACACTATTTCGTTCTATTTTCCCTCTCTCCTCTATCTTTAACTATAGATCTCGTCATCTCGTCATATAGTAATTGCCAATTAGAATTGCTTCAGAAATTTCGAAGCAAAAGAAAAATAAACGATCGTTTTGAGTAGGTAATTATCAAAGACGAGAGATTACCCAGTAGGAGTGAGTTGAAATATTCGCGAAGACCACACGGGGTAGTGTACTCTTGGAAAACTCAACCACCTTGCACAATTTTCATAGTCAACAAAATGAACGAATTTTCCGAGAATCCAGAGTAATACAATTTCAAATTCAGAGCATCTCGAACTGACCCTCGAAAAAAATCAAATAAATACACAATAATACAAAAGCAGAAATACAACATTTGATCAGGAGAAATCAAGAGCTTTTGACACTTGCGAAAAATAATTAATTCCAAAAGCCCGCGGATAAAATACGATAAAATCCAAATAAATACTCTTCTCTTTCCTGTTTTGAGTTAGGTTAGTGCACCTTTCTCCCAATTTTCCAAGGGAAAATTTGGCGATAAGTGAGAGAAAGTGCACTAACCCTTTGGGCTATGACAACCAAGAAGCTGATGGTCTTCAGCAGACTTGTATGTGCGAATATTTGACGTAGAGAATTTTTGCAGGAAAAATCAAATCAACGCTGTCTCATCACAAGAAATAGTGCACTGACAAGGGGAGAGGAAGAGAAATAAAGAAAGCAAACACATACACATTACCCATTGCTTGATTTCATTGTTATGAAAAATACCCAAATTGTAGGTTTTGTGGGGAAATAGCCTTAATTGGTATCCATTCTTGCAGCGCGTTTCTCTGCCTTCCACTTGCGAATGCGCTCCTTCAGCTCGGGAACTGCAAACAAATCATTCACCATCAAAAAGAATACATGCTTTGAAAAGAGGATTCTCTTTCAGGATATCTGTATTCTACATCCACCTTTTGCACAATTATAACGTTTTGCGCCGAAATAGATATGAAATACAAATAGAGTGTGGATGTGGAATACAGAAGGCAGTTTTTTTGACAATGAACAACAATTGCCACTTCAACTTCAAAATGAAGTTGGATGGAGCTGAAATTTGAAGTGAAGATGGACACATTAGAACGTTTGTGTAAATCATCAACGTTTCTCACTCACCGTCCACAAGTTCAGACTCCGAAAGGGGCTGACGGTTGAAGGGATTCTGAGGGGTGGTCAGGAGATGACGGGAAATCACCTAAATCCTTATCATTTTGGAATTTCTTCAACTTCCTTCTTCCTACCTTCCTGTCACAAATCTGTCCGGAAGGCAGTTGCACGGGGTCTTCCATGATCGAGCACATGATGGAATCTGGAAGAATTCAAGAATAAATTGGCTTTTTTGAGGAATCATAAAATGACAGATTGCATATTTCCTTATTTTTACTCTAATGATTTTTTTTCTAAACTTCTATCTATGAAATATATCACTTCTTCATTCATGACATTGTCTTTTCTGTGAAAAATTTGGAACCTTTGAATTCCTCGGGCGCATCGTCCCACTCCTCATCCTCCTGTGCTTTCGCGTTGTAGAGCGACTCGACCTTCTGGATGAAGTTGCTGAATCGTTCCGCGTTGTTGGCCGACACGATCTGATGGTTGCGGATGCGGTCCAGAACCTCGCGCATCATTTGGGGGGTGTAGGTTCTCTGCAAACCAGCACATTTGACAAGAAATGAAAAATCTAGAAAAAGGCAACATCACATGAAATATTAAGTTTCGCTGTTTCTCAACGATTCTCTGCATTTATCATTAAATGCTAAAGATAGACCAATTCTGGTAAAAGATTAAAGGAAATTTCTATTTTCATTCCAACCTCATCATAAGCCACAAATTCCGCGAATTTATCAGTGGCTATGTTGAGGTAGATGTCGATGACCTGTCTGGTGAATTCTTTCGGATTCCAGTGGTAGCGACTGATCGCGTCTTTCACCTGAATTTTTCATTTATTTTTTCAAGAAGTATTTCTTCTTCCTTTTGCATCGACACTCACTTTTTTACATTTCTATTAGTGGCGTGGAAGAAAGAGACTATCGGGAGCTGGTGCATGCAGAGAAAACGCTATGACTGTTTCTAACTCTCTTCATTAAACACTTTCGTCGCAGGGCCGTCAGAGTTTGCTTGCCCCCTCCATGCTCGAATAACTTTTTTTGCGCGTTGGCAATATTTTGTGCAGAAAGGGAGCGTTTTATATAAATGGGTGTGAAAAAAGGAAAAAAAAATAATGCTTTTTCCTACCTTCAACTCGATGCAGTTCTTTCCGCAGAGCTGTTTGATGTTGTGGTTGAGCATCGAGGCGAGTCTCTCACCGAGGACGTTCTTCTCGAATGGAGCGGGTGCGTCCTGTGTCAGATTCAGCATGAGCTCCAGTGTGTCGTTGGCATAGAACAGCCAGGAGCGAACCTGGAATTTGCATATTTATAAGTTCAAAACCTGAATACTTTTTCCTATCTCTTCTAACAGAAAGCTATGCGTAGTCAATCTTCCATCCCAAGTTATTTTCTACTCCTTTTATTTATTTATTTCGAACAAAATTTAACTTTTGAATTCCCTACATTTCTCTTGGCCTCATCCATCGCTTCGAACTTCCTCTGCCTCTCTTCCGGATTCAGCGTCTCCCACTCATTCCTCTTGTCCATCAACTGCTCGATGTCGTGGATCTGAATTTTTTAACTTAGATTTCACGCGTTTCCAAAATTTTCACCTTTTTGAGTCCAGCGAGCGATTCATCCAACAGGAAAGTGGCGTCGTTGATGATCATATTGCTGTAGCGGATGAAGTCTTGACCGCATTCACTAAAATAATCGAATTTGATCTTCTTTAAAATCATCTCAAACTGCGTCATCAGGCACTCTTATTTTGTATTTATCTTTTATCGCACTATTTCGCGGTCTACCTTTTGTATGCTTCTTTTCCCGCTCAAGTTATCCCCTTATCCCGCTCAAGTTATCCCCTTATCCTTCTCTCATTCTTCAGTCCTTGCTTGATCCAACGGGAAAAGCATGGTCAATGGGGGATTTTTCCGATTGATAGATCAATAACTTCTTAGGTATTTTCAACCTATAGTTCTTATCCTCCAAGATTACCATTAATCGAAAAGCATAAGCGAAAACCACTAATCACTCCGCCATTAACCCAAATTTCTCAGGTCTCAAGCTCTTTCTTTCTCTTCTCTAAATTCTCTTTTCGCACACAACTCATTTGAAAGAAAAAGTTATCTTCCAATCTCACTTCTTATGACTTGGCATTATAAATTATCAACATTTTTTTTAAATCCATGGCAGAAACAAGAAAAGAATATTTTTCATAACCTTATGCGTGAATTGCTTTAACTTTTAAAAATATTTTTAGATTTTGTAATGACTAACGTTGCTAGGGTAATGATAGTCGATCTGTATTCGTACGACTCCCAGAGCGATTTGAAGATCACTTGGATGTTCCTTCGAATCGAGAATTTCTCGTAGAAGTCCACACCCGTTTCTACTTCAGAGTAGAACTGAAAGGTTTTTTTCATAATTTTATTGGCAATCGAAAACTCGCAAATCTCGCAAAATAGTAAGGAGAAATAATCTTTGATATAATTCCTAATACTTTTCTTCCGCATATCTCGTGATTCTCATCTTGTTACTGCGTCCTTCGCCTCAAAAGCAGAACGAAACTCTTTGCCTTCTTTATCTTTCATTCTATTCGCCTTTAATATTTTGGAAAAGGTGACAAGAAAAATATCGCTTTGGAGCATAATATCATAAGTGTGTTGAATAAATCCCAACCTTGATGAGAGCCGGCACGAAGAATTTCTTCGCGAGTGGCTGGTTTGTCACATACATCCAGAGTTGGGCGTTGCCCGTTACGACCGTAGTGATCAGGGTCAGAACTTCCACCAACTGAATTTTATGATGTTGTTTTTTGAATAAGGAAAGGAAAATAACCTTGGCAGTGAGGAAGGGATTATTGAAGAAGTGCATACAGCAGAACAGCACCATCACATGACCCGCCCATTCTGGGTTCTGCGCCAGGAGTGGATAGATACTTCTGGAAAATTCGCAATTAAATCACATTTCGAAAAATGCGAATCATAATAAAGAGAAAATAGAATGAGGAATAACTTGAAACGTATTGTGAGTGTTTCATATTTTTGGCTCGAATTTGAAAATCTCGAGATATAATAAAGCATGAAGATGGTTTTCTTTTTCAGTCTTTCACAACTTGAAGTTTCCAAGTTATCGAAAAATCCCCACTTGATATCATAAGTGTAGAGATTGAGCAGGTCTTCGAGGTAGAATTCGGGGTAGGCACGGAAGAGCTCAGGCGCGTCTTCGGGCAGACTCGACACCAGAGCCGATTGAGCACTGTAAAAAAAGATAAATTTCAAAAATTCCATATTTCCTTCGGTATTTTGTGGTTACCGTCTTCTTTCTTTTCTCTATATTATTTTCCAGAAAAGAGGGTGTTAGCTACAGTGAGTTTTTCTTTGATCAATAAAAGTAGTACAGCAAGTCTACTAAAATCATCTTCATGAGTTTCATGCCGTACAAGTTTCCTCAGCTTATGCCGACTACTTTTACTAGCGATAACTTTTCCTTACAAATCAAGAGGCACTGCAGCCATCAGCAGGCTGAGCTGCTTATGGGCGAAGGCGATTGCCATTTCCTGGAAATTTTATTCTTTTTTTTTCAATCTTTCAGAATTTCCTACCTGATACTGAGGATCCTTGATATACGTTTCGTAACAGAGACGAATGCGATTGATGCGCTGAAAATTCGAATATTCAAATTGAAAATATATATATATATTAAATTCCAACTCTGATCTAGGAAAATTCCGAATTAGATGTTTGAAAAAAGTCATCATTAGGGCTAGACGCAAATTCCCGTCCAGCCCTGGTCACCATATCTTAAATTTTACCTTCGCACTATCAATCATGGATCTGTACTCCATGTCCATCTTCTTTCTGCGTCGATCTGTCGGATTCGGCTCGTTTTCGATCGCCGTTTTGTGACTCTGAAATTCATCCTTCTTTTCCAGAAAGTAAAGAGCAATGCATATACGTCATTAAGTCTTAAGGGTATGAGCTATCTTTCCCCGCGCAATTCCCCCTTACTCTCACTCTCACCTATGCATAAATATCGCTAGAAATTTGGAAAACGCGTTACATCGTAGCATTTTTGCAGGCGAAATAGAATAATTTGTTTGTTAGGGAAAATTCTTTTCCAATACTATCGCGTATGCGCAACTACTCTTCCATGTTGTCATTTTCAATTTCCTTTGAGATGAAAAACAAACCTCAATTCGCTCCTTCAGCTCGTAGAGATGCCTTTTGATGGAGCGGAGCTTCTCGAGTGCAGGCGGCAGAGTGATGTCCGCGCAGTGCATCGTCAGGAAGAAACAGATCGTCGTGAATTTCTCCTCGGCAGTCACATCTGAAGCGGGCTTTCATTAAAAACAAAGCCAAACGTTTCAAAATCAATCGCAAATTTTTTAATTTCAGAAACAAATTAGTCTTTTTTTCAAAAGCAAATACAAACCCATGAACTGCTTCTCATACTCCTCTGCCTCCTTCTGCATCATTTTCATTCGCGTTTTCTCCTTGATGTCAACCAGCGAATTGCCTTGGAAGGGGTATTTTGGATTCACCTGAAAATTCATTCAGTTTTTTCAATGAAGTCGAGATTTACCTTGTCCAATTCAATTTTGGAGGACAGATCGTAGAGGACGGATTGGAGATAGAAGAAGAAGCGGTGAGTGCCGTATTTGACCAGTTCGGACTGAAAAGAAATTCATAGTCAGCGTCTGCGTAGCTATTCTCCAAAACATTATTTTAAATTTCAATGTCTTATTCTCCTTCTTCTCTTATCATCGAGAAGAAAAGCGATGTATTTTAGCCCTTGGAATTCGAATAAAAATTGCTTGACTTTCCGTTTTTACATACGGATGATAGATAAAGACGCCTGTATTTGTCAACGGTCTTTTCTTAGTTCTCTGCTTTTCCTACCCTTCCTATCCGTTGACAAATACAGCCGTCTGTAAAAATTTTTATTCTGAATTTCAATATTGTTCACCCTCATCTGCCTTCGCTTCTCGGACTTCTCAATTGCCGTTGCAATCCACTTGAGAATGGGCGTTCTGGTGGACCCATTCACGACCAGCGGGTGAATGATCGAGTGGATTTTCCTCTGGAATTTCAAAAATCAGGAAAATCCTTGAAATTTCGAACAGACTTGCAACGTTTTCGAGCCGCATAAAACAAGATAGTGAATATTTTCAAGAGACGAAAAGAAGACATTCTCTTTTTCTCTCGATAAAACACTCTCGTTTCATGCGGTTCGAAAACGTCGCAACGCCTGATTTCGAACCGCAATGCTCTGCTGCCTGCTCTGGTAGTTCTTCATCTGCATCAACTCTGCTTCAGGGGAAGAACCCACGTTTCCTTCGAAGTACTTCGTGCACAGGGCTGCCTAAACCAATTTGCTTTTTTCATGTATGGTCTGGATATACCTTACTCTTTGGAAATATCCTGTGTATATTTTTATTATGTGCAAAAAAAAATCTTTTCAAATTTTTCCCTATTATTCCCATCTTCCTTACTTTTTCATAGGGTAAGGCTTCTTAGGTCGTTCTTTGAAATTCCAGCAGTGTACCGTTTCTTCTCATTTCCGCTCTCTAGGAAGATCATTCCCAAAAATATAAGTGGGAGGAAACGAAACATTTCGAATTAATAAAGAGGGTAAAGTCAGATATGCTATCTGGAATTCCTTACATCTCTTTCCTCGAAAGGCAATCCATAGGAGAAGAAAGCGCCCAGGAAGGAGAGGTCCGTGAATTCTCTGCCTGCGTGATTCGTCACCGTCTTCACGTGAAAATCAGGTCGATTCACCAACTACAAGAAACATTTATTGTTGAAAGGTTTCTTTGAAAATTTCATGAAGCTTTAAATTTCAACCTCTTGTACTTTCGACTACTTATGAGATGAAAACGTTGCCTAGCAGGAAGAGTAGAGACGCTGGTGCGAAGCGCGGAGTGAAAATAGTGTGAGAAGAGTAGAAAGCGCGGCGAGGATGTAGGCGGACAAGGAGAAAAGGCTTCGCACCGACGTTAGAGCAGAGAAGGAAGCAACGTTCATCTCATAGATAATGGAAAGTAGTTTACGTCTTATTCTTTTCTTCTAGATATTTTCAGAAAAAAGAAGTTGGTAACTACAAGGGGACCAAATATTCTTGAATTTGCATAAATTTTAAAACCCCACCAAGTCACAGATAGGCCTTCTGCCGTTGCCGAGTTTGACAGACAGCAGCCTGTTGAGCAGATCGAAAATGAGCGACACAAAACGGTCCTCGTTCTTCCAGAAGGGAATCTGCAGGATCGAACGACGCTGCTGCGTCAGGATTGGGTTGAAGATCTGGAAGTTAGCATACGTTATTCTGAAATTTATAGCGGCATGTTCAGACGCTGCTTGGAAACACGTAGTGATCAGCAATAACAGAAAAGGAATGAAATAGTCACTTCTGTTCTGTTATTTTCATTCTTTTTTAAAGGTTCAAAATCTTGAAAGATCCTTACATCAGAAAGCGCCTCCGCATCGCAGACTTCAGGATTTGTACAGTGATTAATGATCGAGGAGAAGAGGGCCTCGGAAAGCATGTTGTCGTATAGCTTCAGAGTCAGAACATAACGAGCTCGCTCCCCGGAATATCTAGAGTAAAAATATTGGTGTTCAGAAGAAATGATATTCCGAGATTCTAGAAATTGTCATTTCAACTTTGAGTTTTGAGATTTTTTCTTGATAAAATGGGTAGAGAGTGATCAGCTTGTCCATCCAAGTTGAACAAGTTGATTTTGTTGATAATTTTATTGGAATTTGATAACTCTTGACTTACGTCGGGGAGAAGAATCCACGAAGCAGGGCGACAAGATTCGCGATGATCTGTTCACGAATCACCACGCACAGATCCGTTTCTTCTTTGGCGAAGTACTGAAAATCAAGTAATTTTCAGGAAAAGTTGCAAGTTCGATTTTCGTTAAATGAGTAAAGTGCAATTCAAAGTTATGTAATTTGTAATTCCCGCGAAATAAAATTAAGACTTTAAAATGAATCATACAGGCTTCCTCTCCTCCCAATTGACGCGAGTGAAAGAGGCATCCAAATAGGTGAAAGCCTTGGCCTCGTCCGAATTGAGCACGCTGCTGTACTCGGGCACACCCATCATTTCTGCGATTCCTGGGGCTGAAATGGAAAAATGGGGAGGAATGAGAAGAAGTGAACATTTTACAAATTTCGTCAAAATCGTTGTGCTCTTTTAATCCTCCATTTTCCTTTACTTTTTCAATTTTTCAGTTCTCGAGCTCTTTATAGTTATCATTCCCTTTTTTGAAAAATAATATGCTCCAAACATAACAAGTTTTCGAACTATGAACTAAGCTAATGTTTGGGATTTCACAAATCAAGGCAAATTACCAGCTTCATGAGGCTGAGTGTGAGAAGATTCAGCAGGCACAGAAGACAACAGCATCGTGTATATGATGTCGTGAATCAGAGACTTCACGTAGCTCGCTGAATTTTACAAGTTCAGTATATTTTGCTAGAAAATAATCGCTTACAGTCTACTAATGAATGACTGCACACTTCCATTTTCGAACAATTCATTTCTATCCTTGCTCTTTTTCTAATATCGCATACGCTCCACAAGTCTTGGCCTTCTAGAAATATGCCTACTGTCAAATGTTAGTTCTCTCCTTTTCTCTCACTTTGAACGAATGAAGGAAAAAGCAAGGGAAGGCTAACATTTTGCAAAAGCTTATTTCAAGGGTTTATGCCACTGCGCACCAACATTGTTAAACTAAAGTATTTCTACACAGAAGTGCATTAAAACCTAATTATTCTTTATGAGAACATTATATAAAGAGCAAAATTTTTTCAAGATAAAACTCAAAATTTCTATCCTCAATCAAGCTAGGAATGGAAAATTATTCAATTTTGCCCATTAAGATTCGAATGAACTGTTTAACTCACACTAGAGGTGGTTTTGATGCATACAATTGTATGATGCTTGAAATGCTCCAAACTTGTGACAGAATGAAGTTGGTATCCGATCGTGATTTCTTCTATGAAGTCACTACTTTGGTGAGTAATGACGTATATGAAATAACAAGTTTGGTGCGCAGTGACCGTTCTCCCCCATTTCAGGTATGGTAAGATTTGCGGTGAGCATGCGATACATAACTATGTGTACAGCCATGTAAAAATAATAAACTCACGAGATTTGATGGAGAAGTGGATGTCGTTGATGCGAATGACTGCGTCCGCGACTCCTTCCGAGGTGAGTTTTCCCTCCTCCAGCCCCATCACGCGCATCAACAGCGCCTTCAGCTTGTCCTCCTCGATCATTCCGTTCCGGGGCTGCTGAAAACAAGAAATTTTGACTTATTTGAAAGATCAAGTGAATTTTCTTATTTGTAACAACATGACGAACTTTTTTTGTATTTAGACAGTCAGAAAATACAAAATTCGGCAGAATTCAGTAATTTACTCCCTAGCTTTACGGGTTTTCGATCAGAAGCATAAAGCTATAAGATTGGTCATGTATTACAAAATCAGAAAATGTTCAATGGTGATTTTAACAAGGAAGAAAAGAAATTCATTTTTCTTTTTAAGCAAAACATGATAATAACAATTTAACCTGTTCCGGTTCGGCGGCTATTTCCATTTTCTCGTCCTGTCTGTCTTCGATAAGCAGCGACGACTTCGAGCCCTCTTTCGACTGCTCGCCCGAATAGTCGTCCATCTATTGAAAAAGCATAACTTTCTACAATTCGTTCTCCTGTATTTTTCACCAGCACACCATAACTCGAATTTGTGAAGCTCACCAGTTTATATTCTTTTCTCTGCACCCCCTAGCTTTAAAGCCTGGTGAATTTTACAAATGGCAATCATGGGGAACTGGCTAACTATACAGGAAACCCTACAATTCTACCAAAGTTTTCAAGTCACGAGAAAAAATAAGATTGAAGGAAATGAGCTAATCACACGACTATCAGAGGATAATAATGAATTATCATCCTTCAAAGACATGCGGTCTGGTGTCACACAGCCATGCACCCAGACTGCGCCAACGAGTGGAAACTTCGCCAACCAACTCGACTTTGGTAGGATGAACCAAAGCTCGCCAAAACAAAGCTTCAAATCCATTGAAAAATAAGAAGAAATTTTTATAAAATGGACAAAAATCAGCTTGATTAAAAAAAAAACTCATTTCAAAATGGAGAGTATCTTCAAAGAATGTTTGCCAAAATATGTCCAAAAAGTTTTTTTTAAATCGAGAAAAAATAACATAATAGCCATTCTATGGAAATCTGTAAAAAGGCTTAGCACAGCCCAAAATTCATATTCCGTAAATGGTCCCTAGTAATGTAATCGAGGGTGGAGAATCTAAAAATCGAGATCCCGGAGCTCGGGCGCGTGTTGTTTGCGCTGTAGCGAATGTCGTTTAAGACTTTCTTATCGTCAATTGATCACACATGTTCTAATAAAAGTGATAGGATGATCAATATAATACCTATTTGAGGAGGCATATCCTAAAATTAGAGTTAGTATTTATGATATTACATTCAAACATGGAAGGTAGCTAAAGCGCAATACCTGGGTTATGCCAGTTTTGACATATTAGTGATCACACAAGTGAGAAGCCAAGAATATCTTACTAATTTGAAAATTACTCTCCCTTTGTGACATCTTCATACTTTCGGCGCTAGGACTCATCTGGTTAAGGATGTGGTGACGAGTTATAGGTCGAAAATGAGGACCTGTGTGCTGAATGTAGACGAATGAACAGAGATGAGTGGAAAACCGTTTATTAATGATTCTTGGGGGTATTTATAAAGATAACTGAGACTAGATAGTGAGAAGATTTATAGGAATGAGATCATGAAGATTATTATGATAATTTCTATAATCACTCATTCGTTTTGGATGATTCATGTGTCATTCCAAGGCAAGTTACGACTTGAATGTTATTTCATATTTTAATCAGAATCTAACTGAAATATATCCTCTTCCAAGTTTTTTTAAGGTTGACAGCAGTGCATGGCCTTTTGGATGAGGATCTTATACTCATTCAATGGTTGCATCCTGAAATCCGCATAGATTATCTTTTTCAAACTCATAAAACTTCTTATCCTTCCAAAGAGCATCAACACATTTTGCATCTGCAATGCTGAAATATATAATGATTAAAGAACCAGATACTCGATACATATATTTGAAACTGTCTGCTGTAACTCGTTTATTCGGCTAAATCATCGGTTAATAAAACATGTAAATGTTGGCAAAAATAATAAGCACCTAGAACATTAGAGAGCATCACATTTAAGTAAGGCAAGCAGATAAATATTGGCACATATGTATCAATGTTGAGAGATCTTTATAAAACTCATGATAAGAAGAAGTACTTATGATATAGTCTTAGAAGATACATTAGCAATTATTAAATATACCATGAGTCTATCTCTCTACTTTACGCATTTCATGAGTTTTACAAATCATCTCTTCAGAAATTTTCAATAATCTAATAATATGATGAATTGTCCAGTTATTATACCAAGCTTCTTGGTATCCAACCCGATCAGATTTGTATGGATCGATCCTAAGAACCTCTGATCGAACTGTATGTGGATGTACAATTTTATATCCACTAGCAAGTCTGAGCATAGGAATTAAAAATATTGAAATAAGATAGACAGTTTGACTATTTCTTATTGCGAAACGTCATGTTGCAAGCAATACAATGTGTAAACACGTAATGGGTTTTGAAAGAAACGTAAATAAAAATAAATTTTTACCTAAAAATATTATAATTTATCCAAACTCTAAATATATATTATTTGTCTTTCTTGTGCATAGTCTTGTCTAAATTTATGCCTACTTTTCAGATCTAGGGATGACGATCATCACTTTTCGTCTACCCCACGAGAGAGGGAGGACGGGTGTTTCTCAACAAAGATTTTGATGAAAAACGCCAGATACTCGTATACAGGGTTGCTGATGGACCCGAGTCGACCCGGGCCCGGCCCGGCCCGACCCGCATTTGCGGTCCTGGGGGCGGGTCCGGGTCCGAAAAATGGGCCCGTCAGCAACCCTGCTCGTATATTTTTTCATCCGACGAAAGTGCTCCCTAGGCCTGCTACTTTTTAAAAGAAAACTTTTTGATACTGTTGAAAGTTTAAAGATGTTTCCTATTCTCCGCGCATAAATTTAATAATCAGTTGATAGTGTTTCGTAATACGAAAATATGAACTAAATGTTACGCTATGACCTTGTTGCTTCCTTTGGTTTGTAGTGTGTTGTCATTTTTACATCACTAAACCACGTTTCGACTAGATAATCCCAACCGTTTTGGATTGGGATGCGTTTGGACACAGTGACGCCAATATAGACCGTTTGCAATATTTTGCCTTCCTGATCTTTCACGGGTTGCCCTGCCTCATCTATTTTGGGAACATCCATGTTATATATGTGAGATTTGGCCTGGCCGTATTGTGCAATCCGATCAAATTTTAAATTTCCCTGGGCTGTTATTTTCTCTGTCATATCCTGATGATAAATTTTGCAAATTTCCTCAGGAGTCGGATTCGCTGGTGGTTCTCTGTTCCCCGAGCGATAACAATCATTGAGTGAATCCTTCCCGTGCTTTTCTGTGTGATAATACGAAGAGAGATCGCTGCCGTATTTCTTTGTTCCTTCGGGGTAGCCATTGATAGTCTGCAATGTTTTTCTCGAGGTTATTTTGAAAATACCACAAACCGCGATTTTATTTTTGATTCTGTTTTTGAGAGCTTTCATCTGTTTGCTATTCGGTTTTAGTAATTCATTAAATATGTCAGCACGAGCACGTAAGTCGTTATTTTCAGTTGGTTGCTGTAAAAAAGCTTCAAATTAAAAAGAAGTCTACCAGCGTTTCACTCAAGGCTGATACTAGTTTGCAAGCGTACGCAGCAAAGTAGGCATGACCTTCTCCTCTTGTTTTTTTTTCCATCTTTTCGATCAATCGATAAAAGACAGGAGAGGGGAAAAAGGCCACACCTATTTTAGCATGTAAGTTTGCAAACTATCAGTTTTGAGTGAATCGCTAATGCATGATTGTCATACCGTCGGTCGCACGTCCTTATATTTTTCGTAAATTTTATCCGTCTCAGCTTTGATCTTGTCTCTTTCATTATTGCGCCATAGATGGACTTCATTTATCTTTGTTTTCTAAAAGGAAATTTTTAATTAAAATACATAATTTTAAAAAAAAATTTCACTAATATTTAGCGCTACTTAGGTATTTATTTTTAGTTAGCTATGCAAAAAGTGGACCATTATGTAAGTAATTGACTTACATAATTATCATTGTTTATTTTTCCATCATCCAAATCTTTCTTAAGTTCCTCTTTTTTTGCGTCAAACTTCTTATTAAGTTCCTCCAGCTGGTTATTTTTTTTAATAGTTGCATCTTTACGAATCTGATTTCTCTTAAAGTTGTCTAATAAATCGATACTAGTCTTACAAGTAGAGACCGCCAGCCATTCTGCCAAATTCACACTGGCATTACATTTCCTACATTTTTCAGGGACTGAGGTGTCCCTCTAAACATCCCCACCGAAAAAAACCGCGAAAAAAATACGTCACTGATGAAAAATTGATAAAATTTAACGCGAAAAATCAGAAAAATCGCTCTTTTTCGTGGACAAGGGAAAGGGGCGTGGCCTATCTGCAAAAGACACTATGCCGCTCGTTCCCCCCTTTCTTTTTTGGAGATCTTTTTCTCGGCACTCTCTTCCATTCAGCATTGGTTTCTTTTATATTTTCGCGAATTATCAGGATCTCAGTTGCTCTACGCAGGATTTTTCTGATTTTTTCATTGAAGACGGACAATTGACCAACTAATCAAAATATGGAATAAAAACATATGTGCCTTTCAAAATATGCCTACAGTGATCAAATTTAGTAAAGACAAAAAAATGGTCATTTTGAAATTAATTTTAAAAATATTTTTTGATAAAATTTCGTTTTTTTCTTTTGAATAACATAATTAGGGAGTATCAAATTTTATTTTAGTCAAGTTTTTAGCCAATTTCAACGATCCTTTGTCAAGATACAGTACCGCAAAGGCGAGCACCTATTATTGCCTCGAAAAAATTTGCTCTACGCAGGATTTTTCTAATTTTTACATATTTTGTACATGTCAACTAGATGTATCGATTCATCAAAAAAAATTAAATGTACCTTTTTCATAACTCGAAATATTAGAATTGTCGTAATTTGGTGTGCATTTGACGCGCATTTGCGGACTTTTTTCGCGCTCGAATCAATAAATCGATATCACCACGTGAAAGAGCGGTATCGAATTGTGTAGTAGGTACTGATAAATGATGAAAAACAAAAAAAATCAGCGATAATCGAAAGGGCTATCAACTATGGACACTTTTGAATCAAGTGAAAGGGGCGGGGCTTGGCGGTCCCTAATTATACCAATAAATTTTTTTTTGCAAATGCTTGCCTTTTTAGTATAGGTGTCTATACTATAAAATCACAGGTCGATTCCCTTATTAAAAAAAAAACAAATAAAAATTATTACCTTAGCGTTTTCCTCAGTAACTGCTATATCTTCCGTCGATTGGCTTTGTGGAGCATTGGCCTTAATCTCTTTTATCTCCTTTACTTAAGAGTGGATGTCAGGAAAAATCAAAGTCATAAGGAAGGGGTGCGGAACAGGGGTCCGTCGATTTGGCTAATTTTCACATGTATAGTAGTTTTTCACGCTGATTCTCATGGTGCTATTCATTTTTCATAAAAAATTATCGTATGCAGGATTACGGTAGCTTGAAGTTTTGACAGACTCGACCTCAGGAAAAAAATTCATAACTTTCTTATTTCTGAACTAAATCGAACGGGGTTTTCAGTATTGGATAGCCCATGAAAAATTCTACAAATAATGTAACTACGACCACCTGCTACGATCAATAACTTCCCGCCAAAAAATGAATTTCTAAAAATGTTCTTTTTATTTTTGCCATATTCTCCTATTCAAGATCTACGAAATAAAAAAAATAATCATTCAATTTGGTCCAGAAATAAGAAAGTTATGGGAAGTCAAAGTTGAGACTATGCAATAATCACCCTGATTTTATACATTCAGACGCATTTTTCATGGTTTCGATTACCCTAATTTTTAGCAAAATTGATCATATCTTGTGCAGAATTGAATCCTCTTTCTCGTAAGCTAATATTTAGTCGGCGATCGAACTTCTTTTTGGTCGAAAAAACGAAAACTGGGACTATGTTAAAGTGACATTTTTGAGTATTCTAATTTTTCCGCCAAATTAGTGATCGCTTAGACTCATTGCAGTTACATTATTTGTAGAGTTTTTCATGGACTATCCAATGCTGAAAACTCCGTTCGATTTGACTCAAAAATAAGAAAGTTATGAATTTTTTTCCTGAGGTCGGGTCTGTCAAAACTTCAAGCTACCGTAATCCTGCATACGATCATTTTTTTTATGAAAAATGAATAGCACCATGAGAATCAGCGTGAAAAACTGAACAAAATATGTGAAAATAAGCCAAATCAACGGACCCCTGTTTATGCCCCTTTGTTAAGACTTTGGTTTTTGCTGATATTCACTCTTAATTATTGCCAAAATTTTATAACTTGAACAGATTATTTGTGTTGCGTGAAAAATATACATATTTTGATATCGTTAATTCGGGATCTGAGTAATTGCTCACCCTATCGTTCGTGTACTTCTTCATAATTTCGATGCAGTTGGCAATCTCCCTAGGATCGTTTGCCACGCCTCGCTCTTCGGCTAGCTTGATTACTACTTGCATAAACTTGCTGTCCAGCTTGGCATCATTCTCCACGACTTGCCGTAGACGATAGACCTCCTCTGGCTTCAAAATGTTGAAATAGCTCTTCTGTTTGTCCGTTAAGACAATCGGCAATATTTTTTCAAACTTTTCTTCAAACTTCATTATCTCTGAGTCGCTAATGAAGCGATTTTCCTTGAGCAGGGTTTTAATTTTCTTTGGATAGTCATTTATTTGTTTAACATTGAAATATTTTGTGAGCTGCAGCACTCCTTGCAGAACAGTTCTCACTTGATTATTAGGCATTGGATCCATCTCCTCGATTTCTTTTAGAACAACTTCCTCTTGTATATTAGGCGCTTGATCCATCTGCCCGAGTGCACTCGGATGCACGCGAAACTCCTCGTTGAAGTGTAGAATGATGTTCTCTTCGTTTGCAAAGCGAACAATCGGTTTCGTGAAGTATCGAATAATGTCCTCTCCGTCTGCAAAGCGAATAGTCGATTTCGTTTTGGCAACCAGCTCGAATACTCGCTCTGCGTCCATAGAAGTTACGGCACGAATGATCCGACTGTTCTGATCAATTTTCGTATCTTCATCACGTCTGTTCTTCTTATCATTGATGAATTTCAAGTACTCCTTTTTGGCACCCTTATCCTGTAATTAAGTTAATAAAGAGAAGTTGAACACTCAATATCTACGCAAGGGAACGATTGATCGGCAGTTTTTGCGTGTTGCATTATATCCGCCATTCAGTCATTCTCTTATTGCATGGAATACCTTCATGGCGGCTTCTTTGCCGTTGAGAAACTTGTCCTGACTTTCCTCTATTTTCTTCGTATACTGTTCTATCCCCTTTTGGTAGAGAGCCTCTTCCTTCTTCAGCTCAGTCACTCTCTTTCTGTTGCCGACTGCTCCAGCATGTCTTATTTGTCCCTTGCACTGCGTCAAATTATTTTTGTAGGCATCAAGTTGTCGCCGATTTTCTCCGATAAAGTCCAACTGACGCTTCAGGTTCTCGATAATCTGCTGCTCTGCAATTCTCGTTTTCATTTCTTTAATCTTTGCTTTTTCAAGGGAGGCATGTATTACGCACCAAAGACAGAAACACATTTATCTGCAAAAAGTATGATATTTCACTTTGTATTTTTGCAAAGAAATGAAATAATGAGCATTTTATACTATATTTATCCTCTATTTGATGAAATTTGGCGAATACAGCACGAAGAGCAGTAAGTAATTGCTAAACTTGCTTGTGCAATCATTTTCGTCGTTTTCGTTCTCTTCAACAATTTTTGGATATGTACTGTTTTTGATATTGACTATATTTGAATTAAATTTCGTGACAAAATATTTTTTCATGTACTTCGTTATTCTCCACACATCAGCGGCAGCAACTTGAGCCAGAATAAAGGGCGAATACCATGCCATACCTCCATTTATCTTTTCAATCTTACAATTAATTTTTCGTCGTATGCACCAATTTGAAATAAACGAAGTTTTGATAAATAAAAACTAAAGGAGATGAATATATTATGATGGATTACTGTAATCAGCTCTCATTCAGAACATACCAGATTTCTTTTACTCGTCATTTTTATGATTTTCTTCTTTCACTTTCTTAATTGGGCAATTATCCAACGCTCAATCACTAACAATTATCTGATATTAGTCAACCACTATGCGAGATATAAAAGAGATAAAGGAAAATGAATGAAAGGGTATAGAGATAAGAGAGTACAAAGAAAGAAGATCTCTTTTTCATTGAATCTCCTTTTCTTTGTGCTTCTGTGATTTTTTTTTTTTAATTTTGTGCCGTTGCGATAGTATTTTTGAATTAGCCGGCCACTCAGATGCTAGGACTTGAATTTTTGACAAAATAATTTTCCCAAATTGCCTTCTCTTCTTTTTCTTCAATAAAGATATTCGAAAAAAAAACATTTCAATTTCAGATGCCTACAAAAAATGACATGAAAAACAATTGGAGTGAGTTGCATTAGTGAAATATCGATATGAACATTCAATTTCAGTGATATTTTTGATAAAATATGAAATAGTTTTAGTCCGTATACCTATACTAAAACTATTTTGGTGCGTAACGCCTTACTCAACAACTCTTTGGTGCATAACACTACGTACCCGTTGGTTCGGGCATTTGGTAGTTCTGCTCGTATTGGTTGCTCTGCTTTTTCAGCCGCTCATTTGTGATTGCGTTCGATTGTGCACGCCAACCTACAACCTCTAAAAAAAGTTATTGTGTTGATGAAATGACAGCAATAATGTCAAAGATACTTTGCAAGTTTGGAAACTTGACTTCTAGCGAAATAATTATCACATTTTGATAAATTTATTTATTATTCAAATAACTTGACAGTATTATCAGCGAGATCAAACTCTGACACTATAATTAGGGATTTTTGCGGTTTTGGCTCCAGATTTTCTTAATTCGAATTCCGTCCACCCCTGATTGTACTTATTTACCTCCAATCTACTTATCCTCTTTTTAATCTAACATGAAGGGAGAATGACGAAAAAATGCCTAAAATGGCTTCCTGTAAAGAGTACTAACGCTAGCGACACTAGTTTGTAAATAATACTAGTATTCAAAAATGTGGGAATGGGAGTTTGGGGGCTAGATTGAGTAGATAAAGTTTATTTGAATTTATCCATGTTCAGCATAGCTTATTATCTTATTATATAGAAAAAGAAAAACTACTATCCGTCCCATTCCTGCTTCTTTGTTTTAACAAACTAGTATCATTTTACAGATTAGTGTAATTTACAGAAAACAAACCAGTGTCGCTAGTATTAGTGCCTTTTACAGGAAGCAGCTAAAATTATGGCGTAAAAGGCCATAGTTTGAACTTTTTCGATAAATTGTAATAAATTATGCCTAGGAATAATAGTAGTTTACAGATTAAATAACAAATCATGCAGAAACAGTAGATAAAATAGATAGAATCATTTTGTCAACGCCGTAGAGGGGTGAAACGCAAGTTCCGAATCCGGCTTCACAAGTTTTGGTGGGGGATCCCAGTCTTGAGGATATTTCAATTACGGTTTAGATACTGGTACCCAGTTTTTAATAGTAGTTTTGGCTCCGAATTTTTCAAAATTCAATTTTTTCTCATCCCTGGCGTCGTACTTCTGCTTCGATGCTTTTCGCTGCTCCTCGAGCCACCAATCGTGTGAAGATGGAACAAAGCGCAGATCCAAAACATCGTGGGGATTCCACTCTCCCATCTCCTTCCAATACCTTAGTCGGCGGTCAATCTCCTTGACGAAGTCAGAGCGCATCAGTTTATCCATCAATATATCCACGTCTACATTGCTCTGCTCAAATACGATGTCGTCCTGCAGGAACTGCAGGCCGGATCGAGTTCGACGGAAGCCCGCGACGCTCTCTCCACCAAGGTTATTGTAGGTGTCACGGAGATTGGCCTCCAGGTGGGGAATGGCGTCGAGCAGATCCTTTTCGAGCTGCCCCTTCTCGGAAGTGAATTGTCCGATGGCGATAAGCGAGTACTCCCGACAGCCAACGCAGAAGAAGAAGACGTAATCGAGAAAGTCTTCTGCCAGACCGTAAGGAAGCGGGGGCGAATTGGTGCATTTAGAAAGCGACATCAAGATAGCATTCTTTATCGAAGTAAAGTCCGGGGATTGTGTGGGTCTGAAACTATATGTATATAGATCGAAAAAATTATCGTTGAATCCGCGAACCGTTATAAGAGGTCACAGCCCTTTAATTCTAAATAGCATATCTATTCAAGAGGTATTCCACGTAAGACCCTAACAAGTGACCGCATTTGGCAAAAGTTGCTTAAATACGAAGGCAAACCATATGGGCGGGTACCTCCATGGGTCCAGCTATGCTAATTTCAGTTTTTCAATTTTCGCGATCTTGCACTCAAAAGTTGGTACAAAGAAAAGTTTTGTATTTGTTGACGAATGATACCTCATTTTTCTTGTCACATAATAGACTTTCTAAAAGTGTATTTACATTCGGGGTACAACCACCTGCTTGACGCAGCAGGTGATCGAAATGTCAAAATTGCATTTTTATCAAGCGGATTTTTTTTTGCAGAAAATCTCCTATTCTAGGAAAAACGTCCTGCTGTAGAAAAAAATCTCCATTTAGAAAAATTCTCCATTACTAACTGTGTATTTTGAAGTTTCTCTGCATCTGATCCTTTTGACTCTTCAATTTTGCCCATTTCTTCTAAGTCATGATTAGATGGACGTGGAGGATTGCTCTAAAATGCCACTAATTTCAAAAATATAATAATTTCGCATCAAATATTTGTAGAATTTCTTCAATAATTGTTATTGAATAAATAATTATTTTGAAACAACTGACATCGATTATCTGCTTCATTTTATCTCCGTCGCCGAACATAGATATAGCGTCTCTGGCCTCTACCAGCTTGTTCCTTACATTATTAATTGACTCTTGTAATATTTTGATTTTATCAACAGAAGCTTCTGATTTCTAAAAAGCTTGAGAGATTATCGTTAAGCAGAAAAAATATGCATTTTTCAATGGAAAAAGTTTCATGCAGAATTTCGAGCGTGTAAAGCGGAATTTTTTTGCTTTAATTATCGGATAATAAATTTTATGACGATCAAGGGTGTTTGAAAACTTGATCGAAATAAATTTTAAAATTTTGCCAGAAAAGTTTTGGATGATACAATTGCATTTGAAAGTTGAATATTTACCGCGTATTGTTTGGCCGTTTCGATGAGCGATTTTAGTTCATTGGCGATATCAGAGACTTTGTTGACAAACTTCTGCAAAAATGCTTAATCTTTTATTGTTAGTATATGAAAATATTCATTATCTGCCCAATAATAACCAAATTAAGAGAGTTTGAAAAAGAGAATGCGTATTCGAGATTTTTTTATTGATATTCTTCGTCATTGACATGCATCTTTTCATATAATCAACAAATAAACAAAAAAAATCCTACGAAATACTCCTCGCTCTGTTGAACTGAAATTCCTGAGTAGTTTCTGCGAATGGTATAGCTCGCGCTCGAACAGTTAATGATCAGAGAATTTGCACTTCCTACTGCAGCCTCGCATGTATCCTGAAATAAATAACTTTGCTAGTATTTTTAAACGGTTCGAAGACGAAATGTTTCATTTGGCTATAATTATCTCGTATTTTTCTGATTTTCCTTCATTATACGATCAATTCAAGTAGGTTCAACTTGAGTAGCTATAAAAGATCAATTTTTGAAAATAATTGGTGATTCAACGGATCGATTGTCAATTTTCTATTGAACTTTGATGATGTTCGCAAAAATGAGTATAACAATTTCTCACCAGGTAAAATAGCGTGACGAATAGAAAATCGGTTATCACTGGCCACGACTTGTTTCATACCAATTTGAGAAAACTAATGCTCGACTTACGACTACAGTCTTCGCTGCTTTGTTGACATTCTCATTTTCTGTGGAACTCTCCGGTTTGTTCACCTTGCGAAGAGTCGTCACCAATTCCTCTAGCTAAAGATAAAATGAGTTTGGTTTGTCAATCAATTTTTAGATCAAATTTTAGCAAATTCTAGGAAAGAAAAATAATATCTATAAGCCAAGTCTTCCGTAAACCTCAATAATTTACGATTTTTGAACAGAAGCTGTCGAGATAGATGCATAATCACTTTTTAGAATTGGATTGAAATTGTGTTAACGTCAATTCAATTTGCAAGACTGATAAAAATAAATTGAATTTCGTACCGCTGTTTCAATCCGTAAGCAGGAATCAATGCACTTCGTGGCTCCTTCCAAACAGTTCTTGATTTCCTGTAATATTTATGATTTTCTATGGAAAATTCTTTAGATTTCATTTCCAATTCCTTTAAATTCGTAAGCTCATATTTGACTTTTCTTATTAGTCGAATACTGTTAAAATTCATTCTTTAGATTTAAAGAACTAGACCTCAAGAAGAGAAATGTACATATAGCTGGGCCTTGATGAAAAAAACAAGTTATTTACATCATTAAACCATAAAGTCATCTCTTTTTGGGATGGATCAAAATACCCGACTTATATCATTGTATGAGACGTTATTCGTAAAAATCGAGTTTTTCATAGAGGGGGGTGGTACCCAAGAAGTTGACCCTCAAATTTTGAGCTAATTTTTCGTTCCTGGGGGTTTTCGACTACGCTGATTACGAATATGACGGTTAAAACCCGATCCGATCACTTGTTCCGCCTGTTCCGGAAGGTCCGCATCCGGTAGTTCCGAAAATTCATATTTTCGTTATTCTGCATGTAAAAAATTCAAATTTGGTATCAAAATGATCGTAGAGACCATCTGAGCACGATTCTGAAAAGATTTCATCGAAATGACACCGAATAAGGAAGTTATGGTGCAAGTAGTAGAGCATATGGAAAATGTCATATTGATTTTTCGCTTCTTTTAATTTTTAACTTTTTAAAAGCCCCAGGTTCCGTGAGTTATTTATACTGGGAAGTAGCCCAGGTCTTCTAGTTTCTGGAACACTTGACCGTTTTCCTATAGACTGCCCGCTAGAGGAGAAATGCCACTTCTTCGAAGAGTTGTCGTGACTCATTTTTGCCTAAGTTGATTTCAAAAATTCATAACTTCCATAATTCTAAACTAAATTGAATGATTCTTTTTTTATTCGACAGCATTTAGTCTCTAGACTATCATCCATCAAAGAACAAATTTTTTAAATACCAATTTCTGCGGAAATGTACACTTTTAGCGTCATGATTACGTACTTTTCGATTCGTACTGCGTTTACGCGTAAACGACGTTGGAAAAATTCGTCCTTCCAGTATTTTGCGTAGATGGACATGGTGAACAACTTTTTTCCAGGACTGACTCAGGATTCACAGTTGTTAAAGCTCCAGAATTTTTTGAAGTTCAATGACTAATTATTGCAAAGTGCCTTTAGGACAGTAAATTTCAAAAATTCATATCTCTCTGTGTATGCACATTCTAGAATAAGTTCTGGAACAAAGTTGATCAACTTGAAGAGCTCTACAAGATTTAATGGAAAACTCCGACTTTAACTCCCATTATCCTTGTAAACACAGTACGGGTATATAGGGTAACTTAAGCTAATTTCTTCCGCCAAAATTAATTTATAAAAATTTTATTTATATTTAGAATTTATTCTCCTACTCAAGATCTACAAAATAAAAAAGTAATCATGAAATTTTGTCAGAAATATAAGAAAATATAATTTTTTGAAAATAACGTATAGGACATTATGCTGAATTTAACTGTCGCACTTCAAAAAATTCTGTAGCTCATACAAATGTGAACTCGAAGTTGGTTCTGGGACAAATTTGTTCACCATGTTCATCTACGCAAAATACTGGAAGGACGAATTTTTCCAACGTCGTTTACGCGTAAACGCAGTACGAGTCTAAAAGTACGCAATCAATACGCGAAAAGTGCGCATTTCTGCAGAAATCGCTATTAAAAAAAATTCTCTTTTTGGTGTTTGATAAACTAGATATTCATCTTAATCAAACAAAAAAAGAATTATCGAATTTGGCTTAGAATTATGGGAGTTATGAATTTTTGAAATCAAACTAGGCAAAAGTGAGTCATAACAACTCTTCGAAGAAATGACATTTCTTCGCTAGCGGGCAGTCTATAGGAAAACGGTTAAGTGTTCCAGAAATTAGAAGACCTGGGCTACTTCCCAGTATAAATAACTCACGGAACCTGGCACTTTAAAAAATAAAAAATTTTAAAAAGCGAAAAATCAATATGACATTTTCCATATGCTCTACTACTTGCACCATAACTTCCTTATTCGGTGTCATTTCGATGAAATCTTTTCAGAATCGTGCTCAGATGGTCTCTACGATCATTTTGATACCAAATTTGAATTTTTCCCATACAGAATAACGAAAATAGAATTTTCCGAAACTACCGTATGCGGACCTTCCGGAACAGGCGGAACAAGTGGTCGGATCGGGTTTTAGCCGTCAGATTCGTAATCAGCGTGGTCGAAAACCCCCAGGTACAGAAAATTAGCTCGAAACTTGAGGGTCGACTTCTTGGGTACCACCCCATACTCGATTCTTACGAATAACGTGTCGTATATGAACTGATTTGCTACGTAAGTATATCAAACCTCAGGAAAGGACATCGGACCCAATCGACTTTTCGTTTCGTCCTCTTGAGGAGCGTTTTTATCCGTTCGACTTCGATCCTTTGATGCAATCTAAAAATGAAAAGTGCATTTCTTTCAATCGGTGCACTGCATATAGCTAAGCTGAAAATGATTAATTTTATCCCTAGTATCTAAACTTTTGCAATAGGTCTTATGCCGAATTATAATAACATAAAATTCGTACATGCCAAGTATGCTGAGGTTCACTGTTTTTACAAAATTTTGACGATAATTGTGCATGCAACTAGTGAACCATATATATACCATGCTTTTTTTTTTAGAGAATTTTACTTTTTCCTCGGGTTCTCTCTCGTCATCAGAGCTCGCCTCTACCGGAAGATAGGATAAAACTTTCCATCCATTTAGAGCCGGATCGTATTCTTCGATTGACTTACAATAGTTTACACAGAAATCTTTTTGAAATCTAAGTTAACAAATATTTCGTATAAAAATACGTAAAATATCAGCTCACCCTCCAATTGCATACAATTTCCCGTTAGCGACAATGAGCGAATGATGCTCTCTTGTATAACTCATATCAGCGATTCGAGAAATTCGACTGCCAACTGGAGCTGAGGGGTCGAAACACAGACAGGATTTGAATACATGACCACCACCACTAAATATATGATGATACATTATTTATCATAAAAATTAACGACTTCTCTCCTCCAGTTATGTAAATTTTTCCATTTAGCGATGCAATTTCAAAAGAATCTCGTCCTTCTGGAATCTCTCCGACTTCAGTCCATTCCCGTTCATCGTCTGATAGTCGATATATCTTTCTACTATCATTTCCATCAATAACTGAATATCCATAATTACAATAATGAATATGTTATATTGTGACCGTATAAACTTTCATCGCATGTTATTGTTTGAGCAAGTCTAATTGGAAAAGGAAAAGCAGGTCCTGTTTGCCATTTTCCACCTATTAAAACCTGAATAAATTATTTCGTGGACTTTCATTTGATCTTCTTACATCAACTCGATTCGTATTCCCACCCAAATAATACAATTTGTCTTTGAAATAAGCCACAGATGCCCATTTATGCCATTCAGGAGGATCTGGGGCTGTAAAATTCTTTGAATCGATCATTCATGGCTTTGTTGAGCAGACCTTTTAAAATTTGTCGAGTACTCAAGTCAAATATTTCAAATGATTTAATGTTTTCTATGTTGCTAATTCCAAAAATCTGAAATATGAGAAGTTATTCAAAATAATGAACATAAGAACTTACTTTATTCTGTGTAGTTGCTACTTGATATGGTTTATACGAGTTGTGGAATTTTGCAATCTCTTCTATTGAGCAGGTAGATGAATTGAACAAGCATATTCCTTCTTCACCTTCATTATTATCGTTATTATATCGATAATAATAGCCTAAATTATTACGAATCGTTTCAAAGTCTCTTACTTAGTTTTCAACATAATTTCTTACGATAGAATAAGATTTTATGCCAAATTTTTCCGACTTCTTGCCATTTATTTGTTTGTGGATCGTATTCTTCGATTGAATCACGAAAATGTTCATCAGAACTGAAATCCAAGTTAACAAATAGTTCGTATAAAGATATGCAAAATCTCAGCTCACCCTCCGACTGCATACAATTTCCCGTTAGCGACAATGAGCGAATGATTATATCTTTCATAATTCATATCAGTGATTGGAGAAATTTGACTGTCAATTGAAGCTGAGGGATCAAAACACAGACAGGATTTGAATACAGCCAAACCATCAAAATAATCAAAACTAAATATATAATGATGCATTATTTATCATATAAAATTAACGACTTTCGTCCTCCAGTTATGTAAATTTTTCCATTTAGCGATGCAACTCCAAAAAATTCTCGTCTTTCCGGAATCTCTCCGATTTCAATCCATTCTCGTTCATCGTCTGATAATCGATATATCTTCTTACTATCTGCTCCATCAATAACTGAATATCCATAATTACAATAATGAATATGCTATGATGTGACCGTATAAATTTCCATCGCATGTTATTGCTTGAGCACCTATAATTGGAAGAGGAAAAGCAGGTCCTGTTTGCCATTCTCCATCTATTAAAACCTGAATAAATTATTTCGTGGACTTCATTCGATCTTCTTACATCAACTCGCTTCGTATCTTGCCATGTTTTAGGATCTTTTCCACCCAAATAATACAATTTATCTTTGTAATAAGCCACAGATGCATATATACGCCATTCAGGAGGATCTGGGCCTGTAAAATTCTTTGAATCGATCATTCATGGATTTGTTGATAAGACCTCTTGAAATTCTTCGGGTATTCAAGTCATATATTTCGAATGATTTATTTCCGCTGTTAATTCCAAAAATCTGAAGTCTAAGAAATTATTCAAAATAACGAACACAGGAATTTACTTTATTCGGTGTAGTTGCTACTTCATCTGGGTCATAATGATTAGTAAATGTCGTAATCTGCTTAACAGAATTAGTATGCGAATCAAATAGACAAATTCTTCCTTCTCTAACATCGCTGTTTTCATAAAGCACTAAATACTAAAATTAATTTTCGCTCATACAAGAAATATTTTCCTACAATAGAATAAAATTTTATCCTTGCTATTTGGTTGTTCCTGCCCTTGCCTGAAAGCTTGTTCAACGTCCGATCTACTTGAACCGCTTTGGCTTGACTGTTCCAAAATTTCTTGACTCATCAAACTGAAATTGCATCAGATTATTTCGATCTGTAAACATAACCAATGGACCAAGCAACCCTGCCAACTTCGCAAATGACAGTCGATAAAGCGACGATAATAAGCGGTAATTTTGAATCAACGATTTGATATGAAGAAAGATGTAAAATGATTTTATATACCTACAAGGGAATATTTTACCCTCGTCTCCACGTTAAAATGCAAGAGTACCCACATTTTCCCATAAATTGAGGATTCCAAATTTGTAAAAAGTTGAATATCGATTTCTACAGAAATTCGCACTTTTTGTGTCATGATTGAGTACTTTTTGACCCGTACTGCTTTCTCGGGAAAATATTTCAGAGGTAGCGCAGCGTTATTTCCATGTTGCGACAATGTTGCATAACCTCTGCGCTACCTCTGCAATATTTTTCGGAGTTACACGTAAATAATGTTGAAAAAAATTAGCCAAATCGATATGTTGTGTAGATTGATATAATGAATAACTTTCATTCCAGGATCGACCTCAAATTCATTACCGTTTGAGTTCCAGAATTGGCAAAAGTAGTATGCAAGATTCACTTCCTTTCCATGTCTTAACAACAAAGCAATACTCATCAAAGGATCAATCGGATTCAAAAACTACGATATCGATTTGCTTACCCTATGTTTCGCCGTTTTTTTACCAACAAGTAGCGCACAAGGTAGTACAAATGAAACAAAAACTTCTTCGGATAAAGAAAAGTTTTAAAAAATTGAAAATTTAAGGGCCCCTTTTTGAGAAATAACGGGTTAAGGGCTTAGATCCCAAAAATCGAAGTTTATGAGTCATATTCGGATTGGAGGATCTTTGGTTGAGTCTTACAAAGAGTGTTTTAAAACATGATTTATCTAAAATTATGAATGGCATAATCGAAACAAAAATGGATTTATAAGGTTTGGTAAATTTATGAAACTCCTAACAATGATACGGCAAATGCTGGCGAATATTTATTGATTGGTGTAACACGTGAGCTTCGAAGGCGAAAGATTTATTGTTGTTCTTAAGAGAATTTATTTGTAAGACTCGAACAACTGTCGGATTTCAGAAAAAATCCCACAACTCGTGATTTGATCATAGAGGTGGATACCCCTATGAGCTCTAACCACAAAATCGAGAAGATTAGGCCTTGCCCCCAAAAGTGGGCGGAGCTATGCTAATTTGAAAATCGTAATTTCTATGAAAAAATGCTCGTCAGGTGGTACAAATAAAAATTTTTTTGCTTATCTTTAATTTTAGCTTCATCATTCCTCTCCTGTTCTAAATCGACACAAGTGGGCACTAATTCGTTGCCAGTTTCGTCTACCGAAATACGCCCTGAACTCAGGGATAGAATTTATCTAACGCCTTGGAAGTATATAAAGTTTTCATTATAAAGAAAATCAATTTAAATTGGAGACATTCATCCTGAGCACTAGGTCCAAATCTATGTAGCTCCTATGAATAATTGCATGCCATCAAAACACTTCGATGAAGAATTTGAATCAAATTTAAGTGATGATAGGAATCTGTTACACGTGCATGAATAAGGCATTTCAAGTTTAGTCTTCTTTGCGAAATACTATGATTCTCGTTTTGTCATTCATCTGCAGTTTGAATTTCGAGAAAGCAAAGTTATGGATGCCCAGCTTCACCTGTCGATACTCATCCCAGAAATAAAATCAAATTGATCTGACTCCTCTAACGAGTGTTAAGCAATTTTATTAGTGAGCCATAGTTTTCGATTTGTTGTCATTTCAACTTTTTGATAAAAATGAACATTTATTATTTATACAGTTTTCATTTGAAAACTGAGATATCAGATAAGAAGGATAATCAAGGAGGGCATGTGCCAATCCGTTCGTCTGTTTCGCAGGCAGCGTAATACCCAGCCGCAGAAAAAGTGCACTAAATATTGAATATAATTTTAGGAAACTTTTTATATTATAGGATGCGTGATAGTTTCTGAACTATTTTCATGTGCCTTTAATAATCGAAAATGATATTTCTTTCAAAATTTAAACGAATCTAATATCGGATCAAATCTCCCAAATCTGATCATACATATTCTCTCTTACCTTCCATTGTTTTAGTTATTTTCTAACTAAAATATTTCATACCGTAAAACCTGTAATATATGCCTTGGGGCTTTTAATTTTTAACCTCTCAAAAATAAAAATAAAAAAAGATTCTATTAGAGAGTTTACGGCATTCGTATTTTTACAGATTAAACTTAATCTTACAGGTAAGTCGCCCCATAGTCCACTATCTGAACGTAGCTAAAATATTCATCATAAAAAAAATATACGTAGGTTATTATTATTTTTTGAACTTAATGACATTTAATTCGTTTTTCCTTGATTCAAGTCAACTTCGAAATCTCTTTTATAAGTAGAGAAGCCGAGTACATTTTAGGAAATAGGTGATTACGGTAATTCATCAAAATAATACTATTACAAACTCTCAACAAGACAAAATAATTTTTAGATCTTCGAAAATGATCCATTCAGTATAAATGAATTAATTTTTGTACAACGATATATTTTTTATAAAAGGTAAATATTTAAATGGATTAAAATATGACTCACATAACCACAATCCTCGTTTGGACCGTTATCTGAAGAAATTTAATAAAGTGCATCGGGAAATTGAAGAACTGATTTTCATAAGCGCACTACTATAAAATATGAAGATTTGGTATTGCGATATTCGTGCGTTTTTGAAAATCCAACTCTTCTTCCGTTGCAATTAACTAAATTTCTTACTCGGCTGCCTAAATATAATTAATAATTATCCACTAGTTGAAAGTTCAATCATTCATTATATCTTGTTCTTTTTATTAGGTATTCGAGGCCTGGAGTTATGTAGTGATCATGACTTGTGTTGATGCACGCGAATGTTCGAGATTCGTCGCGATCGCCATACGAGAATCTCGATCAAGCCTTAACATTCGCGACATCAACACGAGTCATGCCCACTGTTCCAATCCAAGTCTCTAACAGAGTTGAGGATACTCTTGCTATAGATTTTTGATTCAATTATCCAACTAAAATCGTTGTTAAAGAGAAACTTTTTTACTTACAAGGGACTATCCCAAAAGATGCATCCATACACCTGGCCATCGCTGTCTTCTAGATTCTAAATTTTTGTAGGTAAAAATACATAGCGATGAAAAGTATGAAAACAAATATCCTTGAGCTAATCATAGTAGGCAATCTGGAAATGTGGAACGATAAATAATAGGAACATACGAAATAACATGTTAAAAGATGCTCTAGCCTACCCTCCCCTAACCTTTTACTATTTTCGTATTTGTTTCTATTGTCCTACTTTCAAAATTGCCTATAAGTAGAATGATGACTCACATTAGAATCACCTGCGATTTTACGTATATCAATAAAAACGGGTCTGGGAAGGCCATATTCCATAGTCACTGAAAAATGAGAAAATCAAGATTATTTTAATTATCCTGTTTAATTTTTGATAAAAATTTAGTTAGTAAGAAGTTTTGGCCAGTTTCGACATAATCTGGATGAGTTTTACGTTAAATTACATCTTTTAATAAATAGTAGGCGGAGTTTATTGTCCGAAAAATTCGGGAAGGCAACAGCAGGAAAGGTCTGCTTTACAAAGATGGCTATAACTTTACTTAGGATAGATCGTTTTCGGAGATCTAAAAAGCTTCGAGATCAGAATGACTTCGATGATCAGATTGATATCAAATTTAAACGTTAAAATCAATGTTGAAAACTGATTTGGCCTCTCTAACCATTAGCTTCCTTTGGGAGTACAGTCTTATTAATGCCGCAAAATAAAAAAAAAAAAAAACTATTTAGAAATCGAATGTTCCAAATTAGTTTATGCATTAATAAATTCTCATGAAATTCCTTACCATGATTAACCAAGTCCAGACCTTGCTGCAGGCTGTACAGCCTTGGTAGATGGCACATTGAGGAGGGAGGGGTGCATAATGCCCTGCAGTTCATAGCTGCTGCGTTCCAAGTGATGAAATTACCAAGAAACTAAAATCCTTGTTATTTGCAAAATGAAATTAAAACGAAAATGATATTCAACGATCACCTGATAGCATTTGCCGTTAACAAATTCCCAGCCACCAGGAGGACATTGTGCAGCTGAAATTGTTGAATTTAGATTTGAAAAAAAAACGTTTTTTGCTTGAAGAAGAAGAAGGCATTTTCCTCGATCACAATGAATTATTATCGAGGAAGAGTAAGATGATTCTATTTTTGAAAAACGGTTTTGTCATTTATTCATGTAAATTTGATGTTGATAGCTAAGTTTGGTTAAAAAGAAGTGATAACGCTTTGTAATTCATACACTATTCCTACAAATTTGATATATGAGTTTAATCGAATTTAATAAATGAATATGCTCCCGGAACATATACAGTAGTTTTTTTTTCTAGAAAACAAAATGATTCCTCCGAAAAAGATTCATAAGATTTATGGACTCGGCAATAGATTTCCTCTTGAATTGCTAATAAAATAGTTGGCTTGAAAACTTTTTAAGACTTACCACATTCAGCTAATGGAGCTGAGTTTGCGAAGCAAGGATCAGTTGTAGTAGTTGTTGTTGTTGTCGTTGTCGTTGTTGTTGTTGTGGGCGTTGATGTAGATGTGGACGTCGATGTGGACGTGGACGTCGATGTGGACGTCGACGTGGACGTGGACGTGGTTGTAGGTGTCGATGTGGACACCGTCGTATCTATATATATAGTTGTTGAGCTTGCGCAATTTTATGCCTTATTTTAGATTTTAGTGTCGGTGCCGAACCGACGATTATGAGATTTTACAAAATAATGTGATGGCCAACTTATCAGAAAATCTAGACCAGATTGAATTATAAACCCATTACATATTCATTGTGAAGAGATAAAATTTGGAAAAGCCATGTGTAGCTGACCTTTTCAAAACTAGAAAATTCATTTAATACGCAGTGATAATTTACCTGGTTCAGTAGTGGGTTGAACAGGAGGCAGGTCCATGTCCGGTGTTGTCAAACAGGAATTCGACCATTTGAAGAGCAACACGAAGATCACGAAACTCATCATTGTTGACAATATTGCGATCTAAAAAGTCGATGATTTACTCTTCGAACTTTTGGCAATTTGTAATTTTGAGAGAATTTTTTTTATAACTTTCCTATAGAGATATCAAGATCCATGAAAAGGAAATTTCTGATAGCAGATGTGTGAGAAGGCATAAATTAAAATAATAACAATGAAGATATATTCGAAGATGAAGTTATGCTCCCACTATCTAACAGTAAACAGTATATCCCAACTTTGGTTATTCAAAATAAATACGATTGATGAAAAGATATAAGAAAAGTAATGAATGAATTCCACTTTAGGATTAAATATATACCCAAGGATGTTGACGCCGCCCACACTAGCCCTTGGCTGATACCTGGCTTTCTTCTTCGCATGATTCGATTTTTATTGAAGATTTAGCTTGAGAAATGAGAATAGAAAGGCTAAAGCGCAGCTGATATCATGTAAATCGAGTTTGGCTAGTTCGGAAAAAAGAGCAAAGGATGAAAGATTCTGACAACGATTATCATCTTAGATGTATTTACCATCAATTCGCCAGTTGTCATCACAAGGATGAGCTAAATTAAAAACTTCTCAGGAAATTCGAATTTCTAAACTTTCAATTTAGGACAGGGTATTTATTTAAATATTCAGCCAGGAGATGTCCAGCTGAAAATGTCTTTCCTATCTTATTGTTAGTGCATTCTACACGAAACTCATAATTTCAAGAATTCTTCCAAATTGTTGCTTACATATTAAATACTTTTTGAAAATTGCATTCACCGAGGACAAACTTTCCGAAGTAGTCCGGACGCCTAATTCGGATCATTCATTTATGACAGATTTGAGTCGACTCCTACTCCTATTCTAGTCAACTTTCGTCAATTACGACATGTATTTTATGCCAATTTTTTCCGTGCTGATTCTATTTTTCATTACTCTGTCTTTTAGACATGTTTACGGATTTATTGATTTTTTTTATGAGCGTGTCTCCTTTTCAAACAGGTATCGGGAGGTAACCGACGACGATATATTTAGGAAGGTATGAAAGCCGTATAGGAGGAGAGATACAGACAAAGAATAAAAAGAAAATCTCTTCATATCCCCTACTATTTCATCTTTCTTCTAACTGATAGGGCTAAATCTTTCCTCTATCTGTCAGAAGAACCTGTCCGTCGGTCTGGTTAATCTGTCTTTCTTATGGTCACCTCTGGCGAAACCAAGGAATCGAGGACTATCATCGCAGTTTCATTCCGATTCCGATTCTGAGAGAGATTCAATTATTTGAGATCTATGAAAATAAAGAAATAACTCTCTCTCTCTCTCTCTCTTAATCCAATGCTATTTCTGTTTTCTGATTGATAAGAATTCTAAGCCGAGAGGCGAAAGAAATGCTCAGAGTGGGTTCTGTAGGGTTTGTGAAGTGAGGGGAAAGATGGGAGTCGAAAGGTTGGGTTCCAGGACTTTCGCTCTCAGCGCTAATAAGAGAGATATTACGAACTCGATAGTAGCGTGCTGTTAGGAGGAACTGTGTTAGTCTATCGAAAGTTAACACCAGTTAATTATTTTACAATAATTTATTAACTATTCGGAAGAAGTGAACGATAATAAATAAAATGCTGCTGCTGTTACTGTTGGTGGTTCTCTTTCAGAACTTCCCCTTTTGGGACAGGAAAGTGTAGTCAGGGTTGGGCTCCGCCCCAATGATGAGGTTTAACTCCATCATGCCCTGCGCGCGAAGTGTTCTCCGAAGGGAAATTTATAATTTTAAAGGTTCGTGAGAACAAATTCAATATGTTTTGGCTTGACTTGCCTGAGGAGCCTTTTTCGGTCGGCTAACTTTTTCTCTGACAAACATTATCAGCTGCTGACAAAGTCGCCAGAAGCAGTTACGGCGATGCGTTTCGGAAAGAATGATAAAGCAGTGTAGAAGTGTTGAAAAAAGTTCTCATCTTCTCGCTATTTCGTTCATTGTCTTTCTATAATGATTTAGTCTTTTCTCCTGTTGCTTCTAAACTGTTTGCTAGTTTTCTAATGATAGTGAGAACCTGACAACCGTGAAGAATCTGAAAAATTGTACCTCTAATAACTTTAAAATTTATTTCAATAGGAAATAGAAAACTGAAAATAATGATAGGTATTCTAAGCTAAGGAATGATTATCGTATTCCCTCTAGTTGAAGGAAATGGTCTTCTATTTTTCAACTCTCTATTTTTGAACAAAAATGAAATTTTTCAAACCACCACAACTCACCATCTAATGATCGTAATCACTTCAAACTCGCTAAAGAATATTATAAAATACTTCATGAGATGATTTGAGTTGAGCAATGTATAGATTTATGATTTTGGTATTTGAGGATGGACTTCTATCACAAGTTTTACGGTATTTAAAGAATAGTCAGTTCGTCCTTCAGCACAACCAAAATATGACTTCTCTCACAATCAGCCGTTTGGTATTTTATTCAGAGTTGACCAGAATTGAGAGTCGGAATTCCGTTGTGAAAATTTTCAAAGTTTGATTTCGTTACAGCCCTTATGCAAGCGCGCAATGCCAGTTAGAGAGCATTGGAAAAAGAGACGGAGACATCAAAGAAGGTTTCTTTATCGGCTATCAGAATGAAAGCCATCATCAGATGACCGATTGGGGAGAGGTTTATAAAGAAAAAATAAGAATCAGTAAGAAATTTTGTCTGCATGCCTCTTCACAAGGGGTTTATCTCAGCCAGATTTGTTTCACTATGCTTCAGCATATCATGGCGATAAGAGGACATTGACGTCCGGTTAGAGATAGTCTGGCTATGAGAAGGAGAAAAATCCACCGGCTAATGAAGAAAAGAAAAATGAACCAGAACCAGAACAACAAAGGCCGATGGCGCAGGCTAGTTGAATGCTTAGGATGAATGCCGAATTGAAGGGTTTTTCTTATATTTATGAGTGTATTTGTAAGACCCGAACAGTCATTAAGAAAAATCCGTATTTTAGAAAGTCTCACAAATCGTGATTTGATCATAGAGGTGGATACCACTATGGGTCCTAAATACAAAGTCGAAGAGATTAGGCCACGCCCCCAAAAGTGGGCGGAGCTATGCTAATTTGAAAATTTTGATTTTGACACTAAAATGCTCATTAGATGGTACAAAGAAAACTTTTTGAAAAATTTAAAGAGGATGAACACAATCATGGAATATACTTTCTAAAAGTATTATGGATTGTGAGGAAGTAGATATTGCACACTTTTTGCACGAGCCACGCCTCTTCTGTTTCTTCTCATTCTTTCTTTCCCCCTTTTTCTTTTCTATGCCTTCCGTCTCTTCAAGAGCGCTGCTATTTCGAGGGGGTTGAGCCTAGCAAGAGAGGGATGCGAAAGGTATACAATATCTACTTCCTCACAGTCCATAATAGTAAAAACTACAAAGGGCCAAAGAGGTGGATGTGAAAAGTTCAATAGCACGTTGAATACCGAATTCACGATAATGCCAAAAAATCAATTCTGCCGATTAAGCATGAGAATCTTCGATTTAAAGAATTTTTCAATCCAGCCACGGGCAAAGAATCTGCAAAAACTTGATGAATCGCTAAAATCGCGGTAAGAAAGATTTGAATTGTGCAATGACAAAGACCATGCAATGATTTCTTTGAATCTTGAGTCTCATCACCATTATATGCTATTTCATTATTATGTCATCTTTATGTCATAGATTTTCACCGGAATCGAAAAGACAATCAGTGATAAGTAGAATAAGTCAACGAACTTCTTGCAAGACAAATGGCAAAATTGTCAATTTTCATGAATATGCGTAAACTATCTCAAAATGGCTATCAATTGACTAAAACACGAAATTCATTTACAAGAAAGAATCAGCACCATCGAAAATACAAAAAAATAATGCAACGAAGACTAAAACTCTGCTTTGTAACCGAGTATTGTCAGGAAGAGCATAATAAACGCGATAATCAAATGATAAGAGGAATTTAGTTTACCCAGAAGTTATCTATAGAATCTAGACGATGTGATAGGTAAGGGTTGTGTCTAGGACGAACTCGAATTCGTGTAAATTCTCCAACAACTTGCAAGTGCTATTGAGATAGGTGGGAGAACGGAGGAAACTGGGCACGTTGTAGAGTTGTTCAGTGATTGGACAGAGTGAGATGAGTTGTAGGAGTCCGGGAAGAACACGGTCTCTGAAATGAATGCATCATCATTTTACAGCCAGAGCATCGCTATTCCCACCTCAGTGACAGCAGAATGAAAACGTGGAATCGACAATCTTTTCCTAGATTTGTTGGCTCGGATATTTTCTTCACGAGTCGAAGTCCGTATCGGATGATTTCTCGATTTGTCTTGGGCATCTTATTCACTTCGCCTGTTCGACAGAAATCGTAGTACCAACGGAATACTTTCTCTGGAGAAATTTCCGAAAGGTTATAAGCGAGACTAGAAAATGACAAACCAATGTAATCCCAAGGCGAGTTTTGTCTGAAGAGTCTACCAGTCCAAATCGACTCTTGTCTTCCGAACTGAAAAACAGCCTCCATTGTTGGAACGAGTCCTGTTCGACCACAGAGCAGATGTGTTAGTTCGGATTTCGCTCTCCTGTCTGACGGTTCACAGAAATACTTGACAATTTTATTGACTGCTTCTCCGAGTTCTTGTTGGATGTCGGATATTCTGGCTCTTCGATGGACGACTTGTGCTTCAGCTCTTCCAGAGCTTGGACTTCGCTCTCTCTGCGGCGTCTGACTTCGGCTCGATCTTCTTGGCGACGTAGGCATCGTTGTCACTTCATAGTCATCATCTGTCTGAGGCTCTGCTACTAACAGTCTAAAGATCCTTTTTATTTGTCTTCCAAAAAAGTCGTTTTATTCCAACCTCTCCAGAGTGCTATCGTCCGAACTCTTGCCAAACCATCTATCTTCTCCGAAATTCTTGCCACATGGAAATTTATATCTCTGGCCAGTTATTTCATTTCTTATGAGAATCTACGAATGAATTGATTAAAAATGGTATGTTGATGAAAATCTCACATAATCCAGGAACCATTTTTGCGATTTTTCCTTCTCGACATGACCAATCCTCAATGACGATAGAAGACCGAGGTTTTTGTGATCAAACTTGAACAATGGAGTGTTTGGAGGTAATTTTATGACCGGCGTGCTACAGAGATTTCCTTCTACCGTAATCCAAATAGCGGGCAGCGTTCCTCTCCATGAACCCGTCACTATGACGACTTGATAGTCCATTTTGGTCTTTGTAAAGGTGTTGGTGAAGCATCGGAATTGCGCAGCATTCAGAGACAGAATATGATAGAGGAATTGCTCTCTTTCATCATCACAGCCAGCAAAAGCATAAGGTTTGTATAGCTCACTGAAAAATTAGATTTTTTTACAAAATATTTCAGAGATGATTGAACGTACGAAATGAGTCGTTGATTGGCAAATAGTGTTTGTAGATGTTTATGAAGAAGTTTCCGTTCCAGAGCAAGTCGAACGAAGGCTCGAGCATAGCCAATGTCAGTTTTGATCTCCGTCATTCTCAACACATTTTTGAGGTCATAAGCCAGTGCAGTCGGTAATGGGCCCAGCACGACTCGAGCTCCATCTAAATTTTATTTGATCCTCCTTCGTCATTGAATTTTTAATACCTGGACTTCTGGCTCTCCCTCTGCTCTGTGATCTATGTCTTGGACTGTTTGTCACACTCCCATTTCCACCTCCTGCATTTCCTGACGAAGAGCCCATTGACCAGTTTGGATTTGTGAAGTCTAAAGTTTAGCGTTTTTACTGTTTCATAGGAGAAGCCATTCCCATTTCACACACTTGAAGCTGCGTTTGGTTAGATTTCACACGGCATATCGGGGGACAGGGTTACTCACTCCATGCAGGTTAGAAAGAGTCGAAGACATTGTTAGTCCATCCACAATTCTACACATTCACTGACCTGCGATACTGCTTGATTTCTTGAGTATAGTCTGTCCCAGTCCACTTATGGCTCTGTTCAACGTTCTGCCTCTTTCTTCTTGTTGTGGCTGCTGCTGATGTTGTTGTTGTTGTTGTTGTTGTTGTTGCTGATTTGTCTGACTAGTGCTGGCAGTCGAAGGATATGGTTGCATTTTCGGAGGAAACCCTCTTGGCGGTCTTCTTTCTCTATCCCTTTCTCTGTCCCTATCCATTTCAGCTCCTCTACTTGGGTCTCTGCTTGTTCCGCTCAGAATATTCGTGGCACTCAATGCCCCTCCATATCTTCGAACCGGATGCTGTGGCGGCTTTTGGGGCAACCTCTCTGTGGGCGGCGGAGCGACTTTGTCAGTTCCAGCAGAAATCTTTGAAGAGATGAAGTTGGCGGCTTTCATGATGCTCTGTGACCAAGCAGGCTGTTGTTGAGTCGTGGCCTCTTGAGTCTGTTCTCCTTCGGAAGCAGTGTTCTTGATTTCTCTGCCTACTTCTCGAGCTGCAGTCACGACATCCTTGGCCGCAAGGGAGAGCTCCTTCTGTATTGTCTCGACCAAGTCAGATAGCGCCGTGGCGAAGTCGTTTTCGTTGGGGGAAAGAATGATGGGGTCGGGAACGACGGTTGGATCTTGAAGGGGAAGGTCTTGTGGAGGAAGAGACGGCGCTCGACCCTGATGGTATGGAACGATAGGTGGAGGGTGTTGGCCTGCAGATAGAATCACAATAAAGGTACAACAGAAACGAGGAAAATCGATAGAGATAGAAAGCATGTCAAACACAATCACTTGACAATCGAAATCGAACGAAATCATGGGATGGTTGCAAGCCTGCATGTTCACATTTGCCAGCCTTCACTCTTCTTTCAACAAGCCAATCACTTTTCAGCGCGCAATTCATGGTGCCTTTCTCAATGACAAAAGCGCAAACTGCTCGACTTCAATCTCTTCTCTTCTTACGTTCTAATCTTCGTCGAAATACGAACCACGCAAGAGCTTGAATTTCATTATTTTGATTTAAAATTTTCGATTTATAAAAATAGGAAAACGGCCATTTTCAGAATATTTTCTAACCTGGACTGAGCATTGTAGTAGAAGAGGCTCTTGTCGTTAGGCCTGCAGGCTTTTCCAGTTCTTGGTGTTGAAGAACAAAGCTCCACAAAGCAGATTTGCCCTAGATTAACGAGTTTCACTTTTGAGGACTGAAACAAAATTCTCTACTTGTTTATTCTTCAGACCATGGGCCCAGATTCTCTCCAGTAGATCGCAGAAGGAGGCGACTAGGGTATTCTCTTCAACTCCAGTAATGCCTGCGTCGAGATGACCAAGTTGCACAGCTTCTTTGCCCATTTTGTCGACCAACATTCGTTTCGTTTTGGTTTTCGTTTCTCGTAGAAGTTGCTGAATAAATTACATTTAAAAAAAATCTTCTTCTATCTTACTTGTACGAAATTGTACTGTTGAAGAGCAATGGCCTGTGGATCAGAGGGCATTGCAGTCGGACCTCCATACGTTGAAGTCGGTCTGCCCGCAGCCGACTCGTTGGCATGTGATTTCGGTCTGAGTCGAGGATATCGCTGCTTCCAAGGACTTGGCGCTGGACTTGCGAAATTGTTGCCTTCCAAGAGCATTGTGTTCAGGTGCATCGGCCAATTGCCGTCGCACCTGATTGGAACGGCTCCATCGATTGGATGCGGTGCAGGCACAACGTAGTCAGCCATGGTTTCTCGCTTGCAGATGAAACTCTCTGACTCGAAAGTGACAGGTGCAGGAGCGGACTCGCAGGTTGGAGTGCGCACGATCGAAGTACCCATGTGATGACTGAGCTTCCTGCGCATGATCTCGATTCTGTCGTCGAACAGCTTCACGTATTCGTCTGGTTGTGGTTCCCATTGGGAGAGAATCTTCGCATCGATGAAAGAAGTGAACATTTGAGTTTCCAGAAAATGAGACAAAAATGTTAGATGACTGTCAGGCTGATCCGATAGGAAAGAAGCCTTGTCGAAACAAGCCATACTCTCTCTAAAATTAGATCCTCATAGACTTTGAATAACCTTTTCCCTTACCTGTTGGCTTCAAATGTCTCCCTGTCCTTGCACTCATTTGCTCCTACAACAAAGTGTTCATATGAATAGAATATCTCGACCAGTTTGTGCAGAATGCATTCTCTTATCGCATTATTGATTTTCGCTTCCTGAATTGGTTTTTCTTTATTGCAATTTTAAAATTGGGTTCTTCTACTTGAAAATATTTCCTTGCTGTTTCGGAATCGCATTGCTCAATTTCTTTCTCGAGATGGTCAATGTTCACTTCGACTCCCATTCTTCTTGCAATTTCTGCTGCTCTGAAACAAATACCTAGCTTTTGAGATATCTAAATCATTCTACCTAGCCACAGCATCACTTGATTTGACGACTCCTTCATTCTGTTTCATAACTTGCTTGTTCGTTCTCGCATCCTCGAAGTCTCCATTGGCCTGCTTGAGCAGAGCATCTATGGCTGCAATTCCATCGTCCAAGTCGAATGATCTACTCATTCGCTTCGAATTCCACTCGTCACTACGAGGTTTCACTGCCAAATTTCTATTGACTATAGGCACTCGAGAATTTGGATCGTCTAAATTCATCCTTCATGATTGTCTTCAAGATCCATTCTTACCCGAAGTCATAGTCATGGTTGACTCTTCCATGCCCTTCTCATAGTTCATGCTCGTTCCATTTCCAGCTGTTACATAAGCATTCGAGTATCTGTCGATGATATTTCTAATTTCCGAACACAGCTTCTTGAAATCAGGAAAGACAGGCATTCCCTCAGGAAACTCTGCACGTCCAATGTCCAAGTCGATGACACAGACGTTTGACTGGTAGATGGATTCAGGCACTGCTTCTTCGTAGCACCAACCCATTACATAGGGAACGGGAGCTTCGACGAATTTGAGTTGAGCAAAGGGAAGGATGGGCACATAGACGAGTTGCCAGCGAAATGGAAAGGCCAGAGTGCATAGGGTCTCGCAGACGAGCATCAAACGATGCAGATGCTTGGAACAGACCAATATCTACAAGAAATAATAACTTCTGAAAATTCGTGATGAAAGTAATACAAGTACCTGATTCTCCAGGAGAAAACAGGATAGGAGCTTTACGAATTTCTCCACTGACATGAACTCGAATATGGCAGACATAACGTCATCGAAGAAGGGCAACTCATTCGGACCCGGTCGTTGGATGATCAGACACTGATCGAGGAAAGGAACCTTTAGGGTTGTGCCCGGAGACGGCATTGGAATTTCGTTGAGAAACCAATAGATGTAACTCTCCAGCGGCAAAGAAGACGGTTGCTGACTGAATTGTTCAATTTCTCAAAGTCAACCAAGCGCTGAGCGAAATACCTGCTGGTAATCAGATGATGAAGCACCCTGAGAACTGTGGTTGTCGAACAAACTATAGGAAGTCTTGTGATCAGACACAACGTTCGTGACATGTAAAGAGTGCTGTTTTCCCCTGTGCCTCCATAGTAGGATATCCGTTTCGTTGCACTTTTTCGTCCTCGAGGTAAAGTATGAGTGCCTCCTGTGGATATAATGCTTGTGACTTTTTTACGATTTGGAATGTCTACCAGAAACAGTGCCAGGCGGAAGATGAGCTCTTTCTCTATGATCGACTCCAGCTTCCCTGCTTGTCATGGCTGTGATTTCCCTCACATGTTGGGTGTGTAGCTGGGTCATTCGCTCTTTGATCGTGTAATCGCGAACTTCCTAGAGTAACAGCTTCACTTTTTAAAGTATAAATCTAATGCTACCTCATAGAAAGTGATTGCTGTTCCATTAATTCTCGTTCCATCTTCAAGAATGTTAGCGAACGTATGATAACTTGGTTCACAAGGCACGTCTTTCTCAGTATAAAATCTCAAACTCTTCGGCATACATAGCTAAAACGTTTCACTTTGATTTTTTCTCGTAATTGATAATTGCTTACTGATAGAATTTCCTCTCTAAACGGTGAACTCAGTCGTCTTTGTGGAAATCGATAGTTTATCTTGGCGACATAGGCTCTTTGAAGTGGAGTTCGGAGGGTTTCTGGTGAGACGAACGACGATGAAGCCACAGAGCTGTGGGAATTCATCAAGTCCAGACTCGATTCTTGAGCATTTGGATCGATCTAATATCGAAATTCCACTAGAAACTCTTAAATTCTTAGCAATTCTCACCACAAGTCCGATTTCGGGATCATATCCAGCGACCACAAAATAATCCACCAGCGTCGTCTCTCCATTGTCCTTGCTCATCGTTGATGGAGTTTTGGTTTCTTCTCAAAAATACTCTAACAAAAAATTCCCGACCGATATTTCATAATCTGAAATTGGAAAATTAATGGAGTGGAGATTTTTCTCGAGATAAAGTTAATTGACACGGCGATAAACTCAATATATAAACTAGAGGAGACGGGTAATCAATAGTTGGGGAAAGGGGGAGGGGGAGGAGAGTGAAGAGAGGAAAGAGAGAAGGCATGGGGAAGGAAACTAAGACGGCAACCACACTCACATATACACACATGTGAGATACGAGATGTATGTGATGCGATGTTAGCTGCTTGCGAGAATAAGAAAGACAGAAACGACGAAGAACATGAAAATGTCCGTCCATCATTCGAGGAGTATCAACACATCAACGTTTCGACACATTTGTAGAAACAACGAGCGAGAAATGTTTCATTTGAAAGCACCGAAATATCCCAGCTTAGAGAGAAGGCATAGAAAGGGCGTTGCCTTAAATCCTGCCTATCCTTAGAATTACTTTTCTTGTTCTTCTAGATCTGATCCGTTGAAATCTCTGTGAAATTCAGATAAATGCATTTATTTTCTGTCATAAGTAAGTACACAAATAGAGATAATGGCACTTTGTAAACCGGCATATTGTGTGTTCATACAAAAGAAGGAGAGGTTTACTCTTATGATTGTATGATTATCCCACGCGCATATCCACATTCATCCATTCATAATCTATCAAATTCGCCTTTATTCCCATCTGGTATGTTTACAATGTGAGCATGTCGATGCGATGTGCTTTCGGCAAACTTATTCTGACTGAAAATGAGAAGATCGAAAACTTAGAGGATGAAGGTGGAATTACGATCTCAAAATTCCATTTCCATGGGATCTCATAGGTTTTTGCTCTTCAGCACTTCTAATCTCTATCGAATGTTTTTCAGCTAGAACTCCTCTTGAGCTCGTTGTCGGGGGGCTCTGTGATATGCGGAAATAACTTAGAGCTGAAGGAAATGAATTACCGAGTCCCGATATCGAGCATGACCACTCGTTTCAATTGTTATTAAGGTTGGTTGAACCTAGGATTACGAAAATCTTGTGCTATTCATATGAGAAGAGGCTTACCTTTTCTTCTCTAGAATTTCTCTCCATGCTATATGATCCACTTCCAGTGGAATAATAGTTGTCATTTCCATCTGCTTGTTTACTTCTCGCAGGCACTTGTGGGCCTGATAGATTCACATAGACTGGTGAGGTCTTTGGAACTGTCTAGAATCTTATTAATGCAGAAATCTTAGAAATTCGCATTTACTTGAGGCTTCATAGACTTGTCAGGTGGTGAAGGCTTTGCCAATGCTCCTTTGTCAGATTGATCATGCGACTTATCACTTTGTACTTGTACTTTAGCTGTGGATGGTTCAACTCCAATAGGCGGTCCTGGGGCCATTTGTTTTCCTGCACTATTGCCCAATGGGACTTGTCTCTTCAATGTCGTTTCAACTGGCCGACTCATAGCTGGAGATGCGTTTGTATTTGTTCCCGAATCGAAGCTAATGGCATTAGGTAATTCTTGAGGTCGTGAAATTTGCCGTTCATTAATCTGAAGTTCGAGTAATTTCTTGGAAGTAGAATGAATTCAGACTAACTTTACTGTCGTCAACCCATCTCTCTTCCATCATGTCCTTATTCCGTCGACTTTCTTTGTTATTATTCGTCTCTTTTGAAGGCGTTCTATCCCTCTTGGCAAACATATTCTTGATCTTTTGAAATTGAGTTCGAGGTTTTCTCGGCTGAAATTTATTCTTTGAAAAGACAGCTGAATTTTTCTACTTCATCCAGAATTGTGTCGAATTGCTCGTCGTCCTTGCTTTCTGTTTTCTCTTTGCTTTTCCTACTGGAAAAGTGCTTCTTCGAAATCATCATAGCCGATTTCTCGGACTTCTTGTCTGCATCTGCTTGAGCTCTTTGGGCTTCGATGATTTTTCTCAACGAGCCCCTGATTTCTCTCATCGCCTGAATTACTTTCCTATCACATATTTCAAAGTCTTCTTCATTAATTATCATCGCCCTTTCGCAAAGGTTGTCATCTCTTGTGACTACTCCTTCTCTAAGGTTGGTAATAATTACAAAAGATGACGATAGACTTAATAAATTATCTTCATATTGTTTACCTTGTCTTCGTCAACTGCCGCTTTCGAGTAGATATTGCAGAATTTCCACAGATTCTCCGAATCAGGAATGTCATTCTTCAATGCAGCCAACTTCTTTGCTGCTCTAGCTCGGGTCTTCGTGATTTCGATCAATTTATCGAAAGGCAGGTCTTTTCTGCATAAAAAGTTTAGTAGTCATTTTATGGACAGAGAGGCTGAGTCATCCCATTTTTTCTTGCCTGTTATATTCATAAGTTTCGATTGCTCTCCATGCCTTATCACAAATGGGCCTTGTCGTTATACAAGAGACTAGTGCGCTGTCAAAGCATTACTTTTGCGCATTACCCTTTACAGAGAATTTCAAAAGATAAATATCAGAACCAGTGAAATGATTGAATCATGGTATGCATAAAGTTCAACAATGTAACAACCCTTACCTGGATTCTGTGAAACCAATAATCAAGGTCTTCAACTTCTTAGCTGACTCTTTCTCCGCTTTTATGCTAAAAAGGCTGATCTTCACGAGGTTCAATTGAACATAGACTTACAAGAAGCCTATAAAGTCGAAAAAGTCATAAGCGTAGTCGTTTTTGCTCATGTTATTCATCTGCTAAGCCTCGGAAGATGGAAAAAGTAAATAAATAGTTCGATAGTTCAGTGGCTAAAAAATAAAAATGAGTTGTTTTGCAAAAACAGTCAAGTTACAGCCAGAGAAAAGAAGGACGAATTTCAAAAGGAAGAAATCTATGTTTCGTTATCAGTTCGAACAGAAAGAGATGGTGACTGTCGATGCCTTTTCTCCTTGCAATTCTCTGACTTCCTCGTCTCTCCATCTGTTCCAATATTGATCCCACCACTATTTTCACTTTTCTCTATTCACTTTCATTTTCAACACAAAGCAACGGCCTCTTTTTTCAAGTCATCAGTGAAATGAAATTGATAGAAGATGGAATATTCATAAGTCGATGTGATGATGAACATGAAATGATATTTAATCTTCAATTTTCAGAGATGAGGTCAATTTTTACCACGAAGGGGTGATTTATACCGAAATTTACTGGAAAGGCCCCTATAATTTTAATACAAATCATCCCCTTTGCGGTAAAAATCGCCTCCAACCCGAATTTTCTGTGGACATTTCATAAATTTCACTGATTTTTAGGAAACAATATGTATAAGAATGGAGAAGGTGATAGGAAAAAAACAAAAGTCCAGGATTGCCTTCGTTGATTTCATGGATTCCATGAATGAATAAATGAACTAAATCTGGAGAATTCCGAAATGACTAAAATCTGCGGACAAAAACTCGGACACCAGCCTTCACTCTCGATGCGTTTTCGTCAGTTCACTCGGAAATTCTTAATTCTTTCCGAGATCTTATCTTCTCTCCCATTTTTCTCCTTCTTCCACTCTTTGCGTCTGTGTGACCTCTTCCCTTTCAAGGTAATCAAATCGGGAAAAAGTTTGTGGAGATTTGATGATGAAATGATGAACACATTTGAAAGCACTCGTTCGTTTTCAGATAGAAGAAAAGAACTGCTATCTGAAAATATAAAGTGTGCTAACGAGTATTGTATATGCTAAATATGAAGACGATGTCATTTTTTCTTTAAATTTGAACCTTTGTTAATCTTTCAGTTTTTAGATATGTAGTTAGAGATTGAAGCAATCGTCTTTTCAAATTTAGAAGCTATTGAAGAACCAAGATGGTGGCAGATTCTTCTACTGTAATAACAGGCAGCCTGTTACAGTTAGGAGGTTATCTGAACCAAGCATTCGACCTATACAAGGATGTCTTCTGATAAAGGTACCCGACCCCGTACTATGGATTTAATATTTGATCACCATGATTTATTAAATCAGTATCATGAGGTATAAAACACTAGAATTGCTAAAAATTTATTTCAAAACTCAACAATAAAACCGATAACAAGTGAAATTATGAATGATTGAGGTGGTTTACACGAGAAGCACTGCGTTGATGCAGCCGTCGTTCTCGGGATTGTTCGTCACTTGAGCGTACTTGCCCCACACGATCTGAAATATCAATTACATTTTGATTTAAAAATTTTTATTTTTACATATTTTGCTTTTCATATCATTTTCCTGCCCTTTAACAGCAGAAGGTTTTCTTCTCCATTCTCAACCTTACTTATAACGGGAAAGAATAATATTTTGAAAATCCCTTATAAAATAGGGTATTGATTTACAAGGAACTATTAGTAAAAAATGATAGCAAAAATCAATTTTTATAAATTCTAGTTTGAAATTATGCAGACTTCTTACCTTTCCTCCCTGAGTGACCATTCCCAGTTCGCTGACGTTCACCTCGATGATCGTTCCTTTCGTGATCACGCCCAGACTCGTGTACATTTGACTGAAAAATGACCATTTTTACCGAAATCAAAAATCACTTGAATTTACCTGGAAGGATTTTTCTTGACACCTACAATGGGAAGTTGGAATGTGGTCTGCAGTTCGGGGTGAGTCACGTGGGCCTGAATTCCTCAATTTTCATTTATCTCCGATTTTTTCAATCAAGAATGGCCAACGAGTAATTTTTGGCAGTTGCTATATGACGGAGAACGGAATCTATAGTTAGGAATAGGATATGGAAGTGAAAGTAGATTAAAAAAAATAGTGAGGAGAAAACACTATCCGTCATGTAGCAGTTTCCTAATTTTCTTTAACATTTAGAAAAAAAAAATCAACCTTGTTGAATCGGAGTCCCATCGGTCGAATAAATCGCTCGAATTTGGCCGGCTTTCTCGTGAACGATTCACCAACGAAAGTAACCTGGGATTTTCAAATAAATTTATTTTCGAGGAAGTTTTTCCTACTTTCGTGACCATTCGCTTCCAAGCCTTTCTCCTGGACTTGCCCGTTTTGACGACCTTGAAAGCTTCCGCATCAGAGACGGCCTTCACTTGAGGGATCGGCACTTGGTATTTGGCCTGAATTCATCAACTTGCATTTTAGTTAAAAATGAATTCTCGAAAGTTAATTGCATTTCATATACCGTGCATTTGTAAAGTCGTAAGTCTCTTCACCTTTAAATAACAAATGGAATTTAGAAAAAAAATACCGCTTTCTCTTTCCTCTTCTGTTTGATCATGTTGCTGAGGACTGTTCCGGTCGTTTGTTGCTGTCTGTCTAAGAGATATGCGGGCATGGGTCCCTGAATTCTCCCTCAAATTTCTTTTAATTCAGATTTAGGCAGGGCTTAATCCAAAAGATCTCCCTAGAACATTTCCGAATACCCCCTTACGTATCAATTCTTTTATAGGACAATGTTGTCTTGTGTATCCACTCCCCAATCATTTCTTTCTAGCCGAAAATCCGCCTAGGTGTGATGGTTCAAAATCAAACCTTGTCCGGGGTGTCAGTCGTGGACTTCTGTTCCTTCTCCTCGTGCTGCTTCATCAGTTTCCTCATCTCGACCTTTTCCGCGTACCGCTTCTTGTGATAGAGTTTGGCCTTGCCTCCACGCAGCTTCTTCGCCATCTGCGAGCGCTCATGAGGAGCACGGGCCAGCTTCTTACGTCTGAAATCATAATTTTAACATTAGAAATTAGCATTTTTTACCATTTTCTCATTTTATTTTTGACAGGCTGAAGTTGAAGAATTATAGTTTTGCAAACTCCAAGAACTTTTCGTTCCGATTTTTAGTTTTTTTCGAAATTAAAAATTTCCCTACTGTTTCTCCTCATAGTCGAGCCGTCTTCCGAACCGCTTCCTGTGTCTCTCAATATGCTCGTTCTGCGGCTGAAAACGAGAAAATTGATCACTTCCAAAAATCCAGGTCCCAAAAACTCACCATTTTCTGTTTCCTTCAAAGTACCCGTCCAATCAGTCAAGTCCTCGACCTTTCCTGCAATTATCAAGGTAGTTGAAAGACCAATTAACGATAATTATGGGCGATTAACGAGAAAATTGGGCAACTTTACGAAATAAATGAAAATTTTCGCCTGTCGATTGTTTACGTTGTTTGTCCGCGTAAATGAAGTGCACGGACGCGGGTTTTCGCTTTCAAACCTCCTACTCTCATTTGCTGGATCTGCATCTTTTCTTGTCATTTCCCATTTTCTTCCTACTTTTTGAATATTCTAATTCCCCTGATTGTCTGGAGACTATCCCCTTCACGCTCTAGTCGTTCAACTCATTTTTGTTTAAAAATTTTAAAAATCAACCTGGTAAATTTCAAGAATTTTTGAAGATTCCAGTTTTTCGTGACGTTTTTCCTGCAGATATTTGTATTTTGATTGATCGGGAATGGATTTGAGTAAAGAAAGAAGGGAAAAGCAGCAGAGAAAAGTCGCGCGACCACGGCTGTCAGATTGAGCGGAGAGCCGAGAGTGACCAAGGAGCGAGAGAAGCCGCCTAAGGCTGTGCTCAGGGTGGGGAGGCAAAGAAAGAGCGAGTGACCTCGGGCCAATCCCCTTATATCCTTTATCCCTTCCCTCACTCAATCCTCCTTGCGCATCTAATAAATTTTCCCCCGAGTGAGAAGAGTCCATATTCCAGCTGTATATCGATTTACTTCATCTGGCCATTCAACAAGACATAGACACGGCTCTGTCTTATTCTGTTCTGTGATGACCTCAAGCTATTCATTTCTTATTTCCAAACCCAAGATGGGGTACTTCTTTGTTTTTTTCTGATTAGGGGGTGTTGGCACTGCAAAATCTCACAAAATGCACTTTATTCTTCACACGACAGTTCGTATTTGTCGCGATGTCGGGGCGTCGTGAGCTAAAATGTCGTGATGACATGACCTACTTGTCCCACACTATTTCCTCTTATATTCACCTTTACCCTATTATCTCTATAGTTCACGTCATCAGGACATTTACTAGAATAGCGCACGACATCTCGCCATTGCGACAAATACAAGCCGCCCCTCACACTGCACATAATTTCCTGTAAAACCGTCCGAATATTTTTCTTTCTGCACTGTCAAAGGTTCTGTTCATTCTTATTTCTTCCCATGTATGTGTCGCTTCTATTCTGTCTTTTCCCTTCGTGAGAATTTCAACGTTTTTTTTCTTTAACTCGAATTTTCAGTCCCCTAACGTCGATTTCGATGTCGCTGAATCGCTCGGGTCGCTCCGACTCGGACTCGACCAAGGAGGGTCGCGGCTACTGGGGATTCGCTAATTTCCAGAACCAGGTTCGACAAAATGATCAGCTCGAGTATTCCAGAGTCAAGAATTAATGTTTCGAAAAATCGTTTTTTTTTTCAAATTGTAAAACATTGTGATCAGGAATTTCAAATCCTAATCTTGTCTTTCTGATCCGGCAATTGATAATTCGAACATTCTAAGCAATAAAAAAGTTTTCTCACTTTTATACATATTTCGAAAAATTATAATATTCAGGTGTTCCGTCGTGCCGTGAAGAGCGGCTTCGACTTCACGCTGATGGTGGTGGGCCGAGGCGGTCTGGGCAAGTCCACGTTCATCAACACGCTCTTCCTCGCTGAGATTAACGACCTCAATCAGACCAACGTCCCTCACAACACCGGGTCCACCACCCGCATCGAGGAGAAATTCGTAAGGGGGTTAAGAAGAGAAAAGCTCAAATTCTGAGTTTGAAGAACATATGCAAAGAGAAGACACGCCTTAAATTTCTTTACTCTTGCATTGCATCTTCAAACTGAGATGTTAAGAGATTGAAGGATTTCTGAATCAACCCAATCAAATGAATCGCAATTGCAGGTGAAGCTGATCGAAAACGGTGTGAATCTGAATTTGACGTTGGTGGACACACCCGGATTCGGCGACCACATCAACAACACCAAGTGGTAGGGAAAATGACAAGATCAAATCTCACTAGATAACAATTTCCGCCCTTTGTAATTTTCATTTCTTTTCCAGAAAAAGGTGAAAACTTCAAAAGAATGCAGAGTAGTAAGAGAATTGTAACTACAAAAGTCATTACATGATCTCTAACGCAGAAATATGCTTTTCCAGCTGGGAGCCGGTGCTGAACTACGTCGAGAGCAAATTCCTCACGTATTTCTGCGACGAGACGAAAGTCGAGAGGAAGGAGAAGCCCGTCGACAAGTGCGTCCATCTCTGCCTCTACTTCATCGAGCCGAATGGGCACGGACTCAAGCAGATCGACATCGAGTTCATGAGACAGGTGGGGAGAAATCAAGAAAAATAAATTAATGAGACTTGATGTATGAAAAAGGTTCTTGTCTCATTGATAAAAGAGTTCATGAAAAATGTAAAAAAAAAATTCAAAAAGAACTATTCTTTCTAGCTGATCCCTTTCACAAAAAGTTCTTTCTGTTTTGACAGAGATAGTAATGTCTATGCGTGTGCCGTTTGATATGACAGATTAAAATTAATCTTTTTTCAGCTGATGGGCCACGTGAACATTGTGCCGGTGATTGCGAAGGCGGATTGCCTGACTGCGGAGGAAATGGCCAAATTTAAGAAGCAGGTCAGCAATTCACCTGATAAGCAGACTTCTTCAAAACATGTTCCGCAGAAAAAAACCATAGTGTGAGAGGAACGGCGCGATTTCATCTCTTCTGAAAATGCAATGTTCTTCTGCGGATCATGTTTTGAGAAGTCTGACTTTTTCTGAAAGATTTCATTTGAAAATCCTTTATTTTCAGATTCGAGCGGACGTCGAGAAACACGAGCTCAAACTCTACCAATTCCCTGAACTTACTGATGGGAAAGACAAGGTTTTTTGTTGTTGAAATTTTAAGGAAAATCAACATTTTTCAAATTTACAGGTAGCATCGGATCGCCTCAAGTCGCGTCTGCCGTTCGCCGTGGTCGGCAGCAACTCGGTGGCCGATGGACCCAACGGTAGGAAGACGAGATTCAGGTGAATATTGGAATTTTAGAAATCAATAAAAATAAGAAACCCCACTCATTCTTTCATTCTCGTTTTCCAAATAGTTGACTAGAATGTCTTTAAAATTTGAAATTGCAAAGGGATGAAGAGAAATGTCATTTCTTTATTTTGCTTCTTCTTTTTCTCGAAAGTAAGCCAAACTATTCTTTTCAAATTGACAAGAACTTTCAAACTTTCCCTCGTATAATACTCTTCCATTTCTCATGATTAAACGCAGTAATGCGGATAGCAAAATAGAAAGTACGCCTTTTTTTAATATAATCTATATGTTGCAGGAAGTACCCGTGGGGCATTGTGGAGGTGGAGAATCTGGAACACAACGACTTCATCCCGCTGCGCGACATCATCATCCGCACGAACCTCATCGATCTGATTGACGTCACGCGCTCCGTCCACTACGAGAACTTCCGCTTCAGACAGATGGAGAAGCTTCCCCAGGGCAAGGGCGATCAGTCAGTCATTTTTGTTATTTTCTAAAGGAAATCATTGATCACCATGACAATCAGAGAGGGGCGAGGAAAGACGAATTTAAAAATTTCAAAAACAGCCAATTTTCGCAACATCCCAAAGACAGAATTCTAAAGACAAAGACAAAACTTTGTCCCTGATGACAGTTCAAAAGTTGAATAAGAATGTCGGAATGCTTGGATTTTATAATTTCAAATCTAAAAAAATGCCGTATGTATTTTCAGAGACCCATTCACTCTGATGGAAGAAGAGCGCAAGAGAAAGGAGCGCGATCTCCAGGACAAGAGGGTCAAACTTGAAAATGTTAGAATTTTTCTTCTTTTCGGAAAGAAATTAAATTTTCAGACTTTCAAGGAGAAAATCACCGAGAGGGAAAATCGCATTCGCCTGAAGACGGAGAAGGTTTGTGTTATTTTCTGACAAAAGTTTAAATTCGAATTTTTAGCTGGACGAGAAGGAGAATCAGTTCAAAATGGAATTCGAGTCCAGAAGAAGGGAGATGGAGAGTCTGAGGCATGAAGTAGGGAAATACGTTAACTTGAAACATTTCAAACCACGGTTAATCTCCTGAAACACGATAATATATTCTATCGAAAAAGAAAAAACGCACGTCTTCCTTCTCTCGATAAGACATACCACTCGTTTCATGCAGTTAACTGCGGTTCGATATTTCTCAAGTCTGCGAATCGGAAGATTTTGATTAAAAAGTGCCGTAAGGAATAAAATGACTAGTCTCGTTGGAAATTCAAAATGTCCATATTTTATCTTCTAAAAATTAAATCTTTGCAGGTGGAAGAAATGCGCAAGGGCAATTTCACGGACTCGAAATCGTCGCTGAACTCGCATAGCTCCGCGTCGCACACTTCGGCCAATGAAAATGCGCCCAAAACGAGTCCCCCAGCTGTTGGCGATAAGACCAGGAAGAAAATGGCAACCCTCTCCATCTTCAACAGGAACTGAGGAATTGAGCAGAGGCGGAATGGAAGGTTAGCCGAGATGGACAACCACACCAATTGATAATTCAGAAATCTCGCAACTTGAACAAAGAGTATGCAAAAGTGAGGGCGTCTTCCTACTCTCCTCACTCTACACCCTATTTCGTCAAGCTGCGAAGTTGTAAGGTTTTCGAATACCCCACCAATACAACCATACAAAACTACAAACTGCATAACGTAACTCCTCGGGTAATTTGAAAAGTTCACAATTTTATGATTTGAAAGGACACTCAGAAATGACATTCCAAGACTAGAATAGGCCTGGCAGGACAACTGCTCCTCCATATTTCCTATCCTATTTCTCTTCGAACTGTTGGAATGTCTTTTTCTAACTACCAACTTTAAGTGATAATGAAAATTCTTCTTGATACTTTAAAATTACATGTTTTCATGCTATGAACATGTGAAGTTTTCAAATACCCGTTTCTAAATGTGTTTTTTGTTGCAAAATGCCTCACAAACTATCATCAAATCGTAATTTCTTTTCGGCAAAATGATATTTACAATTTTTCTTTCAATGAAATCTCTAGGAGTTTTTCTCATGTTCATTCATTCATTTACTTTTCTTTGCAGAAAATCTATCATTTGAGATGGAAATTAAAAAGTTGAAAAAATTCATCTCAAATGGTAGATTCAAAATCTTACATTATGCGTCTTCATAAATACTTATGGCCTCTTTTTAAAGTACAGTATTTTCTTTTCTTATCAGATCTAACTGATACAGTATTTATTCATTTTCTTCCATTCAAACCACTTTATCCCATGTGCTTGTATCTCATTCTCAAATTTTATATTTATTCTTTTGGATTCGTACACTTTGACTTCATCTTTAATTTTCTTTAAACTTTAGTCAAAGTTTACAACTTCCTATCGTTTTTAATTCTTGTTTATCTACTTCAACGAACGTTTCGGTGATCACAAATTTTCTCATTTTTCTACTTCTGTTACGATTTTTTTTAAAATGATCATATCGAAAAGTAAAGAAAGAACATTGATTTGAAATGATTTTTTTCAGTTCTTCCGAACTTTATTTCTATCAAAGAATGCAACACCTTCACGATTTTCCCACTTGCACTTTTTCAGATACGAATAAGGAGGAGCCTCTATCTTGTAGAAGATTATCTTCCAAGCTCTGACTTTTCGGAGGTAATCTTTCACAGGATATAAGACCCTATATCCTTCTGTACAGGGTTTAAACAGATTTGTGTATTTGATGATTGGAATTCATCAATTCATTTGAATTCTCAAATCAGGTCGAACTTGGCCTTGGCACATTGACACAGGCCAGCATGTTCGCGCAAATATGCTGATTTGTGGAATTTATCAAAGCCCTCTTCTGTTTGCATTCCATATCGTCGAACAAATCCAATCACCAAGTTAGAAGATGTTCATTTCTGAGTCATCTGGGAGAGATTTCAATTAGAAGAGTTCCATTTTCAGCTCAGCCCGGCCCTGACCCATAAGCAGATGAAATTGCGGAAGGAATATGATGCCTCAAGCAAGGAGTCGACAAACACTACTCGAAGAGGCCAGAACTAAGACAATTACAAGAGCAACAAAGTTGGGAGAGAATGACAAATTATAAAAGCGATGAAAATCTGAAAATTAAAGGATAATGAATTAGCGTAGAAGAAATTACAAGGCATCACCTCGTGCACTAGACCTCCTACGCCAAATTGTGTTGTGATTTTCAAATCTCCTAGAATCTTAACAAAATGCCCACTCCCCACAACTCCAACATAGAGTTGTCGTTTCATCAAACATTAACAAATATCTTCGATGCTCAAAATAACTTGAATTTTCCAACTTTTTACATGATAAGGCCATAACATTAACGAGACAAGATTTTATCAACTCGCATGTTCCATCTCATAAAATTGAAATTTATTAGATCTCGGAAAAGTAGCATCACATTTTATGTTGCAAAGACATATTTTGCAACAAACAACATTTTTACGCTCTTAACTTTGATCGTTCCTCATTTTATGGGAATTCCATGCCGATCACGGCACAATTAGGTGGAATTCTCCCAAATATGATGAAATTTGAACAAATTCCTGATTTTAATCAGGCGCATGTCGCCGCCGATCAAAGGTCCATTTCACAGGACCCCGGCAGTCATTTCGATGGATGTTTTATTATTTTTGGTGTATGTTTTTTTCTTTTTACATACTTCGTTATGTTACTTTGTTCGTGGCACCACGTTTTTATGAGTGGCGAAAACCGTAAATGTTTTTATGTACATGGCGGACAAAAATGAAGTAGTGAACATTGGCATGGGGACATGTGAGTTGAGTGAAATTGTCAAACTAGGCGAGTTGTGAAGTTAAAAGGCTCTATTGTTGACAAAATATTCATATGACAAATCGAAAACAGCATTTTCGACTCGATGTAAAACTTGACCAACTTGAATATATCTTGTGAAAAAATCTAAATTTCACGCCCTCTTTAATAAATTTCTCTGCTATTGTCGAGCAAATTAATCTTCTCCCCCAAAGTTTTTATAGTCGACAAGCGTTCTTTTCGATTGGAAATTCGATTTTTTATGAATTCGTCTACAATGAGTCGACTGGCACGAAGAATGAGAGTAGAACAGTATATGGGACCAGGCGCAAAAACGACCAAATGGAAAAAGGTGAATAACCTTTACATTTGAAAGAGGAGAGATTACGATCTATCAAAAATGGGTAAAGTCAATAAGAAAGAAAAAAGCAAGGGAGGCGTAAAAAATTGACGAAATAGAGCTACGGGGAATTTTCACTTAATTTGTGCAGAAACGAGATGTCTTCCTGTAAGGCGAGCCGGTTGACATGGCTGTAATTGACTTGATCGAAAAACGGTCGAAGACCACTAGGCATTTTTAGGGGGTCTGTAGAGCCGTAAATCATTTCGGCTGAGACCTTCGAAATTGAAAAATTCATCGAAAAGACATAAGACATGAGCAATTCTGCATTCTTCTATGACAAGTGATTCAGTTTTCTCCGATTGATAAGCAGATAATCTGTCGTTGATTCTCTTGTCTCGTCTTCTGTTAAAACGTTGTGAGATTGGTGAAGAAGAAAGAAGACGCATTCATTCGGCATTCAAATCGAAGGTCAAACAAATAACAAACACCGGCCGATTTGCGTGTGTATTGCGTTTTCAATTTATTCCTAATCGCCTGATAATTGAATTGTGGAATCCCACATTTACTTAACCCAATATCATTAGTGAGATTGTCTCGAGTTGTTGTTTTTTTCCATCTGATTTGGTGGGGACGTGAGCCATTTTGCAGAGAAATTAGAAGAGTGGGGAAGGCGCGAAGAAAGGGGGCGGAGCCAGCGGACGAGAGAGATGGGAAGAGCGATGAAAGAGTGGAAGATGGAAGAGGAGAAGAATATGACTGACTACCTGGGAATTAGAAGAACCAAGAGGTGTTCTTGTCGCTCTATTCTTCTTCTTCTCCTGCAGTGTTGTTAGCAGCGAGAATTCGCAGAAGTGGGCGGAGCATTTTTGATCTATCTTTCAACTAAGATGTCCACTTCAGAATCTAATCTGTCCCATTAGCCTTTGCCCTATCTTCCTTACTGATTAGAATTGGAGTTTTTCCTAAATCTTTTCTGATAATAACTCATCCTATTACATTTTCATTGGTCCAGTTCTGTTTCGAAATCAACTTCATCTCATTTTTAATTGATCTAATGTTAATTGAGGGTTCGTTAAATAATGATTTTTATACAAAGCATCTATGAACAGTGAGACAGTGAGTCACCGTAAAGAGACGGCAGAGATTGTGACGGTAAAAATACGAAAAAAGCGAGTTTTTCTCACCGTGTCTCGTCTTCGTTGCTGCGCTATCATTCTTATCAATAGTCAGCAAAGGGGGCATTTGTGGTAAAACACTCAAACGAAAAGCAAAGAAGTCATCAGAAAAAGTCTTCTGGGAACCTGCCAACTTTTGAATGAAGCCAAATTGCAATATTCGGTTTGTACAGTTAGATATTCGATTTTGAAGATCTAATTTTCACGTTTGATCTGCAAAACGCGCGATGAATCATGCTCTTCATTTCAATATTTAGCGAAGTAAAGTGACACCGAGTCGAACAAAGGTACCGAGACTACAGTTAGGCTTTGAGTCAGTCAGTCGGTCAGTCACCCTTCTTCTCTATTCACCCACATTTTTATCGCTGGCTCAGTCTCTGGGTTTTATCTGTGTGAGAATGAGTACGCGCTCTCTCCTTCGTCGTTTACAAATTAAGGTCTTCCCTCCTAAAACTCCGTTAGACCAGTCAGATTTCACGATTACTATCACATTCCTCGCGAACAGACTCACCTCTTTTCCCTATTTTATTATCTATTTTTTTGAGTTCGTCTTATAAATAGTCATTGCATCGCGCATACATGCAAAACATTCCCCCATTTCTTGATGAAATCGTCGAGTTTTGTTCTGGATTTTGAAAGTTGACATTTTGAGACACGACGCTACGATAGAAACGGCCCTTTGATTGGCACAAGACAGGGCCGGCAGGCGAGTGGACAACACGAGAAGAGGAGCGGAGCAGCGTCCGACGTGTCCGAATAATCGAGTAATGACCCGACCAAGGGTTCGAGCAGGCAGCGCATGGCTTTCTTGGCCCGTGGTTGGTCTCATACCATTCCTGCTGCTGTTACTCAGGACCGAGGCCAGACCGATGCATCTCCCCCAGACAATCAGTATGTTCACTTTTTACTCGATTAGTTTATCATGTTGTTGTTGTTGTTCCTTCTTGAATTCACGACATCACCTTCTTCTCTGTAGATTGGCCACTTTATGGCAGACTTTATGCGCAAAAAATCTCACTGCGATGTGTTTCATACTTTGAAATTTGACACACAAAAATAGCAATTTCTAATTCGATCATCTGTTAATTAGATGCTTATCTCATCAAGTTCTGAGTTCGTCTGACAAATTTATCGCTCCAAATAGGGTCTTGCAAAATAAGTCGCATGACAGACACCTGCATAAGGAGCGAATCCTGAAAGATAAACGACCAAATAATGAGGTTGCTTTGATTCTCTTTGAATTTCGGCACCTTCACTGCCGCCAATTTTTTTGTGTCAGATAGAAATCTAGAATTTTTTGCCTGTGTCGTTAAAAACATATTAATCACAAGGGCTGTCACGAAAAGCTTATGACACGGCAGGAAAGGTGTGAAATTGTACGAGACAGTTTTTACCGTGTGATGCTTCAACTTGGAATGATGAGTGAATTTGTGGATCTTTGAATGCTGCTACTTTCCAGGAGGTTATCTGATTCTGTGATTCTGATTTTGCCCGGTCGATAGTTTCAAGGCACCTTTCGCACTTTCGGAAGTAAGCGAGAGCGGGAGTGGGGAGAAACGCAATGTAATGCGCATGCAGCAATGTAGGAAAGAGTTGTGGAGAGTTACTTGTCTTCGCTCTGTCTTGGAATCTTCCTCCTGATTGTCTGTCCTGTTCTCCTTTCTTCTGCCCTAACCTCCCTTACCTTCCGTTTCGGTCTCACTCTTTCCTCTCTAACTCTTCAAAACAGCTAACTATTTCATTGTATCGTCTTTTTCTCTCCATCTGCGAGAATTTCCATTGGCATTTCGTTCAAGTAGCGAGAGAGGCAACTCTCAAAATGGCGACTTAAAAGCCCAATTTATGATGTGTTAGCGTAAATATGCATTCGATTATGACATCAGACACGTACAAATGGCTAATAATAACTGCATCGCACATTAGAAAAGGTACTGAATTGCTGAGAAATTGGACACCGGAAGGCCGATTTGATGTGAGGGGAACCGTGCACTCGTCATTCTTATTGCATTGTATCATCCATCTAACTAGCATTTAACTGTTACACGCCGTTCTCCTTCCTTCATTGTTTTCTTCTCGCGCACAACACTTCTTTAGAATCGCGCGCTCCTTGCAGCAGCACTGATTGCTTATCACGTCGAGATTACACACAATTATGTTTTTTCACTGAATCAATAATTGCCCGGCCGCAAATGTGCACTGGGCGTGGACGAGAATGCGATCATTGTTACGGAAACTTAGCAGAATAGGCCCAAACGAGTACAAATTATAATGTAGTTACAAAATGGAATTTCTGCCTCACAACACCGTTTTTTCGTTTGAATCATCCGCTCAAATTTGCATGTGCCATTGGGATATCGTCAAGGCCGCACTCTGCTCCTGCTGGTTTGCCATCTCTTCTTTGTCCTTCCCTATCTCATCTCATCAAATGAATGACTGGCCTGACGAGGAATTTCGGAAATTCAAACGCGCATCGCATCATATTTTCCACTTGTGCAAAACAATATGGAGCTGGTGAAGTTCTGGAACAGAGTGCAATTTTTCGAGTGTTTATAGCAATTTCTCACACTAGATCTTCCAGATCGAATGTGAAATTTCTATGAGGAGGAGGAGGAATGATTTTTTGTAGATCGACCTCTCGGCTATAGGATCTTGTTTCTCGCGCGTGCTCTCTCTTGGCAATTATAGGTCAGTCAGACGGCGTTAGCAACTCGGGTTATTCATTTTCTCACCACTTCAAGAGGCTCTCCTTCCCCTCTACCTTTCTTCCCCTCTAGCCCTTTCCTATTACCGTCGTTTTGACCTTACACACTTGCGCATTTATTGAAAATAGTGCACCAGCACTACTCACTCGCTCTCTTCATATCGCGGATGAAAAATGTGCAGCAGCGCACCGTTTAGTCCTGGGGATTAATATTTCGCGCATTTAGAGAGCATACGATATCGCCGTTCGATGTTTACAGGGGTATCACGCGCATAGTCGAAAATTAACCGAGATTAAATCTACAACACATAGCGCATTTGAAGGTTATCCACCTAATTTTTAGGCGAACGCTATCCTTTCCATGTCTCTCTTCTCTGTCTTCAAAATTACCCACTATTTACACCGAAAAGAAAAGGAATTTTGGAGCTAGTCGTCAGTCATTTCAGTGCTGGTTTGTAGGTCGGAATTTCTTGGGGAAAAAGCGGGACACGAAACGAACCTAGCGATTCGTCCTTGTCCCTTTTGATGCCAATCTCTCGAGGATTTGAAAAACGAAGCACTGAAATAAATCTCCAAGAAGCTTTACCGTATTTGGAACAAGATCACAATCTATGAACTTTGACAAATCAATAAAAACTGATATGACAAATGACAAAATTGTTTCGAGTCTTTTCTCGCCCTCTTCATATATTGTCATAGTTCCATTTCGGGGCATTTCCATGTGATGATGATAGGCAAAAACCTGATTATGTAGGTGGGGTAAAAGCAAACACTTTTTCGAAATGAAAGAGCGAAAGGCACAATTTCCATGAAACTATCGAACATGTTGAATTTTGGATGGGAAAAATTGACAAATTTATGTAATTTTCTGTACCTTGACCCTCATAGATCTTTTTGATCAACGGCTCAATTTTACTATGTAAATTGGCAATCAGACGGTCGTGCGTGGAAAAACTTGCGCATAACTTGTATAAATACGGGAAAGTAATTTATTTCGGCTGTTTCGAGTGTTCATGACTGATGGATCTATCAAGAAAAGGAATCATGCAAGACATTGTCTGGGTGATTTATTGTCTCTCCTGACATTCCAGGTTTTCAAAATTTCAATGTATTTTTCTCAAGCGTGAAAACATGTGTCCTTCTCAGTCATGCAGTCATATGCATTAGGGCTATTTGAGAAGTGAAGAAGTAACAGAAACAGTCAATCAAGGGCATTTATATCGATCGCCAATTCTTTTCACACTTTCTCTGTGTGTGCGCGCAGCTAATTTCCATCCTGCCGCGCGAACGGACGGGTTGTCGATAAAATTTAAAACCTTCCAACCGGCAGAATTCTAGCTTCGCTTTTAGCAGGAGAAACTGTCGCCCATTCAAGTAGCGGCAAAATCAATACTTTCTTGAATGGAAGCCAGTACACTAATTGACTTATCAATGTTGCGTGAAGGCGAAAAAATCGAAACTCTGATCATCTCTTCGAGGAGAAAACAATGCTCTAATTTCCCACTGCAAACCGTCATCTTTAGATTGCCTCATTCCAAATCAACTTGCGCGAACTGTATTTGTGTTGATATGAAAAGAAGAGAACTTGGGACGTAGACTAAATGAAAAACGACATAGATTTCGCTACAGATGAAATATGCTAGCAATTGGTGATAGCACAGAAAATAAATGGAGAAATCAAGGCAAGCAATAAAATCACTTCGACTCTGTCATCACATCTACCACTCTTCATATCACGCGAAATTCCTCGAATATTTGTCGTATAAGGAGAGGGTTGAACAAACAACTAACTGGATAATTGTCCAGTTTTAGAACTCTTCGTCTTTTTCTTCAGCCATAATTTTTGACCCACTTACTCAAATGCGAAGCGCATAGTAAAGGAGTAAAACACACATGATAAATCGTCAATTTGATGGAAAACGACATTGACAAAGTGATAAATTCAGGCTGTCAGGACGACAATATTTATGCGTATGAAAATAAAGGCGCCAAGTTTCGGTTTCCTTACGTATTTGTTGAAATTAAAACCGAGGACTTTCATACTTGCATAAGGAAATGCTTCGGCAATCAGGTATGAGATAAGATTGAAGAAAAATATTTTTAAAAGTTTAGTTCTGTTATTCACTGCAATACGATGAAACTAGGAAGGATCCATGTACTCTCTATTATTATGCGCAGTACAATTGTTCTGTCACGCCTCTGGTGCCATACAAGACGATTCAGTACTCGGGCCAGCCGATCACAATCGACTGTCTCAAATGTCCAGCTAACGGAGAATTCGGTACGTCTTTGTTGTTTCGTTCTAGCAAGTTCCTAAATTTGGAAAGGATCCACTTGACGTTTGAAATGCGTGGCGTTACTCATTTCATTAAATTACTCGCATTTTGGAATTTCATTCATATGAACTTTGGAGCAGAGCGCAGCGACGATTCTAATCGAAGACGGGAGCGAATTCCGTGTCTTGTTTCGTCAAATGTAAAGAATTTTAATAGCGTCAAGTGCCTTATGCGCCCAGCAGTGTGTGAAACATGTGAAAAGAGACCTCAAATCAGGTTGCGAAATATAAACAAGTCGTGAAAAAGGCTGATTCATAGAATGCGAAGAATTTCAAAAACAATGAGGAGGCTACTGTATGCGTTATGGGATCAATTATAGTGACTGCTCCACCTTACAAGGCCATTTCTGATCAGCATGTTGTGGCTGTCGACGGATTCGGCAAAGTGATCAGCTCGAAGCCTCTGTCTACTGAAATCGAAACGAACATCAAAACCAAGTTGGACTCTAATGAAGGCACCTCTTGTTTATACAATTAATCTAAACTTTCAAATTCTAGATACGATTTCTGCTACCCACAATAAGGATCAAGAAGCTGCTACGCAGGGTCCAAACGGCGGTGAAGAGGGACGACAGGATACTGACAAGCCAGGCAATTTGATTTGAAAAAGTTTACAACTAAGCAATTTCACTTTAGAGGGAGCCGGATCTCAAGTGCCGTTTGGAGAGGTTGATCAATCGTCAACTCAAGCTCCGGAGTCGAGCTCTCCTGAAGGCGAGCAGCAGTCGTCATCACTCCCTTCTGAGAGTGCAACCATCGAGACCACTACAGTTGAAGAAGGAAGTGGAGTGACGACTGATCAAAGCGAGACTTCGAGCCAGCAGAGTGAAGGAGACACTAAGGAATCTGAACAAGGCAGCTCCACCAATGCTCCAGACTCTGAAGGCTTTTCCACCCCACAGTCTGGCTCAGAAGACGGCCAATCGACCACGTCAAGCTCCGAGTCTGAAGTGGGAAGCTCAACAGTGCAGGGGCAAGAAGGCGAGAGCTCCTCGTCGACATCTCCAGGTGACATTCACAAACGATTTATCCCTTGTCCTGGAATTAACTTTGGGGTTAAAATGTCAAGTTCCATTACATATTTTGACCCCATGGTTAAACTCACTCTGGATTTAAAATGAATGTATGACTATGAATATGATCTCAGGACCTGAAACGGATTCTGGGTCAAGCTCTGAAAAACCAGGTGAAGGCCAGGAGGGGTCGGAATCTGGAAGCTCAACGCCGGTTCCTGGTTCTGAAGCAAACACTTCAAGTGGAAGCGAAAATGAGTCAACGACTGTTCCTTCAAAGGATGACAAGGCAACTTCGATAGACTTCTCACACGACTCTGACAACGAAACTTCGACTGCCGCAAATAAAGACGAGGAAGTGACAACTGCAGAAAAGTGGAATCCGAATATTGAGCAGCAAAGTGAACTACTTCTCACATGAATAAAGTGGATTAGTTGTTTCAGCTTGTGATGGCACAATTAAATTCTACACGAACTCGAATATTGATTTTGATATTGTCACTCTGCTAGTCAACAAAACAGATGCTCATAGTTCAAAGGAGTGCGCAGAAATCTGCTACAAGTACAAATGCGAAGTGAGTTCTATGAAGAAGGAAATTTGCTCTATTTTGAATTTAGTACGCCTATTATTCTCCTGAAGCGCAAATGTGCCAATTCACTGTCAACACTCGATCCCCATCAGACGAAGACTATTGCAACGAACGAACGAGCAGTCTCGTATCTGATGCTGACAATTCAACTGCCATTTCTCTCTCTTGCACAACTTGCGAGAAGGGTAAATTTCTTAGAGAATAGTTTAGGCCCTGAATTTTCTTTTTCAGGCCCAGCTACTGACGTTGCTTCGAGCAAGGATGAGGTTCCCATCAACCGTACAACAGTAGAAAAGGATGAGCAAAAGGCGGGCGGTGTAAGCACACTCCCACCTCATACCACAGAAGAAGGTACATTTGAGTATCCAGGTTCGCATGTACGATTTATGTAAACTCGAGGAGATGTCTGCATGAATTTTGAATGCACCGAATCGTATGCGGAGAAATTAGATGTCCGAATTAGTTTAAAAGTGTTCACCAAATGCACGAAAGCATGCGAAGATGTGCTTGATGAGTTTAGGAAAAGTGTACACAAGAGGTATTAGTTTGTGTTGGTTTTCAGTCTGTTTCATAAACTACGAAGTGGATGAGCACGCCGATTTCAATCGATTCAATTATTACGCTTCGAAGACGGCCAAAAAGTAAACGTTTCTACCGATGAACTTTATGTTAAGAAAAAATTTCAGTGCCAATGGGTGCGCTCGATTTTGTTTCATGGGAGCTTGCCGGGCAGCGATGTTTGATCCAGTCTCCTCCAAATGTTACTTGGGCAGAACGCTCTATGAGAATTGCACAGACAATCAATCCCACTACAACTATGTGTCCACCTCACAGCGGATGTTCCTTCTACAATGCTTCCAATGCAGTGAGAATTAGGATTTGTGTTTAGACCCTGAATTTTTGGGATTAGGAACGGAACTTTTTGCATTTGATTTTTTTACCTCCACTTCTCGATCACTCTATCGCATGGCCTGCTCTTTTTATTCATGGAGCACAAATTCATGTTCACAATGTTCACATCACCAATCAATGTGTTGGGGATTCCCCTAATGTGTTGTGAAACATAATTTTAAGATGTGCACTTTAGAGCCAACTCCAGCTGGAACCACATCTGGGGGAGTTACCCTCGCACCCACGACGGAGCAGCCTTCTGGATCTTCGAAGGGACCGGAGATTTCTGAGCAGGGAGAGGAAGAAGCCACCTCTATGTCTGAAGATCAAACGACGCCAAGCTCGCCTGAAGGTTTCGGTAATTTGAATCGAAAAATCAACGAATTTTTTTAGCAACCACCAAGAAGGAAGAAGACACCAGCTCATCTACGCCAGAGCCTTCAGAAACTTCCACTTCACTTCAAGAGACAACCACAAGTTCTATTGAGGGTTCTGGAGAAGGGGAAGGTCAGGAGACGACCTCGGAGAGCCCAAGTGAAGGTTTTCAACCTTTAGGGTTTAAAATTTAGTTACTAATTTCTAGAGACCACTACAAGTCCAAGCGAATCAAGTAGTCCATCTGAAGAGAGTACTACTGCAGGTAAGGCTTATATTTTATGCCGACAAGATAGGTTGAAATTGAGTTTCTCTTCAGAACCTGCTTCAGCCAGCACGGTCAGTGAAGAGGGAGTGACTACAACAGTCCCTTCTGAAGGGGGTTTGTCTTTTAAAATTTCACATAATTTTATCTAATTTTATTTTTAGAATCAACCAGCAACACATTAGCACAGGAAACGACGATCTCCACAGAAGGCACGACACTAACCCCTCCAGAATCGCAAACGGAAGCCGGTCAAACTACTGGTAAGATTAGACTTTTTTTTTTTTTTTTAAATCTTACGTTTCTTTATAGAATCTCCCGAGACAACATCGAGTTCAGGCGAGCAGAGCAGCACAGAAGGTGAAACTAGCTCGACTGAGCAGCCTTCTGAATTGACAACTACCAATCCGGTCGAGTCCACTTCAGGTTTAAAAGTTTCAAGACTATTGCAAGAAAATTTCAAATTTTAGAATCAAATGAAAGCTCAACTACCGAAGTCGAGGGCAGCGGAACTGAAGATCACGTCGAGTCGACTTCGCTAAGTCCCGAAGGAGAGCATCCATCCAGCACTCCATCGGAGGAAGAACATGGACAAGAAGGGGAAAGCACTACCCAGCAACCGGAGACTTCTTCATCAGGCAAACTTTTCTCAATATATTTCCCGACTAGTTGACCTTACGAATTTAAGAAGCCGGTCATGAGCAGGCAGGGGAAAGTACGACACAGCAGTCCGAGACTTCTTCAGCCGGTACTTTTTCCTTTCTGTCTCTAAGTATTTTATAACGCTAGAAATTTTCAGATGTTGAAGGTTCTGGTGGGGAAAGCTCAAGTACAGAGGCCACCACTATTTCTGGAATTGAAAGCTCTTCCCAGCCTTCTGAAGAAACGACGGTGGAATCTTCCACTGATAAAGGTACGCAGTATTTAATTGATTTTTGGAAACAAGGTTTTAACTTTTGAAGGATTGCTGCCTGTAACTCCGGAAAGCGGCGATTCCAAACATGAACATGGAGAGGAAGAAACACTGACGAGTTCCACAACACAGTCCGAGTCTCAAGGCAAAGAGAATGAAGGGGAACAGCAGACAGAATCGACTACTCTTTCCCCAAGTTCTACTTCATCTCTGCCCGAAGAAGCAGCTTCAATTTCCTCGGTCGGACATCCAGAATCTGAGGTGACGACATCCACGAGTCAACAGAGTGAGGATGAAGAAGGTAGTACAACTGCCAGCCCAAATGAGGTAAACTTATCTTTTCGACAAACTGGGAATACCATGACTTTTTGGAACCAATACAAAAATGAAAATACATCCTTTCATTCCAAAATCACGTTGCACATATCAGTCGCTTGGTCTTGTCATTTCATTTTGTTCTGTCAAAAGTTGCTATTTTCGAATCATCTATCTTGCAAACTTTATGAGGAAAGATATTTTCTAGGAAACCTCGAGTTCTTCGCCAAGTGAGGAGGAGACTACAGTTTCAAGCGGCTCGGAATCTGAGGGAATCTCGACTTCAACCGAACCTTCTGCAGGTATTTTAAGATATGTTACAGATAGTTTTTACTGAAAATTTCTTTTAGGGTCCTCTGAACCAACCACCGAAACTTCGAAGCCTGAATTGAAAGGTGATGCCGCCCAATTTACTCCTGATGAAGGTTCATCGTCGTCCACCTCGGAGCCTTCCGAGTCGACAACTTCGGGTTTATTCCTCATTTTTGAACGGAGTTTTCAAAGTTATGAATTTCAGAGTCCGAAGCTAGTTCGGAGCCTTCGGAAACGACAACTTCGACACCCGCTGAATCCACTTCGGGTTTATTCGTCATTTTCGAATGGAATGCTTAATTTGGTGAACTTTAGAATCTGAAACGAGCTCAACAACTGAAGTCGAAGGCAGTGGAGGCGAAGAGCACATCGAGACGACATCAGTGGCTTCAGAAGCATCTCATGAGTCCACTACTCTGCCAACGGAACAAGCAGAAAGCACGACATTAGAAGCCGATAGCACATCAGGTTTGAAATTTTCTTGAAAGCTTATTTCGTTTTATGATAAACTTTAGGCACAACGATTACTTCGGCGTTGAGTGAAGATGAATCAGCCACCACTACTCAAGTTGATCAGCAGACGACGACTGAGGCCGGACAAGTTGAGTCAAGCACATCAGAGGATGGACAAGTTAGCTCGAGCACTTCAATTCCCGAGGGAACCACCACGAAAGCAAAGGAGAGCGAATCCTCGGTTGAACTGCTGTCTGGCGATCACAGTCACGATCAGGAAGGGATGAGCTCGGTCACGACCCCAGAGCCTTCAAGCAGCACCACTGAAGTTGAAGAAGACCAGGCTCAGAAGTCAACCGTCAGCCATCCAGAAGGCGTCCAGACCACCACAGAATTACCCGTCACCAGCTCAGAGGGAAATGTCGAAAGCTCGACAGAAGGGCAAAACGAATCGACCACGCAGAGCCCAGAAAGCAGCTCCTCTGATCAAAGCGAGAGCAATACCGAGCTTCCCACAACTTCACAAGAACAACAAGCAACCGAAATTACGACACAACTTCCTGAAAGCAGCTCGAAGGAAGGCAGTGAAGCCCAGTCTAGCACAGAACCACCTCCTCCTGCCACTCCTCCAACGGAATCTGAATCAAGTACCACCAGTGTTGAAGGCTCGTCTAGCAGCACAGTTCAAGGAGAAGAGCAAAATGCAACAACAACAACAAGTCCTGAGAAAGTCGAATCGTCAACCAGCCAGGAAGGCTCTGGCCTAATAATCAGTGAAATGCCGACTTCGACAAACAACCCTGAGGATAGGAAGCCAAATCAACGTCCTGAAGGAATGCAGGAAGATGTCACTCCCTCCGCCGGAACTGGAAATATGGAGAATGAGCAGACAACGACCGTTCCTAGTCAGGAAGAAACCACGAGTGGAGAAACGAATGTAACAACATCAAGCCCTGTTGGTGAAGAGGAAAATAAAGAGCAGGCTCAGAAATCAACGATCGGCCAGGCAGAAGGACAACAGACCAGTACCGAGCCCTCCGCTACTTCACAAGGTGAACAAGAATCTGAAAGCACCACACAAGTCCCTGAAAGTAGCTCGATGGAGAGCAATCACGACGAATCAACCACTCAGCCAGAAAACGAGGAGTCCACGACCACAGCCCTTCCAAGTACAACTTCATTTGAGGAGGAGCATCCTTTGACTGGAGACAAATCTGAAACTCCTTCTGAAAGCGAACAGACGACGGAAGCTCCTCTGCAATCGTCATCCTCAGTTCCGGTTGAAGAAGGCAAAATTGAAAATGCAACGAGTCCTGAGCCAAGTTCCGAAGAGACGACGCAGTCTTCCACCGTGAATCCTCTTGGTGAACATGGATCAAGCACACAGACTTCTGAAGGAGGTGAATCAACAACAGTTCAAGAAAATTTGGATGAGAAGAGTCAGGAACAGACTACCGTTGCTCCTGACAGTACGCAGAGCACTACTGTCTCAAGTGAAGAGAGCAAAAATGAAACCGATTCCGGCTTACTTCCAAAATTGCTCATTCCTGCAGTGGTTGAGGAGACCATCAGACATGGAATAGACAAACTGTTCGGGTCGTCAACCCCCCAACCAGAAAGCGAAAATGCAACGAGTCCTGAACCAAGTTCCGAAGAAACGACGCAGTCATCAACTGTAAATCCTCTTGGCGAACACGAGCCAAGTTCACAGAGCCCTTCTGAAGAAAGCTCCACAGAAACTTCCCCTCTTCCACCATCTTCTGCAGCCTCCGATGAGGAAAATCAACACGAGAATGCCACAAGCTCAGAGCCAGTTTCTGAGGAATCCACCAGCACGTCGACTGTAAATCCTATTGGGGAACAAGGATCAAGCTCTCAAAGCCCGGTTGAAGAAAGCAGCTCTACAGAAGTTCCCCAGGAAACTTCATCTAAAAGTCCTGTTGAAGGAGAACAACACGAGAATGCCGGAAATGAAACAAGCAGTTCCGAACCAAGTACCGAAGAAACTATACAGTCTTCCACCGTGAATCCTCTTGGCGAACATGGGTCAAGCACACAGACTTCTGAAGGAGATGAATCAACAACCATTCAAGAGAACTTGGATGAAAAGGGTCAGGAACAGACCACCGTTGCCCCTGACAGTACGCAGAGCACTACTGTCTCAAGCGAGGAGAGCAAAAATGAAACCGATTCCGGTTTACTTCCAAAATTGCTCGTTCCTGCAGTAGTTGAGGAGACCATCAGACATGGAATAGACAAACTGTTCGGGTCGTCAACTCCCCAACCAGAAAGCGAAAATGCAACTATTCAAAGCACCGAACCTTCCACCCAAAATGAATCAACCACCATTTCTTCATCGAGTGAAATTCCAGAGGTAAGAAAACGATTTTTCTGACTAATTATTGATTAGATTAACACTTTTATTTGTTAAGAAAAATAATTCACGAATAGTCGCAAGATTTTTTTTTGCATTTGTTCAAAAGTTGCAATTTTTCATCGAGTAATCGGCTTCCACAATGGAACTCTTGGGAAATCAAATCATTTATTTGCAGGCCGAAAGCGCCACAGTTGAGGATAAGGTCGAAGACCAAACGACAATTTCTCCAGATTCTGCAAAGGTGGTCGAAGGACAAACTACGAGTCCAGAAGAGTCAAGTGTGACTTCAACGACGCCTTCCACAACTCAGACGACATCGGAACAGGAGGAGGAAGGCCCAGCATTCGTGACTGGCGCAGACACCGACGATGAAGAAGAGGCCAGCAAGACCACCGTTCAACCATCAGAAGAATCAGCGAAGACGACTGCTCAGCCCGAGACTGAAACCAGCAGCCAAGTTCCGGAGCAGACGTCGTCTGAGGGAGCCCCAGTGGAGACATCCTCTGAAGGTATCCCAGAGCAGACCTCTACTGAAGGGGTGGAGACCACAACGGAGTTGCCAAAGGAGTCCAATCAAACGGCTCCAGTCGGAGAGGATCAAGGAAAGGCGGGCGAGGGTCAACAAAACCTGCCTAGTGAAACTTCTAGCCGCGTTCCCGAGGAGACCACTCTCAGCTTCAGCTCTTCGACAGTTCCCAGCGAACTGTCGAGTGAAGGAAAGCAAGAGGAGGGCAAAGAGAATTTGAATCCCGAGACTTCTAGCCCTGTTCCAGAAGGAACCACCACCCTCAGCTCAGATTTATCGACAGCTTCCAGCGACTCAGAGAATCATACCATCTCTTCGAGCATCGATGAATCGGCTCAGACATCTACAGTCGGAACCCTGCACGGTGAACAGGATCAGACGACTAGCGTTTCTTCCGAAGAATCGACCACCTCGTCTTCTGAAAACCCTGAAAGCACCACGAGTCCAGAGCTTGTTGGCGATAAAGCGGTAACCGAGCAGAACGACGAGAAGCCCGAGGCTGGTCAGAAAGAAAATGCAACAATTTCTAGTCTTCCAGTGGAGGGAGAAAACAGTGGTGAAGGAAATGCAACTTCAAGTAAACCAGAGGAAGAAGGAAGCACCACGACCGAGATGCCTGCCTTCGTGACGACCGATGAACCAGAAGAAGAGGAGAAGTCTACTCAGCTGCCCTCTGAAGACGGTTCCTCGAATGCCACAGAGGTTGCTCAAGGCGAGAATCTGGAAAGTACGACCCTCAGTAGCGAAGGCGAGGCTTCATCCACCGCGTCTGAAAATGACACGAGCTCGACGCTTCCTTCGGAAAGCAGTTCTCCAAGTTCTGAAGAAGGCTCCAGTACGACGATCTCCACTGAACTCAATGAAGACCAGAATGCCACGACAAGTTTGGGTGCGGAGTCGACCACGACCAGCCCAACCACGGAAGAAGGACTCACCCTACCTCCTTCTGTTCAAGAGGAATTATTCAATCGATCTATCCTTGCGAAACAGGTATACACTCATTTATGAGATCAAAAAACTGATTCGAAAATTTACAGGAGCATAAATCTGGTCTTCCTCAGAGTGTTGGATTCGTTCCTGGTTCTGAGCCCGATAAGACGAAGAACAGCGAAGAAGTAAAACTTTTTTCCTCATATTACAAAGAACCTTTTTCCTTTTGCTAGGACTATGCTGAAGAAACAACAACATCTGCTGGACCCCACTTCGATGACTACGAGATGCAGAACTCCAAGTCACATGCATCCACTCAAGCAGGCTCCCCCGAGCCCACCGCGAAACCTGAAGCAACGTCGAGCGAGCAACCGTCTGAAGTTTCGACAACAACTGAGCCACCCGTTCAATTGGTCAAGGATGTGATCGATGCTCTGTCTGCAGGAGGGTTGGACTTTATTTTGGGACGAGCTAAGAACCCATCTGCCTCTGCCGAGGATATGATCCAGAGAAGATATGGTAAGCTGTCGTGAATTAGGCAAAATGAATGAAGCAAATTTCTAACCTCGAATGAATATCGAAAACCTTGTCTGTGAACATCACCAGGCATGAAATTGGCAGCGATAAAATGATTGACGCAATTCAGGTTCGATTCGCAATCTCTTACCGCATGAAATTGACAAGAAACACGGTAAGCCCATCTCAGCTAACTAATCAAACACAAACAACATAATTCCTAACTCGGACTCTTTCGCTTCTCTACTCAAACCTTTCAACTTACTTTCAAATACAGTTGTGTGATTTCGTGCCTAATTGGGCCGGGTTGCAGAGTGTGCAGCAGGAGGTCGAATGGTGTTTGCCGCTTCGGAGTTGGAAGACTTGTCAACGCGATTCGAGGCCGACGCGGTTGCCTTCTCCGTGCAGCACTGTGCCAGGATCTGCTACGAGACAGCCTGTCTTCAGGCAGCGTTCACTCGATTCCCTCGTCCACTCTGTCTGCTCCACTATTCCAATTCCACCGAGGAAGACCCAGCCTGTAACTCGACAGCAGAGCGTGTCGACGGATGGCATTTTACAAAACTTAACCAAGTCGTTCGATTGAGCTGTCTAACATGTGGTGGGTGTTCGGTATTTCATTCTAATGAACTAACGGTTTGGATAACAACATAATACCCTCTTCTGGATCAGTGATGGTAGTTTTGTTTAGAAAAGGACGGAACCACAGAGTCCCCTATGCAGGCTCGCCGGCTAGGAGCTGTTGCTTTTTCACAGGACGAGCCTTCCGATGCCCCACTTCACGAAGGTCAACTTTGAATTCAAGCTTTAAGTTTGACTGAGGGAATTGTAGGTTTATCCTCGAAATGCGATGGCGGTCGAGTCGAGTTCCAAATCATCCCAGTCGCATCTTTACCTAAGTTGAATATTTCTAATGATGTTCCAGCCACAACTCCAGCAGATTGCGCAAGGAAATGCTTTGAAGCTGTAATATTTTCTTTTGGACTTGAAAAGCATTATTTTTTTAGGAGAAATGCACGACAGCAGGTTTTATTCCATCCCCAAGCGGAGACATTTCCCATGGAGTCTGTCTGTTGACATCGGATGAGTCCGTCTGTGGAAATCAGGCAGATTTCGTCTCACAACACGCTGCCATTCATCCATTCGTTATCTCTTGCATTCAATGCACATGTAAACTTTTGCTTATCTTCTAGAAAATCATAGAACTTCAGCATGCGTCTACAATATGAGAACAGCCACGCCTGAAGCCAAGTTGCCTGAGTTTAAAGGGCACGAAGAAGCGAAGTCTGCCCAAGAATGTGCTCGAATGTGCGCTGACAAGAAGTGCACAATGGCTAAGTGGAACAGCGGAACAAAAACAGTAAGAACTTTTTGAGAGATGTTTCGCAAGATAACGATTTTCAGTGCTCCTTCTCGTACGAGGAATCGAGCGGTAGCTGTTCGAAAGAAGTGGCGCTTGTGACGGACGGCATTCTACCCGTCACTCTCGATTGCGTCCAATGCGCCCAGAGCTAAAATTTCTCAAATTTGGCTAACTTCTCAAATTTTCTAGATTTTAATTGTTCAATTTTATTCTATGTTTTTGATGTGTGCTCAAATTTACCCATTTTATCCTTATCCACAAACCACAATCCATGCACTGCCAGCAGCAATCCATACTTTCTACATTCCATCTTCCTTTCCTTTTGTTTGACTTCTTTAACCTATCCCCTATGATTTCTGTTTTAGGCTTCTGACGCTAGTCACCTCTCATGAATGAATGACCCATACGCATTGCTTTTAACATTATGATCGAATCCCACGAAAATGACTCTGCTATCATATTTCAGTTCAGTTTATCTTTTTGTTAGTTAATCATTATTTTGTTCGTCTTCTCTGAGATACAAATGACAGAGACCATTCCATTCCTGTGCAGATGTCGGTTTGCAAGCTGTTTGCTCAGAAAATGCGCCTATTTTTGAGGTCCCCATTTTACTGATTTTCTGATCAATTGATAATGAAGTTTGTTTCATTATTTGCTGCAAGTTCGACTCTTCCTTTGATGAAACGTGTAGAACACTTTGTAATTCTATTATTTTGAGTTTTTACAAATAACCTTAGATAATTTTTGGATTCGTAAAAACTTATCAGTTTTATTTTTTCATGCGGTGCCTTTCCATTTGATGATTGCCTTAACTTTATGTTATCATTCCAACTTTGTCGAGTTATTTTCTTGCCTTCTAAATTTAAAATTCAAATCGCCCTTTACCGGTGTGCATCGTCCGATTGTTTTATTGTTATCCCTTCTCTGCATCATTCCACTTTATCACTTTTTGCGATCAGGTGTTCTCTTCAGTTTTAGTTTTTTTATTATTTTGTATTTTCTTTTTGTAAATAATAAGATATTTGATAGGTGATCTGATAAAATGATTAATGCAGGAAATAAAATATCTTCTGAGAGCTTTCTCCATGAAGAAATGTCTTCTCATGTCTGAGTCTGAATCATTCGGTATCGGGTTCTGCTTAGGCCTAAAAACTATAAAAAAAGAAGACAAGTCTGAACGAGAACAATTAGTCCCAACACATTCATCTTGTGTTGCTACTGCTTTGATATGATGATATGCGATAGGGGGACTCGATGAAAATTGCTTCTTGGCCCGTGTGCAGATCAGCCCATTGTCAGGGAAAGTGTGGGGAAGGACCATAAATTTCCCGCACTCACCGCCGCTCTGTGACTCGCGAGCTATCCTCTCGTTCTTCGCCGAGACAGCTGTGAAAGTCGCTCCCCGCTTTGCTTTGCTTTTGCCTGTCCCTGTCTTGTGCCTTTTCTTATTGTAATGACCTAGCGGGGCTTATTCTTATTATGAAACTTTTCTTTAACTTGATTGTGGCTTCTTGTAAATGTCTTCTGAAACTATCTTCTTCTTCTTCTTCTTCTTCTTGGTGTAAAATTCACCCAATTTCTAGTGATATTTCATTGGAAAATTGGAGATTTTTATACCAGGATAAGGAAAATTTTAGGAGACCTTTACAATGTACGCTTGGTCACTGGTCTTATTTCGTTACTCGTTCATCAGCGTATCAGTTTTCAGAGGTCAAAGGGAGAAGCGGGAAATTTTCGAGCCTCAATTGTTGCAATTTCTGCAAAATGCTCGACGTTCTGCAAGTGTCCTTCCTCCTTCTGCTGTCGATCGACTTCGCCTCTGCAATCGACTGCTCAATTCATCCGTATGAAGTCAAGGATGGAAAGCGGCCTGGGAATAACGGATATGTCATCGAGATTTCGGCAGCAACCACGAAGTCTGATAATGGAACGACTGGATTCATCCCGGATGAACTTTATAAAAGTAAGTTGGATTCTTATTCATTTATTTTTCTTCCAAAATATTTTACAAGAGTTTTCTGGGGGATGTAAAATTTGAATTGAAATTTCTATTCATTTGCTAAAGGTATGAAGTACAAAGTTTCGTCAACTTTTTTTACATCCCCAAACATTTTTTCAAACTTTAAAAACCTCTTTGATTCTATTTATTTCAGTTTCAATACGAGGCTGGCGAACAGAATATACTGTGCAGACCTTCCGAGGATTCGTCTTATCTGCAACTTTTGAAGATGGAAAACCAGCTGGAAAGTTCGAAGTCGTGAAGGGCAGAGGCGATGCGAGAACTTCCCCTGGATGCAGAATTGCTGGAGTCAGTCACGCGAATCTGCGCTCCAAGACATCAGTCCACATGATTTGGAAGGCTCCCTCTGTAAGCTATTTTTCGAGTATTTAGAAATGACAATGCATTTGATAGAGTTGGAGTAGGTAGGAATAATGCCTGATATGAGAATTTTAAAATTAGAGTTTATGCTATTCCTTTTTTATTTTATGTTTTCTAGGTCGCTTCCAGTTGCGTCGTTTTTAAAGCCTCTGTTATCGAGACAAAATACATTTGGTATTCAGAGGAAGGCCAACTCACCAATAAGTTCTGCTTACAAGGTCTGTCACTTTGAAATAGCTTTTCTTCTTCAATAAGCAAATTTGACAGAAGGCTACCAAAAAGTGGTGCCGAATGACGATGTGACTACAGAATGCTGCGCTTGCGACCAGGCAAAGTATGAGCTGGAATTCACTGGACTTTGGAGCAAGGACACTCATCCGAAAGACTATCCCACTTGTGGGCTTTTTTTTCAAAATCAAACAAACTGAAAGAAATAACTTATCGAACTATTCCCCATTTTCTTAGAAAAATGTATGAGGAAAAGAAAAATTCGGTGAATAGTGCTGAAGAGTGAAGATGAATAGACATAGGGTGAACAGTATAATGAATCAAGGAATGATAGTTTTGAGGATAGACTGTATCTTCTTTTAAATTTTTCTCTTGATACTTTGCTGCTTTCTTTTGAATTGGTTCATTTTTAAGTGATCGGAATAAAATTCATTTCAGTAGAGCATCTGACTCATTTCACGGACATGCTTGGCACTTCTCACTCTGCCAACTACAGTCTGTGGAAAATCGGTGGTATCTCCACAGATGGAATGAAGGAAATCGCCGAATGGGGCAACACTTACAAGGCTGAGGCAGAGGCTAAAGAGAAGGTAAAGATAGTTTTGAATCAGAACTAGGCAGGCCTTAAGCAAGACCCTTTGTTGCGGACCTCCTTATGCATTCATTTTTTTTCGCGAACTCTCATCTCTAATTTTTCGTTCTGGTTAAAAATTTGCATGTAAGGCTTCTGAATGAAATGAATAGTTGGTTGTTTTTGGGCTACTGAAGTGCGCACGCTGATGAAGGTGAAGGGGCTGTGGTATCCGGAAGTGCAGGGAAGGACAACTTCAAGTTTCGTCGTGAATAAATATCATCACTTCGCGTCATTGGCTTGCATGTTCGGCCCATCTCCAGATTGGTGTGTGGGAATCAGGTAGGTGATTCAGTTTTCCACTTTATTTCTCCTTCTTGAAATTTTTCACCTCTTATCTATTTCAACATTATTATTATTACTATTTCATATCCAAAGGTGATGAGAATGAAACTTTCAAGGAAAAAATTCAAGTTAATCCTAGGGTTAAAATTATCTTCTTATTAAAAAAAACGAATTTGATTTTAGCTCCGTGAATCTCTGTCTGCCAGATTGCAGCTGGGTGGAGGAGAGATCGTTCGATTTGCTTCCCTTCGATGCTGGAACCGATTCTGGTCCTACTTATATGTCTCCAAACACGCCGACGGAGCCGAGGGAACCAGTCAGATGGATCACAACGAAAGATGTCGGATCTCCATTCTATGACGAATCAACGGATGTTATTGCTCCTCTGGCTAAACTCGTCATTCGAAGAAAGGAGGTGAGTTTTCAAATATTTCCCGAAAAAATGATACCTTCAAACCTCAATCCATGAGAGAATTATTGCAAGAAAAAAACTTGTTCATTCGAATTTTCTGCCTTGTTTCTTAGGGTTTACAGTTTTTAAAATTGTTGAAGATTTATGAATTCTTGTAGATCATCAATTCCGATTGCAAAACTGATGAAGAATACAAGAAAGAGGCGTTCAACATTACAAATACCAGTGAGGATGAGGAGTACAAGGATAGAAGTGGGCTTCTTTTCTGACTGCATAAGTTGAATTTTGATTGGTCAGTTCAGGAGAGTGCATGATGACGAGTTGGTCTTCGTGGACGCTGTGCTCGGCGACTTGCGGCAAGGGAATCAAGATGAGAAGCAGAGTGTTCGTTTTCCCAATTAAGGTAATTTTGTCAATTAGTTGTTTATTGATTAGGGTCCATTGTGAAAGTAATCTTTTTTCTTTCGATGAAAATTCTGAATATTGATTTTGCCGAAAGTTATTGAATAATTGAATATTTTTCAGGCCCAAATGTTCCACTGCCATCGACAAACCACTGAACGGCAATTCTGCAATGCAAAAATCAACGAGTGCGAAGGTTAGATCGACGATTTTTGCTCATGTATTGTTTTTAAAAATTTCAACTATGTAACTAGATTTTGGATTACTCATTTTCATTCGAATGGTCAATTCAAATCTCGACTTTTCTGAAAAGAATATTCCTTACTGATTTTCCAATTGCATAAATTTTTAGCGGTCAGTAAATGACGGAGTACTAAAGTTAATGATAAACGAGAGGATGAAATTTGAAAGAAATAATGTGGAAAAGAGATACTCCATCATCTACTGTTGTCTAAATTTTTTTGCAGATTCCGAAGCGTTCAACAACAAATGCGCAGTGGGTTCGTGGCAGGAATGGTCGGATTGCAGCGTGACTTGTGGGCATGGAATTCGAAGCAGAAAGAGGACTTTCTTGGATGCAGCCACAAAAGAAGAGGAGTGCAATGTCGATTTGGAAAGGAAGGATATGTGTGAAGGTAGAACTGTTCAGGAATTACAACTTATCGACAAATGTTACATCTTTCAGTTTCTCCATATTTGAGATTTCGGAAAAAAACTCTTAAATTTTTTTTTGTATTTGATTACTTACTGAAATACTCAAAGCTGTGTCTTCAATTTTTTCCTCCTAATTACAAATATCGGACCGAGTTTTCCATTTTTCTTTCAATTTCTTTATCTTTGAGCTTTATTTATAAGAAAAATTCTTGTATTTCTTTTGTCGGTCCAAATTTTGAGTTGTTTTTCAACTATTTTACTAGTTGAACAAATTCTTTAGGCGACAACGGACCTGATTGCTCTGTCACTCCCGACCCGCTCTGCCGAACGACTTCTTGGTCCGAATGGTCGCCCTGCTCTGCTTCGTGTGATGACGGCCTCCGAGTCAGAACTCGGCTGTTCTTCTACTCCGAACACGAACATCATTGCTCCCACGTGAAGCTGCAGGAGAAGGACAACTGCAATCTGCAGTCCTGCAAACGAATTATCGAACAGAATTCGGAAGGTTTGAAATTTTTTGGCTTACTGTAGTTACCACTCTTTTCTGAAAATAGTATAGAGAAATAAGAGGGTGGAAACCATAAAAGGGTCAATTTTTCAATATCGAATTTGCACTACAAGCATAATAATAAGGCATGAAAAGATGATATTATTGAAAATTAAGGATACAAATCTTTGGCTATTTATCTTACATGTTCTTCGTGTTTTTGTCATGCAGTTTAAAGATAATTTTTTCTTATTTTTTGATAATGGAAATGATTTTAGAAATTTGTCAAGAAGAAAAGCAAGAAGGCCAATGTGGAGGCAGTTTCCCTCGATACTGGTTCAATCACGAAAAGCAGACTTGTGAACGATTCATCTACACTGGATGCAAGGTTTGTAAAATCAATGGAATTCTTGCAGAAATTTATAAATTGAGATGTCATGGAAAATTCATGAACTTTTGAATTAGAAGGAAAAATTTTGGCTTGATGAATCTGCTTTTCAGGGCAATCGAAACCAATTTGAAACTGAAGAAGAGTGCAAGAAGATCTGCATTCCGGGATATGAAAAGGACAAGGCTATGAGTGAGTCTTATCGAAGTCGAACAGATATGCAAAGTAGATAAGAATACTTACTCCAACTTCACTCTTTCTCTGACAAATCTACGAGAAAAAATTCGACTTAAGTTGGGTGAAATGTGGTGGAGTTGAACTTGGGCCCCTTGTAATTACCACTCTTTTCTCTTCTTTTATGCTATTTCTCAGAAAAGGACGGTAACTAGAGTGAGCCTCGAAATTGTAGTTTGGACATCTACGAATTAACATATTTTTTTTTTGAAAAACTGAGTTTCCAGTCCCGAACCATCAATTGATCAGCGAATTCGGCACGGAGGAAGTGAATGATGGTGGCGAGCCGATGCCCTGTGAAATCAGCGAATGGAGTCCATGGACAAACTGCTCAGTGACTTGTGGAAATGGGAAGAAGACCAGAACGAGACATATCATTGTGAGTTTTTGGAAACATGCATATTTCGATAAAAGTAAAAAATATAAGTGGAAAAAGTTTGTCTATCGTGCACTCATTTGGCCATTATCTTCTTTTTATTGTAGAGACTTTTCGAAATATGAGTTTTGAAGAGGTTAGTAGATTTGACTGACTGTGCGAATGCACATTGTTGTCAGACACTTCACATTTTTATCTTTGGTACAACAACTTCACTTATTTTGGAAGCAATGTACTTAGAAATTTCGATTTGGGTTGCAGAACTTCCCCCGCAACGGAGGAACTCCCTGTCCAGAACATCTCATGCAGGAGTTGCGATGTCATCTAAGACCATGCCGTGAGAGTTCTTATTCAAGTTAACAAAATTCAACACATTTGCATTTCGTTGAAACAAAAATCGACAGAAAGAACTACTTCAAATTTACGCAATTCAACACATTTTTATTCGTTTTCAAAAAACAAAATCAACGAAAAATGAAATTCTCAGCAATCACGAGCTGCGTCGTCGGCAGTTGGAGTAAATGGACGCCTTGCAACGTTGGATGTGGGGAAGGTCATCTTTTGCTTGAAAAATCAGGCAAAATTCACCAAGTTTTTGGAATTCCAGGCACTCAAACTCGCCGTCGACGAGTGATCAAGCCGCGGAATGGCGATTGGGAGGAGTTGGTCTGTGACGAGAAGGAACTCGAGACGAGGCCTTGTCACGCGAAATATCAGTGCATCACTTGAATTATTCAATTGGGCGGTAATTTTAACTTTAAATGCTTTTCCTTATCATTTCATCTCTGCGCACCTCGCGCGCCTAGCTATTATTCAAAATATGTTGTTGATCTTGAAAATCCCTGGAGTTCACTGAAATCAGAAAGTTCCTTTGTAAGTTGAACTGGGCGGAGAGCACTTGACACATAATCTACTAAGTTTACACAAAATGACGTCAAGTGGTCTCTCGATAATAATAATTTAAAGCAAAAAGTTACAAAACAAACAAAAATCGCAAATAAGGAAAACATCATCTGCAGTCAATCCAGGCTGAATGTAATCTCTAGTCATATCCCTTTGCAAAGTTACCGTACGACAAAGAGAGACATCCAGTTTGGAGGGAGATTAACACAACACGAGACAATGAAAAATACCTGTCGTGATATAATTAGCATAGATTACAGTAATCCGAAAATTGCCATAAATATGGAATATCGATAGATAGCTTTGAATATTTAGGATTGATAGTTTGGATGAGTAGAACTGGAGGAGAAATGGGAAGATGGTTGGTAAGAAAAGGAATGGGAGAAGAGAGGAAAAGGACATAGAGATGGACAGACAGAGCCAAATGGCCTTGGCCGAGAGATGGCATAGAATTGGAGAACAAGAAATAGTACGGGAAAAGAAGCGGAGAAGGGCGAAATAGTAGAGGAGTCTGGGACAGGGATGCAGAGAAATGGAGAAATAGTACAAGGGACTGTGGTTGAAATCGATCGAATCATGGTTGTGCCCCGCGCGCTCTTCTTCTTCTTCTTCTTCTTCTATGCAGTAAGAAGGAAAAAGGAGATGTGAAGGACTGATAGACGAAAGATCGAGGCAAAGAAAGAGAACGTAGACGCGCAAAAGGCGCGAAAACATAACAACTCGAATCCCAGGCAGTGGACAATTCATGGAGAGCCCAGACAGAAACAGAGAGAAATAGTCTATAGTCGTCGTCTCTCTCTTTCTCGCTCTTCTCAAAAACACGCAAGGTCGTACCGGGTAAAATGTTAGATCGCGAAGGGACGAAAAATGGTGCGACAACGAAAAAATTTCAAAGACGAAGAAGAAGACGGGCGCTGCGCTGCGGCACGTTTAGAAATTTTTGTGTCGCTGGCTCGCAAACTAACGCGCGCGCGCGCGAATTTCCCCTTTTTGGACCGCGCAAATTCCAACCCCATTTCTCCCCCATCCCTTACAATTACGAATATTTTACGATTTGAAAGGAATCGAAAGAAAACGGAATTTAGACTCGAGATCGGGAAATTCAAATGAACCTAAAACTCAGCACAAATAACACAGATGAGAACTAAAAATATTTGCAAAAGAAACTGAATCAGCAGAAATTCGAAATGACATTGATAACGATGAGGGATAGTACTAATCAAACAATCAGTTGACAATTTATCTTTGCATCTTTGTCTTCGTGTTAAAAATTTTATGTTCAGATGTTTTTCCCCATCTCTTTGCCTTTGCTTCTTCCTTCCCCCAATTTGTCCCTGGCCTTAATTTGTTCGACTCGCTCTGATCCCTTCTTGTCTTTTTGCTGACGAGTCGCGACTCTCTGTGATTTCCTTCTCGTTTACTGCAAGACTCTTTTGGCCGTGTGCCAAATCTATTATCACATTCATTTCGATTACTTTATCAGAAAATCCGACAAAGAAAGATATAAAATTTTCGAAAAGTTCCAAAATAAATCCGCAAAAAATGTTTTACTCGAGATTTTGACGTGTGATATGAAATATCGGTTAATTGTAAAAAATCGGCAACTTGGAAACAGTGAGACACAAAACGTGGAAGAATAATAATGGGAAAAGATGCCTTAATTCATTTTATCTCAGCTTGTTTGCATATATCTCGTGTCTCGATGTCTTGCGGTTTCTATATTATTTGAAAAATTCCGAAATTTATCAATTAAAATAAAAATTTTTTTTTTTTAAAAATTCGATGATTTTTACAATGAGCCGAAAATCCAAGGAACACCGAAAAGATAGATTTTACGAGTATCCCCCAAGAATAACCATTGCCATCAGCTTTTTATGGTACCTGTCGTATACTAATTTGTGAATGGTTTGGCCAGTGCTGTGCTTTTTTGCTGTTCCCTAATCTCTCTTTGTTATTCGAAAGGATTACGGTAAAATTACGAGCTCGATAGAAGCAGGGCCTTTTATTCGGACTGATTGCGAAATTCACATGAGAGATGAGCCAAATTCGAGGGCAAAAACGAACCATCTGCCCATTTTTGGAGGGGGAAGACGGACAGATTTTGTGGTCTATCCAGCACACATCATTCAGAACCTAACTCGGTCAGCTAATTTTGAGTTCATTTCTAAAATTTTACTCGAAAATCCCATTTTTATCGAAAATTTTGTTGAAGATTTGGTATTTTTTTTTTCAAGAAATTCATTTTAAAAATCATCTTTTCCGACTAAAAATAATCAAAATTCAAACTTCCTAGAAGTTTTTGCAATTGGATATCGCGTTTTTTGATTAGATCGCATCGCCTTTACTTCTCCTTTTCTCCAATCCTCGCGCTCCCAAACATAACTGTCTCTCCTCGTCTCTTTTGCTAATGCCATTGCGCAGTTTTCGCGGGAAAATTCGAATTCAAATAGACGACTGCTAACGCCTTTGCCTTTGGCTCAGCACTCGCGTCCCTAGCTTTTCTCTAATTATCCTACAAGTACTTATCTCCTAAAATCAAGTACATTACTCTCGTGAGTACTTTATTCGCAAGGATTTGAAACGAGCACTTTCTTTCAAAGTTTTAGATAAAAATCCTATCAAAGATTAAAATGAATCCTATCAAATTTCTCTCGAAAGAGGTACTTCTCTATCAGGCATCATTTTTGCTCCCCAATTCTGGATGAAAAATACGCCCAGACTTCAATTCAATAATGTTGACAACTAGCAAAACATATTTTTTTTCTGATTCAACAGGAAGATGATGATAATTGATCGATCTACTCTCTTAACTGATAAGGTGATTAGGGTCAATATAGTTCTCTAGCCGACTTCCGTCCACATGTAGTTCTTTTGCAAGCTTCTCCATCTATCCATCCATCTTTGCACTTTCTTAAGATGATCGTACTTGTACTTTCTCCCTCCCAGTGTCTGATTTCCCAATTCCCTTCCCCCTTGCATCGGTCCTGTTTTTGCCCGTTTGTTGGTTATATCTTGTCTCGCATCAGCACCAGCAGCACATTTCATCGAGTCACCGAATCATTGAGAATTTTTGCGAACGCGCACGCTTATCGATTTCTTTGAACGGTTTTCCAAGAAAAACCAATGGTCAAATGTTTCGGATTAGGAACTTTGGATAGAATTGAATTTTAAATTTCGAAATCGGAATCTTACCTTCTAGACTGGTTCAAATAATGAAAATGGTAGTGAAATTAAGGAGCATTGGCTTGATGTAAGCGTCTGATTAGTGGGAAAATAATCGGAGAAACTTCGAGTGAAATTTTAATTGAAATGAATATTTTCTAATTGTCTTATTTCCTAGAAAGTCTTTGGAACTCCCAAGTTTCCTCTCGCTCGATTCCATTGTTTTAATCTCTCGGATTTGGACTTTCTCTTCTCGATTGAGTGGGCTAATTGCTTCTGGGCATCTCCCTCAGATCGGCTCTGTCTTTGTTCTGCCTGACCTGACCACCGTATTTCTCTCCTAACTCCTGCCAAAAGCATGGTGGCCGAGTGAGTTGATGCCCAGTAGGCAGATTCCCTCTCACTCGGTCAACTTGCAGAGGATCACTAGTACTTTCCCCCCATTCTGCTCTCACTGCCACTGGCTCGCCATCCCACTTGCTGCGCGACTATATAAGGCGAGCACAGAATAGAGCGTGGTCACTTCGCTTAGCTCACTCTTCGAAATCTTCTATTATTCTGATTTTCTAGAACTTCTAAGAAATAATCCTGAACTTCTATGTTTTCTAAACTTGCTAGGATTTCTAAAATTCCTGAATTCATTCGGTGGTTGACGCCCTGGTGGAGTTCACGAGACTTGGGCTTCAAGTCTCTTCACCGGGAATCATCCATCGAATGCGTTAGGACTAGCCGACTTATTCGAATTCCAAATTCGCCTATCAATTCTCAACATCTAGCTATATTCTATATTCGGTAACCGACTCCCGTGGAAAGTATCACGGGATGGTAAGAGCTGTCGATGTGCGATTCCTGTGCCATATCACAGTCTACTTGCTGTCCCGGGATATTTTCGAATATTTGTGCGTAAAATCCCTTAAAATGTCGGCTTCGAATCTGGATGTCCTCCTAAGTCGTAGAGATCGCTAAATACTGCGCATATGACTAGAGAACATTCAGCTCTCGAGGTTTCGGCCCAAATCGTTACATTTTAGCATCTTGCAAATTTCGTATTGATTTTAGAAATGTATGTGTATTTGATAAATACACGAAATTTTCAAGATTTGTTTTTGTTATTGTCACTGTCATTTCAATTTGCAATTCACTAAATTCCCTAAAACTCAGCCAATTCTCTTGTCTGACCGTGTATGTTCTCTACGGTGATATTGAATCTCGCCTGATTAAAGCGGATAATCACCGGGTGTATCATATGCGACAGCCAACGAGAAAAACGACTATTCAATTGGTTTAAAATTCAGGATTCGTGTGCAAACAGGGACAAAAAGTGAGAATACACGAAGAATACCATATAAAGCGAGCTAAAAATGGCTAGGTAAATTTTGCCTTCCGAGCGTGTTATCAGTTGCTTGTTGTTTAGCAATTTCTACATCAGCAAAATGTGCAAGATAATAAGTACAGAATTTATTACAATAATTATTAGTCGAAATGAGGTTTGAACGAGAAAAACAATGACTTTTTAGTGTTGTTGTCTGACGTGTCGCTTGAATCGTCTGAATTTGAAAAGTTGAAAAGTGAAGAAAAATGAAAAAAAAAAAAACCTCTGAATGTGAGCTTCTCTAGTTGGGAAAGTGCCCGTGAAGTGGGGGAAGGTCTCGCCGGAAGGAGAAGTGCACTCGCCAATATCGTAGCATGTCTGACCGTCTCGGTCGCCAGCTTGCAGATCCTAAAATTACACGTCTTTCAAGGCGAACATAACTGCAAAAGAACAGTTTTGACAATATGTAGGTTCATGAGATGAAAGATTAAAAAAATATAAAATTTCAACACACAAACCGAATAAATCTTGTCGATGTTATCGTTGACGATCTGAATGCATTGCTGTACTTCAGCAGATCCTCCATGCAGATGCTGGCATTCGATGATCAGCTAAATTTAATTCGAGTTAATTGGCCAATTATCTAAAATTAGCTAACGAACCTGAGTCTTGAGAGCGTTCTCATCTGTGACGTTGTTATTGAAATGCCATCGCGCCATGGCCATCAGCCATTCGCATGTCTGGCAGCCGTCCAAAGGCTGTCGCTGCTAAAATTTGTACAATCTTCACTTTTGTTAACTTTTCAAAAACTCAAACTAACCGCAGTTGCGTAGAAGGCAAGAAAAGCAACGACGATTGCGATGCAGAGATTCTTCATTTTCTGAAATCCAATTTATCTCGAGTTTTTAGCCAAGTAAAATTGAATTTGAAAAAGCGAATATACAAAGTTTCTAGATCAAATTAAATTTGAGATAAAAATTAAAGAATAGCGTGCGTCCGGTAGCAGCTCATATTTAAATGACTGCACGAAAACGTCAGCCGTCTTTTCTTTTTTCTTCTACCTTCTAAGCGGATTAAACCGATTGCCAAACTGAAAAGTTCGCTTGTGCAGGAAGAAGGACAACGGGTCTTTGCTATCAGGAAGAAATTGGACCTGATAACGCAAATCTGACTGATTTGAAGTCGGAAAAAGTCTCGAAACAAGTGAAACTACTCTCTTCACAAACAAACATCGAGATCGCTTTCAGAAGTGGCTATAGTTGAAGAGCCATGCATACGAACAAGTTACAAAGTCTAAAGCTGAAGATTGTACAGTTCATGAGCATAGTCAACATGTTGTTATGCTCCTCGAATATATCGATCTTGAAGCATAGAATAATGAAAATTTCAGGTCATGGTAAACATGCGAGTTCCAAATTTCAGCTTTCACTCAATCAGTAAGTCGCGAGACCAACTTGATCTGATAATTTTATCACTTCAGGATTTCCTTCCTGACTAATTTTTATCCTTCATGTATCAGATTCTGAGATCTTTGAACAAATCAGCCAATCTCCGAACATATTTGTCAGTGCTAATCCTTTTACAATCAACTTGTGCTAATTCTCCCACTCCACTTTCTTTCCTTTCTCGTAAATTGACTTTCCACTTTTCAAGTCTCAAAACTTGTGATAGCCATCTCTCCACTACTCTTATTCACGTGGGCGCTCATGTCTCATAAAAATGTCTATTTTTATGTTGCAAGAATTCCTTTCCAATTGCTTTTCGTCTATCAAATTGCTTTATAGAATTCCAGCTGACAAAACACGTAATGCCAGCAATTCATTTCAAATCAAATATAGCTTTTTCATTTTCCAACACGGCTTTACAAACCTTATCTTTTGGGAACGTCCTACATTTGCTTTAATTGTGGACAAGCAGAAAAAGAACTGTTTGTCTTTCACATGTATTGCTCGCCTCATTATTTTTAAAGAACAAGGTCTGTAGAATCGTGGCAAACGAACATTTTCATTACATCTAGGGGGCACAAACGGTTCCCCGACCCGCACTCAACATTGTTAAATGTATTCTTAAAATGCCCGCAGGAGTGTAACTAAGGGGTGTAGGTATTTTGTTACCAAAGCAGAGATAGTGTAGGATAAGAAGAAAAGAGGGGAGAAATAGCGTTTGGTAACAATGTACCTACAGCCCTTCCAACAATTCGCTTCATGCGCGTTTGTTTACGCCGTCCCGATTCATTTCCTTGTTCGCATGTTTCTTTTGGCTGCTTCTGATTTCCATATTCGCTCCCGAATTTCTGTTGATTTCTTAAATTCTCCATTTTTCTGTTTCGAGTCGCTTCTGAATTCACGACGATGGCTCGCTCGTTAATTTTCTTCTCGAAATGTCGCGTCTTTGTCGATGATTGCGAAAATCGCTGATTGTAGGCGACGCGACGGGACGACCGCTGCAGGCGTGCACCAAGTCAAGAGGGACCAAGGACAGCAGCAGCAGTCGAGTGATTCTGGAGGCCGCACGTCGAGCGACGTCGCCGAGGACGATTCTGAAATGACGGTGCGAGAATTTGATCGGAAATTTGGAGAAATGTTCCCTAAAGATTTTCCATATGCATTCTCCACTTGGGAATTTCCTGGAAATTTTCGGGACTTGGGAATAATTCCGGAACATTTCTCCTGCAGCAGGAATGCTCGTAACTGCCTTGAACTGCAGAATCTGCTATGTGGTGCAGCTGGGAACATTCCTGTTTAAAAACAATCAACCAATTCGGGGGATGTTAAAAGCGCAAAAAAAATTCCGCACTGCAAGCAAAGAACTGCACTATAAGTATCTTTTCAAAAGTCAGTCTCAATTCATCTAATCACTCATACAAATTCAGGCATCCGAAGTCTCGCTATGGAAGCGGGTCGGCTCTGCCGTGTTCTACGGGTTCACATCGATTCTCGTCGTGTTCGTCAACAAAATCCTCCTCACTAATCTCAAGTAAGTTTGGCGGAAGATGGCAATTTTAGAGAAGACTTGCAGACTTACAAAAAGAATTTCGTGTAAAAGAAAAGAACATGACTTTGCCCTTCAAACTAGACTGTTTCTTCTGGAGGGCGAGCGTTATTCACCAAAATTTTTGGTGAATAACGCTACGAACCCCTTCTTGAATTTTTGGAATGTCTTCTTCAAAATTCCAGTGTTCCAAAGAGGAATTCCCAATTTGGCCCACTTCTCTTCACACAAGTGAATTGTGTAGAATTCCTTTTCGATTTTGAAGAAGGCCAGTGACTGCTGTTTTCAGATTCCCGTCGTTCCTGTGCGTGGCGTTCGGTCAGATGGCAGCGACAGTGCTCATCCTGTACGTGGCTCGTCTGCTCGGTCTCATCTCGTTTCCCTCGCTCGACTCCTCCATTCCTCGCAAGATCAACCCACTCCCTCTGCTCTACTTTCTAAACCTCGTCTCCGGTCTGGGCGGCACCCAAATGATCAAGTACAGTGCAATAATCTTGTACATTTTTAAACCTGCGGGAGTATCCGATGCACAAAATAGTATGTCTTTTCGGGAGACAAAGAAGACATACGCTTTTTCTCTCGATTAGACACGCTTGCTCACGCGAGTGTAAAAATTTACAGCGTCTGAGTGTCAAACAGCCTCTTGTATTTCACACTCATTTTCTGCACAATCAGTGTCCTGTAAAGAAAGTGAGTGTGAGTGTTGAACATAACAGGCTCTATAAAATATACACTGTTCATTTGGCAATCTGAAAACTTCACGACGTGCATGAAACCAAGGCGTGTGGCATTGTATGGAAAATGAGACAAAACATCTCACATGTAGTTTCCAGATTGTCTGCTCATTATGTACGAAAGACATTGGGCTCTTCACACCAGGGTCATTTGAAATTCTGATTTCGAACTTTTAAAAATGCCTTGTTTCAAATATCCCTATCTCTTCCTTGACCTTTATCTCTCGGATTCTGTTGAAATGCAATATTCTTTATTTTCGCAATCTAAAGAGCATCTCTGAAAATTCGAGAGATCGACATCTCGAAGAGGAGTAATTTTTGAAATTTACATTTCTGAAAAGAACTAATGATAAAAGAAACTGGGAAAGGAATAATTCAACGAACTTTTTAGCCTACCAATGTTCACCGTGCTGCGTCGATTCTCGATATTGATGACGATGATTCTCGAGTACTACATTTTAGGGTAATCATTCAAATTCAAAGAAACCGAAACACTTGCAATGCTGCGGGTTGCTATTTGACCCGAATGAAACAATAGCTAGTCTTTCCGAAAGATAGAGCAAAGAAAACGTGCTCTTTACCCCCTCAAACGACACTTTCTTCTGCAGGGCGGGTTTCGGGTCGTAATTTGGAGAAGTATGATCAAAAATTGAAATGAAAGAAAGATAGAATTTTTTGAAATTCCAGAGTGAAAGCGTCGCGAGCAGTGCGCATTTCTGTGGGTCTGATGATCCTCGGTTCGATGGTGGCCGCCTTCTACGACATCACATTCTATCTGTACGGTTACGTCATGATCTTCGTCAACGACATCTGCACTGCCGCTCTGGGGGTCGTCACCAAACAGAAGTTGGAGGCTAAGGTGCGAAAATAAATAAAAAAAACTCGGAATATGATATGGAATTTTGAGAGAAGCTATCTAATTCTCCCTGCATTTCGAAATGTCTATGCCATGCGCTTTTCAAAATAAAATAAACATAAAAACTGAGAAAACATGGCATGCAGACTTGTAAAAATAATGTGAAAAATCAGCCTTGTCTGCTAATTGACATATTTACATACCAATGCTGTCCAAAATTTCAGAAGAATTCCCAGTTGAATAATTGAAATTTCAGGATCTCGGCAAATACGGCCTGATGTTCTACAATTGCTTGTTCATGTCGCTGCCTGCACTTCTTTTCGCCATTTACACTGGGGATGTTCAAAAGGTTCGAGTTAATGATCAGAGCAGATTTCTCAAAGCTCAATCCACAGAAAAATAGTGCCTTTTTGAGAGAGAGAGAGAGAGAGAGATAAAGAAGACATGATCTTTTCCTCTCGATATGACACGCTATTTTTCTGCGGATCGAATTTTGAGAAGTCTGGATCAGAGCTGAACATAGATTCTAAATAGATGAAGGGCAGAACAAATTTCTTGTAAACTCAAGAACAAATTGAGATTCTAGCATCTTTGGAAAAGAAAACGAAAAAATTAAAATTAAACAAAAATTGCAGACAATGAAATTCGTGCTGAGCGACGACATGACGACGCCGGTATGGGTATGCTTCTTCATTTCGTGCGTGTGCGGCTTCGTGCTCAACTACTCGCTCGTCCTTTGTACGCACCACAACTCGGCACTCACCACGACATGCGTCGGACCCATCAAGGTGCGTTCGAATTAATCAAGTAACACGGTCTCAAACTCACGAAGAATATGACCTTACAATCCTTATCCTTTGGGAGCATTCTTCATTTATCCAAACTGTGGGCAGGCAAAAAAGAACTGTCGTTGTCTCTCGTTTACCTTTACTATTTTGTACTCTCCGCTGTTTTCAAAGGATGAGACTTGTAAGATCGTGAGAAAAATTAGAGGTGAAAATGTGAAAAGCTTAAAATTTCAAGCGCAGATTAGGGACATTCTCGGATTCTCGCTGCGAACTTTTTTTTTTCAAAACATTTGCTTCAAGACCCCCTTAAAATCCATATGAATGGAAGACGAATAGAAATCAGAAAATGACTGAAAGAACTAAACTCTACAGCTCGCGACTAACAATACAGTTTTCTTCTGCGTTTTCTAGCATTTTTGAATGTTCAGAAGAAAGAAGAAATGAAACGGCATTGTAAAAGAGTCAGACTATTGAGAAAGGAGCTAATTGATATCTTTCTGTGAGATGAATCTCACGATTTTTCCCCCGCGCAGCTAGACGCGTTTTTTCAATTTTTATTTAGTGAAGTGAGTTTTTGAACTTTCGCTGCATTTTTTTTTCAAATTCTGTGAGTTTGTTGAGAATTGTAGAGACGTTGAGGCAGAAGTACTGGAATTTTTTGACCCGTAAAATTTCAGAACCTCTTTGTAACATATGTCGGAATGTTCTCTAGCGGTGACTATGTATTCCAGTGGACGAATTTCGTCGGCATCAACATCAGGTAAAACTGAATTCTGAAAATGTGCAAAATTATGGAAAAAAAAATCTTGGGGACTTCAGTGTGGCGGGCAGTATTCTCTACACCTATGTGACTTTCCGGACCAAAAAACCGACCTCGCAAGGCTACCGACAGCTTCCCACCGTGCCGCCCATCTTGCCAGAGAAAAGCCAAATTTAGGTAAACATAAAAATGGGTACGAATTGCGAAATTCGAATTTAAAACTAGCATCTTCTTCCTACTTTGTATAATTCATTTTTTTTGGAAAGCTTATTCAATTTTTAAGAAAAACTACTAAACTTTCCAAAAACGATACAAAAACTTGTAATTAAAATCCAGTGGCAATGATAATTGATGAACAAAGATTGTGATAAAATTTGATTCTGAATTCTCATTCTTTATTTCTATCTTTCTCTTTTCCCACTTTCTCAATATAGAACCAAATATCGTACACATTCCTAGGGGTATTCAAGAGTTTTCCTTCTCTTTCCAGTCTCGGTAAATCGGAAAAGTACCCGAAACCTAATGAAGAAGAACCTTAATTTAAATCGTTTTATCACGATGTGGTATGAGGCTAATAGGGGAATTGTGTGGTTTTTGTTTGTTGGGTTTTGGGTTTTTTCCGAGCTACCTTCAGTTTTCATGTGCTATTTCAAGTCCTATCTACACTTAGTCACATAATTCATTTATCGCGATTTTTCCTACAGAATTCTATCGAACTATTTGCTTTTTCTGCATGTATAGGTATTCTGATCTCAGACTTTGATATTTCTATTTTTCTACTTTTAGATATTTTATATGCACGTTCTTTCAATTCAATTTTAATAAATAAGCGATAATTTTATGAGATTAACATAAACAATTTTACTCGTCATTAGAAAATAAATACAGTAGGTAGTCTAGAATCAAGGTTTAGAGTTCAGGTGATTTCAAGGCAAGGGGACTTTGTGCACTGATCCGGCTTCAGAATGGTCGAGTGCAGCAATGTTGGTCATGACTTTCTGCGTCTTTGCAACTTCACGAGGGTACCTGAAATGTTTAATCCTCTGAAATTTGCCCTCTTGAAGCGCGAATTTAGATTGGATTACTGTAAATTCACATTCTTCGATGTTTTATTAGATCTGCATAGTTTTGTCACTCCAGGTTGAACTCACATGAAATATCTGTAAGCCTTGTTGAGCACCCAGAGTAGAACTACAGCGGCAATCAGCACGATCAGCACGTCGGTCAAATCGACGACAACAGCCATGAACGAGGGTGGAGTCATCACTGTAATCGTATCGATTCTTTGGGATTTGCCGTGAATTTTAACCAGATGGTTCTGAATGAACTCCAGCTGCCTTGGGCATATCGCTTGGCATTTCGACCGCTTCGTAGTCTTTTTGCATACCGATTGGCTAAACGCTGACTCTTTCACTTGTCAGAAAAGTACTGTATTTTCTCGAATTGAAGCCCGGGGTTTTCTATTTTCGATGTCTTTGAATGGGTCTTTTATTTTAGAATACTGCAACTGCCTACTCTTTGTCTTGGTGGATCGACTGCAAGACGAGGTGGAGCTTTGTCATCGACTGGGGGTGGAACGTTTGCAACAAGTACTTTGTTTTCCTGCGGTGCTGCTACTTTAACATCGTAGAGCTGAATGTTTTGTGTGCCGATCTAGAGTTTGTATCCCTGATTTTACCACATTGTTCTGTTGATTGTTCTGCACGTAGAAGATCTGATTCTGCTGATAGACTGGTGCACTCTGACCCTTCTCTTCCTTCTCCTTATCTTTTTCTTCCTGTTCCAAATTATCAAGTTCTTGGTATTCTGAAGGATTGACAGTAGTTCTTCAAAGTGACATTTGAAAATGCAAGACAACGTAGTATTATATTTGAAATTAGAGAGAAAGTTAGTAAGGAATACGTATTATATTTTTGCAAATTAATGTATTTTTGTGGACTTGCAATTTCAATATTGTCAATTCCGATGAGGCAAACTAATCCTTACCGTATTCCATAAGCGCCTGCAAATATGCTTGACCAACATCGGCCAAGAACTGCTGTCTCTCGGCTGCTTGCTCCTTTGTCAACCCGTCTTCGTCCTATATGAGTGTAAAGGTTCTTTAATGAATTCATCAGGTGTCATTCATTCTCAGTCTAGCTTTATTTAATTAAGCCAGAGATTTTGCGAATTGTTCGCGCTCTCTATCTTATTTCATCATTGCTTCATACCCACGTTTGCATTTACTCATTCCTCTTTCAAAGCCTTGAAAATTCGCGTCTCCCCCCTCATTCTTCTAATATCGGGCTATTTTATTTTGGATTTATTTTTGGCGCGTGATAGTTAGAAATCTAAAGATGGCGATTTTTTTTTTTCTAAATTTAGTTGTTTTTTCGAACTTACAAGAATTTCTGGCTCTGACAGAGGTTGAGCCTCGACCATGGGTGGTGGATTTTCATAGGCTTGATAAGGAGCATCACGATCAGGTGCGATTTGAACTTCGATAGGCTCAGGTGGAATTTCTTTTTGGTAGATTGGGGCTGACGGTGGAACTCTTTGTTGTTCTAACTGCTCATCAGGAATGAAGAACGTTTCTTCGGAAAGTGAATTGCTATTGCTGCCTAGATTTTACTATCGGAAACTCTACTCTAAAAATAACAACCTTCACTGGGTTTACTTTCATACTTCTCACTGACAGTTCCTTCGTGATAATTTCCTGAATTTTAGTGGGATAAAAGTCGAAGTCAGTGAAACTAACTGTATTCTTTCGCTGCAATTGAGCATAAAAGCGTAGACAGGATCAGTTGGATCTTCATATTTCGGCGGTGAGAAGATCTGGAAAACGATTTTCTGTAGAAATGAAGCAATGATGCTATTAACAACTTCAACTAGTGAAAACAATTTTAGGTAACAAAGAGCGCAATATATTTTGAGAATTGAGGGGTAGAACCAAGTTGCTCTCAATCATCATCGGTTACATTATTTCAGCTCGTTATTTGCGAATTAGCGCGAAAATCCGGTTGTCATTTTGAGTGTATACGGGTTGGGGCCTATCTATCCGATCAATGAGTGCCACTTGTTTGAAGTGAAAATATTGCTATTTTGGGGGCTAGTTAAAATATCAAAACTTAAATTTAAAATTACATTAGAAAACAAATAATGCATGAAACACATTCTACTCTAGTTTTTTTCTAATCATGTTTCATTTTTTCTTGTTATGATGTCGCGATATCCATATTGCTTAAAATAGAAATAATCTGAACCCTTTGAAATCTAATCTCTTAGAACACAGATTGAAGAATAATCAACTTGAGATTCAATTGAGCAGGGCCCAAGCTCATTTGCGATTTTTTGTGTACTTTAAAAAGTGCTCATCCACGTGCCTCATGGTTTTGACATATTATTTTATTCCTGCAGTTTTTTATTATATTAGCTTGGATGACATTTTAGAGTGATCAGTCATTGAGAGTCTGCTTAAAATATATCGTCGGGACCATAAAAAATTCTTTTCATAAAAATGTTCGGCTGATGCAAGGCTAGGGGGGCTTTTTAACCTGGGAGATACGAGGTGAGGTGTCCGACGGATGATTTGCTCTACTTTGCATAGGGCGAGGTGAATTCTCGTTTTGCATCTTTATTGCGTGCACACACACACACCTCCCTTCACAAGGAATGATATTTCCGGCTACATGACATTTGAAATTCATATCCTCAGATTTTACTTTAATTTCCAATTTGCAATTTCCCGCTAAACTTTTTTGATGTTGCTACGTAATTGCATTTTTCAGATTTTGCTTCTTTAAATTAAATTTTTCCGAAGCACGCGTCGGGGGTAAAAATTGCTCATTTGCCCGTAATCCTTAACAAAGATTCAATTTTGCAGTCGGGGGTTATTTTTGAAAGCGAACTCTCAAAAATTAGATGCGTATTCAAAAGCGCATGACTTATGAAAAATCCACAATCATACCTTTTGAGTTTTGCAATTTCGGATTTTCAACGTTCAAAAATAACCCAACTTATTGTTTTCGTCAGCTTGGTTGATTTGAGACTAGACATTTTGGCTAATTTCTCTAGAGCTTCCTTGCCCCTAGACATGATATCTTAGGAATGGACTCGCATTAACTTTTCAATCATAACAAAAGGATTGTGTGGTTTATTTTCTTGTATTATATTCTATTCTTTTCCTAAATTCAAATAGAAGAGAGAGAGAGCTGACGCATACACCCAAGCGCACTTCTCATTATAATGTTTTTTATGTGCATTTCATTCGACTAATCCCCTCACCTTTATGGATTTCAAAAATATTTCAAATGAAAATCTCTTGATCCTGGCTGAATATATATATATATATATATCAGGAATGAGACGGAATAAAAATTTTGAGACTCAACTTTTTGCAAGACCTTTAAATTCGAAATTCCGTCTCATTCTTAGTTGATACACATCCACAATTTTGAGGCTTGCAAAAGTAATGCTAACTGGCCTTTATTATCTTGCGGTAAAATTCATTTTGTTTTTCGGCTGCTAATGCTATTTACGAGAAAATGAATGAATCCATGACGCTTCCTAGAATATCATTAATAATTAAAGTAATGCTTCCACTTCATGATATATGCGTCATTTTGAACCATTGTACGAGTTCAAGCTAACTGATGAAGGGCAATTGGAAAACTTCAAGCATTTTTAATAGTACGGATAAAAGTCGTTTCTTTTCTATCTCTAACCATTTCCCATGGCATGAATATTCCTAATAGTCACGATGAAACAACACTATCTGAGACCCATTAAACCCATTTACGATAATTGGACTCTTGAAAATCCCCAATTTCGCTATAAAAGTCGCGACTTTGAGTTTTTCTCGAACTTTTAGCATCACATAATCGGCGCTTTCTAAACTGTGTATGTTATGATTACATCTGTTTTTTCTGTGTTCGATTTGAGTCTACCATATGATTGAAATTTCACCTCTGGTGGGGTCAAGACTCAACAAGCGACGGTAAAAAATAACTTGTTTTAATATTTAAAACGTTAATTGATAACTCATGATTACTTGTGTACGATAGAATTTTGGTAGGGATAGATAGAAAATTTAAAGAATATTATAAAGAAGAAACTAACAGGTGATAATGTTAATCATAACAGGGCAAGTCTCAAGGGACGCGCACTTGAGAAACCTGCGGCTAATTGAAAGAACGCAGAAGTTATAATACACATATTTCAGCTTTGCATTTTTGGACATTTTGGACATTAGGTCGGGTTTTTAAGATTTGTCATAATTTCATTTGAAACGGTGATATCATTTTTACGTGGCTCTTTCTATAAAACGGCATATCAAACGAATCACATCATTTTCTTGAGCTGACCATTATTATTTTGAACCTATCGTCACTTTTCAGTGTATCACTAATAAGATTATGTGAGTCTCGATTCAGCTGGTATATAAGCATCACTTTCAGTTCGTCTACCAGACTTTCGACAGGTCTAATATTTGACATAGGTACTTTTGTGAGGCTTACCGCAGGATTAATTTTCATGCTTTTATGATACTCAAGGTCCTTTCATTTTTAATGTCTTTCAAAAACGATAATCTTTTACTGTAACGTAACACTTGAATCGTGGTATTACCTCCATAATGAAGCTCTTTCTAATCCTTTTAGTGATGTTAGAATATCCGCTTATTCTTAGACTCATTGTATTGAGAGGGAGTGAACTCAGGTATGCGGTCACGCTTATTCATTCATCTACGAGCCTCCAAGTAACGTGTATATCTTTCCTCTAATCATTTCCCATTCCATTTATGCTTCATTTCTTCCATGTCTAATGAGTAATGAAAAAGCAAAAACGCATCCCACAGCGGTGACACAATATCCTTCTAATATGAGCCCTCCTCATCTAGTTCATTATGCATTAATCTAATTAACATTCATCTATTATCGTCGTCTAGCATGTTCAAAACTCATAAGTCAAGATTTAGCCGATGATTGAATCGATTTTCAGACTTTGGGCAATAACACGTTGAAATTCTCGAATTTCACATCCCAACATCATGATGTCTCCCGCAACACTATTGGGTCTCTTGCTCGCAGCCCTTAGCATTTTCGTAGAAGTACAGTCACGGTGAGAATTAACTTCAAACTAGGAAAACGCATCTAAAAATCTCATAATTGCATAGCTGAAAAATAGACAATGAAGAATCACGTAATTATCCCGTAAACGGATCTAACATTTTCCTTCCTAATTAAGAATAATTTCTTTGGTTATTGATGAATTTCTTCTAAAGATTTCTTTGAACTTGTACATAAAATTTTAGATATATCCATAATGACGAACATATTCTAAATGATATGCAAGTTGGCGATCGAATGGCATTACCTATGAAAAGGCGGATGATGTTGAGGCTGCCGTTCGTAGAAAATGTTAACAACAATCCGGTAAATAAGCATTTTTAATCGACTACACACAAATTATGTACAAAGTAAAGTCAAAGCCATCGTCCGAATTACATGCAGTTCTATACACAAAGTGTCGAATCGTCTAACTGTGGTTGAACGTTTTTGCAAACAAGTGCCAAGAGTACAACAGCGTTTGTTGCCATGTGATGGTCAATTATTGCGTCGTCGACGTTTTTCTCCGACTGTTCTTGAGACTCGTATTATTGAGGTTTTCGTGAATTTGTGGATTTTTTTTTAAAACATATCATGACTTTCGGATAATTTAGACAGTGGGGAATTTCATGGAAGATGAGCACTTATTGGCAGAATTTCAAGCTAAGGCTCGACAGATTGAAGAAGAGGATAAAAATCTGCCTCCTTGTCCGACGTCACAAATGAAACGTAGGATATTATGATTGTTCATTAGAATTTGGAATCTAGATCCAAAGTTGGAAATATCATGAAGAGTCTCTGAAATTTGGCTTCATGACATTGCTATTTCGACTGAAATTTTTTCTTAATTTTGACATTTTATGATTTATAGGCCGGAAAGCCAGATCGGTAAAGTTTATCTGGAGAAATGCTCGTCTGCCTGACGGTCGATCAAATGATCAGCCCTGCAAAGTCATCGTCTAAAATGTTGACTCTGTCCCGAATTTTCTTCAACTTAATGCTCAAATGTTTTGCTGAATCGTTGAAAAACATTCTCGTCTGTTGTTTTGTATCTCAGAACGTGCCTTATGTCTAACATTTGTGATAAAAAAAAGATTAATTCCCCGAATGGGTAGATAGATAGAATTTAGGAAATAAATAATTCAATTTATGTTAGAGGCTAAAAACTATGAGTTAGTAAATTAAGTGCAACGCATACATAAACAATTGAATTCGACTTCTGAATATGAATGAGCTAGCGATAAATCACCTGCGAGTTATTTTCGATTTCATTTTGGACAAGTCAGTTTTTGCAGATGAATTTTTTGAGCAGTCTTTGCAATACACGCAGACGAAGGACATTCTAACTTTTTGCTCTAAAATGTACACACAAACAGCGCATAATGTGTTTACAGTGTTGATGGTGGCACTTGAGTTATTATTTTTAGAGCAAGCAATTGAGTGACCTGTAAATGTTACAGCTTGAAAGAGTTGCTTTTTTAAGGAAAAAGGCTTAGTTTTTTAAGCTGCAACTCTGCGGCTTTTAAAATTTATAAAAAAAAAAATATGCACACAATTTTGTAGAGCTGCAGTAATTCGGACGCTGACATTTGTGGAGAATAAAAAATCATAACTGAAACAACTTTAGCTACGTTTTATGGCTAATGAGAAGACGAAAAAGGCTCTAGGCAGTGCTTTTGGTGATGATCTGGACTTTTTCTTCAACTAGCAGTGTCTGAATTGGATAACATTTCTCTTAGCCAAACTATACCTGAGTTTAACAATCAATAATAATCGCTAGAGTTGGATTCACAAAGTGTTGCGGGACTCGAAACTTAGTTGATTTGTGTCGGCTTCACTATTTGAATCACGGATTTGTCGAACCTATCAAATAAACTAAGCCGATACAATACTGAAACGAGCCCCTCATATTGAAGTCTCTTCATTTTCCCGATAAAATACTCACTTCTTCTAGTTCACATTTGTTTTGTACATGTTAAATGAGTTGTGTAATTAGATTCGATTTATTATAAAATTGTTGAAGTCTACGATTTTTCTCCCGAATATACAAGATCACTGACTGAATAAAGCGTTGTCTGTAGATAGGAATAAACTATTTGCCGAGAAATGTATTGGCTCCTGGGAATTGTATGCCCAACCCTGTATTCACACCGACACCGGCTAGAGGAACTCCGACGCCAAATCCCGTTTGGACTCCACCGTTCCACGGATCAACTCCAACATGCGTATTCTGTTGATAGTACGGGCCCACTCCCCCACCAACATCGACTCCGATAGGCTTGCCTCTGTCTTGTGGTTTTGTCGGCACGGATACCTAGAAATGAAAAGTCGTCATGTAAGCTGTGTGTCAAAAATACTTGATTTTGTAAAAAAAAAATATATTGAAGCTAGTCTATTTTTCGTAATCCTTACAATTGAATGAACGTCTCCTTCGACGCCCAAGCTCTGCACGAGTGGTACGCTCCATCCACCCTTGTAGCCATATTTCCCATCGTACCAGTTAGCACCGATTTCCGTCGTTTGACTCCAGTAATCACTTTAGAGAAAAGTTTTGTCTCGTTTTTTCAGAGTATTGTCATACCGAACTCCTAGATTTTGCTGGTAACCACCGCCCCACGAACCGAATGGAATGTTCATGTAATGGCCCGCTCCAAATGCTCCTTCTTCATTGATTGGATAGTAAGGTACGCCTTTCACTTCCCTAAGAATTCACTACGACATTTTCCGATGAAATGATCTACCAGCTTCCTAAATTGAGTCCTACGCCTGAAGAAAATGAATGAGCGACGTCATAGAGTGGATCTGATCTTGATAGATAGGAACGACAGTCCTAAAATTAGGCAATATTTATTAGAAGATTAGTTCTGAAGTGAAGATCAGAAATGGACAGTTATTTATTTGATTTTATTATCTTGATTATTTTGGACGTTGATCTTACCCTGAAATACGCTCCACACCTGGGAATGAATTCCTTTTGTGTATTGCGTCCTTTGCAATGAAGTCTGACGGTATTCGTGTATGCAGAGCAGAGCTCTCTAATGTTTTTGCCTGATCGAAGTGCATTAGAGGTTGTAAGCTACAATTTTATTATAATTTGGCTGTGTCGTATTACTGTAACTATTAGATACTCAAGAGTACACACACACACACATACATATGGACAGGTGATTTTAGACGCTTTAAATTTAGGTTAGTCGCTATTTGTTATGCGAAAATGTTGTTTCTGAGCATTTCTGATAAAAATCTAGGTAATTTGAGATTTTAGGGCAGACTGCAAGTACTTTTTTCACTTTTCTCAACAATATAAATAAAGTGCAGGTTTTAAAAAATCGTAAGATATTTTTTTTAGATACAACTCATACAACTTTATTTCGAGCACATCTATTTCAATACAGAGTGAGCATGCTTTTGTTATTCTTCAAAGCCCCAAGGATTGCCTTTTTGATTTACCCGAGTAGTTTTAACTGGTTGATCACCAAATGGACTTCTGAATTTTCATAGTTCGGCCAAAATTAGACAATTTTATGCATTACGATGGTCTAGGTTCACTTTCGGATTGTGAATTTGTTGTGGGTAACCCAAGATCTCCACTTCGAATACCAAAATCAGAAATTGATTTGGCGAGTTTTGCTCGATCTTTGGCTTGTTGCTCCAATAAGGCTTTGTATCTAGATTAGTCATAATTACATCTCATTGAAACATCCTTCATTTACCTCTGAATGTGCACTTTTATCGCGTACTCTTTCATCCTGGCATTGTATTCGTCGAACATTCTATCGTTAATCCGTTTTCTTTCGGCTTCGTATTCTTCCCTAAATGAAGTGGTATTTTGAAAAGTCGGAGAAAAAAATAATACTTTTGTCTATCATACTCTTCTAGGCGTCGGAGTTGTTCTCGCTCCCACTCCGATATTTTGTGTTTCCTCTTCCTGAATCAAGAAAGTTTTGAGAAGCTGAAAAAGTAGAAAAAGGCTCCTAGAATAAAATATTGAAAATTTCGAGCATGTGGTCACACTTTTAAACACTCTGGCTACGAACCTGTGAGGTCGGGCAATTCCTTCAACTGGTGCACCTATCAACGATGTTTTAGAGGAAGGCGATGGCATTTTGACGAGTGACTGTCTCGGTATTGGAATAAATTGATCCTGCCCATTAGTCAGATTAGTAAATGTTAGAATGAAGAGAATTAGGCAGTCAAAAACTGACATGACTTGCGGTAAATCAATAGCGTGAACAATGTCTCAATGTTTTCCTAGGTAAGGGTAACTTTCTCGCAATCAAGGTGTAATCATATCATTCAAGCGTTATCGATGAAATATGAAACTGAGTGTCGAATGTTGTAGTTTCTGTATTTTGCCGATTTATTCTGTTTACACTCAAGTATTCATCCATAAATGACTCGTTTGTAGATGTCAACGCAAAAGTACTTGTAGACACCACAAGGAATTGCATATTTTGGTACTTTGAGCAAATCCGGGTCTGTGCAGTAATTGATAGCCCATCGCCGATTTCGCACACAAAGATAGTCGATTTCTCTAGTGTAGATGTGGCCGGCATTCTGAGAAGTTTTGACGACTTTTGAAAATTATCAAAAAAAAGCTACATGGTCTTTGAACTGTATGACTTCATTCGGCACAGGTTCTTTCGGGCATCTCTGATTGTATCGTAGACAGAAATCGACAGCCTAGTCATAGGGGTTTTGAGAGAATTGAATTTTTAGACTTACATCTTGTGCATAGGTATGGAATCTTATGGGATCTGGGCAAACGTATCGAAATCTTTCTCGGTGTAGTTTGCAATAAGCAGAAAAGTCGATGACTATTTCTCTGGAGGTAGAAATTGTTCATAAAATTCATGGAAACTGGAACTACTTGAGATTGGTGAAAATGTTGGTTTTCAATTCAGCTTCACAGCTGACAACGAATGCCTCACAAAATGCTTTGGTCTCTGTAAAAACCGCAAGTGGAGGAAATGTGAAACAGACTTTTGCGTATTCGTTCTTCAAGAAGTTGCAGTTCTGAAGGTTGATTTTGGAACATGAATTTTAAATTTTCTTACTGGATCATTTCGGACATGCGTAGCATTTTCCTGAACCGAGTCGATGATTTGCGCAGAAGGCGTATTTTCCTCTTTAGCTGATTGTCTGATTATTCTATCTTGAGATTTGATTAGAGATGATAGTGAAATTGCATTGACGAGATGAGGTAGAATTATTATCGGGAGGAAAAGATAAAATAGCAGCATGCTGATGCATGTGAATTGATAAAGGCAACTGTTATTGATTTATCAAAGTCTGATGATAGTTTGACTGTGTAACTGTTGTTGTTACCACTCGATGCAAGCATTCTTCTGCCTTCATTTCAAGAAATTCATTACGCGATTTAGGTAGATTGCACTTTTTTTATCACAATTTTACTATTCCCTCTTTTTCTTACGAAGGGAGGAGAGGAGAAAGCAAGGCAAAGTCTGAGTGCAGGGACATACTCTGCATAAATCGCGTATCGCGTATTTAATTTCTTGAAAAGAAGATGAAAAAGTATGAGTGTGACTAGTTTGGCGAAATTTTAAAATTGTCTTTTTGTTTGATTTTGCTCTTTTGTTCTTATTCTGACCGATCGGATCAGTCAGTTTCCAAAAATTGGCGTGGAGTTTCCTCCAACGTCCCTGCTATTTCGAATGGTACAATCTTGAGAAGACTGACCAAATTGAGCAGAACCAGAAAACGATCTTCAAAAGGCAAGCTTGTAAAACTGCGCTGTTTTGCTCTCTAGCTAGCTTCCATTCTATTTTCTTTCAAAATATTCATTATACGATTTTCTTGGGAAAAGACTATGAAAACGTGACAAACGTAGATGAGCAATACCTTGTCTTTGAAATCTCTAAAGATACTTTTTGACCAATCCTAGTACTCGCTTCAAGCAATAATAGTGTATTTTCTTTATTTTATTCAAGTTTTCGAGTCGTTATTTGGATACAACATCTTGTGCCGTATGTTGCGTAGGGTAGAGTCTTCACGATGGTCAAATAACGAAGAATTGCACGGGAAAATGAGGGAGAGCCGATGGAGAAGTGGAGAGGAAAACTGCAATTGGATGGACGAAAGAGACCATCGAGTTGTTGTGCTCAAGGGTTCGCAGAAGGAGGATCTAGAAAATTTCATTGATCTTGTAAAAAAGTGAGAAACTTTGGCCACAATGAAGACTTTGGTTTTTTCTCTAAATCTTACTGGTCGTTCCGTCGTCAGCTGCCGTCTCCATTTTCGTGTACATCGAGGGGGGTCCTTTCTGGTTGATTTTCTTAACATTCAAAGATTATCTTCATGGATTTTCCCCACGATGTGATCTACTTTGTTCTTGCCTCCTTTGCAGTTGACAGTGCAGAATAGCAGCATGATCGAGCTGATTAGCGAAACGAATATCGTCAATATTTTGAGTTGTCGATTTAGAAATCGAGCAATTTTTCGCGGTTTCCGATTATTTGACAAACTTTTCGATTGGAAGCTAAAGATCGCAATTGTCGACTTGAGGACAATGAAAATTTGTGGAAAACGAAATATTGCAACAAAATTCCAATTTTGGAAAGTAGTTTATTCATCGAAGTTCTTGCATAGTAGGGTGGATGATAAAAGATTTTAGTGTGGTCTAATTTGATAACTATGGAAAAGTTTCTCAGATAAAAACGATTCCATCGCATTCCAAGAACGGTTAGCAGCAATCGCGTTGTAGGTTGCATTTGGAATATTGAGGTTGTCAATTCCTGAATCATCCAGTCATCATAAGTGAAAATTTGGAATTTGAAGTTCTATGATTTGAATTCATCCTGTCCCGGAGTACTAAATGGATAGGAAGTCATTTTACCGTGGTACGTGAAAGCGTGGTGTGCATTGGAGTATCTCAGCCACCACCAGTCGGCTTTTCGTGCTTTCATCTCGGCTAGAAAAACATCTGCCTGAGTAGTTTCTCATTAACTACTGATTTTTAAATTTCACAAATTTACGTCAGCTTCTGTAGTGTAGACATCGAGGTCCGGATGGTGGGCTTGAATTGATGTTGTGATATGTCTGGAAAAATGAATTTAGTTTGAAAGCCCGAAGAATGACTTACGATGTGTTTTGATTGTCTGGATAGTTTGTCAGAGTGCCGTGGAAGGAGACAGCTGCGACGAGTCCGACGTTGAATCGTGCTAAATCCAAAGTGCACAGTCCTCCAAAACAGTATCCGATTGATCCAATCTGCAGCAGTTTATTAGGAAAATCGAACTGACTAGATTTACCCTGCTCTTGTCGACAAAGTTGTAGCTGTTGATTTGATTCCAGGCAGCAAGGATTCTTCCCCGTAAAATTGTAGTTCTAATTGGAGTTCATTTGAAGACAAAGTATTTTTGAATAACCTAGCTTCTAGAATTTCGCCCATGATCGCGAAGTTTCCAGGCACATCAGGAGCAGCCACATTCTTTCCATAGACATCTGCTACAAGCACAATGTATCCAAGTCTTGCTAGATGACGACCTCTTTGATCTTCGAATGCTGTTCGACCAAGGAAGGAATGAAATATGATTACAGCAGGGCCTTTGTTTCGATCGTTATACCTTCTGAATTCGACAGCTTTTACTTTCTGGCCTATAAATCTAACTCGTTGTAGATTAGAAGTCCTTCGAGAGTTGTCAGACTTGAATCGGTTGAAGGGTCGGCTCTGTACTGGACTAGTTTTTCGACATATCGATTTTCGTTGAACTCGAATTCTTGGTTAGGCACATATTGATAATAAGAAGAGACGATGGGAGTCAGTGAAAATGCAACTAGTAATGCTATCATTCTGCAAAATAGAGTATTTTATGAAAGAAACTATCAGATGGCGATGTTAAATTTGTACATACCAAATTGGGAAAATTATAATAAGCGAGAGAGCTCCTGAGTTGAAATAATTCTAGTTCCGGAATGATATGAGACAAAAGTCTATAGAAATCATAGAATGAAAAATTCGACCAATTGAGTCATAAATTTATGCTTCGGGTTCATTGAAATTCTCGATAATAAGATCGAAAATCGATTTGAAAATGTATTTCTACGAAATAATAGGAAGATTAGACCAAATTTGGTCGCTCTATAGTTCAATTTCGAAAAATAGTTTATTCATCACGGTTTTCACAACAAAGTGAATGATAAAGCTTCGAGTTATTATTATGAGGTGATATGAAACTGAATTAGTGCCTATGCTCAACATAGAAAATGGTAAATAAGCTGCTTCTTGAAATTGTGAGATTTAATATGGTCTAATTCGAGAGCTATAAAAGTTTCTCAGCGAGGAACGATTCCATCGCATCCCACGATCGGTTGGCGGAGACTGCGTTGTACACGGCATTTGGAATGTTATAACTATCGATTCCTGAACACTCTTTTCAGTTAGAAAAGATAGAAATTGGCTTTACCATTCATCGTGAAAGCATGAGTTGAGTTCGAATATCTGTTCCACCACCAGTCAGCATTTCGCGCTCTCATCTCAACGAGGAAGGCATCGGCCTAAAAGTTGTGAATAGTTTTAGTCGATTCAACAAAGCTCACATCTGCATTTGTCGTGTATACGTCGAGATCTCCATGGTGGGCTTGGATTGATGCTTTGATTCTGAGAAGCGTGTTAAATTTTGTACTCGGTGAACAGCTTACGATGCGTTTTGATTGTCTGGATAGTTTGTCAGAGTGCCGTGGAAGGAGACAGCTGCGACGAGTCCGACATCGAATCGAGCCAGATCCAAAGTGCACAGTCCTCCATAACAATACCCGACTGATCCGATCTACGTACAGGTTCTTCGTTTAGAAAATTGAGATTATGACTTACCCTGTTCTTGTCGACAAAGTTGTAGCTGTTGATTTGATTCCAAGCAGCAAGAATTCGGCCTCGTAGGATTGTAGTTCTGGATAGAATCTTTTGAAGATAGAGACGTTTTCATAGTTTGATACCTAGCAGCTAAAAGTCCACCCATAATACCGAAGTATCCATTCACATCTGGAGCAGATACATCCTTTCCGTAAGTATCGGCGACGAGGACTACATATCCAAGTTTTGCAAGATCACGACCTCGCATGTTTTCGAACGCTGTTCTTCCAAGGAAGGCGTGGAATACGATGACAGCGGGAGCCTTGTTTCTCTTATTGTATCGTCTGAATTCGGCAGATTGGGCATTTATGATGATCTAAAAATTACTTGTTGTAGATAAGCAGCCCTTCGAGAACTGTCCGATTAGGATCCGTCGATGGATCGGCTCTGTATTGGACGAGTTTCTCCACATAATTGCCACCTCCGTTGAGCTGGATTTCGTTGGTAGGGGCTCCTTGTGAATGGGCCGAGGCTAGGAGGACCAGAAATAGTGTAGCTAGCAGGGCTATCATTCTGAAATATAAAATATTTGATGGGAAACTCAGTCGGATGACTTTCCCAACTCGCACTCACTGGCCTATTTGTAGTGGCTCGTAAACCGTGCCAGTCTCGGGCACCGATTAATCGAGTTACTGTTTTCGGAATGAGGGGCGGAGCCTAGCGAATTGGTTGAGACAGTGTTTTCCAGACAAAATATCGAATTTTTACCAATGCCCTGATATTTGCATTTTTCATTCCATTTTTTTACCGGGATTTGATTGAATGGAACTTTTCCATGGCAACTTATCAAATAATTGTGTGAAAGCAACTCTTAAGTTAGTCGCCAGGTGTACATAAGAAATAAGAAAAAAGCCGGGGCAATTATCTCCCGGTGATGGATGAAAATCTGCAAATTAAATAAGCTTTGATTTAATGAAATTTATCCGGCTATCCAATTTATGGAGAGTTTTCTATTTTGATCCAGGATTTTAACAACGTAGATTGTGATCATAAATAGATCAATAATTTCCAATGAAACTGTCCATTTTTCGGAAATTTTATGATTCAAAGAAAGCTTTTTATCATGTCTATGCAATTTTATTGAAAAATTAATTTCCTCTTCGCAAATGAGTTGAAAATAGCGAGAACATTCTTTGTGTTTTGATAAAATGTTGTTGATTTCTCATGACATCTGATTAAACAGGAAATTTATTTCGGAAATTTTGATAGGAAGTATGAAATTTAGACTTGACATAGATTCGAGTGCCACCTGGTAGCCTTGTACTTGTCCACGCACTTTATGTAAATGCTCTTCTTTTCGACTCAGTTTTGTGGCTGATGTCAGTGTGTCGTGTTGTTGAGTTGGCGAATGAACTGTTCCAGCGAGAAAAATCTAGTACTGTCCGGAAAATTGATGGAGTGAAAATTTGACCTGCAAGAGCAGCAATCAACACACTTTTGGCAAATTTCTTTACAAAATTTCTATTATTTTGATGGCAATTTCAACATCTCAAAATAAACATGAGCATATTCAGATTTATAAGTCATTTTTCTTCTATCAAGTCACATCAGACATCAATGATAGTCCTTTGCCAGAACGCCATGAAATTATCGATCATCCTTTTGTTTGTCAGAGAATTTCAAACAGTTCCGTTAAAATAGGAGAAACGGATATTATGATAATTTTCAGGACTCTAGGTCTACAAGCAAACTGTTCAGACAAACAGATTTAGAGCGCATGACATGTCATGGCACCGCCCGTTCTTCTACTTCCCTATTTGATTTTCAACATTTTTGGATATGAACAAAAATTGAATGTTGGCAAAAAGGCGTTCGTACTAATTATCACTAATTTATGAAGAAACTGCTGATCAATGAGTTTACCCTTATCAGGATGCTTCTGACGTTATTCAATTTGAAACACAATATAAAAAGGTACAAATTATTTTCGGAAACGCGTAAGCAATTTTCCAATTCTACAAATGCATAGTGGGCTTTCTCGTCGAAGAAGGTCTTATCAATCTAACGAGATTCTATCGATTTGACCAGTAAATAATAAAGACGATAGATACCTTGTTTTATGCTCAATTCTGCTGCTTATTGATTCAATTATGTTGAGAATTTAGGTTTAGCTATGAGACTTTCGTTGATTCTGTTGCTAGCTTTTGTACTGTGCATAGTTTTTATCGAGGGAAAGAAGGTCGAAGGAAATAATGCCAAGGGGAAGTAAGCCAAATTTTTTACTTGCTCACAGCTTTCAACCTAAAATAATATGAAGAAAGGACGTGAAAGCTCATGGAAAGCAAGACAAAGGGACTGGAAAGGGACACACTGTAGCTGATGCTAAGAAGGATAAGAAGAAGGCAAAGGTTAGTTTGATCACTACCATTTCGAAGATTACATTTCAGGAGCCAAAAGCAGCAACACCCACTGTCGAGGTTCACATTGTATCGGATCATGCTGAAACCGTTCACAAGGATGAACATGCCCATAAACATGCAGCGAAGCATGACAAACATCATGGCCATGCACATGCTCATGCACATGGACATGCAGATGCAGTTCATGATGGTAGGGGTCGATTTCAGTGCTTTTCACAAATGTAGAGAATCTTACTTGTAAAGAAATTATGTTGAGATTTAATTGAATTGATTTCAAGTAATCAATACTAGAACATCACCAGTCGAAATTGGATGAAGTGCCAGAAGATGAGCCTCACCCGTCTCATCCTCTTAAGCCTAAGACACTGAAAGTGCTGACTGCCTATGACCAGTGCAAACTGGAATGCAGAAGACTCAGGGATAGTTTGCAGGCGAAGGAGGCATGAAATTTTCGAATATTGCAAACTTGACTGACTTCTCAAAATTGCAGTACGTGAACCAACTCCGAGAAGAGCTGAATGCCGCCGAGGAGGCTCTAGCAGCTGAGAATCAAAATCAGCAGCAGCAGAAGACCAAGCCGCCAACGCGATCCTCTGAATTGTAGACTAGCTTTGAAGAGTGGTTTTCTAATGATTATGAAATTTGGATCATTGTAAAGTCGTCTTTGTTTTAGGTTATTTTTCTGAAAAATGAAACATTTTTCAACAGGATGAAGACGACTTTCAATGATCTATAAAATGAATTTCGAAATAACGTAAAGTTCAGTAGTAGTAGTAGCACATTATGTACGTATAATTAATTATCATTTTTCATCAATGTCTAGCTGAATTTCCACACTCGCTTCATTTTTGTTTCTCTCGACTCTCATCATTACGACACAAACAATTTATGAGTCTATCGCAGGTTTGCAGCTCCAGCGGCTGCTTCCTTGCCTCAAGCGAAGACTGACACATTCCACTGACCAATAAACTTATTTCAAAAACGTTCGGCAAAATTTAAGTTATGTCGAAAAAGGCTCCTAGAAAAAGACGCCACTTTTGTCTATTTTTTTTCTTTCCCTCATACTATTTCTTAGAAAAAGTGATGTCTTTTTCTATTAGCCGTCGAAAAATGTTAGGAAATCATGAATTTACCAAATGGTTGCTAGGTAAACTGCCCATGAAAAAGTAAAGATGATATTTGATTGCACAGATATCACTGCCATTGTTATTTGACAAAATAATTCACTTGAATAATGAGATCTGCCACCTACATTCGCGAGAAGTGCTGCTGGAAAGCGAGGAGCATGTTCGAGGGGACATTGATAAATGTTAACGCAGCAACAAGGATGCAGCTCGTCTTTTTCTCGAGCTCTCTTCTAATTTGTATTCATTTTTTCCCGTCTTTCTTCCAGTCTCCCAGCCATTGCTTGAGCCGCTGCTAGCCCTGGTCAGATTAATGATAAGATGTGATTTGGCTTTTTTTCTTGATTTCTAGCTATTCCTCCAATTTTCACATCAGTTTGATCCAATGGCTTCCGGAATCAAACCTGGCGGAGGAAATTTCGATTTATTTTGATCATCTTTGTCTGGAAGATGAGTCCAACGAAAAATAGCATTTTTTATTGTTTTGCTTACTCTCACTTCTATAATTTTTGGAAAAATGGAAGATAATTAGTGAAAGAATTAGTTTAATTCAAGCCTGTAGGCTGAGATTTCAATTATTTCTCAAGAGAAAGATACTAGTTTTTGATCGCTCATTAGCGATTTTCAAAGAACATCTCAAATCTGTGATCAAGTAAATTGATGATCTCTCAATATTCGTGAAGTGCATTGGTTGTGTCCTTTCATTCTTTCATCCGCTTACTTTTGACTTGATGGATTGCTGACCGACGCCTTGCGATGCCTTTTCCTTCTTCTTCTTCACTACAATTCTCGTTGCAGTGAGTTCCCTTCGTTTAGCCGGAAACCAATGCATCTAGACCCGGGACGATACGAATAGAGGGAAATCCATATATCTTGGCAAATTACAAGGTAATTCTTTATCATTTATCAAGTCATCATTTGTTACGTATGGGAAAAATTCTAGAACAGATTTCTTCGGATTGATCTAGGGTTGTCCTTATCACAAGGTAATGTTTTATCGTGTATCAAATAAGCCATCATTTTACGTTGAGAAAATTCAAGAATTCATACTCTGACAACCTATTGCTAGTGATATTCCTATAACACTCGGCAATCATGCCTCGAATGGCAGAAAGGTTGTCGGACACCTTCATGCAAGGAAGGAACAATGAAAAGCCATACAAAAGGAAGAGCAGGGACATCGATGCCTATATTAGGACAAAGTAAGTAAATTTGAAACTTCGCCGAAATTATTTCTCAATTTATAACTTTCAGTTCGCGAAACAACTCGGGCATGTCGAGTAATGGTAATTCTCCGAGGAAGATCACATTGGGCTAGTTTAGATCTTTCATAATTTTTATAAAAAGAAATTACAGTTGAAACTGATTCCGGTCATGTGGAGCTGCGAGATGAGCGTGATGCGAGAATCACCAACATTATCGCTGATGCAAACATGGACGGAGTCAGACATCTAGGAAATGATGATCCATATGCAAGGTTAGGTTTTTATGAATTTCGAAAAAAAAAAAACTAAAAAAAAACTCTACTTTTAGGAGGCTTTGGATAACTATTCTTGTTGTATTTCTAATTCTAGCACTTATTCAAATTTATTCCCAAATTCGTCTGTACTATAGCGATCCAGTAGCCACGAATATTCAGGCAGAATATCCGCAAAAAATTGCATTCCCCGCTGTTGCTGTTTGTAATAATAATCAATTCCGGTAAGTTAGACGGTTTTTTTTTTTTAATTTTTATTCCGCTGATTTTTGAGACTGACTTACATTACGGGTGCGAATCTGAATCGCCGAGCACGATTTTATCCAGGTTCACTTAAATCGACTGCCGACAACAGTTCTAGTATCTTTGATAAGGTAGTTTTTAGTTCCCTTCATTGATTTTGAATTTTTTCTCAGATATTACGAAAGACCTGGGACTTGGATGCTGTGCGATTTCTAAAGTGGGCTGCTCATTTCAAGAAACGAATGATTTTGGGGTAGGGCTAATTTTACCGACGAATTTTTGATTTGGTTGAAATCGAAGATGCACCTGGCCGGATGGAACGAGCTGTTCGTCGAATGACTTCAAGCCCGTTTGGACAATGAGTGGCTTGTGCTATGCGATAAACACAGATCCGCATAACCCCTTTGAGGTTACTGGAAGTGGTACGACAGTTTTTTTAAATGAATTTTCGATATCTATTCTACTTTTACAGGTTCTGGTCATGGACTTCGATTATTACTGAATGTCGAGAGTTACGAAAGAGTTGACGCCTGCACAAAACACTTCCGATCGAAAAGCTTACCAGGCAATAATTTTTCATATTATCTTTCAGGAGAATGAATATTTCAGGGCTAAAAATCCTAATCTATAATCAAACAGATATTCCTGAGAGTAGTTTGGATGGAGTTAACGTTCCGACAGGATACGCAATGGACATACCTTTCAAGATGCAACATGTGAGCGTTTTTTTCATAGAAATTCGACGATCCAAATAATTAGAGAAGAAAATTGCCCGGAGTGCATTGCATTCAAGAATCGGAAGAGCAGATTTCGGCAAGGAATGACTTCAATTCGCCCAATAATATTCGAACATGCACGATTAGGAAGTTGGCTAACTTTTTCTTATCGGAAATGAGTATTTATTTTAGATACATGATGGCGATTGAAGAGAAATGCGATTGCACGATGAGAAAAGCTTTCAATGCAGACGGACCAGAAAGTTTGTCATTTTCTTTATTTTTGAGAGAACCTATTTTCCAGTCCCATACAACGCATGTAACGTGGATGATTATTTTGGCTGCGTGGTAGATGTGATTCAGAGGGTTAGAGAAAATGGTACTGCTTCTGAATGTCTTCCTCCTTGTGAAGCCATTGATTACACAGCTTGGCAGGTAAAAATATGATTTTTTTCTCAAAATTCCAACTTTTCAATGAAATTAGGACATGAATCGCTTACCCACAAACATCATGCCTTCTGTAATCGAAGAGCAGGAGAGCGAAGATGAAACCGACGTGGCTGAAGTCGAAGTCGATCCTCCTCCAGTTCGTCTCCTTGAAATTTAGATCATCATTTTTTCTTCTAGAAAATCATCCATCAGCAAATTATTCCCGATGCAGAGACATTCAGCTGTGAAGAGAACCAATATCTGACAGATGCACAAGTTATGGAAATCAAGCGACAAGCTCACAGTGCATATGAGAAGCAGTCCAGATACCAAGAAGACATCTTTCTGAGAACCAAGAGGAGAATTTCTCGACTCAATGCGGCTATTGAAAAGTGAGTTAATCAAATTCATTTGTGAAAAACATGAATTTTAGAATCAATGCTCACAAATGGGGATACAACAACGAGAATTTCGAAGGAGTTCATGAAAGATTGTCAAAATCCGTGGGTTGTTTCCCTAATTTTACGTGAGTTATTAGAATTCTTTCATTTTTAAAAATCGCGAAAATTATCAGCGAGCGATATTCGGAGATTGAATCCATAATATCGAGCAGACCGCTTTCAAGCGAGGAGAAGAAGGCCAACCAGATTCATCAAGTTCGTTTCATCTAGAAAGAAGCAAGATTTTATTATTTTAGCTACTTGATGAGAAAGGCTTCGAGGCAAATCCGACAAAATTCAAATCGATTGGCGAAGTCAAAGCTCATTTCGGAGATCGAGTTGAGAAAGTGTCGGAAGAAATTGAAGTTATTCTTCGAACGGTCAGTTTTTTTTATTTCCACTTCAAAATCATTCAATTTTATGCAGATTGAGAAAATGTGGAATCTCTACCTTGAGTCAAACTATCATTTTCAACTCACTGTCGATCATGGCAGAATGGATCGAATTATCAATTTGATGCTGCAGGTATTTTTCCAGTCATTCTAATTTTAGTAGTTATTTTCTAGTACGAACAAAGCAAACTGCAAAGAAGGGCGTGGGCAGAGAAGATGCAATCCAGACAAATGCGACATTTTTTCGAGGAGGATTTTTATGATGTATGAAACTTTTTGAGAATAATAATTATTTCGAAATGAAATTTTGAAGGACTATTATCAAGTCCTTATGAAAGACATGGATACTTCGCTCGTGAAAGCCGTCTCCGAGGTTATCAACACAGATTGGCCTGAGATGGAGAAATATCTGATATCGGGGAGTGGAATCAGGGTAATTTTTCAAATGAGTTCCATCATTTTTACCTAGCTTCAGACAGGAGCAATGCTATTCTTCGAAAAGACGACCCCGCAATCGCAGGAGAAATTTCGAAAATTTATCAATGACTTGCATGAATGCACAACTGGCCCATTGTTAAAAGAGGCTAACGTCTTGTTGAGGGAATATCGAAAGCTATACAGAGAGTTGCAAGTATTTTTTTTCTAAATTGTAATAATTTTTATCGCTTTTTTATCCAGGCTTCCTATCAGAAATTGTTCAAAGAAGAACTACCCGACTACTTGGAAAATTTCGACTTCGGACCCAAATTCGTCAGGTTTTAAAGAATAGAAAATCAGTAAAAGTCTGAAAGTTTTAGCGAGAATTTTGCAATGGCCAACGTATACCTTCACAAGATGCATTTGGAAAAGTGGCGTCAGGACAGAACATACGGATTTTGGAGTTTGGCTTGTCAGTCTAAAAGTCGTAACTTTTCCATTTGAACTATACTCTAGGTGATATCGGTGGTGCCTTAGGATTGTTTCTAGGAGCAAGCTTATTGACGATCATCGATCTGATTTATATTTGCTTCCGGTTAGGAATTTGGAGGCGCCGTATTTCCTCAAATGGATGTTTGACTTGGTCGGTTTCATTTTTCTACTTCATGCAAGATCAAATCCTAATTTCAGTATTCGTACTTCTACAAACAAGACGATTCGATGTGCCTGGTGCCAAGAGAAAGGACAACCAAGAAGAAGGAAGTCTGGGGTTCATGCAGTTCCCTTTGAAAGTTATCCCTACCATGAGCCTGTCGCCAAGAGCAGTTTCTCAGTTGGAGGTGGAAGTCAGCTTTCTTCATACGGCACTGATTCGATCAAGTAGGGTAGAACTTTGAAACTTTAAAAATAATGAAGCTAGACCTAAACGCTCAATATGGGAAGGACCGGGACCAGGGGAGGTGGACACACCGATTCTTCATGCAAGCCGACCGCACGACGCAAACGAATACTTCAACAACATGCAACTTCCTGGGCCACCAACTTATGAACTGCCTTCTGATGGTATTTTTCGGAAAATGACTCCTTAGATATTGGTTTCAGATGATGACTATGTGCCTTCTTCTGAGCCGATAGATTTTGATAGGAATTATCTGATGCCATCAAGTCAGAAACGACACTCGGAACCGAAGGATGAATCGTAAGTTTTCTTTAGAGTTGAAATTTTCGAATTCATATTTTAGTAAACTGAGCGATATAGCGGAAGAGGGCAGTAAACGATCCTCGGACAATGATGATCAAGGGAAGGGGTCGAGAGGAAACAGTCCAAGGCAAGACGAGAAGGATCAAAAAGGTTTGAAATTGACTGAAATAAGCTGGAATCAACTTTATTCATAGGACCTGATGAACGAAAATCATCAGATCGGTCAAACGGTGGCTTGAAAACGGCTTCCAAAGAATCTGTGGTAGCGCCTTTGCGTGAAAATGTAGGACTCTTCGAAAATTCGCAAGAAATGTCGGAATTTAGCCACCAACGTCTACAGGAACAGAGCCAGACGAAGCGTCGGAAATTTCAGAGAGCTCATCTGCCCTTCCTCTATTCCGATCAGGCCACACACCTCAAAAACAGTCGGAAATATAATAAAGAAGCAATAATAAAAGGATTTAAATTCTTAAAAGTACTCGAAAAGGAAATTTCATCATGCAATGACACACGGAATGTGCACTGATAGTGTGAGTGCAATTTAGAAAAGATGAAAATGGAAGCCATTCGAACCTATGTTTTACAACCGAGGCTCCCACTTTCTATGCTTGTCTTCTTGTCAACTGATATCACATTAGCGGGTGATTATCGTCACTTGTAAAGCTGACAAGAGTAGCGCTTCTTTTCTAGACCTAAAAATGAGATAATAAACCAATTAGTAGCGAAAAATTGCCGTTTAACTTCTGCAGGAGAATGTGCGTGTTGATTTTTGTGCTGTGGCATTTATTTTCGCTTCGAAATCTGATGTCAACAATTGATTGAGTTTCAGAGATTCTTTGAAGAAGTATACTAAATTTTCATTTGTTCAAATACTGATCACTTTTCGTCTGCTAGGTTTCGATGGCTCACGTCCAAATCAGTAGGATTGTCATTTTTTAAAATGAAATATTGAGTTCGTTTCAGCGGAAAATGAACTTCAAACGAGGAGTCGGCTAGTGTCAAATGCCTTGAAGGTAAGCTCATGCAGATCAAAATTGTTAGAAAGTAACCTAGGAACGAGATAATTGCATCGTACTGAAAGTCGATACTCACATGGAGGCTGTAAAAGACATGTCACCTTTCGGATTCCATTTTGAACTCGACAAGAAGATCTATACCAGGGAGAAGAAGCGACGTCGATGGAAAAGTAAAAATGCACATTTTTCTTTCTTTCCAGTCCAAATTTTAGAATTCACAAAGTGGTTCTCTTGGATCGCCTACTATCATCACAAGTTCGGAATCCGACACATCACCCTAGTTCTTGTGCTGATCAGTTACGTTTTCATAGGCGGTGCAATATTCGAAGCTCTCGAGGCAGACAACGAACTAGAAGTGTAGAAACTTACGCAAAATTCTCAAATATCGATATTTTCAGGACTTGAAATCAACCATTATGCTGATGAATGGAATTATTTACGAGGAAGTAGGAGATATCAAAAATTTGACCGGCACATCGAATTTGCCGGAAGACCAAGACAAGGAGTTGACAGATAAATTGGCTAAATTGATCAAGGTTAGAGTTGGCTTTTCTTTAAGAAATTCTCGGATAAATCTAGAGATACTACAAAACGATGCTCGAAGCCGAGGGGCGGTTTCATGGAAGCGTTTGGCATAAAGCAGAAAACTTAGACATGCATTTGATGTGGTATTTCTCCTCTGCTACCTTTTACTCGATGACACTCTTCAGCACAATTGGATATGGTTTGAGAGTCTGATTGTGCTGTCTTTTGAAGCTATTATATTTTCAAGGCACCATAACATGCCAGACGTTTTGGGGTCGAACCGTGTCGATCATTTATGCATCGATAGGTCTTCCACTGATGCTCGTCGTTCTGGGCGACATAGGCGAATGGTTTCAGAAATTCCTGACGACCATTTACATATTCTTCCTGTTCAAGATCAAGTGGGTTTATTTCTGTTTGGTAGATTTGAATGTCCATTTCAGGCAATGGAGGAAGAAACCGATTCCGAAGGATAAATCGAAAATCTTCCTTCCGATGTGGATCGCGCTTACTCTTGTACTAGGATATATCGTGATTTGCTCACTCATAATCAAGGAGTTCGATCACAGTGAAGGGCACCGACCTGGTAGAGAGAAATTGCGATCCCTCTTCTTTTTCTATCTGTTGGTTTTAGGAATTGGATACTCGGATGCGTTTTATTTCACTTTCATCAGTTTGACCACAATTGGATTGGTAGGAACAGTGCATGTTCATTCTCAGAATAAATTTTAGGGCGATGTAATGCCATACAATATCCAATATTCGCCCATCCTATCTGCAACATTCCTTCTCGGGCTTGCTTTAATTTCCATTGTCAATACTTCAATCTATGCACAGGTGAGATACATTTTGCACTCATTTTTCATTGATTAGTTCTAGATGTACGGAGGCTTCTTCAAAATGGTGCAGAATGTGGAGCAATTCCTAGATCGTGTGCACAAACACACTCGAACCAAAGGACAAGGATATCACGTTTTTCGGGAGATGGAGCCCTGTTTTCGACTTCTCGTTTGCTCCTTCCCTCATATTGAAGCTTCGAAACGAAAACATCTTGATGACCATTTCCGCGATTCCTTCCGACTACGTGACAAACTCAGAAAATCGAAGAAGAGGGACCAGGTTAGTCAGATCTCTGGTAACCATAAAACCAGAAAGGAATCAATTTCGAAGATCGCAAGATTAGAGATGAAAATTCATCCTAAAGTTTGCTATTTTATGACTCTTTATTATAGGAGATGCGAGGAATGAGTTATAAATGTTAGTGATAAGGAATTTTAAATTAGGCTTTGGAAAATGCCATATTTAGGAGGAAACCGCTAGAAGGAGAACAATTTCGGATGTGGCTGCACATGGAGATAGAAAAGTCGTAATTTCAGGCAAAACAAATTAGAATTTATGAAATTCAGGAAACAACAACCAGTGACGCGGGATCGGTTGTTAGATATAGAGCTCCGACTCTAGGAGCATTTGGTGGATTCGATTTATCACTTTTCAAGTAAGACTTTCCTTATTCTCGCATTTCACTGTCGTTTTTTCCAGAAATCAATCAGACCGAAATCGAGCAGCCTCAATTCGGTTAGAAATGACGCCGGAAGTCGATCAACCGATCGATGAGCCATCTTCGTCTGATGAATCCTCTGACGATGACGATGAAGGATACGTGGGAAATCTGGAGACACCGACAACGTCGTCAGGAACTTCTGAAAACCGACAACGGTGCAGAACTTCATCTGGAGTTCCACATACTGCTTGGGAGAGTAGCATACCCAGAAGATTATTCGGATTTGGAAGAGGAAGCAAGAACAAAGTCCACCCGAGGAGTGAAACGGTCCAATCGGAAGGAGGTAGAAATCTCAAAAAGGATGACACAGAGTTTCATAGAGTTTAGTAAATTTTATTTTCACTCCATTAACTGCATAATATTTTATTGTAAATCAAAACTGTGACGTGGAACAGAATAAATGTTGAATCTTGTTGTGGAAATACTATAAAGCCTACACCGAAGAAAATCACTGAATTCATCAACCGATTTTGCTAAAATTTATGTGAAATTTCCGATTCCGGAAATTGGGTTTTCGCTCGAGATTTCACGCGTGAAAGATGCTCGAGCGTCGATTCTTTTGATATCGCGCAAAATTCATTACGATTTCCCAGAATTATGCTAATGAGTTCGTACGTGTTCATAGCCATTTTGCGAATACCATTTATTTTGAGTGGGACTCGATTTCCTCGAAAAGCGGCAATTCATTTCTGCCGAAAGCACTACGGTAATAATTCCGGTCGACTAAAATGCGTAGTCATAAATTTTCTTGTCGTTTTTACATAGATTTGACAGAATTGAAGTAAAAGAGGGGGAAAAGGTAAATCTGCTTTGGGGAATTGAAAAGTCAAGCGAGTTGGTAGCAGATTACCTAAAATTGAGAGAAAGGGTCCTTTTCTCAAACCCACTAAATCTCCTTATGCCTCTGAATTTTATACGCCGATCGCGCATATCTTTCTCCTTGAATGACTTCCTATTCGTCGTCAAAGACAAATGACTACCGGTTCGTGTCAAACTCGCTCTTATATTTTCGACATTCCGGCTCCAGGAACCAAGAACAATCCACCTCAGAAATATTCAACAAGAATTTTATCGAGAAATTGCATAGGAAATGTTTTCGCAATTTCCCCCAGAAATATTAGTTAATTTCGAAATTGCGCCTAGATTACCTGAAATAGTTCGTATAGGAATTGCGTAAAAACTCAAATAAAATTTCATTGTTTTGGTTTTATGAGCTTGCAGCGCTAAGTTTTCGAAGGCCGACTTTTAGTTAATCAATTCCATTTTCATAAAAGCAGAAAATATTGCTTGACTAATGTCAGTTTTAAAATTACTCGAACTTACACATACATTTTTATTCGAGTTTTAAAATAAAAAGAAAAAAAAACTTGTTGAGCACCCCGATAATTTGTCATATCTGTTGAATGTGGGTCTCATTGGAAATCATATCAAATTCATAGCCGCTCATCTGCTCACTCCCACTTCATTCTATTTTCATTTCGAAGAGTCGCGGTTGGGCTTTTCACTTTTTGTCGAGGCGAATATTTTCTTAGCCTCAGACAAGGAGGCGCTTCACTTGTCTAATTAGAAATTCATAATGTGCATTTGAGTTTTCAGGCTTGAAGAAATGAAGACCAGATATGGAAATGGAAGTGGAGTTTCGAGTTGGTGGCAACTGAAGCGAAGGATGATGAAAGGAAGGGTTGGAATCAGGAAGTAAATTGTGTAGATTGGAGAGGTAGAAGGTCAGTTTATTCAAATCGTGCCTGCTCAGAACATCCTTGGATATTCCTTGGTGATTGCAGAAGCCAGCGCGTTGTCTGGGGGCAACGTGCAGATGCGTGATTTGGATCCATATTTTATACAGTCCTCTCAGAATTAGGCTAAATTGCTCTCTGCCGCATCTAGAATGGTACGAATGTTTACACAAATGCATAAAGATTATTTATTTCACAATTTGTCAAAATTTTCATTTATCCTGATAGCCTTTTCATAAGCCTATAAATTAGCCGAAAATCCCACTTTGCAGAAAGCCTTAGCTTTAATTCTAAGGAAGCACTGTGCATCGCATACACATACACGACTCCTATTGGCAATTTCCAAAATAGGCGTGGCCTGCTTTCCTTTTTCCTTCGTTTCGCTTCAGACTCGCATGTCTGACTGCATTGCGCACCGAAAAGGAGCTTTTAGAGTCTCGCTTTAGGCACTTCACTTTGAGGCTTTTAACGAAAAGAGCCGACTTGGTCTATTTCAATAGAGGACTACGGTAGTTCATTTCTAAATTCTGTAATTTTAGACGATTATTTTCGCTGGACGATTCTTCTTATTTTGGACTGTACGAGAGGGAATGCGAGAGTAACAAGAAACTTTTTGAAGCTAGCAATTTCGCATTGCTAGAATTGACTTAAACTTTATGATCTTCTAAATTTTTACTTAATCTCTAAAAATACTGTAAGGAACTTAATCCTTTTTCGAAAATAATTGAATTCCTGCGAAAACTAATTGTACAAAATTTGCCACTTTCCATTTGCTTTGGTTTTATCCACTGAACTTTACGAATCTTAGAAATCTTGGAATTAGCCGTACAAAATCTAATTCATCAGTGGAAAATTTCCTGAAATTGACTTCGACTTCGACTTCGCTCGCCTCTTCCGAAATGCCTTAGGGGCATATTCTTGCCTTCCTTTCGCTTGGACTGCATTTTGCCTAAAAGCTTTCATCGTTTCCCGCTCCACGAACAATGTGTTGTGTTTTAGCAAAGCGCTTCCTCTGCCTCTATGATTGCGTAAGCCCTATGATTTTTCGAAGAAAGACATTCTTTCATTATCATGTTATGACAGGCTTCATTAACTTTTCTACTTTATTTTCGCTGAACACGAGCTTTTCAGACAAGTAACCCCAGGAAAATTCGAAATTCTGCAAACCTACCTCTTTTCGTAAATTTTCTGAGATTTTTAGTACACAAGCATCCCTTCCAAGAACCCACTCGGGCATTTTGAAAATTTTCAAAAATACAGGAAGCATTTTTGTTCTCTCACTTGAAAGGGGAATTTGCCAAATTCCGGTGTGAAAAACTCGCGGTGCACCTATCTTTGAAATCCGAATATCCGAAATTGGTCTGTGTATTTCAACAAATGCTGTGGTCGCTAAACGTGCTAAATTTGGTCATATTTGTTTCAAAATACGTTTATAGAGATCAGATCGCGATGCTTTTTCCTTGAAGTTTTATTTAGAAAAATTATTTGGAAATGAAAGAATATCATGAAGTTAGGCCAAAATTAATGAGAGTAAAGTGATAAAGTGGGGGATATTTGGATATTTTAGTCGGTTAACGAAGTGTCCTTGTCGAATTCGAGCTTTTCGGCAATTTATCATCCGCCAGGTTTCCAATTAGAAATGTCGAGAGATACGTGGTGCAAAGTCATTTTTAACGAAAAGCCCTAGCGTACTTTCATAAGCCTGGCAATTTCGTGTTAACTTGCTATTAAGATCGAAGTGAATTGGAATCACTCCGTTTAGTCTCTCCCCTCCTCAAGGCGCTTTCCAATTTCATTTCTTGTATAATATGGTTAATGTTGCTAAAAGGCCACTCACTCACCTATTAGGCATTCAGCTATTGCATAGTTTAATGCTGCTTTTGCCATGTAGGGTAGGGGAGATTTTGATTTAGGAAAGGAAAGTAGGTAATTGTTCTGTTCGGAAAATCTAGGATTGTTTCAATTTCAATTCGAATTTAGGACTGAATTTCGAAATTCTGGAATTGAACTGTCCAATTTTTATCTAGCTTTGAAAATCCTGAAAAATTACAAGTTGTTTGGAAATCACGTCGTCGTTTCCATGTAAAACTCATTGGATAAATATCACTTATAAAGCCTCGGGTGTGGAAAAGCAGTCTCGTTCCCATTTATCCCGGCTCGATTTACATTTTCAATCCCCGACTTTCTCTGGTCGCTCTCAATTTGTCCTAATCCCTCGAACTCATTGAATATTCACGTAATTTTTCTCGAATCTCCCCTTCCTTTGCTTTGCGCCTCTCACTTCGCTTCGCGAGTCAGATGGCGACAAGTTGAATCCCCCTGCCCCCATTACAAAATTTTCAATGAGTAAGTCGAGAGAAATGGAATTAATTCGAGTGAAAATATATTCCGAGATACTTTGCATTTTCACGCAGGCATTTGTAAAATGTCAAGTTACAGTAGTAAAACGGAATTTGATGTGTTTATTTAGGAAAGAAAGGCAATATTTTAATTGAAGTTAACTCCGTAAAGCTCTGTAATTAAAATTACGAACACCCAGATTCATGAAAAAATTGGCAAAAACTCAAGCTAGTTTAATCGGCTTTTACGACTTCGATTTGAATCAAGCGTAAAGATAATCGACATCTCGTCGAAAATTACGCAGAGGCGCAGATGAGTTTGGCGCCTTAATTCGGTTAGCCAAATGGGAGAAAATAACAGGACGAGAAACCGGTACGAAACGCTGTCGTCAGGCGATTTGATTGATTTCTTGAAATCGAAATCATAGGCAAATTAGAGGAAGATGAGAGGAATGAGATGGGAGCCAATTCATCCCATTTCGCTACTCGATTTGTTGTGAGATGGACTATTTGTCGAGTTTGTCTTCTTTCTGAAAATCCTGCTTCTTTTTTGTAATACAACTCCTTGTTTATGGAACGTGCATCAGAATTTGTGAATTTTGAGCTTTCCATATCCGAATTTAGTTGAATCCGTCCTATTTGAAGGATAGAACTTATGAAATGGCTGAATGATTACTTCTCTCTACTATTTCATTCCACCTCTAGATACGGGCAATCATTTTGGAATTTCCCTGAAGGACTTATCATTGCTTTTGAAATTCCTGCTGAAGTTGACGAAATTCGTTCATTTCTCTTTTCGAGCTCTTAATTCTCGATTTTATATTTCTCCACGCGGCGGAGGACTGCTGTTTTCAAATTCATTCGAAATTTCAAGATGCTCTGCCTGCCTGTCCTGCCATCGGCCAAGGCTTTTCTCGCAAGGCCATCAGCTTTGAAGTCTTCTCGCATATAGAAGAGAGGGCTATTAACGACTCGGAATAGCTTGTAAATGCAGGAGAGGACTCCCTTACCCCTCTCCTCCCCTTGCCTGACCAAGACTTGTGTCATTTCAAATTTGAGCCCCACACAGCATTTTACGTCTCAGCAATATCTCATTTGAATGAAATTTTTATCAATTTGCTGCATAAGCAGCTGCTAGCGACTTCCAAAAATTGCTTCCTTTAAAAGTCATCCGTAATTCGTCTTCATTTCCTTGTAACGATTATTTTTCTGTTCACTACTATATTTCCGAAAAATATGGACGATTTAGAAAAGATTTTTATAACGATTCCAAAAATATGCGCAGCTATAATTTAGGAATTTTAAAGCGCGCTTCGAAAAGTCCTTTCACGAAAGGATTCTCACGAGTTTTAGAATTAGCTTCAAAGGGAAGAGCTTTGGAAAATCCATCAATTAATAATTCAACCCCACAACTTTTGAGTTTTTCGAGGCCCCAAATTATGAATTCCGAAGTTTTGATGATGAAAAGGCAGTTGAAAATGCCTCTCTTAAACAGAATTCAGCGAGAGAAAAGAGACCCTCTAAATAAGCCTATTTTATAGAAATTCATCTGAAAATTTGTCCTCGCCCCTTTCTAGAGTCTCTCTCGTAGAGAGAGAGTAACAAATTTGCCATCTTTTCATTTGATCATCTATTTTATTCCTCGAAAACTATATTCTCTAACTCTAAAAGCCGATGCGCATTTCCTCAAATTTTGCCTTTTTCAACGTGTCTATTCGCTAAAATTTCAATGAATTTTGCAATTTTCAAGGATTTGCGCTGCGTCGCAAGGTCTTTTCTAATTCACAATTTATTTCATTAGAGCGCGTTTCATTTCAAATCTTCCTCCCTCCTTCAAAATGATTTTCATTTTGCTTCCCGGGAAACATTTTTCCTTCTTTTTTATGCTAACGTGTTTCATGAAAATCACACCTAAATTAAGAAAATTGTTTTGTAAAAGCTAGGCGACTTTGGAATGAGCGAGAGCCTTTTGACACGCAAACAAAGTGCACATTACGCATTACGGCGCTGTGTAGAAAAAGACCGAGTTTATGAGTTGCAAACACGGCTATTTGAAATGAAATGTTTACCTGATTTCCTTGATTTAAGAGAAAAGGTGAATAGATTTCGTAAAGTCACATTTTCCTATTCCGAACACCTTTATTCTAAATTTTACTTATTCTTCATATTTTTCTGAAAGTATTTAATTTGAGAAAAATCTCATTTGTTTCTGACAAAAAAGTATTTCATCAGGATTTCGTAAAGTCATTCTCCCTACTTTATTGAAATCTCCTTATCATCATTCAACGATATGTTGAAAATGAGCTCTAAATGAGGAATTCAATAAAATTGTTCAAAGGGCTTCACTTTTATGAATATTCATTGCAGTTGATGATGAAGTCTTCAGACAAGTGAAGTGCAGCCGCAGCAGCAAATTCTATCAAATTCCCTATAAAACGGCTTGTATTATATTGGGAAATTTCATTTCATTTTTCTTCTAAACCCTAAGCGCTTTGTTTGCGAATTTTCGCCTACGGTATTGAAACCTTTGAATTCGGGTGATAAAATTCTTCTAAATTCGGAAATTTTTAACTACAGTACGATTTTTTTAGATGATATCATTTTTTCTTCGTCTTTCACATGCGATTTTTCTGCCATCGGCTCAAAACTCTGATTCATCCAGTTTCCCTTCTTATTCGCTATTCTCTTATTTTATTTTCAATCTTGGACTGTCCGCATTTTTCTGCATTCCCTTTCTTCAATTTTTGTTTTTCCGTGACTCAACCCGGCAAACCGATGGTAACCTTTTCGTGTAACCAAATCTCACAAAACTGAAGGAATTGAGAATTTGGAAAAATCTAAATTCATGAAATAATGCAAATGAAAAGATGTCGTTTTCTGACGTTGTTCTAGCTCTGCGTGCTAATTCTTCTAGTTATGATTTTTGATTGCCAAAATTCCTAGATTTTCAAGTACATAAACTTATCCAATATATTTACCAGTTTCATTTGGATTTGGATTTAGTTGGACTCTGAATATTTCACGCACCGTCTAACTCGAACAAATGAGAAGCTCACTGTCTCTCTGCATTCTCTTCAGCTTCCCTCTCTATTTCCCCTAATCAGCCCCCACTCCCTTCGGCTTTTCATAGAAACCAAATTTTTATCCTGGTTTTGGCTTTCCTTTATCTAGGAAACAGGATGCGAGATAGCACATTTTCTCTGTGCAATTCCCAAAATTCGCTTTGCCTGATTTTTCGCTTCAGAACCCTTAACTTAAGCAAATTCTTAATTCACTCCGGAACTTCAGTCTAACTTCCAAACAAAGGACGCTGAATTGTTTTAGGATTTGAAAGCGGGATTCGGGCAAATTCCATTTTTCTACCGTACTCCTCCGATGTTTAGCTGGCCCTGTCTTCTTTTTCTACGCTCTCTCAGTTCCATTCACTATCTCATTTCATTTCAAGCGCAAAAAACGCGCTCGCTTCTGCCTGCGGGCTGCTGTTTGGAAAAGGCAAGAGTAAAGAAGAAAAAGACCGGGGAAATTTGAGAGAGGAAAAGAACGTGGAGAAAGGGATAGGCCTTGAAGAGAAGCGAAGAGAGACAACCAATAGGAAGAGGAGTTAGAAATAGAAGGAATTTCGAGGAAGCGGAAAAGAAATAACTCAACACAGCTTCAATTCATAGTTTTCTACGAACTACAGTAATACTTAAAATTTCATTCATCTAGAATTCGGTAGGTTTTTCCTAGGACTTGTTGCTCAAATTACTCATCAAAAAAGGCCCCGCATGCATTCTTTCACCTGTTTTTGTAGGGAAAAGGGTTCTAAGAAACCCCGCTGTTCTGGTTTTTTTCTCTCACGGCAAATTTTGCGAGTTTCAATGATTCATTACACACCGAATTTCTGCGTATTTCTACCTTTGATGACACAGGTTTCGGTCGGCCGGCTCTCACAATTTGCATATCGGACTTGCGCATCTCGAGAGAAAGGATTTTTAGTTATGTGTTAAACCCGAAATAGTACGTGATTCAGAGAGACGGAAAGTGTCGGAGAAAAGAAATTAGAGAAAGTATAAATGTCCCTGACCCATTGGCAAAAAATAAGTGAAAAGTAAAGAGATAGAGAGAGACAGGGAAAGAAATTCGTTGTGATATAGAAATCTAGCGATAAAAATGAGAAGAGGTCAAATGTCTCTCTCATTTTAGAAGAGAGGAAAGTTAGAGATAAAAGTGAATAGAAGTAAGGTTTATTCGAGAACAAGTATATAGCATATTGATAGGAAAAGGAAGGTAGTGGATTGGTAGGAAAATAGTATCTTGGGAATTAGATTTGAGTCTTGGCATAGGTTCTCAGAACTCAACCATTTTTATACTTTCTTCACGTTACTCCTCCTAGATATTGTGAAAATTGTGTAAAGTTTGAAATCTCAAGATTTTTTAAATGACTCGCTCGATTTTTGGACTTGTATTATTCTTGACATTTTTCTTATCCAGCATTTTTGTATCTTTGTTGGTACTGAATTTGTGCATTTGAAACCTGACAATTAGCAGAGAAAGAAAAGGACTGTCTTGAGATCTTTCGAGAAAGGGAGATGACCGTGTTATGCAACGGGGAAGACAACTCAGTGGAACGGAACAAATTAGAATAAGAGCATCTGAGAAGAGAGCAGAGACGCAGAGAATTCATACGAAGAGATATCTCATATCCTAGCATTTTTCCTGAAATAATTGCTACTTGCCTCGAGAATGACTATTAAATTTTGGCCGTATCTCATAATTTTGCTCTCGGAGTTTCGAATAGCAAAAAGAGTGGACAGAGATAGGGATTTGACCTGGCAAACAAAACGAGAGATGGAAATTAAATACGAGAGCCAAAAGATGGAAAGACATTGAAAAAGTATGAGAACAGAGGAGAAGAGAACACAGGTTTTGTTAAACAAATGTGTGTCCCCTGGAGTTAGAAAGAATAGGAAAAAATGTGTTTGGAAAAGTGAGGAATTTTCCTACTGTAGATAGAACTTTGAAATATTCAATGTATTGAAATGAAAAGAGATTCTTAGATATTCCATCCAATTTTTCTTTATTATCAATACTATGTTCCAGAACCCAGAATAGTTTACATCTCAATTTCGGGCGAAGACAGATGGATGATGCAAATTATCTTGAAACTTGAATATTACGACTGGATTTTTTCTTTTTATACTTTTTTTTTTCTTAAATTTTGACTACTCTATAGAATTTAGTTATCAATCTTTTATTCACTAGCTGGATTTATCGGTTTCGCTATCTAATTTCTTGGTTTACAAAAATGGGCGGAGTTTTGTGACCCCTGACCCTTTGGAGTGCTCGTTCATTTCTATCTTTTTGTCCACCCCCTCCCGTTCATCTCGCTTTTTTAATCTTGCTTAGGGAGTTGACCCGGCAGCGCGTAGTCAAATTTTCTTCCTTCTCGATTTCTCTAGCCATTCATTCGTTCTCTCGTTCATTATTACACCCAATAGGATTTCTCGAAAAAATTCGCATATATCTGCTTTGACGATTTTCGAGATTTATTCTCAAGCGTACAAGTCTAAGTTGGGCAAGTGCTAATTTTCAAATCCGCATTTATTTTTTTCTGTTTATAAGTAACACATGAAACTTCACACATTCTTGCTCGAAATTTTTAGCTTATCAGGCTAAAATCCTGATTTATGTTTCTTATTCTTCGGAAAAAGTACTGTAATTTATGAATTGATACTCGCTGTGAGGGGTACATAGGGAATTTTAACATGTAAAATACTTCAAAGCGCCGCTCCACCCATATTCCATCGGTCGTACGCAATTTTAAATGGAAAGTTTAGTTTGATCCTGTAAGATTTGCGGATAGACCGATTTGGCTAATATCAGATATACCAGATTAGTGAAGATATGTACACGAATTTCTCGATTTCCCCCATTGCCTAGTCATATTCTAATGGGCTTTGCGCGAATTTCATCCAAAGTTTTGTTCCGGATATTTTGAATTTTCGAAATCAGCAGCACTCAGCAGTAGTGAAATGAAGTAGTAGCCGGAAGTTAGTGATGAAATTTTGAAAATTCATTAATTTCACCGGAAGTGAGTGAAATGTCTGGATTTTTGAAATTTCATGATTTTTAACTCATTTCTTTTACTTTTTCGCTTGGGATCAAATTTTTAGATTTTCAAAATTCATTATTTCTTCTCTTTCTTTCTAATCTCTATCTCTTCTCTAACATCTCTACCATTCCAATTATTTCTAGTGGCTACTCAAACCTCTTGAAACTCTAATTATATTCTAATTTCTTCGAGACTTGCTATCTTCTTGTGCTCAGTTATAAATATTTCGATCTCATGCACCTTAGCTCCGCCCCTTTATGTCCCCATTCGCATTTCATTCATCTAGCGAATTTTCGAAGCCCCACCCCCCTTTGATCTAATCTGCCAGGCAGGCTCTTTTGTATGTGTACTCTTGTGATTTTATGCTCATGCAAATAAGATAGGTAGAACGGTGTTTCTCTTTTCTTTGCATATTTTTCGATTCATTAGAGAGTAGGATTTGAAATTACCGTAATCTCAAAAATGAGAGTTAGAGATATGAATTTGAAGGTCAGCCCTATTTCTCTATAGCCGGTTGAGAGAATTCGTCATAATTTCTCTTCCCCTTCTAGAAAAGAAAGATTTCTTATCTGCAATTATTCTACTATGTTCGATTATATTTTCTACAAAATCTTCCAACTTTAGTTCCACTCCGCTTCAATTAGAAGTTGAAGTTTTATTTTCGATGTTTTGAAAATTAAATCGGCATATTTCTGGTTTTCTACGTACTAAATTTGAAACTTCACAATTATTTGATTGGTTTTCGAAGTTCTCCTGGTTAATTTTAAAATGTTTGCCATCAGAAACGAGCATCGCGAGTTATTCGAATGACCTCCATGCACTTGACAGCAGCAGCTCGAGGCAATCCTTCTTTCTCTCTCAATTTCAATTCTAAATTCGAGAAGTGGAGAGACTTCGTGAAATTGAAATTTGTATTTAGAAAAGTTCGGAAAATTCTATTTGCACTATATTCTGCTTCAAAAAAGGCGAATTTTTATGCATATTTTTGCTAACATTTGATCTTTGAGGTATAAAAGTTTCATTATTTTCGCTAAGTGATCAGTTGAAAATAAATGGTCGACAAGATTTTGAAAGCCCTAAAAGCTTAGGCATATAAAATTTTTCATACTTTTGAAAAATGCTTTGAATTAGTCAACTTCACCAATGATAAATTGAGCATATGATCGAAAATAGCGCATATCTTTTTCCTGAATGTTGCCCCGCAATTTCTCATATCTCCCCGATTTCCAACACAAGTCCTGAGCGGCATCTTGGTCCGCCAATTTTCATTACACTCTTTCGAAAAACGCGAATCGAATCGCACATCGAAATTTTCACGGATCTTCGAGATTTTTGGGGATTGAAATCGAGAAATAGGAGACGCACACATCGGGCGATGGCTCGAGTGATTTGAAATTTTTCCTGATTGATCCTTGAAAGATTGAAATTCATTCGTATGTCATTTCTTGGATGGCTTTCGAAAATAGCTCCATTTTGGCAGCGAAACTAATAGACAAGATTTTCAATCTTGATGCTGTGCTTTTCTGCGATATTTTCATAAAGCCTCGTTATTTCTGGGGATTCAAGCTGTGTAATTTTGAAATGGTTCAGACTTTTGACATTTCCGGCTAGTTTTGGATTCCAGTTCCTGTGAACGCATCTGCGTTTCAGATGTTTTTGTTTCATCTACCCATCTCCTCTTTCCCCTGTCGAATTCCGACTTGTGCCGCGCCACGCTCTTAGGCAATTAATAAATTTCGCGAAAAAAACTGTTCGCCTCTCTCAACGGGTTTTAAAATTTTGTGCTCATTTTTCAAATCCTCCCCGGCTTTACTTTTCCTCCTTTCGATCTGTTATGTGTTTTTCAATTCGACTTTTGGGCGGGGTATCATTTAATCATTTTAAATGAGCAGCGAAGTCTGGAGGACTTCAAATTTGAGTTCAATCCACAAAAAAGATGTTTTTCATGATTTGGTGTATTGAAAATGGGAAACAATTCCAATTCAAATTCAGTTGAAAATACTTTTTAAAGGGCATCCTCCTATTAAATCTCTTTTGTACCACTACAATTCGTTTCGAAGTTCTTAGGTAAGAAAACTACTTGGAATCATTGATAAAAGCAAAAGTTTTGCATAGTTGTTCCATTTCATTATACGCTAGTAGAAATTCGAGAAGCACATGATAGGTAATTCTAGTGAAGCTACATTTTATTCAACTGCTGTTTTTGTAGCGCTTCATCTCTGCACGCCCTGGACTTTAATCTGTACTTTAAAAAATTATTCAAAATCCAGAGGCATTATGACTTCACACGATAGCATTAGTTTTGATACTGTCACTGAAACTGACAACTTTTGCAATGTCACTGTCAATCCTTGAATTTCATTTGCCAATGTCAGCATCAGTGCTATGATATTAGAGAATGTCATAAATGGCAATATCAATGCCAGAAAAATGTACCTAAATCCGCATCCTATTCAAATCCTCTTTGCAATTCTTTTTCCTCTTCTAAAAATCTGAGGTTAACACATTGCTGGTGAATTTGTCATTTTGTCATTAACTAAGGGGATTGGCAAAAAGCCATGCGGTGTTTTCCCTATCGGCAAATTCGTCAGGTTTTCGCCCGCTGCTACATCGCAACCTCAATTAAGTTGTTTAAAACTATGTTTCACCCCTGATCTTCCGCTGATAAACACGATGAATCTTAGCCTTTTCAGAAGGCTTTTCGTCGATTTTTCCCTCCCATCCTTTTTGATTTCAACCCGTTTATACGGTTGCTTTCTGCCTTCGGCAGCTTCGCGTTTTGCATGATTTGCTGCTATGTCCTCTCTGCCAGCCCTGCAGGGAAACGACGGTTGCATTTCTCATTCCTGCATTTCGACGGCCTTTTCTCGCTCTTTTCTTTCTTCTCTTTTCACTGCCTGTAAATCTCCTGATTTCGCGCGATATTTCCTAGTTTTTGATGGCCAATCAGAATCGCGGCCAAATCGTCGTTAGGAAAAATGGAATCTCAGCTTGGTTTTGCGTTTTGCATTTAGGCAGCAGCATTTCACAGCCCCAACCTTGACGCCAATGCATTTTCTGTTGCCTTAGCTTCTTAGCCTCCGAATCTCTGATTCCTCGCATTTCGCGCCCATTCTGATTCGATTCTGATTTCACTTCGCCCCGCCCACCTGCTTCTGTCTGCTTTTTTCCAACTTCCCTGTTAACTTTGCCAGCTTTCACAGCCATTATTCTGATTTTTTACACCTTCACACTCGTGCAAAAGCTTTCCCCCTTAACTTAGCTTACGGAACAGAAAATGGACGATTTTACTGACTAAAGATGCTGTGAAATTGACAAAGAAGTGAAAAGTTAGAGGGAAAATGTAGGGGAGAAATCAAGCTGGTTTTTTCCTATTCTAATATCGCCTCTATCATCCACAATCTTTCACCATCTTCACTATCTTCACTATCCCATTTATCACTTCAACCACCACCAAAACGCTTTGTCAGTTTCTGTTTGTGTCGGCTTCAGCCGCGCTTCTCGATTTGATTTGATCCGTTTGAATTTATCGCTATCAATCGTGCTTTCTGTGGAAATTTCACTTTATTAGGAGTTATATCAATTCTTTTTGCAGATTTTTAACGATCCTACTATTTCCATCTTTAAACTAATCAAAGCAAGTGATATGTAGGTGATTATCAATGGATTTATTGAGATGACTAGAGAACTTGGGGCAAGCCCAACTGCAAAAATCCGAAATTTCGCTCATTTCAAAATACAGTAATCCCCGCGCTTATGTTTTCGACTAATTTGTAGTAACGCCTAATGCCTAGTCAGTTTGCAGTTTTCTCAGATAATTAACTTTGGAAAGAGGGAAGAGGGGAGAGCGAGATAAGATTGAGAAAGCTTTTAGCAGCAGCGGCAGCGGCGTCGTCGAGTTATGAAACAAGTTATGCATCGAGGGGGAATGTCAGAGAATCAGAGATGTTTTTCGCCTGGTTTCTCTGTCTAGTTGTCTCTTCAGAAGGCCGTACTATTTCTCTAATTTGCGGCCTGTGAAATGACACTCTCTGTGAAACGAATCGAATCGGGCGATTTCATCCAGCGGCAGGGCGCCGAAATCACGGCGACATCGACATTTCGCTAAGCCCCGAGGCGCGAATGGCGCATTGTAATAATTAACCGCAATTTCTCTCTGCCTTCTGCCCCGTTTTGCAATCCTTCCCATCGCATTTTATCCCTCGCAGGCATATTTTGCATCCCTTTTCAAATCGCATTCCTCTCCTTAGTTTTCTCATTTTATAATAATCTAGTTAGCTGCATTTTAGGGCAATTTTGAATTGCTCTTCCGAAAATGAGTGAAATTCAATTTACAATTGAAGAGCATTTCATAGAAACCTATTGTCCCCCTCAATGATGAGATTTTTAAGTGACTCAAAATTTTAACCAATCTGATGCGAAGTTCTATTGATATGTTTCTCTGGACTCTCCTGTATTGGCAATATCTTTGATCCAATGAGCTCCAGTCATTTTCGCCTCGTTTCACCCTCCCCCCATCCCTCTTCAGAGGTCACCATCTGGTCATTTAGCCTATCTTTCGTCCCGCATTTTACGCAGACATTTTCCCCGACTATTTTACGATTCATGAAAAATCTCGATATTTGAAAATACTGTAGCTTAAAAAGTACCATATCCTAAATTCTCCTTCAATGCGCCCAGAATTTCTCATTTTCATCCTTGTTTACCCTTATGTTTCGATATTCTCCAAGCAAAACGCTAAATTATTTGCCTTTTTCGAAAATTTGCGCGCCCTGGGGAGTGTTGAGAGTGTGTGTACCATTTTAATTGGCTTCTTTATATTTGAGAGAATTTTCGAGGATTCTTCCTTCCTGCGTCTGTCTGTTTTCTGTGTCTTTATTTCCATCGTTTCCTTCCCTCTCCTCTCCCATTTTGCATTGGGGCCTGGCCGAGGGGCTACTGATGAGAAATCGGGTTTTTTTCGCGCAGTCGTCGAATTCTTTTGCTTCGTCTCAAATCGCGCGCCCTGCGCAGCTTTTCCTTCGATTTATCTGACTCTCTGCGCTCTCCCCATCCCAATTACCATGCATATCGTATCTCTCTCATCCTTTCTCTCCCTTTCTCGACCCGTCTGCTCGTCTGTATCCTCTCATCCCAATTATCGTACGAATCGTATCTCTCGTTCCTCTTCAATTACGCCTGCAGCAGGCTTATCCTTTATCGCTTTTTCACTGATATCCTTCGAATTTCATTAGCTTCACACGTGCGTGATTTCCAAATTTATCAGTGATAATTTTCAGAGGACACGATTGTCAAACTAACCATCTTGAATTACCACGATTGAGCTACTTACGAAAAAGTCTTGCAAATCGACAGGTCTTGAAGATATGCTCCATTGATAAATTATACTACGATGCAATACTTCCTATTTCTAACTGCGCACGCCATTATACCTTCGTTTTGGAATTTTTTTAAAAAATGTTTCTAATTCTTGTCAAATTTTCTTTTGTACTCATAAATCATCGATGGGGCTCCTAGTTTCAGAGGTGTCAACTTATACAAGTCTTTATTGATACCATTATTACTTCGAACGTTTTCGAAGATTAACCCGTCCATTCCTTTGCCTGCCTAATTTATTGACCTGACTGGCACATTTTTCTTCTTCCGATGTTTTTTTTGCGGTTCGGCTCCTTTCGCTTTTCCTTCGAAACGTCCATAAGTTTTTCTAAATCGACATCAGGCAGTATGGATATCAAAAATTCCACACTCGCGAAGCTTTGAAAAATGATGTTCAGTTTGAACATTTGCTCCATTAATTTCCATTCTTTTTCCTGGATTGAAACCTTTTCTCAAAATATTTTCAATTCTTCTTTGTGATTCTTCAAATTTCTCATTTGCCAAAAACTTCTTGCAAAAGCATATGCGCGCGCTCTTTTCGAAAGAATGATTTGGGAAAGCTTTTCGGATCTACTCACCATTTAATGTTTAATTCCCATCAGAATCTGGATTGGGTGGATCTGCTGATTTTAGTCACCGTTATCTTTTATCAAAAGAGAATGCGAAGAACTTCGTCTATAGTTGTTAGGATAATTGTCCTGCTTCTCATGTACAACAATTACTCGGCAGTTTTGCAGCAAAAAACGAATGAAATGCCGATATATCAGATCTGGTTTAGTCATTTCTTTGCTTGAAGCTTCTCTGCCTCTGCGTTGGTTGGATATAGTGTCGAAAAGAGAAGAAGAAGAAGATGATACAGATTTGAGATATACAAGCCAAGAGAAAATAAGCCAATTGGAATGTAGAATAGCAAAATGATGCCTCGTTGCCTCTCGCGCTCTCTTTTGATTTGATTTATCCTATCATTTCAATATCTCATATCTCAGATATTCATAATCAGCCATACTATCATTTCGACTTACCTGATCTAGCTTGTTTCCTAAAATGTTTGATATCCAGAAAAATGTCAACGCCTTAGGCTACCAATTCACTATGAAACTTTCTATATGTCATCTTAGAGTTTACAGTGGATCATTCAATAGGGTTTTTAGAATTCAGAGAAATCAGCATAGTTTCGAAATATCTGGTCAGAAATATTTGCACGAAAGACATTATTAGCTAATTTTTGAACTCCACCAACTTCTTGGACAGTCCTGTAGAATTGGGGAAAGAGAAGCATTCTCTAAAGACAAGTTTAATAGTGATTGGGTGGTGATTTGACAAAAGCACACGTGCCTAAGAGCCTCCTGAGGAGCTTTCTCTCCTCCTTGGCTCGTTGCTCGTTTTTTGCCGTTTTTGCTAATAGGCGTTGTGCTGTGTGCGGCAATATTTGTCGTCAATTTTCTCTGGTTGTTCTTTCTCGCTGCTCGGGGCTCCGTGTGTTTGCTTTTTGTTGTTGTACTGTGCGAGAGTCGCTCTCTCTCTCGGGCGCGTGTGTGTGTGGCCGTGTTCCGGTCCTTCCTCCCCTAAGGGGAAAAATGGAGCAGAAATGAAGCAGCAGAATGCAGAAATGCCCCGTGTATACACGCAACAGCAACGTGAAAGAGGCAGGACTCGGCAAGACACTGTAGAATTACACGTCGAATGACGATCGACGGTTTCTGTTCCCAGGAGAAAGCAGAGCGAGAGAGAAAGAGAATTCTTCAACCCAGAGAGGCAAAGACACTTTCAACAGTCATTTATTCGAATCCATTCTTATTCTTCTTCACTACATGTTCCCTCAGGCAATTATTCTTACAAACAATCGGCAGAAACATTATTTTTATTATTCGATGCGCTTTGTATTTGACATCATAATAATTTGCAAATGCCAACTTATCTTGACATGCTTTCATCATTGAAAATAATGGTGTTTACAAACTATTGTAATAGCCGATACAGTTTCTTGTAAACTTCATCCTGCTCTTTTCATCAACACTTTGCCCGTTTAAATGGTTAATTTCAAAGGATTTATTTCAATTTCATTCAGCTGATTTCCTTTAACATTGTGAAATCTGAACGTCGTATTTCTCGGTTTATTTCATCACACGCAACCCAGCGACGTATTTTCAAGGACTCCTAGGATCGAATTTGCAATTTGCAATTCGATTAAAATTTCGCGATCTCTCCCCCATGTTTTTCACCGTGTTTAGTCAGGTAAAAACTGGATCAAAAACGTGAGCGCTCGCGAGCATTTTGTCCCTTGTGCCTTTCGTCTTTGAAATTTCACATTTGTTGACTTTTGAAACGGAACTGTTTTGTTGTCGTTTTTCCTCTAGTAAATCTGCCGGTGATGACAAATTTCCAAATTCATCAAAAACAGCAGCACTTGATTTGTCTGGTTTTTTGCCTGCGTAACTTCACACAATTCACTCGACTTGATGCTTACGGCGTTTTTCCTGAGATGTGCGAAATTCAGTTGCGTACGGCAATTTTACCTATAGGCCAAATTATCCGGCCCTGGGCCTGGGGCTTTTCGCACTTATCCTCAACTCGATTGCGTCGTCGTCGTCGCGTCTATCGTTTCTCATTCAAGTACCTCGCCTCATTTTTGCGCTCCTAAGTTTCTCCGTCATTCTGTTTTCTCTGTTGCCCTCTTCATTTTCAGGCCTAAATTCTCCACTCTTTCTCTCTCGGACTTTCGCTCATTTTGCCGTGTGCTTGTGCAATACGTGTAGTATGTCCACGTTTCGGGCTAGCCGGGACCGGTCTACAGAAATTCGGTTGGAAGGAAAATGCCCTGGGCTGTGATTTTTCCCCTCCCCCTTCTGCGCTCTTTTTACCCTCCTCATTTCTACGTTGATCTCCACGTAAAACATGCCTGAGGCAATCCTGTTGAATACAGTCAGCCGCGGTGCTGAATTAGAGAATTCCACTCGGAAAGAACGAGGACTTGCATTGAAGTGGCGAAATTTTCGAGTTCAATAACCAATCGCGTTGGGAGAATTACAGTAATTAGGGAAGATTTTTCACATAAACTCCTGAATTTAATGTCTAATAAATTTCAAAATTCAGAAATTCATTGTCATCATCATCTCTAAATCTGCAATTTATCACCTACTTTTTGAGTTTGGCTGAAAATGCAAATTAGTTGAAATGAAGAGTGAAAAGAGAAAGTGCAAAATCAACCAGTAATTCTTATTTTTATCACCTCTCACATTTGGTGTGCATATGATAAATTGATATTCCAAAGAAAAGTGGGAAACTGAGGGAATTTGGTGAGTGATTATTCGCTATTTCGATATCAGAGATTGGTCAGTGAAATGCGGGAGAGAAGAGCGAAAAAGCGATCTGTGCAGTTTTTATCGCTTCTCTCATTCACCGTCAAACAATTTAATCCACGAAATTCGAATGAAATACCAGTTCGTCACTTTCAACACCCCAACAGGCTCAAACGCGAGAAATAGTGCTGAATAGGAGAGAAAAGAGTTCTCCCTCCCTCTTGTCATATTTGGACAATATGCCGCTAACAGAATACTTTTACTACCTGAATGAAGTACATGATTTTTCATATGACTTGCATTATAGGCATAGATTCTAATGTTTAAACAGAACTTTTTTCAATTTAGCTTTCCATGATTCTTTTAAATTTAGCTTTACATCATAAACCACTGATTTCAACTTCAACCTTACTATTTTTCGTTTTCAATAGCCAAATAGCCATTACTTTTTTCTCCTCGTTCATTTGCTCTAATTTATTTTTTCACGCCCGCCAATATGATATGTGATTTTGTGCGCTAAAAAGGCGTGCAAAATATGCGCGTGTCGTGAAAACCTCGTTTTGAAAAACCGAATTCACGTCGGGGGTTTTTAATTGTTTTTCACAGTTCGATTCGGTATATTCTTGGCTATCTGACTAACAGGAGATTTTTATTTTTCGAAATTTCTTCATCGAATCTTTGAAATTTCATCTTTTCCCAAAGGTTTCATTTTCTAATCTCCTTTAAATTGGAAACGTGTAGAACGGCAAGTAAAAGCTGGAAAAATGATAAGCAACTCGGCAATTTTCATTTCATTCCTTTTCAATTTGATTAGGCTCCATTGTGAAAATTACGGAACGCAGTCTCAAACACGAAGAAAGATTTTTTGAAATTTTCGTGGAGTCGAAATTTTATCAAACTGCCGAGTGTTATCAGATGAAACCATCACACAACGAGCGAAAAGAGCGAAAAAACGTACGACCGACAAAAATTTCTCGAGTCGAAGCTCGCGTTTGAATTAATTAGCCTCTTCATACCTCTTTATCTTCAAACTTAGTTAGTTGCTTTCTTTATCAACGCCGACAAGAAAAAATCACTCGATTTCGAGAATTTTGCACTTATATTCCAATCATAAAAGGAGTTCATTTCTGCTAAAGGAATCCATTGTAAAAAGATTAGGTCTTTGTGAATTCAAAAGCCAAGAATTTACGACTTTGATTCGAGGGGATTTTTTGCCACAAGGGCTCAGCATATCTGAGATATAATGAGTGAGTTCGTTACCCCCGGTAATTTACAATTGCGCAGCATTTTGACTAGTCAGATTAAAATTTATTCTAGATTGACATACTTTCGAAAATCCATAATTCTTCTGTCAAAACCACTGATTTTGAAATTGGTCGAATTTCAAAGAGGTGCGTGAAGTCTTGGCAGGTTGTTGTGTTATTATTGCTCCTTGAAATTCGCTTGTTTTAGCCACTTTCTAGTTTTTCTTCTGAACTTCTAATAGTTCTAAAAATATTTCGTTACGATACATATAATTTGAGTAGTTTGCGTGTATTTCGTAGACTAATTGTTTTAATGCTTGTCTCAGCGTGTATATCTAGATGCGAGACAGTCCTAGGGAATTTGAAGTCGTTTCGTCATTTCGCAGTCCGAAGCAAGTCCCATAGATCATCTGCAGATTCTCCTCTCCCAGGCTTCTCGCGCGCGCGCGTCTTTAACATTTCACATTTTTCTGCTGGTGCTTTTCGTCGTCTGTCATTTTTTTTACTGAAGATACGCCTGCGTAATTCTAATTGCAACGTTCTCATCGAATCGCAGAATTCATAGGTTTTTCTCGGATTTCTTTCAGATTCGCGCACATTTCTCAGTTCGCATTATTATGGATCAATCGGGCTGTATCTCAGTCGGATTCGAGTTTCTTCTCATTGGTTATCAAGGATATGATGGAATTCAGATTTCGTTTCAGTCTAAAGTCAGACATTTTTGAAAAATGCGTGAACTTTCTAAAGCTAAAATTTCTCTTTCGTTCAAATCCCAAACTTTGTAAAATTTCCTTTTTCCTACAATCCCTAATGATAAGCTAATGTGGAAAAAGATGTTTTGGCAAATTCATTATCATGCGGGCTGTCCCATTCATTTTAACACCATCGCAAAGATTCGACTTTTGTAATTCTCCATTAGATTAAACCCCTTAGCTTCGATCCTCTAAACGACCATAAAACCTCGCCAAAAGTCGGTGATTTTTCCGTTTGCTTCACGATTTAACCCCATGTCATTTCGCTACTTGTCAACCACACGAAACATGGTCGTTTCGAATTCGATACAAGAAGCGAATTTTTGACACGAATCGCGGACGCTGCGAAATTTCAATTTATGTTTTGCAATTTCATCGAAGAGAAGGGGGCACGCGAGCGAGAGCGTTTCCGCACAAAAATCGTTTAAAATCGGGAGGAATAGTCGGCAAATTTCCGAATTCTTTCCCCAGAAACAATCTTTCCGCCATCTCGCTCTCTCGCCAGGCGCTTCATATAACAAATTTTGATTTTGTTTCTGCTACGTTCTTAATTTGTCGCTCGAATCGCTTTTTTTCTCGCTCGTTTTGACAGTTTCGAATTTTCCATTTAGTTGGCTTGTACTCCTTTCCGATTCTCGCCTTCCTGCCATTTCTCCCCTTGTCATGTTCACTTTTTCAGCATTCTTCCTTTCTCACTCTTCCCTCTCCTATGGTTTCAACATTCATCGCTGCAATCACTCTTGATAAATTGAAATGCGAAACCGTTTTCACAAAAATGTGAAAAATCAAAAAAAAAAAAAGCGACGGGAGGACTTTTGGAAGTGCGAAAAATTTTGCCTATAGAGATCAAACGCAAGTCAGTCAGAGACAATGGTGTGAAACTCGAGAGAGCACCGAGAAAAGGACGTCCAATTCTCCCCAGCGCATTTTACTAGTGTTCATCTATTCGATTGAAATAAACTTTGCCAATGATTTGATTTTTTGTGGTTTCGAATTTTGAAAACTGATATTGTGTGGCTAGTTCTCGGAAATTTAGATGAAATTTCCGATCGGGACATTTGTTGTCTTGAAAATTTGAAAATTGATATTTTGATTTTGGAAATTCCCCATAGACATCGATTTTCCCCTAATGATTATGAATTTTCGTACAGTTCGTTTCTTGCAAAAATGCTTCACCAACTTTTTCCGAAAATGAACGCGCGCGATTGCTCCTATTTTATTAGGCTTCCTGCGCTCTTTTTTCATTTCTTTAAATTTCGTCCGTCCGTCTATTGTCGAAGATGTTTCCAGGCATTTTTCCAAATTCTTCTATTCTCTCAATCATCATATATTTTCAAAGTTTTTCACATATTTCGGGCTATAGAAACTCATTTTTATTTCTCACGCATTATGATGAGTAGGTATATGGTTTGGCTGTAGAAAAAGGCAGGCAGAAACAAAATGAATTCCATTACGCCTTTCCTTTGCTGTTTTGAGCGTTTTGCACACATCTCATTTTATTCATATTCGCATTTTTCACTTCAAATAGAACTGGACATTTTTCTCAGCTCCAAATTTTTAGTTTAAAACTGATTTTTAACTCTGATCTTGGAGTTGTTCAGCCAGATCTCTATTTTCCAAACACAAACTATGCCTCAGTCTAGATTCAAATCTAACTAAATTTGTTCAAAATTCACTTCGAGCCAGACCCTTCCGAAAATTTGAGACTGTTTATTTCTCATTAAATCGAGCACGAGAGCGAATTTCTCTCCACTTTCCCTTTCTCAACTTTGTCGCGTTTTCAAAGGGGCACTGCTTGATTAGAATTTGATACCTGCGAAATATCAAATTTCCGAATTAGGCAATGCCGTCTTTCCTAAGGACTCTCGGTTTTAGTTTACTTTTCTCGGATTTGAAACGGACAAGAAAGTAATATTTGATATTTTCTGCATAGCTGCATTAAATGCTGTAGATTTTCAGCTATAATATAATTCTGACGAAATACATGTGCTCATTTCAAAATCTAATATTTGGACTTGCAAAATGTGAGCTTCGTTTATCTTTGTGCCAGAAATTTGATGCACTCCACGCATTTCGGATTTTCCAGCCCACGCGCGCGCTTCTTCTTCCGTGAAGTTATCAGCGAGAAGATAAGAGATAAGATAAGCAATGAGCGCGCGCGCAATTTCGAAGGAAAGAAGAAGCAACAAAAGTGACTGTGTGTTTCAATTTTCGAAGCATCCACTTGAAATTTCGTCTATTCGCGCCGAGAGAATCATCGCTTGACGCTTTGAGTTGCGCGTTTGCAAATTTCGGAGATTTCGGAATCCACACGCCGTCCGACTTTCGCGAGGGGCGCAAAATGTGAAGTGAGGTGCAAACAACGCGCGGCGGCACAGCCACATTGAGAAGAGTAAAAAATGAATGAGCATTTGAAAAATCTTCACTTCCATCACTTAGTACAGGACTCATTCATATCCGCATTTCATCATTTGACTCCAATTCATTTTTGATCTAAATTTTCCACACCCTATTATTTTCTAACGATCGAGTAGGACATAAATGAGCATTTGAAAAAGAAAATCCCCATTCAGTCGGCAATTTGATAGTACAACTCTAATTAATATCCTGATTTTTCAACTTATAGATAATTTCATCTAAATCTTCCTGTATATCCACATAATCTGAACGCATTGCGCATCTCTATTCTGCTTGTTCATTCGTCTGATTTAAAATTATATCTGATCTACAGATTTCATAATAACATCTGGTAATCTAAGGGTATCTGTGCTTTGCCTGTCAAATAGTAGATATCTTGCTTTTAATAATCCATGATATAATGTAAAATCTTACTATCTTTATCATGATAATTCTAGTTTTATTTTTTCATCTATCTTTTTCTTCGAATCTAATGACTTGGCTGGTAGTGGAGTGCGTGGTGTGTGTGTGTGTAAGTTGTGAAAAATGATCGTCTGAAGTAAAAAGCACGCGTAAGCAGTGCGATACTCACGGATTAAACCATTATATTCGTAAATCCAAGGAACCCGAAGAAAAGGAAGATTAAACGAGTAGTACGCAAATACGCTCAGATCCCTTTTATTTCAATTGTCTGTTAAAATTCACAACCGCGCCATTTACTACTACTAGCTTTTTTCACCGATTTTCTATTGAAATCCCCCAGCCTCTATTCAAGCAGTTTGTAAATTCTCGTATATTTTCTATGCCCATCCTCTATTCTTCAGATTCAATCCTCCTATCTATCAGATATCCTTTGTTTTCAATCCTCAGATATCTAACTAAATTTAAACTACCGTAATCCTCAATTTTGCTTGGGATCTCAAATTTCATACTTTTCAGATTGAAGTATACGGTGATTTCGAAAATTCATAGGATAGAAACGCATATTGCAGGGAGAGATAGTAGTGAAACGAAGGAGAAACAGCGCATTCATAGAGGATTTATTACCGCACTATTTAACTTACTTTACAAATTTCAAACCTACCGTATTACTGCCTAGAATTCGTTAATTTCTCTTTTGCTTTCGGACTGGAAATACTTTTGCTGTGTGATTTTGTAATCGTTCTCAATTATAATCCACTTGTAACCGCGAAGCTGTAACATATCCGGTCTGGAATTACGCATATGTATTGCGCAATTGAAAAGGTGTGTGTGCGTTTGAAGGGGAAATTTTCGCATCTCTAATGTTGACTTTAGTCGTATATTTTGTCGTTTTATGCTAATTACACCTGTCTTCTTGGAAGACCATTCATCTCTTGAAGATGATTGGTTCGGAAGTTTAACGCCTCGCGTGCCATCAAGTTGATCTGCCTGCGCTGCTGCACTAGTTTGGTTGCTGGTTTGGTTTCTGGATCTGCTTCTCACACCTAGGGCCTCCCCCATAGTGCAAAGCGATTTGTCGTCGTCAGGCCAATTACCCGCTTGTGACTTCTTGCATCTGCTTCATTTCTGCGATTCAGTCTCAGATTCAAGAGCTTCTGCACGCGCGAAGCGCAACTTCACTTTTCACTTCTCATGGCAGATTTAATGTTTCTCTGTTTTCATAAGTATCTCCAACCCAAATTGGACTACAATTATTAGAGACAAGAAGAAGAGGAGATATTGCGTTTATACTCACCAAAAGTCATTCGACTTCATACGCATTCTCCAAAATATGTGTGATCATCTGGGTCTAAACGTCTTCATCTATTTCGATCTGCTGATTTGTCATGTTAATTTGATGAGATTCGTTTTCCCATTCCGTCGACTGCCTGATTTCTCTTGCTTGAATTTCTGTTGAATGTTATTTTAATTTATCTTTCTCACTCGTTCATTCGCAAAATCATTCATGTTTTGATTCTAGCAAGTGGCAGATATTTCAGCTGATTGTTTTCTCATTTGTGTCTGCTTGTTTTCTGGCTGAATTTTCAAAATTCTCTCCTCTTTGCTGACAATTGGTCTGTCAAAATGACCACTGCCTCGTTTTCCTGCTGTGCTCCTTGCCTCGATTCCAATCATTTCAATCCTCCCTTCCCCATTCATTTATCTCTGCTCTTCTCCATCAATTTATCATTTTTCTCGGCTCCGTTATTTTTTATATCGCGACTTTCTTCTCGGTATATTTGTTCAGTCAATAAGTTCTTGGGTTTGGAGTTGTTTTAAATTAGCATTTTCCAGCTTCAATTTAAATTGAATATTTTGGATAAATATGCTAATTTCCCGTTTTCAAGGACTTATTGGAAGATTTTTTCGGATTCATTTTGGATTTTTGCAGACTTTTGAACCCTGAGTGAAGTTTTCTGCGGGTGTGTGCGTTGACGTAGTTGGTTAGAAGAGGGACGGTGTGCTTCTCTCTGCGTCTCTGCCTCGATCCGCATCGATCATCTGCTAAATGGTCTCCACGAATCAGCCGCTGCCGACCAATATGTCCAACGTCGACTTCCAGCAGATGATGATGGCTATAGACACTGTTAGTGCGTAGTTCTGACAGTGACAAGGAAAAATGATTTTTGAAATTGTTGTTCAAAATTGAAAAATTCAGCAAAATTTCTATCTTTCTTGTCACTGATTGTGGATATGCTAATCGGAATTTTGCATTCTAAAACTCGGACTCTGATTTTTCTTCGATTTCAAACTCTTATAAATCATGGAACTTTGAAAGATTCTAAAATAAACCATCGATGTTCAGTCGACAGCCTCTGCCAACGGCTCGCTGCGCAACAACTTCCTTGCCCAGTATGGTGCGGGCGCCGCTTCGCCAAACAGCCTCGCGAGTTCGGGCGCTGCCAGCTCGGCTGCCACTGATTCGGCTATTCAAAGGTGAGAATTTTAGGAATTTTCAGAATTTCAGCAAAGAAAAATATGATTCCTTCATCTCATTATTCTTTCGACAACTCGAGACCCTTTAAAAATTCAACTCTATAACTTCATTTCATTTTTAACAAAAATTTTTAAAAATCTAACTTCGACTTCAGCTTGAAATAAATTGAAGTGGAATTAGAATATTTCTTCTAATTAATCCTGAATTCATAAAGTTTAATTTTAAAAAATAAAATAAGTTTAGCACGACAACCGAAGACGAGTCTCCCTCCCTGCAGCAATCAGTCACCTCGACTCTGCCTTCGTCGACAGCACCCACTGCGACCGAGACAACGATGGGTGCGTCGCCTGAAATCGCAGGACAAATGGCCGCGCTCTTCGCACAGATGCAGCAGCAGGCTGCTGGGTAGAGATTTGGATTTTTCTAAAACTGAACAACTATTTTTCTGAGGTGTAGAAAATCGCACTGGTGATTATTTTCCTGAAAGTCTGAATGACTTTTTGCCTAAAGTATTCTTTTCTTCTTCCAAATATAGCTTTGTTTGAGTGTAATTTCTTATTTTTTTTGGATAAATAAAGCCCAATTTGCAGCCTTCCCTCATCGATGAACAACATCCTGGAGCAGATCGGCGCGATGGGCAATCTGAACAGTCTATTGGCCAATTCGGGCCTGGCTGGACTCGGCGCGACTTCCCTCTTCGGCGCTACGCAGGAAAGTCCCAAAGCGAATCGACAGAAGTCCCCCGCGAAACCACCTGCTCTGCCCGTCTCGCCTCACTCGACACTCGCTGCGCTGCAGCAGTTTGGAGGTTAGAACATACAAATAGAACACTTTTACACTCGTTTCAATACTGACGATTTTTTTGCTAATCTTTATCCTGTCTTATCTTTTTCTTTCCATTTGGTGATTCTCATTCATTTCTTCCTGAACTTTTCTCAATGTCTTCTATATTATTATATGCTAATTTTAAGTGTTTTTTTCAACAAATCAGAAAAAGAGAATTGCGAATTTTCAGGATTCGGCCTAACCCAGTCGCCTACAACCAGCCACAATTCAGTGATCGTGTCGAACAGAAGCAACGACGATTCGGGCTCGCCTGTAGGCAAGAAGCCGCGTCCTTCTGAAGATGACGAAGAGGAGAGGAACTCCCTGAAGTCAGCCCTCGACAATCTGTTCATGAACCAATTGACTGGCGCGACTGGTGGTGAGAGTGCGGGCTGCAGCTGCGACGAGTGTGGCAGACAGTTCCCCAATCTGTTCGTTATGCTCACGCACAAGAACAAGGAACATTCTACGGAGTAAGGAAGATTTTCAAGTTTCATAACAAAAATTTGTCTGAATTTTTTTTTTATAATTTTGCTTTCAAGTTGTTTTATTTTTGCAGAATTTTATGTCTAAAAATGATTTTTTTTTCCAGATTACTCCCCGGCCTAATGCCAACCGGCTTCCCTACACTTCCGTTCATGCTCCCCGGTCTGCAGGCCGGGCAATTCGGTCTGCAGGATTTGGACCCTGCCACTCTGTCCGCGTTGGGAGGAACGCCCTCAAAACCACCTGCTCCCAAACGACAGTACTCGTCGAATGGAAAGAACTACTGCGATTTGTGCAATAAAGACGTCAGTTTTTTTTTTTTTTTTTTCAAACTTAAGAAATTCATAACTTTCACAATTGTGTGCATCAAAAACATCTAAAAAAAAATGTGACTTGTATTTGTCAGATTTTTAAAAAATATTGATTCTCTTAGGCATTTGTAAAATTATTGATTTCTTCCAGGTGTGCAACAAGTACTTCCTGCGAACGCACATGCTGAAGATGCACAATATCGTGATCGACGAGAACAAGACGGTCATCGCCAACATCGACACCTTGGAAAAAGAGAAAAATGGAGGATTGACTTTCAGGTTTGGAAAACATGCAAATAAACCAATAAATAAAATCTTCCAGATGCGATACTTGCTTTGAGGTTTTCAAAGAAAGAGACACAATGCGAAAACATAAACAACAAGTGCATGGAGTGATGACGCTGAGTTCAACGCCGAGCAGGGGAAATAACAGTCAGTTTTTTTTTTCATTTTTAAAAACTACATTGATTTTTCCTAGTTTGTAATGTAATGAAAGGTCAATTTCTCGAATTTTAAAATAAGTTTATTCCTAACTTGTATAAAATTTCAATTTTCAGGCAACAAAAATCAGCCCAATTCTGCCAACAGTGTCACTTCTCCATTCCTAATTTCCCCTACTGTTTCGGGAGACATCGAGAAATGCCCCATGTGTGAGAAGCGAATGCCTCTGCCGCAGCTCAGGGCACACATTCAAATCGAGCATGTCGGCGGCGACATGAATGGAAGTCAGGTGGGAAATTCTTCTAAGGAAAATTTTGTTTAATTCTGTGACTTTTCTACAATTTTATGCTATTCTTCTGCATGAATGATAATTGAAAAAAAACAAGAATCTGTCTTTTCTGAAATTAGTTATTTTTGATTTTTTTTTTTTTTTTTTTTTATGAAAAGTGAATTTTTAGTCTCACCAGACTCTGCACGAGTGCCGCTGGTGCCCGGCCTCGTTCTCGGACGAGTCCGAATGCAAAACCCACGAAATGCGACTTCACTCCATCGAGTTGTTCAGTGGCGTTGCGGGAATCAAGGAGGAGAAAAGTAGGGGGAAAATCAATAACGAATTTTAAAAATGAAATATTTGTTCTCTAAAAATTGAAACTGCAATTCTTTTTCTGATAAAAATATTCGAAGTTTCGGAAAAAAAAGTCGAAATGTGGAATTCTCGGAATAAAAAATTGAAAGATGGTGAATTTTCAGAATCCGACTCAGCCACAATGAAATGTCCCCAATGTGCGTATTCGACGAAAGACGCGAGGAATCTGGAGATGCATCTGGAGAGGCACGAACGATTGAATGAAGTGAAGAGACAGATGCCCAAAGAAGAGATGGACGAGGCTTTGAAGCTCACGACTGATGCTGCGCTGAAAATGGTAATTGTTAAAACATGACATTATTCAAGCAAGATAATTTCAAATAAAGCCAATTTTCAATTTTGCGTAAAAATAATTAGAAATAGGAAAAGTTAAACTAATTCTCTTTATGTCTGATAAAATCAATATTCATCGGCAAGTAATAAAAGTGCTATGGCAAAAGCAAATAGAATATTTAGGAATTTCTAAAAACGAACTCTGCTAACTTTTAGCGTGCTACTTTGATTAATTGTTGTATTTATCGATTTTTCCGTTCCAGATAAACGGCACTGACCGTTACCAATGCGCGCTGTGCCGCAATAGCTACCAGGACGAGACGAGCCTCGAAGCGCACATCGCTGTGATGCACTCCACGGGCTCTGTGAATGGGGCCGCGGGCAGTGGCGTCAACGCGGATGCACTCAATCTGACCATCCCAAAGACGGGTGGCACGCATCACGCGAAGAAACATAACGGAGTGGATGAGGAGAAGCGCGGCGAGGAGAGGAATAGTCATACGGTAGGGCGAATTTTTAGAAGAAAGAAACATCAATAATTTTTATATTTTGGAAAATCACACCAAACTAATAGAAACTCGGAGCTTAATTCTGTAAAATTCAAGAAGTTACTTCATCTTACATTCTGAAAAAAACATTGAAATTTTTCTAATTATTGATGACGATTAGGAGGGATCGAAACTTTCGGAAAATCAATAATTTACAAGATTTTTCCCTTGCAGAGCGGTTCAATGTCTCCCCTGGACGAGCCGATTCCCGAGGGCTTCGGACGAATTGAGCCGTCGCTGGAGAAGAGTCACACCTTGCAGACGTTCGTCTTCAGATGCACGGATGCTAATGGTACGCATAAAAGACTTTTTCCCAATTGTTCCCAGAATTATTGATTTTTGTGAAGTTGAGAGGTTTTGTTGCAGGAAGCTTCCCGCAAGAATTCGTCGTCCATCTGCCGGTTCGTAATTTATTGTCCGAGCCCACACAACTCACCATTGACCTCGTTCCCGTCGATCCAGCTTCTACAAATTCCAATTGAAGTTGACCAAGTTCCCGGCAGACGTTGAGACGTTTTCCATCGCAAACATCTCCCTATGCGGCGTGAATTATTCCAGTCAGCTTTGCACTTACTACCCTTAACAATGGGACGAGGGATGATGACCGTAGTTTTTTTTTACGGTGGAAAATATCCCAACGTATGTATCTGGTTTTCGGGAGTTTCCTCCGAAATCGCCCTTCATCCCCCACTCCTCTCTATGGGTCACCGCAGTCCTTTCCCAGCTCCCTCTCTCTCCACTTCCAAGCTCCCAAACACTGATGATTTCTAGAAGCATTTAGCTGATTTCGATTTGATTTTGAGTAATTTATTATTTTTGCAATTTGACTTCTGAAATTCTTTAAAAAAAAATAACCTCCAACGTCTTTAAAACCTTGAGCGAAACATTGTACAATTTCTCATCCAATGCAAATCTTCTCATCTCTTGGACTTTCAAATGCAAAAATTGTGTATACTTTGTGTTTAACCATCAACCTTTCTTCTTCTTCTTAAAATATCATCTCAGTTAAGTTCAAATCATTTTTATCGATTTTTTCTCAATGCTTATTTTATTTTTCATTCATTTCTCATCTACGGGGTCCCCACACCAATTATCGTAATTTAATTATCCCTAATTATGCTAATTAACTAGTTAATTATACCCTTTAATTGGCCATTCAACACTATTCTTCTTCGCCGTTTTATCATTTTCCCTACCAAAGCATATGACGTGTGCTATATCGAAATTTACGTAGAGATCTGCAAATTTTGCCTTGGAATCTAAAAATTTAGAAACAACTTTTTGAGGGCTTGAGATTCCAAGTTGAATTTCAGATCAACAGACTAGGATTTATCATTTACTCTAATCCCATAGGTTACGCTCTTTCTAATTCTAGAAAAGGAAACGTTTTTCGGTTTGTCAAACTTTCTTTTTTGTATAATTTTTAGATCTTGACAAACCGTACTTTGAGTAATTCTCGTTGCCCTAAAATATTCCTCTCGTAATCTTTCGCTTACAAGTCTTCCAATTTACCGAATTTCACCGATCCAGATTGAAAATAGAGTTGAGCAGAGAAGAAAAATCCATACAATATGTCTTTCTGCCTCTGGATTTTTGAGCAGTGGAATTTCGTGATTCCTTTCCCCTTTATTTATTCAAATTATTATTTTATTGTGTGTTCTTCAAAATTTCAGTGATGATCTGATATATGATTGATAATCTTATTTTCCGTCGTCTCATTTTCTCATCAAAACCGCCCAGAATCTGTTCATTCATCATTCACATTTCGTGTCGAAATTCTCAATTTGTGAAAATTCTCCTGAGATTTTCCCCCATTTTTGCCGTCCCTTTTCAGTTTTATTTGAATTTGCCAATTTCTGTATGATGTTCTGTTAAAATTTTTGAAATTTCAGTAAGAATATTCTAATTATTATCGTCGTTATTAATAAAAATTACCGTAATTTATATTGATTCTTGCTGGACTATTGTGCATGCCTGTTGTATCGTCAGCACACATCCACAACTCTACACAATTTTGTTGCATTTTTAGGTTTCACGCCCACTAATTTGCACTTTCTCTTATGGGTTTTGATTCTACGATAATTTGGCTTCACCCACAAAATGTTCAGCCAAACGGCAAAAAGGACAGGGAGGGGGCGCGATAAAGTGATAAAGCTGGTTGGAAAAAGAATTTATTATTGAGGAAAAATAAAAGTGAAATTAAATGGGATGATTCAAGAGGAACTGCTGCACCATGTAGAACATCTGAGGCGCTCTCCATTGAGGGGCCATGTGACTGAAATTTGACTAGATTAGAAAAAGTGACAATTTGGAAGAGCAGTTGCATGCAAAATAACATAGAATTCGTTGGGAAACAAATTCTCGCTCCCATACTATTTCGTATGCGCAAAACGATGCAACTCGATCGCAACTACTTTTCTAGGTTACCAGAAGAAATATATGCGCGAGATAATAAGGGAAAGTCTTTTCTCCGCTTTCTATATTATTTTTCATGTCAATAAGAATGCATTGTGCTTTTTTAAATCTCAATTTTAAAGGTCAAATTTGATTCTGGATTTTGAAAATTAAGATAAAGAAATTTTAGAGAGAATTTCCGAACGAAAAACCCTCACCCCGCTCCTCGAATCGTAACGAATTGCAGCCCGTTGTAGACCGTTTTGAAGCCACCGATCTGTTTATCGTATTTCCACGGAGTTTTGCCAAGGCGCCTCTTAAACATTTTTGGTCTTTTTTGAGAAATTGATTTTTTTAATATGAATACCTTAAGTCCCAATCCAGCTGCGAATTGCTGACCCTAAAATTTTCATTTCTCCTATTTTTGAAATTCAAGAGAAAATTAATTCGCATACCATCATGAAATTGCAGGCCTAAAATTGATTATTTAAAAGACTAAAAAGGGAACAATTTGAACCATATCGACATCTCCGTAGTAGAGAATGACTCGCACGTGGTTGTTCACGATTTTCTTGATGAATGGGGCCATATCGCCATATTGCTTCTGATAAGTGCCCGTGACGCTGTCACTAAATTTCTTATGTTTGAAAATTTGTCAAACCCATAGGACATGCCTGCAAACTTCCCATCTCTGCGTAACCTCATCAGGGATGTTGATGGATTTCCTGACTTCTTTGCTGTTCATGTACTTCATCAGAGCAGTGTCGTTCATGCAGGGCGCGTCACCGTACAGAGGAGCGTTTTGCTAAAAAATCTTATATTTTCGAGGGAAAAAATCAATAAATTGAGATTTAGACAGAATTTGAGAAAATTGATATGATACTGAGATAAAGAAATACGACGAAATTTAAAATTTCATGAATTTGGAAAAGAAACCAAACAAACCTTCAAGAACTTCATCATTCTTTCGGCCTGGGTCAAATTCTGTTGCGCGCTATGCAGCAGGCCCATGTAAGGGGCAACTCCTAAACTTTAGAAAATTATTTGATTGTTTGGACTTGAATTTCCACCTCTAAGCATATGCTGCATTCTGGCGCTGTTCACAGTGGGGCTAGGGTCGCAATCTCTGTAGAGATCATACGGATTCAGTCCGCCTGACCACAAGAAGTTGAAAATGTCAACGACCATATCTGCGCAGTGCCCGGTTACCTATTTTTGAAAATATGACTGATTTTTGAGAACATCATTGATCTAATTTGAAAAGGAGTCACTAAATTTCGTATTTTAAAAATCTTGGAATTTTGAGAAAAAAAACTTATCGTTTTGCTTTTGAAAAAGACTAATTAAGTTTATGGGAGAAATATATTATATTCTATTAGAAGAAGGGTGAAGAATATTTTGAACTTACCTGCGTCAGATCACATCCATCAATGCACCCTCTGCAGCAGGTCTGCTCCAACTCGTTCCACACCTTCTCGTCGATGATTCCGTGTCCATAGGCATAGCGCACCGAAGTGTCGATGTTCAGCTTCTCATTCACATAGCCATTTCCCAGACCCATTCCTTTCAAATTCACCGGAAAGTCTTCCTGACCGTCCACAACTCGGGCGGTCAGCGTTGGGACGTAGACTCCTCCATAGGACTCGCCGAAGATGTAGACCGAATGATTGCGGTACTTGGGGAAGGTCTGGAAACGTTTATCTCAAGAAAAGGAAAGGGAATTTTAGATGTACTTTACACAATATAGCCAAATTTTAAACACTTCGCCTAATTATCATCTATTGTGTGTTATTCGGTCATTTCTAATAGTATGAAATTTTTTAGGGATGTTATTCGATTTTTGAAAACTTCGCGCAAAATATCCCTTGATCAACACATGAATTTCATACCTTGAAAAACAGCTTGAATGCCTCGTAATTCTCAGCGGAAGTCTGGTCATCATTAGTGGTCACATTTCCATCGGTCGAATAACTGTATCCCACGCCAGCAGGAGCCTCGATGTAAATCACAGAGGCAAGTCGATTCCAGGCCCAAGGGTTCTTCCTCAGGGTCTTGCCATCGTCATTCGCAACATAGGGACCCATTTCGTTCAGCAAGCCATCGAGGGATGAGCAGCCTGGTCCGCCTAGAAAATTTCAAATTCTGCGATTTTTTCATGAACATGATGAGAGTTTATTATATGGAAGCTATACGATTTTGCAATTCATTTTGGTCTCAAAACTCATGCCTCTAAAATATTCTCCATTTTACCAGTTTTTCAAAACGTACCATTGAACCAGAACATGACCGGATCAGTAGAGGGGTTGTTTTGCGATTCCACGAACCAATAATGGAGAAAATGCGTGTCAGAGACTTTGAAGAAACCCGAATAACTCTTGAAGTTCGGAGAGAATCCCAGTCCAGGCAGACCTCGGATTTCTTGGGTGAATGACAGAGGCACTAGGCCTATCAGACAGAGCAAAATCGGTATCGATGATAGCATTTCGGTCTAAAATTTAGAAAATCGTCAATGGTTCAGAGAAAAGTGAAAGTTGGATAGGGAGGTGCTGAAAAATGGAATTTTTCTTTCAGCAACGCTGAGATTGGCTATTTTGATTAGACGAATGTTGCTAGAAAGTTATATCACAAATGAAAGAAGAGATTTCCTGCTAAAATGGAATAAAATTTTCGAATTCATCGATTTATTGGTGAGGGATTTTGAAAAGAAACGGATAAATTGGCTATCTTTATTGAGGAATGTTGCTAGAAAATGTCAGTCTTGATAAAAGATAAAGAATGTTTTTGTTCAAAAAGAATGTCAGGGGCTCTGCCCTGCAATTTTTCGATTCTCACCCCATCAGCCATATTCCCCTTTGATCCTTCGATTTGAGTCTTTGACTCCTTTGTCTCGCCTGGTCACTGAAGGCAACAAGACAGACATTGTCGGGTACGACAACTGTTGGCGCCTGATTTATGAGGCTTCAAAATTAGCCGAGGAAGAAAAACCCCTAGAAAAATGAGTTCAAATTGCAAATAGAAAAAAATATTCCAAAAGATTTAATTTGTAAGAGAAAATTATTTACTTTCAATGGTCAATTTTTTCCCCTTGAACTATTGAGCCTGATTGATGACCTTCCAAAATCAACCAAGGAAGAAAAATGTTTGAAAATAATTAAAAATGAATTGAAATTGAAATAGGACAGCTCTCATCCCCCGATTTGTGCGGGAGTGTTTTTGGTCCTCAACGAAGAATGAATTTCCCCAGAGACAATGGCAAATTCGCAGCAATGCTGAGATGCATTCTTTATTGCGTCTGGCCATTCTTCTCGACCAAATTGGCCTAGTCCAATCGAGTGCTTCTCGATCCAGCTATTTTTACAATCACCCATTTCGTATTTTCGATTTTCTAATATAAGTTTCTCTTAATCCCTTCGGTTTGAAGTCATTTCTGTAAACCAGATCTAATGCAGACTTTCAGCAGGAGCAAAAGATTATAGAGGATGGGGAAAGCAAAACATCATTTTTCTATAGAAAGTTGATACATGTGAGGGTATGCGGGATGATTCTAGCGGAAATTTTGTCTCTTAGGCGCTTGCCTAGGTCTGCTGTAAACGAAAAAAGTTACTCATGCTATTTCTTCGTGTCGCATATTGCGTTGTCTTCGAGCATGTATTCGTCTTGATTTTGATTGTATTTCAGAAATGAATATCACCGACATTCTAATGGCATCAGTGATTTTCCAAAACTCTACGCACACGAGTAAGTCATATCATCCTATCGGTCCTTTATTCATGACCACCACTCCTATTCCAATTCCGTATCGGATCATACCACCTACTGAAATCAAAGTAAGTCGTCTTCAGATTTTCTACCTCCAATGATGAATTTTGGGTTTCCCTACCATCTGATGGAGTAGCTCTGCCAAAATGCCCATTCTGTTCGCTATCTCGCTGCAGACCCCTTCCGTTCTGCTACACGTTGAAACACGCATTCAAAGGTTCGTTTTCTTGAGTTTCTTTCAGAAAACATGAAATCTGAATAGGAACTTTGATTGGACAACACTGCGGGACAGAATCGGAACTTGCGTCTCTTCTGCGGGACAGGCTCGTATCGAATATCACTCACGACGCCTGTCAGCCCTCGATCAACGATCCGGATTTGGCCTATTGCTGGTGCAGCAGCAGAAATTTGAGGTTGATCTTTCAGGAGTGCCCTAACTTACTTCCAACTTCAACTCCATTTCAATTTGAAGCTAAAGTTGGAATTGCAGTCACACTATGGAAGACGAGTTGAAACAAATCCGAATATGGCGTTATCAGCCTCTGAATGTCCACGCAGAACGACTAGCTAAAATGTCTATCATTTCGTCATACTATATTCTATCGACAATTCTCTCCACTTCAATCATTCATCTCTTCAGCTTCTAGTAAGTTTGCTTTCATATTAAAAAAGAAGGTCTCCAAAATACCCATTCTTTCTTGATGTAGGGATATTTGCATTTATGGAACTTTTAACTAAAATGTCAATCAACCGAGCCGCTTCTGCTGTTGGGCTCTGTTATCTGAATTTGAGAGGAGTTGCCATTTCACTGCCTTCTCTTTCGCGTCTATCTCTGCCTCCCATCCGCCGCCGCTGCTGCTGCTGCTGCTGCTGCTGCTGCACTTATTCGGTTAGAATCTCGAAGCCCCTCCCACTTTTAGCGGTCTCATGCACAATTTGAGCTGGATGCATTCCCTTCTATCTTTGACTCGTTGATTTTGGAGTCTGCGCATTTTGTCTTGCAATTATCGAACGAAACATGAACATTTAGGCATTTGTTCTGCTCGTAGTTCCAACAAAGGCAGTCAAAATTTTCTTCTTCATTATTAAACTGATTCGCTTTCTGAAGCATGAGCCAAAGTCATCTCGACCCGTTCCGAAGGGTCACAGAAAGGGTCGATCAGTTTAACGAGGTTTTTCTCGGCTCCAGAAGTTTGCGTTGTGTCGAATAACTCCCCCTTTTTGTTCACAAATTGCTCCGAATTCCCTTCTGTGAACCCGTCGTGAATATCCCCTCCCTCCTCCATGGCATAACATTGAATTCGTTACTGACTTGCATTGTCTTTTCTCCTGGAGAAGAAATTGGTTTTCAATGTGTCTTCTTCTAGATGCTGCTCAATCGAGTCAAAGCCAGCTCGCAGCGAGCGCTGGATGTCATGAGAAGTCCGTTCTTCGTCAAATGGTAAGCTTATCTTCTATTCATAAAAAAACGATGTTTATTCTTAGGCTTCCCCTCCTCCTTGTGGGATGTTTGATTCTCTACATTCTAATTGGTTCTCTTGCTTTCTACCTCATCGAAGATGGTATTCACGAGTACAGAGTCAGGAAATGGAGATCCAATATGGATATCAACAGGTCAATTTCGTGAACTTCTGCTATTTCTCGGATCAGTACATATCCATTTCATCCGTACTTGGCCCTTGAAAACACACCACTCGTGTAGTTACTCTTTATGCTCTTTATGTCCTGTGCCTCTCCCGACTTGGCCGCTCCAGAAAAGCAGCAGCGCAATCCCCTCGGGTGCAAGCAATCAGATTGCGCTGAAAACGAAACGAAAAGAAACGGACACGGCTCTGGCCACAGCCGAAGATGCGTGAAAATGGTAAAATATAACCAAAAGTGGGGGAGGTACTTGAATCTACGGACCAACATTGTGTGGCCAGGTCATCCGAATCAAAGTTTTTGATGATGGAATTTCTTATAATTCATGACTCGATTCTTAAATGCAACATAATAGCCAACAATCCTGATCTTGTTCAAACTTAATTTGGGCGGTTTGCGAGGGAGATTTGATGAATCTGTTCATCTCATGCAATGCAAATGTCAAGTATTTTGACCGCGCTATTCGCTCCTCGATGCTCTGCAGGCAGCGAGGGGATTTGATTGTTGCAAGCGCCAGGAAATGAGGCGAAGAGAGGGAGGAATGAGGAATACTCGCACAGAGGGGGGATACAGGATATGAGCTGCTATTGACGAAGACCGAGAAATTCCTATGATGAATTGGAATTCAAACGGAGAATTCGTGATGAATATGAATGAATTGATATTACAGAAGGATGCAAGCCAAGCATATCAGTCAACGGATCTTCAATGACACGAGAAATCTGTTGATCATCATTGACAAGGAACAGACCGAGCGAGTTCAGGTCCGGTTTAAATATCCTTTCTTGGATTCCCATCTGGCAATTATCATTTGTCAGTTTGCTCTTTGCATTCTCCCTCTCAGCCCAGAAGTGAGTCAGAGTCTGATTGCGTGTCGCTCCTTCTATTATCCGCTCCCTTCTCTTTCCGACTCTTTTCCAGTTTGTGCCGGGCTCACAAAATTTCTTGACGAGTTTAGTGTCGATTTTGGTCTGTGACAATCAGCGAGCCCCACTCTCTTGCACAGCCATTCTGTGCTGTGCTTCTTTTTATCCTTTTCTGCCTCGAGTTTGTGAAACAAACGAAGCCAAATTGAGACTGCAGGCAGGCTGAGAGAAAAAAGACGAAATGCAAAAATGCCATGAAAAGTTATGTACATGGGAAGAATAGATGTGTGAAAAAAATCGTACATATCGAACTTCAGCATCTCCTTGTGGATTCGTTGAAAACTTATGAACACAAGATTGAGTTGGTTGGCATGCAGCGTCATGAATGGAACTTCCTCAATTCATTCAACTATGCGTACAGTCTGTTGCTCACTTTGGGACATGGCACCAAAATTCCTGGCACCTTGCCTGGGCAGGTATGGTGACTTCCATTCCTGCAAAATTTCCTATGATGGAATACAGATATTCGCGTTATTGTATGCGATGGTGGGAATTCCCCTTTTCTACGCGACCCTTGGACTTCTTGTCTATCGTCTTTTATGCCCTCTTCTGCAGGTTATTTTAATGAACAAATTATTTTGTTTATTAGGCGAGAAATTCTAGTCGGTATCCTGCGCTCCGACGAGTCGTCGTATTTTCGGCTTGGCAATTCTCAAGTTGGTCTATATCGTTTGGAACTTCTTACTCGCGCTCTACCTATACGAAAAGGTAAGATCTTACGAACTTTTTGACGAGTCGAAGCGTCTTCTGCAGGTCTTCCCCAGTGATTTCTGGATGTCGATGCTTGTGGCCTTCATCAGTGGTCTTACGGTGCAGGTAGAGAATTTCAGATTGATTTACCTCGAAAGGCGGATTTCTAGATTCCTAAATTGGCAATGCTCGATTCCGTTGACATGTGGTTCTTGTTGATGGCCAATACAGTCACTGCAGCTCTCGTCATTGCCTGTCTCATTATCTTCGCAGCTATTGTCTGCCCTGCGGCGCCTTGTAAGTCCTTATTTAGAATTTGAAAATCACATGAAGATTGCAAATGCAAACCTCATTTTTCCATTATGATGGCTAGCTAGCTGATACAATTTAGATTTTATCTCGAGTACTTTATAATTTAGGCTTCAAAACACACAGAAGACACCCAGTCGTTGACCGAACAGAAGCGATCCCTCAGCCTCAGAAATTCACTATCATAGTTGATGAAGCAGGCGAGAGTAAACTGGGCGAGGCCAGGAAGCTGTAGACAAAGTTGATCTTCACTGTTTAACAAGTAAACACCGCTGTTAAAACTACTCTTCTGATATTGGTTTTGTATATTCTTCCATGACTAAATTATTTGAATACTGCCATTTTCTCTTAAAATTCTTGAGCAAATGATCTCAGACGTCAATATTCTTTTGTTTTCTAGCACTTATCAAGATGTTGCAATATTCCACGTTCAGTACATTATACTTTGTTGTATTTCGCATTAAATTGGTATTCAGCTTTCGTGGCCAAATTCATTCTCATTGTCAGCAAGTTTGCCGTTATGTTCGGCTTTTCTAAAAATATCAAATAAAAGATCCTAAATCCTCAGTTTTGTTGTGATTGTGTGTAAATTAGAATTGCAAGAAGAATTCTTTTTAAAAAAAAAAAAAAACGGTAACTAAACGGGGAGAGATGATCGTTATTACTTGGTCAGCAACGATACATGTTACAGACTCTGAGACGGGCCTGCTTCGGATGGACGCCGCACAAAATGCCGCACGAATGGCTCAATTCGATGGGTGGCTGCCTCGTGTGCATGCTGCCTCTCGTCACACTCATCCACAGCTTGGTAGGTCAAAAGGCGTGGTTTCCTGGATGATTTGAAAATTTCACTCCATTTTAATCTGAAGTTGAAAAGTTTAGTCATTTTGAACCTATTTGTCATGAAATGTTGTTTGATTCTTGCCGAAGAAAAAGTCGACGCCGCTGAACCGAACCAGCGAAGAGGCGAGATGGGAAAAACGGACAACATTTGGGATTGAAGAGGAACTTCAACAAAAAGGGAATGCCGGTGAACACCAGCAAAGATCTAGCTTTTTTTGAAATGTAAAAAATAATGAAATAGTATGTAAAAATAGAAGCGATTATAAATATTACGGCAACCTATTCTTTTTTAAATTTCATATTTTGAGATCAAGAATGATGATAAAGAGGAGAAATTGTGTGAGCTTTTCAAAAAAGTTAGAAAGATGAGCACTTTTATGCTATCTTGTTGAAGGTGATAAAAATGAGAGTTTATTAACGACCAGATAAAAACTGAAATTTCAACAATGAGATCTAAAAATATCAATCAAACCTAGACAGAATTTCAGCCAAAATGATAAATTTTAGCGGAGGTGGTACGGAGCAAGATTTTCACGAAACGTTTGGGTTAAACCCTGCCTAGACCTGATAACAATTCAAACAAGATATCTGCCAAGGAAGAGGGAATGACCCTCAAATATCCTCGATAGTGAGATTTCCTTCGATGTTGCGCATGAACTCCACCTCGCTCACCTTCTTCTTCACGTCCTGCTTGATCAGGTCGCGAATCTCGTCGATAATTTGCTACAAAAATCGGGTTGTTCTTCTATTTTTGTAATTTTAGTCTTCACTGTACAAGTAGCTCCATTTAACTATCACATTATTGTAAAAACATGGACTTTTTTTTTGTTGTAAAATGGCATTTGGGAAAGAAAAATACTTCAACAATGGTGATGTTGGGTAGGGCTATTTTGCTAGATTTTTTCCACTGTAAAATTCCTATCTGGCTATCATCATTTTGCAATACTGAATGTGTTCGATAGGGCTACTTTTACAACATATTTCAACTTTAATTTTCTCACTCACCACAGGAATCCATCCAAAAGCAGCCTTCATTCCTGGCTCTGCCGCACTGGAGAAATCCCTGGCTATTATGTCGGCCACCTCGGGGAATCCGATGTCACACACGCAGTACCACATTTGTCTGACCTGGGGAATTCGGCCTGAAAATTTTCAATTTTCGAAAATTCAGTAAGCTTTAAAAATCCACCCCTCTCATATCGATAGTCGACGTTAGCGTCATTGATGATTTTCTCCACCAGAGCAACTTTCAGCCGACCCTTTTCGGGAATCATGTTGTTCTGTCTGAAATTAAAAATTAGAAAAATTTACACAAGACGAGCAAAAATGAAGAAATCAGCACAAGAACTACAAAAATGCAAGAAAAATGGTAAAACTGACCTGAACGAGACCATGACGGTCTGATACTTCTTGGCCTCTTCGTGCAGCCTCGGATCGTAGCCAAATCGACACCATAATCGGCCCCAAGGACCCGACAGAATGTAGAACGCGAATTTCGGCAACAGAATTCTGAAATTTCAAATTTCTCCTATGGAAAAGTTGAAGAATGAATACTTGAGAACGTGATCGTCGAGCCCTGTACAAAAGGTGAGTCCAGTCCTCGTCCACATCGGTCGCTCGTCGAACAGCTTCTTCAGCATATTGTGCGGCTCTTCGGCTTTGCATCTGAAAGTTTTTTTTTTTCAAAAGCAGAGAAAAGTCTGATTCTAAAAGTCATCACATTGAATCGAAATTGTTTCTTGGAAATTGAAAAAAGTTAGTTTCTTTAGTTGCCATATGTTCTTCTGAGCTGTTTTTCTGATAATTTGGTGATTCTTGAAGCAGGATAGGATAAATTTAGGAATTTTTACAATTATTCAAATTCCTAACCTGAATTCAGCGTCTGCAATTGCAGCATCGGTCGCTACTGGGGGGAACTCGTCTCTGGCCTGTACGGTGATCGACAGAGCGGTGCGAGTTTTCCTCATGTCTGAAAATTTGTAAAATTTCAAAATTTATGATTTTTTCGCTACTTTTTCCCGCAGCGCCCTTTCCGTTGCACACGTAATCAGTATCTCTGGCGAGCAGCTTGTTTGAGGGAATGTTGTACCGGCTGAATTGATATGGAGGCAGGTAAAGCGGGATCGGATCGCATTCAGTTCTTTCCCACCTGAAAATCACTTGCGAATTTGTGAAAACCAGGGGAACATTTGATTTCTTGAAAAATTCACGAAATTCCCACCTTTTCTGAACTATTCTTGCTTCAGATATCGTTATTCTTACATAATTTGAAAAACTGATTTTTTTTAATTCAAAATAATTTTACCAAGTAAATGCAGTCGGCAAATCGGAAGGAATGAGTTTCGGCAGCAGGTCTTCGTGATAATCGCAACCGGGCTTCTTCTTCAAAGGGAGATATTGGAAGTCGCACATGTCGTCGAAACGGTAGACGTGGGTCACCTGAATTTTATTACTTAATCTTTTGAAAACGAAAAAAACCCCTACCAAACCGATACAGTCGATTTTCACGCAAGACTTATCGTTCTTCTTTCGCCTCACTTTGATCGCCATTCGAACTGTGCCGGAGGTGACCTGAAAAAACGAATTTAAAAAATCGAGATATTCTCGAGAATAGGCATTTTCCTTTCATGAATTGCACGAATTTTCAAGAAATGTAAAGATTCAAATCCGACCTTCATGGCATCAATTACATTCGAGAAACATCGACTGGTGTATGGATTTTCGGGCGTGTGCTTTAATTCCATGGCAACCTTCGTGCGATGGGCCTGAAAATGCAATTTCAAAAATTTTTAAATCGTGGTCTTTCTACCTGACTCATTTTTTCAACTCCTCCCAAGGTCTGTAATGCTTTGTCGACATTTCTGACGATTCCCGGGTACTGTACTATAACGATCCCCGGATAGTCTTCTGCGTCGAACATCCTGAATTTCAAAACTCTAGAATTTTAGCCCCCCCAATCTCGATATGACATCGTTAATCAACGAAAATCGGATTATTCTGACAAAAATAATCTAGGAATATTTATTTCTTCAAGGAAATAACAACGAATACTAATAGAGAACTGGAATGCCCGTTTTGTCGAATTAGTATGTACAAGAAATAAATAAAAATGGAAACCAATGACTAAAATCCTGAATAAAAAGCAGCCACAAATGCAATGTTGAGATGATGGATTCAGGAATGTTGACTTTGTGAATGACAAGAAAGAATGGTGGGAATTCTGGCGAATATAGGGCTGCAAATTTCGCACACGATTGGTTAACACAGAGAAGCGAGATAGAGAGAGAAATAGCATAGAAGGCTTTACAGAGTCTCGTAGGAAAAAGAAAAAGAGAAAAGGGGAAGCATCGTGTTGTGTTGTAGATGAATTGTGTGGAAAATTTGCAACCCTGAGCAAGTGGTTGTTGGGGGATTAGCTGATGCGCAGCGTGCCCATATCGTAGAAAGGTGACGCGCGGAAATGGCCGATTTTGGCACCGTGCACGAAGTGGAACTCCCTGAAACAGCTCTCGCAGAACAGCGCCGTCGTCATCGGCAGACGGTCGCATTCCTCCACGATGAAACTAAAAATCGAAACTTGAGAAAAAGCCTATTATTTCAAATTGACATGATTTTTTCACGTATTTTCTCCTCATGTTACTGAGAAGAAATGCTTTTCCAAATTTGGTAGCAAATATCTGCAAAAATAGAAGAAAATCTCACGTAGCCGAGTTAATTTTGCATCCGTAGCACTTGGCGAACGAGGTCTTTTCCACGACCAGTAGCGGATAATCTTCGACGTCCTGAAAATGAAAAATTCGAATTTTTCCAAAAATTACAGAAAAAAAATACCTGAAAATCGCCCCTGTGCAGAACTCTCAAATCGTGAAACACGAACAGATGCTCGCAGGTACCCGAATGCTGGAACACGTAGGGCTGGCCCAGGCTAAAATTGGTAATTTTGTTAAAAATCGCGAAATTCGAATACCGCAATTCGATGTCGATGAATTTCACGCCCTCCATGTCTTTGCACTGCACCGGGTCAAAGATGGGCTTGCGTGTCATGAATTCGCGAATCGGGCTGAAAATATTAAATTAAATTCATTTTGAATTTTATCCTTCAGAAATATAATTCTGCTTCTATTGAAATTGATCAATTTAAAAGAGGATAAGAAATACATATAAAAGCTAAATCCTTACGCAGAAGTGTCTGTGGAATTGGGATTGGACCTGTCAATGTAAAACGTGTCATGGATGAAAATGAACGCGGAAGGATAGCGCACGAGGTGAGCGTGAGCAATGCTAAAAATAGAATTTAAGAAAACGATAAAAATGAAGGAGAAAATAACCTCGGAGGCTCAAGTTCCTTTCCATCAGGCAACTCCATTGCGACGTCGCAAACGCAGACCTAAAAATAAAAAAAAAATAATAATGAAAATTTCATTTCTTAAAATTGCATTTACCAATTTCTTCCGGAAATTCATCAGCGTCGTCTCGCCGCGCACCAGGAATTTCGTCTGTGGGATGAGCTGAAATTTTTTGAATAACAAAATAAATTATAAATTTTTTTGAAATCCAACCATGTGATGCCCCTTCATTTCCTGATTGGTGAGGATCTTGTTGTAGGGACAGTAGAGTGTCACAGTCATAATGATGTCCTTCTGCGTGACTGCGTTCGACGGATGCAGAATGCGGGTCAGCTGAAATTCCATCATTTCTAAAACATTTTAAAATACCCAAGAAAATATTTCGTTAAAGATAAAAATTCTTCCTACCGGTCCCAGCGCTCCGTTCTCATACTTGTCGTATTTCATCGTCCGCAAATAATTCGACTTCTTCTGCGCGCTCTCAGCCGCGTTCTTCACTCGCGCCTCGGTGTAACTGAATTTTTGAATTAGAAAAACAATCAAATTTCAAACTTACGTGTGGGTGTGGAATCTCTTAGGCATGAGCGGCAGCTTCTGGTAGCGCTCCAGATTCCTCTCAGCGTCGATCGGACGGCGGACGAGGTTTGTCAGGCTAAATCAGGAAAGTTAAAATAATCCTAAAATTTCAAACTTTACATTTAAAAAGGAAGAAGATTCAAGTTTTGAAAAACTAGAGATAAAATTAAAAAAAAAAAATTAAACCTTTCAAAAGCTATATAAATTTAAAAAAAAAAAAAAAAAAGATGAAAAAAACCCACGAAAGTTCCTTGTCGAAGATATTAATGGCCTCGGCGTCGGTGATTCCGAATGCGTCGGCGAAATTGATGCGCATCTGCGTCGTGTGGTCCATCTCCTCCTTGACTGCGATGTCTGCTGGAGGGAGATGGAGGCTTTCTCAAATTACCCCCATTTGAAATTTGTCCAATTTTACAAAATTCAAGTATTACTGTATCCAAACCAGTTATCAAAACCATAAAATTCAGAAACTTGTCTAAAAATCAAAAGTCGGAATCAGTAAATTTTTAATTATAACGTCAAAATTTGTTTAATTTCACCCACCTCTCAAAACAGAGTCCTCATTCCACGCAGCTTCGAGGAACTTCCTGAGCGAGACGACGCCCGAGGTGAACGGCTGGTTGTCCGAGTCGAATTTGCGATCCATTCCCCTACAAAATCCAATAAAATCCCGAAAAACTACCTCGCGTATGTTTTACCCCTTGTAGTTTTTATCTCCTTTTTTCTTTTCTTTGTTATTTTCTAGAAAAAGCTGAAAACTACAAGAGGGTAAAGGTGACTTGGGGTAATAAATACGAGACCGGGAAATCAGCGAAAAATCGAACAAAAATTGGTGCGGCAGCTCTTGCCTCGAGAAGAAATGCCCTTCGTTTATTTCGAGCTTATTTCATGCATTGTCGTTGTTTGAAACCTTCGCTTGACTTTTCGATTTATCCTTGGTTTTTTGTCCGTAACTTTTTTTTATGGATTTGCGGATTCAGATGTCATCAGACGGTGCCACGACGAGCCAGCAGATGGGCGGGAAACAGATGACAAATGGAGGGACAGCAGATGACTCGGTTGGATCGCAACGATTCATCAAGTAAGCTTGAAGCTTTGACGAGACAAAGTGACTAAGTGGAATTGGAAAAGGAGAACTGGCCTAAAATGTCGGAACACCTATCGGAACTTGGAGAAATAGTCCAGAATTTCCACTCCAAGACTGCACTGCATTGCAGAGAAATTCACCTGTAATGCATTTCTGCGCATTTTTCTCCTTTGCAGCTGTAGAGTTGAATTTTCCTATATCCCAGTTTGAAAGATTCCGATTCTGCCCAGACTTTCGCGAACTCTTCCTCCAACATTCCCGATTCCGTCTCGCCTGTATCAAATCTTTTTTTTTGGAAAGATTTATTTTGAAGTTGTTCAGCTACTGCGACTGCCGCTCGACAGACTCCCTGCTGGAAGTAGAGGCGGCCTCAGCGATCAGGGAGTTCTGCCCGTTCGTGCAACGCATCTGCATCTCAGACATCCTGCCTCGCACCGCCGAGCTGTTATTCATCAACCTCACCACTCTCGAAGGACAGACCTACTGCATCGAGTTGACGGGTAGGTCTGGGAAACGAAAATGAGGAAGAAAAACCCCAAAATTTTCAGCAAAAGGCTGGCGCGTCTCTTCTAGTCGATCGGACTCGATGGCAGGCGATTTCCGCGACCTCGGGCTGTACACACGCTACTTCGACTCGCTCGGTGCGCTGCTCGACACCATCTCGCCCGCCTACAGAAGGACCTTCGCTGAACAACTCACTTCTAAGCTACAATCCATCGTCACGTAGGACCGACCTCTGACAGAAAGCAGAACACAAATAGGGACGAACAATGTCTTTTCGAAATTCAAAAATCCTAAACAGAACTAATTCATCCAGAACATCAATGAATTGATAATTTTTCAATTAAAATTATAAAATCAATTTTTTTCAAAATTCAACAATCTTCCCTAGTCGAAGAGGGGAAATTTTTCATAAGATTAGGAGAAAAGTTGATTTAAAAAAAAAACTAAGATGAAATTTCATCTGACTAAAACTTTCATGTTAATTGCAGTATTTCATTCGACTAGCTTTCATTTAATAGTCACTCATTCCATCTTGCCATATATTCTATCATTTTCGATAGATTTCCATTTTTTTTTATCTCACCCTCATAATATATTTTCTAACCAGCAGAATATCATTGTTGTGTTGTGGAGCTGTGATATTATCATATTTTGATCTTTCTTTCAAATTTTCGTTTAAGGAATAAATATACAGAAAAAAAACTTGTTTTTTTCAGAAGATAGACCGTTTTTACGGGTTAAAATATCTGAAAATTTGTTGATTTTCTCGGGTCTCTTGTAGCTCCCATTCTTAGTTTCTTTTCCCCTGCTATTTTTTTCCAAATAAGAGGGTGGGAACTAGAATGGGCCATTTTCCTGAAAATTATTTGAATTTTCAGAAGAAATGCAGTGTTTTCATCGGGCCGAGATGGGGATGAGACTGCTGGCCGCGAGAAGACTCGCAATGCGACGATTGGCCAGTCAACAGGCAAAGGCAGGCATGAGCCCAGGGACGAGCAGAGCCAAGAAGAGCATTGACGACTTTGACGACGAACAGTCGCCTTCCCTTTTCGGAGATGTCAGGGTGAGCAACTCAGTAGAAAAAGACTAAACATTTTTGTGAAATTGAAATTTCTCTTTCCTTCCGCTGAGCCATTGGAAGATTCATCTATATCATTCATTTGAGAGATCATGCATTTTTCTAGTAACTTTCATTTTCAAATTAGGCGAATTTTCCAAAATGATGATTTCTGCTTCTGCAAATGTTAAGAAGAAATAGTGGTCTGAAATGAAAGAAAGTCATTCCCTAAAAATGACCTTCCTGTATTAGTAACCGTCTGTACTATTAGCCGGTTCTCTTTTTTTCTTCATATTTCCCCCTTTGCCTAAACTCCCTCATCCTAAAATTCGGTTACTAGTACAGACGGTTGCGATTACTAAATAGTACAGGGAGCCCCAAAGATGATAAATTTTCAAAAAATCCACTCATTATTTCGTCTTTGCAGGCGAACATGAAATACTACATGTACAGCGCGACGATCTGCCTGTCACTGCTGGCACTCGGCGTGTGGAATCTGATGCGCGACAAAGTCTACGAGCCGCCACCCGTACAACCCATTCAGAAACGGCCCGTCCATAAACCCCTATGGTAAAATACAGACAAACAAATACACGAGTCTTTCAAGGACAATTCGCAAGGCAACTGCTATATGATGTGATGACGAGACCTATCTTTCCCCACCCAATCTCGTCCTACTTTCCTTCCTCGCCTATCCCTAACTACTATAGGCTCGTCATCTCGTCATATAGTAGCTGCTAATTCGGAAAGTGCATGTCTTCTGATTCGAAGAACCAGGCTAGAAAGACGTTGTTTTCGAGCCCAATCACCACTTCACATATCAGAATAGCGTTTTCCAAGTTGCTCTTTAGAAATGCTAATTTATTAATACTGGTTTTAGACGAGTTTAGATTTTCAAAGAGAATAATAAAGCCTTGAGAAATAAAAACTTGGAGTCTTCTTGTGAAAAATCACACGTTTCAACGTGAATTGATATCTGAATATCTGACTAACGGCGTGATTTGAAGTGGCTAATTGATTATGATTTGAGGTGAGCGGCAGTACAGTGGATAGAGTGCCTGTCTCTCGGTCTCCTGACTGATCAAGAAAAAAGTAGGTCATTTCAGATAAATGACTAAATTTATTTTAGAGGAAAAAACGAATTCTCCCTCTGCATAACTAAAAATTCAAGAAGCTATGTAGTAGAAAATGATTCTTTTGAAATCACTTTTTTCCTTTCAAATTCGAGAATTTCAATTTGGTTTCTGAGCCCTATAAAAATGAATAATATCTCTGCAGCGGGGTGAGATCCTTCCTTTCCGTCCGATATTTCAAGCAGGAAATTGGTTTCATCTCACAAACGCTGCTGTTTCGAGTATTTTTGGAGTATTACTTGTTTTCGACTTTCGAAATGTTAAAATTGAAGTGAGATGAAAACATACCCCAAAGCACAGGATTACTGTAGTGAAATGACGAATCGTGATGGAATTGTCACCGTTTAGTATTCTAACGTTTTTTTTTTTTTTTGAAAATGCTTAATCAGGAAATTGAAATTTGAAAAGGTTGGATGATTTGTGTAAATCAAAGTTTTGACGAATAAAAAATAGCTTAGAATGATTTCAGAATTTCCTGGAGGCGACATCGACAGAAAGACGTGCAGCGGGAAACAGGAAGAAAGGAAGACGAGGCAACGGAAACGTACAAGTGGGCAGGGTAAAGTGACGCGAGAGGATTCTCAACCCTGATAAAAGGTACGCTACAGTAATCCGAAAAATGGGCGGAGCTTGTGAAAATTCATCCAAAATTTGACGGAGTCGAGTCGATATAAGATTAATGTTGTGTTCAAGATAATGGAAAAATTGATTGATGGACTTTTAAAATTAGCTATAGATTAGATCGATCCAACTAAATATAAAATTCTTTTTAAAAAATAGCAAATTTCCACATACCCCCTAAAATTACAGTTGTAATTTTTGAAAACTATTTCAAAAACGATCGAATGATTTATTGAATCACATCGGCGCAAGTCGTTGTATGTTCCTTACCACAGATAAAACGATAAAAATCAAGAAAACACATAAGATCAACAAAGCGAGAGAGAGAGAGAGACGATGGCATTTGGAATATATAAATGCGAATAAATATGATGGAGAACTGCTTTTCATTCAGGAATTACAAACCAGTTCCGGGTCGGAGTTGACTCCGGCTTCAACAATTTTTAAAAATTTAACTCCGATTCCGGTCCCCCAACTCCGGTTCAATTGTTGCTAAATTTTTCTCCAATGTAGTTTTTTTTTTGAAAAATTTCGGTTACAAATATTCAACTGTGAACACCGCTGGTCAAATTTACTTAATAATAGACAAATTACGTTAAAATGTGGCTAAAACGAACTTGTGTTCCTTTAAAATGCCTTGTTATACATCATTAGGAGAATTTTTGAAAACCCGACTCCGGCCTGCCACTGGTAAAGACATCATTAAATGGGTGTGTGCTTTAATGAGGCATAAGTATAAAAAGAATATAATGAGATCATCACGTAATTTTATCAACAATTGTATATTTTTAAATTAAAATCAGATGTTTATCTCAAATAAACGGGGGTGTCGCTTCCCATGTCATAGGGCTGGAATCGATAACCGTTCACCGACAGCGCGCGCTTTCCGAATCTAAAAACGTTTATTTTCTGGGCTGAAATTCGAAAAATTTAATGGAGGTGTACTCTTGACCTTTTATTTTATTTTTTGGTGTCAATTTTTTAAGACCAACCTCATCCTGCCACCCAGGGCCTTGCCTCTCAGCTCTTGGAGAATGTCGTCTCCAACCATGGCGGCCTCCCTTCGGTTCATGACGTGACTTTCATCGGCCTAATTTTTTTTTTTCGAAATTTGATGAAAATTAGATTTTTAATGAAAGAAAATGATTTTCAAGCACAAGCATTATAAAAGGGATAATTTTACAAGAAAAGAACGAATTTTGAATAGACGAAATTTATAAAAAGTTGAAATTTTACCCATGTTAGGAGGAATAGCATCGCAAGGGTTAGGAAAATCAGATTTAGGGCATGCATTGGCGGGGAATGCGATATGAAGTGAGGAATGTTGGGAGGAGAAGGAGACGAGATATTGTAGATCTTCCTGTGCAGCAGTTCTGTTACCAAGGCACCGTTAAAACGGTGTAACGCCCCGCCCCTTTTGAAACGGGAAGCCAACGCCAAATCCGGAAATTGAAATTCGTCCCGAAATGCGCAAGCGGAAAAGTAAAGGCTCGAATGATAGCGTCAAAACAAGTCGACGCGCAAGCAGCGGCATTTCAAGCTACGGATATTTTCGAGAAACTTGAAAAACTTTAGCATGTGATGTGAGTGAGAGAATACAGTAGGAAGAAAGTATTTGGGGCTTTTTTTAGCAATGAAAAGTCAAATTTGAAAATAGGAAAATTAAGAAATGTTTTATCTGACAAGATTAGTGCTTCTAAAATTTGAAGTCTTTCATTTCAGGAAATGCTCTCTCAATTAGCAAAGAACACAGCTGGATTTGCTGCAAGGAATGGGGCAATTTTGAGGTAAATTAAAAAAAGATGCAAAAATGATTTTTAAAAATTGAAAACCCTAAAACTATTTAAAAACCTAAAATTTGTTTAAAAATTAGTATAACGTGAAACAAGCGCCCATTGGGTACTGGAGAATGCAGAGGAATTTCCCGATATCTTTATTATGCACGCTATTCTCGTCGAAGAGATGAGGAAAGTGTCTAGAGTCTGCGCATGGCCCCTCTATGCACGAATAACCACTTTTGCGCATTGACAATAATATCATTGGTTTACAGGTATGCGAGCACGGACCTGACGAAGTCGAACTGGAAGCAGGACGTGGTGTATCTCGTGCAGTTCCCTCGTTTCCCCAACGGCCTCCCGAATGCGTCGCCCTACTGCCTGAAGATCGAAACCGTGCTCCGAGTGTACGACATCAAACATGAGGTAGGCGATTTTTATATGCAAAATTACTATAACAACAGTTCTCTATTCTGAAAAATAGTTACATTTTATTTCATCCGACAATAATTTACGTTTCTGATTTGAACTGCTCGGAATCTCTGAAATATACTCTAGAAACGAATGCGGTCAAATTCTAAAAAGTGGAAACACACATTTCATCCTAATTTAAATCCAAAATTTCTTTTTCATTCTATCTCAAAACGACTTTCGCAGACGGAACGAGGAAGGAAGGTATCCGCTAGATGAATTGCTGTCTTTGCGTATCTGCCCCTTTGCGTTCTTCTTTTCGGCCTTCCCTCTATAAAATACTTTTTTTTTTTTCAAAGTAAATGAAGGCTAATTTGATCTTGTTGCAGATAATCTCGTCAATGTTCAAGCGGTCGTCGCGCGGCCTGCTGCCCTTCATCGAGCTCAACGGCAAGCAGATCGCCGACTCGCAAGTCATCGTCTGGACGCTCCAAAAGCATTTCGGCATCGATGTCAGTCTGAAAATATACAACAAAAGGCCTGTATCTGTATTTCACACTCACTCACTTTTTTTTTCTTTTCCCCTACTCTCTCCTCAAAAAGTAGGTATGAAATACAAAAAGCCAAAAAAAACTTGAAAACCTACTTCAATGCTAAATTCTAGAAGAATACATCGTTTTATTTTCCTTCTGAGAAGAGTTCATTTTTTTTCTCAACTAACATTGAAGTTGTGCAATATCGATTGATTTTTTATTATGCTTGCCGGTAGAATTCAGCGCTGGAATGAGCGCGCTCCAATGAGAAATTCGTCTTATCCCTCCTTTCGTCCGTTTTCGGAAAGAAGAGAAAACACTCATTTTGTATTGGAGCGCGGAATTCTACCGGCAAACATGATAGTTCGTATGCTAAAGAGCGCCTTGCGAGAAATGCGCGTATGAACTGTTATGTGCAAAGAAGGAGGCTAGAGCCCTGAGAAAGAGTCAGCAGAGGACAATGGAAAGAGTGATATGCAATTTTCTGTCTCTCGCTATTTTTTCGACACACGATCCTTCACTTGCTTTGACTGAAACAATATTCTTTTGTATTGATTTTAAAAAAATCAATATTTTCATTTTTCAGGACGGCCTGAAAGGCGAGGACAAAGGAGTCGGACGAGCAGTCGAGAGAATGCTGGATCTGTCGACCAACTAGTAAGTGAACATTTTTTTAATTGTACAAATTTTATAGGATTTTCAAAAATTAGCATAAAACTTAAAAATTCTGAATTTTCAGTGCCCTACTCTACGATAAGTCCGTCCTGAACGGCCCCGTTCTGCTGTCCCGGCCTGTGAGCGGTGCGCCAATCCCGCAATTCGTCGCCAACTTCCTCGGCAAGAAGTTCTCGGATACGGTATGTTAGAAAAAAAATCTGCAATTCTGAAGAAAACGACGAAACCATCTCATTTTTGAAAAAAAAACTAAAGAAAATGCTAATTTTGAAAAGAAAGACCGATAAATGAACTTTAATTTGTGCTGATTTCAGTTGAAAATTACTTGAATAAAACAATTTTTTAATGCAAAATTGATGATTTAAATATTTTTTCAAAATTTCTAGGCGAAGAGACGCATCGACAGCGTGTTCGGCCGCTTGTCGAAAGACGAGATCCACGCGCTGCTTCGCAAGGACGTAGAAGCCATTGATGCAATTTTGGGCGACAAGAAATTCCTCTTCGGAGACAGGATCTCTTTGGTAAGGACCAAGAAAATTCGGAAAAAAATCGATTTTTATGAAAAGTCAAATTTTGCAGGTGGATTGCACGGTGTTCGGTCAGCTAGGAGCGACGTACTACCTCCCGTATCGACAGAAAATCACCGACCTCCTGGACGATGAGTTTCCCCGTATCAAGGCCTACCTGCAGCGAATCAGGACCCACTATTACCCAGAATGGAAGGACCACTAACTCTCAGCCAGGCTCTCATTTTGCTGCCAAACATTTTTTTTTTGCGAAAACGTGTATATCGGTTATTTAGTTAGGATTACTGTAGCTCAAGATTCTAGTGCAATTTCATATAAATTTGACGACGAAAATAAATATATTCTTCAAGATAGAAATGTTTTATGAAACTACATAAAAAATGAAGAAAATTGGAAAACCTAGAGAGGAGAAAAATGAGAATTTATGTTAATTTAGGCGATTCTTAAAATTTGACGAATTCTGAAAGAGAGCGAAAAGTGAGAAAGATGAAAATTTGAGATACATTTTTCGGAAATGACCACTAATTACCGTACTTTCCGGAATAACCCATTTCAGAGTGAATATTTTCGAGGGGTGTGTTAGCATAAGTTGATCAATTTACGATATGCTATCAATTCTACTGTTTTTCGTGAATTTATTCTACCGTATTTAAAACAAAATTAAATTTTTGGTAATAGAATTATCGTAAATAACAGGATAAATGACAAGATCAAGCCTGTCTGAAGTTGGAAGAAATTGAGCCTTAACTGAACTGAACTTCCAGGCAATTTGAAGTTCAGTTCGTACAACCTTGATAAAGGGAATATTTATTTGAGTTAGAATTATCCCTTATCACTTTTAGATTTCTTTGAGAGTTGTTTGTATCATGTGTATTGAAATAAAATTGTTATTTTGCATTTTATTGAATCAAATTCTATATGAAATCTGAGATTGTTATAGTCAAGCTTTATTTTATGTTAACCTTGCCACTTCACGCCATTTATTCGTTTGTGGATCGTATTCCTCAATTGAATTATTAAAATCTTGATATCTAGGTTAACAAATATTTGGAATAAAGATAGCCAAAATCTCAGCTCACCCTCCGATTGCATACAATTTTCCGTTATCGACAATGAGCGAATGATGATTTCTTGCATAATTCATATCAGCGATTCGAGAAATTCGACTGTCAACTGGAGCTGAGGGGTCGAACAGACAAGATTTTAATACATTATGACAATTATCATAACTAAATATATCACGATACATTATTTATCATACAAAATTAACGACTTCAATCCTCCAGTTATGTAAATTCTTCCATTTAGCGATGCAGCTCCGAAAAAAAGTCGTTGTTCTGGAATCTTTCCTACTTCAATCCATTCCCGTTCATCGTCTGATAGTCGATATATCTTATTACTATATTCTCCATCAATAACTGAACATCCACAATTACAATAATGAATATGCTATAATGTGACCGTATAAAATTCCATTGCACGTTATTGCTTGAGCACCTATAATTGGAAGAGGAAATGATGACCCTATTTGCCACTTTCCATCTATTAAAACCTGAATTAATTATTTCATGGACTTTCATTCGATCTTCTTACATCAACTCGATTCGTATATTCTCTTGCTTCAGGATCCCATCCGCCCAAATAATACAATTTGTCTTTGAAATAAGCCACAGATGCATCTCCACGCCATTCAGGAGGATCTGGACCTGTAAAATTCTTTGAATCGGTCATTCATGGATTTGTTGATAAGACCTCTTGAAATTTGTCGAGTATTCAAGTCATATATTTCAAATGATTTAGTTTCGTTGTCGATTCCAAAAATCTGAAGTCAAAGAAATTATTCAAAATCACGAGCATAAGAATTTACCTTATCCTGTGTAGTTGCTACTTGAAATGGCACATAACAACTATAGAATTTGGCAATCTCTTCGACTGAAAAATTATCAGAATTGAACAAGCATATCCTTCCTTCCTCTTCATCATTATTTGGATAACAAACTAAATTATTACGAATCGTTTCAAAGTCTCCTACTTAGCTTTCAACACAATTTCTTACGATAGAATAGAATTTTCCCCTCAAGTATTATCGACAAATGTTTCTTGATTATTTGCATCATCCGTTTATTCGTTCGGACCAATTGTTCCAGGTCTTTGAATTCAGGATATTGGCAGATCAACAATATAATTTCGACTGGTAAATTGGCTAACATCTTTGCCAAGAGACCTAAACAATAAAAATGGAAATAGTATAGGAGAGTATTGATTGAATGAGAAAATCTGCATTAATGAGTTTGAAATTGATCATTGAAGAAAAGGGAATGAAACTACTAAAAATTGATGCTTTGTAATTTTTATCAGACTAAAAATCGATTCCTAAAATGGCTTATCATTTAAGAATCCTAAAACTTGAACATACATGCTGAAACATTAAAAAAAAAAAACCTGGTTGGAGATAGATGCAGGGGTTGTCAGACAATAATTCGCAGTAGTGTATTGGTAGTTGCCTCTCAAACTTGGGTAATTAAACCTTTTATTAATAAAAAATACGCTAACTAATATTGATGTTGCTGACGAACAATGTTATGTTTTGAATACGTTCAACAACTATTCGCAAGAAATCGATAAACTATTTCTGCTATATATCTTGAAAGAGTTACTTTAAAATTTGTGAATGGATTGAAGTTACTATAAAATAAATATTGGGTTTGGTTACAGAATTTTCGAAATAAAATATCTTGAATACTATTTATTTCAGTTGCAATTTTCAGTATATTCATTGGTTGTCTCCGAGTTTTTTTTTTTTTTTATATCATGTGCATCGAGTTATTATTGATTGAAGAGAACGCCGTTATTAAGCAATGGTTGCAGGTACTTTTTTATCAGAGCAGAAATAGTGTAGGATAAGAAGAAAAAAGGGGAGAAATAGCATTTGGTAACAATGTGCTCATTACAAATCTTTGGTAACAAAGTACCTACAGCCATTCTAGCCAACACTCGTACTTTTCCAAACTACCTATTTTCTGTTATCGTTTGTTTTGTGTCAGTCTCCCTTGCAACCTTGCCTATTTTCATTTCTTATCTTCTGCAGACAATACAAATCTGTCCGTCTCTTTCTTCATTTTCACATTCTATTTCCATGTGATTGTGTTTGCAGCCTTTGGCAGTGGTCTGATAAAATCGATGCCAGCATGCGATTTTTGATTTAGCAATTCATATTTTATTTTTTATTTAAAAAGTTTATTATTCTGTTGATTTTTTATTTTTGAAAGATTTAGTTATTTTAAAATTAAGTTATTTGAAAATATCACCATTTAAAAAAATCAAATAAATATACGAAAAATGGCTAAACTTTTCGAAAAAAAAAACTAGACCTAGCATTGATTCTCATTCTACTCTCATCATTTATTTTCTCTTGGAATGTCTCGTTCAATTCGAAGAACACTTGTTCATTGAACCCATTTCTTTCTTCCACATTGTTTATCATTTTCGAAAATCAAAGCTTAACATCCTTTGAATTAACCAGTTTTTCGTAGAGTTGTAGTATTTTTCTCGTGATTGAGCCAAAGCCTAAAATTTAATCGATTTTCCTCACTGCTATTTGTTTTCCATAGTTTTCCTTGGTCGATGTTCTTTGAAATTTATGAAACGTTGTTTGTGAGTGACGAATTGAAATTTGAACAAAATTTGGTCCCAGTACTTTTGATGGTGAATTCGATCCTTTCAAATAATAAGTCATATTATTTTTTCGATTACTCTGGATTTCAGATCGCATTTCAAAATATGGCGCCACATTCGGTTCTAATAACCGGGGCCAACAGAGGGATCGGACTGGCTTTGACCAAGGAGTTTCTCAAAAACAAGGATATCGGAGTGCTAATTGCTGGTGCACGAGACCCCGCCCGTGCAGATGAATTGAACAAAATCACGGACAAGCGGCTGAAAGTGATCGAACTCGACATAAACTGCGACCAATCGATTGATAATGCCGTTAGAGTGGTGAGTTGATTTGCAACAATGAAGTCTTCAAAATGATTCCCAGAAGAGGTGTATTATAGTTTTGGTAAATGGATCTGATGGAATTTCAAACAAGCGAATTCGCAAATGTTTTTTTTGCTATGAAAGCATAACAAGTGGATATATAATAGATTTTGAGCAAACATGGATTAAAGGATACAGACCTAGGGGAGTTGCCCTAAGACCCATTTAGGCTTTATCCAGACCATGAAAATGAAATGACATGCCCGATTACAGATCGAAACCATAGTTGGCGATAATGGACTCAATTGTTTGGTCAACAACGCGGCTGTGTCGGTGCCATGTGAAACGAAAGAGAGGACTCCCAGGGAAAAGATCATCGAGCAATTCCAGCCAAATGTGTTCGGAACACTCATCTTGTCCCAGGTCGGGAATTAAAGATTTCAAATTAGTTTCTGAATAAAGTGCGATGAAAGCTCATCAAACAAAAAGAAAACATTCTGAGAGTCCGTTAAAATCTTTCTTATATACTAAAAGTAAAATAATAATTATAGACAATTAAATCGACACTATAAGACAGTTATCCATATTCCCCATTTACCAACCTATTTGAGTTGAATAATTTGATTACTGTTATTGGATGGGAAAAATGATGATTTACAGGCTCTTCTTCCGCTTCTCCAGCGAGCTGCATCCCGCGTTCAAGGAGATGAATTCTCGATTAGCCGAGCCGCGATTTTGAACATTTCATCTACCGGCGGTTCAGTGACCATGAACAGCGCCGAAAGCCCATTTGGAGGCTCGAGCAAGTTCAAAATCTTGGGATACAAAGCCACCAAGGTGATCATGAGCCTGGATCTACGTAACCTCACAATCAGGGCTCCTAATAAACTCGGACTTTACTTCAGTCAGGTTGCCGCCAGTGTAACTTGCCTTTTGGCCAGACCATTTTGAGAGATTTATTTCGGGTCCAAGAGGTTCCAACTTGGCCTAGAATGCCAGAATTTCACTGCAAGTACGATCATGAGCTCCAATAGGTTTCGTAGATCCTGGCACTGATAATTGTTCCTATTGAACGAACCGTCAATATTCAACATTTCAGTCGGCCCTCAATCAGATCGGAAGATCAATGGCCATTGACCTCCTAGCCGATCATATCCTGGTCTCCAATTGGTGCCCAGGCTGGGTAGATTAGATTTGTTTCAATAAGTTTGAGTAATTTATGACACGTTCTTCGTAAAAATCGAGTTTTCTATAAAGGGGGGTGGTACCCAAGAAGTCGACCCTCAATTTTCGGGTTGGTTTTTTGTCCCTGGGGGTTTTCGACTACGCTGATGACGAATCTGACGGTTAAAACCCGATCCGACCACTTGTTCCGCCTGTTCCGAAAGGTCCGCATCCGGTAGTTCCGGAAAATTCTATTTTCATTATTCTGTATGGGAGAAATTCAAATTTGATATCAAAATGCTTGCAGAGAACCTTCTGGAACAGGCGGAACAATTGATCGGATTGGGTTTTAACTGTCAGATTCGTCATCAGCGTAGTCGAAAACCCCCAGGGACAAAAAACCAACCCGAAAATTGAGGGTCGACTTCTTGGGTACCACCCCCCTTTATAGAAAACTCGATTTTTACGAAGAACGTGTCTTATGAACTTTCCAGGTAAAAACCGACATGGGCAGTCAGGCCGCTATGCTCGAGGTAAGATTTTCATCCGGGCTATTTGAGGTTCAACTAGATTACTGAACACAGTGAACGATCATGACCATTTGACGAGTTGGACTTCAAAGGCCCAGAACTAAAATTGCTCTTTCCTTCCCAATTAAACAACTAATTGCAGCCTCATGAAAGTGCGGAAGCTCTCGTAAACTCCTTCTATAAACTCAACAAATCTCACACCGGCAATTTTTACGATCGAAATCTCGAAGTCATTCCATTCTAAATATCTCGTCGACTTTTAGTCGCAACTCAGCCTGTCTTATTTTCTCACAGATGCATTAGTTTGATTTTTAGTTTCACTTGACATTTTTATCAACCATGCAGGTTAATTAATCTCGTACACGGTCTTTATTTTTTACATGCAGCATTAATTATATGAAACCGAGGAATAAACTAAATTCGTGAATGATTTTCACCTGCAAAATTGTCTAATACACTGTTAATTTATGCTACATGAATATCGACTTTGCTCTCCAATTAACAATATATGCCGCTCATTTGCAGAGGGACGGAGCTTGCGCTCTCTAATTTTACTTCTGAATTCTCAAGCTTATTCATCTATCTGTTGAATTAGAAATTTCGACGATTTTGCTTGGGAAACATTTACTTTCTTTTTTTTCTCAATCTCTTTGCCGACTCGCGAATCTTATCGCAAAACTGTGGCAGTTGCACCAAAAGTGCGTTGTTTTTGTATTCATTCTGCATCTTTTCCCTTGCTATTTTGATGATGAATCAAAACATTTGACATTTCTTTATCCCCTTCTTTCAAATATCGTCCATTTTTTCGACTTTCTCGTATTCAAATCGTGCAATACAGCCACTTTCCATCATTCCTTCTCAATTCTGCACTGAAATCGAGTTGTTCTTCATGCCATTCTGCACCTTTTCACGCACTATTTCGTCTATCTGACCACTTTCAGCCGATAAATCATCCACTTTCTTACACTAAAATTAGTATAAAAGAATTGCTCCTTCATTCACTCTTCTTCAATGTTTCTACCATATCGTGATCCATTCCATTCTAATTTTTCAATCTCTTTCTCTTACATGGAAATGGTTTTTTTTGCGTTACTTTGCCATTTGAATGTTTTCGTTTTTCTCTATCTTGTGGACGATCATTCTTTCTCCGACTGTTCCATTTTAAAATCATCTTTTATTCTAACACAAATCTCTTAGAGCAAAACCATTTAATCTTTTTTTATCCTCAAATCGATTTTTCAATTTAAAAATTCAAATTTCAGATATCGTATCTCAACTCAAATAATGTCCACCTAAATTGGACAACTTTTGACGTCTAAATCGTCATACATTCTAATTGAATCAATATATTTTAACCAGAATTTATAAATTTATCAAGAGGACAAGTAAATTATGGTGAGTATTTCGAATAAACAACTGTTAGAGAAAAATAATTTCATAACTTTGTCTTCACATCGGGAATATCACTTGTGCCTTCTAATCATAACTTTAATTTTGAAATGATATTTGTAAAATATTTTTGAGTTGGATAGAGATTAGAAAATAACTTCGAAAATTTCAGCTGGGCGAAGATTAAGGATGCACAAAATGAGAAGAGAAAGAAGGGGTACAAGACCTTTAAAATAATTCAAGATAATGATTTACCAATTTAGGTACCGGCATGACAAGAACTTCCGCGAGAAGCATCCCAAACAACTGGTCACACCCGGAGGCCCCATCTACAGCCTATATCTATGGGTGGACATGGACAAATGGAGGGAGACGCGTAACTTCGGACGGACAGTTCAGTCAGTTAAGGTAAGAAGACTTTAACCCGAAAAATTTGTAAAATAATAATTTAGAAGTGACAACGAAATCACATCTGATGGAAAGAGGGATGAGGAGCGGTACAAGGTAATTGACAAGATATAATTGAATCACCAAAAAATTGATTTTAGGATCGAATCAGCAAGAAGGTCGAATGGATGAAAAAGGTGACGGACGGGCGAATCAAGGCAGAGATCGTGTACATCGGTAAGCTCACTGGACAATTCAAGAAATCTAAATATTTGAGTTTCAGATATGTGTTATTGTGTGGCGGGAAGCGAAGTTCGTCTACCTCCTCGTGGTGCTTCCTGGATATCCTGCAAAGGATAACTGAACGACGACAACAATTGATCTATGAAAATATCAAAATATTTATTCTTTTATTGCAAATAGACAATAAATCATACTTGATAAATGAATAGTTCGAAAATTAAAGAACGGAGTTTTCATAACCATGCATGCTCTAACATTTCATCTTTGCAAGGAGTTTCTGGCAAATCAAAACGAATAATGAACTCTACTACTTTTGTCAAGTTGCATGCACAGATTCTGACTATGCTGACAGACCTATACTTTGAGCAGTTTTTCCGAATTTCATAGATTTTAGTCCGGGGATATAAAAATAGAAATTAGCATAACTTAAAAAATGAATTTCCGAGGAAAATCTGCAAATTTTCGAATTCCAAGAACCTGTTGAAAAGCCTATGGTTTTTGAAACCACTCGCCTTTCTCCTTCCAGGCTCCCAAATTTATACTTGGAATCTGGCGGCAATCTTCCAATTTATTCCTGAAAGTCGAACTTTTGTTGAATTTTTCGAGAAAAAAAAACTTACAGAAAATGATGTGGCAGAGAGAGGACATCCCTGTGCAGCTGAGTGGCTGCGGAATTCGCACAGATTATTGCAGCCAGAGAGGTCTGTCTGATTTCTTGCAGTTGCTCTAAAAATTTGATAAACTTCTTTGCAATTAGCCTAGAAAATTGTAACTTCTTGAAAAAATGATCAAACTAACCAGGAGTGAATTTCACGAATTGTTGACTATTCTCGTAATAAAATCGGTCACATTTCTTCAAACGCCTGAATTGCTCCACGATGAGGCAGGTTGCAAGGGGACCGACGAGAGCGCATGAAAATTTGAACAATTTCAGAAAAAAATCTCGAATTATGCTACTCTGAAAATGCTTCCATTCGACAATTTCGGATAGTTCTTTGCTTCTATATCTAGAGAACGCAAACAGGTTCACGAGAACCATATTCGGATATTATTCTGTTCAGGAATATATATTCTGGTATAACTAAGACTTTTGATTAAAAACACAACTAACCTTCTAAGGGCAATTCACTGACAATCCCGGTGTACAAGTCGATGTCCTCTGCAGATTCGTACACCGCCTGCAGTCGTTCAATAGTTTCGTCTCGCATCACTCCTTTCAGCGAGAAGAACGACAGCGCTTTCGGCAGACCACAGTATTCTCTGAAAAATTCACCTTTTCCCCCTAAAAAAATACTCGAATTTTTAGGAAACATCCTATTTTCGAGGATAAAAAATTATAGGCAAAAAACATTTCCTCACGTTTTAAACCTTTACCTGTAAGCATTGTAACTGCCAATGCCATGGTCTCTACCCCTCATAATGTTGATGGAAATTAGATCTAATCCACTTCGAGGCACGCCTGGTACGGAAAACAGGTGATTTCTGTAAGATATTTTTGTCTGACAATGCTTGATTAAAAATACCTGACTCCATCGGTAACATGTCGATCCAAAGCCATTTGTCTTGTAGAAACTAGTCCGAGTACAATACTGTCCACACTTTCTGAAGAAAAATTTGCCTTTAAAAATCAAAGATGAAAATTCCAGGCTAGAAAAATGGAAGAAAAAATCGATTTTTGTTTATTCAAATTGACCTTCAGAATCGTAAATCACCGTCGTGTTGTCGAAATTATCAGCGATGTCGACATCTGAAGCAACTGGGCGAAAGTGAGGATCGAGTCGGGGAAAATATCTGAAAGAAAAAAAAATATTTGAAACATGAAAATCTAAAAATATGCAATTTTTTACAAATCAAAGACTTCTCAAAATTCGAGCCATAGAAAAGTACTATATCTTATCGAGCGAGAAAAAGAAGATATGTTCTATTTCACTCGACATGTTATATTATTTTTTGCGGATCGAGCTTTGAAAAGTCTGGAATCAAAGATAAAGTTGTATTTGCTCTCGATTTTAAAAGAGAAAAAAAAGCGACAAAAACCAACCTCCCAATGGTGGAATGTCCGAATCTGAATGCAGCGGTGGCGAATGGCTGTGAGATGGTTGCATCGCATTCCGAGTCGTACCCCTCGAAATGCCCTGATTGTAGAGGCAGCAGTTCCTCTTTTTTCACGACTTCTCTGCCGAGAATCTTCGGCAGATATTCCGAATAAACTATGTGAGCCCATTGCGCAGAGACGATTCGTCGGGTTTCCTGGGGACGTTAAGATTTAGAAAATGAAGAAGTGAATGTAAGAGAAAAATACTTTTCATATTTGAAAAAACATCGATTTTTTTTATTTATTGAAAATTCAAAACCTGATAAGTCTGCTCATCTCCCCAGTGCCTGTTGATGCTCGACAATCCGTTTGCGATCCGATTGTGCTCTCGGAGAAGGATCGACTGCAGGGAGACGAGGGCCGGATGCTGGGAGTTCCTGAAAAGTCGATAAACAGGAAAATGAAACCCGTCTTTTTGGTTTTAAAACAAATTTAGCGAAAAACTCAACCTATCATCTCCGGCCTGGAAACAGGGAAATTGTGGCGCGGAACGGCATTCGTCCGCCTCATCTCTCTGTGGCAGGGTATCTCTGATTGTGGAGTCCATTATTTTAAGAAAATAAAACTTTTATTTCTCAAATTTCCCCACTTACCCTCCACTCCATTGCAACCTCGCTGCCAGCAGTCTGCCTCCTTCCATTTCTCTCAAAACTTCAGCTTCACAATCAGTCGAACCATAAATTGGAGATGCGTCAAGGAATGAGCTGATCTAAGAATCGATGTGTTAAAGAATTTTAACATCCGTCTAATGTAAGAGAAAATAAAAATAAATACTTCTTGATAATAAACTGAGAAAAGAATTGGCTTGGAAGAGGTTTTTATCAAAATTGTAGGGATTTTCCTCGCAAATTTTGGTACAAAACGCCTCAGTCCAAAAGAACTCACCTGATTGAGCTGATTCCTCGCTCCAAGCTGCCTCTGCCCAGGAATCGATCTTACAAACGACAGGCAAGTCCCAGGAAGGAAATGCGGGTCGTCGAAAGGAATCGAGATCGGCACGCAATTCGCGGACACTGTTCGAGACGAATCGCAACTACAAATTGCTATTTTTACTCGGTGTTAGAATATAAAACTCCAAAATTTTCGCTGATAGAAGAAGATAAGAAGAATCTAGCTAGGAGCGGAAGAAGTTGAGCATTTTAAAATGATCTGATTTTTCATGAAAGAAGAAAAGTGAGACCTAGAGCAATTAGCCAGTAGGGAATCGTCGAATGGGGAATGAGTGAGGTCGTGATCGATTAACTGACCAAGTTGCATCAACATATGGGAGTACTGAAATAAGAAATGTAAAAAAAAATTAATAAACCTAAAATTTTCATATTCCTGAAAAATGAGGCTGATTTTTACAACTTTTAAAAATTTTCTTCAAGAAATCAATACAATTCAACTTTTTTGCTTCAATGAATATTAGGTTTTTCTTAATTAAAAACAATTCTGACCATGGGATGCTGAATATTCCTGTCGTGATGAACGACGTTCGAAACGACTCGAGGATTCGGAAGCAGATTGCCGGAGGAAGAAAAGGAACGAGGCTCGTCGATTCCTGAGATTAGAAATTTATAAATGAGAAAGATATAAATTAAAAAAAAAAAAAATATTTGTTCAAAACCCATACCATCCTCATAGGCAGGAGGCAGCAGTCTTTTTAATTCATTAAAAGTGTTGCCGAACTCGGGATGCTTCAAATTGTTGCACCAACCATCGAAAGTCCTTGAATTCGCTTATTTTTAGATTTAGGCAGATTGACAAATGAAACATTTTAAGGGGATATTTGACTAAGTCCTGCGTAGATCTGCTCATTTTCTTCGTGAAAAATATAAACCACTAACCGATATTTAGCAGCCCTGTTGCAAGGCAGATTCTTTGGTGTGCAGCGACTATTGTCGTTTTCGGGCAGGATTCTGGAAATAAAAAAGATACAGAAAAAAACTAAAATTCGAGGAAAAGGCAAAAATTTAGAAAAATTTTGATTTTTACCTCGACAAATCATATCCCCTCAGTTTCTGGAGTTCTTCATCTCGACCCATCGAAAACGCGAAAGAATCGTCTCGTAATTCTCCAAGAAGCATTTTTGTGGTCTAAAAATTAAAATTGAAGAAAAAAAACAGTAAAAAATGCTTTAAAAATACTGTCAGAAGAATCGCGGATCGATTTGACAGCTGCACTGCTTGAGCTTTGGCGCTCATCAATTTGCCGTAGGAGAAGAAGTTTCGAAATGGGGTTGTTCCTGACGTTTTTAAATGTTGTAAGATTCATTTTCCTCTTTCTTCATGAATATCAGAAATCTGATCATCTTCACGATAAAAATAGTTATTTTTTATAGTGAACCTCATAATTTACATTTTCAAAAGTATTTCAGAAAAATGAGAAACTAACGTGGTCTGCCTCCCCCAGTGATTTCCTGCACCCGTCTCCTTTCATCCTCTTCAACTTTTGCAGCTCGTCTAATCGCGCTATCAATTCGTCGGTTTGGCACAGACCACCCACTGACTCCTCTTCCATCGTCTTCTTTCCAATCAGACTCATGAAACGTTGGCGGCAGTTCTTCATCTGAAGCAATTAATGGTCCGAAAATTCTTGAATTCTGCAACGTCGTCACTTTTTTACATGAAGGTTGGTGACTTTTATATTGCGAATCGAAAATGATTATTCTTACGCTTTATTATTGGGTGATCTTCATTCAGCCTAATGTGATGCATAGCCTGTTGAACTTCGGGAAGGAGCCCTCAAACAGTGGCAATTCAATGAAAATTGTCATTAATGTTATTAATCCAAATTGCCAACTAATACTTTCTCATAATGAACTTACAGTCATCAACATGACGGGGTTGAGACAGAGAAGATTCGATGGAATAAAACAGGAAAACGAGGGAATTGAATAGTAGAGGTGACATAACTGAACGGCGGTTTGAAGCTGTACAGTTTTGAGGTAAGGGGGAGACAGGCACGGGGCTGATTTGAAGACTTGAATTTCCCCGAGTAATTCAGCCGGAATACGAGAATAGGCCCTGTCTGCTGGAAGCAATCGGACAATTGCTTCACTCGCTTCACGTATCGACAGGCGAATGATTCGCCCGTCTGCATATTCCTGTATCATTCGACATGTTTCGAGAAAAACTCAGACGGGAAAAAACGAGAGAAGCCGAAGTATCTTGCATGATACAAAAGATCAATTCTTGAAAATCCTTTACTCGTAAATAAAATCAGGCTAGCACAATATTAAAAAAAAAAAAAGAATTTAAATTTTAAATTTGTCACGGAATAATTCGGACAATGTAGTACATAAGCGATGAACAAGTTAAATGAAAGAATTAGGATTTTTTTTTCAATTTATCCTTGATAAAGTTCAAAAACCTCGTCTACCAATTGACCCCCCTGCATCACGTATCTTCCGTTTGCGGGCTGAGACGGGGGCTGAGACGAGGGTTGAGACGGAGGCTGAGACGAGGGTTGAGGCGGCGGTAGAGGTTGGGGCAAAATATCCCCTATTAATCTCAGATCGAAGGTCGATTCGATCAGAAGACTCCCAGGCAGAACGTACGTCTCCATCTTTCGCAGCAGCTCTTCTTGCTCTTTGATGAATTGCTCCTGAAATTGTGATAATTTATAAATCCGCATGTCATGATGACACAGGATATACTGTTTTGGTCAAGATCAAACGAAGTGATAGATTATGTGTTGCAAACAAAAAATAGGTAGAAAAGACGAAAGAGGTAGAGGAAATTGCCTACTACTCTTTTCATTATCCTCCACTGACTCTCCTTTCTTGCAAGGCACACTTTAACACACGATTGATCGATACAATAGTCTAAATATGATAGTATACCCTAAGGTACGTGATGTTTTTCATATTATTTTGTTACTAGTAGTTTTGATATCTGATGTTGATTCGTGTGATTTACAATTTACCATTTTCTGTAAAAATTCCTTGAAATTTCTCACCTCAAGTCGATCATTTGCGTCGAGTTTCAGCTCGTCGGACAATTTATCGAGCAAGGAGCGCATCTCGGCTTCATGTTGTTCTACCTTTTCAATTTGCATGTTTGACGTCTTCTAAAATTGCAAAACCAAAGAAGTCTAGAAGAAGAGTTGAAGGCGATTTGTACCAAAATTGTAGAGAATTCCCTCGTAAATTTTGGCACAAACCGCTTTCGACCCCCAGAAGAATAGTTAAAACAAATAAGACTTACTGAAACTTCATCAATCAAGTTGCGAATGTGGGCCTCGAAATTCTCGATGATAGTCGTGACCTGACCTTCTGACGCACCTCGTAGTTGGATCGAACCGATCGCGGCACTGAAGCTGACGAACGCAGTCATGAGCTCACGTAGAGCAGAAGTGAGGACCTCTTTCATTTTCTGAAAATCGGAATATTTTCAATCGATTTCAAATATCAGGCCCTCTTGTATTTACAGACGAACGAGAGACACAGACGGCTGTAATTTAGACGGTCTTTCCTTCTTTTTCCTCTGCGCTCTACCCAAATCTACCCCTAATATCCGTCTGTGTATGTCATTCGTTTTTAGATACAGGGAGCCAAAGTTCAGAAAAAGAGCTTCGCTACCTCATGAGCACCTTTTGCAGCTTTTAGTCTGCCTTTCGCAGCATTGCTTTTGGGTCGGCCTAAAAAGGCAAATGCTAGATGAAAATGTTCGGGAAAATGATAGAAAAACCCACCTTTGGAATTTTCAACTGTCTTCGTTTCTGTCATTGTGTTGTACTAAAAAAATGATTAATTTTGCAAAAATACACATTTCTCATACGGATTCTTTAAACATATTGATGAATTTGAAGCACTGGTTCGCATTATTATGCAACAGAAGAAGGGCTTGCTGCACATTGTGCTCTCCTTGTACTTCAGTGACTCCTCCGTGAATTTTTGTCAAAACTTGTTGACTGTTTTGTATATTCGCAACTTGTTGCTGGTTAAATGCCTGAAATTCGTCGAATTAGTGAGAAATTAATTAGTGCGAGTAGTTCTGTCCCAAAGATTTGAGTGAGCATTTTTTTCTCAAAATACGTACTTTTGCCTCAAACGCTATTTCTTTACCTTTCTCTCACTTTAGGACAAAGTATTTGCAGCCAAAAATAAGCAGTAATCAGTAGTTAAATTAATTTGCAAGAAAATTGTTTATTTATTACCTGAACAGAGGAAAAAGAACCAGTGCTCTGCAGACTCGAAGAATCATTTCCGTCTGTGAGTCTGCTCATCTTCTAAAAAGCAAATATTTTGAGAAAAAACTACGAATAAATTTAAAAAAAATATAACATGCAATTCGTTCACAAACAAAGGAACTGAAATGAAAAATGTTAAAAGAGGCGATAAACGAAGGAGAGTAGCAAACCGTGGATGCGCCATGACTATAATATTGCTCAGCATGAAGAAGATGAGAAAGGGGAGCAAGCAAAATTGATTGTTCTCGTTTGACATTTACTCAACTCGTTAATATTAGTAAGTGCCAATCGATCGGTTTATCAATTTATCGCGGGCAAATAAATGATGAACTTCATTATTCTAGAGAAAAATATGACTTTGTTAATAAAAGGATCCGTTACATAATCTTCTATTATTTAGTCTTGGAGTATTGAAATATGTTCGCATGACGGTATGGGAAACTCACAGGTTTAAAGTAGAGATAGAAATTTTGATAAAGCACCGATAACAGACGTTAGGACATTTTCCACCGCAAAAATTCGCCATAACCTCTTGTCTCACTATTAAGGATAATAATTGAAACGCTGACTGGAATAATTCACCGCATAAGGGATATTTGCGGTGAAAAACACCCCAACGTCTGTTCGTGAGATGTATGAATTTTCCGACAACTACTATACGGCGAGATGACTTTACTTATAGCTAGTTGGAGATAGGGGAGTGAAGGAAAGTAGGGCAAAATAGTGTGAGCAAAGATAGGCTTCGTCATCTCGTCAAATAAGTTGAATTTTCCAAAACCTATATTTCATTTTTTAACCATTGATTGACCCATTTCAATTGTTTTGCCTCATTGACTTTGCTGATCGTCGATGTTGTTGTTGTCATTGATTTTGTCGTTGACAGCCATCAGTTCATCTTCATGACGAATTTGGAAACTTCCACAAAAATTAGAACTTTTCACCAAAACCAATACAGCCCCCATAATAGCCAAATATCACAACAGTTAGACAACGATTATTGTAAGCAAAATGAAAAAAATCAATAATAAAAATGAAGCCTTTATTAATTTAAAGAATCAATTAATCAAAACGGAATGATAAAAATGATGAGTATCAAAGTAGGTTAGCCTTCCTATAAATTGGAGTTGAAGCTTGTTTTCACTGCATAATTTAGAAATTGACTACAATTTATTGAATCTAGAAACTTTTAGACGTGAATACTGTTCACACATCATCTCTAAAATAATTTTTTTAAATCGATATTGTTGCGGAACTTACCCATTTTTGAGGGGTTGTTTTGATTCGTCGACGGGGACTTGCTCGTGGACGACGAGGTCCGGAAGGTGGGAGCCGAGGGTGAATTGATAGAGCCAGGTCGCCAAAATTGCGCCAACCAGAGGGGCAACTATCGGAATCCAAAAATAGAAGTTGTTATATCTGAAAATACATTTATTCACAATACAATAATATTATTATATAGATATAATCTGGATATTTTTGAAATGAGTACTTTTAATGGGGGGTTTTTCAAAATTGATTTGGCATTCGAATATGGGATCACATTTGTTTGCTCATTTTGAAAAGTGATAAAAATTATCAGCATTCCTTTCAAACGATTGATAATGAAACTTGACTTACTGCCAAACCCCAGTGCCGTAGATGAAAGCAGCCACAATTCGAGGGCCGAAATCGCGAGCAGGGTTAATTGGAGCGCCTACGTTCATGCCGTAGGACATTCCTGAAAATTGTATTGGTTTTTCTATCACCAAAATTCTATGTTGATTCTTTTTTCAATTTTATAGATTAAAAATATTCATTTAAAAGAAAAAATCAAATAAATGCAAAAAATCTCACCGATCATCATAACGACGAACCCAATCAGGAGTGGGTGAGCAGCCTGTGGAATTCGATTTCTCCGGTCCAAAATGGCCACGATAAAGAACACAAGTAATCCGGTGCCGACTAACTGCAAAAATCATCGTTCTCGTAAAAGCAGGAATAATGGCTTACCTGATCGAAGAAAGCCGTGGTCCTTGTGACATGCAGAGCGGGGAACGAGGTGAAGCACTCGGCAGTCTTTCGGTCGCCCAAAATGGTACGGTTCGGTCCGACGGTCTTGGTGAATTGATCTGAACATTTCAAGCAATTTCGGGAAGCAGGAAGAATGATTTTTTGGCTGAATTGCCGTAAAAGAACGAGCATTGTAAAACTAGGAGAAATTTGCAAAAAAAAAGATAAGAAAAAAGCTACTTTTCAACTTACTATAATAAAGCCAATACGCAAAGACGGCTCCCCAGAAAGCGCCGCACACCTGGGCGATCGAATTAATTACGAATTCTTTGAAGGAGATCTTCTTGAGGGTTGCAAGAGCCAACGAAACTGCCGGATTCAGTTGCCCGCATAAAATATCATATTCTTCTCGATCAGACTTGGAACGTTTTTCATCGCAAATATCCCTCATGCGGTGGATTATTCCAGGTAGTTTTGCAATTACTATCTTTAGTAATGAAACAAGAGATGATGACCGAATTTTTGCGGTGGAAAACGTCTATTATCGATGTTTTATCGTATACAATCTTCGAGTCTTGTCCTTGTAGAAAAATACCCTAATACTAAATGTTAGTGGCTCTTCTTTTCTCTAACTATACAAAATAGTAACTAATATTTAGCACTAGAGAACTTTTCTAGGAGGGCAAAATTTGCGGAGTGAATGCGATAGTAAACCTACCAGAGATGTGATAAGTGACATAGATGGAGAAGGCTAGGGCAAAGCCCCATCCAATGTTAACCTGCACGGGGGCGTTCACTGCACCATGAGACAGAATGTTTTGCATTGTAGCACCAATGCCAATGAACTAAAAATAAAAACATGGTAAATATTGAATTCAAATCTTTCAAAGATAGATGTTTTACGAGAATTTTGAGAATATTATAGCGTTACAACATTATAGCAGCTTATGAAAGGAGTGTAGGAATAGGAGAGATTGAGGAAGACGATAAGGAAAACCTTTCATTTTTTGTACACAATTTTTCAAGCTGTAGGGACGTGATACTGTAAAATATTCAAATTTACCATGTATTGAAAAATATGTTACTTTTTTAGTTCGTGAAAAACACTCACAACTAGAAGAAATGTTCCGACAAACTCAGCGAGCGCATTGCGTACGACGACGTTCTTGATTCGGATTTTCGAGCGGAGCTTTTCGGCTGGAGGGAGACTGTCAGCCATCTGAAAATTTTTGGATAATTAAAAAAAGATTTTTACAAGAACCTGAATAAATCAGAATTTAAAAGGCGAGAAATGGAAATAAATGTGTGAATAACGAATGTGACAGTTCAATTACATACGGAGAGACAGGTAAAGAGGAGGATACAGAAGCATTTATGCAAAGTGAATGGAGATGTTGCGAATTTGGGACACATTTGATGATTTTCTGGGAGAATCGGGGGAAAGGTTGGGAGGAGAGAATTTGAATATGCGCCGTGGGGAAATGAAGTGAGAAAGAGGGGGAAATGAACGTGAAATGGACGGATGACCGACCATAATGACTGGGGGCGCATTGTAAAAGGGAAGAGGATGAATTAATTGCTGGAGGGTTGAAGTTTCGAAAATGAAATGCAAATTTGGAAAAAGGATTTCAGAAATTCGGAGTTTGCTTTTAGAGTTTAGAAAGGAAACATGGCGTGATTCTAACAGAGATAAAACTCATTTAGAATATCATCGTTTCGCAATTTAATGGATTCTTTAGCAAGTTCAAATTAAACTCATTTGAAAACTTTCCCGTTTTTAATGAGTGATTGCTTTTCAAAGTAGTCGATTTTTATAAATTTTCTAAATTGTAAGAACTGACCCGGATATGAGAGGAAGTGGTGGCAGCGTGAGCGGAAGTTGAAGTTGACATGGCAGTAGATTCCCACTTTGATATCAGAAGATCTGAAAAAAAAAACTCATCGCAATTCCATTTTAGCAGGTGATTTTTGAAAATTAAAGTTCAGCAATGCAAAAAATGAAATGTGGTGGCATTGAATGACAAAGTTTGGCGGTGCAGAATGCAAAATGAGAAAGGAGAAATGGAAGACCGCGTTTAGCAGAAGCAGAGGAGGCTGTGTCAAGCAAATTACATTAATGTCGATTTGTTTGTTGTCAATTCGAGAATTCCGGGAGATATTCGGAAACCCAACGATCTCTAAAATTGAAGAAATAGTGTGAAATAAGAAAATTAGCTTTTCACACTATTCCTAGATCTTAGAAATTTCAAGGAACACCCTAATTTGGTATCTCTAGAACTAGGAAGAAGATAAAGCCGACTTTAGGGATAGGTCAAAAAATCATTTTCCCCCTTTCACCCTACTTCCCCAAGTCAAGAAATCCTAAAGATATCCAAATCTGTGCTTCTGTCTTCAGAAAAGGCAATACCAAAACCCCGATTCTGAAACTCTTTGTTGAATCCAGAAACCAACGATTTTTCTTTCCCAGATTCCAGAGTCGACGCGCTAACGAGCAATTTTCAAAGGGCCTGCCCCTTCCTTTGCACAATCCCCCTTCTTATCGCTCAAAGAAGAAGAAAAGAAGAAACATTTCGCAATTTGAAAAGGCCGTGTGGATAAAGATACGAGGATTGACTCAAAATACTGCATCATCAAAAATAGACGAGTGAAAATACGCTCGAAAAGGAAGAATGAGTACGAAAAGCATAGGATAGGGGTGGCACTGATTGAGTTCTAGAAGATAGCCTTTGGGTTCGGAGAGAATGGCTAGAATCGGCCCTGGGGACTTGGTGAGATGAGATTTGATAAGTTTAGGTTGAAAGCTCACTTGGTCAGTCCCTAGAAGAGTCCTAATTGATGGCCGTTCGCCTCAACTCCTCGCGCTTGTTTTTGTCGTTTCGTTGCAGCTCCACAAGGAAATTGAGTGCTGGCGCAAATTCGGATTACTGCAAAATAGGCTAAAAATGATTCTCTTCCTTGTATTTTTCACAGTAAAAATTTTGAAGCCACCTTTTGTTCCTATTTTAAGGTCGGTAGGAAATGCAGGAAGCTGAAAACGATTAGGCAGTGATTTTATAGAGATGTGCGAGTGGAAATTGTGAAGTGAAGTGAAAATTTAGTTTTTGGAATGCTCGAAATTTCCGACTTGAAAAAGAAGTAAGAATAAAAATTTCAAACACTCTCCGATTAATTTTCAGATGCAAACATCATCACACGTCTCTATGACAAAATGTTCAATATTTCAATTTCAATTTCAATGAAAACTAGAATATCACAAAAATCGCAATGGGAACAGAGAAAGCACCTGGAATCGTCATCAATAAAAATTCTAGAAAAAAAACGATAAAAACGAAAATCTGCTCCAGTGTCAATATTATTAAAAAGCACTCGCAATGGAGCAGATTTTCGAATATTTACCGATAAATGATAATTTCTCTATGTCTACTGTACCGGTTGAGAGGAAGAGGCAAGAGATGAGCCTTGTGACGAATAAGTAAAAATTGATGCTGGGCTGCTAGACCTATTTTCAGAAAATGGCAATCTTCTGTCAAAACATCTAGCTTGAAAATCAGGGACAAGAAAGATCGTGTTCTTTCTCAACATTGAAATATTAAAAATCGCGATTTTACTCATCCCTGCTGAAAATTTTCCTGATTGCCATTTCCAAATAAAAGCACAAAAGTGAGATCCTAATGAATTCAACAAACTTCCAAGGAATACTATGAAATTTCAGAATAACAAAGGCAAATTATTGTGCGCTCCTGAGGGGAAGAGTTTAAAGGCATCGAGTTTCAGTCAAAAGTGTCTACAAAAACATGGAGAGAAATTGCACCTAATAGTTTAGGGAAAATGAAATGTCTATGGTTTGCAGATATGGCAGAAAAATCATAGATATGAATATCCATTTAGATTAAATTCGAATATATAGCATTTCTGTAATTTGAATTTTCATCCTCCAATTATTTTCTCATCGAAAACAAATTTACAGAAAATTAAAAATGACACCCCAATTCATCTGTTAAATGCAGATTGAGGTGAAATTTAGTGTCTGTAATTTGCTTGTTATTGAAAATATTTACTCACCAAATTTTACTTCTTCCGATTCTTCCTGCTGTATTTGGGTATCCTCAGAGAACAACAGGCCAATGGAATAATGCATTTCGTGCAGAGAACGATAATGAGCAGAATCAGGCCGATTCCAAGCACGACTTCGGCGATAAAGGCCAGCCACTGAAAGACAGTGACCGTTTAGAAGGAAAATTATTTCATAAAAATCTCATTTGAATTAGCGTGAAGAGGAGAAAATGCATATCACTTTTTTAACATTCTCCTCCTTACCTCATAAGGCGAATTAAGTCCGTTCAGCCAACTTCTCGGATCCAAAGAAACGAGATATCCTTCTAGACCTCGAGCATTGCATCTGCAAAACATGATATTTTTAATAGAAATATAGAAAACCAGCCTACCCATGACAATCCCCGACCTGCATTTCAAATGGATTTAATGCCTTGTAGGAGTGAAGCGGTTGAGAATCGTAGCTGAAATTATTCCCTTGGAATCTTGATAGGGATTTTTAGCTGATTTTAAGCAATTTCCGAATTTCACTGACTTGAACCACTTGCAGATTTCACTCTTCAAATCGTTGGCCGGATAGAAGCAGACGTATCTTTTGCCGTTGATCGAGGCTGGCACGGAGATTATCGATAATTGATCCAGGGTCTTTGAGAGACTTGCTGAAAATTTGAATTTGTTATGAAAACAGATTTTTCGGACTTTAAATATATAAATTTTTAGCATTTTGATTTGAATGAATGCAAGTAAAGTGAGAAGTAAGAAAGAAAGGAAAATCCTACTCTGCACACTGAAAGTCATTTCGGGTTCTGTCTTCGTTTCCGACTTGTAGATTTTGCCGATCAGCGTGCCCTTGACTCCGAAGAACGTGACGTTGAGGAATCGATTGCTCTCCCTGTCGAGTTGGATGAGTCCTGAGAAGTTCTGCATTTGCGAGGGATGCTTCAGGATCTGGGGTCTTGTTTCTGTCAGGACATCGATCTGAAGAAAACAACTCATTTCCCGATAAGAGTCTACTTTTCGAGAAAATCAAATTTGAATTAGCTCTTGAATGGACCTCTGAATGAATAAGCAATGGTGAAATTTTCCTAAAAAAGACGAGCTTTTTTCAGTTCTAACTAGAATTTCACACTCCCAGCTTCGAAAGAAGGTAGCTTTTGAAATAATTTCAAATTTATTTTCAAAATTCCTTACATTCACATAACTGCCCTCTCCATGTTCGACCACGACAACTCTGCTCTCCACTCGAGCCGTTTTGATCCAACTTTCTTCTGTCAACGCTTTGCCTGAATTTATGATATTTTCCTGAAAATCTCAACTCAACTTACCCAAATCGAAATTTTCTGTGACCCTCTTGCCAGTGTCCAGAACGTACTCTCTGCCTGCGAATTTCGTCTCGTATTCTTGCTTAACGCAGTTGATCACCCGAACGTTCTGCAAGTCAATCCTATGATTTTGGAAAATTCATAAATTGGGCAGATTTTATGCGTAGAAAAGAACATTTCAGCAAATCTTCCCATTTTGGCTATTCTTCAAAAGTCACTTACATGCGCAATTTTGATCTTCGTGTCCCCATTGTAGATAGTCAGTTTGCCTTCATCATTGAACCTCATCCATCCAAGTCTTTCCATGTGTGTTTCTGTCAGATCGTTTAGTGGCGTCAGGGTGCCTCCATGCAGCTCGTGACTTCCTGAATTCAAAGGTTCGTTTTGAAGATCACCTTTTCTTGCATTTTCTAAATGCTAGTATCCTTAAATGGAGGTAAGAAAATGAGATTATGAAGGAAGAATTGAACAGGAAGATGAAAATTTTTCAGATGATTAACTTCTTTCCTTACCTTCTCTAACAAAGTACATTCCAGGCTCAACTCTTCTGTTGGTCGGTCCTCCAGACACGGACAACTCGATGTGGTGGATCTGGTTAAATTGGAAACGTGCTATTCCGTTGTTTAGAGGGACCTGCAGTATGGAAATTCATAATTTTGTGAGAAAAAATCCAACCTTGATAATTTCAGACGAAATTTGTCTCCACGTTTGGGCTGATCTTGAAAATATTGAGTACCTGAAACAAAAAACGAATTTTTCAGATTGGTTAAATAACAACCAACCTAAAAATGAGCCAGGTGTCAGGTTGATTGATTTTAATGGCTGTAAACCGCCAGCCCTTGTAGGGCTCGATGGCGATGTCACAGCAGGCCTCTGCTTGGCCCTGCGTGAGGCAACCCTCATTCGACACGAACGAGTGCGTTCGGTAGCAGATCGAGGCGTGCGTGCAGTTGCCGTGTGAATATTCCTAAAACATTTCACTGTCAAAACTTTTGCAACAATTTGAAAATCTGCATGAAGAAATCGGTTTTTAATCAAACTCTTAAAGTTGTGATTTTGGCAAATTGAACAACTTACCTTCAGAGTGCAAGTCACATCGCCACCAGCACAGTCGCAAATGCAAGACGGCTTGATTTGAGGAATTCCGAATGAATATTTGCCTGCATTTGATTTATTTCAAAACGATTAAATTTTCAATATTTCCTACCTGCAATTGGATGATGATGTTCTAATCGGAGATATTCCAATGTATGAATAAAGGCAGGTTCACTGCTGTTTGTCTAAAATACAGTATTTTATGGGACAAATTAACTAAATTCTTGATTTTCAAGTATGTATTGAACAAAACATTTAGTAATTATGATGACAAACGTTTTCTTCTACAGTACTTTTTTTTTTTCTAAATTTCTACATATGCTAATTTCTTACTTTCAGCTGCAAACAGGCAGATTCATGCAGACCCAACCGTATTTGAATCGCACTGAACACTTTGCATTTCCCCTTCGAATCATCACAGTCTCTGATCTGGAAAAAACGAACGTTTTGCTCATTTTCGAAAATTTTCGCATGGTCTTTTGTTATCAGTAAGTCTATAAGTTGAGAATAAGCAGACTAGTAGACTGCATCGAAGATAAGAAAGGTGTGATCAAATACGTAATTTTGAAAAATTCAGCCGGGGACAGAACTTTTCATTCTTTACAAAAAAAAAAAAAAAAGTAAAGAAAAAACTCACACTGCCTTCCATAACTCGTGAATTCGTGCAGTGCGGTAACTCATCTATCACTCGGGAAACTGCAGGGCAGAACAGAAATAAAATCAGGATGAGGGCAGCCTGCAGAGGAAGCCCCATCTGATGATTTTAGGGACTTGCAGGAGTCTATCTTCTGAAAATTCGTGTTCGTTATGAAAAATCATTTCTAAAAAATTGCGAAAAAAAATAACATGAAAAGTAGAGAAGAGGGCATTTACAATGAATTTGAAATAATCTAGCTCATTTTGGCAATCAACAATGCAATTTCAGAGTGAATCAAATCTACAGGAAATGGCCTTGCATTATCTCTTCTTCTTCTTCTTCTTCTCCTCCCATTTCTGTTTAGACCGTTCTCACTCAAATCACTCGAAACGCGCGAATTTGCATAGCCTTGCAGGAATGCCCTGTGGCACTTGAATTAGGCGTTAAATCAGGCAAATCAGTTCTAAATCGAACCGATTGAAGGATGAAAGGAATAAGTGAACAGAAACTGTCAACAAAAGGAGAACTTATCACTATTACACGCCGAGTTAAAGACAAGTGTCGTATATTTTCAATTATTTCAAAATTCACACGCGATGACTAACGACCCTAAAATGGCTCAAAATATCGTATCGCATTAGGTTTTGAAAGTCTATGTTTTAGAATAGACCTCTACGCAGAAATGAGAATTCGCAAATCTGGCAATTAAAAATGAGCCCAGAAATTGGTGCAAAGTTTGAAAGAGACCAAATATCGTATCCAGATCCAAGACACTCCCGGAATCCTTCCTATAGGGACCTCTCAGCGGAAAAGAAGGTTCCCTATGCGAAAGTTTCGGAGGTTGCGAGAGTTTCGAAGGTTGCGAGAGTTTCGTAGATCCGGACACAGGACTTTATAGATGCGAAATTTCATCATGCTCCTATTCAGAAAGAAAAAAAAAACATGCGAATATTTCGAAAATTCAAATAAAATGGTCTGTGCTCATAAAACCGAATACAGTCCGATCGTTCTCATTCGCATTCTGGTATTCTCGTCGGAATTCTCATCCACTTCTCCTGCTCTCCTTGCCAAAGGACCTTCATGAGTGTTTGTTGCTTGCGTATTTGGCAGTACCCTTTCCTCTCTTCCTTCTCCTTCCTTTCTCGATTCCCTTTCAAACACTTCTTGATGACCTCTGTCTATGCAACTCTTCTCGTTCGATTATGAGTTTAGGTAAATCAAACAATAGAGTTGTTCCAATCAGGGCTATTATTTGGAACTTGGAATTTTGAAAATTTCGAAACCACTTTAATTTCGAAATCTAATTCTAAATCGTAGAAAAAAGGTAAACCGATTACTTTTCAGACTGAATAGTCATTTAAAAATTTCTTAAATCAAAACAAAGAGAAACTGACCAAGGCAGAAAATTTCAAAGCGCCATGATTTCAGCGAAATTTCCACAAAGGAAATAGGGAAATGAATAAATTACGAGTTACCGATTGGAAGGAAGTGAAATCGACTGCGGAAAGGCAGAGCTGCAGTCCAAGGCCGGGTCAATGAAGTTCGAGCGGGTTGAAAGCCGATGAAACCGATTCAATCCACATACAAACCGAGGAAAAACGGGCAGATAATTGGGTGAAAGCGAGTCGATCTGCAATGCGGAAAATAATCGAGAAATATCGAAATGAACAGGGAAGATATTGATAAGTGAAAAGGCGCTTTTTGAGACCGTAACCATTAGACATGTGATAGAGCAGGAAAAAATCTATAAAAGATTTTCGAAATTTCATATGGAAAAGTGAATAAAAGGAAGATAAATTTGATAAAATTAATTTTACAGAAAAAAACAACTAACATCTGGGATACTACTTATCGGGTTATAGAAAGTTCTAACAATTTTCCAAAAGTAACTATTAAAGTTATTGACTATCATCGATTGATAAATATAAAATTATAAATGACAAGTAATTATCAAGTTGCTGGTTGCAACAGTTCCCTTATTTGGATTGTTGTAAGAGGATTAAAGACGCATATCGCGAGAAGAGAATGAATGAATGTGTGAACGGAAGAGTAAATCTCGATGAAAGGTGTAAAGTAGTGATGATTGCAATGGTCATGAAACATATTCTGCACAGAAAGGGGGGACCGATACGCATCAATGAAATTCAATGTGCTTTAGAGCAGCTTTGATAGAAAACGATTTCTGAAGGTACAATAAGGAAGGAGGAGAAAAACTTGGTACTTTTCTGAGTACTATGAAAAGTTTTTTTTCTGTAAAATTCTTATTTTAAAGAAAATTAGCAATTTAGGTAAATCTAATTGTAAGTGTGAGCAGATTGTAAAATTTCTTACAAAGAATAATCTTACTGACTAAATAGTCCATGCTCAATTCTAATTCTAAGTTCTACCGCCTAAACAACAAACTCTGCAAGTTACAGCCTTTCTATGATTCACGTTCAACTTTGCAAAAGTTTCCTTGTAAGTCGGCTCAAAATCAAACAAGTCATGGAAATGTCGGTAAAATATCAGTTAGTGACTTTGAGTTGCGAAAATGACTACAGAAAGACCCTACACATTGTTTGTATATTGCCTTACATGGAGAAAAGGCGCAACAAATCCAAACACGCAAATATTAATAAAGAGCTAAAGGAAGGAAGAGATCTCTAACACGAGAAAGAAAGGCTCAAATTGCGAGACACGCACGGTATGATGAAATGTTGAAATGGGATTTTGGAAAGTTCATACAACTCGAAGAAAATTTTCTTGAAGTGAACTAATGAAGTTATAATTTGAGAAACAATGCTAGGAAAAATGAAGAACTGTTTTGGAATTATGATTAGTCAGAGTGAAGTTGCTCTGTGCATAACCATAGGCAGAAGTGACTAAACTAACTGCTAGAAGCAAAAAACAGAAGAACAGAACAAGGGCAGAAGCAAAAATTCATGTTCTACGAAAAAATGAGAAGTCCAAAATTTGAAAATCTGAATTTCAGAAATTCTTAGATGTCGATGCTTATTAGAATGAACGGACTCGATTAATTTCGCGAAACTCAAGGAGATTTTTCCCGATTTTCCGATAAAGAACGGTGCCTAGCTATCCAAGTTGTCAGTTCAATTCAATCTCGAGAGAAAGGAACAGGGGAAGTTGTGTTCGGAAAGATATGCATCTCAAAGTCTGTCTCTTTATGAATAACGAGGTTTTTGCAATTGAAATACAAAGAGAATGGCAGGGCTTGATGAATGGCAGTTATGGAAATGAAAAAGCTCGAAATTCGAGGATTTCATTCAAGATTCCATAGATGACAATCAAGATTTCAATAAATTGGGAAAATAAGTCTGAATATCAATAGAGCTATCATAAAAGTCAGTATCTATTAACAAAGGTCTTGAAATTACAGTATAACAATTGAAATGCTAAGTTTTAGAAAATCACCAGAATGTGTGAATGGGATAACGAGGGAAGAAACATAAAACAACAAACACTGGACCATAAATCTCGCAGCAAAAACATTTACAAGTCGCGTTTATGCGCTAACCTTGGGATGAGGGAGATCATAAAATTAGCAGAGCAGAACGAATGAGAAATTAGACTCTTGCAGACAAAGATTTATGAGAAGAAGGGGAGGAAGAGGAAGTCCCAATACAATCAAGTCTACACACCCACATGCTCAGATGCATCGAAATTAACACGTGTGTGTGAATTCCGTAAACTTGCCGACTTTTTACGAATTTTCACTAATTTCAACGCAACGCAGCTGTTAAAGCGAAATTCTATACAAAAACGGTCGGATTGAATCGGGTTTTCCTCTTCATGAATCATAGACAAACGAGTATGCAGAAATGTCGCAGTCTTTGTCCAATTTGAAGAAAGAGTTTACCTCATTCAAAGAAGAGTACAGAAAAATAATGAAACGGAATTGAAATTTAAAAAAGAACTAGCAATAAGAAATGATTTTTCAGTATTTAAAAAATAAATACCTAAACTCTTCAAACATCGGGGTAACTCGCAAATCTCACAATGTCACCACTTTATGGGATAATATGCAAAAGTGAAAGAGCCTTTCCCCTACGTGCTATTTTGTAAAGTGGCAAGGTTGTGAGGTTTCCGAATGTCCAAAATCGGAAAATTTGTAATTCCTAAATCAGAATAGTATAGTATTGTCGAAGTACAGGAACGAAAACATGCGCGTATGAAATGTCAAATTTCAGAATCTAGGTGATCTTCCAAAATAATATGAATCAGAATTCAAGTTCAACCTCATCACTGGTATAATTCCGAGCTTCCAGTTTGAATATGCGTATGTGTATATGAAATATGAGAGAATTGTCATCGGAAATGAGTATATTTGAGGGATAGCGGTCATCTCTCATCAAAGGGAGGATATGTTTGTCTGCGGTGTGGCATAATTATCTGCTCATCCCATTCTACTCCCCTCCAAATTCGCGCACTACAGATTATGCAATGCCCAAACATAGTGGATAGAGACAGGGTCATGCACTGATTCTTCTTTCCTCATAGAAGATAGACCCGGAAACCGAATTGCCAGCTGAATTATGCGCACTGGAATGAGGCTGAACTGCACAGCCCAGCCCTATGATTATCCACAAAGAGACAGAAATAGACAGACTGTAGAGGCGGGCTTCCCAACAAAGGCATTTAGCTAATAAAGAGGGGAAATGAAATAAAGGAAATGGACCCGAACAACTCACTTCAAAGGTTTTCGCTTGATTATTGCAAAAAAAAAAAACTAAAATACAGATGTTCAGGATTGTTTGTGGATTCTAGAATTTTGTATGAAAGAATGGAGAATTTTAGTATTAAAATTTTTTTTTTTAAATACGGCAATTTGGAAAAGTAGGTGCATCATAGCATCGTTACGTGCGAAATAGTATGAGATTTGTTAAGAAAAAGATGGCCTTCCTTTACTATTTTGTATATAGCGATGCACTATTGCAGCTACTTTTCCAGGTTAGCAAAAATACCTTAATTTTTCAGTAAGAATATTTGTGGAGAAAATTGTGAATGAATGAAAAACTAGTGATTTTCTCTGTCAGTTTTTCAAAATACGAAATTCTCTATTTGGGTTGAGAGCAAGTCAGTTTAGCCGAGTTACGACGCTGACCTCTGAATCACTGGATCGCTCACAAAGGAACGCTGGCATAAACTAGGGGACATGAATGAAAAACTGAGTGAATAGAGAAATTGCCTGCGGTAAGCGAACCTGTGATCGAAGTGATTGGAACAAGGCACGGAAAAGTACTGCACAAGAAAGACTCAATTAGCTGGCTCATACTCTCGATTTGAAAGGTTCGAGCAAAATATTGCGCTGTACACAAAGTTCTTGTCAGAATGAATTTTTAGAAGTGTCTAAACTTTGATCTGATGAATTTCCAAAAACGAATGATATCCAAAATGCAATAAAACAAGTTATAACGAAACAAATTTAAATCATTTTTAATTTTATAAGAATATTCAGATCAACCTAATATCCATACGGAATGAGAGTCAAGTAACCCAAAACCTAAACTTCATATGGAAAAGTTCGCGCATAATTTGCCCATTCTTATTCTTCCCAACTTTCCTCCTATCTTCTCCATTCTCGATTATTAAGATTCGGGAGATGAAAGTGTTGACTTAAATGCGAACTAATTTCCGCTACTTTGGCCTCTTTACTTATGGAACGCCGCCTATTCCAAATTACAAAAGGAGAAACTTAATGGTTGAAATATGAAAATGAAAGTTGGTTCAAATGAAATTTTGGCTAAAGTCTATTTTTCAAGTTTTTTTTCTTAAATATTGAATCTTTAAATGAGATAGATTTAATTCAAATTTCTGAGGTTTCCGCAAAGATAGAATTTTATCAAAATCTTGAAAAAAATTGCTACATAATTTGACAAGCGATGAAAGTCGGTTAGCAGAAAGTCGCAAAATTCGAAAGAAACAAACAACAAACGAGCCACTACACGAGGGCAAATACTGAGTGAAGATGAAGTGCCGCAGGGGAAATGAGGAAATCAGCGATAAAGATAATAACGAAGATTTTAGGAATAAAAGAATTGCTAAGCTTGACTTCGGAAGAAATTTACTTATCTTCCAAAAATTGTACGAAACATAAATTAAAGAATCTTTTAATGCAACAAGGCAGCGGAAATACCTACTATCATCGATATAATTACAAAATCCGGCAGAAAACATCCGAATTTGAAAGGGGTCAAAGACGAAGGCCGGCAGAATTCAATGTAAAAAGTGATTGATCGAGACTCGACTAATGAGTGACAAAAACAGCTCGATATCCTTGAAGGGACTTGCAGATTCGCGTAAATTAATCATCAACAGGAACAAATGTTGAGTTGAAAACAGGAGTTGATAAACTTCGAAAATTTTTGAAATGCGACTTCGAATACCTTATCAACAAGGGGAAATCCTAAAGTCTAAACCTAACTTCATAATCAGGAATGTTTGCGGTGCGATTTTTTTCGCACCGCACCGCGAACGTCCCTGTTCATAGTTCCCGTATTATTGTTTTGTTTCGCAATGTTTATATGAATTTTAGCGCATTTTAGATAAACGTTTCTTCTTTCGAAAGCCGTTTTTCATGGCCGCTTCCAAATTTGACCCGCATTTTTGGCCGCATTGAAAAAACTCGACGAGACATTCGGAGATCTGAACGGCTGATACTAAAATGAAGGAAGATTTGCGCAGATTAGCAGAGGAACACAAACGCGAAAAGGAGCGGCGAGAAACTTTGAAGAAATTAAACAATACCAAATGAGGGAATTTATCAATTATGAAATTTCGTTGTAAATTTGAAATCAAAATGGTTTTTCTGCAGAAAACTTGAATTACCAGAATTAAGTCTAGTTATTTACAGGAAAAACACTCAACCCATTGATATTTACGCATTTTCTTGTAAGGTTTAGTTCAACTGTTATTACTATTTCAAAAGTCTAACAGAATATCAGAATGTTTACGTCTTGTGCAGTCAAGTATGATTTTCTCTGTACAATTTCGAGAATTTCAACTTAATGGCATTACAAGTATACTTTTGATATGAATCATAGTCTGTCAGCATAATATCTGCGTTATGCAATCCACCTGTCTCTCTTTCATATTCAAATCTATCCTAATCCCCTCCTTTCTTGCTTATCTTGCTCCCCATTCCTTAATAAAAGTGTCCGTTCTTTCTCGACTTATAAGAACTCATTTCGTATCCTTATCAGCTTTCTGGCTCACTTCAATATATTTCATAGCCATTTTAGTGTTCTCCTTTTCCTTTTAGGTCATTCTATTCTGAATGCATATCTGATGTCGCTTTAGCACATTTTCGAAAGGGGGTCTTTGTCTATGCCGCCGAATTTTGCACTTGGTTCGAGTTACCTATGCTCTTTACATTGTGCGTCAAAAGATCGAAGAATTTTCGTGTTCGAGAAAAAATCTTTGGCTTTACATGCATGCAAAATTTCAATATCTTATTTAGAAATTCGGAATTTTATCATCACAATTCTATTTCAGTATAAAATTTCTCCAACTTTTTTGACGTATCCTGTGTGTTCTTTTCTAATTCTGAAATACTGACTACAAAGTTCAGCTTGAAAATTCTAAGAAAATAAATTACGTAGAGATACAGAAACTCTAAAACATGATTGCCAGCTTATCCTACCATTTTGTGTCTTATAGTTTTCCGATAGGGCTACAAACTGAGAAGTTTCATTAGAAATACTACATTCATATATATTTTTAGTTCTATTTTTGGGCAGAATTTGATATGAAAATTAGCCAGATTTTTGACATACCGTGTATGCCCCTTCTAATTCCGAAATGCTGGCTACAAAGTTGGTTTGTCACGTGGGAATTCAAGATTTCTCTTATGCTCTTGCACCTGGATGTGTATGTCATGTGGTGTATGTGAGTATTTGAATATTTCCCCTCTGGTTCATATGCTATGTGTATGTTTTGTTTACATTTGTCTGATTTTCTACGCTCTTCAGTTTCACAGCCCTTCTGCTTCCTTTGCAGCTTCTCTCTTGCATTGTCTTTGTCCCACTGGCATGGCTTCCCTTATTTCTTATGCAGTTCTCCTCATTCGTTTCTTCCCATTTCCTCTTCCATCCTTTCTTCGCTCCTTTTACCTTTTCTTTGCCAAGAGCTATCCATCCGTACGAAATACGACCAGACCTGGAGGGAAGCTAAAATCAGAATGTCCGTACGGCGTACTCCCAATAACTCGATCTTCTGCGAAATTATTGGAATTCAAGAATTATCACTGCTTTCCCATATCATACCTCCTGATTTTTGACGGTAAAATATTGCTGCTTTCGAAAATTTCAAGAACTTCTTGATTGATCCAAATGTGCTCTTAAAAGCTGCATTTTTAGCTTTTTCAAAGGTAAAAAATCCACTAATCATGAGGTTTCGCTCGTTTTACCTATTCCTAGGCGTATTTTTAAATCCGACTCAAACGCTATCCAAATCTGAACACGACATACACACCAGCTCAATTCAGCGTCTGCTGCTCTGCAGCAGAGCAATTCTGCTTTAATCTTCCCCTTTGCAGTATTTCCTTTCCTTATTCGCCCATTTTCACCTTTTCTCTCACAACTTCGCAAATAATTTGCATTTTTATATTCCGTGTGAAATTTAATGATCCAAAGATTCTTTTTACAGATTTTCAGCCATAAAATTTTAAGAATGGCCAAATTAGTGCCTAAGCCGTTGTACCAGAAGCCTCCACGATCAAAATTCCCGTTATTTCTTTATATGTGCTCTATCGTAAGTCCATAAATCCATTTTTCCGATAGTTTTAGCTATTTTCGAAACCTAAAAAGCGCCATCAAAATAATTGAATTTTCCTTCATTTAATGTCAAGCAACAATTAGGCAAATCTCATATTTTTGGTCTCGGTTTCAAATTTAATGCGCCCTCAGAAATGATTCGTTCCTTGAGGCGAGTTCCCCTAGCAACAAAACCATTCAGCGGGCAAGAGCGAGAAGGAAGTGGAATGTGTGAAAAGCCGAGTACAAAACAGGAACAGCATTCACACCATCTAAGATTGGCATCTTGCATAATTCATCCACTATTTGCAACTAGAACGGGCCAAAATCAGCTGTCTGAAATTCGAAAATAAAACTAACTTAATTTGGACCGTGAAGAATTTTTGCGGTCGAACTTGAACTGAACTTTCAGCAAGTTCGAAGTTCAATTCGGACAGCTCTGGTTAACGTATTTCCAGGTGCATATTATTCAAGATTGCTCGAAACTTCAACCTTACAATTAGCACTGCAAATTCAGATCCCAATAAAATTTTTATCTTGAAATTACGATTTCGATACTAAAATTTGTCCAATCTAACTTTAGGACAGAATTTGTATTGTCAACAGCCCAACACTTCTTTTTACACTCACCGGAATAATTGTGATTAATGAAAAGCTCAGAATTGACATTTTACCGAGTTTGAAGCCTGAATCGAAATTTTAGCCATCGAAGATCCTAATAAATGAAGTGACAATTTGAAAACGCAAAATTTAATGCCTAAATATAACCGTAACTTTAAGTCAAAAACATTATGACGTAATCGTCGATAAATTATACAGAAAGCCTATAAGATTAGATTGGATTTGATAAGATGGAGATCAGGATTAGCAATAAGAAGTAATATTTAATGGACAATAGGATATATAATTTGCAGATGCTCTCTTGTTTCCTATTCTACTGGTCGGGATTCTATTGTACCTATAAAACGTGTGGGGAATCGAAAGAATACGCCAGAAATGGAATGCAGTATGCGCAGGTAATTTTTATAAGTTTAGTTCAAAGTCCAATTTTATATATGCCTAGACAGCCGAAAAAAGTAGCATTCTATTTTGTAAGATGAGAATTTTAAAATAACACCTGATGAAATATCAGAGTCAAGTTAGAAGTTAAGAAAAGTGCAGATATGAAAATTAGAATAATAAAGAATCCCTCGTCATTTCGTTTTTATGCAAAATTTGAGTTGAAAATACCCATTTAAATCAAATTTTCAGTATTTCCCTATTTTCTCGGCGATGATAACTATTCTAATATCTAGTGGATGGTTAGTCACGCATTTGTGGTACTCAAACACGCCTTGTTCGATAAGTTACAATTGCATGGCAAGTTTTAGAATTGTTAACAGACTCAGGCAGATGGAAAATTTTGGGGGAGGGGATACGTAAGATAATTTTTCTTCCTATAGAAAAGTAATATGCATAGAAGGTATGCAATAAGACTTTGGCAGAGTACTTTGTCTTAAAGGGGGGTACGCTCGAATGATATGATTGATAGTTTTGTTGATTTACAAGTTTTAGGAAATGCCTTCTGCAGTATTTTGCTCACTTCTAGCGGGAATTAGCGCTGTCATCGAAATTCACTACTCGATAGATTTTAACCACTTGGAATGGTCAGAGAAGTGGAGTTGGTCAGCGGTAGGTCCACGAAAAATTTTTAAAAAATCAACGAAAATTGCTAATTTTGAAAATTAGCATATATTCCGTGTCCTTTCATTTTACACTATTTCTCGAGCTTCATATTTGTCTAGTTCCAAAAGGAAATTTAGGCGGACGCTATTCTACTTTGTGCAATTCACGCTATAGTTGCATTTGCTCTTCAGTGATGACAGAATCATGATCATAATCAGTACTTTCAAAAATTTGAGGTGAGTACTTTGCAGTGAAAATTCACTTATTCCTTGTTTCAGATGAAACATACCGAATTCACTCGTCGGCAAGAAAGTACCTACGTCAATGATGATAAGCCAAACATATTTCCACCTCCATTAAAGTGCTCAATTCAAAGCCAATGCCGATCTCATTAAAACTTACTCGATTTAACTACGGGTTAAATGAAAATGAAGGTTCTATCGCCTAATGATAAATTATAAGAGATTATGCAAAAATAAACGAATTCAAAAATTTTGGTAAACTAACTGTCAACAGATTCGCCAAATCTAGCTTCCATTCCATCATCTCTGTCCAATTGAGCTTGAAATCACTAGTCCATTCATGTTCTTCTTCCGTTCTTCTCTTCACGCTTCGTCAAAGTCGAACGAGAATCTGGAATCATCCATTTGATTTTTTCTTTCGGAATACGAATACGGTGATGTACAAGAATATGGAACATTGGCAGATATTTGACGATTCATTCGTTTGTAGGAAACATCAATTCTGAAAACATGGATTAGTTTGATATCTAAAAGATCACGTATTGCTCCAAACTCTTGTGCTTCACTATTTCGTGTTTAATGGCGAATAAGTTCGCGATATCAAAGAATAGCAAAGACATTGCACATACTTTGCAGCACACAGACAAAAGCCACGCCCCTGACATTTTGACGAAAACTACACTGGAGACAATAAATTCAAATTTCTACACAGATTCTGGGGTAAGTATAACTTTTCTAATTTAAATTTTCGTATAGTTTATTCACTAAACCATCAACAATAGTTACAAGTACCCATAAATTAACTAGTCTTCTATTCATCTTCATTTTCCGATCGAATTTAATATCCTGGAGCCGTTCTGGGTGGTGGACAGTGATTACAAGAGCTATAATTTCTGCTTGTTTTTTTAATTGCTTATAAATTTTTACCCATTATCACCCATATTTCCGTTGTCTCCCATTTGGCCGGGTAACCCTGCATTTCCCTGCGGACCGTCTCTTCCTTCAAATTTTCAAAGTTTTATCAAACTAGGCATACAATTTTTACCGATATCACCAGGAGGCCCCATCATTCCAGGTCTACCGGGCTAAAAAATCATTCTGATCATCATTTTTATCACTGATAAATCCTTACTCTTCCCGGTGGGCCGTGCTCACCATCGGGTCATAAAATTCAACCATTATCTTGTATTTTATTAAGCTAAATATCGAGTCACAAACCTCTGGGACCAGGAGCGCCACTAAAAAAATTGTAAATTGAACATTTTCCACGGTTCCAACAACTTACACTAATCCCGGTGGCCCTTGAGGTACTTCAACTTCTTCCGATATACCAGGTTGACATAAAACAGGCCAATTATTTCAAATCTAGGTAAATCTAAATAGGATAATTACCAGGTTCGCCGTTTTGCCCAGGATTTCTAAAATTATGAATTTCAATTCAAATACTGTTATTTAAAAAAAAAAAAAAAAAAAAAACGAACCCATCAGTACCAGGAGGACCCTAAATTTATTTTTTTCTCTAAAGATGACTCTAAAATATACCTGTGGGCCGGGCTCGCCCGATGGAGCAGGCATTCCCTAGAAATTAGGAATATTTTTAGTTCACCAAAAGTAATGCTTAAATTCTCACAGGTCGGCCTGGCATTCCCTGAATTTGATCAATTTACCTCGAATAATGAGTCTAAAATCCTACCGGTTTTCCAGCCACTCCTCTCATTCCTTTTCTTCCTTGATTACCAGGAGGACCTATTTTAATTTAGAAATCGTCTGATAATCCTAAATCAGGGAAAACCTGGTGGACCCGGCAAGCATTCGAAGCAAGGCTGAGTTTGGGGTTGGCCATATGAATCATCCATATCGGGCGCATGTTCACCATCAATTCCCGTTTCACCGTCTTTCCCGTCTAAAATTTACTCTCAAAGATAAAACCCTACAAGTTATTCCAATTTCAACAAGAATACCTGGACCATCTTTGCCTGGCAGACTAAAAGATTGCGAGAATTAGTGCAATTTTAAATGATCTCAAACCCCGGTGGACCTGGCATCCCAATTTTGCAGGTGTTCGAGCATTGGCCTTCATTGCCGCCACCTCCTTTCGGCATATTCGTTCCATAATTGTTATAACCGGTATCTAGAAATTTTTGGATTTTGTGCCAGATTTATGCCAACTCCACGAATTAAACATGAGAAGGTTATATCAGATCAGAGCGTCAAAACTATTGAATTCTAGCATTCCTGATAGAACCATCTCAAATTTTATCGAAAATAGTCCTCACTTCCTCTTCCATAACTGCCCGAATATCCTCCGCCATATCCGGCCTGTCTCCTCTCGACATTCTTGTCTCGGACTCCGACAATCTCCTGCAGCTTCTCGTATTGAGCGTGCAGTCCCCCAGTCTTGTGTCGGCAAAATTCCACTTCCGGCTGGAGCGTGGATTGCACGTGTTGGATGTAGTTGTACAAAGTGGGGATAGCGACTATGCAGATCAGAGTGGCCGCTGTGCTGCAGAGAGAAATGTATTTACCGGAGGAAATCGATCGATTATTTGAAATCTGCTACATTGCTAATTTTTAGAAATGGAGCAGATTCTGGTCTGTTGTTTGTCATCAGCTTTTCTCCTCATCCTACTAATTCCAAGAAGAGGGGCGACATTCTACAGACCCAAGACTTCAAATCATTTGACTTGCGGATGTTTGATACCTGACACAGGTGCCCAGGAATGCGATTTTCCTGAGGACGTCGGCCTCCCTGCTGAGCAGGGCCTTGGAGCAATTCGCCTCGTCGGCCATGTTCTGAAGAAGAAAAAAACAATTGGAAAATTAGCAGCAAATTGCGTAAATTTCTGCAGTCGCGTCACCGCTCGAGTCGATTCAATCGACCGTCCTTTTATAGAATGGACGTATTTTTTCTGTTCCATTTTCTCCTAGCTTTGATGTCTTCATTATGTCCTCTTCCCCCTTCCTCCTCATTTAATCCACGTTTTTCCCATTGCGTTCTTCCCTGCTTATCTCTCAGATATTTTCCAGTTATGCCTAGCTTTCCCCTTTGAAGAGAGGCTTCGCCGTTTCTCATATTAGCCTGGCTAAGTCAGTCCAGTCGTAAAGGTGTTCCTTTCTTTCTGCCTGTCTTCCTAACAAACCCCTTATCTGTCTTCATCTCTATCCGTCCCTATGTCCACGACAAATGTCTTTATTCCCCCCTCCCACTTTTTCCACCTTTGATATCCAATTTTCCTCTGCCGCTTCCAAACTCATAATCCAGCAAACAAAGGGACAGCGAAGAAATACGATAGAAACTTGGTAGCGACAAAAAATCTCGAAACACAGACGACGAAATGAAAAATGCAAACGGCAAATAGCACAAGTTTGAAAATGAGGATAAGAAGTGTCATTTTATAAACCCATTACTATCGTTCACTTTGATGACAAATATTTCATTTTTTAAAATTAAATAAAATTTTTTAATTTTCAGGATGAAAGTGCATCTGAAATGGACGGCTCAGATGCAGTACGCACTGATGCAGGGCTATCAGACGTTCGACGATTGGTAGGAAAATTTTCCTGTCGAAATGAAGGAGAGTTGAGCAAAATTGCAGGGATTCTAGGGCAAAGGCAGTGAATGAGTGGATGGACGACAGCAGGAAGGCGGTTGTCACGACAAAAGTGAGTTTTCGAAGGGAACAAAATTCTAAAAACCATGTATTCGATTAGTTTCTTGGAAATTCCATAAATTTTGTAAAATCAAAGATGTTTATTTCAGGACTGCAAGCAGGAATTCGAGCGTCTGATGAATCTGCCGTGTCCGAAGCCCGTCGACCCCATCTCCATCGAGTCCGGCTCCTACAGCCGCAAGGCGGTCATCGAGTCCTGGATGCAGCATCTCAAACATGAGGTGAACTTTGGATTTTTAGGCATTTTCGGACCTAGAGAATTTGAGTCAGAATAGTGGTGCGACTCATCCCCTATAATATTTCCCTCACAATTTCGTATCTCTAGCCTAGAATTAAAAAAATCTCAATTCATGGAGAAATCATAATGTAAATTCACTCATACGACCTCTACTCCCGCATATATTTTTTTTTGCGTTTGACTCAATTGCTCCCTAGGTCTGTTTGTAGAGGAATTTAAAGGGGAATTTGCAGGCAGACAAAGAAATCGACGTTGAACACGAGCTGCAGCTCGTCCAAATTCGACAGAAGGCCGATTTGCTTGAGAAAGTGGATGCTGGAAAATTCAGTATGGAAAAAGTTTCATTTTTTAAAGTTTTCATTTGCTGTGACTCAGCACCAGGGCAACGGTCCGGTACGGGGCCTAATCGGGCCCGTTTGTATTTACGGGCCCTAACTGTAAGAAACCGGCCCGTATTCATCCGTGTCTGTAGAAACTGGGTGAGAACGGGACCCGTTTCCTCCAGCTACCTCCCGTAATTACTAGTAAATGCAGACGAATCCGTATCGGCACGCTGTCCAGGGGTGGAGAGGAGTTTCAAAAAATGTTTCTCTTAATTTCAGCCCTCGAAGAACTAGATGAGTTGCTGGAGCAATTGCGAAAAGAAGATGAAGAGGTTTATTTTTATTTTTTTCCTTAGAAATATCAACCAAAAAAATCCCATCTTCAGGCTCCCGATGTGGAGCAGCGCTACATTGTGATCAACGCGTATGCAGCGCGATTTCGCGAGCTCGAACAGATGAAGAAAGACGGGACGAAGTCATCGAAGAGCAACAGCAGCAGCAGCAGGAAGGCGGGCGGAGGGGGAAAGTCGGAGAGATTGTCTGCGACGAGGAGGGGACTGCAATCGCCTGTCGGTGCCAAGAACTTGTTCAGATCTCCCTCGCCTAACAGGTTCAACTAAATTCTAAGCTGTTTTTCGCCGTTGTCAAACAAGTTCTTGGAATTTAGAAATTAGCAGTTTCAGCCTTAATTTTCTATTCTTTCTATAAAAAAAGGTACGCTGATTTTTAACCAAAAGTGATACTTTCACTATGGCCAGTAGAACTTGGCGAATATGCTAATTTTCAAAATGCAACGAACCTATTTGACGGTTTTTCTTAAAAAAAAATCTTGCGAATTTGAAAATTTGAGCCGGTCGCCCATAAAATCCCCGATTCGTCCGGTGGCCGAGGCCTTGAGAGACGCGCATTCTTCATCGATCGAACAGCAACAGCAGGTGGCTGTCAAAAAGTTGTCGATTTCCGGGGAAAAGCAGCGAGTTCGCGAGTTGAAAGAAGAGCTCGATAGTCATCAGGAGAGGCACGAAAATGTCGTCGAAGTCGAAAAGAAGAAACCCGCGCAGAAGAATATCCATCACAAGATGGTAAAGATTATTTATTTTTATTTGGAAAGAAGCTTTAAAATGAGGAAAGTTGAAAAATATTGGCCTCCTGTGTTTCCAGACGGTTGTATTTGTCAACGGCTCTTTTTCTTATTTCTTTGCTTTTCCTACGTTCTCTATTCTCCCTATTCGTCTATAAATACAGGGACCGGAAGATATTCTTTTCTCAAAATTTTATCTTGCTTTCATCCTCTGCTATTTTAACGATGAATTTCCAATTTTAGAACGAAGAAGTGAACTTGAACGAGAAAGCTCTGGAGACTCCGTCAGCCAAGAAGAGAAAACTCGAAGAGCCGTCGACTTCTGGAGGAAAGAAGAAAAGCGAATCCGCATCAAAGAAGAGGGACAATGCTGACGCTGTCAGGTTGGAAATTTCGTTTTTTTTTTTTTAATTAATTAGTTTTCCAAAATCGTGAACCATGATTTTTAAAAAAAAATAAATTTCTCAAAATCAGTCATTCTAACAAGAAAAACGATTTGTAGTGTGGCCGCAAGCGAGTCCTCTCGTCATTCCGATTCCTCTTCTGTTGTTGGAAAATCTGGCAGTGTATCTGTTTCTGCGAAAGAGCCTCTGCTGGTGAAGCAGGTAAATTGAAAATTCTCAACTTGACACAAATTGCATGTGTTGAAAAATTTTTTCAACTTGCAATTTTTAATTATCTATTTTTCAGCCCCATCAAACTGTCGAAATCATGACCGACATTTCCATTCGACACCAGCTCAATGCCACGGTCAGACAGGAGAAGAAGCAACCGGTATTTTTTTTCTTTCTAACTTCACAGAAATTTGTTTAAATTGAAATTTTCAGCGTCGCCAATCCAAAAGGCCGACAGAATCTGAGGACAAAGGACCACACAAATCAACACAAACGGGCAGAGTCGATTTCGAGAGGGAGGACATTGTGTTTGTGAATTGCGTGCATAGTGGAAAGGTCTATCAGAAGCCGATCAAGGTTGAGGATAGCAGGTTTGGGATTTCAAAAATTTATTTTGACATAAGATACAATTTTTAACTCTGGTGGCTTCTTGAACAAACTCTGAACCCATCATTTCTGAGAATTCATTTTTCAGAAGAGATATTGTTTCTGGTTTACAATATATTCATCTTATCTCATTCTTGCTTCAAAAGTCATAGATTAAAATTTAACTCATTAGGACAAAAGTGGAAGACTGGTCTGACGAAGACGAATTGTCACTCGAGAAGTTGGCGAGGAAGTCTGCGAGCACGAATTCACCCAGTCAAGACGCACTGCCGAGTGAACGCGACACTTCGAGTGCGCTTGGAGGAAAGGAAGCGAATTTCGACGTCATGCTTGTCTACGAGGTCGATCAGTGGGTTGCGGAGGGTGAGAGAGAATTTTCATTTTTGGAAATCCGAATCTGAAAGAGAGTTTTAACAATGAAAGATCGTGTATTTTCCAAGTTCCCAAGAGTAATTTCTTCTAAAATGTTCTACCGACACATTACTTCCTTAGTGAAGGGGGATCTATTATTCTATTTGACAAAGATGATTAAAAATTCAGAATACTCTAAAAGACCTGGCTATGAGATGGTCCGAATTGAAGCCGACCTGCAGCATACCCCTGTCAAACGAAGGAAGGAGGAGAAGGGAACGAGGGGAATTGGCACCGAAAAGGAGGAAATCAAGCGGGCTCTGCTCAGTGCCTGGAATATCGTCAGTACGGGACCGAATGCACACATCTTCGCCACTCCCGTCACGGATGATGTTGAGGAAGGGTAAGGACACTTTTCATTTTCTGAAAGCGATGATTTCTCATCAAATAGATATAAAAGAAGCTTAACAAGGGAAAGTTTGAAAAAAAAAACGATTTCTTCAAAAATAGAATACTCCTTTTGCAGATACTCAAAAGTTGTGAAGAGACGAATGGACCTGGCGACAATCAAAAAGGAGATCGAGAGCGGCGCGATCATGAGTTGGCTCGAGCTCAAGCACAAACTCATGCAGATGTTCGCCAACGCCGTCATGTACAACTCGGTAACTCATTTGAGATATTGGCCTGTATTTAAAGACGGGAATAAGGGGAGTAGGGAATGTGGGAAAAACGGAGAAATAAGAAAAAAAAAAACCGCCTGTCAATGTAGATAGCACGAGACATGTTTCTGGATCATTAATAAAAGTAGTGCAACATAAGCTGATGGAATTGTATTTAGAAATCAGGAAGTTACTGTAAACCTTACCGTACTACTTTTTTTTTTTTTTTTTTAAATAAATTGTCGTTTTTCTACTAAACGTGGAAATGTTTCAGACTGAACACTTCGTCAACAACACGTCCAAGAAGCTCGCAGAGGAAAGCATCGAAAATGCCAGATTGATGGTAAATGATTTTTTTTCGCTTTTCATAAAACAAATCTTGCAGTTCGTCGAGACCCTCAAAAACAAGACTTCAGTTGGGCATGGCAGACGAAGTAAAATGCTTGGAATGGTTAGTTTTACAAACAACTTCTAAAGTTCAGAGAAGTTTTCAATGACTTCTTCTTTAATCTTAAAGATGAAAAGGTGAAATCTGTCAATATTGTCATTTGCGAATAATCAAATTTCTTCGTTTCAACCCAACTCAAATTGAACTGACACATTTCAGAAGAAAACCGTCTCGACCGGACCCAATCAACCCATGAAGATCTCCTCGTTCCCGCCTCGAGGCACAAAGCGCCAGATTCTCTGGAAGAGATCCACGGAAGACAGGCAAAGGCATAATGTTTGAGTCAGCAATCTTATCATCCGATACTCATTCCAAATCAATCCTAATCCATTCTGGATTCTTGTTTCACTGTTTTATTTTATTTTTTAATTTGATCTGCTCATTCTCTCGTTTTTACCCGTTATTTTGGATTCTTTTGAAATAAAGTTTTCTACTGATTTATGATGTATGATGGAGGAAATGGAAATGCTTGCAGATGAAAAATACGCTTTGGCCGCGTGATTTTGCAGATCAACAACTTTTGAAATCAAGTGGGGGGAAGGACTCGAGGGCTATTTTGATTCTGGCAAATGATGTGCAATTCTCAAACTGACCTGATGATAGATCTATCGAAGGGGGACTTGATAAGAAAAAGGAGGATGTAAAGTGGGTATCCTGGACCGGGAAGATTTGAGGATTTCGACCAGCTGGTTCTTCATATCAGCGTGGGCGACTAGGCGCATGCCACCAACCAACCTTTGACTAAAGGATAAAGGAAATTCCCTTGGATAAACGAATAATCAAAAAGTACCCAGGCAATTTTAATCCACCTACCCTTCAACATGGAAAATAGATTGTATGCAGACCAAGAATTCCGATTGTTGTCCTTTTCCTCCTCGCACTCTTGATTTCACACCAAGAGGAATGCCCCCTTTGTTGTCTGACTATGCGTGTTGTAACTTAGCACATGTGTTGGCGCCGATGCTTTATGCTGCTCGCCGCTGTTTTCCCTGAATATTTACCCCCCCCCCCAATTCCTTTCACTTTATCTGATCTGGCAGAGAGCCAAAATATCAGGAATATTTCGAGTTCAATCGATGTTTCGTTGTAATTGAATCTTTTAGTTTATCGAAAGTGAGCCAAAGTTGAAGTGGAACATTTAGCCATTTGGGACTTCTTATCAATGATTCAATGAAGTTTAAATAAAATTAATATTTTTTCACGGAAATTAGAAGTTTTCACACAAATATGGACTTCTTGAAGGGTTCGTGGAAAAAAACTACTGCTAAACTTTATGATCTTTTCAAGAGGACCAAAAATGAATATAAATACTGTAAGGAAACAATAAAGTTAGGTCAAAAAGAGATCTCAATTTCATAGGTTTTATATGTGACAATCCTTAAGTTAGAATTCCAAGATTCCGAATAGGTGATTTCCAGCCAATTTCTTGTCAGTCGACCAAAAGAATTCGTTGAAATATTGAGTCCATTCTTTGGGATGAACTTTGCCGGTGTACGCTCCTTTTTTATCCTGCAAGACTACCGTAACCCACAGGGATTTTATGTTGTCAGAATTTTGAAAATGAATGAAGATCAGCTTACAACTGCGAATTTCTTGAACGCCTCAGTGGAAGCAGGCAATTTGAATCCGTACACAGACATTCCGTCGTTGTACTCGACGATGTCCATCACGCCGTCGCAGCTCACGTCGAACAACTTGAACATGAAATGCTCGTAGTCCGAGAACCATTTCGTGTCCTTCTGCGCGTTCGTCTTTTTCAGCAGATGAATCCATTCCTCGATCGAAATTAGTTGGTCCTACAACTTTTCTCATCTTCTCAAAAATGTGGCCATTTAAAAATACACCATAAAATATGACGCATTTTCAAAATTTCCAAATCTGACCTTGTCCGAATCAGCCAAGGAACAAAGTCCCTCCCACAAAGCTGCCAACGTCTTCTTCGCGAAATCAGTCTAGAAATTTCAATATTCAAAGCGAATTCTTGGCCAATTACAGTATACCTGCACACTGTCTGCACCATAGACATCCCTGACTTTCTGCAAAAAATATGTTTCGACCGAAAATTTAATTCGACTTACTCTGACGACCAAGTAAAAATCACCCCAGTCCATTTGGTGCGACGAGTTTCTGTCTAAATTTTGAACTCTCAGCTTAAACAGTTCCGTCAAATACACTATACCGAAGAACATGGTGAAAATGTACTCCCATTTCTTTATCAGGAAAGGGTCCACGTCTGGGTTGGCTTTGATTAGCTCCTCCACGCTCACCATTACACTATTATTGCCAGAGGCCTAGAATGTTTGCCTATTTCTAAAAAAGGTATCTGGGAAATTGAAAACTCACCACCATAGCTCGAATCGAGAGAAATTCCGAAGAGAAGTGCACGAGAAAATGATTATGATTTGAGATGGGGGATTGAGGAAATGCAAATCGACAGCAGAAGGACTCTCAAAGGGGCCGATGATTCTCCAGTTTTCCCCCTGCCTGAGGAGGATATGAGGCTCCGCCCACTGCTTCTCGCTGACATCTGATGAAAACATTCACACTCGAGAAGAAGAGAAAGGCCATTAGATTGAGGAAGCAGGACAAAGCCGAGATCATAACACGCGATATCATCAAAATCGAAAACCATAATTTATACACGCCTGAGGCAGGTCTGTTTGAGTCGAAATACTTTACAATCACAACGTGAAAATAGCCGTACGATGAATTTGTCTGTGACAAGGATGATTCAGCGAAATGGTATGAATTTTCAGAGCAACATTTAAAAAAAAAAAAAAAAAAAGAAAAGCTAGGTTTGGATAAGACAGATGTTTCATGTAAAAACATGCCATTCCCGAATCACTTTCAAAGAATAAGTACAAAAGCAAGATTGAGGCAAGATTGAACAGAGTTTTGTCTTTGGTTTTGAAAAAAAAAAGATGTCCTTGCTCAGCCCTGACTAGTCAAATTAATGTCAATTAGATCCCGTCTGAGGAAGAATTATGATCGTTGTCGACCCGCTGTTTGTCAGTCATTGGCAATATCATTGTCATTGTCTTTAGCAATGTCAATGCCAATGTCATTGTCGTTGGCCTTGTCATTGATTGGCTGAGGGTAGGGGTTCTCGATGCCCAGCTGCATGGAGACGGCCTCGCAGTTCTCGAACAGATGCTGTTCCAGCTCGTTTCTTGCCATGGAAAGGTTGTCTGCCAACGCGGAGGGAGAGCCTTTTGCCAGATCCTTCAAATTTCTAGTTATCTAGGGATTTTGAACAAATTTCAGAGATGCAGAAATGGCTTAATGACGAAAAGATTAGGAGAGATGTGAAAGAAATCAAGGGTAGAATGCAAATTTGAAGGTTCAGACTAGTGGGATTGCTTAAAACTTTTTGAAGTGAGAAGTTTCATCCTATATTTGATAGTAGGCAAGAATGAACTTTCAAGTATTCGAAATGCTTATAAGACTAACTCGACTGCTCAGTGCGATGGAGATTCCATCCAACACGACTCCAACCACGGCCAGACTCCTCACAGCACCACGGGCGAAGGCAGTCGACACGGCTGCAGACTCCTTGAGCAGAACAGAGCGGACAGCCGCGGTGATGCCTGTCGAACCCATTTGCAGGAGCGAGAAAACGCTGCTCGAAATCGCCACATCCGGATTGTCAAGCTCGGGATACTGCAATCTGGCCATTAGAAAATTCCATCAGAACAACCCAACATCAGTTTACTCTCACTCTATCTTGCAAAATTTTCAAATTTAGAGAAAAGTGAGGATTTAGAAAATTATCTCAAATCAGAGTAAAATGATAAAGCAAATCAGATGAAATTACCTTATCCTTGAGCAGTTCCAAATATTTGCCAAGTTCAACCACGGCTTCGTTCAGCGAGCCGAAGTTGTACGAGTCCTGATGCAGCATCTCCTCGACCTGTTTCAGTTTCTTCTTCGTGACGCCAATTTTGACCATCGACGTGACGAAATTCGACGCGGCCGCGGCTCCACTCACGATCAAGCCAGAAATTGAAACATTATCTTCACGGAACAACAGGAAATATGTTGTATGCAAAAATCAGGTTCAAACAGGGTTGTGCTAAAAAGAAGAAAAGTCCGGGACTAGGAAAATAGGACGAGCAATTTTTTCCATTAAATTTTACTTTTGATTTTGATGATCTGTTTTTATCTGTTCATTTCGCGAAAGTATGCATTTCTTGCTCATCTTTCGTGTTAATGTGCAGAAAATGAGTAACAGATTTAGACATTTCGACCGACCTCCCACAGCGACCGGGGGCATGGCCAGCCCAGCGACAATGGCGACTCCGCCAGCCACGCCAAACGAACTGCCCACCACCATGCTCACGTTGCAGCCCTTTTCTAGCGAGCGCAACTAGAAAATTTAACAAGTTGACAAATTTTATCTTTTTTTTTAATTTGGAAAACGCGCAACTTTAAAAATAGAGGAACAAATGTGAAAGAAAAGCTTGTAAAATAAAAAATATTTATACAAAAATTGTGCATTTTCCAAATTATTCTTTTGTTAGAATTCAGAAATTATCCTACATCAGCCTCGACCTCAGCCATTTTGTCCAGCAATTCCCTCCTTTTCATGTGCCACTGTCTGAAGGCGATCAACGCCGCATCGTGCAGATTGTCCACCTGATTCCACAGGGATTGCGGGATCTGCCATTTTTGCAAAATTAATTAACAATCACCGTCGACTACCTGTACTTACAATCGGATATTAGGGGTAGTTTTGGGTAGCGAAAACAAGGAAAAACCCGTCTGTAAATACAGGAGATCGTCGCCATCCCCAGATATTCGTGCAACACACAGAACTATGCTATCGAAGGCAGTATAGAAAATATGTGAGTCGTCATGATTCAAATATTTTCTGACAACAAAGTGCACTGATCACACAGTGAATTAAAAATTGAGGATTCCTATATCAATCATAAATTATTCTTGTAATTTTAGAACTTAGTGAACTTTTCAGACCGAATGAAGTTCCAGATTTGCCGCGGAACATAATTATGCTACATAAAAATAACATTGAAAATCCAAAATTCGTGAATTTGCAAACTGTGAAGTGAATGCAACATAAATACGGATTGCCTGTAGCTGTCGTCAAATTTTATTATAGGAAGAAAATTGGAAAGGAAAAATCGCAAATCCGGAATAGCTATATCGTTGCATTCCAAATAGTATTATAAAAGGCCGATTATTTGAGACAAAATAAACGAATCACAGAATTCGAATAAGCAAAGTGTATTGAGTAATGACGAAGTTTCCCAAGTCATTCCGCGAATCGATAAAATGCCGTCTATTTATTTGCAAACAACGCGTTAATTTTCATGCTTCAAACGTTTGTCCCTTTTATTTTGTCTCAACTAATCGGTCGTTAATATAAGATGTTAGGATAAAGCCTCTTCCACGACTACTTCGTATGCAACGATGCCAACAACTATTGCACACATTTTTCCAGGTTATCACGAGAAATCCGGTGACAAAGAGAGGAAATCCAAACACACGGTGCATTTGACAAGCGTACCTCCAACTGGTGTCGGTCGAAAACCGGAATGCCATTTGCCTCGTCGCGCATGAGCATCAGCCTCATCTTCGCGGCCTGATTCCGATGAGCTGCCATTTTCTTCACCGAACCTTGCCACCTGAAAGACGGCATAAAATTAGCATAAAGCCAAAAATCGAAATAATGAATCTGACGAGATCTCGCGATCCTCTAACAGATTGCTGATCGATTTCCGATCAATGAAAATTTCAAAGATATTCTTTATTCGACCATTTTGTGTTGCGCATAAAAATCTGATGATAAAACCCCGGGTACATTGAATATGAATTAGTCTTTTCCAGCTAAAATATGGATTGGTCTGTTATAATTATCATCAACTCATTACTTATAATTTGAAAATATCATCGGTTTTAGGAGTGGAATAAGAAAAATGGGGTTATTTGGAAAGTTCAGAACCTAAGCCATGCGAAACAGGGTGAAGGATGGTAGGGAAAAGAATATTTCCCACGCTATTTCACATCATTTGAAGGCTAAGGTTTCAAAGTTGCCAAAATGAGTGACATTTCCAAATTGTAAAGAGAAGTCGGTAATAAATACAAAAGACCATGTAAATGAAAAAGAAATCCTAAAAATCACCATAAGAAAAAATCTCCTACTACTCAAAAATGTACTAGAACAGAACAGAAAATATCACGATTTCAAGAAGGAAATAATATGAATGTGTTGGATGAAAAATGGAAGAACGGATGCAGAAATTCGAAAACAATAAAATAAATAAAAAAAAAAACGAGTAAGATGAACATTCTCCACATAAATTATGATAAAAATTGTAGGATATTCAAGTGTCTAGAAGTGGGAAAGGGACAAGAAAGGAAAAATACGAGTTGGTATTATCAAACTCCTTCAATTCAAAAACGACAAAGATTTGTCAGCATTATTAATCTTCTAATGAAGCAGGCGAATAGAAAAGTATGTTGAATTTTTAGATCAAAAATTTGAAGAAGTCTGATAATGAATAAAATGAAACAGTTAATCACAAATCAATCTTGGACTTACGCTCGAATTGCTGGGTCAGGTCGGAAGAACAAGCGAAATAAAGGGGGCCGAGTTTTGAGGCGAAGAATCACTGAAAATATTTTTATATTCGGTTTAAAGAAAGTTATTCTTCCATATAGGGTTATTCTGGAATTGACGTCTAAAAATTCCAAAGATAAAATGACTTTTCTTCTTAATACACTATTTAATTTTGGAATTTTGAGATATCATTCCTTTTTACCCTACAGAAAGCCCCACTTGTAAACACCTAATAGCAACATGTTTAAGAGCTATTCACAAAAGGATCTCGAGCGATCTTATCATAATTCTAGGAAATGTGATAAAAACACTCAAAATCAGTCAGAAAATAGGAGTTATTTTATAGCACTGGGATTATTCACGTACTCACTTGATTAATCCACAAAATTCACTTCACTGCTCAATATTTTTTTTCGAAAAGAAAGGAAACTAAACTGAAACTAAAGCCACGAAAAGAAGCGAAATCCCAAGCAAAACGATAAGGTTTTCCAATTAAACTTTGAAAATAAGTTAGGAAATTGAAAATTAAACACAATATGGTCGAGCAATAGCAATATGATGGAAGAGCGGCACGTGTTTTTCTACAATAAGACGGCACAATTTCTATCAAAGTACACCAGTATTCTATAGAAAATCGTGCCGTCATATTGCAGAAAAAGCGTTCTGTCTGGTCGTCATTTTGTAATTGCCCTATGGTTGAGTTTAAAAATGTTGAAAAACCACAACAACATCGTTACACACGAAATTAGGAGTTTCACCCTTCGTCCTCTTTTCAAGAAATCCACTACGTGATTTACGCAGAGTGCGCTTTTTCATCCTTGTTTTACTCCTCCATCTCTTTTTCCCTCTCCTTCGTTTACTTTTCTCTTACCTGTTCTAAATGAAATTGAGAGAGGAGGAAGTATAAAGGCTGGAGGAAAAGTGGACACTCTGTTAGCCGCGTAGTGAGTTTCTCGAAAAGAAGATGGAAAAGTGTGAGTGTTGTTGTTGCTTACAGAATTTAGTCCGCAATTCTCACTTCAGCACTAATTATTAGAGACTGATTAGGCCTAATTATGTCTTTTCAGGAGCACGCTGCAAATCAGGAATTTCAGAAAATAGGAAATCCAAAAAATCAGGGATTTCTTTCACTCTGCACACAAATATTCTTAGTTCCATATTGGATCATTGAATAAATTCTTGAAATTAAAAAAGATTCTTTGATGAGTCTAATTTTTGAAAAACTCGAAAATCGAATGCATATGGCAGTTTTTGGGCCACTAAAACAATCTAAAAATTTTATGTCTGGTATTTCCCGAAAAATAGACTTTGAGACTTGTTATTTTACCATCTAGATCGAGGGTAATACCAAGGGTAAAATAAGTGGATTTGTGAGAACTTGAAATTCCAAGAATTTATCGATCGATCCAATTTTGCGCTTTTTCAACTCACCGACATGTAGGACGAGAGGGACGAGCTGAGTGAGGAGAATTTCTCGGCGACTTTCGATGCACCCGCTCGCAACGAGTCCTTGATGTCCGACATTTCAGGCACCTGGCTGGCGTAGGACGAGGACTGCTGCTGCTGGCCGTTGCCCCACAGATCAGCAGAGCCCAGCGAGGACTGACCCTCAAAACGAGACAGCGCCGCCTTCGTCTCGTACTGAAAAAAGTAAGTTCTTCAAAATCAGATAAAGTTTTGGATTTTAGAGAATTCGGAGAAGACGAAATATGATTTTTTTTTTTCTAAATTTCGAATTTCAGAAAAAGTGATTTTTAGCAGGGCCGAATGAGACAACATATTTGAATAGAATCTTTTTTCCCATTTCTACACTTTAAATTTCACGTATTTCTCCACAAGGTAGAAGAGAAATGCCACGTTTTTGAAATTTTGAAAACTCCAAGAAGACGTCATTCTTACATCCATCTCGTTGCTGCCGAAGTACATGTCGCTGGAGATGGCCTTGGCATTCGCGAATTTCTTCTGCACGTCCACTTCGGGGGCGGCTGCGTGGGTTGGCCCGCCTGCTTGACGACTCGAGCGGGCCGGTTTTCTGGAAATTAAATTTAAAAAAAATTTTTTTTTTCGAAAACATACTCAGTTATAGTACTGGCATATGGCTTGGGCGCCGGCTTCTCGAAGTCGAAATCGTTTTTGGAAGACGGATTAGAAGACGTGCTCCATAGATCATCGTCGAATCCGTTGTTGGAAGAGGAATTTTTGGAGGAGCTGAAAAAAATTCAAGCTTTATCTTTTTTCGAAAAACTGGGATGTCCTTTCACTTTTTCTTGAAAAAAATATAAAATTTGTAAATCAGAATACGTATGACATGAAAAGAATAGAAAGATGTTTTACCCTACCATCTCCTACCCTATTTTCCCTATGTTTCCTGTTTCGATGTCTCATGATTTTCAAATAGGTTTTTTTTTTCAAATTGGATTAATTTTACAGAAACTGATTTTTCCCTTACCTTCCCCACTTGACGGTGTCGACGACTTCCCATTCGTCGTCCTTCTTCTCCTCAGGCTGTCGTCTGGATTCCCGGCCGCTCGCATCTGCCTGTGCAATCGTCCTCGCCCCCAGTGCGACCGAATGGGCCACTCTGCCTCGCGCAATGCCCCCCATTCCAAGTCGCTCTGCTGCAGCCGCCTTCGTCGCGTCGCCCGCCACCTTTGCCTGCAATTTGAACAAATCGATAATCGAATTCGTACTTGTTATTTTCTGAACAGACTTGTAAATTTTCAAATCCGCAGGTACACGCATATACAAGGGGGTGTCTTAAAGAGATAGAAAAGACCATATCTTCTTTCTGTTTCTCAAAAATACATACTATTTCGTTCATGCTGGCACTTGCGGAGTTTAGAATTTACGTGTTTCTGGGATCATTGTCTTCGTGTTTGTTAATGAAAGTCATATTTATCTTTGCAGTTGAGTTCACGAAACATTGAGAAAAACGTCTGCATTTTTGCTTATTTAGCCATGAAAGTTGAGAATCTTTTCCATTAGTTTCGAGAAAGAAGTGCGAGATTCTCCTGATTTATTTCATTTGTTTCTATTTTGATCCAACCTCAATGTTCTTCCTCTGTTTCTCCAGATCCTGCATAGCGAGTCTGGCACTGAGCTGTGCAGCCGCCGGGGTCTGATCGGCCTTTGGCTCCTCCATGTTCAGGTTGATCGGCGCGTTTGTAGCCTGAAAATTCTATCATTCGATTTTTTATATATTTTTTCTAGAAATTCACTCATTTCCTTTCTAGTACTCGTATTCATAAACACATCGAGAGGCTCCTGACGCATTTATGAATACGGGCACACAGGAAGTTCACCAAGATTTTTCCTGTAAATTTTCTAAAATCTTTTATTGTTTTGTATTTTTCCTACCTCCGCTTCCCTTTCCATCTCTGCGGCTCTCTGTTCCAGCTCGCTGAAGTTGACTTTGACTTTCTGGGCGCCGAGGCCTCCCTTCTTCGCGGCTGCAGAGGGCTTTTTGATGGGTTTCTTGAGAATGACCGACGGGGGCGGAGCCGTCTCGTGGGCCACCGAATCGATGTGGTCCACCCTCGGGCCGGTTGACTCATCAGCGGGAGCTTCTTCTTTGCCCTTGCAAATATAGGCATCACTGCCCAGCGAGGCATTGGAATTGGAAACGTGAACGGTGTTGAACTCCTGCGCGAAGAAGTCCACGTCTTCTTGGTCCTACAAAAATCAACCATTTGATGTTCAGAAAATGCCCTTTCTTTCTAAACCAGAAAAAGAAGAAGAAAGGATGAATTTGGAATTAAAAGCTTTGTTTCTTTTAGAAAAAAACAAGTAAAGGGGGAAAGAAGAAACAAGAATGAATTAGGGGCTTTAAAACATTTGATTCCGAAAAATTTTAATAATTCAATTTTTCGTTCCCTAACCTGACTCTCATGATGCGCCATGGTATCGATGATGAGCTGCGCGCCGTACTTCCTCTGTGCTTCCTGGCATATGCCGGCCAGTTTGTCCTTGTACAGCTGCGCCGCTCGGCTTTTGTACTTCTGCTGCGCATCCGTCGTGTTGCAGCCGTGCTGTTTGAAGAATTGAGTCTGAAAATATAAATCATTCATTTCTGCCAAAAATACAAGGCCATTATATTCTTGATAAATTTTTCCTCGTAATTTTTTTCATTGTTAAAAATCGATAAATGTTCTGTGAAAGACATCGATTTTTTCATTTTTTTTTCGAGATTTTTCTTGATATTTTCAATAGAAAATGAAGGAGATTTGAAAATGTATGATTTAAAAAATTATTTTTGGGATTTGTTTCCTAATTAAAAAAATACTGACAGCATTAGCGTTGCCGCCCAACTGCATAGCCCTGAGCTGAAGCCAATTCCAATTGGTGTCGAGGTTCGTCGAGCGAATGAACGTGAGATGGACGCCCAGATTGCGGTGCGTGGCAGAGCAGTCGATGCACAGGAACACGCCGTACGTCACAGAGGCCCACGTCGGGTTCTTCGCGCCGCAGTCGAAGCAGACCTGAAAAACAAACAAACATTGAATTTGAGGGGATTTTCATGCAAAAAGTTCTACCAGGGCTGGAAATGTCTAGACACACGCGTGTATGTGCATAACGAGATAGTGTATCGAAACATTTGCAGTTCTGGGTTTCACTGTATACTTGTCAATGTCTGATCAATTCACATGGATTTATCAACAGCGTTTAGTTTCTTTTTCCTATACTTCCTAATCTCCAATCTGTTAGCAAAACAGCCGTATATATGGATTAGCCTTTGACAAGTACATACAAAATGCCATTTCAGAAAATCAAGAGAAAGCAGAAGTCAATCGAAATGAAAATCATTCAGAAAAAGAATACGTAAATTCTGACTTCAGCATGAAAAAGAGGTCTTTATTCCCACCTTGTTCGCAGGCAGTGACCTCAGCTTACGCATCGCCGTTTGCAGGTCGGTTTTCGACGGGCCGTCACTCATTTTCCGGATTGATTTTCTGCTTCAATCAGCCTAAAATCGATAAAAATTAATCCAGTAAAATTTGGAAGTCGCGTGGAAAGATCGATTTCTTCAATTGATTTTTAGTCAAATCAGACGCAAATCAATCACAAACTAATCAGTGATAACAGAAAAAAACCAGTGATAAGGTTGGATGAATGAAGGTATATTTCGATCGACTTATCAACTTATCAGTCCCAATCGCAAATTACACTTTGTTTATTTCTACTTTTTTTCCGAAAATCCCATGTGATTTACAAATTTCACTGTGACAAGTCGGTGAAAATGCTAGCGGTCCGAAAAATGACTGATAAGATAAAATGAAGAAAAATCCGAAAAAGGGGAAAATCAGCTGAAGATATGGGGAAAATTCGCTGACGTGTTCGATAGAAGAGGAGAAATGCGTTGGAAAGAGAGTGCAGTGTACGCAGAGGGGACCGGAGACAACGTGAAATTTAGAGAGCGCAGAGAAGGAAATAAATGAAAGACAGAAAGCATTGGAGAGAGTGCAAAGAAAGAAATGAAAGAGATAACGAGAAAATAAGAGAATGAAAAGAAAGAGATAAATAAGAAATAGAGTACATTGGAGAGAGAAAAAGAACGAGGAGAATCTGCCAAAGGCATAGACAAAGAGGGACCGGTTTGCGAGTGGGAAATCTCAGATTCATAAACTGTCATGGACGGGTACAGACACACGAACAAGCATTTCAGCCTGTTTATATTCAATCGCACAAGGTATTCCAGCTAATTTGCAAAGCTTTTCCCTTCGGAACATTCGATCTTGCAAGAAAACTCCTTTTCTTTTCTGAAAAATCCAAATAAATACGAAAATTTACAGACAGAATGGGGGGAGATTTACTGTAAAGTCATCAGTATTTTGCGAACTTCTGGTGCATGTTTTATAAAGATAAAGATGACCCTTACAGTAAGCCAAAGTGACAACGTTTTTGTAGTTCATGCGGTTTTTTTAAGAAAATAACTGGGGGAATAAAAACTGCATGAGCTTTCAAAAAATTCGAAAATATGTGAATTCTTGAAAAGTTCATATAGTCTGAATGAAACGTGTTTCTGATAAAAATGACTTTGAACTTTCCGAAAATCCCTAAATCTGTTTAAGTTCAATAGGAATAAACATGTAGTGGCGTAGACAGACTTTTAGCAATAACGAAAGTTATAGGAGAAGGGATCCGCAATAAGACGTTTGGTGGAATATTTTGGCTTTAAGAGGGTCCGCACAATAGAGATCTGGACTTAAGCCCTGTTTATGTCTGGGCGTAGATTTTGCCGTGCTCCAGTTTGAGCAGATTCCAATCGCAGCACTCGTCGAGGTAGTTGTTGAGTCCCTGGTTCGTCTGTCTCTCCGTCACTCGAATTGTCGCCTCTTTCAAATTGCAACTCTTCACGAATTCGTAGGCCTGAAAATATTCTTTTAGATTATTGAACAAATGAAAACTCTAAAAGTTTACAAGTTGGAGCAGGAATTGAGTTTTTTTTCTGAAAAAAATCATAGGATGAAAGATCTTTCTCCTTCAAAGTCAGTAGATGTAAATTAAACTTTATCAGTAGAAGAAAAATGATGTCTTGTAGGAAAGTTAGTGTAAATGCTATTTTTCTATCCGACTATAAAATGATGTTTTTCTGACAAAGTAATAAAGTGTCTTACCATTTCAACATGCTGTGGCATTACAGGGCCTCCACTCAACTCCACTACATAGTCAGAATCCTTTTCCCGTTTGATCACAGACGAACTTTTCTGAAATCTTATTTTTCAAAATTAAACATAAATGCGATAACAGAAAAATGTATTTTAGATTTTGAAAGACGAATTTTTTCAGGAAAAAAGGCACAATCTCAATTTTCTTGATCTCTTGTATTTCGAACATTGTTCAAATTTACCCTTTTATTTGATTTTTTTAAATCGTTTTTTTTCTGGTTATTTTTCACAAAAGGGTGGAAACCAGGGGTGTGTGGAGTTTGAATTTTGAAAGATTCGGAATCGCAATCAGAATTCCGAGGCCCAGAACTACCGGAATCGAAATTCCGCACATCCCTGGTGGAAACTACAAGGAACTGTCTATTTCTTAATGAGTTTACCTTCAAAGAGAGCATATGCGAAAAGACGAAAGGCTGTGCGGCGATAAGAGTCGGAGGCAGATTTGCATGGACTCCGGCAATCGGACGGACAATCTTCGAGGTCTGCAGGATGTTGTAGAGGGTCTGCACTGAGGAGCCCTAGAATTGAAAAAATGTTGTTCCTAAAATATGAAAAGTAAAAAAGTCCTTTAAAAATTTTGTCATAGTAATTTTCATGTCTCTTAAATTTTTTCTTGAATTTCAAAATTTGCCTTGACAACAATCGAAGCAATCAGTTCATTCTCCTCATTGTCCAACTTCTTCAAACTGGTCGTAGAACTCTTGGCCTTTCTGAATTTTGTATTCTTCTTGAAAAAAGAAATTTAAGAAAAACCTGAAGAGTTTCTTTTTCAATTTGGCGGCGTTATTCGGAGATATGCCTATGTCATTCAGCCAGACGTCGTCAGTGCGCTTTTTCGGGCTGAAAAGTTCGTTTTTGGAAAAAAAGAAAGATTTTCATTCAGCAAATCTTCAAATCAAAAACTTTCGAAATAATCTAGCTGAATAGGCAAAATCTTTGAATTCGTTTTCCCAATGCAATTTCATCGCTTTATTTTTTTTTTTGTAATTTCTGTTGCCGAGTTTCTTTACAAAATTTAAGAAGAAGATAATATAATTTTGCCTATTAATATTTCTCAAAAGAATGCAAATTTGTATCTTACCTGACAAACTCTTCCTCATTCGTGTTGTTCTCCTTGTTCTCTTCAGGCGGAGCCGAAGTGTTCGTGTCGTTGCTCACGGAATTCTCATCCACTGAAACCCAATTTGTCATTTTTTTCGTCCGAAATTATTTTCAAACCTTTGAAGTTGACAAAATTGGTGGGCGGCTTTTTCGTCTTCTTCTGCGCACAAATTTCGAATTCCACTCCTGAAATGTGAATTTAGAAATTTAACAAAAATGAAGGATTCAAGTAGTTTTGTTTTGAGCGCTATCATCTCTTTTGTTCTCCTCTTCGCTATTTTCATTTCTATTCATTTCTACCGCTTTGGGACAAAAGTACTTTGCACCAAAAATTAGAAAAGAACCTTCAGTTTTGAGGAATTCCCTTAGACTGGAGGTCGTCTGCGACATAATCGCCAAATGCTTCATGCCGCAGCGAGTCTGGAAACAAGAGGCTGAGTCCTCGGTTGGTTCTGAAATCGATTCACTTTTCCTTCAAATATTATCTTAGATTATAGGATATTTCATGCAGAAGCAAGACGTTTTGTAATACGAATGGTAAAGTGTAAGTTGACAGGAAAGCTGATATCTTTGCTATTCATTTGTAACGGGCAAACATCGTGTTGTTACAAAACTATCAGCTTTTTCAATATTCGAAAAATCCAAACCAACCTGTCTCATCGACATTTTTGGTGAATAGGACGGTGAAATTGGGGCATGCCACATAGAACTCCTTCCTGCTACCCTTTTTCCAGGTAGAGAAGAGCTGCTCGAAACAGCCGACCCACTGTCTATTGACTGCATCTGTTGCCGTGTTCGGTAGCAAGTTCGGACCGAGTTCAGGGCAATTCTTCAGGAACGTCTCGCAACGGGGAAACATCGACAGCCACGGGAAATACGGGAATTGGAAATAGACACACGCCGCCTCGAGATAGGTCAGGGGGTCAGATGAGGTCTAAAAATGGAAAATCAACAATTTTTAAATTTAAAAAAAATCGAAGATCAAATTTTGTGAGGACAAGGGAGAAGCAGGGATGGAATTGATAAATTCTATTGAAAATAGCTTAATTTAGAATAAAGAAAACATTACCTCATGAATCCTGCCGCTTCCTAGCGCCAGCTGAATTCCATTGAACCTCTCCAAACCGCTCGTGTGAATGTTAACTTCGGCTAGAATTCAAGATTTTCTTCGATATGTAACATTTTTCCTCCTATATTCCACAACTACTTCTGAATAATAAAAAAAACCGTCACAATTGTGCAGAAAATGGTTGTGGTACACCCACGAATGTATGGAATTCTGTGCTTGTAAAAGGCTGATCAACGTCAACGGCTATATATTTGTCAACGAATAGGGAGAGTAGAAAATGGGGAGAGAAATAAAAAAAAAAATCCTTGACAAATACAGCCGTTGGTAAATATACAGGAAGTAAGATGAGGACGGATATGAAGCATAAAAGGGTGAAAATGCCTCCTACTTGTGGCGGACCGCACGGCAGGAACGCAGGGAAATGGCGTCTTGGAGATGATTCTCAGTTTGCAGCCAAGACGGGCATCTTTCGGAAGCGATTCGTGCTCCGTCTGCTCGGACTCGTGCAGTTTAGACGCGTTGAAATGGGAGAAGTCGAGCGGCATCGAGGGATGGCCATCGGAACTCTCAAAATAAATAAAAGTATAAAATTAGCATATACATCTTCACTTTTCAAATTTACTCTTCCTCTAGCATGAGAATGTGAAGTTTCATTTTCCATATTGTCTAAAATGAAATGGGGTGAAGTTGAAGCCATCCTTTTAGAAATTTAAAATATCGTTGGAAAAAATGTACGAGTTTTGGCATATACCATGTCGAGGCTGAAGAATCGGTTGAAGTTGTGGACTTGACGAGGAGTCCTGGCAGAAGTGGACTGGAACGAATTTACGAGTGGTGAGAGGATGGACTCGGACAGCCCAGTGCCGTCACAGGCATTCGAGTCATCGAAATCCAGGGCGAACGAGACTGATGATTCGCCAGACAGACGACTGCGTTTCGCGACGGAAGAGGGAGTTTCCTGAACGGGAAATTGTGAATTATGAAAAAGGTTTTTTTTTTTTTCATATTTTTGTAATTTCCATAATTGAAAATTAATTTTAAAAATCGTTGGTGGTTTTGAAAAAAAATAAAACATACATTGAAAGTAGAAGGACAACTGACGGTAGCGGTAGCCCAGTCGGGTGGGTGCGAAATCGAGTTCTCCAAGTCAGGAGCGATACATCGACTGCTGAAATAATTTTTAGTTCAATTCATTCGAAACTTTCAAATCCACTTTAGACTTTTTTATTTTGTCATTGAGTTTAAGGCTAATTTGGATTAGGAAGCATAAGCCTTAAGGAAAAAAACCGAACAAGATGATAAATCTATCAGGTGACGGTGGTCAGGCGGTAACAATTCCAAGAAGTCACTTTTATAAAATTCATTCTCTTAATTAATTATTTGATTTGTTTTCTAACCGACCTGCTCTTCCTCTTCAAATGCTTCCTAATTCGATCTTTCGGATTGTATCCTGGCGAATTCTTGACCTTCTTTGGCGTCGGCGGCATTGAAACGCTGTCTGAAAAATTCAATCGAAAAAATTTAAATCGAGAATTCAAAAATCACAAAATGGCGCGATAAAAAGCGAGTAAATGTCAACCGCTCTTTTAGAAAGAGTCAGTCTGCTGTAGAGGGCGAGAAAGAACAAGACAAACGAGTGAATAAAAACGAAGAAAAGTCATAGACAACTCGGAAAGATAGAGTGGAAAAAATGAAAAATGAAAATTAAAAAATCAGTATGAAGGAGAGAATGATAAAATAACGGAAGATCAAAGGAAAACCGACAGAATAAAATGCATTTTTTCCTTATTTTCTTCATTAGCGTTTCATTTCGTGTCTTTCCAAAATTCTTCTTTACTTTTCTTTCCTGAATTGCAATAATTTGCCTGTCTCAACTCGCTTACTTATCTTTTGTCCATCAGAATACCAATTCCGCTCTGCATTGGGCATTCAAATTGACTGGCATTCCTTCTTTCCCCAATTCGATTGTGTGTCCGGGCTCAACTTCTAAAATGTCTCGATATCTCTCATAAGCCCTGCCTTTTGTCTTGCTTTTTTCTCTCTCGAATTCCTACGCTCTATCACCGCATCAATTGGTTTGTTTCGTGCCCCTCTCGAGGGATGGACAAATGTGGACATTTCTAGATTTCTAGGAGTGGGGCAGGAGGGAGAACGGAGAGGATTCAGTGCCAATGCCAATGCCAATGCACGTGAGAATTCCGCCCCGTCCGATCATATTTCTCAATTTCTCCAAATCCGAAATCTCAGTGGCAAATTCTTTCCTGAGGCAGGCACAAATTTCGATTTCATAATGTGCGCTCTGTGGACTTTTTTTTTGATTATAAAGTTTTACAATTCTTTAAGATTCTTAGATCGGTACGAAGGTTCTGTTGCATACGATGTCTACATTGACAATCAGATCTTCACGAAGTTTAGACGAGGGCTTTCGAAAGTCATAAAATAAGAAAAATGCTATTTTTCTTTTTCACTTCTTACGGCAAAAAGACACACGCAATCCATAAACTTAGCATGGATCTAACTTCAAGATTGCGTTCATTACATCCATCGACAGATATACATTGGAAAATACTAATTTCGAATTCCAAGAACTTCTTGACAGACCCGAAAATTCGACGAAGATCAATTTCTGGATTAAACCTACAGAAGTTTTGATCCTCCATCATCTGGCTTCATCCCCTTTCATCCCCAAATTCGCGTCTCATTAGTAATTCAGACATGTCTTTGTCCTTTGCTCCTGCCTCTGCTCTACTTCTCTCTGCTCCCTTCCGCAGTCCCGAAGTCCTGCTGTCGGAAGTCATTTCCTCTATTTCTCCTTGTCTTTGACTTCTTCACTTCATCCTGAACAAATTCAGCTTCATCTCTTTATCCCTACAAATCTGATCTTCATCTTATCCCATTTTTAGACCTATTTCAAAAGTATCACTAAAGTCAATCCTGTTTCTTCTACAAGCACCTTTATTCTCATATAACTCTTTCTTTCAAGAACAACTCATCCTCATCCATTCATATCCTTACAAAGCTGATCTTGATTTTATCGGTTTTTAGAAAACTTATCAAAGTTATTCGAAGGTTAATCATCCTTTCGCACTTTTCAAAATCGATCTTCACTTTATCCCTAAATTTTCAAAAGGATGTGAAACTTAGCGTCAAAATAGAGGATTCCGATCAACCAACCTCGATCAAAAATGGCATCGTTCAATTCATCAGACCAGATTGATTCCATCTTTGCAAATGTATGGACCTCCATCGACAACCTGGCATCCGATTTGTTACTATCCAGAGGCACCTTACTTAGTTTATGTTTTCTCGTTTCTGCAATAATATGCTTTCTGGTAAGTCCTATCATATGATCTTATAATGATTGCGTTTTGTAAAATTCACCCATTTAAAAAAAAAAAAAAGTAAACTTTACAAATCTTCCTACCTTCTGCATAAATATGGCAGTGCTTCGGTTTGTGCGTTATGTAAAGCATCATCTTGCAAAGTCATAAATTTCTAAAAAAAAATAGGTATATTTTGCAAATTTTCACTTTTTTCTGCACAAATTTGGTGGCGCTTCGATTTGTGCCTTCTGCAAGGCGTTTTGCGGCATTTCTCGGGGGAGTCGTCCAGTCGGTTGGCAGTCAAAAAACACACGCACATCAATGCCCATCGACAAATTGATGAGAGATGAGAGGGAGAGAAGGCGAAAGGCAAATCTCTGGAAACTGAAACAAAGGAGAGCAGAGAAGATAAAGGGATAAAGGGTCGAACTGACTGGTTTGGATATGGCTCTTTCATGGAAAAGCCATCTTTCGGACTCATTTTTATGAAGTGAATTACACCTTATTTTTCAAATCATTAACTATTTCTTTTTCCCAATAATAATCTTCGCTTGAGAACTAAATTAATTCTAGGAAAAGTCAGAGAGTCAATTTTTGATTCTCAACTGTTAAAGCAGAACTCTTTTTTTTTGCGTAAAAGCTATCTTTTCTCAAATAATATTGAATTGAGACCTGAACGATCTTCACGATAATGTAAGAATTATCCTCTATAAAAACGGAAATTCAATAATTGCGATGCCTAAGGTTTTAATTAGCGAAAAATTCATACTCGCATCTGATGTTTTCCCAGTGAGCCCAATAAGTTCTCGTTATTTTGTAATTAACTACCCTCGTTTTTGCCTTCCATTTCTACGAGCCTCGGAAATGACCCGCAGGCTCATTTGGTCTGGTGCCGCGGTGCTTATGAAGCACCACCCTTTCACATGTCTGTTTCATGAGAAACAAGCATCGATTTTCATGCTTCCTGCTCATTTTTCCTAATTTTACTTCCATTAAAACATCGTGGGTTGTCATACGAGTTCTGATTTCAATGTTTTTCATCTTAAAACACGGATTTCCGTAGTTTAGGTCAATGAAATTCAGAAACCCTCCTCTGCTTACCAATAACGTTCTAATTTTTCAACCTTCAGATTTCGTGCCCAGCCATGTTCTGTTGTACGAGAATGCGAAGGAAGAAAAGAGATGGATGTCTGTATGCGGGAAGTGAAGTTCTATGCAGCAAGGTATTGTATCGACCAAATGAAGTGATGGTTCGTATGCTAAAGAGCGCCTTGCGAGAAATGCGCGTCACGACTATGCACGGAAAAAGGAGAATTAGCGGGAGGTAATGGGAAGAGAGCGAGTACGCAATTTCCTCTGCCTCTATCGTCTTTTCTCCTGACTTTTGCAACACACGAACTGTCGCTTCGTTTGATCAGCGCAACAAGTTCGATCAAAATGAGTCTAAAATTTCCCGGCAAACAGCATAGCTTTCAAGCAAATTATATAAAGCTACTACTATCCTTTCAGAAAGGCCTATTCTCACTAATGCTAGCTCGATTGGATGAATTCGATTCACTAACGCCTCTAATTTCAACTCCGTCTGCTTCTAATGCATCGGATTCTTTAATCACTCAGCAGGTAGACTGAAATTCAATCAGTCGTCAAACGTTGAAGTTCAGCCCCAACTTCTCAAAAATATCGTACGAAGTTCATCTGATTCCCCTCCTCCACCAAGAAGGCCTTTGTCAGGGACCCTCATCGTCCCGTTAAATTCTTCCAAATCTACTAAATGTAAGGGAATGTTTTTTTTTATCTATCTCATAACTGATTTAGATCGACCTCCACTCGGACCACCACTATTAGGAACTCCAGATAGTCGAATAACGTCTTTTGAGGGAGGGACGAGAAGTTGTGCGACAATTCCGGAGATTCCCGAAGACGACGAGGATGCTAAGGAGTTGCTGTCTATTGACAGGGTAAGATTGGATTTTCGTGAAGCACTAAACAATAGAGTTTCGCCATTAAAAGCGGATATAGAAAAATGAAAGACCATGGTCCATGGACCTCTATCCTATGCCTTACAGTATTTCGAAGTTCGGTATCGAAATTTCCAGACCTCAGTTTCCCTATTGTCCGACCGAAGGATCGCACCTCGTGGTTTCTATTTCTATCACTCCGGCTACAACCTAACGCTACCTCAACAACCTCCAGAATATCAAGTAAAACTTAACCATTTATTACAACAATACGATTTTTTAATTCTGAATGAAAAATTCCAGTCAGAATCATCGGGATTCTCTGCAGTTCAGGTTAGAGTAAAAGCAGTAAATTCGTGCAAAATTTCGAGACTTCTCTGTCTATCAGCTAGACCAATGAGAGCTTGCGCTATCCTTCCTTCATTCGGCTGGCTATTTGGAAACCTCAAGCCCTGAAACCATGCGAAATAGGGTGGGGAGGGTGGTAGAGAAAACTATTCTTTTCTCACACCATTTCGCATGGGTTGAGGGTTTGAGGCTTCCAAGTTGCCCATTCAGCTATGCAGCTTATGTCTTGAGTTTATGAGCGAATGGACGGTGACTTGTTCGGTTTCAGTTGCCAGCTCCAACCTATTCCCCTCCATCAGCCCCTATCGAGTCAATTCATCGACTCTCTCCTCAACAACCGCATAGCCTTGCCAGTGATCCTTCCACAGGTGGGTCATTTTAAGAGACGTTCACAAAGATCCTCCTGAGAGAATTCAATCTTTTCTTCAACAAGCGTGTATATGGACGCCTAGAACTTAATGAACAATCCAAGAACGCTAAGATAGTCGAAGAAAAAAGCAATGCCTCTTCTTTTTCTTCATAGTTGAATTTATTCTCCTTGGAGTATAATTTCTGAATAACGTTTTTACAGGCTCCCCAGTGGACACAACAGCTTCCCTGTCGGACAGTTTCTACATCAACAGCGACGTGATTTCGTCTGCAGCTGGCTCGCAGACCATCGATACAGGCAGTGGGGCGATCACGTTCGAACCGATTCTCATCAACTCTGCAGGTAGCATACAAGATTACAACCAAAAGAATAGTATGCAAGATCGAAGGGTCGTTTCCCTATTCTATAGCCTCAAATCGAAAAACAAAAAAACGTCAACTTCTAATCACAATATTGCAGTCGGGGAAGCGATTATTCTTGACGGGTCGGACGTCGAAGGCAATAAATACCCTCTGCATAGAATTGAAGAAGAAGTCGAAGGCGAAGACAGAATTGACGAATCGCAAGCCATGCCCAGGAGTGTGTCGCAACAGGTATGCCTATTTAAACAGATCATGCCTGTGGGAAAAATGTCTTCGTCTTCCATTCTCGAAGAATTTAGAAAGTTTTTGAACGAAATTTGGAAGTTCACATCCTCTATCAGGTGTCAAACCTGGAAAATAGAATTACAACTTTCAGTTCGAACTACTCCGACGAATATGATGATCGTGATTTTTATTGGATAGTTAGAGATTTCACAGATTCGCTAGACCAAGTGCCTTACTTACATTCATTGTGCCATAATAAATGCATTGCATTTGAATCAATGAACATTGGAAAGTAACAACAATCTGGAGATTACAACACATTATGACATAGCGAAATATCGTCTGCAAATAAGATCATAAACCGTTTCCTATTTTTCATCCATGCGAACTTACAATTTCCATGTTTTCATGTAGCCAAAAGTAAATTGGAACAGGAAATGCAACAGGTCGACAGATGCATCATTAAAGCACATTTCTCGTTGCTACGAATCCAGACACCATATATTTCGCCCGAATTGTGAATGTCACTTTCGCCCAGTTTCCCAGTTGAATCTGAACCAGTTCATTCAGATCTGCCTTGTTTGCCTGTAACATGCCAATTCCTCTCCCTTTTCCCTTCTCGATCTTATGTTTTCTATCATTAGAAAACCATGTGTCCATACTGCAATCCAATAGTCCAATGGCAAGCATGGATATTCCAACTTCAACAATTGCATTTCAACTCAATTTGAAGTTTGCTAAAACTAGAGTGAAACTGTAACACTTTATACTATCTTCGACGTTACCAAATTATCACAACATGTGAAGATCAGTTTTCGGCTACTTTCGATATTGTAAGATTCGCCAGAAAAAATATCTTGCATGATTTTTTCCTTGAACGTATTGCGATTCAACAATACCAATCTCGGCAGTTTCATGTTGTTTGCATTTCCTCTGCTTATTCTTCTAGGCCTTATTCTGCTTTCTTCCCGATCCTCCAATCATTCTTTCATTTGCATCGCACTTCTCATATATCAGCCATATTATCCACATATCATGCATCTATATCGATTTCTTCCCACCTTTGTGATCGGAATCAAACCTGCCACAGACATGGCCACAGATTTCTTCACAGCTTTCCAGCGCCACTCCTCCTTTTCAAAGCTTTTCTTCTCACTTTCTTTCTTTCTTCCTTCTGCAATCCTTTGATCGTTTTGCTTGGCTCTGGTTCGGGAGATTAGCCCACCCACCATTCCTTTTGGCATTTTCACAAATCTCTTCCATATTCTTTTGAAAACACGGAAAATATTCTGTTTTCCTTTGCGAAGGGAGAAGCTTTGGTCAATTCTATGACATTGACATTGATCAATGCCGAACGTGTTTTTACGCTTCGACACTGATGACTCATAATCAGTAGGCTTAGATTGATATCATTTTATCAAGCCGAACCTCTGATTTTTTTCCTTTACTTACCTCTTCTGATCATTTCTTATGAGTCACGTATTTTCATCATCTTGAAGAGTTTAATAATTCTTGTTCTTTGCCAAGTTTGTTTACCCCCAAGCCGTATGAATTTTCCAAACCTCCATTCTTATACCAATTGCATCATTCAGCAGGCAAATGTCACTATCTTATCTCCTCACGATCTCTCTTCTCCCCGTCCTGCCTCTACTCGTCGACAGCCAATGGAACTGGAATCCCTTCCAAGCGTGGAATTCGCAATCACCCGCAATTCCACAACAAAATTTGCAACAGCCAAACTGGCAACAACCAAATTGGCAGCAACAAAACTGGCAACAACAACACTGGCAACAACAAAACTGGCAACAACCTGCGCAGTTAGCAGCGAATACGGACATCTCACCGGCACAAACTGCTCGACAGAGATGGAGAGAAATGTAAGAATCACCAGTTCTTCAGCTTCACTTCAATTTTTCCTAATGGCAAAACTATTTAAAATTGGGGATCCTTTTCCGATTTACCACTTTTAATAAAGACTAATATCACCGACGAAATACTGAAGATCAACTCTATTTTATCAATTTAGATACGGAATTCCCGGTCAAAGAAATGCCAACCAAAAGCTAAGAACCTGCTGCCGAACGCTGAAAGACGCAGATCCCGAGTGCAGAAGGAAGTATTGCGATTTCAACGCGTTGAGTTCGAATCAGGTAAGTGAAAAGTAGCTGATCTTCAAAATTATGCCTTTCCTATTTTAGGTGATTGGATTCATGGCTGAATGCGCTCCGAAGGGACCGACTGTGGGACAAATGTAAGCATTCAAGTGAATTTTGCAGTTAGTTCTCGAAAACTATTCAAAAATCTCGATCTCAATTTCTTCGTATTTGATTAGAAATTTATGTTCTAACTTAGGTGGGACTGTGCTTCATCTCGCCAAGATCATACCCCTTGCTGCCAACGACAACAGGTTGGAGATTGAATTACTAATTCCAAACTAATGATGAATCACCACCCTTCAGGTGCTGCCGGCCTGCGTAGTTTACTGCCAAACGAAGAGAGGAGTGCCGACAGACTATCTGAAGTACATCGTGTGTCTGTCGCAGTTCGACAAGATCCGGTACTGCTTCAAGGAATACTTAGAGACAAACCCGAATGTCAAGGGCCAAGAGTGATTTAGGCAGTAGTTTTTAGATAGTGCAACACTTTGTCATTTTACAGCAAAATTAGCATACAATGAAATTGCGTAAATTTGTTCAAATAGTAACAAGTACAAATGATAAAGTGTGCAATGCAATGTTCTTGACAAAATAGGAAAAAATCTCAAAATTCGTCTTTCCATCTTTATCTCAAAACCTCATAGATCTCTTATTTCAATAAATTATGAAATGAATCCGAATAAAGCCTTCATTCAATTAATGTACGTATCTTTTGGGAACATGGGGCTGGTTTTGTAGGGCTTCTTGAAAAACTCGCAGTTCACACACCATGTGCATTTGGGAAGTTCATGCACTTTTTATGCAATTAGTGTATAAACATTTAAAGTGGTATGGACTTTCTGAGAAGTGTATTGTTGATCGACTAGATAGCTTTCGTGGGGTGTTGTCTGAGAAGGAAATACATTTGCGCGAGTGAGAGGAGCAGCATGAGCGGCTGCATCGCGAGCACGACAATCGAACCCCCGTCCGGGTCGTTGTCCAATGCCATAATCGTGATGTTCGCGCACACGAAGATCACACGCAGCAGGTGTGAGACGAACATCTAATAGAGAAAATACAAAAAGCTTCCTGTATTTATAGACGACTCTTTTTCTTATTTCTCCGCTTTTCCTGTAGTTTCTGTCCGTCTGTAAATACAGGGAGCCGATAAGAAAAGTGCAATGAAAAGGAAAACAGCTCAAAACTTTCACATCTACAGGCAAAAATCTAGGACTTTCTGTATTTTTATCAAGCTTTAGTGACTATGAAATGCAGAGAAGAAATCCGATGAGAATAATACAGAAGGCTAAAATTTAGCTTGCAAAATTCGTATGCCTTTTCATAACTACTTTAAAACAAAATAAAATACAAATTTTGAAAGTCTCAAACTTGAAGAAAAAACTCACGAGAAAACGCCATTTGGGTGGAGTCGAGTACTTCCAGTTGTCATCGCCACGATCGACTTTTCGCACTTGCCAACGAAAACTCTGCAAAGACATTTATTATTATCAATAGACGAAAATTTGATGAATTTCAACTGATCAAATAAAAGTTCGCGCATCGCATCTCTGAGACTGTTAAAAATTATATAATAGAATACAGAAGGAAGATAGATTGAGTAAAACAATCAACAGTAAGGAAAAGAATGAGCGTACCTCGGTGAAAATGAGCACAGCGAGAGTGAGGAAGCAGATGATGAGGTTGACGAGCGCGACGACCATCGGTGCGGTCGGGTTCTTCGCCGCGCCACTCCACACTCCGATCGACACTGCGCACAGCGCCTGCAAAAATTCAGTTAATTAAAAGAAGGCGAGCATCCAAGAATATTGATGCACGAACTCAGTTTTCAGGAATGTGCTCCATTTTTATGGCAAATCTTCAGTTTTCAAACATTTTGTACAATTCAACTTCAACATGAATTTATAAATGTAGATTTTGACTTCAAAGGAGGAAAATATTTTGATGTTTTTTTCTTGGAAATAGCTCTTACCGTTTCAACCCCGAGCAAGGCGAGCAGAATGTACGGTCGTTTGAGCAGATGCTCACCGCGCATCACATGCACTTGTCTGTCCTCGCCCAGCAGACCTTTGCCGTCGTTGACGATGTGCAGATCCTCGTCATTATCATCCTTGGAACCCTCGTTGACATCGTCTGCGAATCGCGTGAATTCCCACTGCGTCGCATCCCAATCCGGCCCGCTGTTGGAACTGAACGAGTCTCGCTCTTCCGCCAGTTTGTCGGCCAGGGTGTAGCTCGGAACTGCGTTTGGAGCTGGAAAAATGATAATGGATGCAAACAATAAAATTATGATAAAGTATGATTTGAATGATCGACCAAAAGAGAAGTAGTTTAGAAAAACCTCGTAAAGTTTCATGACTTTTCCAAAGGGATAACAACTATGAAACTCGATTGAGTTGATCATCATCCAACAATAGAAGAACCTACAAGGAGGTACCCTATCGAACTTGCTGCTGCTGCTCTTCGTGGCATTCTTTTGCGACGCCGACCGACTGTTCTTGCTCTTGCTCGTGGCAGGTCGGCCTTTCCCCGACTTTGTATCGCTCGTCTTGTTGCCCAAAGGCGATTTCGACTTTGACTTCGATTTGTTCTTCATTCTGCTGCAGTCTGAAAATTGTAAAGGCTAGGTGGGTGGATTTTGAAGTGGAGGTTTGAAACTAACACTGAAATAATGAAGCGACTAATTACAAAATTAATCACATCACAACATAAAGCAGTTCAACCAATTCGATCACAACAAAATCTATTCTAATTCTAGAAGGAAAAATAACTTTACTTATCGTGTAAAATTTGAAAGAACTTGGAAAAGAACGTAGACAATGTGTGTACAACGGAACATGCTCAAAATTGGTAGGAAAGTCTCATTTTTGGAACTTCTAACGGCCCTGCTTTTAATATTTATTAAAGCTTCTTACTCTCTCATCCTCCTGAGCATGTTTCATTTGCATGCGAGATGAAATTCAAAATTGAGCAGATTATTGTTCAACCAATTAAAATCCCTTCATTTGTTTATTTCTAATTCCTAATTACTTGTCGAAATTATTAATTTTATGATAAGATTTCTTCTCGTAAAATATTCGACATTACTATTCTCTTATCAATTCCCACTCGATGTAAAAGCTTGCTTTCTTGCTCCTAATTACTATTGATTTTTTGTTTACATATCAATGTAGGATTTATTTTCTAAATCAATACAAATTTTAATTCTTAAAAATTTAAAGGATAAAATGGTCTATATCGGCATCGATTTGGGCACAACATATTCGTGTGTTTCTGTAATTGAGGATGGACGGGATGAACGGCCTACTTCCATTCAGTGTGATGATGGTCATTTTATTTATTTTTATTAGCATTAGAAACATTCATTTGGGAATTTTTTCATCGATAAACTTGTTAAAAAATAGTTTTGTAATAAAAATTAAATGAACATATATTTTGTAATTCATAGGTTTAAGCTTACCTTTAAATCCTTTTTAGTTAAATTCAAATATTCTTTAAATATTGTGTACCTGAAAATTTGGCTATTTCAGGTAAATTCATCATCCCTTCCGTGATCACCTACTGCAGTACCGAAATTCTCGTTGGAAATCCGGCATTAACTGCAAATACTGACATATCTAATGTTTTATACGGTTTTTAACGTTATTTTGATGTTTTTAATTCGATAAATTCAGATTCAAAACGACTAATTGGCTATAACGTTCTGAATGATGCATTTCTGCCTGATGAAGAATCATTTTTACCTTTCAGAGTCGAAACAAGAAATGTTTGCATTTTCTCAAAAAAACTTGCAATAATAATTTCATATTTAGAGAGTCGTTGGTTATGTACTTAACGCAGATCAACCAAATGAGAGGTTTCTTCGACCTGAAGAGGTTTCTGCTGAGATTTTGAAGAAGCTGAAAACGTTTGCAGAGGTATTTTCCTAATTCTGAAAAATAGAATTCAGAACTCCGAGCTTCAAATGCATTAGTTCTTAGATTTAACAGGTTGAAATTTGTCTTATTTCAGAGATATTTGCCCGAAAAGGGAGTAACTGGAGCAGTCGTGACAGTTCCTGCCTTCTTCAATAATGACCAAATCAATGCGACGATAAGAGCGATTCAAATGGCTGGACTCGATCTGAAATATCTGTTGGAAGAACCGACGGCAGCTGCAATTGCTTATTACAACAGAATGAGGATAACTGATTCAACGATTATGGTCTTTGATTTTGGAGGAGGTTAGAATATATTTGAATATTATATGTTGCTTTGGAAGAAAATTGAAATTTATATGCGAATGATCATCGTTAAGAGTAAAAGGTTTAGATCTTCAAGGAATTAATACAAGACAATTAGAAAATGTCAATTAAGACAATAATTTGATTCCGATCATTTGATCATTATGGCAATATATGTATTTATTTATGAATTGAAATTTTCAGGGACCCTAGATATTAGTATCGCGGAAATTAAAAACGGAAAATTTGATGTGAAGTCAGTGTGTGGTGATGCTCATTTAGGTTTGTTATTACGCTACTTACCTTATGGTTTGTAAATTATATCACCTAGGCGGTCAAGATTTCGACGAAAGAATTATGAAATACGTAATCGAAGAATTTAAGAAATCGAAAAAATATGATATGTCGCGACGGCCAAAGTTGATGAAACGATTACGGAGAGTGTGCAAAGAAGCGAAAGAATCACTGTCATTTCAAATAGAATCGTACAATGTCAACGTAAGAAATGTTAATTTTATTGATTCTGAAATGGAATTAATATTTTGCAGTTGGATATCAATGATAATATAAGCGTGAATGTGAAAATTTCGCGATCTAACTTCAACCAACTCTGCAAAGATTTATTCGATAAAGCGATGGAAATGGTTGAAAGGGCTCTACGAATTGCACTAATCTCGGCAGAAAAAATTGACAATGTGGTAATTTTATTATTCGAAAAAGACTGTTATGTGTTTTCACTGAATATGGAATTTATAGATTCTGGTTGGTGGATCAACTCGAATTCTAAAAATTCAAGAACTTTTGTCATATAAATTTGGTCAGACAAAATTAAGATACAATGCCAATCCTGAAGAGGCTATAGCGCATGGAGCTGCAATTATTGCATCTGCTTTAGAGGCTTGAAGATAAATAACTCATTACTAAAATGAAAGTGATAATTTTAGAAAGGAATTGAAATCCCATTTATTAATAATACAATGATTGAATTATGCCGGAATATCAAGAATTCTCATATAATTTTATTTTATTGTAAGAAATTATGTTGAAAGTTAAGTAAGAAACTTTGAAACGATTCGTAATAATTTAGTATATTCTCCAAATAATAACAGAGCTGAAGGAAGAATATGCTTATTCAATTCATATACTTTCTCGGTCGAAGAGATTACAAAATTCAACCATTGGTATTGGTCATATCAAGTAGCAATTACACAGAATAAAGTAAATCCTTATGTTTGTTATTTTGAATAATTTCTTAGACTTCAGATTTTTGGAATTAATAGCTGGACTAAATCATTTGAAATATATGACTTGAATACACGAATAGTTTCAAAAGGTCTGCTCAACAAATCCATGAATGATCGATTCAAAAAATTTTACAGGTTCAGCTCCTCCTGAATGGCGTGAATGTGCATCTGTGGCTTATTTCAAAGACAAATTGTATTATTTGGGTGGAAGGGATCCTAAAATATCATTGAAAGATACGAATCGAATTGATGTAAGAAGATCGAGTGAAAGTCCATGAAATAGTTTATTCAGGTTTTAATAGGTGAAAATTGGCAAACAGGACCTACTTTTCCTCTTCCAATTAGTTGGGCTCAAACAATAACATGCGATGGGATTTTATATGGTCACATTATATCATATTCATTATTGTAATCATGGATATTCAGTTATCGATGGAGAAGATAGTAAAAAAATATATCGATTATCAGACGATGAACGGGAATGGATTGAAATTGGAGAGATTCTAGAAAGACGAATTTATTTCGGAGTTGCATCGCTAAATGGAAAAATTTACATAACTGGAGGATGGAAGTCGCTAGTTTTGTATGATAAATAATGTATCATTATATATTTAGTTATCCTAATGTATTGAAATCGTGCCTGTGTTTCGATCCCTCAGCTCCAGTTGACAGTCGAATTTCTCGGATCACTGATATGAATTATGCAAGAAAGGATCATTCACTTATTGCTGCTAACGGGAAATTGTTTGCAATCGGAGGGTGAGTTGAGATTTTGCATCTTTATACTAAATATTTGTTAACATAGATTTCAAGAAGAATTGGAAAATTTTTGTAATTCAATTGAGGAATACGATCCACAAACGAATAAGTGGCGTGAAGTTGGAAAATTTAATATCTGAAATTTCCAATTTCAACACATTAAATTTTCGTAATTTCATATGATTTTAATAAAAAAATATCTTTATTCAATTTCGTATATTCTAATTTGGTGCACATAATACAAACAACTCTCGAAGACATCCAAGAGTGATGAAGGATAATTGCAACTGAAATAACTATTCCTTTTAATCAGGGTTGTACGAACTGAACTGAACTTCGAACTGTCTGGAAGTTCAGTTAAGTTCAAGTTCGATTTTTTCGAACCTCAGACAACCCTGATCCTGTCATTTACTCTCCATTGTTTGCGATAATATTATTACCAGAAAGTCTAATTTGTTTTAAATGCGGTCGAATAAATTCACGAAAAATGATACATAATTGATAGCATATTGAAAATTGATCAACTTATGCTAACACACTCCTCGAAAATATCCACTCTAAAGTGAGTTATCCAGAAAGTACGGTAATTAGTGATCATCTTCGAGAAAAAAACCACACCATGATCATCAGTGTGAAAAACTGAACAACATATGTGAAAATCGGCCCAATTTGCAACCCGTTTTATACCGACTTTGGTCCTTACTGATATTCACTTTTAAAACTAGCTTGTTTTCCGACGGAGTTTCTTCACTCAAATTAATACTTTGTAAACAGTGGTATCGCTTCAATTACAATTAGTCCGAATTTTCAGATATCCATAAGGTGACTTTAATAAGATAATTGGTGTACGTAGACTGTACTCTGATACCAGTAATGCATGAATTTTATCTTACAAGCTAAGATGCTACACGCTGATGTCAGCTATCTTCGAACAGAATGAATAAGCAATGTTTTTATTGAACAGTCGACAAATTAGATAATTTCGGAATACATTTGAATTAACAAAGTAAAATGAATAAATCAATTCAAGTAAAAAAAAACTAAGCAGTGATGAGTTGTATAAACTTTGTCTATACATATAGAACGTTTTTTTTTTTCACATTTTACCATAAGTTCAGATCATGGCTCATGATGAGAAAATATTATTCGCCTGCAGTTGCTCCGGACGATGAGGTCTAACTCCAATAACTTCGACTAATTCTTTCTTATTGTTAGTCGGTGATACAGTAGTGTTTCTCTTCTAAAATTGTCCCTTTTTCTTTTGCATGTATATGTACACAAACTACCTTGATCAATCCTCTCACTAAGAAAAACAGGGGAATTATTTGGAAGTTCGATCCATTTATGTACATAGCGAGAAAAATGCTCTGAAAGTTTTTAAAATGTTTTCTTGGTAGAAAATTTAACTCATTTTAGTGTGGGTCCATTTCTTATGTTAGAAAAGTATACTGCTCAAAGTTTATTCAGAAAACATCCTAATTTCACAGTTGCTCTTTCTAGGCACATAACGCGAAAGGGATATTTTGGTTCCTTCAGGCATGATTAGCCGAGTTCTATTCTCAAAAATTCAAAGCAACATTTATGTGCCTCCTATCCGACGCAAAAATGATTATCGTCTATGGAAATAGTGGTAAGGTCGAAGGATTCACTATTTAGAACGTTCCTTTAGGATTTCTCAGCACATATTTTCAAGATATATGTTGGTAAAACAGGCCTTTCCATTTCTTTTGTTTTAATATGAAAAGTTGTTATTAATAACGCTTACTCGTGAATACAATATCACATTGCTTAACAAAGGTGCATCGGTCAAACATCTATCTAAATATATTCCAGTAAGTTCTCTCAAACCTCTAACTTTGAAGCTATGAAACTAGTTAATTTATGCTATGGCTTATACAAGGGGATAAAATAGCTTAGGAATTATAAATTTCATCAAAATTGTTTTTGAATGAGTCATTTAGTATTCTCTGTAACGAATCTCGGCATTTTCAACCAGAGATTGGTTACAAATATAAACGAATGCGTGATTTGATGATTAACCAAGTTTAAGAAATCAATTACTTACACAGATTCGTCCTCTTAACAGACTCATTACACATGGAAAGATTATTACAACGAAAACATAATTAATTTTACACAAGATGTTTAAAATATCTAAGTTAAAAGATTAAGAGAACACCCTACCTACAGCCTTCTGTTTCTGATGGTCCCGAATAATGCAAAAATTGTATAGTTGAACAATACTTAAATTATTTGTTACCAATTCGCATAAAATCTAAACGTTATGCATATTCATTTTCAACATACTATGATGCAACATTGACCAGGGTAACTTACACTCGCCATCAGGTATCTATTTAAGCGTCGTTCAGAATTTCTTGCACTTTGGCTCAGATTGCCATACGCCTTAAAACGTCGCTTTAGATAAATAAACGCGGCAATGCTAATTATCGTCTGAGCATAAGTTGTTATGGATGGAGATATCGCATCGTAAAGATTCTAAAAATTATCTACATAATTGACATTAATAATCTTTATTTTGACAATATTCGTTCAACTTACAATCCATTGTTCAAGAGCTATTGCATATTGTGTACCATCAAGATGAACAATTTCATTATCGTTCAAGTAGGCCATTGCAAAATAAATTAGTAGGGGAATACAACCAAAGATAATATTAAATCCGACTAATGTCCAAAATATAATGGAAAATAGCTGAGTTAGTTTTTCGCTGCGGTGACTAAATTGAATCATTTTGTATCACAACTGACATATACATGTGGAAGAATTTCTAACAGTGAAAACGTCCTAGCTCTATATATCGTAGCTGCGGTCGAAACAAATTTTATGGCCATAATTAATAACGACTTTTCAAGAATACCAAATAACGCATTCAATTCCTACAATTCCATTTATCAGCTGACAATGCAAAATTTTAACTATATTAGATTTAAGTCAACTTTCTATTTCAAATAAGTTGTTATTTTAGTTATTTGGAAAAGTTGCGACAGAAAAGTAGAGACATTATGGCGAAATAATGTGTGGAAAACTACAATAATACGATCCATACTATTTCACAAAATGTTGACTTTTCTGTAGCAACGCAGATGATATTTTAAACGATTCGCTTAAACTGTAGATAGGTATTGATTGATACACGTGGATAAAATTTTAAATTATCTTACCTGGTATGCGTTATAATCTCGGCAGCAGAGGTGCAAAATTTCATGATAGACTTCAAACGAAAACTAAAGTGTTATCCTGTTTCAATGCATATATTGAAAATATCATAATAAAATAATGATAGTATAAAACTTACATCTATCGATAAACAAATAGAAAAAAGTATATGTAGAATAAGTAAGGTGACTATTAATTTTTCGAATTGTGAAAACTTTCCATGTTTTCGAAAAAACCGATACATCATAAATATGGCCATAAAAACCGGTATTAATAAGATGCTATAGAAAATGGCCGAGATTTGAAGATCTATAGATGAATTTATTTTTTGAAGATAACATCGATATAAAACTATTTAACTGACCTGCACCAAATATATCTTCATTAAGTAGGGCAGTTTTCCATATAACGATAAATTTGTAAGGTGGTGAATCTGATGTGAAAAATTCTAAAATAGTAAATCGTTACCGAGGTTTATAAAAAAAAAACAATGCAGAATAGTATGTAAGAATAAGTGAACTGAAAGATAAATTCACCTTTACAAATTTCATAATCCTTTGCATAAGGGTTAAATTCAATACACCCATACATTTGATTCTCTGTATTATTTCTCTAGTGATAATAATAAATCTGTAGAATAAGAATTTGAGAAAAATGATTTCAATACAGTACGATTTAGAAAGTAGCGCTTTCGAAATATAAATGACAAAACTTGAAGTGAATCGAGTAACAGTGCAAGACGGTGCTTAGGCAATCAACTTTGTATGTATAAGACTCACTTAACTTATAATTTAGTGCAATTTCAGCTTCAACACGTCAATTACGCTCGTTCTATTTCTTGAGAAACGATTAACTCTACTATATAATTTAGTAAGCATTTTGCAAGGAAGATAAATTTTCAAAGTTTAATTTTAAGATCAGATTCTCAAGGAAATTACCCAAATCGACTATGGAGATTTCAAAAAAAATTATTTCAGAAAATTTGTACTTCAAAAATTGTCGGAATTAATCATATAAAATCGTTTTTTTTTACCATTTCTTGACAGATTTTCACCCGAAATTAAACTTTTTTAATCGAAAATCAAAAATTTAATTCCTACATTTTTTTTTCAACTGAAGACGTACATACTCTGCGCGTCAAATGGACAAAAAGTTATTTTTAGGAGGGGTCACCAGAAAATAAATTTAAACAAACTTGAGTTCATTGTTTAAAAATTAATTTCCTGATTACACCATGAGGTGGTCTAGCGCAGTGGTTGTATGTCGCTGTCTAGAGCATGGGCTCAGATTAGTTTCCATCTTAACCCAAACGTTGGTAGTGGATAGAACCACGAAAAATTCGCCTAAAAACCCTCGGCTATTGCACACAACAACAACAGTCTGTCCTCGGGACGGGCCACTAGTCCTGTGTGTGGCTAGGATAGGCCGACTGTCCTATTACAGAGGGTAGCCGACCTCACTCAGTGGGGGAATAATAAGGCTAGGAAGAAAAAAAAACTCATATGGGTTTGGTTTGGATCCAGGACACTTTTGCAATTGTCCGGACTCTTGTTACAGTTATTCGTGGAATGTCTCTTAATGATCGAGGGAATGCATGATGAAAATCGATGAAAAATGAAATGTAGGTGGTCAGTGCTCGATGAATAACACCTTCGGCTATGATGAATTATATCATCTGAGGTCAATTTTTAAAATCTGTCAGGCATTTTTCTTTGGTAATATAAAGCTCAACTTCATTTCGCAAAGCAAAAACAACAAAAATCGGCGATAAAATCTATATGATGAATAAAAAAGGAAAGGGTCACAATAGAATTTTTAAAACCGGACTATCAAAACTCGCGACAAATAAATGAGTGAAAAGTTGGATAAGTTCACGAAAAATCTCAAGTACCCAACACAATTAGACAAGTTTTTCGGGGGAAATGAATAAATTATGGGGAAAAATGTAGATTTTTGGAGAAAATGGAAAGGCACGCAAATGACCTATCAAAGTCTCTGTGCAATGAGAAATGAGACCAAATTGGAAGAAAAATAAGATGAATTTTGATTTTTTGAAAAGTTACACTCAGCATCCAAATTTGGGAAATTTCTAGCTTTGAGGATAAAACCTAGTGAAGAATTTTTCGAATCGATGAAATCAATGAATTTTCCAAGAAGAAAATGAATTGTCGATAAAAGTTAGAAGTATCGGTTTGAAAAAGGAGCAGATTTTTAGACAGCGTGCGTCATTTCGACGATGTCCCTGGCGACGTTCTTTGCAGATTCCTCCACCACGGCGTCCTTCATCCTTCCCACGATCGATCCGATGTTGCGTTGCTTGGCCAGCTGAAAATAAAATCTTCAATTACATAGATTCATAAGAATTTGAGTACTTTCTCTCAAATTAAATTTTTGTTTTAGAAAAAACGTATCCATTTAAATATTGTTGACAAAAAATCTTCCAAATTCCATTCCTACAACCCTATTTGTTACGGAAGAAAGTATTCAATTTTGGTAGAAATGTAATCACATTTGAGTCCCTTTAAAAACTCCTTCAAATGCTATTCATCATATTTTCTTTGTTTTGAAGAAAATATTCACTTTTGGTAGAAATGTAATCGTTCATCTCCTGGAGAAAAATACTCATTCACAGACGAGGATACTTTTCCAACAAACCCACCCGAATGACAGCACTATTGTCCCACATGAGCGTGACGATTGCCTGGAGGAGACGAAGCAGAGCGGGCTGAGAATAATCACTGAACGAGAGAATGTCTTCTGTCGCCTAAAATCAATATCATTCAAAAAAGAAGAATATTGTCTTATTTACGAAATAGCAGTACATCTATTCAAATCCTTTCTCTTATTTATATTTATTTTCATTGAGTTTCAAAATAAGTCGAAAAAGACTTCCTGTATATATCAACGGCTGTATATGCTAACGGATAAGAGAGCTAGGCTACAAGAAAAAAAAAGCCGAGAAACAAGAAGAAAAAGCGGTTGACAAAACAAGAGGTCAGAAAATACTCACAGCGACAATCGCCCTGATGATGTCCTCTCGCGGACCGAGTTCCTGCACGACGTCCGATTTCTGGAGCAGCAATAGACTCCAATTCGCTAGAGCGGAAGCTGAGGCCAACTAAAATAAAAGTTTATTTTTTATTTCCATAAAAAAATTAATTATAAAAGCTGATTAAAAATCTTCAATTATGTTTTTTATAACTACAAAGTTGCTCTTCTTTTCGATTCCCTTTTCAAATGAAGTCATGAAGTTAGTTTCAGGAAAACGTTCACTCAGTTTTTTCTTAAATTTTAGCGGCAAATAGAGAGAAGGAAAGAAATAACAATCTCTGATTATGAAATCGGGATTTAACCTGAAAATACCTGTATAGCAGCCTTGGGGGATTTGAATTGATTTGCAGTGAGGGGAACGATTTCGCTCATTTTAGCGGTGAGCATCTCCCTGCCCCATTGATGCGCGCACGCGTTCGTCACCACTCGGCAGATCAGAATCCTCAAGGGATCGGGCGGTTCGGAGATGAGCAGAGTCGTCAGTTTATCTAGTGTTTCTAGGCCGCGGGTCTGAATATATCTACTCTTTTCTTCAAATCTTATTATTAAATTTTAGCATTCTTGAAAAATTCAGAGTTCATAATCATTTTCAAGATTTAATGCAGATTGAAAAAGCTTTTTCAATGCATAAATTTGACAGTTAGTTAAGAGTAGTACGAAAAAAGTGGGCCAAATAATTTACGGGTTTCTAAAAGCATAAATTTGGTTTATTTTCCTGTACTACTTTTAATTAACTGCCTATGAATTTTCCAAGAACATAGATATGAATTAAATGTATTTTAAAAACTTCTAAGCAAAGTAAATTGTTCATCTTTAAATTGCATACCTTGACATTGCAATAGTACTCGTTAAGTCCCTTATGGAGAAGAGCGATTCTGAATAAGTCCAAAATGGGCACGACGTCCTCGAGACTCCACTGCATGCCGATGTCGAGTGCCGAGGTGAGTAGCTCCAACGGAACAGACAGGTCCGTCGGGCCCATCATTAAACGTTCTAGGCCTTCCATCTGGAAAAATCAACTTTTAAAGATTGTTAAAAGTCATAATTTGGGGAATAAAATGTAAGAAGAGTGAAAAATGAAACATAGTCGCGCACTTAATCATTCTTTTTAGTTTTGATTAAAAATGAAATACTCCCAATTAGATAACGTTGACATTATCAATTCAAATTTTTCTAAATGATATCACTTTAGAATTTCAAAATTACTTGTTCGGGGTTGAGTTGGAAGGCCTCCTGCTTTTCATTCAGCTCCCTCAACTTGGCGATTGCCTTCTGACTGAGCTGTTCGACTCCAAACATGAAGAATTCTCGCAAAGGAACGTATTCACTTCTGGGCTTTTTCTTGTCAGCTGGCTGAGACGCGTTGGGGACGAGCTCTGCGTGGGCGGCACTGCCTGGTTTGTATCTGAAAGAATCCATTTGTAAAATTATTCTATTCGATAAATCTCTTTAAAAAAAAACATTGTTTTTTTTTCTTAAAAATTCTTACCCTCCTCCACTTGTGTAAGGATCGCCAAATCCCTCTCCTCCAGAACTACCAGATTGCCCAGGCACATAGCGACCTCCTAAAATATTTTTTTTTCAGGAAGTAGAATGATAAAATTTGTAGAAGTATGATGTAGTTTGAAGGTAAAAGAGCATATATAAATAAGAAAATTGTACCTCCAGTGAACGGATCATCATATCCCGCCTGGAATCCGGCTGATTCATCCATTGGAACATGTCTACCGCCCCCTGAATAAATAAATTTATGTCTTCAAAAAACTGAAAATTTCTCGAATACTTCGAGACCAAATTAATTTCTTATGATTTCCCTATTCTACAAAATCTAAAAGCCCAGGTAATTTTTCTTTTTCTAAATTTAAAATTCACCTGTGAAAGGATCAGCAAAGTTCTGTTGAGTGGTCTTCTGCGTCTGGTTGCGAATCATCGAACCAACCTGAATTTTAACAAATTTTATGATTTTTTCATTATTTTCGAAAAAAATCATCCTACCTTTGCCAAATACCCAATCGGCAAGTTGTGCTGCTCGACGAATTTCTGCGCGACATAATCGGGGTCATCTCCAACGTTGAATGCGACAACCAGTTTTCTTCCGTCTTCTGCCACCAGGATTTGGAAGGCGTAGTCGTATTCCTGAAAAATCAATATAATTCAGTTTTCTTTGAAAGTAGTTCAAACGTAATTTTGAAAAATTCTCGCGCATTTTATTTAGTTACCTTCTAAGAGCGCATTCATACTTCTTAATATTGTGTCAATATACAACGATTTCATGCGTATATTTTTGACAGGATTGACATCGATGTCAAGAAATATGAACTCGCCCTAAAATTAAAGAAACCAAAAATTCGTACCCGATCTCCAACCTTGACCTTCTGCATGGGGAGTACGTTGCTGAGCATCTTTTTATCTCTGGCTGCTTTCGCCTCGGGAATGCAGTTGCACATGTAATCCACGATTTCGTCCAGGTAGGAGGTAGGCAAATCGTAGTCCTGAAAAATCTCCTATGAACGAATTTTACAAACTTTTGATAATCTTTCAACTTTGACGGAAGTTTTAGTAGTTTGTTCTTATTGTTAATATTCTACCTGAATGAATTTCTCCGCCGTGATTGTCGGATCAGTTCCTTTCTCATATTCCAGAACATGTGTGGGAGGGCCGTCATCCAGGGAGACTTTGATTCTGACGATTTTGGCCTTGGATTCCTAAATTTGTTTGAAAATTCTTAGGCATTTTTATAAACATTTCTTGAATTTTTCTTTATGAATAATCAAATCTCAGGCATATTTTTATGAATAATTTATATTTCCAGATATTTTTTTCGAAACATATTTTCAGACATTAGGATTAATCAAATTTCAAGTATTTTTTTCAATAACCATCCAATTTCAGATATTTTTGAATAGTTCATAAAAAAAAATAATACCTGTTGCGCCTGCTCGACCATGGTTCTTTGCTGATTTGCGATGGCCGCATCGTACGCAGCGAGAATGTCCGGTTTTGCAGCCTTTGCCTTGTTCGTGGTGTAGACGTAAAGGTGGCCGTCGCTGAAAATTAAAGGAAATTAAGAATTTGTGTTTTATTTACGAGGTGTGCGAAAATACGCACCCTTTTTACCCTATTTTGGTAATTTCGAATGATATTTGATCTTCGAATATTTGAGGGATCCTAACCGCGGGTTTGTGTAATTTCCGTGAAACTCGACGGTTTTCTTGGACAGATTTCCTGCATTCTTTCTATGTTTTGACTGCAGGCTTTTATTGTGTGATCGGGTTCTTTTCCTATCTTTTCCCCGCATCACAATTTCACTTCTCTCTTCGGATCGAGCAGAGCACGGCTGCTCGTTTATTGTCTGTCCTTTGATTGAATGATGGAATAAAACCCTTGTAATTGGCCTACAACTGTATTGGACAGCAATAGTGTATACATCTACACCCAGAGGAAGTCACGCGAGTACTAACCGTGTTCGCACACGAGGGAACCTCGCAAACTGCTACTCGAACTTCTGGCTCACTTTTTGAGTTGATAATCATAATCTACATACTCGAATTGAGTTACGGGCAGAAATGAGCCCAATTTCGATTTATAATTGCTATACGAATATCGACTTTCTCTCCAATCAACGATACAGGAATTCTTAAATGTTTACCTTGCAGCGGCAGCAAATTCATCATCGGACATGAAGGCGACACTCCAAACCGAAGGAGACGGAATCGCGATTTGCTGGGCGTTTTTCAGACTGAAATTTTTTGTTATTTTTAACAAGTATTTTATTCTAAGAAATTAGTCATTTTTATCGAAATTTTGCCCATTAAATAATGAGCTTTTCTCCTTTTTTAACAGAATTTCCTTTTCAAATTTAAGAATTTTCAGAATGGAAAAAAATAAATTACGTTTTCTCCTTGACGCCATCCTGCAGTTTCCAGACTTCAATCAGACCGCCTTCTCCGGAAGTCACTATGTGGTTGCCTTTCATGCTCATTCTGAAAACAACTTGAAATAAAATACACAATTCTTAAAGTCAAACTCGCAGAAAGTGCATTATTGAGAAAGGGAGAGATAAAATCACGCCTTCTTTATCTCACTCGAAAAGGTATATGTTTTTCTGAGGGTGTAGTTTTGAGAAGTCTGATAAAATCAACATTAGCAACGAACGTGTAAATATAGTGATCCGATACAGAGTGGAACTTGGCAATGGCAGCTTCGGAGTCGATGTTCCAGAGACGAATCGTCGAGTCGTTCGCTGCGGAGAGGAAGCGAGTCGAGGAGAGAGGCACGAGAACTCGGACAACGTCAGTATGACCTGCAAAGTAGAGATAAAGCGATTGCTTGAAAAATAAATAGATTTTTACATTTTGAAGGAAAAAAACTATCTTAATGCAGTAAACGAAGAGAACATGAAAGTTTTAAAATTAGAAAATAAAAAGGCAGAATACCTATTTGAATGCAGTGAAAGAAAATGAAATGAAAATTTGGAAGAAATAAAGAATTACCGGTGTAGGTTCGAACGTTGACCTCCTTGTGCCACAACTTGATGAGTTTGTCTGCAGAGCCGGTCAAATAGAAGTCGGCCTTGTCCGGAATCGTGGACACCGTCCAAACAGACAGACTGTGGCCGACGAGTTGGAGACTCTGAAAATTTCACATTCTAGACAGACTTGTTGCAATTTTTTTTTTCGAAATTTTGACACCTGCGGGTTTTTATTTGTAAATCTGTGCACCATTTATCTTGTCTCAAGTTATCGGTCTTTGCCAGTATCATTTGTATTGTTTTCGTTTAAATTTACCAAGGAAGCAGGATCCTCGTTATGCAGAGGCCAAACCACAGCGGAATTGTCCCAGGATCCGCTCAGCAGAACGCCGCTTTTGTTGTCCGCGTGCAGGCAGGAAATCGACGTGGAGTGCCTCGACAACTGGAAAGCCGGTGCAGTAGAGCCTTTCGAGTAGACATAAATAACGCCATCGCGTCTGAATTTTCTCAATTCATTAAAAATAGCATTTTTACGATTTTTAGAAAAGGCAGTGATTTTTGAGTAGGAATTCATTTATTCTCAAGGATCTTCTAAATAAATCAGAATTTAGAGAAAGAATTGGGGATATGTTTTATTTGGAAGAAAAAAGAATTAAACCCACCTTCCAGCAAAAAGATACCACTTGTCGTTAGCCTCGTAGAGAGCGATAGCAATAATATTTGCACTGCGATCCTGCATGAACTGCGTTCGCACGTCGAATTCACCCGCTCTGAAAGCAGTATTTTTTTCTTCACAAATTTTTAAACACATTTTTGAACGAATTTTCCCGAAGAATATTTTATCATCCCTTTTTCACTATTGAATTCATTCAGTATTTTCGAAAAATTTTAACTTCTACTATTCTTTTGAAAAATAAGTAAATGAGAATATTCTTCATGCTTTATTCCACCTATTGCCCCACAACTTGATGGGTTCATTCCTTTTGGAAATTCCAATTTACATATATTTTACCAATTTCCTATTTTTACCTTTTTCCCCACAGCTTGATGGGTTCGTCCCTGCTACCGGAGATGATGAGTCCGTCGGGGGAAGTGACCATCGCCCGAATGTCGCCCTTGTGCGCCTCGACCACAGCGCTCAGCACAAACTTGCCCTCGTCCTTCGGCTCTTCCGTCATTTCAACATCTTCACTCATTTTCCGCAATCTGAAAACGACCGTTTGGAAATGTCGCAACAAGGCGAAATAGTATATAGAGAAGAGATGAGAGAGTAGAGATTGTAAAGAAATTTGTCTATTCTTGTGCACTATTTTCATTCACGCGAATTGACTTGAACCCATAGTCGTTGAGTTTGAAGGTCTACTTCATTTGATGTAACGGGGCAAGAATAACAGAGCAGTTCGTATTCTGCCCTGTCCATGAGAAAGAGCCCAGTTTTGGGCACGATAGAAAAGGAGTTGACCCTTGGGGTAGAGTCAAAGAGAAAAAAACTATTAAAATAAAGTAAACAAACTGTGCAAAGTAGAAAAAAGCGAAAGTTTCTGCAATGCACAAAGAATGAATAAATCAACACCAAACAGTCAAAAATGATGAGATTTAGGTGCGATTTAGCACAAAATACAAATAACTAAAAAATTTTTAAATCATCCAATTCAGAAGAAGTGCATTTGAAAAGTTCATATAATTTTCTAAAACATTGCATATTTTGTTTCCAAAACTGCATGAACTTTCCTGATAAAATTGCGTATGAATGGCTAACTTTCAAAATAAAAAATCACCCTATTTCCAAAGAAATGCATTTGAAAAGTTCTATTTTTTCCTCGAAAACTAAATGAAGCCTCTTGGTAAGTTGATATGAAATGCATTGATTTTTAAAAGTAATAAAATCATCGAGAAAATCGCGAGTGTTAACGAAAATCTACGAAAAATTTGAAATGCTGATGAAAAATATAAGGACACCACTTGGCGCAAGGCGAAAATGCACCAAGGTTTCAATTGGCGGCAATTCATTTTTCCTCGTTTAATTTCGTTGAATGTTCAACTTCTATCGGTTTTCCAGATAAAATGTCCATGAATTTGTTCGGTGGGGGCAACAAGCCCCTGTTTGGCTCTGCGCCCGCAACGACTTCGTCGGGGTTTAGCTTCGGCACGGCCTCAAGCAGCACTGCCGCAGCGCCGTTGTTTGGCAGTACCACCACTACTTCGTGAGTTTTGTTTTATTTTTTTTTTTTCTATTTTTAAGGTTAAAATAAATCAATTGATAATTAAATACAGAAAGCCAAAAACATTTTTGTAAAAAAAAAGTCGCTATTTGATGACCTAGGCAAGACTTAAGCCAAAATATTTTGGGAAAATCTTGCCGCGTTCTCCAACTATATATCATTTTCTATTGAAAAAATATTCTAGCGTATCCTCTCCCCTAAGATCCCTCATTGTGACTGAAAGTCTTCCTAGGTATGAAATCAATATTTTATTTAAAGGGCAACTAATAAAAGCAGTACGGCAAAAGCTAATGAAAAATTTCATGATTTTCTGAACACCCCAATTCTATTAACTTTTCCCGTACTACTTGTTTACTAATGTCCGCACTGCCATACTACTTCTATTAATTGCTATTTAAAGAATACTCGAATTTTTCAGCACAGCGAAGCCCCTGTTCGGCAGCACGACGCAGGCCTCGTCCACCCCGTCGCTGTTCGGCTCGACGGCCACTGTGAGCGCGGCTCCGTCCGGAGGTGGATTGTTCGGATCGACTGCGACCAGCACTGCCACATCGGCATTCAGCACCACTCCTTCCGGATCGCTTTTTGCTAAAAGTTGGATTTAAAAAAATTATCTATAGGAAAAATTCTTTCAATCGTTATTTTGATTATTTTTCCATTTTCAGGAACCGCCACAAGTACAGGCACGGGTTTGTTCGGCAGTTCGACTGCAACCCCCGCTACTGGAGGCGGATTGTTCTCAAGTAATCATTTTTCTGCTTGAAATTAAAATAAAAAAATATTGTCCTGGTCAAATGAAGTGGAGTCTCGTATGTTAAAAAATGCGCATCACGACCATACGCAACGAGGGAGGTTAGAGTGTAGAGAAAGTGGTACGCAATTTTCTCTGCCTCTCGCCTTTTCTCACTATATTTTCAACACACGCTCTTTCACTTAGTTTGGTCGAAACAAGGATTTGCAAGAGATTAAATTGAAATAGAAAAGTTTTAAAAGACTGAATTTCCAAATCCTTTAGACACAACTTCCGGAGGCCTGTTCGGAAGCAAGCCGGCCACCACTGGAGGGCTGTTCGGTTCGACTGCAGTCGCTCAGCCTCAGAATCAGACCAAAGAAGTCGAGACCATTCAGGGAATTCTCATTGTAAGAATTTGAATTTTTGTCAATTTATATAAATAACAATATGGCTAGATTTATCTTGTCCCACATTATTTTCCCTACTCTATCCTTCCTTCCCTATCCCTAGCTATAGATCTCATCGTCCTATCATCTTATCATTTCAAAATTGCACTTTTTTTTTTGTAAGATCACGATTTTCCTTGATTTTAGAATTCCGACTCCCTGGTTCGTTCGCTGACCAAACCTGAGTACTTTGGAGACGAAAGGGATACGATCATCGCGAAGCTCAATCAATTGGCTGCTGCACTCGGTATTTTTTTCAAAATTAAACAAATATCATGGCTAGAAGAAAAGTGCCATTAAATATTTCATTTGTTTAGAAATTAAAAATATAATTCATGACTAGAAAAAATTAATATCTTTTCCTACTTTTCAATTTTAGGAGTGGGCCAGGGCGTTCACCGTCGCGACCAGCCTCCAGTCAATTACGAGAATGGAATCTTCTTCAGATACAAGGTAATTTTCCAGTTTCTATAGAAAATTCATGCAGTTTTCTTCCAAATAATCACTATTTTCATCTGAAATTTAATTACTTCATAATGTGCAAATTTCAGGCGATTGGCTACAACAAAGTCTCCGAATTGACCGACGAAGATGGGATCGTGTCGCTCATCACCAAAAAGCCTAAGACTTCGTAAGAAAATGAACTTTCAACTTTTTGACATTTTGATCTTATGAGATTTTTAATTTGTTTAAGTTTGATTTTTTAATTCGAATTTTTAGCCTGACAACCGCCACTGAAAAGCAGGCCTTTCTGGACGCGATCTTCGCGATCATCGGCAACAATCCGAATTTGAAGCCGCATTTTATGGAAAATGGCATCAAGTCGCTGTCCGACGGAACTACTGAGGTCGTAAATTTATTTGAAAAATAAAAGATAAAAATTTTCAAATTTAATTAAAGGAGAAAGTATATTTTGTTGAAAATTAAAAATAAGCACAGAATCTTCCATTTTCTGAAACTCTTGAAAAATGTATAAAATGGTAAAATAAAAACAAGTTGAAAATTCAGGTGTGCATCTACATAAAGGAGAACGGTCAGACGATGTCGAGTCGGAAAGTGGCGCAGGCACTCGGCCAGCCGAACATCGCACAGCAGCTGGAGACGCAACTGCAGGTCGACAAGACAAGAATTCTCCCCAAAGTCGCCATGTCCACCAAACAGAAAGAGGCATACTTGAGGGATGCGCCGTCTGGTAAAAATTCGATTTTTATTATATTTAAAAAGCGCAGATGTTATCTTTTTGTTCTGAAAATCACCTATTTTCCCGATTTTATACTTGTTTCTTTCTGAAAAAATTACAAATTTTAAAGCTGGATGAAGAAAAGTTTTGTAATGAAATGGCACAGGAATAATTGAGATTTTTTTTTACAATTTTTCTTGTAAAAACTCATATCCCCATCATTTTGTTATAAAATCACCGATTTCTTTAAAGCATTCAAATTTATAGACTAGAATAAGAAGAGTTTTACAATGAGCTATAAAAAAATTAGGAAAAAGTGGATTTTATTCTAAAACTTTGCAGGTTTCGACTCTGTGCTCTGGAAGCAGGCAGTGATGGAGAATCCGGATTCCAAAAATCTGATTCCCTACCCGATACGAGGCTTCGACCAGTTGAAAGAAAGGCAGAAGGCACAGGCGAGCGAGGTCGAGATGCAGAACAAGGCACTCGACTCGATGCACAAGCGCACCGCCAAACTGCAGGAGGCACACACCAAGGCCGCACTGAGGATGACACAGCAAAAAGCCACCCAGAAACAGTTATCGCATAGGTTGTTGAGGTAGGGGTTTTTTGTTGTAGGAAATTTGAAAAATATATCTTTTTCTTCATCCAAAGTGAAAAGATAGGAAGCGCATTCCTATTTCCTGCATATTGATAAAAAAAATAATAATTGTATTTTTGGAATCAAAAAAATTCATACGACTCATAAGTTATGCGTTTAAAGGTCAAATATTGCCGATATAAATTGCATATATTCTCCGTCAACTATTTTTTTTATTGATTGAAAAAAAGGGAAATAAAAAATTTAGAGTTCTCGCCATGCAAATGGTCACTCATCGCTACTCGCAGTGTATTTCCTCGGAGGAGGAGCAGATTTTCGCCGCCCTCGAGCACATTAACGCACGCCTTGCGGCGCCCAACCAGATCAGGGACAAGATCAGCGATTTGACCGAGAAGCTGAAGAATCACGCCGATAAAGTCGCCAGCCATAATCAGGTATATTTTATTTGATTTTTACAATTCTCGGCCTCTTTTAAAAATACACTATATTCGTTTCACCTAGTTCTTCCTTCAATTATGTTTTCTAAAAATTAGCTATTTTGAAAATGCACCATCTTTCATTTCTCTTCTTTTTATATCTTTTATCCCGGAAAAATAGTGGTCCAAAATATCTATTTTTGAGAAAGAAATCCTCCATTCCCGTTTATTTTCTTGGATCTTATATTCCTAAAATATTTTTATCTGGAAGAAAAAGCTTATTCTCCTATTTTTCTAGTGAAAACTCGAATAATTGCAGGACAATTACCATTTGTCTGAGGACGATTCCCAGCAACTGCGGAAGTATTTGCTGCGCTGCCAGGAAGGCCTCGAGAGTCTGCTCGCCGTCATCTCCGCCAACCGCAGGGATCTCCAAGCCATCAGCAATTATATTTACTGATTTAAAAATTTAAGATTATTTTTACGGCCTTACAAACTTTATCTTTTGGAAACATCCTGCATTTATCTTCATTACACGCAGAGAAAAAGAGACTTGTCTTCCCTCAACACTTCTTACTCACCTCACTATTTTCAAAAGATAAGGTTTGTAAGGCCGTGCTTTTTAGTTTTTCTCTTTAAATTATTTTTATTCTTGTTTTGTTAACATTCAAATAAAATTCTTTCCTTTGAAAACTTATTCTTTAATGAAAAAGTGGTTCTATCCACATTTTACCTCAATCAAAATTGGATTTTAGATGGGTTAAAATTAGATTTTTTCAGAATGAAGATAAATACTGAACCAGTCGAGGAAGAAAACGATTCGAACCCAACGAGTGCTTCGAAAATGGATCGGTAGGAGCCGTTGAGATTTCTAATTTTCACTACTTCATTCTTGTTCACAGCAAAACAACGCGATTTACCCTTCATCATTTTTCCTAGTGCTATTTTCTCTCTACTTTTCTGTATTTTTCTCTCCCTCGCCTATTTTCCCACCCTGCGTTTATTCAAATCACTGAAGAAACGTGATTTAGTGAATCCTAAACCGGAACAACGCATGCTTTTCTTCACGTCATCTTTCAAAAAATCATTTTTTCAAACATTCTTTGAAAAAGCTAAAAATATTTCTAGAATGAAGACCAAAACCGAGGTGAAAGAAGCAAATGCTTCGAAGAAGGAGCGATCCGAGCAGCTCAGACAAGAAGCCATGTGGAGGAGAAGTGAAGAGGCCAAGAAGAGAAAGGAAGCTATTGCTTTTGGAATTGGACAGATTGATGCTGCACAAAATGCACAAGGAAAGAGAACCGTTTTCGAGGATGACAGCGACGAGGAGGTTGGATTTTTAAAATTTTTATTTTCTTTTGAAAAATTCGGCCCTTTAGTTCCCGTCTTTTTCCTTGCTATTTTCCCGAAAAGGAATAGGAACTACAGTGAGTCGAGAAACTCTTAAAATTTGAAGAATATTGGGAAAAAATCATTTTCAAATAGTCGATGATTTGTTTCAGGCAGGCAAAACCAACGGGAAACAAAAGAACGGCAGCCAGAAACCTTCCAGTTCCAAGGTATTTTTTAAATTTAAAAACAAATGAAATTTCAAATTTCAGGTGAAACTGTTCGACGATGATGACTCGGACGAAGAGCCGGTCAACTTGAATATTGAAAATCGACATAAGGGGGATAAAGGTTGGTAATTTTTTATTGATAGAAAAGGACATTTTTATTTTTGTATGAGAGGTGCTAATTTTTAAATTTTCAGGAGTGAAGTTGATGAAATTGGAAGCGGCCTTTGGAAATGATCCTCGATTCAAATTCGACGATAAATTTGCGTCCTCGAGTGATAGTGAAGAGGAGGGGGGAGATCAGGTTGGAGAAAAATTGTTTTTGTAAAAAAAATCTAAAAAAAAAAAACCCTTAAACTTACAAAATAGAATAGAAAATGATCAAAATCTCACACAATTTCATATGGCTTGAATTTGCCAAACAGCTATTTGCAGAAATTTCTTGAAAATATTTAACTTTCAGACCAATTCAAAAGAACAAAAATTGTAAAGAATAGCAGAATTGTCATTTTTCCTAAAAAATGATTAAGCTTATGAATTTGCAGGAACTTGATGATGAAAAGAAGAAGCAAAAGGAGATGTTGGCGAAGATTCTCGGCAGAAGCGTGAAAGAATTCGACGGCTCCATGCGACCTCCCTTCACTCGATTCGATCCCACCAACGAGGAACATGTCCAGTGGGTGGAAACGCATAAAAAGGTTGGTTTTTTTTTTTTTAAAATGAGTTTGAAGAGTTCGTAAGGCAGTCACACTGTTCTATCTCTTAATGACGAGAGTATCTTTTCATCGCATTTTCTTCACTATTTTCTAGCTACGATGTAAAAAAATAGCATTGCAAAAGTGGAAAAGGAGAAATTTTCTGTCGTTGAGAGAAGGGCGCAATGTCAGTATGGCTGTAAGTTTCTAGTCACGTGCCATTTCCCCCACATTCCTTTTTCCATTCCCATAACCAAGCTTTACTGTCTTATAAACTTTACAAATTATCGCTGAAATTCACAATTTGATCGTGAAATTTTTCAACCTTCAGAAGAAAGAAGAGAAGACTTCGAAAAAGAAGAAGAAAGATGAATCGAGCAGTTCAAGCGACGATGAAGAAAATGAAAAGGAGGTAAACTTTTCTAAAAAAAATATTGGATTTTCAAGAAAATGTCATGAATTTCAGGAAGGAACTGCCGAGAGTCAAGGTCTGCACAGAATCGAAGTCGAAATGGACAATTCGTTTGCCGATGAAGTCAGATTTTTTTTATTTTAGAGAAAAAACAAAATTTTCAGCTCCGCAAGAAAATGCGAGGGGAAACGACGGAAGAAGACAAGGGATTCTCATTCCTTTCGATGATCAAAGACCAGAGACAGAATTTTAACTTCGAGCAGGAGACAGATAGTGAAAGTGAACAGAGTTCTGAAGAAACTGAAGAAGAAGAAGAAGCACCGAAGAAGGAGTCCAAACAGGCTAAGGTTAAATTTTAGATTTTTCAGTTTTTTTTGCAATACTATTTTAAAACAACAAAATTCATAATTTGAATTAATTTAAATAAGTTTTTGGTAGAAAGTAAAGTTTTCTTTCAGCTAATGAAAAAAATCCTCAACCAAGAAGAGGGCGAGTCGAACATCGAAAAACTGGAAGATTTGGACATGCAAAATGAACCTTCTGTAGTCGCTTCAACTCAAAAAACCCAGAATAGACAGATCTTTTTCGTCGATGGGACTGATCCTCATGTACGATTTTATTTTTATCTTCAAGAGAATTGATAACATTTCTGCAGCTTTAAAGAAGAAAATGTAATTTTTCTACTTTATAAAAGTTCTTATGAAAATAGCATGAATTTTCCCAAAAATACGCTTCTTCGATTTTCTTTAATTAAAAAAAGTAAATTGAGTTTCCAGATCAAAAGTGTGGTTTCGAATTTCCGCCGGACTCAATCAATGGAGAAGGTCGCCTCCAAATGGGCTTCCTACAGAGATTCTATCATGAAAGTATGATTTGTTAAATTTTATTCAGTCCAAAGGAGAACAATCATTAGAAACGTTTTGCGGCCTATCCTCTATAGTTTATTTTCGTCCGATGAAAATGCTCCTGGGTCTGATTTTATTTTAAAAAATGAAAATTCCAGATTTACAAGTCGAAAAAGAAGGATGCGGCGAGGAAGAAGCGACAGGATTGGGGTGAATTGACGAGAGGCAGAGGGAAGCAGGGAAACAAACGGAAGAATTTCGAAAATTCTGGAGGTCGGACTTTCAAATTTTATAATTTTTAGAGAAAATTTTTAGGACCCCCAAAACGGAGTAGAGAAGAAACTCTGAAAGTCCACGAGTAGAGGAATTAGAGACTCGTTATATTCATTTTTTGGCTATTCGAATTGTTGTTGATTTTTGAGAAGTTTATTTTTGTTATTTGTTTCGTAGTATAAAGTTTCAAAATTTATATTCTCCGCAAAAAATGAAAGGGATTTGGTTTAATCCAAATTAAATACCTAAATTTGTAGGATTTTTCCTTAGTAAATTTTGATTTAGATAATGACTGATGCCATAGACAGTATTTTGTCAAGCAGCAAGAAGGAGCCAAGGTTCTATCAACTTCTGAACTGCGATAAGAGTTCTTCGGTAAGTATTTTTTCAGTTTGAAAAGAAATAGAAAAGACATTCAAATCGGAAGATATAGTTCGAAGAAAAGACAAATTTCCAGCAAACCCAATATTTCTCTTTGCAGTGCTATTTTCAAAGATCTTTGAAGTTAAAAAAATAAAATATTTTGCAGACCGAACAAATCCAAGCGGAATACCGTCAGTTGGCCAGAAAATTACACCCAGACAAGCAAACTGAAGAAGATAGGCCTGAGGCATCGAAGAAATTTTCCGAGATTCAGGTAAATTTCAACTTTCCTTTGACTCTTTGCAAACCATTAGCATCAAAATAGGAGACATAAGTAAAGACGTCGTCTCAAACATCATCTCCATGTCTTGATTCTTGATGTCTCGCGGTTTTTAAATTGCCTTATCTCTGATAAATTCAAGATTACTTTTAGAATGCCTATGAATTGCTGACAAATGAAAATCGAAGAAAGCTGTATGATCAGTGGCTGAGTTATCCTCTTCCTATGGATTTCGAAGAGTTTGAGAGGAATAGTGATGCTATTAGAATGGTAAGTTAAACGCGTTCCTGTATTTTAGTGGCATTTGAAAATCTGACAATCTCGCAGGTTCTAAATTTTACGAATAGTATGTTAGGCTAGGAGAGAATAGAAGGACATTTTCTTTTGAACGCTTAAAAGTGAGAGTGAATGAGAAGCTAGAAAACTAAAAGCCAGGGCCAGATTTGGATGAAAAACGGTATAAATTTGCGAGCTTGCAAGATTTCTGAATTAGTATTCTATTTTTTTTTTAAATCTTTAGTCGATGCACTGGGCCTCTCCCAGGCAAACTCCTATGATAGCGCCTGAAGAAAAGGAGAAAAAGAAACCTGAAGAAAAAGTAAAACAAGGAAACAGATGGTCAGATGAACAGAGATATCATTCTGTCGTCATTGACAAGTTTCGAAATTATGCCATCTAAAATTTTGTAGATAACTTTAGGTTTGTAGTTTTATTTCCAGAACCGGTTAGTTCAAATTCACTTCATAATCATAATTTTAATCTCGTTATTTCACTTGCCAGAGTTTTATTCTTACTGTACATAATTTTATACATTCCGCTAGAATGCTACGAATAAAGATTAGATTTCTATGTTATTTTCAGAAGCTTTGAAAACTGCGGTTTTAGCCGTATGGAATATCTTCTTTTTCGAAACTTTAATCTTCTGAATATGAAATTTCAGAAAGTCACCCGAATCTTTCAAGTTTTTCAAGCGGCAAAATGGTGCAGCATAAGGTTAAAGTCAAGGTTGGTTTAAAATTCAAATTTTTAAAAATGGGCTGCCCATGTAGTATCTTCAATTTGCATGGATTTGACTTCCTGTATTTGTCAACGGATAGGAAGGCTACGGAGTATAAGAAGTGAAGAGGAATAAGAAAAAAGTCATTGACAAATACAGGAGGCCCGTAGATTTTATAAATTCAAAATAAACGATTTATCATTTTTTTCTAAAAGACGAGTCTAATTAAAACTCAGACCTCTCTGCCAAAAGGAGTCAAGCAAAAGGCGAAGAAGGCGAAACCGCAAGGCCCGAAGCGAGGACACAACGTCTATATTGCGCCCAAGAAACAGCACCTGATTCAGAGAGTTCGTATTTCTTGATTTTTAAAATATTAATATTTAATTTTCCTAAACATTTCTATCAAACTAATTTTAACATTATACAACTCAAAATAAATCTTTAGTCAATTTCATAAAAATGAGAAAAAAACCAATGTTCAGAGGATAGCTTTCATAAAATTTTCATTTTTAAGTTGATTTTTTCAGGACAAGATCGAAGCGGAAGTGACGAAAGTGATCAACGAGAAGAACGAGGAACTTGCGAAGGGGCGAATCGATGCGGCCAATGGCAAAATCTGAATAATTCTTCATTCGAAACAAATTCCGTACTGAAGGTGTCACTTCACTCGGTGGCAATTACTATATGACGGAGGGTGTCTTCCTCGTACTATTTCTTCCTACTCTCACCTCCCTACCCTAACTAGAGACTCGGTCTCCTCCGTCCTGTCATATAATAACTGTCCATTCATTTGTTCTTGTTATTCAGAAACTGAATTTTTGGACTTCTTGGAAAATTCATGCATTTTTCATCAATCCTATTTCGTTTTCACAAACTCTTTATTCTTGAGTTCTTGGAAAAATCGTGAAAATTCCCTGGTTTGGGTTTTCCAATAACCCCTTTCATTGTTGATTTTTCAAAGATTACGATATTTCAATAAATAAAAATGAGAGAAATTTGTAAATGTCAAAGATCAAAACTCCACATTGTGCAATCCTTGGCATCATAAAGCATCGATGATGCAATTATTCTGAAACTTAAGCAATCGACAGGTCTTCGATGCTATCTCTTTTCAACTTGACTCGAGACGACTGCATTGTTTGACTCTTTCTTCTGAAGATGGGCTTCTCATAGTAGCATCTCAATTAGGCAGTTTGCCAAAATACTCTGACCATAGAAAGAGGTGTCACTCAAAGGACAAACAAAGGAACACAATAGAAAATTTTACCTGGAAGTTTATGAAACTGTTTTATTAGCACAGAGAAATAGATCACATTTCAATTTTTCTCATAAAAACTTAAAGTTTCATGATAAATTATGCACCTATTTACTTTGACACAGAAATATCACATTTTTTCTCGGAAAGTTTTTTTTCTCCTCGTTTTAAGAGTGTCCATATTATTTCTGTTGACCAGCGCTCAACCCCTCTTTGATTTGATAAGTTAAAGTTGATAATTCGACAAAAGGTTTGGCAGTTTTTTCTTCGCGACCTTTTTCGAAGGCTGCTGCCTCGCATTAAATGTGACAAAGTTGTAAAGAGATTGCGCGTAGTTAGTTGCCATTGACAGAGACGAAAAGCAGCATTATTTTATGGGAATAAAGACAAAGCGACGAGGCGACAGAAATAGATGTGTAAAGGAAAGACATCATGCTAATGCAACTGTTGAATAGGCAATCAAAATTTTACTCTGCAACTCGATGAATAAATAGCTTTAAAAATTCTGTAAAATAGTTTGAATATCGAGAATAAAGTTATAAAATTAGTTTTTTTCAAGAAAAGTGTTGAAAAGAGAAGACAGAATTTGTGTAAAGGAGAGAGGACATGTTAATATAACTGTTAAATAAGCAAAAAATTTAACATTAAAAAAACTGATGAAAAAACAGGACAAGTTCATAAATAAGTTCTGAACAGCTATTTAAACGCGTAAAGTGATGTTAATTTTAATCTTCGATAAAAGTTACAATCGTTAATTTATCAAAAAGCAAAACAAAGAAAGAAGACATGCTAATGCAATTGTTAAACGGAATAAAATCTTAGTTTTAACAAGTAAAAAAACCAACAAAGATCATGCATAAATTCTGAATAGTTATTTGAACGTATTAAATGAAGTTTACCTTCTTTTCACTCTGAAAGTTCATAATTCATATTTTATTCGAAGAGAAAGATGAAGTGAAAAAATAAATGTGTAAAGTCAAAAGAGACATGCTAATGCAACTGTTAAAAAGGCAAGAAAATCTAATTCCATAACCTTTTTATCATCAACCAGCCAAGAGATCGAGAGAAAGATAACGCGGGTTACCATGCAATAATTTCTTGGAATTTGAACTAATTGGCATGAAAATCGGGATTTTCATGATTTGATGCATAAGTTATTTGAATAATGTTTAAAAAACCGTACAGAATTTATTGGATTTTCATTTCAAAGAACGCTTCTCATAAAATGCCCATAAAATTTTGGAAGACAAAAGATTAATTATTTTTTTGTTTTCAAAAATCTTCCTGGTCTCTGTGCCTTTTGACTTAAGGACTAGAAATTTCTTCTGCATTTCTTGCATAACAGTCTCATCACATTCATCCATACTCAGTCAATGCCTCATGTATGTCTGCCCAATACAATCCATCAGCAAAGTAGCGGAGGAATAAGCGAGATTCCCTCAGGCATCAAAGAAGGGAGGGTGACCATCAGAGAGCCCTTGAGAACTGGCCGCGATACAGCAGAATGACTAACAGACACTGATTGACAATTATCTGAAAGCTTTTACGTCGATATATTCCATATATGGACATACAAACATCATTTTCCATATCTCATACATTCAATATCATCTGCCAGCGAGATTTTACTATATATATATATTTTTTTTTCTTTAGGTATTCTGAAGTTTTGTTACTTTAAAAGTGTGTGTTAAAAATGTTGTTGCTTTTTGCACATTCGTTCATTTTGTCGTAATTTCATAAGTTTTAATCATCAGAATCGTTCATAATCGTAACTAAATTTCTATTCTCTGAGTCAAAGTAAAAGTCTCAAGTATAATTCTGATTCTTGATCCCTGAAAAGTTTCAATTTTGTTGCGATTTTTTCAAAATTCAAATTCCGAACATCTCTGAATCATATGCCCTGCTTCTCGTGGCACAACGTCCTTGAACGCCCCTCTTCCGACCGTTTTTCAACATTGTGTATGTAAGATGATCGTGGCATTTTCACGTCTCCATATCCCCTATCCTCATTTGAATTATTACTTGAGCGACCCTTGAACTCTCCCTCCCCCCCTTTTCATTCCGCACTTCACTTCTTATCCATTGCCACTTTGGACTTGGATATACAGTATAACTCTCTGCAATTAAGAATCCGAAGTCTCATCCTGCTTTTACTTATCCACCAATTCGCTAGCCCCATTTCAATTTAGCGGAAGCAAAAATCGCGGAGGAAAGTGAAAAAGCGAAAACAAAATTTTTGCATAATGAATGGAACTTGTTTTTCGGCTAGCGGTGTAGAAGCTGGGGAGGGCTGCGAAGAAAATTTGCCTTTTTGCCCAACGCGTTTGACTTGAACCGTAACTGGTGCGATTTTTCGGTTGCTTTACCTTCTCCTCCTCGTCCTGTCCCTTGCCCCCTGTCCCTTTGCATAATGCATGATGCAGGGGTCGATTCAACTGTTAACCGTTTTCTTTCCCTCCTCCTCTCCTTCACTTTTTTTTTTCATTACCTCGTTACCCTTTTGTGTACTCAATGGGGCGCTTTGTCTAACTGCCAACTGAAACCACCTTCTTCAGCCTATCTATCTCCACCTCTCTACGACTTTTTCACCCGCCCCATTTCCTTCAACAAGGGTCATTTTAATTCCAACCCTTACCAAATGAGACGGCACTAGCTCACCCCCAAACTAGTAGCGTTTTTCGGAGCTTTTTCGAAGCGCTATCAAACAAAAGCAGAGGTCACCTCCTTCGCGTAATTTGCATCATCTCGCCTTTTTATCACTCGACCAGAAAAAATCCAACCTATTATCAAGAAAGAAGGGTGCGAAAAAATACAATTACCTACTATCAGCATTGCAAAATTTCGGACACACTTATTTATAATTTTCTAAACTAAAGACAAAACGTTGGTAGAAAAAATGATAAAAGGATCAGAAATGGACTTCGGCAAAACGAAAATGTGTCAACCAACAAACTTGGTAATTTAAAAGAAGTACGCTGAGGAAAAGTTAACAAACATGTAAATACGTAAATCTGCAAACTTCACAATTTGAAGAGACAGTAACAGTATGCAAAAATAAAAATTTTAAAAAACGTTTCCCTACCCCTTCCAGCCCTGGATATTATTTCGCCAAGTTGCAAACCTTTTGAATTCCCGAACATGATTTGCCAAAGTATACAGACGTTTTCGAAGACCCTCGTGAAGTCCTATTTGACGTCGAAAATGAACGCTTCAAGCGTATTATGTGAACCAGGAACAATGCACTCGCATAAATGCTTGGGATTTAATTGCTCGTTCGTTTGCATTGTTATTGCGTACCAATGTGTCATATATTCATACACCCTACATTCATGTAATAATTATTGCCTAACTTAATACAATATTTATTGTGAATGAGAGGACCCATTGGTTTCACGTCGAATGTGTATCGTATGAGTTACATTTTTACCACTCTTGACTTTTTCGATAGTGACACGGCTTCCGCAGTAGTTGGCTGGGGGAAGGGGGACTGCCTTTTTCGTCTGGCATTTTTGTTCTCGCCCGGTGTCGGAATTTTTTTTCTGTCGCCTTTTTCGTCGTCCATTTATTCGCTTTTTTACTGTGTAGGTTGTGTTGGGTAGTCATGATGAGACAGTCAGAGCGCCCCCTGCCTTTCTCGGCCGGGGCATCTTCTCCCGTCGCCCTCTCCATTCGCAGTAATCTCTCGCGGTTTTGTTCAGCTTCTGCCCTACCTGCCTAACAGGTAGTATCTTTGTCTTTCTGCCTTACTCTCTACAAGGTTTGTGTCACGGTTGCAGCTATCGAAACCAAGTTTACCTATAAAAGGACGAGTAGATCGAGAGATGAGGCCATCGTCTCTTCGCTGTAAGTTAGTCGTCGCCGTCGAAGAAGATTTGTACATTGTTACGTGTAAGACAATTCATTATATAATATATGTATTTATTTTGCAACTGTCTATTGGATGTTATTTAAACGCGCATGGATTTCGGTCTGACTAGTTCTCTAATCTCCACTTCGCGTGGGATATACTCCATTACCATTCGACTTTCGACTTTTCGACAACGGCGCTCATTCTCTCTACTCTGCTTCGATCCAGTCTCTCAAGCCCTCATTTACCCCATACATTTAACGCTCATCTCGCCATTCGGTCTTCAATGCCTACAACCTCGTAAACTTCCACATCTACTCGCGTGTTTTGCCTCGGGATTATTCTGGAATTCTCTTGACGAGTTCCTCCCTGTGTTCTATTGTTTCGAATGTAGTTGTCACTTTTTCTGTCCTCTCCGCTGGGAGTGAATCGTCAAGCGGCATTTTGCCGTGTTGCATGTGGCTTCCTGGTTTCCATGCTTTGCCTTCGTTGGCCTCTTCAGCCTCATCATCGTCATCTCCTCATCAATCGCGAGGATCGAGTCACTTGCTTGCTTCCCCCTCCTTCCACAGTCAGGCACTGTGCTTTCTTCCTCTGCCCGCGCAACAGCTTCCTCCCTTCTCACTTCTGTTCATTTCCTCTTTATTTGCATGCAGCTGTTGGCATTCCCCATCCCTGCACAGACGACGTTTCAAGCATCTCCCCTCACTCCTCTGGCCAACCAACCACACCGCATCACATAAGCAACATACAGATCCCCTCTCCAATCTCTTCATCCAACATCCTTCCTAATTTTTTTATCGAAGACAATTCAATTGAATTCACACAATTCGCAGTTCCGTGTGTTATGTCGTTGTTAATTCCGATTGTTAGCCTTTGAGCATATTCGTATTGTTTCAGATGTCATCGGAGGATCCTAAGAAGCTGGCCTCCGAGGCCGAGTCCCTCAGAAAATTGGCCTTCTTCGGTGAGCACTATCAGTTTAAAATTGCATGTGTTAGTAAACCTGAATTTGTAGCGCCATAAAACAAAATTTTCCAATCAGAAGGTCAACTATCGTAATTAGGACCAATTTTTGCGCACACCATTTCGAGTTTAATTGAACTTAAATCTGCCTTCGTTTCTTCGCACTATTGCAACATTTTCATGTTGAGCGATATTGCGTGATTCATTCAAAAAAGTTCACAATTTGGAGCTGAACTAGTCGAAATTGTGTTGTTTGCAGGAATTGCCATCTCAACTGTGGCCACCCTGACTGCCATCATCGCAGTTCCAATGTTGTACAACTACATGCAGCACGTGCAGTCCACCCTCCAGAACGAGGTCGACTTCTGCCGACACAGAACCGACGGACTCTGGGATGAGTACAACAGAGTACGTATTCGAATCGTACATGTTACGACTAAAAGAGCAGAACTCACTTTGAGCTCCTTTGAAAAATCACCCATTTTTGTTCAATTTAATCAAGACTTATCAGTTCATCCACAAAATGGTTAAATTTTCAAAGAAAACCCAGATCTTCGATCTACTAAATTTTTCATTCAATTAATTTTTTTACATTTCCCGATCATTTATAGGCTCTTAACTATTTTCTATTGTTTCGAGAAAAAACGTTCCAACTAATAACTCGATTACATTCGCATTATTATTATTATTATTATTATTATTACGCCTAAATGCTTGACAGTACTTGACTCGCGCGTCGTCCTCGATAATAATAACTCTACAACAACTCAACAATTCACCCATCCATTCTCAGAGAAAATCTCCATAATTTTCTCGCGTTCTTCTTTTTCCTCTTTCTCAACTCCTTGCCGCTAATGTCTGCGTGTATGTGCGTAAATCTGGAATCTGGGATGGGCATAGTTCTAGGTCTTAGATGCAATATGAGTAGTGGGATAGTAATGAGTGAAGAGAATAAAAATGTTGAGAATAATAGCAATAATAATAGTAATAGTATCTTTCTAAACGCATTGATTGAGGAAAATACATTCTTGCAACATTTAATCCCATTAAATCAAAATTCGATTTAATCATAGCTAGTGCACAAGAGCATTTATTTTTGACTTATAATATTCAATTAGATTTCTTTCTTCCAAATCATCTATTATTTTTAAGACATGCAATTTTAGATGTTTATGCGCAGGAAATTTTACTATATGATGAGATTACGAGGTCTATAGTTAGGGATAGGGCAGGGAAGGAAGGTAGGACGAAATAGCGTAGAAAAAGATAGGTCTTGTCGAATAGCAGTTGCATTATGCGTGTGATAAATTAGCAGAAGCGCCAGTTAACTGTCAAACGTTCTTGTCAGTTTATTGCGAAACCGCTGTTTTCCACCGCTGTGTGCGATTTGGCAATAACAACACATTTTCATCAATCTGGACTCACTTTTCTGGAATAATCCAGATTCCAGCGACTGCGAAAAAACGTCAGTTGTCGTCGAATCAGCAAAAACGATGAAAGGAGCGGAGAAAGTGAGGAAGTGAACTGGAATGAAGTGAGCGAAATACAGAAACATAGAGAAATGCAAAGTGGGTAAGAGGGCTCTATTAGCCGAGTCTCTTGGATCTCCGTGGGTCTCTTGCTTTTTAGCCGCTTCTCTGACCAACAGCTTTCAGAAGGAGACTAAAGTTTCTGACTGTTTCAGCGAAAATAATATGACGCAATCGAACATTGAGATACATTCTGAAGAAAACTCTTTAAACTGCAAAAACACAGAATCTTTGCTTGAAGCCTAAGAGAATGATCATACTTTTTACAAGTGAACGTTGAATTTCGAAAGAAAATGGCGGTATCATCACATCATTCTTCCCTCTATATCCCTATAAACAATTTTAAGGGCACTGCTTTTTATTTACAATTTTGTCTATCATGAATGCTCATCAATTATGAAGTATAACTTCATTAAAGTTCAAATAGTGATACAAGATAGTGTTTCTCAAATTTGTATAAGACTATTTCGTTTTGCAGTTCGAGCACATCAAGGGAGTGCCAGGAAGAATCAAGAGAGCCGTCCAGCGCAAGAGATCCAACGGATACACCGGCCACTCGAGGAGAATGTTCGTCTCGCACAGACGCGCCGTCGCCCGAGGTGCCTCGTCGTACGATGCTGGCGGCTATGGAACTGACGCCGCAGTCGGCGGTTAGAAACTTTCGTTTTATGTTTACCTATTGTTAATTAATGCGATTTGTTCACAAATATGGACGCATCGCATCTGTACTTACCAAAAAACATTTCTATTGGCGATAGCTTATATGATAGCGAATTAAGTTTATCCACTTACAGGTGGCGGCGGCCACGGAGAGTGCTGTTCGTGCGGAGTTGGTTCTGCTGGTCCTCCAGGAGAGTACGTAATTTTTATCGATTTTATAACTATATATGCAGAAATTATTAACGTGAATTGTTAGCTAAATTTGATGTAGTAGTAAGACTTTTGCTATGATTTCTTTTGTAAACCTTATAAAATCCATCAACAAAATTACCGTATTAATCAATCAATTTCAGGCCAGGCCCAGATGGAATGCCCGGGTAAATATTTGAAAATTTTCCAATATTCTGTATATTGTTTACTCTAACAGTCATGATTAGTGAACGATATCATGATTTAACTCAATCGTTTTCTTTTATTGAGCCGTTTATTTCAGACAAGACGGAAACCCAGGTAGCTGATTTGTATAAATAGCCGAGTTTTACTATAACCAAAATTAGTAAATTGATTAACCAAAATGTTATAAATATAATGCGTGTGATACTTTATATATGACATGTATAACATTTGGTTTAATTTACAATTTGGAAATGGTTAAGCCTGATTTATTTATACTAAAATCGACTCTCAGGATCCGACGGACAGCCTGTAAGTGAAAGAAATATCGTCAACGAAATTTTGACGATGAATTCGAAAATCCAAAAAATTATTGATTATAATGACTTTAGGGAGCTGATGCCCATCCCGATGAGCAGCCATCTGCCGACAAGTTCTGCTTCGACTGCCCAGCTGGTAACAATTATTCTTATTATTGATTTGTCTATTCTCCTGCATTTAGAATAATCCTAAGATTCGAAATTAGCTTATAGACGTCTTTTATATATATATATATATATATATACCTAAACAAAGTGATGTTATATCGAAGTAGTAAGGTGCCTGGATATGTGCAATACTTCCTAATTGTAGCATCTTTCACTTTCTTCGTTTATATATGCATTGAAAAATATTAAAGTTTAAAATTATATAGTTACCTTAATAACATCATCTATATTTACTAAGTCATATAATTTCAGGACCACCAGGACAGGTTCGGACGTTCTACAATATTCTGATAAATCATTTGTCAAATATTAACTCGAAAAAAATCAATTTTGGCCTTTGAGTTACAAAAAATCTCATTCTTACGATAGCTTGATGAATGATCTTATCAACTATTGCTGGAAACTGGACTAATCGTTGAAAATTTCAGCCAGGAAGACCAGGACCTAAGGGACCACGTAAGATTAACGTATTATGAAATTGAAATAATCCGATTGCTTTCAGCCGGACAGGTGCCGTATTCATTTTCATTTTAGTCTTCGGACTAAATTTAACGATGGAATTAAAATGTGGAGCTATCTGGAAACCGCATGACACGCATGACCTCATGATATATGAAATAGAGTAGGGTTTTGGGCGGTAAACCTTCTTTCCCATACTACTATGCTGTCGTGCAGTTTCCAAGTTGCCAAAATGTGGAGTATTCCAAGCGTTTTAATCCAAATGTTGAATTTAACTCCGGGATTTAATGATATTGAATAAAGTCGTCTCTTTCAGCCAGGACACGATGGAGGCAAGGACTTAAATTCATTTTCACCGTCTAAATTAACCATTTTCAGAGCCCGGCCAGCCTGCCGAGCCCGGTTTGGACATTTTTCGATCATTTGACGACGAGATATCACTTAAAATTCATTTCTATCGATTATTGTACCTAAAAGTGATATATTGTCAAAATATGTGATGATGAAAAATGAATCTGAACGATTCGACTTAAGGAGCACCCGGACCACAAGGTAAACATTCAGGAAGTATTGAAATATTAGAACAAAAATTATGAAACATTTTGGAAGGACAAATTAGATTTTCAAAATGAGCAGCTGATTATTTCTTATAATAATAATAATAATGTAATTTCAGGACCACCTGGACCGTGAGTTTCCGACTATATTAATTTCAAATCAGTTCCTAATTAATCACTTTCTCCAGACCCGGAAACGATGGACCTGTACGTATTCTTAATCAACTATTATCAATATATGGCGTCGATTTTCAATTTCTATGGCAAAATATCAATTTTGCCATTGGAAATAGAAATTTGCTCATATAAACGATAAGCTGATTCTGAATATTCAATCGTCTTCTTCAGCCCGGAAATCCTGGGTGAGTATGCTAAATTAGCATGACAAATAGTTTAAAGAGGAAATTTCTTTCAAGTTAATCACTAACGTTATATTTGATTTAGCTCAAATTTATTTTTCTGCGAAGTTCAACTAATAAAACCTTGAATTTCGTATTTCATTCAAATGAATAATGTTCAAAATGAAATTCAAAGTTGGCTTTTTTTCGAAAAGTCGAATTTCGTCCTTGACTATATTCCTCTTTAAGTAACTTCCTTTAAAATATATCCTTTGATCTTTAAATATTTCAACTTTTTGTATTTTAGATCTCCCGGACAGCCCGGACAAGTTCACGAAGTCCCAGGAAGCCCCGGACCAGCTGGGTAAATATTTATTTATTTTTTAAGGAATGGCATTTGTATATTTTTCAAATTCATATCTTGTGCCATTTTCACTATTGTTTCCATTTAATTTATCGCCTAATAATTCTAATTTCAGACCACCAGGACCCACTGTAAGCTTTCGAATTTTTATAAATCGAAGTCAAAATTTTCGTCTAGTTTGCAAAAAAAAAATGCAATTGAGCGAAAATTTGACATCTTTCATATTATTTTTGATTTTACTTATTTTTCTATTTTAGGGACCACCCGTAAGTTGATCTTCACTCGTTTCTGCGTAGTAAGGTGTTTTTAATTTTGCATATTTCAGGGACCACCAGTAAGCTGATTTATCGACTGTTAAACTTAGTAATTTGAAATTAAATTGAAATTTTCAGGGACAACCAGATAAGCGCATTTTCTGAAACTCGAGAAACGTCCTTCATTTTACAATGAGGATTTTCCCGATTATATTGAGCACAGCAAATGATCATGTTTTTTTTCTATCTGAGATTATACTTTAAATCTCAGTTAGATAAAATACGTCGTCATTTTCTGCGCTTAAAAATCTGAGTTTCAAAAAATATGATCGACGATTTTAAGACACCCAGGAAACCCAGTAAGTGAATTTATCTTATAAGAATGATATTTTTCGGGAAATGGAAAATTGAAATTTACTTTCGTTTGTTTCATAAACAATATTTTATCTAGAATTTTCCGAAAAAGTCAATAATTCGTAATAATTTTTTTCAATATTTTTAAAAATAATCCATCTCGATTAAGGGACACCCCGGTGGCCAAGGACCTCGTAAGTGACACCTGCTGAAATATTTTACCTAAAAATAAATATTAAAATAATAATCATTTTCAGCCGGAGATGCTGGAAACGTAAGATTTCAATCTATCACTCGTTTTTTTTTATTTCCGATGTTATTTTAAATCATTTCAAGTCGAATGTCATTCGACTTTACTCGAAATGATTTAATAGCATTCGGGAAGAATTAAACTAGCGATAAATTGATGGAATCTTCTTGCAGGATGGCGCCCCAGGAAACCCAGGTTTGTAACTTCTCGCTTATTAACTCACAAGTCATAATTTTGAAATAATTTAAGGAGCCCCAGGAGAAGCTGTGAGTCGAAATCAATCATTTCATCTTTATCGATTTATATATATATATATTTTTATCAAAACCTATTTTAGGGACCACCAGGCCCAGGTATCGTCGAAATTTTCATAAACAATTTACCCTCGGGATTAGAATTGTTAACGTGTTCTTTTGAAATATTGTTAATCAATGTCTACATTTTAACCCTGAAATGTGAAATTGTTTATGAGTACTTTCTCAGACGGCGAGAGCGGAGGCTGCAGGTAAATTTATTTATTTTTTTTTTTTTTATAATTTTATCATACTTTTCAATGTGAGAAAAAAAACATTGTCGTAAATAGTTGGATTTGAATGGAAGTTCTTGAATCTAATTCTTACAAAATATGAAAACTTCTATTAAAATGTTATTCCCGACAAAATTTACCATTAGCCATTTGAATATTAAAACTTCTATTCATATATTTATCCTGATGCTAGCTTTCGAGAGCATATCCTAAGCTTTTGGTAGTAAGAAAGTTGTGATTGATGACTTAATTTAGCATTAAAATATTTATCTTTGCATTAAAACATAAAATATTCATATTTATATTTCAGTCACTGCCCACCACCCAGAACTGCCCCAGGATATTAGACAGCTGGAATTTCACCTTCGAAAGCTGTACTTCGTCAATTCTAGTTTCTCAGATTGCCATTCACAAATCACGGTCACTGCTCTGCTCTTCACTCTTCATTTTCTGCTGTTATCTCCTAGTTGCTTTGGCCGTGCATCTCAGATTCGGGAAAATTCGTCCATCCTCTCCTCTTTCCATCTTTTTCTTGTTATCTCCTTCTTGTTTTGTAGTTTACCATTCAGAATTTCACATTTTGGGTCGATCTCTATTATTGTTTCTTTCATCTGTATTTTTCAAGAGAAACATCAACGGTTCAACTTCATCTTTCTTGACAAATGCCTTTCATCACCGTTCGAAGCAAATTTCAAATCATCATCTCTGTGCACTTCTTGTGATACAAATCCGTCCGTCCATTTCATCTCCATCAACAATACAACAAACGAAAATAATAAAAACTTTTAACCGCATAGATATTTTGTTTTGTTTGTTTAAAAATAGCATTTTATGCTTTAGACGAGGTGTCGTTTTTTAATCACCCGATGCCAAGAATGCGCATTTGACGATGAAAATTGGATGCAACTCAAAAGGAATGCCAATTTTCTTGAAATAATATGAATTGTTTTGTGACCAGATTAATAGATGCCCTTTCTCAGCATTATTGTTCTCATAAATGGCAAGATATGTCGAGAAGATTCAAGTTTTTCTGTTATTATGTTCAAAAAAGTGATTAAATTGGTCCCTCGATTAAAATACAGCGTGGAAAAAGAGTGTCACTCCTATCGCGGATTTGGATCTTGAAAATCGTCGTTGAGCTTTTCCCCAATATCTGGGAAGATATAGATATCTAGACGGTCAGAGAAAGAACTGAAAGTTTGGGTGGCGCAGCGCGAGAGGCGTTTGTAGCCAGTTTTCTGCGCATTTTCATCATTTCGCCGCTATTTCTCCCTATGTGTCTTTGATTTTTTCCGACTTTCTGCTTCTCTAGGTGTTCTTCGATTGCCTATAGAAGGCTAATGCGCGTCGGTTCGGTCGGAATGAGATATTTGGGAATCGCGAGAAGTCGAGAGACACAAAGAGTGAAATTGATGCTAACGAGAAGAGATCAAGACACTCGTTCTTAAACGGCAGAGATATCGCTTCACTCTCTCCAGTTTTCCATGCTATTTCTCTATCTCGAGCTAGAAATAGCATGAAGAAAATGGAGAGGGAAAAGATTTCTGACGATAGGAAGTGAAGAGAGACAATAGAGTGAAAGTAGATGCTTGTCTCGTCTCATCATTTTTTGCCTATCACTTAAAAATGTCGTCGTCGTCGAAAAAGTAGACAATGCCCTTAAACGGTTTCACACCCAATCGTCTTACCTTTTTCTGCAGAATCAACTGACATAGTTATTTATTGCTTCACCATCTCATCCTCATCATTATTCATTAAACAAAGAAGCAGTTTAGTTGTTTCTAGAAGAGGACAGTTTTTTTCGAGGAAAACTTAAAATGCATAGAACAGAAAAGTTAAGGGTGTGTCAAAGTAAATGGACAAACTAATGAAGTTCAAAAGGCTGTTTTTGAAATTTTTTTAACGAAAATTATTATCCATAGGTGAAGTTCTAAATTAAGAATTTTAAACATTCAAAGACCGCAGATGGATATTAAAAGGTCGATAGCATCTTGACCTGAACTCGACCTTAGTAATCGGCTAAAATTGGTGAGGCTAGAAAACTGAAACCTATCACTCAAGGCCAGGATTCTACCCATTCGGTCAGAATCTCAGTGATTTTGAGTCCTGCATTATTAGACCTGTTAATATCCCTGACGTTGTTTCGAAATTGAAAATTTCCTATTGTTTCTAAAATTAAAAATCAAAATTCTGAAGTCTGAATTCTCCTTGAACATTTGGAGTTCAATGATCAAATTCGGAACTATCCTAAACTTTGGTACATAAATTCGTAGGTTTCAAGTATTATACTTCATGCATCGCCGTTCCTAACTTCACCTTTCCCCTATCTTGGTGATCAAAAATGTTCGTTCGCTGTAAAAATAACCTTTACCACACCCTCGATTGATGGAAAATAAATAAATCATTTTAACACTCGCACATATGCAAAAATATACCTGCATGATTATTAAACAGGCAAGCGGTTGTGGCTTAAGTGGTGATAACGAGAAAGTGAAAAACAAAACACCTTGTAAAGCGTTCAAATCCTCTTTTCTTGTTCTTCATCTTCTTTGCGACTTTTTGTTGAATCGAATGAGATATGACTAACGGCACGAACATATCGAATGCCAAGGAAAAGAAAGATATGAACGCTGCCTTTAACAGAATTTTTTCCCTCCATTTTTATCATATTATTTCTCCTTTTTTTGCTAGAAGTAGTGTGGTGAAAGTGGAGAAGAAAGGATTTTTCTACCGTTGAGAAATAAGAAAATGAGGTGGTGAACTAAAGGATATGTGAGAGATTCTAAGAACTGAAAGAATGAAGAAAGGATCCATATGGAATGGCAGATATGACGATGGCATGTTAGAAAAAGGAGATATTGAACCGGAACATATTCGAATAGGATAAGCTTACTGTGAAGTATAATCGCTTTAGACAGATTGCACAATATGCTAGTTTTATTCGAAAAAAGAGTAAAAAACGAAGTTACAGAACTATGAATAAAATTGGATAATCAAAGATTAAACAAGCAATTTTAAAGTTCTGGGGAAAACTAAGAAGTAATTTCTTTCAAGTCCTGAATTAGGGCCAAAGACAGATCAACGATTTTCAAAGCCAAACAATACTGACCTTGAGCATTGACTAGTTTTACCTAAATAATCACTTTAGATAGATTGCGTAGTTCTGGATCAAGAAGAAAAAGATAATAAATGAGGTGAATAAATGAAAATAAACGCACATGATTAATGAAGTAATTTTTGAGAGTTCAAAGATGAAGATAAAGATCTTTATATAAACATCTCAGACCAAAAAATTTCAAAGCCAGAAAACCCTGCCTATCTATGTAAAGTAAAATAAGTTCTTCGGATTTCATAAGAGATCTATTGTGAGCATCATTGTGGTAAAATAACTAAAATAGCAAGACGTAACTGATGCATTTAATTTCTGAATCGATACTGATAAATGGCACTTCAAACCAGAATATGAGCTGGACTTAATCGAGGAGCTGTGAAATTGAATAAATCGCATGATTTCCTCGAAGTCGACCACCACCGTGAATAAAGATTTTTAATCGTTAAACCTTCGATGGACATAAATTTTACTCTGATGATGTGTTACGTACTTGTTAGTTACCTCAAAGTATGGTATGTATCGTGGTTCAAACTAGATAACACAGTTTTTGTTCGATCATATTTTTATTATATTCACGTGAAAATAATAACAATAATAGTTTCGAAAACAGCATAGAGCGCTTCAATCATTGTAATGATAAGTGATATGGACGCGTGTCTAAAGTTGTCGGTTGGTTTTTCCAAGCGGAGTTGCATGCTTCTGGTCTGGGATATGCCGGGTTGGCTTGCAGCAGGCAGGCAGGCAGGTAGAAGCTAGGCTTCTCCCTTCTCCTCAGGTCAACACACGGTGTTCGATAGAAGAGAGAAGATGTTAGAGATATTGCACTCATAAAAAGTGCTCCATGAAAAAGCGGTAGAAGTCTCGCGCGCGAACGCGTCCCAGTCCATATTTAAGGCCTCCATCGCTTACGTCGACACAGCGCTCGTCTTCTCTGCCTTCTGATTCAGTTATTTAGTTTTTTGCTAGCGACGAAAGCATTCGGATGACCAGCAGAATCAAGTCATCAAGTCCAGTTTCAGCAGCAACCACTTTTTATGAGCACTAGCCATTATCCCTTTATAATCCCCCCACGCAGCTAACAGCATTATCAGTCTGCGAACTATTTCATCTCATTTCTCATAACCATCATTAATTCATTGACTTTAAAATTTATTATAATTTCATTCATTCATTCATTCACTTTACATTTTACCTCAGTACATTAATAGACTTTAGTCTATTCATTGTTTTAAATTCATTTTCTCATTTCAAAGTTTGGAATACTCTTAGACTTTACTCTTTCACCCTTTCGCGCTTAATTCGGATTCGGATTTTCTTCCATTTAAATTCTATTTGTTCCGTTTTCAGACGATGGAGGATAAAAGAAAACTGATCGAGGCTGAGTCCGTCAAGAAATTCGCCTTCTTCGGTACATTAGTTCATTTCCATTAACCTGAGCCATTATTTTCCTCCAACCGTTCCGAATGTTTGACCTAAAGGTTTCTCTATGATAGTACTGCATGAATGAAGTAATGCAATGTCAGATAAAGAGACGGTGATTTGTCACCTCATCTTATTGAAACGTTGCATCACTCATGTATGGCTTCGATAGAGGCATCTTTAGGTCATAGATTCGAAGAAAAATCTGAGGGAAATTATGGCCCTCTCGATCAGATTAGAATGAGAACGATTTGTTGACTTTTGGAAATACAAATATAGAACTTTCTCAAAACTAATCTGAACATCTGAATTATCGCGAAATGAAAATACTCAACAATTCTGTGATTGAGGCGTTGCCGTCTCGACTATCGCTACGCTGACAGCGATCGTGGCCGTTCCTCTCCTCTGTGTCTACATGCAAAACGTGCAATCCGGCCTGCAAGACGAGATCAATTTCTGCAGAATCCGATCGCAATCGCTTAGAGGAGAATTTACTAAGGCAATTCTTAAAATTATAAAAAAGGATGTAACCGAAAGAGTAGTTAAATTTGTTACATCGTTCATACGAAATAACGCTGAAAAATAACTCTTCCCTATCAATCCCAACTTTTTTCACATGCGATGATGTACTTACACTTTTCAAATTGTAGAAAAACTAAATCTTCTCTTTTTCAGATTGAATCGCTAGAGAAGGAAGAGAAGACCCGTGAGAAGAGACAGGCCTACCAGTGCTGCAGTTGCGGCGTTGGACCCGCCGGCCCCGTAGGATTTTAAAATAATCTTAAAATTTGGAAATTACAAGTTCATTTAACGGCAAGATCTACAAAATATCATATTACAAAATACAAAAAATAGTTTGGAATTTTTCTCCATCATCTTGCTGTCTTATAATCTTCCGATATAAAAAAAACTTAATTTACACCCTGAAATAATAATTTATATTTAAGGTCGGAAACCCAGGTTTGGAACGGATGCGATCATACATTCTTGCATCTTTAAATTGATTTTGAAAGAGCGTAGGAAAATGAGCATTTTTCAAATCTTGAGAAAGAAGAGTCGTGAAAACGTGACGATATAATCTAATAATATTCGCTACAATTTTCTCATAACATGACGTCACCAAATCACTACTTTCACAACATTTTCTTGCATCACTAAATCCAATTACGCTTCTCCATTCATGTTCTTTCGAAATCACAACTTAGCGATAAGTTGAGCAGGTCGAAATCGGTCGACTCAACTTATGCCGAGTATAATAGTGCAAGATGTAAATCCCACTCATCTTAGGACCCGACGGACAGCCAGGAACCGATGGAAGACCAGGAGTAAGTTTTTTTACCTAAAACTCATATCCAAACCCTGAAAATTACGCCAAAATAGCTTTATTTTGACCTAGCATATTAAAAATAGCTGAATTTTGATCTTTTTTAGATTTAAAGTATAAATGTTTGGTTTTCAGCCTCCAGGCCAGCCAGGACCAGATGCTCCAAATGACCACGTCGAGCCCAGACTTGAGGACTTCTGCTTCGAATGCCCAGCTGGTAGGGTTATTCAAAATTATATTAAGTTAATTCAAAAATACGCTAAAACCGATCTTACGGAATCGACATCTATCTTTCATAGTACTTAGGGAATATATAGGATTGTTTTATCATGTGTTCACCTGATCTTATCATAACTAGTTATATTTGAAAATTAGGAACATCATCACTCTTTCATATAGTAGATTGACTCAGTCTCATTAGTCAGGGAGAATCGATTCAATCTAATCACTCGCAGTGAATATATCCAATCTAATGACGTGTTTTCAGGACCCCAAGGACCCGGTTCGTATCCAGAATCAATTTATCTAAATTTAAGGATAAATATTTATTTATTCTTAAATTTATTACGCTTGATAAACTGATTCTGAATAAAACTTTAGCTGGACCTGCTGGACCAAAGGTTTGCTCAAATTGGACCTGAATAAAATGCATTTCCTGATTTCAGGGACCACCAGGAATTCCCGGAGAGCCGTACGTGACTTTAGCTCATTTCTAGCCAAAAATTTGACTTATATTCGTATTTCAGAGGCCCACAGGGACCACCAGATAGGCCATTCTACGAGCTTTTTCCGATATTATCATCGTTTAAAATTCATTTCCTTCTCAAACTCTTTGAAACGATGACAATATTCGTTAAAAATCTCCACTAATCATTTCATTTTACGAAGACCCGGCCCACAAGGACCTCAGGTATGATCTACCATACCATATTCGGAGTAATTAAGTCATTTTCAGGGACCACCAGGTATCGACATCTCAATTTATCGCTAGTGATGAATCATTGCAAAGAGATACTCTCCCTTTGCTATAATTCATTCTCACTAACGATTAATTGACTCATGGATCATCTTCAGGACCACCGTAAGTTGCTAAACGATATATACTTGATTTAATTTGACAATATATTAATTTCAGCGGAGACGGTGGAAGCGACGGAAGTGAGATTCTATATACTTTAGATTAGTCTAAGATGTAAAATAATCAAATTTCAGCCCCCGGAAGACCGTATGATCTTTTTTTTCTCAAATAGGCCATAAATTCCTAAATTACCCACTTCAGAGGACCACCCGGACAAGTCAGAAATATCCCAGGCAAGCATTCTGAAACATTGAAAAATCTAATTATTGAATATTTTCAGCTCCCCCTGGACCACGTAATATTTAAACCTAAATTTATCGAAAAAATTAATTAAATTTCAGCCGGAGAGCCGTACGTGCCTTTTACCGCTTTTTTAATCTTTAATTCGTAAAATTTGACTTATATTTCATGTTTCAGAGGCACCCAAGGACCACCAGTAAATTTTCTATAACCTTATCGACCTGATTATGATTAATTTGTATATTTTCAGGGACCACCAGGAGGTTTGAGATGGAACTTAATTGAATTATCGAGTTTTATCGCTTATTTGGCATATAATGCTTAAATAAACGATAAAAATCGTTATTTTGAAAAACTTACTCAATATTTTCGCTTCCAGAGGACGGCAAGCCAGGAAACAACGGTGAGTTTCACCTATTATTGTACTCCGAGTACTTTTCACCTCGAATAAAACACTGTCTAACAGAGTGTCTTTTCATCCACTCTCTCCCCCTTTCGTTTTCTCTGTTTCCCTGATTGAAAGAAAAAGAAGAGTGAAAAGTAATTGGGAAGCAATATATCTACTGATAAAATATCAATGATAATAATATATATTAAATTTCAGGACCCCCTGGACCTCAAGGCAAATTCCATTGCAATTTATCTATCAGAAATGAATTATCACTCATATGTTCTTCCTTTATAAAATCATTTTACGAGTGATAGCTCACTCTGTCTGACGATAAATTACTAAATGACATGGATTTAGGACCTGTAAGTCTTAAGAATAGAAGTTTAGATGAAATTTGTTATCTTGTAGCAAGGAGATGCCGGACAAGTGAGTTGCAGTTTATCATTCGCGACTATTTATTGCTTGAAATTAAATCTGCATCTGAGATTTAATTTCAAATGATAAATATTTGTCACTTATGATAAAATTCAACTGAATCTTCTTCCAGGACGGAACTCCGTAAGCATTTAATTGAAATAGTTGAAATTTATTGTATTATTTTCAGCGGAAACCCAGGACGTGAGTAGCTTAATACTTATATTTCTTTTGAAAAATACTTATTCAACTCATTTCAGAGCCCGGAGAGCCAGTATGATTCTACATTTCTTCTTCAAAATTTTTAGTTTATTAAATTTTAACATTTCAGGGTCTGCCAGGAAAGGACGTACGTCAAAGATTCGATTTTTCCTTACCTTTTCTACTCATTAATTTTAATATTTCAGGGAGACAAGGGATCTTGCGAGTATGCCATCGAAGATTTCTTCTATTTCACTCATCTGACTTGGAAAATACGCTTTCCCTTACTCCTACTTACATATCATAACTATTTTGGGAGTGTATTTTTCAAATGATTCTAAATAATTATCCCTGCAATTAAATATATTCGAACGTTTTCAGCCACTGCCCACAGCCACGAACTGCTCCAGGATATTAAGTCCCCACTACTCGAAGTTGACCGCTATCGACTTGACACTAGAAGTGGGAGAAGCTGCGCCTTCATTTCTGCTACTTCTGCTACTGCTAAACCCCATACCTCTCAGCCTCTATCAGTTTTCTCTGCATCATTTCGCTATACTCCTAGCTCTCTTGCACTTCACTTCTGTTCCATTTCTGTATATTTTGCTATCATTCTTAAATTCTCTTCATTCACAAACAACACAGAGTGGCTTTGCTCGAGACAAATTGTGTGCCGGTGTTTACACTTGTAGTTTAGATATTATTCGCTATATGAAAATTCATTGGATTGAAGAAAAAACACATCATGAAAGACCAACTAATAAATTATTGTTAGCTGTTGAATTCGCTGTTCCTATTCTACAACAAAAATATAAAAAGTCGCATACAAAAAACACACACGTTCAAACTTAATCAACTCACATTCATTCATTAATCATAATTACATTAGGAAATGAATTTTTTCTCATTTTCGGATCATCATCATCATTATCTCTCTGCATCTTCATCTTCAGATTTTGCTAATATGAGTGGATGGAATGGCATGCCTGATTACGTCATCAGGCAGGGAAAGCGACATCTGGAAAGGTATGCCCGCGCAGGTTCATTTTAATCGACTGTTCATCATTCTCATTCTCAGGCTTCGATTCATCGATTCAATTAACTAGAACATGGTTCTATATGAGAATCTGAGATTACCAGATCTGAGATCTTCAAGGCAGGCATTTTGATGGATGGCTTCTCTCAAGCAATCAGACAGCTTCTTGCCTTCTCACCAGAACACAGGACAGCATTCCTGCCAGAATCGGTTCACTTTTCATTTCTCTCAAATTGTCTTTTTTCTCTCAAATATCTCTAAGAAGAAATCGACTGTTGGTTTTTACGATGGACTTTTTATTCAAAGACCTTAAAAGTCGAACTGATACTGTTGTACTAGATAAGATTCAAATGAGATCTATTGCAGTTAGGCAGTTGGGTTTGGATCGAAAACAACAAATATTGTTAGAGAATAGTATGAGAGCTAGACTAAATAGTTGGGTTTCAAGCTCCAGAGAATTGAATTTGTCAGTCAGAATTTTGATACGACTCTCAGGCCTGAGCTAGACCTTCTTCAAATCATCTTTCTTTCGAGATTAACTTGCACGTTAGTCTTTGTTGTAATGGAAGACTTCTAACCATATCTTATCCTAATCTTATCTTCTCTTTATTTCTTGATGTATTGTAACAAGTACAAGTCGGCAAGAAAGAGAAATTCTTTTTCATTATGATTTTCTTTGATCTGAAGGAAGTTTGAAAGGTGGAAAGGGAGAATATGTTGATTTGAGTGGGGTTGGCTGCGACGAGGGATGGAGACGTGAACGGCGAAAAACTTGCAAAAAACAAGATGCGCATCTATCAGCTAAGATTCTCAGAGAGAAACAGAAGGGAAGAGGGGAAACTGGAAGTGAAAGCTAGCTTATTCCCTCCTTAAAGTGCAAGGGGCAAAGGGTGGCCAGTCGAATCGAACGCATAAATCACGATATGTTAATTATTATCATTATTATCCACACGTCATTCGATTAGTAAAAACTCAGAAAAGGTTATGAAAATCATGCAAAGTCATAAAATATCATAAAATTATTCTAATAGAAAGACTTGGATATCTCTGACCTTAACCAACCATATATGGCTGTGAAAGTAGTGCTTAGAAATTTAAAATATGCTATTGTTGACGCCGAAATCTGAGAGGTCGAAAAAGAGGATAGAAAGAAGCGATTTTAAGCCAGTCTCTCTTCCTTTCGCGTGTTATTTCTCGATTTTCTAATCACTAAAAATAATTATGCACCATTTTGCACGCCTCCCAGATTTGGATATCAACAATAAAACTCGAAATATCGCTGTCATATGTGACTGCTATGGCGCTGCAATAACTAGTGCACAAAATCAATATGTTCTGATATCTGTTTCTTGGGAGTCGAATTTAACAAAAATGATCGACTCCATCACGCTAAGGTCAGAGAGGAGATGTGTGCCTTTCTACCAGAATAACTACGGGGTTTTAAATTCATCAAGATTGATTCAAAGTGATTTATATTCACTTTTCATTTTCACAAGTTTGCCAATGAAATTACACGTTTAAAGTGTGAACGACGGGGGAGAGTGATGAGAGAGATTTCACTTTTTCATGACTATGAGTTGATTGAAAATACAACAAAATGACACTCGCAATCATATATGTTCTAATCGTTACATAATAAATTATTCATTACCTAGCTTAGAGAGGGAGAGAGCGAGCGAATAGTTCAATTATGTTATGTTAATGAACTAATTGAACTATGATAGGGGAAAAGATATAATAAGATTAGATAGAAGGACGAAAAGGAAGAAGAAAGGAGGTCTGAGATTTCGGAAAGTGGCCATGCCGAGCTGTTTCTGATGCTGGTAACAATGTTTGAATTATGACTATTAAAGTGATAATAACGAGAGCGTTGTCGTCGCGACAGCAACGCACTATACACGATGGGGCTACTACGTACACTATGAAGATTATGGTGTTTAATATCCTGGAGCGGTACGCGGTGGTGGGCAGTGGCTGAAATGGGTTGGATAGGTTTAGATAATCGTTGGAATAATCCAAGTCCATACTCGCAAGATCCCTTGGCTCCCTGAAAATCGCAAAAATTCAATAAGAACTTTGAGGAATGGATAAGAAAGGCATTGATTTGGACGATTTTTTGTCTATAAAATCTCTAATGACAAGAAGAAATTGCAAAATTTTGTTCAAATAAATTATTTAAAAAAAAATAATAAAATAAAATCCTTACATCGTTTCCATTGGGTCCTGGCTCTCCGGGTTCTGAAAGAATTTTGATAAATATCATCTTGAATTCAGTGATAATTCTGCAGAAGAAACTCACGTCCTGGATTTCCTCTGAAAATTTGAAAATTCATGAAAAGCAATAATTTGATGTTTCTTACGGAGCTCCATCCTGCAATCCACATTTGTCAATATCAATTTTTCACTAGTGAACTTCTTCCACGACTATTTAGCCATTTCAAAGAAAATCATATATCCCTTTTTTCTTTGAAATGAATAAAGAATAATGGCAGAAGAGAGTAAGTGATAAATTGACGACAACGTACGTTTCCAGCATCTCCTTGCTAAAATTAAGAAAATAAAATTCATCCAAACTACTAAGCAACTTACAGGTCCTGAATCAGAGTCCATTAGTAATTTATCGTCAGATCAAAATGGATTATCATTCATTCTCTATGGGGATAAGGAAGAATGAGTGATAATTCATTTCTGACTGATAAATTGCAAATGATCTTGCCTTGGGGTCCAGTGGCACCTAAATTAGCTCATTTTTATCTGATTTAGACAGAGAAATTCGAATTTCTTACCAGCATTTCCGGGTCGGCCGTCCTCTGGAGCGAAATAGGTTAGATTAATCGTACGAAATCATTTCTATCGTTGATTTTTGTGTGTAAAGATATTTTTGATTGAAAAGAGAAATCAACGATAGAAATAATTAATACAAATATCAAACCTCCTGGGGGTCCCTAAAATCATAGAAATGATTATTTTTAAAGGTACTATTTGAAATTAAAAAGAAGAGAAGTGAATAGTCGGAGAACATGCCTGAGTTCCTGGGGTTCCTCTGAAAAATTACGAATCACTTACTATTACAGGACTAATAAGATAATATGAAGACTCACGGCTCTCCTGGGGGTCCTGAAATTGCCAATTATTAGTTTGCGCAAACTACGTAAGTAGTAGTTTCGGTTTAATAAAGGATGTTTCAAGTAAATCTGGTATTTTGGTATTAAAAAAGATGATCCATATTTCCTATTCAATTCATAGAGAAATGGATTTTTTCCTCTTAGTTTTCTTTCTCGCCTTGAGAAGATAATGGAAAATAAGATGCGCGTAACACACAATCCTTCTATTAAATGAGTGAGAGTACGAATGAGATTGCAATATGTAGGATATTTGAAAGAAGATAACTCGTTTGAGTAATTCAACTGGAATCCTTTTCTACAGAATTGGTCATTTCACTAATTTCGCACTTTCACATAAATAATCTAGGTTAAAATTTATGCAAATCACGATAGAAGTCTACAAGATACAAGATATTCGGATCAGTTTGAAATTTAGGCATCGTGTAATTAAATAAAAAAGCATAGAATTTACCAGGGGGTCCAGCGACTGATCTGGTGGTTCCTGGCTGTCCTCTGAAAATTTAGTATGAATATTGTAGGCGAATCAAAGAAGAATTTAAAAGAAAACTGCCGTACGGGTTTCCGGGAGCTGAAATAATTTAAATGAGTGATTTGAAAGCGGTTTAAAATCATTTTAAAATCCTACATCCATCTTGTCCCTTCTCGCCAACTGGTCCTTGAGGTCCCTGCTCTCCCATAGCGCCAGGTCGTCGTGAAAATCAGATGATTAGATCAGGAGTATTCAGTTAAGTCCAAATTATCTTCGGCGATATAGCAAAATATCAGCAAAAAGTCACGAAAATGCGATTTTTGTATTTCGTTTTATTTATTTGATGGTTATATTGAACTAAATTGATGATGAACTTATCTGGTGGTCCCTGAAATCATAAGAATTAGTTTTATATCAAATATTAGATGGCTTTTTTCCGAACTTTCAAAATTTAACAAATAATATCGTCCATTCGTTTGAACGAAAAATATCGTTCAAAGCATCGTTTTTCCGGAAAATAGTCAACAGGACAATGATATAAATCTTACCTGAGGTCCATTTTCTCCGGCGTTTCCAGGTGGTCCCTGAAGATACCAAATTTCGTGTTAAATTTAAAATATCAAATTTACCTTTGGTCCGGGCTTTCCAACTGAAAGTAGATATTATTCAGAGTCAATTTATCGCAGAGATTCATCATAATCATAATATGAGTGATTTTTAGCCCATGTTATGATATAACGACGACGATAAATTGAATCTGAATACAGTACCAGGTCCTGGGGGTCCTGAAATTAAGACAATTAAATCATATTCTCTCAACTTATTCGATCATAAATCGAATAATTTTGTATGGGAAACTATGCTGTCATAAGAACTTACCAGCTGGGCATTCGAAGCAGAAATCGTGCACAGATGGGACGACGTGGTCATTTGGAGCATCTGGGCCGGGTTGACCCTTCAAATAATTATTTAGAAAAGTAATTAAATGTATTATCTGTCCATTAAAGTAGTTTTTCTGTCTCAAAATCGATCTTAGAGGTTTTAACTTGTCTCAGATGAGAATATTATCAAATATATTGGTAAGTTGAGTATAAAAGTTCACTTACGGGAGATCCAGGTCTTCCGTCCGATCCTGGGGCTCCTGTAAACCAGCAAATCAGCTATCGTAATCGTGATTTTAAGGTTAATTTGAAATTTTCAGACAGTTGAGATTCAAGTTTTCATAGAAAGAATGAGATTTTTAGCAAAGAAATCAGAAAAATGGATTTGCTGATTGAGAAAATGACTCGCCATCCTGTCCTGGAGCTCCAACCTTAATTATAAATGATGAATTAAGGTCTTAAATCGAAAATCTTACAGGGCCGGCAGGTCCCTGTCCGCATGAGCAGCACTGGAAGCTCTGTCTCTTCTCACGCTTCTCGGCACTACGGAATGTTTCGATCTGAAATTTGTAAGCTTAATCATTCTGCTTAAATCGGACTATTTTGAAGAAAATACTGCAAAAAGTTTATTACGATTCAGGAATATAATATTTACAATGTTTCCAAGAAAAATATTGCATCTCATTAAAACTGAATGTTAAGAAAAGGGTGTACATCTAAAATTATTCTGAACTCTTTACTTCATATATTGTTAGATGTATGCGCCTTTTTAGATTTTCTCAAAATTCGCTATTTTATGGTCGTTTGGAAATCGCATGACACCATTACACAAGACAAATGCGAAATAGTATGGTTAGGCAAGAGAGGGAGAGAGGTATGTCTCGAGTATGCTATTTCGCCCATGTTTTGTGCCAGTTCTATACGATTTCCAGGTTGATATTCGTTTATGTAAAATAGTATTTGTCGAATAGTTCTAAAGATCTAGCCTTGGTGTATTCTCCTCGGAGCGAGTCGGCTCTGGTTCTGCAGAAGTTGATCTCGTCTTGGAGGCCAGACTGGACGTGTTGCATGTAGACGCACAGCATTGGAATGGCGACAATCGCAACGAGGGTGGCAACCGTCGAAACGGCCACTCCTGTAAATTCGAAATAAATCAAATACTCGCCTTTTGTCCCTCAAAGATTCTTGCAGAGGGAAGGAGGAAGGGGTACCCGCGAGATTAACCACTGTGCTCTGTCTCTGCACCGTGTATTTCATAATGCACCCTTCGCGGATACGCGCTCCGCCATCCCCTCAGTAAAAGTCGTGTTCAAAGACAGTGAAGAGTAATTAATAACACAATATTGGCCTCTTATATAATTCACTGGTTCACCATGATCGCCCATTTGTAAAATTCTTCACTAGTCATTTTCCTTTCCTCTACACTCCCTAGCCCTCGAGACTAATGAGTTTTACAAATGGTGATCATCGTGAACTGGTCGAGTATACAGTGAACCAATAATATTTAGATTTTATTTCAAGTTTAAAGCAAATTCTGTAAAAGTGACTCTTTGACGAAGTGTCATTGGGTACGGGATCTCTTCCAAATATGATTTCTTTCAAAATGTCTATTTTCCAAATTGTCAAGCTTAATGAGAATGAGAACGAAATAAAGAATTCGATGAGTCTCGTCGTTTCACAGTAAGCGAAAGTAAATAAATTTGTAGGTTCAGAATTAATTCGGTAGAGAATTTAAAATAGGGTAGTAAATAAAAAATTACCGAAGAAGGCGAATTTTTTCACCGACTCGGCCTCGACCAACTTCAGCTTCTCCTCCATCTGAAAATGCAAAATCAGAGTTGAAAAAGAAGCCGTTAAAATTAAAAAGTAAAATAATTCATAATTTATTACAGTAACGTAAACGTAATAATAATAATTATAATTAATGTAAGAATGTAAGAAAATGCGATAAATTGATGACGCTGCTGCCTGCCCTTCAAGGCAAGCACATACACGTTTTTTCGCCGATGAGTAGATAATTTCTTTTATCCGACTCGACTTATATAGTCGTTGGTGCTGACGCTTCATCCAGCGCCGCCAGAAACACACGCAGTTTTTCGTCTTCACCGTCTTTTTCTCTTCGCCCTCACCTGGGGTGGCGGTATCTCTTTTTGTCAGTATTTTTTCATCACCGTCTTCATCTGCTTCTTTCGCGCATTGCTTTCATTTTTTGCGCGTTGTCTTCGTCTTCCACCTGTGGGACAGGCACTGCTGGAGGATCTCGGACACCACTCCCAGCTGCTGCGTCGTATGCTGAACGGCGTCAGATTAGAGATAACGCGAATTTCAGAGGATCAGACAGATATGGCTTCTCCTTCTTCGACATCCCCTCCACAGCCAGGCAGGCAGGTAGGCAAAAGCCCGTTTCTCTCTTTCTCTCCCTGCGTTCGCGTCGTGTCTTCATTTTTTCATAGCTTCTCCCTTCTCCTGGCCTGGGGGAGACGACGAGGAAAAGCGTGAAAAAGAGAGGGCTTCTGCAAGAAGAGGACTAGGAAGAGAATTGTCATATGAAAGACGAATCGAAAACGATCAGTCGGATAGTTCGGGGCTAATGAGAAGCCTTTTCGAGGAGGAGAAGAAAGGCAGAAGCTAATGCTGCTGGACACACTCAATTCGAGGGACGAACGGGACGCGAATCACCTCGCATATTCATCATCCAATCGCAAATAAATTTTATTGGCATATTAAAATGATTATGCTGAATAGATTTGACAAGATATCATGTGTTCATATGTTTGTTTTCAATTTTAACTTCATCATCAAGGCCATCTAAGAGGAAGCATTCCAACTTTCGTTGATGAAACAGTATGAGAAAATTGCTATTTACTCAAAAACCTTACCTTGAAGCGGTGGAATGTCATTTTGAAAGATCTTATCAAATAGTGATATTTTAGGATTGCCGAAAAAAGTTTGTCGGGTTTCTTTCTGCTTGTCCAAGCTTAAATCTTACAATTAGAAAAGTTGTAAATATTTTTATTGGTATAAAAATATTGAAAATGCTAAAATATTGAGATGCAGATTTGGTATTCCGTTGTTTTGTATTTGATCGTTTCATCAACCGAACCAATGAGGCGATTGGTCTGCATAGCCCCACACGCCGTTATAATAGGGACCTGGAATCGATATTTCATAATCATTTTTCGAAATATACTAGTTTTAAAATAATATTCTGAATTGACGAAATGATTTTCTGTCAGCATTTTTTCTTATTTTTGAAGATTTAGAGCTTCGAAAGTGAAAATAAATAACCTCACTCGAAGGGCTAGCACGTTTAGAGAGAAGATAGCACATTTTATCTTTTTCTGTATATCACTTTTTATATTTAATTATTGTGAGGTATGCAAGTTGCCAGATAAGGCATAAGGCAGATAAAAATGCGAGCGTGATGATGTGTTTTGCGTCTCGATCTAATCTCATATTCTCAATAGTCAGAAAGGCGTTCTCCTTCTAGCCTTCTAGATCGCAATAAGGTGTTTTTTACAACATCGAATTTCTTGCCTGTTGTGGCAATAGGGGATAATCATCTCTAGGCATTCGTGATGTCACAAGGAAAGTTTCTAGTTTAGTAAACACTTTAAACTTACCTCGAATGAAGCAGTTATTGGTAAGATAAGGAATGTGATTTGGAGGTTGGAATTGACGCTTAGTCCTTTCAGTCTCTAGTACAGAAATTCTCTTACCGAATCGTTCCTGTTGCAACGTCTCGAAATCGGTCGGCGCAGGTTGGCCGTAACGATTCTTGTGGAACGAAATCTCGTGGTAATAGTTTCTGTAGGCAGCGTGGGTGTAGAGAGGAGGCAGACCGGAATTGTAGAATTTGTCCCTGACAATTTTACCCGTTGAAATTTCCTGTGAAAGGCGACACAGAAAGTTCACCTGTAGAATCCAAAACTATCGAAGCCCCCGTTACTCGGTCCTATTCCAAACGGCCCATAGCCAAAGTTGTTCGAAAAGTCATTCCTCTTTACCCTGAAAAATAGCAAGGACAAAAAAGGCATAGAAAATTGAATTTCCCCGACCTTTTAGCCTGAATTATAGTAATTAGTGATATGCAAATCGATAATTGGCAATAATTGATTCTCATAGTCACAAGTGATACTGTCGAGAAGTCGAGAATCGAGTAAAATGCATGGTGTTGTTGTAAATGTGTAATGTTATTCCTCTCATTCATCTTGCCTTATTCTTCTGTTGCAATTTTCACTTTTCTATCTTCATTTTCCCGAGACATTTGAATATTTAGCAGGAAATTGCACGTGATTCCCATTCTTTTACCCAAGATAATTGATGAACTTTATGGGCCCCCCTCGTAATTATTACCTAGATTAATATTTACCTAATGCACGGTATCGCGCATTTGATGCAAAAACTTTTAAAGTTTAACTGGGTCATCCATCTATTTGCGATAGATTGGGGTATAATTCACTTGGAATCATGCATAACTTTATAATCATGCCCAGTTTGCACAGTCGCAGATCAGTAAGAACCGCTACTGAAGACAAATTCTCTCCCGCCTTCCCAGCGAGAGGCCACCTTTTCGTGCTCCACCCGTTACGTCCTTCCTCCCCTCATCTCTCAACACTGCAGGACACGCTGGCTCTCGCTTCTTTTTCCCTTTCTGAAAATAGCGCTTGTGTTTGAGAGAGCAAATACAAGCTAGGGAAAAGGGGGGAATAGAAACGTACTTGCGAAATCGCATACGAAAACGAATAGTTTATCTTCGGCCAATAAAATAACGATCGAAATGTAGTTTTTGAACCCATTTGTTTCATAATAACCGGTATTTTAGATTGAGTTTTGGAGGAGATCATTGAAATTGAAGTTCTATCAGCGAGAGCACCGAATCAAAATGATGATTAGCGAAGCTAGAAGAATAAGTAGGAGCACTGTTGTGCCAAGGAATATCCATGTTAGGACTAAACATTAAAAATTACTCAGAAAGGCAGCCTGTAAGTGACGTAATGACGGAATAGCGTAACGCGAAATGACAAAACGCAGTAGAACTTGGCAGGATTTATGCAGAAAAAGGAAGCATTTCATCATTTTTGCGCTTCGTCGAATACTAAAGAAACGCTTCGCCATTTCGTCATTATTTCATTTACAAATGCCATTCAAAACTTTCATACTATTCATGGAAAAGTCTGTATGAGACCCATTGCACTCTTCTGAAGGGTCGCTAGTTTCGTATTCCTTGAAATTCTCCAACATAATATTTGCATCACAAAAGTCCGAGTAAGGATCACAGCCCTGAATCGAATATGTCAAAACAGAATAGTCGTCCATTTCGTTATTTCTTCGGCCTAGCATCTGAAATTAAGAAAAATTATGATAAATAAAAGTTTGATCTTCGTTTTCTTTCAGTGTTTTGAACAGAAGTTTCGAGAGTTGCAATTTGGAAAGATTCGGGACTGGGGTCAAAGTTTAAATTCGCTAGAGTTCAGAATTGGTATCAGATGTAAGAACAACCCTGATTTAGGACTCTTTGTCTTCGGAATTTTTTGGTAGTTTTAAAATGACGGGATGACGTGAGGACGTGAACTATAAAGAGATAGGCGAAGGCGTGAAAGTAGGAAGAAATAGTGTGGAAAAAACAGCTCACGCCATTCCAGTCATTTCTCAGTTACCAAGTTTGTTCTAACTCTCTGAAATCGCTGAATGCTTACCTTGATCTTAGGCTTATCGTCAATCATCCATAGCTCGAAAATAACTGAAGATCCGGGTTCTGCAAATCCTCCCACACCTAGTGCAGCTTCCATTGTACCCATTATATCCAGAAATCCAGCCATTTTTATGTCATGCTGTAAAATATAAATTGTAAAGGAAAATGTAAATTTTCAGTATTGACTAATTCTTTAAGAAACGTGTTAATTTTTGTAAAAAAAAAAACACAAATCCTCATTCTTACAGTTCCATAAGTGTAGAACTTTCTCAAATTCGAGCATCCTTCGGTGTTATTTTTCTTGAAGCAAGCTATCTTTTGACGCATTAGACTGTTAATCTCATGGAATAACTGCCCAGCGTTAATTCTGATCCATTTTACATTATGATAAGGACCTGAGCCTCCAAGTAAATTTATCGCCTAAAAATCTCAGTTAATTTTTAAGATATTCAAAAACTACGTGAAAAAATGCCATTTGAGTTTCCCTTTCGGCTACATCGTCAAACCACGACGGGACTGCTAGGCCTTCATTCTTCTGGAAGTAAAGCAAAATTTTGAGACAATCAAAGATTTAAAGAGCAATTTGGCTTTGTCGCAGGATCATTAATTGCTTGGGATGTTTAGATAGTGGATCATTTTATGATGCTATTTCGTTTTGGCGTTGCAAAGTTTAGAAAAACCCAAGCTGTACTTCAAAGTGACGATGATGATGCCAAATTGAATACCTCTACAAGCAGAGTGTCAATATGTTCCATTCTTTCAGCATTCAATCTAGTCGAGTTACTCATCACTCTAGCCAAAATTGCATCTATTACTCCGTTCTAAAATTCGTCTTTAAAGAAAACTCAAATTCGTGCATTTCCTTACAATTTTCCTCTCCTTATATCGGTCAGTGTAGTTGCTTGGGATATTATAGGTCTTGACCATCTCCTTCAGAACAACTGGGCAGTGAATATTTCTATCATAGAGTAGCTAAAATTCGAAATTTTTAAGAAGGTTCGTTGAAATCCATACCAAATCCTCCTCCAAAGGTGTCGAATGAATCGCTGGAGGCAAGGGGAACATAGCTTGGCCAACGATAGCCGCACTCATCAGAACTCGGTCGGCAGCACTACTTCGGAATAGAATCTGAGATTATATCTTTTTTGGGAATAACTCAATTTCGAATCAGTAAACAGTTCACGAAGTCCACTTTTATCCTCAACATTTTACGTTCACATCGAACAACATATATTCGGTTCATGACGTATTAAGTACATGCATGTCTTTAGAAACCACATAGATAATTTCTTACTTCGTCAGGAATAAGCCTAGAATCCAGAAACGACGAATTCACATATCGATTTCGGAGCACTTCCCCGAGTTTCTTCGATTGCTTTACACCTAAAGGTGGAATATTTAATGAAAATTTACAATTCTTCATCCTAGACTATGAAATCTCTACCTGTATCAGACAAACTCCCTATCCCTCGATAGAAGTGATCTGCCGATTCGGCAGAGAGGAATTCTTGCACTGGAGCACGAGCTCCATGCCGATACACGACATGAACTTGAATAAGTTCGTTAGAAGCACTTGACAAACCAATGAACCAGAATAGAAGAAATTGCAGGTACATGGTTAGACTGAACGACTCAAATATTGATTACCGATTCGTGTTTCATAGCAGAGTAAGAACTGCGCGAAATGATAAAAAAAAGAACTATAGAAACGTAATTTTATCGGGTAAACTGAAGGGAGAAAAAGTATACAGTGAGGAATTTAATTTTCAAAGGTTTCAGAAATACAACCTGAAATGGAAATTTGCTTTTCTGTACGATCATAGTCAATGTTTCTGTTCATAATACTAAAGAGCAGAGGTTTGAATGAAATAACTTGAAGTTTAAATTATTAAAAGTCTAAATCTGCAAAGAAAAACAATGATCCTGATGGGTTCTTTCTTTCGAAACCAAAGAGCAGTGGGCTAAATTTAATGACTCAAACTGAAAATCAAAACGGAGACAGATCGTCGACTAATCCGTTCAAATAACAACATGAGTAGGAGCAAATTGGCATAGAAGCAACCTGTCGCTGTTTCTGTTTGTTTGTGCAGCGAAATGATAGGATGATTGGGTTAAGATAGGGGATTGTAATGTGAGCGGGAGGCAATCAGAGCAATCAAACTACCAACAGAGGTGGAGATTTACAGAGATTTATGAGTACATCAGGGCAGTTGTCATTCTCATAGAAAAACTCGCTGTTGCTTTTAGCTTGTCATATTCACAGCTCGAAACATTTATCAGTGGAATCATAGCTTTTTTATCCTTCAAATCAACAAATTAGTTTTTCAAGGGGACTTCTTCTGGTCTTTTTATTTTAGCCAAATTTTACGAATTTTCTTATGAATTGGAAGTGTTGAATGTAGTTAAAATAGTCTTTTCTGCATTTTGAAATCAACTTTATTGGTTAAAGTTATTCAATTAGAGTTAATTAAAACAATGAATAAATAATAATGAAACGAAAAATGGGTTGCTTGCGAGAAAAGAACCGAATAGTTTATTCTCATGAATGAAGTCTAAGAAAAGTGTATACTCGCACTTCAAGAAATTAATTAAAGAAGAGAAGATTTGAGGGATGAGATTGAAACGGGAGGAGTTGAATGATGAATGAATTGATTTATTGAAAATTTTTGGAAAGTTCAATCTGTTTAAAGTCAAAAATACTGAAAACCTGGTGACTTTCCCAAAAATGTACATTTTTAATTGAATTATTCCAGACAAGAATCGGGAGTGATAAATATGATATCATGATGTGTTAGACCCGTGCCTGTTTTACAAAAAACAAATTTTGGGGTAACAAAAAAATTAGCAGAAACGAGTCGCACAAACCAAAACAATGGATGATGCTGCTAACAGGAAGAGGGTGAAGTCAGAAGTCTGGGTTGAGTTTAACGACGAAGTTGAATTTTAAGAGGGAAAGAAGGAGTCCGGATAGATGCCGACGAGTCATCTAGTGCCTGGCGCCGCCGAGTTGCTCCTGAAAATTCAAATTATTAGTATTTTAGCATTTTATTTTTATCGGAAAAGTGGCACGGATAAAATATGCAAGTTTCTTCCAATTGTATCGATTTTACTTGGAAAGATGAAGAGATCAAGGAGATTTCGGGTTTAAAAATGGAACGAAAGTGTGTGGAGCGGGGGGACAAGGATGTTTGACTTAGAAAGTTTAGGAGTTGAAAATTGCATAAACTTGCGGTTAGGATCCCTCAAAATAGTCGAAGATCAAATATCCTTCGAAATTACCAAAATAGGGTAAAAAGGGTGCGGATTTTCGCACAGTGTACAAAGTGCTAAAGTGCATAATTCCTGTGCCACTTTTCATATTTTTCTGACGGTAGTTACAAAATTAGAGCACTTTCTAATGAGAACAGTCCATCATTTCGTAAAAATGTGATGTGAACTTGTTTCTAGAAAACTCGTGCCATAGTATTGCAATTTTCTTCATTCTTTTACCTGATAGACCTCGATGACGTCGTCCTCCTCCATCTCAAGGGTCTTGGGCGTGTCGTCATCGTTGATGCGGCGTCCGTCGAACAGGAACCTGAGCGAGGACACGCTCACCCCGGTGCGCTCTGCGTACGACTTCTTCAGCTTCGCCATCGACGTGCCGTACTTCACGCGGAAATGCACCTCATTAGCATCCTGACCGACCACCTGCAAATTATTTTCAATTATTGAATTTTTCTACAATTTTATCTATTTTTAAATAATCAAAGTTTTTGCAATGTTGCACAACCTAGGAGACGGTAGACTTGCAAATAACAACCCGCGGGCGCGATTTTTAGAATTTTGGGGAAGTGCGGATTTAGGGTATGCGAGTCCAAATTTTAGAAAAGATGCAGGCCGAGTGAAAATTTCGAGAAAAAAAAAGCTGAAAGTCTGAGAGGCAGAGCTCCTTTCTCAATATTCTTTATTTTGAAAAAGGATAAGAACAACGCCCACTAGATCCTGCAGCGTTTCAGACGCCACTTTTTGTGATTTTTTGATATCATGATGTTTGGCCTAAATTTCCGAGCATATTTATTTTGAAAATGCTAAAAATTAAACTGAAATGTCTTTTTCAAAATTTTGTCCCACCTTCAATTTGATGTACTCCTGGTTTTGGTCTCCGGCTCTTGGGGCGGCATCTTCGTTGGCAGAGGCGTCAGCCATTTCGAATTTGGGCTCCTCTCACTGCGAGTGTCAAACGATTTGAGCGTTAAAAAGTGCTAAAAAGTTCAAGAATTAGAATCAAATAACAAGAATGAATATTAAAGAAAATAGCGAACACGGCCGAGGCAAATTTGAAAATGACGCGAAAATCGAATGCGAGCAAGTGGACGAGACGTCATGTGATCACTATGTAAAAATAAACGAAAGGGCCTACGTCAGCAATCGATAACTCCCACTCTTACTCTCTAACACACAGTCTTGCGCAAAAATCGATAATTTATCTCGAATTTTCGAAACTCTGCAGATTGCAAAATCCCCAACTTTCGAATATGCGCTTTCGAATATTCGGGGTTCAAGGTTCACGAGGAAATCGAAGAATTCGAAAAAACTCGAAAAATTCGCAAGAAAACCGAAATTTAGGAAGTGGCGCCAGAAGAATCAAAAGTGGAGGCTCAACCATGCGCATTTTGCAATGCACGCACACTCTTTCAGCTTCTCCTTTCGCATGCCATTTTTGTTTCTTTCCATTTTCGCACAATTTTTGAAATTTGAACTGTTTAGCTCTTGCAATTAAAAAATTTGGCAACTCTGTTCAAAATTGACTTTTAGAAGTTTTCTTAATCTAAATTTCATCTTCTTTCTAGAAATCGGAGTTCAAAAGATCAAAAGTCGTCTCAATTTCGGGTTTCGTCGAGATTTTGTGCATAAAGTTCTGGGTTTTCATAGCCCTGACTTCGTTAAAAGTTTGCGTTGAAATTTCAAGCTTGTCCCTAAAAATTCTTTTTCCAGAGGAATCAGATGAACGACGTGCAGATTCGGGTGATCATCCTCGAGGACGGCCAACATCTTGACAATGTCGTTCGCAAATGCGAGAAAGGTCGCTTCATTTTTCTGTTCACTTTCTGAAAACCGGATAATTCTTAGGCTGGATTATTCGTTTCGTAAGGGGATGCTCACTCCTTGGGAAAGATGTGACAGTCAAGACGTCTCTGACGGGTAACATTTCGTTTTATTCAATGCCATGTCTCCCTACAATTTTAGAACTCTTAAAAATGAAGAATTTTCAGGTGATTCCCCTCTTCAGTGGAGTGACGGCCACGACCATTTGAGCGTCCACTGCCAGGTCGAGTGCAAGACTGCCGGCTCGTTTCAGTACAATTTCTATGTCGATGGAGGGTATATCTTGAATTCATAGCCCCAAGCAAGAGTCAAACTTCTAAAATTTGAAGATAACGAGAAACTTTTTGGGTCTAGGACGATTTATAACAAGCTCATCGAGGATTCCCCGCTAAATTTTGTCATGAATCGCCCCACATACTATTTTTTCATTTTGCAAGAGCAACCTGAAAAGAAAACAAGATGATGAAATAGTATTGAAAAAAGCCATACAAGACCTTTCCCTCCTACTCTACCCTATACTATTTCACATGCCTTGTCGTCTTGTTTTTTCCAGATTGCCTTTTGCAAGTACAATTTTACTTCGTCCACTCAAAACTTCGATTCTTCCAGTACCATCCCCTCCGGCAGTGGCTATTTCCTGGTGATGCCCCAGTTGACGGTCAATGGCAGTGCCCTGCCCCTGGATGCGGTGTCGTGTCAGACGCACCTCGTCAAGCTGCTCGGCTCTCTGCCCGACTGGGAGTCCCGTCTGCGAGTGGCCAAGGAGTGCGGCTACAACATGCTCCACCTCACTCCCATCCACAGGCTGGGCGTGTCCAATTCGAGCTATTCCATCATGGATCATCATAACTTGAATGACACTCTGCATTCTGTAAGTTTTTTTTTATTTTAATATTTCTTCAAATGAAAAATAGATGAAAGGCTTCTATACTTGTCAACAGCTGTTAATTAGCCGTTGACAAAATACAGGAAGACAAGTATGGAGAAAGAGAGTACATGAACACGAGTTTTGAAGAAAAAAAGTTTTTAGTTGTTTTCCAAAAACTCAATTTGCAGACTGAAAAAGAAGCGACTTTCGAAGACGTGAAAAGCTTGGTCGACAAGCTGGAAAAGGAGTGGAACATGCTGACCGTACAAGACGTCGTCTGGAATCACGCCGCCAAAAATGCGCCTTGGCTATTGGTATCTTTCTTGAAGAGATTGGAACTATTATTTCCTTTCCAGGAACATCCCGAATGCGCCTACAACTGCTTCAATTCTCCACATCTCAGGCCGGCCTATGTCGTTGACAGGTATGTATGCTTTTCGTCAAACCGTAAACGATTCGAAATGACGGTTTGTTCGAAATGTTGCATTTATTTAGTAGTGGCATATAATAATGGTCATTATTCATCCAGAAAAGGAGCATTTCGAACAAGGCTAAATGATAAATGAAAGAGGAAGGATGGTGTAATGAGGAAAATTCTGCAAATGACACCCCTCCAATTTGTGATTTGTTATTCGACACTGAAATAATAGGAAAGAACATTAACGATTTTAGAGTTTACCACTATTTCGGCAAAGAAGTCGCTGCGGGAAAGTGGGAGCACAGAGGCATCTCTCCAGTCGTTGAAAACGTCCATCAGACAAACGTTGGTTTTTTTTTTCTATTGTATCGATCAAGTTAAATGAAAGTTCGTGTGTTAAAGAGCGCCTTGCGATAAATGTGCGTATGAACTATGCACAAAGAAGGAGGCAAAGAGAATCAGCAGGGGACAATGAAAAGAGTGGTACGCAATTTCCCGTGTCCCCTCGCCTTTTTCCCTATTTTTCAACATACGAACTGTCACTTCGTTTGACCGAAACACTCTCAAAAGAAAAATTACTCTTTCAGGCAATCGAGTACATTATGCGGACGGAAGTTCTTCCGAAAATCCGACTGCATGAATTCTTCCAGACTAAGGCTGAAACTGCAGTCAGCAAATTCACGCAGATGGTTGCTGAAATCGGTAAACCTCTAAGATTTTGAATAAAAAACTTCTAATAGTCTTTTTAAAAAATGTCTAAATTGGGAATTTTCAGGCCCACCAACTTCAAACTCGCCCAAAGAGGAACCGATTAAGTTGAAATTCGATGGCAACCCGGAATGGACTCGATTCGGAATGCGACTTGATTTGGATCTGGCCGTTAAACTCTTCAACAAGCGGATGGAAGATGTAGATGATGAGGAAGAGCGACAGAAGGCTTGCATCGAGGAATTCACACTACATCTGGAGAAACTACAGGAGGAAGGTTGATATTTATTAATTTTTTTTTTTAAGTTTTTCATCATTTAATTTTTGAATTGTTTGTTTTCCATAACTCAAAAATTAATTATTTACGAAATTTTGAGCCAATATTTTTAATCTTTGAATTACAAACCTTTTCAATTCTCTAAAATTGCTTTCAGAATTTTTTACACATTTTTTATCAAGCTCTTTTTTATATAAATTTTGATAATAAAATTCCCTTGCAGGAGCCGCCTATGCCTGGGAGATTTGCCTGAACGGTCTGCACGCTGTGATGGGAGGCATCCTCTATGAGCGAGTCCAGGACCACGGACCCAAGAAGGGACTGGTCGACGAGGAGAATCCGCTCACTACTGAGTGAGGAATATTTTTTTTCTTCTAAAAACTGAAAACTTAAAATATGATAAATTGGTAGAGTTTTAACAGTTTCTGAAAAGTAAAATTATCTTAAAAATTCGTAAAAGTTTTCTAGCATAAGTTGAGAATTTGTGAGAGATTAAACAAAAATAAAATTTTCTTCGATTTGGCAGAATTTGAACATTTGAAAAGAAATAATATTTTTCAGCTATTTCCTGCATCTCGAGCCCGAATCAGATTCCTGGGAGGAGGACGAAAAATTGGCGTACGATCCGGAAAAGTCGAAAATGCTGATGGCATTCAATGGATGGGTCATGTCCGGCAACGCGCTCGACAATTTCGCGCTGCCTACTTCTGAGGTTTGAAAAGAAAACTCGGCCTATTGTAGTTTTTATCCCATTTTCTATGAAAAAAAAATCGCAAGGGGAAGACAAAAATGGTGTAAAAACTACAAAAGGGTAGGGGCAACTTAGGGGTAAAAAGTACAAGAGACTGAAAAATCGTACTTGAAAAGAAGAATGTTCAGGTGTACCTGAGAAGGGAACTAGTCTGCTGGGGCGATTCGGTGAAGTTGAACTACGGCGAAAAGCCCGAGGACGCGCCGTATCTGTGGGAGTACATGAAGACTTACACGTAGGGGGAATTTATAGAATTTTTGAAAAGAAACATCATTTTTTTAAAGAAATTCTAACAGTTTAAGAATTTCGAATAGAACTTCCGAATATGTTTTATTGAATTTCAAGAGATAGATCGAAGATACTGAGATGTTAGAAGAAAGATATGATTCTTGAAAATTGGATCAATTGTACGAAGTTTCATGGAGTTTAAGTAAATCATTCTTTTCACTTTTAGTAAAAACTGTGCCTCAATGTTCCACGGTCTTCGCATCGACAATGCACACTCGACGCCTATCCACTTGGCCGAGTTCATGTTACGCGAGGCCCGCAAAGTCAGGGAGGACATTTACGTGTTCGCAGAGCTCTTCACTGGCTCTGAGCAGCTGGATAATCTGTTCGTCAACAGACTGGGCATTTCGTCTTTAATCAGAGGTTGGAGGATTCTAGCTTAAAAAACATTTCCCTTACTTGAAAAAGATAGTTTTTTTTTTTCTGAAATTTGTAATTTTGTTAAGTTCAACGTTTTCTTATATCTGAAGTTTTTTTTCTAAAATAGAAGATCCACTTTTGAGATACAAGATTTTTCCTTTGCAGAAGCCCAATCCGCTCACGATTCTCACGAGCAAGGCCGTCTGGTGTACAGATACGGAGGCGACTGCGTCGGCGCGATGCTGCAGAAGCACAACAGACTGGCTGCGCCCGCCATTGCGCACGGACTGTTCCTCGATCAGAGCCACGATAATCCTTCACCGATTCAGGTAGAAATCCGACTCTTGACCTCTCATAATTGCCACTCGCTTTCTTTCGCCTTTCATTTGTAGTTATCATTACGTTTATACAATTATCACTGAAAAACTCGATGATAACTACAAATGGAAAGCGGAGACAGATGAGAGTGATAATTAGAGGGAGCGGGAATTGTGACGATTTTAAAGCGAGTTTCTTTTAGAAAAGAACGATCTACGACATGCTGCCGACCTGCGCAATGGTTTCCATGGCGAATTGTGCAATCGGTAGCACGAGGGGGTACGATGAACTCGTCCGACATGCGGTGAGGAAATTAGAATATTTGAAAGCAAAAATAAGACCGCATCTGAAATTTGCTAACCTTCATGATTTATGATTTTTCCAAAGATACGCTTTGTAGATCCACGTTGTGACAGAGAAACGACCATACGCGAAGTGGGGCGAACAGGCGACTGAGCGAACGGGAATTGTAACTGCGCGAAGACGATTGAACGATCTGCATGTTTGGCTGGCGCTGAATGGATACAGTCAGGTAAAATTTTCAGGGAAATGAATTTTTGAGGAAAGGAAAACATGTTGGCGCACAGATAGGAAATTGCTATTCCGCTAAATTGAAAATTTACATGCCATTTTTAAAAGATTTTTTAAAACCTTTATCAAATTGGTATGAAAAGAAAAAATGTTTTGCATCTCACAAAACCTCTATTGCTCGTCATTTTTATTTATTTTTTTTATGGATTTTTCAATTCGCAGGTGTTCGTGGATCAGATGAACGAAGACGTGGTTGGCATTACGCGTCACAACCCGCAGACGCACGACACGGTGATTCTCGTGGCGAGAACTGCCTTCGACTGGGGGAAGGTTCACAGATGGACGCCCAATCTGAAGCACTTCCCATTCGGCGGGCACCTCGAGGAGGTCATCTTCGAAATGGAGTTCCTGCAACTCACCGACCAGTGGAATGAGGGTAAATTTCGTGATTTTCCCACAAAATGGATACTCTACTTTTAAAACTCGTCGAAAAAATTAAATAAGTGTTCGGAAGACAAGTATTCATTTTGACCCTAGTCTTTTCTGAAAAGTTAAAAATATCCTAACTTTGAATAATGTGTATGCTTCATTCAAATGCCCATAGTAATATTTAATTCAACTTTTGAATCTTCAGAAAGGTAGACTCTCACTAAAATTCGTTTTCTTAAAAAATCAATTTTCAGAGAACAATGAGATCTTGACAGGACTAGCCGGATACGTGATCAACATGCGCGAGCATCTGCAACCAGAAAAGGCTCGAATGTGCAAAGTCCACGGCAGGGAGAATGGGTACATCGAGTTGTGCGATTTCCCAAGTGGAGCGGTCATCGCTTTCAAGTAAACTTGTTCTCTTTTTTCTGAATTTGCTAAACTTTTTTCAGAGTGCGAATGTCGGGAGACGCAGTCGATGCGGTGAAGGAATTGAGAAATCTGATCGGCGGAGGCAATGAACAAATCAATAAAGGCAGAAATTTTTAAGAATTTTAAAAATACTTGAAAATCGAAAGCTTGAGGTTTTCTTGTAGTTTTCACTAACCTATTTCAATAATAATACTCATTTTCAAATTCACAATTTTCGATTATGGTGTGAGGGAAAAGGGAAAATGAATTGCAAAAATCGAAATATTTTTAGAGTTTGGAATTCTTAGGCGTTTTTTTAGAACTCACCTCCGCCCTCGAAAATACGACCCTTCAAAACTTCAACCGACTTCTTTTCCACTGTGAAGCAGAAGAGCAGGCAGAAATTGGCGAAGGCGCTTACGATATTCCGAAATTCGGAAAATTCGTATATTGTGGGCTGCAAGGTTAGGAATTCCTCGTAAAACTTTCATTTTCAAATTTCTCAGGGTTGAAACCGATTTTGGACAAAATTCGTATCAACAACGACTTGGGTCATCCCCTCTGCCAGAATCTGCGAGATGGGTTGTGGCTACCGGAATATATCGTCAAACGGACTGCGCAATTCGAGGAACTTGCTCAGGTCATTTTTTCACAATTACAAATTTATCGCCGAAATCGATATTCGGGGAATTTCTCTGATGAACGAGAGTGTTTGATATTTGTCTAGACTTGAAAATTTTGTATGACTTGGAACTTCTTAACTTGAAATTCAAACCTTCAAACGTGCGAAAACAATTCTAATCTCTTTGTCTTCACATTTTTCGAAGGGCATTTTTCCAAGGCTACCTGCAAAATTCACCAGGATTTAGGGCTAGGGGGTGTAGGGAAAAGAAAAATAATTGGTAAATTTTACAGGAGGTCATTTTCAAATACTCGATTTTTTCGATTTTCCTGAAGAAATTCCTCAACTTACTTCCCGTTGTGAGCTTGAGCGAGAGGAGTAGGCGAGGTGTAAAATGGTGAAAATGAGGAGTGGAAGGGGAAAGGCGAACTGCGCAAAGCAGTACGACCAAGGCATCGGGAGGAAAGACGAGAGACGAGTTAAATAATGGGGGAATGCAATCATTCAAAAATTCTAGTGAAAAAATCATGTATTCAAATTTCTCGAGTCAAATCTAATGAGAAAGGGAACAAAGTTGCAATCGAATGAAGTTTTAGTAAAAAAGGCGAATGTATTCAAATTAATGGAAACTTTTCTATATTAAAAAAGTATGCATTCAAATTTTTCAGGTTTCCCAAGTTCTGAAGAAAGTCTTCGAGCCTTTGAAAGACGCGCCCTACTATCTGCGTCCTGCCTATTTTGAGGCCCTGTTCGCCTATATCTACAGACACGTCAAGGCGATTCTGTTGGGAAAAATGAATCCGTGAGAATTTGGCATCTTTAAAAAAAAACTCTTCTATTCCTTAAAAAAAAGCACTTATTTCATAAAAAAAGAACTTTTATTTCGTGATTTTCAGGGAACTTCGCGACTATTCCTCTCTCGTTCGAAGACTCACCATTGCCACTGTCTCTTTCATGGGCTATATTCCCGGCGCTGATTTGGCTCCTCTTCCAAATTCAGCAGGTTTGACAGACCAGCATCCCTCTTCCCTTTCAGCAGGCCTTCCTCACTTCTCCACGGGAATTTGGCGCAATTGGGGCAGAGACACGTTCATCGCTCTGCCAGGGTGTCTTTTGGCGACGAGACGATGGGACGATGCGAGGTTAGTCAGGAGAACTTTTAATCACATAGAAAATCTATCATTCACTCAAAAATAGCGAGACAGGAAGCCATGAACGCATAGGCAATGGGATATTCGAAATTGACTAATTTACGTGAGATTATGATTTTTCAGAAACATCATAATTTCGTTCGGGGGATCAATGAGACATGGGTTGATTCCGAATCTGCTCGCTGAAGGGAAAGGTTTGTCTTGCTTTTTTTTTGGAAATAGATGAAAGTTTTCAGATTTTGAAATCTTACGAAGAAAAGATCTTTTAAGATTCTGAAATTGAAATTCAAACTCAAACAGAAAATACTATTTTAGGCGCTCGTTTTAACTGCCGCGACGCCGTGTGGTTCTGGCTGTCGTCCATCGTCGATTACGTCAAAATGGCCCCAGATGGTAAATCTCTCCTAGCTGAAAAAGTCCGAAGAAGCTACCCTGAGGATGACACTATTTTCGGTGAAAATGAGAGGGTAAGAGAACTATTTATCGATTTTTTTCACGAAAAAAGAATGTTCAGGAGGAGCCCCTGCTGCAGACGATGCTGGAAGCTATCGACAGGCACTTTGAAGGCATTGAATTCAGAGAGAGGAATGCAGGCAGTCAAATCGATGAGCACATGAAGGATGAGGGTAGAATTTTTAATTCTAAAAGGACAAATTTTTCAACAAAATAATTAAGAAAAACATCAATATTCTGATAACATATTTTGAAGATAATATGTTAAAAAAATCATTCTTGGGACAAAAATTCAATTTTCAGGCTTCAACATAAAAGTACAAGTCGACAAAGTGACGGGCTTCATTCACGGCGGGAATCGATGGAATTGCGGCACGTGGATGGACAAGATGGGCAGCAGTGAAAAGGTTAGAAAGCTTAGAAACTCTTAGATCTAAGGTGGTTTGTCAATTTTTTCATAACTTTTAAAAACGGCCAGATATTCAAATCGGAAAATTCGGGAGCAAACGATTCTTCTTTAGTTTCTCCATGCTATTTTAGTTTGTATCGTTGATTGGAGAGAAAGTCGATATTCACATGCAGCAATTAGAACTCGAATTTGTAGCGAAATAATGAGTCGTGTAGAAGAGAAACAAGAGACGAACAGCATAATTTATTGAATATCGACGCGTTCCCTCCCAATCAGTAATAACGTATCCCTTCAGATTCTTCATTTGTGAAAACAATCAGAATTAAAGAAAATTTTCAGGCAGGTAACAGAGGCGAACCAGCCACGCCTCGAGACGGAGCCGCAGTGGAATTACAGGCCTTGGCTTACAAAGTGCTGAAAGCGATGAATGAATGGAGTGAAGAAGGTGTCATTGACAGGAAGGCTGTTAAAGGAGGTGGGAATTTTCAAAAATTTGATTTTATATATTTTAAATTTGTAGACATTCCATATGTTGAAGTTATTGAATTTTTATCTTACTTTTTACAAGTTTTCAAAAAATTTCAGATGAAACCTGGACCTGGAAATTCTGGGCCGAGAAAATCGCTGGCAATTTCGAGAAGAACTTCTACGTGGACGACGATTGCAACGACAAGCTGGTGAATCGAAGAGGCATCATCAAAGACACTGTTGGGGCTTCATTGGATTTCGCCGATTTCCAGCTCCGACCCAATTTCACCATCGCCTTGGCTATGGTTCGATTTTTCTTTTCAATTATGAAAAAAATCAATACTTTTCTGACCATATAACATTTCTTTTACTCATTTCATTTTGCGGTCATTTTTTCATCTTCAAAAAGTTGACTTTTAACAAGAATGAATTGAATATTTTCAGGCTCCAGAACTTGTCGATCCTAACAAAGCTTGGAGAGCTCTAGACGCTGCGAAGCAGCATTTGCTTGGGCCAATTGGAATCAAGACGCTGGATCCGAGGTATCGTTGATTGCAGAGAAAGTCGATATTCATGCAGCAACTAGAAATCGAGTTTGGAGGGAAATAATAAGTCGCATAGAAGAGAAACGAGACGAATAGTGTAATTTTGGGTATCGACGTTCCCTCGAATCAACAATAAGTTGAAATTTTGGACTTCCATCAACGAAAAGACGATGAAAGTCGCCTAAAATATTTATTTTCTTGAAATTTCAATATTTATTAGTGACTGGGCGTACTGTGGCAACTACAATAACGACGATGACGGATGGGACAAAAAGACGGCCAAAGGGTGGAACTACCATCAGGGACCGGTAAATTGGAGTTTCTCGGAAAAAGTCAATATATTGCTTTTCCAGGAATGGCTGTGGGTAGCTGCGTTCTACTTGAGAGCTCGTTTGGCAGTAGGAAATCGCCTCGGTGGGGAGAAACTGCACGAAGCCGTCAAGGAAGTGCAATCGAGATTAGGCAACTACTATAGGCATATTGATGTGAGAATTTTTAATCGAAAACTTTAGCATAGAAGGCGTAGAAACTTTTGAAAACTTGAATTTTAAATTTTCTCTCGATTTTACTCAGTCATTCAGTACATTTTTGAAGTGTTCAAAATTATTATTCTCTAACCTTATTACTATTTTCATAATCCCTAATAAGAAATATCTGAATGAAGACGCGTATTCGAACTTTTCCATTATAAAAAGTTATCGAATAATCCAGATATAAGAAAGGGCTTCCATTTTCATATTTTAATTTTGGATTGCTGTACTTTTATGCTGTATTTTGCAGAATAGCGTGTGGCTGTCCCTGCCCGAATTGACGAACGAGAATGGCTCGTTCTGTGCGGGAAGTTGCCCGACTCAGGCCTGGTCCGTCGGTTGTCTCCTCGAGGCTTGTCAGGACTTGGGAAACGTTAGTTTATCCCTCCATTTGATTTTTAATTTCGGGTGAAATTTTGCTGTTTTTTTGAAGATCGATCGAATCTGATGATTTGCCGTGTGCGCAGTTTCGCTTTTCAGCAAACAACAACGCTTCCTTCACTTATCATGAAGTGGGTGGTTTGTTTTTTTTTTCAATTTTTCATAAGTTTGGAAAAATAACAGTAAAACGAAAGTTTAGAAAAAAAAGTGACCTTTAATGCTTTCTTTCTGAATTGAACACTTCTTAAGTTATCCATTTTTGTGATGCTTCAAAAATATGCAAATTTTCAGACACGCCGGTCTCAAGCCCATCTCGACAATAATTTAGAATGTGATCAAATTGATGAAGAGGAAGAATGATGAATTAAACAGTAGTGAACTAGATGATCATTTTTGCTAGTAGTGTTTTTTTTCTATAGTTTTGCAATTTTATAGATTTTTAACCTTGTTTAAATTTGTAGAGTTTAGAGTCAGTATTATTGATTTCAAAGTTTGGCTTATTTTAAATTACAGATTGCTTCTATGATGCATTTCAAATTCTTGCCATAGACAAATTATTCTTCAGATTTCTACTTTAGAGTTTTTCAGAGATTTTCTACTTAGACATCCTATTACGAGTGTGAGCTGCTAAAACTTAGTCATGACACTGGATTTTCGCCAAATTGCTCAATTTTATGAGATTTTTCCGGTTAGATTTGCCATAATTCTCGATTTTGTAGTTTTTTGAATACTTTTTTCGTTCAAAATATTTCTGTATTCTCAATTATGGAAGAAGTATTCAAATCATACGTTTTTTTATCTGAGTGTGTTAAAAAGTAGCAAAATTTGCTAAAATTTTATCGTTTTTTTTAGATTTTATGAAATGCTTTCTGCAACATCTTTTTTCTTTTACAAAGAAGACGAGTTTCATACTCATAGTTTATATTTTCTGCAGTGATTCATTAATTTCAACAATTTATTATTAGAAACTAGCAGAGAAATGACTATTGATTGAGAGAGATAGTTTTTGAAGTTTTGATGCAATAATACTACTCGAATCTGGAAAACACCCGGAGTGGGCGGGGTAGATTTCAAAATATTCAAATTCTTCCGACGAATTTGACCAAAGCGATTCCAATTTAATAGCCGGGCGGAGTACGAGGTGCTAAAATATTCTAGTTGCTTATTTTTAGCTTTAGAAATTAAAACAGGTTTGTTCGAAAATTATTTTCTAGATCTCGGAAAATTTGGTTTGGCGAAATGACGAAATTTATCCTTTTCTTCGACTATCTTTTCACTATCATCAATAACGAGACAACTCATCATCATTACGCTATTTTTGATTACCGAAAATTCCCGAACAAACCATATTAGATTATCATTGATAAATGAATGGCTGTTTGTTTTTTGCAAACGATCCTGTATGATTTTAACTTACGTGGACAATGTTGGCAACCGCCGCTCTCTCCCTGAAAGCAAAATATTAATCAACTTGAATAACAACTGCAAAATCAACTTCGAGAACTCGAGAAAAAAGGTTCGAAGCTCCAATTCTTAGGAAAAAGCTAACTAAAATGTGGTAGAAGTGAAACAATCTTGTGAGCAAATTTTGTACTAATCAGGGATTTCCAAAGAGTTATTTATAGGGAGAAATATGTGCATATTATTCCACCTATCAGATATAATAATTATAAAAAAAAATTACATTTGGTCCTGCGGGGCCTGGCAGTCCTCTGCAAGCACATTCATAATAGTTTTAACTCGAAATTAAGTTTAATTCGGGGCTAGAAATGTTTATCGATCTTAATATTCTAGCCCCGAGTTAACTTGAATTCTTCAGGTTAAATCGCCTATGAATATAAGTTGATACCTGGGTCCTGAATTTAAAATAATTAGATCTAAAGATATTCAAATATAATTTACCTGGTCTTCCTTCCTTTCCTAAATTGATTCACAATAGTACAGATAAATTCTTTGGAAGCTATGGGCATATTTGATAATAAAATTTTATTTAAATTTATATGCTCATAGCTTTGTGGAATAAGTCTGTACGATCGCAATACCTGAGGCTCCTGGGTCTCCGGCTAAAATTAATTATTATTTAAGATAAAAGATTCTGATCACTTACGTGGTCCTGAATGAAGATCAATGAGTCAATTTGTCGTTAGTGCGAATAAATTATCGCTAAGAGTTTTTCTCGGCGATAATTTATCACTAGCGAAGAATTGATGAAGTAGTTACCGGGTGGGCCGGGATACGATGATCCATCGGGTCCTGGGCTGCCCTTTGGTCTGTAAAGTTAGTATTTATTTGCAAAGTCAAAAACTCCCTGAAGAAAAATGAACATAAAATGAATAGAAACGAACCCAGGTGGTCCTTGGGGTCCTGAAACGAAATCATTAGATCAGGAAAATTTTCTAAATTTTAAACCTGGCTTTCCAGCAGGGCCCATTGGTCCAGGAACTGGAATCAGTCTTCCGGGGGCACCTGAGATAGAGGACTTATCAAATTTATCAAATTACCCCAAATGATGCTAAATGTGATATCAAAATTTTCATGTTAGGCAAAAAAATCAACTCAAAATAGGCTAAAATTTATCATCTGCCAGACCGTTACATTTAACGACCCGTTGTAAATTAATTTGACAAAGGTTCTGATTTTTACCTGGAGCACCCTTCATTCCATCTCTGCCTGGTCTTCCAACTGGTCGTAAAAATTCAATTATATTAAGCTTGTAGCGAAAAGAATAGATAAAATGACTTATCAGGTTGACCAGCCATTCCGTCCTCTGGAAATTTGTGATTTAAATTCAGTCAACTTAAAATATTAACCTCCTGGAATTCCATCCTTCGGTGGTTCTCCCTATAATAGCATGTTTAGTTTTATATTTGCTTAAATTGAATTAAAAATTCAAATTTACCGGCGATCCTTTTGGACCTAAAATTCAAATATAATGGACGAATTTTAAAGTTTACGTGTGATATCGATCATAAATGAGTGAAAATTTACCAGGTGGTCCCTAAAGGTCACTTATTATTGCAATGTTATGTGAAAAACTTCAAATACAACGCAACTAACCTTTGGTCCCATCATACCCATTGGTCCCTTAAATTGAATCGTTAGATTAAAAAGATGAATTTTTAAAATACGGATGGTCCTGGAGGACAGATGACGCACGGCTCTGATTGTGGAGCAGGGATGAGTTCTGCATCGCGACCACTTTTGCCGTCAAGACCAGGCTCTAAAAATGCAGCAATTCTTCCTAGCATTTCAAATTGATATATCTTTGAAAGAATAATCTTCGGGATTTTTAATCACCTAAGATCAACAGACTCCTCCTAACTCAACCCGCGGAAATAGATAGCGTGCTGTATCGAGAGAGAAAAAGAGCATGTCTTCTTTTTCTCTCATGAAACGATGCACTATTTTTCTGCGGGTCGAGTTTTGGGAATGCTGAAGATCAGTGGTTGCAACAATTGTAGGTTGAAAAAGGTCTGGAAAAATGACTCACTTCCATCTTTTCCATTGTTTCCTGGCGGGCCTTGGGGTCATGAAATCACATAATTAAAGTTGCTCGAAAAATTTAATGTGGAACCTGGAGGTCCGGCGGCGCCTTGATTGCAAGTGCAGCAAACTGGCGCTGGCTCAGCGTTCACGACCGCTCCATACCCACCATAGCCAGCGGCATTGCTTTGAACTGGAATATTGAAATTTAGGAGGTTGAAAAAGCGGCTTTTTAAATATTGTCGCCAGAAAGATCTCATTCGATTCTATTATCTCATTTCTAACTCATTTGAATTTTAGCAACACTTTTAGAGTTGGCTGTGATGATGTCATTACGACAGATATACTTTTTTAACCCTAAGAATTCTATTGTCTTCCCCCAATGAATTCACTTTCACTTGATAACGGCATTATAAATGATTGCTGTGACGTCATGATGAGGGAAAATATAAATAAGTCTTAAAATTTATTTCAGAACCTCCAGCAGCTCCGCTTCCATAATTCGAATTCGATCCGCCACCTCCGTTTCCGCCCTCAGGAATCCACTGTCCGAATAGCCAAGCTCTCTTCTGTCTGTGGACCATTCCTTTGCCTGCTTGCAGAGCTGTCATCTCCAGCCACATATCTCTGGATCGAGCCTAAGAATCAACAGATTCAAATTCTTGAACACTTGTTGTTATGAATCTCGATAGAAAGACTAGAGAAAGTAAAATGATGGTCGTGGTTTTCTCTTTTGAAATTGTGAGATCTTTAAATTCGTTCTTTTTGCCAGAAATACCGGATAAACATGACCTGACTTCGAGTTTTTGTCACGATCTCTTTGAATGCTAACCTTGCAATAATCTGTTTCGACCATGAGATGACTTTGGAACGACTGAACGTATGAATAGAGCATCGGCAGAGTGACGACAGAGGCGATGACTGCCGCTGTGGAGACGACCACAGCGACGAAGGCCACTCGACGCATCTGCTGCTGCTCATCCGATTCCTTACTGCAGGCAGCGGCAGAGCTGCCACCACATGAAGAGGCCATTCCCTGCAAGGTTGAGATACTCAAGAGCAACTACTATTTGATGACGATACTTGACGAAATGCCAGAATAGGCCATTTGGAAGCCTTAACCCTTCAAGCTCTCAGTCTATGCAAAACAGTGGATGATAGATGGTAGGGAAAATGATTCTTTTCTCACTATTTCACACGACTTGAGGGTTTAAGGCTTCCAAGTTGCCACAGAATCTATCTTATACGATCCCTTCATGCACACACACTTCCTCATCCTTGTCTCTAGCTATTGGGTTCTGTCATTTCATCACGTTTTGTCATTCGATAACGGATATGTCGTTGATAAATCGGGAAATATTCACAAGTTCATTGAATAATACGGTCACAAAACTTAGGAAGAGACTCATTCAAAGTTAGATAGGATAAATTAAACGGTATTCATAGGAATTATGGTAGGGATTAGAGAGATAGGGAGTTCTGTGGGCTTGTCATTAGTCACTGATATCGATAAAGGACTATTGTGAGTTCTTCTGGAGCAGGCATGATGAGGAATGAAAATTATGCAGAACGAGAAATCAAACCGGAATCGATCAAAAATCAGCATAATCATAGGTCCGTCTTATTCCTATTCTGAGGCAAAAAATACATCATTATAAAAGGTCACAAATTTTAAATAATAGTTATAGACCAACAGAGAAGAGGTGTTGGATTTAAGGAGATTTTTATGATAAAGATCGATGAAAAGTTGGAAATCTACAGCATTGTACAGTTTTAGTGACAAAGGATATAGAAGGAGGCGACTTGATAACGTTCGAAATGAAGCAAATTTGTTGGATTCGTCGATTTACTGCCCATTATTATCGATGTACAAAATTAGATACAGGTAGATAAAAAGGCGGTAAAAAGGGAAAGTCAACAAGAGAATGGAAGGAGTATGGAGAGGGAGGAAGACATGACAGGACGAGCTGAACTGGATAAGCGGGACTCGGACGGACGGACGCGTCGAGCGAAAGAAATCGAAATTGTGACGAGAAATCCTCGGGAAAACGAAGGAATGGATGAGACATACAGATATGGGTAGATTCAGAGGAACGAGAAAGACTAGCAGCGCGAAGTAGCAGCAGAAGCAGCGACAGACTTTTTTACCCCAAAGGAAATATCTCCTCATCCGAAAGATGCTTATATTGCGCTATCAGAATCTTCGTCCACTGAACGCATCCAGTTATAAGCATTCTCAAAGACAATGCGATAAGAATAGGGGAAGCGATAGAGGCATTGGGATATAGGGAATCTCTTCGAAGATAACTAGTTTATTTATCCGCGGATAAGTAAGTAAGTGAGTTGATAAGAAGGAGTGGATTTGTCTGTCAAAATATGTTTGGAAGAATGCGAGATTAAATTGGATTACTGTACGTCAACTTGTTCAGTCTTTCAACATCGCTTTGAGTAATTTCAGTAATTTGTCCTTTCTGAATTCTAGAAAGTCTTTTGGGGATCACTTTCACCGCCGCCGATCTCTCATTTTTCGCATAGGAATGGGCAGAAGGGAGGTGACCCATTTTTAGAACAAAAAAGATGTGAAAAGAGCGAGAATTTGAACGGTTGGAGACGAAGGGAGGGCAGAAGAAAGGCAATGTGAAAACTGGAATCGCGACGGATGCTGGTGTGGCTTGGAAGATATTCTCGTGAATGCGCTAACAATATTAGGGGATTACAATGATGATTTACTTGAAAAATAAAGCAAGTTGAAAATTAAGTTAGTAACTTTTATAAATTACAAGATGAAGTTTCAAAGAATAACGTAAACTTATAGGAAATTTGAAATGAAACTATTTTAGCAAAAAAACTGATGATTTATTTTTCATAAATTATATCGATCTAAAAAGTGAAATCTTTTTTGACTTCCTTAGACCCCTGACAATATGTAATTTCACTTATATAGTTTAATTATTATGTGTGTTATGTATGTGGTTTGGTCTTATCTTTTGACATTTACTTGATCGACCTTGTGTCTTTGGCTGGGTTGAGATTGTGAGAACACGGAAGAAGTTAGGTGGGTTTTCATGATGGGTTGATCGATGGTGGGCCATTCGGTGCTCTGCTGCAGCTAGCTGCACACATGCATTCCCTCGCCCTGCCACTGCCGCGGTGCTGCAGTTGTATTCTGGGCAGTTTATTCGCTATATCCCTCGGATATCCTTCTCAAACCTCTGCTGCTGCTGCTGCTTGTTGATTTCAACCCCATGTGCCAACTGTTTGTTTCTTCTGCTCTGCCCGTATCTTCGTCTCCCCTCATTCTCTGCCGTCTCATAAAGCCTCCCCGCTCAACTGTTCTAGCTCTCCCTTTCGTTTCGCTTTTCCCTAGGCTTCTCCTCGGATCATTCCGGCTCTGTGGCGCTGGCAGCTCAGCTCCGTATGTCTAGGCACGCCCCCCTAATTGTCGTCTTACTTCTTCTACTACTTAGCATACCTGAGTAAGTCTGTCAATCGATAATCAGAAATGTTGCGACGAACAAAAGAAGTTTGAAACATGCATTAGTTTTTAAGTCTCTGACCAATTGCCTTGAAAATGCATTTTATTCGGAGCTTTCTATGGCTGGTCCTATTTGCAAGGGTATCGATTCAGAATAAATGTAGAAAGTAAGCATTTTAATCGTGCTATATTCATAATAAGAAGAAGGTCAATATTTTAAAAACGAATAGACCAAATTTTCTCACTACGGATCATTTTGTGAATAGGCTTGTCCTCAGATATCACGCATTAATTTCGACTTTACTTCCTCTACTGTGTAAATCATTAGATTTCTCTAGATGTTCCTCCCAAGGCGGTAAATTGCAACAAACTCGAAGGATTGCATCGGAGACTCAGATTCTGAACCGACTTCTGTCCGACTACGACCCCTTTACGCGACCCCCAGTCCGAGGTTGTACCCCAATAACGGCTCCTATCCTTGTCTGTAGCTATCTGCAAGGTTCTTTTACTACCACAAAATAGTCTTGCGTGAAAGAAGAGTGCAGCACACCGATTCTGCTCTTCTGTCTAGTCACCATATCCCAGCTCCCTTTGTAGAAAATCAAAAATTCATCTCCCCCCTCTTCGTCCGTCTATAACTTTTCTTCTGTCGGTTTTTTCTTGCATTTAGTTGATCAGGAAGCTGCTGTCAAACTTAACGTGCCAATATGCCGAGACTATGGATTTGTGTGATACAGAGTATTGTCTAAAAGAGAAAGCAATTGAAAGACAGCAACTTCCTGACGAACCCATAATTTCTAACAGCTTTTCTTTCTTGTTTACCCAAATGCGTGACTCTTCCTTGGCATTTCCATTCCCGAAGTGTTGAACGTGATGAATGAGTTGTTACAGACTCGGCTCGGCATTCGGCGATTGTCGTCATCGCTCAGGTCTTTATCAATTCCATCCAGTGGAAAGAAACCACTGCGGTTAGACAGCTGCTTTCCGGATTAAATCAATTCATGAGCCACTCGTATTTAGATTTTGGATTTATTCCTGAGACAGGAATGGGAAGATAATCGACTTGAGTATGATGTCGACCCGAGAGAGGACATCGATGAGGTTATTTATATTTAGTTCAAATGTTCATTCTTTCTGCACAATACAAGACGAGAAACATAACGAAATAATATCACCGAAATAAAAATTACAAACCATTTCTTTTACTTCCCTACTACAATTTCACTTGCCCTTTTTCAAGTTGTCTTGTAAGTTGCGAATAGCCAAGACTTGTGAAATGTGATCGGGCGGACTTAGAAAAGTGTTTGTAATAATTTTTCGGAGTTGTTAAGTTCGGGTTTTCATAGTAATTTCAAATTTAGATCCGACTGCCTGTGAATAAGAAGATCTGGTTCCCAGACACCTATTTCAGTACTGGAAATGAGGATCGTGAACAGAGAGGTCATAGCTTTGTCGTAGTCGAGCCGAGCGGTCATGTTAGGGCTTCTGAGAGGTATTAAATTCGTTTTTTCTTCTTCTTCTTAAAACTTGAGATTTAGTCGACATATCGAAGTTCCCTACACCAACGATGCCTCTCCGTTTTCGAATTCGAGAGTTGTCACGTTGAGATTGGCTAGCTGTAGGATACCATTAAATCGGTCTTTTAGGTATTTTCAAATTTAGACCGCTATCCCCTCGAGGATGTAGTTTATATGTGGGCTAGCAGTCCTCCTCTGGTCAACCCTGTTGAGGTATTTTTCAAGGGCTTTCACAGAATTTCGATTTGATTAGGTCTCATCGTCCCTTATGGCAGCAGCATATTCATTCGAAGAAGCTCAGGAAGGTGATTGTGTCGGGAATTATACTGTCGGTAAGTTAGGGTGCTTTTTCAAACGATTTTAAACAAAACTATTAGGCATGTACTCTTGCATCGATGTGACTGTTAAATTCTCGTCTTCTACGCTTTCATCCTTGTCCCAGTGGTTCTTCCCATCGGTTCTTTTGGTGAGTACCTAACAACAGGGCTGTAGATGTTTAGACGCGCGCGTGTACACGCACAGCGAAATAGTATATTTTCGAGAGAGCATGCTCTTTTCTCTCTCCTGAAAATATGCATTATCTCATTGTGCGTGCATACCCGCATGTCTAAACATTTACACGCCTGCCTAACAATTCGTAATTGAAGATCACCTTAGAATGTAAGTTGGTCTTCCATTTTAGATCGAGTTTTTTTTATAATGCTTTCGATTTTTAGGTGATTGCCTCGTGGTTCCATTTCTGGATCCACGGTTCGTGGTCTGTACCTCGAACCGTTTCTGCTGCGGTGCCTTTCTTCTTCTTCGTTCTGCTCTTTGTAAGTCATGTGCTACAATAGACTTGATAGAAGAAGTCCCTTCTACAGATCTTCAAGCCCCAGCTCGTCCAGCAGAGTTGCGCAATGAACACATGGCTCGCATTCTGCCTCTTCATAACATTTTTGTCTTTCGTAAGACATTTTTATAGATCATAAAATCACTGTAGTTAGGAAAACTTGTACTTACTTTACCTAGCAAAAATACTATTCTGTCTTAAAATCGAAGCTGAACTATGTTGAAGATCTAAACTTTAAGCTGGAATACTTCCTGGTCATTTGCTGTGGAATCCGTCGATCTCTGAGATATTCCCATGTTGGTTATCCGGAAGAACACCCCATTGGATCTCCAAAAGAGGTAAAACTTTCATTGAACCTCAAAAAATAGGCAACTTGGAAGTCGCGAGACCACGAGACACGAGACACGAGATATAGGCGAAATAGTATATAGAGTTAGGGTAGGGCATGGGAGGTGATGGGTTTTCTTTTTTCACACTATTTCTCAATGTTTCGTGTCTCGAGGTCTCGCGGTTTTCAAGTTGCCCAGAAAATGACTGAATTTAAGACAACCGAAGTAACCTACGACTCGCGTTGCGGCACTGCCCCCAATAAACTCGACCTGATTTCTAGAATCCTCTTTCCAATTCTGTTCATCATTTTCCTCGTTATTTATTTCATTTTTCTGATCTAGGATCTATAAGAAAAATCTTCTAGATTTATGATAGAAGCTCAATCAAATCCCGGTTACGTATTATTTGTTTGTTATTTAGAAGACATTGTTTATCACTGCCATTAGATTATATTATCATCGTTGTTTTTGCAGAGTTATGCAAATTTCGTAAATTTTATTCGTGTCTTTTTGGGGAATTCATCCAGTTTTTAGATGATTTGAAGTCGATAGAGATGAAAATTGGGTGGTTTTTTCAAGAAGCCTCATTTGTATGCATAACTCTGAATCCCTAGCCACTAGATATACAAAAATAGGTAAATAAATAAATAAACTTCTATTTTATGCCGAGTTTTCGTTTGCCCCCAGCTAGCTGGGAATAGAAATAGTGTATGTTTTGTGAACAAGCTTATGCCCTACGTTTACGAGTTTTGCATCACCTTCTGTTGAATAGCTGGTTTGCCCATTCTCGCTGATTTTTTTTGCCTAATTTTCGTTAATTACTTGCTAATTATCTTTTAATTGCTCTAAAAAATAACCAATTCCATTAACTCTCACATCCCACTTTCTTTTTCTCAATTCTTTTGTGAATATACTCGCTATTTTCTCGCTTTCTGATTGTCGTTTGAAATTCCCAAATTGACTTCTTGGAAAGTTTTCGAATTTTACGGCCGCCTGTTTGAAGGGTTCTCTAATTTTGGAGTAGGAAAAGTAGAAAGTAGAGAAAAATAAAGATTTGATCACTTTCCAAGAGCCTAAAAATCGCCGTTCAAATTTTGCTGTTGTTTCAGCAGATCGAGGATTCGTGATGGCGACCGCAGCGCCTCCGCCCGATCCGACTGGCCTGCCACCGGCTGCAGGGTCCCTCACTGAGGAGGCCACCGTTCCACAACAGACCAGCCAGCATCCCGCTAATGAACTCGGTCCGGTTTTTTAGAAATGCTCTAAATTCTGATAGTTTTATTAAAAACAGCAATCTCAGGATTTCTTGTGAAAGGACTATTTTGATAATGTACACGGACAAAGAAAGTAGGAAATTGTTGGAGAAACAAAGATGGATATTTGCAACTTCTATTATTTTTGCTAAATTGTACTTGCAGGCAACTATGACGAGCTGCACAGGAAGGCACGCGACATCTTCCCGACGTGCTTCGAGGGCGCCAAACTGCAAGTCAACAAAGGACTCAGCTCCCACTTTCAGGCACTTCATTTACCTATTTATTCTACTCGATCATTCTTAATATTTCACGATTAAAAAATTATAGAAAAAGTAGATAGAAAATGAGAGTTCCACTAGAAAAGATGAGATAAAATGAGCGCATGCTAATTAGCTTTTCATTTCCTTTATTTAGAGCAGACCTATAAATAAAAACTCGCACTCGGCAAATCGGATGTCATTTTGAGGGTACGGGTTGGGGTGCAAAATTTCAGAAAAGTTGCAGGTCTGTGTATTTAGAGAATGATTTATAGGTGTCCCACACTCTGTCGATTGCGCAGATGAACACGGGCTATCGGTTCGGTGCTACTTATGTCGGGCAAAAGCAGGTCGGCCCGAACGAGGCCTATCCCATCCTGTTGGGAGACACTGACGCTTCGGGCAACACTTCCGCCACGCTCGTTCATCAGTTCTTTGGTGGGTTTAAGGCAAAACTAGGAAATAATCAAGCAAAAGAAGAATCTTCGGAAATTTTACTAAATTTCGCATGAAATCTTTTGTGCCCGGGTTCAGGAAACTTGCGGAACCTCAAAAACCTCCCTATGAAACCTTTTTCCCGCTGGAAGTTTCATGGATACGGGCACTGGTTGTTTCATTTATTTTCAAAGTTAAAAAGTAGGCTAAATTGATGGAAAGACATGCAAAAATGCGATTTGTCTGATTCGATCTTTCCAGATTTGTATCGTTTGCGACTGCAGGGCCAGATCCAGAAGGGCAAAATCAATGGCGCCCAAGGCACGCTCGAACGGCGGTTGGTTATCAAAGTTTACAAAATAGAAAAATATTTGAACACACTTAGGAAGTGCTTAAGCCAAAATCTCTGTGCGTGTAGTCTCTTTAAGTAAAAACGATCAGCTAAAATCACGTTGCGTACCACCTCTTTATGCAGGCAATTGCTATGACGAGATTACAAGACCTATAGTTAGAGATAAGGGAAGGAAAGTAGGGTAAAATACTGTGGACAAAGATAGGTCTCGTCATATCATCAAATAGCAGTTGCCTCTTATACATCTTTTTCTATAAATAAAAAATACTTGATTTGCGTGTGCCTAGGTCTATTTGAATAAGTTGCAGTTCTCGCCTACACACGTGGGGAGTGACGCTGGCGAACGTGGACCTGCTCTCGGAATCGGGCATCGTGGTCGGCTCGTTCCTTCGACGACTCACCAACAAACTCGACGTCGGCGCTGAGCTCGTCTATCAGTATGGAAAGCAGATTCCAGGTGCGGCCAAAATTGACTCATTGTAGTTCTCACTCATCTGCCTCCGCCTCTCATTTGTAGTTGTCACTGTTTTTAGAACCATCATTCTATAAACGGAGTGACAACTACAGGGGGCCGTGAAAATTGAAAAAAAAACTTGATCTCTTTGGAAGGTTCATAAATTTTTGAGAACAATTAATGGTCATTGCAAGATAACAGAACTCTTATTGGCATTGGAAGAAGCTAGAAAGAACTATTGCAGAAGTCATTTGACTTCTCCTCTTTTTCCTGCCGTTTATAGCCCAAAACGCTGAAGTTTACAATTGAACCGAGTTTATGGGAGAGCTAATCAAAAGATTTAAATGTTGAAATTCCAGGAGCTCAAATGTCGGCCCTGTCGTACGCCGTTCGATACACGTCGCCAATTTGGACGGCAGCAGCCACTTTCGGATCGAGTGGTCAGATTTTGGCAAACAAAAATCATCGAAAATAAGAATTTGCAGGCGCGCATCTGAGCTACTTCCACAGGCAGCACGACACTCTCGCGTTCGGCGTGGACTTCGAGTGCAATTCCAATGTGGGAGAGGTGGGTTTGGCAAAAGCTTGACATAATTGCACCAAATTAGGAACAATTGCCAATTGCCATTCGAAAATGACAATTTGACAGAGGCGTCATTATGCGTTGATAGTAAACTTTGTTCTTGTCAATTGACGAATTTTAAAGCATTATCCTATTTGATTGACAATTTGACAGTGATGTGTGTTGCAGGCGGTGACAACGATCGCGTACCAGGCGGACATTCCCGAGGAGGGCGTAACGATGCGCGCGAGCGTCGACACCAACTGGAACGTGGCGGGCGTGTTCGAGAAGAAGCTCGGCCAGCAGCTGCCTTTCACCTTGGCCATCTCAGGGCTCTTCAACCATGTCAAGGTATTGTTTTACTTTTCTTATTATTATCTTTTTTTTTTAATTCTAAAGTACACGGAGATAAGTGTTCTGGAATTAGTTCTAATTCTAACTTTTTTAATTTAAAGAGGAAAAGGTAAAACTTGTTCGTATCTTTAAAAATTTAATAACAAACTTCTAAAGACATTTTCCTAATAACTATACGTTTTTCCTGTCTGTTAAACAATTTTTACAAAAATTTACAGAGTTCCGGCAAGTTTGGAGTCGGCTTGATCATTGGTTGAGTGGCATCACTCTCGACTGATTGCTCAACTGCACCATATTCTTCAATTTAGAGCAAACTTCTCAAAACGCGATCCGCAAGTCGCCTCGCAGAAAAATAGTGTGTCATATCGAGAGAGAAAAAGCATGTCTTTTTAATCTCTCTCGGAAAAGGTGCACTATTTTTCTGCGGCTTTTTGCAGGTTATGTTTTGAGAAGTCGGATTTAGAGAACACATTCTTTATATCTAAAAATAGTTAGGTCCTTTTTAAGACAAACTCAAAAACTGCAATTTGACGGCTGCAACGCCGAAAATCCGACAAAGTCAAGCGATTTTCGGGCTTTTTGTATAATCCACTCTTCCTTCACCCTTACTTTTTATACTATTTATCCTTTTCCTGAGAAATCGTGTGATGAAGTGACACCTCTTGTATCCTCCACGCCCATTTCTCTACTACACCCACTATCTTTCACCATTCTATCTCCTAGACCTAGAAATGGATGTAAAATAGAAGTGGGTATGAATGTAAAATAAGGAATACCTGATAAATATGAGAATAGGTTGAATAGTGTAAAATAGTATGGATGAAGAAGTGTGAATACTATAATTTGCCCGATTATCGTCTCATTTCTATCGTTGATTCCATTGGTTCTATCTGATGTTGTTGTTTGTCTTCTTTTTCTTCTTGAAATTTTTATCCTTCGATTTAACAGATTTTAAATGAGATCTGCTCGTTTTGTTCGTTTGTTTATCGTTTTTATTCTTTATTTCTTTTTTACTCAACAGATCGAAAGTAGTCGTTACCTAGTTTCTATGCTTCAGTAAGATAAAGTCATTGTTATTTCTTATTCATTTTTAGAAATTTATGTTTTCAAGCGTTTGAAGCGCAAAATCATACCTAGAAAATTTGAAGATTTTTCATAATTCAAGCTTTCTGCTTCAGATAAAAATGGTGATCAAGTACACCTCAAATTCAGTCGATCCTCCAGTGATGCTTTATATGGGAGTAGACAAAGTCGAAAATGAGGAGCTTATTAAGGTAGGCAAAGTTAGGAAGAAAGTATTGAATTTAAAATGCGAATTTGGAGAATGAACTCATTTTTCCTTTCAATTATTGTTATTTGAAAAAAAATTGTGACCTTAATGAAGAAAAGATTTGCTGATTTTGCAGTACGGTTGGCCCGAAGACGTATGGTTTCACGTGGATAAGGTCTCGTCTGCGCACGTCTACCTCAGGCTGCCTCCGGGAATGACCATCGACGCCATTCCTTCTGCTCTGGTGGGTTGAATAAAATATTCTGAGACAATTTTCTGCCAAAATGGAATGATTTCCAGTTAGATAAATCATTGAATGAAACTCATTTGTGAGACAAGCTAATTTTTCCCTAACATAATTCATGGCGGCAATCATTTTTTTCCGGAAATCTATGAATTTAGCTAGAAACGTAAAAATGAAGTGCATTCTGATCAAGTAAAAATTCCTCTGCAAGGAAAACACCCCCGATTTTCAGCTAGAAGACTGCTGTCAACTCGTGAAAGCAAATTCGATCGAGGGCAACAAGATGAACAACATCAGTATCGTCTACACCATGTGGGAGAACCTCAAGAAGACGGGTGATATGGCTGTTGGGCAGGTATTGCCATTTTTTATTCGCCGTAGTTACCATCCTCTTTTCTGAGAAATAGTATAGAAAAAAGAGGATGGAAGCTACAACAGGTTTCATTTTACCATTTTTACCTAACGTGCAGAGTTGTGAACTCGATTTTTTTTTTCAAATTTCATTCCATCTCGTCGAAAATTCTGAAATTGAACTTGAATAGAGATGAAAGCACATCAAATCAAAGCATATATTGTGCATTGCAACATTCGTTTTCTTCTTCTTTTCAAATTTTCTCTTTTATTGTGACGCTCGTTTTTAAATCGATTGAAATGTTCTTTTAGGTGGGCTTCCACGACCAGAGGAAAGTAAAGCACACGAAGGTGGAAAAACGCAAGAACGAAGTCGTCAATCGGCTCGAAAAGACCGAAAAGAAGGAGGACATTGATTACAGGTATTTATAAAGGAAAATAAAGCTTCTTATATTGTCAATGACCGATTAGTTGAGACAAGATGAAAAGAACGAACTCAGCGCGTGAAAATTAGTGCGCAGTGCTACGACACACTCAAAAACATTTCATTGGCTTAAGGAATGACTTCAACGAATAATCGATATTATTCAGTGCACATCTTTTATTTTGTCTCATGCTATTGGTCATTAATAATATAGTTCACCAGTTCTTTTCTTATCCCTAAAGCCTGATGAATTATATCCAGGAAACCAAAAAACGACATAAATGATGATAAAATTGTGGCTGATACATAAATTGCAGGGCTGAACGAGAAGAGAGGGACGCCAAAGAGCGAAGGGAGCAGAGGAAGGTCGATCAGGCCAGAAAGGTGAGACGAATGTTTGACTTTAAGAAATTGAGACTTCTAAAAATCATCACTTTAAAATGTTTTTTTCTTTAACTATTAAATTTTAAAAATATAATTTCAGAAGCGCGAAGCGGAAGAGGCAGCGGAAAAGGAGAAACAGCGCAGAACGCGAAACTATGAAGACGTGGAGTGGGACGAACAACAGCCCGCGAGCAGCGCCAAGAATGACGGAAATCTCTCGGACGATTTCATGTGATTCAGAGATAAGGCAAGTTAATTTAGGTTAAGGTCTGCTTTTCGGGAAACTAAAAAGGTCAATTGAATTTTGCATTGTTTATTGAACGAGCAAAGTGCAACTCAATGCTGCTATGTTGGGTGAACTTTCCCGAAAATAGACTTTTACCTCGAAATCAACCGAAACGAAATTTTTTACTTGTTTCAGAATTTTGTTGTTGTTGGAAATTCAAATCGCCTCTTCAAGATCTTTTGCAAAATAATCTTATCGCTTTTTTCTTAAAATTTTCCACTTTCGATTGAATTTTTCGACATGAAATGCTGAAACTCGTCAAAAATATCAAACAAAATTTTTGGGTTTACTCGGAAAGAATATTTCATGCCGAAAATTCAAGTTTTCTAAGATGTGATTGATTCTTTTGTTGATTTGAAGGGTATCAAGGTTATGCTTTTCGTTGATAAATTATCTTCTTCCTGAAAATTAAAGATTTCTTTTTCGGCATGGAATGTTCAACAAAGTGGATACAAAAATCGTTATTCTTGGAAGAAGTGAAGATGAAAAATGAGTTGTCGATAGAAATGTGGCAAAATTGTTCCGAAAAAATCATCGATGTTTTCAAAAATAAAAACCATCTTGTTATAAATCATCTTCTTCGAACTTTTCTAGCATTCTGCCTGAAAAGATTGACACTTACAATTCTGAAGAGTATTTTTTATAACTTGCTAAAATTCCCGGATTTTTTCCCAAATTCTTTCCAAAGGTCTGCTTGCATCGTTCTCTAAATCAGCCATAGTGATTCCTCTTTCTCTAGCATGTTTTGGAGATTTGTACAACTTCCAAAAATTTTCCCGAAGAAAAAATGTGCTTCCGTCATTTTCAGTCTCAGTGAAGAGTGATTTGACGCTTGTCTATTCACAGCTGTGTTAGATGAGTAGTCTTTTCTCTGTCAGAGAAAAATTGGGAATTTGGGGAAAAGGGAAGAGGATTAAAGAACGAACAGCAGCAGTAGGGGAATGGAATCTATCTGCCGAGGCTAAATTGCCATGCCTTCTCTATCCTATTTTCCTTTTTTACCTCTACACCCCTACCCCTATCCTTTACTCCGTTCCATCTTTTTCCACTTTTTCCTAGTTTTCCTCCTTTTTCTCACTCTCATCAATTTCCCTCTTCACCCTTTATTTTTCTCACTTCCCAACATACATCACGTGTAACACATCCATAAAACTGGCAAATCGACTTTTCAAAAATGTGCTATTTTGCTAAGTGTTTGGATTTGTACTTTTGGAGTTTTAAATAATGATAGATTTATGTGCATTTTACAATGGAATTAGTTTTAAAATGTTCATTCTAAATATTCGGATTTCTAGTCTAATATTTTAGAGAAGAATGCTTTTAGTGAATTTGCAACTTTTTCCCTTTAATATTTTGCATGTTTTATCTCTCGACTTTTATGATTTCATCCAAAACAACAAAACATTGTTGTTTTCTTCATTATGAATCGATCGCATTCAATGATTGTCATTGTCATGCAAAATGCAATGGCAATCCAATTCACGAATGTTTCCGCCTGTTCGGCTATTTCATAAATCCATTCGAACAGCCATTATTTCCAATAGAAAAGCGAAATTGTCAATTGAAATATGGGAAAACAATGTATTGACTGTTTTGTAATTTAACATTATCTTTCTCTTGCGAAATTAGTTTTTAGGCTAAAATTCGCTAGAATCGCATAGCTTTTGGCAATGTCTCCAAATGTTAGATTTAAAGTATTTGAAAATTTCCATTCGCCAATAATTCTTGAAGTTCCTGTTCTCTGATAGTCTCATTTTAACAGCGACACTATTTTATATCCAAACACATATTTGAAGATTTTTGAGCTTAGTTTCACATTTTCAAAGACTTCCTACTTTATACCCAGACGCATTTTATCTTAGACTAAAATGAACATTGCCAAATTCCGCCTCAAATGTTGAAAGATCCTCCGTTTCTCGATTTCCTTCTTTGGGCGAATTCTACACGCTTGTTAGTTGAAAATGTGCTCCTTGGGGGATTCTCACACATTCTTCCTCTTTTCTCCATTTTTAGCTTCTAACTTCTTGAATGATTCCTTATTATCGCATGCGCCCCACGAATCTAGCCCTCCTAGAAACATGCTCTAATGCTATTATGAACGTCCGATTACTTGATGAAAATGGGAAATATCAAATTGTGAATGTCTGAACGAATGATCATTTCGCGAGTGCACACATGCACATTATTCGACGATACTTCGAATGGCAAAGATAGAAAATGGTCATCAGATAACGCGCCATGTGTGCACCTGCGAAATGATCATTCATTCAAACCTTCAAAATTTTATATTTTTCATTTTCATCAAGTATTCGGACACCCAACAATAAATGTTAAACGGCGGTTCTTCTCATAGTGGAAGAACTAAGAGCTACTAGCATTTAGCATTTAGCGTTGGAGCATATTTCTAGGAGGGCGAGATTTGCTGACTCCTTACTCATCATTCATTCCCTCCACCCATTTATGTCCGAGGGCATTTCGACGGCTTTCTAAGCGTCGTTTCTTTTCTCAGGCGGGTTTATCGATTAGCCTCCATGTCTCATGTGTCGCTCTGGCTCTGTGTCTCCGTCCTAAGACTAAGCACTTTCCTCATCTCTCATTTATTCACACTCTCCATTAGTTGTTTTAGTTTTCCTACCTCACGCTCTTTAACCGGGTTGTTGATGGCTTCTTTGCATACTAGAATTTTTAGCCGTCATTTTTCAGACAGTGTCTTCAAATTTTTCAAAGTTAAATGATTAAGGCGCTAAATTAAATGATGCACAGTTTTTCACTTTTTTTTTAAATTTAAATACCATTTTTCAGAAACATGGAATGGCTACGCGGTCGTTTGTACGGATTCGTCGAGCCTAGAATCGAACGAATTGAGCTGATCGACGAGTTCGATCCTGACGAGCAGCAGCTGCAGAGTAGCAGAATGGCAGGTCAGGCTGATGATAGATCGAGAGTATGTTTGTTTTTCAAATTTAGAAAATATAAACTTATATTTCACTCTTTAGCAAACCTTGATCTGTTCCTCTCCTATTATTTCCTTTATCATGTACTGCCTAGATCCGAAATTATCCAAAAATGAGATCATTTACAATTTCATTTGTCAGTCGCAATCAAGGCTTAGAATTTGTGACATTTCTATATTAAATATGACAGCGAGAAGAAAGAAGAAACAGCATGGGAGCACACGGTGGCGGACAACGAGAACGAAGCGAGTTTTTCTCTCCTTTCTTCTTACTGTCATGTTTAATATGCGAGTGTCACAAATTCTAAGCCCTGATCGCAATATTTTAGGCTAGCTTCATAATTATCACCATTTGTAGTGCCACTATTTGACAGTCGTAGAACAAATTTCATGATCCACGTTTTCCTGCCATCTCATAGTCTCTAGTCTAAGCATATAATCAAGCCGTGTGCGCGCGTCTTCAAGTGCGAATCTGAACACGAGAGGAATTCTTTGTGGGGAATCAAATACAAGCCGAATGCAGAGATGAAAGAGACTGAGAATTGACAAGTTTGGTGTTTTGTGCCTGTCTTTCCTCGATTCCTTGCCTTTCTTAATTCATTCCCCATTCACCATTCTCTGTCTTTATGTATATTTCCTCATCTCGGTTGTAGGCCGAAAGCGAATTATCGCCTGTTCTTACCTCATTTTTCTGACTTCTCTTGTCAGTCTATCTATCCTCCCAACCTTTACTCTCATTTACCAGCCTTTCAGGCGAAGTTTTGCTTTTTATTCTGCAAAATAAGTATTTTTCCTGATCAATATTAATCCTAAGGAGTGTTCGACTTTCTAAAAACGATATTTATTTCTTTAAATTCTTCCAAGCAATTCTTTTCCTTTCTCCTCTTCCTGAATAATTCAGAGTTTACCAATTTTTCCCTCCAAAACAACGCTTTACTGATTTTTTGAGAACGAAAGCGAATTTTGTAATTGGAAACGGATGCATTTTTTTTCATATCATTCTGATAAAGAGTGTCTAAATATTTGCCGCCTATTGATTGATTATTTGATAAAATTTTGAACAGATGCTCACTTTTATGGTTTGATTAGCAAATTGATTGAAACTTCCTTTATAAGTAATAGTTTTCCTGAAAAAATGGAGTGATTTCAGAAAGAACGCGCTTATATGAACTTGTAAAAGTCACACTTCCTCTCCTATTAATTTCATCTTCCTGCAAAAATGAATGACATGAAAAAATCTATTTTATGACTAGGTTAACAAATTGATTGAACTTTCCTCAGAAATGTCTGCCTGACAGATTCACGGGATCTTCGAGCAAAGGGGAAATGAAAGACTCGTGAAATATGAGCTGGAAGAAAAAGCTCGAAGATGGGAGAAATGAGTGAGGCAAAGAAAGTTTGCTGCGATGCGGCAGACGGACCGGAACGGCGCAGGCTGAAAATCCGCACCAGACTCTGTCAAATTCCCCCATCCTCTCACTTTCCAGCGATTACGTAATTATCCTCGCAAGTCCACGCAATTCTAGCCAAAAAGCCTAAACGCTTCTTCCCATTTTCCCATTATATTCATCTCATTAGATTAGGCCAAGTGTGGTGGCGCAGTGAAAGGGAGAAAGTTAGAAGCAGGGATTTTTGTACGGATCAAAAAGTTCCACACACACACACACACGTACATGGTTCCACTTTGAGTTATTTAATTCAATTCAGCATTTAGGTCATACTTTATTGGGAAATTTTTACCAACCCTTTTAAAATGTAAACCCTTCTAAGATTTTTACCCAGTGTTTTCGCACTCTAGGTTATAGATACAAACTTTTCTGATTATTCTGTAGTATGTAGGGATAAGCTAGGCTAAACAAACGGTTTTTCTCAAGTAACGACGATATATTCTTCAAATCATCAGAATTCTATAGAGCACAAACAGTTTTTCGCCTAGAATGCTCACTTTTCAACTTTTACTTTTCCTCAGTTTTCCATGCAAACATTTCGAGTCTTTGTCTTCCCTCCAACTCTCTTTCCTGCAGTTCAAGAATTCTCTCTTCACAAATAACACAGACTTTCGATCTGTGTTGAGAGACGTACTGCCTATTGCTCGATTGCTTATCAGCCATTTAGTCCCATCAGTGAGCCCTCTTGTTATTATTTTTGCTCTTCTCAACAAACCTCGGCAATTCCCCTATTGATCCTTTGCTATTTCATGAAAAACTTGATTTGTCAATTCTCTGCAAATCACAAGACATGAAAACATTTCGTGCTAGTCAATAATTTCGCGCAGAATTCTATGAAAGCATCATGCTATGTCTCACGGGCATGCATTAACCTATGATCATAGCTGATAACAGTATAAAATTCAGAACTTATTATTATTATTATCATCATCTAGAAAAATGCTGAGCCAAATCTTTAGAACTTCAAAAAGCTGAACTTTTGACCAGAAACATTGTAGGAATAAAAAAAACCCTGCTGCAATTCCTTTTATGTGTCGCGTGGCTTAAAACGAGCGAATAACCGCTGAATTGTCTCGTTGTTTTTGTTTGTATCATATCACCATTATGGCAGTCAGGAGAAATAAGCGACTGGGATTGAAGAGAGCATAGAGAACGAGAGGAGCAACCGGGCGGGCATGTGTTCATTCAGTCATTGCATCTTTCGCGTTTGTGACTGCTTGTGCTGCATTCCTGCTCGATCAGCCTTGCCCCCCCAGGCAACCTTCTGTCTCGCTCAGCTGCTTTATTCTTTACTGTGTAGATTCAGAAACGGGGTGTTCAAACATTTAGTGTTCATGTTTTTTTTTTCTTTTTATCATTTCTTTCACGGTAAAGACCCTATTGAAAAGAAATCTCGACCGTTCTAAGCAAGCATGGATAGAGGAATGAACATTTTGAAAAGTCGAAATCTCTACCCATCGTCTCTGATCCTAAATTAGCATAAAATCTAGAAACTTTTGTGATTGCTTAAATATTGCGTCATTTTTGCAATTATTTTCTAATGACTATTTTTTTGTCTTTGAAAAAATAGTGTGATTGCTTGTCATCACTCCTCGATCAGTCTCTCGCATTCGCCCTCGAGCGAACCTTTCTTTCTCTCAGCTGCTCTGCCTTCATCTTTCACCATCGACATCATACACAGGGTGTTCAAACACGCAGCGCGCTCCTTCATATCTGCGATTTTTATTCCTGTAAAGCTGCTAGTTTATAAACAAACTGTACTACTATGCGATGCTCATAACATTCGAGTTTTCAACATTACTAATCTTTCGAAACCTCGACACATTCTTCTCCATCTAACGGTTTCTTCATTTCATAGGAAAAAGTAAGTTTAGTCTCACTTTCCATAAAATCAACGACTTTTTCTCATTACTAAGTCTTACATGGCATCCTCACACTTGCTACTTCGTTGTCTATCTTATTCTTTACAGGAAAATGATAACATTTTATTGTTTTAAAATAGTATTTGACATTTACTTGCTATTGAATCTCAGACTTTTATCCCTCATTACTCTTTCACATTTCATCTATTCGGATACAATTTTATAAGTTCCCTAATCTTCAACTTTTCTTGATTGTCAAATCTTGAACTGCTACACTTTCTGCATTCACCTTTCTGTTCTGTTTTGAATGACAGCATCGTTCTGATTAGATTGACAACAAAGTGATAATTTGATAATTGATTAATTTGTCAACGAGCATATTATTTCTCTTTTACAGTCGAAGACAAGCAGTCTACAGTCACATGCCTCTTGCTATCTTCTTTCTTTGCCTCTGGTTCTTCATGTATTTAACCTTGTCTTCTTTATTCTTTACCTTTAGCATGGCCGCATCCAGTAATTTCCATGCCATTCCACCTGTTTTCATTTCAATTTGTTTACAGTTTTGATCTGTATTTTCTGATATAATTTCTAAATTTATCGCCTCTAAATCTCAATTTCCTTGAAGAATCAGTCATTTTTGAGGTATGTTGATATGGAAAGTTCATTCAGTTCATACGTCATACAGTTTGAAGGTTCTTTGAATTCGATGAATTAGTATTGTCAATAACCGATAACTTAAGACGAAACAAACGATACACAAGTCTGAATATGCAAAGTGTGCATTGCGTATGCACAAATAGTCGCCTATCTCGTTACTTCAATATGATATAATAGCGTAGAATCTGCTGCGAACGGCAGACTAATTCCCGTACATAAAAATTGCGTCTCATTTCTTTCGTCTCAAGTTATCGGTCATTGACAATACCGTTCAGAATTACTAACATATCTAAACTTTGTAAGAACCTGAAAAAACGTCAATTTTTCAATAGCATTTTCCTAGGTGTTTTTTTTTGTTTTGATTTTTCCATGATTCCAATTTCGATTTGTTGTTGAATGTATTCAAACCCAACTCTTTTCCTGTACTCGTCTCGAGAGCGAAAAAGTGAACTGATGCAATGCCATCGGGGTGACTTTCAATCGAATACAAACAGAAAAGAAAAAAAGTCTGATGAGAAGGAGAAAGAACGTCAAATACAAAAGGCAAACAGAGAGCACGAGAAAAGGAAAATGAAAGTGATTTTTTCGTCGAATCGATGCATACTGCTTCCGGAATTTCCCTTTTTAGGTAGAATGCATGATTTTTTTTAAATCAGCTTGAAATGGCAGCAGCTATATGACAACCTGACGATCCCTTTCTTTTCTCATATTATTTCGTCATATTCTAATCGCCCTTCCCTCTCTCTAACTATAGTGGTCATCAAATTGTCAGGTCGTTATTTAGTAACTGCCCCTCGAGCTCGCTATTGCTGCAAAAGTTACATTCTATTTCTTCAGTAGGATAAAAATGGTGAATTTTACAATAAAGACAAACGAAAAGAGCAAGAGATGAAAGTGACTGCATTTTGTCTGCACACTGCTCTTTGCCATCGTCTTTTTAAGGGCGACTGCTTGAAAAATTCGAGACTACCACTCCTTCCCCTTCAATTCAACGCCTATGAATATAAAAATGAGGCGTGAAACGAGAGATCATGCTGAAGTGAGAGGCGAAAGAGAAGCAGAGAATTAGAAGGTGCACAAGTGCAGAAAGGTGAAAAAGAGGAGGGGAGAATTGACATAACTCATGCACAAACAGGCATTTTCATTTTCAGTCTCCAATTCAAGATTGGTATTTCTTTCACTTTCTTCATTATTAAATCCATTCTTTCGATTTAAAATTTGAATATTTAGATGATGAATCTTTTATGATTCTTCCTTTCCTGAAGAAATCGATTTTCCTGCCACTGTCACATTGTTAGATGATAATATAACTCTTCAGACAACACATTTGATTCTTTCGATTCACTTCAATAGTCTTGTAAAAATTGTCGTCATTCGCTTTCAAACTTCCTTTCCAACTTCTTTTCATTTTTCCATTGTCATATCATGTCGTCAATGATGATGTGCGGCCAGTGTCCTAAATAATTTACTGCTACTGCCCAGTCCCTCTGTGTCTTCATTTCTTCCAACTGGTTTTCCAAATTTCAAGCAGAAATAACGAAAACGCGCAAAATCGCCACTCGCTGCAACTACTTAACAGCTATCGTTCTTCTCAAAGAAGTGTCTGAAAAATTGAATTTTTTTACAATTTCTATGTCATTTCTTTGACAATAAAGTATACCTTCTCGATTTCAGTTTATACTTTTCACATCTGTATTGTAAAACCATTTTCTGGATTCGATTTTCATAATCTATAAAAAGTTCAATGGTTCTCGAATATTTTATGAACAATTTAATATTTCGATTTTCATTGTTATCCTGTTTCTAAATTTTAAAAAAGTTTTAAAATATTTTACGATCAATTTATTTCGATTTATGCTAATTTCAGTCGGCCAAATTCGACGCCGGTCAGAATCAGCGACAGGGCACATCGATAACGTCCATGATGGGAGCGCGCCAGTCGGTCCACGGCTTCAACAACCCCAATCCCAATCCGATACAGCAAAATGGCGAGAACCACGGGTTTCAAGGTACGGCACTTTCAAAATTTTAAAAAATTAAATAAAATTATACGAAAAAAGGTTTTAACCTTGAAAAGTCCGAGTTAAAATATGACTCACCATTTGAACTTTGAAGTATTAGCAAGACAGTTGATAGTCGAAACGCTTATGCTTTCTTCTGTTACGCGACGGATAGCATATTCAGCAGACCTTGAAACGCTTTTCATAGCGAAAATGCAGTTCTAATTGTAAATTTCTGTAAAGTTTCGAAACTGTGAAATAACTTTGTAAAAACCCTCTTTCTGTGAATTGCCATAGGTAGACGGAGATATGATCTCTTCTCTCGTTTCTCCCTGATTTCATCATTCTCTCCTCTTCTCCTTGGCTTGTCTTCATCTGTCCGCCTTTCTTCATCTTGCCTTTATTCTTTATTCCCCTCACTTTCCCATTTGCCCTTCTCTTCATCAGCCTTGACTTCAGCATCATATTCTAATTCTCAACGATGTGGGCTGGCAGCTCTCATCTTCATTCCAATATTCCCTTTTTGAATCATCAAAACCAACTCGAAATAATGGAAGTGGACCACTCCGAAGAAGAGAATATTTCGGACGGTAATAGTTTGATGTTTTTTTTTAATCAAAATTTTACCATATCACAATTTAGCAAAGATTTACTTTCTCCTTAATCATGATTTCTCGAGTTGCGATATTGCGATTTTTCGAAATGTTCTGGCAAAATTTTATTTTCTTTGGGAAATAACATTATGTGTGTTGTATCATTGAAGGAAAGATTGTGGTGCACTCTTATTTTGAGTAAGGCGATAGTCATCGAAAGTTAGTTGTTTTGAAATCAGGCACTTTCTATACAAAAAAAAATAAATGATAAGTGATCGATTTTTTCCCGCCTATCAGTTAAAAGTCGGGCTTTTCACGTTTTTCGCATCGCGCATTGCAAATGGCTTATTGGGCAATGAATGGGCGAGGAGGATTGATATATGATAGCCCCCAAAGCGAATAGACAGAAAGGCCTTGGAAGACAGGTTTGGGAAAGAAAATCTGCCAATTGCCCAATTGCAACGGGGATCACCCTCAATCTTTGGAAAGTTTGAATTCGAAGAAAAAATCGTCTGTCCGTGATTCCTATTCTACTTTTTCTTTCTTTTCTTCCAAGAATTAAGATCAAAATGGACTTTTTAACACTGTATTTTGGTCAATAAGCTTTCTGAGAGTTGAATTTGAAAAAACAGCCTTTCTATGATTTTTTTATTCAACTTCTTTCTACTGCCTAAACTCCATCGATACCATCTCTTTTCTTTCTTTACAACCTTTATAAAACCTACACATTTTACAATGTAAAGTCTAGGTGAAAGAAAACTTGGATTCTAAAAATTTCTCATTTTATACGTATTTTCAAGATATAGCTGGCAATTATTCCATGACTCTCATTTCAAGAAATCTATTCCTAAGTCCAAAAGCCTGTTTTCCCCAGTCCACAGACTCTTGCGCAATGAAAAATTCGAGATAAAATGGTCAGTTCATGATGAGAGAAGCGAATGAATCAAACAGCTTTCAGTTTGGCAAATCCTTTGTTCCTCTGTTTCCTCTTCATTTCCCTCTGTCTATCGTTGATTCGTCTGAAATTAGAAGCCTCATTTGCGTCTTGCCATAAGGAGATGCGGCGGTGAAATTGCGTAAATTCGATGGACGAAAAGATAATTTCGAGATATTCAAAGAGATAAAAACGAGGATATTTTGAATTTGAACCTGAGTGCTTGGATTCAATTTTTGAGATTTTTCGTTAAATTTTCATCATACTGAAAAAATTAGGATATCTAGACCCAGTCCAAAACCAAAATTGAGAAATAGTTTTAGACTAAATAATAAGATGTAAAAGCTCTTATTCTAGTACTACTTTATTCGAATTCAAATTTCAAAGAAAAAATATACTTTAAAAATTATCATCCAAAATTTGTTATCTTCTCAAGCTCTCATTTAGCAGAAAAATAGTCACTTCAAGCTAAATAATATAATGAAAAATCCTATTCTAACACATTTGGACTAAGATTCTAATTTTTAAGAGAAAAATTCTACTTGTACAAATCCTCAGATTTTTTATCATGGAATTCTCATCGTATAGTCTACTTTGCCTCTCCCTCTTTCCGCCAGTCCGCTTTGCATTCCGCTACGTCTTTCCGCATCCTTTCCCTCGTTATTTACACGTGTTACGTCCGGATGTCTGCATCTTTCCATTCTCCTCGAATCACACTCTATCTCCACTCTTACGTGAAGCGCCTTGCCCGTCTATATTTGTTATGTGGCCAGTCCTCACTTTTCTTTCTTTCTCCCTCCTTCTTTTTGCCCTCTCTCTCTCTCTCTGTCTCACTTTCTCTCATCAATTCTTTGCCTTTCTTTCCTTCTTTTACCTCATGTCGTCATCTTCATCTGAATCCCCCTCAACGTCAAATTCGACGACGTCGTCACGACGATTCTGCCAGTCCCACAGAAACCACGTCCGTCTCAAGCGACCAAATGAAAATTGGAACTCGGATAATTTGGAAGGAGGAAAAAGGCCCTGTGACAGGAATGAACTTCCGAATATTAATTTGGAGCCACCCCCTTTACTTAATTTGTCGGACTTCGCGAAGCATCTACCTCAGACTCTAATCGCTTCTATCATGAGAAATCACATGCCCGTAAATATTAATGCAGGTCAGCTAAACAACCACTTATGACATTTGATGACCATCTGAAAAATATTCGACTAAAACAATACTATTAAAGGAAAAGTAAAGAATTTAGACGCTTTCTCGAAACTACCTTATTTGCCTTCATTCCTTATTTACTCATTTGCTCGTTTTCTAATGAACTCCCCCTCCCGCTAAATATTCCGAGAATACATCACGTTTTCAAGCATTCACAAGCAATTCTGCTTTTGCGCTGATATTTGTTTGGCTTTAGTTATTTATACGATTTCTCATCTCACGCAGAGAAATGCAGAGAGCGAAAGGGGTCTCTATTTTTATTTTTGTATAAACAGTGGGGGAAGTCAAACGAGCTGCAGAATAGATTTGTACAGTCAGTCAATTTTTGTCTGCTTTTCCTGGAATTATTGACATGTCAGGGTTCGTACGTTCCCGAGTTCCAGACAGATTTTGGCTGAAATTTTTGATGATTATTGATTTTTGCAGATCAGAACTTTTCAAAATTTTCAGCCACTTCGTAGAACACACGATATGTATACTTTCCCAACTTCAGTGATTGATTTTCGAAAATCAAGATCTTTTCCATTTTTGATCATTTCAATGGAACTTCATCATTTTTTCAATTCCCATCTTCGAATTTTCCCTGATTGATTTTTGAAACCAAACATTTTTAATTCAATGGCAATTTTAATGATACACGATATTTCCTTCCTCTAATTTTTATTTTGTCCTGTACTCGAGTCCTGTATTTTGCCGAGTTGTCCAAAATGTACCCGATTCTATCTTCAAAACTTTCACTTTTGCTAGTTTTTACTTTTTTGTAATTTTCTGTCACCATTTTTCACCGTGTCGGGGCATCAAATTGCAATAATTTAAGTGAAAAGGCTCTGCCTGGTTTGTTGCTGTAAGAAGTAAGAAATCGACAGTCCATCTGGTCGTCTACTTCTTCTTCTTCTGAATTTTACTGCTTTTGCCTAGACCTTCGCGTCGATTTTTCGCTACCGACAATTTCCCGTCAATTTCAATGCATTTCGACTAGAGAAGATGCCACTTTCACTTTCCACCCTTTTCTGCGTCTTTTTCTGCCATTCAATTCAATCGATTCACAAAAGTCGACAGCAGTGTACTATACAATGGCAATCATTCTAAATTTACATGCATTCAATCAAATTTATTTCTTCAGAAAAAATGGCAATTCAAAAATAGGGATGTTCTCTGTAACTCCATAAAATTAGCATATGAAAATAGAATGGAAAATTAAATTTTTATATTCTGGTCAAAAATTCCCCTACTACCTTTACTAAATCTGAACTTTCCGGACTCCCGTCCTATTCGGGCAAATTTAGAACTACAACGTTCGCAAATTGTGTTGATGCACTTTCCAAATTTTCCACTTTTCGATCAGATTATGCGATAAATTATTTAACGATTCCCATTAGATTTCTCTTTGGCTTCAGGAAGTTTTAGGAAAAAGACTCGAAGAATTTAGAAATTTTCATCCTATTCCATAAATTCTTGGCTTTTACTGCCCTCCGGCAACTTCCAATATTTGATGACATTACTGTAGAGTGGTCTTTTCTTGAAGCTGGAATCAGGACTGTGTCTGTGTGTGTTGAAAGAGTATGGCTTATGAAAGCGAAAAGAGATGTGAAAGGGCATTACAACGAGGCAGAGAAGAATGGAAGAATGGAAATGGCAGAAAGAAAAAAGGGGCGCAGGTGGTCAAAAGGCATGATGAAATATAAGGGAAATACACGAGGCAAAATGGCATTCTCTTATTCGAGATACTGAGGAAAAACCCAGACTGTAACATATAACTAAGAGGACGAAAAAGGAAGTCGGCCCGAGAAGGGCAAGAAAGGCAGGGGGAAGACAAGCACCGCCTGCTGATTCCCTCTTGCCCAGGTCGCTCTGAGTGACTACTCTGCCCCCTGTCATTCTCCCCTTACTTCTGCTTCATTATTACCAAGTCTATTATAATTCGGAATGCAGCAAAATCCCGATTCGCCGAATCAATCGCAAAGTCTGCCATCAGCCTTATCAAATCCGTTCCCTGTAGGAGGCAGCCTTTTCATAGTGAGGATGAAACGATGGCTCGTCAGAAACATTTCAGGTTCGATAGAAATGGGAAGAAAACCCTCTCGAAAATACTAATTGAAGGGAAAATAGCTCATTTTTCAAATTATCAGCGAAATTTCAGTCATTTATAAAATTGCCACCTAAAGGAAGAATTGTAAAATTGTGAACTTTCCCAGTTATCATCTTATTCTTCGAACACTTTGAAAATACCCCCTGAAAAAGTTGTGAGTTTTATAAATTGCTCCAATTCGAATAATAATACTATCACGTGAAAACCTGTCAATGATCTCGTTTTCCCATCAGAAACAGACAGTGGATCATGAATGCGAGTTGAGCAGCGCGCATTATGTAAATAGGCACAAAGATAGAGGGGATCTATTTCCACTCCGCTTCTATTCTGCACTGCAGAATCACTCTTCAAGAGATGAGATATTTCGTCCCTGCAGATTTCTTGCTTTTGGACTAACTTGATAGTATCACTAGATCATTATTATCATTTTACTTCGACAATAGTTTTAGAATGTTTATTTGAAAGAGACTATTGAAAAGGCAAAGTTTTATAGTTTAAGTGAAAGTTTATAAATGTAGACGATAAAATAGTCTTATCATTGATGATTTTACAGAATTGATGTTTTTTTTTTTATAACTGATACATTTTTCCTTCTTCTAGCCTTTCTAAAACGAGAAGAACTGGATCAGTTTATCATATCATTTGAGTCGTATGATTGGCAGTGCCTTTTTCTCCTATGCCATTTTCACTTCCCACCTATTGCACAATACGATTCCTTTTTTCAAATAATAATTCTAAAATACAAGCAATTATCATTTAGTAAAGTAATAATGCAATAGCTTATCATTGATTATTATTAAAATGGTCCGTAGCATTTTAGTGTTTTTTTCTTCTATGCCATTTTCATTTCCCATCTATTGCACAATACGATTCCCTTTCTCAACTTTCCCTCTGCCTTCTCTGCCTCTTCCACTTTTCTAACCACCGACCAACCAGTTCTTCTTCTTTCGTTTTTTCATGCGCTTTGCGTTTTCACCCGAACTTCGTGCCTTTCTTGTGTATTTTCCCTTCTATTTTCATTTCTCGTCGCTATTCTGTGCCCTGCCTGCGCGTAATTTTGCCGTTTCTCAAAGTTTACTGCGTGCTGCTAAGTCTGAGGCTGCATTTCAGCGCGTGCAATTCTGATTTCTGCTAACTGCTGCTTCTTTTTCCAACTCTATTTGGCTGAATTTCACCTTCACACTAATTTCCTCCTCTAAAAATTCTCATTTTGATTTTTTTAATCAAATCGAACTTCGTCGAGAAGAATCATGTTTTAAAGATTGGCCAAAAATCATTCTTAGAAAACACATGAAATTTTCAAAATGATCGTGAAGTGTTGTTAAATATTGATTTCTTCATAGATCAGATCAAAAATTATTTTCATTCGATTCAAAGTATTTTCTCATCTGTATATTTGACTAGATTCGTATTATTTTGCATATTCGAAGAGAGGAAAACCCAGATAGAGAAGGGATTGCTTCCTTCTTTTTTCTTCTGCTGGTTTTCGCTGCTCTTTCGACCCAAACGCGAGACACCCCTCAGGGGGCCATTTTCTGCGTTTCTTTCTTTCTCTTTCTTCCTCCATTTTGTCCATATATTTCTCAACTCTTTCGCCCATTTATGGGGTCCGTGCTTTCGTGTGCTGCTTTTTGCTTGCGACCATCCATATTAGTGCCCGTTTGACAGAGGGTATCCTTTCCCTTTTTTTACCATTCGATTTTCGATTGATTGGTTGATCTTATATTTCTGTCTGCCACAATAGACGAACACGTGACTTGTCTTCCTTTAAAGTTGCCAAATTTCGTAAAATTTACCAAATTGTTGAGTTAATGACATTAGAAATCATGAAAATTTTGACGATTTTTGCAGAAAGGCTGAGATTTAATAGGATGAATTTTAATAGGTGTTGCACGTGACTATCTAATTCTTCCTTTTTCTTCTTCAACCGACCACAGACCGTCTCCTTCTCTATGATTTTGCGCCATCGCTATTCTATCTATTTACTTTATCTCATCCTCATCCATAACTAAACTATACCATCACATCTGTCTTTTTTCCTGCCATTGATAAACCAAACTGCTTATCTTGTTCATTACCTCCAGAAACTGATCGATTTTTTCTCTTTCCTTGAAATTTCTCGATATTTTGCCCGATTTATCTTTCTTTTCGGTTTTTCGTTTACTAACGATTCCCTATCATAGGGCCACTCCTCTATTGAATTGTGACTGACTTGAACCAAATTCTTCCAAATGAAAATGATACTCAAGCGTCGAGCGCCTTTTGAGAACGGTATGTAGCAGAAAAAACTATGAGAAGTCAGGACTTAAAATAGAATTCTTAAAAATAAATTCACAAATTTTAAATATATTAGATAATTCGGCAATTCTTGAAATTTCTAAATTTGAATATTAAATTTCCTGTCTTAAATAAATGTGAATGATCTATGATCAAAAATAAGATGATAGGAAATGAAAATGAGTCAGAAATTGAATTGAATTCTCAATTCAAGAGTCTCTAAAAAGTGTTTTTTTTTCCCTAAAAATATACACATATTTGATCTAAGCCAGTCAAAATAAATCAAAAATAATTTCAGCGAGTCCAGCGGACGTTTGTTCGTCAGGAACGGGTGCGTCGACGTCCACGGCGTCGACGGGCATCAATGGATTCGGCTCGATGTTCGGCCAGGGCGGCAGCAGCGGTGCGAGCTCCTCCACAGGCAGAATCAACGCGGCCGATGATGAACAGAGGAAACGCTCAGCAACCAGGTCCAGATTCCATCGATCACTATCGCCAGCACATCCGCATGCTATCGTAAGCTACTTCTTCTATTATCAAAAATAGTCAGTTTACATTTTTGAATGTAAATTAGAATAGTTATATTTGTAAGTTATAGGAAAAGATAAATGAATACATTTATCTCGAGGACTGAAGTGAATATCTTCTTTCTAGTTTTTTTACTTTCAATTCAAATCTTTTAGAAGAAAAAGTCGATTAAATGAATTATTTTTAATCATCACGCTAAAAGTGCGTATAGTTACGTCAGAATAGTTCACCAAACATCTCAGAAAAATGATCATTACCTAATGAACAGAGTTGTCTCATGACTTATTGTTTCCCCGAAATCTTATCTGAACTGAAAATCTAATGAAACTGTTACTTTTGAGAGAAATCTACTTTTTCAGAATTGTGGCCTAGATGATTTGATGCCTCCATTGCGGTTTGACGTGCTCATGAGCATGCAAGCTCCTTCACCAGACGCTCAGCACATGCACGCCTGGAATCCGGATGACAGGTAAGGGAATAATTAGCATGAAATGAAAGATGACGATTTTCAAGGTCACTAAACATCTTCGTCAAAGAGGACGACAAATTCACCTTCCATCGACATCCAGTCGCGCAGAGCACTGATTGTATTAGGGGAAAGGTGAGGAATAAAAGTGTCAAATGAAAAATTCGAAATAATGAGTTGTGAATTATGTGAAGATGGAGTTTATTGATTTCTGTTAAAACATGGAAGATTCACTATTTTAATGATTATTGTTACATAAAAATCAATGAAAGATAATCTCATACATTGTTCCAAATTTCTATGCCTAACAGATTAAAACAATGATAATAAATCGAGTACTTATGGTTTTATTTGAGATGGGCTATTCGCGAGGTTTCCACGTTTGGCAATTGGAATGGCCCCAGAGACAACGAGGCACTCACGCAGTCGTCGGGGTGGCAACCAAGGCTGCTGCTCTGCACGCTGTCGGATACACCTCACTCATCGGAACGAACTGCGAAAGCTACGGATGGGATCTGAGTAGGATTTTTAAATTAGTCGATATTTGCCTGCCACATTATTTCTAGAGCTATAACTTGTACTTTACTCATCATGATAAGACGAAGAATTTGATATTTCCAATCTAAATTTAGAATAAGCTGAAAAGTTCTTAGAATTCAAAATAATCAATTTAGCCCGGAACGAATGTCATCACGATTCCAAGAATTGCGCGCCATGGCCCTACCCTTCTCCAGCTATCCTCAACTCCTCACACTACCAAGTACCAGATAAAGTAAGCCTTTCTTTAATTTTTGAAAATCTATTTTAAAAATATTAGTTCTACTGCATTCTGGACATGGATGAGGGCTATTTGGCGTTTGCCACGGATGAGAAATACCTCGGAGTGGCCTTCCGAAATCTCAAAGGCAAAACGCTCTACCCGATTGTGTCTGCTGTGTGGGGACACTGCGAAATCACGATGAAGTACATGGGCGGATTGGATCGTAAGTTTTTCTTTCTTTAGAACTTTTACTCGAGGCTGACAGAAAACTAAATTTTGAAAATTTCAAAGCTAAAAATTCTGAAACAAACGTCAAAAATAATTTATCAGCCTTTGATCGAGAATCAGACATGTCACTTGAAGCTACTTTGAGAGCTGGGTTTGAATTCGCGAAAATCTCGGAACCTCCAAAGGCTTCCTATAGGACGAGTTCCGAGAACCTCGTGAATTCGGGCACTGGACGTGAAAAATCTGAGCCAGACCTAAGCTTCGAAGTGACATGCCTATTCATCATCATAATTTCCTAACAACGTACGTACGGGAGAATGTAGCGAGCGATCGCTCTCTGAGCCGACCCCGCGAATTGCTGCCGTTCTCCCCACTTTCGCCTTGGGTGCCTCAACCACCGCAGTCGAGTCGCTACGTGCCCGTCCCCTGGGTTCATTTCTCCCCATCGCCTGCCCGATCCCTCTCCGCAGCTCTCAATCAGTCCCAGCAAAGCGATCAAAACCCCCTCAATTCTCTATTTGGTGCGCCCCTCGAAAAATGCATACCAATTGTCGATTACAAAAAGAATTGGCCCGTTTCGTTTGATGAAGATTAGAAAAACACACAGCTTGTTGTTTCGATCAGAAGAACTCAAGTCTTTTCTTTCTGAAACATTTAGAAGAGCAGGTAGAAAGGAAAAAAACTTATCTGTCCTACTTTTTCTAAGAACTTCGATTCACTCATATCTTCCATATTTAGAAAGCTTAGGGCACAAATTTGGATTAATCTGACCTAAACAACAATATTGAGGTGGCATAGTGAAATTTGATGCGCGAGAGAGCTTACTGTTATTTATGAGCAAAATGCGCTTAAATTGCATGGGGTGTGTTGGACATAAGTTGAGGATTCTGTGTTGAGGCATCCATCGGTGAAATCAGTCATTCAGTGAATTGAGGAGTGGCTTTTGTAAGTATCGATGATTTTCAGCCGAACCCGCATCGCTAATGGATTTGTGTCGACGACAGATTCGGATTCAGATGGGACGACATCGGTTCGACAGAATGCACGAATTGAAGCTGCCGCTCAAATTGCAGCGATACTTGCTCTATCAATAGAAAGGAGAATTGGTAGAACTTTGCATTATGGGAAGTAATCAAATTAGAATAAACTACGCTCAATATATTCCCTCCAATGTTGTTGATTTGATAACCTCCCGTAAAGTAAAGTACAGCCAAGTGTTGAGAAGAGAACACTTTCATGTCAGTTACGGGGAACCGAATCATTTTGAACTAGCTAAACAAATGAAAAATTGTGGAAAATCAGTCATATCTTAGAAAGAAATTGAGTTTTCACTATTTTTCAAGTTTTGAAGAGCCCTGGGAAATTGGTTGTCTTGTCAGTCAGTAAAAGAGTGGCTATCGAGTGGTGATAATGGATTATTTCGAATGACAGGCTTATCTCGAGGCAAAAATACCCAAAAACCTAAAATGGACTTGACAAACTCTTGAAATGCAAATTTTATCTCGGGATTGAAAATAAACAGTCTAGCTTCTGTCATTGTTATTGAAAATCGCAGAATGTAGTTGCTCAAAGGAAGACAGAATCGTATTTGTTATCGCCAATGAGTTTTACTACTGTTCATCCAGTTCGTTATCAAACCTATTCGAAGTAACATTGATAAAATAATTCGAATTTGATGTAAGATGATAAACTGATCGACTAGGTCATTTAAGCAACCCGGATAATTCGTTACTTACGAAATAGTATGGGAAAAGATCCCTCTCTACCTTGCCCTATACCTTTAACTATGGGTAATGAAATAACGAATTAACCAAATTGCTGCTCATTCAAAGTATCAATTACCTACACTAATCAGATACTGGTGGACATCAGTAAAAGTCAATCCCAACTCAATTCCATTTCTGCCTTCATCGTATCTTTCATGTTCTATAAAAATTCCTCATTTGCAGTTGCCTTTTTCAATTTCTTCTCCTCATTTTCAGCTTCATTTATTCATATATCCATATTCTTTCGTCCCGATGTTTGCATTCTGTATTCCTCGAATCTTTGCCCGTTTCGCCAATCATTCACTTGAATCGATTTATTCATGTAAATTCTGACAACGGGTAAATCACGCTGTTTCATTCATTTTTCGTCTTTACTTTTGTAAACGAGAAAATTTGGTCCCTTGTATAATTCGCCGTTTCAATATGACCAGCATTTGTAATTCGCTAGTTATTTTTCAATTCCTTGTACTCCGTCGTTCCAAGTCTGGCGAGTTCTACAAACGATTTCCATGATGAACTAGTGAATTACAAAGGGCGCCTCAAAATTTCGATTGGAATTATCATTTGTCGGTGATTTTTTATACTCAAATTATGTTGCTGGTTTATTAGAAGGAATCATGGCCATTTTTGTATAAATTTGTACTTTTCTTAGTTCTTTCGTGTATTAGAACTTTCGATCATTTTTTCTTGCAAAGAATAAACGAGATTTGCAACTTTCAATGCAGAAATTTACATTGAAAATCCGATTCTACACAGAACTCGGACACGGCTCTCGAAAAATACATAAGATTTAAATTAGACCTGATTATACCGAAAAATAAATTGATTATGTGAGGTTTTTCTCAAAATTTTGAAATTTCAGATTAGATACAATATTGTGAAGGAGGTATTATGGCAGGCTGATCACAGCAATCTTGACTTAAGTCCTCTCTAGGTCTATGCGCTCTTAGGCACTCGTCAAAACGACCGACATCATCATTTCATCTACTTCTGTGGTGTCTGCTTGGTGATCTTTCAAATCTGGTCATCATAACATAAGTTTATGAAGTTCAAAGCTTTAGTTTTTCCTCAATCTAGATCCCGTTCAATTCTACGTCATTCGGACTTGCTAGACTACGATCATAAATATGACGATAATTTAACCCAAAGGCTTTTTCTGACGTGATCATGACTATCTCCAAAAATCACCTGCATAATCAATGAAGAGAGAAATAGTGCATGAAAAGATATAGAAAATAATGAGTAAGTGACCCAAAGATTCACTTGCCAAATTCGTCATCCTTCATTCAGTTCTCAATTCTCGTCTTCCATGAATGGTCACTTTTCTTTTTTTACTCACTTATTTTTAGCTTCAATTTGCATATTTCCGACACGGAATTTCAACTTGATATGTCATTTAAATAGGATTACTTTCACTTCTAAATCATTAATTGCTGTTGAGATTGGTGTGTTAATTGGAACTTGAATACGAATTAGAAATCTTTATTGACTAAACAAATAGATTGCTAAAAAGGAACAGCGTAGTAGGAATCGAATCCTTATATAGTAAAGCGGTCATATCATATAAAGATAAAAAGGGTTACTTCTAGAAGCGTCAGGTAAGGGCTTAACTGTCAAGGACAGGTATGTCATAAACCTGTCATGTCTGGAGTTGACTGCGGGACAAAGGTTTTAATATCATAAATGAAAAAGATCGCATAGACTGCGATACTCCCGGGGCGACGATGAGATCACATAACTTGAGATATACTTCGTCATTGACTTGCTCTTCTTAATTGACCTGGTACTTGGCAGGTGTCGTTGAGCTCAATGTGAATGGGTCAGTTTCGAACATCAATGTCTTGGTTAATCATAGTAGTCGGGAATGATGTCTTAATCGTGGATTCATGTAGTAGTTGTGGATCAGTGCAGTGGTTGTGGACCAATGTAGTAGTTGTTGATTGGACGGCGGGAACAGCAGGCGGCGGCAACAGGCTGAACGGCGGCGGCGACGGCGACTGGAGACTAAGCTTCCATACTTTCAGTTTCGTTCTTCACGCTCTAGACATAACATATCCTTTTCTTTGGTTTATTTTATTACACCATCTCAACAATTCGTTCCTCTTAATGGATAGGAAATGTTTTGACTCACACTGTCGCCTTCAGGATAATCGAGATAAGAAATCTCTCCTGGAGAGCCTCCACCGCGGCGATTTTCCATTTTTATTGAATTTCCTTCCTAGCAGAATGTTCATTTTCTGCAGCTTCGTTTTTCAACTTATTCTGCTACCTGTTGATTCGTCACCTGTTAATATTCCTATGTTTGTGGTCAGGGAGAAATGTCCTGGCTGTGATGACTTATGTGTCAAGCTATCCGGGTATGTTTCCTCTTTGCTCTTTCTCCTTTTTATTTGAATTTTTAGTCTAACAAGGAATGCTCAACATATGAAGCGCTTAATTCCGGAAACGGCCCATATCATCTGGTAGCCCAGGCCGTGGGCTGCTCAACGGTACCAATCTTACCGGCCCATACGGGCTTTACGCTGTAAACGACGGACGGGAAGTTTCCATGGCTCAGGCCTGCTGTCGCACATCAATCACATCGTTATTTCTCGATGAATTTCGGAGATTATTTTTGAAAGAAGTTTGGATCAGTCATACAGTAATGGGAAAAATATAATTAACCCAAGTTTCCGAGTTTTCAGGTACGAATTCGGGCTGCTCCTATACATAGAGTACCTTATAATAGCACTTTATTTCGAAAATTCATTCTGCCCTAAATCCCTATCAAAATGACTGAATATTTGGCCATTAAGGTTTTCAACTACGCAGAATTCGAAAATCACTATCAAAATACCCCTCAACCACTTGCTTTGTCAATACCGTAATCCCAGAGATACTGTAAATCCGAGTTATTGTAACTCAACATTTCTGCATCGAAATAATTCAAATTTGGTATCAAAATGTTCGGAATGACACCCTAAATATAAATCAGAAGAGATTTCATCGATACGGCCATTGGCTTGCGAGTTCTGATTTTTTTAGTTTCATGTATAAAAAATCACTCATTTTGAACATTGAGCAAAGAAAAATTCATCGAATAAGAACAGATGGTTTTATTAATGAGATCATTTCAGATTCTTAATCAGTATATCCTTGCGAGTATTTTGATACTAAATTTGAATTATTTCGATGCAGAAATTTTGAGTTACAGCAATCCGGATTTACAGTATCTTCGGGATTACGGTATCTGCACAGAAAGTGGTCAACGCGTGTTTTAATGGTGATTTTCAAATTCTGCGTAGTCGAAAACCTCAATGACCAAATATCCAGTCATTTCGATAAGAATTCAGACCAGAACGAATTTTCGAAATAAAGTACTATTATAAGACACTCTATGTATAGGAACAGCCCGAATTCGTACCTGAAAACTCGGAAACTTGGGTTAATTATATTTTTCCCATTACTGTATGACTGATCCAAACTTCTTTCAAAAATAATCTCCGAAATCCATCGAGAAATAACGATGTGATTGATGTGCGACAGCAGGCCTGAGCCATGGAAACTTCCCGTCCGTCGTTTACAGCGTAAAGCCCGTATGGGCCGGTAAGATTGGTACCGTTGAGCAGCCCACGGCCTGGGCTACCAGATGATATGGGCCGTTTCCGGAATTAAGCGCTTCATATGTTGAGCATTCCTTGTAAGTAATCCCCTCTGGTGTATTTCTCGGGCTGATACGCTTCCTTCCCATGTTACCTGTCAATATCATACAGTTGTTGATGCTCCTTCTCCGACTACTTCTACTCCAGAACCATGCGTGTGTCCTCCGGTAGTTTGTTCCACTACTCTCCCCACTCCAGGTCAGTTTTTCTCAATTTATTTTTTGATTGTGTAATCTTTAGTGACTCCTATTTGTCCTCCCGTCTTCATCAAGCCATGTCCTCCTTGCGAGACAACGACTTCTTGCCCTATTCTCACTTCGACTTGTTCTTTACCTGATCTCAATCTTGCTATTCAGGCTAGTTCTCTTACATCTACTATGGCTTCACCCTCTACTTCTCAGTGTTCCTGTCTGTCTTTCTGGGAGTTTTTTACTATTTGTAGTCTCACTTCTCTGCTTTTTACTATGTCCTCTTGCCTTATCTTCTTCTCAGTGTATCAGTACTCCCAATGCAATCGCACTGTCAGTAACGCTCGTACTACTCCCTCCACTCTTGAGGGTACTTCTGGGTGTTCTATTGCACTACAAACCATTCCCCTCTAGTCTTTTGATTGTTCTCTCACTTGTTTCTTAAGTTTTATTATTTTTCGAAAGTAGATTTTTTAACAGCCTTTATTACATAAGAAATAAACATTTTTCTTTTCAAATCTTCTAGTGTGTGTTCTCTAACAGCTCCTCTTCCATTCGAGCTTTCTTTAGGATGTCCGTTACCTCTTCGGTGGTTACTTCTTCCGTCACTGCTGCCTCTGGCACTGTTCGCACAATATCTAGTTTATTTGTTGCTCTGAGATAGAACTCCTTGGCTGGCCAAAAAGCTTCCATCTCATCATCTTTGAATGGGCACAGTCCACTATTGTGCACTAGTCCTATTGCTAGACATATTTTTCCTCGGCAATTCACCAAATTTGGTATATTTTTCCATGCATAGCATCTGTTGGCGTTATGCCCCCTTCCCATACAGACGGTGCATCTTTTGTTTTTTATAATCATCAGCCATTTTTGTTCTTGTCCAATCTCCATCGTGCAGTCTGTGGAATGGTGACTTTTCCAACAGAAAAAAACATTTATGGACTGCTTCCTCATTTTTCATTTCTCTCTTCATCTGCAATGCCAGCTGGTCTGACATGCGAGCGATTGCGTTCTGCTTCGCTGCCTTTGTCAATTCGCTTGTTGCTGAAGATCGTGTCATCTTCCTGGGTGGTTCTTCTTGATTCATCATTTTTATCACTGACACCGGGTGTAGTAAACCAAGATAGTTTCTGAAATTTTCTCATTTTTTCCTTAATATTCGGTTAATTCGCGAGTTTCTTTCACGAGTAACATAAAGTTTTATATTGAAAACTTATAGAGTTTGAATATGAATATTTTGATTCGTAGCTTCGACGAATCTTGTCGGTTGATTTTTGAATATACGTATTTTGATTAGAATCCGCCTCTAGCGGCTCTTATTATTAGTGGGAGAATATATCTTAGCAGAATCCACGCTAGTGCCACTATTAACACACTTGATCCTACTATATATATAATATTTTTGAGAATTATGATTCCATGTATGATGAAATCGGGCATAGTCCAAAATGATTTTTTAGATTTATCCTCTTGTTTTGTTCCGATCTGGAACAAGCTCTTCAAATCTGGTGGAGGTACAAAATGAAGATTACCTTCAATTTCCAAATGTTTTACTTTTCCGCCACATCTGACTTGGCAAATTTCGTGAATCGATGATCTGTTGAACGATCTATAAATGATGTTCTCATATCCTGTTTGGTTACAAACTAGTCTTTCGAAAAATTCTCTATTACTGCAGGATATGATTGCCGATGATTCGTTCATACTCTTGCATGTCACCGAAAATTGTGCTGCTTCCTCACAATTGTAACATCCCTGTAGGTTTCCATAATCCAGAATTTCACAGCTTTGTGACGTTACTTCCGTTGCGATGTTGTACGTTTTATGGAAAGTGATCTGGAGATGGTTCCTCGTATTCCAAAATTTTAGTGCCGGTACCGTTCCGTCCAGTACCAGTAATTGGTAATTTTCCTTTATTATGGGTAGCCCATCATTAGTCGCTTTAAAAAGATCTACATTCTTACATTCGCAATTTGGTGATGACGATCCACCAGTACATTTGCACGTATCAATGAAACTGCACTCGTCCTTTTCATCGCATTGTAAGGGAATATCTTCCTCGGTTGATGATCGTAGTCCAACTTTCGTTCCAGATTGAATGAATCTGAACTTACTCACGTCATATCCATACGATTCTTCCGAACTGATTAACGTTAAATTTCCAATGCTTCTGTTTCTTTCATCTAGAATCATATCAGTTTCGCCTTCTCGCATCAAATATTTATGTGTGGATTTCTTTGTCTTAGGGTGGACACCACTTTCGACCGTTATACTGATAGCGAGCTCGTGCGACCATTGATCGCATGAATAAAGTTGGAATCGGTGATCATTGTTCTTTTTCGCTGTGGTTCGGTAGAACATGCAACCTTCTGCAAAGGATAAGCATCCACAGAACCAACCTCCACAACTGCTTGTGCAATAGCTTTTTCCTAACACTTCATTATCTGAGCCAATATCAGGAATTTTTGTATTTGGACGCGTCGCTTGACAAATATAGTCGTTACATACGTTTTCTGCGTGACATTTCTTAGCGTATGATACTCCCGATGTTGAATTATAAGCGTAAGTAATCACTCCCTTTTTGCATACTTTGAATGAGTAAAGGATATTTACTTCTATTTTCACGACAACCTGTTCTTTAGTAGCTGCGGTCAAGCAAATTGATTTTTGTCTTGGTGATAAGAAGAGTTCATTCGTGGTCGCGATTTTGCAGACGTTATTTATACAAGTCTTTTCGTCATGCGAGATGGGAATAAACCTATCGCAGCAATTTCCGAGCGAGATTAAACAGGTTAGGACTGCTAATCCGGAGATGACTTTTACGCTACCCCAACTTGATCGTCTAGATGAATTGTCGCTTGAACGCCATCTAACCTTTTTATTTTTCCTATTCCACTCCGACTTTTTCTGCTCGTAAATAGAGTCTACAGATGGGCTTCGCATTATGCCTGATTTTTGCTTTCTATTCTGTGGGCGAGATTTTCTGGAGCTTTCGAAACTAAAGAGTTCAATCTCTTCATTGTCTCTTCTCTTAGCAGCTCTTTTCCTCTTTCCTTCAGCACGTTTTCTTCTCATCCAACAAAGTATCCAACGAATTGCGTCAAATCCAGCACCAATATAAAGTAATCCTACTCTACATATCCTTCTTGTAAGGCGCATGAAAGCTGAGTGCCAAATACAGCGTATGCTTTGTCTTAACGTTTCGCGTCGTTTTATGACTAGGCAAGGGATTGTGAGTAAGAGGATCAGAATGACTATCATCGAGATGAATGCGGTTTCATGACAATGAGGATTATACAAAACAGCTAGGCAGATAGAGCAATCATTGACTGTGCAGAATTCTTTCGCTGGGCAATTTTTCGTCAAAATCTGATAAGAATCACCTCCAGCTTTCCTCCACGTAATTGAATGTTTCCGTGATGTAACGGTGGATGGGAAATCAACTTCTAATTCCTTTGCTGCCTCAATTGGACCCACACAATGCGATTCACTACAAACGGTATAAGTTTCATTTTCCCTAACATCATTGTTAAAAAGTTTGATACCACTATTTGTGCATTCCATTCTCGTTCCTTCCTCGTTTGGATGTACGTTATTTCTTTCTACGTTTCTGTGGTGATCATGATGTCTTCTTCTTGCGTGGTTTTCTTCCGCGCTGAATGATTCTACTTCGTTTCCAACTCCCCTTCTTCCATGTCTTACTTTTCCTTTTTCTTCTTGCTGAAGTTCGTGTTGTTGAATCAATTGTCTATCCTCGTATTCTTCGACTGGAATATATCTTCCGTCTTTTATAATGAACTTCAACTTTCCTGTCGTTGTTTTGAGTCTCGTCGTTGTCAGCTTGACTTTCGTGGTTGTTGGTTTTGGTCTCGTGGGTAACTTGGTTATTGGAGAAACTCTATGGGTTATTCGGTTTTCACCGTTTCCCTGTTCTCCTGAAAATTCTTTTATTTCGATCATCTTACTCGCTGCATACATCCTACCGTGTTCATACGTTTGTGCATTTGCATATAAATTTGGCGTGGTTGAACCGAGAGTGTTTCCGAATAGACAGAATACTGCTATAAAGAATATCCAATTCTTCAATTTTGGGATAGCCGATCCTTCTTGAGATTGTCTGTCTGTGCCTCTGACAACATTGGTTCGGCTTTGCTCCCTTTTTATTGAGCTTCTTGTCCGGTAGGCCGTCTGATGATAAGGCTCTCTTTCACCTGTCATTTCTGTCAATTCCTTCTTTTGTCTACCTTTTCGTTTTTCTTGACAGGTATTATTTGTAGCATTTTTATGATCATCTGTCAGCTCTTTTTCCGGTTCTACAAAAGAGACTTTTTTCTTTTCCTTTTCCCGATCCTTTGTTCCTTTTAGGCATAGTGGGATCAGGTTATTGACTGTTCTTGTTATCTCATGAGACTTTGGTTCATTTCTCCGTTTGTCAGGATTTTGTACTCTGACTTCTGCTGATCGAACGTTCCCGTCTGGGCTGATAATTAATTTCATGACTCTTCCGAGCTTCCATTTGTCTCGGGGTTCGTTATCGCTTTTAACGAGAACTAGCTCATTGACTTCTGGGACTCTTTGTTGGCTCGATGCTTTATGGTTTGGACGAAGTTTAAGGAAATTTCGTTGGGGCAAATAATGTTGTTCCCATACGGACCAAAATCGATTCATATATGCCTTCACTTCCTGAAACTGCGACAACGCTGTGTCGATTTCTGAGATTTCACTTCCAGTCTCCAGATTCATTGATCGAAATTCTGGGTGTAAGATGTCGATTGGTCTGACTGTGTAGCCTCCAAGGTCTCCTTCGTCAATGTACACCAATGGTCGCGAGTTGATGACTACGCATACTTCTCGAATCAATGTGTCGAATATTGATTTTGTCATTCGGTTTTTCTGAATTGCGTTTTTCAATGCCTTTTTGGCGATGGCTACGAGTCTTTCAAAATGGCCTCCCTGCCATGGACTGGCTGGCACGTTGAAATACCACTTTATTCGAATGTCTCCAGGAGCTCTCTCTAGGCTCTTATCAATCGTGGCCTGTTCTCTTATTACTTTACTAGCTAATTTGAAAGTAAGACCGTTATCTGTTGTTATGCTTGAAGGGCAACCATAAGTGGCTACGAATCTTCTGATTGATAACAGAAATTCTGCCGTCGATAAAGAGTACATGCTTTCTAAATGAATGTTTCGTGTTGTCATACAAGTTATGATCAAAATGTAGGATTTAATGATCGAATCATCGTCCATTCTCAGGTACACAGGTCCAAAGAAATCCATGCCACAATGTTCAAAGGGATGATGGGCTGGTTGAACTCTCCTGTCTTGTAAGTCTGGAGATTCTGGCATTGGGAACGGATGATTGTGCTTCTTCGAACACCTCACACAGCGTTTTAAAGTGCTCTTGATTGCAGTTTGCCATCGTCTTCCTGCGTATTTTTCGTAAATCATTCCTAATAGAGTTCTGAGTCCTGCGTGGAAATTTCTTTCGTGTAGGTCTAGAATGATAATCGTTCCTAATTTTGAATTAGGATTGATGATAATGCGATGCATGTACTTCTGTTTGATGGAATTTCCAAGCCTTGTGTTCAAGAAGATCAATCCATTTTTATCCATCTTCCAATTTTTCTCTCGATCCTCTTTAATTCCGTATTCTAATTGATGATTTCGGTAGATGAAGCGTTCGCTCGCTTCTCTTTCTTCGATAGTGAGGAATTTTGATTGACCATCCCATTTGATCTGATAGAGCTCTGGTACAGATGTTTGTAACTTTGTTATCACCTTTGCGCTCTTCAAACGATTTGCAACCCTCTTCTTCAGGAATTTCAAACTATAGCCTGTATGCCTTATGATTCTCCTCCAATTATTCGCGACTCCAAAACTTAGTCTGTTTCCGAATTCCCTGTTCAATTTTTCTGTCGTTACTGCACAAATCTTGCTTTTTCTGATCTCTTGCTGAACAATGTTTACTTCTGTTTCGATCTTCTGTTCATTCTTGCCTTCAGCGATCGAGAATTTCTTTGTAATCGGCCATTCACTATCACTCCTTTTTAGGAAATCCGGTCCACTAAACCATTTTAATTTTCTTAAACCTTCTAAATCGTGAATTCCTTTGGTTGCCAGATCAGCAACATTCAGATCTGTGGCGACGTGTCCAAACGAAACTTCAATTTGCTTGTCTTGGATTTCTCGGCTAGTTTTTCTAATCATATCGACACGATTTTGAATGAAAACCTTCGACTCGGACTCATTCGCTATCCATGCTAGAGCGATTTCAGAATCCGATAGAAAGTGGACTTTATTGATTTTTAGATCTAGACTATCAGTTAATGTTCTCGCAAGTTTCGCTGCTAGCCATATTCCTAGGAGTTCAAGACGCGGGATCGTCTGTTTCTTCCGTCTTGGAGCCAACCGTTGTTTCGAAGCTAACAATGCTGCACTTTTCCCCTTCGAGTTTTCTGACAAAATATATGCCACTGTTGCGAAAATAGAATCTGATGAGTCTGAGAAAATTGCAATCGAGAACTTTCCCCTGTCTGGCGAGAGAATATATCTCGGGAATTCGTATTGATATTTTGAAATTTTCTTCTCGAACTTCCTGAGTTTTTCTGTCAATTTTTGAGTGATTTTTCCTTCCCAACTTGAAGTTTCCTTAAATAATTCAGGGATAATTTCTTTACACTCGTTCAGAAGAGGTCCTATTATTCCAAGTGGATCGAAAATGGCACTAATGTATTTGACTGCATCTCTTCTTGATAACTCCTTCTTATCACTCAGCTTTGGAATTTTAATTGAAATCGTATCTTTTTCGTTTTGCCAAATATATCCTAACAACTTCTGATTCTTGGCCTTCGACCGGTCTACTTCTGGTATCTGTGCTAGTTCTCTGACTACGTTTGAGCTATATTCCCTGATGTTCATCGCTAGCTTTTTAAAATGGGCTTTGCTTTTCTCATATTTTTCCTTTAGCTCCTCTGCTTTGTCGAATAAGATAAATAGATTATCTACGTACAGTAGCTCTTTTATAGCCGTTTTCAGCCAATCTTCCGCGTTTGACTTTTCTGTGTAATAACTGATGCTCCTTTCTAAGAGAAACGGTGCCACGTTTAAACCAAATGGTACTCTGCAGAATCGCATTTATTTGATGTTATCGGTCGTTGCTGGCTTTGTTGTGTCTCTTAACCACAAGAAACGCGTAGCGTCCCTTTCTTTCTCTTTTAACCGTATCTGCCAAAAGGCCTTCGCCACATCGCATATTAGAACATTTCGTGCGCATCTTGTTCTTAGAAGTATCGTCCAAAGATCAGGAAGAAGTGATGGTCCTTGATAGATCGATTGATTCAAGGATCTTCTGCCTTTCACGTGTGCAGAACAATCTAGTACAATCCTTACTTTCGTTGTATTTGATGACAAATTGGTCACTGTCTGATATGGTATGTAGTATATCGGATTCTCTGATGTGCTGTCTTTCACTTCCTCAATTATATTCGATTTCTCTTGCTCATTGATCTGTTTGACCACTTCATCCCAGACTAACTTCGTCTTTGGTGATTTCACAAAATTTAAAAATCTCGAGTATGCAAGTGGTTTGTTATGGTATAACTCCTCTCTCATCCCATCTTTCCACGGGAACTCTACTGAAACTTCACCCTTTCCGTTTATTTCTACCGTTTTCTCAAATTTCTTGATGATTTGTTCGTCACTCTCCTCTTTCTCGTTAATTCCCAACATTTCTAGTTCTGTAAATTTTTCGATATAATCCTCTTCGACCTTCACTGTCATAACGGGACTGTCGTTCTTTTCTCTCTTTCCGAAAGGAATCCATAGATCTTCTAGGCGGGTTTTTATCGCTGTCAACCCGGAAGGTAACTCGACTGGGCCACCTTCCGTATTATTAACCAGCTTGTGATAATAATTGTTTCCTATCAATAACTGGATCTCGCTCATCCGATCAGTCTTCTGACTTATATTCATTCCGTTTTCCTCCATAAATTTGGCGTCCTCCCATACCAACGCCTCTGTTTCTACTGGTTTCGCTATGGCGTCAACTGTATATGCCTTTATAATTTTAAATATTTCCTCCTCTCCCCTCTTTTTGGGCTTCTCCATTCTTAAATAAACGATAACTTCTTGACAATACTTTTCTTCCGCTTCTCCTGAGAAGTAACTTAGATTCATACGTACTTCTGGGTTTATTACTTTTGCCTTTAGCTTATCTGCCAATGCTTTTGAAATGAACGTATCTTCTGCGCCGGTATCAAAGAGAACATCGGCTCTTTCGTGATCCTTGCTATTGTAGTCTCCCCAAATCGGCAGTTCCGTGCTTATCAGTCTGCTCGTTCTGGTTTGGACTGCACTTTGCACCATAAAGGCGCGTCTTCGTGGCGTATCATCTCTCCGTGGTTTCCCTCTGTTATCTCTGATTGTCTGTCTGCCTCTGTCTGGTGATCTTGAATTGCTTCTGTTGTCGTTGCTCCTTGATCTTTCTCGAGAATTTCTCTCGCTCCTCTCATTTCTTCCATTTCTGTCATTTCTATCATTCGATCTGTTTCTGTATCGATCATTGTTTCGGTAGTTTGGATTTTGATTGAAATTTCTGCCTCTTGACTGATTTCCGTTTGCAGGTCTACCCCTGTTATTTCCACGAAAACTGGTTTGGAAATTGTTCCGATTTTGGTTATTGAACGGCTTCTTTTCGCAGATCGCCGTGTGATGTTTTCCAGAGCAAATACGACATCCAGCTGCTCTACATGATCCAGCACTGTGGCCGGTGGACAAACAGTTGAAACATAACTTTTTCTCTATGATGAACTGTCTTCTATCACTCTGATTTCTGACTTGCAAACAATCCTGGGTTTTGTGATTCGTTCTACCGCAGAATTTGCATTTTGTTTGTTCATTTATTTTGTTGCTTCTGACATTGAAGACTCTTTCATTTCCGAGTTCTCCATCACCCAAATATTCACCTTGTACTACTTCTTGTGTATATATGAAATCCTCAATTTCATTCAAGAGATCTTTCATTTGAGTTATCTTTCCGTTGTACTTCTCTTTCTCGATTCGAGCAACCTGTTCCAGTACGGAACGTGGGAATTTGTACCGTACTTCGACTAGAAATGCGTCAGTGTCAATGTTCTGGTGAATTCTTGCGATTTGATTAATGATTGCATGAACCGTATTGAATATCGTTCTGATTTCTCTCAGATTTTCTCTCACAGTTTTTATCGCTTTCAGTTTTTCATAAAGTCCTTTGAATCTGGTTTGGTCTGAATCATAGATTGCCAAGAAGCGTTCAATCGCTTCTCTGTATGCGGAACCGTCTTGAGGATACCTTTTTATCATTTCTCCTGCTCTTCCTGTGCAACAGTTCCTCAGAGCTGTGAATTTTAACACGTCTGGATCACTTGTTTCGTGTACTAACACTTTGAATAATTCCCAAAATTGATCCCACTCTGTCACGTTTCCATTGAACCTCGGTAGTTCTAGAGCATTGCTTCTCCCTAGTATATTTATCATCTTGTTTCCGCTTCTCACATTTTCATTCACGTTTAGATTTGCAACTCCATCAAGAACATTTTCGATTTCGTCTTCCCTGATATCCTTCTCGATGTGTACTTCTCTCATGATTCTAAAGTCAATCGGCTCTAATTTCTCACTTTCTGGTTGAAGTTCTTCCAATGCTTCGATTAATTGCCTTTCCCTTTTTCTCATTTTCCTTCCAGTCTCTACTGCGTCATCCGTATGTTTTCTCAGTTCTCTTTCGAACTCTTCAATCTGCTTTGCGAACCCTTTTGTCGACATTTTCCTTTCATCTGCGTTGTCTAGAACATAGTAAGCCTTTGTCAATTCATTCCGGAAATTTTCCATGTTCTCTCTAATAGCCGCTGCGTAATATTTCAAATCACTGTGCTGATCCGTGATTTTCCTGAGTCCTTCATCACCTTGGACTTTTACTTCCTCTCTGAATTGTTTCTCGGCTTCTTTCAGAATATTTTTCACTTCGCTACTTGCGTAATTCAAGGCGCTCCGCAGAGTGCTCGTCGTATCTCTCATCATTTCTCGATGCTTTGATCGTGCAGAGTTTCCTCTCTGATTACTCGCTGTTCTGTTTCACGATACTTGTCGTGCAAGTCGTTCTCAATGGCACTTATAGTGCAAGTTTGTGGCTCTACTTGATTTCGATGCCTTTCGTTTTGTCCTTGAATTGCAAGGTACAGCTTGTGTCCTTGAATTGCAAGGTACAGTTCTCTCCCTGATTTGCAGGGTACGATCGTATGAATAATGCTTGTATACCTGTCGGGCTTGGGTCCCGTCCCCTTCAGACTACTCTCTGTAGCTGTTGTTGTCGTCGTCGGTCGTCAATCGGCTATCCTGTTTCCTCTCGGGCCGTGCACTGCCGTTGAGGAAGGAGTCGCCGACTGATGGAACCTAAAAACAATTGGCGATTAGAACTTGCCTTACCTGGTTAGATCCGGTAGTTTCTGACTGCGCCACTTGTTGAGATTGGTGTGTTAATTGGAACTTGAATACGAATTAGAAATCTTTATTGACTAAACAAATAGATTGCTAAAAAGGAACAGCGTAGTAGGAATCGAATCCTTATATAGTAAAGCGGTCATATCATATAAAGATAAAAAGGGTTACTTCTAGAAGCGTCAGGTAAGGGCTTAACTGTCAAGGACAGGTATGTCATAAACCTGTCATGTCTGGAGTTGACTGCGGGACAAAGGTTTTAATATCATAAATGAAAAAGATCGCATAGACTGCGATAATTGCAGACTTTCTCATTTAATCAACTCTTTTGCTATTTCCATTTTTAAATAATGCTATGGTGATTGTTTAAGCCTCTTAACAAAGATGTTAGCCAAATTACCAGTCGAACTTATATTGTTGATCTGTCAATATCCCGAACTCAAAGAGCTGGGACAATTGGCCTGGACTAATAGACGGATGATGCAAATAATCAAGAAATATCTGCCGATAGCGCTCGAGATAGCGTTCGAGAAGAAAATTTTATTCTATCGTAGGAAAATATTCTTTTTATGAGCGAAAACGAATTTTAGTATTTAGTGTCTTATAGAAACGGCAGAACTTGGGAAGGAAGAATTTGTCTGTTTGGTTCGCATACTATTTCTGTTGAGCAGATTGCAAAATTTACTAATCCTTATGAGCTATATGAAGTAGCAACTACACAGAATAAAGTAAGCTCTTATGGTCGTTATTTTGAATAATGTCTCAAATTTTAGATTTTTGGAATTACCGTTTATAAAGAGTCATTTGCAATATATGACTTGAATACTCAACAAATTTCAAAAGGTCTTGTCAACAAATCCATGAATGATCGATTCAAAGAATTTTACAGGTCCAGATCCTCCTGAATGGCGTCAATGGGCATCTGTGGCTTATTTCAAAGACAAATTGTATTATTTTTGTGGAAGGGATCCTAAAACAAGGAAAGATACGAATCGAATTGATGTAAGAAGATCGAATGAAAGTCCATAAAATAATTTGTTCAGGTTTTAATAGGCGGAAAATGGCAAACAGGACCTGCTTTTCCTCTTCCAACTAATTGCGCTAGAACAATAATATGCAATGGAATTTTATACGGTCACTTTATAGCATATTCATTATTATAATTATGGATATTCAGTTATTGATGGAGAAGATAGTAATAAGATATATCGATTATCAGACGATGAACGGGAATGGATTGAAATTGGAGAGATTCCAGAAAGACGAGATTCATTCGGAGTTGCATCGTTAAATGGGAAAATTTACATAACTGGAGGATGGAGGTTGTTAATTTTGTGTGATAAATAATGTATCATTATATATTTAGTGGTTATGATATATTAAAATCCTGTCTGTGTTTCGATCCCTCAGCTCCAGTTGACAACCGAATTTCTCGAATCGCTGATATGAACTATACAAGACATGATCCTTCACTCATTATCACTAACGAAAAATTGTATGCAATCGGAGGGTGAGCTGAGATTTTGCACATCTTTATACAAAATATTTCCTAACTTAGATATCAAGAATCAAATTTCCGTAATTCAATCGAGGAATACGATCCACAAACGAATAAATGGCGAGAAGTCGGAAAGCTTAATATCTGAAATCTTCAATTTCAACACATTTGAGTTTCCGTAATTTTCATATTTAATAAAAAAGTATCTTTATTCAATTTCGTACACTCGAATTCGATACACACAATGCAGACCAGAGCTGAAACGAAGGTTCGACTTCGACCTCGAAAAATTTGAACGACCAACTTCGATTTCGACTTCGAATTTGGAGATTTAAATTTCGTCTCAGCTCTGATAACCATGCTAAACAACTCAAAGATATCCAATAAAGACGCTGAGAAATTAGGCTCCTAGAAAAAGATCACTTTTGCCTATCTTTTTTTCTTTCCCTCATACTATTTTCTAGACAAAGTGATGTCTTTTTCTATGAGCCGAGAAATTACAACTGAAATAAGTATTCGTTAAAATAGTTTTCGATGAGAATAACGAAATATACCTATTAGGAACTCATTCTGTCATAGCTTAGGTTATTGCATCTCAATCAGTTGTCAAGTTTATAGTTATTCCGAGAAATGTCTTCAATTTGTAAGGATTATTGTGAATGACTAATCTAGTTGACATAACTTTCTTCGTCAAATACAAGTGATGAAACAGAAATCTTGCTAAAGCTTGATTACTTGAAACCAACTAAATCACACGAATTTCGATGTAAAGAGATCAACGCATATTTCAAGTGGAAAATCGAAAATTAAAAACCTACAGAGTGCAACAAATGTTCTTTTCCTCACAGCGGATTGAAGGACGTGGTTCGCGGGCTTTTTGTGTCTGAGTCATACTACTTTCCAAAAAAGCCCGTGAACTATGAACTAAGCCTTATAAAATAAGATCCAAGGTTCGTAAGAATTCTCATCATAAAAATCAACGATTTGTAGTCTGTCTCATCCTCAATTATGACTAGCTCAACAATACACATGTATCTCGTAGTTAGATTTCTACTATCACACCATTTCTTCTTTTCTGACAAATCGATCTTCAACAATTTTCTATATTTTTATCTGATATTATATGGTGTCACAATATGAAATCAATGAAACCCTTATTGAGAATATCAATGCATTGTTTTATCATTATCAAATGGCTGAAGCAGAAGAGGAATCGTATTCCGTTCCATCCTTGTCGCGTTCTTGATTGCACTCAACTGAAATCAAAGAATTTCACTCGCTTTTCAGAGATAAAAATTATAGATAGACGGTAGTAAGTAGTAAAGTCAAAGTTATCTTCGAAATTAGTCAATCTCTCCATCTCAGGTTAGAATATTTTGAACATGGGTCATTTTATTATAAATCATTACATCAATAAAAGCTATGAAATTGATGGGATAAAATCATAAATATTAGCAGTGCAAATAAAATAGTGCTGATCGGCAAAATAGTAATTTTCGCACTGTACTGGACACATCTCAGAATTAAATAAAAAATAACATACGACTTGTGCAGCCTTGTGGTTGTAGGAACTGAGCGTCTTGGACTGCAAATAGCAGGAGTTGTATTCGAGTCAGCTGGTTGTCTGCCTGGAAGGAATTGTCGTCCAGAGCCTGTATGACTGTGCGAACTATCGCTTCACGACGCTGAATAAAATAGCTTAAATAATAGATAATCAGGGAATCTAATTGAGTGGCATTTTCACATCGGCACAATCAATCAGTGTCAGTCTAAACATGAATATCAGTTTCATCATTTCACGAGCCTTCTGCTATTTGACATTGGAATGAGCTTCGTGTGGTAACCTAATATCGGATGCACAGAAATAATGATAATTTGGTAGAGCCAAATTAGCGTTCAGATTGTCTTATCTAAAATATTAGTTGACGAGTCAGAATGAGTCTGATATTTGTCATTATCCAGTTTCGTCTTATCGCGAGCAGTCGGGCCAGGAGCCAAACTACTTCTAGTCGCCAGCGGTGGCGCCGCTGAGCGACTGGACAGTTAGAGCGACTAGTCCTGGACCAGTGAGGAACCGTCAGAGCCATGACCTCCTGATGACCTAACTGAGATCCACGATGATAATAAACCATTTCATTCCTCAAATTGTTGTTGATGTATTGACTCTGATTCCGTCACAATTATAACATAAACAATTATAAAACTTCGTTATGTAGAGTATAAGATACTTCTGTTCAAATTACGATGTTAAATAAAAACTTACAGCAATGATGAGTGACTCGACGCACTTTCCTCGCAGCTCCTCCATTTGCCAATTCACGCGCTTTGCGACGACGTTCGAATTCGTTCTGAAAACTAATAAAATTCAAAAAGTGGTTTAGAAGAATTTATAAAATGATAGGAATGGCATATTTTTCAACGAGTTATTTCAAATTTCCTTACCTGGACAGCAGTTTTTAGCCTGACAGCCTCCTCTTTTTCCATTCTCTCCAACCCGTTCTCGAATCCAGAATATTCCTCTTCTTCTTTCTTTTGCCTGAAAAAAGCTTTGATCAATATTTACTAGAAAAATGCATTGGCTCATATCCGAATGATTCATGTGCTTCTCCATTTTGTCTCTGACTTCGCGAGTAGACTCTTGACGCTGCTGAAATAACAGAACAAATGAAATATTTCAATTATAAATAAGAAAAATCTATCCAAAATCTCTTACCGTTTTGAGTGCATTTGCCTGTTGGCTGACTTTCTCGGGAATTCTGCAGAAATCGCAGTTCTTCACTTTCTCCAGATCGGATTCATTGAAGAACGAGACCATCAGTTTGTGTCTGCATTCGGCCTAAAAATAGCAATTATTCGAATGCTTGAAAATACATTCCTGTAAATTAGAATAAAAAAAAAGGTAATTGAAATAGTTATAGGAGTATTCAATTTTGACAGCATTGGACAAAAAACTAAAATTCACTAATTAAAATCGCATCCATACTTTTTCGCAGCCCTCGATCATTTTCTCGAACCCAGTCTGCAGAGCCTTACTCTGGACATCCTTCGCATCGTCACTCAACCCCTTCTTGGCCTAAAAACAATTCATCTTTTCTTTAGAAAGTACCAATTTTCGTGTGTAAAAGTTCAGCATAATTTTCTTCAAAATTTACCGGAGATTGACAGAGTAGTAAATGCCTTTTCAATTAAAAAAGAACGAAAGAAACTCCGGAAATTCAAAATAATCACCTTGATCCTGTTTGAGTACTCTGGAACATCAAAACTGAAATGTGTGAGCGTTTTCAGAGATAAACCTGAATTTGTACAACGTGCACAAGTTAAACCATTTATCGATTGAAAATTGCACATTTATCGAATTAAAATTAACACCAAACAAATAAATGTAAAATGTAGAAGACAATTCATTACCTGACATCAGCTTTGTCAATGTCCATTCCGAACGCGAACGTGGCCACGACGACTGGAATCTCTCGCCGTGACAGCTCAAAATCGATCGAAGGAAATTCGGAACAAGATCGAAGAAGCGAAGTGAGAGAAAATAGTGAATCAAGATGTGAGGGTGAGGAAGCTTGCCCTCTCCCCCACACCCCGGGTCCCCCAATTTTTGATAATCTCCCCTTTTCCCTTTTTCTCTTCACGCCCCTTTTTGAAGCATCGCCCTTATTTCCCCCTACTCCCTACGAGGGACGCATCATGTCTTTGCGGCTAACTACATACCACTGCGCCACAACTACATGCCTCTTATTTCCTTCAGTCCAGCCGAAAGGAGGAAGGCGTGTGAGATTGAAGGAACTCGAGGCCTCGGGCGAGTATTTTTGCGAGCGAGCAAACAAATTTTTACATATTTGGAATCCTCATTTCATGGGAAGAGAGATGTGGGTACTCTTGTATCGAAACGTGAGGACGAGGGTAAAACCTTCCCTTGTGAGATTTCGCATATCTTTCTGCGAAGTATTTGTAATTTAGATGTCAAAGTTCAATCGAGGAATACGATCCACAAGCGAATAAATGGCATGAAGTCGGAAAAATTAACATAAAATAAAGTTTTGTGATTATTAATCTCAGATTTCGTATTGAAATTTATTAAATAAAATGAAATAATAACAATTTAATTTCGATGAACGTGATACAACAAATAACTCGCGAAAACATCCAAAAATGGTGAACAGCATGTGCAAAGTATTCAGAAAAGTTAGCCTAACTTACCGAGCCCCTACTCTTATCCCTATTTTGCTAGTGTACGGCTTTTACAAGAAAATTTTTTTTGAAGTTTTCACTTCCTTTTCTAAAATAACAGGAAAAAGGGTGAAGCTATAAGGGCAGGGGCGAAATTTACAGTGAGCCGAAAAAAGTTTTAAATAGATATTCCAGGATAAAGAATCCCATGTTTCCTAAAGCATCGAATTTGTTTCGCCAATAGTTTATTCATGAACACAAGATAGGTAAAAATACCGTTTCTCTTCATTACTTTACAGATACCCTAAAAATGGGAAGATTTGAACGCGATATTGAGAAAAACAAGGCAATTTGAATAATTCGTTGTCCAGTTTATATAGGGAGAGATCTTTTTCAATACTATTTCGTAGGCAACGAATTATCCGGCTTGCCGAAAAGTAGCACAAGTAATAAAAGGATTTAACGAGAAAATCACTATTGCGGAGTGGGAGAAAGTAGATATTGCATACAGTTTGCATTTTTCCCCTGCTAAATCAACCCCCAAGAAATAGCATATGCCCTGAAGAGACAGAGGAGATAACAAAAGAAAGGGAGAAGTGAATAGCAAGGGAAAAGATAGTTGCAAAAAGTGTGCAGTATCTATCTCTTCACAAGCCATAATACAAGTACAAGAAACAAAAGAAATTATTCTTTTTTTTTTGTTTGTATTTTCCACCCCTAAGTCGCCCTTACCTACTTGTAATCTCTAGCAAGGGAAAAGGGGGCAAAAAATACAAGAAGCCAAAGGAATTGATATTTCGACTATAAAAGCATACTTCCCTTCAGAAAAAATGATACTCTTTAGCAGAGAAAATAATGAAATAAACCAGACAACCGAGATATGTTCCGAATAGAGCGAGTAAGAATGAAAATTCGACTTTTCAAAGAACGAGTAATAAAATGAGTTTCAAGTACTGTTGCCAGGTAGATTAAAATAGAGTGGAATTGTTTGTGATTCAGATAGGGTCAATTGAAAATCAGGAATTCAATTTTTGAAATGTTTCGGTAAGACTGGTTGAAAAGTGATATTTTGCAAGAATAAAAAAATGGCCTACCATTACATTGAAAATGAAGTTTCGGTGGTAGTTGGTCTAGTGGAATTTACTTTTGTTGGTGGTGATTTTGTAGCTGAGCACGAATGACGTAGGGCTGAAATTCGGAAGTCAATAAATTACTTGATTTCATTAAATTTAGACGTTTTCAGTGATCTTTCAGTTCTATATGAACGCTAAAAAGGGGAACTCACTAAATTTCAGTTCGAATTAACGCTTTATAAGTATTTTGAAGCACATCAAATCTATATTTAAAAAAAAAAATATATTGTGATCTTCAAAATGCTAGAAAATGTAGCAACTAAGAATAGAATAAATAAATCATTAGCCTATTACTTTTATAAATTGTCCTTATCAAAATCTGGCTGCGTATTTCCTCTCACAATATTTCTCGCTTTGGAAGGAAAATTTACGCACTCTAAAATGCTTACCTGTTCACATGAAGCTCCATTCGCTGTGGGTCAGACGCCTCTGGCCGGGCACCTCGATGTATCTGAATTAGATACTTCTTATGGAGGTATTCGAGCCAGAATTAACAAAAAATGTACGAGGAGTAGTTGTTCCCAAGAACGAAATTTACACAGGGTTCATCATAAATGAATAGCATTTTTGTAAATTCAGGATTAGAGACACACGAAATTGTGAAGGGAATATGATAGAGGTTAAAATTCGGTATGACAGTTTTGACTTAAATCTTCCTAGGTTGGAATTAAAAGCTCTTCAAAGGTCCAACCTGAATCCCGAATAGCCGGGTGCGGATCGCATCGCCGAATTGGGCATGGTCTGGTAGAAGCCTTGCGTGATTCGGCCCGCCGTGCTGTGGTCGAACGGCTGAGGAATGTTGCCCGTCTGAAAGATAATCGCATTTTCTCTTAATTTCCAAAAATCCTTTGATCAAATTTTTAAAATATCAACTTTTTAGAAATTTTCTCAGAATTCAATGTATAAGACTCGAAAAGTGTTAGTTTCCGTTTAAGGCAATGCTTTTCGACATCTTATAACACAAACGTATCGAATGCAAGAATTGAATCAAATCTCCATATTTCTGAAAAAACGCCCCTACCCTTCTCACGGGGGCCTGACTTTGCTGAGACCAGAAAGTGCTTATTGCGGTTTCATTTACATTGGTCGATGATGGTTCTGGATCGCCTTCGTTCGCTCTGACCTGAAATTGAGTCGATTTTGATTGAAATTTCAATAGCCAAATTTTGAATTTCGAATTTCCATTCAACAATGTGCAAAATTCAGTTCGAAAATCAGTCTCATGCTTATTCACAGTAAAAAAATCGTAATCTACTCTTCATGATCTTGTGTCTCGTGCTATTCTCATCCATTTTCCTCTTCGTCGCTCCTTTCCTCATCCCACGCTTACTAAACTCCCTGTGGGGAAATATGAATTTGTGACAAAGTCGACCCTTACCTCCTCGACCTGAGCCCGTCTCTGACTGACTGTGGTCATCTGGCTAGAAGAAGTGGTATTGTTGTTGTTCTGGCTGAATCTGTAATCAAATTCATAGTTGCTTTTTTCTCCGAGTTCCTTTAAGACGGAATTTAAAATTTGAACGAATTTTTAGCACATTTTAAATCATGGTTTAAATCTATGAATATGCTTACCTGGTTTTGGAGTCGACCGACGACCACAATATCACACCGGACGGATGAAAGATGGGATATTTGTGAGACGACTTCTGATCCTGGGCGTTCACACTGACAATCACGTTGACGGGACGATTTTCCGAGAAAGATCTAAAAAAAAAAGTAAAAATTGTTCAACAAATTGAAAATTTGAAGCAACTTTTTATAGTATTTCAATAATTTTTCAAAAATCTATACCTGGTCTGTTCCTGAGTGCTTTGAGCCTGATTCAGCTGACCTCTTTCCTGGTCTGGCTCGGTTCCTTCATTCCTTTTGATCGTTGTCGTGACAGGATTCTGAGTCCAATGTTGGTTCTGGACAGTGCTGGTCGAATTCCTTCGAATAATGCGCATCTTGATGCGGGGTAGGGCCGATATGAAGTAGCGCTTCTGATCGAACGGGGTCGGAGAGAGATCTGCGAAATTTTGAAAAATAATACAAATTCCAAAGCTTTTTTAAAGCCTAGCTTTGGGGAAAATTCAACACTTCTCATAAAATTTCGTTTTCAAACACCGCCTTAGTAAAAATGCTAAATTCTTGAAAACTTGATTTTGTCATTTACATCAATTTTTTAGTGATCGAGGGGTGTTGTTGAAAAATTCAACCGACTTGTCAAAACTCGACCCGCAGAAGAAATAGCGTGTCGTATTGAGAGAGGAGAAGAGCATGTCGTCTTTTTCCCTCTCGAAACGATGCGCTATTTCTTCTGTGGGTCAAATTTGAGAAGTCTGAAATTGCAAAGATATCGATTTGTTGAAGAAGAAGAAAATGCTCAGCTCACTTATGCTGACCAACTCCGCTGGCAGGTTGTGTTTGTAGACGTCGCGCGGATCGCTGACGGGCAGCGTGAACGGTGGGATCGACTCCGGCTCGGACAGTGCCTCTGGGGTCTTCGTCCTGGGCACTTCTGCGAACAAATCAATCAATCAACCAATTACTATTTCAGCCGGATTTTCATTTCTATTCCTCATCATTAAATCATTGGTTTCCCCCCAACCTTCGCGCTGATTTCTGTGCCCCTTGGGCCTGGTCCTGAACTGTCTGGGTCTATAGATCTCTTCGGGCGGGGCCTCGTTGCCGTGCACCTGGAACGGAGTGTAGTTGGTCGTGCGGGGATTCGGGACGATGTCTTCGTTGTAGTCATTCTGAAAATTTGTATAAAAATCAAATCGAGAAAAGATCGTCATGATCATATTTTTCCCCACAAGATAAAGTTTCAAGTTTTGCATCTTTCAGAGATACATTTTGCATTTTTTTTGCCAATCTACGGAAACGTTGAAAGATAAAACTCGATGTTTTAAATAATGCCCATTTTTTACAACTTTACGTTATTTTAAATAACAATATAGAGCATGGTGTTATAAATAATAACTATTTTTGCAATCTCACATTATTGTGAAGGATTCTAAAAATTAATTCCATTTTTAGAACTAACCATAGCCAACGGTTCTGTCTCTCCAATGTGAACGATCTCCATTCTCGTCCTGGCTCGGCGCAGCATCGTTTCCGGGTCGACAGGCGAGCGAATCACCCAGATCGCCATTTCTCTAGAAATATTGTGTGAAAAAGAAGTTATGTAAGTGGAAAAGTATATGTCGCATTTCCGTTTTTTTCTACTTTTTCATATAGTAAGTAAGAAAAAGTTTTTAAAAAATTTTAATTCAAGAATTGTTTATCATTTTTGTGGGTTTCTTTTCTAAATTAAAGTAAAACTTGTCCTACTTCAGACGGCTGTCGTAGATTTTGTTCTGGTAGTTTTCGACGAGCCCGAATTCCTCGGTCATGAAGAAGCCCTCGAAGTTGGGGTCGGGACGACCACGCACGCAGAAGCAGTACTGAAAAAATAGGGACAATTTAGGGCGCGTTCAGACTTCGTGTCGTTCTAACGCGAGCATTGCGAAACATTGCTGCTCTAAAAGTAATTTTTGAAAATCTCACGAAGAGCTTGTTGTAGTCCAGCAGAACGGGCTTTCTGACGAACAGCATCGGTTTGTTATCGTCGTAGTGCACGTTGAAACGGTACGTGATGAACTTCTAAAACTCTTTTCTCAATTTTTTGCCCATTTCGATTTTTTTCAGATCAATTTTAACCCGTTTTCATTTTTGCGAAAAAAAAAACCGATTTTTGGGTCATTTCTAAATTTTCATGAAAAACCTCCCAACTAACCTGCTCCTTATCATTCCACTCGGCCTGGAACTTGACCCGCTTGCCTATGATGAATTTCTCCGCGCGGTTCTTATCGCGGCTGAAATTTAAAAATGAGCGCATTTTCAAAACTATCGATTTTTCAAAGTCAATTCTCGTACTAAATCGTGAATCCCTGGTATTTGTTGGAAACGACTACGTTCTCAGTGACCGCGTAGCCCGTATTGTGGGCGATCAGGAGCTGGAAATGTCGATTTAAAAATCAAGAAAATGATTCTCAATTAGAAAAGAACAAATGTGTTTATTTGGAAATCCAAGAAATCTTTCAAATATATTTTTTAAAATCTGACCTCCCCCTTATTCTTGGCCTTTTTGATCTGCGTCTCCAGGTCATCGGACACCTCGACGATGCGGAATCGGAAATTGGTCTTGTCCTTCTGACGCGGTGCGGTGTCTTGAATGCCAACCTGAAAAAATATAAGATTTTTTCTTCGTAATTTTTAAATTTCAACAATTCTCATTCACCTTTAAAAGATTTGCATTTCTCAAGGGGAACTTGGATAATTTCAAATTTCATTTCTTCATGCTTTCATCACAATTTATTTCAAAATGCCCACCACGATGTTTTTGATTTTGAGAAGACGGCAGAATTTTAGGAGGTCTTTCGGATCGTCCATGAATCCATAGTAGAAGTCGTTGTTGTCCTCTCCGCTCCTGTAGATGCCGTCATATTTTTTCCCGTCCTTCTCGAACAGATGCACGTGACAGCGAATGTTCTGGAACTTCTCGAAATTTAAAAGAAAAGACAACTATATTTTAAATAAAAGGAATCTACAATCTTTCCGAACTTTGTTGCTTTCTCCTTTAATCTTCTTCAAATATTCTTTTAAAAATTGTCAACAGACTTGCAAATAAAAACCCGCACTCGCGAGTCAGGTGTGGGTGTTAACTGTTGGAAAAATTTGCAAGTTTGTTTGTGAAGATTTGAAGAAAGATAGAAACAAGGATGATTTGTATGAATATAAAAAAAAAAAATGCACACCCCAGCCTCTGTTAACTTCATGGGAGGAATGCAAGAATTCCTTTTGTACGCGGTGACGTGCCAACGGTTCGGCTCGATGGGCGAGGCATCGAACTGGTACTCACACCCTGAAACATTAAAAAAAATAACAAAAGTTTGCATCTTTGACCGAACATACCGACTTCCACAGGCCCGAATTTGGAGTTTTCATTGACGATGAAGCGGACCAGTTTGAGTTTTTCGGGGCCCATCTTCTCGAGTTTAGACTCCTTGGCGATCCATTTGTGCGTGAAGAAGGTGCTCTTCGACACGGCATGGCCCTCGAAAATCGTGCGGTAGGGCTAAAAATTTTGGCAAAATATCGCTTTTGTCAAAATTTAGACTTTTATGATTTTTTGAAAAACTGCAAGTTTTGGCCTAAAATTTCAATTTTTAGAGTTTTGAAAACTCACAGAATGGGAGGGATCAGTGACGGTCCTCACCACGTCGAGGAGATTCTGCTGAGCCTCCAGTGAAGGTTCATTATTCGCCATTTTAACGCTGAAATCGCGAAATAATGAAATTTATCGGAAGAAAATCGAGGTGTTTCGAAATCAACATAAACGAACGCTAAAAAATGAGCAATGAACTTACGCAGTGTATATTGCACGATTTTGTCTTTTCAATATGAGCTTGTCTTTTACGATGCAAAATGCGACTATTTCGATGGAATACTGTAAATAACAGTATGATTTTTTTTTCGAAATTCAACTTTTCTTGTATTTTTGCTATTATTTAGATACTTTTGTGCAAGATTGTCCACAATTTTGAACCTCGATCAAAATTTCCATGTTTGGAATGCGTATTTTGATCACTCACTGACGCCAATTGAATTGTAAAAGTCAGCCGCCCCTGGGAAGAAGAGTGGGGGAAATATCTATGAAACTGATCATTAATTTGTTAGATAAGGACCCTAAAGTGTATCATTTACTCTCACTTAGCGGCTAGTTTTGTATTTAAATACTAGGGATGCAAAGGAAAATGAAATGAATTTGATAAAACAATAGATGGTAACAACCTTCAAAATCTATGTTATTGTCTTGTTCTGTAGACTATCCAACTTTTATTGATTAGCTATGTTTTTTACACAAAAATCGTTAATATCAAAATCTACTTAAGACCATCATTATTATTTTATCGCCTATTTCCCAAGTGCTTTTTTTATTATTTCAAAAGCATAAGTTTACATCCTATTACTAAAAAATATCGTATCTATCAAATTATCTAAAGCTCTAAGCATCTTTTATCACTTCCAAGTTAATAAGTTTATTAGAATGGGGCCCCCACCCTTTCTCTAGAATATTTGTCATTCCTGACTTACAGTGTCCTAAGAGTTATATCTATAAATGATATCATTTTTGACATTTTTTAAAATCAAATACTTCTATATTTCATTTCATTAAGAATAAAACTATCTTAGAATTTTCTCAATATTATTATGTTTATATTATCTTTAAGTGAATTTTATGTCCAAATTTTACCCCACATATGTGGTAGGCATTCCTATTTCTGATCGTATGACGCAAAAGGCATGAACTTATGACTCAAATAATTATGCTCATTCCTTTGCAAATTTTTATTCCTTCCTCATAAGTGTGTGAAAGTTTATCATTTTACTACATGTTTACTCAACAACTGTTTGACAACATAGTTTATTATTTAAACACAAGTCATTGTTTGATGTTAAAATTTTAGTGTTAATCATTTCGAAATTTTATACTTTTCAGATGTTGCTAGATTCCAAAAACCGACCTGTTATTGTAATTACTGGAAACTCACCCTCTATTCGGAAGACTTTATATTTCATCTTAGGATTATTATTAGGCACGCCTTCATTTAACTCTATAATACATTTTAAATTTTAGGTCTATTTCTGTTTCACATATTCCTATGTCGCGAGACGTACTATAAAATTCAAATATTAGAGGCTAGTAAATCAGCCAAGACAAGTATGAAAGTAGAGGAGGACTATTCCGATGTAACTATTATTGCTATAACGCCCACTCATAGAAAGCCCCAGAGATTGGCTGACATAACTAGGTAGTTCAAATTATAAGACTAGTTTTAGTTGAATTAAAAATAGGCTATCTCAAACCTTGATGCACGTTAAGAATCTGCATTGGATCGTAGTGGAAGATGACAATAAAACTAGCGTTGCTGTAGAAAGAATTTTATACCGAAGCGGAATACCCTATGTCTATCTTCATACCACTACTGAGAAAGGAGTGCCTAGTAGGATTTTTGTTCAAAACATGTTTAATATCGACTCTTTTTCCATATGTAATTCTAACTTTAACTTATATTTTTCAATTTTGACTATTAGCCAATAACCTTTTGTTTTCTTAATTGTCTAAATTTTCCAGGTAGAGGTTGGGCTCACAGAAATCTCGCTATCAAATACGCTATCGATAATTACAAGCCCGGTCGGAAAGCGGTCCTCTATTTCGCAGACGACGACAACACCTACGACATCCGTCTATTCGACAAATACATTCGCAGAGTGAAAAATATTGGATTCTGGGCTGTTGGTAAGCTTTGATTCAATTTCAGAAATTTCCTTTGGTACTCCCTTCCATCAAAGATTCAAAGTCTTATCAAACAGTTTTACTTTACAGCTTATTATTAGTTGGAACATATTTTTTTATCAATTGCAAAACTTTCTTTCGATGAAAAACCTAGGAATATCAAATACAGAGTCCTTTCTATCGTATTTCGCAAATAATAACTTTAAAAATCGATAATTTTGAGAAACTCAATTCAGGCCTTTCCGGTAGCGCCAAAGTCGAAGCGCCTAAAGTCAATGAAAGCGGCACGATCGTTGCTTGGGACGTGGTTTTCGCTCCGAAGCGGGATTTCGCGATAGATATGGCTGGGTTCGCAGTCAACATGAAGTTGATGCACAAAACCAAGTAAGCGCACTGGGAAATCAGTCTCCAATTAGTTATTCTCGAAAATTCACGTTTCAAAAAATCATGAACAAGTATGGAAGATTTCGTCAATTTCAGGCCATCCTTCAACAAACAGTGTCAAAAAGAATACAAGGTCGGACCGGAGACTTGCTTCCTCAAGCAATTCGGTCTGAAGAAGGAGAAGCTCGAGCCGTTTGGTTGGGACGACAAACCCAAGGAGATTCTGGTTTGGCACACTCAAACCGTCAAAACAAAGAAAACGAATGGAGCGGATCATGGTTACATTTTCGAAGCGTAATGATGGTATTTTCCATAATTTAGCCATTCTTGATCTCATAAATTCTTATTCGCCAGGAAAGGGCAGTTTGTAAATGGCGTAATGACGAAATGACGAAACGTTCTTTAGTGTTTGACGAAACGTTCTTTAGTGTTTGACGAAACGTTACCTTTTCTGCACAAATCCTGTCAATTTCTATTGCGTTCAGTCATTTTTACGTTTCGTCATTATCCCATTTACAGGTTGTCTCAGGAAAGACAATAATATCTTTGGTTAATTAATGTAAATATTTGTTAATCGTCACGATCTTTATAAGATTAATCAAGCTTGAGAGATTGCATTTGGTTTCGTCTTTGAAGCCTCGAAATGTTATGATAATTTTTGGTCATATTGACTTTTCCCCTTACGATTTGATGTCTATGACAGTTTTCCAAAGTATGTGATAAACCGCAGTCTAAGTCGACAACGACCTTACGGGTTAAACGCGTCATTTCATGAGTGAGCTAGATTTATTTCCGTTGAATAAATAAACACTCCTTCCCGTATATTGAAAATAATGCGAGAAATTATGCATGCTTTTAAACTTCATAATACTGTTTGTCTAGCTTCAATTGAGATTCGATTTTGGCAGTGTCATCATGTAAATTAAATGATATCCGTCATGGGTACGATCCTATTCGATCTCGCATCGGGGTTGGGCCGATCCACGAAAAATCCGCATTTACCTGAACTTATTCGGTTTAAACTTTAAAGTTGAAAAAATCTGAAAATACCCGGTCGCATTTCTTTCAGCATTACATAGGTTACGATGACCAATTCGAAGGTCATAGAGACGTTGAACCAGACTGAAGTAATTCTTTTTGCTTAAATAACTTTAGATTTCTTTCTTCAGAGAGTTACAAGACGAAAAAGTCGATAAACGAAGCTAGGATGCAGATAAAAACTTTCTCATATGGGAGATGGAAAGTATGCTTACTTTCCCCTACGTCTTTGCTACTTCAAGGCATAAATCTGTATTAGCAAAGGGAAGTTACTTACACCGACTAACCACCGACGGTGGGGCCACCGACAATCCACCCATGCCTCCATTTTTCGCGATCAAGTCCAGAAAGAACTTTTGCAGGGAAAACAGCATTTGAGTAACGTTCACACACCGGAAGATCGTGTACATATTGTAGGGTTCGAGTTTCTCCTGAAATAACCACTCTTCTCTCAATAGTTCATGTACAATTTGACTTCTTACCCTTGTTAAAGTCACCAAAATATGACTGCAATAGACCGCAAGTAGCGCTGATGCTACACCTATTCCGTTGAGAACTTGGGTTACTCTGAAAATTGCATTTATTTAGGCAAAAAAGACATTTGAATCTTACGAGTATTGATCCGTAACGCCTTCAACGTTCATAATGATCAGGGCTAATTGGAGTAGAATTCGAATTATCGGGGATTGTCGAACGCAGTAGGACAGTATTCGGACCCTTTTGCTGAAAATTTATAATTAAATCTCATAAAGTTTAGGAAAATACTTACACAGTGACCCTAGTAGTTGGCAAGCACTTACAACAGCAGCAATACGGCTTTGTGTCGAAAACTATGTCCTGAAATTCCTCAATTTTAAGCAAACTCAACGACTTTTCTTACCTTTTGCTGCTCTACTAACCAATTCGCTAGGCCTTTCCTCGTGCCGAAGAGTCTAATAATCAAGATGATAGCCATGTGAAGGCAGATCATTAGATATCTGAAAATATAACTTTCCCTGAAAAATTACAGCAAAAAAACCTACGTTAACCCCACAGCATACAGGATGCTTGATGATCTAACCAAAATATTGCCGCCAACGCAGCAGAATCCGACGAACTAAAAGATGTAATATTTTTTTTTTTAAATTAAAAATAAATCTTACCACCGGAATCATAGCAATAAAATACAGATCACTTTTGACATATTCGTTAGGAACGTAATAGTGAATGTCCCTTAGAACGAAGAATATCATTACGCAAATAGCGATGAATAACACTGAACATATCCCAATGAACACAATGTAAACCACAGGGAGGGCTGAAATTTATTTAAAATAAATATCTTTCATAATTTAAATTTAATCTAAATAAATTTATTCCATTAGAAAGTAAACATTAAACTATATATCGGGGTTGATGAATCTAGTTGAAAATTTCTTCACCTAACCATTCAAAATCAATGAAGCTGTTTTAATTTCTACTATTGTTGATGCTGAAATCTGGAAGGCGTGCAAAGTGGTGCACGGTTGTTTTGGTGGTTAGAAAATCAAGAAATAGCACGCGAAAAGGAGAAAGACGGATGCCTAAAATTCATTCTCTCTCCTCATTTTCGACCTCCCAGATTCCGGCATCAATAATAATTCCATTATCTGAGCTTTTCAATCAATACCTAGTAAAATGTTCAATAATTCAACCAAAATCAAACAATAACAAATTCTTTCGGCTGACTTTATCCTAAGTTCAACACTATTTTCGCGGAATTCATGAGTCAGACTTAGCAAATATTTGCTCGAGTCGCGTATGCGAAAGTTCGATTTTATCGATAAATTTATGCTAAATCGCTCCTCTTCATCATTTTTTAATTTTTAGTGTCGCTTTTCCTAATTTTTGTTGGACTCGAAACTTTTGCCTTTCTCACTGAACAGAACACGGCTGCTGTTATTTTCTGTCCCGATGAAATCTCAATAAATCTGAATTTCTATGACCCTGGGCTCAAGTCAACTGTATGGACTCATAATAGTATAATGCGCTCGGAGAAAGTACCGGCAAGATATTCTTACATTCTCTTCCATGCCTGCATAAAATTTGCAAAAGTTGAAAGTGTTGTAAAAAGAATCAATTTAAAAAATAATAATACCTCTAAACCAATCCCCGACATTTGGAAGTTCCGATACGTATTCAGGCATGTTTTATTTAAATTACTTTAAATCGTCCATTAATTAAAGTTTATGATAAACGAATAAGAGTAGAAAAAATAGTAGAATAAATTTGAAATATATATTTAGGTAAAAATCACGTCAAAGTTCACCTCTTAAAGTTGAACTGGTAAAATCCTAGCTTTTGCCGTTAAAACCCGGTCTATTTGTTTTAACTGTCGGTCTCGCCCTTTCCACGATAGGGACGGCTTCAAAAATAAATAAACTTCAGCAACTATATAAAACTTTTAAAAATCAATATTCTAAGACTAATAACACTGAGGTGTCAATACTATCACTAGTGAATAAAGACGAATAAACGTTTCCGTTATTTTATAACTCATAAAATTCGCATAATAGTGTCCTTAAAATGAGTTCCACGTGAAAAGGGGTTTCAATGAACAGAAAAGAGTGGCAGAGGTTTTATTGACTAGTTGGATTTCATAAGCCCTTAAGCCTTGAAAACCATAAGCCATAAATTTGGAAACCATAAACCTGTATATTCAGAGCTAAAACATGCAGAAAACTCATACTTTTCATGTGAGTACATACCGAAAAATTTTAATTAATAAAATTATCAAACATGATTTACACGAAAAGATTATTTAAATTTTCTATATAAGTACTTTACTGCTAAAATTTGAATACATAAGTCAAAGTTTTTAAGAATCTAATAAATACCCAAACCTGTAACAAATCGATGAGGAGTGATTTCAGTTATAAACGTCTATTGTATATTTGTGAGAAAAATGCTACGTAGCCAACAACTCTCTGCATTACAAGAATCGCGTTAATTGTCAACCCTTGCATTGATATTTTCAAAAACGTGAATCTGTAGTTTTGATATGGTTTCTGATCTTAAGGTTTTCTAAAACCATGCACTATTTTTCAAGAATCCAAAAATTCATCAAAATAATCATTCTCAGGCAAATTTATTCGTACACATAGATTATGATTATCGATTCTTAAAATTTTATCATAAGTCCCAGACTTGTGTAACCAGCCATTACAATGACAGATTCATAATTTAAGTTCGAATGCCCGTATCGTGACAAATTCGAAGTCATCATTAGAGCGACAATTATGCATGTTTATGATGAACACGGAAATGTTAGAAAATGATCAGACTTCGATGTTCACAGATTACCGGTATCATACCGTATCACGATATTCTTCCTAGTTGTAAAGAACTCATAGAGACCTTGATACATATCTCATAGACAATGACAAAACTACTTTGTGCATGGAATTACTGTTTTAAAATTCACATAATGGGCAGGAATGTTGACGATGTAGTAAGATGACACACCGCAAGCTTTTCCAAAAATTCCACACTGCCCGCATCGCATCCCAACGAAAATCAACTGCACCTCAAATAACCCTGATGATGAGTTATGCACAATTTCAGCATATGACCTAATTAATTTTCTGAACTGGTAAACAAATCTTAACGCAGGCACAATTTTTAATCATCTGAGAAATCAATTTTCTAATCTCTCACTTTCTGCAAATTTTATATAAAAATTTAACAAAGTTTCTCAAGATATGGGACGGGCATAATTGGAGTGCTGAAACTGAAATTACACTAAATTATAGGTTAGGCGAGCCCTATAAATACAAAGCTAATTGCCTAAGCAACGTCTTGCACTGTTACTCGATCCATTTCAAGTTTTCCCATTTTTGTTTCGAAAGCGCTACCTTTTCTAAACCGTACTGTATTGGGATCATTTTTCTCAAACTATTATTCTACCGATTTATTATTATCATTAGAGAAATAATTCGCAGAATCGAATGGAGTGCCCTGAACCTACGCCTAATACAACGGATTATGACTTTTGTGAAGGTGAATTAATTTTTCAGTTTACCTATTCTTAAATACTATTCTGTATTGTTTTTTTTCTTATAAACCTCGGTAACGATTTACTATTTTAGAATTCTCAGCATCAGATTCATTACTTTACAAACTCATCATTATGTGGAAAACTTTCCTACTTTATGAATATAAATTTGATACAAGTTAGTTAAATAATTTTATATCGCTGTTATCTTCAAAAAATAAATTCATCTATAGGGTATCAAATCCAGGTCATTTTCTATAGCATCGCATTAATTCCGATTTCTATCGATATATTTATGATGTGTCGGTTATTTCGAAAACGTGCAAATTTTTCACAATTCGAAAAATTAATAGCCATCTTACTCATTCTAAATATATTCCTTTTTATCTGCTCGTTGATAAATGTAAGTTTTATACTATTATTATTTTATAATGCAATATATGCATTAAAGCAGGATAATACTTTAGGCTTTGTTTACTATCTATGATCTAATTTTGCACGTGTGCTGCCAAGATGGTAACGCATTCGTGGTAAGATAATTTAAAATTTTAGCCACGTGTATCAATCAATATCTATCTACAGTTTAAGTGAATCTTTTAAAATATCATTTGCGTTGCTACAGAAAAAATCGACATTTTGTGAAATAGTATGGATCATATCGTTGTAGTTTTTCATACATTATTTCGTCATAATATCTACTTTTCTGTCTCAAATTTCCAAATAACTATAAAATATCATTTTATTTTAAATTTATTTGATATATTAAGTTGACTTAAATCTAACATAGTTAAAATTTTGCATTGACAGCTGACAAATGGAATTTTAGGTATTATTGGATGATTTACTTGTTATGCTTCAAGATACATGGTTAACGATGGCCATAATATTCGTTTCGACTGCAGTTACGATATATAGAGCTAGAGCATTTTCACTGTTAGAAATTCTTCCACATGCATATGTCAGCTTTGATACAAAATGATTCAATTTAGTCACCGTAACGAAAAAATAACTAAGCTATTTGCCATTATATTTTGGATATTGGTCGGACTTCATATTATTTTTGGCTGTATCCCCGACCTAATTTGTTTTGCAATTAAGTGGTTGAACACTTATCGAATTGTTGATATTGGTGATATACGATTATATGTAATGGCTTTTTACAAATGGGCTGTAAGTTAAATGAATATTATCGGAATAAAAATTATTAATGCCAATTATCTAGACAATTTTTTAGAGTGTTTACTCTATGATAGTTCCGACCCTAGCAAGTTGTGCTCAGACGATAATTAGCATTACCGCGTTTATTTATCTAAAGCGGCGTTTTAATTCGTATGGAAATCTGAGTCAAAGTGCAAGAAATTCTGAACGACGCTTAAATCGATACCTAATGGCGTATGTAAGTTAGCCCAGTCAATATTGCACCATATGATATTAACAATTAATATGCATAACGTTTAGATTTTATGCGAAGTGATAGTAAATGTTTTCATTATTGTCCAACTATACGGTCTTTCTTGCTTTGTTTGGAATACTTGGAAACAGGAATTTGAAGGTAGGATGTTCTCCTAATCTTTTAATTTTGATATTTTAACTATCCTGTGCAAAATCGATTATGTTTTCGCTGTAATAATTCCTCCATATGCAATGAGTCTATTAAGAGGAGGAATCTGTAAATAATTGATTTCTCAAACTTGGTTAATACATCAAATCACACATTCGCTTATATTTATAACCAATCTCTGGTTTAAATGCAGAGATTAGTTAGAGAGTACGAAATGACTTATTCAAAAACAATTTTAATGAAATTTATAATTCCTAAGCTATTTTATCCCGTTGTAGAAGTCATAACATAAATTAACTAGTTTCATAGCTTCAAAGTTAAAAGCTTGAGAGAACTTACTAGAATATTTTAGATAGATGTCCTTGGATCGATCATTTACCTTTGTTAAGCAAAATGATAGATTATATACAAGTAAAAATAATTAATAATAAATTTTCATATTAACTACCAAAAGAAATGAAAAGGCCTTTTTTACCAACATATATCTTGAAAATATGTGCTGAGAAATCCTAAGGAGCGTTCTAAATAGTGAATCCTTTAACCTTACCATTATTTACATAAAAGATGATAATTTTGTATGGATGAGAAGCGCATGGATGCTACTTTGAATTTTTGAGAATAGAACTCGACTAATCGTGCTTGAAGAAACCAAAATACCCCTTTCGCGTTATGTGCTTAGAAAGAGCAACTGTAAAATTAGGAATTGTTTTCTGAATAGATCTTGAGCAGTATACTTTTCTAACATAAGAAATGGATCCACACTAGAATAAATTCAATTTTCTACCAAGAAAACATTAAAAAAGCTTTCAGAGTATTGGTGTCTTTATTTCCCTAAATGGACCATGTCTCCAAATAATTCCTCTGTTTTTCTTAGTGAGAGGATTGATCAAGGTAGTTTATGTACATGTGAATGTAAAAGAAAAAGGGACAATTTTAGAAGAACAACACTACTACATCATCGACTAATAAAAAATTAGTCAAAGTTATTAAAGTTACACCTCATGGTCCGAAGCAACTGCACTCGGACATATTTTCTCATCACAGGCCAACAGACTGATCTGAAATGATGGTAAAATGTGAAAAGAAGTTCTATATGCATAGGCAAAGTTTATGTAGCTCACGACTACTTAGTTTTTTTTTACTTGAATTGATTTATTCATTTTACTTTGTCAACTCAAATGCATTCCGAAATTTGTCTAATTTGTCGAATGCTCAATAAAAACATTGCTTTTATTCATTCTGTTCGAAGATAGCTGACATCAAAGTGTAGCATCTTGTCTTGTAAGATAAAATTCATACATTACTGGTATTAGAATACAGTCTACGTACACCAATTATCCCGTTAAAATCACCTTGTGGATATCCGAAAATCCGGACTAATTGTAACTGAAACTACTACCACCTACAAAGTGTTAATTTGAGTGAAGAGACTCCGTCGGAAAACAAGCTAGTTTTAATAGACTAATTTGCCTACATTCTGATCATTAGCCGATTTCGATCATGCTTTATACCGGGTTCAGAAAATATCTGCAACTGATAATGTAGAGATTCATTCTTGCGAAATCAACCCCCATTTACTTGCACAAATCAAAGCTTCGATGGCGCAGTAGGCAGCGCGCATGACTGTTAGATACAAGTGCGTTGCAACAAGCATCATGAGGACGACAGATCGAAACTGTCTCGAAGCGTTATTTTTGCAAAAATTCCAATTTGTTTTTCGATGGTTTTTAGGGAGCGGTGTAGTGCAGTGGTTATGTGTTAATGCCTAGAGCATGGTCCCAAGTCCGCCCTCATCTCGACCCAAACCAAGGGGGTTAAGAAACGTTGGTAGTGGATAAAACCACGAAAAATTTGCCTAAAAATCCCTCGGCTGTTGTACACAACAACAGTCGGTCCCCGAGCCGAACCCACTAGTCCTGTGTGGCCAGGATAGACAGTCTGTCCCATTACGGACTGGGGGTAGCCGACCCTCACCTAATGAGTACAACGCTAGGAAATTAGTTTTTCTGAACTAGTAAAAAGGTTTTAAATTATTCGAATCAAATAAGATTCGTACCCGAATTGGCGAGACTTGGGGACAAATATTTCCAATTTACTATATCCTCGACAATCGACTACTCGATCATACTTATCATTCCATTTTCGTTCTTTATGATAAATAAAAGAAATCGTAGAATTGTCTGGGAAGGTCTGAAACGTCTCTGGAAATTCGTCATGTGCCACAATGCTAATACAATTACTCCTGTATCTGGTTCAACTTGATTTATTTTATTCGTATCTTTTCTGCACAATCATCATAGAATTTTTTTTATCATTTACAATATTTTGTTGCATGCTATTTTGAATAAAGGCGTACACGAATTGGCGTGTGTGAGGTGTGATGGAATTAATGGTTTGTGAGAGTTAATGTGAGATTCGAGATGATTTCATTTGTGAGTTTGTTTGATCCTGTTTCGGGCTTATCGAGTTCAAGTCAAGATACAATTTTTCGAGTAATCATAGTTTATTTCTATGAATTGTCTGTCATCAAGGCTACTTTGCTTTGCTAGTCTTTGTATAAATGGCTAGATCATTCGAGATGGAGAGTTGTGTATTCAAAGTTGATTCTGGTCAATCACAAGACCCTATTCTGCACAAGAAATGTGAAAATTTACATTGAAATTATGGCGCTTTTCACCCTGCCAGTCTGTAATTACATGCATCAATCTACGCTATAATTATTTCCCTTGCAATTAATCTCGAAGGAGTTTAGGGTTTTAGAAGATTTTCACTTCTTCTACTTGTAAATGCAGCTATGAACATACTCCTATTGATTTCGACCATTTCCTATCATATATACACAGCTTCGACTGAATCATGCCAAGTAACTAGCCTGGATGAATTTCTAGGCATAAAGGATGGTTGCACAGAAATATTTGGTGCCCTTGAAGTCACTCACATTACGACAAAAAAGGTATCTGAAGAAGTAAGAAAATCTTGTTATATAATTTCCATCATATCAAATTTTAGTGGCTTGAGAAAAAACTTTCGTCGATTAGGAAGGTTTATGGTTACGTGGTTGTAAGTTTAATCGTTAATTATTCCATTTTCATTGCAGTCGAGGGTTATTTAATTATTTTTTATTCGACCGCATTTATGGCGGCACAATAATGGAATGTTTAATGTTTATAATTTTTATTGCATTGACAAATCTTCGATTATTTCGATGATTTTCAAGAAATTATGTATCAACTGATTTAGCTGTATATAGGGTACTTAAGACGGGAATGTTAGTGTCACCCAAACGAATAATTTATTGAAGAGATATTTTAATTTTGATATAAATTTATTTATAGATAGGATATACAAATCTTACGACATTCAGTTTTCTCCGCAGCTTGGAATTAATTCACTTGCCATTGGGAATAAACGAGACTTTTGATCGTAATACTTTTACAAAATATTAAATTTAATATAGTATAGATAGTAGTTAATTGAATTTAAGTAAATATATCCGTCATTTACATAAAAAAATAACTACGCCTATTTAAAAATGATATAAGATTAAATTCGACCATTCTTCGCATAATTAAAAATGACGATATAAATATAGTTTAATTTACGCATGTATTCATACAGCATTTGTAGCATCTCGACCGTTGTTATCGATAGCCGGAAATAGGAATAACGCTTCACTCGATCTTAGAAAATTAATAGTTCCAATGCCTAAGCCCAATGAACGTTGTGAGTTTCTTTAATCATAAACATCAGGGCCCGTACTAAAGTCCCCTCATAACAAGTCAAAGAAGGAGTGAACTTTTCACGTAACTTGTTATGAACTCTGAAAAGACATATGCTCACATCAACTTTAAAAAGTACAAAGAAAATTTTTAAAGATCCGTAAAAATTGATATGAATCTTATAGCCAAGGATATCGGCTACAATTTGATGTAAAATATTGATAATTAAATGCCTAATCAAATATTTAATTGAGTTGTCGTGAACTGTATCAAAAGAGGAAGCGAATTTGAGGCAAAATTGCATTCAGCGAGTTGGAATGAACTTGTCTTGAAGTGAGCTGTCGAAAAGTTCGTCGCAACTAGTGAGTATAAAAAATGAGAGAGAAAGTTCATGACAGAGTAGACTGCACCTCACATGGAAAAGGTGCGGTCTACCTTGTCGTGAGTTTGCTCTCTCACTTTCTACATTCTCTAGTTTCGGTGAACTTTCCATTATTTTTCACCTTCGCTCACAACAATTCATGATTTTTCTTCCATTTTTTATTCACAACAATTTTAGCAAAGTTGTCTTCCTTGACTTTGTCCGCAAGAAGTGGGCGTAGCTTGCGCTCTCTACTCATAACAAGTTCGCTCCATCTTTCTTAAAAGTTCACGACAAATTCGCTTCAATTCTCGCTCCAACTAGTTGAATTGAACTGCACTTGCTGCGAGAGTTGAGTTGAACTGAGGGGGGACTTTAGTACGGGCCCAGACTTAGGGAGTACTTTTCGTTGGACGAAAATAAACTATAAAAGGTAGACCAAACGAGGTTTCTGACGATCGTCCCCCTAGGTCTGATAAACACCCAATTTCTCATCAATATTAAGTTTCCGCTATTGTCATTTCCAACAATAGAGTTTGTCTGGAAGAAACTACTTCTATTCATCTTGTGCAGCAACATGCACTTATTATAGCAACACCAATTTGCAAGCCTTCAAGTCAGTTTGTTATTCAATATTTGCCTCAATGAACTTACATAAACTAAATATGTTTTAAATTTTAAGTGAAATTTAAAAGATCGTTTTATTAATTTTCTAAAGATTACATCTACTGTATCGGTCAAATTAAGCGACAGTTCGTGTGTAAAAGCGTATTGCGAAAAATGCGCGTCACGACTATGCTCAGAGGGAGGCTAGAGGATTGAGAAAGAGTCAACGAGGGACAATGGAAAGAATGGTACGCAATTTCCTCTGCCTCTCGCCTTTTCTCACTATTTTTCAACACATGAACTTTCACTTCATTTGACCAAAGTCATATACTGTTTTATGTAATTTATCACATGTCCTATTGGTCGTTGATCACGTGTAAATATGCAAAATATTAGAAATACCAACTTTAATGGGCATGCATTTAGATATTTTATATTTACGCTAAAATTGTCTCATAACCCTCGATTTAATAGTTGCAGAAGTTCATTGTATGGCGTCAATGCCGAAAAGCGCAACTTTTTCCTTAGGTGTATTCACTCACATAACCTTGCCTGATAATTGTCAGATCTTGTATGGCTATTTGAAAATAAGTGGCGATGTTGATGACTCGTAAGAATTATTTTGTTTATAAAAAGAGAACTTATAGCGGAAAATTGGAAACATATTGCAATGTTTCATTGTTGCATGCGAAATAGTATGCGGGAGGAATAATTGACAATTTGGAAATATCGGAGACTCGAAGAGCTTTCTTGGAAATATCAAGAAAGCTCCCCGACATTTGACTCTCTGACTCCGAATCCTCGATATTTGCAAATTGCCGAATAATTTCCTCGCAAACTATCCTATTCTGTTTGCAACGATATTACATGAAAATACTTTACCAAATTACCACTTATAAAACAACCATTTAACTTTTTCTAATATTCTTAATCAGACTTGCAAATAAATAACTGCAACCGCGGTTGTGGCTGACGATTTTCAAAAAAAAAAGTTGCGAGTTTGGTTTCAATTTAAGACCTATTTACAATCCAACTAGGTACATTTTCGTGATAATTTATTCTAAAAAAGCATATTTCAGTATCCATAAAAAGATATCATCATTAGAACTGATCTCTGGTGGACTTGAAATTTCGAACACTAATATGACAACACTCAACTTTTCTAATCTAGTAGCGATTATCAACCCACATGGTTAGTGTTCTGTAATAATTCGTGGCTATTAGTTTTTAGGCTTACATTACAGCACCTTCGATGTTCGTGATAATAGTCAATTAACGAATTTTTTTATGCCAAGTTTAACGGTGAACAATTATCCAACAGCAAAGTAAAATCGTGTAATTTCGAAATTGCAGATCATAAGAAGTGAATACAGAAATCTTGAAGATCATGATATCGATCGACAGATTACAATAGTAGCACCCAGCATTATATTCACTGGAAATTACAGATTATCTCTGAATGATATTATTGTAAGAAATTAGAATAATCAAGTTGCTTGGAGTTTCTGCTATATCAACGAAAATGTTGGGAAATATGCTATTTTCTAATCCATTAAAGCAATATCGCGCAATTGTATGTAGAGTATTCATACAAAATCAAAATAGACAATGAAAATATGCATAATGCTTTATAAAGTGGAACTCTTGGAAAAAAATGAAATATAGTCGATTGTAAAAAACTTGACAGTCGCAGTGCCCTTCGCACAAGGGGGCGGTGCGAACAGCACGTTTCCCGCTCGCGTCGCGGCATGCATTGCGAATTCATTATTCAAACTGGATTTTCACTTTCATTTATTTTTTTCGACGCCTTCATCCGTAATTTTTATAATTATTCGGTAATCATCGATAATTAGCGATAATTAGAGCTAATTATCTGTAGGTGATTTAATGAACAGCCACTTTTCACTTATTTTTCCCGTATTTTGCAGTGATTTTTTTGAAAATTATTTTTTAAATAGATTTTTGAATTTCTTCTTCAAAATTGTGATAATTAGAATACAATTACAGATACAGGTTTTAGTTTTCTGTTTATTTCGTGTTTTTCCGTGACTTTTTATCGTTTTTCTCGATAAAATGATTTCTTGGACATAACTTCTCAGCAAAATTCTGTAATTATGCCCTAATTATCGATAATTACCGAATAATTATAAAAATTACGGATGAAGGCGTCGAAAAAAATAAATGAAAGTGAAAATCCAGTTTGAATAATGAATTCGCAATGCATGCCGCGACGCGAGCGGGAAGCGTGCTGTTCGCACCGCCCCCTTGTGCGAAGGGCACTGCGACTGTCAAGTTTTTTACAATCGACTATAGCAATGCATTAGTTGTACAAAATACAAATCCCATCAATAAGTCAAATGATAAACTGATGAAAGTAACTGCTCATTTCATAATTCGAAAACAAATCGATAATTAAGTTCCCTTGTTCACAAGTGGCCATATCTTCAAAGGCGATAATATTCTGAATTACTACACAATAACGGTAAAATTTCAGTGTAGCAAGTTGCATTTCTTATCTGAGAAATATCATATGGGGGTAAAAATTCAAAATAATGCAAATAATTGTGAAAATTCATCCAATCTGATCGATTACGATGGTAATTTAACCGAATATGCGATTTCAGTAAGTCATTAAATTTATCGTATTCTTTGAATTGCACTGAGAAAACTGCAGAATTTGTGATTTTGTTCGTGTCATAGTTGAACCACGAAAGATTAATATGATTAGGAAGTTCAGTTATGTGCTATAATCAACCATGTTATATTGGCCTCCTTTTCGGCTTATCCACACCCACTTGTCTGGTTTACCCACTTTTTTTCTTTTCCCCTACTCTTAAAAATGTAGGCAGAAAAACAAATGGGCGTGGAATATAAGAAACCTTTCCGAATTGTCCTTATTTATTGCAGGAACCTGGATCTGGGAAAGGAAAAGTCATCTATATTGATTATGTCGACTACTACGATTTTTTTAAAGATGAAAATTCCTACACAAAAGTACATTTCTTGATTAGGCTTTTCCCAATATTCTTCATTTGGTTTATTTGAATGACTTGATCAATATATCTTATTTTGTTTAAAAAAAATAAATAGTTAAAAAGTAATATCGAATTTTATTCAAAATGATTGCAATTGTGGTGATCTAGCGCAGTGGTTGTGTGTTACTGTCTAGAGCATGGCCTCAAGTTTGTGTCCTCACTCGATTCAAACCAAAAGGGTTTAAGAAATGTTGGCAGTGGATAAAGCCACGAAAAATTAGCCAGAATCCTTCGACTGTTGCACACAACAACAGTCTGTCCTCGGGACGGGCCACTAGTCCTGTGTGGCTAGAATAGGTCGACTGCCTCATTACGGGCTGAGGGTAGTCGACCCCATTTAGTCTGGGAACAAAGCTAGAAAATTTTTATTTGCATAAGTTAAACCGAAAAAATATGTCGCTCCTTTGTTAGCTCTAACAATCAGGATTCCTGGATCACACTCAAATCCGGCGATAATCGCAGCAAAATAGCAAATAATAGTTTAATTAGACAATAATATTATCTACGAAATTGAGCGAAAAAATCAATGAATCGACTCTTTAACACATGCGTTCGCGTGTCTTAGCGTGGCATGTACCGAATGCACCATGCTAAAGACTTTTGACAGGCCGTGATATCCCAGTTAACCTCTCTGTATACAAAAATTTGCCACGAACATCAACTTTCCATATCAGCTTGGAAGCCCTACCTAGAGGTTTTCTCGTATACGCTGGAGACCTTTTGAAATATGTTTCCCTCGAATCTTTCAATAAATATTTCGCTCTTTGCACGATAAAAATGATCGATTTTTTTCATTTTATTGAGAAGTTGAAAAGGACGAAAAATCGACACTTGCATTGGCGCTCTATTCACTCAACTCTGTGCGTCACTTGCAGATGTCCCTTTTTCTCACTTTCTCTTCTCCGCGAACGTCTTTCTCTCCTCGTTTTTATTTTTCAATTTTTGACAGATTTTCGTCGTATCGATTGATTTCATTTGTCCTATTGGAGGGTTTACCCGGTTCATTGATCACAGATTTGAAAAGTTCACCGATTTCGAAGCGAAATGTTGCTGTTAAAGAAGAAAAAACTAGATGAAATTTCGAAATTGGTGTCTAGTGAATTGGGTGAACTTTTAAAAATTCGATTGATTTCATTTGGCCTATTGAAGATTTCACCTCGTTCATTGATCACAGATTTGGGAATTCTATCCAGCTTTCCGTTCTTTTCAAAGCTATTTCCTAAAAAGTGAATGAGCTTTCGAATTGGTGGTCTGTGATTTAGAGTGGACTTTTCGAAAATTCGATTAATGTGATTTTTGTAGAGTGTCTTCGAAAATGAGCGACCAAGGCTACGAGGACCAAATGGCCGATGAGAACGTGCCGTACAGCGACGAACAACCCCCCTCAGGTTTGTGCAGATGAGGGAATTGATCGGGAATGATTTGACGTCAACGATTTCAAAACTCTGACTAAAATCGATTGTTTTTGACTATTATTAGTTATCAAGCAGGACATCCAAATCATACTCGAAATGGAATTTTGACTCATATCGAAACTCTTTAGATTATTTTTATTTCGATGTCGATTTTCAAACATTTCCATTTTGCTCGAACCATCATCTTTTATTCAGAAAAAGGTGTTCCGAATCAAACTTTTGGGAATATTCTTTGAAAGTTCGAATTGAAGAGAATGGTTTTGCAGAGGAGAAGGAGGAGCACAGCTACGATGGAATGCAGGAGATGGGTGAAGGAGGCGAAGGAGAGGAGGGCCACGACGAGATGCAGACGGGCGGGGATGGACACATGCACGAGGATGATGGGGAGCACGGCGGCGAAGGTGAGCGATCCCATTTTCTTGCTGATTATCTGCGAACATCGGACTGCTATTTGAATCCCGATGAAAATAAAACTAGCACTATTTTCCCCGACTCTTAGTTCTCCCCCTCGTCTTTTCACCGGGATTCGTCCTCGCTTGCTCTGACGATAAAGTTATACTTTTCAGGGAACGAGCACTTCCATGGCAGAGGCGGTTTCCACGGTGGTCGAGGATTTCGGCCTGGGTTTGGCGGGTACGTAAAAATCCAAATTGTTCAAAATCGTCTACTTTTCCCAAGGTTCATCAAATTCGAATTTTCGATTTCAGTTTCCGCGGCGGCTTCCGAGGCAGAGGGATGTTGCCTCCGCCGGGCGGCTTCTTCAACGCGCCCCCGCAGTTTCGTGGCAGAGGAGGAATGCCCCCGTTCATTCGCGGCGGCCGCGGCGGCTTCGTCCCGCCCCCATTCATGCGAGGCAGAGGCTACCCGCCTAGAGGATTCCCTCCTCCAAGGTATAAAACGTTTCTATAGTTTAACTAGAGTTGTTAACCTTGTCTATCATACACAATAATGGAAAACACATTGGCGCTTTGACCTCTGCGTTAAAATTGACCCTCTGACTGGTAAGAAACTACTGAGCCATTCAAACTAGAGGGCAAAAATGTTGGGATAAATTCGCGAATTTGGACAATAGAATTAAAATTGGCCTTGACTAGAAAGAAATGGGTTTGATTTGAGAGGTGGATTCAACGCGTTCCCGCACCCCACCGGCTACGGAGCGCATCCCGGCCAAGGACCGCCCGCCATCCCTCAAGTGGATCCGGAGGAGAGACTGAAGAAGGTCAGTTGAAAGAATTGTTGATTCTAAGGATTTTCAGGCTCTCTGGATTTATCACTGGCTTTTAGGGTGAGGAAACATGCAAGTAGAGGGAAGGAATAAGAAAAAAAAAACACGATAAATCCAGAGGGCTAAATTTTCAACAAAAACAATGTCTCTTTCTGATTGAATTATTGATCGACTTTTTCAGCTAGCCGGCTGCTCCGACGGCGAGAGTCTGTGGGTGGAGACAGAGACGGCGGACGGCAAGAAGTACTACTACCACGCGGTGCAGAGGAACACTGTCTGGGAGAAGCCGGAAAACGCGAAGATCATCGATCAGAGTCAGCTGGCCGAACTCATTCAGAAATCCCAGGAAGAAGAGAGAAGGGAACAGGAAGGTAGGCTCATTTTTCTATCGATTTTCAAAAATCCCATTACTTTTTTTAAAATAATTTTTAAACTAAATTTATTATATTATCATGCGCATAAGAATCAAAAATAATGAAAAGTAGGACATTTCAGGAGAATAGGTAAGCATAACCGCCTGAAATGAACGAAATTATAAAATGCTTAAATCATGAAATTATAAAATTTAAATTAAAAATGAGTAAAATCTGGTTCTGTTATTGGGGACTAGCTGTGTTGACATAGAAAGAAGAAGGTAGCCGAGACAGGTCGATTCGGATAGGTGAAGTGACGGTTTGTGAACAAAATGATTGAAAATCGAACAATGAAATGAAAAACTAATGAAAATATCTGAATGAAAGAATGATGATGATGATTAGAATTGAATCCGAATTAGGAAGGTTGATGTGTTTATCCTCAAATCCCCAAACTAATTTATTTTTTTTACCATTATTCCATATCCTTTTTTCTAAAAATGAAAAACTCCATTTTTCCTTTAAACTTTCTAAAACTTGGAGAAAAGTCGATAATTTTGTAAAGTGGGAAGAAAAACCTTCAACCTGCCTAAACTCTTATTCGGATTTTGTGGAACTAATCCCGATTAGGCTCTATGCTCATTTTCGCTGCCCGTCCGCTCTCTCAAACCACAAATGTCCTTGTTTGTTAGCTGTTCAATGACCGAAGGGAGGAGGATCTTCACAAGCTGAAAAGGACGATTCAGATCGTTGTAAAGTCCCATCCATTTCCTTTTATTTGCAAAATTCCAAGATCATATTAATGATTGAAATGAAAGAACAATTCGTATTGAAACACGATGACCCTTCTACATTCTTGAATTTCTTACAAATCCATGCAAAATATAAAATGGTTTGTGAGGAGGTAGATACTGCACGCTCTTTGCGACTCTCCTCTTCTAGGCTCAACCTCTATGAAATAGCACGCGCTCTGAGGAGGCGGAAGAGATAACAAAGAGAAGGAAAGAATGCAGTATCTACCTCCTCACAAGCCATAATGTTAAAAATATTGCAAAAATGCGCGTTGAAAATTGGAGTTTCGACAGAGTTGACATAGAAAATTTCAGAGCAGCAGCAGGCCTTTGCAGAGAGAGCCGCTAATGCTGGAGGTGAGAACTTGAATTTTAAAAATGACGCGGATATACGTGTGAAAGCTTGTCATTTAGCATAGTCTCTCAGAACACACTTTAGTTCGTAATTCGGAAATGCCATCATTTTTAGGAAGTGAAAAGAATGAAGATATTTCCTGACTCTCTATAGTTTCTAGTTTCTTTGATTGAAATTCGGAGTTTCTAAAGATTTTTGAAAACTGCAACATTTTCAGCCTTTCCCCCTCCAGGATGGGGAGGCGGTCCACCACAAATGGGAGGAGGCGCTCAGAACCCGGACGAAGCCTGGAACGAATTCACCGCCCCGGACGGACGCAAGTACTACTACAACTCGATCACGCAGGAGAACACCTGGGAGAAGCCCAAGGCTTTGCTTGAGAAAGAACGTAAGAAAGGAATATGGGATTCGAATTTTTGAGAAAGTTCATGTTGCTCGAAAGAAAATCATGACAATTGAAGATGATAAAGAAAAAATGCTGCGTGAATTTCCCAAGAATCTGGAAAATAAGACTACTTTCTCGTAGATTAAAAAATAAAAAGAAAATAGGATGATTCTTCCGAGAAATACAAAGAAAACGAAATTTTAGAAGCCGGAAAAGTGCCCGAAGCTGCTAAGGCGAACCCTGAACAGAGTGCGGCGATCATCGAGGCTCAACAGAAAGCACAGGCTGCGCTGCAGGCCTATTTGGCACAGGTGAGAAATGAGTCGCAAACATTCGTAAATTTTTAGAATTTCTTAAGTCTGAACTTGTCAATTTTATATTGTTGATTGGAGAGAAAGTCGATGATATTCATTCCGCAGTTAGAAATCGCGTTTGTAGCGAAACAATGAATCGCGTAGAAGAGAAACGAAGTGAATAGCGTAATATTTGAATATCGACGCGTTCTCTTCAATCAATGATAGCTATTTTTCTCCAAAATGTGATTCAAAAATGATGCTTCAGAAAGCCGCCGGTCCAACTACCGCTGAAAACGGCAAGTCTTCTGCAACTGCAGCTGAAAAGAAAGAGGACTCCAAGCCGAAGGATCCATCGCGTCCCGTCAGCAGCACCCCAGTGGCTGGAACGCCCTGGTGCGTCGTCTGGACTGGCGATAATAAGGTTGGAATTGAATTTGAGCCTAGGACAAAACTAAAGCTGCGAACACTTATTAGGAGCGAGTACTTTTTACCCAAAGCAAAATAGAAAAAAAAAAACGAAAAGCGGAAAACGTATCGTTTGACAGAAAAGTACTCACTTCAATTATTTGGCGGAAATGCATTCGATGTCAGAAATGCATCTACTCGAAAGAAACAACTAGAAGACATGGTCTTATATTTCTCGAAGAAAATCTTCTATTTTGAGGTGTTCTTCTACAACCCATCCACCAAATTGTCCGTCTGGGAGCGACCCCCCGAAATGTACGGCCGTGCGGATGTCGATGCTCTCGTCAGCGCCCCGCCCGTTACGAAGGAAGAGCCCAAGGAGATCAAGGTGAACCTTTTCTCAAGAAATTTTTGATTAGTATTGTTTTTTTCAGAAGTTAGAGGCAGGAAGCGAAACGGAGTCATCTGCAGAGGATGGCGACGACGATGATGGCGGCCCTCCGAAGAAGAAAAGCAGATCGGAGAGGAAGAAGGAGGCTGCTGCAGCTATGCTCAAAAAGGACAAGGTTGGATTTCTATGAAAATTGAGAAACAACATTATACGACTCGAAAAAAGAATAAAAGAGTGAGGTTATTATTGGAAAAAGGAATCGTATATTTTAATGCTATCGTATTACTGGAAAATGAAAACACAAGATTCTGAGAATAAAATAACGAAATAGAAGCCCGGATTTATAACCAGAGCAAAGATGAATCTTGTATTTTAAAGTTAAGTTACTTTTAGAAGGAATGTTGACTTTCAGGAAAAGCACCACCCATCCACTGACAAGTCTGTGGTGGATCCGGCTATTCAGGCCGAACTCGAGGCACAGAGGGAAAGGGAGAAATTGCCACTGGAGGAGAGACTCAAACAGTTCAAGGACATGCTCCATGATAAGGTTTGAATTCGACTTTTTGAAAAATAAAAATGTAAACTTTATTTTAAAAAAGTTTCAACATTTAAAGAATGTCAATTTTGAAAAAAATCGAAAATAACAAATTAAAAATTTCATAAAATAGTAAATCAATCAAATATTTGTTTTTTGTTAAATTGAAAATTGCAAAGATGACTATTTTTTCCGAAAACCCTGAAACAAGAAAAACCTAAACATTTTCATATACAAGGAAAATGTTTGCCCAATTAAAAAGTTAAATTTGTATTTTTCAGGGCGTTTCGACGGGTAGCACGTTCGAGAAAGAGCTCTCAAAGATCGTGTTCGATTCGCGCTACCTGCTGCTTTCGGCCACCGAGAGAAGGGCCTGCTTCGAAGCCTATGTCCGAGAGAAGACGGAAGTCGAGAGAGCAGAGAAGAAGAAGAAGGCCAAAGAGTCTAAAAACAAATTCATGGAACTGCTCAAGGAGGCCGAGTTGCATGGAAGGTGGGCAATTTTAATTTTCGGAAAATTTTGTGAATCTAGAGGAAATTTCTAGAAAAATTCTATTTTGTCTTCAATTCAAAAGATTTTAGATCTTCGTTCTCTTCCTTCGCCTCGAAGTACGCGAAGGACTCTCGCTTCAAGAACGTGGATAAGACGCGCGACAGGGAGGACATGTTCAACGACTTCGTCGGAGATCTCTACAAGAAGGAGAAGGAGGAGAAGAAGATGAAGAAGGAGAAGGCTAAGAAGGTGGGGTTTATTGATTTTTTTTAAGAAAAGTATCGATTTGAGGATTTCCTGGAACTTCTCGGCGAACAGCACGGACTCACCAACAAGAGCAAGTGGTCGACGGTGAAGAAGACTATGGAGGATGATGAGAGGTTTGTTAGATTTTAAAAAAATGTTCTAACTTCACTTCATTTTTCGAAGTTAATATATTGATCTGGAGAAATCTTAAGGTTGAAAATATCATTTTGAAATATCTTGGTTTTGACTTAATGATAAGTCGATATTAGAAGTAGACTGAAGGGAAGTGAATTTTTGAGGCTTTATTAAATCATGATTGTTTTTTGAGAAATGAATAAAGATACGATTTTCAGATACAAAGCCGTCGACAGTTCATCCACCCGCGAGCAGCTCTTCAAGGACTACGTCGAGAAGCTGGGCGATGAGACGTTGTCTGACATCGAGGAGGAAGAGGACCGAAAGAAGAGACTCAATGAACAGGCTGCCATTGCCGCCAGGTAGGTATTTGGTTCATAAGCGATTCAATTCTTAATTCACACTAAAGAAGCATCGATTTAACATAAATTATATACTGGAACTAGCTTGCACTATCATTCTGTCTTTACACCCTTCTAAATCTGTGCACAACACCCATGAACATTTAACTCTTAGGTTAAACTTATTCCTTAGATTTGAATAATAAGATCTTTTCGGATTTTTATTCGAATGCTAATGCTGACTCGAGTTTAAAATGATGGATTTTATTACAGACAGAAGGAGGTCGAGGCCGAACTGGGCGACAACATCCGTGAGAGGAACAAGGAGCTGGAGAAGCAGAGAATTCTCGAACACGAGGACAAGTTCAAGGCTATGCTACTGGATATGGTAAAAATTCAAATAGTTCAATAAGTTTTAAATTCGGAAAGTGGGAGAAGTTCGATTCGAGTTTTTGGTATTGCTCGTCCGTAATATGAACATGCTAGGCTCTTCTTTTACTTTTCCTTATAAAATTTTGAATATAGGGTTTTTGATGTTTAGCAGACTTGGAACATTTTCCACCGCAAAAATTCGGTCATCATCTCTCGGTCCATTGTTAGGTATAGTAATTCAAAGTTGACTGAGATAGTTCACCGCATAAGGGATATTTGCGGTGGAAAGCGTCCCAAGTCTGATGATCAGAGTGAGCGGATACGCAATTCATAACACTTGTTATTTGAAGATTTCCTAAATATATTTTTCTAAAAGTTTAATATTTTTTATTTTTGCAGGTGAAATCAGCGGAGTCGACCTGGCACGAGATGCGTCGCCTTCTGCGCAAAGACGACCGCTACTCGGAGTGCGATTTGCTCGACAAGGAGAAGAAGGAGCATCTCTTCGACCTCCATATCAGGTCATATTTTTGTTTCTCGAGTTTATTTTCCTAGAGGTTCAAAGCAATGAAAAATCCATCAATTTACATGCATTTTATTCAAGCTAACGAGGAAACATTCAATTAAATTTTTCTTCTGAAAACTAGACTTTACGTATTTTCGTTTAAATTCATAATTTTATTTCAGAAATCTCGAGAGAAAGCGTCGCGATGCGTTCTTCAACGTGCTGGATGAACATCCCAAGATCACCGTGCAGACCCGCTGGAAGGACGCAAAGAAGATCATCCAGGATGAAGAGGATACCTTCTCGAAACTCGTCAGCAATAGTGAGAGGGTAAGACTCAAATACTCTAATGTTTTTCAAAATCAGGAAGATTCTCTGAAGTCAAAACAATTTTCACATCTCAAATAAGGAATATTGTTAGAATAGTCGGTTTAATTCTGAGGAAGAAGTTGAACTAAACTAGTAAAATGTTAGACTTCGTTTTCAGAAAGTGGAGAGAGACTACCGCGATTGGCAAAGTGAAAGACACGAGAAAATCGTCAAGGAGTTCAAGGAACTGCTCAAGGAAACCAAGATCATCACCCACAAAAGTAAGCACTTTTAAATTTCAGTAAAAATGAGCAAATGAAGTGAGCGAACATCCCATCCTTTTTGCATATATTTTTCACATCAAATATTCAGATTTGAAAATAAAAAAGGCGGGTGCAGATGTCAACATTTCAAAAAAGTTGCAAGTCTGCAAATATCATAATTAAACGTTTTATCAACTTTCTGATAATTTCAAGAAAAATTCTAAATATGTAAGATTTTCGATGGTGTTTTTCTAAATTAAATAAAGCAACATCGGTTTAAATTCCTAATTTTCTAAAGAAGTGTTTTAAAATTAATTTCAGGCAAGAGAATGATTGAAGATTCTGAGCAGCAGCACCTGAAGGACATCCTCGCGGTGCTCGAGAACGACAATCGATGGAAGCGACTGTCCGAGTACAGCGCATCTGAAAGAGACAGAACCCTCGATGACTACATCGATCATCTCCATAGGAAGGGTTAGAAACTAAGATTATTGTAATCAAAAATAGATATTTATTATTTTTTTTTTGGAAAAAGCAGATAAAGTAATCTTTTAGAAATTTCGGAAAGTATAGATATTTTTAAAAATGAATATTGATAAAATTTTGCAGGCACTCCCCCACCTCCCACTCAAACTGAACGCGAGAAAAGAAGAGACTAAAGTGTTCATCTCTTCAAAATCTTTTGTTCTCCAATTTCTGTTTCAATCCTGATCTCCAGATGACGTTGTTTTTTTATCTTAATTTTTCCCTTTTACTATTTATCATCATTATTTTAAACTTTTCTTAAAAAGTTTCGGTTAAAATTCTGAAACAAAAACGGTTTCAAGTCCGTTTCACTATCGATTATTTGTAGATGGCTGATATCGGATATTACTATTATTATTATTATTATTATTATCCATTATTCTTTCTGTTATTTTGATCAGACTTCTCAAAACTCGACCCGCAGAAATCCGCAAATCGACTCGCAGAAAAATAGGGTGCCATATCGAGAAAGAGAAGATCGTCTTTTTATCTCTTTCTCTCTCAAAAAGATGCACTATTTTTTCTGGGGGTCGGAATTGAGAGTTTTTGCGGGCAGTTTTGAGAAATCGGATTTTTACTCTTGTTTTGATTTAAACTTCCCTCAAATAAACTTTGAGCTTTTTTTTTTTCATTTTCAGAAAGAAACTGTCAGATTCAGTTTTGAATATCTTTAATTTTAAAATTTTTTGTTTTTTTTTTTTAAAAGAGATGTTTTTCAGGCAACTTTCATAGATTGACGAGTTTATGGAAGATTACAAATACCTCTTCAAAGTTGTATTGGTTGGCAATGCGGGGTAAGTCGAATTTTCCGAAAAAAGATTGATTTTCTGGAAAGTTTATCAGATTTGAAAATGAAAAATTGTTGAAAAGAGAATAAACTTTCAGCATAGATGATATGTGAGCTGAGTGAACTTTCCAAAAAGCTTGCAGAAAATGTAAAAAAAAATTACAGGGTCGGCAAAACATGTCTGGTGAGGAAATTCACACAAGGCATTTTTCCGCCAGGTCAAAGCGCTACAATAGGGGTGGATTTCATGATCAAGACTGTCAAGGTGGATGATGATAAGATCAAGGTTGGCAAATTTCTATATTTTATCACACTCAAAATTTCAACAATTGAAAAGCAGAAATTAAATTTTCTAAACTTCGAAAGAGTTAATGTCCAAGTTATAAATAGATCTAAGAGATAAAAAAATATCAAAATTACAACCTCTTATCTTTCCCTTTCATAACCAGACTTCTCAAAACTCAACCCACAAATCGACCAGTAAGAGGGAGATAGTATGCAATGTTGAGAAGGAAAAAAACGCTTTCTTTACTCTCTTTCGAAAACCACTATTTTCTTTTGTGAGTCGAATAGTAATCTGCAAGTTTGACAAGTTTACTCATCACAAAATATATTGCAGCTTCAAATCTGGGACACTGCGGGTCAGGAGCGTTTCCGCTCGATCACGCAGTCCTACTACCGCTCGGCGCACGCAATCGTGCTGGTGTACGACGTGTCGAGTCAGCCCTCGTTCGACTGCCTGCCCGAGTGGCTCGCGGAAATCGAGTCCTACGCGAATCGACGAGTCCTCAAAATCCTAGTCGGCAACAAAGTCGACAAGGGAGACGACAGGGAAGTCCCAGAACGAGTTGGACGGGATTTTTCGGAGGTATGACAAATTTTTTCATAGGTTTTTGACAATTGTCTTTAGTAGCATAACAAATAGTTTTCATTTTATTATCAATGGTTTTCTGAACTTCTTTCTAAGTTTGATATTTTTAAGAAGGGCGAAATATTATTGATTTTTTACTTTATCAACGTCTTCTTTCGTAAAAATGATGAATTGAGAAAGTAATAATCTTCAGGTAAACAATTTCGACTATTTCCTCGAGACTTCAGCGTTGAATTCAACGAATGTGGACCAGTTATTTGAAAGTGTTGCGACAAGACTAACGAAGGATATGAAGGCTTCTGATCAGAAGTAAGTTTAAATTAAATTTAAAAAAGACCAAAGTGAAAAACAATCTTTTGTTTATAGAAAAGTACACCCAATTTTGAAAAAAAAAAGAATTTTTCTTTTAAAAAACCCAAAGTAAAAGCATATTATAGGTACAAAGCTTACAAGGCTTCACAACCCTCAAATCAGTCGATAAATCTGCTCGATCGAGCACAACAACAGGTCAACTCCTGTTGCAGTCGGACATGACTTGGAAATTTTGGAATCGAATTTCCTTTCTAGAGTATTTCGAAATGTCGTAGCCCTCTTAACTTGGAAAACAATGCAAGGATAGATAGAGGTGAACATTCTTTCTATCTCTGCATATCATCGACGTGGAATAGACTGGTCATCATATATGGGAGATAAGTTGAAGAGATGGACACTGCTTGAATTCTATTTCGTATAGATATCGAAAAATTTCAAGAATGGCCAGTTTTCCTCATTGATGATACATTTTTCCAAGTTAAGATTTCCGGCATTTTCAAATATCCTCTTTTTTCTCCAAAATTTGCTCACATCTTGCCTTTTTTAGATTTTTCCCTTCCTTTTTCTGTACATTTGATTTGCATTTATTTATCCTCTCGCATTCTGGTTTGGGTTGTGGGCGTGTCGCACGTTTGGTTGCAGCTTAATTTATGGATATTTACCTGGAAGAAAAGTATTATTTATTCCCCTGTATTTACAAACGGATAACAGACAGACGGCTGTATCACAACATGTGTTTCTCAAATCTTTTCCCCCTAAAAGTATGCTATATGGCTAAATGTTAGTGACTCGTCCTTTTCTTCTCACTCTTCTCATAATGAGAGGAGGGAAGAGACTAATATTTAACATTAGAGCATGTTTCTAGGAGAGCTAGATTTGCGGGGCGAAGACGAAAATTATCACGCTTTTTTTTACTTATTTCCCTGCATTTCTTACACTCTCTACCCCCTATCCGTTAACAATTACGGCCGTCGACGTCTGTCATTCTTCTGTGAATACAGGAATCCTATCATTTCTCGTCACAATTTTACAAATTCTTTGCAAAATAGCCAATCTCAATGTGATATCTAGTTCATCGTATTCATTCATCTACGCCCGTTTGTCCATTTTCGTGCAGCATAATAATCTCGTGCTTTCTCCGAATCAATTTTTAATTTCTCTACTTCGAATATATTTATTTTCAAAATTTCTATTTTCATCGAAGATAATGTTTATCAATAATGGGGTTTGAGTTGCCTTCTATTCAGAGTAAACAAAAATCGAGTCAATGACAATAAACTTTTAAAGATTATTTTTATCAGTCTTTTTAGTCAAGGTTTTGTCCAGCTTTCGCGCGTATATCTCTTTCCCCCTTTTCATACTTTGACCTCTTTCCCCTTACACCCAGCTTGCAGCAGCACCACTATTAACTTGATTTTATCAATTGATTCACGTTAATCATTTTTCTGCTCAGACTTCTAAATCGTTCTGGTCTGAAGTCTCCACGATGCGATACTCACCAATAAGGACATTCGTACGGTGAGTTATCAGGATATTTTTCAATTTACAAAAAAAATGTTTGAAAGAAAATTTCAAGGACTAGAATTGCACAATTTTGCAAGGTATGTTTGATTTAACGTTTCGAGTCTTGCAAATATTCCCTCCTCCTTTCTCTCTTCATCATAAAGATGCAAAATAACTGTTGATGTCAGATTCATAAAGACTTCCTACGCCGTAGCCACATAAACAAGCGATTCAGATGCGTCTTTGTTGGTTTGAAGATAAGACAGGCGATCATAACATAATTGCTACAGTATACTGTCTCGTTCTCAAGATTATTTTTATTTTAATTTCAAGTTCAATTTTGGGTTGAAGTTATTTTACCAAACTATCTTCAAACTTCAAACTTATGTAGTTCAGTTTAAGTAGTAGTTTCATTTTTTTTCTAAAAAATTTCAAATTTATAAGTTTCAGTTTGGAATTTAGGTTTAACACTATGTTATTTAAATTTCAGAATGTCCTCCATCGGTCGTGCCTCTCTATTCGCCCACGCGAAAACCGGCGGATTCGCCCAGCCAGCTCCCGTTCTTCGCAACCCCTACAGGGACGACCCCCTCCTCGACAGAGTTTTGAAACGACTTCTCCCAAGGGCTGACTACGATAAGGTTAGTTTTTTGGCTGCGAGTACTTTTACATCGAAAGATAAATGCGTACTTTTGTGCCAAGAGTGAGTACTATTGTCTCAAAGCGAGAGAAAGGAGAAGTAGCGTTTGGGACAAAAATACCCACTTCAAATCTTTAGGACAAAAATATTCTCAGCCTTTAATCTTTCTTGAGAAATTAGTAGTTTTTAGCTAGATTTTTCAGGTCTCTCACGATCTGAGCAAATTCGGCGACAGAATTGTGTCGGAAATCGACGAATTAGGCAGACAGGCTGAACTGAATCAACCCAGATTGGAGCCGTATGATGCTTGGGGAAATAGGGTAATTGCTTCTATTTTTAGTTTCTAAAAAATAGATTTTAAAAATTAACATGGAAAATCTTTCCTAGTTCAATATTTGTATTTTTCTTTCAATCTGGAGAAATTAAAAAAGAATGATTTTTACTCTAGAAAATCTCATGTTTGTCCAATGTCTGAATTTCTAAAGGTTATTCTTTTTCATCATAAAAAGGCCTCTCCATTTAAAATGCCTATTCTTCAGCTTCTTTCTTAATCTTCTAAAATTTGTAAAATGAAAAAGAACTTATTTGAATTTTAGGTGGACAACCTCATCGTGTGCAAGGAATGGAATCGTTTGAAGGAAATTTGTGCGGAGGAAGGGTTGATTTCGATTGGATACGACGAGAAAGTCGATGGATTAACCAGAAGACTGCATCAGGCCGCTAAACTCTATCTGTTCTCACCTTCTGCTGGATTGTCCACTTGTCCAATGGCTATGACTGACGGATGTATAAAAACTTTGAAGGTGGAATTTCTTAATTTTGAAAAAAAAATTTAATGGAAAAGTGCAGAAAATGATTTTTTGAAATTTTATAGCTTTGTAGAAAAATTCGAAAGATGAACTTGCAAAATTTCTATAAAAAGAACATTTTCAGACCCTCGGCCTCTATGATAATCACCGATTTTCGACTGAAACCGTCAATCGACTGGTTAGCAGGTGAAAATTAAAGAATGTAAAAACAAACATTATCTTTATTTTAAACTTGATTGTGTCTTTGAAGGAGGTCTTGATGATTTTTTACTTTGTAACTAAATAATATGGAAAAAGATTCCTCTTTCTCTCTCTCTCTCTATCTTGTCCTATACCCTCAGGCCTAGGGAGAACGATCGTCAGAAGCCCCTTGCGACCTACCCCTAGTATATTTTTTCGCCTGACGAGAGTGCTCCCTAGATCTGTATACCCTTAACTATGGGTAACTAACTATCCAAATTACCGCCTTTGAATATTGGAATTTTAAGAGATGGCAAGAAAGCGTGGACTAGTGGCCAGTGGATGACGGAGAAGAAGGGAGGCAGTGATGTGGCTGGAGGGTGCGACACTTATGCCGTACAGGAGAAGGACAATTTTGTAAGACTTCGAATTTTCTCTCAAGGATCAGATCATTTTTTCTCAGAAATTTGGAAAATATCGAAATTTGAAGAAATGTTTTTACTGTTCGTTTAAAAAATATATATTTCCTTCAAAATTTGAAAAGGGTAGGAAATTTTTTAATCAATGCTCTTACAGTCAATTTTTCCCCGCAAAAATGTGTTTTCAGTATCGTCTATACGGCTACAAATGGTTCTCTTCTGCAATCGATGCTGACGTCGCTCTGACTCTGGCTAGAATTGTCGATAAACAGGGAAATGCGGTTGAAGTAGGATTGAATCAAATTTTAGAAAACAGTTGAAAGTTCCTTTAAAAATTGAACAAATTTCAGGGCACAAGGGGATTGTCTCTGTTTCTGTTGAGAATCAAGGACGACAATGGAAAGCTAAATGGAATTCAGATGATCAAACTCAAGAACAAACTCGGTACAAAGCAGGTAATTTTTTTTTAAATCGCCTTCTCATAATTCTATTCTTCAAATTTAGATTTTTACAAATAAATAAATATTGACGAAAATCCTAAAGAAAGGAAAAAAAATTTCGTCGATTTCAGCTCCCCACCGCCGAATTGCTGCTTGATGGAGCGCTAGCGGAGATTGTGAGCGATCCGGGCCGAGGAGTGGCTGGCATCGCGAACATGCTCAACATCACGAGGATTCACAATTCCATTGCCTCTGTCGCGGGCATGAGAAGGTGGGGACTATGGCTTGATTTTTACTAAAAAATATCAATTTTCTCTCAAATTTGGAATGAGCACATTTCTCCTAAAATGAGAATACTTTTCTTCGAAAAACTGAAGGATAAACGAAAAAGAAAGAAATTAGTATTTTAAAATATTGCTTTTTTAGAATCATCTCCCTGGCGCGTGACTACTCTACCCGTCGCACTGTATTCGGCCGCTTGCAGGCAGATTGGCCTCTGCACACAGCCACTCTCGCCAAGATGGAAGTCGAAACTCGCGGCTGTTTCCTCCTCATCTTTGAATCTGCAAGACTTCTCGGAATGACTGTACGAGTTTTTTTTTTAGAAATTAGGAAGCAAAAATAGAAATATGAATGTTAGACTTTTGGAAGTGACTAAGATATTTTTCTTGCTTTTTAGTTTAAAATTAGAAAAAAACGAAGATATCAAATATTTGAATATGCCAGGATTTTAGGGCTTGCTGTAAAAATTAGACTTTTCTGAAAATTCAAATATCTTTTTTAGGAATCAAAACAGGGTACTTCAGAAGATTCAGCACTGCTTAGGCTCGTCACCCCCATCGTCAAACTATATGCAGGAAAACAGGTAAGAAAATTAGAATTCTTGAAGAAAATTTTTTTTTAGTGTTATTTTCCTAGAATATTTACTTTTTGGAAAAATTTGAAAATTTCAATTTTCAGTGCGTCCCTCTGATTTCCGAAGGAATCGAATGTTTCGGCGGGCAAGGTTACATCGAAGACACTGGGCTTCCGTCAATTCTCAGAGATGCTCAAGTAATTCCCCTTTTCCTGTTTAACTTGAATTTACTCACCACGCCTTATGTGTCCGTAAAAGCGATGAACATCTTGTTCTAGAACCGAATGATGTTCCGGAATCTAATTTTATTTTTTGCCTGTTTCAGGTAACCCCAATCTGGGAAGGCACCACGAACGTGTTGTCTCTCGATGTGCTGCGCGCCTTTTCCGGTAAGGAAGATGTCATTTCGCTATTCTACAAGAGGATCAATGAATTATTGGCGAACGCTGGAAAAGGTTAGCGTTTTTCATTTCAAAATTCTCTTCAACAGATAACATTTTCGCAATAAATAAATATAGCAATCTTTGAAAACCACGATCTTTCGAGGAAAATTGCTCACATGGTTGATCACGATGTTGATTGGTAGATCTCTAAAAAATCCGCCTTTCAATAATGACTATGTCAAATTTCATCCGATAATGATTAATAATCCTTTTCAGTATCCGAACTGAAAGATGTCATTGCGAAAGTGGAGAACGGACTCGAGCAGTTGCAAAGCCAATTGGGCAAAGCGATGCAAGCAGCCAAGTCGGGAGGTGGAGTGCACGTCGAGGCTGGTGCGCGCGATATCGCTTTTTCGATTGCTAGGATTTATATCGGTAAGTTACTATTATTTAGAAAAACAATCGCATTCACAAACATTTCCTTATTTTTTCGCTCCCTATCTTTTCAATAACATTTCTCAGGGATAGTATATCTTTTTTGGAAATAATATTGTTAGTGAGAAAGAAGGATAAGGGAAATGTGGTGGATGAGAAATTTTGGAAAAAAAGTTAGAATGAGACTAAAATGTGCAGGAGCCCTGTTGGCTGAACAAGCAGCGGATTCCAAACTGCCAACTGATTTGCAAGTGGCCATTCGATTTTGCGAGTCTCCCCTCGTACAATTGGAATTTGACTCCTTCACTCAGCACAAGATCGACAAAGACAACCAAATCGTCTTCGAGAACTACGCAGGGCGTAAATCCAGTAAAATCTAAAAATTAAAACGAAAAAGGAATTTTCGGATTTGGGTCGATTTGTAAAAAAAAAAAACATGTACGGGAATCCCCTTTAAACTTTGTTACGAATCGCCAAAGACCCAAAATGTTTATCCAAGGAATGATAGCTCTTTGTAAAATACTCCATTTTTCTGTAAAAATCACTTTTATTTATGAAATATGTAGAAGCTAGAAAGTGAGATTTTTTACAAAGAGCTGCACAAAAACTATGTACCTTGAAAACTTTGTATACTAAAAATATTTATGCATCGACTCCCTGTAAGTAAAAGGCAAAAAAGAATTGATAACCTCATGATTACAAACGAATAAATTTATCGGGTTTTACTATACTTTAAAAAATTTGTTCAAAATGTACCTTCATTCGATAAAAAAGAAGAATAGTTTAGCTAAAATCTACTCATTATTCATCTCAGAAATCAACAAAATTAGATATCACAACATGATTTTGGAAACGAAAAAAAGATTTCTGCAATAAAATTAGAAATCGCAGTGAAAAATACCCAAGAAAATACATTGACACAAATAAATAAAAAAAAAAAGATAAAAGGCAGATAACCGTCTTTGCGATGGGCAACAGCATAAAACAAAAAGTGGATGTTGGAAATCGACAGCTTGGAAAAGTAATTGCACTCGTTACATCGCTACACACGAAATATTATGGGAAAAGAGCCTTTGCCCTATCAATTCCCTACTATTTTGTACGTAACGATATAACAAATATAATCACTTTTCTAAATTCTCTTGAAAATCCATGAAAAGTGAGGTTTTGTAGAAAGAATTGCGAGTTGTTGTATTTTAGGTCGAGTTGTGGAAAAAAAATTGAAAATACCACGGAAAATTTTCCTGCTTTTTCGTAATTTCACAAAACTCAGATGTCAAGCTTGAGCCCTATTGCTATAGGAGGAGATGGGGAATAATAGAAATGGAAGAGAAGTGTTAACTTGAACATGACATTTCTATATTTCAAGGGAGAAATAATTATTTCTAATCATTGGCCTTCTGTATTTCACATCCATACCTACTTTTTCCTTTTTCCCTATCTTCCTCCCCTACTCGATCCTCACAAAGTGGGTGTGGAATACAAATTGGTATGCGCATATTACAAAAGGTCCTAATGAATTTCCTTTGAAATATTCGAATGTGTCATTTTACCGAAAAAAAAGGAGACTAGACAACTGTTCGGATCTCGAAGAATCGCTTCAAGTACCAGATCTGCCCGACCGTCATCGAAATCAGCACCATCGCCTCGAACGCTGCCCACAACACCACACGGGAGTTCGTGTTTTCATTGACTGAAAATTGAAAAATAGTTGAATTTTTAACTAGAAGCCCCTCGAACTTTTATTCTTTATACATTGAAGGAGACTTCTATTAGAGTAAATACGAAATCTTTAAATTATGTCACGAGTCTTTCTTGCATTGTGATACTCTTTTTATGTCATACTATTTAGATATTCTTTAATTTTCAAGAAGTTCAATGAAAATCGAAACTTACTGCTTCTGTGGACCCTCTCTCGGACTTCCATGTACTCCTGCTCGTGCTTGACATTGGTGAGTTGGGCGGACAGGTCGCGAACCATCTCCTCCAATTTCTGGCCGTCGGCTGAACTCGTTTATTTTGAAATTTAAAAAACATTCCGATTGATGATTATTTTTTGATAATAGATGCAGGAAAAAGTAGAAAGTTATCCTCTAATCTATTTATATAAAATGAATTTTTCTCACCAGCATCCTGACCTCCCCCGGCTCCAGGTTGCTGCTGCTGTTGGGTGTGGGGAGGCGTGATTTCAACAGTGAACATAACGGCCTAAATTTTCAAAGGATAAGATTTCGATTGAAAAGAGAAAAATGTGATTTTTTTTACAGTAATCCTAGAATTACTGATTATCGATTTTCTCCCAACCTTAGGCGTCATGGTGCTCATTCTGTTGCCGAAGCAGTAGGTGTAAATGCCGTCCATGTGCGCGGCGAACGAGTATTTTCCAGACGATTCGCGCTCCGCATTCACGATCGGTGTGTTGTCGGGACCCACGATCTAGAAATTTACAAGCAAATTTGAAAAATGTTTGGCATTTCAAATCAACGAAGTGATGTAGAAAAGTGTCATTTTTCAATTTTGTATGACTTGAAGTTCAAATTTGTTGGATAAAGATAATTTAAAGAAAATGTATTTTTACCTTGACATCAATGTCCAAAAACCCGCCCTCAGCCACCTCGAACATCACTCCGATTTTGGTTCCTGAAAAAAAATGAAAATTAAAAAAGAAAAATCGGAAAAATCTTCCCACCAGAAGGAACTCGGTCGAAAAAGCACTGCTCGTCGTTAGCGTCGATGTGAATCAGGTAGGCAGACGAGTGCACGAACAGACACAACAGAGCTAGCAGCCACTTCATTTTGATACCTGGAAAAATACAATTTAAGATGAAGCTTCAAGCAAAATTCACGAAATTCAACGATAAGAAATTTGGAGTTTGTTTTTTATTCTATTTTCAGAAATTTACTCTGAAAATGTGTGAACTTTCCAAATACACGACGAACGAAATAAATGAGTTTTCCAAAATAATCAATTTTGAAGCGCAAATTCAAGAAATTCAACACGTCGCCCAGTAATGAATGAAAATGCCACGCCCACTTTGTCTATTTGCAATTCGCGCTCAGTGTTCGTGTTCATTTTTCCGTTTTGATTTTCTGATGCAATTTATGCAAATTTCTTGGTTTGCCCTAATTTCCCTGCTTTCAGTAGAAATTCAGGTGCTATACGTCAAAAATAGCCCAAAATTCATGATTTTTCCGAGTTTCAATCCTTTGCTTTCAATTTATCGCGTCTTTTCAGTTGTATTTTCTTGGATCTCGACCTTGATGAATTCGCTAATTTTCAGGCCCTAGGAGATGTTGCGGGTGCTTCGGATCGCGTCGAGTCGAAGTTGGTTGATTCAATCGACATCCGCATTTTCGCAAACTCCGCAAAATCGCAGCTATGGAAGACAGGATAATGCCAAATTTGCTCAGGTAGAATTGCACTTTTTTCAACTTTTAAAGTTCGCCTATCAAGAAAGTATCAGAAAATAGAAAGAAAAGGGATGGATTTTGATTTTTCCGAGTGTTTTTTTTATTTCTGAATATCTGAATAATGATTGAGTTTGCAGAGAGGAGAATTTGTCGAAAGAAACCCCGTCAAGAGGTACGCCTATGGAGATGAGGCTGTGAATGGTGTAAACACAAGGCTGAGAAGTCGAGTCCCTCCACCCCCGCCCATCGAGTCGAATCCCCGAAATGCGGTCAAAATCGAGAAGAACTTCTATCAGGAGTCGGAATCCGTCAAGAATCGGAGTCAGGTAATTTTAAATTTCCAGGAAAAATAGAACAAAATACAAACAATTTGTTTTTTTAATCTTCGTCCTTGGCTTTCGAACATTAGGTCGTATTTTTTAAATAAAAAAATTATGTTTCTCATTGAAATTGTTCAACTTTTCCTTTGCTTTAGGACACATAATCTTCGTTTTTGTTTTTATAAACGTTTCAAAATTCATTTAAATTCCTTATAATTTGACTTTTTTTATTTTAGGAGAAAAATGTTTGATTTCTTTTAAATTCTTTCAGGAAGAAATCGATAGCTGGATCGTCGAGAACAACGTAACCCTGCAAGGCCGCTTCTTGCCTCGACCCGTCTTCGACTTCAAAGAGGCCGGCTTCCCACCGATGATCGCTCAAATGGTGCAGAGAAACTACGACAAACCGACCGCGATTCAGTCGATCAGCTGGCCCATCGCCATGTCTGGCAGAGACATCATCTCCATTGCGCAAACCGGATCAGGGAAGACTTTGGCGGTAATTTTGATTTCATTTTAAGTTCCTATAGAGTTGGATTTTCAAATTAATTGAAGAGTTCAGCCAAGCCTTAAAGTTGAAAGAGATATTTTTGAAAAAAAACTTTGATATAGAAATCTAAAATTTTCAAAAATTGGAACTTCTGACAATTTGATTTTTAAAATTCAGTTCATGCTGCCCGGTCTAATGCACATCACCAAGCAGACCTACAGACAGAGGGGAGATGGTCCAGCCTTGTGCGTCCTGTTGCCGACTAGAGAGCTCGCGCAGCAGGTTCAAGCGGTAAGATTTTTCACTTCAAAAATAAAGATCGTCTTCTAGTTCTTTTTCTTCTTGATCATTCTGTGAAAAAGTTATCACAATTCAAATTTATTTTTCAGGTCTCAAAAGACTACTGCAACGCACTCAACCTGAAATACGCTTGTTTGTTTGGAGGGGCGGCCAGAAGTCGGCAGCAGATGGAACTGGAAAGAGGGCCTGATGTGGTGTTTGCCACTCCAGGTATCAAATGCATACAAATTTCATTAGATTTCGACTTGCAGCTTTTTGAACTGCGGTTAACTTCAGGAAACGAAATAATGCACCATTTTGGGAAAGGAAAAAGAGCACGCCTTCTTTCCGTCTCTCGAAATGATGCACTATTTCGCTTTCTGCAGTTAATCGCGCGATTCGAAAACGGTGCAAGTTTGATTAGAATTCTAATTCTAGGGCTAAAACTGACCTTGAATTTAAAACAACCATAACCTTTTTACAGGCCGACTTCTGGACTTCCTCGAGTCGAACGAGACGAATCTGCGCAGCTGCTCGTACCTGGTGCTGGACGAGGCTGACAGAATGCTCGACATGGGATTCGAGCCGCAAATCAGGAAAATCATGCAATGGATTCGAGTAGGGAAAGTTTGAATTATCAAAAAAATCTGAGAATGATTATTTTAATTTTATCATAAGATAACGTCGAAAATGAAAAAATTAGTGAAAAAAGTTTGTTTAATTTTATTAGGAAAAACGTCTAAAATTTCCACTAATCTAACAAGAGTTATCTAAGAATTATGACATATATAGAAAAAGATAAAATAAATTGTTTTCAGCCTGATCGCCAAACCCTGATGTTCTCGGCGACGTGGCCGAAAGAGGTCCGCTCTCTGGCCGCTCTGTTCCAAAAAGACGCAGCCTTCCTGAACGTGGGCTCGCTCGAACTGGCTGCCAACCACAACATCACACAGATTGTCGAAGTGATTGAGGAAAACGAGAAACAGAAGAGACTGATGGCCCTGCTTGGGAGCATTATGAAAGAGGTGGGCTTTTTATGCTAGAAAAACTCAAAGCAATCTTATTAAAATAAGCCAATTTTTCCCATTTTCTTTGATTTGTTTATAGAAATTTTCGGAGTTTTATGGAATTTCCGAAGAGATTTCTATTTTCTATATGAATTTAGAGAATTTTTAAAAGTTCATAATCTTTCCAGCCCGAATCCGAGCGCAAAACACTGATCTTCGTGGAGACGAAAAAGAAGGCCGACGATTTGTCGCGTTGGATGCGCCGCAAGGGATGGCCCTGTCTCTGCACACACGGCGACAAGAGTCAGACCGAGCGCGACAGGGTTATGAACGGTAAGATTTTTAAATTTAAACAAAATGAATTTAAAAATATTTTTATCTTTATAAAAGTAAAAATATTTATTTTTTAAAAGGGGCAAATTTCAGAGTTCAAGCACGGAAATTCCCAGATTCTCTTGGCGACTGACGTGGCTGCCCGAGGATTGGGTAAATTTTAATATATATATATTTTATTTTGAAAATAAATGCAAATTTTCTCAGATGTGGACGACATCAAAGTGGTCATCAACTACGATTTTCCGAACAACTCTGAACACTACGTGCACAGGATTGGACGGACAGGCAGGCGGGATAAAAAGGCAACAATTCACGACCTCATAAGCCTTATCCCTTGAGAACGTTCTGCATTTGCCTTAACTGTGGACAGAAACGAGAATTATCTTTGTCTCCTGTTTTTCCCTTACTATTTTTCGAAGGATAAGGCTTGTAGGCCGTGAATTTTGAAAGAAAAAAAAATGAAATTATCGAAATTTCATCTTTCAAATTTCGAATGTTTCAGGGAACCGCTTACACCTTTTTCACTCCGGAAAACGCTGGAAGGGCGAAGGATCTGATCAAGGTTCTGGAAGAGGCTAATCAGGTAATTTCTATTTTTTCAATTCCGGAGAGATGATCATTTCTTGATTCTGAACATTTTAAAGTGATTTTTCCTCAGACTGTATCCCCGGCGCTGCAAGAATTGGCGGAACAAGACCAGCAGCAAGGCAAAGGAAAATGGAGCAATTCTGGGAATTACGCAAGGAAGAAAAACAGCAACAGCTTCTATGGATCGTTGAATAGTCGACAAGCTGGAGGCAGGAGAACTTGGTAGATTTTCTGTGAACCAAGAAATTATCTATTCGGACAACTGAGAAATGATGAGATGACGGAATGACGAAACCCATCTTTTCTCACTATATTTCTCCTTGCTTTCATCTCTTTCCCTATCTCTAAATATATGTGACGTCTTCACGTCATCCTGTCATTTCTAAGTCCTTTCAAATTTCAAAATTGTCCTATTTGAAAATCTCGAACCTTCAAACAATTGGAATGGGCGAAGAAATCTTTTTTTTCCACGACAACTTGGAAACCTTGAGCTATGCGAAATAGCGTGAAAAAATAACTGTTTTCCCAACCATCCCTCGCCATACTTCGTATGACTTGAGGTTTCCAAATAGCCCTTTTCACAAATTATTTCACATGGTTTGACGGCTTGAGGCTTCAAAGCTACTCAAGGATTTTATTCTTTCTTCAGATCTCTATTTTCTTGAGTTGTTTAGTTCTTCATTAAAACTTTTCTTTCATTTTGTTAGGAATATTGTTTAGTTGTTAGGATCTTTAAAATTCGGAATCTTGTAACTTGAGAATATAGCCCTTAAAGAAAAGTTTGACCTATTTTATCGAAGTTACGAAATTTCGACTTCCAAATAGGGTTCATCAAAATTGTTGATTTTCTTTGTTGAAACTGTTTCGAAATAAAAATGCGAATTTCACCGATCCAGTGGATCAGTGAAGAGGTATTTTCGATTTTTTCCCTTGAAATTTGAGAGGGCGGTTCTTGCAGCCCCGCATCAGTCTATTTGAAATGCAGACGCTTTTTTTTTATTTCTCCTGCTTCTTCTGTCAGTTTTCTTCCTGTCGCTTTTGCCCTTTTTCTTTGCACTTTCTCTATTCCTTCTGTCTTTCTTCAAAAACTCATCTTTTTTCTCTATCTCGTTTCACACTATTTCTATGCATTCAACATTTTTCTCGAAAAGCTCATACTTTTATTTTTTCACGCTTGTTCATCATTTTTGTCAATTTTTCGTCCTGACTTCCTTTCTTCTTTATAGCGTCGTTCTCATGCATTGCATTTTCCGCCCTTTTTTTTCCTTTTTCTCGCATTTTTTCTCTGCCCCATTTTCTCTAACTCCAAAAATAATTGCTATGCCATTGCGCTCCTTCTCTTCCTCCTATTTGCCTCACCATGTTTCGAAACTTGTTAATCTGATCGCGTTTCGTAATTCGATTTAAAAAATTTTATTTTTTCAGAATTTTAAATGCCTGTCGACAGCCGACGAGGCAATGGCTCGAATGGGAAGAAGAAAGTTGCGACAGGTACAAATTTTTATTTTCTAAAAACAAATATCTTGAAAATTAAACTTTCAAGAGAGAATATGTTGTAAAAAAAATTGGAGGAAAAATCTTGAAAGTTAGTGAAATGGTTCAGATGCTGCCAGAGAAATCATCGCGCTGAGCAGTGGAGCCGTCGAGGAGAGCAGAAGTCGGTCTCGGCTCGATGCGACCGCTCAGAGTTGGCAGGAACAAGTATTTTTTATTTTGATATTCACTATTTTAAAACTAATTATAATTATTTCTTTATTTCGAAACTATTTTTATTTTATTATTTAAATTCAGGGGCCAGGCAATGCATCCCAAGCAGAACTGCCTCAGAACGTCTTCCAGAATGTGCCGGTAAATATCTTGTTTTTAAATGAATTTCAATGAAATTATTAAAAGTTCTAGAGATTTGGCCAAAAATGACATGATAAATTTGAGAAAATCCCCAAAATTCCCTCGGTCGATGTCTCGGTGCAGGTGCAGGTGGACGACGCGAAGCCGCACATCGAAAAGCTCCAACTTCGAGTCAAACAGCTGGAGGCGGAAATGATGGCCCTGGTCAAGGAAAAGGAAGAACTCGAAGGAAGATGGACAGAAGAAGTCAGCGGACTCAATTCCACCAATCAGGTTAGTTTTGAGCATTTTGGAAACAGGCAGTTCTGAAATAAGGCTACCTGTATTTACAGACGGATATTAGGGACAGTTTGGGGGCGAAAAAAGACCGTCTGTCTATCACATTCGTCTGTAGATACAGGAGGGCCTTGAAACAGCGAGATGACGTGTGAATGCGATCTATAGTTAGAGATATTGGAAGGGGTAAAGCAAGACGACTAATGTGGAAAAGATGGGTTACGTCATGCTGGCATTTTTGTTGTTTTAAAACGCCATGACTCTGATGAATAGGAATTAGATAAAATGCAAATTTCGCCCTTTTTCAAGATGGCCTTTAAGTTTTATTTGAGTTAAGACGATCCTGAACACTCTGAGAGAAGATCTGAAAAGGGCTGAAACCAAGTCGGCAACTTTGGAAGAAGAAATGGCAACTTTGGCGAAAGAGAGGGAAAAAATCGAGAAGAAGTGGAGGGACGAGGCTAATAGGCTCAATTTGAAAAATGAGGTACTTTTAATAAAGCGAATAAAAATGATGAATTATTTGGTTCCAGGAAACTCTGAACACGCTAAGGGAAGATTTGAGAAGAACAGAGACGAGGACGACTGAATTGATGGGCGCAATGACGGTTCTGAGGATGGAGAAGGAAGAATTGGAGAGGAGATGGAGAGAGGAGGTTAATGGAGTCCAAGGTAAAAATGAGGTAAGCGAGGAATGAAGTTAGATCTGACAAAATCTAACGTTCAAAAATTCGGCCTCTCGTGGTTTTTACCATTTTTCTTCTCTTCCTCTTGCTATTTTTTCATAAAATGGGTAAAACCTACAAGAGGGTAAGGACAACTTAGGAACAAAAAATACAAGAGGCCAAAATTTTGAAATTCAGAACTATCTTACCCTGAATTGAAAATTAGGCTCTAGTTATTTTGAATCGAAGTTAAATAATTTATTTTCAGGAGATCCTAAACACTTTGAGAGAAAACCTGACGAAAGCTGAAAAGAAATCGACTGAATTGGAGGTGGAACTGACTGTCGCGACGAGGGAAAAGGAGGACGTCGAAAGGAGATGGAGAGAAGAGGCTCACAAGAACGAGGTTTTAGACACTTCGACTTTGGAGATTTTTGAATTTTCGGATTCCAGGACGCTCTGAACGCGCTGAGAGAAGCCCTGAGAAAATCTGAAGCAAAGTGTGCAGAATTGAATGACGAGAAGACGGCTTTGAAGAAGGAAATGCAGGAACTGGAAAGGAAGTGGAGAGAAGAAGTCAACGGGATCAACAGCAAAAATGAGGCTAGTGAAAATTTTGGGTGTGGGGCAATTTGTAGCAGAATTTCACGGTGAATCTTCTAGTCTTATTAAGAACCATCATATACGCAAATTTTACTTGTTTTTTTTTTTAGAAAGTTTCAAAGATTTTACTCGATTGAACGAGTATTTTTCTGGGTCTTTAATGAAATTAAATTGAATTTTGAATATTTCAGGAAACCCTGAACGCCCTGAGAGAAGATTTGAAGCGAACCGATTCGAGAATTTCCGAGTTGGAAAAAGAAAGAAGGAGGCTGGAAACCGCCAATGAAGAGTCGACGAACGAGAATTTCCGGCTGATAGAACTGCAGTCGGAATTCGGGATGAAGATTGGAGTGCTGAGCGAACAGATACAGGAGCTGCAGGAAGAAAAGAGGATTTTGGGCGAAGAAAAAGAAGAGCAAGATAAGCACATCAAGAGATTGCAGGCCAAGTTGCAGGTATCATTCGGGATATATTATTTGGCCTTTAATCTGGGAGTGCTGTGTGACGCACGTTTAATGGTTAGAAAAGTCGAGAAATAGCACGTGAGATCGAGAGAAGCAGGCCTAAAATGCATTCTTTCACTCGCTCCATTTTCGACTTCTCAGATATTGGGCTCGTCAATACAGAAAAGATGAATCATAGATGAGAATTTTGAAGAAAAATAAATATACGAAATTTTAATTGTTTATGATCTAAAAAGGGAAAAAGTATTTGTAAAGCTAAATTAAAAGCTCGTTTTTCAGGAAACCGAACAGCTGAAAGACACGCTGATCGAGCAGTCCCTGGATCAGAATCGAAAGGAGATGGATTTGGGTCGACGAGAGATGGAACTCAGCCAGCAGCTGGAGAGCACGCGCAAACAGGTCCTCCAACTGCAGAACGAGAAAGCAGCCTCACAAAACGACAAGGAGAAAATTGCTGCGCTTGAAGCCGAGGTGAGCATTCTTGTCAAATCTGAAGTGAACTTGAATTTTGCAAGTTTTAAGTTCCAAGTTAAAGATATTTAATCTTAATATTCTGAAGTTCTTTCTTTAAAATCCAAAATCATGAAGTTTTCTTTCGAAAAATGTTGAATTCTTGATTTTTTTACAAAATAATTTGAATTTATGAGACAACTTTCAGAAACAGCAAACCCTCCTGGAACTGGGTAGCCTCCAAAATGAACGAACTCGCCATTTGGAGGAAATCGAGTCGCTCAGGAAGTACAAACTGGATCGTCTTCAGCAGAATGCGGAAACTGACAAGTGGAGAGAGGAGAATGACAGACTCATTGAGCAGGTCTAATAATTCACTATCTTCTAATTTGTTTCTTTTTTCAATTAAAAATGCAAACAATAGAAGAATATCCAGACCTAAGTAGCGCTTAGCCAGATCTCCCGTGCGTACCCTGATTGCGTCAAAAATTTTCTTTCAAAATCATGTTGCGTACCCCTCTATGTATCAATCTTCCATAGAAAAAATGGTGATTTGCGTGCCCACTCCCCTAGTTTTTTTGTTCTGTCTGAAGGACTGCCTAGGTCTGAGGATATTTCGAAATTTTCCAATCAGACTTCTCAAAGCACGACCCGCAAAAAATAGCGCACCTTTTCAAGAGAGAAAGACGACATGTTCTTCTTCTCTCAATATGACATACTATTTTTTCTGCGGATCGAGCTTTGCGAAGTCTGTTTCCAATTTGAAGAAAATTATGATAAAATTGAAATTTGTAGGTCGAAGCAGCTACCAGACAAGTCCAGGAAATGCAGTCATTTGGGGATTCGTTGAAAAAGCAGCTGAATGAATTGGAAGAGGCAAAACTGTACATGGAAGACAAAGCCAAAGCTGCTATGGAAGAGAAGGTGAGATTGGTTTGATTTTTAAATATCATGAAATTAACAAAAATTTTTAAAATGATAAACTTTGAGTGCGAGTACTTTTGTTCCAACGCTCTTTCTCTCTTTCATACTATTTCCCTTTTCTCTCGCTTTGAGACAAAAGTGTTCTCAGCCAAAAACTTTCAGAGACAATCTGAAGAAAGAGCCGCCCAACTTCAGCAAAATCTGCTGCATTTGGAAGAGGAGTTCATGACCTTCAAAAGAGATGCAGAGTTGCAGTATCAGACGGAAATTGCCGCACTGACTTCTGAAAAACAAGCCTTGTTCGATCGAGTCACCGAGTTGGAGGCTTATCCAGGTGAAAATTCATTTTTTTAAATGAATTTTAAGTTTAGTAAATTTATTATGCTTTTTTTCTCATGAAAGTATCACCTCATCTAAAACTTATTATTAGAATATTCAGGAAAAAACTGCCATATTTGCTCTCAAACTTATTTTTTGTAAAAAAAATTCCTAATATTTTGAAATTTCAGGAAAATTCCTTTCTTTCGACGGCAAGTCGTCTTCCCAGTTCTGGGATCTGATTCCCGCGAGCATTCAGCTGCAACTCGACTCGTTGGCCTCAAGTCACGACCCCATCAGGACGACGGTCGAGTGGCTCAAAAATACGCAGGTTCCTGTTCAGGAGAAAGTCATCGAAAAGGTGATCGAAAGAGAGAAGCCTGAAACTAAGGATAAAGCTACAGGTAAACATTTTAGGACTTTTTTAACTTCTAAAATTTCACTCAATTGTAACATTTCAAAGTTAAAAGAAGAAATAGCTCGATTTTCTCTTCCTTTATTGATATTTCCTCATCATGGAGTATTAAAATGAATTTTCCCTTATCCAGACTAAAATTTTTTTTTCAGAAACCGACTCCCTCCCTCCTTCCTCTGTCTCGATTTCTCCTCGACCGCCTTCCACTCGTCCGGATTCTTCCATCGACTATTCGCACATCGAGTGGAGAAAGGCTGTGGACCGGGTTGATGAACTCATTCTCTCCATTCACTCGTACAACCGGGTAATTTTTTGAAGATTTTACAACTAAATCTATATGACGGCTCCTATGTAGTTAGAGATAGGAAGAGGAGGCTAGAGTAGGACGAAATAATGTAGGAAGAGAAAGGGTCCGTCATATAGTAGTTGGTTAGAAATTAGAATATGAGGTTTTCAAAGATAAATTATAGAGCCAGAAAGAATGGAAATTGATTGAAATGAAAACTATTCTTGAAGTAATTTGTCATAAAATGATTCTTTTGCAGTTCAAAACCTACGACCCTCGCGTTGGTCTGCCAGACAAGTTGATAAATTTGCTGGTCGACCTTCTGCAGCACGTCAGGAATGGAAACGAGGCCGTTGCGGCTGCTGTAAATTATTTCTTTTCTATCAACAACTAAAAACTATCTTTGGAAATAAAACCCTTAAATTGTGCATTTTTGTTCGAAAATGCAATTTTCTAGGCCTCCCGATTCTGGTCGGATGTGAAAGCCCAATTCAATGACGATGCAAAGCAGTGGAGGGAGAGACTGAACAAAGTCGCCGAGGAAGAGAGAGAACGAACAGGTACACAAATTCGGCCTATTGTGCTTTTTAGCCCTAAGTTACTCTTGCCCTTCTGTAGAAGTTAACCCTCTTTTCTGGAAAATAGCGGGAAAGAAGCAAAAATGGGGTAAAACTACAAAAGGGCAGGGGTAAAAGTACAAGAGACCACAAATTAAAAAAGAAAGCCTGAAAATTTACGAATTAAAGTTAGGATTAGATTTTAAAAGTAATTATTTTAGATGCAGTACAGAGAAAACTCGACCAGAGCGCTCAGACGAATAAGCAGATGAAACAGGAACTGAAGGCATTCCAGACGGAGATCGCACTCAAGATGGATGAGAACAGGGCTTTGAAGCAGGAATTAGATAGCATGGCTGGCAGAGGTACGATAACTATTCTAAGAAAACAGACTTCTCAAAACGCGACTTGCAAAAACCTGCAAAAAATAGCGTCGCATTGAGAGAAGAAGAGAGAATGTCGTCTTCTTCCCTCTCGAAACGATGTGCTATTTTTCTGCGGGTCAAGTTTTGAGAAATCGGCTAAAAAATGAGATTCCTCAAATTTATGAGAAAGAATGATAAGAAGAAGAGCGCAAAATAGGAAAAAACGTGCTTACAAACTTCTAATTTATGATGAAAATGAAATGAATTTATTTCCAGCAACCCACGCTGAACAAATGCGTCTCTCTTTGGATGAATTGCAGAGGAAATACGACAGGTTGAAGGCCGACTTCGAACAGACCTTGCAGAACAACGAGGCACTCAAGGATGTCGTGCAGAGACTCAGACAAGGCAACAAAAACCGAGAAGTAAGAAAAGTGCTTAAATTTTTGGAATTGGCATTTTTCACCAATTTGCTACTTCATGTTATGGTATGCAAGTGTAGAGATTCTTTTCTCCCATAACTATTTCGTAGGACATGGTGGAGTGACAAGCAATTCAAATCGTCTAAATTCATTGAACTTTTTAAAAGTATGTTCATCTCAAAATAGTAATAAAAATGAATGAAGCAATAATTTGGAAAGAATGAACTCTTTTCAAAGCTGGAAGACAAGTAGTCGCAAAGAACGAATGAATTGATATTTTGCAGTCTCTGATCCGCTTTATGAAGCACACGATCAGCAAGAAGGTCGGCGCGCTTCTGCATGACGACGTGCAGAGGGAATTCGGACAGATGATCAATGAATTCGAGCAGAAGGTTGGCAAATTTCACCTTTTTATTTCGAAAAAATGAAGGTTTCCTTCATTTCAGTACCTGCTAATTTCTCCCTCAGCCAAGGACAAGGATTTGGACTTCATTTCCGATGGATCCTCCCACAATGGAACTCCAGTGGCGGCCACGAATTCCGTTCCCACTACCCCGAATCGCAGAGTCGTTCTCTCTGCAAGGGATAACAGGCTGACCTAAAATGATCAGATTATGAAATCGTGTAAATTTGAGGCTATTTTGAAGACTTATGACAGACCTAGGCAGAGCTTAAACCTAAATCTCCGTATGGTGGTACCCTATTAGACCCAAATATCCCGTAAAATCCTTATTGCGTACCCCCTTATGTATCACATTTCTATAGGAAAATTTGTATTTCGTACCCCTCCCCTAAAATTTCTCATTCTAGCTGGTCTGTCTAGGTCTGGTCATGTGGCAAACTGGAAATGTAGTTGCAATATTTGAATACGGAACTGTAGCTAAGGAAAATTAGGTCTTCCTCTATCGCACTCAATTCTACTTCATCCGCTATGATGATACGATGCAACTACCTTTCCAAATTGCCAAATCATGTAAACTTGAATATCTTTTCGCTAACCTTTTTTTCTTCTAGAATTGAAACACCTATTGCTAGGCTTTCATTCAAATAATTACTTCATTTTGAAGAACTGATAGGATAAAATTAGACTTTAAGCAAAAATTTTGAAAATCGAATTTTATCTTATCATTTTCTGACGATAAGTAACATCGTTGTATCTACTTCCCATTTGACTCTCCTTGCTCTGTCTGAAATTATTATCACTGCTATCGGGTTGTATTTTTTGGTCATTTCTCAGGCATTATTTTAGTACAACGGGCCATTCATTACGAATCTCTGTAAAAATGTCGAAAGCTGATGAATATTTTTCGTGTATTGTATTCAGTTGAGGATAAAAATCCGCGTGTTTTCTTATTTTTTTTATCGATTTTTTAGAAACTGGATGGTTTAGTTGCCATGAGCATATTTCTAACGCTTTTTGTTGCTTTAGTTCCACTTTAGATTCACTTGCACAATTCTGAGAATCTTTTTAAGTTAATAGATTTGTGAGAAATTTCGCAAAAAACCTGTTCAGGACCTATCTTCTCCCCTTTTGCCTCCACTTTTTTCAAACGATAAGATTTTCAAACTCGTTCAAAAAATGAGTGTTGCAATGCAGAAAGGCTGCAGAAATTACGCCTCCCGCACACAAATCAAAACAACAATTTTGATCGACCAAAATGTGAAAATGCACTACATTTTCTTTTTTTCTTCGCTTTCAACTCTATTTTCTCTTCCCGTGCATTTTTCGAGTCGTGCATTTTCCAAGTTTCCCTTATCGACTTTTGATTCAGAATTGTGCACTTTCAGCTTTCAAAATTTTCCCCAATCGACTAATTTTTTGGTCTTCTGTATAATTTGGTACTTCATAATGTCCACTATTTGTAAAATTCGCTAGTCGTTCTTTGGCCTGCACGCTCTGATGAATTTTACAAATCGCATGCGTCATGGCGAACTACTCAATTGTATAGGGAGTCTAAGTTTCTAAATTTGCAGAGTCGTGACTTTACTGCAAAAAATGTCTGAGAAGAAGAAGGGAAAGTCCTCGTCTGCCGGGGGACACGGTCACAGTCATGAGAATGGACAGGAGTGCGGGGGGCATCATGAGCCGATCGGACTCGAGGAGGCCACCTCCAGTCAACAGGGCCCCAACATCAATGAGGTAGGACAGATGAATTTCGAATTTTTTTTAGGAAATGACTACAATTCGTTTTTGGATTTTTCATGCTATTCATTACGATTTATAAAACAAGAATTTGAAAAGTTGGAAAATCTTCGAAAATGTTTCTCCGTTAACACTTTCGTGCAAAAATGAATTTTTAAAATCCTGTAGTTCATGTGAATATTTAGAAATTTCATGTACACTTTATTTACCCACTTTTTTCTTGAAAAAACAACGAATTCTTCAAATGAATTGTGCAAGTCTGCTAAAGAAATTTTAAAAGTTGGAGAATTGCAAAAGAAAAAGTAGAAGAATTGTAAGATTTTCAGCTGATGAAGATGATGCGCGAAGCGGGCATCGACCTGTCGAAGACTGGCACTGCGCCAAAGCAGATCGACGAGGCCAAATCCAAGAACTATCAATTTTGGAGCACTCAGCCCGTTCCCACTTTTGGTAGGCAAAAACTAGAAGTCATTTGGAAACAGCTTCGCGCGGTCCAGCTCAATTCAATATGTTCAATAGTAGCTCTTGGTTTGGCTCAAGGATTCGCAATTAACTCCTTTCTGTTTGGTTCCAATTTTATTCGAACCGCGTGCAAAGACATGTTTAGAAACGACATTCCTACATACCTAAGCTAAGATAAGGCAACTTTCTTTCAGCATTGTCAAGAATATTTCATTTTGGAATGTTTTTTTCCGAGCTACTTGTTCGTGCAGCAAAAAAAAAAAATAAATTGTTGAATATCTATTTTCTCATTAGGAGCGTTGTGCATAATTCAAAGTTTTCTTATATGAAGCTTCTCCAAAAATAGGGTCGAGACTCGAAATTGAGGAAATGAATGAATTATTGATTTTGCAGATGAAGTCGTGGACGACTCGGTGAACACGCACATCGACCCGGATTTGGATCCGTCCCAGATTCGTGCAGAGCCCTACACCCTGCCTGCGGGATTCGAGTGGAAGGACGTCGACGTGAACGACGCCAAACAGCTGCAGGTTTGTATTTTCAAAATTATCGCCGAAGAAAAATAAATATTTAAACAAATCTACACATCTAGACGAATTTGAATAAGTCAATTTTGATCATAAAAGATAGAGCACGTAAAACTCCGCATTTTCTCTAATAGAATCATCTTTAGCTTGCCTTTCCCCCAAATTGAATTCTGCATAATTTGATGGGTTTCCACTAGAATTTATTTAAGAGTACTCTTTTTTAAAAAAAAAAATCTTGCATTTCCAGGAGCTCTACTCTCTTCTCACCGAGAATTACGTGGAAGACGATGACAACATGTTCCGCTTCGACTATTCACCGGAATTCTTGAAATGGTTTGTCAAAATTACTTTTTAAACTGCAACCTTCTGAGGAAAAAAATAATTCTTTTTATGAAAAAGTACTGAAATGAAAACAATTCTTTGCAGTTTCATCCTATTTTCTGTAAATAGCAAGGGGAAAGAAAAAAGGGTGATTTTTACAACGAAGCGTAAAAACTGCATGAGCTTTCGAGAAAACTCGAATAAAGAATGCTTTTTCAGGGCCCTGCAAGTGCCGGGCTGGCTGCCACAGTTCCACTGTGGGGTGCGCGTGCAGAACAGCGGCAAGTTGGTCGCGTTCATCTCCGCCATCCCGCAAACACTCAAAGTCTACAACAAAGTCGTCAAAATGGTCGAAATCAACTTCCTCTGTGTCGTTAAGAAACTCAGGTATTTGAGGGAAATCGGAAGAAGGCCTTCTGTATTCACAGACCGATGACAGCCACAGATGGCCGTATTTATAGACAGATTAAGAGTAGTTTGGTAGGGAACATGGGGAAGTGAAAAAAGACCGTCGACCGTCTGTAAATACAGCCGTCTGCGTCTGTCATCCATCTCTAAATAAAGGAGGTCTTGAAAGAAAAATTCAAACAAAGGCAAATAAGAACTTTTTCGAGAAAAAGATCAAAGGCAAGCATTCAGTTCTTCATGCTGAAAAGAGAAATATCTCAAAAATGCTCAATGACCAGGTTGAAAAAGCAGAAATGAGTAATGAAAACAATGATAAAGAAAAGAACATTAAAGTAAAAAGAAAAGTCGCTTTTTTAATAAGATAAAATACAATTTTTTTCAGATCAAAACGTGTGGCGCCAGTGCTGATCCGGGAAATCACGCGTCGCGTCAACCAGACGGGCGTATTCCAGGCTGCTTTCACTGCGGGAATCGTCATCCCAAAGCCCATCAGTGTTTGTCGGTCAATATTTTTTCTATGAATTTCAAACTTCCCGAAGCGCGACTCGCAGAATGAAAATAGTATAATATCTTATCAAGAGAGAAAAAAGAAGATATGCTCTTTTTCTCTCCCGATATGTGATACTATTTTTTCCGCGGATCGAGTTTTTAGAAATCTGGTGAGTCTGTTCAAATTCAATCAAACACATTGCAGTTACTGGCATCGCTCTCTGAACCCGAAGAAACTGGTGGAAGTGAAGTTCTCCCATATCGGACAGAAAATGACGATCGCTAGAATGATCAAGCTCTACAAATTGCCGGCGGTAAGAAAAAATTAGAATATTTTGAAAATTCCGAGCTTGGAAAATTAATCATTCCTTCTCCTTTTTTTAATTTTACCTCTTCAAATCACAACTCTTTTATGCTACCAAAGTTCTCAAGTAATTCGTTGTTTTTCTTTTCAAAAATTTATGTATTTTGAAGAAAAAGCAATTCTGGTGAAGTTTGAGTATATATTCCTTAAATATTCAGATTTTGTTCTAATTTTCAAAAATTTTGAGGAAACCGCGACACCCGGCTTGCGTCCGATGGAGAAGAAAGACGTGGACGTGGTGACGAAGTTGCTCAACGACTATCTGAAGCAATTCCAGCTGACGCCCGTGTTCGACGGGCACGAGGTCGAGCACATCTTCCTTCCTCAGGCAGACGTCATCTATTCTTATGTGGTTGAGGTGAGGGATTTTTCAAATTCTTAAAAAGGGAGTTTCTTAAAAGACAGCATCTTCTAATGCACTGTATCACGTGGTTTCGCAGCTCTATGCAATAAGTTCCGTGAAGGCGAGAGGAAGGAGAGAAAAAGAAAGAAAGAAAAACGTTTTCTTCTTTTTGAGAGAAGAACACTAGGCGAAATATAATGTGCACGGTAAATCACGTTGCTTAGTGTTAAAAACATAATTCAGTGTTATTACAATGTCTCGCATTTTTCATACAGTCACAAAGATGAAAATCTTTAGACTTCTTCACAAAATAAAATAAATAAAGATTTTACCTATTTAATAAAACGAAAAATGTTAATTTTGTACTTTCTTGCAGAACTCGAAAGGCAAAGTGACGGACTTCGTCTCGTTCTACTGCCTGCCGTCGTCGGTGATGAAGCACGCGCAGCACAAGAACATCAAGGCCGCCTACTCGTACTACAACGTGGCCGACACCGTTCCCCTCAAGCAGCTCATGAACGACGCACTCATTTTGGCGCATCAGGTTAGAAATTTCCTTTTCAACAATGACTATTCTCGAAAAATCAGGCATTTTCTTTTATCAAGAACAAAAGCTTTGAATTATTTTTAAAGTGTATTGAAAAGAGATTGTTTCTGCTTCATCGTCTGCAAATTCAAATTATTGAAAATATTTTTTTTTAATTGGAATTTAAAAAAAAAAAAATTTGTTTTTAATTCGAAAAAAAAACGTTAAAAGGTTCGAATTTTAAGGCGAATTTCGACGTGTTCAATGCGCTGGACCTGATGCACAACTCGGAGATTTTGGAGGAGCTGAAATTCGGCATCGGTGACGGCAATCTGCAGTACTATCTGTACAACTGGAAGTGCAAGGAGATGCAGCCCAATCAGATCGGATTGGTCCTCCAATAAGGTAAACACAGAAAGAAAAAGATTCGCCTTTGTTCTTTTTTTTTCTGGAAAAAAACGGACGCGCGAGTACTTTCAGTCTACGAGGGATTACATTTCCCCCAAATATTTGAAGTGAGTACTTTCTTCCCCAAAACAAGAAAAAGAAATAGCGATTGGTAGGAAAGTATTTATTCATGAGAGGACTGTACTTGTAGCTAGAAATAATTTTCTTGCCTTTGATTTTTAGGCAAGAAACGGTGAATCTCTCCTTCTGGAATCTAAAAATTTATTTTTTCGAAAACAAATGAATACAAATTTGAGATTTTATAAAATTAAAGAATGTTCTTTTCAGGTGGTTCAAGGAGCTTCTCATATCGATTTTGTCTATTGGTTAAGAATGTCTTCAATTTTGCCAGCGTCCAGTCCAGATTTGATCAAAAGGGATTTTTTTCTGCTTTTATTCTAATTTTGTCGGTTGAAATTCTAGTAGTAATCATTTTCTCAGATTATCTTCATACTCGGTAAAGATATAGTTTTAATTTTAATTAATTCGGAAGATTACGTCTTTTTAGCTGATTTGTCAAACTTTCAACAAATCTTGATTGTTCAGTGCTCTTTGTGGATTGATTATTCTTATTCTTATCAATTTTTATATTTTATCGAATTTTGATAGTGTGATTTTTGCTATGGTTCTTTGGAAAATCCCCTTTTCCATATATCATAAAATTGAACAAATTCGTGCAGATTCGGATTATTTCGACCGAAACTGAATTTGAACGTTTTTGGCCCATGAATTGGACAGTTTTCAAAGAGCTGATTTTTTAATGAATTTTATTCTTTGATATGATTTGATTAAGAAAAACGATCGATATGATGTTTTTGTTGATTGAAAAATTTTTAGGGCTGTCTCAGCCCAAAGGTTCACCAACCTTGTCCGATATTTTCAACATTTTTCCGTTCGATTTTTCAATTTTGCCTCATGTGTCCAATTCAACATTTTCAATCTGATCTTTCCTCGTCATTCCTCCTTTTTCTTCCTTTAAAATCTGAAATTCAGATAGGCAGAGGCTATAATAGGGGTCGCAAATGGTTTTGCAAAATTCAATTTTTAGCAATTTTCCACCAGATAATCAAATTCGGTGTAACTAAGACATTCTCGTAAAGAAAAAATAAAATAAAAATCGTGTTTGACCGAGCGGATTAGCCAAAACCGATCAGCTAAGCGTACAAAATTTTTACTCTCACATCGGTAATTATCGAGCGTACGCGCACTTTCGGATATAATTTTTTTGAACAAAGTTCACTTTTATGAATGGTTCATCGAACCTGATGACTTGTTGCGCCCACCCACTTTAAAGGGTACTTGTTTCTCATTTTTGAAGTTCCCAATGACTACTTGTGAACCAAGGAGAGGAGTTTGCGGTCCCTAGCTATTATAATTCTTGATTTTTTGAATACTTTTCTTCCAAAAATATGTCTTTTTTTTCCTCAAAAATTAGCAATTATCTCCCAAGTGTATTCTTCAAAAATTTTATTTTAAAAAAAGTACTTCCACCCTTTCCATATTTCTTTCTATTAAACCGTCCCATTTCTGGGCTAAAAGTCTACATTTTTCTCGATTGTTTTGCCTGGTGTGTAAACCGCGTGACCGTTCTTTTCGTCCTTTTTTTATTTTACTTAGGAAAAGTACCTGTGGGGGAATTAGAAGGTGAAAGAGGAAAGGAAAATAGTAATGGGGTTTAGAAATAGGAAAAAAGAAGGGCGGGAAAGTCTGTATGGTGTGGCCTTCACATCATATGCAAAAACACACGGGGCCTGTCCAGTCGCCTCAGCCCATTCATGCAATCCTCCTTTTCTTCTCTTCCACTCACCTTCTTCCTCCAGAGCGCCATAATTCGGACTGTTTGAATTTCTCTAGAAAGTTCTTTTTCGAATATCCAGGATTTTTCTCTACTTTTCTTTGAAAAGCACTTGATTAGGTTTTCACTGACTATGGGAAGTCGAAATTCTTCAAAGCATTTTTTCATATCCTGTTTTTCGTGATTTTTCTTATCTTTTAATTCAGAATTTTTCAGATTTTGAATATCAGTAGAAAAACAGCGTAAAAAGCAGGGCGACTCCAGCCAAAAATCGGCCTCGGAAATGGCCTCTTCGTCCAGGTTTGCGAAAAAATAGAAATTTTTTTCTCGGAAAAATGAAGATTTTTCAGAAACCAGGCGGTCCCAGGCCGGCAAACCTCGACCCCAGTGAACGTCTACGGAAGAGCGGCCGATGTCGAAGCACAACTGCAGCATGGAGGTGACAATTTTAAAATTAGGATTTTTTTTTTTTTGAAAAATTGATAAATTTTTTTTATAAATACTATTTTTCAAAAACGTGAATCTCCAAAGATTTCTTTTTTGTTGTTGTTGTAAAATTCACTTTCTTCCTTGAAAAAGTTCGGTGTTGACAGAAGATTACGTGATTTCTAGAAAAGATCAGGAGAAAAGGATCGAAATTGATTGAATTCGCTTTTTTCAGACACCCCTCCCTCTCACCACGCTCCCCTTCTCGGTCAAATTCTGCCGAATGCTCGCTCGCTCTTCTCGCCCCCGCAGAGGGCTGCCACTGTCAGACATGCGGAAAGTGCGAGAAGCCGAAGAATCCGACAGCGCAGCATCAATCTGCCATATTCAGATAATTTGGAGGAAGGTTGGAAAATAAACATCTTGGAGAAAAAATGCAAATAGCCGAAAAAGTGAACATATGCTTGTCAAAAACATGACTTTTTCCTGATATGGGAACGGGGAAACTCGTGATAAGTCGGAATTATTAGAGAGAAAATGGGATACGATGAGTTGAGGGGAAAATCGTATCTCTTTTTTTTTTTTTAAATATTTTATCCTTTCTTGAGAAAAGTAAGATAAAAAACGATTATTTTCAGACCTCGGCTACCCGCCAATCTGCACGCCTCCTCCAGAAATTCACTCCTCCGTCTCTGATTCGCCCTTCCGTTTCCGTTCCGGCTCCGATGCATTCCGCTCGTTTGATCTCTCACAACCGAGTCCGAGAAGAAACTCGGGATATCTGCTTGTCTTTCCTTCCAGGTACTTTCATTTTTGGGAACTTAAAAAGATCCGAATAAAAAGCAATTCCAGGAAGTGACAGAAAATTGGAAAAAGCATGTTGATTGAAAATTTTTGATTTTTTGAGGAATTTCTAAACGACGACAAGTATAACTGAAAACAACGAAGGAAGTATAAACAAATAAAACGGTCTACATTTTACTGCGATAAATGTTTTTCTGGAAAAAAATAAAAATGCTTATTTTCAGCGGCAACAATTTGCATTCGGCCCACTGCAGAGGGGGTCTCGTTTCGGAAAAAACGAGCCATTCGGCTGGAGAGTCGATTGCGAGAATCCATCACGTGGCTAATGGATCTACGAGTTCGGAAGGTCAGTTTTCAAAATGTTTAGCAAATGATTTTATGCAAAAGTTTGAAAGAAAGCCCAATTTAGAAAAGTTTTGATATGAGGAAAGAAACTGGTGTTTTTATCCAAGGAGATAAGAATTTTTATGCAATTTATAAGAAAAGGACATTTAGAGAAGTTTTGAATAGGAAGAAATCTTTTTAATTAAAAATAAATGATGATTTTCAGGAGCTTTCCCTCCACCTCCGACTCCCGAAGGCAGTCAGACGGCCTCAATGACGTCCCCCTTGTTTGTCGACACTCAACTTGCCAATTCGAACAGAACTCCATTGAGAGGGGCAATTTCCTGTCCTTTGAGAAGCAACATAAGAAATAGGACGTTTTCGGTTAGTGTTTTTTTGCAAAAAATACCGCATTTTCTTATTAAAACCACCCTCCTCTTCTATTAAAAATCCCCCCTCTAATTTGAAGCCCTGAAGCTTCTGTTAGAGAAAATACGGTATTTTCCTTTAAAAAAGAGACAGACTTGGCAAGAAAATAGCGATTTTTTCTTGTCGTTTCTCCTAACTATCTCTTTTGGGTTTTGAAATTGACAATAGATCAAAGATTGATCATTTTTCGCACAAATTCTCAAAAATTCCAGACAAAGGTTTACCGATTTCTGTGTAAAAATGTACAAATTTGTGACTGCTTTTTGAATTGTTTGCATTTTGAGTCGGTCGGTTGAAATTTCACTGGCAAACGTTTATTTTTTTCTGCACATGATTTTTTGGACAAATATGGTAATCAAACGGGGAAATATTACTTTCGAAAATTCTCTCCTCTCCAATTGTTTGAATAATGGAAGAGGGGTTTATAAAAGTAGAGTCCTCTCTCGCGCGAGGCACGTGTTTACCTACACTTTTCAGCCCATTTCAAGGCAATTTTCGGGTATTTTCCAATTTGCTCTAAAACTTCAACCTTTGATTTTTGACGCCACTATTTATTCACTAATTGGTCGTCATGAATACGATGATTTTCGAGGTGCCGATAAATTTGAAACAGCCCAAGAAAGTCAAATTCAGTGTCGGTTAAAATTTCTGATTGGTTTTTGATAAAATTCTGTTTTTTTCAGTTGAACACCCCAAATCTGTTCAAAAGGAGCGACAACTCTTCTGGAATTGGAGCTGGAGATGTGAGTGCCAGACAATCACAGTCCGAGGAACAACCCGCTAATGCCAATTGTAAGTCAAGTCAAGTCGACTTCTCAAAACTCGACCCGCAAGAAAGTGTTATGTCGAGAAAGGAAAAGAGCATGTCTGCTTTATCTATTTCGAAAAGGTGCGTATTTTTTCTGCGGGCCGAGTTTTGAGAAGTCTGGAGCCAACTTTAAAAACTTGAATAAGTCAAATAAAAATGTGTTAAATAAGTCAATTATTATAAAATTCTGAAGAACGCCATAAAAAATCTTCGAATTAGTCTATTAGAAAAGTCAGCTTTAAGTCTCTGATATTCAAAACTAAATCAAGCAAAAATAGTTTTAAAGATTGATGAAGGTCAAGAAAAAGTGCTACATTTTCAAATTATCAACTTTTTGAATAACAGTTTTTAATTTATCGGTGAAAGATGAAAGAAAAATCACAATTTTTTTTTTTTTAAATTATCGACTTTTAAAGTTTTGTATTTTTCAGCCCCTCGCATACAGAATATGTACGGTCGAACGACAATGCGCAGTTTCGACTCGGGACTCGGACTGAGTTCCCCTTCCATCGGTCAGACCGCTCTGCTCATCAAAGAGGTACGTCAATTTTAAATCAACTTCAATTTCTCTTTAAATTGACGAAAAAGGCTTGAAAATCGAACATATTGTCGTACATCATCAGGATTTGAGTCGAAATATTCCGTTAAAGTCGAACTGCGGACCCCCCTCAATATGTATCAGTTTTTTTTTACAACAAAATTTTGATTTGCGGACCACCCCCTATATTTTTCGTTCTGGCTGAAATTCGGCATCCTGTAGTTTCCGCCCTCCTACTACTCTCACTCTTTTTGCAGCTTCCACTTTTATTGTATTTTCTCATGCTATTCCTCCGAAAATCGGGTGAAAAGCTACAGGAAGTCTGAAATTCTGCGAACACTCCAAATTGTGAAATTGATCGGTATCACTGATCTCGGACAAATATATGTACTTGTACCCTATTTCCCCTAAAAATAAATAGAACTTTGATGCATTTCCCAAAGATTGTTGATTTGGAGAATTGTCATAAAGTGCACCAAACCACAATTATTGACTAAAATGGGACTAAGACGAAAGTTGTTGCCTTCACAAATAAGGCAACATTTGTGATGATGAAAGTTTGTAAGGTAAATAGAGTAGACTAAACTTTTCATCTCGAGAAATATCATTTTTTCTTAGATACATATGGTCACATTTCAGATGAATTAAGAAGATCTGAAGTGTAGAATAAATTTTTCATCTTCAGAGACAGAAATATCAATCTCTTTTCATAAGCATAGTTTAGCGATGAACTTTTAAAAGAAGTCTAAAATCCTTATAACATTTTTTCGAATTATAGCAATGCGATAGGAGCCCGGATTAAATTTGGATATAAAAATAGACGATTTTACGGAAGGATTAAGCCGGATTTGTTGGCCTTGATTATTTGGAGCAGCGGCAGAATTAAGCTGTTTGAATAGAGGATCGGGCAAGGACTGGTCATGTGACAAAATAGGCGAACTGAAATGAATTGAATAGAAGGGAAATATGGGTTTTCATAGAATCATACAAACCGAAAAGTAGGGGTAATAGAGAAAACCCACCCAACTCACTCTCTTTCTCTCTTTCCAATGACATTCTGACATCTAACCGTTTTTACGTGAAAAAAGACTTATCATTTTTCGTCGATATTTTATCGATATGATTTTATAACTTTTGACTGTTGCATTTCATTAAAATTCGAATTTCAATAGTTTCGAAAATATTCAAGTTTTGAGTAGAAATTGATAGAATTTAGGTTAGAGAAAACGAAGTTTTTGATGGCATCATATTTTCATGTCTGAAAACTCGTGACTTTATCGTTTCGATTACAATTATCTCGTTACGAAATTCTGTCTAATTGTTTGTTTTGAGCCTGACTAATTTTATAACTAGATGGTACAAATTAGAAATCTATAGGCTAGTGATGAAATGCAAATGTGCCAGCAAGTCTAAACCCGTTTGATGATTTAGTCTCGAGAAATTGCGTGAATTTGCTAGGATACCGCAAATATTTCGAATATTCGTGCTTTGATGTTTCCCATGTTGTTCTGAAAATTGCCATGCCTTCTTATTTTTAACCCTTCTACTTTACGAATTTTTGGAACTCATCTACTTTTCTATATCAATATCAGACTGGGTGAAAGTCAAAATCGAGAATTTCCCAAACCGAAACTTTCTTTCAATCCTGAAAAATATTTTCTGACATAATGAGTGAACTTTCCAGATAAGTGATGAGCGAAATAATGCAATTTTCAAATCTACCCTGCTGTAAATCTCTTCTTTTTTATCCTTGCATCCTCCTCTTAAACACTCTATACTGCTATCTCGCGCGTACAGGAATTGTGCCAAATCGATCTAATTTCGGTTTTTCGACGTCATCAAAGTGATCATTCTTTGAAGATGGCTATCTCTCGCTAAGATTGAAGGGTAAGAATAATTTATGGAGTGAGATAAGGTAATCTATAGGGTATACTCTTTGACTTTTAGTTATGTTGGTCATCCTCGAATTTCTCTGAAGTTTCACATTTAGCATGCATATTTTTGCATAATTTTTCGTATGACTCAACAAAAATTTCATTGAAATTAGATCTCTTCTTTTAAATTTCTGTAAAATAGACTCTAGTCTTCAAACAAATCTTTCAGTCTTGAGATATATGACCATTTTTCTTCTGAATTATAAAATTACCATTTTCTAATTCTAACTAAAATAATATTGGAAAAATGAAAATTTTGAAAACTCGGATTTGGTTAAAATTGATTTCTTTCCATAAAATAGAGTCTAATCGACCAATTCTTAGCCTTGAGATAACATTTTCGCTTACTTTTGGATAATTGATCGCTTTCGCTCTACTCGACTTCAACCACGAGGTCAGACTTGACGTCACTCCTTTCTCTCGTCTCTCTTTGACTCTTTGCGAGGCCATTCAGTAAAGTCCTTCATGTATCTTCTGCAGAAAAGGAATGCAAGTTGTTTGTTCACTTACTATCAAATGCTTTTTTGCAAAAAAAACCGCATTTTTTATGACTACTTTCTACCAAGAATAATTACATGTGTCACAAATAGGATTTTTTCTTACAAAAATGAGTACTTTTTCCTAGAATCGAGCACTTTTCTGTTAAAACTTGAGAGAAATAACTTATTTTTGGTAGAAAAATACTCGCAATTTATTCTTTGCAAACCATTCATATATCTTTCTTTCTGTCTGCACAAAAAGCTGTTTGTCCATTTCTCTCCCAAACGTTTCTCTCCTCTCACAAATGCGCTGCATTTGGTCTATCTCCTTCCTTTGGCCATTTCCCATTTCCTGCCTTCTTCTTTTCCCCTCTCTATCTCTTGGCTTCAATATTGATTTGCAGAGGTGAGAGTGAGCGAGATTTGGGGAAATGGAGAGAGAAAAAAGATAGAAAAGAAAGAGAACGAAGAGACGCAGAGAAAGGGAACGAAGAACGAAATGCTTCTGCTGTCCTCGGCGTGCCTGGCTTCTGCAGGACAGACCACGAGCTCCCTTCATTCTGCCTTCAGTTTCCTTTCCCCCTTCCTTCAGACGCTTGTAATAGATTCTGAAGTCATCATCATTCATATGTAAAAAGTTACGTATTTATTAGGAAGTAATGCTAGGAATAGGTAGAAAAGTAAATTTTACAGGACGTTGTTTATTTTGATTAGAAATATCAAAACCCAGATGTATAATCATTGTTTATTTTCTATTATTATTATGAACTTTTCTATGAAGTTACAATATGATAGGTTAAAAACTTGATTATAATTGAAAGTCTTCTTTTCATGATATTCAGACTTTCCCAGCTAACGTCGAAATTTTGTGAAAAAACATGAAGAATTTGAAATGAACTCCACTTCAAAGCTAAACTTCATGATATTCTTCTTGATCTTCAATCTAATTCCATAAGTCTCTGCAAGAAGATACGTTTCCCCTTTTCGTTAATTCACTTTTTCCATCATTTCTCCATATTCTCTCTAATCTGACTGCTATTCCTCCAAAAGGCAATGGAAACAGCTCGTTTCCTTCTTTGTTTTTTTTCTGAGGCATTCAGCTTTCAGATTGAACGCATTCGCACACATGTCCTTTCTTCATTTAGATGTTTTCCTATTTTTAAAGGCTACATGTACTTTCTTTCAGTAAATCAATATTTTCATTGCCTTCCTTGGCAGAATACTTTTCCTTCCAGAAATTCAGAATGACTACTTTTCGATGATTTTTAATTGGTACTCTTATCTAAAATTTTATTACATTTTTTTGTAGAAAGAGCACCAACTTTTATAAGGAAGTGTATGCATAAAAACTGAACAATTCCAGACGAAATTTTTCGAATATGCAATATTGCAGCTGTAATATTCTCTTCGAAATCGTTTTCTTTCGCTTATCAACTATAAGCTATTTTCAATAGTTTATATAGAAAAGTACTCATTTCAAAATAATGTATCCATTCAAAATTTTCAAGAAAAATACTCAGATTCAATACAATTTGTTAATCTCGAATCGGTTGTTTGTGATTCCTTTATTTCGGCCGGCGTTTCAATTTCATTCTTCATTTTCCTTCCCAAATTCTCTTCTCTGTTCTACTATCTGTAAATGCGCTTATCATCTATCTTTCCTTTCCACGCTCCCTCTCTTATTCTTCTTTCCAACATTTTCCCATATTCTCAACTTCGCTCTTCCCTAGTGGCCTTTCTCTGCATCTTTTCATCTCTCCTATTCCCGAATTCACTTTTTTTTCTGCGTCTTTTCCCGAAAATCTTCCTTTCTATTTTTTATTTTATTGGATTACAACAGGCTTTCATCATAATCAAATTTGCATAGATTTTTGGGAAAAAATGCTATCCCTCAAACAAGGTGTATCTAGGTTTCAACAGTTTCTATACGAAAGATCTTCATCGAAATCTCAATGAAATCATTTTAAGCTTTAGAAGTTGGTCGTATTTAGGCCATTTTTATCGAAATTTCTAAATCTTGGGATAACAATCATTTTCTTACAATCTCCAAAAACCTGCCATATGTTTCTCCTAATTTGATCGAAACTTTGGAGGACATGAATAATCATCGACGCCGAAAAACGTGGGATCGAGGACTTGGGGCTTTTCTGAAATTTGGTCACCGCACCGCAGTTGCGGTGGAGAGGTCTCAAATCTGGGTGGGATGTTTTGATGCAATTCTCTGTCCCCCGTATTTAAATTGTCAAAACCCTTATAGCGGCTAGTAAATTCCACCGAGTTGTTTTGCAAATCAAATCTCTACTTCCGAGAGAAATATTTGGTCTGACAATAACTTTTCCTTTCTTTTCTCGCCTTTTTAATTTATTCAAATCACGCGAGATAAACTATTGTGCAGAGAAAATGCGGTCCTTTCATGGAAAAAGGGAAAGGTCGAAATTTGATAATTCAACTTTCATCGCTTTATTTTTCATAGATATCTTTTCATGCCAAAACAATATCGTTAGAAACTTCATGAAAATTGATCATACCTCTCTAATGTTCTTTGAAATTTTCAAGGCTTCGACAACATAAAATGACGTAGTGTTCCCGAATTCTGAGCGGATTTTTACTGTCATTGATAAGCTTGATAATTTTTACGTCACTATCAATTTACTTCTCGGTGAAAATTTCCTGCGTTCAACAAAAGTGCGCTCCCTAGGTCTGTCCTTTTCAAACTACCATGATGAATGGTTTTGTGATAAGTTCTCTTTCCTGCCCACAAACCCCATTTATCTTCGATCTTCGAATTTTCCGTTTCGATATGGCAATTCAGCATTGAGCTATTGAGCCCCGCTCTTATCACACGATTTTTGCCTTTCTTGAAAATATAAAAATGGTCAAATAAGCAAATTGCAGAGAGAATCACTGCGTCCGTGTCCCTTTACGGCAGAAAAATCTTTCCTCTCTCCATTACCTTCATGCTATTTCCCCTTTCCCGCCTAGAAATAGTGTGAAGGATGGAGAGGAATAGATTTTTCTGACGATAGGGAACTGTGGACGCCGCCTTATCGACTGGTAAAAACGAAGAATTTTGTGATTTTGAGAACCGAAAAGAGGCCCCTCGGATTAATTTCTCAATTTTCATTGATTGCCGTCGGGTGTTAAGATCAAAAGCAAATAGAAAATATTTTGGAAGACGAGTCTCATTTTCCAGTAGAATTGTTTGTTTGAAATGTGTTTCAAGAATTTTCGAAAAGGAGGAACGGAAATGGTCTAGCTTTAGTTTATTGGAAGTGAGAATTTTTGCACAAGCTATGCGTTCAACTTTGATCTTCGTTCTTCAAATCTTATTGATTTTAGGCTGTTAAAGTTTAAAGTAAACAATCAGTCTTAATGATAACTTTTAAATTCTTATGACCGATCGCATAATGCATTCGGAAATATTTGTCTCTTTTACATTCTGCTAAATGACTCTTGCATCAGTTTCTACTGAAAGCTCACTTTACCTACTCTCTCAATATTTTAGTGATAAATAATCTGCCAACTTTTAAAATTTATTGATTATTTTGCTACAAAAATCCAAGAGTAAACAAGTTCTTTCTACCAAGAGCTCACTTTACCTCTGACCTTCCATTGGATGTTTGCTCCAAATTCATTGATCTTCCACTTTTCACCTCCTAATTCCCTGTTTTATTTCCTCCGGCAGTTGAGTTCTCTATTTCTTTATTTTTCTCGTCTTTCATTCGTTCATTTTCCTCACCTCCCGCGTGTCTGTTGCTCTGTGCTGCTCCGAGAAGAGAGCGTGTGCTTTTCCCCTCTATTTCTCTATTTCCATCCATTTTCCTCTTTTTGTCTTCATCTCTCTCTCATTTCTCTGCCTTTCTGCCGAATCCACTCCCTGTTTTCCATCTATTTTTCCGTTTTTATCGATCGATTGGGCTTCAGGATCTTCAGACTCTATATTTCGAGTATTCCAATTTTTTTTTGTAAACACCACCCACTTTCGTTCCTGAATAAGATCAAGAAAAATTTGCGAGCTTTACAAATTAAAACTGATATTTGAGACATGTTTATAAAAACTCGGACTTCATATTTATTTTCGAATTTTTTCGAAAGTTTCGAGGATACATGAGCCCTCAATCCCATGGCCAATATTTCTTTTCTTTTGCACTTTTTCAAAGCACTTTCTTGAATCATGCATTTTCCAAATAATCTAAATTTTTCCCGACTTCTAAAAACTTTTAATGACTTTCTTCCGTGACATTTCGATGTTTGTCGAAAACCGTTAGGTCTGAATTTCAGCAAACACACTCTGCGTGCACTGCCATATCTGCCCGGTGCTCATTTTCCTTCATAATACAGTGCATTTTGGGTGCGTCGTCCCGGTATCAATCGAGAAAATGGTTTAAACGACGGACACATTTCCCTACCTAACTTATTTTGTCTCCCTACAAATATTCCTTGGAATTTTCTATTCTACTGATTTTCGATGGTCACGAATTCGTCTAGGGCCTCGCCCGCTAGTGGCCTTTCTGGCGGTCAGAGCCCCAACCCTACCTTGTACGGAAGGGCCAGTCCTCATAACGAATTCACCCAGAGTATGACCGAGGCGACCGCAGCGGCAATCAGTCGCACTAGCAGCAAGAAAGGTCCCACCCAATGGGTGCGAGCTGCCAAGTCACGAGCCAGCGGCACGATTAGGAAACACCTATTCGGGAAGTCGAAACGAACGAAAGACGCCGAAGACCTGAATGGTGGACCCATTACTGAAAGACCAGAAGAAGACGAATTCGACGATTTTACGCAGAGCAATTATGACACGGTCAAATCGGTAAGGGATTTCGCGAATGGTACAAGACATTTTCGGTACCAAATGGTAGCCAGACATGTGTCAAAATAAGGTTTTTTTTTCTACTGTAACGGGAACGGAGAATGGTCGAAAATCGGGGAAAGACAGATTGTATGCGCGCATGTCTGTCTGGTGGGGTAGCCCAATGCCATTTGGTACTCCCCCGCCTTGTTGTACCATTCGATGATTTCGAATCGAGTTAGGATGAATATGATTGTCTGTATCTAGCTACCAGCTACGGGTCACTACGGCCGGTCCCGAGTTGGTACGGCACTTCACGTGGATATCGAGGATCACTCCCTATCCCCTCCCACTCCTTCGGTGGTCGTTCTGAAATTGCCGAAGAGAAGAACCAGCCAACCACCCCGAATCTCCCCTGCTTTGGCCTTCCGCGCGGGCGCGGCTCCTCTGAGCGATCCAGTGTTCGATTTTCAAGCCTGGCATTCGTCACTAGACTTGCAAAGTGAGATTTTATCGATTTTTAGAGTGCCCTCCTAAACTCGTCATTCGACGCAATGACTTTGACACCATCGGACGGCGTTGACATCAACACCATCTTTTGTGGTGGGATAAGAAGATCAAAGATTTTGAGAATGAATTTTGACATTTTGAGCCATATCATAAGAAAATTACGTTTTTTTTAGGATAAATGAATCTGAATTTCAGTATAGAGACACAGAATTGTAGTCCGAAATTATAGAAGTCGCCTCCTCCGAAACATTTACTTTTTCGAGTCTTTCTAAATCTCTCCGTTTCGAACGCTCTTCGCTTCTACTGACCAAGCTCATGACGCAAAAATGTGTGTCTACCTTCATAGCAGTGTGATGTAATGGATAGCGAGTTGGATTTTTGTTCTCATCTGAGCCGATAAGCGAGAGATTTTAGAAAAGGGAGCAGAGAAGCTCGAAAAAGTAGATGTTTCTGGAAAAGCTAGGGCAATTTTATTCGGGGAAAAATATGGATTTTAGACAGCCAAGATGCAGTGTACTCCTTGTTCATGAAGGCCCACAAGTGCTACGATTTGATTCCGACGTCCACAAAACTCGTCGTTTTCGACACCCATTTGCCGGTAAGTAAAAACAATTTCTAGAGTTATCGAAAACTATTTCACTTTCAGATGAATTTATGAGAAAAATTCAAGTTAGAATGAAATTCGTTTTCTGAGCACATTAGAAAGAGCTAAATTCCATCATCTGAGCGTATTTTCTGAACAATTTTTTAAAATTCTAGGTCCGAAAAGCGTTCTACGCTCTTGTTTTCAACGGCGTTCGGGCGGCACCCCTGTGGGACTCCGACAAGCGACAGTTTACCGGGATGCTCACCATCACCGATTTCATCAAGATTCTAATTCGGTAATTTTCGGAAACTAAAATAATTTTTCAAGACAAATATTCTCATGGAAGAAGTAAACGATTTGAAGAAGAGGCAGGGATTTCTTTTAGAAAAAAAAAAGAAAAAAAAGATATGTAATATGATGAAACGTAAATTATATTTTTAGGAAACAAAAACAATGTTTTATGATAAGGAGAATTTATGACACTTGATTTGTAAGTAACGAATTTTAACTGGTACCCAGATTCGCAATATGATAGGCTAAACCGGGGTACACCGGCTCATTTGCAAACGAACTCGATGCTTACAAATAAAGCGGGTCCTCTTATGGGGAATATTGTTGAAAGTGAAAATGAAAATACGGATTTTTGTAGACACTACGAAGCGGGTGACTCGGAAGAGCGAATGCGCGCCTTGGAGGAAGAGGAAATCTGCCATTGGCGGCAGCAATTCGAGTTGGACGGGTCGCTAAGGCCGTTTGTCGCAATCGACCCTTCAGAAAGGTTGAATTTTTTCTTTCGAAATGATCAAATTTCCTGACTTCCCTATTTTCACATCTTGTGCCGACTTTTGGGACCTTTTATGACAACTGCGATGCGATGCGGTGGTCTATTTTTGCAGTGCAGTAGCCAAGCTTCAACAAAAAGTCCCAAGCCGATCCTACAACGAGTAGTAATGAGGAGAATAGGGGGAAATTATTCATGAACGTTGTAAATTTGATCATTTTGATAAAATGACATTTCTTGTACAGACATGCAATTGCAATGCCTACTATTTACAGCTTATACCGAGCAGTGCAAGTGCTGTGCGAGTCAAAGGTTCATCGACTTCCTGTGTTGGACAGGCAAACGGGCAACATCAGCTACATCCTTACGCACAAGCGCATCATCAAGTTCCTGTCGCTTTATGTGAGTTCAAAAAATCAACGAGGGACAAAATTCTCGTTCTTAAATCCAAACCCATCAAGTTTTGTTTGTTATTTTTAAAATAGAAATTCATTCTAATTTTTTAAGTGATGATTCTTGTTTTCCATTTTTTCAGATCAATCCAATTCCACTAAAAAATCAGAATGAATATTAATTTTGAAGCTAAAAACTCATTCAGTTTGTTAAGAATGACTTTTTAATTTGCTTTTTCTTCCAGATCAACGACTTGCCCCGTCCTTCATACATGGACCAAACCCCGAAGGAGCTGGGCATCGGCTCGTGGGGCAATGTGCTCAGCATCCACGTGAACACTCCATTGCACGATGCACTCGACATCTTCCTCAAAAATCGAGTCTCTGCGCTGCCGTTGGTCGACGAAGAAGGACGGGTGAGTGAATTTTCACTTTTTTCTGAAAAGTAAATTTAAAAAATTGTCTAAAAATAGACATTTTTCGGGAAATATCATTTTGAAAAGTAAAAAGATGAAAATGTTCTTTACCTTGTGGCAAAAAACATCAAACTTTAATAAAATATGATTTGAAAGTTTTTTTATTCTTCGATTTTCAGGTAGTCGACATCTACGCAAAGTTCGACGTGATCAGTTTGGCGGCAGAGAAATCGTACGACAAACTGGACTGCACGGTGCAGGAAGCGCTCAAGCATCGATCTGAAGTAGGAATTTTCAGAAAATAGAAAAGGGCGCATTTTACAAACTTTGAAATTCAGTGGTTCGAGGGAGTGCAATGTTGCCTGGAGACAGACTCTCTGTTCTCTGTTTTGGAAGCGATTGTCAAAGCTGAGGTTCACAGGCTCATCGTTACTGATTCGGATAGAAAGGTATAGTAGTCGTCAGTTCTTCATGACATCGACAATGACAATCGTAGAATTGTCGTTTCCATTGTCAGAGCTTCGGATTTGACAGTCGAGGATTTTTCAGGTAGCAGGCATAATCTCCCTGTCGGACATTCTGAAATACCTGATCCTGGACCCGGTTCTCCCCGATGTGTCTTCCGCGCCAGGTGCCTTGACTTCGAGCTCCACCAACAGAACGCTTTCTTCTTCTACCGTAATCCTTTGAAATTAGAATAATTTTCAAATTGTCAAAAATATAGATTCAAAATCTATCATTCTGAAAATTCAAGAATTAACCATTTAACTTGAAATTTAGACATTTTTGAGAAATTTACCAATTTTTTACCTTTTATCAACACCATTTCACTTTCAGGTAGATTGAACATTTCAATTACCTGAATTCAAAACATTTTTGAATTATTTTAATTTTATTAAAATTTTCGAATTTCAGATGGAAGGTGGCGACAGTCCCCTATTGATGGACGTTCCGGAAGTGATGGAGGATTGAAACGGACTAAATCACAATCACTGCGCCATTCAGCCAAATTCAATGTCAGGAGGAAAATGCGCGCGTAACTTTTCCCATTCTTTCTATCAAAGTCAACTTTTGCTTCCATTTTTATCAATTTGCCATTGAATATTATACATATTCTTCGCCTTTCCTCTCTCATCAAAATTGGCTCTATTCAAAACAGGAAACTCATGAATTCTGCCTTCAAAATTACTCGTACTTATGTTTATTCAAATTTTTAAATTTTAATTGATTAGAATGAATCAAAATTTGTCATTTGATAGACTATAATTGATTCAGTCTGATAAGCTAATTGATCTATTATCAGTAACAGTCACTATACGGATCTATAGTTTAAGCTTCGAAGGCCGTTCTGGTTTTCAAATTATTAGGAATTAGTTTGTTTGTGTGTATCGGTCAGGTGAGAAATGTAGCTCGTCGATTTTTATAAATTTTCGGAGATTTTATTTAAATCTATCTTATTTCATTTAAAATATCCCTCAGATATGTATTCCCTGAAGATCAGAATAGGGATGTTATACCTTCAACTTCACTCAATTTCACTTCAATTTGAAGCGTTAAAGTTCGTTTTATGAATTTCTCTTAGCGGAGTGGAGTTAAAGTGGCAATTTATGTCTAAACACATCCCATAGCCAGGCAAAATTTAGGTCTGCGAGTACTTTATCCCAAATATTTGAAAAGAATATCGTCCCAAAAGTACTCACTCTTGATACAAAAGCATTGATTGGAGAGAACATCGATATTCAAAAATTACGCCATTCGACGCGTCTCTTCTACGCAACTCACTATTTCGCTCCTCCAAATTCGACTTCTAATTGCAGAATGAATATCGACTTTCTCTCCAATTAATGATACAAAAGTGCGAACTTATTTCTTTGGGATGCAAGTACTCACAATTCAAATTCCAATTGTCTGGTTGAAACTATTGAGCGCCTTTAAATTATCGCAGAGAAACACAAAATTGTACATATTATTTTCTAGCTAAAATGACAGCGCGAGTGATTTGTTATTGGTTTACTTCTTTTGTTCGTTATCGTCAAAATTTTAATTTTCTTCAAATATCCTCAATCTAATTGCTTCAATTCTGTACATATTCATTCGTTCTCATTCATTTTCGTATGACTTGTCATTGAAATGCCTCGAGGCGGGATCATTTTCTCTAAAAAAAAAGGGGGGCGAGCAAAGACAAACATCGAAATTCAAAATTTAAAACACACAAAGATTCAATTAGAGTCCCCAAGCTCCATCCCCTTGCAATAATGTGTTTGGGGTAGAAACGTGGTAGTTTGAAACTAAAAATTTTGGAAGAAGGTACCCTTTAAACCCCGAATGTCCCAAAAACCCAATCGAGATTGACGATAAGCTTGATAAAATGGTTCTGTGCCAAAAATCAGACCGTAATTTTTGCGTCCACCCGTTTCCACGCAGCTTGAAGTTTGCCAAAATGTGTTCATCTCGAGCAGCGGATTTTTGCGATTCTTTCGGCTAGGAAAATTTCTAATTTTATTTTCTTCACAAATCTTATTTACAACTCTGATGATATTTCTGTGCGCGAAATTTGTCCCGAACACCAATTCGGCATATCTGCTTGGGGACTCTAGATTCAATCTTACACGACTGAAATTGACCAAATATGCAAAATTAGAAAATTTAACTCATTTGGTCACTTTAAAAGTACAAAGTTTACCTTCAAAATTAAATACAAAGATATGGAAAATCCAGGTAAAAATCTTTGCTCGTTCCTACTCTAACATAAACTAGCAATTCTATGACAAACACCAACTTTTTTGATATTGATATTTTCCCAAGTCATTTAAATTACGAGACAAAACCTAGAGCGGCTATCATTTATCCATTAAATTCGATTACCTTCTTTGTCCTTAAACTCAAAACATTGAACATTACGGCGTCGATTTCTGCTAAAAACGGAAAGCATCTATGTGCAACAAATATTAAGTTCATTTCAACTTTTATTTATCCTTTATTAATTTGATTTGACTATTGATATACAGGAATGATGATATGATTATATGAGAAAAAACCAACGATTATTAAATATTTTGTAAAATGAGAATTTGAGATAAATTAAAATGATATGATGATATGGCTTTTGGCTTTGGAGTGTGTCATTCTATTCCCAGTAGTTTTTGGAAAAAAAAAACTTACTAAATTTTGAAGTTTCTGAAGGACAAAACGTGAAAAAAAGAAATTTTAGTCAAAAATAGTATCTTGGAAAAATTGAAAATCTAGATCAAGATAAATACTTGGGAATGAAATGACAAAACATCTTCTAATTTGCTTCACCCCACTTTGCTCACTTTCGCGTTCACTTGCACACGTGCACGACACCTTTTTCATCAATCCAGCCAGTGCCCTCGGCGACTGGAGAAGTTTTGTCTTTCAAATAGCATTTGAGCACGTGGATACCATTGTCGCCACACCTTAACAGCAAATTTCATTTAGTTTTAGCTTAGTTCCCTAATCTTCAATGATAAAACTATCACTTGTGTGTTTTCCGTAGTGGAGTGTTATGAAAAAGTGATATTTTGGTTTTTGCAATTCGAAAAAGTTGGAAATTCAGACTATTGATATGTAAAAATACTCCGAATGCTACATTCCTTACCGTTTTGATGAGTTTTACTTCTTTTAAGATATTTAAAAAAAAAAAACCCAAAACTCATTAAAGAAGAAAACAAACCCTACCGCAGTTCTTTATCCCCCTGCCTCCAAGTGGCGTATTTCTTGACGTGCAGCGTTTCATCGCTGGGATCGTCCATTCTGGTTCCATTGAAACAACCCCTCGGCTCTATTCGGCCACTCATCCCTCCCCGCCTAATGTTGCAGTATTTCAGCGCTGTACCAATCGTGAAAAAGCCATCTTTCAATAGATCACCGTTATCATCGACACAGCCTAGAAATGTGTTAAGTTCGAACAACTTTCCTGATAATATTAGAAAGAAAATAGGCCGTTTTATAATTCTTTGAGATAAGCTAAACTTTTGATTTTAGGAAAAACGCCTGATTTCTTTGAAAAATTACAAACTTCAGAGACGTACCCTTAAATCTCCTGGAAATACAACAAATCACAAATCGATCTTTGTAGAGATCATCATTGGTATCAGCGAAGTGCTCGCTGCAAACGTTCACATTCACCTAAAATTTTAACACATCTCTAAAGAAAATAATACTGTGAATGATCGACTACTTGAGACGAGATAAAGGAGCGTATTTCTTTCTCCACTCTCCTGTGAGCCTCAGAGTTCACGAGAAACGAGCATTTGTTCGCTATGCGTTCATTTATTTTCTTTTCGTTTTTCGTGCTCTGAAAGGTAATTATCGATAATTGATCAAGTCATTTTTATCAATATCGATAGAGGAAATAATTAGCAAGTGCCTGTCGCGAAAATACCGTTAAATTCGGTGAAAGAACAAAGAAAAACGAAAAAAATAATCGTCAACGCTGCATCCGAGACTCAAAGGAGATTGGGAAAGAAGGGCGCTTCTTTTATTTCGTCTCAAGTTATCGATCATTTACAATATTAAAAAGTTACCTCATCTTCGCCCGATCCCTCAATTGCATCCTTTTCCTCGGAACAACCATATTCAATGCCATTTTCCAAAAATGTGCTTGTTCCTACGTCCAATATTGTGCCGCTATCGGTTATGCATTTCAAAACCGAAAAATTTCGACGATAATAAATTATCAAGATTTTTGATGGTAGGAAAAATATCAGAAATCTATCAATTTTAAAGGATAGTAGACATTTTCTGATGATAAAGAAATTTTTATAAAAGCATTTTTCTATGAAAAATTATAGGATTTTTGGTGATAAACTCTATCCAAAATCTAAAAATTCGAAGGCGAAAATGTGGCAACAGTAATATAACGACACGCGTCTTTTTCTACAATATGATAACAGAATTTTTATCAAATAACACCATTCGTTGTTTAGAAAATCGTGCCGTCATTTTGTAACTGCAAAAAATATTTTAAAAAAAGGCGCGCCAACCTTAATTTTATCCACGTCACAAATGACCAAGAAGTTTCCATTTCGAATCCACTTATCGCCCGCCGCATGGTAGACCTCATTGTCGTAGCACTGGCCTCTGCCATAGGGCAGGAAGAGCCAAATGACTGCGAGCGTGAATGACGACAGGGCCGATAGCATTGCCAGACGCTGATAAATTGACATTGATTATGAGCTGCTGGGACTGCAAAAGAATTAGGGGAGGGATCACCAACTTGATTGATGATAAATTGGTGTCTCTAGAAAATAGGAGAAATAGATCATTCATCAGCACATTTAGCTGAAACTACTAGTTAGATCTGATTATGAGGGGACCTTAGGAATAAAAATGTCCGAGGGGCAAGAGAAATAGACAAGGTGTACAACCTGAGTGTTGAATGGGAAATGTCCTCCTTGGAAAGATTTGATGAATTGATGCAAGCCGGCTGTCGAAAAGCCTAGCCAAGCCAAGAGCGATTTTGACCTGTCCGGCAAGATCAAAGATAAGCATTTATTTATTTACTTTCAGAAAAATTTGAAATTTGTTGAAAAATATACAATTTTTGAGTTGTGTATTTTTGAAAAGATTGAAAAAATTCTATACTATTTTTAGACGAGGAAAGTAGTCAGGATAAAAATAGAAAAAATGTAGCTTGGTAATCTGAAGCAGGGGTGCACGAGAAGTTTTCGTTTGAAAATTTTCGAAGTCGAAGTCGAAATTCGTGCACCCCTGATCTGAAGAAATTATGAATGAAAAGCGGAATGAGTATTCTTAGTCATTATCTCTCAACTTACTAAATGTTAAATTATTACGAAGGTGTTTTTTTTCGAATACTCATCAAAATAAATAATGTGGATGATGATGGATTTGGGATGGATTAGGTCTGATCGAGATAGATGGTGCCGATGTTGACGATGTTGGGCAGGAATAGGGGTACGAGGTTGACCTCGAGAGGCGATTTCCCTTTCGGACAAACATGGTAGATCTTCAGAAATGGGTCCGGCGTGTTCAACGGACCAGCATCAGAACCGCAGCCGGATACTTTAGGTCAAATTGGAATCATTGAAAAAAACGTGTAAACTTACTGACAAAAGACCCATTTTCGGTAGACCAAGTTCGTCCCATCATATCATTCACTTCAAGAGGGAGGGCTAAATTAGAAAACTTGAAAAAGCAACATTTAGAAGTTCCATATACTTTTCCTACTCAAAACTAAAAATGCTCAAAAATGTCTTAATTTCAGAAAAGGTTACAGTCTTCATCAAGCAGCTCAATTTTGACGGCCTTCTCGAAGTGAGACGACTCGGGGCATTTCAATTTGCCGACGACGTGCATGCATTCTGTCTCTAAAGATCAAAGTAGCAGAAAGTAGGTTAGCGAAATGTTGCAATTTGGATAATTCGTTACTTCGTAACCCATAGTTGAAGGTATAGGACTAGATTAGGAAGAAATCTAACCGTACCACTTTTTAGGCAACGAAGTAGTGAATTATCCAGATTGTGAAAAAAACAATGAATTACTGCTTTGAGTTTCCAACGGCAGAAACGACACGAATATGGTAATTGAAAATAGCTGATAGAGGGAGAATTTGAGCAGCATTGTCGAATGCACTGTGACAATCAGTGACAGGAAGTACGGAGGGACACTGTTATCAGATCATTCTATTTCTAATTCCGAGAGAGTCCAGAAAATAAACATTGATAACGGAAAAGGGGTCAGGAAAAACAGATTGATGATGGTAGGCCAAACATTTCAGAGCGTAAACTATTGATATTTGTTAGAGAAAATGACTGGAACTTTCATTCCTATTTTAGGGAGGGTGAGAACTTTTCGGAGATTTTATAATACATCTTTGACAGTTCCGAAAAAAGTGGAATATTTTTTCAGATTAAAATAGGCAAAATATTCAGATAAGACACGAATTTTTCTACGGAAATGCATTTATTGAGATTCTTTTAATTCTGATGGATAAAGCAATTCGATCCTATAAAATTTTAGTCCATCTGAGTTTTGAAGACTTCCTTTCCAGTCTGTTTGAAGACGTACTGCTGCTCGACGGCATGCTGTCCCTTGTCATTGGTCGCTTCGACCTTGTAAACGCCCTGATCGTCTTGGGTTGGGTTCTGCAAAGTAAATCAATAAATCAGGTAATTCAACCCACGTGAATAATAGTGAGTTCGACGAACAAAAAGAGTTGCGGAGGTTCCATTCTTTTAAAGCATTCTATATCGAATGAATACAAAATAAACCAACGAAACGAATATTCTTTCCCAAATAGCTTAGAAAATAAGTAATTCATTTTTAGATTTCGAACCTTCATATTCATAGTAACAGTCCATTTACCAACCATCTTCTTGATCTTCATCACATACCGATCGCCGGTTAATTCTTTGCCTTTGAAGTACCTAGAAGAAAACTTTTTTTCTTTTGAAAATTTAACATCAAAGCTCCGAAAAAATGAATCTTGCAAAATCTGTAGAACCTTATGAAGGAAACTTGATAGGGTAAAAATTCTATGAATAGTGCTGAGAAAGAATTACATGAAAAGATGCGAAATCTTTAGATCGTGAAGTACTTTCAAAATTTCTAATTTTAAAAGCACTGATAAAAAAATTCCTTTTAAATCAAACCATTTGATGGTAGGCTGAGGGTTGGCATTGCAGATGCATTCGAAGAGAATCGAGCCATCCGGGGCTTGAATCAACGAAGGGGGCTTCTCGAAGAACGGGGCAAGAACCATCACTGGAAAGGCACTGAAAATTAGGTAATCCATAAAAACAGATTAATTTTGAATGGGCCTTCTGTCTTCACAGACGACTGTATTTATAAACGGTCTTTTCTTCCTCTTTTCCCTAAGCTCCTTACCCTAAACCACCTCTAATATCCGTCTATAAATACAGACATCCTTTTAAATGAAAAATGTTTTGCTTTGGAGAGCAAGTTCATTGATTCTTTTAGATGAACAACAATGAGCTTGGGCGGGTAGAGGAGGGACTTTTCAAAGCAAGACTTTCTTCATGCATATTGTCAAAGAATCTGATAAAAATGACTTATTGCGAAATGCATCTAGATTCGAGACAAAGTAGTTTTGGTAAATAAAAACACGGTAGACTTTTCAGGAAGTTCGATAAAATTTGGAAACGACATAAATTTGAGAGAAGACATTTCGTTGATAGGAAAAATGGGTTTAACTTTCCAAAAAAATCAATAAATTAGATAAACAATTCCCGAAAAGATATGATTTTGAAAAAAATGCGAAATGAGCTTAGAATTGCTCTCGAAGCGTGTTTATGCCGTTTGTGCGTTTCGTCTGTCTTCAGGCTGTTTGCCATTCGACTGCTATATGTCTCTCTGCTGCAGAGGGGATTATTACAACAAGTTAGGGACATGATGAAATGAACTTAAGCCTAGAGCCTGAAACAGAAGCAAAGAAGGGGGAGTCGTCGAATCAAACATCGAAAGAAAAATGATAATTGATACTTTTATGATTCACATATAACATATGCGTGAATATGCAATTCTTGCAGATTTTTACAAGACAAATTTAGAGGGAGCAATTCTTTTGGTTATGTGAAAATTTGAACATTTTCCAAATCATATCTTTTTCGTGATGATAGAAATCGGTTTGGAAAAGTCTTGATTATGCGAATTCATGGTTTGAACCTTAATTTTACTAAATTTCTTCTCGGAGCTTTATTTTTCCATCTTTTAATCACCCAACATTTCATAGATCACTCAATTCCCCCAAAATTGATCGTCTTATCTCTTCTTTTCTGCCATTTTCTAGCCCACTCGCTCTCACCTATCTAACAGTCACTTTCTGCGTGATTTTCGGTATTTTCTCGTTATTCTCTCTTTCTCCCATTCTTCCTCCCTTCAAATCGATCGAATTGCAATGTGAATGGCAGAAACGTTTCAAATTTTATTTGTATTTTCCAGAAAATCGCACGATGTCTCTGAGATTTTTCGAGAAGATTTGTCACTCGTCTGCGATTTCTTGCCCGCATCATGCAACGCCGAATTTGCCCTTCAAAATGGCAAAACTTTCCTCTTTATCCAAAGGTAGAGAATACTACTCCACAGTTTTATTTATTATTTTTTCACATTTACGTATTAATTTTTTTCCAAAGATATCAGTTTTTTCAGAACAACCCGACTATGCCTTTGAGATGGTTTGCAGCACGATACGCTTTGGAAGAGGAGTAACAGCAGAAGTCGGGCAGGATGTGAAAAATTTGCAGTCGGCAAACACCCTTCTCGTTACTGATAAAAATGTCGCCAACACGAACGCGTTCAAGTAAAGGTTATTTTCATTTAAAAAAATGATGAAATGACGCGTGATGTAATCCATAATTTGAAATCAGAAAAAAGATGAATTTGAGAAAATGAAAGAAATGAATGAAGAGTTGGTTTCTTGATTTTGTTGTTTATTTTCAGAGAAACCGCGTCCTCCCTAAAGAAGTACGGTGTGAAATTCCAAGTTTTCGACGACGTTCTGATCGAGCCGACTGATAAAAGTGAAAGTTTATGAACTTTCCAATAAATTTTGATTGATTTTCAGGCATGTTGAAAGCGGTGGAATTCGCGAAAAATGGCCGATTTGACTGTTTCGTCGCGGTGGGGGGAGGAAGTGTCATTGACACTACGAAGGTTGGATTTTAGACATTTTAAAAATTCACTCTACTCAAAGAAAAAATTGTATTTTTTTCAAATTCGTTAGGAAATTTTTAATTTTTAGACAGCCGCCCTCTACGCCTCGAACCCTCAAGCGGATTTCCTGGATTTCATCGGACCTCCGTTCGGAAAGTCGAAAACTCCTGAGAATCCAATGCTGCCTCTGATTGCTGTGCCGACTACTGCGGGTAGATAAAATAAAATTTTCGAAAAAAAAACAATCACTTGTTTCTGAACCTTTTCACTCTACTTTTGAACAGATTTATCAGAAAAAATTATCAAAGCGGGTTTTTGGAGATGAGCGCACCCACACCAGTGAAGAGGTGACTGAAAATTGAGAGGTTGGTAGGAGTGAATTGGATATCATCTTGGAACCCAGCTGTAAATTCTACTTTTAAAATATCATATTTGAAGTATGCTAATTTTAGGAACAGGCAGTGAGACGACAGGAGCAGCCATCCTCGACTTGCCGCAGCACAAATGCAAAACCGGAATCCGATTGAGATGCATCAAACCCTACTTGGCCATTATCGATCCTCTGAATGTTTTTAGGCAAGCCAAATTTTTAATCATTTTTGTTCAAATTAATAGTTTGAAAAAAGTTAGCAAAATTTAAAATAACTTCTTTAGTATGCCCCGAAACGTCGCCATCTATTCAGGATTCGACGTCCTCTGTCACGCTCTTGAATCCTACACTGCTATTTCTTATAACCAAGTAATTTTTTTTTTCTTTTCTAAAAAGCTAAAAATTTAAGAGAGTGCCTCGCCCTACCAGTCCTGCCGCTCGACCTTTGTATCAGGGCTCAAACCCAATTTCAGGTAAAATATTCATATAAAAGATTCCATTTTGGGTAAACAATAAGATTTTCATTTAAGGGGTTAAATTCTAGGGTAAAAGTGCAATTTTGCTGAAAACAAAATTTGAATTTCATATGTCTGGGCTCGAGAAGCGCTGAGAATCATGGGTCTGTACTTCCGCAGAGCTGTGGCGGACACTTCTGACGAGGAAGCATGCACGCAGATGCTCATGGCCAGTTCATTCGCTGGTAATTCTCGCACATTTTTAAATTTGACTAAAAATAAACACGAAGAAAGTTTTCGATTTTTTCCTACAAATTTATGATATTTTCAAAATGTCTCATTTCAGGAATGGGCTTCGGTAACGCGGGAGTTCACCTATGCCATGGACTTTCATATCCAATCAGGTCAGTTTAGAGCATCAATAAGCATTTCTAGTTTCTTGAAAATGTTATGCATTTAGTTTCTTTCGAAAATTCCTATTCTTTTTAGAAAGAAAGAAAACATTGGTAAAATGCATCTTAACATATTTTTATTTCTGAGTTTTTATCTCTAAGCTACCCTTACCCTCTTGTAGTTGTTAACCCCTTTTTTTAAATAACGAGGAAAAGAAGAGAAAGGGAGTAAAAACTACAAGAGGATAAGGATAGCTTAGGGAGTAAAACATACAAGAGGTCAGATTTCAGTTCTCAAGTCTCGTCCTACTACGACCCCGACTATCCGCGTGCGAAAGCCCTCATTCCGCACGGTCTGTCGGTCGTGACGACGGCCGTTGCAGACTTCGAGCTGCTCGCGCCGATCTGCCACCAGCGGATGGGCGAAGCGGCCAAACTACTCGGAGCAAACGTATCCGAGAGGGCAAAACCTTCGGACGTGGGCAAATATCTGTGCGACGAGATACGGTCGTTCATGCGAGACTTCAAAGTGCCGAATGGACTAAAGGAAATGGGATTCAAGAAGGGGGACATTGGCGAGTCATTTTTTCTTTAAAGAATCGAAAATTCTAAAAAAATTTAATGCAGTTTTCTTGAATTCTTCATCCAGAAAAGATATTGATTTTTTATAGAAAAATTGAAGGAGACTATTTTCAGAGTTCTCTCATAAATTGAGACTTTACAAGTTTTGCTTCATCGCCAAAATTTAACAGAAGCTAGCTATCCTTTTTTCATTCAAAGTTTAAAAATTCAGACAGTCTGACCGAAGCCGCAATGCATTCCGTGCCGAACATCGCCATTTCTCCCACGAAAGTCGACAAAGAAATCATCCAGTCGCTCTACGAGAAATCCATATCTGTCTATTGAGGCGATTTTGACATTTTCAAATGACGGTTATCTATAATAGTTAAGAGTCAAGAATAAGGTTGCAAATTTCGATCCGATCGGGTCTCTCTTCTCCCTTCGCGCTTCTTTTGTATTCTATGTCCCATATTATTTTGTCGCTTTCTTCCTCTCTCTTATATCATGTCGGGTTTCAATGCCCGATCGGCGTCTCAAGCTTGCAACTCTGGTTGAGGATGCAAACGATTCTCCAGTTTGCACCTAACACAACCAAATGTAGTATCAAAATACCCACAAAGTTGTAATTTAGACATTGATTAGGCAAAAATAAAAAAGTTGAAAAACTGAACGTCAAAATGAACATATATTTGGAATCGAAGAACTGCTTGCAAGTGCTCCAAATATTTTCGCTGATTTTTCTTCAGGTGACCATTTCATAATAACAATATGATTAGGTTTGGATATGTAAGATTCGTGGACGAATTTACATAGGCCTCGGGCTGCCTGTGGGCAATCCAGAGTGGAACGCTTTGGCGAACCCGATCCGCTTATTGCCTGAAATTGCCACAATGAGACAAGACTAATTAGTTAGGAATGCATCGGCGAAGCTTACCGATATCGTGGACGTTGCAGTATGTGCGAATCCACGTATCTCCGAGGGTCCATGTTGGCTACCAAGTAATATTGTTATCATAATACGCGAAAAAAACTAGCAGTACCCCGAAACCCCCGTTGTTGAGTCCAAAAAACGTCAGAGCACATTTGCCGTTTCCGAGTCCAACGTCGAGAATGTATTCGATAGATGGTACATTGTATTGAACGTTGTTGATCGTCCAGATCAAATCAGGCTGACTGTACACCTAAAGCACAATTTTAAAAAAAATATATATATATATATTATTTTCGAACATAAATCATATTTGTTAGAGACCCCGAGGGTATTGTCCAACTTTTAAGCATTTTCGATGTCATAGTTTCTGATAAAATGATTATAGAAACTAACGAGATAAGACAAATATGCTCTCAACGCTCTAAATGACACTAAAATATTTTTTAAAGGATTTGAGTTTAGAAAATTAGTGAAATAAAATGCCTGAGACTTCATTTGAATGAGGCTTCCAAACAAGAAAATGGAAGTTCAAAAGGTAGTTTCGGTAATGATATGTTTGGATAAAATATAATACCTTCTTCGGGAAATATAATTGGTTTTAAATCAGGTATGACCGGAATTTCGATTTCGAATTGTGAGATTTAGTTTAGGGTTTTCCGAAGTTTTATATTTCTTTTTTGAATTCCAATTCCTGATACTCTTATTTTTATTTACAAATAAGTAAAATAAAGAAAACTTACAGTGGAGCAGTTGACCGTATACATTTGGTTGTCCCAATCGAAAGTAGCTCCGGTTTGCTTCGCGATATTGCTGACAATGGAGTTAGGAGCACCGACCCAAGAAGTCCTAAATTGAGGATGTGGTGAAATAAAGATGTTCAGAATTTAATTTTAGAATATTTGACATCGGAATACAGCACTTCCATGTTGTGAAATTTGATTTACCCGGTATCAGAAATGACATCCTCAGACTTGCTCTCACTGTACGTTCCAATTGCGAAGGCTTGAATCTTGAATTGCCAGTAGGTCTCAGAAGAGAGAGGCACATAGTTGACAGTTGAGTCGCAGTTGACGGGGTCCAGAGCACCGTATGTGATTAGACCTAACTTTAAGTTTATATCGTTGCTCAACTAACTTTTTCTGGCTGCAAGAACTTTGTCTCACGAGGGAAACTACCACGTGTTACTCATGAGTCCAGTCTATTTGATAAGGCAAGTCAATTCGAGTAGCTTGATAAAGAATTCAAGAATACCTGTTCTAAAAATATTGAGTGTGCATACATTGTCTTCAAACTTTTTGCATAGAAGTTTGCTCCTTCCCATTTCATTGCATACGTTAATATGAAAAATTAGCGTACATAGTAAAATGATCATTGAACCAGATATTCTCTCTTAGTGTACTCGAGTTGACTAACTCGATAAAATGGATTGATCTCACGAGTGACACTAGTGTTTTCCATGGTCAATGCTCAGCAAAATTTTCTTTGAGCAAAAACAATAGTGCGCCATTTTACCTCCAACGCCGCCCATTGCGGTGTCGAGCTAAAAAGTTTTTATATTTTCTTGTCCTTTTGGTCAATTGGGTCAGACCTTGCGATCGAGCCAGACAGTGAAGAGAGGAGCATCGAGTTGCGAGAGCACATTCTGCATGGGAAGGGTAACATTGTTGATTGCAAGGGCGGGCCAGGCTAGACCGAGAGTACCATCAATTGGCTGATATCCTATAAATTTATAACTCTCCAGCACATTTGATAAGATGGTTACAAACCGAAGACATCCGCGAGCGTGGTGGCAACGCCGAATTCTTGGACCTGGACCGTAAGTCCGCCTAAAACGCAGACTCGTTGGACTAGATCCGAATTTTTAACCTCACTAACCAAAAGTAATGGTATCTTTGCCTTGGTAGCCCGAGCAGGAGCCGGAGCCGTATTGAATGGAGAAATTGGTGTTCTCCTTCACGAAGGTCGAAGAAGCGGTTGTGTTGAATTTGTGCTTCGTATAGTCAGCCTTGGAAGTCAGTGTTATTCAATTTAATATAGAACTTTGGCAGAATCACCGAAGGATAGCCGTTGCAGACCTGACTGTTGCATGCAGCGTCGATTACCTAAATAGTATAAATCTCACTTTAAAAAAGTTTAATTTACCCAAAGATATGACGATCCGGTGTCCAGAACCAGGGTTACTTGCTGTGGAGGAGTTCCAACGGTGATGTTGCCAAGCTAAAATGGTGATTTTACATTTGTCTCTTCTTTCGTTCATTTACGTAGAAGGCATCGTAATAGTCGATGAAAGGCTGAGAGCCAGTAGCGAGAACTTCAGGTTGAGATCTCAACTGATCCATTTTCCGGAGGTAGTCTTGATATAGTCCCTTCCTGAAACTACGGATTTTTTCTTGTTGAAGATCATTTTTTCAAACTTGATGAGTCGAGCCATATTGGACCCGGCATTGTAGGTCTCCATTTTGAAAACCTTAGCATAGAGAACAGCCACGAGGGCCAGCAGCAAAACTGCGGTTCTCATACCTGAAATTTAATTGTATCGATTTAAAATAATTTAGTGAAAATAGCACAAATGAATTTGAAACTTGATTTTGAAATTTTTCCAAATCTGCCCATGATAAGAAATGATTTTATTCTTAAAATTTTCTACATTGACAGAGACGCGAATCAGGATAGACATGAATAAATTAATAAAAAATAATAATTTGCACAAACAGATATGAGACATTTTGATACGATTCGAAAAGTTGAAATTCAGTCGCCAAATAATTTGATTTGCATCTTTTATATGGCAAGTCTATCTGCCTATCTGCAAGGAGCCTGTCCAATTAATCTCAGCCGTTTATCGATTTACGTTTCTTACGTTCTTTGGTGAAAGTCGAAAAGCTTTTGTCTGTAATAAAATGATAGATAAGAAATGAGAGAAAGGCTTAAGCTGATTTGAAGGAATAAGAAGACTTAGGGGGCGTTCAGACTCCGATTAGATCGAGCGCTCGACCTAATCGAACTTTGAACGCACCCTTATTAGAAATTTGGAAGGGTAGTTTGCACCCGGGTTTGCAATGACACAACAATGTCAGCATTAAGCAAATCAGCAGAGCAAAGAGTGCTTGAAGAAAACAGTCGATAGGCAAATTCGGGTTTCTAATTGAAACGTTGCTTATCAGTAGCAATTCAAATTCGTCGTCGAATTTTGTTCTAAAGCAAAATCACGAGTTTGTAGCGATGATGTGAGAACTTTCTAGCCATGATATCGGAACTGACTTTGTAAATGTTTATTCCCAATAGTGAATCGATTCGATATCGAGAAATTCCGCAATATATTGCATTAATCGTTTGAGTCAATATTATATCATTTTTACCAGGAAATAAATATAGAAGTTTGACCCATTTTGCATTAATTAAATGCTTGAGTATTGTTGAGACATTTCACGAAATACTCGACACTTCTTGGCACAGGTTTCGAAAAATTTAAAGAGGATGAACATGACCATGGAATGTACTTTCTAAAAATATATCGGTTTAGGAAGTTCAGCCACTTACTGGGTGCGGAAGGGGCCCCAAAGTCGAAAGTGGCAATTTCAAAAACGCCTTTTTGCATAAAATCGATCATAACTCGAGAATTCGTTAATTGTTGGTAAAATTTGATTTCATATTCGGATTCTCCCGATAATTTTACTCCTCATACACCAAAAATTAGGTCCCAAGAAGGGAATACCAATGGGTCCGTTCAGACTTAGTTGCAATGCAACTCTCAAGAAATAATATGGGAAATCAAGAGCAAGAAATCATGCAATTGCGTTCTCTTCATTTCCCATGCTATTTCGAGCGAGTTGCAAGTGGCAATGCAACTAAGTATGGGCGGCTCCCTTTCAAAGATACGAACGACGAATTTTTCTTTTCCTTCTGTTACTGGAATTTTTTGTAGTTTCTACTCTTTTCTGAAAAAAATTAGCTAGAGAAAAAGAAGAAGAAATGGGTAGAAACTACAGAGGACCGTCGTCGTTTCGTTCCGACATTTCTCTTAATTTTCGTTGCTTTCTTCGATGCTCGCTATGAAGAACTCATGTGTTGCTGATGAATTTGTGCCTTTTTCAGTGAGAACCAATGATTCTGGACGTGCTGCCCTTGGAGGTGGTGAAGGAAGTGCTGTTGGACTTGGCCACAGTCGATATTATCCAGACTGTCAAGTGCACTCGCCGACTCGACCAATTCGCCAAAGCCGACAAGGCTCTCAGCCGTCGACTGCAGAATCGTGTTTTTGATTTGGAGCTATGTCTCGACGAGTACGAATCCTGTAATAAGTGTGCGAAGCCGGTAAGAAACTATACGATTTTGAAATATTTGAATGATTTTTAATTGCGAATTTTATATTCATTCGTTTGCAGATGATGAGTTTCTATTTGAATGCGAATTTTCGCCAGACAAATGACGCGGTGATTCGATGGAAATGGAACAGAAGGTTCAACTTCTGGTTTGAAGGTGGATGCAATTGCTACTACACCGATGGTCGGACGCAAGAAATCGAGCCCCGTCTTCTAAACCATCCGTCATCCCTCTATGACAGTCACCTTCTGAGGGGGTTCAAAAAGGAAAGTAAGTTTCTATAATGATTAATTTTTCAACAATGAGGTTACCTTTAGGAGAATCACCTTTCCTTTATTGCCCTAATCTTTTTTTTCTTTTATGAAAAGATGCTTCTAGACTGAAAAAGGGATCTTCTTTTAAAGCAGCTAATTTTGTCAAAAATAATTGACACTTGCCGGTTACGATCATAAAATCGCTTTCCTTTGAATTTGATTAATTCAGCCGACTTCGTCATCAACAGTGGCTCGCTGGATGAGGCCATCGTCAACTGCGGCACGCTCTTCAACATTTTCACGAAGTTCTGCGTTATCCACAAGTTCCAGCTGGTTAGTTTCTTTATTCACAAAATTTTCATGGCTTGGATGAGAACTTGGAGCACAATCTTCAGTATTTTTTCATACAAAAAATATCTCATCATAGTGAAAGTTTCAGATCTGTAAAAAAAATTTCAATAGAAGCGATTAATCGAAAAGTAATGTAGAAAAATAGACCTATTTTCATTCACATCTTCCAATAATAATAAATTTCTGAAAACCGATAATCACCTCATTCTCAAAACCGACTATTTGTGCGATAAATTATCATTTTTACAAACTATTGAAAATCATGTTTGATGCATGAATTTCAGCGGCTCTACAATAATGATGATCAGATATGGGAGCAGATGAATGCGTTCTTCAACGCCAACCCTCCAGACTTGCGCATTCAGCCCTGCGTTTCCATCGATTCGGGAATCAATCTGGACATTTTCTCGACGAGCAGCATCTTCTCGAATGGTAAATCTCTTTAAATTAAAAAAAAAGAATTTTTTACTATTTAGCCTTCTCCAATTTAGTAAAATTTATTGAATTCAGGGCTAGCTAAGATCCAGATCTATGACTTCATCAAACAGTGGGGTCTCGTGGACGCTTATCATGAGGTTCTTAGAAGGGTTAGTCCATTTATTCTATCCTTTCCTCACTTTGCATAGATAAATTCATACTTCTGATTTTTATTTTTAATTATGAAGAAATAAAATTTCCTTATTTCAGACCCCCCAAGTTTTCCTTTCCGTAGTGGATCTCCCGTACACCTACGAGGATTTGTTCGGGTTTTTCAAGGACACGAAAAAACTGAGCCTCCATTCTGAAACCCACATAGCCGAAGAACAACTCTGCCAGCTCGTTCAAGTGAGGAATTATTTTTAATAAGGGGATTCATAAAATTCGACTATTCATCTGAAACCAGACCTAGGGAGCACTTTCTCCAGACGAAAATAAACTATAGGGGGTAGGTCGCAAGAGGTTTCTGACAATCGTCCTCCCCTAGGTCTGTTCGAAACTTATCATTTCAAAAATTTGATTCAATTGTCTATTTTGTCCTTCCAGCATTTCTACGAAGTCCAGCAGGATGAAGAACGCACTCTCGAAATCAAATTTGACGGAGACTTCTTGATCAAAGATTTCCTGACGCTCATTCCGGAGGAGGCCTACAGTCTGCAGCTGAAGGTATTTTCACGCGAATTTTAAACATTTAATGAGTTTTTATATTTGTCATTAGATCAGATCGCGTTTGCTCAATCAAGCAATTAAAATAAGTTTTTTTTAAACAAAAAATCACTGAAAAAATTGACCTTGTGGTTTTATGATTGATTTTGCAAATCGACCTACCGTAAAGTCTAAATTAGGAATTCACGAATTTCTATTTTAAACTTTACGGTAATACAGTAATTGCTGTTTCCAGAGAAGTCGAATTGTGGGTCCTGAACCGGAAACTAGGACTTGGGCCGAGATGACGGATAAATTCGGTGGAAGATGGGCCCTGATCGTCATAGTCATGGAATATGACTGGTTAGAAAATGCAAGCCTCTTACGGCTTAGTTCATAGTTCGCGGGCTTTTTATTTCTGGATCATAATATTTGCCGAAAGAAGTCCGCGAACTCGCGAACCATACGAGCTATGAATTCTATGAATTAAGGCGCTTCTTGCACATCTGCAACATGAAGTACTTCACCGAAGACTGTTTGACCAACCTTGGCGACGCATTTCATTTCAACCAATTTTTCGACCCATCTGATTCCGATCAATCTGATTCTGAGCAATTTGATTCTGACCAATCTGATTTCGACTAGTTGTGAACTAATTTTGGCAACAATAGTTTTTATTTCATTTTCTTGAAAAGGGTACAATTTTTTACTAGATTATTTTTGATAGAGCCTCGTCATTTCTAAATTAACATTTTTTGATTTATCGAATTTTATCTTTTGTGAAGGTGAGTTCCATTTATACAATCACTTGAATTTTTACACATGCTATTTGTGATTTTTGATAGTCGATAATTATTAAAGTTGACACTTGGTTTTATTCATTACTTTTTTGTCTGTTGCAATTTTGAGTTCGTTTCAAACGACTTGCTCTATTTTTGTTGATTTTTCATTTTTAAAAATTTAAAATTTTTAAGCCCGTGTCAGCTTCAAGGGGCACCCCCTAAATTTGCATCCAATCAGCCAAAAACAATGCTGCCTGCCAGCCACCAGCAGAGGAGGTATGATTTGAAAAAAAAACATGGTCCTTTTCGAGAAAAATTAACGTTTTTTATTCTTGTAAAATTTCCAGTTTTTTTTTGACAATTTCGAATGAATTATCGAAAAGTTTCTAATTTTATTGAAAATTTAGGAAAATTTTTCTGGAAGAATTCCTTTAGAAAGATTATTGTTCCAGACCGATCGTGTTCAGAATGTGTCTCTAACTTTATTCTTTTGTAGCTCTAGAATTTTCTGAAAATAATTGTCCTAGAGAGAATCTGATTTTGTTGCAGATCGATCGTGTTCAACATGCTGAACGAGTGGAACGAGCTGCACCGGTGCGCAGTGGAGAGTTTCGCCTCGATCCCCGAGCCGGAGCGACTCGGCCTCGTCGGCTTCCACAACGCCGAGATGTTCCGCAGACAGGTTGCGCAGTGCGAGAACTGGAAGACCATCAAACATACCAGTTTGTTTCTTTTTCTCCCGAAATTCTAAAATTTCAGTCCAAATTGCCAATTTTTCCCATTAAATATCGATTTTCAGTGATCGAGTTGGCCCTGTGCCTGTACGACCTGTCACGTTGCCAGCACCTGCGAGTCGACGACGTCAACCGACTGGCAGACTTTGCTGACAAGGCTCTGCAGAGTCTCGAGGTCGAGGAAAGGTGGGCAAAGAAAACTTCAAATCCATCGTTTTGCCCTTAGAAGAATAGAATATGTGGAAGAATTTTTTAGAAATCACTTTTTACAAAGTGATTAAATGTCTCGCTGTAGCTCCCCTCACGCTTTTTTAATAGAAGGTGAAAATTAAAAAAAAAAAAAAAAATAAATAAATAAAAACGAGTTGAAACTACAAGAGACCATATTTAAAAAATGAGGAAAGATGTAACTTGAGAGCCTGAGTATGAAATGTTTGGAAAAAGAGGGCTTGCTGTATTATACACCGTCTGTATTAAGCATCGGATTTAGGGTGAGGGAATGTGTAGGGCAAAGAGGAAAAATAAGAAAAAGAACCGGTGTCGGTGTATAATACAGGAGGCCGAAAAAGTGATCAAGGAATATTCGATTATGGATCATTTTTGTCAAGTCCGATAAAAATGAATCATTTTTCAGAATGGATCACCTGAAGCACCTAAGTCGGCAGCTTGGCGCCAGCTGTCCCGCGGACGCGTACAGCATCAGGTTAGTTTCAATCCTCGTTTTACCGTATTGATGAATAAGAATAAGCTCAGCTAAGTTTTCCTCTGACATCCCAAAAATGATACTGTAGAGTTGAAAATCTGAAAAGTCAAAAACAAAGAAATTTTGGACTATTTTTTTTTATTTTCGCGTGCTATTTCTCGCTTTTCTAATCACTAAAAATAAATGTGCACCATGTTATACTTCTCAGATTGCGAACTAAATGATAATAGAAGTTATAGAAACAATTAAGAAATCGTCTTCAGAGCAAAATGCGGCGCTCAAATTCATACAAGTGTTCGATTTGAGTTTTTAGTCTGAAGTAGAGCGAATTCATCGGTTCTGAGCTGCATGTTTGAAATGCTTGGCTTGCAGCTAAAGGCGCGATGAGACAGAAGAAAAGAATTGTCAACCTGTCTTCTCGTATTTGTTATATTCTCGTTTGAAAAATTAAACCTCTAGAAAAGGGAAGAAGAGCATTTTCCTATCCCTCTATCCTATCCTAATCCTAAATGCTATTTCGTCAAGTTGCGAATTTTCCAAATACTCGAATTTCTTGCAGATACATCTACTCTCACTGGGAACTCTACAACAACAGTAGCAACGCGATGGTCACTTCCACTAATTGTGGGTCTTTTATTTTTTCATTTAAAAAATAAAAGAGGGTCTTGCATTGTTCAAGGAGTTTTTCTATTTTATCTCTTATTTTTCACAAATAATTAGAATCCTCTATTCTTGCAGACTACGTGCTCCGCAACGCACTGTACAAGCTGTGTGCCTTCAACGAGGACAACATTCGATTCTTCAACGAGCAGCTACGCATCTTCGTCCAGGACCTATACGATTTCATGGATCTGCTCACCATGTATGGGGATCTTCTATTTTCTTTTAATTTGCAATCTTTTTCTTTCCTTCTATTTCTAGCACTATTTTTTGAATGAAAAATGAAAAGTCAGCTAATTTTAAGATGGAAAATTTTACCGTTTTCTGAAAATAATGAACGAATAAATTCGTATAAGTTTTTGATTGAGACAAATTTAATTTGAATCAACAGGAATTGGATGGAGGCACAGGCAGAGGACAACATGCTTTCGGCTCTTCGCAACGCGCAATGCAGGCAGGGATAAAAATGAAGAAAAAACTTATACTGTAGAGACTGAAATGGGCTGTTCAACGGCAATATTCATTCAGACTTGGGGAATTTCGAACCGCGGTCAACCGCATGAAACGAGACTATGTCTTGTCGAGATACAGAAAGAAGATATGATCTTTTCTCTCTCGATTAGGCATGCCTATCCCGTTTCATGTGGTTAACCGCGGGTCGAAATCTTCCAAGTCTGAATATTCCATCACCAAATTTTCTAAAAAGGATATTTTTTCTTTTGTTGCTGTTATTCAATAATTCGTCTAATTGATATAATTGAATCTTTTACTTATCTGACTAATTCTTTCTTATTATACTCATATTTGTTCTTCTAATTCTGAAAGTTGAATCTGGTTCTAAAAATTGAAATTTTTATGCAAGTGTAAGATTCAACTTTTATTCCTTTCTTAAATTTGGCCTACTGTAAAAGTAATCTTTCCTAAATGATCTTTTTTTGGCAAAAGTGAAGATTTTTACAGTAAGCCGTTAATTTTCTAGCTTTTAATTAATTTGTGTTTTGGCGATTTTATCTAATTTGGGTTTTTGAAGGGCCTTCTTTCAATCTGTTTCCGATTCGGGTTGAAATTTCTAACTCAGGATCGTGTTTTCCTAATAAGTCTTGTACTATTATCATACTACTAAAATGGGTATTTCTCCTATCTAATCAAATTTCTAGCATATATTTTCCTCAGGAAAAATATATAAACTTATCTAATATTTTTTTTTACTTTTTAGTCTTTCAATTTTCAATCCGCTTCAAGTCGGTTTGATGTCTATTTTCCTTTATTGCTTTCCAACCTTAAATAATTAGATTTGAAACGTTTTCGAGCCGCGGCTAACCGCATGAAACGAGAGTGTCTTATTGTGAGAGGAAAAGATCATATCTTCTTTCCGTCTCTCGATGAGATACTGTTTCGTTTCATGCGGTTGATCGCGATTCGAAAACATTGCAACGTCTGTAAGTAATTTTCGATTTTCAGAAACTCGTTCAACAAGTTCGAATGGAGGGATCAAATCAAGTGGATTGGAACGAAGGCAAATTAAGAAGTCGATCCGAAAATAATTGGAAAATATCCTACTGTTTTCATGATTTTTCCTTTTTGTGTGGTCTATTTTGTCGTGAAGTGTATTTTATAAACGATTTTTATAGGTAAAACAATTGATTCGATCTTTCAACAAAAAAAATCAACAATGATTGATAAAAATTCGAATTTAACTAACAAGTTCCTGTCCGTCTGTTTGAAGTGAATCTGGCTCATTTTTGGGGCTTTTCTTTGGAAGAAGAGGGAACAGGGAGGTCATATTCGATTCCTGCTGCCTTCAGACGGAGTTGAGCTGCTTCCAGGGACTTCGAGCGACGTTTCTAAAATTAAAAAGAAATACCTTCTTGCAGTTTCAAGCACCTATTATTAAACTTTAGATTGGAAAAATAAAGAAAAAGATATATGATGACAAAGACAAGAGACCTTTTCTTTCCAAATTATTCTTTGAAAATGTATTTTCAAAAAAATCAGATTTGCAACGTTTTTGAATCTGCGATTAGCTGCAAGAAACCAGATAACGTATCTTTTCGGCAGAGAAAATAGCATGTCTTCTTTTTGAATCTCGCAATAAAACATCTCGTTTTCTGCAGTTAATCGTGTGGTTCGAAAACGTTACAATGTTCGACAGGAACCTCTTTATTTTCTAATATTTTTTTGCGAGGTGAATTTTTCCAAAGCTCTAAAATTAGCATACCTGTGCCTTAGTCTCATTCTGCTCGGTCTGTTGCTTCAGCCGCTTCTTGGCATCCTTGATCGTAGTGCCTCTTTTGGAAGGAATGCTCACAAGACGGGGACCGCTCTTCATGCACAGGGGCGGCGCGTCCATCACCTAAAATTGGACGTTTCTTTTTTCTAATTTTAAATCATTTTTTCTGTTTATCTTTTGAAAGAAAAAAATGCAAGAGTTTCAACATTTCCCCTTGAAAAAATAAGAATTCTAGAATGTGTTGAGTTTTTCGAAAATTCTGATTTTTAGAAATAATAAAACAAATCTAATTTTCCCACCCTGCAACTGAGCCTCTTGTTGAACATCAAATACCCGTCCATCGTTTCAGCGGCAATTTCGGCAACGGCCTTGTCGTCGAACCCGACGTAAGCCCAACCGCGGTGATTTCCCGTCTAAAATTACAACAAATTAGATTTTTACATTTCTGGCCCCCGAAAACTATGGAAATTTTAAAAATCCTCACCTTTTTGTTGCGCGACACCCGGACACGAATCACCTGACCGAATTGGAGGAAGTACTTGAGCAGTTGCTAAAAAATGATCTTTTTTCAAGATTTTGAAAAAATCGGCAGCTTGGAAACTACACGACATTCAAAACCCCAAGACATGCGAAAGTATGTGTGTGGGGAAAGAAAGCCTATCACCCCAATACTGTTTCGCATGTGTTGAGGTTGGGAATGCCGTCGCGTGGTTTCCAAATAGCCAAACAATTCACCTTCTCGAAGAACCCATAAGGAATGGAGGAGATTTTGAGCACGTAAATGGGCCTCGCCCGTCGCTTGTTCTTCTTCTTTTCCGATTTCGAATTCGAAGGCCCAGTCGATTGGATGGATGTCTGCAATTTAAAAAAATTATTTCCATCTTCAAAAATGAGTATTTTCTGAAAATTCACGCAGAGTTTGTTTTTTATTTAGAAGATTCATGAATTTTGATTTTCCAGAATTCTTTCATCTTCGAAATGTACGAACTTTCTAAACCCATATTGTATGAACTTTCCAGAAGCTTGTAATTCTGAAAACAAAACTCACTCCAGTTTCCTGAGTCTTCTCCTTCTTGTCGAAATATCGCTCGACCTTCTGCTTAGTCCGCTTCGGTCTTGATTCCTGCGTTTCCTTTTCCTGTTTGGGTTCAGCCTTCGGTTTTTCGAGTTCCTTGACTTTGTCCGCTTCCTTGGCCTCCATAACTCCGGTCCTCTTTCTTTTCTTATCACCGGCCATCTCTAAAACCCGAAAATTAATTAAATTTCACAATTTATCGAGAAAAAAACGCGAAAAATCAATCGATGAAATGGGAAAACCAAAAGCAATGCGATTTCAAGCCACTTGGCGTTTACGCGCAAACATAGTGTGACGCTCGTTAGTTCAATTCCTCTTGAGAATTACTGTAGCTCTTGAAATTCTAGAAGATAGAACTTCTTTTCTCTTATAAAAATGATGTTCATATTTCAGATAACGTCTTCTGAATCAACGACGATGCAGCACGTGGTTAGACGACGGAAGAATAGGATGGAGTTTTGGATCGAACAGTCGATGGAATGTGGACTTTCAAATGGAAGTGGGGGGAATATTTCCAGGTCGGTCTGATTTCAAGGAAAATATTCTTGTTCTGATGCATCCGTCGGGTGTAGCAGTATTTTAACATTTCAAAATAGTCCTTTTTCACTTTATTTCTCTTCTCACTTTTCTGGCAATTACTATATGGCGGGGCAGCTTGGGAACCTCAAGTCCTGAAGCCATGCGAAATAAGGTGAAGGGAATGATAGGAGAAACGATTTTCTCTCACTATTTCGCTCGGCTTGAGGTTTTCCAAGTTGCCCATGGCGGAATGTGTCCTTTCCACGCTATTTCTTTCAAATTTCATTCCCTCGTCTGCCCCTAACCATAGAACTTCGCCCTCCGTCATTCAGTAATTGCCCATATTTCTATCTCATTTTTAACTGATCTTCTTTATTTTCTTTTAAAAATCTCGCTAACTGTGAGAAACTGACCACCAAAATACTACAAATCATTTCTCTCGCTCTCTTAGCTTTAGAAATGGCCGCTCTGCAGAATAATTTCGCGCTCACAGCTTCATCTCTTCTCGTTCATTCCCTTCATCCCTTCTATCTCCACTTTCTGAATCTCTGCCTCTGTACTATTTCCACTTGATGCGTTGTGTGCATTTCGAGTTGACTGTTTGTTTCGCACCTGCGAGAGACTTCAATCTTCTTTCTTTCTCTATATTTCTTTTTCTATTTTTAATTTTTTTTTTCTTTTTCTTTTCTCTCTCTCCCTCCTTCTGTTTCTTTTTTCTCTATCTTCCTCCTTATCTCTCCGTCCTTCCCTTTAGAATTCGTCTATCTGAGTGCTCGATTCTCACGGACTCGTTCCTTATTAGTTTCTTTGCGCGAGAGGATCATCCGAAAGAATTTACGGTTTTTTTTGCAATCATTTTTCGAGCATTTCAGAAAACGCGTAAAGTTCGAAGCTTCCCATTTCCAATTTAGATGTTAGAAGTACCGTTTCGGAATATTGTCTTCAACTTCCTTCTTTCATCTAGCTATTTCTAAAATTTTTAGAGCCTAAAGCTCCAAATCAGAAAAATGCCTTTCACAAAATTTGTACAATTCGGAGCCCTTAATGTACAATTTCAAATTTCTAGAATTTATTTTTGGAAAAGCTTATTCTTGAGGAGCACTTTAAGCTCGAATTTTCTATAAGTTCATCTCTAATAGCCGATAATAGACCATTCTCGAATAGGTTGTTTATCGTCCGTTTCCCTTGTCCTTCCTTCGACTCTAGGTTCCCGTTGATGGTGTGAGAATGCATCAATGCATCTCCATTTCCGATCTCGCTCTCAACTCCTTCAGAATCATTTTCTCTAATACCTCCTAGAATCCCTTGTATTTCGACCTTCAAAAATTCTCTATTTCTCTAGTTTCTCTGAAAATTTCCCTGTATTTCTGAGATTCGAGAGAATATAAATGAGGGGCCTGTGTGAATGCAATGCGCATGCGTGTAGTGACCGTGAAGACGAAGAAAGACGGAGGGAAAGTGAACGCGACAGGTGAAGGAAGGAAAGAAGAGGAAGGGGAAAGAAAGAAGTATGGAGAGAAAGAAAAATAAAAGGTAAAATGAAGAGGCTGGAGAAGAACAAAGAAGTAAGAAATAGTGAGTGAAGATGAAGAGAGGGAAAGAATGAGATAGGTGGTGGACTGTAAGACGCATTTGCAGTGGACACAGCGCGCGCCTCGGAGGATGGATAGGCCGATTTCAATCGATCCGACTCAGGTAGCTCTCACTCCCTCTCATTCTCTCCCATGACTGTTTAGCCCCGCCTATTCGTATTCCACTTTAGGCAAGGGCGACTTTCATTTTCTTCGTATGCGCATTTTTGGCTAGCGCGTACCTTTCCTTCATCACACTAATAATGAGTATTTTTTGCAAATTTTTAGATGAGCACTTTTCATAGAGAATTTGAGAGTGATATGTTCTTATCAGAATTCTCATTTATTCATTTTTCGATCTAGAGAATAAGATGGTATATGAATTTTCGAAAGACAATCTTTAGACTTCAGCTATGAACTTTTCCCTACTTCAAACATTTCTAAATGAGTGTGTTTGACTCCGAAATTTGTTTATCTATTTTTTTTTTTAGAAAAGCACCCTAACCAAGAATTATTCAATTTCCCATTATTCTTAGGTTATGCTTGGTATTTCTTGAATTCATCGACACTAGTTTCGTCTTTCTCTTTATTCCCTTATGGAATTAGCTAGCGGCCACTTGTAGCTATGCCTTTTGTAGCTGCATTATTCTGTTTCATTCTCCTTTACTTGCTTCTTCTTTACTTTAACCTTCCCTTTTCCCTATACTCGATTCTTCCAGTTTCGGTTGCATAGTCGTATATGGTTCTTCTATCTCTCAAGCCCCCTCCCCCCAATGCAAATATAATTGGTTTTCATTTGCTTTGCGGTAGTTTTGCGTATTGTGAATGAATGAAAGAGAGTAGTGACTTGGCTTGAATGGAGAAAGTTTCGATGGAGATTTTTTCTCGCATAGTTCATCGTTCATCTTTGTTTGTAAAGTTCATTTCCCTATAGAGTTTATCCAAGAACTATATATTTAAGAAATTAGAACCAGATACCTAGGTCAGGACTTCAGTCGGATTGTCATTTCGCACTCCTCCTTCGAATTTTTTTACGAAAGATCAAATTAGCTATCAACTGATTGTGCAGTTCGTCCTGTATTTTTCTTCAATCTGTCTAAAAATCTACCAACGTTTAATTAGGATATATTCGATATCAAAGTTATAAATTCAGATCATGATGAAATTTTTAAATTTGGTCATCTTATCACAAATCGAAACCATGATAAACTTTACAGGGCTATGAAAGATGCATGAACGGTGCATAAATCTGTTTTGTATCTCGTTTGAAATCCCCATTTCTGACTCCCTGCTTGATTCAATCCTCAGCCCGATCGGATTTCGTTATAATCATCTCTTCTTGCCTAGAGTAAATGGGCATGTGGGGGGATATAAATGGACTATCTGCTCTTCAACTTTGCCATATCCGGTTGTTCTGCCTCCCTGCGCTCTCTCGATTTTCCCCTCTTTCTCGCACTTCTTCTATTAGTTCTCTTTGTTCGGCACATTCCGATGCAGTTTGTATTGTATTCAAGCACACCCCGTTATTCCCTCTGAAAAGGCGTTCAACTTTATAGTCGATTTTAGCAGCTGAATCTGAATCACAGTCGCGCTAAGATTTGTTGCTTATTTGTGCGAATTTCGCTTTCCCCTTCTGTATTCAGCATTTTGTCCGAAAATTTTTCTCTTTATCTCTTTTCTTCTCGCATTTTTCTATGATCTCTAAAATTCATTCATTTTCTACATCTTTTCTTTCACTCTATTCCCTTAATTCTCCATCTTTCTATCTCTCATTTTCCATGCTATTTCTCAGAATTCATTCATCTAAAGCTTCGCTCATTTTGCTATTCTTGCATGATTACAAGTGTCTCGACAGTCTCGGCTTTCTACAGACAATTTATTATGCACTCTTCTTCTTCTTCTTTTGTTATGTCGATCCTCAAAATCTCTCTCTCTTCTCTCAAGATATTTCTTGAATTTCCTCATTTTATGCAAAGAAAAAAGTTTCTTCTTTTGAGATCTATTCAAATCCATCATCATTTATTATTTAATCTCTCGCCTTCTTCAAAATGAATATTAACAATCCTTTCACTTGCGAATTGGAACAAACAGACCAGTCTCATTAAATTAGATCATTGGATATGTATTCATTACAATGAAGAATTATATTAGTTTTATGAGATTGTCATTTTCATTCATAACACCTATGCATTGTCGAGGAAAGTGGAGTTTTATTGAATATTGCCAATTAAAAGTCTCGTGAATAAAATTTTTCTGGATAATAGTCTGATATTTTCATTGAACCTGTATTCATTATCATAAAATAATCATGATTTATTAGACTAAACAACCTATTTGCCTTCGGGATTTTATGAGAACGTTATTCATAAAATTCATTTTTGAAAAACATCTCTTCATAATATCAACAAACGGTCATCGCTAATGATCAATACCTCATAACCCATTTGCTTCCGTTTATTTTTATGCGAACATTCCCTACCGTTGTTGCAGTCTGGTTTTATATTTTTCTTTATTATACTCATACTGTAATTAATTCTCTGCTCATTATTATTGAGAAGCAATAATAATAATAATCGTATTCCCAATTTTCAACACCTAATCCCTTTGCTCATTTTTATTCGAACGTTCTTGCTGCTGTTGCAGCCTGTTTTCATTTTTTTCACCTTTTCCCGAGATCTTTGCCGCTTTCCATCATTTCGTCAATTCCATCTGCGAAATGCAGGAAATGCTGCAGGCAGAGACGTCATTTTCACATTCTCACTCCATTCCAGATCTGACTTTTTTCCCTTTGATTCGCCCGAAATGAATTCCACGGATTTTTCGCATTTTTCGACGATTCATCTATTCATATTCATTATCTGATGAAAAATCTATATAGCATCTGTTTATTGCTAAATGACCATGGAATTGGAAATTCTAGAATTTTCATTCTGCAAATTCTATAAATACAATTTTAAACCACTATGGTAGACTCTTTCCTTACAATTCACTTATGCTAATTTAAAGAGTTTTAAAAATTTCGTTTCACTTTATCAGTTGGAAGAAGTATACGCTGCTCTTCATTTTCCCACTTCCATTTTCAATCAAATCGCAAACCTCATCTCGATTTCTCTGATTTTCTTCGATTTACTCAACTTTTCCATTAGTCCCACGATCAAACAAAGCTGAGTGAAATGGAAATGATCTGAGAGATCATAGAATAATAAGAGGCGAAAAAGAGGCAGGAAAATGATTCTACCCTAGATAGTATGAAGAATCGAGAGAGTTTAAAGATGAAGAGAACTGATCCTTCATAATCTCCCAGTCAGACGAATCTATTCCTTCTCAAAACGTTCACGTTTCATTTACGATTCTTACACTCAAATAAGAACTTCTGAATTTTATCATCGAACAGATTAGACAAACTCACGATTTGCTGTAAAACCTCGTAAAATTTGGTGACATGGTCATGACTACTTCTAAACTTCGAAATTTTACTATCACTTCATATCATACTTTAAAGAAAAAAAACTCCCATCTTGTGTAAAATCTCGTGAAGTTCGTCGGCATGAGACTTACGCCGCCAAAACTTCTGAATTGATTACCATCGGAGTTACCTAAGCTCGATGTCTTTGTGTAAAACCCCCTAACTCTATCATTTACTACTGCCATTCTATTCGCCTTGATTTTTGTCTAAAATTTTCTTGTTCTATACTTACCTAAAATGATGATTAAATTCGCATAAACTCCCTTGTTATGATATCCCCTCTTTCCATTAGCTCTATTCATAGCCCATCTATTTTAGAATGCAAATTAGAATATCCCCTCTTTGGCCTTGTGTACGTGTCTTGTAATTTACCTTTTCCCTGGCTGAGGGGCGATTCCTGGTTAGTCAGTGAGTGGAGAAGGGACAAAATTAGAGGGGATATGCTGCTGCTGCTTCTGCTTCTGCCTTGGGTTAATCCAGTTCTGTCTTTTCCTACTGCTTGAACATCCAAGCTTCTTACCTATTCTCTTCAGATTTCATTATATTTCATAGGTAATGTCTTTTCGTCCCCTGTCTCCGTCCTCTCTTTGTAAATTGAGGTCGACCCTCCCCTCCTTCCTTTACCTAATTACCAACCGTGTTCCTTCTAGGCCTACCTAGCATTTCATTGTCTCTGTTTCTATAAATCTCTTAGATTTTTATTATCTCTCGCTTTTATATGATTCTTTGTACGATCTTCCTTTCCAAAATCTATATTTTCTGATTCTCTAATCCCCTCTTCTTTTCCATAATCTTTTATTTTTTGTCTCTTTTATTCTCTAAAATTCCCATGGTATTTCGAGAAAAAATGCAAAATTCCGATGCATTATGCGCGTCAATTCAGATTGACTGTAACGATTTTTTTACGCTGACCTCTCTGATTATTTTAAGAAATGTTTTTTCGGACAGACAAAAAATCGACTAATTATTCATTTTCTTGTATTATTTTGCTGTTGCTGATTGTAACATTGGCAAATTCATGATTGTTGCCTATTAAATGGTAAAAAAGTTTCAAGTACATTCTTTAAAAAAAAAAAAACCCCCCAGTACTTTTTCCTCTCAATAATGTGAATTTCCTTTCAAAAACGAACTTTCTTGCTAAATTTATTCTCTTTAGAAGAGAAAAACACTAAATCATGTACACATTTTGACATTGATGTGTTGTTGCCTTTCGTAAACTCTAAACTGGAAACAGGAAAGGGTAATTGAATGGAATTACAGAGCTCCATTCAGACTGTCTTTTGTATTCTCTAAATCCAGTCACTTTCAATCGGATTTCTGATATAGCCTATTTATCGAAAATTTTTGCAAGTTTAACAAATAGTATGTAAAAAGCGAAAAGATCTTATTTTCTATCCTTTCATATTCCCGACAAGTTTCTATCTTTCCCAATATCTTGATATCCTCTAAAAGAGCTCTGTATGCACAAGTTGCGTCATGCCTTTCATTCTCCTCGCTTTTTCGACGTCTTTTCATCTTTTCCATCTATGTAAACAGGATTTTCCGTATTTGGGGGAAAACGGTAGTAGCAAAACGGATAAAAAACGATTAACACAACGAGAATAAATGCTGAAAGGAGAAACAGGGCAGCAGCTTTCACTCCATCATTCAATCAGATTCGATTTCTTGTTTAGGGGAAGATGTTTTGATAAGAATAAGATAATGATCATCTTGGTGATTAAGAAAAATCAAAAACCTGAAAAGCTTGGTCTTTTTTTTTTTAAATTTTTTTCTAGGCGAATGTGGGAAACTTTCTAATTTAGGTTCCAACTTCTCAAATTGAAGATCATTAAAAATACCTTATCTTCCAAATGATTTACCCTAAAATACTCTTGCTTCGATTTCTATCCGATAAAATCTTTTTTTTTATTATTAAAGTTGATTTTCCTAAATCAGCGTTCAAAATCTTCTCCAAATTGACCTCTTCTTTATTTGCTTTAAAATGTCCGATCTCACATCTCTCATCCCCTCGTATGGTTGGCCTGTCTCTGCGTTCATCTTTTTAGCTCTGTCTGATGTTGTTTGTTATCTCATTCCTTCTTTACAAGCACCGCTTCGTCTCTCCCTAGTTCCAGCTGGGTTTACATTGCATGTCTGTCTGTCTGTATGCATTTATGCAAATTTTCCCTTGGGGTCATTTCCTGTATTTTTCATCGATTCTATTATAATCTTATAATCCTTTAAAAAGCTTCAATTTCGACTTTTTCAGATGATCAATTAGATGTACTTCCTGAGTTTCTCTTTCAAAAATTCCCATTTTCAGCATCTTTTTCTTCAAATTTTAATTCCTATTCTAGTTTTGCCTAAATTTGGTATTTAGCATTTTTTTCCCAATCTAACCCTGGCCTATGAATCACTTTGCTCGCGCAAACTCTTTCTGACCGCATCAAAACGAGAATTTTGCCCCTCAAAACAAACATGCAAATATGCGCGAATCAAGCGATTCTATGAAATAAACCCCATTCAACGCGAAACGATGAGAAAGGACTTGTTTGCCATTTTTCGCTGTTCAAAATTTCACCTTTCTAACTTTCGACATTCATATTCAGATGTTTTCAAAGCGATTTCCTCCTTTCTGATCTTCTAACAATCGTCAAGATTTTGTCAATGAATTTTATAATAATGATTCATTGTTGAATACTAGAAAATTCCCTCTTCTCTGATTTTTATCCTACATTTTCTCTAGCTTAACTTTTTTCAACACTAATATTTTCGGGGTTTTCATGATTTTTCAAGAACCCTCTTTGTCACAGATGATTTTATTCTATCTCTCTCCCCAAAAATGACTTGAATTCGTTTTTCCTCGATCCGAAAAAGGCATCTCTCGATTGACAGAAATTGGGCAGATTTTCTCATTTTCATCTTCATTTTGCAGTCCGAAACAATCGAAAAAGCGCTACGATTCGACAGCAAACAAATCGGCCAGAAGAAAGGAAGAGAGGTGCGAAACGAAGCAGGCAAAAACGAAAAAGAAAGAAGCTGAAAAGCCGCACGGTGAGATAACGAATTTGAAGAATAAAGGATTATGAGGGGATAGAGAAAAACGGATGATTTGGAGAATACGCTACTTTTTAGGGACTGATCTAAAAATGTTATGAAGGGATGAAGAACAAAATTGATAAGCATACTACTTTTGTAGGGCCTACGCTCGTATCCACGAAATCTCCGGTACATCTGAAAACTTCTCCACGAGAAGCAAACGGCTAGCAAATTTGCTGCGTTATAAGGTTACACGAGGAAGGGTTCCGGAAATTTCGTGGATCCGGACACTTATATAAAAAATATTATAGAAATAGGTTTTTTTCTTGGGAGGGATAATCTTGATTTTTCTAGATGGAAAAATGAATAGATGAATTCCAGGGCTATACTGATTGTCAATAGATTTGGAGACTGAGTTTGGAGGGATAAACGTCGAAACTGACTAAAGCCGAGTAAACTACAAACTCAGGTAATTTTCATTCACAATACATAAATCCTCCAAAATGCCTGCATAATTCAACTTGATCCAGCTTTGTCGAAATGTGGCATCATTTTGAGATTATTGCGAACTTTCACTTGCATTCACAACACATTGCATATTCTGCGCATAAAATGGCTGGCAATTTTGAATGACTGCTTTTTTCGAACGGGGAATTATGAGTGATTGCGGGAGTGAATCAGTCAGAAAATGAGGGAAAGGCGAAAGTTGACAGGAACTAAACTGGTTGGCTTAGTGAGGGAATGAGAGGGGGAAGAATAGGCCTACAGGAAACACATACGGTCATCATCTCTCTTTTCCACCCGAGATTCAGAAGATTCCAATCGAGTGACTAATCGAACCTAATTCGCCCGAAAGATACAATCGTCGTTTTCAAGGGCACGCACTATATTTGGACGAATCAATTTTGTGTTTATACTCCAAGAATAGCATTTATCGAACGTTTCTCAGAAACTCCTAAAATTTTCGATGTTTTATGGATTTTCAAATTTATGCAAATAGAACAACGAATATTCTTGTAGGAAATCTTGAAAAGAAAACACTTTTAGATTTGTAAAAATTTTGTTAGATATTTGAAAAATATCGAATTTTTTTTTAGAAAACCAGTGGATGGCGAAGCAGACGTGCAATCGCTGCGGCAAGCAGGTCTACCCCACGGACAAAGTCGGTCCGCTAAAGGATTCCACCTTCTTTCATCAAGGTGCGACTTTTCACTTTAACTTTTAAAAATTATATCTTTTACTTTCCCTTATATTTCTGAATTGTGAATTTCTTTTTTTTATTATCAATTTTTATCTTGTTGTCAAACGTCCCAACGCCTGCTTGCTACTTCAAATATATTTTCATTTGCAGGCTGTTTCAAATGCTACATTTGCGGAACCCGGCTGGCGCTGAAAACCTACTGCAACAATCGGAATGACATCAATGATAAGGTGAATTTTAGAAAGTAGTAAAATGGCTTCTTTTAAAAGCCATACACTTGTCAAATCTATATGACTGTATACAAGGGATAGGAGTAGGGAGAGGTAGACTATATGTTGTCTCAAGATGAGCAGCATGTGCAGAGTATTTTTAGAAGAAAAAGCTAGCCTAACCTACCGGGCTCCTATCCCTATTTTGCTAGTACACGGCTTTTACAAGAAGCTGTAAGAAATTGCTTGAATTGGCTAAAATATTGATCTTTCAGGAAGTGTATTGCGCAAACCACGTGCCTATAGCCGGTCCGCACGATTCAGTTGTTGTCGGGCAGAAAGGGGAAAAAGATGGCAAAGTCAATGGCGATAATAAACAGTCGAATATTCCAAATCATAGACGGTTTGTTGACTTTTTCCCGAAAAATTCGATTTTATGCTGACTTTTAAGAGATGCCGGCCTGAATGATATTAAAATCGCCCACGCTATCAAAGCCACACAAGTCGCAAAACCATACCCAAAAATCGAGCATCAAGGGGCAAAGTATATTGTGGTAAGAAAAATGTTTAGTTACATTTTTTTTTTTTTTTTTTTTTAATTTCGAACTTTCTCGCACTCTTCTTCATTTTCCATGATCTGTAAAAAAATTACTTAGAAATTTTATTCTAATAAAAAGCAAAATTGATATAAAAAGGGGTATTGCAGTAGGTAGGAAATTTTAATAGAAAGAATTGCAAAAAATGAATATTTTAAGAAATTTTCCAGGATTACGATGCCCAAACTCGCCTAGAATTGTTGCACCGCCATGACGAAGATGAACTCTACGAGTCTTTCGAAAATGAACGTATAAAGGAGAGCGAACATTTTGAGAGTGAGACCAGGGTTGGTTCATTTTTATAGTTCATAATTTTGAAAGTATTGACTTTTAGAAGTTGGAATTTTGTTTTTTTGTAAATATCATTTTTGATCGGTTTTCAAAAATCTAAATTACAGGAAGAGTGGGAGAAGGCCCTAGCAGATTTCGCCAAGAAGTACGAATCAGGCATAGCGAAACATAAGGACAAAGATGATCTGATTCGACACTTGACTCTCAAAAGGGAAAAGAAGCTCGAAACATTACATTCTAAA